>CM071154.1:11512500-16782500 GCA_036417725.1 Clanis bilineata | reverse complement strand
GAGATCGTTTATTGAAACTGGCCGTAAAGGGAAAACACCTAACAAAGTGATTTTTTTTACAGTGTGCCCAAAAGTACTGGGAATGTTAATTATTTTCTTGTATTATAACAGTAAACCATAAATAAACAATAAGAAAAAAATAAATAGAATAGACAGTTTTACTTGATACCGAAACATCGATGTTTTAGACATATCGATGTCAACATCGATGTTTTTCTAATATCGATCATCCCTACTCTCTCTAATATGGCAGTGTTGCCATTACGTACAAACGCGTTTCTGAGTTTGATAGATGTGTATACTTGTACCAAATTACAGCACTCTAGTACTTATAGTCTCTGAAATAAACAGTGGTCAGACCGTCAGACAGACAGACAGACGGACATGGCGAAACTCTATAGGTTCCTTTTTTGCCATTTGGCTTCGGAACCCTAAAACAATGAACCATAGATAAAAAAATATATGTTTTGTGAAGGCAGGTGTTTTAATACGTAGTATCTCTGAGTAGTTTGTGATGTTCTATATTATATTGTTTTAGTGTAGTAGACGCGGCAGATGGCGGAATGTTTAGTGTTTGTAAATTATATTCTGGATGATTATATTATACGAGTACCTAAATATAATTATATTACAAGTTTTTGTTTTTGTTTATAAAGCAGTAAACTCAATCATGCGTGAAAGAAAGAAAGAAAGAAGAAAGAAAATAAATTTATTGCGGTCTCTCACACAATATACAGAAATGCTATGCTAAATGTTATACTTAAATAAACTTCTAACACACATAAAAGAGTATAAAGCAAGACAGAATTAGTATAATACATAGGCACAAGGTGCCCCAAAGATCAATTGTGTGAGGCCGCAAAAGGTCCCACCTCAGCTAAAATGCTGCAACGCACTGTGCGCTGAAGCGCTGATTTTCAGATGGTAACCATATGAGTGAAATGAGTGGTTCTTTTTGTACATTAACTATGTATTTGTACTTTTATTTTATTTATTAAATCGAGTTGACTCGCGTTGGAATCTCCCTAATTCGAATTGTATTGCTGGGGTGAATTGTTGAGTAACAATGTGGACATCACTATTGGGCATTGCCCCTCACTAGTTATGTATGCAAGATGGCTTCCTTCTTCCCGTTTGTGTGACCGTAGGTGTAAGTGCGTAGTAGTTATTAAAATGATTAAATCCCACAATTAAGTTGTTTCTATACGGTCCAATAAATAATCATAACCCCGTAAAAGGTTATGGGCCCAGATCAAGAAGATTAAAAGGTTGATTCGAGTAAGTCGCGTTAAAGCAAAGGTTGGAGTCCTGCGCAACACGTGGTTTGAACAATCTTATACATCGAAGAAGTTTTCAACGGAGGAAGCAAACAAGTAAAGGCGACGGTGACCTGAGTAGCCATTGTATTGGTGAGAGTTTTTGCACGCAAACATGTCGAGTTCAGATAATAATAATTGTAAGGCGATCGTTCTCAATGGTCGCAATTGGCAAGCGTGGCGGTTTCAAATAACAGTTGTTCTTCGCTCTAAAAAGCTGTGGAACATCGTAACAGGCACCGAGATGAGGCCGATAACTACTGATAAGGCACAAGAATTATGGGATGAGAGGGATAACAAAGCTCAAGAGGTGATAGTACTTAGAGTTGAGGAGACAGTAATGACGTATTTAATTTCATGCAGTACCAGTACTGAAATGTGGCAAAAGTTATGCACCCTGTATGAACCATCAACCAAGGTTGGGGTACATCTATTACAACAAAGATTTTTTAACCTGAAATTTGAGGATCCCATTGCTGTATTTATATCTAAAATAGAAGAGTGTGTGACCCAGTTGGCAACTGCAGGAGAAAAAGTTTCAGAAAACATGATCGTTACCAAAATACTTATGTCGCTGCCAGATAAGTATAAGCATTTTGTCTCTGCCTGGGAAAGTATGCCGGAGGACAAGCAGAAGCTACAAGAGTTGACGGGTAGGCTGCTAGTTGAGGAGGAGCGGAGTGGCAACAGTGCCACTACTCATGTCAGCAGCAGCAGACAGCAAGATTCTGCATTAGTGGTTGGTGTGCGGCATAATGTGAAGTGTTTTGAGTGCGGCAAAATAGGTCATAAGAAAAGTGAATGTAGAAATAGAAAGTGTTATAACTGCCTAAAGACAGGTCATGTAATAAAAGACTGTAAGTTTGTGAAAAATAAATAGGAGCGTTTTACCTGAAAATAAAACGCATATTAAACTACTTACCTTATTAGAAGCTTAAATAATGAGATAGGCATTCCCTATTTCCGTTGTATATTACCTCTCTTTCTTACTTATATCACTGTCTCTTTCGCACATCCGGTCCTAAAACAGGCGTGGAGGGGGTATTGCGAACTTTATTTTTGCAAACCGCCTTGTCCGTCATTGCGTCGAATTATACCAGGCAGCGATAAAAAATAAGCTTCTAATAAGGTAAGTAGTTTAATATGCGTTTTATTTTCAGGTAAAACGCTCCTATTAAACCACTGTACCGTTATTAGAAGCTTAAATAATGAGACCTGTTTGTTATCGCCTGGTAGGACCGCCAATGTGACTTAGTAATACATAAGATTACGTGCGAAAGAAAATATTTCTGATTCAAGAAAATTCACATTTCTCAATGTGTCAGGACACTTGGAAATATTATATTACGTATTTATGTGTAATTATACTGTTCTTAATAAACATAACATGTACCTATAAAAGGGTACAAATACAAATTAATCATATTATTGAGTACTGTTTTGGTACTCAATATTATAGCAACAAAGATGTTTGTGCAACGATCCCCGTACTAAGAGTACCTGTATGGTGGGAGACCAGGCAGAATCCAAGCGAGTGTAACAAACATCTTTAAAATAAGTGACATCAATCACCAATTTATCTTGTCAATGAGAGCAACAATAAATTTTAATGGCGACTATGTTTTTATTCTTATAAATTAAGTAAAAACGAGTGTTGATGTTATAAGTGAGTGTTCTAGAATGTCAACAATATTCCTGTTGAAACTCATCAAAGTAACTGAAATTAATGAAACGACAGTAATCCAGTTTCTGTTATGCAAACTCACAAGAATCCTGTTTCATCACATAACATTGTTAGTTGCTGCATTCGGTGATCAATGTAAGATTTATAACTAGATACTATTGATAAATTAAAGCAGGTAACTGGACGTACCTACATCATTCACCCAACAGCATCAAAATTTTCTATATTGAAACAAACTTAAAACTGTCACCTGATCATGTATATGTTAAGGTGCCAATCACTCATAATAAAACACTATCTCGGTGGTGTAGTTGTATTATATACTCTGTACGACTATCGTTGTTAGGTCTCTTATTCGATCCTCGGGACGGTCAAAGTTATATTGGATTTTTCTGCTATCAGCCAGAAGTCTGGACTTTGTAGCAGGATATGGTGATGTGCTCCCCCCTATCACACCCGTCTGACTTGACGTTATAATAATCATAATGTTCTTAAATACCGAACAGATCGTTAATCATCTATAAAGTCATTACACAATCATTGAGTAAATTTATGTCTCCGGAAACATATTAAACGTTTTTGGATCGTGGCAAACCACAACATCGTTGCTTACTTTATCACAACATTCGGTACAATATGGGCATTATATACCGATTCATGGAATGTATAGTATTACAGGAAAACCTAAAATTGGTTTTAAACCTGCCAAGAGTTGGAGCTTATAAGGCTGTATACGCTGCTCTACTCGTGTGTTACTGATCCATCATTGTTGGAACAAGTTCAGAAACTTTACTTATGATTGATTTCTAAGTGGAAGGCCACTAAGAAAATTAAAATTATACGTTCAATTATAGCTTCGTGAATCATGAGCATATCATAACTGGGATTTAATACATTTTCAGAACTTCAAAACCAAATACAGTATGTACCTGTTTACGGCAACCAGGACCCAGCCTTAGCATCGACAAGGAACTGTTTCAGACTTTAGTAATGTAGACGTATAGACAGTTATATAGAAGTGACAAATTACAATGCAATATTGCAGTCATATTATATAAATATTCATCACCTGATACGGGGGAATAAAACTTCAAGAATAGAACAAAATCCTGAAGGACTAAATGAATCGTAAATAAGCGCTTCATGATCGAGAAGCATACGGAACACATAGTTGGCAATTTACTCGTGTCGTGCCGTTTTAAAGGCGTCCGTGTTCATGTTTTTAGGAGATCCATGATTTTATTGAAAAAATTTGCACGTAGATCAGATTTCACCCGTTAGGGCATAATACAGAGTGTGAAGAGTTCTATTCACAGGAGCTGGAGGATTGCCCCCCCCCCCCTTCGTTGCAAAAATAAGCTAACGTTAAATGATTGTCTACTTAAATTCAAGCAGAACCGTGAGTCATTGCCACATGCACTCTCAGAACTTTTAAGGAGGTAAGCAACTTCACATTGTAGGAAAGCTATTCTCTTTGTTCCTGACAGTAGTTTTGTGATTTCAGTCACAGATCACGTAACATAAAAAAATATCAAAATACGGTATTTTAATTTCAGACTATACGTTGTTGAGTTGAGAACGAACTTTAAATTATTTGGAAACCCCAAGAACTAGACTATGATTTTAGCATTTTTCAATTTTCCAACAAAACAACCCATTAGTGACGGGCGGCTCAGTCACCGAAGCCGGAGACGTTAATGTAATGTACAAATCTTTCAATAGGAAAGACGTTTGAATATTTCATCTATACATATAGCAGCGTGTATGTATTTACATTTAGCCCATTTGGGCTGTCGCCAGATTGAAGACCTGTGATAGGTCTATCTTTCTTATCAAATGTCTGGTTATGTAAATCATACCTATGCGTTTAGATATCTTAATTTTTCACATTCAAAATGGACGAATGTCCAAAGGCTCATTCACAGACTGTACAGACGTATTGAGCTACACACATACACAACACTTTGCAGATTTAAAACGAGTACAAATATCTCCAGTCGTTTTTTAAGTACGATGGCGATCGCCTTAATTACCATTTAATTTTTTATGAAGTAATGAGAACATAACATTCGATATTGACTGCGATTCTGTTGATTAGGTTATTCATTTGAAAATGCGACGAAATCCTTAAGAGTGCCTTACTCTAGAATATTGAAACTGAAGTTTTAAAGGCGATTTACATCCTATATGCCTTTACGTTAATGGGCTCCATTATAACGTTAATGTACGCCATCATAAGGTTGATGCATGCCCCTGCGAGGGTTGTCGTACAAAAACAAATTTTACTTAAGCGATTCCAATCTTAGCATGTAAGCAGCATGAACTGGCTTACTGCCGTAGTTAGAGGTACCTAATATGCACTGGTACTATTGAGGCATGCCCTTGCCAAGGGTGCCGTACAGAAATAAATGTTACTTTAAAAACCAATTCCGCTATTAGCACGTAAACAGCACGATCTGTCTTACTGCAGTAATTTTGGGGTACTAAGTACTGGTATTATTGAGGCATGACCTTACGAGGGTCGCCGCATAGAAATAAAACTTACTATAAAAGCAATTCCACTGACAGCATGTAAGCAGCACGAGCTGGCTGACTGCGGTAGTCACCATTCGCTAGTACGTAATGAGGCATGCCCCTGCGAGGGGTGTTATACAGAAATAAATTTTTCTTCAAAGCAATTCTGCTATAAGAATGTGAGCAGCACAAGCTGGCTCACTACAGTATCCACTATACGATAGTACGTAATGAGGCATGCCCCGTGAGGGTGCCAAATTAAGTTTGTCTTCAAAAGCAATTCCGCTTTAGCATTTAAGCAGCACGAGCTACCTAACTGCGGTGACCAATATGCGCTAATACGCAATGAGGCATGCCCCTGCGAGGGGTGCCATACAGCTTCAAAAGCATTTCTGCTATTAGCATGTAAGGAGCACGAGCTGGCTTACTGCGGTGTCCACCATGCGCTAGTACGCCATGAGGCAAGCTCCTGTGAGGGGTGCCATACAGGAACCAATTTTTCTTCAGAAGCAATTCTGTTATTAACATGTATGCAGCACGAGCTGGCTCACCGTGGTATCCACCATGCGCTAGTATGTCATGAGGCATGCCCCTGCGAGGGGTGCCTTACATAAACAAATTTTTCTTCAAAAACGATTCTGCTATTAGCATGTAAGCAGCACGAGCTGGTTCACTGCGTTATCCACCATGCGCTAGTAAGTAATGAGGCAAGCCCCCTGCGAGGGGTACTGTGCAGAAATAAATGTTCACGTTAAAAGCAATTCCGCTATTAGCATGTAAGCAGCACGAGCTGGTTCACTGCGTTATCCACCATGCGCTAGTAAGTAATGAGGCAAGCCCCCTGCGAGGGGTACTCTACAGAAATATGTTCACGTTAAAAGCAATTCCGCTATTAGCATGTAAGCAGCATGCCGCTGGCTCACTGCGGTTGCTAGAGGTACCATGCGCTGGTACGTAAACACCGGCGTGTCCCTGTGCGGGTGCGGTATAGAAACAATAAATTTCACTTCAGAAGCATTTCTGCTATTTGCATGCAGGCAGTTTGTATGTCTATATCATCAGTACTATGGTAGGTTCCATGGTTTCCAGTACAGTCAAAGCATTAATAAACTCACCTAAAATAAAACCGATATGGCGATAGGTTCGCCCCCTATCACATCTGGAACAAAACTAAGCTCGGCGAAATGTGGGTGTACTAGTTGGCTAGTGCGCTTCTGCCTACCCCTTCGGGGATACAGGTGTGAGCATATGTTATGTTACGCCTTTTATCTGAAAATCTGATATTTCCAGTCTCACGGGAACTTAAAAGTACCAAAACCAGATGCAGTAGCATATATGCACTTTAGCTGCGGTACAAGGATGCGGTACAATCATTACCAACATCAGCTGACATACAAGCAATATTCCAAGAACAGCTACACAATTCTTCATTTATCCACTTTTCAGTTGGATTCTGGTATTTATCAGTTTACTAACTGCTTGCCCGACATATATAGTTATAATAAATAACATTTTAGACCAGAATTACTGGTCATTCAGCTATTTAATAGGCTGAAAAAGAAATTTGCTATCGAAAAAAAAACACGAATTATTATTTGAGGGTAGAAAATTAAAATAGAAAGAGAGTTAAAACCACTTTCAAACAATTAAAACGATTTAATTAGCAAAATCGTTATTAAAATTATGCAATGCATGTATGATGCATTTTAGTGGTTTATAAAAATAAAATAATATCGAACGGTAAAACCGTTAAAATATTTATAATACTTGTGCAACTTACGTGCCGGCGTCACTCCTATTCGAAAAGTAACACTTATAAAGACACTTTTACCAAGGCGTTTTACGTATCACTTCATTTTGAGATGTAAAACTCAAAATTAATATTTCACTTTTGAGGAAACAAATAATGATTACTTGTAAAAATTACAAGAACAAAATATTCCCAAAGTATTGAAATATTGAAGAGAATAATAATAGCACTGTTAAGCCCAAGTTACCACAACGGAAATTTTCAAGCCAATGACGGACAAGGCGGTTTGCAAAAATAAAGTTCGCAATACCCCCTCCACGCCTGTTTTAGGACCGGATGTGCGAAAGAGACAGTGATATAAGTAAGAAAGAGAGGTAATATACAACGGAAATAGGGAATGCCTATCTCATTATTTAAGCTTCTAATAACGGTACAGTGGTTTAATGTAATATTAAAAATAAGAATCCTAATATAAAAACTACATTTGTAACTAGAGAGTTGAATAGTAATTTGTTAAATTCTAAAGATTTTATTCTAGATTCAGGTGCAAGCGACCATATGTGTTATATTAAAGAAATGTTTACAGAGTTTTGTGCTGTTAAAAACAAAAGATTTGTTACAATTGGTGATGGCAAACAATTAGATGTGTTGGGTATGGGAACTATTGATATATATGCCTATAATGATTCAGAATATACTCCTTGTACTTTAGAGAATGTATTGTATGTGCCACAATTAAATGTTAATTTGTTTTCTTTAGGATCAGCGGTTAATAAAGGTCACAAAATGATGTCAGATTCTAATGGATGTAAGTTTTATAAAAATAATTGTGTAACAGCTGTAGCCGACAAATGTAATAATATGTATGTAATGCGATTTAAATTAAATGATGTAGCCTTGTTAACATTGACAGATTGGCATAATAAGTTTGCACACCAGAATTATAAATATGTAAAAGAATACTTAGATGCAAAAGGTATAAAATATGAAGGGCAGACTGATCAATGCTTACCATGTATACAGGGAAAACAGAGTAGATTACCCTTTCATAGCAGTAGTAGTAGGTCTGTTGAACCAGGTGAACTCGTACACATGGATCTATGTGGCCCGATGGAGGAGGTATCATTAGGTGGTTCTTCATATTTTCTTTTATTGAAAGATGATTACAGTAGTTACAGATTTGTGTATTTTATCAAAAATAAGTTTGAAACCATGGAGAATATTGAAGAATTTATAGAACAGTTTCAGAATGAGTTTAGATGCAAAATAAAAAGATTTCGTACAGATAATGGCACTGAGTTTGTTAACAGAGCAGTAGATAATTTATTTAAAAGGAAAGGTATAATTCATGAGTTAACGGTTAGTTATACACCGGAACAAAATGGTAGAATTGAACGTGAAATGCGTACTATAGTAGAATCTGCAAGAACAATGATAATTCAGTCGGGTTTAGGGAAAGAATTTTGGGCTGAAGCAGTAAATACAGCGGTTTTTACAATAAACAGAACAGGTAAAAGTAAAGTTAATGGGAAAACACCATATGAGTTGTTGTATAAGAAGAGTTTTGACATAACGGTATTAAGAGACTTTGGTGCTAAAGTATGTACACATATTCCAAAACAGCATAGATTAAAGTGGGAACCAAAAAGCAAGTTAGGAATATTTGTGGGTTATGGTGATCACATAAAGGGGTATAGAGTATGGTATTCAAATACAAAGAGAGTAGAAACTCATAGAGATGTTGTATTTGTGAAGGAAAAAGAAGAAGTCGAGAAGAATATAAATTCAAGAAGTATAGCTATAGAGGATGAATACGATGTTGAAGAAGAAATAGAAGAGGATCCAGAAAATAAAAGAGTTGAAGAATGTATAGAAGCTGAGCAGCCAGAAGTTGATATACAGAAAGAAGTTGATTTACAACAAGAAGGAGTACAAAATGTTATAGAACCTGTGAGTTCAAGTGAAGTTGATATGATAGAAGAGTATTTAGAAGAAGAATTTCTAGATGCAGAAGAAGAAGAAGAAATAGAAAGCAAAGAGAAACATTCTAAAGGCAAACGTCAAGTAAAGAAGCCTTTTTGGACAAAGGATTATGAGATGGCGTTAATGGCACAAGAAGAAGAATTAACTTATGAAGAGGCTGTCAGTGGAAAATATAAAGAAGAGTGGCTAAAAGCAATACAAACAGAGTTAGAAGCATTAGATAAAAATGAAACATGGAAAGAAGTCAGTTTACCAGTAGGGAAGAAATTGATAGATACCAAGTTGGTATTCAAGATTAAGAAACAAGATGATAAAAATGTTTATAAAGCACGGCTAGTTGCTAGAGGTTTTAAACAAGAAGATAAGTTTAACCATTCAGAAATTTATACTCCAGTGGCTAAACTACCTACATTGCGGATTTGATTAGCAATAGCTAGTAAGTGTAATATGGATATTCAGCAAATGGATGTCAAGAGTGCATTCTTATATGGCGACATTGACGAGGAAGTTTTTGTAGAAAAGCCTAAAGGAATGAAGAAAGATGGTAAAGTGTTGAAATTACAACGTTCATTATATGGATTGAAGAAATCTCCAAGATACTGGAATGACAAATTTAATAAATTTATGATTCAAGAAGGGTTTTTAAGAAGTCAGAGTGATTATTGTCTTTATTATAAGAAGGATAAGAAGTTCTATGTTTTATTGTATGTAGATGACTTGATTTTATTGTGTGAAGATAAGCAAGAAATAAATAAATTAAAACAAGCATTGCAGAAGAAATTTGAGATGAAGGATTTAGGAGGAAATAATCTGAAATATCTAGGAATTAATATAAATAAGAAGAATGATGTGATTGAGTTAGACCAAGAAGAATATTTGAAAAGTTTGTTGAGGAAATATAATATGGAAGGATGTAAATCTATAGGAACACCAATAGAACAAGGTTTAATATTAGAAAAAAAATTATCAACTGATAAAGAATTAATTAAAAGATGTAGACAGTTGATAGGAAGTCTCATGTATGCTATGTTAGGTACACGTCCAGATTTGTGTTACGCATTAAGCTATTTAAGTCGTTTTCAAAGTTTTGCTAATGAAAGCTTATGGAAAGCACTGAAAAGAATTTTAAGATATGTCAAGGGTACTTTAAATTTATAATTAATATATAAAAAAGGGAGTGGATGTAGTATTAGAAGGGTACACAGATGCAGATTGGGCAGGAGATCAAGGTGATAGGAAATCTACATCAGGGTATATCATGAAAGTTTATGGTAATATAGTGTCATGGTCTAGTAATAAACAGCAGTGTGTATCTTTATCAACTACAGAATCAGAATATGTAGCATTAGGAAGGGGTATTGCAGAGGGTTGTTGGATAAGGAATTTATTAAAAGAAATCAGTGTTGTTTGTAATAATTTTATTGTTAACATAGACAATCAGTCTGCAATTCATGTTGCTAATAATCCTGAGTACCATAAGCGTCTGAAACATATAGACATTAAGTATCACTTTGTAAGACAGAAAGTTGAAGATAAAATTGTATGTTTAAAATATGTAGCCTCTGAGAATCAGCTTGCTGATATTTGTACTAAAGGTTTGAGTAAAACTCACTTTGTTAAGTTGCGAGATGTGTTGTTAACATAGAGTTGTGTTTAGTTTGTTTTTATTTAGTCAGTTGTGAATCTGTAAGTGATGTGAACACATTGAGGAAGGGTGTTGAGTAACAATGTGGACATCACTATTGGGCATTGCCCCTCACTAGTTATGTATGCAAGATGGCTTCCTTCTTCCCGTTTGTGTGACCGTAGGTGTAAGTGCGTAGTAGTTATTAAAATGATTAAATCCCACAATTAAGTTGTTTCTATACGGTCCAATAAATAATCATAACCCCGTAAAATGAATCAAGAGCGACGAACGAACGAAATAATTTTGAAATAATTTAAGCGCAGTTTGTCACGACCGTTGCCGGCGTTGTCGTGATCACGATCGTTGCCGCCTTGACGGTTGATGGCTATTATAGCCGCGAGGTCGTTATTAGCTGTTAGCTCGTTGCGTTGAATTCCAACAACTAGCTTCAGGTGATTCAGCCGTTAGCCGTTACGTCAACTAGTTGCGTTGCGCAACGAACACTTCTAGTATCTGTACTGTCTCATATGACATATCCGTCACTTGTCAGTTGTCACTTGTCAGTTGTTTGATTAAACCACTATCTCTTGAATCTAAGGTATAACCATATTCTATGTTCCTTAACCATAATTATGTGTGCGTACATTACCATCTTCCTTCTATAATAACTCAACCATCCAATGTCCAAATTCTAAATCCCTGCAAACCGATCATTC
This sequence comes from Clanis bilineata, assembly GCA_036417725.1. NCBI lineage: Eukaryota > Metazoa > Arthropoda > Insecta > Lepidoptera > Sphingidae > Clanis > Clanis bilineata. The sequence goes on along the minus strand of CM071154.1, from coordinate 16,770,910 downwards.
AGTCTCGCCTTATAAGTCACTACAAACTCTGTTATTGGCAGAATCATCAATACCACGATGGAAGCCACTTTTTAAAGAAAGAAGAAGAAGAAGAATCTAAGGTAAAACTTTAAACCCCGAGTAAAACCATGTAAAACAGTATAATACAGTATTTTCAATGTACTATTTGTCTTTCCTATTAATAATTAATTATTGAGCTCTTCCGAGAGTATTATATGATATTATTATATTCATTACTTGTCACCCTCGGTGCCAATCACCATAAAGCGTAACATCTGAAATAATGAATACAAACGTAATTGGATAGTGAGTTGTATGGTGGTGCATAATTATATGACAATTGACAACTGTATAAGTGGAAAACCTTAGATTTGGAATACGTAATGAACGGTAAAGATTGCGCCTAGGTCTAGGATTTGGTGCCAGGTGGCAGTTGGTGGTCGCCAAGTGCGGATGGCGAGCCGCAGGTGAATACTAAAGCTGTGGACTTAGTGTTTATCTATACTCCAGGTTAAACTTCATTTTAGTACCTGGAAATCAGTGTGTTGAGTATAAATGAGATTTCCATTCATTTTGTGCAAATTTTCGAGTGGTAGAACAAATACAGCTCAACCAGTGAGGTACTGCTGACTCGAAAGAGCATCAACTCAAAGTTCCAGCTTGCTGTTGCAGTTTTTGGTGAGTAAGATATCAGATAGGCTGATTGTTATATATCTTTGTTATGTTTGGCAATGCACATGTGTTCTTTTGTTTCACAAGTCGTGGGTGGTTGTGACCCATTGGCTTGTTTTCACTGATGAATGTGATTTTTCCATTACTTATGAGATTATAAAAAAGTACCACATAGGTACAGAGTTTATGATATACCTAGATGATACAATAGTATAGCAAATCATTATATGAAATAATGTGTTCATTCCAACTTTAGACAATGATATTTTAATGCATAGATAATATGTTGAAATTAAACTATTTTTACAGATTATATCACGATTTGGTTTTAATTTTTATATGCCCGACGTTTCAAAAGAACATATAGCTGACGTGAAACACCGACGCTCCACGAAGTCTGCAGTTGCTGAACATTCAGAGGAAGGCTCAAAACATTACCTCAGATTCGATAAACCACAAATCCTTGCCAAAGAACACCGATTCCTACCTAGGATGATACGCGAGGCTATTGAAATTAAAAAACACCCTAATTTCAATAGAGAAGATGGTTGGAAGCTTGCACAAACCTGGGACCCAATCATACATTTAATTAAATCAGAATCCAAAAGACCAACTGCCAGACCTCAAGACACCGTGAGCTCATACTGTGTAAATCAGATCGCAAATAACTAACTATTTTAAATTTAAAATTGTATAATTTTAAAATGAAGGTAGATAATGTAGGTAACATTAACATTTTGGACAAATGACACCTTAGTCTGACCCGTGACCACGAAGGCTGCAAAGCTTTCGAAACGTCGGGCATATAAAAATTATAACCAAATCGTGATATAATCCGTAAAAATAGTTTAATTTCAATGAATAACATTCACATAAACCTAAGAAATCATTAGATAATATGTGTCGCAAATCTCAACCTAATATCTGACTATTCGTAGCATATACTTTAATAAAAAAATTTAACAGTCACTCATACTGAGAAATTGGTAATATTATGGTTCTGTGTTTAACCATTTTTCGATTTTGGTATCCATTTTGATAATAAGTGATAATATTCTTTATTGATCACAACAAACAAGGTCTATGTACATTTAAATAATAATTATGTTATAAAGCCATCAATTCAGATTCAGAAACAAGCAGGCTTGTAATAAATAAATAAACAATTTAATAAATAAAAATAAAAAATCTTTATTGATCACATAGGCATGTAAAAAAGCACTTATGACAAGTGAACACAAGCTTTTGAATTAAGATTAATATAATTTACATTATCTCGCTATAAATTTGAAGACAGGCAAGTATGGACATAATAACGATGGGATGGCTAAGATAGGGTGATAACGGGAGATAGGAATAGAGTGTAAGGGAATGGGTTGTATGGGAAAGGCATATGGCAGGAATGGTGGCAGTGGATTGACTGGAAATACTGGAAGCAGTTGGGATTGGTGCATGAGGCTCTATCCTAGCTAACCTATCAGCCATTCTCTAGCTACCTAAGGATGACAACCCGAAGAAGAAAGGCGGAAAGAAACTCAGTGCTTATTTTTTTCATCAATTATCACCATTTCTTTTTTTTGTCTCTTGTCTTTTTTCCTTTTTTTTATAATTTGATTTACAAATTGTTCATACAACTAATCATATTTATGTGGATTCACACATACTCAATAGCACTGGAGGTATAGCTGGAATGCTAGCAGGAATTAATAGCAAAAAATAAAAAGAGTGTTAAAAACAAATGTCCCACTCTTCTATCATCAACTTTTTTCTGGAGGGAGTAGGCATCCCGTCACGGGTTGAGGTTGGCTTCAATTGAAATAAAAACTTGTCTGGCCTCTCTCTGCAGTAGAATAGTGGCAGAATGGATACATATAGACATAGATACATATCGATTTTTCTTTTAATAAAAAACCATAACACATTAAAAATGAGCATACCAATATTTACATAAACATTGGTAAGACCTTTGCTTACTTTTGCTGATGAGGAGGAAGGTGGGGTTAAAAAATGTGAAATATCTGCTTACGTAATGCTTGATTGACGGCCCCTAATTTCCCAGAAAGGGGCAAAACTCGACTATAGGATTAGGGGATGTTTGGTTGGAGCATATTGGGCAAAGGGCCGGCAAGTTTAGCTAAAAGTTAACCTGATATTTATTAACTGTTTAATGGTACGTAGTCTGCCGGGTCTGCTAGTAATATTATAAACATTTAGTTTCTTCTGTGAGCGACACAGGGGCACTCTGGCAGTTACCCCGTCAGTCACCCTTGTCTGCCATACAGTCAGTCATCCTGTCGGGCACCCTGTCATCCACCCCATTGGTCACCCCTCAGTCACCCGTCATTCACCCGTCAATCATCCCGTCATTTACCCCGTCATTCAGTCAGTAGTTCCTGAGATTAGGGTGTTCAATCAAACAAACAAACAAACTCTTTAGCTTTATAATATTACATACATACATAAGCTCACCCCTGTATCCTCGAAGGGGTAGGCTGAGGCGCACTAGCGAACTAGTACACCCACAATTCGCCGAGCTTAGTTCCGTCCCAGATGTGATACGGGGCGAGCCTATCGCCATATCGGGCACAAATTCCAGACTCCGGGCTGATACGGAAAAATCCATGCCAGATCTGGGGATCGAACCTGAGACCTCAGAACCGTAGTCGTACCGAAATACCTCCACGCCACCGAGGCAGTCAGTTTATAATATTAGTATAGATTATTATTTATTATTTAATTATATAAGTATTTACTAGTGTATAATTATGAATTGAAATATTATTATAAATTTAACATACAGTTCCACCATAGATAAAATCTATTTAACAAAAGAGTCAGTAAGGTGTGTATGTATGTATACGTGTATATAATTCGGGCAGTAGTGTGTGTGACGTTTATTTTAATTAATTTTATGTATTTCTTATTAATTTTATATTAAAAATTTTACTTTATGCATTTTTTCTTCATATAAACTTCAGCTGTGTCAAATTTCACATTCATCCGTTCGCGCAATACGTATTTATATTATATAGATATCATCATCATCATCATACATAGGACGTCCACTGCTGAACATAGGCAACGATGTAGATATAGATATATTTATATATATTATATATTATGGATTAAAGGAGGAAGAATTTATGTGCGGAAGGACGATGATTCGGCGTACATTATTATACATAACATGGACGCTATTGGAAAAATAAAATAAATAGTAGTATTTTTGTAAGTTTTAAGGTAGCATATGTTTTTTTGTATATAAATATATAGAATTCGCTAGTCTACAATTATATTTTCAAAATTGTAGAGGCTTTCGAACAAAAACCCACAACCTATACAGAAATGTTTGTTGTAACAACTATGATATTGTAGTATTAGTAGAGACCTAGCTAAATGCCTCAGTTTTTGATATGGAACTCTTCGATGACAGATACGATGTTTATAGGCGTGATAGGGAAAGTTCTGGAAATAGCAGCGGAAAGGAGGGAGGGGGAGTACTGATAGCAGTTCTAAAGAAATTTAAATCTAGCCGAGTAAAAGACTGGGAGAGTCAATGTGAAGATTTGTGGATCACTATCGAAGGAACCTTAGCTAATAATAATGTGCATAAACTGACTCTGTGTGTGGTCTACCTACCTCCTCCTGTAAGTCGTATCTCCCTCGATCAATTTATTTGCAATTCTAATTCTGTCTTCGAGCTTATAAAACACAAGTATGTATTCTAGGGGATTTTAACCTTAGTAATATAAACTGGAAAGCGGATAATTCGTCTAACCATCGCGTAATGCCATATGTTTGTCAAGCCCTTTTTGATTTTATGAATGTTAACAGCCTTACACAATGTAATTATGTAACAAATACTGGTCGCATACTTGATCTTGTACTAACTGATATTGATTCATGCTCTGTAAGTCAAGCCTTATCACCATTGAGTAACATTGAGCAAATACACCCGCCCTTAGAAGTCTCATTATCATTTAAAAGACAGCGTGGTCTACCATACAATTCAGCGCTTGCGAAACCCAACTTTTACAAAGCAAATTATAATGAAATCAATCAATTTATTGACAATGTTGACTGGTTCAATGCAATCGGTAAATTGGATAATGTGAATGACATGTTGGAATATTTTTACAAAATATTATACTCAATTATTAAATCAAATGTGCCTATCTATAGGGAAAAAAATAGTCGCTATCCTTATTGGTTTAATAGAAATCTTATAAAACAACTAGCTGACCCGCGCAACTTCGTCTGCGTATAAGAGAGACGGTTGAAAGAGTGAGTCTTAGGTACCTATAATCCAATAATTCTAAAGGAGGTAATGGGATGATCTACTTCGGCCGTTAGTCACCTCGTCTCTCACCCCGTCAGTCACACCGTCTGTCACGCCGTCTGTCCCACCGTCTGTCACCCCGCCTGTCACCCCGTCTGTCACCTCGTCTGTCACCCGTCTGTCACCCATCTGTCACCCAGTCGGTCACCCCGTCTGTCACCCAGTCTGTCACCCGCCTGTCACCCCATCTGCCACCCGTCTGCCACCCCGTCTGTCACCCGTCTGTCACCCAGTCAGTCACCCCGTCTGTTATCCAGTCGGTCACCCCGCCTGTCACCCCGCCTGTCACCCCGCCTGTCACCTCGTCTGTCACCCATCTGTCACCCCGTCAGTCACACCGACTGTCACACCGTCTGTCACGCCGTCTGTCACCCCGTCTGTCCCACCGTCTGTCACCCCGCCTGTCACCCCGTCTGTCACCTCATCTGTCGCCCGTCTGTCACCCATCTGTCACCCAGTCGGTCACCCCGTCTGTCACCCAGTCTGTCACCCGCCTGTCACCTCGTCTGCCACCCGTCTGCCACCACGTCCGTCACCCCGTCTGTCACCCTGTCTGTCACCCCGTCTGTCACCCGGCTGTCACCCCGTCTGTCACCCAATCGGTTACCCCGTCTGTCACCCAGTCTGTCACCAGTCTGTCACCCGTCGGTTACCCCGTCTGTCACCCAGTCGGTCACCCGTCTGTCACCCCGTCTGTCACCACGTCTGTCACCCATCTATCACCCAGTCGGTCACCCCGTCTGTCACCCAGTCTGTCACCCGCCTGTCACCTCGTCTGCCACCCGTCTGCCACCACGTCCGTCACCCCGTCTGTCACCCGTCTGTCACCCAGTCAGTCACCCCGTCTGTTATCCAGTCGGTAACCCCGCCTGTCACCTCGTCTGTCACCCATCTGTCACCCCGTCTGTCACCCCGTCTGTCACCACGTCGGTCACTCGTCTGTCACCCCGTATGTCACCCGTCTGTCACTACGTCGGTCACCCGTCTGTCACCCCGTCTGTCACCCGGCTGTCACCTCGTCTGTCACCCAATCGGTTACCCCGTCTGTCACCCAGTCTGTCACCAGTCTGTCACCCGTCGGTTACCCCGTCTGTCACCCAGTCGGTCACCCCGCCTGTCACCCATCTGTCACCCCGTCTGTCACCACGTCGGTCACCCGTCTGTCACCCTTCTGTCACCCGTCTGTCACCCCGTCTGTCACCACGTCGGTCACCCGTCTGTCACCCTTCTGACACCCGTCTGTCACCCCGTCTGTCACCCTGTCTGTCACCCAATCGGTCACACCATCTGTCACCCCGTCTGTCACCCCATCAGTTACCTCGTCAGACACCCCGCCCGCCACACCATCAGTCAGCCTGTCAGTCACCCCGTCATTCCTCACGTCGGTCACCCTGTCAGTCATGCCATCAGTCACCCCATCAATCACCCCGTCAGTCACCCCTTAGTCACCCTACCATTCATCCCGTCGGTCAACACTAAAATATTTTTTCAAATCGAACCAGTAGTTTCCGAGATATAAAATTCCCCGCTAGCAGCATTATTCATTTTTGCTCCGCTCCTATTGGTCATAGCGTGATGTTATATAGCCTATAGCCATCCTCGACAAATGGGCTATCCAACACAAAAAGATTTTTTCAATTCGAAGCAGTAGTTCTGTCTGAGATATAAATTTTCCCGGTTTGCAAATTTTTTCATTTCTGCTCCGCTCCTATTGGTAGTAAATGGTTTTCAATCTGGCAATCGTAGTGTTGCATCGGGTGTTCCTCAAGGCTCACATTCGGGTCCAGTCTTATTTAACTTATTTATCAACGACATCCCTCATTGTTTTCGTTTTTCCGAACCATTTATGTATGCCGATGATTTGAAATTCCTGCGAACAGTCTCATCTATTGACGACTCCATTTTGTTGCAAGCTGATCTGAACAGGCTGGTGAAATGGTGTAATAGCAATAAAATGTTGCTGAACCATAAGAAATGTTCACACGTTACTTTTACAAGAAACACAAATCATATAAGTTTTGATTACACCATCAGTGGAAACATTATTCAACAACTAGAGGAGATTGCGGATCTGGGTGTAATATTTGATAAGAAGCTAACATTTATTCCGCATGTAGAAAAGATAATTAAAAAATCTTCAAAAATGTTGGGGTTTGTTTTGAGAAATGGTAAAACTTTTCGCAATTCAAAGACTAAAATATTACTTTATAACAGTTTTGTACGCAGTGTCGTGGAGTACTGTAGTAGGGGAGCGAGGGGCTTATTGTAACAGTTTTCATGAAAACTAATATATCTTGAGATCTATTGATTAAATTGCTACTAAATAAAGACGGATGGATGCTGTAACTCTTCCTCTACCAAATTAAGTAAAAAGAATACCATAACTATTGATATTTATTTTACAATCAATTATTTTCTAGAAGAAGTGCGGTGTTACAACTTACCTCGTGCTTGGGGCAAGTTGTAACGTCTACTGGGGCAAGTAGTAACGACAAAAAAAACAACAATAATACCTCTAATCATTAATTATTTGTTTATTTTTAACAGAATTGACGTCTTTCTAAAGTAGGTCTTATGTAATTCTTATCAAAAATCAACTTAAATACTCTTTTTAAGTAATCAACACCTAAAAAATAAGTAATTAACAGTTTTATTCAGTTAAACACTACTTATATCATCATGGCATACACAAATCACTGTAAGTAATTAAATTATTGATATCTAAGGTATGCTTCGTAATTATCTCTTTTTAATATCTATCTAACAAAGTGTTGCACTTATATAAGAATCAACATTTGGTGGATTTCATTATAATTAAATTCAGTCTTCATCTGAGTTCCAATTAATACAAATAAAAGATATAGTGTCTCCTGTAACATATCCTGCATGTGCACATCTTACAAATGATACACTCGACCCAATCTCCCTTAGTAGAATCTGTGTAAGCTTCACCACATACCAAACAATACCACTCTTCTGATTCAGATTCTGAATCTGAACATAAAATATTTTTTTAGCTCTGTCCACTCCGGTTTTATTTTTTGTTGATTTACCTTTACCTTTCCCCTTCCCCTCTCCTTTACCTTTTCCTTTAATTTTGTCATCTTTTTCTGTTTTTTCTTCACCTTTTCCTCATATTCCTTATGTAAAGACGTCGTTCAACTTAAAGACGTCGCTTCTGGTGTCCTTAAAGATAAATGTGGATTTCTGCGCATAACATTTTGGAACCAGTCAGTACCAGCCATGTTATTTTGATGCCAAGAAGGAGGAATGTTTTAGCATTAAGCTGCACACCGCATTGGTAAGCTAGTTTCCTTACTTCTATAGGAAGTATTCCAAAATATGTTTCGGCGCACTTGAGTAGGTAGGAAGCCATCTTACCTTCTTCTTCTGCAGTAAATACTTGTCTAGGCTTAACATAACCAACTCTTAAACTTTAATTATTCTTCTTTGTCTTTATGCACAATAATCAGAAAGTCTGACTAGCTTCCCGAATACCGCATTTTTTTTCTGAAACTTCAGCTGCCGCTAACTCGTACACATCTTGGCTTTGTGTTGCCCGCTCTGACTTTCTTTTATACACCCTTATTTTAGAAGAAAGGAAAAAAGTATCTACATCATAACTTGGGGTATGTTGTAACACGTTACAACAAGCCCCAGGATTTTGTTACAACTAACCCCATGGTATGATTTTTAACATTTATCAAGATAACTATTTAAACATTTAAGTAATCTTAAAAACTGTTGCACATTATCAGAGATAGATAAATTTAAATGTAAATAAGATATAGAAAGTTTGAAATTAGTCGATAATAATAACGCAAACCAAAATTTTACGACAGTACAATTTTACATGACCTGGCAAAAATGAAGCGCGTGCACATTTTGGCTCACTGAGCCAGCCTACGGGATATTGGCTATGGCAACATGATGCGGCGCGGTTTATAGGTCAAATCGAGTCAAAAAAATACGCTAATAAAGTTTAAGATCCTAGTGAAAAGAGCCTGTTACTACTTACCCCTGTTACAACAAGCCCCTCGCTCCCCTATTGTGTGGCGTCCACATTACGCTACCCATTCATTGCGCCTAGAACGGATACAAAAACGTTTTCTATGGCACCTGGCTTACGCAGTTGGGAAAGCGAACAAATTATCTTCATATAGTAGCAGGTTGAAGTTTTTTGAAATGTGTTCTCTATCGAAGCGCAGGGATCTAATAGACATGGTTTTCTTATTTAAATTATTAAGAAACAAAATTAACTGCCCCCAACTCTTAGCCCAATTTAATTTTCGCACTCCAAGTAGAATTCCTCGAAATCTCATTACACCATTTTACCCGCCATTGCGTAGAACAGTTGCAGGTGTCAATTCCCCAGTCCCACGACTATGCAAAATATATAATGAATGTAGTAAGCTTGTTGATATCCATTTTGATACAAAGGGCCGGTATTATAAAATAATTCACTCATACCTTGTCAACAAACAGTAACCTCGTAATCTTATAATAGTTAAAATTAATTTATTTAAAATTAAATTTTTTTAGTTAAAATTAATATTTATTGTCCTAAGCAAGTACTTATCATTACCAAAGTTTATAGAATTATGTAACTTCATATTTTTTACATTAACACGTCTTGCATGCTGAGATTACCTTAACGTGGTTGTGCATTTAGTTAGATGTTAAGGGCGACTTGCAGGGATTTCACTATAATCGCCATTTTATTAGTCCCCGACTTTGTCCTAAACTTGATTAAAATCAAATGTCATATTAGTTGTCCCGAATTCACTCGCAGCTCCGCAGTAAACCACGATGAATCTTGTAATAAACCCCATTTTGGAATCATTTCAGTTTAACGTCTTGCACGTCGTCGATTTACCCCTTATCTGGATTAAAATAAACGACAAAGTTAAATCATCGGGGCCGCCGGTTTAAATGGCTAATCGCGATTATTGAATGTCAAACAACATAACATTTTCATATTATTTCTTGTTGTTTTATGAAAATAATAATAATAATAACACTCAACAGTCACAAACATAGTCCTGACCCCACACTTGTGTCGTGGGTATCAGGAACTACGAGATACTTTCGGTCTCACAACACCCAGACTCGAAACAAATATCTGTAGGTCATACAAACATTTGTCTCGGTGCGGGGATCGAACCCGCGGCCTCTCGCTTATCGGATAGCCTTATCGGCTGTGTGGTCGTCTATCACATCTGGAACGGAACTAAGCTCGGCGAAATGTGGGTGTTCTAGTTCGCTAGTGCGCCTCTGCTTACCCCTTCGGGGATACAGGCGTGAGCTTATATTATGTTTTCTACCATGGCCTATGCCTACCATGTCATGTGCCTACTCCGCGATGTTCTCCTATTTTTAGGAGATAGGGGGTTACCACCACCTCTTATAGCAGTTTTATTATAATCTTACTTGTACCGATTCCCATACAAAACAAACGAAGAACGATTATAATAATACTGCTATAAGAGGTGGTGTTAACCCTGCAGTTGTTTACGAGATGATAAATTCCGCTTGAGCTAACAAAGTGCAAAGTTACTCCTAGTTACTCCTTAATAAAAATAAATAACTAGCCTCATAGTATGTGTGTTCGTATTACATGTGAACATTTGACGACTATTAACTTAAGAGAATCTATTGAAAAATCATATAAAACAAACTAGAATTCGTTTTATGCAAAATTTTTATGATAGATGTTTTGATACGGAACTTTAGATATGAATCTAATGGAACGTAAAGAATGAGTAGAAGTAATGAAATCGCGGATTAATAATCTACACTCGGATTTCTTAAATCGAACCAGAAATGTGTATGTGCAAGACAACTAATGGGACATTTGATTTAAATGACATTTAGGACTGAATCGTGTATTAATAAAACGGCGAATAGAGTAAGATGCAGTGTTGCAAAAGTGTAAAATTAAAACTCGTTAGATTTGGCATCTGAAAATCGGGAGATTTTTATACGGAATGAAACACAAGTAGTTTATGTTAATAATGCGTTAATTTATTTAATTATAATCAGTAAGTTACATATAATCATTTATAGTTTGATATATTGTACATTGATTAATCATTTTCGTCTTCTTACCACCTCTTATTACCTATTTTCGTGAACATTTTCTCATATTTATTAAAATTGTAACAACATTGATTGTTGTTTTCTATACATCATTTTGTGTGCAGAAGACCTACCATTGACTTAGTGGAAAGTTTAATCCGTTATTTTTGTGCGAGCTCTTCGTAACTAAGTTTTAACCTTGGATACTGACGCCGTGCAACGTAGTGAGACAATAATGTCTCACTTGGAAAGCCTTCACGCCGCGGCCGTGTACTGTCGTTCTATGTGTTATATTTCTATGACATGTGCATGCAATTCTATGAATGGACTATAATGAACGACTAAAGCAAGTATAAGTTATCCAATTTGGGAAACAACCCGAACGAAGTTATCTTCAGAGACATTTGACAGCCTCCGTAGCGCAGAGGGCGAGCAGCCGGCTATAAAGCGAGAGGCCGCGGGTTCGATCCCCGCACCGAGACAATTATTTGTATGACTCATAGATATTTGTTCCGGGTCTGGGTGTTGTGAGACCGAAAGTATCTCGTAGTTCCTGATACCCACGACACCAGACTCGATCTTTGTGTGGGGTTAGGACTATGTATGTGACAGTTGGGTGTTATTTATTTATTTTGTATACTCACCAGACAATAATAAACTCTATTATAAGGTATTTTAGTACAATTTGCTTTAATATACCACGAAGTTGAATGGCCGTATTTTATTGTATGTAGTATTGTCGTATAGGCCGTATTGTATTGTATTACAGGTTTCTTTTAGTTTTGCCGTATTAATAATATTATGTTCCATTTTTTATAAGAATATTATTTTACATTAGTTGAAAATCCAAAAATTCGGCAGATAGGACTACATCGGGACATCGTGAGCAATGACCAAAATCAGTAAATATCCCGATAAATCGGGAAATTTTGCAACGCGGGCAAGATGCCTACACTCTTCACTACTCCAAATTCATAAGTTCCGTTTCACAAAAAATATATAACCACAATCACAATTCCGCATAAAAAAATAATTTTTGCAATTTAAAATAAAATAAATCCCAACAATCACTCATTATTTACGTTCCGTAAATTTCATATTATTATCTATAGTGCCGTCTCGCAACATCTATCATCACAATTTCGCGTATAAAGAATTGTATTTTATTTTATATGCTATTTCAATAGATTCTCTTGTGTCAATAGTTGGCAAATATTTAGTTTTAATTCAGTTTGAATACATGTAATATAAACACACATACGACGAGGCTGTATGTGGTTGCTTCCTTGGCCTAATTGATGAAAGGCATTATTGAAAAAAAAAAAATTAGTGTCAGTTGTCTGGATTACGGCTTGTCAACTAGACATACGTATAATATTTCGCGATAAGGAATGGTCACTTTAGTTCGCGGCTCCTCAACGAACTAGTTCGTTCTTTTAGTTCACGTCTCGAACCAAAGAAAGGCTAAAAAAATATTATTTGCACGAATTTTAACCGACTTTAAAAAAGGTAGGTGGGAGTTTATTAATTAATCGACTTCAAAAAAGGAGGAGGTGAATTAACCGACTTAAAAAAGAGGAGGTTAACAATTCGTTGGAATCTTTTTTTATGTATGTTCCCGGATTAATTATTTTTTATTCTTTCATAATATGCTGCTGTTTTTTTTTTACTTGTACATACTTGGGGAATAGTGACGGCGTCTAAGGGACAACCCTTACCAAACGAACCCAACGATGACGGTGGCCTACTTACACAGTAGGCCACCAACACCTTTAGGTTTAAGCCAACCTTATCTGCATGTGGTACACTTTTCTGAGTAACGGACTAGGTGCTGGCGAAACCTGGGTTCTTGCCTTGCAGGGTATGGGGGACAGACCAGGGACCAAATGTTTGCTATTAGATCGTTTTGCGAGGCATGCATGTTGTAAAAAAAAGCTTCTGCATATCGCTTTCCTGGATCTGCAGAAGGCTTTTAACTTTGTGTCCCGACGGGTAGTCTGGTGGGCCCTAAGGTTCAAAGGGGTGCCAGAAGCTTATGTTGACGTTATCGAAGACATGTTCTTCCGATCAAAGTCTTTGATTCGGACTGCTTTTGGCGTCACCACACTCTTCCCGTTCACTATGGAGGTTCAGCAACCACCGTGGGTGTTCATGTACGCTGATGTCTAAGACAAACAGCGTCTAGGGGCCGCTTGAAAATGGCCGACTGAAAGGAAATGTGCTAAAGATCAAGTACATGAGTTGCGTAAACGTAGTATTTTATAAATGTTTTCAAATATTTTTTATCGAAGAAAGTAAAAGAAAATATTATGATGTGTTCCCATCTGTGAGACTAAAAAGTGCTGCGCACCGTATTTGAATATAGCTTAAAAAAGCACGATATTTCCCTAGTGGTTATTGACTACGCTACGAAAACAAGACCATCATTTGGCCAGTACTTCTGTGTATATGTACGATACGTGGTCTGTCAGCGTTATTTTAAGGAAATCCAGACGACCTCAAAAGCGCTGGCTGGACTTTTTAGAGAATTATATGAGAACCAATGGTCTTACTTTGGACGATACTCAAGACTTAGATTCTATCTAACTTATCAAACGAACTAAAGAACGAGAGATCTGGGAACTAGTTCGTTCATTTCTTCTGTGGGAGCTGTCCTCCGCACTGGTTCGTTCGCGAACTATATAAGTCTATTGTCAACAATGGTAATTTCTATAATAGAGGTATAATAAAATTTTATCAAGAAGTAACTTTGAAATTCGTTAACTTAAGTGAAATTTGTCATCTCGAAAACAACGCTCTCCTAGAAAATAGAATAACTAATGTACTTTGTAATAGAAGAACATTGCGGAGTGCGAGCGTGCACAAGAAAACAAGGTACTCGTTGATGGTGATGAACTAAGTGTGGAGTTGCGCCAGTTACAAGGCGTTTGTGATGCGTGTGCCGAAACCTATCCTGCACCGAGGTGCGACGAGACATTGAGGAAAACTTTTGACTGCCGTGCCGGGTCGGGCGTGGTTGGTATACCACCGCTTCCAAGGACTAGTGCCACACGTGCGCACACAAATATCGTGCATAATAGTGAAGTGTTGTAATTATGTGGTTTTTCAAGAGATTATGTACATACAATGTTAGTTTGTAAGGTGTATGTATGGGTTATTGATAATTATATACTCTTCGTAAAAAAACTTGAGTTTTTATATATTTTACGAATTCATCATCCTTGTTTGATACCAAATCATGTTCAGTGTAAAAAACAAAGCCATTTTTATCATAGATTTTCATTAAACAACAAGAAATAATGTGAAAAGGTTATGTTTTTTGTGTTTAAATTCTTTGGTTGTTTGTCAATAAAATCAAGATTAGCGACTTTAAACCGGCGGCCATGCCCATTTAAGTTAAACGTTTATTTAAATCGAGATGAAGGGTAAAACCACGACGTGCAAGACGTTGAACTGAAATGATGCCAAAATGGAGTTTATTTTACGATTAAACGTCGTTTATCGCCTAGCTGCAAGTCACCCTAAGTATATTTATAAGTCGTTACATGTATCAATGTGACAATTGTTGGTAAACCAAATAAATAAAAAGAAAAATAATAAATAAATATATATTTGGATAATATTGTTTGTAGTGTGAGCGCGACGCGATGGAAGGCGGCACGCTGCACGAGCGGCTCGTCGCGTACGTGCACGCGCTCTCCGACACGCACCACGCGCGCAGCGGCGTCTGGGTCGAGCACTCGTACGCACGCGCGCGCGGCGCCGCCTCGCTCGCCGTCACCGACGCGCGCGTGCTGCTCGCGCATGCGCCGCGCACACGCACCGACTCGCACCACGACGTCGACGTCGAGCGCGACGACCCGCCGCCTCCGCTCCCGCCCGACTACCGGCCGACACCTGCTGACGACGACCACGACGACGACGACCACGACTACGACCACGACCACGACCACGACCACGACCACGGCGGTGACGACGAGGACTGGGAGGAGCGCGCCGCGCGACACGCGCCGACCGCCGAGTGCGCGCGCCTCGTGGAGCGCGTCGGCTCGTGCCTGCGCGCGGCGCGGCTGGCGGTGCTCGCGGGTCGGGGCGGGGGCGGGGTCGCGGCGCGGCGGGAGGCGGTGCGCGCGTCGTGCCGGCGACTCCGCGCCGCGCTGGCGCCCTCGTGGGCGGCGGTGGGCGCGCAGCCTCGCGCGCCCGCGTGGCTACACGCGACGCTCACGACGCACTTGCCGCGTGGATTCCGGTCACTTTACGAGGAGACGGTCGCCGAGCTGCGTCGTTCGGCGCCGCGGCTCGCGGAGAGGATGGGCGTGAGCGGCGGTGAGGGCGGTGCGCTGCTATCGCCCCACAAGTCGGATGCGGAGGGTGCGGAGGGTGCGGCGGTGTCGCGCGAGTCGAGCCCGTGGCTGGTGTGGCTGGAGGCGGGCGGGTCGCGCGGTCGGTGGGCGCGGCGGCTGCGCTCGCTGGTGCACACGCGGGCGGTGCCGGTGGAGAGCCCGGCGGGGCGCACGGCGAGCGCGTGGTGCGTGGCGGCGGCGGGGAGCGCGCGCGCCGCACTCGCGGACGTGCTCGCGGAGGCGGGGTGAGCGTCGAGTGTGTCTGGTGTGTGTGTGTGTGTGTGTGTGTGTGTGTGTGTGTGTGTGTGCACGGTGCGTCCGAGAGTGAGCCGGTGGTGTTGTGTGGTGGCAGTGAGCGCGCGGTGGTGCTGGGCGGCGCGGGGAGCGGCGCGGCGCTGGCGGGCGCGGTGGCGAGCGCGGCGGGGGCGGGGGTGCGCGCGCTGGTGCTGGTGGGTCCGCTGGGCGGCGCGGGCGGCGCGGGTGGTGAGGAGCCGCTGGCGGAGGTGTCGGTGCCGGTGCTGGCGGCGTGCGCGCGGTGGGCCGGGGGCGGGGGCGGGGGCGCGGCGGCGGTGGTGTCGCGGGGCGCGGGGCGGCGCGCGCTGCTGGTGCGGGGCGCGGACGAGTCGCTGCTTGTGCCGCCACAGCGCCGCTCGCGCCTGCGCCTGACGCAGCATGCGCTCGACGCCGCGGTAGCGGTATGTACGCCACACACTACACCGTCTTCGATAGTTTGAAACCCCTAAATGGATAAAATAGGAGATGAAAGTTTGTATGGGAATTCTGAAACCTTAATAGATTTTGATGAAATTTGATATGAGGATACACTTGACCCTAGGGACTCAAATGAGTACTTTATTTTTTTTTGTCAACCCCTAAAGGGATAAACTAGGGGATGAAAATTTATATGGGAATTTTGGAACCGCTTAATGGATTTTGATGAAATTTGGTATGAGAATACTTTTGACCTTAAGGACACAAATGGAGTACTTCATTTTTAATATAAACCCCTAATTTAATCCTTATTTCAATGGAATGAAATAAGGGTTAAAAGTTTGTATGGGAATTTTAGGTGACATTAAATGGATTTTTTAAAAAGTCGGTATGAGGATACTTTAGCCCTAAGGACAGAAATGAGGTGCGATATATTTTTAACCTACAAAGGGATGAAATAGGGGTTGAAAAGTTATTTCTTTGTTTTTGACCCGATTGACTTCAAAATCGATATCTGGGTTGAGCCGTAGTTCCGAACAACAAATTCCGTGTTGAAACTGAAAAAAGTAGCCGCCATTTTGTTTTTCTTTGTTTTTGGACCGATTGACTTCAAAATTGATATCGAGTCACCCCGTCGTTCCAAACGTCGGAACCGCTGTCAAAACTGTCAAAAGTGGTCGCCATTTTGTTTTTATTTGTTTTTGGGCCGATTAACTTCAAAATCAATATCTGAGTCGCCCAGTGGTTGCAAACGACGGGACCGGTGTCAAAACTGTCAAAAGTGACCGCATTTCTTTGTTTTTTGGCCGATTGACTTCAAAATCCCCATTATACCATTACCTCCTTTAGAATTGTGTTATAGGTGCCCACGACTCACTCTTTCAAACCCTCTCTCTCATACGCAGACGAAGTTGCGCGGGTCAGCTAGTATGTCATAAATGACAAATCGAAATCTGTACCGTCACTAATACCGGTGCTGAAACCATTCAGAAGATATAAATTTAAATTCCAAAGGTATAAAAACATCTGAGCTTTAGTATATTATAAGTTATTAAAGAAACTATGATATTGTTATTTATAGAAAGACTAAAGAAAGAAAGAATAATTTATTGACACTAATTTGGTGGCACACACACTAGTTTTATGACCCTCCAATATCAGTTTTTAAAGTTTTAAAAAACCAAACTGTTATATTTTCAGTGTGACCGTTTTTAAGATGGGGGACTCTGCAGTGTGTGGGGAAAACGAAAGAACTAAAAATCTGTAGCTGAACTTAAAAAAAAATTAAGATGGAGGCTATTAGGGCTGCATAAATCTCTCAGACATATGCCTATAAAAACTTTTTCTTTGTTAGAGTTGATTAAAATATAATAATGGATGGTTTACGTTGTCAGGAGGAGTGCGTGCGCTGGATGGTGGAAGTGTGCGAGGGAGATGCCGGGGGGGGAGATGTGGGGGGGACGTGCGACACTGTACACTACCATCCGAGTGAGTATACTGTGTACTGTACTACTGTACACTACGAGTATATCGCCTTATCTGTAATTATAACCGACATTAGAAAAGCTACAAATTAAACAAAATGTAATTTGAAAATCTACTACTTTATAAATTCCTTAGGGTGACTTGCACCACTATTACTAACCTACGGTTAGTCCTAACCTCAAGTTAAATTGAAATAGAAATGTATAAAGGACATGTAATTTGTTACATGTAATTAATTTAATGTCACCATATATTATCTGTAATTAGATGTAGTACATTATATGTAATGAATTACATGTCCTTTATACATTTCTATTTCAGTTTAACTTGAGGTTAGAACTAACCGTTGGTTAGTAGTAGTGGTGCAAGTCGCCCTTATGTTTGGTATTGGTGCCAAGAGAATAATAAATTGTTGACATTTCACACGTTTTATTGAAGTAGATTTTGAATGGCTGTTAAACACACGTCACGGAAGCTTTGTCAAGTGATAGCTGACAGGGATCATAACATACCTAGCACTTGAATATTGTAGAGGTAGCTAGGTAGGTAAGTTGTAAATAGATATTAGATTTTGAAGTGATCGGCGAATATGACTGTGCAGGAGCGGCGTCCCCCGAGCGGCCGGCCTCCTCCCCCCCGCGCGACCCGCACCCCCCGCGCAGCCCGCTCCCCCCCAACTCGACGCACTCGTTAGTAAACACTTAATTTTGTAACAATATTTAATTTTTCGACCGACTTCAAAAAAACAGAAGATCCTCAATTTGTCTGAATTTTTTATATAATTATGTTAGTTACGAGACATCTCCGCAAACGTTGACCCATTTTCAAGATTTTGTGTTCGATAGAGCTTCTTCTAAGGGTGGGCCCAACATACATTTGGTCACGATCGGATAAGTTTACAAGTTTAAACATGTGATTATCTTTACCCGAGGACATCGAAGTGGCCACAATACACCTGATGGTAAGTGCAGTGCAATTTTTAAACAACAGTGACCGTCGACCAATAATATCAATGGTCGCCAGAATCATGACGGCCTTCATAAATGATTGTTCGCATTCTAAAATGGGAAGATGCAAATAGAGGTGAGGCCACAAGGGGACCGATGACATGTCGTCACTCTCTGGAGTTTCGGATATACATTGGGGTGATCGCGATCGGAACGCGATCCACACGAGATGCACATAATGTACATAATACGCGGCGTATTGTTGTTTCAGGACACCTCGAGCCATAGAGATAGTCGGTAAGTGAATGTGATGTAACGTGTCGCGTGACTCGCTCTCGCGACTCGTCTACAATGACCAAAGAAATATATCAACTTGGCATAACTACGAAAAAAAAATCCATCTATTTACATGTAAGTTGTCACAATAGATTTATCAGTCGACTACCGTCTCATAAATCGGCGATTAGAAAGAGACGAAGTGAGATTTTCCGATATATATAATAACTAAATAGAGTATATAGTAGTAGTATATAGTATAGTACATTAGTAATTTATAATAATGAAAATTTGAATGTAAACATTAGGTCAACGCATTAAGAACTATATTCAAATACATACGTGAGAATTTTAGAACCTAACTAGCCGGTCTAAAATTGTGCCTATCTATCTCTGTCTAAGTAAACCAACACATATTGACTTCTACTTTAGTAGAAATTGTATTCATGACGGTATTCTCTTTTTAAATTCAAATAGACCTTTAATTAAAATATATACTCTACATACATCATCATCATCATCAGCCATAGGACGTCCACTGCTGAACATATTTTAGTAGATATTAAGTTTGTAATCTGTGTAATTTTTCTGTAAATGTTTTCAATGTTGTAATTATTTCTACTATTAACAAAGAATTTTAACGCCTAGAACAAAGAATACTAACAATATAGAAGAATTTTTATTTCTTATCAGCAATATCGTTGAAAAAGGAAACAAAATATTTTTAACATTTGCTCAGCTAAAATGTTTTTATAAGTAAGGCCAAGTAAGTAAATATTGATCACAAAGACGATTATTCTCAGGAACATAACATTTATACTGGCTGAACAACATTGTTGTAGTAGAAAATTATTAAAACGATGGAAAACATAACATAACACCCGATACGCACACGCACGAAACAATACGAAAACGAAGCAAATGAAAACGATTATTAAAAACGGTGCATATGCATGCTGCATACCTGCAGATCACGCACAGTACAGGGTTCCGAAGTAAGGGTAACTGTAACTTAAATATAATTTTATTAGACATAATTTTAAGTTTATGATCCATAAACTCATATTTACTAACTGTTTTATACATATCGAGGACAACACTCAAATTTTATAGGGACCCATAGTGTGTTTTATATATTATCTAAAACTATTCAGGTATTTATGTCTGGTACTCATCATCTCATGTTGCTGAGCTGATGATGGAAAATATAACTCCTTACCTATTAGAAGTTGGTAGATAATTCTGTCAATATTATAGGCTCGTATAGACCGCTAGTTATTCTCCTTTGAGCTATTCAGATGAGCTGTTGATGGAATGTAGAACTCCTTGTTAGTTAGGGATTAGGGAATAATTCTTAAAGTACCGGATAGACAACTATTTCGGTGATTGCGTCGGGAGTCTCAATTTTACGCTACTGAATACTAATGAACACTAAAAATAGATAAATAATTATTAAAAACACTGAAAACCGACTTCAAAAATGAACACAGTAAAAAATAAAAATAATTTTTTACTGTCTTTGGAGTCTGTGCTGAGGCCGAAGCAGATTAAATGAAAAAGCACCGACTCCAAAGATAGTAAGAAATTGTTTTTATTTTTTACTTTTAAGTGTTCATTTTTGAAGTCGGTTTTCAGTTTTTGTTAAACTGTAATAATTATTTTCTTTTTACTATGGTCGTCTATTACTCATTAACTTATAAAGCCTGCTTAGCCGCGATAGTTTTCCTTTGGAAGTTCATGATATATACTACTACTGTGATTTTTTTCACATATCCAAAATCAACCGTTTCGGAAATAGAGGAGGGGACGCCCTACTTTACCAAAGATTTTCACTTTAAAGCTTAATATTTCGCAAACAGAGCCTCCAATCAAAAAATAGTGTTTGCAAACCCGCATTGTTTTTAAAAGACCTATCCAACGATACCAACGACACCCCACACCATAGGATAGTTGAGAAAAAAAAATGGGTGCGTGTACTTATGTACGCGCGTGAGAAGTTATACTTCTTTGTTTAATAATATTTAGTGTTAATTATATTAAAAAACTAAAAACATACGCAAAACAACCATTTTAGCTGTCACCTGCTCGTAGAACAATGGCCCATGGTATAAGATGCATGTTTTGTTCGTTTAGGCGCAGTATGTCCAATTCCCACATGGTCCAATTCGCACAATGTCCAATTCTCAAAATGTCCAATTCTCATAATGTCCAATTCGCGAAATGTCCAATTCGCGAAATGTCCGTTTCGCAAAATGTCCAATTCCCAAAATGTCCAAATCTCAAAATGTCCAATTCGCGAAATGTCGAGTCCTCAAAATGTCCAAATCTCAAAATGTCCAATTCGCACAATGTCCAATTCGCACAATGTCTAATTCTCAAAATGTCCAATTCGCGAAATGTCCGTTTCGCAAAATGTCCAATTCCCAAAATGTCCAATTCTCAAAATGTCCAATTCTCAAAATGTCCAATTCGCGAATTGTCTAATTTGCACAATGTTCAATTTGCTAAATGTCCAAAACGCGAAATGTCCGTTTCGCGAAATGTCCAATTCTCAAAATGTCCAATTCCCAAAATGTCCAAATCTCAAAATGTCCAATTCGCGAAATATCCGATTCGCGAAATGTCCAATTCGCACAATGTTCAATTCGCTAAATGTCCAATTCTCGAAATGTCCAAAACGCGAAATGTCCAATTCGCAAAAGTCCAATTCGCAAAATGTCCAATTCGCAAAATGTCCAATTCCCAAATGTCCCATTCGCGAAATGTCCATTTCGCAAAATGTCCAATTCGCGAAATGTCGAGTCCTCAAAATGTCCAATTCTCAAAATGTCCAATTCGCGAAATTTCCGTTTCGCAAAATGTCCAATTCTCAAAATGTCCAATTCTCAAAATGTCCAATTCTCAAAATGTCCAATTCTCAAAATGTCCAATTCGGGAAATGTCCGTTTCGCAAAATGTCCAATTCCCAAAATGTCCAAATCTCAAAATGTCCAATTCGCCAAATGTCCAATTCTCAAAATGTCTAATTCTCAAAATGTCCAATTCGCGAAATGTCCAATTCGCGAAATATCCGATTCGCGAAATGTCCAATTTGCACAATGTTCAATTCGCTAAATGTCCAATTCTCAAAATGTCCAAAACGCGTAATGTCCAATTCGCAAAAGTCCAATTCGCAAAATGTCCAATTCGCAAAATGTCCAATTCGCAAAACGTCCAATTCGCAGAACGTCCAATCCTCACATTAGTCACAAGTAAAGTATATTAATTAATTATTATTATATATTTAATATTATCAAAGAATTTAAACAATATTAAATTGCAATCGAAGTCAAATGGGTGCGTGTACGTGTACGCGGTTAAGCAGACAACTTCATACTGTTAATTTTTTTCGTCACAGATGTGAAAATTTCACTCTCATCATTTTTTCATAACGCGCCTAAAGAATTATAACTTCAAAAATTAACCTCCCTTTACATGTTTACACAAACTATTTCACATGGTTTCACAAATTTCTGAGTTTGATAGGTAATATGTATTCTCTTGTCGAATTACAGCTCTCTTGTTACTTTTAGTCTCTGAGATAAACAGTGGTCAGACAGACAGACAGACGGACGGACATGACGAAACTATAAGGGTTCCTGTTTTTCCATTTGGCTTCGGAATCTTAAAAATGTCAATTAATAGTTTTTTGTCCATAGGGAACCAACTAAGGTCTGAATGCATGCTGCCAAACTATTCAGTTATTTTTTTTATTTTTTGAACTGTTTATTATGTTTTTACTTTAAATAATCATCTCGATCTAGCATTAAATATATGTATATATTCATCTTAATCGATTAAGTAATCGATTCTATTTTAATAGTGTCCTTTACTTATTTTTCGGATATCTCATTTTCCAGATTTTGAAATAGAAAAAAAACGACGTCTCCTTTGGATACTGACACGCCGTGCGACGTAGTGACTTGATATAGTAGTGATAGTGTTGTTTGTTGTCGTGCGTGTGTCGCGTCATGTGTCGTGTCGTGTGACGTGTCGCGTGTCGGTTGCAGAGGGCCGCGTGGTGTCGCGCGTGTGCGGCGCCACGCCGCTCGCGCTGGTGCCGCCGCGGCGCGCGCCGCTCGCCGCCGCCGACATCATGCAGATGCCGATAGTGTTCGCGGACGACGAGCGCGCGCGCGTGGTGACCGTGCGCAGCGGGGCGGCGAGGGGGGCGAGCGGGGCCGCGCGGGGGGCGAGCGGGGCGGCGCGGGGGGCGAGCGGGGCCACAGGCGCCGGCGCGACGCCGCGGTACGCGCGAGTGATCGTCGCGAAGCGCGGCGCGGCGGGGCGGGGGGTGCTGCTGCGGCGACACAGACACTGACCGCCGCACTCGCGACTCGCCTGTCTTCACATTTTAATACGCTCGAAATAAATATCAACACTCATACAATGTTTTTATTAAACTACCTACCTACCTACTTTGACTTCTCTATTGGAACATTATTTTATTGCTCTGGACCCGTCTTTTAAAACTAAGGCTGTCATCTATATTTCGACTAAGTTCGATTCAAAGAAACGAACTCGGTAAGTATTTGGAAATTTTAAATCAAACTGACTTTATCAAATCTTGCAAACTAAATTAGACCCACTACCCGATATAACTTAACCATCTGTCTAACCTAACCTAACCGCGGTTTATCTCTCGGGAAGTTACAATGGCATCGCCGACGCCTATCCTGGTACAGACCAATGCCGGAGTGGCATCTCTTACCCCAGGCCTCGGGGACCATATTATAAAAGTGAGTTGTCCCATACGTAGACCTTTTTGTGTCTAAAAAGTCGACTTCTGTGACGCCATCAGCCGAAAGTGGAAATTCGTATGGCATAGCTCTTCCCTACTTCCAGTCTGATATCATGAGTGTTCCAGTCACCTGAACTCACTTATTGTATGTTATAATCATACATAATTTCGCGCCTATCTCCCCG
Source organism: Clanis bilineata (assembly GCA_036417725.1). Classification (NCBI taxonomy): domain Eukaryota; kingdom Metazoa; phylum Arthropoda; class Insecta; order Lepidoptera; family Sphingidae; genus Clanis; species Clanis bilineata. Next base: position 16,747,094 of record CM071154.1, on the reverse strand, counting down.
AAGGGTCTACTATGGGTCCCTATAAAATTTGAGGGTTGCCCCCGATCTTCTAGGATCCCATCATCAGACCCTGACTTGGTGCCAATGTGACCACCTGGAAAGTATACCCTTTTAAACAAAATATATATTTCTCGAATCGGCCCAGATGTCTTCGAGTAATCGGGGAACATACATAAATAAAAAGTTCCGACAAATTGTTAACCTCCTCCTTTTTTTGAAGTCGGTTAATTAATGAAAATGACTGAATTAGTCCAGGATCCACGGTCCATTTTTGCACTTGATTGCTATCAAGCTCAGTTTCCGTGAGTAGCAATTTCATTTTTTTTTTGCCCGCGGAAAAGTGTTTTACCACTGCCGCCGCGCCCGGGGGGTGGTCGCGGCGGGTATGTCGGGTTCGCCGGCCTTACGACCCAGCGCCGTGATGCCCGGGAGAGATGTTCGACATCCGGGCGACGCTGGGCCGAGTCCCTAACAAATTCCCTACACCGGCAATACCGACTAAAAACCTCGCGGTGGCCTTCTTTGGCGGTTGAGTGGGGCGGTCCCGGGGTATCCGGAGATAGACTCGGATTGCTACCGGAACCGCTCCTGCGAGGTGCCGCCTTGCGGCCCGTCTCCGATTTGGGGGGGTCAGAAACCCCCGCCGCCGAAGGACGCCCTCGGCGTCTACGGCAGCACGAGGCCGACCTTCCGTGTTGCCGTCCGTCCCGGGGCCGCATGTACAATAGTACTAAAAGGGGCGCACAGCCCCCCGCTGCACACCCGCGACCCCGAAAGGCCCATATTAGTCGCCTCTTACGACAGGCAGGGGTTACCGTGGTGGAATTCTCCAAACGCCCCCATTCCACAGTACGAACCCAACAATTTCCTGTACGAAAACTCTCGATTGTGGTAGGTAATAGAGATACTAGATTCTCAAAAATTTATTACTAACTGGGTGTGTTTTGTTATATCCGATGATAATTATTTAAATTATTCGAAAAAATATTTGTCCTACAAAATGTATGGTTTGATCAGAGTCCCCTCCTTCCAACATGTATCGATAATGAGTTCATCAAAAATGATTACTAACTAGCTGATTTTTTTTAATTAGTTAATATTTCTATACGGGACGGAACCTAGCTCGGCAAAATGTGGGTGTTCTAGTTCGCTAGTGCGACTCTGCCTACCCCTTCGGGGATACAGGCGTGAGCTTATGTTATGTTATGTTCTATAATTTAACCTTAGATAAAGAATGATATAGATCAGACATCTAAGTAGTAAAATCAAGCATAATGGGATAGATAAATGCAGTTTACAGTGTGAGTGATAGAGACAGACGAAGAATTTTTTATCTCGTTCTGTGTATGCGTTTTTATTGTTTGACACCAACTCGGATTTGGTGTCAGACAATAAAAACGCATACAACATCAATAGAATTTAGGGTTACCAGGAAAACAAAAACTGAACTTTCCAAATAACGGGAAGTTTACATTATGTCGCGTCTCTTGAACTAAAACAATACACAAAACATCTAAGCAAAACATGGTTTCTCTACACATTTTTATGTATGGTCCATTGTTCTGACTTGAGACTTGAGAAAGAGACAATGAAATTTATTGTTTTGGGTATATGTTTTGTATTCTGTTTTTGTATTCCAGAAAAACACACTTTTTCAAGCATGTTGCAGAAAGGATTTGGCTTAGTTTTTACGACCGGTTACCTGCCTGACAACCTTTTCTGAGGGATTATTAACCAAATAAAAATGATTTTTTTGATGAAATGAACTACATTTCAAATAAATGATGGATACAGTTTTCCAACATGGTATCCCTGTGTCTTAGATTATCCTGTGTTTTATATTCTGTCCCTTACGGGTATACGCGAATGGCTATCTATTCATTCTTTCTCTAAGAATTTAACAGTCATATTGTCCTACAAAACGCGTGGTATGTTATCCCGGTCCTACGCTCAGAAATTGTTAATACCACAAGACGATTTTTTTCATTACTAACTGTAAGACAAAAATATTACATAATGGTTAGTGTGGTATGTCATATGTGTCACTAGTCCGACAAGAATTGTCATTTTTTTTTGTTTTCCTATTTGTAGCATCTTTTTAAAAATTTCAAATAACTTTATTTTTTAATAAACTAGATACAACAAAATGTGTATTTACCATTATAAGTCAATGGTATTTACATAAAAAAATAATACCTAATAATCTTCATCAGATTCATGTGATAAATCTTCATTATCTTCGCTACTGGCTAACATATGGCTCCCATATTCACTATTTCATTTTCCTCAAAAAGAAATAGTGAATATGAATATAATATAGAAATAGTGAGTATGGCAATGTTATACATTGAAATAAAACTATTTTTACGGATTCTATCAAGATTTGTTGTAATTTTTATCCCCGACGTTCCAGTCCGACCCATTACCATGAAGACTGCAAAGCCTTTGAAACGTCGGGCGTAAAAATTAAAACAAATCGTGATAGAATTCGTAAAAATAGTTTTATTTCAATGTATAACATTCGCGCAAACTTAAGAAATCAGTATAATAATGAATAATCAATCAATAAATAACAATAGTATTAATAGGGTACCTTGTATGTGAGAAAATATTTCTTCAAAAGATGGACTTTGGGGACCATCAAACCAATAATATTCATATTTCATCATCCTCCTGTCCTAATCCCAATCTTATTTGGGGTCAGCGCAAGATGTTTTTAACTTCCATATATGCCTATCAGCCGTTATATCGTCATTCACACCTTTTTCTTTCATGTCCATCCTTACACACTCCATCCACCTCTTCTTTGGCCTTCCTCTACCTCTCCATCCATCAACATTCATATTCATCACTTTCTTACCCACGTATGTTTCTTCCCTTCTCATAACATGCCCATACCAAGACAAACGGTTTCCTTTCAATCTACCTCTCTCGGTCCAAGCTCCCTCTAACGTGCTCATTCCTAACCCTATCCATCCTCGTCACTCCACACATCAATATCAACATCCTCATTTCTGCTGCATGCAATCGTTTCTCATCCGTCTTCTTAGTGGCCCAACACTCCGACTGAATAATATTGATATTCGCCATCAATTATTGTCCATCCGAAATTTTCTGGCAATTTTTCCGACGGGCACGGCTGTTAAAAGACTTAATGACTGTTAAATTATATAAATATTAACTAAGTAAATAATTTTTTATGACTTCGTTATCAATACATGTTGGAAGGAGGGGACTCTTTGATCAAACCATACATTTTGTATGACAAATATTGTTTCGAATAATTTAGATAATTATCATCGGATATAACAAAAAAAAAGCCTAGTCAGTAATACATTTTTGAGAATCATCAAATCAACATATTTTATCTCTGCTACCCCTATTACCTACCAAAATCGAGAGTTTTCGTACAGGAAATTGTTGAGCGTCTCATCAAAATGAAGCTACTCACGGAAAATTAGCTTGATAGTATAGTAACTTAGCTGCAACTGGCGATAATACGTGTTATCCTAAGAATATGGCGAGACTTCCCCACTGGTGGAGTCAGGAGCAAAGGTGACACGGTGCATGCTGCCTGCATTGAGTGAATCCAATGTAAATCGCTGTTCGGGCTTTTAGAGGCCGCTGACCCGACGGCAACGGCGGCGGCGACGGCCACGTGACGGTGGTCTTCGAGACTAGTCGCCGCCGGATTGCGTCACCAGTGAACTGAGGTTGCGATGGTGTGCTCTAGTTTGGTCGCCGCGTATTGACTACGCAGGCGCACCGGCGGCGGTGCGGGGGTGGGGGGGGGGGTACTGGGTCGACGCGAGGGTGCGCGCAGGATGAGCGGCACGAGGGTGGCAGTACTGGCAGTAACGCTGCGACGCGGACGCCGCAACGGCACCACACATCACACGTCCCGCTACCCCCGACCAACTCCGTCCGCGAGACTTCGCCCCGCGAATACCGTTCCGCGCTGTACAATAAACACGACCGTCACCGTTAATATCGGTCGACGAAAATGTGCGCTTCATCAATGTTTGTGAATGTTTGAACGAGTCACGTAGGACGTCGTGTTATTTAGGTTCGAGCGAAGCCTGTGCTCCGATGAGCCGTTCGGGCTGTAGGTACGTACGTGCCACCAGTCGCCACCTGGACTGGATCCCCATGATTGACCGAGGTGCAGCTCCGGTAACGTATTGTGTGAGAGAGGCCATGGTAGGGGTGGCCGTCGTCGTGTCGACTAAGCGTGTAAATGGATTAGCCGCGCTGCGCGGTCTACACCTCGACAGTCGACGCTCGAGAGTCGGAGCCGCACCAGCTGCAGCAGCGTGACCGACTCGCTCGCTTGGTAGTGTCGCTCGCTAGCCACACATTCTTGACGCCACTCGAACGTATCGCGGTCGTTCTCGTCGTGGAATGTAAACACATTGTGTCCCTTCTATTTATCTTGTCGACCGATGTCAAAAGAAAAGGTACTCAATTCATCTGTATTTTTTTTGTGTATGTTACGTAAATCGTGATATCTCCGCCAATATGGACCAAATTTCAAGTTTTTATTTGTGTTCGATAGAGCTATATCATTACAAGGGTCTATCCGGTAATTTCTGAAGCCGTCTATACATAATACATTTTATAAATAATATGAAGACTTAGCATTATCCAAAAATAGTTTTCACAGATTACAGTACCTACATATCACGTTATATAGAAACAAGAGAGTAAAAGTGATGTTTATAAACACAATACACACATAAATTAGAAAATTTAAGAAGTAACTATGGAATGCAAGCCCTTTTTATATTGAGATGGAGAAAGGTGAAAGATATCTATAGAAATATTGTCTCTATTAGATAGTATTTGTTTTGATTAGTACATGTAATGTGAGACGGAGAATCGAAAACAAGCCCACTGTCAAGGAGTAGCCCCAGGTCTCGCAGTCGCACCTCATTCACTCTCCTAATAATTTTCTTTATTTGATATCATTATATTCAATAACCTTTTTTCTTTCGCCTAAATCTTATAACGATGCGTTTTTTACATTTAAAAACAATGAGTTATGTTTGTGTGACCCACAGATATTTGTTTTCAAGTCTGAGTGTTGTGAGACCGAAAGTCTCTCATAGTCTGACACCCACGATACAGGTTATACCTAGTATGGGGTCAGGAGTGATGTGTGACTGTTGGGTGTATTTATTATTATTGGTATTTACATAAATTGTCCAGATAATTTTGGAGGTCCATACAATCGTTAATATTTTTAATGACTTTATATATTTTATTATCGTCTGTATAAATTGTAATATTGGAGGTTCTTAAGTAAGCTACAACATAATTAATATAAATATTAAAAAGCAGAGGCCCTAAATGCCGGCCCTGGCAAACCCCAGCTGTTACAGGCATGAAGGAAGAACAAAATCTTTTAACAGTTGTAGGTCGCCATGTATGTACATTGTAGGGTGTCCGGATTGCGGATGTTGTTAAGGAAATAGAATGTTCAATTAAAAGTATATATTGTTAAAGTTACACGCTGTTCACTTATTAATGTTAATGTTAATGTTAAATGTTTAAATGTTACTTATTAATGTTAAATGTTATTAATGTTAGAACGATGCGCCCGATCGCGACGATTGTACGGAGCACACTCTTCGATTATTATTTTGGCCAGTTATCGCCGATATGTGCAACGTATGTGCATAATAAAAATGCTGCGTGTTCGGTTTGGTACATAACCGAACATACATATACCGATTTCCTCCAGCTTGCGCAAAAGCACCAGGTGGGAGATTTTATCCAAGGCTTTTGAGTAGTGAGTATACACAGCGTCAACCTGAAAACTATTGTCCATGCAGCGGTAACAGATCGACAAACTCACATAAGTTCGTGTCTGTTGATTTCCCACTAATGAATCCATGTTTCTGAGGCACTATCAAAGGTCTAATAATAGGAGAAATAAAGTCACAAAGGATTCGTTCAAAGAGTTTGGGTATCACACTGAGTATAGAAATGCGTCGATAGTTTGTGACATCATGTTTTTTACTGCTCTTAAAAACTGGAACAATGTAAAAAAACACTTCCAGTTTGTCGACATGATGCCCAACTGTAAAGATAAATTAAAAGCTTATATAATGGAAACGACATGTAAGTATTTATGATATTTTTTCAAGAATATCGGGGGAAACCAACACCTTTCCTGATATCTAGAACCTTTAAATACTTTATAACAGTTTCCTGCGTAATGTATACTGAGTGAATATTTAGGACATTGCAATTATCTGCAGACACACCACTACCAACGTAAGTCCAGAATATTTTACAAACGCTCTTTAACTTTAACGGCTTCTTATATTAATTTTCGCCATACAATTTTGACAGATAAGGCGGCCTTAAACGACGTAAGGCGACCTTAAGTGTATGAACATTCGGCGGATAATCGTCGTAACATTTCTTTTGAACTCTTCCATTTTTTATGATACTTTAGTATCTCTTTTATGGGGCACGGTTAGGGCAAATAAAATCCCGTTTGTTTTTCCCATTTGTTTTACTTCTGAGTGTGAGTTCGGAGACAGTACATCACATGGAGGTAGGTACAATAAATATTGCAAAGGTATTACAACAAACACTCAAGTGAATAAAGCCAGTTATCTTACTTGTAACTTGTAAAAAGGGTCCGATAAAAGCGCGGGCTGTCAAACTCTCTATGGCAGTGTTGCCATTAACAATTATTATTATAATGTTGCTTACTTTGTGGCAGTGGCAATCCGCCACACCACCCCCCCACGGAGAAAAGAAAAAAGTCTCACAATGTATAACTTAAAACTAAAACATGTTCATATGTACTACATATAATAATTTCTTAAATACTAGGTACAAGGAAAGTCATACATCTATAGGGGTTTTAAATCGCACCTGTCTGCCTGCACGAGTTGTGTAAGGCTTTTGTACTGCTATGCTCTCATCGAGAGTAGAAGATTCAGTTTCCTCGACTGGAACAGTAATTGTGGTATCTTCTTCGCAAAAGAAAGCTGGTTTAAGGCGGTCTATACTAACCACGACTGTTTTGTTACCTATCGCAATGGAAAACGTCTTATCGGTTCTGCTTACGACCTTGTAAGGTCCGGTATATGGAGGTTTAAGAGATGGCCGAATTGTTTCTTCGCGCAACCACACATGTGTGGACTTTGCGAGATCTTTCGAAACAAAAGTGGCCTTTTGGCCGTGACGGAAATTCGGGACCGGTCTCAGTTGAGATATACAGCGTCTTAATTGAGTTATGAACGGAGACGAGTCCTTGTCGGCCTCTTCTTTGCTTAAAGGGCAGATAAATTCTCCTGGTAAGCACAGAGGCTCACCATAGACCAATTCGGCTGGGGAAGTTTGGATGTCCTCTTTTAGTGCCGAACGCATTCCGAGCAAGACAGCCGGCAATGCGCCCGTCCAGGTTCCGTTGTGGCACATTAAGGCAGCTTTAAGAGTCCTATGCATGCGCTCTACTAGGCCGTTTGCACACGGATGATAGCTAGTAGTGCGAACCCGTTTAGCGGAACAGAGCTGCATAAGGGACTGGAAAAGCGCCGATTCGAATTGACGGCCCTGGTCTGTTGTAACGACCTGAGGAACGCCGTATCGAGATATCCATTCCCGGAAAAATGTATCAGCCACTTCTTCAGCGGTTATTCCAACCATAGGCCAGGCTTCTGGCCATCTTGTGAACCTGTCTACAGCTGTGAGGCAATAAAGATATCCCTTGCTGGGCGGGAGAGGTCCTATGATGTCAATATGGACATGGCGAAAACGTTTCGTCGGCTTGGGGAACTCTCCAATAGGAGCGGACGTATGTCGGGTAATCTTACTTCGCTGGCAAGCTGTACAGGAGCGAGCCCAACGATGACAATCCTTTCTAATGCCCGGCCATACAAAACGGTCAGCTACCAATCGCGCGGATCCCCGTGCGCCTGGGTGGCTGAGGTTGTGAAGCTTGTTAAAATAAGCTTTACGAAATGGAGGGGTCAAGTAAGGACGTGGTTTGCCTGTAGATACGTCACAAAAAATTTACAGGTCTTTTCCGGGTATTGCGACTTTCTCGAGTTTAAGAGAAGATTTAGTGATCATCTCCTCAAGTTCTTGGTTATTTTCTTGATCGTTAGCTAGTGCGCCATAATCGTCCTCCAAGTTAATGGCCTCCACTCGTGACATAGCATCCGCAACAATATTGTCTTTACCACTAACATGTACGATGCTAGTGGTGAATTGCGAGATAAATGTCAGTTGGTTTAGTTGAGGTGGAGGAAGTTTCTCACGGCGTTGTGCAAACGCGTAGATCAAGGGCTTATGATCCGTATAAATAGTGACATGTTGTGCCTCTAACACATGTCGAAAATGTTGGACAGACTCGTAAACTGCTAGCAGTTCTCGATAGTAAGCGGGCCAAGCTGATTGGCGAGCTGTGAGTTTCTTGCTGAAAAACGCAAGAGGCTGCCAGTCATCTTCAACGCGTTGTTGGAGACAAGCTCCAACATGTGTAGAGGAGGCGTCGGTAAACAAGCCGAGAGGGGCTGTGTTGTTTGGATGGGCCAGAAGGGTGACGTTGCTTAGGTGGTCTTTGCATTTCTGAAATGCAACTTCCGCATCAGGCGTCCAAGGAACGGGTTTAGCACCTTTTAACTGAGAATTAGCTAAGATGTTTATTAAGGGTGCTTGTACCTCAGCGGCCTTCGGAAGAAATCGGCGGTAGAAATTTACCATGCCAAGAAACCTGCGTAGGCCTTCTACCGTTTTTGGTAATGGGAAATTTCGCAAGGCTTCAATTCTCTCCGGAGGTGGGTATATGCCGTCTTTGGAAATCCGATGTCCTAAGAATGTCACCGTGTCCGAACCAAATACACATTTTGACGGGTTAATGACAACCCCGTATTCAGACAAACGTCTAAAGAGGATGCGTAGGTGTTCAACGTGCTCCTCTGGAGTACGGGAGAATACCAAAATGTCATCCACATAGGGAAAACAGAAATTCAAACCACGCACCTCGTCAATAAATCTCTGGAAGGTTTGTCCTGCATTACGAAGTCCGAATGTCATATATGGGAATTCGAATAACCCGAATGGAGTAATGATGGCGGTTTTAGCAACATCATTTGGGTGGACTGGAATTTGTTGGTACGCTTTTACCAAGTCTACAGTGCTAAACACCGTAGAACCAGCTAAGTCCTGACCAAAGTCCCCTATATGACGAACGGGATATCGGTCTGGAATGGTGCGCGCATTCAAAAAACGGTAGTCCCCACATGGACGCCATCCGTTCTCTCCTTTCTTCGCCATGTGTAAAGGCGAAGACCACGGGCTTTTTGAGGGTCGAGCTGTTCCGCAAGCAACCATGTCTTCAAATTCCTTCTTTGCAGCCTGCAACTTCTGCGCTGCAAGTCTGCGTGGACGACTCGAGACTGGAGGTCCTTCAGAGGTAATGATGTGGTGGACTGTAGAATGTTTAACAGTCCTCTGCAGTCCAGGTGGTCGGGTAATTTCCGGAAATTCTTTAAGAATTTCCAGGAAAGGAGAATCCCCTGTGAAAATAGTCTTAACGCTGGACTGCGAAATAAGGGCTATGGTTGCAGAGACGGAAAGTCGTGTGGTGCCATCTATAAGTTGCTGTTTATGGCAATCTGGCAAAAGGTGGTAATGCGCCAAGAAATCAGAGCCGATGATAGGCATACCGACGTCTGCAACTATAAAATTCCACATAAATTCCCGGCGTAACCCTAAATTCAAACGTAACGCGATTGTGCCGTACGTTTTTATTGGGCTACCGTTAGCAGCTCGGACGTCAAAGTCTGAGGGTTTGTCGTGGTGTTTCGCTAAGTTGCGTGGAAAGCAACAAAGATCCGAGCCAGTGTCGATTAAAAATCGAATTCTGGTCTTAGAATCGGTCACGAACAAACGGCGGCCGGGGGCCATGCAATCAGACGCCGCCTCTACTGATTGCTGGCAAAGTTTTCCTGGTGTGTCCACCCGCAAGGGCTGACGCACTTTGTTGCCTTCTTACCAAACCTCTTGTGGTACCAGCAAAACTGGTTACGAGAGCGAGAGTTCGAGCGCGTCCTTGAACTAGATCTGGAACGAGATGAGCTGGACCGAGATTCACGTGCGAAATCCAGGAATTGTTTTTGCAACGATTCCATCTGCATTTTAATTTCCTGCAGTTCCTTGGGCAGGGACATGGCGTTGACAACGGGCGGTACGTTTGAGGATGAGGGTGCTTCAACAATGGCGTCAGCAATTTCAGCAACCTTGTCTAGAGGTAACTCTCGCTGAGCCATAAGGATTCGTTGCACCTCACTGGGTAATTTCCGCATCCACAATTCTCTAATAATGTCTTCGTCACTAGTGGAAGGTCCTGCAAGGGAACGTAGATGACGGAGGAATGCTGAGGGCTTACGGTCACCTATTGGGATGTCACCCAATAGGTTTCTCACTCGCTGTTCTTTAGATGATGAAAACCTAGTTATAATTTCTCTTTTTAAATGCTCATACTTGTTTTCTAGAGGTGGGTTCTCCAAAATGTCCTCTACTTCCTCTGCCATCCGTGCATCTAAGGTAGATATAACATGCCCATATTTTGTGGAATCTTGTTTAATTCCAGAAATTTCAAATTGGGCTTCAGCTTGGGCAAACCATATTGCAGGTTTGTCCCTCCAAAATGCAGGTAATTTTACAGACACCCCATAGACACCACCTGCGTGGGGTGAAGTCTGTACTTGTAACTCTGCCAGTTGCCGCTGTAATTCCCTAATTTGGGAGTGAAGTTGTTCCTCCAAGGCCATAGCGATAGGCAACACAGAAAAATAAAAATAAATGAAATGCAAGCAAAACCCAAATTAGTGTTCCAACCCAGTAACAAACACACACAAGGTTAATCAAATAAAATCTAAAATAAAATAATTAAAATGCAAAACAATATTCACACACACAACAAAAATAGTTATTAAAATGTAAAGTTTATAACTAAAGTGTAAGCAGGTGCAAGACAACACAATATTAATTTATTATATCTATAAATTAGAAATAAATTTTTGACAACGGTATCGATACATCTAAAACCATAAAATAAATATAAAATTAGTTATTGCAACCCAAAGCAAATTTCCTATTATAATAATTAGGTCCCTAATATCATAGGTATTTATGCAAAACCACAAAGGAATAAAAAAGAATAATATTAGTGATAAATGAGCATAAAAACAATTTTGGATTAGTTTAACAAGGCGGTTAGATTAGTACTCAAAAACCGTTAACACTAAAACAAAGTTAGGGATTAACTTAGGGTAATTGTAATATAAATATGGTGAAATTAATACTAGACAGTTATCTTATATATTTTAAATTAAGATGCAGAAATTGTCTATACACCGTTGTTAGAATAGCAGTCACTATGTAGTTAGTGTCCATGGACTGTTATACTTGTGTAGTTATTGTGTTATATACTAGCACTGCACTTGTAACTTTACACTGGGTACCATGCAGATGATATGCAGTTGTAGGCAGGCAGCAGCAGTAGGCCAAACATACCAGCCAGTTGCAATCAGGCAGTTGGTAGAGTCCCCGGAGCAAAGTATCAACTTTTCATGCGGGAACTTTTGTGTAACATGCAAGCCGGCTTAGGATCCACTCGGCAGATGAATAATTACATGTACAACTGACCTGAAGGCTGTCGATCCGATCACGTCGGGGTCACCATTATGGGGCACGGTTAGGGCAAATAAAATCCCGTTTGTTTTTCCCATTTGTTTTACTTCTGAGTGTGAGTTCGGAGACAGTACATCACATGGAGGTAGGTACAATAAATATTGCAAAGGTATTACAACAAACACTCAAGTGAATAAAGCCAGTTATCTTACTTGTAACTTGTAAAAAGGGTCCGATAAAAGCGCGGGCTGTCAAACTCTCTATGGCAGTGTTGCCATTAACAATTATTATTATAATGTTGCTTACTTTGTGGCAGTGGCAATCCGCCACATCTTTTATTATTTTTATCAGAGCTGCAGTAGGTATACCAAATCGGATACATACATTCTGTATGGACCCTTTTAACCGGAACCTAATGGCATATTATTTGCTGTAAGATTTTATAAATCACACAAACACTTTGATCAATGTCGTGCTCAAATATAAACATTCTAATCAATATTAGGGCTGCGTTGATTTGTATAAAAAATTGTATGGGATTTCAGAATCCACTTATAAGCGATTGTGTGAATATTTTTGGCCCTGAGAACGGGCATGGGATACTTTCTTTTTTAACCTAGGTATGTGGTGTAAAGTGTTTTGACTGTTGGGCGGTCATCGTCAGTTCGTCACCTGCAAGGAGCACGTGAGGCATGCTTTGCCTCGGGGATGAGACGATATTACTATCCAGTATGATGTTGCAGATGGTGCGGCCGCGAGCGCAGGTGAGCCATGTGAGCCATATGAGCGGTGTGAGCGGTGCGAGCGGTGCGGGCGGTGCGAGCGGTGCGAGCGGTGCGAGCGAGCGAGAGCGCGGCGGCGGAGCGCGGCCACGCGCGGCATGCCGGGCGGCCGCCGGGGGCTGGTCGCCCCGCAGAACACCTTCCTCGAAAACATCATCCGCCGCTCTTCCTCACAGCGTCAGTACCGCATAAATCGCGATGCTCCTATATAATGCGCAGTGTACCTATTCATATCATTATGTACCACGACGTGACGTGAGGTGGTTTACGTACAGCAGACAGCAGCTTCCTGCTGGCGAACGCGCAGATTGTCGACTATCCGATCGTGTACTGCAACGAGACGTTCTGCAAGATGAGCGGATACAACCGCGCCGAGGTGATGCAGAAGTCGTGCCGCTGCACCTGGATGTACGGCGAGCTCACAGAGAAAGAGGCGGTGGAACGAGTGGACCGCGCGCTCGACCACCACCTCGCAGACCAGTTCGAGATACTGCTCTACAAGAAGAACCGTGAGTCACCATCACCACTGCAACCTGCAACTGACGTCTGACACCCATCCTCATATCCTCATCCTTAGAGTACGGACCACCTCGTCCAAGCGACGCGACGGTAGCCGGTGCCACTGTTACCATTACATTATAAATCATAATTATTATAATTTATTTATTTATGCATACATAAGCTCACGCCTGTATCCCCGAAGGAGTAGGCAGAGGCGCACTAGCGAACTAGAACACCAACATTTCGCCGAGCTTAGTTCCATCCCAGATGTGATAGGGGGCGAGCCTATCGCCATATCGGGCACAAATTTAAGACTTCGGGCTGATATGGAACAATCCAATATCACTTTGCCCGACCCGGGGATCGAACCCGAGACCTCAGAACCGTAGTCGTACCGAAATACCACCAGGCCACCGAGGCAGTATTTATTTATGAAAGGCTGTAAAACCATAGATCGCATTAATTAGTAAAACTATTTGCATATGTGTTTATAGTGATTTGTTTCGAAAAATATCGGCATAAGGATGTAAACAAATCAAAATGTAGACTAAACATAATAAGACCCGGATTTAGCGGAGGCGAGAGGGTACACGTGCCCCGGGCGGCAGGATTTGTGAGGCGGCAAAATCTGGAGAATTTTGGGGCGGAAAAATCGGGCAAATTAGCAGCTTGCCCCCGCTTTGAAAAACCAAAATCTGGTACTGAAGATAATCTCAATAGGAGTCATTGTTCGTACTAGCACTGTATCAGCACTTTGTTGCCACAGTACTCCCCCTCAAGCGAAACGTGAGGAGCGTTTCACTTGGCGTCCTGACTCCTGACCGCGTGGCGTACGGCTGCGTTGACGGCGGCACTACCTACCGAAACCATTACCTGGTTTGAGATCTGCCAAGCCCCTATAGACATAATATGTAATCCCCTTTATTTTCGTGATCGTGAGCAGGAAATGCCATCGACGCAACTTGACGTACCTACGTACTCTCTACTCCTGTGGTTTTTGGTTTATTTTTCAACCACAACCATACAAACTTAAGTGATATACGCCCGAATGGTCAAACGCTGCTCAACTTTAACGGCTTCTTATATTGATTTTCGCCATACAATTTTGACAGATAAGGCGGCCCTAAAAGACATAAGGCCACCTTAAGTGTATGAACATTCGGCGGATAGTCATATATTGTTACACGGTTTATCTTCTAGTGTCATAGCACGGTGCCATGCCGCGCGGCAATGAAGAAATAATAAGGAAAGATTTGTTTGTACCTATGGTTATTTGTAATGAATAGACTCAAACACTACTGAAACTATTTTAAAAATTATTTCACATTTTTAAAAATTATGTGTTATGTTGTTCACCTATGGAATAATACCTAATATATCTTCAGCGTGTAACATAGGCAAATGTACGGTTTCGGTATTGGTTAAACCACTAACCTGCCTTTGATGAAATTTAGTTTGAAGAAAGCTTAGAGTTTAGGCCTTAGGTAAGAATATAGGCTGCATTTTGTCTCAATAAACTGATCCTTGCTTCTGCGACCAGAGCAGAGGAATCGATAATATTATAATTAGCTCGCTCAGCTTAGCACATCGTGCAACATAAATAATTTAATCAGTTTTTACAACCGGCACAGGAACACCATGCTCCCTAAGCGGTGGCGGAACTCACACAATGTCATCGGATGTACATATCATACATACCTACCTACAGGCACGCCATTGTGGCTGCTGGTGCACGTGGCGCCGATCCGCAACGAGCGCGAGCTGGTGGTGCTGTTCCTACTCACCTTCCGCGACATCACCGCGCTAAAGCAGCCCATCGACGCAGATGACCCTAAAGGAGGCGAGTCTTTATTTCTCATAACACGGGAGTCTGAACTTGATCGCAACCATCTACACAAACTAAATGTAGGTAGACATAAAGATTAAACATTCAGACATTCAGCTATCATAACGAACGTTGTCGTTTGTGATGGGATCGGTAAACTCTACCGGCTGCTGTGCAAGCGGACTAGGTAGCCGTGGCCCGTGATGTGATGCGCATTGCGCAATGCGCAGGTCTGTCGAAGTTCGCGAAGCTAGCGCGCTCGGTGACGCGCTCGCGCTCGGTGCTGGTGTCGGCGCTGCCGGCGCTCAAGGAGCCGCAGCGACAGAGCCATCTGGCGCATGTCAGTACCAACGCACAACATGTAAACACGCACGATCTTCTCTTCTATACAGTAACACTAGACCGTAGACACTAGAGACTGGAGACTAGACAAACATGTATCGAGTAGACAGTAGCGGGTAGCGCACTTTCCGATTCCATCGTCCGAATATTTACTACTACCCTCATATCCGATTACTATGTATTAATACATTTTTGGATCTGCATGAATTATCTTATGAATGGTGACTAAGCGGGGGCGTCTTCCACTAAATTAAGTATCGGGAAATCCCGAAAACTCGAGAAATTGAAAATAATGATGGTACCTAAGTAGGTAATATTGCTATGATTCCGCAAACACGGGAAAAAAGTTATCGAAGTGTGTGTGTGAACTCTGAACACGCACAATAAACGACCATGGAACGAAATTAAAATTCCGTAATCCGTAGTGGGAATGAACCTTACTAATGTTCCATTTTCCTCAAAAATTACTCAGCCACCGGTATCTATTAAATCTAATAATTTACACATCTACATCTGCTTTCAACTTGCTTTTCTGCTTGTGACTGCAGACAGTCGCCGGCATACAGTGCCCGAGTGATTCTCGGTGAGCACTCCGACTCATGTCTTTTTTCATAGTCCATGCTTAGTGTCCACGAACTTCGCATGCATAACAGACTAGAGGTAGATGTAGGCTGTAGCATTGGAGTATTCTTACCCGTACGTGGAGTGATATTTATTTACATAGAGCGCACTTAGAATTTGCTCTGGTGTAAATGCGCTCTATTTTGATTTGATATAGTAGTATTATTATGGCTAGCGATGCCACAGCACTTTTTTATATTGTTGAAGAATGCACTGCCTTTTCAATTAGTTTTTCTATAGTTATTTACATGTACAGAAATTTAAATAAAATTCACATTAGCCATTGCTACCTTAAACCGTTTAAACACCGCCTAATTGTCTGTGAATAGTTTATCGCCCTCATGTTATAGGTCTATAGCGCCTATTAAAAGGGTATTGTCGTCAACTTCAACGTGCAACTTTATGGTTTATGTGACCTACCTGATGTACCTAAGTAATGAAATGCCAAAGTGTATGTTTTTCTATAGCAGACACTGGAAAACGAGCAGGTGGACACTGGATAACCTGATGGTAAGTGATGTCCATCGTCCATAGACACCCAAGACACAGAGATAATCATGGGTCCGTTGCCAACCTAAAAGCATGAAGGGATTGGGAAAAGGATGGGGGGAATTGTTCCACCAGAAATCTCACCCCCCCTCCCCCATACGAAACGCAACAGCGAGCTGCCACTTTACGTCGGTTTTCTGTGAGATATTGGTATTAAACTGGTCGAGTCAGCCCAGTCATGCTGTAGACGTTATTGGGGGTGGTAGCCCTCGTACTGCGCACGTGATGCACGCGTCATGCATTATGCTGCGGACACGAACTCAGCGGCGGCGACGGCGGCGCGGAGAACGGCGCGACGACCGGGTTAACAATACATTGCCGCGCCGCTGCGGCCCCGCTGAGTTCGTGTCGGAGTGAGCGGTGGCGCGGCGTTCGCGTCGCTGTGTGTCCAGGTGATGTCGCTGTCGGGTGACGTGCTGCCGCAGTACCGGCAGGAGGCGCCCAAGACGCCGCCGCACATCCTGCTGCACTACTGCGCATTCAAGGCTATCTGGGACTGGATCATCCTCTGCCTCACGTTCTACACTGCCATCATGGTGCCCTACAACGTCGCCTTCAAGAACAAGACTAGCGAAGACGTATCGCTACTCGTGATCGATTCGATTGTCGACGTCGTGTTCTTCATAGACATAGTGCTCAACTTCCACACGACGTTCGTGGGCCCCGGCGGCGAGGTGGTGAGCGATCCCAAGGTGATCCGCAAGAACTACTTCAAGTCGTGGTTTCTGATCGATCTGTTGTCGTGCCTTCCTTACGACGTGTTCAACGCGTTCGATCACGACGAGGACGTAAGTATCGAATGCCGTGTGTAACTGTGTAGTGTGCAGTTTCTGTTTGTATAAGTGACTGTGAGTGAGCAATGAGCAGCCGTTCGTCCTCAGGGTATCGGCAGCCTGTTCAGCGCGCTGAAGGTGGTGCGCCTGCTGAGACTGGGCCGCGTGGTGCGCAAGCTCGACCGCTATCTTGAGTATGGCGCCGCGATGCTCATCTTACTGCTCTGCTTCTACATGCTGGTGGCGCACTGGCTCGCCTGCGTGTGGTATAGCATCGGCCGCTCGGACGCAGACTCAGGCCTACAGTACTCGTGGCTGTGGAAGCTCGCCAACGTGACGCAGACTCCCTACTCCTACGTGTGGTCCAACGAGTCCGACGGGCCCGAGCTTGTGAACGGGCCCTCGCGCAAGACCATGTACGTGACTGCGCTCTACTTCACCATGACCTGCATGACCTCCGTGGGCTTCGGCAACGTCGCCGCCGAGACCGATAACGAGAAGATCTTCACCATCTGCATGATGATCGTGGCAGGTGCCGGAACTCTTCTGTTATTAGCCGGAGCACTGGCGGCGTGGCCCCCCGCTCAGCGCGCGCCTCTCGCGCCAGCCTGAGCCGGGCGCCGCGCCGCTCCCTACATCTCTGACCTCTGTCCTCTTCCCAGTCAACACCCACCCGGTCCCTCTGGTGTGACGTCTCTAGCGCTAGTTGTATCTGCTCGTGTCACACGTGTTGTGCTCTTGTGCGTGTCCAGTGCACTTGCACGTCCTCTTCGCGACTGCGACCTCCGATGATCATCCAACCTCCATCCACTTATCATTAAAGATGTTCGTGCAAGCCCACGTAGAGTCGCGGCGCGTCACTTATGTGGTCTTAAGGCTATAGCGTGCCTGAGCCGTCGCACGTGGCCTCTTCCGTTTCGTATTGTATTACAACATTACATTGCGTGGCCGAGTGTGTGGCGGTTCGGAATTCGATAGTTACGGCGCAACGCATTTTACATTACAATATCATGTTGCAGCACATGCACATGTGAAATGCGGATGATGCCCATTACGCATCCTAATCGTGTAGCCTTGTAATGTTGGCAGCCCTTCTGTACGCGACTATATTCGGCCACGTGACGACAATCATCCAGCAAATGACTTCGGCAACGGCCAAATACCACGACATGTTGAACAACGTGCGTGAGTTCATGAAGCTGCACGAGGTGCCCAAGGCTCTGAGCGAGCGTGTCATGGACTACGTGGTGTCCACGTGGGCGATGACCAAGGGCCTCGACACCGACAAGGTGCGACTACCTACTACCTACCTACTCACTGCCTACTCGCAGACTACTGCCTACTACCCCGACTAGCTACATACCGCTACATACAGTACACAACGTTGCCGGTCTGGCGGCACTCGGCAGGTGCTGAACTACTGCCCCAAAGACATGAAAGCGGACATCTGCGTGCACCTGAACCGCAAGGTGTTCAACGAGCACCCTGCGTTCCGGCTCGCGTCGGACGGGTGTCTGCGCGCGCTCGCCATGCACTTCCAGATGTCGCACTCGGCGCCCGGCGACCTGCTCTACCACACCGGCGAGTCCATCGACTCGCTCTGCTTCATCGTCACCGGCAGCCTCGAAGTCATACAGGACGACGAAGTCGTCGCCATACTCGGTAACTGCTACGTGGCAACTGCCAAGTGCCACATCGCACCGTCACCTTTTACCTCTATATTCTACTTTCGATAAAAATACTTCAATATTAATAACATGCTCAAAAGTGCAACGTGATGGATTGTTCAACTGATGTTTTACTGCCAGGTACACACCAACCGAACCTTACAAATCTCCGATGTTGTATGGACGCAACAGCGAAGGTTCGCGAACGTGCGGTCTCCATCGCCGATGACCTTTGCGATCGTTCGTTCGCTTTCGTTTCGATTGATGTGTACCGGCACAAGATTAAGTTCGTAAACGTGTCTAGCTGTTCACATATTACACATTTATAATGAGAATTATTAAGTCGCACGAATGACCATTTAATCGTGTAAGTATGTGTACAATATAACGTGTCAAGGTAAGGGCGACGTTTTCGGCGACTCGTTCTGGAAGGACAGTGCGGTGGGACAGTCGGCGGCGAACGTGCGCGCTCTCACCTACTGCGACTTGCACACCATCAAGCGTGACCGTCTGCTCGAAGTGCTCGACTTCTACCAGGCGTTCGCGAACAGCTTCGCACGGAATCTCACGCTGACCTACAACCTGCGTCACCGACTCATCTTCCGCAAGGTCAGTGCTAGTGAGGGACCCTCAGATCTCCGCCCTCGACTCTATCTCGTGGATCGTGACGCTCGCACTGCGCAGGTGGCGGACGTGCGCCGCGAACGCGAGCTCATGGAGCGACGCAAGCGCGAGCCGCAACTAGAGCAAGCGCAGGACCACCTCGTGCGCAAGATCTTCTCGCGCTTCCGTCGCGAGCGCAGCGTGGCCGCCGCGCCCGCCCCCGCCCCGGCGCGCGCCGCCGTCACCGCCGCCCCGGCCGCCACCGCCGTCACCGTCGCCACCACCGCCACCGCCACCGCCGCCAACACCAACACCAACACCACCACTCCGCCCGCGAGCGACGCCGAGCGAGGAGACGCGCCGCAGCCGCCGACCGCGGCGGGCCCGGCGCGCGGCAAGTGGGGCCGTCTGCTGGCCGGCGGCTCGTTGGACGGCGCGCAGGGTGAAGCTCCCCGCGGCGCGTTCTCGCGCAGTTTGAGCGCGCGCGACCGCCCGCCGCCGTCGGTGTCGGACACGGTGTCGCTCACCGGTGCGAGCACGTCGGCGATCTCGTTGAAGGTGAGGCGACTTCGCTACACGTGCGGTTCTCGTTGAAGTGTGAGTGGCGAGTGGCATGGCGAGTGACGCGAGTTCTGTGTCAGGCGTCGTTCGCGAAGGCGCGGTCGGCGAGCGCGCTGGGCGTGGTCTCGGCGGCGGCGCGACAGGACACCATCGAGGAGGAGCTGGAGGAGCGGCGGCCGACGCCCCCCACCCCGGCACCCGCACCCGCACCCACACCCGCACCCACACCCGCACCCGCCCTCGTCTCCTCATCACACGACGCCGCACTGGCCGAATTGCGTCGCGACGTGCGCAATGAAGTTCAGAGACTTCAACAGAAGGTACTACCTAATGTTTATATTTTAATGTATGTTATGTGTATTACTTGGTCTTACATCTAATAAAATCTATTGTTATCATGGCTTGCTGCTTCAATTTAAGGTCTTTCTGTATCTAGTGCTGTATTGTATTAGTAACTGACTGTAGATTGGTGTTAAAAAGAACATCAGAGTTTCTTGCCCGTTCTTCTCTGGCGAAACAGCCTTCCGAACAGGCGGTAGAGTTAAAATTTGACGGAATCTAAATGATGTTTAATATTTTATGGATTCAATAAATATTTTTATTTATTTAATTGTTTTGAAGTTAAACTTCTTTATAAACTTTGAGATGTCGAATAGGAACTGCGCCACAATGAAACGGAAATGCGCCAAAGAGACACACATATACTAAATAATAAATGCGAAAGTAACTTTATCTGTCTGTCTGTGTCATTTTTACGACTAACCGCTGAACCAACTTTGATGAAATTTTATATGAAGGTAACGTTAACCCCAAGAACGTACATAGGGTATTTTATTTTTTTAAATCAACTCCAATAGGGATGCACTGTTGAATGACTGTGATGAAGAACTTAACCTGTGTAGAAACATAATTTAATATTCCATGAATTCCATCATATCATACTTGGTAGCGGAAGACCGCGAGATATTTTTATTAGCAGATACTGGCAAACGAGCAGATGGGTCACCTGATGGTATGTGATCTCCACCGCCCATAGACACCCAAGACACAAAAGGAATCATGGCTGCGTTGCCAACCTAAAAGGAGGAAATGGAAGGGGAGGGAAAAAGGGATTGGGAAAGGAAGAGGGGAAATGGGCCACCGGAAATCTCACTCACCGAACGAAACGCGACAGCAAGCTGCCACTTTACGTCGGTTTTCTGTGAGACAGTGGTATCCAACCGGTCGAGCCGGCCCATTCGTGCTGTAGACGTTACTGTCTTTAACGTGGCTCTCCACTCACGAGATTACGACATATTTCATTGTATTAAGTTTTTCTTGTAAGCGTGGGTATATCAATATTTTTTATTGTGAAACTAGCTGACCCGCGCAACTTCGTCTGCGTAGGAGAGAGAGGGTTGAAAGAATGAGTTGTAGGCACCTATAATCCAATAATTCTAAAGGAGGTAATGAGATGACTTACTTTGGTCCGTTTTCGTCAGTCACCCCGTCAGTCACCCAGTCAGTACCCTCGTCAGTTACCCCGTCCATCACCCCGTCAGTTACCCCGTCAGTCACCCCGTCGGTCAACCCGTCGGTCACCCCATCTATCTGCTCGATTGTCACCCCGTCTGTCACCTGTCTGTTACCCAGTCTGTCACCCCGTCTGTCACCCGTGTGTCACCCGTCTGTCACCCTGTATGTCAGTCATCTGTCACCCAGTCTGTCACCTGTCTGTCACCCAGTCGGTCACCCCATCTGTCTGCTCGATTGTCACCCCGTCTGTGAAATCTCTAATATCTGGAAAATCTTTTTTCACGCACCGGCGCCATCTACTTAAAATATTGGTTTGTAGTACATGCTATATATCACAGATGGTGCTGTATGTAAAAAAAGATTTTACCGCTTTTCTGTTCAAATTTTTCCTGAATTTTCTTTATGCTATAAACCTCACGGAGCCCGAGACCTTTCCAACGAATGCAAAACCGTGGAAATCGGTTCGTGCGTTCTGGAGTTATAGCGTCAGGAAGGAAAACCCGACTTATTTTTATATAGTAGATAATGTCGGTACAATTGTTTGGTACAATCTTATTGTATTGGTCCATGCCAACAATACAAATATTAATGTTGGTGGGCAGATAAACCAGTTGTAGGAATGGTGGGGATTGAGACACTATAAAACAGCTCGACATTGCACATTAAATAAAATAAATAAATAAATAAATACACCCAACAGTCACACACCTAGTCCGGACCTCACACTAGGTATAACCTGTATCGCGGGTATCAGAGACTATGAGAGACGCACGGTCTCACAACACCCAGACTTGAAACAAATATCTGTGGGCCACACAAACATTTGTCTCAATGCGGGAATCGAACCCGCGGCCTCTCGCTTCACAGCCGGCTACTCGCCCGCTGCGCCACGGAGGCTGCCAAGTCGGAGCAGACGGTCAAGTCGGACATTGCAGTCGGAGCCAGTGCCATTCTAATCAAGTCGAATCAAATCGAAGCAATTATTGTTACAGGATGACCAATTGTAACGCTGCATGCCTCTGAGAACGGGACTGGGGTATTTTATATCTTTTAAAAGTTTTTAAAGTTAGAAATAGGAAAATTTGTATCGGAATTTAAAAACCGCTTAACGGATCTTGATAAAAGGTATAAGGATACATTTGTCCCTAAGGACACAAGTGGGGTAAGTGGTAACTGACGAGGTGACGGACGGAGTGACTGACAGGGTGACGGACGGGATGACTGACAAACTGACCGAAGTTACGTACCTACTTTCTCGGAAGTTTAGTAGCCTATATGATACTCTTAATTCAAATAATTTATTCTGCAAATAGGATATTTTATATCACTTTTAAATGTCAATTACGAGTATAGTATATATTATAGTATAGTATATATTGAAAAAAATAATAATGGCGTCGGCATTTCGTGGCTATCCCGGAGCTTATCGTAGATAATCCCATTACCTCCTTTAGAATTGTGTTATAGGTGTAACACTCTTTCTAAGCATCTATCTCAAGTGACACAGACGAAGTTGCGCGGATCAGCTAGTCCTATATGTACATATGTGTGTAATATGTAAATTACATTTTGTGTTTGTCCCTGCGTCGTGACTCGCGGCGCATTTCCTTTTCATCGAGAGGCGTTTTATCGAGTTTCAAATCACAACGATTCTACTTAAACAAGTTTTAATTCATAATCCTACGTCAGATCAGACAATAAGTAACGTCCATGATAACAATGAGTAAAGAAAAATATATAAATACATGATAAGCGTACCTTTACCAAGCAAGGGCACTACTGCTCACCGCTCAACCGACAACCTGTCAAACTGTTATCATTTGAAATCACTTGAAAAACTAAGTGTAGAAGATCGAAGTGTTCCTTTAGCAAAGCAATGAGATCATTGCACAGCATCCGCCAGCACTCCTCGTCAGAGGGGTGATAGGCCTGAACGCCACGTACACCTATTGTGGATCTTTTGAGGTGAATCTTCAAAATATAAATATTTACAATCACAATTCAGGATGGCCAGTATACCAACACATTATAGAACACACACATACACATTGTTTTCAGCTGGGTCGGGTGGAAGAGCTGCTGACGATGCTCGCGGCGCGGCTCGGAGCGGAGCCGGCCGAGGGCGGTGCGGGGCCGGGTGCGGGGACGGGGGCGGGGGCCGGGGGCGGCGGTGTCGGGGAGGAGGGGCGCGGCGGGGCCGCTGCGGCGCCGCCACCAGCCGACCTCACCGCACTCACCAGGAAAAGACGCTCAAAGGTGTGTGCACTTAATAATACGGTATACTGCTTCCTTTTTAAAACTACCTCGTTCCGTATTTTCGAAGGACTAATCTGGTACTAAAGCTGAAAAAAGTGGACACCATTTTTTTTCTGGCCAGAATGGCTTTGTTAGGCGACCGGCCCTGGATGTTTAAAAATTTAACAGACCGACTTCAAATCCGATCGTGACCAAATTTATATGGGACCACCCTTGAAATAAGCTCTATTGAATACAAAAAGAATTTTGAAAATTGGTCCACATTTGGCGAAGATATGAGAGTGATGAAGATAGTACTTTTAAGTTTTATTCCTTCCGACAATCCCTTTTCAAAACCTGGACTTTATCATAATTGCTACATTTGGTTTACTAAATATCATACATATGTGTAGGTCAGGTTTGTCTTATTTGGTATTCATTAATAGTTTTCTTGAGTTTTCCCACAAAATTACTGAGATTTCATCAGGGCGATTGAAAACACATTATATTTTTGATGTCAAACTTTTAAAACTCTCTTCTGAAAAATCGCAAAAAGCATAATTACGTAAATGTTTTGTAGCCGCACAGTGCATTCTTGAACAATGACACATATCGAAAATATGTGTGATCCAAACTTGGTTTGTTTATACCCATGTCAATTACCTACTTGTGCATGGTACTTAATATGATTTGTTAATTGTTTACTTTGGTATTTACAATGTGTTCTTTGTTCTCTATGCATTCCTTTGTATTTGATTTGTTATTTTAATAAATATTTGGTGAGAGCGAGAGGCACAGCGACCCTTTACGCGATAGAGCAGTACAGTGAATCAGACTAGCCACCTTAAATACGGTGTTAGAAAATTCAGCATACAGTATTCCATTTGCATTGATCGCGCACGCATAGGTTGCCTCTCTGAATCGCTCACACTTTACTGGCACCTAAGTCTTTCCATTAATCATCAATATTACCTGGTTAGAGACAACTGCCAAAGTTTCATTTGGTGAGCGGTTTTGGTACTTAGAGTTAATTAAGTTAATTTTTAAACCAGTGAAATTTCCAAAAATAATAAGATTTTTTTGCCTGTTCGTAATGGCAACACACAAGTTTTAATATGAGTAAAGCACTGTGGCATGTCACAAAGCACCGCAAGTCCGCAAGTTGAGGCCGAACGTACGAACGCTGAGGCCACATACCACTAACCTCTCACGAACCCTACAGGTACACCAATCAAACCCTAAAGGGATAAAAGTTTGTATGGGAATATTGCAACCGCTTCACGGATTTTGATGAAATTTGGTATTACGATACTTTTGCCCATAAGTACACAAATGGGGTATTTCATATTTTTATCAACCCCTAAACGGATGAAATAAGGGTTTGTCACAGGTATTTGTTTGTGTCAAGTGACATTTGTATGTCTGGTATTTCAAGCAAAGAAAATGTACATTTATCCCCCAAATGGTCAAACGCTGCCTAAATATTTAGGATGGCCTTACCGATTGAAGCACTCGTTATTCTTCAATTTGGCATGGTCAAACAGATCCTATCTCTTCACATTAAATGTAAGCAGGACCCAGTTTAAGGCCCGCTTATTTCATAAAACGGCATGGTCAACAACTGCCTAAAGTTTGACAGCTATTTAAGGCCCGCTTAACTAGCATTTAATCGAGATTAGTTTGAGAGTACCTGCGACCAATCTCAAATGAAACTATTGTATAGTTTGTGATGATGTATGGGTGTTTTGTTACTCTTTCACACCAGAATGTCTGAAGAGATCTGAATGAAATTTGGCACAGAGATGGATTAAAGTCTGAAATAGCACACAGGCTACTTTTTTCCCCGGAAAAATGTATGGTTTCTGTAGGATAGATTTGTTTAAATAAATAAAATTTCACGCGAACGGAATGGCGGGCATAGGTTTGTATTTCATAATTTCCGTGTTCCGTGTATAGTAGGATTGCTAATTAAACGGAGTCAACTGACATTTCGAATGTTGCCACTTTTTCATGAAATTTTAATAGTGCTGCGGTAAAAAGATCAAGATAATTTAAACATTTCAATTCAGTGAACCATTTATTCTTTCATTTTCTAAAGTCCAACTCAAAGTCGTAATTCCTGCCTAATGTGTGATAAGTACTGCATGTCTACTGAATTATAGTCATAGTAAATTACTGCATGTTAAGTTATGGCATGTCTATTGGAATTACAGTCATGGTTCATTATAAACAAAATTTACAATAGCTATGAATGTGCGGAACGTAATTTTTCTCAAATAATAAAAGTAATATTTGTAATTTTTATTGTTATTATATCGCGTATCTGTACTGATTATTTACACAAAATGATTTACATAGACATTTAGTCGAAGAGTTAAACTGAAATTTCAAAAAATACGCAATAAAATTCTAATTTTCCAGGCTAGTGCCGAGTTATTATTTCTTTGAATGATAAAGATTGAACTAGATCAATCACTATGTTTTGGAAGTAAGCAACATTATTTTGAAAAGTGACATTTCGATCTGTCAGTTTACTCCGTTTAATTAGCAATCCGACTATAGTGTTTAATAATATATACCTACCCCTTGATTTTAATAAAATGTATTTTTCCTCAATTTATCGCACTCGAAGAAGCCAAGACAAATAAAACACTTCAAAAATACAATGATTAATTTTATTAAATCCGATTCAACACTACTGCATGTTGCCGAATTCCTCTCCAATATAATGGTTTTTATATGGTTCTGCTGAAGCCGGCGTGAACTGGGACGTCCTGAATTCCTTTCTCAGATCGGGCCCAGTATTTTTCTTGACACGGTCAGACACAGTCCCTGGCAAGAAAAATTCAAGAAGACTTCTTTCATTGAAACGCTCCAAGAAATATCCTCCATATGCAAACTTCATAGTTTCCATAATCTCTCCATCTTCGTTGATGTTTATTACATAAAACAAAATCACTTCACATACAACAAACACAGTTATTTAATTACGAAAATAAATATAAACAAACAGGTCGCCATTTGCCAAATATTTCATTGGCTAAGGACGAAAGATACATGCTGCCAAGTGGTAAATATTTTAACAAGATAATATTAAATTATAAAAAGATACATTTTAAGTTCCATTTCTATTATATAAAAATGTATAAAAACAAAAAATAGACAGAGATAACATAAACATTACAGAAAAATTTACTACAGATGAAATATGATCGGAATGGCACATGGAATGCAAAAAGATTAAATAAACATTATCGAATCATGTATTCTGCCAATTATTTATTATAATTATCTTAAAAAATAAACTAAATGAAATAAAATGATTCTACGTGAAACGAAACAAAAATATAATTTTTTAAAATTTTGTAATCGAGAACAAACTTTTATTATCTGTAGCAAAATGATTGATCCTCAGCTGATTTTTCCGCCAAGTCATCTCAAGTGCGTACGACCATGCCGCTCAAAAATTATTGTCTGCTTAACTTTGGGTAGTGCTCAAATGACTTGGATGACTGAGCACTGTTTGACCATTCGGCCCATATACACTCCGCTCCTTAATTACCTTTACAATAAAACCAGACAATCTACTGATGAATTAAAATTTAAAAAAAAACTTAGTATATCTAAGTACATGTATAATTCTTAATTAAAAAAAAGAATGCTCGACTAGATCACGGTACGAACGCGGGTTATTGGAATGGAATTTCGGTCGTCTAGAATCGCCAGAACATCATATATGAATTACAAAAAAATTACGGTACTTTCCATGGTAGTGAAGTAAAGTTGGGCGCCGTTAGAATAAAAGAAAAAAAAAGGCAGGAAGACGATTCACCGCGCTGAATGCGACGCTGGGCACGTGGTGATGAGCACGTGGCTTCCCTGATCAGCCCAGGTCATCTACGGCTACCTCGTCGCCCTCCAAGGCACGACGGCCCCCGCCCGCCTGGTGTTACAGCCTTATACAGCCTCCTCCGACCTCCGTGGAAGCTTTCGCCACCAGCGAAGCTCCCCCCAACAGACGCAGCCCGAAACAGTCACCAACGGTGCGTTCCTGGGGAAAACAGAGTCGCAGACGATGCTGCTCTGATGTCAACCCACGTGGGCCACGCCCGCGGGTCTGTCACTCGGAGATTTCTCTAGCTGCTAGCTCGTCCAAGAAAAAGAAGAAAAAGGCCGGAGCGACTCCGTCACGGCTTTTAAACCATTCCTCCTCCAACAAAGCCCCGCCCACGCATTTCCGACTCAAATTCGAGAACATTCCAGCTAAAATCCTCCATAGGAAGCAAGTCGATATGTCTACACAATAAGGCGAAAAATTCCATACACTAACAATGGATGTAAGACCACAAACTATGATTGACATATGTCAACTTCCGTAACATAGACAATCCACAACAATTTTTTAAATGTCGTTGTTCAAAACATCGTCAGCGACAGACCGTCGAACTAATTACAAAATAATTCAACAAGCGTTTCTCAATACCGCACACAGATGGCATCACCTGTATTTTTTTTTATGTAACAGGTTGAAGGTTCGTATGGGGATTTTGACGGATTTTAAGAGAAGATTTTGATGAAATTTGGTATGGGATAGTGGATACATTTGAGTTTAAAGACACAAATGGGGTATTTTTTGTAATGAACCCCTAATAGGATGAAATAAGGGTTGAAAGTTTGTATGGAGATTTTAGATCCACTCAATAGATTTTGATGAAATTTGGTATGGGGTAGTAGATACATTTGAGGAGTTTCAAAAACACAAATGGGCTACTTTTTTAAACCAACCCCTAATAGGATGAAATAGGGGATGAATGTTTATATGGAAATCTAGAAACCGCTGAACGGATTTTTAAGAAAGTTGGTATGAGGATACGTTTAGCCCTAACGAAAAGGGGTGCGATATGTTTTTAACCTACAAAGGGATGAAATAGGGTGTTGAAAATTTTTTTCTTTGTTATTGACCCGATTAACTTCATAATCGATATCTGAGTCGCCCCGTGATTGCGAACTACGGAACCGGTGTCGAAACTGTTAAAAGTGGCGGTCGTTTTGTTTTCTTTGTTTTTGGGCCGATTGACTTCAAAATCGTTACCTGAGTCGCCCCGTGGTTGTGAACGACGGAGCCGTTGTAAAAACTGTCAAAAGTGGCCGCCATTTTGTTTTTCTTTGTTTTTGGGCCGATTGACTTCAAAATTGATATCTGGGTCGCCCCGTGGTTGCGAACGACGGAACCGGTGTCAAAACTGTCCAAAAGTGACCGCCATTTTGTTTTTCTTTGTTTTTGGGTCAATTGACTTCACAATCGATATCTGGGTCGCCCCGTTGTGTAATATTTAGACTAAAACAACAGGGCGGATCGACAAATCAAAAGCTTTTTTCGTTGGCCCTATAAAATACATTATTTACATTATTTATATCTAAACCTTGGTTATTATAATCTTCCAGGCGCGAAGCAAGGGTGCCGCGCCGCAAGCGCCGACGCCGACCACGCCGACAGACGCGCCCCCCACCCCGCCCGGCGCTCCCCCCGCTGCACCCGCTGCCCCCGCGGCACAGCGCCGACGCGACTTCGTCTAGCGCACGCCGGCGGCCGGCGCGCCCGACTAGCGCACAAACCAGTGCGCCGACTAGTGCACCGACTAGTGCACCGACTAGTGCGCCGACTAGTGCGCCGACTAGTGCGCCGACTAGTGCGCCGCCGCCGGACCACGCACTCACCGTACATTCGTTGTGACTTGTGATTAGCTGTGATTACTCTACCGACTAGTGACAAACTGACGACGGAGTGTACATCATCATAATTATTATATTCGATACAGTACCTATCTATAATAAATACGTTAAACGTTAGGGGCTCACTTAACTACGAGTAGGCACACTACACTTCGCTTACTTGTCGCCATTCTGCCGCTTGCCGTCCGCCACGTTTGCACTCGCGAGCCGCTACAATCGTTGCACAGTAATGTAATTGCGCTTGCGAGATGCGAGACAACTCACGACCGCGACATATTTTTCTACCTACGTATCAAACTATATTATGAACACAACTATAACAACTATATTCGGCGTATCTGTTGTGATTTTTTACGCAAAATTATTGACACACATTTAATCTAAAGATTAAGCTGAAAGACCATTGTGGTCTTTGTACAGGTGCTGCACCTGACTTTTATTTTCCAAGTACAAACACAAATAAATTGTTTAATATGATAGAGGATTTATATACCTATACTGAACATTATCCTGTTTGAAAATAAAATCTAAATAGCTAAGATAATTTTTGTTTTCCTAAAAATACTGCTGCTTGCGGCATCGGCATAATGACGTTCTACCGAAACGCAACTATAACGCGCACACAACACAAAAATCCAAATATAAGGCAAAGTCGGTGACCGGAATTCAAAAGTACAGAATAATCGTCAGGAGCAACATATCAGATCGTAGAAAAAATAATATCAAAAAATGAATTAAGTGCTCCGATACACTCGAAATGTTGACAGTAGTTAACGGTGAGTCTAAATAAAAAAAAAACAACATATAAGTGGTACAAATTCTGTCAACAAAGCCGAGAAGATCCCAATGACGAACCTAGCTGTGGACGACCCGGCACTTCAACAACCGATGACAACTTCAAACAAGTTAGTGAATCAAATGGTGTTAGGGACTCGTCCAATCATCATTAAGGGTCTCCCACACTGGCGCGGCTTGCGGTGGCAGTGGCGGTAGCGGCCATTTGTATTCAATAGTAATATAAGAGAGTCTTCACACACACACGGACATGACGCGGCGTGCGAGCGGCTGGCCGCAGCACCGCCATTGTAGGGGAGACTGTGATACATCGACCTTCATCATCTGATAATCATATGAGACATATTTTTTATCAAATATAATTTCTTTACAAACACTATGTTAATAGCTTTGGTTTATAAAAAAAACTTTTTTATGACCTTTTGATAACCGGAAAATATTTTAAATGGTACTTTTTAACATAGAGAATATGCCTTGGTAGGTTTGCCTACTTATTTTTCATGGCAAGCAAGAATGAACAGGTATGTCAATATAAGTAACTTCATCGATCTGATAACCAATAAAAAATGGCATCATAAGAAAGATAATTGAATTACAAAATCAATCATATAAGCTTGCCTGCAAAAAACAGTTTTGAAAACAAATAATAATTACAAAAGTAGCTATGAACACTTTTCGATAGGCAAGCTAGTATAGTCGTGTTTATAATTAATTGATATTTGATAAAAAATATTTCTCGTGTAGTGTAGATAAGTAAAGGTAAGTAAGGTTTCGATGTACCTCGGTCTCTTAGACTACCACTAATTGTCTATGTGACGGTGCTGCCTAGCGGTGACAGCGCGGCCAGTTGCCAAATATTTATAACAGGCCGCATGTACCGCGTGTACAAAGAAATTTTCGCTATTGTGTGAATGAAACAGACATAGATTCCGCGAACATTCGTTCGGTTGTACATTTTTTTTCTTTTTACTTTGGTCGTCTATTACTCATAAACTTATATAGCCTGCTTAGCCGCTATAGTTTTCCTTTGAAATTCATGACATATGCTACAGAATTTTAACGTATCCAAATTCAACCGTTTCGGAAATAGATTGACGCCCTACTCCAACAAAAAATTTCATTTTGAATCTTAAGATTTTGCAAACAGTCTCCAATTGAAAAATGCAAACCGGCATTGTTTTTGAAAGACTTATCCAACGATACCCCACACCATAGGATAGTCGAGAAAAAAAATGTCACCCCCAGTTTACATGTAGGGGAGGCACGCCAAAAAAATTTTTTTTTCAAGATTTTATTTCACGTCTTTCTTAGTTTGATAGATATGGATATTTGTGCCAAATTACAGCTCTCTAGTTCTTATAGTCTTTGAGATAAACAGTGGTCAGACAGACAGACAGACATGGATAAACTATAAGGGTTCTTTTTTTTGCCATTTGGCTTCGGAACCCTAAAAAGATTCCGACGAATTGTTAACCTCCTCCTTTTTTGAAGTCGGTTAAAAGTACTACAACGAATAACGCTTCAGGCCGCCAGTGATGTCGTGGCGACCAGAGCTGCGGCCCGCGGCTGTCCGCTACCGCAGGCCGCTCCAGTGTGGGAGACCCTTTAGAGAGGTTAGGTTCACTGTTTATTCACTCAAAATTGTGTCATAATTACCATTGGCATACATAGGTACTTTTACTTATCCTAATCATCACTACACATGCCTAATATTAATTCGGCATAAAATATTTAGGCATCCTCCGTGTCGCAGCGGGCGAGTAGCCGGCTGTGAAACGTGAGGTCGCGGGTTCGATCCCCGCACCGAGACAAATGTCTGTGTGGCCCATAGATATTTGTTTCGGGTCTGGGTGTTGTGAGACCGAAAGTCTCTCGTAGTTTCTGACACCCACGATACAGGTTACACCTAGTGTGAGGTCAGGACTATGTATGTGACTGTTGGGTGTATTTATTATTTATTTATAATTATTTGGCATAACTATCGACAGCATAACGATTTTATAACATGACATAATATTCTGAAGCTTAATATTACAAACGTACGTATAACAATGATTGCATCGTTTCCTTGGTCGAGTGGCAGTACCTATGTATGGGCTGTGGACCGGGAGGCCCTGGGTTCGATTACCAGGTCGCGCAAAGTAAATTATCTAATTTAATTTACCCGGGACTGGATCCCTCAGAAGGGGTTGACAGGCGGCCGGTCGTAAAAACTTAGCCAAATCCTTCCTGCAACATGCTTGAAAAAGTGTTTTGAGCTGACCCCACATTAAGGTGGGATAAGGGCAGGTTGAAAGAAAGTACATACAAAGATAATATCATTGACGTATAACATTAACGACATTAATGTCCACCGACATATGAAGGTACCGATCTTAGAGTACCGATCATACAACCAAATACATTGCTCCACAAAGGAGAATAGCAAGATTCCATACATACGTGGACCCACTTTTTTTCAAGCTCTGCTGATGCGACTATCAAAATCTGAGAGGTTAATAACTACCTCAAAAACAATTAATCGCGTGAAACTTGTTGTTTTTTCATAATTACGTTCTAAAGGTAACCTAATAGGTTATGTTTGGGTATGTTGATTTTTACTTTTTTGACAGTAACATTAGAACAGCTGATAACGTCTATTCACCTAAATCCTGAGTATTAAATTTAGATCTTTTCATATCGGCAAAAATACTTAGTGTTTATGGTTCTCAATAAATAAAAAAAACATGTTAGGTGCGCCCGTGAGGCTTTGGGGCTTGTTACTTATTTATAGCCTTCGCTTCGTTGAGTTCGTATTGCGTATGCGTTTTTCTACGATTTTGTTTATTTATATCCGGTCTCAATAACTTACTAACATTTAACTGGATTTTGCTATATGTTGACACTGCCAATCGTATAAAATGTCCCCATACCAAATACCAAAATCGTTAAAGCAATTTCTTTAAATAATTAAGTAAAAATAAGTTGCACTCTTAAATCTGAGCGAAGAGATGGGAAGGTTACCAGAACAAAGGCATTTGGGAAAAGAAGGGCCTCCGAAATCTCATTCACTAATACCATACTTAACACAATCAACAAACAGCAAAATTGGGAACCATACTCCAACCTGCTCTACGCAATGATAGGTACGCGTACACGATGACGAATTGGGTTTTGCAATAACGTTCCATTGACACGCACACGCAAGACTGCACGCTAGGAACATTGAAAGTGAACCACGGTTTTCTGTTCAATCGATCTATCCAAGGGATACCAGATAAATACAAATTTTCTCCACTTTTTGTCTTACACTAGTACTTCATAAGCACTAGTTACCTACATTTATTGATTGTTTTATGTAATTGCAAGGAATTTCAATTAAAGTTAGGGCGTAATACTACTAGTCCTAGAAATTAAACTTAAAGTTTTTGAACCTACCTCGAAAAAGAAGAGTTTTTCAATGTATCATCTTTATGTAGAGGTACTTGGGTCATTAAAACCACCATCTTTTGATTTTATTTATAAAAGGTATTTTACAACAACTGTATGATATGAGTATAAATAATCAATATACAACAATCAATCTAAAATAAACCATTAATTCAATATTTAATCTTCAATCTATCAATCACTACATCAATTCGATATTCAGAATTCAATCTCGCAATCATTAAATCAATTGGTTATTCAATCTTCAATCATTATGTCATCAATTCGATATTCAATCTTCAATGTCGCAAGGATTACATCATCAATTAGATATGCAATCTTTGATACTCAATCTTCAATTACGTCATCAATTCGATATTAAATCGTCAATCTTCAAAAGGGTAGAGTTGTTCACAGCTCGAACTGTCGCAACCGACTGAACTGACAAGAGACAAGACTCAGCGGAACGATTACTTGTAATGTCATTGGATGATTCGACAACCGCCACATTAAACCAATATTGTAGATCTTAGATTATCCTATAGATATCACCACGTCGTACCGACACATGAGAAAGCGAGAGCCTTCACTTGTGTGGTCGGGTTGTAAAAAAAATCCTGAATTTTGAATTCTGTTTTTTTTTTGGGAATATTAATCGAAATATTAGTAGTGTACATACATACATATAATTACGCCTGTATTCAGGGGTAGGCAGGAGTGAACTAGAACACTCAATATTTCGCCGAGCTCATTCCTGTCTATTATATTCAGTTATATATATTGGTAATATATTATCCTACTGTTACTATATACAAAACTTATAATATATATACTTATGGATATTGATGAGGTTTTTATGTTGTACGTTATTCAAACATACCGAGACAACTGCCCTTGAATGAAAGGGTTTTTTCACCCAACAGTCACATATAATCGTGGCCCCAAACTAGGCTTAACCTGTGTCGTAGGTATCAGGACTTACGGTCCTATAACACCCAGAGCCGAAACAAATATCTGGTGATCACATAAACATTTGTATTGGCTCGGGGATCGAACCCGCGGCCTCTCGTTAAAAATAACGACGAATTGAGAACCTCCTACTTTTTAAGTTGATTGAAAACTACTTATGTAAATGTTCTGTAATTGGGATCAAGATTTGAATAAGTTCAGGTAAAAAAATATGTAAACACAATGTAAGTAAAATACGCTGTCGATGTAATTAGTACCTATAATATTTATAAACATTTAAAAAAACACAAATATATGCAATGTAACACTGCTCATTAACTTTGCGTGAGAAATCTATATACGGATCCTATGATCCTAACCGCTGGAGAGTAATGATTATGTAAGTACTGATACTCACCGACCGGACCGTTCGCTGTTAAAATACAGCACGGTATTGGAAGTCCCAACGGTCACTTAGGTCGGGGTACCGGTTCCATTCCTGTGTGTTATGCTCACTGGCCAAAAGGATCACGAATGCGAATCAGCTTTACTTCCATTCGTAATTGACGCTCTAGGCCCAGACACCAGGTGAAGCTACCCACGGTCCAGTCATCCCTCTTGCAAATCGTAGATCATTTCGCCGAGCTTAGTTCCGTCCCAGACATTATAGGGGGCAAGCTTATCGCCATATCGGGCACAAATTCCAGACTGCGGGCTGATACTGAAAAATCCAATATCACTTTGCCCGACCCGGGGATCGAATCCAAGACCTCAGAACGATAGTCGTACCGCGCACGCAATACCACTACGCCACTGAGGCAGAAAGACTGTACGTACTTCGTTTGTACTATTTTAGTGTATGTGATATCTTCGCCAAATGTGGACCAATCCTGATAAATGCTATTGTATTCGATGGAGATTATTTCAAAGGTATCATGTTCATTCGGTTATAATTTAATAAGACAAAGTAAGAGGAAAACGTAAAACAGTTACAAGTTTAAAAACTTAACGGACCGACTCCAAACTTACTTGATCGTAATCGCCGCAAGAGTTACGTGCGGGCGTGCAAGGTGTGCACCGCACACGGGCGGCATGTTCAAGGGGGCGTTAAGAACAAATATCAAAACGAAAAGGAAAAACTCTCATAACTTGCATATCCATTTTTATTATCATAATGACCTCTATTGATCAGTTTGAAATAAACGCTAACGTTACGAGGCGCGGCCGCGGGCGCGTATGGGGATTTCCAAAATAAAATACTGGGTTCTCACGTTCGGGGAATCCTTTTCAACATCGTTCACCAATTCCAGTGCGCCCCCAAATACACTTCGACGCCCCCGTCAGTAAGCTTCAAACATCTACAGATCTGCGTATATGGTTTTAATTTCAACTCGATACCTCCCTGCGGTACCGAGATATGTATTGACAGACGGACAACAAAGTGTTCCTATAAGGGCTTTTTCCTTTTGAGGGACGAAACCTTAAAAAAATAATAAATATTTAATTAATAGTAGGTACTAGGTTCATAATGGGACAGAAATAACGTGAGCGAACAATGAGCGTAATAGTTTCTCTGCCGACCCCTCCGAGGGTATAGAGCCTATAAGTAATGTTTTACTGCTTTATACATTCTTAAAGAATTGATATTCAATGAAATTATTAATTTACCAATTTACGGATTTTACGATTTTAGTAGCCAGTAACACCATGATTACGTCAGGAAATTATATTTTCACGTTATATTGCGATTTATATGCATATTATTCCACATATCTTATTAAATACTCTTCAATTTATCACACCGATACTAATAAAATGTTCAGAAATAAGATTTCATCGTTACTTACGTGTGAAATGTAACACAAATTTCATTTTGTCTGTTATTGCTTTTACACCCGCGAATGCAACATCCCACCATTATGAGACTCTGCAAACTCACTGTTTCAATACAATAATAAGAATTGAATAATTATAAGTGATTTATATCCACGTAAACTGCAGAATAAAATATACTGTCAAATTCTGAGCTCAAAGCAAATGCTCAAAGCAAGAATTTCTGGGTATGCGTTGCGAGACAAAGCACTAGATTAGCATCTTTGTTCAACACACTTAAATGCGTATAGCACCATCCCGTTTCTTCAATATGTCAGTGAGGATTGTCCAGTCTATATTTAGTCTAAGTTGTAAATAGTAGAGTTTTACAGCACAAGTGACAGCTAAAGAAAGCTTGCGCCGACATATATGTATGCATCAAATTTGGCCCTCCTCGAGTTAAAATTACGAACGAGTATTGTACGGTGTACCTGTTCCAGAATATATAAAAAACAGTTGCTGCGGAACGCCTGACAGATGTAAAACATCGAAAATTATTCATTAACAACTTTTTCCCGCGGTTCCGCGTAAAATTATAAAACAAAAGGAAAAAGTTTTTTATTTTGTATACTTATTTGTTTTTTTTTTTACGAGTAATAAACGTTCTGACATTTTAGTAGTATTCGTTTTGAACTCAGTCGACGGTAAAAACAAAGAAAAACAGAAAATCCTATCATCTATGTTTTATTTTATCAGCGATGTTGTACCTCATCTATATTGAGTAAAGATCACGTCTCACATATCAATTGTTCAACTATCAATAGATTTCGTTTTGTCGACAAAATCATTTATTGTACATTTTTTTATTTTATTAAAACTATCAAAAATAATAACAATAAATAATAATCATAAAATAATTTATTACTTATGCCCGCGGCTACGCCCGCGTGAGTCTTTAAAAACATTCGTCCCCCAATTACATCCCTTTAGTACATATTAAGTTTGTGATCTGTGTAATTTTTCTGTACCTTAATGTTTTCAATGTTATAATTATTTCTACTAACAATATAGAAGAATATTTGTTTCTTATGGCGTATTACGGTATCCACAATTTTGTCTAGGAAAGAAAAAAAATGAGCTAAATATTTTTAAATAATATTTTACGACACAGATTCTTTCGCATTAACTGTCTCCTTAGAAAAATCGGTAATAATAAAAAAATCATAATAGGCCAGTAGAATTCAGTTAATATTTTATTTTTAGTGATATCGTTATCTACTTATACTAATATTATAAATGCGAAAGTAACTGTCTGTCCGTCACGTTGTCCCTTTTCCGGTTAAACCGCTGAACCTATTTTGATGAAATTAAATATTATGGAGATCTTTTTAACCCTAAGGGCGACTTGCAGCGCTATTACTGAACTAGAGTTACACCTTATCTCGATTTATCCTACACTCACTCCTATCTTTAAATCAAGATTTAGGAAAGAGATTGGCCCTAAGAATGGATATAAAAATTAATTAACACCCTCGGAGTAAAATAGGGGTGAAAGCTTAGTTTTGGTTTTTGTCGATTGTTTTCAAAATCGATATCTGGGTAGCCCCCTAATTCCGAATGACTGATCCGAAACGGAACCGTGGCTCCTATTTTATTCTTCTTTGTTTCAAGTCCCATTGACTTCAAGAGATATACGGTTGACCCATGGTCTTCGGTGAGTATTCGGTTGACCCAATTCCCCCCTCCCTTCCCTATCCCTATTGCCCTCCTGTTCGGTTGGCAACGCACCCATAATACATTTGAGTCTTCGGTGTCTATGGGCGGTGGAGATTACTAACCGGTGACCCACCTGCTCGATATTCGACATTACCAAATGTCAATGTGTCAGGGACTTCCAGGGTGTTTTAGTTTGTGACGACAGCGCTGTAAAGGAGAGATGGCGCTCTTACTTCCACAATTTGTTAAACACCCAGCATTTGGACGTGTTTTCCCTGATGTGCCCTCAAATCATGGGCTGGTTTCCCCCGATTTCGCCTGACGAGGTCCTCGGTTGTCTCCGTCGCATGAAGAATCGGAGAGCGGTGGGGCCTGATAACATCCCTATCGAGACGTGGAAGGCGATGGGTGCCTATTGTGTGGAGCTTCTTAGTGATTTTATTGTGAGAATGGTGTTTTATGGCTGTAAAACGTGAGGTCGCGGGTTCGATTCCCGCACCGAGACAAATGTCTGTGTCTGTCTGTGTTGTGAGTCCCAAAATCTCTCCTAGTTTCCGATACCCACGATACAGGTTACATCTAGTGTGGGGTCAGGACTATGTGTGTGTGGCTATTGGATGTATTTATTATTATTATTCATAATAATACTAATTTCGGAATATGAAGAAGATGCCTAAGTGTTATATTAATAGTATATTTCTTTCGCAAAGTCGCCATTTTGGTTCCGTTCTATAATTCCTAATGGGAATAGGAATTCTTCATTTTTTCGTAGTTATGCTCTGTCCTCTATATTCTTTTGTCTAAGATTTTCGGAAGCGTTTCCCTTACACCCCTTATTTGTCTTGCCGCCTTCTTCAACCACATACTGAAAACTAAAAAATCTTTGACCCTTGGCGGTTGAGCTTTATAACTCCCGTATACAAGCGTAAGGACAGTGTTCAGGCACATGAGTGCCACACGATGAAGCTCTTCGAACGCGTCCTCGATTTCAGGATCCGCCGAGAGTGTGATGTCTCCGAGTGTCAATTGCACCATGGACCGGGTTTTGCTATAAGATCGCTGGGCGAGGCATACAGAGCGAAGAAGAAGCCTCTGCATATCGCCTTTTTAGATTTGCAGAAGGCCTTCGACTGTGTGCCCCGGCAGATTTGGTGGGCATTAAGGGTCAAAGGGGTGCCAGAAGCTTATGTTGACAAGTCGGGGACATGTACCTCCGATCCGATTCCTTGGTTCGGACTGCTGTAGGCGACACCAAACCCTTACCACCTCCAACAATTAGGACAAAATTTAAGTTTTGCTAAAGTGATGGTCGGAATAAAGAAAAGCACTATCTTGGCGGACGAGGCGGACGTGGAAGACGGGGTGGACGTGGCGGACGTGGCGGGCGGGGCGAACGTGGCGGACATGGCGGACTGGGCGGACGGGGCGAACGTAGCGAGCGGGGCGGACGTGGCGGACGGGGCGAACATGGCGAGCGGGGCGAACGTGGCGAACTGGGCGGACGGGGCGAACGTAGCGAGCGGGGCGGACGTGACGGACGGGGCGAACGTAGCCGGCGGTGCGGTGCGGCGGTGCGGCGACAATGACGACACGACACTCGCACATGCGTGTAACTATTGGGACATTTTACGTGAAGCGGGCAATGAAAAAAAAGTGATGTTCTGAAATTCGTTTATATTAAGCATATTTGTAGTTCTAGAGGATATGAACGTGTACACAAAATATTTTTGTTATATGAGGTCTAATTGTCAAATTATGGACTCCTAAAGACCTGACCTGACTGATGAAAGGGTTCTTTTAGGTGTTATTTTTTGTAATGAAGTAATTCATAAAAAATAACAAATATTGTGTAGAAAAATATATGATTTTTGAGATACGATTCGAAATTTAAATTTGTTATCATGTGTTATATCGAAAGTAAAGATTTCAAAACAAAATTTTAATCATTTGGACCAGACACTTTTCCAATTTTTTCAATGCAAAATAAAGCTTCACATACACAGATTCTATCGTACAAATTGTAAAATGGGTGCTACATTCGTTTAGGAATTATATCAATTGGAGTACGTACATGTTGTATTGATCGAGGTACCTAACACTTGCTTAAGTTGGCTGTTTTGCGTAAAAAAGGACACACATAAAATTGCTTTGATGTCGCCTATTTATGTATAAGTAATTATAATATTTACAGTTAATTTCATATTGGTAACCGACTGATCCGGTAAGAGGGTAATGTTTTTTGAGTATAGGTTTGTGTTTATGTATGTACATTTTTTTGGCACGCTGTGCAGACCAAACGGCTTGTTGGATTTTAACATATGAGGTGTCATTTCATTCGTCTCAGTAGTGGGAGTAATATAAGATATAATAATAATTTTAGCGCATGCGCATTTAAATAGAAAAGGAGAATAAACAATTTCTTTTTCTATTTGAATTTGATTACATTTAATGTCCATAATTTTAGAAATGATCTGTCAAAATACTAAAATCTTATTTGCGTCTAAATCGGAATTAGTAATCTGTAAATATCCCACAAATTATTAACAAGAAAGTGTCTCACTTAATGTAACTTTCAACATTAGAATAACCATCTACAGTTTCCACTCAATCATCTTTATATGAACACCCGCGGGATTTTGACGGCAAGTCTGACAGGGTGGGCGTCACACGTTAAAATTATTTCATATTATTCTCTAGAGCTGTGTTTGTGGGTTTTAAGTGTTGTGGTTTAATGCATCAAATTTCAGTGAAGATGGACAGTATAATGTGGAAAATTTTTAACCGGTGATCTTCGATGAGTTTTGCTTGGTGCGTTGGCTGGCTTTGTTCGGTCGATTCGCCGAGTGAAGGTCATCTAGGGGCACTGGACTGGAAGGATTTACCGCCATAATCCCAGCAGGGCCTTGAGATGATCCACATCTGTGTCTCATGGTCATTGTGAAAACATAATTGCTCTATTTACCTTGACATTGGCTAAATCACCGCATATGCGTGGAAGCCATTATTTTTAAAAGAAGAAGAAGATAAACACTCGCCTATGACAGGCCGACTCTGGGGTTGCCATTCAATAAAATGTCGATAGTGTTGCTATCTAACAAAAAGTGTTGCCGAGTTTACAATAGTGACATAATAAAACAAAAAATCTTGTTTATTCTCCTTTCCCACTTTAATGCGCAGGCGCAATGAATATTATATCTTATATTACTCCCACTACTAAGACAAATGAAATTACATCTTATGTGTTAAAATATGCCAAGCCGGTTGGGCTGCAGAGCGTACCAAAGAAATTTACATACATAAACACAAATCTTTACTCGAAAAACATAACTCTCCTTCCGGATCAGTCAATTATCAATATAAAATTAACTATAAATATTATAGTTATACATAAATAAGTGGCATCAAATCAATTTTACTATGAGTATTTTTACGCAAAACAGTCGGCTTTAGAAAGCTTCAGGTCCAGGATCAGTACGATATGTACGTACTCGAATTGATGTAATTCCTAAACGAATGCACCCATTTTACAATTTTTAAGGTTGAATCTGTCTATGTTAAGGTTTATTTTGGAATTGAAATATTTACTCCCGGTATAACACATGATAAAAATTTTAAATTTCAAATCTACCTCAAAAATCTAAAATTCCATTTAATTTTCCACACAAAACACAACATTTGTTATTTTGTTATAAAGTACTCCAATACGAAAAAGAATTCCTAACGGAACCCTTTCATCAGTCAGGTCAGTTCTTAAGGAGGCCATAATTTGACAATTAAGACTTCATACAACAAAAATATTTTGTGTACACGTTCATGTCATTTAGAAGTATAAATAAGCCTAATACGAACGAATTTCAGAACCTTGCTTTTTTTTCGTTGCCCACTTCACGTGAAATGTCCCTATAGTAAAAATGTTTATTGTAAGTTGTCGTATAACGTTTCACTTAATTAAGAACAGTACGTACCTAGTTATATCAGATGTTTCCGCGTGGAGCGACCAGCGAGCAAACGTTTTGTATCGCCGTGGTGGTGTGGTGGTGTGATGTTGTAGCGTGACGTCAGACGTGTCGGTACTTCGCCACTCACTGTTGTTGTCGTCTTCAAAGTGTACGAGTGGAGCGGCGAGAGTCGAGAGTCGAGACTCCTCTCCGACTGCCGACTGTCGACGCAGACACTGTCACTGTCACATGTATTGCCTACTTTATGAAATAAAACGATACACGCCGAAAACTGAGTTTAATTGCACCACACTCGATCGACGCGGGTAGTCGTCGGCACGGGTACCGCGCGGGATTTGGGAGGGATTGAAATGAAAATGCGATATTGTTTAAATCCTAATTTTAATATATACAAAAGGAAACACGAGGGCGGAGAAACGCGGCGCGGCGATGTGAAGTGTGGTGAAATGAGAGGAGGGGGGTTCGGGTTGTGTTGTGGGGGGTGAGGTGGTTTGTTGTAGTCAGACTCGAACCCAGCCGCGCGCGAGTCTCGCCCAACAATATTTCCTGACTTGTTTTAATAATAATTATGACGCTTAGTCAACGTTTCAAGAGAATCGCGAGCGCGTGCGGTGTGGCGCGGCGGTAGCGCTAGTGTGGCACGGGAGTGGCGTTAGTGTGTCGAGGGGGTGGCGCTAACGTGGTGCAGATGTGGTAAATTTGGATCAGTTTTTTTTTATTAACACATAACACACATTTATTATTGTAATACATATTGTCAAATATTCTATGAGATATGGTTCTGTCCTTTGGAACAATACACTTGATGCTGAAGTGTGACAACTAGGTGCAGACTAACAAATGGAGAGCATTTAAACCACTCAACTGCCCGATAAGTGCAGTTGGTAAACCCGGAACAAAGATTAATAGAAATATGTACACCAAAATCTAACATATAACTGGTGATAATAAAATTATAAACATTTATGCAAATACTATAGTCCAATTGCTAATTAAACGGAGTAAACTGACAGATCGAAATGTCACTTTCCAAAATAATGTTGCTTACTTTCAAAACGTAGTGATTGATCTAGTTCAATTCTTATCATTCAAAGAAACAATAACTCAGCACTAGTTTGCAAAATTAGAATTTTATTGCGTATTTTTAGAAATTTCAGCTTAACCTTCGACTAAATGTTTGCGTAAATAATTTTGCGTAAATAATCACAACAGATACGCGAAATAATAACAATGAAAATTACAAATAT
Source organism: Clanis bilineata (assembly GCA_036417725.1). Classification (NCBI taxonomy): domain Eukaryota; kingdom Metazoa; phylum Arthropoda; class Insecta; order Lepidoptera; family Sphingidae; genus Clanis; species Clanis bilineata. Next base: position 16,703,841 of record CM071154.1, on the reverse strand, counting down.
TACTTTTATTATTTGAGAAAAATTACGTTCGGCACATTCATAGCTTTTGTAAGTTTTATTTATTATGAACCTGGCTATATGAATGACTATAATTCCAGTAAACACGCCGTTTAGCATGCAGTGATTTATTTTGACTATATAACAGTAGACATGCAGTACTAATCATACATTAGGCAGGAATTACGAATTTAAGTTGGACTTTAGAAAAAAAAAAGAATGAAATGGTTCACTGAATTGAAATGTTTAAATAATATTCATCTTTTTACCGCAGCACTATTTAAATTTCATGAAAAAGTGGCAACATTCGAAATGTCAGTTTACTCCGTTTAATTAGCAATCCTACTATACAAAATTATATTTTAATATTATTAACAGGAATAAAGATGTTAAAAATTTCAATAAATGGGGTAAAACATAAAAAAGCAACACAGTCTAATTCATATTTTAAAGCCTGAGATTCTCGCCACTATAGAATTTGTTCACCAACGAATGTGTTGTATGTTTGTATAATATATGTTTATCGGCTGAAGTAAATTATAATAGTAGAGTAGGTCCGACGCTGTCCGTCGCCGCCGCACCACACCACACGCAATATAAATATTATTTCTGCAACCACTTCTAAATATCTTTACATAAACACAATATCTGTTCTGGAAACAAATCGAGTACTGCATCTTTTATATTATAAATGCGAACCCGGTCGCGTCGCTTTGTATTGTGACGATTTATTTCACTGGAAACTGCAATTACATGCAAAAAGCGGCCGGCTCCGACGCGAGTCCGTCCCGGCGTGCACCGCCCCCTCCGCCCCCTCCGCCACCCGTCCGCCCACTCCGCCCGCGGTCCGCCCCCTGTCCGCCACCGCCGCCCCCGTGCGGCGCGGCGGCGGACTCGGCGGCGGACTCGGCGGCGGCGTCGGCGGCGGAGTGGGCGGAGTGGGCGGCGGCGGCGGAGTCGGCGGCGGCGTCGGCGGCGGCGTCGGCGGCTACTGGCGCCGGTCGGCGAGCGCGGACTGCTGCGACAGGTGCGACAGCGCCGAGTGCGCCGACGAACAGATGTCCTGCAACAAACACCGCGCCGAGTGTCACTGCCGGCCGCGACACGAGTCACTAGTCACGAGCCACGAGACGAATCGCTCACCTGGTACGAGAACTGAGGGAATTGCTCCTCCTGTATCTGCGCGAGCCCGCCGTCGGAGTCGGGCGGCGTCAGCTCGACGCTCTCGCCGGTGAACTCCGAGTCGAAGTAACGCACGTCCGTGTCGGACTCGACCTGCGGCTTGAACGGCGGCGGGATCTGCAACCGAGGGCCGCGGGTCGTGTGGTCACGTGATATTGTTAATGTGTGTGAGTTGTGCTGTCTATCCCACTTTTCCCGTTGAGTTGTCCAGCGATGGGACTAGTGACACCTATATTCCGGTGCCACCTGTTCCGTTCCTGACATTGCAGTGTTATACCTTTATAATTTCATCATACGAATGGTTCATCATGATCATCAGCCACAGACCGTTTAATGCAGCACATACACATTGGTTACTGTGTTTATTATTTTAATCATACCATATCATAGTTTTTTTCTACCTGCATTTATCCCACTCCAATGTAGGGTTAGTGCAACACACTTCTCACGCCTGTATCCCCGAATGGGTAGGCAGAGGCGCACTAGCCAACTAGTACACCCACATTTCGCTGAGGTTAGTTCCGTCCAGATGTGATAGGGGGCGACCCTATCGCCATATCGGGCACAAATTCCAGACTCCGGGCTGATATGGAAAAATCCAATATCACTTTGCCCGACCCGGGGATCGAACCCGAGACGTCAGGACAGTAGTCGTACCGAAATACAACCACGCCACCGAGGCAATTATGTATTCACCAGTACTTACATTATTTTATATGCCGATATCGCAATATATGAATACTACATTTAACTTTTATTACTATCATGCCTCTTTGGTATTAAATTAAGTTTGTATTTTCCGTTGTATGTCTGTTAGGTATACAAGTTCTATTATTATAACATACAGTTGGACATATGTATACTAATCATACATATGTAAAGAAAAATATATTACGCGGCGTTGAGATTATTTTAGGATCCCCACACTCTTGCCTTCCTATTTATACTACGTATTTGTAAAGTGCCAAAGTATCTTACTATAATAGTATTTCGAAATGATTTTGTAAGAATTTTATCACTGGCCATCCAAGCTTTCTTGGGTAACTACTTCTATAAGATGACCCACCATATTGGTTTTAATTTTTTTTTCTTCGCCGTAACACAAGAATACTGTAATTTTATCCTTTCCAAAATAAATAAATAAATAACACCTAACGGTCACATACATAGTCCTGGCCCCACACTAAGATCGAGTCTTGTGTCGTGGGTAACAGGAATTACGAGAGATGCACGGTCTCACAACACCCAGACCCGAAACAAATATTTGTGGGCCACGCAGACATTTGTCTTTGTGCGGGAATCGAACCCGCGACCTCACGTTTCACAGCCGGTTACTTGCCCGCTGCGCCACGGAGGCTGTCAAAGTTTCAATTTCATTTACCACGAAAATAATAATTTATTACACAAAGTTACCAAGACAAACAATAATAGGAAATATATCACGAAGGATTGAACTATCGACATCCCGATCGAGCCATCAGGTATGCGTGTTCTGGTTATTCATATATTGTTAATGGCCGATTAATTGCGTAGACATAGCTTAGCTATTTAACTCTTCGATATCGCCTTTTCGGTTATGAAGTGTGATATTACCAATATGTGTGCCGACCGGTTTATCGAGATCGACCTATTATTACATACTGACATTGTGATAGTACCTCGATCAGCGCAGACAATACTTGATGTCACCATCGACCTGTCGGAAGCGGCCTGCATCCGGCGACTTCCTGTGAGTCGTGACCTTTATCATAAGATAATAGATATGTCATGTGTCACAACTGACCCTCTTGGCGACGAGGTCCGCCCAGTTGACGGCCGCGAAGAAGGGATGGTTCATGATCTCGAGCGCGTCGTCGGGCCCCGCGCCGAGCCTGCCGGCGGGCGCCTTGGTGAGCAGCCCCGCCAGCAGCGCGCGGCACGCGGCCGACAGCGTGCGCGGGAACCGCACCTCCTCCTTCACGATCAGCGTGAACAGCACGTCGTGGTCGCGGTTGTAGAACGGCAGCCGGCCGCACGCCATCTCGTACATGACGACGCCGACGCCCCACCAGTCGACGGCGGGCCCGTAGTCGGTGTCCTCGAGCACCTCGGGCGCGAGGTACTCGGGCGTGCCGCAGAACGTCTTGGTGGTGCGGCCGTAGGTGATGTTCACCTTGCACAGGCCGAAGTCCGCGATCTTGATGTGTCCGTCCTTGTCGAGCAGCAGGTTCTCGAGCTTCAGGTCGCGGTAGATGATGCCCTCGGCGTGCAGGTACCCGAGCGCGGACACGATCTCGGCGCCGTAGAAGCGCGTGCGCTCCTCGCTGAAGTACCGGTCGCGCGACAGATGGAAGAACAGCTCGCCGCCGTTCGCGTACTCCATCACGAAGCACACGCGGTCCGCCGTCTGGAACGAGTACCGCAGCGCCTGCGCAAGACCACTCATACTTTATTATAATATTATTATTTAATTTTTCATTTATTTTCATATTGGATCGATTGCTATTGCGTTTGTCGATGCTGTTTCAAATTTTGTCTGTTCGTTACGGCGTTGTTATATGCAATGATGTTTTTAGGGGAATAATTATTATAAGTAATAATATAACATAAGCTCACGCTTCTCCCAAAAGGAAGGCAGGGGCTAAATAGCGAATTGGATCACCCAATTTCGCCGAGCTTATTTCCGTCCCAAATGTGATGAGGGTTTCGCTATATGGGGCACAAAAGCCAAACTGTGTAGGAAAACATATCACTGTAACGGACCCGGGGATCGAACCCGAGACCTCAGGTCAGTAACTAGTACTGTGCACGCAATACTACAACGCCGCGTGCCGAGGCGGTCTAACACACGTTAGTACTGTGTATGGGTGTACGACACTACGGGTAGATAGTATGACATAGTACATATGTACATACCGTGAGGAAAGGATGCTTAGTTTTCTTGAGTACGCGGTTTTCGGTGATGGTATGCGCGACCTCGTCCTTCTGTATGATGAGATGCTTTTTGAGGATCTTCATGGCGTACAGCTTGCCGGTGCCCTTCTCACGGCTGAGCACCACCTTGCCGAACGTGCCCTTGCCCAGCACCTTCACGAACTCGAACTTCTCCAACGTCTGAATGCGTTATAATATTCTTATGTTGTGCATTTCGTAAGAATGTGTGTGTAAATAATTATGTGTGTGTGTATATATACATATACAATATATGTATTTATTGTTTTAAGGTTTAATATGTAATGATATCATGCTTCGCGTGACCACGTCAGCTAGTAATATTGTATAAAGTGAATGCTGGCTGAGATGCCGGCCGAGGTGCTGGCTGAGCTGCGGCCCGCGGATGAGCGGTGAGCAGTGAGCCTTGTTTGTCGCGCGCTCGATGATTGACGCTCGACTCGACGCGTCACTAGCTGCGCCGCCGCTTCCCAGAATCACAACAACATGACGCATTTGAGTGCACTTTTCCTGTTCACCAAAAACAGCGCCGACATCGGACAGATCCACATAAACAAATTATACGAATCATCGTTTGTGTCACAAGGACATAAACTTGCCTGATAATATTAACTCCACTATACTACATATGTACATACTACAAACTAGACTACTCTACGAGTCTAGAGTCTAAAGCGAGTGGCTCACGAACCGATATCTGTTAAATAATAACCGATACCAACACCCACAAAACCAGACGACTTGTGGTTGTATTGTCTATTATATTTTACAAAAGCGTCCCGTAGCGCAGCCGACGAGCAGCCGGTTGTGAAGCGTCAGGCCGCAGGTTCGGTATCCGCACCGAGACAAATGTTTGTGTGTCCCACAGATATTTATTTCGGGTCTGGGTGTTGTGAGAGGAAAATTTCTCGCAGTTCCTGATTCCCACGACACTAGACTCGATCTTAGTCAATCGATCAATCAAATCAAATAATTTATTAAATCCATAAAATGTTCAAACATTATTTAGATTCCGTCGAATTTTAACTCTACCGCCAGTTCGGAAGGCTGTTTCGCCAGAGAAGAACGGGCAAGAAACTCTGATGTTGCTCTTTTTAACACCAATTTACAGAACAGCACCAGATACAGAAAGACCTTAAATTAGAGCAGCTAAACTGTGATAACAATAAATATCTAATAATATAGGGCAAAGTTACATATAAGATACACTGAGCGACTCCATAGCCACGGCAAATTGAATTGACATAAGTAAACAAAACAGTCGAGGCAGACCAGTCTCCACAAGTAGCACCCGTTCACGAGTATGACGCATGTGCCAGCCATCGACCTCGTCCACCTCCTCCTCCTCCTCCTTAGTGTGGGGGTCAGGACTGTGTGTGTGATTGTTGGGTGTTATTTATTTATTTATTTTATTTCACAAAATAAATTCCGGCTATGCTAAAAGTACATCGATTGGCGGACACATCCGGGGCATGCTTGTTAATGTCCCGATTGACCGCATGACAAGAACTTTGTGAAAAAGATAAAATATCTTAGTATTTAGATCTGACACATGAGGTTACTGACATTTGAGATATGGACTCGGGGATCATTACTGCGATCGTCATCTCTCCCCTCGGTTTGATACCAATAAGCCTCGACCAATTTTCAAGGCTCTCAGTTGTCGCTTGGGTCCACAGCCATATTCAGAAAGCAGTATTACTGGACACAGCACGCACTGTGTGGAGATTATTTACTCTGGGATCCTAACTACCGGTAGCTTGGGTCATGGACTCACGAGCCTCGCCATGAGAGAGGAATCAAATATTTTTGATGTAATGTATTTAATTTTTTTTTAAATTAACATTACTGATTTTAAGTGTTAATATGTATACTGCGTGTACGTTATCCCTACTCCCCCCTCCTACTCTCAAGCGCTCTAAGCCTCACTAGGTACATTATACGTACGCCACGGTACGTCTAACGTCTTTCGTTAATGAATTCCGTTAAGCCTGGTGTGAGAAACATCATCATCATACAAATACAATATTCTTCTGCTGCTCGCCCTTATCCATTGTGGGGTAATTTTTAAGCATGTTATAGAAAAGATGCGGCTTTAGTTTTGTCTGACGTCACCGTGTGATTTATTTATTTTCATAGCAGAAGCTGGCAAACGAACTGGTGGGTCAGCGTGCCTCCACGCTAAAAAATGTTCTACCTGCCCTTATCCCACCTTAATGTGGGGTCGGCGCAACAAACTTTTTTTCACGCATATTGCAGAAAGAATTTGGCTTAGTTTTTACGACCGGCTCCCTGTTTGATGTCAACCCCTGATAGGGGATTCCAGTCCTGGGAAAATATGTTTTTTTATAGCAGAGATTGGCAAACAAGCGGATGGGTCATCTGATGGTAGCGATCTCCACTGCCCATAGACACCCAAGCAACATAAAAATAAAACGCCATGGAGGGAAGCCGAGGGATTACTAAAGTTACGGATGTTACCTATCTTTGAAATCCATCATTTTTGTTATTGAGACAGCAGTAACAGTTAGTGTAACTTTGTTGGGCTGGATAGCAACCTTCAGTTGAATATTAGTAAGTTATTGAGACCGGCTGTCAGTGAGCTCTCCAGTGAGGGAGTCCACTCTTCATTAATTAGTCATTTCCATTTGTCCAGTCCTCAGATCTCATTATTTAGGTTTCATACATTATAACTTACATAACATAACATAAGCTCACGCCTGTATCCCCGAAGGGGTAGGCACAGGCGCACTAGCGAACTACAACACCCACATTTCGCCGAGCTTAGTTCCATCCCAGATGTGATAGGGGGCGAGCCTATCGCCATATCGGGCACAAATTCCAGACTCCGGGCTGCTATGGAAAAATCCAATATCACTTTGCCCGACCCGGGGATCGAACCCGAGAGCTCAGAACCGTAGTCGTACCGAAATACCACCACGCCACCGAGGCAGTCATACATTATGGATACATGATTTGGAGCAGCTTCATTGCTAGAACATTTACATGGTCTACGAGCCGATTTTTGTACAGTGCAAACAATATTTTTATATCCTCTTCAACAGAGTTCACTTCCAATGCTTTGTATATCAGTTTGTTGTAGTTTGTGTATCAATTTGTGTTTGTAATAAACCACAGTGCATTTGCTATAATGCTACGATACCATTCTGCAGTGTTTCTAGACTTATGATCGTAATACTGGAGTTGCATGCAACTGCACTAAGCGCATGCGCTTCCCCGGTTATATTCCATACATCCAGATGAGTCCATTGCCTTGTATTGTATATTAGTAGCTTATTGTCAACATAAAGTTTAGAGTTGCGTGCCACGAGCCAGTACAAAACACATATTGACATCGTCTCTCTATGTTTTAATGTGCTTTTTTTCAAGTCAATCTCCTATCCAAGTGGATTCCATGATATTTGTCCTAATCTGTCTGATGACTGCCTCGGTGACGTGGTTGTATGTCGGTACGACTACCGTCCTGAGGTCTCGGGTTCGATCCCGGGTCGGGCAAAGTGATATTGGATTTTTCCATATCAGCCCGGAGTCTGGAATTTGTGCCCGATATGACGATAGGCTCGCCCTCTATCACATCTATGACAGAACTAAGCTCGGTAAAATGTGGGTGTTCTAGTTTGCTAGGGCGCCTCTGCCTACTTCGGGGATACAGGCGTGAGCTTATGTTATGTTATGTCTGTCTAATGAAAGGTGCTAATATTTGGCTAATTTTATAATTAAAGTTTAACAAAACTGAAAACCAACTTCAAAATTGTACACTCTAAAGTAAGACAATAACAACAATTTCTTACTCTTTTTAGAGTCGGTGCATTTTCATAAGATCTGCTTCAACCCCAGCTCCAACTCAAAAGAGAGTAAGAAATTGTTATTATTTATTTTGAGTGTTCAGTTTTGAAGTTGTTTTTCAGTTTTGTTAAACGTTAATCATAGAATTAGTTGAATATCAACCTTTAATAAATAACATAAATATAGAAGATGCATTAAAGTAAATGGTACCTATTTAAATTGGTTATAGAATTAATATGAGGAAAATTACATTTAATAATTACCTAGTTAATTATTGGTTCTGCACAATCTGAGGCTCAACCATAACTTTTTAGTATTTCTCTCTAGTGACATTATGAAGTAGTATATGAAATAATTTATATGACAAATATAATTTCTCCATATTATAAGTTATAACTACTCGAGTCATTTGGGTGTTCATCATACAAATATTTTACATTTTCAAAGCAAGAAACATAAAAAAATCTCATGGTAAAGGCCTAAGGATGATTTACCACATTATTTAAAAAAATGATTTTGTTAAATCTAAAGTTACTCCTAATAGAAGACTTGATAGAACTATACATAAATAGATAGAAGATCAATAATTATTCCAATGCAGTTATCCAAAAAAGTTATCAAAAAGCAAACACTTTTAAGTAATCGGTATTTAGATGAATCATTAGAGAGTAGTAATAGAGCAGTAACAGTGAGTAGAGGGAGTGTGAAAACATAATTGTGCACTCTTGAAGCAATTATTACTTGCTGCTTCCAATTCAGATTAACTGTTAACTTGTAGGATAACTCATAGTTAGGTATATTGCAACAGCAGTTAACAGCTAGTGAATCAGGTAAACATGGTAGTTATACAATGTTGTACCTATTTATAAACCCTCCTGTGTATGTACATATGTATGTATGTATACTACTAGACAGGCTGAGTGGTACATAGAATTTGCACACTAAGTTTTGGTCAATTGACCACAACTCACTATATTAGACGTCAAAATATTCCACTATGTGCCACAATTTTATTACAAAACAGCTTGTCTGGTAATACCTATACCTATTTATTTATGTCAAAGCTCATTGTACATCATGTATTTACTGTAGTATGGGTACCTGCCCCAATGAAAATAAATTGATTTTATCACAAAACCACAATGTTCCCATATTTGAATTTGAAAATGACAACAATTGTTCATATAAAGGAGCGTCTCCTGCTCATGTTTTTAAAACAACAAAACCCTAAAACTACAGACAAAACATTTGTAGCGAAACCATGTTTTGTGCTAAGTTTTAGTACAGGAGAAGTAACTGTCGTGCTGCAGTGTGAAACTTAAAGCAATAATATCAGGGATTATTATTTATTATTTATTAAAGGATGTTATTTTCTGAGTGAAAGTCTAAGAACATAATGATTGAATGAACTGAACAAACCCTTTTACTTTGTATGGCCTAACCACTCTTGCAATTATAGCTATGTGGTGAGCCACATCTCGGGAGATGCTCATATGGAATTGAAGCAGTTAATGAACAATAAGAACTCACGATACGGCGCGGATCTCTAAAGCTGGTGCCGAGCTGTGCAATATCGCCATCGTCGGCGTCGGACTGCACCGCGCCGCTAGTGCTCGGCCCGCCCACGCTCAGCTGCGAAGCCACGTACCGGATGGCGGCCACCCACTCCTCACTGGAACACACACGCGCTCTCAGACCACTTGTCGATCGTCGATCGCCGAAACTAACGTGGTTAACGTCGGACTACAGACTGACCGTTCCTTCTCAGTGTCCACGGAGAAGTTGCGCTCGATGACGGTGGTCCACTGTAGTCCTCGAATGGTGAAGGTGTAGGGACGCGGTTTATCTACGGCCATGATCTGGCAGTCGCGTACGGTGAACTTGTTGAGCGGGTCGCGGTAGTTGTTGCGTTCTGGTTGTGCCTTGAAGCCCACCAGGTCGCCCGTATCGAATAGGATGAAATATCGGTCGCGCCAGTTGCGGATATGCTCGCCGCGTTTCTGCAACCATCCCTCCTTGACGATGTTCCCGGGCGCCGCCTCCGCCATCGTTTCACCGATTGCCACTTGCCACTCGCTGTTTGATAACAAACTGCGGCCCGTGTGGCCAGCACCACGTTTCGCAGTTCAGTGCTGCAGCACAAGTTTCACCGCAACTGGTTCACACCGAAAGCACCAATACTAATCATTTTCTTGTTTGCGTGAACTTTAATAACAAAATTACAACGTTTTTCCTCACAGAAAATACAAACGTAAGCGACGTAACGTTACGACGTAGGTACGTAGCCACTTGCCAGTACTGCCAGTAGACTCGCGGCAATAAAATAATAAAATAAATAGGACGGTATGGTAAAAGATAAGCAGTACTGACATATACAAATACACTCATGCTAAAAAGAGAGATTCACAATACTGCACATGCAAACACACCATTTATATTTTGTCGGCTAATAGCCTATTTTGACAGATTAGTTCGATCTTTCTACCACCAGGGGTGTAATGCCGGGTACACACCAACTGAATGTTGCGCTGCGAAGCGTCGTCCACACAATAGCGAAAGTAAAGCCAGCTCCAGACGCACGCCTTGAACCCCCGTGATGGACATGATACGTGAACGTGAATGTGGATAGTTTTCACATCTATTTATGGTATTCACGCCTCTTCACTGCTTGTTCTCCATTCCATATCGGTTTTTGAGTCCGTTTCAAAGGGTTCGCGGCCATGAAAGGGGAACCCTTGCCACATTCACACTGGAACGCCGCAGTCTGGAGCGAGCATTAGCAATAAATTTTTGTATCATTTCTTGAATTTTTTATAATTATTATTTATCTTTCGGATTTTTATTAGAAAGCAAATTAATAAAAATCATTATCTATACTAATATTATAAAGCTGAAGAGTTTGTTTGTTTGTTTGATTGAACGCGCTAATCTCAGGAACTACTGGTTCGATTTGAAAAATTATTTTTGTGTTGGATAGCCCAATTATTGACGGTGGCTATAACCCATATAACATCACGCTATGACCAATAGGAGCGGAGCAGAAATGAAAAATGTTTAAAACCGGGGAAGTTGATATCTCAGAAACTACTGGTTCGAATTGAAAAATTCTTTTTGTGTTGGATAGCCTATTTATCGAGGATGGCTATAGGATATATAACATCACGCTATGACCAATAGGAGCGGAGCAGAAATGAAAAATGTTGCAAAATCGGGAAAATTTATATCTCAGACAGAAACTACTGGTTCGAATTAAAAAAAACTTTTTGTGTTGGATAGCCCAATTATCGAGGGTGGCTATAGGCTATATAACATCACGCTATGACCAATAGGAGCAGAGCAGAAATGAAAAATGTTGAAAAGCGGGGAAGTTGATATCTCAGAAACTACTGGTTCGAATTGAATTTTTTTTTTGTGTTGGATAGCCCATTTATCGAAGATGGCTAGAAGCTACATAACATCACGCTATGACCAATAGGAGCGGAGCAAATGCTGCTAGCGGGGAATTTTATATCTCAGAAACTACTGGTTCGATCTCAAAAAATATTTTAGGGTGACTAACGGGGTGATTGATGGGGTGGCGGACGGGGTGACTGACGAGGTGACTGACGGGGTGGCAGACGGGGTGACAGATGGGATGAGCGACTGGGTGACAGACAGGGTGACAGATGAGGTGACCGACTGGGTGACAGACGGGGTGACAAACAGGTGACAGAAGGATGACAGACGAGGTGACAGACGGGTGACCGACTGGGTGAGAGACGGGGTAACAGACAGGTGACAGAAGGGGTGACAGACGGGTGACAGACGGGGTGACAGACGGGTGACCGACGTGGTGACAGACGGGGTGACAGACGGGTGACAGGCGGGGTGACCGACGGGGTGACAGACTGGGTGACAGACGGGTGATAGGCGGGTGACAGACTAGGTGACAGACGGGGTGACCGACTGGGTGACAGACGGGTGACAGACGAGGTGACAGACGGGGTGACAGGCGGGGTGACAGAAGGTGTGACTGACGGGGTAAGAGACGGGGTGACAGACGGAGTGACAGTTGGTGTGACAGACGGTGTGACTGACGGGGTGAGAGACGGGGTGAGAGACGGGGTGACTGACGGCCGAAGTAGATCATCCCATTACCTCCTTTAGAATTATTGGATTATAGGTGCCTACGACTCACTCTTTCAACCCTCTCTCTCATACGCAGACGAAGTTGCGCGGGTCAGCTAGATTGAATATATAGGTACTAATGCCAACTTAGAGCTTATTTTATTACTGGAGGCGATACTCATAGCATTTCCCCTCTGCCGATGTAAAAGATTCAAAAATCCACCACGTTTTTGAAAACTGTTTGTGGAATCGATTCAGTCATTGTCATAATCATTAAAAATGCCTATTTGTGCAGTTAGCACATGGTTAGCACGTACATAAAAAATCCAATACATACAAAAATATGGAGTAATATTTTCATATAATGTGAATATTTTATAAGTAAACTATTTTCATTTCCCATTTCCATTGTTGTACTTATATCTCTATATAACATATAATCACAAGTTTAAAAACTTAACTGACCGACTTCCAATTTACTAATCGTGACCAAATTTATATGGGACTACCCCTGAAATAAGCTCTATCGAACACAAAAATAATTTTGAAAATCGGTCTACATTTGGCGGAGATATCGAGTAACATACATAAAAAAAATACAGAAGAATTGAGGAACTCTATTCACACTACCACTTACTTCCACTATTTGCCTGGGACTGGATCCTACAGATGGGGGCTGACGTCAGGCAGGCAGTCGGTCTTAAAACCTAAGCCAAATCTTTTCTGTAACGCGCTTGAAAAGTGTGTTGCACCGACCCCACATTAAGGTGGGATAAGAGCAGGTAGAAAGAAAGAAAATAGTATGAAAGTTGCAAATTGCGGGGAAGAGAAGTATCAGTATAATCACTTCACGCCATAACGGCACGTACGTTGGAAAGGGATAGCAACATATCATCATCAATACATATAATAAGAATGTAAATATCGCGCGTCTGTACATTACATAGATTTCAAAAAAAAAACGAATTGGGGGAGTTTAGAATCAGTAATAGAATACATTTTTAGAATTTTTGTCTGTCTGTATGTTTGACCGCGCATCAAATGAAAACCACCAAAGTAATTTTACGGAACTGGATATAAAATCGCAGACCACATCTTGGAAGAACATTTAGGCTTTGTTTTATTGAAATCGGTCAACTCTAACAAAAGATATGGATATTTTTGTATCATGTGTGCGATTGTTGGGAGTTCTATAAAGCCTGAAAGTGATTTTCAAGTTTATCGACAGATGGCGTTACCATACTTTCTGAGTCATATTGAATATTTTACGAATTATGAACCATTTTAAAGTCGTTAAGTGATCCGGGGTCAAAATCTAAAAAGTGACTGCCATTTTGTTTTACTTTGTTTTTGGGCCGATGGACTTCAAAATCGATATCTGAGTCGCCCCGTAGTTCCAAACGTCGGAACCGGTGTCAGAATTGTCAAAATTGGCCGCCATTTTGTTTTTCTTTGTTTTTGGGCCAATTGCCTTCAAAATCGATATCTGAGTCACCACGTGGTTCGAAACGACGCAACCAATGTCAAAACTGTCAAAAGTGACCGCCATGTTGTTTTTCTTTGTTTCTGGGCTGATTGACTTCAAAATCGATATCTGGGTCGCCCCGTGGTTGTAAAGGACGGAACCGATGTCAAAACTGTCAAAATTGTCCGCCATTTTGTTTTTCTTTGTTTCTGGGCCGATTGACTTTAAAATCGATATCTGGGTCACCACGTGGTTCCAAACCACGGAACCGATGTAAAAACTGTCAAAATTGGCCGCCATTTTGTTTTTCTTTGTTTTTGGGCCGATTGACTTCAAAATCAATATCTGGGTAACCCCATGGTTCGAAACGACGAAACCGATGTCAAAACTGTCAAAATGGGCCGCCATTTTGTTTTTCTTTGTTTCTGGGCCGATTGACTCCTAAATCAATATCTGGGTCACCCCGTGGTTCCAATCAACGGAACCGATGTAAAAACAGTCAAAACTGGCCGCCATTTGTTTTTTGTTTGTTTTTGGGCCGATTGACTTCAAAATCGATATCTGAGTCACCCCGTGGTTTCAAACGAAGGAACCGATGTAAAAACTGTCAAAATTGGCCGCCATTTTGTTTTTCTTTGTTTCTGGGCTGATTGACTTCAAAATCGATATCTGGTCGCCACATACATGGATCCTAACGACGGAACAGGTGTCAAAACTTACAAAAAAGACCGTCATTTTGTTTTCCTTTGTTTTGGGCCAATTGAATTCAAAATCGATATCTCGGTCGCCCCGTTGTAGAATATTTAGACTAAAACGACATGGCGGATCGATAAATCAAAACCTTTACCGTTGGCCCAACAAAATACGCGTGCGAAGCCGCGGGCAAAAGCTAGTCTCCAATATACCCCCTATATACTCCAGAAATTAAAATATTAATTAGTGCCTCATTTTTCAACCAATTTCGATGCAGTTTTTACAGAAGGGTTTTTTTCATTTTATTTGCTATTACATATAAATATGTGTATGAAATCAAACATAGTCGAGTACCCAATTACAGAAAAATTAGACAGATTTCACAATCTTGATTACTACTAAATTATTTAACAATGTATGTAGAGTGTATTTAAAAAAGAGTATTATCATGAATACAATTTCTACTATGTTAGAAGAAAATGTGTATTGGTATACTTAGGCAAAGATAGAGGGCCCTGCAACAATGATCAGGAAAAAAAAAAAAAAAAAAAAAAAAAAAAAAAAAAAAAAAAAAAAAAAAAAAGCGCGGGAAACTTCGGTCGGTGTCGGGTGTTTTTTTTGAGCTCTCCACTTTAATTTTGATAATTTTCTCAATTATTGTATCAGTTGAGTTGTAAATTATTGTATATTTGTAGTTTAGTGTTTCTTTCGTTCTTTTAATTCATTTTCCTTGTTTGGTAAGTTGTATATATATCTTAAATCAGCATTGTAGTTTAACATGAATTTGCCGCCTGACCCGGGGGGCTTTGTCCCCCCGGCGGGCAATTTCGTTACAATAGAAACTGAAAAATTGAGCAATTATGTATCTGAGTCAGGCATGGAGACCGATGCGTCTTCATCAGCCCGGCCGGTAAAAAGAAGTCGCCGACATATATGTAAGCGTTGTAACAAAAGACGCAAAAAGCATGACACTGATGATATTAATTATTCAGGTTGTGATTGTTTAGCTGGAACTCAGATTTTACCTCCTCAAACAGTAAATAATAATGTTTCTATAGAAAGCCAACCAATTCCCGCACAACCTGTCTCTTTGGGCAGAAAGGTTTACGATAGTTCGGATAGCGCGCCCTATATTATTCATGTTCAAAAAAATACTGTGCTTGAAAACGACCCAGCCACACTGCATCCTCTTTCTTTCGGCAAATTTCTCCAACGTTGGAACTTCAAAAACATCATAAATGGTAGTGTGAAAAGGATTGGGAGAAATAAAATAGCCATGGCTTTTTCCTCGTTTACCGACGCCAACTCTTTTATTTGTCATGAGAGTCTAACTAAACATAATTACAAAGCTTTTATTCCTACTTTTAATGTCACCAGGATGGGTTTAGTGCGTGGAGTCCCTGCAGAGTGGTCTCCAGAGGAAGTTATAGAGAATACATCTGTGCCAATTGGCTGTGGCCCTATCTTGAAAGTTCGCAGGCTGAATTTTAAAACTATTGTAGATGGCTCGGCTGTATGGAAGCCGTCACAAACTGTTGTATTCACATTCGACGGTCAAGTCTTGCCAAAACGTATTTTTATGTGTTATAATGCGATGCCAGTAGACCTCTACATATTCCCTACTATACAATGTTTTAATTGCTGCCGGTTTGGCCATACAAAAATACAGTGTAGGTCCAAACCTAGATGCTATAAATGTGGTGACAATCACACCGGTGACTCCTGTGAGAGAGTTGAGAGAAATGCTAACTGTTGTTTATGTAGTGGCTACCATTTTGCTACCAGCAAAGTGTGCCCAGAACTATCACGTCAAAAACAAATAAAAACTTATAAGGCTCAAAGCTCTATTTCTTATGCAGAAGCCAGTAAATTGCTGCCACCAGTGACAAAATCTTTTGCTGACACTCTAAAATCTCAGGCCCCCAGAGATCTGGAAGCTTCGGCACCCATCACATTTAAACAACCATCATCTAGTTACAAAAAAACAGTCTTTCGCAAACCCTCACCTCACCCAATTTCTCCTAAAGGCTATGACAAAGAAGCCCACAATGCTGTATTAAATGACTTTAGAATCCCTGAACCTTCTAATGGCTGTGCCATTAATAATAATACATCTAAAAATGAATCTCTTAAACAATTTAATGTAATAGAGCTTCTTACAGCATTATTAAATCTTTTATCTACATTTAGTATTTCACCGTCCAACGTTGCTTCACTTCAAAATCTTGTATCTTCTATCTCTCCTCAAAATGGACAGTCAAGTTCATATAATTCAGTGGAACTGCCGCAGTGCACTGAATAAAAAAAGTGAAATTATTTATCTAATTAATAAATATAAGCCTTTGGCTATTGCACTATCTGAAACATGGTTTAAATCTAATTATGTATTTAAAATCAATGGTTATATAACTATAAGAGAGGACAGGTCTGATGGGTATGGTGGTGTTGCCATACTTGTTAAAGATTCTGTTCCCTTCACTGTGGTCTCTTTTCCCTCTCACAGTGAAGAAATCTCAATAGTAGCTGTAAATATTAATAAAATCTGTCTTGTTTCCATTTATATATCTCATCCTTCATATTCTATACTTAGTGAAATCAACAATCTTTTTACTTCTCTTCCTCGTCCTTTCCTTTTGTTGGGGGATTTTAATTGTCATCACCAATCATGGGGTAGCTCCATATCTAATACTCATGGTGAAGACCTACTTGATATTCTAGATACTCACAATTTATGTATTTTAAATTCTGGTTCTCCCACACGTCGCTGCGATCCGAATCAGAACAATAGTGCAATAGATCTGTCTATATGTACTCCCAATTTTGCATCTTTTCTTTCCTGGTGTACCCTTTCTTCATCATTTGGGAGCGATCATTTTCCTATTAAAATCTCTTTTCCTTTTCCTGTTAGACCATTACCAAATAGAAACTCTCAGTTAAAATATAAACTTCCAGACAAAACTAACAGTTCTTGGGTGAATTATAAAAATAAAGTTGACAGTCAGCTTTCTTCTCTCCCTGTTGTTAACAACGGCAATGAGCAGATCTGTGCTGAAGCTTTTGCTCGTATTCTGGTCACTGCGGCAGATGATGTTTTTCCTGTAAAAAATAATACTTCATTTAGAAAAATCCCAATGCCACCATGGTGGGACTCTGAATGCACAGAAGCAGTTAAAAAACGTAAAGAAGCCGAACTGGAATATAATTATAACATGACCCAGGAAAACTTTGCATGTCTATCATTTACCATTGCTCAAACACGGCAACTCTTTAAGAAAAAGAAAAGAGAAGGTTGGCATAATTTTTGTGCTTCACTTTCTCCTAACACACACCCCACAATAGTTTGGCGCAATATAAAAAAATTCAGATCGGCTTTCTCTAACGTTTACACACCTCATATTTCTGATAACTTGGCTAGTGACTTCCTAAACAACCTGGCTCCTCCTTGGGTCTCCCAAGAGGTTATTTGTCGTCCATTACATATGGAATCTGAAAACGAAACCTCTGTGAACCAGTCATTAAATCTTCCTTTTAACATCGGTGAATTAAAAGGCATCGTTTCGAACACTGTTGACTCGGCCCCAGGGATAGACGGAATCCCATATTCATTTCTATCTAATATTAGCTCCTCCGTTTTATTATACTTTTTATCTCTTGTCAATTCCATAATGTCAACAGGAAACATTCCTCGGGAATGGAAACGACATATAGTATTGCCAATTCTTAAACCAAATAAAATCCCATCCGACATTTCTTCATATCGTCCTATAGTTTTAAGTTCAGTTCTAATGAAAATAACAGAACATCTAATTAAAAATAGATTAGAATGGTATGTAGAAAGCAATGACTTACTGGCCAAATCACAATATGGTTTTAGAAAAGGTAAAAGCACATTGGACTGCTTAAGTATTTTTACTACAGACATTCGTTTAGCCTTCTCAAAAAATTGTTCAACAGTTGCTGTGTTCCTGGATATAAATGGGGCATATGATAACGTTGTAATATCTATCCTACAAAATAAATTAAATTCCCTGAGAGTTCCATCTAATTTGTTAAATTTAATTTTAAATATTCTCAATGACCGTACAGTCAGTATTATGACATCGAATAATCAGTTATCACGACAAGTATGGAAAGGCCTTCCACAAGGATCCGTACTTAGTCCGTTGCTATATAATATATATACTCATGACCTGGAACGCTTTATCAGTAATAATAACATTCAAGTTTTACAATATGCCGACGACCTTTTATTATATTTCTCTTCTCAATCAGTGGAGCATGCTTGTTTAGTTTTAAATTCTGCTCTGAGATCTCTATCATTATGGCTTCACCATAATGGCTTAGAACTTTCCACATCCAAGAGTGCAGCAGTTTTATTTACCAAAAAACGATCCTCTCCGCCATTAAATGTTAAGTATCGAGATGTTCCAATCCCTGTTCATAATAAATTTAAATATTTGGGTGTAATTTTAGACACCAGACTTTCTGGTGCTCCTCACTGCGACTATATTGTGAGTAAAGTTGAACGACACATTAACATGTTAAGATGTTTATCTGGTGTGTGGTGGGGGGCTCACCCTCAATCCTTAAAACTAGTATATAATGCCATAATTAGGAGCATTTTTGATTACGGATCATTCATACTACAACCAGGTACTGCTTACTCTTTCAAAAAACTAGACCTCCTCCAGTCTAAATCACTTCGCATAATTACAGGAGCAATGAGATCTAGTCCTATAAATGCATTACAAGTCGAATGTGGTGATCCTCCATTACATCTTAGAAGACAATTCCTCGCTGACAAATTCTTATTCAAAATTATACAGTTTTCTTCCCATCCTCTCTTTCCACTACTTGATTCCCTGTCTAAATACTTTTCGAACCTACCTATACATCGTTCTCACAAACTTCCATGCTTAATTATAAGTTACCAGAAACTTTGTTCCATCCCTGCTCCTACTTATCGTTTTAATAAATTCCCCCTTTTTACTTGCGACTACAACTCCCTAATTTTCTCTCCCAGTATATTTTATAACTGTGTAGATAAAGCCGCTCCAAATGTGAAAACAGCATTTAACGCGTTTCTTGCAGAGCATTGTGAAGGCTTCCATCACCTGTATACAGATGCTTCTAAACTTACAAACTCTGGCTGTGTTGGGGTTGGTGTTTATCACTCCCAATACAATATTGTCCAAAAAATCAAACTTCCCCCTGAATCATCTGTCTTTACTGGGGAATGTTTTGGTATTCTTAAAGCCATAGAATATGTGCTTTTACTCAAATTAAGTAAAGCTTTTATCTTTTCCGATTCCCTAAGTGCTCTTCAAGCCATCTTCAAATTCTCTTTTAAGTATAACGGCATTTTGCCTGCTATTCTCCAGATAAGGGAATTGGCGGTAAAGTGTATTACGAGGGGATACTCTCTTCATTTTGCTTGGATTCCCAGTCACTGTGGAATCCGTGGCAATGAAACTGCTGACAGCCTTGCCAAAGATGCGGTGCAGTGTGGTGATTTATTTCCATATAAAAACTTTAGTCACGATTTACAAACATTGCCCAAGACTTTTCTTCAGGAGTCCTGGAGGGTAGCTTGGGCATCTAGCAGTTTATCGAAGGGCCGATATTATTCTATGATACAACCGGATATTCCAGTTAAACCATGGTTTTTTAGAGTTAAGTTTGGCAAGGTTGAGACTTCCATCCTTATTCGCATTAGACTTGGTCACACTTGTGCCCCTGCTCACCTTGCTAGACTTAATATAATTAATAGTCCGATGTGTTCGTGTTCTGCGGATGTCGGCGACTTGAATCATATTTTGTTTTCTTGCCCTCAATATAACCGAATTCCCCTGATTAATTCCCTTCTAGAACTCCATACTCCTTTTCCTTCCTCTATCCTCTCTCTTCTTTCTTCTAATGATTTCTTAATGTATAAGTGTATAGCATCATTTTTCATCATCAACAACATAAAATTGTAAATATTCCATTATCGCCCTTCAAGTCATTTATAAGATGTATTTTGTTGTTTCATGTTGTATTTTGTTTATCCTAGTTTTCCTTTCCTCTACATAAACTCTCCTGATAGTCCTATTTTTTTCCAAAAAAAACCGATCCGTGTTTAATTATTTCCTCATAGTTTCCTTACCTTTGTTTTCAAGTCAAAAATATTAAAACTTTCAAACCTGTCATTGGCTAAATGCACAAGTCGTGCGAAGCCAGAAGAAAAAAAAAAAAAAAAAAAAAAAAAAAAAAAAAAAAAAAAAAACAATGATCAGGAAGTTAGGTTTCAAATCATGCAATAACTGTACTTGTATATAGTTCTTAGTGCGTTGGCATAATGTTTATATTTGAAGTTTTACTTTTTATTTATTTTTTATTTTAATTGAACTTACATAAAACAGTATTACCGAAAAAATTGTCATGTAGCGCACTAAGTTTAAAACTTGTGTCGCACAACCTTACAAGCTACAATTAACCATAGGCTAGCGTTTAACAAAGACCAGTTCGAAATTATGATACTTAAAATTATCTAATAAGATAACATACAATAAAATTTACGATGATTAAGTTCCCTTTCTTGTTACAGTTATATTTCTATGTTATTTCTAGGGATGATCGATATTCATCGATGTTTAATAAACATCGATATTTAGCTGGAAAATATCGATGTTTTGATTTCGATAACATCGACACATCGATGTTATGAGAATAAAATATCGAAACGTCAATATATTCTTTAGGGCCATCTAGCGTTGGATGAACTAGCTGAGGACTAGATAACTATGAGTTCAACTATTTAGCACTAGATGACACTGATCAACATCATCGAAGTAAGCCGTACGAATAGTTATTTTTTTGCATTGGGATTAAAAAAAACTATCAACTTCAATGCACAGACTAACGTCCAGTTCCAATAAACAATCTTAGGTCGAATGTTCAAAAGTATCGGTGTACGATAAACATCGATGTTTCCGTGGCGAGTAAAACTGTCTATTCTATTTATTGTTCTTATTGTTTATTTATGGTTTACTGTTATAATACAAGAAAAAATTAACATTCCCAGTATTTTTGGCCACATTCTGTAAAAAATAAACTTTGTTAGGTGTTTTCCCTTTTCGGGGCGGTTTCAATAAACGATCTCAGTTTAGAGTGCAGATAGATCGCGATTATGAACCAATCAAATCAAGTCATTTGACGGAGTCATGTTCAAACTGTGTTCTTATAGGCTAATTTTTGTAATCTATCTGCACATTCGAACTGATATTGTTTATTGGAACCGGGCGTACTAGTCTGTGCGTTAAAGTTGACAGTTTTTTTAATCCCTTAGGAAATGCAAAGAAATAATTATACTTTCATTACGTTGATCAGCGTCATCTAGCGTTAAATAGTTGAACTTGATAGCTATCTAGTCCTTAGCTAGTACATACAACGCTAGATGGCCCTAAAAAGGATATTTTGACGTTTCGATATTTTATGGTCATAACATCGATATGTCAATGTTATCGAAATCAAAACATCGATGTCAAAACATCGATGTTTTCCAGTTAAATATCGATATTTATTAATCATCGATGAATATCGATCCCTAGACACAATATCTCTATGTAGTTTGTGCATGACACAAAGTCGATCCTACTCTTATTTCAAACGCGTAGTACGCATATGTACGTAAAACTCTAGCTTACTGTAGCGAGTCGTGTAATTAAAATTTTTGCTTTGCCCGACCATGAGTTTGTATCGTAAAGTTACGTTAAATGTATGTAGATGGGCTCCCCAAAATAGTCGCAAGAAAAAGCGACAAGGGAGCAACACCAATTGAGCAGCTAGAGTGGAGAGGTATCACTGGGCTTTAAACAACGACCATTTGCTTCCGTTTCATCACGTTGCCCACTCACCACTTACGATCCACATCTACTCTTCGAGCATATAGCTCTCGCGACTCCACTCTGACCGGCCGGTGAAGGCAAGCCGGAGATAAGGAACAGTAGCCCGAGCACGAAAAACGAATGTAAATGTAAATGTATTTTAGTTCGCTGCGCACTGACGTTTGGTTAATATTCCATACAAATTTCATAGACGCGCATCGAGTTCGAATACATTTACGGTTGTCAGAAATTTAATTTTCCTACTCAGGCCGCAGGACCTTCCTTCGGGAGCACTCGGGTTCGTGGAGTCGCTACTCCCCAACAGATCGCCACAAGCTGCCCTGCGGGTTTCTTATTATTAATATTAAGTTACTGCACTGCTACTGGAATTATTGTCATAGTTCTATTATTAAGTTATTACACGTCTACTGGAATTATAATCATAGTTCTAAGCATGGTTCATCATAAACAAAACTAACAAAAGCTATGAATGTGCTGAACGTAATTTTTCTCAAATAATAAAAGCAATATTTACTTATTTACTCGGGAGGGCGTTAAAATTCTTTGCTCGGGAAAAAAAGACACGGTTCAAAGTGTGGCAAGCGACCGGATCTCCTGAAGATCGCGCTGCGTACCGAGCGGCTAAAAACACAGCAAAGCGAGCCGTA
Organism: Clanis bilineata; assembly: GCA_036417725.1. Taxonomy (NCBI): domain Eukaryota; kingdom Metazoa; phylum Arthropoda; class Insecta; order Lepidoptera; family Sphingidae; genus Clanis; species Clanis bilineata. The sequence continues at coordinate 16,681,126 of CM071154.1, read as the reverse complement.
GCTAAGGCTTGACACGATCATCTGGCTCCAGTCTACGAGAAGTTCGAGACAGTGGAGGGCCAAAAGCTCATATATCGGCTCGCTAAGGCTTGGGAGAAAGCGACACTCTCCACATTAAGGCTGAGATCTATAGACCAAACTTCGACTAAGTCTAAGTCAAAGTCACGAACTCAGGGGGGATTTGTATTTGTTAAATCGAACTTTGACTTAGTCCGGGTCATTTTTTACAAGAAAAACAGACTGACAGACAGACTAAGCAAACATTTTCTTGTAAAAAATGACTCAGACTTAGTAAAAATCCTCACTGAGTTCGTGACTTTGACTTACTCGAAGTTCGCTCTATAGGTCTCAACCTTAGTCCTAAACTAAGACTAAATGTCTGTGAAAATGTCTTCGATTAAATTCGCTTTTCCCAACCTTGGACTCGAACCCAAAACCTCCCGGTCTACCAAGGCGGCGACTAAGCATGATGTGGTGTTATCTTATAATTGTTGTATCAGGCAAAAATGTGACAAAAATAAAAGAAAAACGTTTTTTATATTTTAACATACATCATACATAAGCTCACGCCTGTATCCCCGAAGGAGTAGGCAGAGGCGCACTAGCCAACTAGAACACCCACATTTCGCCGAGCTTAGTTCTGTCCCAGATGTGATAGGGGGCGAGTCTATCGCCATATCGGGCACAAAATCCAGACTCCGGGCTGATATGGGAAAATCCAATATCACTTTGCCCGACCCGGGGATCGAACCCGAGACCTCAGAACGGTAGTCGTACCGAAATATCACCACGCCACCGAGGCAGTCGTATATTTTTGAATAGATATAAATAATTATTTTATATTTCACATACATACTTCAATTATTGTTTTTTATTTCATTTAACACGCTTTAACTCTCTGCATAAGTGTGTAAAATAAGCCTATTTTCACAAAACAATACATTTTTAACAAGCCTGAAAAATTTTCGGTTTCCGCGGAAACTGAAACAGATAACGAAGATTCGTTTTCTAGAAAATCCTGTTTTGGTCGCACACTATCACAAACGCAGAAGTTTGGTACTGCCGAAGGTTGATAATTAGCGCTGCAACACGGTTTCGGCTGGGTTGCAGCAATATAGCTGACTATAAATATTGTATTTTCTTTTGGTGTATATTTATGTTGTCCCGTAATAATAAATTTCTTTCTTTCTTTCTTTCATTTTTCTGACGAAACCTACCGAAACCGAAAGCGAACCTTCGGTCGGTCACTACTTAAGACGGCCCTACTTGGCGCGGCAGACCTTAGATTGGCGGACATGGCGGTAGTGGCGGAAGTGATAACTGCTAGAATTTTGGTATTTGGGTAAAGGAATTCTTGTTTTAGTCAGAAAATGATCTCATTTGGGACACTACTAACTCGGATGATACTGAGATTAGAAGTTGATCCGGGGGCCGGGGTCGCGTACTCTATATTATGTAAGGGCTATCGGACAAGCGGTCCATCAGAAACATTTTCTTTATTTGTGTTCTGGTTACCTTATCTATCAATATACTATCTAACCGGTTTACGGCACAACTAGTCCTTTGTAATAATGGCAATGCTCAAAATCAATCATTATGTAAACCGAAATAAGGTACCTACTTGCAAAAGTAAAAGAAATTTCAGATTCTTACGATAATGAAACATGTGCTCAATGAAGGTTAAATATAGGATTTATGTATATACAATAAGATTTTCTCTAGAAAAGCGGAGGGGCGTCTCACGATGAAGCTTAAATCAGACGTGGGCGGCTTCTCAGGCTGAAGGTTTATATGGTGTCGGGAAAAGGAATTGTATAAGAGGGAGGCAGGAGGCAGGAGGCAAGAGGCACGGTGACACTTGAACTTTGCAGCGCGCAGGCGGCAATGCGTGCGCCGCCGGTGGGCCTCGGGTCGATAGCGCGCAAGGCAGCAGACCGGCGGTGCCGCGAGCCGGCGACCAGTGCTCGTCAGCAGAGCGTGCTGCTCGCCTCGCGCCGCGACCGTCGCGTCCGTCCGTGTTGCGATGAAGGTACTCAGCCCCTGTCCGTAGCGACATAGCAGTATGCCATTAGCTGTAGGTAGCGGCGGGTGGACGTCCGGTATGTAACCGCCGATAGTCTCCGCGCCGCCTTGACCGTCGACACGCATCCTCTCTCCGCCCACTGTCCCGTTTAAGTACCTCATCTCTTGAACTTCTTTATCGTTCTGCATGATCTTCATCTCCAAGTTCCCAGACCTAATAATATATTACACAGTCTTATTGGTATTTTGGTAGAGACCCAGATCTATAATTGCGAAATTGAGTCTTCGATCGACCATTTCTCTTTGCATGACCTTCTAAATTATTTTCTACTTTAGTTAGACTTCACCTCATTTATCACTCCAAATAATATTAGAATGACACAAAGTTAAAGGAATATTGTCAATGTTATCGTAATTAATTACTCTATTTTTACAACCATCGAACAATTTGCGATCAACAGCACAAACCTCCTACGCTTTTGAATTAATTTTAGCCTGTAGTCTGTACCTATTACAAATAAAATAGTGTTATTATAGACAAAAAACAATTTATATTTTAAAATGTAAAATATTTAACTCTCATGCACATTAAATGGCTGAATAATATAATAATATTAGCCCTGTAATATTACTCTCCTCACAGGCCTACTTCACTAATTAGAAGTAGAGGGGTTAGGCATTAGTCTCTCACAATGGCCTTATGCGGGTTGGTAGACTTCACATACCTACTTTCGAATTTCTTGTGGAGAAATTCTCGGGTATGCAGATTTCCTCACTATATTTTTCTTCATCGTTCTTACCATAGAAAAGTCATAGATGTATGGTGCATTTTGGGGTTGGTCTCGAACCTCCAACACCCGTTTTTTACTTTTATTTTATTTTATTATTGCAATAAAAAGTTATTGTTTCAGCAACTCAGCTTTTTATTGAGAAGCTCATATAATGCTAAAATTACCCAAAGGCCTTAAAAAGAAGAAAAAAGGAAAAAAGTCTAAGCGGAAAGGGGAGGAAGAACTATTCACAGAAGAAGAATTAGAGAAATATAGAAGGGAGCACCAAAAGCAATCAGATGTTGGAGAGGGGTCAATTAAGGAAAACGAAGAATGGTCAAAGTTTAAAGATCTAACAACCGGCGTTGATTCCGTTCTCAAAAAAACTCAAGGAGATTTAGATCGTATCAAATCAACGTCGTTCTTTCAACGAATACCTGCAGGTCCTAAAGAAGTCCAGCCTATTCCCGAGGACAAAGGACAACGGCCTGTTGTCGAGATCACTGAAGCCGACTTCCCGCACCTAACGCAGGGCACGGCGGCTGACGACGACGGTGATCATAGTGACTTTGCACATACTGACGATGAGTCTGAAGAGGATGACCAGGACGACGTCTTCGACACCTCTTATGTAGAGGCAGTAGAACGCGGTGAAGTAAAGCTCGCTTACGTCCCGGACTCGCCAGAACAGTCCCAGGACGACCATATCTTCGACACTTCGCATGTTGACGCCTTAATCAAGGGCCACGAAAACAAAAGTATAAAAGGGAAGAAGACATTGGACATTGGAATCGCCGTTGAAGTACTCACTGGTAGAATTGATAACGTCACTGTCACTACAAAACGATCTAAAAGAGTAATACCGGGAGATTTGTTGTTAGAAAACAACGACAAGGAAGCACTGACAGGGAGTGCGACTATCGTAAATGAACCTATCGAAAAAAGTATATTAGATATTGATGCAGATATACCTCTTACAACCCCAATAGATCTTAGTGTATCGATTCCCACTTCGTTGGTTCAGCAAGAAAGAACTAACGAACCCGTTAATACATTAGGGTTTGACGTAGCAACGACTGAAAAGGATTCCGATAAAGAGCAAGACATAGACGAATTTACTCTTTTAGCGGCCGAGTCATTGGAAGCCAACACAAAAGTATCAAGACTTGAACAAGACGAAATAAAGTTAGAACCAGTGGTGCAAGTGTCTTGGTCTGCATTTGAAGCTGACAAAAACGAATCCGTTTTTGCCGATGGTATAGTTGAGGATCAAATTGATGTGGTAGACTTTTATGAAAGTGATGATCCGTTCGATACTAGCTTTGCTGAAGCAATAATTCCTTCAAGTAAATTACAAGAAGTGCGAAAAGAAGCGGTAATCCTCGAGGACGATGAGGATTTTGATCCGCGGGCTGAGGAGGTTAACGTTAAATTAAATAATAGACGAAAGTCATCAGTGCGCATTCACTTGATTAATCCTTCAGGTATAAGAGAGTCTATTACATCCGACGACGTCGCAGATAAAGAAAACGATCAATTATCACGGGACTTACTTGGAGGAAGCACTACTGATTTAACCCAACTAGGCGATTCTCCGTTAGATCCACTAGGTATTAACAACCCTGAAATAGACCCATTTGACACTACGATTGTAGATAAAATTGTAGCTCCAGGAAAAGTAGAGTTGAAACTTTTAGAACAAGAACTGATTGGCACAAACCCGACAACAGTTTACCGAGTACCGAGCGACCCGGATTTTGATCCACGAGCAGACGAACCTAAAAAAGGCGAGAGGCGCGCCTCTCGGCCTGAAAATTTAATAGTTAGTAAAAGTGTGGTGTTTAATATAGATGTTAATGAGACTAGCGCTTTAGATACAAAACCAAAGTTACCCAATCCAGTAACTCCGTACTATACTCGTGAACTCTCTATTACCGAAGACATCGACGAAGACGTAGAGGCCCCAAACAAGCCCACGGAACCTTTAGTTAAAACTCGCTCTTCTGAGAATTTGGCGGCTAAAGTAAATTACCCAATCAAAAGACGGTATTCGGATCACCCTAAATTGAATTATAACGTGGGTGTTTTCTCTAAAACAAACGATTTACTCGTGCAAGATCAGAGTGCGATTAGTATTAAAGTACTGACTCCGGCTTCTAGAGAAAATATCGAAACCATTGATGAAAAAGACCTAGATCCTTTTGACACCTCTTTCGCATCTGCGAAAATCGCTCCTAGTAAAACTGAACTGAAACTATTGGCTAAAGAATTTTCCTGTGAAGAGACCGACGTCAATCAATCTAGTGCATATGATTTTTTGGAACCTTCTGATGAATTTTTTCAAGTAAAGGCTCTAAGTCCTGAACCTTCGGAAATAACCAAAGTGGATGAGGATTTCGACCCGTTTGATACGTCTTTCACAGGCAATCTTAACCCGGGTAAAACCGAACTTAAGTTACTTGAATCTGAGTTTTTAGGTTAGATTTGAGAATGGCGTATAATCCGTTTTTAAGCATGAATGAGCCGTTAGCGCCGGTGACGGCTGAAGTGCTCAACCCGTTTATGATATCGGATGCCGAGACAGAGGCGTTCCCTGGCGACAATCCTTTTGCTGCTAGTAATCCATTCTCTGATTTTGCTGGTGGTTTTGAACCAGCCATCGGGGACACGGTTCCTACCGACATTTTTGGCCGTGACGATGCTATATCCGGGATTGGAGCGAAGCATTTTGACATTTTGTCCGACGACATGGAAACTCATGCAATTGAAAACGAACCACTAGCGAAACCCACCGAGCTAGAATTGATATCCATCACAACACATAATTATAATAACGAAGCGAGTGAAATGCAGGCATCCGCTCACCCTTTACCACCAGAAACGCAAAATTTAATTTTGAGCGTGACCGGGCAAATGGAATTTACAAGTTCACATTTATTGGACCGTATACCACCGACACGTACTCCCAGTCCGGTGTCGGTACGAGACATCCACTCGCCGAGCCCGACGCCCGAGCCGGACGTAGAGGAGGCGCCGCCTGCAGACACGTTCGACGTGAACCGCAACAAGCCAGCACGCCCGCCGCCTGCGCGCCCCCCGCCCGCTGCGCGCCCTCCACCACCGCGGCCCGTACCACCCGCACCACAGGCACCAGTTGCTGCTCCACCATCGCGACCTGCCCCACCGGAGTCAATGGACGATATTAATCTGTTTGATGCGCCTATTCCGGCCACGGTTAAACCGACCAAAGAAGCCATATTAAGTTTGTATTTAGCTCCAAAAAAAGAAGAAAAACAGATAGATTTCTTGAGTGATGATATTTTAGATGTGGCCACCGCTGTCAGCATGGAATTGCCGCAGACCTGTGATTCCACGATAAATCCTACAGAGGCAATGATCATCGATTCCAATGAGTCAGCCGCGAGTCCATTGTCGCAAGCTCCAGCGACAGATACTTCGTTCCCAGGTGCGAGCTCACCTCAAGTTCTCTCAGAAGCAGCGGCACCGATGGACTATTCGGAAACCGTTACTGCTTTCGTCTCAGCTCCTTCTCACTCTTCACCTTTTGATGACGTCGCGAATGAAGACTTTCAAGGTGAGAAACCTGGTGATCCTGAAAAAAACCCTTTTGAAATATTCGATGGAATCGATGACAGTATGTTCACTGACTCCCAAGGAGATATTTTTGGCGTGCAATCAAAAGAAGTTATCGATACAGCTAGCAATATGCTCGGAGCTGCGTTTCAAAACGATAATATAGAACTTTCTGCGGGCTCAGAGATGGAAACCGTGAGTAGCGAAATTTTCGGTGTTGTACCAGACACAGCTGGTGGGAAAGATACGAGTTTGTTTACATCCAGTACTGGTGGTGGAAGAGATGTAAGTGGCTCTGAAATATTCGGCGGTGAGACTTCGAGCGCGTTCGATACCACATTCGTAGCTCCCAGCGGCAAAGATCATTGGGGTGCCTCTTCTGAAGACACACAACAAGTATTCCCTGAAAGCCAGGACGCCTTTGATGCTTTTTCTGCCAAATTCGATTCGACAACAGCCAATCATCTTAATGAAGGTGAGTTAAGTTTTTGAAATTGCGGGTAAAAAATAAATAAATGCTAACAGCCAACACAATTGCGTTTTTGGAATAGACAACTAACACAACTTTTGAATTCTTGATAAGAGTGTAAAACCAGTGCCGCCGTTAGATCAAAATTGAACGCCGACGATATCAGCTTTGACGCAAGCAAGCCTCCTAGACTTGGATTTGACATGATATATTGGCAGTTTTATCCTATGGGGAGACTCATCGGAGTTCTAATCGAGGGCGGGTGCCTTAGGCGAGAGGCCGTCGACGGTCGATGACGTCGCCGATGCCTAACGCCGTCACTGGCCAAAGCCTCTGTATGCCTTATCAATTAACTAGCCAATAATTATTGTAAGGTGAAAATGTACGACTATAATTAATATGCATAGTAGTAATAGGGTAATGTGATTGATGAATATTTATTTTGGTCTGGCGGGCGTTGCGATGCAGGTGCATGGGGCGAGGAGGGCGGCGCGGAGGCGGCGCCGGCCGGGTTCGAGGCGGAGGCGTTCGATCCGTTCCTGAACATGGGCGCGCCCCCGCCGCCGGCCGCCACGCCGCGCCTCGACCACCAGGGCTCCAGGGACTCTACCGACGACACCTTCTCCGTCTTCATCAGGTGCCTCAACTTTATTGCAGAACATAATATTATAATTTGACAATTTCACTTTACTCAACACATTACGGTTGTTCAATTTCACCTGACATAAAAGGTAATATAGGGCCATGAAGCGGAGCGAATAGTACCAACAGAAACAATTGACAAAACGGAACACAAAACAGCAATGTAGTCATAACATGTTGATGTTGTAGACCGAAGGAGAGCGAGGCGAGCGCGGCGGAGCCGGGGTCGGGCCCGGGCCCGGGCTCGGCGCCGGTGCCGGTGCTGGCGCCGCCGCCGCGCCCGCACGCGCTGCCGGACTCCCCGCGCTTCAACCCTTTCGACAAAAGTGGTTTCGAGATACAGCAGGATCACGTACACCACGGTACGCACGAGTATCTTTGTATATCAACAACTGTCATAATATTTTTTTCATAATACATCATTTTATTGATTCGCTCAAAAACAATTTTGTACAGGATATTCGTATACTGAGAATAAAGAGAAGACACTGTCAGTGTCAGTATAGAACGATATTCATAAATACGTGAAAAGTAAATAGCAAAATGTTCGTAGTGGTCCGTTTTATTTTGTCGGGATTCGGACTAATCGGTATGCGACACAATGGACCCACTATCACTAACCATAGTTTTTATGGTTATTACATACCTACTTGAGTAACCTAGGACTTTATGAATATAGTTTGTGAGTATTGAGTAGTGAGTGATGTAGTGTGTACAGAAAGGGCTCGCGTGGGCGAGGAGGGAGGGGCGGGAGAGCAGAGAGAGGAGGACGGCGGCGAGACTCCGCCGACGCCGCTCTTCGACGAGGACGTGTCCGTACCACTGGAGGAGTTCCCGCGCACCAAGTACAGCGGCCCCGGTTGGGAGATGCACCTGCGACAACCCAACAAGAAGAAAATCACCGGACAGAGGTGACTCACTACTACAGTACTGCTCACAGCTCACAGCTCACTGCACATTCACATTCAGGGACTTGTCACGAGTCACGAATCACGAAATTGTGTAGTCACTACTTACACGTGACTGGTGACTCTAATACTTACTAGTACCCCGTGGCCTGTAGGTTGATTATGAATGATTCCCGACCATCAACATACATACATAAAATTATATTCATGATTATGACAAAAAAAAACAACCATATAAAATCATAAATAGATCACTCACCATCAGGTGACCCATCTGCTCGTTTGCCAGTCTCTGCTATAATATATATTTATATAATAAATCCATTAAACATCACAGACATGGATTTACAACGCTCCAACTCCACCTCTATGTGCTCCTATAAGAATCTTGACATCGCAATATAAGAATTAATTACATAGTAACAAAAAGTTATGAAATTAACAACGTCACGTATGGACGTAGGTACAGCCCGTACAAGAAAGTAAAGTAGGTAGTAGGCAAAGATGCCTGTTGTTTATTCGGTCTATTCTCCGAAAAGGATAAACTTTAGATTATTAAGGGCTGGAACGATTATGACTACAAGATATACTCGTAAATACGTAGGTAATAGCTAATTTTGATGATGACGTGTGATATCCGTGTATTGTTGAAGATTCTGGAAGAAGATTTTCGTGAAGCTGGCGCAACAAGGCGACAGTCCGGTGGTGCAGCTGTACAACAGCGCCGGCGACAAGGAGCCGTTCCAGGAGCTGCCGCTGCAGGCGTGCTACTCCGTGTCCGAGATCGGCGCGCAGCAGTTCGACCAGTTCGGCAAGATCTTTACTGTCAAGCTACAATATGTCTTTTACAAGGAAAGGCCGGGTGTCAGGTGACTATGTCAACAAAACCTAGCGTTATTTATTAATCATGTTATAAGATAATAATTTATTTAAAGCTCTGTCATGTCATTACTTCAAATTCACTTTTAATTAATCTATGTTTTTAAGCGACTTAAAAAATTAGGAGGTTAGCAATTCGTCGGAATCTTTTTTTAAGTACCTCTATGTTCCCCAATTACTCGAAGACGCCGTTTCAAGACATTATTTTTTTTGTTTAAAAGGGTGTACTTCCCAGGTGGTCCCATTGGTACCAAGTCAGGATCTGATGATGGGATCCCAGAAAAATCTAGGGAAAAATCAAATTTTATAGGGATACATAGTGTTTTATATATTTTCTAAAACTAATTAAGTATTTGCGTCTGGTACTCATCATCTTATGTTACTGCAATTATGGAAAATATAACCCATTAACTATTAGGAGTTGGTGGATAAATGTTTCAATATTATAGTACTCGTATAGACCGCTAGTTATGTTCCTTTAAGCTTTTCAGGTGAGCTGATGATGGAAGGAAAAATCCTTGTTAGGAGTTAAGAGATAATTCTTAAAGTATCGGATAGATAACTATTTCGGTGATTACGTAGGGAGTCTTAATTTTATGCTACTGAACACTAATGAACACTAAAAATAGATAAATAGTAATTAAAGTTAAACAAAAACTGACCACTTAAAATAAAAAAATAACAACAACTTTCTATTCTCTTTGGAGTCGGTGCCTTTTCATTTATTCCGCTTTGGCCTCAGCACCTTCACGCTGAAGCGTCACCTATCACATCTGGGACGGAACTAAGCTCGGCGAAATGTGGGTGTTCTAGTTCGCTGGTGCACATCTGCCTACCCCTTCGGTGATGCAGGCGTGAGCTTATTTAGTATGTAGTGTTTCAACGGTGCGTTCATTGGCTCGACCATGAGGTTTTTTACATTTCACGCTAGCGTATCTGTATTTCAGATACATCATTGTATCTTACTCCTTAGATAAGTCACATCTCTGTCAAGTGCATAGGTACCAACTACATATTGTCAAAATGAAATCGTAAACATTAATTAAGGATAATCTGGCTTCAATGCCTATGCCTACTACGAATATCGTCGAAGTACTAGATCATAAAATCAAAAGAAATAGTTATATACAATTTTATATGATTTACATAATACACACATTATCGCACGAGCCGGAAGATTTATTTATATCAGATACTTTCGGTGTGTTTCATGTGTAGGCCCGGCCAAGTGACGAAGGCGGAGCGGATCACCAACAAGCTGTCGCAGTTTGCGGCGTACGCGATTCAGGGTGACTACCAGGGCGTCAAGGAGTTCGGCAGCGACCTGCGCAAGCTGGGCCTGCCCGTCGAGCATGCGCCGCAGGTGCGAGCTATTGCAATCTCTGTACGATATGGCGAAATGATTTTGTTACGTATGATATGGGTGACGCGCACGTGACGGGTTGGTGGGTTGGCGGGGTGGTTGCAGGTGTCGCAGCTGTTCAAGCTGGGCTCGCTGGTGTACGAGGACGTGAAGCAGCTGTCGTGCTGCGTGGAGGAGGCGCTGTTCCGGCTGCCGGCGGTGCGCGACCGCGCGCTCACATACAAGATGGAGGAGGTGCAGATCACGGCGGTCGACGAGCTCCACGTGGAGCAGGACGCCGACGGCGCCGTGCACAAACAGATCGCGCGAGTCAGACTCTTCTTCTTGGGATTCCTCAGCGGTGAGCGGTCCCGTCCTGCGCTCGGTCGTGTTGTGTCACTCGGTCACTCGGACGAGTTGTTCAGTGTTCACGTGTCTGTGTCTGTGTCTGTGTGTGCGAGCAGGCATGCCGGACGTGGAGCTGGGCGTGAACGACCTGCGGCGCCAGGGGAAGGAGGTGGTGGGCAGGCACGACATCATCCCCGTCGTCACGGAGGAGTGGATCCGCGTCGAGGACACGGAGTTCCACGCGTGCGTGCAGGCCGAACACTTCGCCAACTCGCAGATTATCAAGTACTTAGCTTTGTATACCACCATTTGAGCTGAACTCTTATATTTGTCATTAGAAACTGACCGGCGAACCTGTTGTTAGGCGGCGATAACCGAATAATCAATTATAACACTTATACATGTCAATGTTCATCATTATGATGCATTTATGTATGACATAGCATAACAAAATCACATTTTTTTAGGGTTCCGAAGCCAAATGGCAAAAATTTAAAAGAAGAACATGTCCGTCTGTTCAGCAATGTTCATGTCGCGGTTTAGCAGCGGGTTAGGTTTAGTATTAGTACTCGAATAAATAGCTTTAATTTGTTATGGGTATACATATCAATCACACCAACAAGGTGTTAACATTTACCAGCTAAACATTTGTTTTTTAAAATATGACAAAAATTATGCTAGTAGCATATCTAAATGGAAAACTATCACGGCTAAGCAGGAAGTAATAAATAGTCGACCAAAATAAAAAGTTTTTGTTTAAATTTTATTGAAAACCACTAAGATGAAATTGTTAGGTTTGTAGATATAAGTTTATGGATGATGTAAGTACTTAAAAATATTTTACACACCACCCATAAGTTTGTTGCACATATTTACGCGAGCGAGGATGTAAAATATTTGTATGGAAAACACCCTAGTGCCTCCAGCGGTTACGTGGGGAACTAAAATTGGTAACTCAAGAATGACAGATTTCCACGCGTAAAAAACCTATCGAGATTATTCGATAGCGACTTACGTTTTATTGGGTGGTTGTACAAAAATGGCACCATGAGTCACTATTACTACATACACACTTTAGCGAACAATACCAAAATCATAGCAGTATATCGACCATGAATTTGTACCGTAAAGTTACGACAAATAACCAAAGTCGCTAGCGTTGTAACGCGCATTGAAACGTTTTCGATTGTATTCATACCATAAGCTAAATTAAAATTACGTGACACGCTACAGTAAGATCGATTAACGATTTACATAGAATGTCACTTACCAACTTCATGCTGGCATTGTTCTCCCTTTCTATCGAGAAGAAATAAAAGAGATAAATATAATGCTGGAACATCTCTAAATAACGACATCATACTCGGAACGGTGTCTTAGCAACGACCTTATAATGGCATCAAATTATCGATCTTCGATGACGCCTTCGTTCGGTTGGTGTGTACGCGCTATTACCTCTATCTATACAGTATAAATGGTGGGATATTTAGTAAGGGAAATTTTTCTTTTTATTTTGTTTGAAAAATTGTTTTTTTCAGTATTGATGTTCCTTTTTTTTTATTGGTACACCGTAATTTAAAAATACCTATGTTCTCCTATGTTACTCGTTATCAAAAATGTCGTTATGTTAGCGCCACTCTGTATAATAATTTAAAGTTTACATGCTCTTTGTAATAATTATGCGATGACGTTAGAATCGCTTCGTTTATAGTAATTATGTTATCACTTATAATGCTATCAATTTAGAAACAAGTAGGCAGATATAGACACAATAATAAGGATGTGGCTTTGATAAGGGGTTGTGGTTTGTAGAAAAGGGGACGGGATATGGCAGGAATGCTAGCAGGGCATTGACGGTAAAATTTAATTAAGAACGTGATCTGTGTGTATCGTGTAGGTTTAAGCCCCCGGACGCGTGCTACATCGAGTTGATGCGGTTCCGCGTGCGGCCTCCCAAGAACCGCGAGCTGCCGCTGCAGCTGAAGGCGGTGTGGTGCGTCACCGGCAACAAGGTAAGCGCTCCGCTCGCTGACGTCTGATTCGCTGACATCCGCTCGGGTCAGGCTCAGGCTCTATATACCGGTGCGGTGCAGGTGGAGCTGCGCGCGGACGTGCTGGTGCCGGGGTTCGCGTCGCGCAAGCTCGGCCAGGTGCCGTGCGAGGACGTCGCCATCCGCTTCCCCATCCCCGAATGCTGGATCTACTTGTTCCGCGTAGAGAAACACTTTCGATACGGTTCCGTGAAGTCTGCACACAGGTATCCCTCCGCATCCGACATCCGATACGATAACAATATTATGACCAGTAGTGGCAGGATACTGCGTCTGCTTCGACTGCTCCAAGAGTTACGGGCGAACAGCTGATAGTCAAACAATTTCGCTGTGATGTGAAAACGGTCGGCAACTACGAGTTACGACAAAACATCAACAATCTACACTGCAAATGACTAACAATAGGTTGGGTTCGACGTTCGTTTTGAATCTACATTTTTTTTTTGAACCGCCGCGCCGAGGGTTTTAAATCACGAATAGTGGAAGGAAGGTAGAGACGCCTTTGCCCTACAGTGGGACGACCATGGCTGCTGTATATTTTTATTTTTGTTGGTTCAGTGTTTACGGTAATTTGACCGTGTAGTATACGTTCAGGCGCACCGGCAAGATCAAAGGCATCGAGAGATTCCTGGGCACGGTCGAGACACTGCAGGAGTCGCTGATTGAAGTCACTTCAGGACAGGCCAAGTACGAGCACCAACACCGCGCCATCGTGTGGCGCATGCCGCGACTGCCTAAGGAGGGACAGGGTCTGTACACTCTACACTCTACACAATACACAACACACACCTACTGCGTCACAAGTCACAACACACAACACAACTCACATCACACTTCACAGTTCACAATGGACATGTGCATTATTTTGCAAATCCAAATAATGTGTGTTGCACAGTGCACTGTTATGTATCATCAGATAGGTTGGTATCTCGTTTAGGTACATGGTAGGCAAAGACATTGAGCAGTACCCACTATAGTCTCATATGGTAGTATTAGTAGTGTTTTATTTATTTGTTTTTTAACACAAGAAAGAGACATATTATACTAACAATGTGGATACTCATTAGTGTTGCCAGATCTCCCGATTTGCGCGGGACGTCCCGATTTCCTGGGGTCTGGTGACCCGTCCCGATTTACCCTTAATCGGGACGCCTAATGTCCCGATTTCTGACTATCCTTCTTTGCATGTACTTTAATATAAATTATTAACAGGTGCTCTTACTCGCTGCCCGAGAAAGCGTAAATATTGAGCTTGTGTCATACCATTTTTTGATTGAGGTGTCTGTTTGCAAAATGTTAAGCTTACAAATGCTAATTAATTCTTCTTAGAGTCAAGTGACCTGCTCTACCAGCTGAACGGTTGTTTTAGTTCTATTTTCCGGATTTATCCCGGTCTTGTTCTTTCACTAGAGCAAGGAGGCGACTTTATCGATGAAAATAAATTTTGCTAATATTGTCAAGGCTTTACTGTTTATCTTACTGTTCATCTTGAAAATTAAGTCGCGCGGAAAAGTATTCTACCACTGGCGCTATTCCTGGGAAGACACGTATCGGCTATATCGGAGTCGCCGTCTTGCGATCCTGGGCCATAATGTCCGGGAAAGATGGAAAATATCCGGGTGACGCTGAGGCGCATCTGTAACATATCCTGCACTGCAGCAATACCGACTAAAAGCCTGGCGACGATTAGAAAAGGCTCCAGATTTCCTTAGGCGAGAAGCGCCCAGGCTTTGGTTGGAATCGTCACTACGCGGCGCCGCCTTTCGCCCCGTCTTCAATTGCGAAGGGGGCGCTCATTTGCTCTGGTCGCCAATGGACGACCTTGGCGTCAACGACAGAACGGGACCGATCATCTGCATTGCTGTATGTCTTGGGGCCGTACCTACTTTAGTGGGCGCTACGACAGCCTCCTGCTACCACTCCCGTTGGCCCCTATAAGCCGAAGTTAGCAACGGGCAAGCGAAAGCGGGATGAAATTCATCAAACGCCCCGCAAAAAATCAAAACCCCAAAGTAAGAGGCAAGAATCAGTCACGCCTCCTACACATCCTCTGGCAACGGAAGGATCAGATAAAAAAAAACGAATCAAGAATTAGGTCATTCCCGATTTCTTGGCACTCTTTCTGCGAGTTGACCGACCACATCGCAAAAGATGGTATTTGACTCCACGACTGGCACAATTCTTTATTTGTTTAAAAGGGAATAATTTTATCTGCTTCGGCTTCAGCACTCCAAATAGAGTTCGAAATTGTTGTTATTTTTTACTTTTAAGTGTTCGTTTTTGAATTCGGTTTTCAGTTTTTGTTATATTAGACATAATTTTAAGTAGATGGTCCATTCGGGATGGACGGCAGCACGGATGATCGGCCTCGTGCTGTCGTTGACGCGGATGGCGTCCTTCGGCGGCGGGGGTTTAAGAGTCCCCCCCACAACTGGAGATGGGCCGCAAGGCGGCATCGCGCAGGGGCGGTTCCGGCTGAAGCCTGCGCGCTTCTCGCCTAGGGAAACCCGGAGCCGTCCCTAAAGCGCCGAAGAGGATCACCGCGGGGTTTTAGTCGGTTTTGCCGGTGTAGGGTAAACATACTGTTAGGGACTCCGCCCAGTTTCGCCCGAATGTTTCCATCTCTCCCGGGCATTATGGCGCTGGGCCGTAAGACCGGCGACTCCAACATAAACGTTACGTCTCCCCCCATGCATGGCGGCAGTGATATCACTTTCACTTTTCCCCGCGATAACAAAAAAAATTGGTCCATATGTTTTACTTAACTAACAACTACCTCTACATAGATAAGTGATATTAAAAATAAGTTACGATATTTTTTTTGTTTAATTCAGTCGTCTTTTACTTATTAACTTGTAAAGCTTGCTTAACCGCTATAGATTTTCTTTGAAATTCATGCTACCACTCTGAATTTTTTCACGGATCCAGAACCAACCGTTTCAGAAATAGAGTGAGGGGTTGACCCTACTCTACCAAAAATGCAATTTAAAGCTTAATATTTCGCAAACAGACCCTGCAATCGAAAAATAGTTTATGCAAACCCACATTGTTTTTAAAATATCTATCCAACAATAATCCACACCATAGGATAGTCGAGAAAAAAAATGTCATCCCAACTTTACATGTAGTGGGGGGGGGGGGGGTGTCCCGATTAGAAATCCTATGTCCCGATCATTTTAACCTTATGTTCCGATATTTTACACAATGGAGCTGGCAACACTAATACTCATGGATAATGATAAAGGTAAATAGTGATTGTGAGGCTATTAATTAAGCGAGGTGCTCACAGAAACATGTGGGCCCGTTGTCTGTGAGTGGTAGCCTGTAGTGTAGCGGGTAGTCTGTAGTCTGTAGTCTGTAGTCAGTGTAGTGCAGGCATGCGTGTGTGCGTGCAGGTGCGTACACGACCCACAACCTGGTGTGCCGCATGGCGCTGACGTCATACGACCAGGTGCCGGCGGAGCTCGCGCGGCACGCCTTCGTCGAGTTCACGATGCCGGCCACGCAGGTCAGCCACATGACCGTGCGCTCCGTCTCGCTGCAGGACCACGACGGCGACCCGCCCGAGAAGTACGTGCGCTACCTCGCCAGGCACGAGTACACGTGAGTATCCAATGTCCAGTAGCGGACTGCGGTCTGCGGACTGCGGCTCACTGAAATATTTGAGTGTTACACGAACACGACTCACCACGAGTCATTGCCACTTACTGTGAGATAAGAAATAAGCTAGGTACGTAGAACGACGAAAGTGGCAAAGTTACGTTGGTCGCCTTC
Source organism: Clanis bilineata (assembly GCA_036417725.1). Taxonomy (NCBI): domain Eukaryota; kingdom Metazoa; phylum Arthropoda; class Insecta; order Lepidoptera; family Sphingidae; genus Clanis; species Clanis bilineata. The sequence goes on along the minus strand of CM071154.1, from coordinate 16,664,327 downwards.
GAAAGGAGCTTTTAAAAATATAAATTTTATTGGACAAATGTATATAATAATACTATAAATTGAGACTAGTTTTTTTTTTTTTTTATAGCAGAGATTGGCAAACGAACAGATGGGTCACCTGATGGTAAGTGATCTCCACCGCCCATAGACACACATGACACAGGGAAATGGGCCACCGGAAATCTCACTCACCGAACGAAACGCGACAGCAAGCCGCCACTTTACATCGGTTTTCTGTGAGACAGTGGTATCTAACCGGTCGAGCCGGCCCATTCATGCTGTAGACGTTACTGTTTACAGCGTGGCTCTACCACTCATATACAGTGAATATTTTATTTTTGTTATTTTATTTAGTTTATTACTATTAGGAAAGCTTACGGACTAATTAGCCTTTGCCTACTAAGCCTAAGTAAGCTAAGCTTAATCCTAAACCTAAGCTCATAATATAGTTGCTGTATGCAAAGGTACATAAGAATTAAAATTTTAAAATTTCATAGGTGGTACTGGTCACTAGAATGAATAAATACAAGAAAATAGCGGCCTGAGCAGGAAAATTTCTGACAACCGTAAATGTATTCGAACTCGATGCGCGTCTATGAAATTTGTATGAAATATTAATCAAACGTCATCAGTGCGCAGCGAACTCGAACATATTTACATTTACAATAGTTTTTCGTGCTCGGGCTACAGAAACGATAAATGTAACGTTAACTTTGGGGACGAGGCGATACCTCGCATGCATACATTACATGTAATATTTACATGTTTCCGCAATGCAAGGCCCAATACATTAATTAATGGAGTGTTGGACCCTGCAGCAGAATTTCAGTCACTGCACCACCCACGAAGCCAACGCTACTCACAAAAAAAAATCTGATTGTCGCGACCTCCCTCGATGACGATCGAAGACGAAAAGCGATGCTGCCAAGCGGTGGTGGTCCCACGTTGCAGGTGGATCATCAGGGTGAATCATCTCTTAGGATCCTACCGCTGATGGTGCGGATCCGTGGGAACTTAGAGGAGGTTTCAACAGTGGCTATTCGTAACAAATTAAACTAGGTAATATTATGATTTGGTGAATTTTTCTTGGTTACAGTGTTGTTGGTTACGACTTGCAGGGTGGGCATAGAGCGCAGCTCCGGGCAGGCGGCGCCGGCGTACTCGCTGGCGGCGAGCGTAGAGTCGGCGCCCCCCTCCGCCGCCGCCGCCGCCGCCGCCCCCGCCCCCGCTCCGCCGACCGCTCCACACCCGCCATCCTCAGACTCGGACTCCGAGTGAGCGCCGAGACGAGTCTCACCGAGTCACCAGGCGACATGCACGATGCATGGCGAGATTAATGGAAAGGAGGCGACCCGCTTAGTTCCCCGCGATTGTGATATAACTCTCAGTTAGTTGTTGACGTGTATATTAGAGTTCTAAGCAATAAAAGTTATACTTATATACATAGGATACTTACGGGAGAAAATGTCGTGTGTATTGTCATTATAATCGAATGAGAGTATTATAATATATTAATGATACTTATTATGTAATGGAGCACAAATCAAGCGAGCGCGCACGTTTCTGGCGCGTACCCGCAGCGTACGTTGCATGTTCATACCTACCTACATAGTTAGTACATCTATGTACCTACATTGAGAATATTGTTGTATACATACCTGTTTAGATACCGTAGTAAAAAAAATGTAATAAATGATATTATATTATAAATTATATTATTGTGAAATGTTTAAATTTGATATAGTAGCTGCAATATATCAATTGTTTTTGCAATGAGAGGCACCGTGGCGTGTCGTAGGAGTTAGGACTCGTAGGTACCGTGGCGTCACTCGTCGCGGTGACTCGTGGCGCGTCGTGTTGTATCGCGACGACTCGGGACTACTCGGGTCTACTCGGGACTACTCGGGACTACTCAGGACTACTCGGGACTACTCAGGACTACTCGGGACTACTCGGGAGTCCCAAAGTGTCCCCAACTCGACTTATAGTCGGGACATGGCCGCGGTCGCAACTCGAGTATAATAGGTATAAGCAACGCTTGGTAACTCATGTACCTACACGATGGACCCTGTGTTATGTTGTCAATAAAGTTATGAACGTACCTACAATTCGCTTTATTGTTTAATTCCTTGCCTCCTATCAATTATTTACTCTGTTAGTTATTATCAAGTGCTTAAAATATAAAAGGAATGTTACTATACAATAACGCCCGTATCAACGCAGGATTATCCAGAGAGGCTTGGATAATAACGGGAAGTCTTGACAGGGGGTCGATTGTTAAAAATACCTATTTCATATTATTGTCCAGTCGTGTTTGCTGTTTTAAAGTAATGTGGTTATATGCAACAAACTTCAGCGAAGATGGACAGTATAATGTGGAACTTTTTAACCGCTGATCTTCGGTGAAGATCTCCTGAGGGGCATCGCACTAGAAGGAATTGCTTTCATAATCCCAGCAGGACCTTGAGATCTTTCACATCTGGGTCTTATAGTCATTGCGCAAACTTGTTAATTGCTCTATTTACCTTGACATTGGTAAAGATCAATGCGAATGCATGGACGAGATTTTTTGAAAAGAAGAAGATCCACAGAGCCAAAGTGAACGACTGTTACTGTGTTGAAACTTAACAGTTAACATCTCCTAAGGTCCCCGAGCTTGGCTTCTGAGAAAACAATTTATTTACATACTACTTCTTGGGGATGGTGTTGCTCTGGTAGGTACAGTTAACAGTTTAGTGGGTATACTATACAATGTACATGGGTAGGAATAGGCATATTGCTTACCATCTGACGAGCGATTTGATTGAGATAAAAAATCTATCAAGTAGGTACCTACTGTTACATATACATATATTTTTACGCACAGTAAAGGGTTCCGATGTATCATGTATGGGTAACAGTTACTTATATATAATTTTATTAGGTACACATAATCTTAAGTATATAGTGGTCCATAAACTCATATTTACTACCTGTTTTACATTATTAACAACTTCATCTATTAAGTGAATTTGTACGAAATTTTGAATTTTATTTTGGGCCTTTATTATTGTTAACTGCTTAATTATTGTAAACCCTGCCTCACCGTGATAGTTTCTCTTTTTAGTTATAAAAGCTACTAGTGTGAATTTTTCGCGTATCCAAAACCAACCGTTTAGCTGATAAAGGTGGGTACTCTACCAAAAAATACCGACGTAAAGTGGCAGCTCGCTGTCGCATTTCGTTCGGTGAGTGAGATTTCTGATGGGCCAATTCCACTCTCCATTTCCCAATCCCTATTTCCCTCCTTTTAGGTTGGCAACGCACCCATGATTTTCTTGTCATGGGTGTCTATGGGCGATGGAGATCACTTACCATCAGGTGGCCCATCTGCTCATTTGCCAGTCTGGTATAAAAAATATATATATTTCGCAAACGGAGCCTCGAATCGAAAAATAGTTTTCAGAAACCCGCAATGTTTTTAATGAAAATGTCACACCAATGGGGTGGTCGAGATAAAAATTATCTTCACTCTTGGGATCCCCACTTGAGTATTGGGACACCCTATATATAAGCGTCACAAAGCCCCGTTTACTTGGTTCCCAGCATCCTAATTCCTCTCTAATCTCAATATCAGTGATATATATTACTCTAATGTTTTGTATCTCTCTTAAATAAAGCTCTCTAATACACAAATACTTTAACCTGCTTTACAATATCTCTCCCAATCACCACAATAATGCTCCCATTCAAGTATTACGTAAGCAGTACGTGGGGGCGAGGGGGTCTTATCTTTGCTTATTTTTGATGACATAGGTATAGGTTGGGGGGTCTGGACGGTGAATACGTCAGCAGTGTTCTTTTTTTTACTTTATCGGATTTTCTTTTAATAAAGAAACTAGAACACATACATGCGTCCAGGCTTCAACCGGAACCGTCTCCAATTGTGTAGCGGAGGGCTCATAAGCCCCCGCCGGCGAAGCTATCGACCAAAGCTCAATTCTCACTACTCTATCGTAGATCTTCTAGATTTAAGTCTTTAAAGGTACAATAGGCCTTTTTACCTTCAGCCAAGAACGTACTATCATCTATTCCTAGAAAATAATGTGATCTGCACATCCCATTCCCTTTTGTAGTAAGTCCGCTTGCACATCCTTCATATTATCATTGTCTTTATTATTTCATGACTAGAGTGGATAAAGCAAACAATAGTGGTACAACGTATGTACATGTTCGTCGATACGATGCAATTATCATTGCATGTCGAGTAGGGACTAGTGAGTACAATCAATAGGGCGAGGATGTGAGGGGAGCCGTTGGGGGGGGGGGGGTGCTCGACGGTCGCCTGTCGTCGCGCCGTTCGATGCGCGTCTACCATTTCACTATCATTTAACAAACCTACGTCTAACGTCCAGTACCGAGTACCTACTGTGGGGCCCATAGTCCACACCGCCGACTCAAAGTCGAGCGCTTCACGCTGCTGAGTTCAAACAACGAACTCAATATAAATACTTATATTATTCCAAATACCCGTATAATATATATAGGGCGGGGGAAATTAGAGCGCCGGTGTAGTGCGCATGTGCGTTTGGTGCGCATGCGGGTATTGCGCGTCAATGGGCGCCGACACGCCGCGGCGCCGCGCGTGATGATCTCCTCGCCACCAGGTACGTGCCGCTGCGGCCGCCACCCTCGTCGACAGCCCCGGCGCCCCGGAGCCCCGGAGCCCCCGCGCCGCGGCGACACCAGGCTCCTCGACCACTACCGCTCGAACTCTATACGAGCTGCAATAGAAGGAGCGCCCGAACGCACGCCGTCATTCTTATTATGGCGCTCTAACTACATGGTCTTATGAGTGAGGCTTTGAGGTGCGCTTTGTCGGTCGAAAGAGCTGCAATGTGAACAAAGACTTACGGTTGTCAGCGTAGGTACGTCAGTGCTTGTACCTAGTGTATGTGTGTGCTTGTGTCGACAGAGAGCGGTGCAGCGGGTCGCGGCGACATGCGGCAGTAGCGGCAGTAGCGGCCAGCCGCGGCCCATGGCGGCCAGCGGCGCGCCCGAGCGGCAGCCGCGCCGGGGACCCGCGCCCATAGCCTCCTTCGACCACGACGTCTCTGACGAGGTGAGACCGCCAGTATGTATCTTTTTATCTCTATATCTTTTCATTTCTACTTTCTTTCACGGCTGCACACGACTCACAAAACTGATCGATGACATTTCACGCTTTGCGATCTCATTTCTGTTTCCCGTACAAAAATAGAATGATCACTTGTCACGATTCCGTATTTTCGGTTTACAGTCGAGTCCGGAAACTAAACAAGCATTTCGGTTGCCGGAGATACGAGAAGATCGAAGCTGCACGTCTGGAGGAGTCGGCGGTGAGAGCCTCGCGCCACCCGAGCAACGCGGTCGGTCACACTCGACACCGGCGGTCGCGACGGTCGCGGCGCTGCACACGCCGGCCGCGCCGCGCATCGACATCTCGCGCGCTTCCAGTTCCAGCCACCACGACTCGCGCGACAGCTCGCCGGAGCTGGCGCTGTTCGCGGGCGGCGGCGAGGAGGACGCGCGCGCCAGGCTCGAGCTCGGGTTTCGTGAGGACGGCGCGCTCGACCTGCGCTCCTCCACCGAGGAGCTCGCGTTCCTGGAGGGCGCGCCGGGCGAGCCGCGGCCCGCGCCCCCGCCCGCCGCGCCCCCGCCCCCGCCGCCGGTCGCCGAGCGCCGGCACTCGCGCAAAGACAGCCAGGGCTCGGAGACGGCCCTGCTCGCGGTGTCGGGGCGCACGAGCCGGCTGTCGAGCGTCGGGTCGCAGTGTTCCGCGCACTCGGCGCTGTCGGGCCTGAGCCGAGCTTCGCGCCTGTCGGTGGTATCGGGCGTGTCGCGGTCGCCGTCACCGCACAGGATGCTTTTGGAAACTTCGTTTTGCGGGCCGCGCCCGATCGACACCGACCCGGACATCTGCGCGGCCGCGGTCGAAGAACGTCTGCTCGAGATAGCCAAGCTGACCGCGGTGCCACCGCCGCCACCCGTCTGCGTAACCGTCATAGTGGACGCGCGCGACCGTCGCGAAGTTCGCACTGAAGCTACTGTTGAGAGCGGAAGCGCCCGTGTGATGTCCCCGACGGTACCGGTTGCGCCTGCGCCGTGCACGCCGGCCGTGCCTCCCGAACGGTCCACGACCAAACCGGCCATCCCGATTTCCCCACCGACCGCGACGGCAGAACCAGAGAAGATCCGTAAAGAGACCGACAACAGAGCACGGGTTGAGGAACGCCGCGCGAGACCAAGATTACGTCGCGAACCCTCGGAGCCGGAGGTGTATAAGAGTGGAAACCGAATGAAAAATGTGATTCGTATTAAATTAAAACCTGACGAAGATTACGGAGAGGACGACGAAGAGTGTAAGAGGTCTCCACCCGGCGAGACGTTGCAGTCGCCTCCTGCCCCAGAGGTGTCGACGGAACCCGAGCAGAGTGCGCGCGCTTCGAGACCGACTGAGCTCTTGGGGCGCGCGCTCGGCTCCCCGCCGCAGCAACGTCGTCGTGTCCCACGCGAAAGCCGAACACCTTCACCTTCCGGGGCACCTGTGTCGCGGAAATCATCCTTCTGCTCTCTATTCAAGTCACGAGAAACAATCGCTTCCCCGGACTCGCCTTCTGGGGCGCTCCGTCGCAAGCGCAGTCTCACCGAAGGTCGCTCACGCAGCAAGAGTCGCGATCGGTCGGCGACTCCCAATTCCTCCAACAAAATCCGCGGATCGGTGTTGTCTTTGTTTCGAACTCCTCGTAAAAGCGCCACGTCTCCATCACCGAGTTCTCGCGAAGGATCGCCTGTGGTGCAACTGCAGCGTTCGCTCGCGCCGGCCGCACCGTCCGACAACGTTCGTCCCGGGGTGAAACTCAAGTACTACGAAGATACGAGGGACGGGATCATACACATACCTCTGCACACGCCGCCTGACGAGAGGCCTGGCTCTGCGGGCGCGTGCCGCGAGCCCGACGACGAGCGCGTGTCCGCCGCGAGCGCCTCCAACGTCGCGCCGGCGGACCCGCAGCGCCCCGCCTCCGCGCCCACCTCGCGGCCGCTCGCACAGTCCGCGTGCACGCGCCCACCGCCCAAGCCGATCCAGCGGACGGTGTTACCCGACGGCAGTATCATCATCCCCCTCCGCTCTCCCACTGAGAGAGTTCCCGATGTTGTATTTCCGCAGTCCACGACGTGCGATCTCGAACCGAACGGGAGTCGGCTCGAACCCGAGTCGCGTGCGGCGCCACCGGCGGAGGGCCGCGACGAGGCGGACGGCGCCGAAGCGAGTCCGGTTCGGGAACGGCTCACGCGACACACGACGGAGATCTCGCGCGAGCCGCCCGAAGCCGCGACTTCGGGCGAAGACGAACGAAAGAGAAAAAAGGAACGAATGATTTTTACGACCCACGTCGGGAGCCGCGAGCAAGTGTTCAGCACGCAGTTCAGTATCACCAAAACTCCGAGCGTGACGAGCGAGATATCGTCCACGTTTCCCGGCTTCGGCGACGGCGAAGAGACTCCCACGTCGGCGAAGGACGAGGGAGGATGCGAGGCCGGCGAGTGCGCTGCTGACGCGCCGGAGCCGCCGCGAGACTCGTCCGAGTCGGAGCCGAGCTCGGAGGCGGCGGCGCCGCGCGACGGCAGCGAGGTGGAGCGGCGCGGGCTCGTCGTGCAGGAGTCCTTCGAGGAGGAGTTGCCGTACGTGCCGACCACGCTGCCGCTCGAGCGGCCCGTCGCACTGCCGATGGTGCCGGTGCGCGAGCGCGGCGGCGTGCGCGTGTCGGCGGTGGAGCGGCCGCGCGCCGCGCCGCCCCCCGCGCACCGCCCGCGCGCCCCCGCCCCCGCCCCCGCCCCCGCGCCCGCCGCCACCGCCGCGACGCCCCCCGACGCCGACAAGCTGCGGATCCGCCTGCCGCGGCGGCCCCGGCCCGCCTCGTCGACGCCGGCCGCGCGCCACTCGCGCACGCGCACCCGCAGCGGAGGTGACGGTAATCGTGATATTAATGATGCATCTTGTAAACACACGAATGCAATATTCAGCTAGACGGTTAAGGTATGAAATTGCCGTTTTGTATCTACTGAAGAATTCGTTTCGGAGATAAAATATTAAAAATATATGTGTGTATGTGTGAGTGGCGCCGACATAAAGATATTAAATCATACCATAAACCTATACCTTACAACGTTGGAAAGCCACGTATCAAAAATCAGTCGAATAGATGAAATAGTTTAAGCACAGGATAGTTTTTTATTTTTCTCAATTTTATCACATGATGTAGTACATTCGTGGCGTCCTAAAAGACATGTCGCCGTCTTAATGCGCCGAAGAGGACCACCGCAGGGGTTTTAGTTGGTATTGTCGGTGTAGGGTGTAGTACATAGTGTTGGGACTCGGCCCAACGGTCGCGTTCATAACATAACATAAGCTCACGCCTGTATCCTGTATCCTGTATGCTTCATGCTTACCATCTACCCAGGGCGGCTTAACGTTGCGTCGTAAGACCGGCGAGACCGACATAACTATCACTTCTCCCAAGCGTGGCGGTAGCGATAAAACGCTTTTCCCCGCGCAAACAAAAAAGGTGCGAACTGCGAACGCCTGAATCTAACAAAAATGAGCACTTTAAAGCTTAATTATTGCACAAATTAATTCTTGGTTCGAGAAAATATTTTAAAAACCTGTAATGTTTTTAATCGGCCTACATATTTAACACAAAAATAACACATAAGCTACTTTTATGCCGGAAAATAAGTTTCCACGCAAACGGAGTCGCGGGCAACAGCTAGAATAGGTATGATACCTTAATTGCGGTTTCACGTGGGCAGGCGCAGAGTCACGGCCGAAGGAATGGATCGACTTTGAGGAGGTGCCGGAGCGGCGCAAACAGCCCAAACGAATCCAGACGCTGCCGGCGGTGTCGGCGGTGTCGGCGGTGTCGGCGGTGTCGGCGGTGTCGGCGGTGTCGGTGTCGACGCCGGTGTCGGCGCCGTTGCCGGCGGCCGGAGCAGGCGCGGCGCCGGCCGGCGGCATCGTGTTCAGCTACGTGGAACCCGAGCACTGTCGCTGCGAGTGTCACGGACACACGCGTGCCACTCCACATCACAGGTATCTACATAATATTTTAATTATGGTGGTCCACTAATTGCTTAGTAATAGGACCACTTTTTGTCTGTCGAGACCTTCTATCTCGGGAACGCGTGGAGGTATATCGAGTTTAAATTAAAACCATATACGCAGATCTATAGTTTATGCAAGTAATCTTTTCTTTCTATCTATCCTTATCCCACCTTAATGTGGGGTCGACACAACACACTATTTTAACCATGTTACAGAAAAGATTTGGTATAATTTTTACGATTGTCTGCCTGATGGTACCCACTATCCATCGGGGTGTTAGGGGTTTCCCCCCAAACAGGGGTGTCAAGTCCTGGGCAAATCAAATTAGAAAAATAGATTTGCCCGACTTGGGAATCGAACCCAGGACCTTCCTGTCCAAAGCCCATATAATGCTGCCACTAGAACTGCCACTTTTTAAGATGTTCAATTTTCGATGTATGACGAAAAATGTACAAATAAATATAAAATTTATAGTTGTACGGAACCTTCGCACTTGTCCGGTTTTTTCTACCTGCCCTTATCTTACCTTAAGGCGAGATCGGCGCAACATACTTTTTCGAGCATATCTCAGAAAGGATTTGGCTTAATTTTTACGATCAGCTGCGTAGGTACCTGTTGTCAACCGTCGGAAATACACCCTGCTCGACTTGTGAATCGAACCAAAGACCTCTCAGTCCACAGCCCATACACGCTGCCAAAGAGGCGAGTAAGTTCCTGAAGCATATCGATGCTTGAAAACATATTATGTACTTGTCGTATGTCAAAATATGTGAATATGGGTTATACAGTATGTTTTAGGGTTCCGAAGCCAAATGGTAAAAAATAATACCTCATAGTTTTGCCATGTCCGTCCGTCCGTCTCTCTGTCTGTCCACGGTTTATCTTTTTTTTTTATATCAGAGACTGGCAAACGAGCAGATGAATCACCTGGGAGTCTAGTTTGTAAAACGAAATCGTTCGTTTCGTTTTGCTTTGCTATTCTATGTGGCTCACGTGTCCGAACGATATCGGTGCTATATTTTTCATTTTGGAGAATGCTATGCTGTGAACCGTTTCACAGCCCACTCTTCGGTGTTTGAGATTTATGTATTTGATCCACGTGTATCTATATTAGTCTATGCGGTAGAGTATCGGTCCGATGTCGTTCATCCGATAACGTTTTATAGAATAGACACTCTGATGTCACTATTAGTACTATAGATATGTATGTAATTTGGCGTATGCGTAGAAAACTATTTTTCGATTCGAAGATCGAGAAAAATTTTTAAAAAACACGTTTTTATAGCACACTGTACTAAAAAATTAAAATAACTTTCCTCAGCCTAAATGTAATTTTATGGATATCGTACTTGATCTTACAAAGAATTTACGGCCACCATAAAGTTGCAGACAGTACGCGGCGCTACTGTTATGCACATTGCGACATAGGTAGCTATTACTAATTATTGTCAGGAGTCAGGACCCACCCAGGTTCATGTTTGTTTTGTGCAGCGTTGAGTCATCGACAGAGGACGCACCGTTGGACGCGGAGGTGTTACAGCTCGGCGCGCCGTTTACTAACGAGCTGGAACAGCTGGATGGCGGTGTGGCCGCGTCGGACGCCATCCACTAGCCGCAGCTCTCGAGTCTCGAGTCTCGACTGACCTCGACGGACACGAGCGGCCGAGTGCCTGAGTGCCCTACACGCATCGAGACAGTTAAATGTTAAATTATAAACTCTAAGTGCCGTTTTCTTCTGGCTGTCGTCGCGCGGTATTGAACCACTCCAACCTTTTATAAATTATTATATTCTCTATTGATCCGAGAGATGTTATCACTTTTGAGATGTAAATTTACCCCGTTCACTAGGTGTACTAAATTTATATAGTCGTTTGTATATCTTCAGTTGGCTGCTGTCAGCTTTTTAAACTTTAGCTGTTGGGATTTGGAATTGTGAATCACGAGGTGTCGTCGGTGCCGCACTGTTCGACGTGGCCGTTGGTTCTGGTGTCATCTTAACCTACCCATAATTCATATCCACTCAGCGTTTCTGAGCTCTTGTAAAAACAAATGGCAGAAGATTGGTTGTGCGTCTACCTGGATTGGCACATATGCTGGGATTAACTTAAGCACGCCTATCTACTAGAACACCCACATTTCACCGAGCTTAGTTCCGTCCCAGATGTGATAAGAAGCGAGCCCATCGCCATATCGGGCACAAATTCTTGACTCCGGGCTGATATAGAAAAATCCAATATCACTGCCCGATCCGGGGATTGAACCCGAGACCTCAGGACGGTTGTCGTACCGAAATACATTCACGCCAGTCGCCGCCGAGGCAGTCTATATCGAGATTATTAAGTAGTTAAAACTTAAATCATAGCCTGTCACAGTCGCCTCCTTTGTCTAGCGGTAGCATATATGGTTAGTGGACCGGGAGGTCCTGGCTTCGATTCCCAGGTCGGTCAAAGCGAATTTACTAATTTTATTTGCCCGGGACTGGATCCCCGAGACGGGGTTGGCGTCTTGCAGGCTGCCTGTCATAAAAACTAAATCATATTCTTTCTTCAACATGCTTGAAAAAGTGTGTTGCGCCGACCCCACATTAAGGTGGGATAAGAGTTGGTAGAAAAAAAGCAAATGACAAGTCATAGCCTGTGCAGTGTACACGTTATCCACAGTCTCGCGGTCAGGCAGAAACACTTAGGTATACCGTACAGGATATATCATTTCTACACCAAATGCAATGCAGTGTGTCGAAAAAATGTGATGGTGTGTAACCGCGCGTGGTCGGCATGAGCATCATTGGCACAGTCGCAACTCTCAACTCGCGCGGTCGGTAGGTAGGTTACTTAACCCGCAGCTTCCTCCTCGTCCTCGAGCTCTCTCCACCGTTTCGAATTCCGATAACGATCATAATTAAGTAGGTAGGTCTACCAGTTACCAGTTACCACCCATAATGCAACGGTGCGCGGTGCGGACATCACAGTTCGTTTTTAAGTCACAACAAACGTTTTAATTGAGTTAGCTTTAAGGATGTTGTGTTCATTAATTATTATTATCTACCTACCTTCTTTAAAAAAATCTTAATGTTGATTCTCCTATCTATCGGCTATCCTATCCTGTAAGCTACTGTGTGGTCAGACCGCTGACACATCACATACCACGGAGCTTTTAATTAAAATCAGTGAGCGAAAAGAAAGTTTTGTAAATAGTTACCTATTACGTGACAATTGACACCTGCGCTACGTGAGCTACGTCTATTCACCTCGGCTAATATTCAATAATCGTGTTAGTGTACCTACTGGAAGTAGAGAAATGCAATAATTCTCGATTTGGCAATGAGAATGTGATACATAGTTGAATAGATGTGTTAATATTTGTTTAAAGAATATGTATTATTCTGAGAGTGCGTGTGCGGTGACGTAGTGGTAGAAATATCACGTCACCTCGCGTCAGTGTCACATGCGACACGAAAGCTGGTCGTACCTACTATGCTCATTGCTCCGTAAGTTTGTAACGCACATCATAATTATGCATTTTGCTGCAGTTTGTTTGAATGCAACTTTCGAGAGCATAGAAGTCGGCCGCCACTAAAGCTCGGCAGTCGGCTCTTTAGCTCTCTTGTTCGCAACGTTTACTTTGGGCAATTCTTTTATTCTACTTATAATGTTTAGAGTTTATTTTATGCAATAATGTATAAGGAACATATTAATTACATGTACCTAAATGATGTTAAATATAACAATTCTGTCAGTTTAGACAAGAAATGAAATCCGAAAAAAATATTAAATTTTGCTTTCGATTGTTTGTTTTATTTATCACCACCATATTTGCGGTACCTACCATCCATAAATTATTATTTTGGTTTTGTGTTTAAGCATAAACAAATCATTTAAAAAGTTCTAAAATAAGTAGATGTACAATTGTATTATAGGAGACGAAATTCCGGCACGTGACATGGCATGGAGCTATAAAATAGGTAGGTACCCTACTCAATAGTGAATACGTAATAGGGTATTACACCATTTTTAGGGTTTCGAAGCCAAAAGGCATAAAAGGAACCCTTATAGTTTCGCCATGTCCGTCTGTCTGTCTAACCACTGTTTATCTCAGAGACTATAAGTACTACAGTGCTGTAATTTGTCACGAGTATACATATCTATCAAACTAAGAAAGTCGTGAAATAAAATCCTGAAAAATATTTTTTAGGGTACCTCCCCTACACGTAAAGTGGGTGTGATTTTTTTTCTCGACTATCCTATGGTGTGGGGAATCGTTGGATAGGTCTTTCAAAAACAATGCGGATTGGCAAATTCAATTTTTCGATTGGAGGCTCTGTTTTCGAAATATTAAACTTTAAAGTGAAAATTTTTGGTTGAGTAGGGCGTCCCACCCCCCTCTATTTCCGAAACGGTGGGTTTTAGATTTGTGAAAAATTCACAGTAGTAGCATATATTATGAACTTCAAAGGAAAATTATAGCTTCTAACGAGGCTTTACAGGTTAATGAGTAATACGCCCGAATGGTCAAACGCTGCTCAACTTTAACGGCTTCTTATATTGATTTTCGCCGTACAATTTTGACAGATAAGGCGGCCTTAAACAATATAAGGCGACCTTAAGTGAATGGTTCAATTGTTGGTCGCAAAAATACAGCTAAAACTGAGAGTTGCACGAAAAAGTGAAAGACACAAAAAAATGCAACCACTTAATAGGTCAGAGTTTATGACTGAACTACAGAAAAACTGGACTCAATGGACATTTAATGAGACTCAATCGACTAACTCAGATCAGTTATGGTGCCAGGCAAATGAGTTCTTAAAAACCGCTGTCTCTAAATCCACACCGCAGAAAACTCTACGAAAGCGACAACACTGGATGAGTGATGAAACTCTGGCCCCTTGTAGAAGAAAGACGAGAAATGAAAGCACTAGGAGCTGTGGTTAAAAGTCTAAACGAGAAGTCTGCTCAGATACAAGCAGCATGTAGACGAGATCCGCCCTGTGGTCGGGGGCGTTTGGAGAATTCCACCACGGTATCCCCTGCCCGTCGTAAGAGGCGACTTATAGGGGCCATCGGGGGTCGCGGGCGCGCAGCGGGGGGCTGTTGTAGCGCCCCGTTTAGTACTTTTGTACATGCGACCCCGAGATGGCCGGCAGCACGGGTGGTTGGCCTCGTGTTGTCGTTGACGCCGAGGGCGTCCTTCGGCGGCGGGGGCTTATGAGCCCCCCACAATGGAGACGGGCCGCATGGCGGCACCGCGCAGGGACGGTCCCGGTTGAAGCCTGGGCGCTTCTCGCCTAGGGAAACCCGGGGCCGTTCCAATGCGCCGAAGAGGGCCACCGCGGGGTTTTAGTCGGTATTGTCGGTGTAGGGTGTACATAGTGTTAGGGACTCGGCCCAACGGTCGCTCGGATGATTTCCATCTCTCCCGGGCGGCTCAACGTTGGGTCGTAAGACCGGCGAACCCGACATAACCGACACGTCTCCCCCTAGACGTGGCGGTAGCGGTAAAACGCTTTCCCCGCGACAACAAAAAAAAAAAGCACGTAGACGAGATCGTAATAAACAACTAACAAACCTGTGTATTGAAGTTGAGAGTCACGCTCAAAAATATGAAACAAGAGATCTACATTAGAAAATAAGATCGATAACACGCACATTGACGTCTAAAACATGGGCCATTGAGAATTCAAGAGGTGACACAGTAACGGAGATAAAAGAAATAGCTGAGGTATGGAAAGACTATTGTAAAACATTGTTTGAGGATCCAAACTCGCAGTGTTTCACTCCGACTGAAATTCAAGAAGAGGAAATGGAGCCAAGCATACTTAAAGATGAAATCAGAGCTGCCATAAAACACATCAAGAACGGTAAAGCTACGGTAAAAGATGATATACCGATTGAAACCATAAAAGCCTCTGGAGAATATGGTGTCGATATATTTTTTGTCTTGTGCAATAAAATCTGGCACACGGGAACATGGCCACAAGAGTGGGTTCACACAGTACTTATTCCTCTACATAAAAAGGGCTCCACAAAAATATGCAGTAACTATCGTCTTATTGCACTTTTGGCAGTTGTCTTATATCGAGTAATGATTTCTGGTAAATGAAAGACTTGGGTGCCAGTAAAGTGTGAGCGATTCAGAGAGGCAAACTATGCGTGCGCGATCAATGCAAATGGAATACTGTGCGTGTGCGATCAATGCAAATGGTATACTGTGTGGCAAACTATGCGTGCGCGATCAATGCAAATGGAATACTGAGAGACAAACTATGCGTGCGCGATCAATGCAAATGGAATACTGTGTGGCAATCTATACGTGCGCGATCAATGCAAATGGAATACTGTTGACTGAATTTTCTAACACCGTATTTAAGGTAGCTAGTCTGATTCATTGAACTGCTCTATCCCGTAAGGGATGCTGTGCCTCTCACTCTCACCAAATATTTATTAAAATAACAAATTAAATACAAAGGAATGCATAGGGAACAAAAAACTCGTTGTAAATACGAAACTAAACTATTAACGAATCACTTAAGTACCGCGCTCAAGTAAGTGGTTCACACGGGTAAAAAACAAATCCAAGTTTGGTTCACACATGTTTTCGCTATGTGTCATTGTTCAAGAATGCACTGTGCTGCTACAATACTCCCCCTCAAGCGAAGCGTACGGAGGGTTTCACCTGGCGTCCTGACCGTGTGACGTAGGGCTGCGTTGGCGGCTATCGCACTACCTCGGTCGATCGCGGTTCGATGTCGCTGGTTGTGGCAGCAGATGCATTGTGCGGTGAAGTATTGACGATGTTCCCTTGGTTGTAGAGATGTGCTGGTTTCAGTCGGTATTACTGTAGTGCACTGTAGTGTAGTGCGGTTTGAACAGGTGAGAGTGACGATGTGGTAGGGTCCGTTGAGTCGTGAGTGGACTGTGTAGTTGCGGTTGCGGTGAATATTCCATTTGCATTGATAATATCGCTTGCGTATCACAGTTCGGTGCGTGTTGTAGAGATGTCGCCGTATCACTTCCCTCGGAATGCTTGAGAAGCTTGCCAGTGCCAGTGCGCAGTTGTGCGAGTGTCCCAGTGAGTCGGGAGCGTTGTCGCGACATTCCAGTGAGTCGGAATGCGAAGTAGCGATGAGGCGTGTCACGTGGTTGCACTGCGAGAGCCGGCGAGTGCTACCCGTGGATGAACCGGCTGTAGCGC
Organism: Clanis bilineata; assembly: GCA_036417725.1. NCBI lineage: Eukaryota > Metazoa > Arthropoda > Insecta > Lepidoptera > Sphingidae > Clanis > Clanis bilineata. The sequence goes on along the minus strand of CM071154.1, from coordinate 16,648,015 downwards.
AGTCGTGCTGTGACGTTGGTGCCGTAGTCGCGTTGAGAGTGGCAAAAGTACCAGACTTGCTTTGTCGGCATGAGCGTGGATCCTTTGAGCCTTGTTGTAGTGTTGGCTGGCGAAGCGTTGCTGAGTGCTGACTGGCCGTAAGGAAGTGACGCATGGTGATGAGGTATGTGGCGACGATGCTGTTGGTCGGCTGGAGATCCGGTGTTGGCTGCAGGTGTTCGGCGTCGATATCATGTGTTGCGAATCTTGTCGGTTGGAATCACGTCGGTTGCGAATTACGTAGGTTGAGAATCACGGCGGTTGAGAATCACGTCGGTTGCGAATCACGTCGGTTGCGAATCACGTCGGTTGCGAATCACGTCGGGGTCACCAATTTGGCAGTTGTCTTATATCGGGTAATGATTTCTGGTAAATGAAAGACTTGGGTGCCAGTAAAGTGTGAGCGATTCAGAGAGGCAAACTATGCGTGCGCGATCAATGCAAATGGAATACTGTTGACTGAATTTTCTAACACCGTATTTAAGGTAGCTAGTCTGATTCATTGAACTGCTCTATCCCGTAAGGGATGCTGTGCCTCTCACTCTCACCAAATATTTATTAAAATAACAAATTAAATACAAAGGAATGCATAGGGAACAAAAAACTCGTTGTAAATACGAAACTAAACTATTAACGAATCACTTAAGTACCGCGCTCAAGTAAGTGGTTCACACGGGTAAAAAACAAATCCAAGTTTGGTTCACACATGTTTTCGCTATGTGTCATTGTTCAAGAATGCACTGTGCTGCTACACACTTATCTCACACGCTAGCAAAATCTTACTGCATGTTCTGAATGAACGCCTCAAATCACACTTGTCTAAGGAAATCGCTCCTGAGCAGGCTGGTTTTGTTAAAGGGAGAGGCACCCGGGAGCAAATATTGACGGTGCGTCAAATTATAGAGAAGGCTCGAGAGTTCAACAAACCGACCTTCATATGCTTTGTTGATTTCTCAAAGGCATTCGACTCAGTAAATTGGTCAAAACTCTGGGAGACGCTTGTGGACATGGGTACACCCAAACACCTTATTTACCTGCTCAGGCAGCTCTACGAGAACGGCACAGCTTCCGTTAGAGCTGATGACGTACTGTCTAGCTCATTTCACCCTAGAGCCGGTGTTCGTCAGGGATGCATCCTGTCACCACTATTGTTCAACATCTACACAGAACTGATAATGAGAATTACCCTTGAAGACTCGAATGATGGGATTTCAATCGGAGGCCACAAAATATCCAATCTACGATATGCAGATGATACCACCTTATTTGCAACAACCAGCAGTCTAATGGAAGAACTTTTGAATAAGATGGAGCACGTCAGTCTGCAATTTGGGTTACGAATCAACCGCAGTAAGACAAAGATAATGATTGTTGACCGCGCAAATAACAACTTGCCACTAACTACAAAACTTGCAAACTGCGAATGCGTCCAATCATAGGTACGTCTATTTGGGGGCACTTATTTCAAATAGCGGTGGATGTGTCGATGAAATCAAAAGGCCAATGGCAATAACGACGTCATCTATGGACAGGCTCAATAAAATATGGAAGAACCGAAATATTACAAAGTCTAGTCAAGATCAGGCTTATTAGGGCATTAGTATTTCCCATATTTCTCTATGCCGCGGAGACTTGGACCCTTAGAGAAATAGAGAGAAAGAAGATAGACGCTCTTGAAATGTGGTGCTGGAGAAAAATGCTGGGTATAACGTGGACTCAGTTTAGGACCAATGAGTCTATCCTTCAAGAGCTCGGTATCAAGCAGCGTCTGTCTTCCATCGTTCATGATCGTATTCTCACCTTCTTTGGGCATATATCGCGAAAAAGAAATACGTCCGTGGAGCGCCTTGTACTACAAGGACATTTTCAAGGCACTAGAACTCGCGGTAGGGCACCTATGCGGTGGACTGACCAGGTGAAGTCATCGCTAAACATCTCCCTTAACGAATGCACCCGAAGAGCTGCTGTTCGTGACGAGTGGCGACGAATCCTTAAGCGTGCCACAAATCCCGAAGTGACCACCACGACCACTCTGTCAAGAGTGTAGCGACTAGGAAGAAGAAGTGAATGAACATTCGGCGGATAGACAACCAAAGTCAAAAGAACGCTTGGTCACTTTCTTAGGTTTTCGTCACGTAGTCATTAACGTAGGAAATTTTATGCTTTTTCAAATGTTAACACATAACATAAGCTCACGCCTGTGTCCCCGAAGGGGTAGGCAGAGGCGCACTAGCGAACTAGAACACCCACATTTCGCCGAGCTTAGTTCAGTCCCAGATGTGATAGGGGGCGAGCCTATCGCCATATCAGGCACAAATTCCAGACTTCAAATGTGTCTTGGCATATACTACGGGTGGTCACCGAGGGGGGAGGGGGTATAAAAATTGTAAAAAATGGGTCATGTAATATAAGTACGTTCCCTTATGGTAGGATTGTCGTGAATTCGTGATACTCAATCGAAGAGTGCAGCCTTATGCCGGGTACACACCAACCGAACGAATCGGCGGTGGGGACCGAACGTTCCCGATCATTCGCGAATCTTCGCTGTTGCGTTCACACAACAGCCAAGGTTTGTTTGTCAGCCTGCAATCTGCATAAATGCTACTTCACATTCCGAAGAAGTAAGAAGCAAATAAAGGGCCTACGGCAGCACAGAAGCCGATGGTGACGGAATAAGTTATAGGTACAAAGTATGTACGTACTTACTACATACTACAGTGTGTCACCATCCCCTCGGGAGAACAGGAGTAGAGTGCGTTCCACAGTTAATCCGTTGTAGGACTTGGTCACTGTGTTAAACACCATACACTAGGAAAAAAATCGCGGGTTAATGCTGTTGTATTAGTCGGTGGTGTAACTTGCCTTAAACAGGCCCTGTGTCAAAATGTGTTAGGAGCTCGCTCAAAGGATAAAGTTTTTTTTTATAAAAGAAAAAAATACATTTGGCTTCGGAACTTTAAGAAACGCCTCGTTATCTTCCTTTTTATAACTAATTCGGTGGTTAAAATAAAATGGTGGGCCCAGCAGTCATTCTCAAAAATGTTATTTTTTATCTATATAAAAATCCAATGTCACACTCTCGGTTTTTGTCCGAACTAAACTCAGAAACTACTGTACAGATTTTGTTTTTTTTTATTATGTTTGATTTGTTCGAACTCAGCAGATAGGGTAGTATAGTTTTTTTTTTAAATCAAGCCCTAGAGGCTGAAATAGTGGAAATAGTTCAACGAATTTTGTTGTTTGGTATACGGCTAACTTTAGCCCTCAGGACTGACGTGGCGTACTTTTTTTTTTAATCAACCCCTAAAGGGATGAAATGGGACATGAATGTTTGTATGGGAATTCCAAAAAATTTGAACGGATTTTGGTGAAAGTTTCTATAAGGGAACCTAACAGTGGAATGGACAGTAGGATGCAGCGGGGTGCAGTGAGGTACAACGGGATACACCGGAGTGTGTGGGAGCAGTGGGGTACAGTGGAGTGCAGCGGAGTGTAGTGGAATTCAGTGGGATTCAATGGGGCAAGCAGGATGCGGTGAGGTGGCGTGGGATTCAATGGAATCAAGTGGCGTGCCGTAGAATGCAGTGGGGTACAGTGGGATTAGGTGGTATTCAGTGGCGTGCAGTAGGATACATTGGGATGCAGCAGGGTGCAGTGGGGTGTAATGAAGTGATCGACCGATCAAAGGCCTTTCTTTCAAGGTTTCGTTTTCAGAAGTTTAACTTTGACTACGTGTTATCTACACACTATTTTTTTAACGTTTATTGTAATTTATTAAATCACACTGCAACGCGTGACCGCCAGATATATATGCATCTATAAATATCGGTGGTAACATTTTAGGTAATTTTGCTTACATTTTTGGGGACCGTCGTCTAGGTGATAGGGGTCCATTGATGCGGCGATAGCTACGCCCCTGATTAAGAGTTCACTAATTTAAACAGATGAAGATCTAATGACGAGGAAACAAAAAATCTGTAAAAATGAGCTCGTAGTTTAGCCACATTCATAACAGAAAATGCTCCAAGAACGTCGGTTGCGATTTCAATTTATAAGTCAGAGAGTAGAGGTAGGTAAACTAGTTCCTCATGGGTCATGACAATAACAATTAAAATAACGTGTCGTGTAAGTTTGCCGCAGTAATGAGTAATTCCGCACCACGAAAAGTTCACGGGCGACTTGTAGCCCTATTACTAATATAGCATTAGTCCTAAACTCGATTCAACTTATATTATTATAAGATTTGGGAAACATCGATACTTATCCAAGTGCTGTAAGTCGCTCCAAGACGTGCATTTCTATTTAACTTTATTTGATTGATCAATAAATGAGTAAACAACGGATATAATGAAAGAAAAACGCTTATTTGTCGCAGACACTACAAAGAGATTAATATTTATAGCATAGTAATAGCTAGCCGTGACTGACAGGTAGGTCCAGAGGTGATCAGCATAATGTTGTAATGTGGCGATAACCACAGTACAACGCTGGTTTTCAGCGGTCACCTCGTGTAACATGCGGACGTTGGCCATGTAAAAAAAGTAAATAAAAATAGAATAACATAAGCTTACGCCTGTATCCCCGAAGGGGTAGGCAAAGGCTCACTAGCGAACTAGTACACCCACATTTCGCCGAGCTTAGTTCCGTTCCAGATGTGATAGGGGGCGAGCCTATCGCCATATCGGGCACAAATTCCAGATTCTGGGCTGATATGGAAAAATCCAATATCACTGCCCGACCCGGGGATCGAACCCGAAACCTCAGAACCGTAGTCGTACCTAAATACAACCACGCCACGGAGGCAGAATAAATGCAATTGTGAATAATGGAAACATAGATGTAACGTCTCCGTAACGTCGCACAACAGATTTGCGATCGTGCGTTCGCCTTCGTTCGGTCGGTGTGTACTGTGTACCTGACACTATACGGAACCAATGAAACATACACATAAATAAAACATTTTAATTTAATATACAAGTCGGGTTTCGTAGAAACGAGACGCCGATGCCGAAACCGAGACGCGGATCACAGCATCACGTGTAAATGCACAAGTGTGAAGGAGTGCGAGGTGCGCGATCACTTGAAGATCTTGCCCTGGTTGAAGGCGCGGCCCGCCTTGTCGGTGCCGCTCCACGAGAAGTAGTCCGCGACGAGCTTCTTGGTCTCGTCGCTGGCGGGGTCGAGTCTCGTCCAGTGGTAGGACTCGTAGTCGACCTGCCAGTCGGAGGAGAGCGGGAAGGCGAGCTCGAGCCCGCGCCACACCCACACGCCGGAGATGGTCGAGTCGTTGTCGGTCCCGAACAGGCACACGGACGCGAACGCCTGCTTGCGCATCTTGTCGAGCCGCTGGAACATGCCTGTCGCGACAACGACACACGTCACTACTCACTACACACTAGATCATAACAATATACAATCACCACTCCAACTAAGAGTCTGGGGTATCTTGGCCGAGGCAAACAATTTCATGAGATTTTTGTTTGATTGCAAAGAGTAACATAATTATTCTAAGAAATTATTCTTAAATAGTTGTACTGTTACTTGATTATAAAATAAGTGTAATAATAAACCCTACTTTCTGGCTGGTTCATTTCCACAGTACAGCAATACAATGAATGTCAACAAAAGATCACGGAAAAGCAAGCTCAATTTAATCAAGAACTACTAAGAAGAAGATAAAGACTGCCTTGGTGGCATAGTTGTATTTTGTTATGGTCCTGAGAATTCAAGTTCAATCCTGGGTCAGGCAAAATTATATTGTTTTTTTTTTCATATCAGCTGTGAAATTTGTGCCCAATATGACAATAGGCTGGACAACTGGGACAGAAATATTCTCGGCAAAATATGGGTATTCATATTCGCTAGTGCGCCTCTGCCTATCCTTTTGTAATGTTACTTAAAAACACGAGATGATAGAGCACTTACCGGTAATGAGGTTACAGCTCATAAACACTTTAGCGAGCTCCTCGGGGTATTTGTACTCTGCATACCAGATGGAGTAATTCTCAGGATCAAACTTTTCCCAGAAGTATGGAATGGACTTGGCTTCATCTTCATTTGAGTAGCAACGTTTGAAGTCATCCATGTTGAATGTACTGAAAAAAAATATGGCTTATGTAAATAGACTGTAGTCATATAATAATGAAAAAAAGTGTTTTCCTTGTTAATATACTGAAATGCGAAAGTATAAAACTGTTTGTTTGTGGTGTTTTCACAGCTAATACACAGTATCGATTTTGATGACATTTTTAAGCATGTGCTATAATTAGTTTAGTTTTTATGACCGACTGCCTGCCTGGCATTAACTCCCTCTGGAGGGTTCACATCCCTGGCGAAATAAATTAGAAAAATAGCTTTGCTCAACCTGGGGTTTGAACACAGCCTATATATTCTGCCTTCAAACTAAGGAGGCGATGATGAAATTACAGAATGTATCAATACTAACCCTATGGTATAGTAAAAATACAATTTCCCTTATTCCTATAATTTTACACAGGTGAAGTCAGTGGCAAAAGCAAATAAATCTGCCAATGACCACAGGTGCAGCACAAGTTTTTCCACATATAAATAGCACAATTTAGGTTTGGAAATTCATTTTGTATGAGTAAAGTCAACATACCCTTTGGGCATCGAGTCAAAGGGGTCCTTGGATTCCTTAGGTTTCTCATCAAGTTCCTCCAGATCATCTTCAGCAGGCTCAGCAGCCTGTTCTTTCTTTTTGGGTTGCTCTTTCTTTTCTGACTTCTTGTCTTTTTTGACCTCCTGTCACAAATAATACATAAGCTTATAGCAGGAATGAGTGGTGGGTGTGTCGCAATTGAATTTTGTATCAGTCATACCTTCGGGTGCTTGGTGTGTGCAAGTTGTTGGAACTTCTTGGGATCATAGTGTGGCGGTTGCGCGCAGAGCTGCGCGTCCCCGAGCACCGCGGCCACGTGCGGCTGCGCGGCGAGCGTGCGCCACCAGCGCGTCACGTTCACCAGCTCGGCGCGCACGGCCGGCTCCAGCACGTGGCGGAACGCGTGCACCAGCGTGCTGAACACCACGATGTCCGCGAGCGTCACGCGCTCCGTCACCAGGAACGTGCGCGTGAGCAGGTGCGCGTCGAGCACGCGCAGCGCCGCCAGCAGGTCCGCCCTCGCGCGCTCCACGTTCTGCTTGTTGAACTGCATGATGCCGAGGTACGGGAACACCCAGGCGCACGACGCCGGCAGCACCTCGCTGTCGGCCCACGACGCCCACTGCCACACGCGCGCTTGTGTTTCGCGGTCGGTGCCACGTAAACCATCATTCGACACTAAAATACATTTAGATCAGTGGTGGTGGTAAAAATGTAAGATACTCAAATCTGCTCAAATAATGACTAATACACATGGTGATAAATCATGCTAGTGACGCATAATCTTCATCTCTTTATCTTTCTTCTTTAAAATTGTCAATATTTCATTTTTCCACTATACCCTTGTAATTATATAGCACATTAAATTAGATCAAAATTTAAAGAAACCAATATTTTTCGCTTTATTTCTTTGATTTTGAGAGTAAAGTATATCTTCATTCTAGAAGGAAAATATTGAGAATTCAATGAAAATTTAAGTGTATCATAATATACATTTAAAATTACATTAACATTTCTGATAGTCAAATTTATTTTTTATTTCTAGTGCTAAACATGGACACGGACATTATGTACATCACATCATTTTTATTTTTTTTCCTCAATTATGTATTTAAAAAAAAATAAGAAAAATATAAGCATGCATACTCAAAATAGGCAAATGCAAGGAATAGTATTTTTGTTTTACGCACTTTTAGATTTTGAAATGTTGTCAATTCAAGAAATGGTTAATGGCATCATAATTCTTTTGACTAAGAGATAAAGACACTGTTTGTTGATGGTCACTGATTAATTTGGACTGCACTGCTCCTAATAACTACATTCAATTAATGCTTCTTCCTCTTTATTTAAAAAATATGGCCTCCATCAAAGGTTGATGATTTTGCCAACGACAGAGTTTAATAAATCCATTATTAAAAAAAATAGCTAGTCCATCATCTTGAAAAAACAATTCATGCTTTAATATATAGCTACTATAATTGTATTTGATATTAATTTGTACTGTTAAAATTTTACATCCAGATTAATATTTTTATTTTAGTTTGAAAAGCTGGTTGGTTCTTCAGAGAAAAGATAAAAGCTGATAAATGAAACAATTACAACACATAATAATAATATGGTACCAGAGTTTAACAGTATAACTAAACCATTAAAGATTTATGAAGACAACCTGACAACATGCAATTAAAGTAGGTATCTCATCTTTATTATAATAGTTTCAAGTTATTTCAGTCTTTGTATTTCAATAGGTAGTGTAGGTAGTTGCCTTCTTGGTCTAGTGACAGCATATTATATGGGCTATAGATAAGGTCCTGGGTTCGCAAGGTCAGGCAACGCAAATTTTCAATTTAATTTGCCCGGGACTGGATCCCTCAGAGGAGTTGATGTCGGGCAGGCAGCCGGCCGTAAAAACTAAGCCAAATTCTTTCTGCAACATAATTGAAGTGTGTTGCATCCACTTGAAGGTTGGATAAGGGCAGGTAGAAAGAAAGAAGTGTAGGTAATGTCAAGTCACCTCCTTGGTCTAGTGGCAGCATATGTATATTGGCTGTGGACTGGACTCGATTCTGGGAATCGAGCAAATCGGTTGTTCTAATTTAATTTGCCTGGAAGGGAGGTTGACGTCAGCATGCAGCCTATCGTAAAAACTAACTCATATACCGTGAAACCCAAATACTCTCTACAACATGCTTAAAAAAGTATGTTGCACCGCCCCAACATTGAGGTGGGACAAGGGCAAGCAGAAAGAAAAGATCAGAGTTTCTCAATACTTACCATAGTAGGCTATGGCGTTGCTCTCCGTGATCAATACCTTCCCATCGGCACTTTCATAGGCGGGCACCTAAAATACACAGCGGTATTACACGTCACCCTCACAAAACATGAGTACACTGAGATTACACACGAGAGTCGGCCGGTCGCCGCTTCAGCACTCACTTTACCCGCCGGGAACTTCTTCAGGAACGCTTCTGATTTATTTGTCTCGCCGAAAACGAAGTCAGGCGATACTTTCAGGTCCACCCCAGAGTATTTTGCAGCGATCAACGCCTTGTATGCACGGAAGTTTTCCGGATAAGTATAAAGTACCTGTAAAAATAAACATGTCGTATGATACAATAATCACATTTATGTAGGACTTTCTTATTACAGGGTCAGATATAACATAGATTATTGTGATAATTGTAAATAAAGCACAATCTCACCCCGGCCGCCATGGTTGATGTTCGGAAAGAGAGGGGTGAAGAAGGGGTGGGGCGGGTCCGCGGGTGAAATGTTTGACAATTTGTTGACAATTGATGAATTGTCAATTGACTGTTGACATTCTATTTGTTTTACAGATAACCGACTACGATTTAAGACCATGCTGCCACGTTATTAGTTTGAAATAAGCTTTATCCTTACACGAAAAACTTGCACAAAAATATAACCAATCATAACCAGTAATTGAGTCGATAAATCAATAAAGAAAACCGAGAAATGTGCTATGATGTTTGTGGTATAAAATAATTTATATTTTACAAAATATCTTAATTGGAAATTACGTATAATGGAACGTTATTGCAAAACCTTGCAAAAACCCAATGACGTCATTGTTTTTTTTTATCTTGTTCATAGCCATGGAAACGAAGTCCTTCACCCCTAATTTAAATATTATTTTTTCCTTAGTTCGAATGTTACATCTAACTTTCACAAGAGCAATGAAATCTGGTGTGGTCGATTTCAATCCTCTGCTGGAGTATTGGCGTCAATTCGTTCCAGTTTAATGCTTTTTAGACGATTTTCTCGCAGCGGAGGAATCGAACTAGGGATGATCGATATTAGAAAAACATCGATGTTGACATCGATGCTAACATTGATCCAAAAGTATCGATGTCGATCGATCGATCGATCGATGTAAAAAAACATCGATATGTCAAAAACATCGATGTTTTTTTTGTAGCAAATAAAACTGTGTGTTCCAAACATAACAACATTTTTTTTCTAACCTAAATGGATTGTTGTTATCCGAATGAATAAATAGATAAAAAAATAACATAACCTAAGCTCACGCCTATATCCCGAAGGGGTAGGCAGAGGCGCACTAGCGAACTAGAACACCCACATTTCGCCGAGCTTAGTTCAGTCCCAGATGTGATAGGTGGCGAGCCTATCGCCATATCGGGCACAAATTCCAGACTCCGGGCTAATATGGAAAAATCCAATATTACTTTGCCCGACCCGGGGATCGAACCCGAGACCTCAGAACCGTATTCGTATTTCGTATGGCGTACTTCGTAATTTTCCAGTTAAATATCGATGTTTATTAAACATCGATGAATATCGGTCATTCCTAAATCGAAAATGGTCGAGCCATCCACCCGACAAAAGCGTCCAAAATAACGTAATTCAAAGCTACACTGAATCGCATAAATTCACATCACCTTTAACAACAAGCCCAAGATTAGATTAGAATATGAAATCATTACAGACCAACAAGCGACCACCCGCACCGTCAGAATTCCCGCCAAAACTCTCTCTGACGTCATTGTACGGAGCAGTGTTTCTAGGTTGGGGTATTTTTCCCGATTTTTCGGAAAACTGTTAAGTTTAATACGGTGATATTAGAGCATTTATGACTGGTAACGCCACTCATAGGATTTCCCCTCTGCCAAAGTTCAAAAATCCACCACGTTTATTATAACAAATGTTTGTGGAATCGATTCAGTCCTTATCATGCTAGGTACACACCAAACGAACGAAGGCGAAAGAATGTTCGCGAAGGGCCATCGGCGAACATTTGCGAACATTCGCGAATCTTCGCTGTTGCGTTCACACAACAGCGTGCTTAGATAAGTGGCTTATCCGCTGGTCGAATAAAATAGTCGAAGCATATAGCATACTCTTATGTCATTCACATACATTTATTCTATTCGACTAGCGCATAAGCCACTTGGCTAAAGCCACAGTTATCTTGCGCACGACTGAATGGGACAGAACGCTTTCGTTCGTTCGTTTGGCTTCGGTGTTGCGTCCACCCCAACTACTTCGCGAACATTCTTTCGCCTTCGTTCGGTTGGTGTATACGCGCCATCACTATAATTTTTGAAACTGTAGCTGTGGTGTGACGTCTCCCGTTAAAACGCCTTGGGAGTAATAGGCACGTCGCAAGTCCATATCTAAAACGTCCTTGATAGTGATTGATTTATGAAGTTTTGGGAGGTCCTCTTCTTCCCAAATTCTTTTATTCTTGTAACTTTCCTACCGTTCTGCTCAGGATACAATAGTCAACTTATTTTCACTTCTTATAGAAATACATTTTTGAGACATATCTTTTGTTTTTGGTTTTTTAATATGTTGGTAATTTTAGTATTAAAAGAAGCCAGGCAACACTAATCAGTGCGCAAATTATCTGATTTTGTAAATCGATGGTGTGAGTTTATAGTATTTCTTTGCGATTGATTAATTTTTAGTGCTATTTTGTTTCTAGTACAAACATTACACACTATTTGAATAATCTTAGTGCTTAATAACAAACGACAAAATGGTAAGTTGCGTAAATTGCTAGTGTTCAATAATGTCATATGAAAATAGATTCAAGATGTATAATTATTACCGTACTGTTGAAACTCGACAAGTTTTAACAATAGAGCTGCGATTACCATGTCCGCGATACGATTCGGTACGAAATATAACGTTGCGTCGCAGAGACCACCGATCCTGTAACATGTAGAACAGTAAATGAGCCATATAGTATATTTCCTTATAAATGTAAAAAGCGTTTAGCCTACACAGTCTCGTTTGCCAATTCGAGCCCTCGACGGTACGTAAACACTGCGGTATACATCAGCCCAATCTCATGTTTGTTTCAGGGTAACGAGAACTCTATTCCTATGGAACTATGTTCAAATTGTAAGTATACTGTCCCATTGACTATTGTAAGTTGACCACTCGAATCTGTTGTGTTTACAGTTAGATTGTTACTTGTTTATATAAGGCCACCATCACACTGATAATGTAAATGTGGTTATTGTAAAGTTGTACTAAAATTAAAATGATAACAGCATCTCTATGCAGTGATGATTAATGTAAGAGTGTGGTATACCTAGTTTTAGTGTGACATGAAGAAGCATGCATTGCTGGAGGGCTGTGCAGTGTGCATATCTATGTAACATGGGATTTGTTTTCAGCGCGTGTAAACTGCATTGATTTTAAGGTGGAGAACTGTGAGTGTGGTAGTGTCAGTCATGCCAGCGCTCATCTACATGTTAGCCCACAGCATGCACACACACAGACACTGGTCCAGAACAGTTTTTGTACTCACTGTACAATTACATGCATGCGTTACACCTTGTTGCAAGTGCATTGATGAATAAACTTGTGTACCTATGTCATGTATTATAATATTGAAATAAAGAAACAATACACACAACAGTAGTTGAGGTCATACTTGATGGTAATGTGACAACATGGGTACAATGTCACTCAGATGGTGTTCTTGTCGAAGTTTAAATCATGTTAAATAGCTTTTGCTTTAAATAAAATTATGCTTAATGTTTAAATAGAGGATGCTAGTTAGCTTTGTAGGCAATTTCATGCATATAATGTATACCACAAGTCAGTAACTGTTCTGAATGTGAAGTTAGGTGAGCCCACATGCTGTATGGCTAGTGCATCCCGTGCCAGTTGTGACAGTACATTATAAATACATGTGAAGTGTGAAGGGCTTGCCCTTCGGCAATACAATACACTACTTTATAATTATTATGATTTATCAATAATAATATGTGTATACTTTTTCTGATACATATATCACTATGAATCGTATCAGCTCTTAATCGATTGCCTATTTTTAGGCATGAGCCTCATAAATTACGAAGAGCATTTTAGACCTTAGTGTAATAAATAATTTAAAACAAATCTGTTTAGTTAAGTTAAATTATCCCAATTAAGATACTTAGGCGGATCTTCCTCCTTTCGCCTCCTTGGTCTAGTGGCAGCATAAATGGGCTGTGAACCAGGAGGTCCTGGGTTTGATTCCCAGGTTGGCGGAGTGTATTTCTAAAACTATTTGTCAGGGAGTGGTTCCCCTAGAGGGAGGGTTGACTACAGGCAGGCAATCAGTCCTAAAACTAAGCAGTATCCTCTCTGCAAAATGCTAAAAAAGAGTGTTGTGCCAACTCCACATTAAGGTGGGATAAGGGCTGGTAGAAAGAAATGCGAATCTTCATTAGTCACATGAATAAGGATAATACGGCATAGTCTGATTGCTAATGAAACGGAGTAAACTGACAGTTTAAATGTGACTTTCCAAAATAATGTTGCTTACTTTCAAAACATGGTGATTGATCTAGTTCAGTTTTTATTGTCATCATCATTGTGGATCCTGGCTTACAGGAGTTACAGTGGTGGGTATGTGGGCGGGACGGTCTCGTAGTTCAGTTTTCATCATTCAAAGAAACAATAACTGAGCACTAGCTTGCAAAATTAGAATTTTATTGCGCATTTTATAAATTTCAGGTTAACCTTAACTAACTTTGCGTAAATAATCACAACAGATACGAGAAATGATAATGAAAATTACAAATATTACTTTTATTCTTTCTGTCTACCTGCCCTTATCCCACCTTAATGTGCGGTTGGCACAACACACTTTTTCAAAGCATGTTGCACAGAAGATTTGGCTTAATTTTTACGACCGGCCGCCTGCCTGACGTCAACTCCCTACAAGGGATCCAGTCCCGGGCAAATTAAATTAGATAATTTGCTTTGCCCGACCTGGGAATCGAACCCAGGACCTCCCGGTCCACAGCCACACACAAATATTACTTTTATTATTTGAGAAAAATTACTTTCGGCACATTCATAGCTTTTGTAAGTTTTGTTTAAAATGAACCATGACAATAATTCCAGTAGATAGGCAATAACTTAGCGTGCAGTACTTTACTATGACTATAATTCAGTAGACAGGCTAGTCACACATTAGGCAGGAATTACGATTTTCGAACATGAAAGAATAAAATGGTTCATTGAATTGAAATGTTGAAATAATCTTGATCTTTTTACCGCAGCACTATTTAAAATTCATAAAAAATTGGCAACATTCGAAATGTCAGTTTACTCCGATTAATTAGTAATTCTACTATATACTCAATAATCATGCAATGGTTACGGTCAGCGTATCACACTTTTGCAGAACGAATTTGCCTAATTTTTTTCAATCTGCTGCCTGCGTGAAGTGAATCTCCTTTGGAGGATTCAGGTATTTTGTAACTGCTCGATCTGGAGGTTGTTGAGGGAGGTCTATGTTCAGCATGGGACGCACTGTGGCTGATGATGTTTACTACTCAACAGATCGAATACTGAAACGCGACTCAACTTAGCGGCAACTTACATAATATAATGTGCTCATCGAAAATTTAATAATACGCCGTTTGTAGGCAACTCCAACGTCATAATATTTTGACTGACAGAGTTGTTACAAATAACAATATGATCTTTCCCAAATTGGGCAAAGCGATTTTTTTTATTTTCGTCATCAGCTAGACAGCCGGTCATAAAAACTAAGTCAAAAACTTCTGCAACATGCTTGGAAAAGTGCGCTGACTCTACATTAAGGTGGGATAAAGGCAGGTAGAAAAAAAAACAATCGTTTAGCCCCGAGCCCCCTAACTACCCCACTTGGGGAGGTACCCTAAAAAATGATTTTTCAAGATATTATTTTACGATTTTGTCGGTGTGATTGATATGTAATGTAATAGATGCTAAATTACAGCTCTCTAATACTTATAGTCTTTGAGCAGTCAGACAGAGACATGACAGACAGACGGACATGGCTAAACTATGAATTTGTATTTGGCCGCGGAACCCTAAAAAGGGTTTTGAACACGTTCAGGAAAACTATGTTGATTGGATACACGACACGAAAAGGAAATAATCAATTAGTCATCAAATCGTAGCAGCGATAGCTCAGTTGGGAATGGTACGGACTGCCGAGACGAGTGTTGGAGGTTCGTGACCAACCCCAAAAAGAGCATACGCCTCGCACTTTTCTGTGTTAAGTGTGTTTTCATTGTAAAATATCGCTTGCTATAACGGTGAAGGAAAACATCGTGAGGAAACCTGCATACCTGAGAATTTCTTCACAAGAGTTTCAAAGGTATGTGAAGTCTACCAATCGGCATTAGGCCAGCGTGGTAGACTAAGGCCTAACCCCTCTCATTAGTAGAGGAGGTACGTGCTCGGCAGTGGGACAGTAATATTACACAGCAAATATTATAACAGGGGTCAAAACTGGTCAGATAAATCAGTCAGATTTTTTTAGTTGATTGATTAGGAACTATTGCAGGGGTTCCCAAGTTTCTTGTTGTCACCTAGCATGCCTGATGCCCTTTTTTTAGCGAACTTAGTTCATACATTTATATTTTTGTTATTTTTTTCAATTTGATGTGAACAACCATACCATACTGCTCTTGTTTCGTTCCGTAATGGTCAGATAGTCTGATTTTTTTATCATCTGAGTCCCCAAAATCAGACTTTTTGGACTATAAAATTCTTTGACCCCTGTAATTATCTAATATACCTCTATATAAAAGGTAATACTGACTGACTGACTGACTGATTGACAATCAATGTACAACCGAAACTATTGGAGCTAGAAATGTGAATTTTATGACTCGACATTTTATAAGTAACTTATATAATCGTGATAGAATCCGTAAAAATAGTTTTATTTCAATATTTTAACTTATATAATTTATTGAAATAAAACTATTCTTACGGATTCTATCACGATTAGGTTTTAATTATTATTCCCGACGTTTCGAAGGCTTTGCAGTCTTATATAATTTAAAAAAACAACGGCATACTTATTTTTTTTTAAATCAATCCCTAAACGGATGAAATAAGGGATGAAAGTTTGTATGGGAATTTAGAAACCACAACAGATTTTGATGATATTTAGTATGAGGATACATTTGGCCCTAAGAACGGGCATGGAGTATTTTTTTAAATCAACCCCTTAAACGATAAAATAGGGGATGAAAGATTGTATCGGAATTTTGGAACCGCTTAATGGATTTGGATGAAATTTGGTATAAGGATACTTTGACCCTATGGACACAAGTGCGGTGACCGACGGGGTGATGGACGGGTGAATGACGACTTGAATGACGGGGTGACCGACGGGTTGACTGACGGGTGACTGACTGGGTGACTAACGGGGTGACAGATGGAGTGACTGACGGGGTGACGGACAGATTGACTGATGGGGTGACTGATGTGGTGACCGTCGGGGTTATTGACTGCTGGGGTGACTGATGGGGTGATCGACGGGGTGACTGTCGGAGTGATTGTCGGAGTGACCGACGGGGTGGTCGATGGGGCGACTGAATGGGTGATCGACGGGATGATCAACAGGGTGACTGACGGGGTGACCAACAAGGTGACTGACAAGGTGACCGATGGGGTGACTAACGTGGTGACTGGGGATGACCGACGGGGTGGCCGAAGTCCCGTACTTTCTCTCGAAGTTTAGTTTTGTAGCGATCATTCCATTAACTTCTTTAGAATTGTGTTATAGATGCCTACGACTCATTCTTTCTAACCATCTCTTTCATACGCAGACGAAGTTACACGGGTCACCTAGTAATATATAAAATCAATTCGTCTGTATTTTTTTATGTAATGTGATATTTCCACCAAATGAGAACCGATTTTCAAGATTCTTGTATTCCATAGAGTTTATTCCTGGGGTGGGCCCATGTAACGTTGGTCGGGAATCACGATTGGATATATTTTGAAGTCGGTAAGATTTATGTATAATACATATTAGCTGTTGCCAGAGACTCCGTTAACGTGGAAAATTATTTTAGGATAAAAAGTAGCCTATAATATATCCTACAGGATAATAGTAGGATATATTATGATATTTGGATACAAATGACCAGGTGAAGCTTATTCATCTGTGCTCTGCTCCACACGGCACGTCGCGTCATGTTTTTTTATAGAACAACAATGGAGACGACGAAGCTCTATTAATAATTATTATATCGGCCTGCGAGGCGGCAGATTAGCGGCCCGCTTGTCCTCTGCTTATATTATGCAAATACCCGTGTATTCTTTGTCGAATGACTCGATAGAATAACAGCCTCATATAATTTTCATGTTTTTTTTAAATACCTAGTACTTGTAATAACATACCGTAATGTGATTTGTGAGTTTTGTGACTCCGTGCGACTCCTTTGTATTGTCCTCGACCAACTGTCTCATTAGTTAGCGCATTATGAGAATAACAATCTTTGAATGCGGAAATGTATTTTTTCTGAATCTTTCCACATTTCCAAACAACAAATCTGTTTAAAATAATTTATTTTTCTTCATATTATGATATTCTAGGGCCTTGAGATAAAGCGTGTTAATTTTTTATGTTTCTAACTTAACATTTTTGTGGCAATTATCCAGAAATTAACTTTAAACTTCGTTTAATTTCAATTTAAGCACGTGTGTCATCACAATTGAGTACTTGACTACATTTTGAAAAGAATACAGAGCTATTTATTAGTTTATCCTTGACGTGTAAAAAAGATTTCGTGATTTATTTGCATATTTTAGGTAAAAAAATGACTATGTATAATTGAATTTGCCGCGGAAACGTTATCTGTTTATTGTTGTTACGTCATTAACCTCAAAAAAACAACACCGATAATAGGACATTGCTGTTTTCAAAACCAAAGAATCGATAATTCGTCGATCCGTTTTTGATCGTTGATCACATTCCGCGGTCAAATTGGGTTGAGTTTTAAACTAGAATATGAAAAAAAAAAATTAATGACTCGGTAGTATGGTAACGGACCTTAGGTCTTAGGTCCCCGTGGAATAACTATGCAAGAAAAATTGTCAAGCGTCGCGATTGGTGTTTTTTTTAGTCACGTACTAACGTGATTTACAGATAAAAAAAATGTATTTAAAAGATTAAAATAAAAATATCCTTGGCTTATTTTTAATAAACCGTTGGACATGTGAATTTTATGATAAATCTAGTTTCTTACAAAAATTCAATAACAAATGTTACTGTAGTCAAGTACGCAATTCGCTTTGTTGATCGCATCTTACATAAATTAAATGTTTGCCGTGACACTGGCTTGTAGCGCCCATCGATGCGTACATCAATAATGACTCGCTATAACGAAAGATGATCCCGCAAAGTATGATAGGAACTAGGAAGTACACGTATCGCTAGTGAAATGGCACAATCACAGGTTCACCGATGTATATAATAGCAAAGGTGTCCGACTAGATATTAGGCACAAGCTGACGCTCTGACGCTCGGTACGGTCGGTCGGGGTGTAGTGTAGTAGTGCGAGGTGGTAGTGTGGTAGTGTGGCAGTGCGAGGTATGATGTTGGGCACCGCGTGTGTGCAGTCGACGCGGACGAGATCCGGCGGCTTGGCAAGCGGTTTCGCAAGCTCGACCTCGACAACTCGGGCGCGCTCTCCATCGACGAGTTCATGTCGCTGCCGGAGCTGCAGCAGAACCCTCTCGTGCAGCGCGTCATCGACATATTCGACGCGGACGGCAACGGCGAGGTGAGCTACTGTACACGCATAATATGTACACACCATACACACATAATATGTACACACCATACACACATCGATAATGCGGTGCGGTTATGGCATAAGATAGGGCTGCCATACGTCCCGGTACACCGGGACATGTCTCGGTTTGGAGACTTATGTCCCCGTGTCCTGGTCAGGAAGCCAGTTGTCTTGGTTGCTGGGACTTGAGACCGAAAGCCACCATTTTTCAAGGCCTTAGATATACCATCACTTTACCCCGAGCTTTGGTAAGTTTCAATAACATAACCATTTTTCCTTGATAACTTATTTTCGTTCTAAATGTCTTGGTCGACATTCTATAGTCCGATTGCTAATTATACGGAGTAAACTGACGGATCGAAATGTCACTTTGAAAAATAATGTTGCTTCTAAAACATAGGGATTGATCCAGTTCAATTTTTATCATTCAAAGAAACAATAACTCAGCAATAGCTTGCGAAATTAGAATTTTATTTTCGTTTTTTAGATATTTCAGCTCAAACCTTTGACTAAAATATCTGTGTAAATAATTTTTCACAAATAATCACAACAGATACGCCAAATAATAATAATGAAAATTACAAATATTTCTTTTATTATTTAAGAAAAAATACGTTCCGCACATTCATAGCTTTTGTTAGTTTTGTTTATAATGAACCATGACTATAATTCCAGTAGACATGCAGTAATTTATTATGACTATAATTCAGCAGTCATGTAGTACTAATCACATATTAGGTAGGAATTACGACTTTGAGTTGGACTTTAAAAAATGAAAGAATGAAATGGTTCACTGAATTGAAATGTTTAGATAACCTTGATCTTTTTACCGCAGCACTATTTAAATTTCATAAAAAAGTGGCAACATTCGAAATGTCAGTTTACTCCGTTTAATTAGCAATCCGACTAAAACATTTATGGCAGCCCTAGCATAACAGTACATAAATTATTATTATTATACCTAAGATTGTAACTATTAAAAGAATGAAAATTCGTTTTCGACCGACTTCCACAAAAGGAGGAGGTCCTCAATTCTTCTGTTTTTTTTTATTTATTTACATAACATAACATAACATAAGCTCACGCCTGTATCCCCGAAGGGGTAGGCAGAGGCGCACTAGCGAACTAGAACACCCACATTTCGCCGAGCTTAGTTCCGTCCCAGATGTGATAGGGGGCGAGCCTATCGCCATATCGGGCACAAATTCCAGACTCCGGGCTGACATGGAAAAATCCAATATCTTATGATTTTCAGTTATGTTTTTAAACTTGTGATTATTTGTTTAAATTTCTATAACACTGTATCAAGATTTGATTTGTTTGGACAAGACTTGATTTATTGAATCGTTACTAGAGGTATAATGTTGTGATTATTTTCTTGTCAGTTGTAACTTGTAAACATTGTTTTGAACTAGCTCCAGTATTATTTTAGTTATTACATACATACTTCTAATTAGTATACTTCGGCATAATAATTGGCGACGAACTTGAAACTCCGTGAGTAACAGGAATAGTTATTCGGACTCATTGGTTAACGATTAAAGCAATCTTGACTTGGTTCTCGGTATGTTCCAGGTGGACTTCAAGGAGTTCATCCAGGGCGTGTCGCAGTTCAGCGTGAAGGGCGACAAACTGTCCAAGCTCCGGTTCGCTTTCCGCATTTACGACATGGATAATGACGGATTCATCTCCAACGGCGAGCTCTTCCAGGTAACTATTTTTTAACGTCTTACGACTTTTATAACTATATGTATCGGAGGGCAGATTGAGATATCAGCTCGACTAAAGTAGCTCCAATGGAGACGCTGATATAAGTTCAGCCGCGCGGTTCCAAGAACCACATTATCTTGGAATAAGCTTCTTTGAGACCCGAGCAGTGACGTGCATAGACATTTGGATCAGGATAGACAAAAAACTTACAAAATTATTTTCTTCAGCTCTTATAGCACCATCATTATCATAGCGTCATCCTCGTGTCGATTGAAAATATAAACCGAGCGATACCATTTTGAAAATAGCTTTTTTTGTCAAGGTTTTTGTTTTTTATTTATGTAAATGGAAAATTTTCAGGCTAGACAGTGCCTTTTTGTTTATATGGACTACACGCCACTGGACCCGAGGCAATTTTTTTAAGCTCAAAGAATTATAGTCCGGTCAGGTTAGCCCGAAAATAGGGTTACTCATGCATTAATTTCCAAGAAGCTGAAAATATACATGAACGTTATCGTAACTAACACTAACATAACAACATTTTTGGCAACTTTGACCCGGCTTAAATTTTTTTGCACATTGGATCGATGGTGACTTTTCATAAATATCATTACAATGGTGTCTCTAATGTTCACATAAATAATCAGCTTCCTGGGGATTTATGTAATGGCGTGAATATATAATAATATTTTGACCAGAGTATTAGTGCTAGTTATTCGTCTTATAAACAGTAGGGTAACTTTTGACAATCGATTCGTTTCCATTAACGGCCGGTCTCAATAACGTACTGACACATGACTAATAGTTGAAATGCCTACATTTGCTGGTTACTTGTGTTTCAAATTCAATAAACAAGATAGATAAGTTTACCTTAACCATGACGTTTAACTGTCTGTCCAGAGGCTCCAGAGGGTCGATTGCTTACCGTAGATATGTCATTTCATACAAAATATCAACAGAACGTTTCAGAAGTCACTTGTAATCTTCTGTTAGTAGCTTAAATAACAGAGAGTTTCAGTTTGCGGTTATCTTTCAATTTTGGAAGATAATCAAAGGATAACCTTATACGTAAGCCACTTTATAAAAAACTAGCTGACCCGCGCAACTTCGTCTGCGTATGAGAGAGAGGGTTGAAAGAGTAAGTCGTAGGCACCTATAGCACAATAATTCTAAAAGAGGTAATGGGATGATCTACTTCGGCCGTCAGTCACCCCGTCTCTCACACCGTCAGTCACACCGTCTGTCAAACCGTCTGTCACCCCGTCTCTTACCCCGTCAGTCACACCGTCTGTCACTCCGTCTGTCACCCCGTCTGACACCCAGTCGGTCACCCGTCTGTCACCACGTCCGTCACCCCGTCTGTCACCCGTCTGTCACCCCGTCTGTCACCCGTCTGTCACCCCGTCTGTCGCCCGTCTGTCACCCGTCTGTCACCCCGTCTGTCACCCTTCTGTCACCCCGTCTGTCACCCAGTCGGACACCCGTCTGTCACCCCGTCTGTCACCCGTCTGTCACCCCGCCTGTCACCCCGTCTGTTACCCCGTCTGTCACCTCGTCTGTCACCCAGTCGGTCACCCCGTCTGTCACCAGTCTGTCAACCCGTCTGTCACCACGTCTGTCACCCGTCTGTCACCCTGTCTGTCACCCGTCTGTCACCCCGTCTGTCACCCGTCTGTAACCCCGTCTGTCACCCTTCTGTCACCCAGTCCGTCACCCCATCTGTCACCCCGGCTGTCACCCAGTCGGTCACCCCATCTGTCACCCCGTCTGTCACCCCGTCATTCACCTCGTCAGTCACCCCATCAGTCAGCCTGTCAGTCACCCCGTCGTTCCTCACGTCGGTCACCCCGTCAGTCACCCCTTAGTCACCCTACCATTCATCCCCTCGGTCAACACTAAAATATTTTTTCAAATCGAACCAGTAGTTTCTGAGATATAAAATTTCCCGCTAGCAGTATTTTTCATTTCTGCTCCGCTCCTATTGGTCATAGCGTGATGTTATATAGCCTATAGCCACCGTCGATAATTAGGCTATCCAACACAAAAAGAATTTTTCAATTCGAACCAGTAGTTTCTGAAATATAGTCTTTTCAACATTTTTCATTTCTGCTCCGCTCCTATTGGTGATAGCGTGATGTTATATAGCCTATAGCCACTCTCAATAATTGGGCTATCCAACACAAAAATAATTTTTCAATTCGAACCAGTAGTTTCTGTCCGAGATATAAATTTTCCCGATTTTGCAACATTTTTCATTTCTGCTCCGCTCCTATTGGTCAAAGCGTGATGTTATATATCCAATAGCCATCTTCGATAAATAGGCTATCCAACACAAAAAGAATTTTTCAATTCGACCCAGTAGTTTCTGAGATATTAACGTCCCCGGTTTTAAACATTATTCATTTCTGCTCCGCTCCTATTGGTCATAGCGTGATGTTATATAGCCTATAGCCACCGTCGATAATTGGGCTATCCAACACAAAAAGAATTTTTCAAATCGAACCAGTAGTTCCTGAGATTAGCGCGTTCAATCAAACAAACAAACAAACTCTTCAGCTTTATAATATTAGTATAGAAGTATAGATAAGTTATAAAAAATCAACTGTTGGAATCAGGATTTGTGTATAAATTCCGCCTGTACAAAGGTACAGTAAACGACGAACATAGAAGTCATAGATATAATCATACTTGATGTTGGCAAAATTGCTAAGATCCATATCCAAAAAAAAAATTGACAAGAACAGACACTAGTGCGTTTTGTTCTTGCAAAAGTTAAATCTAGATCTATTATTCATTTTTATTAAATTACTTTATGTACAGTTTATGGTAAAAATATCGAAATTTAATAACAGTAATAAAGCATAAAAGTACTCATTAACATTTTTTTAAACCTATCATTACTATCATTAAAATTAAAATAAAACGCCACGGAGGGATGCCGTTACTAATGTTACGAAAGTTACCTATCTTTGAAATCCGTCATTTTTGATATTGAGACGACAGTAGCAGTTAGCGTAACTTTTGCTGTTGAGCTGGGATAGCAACCTCCAGTTAAATGTTAGTAAGTTATTGAGACCGGCCGTTAGTGATTTAATATTTCACCGAAATCACGTTAAAACGTGCGCTAATATCGCGTTAAAAATTACTAAATGACAAGTTCTCGAATCGAATGCGACATTTCAAACTTTATTTCGGTGAAATTTTAAGTAACTAAACGATACCGAACCGAGTATCAAGTCAAGGAGCAGGGCTGTTGTAAGAAATAATTTGACATCTATTTATGTTTACGAATTAACAATAACTAATTATATAAACCCTCGATCAGGTGCTGAAAATGATGGTCGGTAACAATCTGAAAGACACGCAGCTTCAACAGATAGTCGACAAGACTATTCTCTTCGCCGACAAGGATGAGGACGGCAAAATCTCATTCGAGGAGTTTTGCAACGTGGTGGGCAACACTGACATACACAAGAAGATGGTGGTGGATGTTTAAGCTCCCTCCCCCCTCGTCCTCCACCATCCTTGCCCCTCCTCCCCCTCCCTAGATAGATCACTATTGCAATAGCGTCTCCGCCGCGCCGCGCCGCGCCGCGCCGCGCACCTGGACGCGTCGGTGTATATTAAAGTATATTGTTTAACGTAGAGCACGACACGGTACATTAGGCGCACCTCTATCGAACGTGATCTCATTCAAAATTACATATTTAGTGTCCGACGCGTGTCAGGTGTCAGGTCACAGGTGTCCAGTCGCCGCAGACAGCGCCCTCAGAACCACTGTCGGACGACATATTTCTGCGACTTCGTCGATTTCGTGGAATAGGATACTCAGTATTTTGCGATATAAAAGCGAGTTTGAGAGTGAGAGAGAGTGACCATGGGGTCTCATCGGTCATGTGGTCTCTCTGGTCGTGCGGTCTCGCGGTGACTTGGGAGGTGCAACGCGACTCGGCGCGAAGACGCTTCTCTTATATGTAATAATTCATTGAAGTTTTTAACTCTATTTAACTCATAAGATATACATTATACTATTATAATATTGTAGTTATACATCATTAGACTTTTATCGTAGTCGAATCAAATGTAGTTTTTTTATATTACTAGTTTTGTTGCGGTAATTTTAGTTATTTTTGTTATTTAGTATTTTATCGTACACATTTTATGCTGTTCAATGCAAATCCCCGTAGTTTTGGTGTGAGTTTCCCGGTATTTGTTACGGCAGCGGTGACGATTTAATTACATTGTACATTTACGTTTCGGTAATATTTACACGTTGTACATTGAAACGGCATCGATAACACAAAGTTTGAAGTTGTGTTTTTAATTCAAGACAAAATGTATAAAGGCCAAAGTCGCCGCATCTCTGCCTCGGTAGTCTGTATAAACTATCCCTGGAGCCGGGTGACTGCACCGGTAGACATTCTCAGTAGCATTCTGTCTCTTGGATTTATTCTCTGTAATTTGTTGTGCTCGTTTTATGTAAAATTAGTTTCATTGTAACATTATACTCCTGTGAAATAATTCGATAGCGACAGTACAGATGGCGCTCTTAGTCGCGACTACTTTACGAGTAACACTCACGCCTTATCCGAATTTTATACGATATATGTAATGTTACGTCGATAGCTTGTTTGTGGCCTGTCCTCGTGTCTGTGTGGCGTCAGGTGTGATGATGGTCCTCATCATCGATGTGCATTGTTACTGGTAGCACCCTCCCCTCTTCCCGTCTCTGTTCTCTTGCTGTAGATACCGGTACCGTTCTTGGCAACTTGTACACGCTTAGTGAAACATATTTCAACATTTGCTTTATGCTTGTGATTCGAATTCAACACCAATCACGAGACTATCGTTAAATAAACCACAAATTATATCGTTTGTAATGTATCACGCGGAAGAACGTATCAAATGAATGTTGTAATATATTGTGCTGACACGTCTCAAGTAAAGACGTTCCTGTTGTTCTACATCTGTTGTCTGCTGTTCTTTAGGTTATATATCTTCCGAGAGAACACGTCAAACGAGTTGCAGGTGATGTGACTGCCGCGCTGGTTCGGGGTGTTCTCATACGATGTACTCGCTGTGATAATGTCTACTAAACTATATGTGTAGCCATGGTACTTACTGACACAACCTCACCGTATACGAAACGAACATACAACTTGATCAATGTACTCGTATGTGTCATTTTCAAATGTCTGGGAGAGTAGACGCCTAAAGTAAAGCCAGGATGCATCACAACAAGTGATTTTTTAGTTGAAATGGATTTGCTTGGCCTGATTCTAAATGTCGGTCACCAGCGCGGCCTAGTCCGCGTCTGTGATGCGAGTTCATGCGAGCGTGTATGTCCGTGATCGTATATTCGGCGGGTAGTGCAATGCGAGTGCCGCGGCTGTTCCCCGCTCCCTCATCCCTCATCCCCCCCCCCTCCCCCGCCGGTCTCCCCGCAGGTCCTCGACGCGTTGAAGTGAAGCCGAGCGACTCGCACTCCGCGTTCCCATCCATCCTCGATGTTCGAACACGTGGCTCGTTATAGATTTTTACATAAATAAATTGTACAGAATATTTACGTAACTATTTAAATAATATAACTATATTTTGTGTTACCATCGCCCGTCTCGTGTAATGTTTAAGACTCCTTGTGAACCGGTCCGCAACGTGTCGATGGACCCACAGTGGGAAACGACATCCCGTGCCGGGAGTCGGGATGTGTTTACGTTCCCAGGGCCAATTCCAGTCTAATCTAAGTACTGAACCATGCAAAAGACATTCTTGTGTGTCCATCACCGCTGCGGTCGGTCGTTATGTTAAGAAACATTAATTTAGTATAAAATATTGTTCTTGTCGTCGTGTGTTGTTTATAAAGTTAGATAACTAATGTGCGTGAGACGGCGCGGCGGCGCGGCGGCGAGTCGCGACCGCTCCTATGAGCATCTGCGCAGGCGGCAGATTGTGACTCACTGCAAGGAATACCTACACATAAACGTTCCCGGCAAATTAACCGACTACACCTGACCGAAGTGCAGTGTAGTCTATTCTAGCCCACGATTCACGGTAAACATTTGTTGAGCAACAATTGATAATGACCAGCGACAAAGCTACTGCAATCGGTGTTTAAATCAATATCTCCTGACCTCACGTAAGGCTGCATCAAAATGTTGCCCGAAAAAATATTGACCTCGAATGCCAGGTACACACCTACCGAAGGAAAGCGCGAGGTGATCGGCGATGGCGACCGCTCGCTCGCGCGCCTGCGCTGTTGCGTCCACTCCACAAGAACCTTACGCCAGCGAATCGTACCGACGACGCTGGGTGATCGCAAAATTTTTCGGGTTTGAACGCTTTTATTTAGTCTGTGCCAAACAAAGGCGTTTTGGTTGACGTGTACCCAGCATAACGTATACACTTTCTAAAAAAAATGTTATTATCTTTGCTCCACACTACTGCTATGTTTATACACATTCATACACGTCAACAGTTGTAGCTAAACTGATGTTTATATTTGTAGGGCGAGAGCTTATCAACATTTAAGCGCTTATAATTAAGAATGTTAAGAATGCTTGTCCCTTTCATTTTCAAATAATGTATCACAAGGAAAAAAAATGACAAACTATAGAGTCTATTCTTAAAGATAACAAGCGGAAATGTTTTATACGTAAGGGGCCCTAAATGTCGTGAACTGTATAGCTGCCGCGCAAGCGCTAATGTACGTGTAGGACCAGGAGGCATGCACATGTATGATAATTGATAAAACTAATGTTTATTGGTGGATGCAGGTTTTTGTTGATTGCAGTACGCTTCACCATGTTCGGATAAAAAAACGTATGAACAATGAAATAGTAGAAGACAATGAATGTATAAAGATTCGTAGCACCTACTAAGACAATGTGAGCGAAGTGTTTGTCGGTCGCCGGATCGCCGCGCTGTCTCGTTGATAGTGTTATGAATATTTAATGCGAATAACTTCGGACGAGTA
Organism: Clanis bilineata; assembly: GCA_036417725.1. Lineage (NCBI taxonomy): Eukaryota > Metazoa > Arthropoda > Insecta > Lepidoptera > Sphingidae > Clanis > Clanis bilineata. Next base: position 16,620,600 of record CM071154.1, on the reverse strand, counting down.
CAAATAAATGTGTATCGTTCACAGCTTTAACAAATTATGTGGTTAATTAGCAATATGATGATTCTGAAGCCTTATTGTGGGACCGATAGCGCGCTGTGCGACGCTGTTCGACCACGTTGCCTTCTCAAATACCCAACGAAAATATCAGCAACATAGAGGCATACGACTCGCACGATGGTGTCGTGCAGTGGCCGGTCCCGGGTGAACTACGCTATATGATACTATAATATACTATACTTAAGCTACGTTACGCGGTATATAGTACACAATGAATACACAATGTAAGATCGGTGTTGTGTCGTCTGCTCATCCATCGGTTGGTAGCGTGTCTTATTAACTCTGCTCTTGAGTGGAACTGAGGAGTTTTATTAAATTTTCAAATTTCGATCGCAATTTTTCTTTTATGTAGCATAAACCTCCATGTATTCCCTAATCCATTTATCCCTTTTCACTCCAGTACAACTAGTCAGAGTCTAGTATAGTCCAATTGCTAATTAAACAGAGTAAACTGACAGTTTAAAATGTCACTTTACAAAATAATGTTGCTTACTTTCAAATTTAGTGATTGATCTAGTTCAATTTTTATCATTCAAAGAAACAATAACTCGGCACTAGCTTACAAAATTAGAGTTTTATTGCGTATTTATAGAAAATTCAGATTAACCCTTCGTCTTAATGTCTGTGTAAATAATTTTGCGTAATTAATCACAATAGACACGTGAAATGATAACAATGAAAATTACAAATATTACTTTTATTATTTGAGGAAAAATTAAGTTCGGTACATTCATAGCTTTTGTAATTTTTGTTTATAATGCACCATGACTGTAATTACAGTACGTAACCATGCCATAACTTAGCATGCAGTAATTTACTATGAATATAATTCAGTAGACATGCAGTACTAATCACACATTAGGCAGGAATTACGACTTTGAGTTGGACTTTAGAAAATGAAATGGTTCACTGAATTGAAATGTTTAGATAAGCTTGATTTTTTTACCGCAGTAGGTACTATTTAAATTTCATGAAAAAGTAGCAACGTTCGAAACGTCAGTTTACTCCGTTTAATTAGCAATCTTACTACATATAGAGATACCTTGACAGTTCTCGCTTGTCGTAAATGATAATAGTTTTCTTTTTTTCATATTATATTTTAGTCGCTGCAGTTTCCGCAAGCGGCGCTGGTAGTCAAATTTATAAAGAAAATGAAAACTATCGTCATTGTCGAGATGCGATAAGTGTAAAAACAAAACTCAATATTACTTGAAATACAACACGTATTTAACTCAAATAATATTAAATTCCTTATTTCTAATGAAATATCAACAGAAGAATGCTTTTATGGAAGATAACACTAATAGTATTTATGAATACTATATTTACTGCTTAAAATATATTAAAAATCTTTGAAAATTTTACGTACACTGAATTGATAATCTTCACCATTCTTTGCTTCAGTAAAACAATTAATGTTGCTGAACTAGAAAACCATTATATTAAATCAAACTAGCTTAATTATCAATACAATAATTATATTACACTACCTTCTAAATACAGTAATAATATCAAACAAATCTAGTGGCTATAGCTAACAACTTGGTGTAGTCGGCTCCCTTTGAATGTGTTTGTTCCTTGAGTATGGTTCTCAGTATGGTGGGGATGGGCACATGGATGCGCGTGCCCAGTGGTGTGCCATTGTCATCAATTAATACTATGTTATTACTGTCGAACTTTGGCACCTTCACCTTTTGTGTCTGCTTCAATCCAACCAGAATACCTTTCTTCTTCTGTCCTTTTATTGCAACCATCACTCGATCACCAATGAAGCCTACACCTGTAATAACATCCAACAGTTGCACACCACATACACACACACACACAAACTATCATTGTGTCCAGAGCAACAATAAACACATCCTCCTTTTAATCTCAAAAATAATGATGACATACAACAAATACAATTAAATTAACACATTTTTATTAGTTGTATCTTACTTGTTCTAAAAATAAATTGACTGCTTCTATTGTTCTACTTTTACATGACTACAAAGCTATAGTGACAGGACCCTAGTGCCTAGTGTGGGCTGGTATTTGATACACATATTAAGGAGGGCATTAGATATGGAGTGGCTGCCATTAAAGCTATTGGATTATTTTCAATTTCCTGTTTTTTATTTATTTTAATATGTTCTTGAATTTATTATTTAAAAGTATTTATGTCAGAACATTCTAGAATAAACAAAGTTCAAGAAGAAAATTATATTTTGAATAAGTTTATAAATAAAATTCACTAAATGGCACTCATCCTATATATGTCAGTGTTTTTCAAAAACTAGAAATCATCATCATCAGCCATAGGACGTCCACTACTGAACATAGGCCTCCCCCAAAGATTTCCAGATCGACCTGTTGGAAGCGGCCTGCATCCAGCGACTTCCTGCGACCTATATCGGGTTGTCGGTCCACCTTGTAGGTGAAGGTTCTACACTGCGCTAAATATACTAGAAATCAAATTGTGATCATTCTGTTATTATTGAACTAGGAGTACTACCTCCAACTAAGGAAATCATGTACATTTAAACAACATATTTTCAGAATTCAAGATATGAATTTTAATCTGTAAAAAAAAAAATATCTAAACATACCTATATGCAAATATCTGTACTTAACACTAATAAACTATAAAATATCTAACTACTACTTTTCATTCATCCGATTTGTTCTTCCAGGAACTGACTCCAAAGAGAATAAAACATTTATTGTTATTTTTGTCTTTATATACTGATGGCAGGTAAAACTTTATTAAAAGGTACTGGTAGGTGCTTATTCAGCTTAGAATTCATTTTAAACTAATTGGCGTACAATCAAAAGGAAGGAACCGCAAGCATTGGTGTTTGAGCAACTAGAAATGCCAGTCAGCGTCGCTACTCGCTATCCACCAGGCTGAAAACCGCCGGAAATGGAATGACGAAGTCCTTAGACGGAATCACAATCCTCAACAATCATGAGGGAATGATAAAGGAGGAGGAAACTTTAATGACGTAGCAACATAAATTGAGGTTTACCGGTAGGGTGCACTTACGTTTTTTATTATAAACACAGATAACTTTAGGAGGCTTTCCTTCTGCCATCGCTCTCATGCCAATCTCAGAGTTATCGACGACGCGCAATCGCGTTAACAACCTTACTTCATTAAGACATGTGGTTGTGTGAAATCCAGATGTTTGTGAAATCGGACTTAATTTAGAAATCATAGATCTAAACATTTTTATTTACAAGAAAGAACCCAGAATATTAGGTTATGTTTTTGACAACCATAAACTTTTTTTTTTTTCCTTCGTTCCTTACGGAACCGGCTAAGGTCTGAGACCATGCTGCCAAGTCATATTTATTTTTCTATTTTCATGAGTAGAGTAATTAGAATACGTCTTCAGTAATAATATCATATAGTAGAAAATCCATGTTTATGTCATAAGTTTTAATGTAAATTCTCTCTCTAAATAAGTTATAGTCATGTCAAAGTTTTGTCTTAATCGAAGAAATTGGTCCAGTTGTTTATCCAGTTTATATAAAAATACATTTTTATAATTCTCGTCAAAGAAAATCTACAAGAAAGAACTAAGAAAGAAAACTAAAAAGATCTATACGTCCCTTGTATACGTCTACGACAAAGATCATAGATATGCTCTTTGAGCATAACCTAAAAAATATTTACAATCTAAACAATAAATTATAGTTGCCCAACCGTATTAATAATAAACTTATACAACGCTGCAAATGCTGAACTATTTACAAGGAGAGCCTGAATGGAGCGCGGTACTAAATCGGAATCATTGTCATATATATTAATCAGCTCATCCATCAGCACAAGGCGCTGAATGCTAAAGGATGAGCAATGAAATAATATGTGAGATAAAGATTGCTCTGCCTGCGAATTACAGAAATCACAATGTGGACTTTGTACCATTTTTAAGCGGAAAAGATGAGAATTCAAATTATAGTGTCCAAAACGGAGCCTTAAAAGAGTCGAATAGAATTTCCTGCCATTGAAAAAACGACTTTTACAGAACCACGGCGAGGATCCCACGGGAACACGATATCCATAAACTTTTTTTAATTTTCCCTTTTAGGAAGGCAAAGGGATTTAGCTCATACAGCCTCGTCTTATGTGCTTTTTATGTCTTCCTTTGCTTATATCTAATTTTTCATCATGTGGCGACATCTCTGCAAACCGCGCGGAACCATACCAACCCTAACATCTGGTGCTTGCACAAAGAGCTTTCATTTTAAAAATCATCGCCACCCTACTAGACAAAGACTCAAATCCACTAGATAAATCTCTCACTGAGATCGTTTTTTGGATCAGTCATGTATACTAGCCGTTTCAACGTCATTGATTCTAGTCTAAACTCTACTTGTAAGGGGTATGTAGCTTGATTGAAAGCTTGATTTATTGTCGAAATCAAGTGTGCAATAGTTTATAAAAAAATAACTATCTTTTACTCGCGGCTCCGCACGCGTACTTTGTAGGGACGAAGAAAAAAGTTTTGGATTTGTCGATGTGATTTGAATTTGTGGTTCAGTCCAAATATTCTATAAGACATATTTTAATGGTAACGAAAATCAAAACGACGGTTGTCCTTTAGTTTTAGTACTAGATTCGTCCTTTGGAACTTTGGGGCGATCCAAATATGGATTTTGAAGTTAGTCGGATCAAAAAGAAATGAAAAAATAAGGCTAGTAAACTATGTACCCTAATAGGAAATCAAAGGAACAAGACGTTCCGCACGAAGTTCCGCCATGCCTGACAGTTGTACGGCTATCCGTACAACTAGTCCTAGGCTATACAAGGTAGCCGGCAAGTATTATGCCTTTATTACGTACAAATATATTATGCACTTTTTTGGTAAACTAAACAAATGGTTTTATTAAAGAGTTATGGTATGTAGTAATATAATTTAACTTAAAAACATAATGATTAGCAACAAAATTACAATAATATGTATATAATTCTAAAATACAAAAAGATGAATAACAAGTAAACTAAGTGGTTTGTTCAGACTGATCGGCGCGACGCGCCAAATTAATTTTTGGGTACGATCAGAGTGATGTTCTTTGATGGCGTCATTTATGTTAAAAAAAAGGACATTTCCTATTGGAATATTCATGCTTATTTATTTTTCAATTTTTGATCCAATAAAAGCAAGGAGAATAATAATTATCATGGCTACTCATATAAATTTCGTCTTTTTTAACTACGATTTCGCCTCTGACCGTATCGCATTAATTATTCTATGACAGAAGTACCTACGTGCAAATTGCAATCTTGTCGCTGTCTGAATAAAAAATATTTTGTCTTTAAATAAATACATAACTTTATTGCATACTTACGTGTAATATAGGATTCTATAATGTTTATTTATTTTTATCTAGCGCTCATTGACAACAGTTCTCGCAGGATTCGCAGGTAATCTATAGAAGGTTGGTCGCGTTGAGCTTCAATCTGGTTATAAAGACGAGTTGGAATGGGATTCATTTACAGATTTTTATTATTTTGTCGAATCAAAAGAGTATTGATTACACAATCAGAGCGGAGGTGGCTGGCGGTTGATGCTTATTGATTGAGCGTCGTTAGGGCACGTCTCGGGTTCGCATTTCTCGTGGAGCGTCAATGATTAAAGGCGGTAACCCAATAAGGAGCGGATTGCGCGGGGTTATCGGAAACGAAACAAAAGAGTGGCGTCGCGTCGCGGGCCGCGGTGCTGCACGGGTCGCGCGCCAGGGGCGCACTGGGACGCACTGTCGTCTGTCACATTAAACACGTTGTGTGGACCAAAGAGCATGTAAACTATAGTGTGGACTTTAATGTGTATTACATACTGTGTAATGTTTTGACGGTGTTTTCGGTGATATAATCATTACGACCAAAAAGATTTAATATTACAACTATAGAGGCGCTATCAAGCAAGTTTCCATACAAAGAAATTGATCTCAAACTTCAGTACCACAATCAACTAGTTATTACAATGCGAGGGCGATTATTACAATTTACACCCTAGAATACTTATTTTGTGAATAGTTAAGAATCACGTAAGATATTATTCTCTCAATATTATTTCGCTGGCCGACTTGGCGCTTGTATATTTCAAATAAACTGAGCGACTTATGACCACTAGGTCATAACTTTTGGATCACAAGTTTTGGGCTGTTGTCCCGTCGTTACCTACTACTCACGACCGCTATTCGCCCAATCTAAACAAACAACAATCTGAATACCTATTAAAATTCTTTGTATAAACGCCAAATTTTGAGAGTATGTTTTTTGTTACTATTTCACTAACAAATTCCAAAATATTGATATAGTGTTAGCGAATTCCTTATTATTAAATAATTCATAATCATAATCATAATTATAAAAATATTTATTTGGCACAAAAACATGACATGTATTAATGTTACAAAAGTATGTTGCTAACTGCAGTAGTTAGTAATCTAACTATGTCGCAGGTAACAACGCCCACCTCCGGAATACATTTACGCGGATTTAACAAAAATTATACAATAAAGAAGAAAATGGAAATGTTAAATAAAAATAAAATAAAATAAAATGTGTGAGGATGTGTATGGGTGTGTGAAAGTGTGTGTGCATGAGTTTGTGTGTATGTATGTGTAACTCTGACATAAGGCCCAAACATAAAGGTATATTCAAAAATTCAAGTTTTGCAAATCATTAATACCTTCGGGATAATAGGAGCTCCGTATCGTCATATGTGAGAGTCAGAAGCCATTGGTAAAGGGTTTTTCTATATTTACTGTTACACAATTAACAAGGGTATCAAGTTCCTACATAATGTCAGTGGGTACCAACAATAAAATTATTAATGTATGTGGGTATGTGAGTATATAATTTATTTGTACAAATGGTGCGATGAGCGACGACCCTTACAATAAGGCTAGACAGTAGATCAGTAATTGATCAGTAGAATAATGAGAAACGGCCAGAGTAACAATAATAAGAACCGTAAATATTGGATATTATTATAATCTTAGATTACGTAATGAATGCGCTAGCATTCATGTAAATACCGAGATTCATAGTCTAGAAGTGGAGGTCTGGAAGTCGACTCACAGCAACGAGTCCTATTATAGCAGTATTTCCACCATGACTTCGGTTTTTTATGAATAAATTAGAAGCTGTTCTTCACGTGTCACAAATTCACAGACGTGGCAGAAACCTATAACCGATGTTACCTTTTTTTAACACTTACGTAGTACTATTCAATAATCTTTAATATAGATACACCTAACAGTCACACACATAGTCCTGATCCCACACTAGGTGTAACCTGTATCGTGAGTATCCGAAACTACGAGCCTTTCGGTCTCACAACACCCTGACTCGAAACAAATATCTGTGGGCCACACAGACATTTGTCTCGATGCGGGAATCGAATACGCGACCTCACGATTCACAGCTGGATATTAGCCCTCTGCGCCACGGAGGCTGTCAAACTAAAGATAGGTACTAGGTAGGTAATAGGTATGTATAGAGTCCTCATCGGTTTCAGTGATGGCGACCCTAGGACAGTGTTAAGGAGTATTCCTATCATGAACCCATATATAGCTCGCTAGACCAAACTTGGTTTTAAATACCCTACGACATGTGTGGCAGTAGAGTCGGCCTGCGGAGTTGTATGCATACGTGTAGGAAGGCTTAGATTTTTCTTTACGTAATTAGCGCTTTTCGGAGATGGTTTTCTTCAAAATTTTTAGCTTTATCAAAGGTGGTAGAACGCCAGATTGATCTCTCTATAGCAAGCCCTTCCCATGATGCAGGGTTGATGTCGTAAACATTGAGGTGTCTTTTGAATACATCCTTATAACGCAGATGTTGACCATCGTGCTTTCATTTACCTTCTACCATCCCAGAATAGAAAACAGCTTTAGGTAAACGGTGGTCATCCATACGAAGGATATGTCCACACTATCTGAGTTGTCGTTGCTTAAGTAGAGCTTCCATGCCGTACATTTCGGAGCGTCGCAAAACCTGTGAATTTCTGAGTATGGTTAATACTTAATGAGTATCACAGAGATTACGCCGGACACTGCAACACGGGTGTCGTGGCCCGGCACCAGTAATATTATAAAGTGTGGGCATGGCGCCCCTGCCTCTGCCTATGAACCCACCTGGATGCGTGCCTGTTGCGGCTCGGTTTACGTCATTAGGGGCGCGAGTGGGGTATCGGGGCTGCTGGTGAGGAGTATGCGGGGGGGAGGGGCCGCGGACTCGCTGACACCTCAAAGCTTTTAAAGATGTTTGAGACCTTTTATGGTGGCTTCATAATGGTTCGTTTTCGCGTTCGTTTCCGGTGGCATTGTGTCGCTGTCCAAACATATCGCCCCCCTCTCCACCGCACCTGCCACCACCTCTGTCGCCCTGCGGATCAGTTACACGACTATTCTGCCACGGCTGACGGCTCGAAGACACGAAGACGCGGCGTTTTGTTTGCGCTCTGCCTGCACACACTTCCCAATAATTTGTACAATAGAAGCTTACACAACAAGCGGCACAAAGAGCAGACGCTATGCGGACGTACGTTCCTAATGAATTAGCAAAACTTAGGTCAAAATCCATTTGATCACCACTCCGTCCACATAAAATATAAAAGTAGCTTTAAAGGAATGTTACTACTGTAGCTGTAAAATGATAATACTTGTAAAAGAGCGAAAAGATACATATTATTGTCATTGTCAACTAATATAGAGGTACATATTGTCATAACAAATAACACCTATTAGAGCTGCTGGTGTGCTGCTTTTCGTAACTAAGTAGTCCAGCCGTATGTGGTCTACATAAATAAGCTCACGCCTGTATCCCTGAAGGGGTAGGCAGAGGTGCACTAGCGACCTAGTACACCCATATTTCGCCGAGCTTAGTTTCGTCCCAGATGTGATATGGGGCGAGTCTATCGCCATATATGGCACAAATTTCAGACTCCGGGCGGATATGGAAAAATCCAGTGTCACTTTGCCCGACCCGGGATTGAACCCGAGACCTCAGGCCGGTAGTAGTACCGAAATACAACCACGCCACCGAGGCACTCTGTTCAGTCTGTCAGTGTGGTCTGTACACCATTTTCCAACAGCATGGATCGGTTTGAGGTCCCGTCCATATCTTTGGTAGGTGTATCTGTGGTGAGTCATGAGTGAGATTAAAGAGATTCTTACTTACTTGTTATATTTAAATCGAGATTTATCAAAGTGCTGCATGTCACTGCAAGTGCAAGTGTCATAAAGCCCAGTAATTACATTGGCTACAAAGTCCTTCAAACTAGCAAACAACATTGCTTGCACAATGCTGCTTTGCGGTAGTAATAAATAATGAAGAAATTCACCCAACAGTCACACACTTAGTTCTAGCCCCTTTTGAGTGCTAGAGCCACGTTCTAGACCAGTGATGGGCAAAGTACGGCCCGCGGGCCAAGTCCGGCCCGCGGAAGTATTTTATCCGGCCCGCCGAGAATCCATCCATCCTAAATATTCTAGTTAGCATTCTGTCGCAAAAAAAATCAGACGTTTATAATTGAAAATCAGGGGTGTCAGGGGTGTTTTGAGCATTCATTATCTCATAATTAACTTGCCATAATTATAATTAACTCGGCAGTCTTCACAAGTATTAGTTTATTTATTGGAAAAAATCCATTCTTTTCACCTATCGGTAAAGCTAAACTAGCCGCTTCTTCGCACTGCTGAAAGTTGCTTCGTCACAGTTGGAACCTGCTTACAAAAATATTATGGAAATTCAAAAACAATTCCATATGTCTCACACGCCGAACAAGGCGTAAAAGTAAAAGGTATTTTGTTTATTGAAAAGCTTTAATACAAAATGCATTTTTCTATAATTCTGGCCCTCCTCTAGAATTTCTTAAAAATTGTGGCCCGCCATTAAAAAAGTTTGCCCACCACTGTTCTAGACAGTTACGTCTGCAAGTCGAATGGGCCGGCTCGACCGGTTTGATACCACTGTGTCACAGAAAACCGACGTAAAGTGGCAGCTCGCTGTCGCGTTTCGTTCGGGGAGATATCCGGTGGTTCAATTCCCCCCCTTCCTTATGCAATCCATATTTTCCTCCTTTTAGCCCGTTTAGGTTGGCAACGCACCCATAATTATTTTTGTAACTTGGGTGTCTAATGTCTATTGGCGGTGGAGATTACTTACCATCAGGTGACCCATCTACTCATTTTACAGTCTCTGCTATCAATCACAGATATCCTGGGGCTACTTTCCAGCTTCATTATCAGACCTTGGATATCATCTAGGTGGAAAGTGGTCTTCAAGATGAATCAATCGAGCCCAAAATCGGTGGGGCTGTTGTTTTATCAGATGTGCCGTGGCTGGATTCCATCCTCATTATCAGACGCTGGATATCATTAAGTGGCAACTGAGGCAACTTATTTTTATAATTACAGTAAAAACATATTATATAGAAATTAGTTTTTACACTATAACGTAAGTACTCACAATTATATCTTTGAAGGCGTCTGGCGGGGGATAACCTAATATATTACATACCTTTCACCTGATAACTGCCAAAGCCACCATAATCTAAATTTCATACTTGGCCACAGTTCTTACCTGTCTTAGGTCGCGCACATGACCTCAGCGGGAGCGGAGCGGCGGTGGCGCAGGGAATGGCGCGTTTTAATGCATAGATTTAAATGGAACTGGCCTTGAAGGCAGCGGCGCGGAGAGCGACGTAGGACCGGTCTAGCAGTACGTTGCTGCGCTGCTCGCCGCCGCTCCGCTCCCGCTGAGTTCGTGTCTGCATCCTAAGGAGCAAGCGGCCACGGGCCTTAGTATATAACAGGATATTCCGATACTGTACCTACGCCTGCCATTTGCTCAAAGCCTATTAAAAATAAATGAATAAAATATATGTAGAAGTTCTTGTACCTATCCCAAAAATTGCTTTTCAATTGCATTAGTATAAAGTTCCACAAAAACCTAAAACCGACATCAAAACTGAAGACTGAAGATGAAGATGATGATAACAATTTCATACCCTCTTTGGAGGGGGTGCCAGGGTCGATTTTTAGTGTTCATTAGTATAAAATTAAGACTACCGACGCTTTCACCAAAATAAGTTTAAAGAATAAAAACTAGCGTTCTAAGCGGTAGGTACTTTAAAAATTATCCTCTAACTCCTAACTAACAAGGAATTGTACCTTCCATCATCAGCTCACCTGATTAACTCAAAGAAAAATAACCAGCAGTCTATCTGAGCCTAACATATTTAAAGAATTATCCTCTAACTTCATCATCAGCTCAGCAAGATGAGATAATGAGAACCAGACGCAAATAATTGAATAGTTTTAGAAAATATATAATATAATATACATGTCATGCGTTTCTATAATATTTGAAAGTTGCCCTCGATTTTTCTGAAATCCTATCATCAGATCCTGATTTGGTACCAATGGGACAACCTGGGAAGTATACTTTTAAATAAACCAAATATTTATCGAATCGGTGCAGGCGTCTTTGAGTAATCGAGGAACATAAGAACTTAAAAAAATATTCCGGTGAATTGAGAACCTCCTTCCTTTTTTGAAGTCTGTTGAAAAATTAGAAAATGGTGGTTATACTTCGCCCTCGTCCTAGGCGCACTAGTTGCAGTCTCCGACACATTATCTGTCTGTGGGCTCTGTACCTGTAGGGTGCAATCAATTAATTCGGATATCTGAAAAAATAAAATTAAAGGTGAGTCGTCTAGAAAATAATATCACTTATGATAAAGTACACATATTATTATATTTATGTTCTTTATCTTAACTTTTTTACACTTTTAAATAGCTTACATAATACAAGAAATATATTTAAAAATATTCAAAATCCCTCCAGATATTTATGTTTGTTATTTTAAAAACATATATGAACCCACAAAATAACCACTCATGGGCTCATGGCATTGGGCTACATCAATTGTTTTTATAAGTAACGACTTATAAAAACAATTTATGTAGCTGAGCAAATGGCTAAGAATAGTCTATACTCTATAGAAATAGGCTAATAATAGACATAAACTGTTGTTATGAGTAAGGCCCATCATTTCAATAGTATTATAGTTTCAATTGATATTATTTGAAAGGAGTAAAGAGTGTATGTAGAAGTAATAAGGTACCTACACAAGTACAAGTATACACATTGTCTCTGTAAGATAATTAGGGCGACTTGCGTCTTGCAGCGCTGTTACTAATCTAGAGTTAAACCTAAACTCGATTTATCCTACAGCTCACTCCTATTCTCAAATCGAGATTTGGGATAAATAGAGATTTATCGCGGAACTGCAAGTGACCCTTAGTTTTATATTCATTGTTATTGACTAGCAAACGAGCGGATGGGTCACCTGATGGTAAGTGATCTCCATCGCCCATAGACACCCAAGACAAGAAAATCACTAACATATTTACCGCCGAATGTTCATACATATGGGCGCATCTGCATTACACCCTCAATTAAGAAACAAAAATATAAAATTGTTCCAATCTGAAAAACTAAAATCATTGTAATTTTGAAGTGAATTACGTTCTATTAATCATTTAATATTACATGCTGTTTTATCTGAATGTTTAACTTGTTTTAAAGCTATGTTATAAAGTCACTTTCAGTAACCGGATATATGTTTGTGTAATAATTATTGAACTTATAAGAATGTCGTAAATTTATGTTTTATCACTCTAAAGTGATTTTAATATTTATTTGATTTTAAGGTTTGGATTACAATTAACCAATATCATACTTTAAATTAATAATGCTTGGCGGATATCCGCCGACTGTAATTTTATGTTACGTTGTTATAGCGTTGTTTTAATTACGCTGTGAATTAATAACAATTCATTATTTAAAGGCCTAGAGAACTCTTAGTTTTTATAATAATTATTTGTCTTGTTTTAAATTCGTTTCAAAGAAAATCATTAATGTTATCGATTATTAACAAAAACTCGGACGGTATTTCTATTATAAGTTTCCTATTTAAAGCCATCGCTGTTCAGCAGCAGTGACAGTAATTTCGTGTAAATGATGTTTGATACATGCAGTGCTACTTTGTGTAAATGTGTAATAATAAGTTTAGTTGTCAAAAAGTGCTATAAGTGGTGTTGTGAACTTCTGTGACTCGTTTTACTGACTTTTGGAAAATATAAAAGACATGTGTTTTTGTATTACGCCATGGATCTGGGTGGTTACTCCGATATGGCGCCGACATACACTTAAGGTCACCTTATGTCGTTTAAGGCCGCCTTATCTTTCATAATTGTATGGCGAAAATCAATGTAAGATGCCGTTAAAGTTGAGTAGCGTTTGACCATTCAGGCGTAACTTACTCAAAATACACGACCCTCATTAAATCTCATTTTTTGACCGACTTAAAAAAAAGAGGGAGGTCCTAAATTATAATAATAATAGCCCTGTAATATTAGCCATGTAATAATAATTACTGTCCCACTGCTGAGCACGTACCTCCTCTACTAATGAGAGGGGTTAGGCCTTAGTCTACCACGCTGGCCTAATGCGGGTTGGTGGACTTCACATACTTTCGAATTTCTTGTAGATAAATTCTCGGTCATACAGGTTTCCTCACGATGTTTTCCTTTACCGTTATAGCAAGCGATATTTCACAAGGAAAACACACTCAACATAGAAAAGTCAGAGGTATGCTCCATTTTGGGGTTGGTCTCGAATCTCCGACACTCGTCGCGGCAGTCCATTCCACACCCAACTGAGCTATCGTTGCTTGTCCTAAATTATTATATTAGGTACTTTTTATGTAGGTTGCTCGATATCCGCCAAATATGGACCGATTTTCAACTTGTCATTATTTTCGGCCGACATCCCAAAAAGGAGGAGGTCCTCAATTCATCGTTTTTTTTTTTAATTTTTTTTATGTATGTTACTCGATATCTCCGCCAAATGTGGACCGATTTTCAAAATTCTTTTTGTGTTCGATAGAGCTTATTTCAAGGGTGGTCCCATATAAATTAGGTCACGATCGGTAAATTGGAAGTCGGTCAGTTAAGTTTTTGAACTTGTGATTATTATTCTTATATACCATACTTGTCCAAACTTGAAAGACAAGATTTGTTTGAAACTTTTAACATTTTCGTAGATACATAGGTACTATTTACATAGGTAGGTACTCACAGATCGTTCTAGAAGTATCTCGGTTCCAGGTTGTTCCCAGTGGTGTTACATGATAATACGATGCATGACGGTGCATGTTGCTGTAAACGTTGTGAATTGTGATGTAATACAGTGTAATGTGTAATGCTGGTCTGGGTGGGGTGCATTCATCTCAGAACCCGCGTAATTATCGTATTGTGGTGTGAAATCCCGAGACGCGATTTTTTGCCGCCATTTTGAAAGAGGTGGCGAATCAAATAATGGGGAAATAATTTAATCAACAAACCTCGTGGCTCGTTTGGACCGTAATGCGCGGCGGCACGGTGCAGACTCGCTTGATTCACGGCGAGGGGCGACGGGGCCGCTCCGTGAAAAAAGCGTGTGGTCGCGTGTGTGCCGCCTTAATAGGCACCCCTGCCCCTTGACGCGCCTGCACAACACCCCTCCCTCTCCCCCCCGTGAACCTCCTCACACCCTCAGTCTTTGCACCCGCAAATTGAAATGAAATTGCATAATTTGAGCACGCAACGCCTCGCCCGACGGCACCGCGACGATTTTTGCGCCTAATGAAGTCCATTTAAGTTCTATTCGGGCTCGTGGTGCTCTATTTTGCATGAATTTTCATCTAATCTCAGTTTGTTTGTGGGTTTTTTATTCCAATTCATGCGGAACAAACGCACAATTAATGTTTCAGAATGCTTCGTTACAAACCTGTACATACAACCAGTTTGACAGCCTCCGTGGCGCAGCGGGCGAGTAACCGGTTGTGAAGCGAGAGGCCGCGGGTTCGATTCCCGCATTGAAACAAATGTTTGTGTGGCCCACAGATACTTGTTTCAAGTCTGGGTGTTGTGAGACCGAAAGTCTCTCATAGGCTCTGACACCCACGATACAAGTTATCCCTAGTGTGGGGTCGGGACTAAGTGTCTGACTGTTGGCTGTATTTATATATTTACATTGTCGTAGGTACCTACGTAACTTACTTGGAACCTCGTCAGTCCTGACTCCTGACTCCTGAGGTATATATGTTTATATACAAATCAACGTTACAAAACAGAACCATTCATTTCGTATTCAGGTATCAAAATCGTTTCCAACAGGTCCATTTGAAATTCTGGAGGCCTATGTTCCATGGTAGACGTCGTGTGGCTGATGATGATGATGATTATAATCACAAGTTTAAAAACTTTTCGGACCGACTTCAAAACTTATCCGATCGTGACCAAATTTATATGGGACCACCCTTGATATAAGCTCTATCGAACACAAAAAACACACAACATGGCGGAGATATCGCGTAACATACATAAAAAAATACAGACGAATTGAGCACCTTCTCCTTTTTGGACGTTGGTCGAAAAATACAGACGAATGGAGGACCTTCTCTTTTTTAGAAGTCGGTCGAAACCATAAACAACGAAAGTAGAGTCACTCTGTACCCAATTTTGCCCGCAGTTTTAATGGATCGCTCCGAAGACAATTGGTATATTAACAGTGTCACAGAAACCGTTCCATCGTGAAATGGCAGCTGAGACCCGAGATCCGAACGCCTTAGTAGCCGCTCCTCTTCCCAGTCCTATTCGTCTCCTAGGTTTGGCTGTATTCTGGGCCCTGTCAGTCTCTCAAATGTTACCGCAAGGTGGGCCGTCTGACAACAATCATTTGTCGTTGTTAATAAAAGTATACAACAATAATAATGTATAAAATGGTATAAGTTTCGAACATCATTAGGAAATATAAAAATTAAGCTAATTAGGTTTTTTATAATGACTTGACATCGAATACAAAATTTTGCATCATTACAGAACATAACATAAGCTTACGCCTGTATCCCCGAAGGGGTAGGCAGAGGCGGACTAGCGAACCAGCACACCCACATTTCGCCGACCTTAGTTACGTCCCAGATGTGATAGGGGGCGACCGTATCGCCATACCTGGCACAAATTCCAGACTCTGGAGTGGTATTGATAAAACCAATATCACTTAGTCCGAACCGGGGATCGAACTCGAGTCTTACGACAGTAATCTAACTGTACACTCTACTCAACTATGCCGCTGCACGACTCCCGGGGTATATAGTCTATATTGAGGCATATACATATGTATAGTGCAAAAATGTTGTGTTTATGTTTGTTATAATTATTGTAGTAAAACACTTTTGGAATACAATGGGAGGTAGAGTCATTGATGACATGACAGCCTCCGTGGCGTAGCGAGCGAGGAGCTGACAGTGAAACGTGAGGTCGCGAATTCGATTCCCGCACCGAGACAAATGTCTGTGTAAACCACAGATATTTGTTTCGGGTCTGGGTGTTGTGAGACCGTGCGTCCCTCGTAGTTCCTTATACCCACGACACAAGACTCGATCTTAGTGTGGGGTCAGGACTATGCGTCTGTTGGGTATATTTATTTATTAAGGTGTAGTGGAGTGTAGGTATGTATACCCACTGTTATAGTTGTATATAGACACTATGATAGCACCTCCAAGTTGACGTCAGGCATGAAGCCGGTCCTAAAAACTAAGCCGAATCCAATAATACCACCTAAAACATATAACAGCTACACATATAACCTTCTCTTACACTAGGCTTAAACCGTATCGTGTGTATCTGAAACAACGAAGGACTTACGGTTAGTTAGTAATGACAGGGCTAATTAAGGCTTTAGTCCGCCGCAGAGTCCGCCACGTTAGCCGTGTGACTCAGGTGCGTGTTGGGAGACAGCAAAATTCATATATAATTTATGGGTATGTAGATTTCCTCATATTTTCCTTAACAGTCAAAGCATACGATAATGTTGAAGATAATATCATAAATGTTGTATGCAGTATACTCTTTGTACAATATATGTATTATTGTCCATGGTACCTACTTGTATCTATGAGCTTGTTCTTTAATTTAAATATATGTCACTTCTTCTGTTATAACCGAACATGTCGTTTAAATAGATAACTTATATTGAAGGCACATTCAAAAACGGTGATGCATATTCTTGAGATTAGGTTCCAATATGTTGTACAGCTCCATTTATTTTGACTGTGGACTTATTTAATTTAAGCATTTTGCAGAAAGGATTTGGCAGAGTTTTTATAACTAGCTCGCCTGCTTGACGTCAACCCCCATCTGGGGGATCCAGTTCCGAGAAAAAAAACACCGCGGTCGACTTGGGAATCGAACCCAGGACCTCCCGGTTCACAGACCATATACACTGCCGCTAGACCAAGGAGGCGACAGTGTATGTCTTTACATGTGACAGTGTATGTCAGTGTATATCTTATATGAAAAATCAGTTAAAAGAAATAATATGGACAATCCAAAGTTATAAAAAATAAACTGTTGCTCGCGACTCCGATTTATTTTCCGTGATAAAAAGTACATACCTATGTGTTAATCCAGTGTGTCAGCTTAATTTCATACCCCACCCAAAAAGAAGGGTGTTATAAGTTTGACGTGACTTTGTGTATCTGTGACTCTGTATATTTGTGTGTCTGTCTGTGGCATCGTAGCTCCTAAACGGATAAACCGATTTTGATTTAGTTTTTTTATTTGAAAGGTGACTTCATCGGGAGTGTTTTTAGTCATAATTAAAAAATATACGTTTAGCCGCGATAGCTCAGTTGGGAACGGTACGGACTGCCGAGATGAGTGTCGGAGGTTCGAGACCAACCCCAAAAAGAACATACACCTCTGACTTTTCTGTTTGACTTCATTGTGAATTATCGCTTGCCTTAACGGTGAAGGAAAAAATCTTGAGGAAACCTGCATACCTGAGAAAATTCTTCACAAGAATTTTGAAGTTATGTGAAGTCTACCAACCCGCATTAGGTCAGCGTCGTAGACTAAGGCCTAACCCCTCTCATTGGTAGAGAAGGCCCGTGCCCAGCAGTGGGACAGTAATATTACAGGGCTAATATTATTTATTATATGTTTATCCGTTTAAAGAACATCAGATCGTTTCGGATTAGACTTTCATTTCTTTCTGAGATTTTATAACTTCAATGACATTATAATAACAAAGTGACTTTGGCCTGATGTTGCAACATCATCTGGAATCAACGGGATACCCAACTCCTCCTCAAAGAATATATTACAAATAGATGATCAGTGTTTGATGATGGAACAAAAGAGGATATCGGAAAGACTGGAAAATAAAAGCTTTAGATTTTTTTTAGTTTGAGGTGTCTTTTTAATTTATAGTTATTAAAATAAAGTGTCTGTCAATATACAAGAACTGCCTTTCAATAAATTTAAATCTGAAGTCATAGGCTTTTTAATTAAAAGGGCATACTATACTATTACATCATTATCATCATCATCAGCCATAGGACGTCCACTGCTGGACATTGGCCGCCCCCAAAGATTTCCAGATTGACCTGTTGGAAGCGGCCTGCATCCAACGACTTCCTGCGACCTTTATCAGGTATCGTCAGGTATACTATAACATATAACTGAATAAATGAATGCTGTTTAGTCGCTGAGCTGATCCCAAACATTGTACGACTGTATTTTGATTGTTGTGAATTAATCGATGCAATTGGATGACATTCATGGATATGTGTATGACATTCTCAGGGTGATTGGAGATTTTTTTACATAAGCGTTACTTTTAATTTTGAATGCTGCGTCCTGTGCCGGCTCGGTCATTTTCCTGCAACATGGTTGAGATCGGCGAAAGGACTTTAAAGAGAGTAACGAATTACTTTTGACTTGATACTTCTCAAAATGTAGAGACAACATAAGTCTAAGCGACATTTTTGTAGGAACTATTGATTAAAGGCTGTATCTTCATAACCTTCACACTAAGCGCTAAGCACTATGTTAAGTGTTTAACAAGAAAACAGTCAATCATATGGGTTAAAAACCCACATCAGTTAGTTCCATCCTAAATTCGCTAATCCTTGCAGATGTGTTTTACATGTAGGTAAACAACAATGGATATTCTGTTAAGAGCCATTTCACATTTTATGTGAGGAATTCAAGATTTTGAACGCCTAATTCAAATAAAATCAAATCATTTATTGAATCCATAAAATGTTCAAACATTATAGATTCCGTCGACTCTACCGCCTGGGGGCTTACCACCACCTCTTATAGCAGTATTATTATCATCTTACTTGTACCGATTCCCATACAAAACAAACGAAGAACGATTATAATAATACTGCTATAAGAGGTGGTGGTATTCCTGCTGTTCGGAAGGCTGTTTCGCCAGAGAAGAACGAGCAAGAAACTCTGACGTTGCTCTTTTTAACCCCAATTTACAGTCAGCTACTAATACAGTGCAACACCAGATATAGAAAGACCTTAAATGAGAACAGTTCAACCATGATAACAATAGATATCTAATAATATAGGACAAAGTAACATACAAGATATACTGAGCGACTCCCATAGCCACGGCAAGTTGAATAGACACAAGCAAACAAAACAGTCCAGGCAGACTAGTTTCCACAAGCAAGACTCGTTCACGAGTATGACGCATGTGTCAGCCATCGACCTCCTCAACCATGTTGCAGGGAAGTGATCGACCCGGCACATGGCGCCGCCACAAGCATACACCTTAAGTGAGCATGACTACCTAGATTGATAGCAATGGACAATACAATACAAATTTAGTATCATAATTCATTAGAACGGCTCTAATACAGTTGGGTACTTGACTATGTTTGATTTTATACATATTTGTATATGTAATAGCAAGTAAAACGAAAAAGAATCCCTTATGTAAAATGTGCATCGAAATTGGTTGAAAAATGAGGCAGTAATTTATATTTTAAATTCTGAAGTGGGGGCATATTGGAGATATCTTGCTATCTCTTTTCAACGCACGTACCGTTATGGCGCGACGTGATTATACTGATACTTCTCTTTCCCGTTTGAAGGTTACACCAAACTGCAAAAGCTTATAACTTTTTTATTTTTGAGAATATTTCAATATATTTTCTTTATATTTAAGATGACGTAAATTTCATATGAAAATAATTTAAAAAATGTCAAGTACCCAATGATAGGTATTCTAAAAGTAGACTCATTATTCGTGTTAACAATTATTCTCACATATACTACTTAGTTTTTTGGTTGCGAATGATTTCCCGTTCCTAATTTCCGGTAAATAATGGCGCAGGTCTTCAAATATGTACCGATTAATAATTTCTTAAATCAGCCCAGGCGTCTTCGAGTAATCGGGGAACATACATACATACATAAAAAAAATCCAACGAATTGTTAACCTCCTCCTTTTTTGAAGTCGGTTAAAAAATCCTCGAAAATATAAATGACATTTTATAAAATTGGCAAACTTTTATCTAACGTACCTACCGATAATTAACCACAATTAGCCGATTTGTTTTAAAAATAATGAAAAATTAGAACAAAATAATTTGTGTTCGTGACGTTGCAGATAAACGGCAGGAATGTCACTTAAGATGGTATGGCCACGTTTTGAGGAGACCACAGGAGTATGTTGGTAGCAGATATCTGGCCCAGATCTTACCAGAGGTGCTGGATGTTCTGGAGGAAGATATGAGAGCCATTGATTTCACTATGTGGGATGCTCAAGACCGACTGAAGTGGAAGCGTTTAAGTAAGAAGGCGAATCCTGGCAGAAAGCCGGGATAACGCCAGGCAGAAAAAGGAATGTGAAATATTTTTTCTTGTATTTGATTTATTTGATAAACTTTCTTTTATAAATAGCCTTATTGTGTTTTGTTTTTTTAAATACATCACACTAAAATAGAGGTACAATATAATATACTGGCGGGTGATAAGTAGTGATTTATTAATTTATTTATTAGGACACATAAAGCATACATCAATACATATCATTATTGTTTCACGAACCCTAAATAATTGACTACTTGCACTACAATTGACGGTAGGTGCAGCGCACTCCCAAAAAACCAGCCCCCACCCACAATTAATGGATTTATCCGTAGTCACCAGAATCATGCTGGCTAAATTATTGACCGACTTCAATGTAAAACAAGTTTAAAAACAGACCGACTTCAAACCCGATCGTGACTAAAATTAAATGGGACCACACTTGAAATAAGCTCTCTCGAACACAAAAATAATTTTGAAGGTCGGTTTTTGGAAGTCGGTCGAAAAGGAGAAGGTCCTCAATTCGTCTGTATTTTTTTATCCATGTTACGCGATATTTCCGCCAAATGTGAACTGAATTTCTAAATTATTTTGTGTTCGATAAAGCTTATTTCAAGGGTGGTCCCTTATTTGGTCACGATCGGAATTGAAGTCGGTCTCTTAAGTTTTTAGACGTGTGGTTCATTATGCTTATATTCTTCAAGCTCCGAAGAGGGAAGAAGCTAAGGGGCTTGCGACAAGACAGGCGGATGGCAGATACAGGAATATACCCCCACCTACACCAACCAAGCATCAAGTTAAGTTTGGTGGCTACCAAACTTACGTGCAGGTGGGGGTATTACGACTCGAGGGGCTCCTCGAGAGAATATTTTTGAGAATATTTATTTTTATTTATTAATCAAATGTTATCAGTGCGCGCGAGCTCGTGACGAATTCGATTGTCAAAAATATTCCTGCTCCGGCCGCTAATAACAGTTGGTGGAAAAGTTATCGAATAAAGGCGTGATGCGATTATATATTAATTTAAAAAAATAAACGACATTACAAACACGAACAAAAATCTACTGTCAAATCTAGTTTAGTGACTCCCAAATTTTAATTGCATAACAAGATAAAACATTATTAAATTATCATCTATAGTAATAAAGTTTGATTTGATATGATTAAAATGTGGATGATTGTTGATTTTAAAAATTACCCTTCTTATCCTAATTTACAAAATATGTACATAGATAAAAATTAAATTATTCGAGATTCATGTAAAATTAATGCAAAAAATGTAATGTTGCGAAAGTGTTTGCCTCATTAGACAACTCGTGAAAAATCATCATTAGAAATTCAAAACGAACGTTAATGTTATAAAACCTCTCTATGGTAAAGTATCTCTGTTATAAAGATGATTTATAGTGAATATTGTGACTCAACACTCAACATTCATAGACGAGGCGATGCACACGTTGATAGCATTTATGTATTTAGTATATACAACAGAACTTTCGTAAGTAATCAACGAACGGTAAACATCTCCATGTATCCGTCGAGTACATGTCTTTATACATAATAGCACTCGAAGGTAAAGACGTCGGGTGGTCGCGTTTCGAATATTTCCCCAATGATTAAAGCGGCGGAGTCACTCTTACTTCACTCCGCACTCCATTATACGAAACTGTAATCATCAAACTATCCGCGCAACCCTACCCACTGTCTCGAACGTGCTGGTAACGTGCACGTTTACGTTACGTTCCCTCGTGCAAAATGTATCAAACGTAACGTAAACGCGCGCTGCTTACGTGCTGACTGCGCCCTCGTGGTTCGCCTACATAATTATTTAAGTTAATGATATACTACACCTTTCTTGCCGTAAATGATTTCTTTTGAGGGCGGCGAGAGCGGGACGCTGCGAGGTTCCTATACGAGTGTGATAGAGAAGGATGGCGGGGTGGTGCCGTAGTGCCACCCGCACGGTAATGCAGGCTCTTTCTGATTATAATATTGTGGAGCCGAGTGTTGAGTGTGAAAGCGGTGGGTCGGTTTTAATCTTGTTTGCTTATGTATTGGTGCTATGTACTCAGTTGTAGCGGCGACTGCGCTGCTGTGGACTGTACGCGACGTACATAAACACCTGTATATATTATTTTTAATGAACGTAATACTATTATGATACTCGAGGCGCGAGGGAATCGCAAATTAAAGAGGTCGACCTCTCCACCACTGCCGAGCTCAACACAACTCGAGTGGTGACTCTTATAATGTAAATCAAAAGAATAAGTGATTAAATATCTTTGTTTGATGTCCAAACTGCTTGATATGAGCACCTGCCGACGTATTTTGTACCTCCTTTCCTCGCCGTACGTTTGAGTTCTGAATAATACTACAATTTAGAGTTTACTCTGAATTCTAGGGAGTACTGTGTGTAGTGTGGGTGGATAAGTTTCGCTTAACTTGGTTATATTATATTAATGTTATTTGGGGGAAGTCTGTGTCCAGCTGTTGAACGTCCTGTGACTGTGGCTGATGAAGATAATCATTTTCTATAAGGTAGAAACGTTATCAGTTACGTCTACAGCACGAATGGGCCGGCTCGACCGGCTTGATACCGCTACCTTATAGAATACATAACATAACATAAGCTCACGCCTGTATCGCCGAAGGCGTAGGCAGAGGCGCACTAGTGAACTAATACATCCATATTTCGCAGAGCTTAGTTCCGTCCCAGATGTGATAGGGGGCGAGCCTATCGCCATATCGGGCACAAATTTCAGACTCCGGGCTGATACTGAAAAGTTCAATATCACTTTGCTCGAGCTGGGGATCGCACCATAGACCTCAAGTCGATAGTCGAACCGCGCAGGCCATTCCACTACGCCACCGGGGCACTTCACATACACATACTAGCAGTATACATTATAAATTAAATTACACAAAAAAAAATACAATCAGAAATCAAAGGGTGGTCTAGTTACTTTAGCCCATTCTCAGCATTTCCTAGTGTGTATGCTGAGGTAACTGACGACTGTTTAAAAATTATGTTTATTATTGGCTATAATAATAAACACTAAAGGCCCCTAGCTATTCGTAGCCCACGTCTATAGACGTAGAGGTACATTCGAATGAAGCTCACGCGCACACATAATTACTTATTTGGGTACATTTATTGATTTAGATTTTATGCAATGATGTTTTTGTTCACCATTTTAATAAAATGAAAATATTTTATTACCTTTTTCAATAAATATTATACTAGGTCGAAGAGTTTAAACTTATATTGCTAGAAAGTCACGTACAAAACTCAATTCGAAACAAGATCCCGGGAAACAAGGTCTACATGATATTATTTCCCATATTTTGATATCTTAATGTACAAGTAGTAGTACCTCATCAGTGTACTATTTGGAACAGAATCGGCTGACTGGAGGTGCTGCAACTGCAGTACTAAAACGAATGCCAAAACCAAACGGGCGTCATTCATCATGCCCGACCCGGAGGAAGAGGATAACACCGACTCAGAACTTTTATCCACCGCAACATCTAGCATTACTCAAAAAATGATTTGTGAAATACGCCAAGAAATACGGGACATTGTACGCAACGAGTTGCAAAGTGTCCTACAATTTTACTCTGATAAAATAGATGATTACGAGATCAAGATTAAAAGCTACGAGAATCAAATTAGCGAATACAAGAATACATCTAAAAACCTGTCTATTAAAACAGAAGTACTTGAACAGAAGATCAATTATATAGAACAAAACTTCTTACATAACCATCTGGAAATCCATGGAATTCCAGAGGAGAAGGACGAAAATGTGATGTCTATTACCAACCTAATATGTAAAAACTAAATCTGAATCCTGCTAGCGTTACAAAAACATACAGTAAGAAGACTTACCAACGCCAGGTTACTACCACCACAAAAAAATCACCTATAGTGGTCGTAGTGACCGAGGGTGAGGAGTCGAAGTGGTTATCTGCATCCAAGGCAACCAACGTCAATGCTAAAGATATAGGCTACAATTACGACTCGAAAATATCAATTAGAGAATCCCTTACTTCTAGTAATTCTTTCTTGCTATGGAAAGCCAAGAATACACTCATGCAAAATGGATTGTGCAGGTTTGTTTGGTACAAAGGAGGGTTGATACGCGTCAGAAGAGTAGAAAAAGAAAGAGTTTACATAATTAGATCTACAAAAGATATCGAGGAGCTGGCAGCTAAGTTCAATAAATGTGACCAAGTGAAGTGAATTGGTGGTTAATTTACACAGATGGTAATATATGTTCGTTAATTAGTCTATTTATCTTAATATATGGATAACTACAACTCTAGTATATGTGAAACTAATGTAGACAACTGGAATGACTTCATACAAGACATTTGTCCAACTCAAAATGCGATGATTGCGCTTCACGTAAATATAAGATCTTTGATAAAAAACTTTGCACAACTAGAATATATTATTAATAGTAGCTCGATAAATATCGGTATTGTTGCCATAACAGAGGCTAACATCTCATCCAATTGTGCTAAACTTTTTGAACTACATAATTATGAAATGTATCACGAGCTTCGTGATAATAGAAAGGGTGGAGGAGTAGTTCTTTATGTACACAGAACTTTGAGATTTATAAGGAACCCAACTTCTACCTGCAATTATGAATGCATATCGGGCACAATTTTTAATAGCTGCAACGATAAAGTGGACCTGTGTGTAGTATATAGACCGCCCAACCTAAATAAATCACTTTTTATTACAGAATTATCCAAACATTTGTCTTCCTCTAATATAAGAAATAACTATGTACTGTTAGGTGACATAAATATTGACTTAACTGAGACAAATACGATGGTCACACAATACTTAAACGTCTTGAGTGAGCAAGGATTGGAGCCGGGAATCAGTCAATACACGCGTATAGAAATAAAAAATGATAGGATTACAAAAAGCTGTATTGACCATATTTTTATACGAAATTCAACTTTCCATATCAAATACAATCTACCGATAAAAACAGCTGTCATTAACAACGCATTGGCTGACCATTTCATAACCGGATTTGCTATAACTGAGGCAACTCACTCATCATGCAAATACCGAAACATACACAAGCTAGATAATAATAAGGTCCAATCTCAACTGCGTGATATTGACTGGAGCCCGGCGCTAACCTACGATGATCCTAACATTATTTTAGAATTTATTCTCAATAAATTTACTGAAGTATATGATAAATGTAAACATAACTATAATATAAATATGAATAAGCGTAGTTCATGCAAATGGGTGAATAATAGAATGTTGTACATGTGTAATAAGAGGGACGAATTGCTTAAAATTTGGATCAAGGACCCCAGTAATATGGCCAATAAATTGCTTTACAATAAATATCGAAATAAAACTAACAAATATATCAATAACCTACGAAATAAGAATATAAGAAAAGAAATAATCAGTAACTTTAGAAATCCTAAAGAGATATGGAAGATTGTAAATCGAATATGTGGCAAAATAACTAAATCAGTAGATGAAATAATAACTAGGACATTCAAAGAATACAGCACTAACGAAATAGTAAATAAATTTGCTAACGAATTTAGAGAAAACATAAAAAAAATTGGGCATCCTTGCAGTAAGACACTGATTGATCCAAATAGTTATGCAAACGTCCCTAACTTAACAATGAGACTCCGAAGGGCAAGGCACGATGTCATTATGACTATTATTAGACACTTAAATGACAAAAAATGTCCAGGATTTGATGGCATACGTACCTGTGACATAAAATATGTATGTACTTACATATCTCCAGTTATTACCCACCTAATAAACGCGTGTTTAAATAAAAATATTTATCCTGATAAATTAAAGATTGGAACCATAAGACCTATTCATAAAAAAGGAACATATAAAAATATAAATAACTATAGGCCAATTACAATTCTCTCAAGTATAGACAAAATTATAG
Organism: Clanis bilineata; assembly: GCA_036417725.1. Lineage (NCBI taxonomy): Eukaryota > Metazoa > Arthropoda > Insecta > Lepidoptera > Sphingidae > Clanis > Clanis bilineata. The sequence goes on along the minus strand of CM071154.1, from coordinate 16,593,856 downwards.
AAAAATATTTACGAAATTAAATTAATAATTACTTAACAGATAATACTATAATTCAAACAGCGCAATATGGCTTCCAAAAAAATAAAAACACGTGTCAGTTATTGTGTAAATTTACAAACGAGGTTAACACTTACCTCAACGACAAAAAGCATGTAATTGCAGTATTCATAGACTTTAGTAAAGCGTTTGATACACTACAATTCTCCACACTTTTTACAAAACTCACACAAAATGGAATACAGGGCCCCCTCTTAGATTTATTAAAGAACTACCATTCAAATAGGCAAACCACAGTGAGAATTAATGATGTATATAGCAACTTTTACAAAACAGAAAGAGGTACTGCTCAAGGATCAGTCATTGGTCCTACTGAATACCTACTATATTGTAACGACATGTGTAACATATTCAAAGAGGGTTCTGTATACCAATTCGCTGATGATACCTGCCTAGTAACGGCCGACAAAAATATATTATTAGCTCAAGATAGTATGCAAAGAAACTTTGACCTTCTTTGTAAGTGGGCCCATGACGTTGGCCTAGTTATAAATTATGAAAAGACTAAACTTATCCACATCCATTCTGCACACCTCAATAATTCTACGATTGAGCCAATCGTCAAGGCACACACTCACGAATGCCTGCATCATCAAAGTACCTTAGTTTTCGGAGCCTCATATACATATGCATGTAAATGTCAAGATTTAGAACTAGTCCCTCACCACTCATACCTTGGCCTTATAATTGATAGAAAATTCAACTGGAGGCCTCATATAGACTATGTTTGTGGTAAATTAAGAGCAATCCTAACCAAATTATCCTTAATAAAAAATAAACTACCATTTAAAACTCTAAGATTGCTATACTATGCGTTGGCTGACTCTATTATAGGATATGGATTAAGTAGTTATGGTAGAACACACAAAACATACATTAACGATATTTACAAACTACAATTAACACTATTAAAAACTATAGTACCTCACACTATTAAAAAAAATATAGACATGACTATAGTAATCTTTTTAAGTACTGTAAAATCATAGACATATATAACAAGATCAAGATGCATATCATATGTGACGACATTTGTAATGTCACTGGGCTAACACCAACAACTAGGAACAATAGATTACGGGACCTGTCTTATTTACCAAAGTACGTTCTACCATCTTATAATAATACATATGGAAAACGTACTTGGGAATATTTGTTGCCTTTGCTGTTAAATGAACTAAATTCAGATGTGCATGATAAACTATTAAGTAATCCGGACAATTGTAAATTACTTATGAAATCAATGTACTTGGCAGTAGAACCTACTAACTCTGTCTAAAGTGTTTTTTACCTGTTACTATATTGAGGATGTAATAAATAATTACTAAGCGCATAATATAAGCTGTGAGCGACGGCAGTGAGATATAAACCGTCGGCGGTTTCTCTTCACTGTTTATTGTATTAATATTTGTATTAATTATACTTGTTCATGAATAAATTAAAAAAAAAAAAACCTAATGTAGAAATATAGCATTAATTGGACCGTGTTACGCAGAAATGATCCAACCCACAAAAAAAAATGTTATTGATGCCAACATGTTCTAAACCATTAATACACCATATTGGCGTCAACAATTTCTTTTTTGTAATTTTTGTGGGTTGGACCTTTTCTGCGTAACACGGTCCAATTTAGTATCAGATTATTGCATTGCTATTCCTTAAGAACATAGTTATTATTTATGTGTTTTTATTCTTAAAGAACACGTGAACATAAAACATTGTATGTGTATAAAGATTAGTCAAATATTTAGGCTAAATTAAAATAATTTGTTACTTAATAGGCTACATAACATAAGCTCACGCCTGTATCCCCGAAGGGGTAGGCAGAGGCGTACTAGCGAACTAGAACACCCACATTTCGCCGAGCTTAGTTCCGTCCCAGATGTGATAGGGGGCGAGCCTATCGCCATATCGGGCACAAATTCCAGACTCCGGGCTGATATGGAAAAATCCAATATCACTTTGCCCGACCCGGGGATTGAACCCGAGATCTCAGATCCGTAGTCGTACCGAAATACCACCACGCCACCGAGGCAGTCAGTCAGTTAATAGGCTACATTGTAATAATTCTAATAGTGTACTCACATTTGGTATCTACCTTTTTTCCTCGGGAAATCTAATTACAGATCTCTCCATGCCGGAGCATGGAGGTATGTCGGACTCACCGAACCTAAAGCCGTCCTACCGAATTTATAAAGGGTTCTTAAGTAGTCACCTAAATTTCTTAAGAAATTGTGTACATGAAACTCTTTTTCCGTTTCTTTTAATTTATGTTTGTTTATATTCGGAGTATGTGTGGTGTGACTGAGTGATAGGGTAAGAAATGGTGTGGTGAGAGAGCAGTGTGGTTTGAAAAAGTAAATAATAACGAGGATTGAGAAAGGAATGTTGCGGTGGTTTGGGCATGTAGAAAAGATGGATGAAAGCAGGTTGACAAAGTGAATGTAGAGGTATATGCCAAGTGTGAATGGTAGAGTTGGAAGGGGAAGACCTCATCGAACATTCTCTAACCAAGGCAGAGATATACTCGAGAAAGGTCAAATTAAAAGTACCCTAAACCGACGTGCATGCATGAAGAATGTAATGAGACTGAATGAGGCGAAAGAGGTGTGTAAGGATCGTAGCAACTGGAAATCCGTTGTCTCTGCCTACCCCTTTGGAAAAAGGCGTGAGTCTATGTATGTATGTATTATATTCGGTGTTAATACTTACGTTGATGGCCGTAGCCATAGCCGTAGCCGTAGCCATAGCACAGTATCTAGGCTACTGAGCATATTTTAGCCTAGCCTGTTTGATTTAATTCCATTGTAGACTTCACAAATAAACTCAAATTATTTATTCTCAAGAATATGTATGTGAAATCGTAAAGAAAATAAATAAATCGTCCTAGTTATTCTATAATACAAAAAAAAAACATATTTAAAATGTAGGAACTGTTGTGTATGCATATGAACAGTGTACTTTGAACAGACTTAACATATTCCAAGTGATAGAGTCTATGTAGAGTCGCCTTCTTGGGCTAATGGTAGCATATATGGGCTGTGGACCGGGAGGTCCTGGGTTCGATTCCCAGGTCAGGCAAAGCAAATTTTCTAATTTAATTTGCCCGGGACTGGATCCCTCATAAAGGGTTGACGTCAGACAGGCGGCCGGTCGGTAAAAATTTAGCTAAATCGTCGTTGCAACATGCTTGAGAAAGTGTGTTACGCTGACCCCACATTAAGATGGGATAAGGGCAGGTAGAAAGAAAGAAAGACTCTATGTAGAGTTTTCCGAAAACAATGCATAGTGTATCCTTTACCCGAGTGAGATTTTGTGCAATCTCCCTCGTATTTCAGATAGAACTTCTGAGATGAAGGTCTGTAAGAGAAGAATACTTGGGCTTCCGCAAATCTCGCTTTACCAAACTAAGCGCAACAGTAGGTTACTGTTGTACTTCATTTTTTGTGGAATAGTGGTATATTCATATCGATCGATTCTATCTATTAGCTCTAGACATAACGGTCAATGGCTTTACCCCTAATTTAAAGCCCTTGGTTCAGTCTACAACATGACGGCCTCGATGGCCTAGTGGTATAGCGTATGCGGTACGAATACCGTTCTGAGGTTGCCTGTTCGATCTCCGGATTAGACAATGTCATATTAGGTTTTCTAGTCGATCTCACACCGGTGTCTAGAATTACTGGCTGATATAGCGATAGGCTCGCCCCCTCACACATTTGGGACGAAATGAGTTAGGCGGAATGTTCTGGTTTTCTAGTTCATGTCTGCTTACTCCTTCAGGTATATAGGCGTGAATCTATTAAGGCAGGTACTAACATTTTTATTATTAAAAAACACAACTTAGATAAGATGATTTTAAAATATCATTTGACCTTAACCTTAGAATGGGTTTTTAACATCTACATTTCAGATACTTTATTTTTAAATAGAGCCAACCCAATGCTATGATATTTAATATGACTATAACAAGAAGTATGTATGTATTTTAATAGAGGTATTAAAATACATAATATAAGATTGTTTGCTGGAATTTGGCTATAATTATTGCATTATGTTACGAGACTAATCATCTTCAGTGAAATTTAATTATCAAAGATTGTTGTTATTACGGGCATACGGAGTGTAACATGTTTACAATACATTATAGTTTCATAATTTTATTGTTGTTCAATGTTGGTGGTCATTGTGTTTATCGAATGCATTGCGTTTATCATCAAGCAAGTGTAGGTGCTTTTCCCGTGCTGAGGTTAAAAAAATATGTGTTTGTAATATTTTTGTACATTTTCCTATATACATATATTATCATAAAAATCATATATATCATATATATCATATAATTCGTTTTTAATCAATAATTTTCCCAAAACTGTTTTATAATGATATCTATGATAGCTGCATAGATAAAGCATCAGGTTTTTGGACATAGAGGAGACGCATCGTGTTTTGGGGCATTATGTATACCTAGAATATGAAGCAAATAAGAAGACGGTCCATCCTATGGTATGCTATAATATCAGCCTTACACTAGGTCGTATGAGTCTGGAAATACCGCATGAGGAAGCCGATTACGTAAGGACATTGCGCTGGGAAGAAACCTTCGCGTAAATACCACCGTTGATAATGCACTCCTAAACGGATGCCAGATAGCAAGGATGGAGTGAAAAAATCGTTTTATAGCTGTTTTAGTTTTTACTCTGTAGCTATCTATAATATAATATTAGCCCTGTAATATTACTGTCCCACTGCTGTGCACGGGCCTCCTCTACTAATGAGAGGGGTTAGGCTAAGGCCTAAGGCCTAAGGTAGACTAAGGTCTACCACGCTGGCCTAAAGCGGGTCGGGAGACTTCACATACCTTCGAATTTCTTGTGGAGAAATTTTTGGGTATGCAGGTTTCCTCACAATGTTTTCCATCACCGTTATAGCAAGCAATATTTCACAATGAAAACACACTTAATAAAGAAAAGTCAGAGGTGTATGCTCCATTTTGGGGTTGGTCTTGAGCCTCCGACGCTTCTTAGTACGTAGTAGGGCGCGGCGCGACGGTGGAATAAACGGTGGATAATAAAATCTATGATCAGCAGCCTGAGCAGGAAAATTTCTGACAACCGTAAATGTATTCGAACTCGATGCGCGTCTAAGAAATTTGTATGAAATATTAACCAAACGTCATCAGTGCGCAGCGAACTCGAATACATTTACATTTACATTAGTTTTTTGTGCTCCGGCTACAGATTCTGCAAATACAATGCACATAGACTATTGCAGAGTATATTACAATGGGTACATAAAACAGCGTGTATATTTATATAAACTATACACGATAAATGAATCGTATTCCTTCATTCATGCTAGTGACATTCACACTTATATTCTTCCTTACAAAAACTCTGTATTCACTACATGTAATTACATAACGTTATGTACATGAATATAATGCGTGCCTACACGAGCGTGGGCGTCTTATGTGCAGGGTTTGTAAGAAACAAAGCGAGTCTCGAGTCCTGAGTCCTGGCCACCTCATTATACATAATATAATGTGTAATGAGAGTTGTGGGCGCGGCATACACTACTACTCATGTATGTAGACGAACCATGATATACTATACATCTCGGATTAAGGCGTCAATATTCCAGTTTATCCAGACACTTGTCTGCTATTTGGTCTGTGATATACGAGAAGTATTTGATTTAGCTCGACACGAAGCGTTACACAATGGAATAAATGACACTTCTGCTACAAGTTGGTTTTCCAGACACAGTTGAGTCGTTCCTGTTAATTGGACTACTAAGGGGACAACCTATATATTTTTTTTAAATTTATTTAAGACACAATACAGAATACAATCAAATTACACAATCCATACAGCTAGTGTTAGTAACTTACATCTAGATTACACTCCAAAATCTGTGCCCAAATCATGATTATAGCATATAAGTAGATGTTATGTTTGAATATCAGATTAAAATGTATTATTAACAAATAGACTTTATACAACCATTCCTCGATCATGGCTTCTGAAACGATGTAGTGAAATTCCGTTAAAAGCCATACGGTTGGTAGCCCTATACATACGAGCATATGCAGTATGAAGCATCTGTCACTCATGTGCCGCTTGTTGTATACAATGTGAGTACATAAGCTACACAGCACAACCCGCAGGTGTATAAACACTGCACCTACATTGCGCCGCGCCACGCCGCGCCGAGCCGCCCGGACTAGTCTCACAAATAAAAGGGTATCAATTCATGAAATATCAAAAATGTCTTACGTTGGGGTAAATATATTTCCTATAAAAAGACTGAACTGTATTTTTATTACTGTGGTTAAATAATATAAACTAGCTTGAACTCCCCTTCAACTCATCCATAACTCTATTTTAGGACATTGCCCCATCACCTAAAATTACAAGAATCTTTAGTAAAATACTTAATGTATTTACAATAATGTGTCTTAGTACATGAACAAATAAGCACCAAATATAACATTGAATTGTTCGTGAGACACATCTGACTTGTTGCACAGACACATGACAGAGCGTGTGCAATAGTTTGTGTTGCTGTCGGTACTCAGTACTCGGTGTAGTCGGAGTCGGGAGGAGGGTCGCTGCCGGGAGTCGGGAGTATGTGCCGGCGCGGCGCGGTGCATCGTCTGAATGAACTACACATAATGTAAGGCTTGTGTAATGGAGCTATGTACCTTGTGTTTCACAGCTCACAGCCCACTCTGTATGCGTGTATGATACATGAACTACGCATATCAACGATGCCTACTAATAAAAGATGGCAATTTTGTTTGATCGCGCTAATCTTTGCAACTACAGAAAATATTTTGAAAATATTTTCACTGTTGAAAGCTACACTATTCACTCAGGTGATTCATTTTTATTCCGAAAAGGATTTTCATATCATAATTATTATAAAATAGGTTCATAAGTTTTAACTTGAAATTTACGTTACTAGGAAACTACAATAGACGAATTAGATTCCTAAATTTTTCCTTGATTCACGTTTCATTGAGCAATACTTTACGTGTCGTAATGAAAGTCCCTTTAGCCTGTGTTCCTGTAATTGGATGAATCAATTCGGCGCCAGTCAGCTCGCATTCTGCCGCAGCCCGCACCCCGCGCGTAATCTGCAGTAATCTTATCGACATACTCTAAGCTTCAATAAATCCACCATCAATCAGCAGCACAAGCGAATTTATCACCTATGTAATTGTAATAAGACCGACGTGGTATGAATGAGGTAAGTTTGTACGAGTTTACACACTTAGGGCTGTCCGTGGAGAAAATAGTTTCCGATACCGTTAACTTTTGTTTTAGGGCTGCTAGCCTGCTGTAGTCGCTGGGTGCTTATTTAAAGGCGTGTTATACCGTAATAATTTGGGTATAGATATCTTATCTCCGGCCTGAAGCCCGAGCACGAAAATTAATGTAAATGTAAATGTATTCGAGTTCGCTGCGCACTGATGACGTTTGGTTAATATTTCATACAAATTTCTTAGACGCGCATCGAGTTCGAATACATTTACGGTTGTCAGAAATTTTCCTGCTCAGGCTGCTGATCTAACACGATGATGGATATAATTATGATGTGAATTACACAAAACAATGAGTATCTACTATTTCGTTTTTAATTAATGTGCGTAGAGAAAACATAGTTTAAAGAATAATAAATCTGTTTTATTTTCTTAATGACAAAGAATAAACTAGTCTATTGCCAATTAAAATTTTATATTTTTATCAGTATATAAGCGTTGTGGAAGAAGTCTCCAATTGTCTCACTGTGGAGGATGCTTAAGACTGAGCGAATTGGAAGCGTTTAAGTAAGAAGGCGGATCCTGGCATAAGGCTGGAATAACACCAGACAGAAAGACAGAAAAGCGCGGGAATCCGGCAACCCTGCCTGCACCTATTGAGTGAGACAAATTAGCGAATAATTCAGTATGACCAAGCGGTCCCCGTACCGACGCGACACGCCGACCCGACATGTCGTGATGAATAGGGAGGTTTAATTGTGTGTTATTCGTTCGCGACTTTTTCATTCAGGTTGTTAGCAAAAATATCTACAGCGTGGCTCTACCGATTATATCTACGTAGTATATAGTATCATAGTAAAGTTTCGAGTTACTTGTACTTATTCAGCGTTATCACCTTTATTTGTCACTCGGCTACAGCCCGATGTGATGCGACGATGTCATAAACGACGCAATATAAATCACGTTCGATATTTCCATTACGAGTACACATTTGTACAGTTGAATATGAAAGTAAATAATTTCGGTGAGTGGGTCTGTAGCATGAATTATTAACGCGACGTCGCTCTAGCATCTACCATCGTTCTGTAGGATCGCAGCTAAGGTGGCGCCTCAGCAATATTCGATTAGTGAAATACTTTGCCATCTACTGCCGCCATAGACTGCCTCGGTGGCGTGGTATTTCGTATTTCGGTACGACTACCGTTCTGAGGTCTCGGGTTCGATCCCCGGGTCGGCCAAAGTGATATTGGATTTTTCCATATCAGCCCGGAGTCTGGAATTTGTGCCCGATATGGCGATAGGCTCGCCCCCTATCACATCTGGGACGGAACTAAGCTCGATGAAATGTGGGTGTTCTAGTTAGCTAGTGCGCCTCTGCCTACCCCTTCGGGGATACAGGCGTGAGCTTATGTATGTATGTATGTTTGCCATCTAGGATCATTAAGGAGTTCACTAATTCTTGCTTTTGCAGTACCATTAAGCTGTGGAACAGTTGACTATGTGTTCCACGTGTCCCCCGTCGTACCACATACATATAAGATCATTTAAGCGGGGTGTGAATTGTAAAGGAGCGTTAATATGCAGGCTATCAAGCATCTATGCGTAATTCTAGTGACTGTTTTCTTCTCTGTCTTCCCATAATTATCACGTTATTCAAGTCATCTTGTTGTTGTGCTTATACCGGTTTGTCTATTTCCTAGTTTTGTACTTGTCCTTTTTGTCCCTCATCATAATCATTATCAGCTATAGGACGTCCACCGCTCACATAGCATAACCGCCTTCGTGGCGCAGCGGGCGAGTAGCCGGCTGTGAAACGTGAGGTCGCGAGTTCGATTCCCGCACCGAGACAAATTTCTGTGTGGCCCATAGATATTTGTTTCGAGTCTGGGTGTTGTGAGACCATGCGTCTCTCTTAGTTCCTTATACCCACGACACAAGACTCGATCTAAGTGTGGGGTCAGGACTATGTGTGTGACTGTTGGGTGTATTTATTTATTATTGTTATATTATTATCTATATTAGCTCTTCTTTGCTTTATTTTACGAAGCGCTAACTTAGTTGCCTTATGCTATATCTCTCTACCAACACGTAACTAGCGACTCTATGAATACATATTGCGTTCGTTACATTTTATATAACCCCTCACTAACACTCTTTTACTCTTTTATTATTTATAGAGTAGCTGGGGAAAGAGTGGCAAAATATTTTATCAATGTTTTAAGGTTTTATTTTTCTATAGACACCTATTTCATATGTGTAGCTTACAAACTGATAGGTCAAAGGGAATACATTCTAAACAAATATTAATGTTCTGAACCAATGACCTCCGTGGCGCTGCGGGCGAGTAGCCGGCTGTGAAATGTGAGGTCGGGTTCGATTCCTGCACCGAGATAAATGCCTGTGTGGTCATAGATATTTGTTCCGAGTCTGGGTGTTGTGAGACCTAAAGTCTCTCGTAGTTTCTGATACGATACAGGTTTTTTTCTTTAATTCATATCATTCTATAATATTATAAGAAATACTTAAATCTAAATTATGTTTTTTTCACATGTCATAAGTGCTTTTATATATGATCTACGTGATCAATAAAGATTTTTTTATTATTTATTATTTTTAACCCGTTGGAGGCGGCACATATATATTACATAAGTGTCTCGGCCTCCGGAGGCTGAGCCGCCCGTCACTCATTACGGTGCCGGTCTGACCAGATGCAAAGCAATTTGCCAATATTATGTCGAATCCGTCCGAAATCGTGACTGAACGTACGATAAACGTGTCGTTGCCGACAGTTTTATCGGGTCCTCGTAATGTGAACAGCTATATTGAAATACATGTGTTAATATGCATCCGACATCTTTGTCGTTCCTTTCAAACTATCGGTCCGACTAATGTGAACCTAGTCTTAGTCACATTCCGTAACACCCTCCGTTCATCTTTACGTTCCATTCCACTCATCTATAATTATAATATTTGATCCGACATTAGTACACTTGTAACCAGATTTTATCGCACCATAATCATAAATAACAAACCTGTACATTAGTAAATGAACGTGCGACAACAGACCAATATTTTGTATTCCTGTCCACCCACTCACTCGATGAGGTTACACGGCAGGGGATGAGGGGCGAGGGGCGAGGGTCGGGGGATGTACGGTGAGAGGGCAGTTTACTCCGGTCACGTCCACTAATGGCAATTTATTTGGCAAGACGAATGAGTGCATCTATAGAGGAAAGCCTCTTAAATGTCGGCGAAAAAGAAAATTTGCAGGAAAACGGGAAAATTGCTGTAGTGGTATACTATAAAGTAATAATGCAGTTGAATTGTATTATAAGACCTATGGTACAATATTATTATGGTATGGTAAACATTATTATTTTAGTTTTTTGTTGGTCCAGTGACAGTGAACATAGTGGACCACCGTCGGACCACCGACCAGAGGGTATTGACGTCAAGTAGGTCACCTGTCTTAAACCTAATTAAATAAATAAATTTTGTAACACCTTATTGAACACTTTTGTTCGTTTCTCTTTCTTCACTGGCTAACCAGCTTTCCAAACTGGCAAAGAAAAACGTCTATGTTGCCGTGCTCGACAGGGTTCACGATTATGTACCTACTATAACCTATGTAAAAAATTAATTGTCAATTGTGGAGTGCAATAAATCAAATAAATAAATAAATAAAAGTCGACGAAATGTAAATACTGTTAAACATTTAACGTAGGTATTCAATATATATAATGATTTGATTTGCATCGAGCAGCAGACATACAATATTTGTGTCGAGTGGCGAGTGCCGAGTAGTGAACCACCCGTGCGGAGTGTAATGGAATCGAATCGAAACGAATTGATATTTGTGTTGTCGCGGTAAGTACATAACTCGCGTTTAAAGCTTTTACTGTGATTGTCAACGGGAGATGGCTGGGGGGTGGATGGAGGTATGGGGAGGGGAGGAGTTCAGACACGTTATACCTTTAATACTACACAGAATAAATAGATAACTAATAGAAGCGACAACTTGTGTAACACTTTTATTTCTAACTACATATCATAAGGTAGGCTGTCTGTTTATCCGAGTTTGTAAGCCAGTAAATAACACGCTTTATATATTATTACCTATGCTCTTGCAACATGTATTTACATCAAGGGCAAAGGATTAAAAATTTCAAATATCTCTTCTAGATAATACCTGGATAAGACATATATTAGCTTACAATCTGGAAAAGGGAAGCCGGTAGGAATCGGGTTATATGGACCCATCGTCAGTCATTAACACTATGAATAAACATGCACTATAAGCACTACTATAACAATAGAGACGAGGTGAAACTGTTTAACTGACAATTCGCAAATTAAGTTAAAACAGAACTTAAAACGTTACATGTTAAAAAAAATAATATTTTAATATTTAATAGAATTACGCGTAAAACATGTTTAACATTGCATAGTTATGACTATTGGCTTTCTTTGTCGGATCTACACACGATTGTAACGTTTAATGTGAGTGTAATCAAAAGCACTCGCACTAATAGGCAGTGGTGAGTGGACGGAGCCGACCGATTTACTGTTGTTGCTTTCGATTACACTCGGATTTAGTTCAACACTACTTTATGTGTAGAGATGAGATTAGAATGTATTCACTGAACGACCAATATCTTCTAAAAGCATTATTGATTCGGTCAGTTTTATCTTTAATCTATTTGGTTGTACTGGGTACGTTATCTTGTTTACCAGTTATTGGCGATACGAATAAATAACAATAGATAGAGAGGAATCGTGTGGAAAAAATGAATATTTTTATCGACTGACTTCCAAAAAAGGAGGAGGTCCTCAATTCGTTTGTATTTTTTTATGACCAATTTTCAAAATTTAAAGGGTGGTCCTATATAAATTTGGTCACGATCGGTAAATTGGAAGTTGGTCAGTTAAGTTTTTAAACTTATGATTATTATAAACTAAATTACGAAAACAGCGATAGCTTAGTTCGGAATGGTACGGACTGTCTAGATGGGTGTCGGAGGGTCGAGACCAAAAATGGAACATACACCTCTGACTTTTCTATGTTATGTGGGTTTTCTTTGTGACGAGTGTCGGAGGTTCGGCACCCACCCCAAAAAAATAGCACACATCTCTGACTTTTCTATATTAAGTGTGATTTTATTGTAAATTATCGTTTGCTGTAACGGTGAAGGAAAACATCGTGAGGAAACCTGCATACTCGAGAATTTCTTCATAAGAATTTCGAAGGTATGTAAACTCTACCCACCCGGAATGGGCCAGCGTGATAGACTAAGGCTTAATACCTCTGATTTGTAGAGGAGGCCCGTGCCCAGCAGTGGTACAATAACAGGGCTAATATTATTATTACAAAGGTATTAACCAAATCCGTCCAGCAGTTCTCAATAGATTGTTGTTGCCGATGAACACCATTTTATTGTTATAGATTATGAATGTAAAACTCTGGATGTTTGATTGTGTTGTTGTTTGTTGTTTCTGTGTGTTTGAGTTTGTTTTGAATATTTTGTTAATCAATAACTTCGCTTGATTGATACACGAACTTTGTGATAACTAACAACTGATATATATTAAAATATTCTTCACTATAAACTGAATGGATTGGAATGATATTGAGCATTCAGGTAGATCTTATGGATAAAGATATAGACTTAATTTCATGTATGCAGTACGATCCTGTGGAAAAGTATTCACGTGAGCGGATCGCGAGCAAAAGCTTGTTGTTAGGTATTTATTTATTTATTTATTACAGGGGCAACAAACGGTTACATGTTAAGAATATATATAAACTAATCTTAAACTAAACGAATACATAAACATACAACCCACACCATTGCCCTTATATTGACATAATATAATTTTGACTTATTTAGCAAACAAACAAAAACTAACGTCAAGTTGAATCAGCAAGCTTAAGAGTGGCCATTAATTTAAATTTTTGGCTTGAGAGGGAGAAAATATCAATATGTGCAAAATGTGCATTGTAATGATCTAGAAGTCGACGAAGTGGTGCCCGGGCCTCTGCGTTACTTTTACATGAATCAGTGTGGAATAGGTAGGTATCTATTGTATTGTGTACATACTACATAGTACCTACTGGGGCGCGGCGTCGCTACGGGTCTACGCCGCTACGGCACTATTCGCACTGTTTGCGTGCACATAATGACTCTTTCATAGTTAGTGGTGGTGATTATTAAAATGTGCGGTATAACGAGGTGAGGCGGGCGCTGGAGGGGGGGGTATTGTGTGGGAGTGCATCCACAATGCATCACGTCGCATCACACATAGTGGAGACGAGTGGAGATGGAAGATTACTGCGCTCATTATGTACGCGCATTTGTAAAGGAGAAGCGTGCGCGGGAGCGGGTGCTGGAGCTGAGGCGGTTGTGATATCGGCTGCAAAAGTTTGTAAAAGTATATGGAAATAATTGCCAAGGTATATGAAGGTAGAGTGATCCACGAATTGAGGATTCCAGTGCCAAATGGGATGGATAAGTTACTTTGTTTCTTTAAAGTACCTTATCTATTTATGTACACCTACACCTACCCCTTACAACAGAAAAGGCGGTAACAGTTATATATAGTGTAGTATTTTACGAAGCACTTGTTTGTTTTAAGTATTAAGTTGCATAATGATTGAAATTAAACTAATTTTTTATGAATAACATTCACGTAAACCTAAGAAATCATTTTGCATAATGATTTCTTAGGTTTACGCGAATGTTAAACATTGAAATGAAACTTGTTTTTACGGATTTTAACGCTTTACAGCCTTCAACGTCGGGCCTAAAAATAAAACCAAATTGCGGTAAAATCCGTAAAAACAAGTTTCATTACAATGTTAAGTTGCATATCAGTGTTGATATCATACTCGCTGATCCCTCATTACTTGTTGAGTGTTTGTCCTAGAGGAGCCGGGCGGCATGGCGGGTGCGCATTACTTGATGGCGCATTTTATATATTTTTACATTTGCTTGCACAAAACGCTCATTACGGAATGCATTTGCTAACGAACGAGACGCCGCGGTCCGCCCGGCGCCCGCGCCCGCGCCCGCTCCCGCCTCACTCTGTCATCTCTGTTATGTACTAACAGTAGTGCGAGAGTCGGTACACGAATAATGATAGTGATTTTTGTAAGTATGAAAATATATAACAAAAAACATTATTCACAAAGACACTCAATATTAAATTGTGAGAAACTATTTTAGTTAATTTTTTTTTTTTTATAGCAGAGATTGGCAAACGCGCAGATGGGTCACCTGATGGTAAGTGATCTCCACCGCCCATAGACACCCAAGACACAAAAAGAATCATGGGTGAGTTGCCAACCTAAAAGGAGGGAATGGAAGGGGAGGGAAGGGGATTGGGAAAAGGAGAGGGGAAATGGGCCACCGGAAGTCTCACTCACCGAACGAATCGCGACAACAAGCTGCCACTTTACGTCGGTTTTCTGTGAGACAGTGGTATCTAACCGGTCGAGCCGGCCCATTCGTGCTATAGACGTTACTGTCTACAGCATGGCTCTACCACTCGGATATTAATAATTTCAATATGGATGGGGTTTTAAATGAAACAGAGTTGCAGTAATTGCCTTGCATTGCCTTGCACAAAATGCTATGGAACGGTGTCAATTATTTTTCAGGCACTTTAGAAGCAGCCGTATGTTTGTATATTGAGGTGTCCAGAGATACACTTATTTGTTATGTCGTGAGCGATCAAAGATCGACGTGACCGCAGGGTCGTATAATAACTAATGCTTGTCTCCCATACGGGCAGGCATAGACCTCGGAATTCTACTTATTATCATTATTGCACACCTATTTTCCCTCTTTTATTCTCATTACATTAAATAAATAATAAATAAATAAAATAAATACACCCAACAGTCACACACCTAGTCCTGACGCCACACTAGGTATATATAACCTGTATTGTGGGTGTCAGAGACCCTGAGAGACTTTCGGTCTCACAACATCCAGACTTGAAACAAATATCAGTGGGCCACATAAACATTTGTCCAATGTAGGAATCGAACCCGCGGCTATTCGCCCGCTGCGCCACGGAGGCTGTCATTCTGCATTACGGGTTCTAAGGTCCTCGAGAACATCAGTTAGAGAAGAAAACTTCAATAAAATTTACACATAACAGCCGTCAGCTAGCTCTCGTGCTATGCTATCTGTAAAAATGGCCGGGTAGATGGCAGACAGAGGCTTTGTCTATAGGTAACGACGTAGTTCCGCCCAGTAACGATGTCCTCCCGGTAATGACTACCTCCCCCCCTCCTCCTCTCCGTTGCCCCTCGCGTCCCCGCCTCCCGCATCAGTCCGCGCAGGCCCGGCCGACGTGCGCGCAGTCATCACCTACCCGCGACACTCAAAACAATGACATTACTTAAACACAGAGAGTCGGCATGGTTTATGACTTCTTGGTCAATGAAATAATTATTTTCCAACTCCCTCATATTTTCATAAATTCATTAATTTTCATTGCGGGTGATAAGGACAGTTTTGCATTCTCAAGAATTAGATTAGTTCTTAAAATGTTTTTAAAATTTTATTTGTCAATAACCTCCCAAAAGTATCGGGCATCCCATTTCAAATGTCCCCCTCGTTGGTCTAGTGGCAGTATATATTGGCTGCGGACGTGAGGTCCTGGGTTCTAATCCCAGGTCGGGCAAAGCAAATTTTCTCATCTAATTTGGTCGGGACTGGATCCCTAAAAGGAGGTTGACGTCAGGCAGGCAGCCTGTCGTAAAAACTAAGCCAAATCTATTCTGAAACGTGCTTAAAAAAGTGTGTTGTGCCGACCCTACATTAAGGTGGCATAAGGGCAGTAAAAAGAAAAAAGTATGTAGTAAGATATGCTCAAGTTCTCAAAGGGTTTCCAAATGAACACTCAATCGGTCATTTATTTTGTCGATACCATTGTCTATCACTTCGTTATTCTAAACTCAAAAGTATTTGATTATAATTCTGGCAGCAATCAAATCCAATTGAGATTTATCAGCGTTCCCAGGCACATGGCGTTACTCTATCAATGGTTATGGATACTCTATCAAAAATATGGATGATGTGATGTTCGCGGTGTGCGGCTTTCGTCCTACATCAGTAGTGTTTGTTGTGCTCGAAGGCAGACTGATGAAAATGGCGGCGCGACTCGCGATAGTTAACGGTTTTTAAATGAAAATCGTTTTGTAATATCCCTTAGTGGCGCAAGTCGCTGTTGGTAGGGGGCGAGGGGCGAGGAGCGAGGGGCCAGGGGAGGAGCATCCACTGCTGCACTGCGTGGATAACATTGTGATTTCATATAAAGAGACTGAATTAAAATATAATTAAAAATAGTGCTCCGTACTGTAAGTTTTGTCGCTGTTTTTTTTATACAAAGAATGCTTAAGTGGCAGTTTATTATGCAGGTCATTAGTATGTAAAGAACAAGTAGTTGCAATTGAAATCTCAACAAATCTATCACGGGAACTGAACTAAAACCTATTGCTATGCAAAATTTCAAAAGATCCGTTCGGTTGAACTGGCGTGAATGAATAACAAAAAACCTTCCAAACTTTTGAATTTATAATATTAGTATAGATGATAACAAATGCCCTAAAGGGGGTTGACGTCAGGCCGGCAGCCGGTCGTAAAAACTAAGTCAAATCCTTTCTGCAACATGCTTCAAAAAGTATTGCTCCGACCCCACATTAATGCAGGATAAAGGCAGGTAGAAAGAAAATAGTATAGATGGTACGAACAGACCTATACTCCTTAGATTTAGTGAATTATATTAACAGCATACAAAAAATACATAACAAACTTCGAACAGCAGTTATCTGCGATTCCAATATCGTAGAATAACAAAATTGATCGATCGACAAGCATCGTAACTTCATGCTTAGGAAGCGTCACGACTCATCTCATATTCATATGAACTTAAAGTGAATAACGAAGCGAGAACCCCGTCCCTCTCCCCTCTCCCCTTCCACAGCTCGGGATGGAAAAATTTCACAATTTTAGCATAAAGTTTGTTTGTGATTGTTGAGGGGCCCTCGTGTGTGCGCTCGCCGGGGACATCGCCCGAATTTGGAAGAAATCGGAAGAGTTGATTGAGTATTGTCCGATTTATAACATTAGCTGCTTGTAAATGAGGAATAAATTCTGTCGCCTCCTTAGTCTACTCGTAGTGATAACATAAATGAGCTGTGGACCGGAGATCGTTTGTTAAATATCGATTTCCTGGAGCTGCTGGCTGGCTGCATCACCCAAGGCGGGTTGTCGTCAGGCAGGATATCCCTGACAAGATATGTTGCGTCGACCCCACAATGGAGTGGGATTAGAGCAGGTACAAGAAATCAATAATAAAATGTTTCCTGATAATGACGAGGATTTATAAAGAAGTATTTTTATCCCTGCCTAGACCACTCAAAAATGAAAAAAGAGGTTATGTGCTTAGGTAAATTCGTCTATACATGACATACATTAATTATTTTCACAAAAAATTTACCGTGTAATGAACTTTACTCGCTATTTTAAATTTAAAAAAAAACTTTCATAACCCCTCTTATTAGTAGAGGAGGCCCGTACCAGCAGTGGGACAGTAATGTTACAGGGCTAATCTTATTTAACGTGCGTCGACTAATGATTTGCATAATTCGTTTCCAGCAGTGGACAGCTTGTGGCTGATGATGATGATGATGATTAATCATAATTGTAATAATACGAGGATAAGATTTTATTCTAATTATAGTGCATTATATTAGTTCTATCGTGTTTAATTACCGTTACATACAAAAGACTTCAACGCGGTCGACCTTTGTTTTATTGCTAGAGGAAAATATAGTATACAAAGAATAAAGACCAAGACCTTAATTTTTTGTTGTGTTTTTGTACATAACTACATTATTAGTTTTTATATCTCGTATATATTAACAGTTGAGGAGTTCCCCATAATGAATATATTTATAATGGTGTGAAGATCTAAAGGCTCCAGTTCTTTCATATAATATAATAAAACGAAAAGCTATATAAGAGGCATATAAATTATCCAAGATGATAATAAGGAGTGTCCAATTTGCCGCGAGCTGGGCCTTTGAGGCGGCGCGGGCACAATAATGTGCAAATGGTAAATGAGGAACAACAGAGGGCGCTCCACTTGCACTCACAATATGCTTTGTACAAACAGTGTGTACACTCGTCGACATTCCTCTTTGAGAAAAAACTATAGACTTTTTTGGCTGTTGTATGACGTGGTGTCATGGTAATATAGTTCACTCCAATATATATATATGTATATATAGTTCATGTTTATAATAAGTCTATTAAAATAATTTTGTATAAGTCTATGTATAATTTAAGATTGTTCCACAATTTAATTATAGGAATAAGGACTTTATGGAAATTATCTAAAACTATTGTAAAATTACCGTATTACAATGTTATGTTTCTATAAGGATACTGAGGAAATGTTATGCAGCTTAATTTTCTGTAATTTTTACAATGTGACTGTCGATTTTTTTGTCCAACAGTGTATCTAGGTATACGCTTACTTTATTGTTATACTGCAAGCTGATCACAAAGCGAGTAGGCAGCGAGGTATTGTGCGGCCTCACGGTGAGTGGACCCGTGCAATCACCGGAGTGTCTCCACTCTGCACGGACCAGCGCGGGGGGGGGGGTAAGGGGGGCGAGGAGAGAGGTGGTACGGCCACTCGTCCTACGACCTTTGATCTCATACTGACTGAAGAAAATAAATGAAAAGCTCTTTTTCATCTCCGTGCCTTCATTTTCCTTATAAGTATCTGAATGTTATGATAACAATGAGATAGGTGGGTATTCTCCAATATAGAACAGAAATCATTATATTGTGATTCAATACTCTATGCCATTATTAGTCCGTAATTTTTTTAGAAGTCGATAAAATCAGAGTAACACAATTAAACCGTATCATCACGTTGCAAACAATTAAATTAAATGAATATGTTTAAAAGTTGTATATTTCGACAAGTTGAGGCTCGATTATAAAATTTAGACAAATAGAATTGAGCTAAAAGCATGTTAATGATATTACAATGATATTATTGTGTAAAATGATATGTGTAAAGAAAAATATAATTTACTTTCATTTAAAAATTCCCTAGCTACATGCGTCAGGGTACGCTGTAACATAGACAGCCAATACTATTTACTTTGTAGTCTATTCTATGGTGGAATTATGAAATATATTACCAATTATTATTAAACCCTTACATTAAATTTGGTGTATAAATTAATTCAAGATTCTATCATTCATATCAGCATTAAACTGTTTTTTCTTTGTTCACAAGATCTCATCTCAAAATGTCAGTTTAAAATCTCTTTGATTCATTGTCGTCAAGGCTTCGCCGTCCAATTGACATGTCCATTAATGCGACAGTAAGTGTCGAACTCGAGCCCCGCCCACGTGACGTCCCGCAGGGCAGCTTCATCGACAAACAAAGGTGTCATGTTGCTGCGTCATGTCACATGTACACGTCTCCTGCTATTGTTAACATTATACTCGTGTTGTCACAACAATGTACGCAAAAACTGACTGACTGGTCAATGAATGCGTCGGTACCCGGTGTAGAAATATTTAATTTAGGCTTTACTTTCTCGAAAATTTAAAGTTGTTTAATATATACTTATACTACAGCGTGAATGTAAAAACTGGATTAAAAATATGTGCAAAGGTGTCTCAAAACGAAACAAAGTAAATACATCGCTTTGACTGCAATTCCACACCCCGAGGTTATAACTTATATGCACTCTTTTGCACTTTTGGTGGCATTTATACCAGAAAAGATGAGCAAAACGCTCGAGGCGGCCGCGGTCTAGTTAGCAGCTTAGAACTGTTGAATTTTGCATAAAGTAAAGTCTTAAAATTGTTACTACTTAACAAAACTTTAAGGTGCTAAATTCACTTTAGCGGTGAAGTAAAATATCAGGGTGGACACATCAGGGCAGATTACTTTAAAATAATTCACTAGTTTGTGAAATCTAGAGCCGTAAATGAAAGACATCTGCCTCATAAAATTACTTTCAACATTGGGTTTGTGCAGTGGCTTGCTTCATTTGAGTTCATTTTTTATTTTTTTATTTCTGATCTTACGCCTGAATACCCGAAGGGATTTGCATGCACGTTCCGCTGTATGTTCTCATGTCTCAGTGTGACTGGCGTAACCATTTTCCACTTAACTATCTCCACATCTCCCGCTGTGACTTGATATTAGACACAAAATTAACAGAGCGGAAGTGATCAGACAGAGTGGTTGTTGAAGTAATTGCTCTACGTGAGAGAGTGTGCTGAGCCAATCGTAGGCGCTACACACGCTACGACGCGGCCTACGCAAAGAGTTCACAACGGAGAGAGGAACTAATGGCCCGCCCGCGCGGCGAGTGCTACGAGCTACGAAACTCTACGACTCTGCTACTTACACTGAAGATCAAGTATTATGTAAAATGTTGTTTTGTCTGCTTGTGTGGGTGTAAATAAAGAGATATGTATATTAATTGCGATATAAATCATCATCATCATCGTCTTCATCAACAGCCATAGGACGTCCACTGCTGAACATAGGCCTCCCCCAAAGATTTCCAGATCGACCTCTTGGAAGCGGCCCGCACCCAGCGACTTCCTGTGACCTTTACCAGGTCGTCGGTCCACCTTGTAGGTGGAAGGACGTCCTACATTTATTATTTTCTATTATTTATTTAGAGATATAAATATTCCTATAGATTTAGTCTAGTTATTTAGCATGCGCTTGACATAAATTATAAAATTAAAGGTATAAGTGTTTCCGAAATGGTAATGATGAGAATGATTTTAATCATTATTGTGTAAATCGAGGATAATTAAATCTTGTTCCTTCAAGAATAATTGTAATGTAGTGCATGTATGTAATGTAGTGTATGTACCAATCAGAATATATTGATAATGGCAGAATTTTTTTTACCATTACTCATACTGAAAATATGTATAGTGCAGCGTCCCGGCTACTCGTCCGTTCGATGGAAGCTGTCAATCAAGGGAATATTAATATAAAATCTCTTTCGTATGTCGTAGCTCTATGTGTGATCGGGTGGGACGCGGAGTGAGGGTCGCGGGGCGCGGCGGCCGATTTGCGATTTTCTAAAGAGTGCTCACGACTGGAGCACCCTCCACGTAACCGTGTAGCTCCCCCCTCACTCTCCCACATACCCCCCGACGGCACTCTTGCTGAGAACCGCTGGAGGACTACAGTGTGAACTGCTTTGATGGTGTAAGATGCCGCCGACCTTGCGGCTGGATTCAAACACTTCAGGGATCATGGTTATATCATCTTGAACTACTGTGGTCATCTTGATCCTATACATAATATAGCACTGAATATAACAAGCAAAAACATTTTTGAAATAATATGTGAATTGTGTAGCTTAAGTTACAATCAATCTGAAGATATTTACACGATTTTTTTACATTATAAATCTTACATATTTTAAGTAAATTTTAGGAAGATGTAAGTCTTTTAACCTTATTTTTTTCATATGTAGTAGCACGATGATAATATTAATATACAATATCTGACATTATCTATATAAATATAAAACTATATTAAACTAGATTTACGAAAATAAGTTTGTTTTTTATTGCAACCTCTTTCTACGGAAACCTATCTGCTCTACAAAAAAACATTTTCAATTCCACATTTTTTTATTGCAATAAATGACGACCAAGCCGCTTGCCTGCAGGTCGATTCTCTAAGAAACGCCACAACGTTGCGATCGACGACGAGCTAGCGCAGTGCACATCCTTGAGATCGACGGAGCGTTCAACGTTGTTAGGTCTTAGAGAATACCATTGTCCATACATTTATGTCAAACGTCTCGCTCGAGAGAGCTAGTTCGCATAAGCGCCGTCATCACGCATACCGCTATTGCGTTCGCTTTGTACATTGCTGGATACAAAAATGACAACATCGTTGCCGCAACGATGTCGCAACGTTGTTTTCACAAATGAAACCTTAGAGAATCGACCTGCTGAATGTAAACGATACGACTACACATGTTAATTAGCAACACCACCCGCTCTTTGGATAACGAAGCACTGAGTGGCACCGCAATACGCTCGTCCCCTTGAGACAAATTGGATTTTAGATTTTAATTTTTATTTATTTTATTTATTTAAAAAAAAACACAAAACAGGTTACAATCAAATATAGGTACAAATTGCTACAAACAAGGTTTTTTAACATAATTATAACCCAAAACTTGTGTTCTAGAATTAACAAAGTTGTACGAGATATACATATTATATATAAGTAATAAAATCTTAGCAATGAAAACTAATTAACGATAAACTGCCAGTGCATTGCTATTATATTAGTATAACATAATTAACAGGATTAGTTTATGATGTGGAATGTAAAATTTAGGACATATTGCAATTACAAGTTATAATTTAGGACATCTAGAGCTTTACGGATCAGTTTCTTATATGCAGAAATATTACTATTAAATAAATCAACAGAGGGGTTTTTATTCATTAGCGTATTGTATTGCCGACACATACGGACGATAGGATTAAAATAGGATGTATTATTACGGAAAATTTTAAGAGAGAAAACGTTTGGTTTACGACTTCTATAGTTTGTATTAATGTTCAAATCAGATAGCAATACTGGAGAATCAATTAGAGAATTAATTATTTTGTACAAGTACATGAAATCGCTAATGGAGCGTCTGGATTCTAATGAGAGCGCATGAAAGTGAGACAATCTGTCATTGTATGATTTTAGTTTCCGATGCAAGTTATGTCTGAAACAAATGATCTTAAAGCAAGTTTTCTGAAGCTTTTCAACTTTATTAATATGTACATGGTAAAATGGAGACCATATGACTGCACCGTACTCTAATATTGTTCTAACCAGAGTATTAAACAAATGAATGAGACTGTGAGGTTCTTTGAAATCTTTTGTTATGCGTACTATGAATCCTAATAATTGTGAACTTCTCTTAGTGATGTGGTCGTAATGGTTTCGGAAAGAGAGATTATCGTCAAATACTATACCAAGATCCTTTATACTAGTTTTTCGTTCAAGGAACTGGTTGTTAAGGGAATATGTAAACATAATTTTGTTGATTTTCTTAGTGAAAGAGATGATGAAACACTTCTGAACATTTAAAAACATATTATTCTCGATGCACCAGTTCTCGATAAGATCAAGGTCACTTTGTAAGTCTATAGCGTCGCGAACGCATGTTATTGCATTGAATATTTTTAAATCGTCTGCATATAGCAGACAAGGACATTTCAGGCGACTAATAAGATCGTTAATAAAGATGATGAAAAATAAGGGGCCAAGGTGGGATCCTTGTGGGACGCCTGAAGTTATAAGAACCGGTGAAGACTGTGCACCTTTAAGAGCAACTAACTGAGTCCTTTTAGCAAGGTATGATTCGACCCATCTTAGCAAACTGCCATGGCTACCGAAAGCTTTAAGTTTATGGTAGAGTATAATATGATTTACCTTATCGAAAGCTTTGGAGAAATCGGTGTAAATAGAATCAACTTGCACACCCCGAGCAAAAGCAGAACATAGATAGTTTTTGTACTCTAGAAGATTACTTATGGTGGATTTATTACGAACAAAACCATGTTGCTCTGGAACCAATAAGGGCTTTACATGGTAGTATATAACGTCATAAACAATGGATTCAAGTAGTTTGGCAAAGCAGGACAACATACTTATAGGTCTGTAGTTCTCGCAAGAAGTTTTGTCTCCACTTTTGAAAATTGGAACTACGTGAGCTGTTTTCCAGCAGGATGGAAAGGTTCCAGTCTGCAAGGATTTATTAAATATGATGCATAGCGGTTTAACAAGTTCAGTGGCACATCGTTTTACGAAAAGTGGCGGTAGGCCGTCAGGCCCAGACCCTTTGGACGAGTCAAGTTTTTTGATTTTTGCTAAAATTGTTTGAGGAGCAACAGTGAGTCTGTGCAAAGTATGGCTATTATTGTCGTTAACTATATTTACGGGCTTATTGACCGCGTTGTAGTCATTTTCAAACACTGAACTAAAGAATTGTGAAAACAGTTCGCAAATGCCTCTGTGATCAGAGGAACTGAGGCCACCGTATTTCATCGTCAAAGGGTAGGAGTTTGTAGAGTTCTTTTTGCTACGAACATAGCTCCAGAATGATTTAATGTTTGTTCTCAAAGATTGCTCGACCGTGGATACATAATTATTGTAAGTTTGACCTATTAAGCGCTTGCTTCGAGTACGTAACATCGCGAAAGTATCGTAATCCCTTTCATTTTTGTATTTTTTGTATAACTTGTGAAACTTCCGTTTCTCTGCTATACATTTTTTCAAGGCCGGCGTGTACCAGACAGGATAGTTGTCTGGGCCATTGGCAACTTGGCACGTATTCTTCTGAACGAATTTGTTAATAATACTATACATTAGATCAACATTATTGTCAATATCAGGGGACGAGAGTGCAGATTCCCAGTCAATTTGTGCTAATTCAGAGTTAAGCTTGTCATAATTACATTTGTAGAAATTATGACGCTTGCTTTGCTTTGGAGTGCGTAATTGTGACTGAGAAAAAGAAGTTAGAGTGAATTTAAGAGCGGGGTGGTGTTTGTCTAATCGGCTAATAGGAGGAGCTTCAGTTACTTCTAGGTTGTCAAGTGTAGAAAGAATTAAATCTAGGTAGCGATTGTTGGCATTAGGAATAGTATTAAACTGGTACAAGTTGCATAAATGGAAAAAGTCAATAAGAAGATTGGATTTTTGGTCAGAGCACGGACATGGCAAAGTATGCGTAGAGTTTGCGACTGAGGTCCACAAAACATTAGGGGCATTAAAGTCACCAATAAATAAAAACTCGTCTGACCGGCTGGATTGAAGCACGATTTTTTTACAGTTATTGTAGAAATTATTTAAAGACTCTGTCGACAAATCAGGAGGTAAGTAACAAAGGCAGAGGTTGATAACACTTTCATGCTCTTTACTGGGAAATATGCTGACCCAAATATCTTCGACGTCACTTTCCCAGGAGGTCTGACGTACCACATTGAACTGTTTGTTAAACGCAATGAGGACTCCTCCACCTTCGCTTTTGTTAATGCTAGTGGTATGTCGATCCCTTCTGAGAACATAGTACTGGCCATTGAAAATTTCATTATTAAAAACACTTTCGTTTAAATTTGTTTCCGTTAAGCAAATGATGTCGTAATCATAATTTAGACAATTTAAATAAAAATCATTCGTTTTAGACCTGATCCTGTTTACATTTTGGTAATAGATATTCATGATTTACAAATAATTAATTGCTTATATGTATGTAATAAAGAAGTAGTAATAATTAATAAAAGGTTAAAAGAGATGGGAACTATAACTCGCCCAAGGATTAAGGACTGAGTTTTTTTAAGACTTCAGAGTTTTTTATAAGAATAGCTTTTGCTGAATCATCTCTTCGTACATATACACGACCAAATCTTACCCAGACATACTTATAGTTACAGGATTTAACAAACTTGCGTGCTTCCGCGTATAATATCTTAGCCTCTGGAGAAAGATGTTCGGCTACGTATAGCCTGATCGATTCACCTCCAATTCCCAAGTGTCGAGAGTTTAATGGTTCACTTGAATTCTTCTTATTATATCTGTGGACCGCCGATAATATCATGTCCCTTTGACGAGGAGAAGATAGAGTAACCAAGATGTTGCGAGGTCGGTTTGAAGTGGAATCCATTTTCGCAATGCGGCGACATGCACGCACAGAAGAGTCATCAATATTGACGTCGATCAGATCAGTCAGTTTCTTGAATAAGGCCAATACATTTTCATTTCGAGACTCGGGTATTGATTGGATTTCTATGTTATGACTCCTTGAGAGTTTGTCCATAGCTGCGAGGCGGGTATCTAACTTATGCATGGATACTTTCAGTCGTGTGTTTTCCTCCGTTATGTTTTTGATGATAGAAGTCTGTTCCTCCAGTTTGCTTTTGAGTATTTCCTGCTCAGTTTTGATTTTCTCCTGTCCGGTAGCGATAGAAGTAATGGTGTCATTAAATCCACTTTTAAGCTGCTGAATGGCAATTGACATTTCATTCTTCACCATAGTTTTAAGGTCTTCTTTGATTGCATTGCGAAAGCTGGACATGAAGTGTGTTAAAGTATCGTTTAACTTTTGATCTAATACTTGACCTATTTTCTCCATAGTAACCTGTTCATGTGATTCTACAGATATTGAAGAGTTACCAGAGATATGCGTTAGGGCTTTGCTTGCGATACGATCATGATCGTCAAGAGACATATTCATGTCAGAATTGTTTTGCTCCGGCACTAGATGACGTCGCACGGGAGTATTACAGTTAGATTTAGTGCGCCTTGTTACGTTGTTGCAGGCAGGGCATACCCAGGATGCCAGATATTCAATGCTAAGTGCTGCGTACTGGGCTCTTTTGATATTCAAGCATTCATAGTGGTATTCTTCGTTGCACAAGGTGCAATGGAGAAAGCTGTTCGGCAGGAGTAAGCCTTTGCACGCACTACAATTCATAATTTTACAGATAGCAATTCTGGAGCGTAGCAAATGAAATAATATTATATTAATTTGAAGCGGTATACCTTAATCTTCCTGCAAAGCAAGCATAAAATTTATAGCACACCTATTACAATCTGTGTATACACTCCGTTTTGTAAGAGGCGCAGAGTAACAACGATATTCGCCACGCTGATCCGCTGTCTACTTGGCTCGGCGGCAAAGCGCCACAGCGCGAACTCGCCGCGCGCGAGAGACGCAGGTTCAAACCTCGATCTTCCGAATCACTTAAAAGTTTGATGAATTTGTTAAAAAAAAAAAAAAAAAAAAATAAACACAGGCACAAGTCACTGGTGAGCGAGAGGACCGATAAAATGCAATATGGCCGACGCGATAAGTGAGGAACCCTGCAAGATAGAACAGGAGGGTCCGATGTCCAAGCCAAAATCCACTCACAAATTGTCACAAAAATAAAATAGCTCCAGCAGAGAAACTAAGAGCGATGCACAACACGACCACCTCGTACGAATGACAGACGACGAATCTGATCTGATCTAATTCTCAAAATACATACATAGACTCACGCCTTTTTCCCATAGGTGTAGGCAGAGACAACGGATTTCTCCTTGCTACGAGCCTTACACACCTTTTTCAGTCTCATTACATTCTTCATGCATGCACGGCGGTTTAGGGTACTTTTAACCTGACCTTTCTCGAGTATATCACTGACTTGGTCAGTGAATGTTGTCAAAATGCCCAAAAATCCTTTTTTGATAAGGATCAGATTCTCGTGTTATAAACGTATTTTACTATTCATTTACTTTCTAACCATCCTTGTAGTCGCGTACCTATTCGGAAATGCGTCAGCAGCTAGTTCCAACTAATTGTAATCCTATTTGTATGATTCGCATCACGCCCCGGCGCGTCGTCACGGCTCACGACTCACGTCACATCGCTTCAATCGACAGTTCGATTGAAATCAGTGTCGAGTGTCGGCAGTTTTTCTCACAGAACGATTTCTGTGTAAGTGGGTTAGGGAAGCTTTTGGGTATGCAGGTTTTACGTTAATACGTGTAGGTTATTGGAACAATTAAACAATTCATGTGGATAAACCATTAATATTTGTATTGAAATGCCTCGTTGGTGATGACGTGGCATATGGATAAGATCTAAGGAAACTACAAGAGTACGTCGGTCGCAGGTGTCTGGCCCAGGTCGTACCAGGGGTGCGCTCCCGTGGACGACCCAAAAGGCGCTGGCTGGACGTTCTGGAGGAGGATGAGAGTCAATGGTCTCACTAGTGAAGAAGCGGAAGACTAGGGAAGTGGAAGCGTTTAAGTAGGAAGGCGGACCCAGAAGGCCGGGATAACGCCAGGCAGAAAGAAAGATATGCCTCAGTGGCGTAGTAGGGTTCTCGGGTAGGGTCTCGGGTTCGATCTCTAGGTCGGGCTAAGTGTTATTGGGTTTTTCTATTTAGTATCGGCCCGGTATCTGGAATTTGTGCCCGATATGGCGATATGCTCGCCGCCTATCACATCTAGCACGAAAATGTGGGTGTTCTATTTCTCTAGATCACCTTTGCCTGCCCGTTCGAGATATGTATGTATGTAAATCATTGGTATGTAATGTAGTGATTTAGTATATAAATAATGTATTAATGGATTAGCCGTCTTGGTCTGGGCTGGGCTGTGGACCGGGAGGTCCTGGGTTCGATTCCCAAGTCGGGCAAAGCTAATTTTTTAATTTAATTTGGCAGGCAGACAACCGGTATTAAAAACTAAGCCAACGATTTGGCAACATTTTCTCCAACATGCTTGAAAAAGTATGTTGCACGGGCCCCACATTCAGGTGGGATAAGGGCAAGGAGAAAGAAAGAAAGTATTAATTGATTGTAAGAGATTTTTGAACGCATGTTGGAAGTATGAAACAAGTGAACATCTCTCTAATTGTTTAACTAACGCCCGAATGGTCAAACGCTATTCAACTTTAAAGGCTTCTTACATTGATTTTCGCCATACAATTTTGACAGATAAGGCGGCCTTAAACGACATAAGGCGACTTTAAATGTATGAACATTCGGAGGTAAGTCCCGTCCATAAGGACGTACCTGTAAAGGTAATATGGCTATGCTACGACATGCAGTTGATATACTTAATGTGAATAAACTACTTAAGTTTTAAATTCTTTATTAGTTTCTAGGTTTTTAAATTAAAAAAAAAACAAAAAATACAAAATTTTCATCATATTCATTTTCTGTTTTAGACAAATGTATTTAAGTATTTGTTAGAAAATACTTTAATCAATTATATGTATTTACCTAGCGACCACAATTTCATTACTCGCCAAATCCAAATAATTTCACGTCAATCATGATCCAGTGGATCTGGTGATTGTGTCAGCATGTCACGTGGTTTGTGTGGGTTGTGTGAGGGGATGTTACATGTTGCGTGGTGCCTCGGGCGGGGGCGGAGAGCCTCGCAGATTGCCAATAAACGCACCTGATCGAGTTACCGCCTCGCCTCACACCTCATGCCTTATGCCTCTTGCCTCGCCTCGACTGCACACAACCCTCACGCAATGCCTATATTTTTCAATCTCAATATTGATACGAGGAAATAAACCAATTTGTGATTTAATCGGTTCCATATTAATTCCCAAGAGGGTGTCCCTGCTCGGCGCTACGCATGGCTGAAATTAAAAACTAAAACATTTTAGGCCTATATTCTGTTAAATATCTTTGTTTTTATACAATTCATCTACTACTAAGTTCAATTTTTTAAAATTTATAGATTATATTAAAACGAAGACACAAATAATAAGGTATCCTGAACTATATCATTGAACTATACTACTACTACCTACTAATACTTGATAGCCTCCGTGGCGCAGCGGGCGAGTAGCCGGCTGTGAAGCGAGAGGCCGCGGGTTCGATTCCCGCACCGAGACAAATATTTGTATGGCCTACAGATATTTGTTTCGGATCTGGGTGTTGTGAGACTGAAAGTCTCTCGTAGTTCCTGATACCTACGACACGAGACTCGATCTTAGTGTGGGGTCAGCACTATGGATGTGACTGTTGGGTGTTATTTATTTATTTATTTATATATAATACCTGCTATAATAATTTATAGCACGTAAGAACTATTCAGTACATTTATCTGCTACAGGACAATGCAGAAAACACGATAAACTTAAGTAAATATAGCGAAAATCATATTGCCTAAGTATATAGAAAGTTTAATCCGGTACCTAAGTACCTACCGTTCCCAATTATTACCATTACGGCCGCAAATTATTACCCCTATATACCCCACACAATAATTACATAATCAAATAACAACAGGCCGACACGTCACGCTCACGTCACGTCGCAGGACGACGGGACACGACCAGTGCGAACACGCATTATCGCCACATCTCCACAAAGGACACATTGTCACGTATTTACATAATAGTACCGCACACGGCTGACGGGACAACCAAACAAACACAAGCGTGATAAGGAATACGACGCTTTTGTTGTCAACAACTATATATTAAGGGGTAATATTTGAATAAAAATGGGGCCCATTAGTGCGGGGGAGGGGTTGTGTTCAGCAGCTTGCGTTAGTTGTCGAAATGTTTCCGATTGTTGGCCTCGTCAATTTTGTGACGGCATTGTTAAATTACATTGTTAGTCCACATAGGGAAATCATTATTTAAATTGCAGTTGAAATTCGTTTTGTTATGTTTAAATGACAATGTTACGAACAATTTTAACTTGGAGTTTGGTTTTGCCATTTGCTTAGAGAAATAATATGACAACAATACAAATTCTCTTATACAGTACCGCCATTGGAAGTGCTTTATTATTTAGAACTATGATGTATATACGTCATGTACCCTAACATACCTTTACAATATGTAATGTAAATCTGTAGTGTGTCAGTGTTTTCTGGAATAAATGCGAAACAAACAGCTGCTAATAAATTTAATATATTTTTTTTCTGAAAATCTTATGATCGTAAACACCATAAACAGAGAAAAATAATAATTGGGCAACCGATAATGCTCAGTTGATATTGCTGGGCGTAAAAACAAAACTTTAACTACGTAAGTAAGCATTAGAAGCACATTTTTTTAAAACTCAGCCCGTAATTGGGTACAATAAATAATTATTTGTAAGCAACGTGCACGTGTTTCGCTATTTTAAGAAAATGTATCTCTTTTGTTAAACGGTAAAATGGGGTCAAAACGGAGTAAATAAAACTGAAAACCGACATGGTCGTAGTTATTATGTTTTTAGTGTTATCTATTTCAGAGGCTTATGGTTACAACTTAACCATTATTTCCAAAAATTTCACGCAAGTTCAGAATTTGAAACCCATATTATTTGAAGTTTGAACCATATTCTCTGATGGTTTGAATCTTTCACACGGTTTGTTTGTGAATGACATTACCTTCGTGAATAGGGTCGTGTTGTGAGTTATTTTGATGTGTTTTTAAATAATAAATGAACCCATTATTCATTGTCTCGTTACTGCATTTCCTTCCTTTTAATTATATTAGTATAAACGATCAAATAATCCTTTGAACACGTCGTTGTAAGCGATCGATATAAACAATAATCACTGCGGATGTTTGGTAAAAACTCATCCGTCGAGACAATGATTGGTATTGATGATCAATGTGGTGAGCCGCGCCCGTGTGGATATCGATAACAACGCGTAGTGTCGCGTTACATCGGAACTCGGTGCTGTGAGATGCACAAATAAAGAAGGAGATTAATTCATTATACTTCGTTTACTGGATTCGATTTTTTATGGCTCTTTGGTGACAAGATGGCTGGTGGGGTAAGGGGTTAGATTTAAGTGCACAAAGGTTTGTCAAAGCAGAAGAAATTCTTGTATTTCATTATAAATGTATTATGAATAAGTATGTAGCTATGAACTTTTCCATAATAAGGAGAAACATAACTTAGTATATAGGTATAATTATACGAAAAATGTAAGTGTCTAAAGTGCGCTTTACTAAAGTTTTAAAGAACAATAAAACTACCCCATTAAGATGTATGTACCTTTACTTATAATTCTGTGTGATATGTAAGATGTAATGTTTCTTACATTTTTCAACTACAAAAATACTACAAATGAATGGACTACACAAATTGTTGAATGGTTTGTAGATAACAAGGAATTCATTATCAATGTAATACACCTTTACAGCCGCATAGGCGCCTTCTCTTTTGTCCATTGAAGACGTTGTCCATTGTAGCACCTGTCAATTATCGCATCAAAGCGACAATAGTCCTCGACAATTAATCGCACCTCGCCACTCGTCTGCACTGTGGGTCAGTTTTTGTGGCAACAGCTGCAGGTAGAGATCATTTAAGACGCTCGATTTTATGCCTTTCTGCACACAAATTGCGCGTCATTTAAGATCAGAAAAGATAAATATATTGTGCCACTGTGGACGTGTCACCGATGATCGACGTCGGACAATTATACTGCCGAGTCACTGCGGTCTGCGTCCGATACGAAAGGATGACGATGATGATTGGTGATGAATTTGTATTTAGATATTGATTTGATTGCTGTATTCAATTTAATTTAAATCGTTTGGTGCATTTAGGGCCGATAGCCAGATAACCTTAATGTAATGTGTTGCGTTCTCGTGGACGGCCCAAAAAGCGCTGGTTGGACGTTTTTGAGGATGATATGAGAGCCCATGGTGTTACAGTGAAGGACGCACAAGACCGGGCAAAATGGAAGCGTTTAAGTAAGAAGGCGGACCGTGGTACTAGGCCAGTGGAATAACGCCAGGCAGAAAGAAGCCAGATAACTTTAATCTGAGGAATAATTTTGCTGCTTTGACAGATGTTCCATGAATTCACTGTAGATTAAAGTTATCGTTTCCATAGGATGATCCTAACTCCGTAGGAAACCTGATTAAATACGAGGGTATTTAGGATTGACAGCCTCTGTGGCGCAGCGGGCGAGTGGCCGATTGTGAAGCGAGAGGCCGCGGGTCCGATGCTCGCACCGAGACAAATATTTGTGTGACCCATAGATATTTGTTTCGGGTCCGGGTGTTGTGAGCCCGAAAGTCTCTTGTAGTTTCTTATACTCACAACGCAAGACTCGTATCTTACTGTGTGGTCAGGACTATATATGCGGCTATTGAGTGTTATTTATTTGTTAATGAGGACGTTAATTATTTAGGTACCATAATAAATCAACCCGCTTCGACCTAGTTCAATTGTACTCATGTTCTGTAAGAGGAGGTTGTTTTGTTACGGGAGTTTTTGTCGTCGACAATACTCTGATGTCGTGATGATCTTGTCATAACATTGTCATATTGTCCGTTTGTGCTCATGTCTCTCGCTCCAGAGAACAACGTTTGACGCTTGTGTGAACTCGATACTCTGTTTGGACGTGTGTATAGGTTTCGGGTTGCATTTGACATTATTAATGCAGTTCTAAAACTGACGGTAAATACGAAAGAATCATGTTGCTTTTAAAAATGGACAAATATTTTCAGAAATATAGAGCTATGTGACAACATGTAATATAGGTGTGTAAATAGGGATTGATATCATGTAATATTACGCATTTTGTGCAGTTATAACGCTGAAGTATAGTATAGTAGATTCTAATGCAGGAATTACAGACATGCAGCATGCATTCATCTGACTTCACGTGAGTATTCCGGACTTAGGAACTGTTTTATTTTAGTCGAAAACTTTTGAGACTGATTACATATATCCCCAAAATTTATAGTCTGTCGGTAACCTAAAAAATATGAATAGAATTTTCATACTTCCTTGTCTAGTTGCAAAGGCAAACTACCCACATTTCAAAATGCTACAGCATTAAAAGGTACATTAGTTTAGATAAGTTTTAGCGGTAAGTTATTCAATAATTGGGAAGATCTTGTTTTACAGCATTAACATTATAGTTCATAATAAATGTGTGTGCGTCGTAACTTTTTATAATGTTCTATGTAGAGTGCATCAAAAATATTCTGGCGAAAATATATTTTAGAAAGAGAAAATATTATTTTTATTTGGATCTGCGTAAGATGTAAGCTAAGAGATAGATGAGAGCTGAGAGAGAGATAATTTGTTTCAAGAGTTTTGTTTTGTTTCGACGTCTCTATCTTAACGTCTGCCAAATGCCTTTCCATTAAAAATTGGAAACAAATCTATGTATGTACCTACATTATCAAGATAGATGACGTGATCACAAGAGGATCAACATAACATAAACCTATTATTTCTTTCTATGTGGCCTTATCCCACCTTAATCGAGGTCGGCGCAACACACTTTTTCAAACACGTTTCAGAATAGATTAGGTTTAGTTTTTACGACCGGCAGCCTGCCTGACGTCAACCCTCTCTGAGGGATCCAGTCCCGGATAAACTAAATGAAAACATTTGCTTTGCCAGACCTGGGAATTATATCCAGGACCTCCCGGTCCACAGCCCATATATGCTGCCACTAGACCAAGAAGGCGAGGAATATAAACCTATTAGGTGCCATTGAAGGGTTTGATACCCAAAAGGGTCAGATTTTAATCAATTAGTGAAAAGCGCGTGTTCGTCGCCTTGCAAATGGCGACGCAATGTAAATGAGTGCGAGCCCTCATGAGTCACGCGGCTGCGGGTCAGGCAAGAGACGCGACCCACAGCCGCGGGCATAGAGTACCCGACCAGCACTGATGCGCTGATCTGATTGGCGGAGAGCACCGCGGAGCGACGTGATTGGTGCGCGCACGGGTGGCGGGAAAAAACGCGCCTTTGTGCTGACTCTGGCGATTTATTCACCACTATTAGTTATGGTTGAGCGGACTCCCTCGGCGCGGCCGGTAGGGATGTGCTGTAGCGACGGAGTAATTTCAAGTATCGATGATTTGTTTTCTTTGATGACCACTAATAATATTTAATTATAAGATTAGAAATGTTATCACTATAAATTATTTTAAATAACAATTACGGTTATTATTGAAAACAATATCCATAAACAGTACTCTTTATTTTTAAAGTTTTTTTTTACATTTTTAAATATATGCTATAAAAAAAATACATTTAAAAATATAAAAATATTCCCCTCCGATGGCGAGGCTCGGGACCCAAGCCACCGGCGGTTAGGACCCCAGAGTGAGGAACCTCCTCACAATTCGTGCCGTATCCAGTAATACTGCCTTCTGCATTTGGCTCTTGACCCAAACACCAACCGAGATCCTCTTGAGGTGTTGGTCGAGGCTCAGTGGTATTAAACCATGGGCAGAAATGACTATCGGAACAATGATTGTTGAATCCACATTCCACATGCGAGTAACCTCATGTGCCAGGTCTAAATATTTGGACATTTTGTCTTTTTCGGCTTTCACAAGGTTCTCATCATGCGGAATCGTGACATCAACAAGCATCGCCCGGCGCGTCAATCGATCTACTACCACAATATCAGGCTTATTGGCCACAATAGTCCTGTCTGTGATAACAGATCGATCCCAATAGAGCGTTGCATGACTATTTTCGAGAACTGGTTGAGGGACATATTGATAATAAGGCACCTCAGAAGCCACAAGGCAATATCGAAGAGCAAGTTGCTGGTGTAGGATCTTGGCTACAAGGTTATGCCTATGCAAATACTCGCCGTTAGCAAGATACGAACAACCGGAAATAACATGCCTGATGGATTCTCCGGGACGGTGGCATGCTCGACAAATGTCGACCGTGCCGTCCTTCATGATGTATTTCCTATAGTTGTTCGTCTTGATAACTTCGTCCATAATTGCAAAGACAAAACCCTCGGTCTCCCCAAAAAGGTTACCGAAACGTAGCCAAGCCACTGAGGCGGTCGGATCTACATCTGGCCCATGAAGGGCACGGTAGAACCGCCCATGTAGCTCTTTGCCCTTCCATATCTCCCTGCGCTCCCTAGTGCCCAATACAACAGGCCTCCGCCAATTCCCGTTCGCCAAGGAGAGCGGAGTGAATCCTTTATCCACCATAACTACAACCCTATGCATATCCACATCACTGTGAAGGAAATAATCCCTGAGATTGCACATCTCACGGTTATGGAGGTCCTTAGCGTTAAGAAGTACATAAACATATTATTATGCTAATGTCATTCGAGGTATATTATATTTCAGGAGTTGTAACTTGTAACATAATATAAAAGCATTAGAGTAATTAAACAATTGTAGTCACATAAACTACAAGAGCAGAACAAATTTCATTTATATCGATTTTTAGTTTGAAAGAGACTATGAACAGTACAACTAATTCTAAAAATTTTCAAGTTTTATCCAAATATAATCTATAATAATATAAAACGCATACAAGATTATATCGTTCAATCGCTACTCTAATACTCCTTCTGTTAGTACTAAAACTTTTCTAAAAACAGTGATTTAAATTCTAAAAACAGTTTTCGATTTTTCCAAAGATTTACTTTAGTTCATCATAGCGTAGTTGCCGCAAAACGCATCGTTAGTCAAATGTATGGAGAAAACTACGAGTATAATCATTTTTGCAAACTGTCAAAACTCGTACTCTAAAATTAAATATAAATATTATATCGAAACAGTGTGTCACCTCACTATCTCTGTGTTTACTATTATCGAGGTGTATAATGGGACCAGTGGCAGTTGGCAGTTACCGTCTCAATCATCCCACCTTTTACTTACATCGAGAGCGCGACGGCGATACTCTGGACGCACGTTAGAGCGAGATGGGAGATTGAGATTGAAATGTAATGCGCATTCAAATGTACGTATATTTGCGTTACGATACACGTAAATGCACTTTATGTAGCGGTGATACGGTTGGTTATTGATCAAACGCGATTATGTTTGCGCGAGCAATATTTAACGTGTATGTTTTCTTTAGATATGAATGCAAATAGTAATGGCGCATTTTTATTCGCGATGTTTACATAGAGGGAGCGCCGGTGCGTCGCGAGGCGTCGACGCCATTTTGCGTCGCGTCGCGGCGGTACTGTCGGCAACAGAAGTGGCGCAGCTCGTGGTGAGTGGTGGCACTCTACCGCGAGTGGATTTACGATAAGTGAGAGCCGCAGAGAGTGGCGGCCTGATGGAGTGCTCGAGAAAGTTACATGCACGTTACCTGAATGAGATAATATGCGGGTGCAACAGTTAACTGAATCGTGTTAACTGACTTTATTGAAAGTACGAGTACCTCTATATGTATTTAAACTAATCCAATACAGTTATATTATAGATAACTATTAAAATTCTCAAGACAATGTACGAAACCGTGGTTTGTTACTTATTCACGCTCAAACGGCTTGACCAAATTTGATGAAATTTAGTATGGAGTTAGCTGACACCCTGGATTAACACATCGAAATAAGACAAAGATTACTTTTTATCCCGGATAATAAATTTCCACGCGAACGAAGTCGTGGGCAATAGCTAGTAAAACATAAACCAAACTCGGTTAATAATTAAGAGAAAGCTATTTTTGTGCGAAGTTCCATCCCTCATAATAACGAATATTACTTACAACTTTCAATTTGGATTCATAATTTATCAAAATTTGCTTAAATCTGTAATGACTATATAAAAGTAAAATGAATTAAAGTTACGTGTTAATACAACTAAACAGTTCAAGTTATAACTACACTAAAATGCTAAGTGGAGTCTTTGTAGAGTTAGTTTGAAATAATAGTTCAAAGTGCTTTAGTGAATGAGGTCATTTTAAATTTAAGGACTGTACTTATTTTTAAATGATTGTCATGTATCAACAGCATCAGCTATAGAAAGTTTATTTCTGAACTGTAGAATTTAGGCTGCTATCAATATTTCTATAAAAGTAAATCCATAATTAATTAATCCAAAACGTAATGTAATATCAGAAAATAGTAAAAATAATAGCTTCACAACGTTCATGCTACAATTATTTGATTCTTGTAATAGGTCCTTGTCAGTAATATCTTTCTATTAATTGATTATATCCTTTGCGATCTTGTGGTTTGTTTTATGTGAGTAACTTTCATAAAAAAGCCCATTATCACATCAACCACCTCTGAGGATATTGGCCGAGGCTTTGGTATCAAACATAACATAACATAAGCTCACGCCTGTATCCCCGAGCGGGTAGGCAGAGGCGCATTGGCGAACTAGAACAAAGTGTCAAACCATGGGCAGAAATTACTATCGAGACAGTGAGTGTTATAATATGCACACATATCAATAATCCCGTTTGCCAACTTAAATATTTGGAAATTTTATATTTACGAGCTTTCACGAGATCATCATCATATGCAATGTCAATCGATGTACTACCGCATACGTACTTGTAATTTTCAGAGAGTTTATTGCCCAATCCCTTGAGTTTCTTGCCTTCTCTTCCCTGGAAAACTAGCTTTTCGTAACTATCAGCGGTAGGGTAAAATCTTAACGGAATCTATATAATGTAACATATTTGATTTAAATTAAATATAATACTCTCTAACATAAGCTAACGCCTATATCTCCGAGGGTAGGCAGCGACGCACCAGCGAACTAGAACACCCACATTTCGCTGGGCTTGATGCCATCCCAGATGTGATAGGGAGGAGCCTAGCGTCATATCAGGTACAAATTCCAGACTCCGGACTGATACTGAATTGAAAAATCCAATATCACTTTGCCCGACCCGGGGATCGAACCCGAAACCTCAGAACTCTCTAGAATATTCCCTAGAAATAGGGAAATAGAGATAATAATCGTCGGTAGACAAGAGGAAGCTGAGACAAAGTGGCGACGTCTTCAACAAGTCTGTAATTACGTGCTCTCGAGCGGAGATGAGCCGGCGTGGCGCGGCGCGGCGCGGCGCGGCGCAATTAGATCATTTGCCTTTCAAATTAAACAATAGCTAGTTACCACGTCACTCTCTCGTAGTAGGCAGGAGGCGCTGCTGCGGTACGAATCATTTATAAATGGTAAGAGACAAAATTACATAGTAGCGTATTAGTATAGCCACAGAATAACTAACAGTTATGGTAGAGCCATACTGTAGAGACAATTTTTTATTTACTTATATTGTGCCAACAGCATTGAATGGGTTGGCTTGAGCCTTGATCAAATAACGTCCTCTATGTCACAAAAAAATTATGTTGCGATTCATATGCGGCATTTCCAGACCTTAATACTGATCCTTAATACTAGATACTAAATTATTTATACTTTCTTTCTACCTGCCCTTATCCCACCCTAATCAAACCCACGACCTCCCGTCCACAGTCCATATATACTGCCCCTAGACCAAGGAGGCAACATACTAAAATATTATAGATCTATACTAATATTATAATAAACAAGGAAATATTTGTTTTTGCATTTTTGTTTGTAATGAATAGGATTAAAACCACTAAACCGATTCCGAAAATTATTTCACGTATGAAAAGTGGGTCACACAGTGTGTCATAGTTAGGTGACATCATGTCAAAATATATGGTTCCGTGGGATATACACGCGAACGAAGGCGCATTTTTTTTTTTTTTATGGCCCTACAGCTGCTTGCCCG
Organism: Clanis bilineata; assembly: GCA_036417725.1. Taxonomy (NCBI): domain Eukaryota; kingdom Metazoa; phylum Arthropoda; class Insecta; order Lepidoptera; family Sphingidae; genus Clanis; species Clanis bilineata. The sequence continues at coordinate 16,554,466 of CM071154.1, read as the reverse complement.
ACCGAGTCGGCAAATACAGCCACACCGGTCTGTTGGGAGGAACGCAGGTGCGCTCAACCCATAAAGTTAGGTGACCACGCTGAGGGCAACCCACTAACGGGTTACGAACCTCGGCTCAGGGCGGTCACTGAGAGGGTGATGTTGAAGACATCAACGATTAGGGTAGTGTGGACGTGTTTTCCTAACTATCCATTTCTGTCATCGGCACGCGGGCCGGAATTGTTAACAGGGTCGGGGGGGCTGCTACTGGGAGCGCGGCGTGGTCCTCGTCGGCGGGGACGGATCATCGGTCGTGTGGAGTGTGGGAGCGATTTAAGATGCTCGATCTTACGTTGAATGGCCAGAGTGATGGCGTCATCAGGGTCTGACAAAACGGATCTAGGACGTCTCCATTTCGCACGGTCAAATGGAGTGTATATTGACGCTTGACGGACAAGCGTGTTTGGGTGGTGTGCCGCCCGATCGAAGTAGCGTCTGCTAGCCATCTGCATAAAATGCCTGATGGTCGGCAAGTTGGTGTCCACGTGGAGGTCGTGGTTACGGATGTAACGAAGGCGCAAGCAACAGCAAGCAACTTAATAAAGTTGTAGCATTGATAAAACTGCGGATATACATATTCTGCGGCCCTACGAGAATATGTGTGCCAATCGAATTCGTATCAAACTCGCTGCGCACTGTAGGCCAACCATGACATTTTTTGACATTACTCGCTAGCGACTCCGTAAAATATTTTTATGACATACACCCAAACGCCTCTAGCGGCTACGCGGGAAACTGACGTTTTCCATACAAATATTTTACGTCCTCGCTCGCGTAAATACGTGCAACAAACTTACGGTTGAGCTACAGATGACATTTGATTAATATTTTATTCAAACATAGACGCGCATCGATATTTACGATTGTCGGAAATTTTCCGGCTCGGGGTCAGGCCATTGCTCTCATATCATAACATAAGCTCACGCCTGTATCCCCGAAGGGGTAGGCAGAGGCGTACTAGCGAACTAAAACACCCACATTTCGCCGAGCTTAGTTACGTCCCAGATGTGATAGGGGGCGAGCCTATCGCCATATCGGGCACAAATTCCAGACTCCGGGCTAATATGGAAAAATCCAATATCACTTTGCCCGACCAGGGGATCGAACCCGAGACCTCAGTACCGTAGTCGTACCGAAATACCACCACGCCACCGAGGCAGTCTCATATCAGGTGTATTTAATCCCGTAATGTAAGTCCCCGTGTTGCGACACCGCAGCCCTCGTCAACCCTCACCGCTGCTATATCTATGACTATACCATTGTGCATTCGACCTAACATAATGTGTCAGTGAGGAGAATATGAAAAATTTTAAATAAGAATTGCAAATTACAATTTAAAATTTGTAATTAATTTATGAAGATTTTGAATATAAATTTAAAAGATCGGCCTGATTTCATTACCGAGCAACAGTCATACTATCTTCCCTTATCTTACTTCAGTGTGGATTGTGGGATCGACGCAATACACTTTTTCAGGTGCTTCTTATTTTTTACGACTAACCTGTCTAACGCCCCTTTGAGGGGCCAAACGCAATGCTCTATTTGGAGTTCGAACCTAATAACTTCTGGATCACAGCCCATATTCGCTGGACTTTGGGCTGCAGAACGTACCAAAGTACATAATGAATATTGAAATTACATACATGCATTCTAAACATTATCCTCATTTCGGTGTAGTCGAGTAAAAAACTTTTGAGAGTTTCGACGATAACTCGGCAGTAAAATATTATGAAACCACACATAGCTCCTAGCAGTATCTCAATTGTTACCTGTTTCTGATTTGCGACTGTATCGTTAATTATATCGTGTGGAAATATATACAGCGGTATAAGTATAGTGGGAGATCAAGGTGGTCGCTGCCCCCCGTGGGCCGCGGGAGATTCGCCCACGCACAGATCGTGTACAATTTGCAAGTGAAAGCGACAAAGTGGCCGGGCGTGGCGCGGGCGCGGGCGGAGGCGCGTCACGAACTCGCTCCACTCATTAGCAACTTGTCCAAACTCGTTATAAGTTGACACCGCTCGCTCCGCTCCCGCTCCCGCTCCCGCACCCGCGCCCGCCTCCGCTCCCGCCGCCGCTGATTGACTCGCTCGTTACGCGCCAATGTAAAAACTAATTCGGCTACATTGTGTTGGCAGGGGCAGGGCTGTCCGCTCGACGCCCGTTGTTCCATTATGATTTTATTCATTAAACGACTGATCCATTGTTATAATAATGAGCTGGTGCCATGAGCCATTATAGTTGCACACTATTATGGCTGTTAAGTTAAATACTATTTATTATTCATAAATATTTTAAGCTTAGTGATAATAACAGTGTACAAAGTAAATTAACATGCATACATTATTGACGCATACAGCATACTGCATTATTACTTGCTTTTTTTATGGAACTTATTCCATCAAGGGTCAAACAAGCAAGTGGGCCGTTGGCCATCGTTTCCTGTGAACGTTTACAATACCAGAGGAATCATCGCATCAGTGCGTTTGCCAGGCATTAACGGAAGTGTAGATTTTTCTAGATCTAACATCTAGTATCTATATTATGGTTCAAAAACCAGAAACATAGATATTTAAAAATACGCTTTTGGGCCCCATATATGTATGTACTCATCTTATAAGTAGGAAGACAGCAGCACCCCAGGCGTGAGAAACACGAGTCCGTTCGCATTATTAGTAGCGTCACTGAGTAGTCAGAGATCACGTAATCTTGTCACAACTTCCCTAACAACACATTAGCGACAGTGTTCGTGCCTGTATCGGAGGCACGACTCGGCTTGTCACGGGTGGCACAGCACGGGTGGCGCGGCGGCGGTCGATCTGTGCCGTCCAAATGAATCTAATTAACAATATCAAGTGAAGCGCCCGCGGCGACTCCCGCCCGCGCTCGCACCCATCACCCTGCCGTCACGCCGCTGTCACTCCTGCCAAATTATTTTATATCCTAATGTATTGACGATCATTTTATCCTCTCATTTCGGTCCTATAGCGGAGGGTCTGAGATCGTATTTTATTATTCTGATTTTTTTTTATAAATGCATGCACTTTCTGTCACGATGCGGAATTGAGATTGAGAGGTAATGAGTATAATATGTAAAATGGGTTACACTGGATATAAAATATGCCACCCTCATAAAATGTGGGTTTGTACATCGTGCAGCCTGTTGTTAATCGTCATTATAATCGTACGATTACAGCGACGTGTTTTCGACAAATTATTACAAATATATAATAAAATAGGTACTGTAATATAATAACACCGAATATTTACATCATGAGCCTGTCTCCACAATTGAATAGGTACAACTCGTGTGTGTAGTGGGGATAAAAAACTACGAGAGACTTTCAGTCTTACAACAAACGGTGAATACTATTGTTTTTGCACGCCACTAACTAATTACGAAAACCTGCTTTTCTTGGTTTGTCCTTTATACCTATTCAGCAACGCTGCGATATGATTTATGCTTAGAGGTGCTTTGTGGACTGGAGAGTGAGAAAAACATTTCATCCTGAACATTAGAAGAGTAATATTCACATGAGATGAGCCTACAAAATACCCAATAAATCAATTGGTATCAATGAAATGTAGCACCCTGTAGAGATTGATTGAGGGTATCGTGGGTGCGGGCAAGTTGCGCGGGGAGTGGGGGTGTGGTGGTGGGAGGGGGAGGTCGGTAAGGACGGGCGCGGCTCGTTAGTGGCGCGATAATGAGCACCGCGCGACACCGCGTGACACCGCGCGACACCGCTTGCTCTCGCACCCGACACCACACCACATCGCGTCACCGCTCGCTGGCGCCGCTGTACATTGCTGCGTACTGCCGTTACTTTGTTTATTGAATTTATTTCATGTTCCCGCACATTGGTATTAAGTAATAAATAAAAAAGTATCATAAGCAGCCCGACGCTTCCAGGAGGTCGATCTCGAAATCTTTGGGGGGAACAGTGAACGACAGTGCTGATGATTGCATAACCTTTTCTTATTGACTTAAGACATCTAACTCGCCCACGGTGATCGGCTGTTTGCGAAAAACAGCCAAGCCCTTAACTACCGTGGAAAGAAACGGAATGAGGATTGAGAATGTCAACTGCACGACTCACAAACTGCTGCTGTATGTCGATATTGAGATTGTGGTAACAATATTGTCGAGGCGGCCCATTCTGTGGGCAAAATTAAATAAATAAATAACACCCATCAGCCATATAGCACCATCACGTAACCCTTGCTTTGTTTTTTGTACGGGAATCAGTACAAGTAATACTATAATAATACTGCTATGAGGCGTGATAGTAATGCTCCACAGTAAAGTAAAAGCCTTTATCCTTAACTCGTAGGTATCAAAGTATCGATCCCGCGGCCTAACGCTTTATAGCGGGCTACCCTCCCACTAAGCCAGGGAAACTAACCAAATTGCCTAGCGTAGCTCAGTGTCTACAACATTAGCTCAAATCAAATAAAATCAAATCGTTTATTGAATCCATAAAATGTGACACATTGTTTAGATTCCGTCTAAAATCTTTACTCTACCGCCAGTTCGGAAGGCTGGTTCGCCAGAGAAGAACGGGCAAGAAACTCTGACGTTGATCTTTTTAAGAATAATAACCAGTTTACAGTCAGATATTAATATACAACCAAAATAGGATAACAAAAAAAAATCAATAATTTACATAAATTAGAGCAGCCAATCTACAACAAGGTAACCTCTATGTAAGATAAAAAAATAAAACGTACAATTTTGATTGTTGAGCAACTCCCACAGGCACGGCGAATAATCGACAAACTAAACGGATGGATAAAATTAATGAATGTAATAAAGTCGGAGCAGACCAGTCCACACAAGCAGCACCCGTTCATGGGTATGACGCATGTGCCAGCCATCGGCCTCTTCAACCATGTTGCAGGGAAGTGGTCATGAGTAGGTACCATTGTGTTAGTACTGCAGTCCAGAGCACTCATAACTGATCTACCGCTGCTTAACATTTATATCATGTCCACATTATCCTTAACTAATGTCGACGATTTAATTTTAATATGTATGCTATTGGTGTATCTATCAATCAATACATTCAGTATATAGACGGGACAACAATAAAAACTTGTGATCCAAAAGTTAGTCATAAGTCGGTTAGTTTATTTGAAATATTATCGCGCCAAGTCGGCCTGCGTAATAATATTGAGAGAATAAACTTGTGTTACGTGATTCTTAACCATTCGCAGAACATTCTAGGGTGTAAATTGTAATAATCGCCCTCGCATTGTAATAAGTGTTGATGGCGGTACTGAAGGTTGAGATCAATTTTTTGGTATTGAAATTTGCGTGATATCCCCTCTATAGATAGTAATATTAAATCTCTTTGCTATAAATAAATAAATAAATTACCGATTTTGATGATTTCAAAGTCAATAATAATAACAATTTCCTACTCTCTTTCGAGCAGATTCATATTAAATGAATATTAAAAAAAAAAATAGCCCTGTAATATTACTGTCCTACTGCTGGGCACGGGCCTCCTCTACTAATAAGACGGGTTAGGCCTTAGTCTACCACGCTGGTCTAATGCGGGTTGGTAGACTTCACATAGCTTCGAAATTCCTGTAAAGAAATTCTCGGGTACGCAGGTTTTCTCACGATGTTTTCCTTCGCCGTTATAGCAAATGATATTTTACAATGAAAACACACTTAACATAGAAAAGTCAGAGGTGTATGCTCTTTTTGGGGTTGGTCACGAACCTCCGACACTTGTCTCGGCAGTCAGTAGCATTCTCAACTGAGCTATCGCTGCTATATCGAATGAATGCGCAGACTTTAATTGTTTTGTATTTTCTTGTTACTGTACAGCTAAGGCATGTAAACTCCAACACAATAGGTAACCTAAATGTGACGTGTATGCTGTTGTTTACCCCATAACTACTCCTTCATCAGATTTCAGATCTTTACCAAATAAATATAGGAGTACCTCGGAAGAGTACTCTTTTACACAAAAACGAATCAATGAAGGCAATCCGCACACTGGAGATATGGGTGACATATAAATACTTATAGGTAAAAATTAATTGCATACCTACCTCCTCCTTTTTGAAGTTGGTTTAAAATTCAGACACAAACTCGGAAAGAAAGAAAGAATAGATTTATTACAACATGAAACCTTCATTAATAGTTTTCAAAATTCAAGCAAGAATGTTTTGTATAGGAAAATAATTTCCTGCACCTGGAAAATACTTTAACTGGGGTGAAAATACTTAAACCAAGTACCTAAATATGATTTGGCTTAGTTTTAACGACCGGCTGCCTGCCTGACATCAACCCCCTCTAAGGGATCCAGTCCTGGGCAAATTAAAAATTCGCTTTGCCTGACCTGTGAATCGAACCCAGGACCTCCCTGTTTACAACCCATATATGCTACCACTAGACCAAGGAGGCGACGTAATATTCACATTACTTGTAACTTAATTTAAAAAGTTACTTTTTACCCGACTTCAAAAAAAAGGAGGTTTCCTCGCGATGTTTTCCTGCACCGTTATGGCAATGATCATTCATAAAGAAAACACACTTAACACAGAAAAGTCACATGTCAGTCAAGTGTATGCTCCATTTCGGGGTTGGTCTCGAACCTTCGACACTCGTCTCGACAGTCCGTACCACTCCCTACTGAGCTATCGCTGCTCTGCTTGATAAAAATTTTTATTGTTTTATTAATTTAGAAGAAATTTAACAGTAAATAGTTCCCGAAAATCTTGGATATCCATTTATCAAAGGAGAAGCCAATCCACTGCTTTTCTGGGAACGTAAAGGAAAGAAGAGGTTTAAGATTTTCATTATGAGATCATCTAATAGGTATAGTGCCAGTGTACTTAAGTTAAGGAATCGCGGGCTGTTCAAAATTCCAGTTTCGCGTAATCGGGTTTCACCTATCATATCATAGGATACGTCCGGCGAACAGTGGCCGTGTGAATACTTGCATATTTGCCTACCCTTCGGATTGAAACGGTTAAGTTTGAGTTTCGAAAAGTCTTAAAAACTGATACTTATTCAACATTTGAGTAAAATGAGGTTCATAAATAAGATTTTCGAGTCTTTCTATCGTACGATGCAGCGAGGAAATTGGTTTAGGTTCGCCGGCGGCGCTCCGTGCGGTGCATCGTCGTCCTTAACTTAAATTACAAAATCATTTATTTAATGTCTTCGAAGGTAATCCAAATACAATGCCTTTGCATGCTGCATTATGTAGGTTTTTACAGATTAATAGTTATTTACTACGTACAAGGATGACCTTGTTCTTGCCCCTCCTCATAGGGTCAAAAACAATCAAGCAATTCCATATGTTCTACTCATAAGTTTTGGCGACAATTAAATGTTTCGGGATTATGTTTTATAATAGATGAATTCAGTATCAACAATCTAGATGTGCTTTTGTACCTTCTCTCGGTTTAGAAAACAAAAACATAGGTAAATCCTTGCAGATTTTGCATGGAATACGAGTGCTCCGTAAAGTTATGGGTTAAAATTGAAAATGCGATCAGGTTGAACTGAAAGTGCCTATTGTCTTCTTTTTTAGAGTAATTTTTATTGCAACAAATACTTAAGCTGTCCTTAATAAATAGATGAATATGAAACGATGCTATAAATTAACTAGCATTCTTCACTACATAGTAGTTACAGCACACTGATGTGTTTTAATACCTAATAGCTTACAACATAAACATAAGAATTTTGATGAATGCTGTGTACGCCTCTGTTTAGGGCACGTATCAAAAAATATACCTACATAAATGTAGAAATTTTAATACGTAATACCTCTATATAGTGCTGTGGCCCTGTGGGCGTACCTTCAAAATAAATAAATTTCAATTTCAATCATAGTACCATACAACAGGCCGAGACTTAGGCTGAGATCTATAGAGCGAACTTTGACTAAGTCGAAGTCAAAGTCACGAACTCAGTGAAGATTTTTACTAAATCCGAGTAATTTTTTACAAGAAAATCTTTGCTTAGTCTATCTGTCAGTCTATTTTTCTTGTAAAAAATGACCCGGACTAAGTCAAAGTTCGATTAACAATTACAAATCCCCCCCTTGAGTTCGTGACTTTGACTTAGTTGAAATTCGCTCTATAGATCTCAGCCTTAGTCACTGTAGAGTATTTCATGTACCTCCCAGCCGTACAAATTATGGCCAAAACGAAATAGTCGCTCGTCTAGCGTCTACTTATAATAATTATTTTAGTAACATCGATATCTACGCCCACTCAAAACCAGTATTTAAAGAAAAAGTAAAAAAAAAACAGTCAAACTGAAGCCACCAATTAAATTAAATTATGTATCTTGATGTACCTATATTTGCATCGCGCTGTAATATAAATTCATTTATTAGCTATATATTTATTTCTTGATGTTTATATGTGTATTATCTAAGTAATAATATTATAACCTATACATATTATAATCATTTACACCGCTCTTGACACGTAGTTTATAAAAATAGAGGTAGTTAACACGTTATATTTTTTGTGATAGCCTATGATTGGCGTAGCAATATTGTTTTTGTATCCTTAACAAGTTAATTTAGTTAATAAGTTGTTGGATGTCCGTATAATAATAAATAAATAAGCCCACGCCTGTATCCCCGAAGGGATAGGCAGAGGCACAACTAGGACATTTCGCCGAGCTTAGTTCCGTTACAGATGTGACAGGGGGCCAGCCTATCGCAAAATCGGGAACAAACTTCAGACAAAAGACTGATATTAGAAAAAACCAAATGACATTGTATGACAGCCTCTGTGGCGCAGTGGGCGAGTAGTCGACTGTGAAGCGTGAGGCCGCGGGTTCGATTCCCGCATTGATACAAATGTTTGTGTGGCCCACAGACACTTGTTTCAAGTCTGGGTGTTGTAAGACCGAAAGTCTGTCATAGTCTCTGACACCCACAATACAGGTTATACCTAGTGTGGTGTCAGGAGTCAGGACCATGTGTGTGACTGTTGGGTGTATTTATTATTTATTTATTTATTTATGTTTATTTAGTTTGTACCTACTTAGATACCTATCTAACATTATCACAATATACATACGTAGTTACCTACAAACCTATATAGGTAACTACGTATGTATATTGTGATAATATTTACCAAAAGCGATATGTAATGGATTCATTGCTTAATATTAGTAGAGCGCACAGTAGAGCGTATTTTTTAATATAGAGTTTTATTTTAGTTGTAAATGTTTTTGTTCATTATTTCAGGATATCTTTCATGTTGTTGTTGCCGTCGGCAGAGTGCAAATGAAAAATATGCCTATTACGACTACGAGTATAATGAATTTTGGTGTTTTAAAACTATAGTAGATAAGTAGTGTTTATTGATTATTATGTGCCACGCTGAAATAAATAGTTTTTAACACACATTATAATCTACCATTTAAAACTATCTTTTTTTTACTTATTAGCATCGTATAAAATGAATACTCGGAATTTTTCTTAATGTGATTAAGATTTATTATTATACATTGTACATGTTCAATTACGGAGCGTCAGAAATGAATTTAAATCAATTCACTGAGCAAAAATTTCAACTGTGAAATGTAAATAACAATGATTCACAGTTAAATGCCCCTTAAGCTGTTACATTTACAAGCGTCGGATCTCACACCGACCATTAAGTTGCAATTTGTGTACACTGTGACCGTTCGGCCTCCGTCGGGTGGGTTCGGCAGCGCTCGGCTCCACTCGGCCGCTCGTTAATGACCAATCAATGTAATTAGCGTTCGTCAGAGCTCGGACGTTTAATTTTGAAAATGGAACGGGCGAGGGCCAATGGAGCGCGGTGCAGTGCGCGCGGCTTGTGTGATTGGCCGGCGCGCCTCCCCGACACTAATTATTGGCCGAAGTAAAACAATCGCAGCGGTTTGATTGCGGCGTGCATGCTAATATGGCGGCGCGCCGGCATTGTTCCTTGATTGCCAGTTGTAATGGCGGCGCGATGGACCGTGGCCGTTGCGTGCTGGACTTCTGGACCAGCCTTCCGCAGATAACCGTGAGTGACCATCTTTATGTCGTAGTTTATGTAGTCGTAGATAAGGAGCATTGATAGTGATAGAATACGTATAACAACTACAATAACAAAAAAGTATTTACGCGTAATAATCCATAACACCTATCTATTCTAACTAAGTTTTAAATATTCTATTTTAGAGTGTAAGTATTGTTTACCCAACGATTAATTTAATTGTTTCTGTAATTAGATACTAAGAATTAAGACACGTCGAGAATTAAACTAACATAATATTATCTGTATTTATGTATAACGCGCAATTTGTTTATATAAAATACACATTATGATATAAATCTATTATTATAAATTTAATTTTCGACCGACTTCCACAAAAGGAGGAGGTCCTCAATTCGTCTGTATTTTTTTGTGTATGTTACTCGATATCTCCACCAAATGTACACCGATTTTCTAAATTATTTTTGTGTTCGATAGAGCTTATTTCAAGGGTGGTCCCATATAAATTTGGTCACGATCGGTAAATTGGAAGTCGGTCAGTTAAGTTTTGAAACTTGTGATTTTAAACGTTCAATTATTTCCCAGAAATCGTTAAATAAATTAAACTGCTTACGTTCTTAACATGTCAATATCTTTATTCTTTCCAATGTCAATTGTCCTGTCAATCCTTGCACGTAGGCTATTCAATAGCCATTGTGTTCTTAACATTGATTCAGAAAAAACTATGAACAGCGGATGGGATTAACATCTATTACTTCGCAAAATCTCACTCTCTATAGAACAGAATTAAAATTGCCAAAACATTGACATTCATATTGAAGTTTACAAGGAGGTATTAAGCGGACCAGTATTCAAATAATATTAGCCCTGTAATATTACAGTCCCACTGACAGTAATATTACAAGGCTAGTATTATTATTTTATTATTAGGTAATAATACGCCACACTATAGCGTAGGTAGGTACTCTTATGTCATTCCCATACATTTATTCTATTCAACCAATGCCACTTGTCCAAACCCGCTGGTATCGCCTGGTCAATAAACAATAATAATAAATAAATAATCGTAAAATTCAAGCCGGATCCAATTTGTAACATGCTTCAAAAAGTATGTTGCGCTTCCCACACTGTGAGTTAAGGATAGATGAAACAATATTTAGTTATAATGTGTTATTGGCTTAGTTATTAGTTGTGACAAGTTTATAGATAACAATACTTTTTGCTATTGAAAATGTAAAAATATCCATCCAAACTTTCAATAAGAACCAGAAAGGTGTAACGAACTGATAATACATACATACATAGGTACACAATATCCACTTCGCCCGATTTTGTCACACTACTTTCGCTTCATCTAATTTCATCAATCTCTTCATACATTCGCAACGGTTATGGATACTTTATAACTTTCCTTTAGTGATAATAGTTCTTAATATATGTATTTCAACAATTTATATACCAAAGACAATATAAAACTTGGCTGAAATCATTTCCACTCTGCGGCTTGTTTTCGTTAGGTTGCCTTGAAGTTATAAGGTTTAAGGTTTAAAGATATTTTTCTCAATAAGACAAAGTCACTTACTTCAGAACAATATTAGACTTAATTATAATAATAGTACAAGTTGTCAGTCACAGCAGTTGATATATTACCAAACTAATACATTTATGTTTTCTAAGGAGTTTTATTAGTGAGAATATACTTAGCCAACTGAGTCTAACATGTATGAAACGGGTGTACATTTTTTATATTGATGTTAGTATCTTATTATATAGCTGTGTGTACTCCTTCAAATGTGAGCATCTTTTTCCCATAATTGGTTCTTGTTTTGTTATATTCTAGTTAACTAATAATTAAAAAAGGTTAAAAATATAATCATATCGTATGAAATTTAAAATTGTCTCTAGAATCTAAACTCATGTGCTCTACAATAATAGTTATAATAATTACAAATAAAACTGTATGTTATAATACCCTTGTGTTAAAAATTCAGTAGATATATTTTTTGGTTTTCTATTTTTTGGGGATATGGCTCTTTGGGACAATTCTGCTAACATCAAGTGTGTAAACAGATACATGCCAAACAATAGAGAACATTAACCACTCAATCGCATACATACATACATAAGCTCACGCCTGTATCCCCGAAGGGGTAGGCAGAGGCGCACTAGCGAACTAGAACACCCACATTTCGCCGAGCTTAGTTCCGTCCCAGATGTGATAGGGGGCGAGCCTATCGCCATATCGGGCACAAATTCCTAATCGCTCTATCGCAACATATCTAAAAAACGGTAATCTGACATTATTTTCGACCGACTTCCAAAAAGGAGAAGGTCTTCAATTTATGTATGTATGTTACGTTTTACGTTACGTGATATCTCCGCCAAATGTGGACTGATTTTCAAAATCCTTTTTGGGTTCGGTAGACCTAATTCCACGAGTGGTCCCATATAATTTTGTCATGGTCGGATTAGTTTTGAAGTCGGTATGTTAAGTTTTTAAACTTGTGATTGTTCTTATTAATTTTTTGTTCTTATATCTACAATCAACCCAGTCCACTGTTGGGTTGACCCAACACACTTTTCAGAGATGTTGCAGAAAAGATAGAGCTTTAGTTTTTATGATCAGCCGCTTGTCTGACGTTACCCTTTAGGGTAGAATTCCAATTCATATTAATTTTCTAAGGGCAACTTGCACCACTAATACTATTCTAGAGTTAGGCTTTAACTCAATCTAACTTACATGTCATTCGTATATATTTATAAATAAATAAATACACCCAACAGTCACACACCTAGTCCGGACCTCACACTAGGTATAACCTGTATCGCGGGTATCAGAGACTATGAGAGACGCACGGTCTCACAACACCCAGACTTGAAACAAATATCTGTGGGCCACACAAACATTTGTCTCAATGCGGGAATCGAACCCGCGGCCTCTCGCTTCACAGACGGCTACTCGCCCGCTGCGCCACGAAGGCTGTCGAAATTTGAGTTCAAAGTTCAATTGAGTTTAGAACTCTAGATTAGTAGGTACCTATTAGTGGTGCAAGGCGCTCTAAGGTTTCAAATACGATAAAGGTTACGTTTATAGTATAAATATCAATTAATAACTGCCTCGGTGGCGTGGTGGTATTTCGGTACGACTACGGTTCTGAGGTCTCGGGTTCGATCCCCGGGTCGGGCAAAGTGATATTGGATTTTTCCATATCAGCCCGGAGTCCGGAATTTGTGCCCAATATGGCGATAGGCTCGCCCCCTATCACATCTGGGAAGGAACTAAGCTTGGCGAAATGTGAGTGCTGTAGTTCGCTAGTGCGCATCTGCCTATCCCTTCGGGGATACAGGCGTGAGCTTATGTAAAAAAATCTATCAATATGATTTATTATTTGATAATATGTTATGATAGATTTTTTTTACTAAAACTATCTTATATTTTACAATGGTAGGTACCTCAACACCATCATGATAGACACTGAATTAAAATGAAGGTGTAACTTGTAAATACTTTACACTTTGTGTCTATACGATAACCAATTATTATCATTATAGTGCATAGTGATTTATATCATGTCTGGGCCATAGTTAAAAATAATGATTTATTATTTATTTACTACATATTACCTACATTTACTCTTTATGTACCTGTCACTATAAAATATTTAATATTCACAACAACAGATCTTTACATTTTTAATATCACTCGAAACAAATAAGAAAAGCAAATGCATAAAATGATTACCCATACATTTGCATAACATATAAAATTCATCAGCATTATACCGAAGAGCAGTGAAGCATGAACAGACATTATATCACCAATATTATTCGATGTGTAGTGACTAGTAACTAGTGACTGGTGACTGACGAGTGACGAGTGACGATGCGTTCCTGTCCTATCGAAGCCTATCATATACATTTATGGAATTCATTAAAAATCATAAAAGAGATGAGACGCACGCCGCGATCCCCTAGGCGAGGTAACCCTACCACCCGCCCGACGAGGGGGGAACGGGGTCGAGGTGGGGGCGAGGGGCGCGGGGAACAGGGGGGGGGGTTTGAACCGACTCGCCACGCCCCGCAACTTAGGTTTTTTAATCAACCGCCCTCTGTCATTAGTATGCAGTATAATGGAGAGCGGTCATACACAGATACACGCATACACGCGCGCACGCACACACACAGCGACGTAAGAATACAGACACACAGACACATATATAATTGTACAATAAACATAACTGAAAATAATTAATATTAATAACCACAAACCATAAATGTGAAGAAGACATTAAGTTACATCAAGGAAGAGCCTAAGGTATACTTAGACATTAATTGGATTAATTGTAACACAAAATTTAATAAAATACCATTGATGTTATTGATAACCATTATCATAAACAATATGAAGAGAACTTCCTAAAAATATTTCTTAAAAATGTATTATTGTTACCGATCGTAGCTCCTTAATTCTGATCAATGTAAATAAATTTACATGACTTATACACTAAATTATAAACGTATAGTAGATAAGATGACAATCAACCATTATAACCCCAAAATTTAACCAATGTGGTCTTGCGCATAGAAAGACAAAAGAATAACATCCCTAATCACATATCTAAACACTAGAATAATATCCATACAATTTAAAACTGTTGCAAAATACCTGTACAGAACATCTGTAGGTACCATAAATTATGAGCAACAAAAAGCTTTGTGAGTGAGTTCGAATCAAACGTAAAGGTGGAAAATAGCCGCATGTGGCTCGAGGTGGTGCGTCGCGCGTCGCGGCGGAAGGCGCAAAATGCCCATGACGATGGATGTGGCCCACAGGTTGGTTGCGAGGACCTGCGAGCGCAATGGGCGCGCAATTATGCACCCTTGGGGGGTAGGGGTGGGTGTGTGCACCCACCGCCGCGGCCCGGATGAGATGCAAAGTGTTGAATGTTGCGGCCCGAGTGACGCAAGGTGACGGACGCAGGGTGACTTTGACTTCTTTTCAGACAAGAAGTGACATGCCACTTATTTTAGTCAGTTTCAGTGAAATGTAATAAGATAAAGATAATATTTCATTTCAGAATTGAATATAGTAAAAATACAAAATCATATACCTACATTCTGAAGAATAACACATAAGCTCACACCTGTATCCCCGAAGGATTAGGCCAAGGAACATTAGCGAATTAGAATACCCACATTTCGCCGAGCTTAGTTCCTTCCCAGATGTGATAAGGGGCGAGCCTTGAAAAACAGTATTCATCGTATTTCCTTTATTGTCACTTCATCATAATTCCTAAGGTTCTCTGAAGGAAATCGCTATTAGCGATAAGACCACACATTGTAATACAAGACACATAAGCTCACGCCTGTATCCCCGAAGGGGTAGGCAGAGGCGTACTAGCCATCTAGTAAACTCGTATTTCGCCGAGCTTAGTTCCGTCCCAGATGTGATAGGGGGCGAGCCTATCGCCATATCGGGCACAAATTCCAGACTCCGGGCTGATATGGAAAAATCTAATATCACTTTGCCCGACCCGGGGATCGAACCCGAGACCTCAGGACAGTAGTCGTACCGAAATACAACCACGCCACCGAGGCAGTAATACAAAAATGTAATTTTTAGAGTTTTGTACTGGTAGGATGTGTTGTGTGCTTACAATAAAGAATCACAATTAATTTAAATTCAATAGAATTCTTTAAGAGCTCAATTTAATTCTGTAAAACATAAAAACGATACAAAATGTTCATTCCCAACACAAAAAATAGAAATCAATAGTCGTTCTTTTCTTATTTGTTTTTCAGGATGTAATTATTTATCTAAGTTCCTACTAGTTTATTTAATTATTGACATTCTTTACCAGGCATACATACATACAGGTATATAATGTAGTTATTTTATGTCAGATAGTCGATTACCAAGCTGTTAGCGTGGAAGCGCCTCATTCTAACGCCCGGTTCCAATAAACAATCTCAGTTTGAATGTGCAGATAGATTACAAAAACTAGCCAATAAGAAAACAGTTTGAACATAACTCCGTCAAATGACTTGATTTGATTGGTTCATAATCGCGATCTATCTGCACTCTAAACTGACATCGTTTATTGACACCGACCGTAAGTGACTCTAGTCACCTATCCCACGGACTCTCACAATACCGCTACATTCATAAATAAGGAGGTACATTGATTCTGTTACCCAGATACTTTCTAAATAAAATTTTAAATAAAAAAACATTCAAATTAGTAAGTTTCTTTAGTTTTTGAGAATGCCTCGGTGGCGTTGTAATATTTCTTACATGGTACGATCACGGTCCTGAGGACATCAGCTTCGATCAATCCGATATGTATCGGGTAAAATTATATTGAATTATCCTGAAATAAGCCCAGGGTCTGACTGAAGAAAGAAGAATTTAATAAATCTGAATGAAATTGTTATTGCCTCTTTAACATCTGGAGCTTCTTGGACAGATGACTATTCTAGTTTACAGGTGTGAGCTTATGTATACTAAGTATGATATTTCAGTCGTCTTTTATGTTCATTACGACTCTGCTATTCTAAAAGCAAAAATTACTTAAAGTGTCTCTTAAGTTAGTATGATTAAATATATTTTTTTAAGAAGGTGTAATCTGGTTGTTCTGTTGAAATTTCAAAGTAATTCATGATATTATATTGCATTGTTTAACCTTAGCTGTTATTAATATTAGAAGTAGAAAGAGGTAAAGTTTATTAGTTTGGAAGTAGGGATAGTAGTAAGCTACTCTATTGAATGAGACAGGGCCTCCGTCATGTACTCCTGTTTATTTTGTGGAGACATGTGTAACGGGAACGTGAGCAACATTATTACATTCCCTATCATTTCAATAAAGGCCTTGGTTTTTTATCCAATTTTGTATTGTTTTTGTGGCGTTTCTAAGAAATACATACAAGTGACTCCTGTAGTTAGTTCAGCAACAGCTCCGACTAGTTAAGACTATTACTATTACTGTTTTTGTTTATTTATAATTACTATATGACTTTATTTAGTTTATAATTACTATATGACTTAAAGTAACGCTGGGATTCATATTCCGCCCTTTATGTTGTGTTCTTTATAAACTAGGCAAATCCAACGCTACTTACGAGTTTTATAATCAGGTACCCAATATCAGTGACCTTTCTCTTTCGTCAGAGGGGTTACCATCACCTCTTATAGCAGTATTATTATAATTTTACTTGTCAATATTCCCATACATAACAAACGGAGAACGATTATAATAATAATACTGCTATAAGAGGTCGTGGTAACCCTGCAGATCTTGATGTTTCTTATTCGATAAGAAGGCACTGTTATATTCTGTTTGAAAAAAAGAAACTTTTTATTTTCCTTCTGATACTCATAATACACATATACATACATTAATTATAAACTAATATCTTAGTTATTGCATTCACATATCATAGTTATTATAAACTAATATCATAGTTATTGCATTTATTGCTTCTTAAGTAGAGACGGAAAACCAAGAACTTTATCACTTGATATCAACTTTATTTAGAACCAATTAGATGTAGGTACTAAACCCATATTAATTTAATGATTATTTAAAATGTTATTGGTTGTCTTATAATTTCTGAATCGAATGTATGTAAAAGTAGGATAAAAACAATATAATTTATAAACTCGCATCTCCTGCACATTTTTTTTATATCAGAGACTGGCAAACGAACAGATGGGTCACCTGATGGTATGTGATCTCCACCGCCCATAGACACCCAAGAAACAATAAGAATCATGGGTGCGTTGCCAACCTAAAAAGAAGAAATATATACGTATTTATATATTTGTCTTGAAACAAAACACAGAAAAACCTACACAAAAAGATTTCGCTGTCTCTTGCTCAGCGAAACCATATTTTGCGTATATGTTTTTGTGTAGTGTTTCGAGAAATATGAGTGCAGGATACGCGCCTTAATAAGTATAAAACTATTTAATAGAGGAGGCCCGTGCCCAGCGTTTAACAGGGCTGATATTATTATATAAAAATAAATATATTTTTTTAGCAAACTGATCTCACAACTGATTTCACCTGATCGCAGGTGACCTCCATCGCCCATAGACAACCAGGATACCAAAATAATCATGGGTGCGTATTTTACATACACACCTGTATCCCGAATCCCTTAAAGAAGGGGAATAGAGATTATACCGGGGAAATTGGGCCACCGGAAATCTCACACACTGAACGAAACGAAGTAACGAATGACTTTATGTTGGTTTTCTATGAGACAATGGTATCCAACCAGTCGAACCGGCCCATTCGTGCTGTAGACGTTATTGTCTGCAGCGTGGCGCTACTACTCGGATAGTGGTGGTGCCTTCAGGTTCATGATGTATGCCACGATGTGCTAATGAAGTGAATTTGAAATCGTAGAGAAATAAATCTGAAACTAGATATGGAATAAGGTAAGTTTAGTCGCTATCTTGGTCTAGTGGCAGCATATACATATACATATATATTTTTTGTTTTAATTACATCAATATATTATACCTTTAATTATGTTTATTTAATGTAAGTAAATTGTTGCCTGTCCTTTTTTGGTTTGACAAATAAACTTTCTTTCTAATTCCAGAGCAGTTACAAACAAAAAAAATATATATTGAACTACTAATTTTACTTTGCTAAGAATAATAAAAATATCTCAAGTCAACCAACTTCGGGTATGTTTATAATAATTTAGAATAATTATGAAAAATATATAATGTGCGATTATAATAGAACAAAAAACATTAAAGAAAGGAATAAATGTTTTGTCCAATAAAAACCTACTCAAATAGAATTAATAATAGCTAGGAATGTATGTGACCGTTGGGTCTGAAAAAGTCGACAGTCCCTGTTACAGCAGTTTAATATCGATTAGTAATATAATAATATCCATAAGAACTAACGACTTTATTTTATTTATTTATTTGAAAGTGGCCAAGATAAGATACACTATAAATACTTAATTAACAATGACAAAAACATAAATTCTGTGTTCCCCCGTTACTAGGCAACCACAACTTATTTACATAAACTATCTTAATCCACTAAATATAAAAATACAAAATGCAACAACAATACTAATCTGCTGTCTAGCGTAAAGGTTAATAAAGCGAGATCAATTATCTAATAATGTTACATTTATACAAAAATATGAAATTTTATTATACATTATTGAATAATTATGGCGATATGGCGATAGGCTCGCCCCCTATCACATCTGGGACGGAACTAAGCTCGGCGAATCCCTTTAGGGATACAGGCGTGAATTTATCTGTCATGTATGTTTTGTATTCTAAGTTGCTGAACTACAATAATCGAGACTATCTCGTGAATTCGCTATTGGGCAATACCATTCTAAATAATCGAAGCCGTCGGCTGTTCCGCCGCCGTGAGTGATGTAAACGGAAGTCTATGAGCCAAATGTGAATGACGGAAAAAATTACGTCCAGACTTACATATTATTATTAGTATATTTGTTATTATCTATAAAATAAATTAGCTGAATTTTGTATCTCCGCTTCCGTGGTAAGTCTATTCCATGCCCGCCTAGCATGCGCCCCACGAGAGCATTTTATCTACGCTTTTTGTCCTGTTATAACCGGTGTTCTCAATTGCTCTACGGATACTAACATGCGTCCTTGTTTATTTTCATACAATATTATAGACAACACGTAGACAACATCTAAACTGTCGATTATCGGAATATCTCGTGGCGTGCATGCTAGGCGGGCTGGAATAAAATGCGGCCTTATATCACTCACGAATAGTGTAAGCTTGTAATAATGAATCGGTAGTTTCAGAGAGTAACCAAACAAACATTACAACTTTATGTTATTTTATTAGAATATTATGGCTTGCTATGACGGTGACGGAAAACATTGTGGGGGAACCTGCATACCTGAGAATTTTTCCACAAAAATTACGAACATACTACCAACCCGCATTCGATCAGCGTGGCAGACTAAGGCTGAGCTCTATATATAGAGCGAAATTACACTAATCATAATAAGTCAAAGAAAAAATCTCAGTGAGGATTTGGATTTTTAATCGAATTTCGATTTTAGTCCAAGCCATTTTTTACAACATAAACAGCCTGATAGACAGACCTAAGCAAAGATTTTTTTGGAAAAAATGACTCGGACTAAGTCAAAGTTCGATAAAAAATCCAAATCCTCACCGAGTTCGTTTCTGTGACTTAGACTTAGTCGAAGTTCGCTCTATAGATCTCAGCTTAAGGCTTAACTCCTCACATTAGTAGAGGAGGCCCGTATGGCGAAAGGCTCACCAAAATTCACATCTGCGACGGAAATCAACGGGAATACAGGCGTATGTGTAGGATAATTATTAGACCGAAGCCGAGCTCCGAAAAAAAAACTGTATTTTTTCTTTCCGCTAATATACGTACTCGTGGTAGTTTCTATAAGTTATCGACGATTTTATTACCAGAAACAGTGGTATAATGAAAATCCAGTAACCCAGCAGTCCAGGCAGCAGTTAAGCAAATATTTCACGTTTTGAGAGACACTTGTATACATTATGTGGGCAAATGAAAAAACAAAAACATGTGATAAAAGCAGTAATTAAGATATCTGTAGACAAGAGGTTTAAGTACTTATTGGTGTGTGTTTGTGTGTGTGTGTGTGTGTGTGTGTGTGTGTGTGTGTGTGTGTGTATGTGTGTATGAGTGTGTGTGTACTAGATGGATTTTAATGAAACTACAGTTATATACATTATGCCCCTTACTAAGAAACGCCACAACGCTCTAGAGAGCTAGTTCGCATAAGCGCCGTCATGACGCATAGCGCTAGTGCGTGCGCTTTGAACCTTGCTGGAAACAGAAATGAAAACATCGTTGCCGCAACGATGCCGCAACGTTGTTTTCACCAATGAAACCTTAGAGAATCGACCTGCTGCAGTGGACGCGTCCTGTGGCTAATGGTGATGATGAATTCAGCGATAAAATCTATGATAATGCCTTATTATAGTAGAAATACTATAAGATTCATAGATTTCGATCTAGTTCACACCAAGTATTCGCACATAAAAGACTGGCAGTACAATAAGAAAAAAATACAAAAAACCTTTAATCTTTTCCAAAAAAAATGTCACCTTCACACTATAGACCTGTGAAGGAGGTGGGCGGACGAGCGGACGAGCGGACGGGCGGACAGGCGGACGGGCGGACGGACGGACGGACGAGCGGTCGGGCGGTGTCTTAGCGTCTTCTCACGTGTGGACGTGTATATCATATTACAGGCATTGTGTGTGTCATTGTGCACCTTCGTTGTGACAACACCACGCTCCGTCCATTCAGAGCGACCTGTTCACACTGATCCTTTCTTTCTCGGCTAGTTCTAATTTCGAGTATTTTGATCCACTATACGTATTTTTTATCGATTTGTAATGTGGGAATTACGTTGTACTGTCGAAATAATGACAATGTACCAAGGATTCCTATTCGTATTTGTTTATTTGTAATTTGCTGACATGAATTCACATGTTTATGTGAATTTTCCACGTCTTTTCCGGGTCTAGAATAGTCTAGAGAAAGGAATACTAAACTTGTGTTAATTGTGTTAGTCGTCTTCTTGGTCTAGTGGCAGCATGTATGGGATGTGGACTGCGAGGTCCAATGGTTCGATGCCCAGGTCAGGCAAAGCGAATTTTCTAATTTGATTTGTCCGGGACTGCATCTCTCAGAAGGGTGGTTGACGTCAGGCAGACGGCCGATCAGAAAAACTAAGCCAAATTCTTTCTGCAACATACTTGAAAAATTTGTTGCGCTGACCCCACATTAAGGTGGGATAAGAGCAGGTGAAATGAAAGAATTTGTAATTTTACAAATTAAAGAAATACATTTTATTTCTCAAAAAGGAAATGTTGTTGAACTTATTTTATCCTACATTTACTACTGGTTAATAGACAAACGACTCTTTTGTTCGAAAGCAAAAGTTGAAAAACAAACTAGAACAACCACACAGTAAAAATTGATTAGAAAACACCTACTTTTACTAAGATTACTACATATTTTATAAGCCCTTGTATGAAGTAAAATAATCAGAGAGGTCGATCTGATCTAGCCGCTAATAAATTGCGTTCACAACGAGGTGTTGTGAGGAGCACTCGAACTCAACTCGTTGCGGTGTCGGCACGAGGATAAATCATTCGCGCACCTTACAATCATATCGTCTATCACAACTCCTCGCCGAATGGGATACAGGATTTAACCAACTTCAAAAAATGTGGTGGTTGTCAACTTATCATGCATGAACCGATTTCTGATTATTTTTTCGTTTGAATCAATATTGTTAAAATTAGCCCCCTTATAAATTTGGAAATGATATAAAATAAATACAGTTTAACAAAACTTAGAAACCGACTTAAACATGTGAAATATAAACTTACCCTCTTTTAAAATTTATGCATTTAATTTGATTTGTATCGACGAAGATCGTAAATTTTGACGGAAGTCTGACAGAGTGGGCGTCGCTTGTTAAAATTATTTCATATTTTTCTCTAGAGCTGTGTTTGTTGTTTTAAGTATTGTGGTTTAATGCATCAAACTTCAGTGAAGATATGGAAAAGTGTGTGAATGTGAAAACTTTTTAACCAATGATCTTCTATGAGTTTTGCTTGGTGTGTTAGCTGCTTTTGTTCAGTCGATTCGCCGAGTAAAGGTCATCTAAGGGTATCGCACTGGAAGGAATTACAACTATAATCACAACAGGACCTTGAGATCATCAACATCTGGGTTGTGTGGTCATTGCGAAAACATAATTGCTCTATTTACATATATTTACATTGGCTAAATCATCGCAAATGCGTGGAGGCCATTATTTTTAAAAGAAGAATAAAGTTTCTTATTTCTCTTTCTTTATTTGTATTATTGACTTTTTGAGTCAGTCTTTAACTTTTATTAAAATTATAAAATACCAGATATCTACATTTAAATAACTTATTGGAGATAGCGTTTATTTGGAACCAAGCAATGTTCTACTAAAGTTCTACCAAGCATAATACTAGACTTAAACTTAGAACTTAACTGATGCGTTTTGCAAGATAAACGGTTCTCTAGGACTATATTTCCTTGTTCTCCGTGATATTATTTCTCCATTTATCTTGCAATAATAGCCTATATTTCTCTTTGTTCTATAATAATTTCCACGAGTAAATCATGCTTTTTATTTATTTATTTTATTTATTTATTTATTTAAAACATAATGAACCGCTGTAGCGGTGTTGCTGAGACTATATGAATAATTAGATTAAAATTTGTAAGTTGATTTTTAGTTCAATAATTGGCGAAATATTCATTTCTAACGACGTAAAAATTGTTCCACCCCTCTCTATTTAACTACGCGTTGGAAAAATCTGAAAAAGTTCAGAGTAGGTACAGACCTTAAAAAGCACTTTTAAAGAAGTAAGTTTAAACATGATGTAGTTTCAAGAAAATGTATTTTTTTTATAACAGAGCCTGGCAAACGAGTAGATGAGTCACCTCTTGATAAGTGATCTCCACCGCCCATAGACACCCAAGACACAAAAAAATATGGGTGCGTTGCCAACCTAAAAGGAGGGAAATCTAAGCTTATTATGGTTCAACAGATAGAGCCCTTTAAAGGGCCTACCTTTCTAATAGATTCCGCAGTAGATTAAGAAGTTTAACTATTAATCTAATATCTATTATAGCAAAATTACAGTTACAAATTAATAACATAAATAAATAACATAATTTAATTACGAGATTGAAACAAACATGAGTTTATGTCTCTACCATAAGAAAAAAAATGTTCAGCGTAGTTATAGATAATTCCGGTTCCGACTACTTGAATTTTAATTTGTTTCAAATATTTTAGAGACTTTTGTAAAAATAACTTCAGGTCTGAATTTACTAAGTTTGTTTATTCTATGTGAATTGTCGCTTTGTAATTCATTAGTACAGTGAAGAAAAACATCGTGAGGAACCTACATACTTCTCGATCGGAAGGTACGTATGTGAAATCTATCGATCCAAAATAAAACCAGTGCAGTGGTCTAATGTCTAATGAACTAATTCGTCTTAGTAGTAGAGATGTCCCGTGTCCAGCACTGGCGGCCAGTTCGCCAGGGCTGGACACGGGACATTATTATTATTTATTGAAAATATCCATAGAAAAAATATAAACAAAAAATAAATGCTGATCAGAAATGTTCCCAAGACATTGCATAGAAGGTGTATTCAGTGCACTTGTCATTTGAGCGTCAGATTATACAAGTAGGCACCGAGCAGTGAGCACACTGAGCACACTGAGCACCGACACCTGAGTATGTATTATGATCGAGTGTTGTACTGTTGTACATGAAACGTGAGCCCGCGGCCACAATCACACCGGCCAGCGGCAGCGGCTCCGGTTACACGCCACGGACCATTGGTGGATAATGGCCATTGTAGTGAGCGGACGCGTTTTGTGCTGCAGGGAGCAGAGCGGAGCGGGCAGCGGGCGCGACGCCGGCCGCGGGCCCCGACTCTCGTCCCCCGTACACCTATTCATTTCTTACAATTAATCAAAATTAAATGAACCGGCCGGCCGGCGAGCCACAGTGCGCCCTAGCCCCTCACAGTAGGGTCGCGATTGTGGCGGCGGCGAGCGGGGGCGTGGCGGCGACAACCAAATCTGGCCAATACAGTGCGGTAACAAAATATCCGTATTGGCTATTAGTAGGCTCCGCCCGCGCGGCCCCACGTCGCCGTGGCGCAGACCGAGAATGGCGTATCGTCAACTGTAGGGGGGGACTTTATGGCGTTCTGTCTGTGAGGCGGCGCGCGCTGTCTCAACGCAAGAAGGTCGCGTCGAGTACTCAGGGATGTGTGACTTACGTCCTTATAGTCGTGTAGCGGGTGGTGGTGCGCGCCGGTGGCGGCCCCGCCGTGTGGTACCGAGCGACGGCGGCGGGCGGCGACACCGACACAAGCGCTCCGGACGCCGCGGCGAGCGCTCGTGTCGACACTCACGCGCGAACACGACGCCAACGCGATTTACCATCAAGGCAAATTATACAAAAAAATATTTTTTAAATTTTCGAAACGTTCGGCTTAAGTCTAGGCCTAATTTTAGTCTATTCAAAAATTATTTACAAATTAGGAAGTGTATTTAGACTGTAAGCGAGTGCGTTAGACTGTAGCGATAGTACCGTCTCGACCTAAGCAACATTGTGATAAGAAGAGAGAAAATTATATTAGTAGCGAGTCTGCACAGCGAGCGCCAGTGATGTAAAGTGCGGCGGGTGCAGTCTGCAGACACGCGAGAGAGCGCTCACGGAAGATGCAGGCGATGAGCGCGAGCGCGGGCGCGCCGCGTGCGCCGCAGCGGTCTCCGTTCGCGATCCAGGAGCTGCTGGGTCTGTCGGAGTCGCGGGAGACGCGCGAGGGGCGCGAGAGGTTCCTGGAGCGCGAGCCGGAGCGCGTGCTGAACCTGTCGGAGCGGGATGCAAGGCCTTACGCGCCGCAGTTCCAGCTGCCGGCGTCGATGGCGAGTCGCGTAGCGTACGCCGCCGCGTTCAACGCGCAGGCCGCCGTCGCCGCCGCCTTCCTGCCCGGACCGCCACTGCTGCACGCGCCCCCCGGTAAATACCACTTTCGTTCTATTTCACCATCACCACGAACTTACTATTTGTTTCCAAAAAGATACGGATTTCCCTCTACATAAAATCTATAGCTCTATCTCATCGAATCATTTATCACCAGCGATGATAGAGCCACCTCCGTAACATGATCCGCCCTACTCACCTTCTTCTTCTTCACCTTCCCTAGCCTACTGCACTGTGGAGTCGGCGTAACACACTGTTTCAAGCATTATACAGGAATGATTCGGCTTCAGTTTTTACTACCGGCTGCCCGCCTGTCGTCAACATCTCTCCTCTGAGAGATATATCGTACTCGTACTCTATATAACAGAATTGTCAGACATTGTGAGCGCTTTGTTGCATTATAAGTAACTATTTAATTTTCGAGGGGCAAGTTCACATGCATTTTAAATCTAACGAAATATAGGCAATGATAATTTAATTCATAATGAAAAAAAACTACTAGCATACCTATTCTAAATATGGTAGCAAAACTGTGATTTGAATCGTACATGTAATTATTCACTACTGTAGAAAACATGCGCAGTGATTTGGCTGTTGTGATTGAACATAATTTAAGCCTAACATAAACGGATGTTAGTGCTTAACGGTGCTTAACTATAATTTAGTAATCTGAATTGACACCTAAAAAGCTTGTTAATTTTTATTAGTCGCTTTATCAAATTTGAATATTAAAATTATTTAAACATCCTAGATAATAACGTTATCTTACCTATTCAACTATTATACAAGTTTAACATATAAAGATTTTTCGGTCGCGCTTCGAGGCTTTGCCCTTCTTTTTCCAGCCATAGATTGTGGTTAAAAACATTACAATAAAATACACATTTACTGAATAATAAACTTAGTGATAATAATCTAATGAAATATTTTTTATTATTGATTGTTTGCTTATTAATATCTGATTGTAAACTGCTTACTATTACTTTTTCTTAAAAAGAGCAACGTCAGAGTTTCTTGCCCGTTCTTTTTTGGCGAACCAACCTTCCGAACTGGTGGTAGAGTAAAATTTTTGACGGAATCTAAATAACGCGTGACATTTTATTGATTCAATAAATGATTTGATTTGATTTGATAATATTAAGTGAGTGCAAAAATAACGCAATCCTTCGTATAAGTAGTTTATCCGACGCGACTTGCGACTCGCTTGCGTCGCGTCGGCAGTTGGTACGCATCAAGCGGCTGCGGAGCGCAACGCGAGCGTAGCCACTGTACTCGGCCGATGTGTCCCGCTTTGTGTTCAAGCGTTTAATTAGCTTTTTTCATTTTATAATTAGCGTCTTTAGTGCTCGACACAATGGCGAGCGCTTTGTTAACGTTCGAAGCGCTTCATGCGTTCTTTGTGGTTGTCCTACCGCCGCGCCGCTCCGCGCCGCCGCACAGCGTTGGATTGAGTTACCTACGCGAGTCCCGACGCATCGCTCAATGTTCTAATATTGGCGAATAAATATACTACATATTAGTATGTGACGCAGTTGACGGCAATATTATTTGGGTCCAAGACTTGTAATTAGGATAATGGAGCGATGAACTGACTAAATATATTTAGCTCCAGACAAAAATGACTACTTGAAGATTTACAAGTTTGATAGAGCCCTAAACTAGAGAAAATCTTTGTCTGTTGATGAGATATTTATGAGATGTTTAATGTTTAAATGTACATATTTTGTTTAAGTTTAAGATATTGAGTGGATTTAAAAGATAAATAAAGGAATAACTGATATTTGAACTAGGTACATATGTACCTATAAAAAAAATATTGGAATGTTTAAAATTGTTGAGCTATTTCGGAAATTTAAAGATTTTTATGGAGAAGAATTTGTGTACTGTACTTATCTTTGATTTGGGTATAAATGTTTAAAAATAAGTGTTTAAAACTGAGAAACTGCTGAATTAATATCTACAGGTACTTACAGTTGGTTATTTGTTTTTACGGGATGTTATTTTGCGTAATTAGTTAGGTATTTGGGTATATCATCTATTAAATATTATATTTTTGGTTAAACAAAGATTTTATAACGGTAGTATTTCGGTACGACTACCGTTCTGAGATCTTGGGTTCGATCCCCGGGTCGGGAAAGGTGATATCGGTTTTTTTTCAATTCAATATCAGCCCGGAGTCTGGAATTTGTACCTGATATGGCGGTAGGCTCGCCCCCTATCACATCTGGTACAGAAATAAGCTCGGCGAAATGTGGGTTTTCTAGTTCGCTAGTCTGCCTCTGCTTACCCATTCGGGGATACAGGCGTGAGCTTATGTTTATTATATCATGTATATATAATTCAATGTGATTATTGTTTTTCAATACGACTATTTTAGAGACTTTGTATTTTCATATATTGGCTCATCCAACATACGAGACGCAAAAGTAACGTTTTTTGTACGATGGTAGTAATAACCTGGTCGCGCCATTGACGCTGCGGGCAGAAGTCTATAGACTCTACCACTTATAATAATTTCACCTACAAACTAAACACCAAACTATTTCAGTTTCCTGTAGGACAATAGTGCCATCATGAAGGTACCTTATTGGCATAGACAACACTGACTACATGGCTCTACCACTCATCAGTAGAGTAGGATGCAATTTGTCTTGTCGACCGAATTAAAAAAAATACTGCCTCGGTGGCGTGGTGGTATTTCGGTACCACTACGGTTCTGAGGTGTCGGGTTCATCCCCCGGGTCGGGCAAAGTGATATTGGATTTTTCCATATCAGCCTAGAGTCTGGAATTTGTGCCCGATATGGCGATAGACTCGTCCCCTATCACATCTGAACGGAACTAAGCTCGGCGAAATGTGGGTGTTCTAGTTCGCTAGTGCGCCACTGCCTACCCCTTCAGGGATACAGGCGTGAACTTATGTTATATTATGTTAAAAAAAAGAATAGGTTCTAAATTCGTCTATTTTTTATGTATGTTACGTGATACCCGCCACATGTGGACCGATTTTCAAGATTATTTTTGTGTTCAATAGAGCTTATTTCAAGGATGGTTCCATATAAATTTGGTCACGATCCGATAAATTTTGAAGTTCGTTAAGTTTTCAGTTATTACCAAATTATTAGTAAACAGTTGACGGCCTCCGTGGCGTAAGTAGGCGAGTAGCCGGCTGTGAAGCGAGAGGCTGTGGATTCCTCAGAGGGGGTTGACGTCAGTCAGGCAGGTCGTTAAAAAATTGCCAAATACTTTTTGCAACATGCTTTAAAAAAATGTGTTGCGCAGACGCCACATTAAGGTGGGATAAGGGCAGGTAGAAAAAAATAAAGCCGAAAGGAAACCTGTTATATGGACCCTCCGCCACTGCCACTAATTCTTAACGAACTTATAAAAGATCACCGAGTGATGATATCTCTTGATCCGGTATAAGAACACATCTCTTATCTAGATCTGTGATCACTGATCTGAGATCATTCATGTCACCTCACTTCGATGTAGTTATTGTAATATAAAATATACGACTTGATTTATATTAGTCTGGTGGCAACATTACACAGAGAACTATCCGGTCCTGGATTCAAATCCCAATTCTCGTTTTAGAATTTCCGTCGTTGTACATAATTTGTGCTCGGTATAGTGATAGGCTCACTCATTTACATCAAGGGACGGAAATAATATCGGTGGATGTGGGTGCTCTATTTTTAGTCACCTCTGGCCTCTGCCTACCCCTTCATGATACATAATAAATAATAAATAAATAACACCCAACAGTCACATACATAGTCCTGACCCCACACGAAGATCGCGTCTTGCGTCGTGGGTATCAGAGAGTACGAGAGACTTTCGGTCTCACAACACCCAGAACCGAAACAAATATCTGAAGGCTATACAAACATTTGTCTCGGTGCGGAGATCGAACCCGCGGCCTCTCGCTTCACAGCCGGCTACTGGCCTGCTGCGCCACGGAGGCTGTCATATTATATTATAATAAGATTACTTTGTAAAACATAACATAGGCTCATAAGCTCACGTATGCTCCAAGGGGTAAGCAGAGGCGCACTAGCGAACTAAAACAGCCACATTTCGCCGTGCTTAGCCCCGTCCCAGATGTGATAGGGGCGAGCCTATCGCCATATCGGGCACACATAACAGACTCCAGGCTGATACTGAATAATCACAAGTTTAAAAACTTAACGGACCGACTTCAAATCCGATTATAACCAAATTTATATGGGACCACCCTTGACCACAGGAACACAAAAAGATTTTCTAAATTGGTCCACATTAGGCGGAGATATCGAGTAACATACATAAAAAAAACAGACGAATTGAGAACCTTCTCCTTTTTGGAAGTCGGTCGAAATTTCAATATCACTGCCCGATCCGAGGATCGAAACCCGAGACCTCAGGACGGTAGGCGTTCCGAAATACAACTAAGCCACCGACGCAGTCTGTTTTTTGTAAAGTCCAATATGTCTTATCCAATAGGATTCCAAATATAATTCAATAACAAATATTTACAATTTCCAATTGGGTAACGTGCCACCCTCTATTACACTAAATTAGCCCATAAAATTGAAAAAAAAGAGTCGAATAATGATAATAATATAGAGATAATTATTATTATATCTTAATTATTAATATCAACATAATATGTTTCTTCAGAGATTATAGAGATTATAAATAGTAAATGTCCATTGCTTTACAAAAGAGAAACCCCCTCCTTTTCCCAATCCCTTTCCCTTCCATTCCCTCCTTTTAGGTTGGCAACGCACCCATGATTCTTTTTGTGTCTTGGGTGTCTATGGGCGGTGGAGATCACTTACCATCAGGTGACACATTTGTTCGTTTGCCAGTCTCTGCTATAAAAAAAATCTTCAAGATTGGATAAAATTACCAAAACTATTTTCAATAAATACTCTACCATTAGTTTATTAATTGTTATTAACGGGTCGAACCCGCGTCCCGAACAGACAATCATGAAATCCGCACAAGACAATCGCCAACACCTACCACAAAGCATGTCCCGGCAGCCTTCATCAACGGGTCGCGAAGAAAGAGCTTCACTCACACCTTCCAGAATGGGCTATTGTGGGTCACAATAGGGCCCAGATAAAGGACCCATTTGTGTTGTAGATGGTGCAGATAAAGATGTGAGCGCTCAATACAAATTAGTGGTGGCACAGCTAAATAGACCGCGATGGTGTCTTGATTTCGTCGGGTTTCGGGTCGCGATTGTTAGCTCTTGTTTTGAAGTGTTTTGTGTCTGATCAATGTGGCTTCAACTGAACTTAGCATTGCTTTGGAGGACATTAAAATGTTTTTTTTAATACGTCTACAAAGAGCTTTTAATACAATTGAATTATAAATTTATATATAGTGTGTATGACTTTTTGGTTATTTTTTTATTTATTTATTTATAATTTTAATTTTTGTCGTGTATAAGAAGATGTATTTTTGGGTGTTTTGAACTCTAGAACTTTTAAGATATGTTCACCTGTAGCCCGATCACGAAAAACGAATGTAAATGTAAACTCGTTGCGCACTGATGACACTTGATTAATATTTCATACAAATTGCATAGTTTCGCATCGAGCACGAATACATTTACGGTTGTCAGAAATTTTCCTGCTCGGGCTGCAGATGGTGGTAGGTATATGTAGGTGGTTATCGGCAGCCATAGACATCAACAATAACAAGAGCATAGCCAAACCGCTGACTACGAGGAAAACGAAAGAAATTGGAATACAATCAACTACCTATTTATTATAAAAAACGCATTAACAACTTCACGAAGTTTTCCTTTAAGACAGTGGTAATAATCCGGTCGTGCTAGTCCTTACTTGTTAAAAACAAAATTGCCTATACCTACATCGCTTACAAAATCGTTTAGCTATGCTCTCTCTTCATTTGTTTGTTTATCGATCCCTACACGGGTCGGTAGTCGGTAGTCGGTACGGGGCGGGTGTGTCGGGTGCGTGATGCGTCGCGAATTACAACATTTACAACACATTACGCGAGTTATTAGCACCGAGCCCTTGCACTTGCAACACACGACATGAAGACAAGACAGGCAGCGTGTGTCCTATGACTAAAATGCTGGAGACGGCACATATATATTTTACATAAGCGTATGGGCCACCGGAGGCCGAACCGCCCGTGACTATCTACGTGAAAAACCAAAATTAGAAATGTCTTCTTTGTTTTATGGCCGAGACTGGCAAACGAGCAGATGGGTCACCTGTAAGTGATATCCACCGCTCATAGACAACCGAGACTCAAAAGGAATCACGGGTGCGTTGCCAACCTAAAGGATGGAATGGAAGGGGAGGAAAAAGGGATTGGGAAAGGGAGGGGGAATTGGGCTCTTGCTTGTCTCTTGCTAAATTGCGTATACAAGGGGACGGCAGTCGGGCAAGTAAATCATCTGATGTATTTATCTCATCAAAAACCATATTACCTCTAGAATATTTATGTTGACTTTTAAGTTGAAGGAAAACGAACGATTTGTGCCGTCGGATATATCTCTCATCGTACCTACAGTTTTCTGTGAGTACATTTTTGTAAGCTAAACGAAATACAACGTGGCTCTATCGTTTACTATAATATAGACATACAGAAAATAGAAGTTAATACTTCAGAATCACACTAGAGAATCAATTTTCCAAATATTTTAAAACACAAAATAAATCTTAACCTTAATTTTACTTATACCGTTTCCCGTACAAAAAAACACAAGGTTTGTAGACGTGGTGGTAATCCCCCCTGTACGAATTAGATTATATTCGTATTTTTATTAATAGCATTTTTTTTTGTCGCCTCTTTGGTCTAGTGGCAGCATGTATAGGCTATGGACTGGGAGGTCATAGGTTCGATTCCCAAGTCGGGCAAAGCAAATTTTCTAATTTAATTTGCCCGGGATTGGATCCATCAGAGGAGGTTGACGTTAGGCAGGCGGCTGGTCCTAAAAACTAAGCCAAATTATTTCTGCAACATAATTGAAAAAGAGTGTTGCGCCGACCCCACGTTAAGGTGGGATAAGGGCAGGTAGAAATAAAGAAAGAAGAAGCATATTCTCTGTTAACGAGAAATTCAAAGCCGAATTTAGATTAGGTAGGTACCTAGGTAACATGTTATTAGGTGCAAATATATGTAATTAAAATTTAAATCCCAGTTGCTCGTTTTCCCCCTGTTCTATAAAAACATGCAAGCGTTTCGTACGTTGAAATTTTTGGAGGCCTAAATGTGGTTTGGCTGTTGGCCTGGAATTGCGGGCGGTAATGGACGGTGGTGACCGTTTACCACCAGGTTGGCATTCTGCGCGACTGCCCTCGTAAACAAAGAATAAGAGAAAGAAGTAAAAATATCTTTTTGTATGAAATTATAATTATGTTACGTCTATGCCATGGCTTGCGTTATATCTAGGTACATGATTAAACTACAGATGATTTTATTATAATCACAAGTTTAAAAACTTAACGGATCGACTTCAAATACGATCAAGACAAAAATAATTTTGATAATCGGACCACATTTGGCGGAGATATCGCGTAATAAAAATTGAATTGAGGACCTTCTTCTTTTTGTAGTCGGTCAAAAACAGGGATATTGCTTATTTTGCAAAAAAAATGTTAGCAAGATTTGGATCCACGTAATGCAACGGTCAATTTGCATTGACATTCAATGTTTAAACACAACACACAACAAGAAAAAATGTTTGTCTGGTCTCAAATTTTATCGTCGGTTGTAATTGAAAATGTGGTATATTATTTTTCTTTCATATTGGTAATATATTCACTAGTATACAGTTAGTATAGTACCTATATATACCAACTATATAGTTGGTATGAGTTTTGGGTGGTGTATGGTGAAGTGGTGGCAGGATGGTCACAGCAGGACGCATCCCGGTGGTACCGACTCTGTGCCGCTCGCCGGGCCTCACACTAACACACACATGTTCACACGACGAGGTGTGTGCGTGTGTGTGCGTGTGAGCCCAACCCTTCCTCCACGAACCAGTTTGTAAGTATGTGGTGCCACTGACAGCGATTTGAACTGTTTAGCGATAAAAAGACAACGGTGAAAAATGTTTTCAAATCGTCTTTTGTATTCTGTTCTTCAAGCGTCAGTCCATGTTACAAGGCGTTTTCCAAAAGCGACCACTGGGCCCGATTGTCTCTTCTACCGTAGACACAATGTACAGAGAAATAATACCAAAACCAACTTGAAACCATATTTAAACATGCAACATATAAAATATAGACTTGGTATACTCATTACTCGCTCCGCTTTTCTCATTCAACTCTGCCTCCCTCTGCAGACGTATATAGATAGGTGTGAGCTTATAAGCTTCGTATGGGTTGCATTCATTTAGTTTAAAAGTATTTTGTTAGCCGTTAGCGATTAAACCGCCTGTGGACCCGCTATCAGCGAGCCCACTCCCCAGTCGCGCCCCTTATTGCGAACCATAACACTGCGCGAGCAGCTCGCACGTTTGTTCCAACGGCTATTAGCCTCGACTACACCTCTACCCCCCCCCCCCACCTGCATCCCTCCCCTCGCCCCTGATATCACACCTACCAACAATAATATCCGACAATTCAACATCTCAAGATTTTCTTGATAAACATTTTCAAAAGATAAATTGTTAACTTTCTTTATTTTGGCTACGTTGATGTAAGAATCTTATAAGTCAATATTCAATGTCGAGAGACACTGCATCACACAACGGTTGACGGAATTGTGCCGACCTGGGCCCTAAATTACTATCATCATCATCATCATCATCAGCCATAGGACGTCCACTATGCCCAAATTACTATGCCCACAGTTAATTGACTATAGACTTAAAGATGACTGCCTCGGTGGCGTGGTTGTGTTTCGCTACGACTACCATCCTGAGGTCTCGGGTTCGATACCCGGCAAAGTCATATTGGATTTTTCCATATCAGCCCGGAGCCTGGAATTTGTGCCGGATATGGCGATAGGCTCGTCCCCTATCACATCTGGGACGGTACTAAGCTCGGCGAAATGTGGGTGTATTAGTTCGCAAATGTACCTCTGCCTACCCCTTCGGGGATACAGGCGTGAGCTTATGTATGTTTAGACTTGAAAAATATATGACACAAAGAATCATTTTTTAAGTTGCCGTGATTTTAAAAATAAAAAATACTAATATTATGAAGCTGAATTTATATGTTTGTTATCTCTGGAAATTTTGAACTTATTTAGATAATAACTCGACTACTGAAAAGCTTACACTATCACTAAGAGGCTTAGGCTATTTAAACCCTGAAAACAGACGTTTATCAACATGCTGCAAAACAGAATAGGACTTAATAAATAATACGTAAACAAAACCCGTCCACGTTTCAGATCACCATTTCTATTGCATGGCTCTGGTCACAGCTCCGGAATCACTTAAATATATCACAACCTACTAATACCCACTTTAAATAGTCACGGGCGGCTCGGCCTCCGGTGGCCCATACGCTTATGTAACATATATGTATATGTGCCGCTTCCGACGGGTTAATGAAACAACTTTCCTTGATAATCATAACTTAGTTTTCTTTCGCAATATATTATTGCGAGAGATCTGTTCATTTTGGAGGTACTACCACAATTCACAAACATGTGTCTGCTCGCTTCCTTAAGACTAGCGCGAACATAATCAAGTGTGGTGTGTGTGTGTGTGTGCTCACATGTGTGTATGTGTGTGTGTGTGTGTGTGTGTGTGTCGGAGGGAGTGAAGAGTGTTCGGGCCGACACCTCTACACAAAGCACCACGCCGCGCCGCGCCGCGCCGCATGGTTAATAGCTAGTTTTGTACCACTAGGCGAACGCACCAGGCGTCGCTTGTATACCTCCAACCATCAAGGTTAGGTAAATATTGTTAACTTTATACTGTCTGCTTAAGTTGATTTATTACAAAAAGTGCAGTTATATTTTGATGTCATGAAATATCTTATGGCATAGATCAAGCAATTCAACTGTAACTACTAGGTATACTATAATACGAGTTAATCAATTTTATCAAACTGAGATGAGGTACGACATTTATCAATTCCTTCCTTTCACTAAAGAACTACAACAAGTATTTAAATGGGTACTTTTATACCTAACCTTATTACAACGTTAAACACTATGTTACTAAATAAGCAAATTGCAAGATTTCTTTATATTGTGTAGTTAAGCGCAAACAACACGTTTCCTTAAGAAAAAGCGTCTCGTTAAGCGACAGAACAACCGTCGGACTATATTTATTATTACACATTAATGACAAACACCTCGCCTGAGAGACGAATCTACGGCGTCCTTGTTGCCAAGACTTACGGCGCAAAATCCCCCGCACGCGCGACACCCTCGCTTCTAATTAGCCTGAAAACGAAACTATTCAACCCTGCACCGAAATTAAGCTCTATTATATAGTTAGTAAGGTGTAGAGTCGTGTGATTGGGTTTGGTGTGCAATAATAGAGGACACTCGACCTCTCGGAGGCGCGAGAGGCGCGAGATTTCCCGCGGCTTTGCGTCGCCTCTCAGCGCTCTGAACGCTTTGTATAACAAATTAATAATGTGCTTTGTGATGAGTGATGAGTGATGACTCGCGATTCGCGCCTCATATAAACACTTTATTGACACGTTGACGACTGCCTCGGTGGCGTGGTTGTATTTCGGTACGACTACTGTTCTGAGGTCTCGGGTTCGATTCGGGTCGGGCAAAGTGATATTGGATTTTTCCATATCAGCCCGGAGTCTGGAATTTGTGCCCGATATGGCGATAGGTTCGACCCCTATCACATATGGGACGGAACTAAGCTGGGCGAAATGTGGGTGTACTAGTACACCTCTGCCTACCCCTTCGGGGATACAGGCGTGAGCTTATGTTATGTTATGTTATGCCACGTTGAGTTTTAATTGTACTTTTAATACGAATTACTCGTACTACTGCTATCTAATCTATCATCAGTGTCGCCGGACCGCCTCGACCAGCTCTTTACAAATTGACATTATGTTTAGGCTCGTTCCAGTAACTTTATACAATCGAATAATATTTTAACAAACATACTACTCCACTGTACGTCCTACCATCCAAAAACCAGCCAGTCACATAAAAAATCCATTTTAATACAAGTACGACGTTAAAGAAGGGTATCAGCTACGTATCCACGATGAAAAATCCAATAAAAACCTTACTTTTCACCCATATTTTACCGAGGCCAAATAGCCTTGTGCCATCCTTGTCTCGCACACGGTAGAGCATATTTGCTATCTCTGTCGCGGGCAGAAAAGGCAGTAGCCGATTATAATAATAGCCTTCGGCGTGAATATAAATTGGGCGCTTATTTGGCGATGAGATGTTTAGCGGCGACGATGGTAGAGATGGCTATAGAGTTCATACTCTATGCAAATGTTATTGGCATATAAATCATTAGGCATTCTTTTATGTCGCATTATGGAATTATATTACTGGTTATACGACTGCCTCGGTGGCTTGGTGGTATTTCGGTACGACTACGGTTCTGAGGTCTCGGGTTCGATCCCCAGGTCGGCAAAGTGATATTGGATTTTTCCATATCAGCCCGGAGTCTGGAATTTGTGCCCGATATGGCGATAGGCTCGCCCCCTATCACATCTGGGACGAAACTAAGCTCGGCGAAATGTGGGTGTTCTAGTTCGCTAGTACGCCTTTGCCTACCCCTTTGGGGATACAGGCGTGAGCTTATGTATATACGTATGTATGTATTACTGGTTATAATCCTGCTATGGATACATCATTGGGTATTATAGTTAGGGTATTTCAAAAAGACGTCCACTTTCTGTTTCCGACCTCGGTTATGTGTAATTTCTTATTGTTGTGTTTACTCGTAATTACGATAGTACTTTGTATTTGACATATAGAACTAGAAAAAATATATCATAATGACATGCCCTGTGAGCGATATGAATCAGAATTCTCGCGTCTATGTGACATGCACAAACTATAACAAACCAAATATTTGTCAAGATACTTTTGTCCTAATTTCTAATGATATACGTATGTGGAAGTAATTTACCTTTGTTCACTCGATCAGTGTTCTAAATTCTTGGCCTTAGCTCATCGTACATAAAGGTACATGACGTTAAAATAATTCAAAAGTGTGTAATTGTGAACTAAGAATTTTATAAATTATTAACATAACATAACGTAAGCTCACGCCTGTATCCCCGAAGGGGTAGGCAGAGGCGCACTAGCCAACTAGTACACCCACATTTCGCCGAGCTTACTTCCGTCCCAGATGCGATAGGGGGCGAGCCTATCGCCATATCGGGCACAAATTCCAGTCTCCGGGCTGATATGAAAAAAATCCAATATAAATTTGCCTGAACCGGGGATCGAACCCGAGACCTCAGAACCGTAGTCGTACCGAATGACCACCACGCCACCGAGGCAGTCTTTTAGACTTAGTTAGAATTTTATAAATTATTTAGAAGTTAAATATATATCCAAATGGAATCCAATCGTAAGTTAGAGTAAACACGATGTCCTCTTTAAACTTAGATTCACATCATTAAAAGTTTTGCATCTTTTAAACAACGTCCTAGGAATCTAGATGATATTTCTATTATTATTTGAATGTACAATACTGTATGACGAATCTGTAAGACTAGATTTTGTTGTATGTGCTATCAATTCATGATTTTACAAGATACAACAAAATTTTTATGAATGAATATATATGAATTTATGACATTTAGTCATAAATTGTAATGATTGTTGCACTCACAAACCAAAGCTTGGATGTAGATCTTTATTTCTTACCATATACATATATATAGCTAAAATTCACTATTACCCCTGGGTCCTCATAAATGTACTTAAAATAAAAAAAACATTGTTATATTTAAAAAAGTTAAAGAGGTAATCTACTTCTTCACTGCGTGGTGAAGTAAACGTAGTCCTGTAGCTCAACCATGAATTTTTGACAAATCTCGCTAGCGACAATGTAAAACATATTTTGTATGACAAACACCGAACGCCTTTTATTGCAGTTACGTGGGGAAATAAATTGTTTTATACAAATAATATTTTATGTAGTCTCGTCCGTCTCTTCCAGCGTCTAACCATATCATTTCTAAACGCTTGTTTTCACAGCCCGCTCCAAAACGCACCCCGAAAAATCCATACCCAACCCCCGCCGCCCCACACCGCCCGCACCCCCGCACTCGCCCGACACTCCACTTTTGGACTTTTTAACCTAAGATGGCTTAATTTGGTTGTGTGCGATTATGAGGTCCTTGGCAGGGCGCCATTAGGGTGCCGATTAGCATTTCAAGATCGACAATGCGTGGTGCCGCCATCGGTCGGTCTACATCCGTGTGGAGGGCTCCTGTTATATTTTATTTTGGACAAATTAAATCCACCGTCGTGTTAATTGCTTTCGTATTTGGTGTGAAAATTTTGCGTGTCTTTTTTGTGTCTAGATGTAGAGACGAGAGAATAATAAATAATAATAATATTAGCCCTGTAATATTACTGTCCCACTGCTGGGCACGGGCCTCCTCTACTAGTGAGAGGGGTTAGGCCTTAGTCTACCACGCTGGCCTAATGCGGGTTGGTAGACTTCACATACCTTCGAAATTCTTGTGGAGAAATTCTCGGGTATGCAGGTTTCCTCACGATGTTTTCCTTCACCGTTGTAGCAAGCGATATTTCACAATGAAAACACACTTAACAGAGAAAAGTCAGAGGTGTGTGCTCTTTTTGGGGTTGGTCTCGAACCTCCGACACTCGTCTCGGCAGTCCGTACCATTCCCAACTGAGCTATCGCTGCTTAGAGACGAGAGAAGCGTTTAAAGAATACTAATTTAATGGTTTGTTGAATATTTGTGACTCGTTATTGCGTATTAGATTTTTATCAATGAATTTCATACAGTTATAGATACTTGTTACACTAATGCCGGCTTGGATTAGGTCATCCAGAACTTCTTCACTGTGAAGTGATGAGACATTGAGTTGGTCATAAGACATTGACCATAAGACCCGTGTATCCATAAGACATGTATTAGATTAAAAATCGTTAAGGTAAAAGGAACCTTTTTTTGAGTGGTAGAGCCACGCTGTAGACAGTTACGTCCACAGCACGAATGGGACGGCTCGACCGGTTTGATACCACTGTCTCACAGAAAACCGACGTAAAGTGGCAACCTGCTGTCGCGTTCCGTTCGGTGAGTGATATTTCGGGTGGCCCATTTACCCCCTCCTATTCTCAATCCCTTTTTCCTCCCCTTCCATTCTCTCCTTTTGGGTTGGCAACGCACTCATGATTCTTTTTGTGTCTTGGGTGTCTATGGGTGGTGGAGATCACTTACCATCAGGTGACCCATCAGCTCGTTTGCCAATCCCTACTATAAAAAAAACCCTATCATATTCTGAAACGCTCATAAATATAGGGCTCCCGACTACGATGCACTTTATATAAGGTTGCCGCCACCAAAGACAGTGCAATTCTCTGAACATCGTTATTTTACTTAATTAATTTCGCCGAGCTCATTTCCGTCCCAGATGTGATAGAGGGCGAGCATATCGGGCACAAATTCCAGTCTCTAGATTGATATAAAACATTATTTCGAGCGACCGGGTATCGAACCCGAAACCTCAGGACGATCGCACCGCGCATGTATTATGTACATCTACGCCACCGAGACAGTTCTTCCTACTTCTCCGAATATTGACAAAGCTTCGTATTTCTAGGATTAATGCAGTTCACACAGATACAAAGCTAAACAATTTAGGTTAGTTGTGTGTGAAAGCAGAATTTTTCGGCGGCACTAAGTAGCGTGAAGTTATCTAACAGCAGTGGGCCACTGAGTCGCGGCACAATTAAACTTAATTAGTCGAATACCGGCGCTCTCGAGGGACGGACCTCAACCACCCCCCCCCTCCCCGTCCACTGCCAACGCCTCCCCTGCCCACACGGCCTCTCACCTCACCAGGTGCGCATCCAGGAATTAGAAAACAACCTTTTTTTAAGTACAGGATAACATTTCTTAAGGTTTAAGGGGTACTATTTTACCTAATTTCTAATAGGTCGGTTTTGCATGATTCTTGGTTAATGAGCCACATTGTTGCTCCTAGGTCCGCCCCTGTACCTCACCCCCGCTGCAAGCCGCTTAAGTGGAGCATTTTAATAGAAACCTTGGATTTTTGTCGCGAGCCGCTCTACCGCCGCGCTACCGCCGAGCCACCGTCCCACCGAGGCCCACTGTGATTGCTTTTTTGTTTATGAGCAAACGTAAATTGTATCTCAGATAAACTGGCGGTGTTTATGAGACATTTTTTTAATGTTAAATAGATTTTATTTTCATATCAAAATATGACTGCCTTGGTGGTGTGGTAGTATTGCGTGCGAGGTAGGACTGAGGTCTCGGGTTCGATCCACGGGTCCGGCAAAGTGATTTTGATTTGAATTTCAGTATCAGCCCGAAGTCTGGAATTAGTGCCCGATATGGCGATAAGGGTCTCGAATATAATACTAGAATCTATAATATTGGTAATAATGATACAAATAAATCCTGTTTGTAGCTAACTGCGGCCTGAGCAGGAATGTTTTTGACAATCGAATTCATATCGAGCTCGCTGCGCAGTTGACGTTTGGTTAATATTCCATACAAAGGCCATACATATACGCGAATCGAATGTCCTTAAAAAATAATCCTGCTGCGGCTTTTCTTACCTCTTCAAAAATACTTGTACAAACAGATTTTAAATGCCATTTCAATTTAAACGGCACATCTCATTAAAATTATCCTAAAGAATTTTCCAAAAATACGATAAAATTATAACAATTCAATCGACGTCGAAATGAACGTTAAATAGCACATTATTGCACACTTTTTGCAAACTAATTGGCGAAAAAAGGTAGTGTGTCAGATCGGAGGCGGTTGTTAAATAAAAGTGTT
The DNA here is from genome assembly GCA_036417725.1 of Clanis bilineata. NCBI lineage: Eukaryota > Metazoa > Arthropoda > Insecta > Lepidoptera > Sphingidae > Clanis > Clanis bilineata. The sequence continues at coordinate 16,512,898 of CM071154.1, read as the reverse complement.
CCAATTTGCGAGCGGTGGCGGCGGCGGAGGCGGTGGCGGAGGCGCAGGCGGGGAGCGGAACAGCTCCGGGCGGCGGCGGTTTATTGTTAATTACCGACTCTGCCGACAGTCGGCCGGCACAATCGCGCCCGGCCCCACCGCCTGCACAGGCACACTTAGCCAAACCTCATAGCCTTATAGATTTATAAAAAAACGATAGCTCGCTGTTGCGTTGCGTTCGATGAGCGAGATTTCCGATTCTCCACACCTTCCTAATACCTATTCCCCTCCTTTAAGATTGGCGAACTAAGCTCGGCGAAATGTGGGTGTTCTAGTTCGCTAGTGCGCCTCTGCCTACCCCTTCGGGGATACAGGCGTGAGCTTATGTTTATGTAAGATTGGCGACGCGCCCATAATTCTTTTGGTGTTATGGGACTTGGGAGTATATGCAATATTTGCATTCTGTGCATTTATTGAGACAGGGATCTATATTGGATTGATTACGGTTTTGTTCGAGACATTATGATCACTTACATGATTTATAATCGACTATAGTTCATATGGGCAGGGCACATAGCTCGTAGAACTGATAGCCGATGGGGCAGAAAAGTTCTCGAGTGGAGACCACGTACCGGCAAGCGCAGCGTAGGACGTCCACCTACAAGGTGGACCGACGACCTGATAAAGGTCGCAGGAAGTCGCTGGATGCAGGCCGCTTCCAACAGGTCGATCTGGAAATCTTTGGGGGAGGCCTATGTTCAGCAGTGGACGTCCTATGGCTGATGATGATGATGATGATGATGATAGTTCATATATTTAAGGGCTGATTTTTTAATACCGATATAATTTTTATCTGAGAGATAATTTTGTGCTTGACACAATACATGCTTCATACAACATCAAATAAAATCAGCCTCCAGATAATAAATATATATATCTGACTATTGAAAATTCAGCCCCAGCAGGGTTACCACCACCTCTTATAGCAGTATTATTATAATCGTTCTTCGTTTGTTTTGTATGGGAATCGGTACATGTAAGATGATAATAATACTGCTATAAGAGGTGGTGGTAACCCCCCTGAGCAAATAAACTTTGGTTAGATACTTAGGGAGGGCTTATTGGATTTTTCCATATTAGCCCGGAGCCTGGAATTAGTGCCCGATATAGCGATAGGCTCGCCCCCAATCACATCTGGGCCGGAACTAAGCTCGGCGATATGTGGGTGTACTAGTTGGCTAGTGCGCCTCTGCTTACCCCTTCGGGGATACAGGCGTGACCTTATCTTATGTTAGGGAGGGCCATATCTGGGGTAGATACCGAACTGCATGAATCTTGGTCATTTGTATTCTTCTGTCTTAGTTTAATATTATTTTATTCTAATATAGAGTTCTACATTAAATGTGAGCGGCGATGGGTTTACATGATGATGATTATAGTTCTTCATTATCTCGTGGAAGTAATGCAATATAAGAATGAATGGGTCTGTGTGAGGTAGTAGGTACATACTAAGTGCTACTATTGTTTACGGAATTTAAGAGTATGGAGATAGTGACAGGATAAAATTGTAGAAAATAATTTGTAAACCTTGATTAAATGAAATAGTTTTCAGTCTCGGTATGCCCCCATCCTAACAACAATATCTCAGCTGTACTTATTTTGAGCGACAATTTAGTCGGAGCGCGAAAGTGTTTATAGAAACGGGTCTGTCTGCACGAATGGGCCGGCTCGACCGGGTTATTACCACTGTCTCTCAGACACCTGACGTGAAAACTTTTACGTAAAACTTTTGCTGTTGCATTTCGTACGGTGAGTGAAATTTCCGGAGATGACCCGATAACCACATCCCCTTTTTAATGCCTATTCCTTTCCTTTCCGCGATAATCGGCAACTTAGATGTATATGGGTGACTGCGCTCACCTAAAATTAGTTCGACTACCCATAAAAAAAGGAAAAATCAACTAACATTGTCCCATGTTTTGCTGCATAATTGTCAAATATATTAGTCTTAGTAAATCAATGCCAATATAACAAGCTGGCACACTACCACATGACGGGACAAATGTAATTTTGGTGCACCAGTTACATCCCTGCCTAACCTTCGGGAATACAGGCGTGAGCTTATGTATGTACAGGACTGACGGACAGACTGAAGGCGGGCGGCGAGTGGGCGGACGCTACAAATATAGCCAATAGCGCCCACAGCCACGTCATGACGCGGCACCCACTCTCTACTAGATTTCTATTGGCCGTTCGGTGATTGATGTAACTATCTTATCGGAATTCAGAAGTTTAGTGTAACTACTGTGGAAGATAGATATATCAGTTGCCGAAAACTATATTGGAGGTTTTCATGTAAACACCAAATATTTTACATTGTTTCTCTGCTTTTGGCTTGGCCACTAATATTTTGGTATATGACATATTATAAGATATAACCTACATACATTAGTAAGTATAAAAGCACATAAAGTTACAAAGCCAGTATTCTTACAATAACATCCATAGATTCGCATCGATTGAAGTCGGACTTGGCTAATATCAATAACTTTCTTAAATTATTTTTGATAACCAATGCGTAATCAAACTTTGAAATTAGACACAGCGTGGTCGTTTCGCAAACAACGCGATACGCCTGCGGGTTTGAGCGACCAGCTCACCACGACCCCTGATAGTGGTGTCTTTATACCAAGGACCGGAACCTACAGAGCTCTGCGTAAGTTAGCCAGCAAGAACTACAGAGAGACGGCCAGAATACGTTGAGCCTCGGGTCTGTGAGCGCTGCTCCTTCCCTCGCCTGCGTTTGTTGGTAGAGGAAGAGGAGTGGAAGGTCGTGGTAACCTGGTGGTAGGAGTGCGAGAGCGGTGTGTATTAGTGCGCACTTCACACGTACTACAAAGGTCCCTAACTGCCTGCTATTAAAACCGCTCGATCCCTACAGTAGTGCGCTAGGGATGCGCCACCACCCGCTATTGTCTTTTTTTATTTGTCTTATCATATTGTAATTCTATAAAAAATCCTGGCTAAATTGAATGGGTGTCAATAAACACGTAAGTCGCGTAGGATTTAGCATGAATAATTTGTATTTGTTGCATAATAACCACAATTTTAAAAACTGAATGTATCGACTTCAAATCCGATTGTGACCAAATTTATATGCGATCACCCTTGAAATAAGCTTTATCGAACACAAAAATAATTTTGAAAATCGGTCTACATTTGCCGGAGGTATCGCGTAAACTACATAAAAAAAATACAGACGAATTGAGGACCTTCTCCTTTTTTGAAGTCGGTCGAAAAAGCACAACTTGTTGAAAAAGCGGTGTCAATATACATTATTAGATTCCAATTGGAAATTCCAATGAAATTTTAACTGAATCGTATAATTTAAATACAATATTCCTATTCTAATTCGAGATTCCAGACCAGCTATGTATAACGAGTATAATGAGTTTGGACAACGCGTTGTCATGCCGCGGTAGAGTTTAAGCTTTGTTGTAACTTGTAAGTATTAAAGTAGATGTTGTTAATAATGGGTGGTTAGTTCTTACCAAATCTTACCATCTCTATTTATCCTAAATCTAGATTTAAAGATAGAAGTGAGTTGTAAGATAAATCAAGATAAGGTGTAAGTCTAGATTATTAATTGCACTGCAAGTCGCGTTTATGTTCAAATGCTTCAAAAAGCTAACTAGCAACGTCATCAAACAATCCTGACAATTCTTAAAGTAAATATATTTCCTTAATACTCTTCTTAAACAGAAGTGCGTCTCATAATGAAGACGTTACCAGTTAATCGTAACAATACTATGAACCCCAATTAGTACTAATTAATTGAGTCGATTCAAAATCTTTGCAACTCCCATCACTAGACCAGCACCGAGCGTTTCTTTCTCTGCGCCTAATCAAGCGAAATTAAACTTAATTTCACTGACATTTCGATTGAATTTGCTGTATACGACGTCTATATTATTTTTCGGTAATTTACCACTGTAAAGTGAACTTTAGCGAAGTGCAATAAGTTGTGAATTGGCGTGTGGTATGGTTTATTATTTAGTGAATGATTTTCGGCACAAAACAAAGAATTCGAGCAGCCATCGCGCCGCTGACAAACGCTCGCCGAGTTAATAATAACTCACTGGATACAATTAACGCGATCAATTAACTGATTGGTTAACGAATTAATTTGTTAAAAAAACAATACATAATAGGCAACAACGCTATAAAGTGCAGCATTGGATTTGGGAAAGTCTACGCTTATTAATGACAGTGGAGCATAATACATACATACATAAGCTCACGCCTGTATACCCGAAGGGGTAGGCAGAGGCGTACTAGCGAACTAGAACACCCACATTTCGCCGAGTTTAGTTCCGTCCCAGATGTGATAGGGGGCGAGCCTATCGCCAAATCGGCATAATATTATGTTAATATTCTGCTCGTACTGGGATCGTATCGTATCGGGACGTGGTTATTATGTCGCTATCTTAGTCTAGTAGCATTGTATATGGTCGTGTACCATGAGGGTCCGAGCTTGAATTCCCGACCAGCGGCCTGAGCAGGAAAATTTCTGACAACCGTAAATGTATTGGAACTCGATGCGCGTCTATGAAATTTGTATGAAATATTAACCAAACGTCATCAGTGCGCAGCGAACTCGAATACATACATTTACATTAGTTTTTCGTGCTCGGGCTACAGGTAACATGGTTTTTGTAAGGTTGAACTCAGCAGGCGGCCGGTCATACAAACTAAACTGAATTCTGCAACATGCTTAAATATGAGTTTTGCGCCGAATCACCAACAAGTGAGCTAAGAGCAGTGTCTCAGGTGGAAGAGCGAGAGAGAGACTCTTCTTACAAATATTCTGCTCGTACTTAGATCATGTCATTGTCGCCTCCTTGGACTAGTGGCAGCATACATGGGCTGTTGACCAGCATATATGGGTGTGGTGCCCGGGACTCGATGCCCCAGAGGGGGTCGATATAAGGCAGGTGGCCGACCGTAAAAACTTAGCCAAATCCTTTCTGCAATATGTCTGAAAAAGTGTGTTGCGCCGACCCCATATGCCACCCGGTGGGATAAGGGCAAGTGGAAAGAAAATACTTAGATCATGTCATCATGTCACATTGTCAGTTGTCTTATTAGATCTCTCACGTATGTGTAAGTGTAGGAAAAGCTTCCACTATTACACCCAAGACTCGGTTTCCTTATTTTAATCCTATTGTGTAATCGGTGTATACTGACGCCAGTCATGGTATAAATGAGCTGAATGGAGCGATCCAAATTTTATCTAAGGGATTTAATTAGTTTTTGTATATTCCATTTTTTTATTGACCCACTACTGCTGGGAACAACTCTCCCTCAATTATCTGATGTAAATATTAACCCATGCACATAATTACAATAATATTAAATGTACCTTCACAATACTTACAAAGAAAGGCGCGCCCAACCCATCCCAGGTTCGAACCCGGCATCTGAGCCCATGCCAAAATATTGTGACGGGTCACACCTACCTCCGTGTGCACAAAGTAACATAATGTTGAGGGCGCATTCAGATACTGACACTGTATTGTTAGTTAATCCTTTTAAAAGGAGAGCTATGAATAACTCGCTAAAAGTAGAGATATGGAACTGAGGTAGTGTTAAAAGAGATATGGGATTAACGTTTTGAATATACTGCTTGAGGATTTGTGGCTGTATTGCGATTTTTTCTGAGATTATAAAGTAACAGACAAATTGTTAGAATGGTTCTTTATGATAATAATATGAATATTATAGATATAAATACAATTCATCATCATCAGCCACAGGAAGTCTACTGCTGAACATAGGCCTCCCCAAAGATTTTCAGATCGACCCCCTCTTGTCGATCGTTATATATGCGAATACAATTAATTTATACCAATCTTATCGGTATATATATTTATTTACTTTAGTACTTTATAGTTAAACCATCTCAAACAAGCCTTAGAAACTAGTTACAACATGGCTCTACAATCATTTAAATTCAAATCATTTATTCTGCAAATAGGATATTTTATATCACTTTTACATGTCAATTACGAGTATAGAGGTATATTGAATAATAATGGTGTCTGCATTCCGTGGCTATCCCTGAGAAGAAATGCCGAAACAAACTCAAGGGTTATCCACTCCTTTAAAGTCCAGATAATACATGATATTGTATGTACTTTGATTCTTATCCAGTACACTCACATGTTTTAAGGAGAGATCTAAACACAATGATAACGCGCTATAACATATCTATTTTTACTTCAATAACCCAGAAACTGCTGGCAGAGAGACAAAGATTACAGAGAGGACATGACTGACATGAGACTACATAATTTTGTCACGAACATCGCGCGAATATATAAAAATGGACCTTGAGTTTTGTGTAAAATAACACAAAATAGGAAGAAATTAAAATGTAACCTATTTGTACGGTACCCGTGAAAATTATTTATAATGGCAAGTCATCCCACTACTGCGAAGGTTAAATAATTCCCCGAACCGAGACATTTTCAAACCCACCACGTTTGATCCGATATAACTTGAGGTGTTGGGTGGAGAGTATAATTGCAACATTTACAGCTCAACAAGTTTTTGTCGGCTGTTCATGGAATCGGCAATGTTTGTGTAGGCTACTGCCTCACCACGGCTTTATACTCACCGCTTCACAGGAGCTACATGTTTGTTTAGGGAAGATAATTTGACAAAATATAATTGTAATGAAAACATCTCATGGTGATAAGGACATTTTGTATATCAATCGAAAAAAAACAAGTCACATTGAAAAATTTTGGTCTATGCTATTTTAAGTTGCCTATGACACAAGATGCCGCCGCTGAAAACTGGCTCAAATAGTGGAGCAACAAAAATATTTATAATATAATTTTCGTACCTTAAAACTCAAAGCAAATTATTTATTTTCTTCGTCCAGTAGGTACACTGATAATAGAAGCTGAAAGTTGTAAGTAACACAACACACGCACACGACCTGACGACACTCGCTCCCCGTCCCCGCACGTCGCGGCATCCCGCCACAATCTAATAAACAGCTTCCATCAAAATACTTGCAATAAAATTTCAATTACCCCGGCGCGGCGACTTAGCTTGCATCTCCAATTATAAGAGGGCTTTTGTTAGCGGATTAGCCGGCAAAATGCGGAGGGCACGCCGCGCCACCGGCCACCGTAATTGGAATAGCTTCGCGCATTAGCCGCTTGCCACACAGCCAAATCGTGTTGAGCCCTGCTCCCTCGCGGATTATGTGCTCACGTGACTTAAGCTCCACTAACACTTTATTTCATTGGTATGTCATTATATCATATATTCGATTCGAGTAATTGTAGCTATTTTCTTTGCTTTTACCTTACACGCTCAATACTATAAATCTTCGGTTATTATTCAAAGTACATTACCGGCAACGTATGTACCTGATTATAATAGCAATAAGTTATCTGTAGAGACGTGAGGTTACCCTATTGTAGCTCATCTGCTTCCTTCTACGCACTGATTTCATTTTTTGTTTAACAACCAGCCCCTTGAATCTTGACACTCGATTCGAATCTCACTTCGATTCGGTTTCATTTATTGACTTACTCATTTATTGAGTTAATAAAGTGCGTTAATGTTGCATTAAATTCGAGAATATGTCATTTGATAATTTTTAACGTGATATTAGCGCACTTTTTATCTTGTTTTCGGTGGAATTTTAAGTCAATAAGTGAAGTCGAATCGAATTCTATATATCTAATATTACGAACGACCAACGATTAGCTGTAAATCGTGAATATATCGAGAGGTCTTGTATGGCTGGTGTCGCGCGGTGCGTCGCGGCGTCGGTGGCCGAGGCACATTCTTGTCGGCACAAAGTGCGCGACAGAAGCTTAATTAAGTCACCCCGCCATATTAATTTATTGGCACCGTGTAGTTGAGCGTCCAATGGAATTTTTATTGGTTAATGGATTACCTTGAAGAATTGAGGTCGGTTATTAAGCGGTATGGACCCTTGATTTCATGTACCCTTTATTATAGTTATTGGGTATTGATTGGCGGGTTTCGATGCGAGACTGTACGTACGCAGGCATTGTTGATTATTTTGATGATAGATCTATCTACAAATACTACCAGCCTTTTGAGAATTGCTTTTCTATTTATTTTATTGGATTAAAGTGAAATGAATATTCCTTCTGATGTAAAAGTAAATATATTTGTAGCCGTTAACACTTTTCTTACTTTCTAGACAACCTTTCCGTTGCGATGCTCAATAAGAACTAACTAAAAACTACGACGGCCTGAACGAACATCATGTCTGTCAGTTCTATTTTCTTACTTTTTAGCTACCTACTTTGACGCTTGTCAAATTATTTTACCCCCGCACCAACACCAAATAAAATAAAATGACCCGCAAAACATTTGAAGTTTTATTCTATTGCATTTTTATTTGCAAATCATGACATTCGGCCATCCGACACTGTGTTGCCTCCTGGCACACACCACCACCACTATAAATCATGACAAAAGTTTTAGTTCAGGTAACTATTATTAGGGTAAGTAGTAAAATTTTTTTTTAACAACCTTCTGTTAATAGAAACATGATTTACAATAATGTGTACCTAATTTTGAGTTAAACGCATAATATTACTAAACTTTCTGTAAAAAAGACCAAACATCATTTCAAAAGTGCAACATTAATTAAAAACCACGATCACGATCAACAAATTTAAATTAGCGTACATTAAATAAAAGTGTCAAATAATAAAGGTCACTTCACACGAGCGGGCGAGGCGGCGCGAAGTGGCGCGGGGGCGCGACACGAGTGCCGCGCGGACGTGTCGTGAATCCAAATGTGGCGTTTACAGCAAGATGGCGGCGCCCTACAGCCTCGCGTGCTAATGAATTGTGACACGAATTAACGAATTAATATATCAACGGTAATTTATTCGCGGGAATGTAGTGCGCCGCGCGCATGGGCGCGTACCAGCGGACTACTGCCGTGTCGGTGTGGGTGACAACTACTCACTACTCACTGGCGTGTTCACTTGAACACGTGTTCTGGTTGAATATTTAAAACATAGTCTGCCGATATAATTGCGGCCCTAGCAGGAATATTTTTGACGATCGAATTCGTATCGAGCTCACTGCGCACTGATGACGTTTGGTTAATTTCATAGACGCGCATTACAATACGAATTCGATTGTCACGAATATTTGTACTTGGGCCACTGTACCCTAGATGATCACAACGCAAGTTGATATGGATGTTTCATCCCTGTAGTACTGTCCTACTCAAAATAAAAAAGTACAATAGCTGTTTGATATTAGTGAAATAAGTGAATATCATTCACAAATAAAAATGTGATCATAATTATAATTCAATATAATAAATACGTCGGTCGCATGTGGCCTGGCCCAGATCGTGCCAGGGTTGCGTTCCCGTGGAGTGCCCAAAAAGCGCTGGCTTGACGTTCTGGAGGAAGATATGAGAACCAATGGCCTCACCATAGAGAATGCTCAAGACCGGGATAAGTGGAAGCATTTAAGTAGGAAGGGGGACTCTGGAAGAAGGCCCGGGATAACGCCAGACAGAAAGCAAAAATGAAAGAAGGAAAGAATCAATATAATTTCTTATGTATACAAGGAGTAATTTACCTCCCATTTAACAACCAATCAAATAATATTACATCAATTTTTACTCCTATCAAACTCAACACAAAACACGCTCATAACAAGACTCGAATTAATTAGTTAACAATAATTCATACCGATTCGTTAACGTAACATTAACTCGTCAAGATGTCCGGAGTGGTGATTGAGTGGGGTGGGGCGCTGTCTGTGAGACAAAGCCACCACCAATTACATTTTGATGAATCCTTTCATACCGAGCGAGCCTTTCAATTGAGATGTATTCAATTTTAATAAAAATGTGTTCGCTTTCCAATATAAATAACTTAGGTTGTGTCTTGTGATGATCACTTAAAGAGGTTTACTTTGGATTGAACATCTAATTGTTCTGTTAACTATTTCTTAAGGCGTTATTTTTTCTTCTTAATAATTCTATTTTCAAATACCTACCTAAGAAAGTATATATGTGAAAATAAATAATACAGTAGTCAATTGCCAATGTATAAAAAAATATATTTCAAAATGCCACGTCCTGAATACAACTCCTTACTTCTTGGATATCTAAAAAATCGTAGTCCTGCCTCGGTAAAATATTTACACTATTCATAAAAGATTTTATTTTCACCGTCCAAAAAATGTTATTTGTCTAAGTGCTCTTATGAGTCAAGCTCTTAATTAAAACAATAGCTACTACGAGGAGCCTTACTGTAATGAGGACTAAAGTCAAGATCAGGAAGTATGTATTCGAGTAGATGCGCAGGAGTGATCGAGAGTGCGCCACTAATCCGAGTCAACACCGATGAGTGTCCCCCGCGACAAAGCAAAGTGGCCCGAGTGCGATGTGTAATCCTCTTTAGGCTTTGTTTGCACGTAACCCGATGCTCTATTGTCGCGTTTTTTGTCGGATGCCGTGACGTGGGCGAAGTGTGCTTCTGCTGTGATTTGTGAAGGAATTAGACGACCATCAATCTTTGTAAAGCTTTTACATTTCTTAAACATTTGGGTCATTATTGTTTTTGTTGCAATTTTTACATTAAACAAAAATTAACTGCTGTCTGTTGGATTGTATTTATTAATTTACTTATTAACTGTCTCTTTAACATAATTCCTAGCTATTTTTTAGAGTAAGCCTCATAGTAGAAATTCGTAGCAGCTTCAGAATAATAATGGGAACATTATTTTTAAAGTAAGATTATATTATTAACATATTAATTATATTTACAGAAATAATATCTACTTATATACACTAGTTTAGCTCCATTGTTAAGCTGTCCGGTGGATAATTTAAACAAACATGAAAACTCGCTGGAAAGCAACTTGGACAATCAACTAAGAAAATACAGAAAGCATTTCACAGTAAAACAGACAAGTTGAAGACATGATTACTGGCTACGGCACACTTGGTCCGTGGTCCGTGAGCCGGCCCCAGCCAACAACAATACTCTGATACACCGCACAATGCAACTGGATTGCTTTATTTATCCTACACTTGAAGTAATTGAGGAAGTGTTTAACTCCTCCATTGTGCGTTTCTTTTCTCTAATATTGTTAAATGTACGACAATCCGCTTAGACGGACCGTTGGGAAAAAAATTGGCGAGGCGGCGCGAGCGCGGGCGGCAGTCGTGAGTTCCGTATGACTTTGTACAGTTTGAATATTTAGTTCCTATGGTATAAAAATAAATAAATATTGTATTAATTTAACCGCTTTAGCGCCCACTTAGCCCATATGCTCAGATGTCATATGTTCGAATACTGAGAGGAAACTCTAAAATTCAGATTGTCCTATGTTATCTGAGGCCGCCTTATCTGTCAAAATTGTATGGTGCATATTGCATTACAATGTAGGTAAGTAATTGTTATAATTGAGTAGTGTTTGTTTTTTTAGTCTTGTACCTGTACGCCACCACACTTGTGTCAATAAATAATTCTTTCTTTCTGTATTCAGGGGATAGCTCATCTAATCTGGAATTATGTGTACAACAGTTACACATTTTTATGTGCTGTAAGATTAAAATTGGAATTTGATGGTGTGTGTGAAGTCTACCAACCCGCATCCAACCATCGACATCGAGATGAACTTGGGCCTAACCCTCCTCATTAGTAGAGAAGGCCCGAGCCTAGTAGTGGACAGTAATAATACAGAACTGATTCAATTGAATATATACGATTCACCACGATCAATGACATCAAGTGCATTAATTAGGATCTACATAGAATAACTTAAAAATAGCATGATATTTTAAATATCAATCTTATAGAAATACTACAGATACAATCACGGATAGTTTTGGCAAATTAAAATCATAAAAGCGTGTAAAAAATGAAATATCATGAAACCGTTTCAATTGTAGAGCGCGAACCCCACATAAATAATAGAATTAGACCGGGCTTGCGGGGGAGGGGGGTGCACGGCGGGGGGTAGGGGGTGGGGAACGCTTCACTGCTTCTCTCCCAAATTCGTCCGCAAATCGTTTGCATTTCTTCACCCAAACTTAACGTTATATTTTTGAAGAAAATAGGAATAGAGACATAAATTATGGGGACTGGGGAGTAGGGCGACGTAACGCGACGCTAGTATCGGGATATTTATTTAGTCAGACTGATTTAACGTAAGCTGGTGAATAAATATGATGGCAGGTTAGTTTAATATTTTAGTGCCATTTACAATGATCTGCTCACAACTCATAGGGATACAAAACAACAAAAGAAAATAAACTACAAGGATTTACATTAAATATTGTTTATTTAATGGATAGAGAAACTGCCTGGGTGGCGTGGTTGTATTTCAGTACAACTACCGACTTGAGGTCTCGGGTTCGATTCCCGGGTCGGGCAAAGTGATATTGCATTTTTCCATATCAGTTCGGAGTCTGGAATTTGTGCCTGATATGGCGATGGGCTCGCCCTCTATCACATTTGGGACGTAACTAAGCTCGGCGAAATGTGGGCGTTCTAGTTCGTTAGTGCACCTCTGCCTACCCCTTCGGGGATACAGGCTTGAGCTTTTGTTATGTTAATGGATAGATTCTTAAACAGCGGCCCTAGCAGGAATATTTTCGACAATCGAAGTCGTATCGAGCTTACTGCGCACTGATGACATTTGATTAATATTTAATACAAATATCATGGACTCGCATCGAGCTCGATACGAATTTTATTGTCAAAAATATTCCTACTCGGGCCGCTGTTCTATTATGATTATCATAAAAAAAATATTACACAAAATTTCACTCTGGTTTAAATCATGCGGTCACATAATCAGATATTTTCACACTTTTAGGACTATAATATTACCCTGATACCTCCTTTGCAAACGATCTTATATAACTAGGCACAATTATGCTAAAGCTTATCATAATATTTGTTGGTTTTACATTTTACGTGAAGGATCCCTAAACCCCTCGTAGTGGTCTCGTTTTGTCCCACTCCCACTAGTTTCTCGCCGATCTCGCCCCATTGTCTATCGCGAAATTTGATTTGGCCGGCCCTATATCATATTACACGTTTTTCTACACTTTTACGTCAATGATTTCGGTTGAAGTTGTCTTGAACTTTTTTGTATACGTGATTGACTAATACTTATGATTATTGTTTGAAATTCTAAATATATTTTTTTTTATTAACTTGGGTCTCTAACCGCCGCGGCGCGCCGGTGGGTTGGGTCTCAAGCCTCACCATTGCATCAGGAGGGTGTCCATTTAAAAAATAATTTATATCTCTCTGTGACTGCCTCGGTGGCCGGTGGCGTAGTGGTATGGCGTGCCCGGCACAACTATCGTGCTGAGGTTTCGGGTTCAATCCCCGAGTCGGGCAGTGATATTGAATTTTTCAGTATGAGCCCGGAGTCTGGAATTTGTGCCCGATATGGCGATACGCTCGCCCCCATATCACATCTGGGACGGAACTAATCTCGGCGAAATGTAGGTGTCTTTGCTAGTGCGCCTATCCCTTCGGGGATGTAGGCGTGAGCTTAAGGCAGGCAAACTAGCAGATGGGACACCTGATGTTAAGTGATATCCACCGCCCATAGACACCCAAGACACAAAAAGATTCATGGGTGCGTTGCCAACCTAAAAGGAGGGGAATAGGGATTGGAAAGGGAATGGAATCACCGGAAATCTCGCTCACTGAACGAAACGCAACAGCGAACTGCCACTTTACGTCAGTTTTCAGTGGGACAGTGGTATCAAATCGGTCGAGCCGGCCCATTATGCTGTAGACATAACTATAATGAAAACTATAATATGAAAACTAAAATGCCCAATTTTAAACGAGGAATATAAACGTTGATTTTCGTGTACTGAACCACCCTAAACATTTGTCTTAACGTCTTAATTTGGCAAAATAAAGTCGTGGCAATTAACTTTGCTTAAACAAATGTAAGAATGCAGACTCCCTTGTTTAATTATCTTGCAATTTTACCCTGAATCTTTGTAACCAGGAATTATCATTAACTAATGGAATGTTTTGTACTACAATTCATTAAATTATCGACCGAAGGAGGAGGTCCTTAATTCGTCTGTATTTTTTTTATGTATGTTACGCGATATCTCCGTCAGATGTGGACCGATTTTCAAAATTCTTTTTGTGTTCGATAGAGCTTATTTCAAGGGTGGTCCCATATAAATTTGGTCACGATTGGATTTGAAGTCGGTCAGTTATGTTTTTAAACTTATGATTATACATAAATATGAATTTGTGTTTTTACTGCTGCCCCGAAAAGAAGTTTATGTGTTTTCGAATGTATTTGATGATATTTCTTTGGCACCCTGTGCAATGTAAATGTCATGACATATTTTAACACTATGAGGTTTCGTTCGATTCGTCATAGTAGTGGGAGTGACATAGATTACCTACTTGCAACGAACACCTTATTTATTAAATTAACATTCAAGCACGGATATAAAAAAAAATTGACACGTAATGGCGGACTGTTCTAATGAGCCGAATACCCTACTTGACTTACAATGTTGCTAGCGCTCCGTCCATCTTTCTTTTACGTCCGTGCATTCAAGGTGTAAAAAGCTTGATTTTTCTCTTTTTTTAGTAGTCGGATTTTTGTGTTTTAGTCGCCTCCTTGGTCTAGTGGCAGCATATATATGCTATACTATGGGCTATGGACCGGGAGGTTGTGGGTTCGTTTCTCAGGTCGGACAAAGCGAATTCTGACGTCAGGCAGGCAGCCGGTCGTGAAAACTAAGCCAAATCCTTTTAGCAACATGCTTGAAAAAGTGTGTTGTGCCGACCCCACATTAAGGTGGTATAAAGGCAGGTAGAAAGGCGATTTTTCGTGTTTTAATGATTTGTTTCATAGGAGACGTACTTGCTCGTTTGCCGTGTTCAGTAATAAAAAAAGAATATATTTTAAATATAATTTATTTAAATCCTTAAGCAAGGCAATCTGGTGCAATGTTGAATCCCGACCAGACCACAGTAGTTTTAATTTGGAATTCCTTACGGCCTGGTGCCGGCCGGCGCCGCGGCGCAGTGTGGTTCGGCAGTCAGTGTACTGAGTACTGAGTATAATTACTGTCTTTCTAACTGTTTGTATTGTCGGCAGGGTTCCCGCAGATCAAGTCGCCCTACAGTCCCACCTCACAGCCACATCTCACAGGTCAGTACATACTTCAAAGATCACATTTTACCAGAAATTCATTTTTATCTGCTTATCTGATTATGATGTATTAACTAAATGTTAAAACACGGTTATGTGTAACGAATAAAGGTAAGTGGATGAATATGTAAAACTGAACCAGTCTACTATTTCAAATAATCATATTTTCGTATATTATACCTGTGACTGGTTTGACTGTGTTTAACTTTTTGTGAGCGCTTTTACTTGCTACCTTGTTGTACTATGCGTCCCTTAAATATTGTCTGAATGTTGGAGAAAGCCAGTCCTACTTCCCTCGAGATTTACACTCACGGTACCTCCACCAATGTATCAGTATGTGTAACCTACTCGTAACCAATTGAGCAACAAGCCCTCCTGTCCTCACGCCCGCCGAAAAACCAAGACATAATTAAAAATATAATAGTAGTGAGTCCCCTTCGTGGCTCTACATACATGAATGAATGGAGAAAAGGCGCGTCATATGAAAGCGCGAAAATAGTTAATTTCGCGCGAAGCCGCCGCGCCACGCACCTACGAGCCGCGACAAAAGTTTCGCCGGGAGACAATACCTTTGCCACTGATTTAGGAAAGTGGCTGACGAGGGCGCCCGCGGGGTGTGGGCGCGGGAGAGCACGGCGAGGGGGGAGGGAGGCATCCCTCATGTCGACCCCCTCCCCTCACCCCACACACCCGGCTTTGTCTCAGTAATGAATCCGGCAAACGCCAAACGTCAGCGCGCAGCCGCCCGCCCCGGCAAACAGCGCAGCTCACACGTTCGCTCTACGAAAATTAGTCCTAACCCAATCTTGTTAAGGACCCTAATCGATTGGCGTGTGATTGGACGTACGACGTTCCCGCACCGTGGGAGGAGGTTTTAGAAAATATCGTGTGAAATTCAAATTACAGCCGTGATAAAGATAATGCGAGGTGGGGTACGGTTAAGGCGCCGCGCCGCGCCGCGCCTTGCAGGCTGAATTACCAAGTCAATGAGATTTGACGTGATCGCGAGAGAACCGCCTCTGCTTATATGCCAGTACTTGAGCTGGCTTGCGACCACACGAGTATACCTAGTTCAAATCTGCAGAAGCCATTCACTGTAAGTTTCGTTTCGGGATCCTCGTTGTTGTGACGTCGAACAAGTGTTACTCCCATCGTAAGATGACGTTGTTTTAGCATTTCGCAGATAAATGTTTCGTTTAGGTTAACAACATACAACATAAGCTCATACCTGTATCGCCGAAGGGGAAGCCAGAAGCGCACTAGCGAACTAGAACACCTACATTTCGCCGAGCTTAGTTCACGAAACACAAATTAATGTTTATGTCAATACATGTTTTTATAGTGATATTTTCTACATTTATCCAGATGCAGCTTTTAATAATACAGGCGTATCGGCTATACGCCTTAGCGAGCATCAACGAGTATATTAATGAAAGATTACGGTGAAGTCAATAAACATTTGATTGCGTGAATCGACACTGTCTAGCTTAAACTTTTTTAAATTGTTGTTGATAAAATCCATACAGTTAATTATATTATTATGAGTATCGTAATAGTACGTTGCCTTAACATGCTTACATGTCATGTAAGTTGTCTGTGTGTAACCAGCTGTGTGGAGCGAAGCACGGTTGGATGAGGAGTGTGGTGTGCCGTGTGATCGTGTAGGACGCACACAGGCACACACAAATGCAACAAAATGAGCACTATACAACCAGTACTGCCAATCTACCACCACAATATACTGTGCACATACACACGTGCATAGTTTAGTGTAGGTGTGCTTTTTATAGCCGAGACTGGAAAACGAGGAGGTAGGTCATCTGGTGGTAAGTCCAACGGTCATAAACACCCGTAACACCAAAATAATAACGGGTGTGTTGCCAAGCTTAAAGGAAAGGGAAATTGGGCCGCCGCAAATCTCACTCACCGAACGAAACGCAAAAGCGAACTCCTTTACGTCAGTTTTCTGTGAGACAATGGTGTCAAACCGGTCGAGCCGACCCATTAAATTACCAGTCAATCAAAGTAACATGAAGGTGTTAATGTAAAATGTTAAATTACGTCTACAGCACGAATGGGCCGGCTCGACTGGTTTGATACCACTATCTTACAGAAAACCGACGTAAAGTGGCAGCTTGTTGTCGCGATCCGTTCGGTGAGTGAGATTCCCGGTGGCCCAATTTCCCCCTCTCCCTTTCCCAACCCTTTCTCCCCTTCCATTCACTCCTTTTAGATTGGCAACGCACCCATGATTCTTTTTGTGTCTTGGATGTCTATGGGCGGTGGAGATCACTTACCATCAGGTAACCCATCTGCTCGTTTGCAAGTTTCTGCTATAAAAAAAATTGCAAAATGGTGTGGAGACACTAGTCACTGGACACAATAACGACACAAATCAAATGATTACATACATACATAAGTTAACGGCTGTATTCCTAAATGGATAAGCAAAGGCGAACTTGAAAATAAATAATGTTTTCTTTCTTTCTTTCTTTCAAAACTAGGGCACCCACATACCGCTGTTTTTTTACGTCTCAGATGTTAGACACATAGGGGGCGAAATGGCGAACGGTGAAAATTTTCAAAAGGGATTTTAGTCTAATTAGTGTCTATTTGTCAAGTCGATAATTAATAAGTCAATGGCAAAGGTAAGCAGGTAGGAATCGAGTTGTATGGACCATTCGTGACTGAAGCCTATCGCCATATCGGACACAAATTCTAGACTCAGGCTGATACTCGGCAAATAAAACAGTATCACTTTAGTTATCTACTATAACCTAAGGATAAATCTTTATTTACACTATTATTTTCTACCGCCACAGTAACAATTATAGAATCTTTCTTGAAATACTTTTCTAATGACATACATACCTAACTAGGTATGTATACAGAGACATAACTGTATCGTCATTATTAGTCTTAGGTCCAAATTTTCGTTCATATGAGTATACTTAATCAAGCCAACATACACAATACCGCGATTTCCAAAATAAATTGTATATTTTTTAAAATACAGATTGACAGGACTGGTACTAAGTATTAAACTTACCTATAATATTTTTTGAATTTGCCTATTATTTTAAGTTAATTAAGTACTTCGGAATATACTAGCTTATTGACCATAAATAATCAATATTTTCCGACGGGAAAATAATAAACAATAATATAATAAGGCCAAAATGTAATTACATGTCTAGAGTGAACAATCAAATACATTATGTATAATATTAGATATATATTTTACCTCTAGATTAAATTTATTTTATTTATTGCTTCTAAAGGATTACATCACCGGTCCGCTTAGAAAAATTGTCATCATCATAAGGGAATTAAAAATGTAGAAAGCAATTGAAATATTCGAGGAGTGGGGTGGAACTAGAATCTACAAGAAATATAATTTTACTAGAACCTACTGTACCCAGGACCAAACAGATTTTTCCTTTAAACTCTTCAACTGAAATAGAAAAGTTGTACTTGGTACAATATTTCACAGGCTCAGTGACACAGCGAGTGAAAAGTAAAGGGAGATGCCGCGGGTTCGATTCCCGCACCGCGGCACCGGGACAAATATATGAGTCATACATCTAATATTTGTTTCGGGTTTAGATATTGTAAAACCAAAAATCCTTTGTAATTCCTGATACCTACCTACGGCACAACACCTGAATATTGCATTAAGCTTGGGTTAGAGACTATCTGAAGTTTTGAATTATGTAAATTATATGTGGACATCGCCATCTTGGTCTAGTGGCAACATATTTGGACTGTAGACCAGAAGGTCCTGGGTTCGATTCCCAGGTCAGGTAAAGCAAATGTTCTAATTTAAATTGCCCGGGACTGAATCCCTCATAGGGGTTGACGTCAGGCAGGCGGCCGGTCATTAAAACTAAGTCAAATCCTCTCTGCAACATGCTTGAAAAAGTGTGTTGCGCCGCCCCCACATTGAGGTGGGATAAGGGCAGGTAGAAAGAAAGATTTAATTTAGACATCAAGAAATGTCATGGTTGTCATCGTATCTTTGTCTACTCTATACCTTGCAAGTGAGATGACAGTGCCTACATTTCATTCATAGATTCAAAGGTATATGTGTGCGCCAAACAAACCACCTGACCAGTCGGCAGCCATTTGTAAAAAAAAAAAACGCCATTTTTGCGCGCCAATTTCATATTTACGTCGCCGCGGGGTGGTATTCCCGATTTGACACTGCATCATGGCCGCTTTTTATTGTTTTTTAAAACAAAGGCAAGCGCGATGGCCGTTTCCTCTGCTATTGTTTAGACGCCGCCGCCATTTTTGATTTGAAAATTAGGGTGCCTATTGTTTTCGGTGCGCTTTGTTACGGAGTCATGGTTGGAGTGGGTCGGTGGCCGTATTGGTCGCGGAACATAATGGGCGAAATGTTTTCCCAGCAGGTGCCATTTTGTTCACCATTTCATGGAGTGAAAACAAGGTCATGGTGTCCACAGATACCATGTTGAAATTATGTTGGTTTATAATAACATTACTGTTTCTAGGGTTCCGTAATCAAACAGCAATTGGAACCCATATAATTTTGTAATGTTCGTTTGTCTACATGTCACAGCTATATTACTCAGAGATTATTACGATTACTTAGGGGGCGTCCATAAATTACGTGAGATGTTTAAGGGGGGGAGGGGGTCGAGTCAAATCTCATCTAATCTTACGTTGGAGAGAGGGGGGGTCTCGGCAAATATCACGCAATTTTTTTTCTGATTGAAACAAAAAAAAAAATTATACTATTTTGGTCCATTTAATCCAGATTGTACATGCTTAAGATTTAATCTTAAGCGTAATCATAATACGATTAAGATCATTTACTAATTCTTTCGAAAGAAAATAATTTCATTCATACTTCAACGTTATACATTTACTGACTGTCAAACCACCATATTTGTTTTATACCAAATAGCTCAATTTAATCTGAATTTACCTTAGACTAAATATAGACTGGACTATCCTCACTGACATATTGAAGAAACGGGATGGTGCTATACGCATTTAAGTGTGTTGAACAAAGATGCTAATCTAGTTCTTTGTCTCGCATCCAATACCCAGAAATTCTTGCTTTGCGCATTTGCTTTGAGCACAGAATTTGACAGCATATTTTATTCTGCAGTTTACGTGGATATAAATCACTTATAATTATTCAATTCTTATTATTGTATTGAAAGAGTGAGTTTGCAGTCTCATAATGGTGGGATGTTGCATTCGCGGGTGTAAAAGCAATAACAGACGAAATGAAATTTGTGTTACATTTCACACGTAAGTAACGATGAAATCTTATTTCTGAACATTTTTACATTTTAGTCGTAAATAAAAGCACGAAGCAAATTTGTTTTTTTCTTTTTACAATAACAATCCAACGCGTTTACGTAAGAAACTCACATTTTGAAAAATCTCACGTGAGATTGGGGGATGGGGGAGGGGGTTGAATAAAATCTCACGACATCTCACCAGGGGGGGAGGGAGGGGCAGAAAATTTAAAAAAACACCTCACGTAATTTATGGACGCCCCCTTACTAAATAGTCTTACGAGTACATAGATGTTCAAATGGTAGGTGTACTTAAAGAACACCGTAGACACAGCCAAGCCACTGCACGTACTAGTATAATACTTCACTCTGTTTTCTGTAAGATTTGTATCAGTATGATAAGTTCTCTACAAATTACAGAAGGTACATTGAAAAATAATCCAAATTACTCATAGAAAAAAACTCTCTACAACACAACTTTACCACCGTCACCTTCTAAAAGAAAAGCTTGATTCTTTATTCTAATGCGACAATTTTTAATGTAACGTTTCCCCAGTAACTGTAGCAGAAGCGCGTCACGACTCAAAACTCATAAATTCCAGTTCCGATGTGTGATGTGTGATGTGTCCAAATAGGCAAAAATCAAACGCGCCCGAACAACTCATTCGTCAAATATCGACTACTAGTCTACTAGGCACTCCACTACCTCTCGTAGAGACGGGACGAGCGGGAATATAAATTGGGATTTAGTTATATTAAAAAGCTTTAGCTAGTCATTCGTGATACTAGATTCGGCTCGCTATGATTTTCGAGTTTAGTTGAAATACACATACACACACATAAGCTCACGCATGTATCTCCCAAGGGTAAGGCAGAGACGCACTAGCTAACTAGAACACCCACATTTCGCCGAGCTTAGTTCCAAATGTGATAGGGGGCGAGCCTATCGCCATATCGGGCACAAATTACAGACTCCGGACTGATATTGGATTGAAAAATCTAATATCACTGTGCTCGTGACCTCAGGACGATAGTCGTACCAAAATACAAGCCACCGAGGCAGTTAAAATTACAATAGTTTAAAAAACCTGTAGGTCTCTTATTGCACTTAAAAAATGTTTCCACCTAACTGATGATGTTAGAAAATGTTAAATATATATCGTATCAGTAAACATGAGAGATAATACTCTTTAGAACTATTATTTGTTCAGTCCGATAAACGACTTTAAAATCTCGTCATTGGAACTTTGATTGGAATACAATTAAAATTCCATCATTAACACTCATTAACGACACAATATTCGGAGCGTCCCCGAGTTTTGCTACATCCCGATGTAACGCCGCGCCATACCGCGGCCGCCTTACAAGCTTCTCGATTACTCTAAACATTCGTGAAGAATACTTTTTGTGTGACAGCCGACAAGTAGCGACTGGCGATAAAACAAAGCCCACAAACCACCCTTATTAACATTCGCTAAGGGTTTATTTTCGCTTGAGATTGTGGAACAGTGTTGGGTGTCAAAGCCGGGATGTTTTCGCCCGCTAAGTGGCGACGCGCTGTAATAACAACTAACTAACAAGTATATTAATGTTTTTGTCCGCCACTTTCACAGCAATTAACTGGCGGCTCATGTTGCAGTTTATATTTTCGGGTAATATTATTAATTTTCGCTTGGGTTTGAGACGTTCATTCTTAGTTAGTCAGCAGTCAGTGCGTTGTTTAAACTCTAATGAATGGGATTCGTTACAATGTTTCTTTTCTTTGAAGTAAATATCTTATTTATGCATCTATTAATAAGATACATCGTTGCCTCGTTGGCTATTTAATTAATATTTTGATGTGATTAATTTGTTTTGGCCACAGTTTTTTTTGTAAATGTGAATATAATCAACATTAAATTTATCAGAGCATTAATTTGACACCACTGTCAAAATAATTCAACCTCGATATAAGATTTTACAGATGCTTATGTAATCTAGAAAACCCACGTGAAAGTGGCAGCTTGCTGACGCGTTTCGTTCGGTGAGTGAAATTCCGGCGGTCCAATTCCCACCCTCGATTTCCCAACCCTCTCCTTTTTTATTTGTGTCTTAGATTTGTATTTTGGGTGTCTATAGGCGGTGGAGATCACTTACCATAAGGTGACCCATCTGCTCGTTTGCCTGTCACTACTATAAGAAAACCCTGGGAGTCGAACCTGGTGCATGTCACAATTCATAATATGAAGTGGGTGTCGATTGTCGCCTGTCGTCTGTCGTCCCCTGTTTGTAAAAGTGAAACAAGTGGTTTCGTTAATTTACTGTGTTGTGACTTGTGTAATGTGTTACAAGTTGCGAGTGTTGTGTCAACACGTCGAGCACAGAACCCATCACCCCATCGAACCGGGCCGGTGTCATGTTACAACCACAACACCAGTGGGATTTGATTTATAGTCTCCTAAATTGTGGTTAACTTTTATCTTTTCATAACATTATTGTGATCGTAAGAATTTCAGTCGTTGTGGGCAAAGCTTAGAAGCATTGTAAGGATGAGATCTGTTAAGCGAATTTCGACTAAATCTAAGTCAAAGAAACGAACAAGCCAGTGCTAAAGTTACATATAAAAACATAACATAACATAACATAAGCTCACGCCTGTATCCCCGAAGGGGCAGGCAGAGGCTCAGTAGTCAACTAGTAGGTACACCTACATTTCGCCGAGCTTAGTTCCTTCCCAGATGTGATAGGGGCCGAGCCTATCGGGCACAAATTCCAGACTCCGGGCTGATATGGAAAAATCCAATATCACTTTGCCCAACCCGGGGATCGAACCCGAGATCTCAGAATTGTAGTCGTACCGAAATACCACCACGCCACCGAGGCAGTCATATATATAAAAACCTTTTTATTTTTTCATTAGTCCCGTAGTATGAAATGGGATGTGATATATTGATCGGCATTATGATAATTAGATCGTTATAGTATAATACCTAGATAGTATAACCGCCTATCATAAAATCACCATCGAAAATCGATCCCCAAACTCCGTTCAGGCTGGTAGCTCGTGTCTAATGGTGCAGTAAACAGGTGAATTACATGGTAGTGTGCTCGATCGATGGCTGATGAAGTGTGTCGACCGCCGAGGGGGTGGAGTGAGGCGGCACGGGGAGGGGGAGGGGACTAGTAATTAACCAACAAAGCGCAGCCTCCGGGACGTCTTCGGGACGGCACGCCTAATGAGCTGGCACTTACCGGACTGTGTTGCGAGCGTACATTAGAAACACGAATTTTACAGGAATCATCAATTATGGTTTTAATCCTAAGATGTGTGCTAAATGTTAAAATATAGTTCGGTTTAAAGAACTTTATTACTCAAAGAACATTACAGTCCACTTTATATGAGTAACACAAAAACTATATCTTCAACAATGACATGGTATATCGATCTCCGTAATATTTTTTTACAACGTAAGTTAATTCAATGACCCAAAAAAGAAACAAAAAATGCAGGGTAAAGTGTTACAGAGCACATTTTTAATTTTTTTATTTTTAATTAATTTATTTTATTCATAAATGTTTTCAGCTACATAAGTTTTTAGTCTAGTTTTAAAAAGAGCCATGCTCGTATAATCTTTTATTAGTCGTGGTAATTTATTGTAAATTTTAGCGCCATCATAGTTATAAATTTAACTTTAACATCGATCTACTATGTGCACTATACAAGAAATAAATCACTGATAGACCTTGGACCTTCTTTTACGAAAAAAGAATCACTTGTGTTATGACAAAAAACTGCTTAAAATTATTGCTCATAATATCAGCATCGTAGAAGTTATAAAATCATTTCTATGAACGTAATAGGTATTTGTGTTTGCTCTATATCGATAAATAAGGCGAATGGCCTCGATCTTCTAATGAAAATTAAAATTACTTACATTTACAAATAATAAACAGATATTATGCCCATATTTTATGCCCGAGAGCTAGCAACCCCACAAAGCGGCCGGCACCGAGGACAGCAGCTATTATAATTGCTAATGGGCTCTCACTACACTTTGATATTTTGGACACCGGCCCAACGACATTCCGCAGTCTTTTCACCCTTATGGCTTAGGAAATAAAGATCATTTTATCCGGTTGTCTACTTGTGTTGTTCAAATCATTTTGCGATCAGTGGCTTTAGACGGGAGCTGTAGGAAATTAAGTTTATAGCTACAGCTTTATTCGAAAAGAAATGGTGCGTTTACATTTTATTGCTTTTGTTTACGTTTATTATTTAACTTGAAATATTTTGATGTACTTTATAAAGGGTAGTTACAACACGAGGCTATTATGCAAATCTACGTAAAGACATTTACTGATTAGTGAATGTAAGTAGTCCAAATTGTCTCCAGCGTGGCTCTAGTCATTCCCACTTACACTGTACATACGATTCACAGTCCCACACTGATGGTAGGATTCTCATATGTGAGTGTCCGTAGCATAGGTGGTCGGTGGTCCAATTCCCCCCCTCCTTTCCCAATCCCTATTTCCCGTTTTATTTTGGCAACGCACCCATGATTATTTTTGCATCTTAGAGATCACTTAGCATCAAGTGACCCATCTGCTCGTTTGCCAGTCTCTGTTATCAAATAAGGTACTACAAGAAGTTGTATGTTGTTAGAATTTGTGCTCGATATGGCGATAGGCTCGCCCCCTATCACATCTGGGACGGAACTAAGCCCGGCGAAATGTGGGTGTTCTAGTTCGCTAGTGCACCTCTGCCTCCCCTTCGGGGATACAGGCGTGAGCTTATGTGTATGTGATGTGTAAGAAGTTGTATTATGCAAGTATGTGTTCCGCTTTGAAGGACATTGTAGCTTATGTTATTAATGGGTATTATGAGACCTAACAGACGAGCGCAGGGCAATACAACTCTATTTATTTTGTTGGCGCAATAACCTAAAATGAATCCTGACCTTCCACTCGAAAGACCCCACTGTTCCTTAGAGCTCTCAGCAACTACATAATATTATTAAACTCAACTCCACAAATCCAGTCCAAGCAGAATATGAGGCTGGGATCTATAGAGCGAACTTCGACTAAGTCTAAGTCAAAGAAACGAACTCAGTAAGAATTTGGAATTTTTAAATCGAACTTTGACTTAGTCCAAGCCATTTTTTAGAAGAAATACAGACTGACAGACAGACTAAGCAAAGATTTTCTTGCAAAAAATTACTCGGACTAAGTCAAAGTTCGATTTAAAAAATCCAAATCCTCACTACATACATACATATGTACATAGACTGCCTCGGTGGCGTGGTGGTATTTCGGTACGACTACGGTTCAGAGGTCTCGGGTTCGATCCCCGGGTCGGCAAAGTGATATTGGATTTTTCCATATCAGCCCGGAGTCTGGAAATTGTGTCCGATATGGCGATAGGCTCGCCCCCTATCACATCTGGGACGGAACTAAGCTCGGCGAAATGTGGGTGTTCTAGTTCGCTAGTGCGCCTCTGCCTACCCCTTCGGAGATACAGACGTGAGCTTATGTATGTAAATCCTCACTGAGTTCGTTTCTTTGACTTAGACTTAGTCGAAGTTCGCTCTATAGATCTCAGCCTGAGAGTAGCACTTCCTATCAGTGTTTTGTAATTGAAAGTGATGGTGTTGCTAATGTTCGTTGACCGTCAAGCGAGCTGCTAGTTCGTCTCCTCATTAGATTGCAATAAAAACTACAACAATAAGATTACTCGCCTTAATTAAATACACGCCTCGGTAGCGTCGTTGTATTTCGGTACCACTACCGTCCTGAAGTCTCGGGTTCGATCCCCGTGTCGGGCAAAATGAGATTGGATTTTTCCATATCTTCCATCATCATCATTCCATATCCATTAGACATCATCCGTGGCGCAGCGGGCGAGAGCCGGCTGTGAAGCAAGAGGCCGCGAGTGCGATTCCCGCATTGAGACAAATGTTTGTGTGGCCCACAGATATTTGTTTTAAGTCTAGGTGTTGTGAGAGCGAAAGTCTCTCATACCGACGATACACTAGGTATAGTGTGGGGCCAGGACTAGGTGTGTGACTGTTGGGTGTGTTGATTTATTTATATCAGTCTGGAGTCTGGAATTTGTGCCTGATATGGCGATAGGCTCGTCCTCATCACATCTGGGACGGAAAGCTCGGCGAAAGTGGGTGTTCTAGTTCGCTAGTGCGCCTGCCTACGCCTTCGGGGATACGGGCGTGAGCTTATGTTATGTGTGTTAAAATTACTCATCAATACTTTATGATTACATGAGTAAATATTTAACAATATGAAGTTGCTCGGACGGAAAGAAAAAGAAGGACACCATCTCGCCTATAGTTGAACGGACGCCACAGATAAGCCACGCACACAAAGGCGCCTGTACAAAATAGCCCTACGCACACAAATTAAACGCCATTACGTGTAGATAGATCAAAAAACCCTGCTTCACTTTCAATGTTCCCAGCGCTCCGTCCATACATACATACATAAGCTCACGCCTGTATCCCCGAAGGGGTAAGCAGAGGCGCGCTAGCGAACTAGAACACCCACATTTCGCCGAGCTTGGTTCCGTCCCAGATGTGATAGGGGGCGAGCCTATCGCCATATCGGGCACAAATTCCAGACTCCGGGCTGATATGGAAAAATCCAATATCACTTTGCCCGACTCGGGGATCGAACCCGAGACATCAGAACCGTAGTCGTACCGAAATACCACCACGCCACCGAGGCAGTCATCTTTTCGAGGCGCTCTGTCCATCTTTTTTTTTACGTCCGTGTTGCATGGACTAGCTCAATACAGAAGCCGATCACAGCGGCGGGTAATGGAGCGGACGCGTTTAATGAAATGTTGTGTGCTCGACACTCGGCAGTCGGCACTCGTGCTTACTGCTTACTGCTCTGTGCTTACTGCTTAGTGCTTATTGCTATTCTTTTTAAATGTTCGCGCATGGTCGGAGACAACGCGAGCGCGGGGTTCTGCTATTTTGTTACATAATTATAGCGGGATTTTGCGGGGACGTATTATTAGATAAGTAATTCAGTTCATTAGTGGCTCTGCCACTTTTAAAGTGGTAGAGCCACGCTGTAGACAGTAACGTCTATAGCACGAATGGGCCGGCTCGACCGGTTAGATACCACTGTCTCACAGAAAACCGACGTAAAGTGGCAGCTTGCTGTCGCGTTTCGTGCGGTGAGTGAGATTTCCGGTAGCCCATTTCCCCACTCCCTTTCCCAATCCCCTTCCCTCCCCTTCCATTCCCTCCTCTTAGGTTGGCAACGCACCCATGATTCTTTTTGTGTCTTGGGTGTCTATGGGTGGTGGAGATCACTTACCATCAGATGACCCATCTGCTCGTTTGCCAATCTCTGCAATAAAAAAAAAAATAAAAAAAAATTTCAAAAGTTAAGTTCGAAAATAAATATTGGATCATTGGGTCACCTGCAGTACATTTGCAAACCACCTATGGAGTAATTATTTTTAGGATACACAAAGCCATTCCTATGCGAATTGGGACAACTTACAGCTCGCATTCCGATTTTTAAATCCCCATGCTTAATAATTGATTAAAACAAATCATTTCAAATTTTATTTTTTAACTTTACCATTACGCTTTAAATCATTCTCCCTGTATGTGGAATTATTATTGATACCAACTTTATCGATCGACTTCCAAAAATGAGGAGGTCCTCAATTCGTCTGCATTTTTTTATGTATGTTACGCGATATCTCCGCCAAATGTGGACCGATTTTTAAAATTATTTTTGTGTTCGATAGAGCTTCTTTCAAGGGTGGTCCCATATACATTTGGTCACGATCGGATTTGATGTTGGTCCGTTAAGTTTTTAAACTTGTGATTATGAAACACTCTGTTTATATCGGCTTGTGCATAGTATTATACACCATAATACACCTATTACAAACTAGGATTGGCACACCCAGCTGTTGAGACTGTACAAAATCACCACGTATAAGCATCCATGCTAGACTGAATTAAATTATCCAAACTTTGATCTTGTCATAGACAATGCCCTTCGCACTGTCGTTTTTACGTGAGCGAGGACGCGTATCCATATTAATCAGCGTCTGCAAGATTCGTGGCATGTTTAACACATTAGTACCCCCCCTGTGCCGAAACTGAACGTTAGAGACATAACACCGTCTACTTTGATAGAGTAACGCCATATTTAGAGCAGAATAGTTTATTCATGAAAGTGGCGAGACAATAAAACTCTTACAAGGCGGCGTCATATAATTAGAAAGAGTAGTCATATAGTGCTTTTAAAAACTATTCCAGAATATTGCCTTTCGTGTAGTCTATTGTGTCACGAATGGCAATCTTTAAATGATAAGAGAATAGATCCATCTATTTATCTGTCTCGTATAATGTAATGTATGAAACGAGTTCTTAAAATATAGTTTTTGGTGCCAGATGCAAGGACTTGTTTGATTCGTAAGTATTTATCTTGCGAAATCTCGTGCTATAAAATAGCTGAGAGCTCATTTTCACAAAGTTTTTCCAGCGGTATAATTTTTTTTAAACTTTGCAATATCTTCACGACCTACCTAATGTGCCAATTAATGACGAATTATATAAAAACATTAACACAATAAACAAAACTCAAACCGCGAGCCGCGTGTGCCAACATTCAATAAAAAAACTACTTATTTCCCCAACAAATTGGACATCGTATCAGAGTGCCGAGTATATTTTTACCTCATTACTTCACTCCCTGCGTGGAGGGCTCCACAACAATATCGTTTTCAAAAATTGCGGAAAGTGACGCGGGCGTCCTGCCCCCGCCGCCCCACCGCGCCCCACCGCGCCCCTCCGGCCCCCCGCGCCCTCCCCGCGTCTCCGCTGTGCCCCTGTGCCCCTGTGCCCCTCTCGTAACGAGCCCCGAGGGGCTTTGCGCCCCCGAAAAATGATTTCCCGATGGTTTTCCGCGCTCGGGGCCTCATCGCCGGGTATTTACCTCGTTAAATAGATGGTAATGTTGTTTTCTGTGATGGTGCCGATGCCGGTGCCGGTGCCGGACAACATAATGTGGTTAAGCGTCTTTCTGTCGCTCCCTGGAGGCGACCGGAGTAGCGCCACTTATTGCATTAATCTTGTTTTGGCTACATTTGTGTTACCGAATAGTGAGTATGTTATTAAATAAAATTACAGGCGAGGGGAAGCTGAGGTTTGGCATCATATTTAAAGAAAATAACCACAAAATCTTAGGAACTAAAATAGAAATTACGAGCACATTGTGTGGTGATTATCGATGCTTTGATAATGGTTATTAATTATGTAGCACACAATATCACATTTAAATATGAAATAACAAGAAAACAGCAAATTTTATCATAAATCTACCTCAAAAAGCCGTAATCAAGATATTATTGATACAGTCTCATTATATAGTATTGCGCAATGATTTAGTTCAAACAATATAACATCCTTGACTAGTTCCACAAGCCAATCCTCTACAACCATAGTTTACTTAACTAGTGCGTAACTGAACAATGTATGTAATTACGTTTGTGAGAGTGTTGCGTAAGCTACGTTTAGTTTGTAATACGTACTAATTGAGCGATATTGTCACTACATATGTACAAGACAATCACTTTAATGATTACGAGTTTTGGAAATCTGTTGTAAATTATGTTTGAATAAGGCTATGCTAGCGGTAACATTTTCGACCTATTTCCACAAAAGGAGGAGGTCCTCAATTCGTCTGTATTTTTTTATGTATGTTACTCGATAGCTTAGTTGGGAATGGTACGGACTGCCGAGACAAGTGTCGGAGGTTCGAGACAACCCCAAAATGGAGCATACACCTCTGACTTTTCTATGTTAAGTGTATTTTCATTGTGAAATATCGCTTGCTATAACGGTGAAGGAAAAAATCGTGAGGAAACCTACATACCCGAGAATTTCTTTACAGGAATTTCGAAGGTATGTGAAGTTTACCAACCCGCATTAGGCCAGCGTGGTAAACTAAGGCCTAACCGCTCTCAATAATAGAGGAGTGCCCAGCAGTGGGACGCTAATATTACAGGGCAAAAAAAAACAATACTCGATATCTCCGCCAAATGTGGACCTTTCAAAATTATTTTTGACTTCGATAGAGTTTATTTCAGTGGTGGTCCTATATAAATGGTCATGATCGGTAAATTGAAAGTCGGTCAGTTAAGTTTTTAAACTTGTGATTATTATTCTAGTTTATTTAGTTATGGTATTTCTCCTTTGTCTTCACTATGTTTTTTGCTTTTCATGATCGAGTAATCTAATTAAATAGTTGTTACGAATTCGGATAATTGTTGTGAGTTAGTACACGATATTGAAGGGTAGTATGTTAATTATATTTATATTAACTACCCTCCAAGTAATTCATAATATTTGTGGAAGGTATTTCTTTATTGACTAAAGCAAAAGGTATAAAAGAGCGGGAGCTATCATTATTGAGTTAGTCTCCCTTTGGAGCTCGAAGTGTACACAACTAGTTTGAGATATACAGTGAAGTTGTGTAGCGAATATAGTGCATATAAGAGGCGCGTTTTAACCAAGTCATATACATATCAGAAGCGGGATCGGCTTTAAAAGCCTATCATCGCCCACAAAATTACCGCGTGCCCCGAAATGGGGGCAGTTGATTTGTTTTCACGAGATTGTGGCAATCGATTTATATTTAGTATTTAGTGGTAGTGCTACATTATGGCTACCGTGTTTTTCGACGATGAAGGTCCTCAGATTTATTGAAGAGCCATGTTGTGCTCTGATTAATTGAAGAGCCATGTTGTGCTCTGATTAATTGAAGAGCCATTTAGTGTTCTGATTAATTGAAGAACCATGTTGTGCTCTGATTAATTGAAGAGCCATGTTGTGCTCTGATTAATCGAAGAGCCATGTTGTGCTCTGATTGATTGAAGAGCCATGTTGTGCTCTGATTGATTGAAGAGCCATGTTGTGCTCTGATTAATTGAAGAGCCAGGTTGTGCTCCAATTTATTGACGAGCCATGTTGTGCTCTGATTTATTGAAGAGCCATGTAGGTGAGCTCAGATTTATTGAGTCATGTAGTGAAGAGCCATGTAGGTGAGCTCAGATTTATTGAGTCATGTAGTGAAGAGCCATGTATGTGAGCTCAGATTTATTGAGTCATGTAGTGAAGAGCCATGTAGGTGAGCTCAGATTTATTGAGTCATGTAGTGAAGAGCCATGTAGGTGAGCTCAGATTTATTGAGTCATGTAGTGAAGAGCCATGTATGTGAGCTCAGATTTATTGAGTCATGTAGTGAAGAGCCATGTAGGTGAGCTCAGATTTATTGAAGTCATGTAGTGATCAGATTTATTAAAGAGCTATGTAGGTGAGCTCAGATTTATTGAGTCATCTAGTGAAGAACCATGTGAGCTCAGATTTATTGAGTCATGTAGTGAAGAGCCATGTAGGTGAGCTCAGATTTATTGAAGTCATGTAGTGATCAGATTTATTGAAGAGCCATGTAGGTGTGCTCAGATTTATTGAAGAGCCATGTAGGTGAGCTCAGATTTATTGAAGTCATGTAGAGATCAGATTTATAGAAGAGCCATGTAGGTGAGCTCAGATTTATTGAAGTCATGTAGAGATCAGATTTATAGAAGAGCCATGTAGGTGTACTCAGATTTATTGAAGAGTCATGTAGTGATCAGATTTATAGAAGGGCCATGTAGGTGCGCTCAGATTTTATAGAAGAGCCATGTAGGTGCGCTCAGATTTATTGAAGAGCCATGTAGGTGCGCTCAGATTTATTGAAGAGCCATGTAGGTGCGCTCAGATTTATTGAAGAGCCATGTAGGTGCGCTCAGATTTATTGAAGAGCCATGTAGGTGCGCTCAGATTTATTGAAGAGCCATGTAGGTGCGCTCAGATTTATTGAAGAGCCATGTAGGTGCGCTCAGATTTATTGAAGAGCCATGTAGGTGCGCTCAGATTAATAGAAGAGCCATGTAGTGCAGAGCCATGTAGGTGTGCTCAGATTTATTGAAGAGTTATGTAGTGAAGAGCCATGTAGGTGTGCTCAGATTTATTGAAGAGTTATGTAGTGAAGAGCCATGTAGGTGTGCTCAGATTTATTGAAGAGTTATGTAGTGAAGAGCCATGGAGGTGTGCTCAGAGTTATTGAAGAGCCATGTAGGTGTGCTCAGATTTATTGAAGAGTTATGTAGTGAAGAGCCATGTAGGTGTGCTCAGAGTTATTGAAGAGCCATGTAGGTGTGCTCAGATTCATTGAAGAGACATGTAGTGAAGAGCCATGTAGGTGTGCTCAGATTTATTGAAAAGCCATGTAGGTGTGCTCGGATTTATTGAAGAGTCATATAGTGATGAGCCATGTAGGTGTGCTCAGATTTATTCAAGAGTCATATAGTGATGAGCCATGTAGGTGTGCTCAAGATTTATTGAAGAGTCAGGTAGTGGAGAGCCATGTAGGTGAGCTCAGATTTATTGGAGAGTCATGTTGTGATCAGATTTATAGAAGGGCCATGTAGGTGCGCTCAGATTTATTCAAGAGCCATGTTGTGCTCCGATTTATTGAAGAGCTTTGTGGTGCTCAGATTTATTGAAGAGTCATGTAGATGTGCTCAGATTTATTGAAGAGCCATGTAAATGTGTCAGATTTATTGAATAGCCATGTAAGTGTGCTCAGATTTAAGAGCCGTGTAAGTGTGCTCAAGAGCCATGTAGTGTGATCAGATTTAAAGAGCCATGTAGGTGAGCTCAGATTTATTGAAGTCATGTAGTGAAGAGCCATGTATGTGAGCTCAGATTTATTGAAGAGTCTTGTAGTGATCAGATTTATGGACGAGCCATGTAGGTGCGCTCAGATTTATTCAAGAGCCATGCAGGTGTGCTCAGAGTTATTGAAGAGCTGTGAAGGTGTGCTCAAAATTATTGAAGAGCCATGCAGGCGTGCTCGAAATTATTCAAGAGCCATGTATGTGTGCTCTTTAGGTTTACTTGAAATAAGTCAGATCTAGATGATTGACTTGTTATATTATGTGCTTAGTGCTTGGCTTTAATCGAATGAACACACTAGTAGGGTGTTCAATTATGACCTTTGGTTAGTCTAGATATATCTAGAGCCTATGGCCTGAATAAAAGCAGACGTGGTTGAAGTTAAATCACAAACTATTTCAGAAGTTGATATGGCGAAAAGACATTTGGCCGTAAGACTAATTTTAATAACGATGGTAAAAGTTAGAAATGACTTCCCAAGTTTACTGGGCCATATAAAATTACTAAATGTTTAACTTTTTCAAGAACCAAGAGTGTTATGATTACTTTATTGTGTACGTAACTCCTAATATAGTAGTGCGTGCTCCGGAGATAGCACGGTATCGGATGGCCGAATGTTACGAATTCGGATAATTGTTGTGAGTTAGTACACGATATTGAAGGGTAGTATGTTAATTATATTTATATTAACTACCCTCCAAGTAATTCATAATATTTGTGGAAGGTATTTCTTTATTGACTAAAGCAAAAGGTATAAAAGAGCGGGAGCTATCATTATTGAGTTAGTCTCCCTTTGGAGCTCGAAGTGTACACAACTAGTTTGAGATATACAGTGAAGTTGTGTAGCGAATATAGTGCATATAAGAGGCGCGTTTTAACCAAGTCATTTACATAGTGACGGGCGGCTCGGCTTTCGGAGGCAGAGACACTTATGTAACTTAATATATATATATGTGACGCCTCCAACGGGTTAACTATTATTGTCATATTTTAGGGTTAACGTGATGTTGGCAGCCGGTCGTAAAAACTAAGCCAAATCCTTTCTGTGACATGCTTGAAAAAGTGTGTTGCGGCGACCCCACATTAAGGTGGGCTAAGGGTAGGTAGAAAGAAATAACATATTATAAAATATTAATATCTTATTACATAAGTAAGTTGTAGGAATACTAAAAATATGTCTCCGAAAAAAAAATTGCTGTAAAATTCTTTAAACCCATGAATACTTTCTACAAATCTTAAACATCGCGAGATAATTTAGAGCCATATCCAACATTTGTACATTCATTAAAACTGGACTAAAACGCTTAGCCCGAGAATAAAAAGTCCACAGAGATCACAATATCTGCGGACAAAGAGTACAGCCGCTCGGTGGACAATACCGTCTCTTTGTCTCGTCCTGTACTCTTGCTCCATTTTTGTTAACACCTGCGCTCTGTGGGAACTGGGAACAAGCGCGATGTAATGCGATACCACGCTCGCGAATCATTTTCGACAAGTCCGTAGTTTACGTGGTCACTTATTGTCTTCTTTTGGATTTTTTTGACATTTTTGCGTATTTTTTTATTTTGTTGTGTATGCTTGAATTATTAAGCGTATCTGAGGATTTGATGTCATGGTTATGAATATAGAATTTGGAAATAACATAACTAAGCTCACGCCTGTATCCCCGAAGGGGTAGGCAGAGGCGCACTAGCAAACTAGAACACCCACATTTCGCCGGGCTTAGTTCCGTTCCAGATGTGATAGGGGACTAACCTATTGCCATATCGGGCACAAATTCCAGACTCCGGGCTGATATGGAAAAATCTAATAACACTTTGCCCGACCCGGGGTTCGAACCCGAGGCTTCAGGACGGTAGTCGTACCGAAATACATCCACGCCATCGAGGCAGTCATTTGGAAATAAATAATCAAATATGTTATTAATTTATAGTACAGATGGCAGCATCTACAAAAGTGAACTATAATATTAATTGTTTGAATAATATGAGAAATGTAGGCATTCAATAAAGTATGTAAGAATTGATACTTATAATGAACCCAGTTAAAAATGTGTTTTTAGATATAAGGTCTTGAGTTTTGAGTTCAAATCCCAGGTTAGCCAATTAGAATGTGTCAGTTTTTCAGTTCAAAACCGCACAGTTTGCCTGGAATTCGAATTGTAACCGGTATGGTGATAGGCTCGCCCCCTATCACCTAGGTCCTAAATGGACGGAAATAAGCTCAACGTCATGTAGGTGATCTAGTTCACGTCTGCCTAGCCCTTGGAGACACACGCAGGAACTCCTATATGTATGTACGTTTGCAAGCTTTACTTCATCCTTTGTATCCCTGTTTGTTTGTTTGTTTCACCTATTTTAATTATTGTTTGTTTTGTTTCATGTAACTGTAGCGGTCCGACAACTATATTCAGGTAATTTATTTTATTATTTACGTGTAGTTTTTATTTACAGCTGTTTCATAACACCAAATTTTATTGTATTAAAATTAAAAAGCTTTAAGCTACTGGAGTTTCTAAAATATATACTAATTTCTAAAATTTTATACACCCAACAGTCACACACATAGTCTTGACCCCACGCTAAGATCGAGTCTTGTATCGTGAGTATCAGGAACTACGAGAGACTTTTGGTATCACAACACCCAGACACGAAAGAAATATGTGTGGGCCACACATACATTTGTCTCGGTGCGGGAATCGAAACTGCGACCTCACGTTTCACAGCCGGCTACTCGCCCGCTGCGCCACGGAGGCTGTTAAAAGTAAGAAGCATTAATTGTTTCGATGTGTCCGCTATGACTACAAAATATAAACTCTAATGAATTAAAGGCCACTTGAGGCTCAGCGATAATTTTTGTCTCGATTTATCCTACAGCTCACTCGTATGTTTAAATTAAGATTTGGGATAAATAGAGATTTATCGCGGAACTGCAAGTGGTCTTAAGTGAAAAACTGCAATAATTTGAATTTCTCTACCTCAAATCACCAATCGTCTCGACACACCCCGTAGAGTGTAGAGTCGCTAGAGGCACTCTTTTTGCTCTACATATTGCGATGTAGAGTCGTCAGTCGCGATCAAAAATCAAATAAGCCGGTGCTAACGTACGCAGATTGGCTTGTTGCCACTAAATTGGCAATTCCACCGCGTGCTCTCATTTAATTGCGTCGCGTCTCGACATTTTTCCACGTGTATTTTCCTCTTTTGCTGAGTTTTCACATTTTTCGCGTCTGTGGAAACTCTGGAATGCCATTATGTGTGTCGCTGTTGTTTAGTGACGTAAATTTTGAAAGAGACGTCTATTACAAATTACAATATGTGATACGTTATAGAATAACTTATTAGAAGTTATTTCGGTAGGTACCTTTGTAAAGTATTTCTAACAAAGTTAAAATCCTTATGTTAAATATTTAGGCAGTAGTGTACTAGTATACAATGTCTTATATAGTATAAGTCGCCTTCTTGGTCTAGTGGCAGCCAATATGAGCTGTGGATCGGGAGGTCTTGGGTTCGATTCCTGGTCGGTCAAAGCAAATTTTCTTATTTAATTTGCCCGGGACTGGATCCCTCAGAGGGGATTGACGTCAGGTAAGCAGCCGGTCGTAAAAACTAAGCCAAATATATTCTGTAACATGCTTGAAAAAGTGTGTTGTGCCGACCTCACATTAAGGTGGGATAAGGGCAGGTAGAGAGAGTGTACTAGTAGAATGTAATAAGGTATTCAATTATTATAGAGATACATAATTATATCATCGCACACTTACAAAAATACTGCCTCAATGGCGCAGTTGTATTACGTGCGCGGTACGACTGTCGCTCTAAGATCTCGGGTTCGATCTCCGGGTCAGGTAACGGGATATTGGGTTTTTTATTCAGTATCATTCCGAAGTCTTGAATTTGTGCCTTATATAGCGACGAGCTCACCCCCTATCAGATCTGAGACGGAAATAAGCTCGTCGAAATTTTCTCTAGGTCGCCTTTGCCTACCCCTTCGGGGACACAGTTGTGTGCATATGTTTATATATAATAATATAAAAGGACTAGAATATCTTACAATAAGAAATCCCAAAACGGTGTTGATGTCAGGCAGACATGTCTTAAAAACTAAGATGTTTCTTTTTTACAAACATGCCTGAAAAAGTACTGTTACCCCGACCTCATATTGAAGTGGGATAAAGGCAGGTGGCAAGAAAAGACACAACCTTAGATTACATACATACATACATAGACTCAAGCCTTTTTCCTTTAGGAGTAGGCAGAGACAACGGATTTCCACTTGTTACGATCCTTACATACCTCTTTCGTCTCATTCAGCGTCATTACATTCTTCATGCATGCACTTTTAACATTTAGGGTACTTTTAACTTGACCTTTCTCGAGTATATCTCTGACTTGGTCAGAGAATTTCGTTCGTTCGTTCCCCTTCCAACTCTACCATTTACGCTTGCCATATATATTCGCTTCGTCAACCTCCTTTCATCCCTCCTCTCTACATTCCCAAACCACCACAACATTCCTTTCTCGATCTTATTATTAGATTAACCTTTGATTAATGACCATTAATAAACAAGGATTCGTGGATTAGAGTTGAATGATCAATGTAACAGCTCCATATCACCAACATAAACAGATTGTCTCGTCAATATGCCTCAGGCGCTCGTCGATGACAAATCTAATCGGTGGCATGAGGTGTCGCGTGACGGCGTGAGGCGTGATCACGTGTCGCATCGCCTCGACTCTCGCGTCGCGTGACGGTAACGTCTCTCCTCTCAAATTGGCCGCGACTCGCGACACGATTGCCAATTTACACGACTCCGCTCGGATACGATTGGCTCAATATAACGAATAAATTCACCTTTTCTACATATTACATTTGGTGAATTGTCGATTTATATAAGTCGCTTTGGCAGCAATATACTGAAGCTAGCTGGCGAATAAAATAAAATTGCTAGGTGACGTTAGTACATTTTTGCGAATTGGTGGTGAAAAATAATGGTTAAGCGAAATGTATATTCAATATAGGTGCTTGCTTTTAGTCGATTTTGGGAGTATATTTAAGCCCCGTGGCGTAGTGAGCGGGTAGTCGGCAGTAAAGCCAGATGCCGCGGGTTCGATTACCGCACCGCCACAAATGTTTTTGTTCCGGATGTGGATGTTGTGATACCTAAAGTCTCTGGTAGTTCTTGATACCCACGACACAAGACTTGTATTTTAGTGCAGGGTCAGGAATTAGCATTGTGTGTGATTGTTGATGTGCTATTAATTACTTATTATAAGACTGCCGGAAGATATAACTGAGACGGGATACAGTAGCACCGTTATATTGTAAGCTCGGCGAAATGTGGGTGTTCTGGTTCACTAGTGCACTTCGGCATACCCCTTCAGGGATACCTACAGGTACATATGATTCACCTGATTGGTGCGATAAATAAGTACCATCTAATTATATGGTATTATTTAACGTTTTACAACAAATCCAACGTTCAACGGACACTTCATTAAAATAAACATTATTATCAGTTGAATGAAGTTATACCTAAGGCATGACTAACAGTTACCTAACACTATCCATTGAGATGAGCAGACTCTGAAGTGTAGTAGAGGGGGGGGGGGGGTATTATGTCGACAACACTGAATAGGCTCGTCCAGGAAAATTGTGCTTTAATCGCAGATTACCTACCTAATACCTAGTGCTATGTACTTCACGCAAACAAAATATTTAATGACAAAATATATAAGGAGAATGTTTCGCGATTTGTCGTTGTATTGTTGTAGAGGTGAAGCATATTTGTACCAGCTTAGGGTCTACCAGTAAATACATGGATTGGAAACTATTTTATATCTAAATTATGAAGTGAGCCTATTGTTTTATCGCATTAAATTTTAATACCAGCCTGGTAAACAACAGCTTTTCAAAATGTTCCCGCATTTTATGGGAGAACAAGTTGTTGCCTCTTTGGTCTAGTGACAGATATGGGCTGTGAACCAAGGGGTCCTGGATTCGATTCCTAGGTCGGGCGTTATATTTTTCTAGCACTATTTTCCGGGACTGGATCCCCCAGGTGGGAGTTGACGTTAGGTAAATGGGAATGGGAGGTAAAAAGTGTGTTGCGCCGAGCCCATATTAAGGTGGGATAAGGGCCGGTAGAAAAAAGTTATGGGAGAACCTCTCCTTCTTTAAAAGAATTTACGAATAGTTCTCATCACACATAATTTTTATTTTCCGTCCAATTTCCTTCCATTTTCCAATCAGTAAACGTTAATCATGATAATGGCTATTAAAATAATGATTCAGCTAACTATTTAACGTCATATTCATACAGTCCATCCTCTATTCATGATAGGTACCGATAGACACGAGATTATGGGCTTCCAAGCGCTTTAGTTAACTTATTCCTAATCGTATGTTATTAAATCTCGTTATTTACATGCACGCTGCTCACATTTTCATCGTTCGGCAAAGTTTCACAAAATTGGTTTTCTGTACGTCGCTGGTTCTCGGTGTAAACTCCGTGATGACGTAACAACATTTTCATAATCAGATTGTCGTTGTACAAAGTGGCGTGTTCTCAGCGCAAGTGGCTTTCCTTCCACGAGAGTCATATTTCCTCACCCCTCCCCCTCTTCGCCCCGTATACCCGCGCTCCTTCCCCCCTCAACCCTGAGCCGTCGCCCCGCGCGCCTCAGTCCCTCCGCTCGAGGGAGGTTCTCGCATTCATTTTAAACTACCCAACAGGCCAATTGAATTTGTACCTTGTACGATTAAGTTACGGTGTTATTCTGTCTGTGGTTTGACGTCGTGTTAACGCATACATTATCATTTGAAAGAAGTCACGCTTGTATCACTTAATCGTGACTGTTTTATTTTAATGTGGTGTCCAATAAATACTTCTTGGAGCGTATTGTGTGAACCGGGGTTTAGGCGGAGGGTGAAAACGACTTAACGTCTTAATTTGTGATCGTCTTTATTAACAATGTTATTTGTTAAAACATATTGATAGTGTATTATTCAATTAAAGACTTATATCGAGGTCCGTGGTGTTTTTAATAATATTTGTTTTACATTAAATCTTCTTAATATTATGTTATAGATATTTTAACAATATGCCGGTGTTCTTGATAGGAAATCACCCAGGAAAGAGGTATGTCAAAGTATGTCAATGCGTTTGGTTCTTTCTAATAAATATTGTAACAAGCATTACTTCAGTACGTTTTGTTATTACTTAAAATCAATGTTACTACAGATAGTGTTTCTATTATTATTATCCCATTCTACCTGCCCTCATTGGGATGAGGTGATACATTAAGGTGGGCCTTAATGTAGGGTCGGCAAAACACACTTTTTCAACCATGTTGCAGAAAGGATTTTGCTAAGTTTTTAGGACCGGCCGCCAGCCAGACGTCAACCCTCTCTAAGGGATCCAGTCCCGCGCAAATTAGATTAGATTTTTTTTGCCGAGCTTAGATGTGATAGGGGGCAAGCCTATAGCCATATCGGGCACATATTACAGACTCCGGGCTGATATTGAAAAAATCAATAGCACTTTGCCGGACCCAGGGATCGAACTCGAGACCTTAGGACGAAAGTCATACGGAAACACAACTACGCCACCGAGGCAGATTGAAATCAATCTGAAAATAAATAAAGAACCTGCCGACCGTAGCGTTGATACCTACGTCCCATTGGCCAAAGAAGCATGGTGATGTCCACAGGGACTCGCCGAGTGCATATGGCGAGTGCGACTATACCCGCTGAGTGATTGACTCGTTTTATGTACCGAGTACATGTAACATAAGCTCACGCCTGCATCCCCGAAGGAGTAGGCACAGGTGCACTAGCGAACTAGAAAACCCACATTTCTCCGAGCTTAGTTCCGTCCCAGATGTGATAGGGGGCGAGCCTATCTCCATATCGGGCACTAATTCCACTCTACGGGCTGATACGGAAAAATCCAATATCACTTTGTCCGACCCGGGGATCGAACCCGAGACCTCAGGAAGTTAGTCGTACCGAAATACAACCACGCCACCGAGGCAGTCTGACAAATACCAATACAACAACCGCTATATCCATCTATCGAATCATAAACTTTTTAATCTCTACTATCTGCTTTAATTACGTATGGTATGTGCGATTAATATAACATCTTAATAAAGGCTCATTCACAATTCTGTTGTAACCTTGACCTTACATTATTAATTTGAAAATGTGTAATTATCCAACCCTAACAACAAATATTTCACTTGTACTAATAAAAGTGTTAACCCGTTAATGCGCACCAGCGCTGGGCCCGAGGGTCGCGGGAGCCATCAGTCCGTGAGTCCGTGAGTCCGTGACCAATCGATGCGTGTCGGAGACCCGAGCGGTCACACCGGCGCGACGCGACGCGGAGCAGCGTCGATTGGACACGCACTCACACGCCGCGACACTTCGCCATCTAATCGAACACATGTCGCATTGACCCCAACACTGTTTGTTTTACGACTGTTTGTTGGCCGATACACGAGTTATTATCGAAAGTTTCTTTGGTTAAGAAAATGAAATGCATTTTTAAGGTACATAATGGATTATCAGCATCAAGCATGCGTTATTTTTAACTAATTGTACCTATAATGGAGAGTAGTCCTAGAGTTCCACAAAGGGCTATAATTTCCTAGCAGAAATTTGTAACTATAACTTAAACCTTATTGATGAATAAGTCGTTAAAGCTGTACAAATATTGGTTTTTCTCGTGTTCTTCAATAGATGTTTAGTAAAACACTATAATTTAAATACAATGGATCACTGTTTCCCTCCAAATTTCTCCACACAGGAACTTAAACATTCCAGCCGACCACCGGTTCGATAATAAAAAACTCTATCACCGTTTTCATGCGGCAATGAATTTATAAAGACATACCCGGTCGTGTTCCCGACAAGTGTCGACGACGATTCACCACGCATCGCTCCCCGCGCCGCGCCACGCCGCGCCACACCGTACAAACAACACGCGACGTGACCGAATGTGACGCGAAACTAAGTGCCCGTTCATACGATACGATATGCAACGCGCGTTGGCTACTGGTATTTTTAAACGCGCGTTTCGACAGCAGCTAACTCTTTATGTATTTTGAGCCTTGAATTCCCGAAAGTGAAAGTTGGTGTCATCAAATCTTTATATGCAAATAGTAATAGCATAGTATTACCTGTATATCAGAGGGGCTATCCGGTAGGCAGGTAGTCGTAAGAATTAATACAGCCAAATCCTTTATGCAACATGCCTAAAAATGTGTGTTGCACCACTTCCACAGTGATTTGAATTGTAAAATGCTGTGTAGTAATAGTTGATCGATGATTAGCACTGTGTATTCCTTCATATATAGCGCGGTGGTGTACTTTAGTTCTGTTATACGCGACATTCGAGTCGACTCTACGCGCACACAACACGTATGATGTAAATCAGCACTTACGCACCCCGCACTACAGGGTTACCAAACGTTCTAAATTTAATAATTCATTGTAGTGTCTCATTGGCGCCAAATTCAATTACCCGAGCGTCCCTGAGGGCGATACCTCACCCCACCCCTCCCCGGAGTCCCGTGTCCCGCGTCCCGGCGACACGTCCCCCGGGAGGCGATCTATTCCGTTAACCCGTCGCATCACGCCGCGTGTTTACTAATTCATTTGGCAATCACATTCGGTAATTATGTGACAAATCCGCTCGTTGCGAGTGCGTTCGTAAGTGTTTGCTGGCCAGTTTTTGTTTGTATTTAATTAATTGTCTTGCATCTTTATCCCTACTTTGTAATACGAACATTTGTAGGTATTCTAGTCTGTTTAGATTATTCTATAAAAAATCACAATCTAGCGATATTCAATAAATCTCGGCGGAAGTGGGTTTTCTAGTTCGATAATTCGCTTGTGCCTACCCCTTCGAGGATACAGGCTTAATATAAAAAAATAATTAATGGAGATTATTAAAAAAAATGACGAATTGTCGAAATTTCTAAATGATTCATCAGCATCATCATCAGCCATAGGACGTCCACTGCTGAACATAGGCCTCCCCTAAAGATTTCCATAATGATTACTTATAGGTAACCTTTACCACCCTTAAGGGCGTATGTATGAGAGAGAGAGAGAGAGAGAGAGAGCGAGAGATCAGATACTAAACAGTGGTTTAGGTATTTTATGAGTATGCAACGTGGACTGAAAATGCGCCAAAATGCGAGTGTCGTCATATCAATATCAATATGTGATCAAACACAATTAATTATGCAAAGGTTATATTATAATACTTCTACAAAATATGCATTACTATTTAATCATAAAACACCCATCTAATCACATTCTTGACAACGCAAATGAGGACTATTTCGATATAATTAGTCGTGTGTCGGTATTTTCGAGCTATCCATTGCCTGATTCTACGCACACCTACATATCATTTTGTTAACATAGTAGGCGACGGATATTAAACTAATATTCATTTGTCGCGCAGGAGTGTCGTCACTGGAGGCGGCGAAGGACTTCACAGTAGACGGACTCACCGGCTACAACGGCAAGAAGAAGAAGAAAAAACGCAGACACAGGTAATCACAAGTAACTGTCATTCATACTGTCTCGCGATATCCCAGCCTAATGCTAAGGTGCGCCTTCCTACTTAAACAATGCCGCTTCGTACGAGCTTCTACATCCTACACAAGTAAGAATATTGGCTCTTATATCTTCCTTCAAAACGTATAACCAGCTCTTTTTTGGCCACAACCAACCTAAATATTATAACTAAAACAACTCATTCTGGCACGTTGGCGTATGTGTTCATAGTGAGAACATGTCAATCGTTTCGTGAAGATCTATATTGTTTACATACCTACATAGACTCACGTTTGTATCCCCAAAGAGGTGAGCAGAGGCGAGCGAGAGAACTTGAACACCCACATTTCACCGAGCTTAGTTCCGTCCCAAATGTGTGAGGGGTCGAGCTGATACCGACTGCCTCGGTGGCGTGGTGGTATTTCGGTACGACTACGGTTCTGAGGTCTCGGGTTCGATCCTCGGGCCGGGCAAAGTGATATTGGATTTTTCCATATCAGCCTGGAGTCTGAAATTTGTGCCCGATATGGCGATAGGCTCGCCCACTATCACATCTGGGACGGAACTAAGCTCGGCGATATGTGGGTGTTCTACTTCGCTAGTGCGCCTCTGCCTACCCCTTCGGGGATACAGGCGTGAGCTTATGTTATGTGTCCGGGCTGATACCTGAATTAAAAAAACCTAATATCACTTTTCCCGACCCGAACATCGAACCCGAGACCTCAGGATGCCTCAGGAAGATAGTGGTACCGAAATACAACTACCATACCAAGGCAGTCACTATGGCTATCTAATACTAAGCAGAGAAATCCTATATCCCAAAACTGCTATCGGTCTTTGACTGCATTGTTGATGATATTCACGTGTCCCTGGTGTTCGCCCTGCAGCCGGACGATCTTCACGTCGTACCAGCTGGACGAGCTGGAGAAGGCGTTCAAGGACGCGCA
The DNA here is from genome assembly GCA_036417725.1 of Clanis bilineata. Taxonomy (NCBI): domain Eukaryota; kingdom Metazoa; phylum Arthropoda; class Insecta; order Lepidoptera; family Sphingidae; genus Clanis; species Clanis bilineata. The sequence goes on along the minus strand of CM071154.1, from coordinate 16,468,129 downwards.
CTACCCCGACGTGTACGCAAGGGAGATGCTCTCACTCAAGACGGACCTGCCCGAGGATCGGATCCAGGTGAGTCTACACTAATAATTTTCAATTGAATTGGAATAAATATAGACAACATTTTATTGCAGTACGATAAAAAGTATTCGACATAATTAAATAGATTTCTTCATGTTTCTTCTGAGGCCAGTTTCCTAACCACTTGTAATTACAAATAACATGTAAAACTGCTCCAAGTGGCCTAGTTAAGTCAAAATGAAGAAATCCAACAGGTCGATCTGGAAATCTTTGGGGGAGGCATATGTCCAGCGTGGGGGTCCTGTGGCTGATGATTATGATGATGATGAAGATTTCGTATTGAAGTCTTCGATTGATGTTTGGTTGTCTAAGTAGCTACGCAAGCTTTCCAACTGATGCAGAAAATGACGTAATTTGTGTTTAAGACGGGCTTGGGAATTAACAAAGCTGCAAATTGCACTGCCACGTGATTATAATATGCTAATAATCCTTGATCATAAGTCCAACCTATAACGTACCTTAAATGCAGTAACTAATGTACTCACTGAAAGTCTAAAATAAATGTTTCTTGTTAATAGATTGATTTAATTATGCGTTATATAAATCGAAGGCAATAACGAAGTTCAACTTTTTAATAACATGCTGTATACTGATTTTGGTACTAACAGAGCTCCGAATTCCATAGGTGATCAAAACTTGACTATTGCTAAAGTCGAATTCCGTCCAAAGGGCCTTTGGCAAAAACAATAATAACTATAAAACTAGCTATTGTGGATAAACACGGATCCTGAGGTTTGATAGTAAACAGTGACTTCATTGTATTTCCCAGTAACTTCAAAATACGAATATTTGAAAATAATGTTTAAAATGAAACAGATTTTTCCACATTTTTATACGTCGATGTTGTACAGCAAATAGTTTTGATTATGCTCAAATGAATAACTTGAGTGACGTAATTTTCTGTATCATAACGTATTTGCATCATCACACGTGACAAAGGCAAGGAACTGACCCACAGCGTACCGCGCAAGCACGTCGCAAAGAGGCATACCTCATAAGAAGACGCACATGACGCACGAGTGTGGGTTCTATGAACGAGTATGAACTCTACTCTAAACACGATTACTGAGTGGTTATTAAAAGGCCACATCAATTAATATAGACATGCCCTATTGTATGTTAATTGGATGCCAATCAATTTTGATTACTTCCTTGAATTAACTTTTTTTTCATAAGCAGTTTAAAGATGATATTGATTGTAAGAAACGATATGGTACCTTATTATTGCGTATGTAAATTATCAAATCGTTTGTGAGTATGTGTGTATGTTTGTAGCTCTTTCACGCAAAAACTACTGGATGGATTTTGATGAAACTTTACAGTTATATAGATTATACATCAGAATAATATATAGGCTACTTTTATCGTGGTAACTATATTTCCACGCAAACGGAGTCACGAGCAACAGCTAGTATTTTTATAAGATTGTTATATCTTATTCCACTATGCACTAAGTTATGTTATGCACTATATTATAATACCTCTATAGTTAGGCCCTCGTAGATTGGTTTGTTTACCATGACTTGTATTAGCGTTAATGAGTTTGTTACTGTATCTATATTTTTATAAATATTCTGTACTTCGTAGGTATAAATGATAAAAATTGTTTATAACGGAGTTGGTCTCACTTTTAGTAAATTTTTTAGCATTTAAATTAGCATCTAAAGTACACATTAATTTTAATTTATCAGTGTTACTATTTGTTGTCCTAAAGAAGTAAAAAAAAAAGTTTTTTTCCTAATCCAAATATTGTTAAAACCAATAAAACCGATTAATAAAACAATTATCTTGTTGAAAATTGAAGTTGTTTTGGAAATAACTCAATGACAACCATAAGCTCTCTCTATCTCTACTTAATTCTCAATACCAAAATCTGTATAATTCTAAATATTTTCAAAACCACTCAACCCACACCGATCTCAGTAACGCGACACCACTAAATCGCTAATTGTCCGTTATATTTAAGTTTAATTTTTTGTAGCACAAAAAATCCCCATAGTGGCAGCAAAAACTACTCCATTATTCGTGTATTAGTACGTCAATTGGCAGGGATTGTTGTCAAAGTGGTAACTTGATGCCAGAGCTCGATTTACACACAACACACAGCCCACTTGGTCCCAGACTGTGGCATCTTACAAGCATTGTTGTTTATAGTCATTAATCTGTGGCAGCTATTGATTTGATAAGATTGAACGGAGTCTAAAACAATAATACATTAGTACCTCGTGAATTATGTCGATATTCGTAATATGAATTATAACACATAACATAAGCTCATTCCTGTATCCCGAAGGGGTAGGCAGAGCCGTGCTAGTGAACTAAAACACCCACATTTCGCCGAGCTTAGCTCCGTCCCAGTGTGATAGAGGGCGAGCCTATCGCCATATCGGCCACAAAGGGGTTGATATGGAAAAATCCAATATCACTTTTCCTGGACTCGGGGATCGAACCCGAGACCTCAGGATGGTAGTCGTACCGAAATACAACCACGCCACCGAGGCAGTGAATTATGTCCGTTGGTTATATTGTAACCTTGTCCGTACACTATAATAAGATTGGTGAAATATGGTATATTCAGGCCGTTTTCGGCCAATGCAACGGCTGAAATGGTTGACAAAGGCAAATAATAAAGATAGTAAAAGACTAAGGGCTACTTGATGCTCCGCGATAAATCTCTATTTATCCAAAATCTTGTTTTAAATATAGGAGTGAGCTTTAGCATAAATCGAGTTTAGGTTTAACTCTAGATTACTAATAGCGCTGCAAGTCGCCTTAAAGCCTAAACACACTTTTTAAAATATACTGCAGAAAGGATTCGGCTTAGTTGTTTACGATCAGGTGCCTGCCTGACATCAACCCTTTTTGGGAATCTAATTCCTGGCAAATATTAGAAAAAACCGATTCGCCTGACCTGAAATCGAACCTAATACCTCTTGGACAATCCATATACGCTGCCACTAATTCAAGGAGGCAACTATGAACTAAACTACATATGTGTACATACCGAACTATATAAATAGTATATGGGTATTGGGGAATAAGCAACATAATAGGCGAGGCTTGGTTTAGTGTTACACGGATGACTGAGGGTTATGATGCCGGGACCTCTGAGGCACGGACAGACCGCACCAATTACTAGCCCGTAACTCTACACCCGACTACCATAGCGATGTGTCCATATAACACTATTCCTACACGCATTTACCAAATTGTCCACCGGTAAAATAAGTATTAAGAAGAATACCTAGAATCGGATTCCTTTGAAAATTGTCATACTGCGCCGCTGCCTATGGCCGTTACAGAACAGACGATTGACTAGCCGTCTCCATAACTATTTATTTATTTCAATTACAACGGCACTTTAACATCAATTACAGCGGCCTGAGCAGGAAAATTTCTGACAACCGTAAATGTATTCGAACTCGATGCGCGTCTATGAAATTTGTATGAAATATTAACCAAACGTCATCAGTGCGCAGCTAACTCGAATACATTTACATTTACATTCGTTTTTTGTGCTCGGGCTACCGTAATGAAATTAGAATACATATCACAATATTATAGTTAGCAGTTTAGTTCTCAAACTCTAGTTCAGACTATGTTCATAGTCGCCTTCCTCTGCCTTTATACCAATCTAATACGAAATGGCGGTGGCGCAAAAATATCAGACATATTAAAAAAATAATTTGGGTAAGATTTACTTTATACAACCGGTTGCCTTCGTGACGTCAATGTCTTCTGGTAGATCCAGTCCCTAGTAAAAAGTGGATACACACAAAGTTGGCTGACATGGGATTTAAATTCCAGACCATCTAGTGGACAGCACATATACGCTGCCACTTGGACAGAGAGACGACAACTACCTTCATAGAATATAGTATAATTATGCAGGCTTTGATCGGTGTGTTGTTCAGTTATTTTGATGAAGAAACAGCATAACATATTTTCATAGTGGCTTTATGTAGATAGATTTTATAAACATTAATAATATAGTATTAACAAAGCATAAATATTAACATAATTATGGATTTGGTAAGATATTGCATCCTCATGCAATATCTTTAATCACATCATTTCTGGAATTAGACTCTGGAATTATAAATTGGTAATTGTTATTTAGTGCTAATTCAGTAGAAACGCTTTTCCATGAACCAATAACTAGATATAATATATTCTGAAGCAAAATTTAATAAACGCATCAACTCTCAATTCAAATTCCTTTTTTAGCAGTTCTAGGGTCTACCTTTAACGACCAACTTTCTCCATCTCGCAATAAAAAATCGTCCATTTTTTTCAAAGTCCCGTGTCTTTGTTACGCAATAGTTCAGTACATGTCACATCCCATCACATCAACGGGAACAGAATTCGACACCCGGCAGCAACACGATATTTTGCGGGAACAATCGACAAAGATTTCGCGGAAGGAAGTTTTTTTATAAAGCCAATTGTAGAGTTTAAACGGCTCTTAGTAGGGACAATTAAAGATACGTTAATATTTTTGATAATAAATTCGAGCTATAGGTCGATTTATGTCCATACTAGGTATTACCTGCGACTCCATTCGCGTGGAAATGTATTTTCCGGGATAAATAGTACATACATACATACATAATATTACGCCTGTATCCCATAGGGGTAGGCAGAGACTATGGATTTCCACATCGCCCGATTCTGACACACTACTTTCGCTTCATCTACTTTCATCAATATATTCGCGTTATAGTAGCCTCTGTGTTATTCCGATATTTAATCTATATGACTATAACGTTTCATGAAAGTCCATCCAGTAGTTGTTGTGTAAAAGTGTATCAAACATGCACAAGCACATGCTCGCAATCTTTCACGTTTAAAACATTTGAAGGATTTTTCTAGTTTACCTACAAGTGTTAATAAAGTTTTCGTGATATCCCCCAGATGGATTGACGTCGTATTACCTTGGTTTCAAATGGCGCAGTATAAATAAATAAATAACATAATCCTGACCCCACACTAAGATCGAATCTTGTGTCGTGGGTATCAGAAACTACGAGAGACTTTCGGGCTCACAGCACCCAGACCCGAAACAAATATCTGTAGGCCATACAAACATTTGTCTTGGTGTGGGGATCGAACCCACGGCCTCTTGCTTCACAGCCGGCTGCTCGCCCGCTGCGCCACGGAGGCTGTCAAATAGGTAATCCGTTAAATTAAAAAGTAGCTTTAATGTTTTTCCGGGGGTAGATGCGAAAAGGAAACAGCTGTTTTTTAAACATCTGGTTTAATATTAGAAATAAAAATATTTATAAAGTTTTAGTATAATCCGTTTATGTTAAATTAAATCATATACCCTTGCACCTGCCGGGAAGTGTTTTCTATTAAAAATCTACACTAAATCATCACTCTCCACGTCGAGCACCATGTCACAACAGTCGCAGCACAATTTTGAGTCCATCTTGGAAACCCAGTCGCAACTTCAGACTCTTTTTATGCAGCGTATGGATGAAATAGAAGGCGAGCTGAAGAAGGCTACCACTGCTACTTCTTCAATAACGACGACAGCACTGGCAACAGAGTACTTCCAATTTAAAGATTTTGTACTTAGTGCATTTCGTTCCATTCAAGCACAGATTGCGTTCCTTTCAGATAGGCAGGACAAATTTGAATTGCACAAACGTCGCAAAATATTGTTGGTGCATGGTGTCCACGAATGCAAAGATGAGGATACTGGGGCTTTAGTTTTAAGAGTTCTCGTCGACCGTCTGAAGATCCCTGAACTCATTGCCACAGATATCAGTCGCTGCTATCGAATGGGTCGAGCGTCTGGTCACGACCGTCCTAGGCTAATATTGGTGAAGCTACGTGATCTTGAAATGAAGAATAAGATTTGGTACGCTAAGACACAATTACGAGGCTCAGGTATAACATTGTCTGAATTTTTAACCAAATCGCGCCACGACATCTTCATAGCTGCACGGCAAAAATTCGGCGTCACTAAGTGCTGGACTCGGGATGGGTCCGTCTTCGTTCTAGGGGCTGATGCTGTGCGTCATCGGGTCAACCATATTGCAGATCTTGATAAGGTTGCTGTATCATCCGCCGGTACGTCCAAGCAAACGACCGTTCAGAAAGAAATAGTAGCGCCATCCACTAGGAGCAAAAGAACTGGTGCGTCCAACAAAAAAACGTAATTGCTGTTAAAGATGTTTGTAGTGTAATTTCTGTGCGGTATACAATAACTTGTGTAACGAAACTCTCATTGTGACTAATAGTTTTTTTTTTTTAACTACCCTCTATTTTAGAATATTAAGTCCGACATTGTCATCTGTCAGCTATCACTTAGACAATGTTGCCATATTTGTCAGGATGAAATTAGCCGTAAAGTAAGAGTTGACATTCTCGTCGATGCAAACACCTTAATTATATATTATTATACTTCACTTTTTCCCCTGCCACCTACGTAGGTACGTATATCTTATTACTTTTTATTGTATAATTTCTCCTTACTTGTTATTTGTATTTTGTGGCACGTATAAGGATAAGTTAATTGTATTTTGTTTATTTTGCATATTGGAACACAACCGGCAGATGTGTAAGAAGATAATAGGATTTGAATAGTTTTGAATGAACATTTTGTAATCAGTTACTCTTTTTACGACATTTAAATAGATTTATTATTATATTAAATATATTATATTTTATATTTTTAAATATATACATATATTTATATTAAAATATTTATTATAGTCACATATTGTTATAGTTGCTACCTATACATTTATATCTGTTAATATGCTGCATGGTTTAATTAACGATGATAGCAATGACAGTGAACACTACACTTCCTTATCTTCGGTTTCGAGCAGTAGTGATGAGAGTTTTGTCAGTATTCCGTCACTTTCCGTCACTCTTGAGTCTCAGTTTTCCGACGTGCCCAAAAATTTTAACCTTGTTCACATTAACGCGCAAAGTATTCCGGCCCATTTCCCTGATATGCTATCATGCCTGAATCAAAAAAATGTCCATGCTATTTTAGTTTCCGAATCTTGGCTCAAACCAAGTCTTCCTTCTACGTCTTATTCTCTTCCTGGCTTCCGTCTCATCCGCAATGACCGCACTGGTAAGGGTGGAGGTGGTGTAGCTATTTACCTCCGTGCACACATTCCCTTTTCCGTTATTAGCAAGTCACCACAACCTGAACCATCAAATGCGGGTGAGCATCTATTTATAGAAATTTCTCTCTCTCATTCTAAAATTCTTCTTGGAGTCTATTATAGCCCTTCCCTTCGAACTGACTATTTCTCGTCTTTGGAAAAGACTTTAGAAGACCTGACTCCCCTCTATGATCATTCTATAATTATGGGTGATTTCAATACGTGTCTTTTAAAAAAGGATCACCGTACTTTCTCTTTGGAAAATGTGGCACAGGCTTGCAATATGAATATTTTACCACTTGGTGCAACGCATCACTTTCCTAACTCTGTACCTTCGCTCCTTGACATCATCTTAGTGTCTTCTCCACAATACGTTGCCAAGCACGGTCAATGCTCTGCTGACGAATTTTCTTATCATGACCTACTGTTCATGTCATACAAAATTCGTCCACCTAAGCACAAACGAAAAATAATATTACAACGTAACTTTGGCAGCATGGATCAGGAACTTTTTCGTAAAGACGCTCAGAACATCGACTGGACTCCTGTTTTCGAAGCTGAGTCTATAGATGACAAAGTTGCGATTTTCAGCTCTCTTGTCACACAGCTTTACGATGTCCATGCTCCCCTGCGAGCTATTAAGTTAAAGCACCTCCCCGCGCCGTGGCTCACAGAGGACATCAGATCTCTGATGCGCAAAAAAGCTGCAGCCAAAACCAAATACAAGTGGAATCCTAACGATCAGGCTAAAGCTAAATACTCCAGTGTTCGAAATCGCTGCAACAGAGTGTGTAGGGATGCCTATCGTCGCCATATCCATGAATCTGTTGAACATGAGGATCCGGCTAAAGTCTGGAAATTCCTTAACACCCTGGGAATTGGTAAATCTCAACATAATGTTAATCCCGTTAACTTCGATATCAATTCGCTTAATCAAAACTTTGCGTCTTGTTCTTATATTGACCCTTCAATTAAGAACCAAACAATTAATCATCTCTCTTCTTCTCCAATTCTCAGCCATTCTTATTTTGTCTTTAATCAATTTACGGATCGTGATGTTGAGAAGAGCGTACTCTCTATTACATCAAAGGCAGTAGGTGTTGACGGCATTAGTCGTAATATGCTTCTTCCAATCCTCGATATTATTTTGCCCTCAGTCGGCCATATTTTAAATTATTCAATCTTTAATGGAGTTTTTCCTTCTAGTTGGAAAGACGCTCAAATCATTCCATTTCCTAAAAAACCCAATCCTCAAAACATTTCTGATTATCGTCCCATAGCCATCCTTCCTTTCCTTTCCAAGGTCCTTGAACGTCTTGTCCATTCCCAAATTAGCGCATACCTCTCCAAACACTCCCTTTTAAATCCCTTACAATCTGGTTTTAGGCCTGGCCATAGTACAGTGACTGCTCTAGTCAAGATCACGGACGATATTCGTCTCGGAATGGAAAACAGGCAGCTCACTGTGTTATGTTTGCTGGACTTTAGTAATGCCTTCAACACTATAGATTTTGATATACTTATTGCCCTACTTCGCTCTATTAACATATCTCCGACTGTAGTTGATTGGTTTCACAGTTATCTGTACGGTCGCCGACAACGGGTTCGCCTTGAGGATAGTTTTTCCTCTTGGTGTGGCTCGTTCGCTGGTGTACCGCAAGGCGGCGTCTTATCTCCCTTACTCTTCGCTATTTTTATAAATTCTATAACACAGTATATTTCTTCTTCCTACCACCTGTATGCAGATGATCTCCAACTTTACTGTCAGGCTCCACTCGGTGAATTAAACTCAGCTGTCTTAGCTATGAATACCGACCTAGCTCGCATATCCGAGTGGAGCATTAAGTTTGGTTTAAAAGTAAACCCCACAAAAACTCAGGCAATTATCGTGGGCAGCTCTCAACTAATTTCCAAAATTGACTGGTCCATGATGCCCTCCTTAGTTTTTAATGGTGTAACTGTCCCATTTAGCGAGACTGTTAAAAACCTGGGTATTTTAATAGATCGTAGTCTGTCATGGGAACCACAGCTCGCAGCTTTGAGTCGCAAACTGTTTGCATCAGCTGGTGCACTGAAAAGACTGCGAAATTTCCTGCCTACTGCTACTAAAACGATGCTTGCTCAATCTCTTCTTCTTCCTATTCTTGACTATGCGGATGTCTGCTATCCTGACCTTACTCAAGCCCAGTTAGATAAACTTGAGCGTCTCCAAAACTTTTGTGTACGATTTATATTTGGTTTACGCAAATATGATCATGTATCTGAATTTCGCTCTAAGCTCAAGTGGCTTCCTATCCGTCTTCGCCGGAACACTCATATCCTCACCCTTTTATATAATATTTTATTTAATCCAATATCTCCGCGCTATTTAAAAGAACACTTTATCTTTCTTCATGACTCGCATTCTTGCTCTCTAAGGTCGTCTGAGAATTTGACACTCAAGGCTCCCCCCCATAAAAGTGCATTCTACGACGGCTCTTTTATCGTCCAAGCTGTTCGTCTGTGGAATGCACTACCGGTATCTATACGACAATCTCCATCACTAAATACTTTTAAGAAACAAATAAAACATTATTACTTGTCTTCTCTATCTAAAGTGTAGTTCTTTGTATTCTTGTTTATTATGTATCAGGTTTATTATGTATAGTATTTATTGTATATTGAGTTTAATATGTATGGTATTTATTATATCTTATGTTTATTATATTATATTGTATTTATTATATATAGAGGTATAATATTTAAATATTATTGTACTGTTTTGTACTTAGCGTATTTTTTTTTTTTTTTTACTTGTATTATTTATTTTTTATTTTTAAATACACCCCGATCACTATTATTTTGTTAAATCTTCTCCATCTAAAGGTTGTCTGGTAGAAATCGCTGTAAGCGATAAGACCGCCTATTGTTTACACTTTGTATTACTTAGTCCCTTTTATAATTTGTTTTTTTTTTCTTGGTGTGCAATAAAGAGTTATCTATCTATCTATCTATCTATCGATCACGTACAATTAATAATCACAATATAGTTATACACACAGTGTTCTGCAAGTAGTTGCAAGTAGATTAATGAATTCAATGCCCAATTAATTTGGACTGCATCGGTGGAGTAGTGGTATTGCGTGCGGTGGTACGACTATCGTTCTGAGGTCTCGGGTTCGAACCCAGGTCGGGCAAAGTAATATTAAATTTTCTACTCAGTATCTGTATCCCAGAGTCTGAATTAGTTTACGATATAGCGATAGTCTCGCCCTCTATCACATCTAGCACAGAAATGAGCTGGGCGAAATGTGGGTGTTCTAATTCGCTCGTTTCACTTTGCCGATGCATTCGGGGATAAAGGCGTGAGCTTATGTATGTATGTACGTATTTGTATTACATTTTCACAAACGCTTCGCATGGTCTTATTAAGGGATCGTGCATTACTCATAAGTAGTCTTATTTTGGTTTGAACTAGGCTGTCTTATCAGATTATTTTCCTTAAGATAATCGGCCTGTCTTCGCGGAAGGACACATTTACCAAATATATTCTAAAACATCATGATTTAATGATTGCATCATATCGCTTACGTCACAGTAATTGCTTAAGAAATAATTATGACTAATAGTTGTATCGTAACGGATCTCCTCGCGACTCAAGTGGCGCGCTCCCCGCGCGGGAAACTGTGGGGGAAACACAAATACAGCCCCTCCATCGGGACACCCCCCTCGCCCCGCTCACCTCGCCGCACACACCCGCACACACCCCCGCCACACTTTTATGAAAATTTCATTTCCAAACAGCATGCGTTACAAACTGAAATGTACTCTAATTGGACAGCGTAGAGTTTATTGCCCCTTAATTTCGTTGCCGAGAGCTAAAGCTGCTTAGCTGTTGTAAAATGATTCGTATACATTGCTGTTTAGAGTGTGTTTCTTGTTGTGAGGTAAAAGTAGCTATTACAGCTAACTGGAGATTAGGTTTCCCCCAAATTGGGAGTTTGTGAGATGTTGCAATAAATGTATTATTGTATAATCAAAAGGCCATTAGGAACGTGTAGGTATCTAATATTTAAAAAAAAAAAAAGATAATTTTAAAATAATCGAGCACATAATATTTCTGATCGATACAGATTAGATAACCTAGACAGATTACTGTGAATAAAAGGCATGTGGATATTATGGGACCGTAAGTTCTTTGTAGTTGATTTTACCCACGATGCAGATTACATAGTGTGAGGTCAGAACCGTGTTTTTTTTTATAGCAGGGACTGGCAAACGAGCGGATGGGTCACCTGATGTTAAGTGATCTACCCCGCCCATAGACACCCAAGACACAAAAAGAATCATGGGTGCGTTGCCAACCTAAAATGAGGGAAATAGGGATTGGGAAAGGGAAGGGCGGGGAATTGGGGCACCGGAAATCTCACTCCCCGAACGAAACGCGACAGCGAGCTGCCACTTTACGTCGGTTTACAATCATCCAATCGGCCAGGTTTATGTAAATAATAATAATAAATAGGTAAATACACCCAACAGTCACACACCTAGTCCTGACCCACACTAGGTATAACCTGTTTCGTGGGTGTCAGAGACTATGAGAGACTTTCGGTCTCACAATACCCAGACTTGAAACAAATATCTGTGGGGCACACAAACATTTGTTGCAATGCGGGAATCGAACCCGCGGCCTCTCGTTTCACAGCCGACTACTCGCCCACTGCGCCACGGAGGCTGTCAAAAGTGCTGTTTAAGTTTTAGGATCTACATTCGATATTATTTTGTTTATGTATTATTTATTGCCTTTCTCTTCTTTAAGGTATTAATACATACATACATACATAGATAGTAGGCAGAGACAACGGATTTCCATTTGCTACGATCCTTACACACCTCTTTCGCCTCATTCAGTCTCATTACATTCTTCATGCATGCATGTCGGTTTACGGTACTTTTAACTTGACCTTTCTCGAGCAAATCTCTGACTTAATAATATCAGGTATTAATATCTATGTTATCATGAATATAATTGAGTTAATATCATGTATCAACAATAATTACTGTTTTGAAGTGATTAGTTAATTAAAAGAAATCTGTATAAAGATTACAAAGTGAAATCTGAGGTGTATTACATTCACTGGCCTAAACCGGCTTACCGATGAAACCCACAGCAATACACAAGCGCCGAAAATAAATTATAGAATAATCTTGAATCTTATTTTGGCACATACGCCAGAATTACACTATATTTTGAGTAGTTTGAAAGAGTTAATATGCTCTTGATGTGATTTTATATAAAACTAAACTGATGACAAGCCGCAATATATATGTACTTTCTTATTGCACACTTGAGCCATATTTTCATAATAGGTTTTGTCCACAATAAGACAGCGTCCCCTAGTGAATTAAAATCGACGGAAGGAAACCCGTGTTTCTGTAATCCGGTACAAAGGAGAAGACATCGCCGCGCCGCCGCTTAGTCGCGGTATTAAAACAACAGAACCGCCTGAAACTAAAAAAACAACGAACAAAAAGAAAATCAATTCTCAGCTGAAACTCTACTCTGATATTAATTAAACCGCTGAAAACGTGCGTCAGCGCCATCTACATGCTACAGGCTGCAACTATGCGTCGTCATGGCAACCGCGCGCTGATTGGCCACTTCGGCGATAACCCGTCGCAGCTGAAGATCGTAACCACCTGTTCACATCGCACGGAATAGACATTTAAGCCGCGTGTTTAAGGTATATTTTTAAACGGCGCATAGTGTGTAGTTGTGAATTAGAGTTGAGTAGCGGCGTGTGATTAGCTCCGCCCTTCTCAGCGGCATGGCGGACCGGTTTTGTTGGCGCGGTTTGTCTTTTCCCGTCGCCGTTTATTTGTGTCGGCTGTAGTGCTGTAGACTGTAGACTGTCGGCCAGGCAGGCGCTAGGCGGGCCAGGTACTCGGTACTACAGGTATGTAGGTGGGTATAGACGTTGCTTTTGTTATGCTCTCGTGTTTTACAACATTATTCAGTTATACGTACAGCGCTCCGTCGCTCGCCATTATTAAGGGTCTGTGTTGTTCAAGTGTTAGCGCTTAACGACTGTATGTTGCACGATACAGGAGTACCGTGGTACAAGTTAAATAAGGAGCAACGCGACGGTATATGCTAAATTACCACAGGTTTAATCAATTTGTCATGTATAAACTTATATCTATCGAAAGAGAAGCTAAAAAGACATCCCATGTTACCTGTTCTTCACGTGATGACAAAACAAGCAATTATTTAGTTACCATCCTTTTCTTGTACCCGGCGATTATTGTAATATTTTTTTAACCTAACTTATGATAGCTTACTTGAAATAAAAATTTTGGTAGATACGCTATTTATATATTTTACTAATTCGTTCGATATGACTAACGTCCTGAATCTTTTGCAAGACTCTATATTTTTAATATAAAGAACTCAACATGAATGTCACAATTCATCATTGCATTAGATATCAAAAATCAAATCAAAACTTCTTTATTTCCCAAACACTAAAGACTACATTTTTAAAACTCTACCCAAATTCAATTCTGTTCTCTGTACCACTGATTTGTCTATCTATAATCCACATTTTATTTCTCTTACAAAATTGTTGTTATGTTCATAGAATTTACGTATTCTAGTTAAAGTATATAAACTTGTTACAAACATAATAAAATTCGAATCGTAGATAAGTCTTAATTAAGTCATAATTTATTCAATAGACATGATGGGCCTTACTTATATTATATTTTCGCTTATCTTTTCGCTAAGAATAGTCTGTCACTTTTCTCCTTGCGTTACATTGTTTTAAAAATGAAAGGGACAACCTATGGTTAAAGATAAGCAGCGCTTAAATAATTTTATGAGTACGGGGCTATATCTAACACCCATCCGGTACTTCGCCAACCAAGTAAATGTTATTTGCAACGTTATATACCGATATTATAGAACAGATAAGCGCCGATCTCGATCGGGCTGCACCGGTAACCGGGTTTTCCGGTAATATGTGCACCGGGTGCACCGGTAACCGGGTATTCCGGCAATAAGCGTGAGTACTCACGGCGCGGATCGCGTTACTCGCCAATTACCGCCGCTTCGTGCTGCTCCGTGAGCCACGTCGACGCCGGGACGGCTACGTATAGTATCGAATTTACTGTACAATGTAACTGGTGCTTACTTAATTACGTTATGTTGAGATACCTAAAAACTAATTATATCTAGATAAGCGGCGGCGCAGCCAATGGCAAGAACCGCTAAAATTTTTGTTTGCTGAGTTTGACATATAAAGAAATAAAACATATAAATCTAAGATCATATGTAAATGTGTGCATTTTTAGAAACGGTGTGTTATAATTAATATAGAAAATCCTATTCCTATACTTTAAGGTTAAAGCAACGTACTTATATTTTTTCTGTTGTGATTTTTTCACGGCCAGTGAGAGTATCCCGCCCACACCCGCCATTCTTGTAATCAATAATGGCACACATTGCGACACTGACCGATGCAGCTCGATAAATCAATGGAACCTAACTTGACATTGGCATCATCATCATCAGCCATAGGACGTCCACTGCTGAACATAGGCCTCCACAAAAGATTTCCAGATCGACCTGTTGGAAGCGGCCTGCATCCAGCGACAATGCATTTCAATTGCCATAAAATAAAATCAATGGAAAATTTCATAGACGCGCATTGAGCTCGATTCGAATTCGATGTCAAAATTATTCCTGCTCGAGCCGCAGATGTCTTTATCTCGAAACGAAACTAACAGAAAGAGAGGAGTGTGATATGACTTTTATATGGTCACTCATTTACCGCCTTCTGCAAAACATTTCAAAAGTTTCATCAAATATAAATCACCGTTCTTATAGCTAATCAATAATCGTTGCCATCGTAAATACCTTCACAGAATATACCGGCTATGGACGTTAGAGCGGTCCGTGTACCGGTGAAGGGGGAAATGGAAGGGCGGGGGAGACGAGTTCCGGGGCGAATTTAGCAATTAGCGTGCGTGCGCAAATTCCGGCCGCGTCCGGAGTCCGGAGTCCGGACACCGCGCCGCGCGGACACAAGCCTTAATTGCCACCTACATAGGGCTGTCCGACGATACAAATCGCCAAATATATATTTTTTATAGCAGAGACTGGCAAACGAGCAGATGGGTCACCTCATGGTAAGTTATCTCCAACGCCTATAGATACCCAAGACAAAAAAGAATCATGGGTTCGTTGCCAAGCAAAAATAATCTCACTCACTGAACGAAACGCGACAGCAAGGTGCCATTTTATGTCGCTTTTCTGTGAGTCAGTGATATCAAACCGGTCGAGCCGGCCCATTCGTGCTGTAGACGTTACTGTTTACAGCGTGGCTCTACCATTCAAAAATATTAATATTAACATTCTGAGAAAGTAGCATTCAACCGGTCGCGTCGGTCTGGTAGTGAGTGTTTCACATAACCTCATGCATGTAACCTCATGCATGTATCTCCGAAGGTGATCTAGAAGTCTCGCAGAAGAATCCACATCTCGCCGCAGTATATGCAAGTATATTAGATAATGAAAGCATTATGTACGTTATATCCCGTTAACGTTGACTACCTACATAATAATGTATTAATTATGTAACTACAGATTAATACCATCCAAGATTTTTTACAATGACCTAAAACAGTTTCCTATTTGTTTTTTTCAACCGACTTCTAAAAAGAAGGAGGTCCTAAATTCGTCCGTATTTTTCTTTTATGTATGTTACGCGATATCTCTGCCGAATGTGGACTGATCTTCTTTTTGTGATCGATAGAGCTTATTTATTCAACGGTGATCCCATATAAATTTGGTGACGATCGGATTTGAAGTCGGTCTGTTAAGTTTTTAAACTTGTGATTATGAAAATTGAACTTTGAGCCGATTAGTTGTCCTTCACATATTATGCTCTTCGGATAAAATTTTTGTGTTTTTTTTTTAAATAAATATAATACACCCAACAGTCACACACATAGTCCTGACCACACATTAAGATCAAGTCTTGTGTCGTGGGT
Organism: Clanis bilineata; assembly: GCA_036417725.1. NCBI lineage: Eukaryota > Metazoa > Arthropoda > Insecta > Lepidoptera > Sphingidae > Clanis > Clanis bilineata. The sequence continues at coordinate 16,451,890 of CM071154.1, read as the reverse complement.
ATCAGGAACCTAGAGAGACGCACGGTCTCACAACACCCACACCCGAAACAAATATCTGTGGGCCACACAGACATTTGTCTCGGTGCGGGAATCGAACCCGCGTCCTCACGTTTCACAGCCGGCTACTCGCCCGCTGCGCCACGGAGGCTGTATTATATAATATTAAAAATATAACTAATAAACACATATACAGTGGTAAAATGTGTGGTTGTGAGTACAACCAACCCTTGCGGTGGTACATTTTCTTTTTTTGTTTGAGAAGAAAATCAGGTAAAGGGCTAAAAAGATAATTAACCATAAATTGAAATAAAACAATTATTTCTGGCTGAATGTTTGCGTAGACGCGTGTTGTTCCTAGTAGTATGTGGTAACTGCCATCCAAAGCTTCACAAAGCCAGCGATCTGTCAAATAACAAACGTAACAAAAATGTTTACGACGCAGCAAAATACCAATTCTCCTCCTCACAGCCTGTAGAGTAGCCGGCTGTGAAGCGAGAGTTCGCGGGTTCAATTCTTGCATTGAGACAAATGTTTGTGTGGCCGACAGATATCTGTTTCAAGTGTGATTGTTGTGAGACCGAAAGTCTCTCATAGTCGCTGATACCCTGTAGTGTGGGGTCAGGACTAGGTGTGTGACTGTTGGGAGTATTTATTTATTATAGTCCCAAATGGTTTAACAGATTTTTTAAATACAGACAATTTCAAACCTAACTCATTCGCAATTGATTTAGAAATTTTTGTACGAGGGTGTTACCACGTCTTATACCAGTATTATTGTAATCTTGATTGTTTATTTTTAGTTGATGTCAGGCAGGCAACCAGTCATAAAAACTTAGCCAAATCCTTTCTACAACATGCTTGAAAAAGTGTGTTGCGCCGACTTCACATGGTGGGATAAGGGCAGATAGAAAAATTTTTTTTATACGGGATTGGGTTCACATAAGCTTATAATAAGACATGTCGGTAAGTCCCCTGTACAAAGGTTTCTAAAGCAATTAATTAATCCCCCAGGTAACCTCTTAAGTCCAATATAAATGTTAACATTCTTCCGCTACCGGTACCATTGTATCACGTTACTCGGATGGTCTAACCGACCGGTAGAACACGACGCGGCTCGGCGCGGTTCGGCGCGGTGGCACAGCGCGACGACTCGAGTAGAGTGCGCGTCACGCGCTAAGTGCATAATCCCTAATTGAGTTTACCCTCACAATGGTATCTTCACGACTTGACGGATAAGTGGGTGGAGTTCATTAAAACGCCTTATGTCGCCGTTTGCAACGTTTTATTGTTGTTCGAAATAATCGCCGTGTGCAGGAATGGGGAGTTGAGTAGAGCTGTAGGGAGACTAAAGAATGAGGAAATTACTGTTATAATGTCTTATAAGATTTTGTCCTAGTTGGCATGGTATTGGTTCGAAAAATGCCTTACAACTCAAGCTAGATCTAGTTAGTCTTAAGCAATCAGCAATGTAAGTGGACTGATGCTCAAAAAATAATGCCCAATGAATCCTCTTTCCTGCTTATTTAGATGAACCAGTTATTATTTAGTGCTTACAATAAAACAATAATTGAGTACCTAGTATAAGCCACACAAATTATTTTCGAAAAATATCAAATGGTTATAAACTCTAATGTAGTAACAAATATTTGGATAAGCGCTTTATGATGACTCGACAGTGCCTTTTAGACCCCTATTACATTCTATACAAAATGGACTAAATTATCTATTGATAATATAATATAAAAACAAGTGAACATCCCGCGTGCACCGCGGCGCGTCGTAAAAACTCGCAAATTCAATAAGGACCGCAAACTATCGCAAACAAGAGAAGCGGTGCTCTCCTAATCTGATTAACGGTGATTTATAGACGCGCTCCATGTGTAATAATCAATTTATGAGATAAACTATATATTACGGGTTACGTACAATCTCTTACACCCACATAAACCGTTAACTTAAGTGGATAAAGTTGGTTTTTGCGTGTATAAGTCAGATCGTAACCCGCGCCAGGGCGCGTGCACGAAGCTCCGAGCAGCGCTTCCGAGGGTCGCTCTGTCCCCTAATTTCTAATAATGAACTGGTCTGTTAAAAGTTTTAATGTGTAATAATGGATATTTGTCGTGACTATGATTTTGGTGATATTTATTAACGTTAGAATCGTTGTAATGGGTTAGAAGGGAATTATTTGTTTTCGTATTGTTCGCTCGGTAATGTGTTCTTCGACTACATTAATTCTATTGTTGTATTGTTTTATTTGAATTTATTGATACGTCAATCAATCAAATTGATTTAATTGCTTGATTGAATATATCAATCGCTTAATTTAGAATAATTATAACCAACGTGTTTATTTGTTATGTAAAGTTAGCGCAAGATTTTTAATAGCTTGAGATGGTTCTAAAAGTAATAATAAAATTTTATTTTAAGCTACGCATAAACATTTTACGAAAATATGAACCAAAATTCATAATATGATTATTATATCCATAAAAACTCACAATTCCTAACGTACATTTCAAAAGTATCGTCAAAATTAAATTTAAAAACTGAACATTTGACATAATTAAATGTAAAATGACAAGATAAATGATAGTCCCTGGTACCCCGCCTCGTAGCCAGCGGTAGTATCGCTAATGTTAGTCGTTCCCTTGTTAAGTATTCATGTTTGTGTCGCCGTTCGATTAGGGCTCGTTTGTACGGAATTAATTCGGGATGTGTCCCGCGAACGTTCGAGGGTTAATATATCATACTTAGTAGACATTATTTGATAGTTTTATAGTGTTGATACCAGTTTAATTCTGAGTGGGAGAGTCATGTCTCTTTAAATTGGATTATTAACTTGACACAAATATCTATTACGCCGAAACACAACAAAATATTACATTTAATAAATATTAAGGCGAAAATAATCCAGTAAAAACTTTAAATTTTACGCATTTACCTTAGCATTCGTAGATACAAGTATATAAATGTCGACAATCTCAATGGGCGGCCTTGTTAAATATATAATATATGCATCTTACAGCACGCGAGTTTTTAACTCTTAAACTTATACTCAAAAAATAAAAAGCCCTTCAGAGAACCGTCAACTACTTTACATATTATATCATCATTAAGACCACATAATCACACCAAAACATGCAATTATTTAATATCTCATTTGAAGCAGCGATGGTGAAATACAAAGGCAATGCGCGTGCGCCGCCGCCCTAATCCGCGCGTGTTTGTCGCGGCCATTCGCGCGTTATAATGATGCGGTAACAATGCGGTCACGTAGATAACTAACAAAACTTATTAGAGTATAATTAGGAATATGTGGATCATGGTATTTTATGAGTTTCCTGGAATCGATCAATACGGATAATGTTGCAAATTGGAATAATTGTAGGTTTTTCTTATTAGAGTTAGTTATTGTGTAATTCAGATATCTGAACCAAAATATTCATGATTATTTTTTGTCAAAGCATGTTTGTTGTTACGTTGATCTCACATTGGATCGAGATACGGACAGGTGGAAAGAATGTCCCTACTATCGGCTAATCAAATGAGATTCGTGAGAGTGCAAATTAAGTGTATCAATAAACAATTCACACGAACAAAAAGCACGAAGCACAGACTTGAAAAAATATCTAAGTGACCGCCGGAGGCAAGAGACGTGACAAACATGGTCATTATAGAATCGCTTATTTGTAATTAGACGAACGCCACACCGCGCCGCGCCGGAGCGTCTCGACGCCCGCTCGTGCGCCCATGCCCGCGCCCGTGTTCGCGCCCGTGCCCGCGCCACGTGCGGGCGTCGGACTAACGACCAACGTTCCCGGACACCCGCTGTGCTACTTAATAACAGATACGTTTGTCTTGTTATTGTTATTTTGGGGTATTATTTACATTCTAGAAATGGCAATACATTTTTTTTAACATTTTACATTTTTCATATTTATTGGGGATCCTAAGTTGTATATGATAGATACATCAGTGTTGTATATTAGATTTATTTATTGTTCCAGACAATGGCCTTTAGGCATACAGATGCACAGATGACATAAACTTCGCTACAGCAAAGCGTTTCATTGACACTTTTCGGTCTCAGCTGTTCTATATTCAGTTTGGCAGGCCAGAATCATTTATCTGTAGCGGAACCCAAATGTTCTTAGGTGATTGATATTATAGAATTAGACTAAATCTAATGTGGACTGTACTCACTTACATTGTGCCGTGATAAGAAAATCGTAACATACACAACTTCATAATAAAGCTCTATTTCTACAATAGCATACGAGGCGTATTCGTTGAGATTATTTCCGTACCCTAAAAGAACATTCGATTACTATTAGTGTAACGTTTCACGTTATACTTGTATAAGTCAATTTATTACGTTTAAGTGAATTTGCGGAGAGCGGGATTGCCGCGCCGAGCCGTGCGACCGCTTGTGGTCCGCTCTCCGCCCACCACCGGTACAATGTGTCCAAATGAATCGAATCACTGGTAATGGAGACGAGCGCGACTCCTGACTCCTGACTCGTGACGTCACTCAGCTTCAACAATGCGACAACACTTCAATGGACCTACGTTTGGCACAAGTTTATAGCGATATGTGTACTTTGAGTCTACTCTACATGTTATTCATTCAGTAATCATCAACTTTGTATTAATTTTATTTGAGAGCCAATAAATAATTCACAGTCTAAGTTATAAGTGATGAATAAATATTTATTTATCTACCTATATGATAACTTTTGACTAATCATCTGGTAATTTTTTTTATATCCTAGAAACATTTAAAACCACCTTCATTATTAAAAAATCAGAGTGTGATAACTTCTTTCTTTCTGCCTGGCGTTATCCCGGCCTTCTGCCAGGGTCCGCCTTCCCACTTAAACGCTTCCACTTCGCCCGGTCTTGAGCATCCTCCCTAGCGAGGCCATTGGCTCTCATATCTATCTATATCAGAGTGTGATAACTATCGGGCACAAATTCCAGACTCCGGGCTGATATGGAAAAATCAAATATCACTTTGCCCGGCCTGGGGATCGAAGCCGAGACCTCAAGACGGCAATCATACCGAAATACAATTACGCCACAACTAAACCAACCGACTTCAATACTCAATCATCAATACTATTTTTGAAGTCGGTCGAAAAATACCGAGAAATTAAGGAAAAATTAATTGTTGAAGTCGTTTGAAAATTTAATCGCCGTCCGCCTACATTTCCGCTCACCCGTCACTCTACCTCTCATGTCTTACCCCACATCAATAATACCGTTTAAGTTGAGTGGTGATTCGTTCACTGGTCAGTTCCACTCGTACCACTAATGTGATGAGCTCGCTCATTCGTATTTATTTGCGTCACATTAAATGTGATTCTAGTTCCCGCAGCAGTCCAGCACGCCTCCTCGCGAAACATAATGGTTTCTTTATCGAGTTGTTGCTGATTTGAGTGGACCCCATTGTAACAATTTGATTCGATCGGAATGGTCATTGTTGGGATTTTGGATTAATCTAAATTTATTGAGGGCTGGACTCGTATCTTAATTTTTTTTATAGCAGAGACTGAAAACAAGCAGGTGAGTCACCTGATAGTAAGTGATATCCACCGCCCGTAGACACCCAAGACACAAAAAAAATCAAGGGTGCATTGCCAACCTAAAAGGAGGACAATAGGGATTGCGAAAGGGAGGCCCCCTCTCAATTCCCCAATTGCGCCACCAGCAATCTCACTCACCGAACGAAAAGCAACAGCAAGCTGCTACTTTAGGTCGGTTTTCTGTGAGACAGTGGTATCAAACTGGTCGAGCCGACTCATTCATGTTGTAGAAGTTACTGTCTACTGGGGACATCTATCAGGGGACACATCGGACATACGGTCGGTGTGTGATGTATCACACATAATCCTGATCACATTAAGATCGCGTCTTATGTCGTGGGTATCAAGAACTACGAGAGACATTCGGTCTCACAACACCCGATACATAGAGGTATATCTGTGGGCAACACAAACATCCCCGTGCGGGTTTCGAACCCACGGCCTCTCGCTTCACAGCCGTTTACTCGCCCGCTGCGCCAACCAACACCACTCCATCTGTCCTGCTAGCTCACTTTTATTATCAATAAAACTATTATGATCAAGCATCTGTCCTATTCCTCGCTGAAGAATCTTATAGGAATATTAAAACATACTTTATGTACTTACACACAGCCACAGGCAACATGAGATCTTTCAAGCTTTGTTCTAAGCAAATATCTTTTCACGAGTTGGATATAGCGTCGACTTATTGATGTGAACGAAGAGTAAGTTATAGTGAGGTGCGACTTGGGAGTAAATAAAGATTGGAAACAAGGCACAGTTCAATTATAAAGTTCCGCGTCCACCAGCGCTACGCCGCGCCGCGCGGCGCCGCCGCCATGCCAGGCCGCGTGTTCGCGTTTGAAACAATGATCAATACACTAACGATTGTTATGTAGGAACTGTTAATACAGTTTCAGCTTTCGAAAGCCCCGTGGCACAGCGAGCTAGTGTCGGTTATGAAGCGAGAGGCGCAGGTTCGATTCCTGCACCGAATGAAAATCGTCAATGCCGGAGTACGCTTCGAGGCAAATATTTACTGCCGATCTGAGTGTTGTGAAAGCTAAAATTTCTTGTAATTCTCGATACTCAGGACATAAGACAGAAGACTAATGTAATTAGTGTGAGGTGAGGACTATGCGTATTATTTAAAATACTCCTACGTTACAGAAACAAAAATATACTTGTGACTTTAATGTAATTAACTTTTCAAAAATACGGTTCAGGAGCTGGCACTAAACAATATTTAATCATTCGATGGTAATATTGTCTTCATCGGTGTCTTCAAAATGACGAGAAGCAATTTCAGACACAAACTTTATATATAGAATTCTCCGTATAGGTACATATTATGTTTTTATTAAGTCCTGCTCTATGTGTCCTGCTAGGTACATCCGTGTAAGTTTTAACAACCCGAGTGCCGGTACATCTGACCGCGCGTCGTCGCCGGCTGTTTAAATCAAACTTTATTCACTACACCCAACGACAGATCTCACTCACAGAACTCACTGAGGATTTTTACTAAATCCGAGTAAATTTTTACAAGAAAATATTTGCTTAGTCTGTATGTCAGTCTGTTTTTCTTGTAAAAATGACCCGGACAAAGTCAAAGTTCGATTTAACAATTACAAATATCCACTGAGTTTGTGACTTTGACTTAGACTTAGTCGAAATTCGCTCTATAGGTCTCAGCCTTAACCTCGTGAGTCTGCTATCGCGGTTTTTTCTTTATTTCTTATTTTGGTCGTATTGGTGTTACCATGGACTTATCTTCATTACCTTACAAATAAATATGAACTTTCGAGTTTATGAATTTAGATGTTTGTTAAACAATTTCAACTAATTAATGATACTGATAGTCTATAACCGGGATAAGAATCAATTCTATCATCAAAGTCATAAACTGCATTCATAATATAACATAACATAAGCTCACGCCTATATCCCCGAAGGGGTAGGCAGAGGCGCACTAGCGAATTATAACACCCACATTTCGGCGAGCTTAGTTCCGTCCCATAATATACACATAGCTAATCCATGCACAGTTTACAATATATCATCTGTTATTACAGGAACTGAACCCACCGACCCCAGTTCTATAGACTCTACTTTTAACTCCACACAGACCATCCCCGCGTACCCCAAATTCCAAACAAAACACGCTCATCTCAAAGCTGGTTATAATCTTACAAATCGCCTATTTTCGTAAGCATCACAGTATCGCTTTATTGAATCATTTATGTAAAGAAGCCGGCAAATGGTGCGTCGGTAAGTTGATAATACACACCCCCCCCCCGCCGCTATCTCGTCTCCCCTCTTACCTCCCTTCCTCCCACCGGATAGGTTCGAGATGCTCGTCTCTTTATTAGAAGACTGATGTTGGCAAATAAACTCGTCACCGAGGCATTGTACTCGCTAATAAATAGCAATTCAACTTCACTGTATTGTAATTCATCAAGAAGTTTTTTGAAGTCTTTTAAAATAAAGCCCGTATTATACAAAATTAATAAAATCGGATGAGAAATTAAAGTGCTACGTCGGAACATACGTAAACACAAACATATATAGAGTGATAAAATCATCTCTCCGTTTTGCTTTGCTCTACTTGGTTAAAAAACTGTGTAGTTAAAAAGGTTAACAATTTTGTATGGTAGAACTTCGTTGTGGACAGTAACGTTTACAGTACGAATGGATTAGTACGACTTTCAATACTACTGTCTCATGAAAAAGTGATGTAAATGCGCTTGCTTTGCATTTTGTTGAGTTAGTATGAATTTCGGTAGCTCAAATCGCTCTTCCCATTCCCATCCCTAATAAGGTTAGCTTTATATGCTACGTTAATGACGATTCTTTGGGCATCATGAATCATGGATGTAATACCCATAATTGGACGGTGTTGTGCAGAAATGATCCAACTCACAAAAATACCGAAAAGAAAGTCGTTGACACCAATATGGTCTATTAATGGTTTATAACATGTTGGCATCAATAATTTTTTTTTTTGGTTGAATCATTTCTGTACAATGCGGTCCAATTATGAATGTAGAAAATAGTAAGCCTTGGTTAGCTATGTCCTTACTGACTCAATCACGATTCACGACAGACTATTCCATAATTTGAACCTTGCGTGTCTCAATCTCATGCAAATACAGTCACAATTAGCATATTGTAAATGAGACTCCACATGAAAGCCTGCGCAGACGTCAGGGGGTGTGGTGGAGGGACGGGGGGTGCAATATTTGTTCCTCGAGTGTTTGTCAGGCCCTGAGAGTGCATGCACTGGCACCACAGGATCTGAGTTGCGTGCGGTTATTGATTTGATAACAGGCTGTATGGATGCTTCCTAAACGCGGAGTTAAGGTTTTGAGTGTACTGTTGGGCGTATTTATTGTATGAGTATTAATAGAAATCTTACTGACGTAGATTTTTTGGATAATAATTTACTACTCGGGTCAAGCCAGCTCAAATAATGATGCAAAAAAACTATCTATAACCCTCGTGAACCGACTTATGAGAAGAAAAAGGACGTACTAAAATTTTAAACACTTCAAAAAAAATACATCCTTGGATTGTTTGATATTAGGAAGGAAAAATAATAATATTAGCCAACCAACTTCCAGCGAGGAAACTTTATAGATGAATAATTGCAAATTATTAAAACAAATGAACGTCACACATATAACATAAGCTCACGCCTGTATCTCCGAAGGGGTAGGCAGAGGTGCAATAGCGAACTAGAACACCCACATTTCGCCGAGTTTAGTTCTGTCCTAGATGTGATAGGGGGCGAGCCTATCGCCATATCGAGCATAAATTCCAGACTCCGGGCTGATATGGAAAAATGCAATATCACTTTGCCCGACCCGGAGATCGAACCCGAGACCTCAGGACGGTAGTCGTACCGGAAACAACTACGCCACCGAGGCAGTCAACGTACATTAAATGAACGTATCAAATGTAATGAATCGATCATAATAAAGTAATTCCAGCACCATTGTGATGCCTCACAATGGTCACGCACCCGAATTTAATTGTACTGCGGATAACAAATTATCACGCTTTTATGTAATTGGTTTGTTTTAATTATAAGCTTTGTTTGAGTATTAATAGCTGTATATTGATAATTTATATTGTACTATCTGTTTAATATTCAATTGCCGATTATAATTTAAGCTAAATAATCTGCGTCAAGGTTGTTAAATGACCGTTGGTTTGAAACAGGTACAAACTTATCATTAACTACTTACCAGACGTAACCGCGTCGCGCCTTGTAACTTGATCACTCACATAACTTTGCATTAGTCTACAAAACATTGTTTAACTAATTATTAAACACATAAAATAAAATTCATAAGTTCACAACACAAAATAACTGTGACCACGTGGGTAGTTACACAATAAAACAGGATTTTTATATTTCCAAACGACCAGGCAAAGGAATTGATCACTATACAGCCTTGTATATAGGTTACACTCATGGGTAACATATTTTTAAATTTCGAATAAGCTCATCGCAAGAGGAATAGAAAAAATATTTGGGATTTTTAACTTATTATTAGCCCTGTAATATTACTGTCCCACTGCCTCTACTAATGAGAGGGGTTAGACCTTAGTCTACCACGCTGGCCTAATGCGGGTTGGTAGACTTCACATACCTTCGAAATTCTTGTGTAGAAATTCTCAGGTATGCAGGTTTCCTCACGATGTTTTCCTTCACCGTTATAGCAAGCGATTTTTTCACAATGAAAACACACAGTTAATGTTAAATCTCTATTAGAGTGCAAAAAGTATATATTTTTGTTAAGAATCCTATTAGAAAGGCAAAATGTAAGCTAATCCAAAGCCAAATATAATTAGAGTATTGTAAAGATGGACCTCAATTAATAAAAGGTGAATGAACATTGTGAATGACTGATGGGTGAACGTCAGAGGTGCGTGTTGTCTGATGTCTCACTATGTTTGTACAGCTGGTGTGTGTGCAATCAATTATATACGGTATACGATAGGCTTATAGACTGCCTGGCCTCGGTGGCGTGGTTGTATTTCGGTACGACTACGGTTCTGAGGTCTCGGGTTCGATCCTCGGGTCGGGCAAAGTGATATTGGATTTTTCCATATCAGCCCGGAGTCTAGAATTTGTGCCCGATATGGCGATAGGCTCTCCCCCTATCACATCTGGGACGGAACTAAGCTCGGCGAAAAATGGGTATTCTAGTTCGCTAGGGCGCCGCGTATATGTAGTACGTCACTAAACATGCAGTAATGTATCAATGACTGCCTCGCTGGCATACATTAATAACGTGCGCAGTACGGCTATCGTCTTGAGGTCTCCGGTTCGATCGCAGGTCAGGGAAATTAAATGGAGTTTTTCAACTTAGTATCAACCTAATAATGTCTTAAGTCTACGCAAATGTTATATATTGGAAATGAACTTGTTTATACGGATTTTATCTTAATTTGGTCCTTCGAACGTCGGGCCTAAAAATAAAACCGAATTGCGTTAAAATCTGTAGAATCATTGCAGTATCAACCTAGATCTAGAATTAACTGTGCCCAATATGGCAAAAGGCACACCCATATAACATCTGGGACGGAAATAAGCTCGGAGAATTAATGTCACCTCCCTACATTTCATGTCTAGTTCGCTTCTGTCTACCCCTTCGCGAATACAATCACGTCTTATAATAAAATTGCAAACTACCCTGTTATAAGTACTAAAGATGTTGAAAGAATTTGTAATACTTATTAATCTAAGGTAATACTATTGATAACATTTATTTTACAGTAATAAGAGTATATGTGTGTGTGTTTAGCGTGATTACAATATATACACATTACACAGGTGTGTGTCTATGTGTAATCAATTACACACTCGTTAACCGCCTGTTAATATGCGCCTGTTTGGAATTTATAGATCTTGTTCTATCCAGTAGAATTGTTTGAGTGAACCATTCCTTTTATCCAAGACTAGCTGGTACTCCCAGCTCTGCTCCCGTGATGTCTATTCCCGGGATAAAAAATCTAAATCACATTTAGCGATCTGATTAACATGTAACATATTGAGTAGCGGGATACAAATTCGTAAAGATTGGCTTTTTTGTAGCAGAGACTGGCAAACGAGCAAGTAGGTCACCTGGTAAGATCTTCACCATCCATAACGGTCAACACACAAAAAAAACATTGGTACGTTGCAAAAAGAGGGGAATCGGGCCACTAGAAGTCTCACTCACCGAACAAAACGCAACAGCGTGGTACAAAAAGTGCAACTTTGACTGTCTGTGAGACAGTGAGACCAAACCGGTCGAGCCGGCTTATTCGTGCTGTAGATGTTACTATCTACAACATGGCGCTACTCAAAGCTTCGACAAATTAACGAATATGCAAACGACAGAAGGCCGAATGTCTAGGTTAACTTTACCTCTTCGGGGATACTGGCGTGAGCTCATGTTTGCATGTACAAAACCAATATTATACATTTAATCATTAAACATGACTCCTGATTATTTTAAACATAATTATTACTTTATAATTAAATTTAAATAAGCTACGATAAGGACTGTTGTATTTCGGTACGACTGCCGTCCTGAGGTCTCGGGTTCGATCCCCAGGTCGGGCAAAGTGATATTGGATTTTTTCATATCAGCCCGGAGTCTGGAATTTGTGTCCGATATGGCGATAGGCTCGCCACCTATCACATCTGGGACGGAACTGAGCTCGGCGAAATGTGGGTGTACTAGTTCGATAATGCGCCTCTGCCTACCCCTTCGGGGATACAGACGTGAGCTTATGTTATGTTATGTTAAATAAGCTACGAAAAAACGGTACACACCGCGTCGCCTTCCGGGTTCCGATTATTTATCTACGCGTCGAAATGCACCGGCAGACGTTAAGAAAGCGGTAAACAACCGTGCGATATAATCGGTCGCACCGGCTCCGGGTAGGACACTCGGCAAATGTAGCGGATAATACGGTGCAAATAGAGCTGCTATGCGATCAACCGCCCACTGCCGGTAAATAACGTCCGGCATTCCGGCCGCACACGCTTTACACACCACGTCACGAGACCGATACGATCGCGACCTTCGGTTTCTACTGATTAAATCGGCAATTACCATTCAATTATCACAATTTATATTTTGACAAAATTGTAAAAATATAATAAGTATTTTATAATGATTATTTGACGACGTTTCTAAGAGCTTGTCAAGCAATTGCTAAATAACAGATTTAATTTAAAATGTTTAGTTAATTTCCGTATTGATGAGCTTTCGAGAGACCGTGATTGATATCTTTATTGGTAGTTGCATGTCGATTAGTTAAGGCCACTTTACATATTAGCCGTAAACCGATACGTCAATTAGCTTGTATGACGTCAACAATTATAGCGTTTAGTCACGGATTGAAGTGTGTATTTTAAAAAATACAAACACATTTTACACACCTGATAGAGTCGCACAGCCTATCGCGTGAATGAAACCCATGCACCTGTTAAAGACAGCAAAATGTTTACTTCTTTATAAGACCATACGAGTAAACATTTCGCCTGATCGATTGTGAATATTAATGGCCAATAAAAATAATAATAATATTAGCCCTGTAATATTACTGTCACACTGCTGGGCACGGACCTCCTCTACTAATGAGAGGGGTTAGACCTTAGTCTACCACGCTGGCCTAATCCGGGTTGGTAGACTTCACATACCTTCGAAATTCCTGTAAAGAAATTCTCGAGTATGCAGGTTTCCTCACGATGTTTTCATATTAACGATATTTCATAATGGAAATAAACTTAACATAGAAAAGTCAGAGGTGTATGAAGCATACACCCTATAATATTTTAGGGTTGGTCTCGAACCTCCGACACTTGTCTCGGCAGTCTGTACCATTCCCAACTGAGCTATCGCTGCGTCTGACCAATACTAAGTTATAATTTAATAAGTCACGAAAGGATAACTCCTGTGCTTTGCTTCTGCTTTAAAGTTAATTACTTTAACGAAGTGCTTCATCGGTGGTGAGGAGTTAGGGCTGCCCAATAAGGTAAGACCAAATCCCAATTCAGTTAATCGAAAGAGTTTTAAATTAGATCACATACTCACGGGTTGCCCGATACTGGATATAGCAATTGGCTCGCCCCCTATCATTTAAAAGGACGGAGTTAAGCTCGACGGGATGTGGGAGCACTAGTTACGTCACTGTCTGTTCCTTCAGGGAAGCTTGAGTTTATTTAGGTACTTTATCGTCAAACTAGTATTCTTATTCGTTTTGTAGATTAGTATTAGCGTAATTAATGTGTGTAATGTGCTACAGTGTACCGTGCGTTGTAAAGGCGCCATCTAATCGAGTTACTGAGCGTTGTGAATCTCCAGCGGCGAGATTTGTGTCCTCCACTCTTTTGTTTATTGCTTATCTTCATTCTGCTCTATTTTCCTTGAACCACTCCTCTCATGTTTATTGAATTATGTAGTTTCGTGCACACTTGTCTGAATATATTGTTTGAAGATTTCCTGTCCAATCCAATATAACGCTTAGAGAAATGCTAATGATGGTCGCTGAGTCTTTGGACTGCACTGCGCTTACCATCACGTGTAGAGTAGTAGTATTGTGCTATGTTTAGAAAAAAAATCATAAGGTTGTGTTCTATGTATATCAACAGTTTTTGCAATAACTTTGAAATTGGATTAACAGTCAATAAGGTCATAAAATTAGATTTCAACAAAATTGAACACTCCTTTAAACCAATTAAAGTTCAAATTGCGACTGAATCTGTAAATCTAACCCGACTATCGACGTAACCGTAGTGCACTCATGGCTCCGAACGCCGCACTTTTTCCAGTGCCGTTTGAAAGATTCACAAAAAGCTTGTCCAATTTGCGGAGGTCGAAGGAGTGGTGTGAAGTGCGGCTCGGAGGCTCGGAGGCTCCGTGGCTCTGTCGGCCCACAAAACTATTTGGCAACCCTTCCGCGCCCGTGAGACCTCTCATTATTCTATTTGGCTATCACTCGACGCGGCCCGCACTTGAAGGGTTCCTACCTTCCGTCCGCCTTCAACATGTAAACACCTAACAACTTGAATTTTTTATACACGCCGTGAACTGTGAATTGTCTTATTTGTTGAATTTGGAATTCTCGTTTATTTTACAGATAACAATTTAAGTTATTTTATATTTAATACATTACGGAACAATCTTAATAATTAGTTTATTGGTGCCCCAAAAATTTTACTATTACTAGCAGCTACTTTAAAATTGCTAGCTGCGGTGGTTGGTGGCTACCAGTGGCATTTGTTTCGTCATCTTCAAAAAACAAACCAACGCCTAGTATCTTTGTCAATATTAGATATTTCATATTACTAAATACTTATTGACAGGACTTTATTAATTGGGCAAGTATGCAAAAGTAAACTGACAGGAATCGTTTGCAGTGGATGCTATAAAAAATATCGTATTAGGAACCTTGGCCAATGGCAACTATAATAATATAGGTGTCTGATTATTATGTGTTTGTTTTTACTGTAATTGAATTACGTAAGTAGTAGTTCTGCAAACAATAGAGGGCATTGACTTCTTGAAATATTTTTGCTATAGATGCATCTCAATTGCTAATAGATATAGAGGTACCATCACAAAATTTACAAGCACCTTTAACTTATAGATATAATAAGCTCCGATGCTTCATAGATACAGTTAATTCGATTTAATCCGTTGAGTACATACTCACCTGTCCTAAACTAACATTCAAGGCACTTGTAGACTTGTACTGGTGTCGGCCGACTACAAGAGACGTCCACAAAAAGTGTGTGTACACTGTACAGCCGCAAGAGCCGCAACCCGCGACAAGTACTACATTGGTAATCACGCGGAACTCTATCTAAATTATTTAACCATTGTTCGAGTGCTTGTCTCGATCTTTATTTGGCAATTTTTAATCAATTTAATTTTAAGATTATTTTCTTTTGATGATTAACCTGTGTTATTTATTATAATCATAAATCAATCATTCTTGAAATTAAACTATTTTTACGGATTATATCACGATTTGGTTTTAATTTTTATTTTTATGCCCGACGTTTCGAAAGCTTTGCAGCCTTCGTGGTCACGGGTCAGATTAGAGTCTGAAAGTCTGAAAACCAAATCTTGATATAATCCGTAAAAATAGTTTTATTTCAATGAATAACATTCACGTAAACCTAAGAAATCAATCATTCTTATTTTGTTTGCATAACACTAGTTCATAAAATTTGTAATTTAAGGATATGTGGATAAAAGATATAGCTCTGAACGATCGATTGCAGTTTCAAACGCAAATACAATTTTCTTCCACTTACCCTAACCCTCTTCTAATGTGGGGTCAGCCCCTTTTTAAACATGTTATAGAAAGAATTTGGCTTAGTTTTTACGACCGTTCGTCTACATGACGTCCACTCCCTCTGGGGTCTCTAGTCCAGGGTAAATCGTTTTAGAAGATCCGCGTTACTCCAGGCCGACCTGGGATTCAAACCCAGGGCCTCAAAGCCCACAGACCATATGTGCTACGCCGAGACCAAGGAGGTATCAAAGTGTACAATTCAAAATCGTATTATTAGATAAATGTTAACACAATACCTATCCAAAGTACCACTTGAATCGTCAAAAAACCAACAATGACAAGATTGAATCCATCAAATTATGTAAAATAACATGAATGTGCGACCGAACAAAGGAGCTCCATCTAAATCAATACAAACTCGACGCCGTAAAATAACAATTAGGCGTTCAAAAACGGCCGCGGTCCTCCACAAGGGCCTTATTATACACGTATTATTTTAATATTGTTGCAACACTGCAACAATAACCGACATTTCATATTATAACTAATGAGCGTGTAGGCAACTTAAGCAAACACCATGATAACTTTGCCGTTCCAAAACCTCGCCAGCCGTAATTTTTGTACCTGTTTGTATAGAGGTTGTCAGTTGGCTGGTGGTTTTGTTAACTTTGTCGGTTCAACAAAGAAGTGACACGGGATGCATCTCCAACTGTCAAGCGGAGTTTTGTAAGAAAATAAACGTGTAATTATTATTAGTGGAATATTGTGGAGAGGTTCGGGGAAGGCGGCGTGGCGTAGTGCCGAGCGTAGGGGGAGGGGCAGGAAGAGGGGGGAGGCCGGTGTAGGCGTGTGTGGTCACACTTTACACCCTCTAGTGTTATTTTATTAGGCCTCGATTGACCATTTATATGAATTGAATGGAGACTGGCGCATCAACTTCTCGGCACAATATGGACTAAAAGACTAACCCCCTTCTTCACAATGAAATTATGGTCTTATCAAACGCATAACCCTATTTCTGCCTACTTTAGCTAAAAGAGAACTGAAATATGTTTATTGAATACAATGTTGCTGGTTATAGAAAAAATATTATTTTTATCTCTGGCAAACTTTGAAACAAATATGATTGTCTTGGATAGAAACAATCAATAAAACATATATATCAATGTTAGATGGGGTTAGGACCCCATTAGGAACCCCCCAATAAAGTCTAGGGACTTTAACAAAATTAATATCATTAAAAAAGAATATCAAACTTGAAACAGCTGACCGCAATCGGCCATGTTTTCACTATCGAACGATGGAATGTTTTAAGGCTAGTGAACCATTATGAATACAATTTTTATGAAACGTACTATTGCGGTTTTATTACGCTCTACTAATTTATTATGAATAAGGGGGTAAGTTTTAACAGAACTTTTAATACTTAGTTAATATACTGAACCCATGTCTCGCAGTAACCAAATAGCTAAACTATTTCATTGTGAAAACACTTTTCTTATACAATGTAAAATATGGACAGGTGGCGGTTCTCAATGTCACAGGATATTTATTTATAGATTTTAATTATATCGCCGCATCATTATGTTTAATAAGGTATGATTCAGGTGTCTCCTGTTCATCCTATAAGGTGGACCACTTTTATCACATTAACGCCCGAATGGTCAAACGCTGCGCCACTTTAACAGATTCTTATATTGATTTTCGCCATACAATTATGACAGATAAGGCGGCCTTAAAAGACATAAGGCGTCCTTAAGTGTATGCACATTCGGCGGTTAATGATTGAATTATAACCCAGATCATTTTTTGATGTCTTTCAATTTAATCAAAATGTATTTAGTTATTTGTTTATTGTATGGCGCCTCCTTGGTCTAGTGGCAGTGTGTTTGGGCTGTGGAGCGGGAGGTCCTGGGTTCGATTCCTAGGTCGGGCAAAGCAAATTTTCTAATTTAATATATCTGGGTCTGGATCCCTCACAGGGGGTTGACGTCAGGCAGGCGGCCGGTCGTAAAAACCAAGCCAATCCTTTCTGCAACACGCTTGTTTATGGTATAGGTATTTAAGGTTTTGTCTCTACCAGAGTTTACATTAATTACGTTTAACAAAATTTGGTTTAGATTTGTAATAAAAATGGCGCTGATATATTTTTCTGTCTTTCTCTCTCTCTTTCATTGTAATTGAAGCATTAAAAACAACCGTAATTTCCCGTAGTCCATAGTCACCTGTCGTTCAACACGGTGGAACAACAACATTAAAACAGCATAGCAATCATTCCACACCACGAACGCTCTAAGCGCAGGATGTTAGCGCTTAAACTGATTTATTGTATTTAAGTTTCAATTTCTGAGCGGAAGAGCCACCTGTAGAAAGTAACGTCTACAGCATGATTGGGCCGGCTCGACCGGTTTGATACCACTGTCTCACAGAAAACTGACGTAAAGTGGCAGCTTGCTGTCGCGTTTCGTTCAGTAAGTGAGATTTCCGGTGGCCCATTTCCCCCCTCCCCTTCCCAATCTCTTTTCCCTCCCCTTCCATTCCCTCCTTTTAGATTGGCGCCCCTGATTATATTTGTGTCTTGGGTGTCTATGGGCGGTGAAGATCACTTACCATCAGGTGACGCATCTGTTCGTTTGCCAGTCTCTGCTATAAAAAAAATACATTTATTTTTTATTGTCGATAGGCTTAGAAGACATAGAGAGTACCAAACTAGTATATTGTGGCACTAACGCCAGGGCTGGAAAAATATTTCTGTCATAGTCCACGGTTATTTTTGACTACGTATTTCAATAAAAATAGCATATATGACTTCGACTTTGCGAAAGACATAGCCCCTTACTTATAAAAATATTAAAGCGCTGCTTATCTTTATACCATAGGTTGTCCCTTTCATTTTTAAACAATGTAACGCAAGGAAAAAAGAGACAGGTTATTCTTAACCATTTGCTTAGCAAAAAAGGCTTTTATAAGTAAGGCCCAATATGTCAAAACATAAAAAACAACAATACCACTATAAATCTCCGTGAAACTTCACACAATGAAATGTTTAAGAGGAAAAAAGTTTTGTCACATCCTTTATTCCTCAAACATAATAAAATCAGTGGACAATTGTGGACAACCACCAAACGATATTCAAACATGTCACCTTATAATTTGACAATGAAACACACAATCGCCGTGCAACACAAACAGACAGAAAGTGGAATGTTGGCCCCAAACACGCCAACACTTGTGCCAACATAATCAGGCTGATTATTGTACGCCGCGCGGCGCTGCGCTGGTTGAATTAGTACGATTCATCATATTCTTGTACTATGATTACTTATAACGAGTTAGCTGTGAGATATTTTAGTAGTATCGAATTAATTATAACATATAACATAAGCTCACGCCTGTATCCCCGAAGAGGTAGGCAAAGGTGCACTAGCGAACTAGTACACCGACATTTCGCCGAGCTTAGTTCCGTCCCAGATGTGATAGGGGGCGAGCCTATCGCCATATCGGGCACAAATTCCAGACTCCGAGCTTTATTCATTGTAATGTTATGTATATTATAGTAATAATTGTAACCAACAGTCGCCTCCTTGGTCTAGTGGCAGCGTAATATGGCTGTGGACCACTAGATCCCGGCTTCAAATCCCAGGTTGGACAACGCAGTTTTTCTAACGTAATTTGCCTGGGCTTGCCTCCCCCAGACGGGATTGACTTCAGGCAAGACGCCTGTCGTAACAACTAAGCCGAATCCTGTCTGCAACATGCATAAAAATACGTTGTGCCGACCGATCTTAGAGTGGGATAAAGACAGATGAAAAAATAGATCTATTTTATAAGCATAGATAACATTAAAAATTATACTACTAAAATGAAAAACTGAATATTATAGCATCTGAAAAACATAATAAGATAAGCCTGTATTGAAGGATCTAATAATGATCTAAAGACATTTCAAAATAAAGTCTATAGAGGTCGTCAACATCCACTCCAACTTCAAAAGGAATATTATTAATCAAGCATAAAGTCATGTCACTGTAATAATTCAATTTGGTAAATTTAAAATGAGTCCGGTATTACGAAATATCCCATCATAGTAATCTGTATTAATTCCGATATTAAACTGAGCACAGACGAAGCGAACTATTGAAATCAATCCGAATATAAATCCTCGGTTATTATAAGCGGATGTGAGTGCATAGGCGGCAGGCGGCAGGCGGATCGCTCGTGACCGCTCGCTCGGCGATTAATTAAAAAACATATTAGATGGGGCTAGGTCCCTTTGACAGCGGTAAGCCGATTGGCGGAATGTTTCAAGTACCTTTTTAAAGTGAGATTATGGAAAGTTGCCGAGTGGCCGACACGCATCCGTGCCCACCGCCACGCAATTATCTCTTGCACATGTTTCATATTTTGATTATTTAAATTGCTGTCAAACGAAATTGTTCAGATTCATTCTGCCTGGGTCGCAAGAAGTATATCGTGGTTATTTTAAAGCTTGACTCAATTAATATTGTAGAGTTCTTTTGACATTTGTATTAAATATCTTTACATATTTAACATAGTTTTACTTTTCTTCATAACTCCTTGTTCTAATGTTATTGTTTTCCGTTCAATAAATCCATTGGATGTTATTGTAAGTTAATCAATCGATCAATTCTTGTTATGTGCAATTATCATCTCGAATTTAAGCGTCTCAATTGAGTCAAGTGGCATCTAGAACCCATTATACAAATAAACTATTAACAAATTATACAAAAGCCATTTCTGGTTGGATGCCAAAACCCAAGTTATCCCGCAGAAGTTGGCTCGAAAGCAAGGCAATAAGTCACTAATAAATTACGCGACCACTAGCTTTCCAATTAAAGTAGCAAAAACATATTATTCATTTTTCTTTTTATTACATTATTTGTAAGAATTCAATTGCCGATATGTTGATCGAACTTCTATTCATCCCTCAGTAAACAAAACCAATATGGAACAGTATACAGGGTTGATATTTTCAACTGACTTCCAAGAACAACATTCTCATGTAGTTTTAGAGAACATACAATAAAAGTATTTCACGTAGTATTTTCAATAAATACGGATCGATTTAAATGATACTTTTGGTATTCATAGAGCTTATTCAAATTATAATACGATTGCAACCTGACAACAGGTCGAGCATGAGAACTAACATGAACACTAATGAGCATGAATACTAAGCCTACCGTGGAAACTGGAAAGAAAAGAAATAGAGATTTCAGTGGGCCACGAAAATATATATATCAAACATACAGCTGCCTTTTCATGAATTATTTATGAATGAGTATTAATAAACTAATCGAGCCGGTTCATTGAGATTGTAAGCAAAATTGTCTACAACCCAGCTTTAGACTTTTCTTTCAAACTCATGTAATGTAACTTATGTAAACGAATTACTATTATAATGTATTAACAACACGACCACATTAACAAGCCTACAATAATTGATAATTCATCAGACATAGCTGATTAGACACTCCGCCGATGACACCCGAGCGACGCGACACACCGGCCGATCGACAGTCGAGCGACGGCGCTCGCCACTGCAATTACCGCCGGCGCTGGGCAAATTGCAGGCCCACCGCGTCCGCGCCGGACACTGCGGCTATTGCCCGAAATCGCTTATTCACGGCCGCTAGTTGCCTAGTTAGAACAGCTGTTGGTGATTGGTATAATGTGGGAGCGATTGGCGTGTTAATAGGCCCATAGTAATTGATGATCCTGTAGCTAAGTTATTTTGTTTTATTGGTGTAGTGGCAACACACTTAGTGAGAAATCATGACACCCTGAGATCAAATCCCAATTAGTATTCAAGTTTATTTTTTCATAAATCTAACAGATAGAGAATTGGGTTTATTTGGACTTAAATGAAACTCTGCATGAAGGCGACAAGCACCGAGGAAGTTCTTTTAACAAGGCGTAGTTATGAATAACTGTGAAACCATAATAGAACGAATACTTACATTGCGTCAAAATAAATCTTATCATATCTGGGATGGACCTAAGCTCAGTGAAATGTGAATATTTTATTACGCTATTGCACCTCTGTCTACCCTATCTGGAATACAGGCGTGAGCTTATGTTATGTTTGTTAAATTTGAGAACTCATCTCTTTTATTGCC
The DNA here is from genome assembly GCA_036417725.1 of Clanis bilineata. Classification (NCBI taxonomy): domain Eukaryota; kingdom Metazoa; phylum Arthropoda; class Insecta; order Lepidoptera; family Sphingidae; genus Clanis; species Clanis bilineata. The sequence goes on along the minus strand of CM071154.1, from coordinate 16,429,881 downwards.
TACTTCCACTTATAGTCCGTCTCCGCTACCCGCTCACGCGCCCTCCCGTCCCCGACACCACTCTTCAGCCACACATATAATTTGCCCGCGGCACGCCCCGCGTTGTTTATTTTGCCGGCCGGTTGTCGGTCGTCGGTCGTGGGTTGTCGGAAGTCGCCTCGTTTTCTCGTTAACTCCATATTTTCATAAGTTTATTATCCCATGGTTAGTTAGTGCGGTGACTTGCCGATATTTAAACGTTCCTGTATAAATTGGAGTCATTTTAACAACCCGTTTCCGTCGCTGCTATTTCGATTGACAAGCTTATAAAAAATTGTTGTTAGAAATGTTATTTATTCATGCCTTGGTATTTATTTATTCTGATAATAAGAGCCTTAATCTATTTTCTTTACAATAGGAGAAAATATTAAGTTAATTATAGCTAATAAATTAATGTTGTTTTAAAAATGTAGTCAGATGAGCAGATAGTACCTCTGATGGTATGTGGTTACCACCGCCCATGCATATCGGAAATACAAAACGCACACCGAGCCGCTGCCTACCGTAACGTACCGAAAAGAAACGGAATAGACACTGGTTCGATTCTGGGGAGGGGTTCTATTTAAAGGTAGAAACTTAGTGATCGAGTAATGATTGCCCAAGTTATTTTTTTATACCAGGACTGCCAAACGAGCACATGGGTCCCCTGATGATAAGTGATCTCCACCGCCCATAGACAGCCAAGACACAAAAATAATCATGGGTGCGTTGCCAACCTTAAAGGAGGTAACACGGATTGGGAAAGGGAGGTGGGTAATTGGGCCACCGAAATCTTACTCACCGAACAAAACGCGACAGCAAGCTGCCACTTCACATCGGTTTTCTGAGAGACATCTACAATTTATAAAATAAAATAACTCTAACCAGATATCGTAGCCAACCCCTATTCAATTCCAACTTTCTTTCAATAAAAGCCAATCCATAAGACTGTAAGTGTAGGTAGGTAGGAGGCGACGCAGGTAGTCGGCAAAATCAATACCGGCCCACGATTTCATACTTCATAACTGAACTTTATTCCCCTCCCTCCCCGGTGTGGACCTCTTTAATCCGTTAAATTGAACTCACCTCACAAACGACAGATCTGATCAAACCGATATGTATGCTGTACAGTAAAATCAATCAGAATGTTTGTATGAAAGGTATTTACTTGGTTTACCATTTCAATATCTGACAAATATTTCGATTTCGATAAAAAAAACATTCAGTTTAATTACTTACTTTTATGGATGATATTGGGATTTTAACGGGAAGTCTGACAGGGTGGGCGTTGCATGTTAAAATTATTTCATATTATTCTCTAGAGCTGTGTTTGTTGGTTTAAGTGTTGTGGTTTAATGCATCAAACTTCAGTGAAGATGGACAGTATAATGTGGAAAAATTTTAACGGGTGATCTTCGATGAGTTTTGCTTGGTGCGTTGGCTGGCTTTGTTCGCCGAGTGAAAGTCATCTGAGGGGCACTGGACTGGAAGGAACTACCGCCATAATCCCAGCAGGGCCTTGAGATCACATCTGGGTCTCATTGTCATTGTGAAAACATAATTGCTCTATTTACGTTGACATTGGCTAAATCACCGCATATACGTGGAAGCCATTATTTTTAAAAGAAGAAGATAAAGGATAATATTTCCATGTCATCACCAATTAATAATATGTTTTAGGTAAAATATTTGCGTATCTTTCATTACGTAATTCATTTAACCCCAAATTTCTTTCATTACAAATAACTTCTCCGACAAAATTAATTGGAGGCATCAACTAAATTGGTCGGCGTGTGTCGCAAACAATCACTAACCGTTTCAATGGAGATCGGTTAACGTTACACACGTAACCGCACATTACTTCATCGACTAATCAAAACGTGTCGGACGCACACCCAAATTGAATAATGAAGTGTTAAGGCGACGCTCGGAGCTCCGCGGCCGATGTCATTGTCCCGCAAATTGCCGCCAAATTGGGAACAGAGTCGCGCTGGCAACTCTATTTAGCTCACGCCTGCACCTGATTGGTCGACACGCCCCGCGCCGCTCGTTCGGAAACTCCATTCAGACAGGACTAAAGAAATGAAATTATGCACTACGTAAATAAGAACGGCTTTGTGAACGTTCACTTGCCTTATTTAAACTGTCACCGGGTTGTGAGCGGACGCTTTAGTTTAATGAAATCGGTGTCGAGGCCGGCGAGTGGCCGGAGTCCGGACCGAAGCTTTTATTCTCTGCTGTCTTCGCTGCAGGCTTTGGACGCGACTTCTTCTAGCCTATTGTGCTACTAAGTAGACATTGGAATAGTACAAATTATGCCCATTGTTTCAAGTGAATCATTCATTAATTCTTATTTTTCTTCATTCATAAGACGACGACTTAGGCCTCACGACTCTCATTTATTTTAAGTAGTCTCATAAAATAGATCCACATGTTTATTACAAGTTATAATTTTACTACTCGTATATTGGCTGATAGCCATTCGGATTCTGTGACTTTTAGGAGGAATACAGCTTGAAAGAATACCTACTTGGCAAATACCTACTTGTAACATAGAGGTTACCTTTATTCTTGCATGATGGCATCATAGGAACTGGTCGTAAACGTAGCATAATCCAAATGTAATTTCGATTGGCAAGATACCTCTATATTGCATTATTTCACGGTCACCAGATTTATGGCAATCTGATTATAAATAAATGTAATTTCCACAACTACCTTCATCATGTCAATCTTTCAAAGCTTCAATTGCTATTACATTGGCACAAGTGAAGCTTTACATACGAACAAGACTGACTCCACACACTATGCATTACACTCTGATAAATTAACAAGATGATAAACACTTTTGTGAACTGTCTTTGTTACAAATTGAACTAGTCATTCTGTTTGATATGCAATAACAATCAGCCGTCACGTTCAACAGAGACGCCATTTTGCATTTGACGTTTCTTATAAGTGTATTTTTTTTTTTTTTTTTTTTATATTGTTCATAGCCATGGATACAATGTCCTTCAGCCGTATACTTTTTATTATTTATTACACTTTGTTTCCTATATCTAAGTTTTCGCAAGTGCATTGAAGTCGGATGTGTTCGATTTCAAGGCCCTGCTGGAGTTTTGGCGTCAATTCTTTCCAGTTTGATGCTTTTTAGACGATTTTCTCGAAGCGGAGGAGTCGAACATGGTCGACCCATCAACCCGACAAAAAGCGTCCAAAATCACTTATTTCAAAGCTTCCACATACTGTCCATCTTCGTTGATGTTTATCGCTTAGATTCACATCACATTTAAACCACAAGCACAACTTTAGACTAGAATATGAAATCATTAAAACAAGCGACCACCCGCACCGTCAGAATTCCCGCCAAAACTCTAAGTGTATTTTAATGACGGTGTTGCCAGTAATTATCAATGAATTTACACACTCTATTGTAATGTGCTAATGAAGTATAAAAGCTATTAAATATCAGTTAAACAAATATAAACAGTACATGTGTTGACTGTCTGTCAATTTTAATAAGAAAAACAATCGAAATATACTTATTTATATTCTGCTTTCAATGTCAGACTCTTGTAAGGTTTTCGAGATTTGGCAAGTGGTTTTAGTTAGAATATCTGAACATTTCATAAATAATACCCAAAGACTTACAGCCCAATCTAGGTACACAGATACATTAATACTTCCAGGAAAATTCCAGCGGCCCGAGCAGGATTTTTTTGCCAATCGAATTTGTATCGAAGGCGTTACGCCTCTATGAAATTTGTATTGAAATATTAACCAAATATCATCAGAGTGCAGCGAGCTCGATATGAATTGGATAGTCAAAAATATTCCTGTTATAAATAAATATGTAAATACACCCAACAGTCACACACATAGTCCTGACCCTACACTAGGTACAACCTGTATCGTGGGTATCAGAAACAACGAGAGACTCTCGGTCTCACAACACCCAGACCCGAAATAAATTTCTGTGGGTCCACCCAGATATTTGTCTCGGTGCGGGAATTGAACCCACGGCCTCACGTTTCACAGCCGGCTACTTACCCGCAGCGCCACGGAGGCTGTCGGCTATGGCCGAAGTATTTATTTTATTTATTTCACATTTTTTTTTTTTATATAGCATAGATTGGCAAACGAGCAGATGGGTCACCTGATGGTAAGTGATCTCCACCGCCCATAGACACCCAAGACACAAAAAAATCATGGGTGCGTTGCCAACCTAAAAGGAGGGAATGGAAGGGCAGGGAAGGGGATTGGGAAAAAGAGTGGAGAAATCGGTCACCGGAAATCTCACTCACCGAACGAAACGCGACAGCAAGTTGCCACTTTACGTCGGTTTTCTGTGAGACAGTGTTATCTAACCGGTCGAGCCGACCCATTCGTGCTATAGATTTTACTGTCTACAGCGTGGCTCTACCACTAAAAAACACTTTATTAAACTAGCGCTAAAACATGCACATCGGAGTGGCAATAGAATATAATGTCTTATGACTGTTTCTCATAATTAATTAATACGGCGCCTTGTTAGAAAGTTTGTGCTAATGTGATATCCTAGAAGACCAATAAAGTTTCATTCATATTAAATATCGGCCGACATCTGATTTATTTCTTGTCCATAAAAGGTAACAAATCAAGTAATAATCAATTAATTATTTAATATTACTGTCCCACTGCTGGGCACGGACCTCCTCTACTAAAGAGAGGGGTTAGACCTTAGACCATGCTGGCCTAATGCGGGATGGTAGACTTCACATATGTACCTTCGAAATTCTTTTGGAGAAATATGGTATGTAGGTTTCCTCAAGATATTTTCTTTCACCGTTATAGCAAGCGATAATTCACAACGAAAATACACTTAACATAGAAAGTCAGAGGTGTATGCTAATTTTGGGGTGGGTCTCGAACCTCCAATACTCGTCTCTGCAGTCCGTACCATTCCCAACTGAGCTATCGCTACTTCATCGTAATCAAATGATTAACAGATATTTTAATATAATTAACAAATCCCCAAAAGCAATAATCTAGGAAGATTACCAGTCTAACCTCGAACCCCACAGATAGTAATCTCCATAATCCCACATGATCGGCGACTTGTGTCCCGCGAATCACTTAATCAAATCGCGTGAAGTGCGGGATGTTTACAAGTTTAGGACTCGTCACTCGATCCCGGGGGACGCGCCCCTCACTAGGGGATGTACTTCTCTTTATCCACGCTGCACTGTTACTAAACATATGATCGATTGTTTTGTTTTAAAGTGTTTTGAAGGTCTCGTAAATCAAGCTCAGATTATCTGTAGAAATATTCTGACCAAATATTTATAAGAATAACGTAGACAACACATACTTCGATTAGATTTCTAAGACACAGATGTACATAATCTAAACTCAATCTAATCTGTTCAGATGATGTCGCCTGATCGTAGTTTATGAAGACTATTCAAATTATTTAGATAGGCTATTTTTATAGCATAACACAGACAAGACACATTTCTATTATATTTCTTAACCTAGAGGTATTGGAAGAAATATACTGATAGAAAATTTGAAATAACAACTTTTTGCACTAGTATGATCTTATTCAATTAAGTTTATGGAGTTATAATGAAAAAAAAGTTAGTTTTAAAGTATTTCTATTTAAAATATTTCTGTATACGATATCGAACTACAAATACTTATTCTAATGCATGCAAATAGTCCTATGAAGTGTATGAAATAGACATCAAACAATCAGCATTAATAAAATTAATAAAATCAAACGAAAAACACGGAGAGAAAAATGACATTTATATTTTCACTCTTCGACTTACCGACTTCTGGTGGCCGAGAATATACCGAAAGCGAAACCACTCTTCCTTGTCATGGGTGGAAAGACCGACATGTGACGTCTATTATATCTTGTGACATCATATCGATCAATTCTAAGATGGCTCCTCTACGCTGCTGGAACAAAAATATTGTTCGTTTATTAATTAATTAATTTAATGTTTACACTGTAATATTTCGTAAAGAGGTGTTTTTTTTTTATATCAGAGACTGTCAAACGAGCAGATGGGTCACCTGATGGTGAGTGATCTCCACCGCCCATAGACACCCAAGACACAAAAAGAATTGTGGGTGCAAACCTAAAAGGAAGGAATGGAAGGGGAGGAAAAGGAAGGAGGGAATTGGGCCACAAGAAATCTCACTCACCGAACGAAACGCGACAGCGAGCTGCCACTTTACGTCGGTTTTTCGGTGAAACAGTGGTATCAAACCGGTCGAGCCGGCCCATTCGTGCTGTAGACGTAACGTCTACAGCAGCGGTCGGCAACATGTAGCATCCTATTTACAGCCCGTGATTGTTTTGTAAATCGGTCATAAATATCTAAAATGTTATAGATTATACCTCTATAGATAGAAAATATGAGGTGAGGCCCGCCTTTACTGTATTTTACCACCTTGCGGCCCCTGCCTGCCAAAAGGTTGCTGACCACTGGTGTACAGCATGGCTCTACCACTCAAAAAAGTCATAAGGTAATTTTGTGATGAGTGATGACCACTCAACATTATCAGAATAATTATTTATTCATTATCAGAATAAGTATTTGCTCGACCTAAAACCTAGCCGTGGTGTTTTGTGAAAAAAAAATACTGCTTTAGTGAAACGAATTTATTTATGTATACGAAACATAGCATACTTAAACATAATAACTTAAAAAAATATATGTCTACTGATCTATCATAGAATAAAATTATTTTTTCTACCAATGTCCGACTTGTTTAACGATTAAGTTTGCTAATGACATGTTATAAGGCTATAATGCTTGTGTTGTCAAATAATTGAAATAATTATAATACCAGCGTTACTGTAAACACAGCTAATTGATTTAATTAAAACTTAACAATTTTAATTCGCCCGAAATCCAGCGCACACACGCCCCGCAGACAAATTGTTTCACTAGCAATACGGGTACTACCCTTGTACTAATGTGTCCAGGATACTTGACCCCTCACATCCAGGCTCATTCCGAACCACCGACTGGTTTTACATAGAAGCAGGGAGCGTGAGAGTCTAAAGTACACTGGTTAATGTCACACACGTAATAAATTGTGTACGGGTGTTACTGTAGGAGCGTAACGCGTCATTAACTCTGTAGAATGTGCTGTCAAATTAACAATTATACGGAACCATTGTACGCTTATGTTAATTAGTGAATTCTGTATGTGTGGTACACCTTCACTCACGCACTCACGCTCTGTGTGAACATGCTAAAATTTTGCTTTTATTTTTTAGTTCATTTTCTGTAGTTATACAATAGTACAAAATAAACACCATAACATAACATAAGCTCACGCCTGTATCCCCGACGGGGTAGACAGAGGCGCACTAGCGAACTAGAACACCCACATTTCGCCGAGCTTAGTTCCGTCCCAGATGTTATAGGGGGCGAGCCTATCGCCATATCGGGCACAAATTCCAGACTCCGGGTTGATATGGTTAATCCAATATCACTTTGCCCGACCCGGGGATCGAACTAGAGACCTCAGAACCGTAATCGTACCGAAATACCACCACGCCACCGAGGCAGTCATATAGTACAAAATGTATTGTTTTATACGATATTCATTAAATGCAATTAAAAATACTTTTACCTTTAATGAGGAATTTAAAACCTAACGACATAATCTTTAGTATCATTTGAAATCGCCTGTTTGGTCTACGTTCAGCGTATAAGAGCTACAGTAAACCAGGCGATCCGGGTTCGAATCCTAGGTCGGGCGATTGTAGTTCTGAAATGATTTGGCTTGGATCTTTAAAAGGGTTTTGACGTCAGGTAACTAAGGCCCATTTTTATTTGGATGGATTGGATGCAATAAAGGGCTTAGAGGAGTTGGAAGAAGAAGAAGATTGTCTGCACATTATAAGCTATCTTCATCACAAAGTCACTGCAATTATTATCAACGAATCACACAGCCGCGTAGCCGTCTCGATCCGAGATTGATTAGAGCAATCAAGCAACGAGCTGAGTTGATCCCGGGCCGGCCGCGACAATTACCGGCGCTAATCCCGGGGAGTCCCGGTGTCCCGGTAATGGCCGCCTAATCTCCGGCGCGCTGTCACCGGCCCGTTGGTACCAATCAATAACCCCGGAGCCGCCGGCACTGCGCCGGGCCCGGCCGGGACGTGATCTCACCGAGAACAATTACAGTAATTGCGTTTAGAGTCTAACCGCCGAATGGTCATACACTTAAGGTCGCCTTATGTCGTTTAAGGCCGCCTTATCTGTCAAAATTGTATGGCGAAAATCAATTTAGGAAGCCTTTAAAGTTGAGGAGCGTTTGACCATTCGGGCGTAAAACTATCCGATTAATTTATCGACATACATCTACATAAGTTCACGTCTGTATCCCCGAAGGGATAAGCCGAGGTGCATTTCGCTGCGCTTATTTTCGTCCCAGTTGAGATAGGGGGCGAGCCTATCGCCATTTCGGGCACAAATTCCAGACTCCTGGCTGATACTGAAAAGTCCAATACCACTTTGCGCGACCCGGGGATCGACCCGAGATATCAGGACGATAGTCGTACCGTGCATGCAATACCACTACGCGACCCAGGTAGTCTATTTAAAATCAAATGATAAAAAACGATTAAATAGTACGTAGCTTTCGCTTGCGGATTTGTCTGCATTAGGAACGTCCTTCTTATACATAAATATCTTACGTATTGCAATTATAATCACGGTCTAAACGCGGAATGTCTCCGAAAAAGGATGGGTTTTGAATAATATTTGAAATGTCTCTAGCTATTTATTCACTTCTACCTTTACCACAATATTATGTACCAGTTGTCGGTGCATGGCGCATTATTTGGGATGGATTGCTCACACAACGACAAGGGCCATACGATGGTGATCCAACTACACTGATTCAACCTTTCACAGGAATTAGAGATAATGCAAATAGGGTCTGTCGATCAATTTGGTTTCATATACTATGTACTAAGGTTTTGCTACAGTAAACGCAGAACTAAAGTTGAAAAAAAATTACTATGAAATCTACATAGTTTATAGTCTTATATTTCTCGTATTTTACGACACTCACCCCTTTAGCATTCAATTGACAGAGCACTGGTTTGACACCGCTACTAAAACAATAAGCAAAAGCGCTTGGCCACGCTCCTTGAAACTTAATTTTGACTATTGACAATTAATAAATAAATAAATAACACCCAACAGTCACATACATAGTCCTGACCCCACACTAAGATCGAGTCTTGTGTCTTGGGTATCAGGAACTACGAGAGACTTTCGGTCTCACAACACCCAGACCCGAAACAAATATTTGTATGCCATACAAACATTTGTCTCGGTGCGGGGATCGAACCCACGGCCTCTCGCTTCACAGCCGGCTACTCGCCCGCTGCGCCACGGAATCTGTCGAATTAAATAATTTTGGCCATTGACCTTCAGAAAATGTTATCAGCTAAAGCGGTAACTGCACCTAAAATGTAAGTCTAAATTATGGGTTCTAAATTAAATTTTGTATCAGTATTCAATCCAGTATTCAGTCTAGGTTTAAAAGATGTTAAAACAAGAGGCGAGAGATCCGATATAACTAGAACACAACTCAATTACTCAGGTAATGAACGAAACAAACGCAGAGTTGTGTACAGCGGCTCTACCGTGATATAATACGCGTAGAGTATTAATTTGCGCAGAGAGCTCCCGGATAGAGTTTAATTAACAAATTTAATTAGAAATTAACTGTTTTGTAGAGAGCGAGAGACGGCTCTGTGCGGTCGGAACTCGGGACCGGCGCAGGGTTGCCGCGCCCGAAACAATTTAATATCCCCTGTTTTTGTTAGATGTAATTAATTTCCAAATATTAATTATAGACGAAACGGTTTGATTACCACGGTAATGGTTGATTGAAGTTGGATTTTAACACTGATGGTTCAAAAATTCATACTGTTTATTTTAATGCGTAACATGAATCTACAATTTAATCTTTGAGTAATAAGGAAAACACGTTTATAAATGTCAACAGGTAATGAAAAAAATAAACGTGAAACTTGAAAAAAGGTAGTTTATTGTATTATGACAAGGACACAAAGATGTACCAAGCAAGCCCATCGGAAAAACCGAATATGCATTACCTGATCTGACCTGACCTGCCTCGGTGGCGTGGTTATATTACTGTACGACTACCATCCTGAGGTCTAGGGTTCGATTCCCGGGTCGGACAAAGTGATATTGGATTTTTCCATATCAGCCCGGAATCTGGAGTTTGTGCCCGATATGGCGATAAGCTCGACTCCTATCACACCTGGGTCGAAACTAAGCTCGACGAAATGTGGGTGTTCTAGTTCGCTAGTGTCTCTGTGTGAGCTTATGTATGTTTTAATCTTAGAATGCGAGCCACACAATGTGTGTGGGTCACAGTGGCAGGTTTAACACAACGTGTACGATAGTCGCTATATATTATACCCCACCACCAGCAAATCCTACCTCTACCACTAACCACATCATATTTTGAAATAATATTGAAATTGTGAGATTCTTAATTTACCTAATCTCTCTTTCTGCCTGCCCTTATCCCACCTTAATATGAGGTCGACGCAACACCGTTTTTCAAGCATGTTGCAGAATATATTTAACTTAGTTTTTACGACCGGCTGCCTGCCTGATGTCAACCCCCTCTGAGTGAGCCAATCCCGGTCAAATTAAATGAGAAAATTTTCTTTGCCCGACCTGGGAATGGAACCCAGGACCTCCCGGTTCACACCACAGCCCATATATGCTACCATTAGACCAAGGAGGCGACAATCTATTAAGCACACGGTTAGTACTATAAGTAATATCATCATAGCCACAGAAATATAAAATATTACAGTTGTCGGCACGGCTGACAGCCCTAAGCCCAGTAGGCGAGTAAACAGCGCGCCGGCACTCGCGGTGAATTTGAAAATTTAATTTAGTTCAGTTTTGTTCCCACTAATTGGTTTGTTTTCCTTGCTTAGTTACTATGCCATTGGTTCGGACGCTCGACCGTCCGGCCGTTCGATCGTCCGGGTGTCCGGCTGGCCGGGTGTGTGTCCAATATACTGCCGATATTAATTAGAATGTTTGAACGACTCCAAGCGAATTCGCTGAACAAATAATGTTAAATTAGATTTTGTTGCGAGCTATATGTCACGGGCTTTATGACGTTTTTGTATGTATGTTAGTAGCTATATTTATGATAACTAACCAAAATTGTAATTTGTTAATTTTTAATTAAATTTTAAATCTTAGGAACCTCTTCTACGATATATAATGGAGTTTTTTTAAAGAAAAATTTGTTTAGTCTGTCAATCTAAAAAATAACTCCGGTCTAAGTCGAAGTTCGATTTAAAAATTTCAAATCCTGACTGAATTCGTTTTTTTTAATCAGACTTAGTCGAAGTTCGTTCAATAGATCTCAGCCTAAGAATGCAGTACGTTCCTTTAAAACTTAATATTTTATCACGACACAGTCTCATAGATAATAACAATAATGCTATTTTTTTTATATAATAATTTAAAAAAAAAAGGGAACTACTGACTACTAAGCAATGATTAAATTAATATAGTAATTGTTAAATCCTACTATGTATTAAAATTATTAAATTAATACATAGAAGAGGTAAAAATAAGGACTTTCAGGATTTCAGGATTTTTTTGCAACACACCCTTTCAAGCACGTTGCACAGAGGTTTTGGCTCATTTTATACGACCGGCCGCCTGCCTGACGTCAAACCCTCTGAGGGCTCCTAGTCCCGGGCAAATTAAATTAGAAAATTTGCTTTTCCCGGCCTGGGAATCGTACTCAGGACTTCCCGGTCCGCTGCCAAGACACACTAGACCAAGGTGGCGACAAATATGTTATTAAATAAAAAATAAATTATTATTTTTGTATTATCCACCAGGTATGGTTCCAAAACCGTCGCGCGAAGTGGCGCAAGACGGAGAAGTGTTGGGGCCGGTCTACGATAATGGCGGAGTACGGGCTCTACGGGGCCATGGTGCGGCACTCGCTGCCCCTGCCCGAGACCATCCTCAACAGCGCCAAGGACAACGACTCGGTGGCGCCGTGGCTGCTCGGTGAGTACGCTGGATCAATGGACTTTACAAGTCTCTTTTGAAATGAAGCGCTGTCAATGAATCCTGCATCCTATATTAATAGGTAGCTTTTGCTCACGACATCGTTATATGTATTATATATCGTGTATATCCCACGGAATCCGCAAACTTTTCCAAGATAAAAAGTAGCCTATGTTAGTAACTGATAATGTAGCGTTCCATAGGTTTTATTTCTTTTTTATCATTTCAGTAGTTTCTGAGTTTATTCATTATAAACAAAAATACAAAAAAGCTAAAAGATTTTTTTTGTATTATTGTTTTTTCTATAAAAATATAGTATAGAAGAGTAAACAAGTTCTCCGGTCGCGGCTCCGTTCGTACGTTGCAGAAAGGATTCGACTTTTAGTCTTTACGACCGATCGCCCTAAGATCGTGTTAGAAAAACAGCTTTGCCCCATATAGGAATTGAACCCAGGACCAACTAGTTCACATATACGTTGACATTAGATCAATACACTAAAGAGGCGACAATTGATTAAATTGACAACAAATTTGTAAGTGGTAAAACTATGCTGTAGCCAATTTCGTCTACAACATGAATGGGTCGACTCAAGCCTATTGTTGTACAACAGACATAACATAACATAAGATCACGCCTGTATCCCCGAAGGGGTAGGCAGAGGCGCACTAGCAAACTAGAACACCCACATTTCGCCGAGCTTAGTTCCGTCCCAGATGTGATAGGGGGCGAGCCTATCGCCATATCGGGCACAAATTCCAGACTCCGGGCTGATATGGAAAAATCCAATTTCACTTTGCCCGACCCGGGATCGAACCCGAGACCTCAGATCTGTAGTCGTACCGAAATACCACCACGCCACCGAGGCAGGCTGTTGTACAACAGCGGCAACTTATTATTGTATTCTATGCGATATCCTCTCACTTGATGGCGCACCTCATTTCAGATTAGACATGTTGTACTAGTTAAGCTGTGTAGACCTCTAAATACGAGAAGTTCATTTATTCTTATTTGCTTTTCTTCCCAATAGTGATGGAGAAGTAAAATTAGATTCAATTCAAATAGCAGCAACTTCTTGATATTATCAGTTTTTATTAATTTAGAGATGTACAAAATGAACGTATAGAATAGCATCTCGTTTATTTCAAAATCTAGAAGTACGTATTGATTTTTGGTCTACATAGATTTCTTAGTACTTATTTATTATGTTTATTTATCTTTTTGTTCCACGGGAAACATACATACATAATACTTAAACATAACTTATACCACTTTGGTTAACGGATGAGTTTTTCTTACGAATTCAGACGAGCAGACAGCTCAGCTGATGGTAAGCTGATACCATCGCCCATGCACATCGGTAATGCCTACTGTTCAGCCAGTCCAGCCTCTACATACCGTGCAAACACTTTTTAAACCTCATTTGAAGCCTGAAGGCCATGTCTTCAAGTAAACACTGAAAATGGAATATTAGTATGGACTACCAAATACTAAAATATTATCTAATATGAACTCTATATTAGTTGTCCAATGAATTCGTTAGCATCCATACTAATATTATAAATGCGAAAGTTGTTTAGTTGTTATGGATGGACGGATGTTTGTAACTCAGTCACGCCAGAACGGCTGAATGGATCTGGATGAAATATGGCACAGAGATAGATTATAGCCTCGAAATAGCACATCGGCTACTTTTTAACCCGAAAAGTTAACGTGAAAAACGCGAAGTTAGTCGCGGACACCAGCTATATTATGATTTACAGCAATCTCCTTTTCACATTCCCTTCGGGTGTTGCGCGAACACTCTCTCTCTCTCTCTCTCTCTCTCTCTCTAGTGCCTATCCACTACTGGATGTTGGCTGTCAACTCTGCATATTCCTTTCTATTTCTTGCCAGATTGTATAGTTCTTCTACTCGTGTAATTCCTGTCCATTCTCTTATATTTCTGTGCCAAGATTACCTTCTTCTACCAACGTGTCTCTTTCCATCTAATTTTCCCATTGCAATTATTTGTAGAAGGCGATACTGTGGATGCCTGAGCATATGTCCGAGGAAATTGATTTTTCGTTTCTTGATGGTTAGTACTAGTTCGCGTGATTTTCGAACACGTTGTAGAATTTGGTCATTTGTGACTCGTTGCATCCAGCTGATCCTAAGCATGCGACGGTAGAACCACATTTCCAGCGCCTCAAGCCTTTTACGCATGTCTTCTTTGATAGTCCATGCTTCGCATCCGTAAAAGACATAGTATATATAGCATTGGAGTAACCGTACTCGTAGTGTTATGTCTAGTTATTTATGGCACAGGACTTTTTTCATCTTGTTAACCCTTTCCTAACGAATATACAAAAAATAATGAAAATCTAAGTTTTTATGGTGGTATATGGATAAGGGGTAGTAAAGAAATATATTTTTTTTGTTTCAGATTTTTTTATTATATTTAGGTCTTAGATTAATAGTCATAGATACCTAACCCACGCGTAAAAATCTTGCCATTCATGTAGGTCTACTTTACAGCCACATCAGTCGCTGGTTCCACAGTTGTCATAGAAACGACATCGCGGCAACGTCTCTTACTATAATTTTAAAAATGCTTTCCTGTTGTATATTGTCGTGCAAAAATTATTCAGGAAAAACTCACAAGTGTCCTGAGATCACATTTCAAACGGTAAATAATCGAAATCAGTTTATTTTGATTGATAAATTACGAAAGTAAAATAATATTTTTGAAAGATGTCAGTTTCAATTAAGTGTTATCATAAAAAAATATTTGATTTTCCCGAAGAAATATTAATATAATAAGTAATGATTAAATCATCGAAATATTTTTGTTGTATATCGTCAAATTCATATAAAGTAATAATAATATCATGTTTTAGGTTTCCATCCGATTTTGTGCCTCACGATAAATGGTTAGGTAAATATGATAAGAAAATGTTGTGGTGAGTATTGGTGGAAACTAGCAAAAAACACTCAAATATGTTCTGTTCACTTCGATGAGGAGGCTAAATACTTAAGTAAAGTGGATTACGAAGAATTTGTCAAGATGCAGTTCCGACTAGAGTGGTTATTTTTTGGGTCTATTGTGTCCATAGAATAGTGGTTTAAAATAATATATCAGAATTCAGCATTTATATATGCGCACATTATATGATTCCCACAGAGAGAATGAAATTCCCACAGGCCAAATATTATCACCGCAATGATTAGTGATTTTTTTAGTTCATGATCATGAATAGCGCATAATAGATTTCAGCATGTGATCTTGCTGTTTATTATACAACGCGTCATGTGCTTATGTGATCTAGTGTTATATTTTTTTAACTCTTTCATCTTAATCGATTAAGTAATCGATTCTATTTAGTGTTCTTTACTTATTTTTCAGATATCTCATTTTCTAGATTGTGAATTGGGCTGATTTTTTATATTTTGAAATAGAAAAAAAATGACAATTTTTTGAGCCATATCTCAACTCATTACATTTTGGCCCAAAGTTCCCCATATCCTTAGGCAGAAATATCGTGTAATAAATATCGTGTACTTAAAAATACGAATGAGTAAAGAACCGTCTTCTTAATTTCCGAAATGGTTAAAAAGTAATCTCCCTGTTTATTGTGAAAATTTTATTTTTATAAAAGAAAGAAAATTACCCATATTTAGGAAAATGGAGTGAAACCTGGTATCACTGTCACGCACACTACGATATGCAAAATTGCCTCATTTTACATTGACATTTTGTTTGACGCTATCCTTCTAGGCGTTTAAATTCTTTGATTTAGGTACTATTTTTATGACCTAGACTTACAAGTACCGTGAGGAACTTTAGGTCACAAAATGACTAATAAAATGGGAACATGAAGTACTTCTTTTTAGCTCGAATTAATAACAACATTTAAAGTAATTAAACATTAGCATCGTGGTATTCTGCAAAACAATTATTTTTTCATTTATACACAGAAATATATTGCAGTGTGAACATTTAGAGTTAGGCTTTGACTGCATTTTCTTCATGCTGCATTCTTCACACCTCCCTCTATTTGACACTCTATTTGGCACAGACGTAGGCCAATGCACGACGCAGTTTCCTAAACGAACGTCTTTCAACGTTGTGAAACCAAATTTCCGCCTCTTAGAGGGCCCAGGGCTAGGCACAGAGTCTCTTGATAAACCTTTTCTTCTTGTTATCTTTGATATCCTTCATAGACATCAACCCTTGCGCAATGGCTCTACAGGTATCTTTTCCATTATGAGTCCATGAATAATATATGCATTTACAAATGTAATATCTCTAATACCCCAAAACAACCTGTGCCACCATTTTGAAGACTTCCAGTCCACGCAGTACAGTGCTCTCAATCTATCTGCTGTATCAACACCTCCCGTGTAAGAGTTCTAGTCTTTGATGGCCTTTGAACAGGTGATTGTAGATTTAAACGCATTTGTTTTCACGATAGTAGCTTCATCATTGCCATGAAAATTAGAAACCAGTTTGTGTTGCATATAAGTTACTTTGATACACAATATTATCCAGTACATCACTAATCAAGACAAAAAAATATATATATCAGTAGGCGTAGTGCATTCAGCAAAATATTCGTCAACTACCCCCGTGTTTGCAGAATATTCTGGTAAATACGTTTCTACATCACTTTTCCTTCATTTACGATTAGGCTCAATAGTTTTTTTTTTGGATTGTGCATGTGTTGATGTAACAGTTTTCTCAGTCTGGAAATTATCTGGAAGAGTGATATGAATAGAATACACAATTACCTCTTGGTCTATTTGCGGCACCAGGATTTTCTGCGTCATGTCCTGTATTAGGTTCAGCTTGGCACAGCATATATTCTTCTAATGCTGCCTCAAAATTTTCGTCAAAATTGCTAGTTGAGGGTAGTTGTTCTTCGGCAATGTTTTCTTCGTCAGACAATTCCACATTTAAAGTTTCGGAACAATCTGGAAGATCTTCCATAAGTAAGGTTTTTATCAAACCTGTATTCTTTGAAATATTCATTATAAATAGGTTTTATATGAGATAAACAAATATCATAATATATTCGATCTAATGAATAAAAAAGCAATCGAAGTCACTGAAGGTACTCATAAGTCCTTGTACATTTCTATCGTTATTTTACCACTAAAATTTAAAATTATAATCTAATACCATTTTAATTGTATAATTAAAAATACAATCTAATATAATAATATAAAACAATAACACTTACTCCGTTTATTCTATTGTTAAATATTTTCTAAAACGGGAGCAATCCGCAGTTCCCAAATCCGAAACAGGTTGAAACTTGAAAGTGTCACTTGTTGGCGGTAAATAGGCAAAATTGAAATAAATCGCTGTGATTGGCTAGCGTAGTAGTACTCGAAAGGATCATCAGCGTCAAATACGTAAAGCGCGATCGTATTGTCGAAATATTGGACGGGGAATCACCTGGTACAAATTGGTACCTTTAGTTAGGAAAGGGTTAAAGGATGCACGGGCAATTTCTTCAATTCGGGTCCTTATTTCCAGGTCAGAGTCCCATGTTTCATTAACCCATGTCCCGAGATATCTGTATTTCGAAACTCTGTCTATAGTAGTGCCGGACACCTGAATTTTTGGGTTATCGTCGCAGCGACGGGATATTAACATGAACTTAGTTTTTGCTAGGTTCATAGACAGGTCTGATTTTTTGCTGCACTCGTATAGTCTGTTTATAAGTTTTTGTAAATCTTTAGACGTAGACGCAAAAAGAACGGTGTCATCTGCATATCTGATGTTATTTATAAGATGCCCGTTAACTCTGACACCGATATCTTCATGCTCTAATGCTTCAGAAATTATGGCCTCCGAGTACAAGTTGAATAAAATAGGTGAAAGTATGCATCCCTGTCTAACGCCCCTACATATCGCCACTTCTTCTGTTTCTTTACCGTCTACCCGAACTGTTGCAGACTGGTTCCAGATCACACACATTTTAAATAATGGTGTAGGATTCGGCTTAGTTTTCGACCGACTTCCAAAAAAGAGAAGGTCCTCAATTCGTCTGTATTTTTTTATGTATGTTACGCGATATCTTCGCCAAATGTGGACCGATTTTCAAAATTCTTTTTGTGTTAGATACAGCCTATTTGAAGGGCGGTCGAAATGAGGACCTTCTCCTTTTTGGAAGTCGGTCGAAAATATAAAACTATTCTCCTTCGATGGCAAGGTTCGGGACACACGCCACCGGAGTTTATGCTCCTAGAGTTATGAACCTCCACACAATGCGTGCCGTGTCCAATAACCTTCTGTATTTAGCTCATAACTTAGCCAGCAATTAAAAGTTTATGATGATTTTTATTAATTATTGCCAGCATATGTAGATGAATAAACATTTTATTTATTAATAATTGTATTAGCATTGTAATATGTTTATTATTTGTTATATTAGACTTTGTATTTGTGTGTTTTTGCTCTATGTGTGTACTGTAGTAGAATTTGTGTTGTAATGTATGTTGTGTTAGGAAATATAAAAAATACTTGACTCTGAAAATTTAATGTAATCATTCAATTTGCATAAAAATACAATAAAAAAAATATTAGCCCCGTAATATTTTGGTTGGCCTAACTCCCTCTTAGTAGATCACATCCGTGCTTGAGAATTTCCATTTATGATACCCATTATATAAAAGCAAGCAGTAAAACTGATTTTGCTTAAACCCGGGTGGCAGATCCCACTTCTGACTAGAATGATTTTGTTCAAGAGTCGAGAGCGAGAGAAAGAGAGACGGATGCGGGGCGCCCGTAGCGGCACACCGCGGGCCGCACACCTCGCCTCGGTGAGTCACAACACATCACATTACCTCCCGGACCACCAAGGCTGGACGCTTGAACAAAATCATTTGCATGGATGTAGGACTCTAAAAAAAACGCAATTTTCATGAGATTTAATTGGCTGCCAAATGATATACTTGGGAATAAAGCTATTTGCTAATTTCGTCAAATTTAATTGGCTATGCACATTTAACCGAATCATATGCAGGATCAAAGTCCAATGTCTTTGCATGGCACGCTTAATTTGTAGTTGTTGTTAACTGATAATTAATAATGGTCTAGTTCATTTGCATGTTGCATCTGCGGGCTTAGACAAGTGGGTTATGCGCTAATCGAATAAATGTATTGGAATGACGTAAGAGTAGGCCGCATATAGCGTACTCTTATGTCATTCCAATACATTTATTCTATTCGACTAGTGCATAAGCCACTTGGCTAAACCTGCTGGTCTGTTGATTAATAGGACAATTAAATAATTGGGCTAAATATTATTCTTAATACCTATGTCACTTCACAAAACGTTAGGTAATTGGCTGGATCTGGACAACGGTTAAGTAGAGCCCGGACTCTTGATTGGCTGTTTGACTAATTCTACAGTTTTATTTATGTCACGGAAATCTTCTTTAGCTGGATGGTGGATTATTAAACAGAATGTAATGTTGTATGGACTAACTAACTATAATATTATCTAAAGGAATTTCTAATTGGCTACTTTTGAATGCCCGGAATGAATGTGTTTGGGTTATATGACACTTTTATTCAATCGTTTAGACTTTGATTTCCTTTTTTATTAAATTATTGCGTAGCCACTCAGATGGCGTACGCCACAGGTACAGTTACAACGTTATCTACCGTGGAAACGGAACCAATAAGGTTTCAGAAAGGGCATGGATGTTTGGGCTGCCGGCGATCGTAGTTTTGATATAAATAAAGCATAAGCTCACGCCTGTATCCCTGAGGAGGTAGGCATAGATGTACTAGCGAACTAGAATACCCACATTTCGCCGAGCTTAGTTCCGTCCCAGATGTGAAATAAATAAAGGTACACAAATTTCCAGAAAACGAATTTATTGTTGTTCAGATTCAAGTAATTATTTTTCATCATTTTTAAATACTTGTTTCTTATTTTACAAGACCGAAATGCTTAACGCCTTAAATACAGTAGTTTATAGTGTTTAACTTAGTCTAAGAGGCAATGTGCATAGGATGTTAGCAGGTCCTGGGTCAAATCCTGGGTCAGATAAAGAGTGTTTTGTAACACGATTTGACCAAGACTAGGTCCTGTAGATGGGTTTTACGTCAGACAGGTAACCGGTCATAAAAACTAAATCTGAACTTTGAATACAAAATGAATACTGCTTGTTAAATACTTGACGTTATAGTAGCTCAGAATTTGATTTAGATTGAATAAAGCTGTCATGAATTACACCAGTTCATAATTCAATATTAAACTGACTAAAGTCTTAGTTACATTGTACGATTATTTGTCCCATCCCGGACAGTACAGTAGAGACTCCACAGTAGTAAGAAACACAAAAATTTGCTCGAAACTCAAGCCAAGTATTCTACTAGACCATAAATCCTTTACAGTCGACGACAAAACAAAGCTACGTATAATTTTTAATCTCAACAACGGAGATGTTCATTTTTCGCCGCTCTGGAAAGCACTTCAATGTCTCTAACTCACAAACAACAATAGACTCTACCACCTCTACATAAGAGCCATTAATAAAACAGCACCTATTTTCAGCAAAAGGGAAAATAAACTCTATCTTGTTGACATAAGAGCTACGTGTGGGACAAATCTGACTCTTGAAGCATTTGTTTTGATGCGTGAGGTTGTTTTCCAAATGTGAAATGTGTTTTGCCTGACAAGTGTGTGTTTCAGATATTTTTCAGTAGATATGACAATCGCTATTGTGTATTTCGTTGGCAAATATGCAAGTGTCTACGGATTTTATTTTAAATGTAGAGTTCTCTACTGGAAAGTATCATTAATAGATTATTGTTATCTATCAGAATTGTATGATGCTTATTAATATAGCTTTAGAGTAGGGTACCAGTATTAGGGGCTTGTTGAAGTGGAGATTATATTAATGAAATTCTAGTGACTATTATTTTTATAATTCTGTCTTTGATTCGCTTTTATTTTTTTTTATTTTAATACTTGGTATGTTCTTCTTAGTACATACATACATACATACATAATATCACGCCTGTGTCGGTGTTCGGTCCTAGTCAGGGTTAATTTGCATCAAAGTTCTTAAATTTTAATTGTTTTACATAAAATAACGTCAGGCGTAAATAAAATATTTATTTTATTGTCTAAATATCCCTCAAAGGCCAGTCGTCAAAACTCAGCTAAATCCTTTTAGCAACATGCTTGCAAAAGTGTGCTGCGCCGACCCCACAGTAAGGTGGGATAAGGGCAGGTAGAAAAAAAGAAAAGCTTAATTATCATTAATATTGTTCATGAATGTCTGTTTAAAATCAATGACACTGTCGTTTCTTTAATTTGTTCTACACTTTGTTATAAACTTATTTGCGGTGCAGAAGGTAATTAACCTATTATGTTTAATAAATAAATAAATACACCCACCAGTCACACACCTAGGCCTGACCCCACACTAGGTATAACCTGTATCGTGGGTGTCAGAGACTATGAGAGACTTTCGGTCTCACAACACCCAGGCTTGAAACAAATATCTGTTGGCCACACAAACATTTGTCTCAATGCGGGAATCGAACTCGCGGCCTCTCGCTTCACAACCGGCTACTCGCCCGCTGCGCCACGGAGGCTGGCATTAATATTTATAAAGTAATAACAAGTAAAATTTTTACAGGTAAAACAATACGTCTGAAAGGTGTAGAAAAATATATTTAATTCCTCCTTCAAATAATATGAATAAATTTTAATTTTTCCAAGTAATACTTCAGCATACAATAAAATAAACGTCTACGAGTATTCTCGTAGTCGTAGATCGTTCGTAGACGTTCGTAGCTTGAGTCTACGAAGTGTCTACGAGCACTTCACTTACAAAAATCATAATTGCATATTCAAACACAAACGACGTTAATCAGTACATAGCGTACGGGCAACTCATAAATTAAATTTAAATACCAAAGTCGCACCACAAAAACATGCTAAACGACATCTAGAGATATGAATTAATAAAGCCTGAGTTCTCCCCTTAAGGCTGCGCTGGGGCGCGCGTCCCCGTGGAGGGGCGCCGCAGGGAGGTGAGGGGGCGGCGGGGCGAGAGGTACGGGCGCGGCGGGCGCGCGGGAGGGGCGTGCGCGGCAAGATGGCGGCCGCATTGTCTAAGGCTTGATTAACGCGGATTTAAGGGCTGGCACGCGGCGCGTACATATTAATTATGTACTTAGTAGTAGTGCGCGGTTTTTCAGAGTGTATTTACGCGGCCCCGCTCCTGCGCCCCGCCGCCCCACCGCCCCGCTGCTATTTATTATGATTACATAATGCCTACCTGTCAACTGTAGATATGTTTTATGTTATCTCACTTCGTGTCTATTATAATTTAGTCTTTGGTTTGTAATCCGATTAATTATGTTATTTTGTATTCAATTTTGTTTTCATAAACTTAGAAAATTTATACCTATATTAAATTTAGAATCGGTAAATACTTTTTGGCAAATTGACGATGCAATGTGATAGTATGTGTTTATTAATGTAATTAATAAAACTAAGAATTAAATTAAATTATTTGGATTCGATTTTAAATAAATATTGTGAGATTATACAGTAAATTATTTAATCTTAGATTAAAGATAAGATTTAATTGCAATCACGTGTTTAATACCTTAATGTCACGTTGATTAATTGTTTTCATAATTTAACTATGTCAAATGAGTTTTACAAAATAACTCTTTTAAAATTGCTAGGGGTGGTCCTTAATACACTTTCTATTTGTGCAAACTGAGACGAGACCAATATTTCTCAACGACATTCATATCAATTGTAAACCATTAACCACTTATAAAAGGTGCACTATCGCATCAATTAGACTAGTCTGAAGCGACACTAATGTACCAATTATTCACTAAACACAACATCAAAAGACCCGCTCATAATTTAAATAAAAGGCGCTCACTCAGATGCATCAGATCACAGCATCTTACAGAATTATCTGGTTATTACCCACTCGCTTTGTGCATGACGCTTTCATCTCACAACCAAATGACACGACTTCAAAACCATTAGGTGGAGTGAAAAATGCAGTAAACAAAGTGCCGCTGCGTGTAATATTATACAACTGTCGTCAGGAGACGCTTCGGTCTGTGTCGGTGTGGGAACAGCATACATCGCAAGTGGATGGGTTCTCAATGAGGAAAGTAACCGCATAGAGGTCGTACAGGATTTATCGCTTTGTAAAATTAGAGATAATTGACAGACGGGGTAAGATTATGTCACAAATAATTTTTAATTATGGTGTTAGTAAAAAGCTTAACGTATATTTTTCTAAATACATCATAATATGGTAATCTTATTAGTTTATAGGTAATTTAGAAGAAAACTAGATGTTTATGAAGTAGATTTTTAAATAGTGTTCAAAAAATACAAGTTTAAAAACTTAACCGACTTCAAAACGTATTCGATCGTGACCAAATTTATATAGGACCACCCTTGAAAGAAATTCTATCGAACACATAAAGAATCTTGAAAATCCGTCCACATTTTAACATACATAAAAAAATACAGACGAATTGAGGACCTTCTCCTTTTTGAAAGTCGGTAGAAAAATGGATTAAAGGATTATACAAAAACTAAAATACGTGATAAGGCTTTCTTGAACTATGCCATTTAAGTATAGTCTATTTTTTTATTTTGAAAATGAATAATTGATCTTTTATCTCCCACTTGTACCTAAATAATAACATTGTTATAAAAAGTTTAGTCTCTTCTGCTAATCTTACTTAAAAGTAACTTTTCTGCAGAGAGTTCCACATTTCCCTTCTAATATTCACGAAAGGCTGTAATAATAACATTGTATTTTATAGCGAATGCTGGCAAGGGCAATTTAACATCTTAATAAAGAAACAGTCAAGCGTTTGTTGATAAACAATTATAGTTAATATCAATTCCATGAATATCAATCCAATTAACAGCGTCCGTGGCTTGTCGGGCGAGTAGCCGGCTGTGAAGCAAGAGACCGCGGGTTCGAACCCCGCACCGAGACAAATGTTTGAGATCCACAGATATTTGTTTCGTGGCTGGCTGTTGTAAGACCGATAGTCTCTCGTAGTTTCCCACAGGTTAAACCTAGTGTGGGATACAGGTTAAACCTACACAGAAACGATACAGGTTAAACTTACTGGGGGATCAGCGGCCCGCGCAGGAAAATTTCTGACAATCGTAAATGTATTCGAGCTCGATGCGCGTCTATGAAATTTGTATGGTATATTAACCAAATGTCATCAGTGCGCAGCGAGCACAAATACATTTACGATTGTCAGAAATATTCCTGCTCGGGCTGCTAGACTACGTGTGTGACTGTTGGGTGGATTATTTATTTAATGCTACGTGTTACGTTTACTGATACTTTTAATTTGACAATTTGTAACGAAACAAACATGCGAAGAGTAGTAGCGTTGTGAAGTCTGGTTCTCTAGAGGGGCTTGGGACTGGACTTGATGACTGGTGGGACGGGTGTGTAAGAGATTTAATATTACCAACTAATAATACCTCGGTGGCGTGGTAGTATTTCGGTACGACTACTGTCCTGAGGTCTCGGGTTCAATCCCCGGGTCCGGCAAAGTGATATTGGATTTTTCCATATCAGCCCGGAGTCTGAAATTTGTGTCCGATATGGCAATAGGCTCATCCCCTATCACATCTGGTACGTAACTAAGCACGGTGAAATATGGTACTAGTAGGCTAGTGCGCCTGTACCTACCCCTTCGGGGAGTCTTTGGGTCAAGTCTTTGGGTGTAAGGCTACATCCTTGTGTCCTTCCGCCCTTAGCGGTCATCCGCTTATCTTGTCTGAGGACCTCGATTTGGTTCTTCCCTTTTTGGAGTTTGAAAAAGCATTCATACAGACCAGCATGTTTATTGTGCTCACTAGTTTTTTTTTATTTTTTATCAATAACACCCAACAGTAAAACACATAGTCCTGACCCCACAGTAAATACAGAGTCTTGTGTCGTGGGTATCGGGATTTACGAGAGACCTTCGGTCTCACAACACCCAGACCCGAAACAAATATCTTTGGGCCACACAAACGTTTGTCTCGGTGCGGGAATCGAACCCGCAGCCTCTCGCTTCACAGCCGGCTACTGGCCCGCTGCGCCACGGAGGCTGTGCACTACACTTTGCCGTGCTCGATAAAACTATTGACTATAAACTTCCATAGCATGATACCTCGAGTATCTACATAATATGCATAACTAATTTGGTTGGTAATTTCGCGCTGTAAACTAAGCAGTGTAAGTAAATCAACTGGATTTATACGTGTTTAGCGGTTGTTCAGTGTGTTAATGGGCAAACTTCTGACCAGCGCTAATGCATGCTCTGAACACCCCCCCCCCGTGTCCCCCACCACGCACCCCGCGCACCCCGCGCCCGCACCGTTGAAACAAATCAAACCGTAGTTTGTGTTGATGACCAGTTAACTGCCCTCGATGTTTAGTTGTTTCAGACCACTGTGGTTAGTTAACCGTATACGTAATCTATTTTTGAGGATTAACGAGATCTAAAATATACTAATTACAAAATAAGAAAATGTTGATTAAAATAAAAGTGTAAAGATTTAAATACAAAAGAGATGTATGGTTCGTTTCCTCACTTATATTCTTTTATACGTCTACCTTACATGCTGGACATAAGTTTATTAATTTCTTCCAGATATTAACAGTTCGGTCAGGAACTCTTTGGGGGAGGCATAGGCCTTTTTGACTATAGACTCAGTAGTA
Source organism: Clanis bilineata (assembly GCA_036417725.1). Taxonomy (NCBI): domain Eukaryota; kingdom Metazoa; phylum Arthropoda; class Insecta; order Lepidoptera; family Sphingidae; genus Clanis; species Clanis bilineata. Next base: position 16,404,021 of record CM071154.1, on the reverse strand, counting down.
GAGATCCTGATGATAATCATAAAGCTATTTTTTTTAAATACTTACTAAAAGCAGTCTCCGGTGAGTCATCTGACTATATTATTATTATTTTAATAGCAGAGACTGGCAAACGTAAGTGATCTTCACCGCCCATAGACACCCAAGACACAAAAAGAATCATGATTGCATTGCCAACCTAAAATTACAGTGGACGAGGGAAAAGGGATTGAGAAAGGGAGGGAGGGAGTTAAATGGGCCACCGGAAATCTCACTCACCAAACGAATAACAAATTACGGTTACAATGCCTGATCTTTAAAGCCTCTATTTGCCTGTATTAAAGAGACTCCATTCCTATATTAGATATTTAATAGTTAATTCATGATTTTTTTCATTAGCCTCCTTGGTCTAGTAGCAGCATATATGGGCTGTAGACCGGGAGGTCTTGGGTTCGATTCCCAAGTCGGGCAAAGCGAATTTTCTAATTTCATTTGCCCGGTACTGGATCCCACAGAGGAGTTGACGTCAAGCAGGGAGCCAGTCGTATAAAACTAAGCTGCAACATGCTTGAAAAAGTGTGTTGCGTCGACCCCACATTAAGGTGGGATAAGGGCTGGTAGATACTTCATGAATTGTTTTATTGCCTCAGCCGCGTGCACAATATCCGAGAGACGCGAGGCGTGCCGTTTGGAAGCGGCGTGTCTGCACATCCACCACATAAATACACATTGAATATTCAGGGCGCACGGAGCCATGCTGTAAAAATCACATAAAATTACCCCGCACTCATATTAAACTGACGGAGACGTGCGATACGTAAGGAGTTTATTTAGTATTCTAGTGCGGTTCTGTCTGCAGTTGGACTTGCTCATAGTCGAGAATCCCTTTCTTGAAACACCATTAAATTTTGGAAGTATTTACACATACAACATAAGCTGCAAGTAAACCACGACGCTATATTTTGACAAAATGTTCCAATGACACGTTGAAATTCAGTTTCAACCTCGAGATTAACGTCTACTAAAACACTTAAAACTTAGAATGTGTATTTATCAGAAACTAGCTGGTGCGCGCAACTTCGCGTAGAAATTTATTAATAAATATATTCCGCAGGAAATGTAAATTTTTCGCAGATAAAAATAGCCTATGTACTAATCCAGACTACAATCTATCTCTGTGCCAAATTTCAACCAGATCCGTTTAATCCACTCAACCAAACTTTCGCATTTATAACAAGTTACATTATTTATTATTACATTATTGAATATTAAGTCGGCCTGGATATCTCTGGGGGAGGCCTATGTCCAGCAATGGATGTCCTGTAGCTGATGATAATAATTACATTGCCTCATTACCTATGCGTCAACTATAAACATAACTTAACAATTCAAACAGTAGATAATAATGAACACAAGTATAATTAACATATTCAAAGGCTCTCAATCGGCCGTTGAATCAAGAGCCAGATACAGAAGGCAGTGTTATTGGACACGGCACTCATTGTGAGGCAGTTCCTCACTCTGAGACTCTAACTACCGGTGGTTTTGATCCAAATCTCGTCATCAGGAAGGTGAAATTTGATGTTTGTGTTGATGTATTTTTTGTGTGTATATTTAAAAGTGTAAAAGAAATGATAAGTTAAATACAACTGCATATTCGTTGTTAACCCTCGCATGATGAATATTAATGCGACTGCGTGGTTGTGGAGTTATTCCTCGAGCTCCATCCCTCATGTAAACCCGTCGCTGGTCGCGTCGGGTCACGTCGCGTCGGTATGTAGTTTGCGTTTACTTGAGGGGCCTTTAGTACCACAAGAAGATACGATTATACTATTTGAATCTTCGTTACGGGGGTTTTTATCTCTGATTAGTGTAAAATCGTGGTTCCGCTTACTTGAAACTGTATGACATAGAAACGTATTACAGGGATGAAAAAATATGATTTCTTATGTTTACGCGTTATAGATTGTAATAAAACTGTTTAAATACAGATTCTATCGCGATTTTTTTAGACTTGTTGTTTAAAAGGCTTTGCAATCTTCAAGTACGACCCGTGACCATGATGGTTGCAAAGCTTTCTACACGTCGTGTCCAAAAATAAAATCAAATCATGATTATTTATGTCCTTATTCAGCTTATATTGTGTCATATTTCAACCGAATCCGTTCCATCATTATGAGAATATGATTCAATAAATAAATAAATACACCTAAGAGTCACACACCTACTCCTGACCCTACACTAGGTATAACCTGTATCGTGGGTATCAGCGACTATGAGTGACTTTCGGTCTCACAACACCCAATGGGATAACGCCAGGTAGAAAGAAAGATTTTTTTTAATAGTAGTCTGGCAAACGAACAGATGGGTCACCTGATGGTAAGCGACCTCCACCGCCCATAGAAACCCAAGACACAAAAAGAATCATGGATGCGCTGCCAAACTAAAAGGATGGGATTGAAGGGGAGGGAAAAGGTATTAGGAAAGGGAGGGGGAATTGGGCCACCGAAAATCTCACTCACCGAATGATACGCAACGCGAATGATTTTCTGTGAGATAGTGGTATCAAACCGGTCGAGCCAGCCCATTCGTGCTGTAGACTTAATTGTCTACAGCGTGGCTCTCCCTAACTACAAAGGTGTGTTAAGATATCATTTTATGTAGGTATCCTCGAAGGAGATAATGTCAACGACAATAAAAAATAACACACCGTTTGCGAAGCGTACGACAGGACTAGAGTATAACATCTCGTCGAGGCTATTTCCGTCCCAAATGTAATAGGAACTGAGTAAAAAATCCCGATATCATTTTACCCGACGCGGGATAGAACCGGAGACCTCAAGACACTAGTTGTTCCGCGTACAAATACAATGCCACCTAGATAGTCAAAACACAAAATACAATGCGCGTGAATTCACAAAATTATATTCACTAAGTTAAAATATTTTAAAGAAGAGAGCTCAGTTTCTGTATGATAATACGGTTGTGTCCCATGCGTACATTACCAAATTATTTTGACTTGGCTACCGAGTGCAGTTCTGCTTACATAGTAAATTAATATTTTATAACACTGACTGTATACTATCGCCTCCTTGGTCTAGTGGTAGCATGTATGGGCTGTGGAACGGGAGGTCCTGGGTTCGATTCCCAGGTCGGGCAAAGCAATTTTTCTAATTCAATTTGCCTGGGACTGGATCCCTCAGAGGGGGTTGACCTCATGCAGGCAGCCGGTCGTAAAAACTGTGCTTGAAAAAGTGTGTTGCGCCGACCCCACATTAAGTTGGGATAAGGGCAGGTAGAAAGATAGTAACAACACTGACTGTGTATCTACACCGCACTACGTATGCCAATACATGATTTCATACAAAACCCAGCGCATGCCACAGTCATGCTTAAATGCTACCGAGAAGCATGCGTTAGAAGTTTAAGATGGAAGAACAGGTACAATCTTAGCGAGCTTTACTTATGTATCGTTCAGTTCTTTTTAGTTTTAAAATAAACTTGGATGCCTACACGAGCAATGTAGAGTAATCAAAATGAAATAAATCTACTACGGTTCATCAATATTGTGACATTCAGGATAAGAAATCGTTGCAAAACAATAATAATATTGGCTTTGTACAAAGATATTTAATATAACTTGAATGTCTTTGGCTCTATAATATTACTGACCAACTGCTGGGTCTATACCCAGCAGTTGGTCAGTAATAATCATCAATCCCGCTCATTTAGTAGAGGAGGCCTATGCCTCCTCATTAGGATTAGGCCTCAATCTCAGTGGCAAATTTACACATTTGCCGACAGTAGGCTATTTAACTTTTGCCGCCTCTACTGAGATCCGAAATTCCATACTTAATCCACAATTATATTAATTACATTTTTCTATCAATAAAACTGTAACTTTATGATTCGTGCTCTATAATCCTTATTACATCAACTTTACTCGTGATTAGTATCATTGAAAACTAGGGTACCGTTATGTCAGTTCTAAGAACTTCGAACTACCTTTGGAAGGTGTCTGAAATCTTCAGAAAAAAATTGGCTAAATTTGCCGCTCCTTAAAATCTGCCGCCCTATTGGCAAATCCGCCACTGCTCAGTCTACTACGCTGGCCTAATGCGGGTTAGTAAACTTCACAAACCTTCGAAATTCTTGCGGAGAAATTCTCAGGTATGTAGGCTTCCTCATAATGTTTTCTTTCGCAGTTATAGCACGCGATTATTCATAATGAAAACAGACAACATAGAAAAATCAGAAACATGCTCTTTTTGGGGTTGGTTTCAAACCACCACACTCGTCTCGATAGTCGATACCATTAGTGAGTCATCGCTGTTCTTTTATTTAAAAAATGTACATAAAAAAGAAATCCAGATTGAAAACATTATACCATATACACCCCTGACTTCTAAGTATTTACCGTGTATTATCGCATGCTTAAATGATACAGGAAAACTTCGTACTAAAATCTGTATACCTATCTTCATAAGTGTCAACGGTATAGGAACATTACGAACTCGCATTAGGCTAACATTATGGACTAAGTCCTAATAAGAAAGCCTGCACAACAGTGAGACAATAGTAATACAGGGCCTTTAAGAAAGCCTGTGCCTATTTTAGGGCAATAAAGCAAGAGGCACTTACCGATTTTGATTCACAGCGCCTTGATTGAATTTTTTGAATGATCCTTCACTGGTACATTTCTTATCATGATCAGTCATCATCAATTACACTTAACACTAACACAAGCGAGTAATTTATACGACACTTAGGCCAGCCTAGTCAAGGCGGCATCTGCGGATAAAAGTAGCTAATTGTAGAAAAAAAAACTCCACCATCATGAACGATTACTTCGGCCGCGCTGCGCGAGTGGCCGCCCCGTACAATCTTGTAACTACCCTCTACTTTATACATTGAAATAAAAAATCTACCGTACATTGATCGAACGCAACTCGTACATACAAAGATAGTCTCACGCTTATATCCCCGAAGTAGTAGTCAGAGACGAACTAGAGAACTAGACACCCACATACGGAAAAAATGGCCTGATAAATAATGTGTAATCTGTAGGTTATTATTATTATTTTTTTTTTACATTTGTTCCACACGGAACCGGCTAAGGTCGGAGACCATGCTGCCAAATCATTAGTTACATTTTTTTTCCTTTACAACTTAACCTAACCTATAAACTAACTATAACTAAGTTTTCACAAGAACAATGAAACACGGATGTGCCGATTTCAAGGTCTTGTTGGAGTTTTGGCGTCAATTCCTTCCAGTTTGATGCTTTTTAGACGATTTTCTCGCAGCAGAGGAATCGAACAAGGTCGACCAATCCACCCGACAAAACGCATCCAAAATCAGTTATTTCAAAGCTTCCACATACTGTCCATCTTCGTTGATGTTTATTGCTTAGATTCACATCACATTTAAACGACAAGCATAACTTTAGACTAGAATATGAAATCATTAAAACAAGCGACCACCCGCACCGTCAGAATTCCCGCCAAAACTCCTTATTTTTTTTTTATATATTGTTCATATCCATGGATACAATGTCCTTCAGCCGTATACTTTTTATTATTTATTACACTTTGTTTCCTATATCTAAATTTTCGCAAGTGCATTGAAGTCCGATGTGTTCGATTTCAAGGCCCTGCTGGAGTTTTGGCGTCAATTCTTTCCAGTTTGATGCTTTTTAGACGATTTTCTCGCAGCGTAGGAGTCGAACATGGTCGACCCATCCACCCGACAAAAAGCGTCCAAAATCACTTATTTCAAAGCTTCCACATACTGTCCATCTTTGTTGATGTTTATCGCTTAGATTCACATCACATTTAAACCAAAGGCGCACTAGCGAACTAGAACATCCACATTTCGCCGAGCTTAGTTCCGTCCCAGATATGATAGGGGGCGGGCTTATCGCCATATCGGGCAGAAAGCAAATATCACTTTCCCCGACCCGGAGATTAAACCGAGACCTCAGGACGGTAGTCGTACCGAAATACAACCACGCCACCGAGTTAAATATACAACTTCGTAACTATATTATAAATAAAAATCTTTATTGGTCACGTAGGCATGTAAAAAAGCATTTATGTATGACAAGTTAACTATGGATAATATACCCCATTCAAAACAAATTGAGAACGCTACAGTTTTACAAGTACCTAGTGTGAGTGACAAGGGAATGTCGCCATACACCGTCTCCTAGGGACATGAGTGCAAGGCTTTTATTAACAAAGTAGGTAACGTAACAAACTAACGTCTATTTTCCCGAAGGGGTAGGTAGAGTTGAACTAGAGAACAAGAACACCCACATCTCACTAAGCTTATATCCATACTTTGATATGATAAGGGGCGAGCCTGTCACCTTACCGGGTACAAATTCGAATCCCGGGATTATCACACATTTTAAAAATGGCATTACATTAATAATGAGACTCGCCTCACCACATGAAGAAACAATGACCTCAGCGGTATAATCTATGAATTTCTGCCTAACCAGAACTGCCAATGTCACTTCTGTCTACTAGCCGGGAGATATAGTAGTAGGGGAGCCCACGATGCTAAATGGGGATTTACTCGAGCGTCGTAGAGACCTATTGGGATGCAAAGCTTAGATGATATGAAGAAAAAAATGTTATATGATATATACCTTTACATCGGTGGGGGAAGCGGCTATAGATTTTTAAATATGTAAAAAAAAACTGTTGCATGGACATCCTCGAGCGCGTCAGATATCGATAGCATCAATGCCCTACGTATTTTTAATAATGTACGTATGTTAATCTGATCGTTTGCATGATGCGAGTGGTTGTATTTAAGGGTTGAAAATGAAAAAAAAAAAAAATTTATCGAGCGCGTCAGATTTTCTAACGGAGTGTTAAGTGCACCAAAAAAAAGATCTCATTCACTAATCTGACGATTTCGATGGGACGCAAACTCGCGGCCATTTTCATAATGAGCAAAAAAATTCGCCATTTTGAAATACTCAAGCGCGTCAGATTAAGATATATATGGTTCATCTTTATGTTCTAAACGTACTGTCTCATAATCTGACGATTATCTAGAGGGATTGGCCTGATCTGCCAAAAAAAAATTAGAAAAACGGTTCACCTTAAAAGCCATCCCTGCAACTTCCCGCTAATTCCATTCTTGGGCTCTTAAAATTGTACTTATGACATTTTTGAGCTCAAAATATAATTTATGTGATATTTTGAGCTCGCTGAGTTCAAAGAAATAGAAATTTCATAGAACACTATTTTTGGAATTTTCAAACCGCAATAACTTTTGAATGGATCAACCGATTTTCACGCGGTTGGCGGCATTCGACGCAGTTTTATCACCCTCATAAGTAATTTTGCAATTTTAATTCATCGAACCACAAATTTCGGAGTAATCCCGAAAAAACCTTTTTCGGGTTTCTTTCGTTCACGATATCTCTCGAACGAATCAACCGCTTTTGACCAGCTAGGTGGCGATCGACGTGGTTTTTCAAGCTCAAAGGCGGATTAGTTTTTGAAGTTGATGGATAAAGCCGGTTAAAAGTTATTCCAAAAAAAACACTTTCAAAATATTATTTTTTTAAATCATTGAACTTAATTAATTGAAAAGCTCAGGAAGCAGAAACCAGAGTAGGGACGGAGTGAGAGAGTAATAGATAGAGAAAGAGTGAGAGAGGAATAGAAGCGCGGAGAAAGAAATGTAGGCATCACGCAACTGCACGCATTTAACTTTATCGACGAATTTTTGTTATTTCGGCTTGCGGAAATCGTCAGATTATATATTTTTCATTATTCTTGAATGATTTCCTTCAAAATAAAAAAAAATTTAGCTACGCTCGAGAATGTCGAGATGACGTTTTTTTTTTACAACTTTGTTGCCCTCCCCTTTTTTTACGTCACTCTCAAATTGTCAGATTAGTGGAATATACACTTTTTAGGATGTAATTAACTCACCCTACCTTAATCTGACGCGCTCGAGAATTTCTGATGGTCAATTTTTTTTTACTAATCTGATCCTGTATCCTTCACGGGCGGCCTTATATATGGGCCTCATGTTTTGTGGAGGTACTTAACCAGGTACAAGGTATCCCCCTGTATATTAATCTGACGCGCTTTAGTAAATCCCGAAATCCCCGCTTGGGCTCCCCTACTATAGGTAGTAAGTTTATGTAGGAACATAACAGTTCTTCGTGCTCAGTCTGCATCTTTCTAAATTATAACTAGACGTAGGAATTTAAAAGTACACAGCACAGACGGGTGGTCAATTCTCCTCTCTGGAATCATTTCATCCTGATACCCTTTACAAATATGTTATGTAACGCTCGTATTGTGTTGTGAAGATGATATTTACGGAACGCTGTATTATTGGCATGACAGGCATGCACCGCAAGTCGCTAGAGGCGGCCCGGCACCTGAAGGATTCGGGCTCGGAGCGCGAGGGGTCTGACCACGAGCCCGACCGCGCCGCCTCCGCCTCGCCGCAGCACCATGACAACCAGGTTAGTCACATTATAAGCCCTGTAGTTATTACTGTCATTCATGTCAGCCTCTTCAAATAATAAGAGGGATTACGGTCGAGATTCTTATCTGGGCGGATCTAATAAACGATCTCAGTTCGAGTGTGCGGTGTCTCGATGGTATGATTGTATTTCGGTACGACTACCGTCCTGAGGTATCGGGTTCGATCCCCGGGTTGGGCAGTTATATTGGAATTTTTCCATATCAGCCCGGAGCTTGGAATTATGACCAATATGACGATAGGCCGCTCCCTATCACATCTGGTCGTGTATGAACATTCGGCGGTTAGTGACTTGTAGTTTGAATAATGGCCGCTCCGTATTCCAGGCGCAGAGTTCCCCGGCGAGCAGCACGACGGCGTCGTCGTCGGCGAAGGGGCGCGCCTCCCCCGAGCCGCCGCGCGACTCCTACGACGATCCCGAGGCCTTCCGAAACAACAGCATCGCCTGCTTGCGGGCCAAGGCGCAGGAGCACCAGGCGAGGCTGCTCAACAACAACTTACTGCTGCAGGTACCTTTTCTTGTTCATGGGTAATCTGTTTTATAGACCTTTTTTATAGCAGAGATTGGCAATCGAGCAGATGAGATGGTAAGTGATCTTCACCGCCCATATACCCAAGACACAAAAACGAATCATGGGTGCGTTGCCAACGTAAAATAATGGAATGGAAGGGGAGGGAAAAGGCATCGGGAAAGGGAGGGGGTAAATAGGCCATCGGAAATCTCACTCACCGAACGAAACGCGCCAGCAAACTGCCACTGACACAACCCAGTCTACAGCCTATATATCCTCCCACTAGACCAACGAGGCGACTTTCAGTAAAAGTCATATCAAAATGTCCATCGTCAGTAATTCGTGTGATGTTCCTGCAGGTGCGCGGCCTCACTCGCACTCCATCAGGCGCATGCGGCGCGGACGAGGAGGCGCCGGGAGACATCGACGTGGGCACCGAGCCGCCGCCGCTCGACCACTCACACGCACACACACATCCACACCCTCACCCACATCCACACCTCTACTGACCAGGGACGAGTGACAAGTGACAAGTGACGACCAATGACTAAAGAAAAGTAACCACTTGGCATCACTACGAAACTTCATGTTTACTTTGAAGCAAGTTCCGCCATTTTAGTTTCGCGATCTATTTATGGCGGGTACACACCGGCCGAACGAAGGCGAACGAATCTATGTTTCACACAAACGAATTTTCGCTGATGTGTGAATGAAACGGGCATAGATTCTTTCACCTTAGTTCGGCCGGTATGTACCCGCCATTACATGTAAGTTGTCACCGAGTCATAAGACTTAAATAACATATAAATATTTATTGATTTAATAATAAATACGGTGTTTTATTTATAATAATACTAATTCCTAATGTGAAGATGCAAAACTAGTATATTGCTGGGATATTTCTTTCGTCCAAGTGGCCATTTGGGTTTCTCGCCATACATTAGGCATATTTAATTTTTTCGTAGTAATGCCAGGTCCTTAGTCTTTTGTCATTGGTGACGAGTGACGGCCCGTCTCAACTCAAGTGTAATTATGTACATTCTCGTATTTAATTGTCTCGTTTCGTGCAATACATTTAGTTAAGTATTTATCTATGTAGCCGGTGTTAGTTGTATATACCCCGTGCACTTAGCGTGATCATACGAAACTGACAGTTATGTTTTACCGATGACAGTTGCCATATGCTTTTGACAGCAAAGTGATGGTGAGCAAATGCTAGGAAAAGCGTTTTTAATTTATATTTTATAGTCGCTCGAGTCTTAAGCACACAGAGATAAAAGTATAGCGTCGCGTTTCGCTTTCTCTTTAACATTGATTTTGTAATAGCTCGGCATTGGCATGAGACAAAACTGTCAGTTAAACTGATCGTGTGTAGCCCCCTTAAATCAATTGGTCTGAAGACTTCAGTTTTAATTCGATTTTCTCTTGATAGCTTAATACTGAAGTAATCGTTGATATATTGTTAGTAAACCTGATGTCTTCAGCACCGGTGTCCTGATGGCATGACTGAGCGATACAATTGATGTGGTTCGTGTCATTTATAAGACAGTTTTACAAAACCTTAATAATTCCATAATATATTTAGAAAAATAGAGGGCATGTCCTTCAATCTCAATTTTGCTGAATTGAGTAATTATGACAAAATCCTGTATTGAAATCTGTATGGAATTCTGGTTCAAAAGCCAATTATAATAAGGGTTTTTATACAATAATCTACCCCCGGTTTCTTCATCGAAAGTAAAAGACAAAGTAAAACATGAAGTAAAAGCAACTGCAAATAAAGTAAAAACACTTCGCTTTAATAGTTGTTTTTAACGTTAATGTTATTTTTAACGTTAATTTTGCGTCTAACCTTTGAACTGTCATTTAACAACATACGCATAATATCAAGTAAGTTATTGCTCTTATTTTAGTTTAGTTATTACTTTAACTGTAAGGGCGACTTGCAGCGCTATTAGTAATCTAGAGTTACACCTTATCTCGATTTATCCTACAGTTTACCTATCTTTAAATCAATATTTGGGATAAATATAGATATAGATTTATCGCGGCGCTGCAAGTGGCTCTAAAAGAATAAACTGGGGGTAAAAGATGGGATAAATAGAGCCCACAGGACGAGTTTAGTGATTAAATTAGGCCTGTCGAAGCTATTTAGCATTTGAAGTTTGAATTTTATAATAAATTAAAACTGTCTTGTAAACTATAAGAACCAGTGTAATCGCTAATTCGTGCCCGTTGTATAAACCGTAACTATAGTGTTGTGGCCTGCTGTAGAGATTTAAGAACATTTTGAGGCAACAATGAAAGACTATGTAAATCGTTTATAGTTAATGTTATATTGGTGATAATTTTATAAGTTGTCGCGAGCCTAATGGGAATTGCCTTAGTTTTGTGATGCTGACAGTAATATCAGATTTTCAAGTAATAGTTGACAATAAGATTTTGTAAATAAAACTATCCTGGAATCAAGAAGTAATGTGTAGAATATTTATGTAAAATGGTTTGATTCTGTAGGTACCCCTACAAGTTTATTTTGACAGTTATCGATTCTCGAAATCGACGATCGTTTGCTTTTTGTCTATACATTTGCCTAGCATTGCCACTTTGAGGAAACTATAACGTGCTACAAAAATGTATGGAGGAACTGTAAACTATCGTCGATTTCGAGAATCGATAGATACTCGTACTAAGGGTACTGGTGAACACCAATAAATTCGTTGTTTATCGATATCGCTGTTTTTTGGACTGCTCTGAGCATAGGTACCATCAGGTAAATAAAAATCCTTTATACTTGAAAGAGAAACATAAAGATTATTGACATAACTTGTACCAATCTCAATCCATGAATATTTTCTTAACGGTAACCTAAGTTACCGTTTTTCCGAGGCTTTTTCGTTTTTTTTTGTCGTAAACTAAGCCAAATCCTTTCTGCAACATGCTTGAAAAAGTGTGTTGCGCCGACCCCACATTAAGGTGGAAAAAGGGCAGGTGGGCAGTATAAAAAAAATGGTGTTCTGTCAGTATTACAAAATGGCGGAGTCTAATGTCAGACTCATCCATAAACAAATTGTAACGAAGTAACACATCGAAAACATTCCAATGAAGACTATTGTTAAAAACATATTTTCTTAAATAAGTTTCAATATACAATGTAAACTAGAATTTTCTCCGTAACACAATTTTATGTGGATAATTATGTACTTACGTGTAGATTCTGTCCGTTTGCCTAAACGAAATTTTAAAAAAATGCGTTCCTATTTACGCAGTAATACTTTTAAATTTTGTTTTTGGCGAACGCGACATATTGTTTCATTTCGAAGATAAGTAAATGAATACACTAAGTTGTATTAAATTGTAAAATAATTAAATGAATCCAGTTTTGTCGCATTTCAACGCATCCGTTGTTGAATGTGTATGAAGTCGGTACTCACGGAGAAGTGCGCCGGAAGAGAATTGTATTATATATTTATTGAACACGTGAAACGGAACGTAAGTAATGAGACAAAATCATCGTAATGTTTAAGAATTATTCCGATGAAATAAACAAACTGTATAAAGTATTAAATTGAAGTTTTATTTGAAATTTCTTCCTTTCTTTGCAACCATTATTCCAAAAATAATCTAGAAACATACACACATAAGCACGAAAAATTGCCCTTGTTCCTTACCTTGTTCTGAGATTCTGAGAAACAGAGCAGTTATTGGAACTTGACATAATATTAATAAAAATACCTCGGTGTCGTAGTGCTACGACTACGGTTCCGAGGTCTCGAGTTCGATCCCAGGGTAGGGAAAAATGATATTGGATTTTTCCATATCAGCCCGGAGTCTGGAATTTGTGCCCGATATGGCGATAGGCTCGCCCCCTATCACATCTGGGACGGAACTAAGCTCGGCGAAATGTGGGTGTTCTAGTTCGCTAGTGCGCCTCTGCCTACCCCTTCTGGGGTACAGGCGTGAGCTTATGTTATGTTAATAAAAATTATATTAGCCTTGTAATATTACTGTCCCACTGCTGGGCACGGGCCTCCTCTACTAATGAGAGGGATTAGGCCTTAGTCTACCACGCTGGCCTAATGCGGGTTGGTAGACTTCACATACCTTCGAATTTCCTGTGAAGAAATTCTCGGCTATGCAAGTTTCCTCACGATGTTATCCGTCATCGTTATAGCAAGCGATATTTTACAGTGAAAATACACTTTACATAGAAAAGTCAGAGGTGTATGCTCCATTTTGGGGTTGGTCTCGAACCTCCGACACTTGTCTCGGCAGTCCGTACCATTCCCAACTGAGCTATCGCAGCTTAATAATATTAATAAGGTCTGACAGAAATAAAAAAAGAGGGCGCTCAACACGATCCTATATGGATCAAATAAGCGATCTCCTTCGTAAAGGGCAAGTTCGAAGTACCCTCAACCGGCGGAAATGTATGAAACGATGCATGAATGTGGATGAGGCAAAAGAGGTGTGTCAGGATCGTAGCTTGTGGCGCTCCATTGTCTCTGCCTACCCCTATGGGATACAGGCGTTAGTGTGTATGTATGTAGAAATAAAACAATGTTTGGCACAACAAAGCCACAATAGCACATTTAATAAAAATACAAACAATCACAAAATATATAAGAGCCGCTTAAAACTAGCTTACATATACAGTTGGCAGGTTGGTACGGTCTTTTGAACTTTTTATTTCCTTAGGCCGACTTGCACCACGATTACTAAACTACAGTCAGTCTTAACCTCAAGTTAAACTGAAAAAAATATATGAATGACATGTAATGACTTACGACCGGTTTCAATAAACAATCTCAGTTCGAATGTGCAGATAGATTACAAAAATTATCCAATAAGAAAACAGTTTGAACATGACTCCGTCAAATGACTTGATTTGATTGGTTCATAATCGCGATCTATCTGCACTCTAAATATCATTCATATATTTTCTGTAATTATATGTAGTACATTAGATGTAATGAATTACATGTCATTCGTTTTTTTTTCAATTACACTTCAGGTTAAGACCGAGTGTAGGGGCGACTGGCAGCACTTAGATCTCGATTTATCCCAAATCTCGATTTAAAATAAGTAGTAGGATAAATCGAGTTTATGACTAAATCTATTATAGATTAGTAATAGCGATGCAAGTCACCCTAGGTTAGTAAGTGGTGCAAGTCGCCCTTAGTAACAGTTACAGATTCTGAAAATATTTGGCACTTAAGATGTATATGGCAGTAAAACATAAGATAAATAATTGCATAACTCCCTTGATTTATAGTTTACGGCTACTTGCAGCTCCACGATAAATCTTTATTCATCCCAATTATTGATTTAAACATAGGAATGAGCTGTAGGATAGAAAGAAAGAAATAACTTTTATTTGTCCATCAATACAAGGCACAAGCACAATTTATTTAAGTAATATACTCTTACTACAATAAATTTTAATAAATAAAAGGATTAACGGGGTATACTCAATTAATTTGTGCCCTTGCAATGGACAAAAAAGCCACGGGCTCAGCATTCGCCAGGTAGGAATTTCCACCTGACACTGATATTCTGCCAGGGCCTATGAATCTAGTTTTAACTCTAGATTAGTAATAGCGCTGCAAGTCGCCTTTACTTAAAAAATTATAAACGTAGCTTATTTGAAGAGTTCAATCACATTACCGAGACGTTTACTTTATTTGTAACAGACGAGCATTTTAGTCTAACACCTTAGATTCATTGTTTCTAAATGCTTGTAGTACTTCGCTCAAGATCTAATAAACTTTAATATGATAAATATCATTACAATTTATATTTTTTCCTGCATTAATTCGAAAAATATTATGCAAAAATTATTTTATAACCACAAAAATTTGCAAAAACGGTAATTTTTTTTCAACAATTCATGAAGATTACGATTAAGCTTATGTACCAAATATTTTTATTTTTTGTATATTATTTATATATTATAATTATAGGTACTTTAATAATTATATTTTATATATTTTAATTGGAGCTAATATAAATATTTTTATTCGATAATCTGCTACCTCATACGATAATTTGCACTTTCCTTTTCTTTTCTTTTGTATCATATACGTGTAAATTTTGTTCTTAACGAAATAAATCATAACCACAGACATGTATGTAACTTCATAACAAAATATTGGATTTAGCTCCCAAAAACCCGTATGATAATGAATTGTCGCTTTAAAAACCCGTCGCTGTAACGGTTTAATGCAACAGTAGCTCAATCAAAAGTTTTTTACATTTCTCGCTAGCGATTAAGAGCGCCTTGCACCACTATTACTAACCTACAGTTAGTCCTAACCTAAAGTTAAATTGAAAAAAATACATGAATAAGATGTCATTAATTACATGTAGTGAATTAAATGTCATTCATATATTTGCTGTAATAACATGTATTACATTACATGTAATGAATCACCTGTAATTCATATTTTTTCAATTTAACTTGAGGTTAGGACTAACTGTAGGTTAGTAATAGTGGTGCAGGTCGCCCTAAGTGTATGCAATTGTATGCAAAACATTATTTCCCCACGTGACCGCTAGAGGCGTTCGGTTGTTTGTCATACAAACATTTAGATTGTCGCTTATGAGATATATCACAAAACGAATAGTTGAGCTACAGACAATAAAACCGGGCGTCTATCATGTTAGTAACAGTTGATTGGTATAGAGAGATGGATTATACATTGAGTAGTAGAGCCACGCTGTAGACAATAACGTCTACAGCACGAATGGGCCGGCTCGACCGGGCAGATACCACTGTCTCACAGAGAACCGACGAAAAGTGGCAGCTTGCTGTCGCGTTTCGTTCGGTGAGTCAGATTTCCGGTGGCCCAATTCCCAATCTCTGTTCCCTCGCCTTCCGTTTCCTCCTTTTAGGCAACGCACCCATGATTCTTTTTGGATCTTGGATGTCTATGGGCGGTGGAGATCACTTACCATCAGGTGACCCATCCGCTCGTTTGCCAGTCTCTGCTATAAAAAACTCTCGTATATTATTGTGGAACGGTTTGTATCACTTGGTTTTCTTATAAATAGATTAGATTTCATAAGCAAAGACGCAAACGGTTTGAACAGTATATAACTTATCTAGTATTTGCAACTACGTTTATATATTTCATTTCTAGTATTATTTGTAGGCACACTACGAAAAGGCTTTAAAATTAATGTGTGACATCTTAAGAAATAGTCACACAGTGGCACATTTGAAAAAATCATTGATGCCTATGTTTTTTACAAATCCTTGAATAAGTATCTAAAGACACTAGAAAGATTAATTAATCGAAAACAATAAGAATCTATAGACAAATGCATTATAGGTATTTAAAGATAATTATAAGAAATATTTTGCAGAATGTAAAAGCATCGAAAAGTTCGACATATTATACGATTATATTCAATACACATATTAAAAAATAACACACATAAACATATTACATAACATATAATACATGTTACTAACTCGGACAGAGTGAAGTTAGCAACGAGAGTCCTTACAGTTATTAGTCTAAAGACTAGTGAATATGACAATGGCCGTAGAATAAAGTTACTAACGTCTCATGCATATAGGCAGTCACTTTACCCATAAGAAAGAAAGAAAGAACTATTTATTGTTAAAAGTAAAAAAAACTCTAGGAACAATATTTTTTATACAAAATGTACATTAAGTACAAACCAAATATATGTCGATATTTGCACGCGTACCTACCCTGTGACAAACATTAGCCAACTCAGTATGTTGCTATGTTATATACGAATCATAACACAGCGCTGGTTTTCAGTGGGCATCTTGTGACGTAAGGACCTATCATGTACGACGCCACTCGTAACTAACTTCACGCCGTAGAGTCTACCGAGTATTATATCCCATAATATGCTTTAATTATGCATATAATAATTCTCCTTTTGATCGTCGATATATTTTAGTAAAATAGTGTGCTGTAAGACGGAATTATACGCCACCCCAGTACGCTGAGGAGTCGTGATATTACGCACCAATACTGAAACCATACTCATAAAAACACACCTATAATTCTTCTTATCTAAAAGTATTACTCGATTATGGGAAATAAGGACGCAAAAGAAAACGTAAAGAAAGAAAGACACTACATTCAGCTAATGTCTCAGGCGACGACGAAAAAAGATAACTACCAGAAGGTAATTCAATAGTTACGTACATAGGAGTTTTATGTTATTAAATAAAGTGACTTCCGAGCATATCCAACATTATACAGATTCTAATCCATCCATCCAGCCATCCATCAATCCATCCGTGCCAGGTAGAAGAATCTACCTGACACTGGCATTTTGTCAGGCCCAAAAACTAGCATAACTATACTAACCAGTCACAATCGAGCGCCTGCGCAACTTTTAATAGCAAAGTGACACATATATTAATGTGTCAATGGATATTAAGCACTTTCCCTTCCGTCAACATAACAACTTTTATATTTTAAAATACCCTTAAAGTTTTAGAAGAATGCAGACACCTTCAATACAAACTGAGATTTATAGTTATACAAGTCTGTATTCTTTAGGATGCAAAATAAAAAGCCGATATTCGATCATAAGTACCGTTTCAATTTTGGACGTAAACGTCATTATAAAATATATATTATATTTGTTTAAAATCGAAGCTCTAAGTATCTAACACCAAGTTACGTTAAGAGTAAATGCTTTAAAATTAAATTCAACACTTACATTTTCATCCACGTATGAATGTAAACACTAAAGATAGTATATTTTTCAGCTGCTCAAGTTACGTAGCCTAAATATGACTTTGTTAAAAACAACATTACCTATTTTCTAATCATTTATTTGATGTAGGCAACTATTATTTTTACATAATTACCTCCTTATTCATAATAACTTAGTAGAGCGTAATAAGACCGCAATAGTACGTTTCATAAAAATTTAATTCATAATCGTTCAATAGCGTTAAAACATTCCAACGTTCGATAGTGAAAACATGGCCGATTTCGATCAGCTGTTTCAAGTTTGATGTTCTTTCTTAATGACATTAATTTTGTTATAGTCTAGGACCCCATTGATGTATATTTTTATTAATTGTTTCCAGCCAAGACTTCCTATTTGTTTCGAAGCTTGCCAGAGATAAAAATAATGTTTTTTCTGTAACCAGAAACATTGTATTCGATAAACATATTTTAGTTCTCTTTTTGCTAAAGTAGGCAAAAGTAAGGTTATGCTTTCAATAAGACCAAGATTTCATTATGGATAAGGGGGTTAGTATATAAGTTATTATGATATATAAGTACCTACCATTAAATAATTATCCTATTGTAAACGAAGTAAAGCACCAAAACTACAGACACAAATTCATTTGAAATATTCACAAAATAGCATCAGCTTGAAAAGGCACAACTTCATGATGTGACAATACATTAACATAGTCATATTATGTTGGTGCATACTCATAGCATACTACCTCTATATGTACACTAGTAATCAGATTTAGAATGTGCTAATAGCCATATAGCTCAACACAAATAGCTCGTGATTGAATTTCAATTCAATATGCAATCTGAAAATACTGTTTTTTAACAAAATAGAAGACATGAAAAAACAGTATTTTCAATATACCGAGTGGCGCCTACATAACGACATTAAATTTGATAATGGGTAACATAGGTATTGTTAAATTTAACCACACCAATAAAAAGCTGTCATATCGATACTGAAAGTATCAATTGCAATAAAATTATTTTTACGGATTCTATCACGAAAAGACCAACTGCCTGACCTCAAGACACCGTGAGCTTGTACTGCGTAGATCGGATCGCAAATAACTAACTTTTTAAATTTAAATTTGTATAATTTTAAAATGGAGGTCGATATTGTAATATTAACATTTTTGGACAACTGACACCTTAGTCCGACCCGTGACCACGATGGCTGCAAAGCTTTCGAAATGTCGGCCATTAAAATTAAAACCAGATCGTGATAGAATCCGTAAAAATAGTTTTATTTCAATGAATAATATTCGCGTAAACTTAAGAAATCATTATGAAAGTATCAAATTTTCAAACAAAATAAATAGCAAAAGTTTGGTTACTAAATGTCACACCATTTATACTGTATAAAAGCAGTATTATGTACGGACAAATCTACATGTAGGTAAACTTCATCAGGTACGCGGCGCGGTCATCGCTTCCAAGTCGCGACAGACAGGTCCGTTCATGTTTGTTATCTACTAAAGTCTTTGACCGCTAATATGAGCTGTTTTAAGTCGCTCCAAACATACGTCATGTGCATATATTGAGAAAACTGAAAATCAATTCTGTGGCTAAACTATTACACCTACTGCACTAATATTTGGTATAAGGCCTTGCAACCTTGAAATACATTTCATTTCATTTTGAGATGATTTAATGTCGTTATGTCGGCGCCACTCGGTATACGTGATGTGCCTTTTTCCGCTCCGGTTTATTCAAACTATACGAGTTCGTCAACTGTCGGCTGTCAAAAGGCTGCGGGTTCGATTCCCGCGACAACACAAATTGTCTGTTGAAGACGAACGACGCGACTCGTACGTTACGGTGGGGTGAAGACCATGTGACTTGTATTTTATGATAAAGTTACCATGAGGAGTGTTCAGTAGTCGGTCTTGTTGGGTCCCTGCATATCCTCGGAGCTCTTCAGCAGCAGGTAGTAGCTGTACACGCACAGGATGCAGTATCCCACCACACCTGGAGTGCATAAACACGTTTATTACTGACAAACACTCACGTCTTTGGGGATATCCCCAAAGGGGTAGGCAGAAGCAAACTAAAATTAGCTCAGCGAAACGGGGGTGGTTTCGCTGAGCTAAGTTCCGTCCGAGATGAGATTGGTGGTGAGCCTACCGCCATATCGAGCACAAATTCCAGATTTCGAGCTGATATATAACCGAACGAAACCGAATATCAGTTTTTCTAACTCAATGTTTTAGGACGGTAGTCGTAATGCGTCTCATAATCTTTCAGTTTACTGGTGTTCCGGTCTTTTGGTCTCACTCTTCTGTTTTATTGAACTAGTGGTCAGGTCTACTGATCTTTCGGTTAGTGGTCTTTTGGTCCACTGGAAAGTTACTATTTCGGTCTACCTGTCTCTTGGTCTTTCGGTCTACACGTCTTTTGGGCTACTCAACGACAGCTGTCATGGTATACTGGTATTTCAGTGTTGTATGGTACTGGTCTTTTGTTCTACTAGTCTACTATATCATGGCCTACTGGTCTTCTGGTATCATGGTCTACTGGTGTCCTGGATTTTCGATCTACTGATCTCATGGTCACTGGTCTTTAAGTGTAATGGTATTTTGGTGTGTGTTGAGCCGGCATAACTACATTATTTATGCCGGCTGCTCCACTGCCTCGGTGGCGTGGTGGTATTTCGGTACGACTACGGTTCTGAGGTCTCGAGTTCGATCCCCGGGTTGGGCAAAGTGATATTGGATTTTTCCATATCAGCCCGGAGTCTGGAATTTGTGCCTGATAAGGCAATAGGCTCGCCCCCTATGACATTTGGGACGGAACTAAGATCGGCGAAATGTGGGTGTTCTAGTTCGCTAGTGCGCCTCTGCCTACCCCTTCGGGGATACAGGCGTGAGCTTATGTTATGTTATGAAATACATTATTTTTGTTTTCGAGTATGTTGCAGAAAAGACTCAGCTTAGTTTTTACGATCGACTGCATACCTAGCGTTAACGCCCTGTGGTGGAACTGTTCTCATCTTCTACCAGCATCGGCAGGTTCTTTCCAATAAAAAACCGCAGACTATAGTATAAATGGTAAATGAGTATCTTACCAAAGAACAACAAAGCCTCGAGGAAGGAGAGGAAGATCTCGGAGCCGGACCCGGAAACTCCGTGCAGCGCCACCATCACCACGATGTAGAGTAAAGCAGACACTATCAGGATGATCATCACCCACACCCAAATACACAGGCCAGATGTCTTACGCTGGAACACAAACGCAGTATGGTAATTACTTAACTCATAGCCACGCCTGAATGAATTAAGGCTGAGATCTATAGAGCGAACTTCGACTAAGTCTAAGTCAAAGTAACAAACTCGGTATGGATATGGAATTGTTATATCGAACTTTGATTTAGTCCAAGTCATTTTTTACAAGAAACACAGACTAACAGACAGACTAAGCAAAGATTTTCTTGTAAATAATGACTCGGGCTAAGTCAAAATCCTCACTGAGTTCGTTACATTGACTTAGACTTAGTCGAAGTTCGCTCTATAGATCTCAGCCTAAGAGTCGGTTGGGATAAGAAGTTGCAAAGGGGATTAGAGCGGAAGGTAAAGTAATGCATTTCTTTCTTTGCCTGTTATTCCAGCTTTATATGCCAGGGTCCACCTTCCTACTTAAATGCTTCCACTTCGCCCAGTCTTGAGCATCCTCCACAGTGAGACCCTTGACTTTCATATCATACTCCAAACGTCCAGCCAGTACTTTTTGGGCCGTCCACGGAAACGCAGCCCTAGTACGATCTGGTCCAGTCACTTGGAAATGACGTACCCCTGTGATTTCCTCAAAATGTGATCATGGTATCGTAATTCTGTCTGCGGAATTAGTGTTTTTTTCCACCTGCCCTCATATCACTCCAATGTGAGTCTCTCCGATAGGCATTTTTATTTACATTATTGCACATTGCAGAAATTTGGTAGTTAATACGACGCTCGGTGTCAACCCCTTTTACCTCTAGAGGTTCCAATCCCGGGCATGTTACCAGAAAATATTATGCACATGAGAAATATATTGTTATAAGCTACCTGGGATTCAAACCTAGAATTTCTCGGTTTGAGCAACAGAGTCAAAAGATAATGTGAGATTAAAAAAATAAGGAACCTGTTTATTGCCTCCTTGGTCTAATGGCAACGTATTATACTGTGACTGTGACAACTATAAACTAGGAGGTCCTGGGTTCGATTCCCAGATCCGGTGAGATGTTTTTAGCATAGTTTACCTAGGCCAAATCCTTTCTGCATTATGCTTGAAAAGTTTGTTACGTCGACCCTACACCTAAAGATGGGAAGGACAGATAGAAAGAAAGAATAACGTGGTCGATACAAAATCTGTAAATAAATGTGTGGTAAGTGGTACCTTAAAGACGGAGTATATGAGCAGTAGAGCGAGCGCGACGTGCATGACGGAGAGCACGGCGACGCCGAGCGCGATGCGGTACCACGCGGAGTACAGCCGGTCGCCCGCGTCCTCCGCCGTGCCCGCGTACGAGCCCGCCTCCGACGCGAATATCGAACACACGATCATCATTATCAACGACACCGCCTGAGGAACGCACAACACTCACGCTCACTTCCTCTACATACATAAACTGGACCGTGTTATACAGAAATGATCCAACATAACATACATACATAAGCTCACGCCTGTATCCCCGAAGGGGTAGGCAGAGGCGCACTAGCGAACTAGAACACCCACATTTCGCCGAGCTTAGTTCCGTCCCAGATGTGATAGGGGGCGAGCCTATCGCCATATCGGGCACAAATTCCAGACTTCGGGCTGATATGGAAAAATCCAATATCACTTTGCCCGACCCGGGGATCGAACCCGAGACCTCAGAACCGTAGTCGTACCGAAATACCACCACGCCACTGAGGCAGTCAGAAATGATCCAACCCAAAAATAATTTTTAAAAATGTTATTGATGCCAACTCGCCTCCTTGGTCTAGTGGCAGCATGTATGGGCTGTGGACCGGGAGGTCGTGGGTTCGATTCCCAGGTCGGGCAAAGCGAATTTTCTAATTTAATATGCCCGGGACTGGACCCCTCAGAGGGGGTTGACGTCAGGCAGGCAGCCGATCGTAAAAACATAGCCAAATCATTTCTGCAACATGCTTGAAAAAGTGTGTTGCGCCGACCCCACATTAAAGTGGGATAAGGGCAGGTAGAAAGAAAGAAAGTTATTGATGCCAACATGTTCTGAACCATTAACCGCCGAATGTCTATACATTTAATGTCGCCTTATGTTGTTTAAGGCCACCTTATCTGTCAAAATTGTATGGGGAAAATCAATGTAAGAAGCCGTTAAAGTTGAGTAGAGTTTGACCATTCGGGCGTAATAGACCATATTGGCGTCAACAATTGTTTTTTGTATTTTTGTTGATTGGATCATTTCTGCTTAACACGGTCCAACTATTCTCGATCGTTATTCCAAAAATGTTAACTGAGAATAACTAACATCAATTTACTGAAACCGCATACATCATTTAAATTCTATCAAAAGGTTCTGTCTACCACCAGTAAAGTGTTGCTCAGTCGTCGGGATGGTTTCGGATTTATTTCGCTCGAGCTTTGACGACACCGATTAAGTCCGCCGCTCGAGATGTCATGTCGTCATACACTTACTTATATACCGAGGGTATATAATCACAAGTTTAAAAACTTTACAGACCGACTTCAAATCCGATCGTGACCAAATTTATATGGGACCACCCTTGAAAGAAACTATCTAACACAAAAAGAATTTTGTAAATCGGTCCACATTTGGCGAAGATATCGCGTAACATACATAAAAATACAGACAAATTGAGGACCTTCTCCTTTTTGGGATGCAGTCGAAAATCAAAAGATCTTACCAAATGCATAACTCCGATGAACTTGGCGCCCACCTCAAGCCCAATACAACAGCAGAACGTGGTGACATGAAGTAACGCCATCTCTAGCTCTTCTTTTGGCACCGGTCTGCAATACACACAATTCATTATTTCTCACCTGGCTGGAAAAAAATTTACGGCAGCATGATCCAAATTGTATTACTCCAGATTTCCAGAATATTATCGTTGCTCAACCAATATGTATGGAAGTGGCGTGCACTCCATATGGATAAAAAGCCACTATCCTGATAATAATAATAAAGAATAAAAATCATAACCAAAACAGATTTTGAAAATTAACTCTCGGCTGAAGTAGGCACGGGGATAATGAGGATAGTAATGGTAACGTAATAGTTTAGAAAGGAAGAAAAGTGATTTATTTGACCACTTCCACAATGATGATAAAATAATTAAGGTTAACATATTTTTGCTAATTTTGTCAACCCTGATGAAAATGCCTATGTATGTACATACGTCACGTAGACTGACACCAGGGAATCCTAAGATCCAAACGAGACAAAAATACACTAGGCAAAAAATGCTTTTTACGCCTCTTCTAGAAATTAGATTCGATTCAACCAAACATGTTATTATCGACGCTACAGACATAATCGAGTTGTACGGAATGGACTTATTTAATGATATATAGTATATCGATAGCCTTGCCCTCTATCACGTCATAAGAAAAAAATAAGATGCCGAACAATGAATGCACTCCAATGTACCTATTCCTTCAAGCAAACAAAATATGAGTTTATTTTTATTATTAGGTATACTTTATACATGAAAAACGTAGCTCGGCTGCGTATTTACATTTCCTTATTTAAGAACGCAGTTGCGTCGCGTCGTTTCCAATTATGCATGCACGCAAATATATGTACCTAAATAATATGTCAGCAGCTGCAAAATAAGTAGCTGATTAATTTACGTTATATTTTAAATTATTTTAAATTTACGATACAGTTGATAATTAAATAAATTTAAAATATCTTTTCTAAGTATCACTGTTAAAACAGGGTTACTCACTGTCCGTTGTTGTAGGCCATGGCCGCTGTAATGACTGACGGACAGCGCCAGGACAAGCATCGCTCAGATGACAAAAACCTGGCGGCGTAGTTTTTACAACAGCATGTATTCACAAGACGTACCTAATTACGAGGCTATGGCACGGTGCAAGCGCAACGCTATTCGCGATCAATATGGGCCCAGAACAATGGGTGGAACACCTAATTCAAATCATTTATTCTGCAAATAGGATATATCAGGTCGATCTGGAAATCTTTGGGGGAGGCCTATGTCCAGCGGTGGACGTCCTGTGCTGCTGATGCTGATCATATCATTTTTTTCATTTTAATTATATGTTTAAAATAAATTCCTATAGTATATAACTATAGTACGAGGAAGCAGCTAATGTGACATAGTGTAATGTAACCACTACGTAAAAAACCCTAAAAATCTCAGAGGAAAAGAAACGGGACCGGACATACAGGGATTAAACATTGTTGAGTATGCGACAATCATACCGGGACTGGATAGCATAACATACCAGGACCACCGTGTATTCTTATCTTATCTTATTAGCCCATATTATCCCTCTGCTGGGCAAAGGCCTCCCCTTTATCTCTCCACTCATCACGATCAGCAGCAAACTCCCACCAGTCGTCAACCAAACCAACACACTAGCTTCGTTCAATTTAATATATTCATTACGATTCTGGAGGTCACCTAGTAATCGATTTACACTGTATGACATAATACTGTCGTGCAATGGATAGTTATTTGAATTTTATATAAAATTTAATGAATTGGCTTGACAATGGGCAACAGCCCGCGTTTCTTGCTCCTTTATCTCTGAGGAAAACTTGATGGCGGATCTGAGCAAACTGGATGGCGGAACAGTAAAACTTACATAACATAACATAAGCTCACGCCTGTATCCCTGAAGGGGTAGGCATAGGCGCACTAGCGAACTAGAACACTAGAACACACACATTTCGCCGAGCTTAGTTCCGTCCCAGATGTGATAGGGGGCGAGCCTATCGCCATATCGGGCACAAGTTCCAGACTCCGGGCTGATATGGAAAAATCCAATATCACTTTGACCGACCCGGGGATCGAACCCGAGACCTCAGAACCGTAGTCGTACCCAGATACCACCACGCCACCGAGGCAGTCAGTAAAACTTACAGGAATGTAAAAACCTTATAATCATTTAATGGATTGGTTAATATTTACCGCGCTGTCGTCATCAAGTCCAATCAGTAGTCACTCTTATGCGGGGACAAAAATTTGATACGACGCTATATTCTTATAGCTTACAGCACTGGTATGTCCCGTTAGTAGAATGAAGGACGGGTCTCGTTCCCATTAACTACTGAGTATGTTGTATGAACCACTGACTTCATAATGATCTATTATTAACACACGTCATGTGGGTTTGTCCTCTGCTGAGACCTTATCAAACGGGTATTTAAT
Organism: Clanis bilineata; assembly: GCA_036417725.1. Classification (NCBI taxonomy): domain Eukaryota; kingdom Metazoa; phylum Arthropoda; class Insecta; order Lepidoptera; family Sphingidae; genus Clanis; species Clanis bilineata. The sequence goes on along the minus strand of CM071154.1, from coordinate 16,377,900 downwards.
TACTTTGCTCGTATAACGTGCATAGATAATAACATTTCTATCTATTGCAACATACCAATACGCTGTTTTAGAGAACAAATATTACATATCAAATTAACAAAACGTATGGAGATAAACTCGACAAGATGTGGGTGCTCTAGTTCTCTAGTTTATTTGGTCTGCCTACCTCTTCGGGAATACAAGCGTGACCGTAAGCCGTAGTTATTTATGTATAGAGTCAATGCCTCTAATAAGATTAAAATCCTGGCCCCCCGAGTTGATTTAGCTATATTTAAATATACAGATTGGAAAAATCTAATCGCGGATAGAGGCGGAGGCGGAGCGTAAATAAATCATAGGTCGTATTGTGTTTGTAGCGATGCGACAGTGATAAGTGCAACTCTGATCTTATTTATAAAGGCAATATTTAATATTTACCTTGATGTTTTGAGTGTTTCTACTGTAGGTACCCTGGTAGGTGCTATATGCGTCATTAACGGATCAACAAACATTAGTACACCAACAGAAATGGTTCAGTATGCCTGGAGTAGGCACGGGTACCTCTTTAAAGCTAAAAATACGCGTCCATACAAACTAGTAACCTTGAGACGAATCAGAACGTTGTGTTATCGAGCGTGTTGCATGAATTACTCTGTTATTAGCTTAGTTCTTATTTCTTAACAAGGACATTTTACTGATAACTTTATTCTGATAGGTGATAGGTCTCTACAAGATAAAGGCAATTCAGATTGCACGATGATTAGGTAAGATTGAGCCCGCAAAATCCGCATAAATCAACCAGCGTGAGCATTTTTGACACTGATATCTAAATCTAAATATCGTCCTTGTAATAAAATATAATTGGGAAACAGCAAATTGATTATTTTTATGTAGACTTAAATCAAATCAAGATTTCACACGATGCATTAAACAAGACTCGCTCGTTACGAACGCAATAAACAACGCAAGACTCATCTTCACAAAGCTTAAATTGGGTTGATCAATCCACGCGAGGTCACATTGGTGGCATGGGTGGTTGTTCTCGGTCATAACAACTAACAAATTAAAACCATTGTAGTCGAAAAACATGACACTAGCTTCAGTACACATAGTTATATTAACATACACACAAACCCACGCCTGTCACCCCACAAGGGATAGACAGTGGCGCAACTGGTCCACTATTTTTCACCAAGCTTATTTCCACCCCATCAAGCAATACGGGGCGAGCCTATTATACAAACAGACAAAGAGACAACTGCTGACAATTCGCTAATAAGGAAACAAAATACAACCAAGAAAACATTTTCAAAATAACCTCTGTTGGTTTATTTTTTAAACTAATAAGACATGATGATGGCATTTTGACGGGAAGTCTGACAGGTTGGGCGTCGATTTCTTAAATTATTTCATATTATTGTCAAAAGTTGTGTTTGTTCCTTTAAAGTGATGTGGTTTAAGGCACCAAACTTTAGCGAAGACTGACAGTACAATGTGGAAACTTATTAATTAGTGATCTTTGATGAGTCTTGCTTGGTGCTTTGGCTGGCTTTGTTCGGTTGATTTGCTGAAGGAAGGTCATCTGAGGGGCATCGCACTGGAAGGAATTGCAATCATAATCCCAGCAGAACCTTGAGATTGTCCACATCTGTGTCTCATAGTCATTGCGAAATCTTGATAACTCCTCTATTTACCTTGACATTGGCATAATCATCACAAATGCGGAAAGGCATTTTTTTAAAGAAGCAGAAGATTTGATGATTGTGATGTGGCAATAATTGAAAGAAATAATTATGAATTTTTTTGTCTATGCTAATCTAAATATCTGTGCATGTCACTGAATTATGTATGTTTATGATATCATTGGAGAACTTTAGTTGCCTCTATAAAGGAGGACACAACACTATGAAATTTAATTTAATAATAAAAAGGTCATTGGTATGTGAAGATAAACCACAGACATGTAAGTTAAAAACACCTTATAAAGAAAGAAAATAACCTTATTTGACCATTTTCTCAAGGGTCAAGGACACAACACCACAGCTACTTGTTCGATGGTTTCTCCTTTCCTCCCACCCATAAAACAATGAAAAAACTGTTATAAATTAATGATGATTCTTACCAATTAATGTTAATTGTTGTGGATGGAGTAGATCAGAATTGGCAATCTGAGAACTGAAATAAAACAACAATAATATTATACAACTAAGTTGTCGATTTTTGGCAGGCCTGATGAAAAGTGAATCCCATAAAATTACAATTAGGTACTTAACTAGATTTTTTAGATTAATTTTATACAAAATCTACGTCATCTGAAATATAAAACAGAAAGAAATATTCTCAAAAATAAAAAAGTTATAAGCCTTAGTTATAACTAAATTAACTTATAAGTTAAGTGCATCCGTCAAACTGCAGGAAAGAGAAGTATCAGTATAATCACATCACACCATAATGGTATGTGTGTTCGAAAGGGATAAAAAGTTATCTCCAATATCCCCCCCCCCCACTCCAGAAGTTTAAAAATTAATTACTGCCTCATTTTCAACCTATTTCGATGCAGTTTTCACAGAAGGGTTCTTTTTTGTTTTATTTGCTATTAAATATAGATATATGTATTAAAACAAACATAGTCAAGTACCCAATTCTAGAGGTATTTTGGGTGCAGACCAATGATATAATCATAAGAAAATATCACCCCTGCATTAATGTGAGTGGTAGAGTCACGCTGTAGACAGTTACATCTACAGCACGAATGGGCCGGCTCGACCCGTTTGATACCACTGTCTCACAGAAAACCGACGTAAAGTGGCAGCTTGCTGTCGCGTTTCGTTCGGTGAGTGAGATTTCCGGAGGCCCACTTCCCCCCCCCTTCCTTTCCCAATCCCTTTTTCCCTCCTCTTCCATTTCCTCCTTTTAGGTTGGCAACGCACCCATGATTCCTTTTGTGTCTTGGGTGTCTATGGGCGGTGGAGATCACTTACCATCAGGTGACCCATCTGCTCGTGTGCCAGTCTCAGCTAATAAAAAAAAAAAAAAAAAAATGTCCTTCTGCTGGACACAGGCAAGCTCTACTAATGAGAGGGGTCAGGTCTACCATGCTGGCTTATTGCGGATTGGTAGAGTTCACATACCCTCAAAGTTCCTGTGGAAAAATTCTCAAGTATGCAGGTTTCCTCACAATGTTTTTCTTCACTGTTATAGCAAGCCATAATTCATAAAATTCCATTTTTCAAGGATATTGCATAAAGGATTCAGCTAGGTTCTTACAACCGATCCTGCTTAATGTACCACACCCTATGAGGGATCCATTTCCTGATGAATTGTGTTATAAAACAGTATTACTAATCTGGGATTTGAACCCAGGGCCTCCCGGTCTAGAACATAGACCCTGCCACTAGACTAAGGAGACATCAGAACAAAGAAATAAGTATAATAATAATATCAGCCCTGTAATATTACTGTCCCATTGCTGGGCACGGGCTTCCTCTACTAATGAAAAGTTAGGCCTTTAACATAAAATATACAATATAAATAAACTGTTTGATAAGAAAAAAATAGTAATATTTTCAAACATAGATAACTTATCTAAAATAAATTGTGAAATTAACAGCATCACTAACAATGTGTACTCAACTGCCATGTTACCTTGAATACTTTCATTACTTATTCAATATTGTCATGCAGCATGCCAACTAAAATATATTGTATTTCCCATTGATCATTTGTTTTTATAGACACAAATTATAGTAAACCAATTATAAACTAAAGATTGTCATATGTTTTCGTTTGAATTTTTGCTAAATTGTTATTAAAAGAACAGACCGTGATACTCACCGTCACAAGGTCACTAGATATAAATGATACTCAAATATAATTAATTTGATACTTGCAGTATCCACATTACACACAAAACTCCACAGTTCACCTACGAATTACAATGTTATCAGTTATCACACTAATAAAACCACAACTTCAAACTATTTTATTTAATAGCGTTTCCACTTAAAAAACAGTCAACACTAGAGTAGACACACGTTTTGCAGCAACAAAACAGTATTTACTCCTTACGGCTGACGCAGTTTACAAATTCTCGCTGTTTGACAGAATTTGATTCGGAATAATGATTCTGAATGAAATAAACTATTTAATGCCGATTGACGTCATATTGTATTTGTCAAAGCAAAACTGTGTTTTGGAAAACCCAATGACATAAATGCCGAAACATTGAAACCTAGAAAAAGATAGCTTTATAATATGAAGACGGCAATGAAAAAGACAAAAGACTTGATGACACATGACTGACAGAACGTCTCGTTGACGTCATAATTTGCGTTTCGGTTTATGTAGAATCTATACTAAGTATTTTTATTTAAATCAAGTACATGAAATATAGTTTTTTTAATGTTTGTAAAATTATTAAATAAATCATCAATAATTAACCATCGATGTATCGATGTATCAAACCAGCCTTAACCGAAATTCTATTTGTAATATTTGTAGTATTGTGGCGTTGTAACCTAATCAAGGTTACTGTAACTGTAGGTAACTGTAACCCTTATAACGATACAGCCTAGAAGAGACTTTAGAGCCTTCTACGTCGATAATCCATAAATAGGGATAGATAAATGGATTAAAGTAGTTAAAATATTAATAACAATTATAAACTCTTTTATTTCCCTCGTTTCCGAATTATAACTATACTGTTAGACCGAGATCCGGCTGCAAGATCACTACGCTCATAATGTATGTAGTCAAAATATCTGTTTTTATGGATAATTATAAACGAGGGAATCGATTTTTGCCAAGGCGGCAATACAAATTTGCCAAATTTTACAGAGATTTGGCTAATATTGTGATAAACGTAGAGTGGTCTTGCAGCCGGATCTTAGCATATGACGCCTATATTATCGAAGGAGTAGGCAAAGGCGCACTAGCCAACTAGACCACCCACATTTCGCCCAGCTTAATACCCACCGTCTCAAATGTTTTACGAGGCGAGTCTATCGCGATATGGCACGGATTCCAGACTCCGGACTAATATTAAATTGAAAAATACCAATAGCACTTTTGCCGGGGATCGGAGATCGAACCCGAGACCTCAAGACGTATCGTACCTCGTATCGTAATACAAGTACGCCACCAAGGCAGTTCCGAATTATTCACATCATCGTAATCATCATCATCATCATCATCAGCCATAGGTCGTCCACTGCTGAACATAGGCCTATATTCACATACTTACTATAAAATATTTATGGGTTTTATTAGTACCTGCTACTATGTACCTATCTACTTCATAGAGTTAGTTACAGAATAAACAACATTTGAATATAGAGGTAGGTTTACCACGCAATACCCATAGGTATAATAATAAAATACAATAATAAATAAAAATATAACTTTAATACGTACTTAATATCAATCACAAATAACATTAATATCTAACTTAAAACTTCATTTCAAACAACACCATAAATTATAAATACAAATTTAACAACAATTGGCTAGTAATATCACAATATTTCAGACAGCCTCCGTAGCGCAGTCGGCGAGTAGCCGGTTGTGCAGCGAGGGACCGCGGGTTCAATTCCCGCATTGAGACAAATGTTTGTGTGGCCCACAGATATTTGTTTCAAGTCTGGGTGTTGCGGGACCAAAAGTCTCTCATAGTTTCTGATAGCCACGATACGGGCCATACCTAGTGTGGGGTCAAGACTAAGTGTTAGGTGTATTTATTATTGCTTTTAATGTATATCTATCCACATTCCACAGTCAATATTCTTCCATTGCAAGACAAGAGAACAGTTTAAGTATGTTTGAGTATGCCTAGTAGTCCTCATGATCCTCATATTGTCTTCTTTAATCTACCTCTTTAAGAAACCTTTTTTTCAAGGGAGGCCCTACTTAACACGATTACGTTCCGTGGATTCAACTGGGCTGACTGTATTTTACAGTCTCATAAAAATCTCTATAAATCCTTTACATCACTGTCTAAGCGTTATAAAACATGATCCTCTGTCTTCACAGACTGGTAGAGGCGTGCTGAACGCTGGAATTGTTCTTCGTCTTCTTCATACATTATTTGTTTGTGTCGACTATGTACTACAACGATGCAGTACACCGATATTACTGGAAAAAAATAATGAATATTGTCAACAGCGCCATCTAGGAAGTGTACATGCCTTCTTATAGAAAAAAAAATTAATCTCTAGTTAATAACTACTTTTGCCCGAAGTTTCTATTCTCTTTTACTGTCATAAAACATGGAAAACTAGTTTTTAGAGCCTAGGTTTGGCAGCAAACGTAAAGCCAAGTTGTCCCGCTTTATAAGGGGAGGATAAAGTAAAACTTCGACAGTCTGCGTGTCACACTCTCAACAGAATAGTAACCGCCTGAAAAGGGAGAATCCACGGGTTCTATCCCCGTACCGAGACAAATGTTTGGTCACCACAAGTATTTGTGTTTGGGTGTTGTGAGACCGAAAGTCTCTGGTAGTTCCTGATACCCACAATGCAAGACACACATCGATTACGACTCATTACTATGTAACTGCTAGGTTTTTATTATATTTCTCACCAGATCTAGCCAGATGGACAAAGATGATTATAATCTCGACTTCCAATAGCGTCCCGGAGTCTTGCATCACCAGGCTGATGCCAGTGAGGCTCATCAAGAAGAATATGGCAGTCATAATTCCAGTCACTATCGTCCATGGCAATGTTAAGGAGGCGAGTTTCTGGAGCATGTAAAGTATTACATAGTTTTATTGATTGAAATGTAAAGACGAGGCGAGTGAGGTGCCTGAATGGTAATTGACAGGAAACGGAATCGGCTTGCCTGATTGAATGTAATAAGCAACTACACAATTTAAAATCCCTTTTTGTAAAATGAGACATATCTATTTGAAGGTCGGGTGTCAAGAAGTTATAATAGACGGATAGTAATCATAGTATCTATGGAGCGAACTTCGGCTACGGCTCAGTCATTTTTACAAGAAAATCTTTGCTTAGTCTGTGGGTCTTTCTTTTCTTGTAAATATGACTTGGAGTAAGTCGAAGTTCGATTTTTAAATTCCAAATCCTCACTGAGTTCGTTTCTTTGACTCAGAATTAGTCGAAGTTCGCTCTATAGATATCAGCCTAGTCTCCCAAATGCAGTAATTACATAGTAATAACTTCTTACAAGTCGGCACACAATATTGCTTACACACCTCTTCACCTTCCCATTTACACCTATGATTCAACTAGTATAGTGGTAGTCAAATGTTGATGGGTGGTAAAGCTCATTTACTGTCAGATGGCCCACTTGCTCAAATTCTAGGCTCTACTATAAAACTCTATTATCCAAGTACCTTATAAGCGGCAAACACGAGTAATATGGAGCATATGAGATGGGTCCCACTGACGGCAGCGGCGGTGATGTACAGCACCAGCCTGTGGACCGACACGTTGCCGTCCTTGCCGAGCGGCGCCAGGGTCACCAGCACGCAGTATACTGTCAGCTCCAGCAGAGCCCATATCTGAAACAAAATCCATCGTATTTGTATAGCGGGCGAATAGACGACTATGAAGCGAGAAGCGACATCCATAGAATTGTGTTTCTGTTTCTTGTGATATATTTTACGAGATGATTAATAGGTACTCTATTAATGCCACGAATTTTAAACTATACATAGGAATACAAAAAATCTGTTTCATAATAATTTATGGGGCCCTGTGTGTTGCGACGGGATGTGAAATGAAGATATAGATTTTTCCAGTTTTTTTAAGGTGTGATAGTGATAGGTACTATGCTTGTTAAATTGGTCAATATGCTTAAAAGTTAAAACTGCCTAGACAGCGGCACTGCTTGCCTACTTCAATAGTCGTTGCTTCATTCATCCGGTGGTACTTTTATATGTGGCCTTATAAATTCTACTGAGCAATATCGCACGAAAGAAGTTGCTATTAGAAAGCTATAAGTTAGTAAGAGATGGTAAGAGATTCCTGACTTTTCTTACACGCCTTTTATTTTATTGAAATTGATAATCAAGCTATCTGTGCCCTTATAATAATGAGTCACGTAGGTAACTACGATACTCATATATATTGTTACTAAAATGGATGGTTATTAAAATCATTGGAAATTGAAATTACGGCCACTTGTAGCTCCGCGATTAATCTCTATTTATCTCAAATCTTGATTTAACGATAGGAGTGAGCTGTAGGTTAACTCTAAATTAGTAATAGCTCTGCAAGTCGCTCCTTATCTTTAAGTATTGATTATCATCATCATCAGCCATAGGATTATTAAGATAAATTAATATTACTATATTATGTCAATATATGTATATAGAAAATATGTTATATTGTGTTTTTATTTATTTCTTTGTTCGACGTTTCGTAAAGAGATTGATGAAAGTAGTAAATGAAGCGGAAGTAGTAGGATGTGGAGTGCCTAGCTACTTTTTATTGAGTGTCATGATCTACAAACTGGAAATCCATAACATCTGTCTACCTTACGTGATACAGCCGTGACATTATTATGTATGTATGTGATAATGATAGTGAGAAAATAATATGTACAGATAATTAAAATAACTATGACATCAAGAAGCAAATCCAGATTCAAACATGTTTTCTTTTTATTAGCAAAGAAAGATAAAGCCAGCGTTCAAGGTTGTATACCTAAAGACACAGGTAGATTATGTACTCACTGATGATAAATATCCGACGATCAGGGTGCCAGTGTGCAAGTCAGCGCAGAAACAACATTTCTTCACCATAGGCACACCCATAGTGAACTCTTATAAATAGAGATGTGACGTACTGCGACTATTTTATGTGAAAATAACATGTTTTAAAATTAGCAACATTTCACACGTCCGCATCGCTTCAAGGGTATGTTATCACTGTTTGATATGATGCGCCGGCGGCCATGATTTTGTTTACGATAAAAATACTATACATTTCGTAGCTACTTTAGCAACTATGTTATCTTATCTGCTTAATCGCTAATAATTGTTTATTGAACATTGTAATTATTGTAAGGTTAGATTGTGTAAATATTTTATTAATGTTTTGTAGGACCTTTTTGTGATACTGGCAAACGAATGGGTGGGTCATGACGTGATTGTTAATTATCACCACCGCCTATAGAAATCGGTGCATTACTAGCTTTAAATCAAAGATATTTATTATTACTCACTAATATAGAGTCACCTCGCCTGTCGCTTCCTTGGTCTAGTGGCAGCATATATGGGCTGTGAACCGGGAGGTTGGGTTCGATTCCCAAGTCGGGAAAAGCAAATTTTCTCATTTAATTTGCTCGGGACTGGATCCCTCAGAGGGGGTTAACGTCAGGCAGGCAGCCGGACATAAAAACTAAGCCAAATCGATTCTGCAACATGATTATAAAAGTGTGTTGCGCCGACCCCACATTAAGGTGGGATAAGGGCAAGTAGAAAGAAAGACTCAATAATATAGAGGCCCCTCTATATTTGATAGCCCTATCAAGCAATTTCCATACTAACAATTTGATCTCAAACCTCAGTAACGCCATCTTCCACCTAGAACAATGCGAGGGCGCATATTACAATTTACACCCTAATGATCTAGAATCAAGTAAGACAATTTTATTGTCTAAACATTATTACGGTGACACGACCTTGCGCGCGTATATCTCAAATACGACTGAGTCACTTATGACCATGAGGTCACAACTTTTGGATCATAAGTTTCGTGCTGATGTCCCGTGTATATACTGTTGAATGTTTTTGCTTTAAATGAAGAATACAGGAACTGGAAAGGAGAGAGGGGTTCAGAGCTCAAGGAATGTCTCGACAGCGAGTTGCCACTTCACGTCGGTTTTCTATGAGGCAGTGTTATTGAACCGGTAGAACTGGGAATATGATAACGTTATTATCTCTTGTAATCATAAAATAAGACTAAGCAGGCTTTATAAACTGATGTACACATTATTAGAGTCAGTTTTATAGAGCTAATAAAATGTTACGAATTTAAAATTATTACATTATTTTGATCGTACGGGTGTAAATTTAATCAGCGCATTATAGAAATGATGTCACGTGTGTCCGATGAAGATGCTATATATTTTTTTAAATATCAGTGGTAAAGCCACGCCCTAGATAATTTTCCTACAATATTGCCACAGTCTCTCAGAAAACTGATATGAAATGGCAAGGTGTTGAGATTGGTCTTGAAAAAAGAAAAATACCCACCATTTTCCTTTCTCGATCCCCATCCCTTCCACGATAGAGTGCGAACCTGAGACCTCAGGACGGTCGTCGCACTGCGCATACAACAACTACGCCACCGTGGCAAAACATGCCTAATCCGAAATTGAACTTTTAAATCTCGTTGTTTCCTAGGATCACTTACCATCAGGTGATTCATATGCTCGATTGCCATTCATTGCTATAAAAAAAACTAGATCAATGGGTTGCCACAAAACTCATTAAACTAGATCAATGAGCCATTTCGGCATACCCAGAAAATGGGTCGTCATAACCAGTTGAATAACCGACAATCATCGATACAAAGCTCTTATCTGGTAATCATTTTGTGGAGATAAGAACAGACCCTGAGCACTGGGCAGTTAATCAGTGCTAGTGAACGGCGGCGCGGCGACAACATGTGCCTGTCCCTTAATAATTTCTGCTGCTGCATCAGTCTGAGTCTTGGCGCCAAGATCGTCAGTGTAGTGAGCACAGTGAGTATTACTACACCTTCGAATACTTCATTCATTATCTTGTTCAATAAGTCTTAAAACAATCGAGGGTGATCGTCAGCTGTTTCCATTCATGAAGCATCCTCTATCATCCTAGATCTCTCTCAGTAATAACATATTTCAATAACCTGACCATGCTGAATATGAGAATTCTTAAATGGACCTGAAATCTTGAGATCTATATTCGATATCAATTATTATTTTTGTCGCCTAGGCATAAGACCTTTATAATAATTAAAATAGTATCTACTGATGCTATCAATTAATTAATAACGTTATTTCTATATCACGTAAACTGTTATTTTGGTTTACAAACTAATGACTGATTTTTCGAAGGCTGATCAAGGGCTTAGCAACGAAATAAATCTTAAATCACACGTCATGCCAAATTTGAGTTAGGTGCTTATCAATTCGCTTTACATTCTTTGGCCTTACTTATAAAAAGAGTTTAGCTGAGCAAATGGCTAAGAATAGGCTGTCACTTTCTTCCTTGTGTCACATTGTTTGAAAATAAAAGGGACAGAACCTGATAAAGGTCGCAGGAAGTCGTTGGATGCAGGCCGCTTCCAACAGGTCAATCTGGAAAATCTTTGGGGGAGGCCTATATCCAGCAGTGGACGTCCTGTAGCTGATAATTATAATGATGATGAAAAGGCACAGGCTATTCTTTACCATTTGCTCAGATAAACTATATTTATAAGTAGGTAAGGCCCTAGAAGTATAAATATATTCAGAATCTTGCTAACTTCTCTATTGTCTGTTCTAACATAACATGTTAGTTAGTGGATTAATTTAGTTTAGTTCATGTTATCATATACGTATGAATATTTAGTCAACAATGTGATAACATTCTTTTATAGGTACGTACAATACTAATTTAGCAATGACATAGTATAGTAACAAAGAGTGTAGTCTATACTGCTAAGTAATCTCTTGCTTAGCTAATGTTGGAAAATGAAGTCTATCCACTGGGACCTCAAACAAAGCCCATGTGGTGCAGCGGGGGAGACGTGATCTATAATACGAGAAGCTTCGGGTTCGATTCCCGTACGAAGACAAATGTTTATGTGATCCACAGATATTTGTTTGGATCTAGATGTTGTTGGACCTTTGTTGCTGATGCCTACGACACCTAGTGTGGGTTGGGACTATCTGTGTGACTATTGCGTATTTATTTTATTATTACTTTAAACACTCGGAAAATAGGAAAATACCTTAATTTATTTTGTCTACAATCAGATTAATAAAATTAGGTAACATTCCTATTGGTTAGATTTACTTCAATTATTAGAACATGTCCAGATAGGAGTGCCTTTGCACTTCATCTCTTTGGTTTCTCTTCTCTCTGAGGTAAATACCTCAGAAGAAATTGAAAAGAGTAATAAAAGGGATTTATATGATATGAGTGCTGTTGTCTGCCTTAATTCTGCGACGAACAAGTCGTGTTATAAAAAACCTATCATTTAAGCTACCTTTAAACCAAGTAGGCGAATAAATTGTATGATGTAATGGTGATTATGTTCCAGTTATGTTCAGCAACATCAGTAGTATTATACGGAATCCCGACAGTACTGCAGTGGACTGAGCTCCCACCAGCACGACTCATCTTCTACGGAAGTGCTGCGGCCACTGGCTTGCTGCAGACTATTTTCGGATGCATGCTCATACATGGCACTTTTAGGGTAAGTAACTTTTCCTCTTTTACTAAAGTAGTTAAGCTGAGAGCATTGTAAGGAGTCATCCGTCTTTCGTGGACTTGACATATCCTTAAATAGATTTTAATAGATCGATCACTTGCTAAGTCGTCATTCTTCGTGGCATCATGAACCTCGAAAGAATTGTTACATTGAGTTATCCCTATAAAATTTAGAGAGTTGAAGCTGAAAAAAAGTAACAGTGAGACAAATAATAAGACAAAATGAAGTGTCCATTTATGCACATGCCAAAGAAATCTGCATCATGTAGGTAATAACGTAGTTATAATTAGTGATGTGGTTAATTGATTATTTTTCATAATGGATGATTTTAAAGACGTACTATTATATTACCTGACTGCCTCGGTAGCGTAGTTGTATTTTCGTACGACTGCCGTATATTAGACTAATTACTAAATTCTAGCGACAAGTGGAATAATTTTTGAGATATTGAAAATCGATTGAGAAAAATAATCGATTATCCACATCACTAGTTATAATATATATACTTTCTATGTGCTGACGTTATAAAATGCATAATGATATAATATTAAGAAGATTAAATAATGATTAATGAATTTTCAATTAAGATATAACAGCTATTTATTTAGGCGTGAAGTCATTCGATATCACTTGCGTCATAGGACTGAATTGGGTCAAAAGACAGAATAAAAAAATAAGAGAAAGGAGTAAATAGAAACTAATCTTTAATCAGTATAAATCTAGAATCTAGAAATCAGAACAAAACGATCGATAGACCAAAGCCTTATGATTCCATCAGTTTTGTACCTTTACTCAGTAGAGAATCAGGTATCTTCATGGCTCACGTGTCGTCCACGTCTTAAACTATAAAAAACACAATCTTATAAAACGAAAAATCTTTCACCCCTTAAAGAAAAAGATACGTATGCAGTATTATGTCATGATATAAAAAAGGTGAAAATTTTGCTGCAGTAATACAGTATCGATTAATTATTATCGAAGGATTATCTAGTATCATCAAATATTTTGATATTAATCATTACCCAAGTATTTATAAGATAATCCGAAATATTTAATGGAAATCACTTAAAGTATTTAATTCATAAAATAATTTATAATGCACATTAAGCCGCTGATAAAATCTCGATTCTTTCGAAGACATCTTCATTTCCAAGGAATTCATTTCTTAGGAATGTTTTTTTTAATAATTATAATATAATCGGTAGTGTTGATGAATTAAGAATTACACGAAGAAGAACATTCAACAGATTATTTATATTCCCAATATTATGTGCACGCATAAAGATGACTGTTTATTTGCGTATGCCGATGAAAATTTGGCACACTTCATCGTAAGTTATTACCTTCACCCAGGAACACCGGCAATACCAAAATCACAGCATAACTACTGCCTACAATGGAAAGAAAATTAATAATATTAAGGAGAATAATTAAGGGGAGGGATTATTTGGACCTTAAGAAAAAGCTAGACATATTATGTAATAAGTTTCTTGTGTCTTTCGTTATCATAATACCTCTATAGTCCCAAAACTGCCGAAGCGAGGCGACGTCCAGGCGCTGTGCTGTTGTAACGAGCGTGTAATAGATTGTAAAATGAAAAGCCTAGACAGTGGGTTCGAGTCCTACGCTGAAACAAATGTTCGTTTCGAGCCTAGATGCTGTAAGATGTCACTCGATGAATTTGATACGAGACGTATAATCTAATTGTTGATATAAGATTAAGAATTAATATTACTCTGAGATGCACGCTATCCGATTCTTGCAATATACATTCAAATTGTTATTCCCGAAAACTGGATAATGGACAAGACCTCACGGTGACAAAAGTCATTCGTACACGCTAATACTTAGCTGATTATGACATTATAGAAAAAGCCGCAGTACCTATGGCCATGGCTGGTGGTGTCGTGGGTCGAGTGCATAGCGCTGGCGGTGCTGAGCGTGGCGGGCACCGTGCTAGTCGGATACAACACCAAGCTGCAAGACACCGCCGAGATCAGCAGCGTCATAGCCGTCTACTTCCTCGTCTCTAGTGAGTACTGTCCGCGGAGCGCGTATAAGTTTGAATGACTCCGGATCGAAGGTTTTATGACATTTCGAACAAATACGTTCGCCTCGGTGTCTCGGTGGCGTGGTGGTATTTCGGTACGACTACGGTTTTAAGGTCTCGGGTTCGATCCCCGGGTCGGGCAAAGTGATATTGGATGTTTCCATATCAGCCCGGAGTCTGGAATTTGTGCCCGATATGGCGATAGGCTCGCCCCCTATCACCTCTGGGACGAAACTAAGCTCGGCGAAATGTGGGTGTTCTAGTTCGCTAGTGCGCCTCTGCCTACCCCTTCGGGGATACAGGCGTGAGCTTATGTTATGTTATGTTCGCATAAGCCCTGGAAAGTTATTCGTGCTAGGGACTGTTCAGGGTCGAAATGAATATCGTTATTATTTATGAATAGGCGAGACTGTTACCATCAAGTTTACGCCAGTTGATGTTGGTATGCAGTTGTAAGTATAATAAAAAAATCTAATAATCTTGTTATCTACGTGTTTGCTGTAAGACTTGCAAACGCGTTGGTAACAAAAATCAGAAAAAAATAAAAATAATCCTTGTATTTTGTTCTAAGAGTACAATAAAGAATAAATAAATAAATAAAATTTTGTACATTATGCATAATACATTTATGTTCTTATAGCAATTGTAAGGAGTTCCTACTTGTTTGTTGACCGCTGTAACATTAACTCGAAATATAATTGGACCGTGTTGTGCAGAAATGATCCAACCCACATTTTTTATTGATGCCAACATGATCTTAAAGTCTAAGCCATTATAGACCATATTGATGTAAAAAAGAAATGTGGCTTGGATCATTTCTGCACAACACGGTCCAATTTTATAATAGCTATAATGAATCATGAGATATAAAATAAAATACTAGTCACAATGTTACTATTCTCGGTATTTTCCAAGTATTGAGGAAACTAGATCATATAAACCTTTCCTTATAAAAAATGTATGAAACAGTCATTCTCCAGTCAATGTTTCCTAGAGTATGTAGTTATTCTAAGTACTTACCGATAACTATGTAATGTGAAGTCTTTATCATTTTCTTCCAAAGTGAATCACTTATCAGCCACGCGGGTTTTACATATTGTATCTTCTATCCCTTATCCCATTTCAATATAAAGTTGGTGCAACTTACTCTTTCAAACATGTTGTTCAAAGGGTTCAGCTCAAGTTTTACGATCAGCTGCCTGCTTCACAACACCTGTTTTGTTACTTTTTTTTAAGATCAATTGCGATAAGGTAACCCACATTTTCATTTATTACTTGTTATAAAAATCTTACATCCAGCGATAACCTGTGTCTATCAGGTCGTCTGTCCATCTTGAGATTGGGTGAGCCTATGATCAGCGGTGGATATTCTGTAACAATGATGACAATATCGATGAAGATTATGTTTATGATTATGATGACGACTATGACAATAATGAGTATTCTGATAACGATGATGATGTGGACGATGATGTCGATGACGATGATGATGATGAAGATGATGATGACGATGAAGATGATAGGGATTATGATGATTACAATGATGCTCATGATAATTATAATAATGATGTTAATGATGATGATAATATACCCACTTGTATTTCCAGTAATCCTGTTCTACTTCGTATCGGTGGTGCACAGCCGTCGTCAACAGATGGTGCACGACGACTACAAGTACTTGTCGAAACGACTCACGAAGCGCGGCAACAGCTACTACTACTAGCTCGTAAGGGAGGATGATCTCATTACATTAGACAGGTCGAATTTGTATTTATTACATAATATACACAGTTACATGTTGTTTTTGTTGATTTTATTTGCGTTTATCACATTTGTGGCTTGTATTTCTACTACCACAGTTCAAATGGAATGTATGAGATGTCGCTAAAGATCCTAACTTAAAGTTTTATTTTATCTGAGCACACACACTTTTTCACACTTGATGGTAAGTACAATAAAACCAGTGACCACGGAAAAACTATGGGTTTATGGTCACCAGAATCATGCCGGCCTATTTATGCTTCTTCACACTCTGAATCCGAAGGGAGAGGAAGCAAATCGAGGGGCTTCGACAAGACAGGCGGATCACCAATGCAGACACAGGGATACCCCCATACCCGTCCCAACCAACCATCAAGTCATGTCGCTAGCCCCTCGAGAGAACCGGAAGTACACTGGCTGATCCTAGAACGCGAACCACACAAGGAGTGTGGGTCACTATGGCTATATTTTAACATTGTGTATATAGTGGTCGCCATCCGGGCGAATACGATTATCCTACCACCAGTAAGATTAATTAAGCCTCCGGAAATAATACTTCGCCTTGAAGTAATAACTAATTAATGACACCTGGAATCGAATTCAACACAACACTCTACTTCGTGTCAGGTTACAGCTGCTTTATAGAGTTCAAGTATCATATTAAAGAGATAGTTATTATGATATATGCCATGTTACGTTCACCTGGAAATAAATAATTAAGCTTGTGTCGGGCGCACAACAATGACTCGGCGCGTGGGCACATCTCTAGCGGAAAATTGTGCCACAGCACCCATACACAAATGGAGTAAACCAAAAAACATATTTTTAAAGCAACAAAATTACTAAATAAATAGAAATACGGGTGCAAACAAAAAATAGGCCGGCATGATTCTGACGACCACTGATAAACCCATTGTTTGTCAGTGGTACCCTCATATAAATAGTGGCTGAAGGCCGGGATAACGCCAAGCAGGAAGAAAGAAAGAAAGACCCAAATAAAAATAGTGAATAAAAAAAATGGATAAAAGTTCGTTAAACAAATCACATACATACATACATAAGGTCACGCCTGTATCCCCGAAGGGGTAGGCAGAGGCGCACTAGCGAACTAGAACACCCACATTTCGCCTAGCTTAGTCCCAGATGTGATAGGGGGCGAGCCTATCGCCATATCGGGCACAAATTCCAGACTCCGGGCTGATGTAGAAAAATCCAATATCACTTTGCCCGACCCGGGGATCGAACCCGAGACCTCAGAACCGTAGTCGTACCGAAATACCACCACGCCACCGAGGCAGTTAAACAAATCGATCTGGAAATCCTACGTTCATCAGTAGACTTGTGGCTGAAAATGATAATAATCTTAAAACCTCAGACATAGGAATTTATTTCTACTTTCCGCTAGTCGAAATCTCAAATTCCGACACGAAGAAGTATGCATCGTAAGTATTCTAACATTCAATATGTAAATAGCGATGATAGCTTGCGACATGAAATGCACTGGGTACTGGGTATCAACGACAATGCGTGCCGCGCGCCGTGCAGTGTTTCACAAGTGGCCTAGAGAATACAATTTCTTTTTCGTTTCCACTTTACATCGATACGAGGAAATCCTGAACATAACATTACATAAGCTCACGCCTGTATCCCTGAAGGGGTAGGCAGACGCACACTAGCGATCTAGAACACCAACATTTCCCCGAACTTAGTTCTGTCCATGAAATGATACTGATCTTGCCTTAAACATACATATACCATCGAAGGTTGTTATAATGACTATTGCACACTCGATTCCAAATAAGTTATAAGCTTATTAAAGTGGTGTTAAAAAGTAGCTTTTAATATAATCTGAAATGAAACGATTTAACATCATGTACATCTAAGCTGATTCTTAGTAAAGTAGATGGCTGGCACATGCGTCATACTCGTGAACGGGTGCTGCTTGTGGAGACTGGTCTGCCTGGACTGTTTTGCTTGTTTGTTTCAGCTCAACTTGCCATGGCTATGGGGTCACTCAGTGTATCTTGTATGTGACTTTGTTCTACATATAATAATATCTATTGTTGTTATGGTTTAGCTGTTTTCTAATTTAAGGTCTTTCTGTGTCTCGTGCTGTACTGTATTAGTGACTGCCTGTAAATTGGTATTAAAAAGAGCTACGTCAGAGTTTCTTGCCAGTTCTTCTCAGGCGAAACAGCCTTCTGAACCGGCGGTAGAGTTAAAATCTGGCGGAATCTAAATTATGTTTGATCATTTTATGGATTCAATAAAAAAAATATTTGATTTGATTTTACGAATCGAAGCACTCAATCACATCCTACGATAATCAATTACAGAGACTATCTACATTCAAACATATTAAAATACCACTTGCACATCTTTCCATCTCAGAGGTCCATTAGTAGTTTTCACCGTGTAAAGACAATGGAGACGTTACCATCATGATTGGTGGTGACTACTGTTGACGCTGACGCCCAACTTTATAAATGTGACCGTCGGAACATGTGATGCAGTGAGTGCGGGACCATGTAAATATCAGCTGCATTATGGTGAGTACCGTTTACATTCATACTTTTTTCATCTACTTTTCTTGCAACCTCACCTTATCCCACAACATAACAATGACAAAAGGAATATAGGACTAGGCATGACTACGTAAAAAAACTTGCATGTCTAATGAATTGATAGAAACCAAAATGGAGACTTGGCGAAAGAGAGAATCCATTAAGCAGTTAAGCATCTTCACATTCTTTCATTCTCAGTCTCTCTTCACATTCGGCGTGACGCACTGTCTGCCTGTCTGTCGACTGCCTGTCTGACGTCAACCATCACTCTGGAAAATTTAGTAACGGGCAAATGGAATTAGAAACATCTCTTTCCCAGACTTGGGAATCTAACCCAGGACCTCCCGGTCCATTGCCCATATAGACTAGGCCAAGGAGGCGACTTCTTTCATCTACCTTTATCTGCATTGTAGAATCGACGTAACATCAGCTTAATTTTTACCACAGAACAGTTGAATAGACCTGCCTAAAGTCACATAGAAAGATGATTGCAATATATTTGCTATTACTCCTCCTAAAATATCGTAATTTCTTCAAATACCATGATTGTTCAATTTTAAGCCTAAATCACCATGTATGTGCCTAAAACATAATAGTATTATTACTTAATCCAAAAATACCTCTACATATTTTAATTACTGCCTCAGTAGCGAGGTTGTATTTCAGTATGCCTACCCTCCTGAGGTCTCGGGTTCGATCCCCGGGTCGGGCAAAGTGATATTGGATTTTTCCATATCAGCCCGGAGTCTGGAATTTGTGGCCGATATGGCGATAGACGAGCTCCCTAACACGTCTGGGACGGAACTAAGCTCGGCGAAATGTGGGTGTTCTACTTCGCTAGTGGCCTCTGCCTATCCCTTCGGGGATACAGGCGTGAGCTTATGTTATGTTATGTTATATTTTAATTAGTTATCCGTATTTCAAACTATGTATGTATTTAGCTTCTTCATTGCATTAGTTTCAAGTTGTAATGATAGATGTAAGGTGGTAAATAAATAAATTGTTCCAAAATAATAAGTTTAAAAGCTTTACGGACCGACTTCAACTCCGATCGTGACCGTGAAACTGATCGTGAAATCGTGAACGTGATCGTGAAATTTATATGGGACCACCCTTGAAAGAATCTCTATCGAACACAAAAAGAATTTTGAAAATCGCTCCATATTTGGCGGAGTTATCCCGAAACATACAAAAAAATACAGAAGAATTGAGGACCTTCTCCTTTTTTGAAGTCGAAATATCAACTAACCCCGGTTTCCCTTTTAAAACAATTTCCCCTTCGCCACTACTAAGTAGTTACCTCAAACATCGTGTGAACATACAACTCCAACCGGTTGTCAGTTGCCATGCGGAATCATGCAAATACTACGGGTTCAAATCAACACGCGACCATTTTACATCACGTTCACGAGAGTTATCGATAGCGATTACCGATTCAAAACATTATGTCATTGCGTTGCAGTCAATACGATGTTGGCGAATAGATAAATGTCTGGGAGCAAAAAGATAAACCAAACATCTAGCCCCTTACTTATAAAAATATTTGAGCGCTGCTTATCTTTATACCATAGGTTGTTCCTTTCATTTTTAAACAATGTAACGCAAGGAAAAAGTGACAGGTTATTCTTAACCATTTACTCAGCTAAAAATGCTGTTTTAAGTATGTTTGTTGTCAGACACATAAAGGCTTACTTATAAAAACAGTTTAACTGAGCAAATGGTAAATCATAGTCTGTCCCTTTTATTTTCAAACAATGTGATACAAGGAAAAAAGTGACAGACTATTCTTAGCCATTTGATCAGTTAGTGGTACGTATGTACCAGAAAGTACGAGACACTTTTGGCCTCATAACACCCAAACCCGACACAAATATCTGTGGGTCTCACTAACATTTATCTCGATGCGGGGCTTGAACCCGCGGCCTCTCGCTTCACAGCCGGCTATGCATCTGTTGCGCCACGGAGGCTGTCAATTATGTTAGAAAACCGATCAGATTCAAACCCAGGTCCTCTCGGTTCACATAGCCACTATACCACGAAGGCGTCATTAAATTAAGCAACAAAAATTCATGACTCCATACTTAATAGAATTCAAACAGTTTATACAAACTGAATACATATTTATAAAAAGACAAAACGTAGAATACATTACTGTTACGAAATAATTACACACGTGCATGAAAGGCAAGAAAGTGGTACACATCCGGACACACGTTCTTTACAAACATCCTACATTATTCATGTAATATTTGGCTTACTCATTATACACTCGACTTTGAATCAATGCCATGAAGTTACGTTCATAATAATCACACAAAACTTAACGGACCGACTTCAAATCCGATCGTGACCATATATGGGAACACCCTTGAAAGAAACTCTATCGAACACAAAAAGAATTTTGAAGATCGGTTCACATTCGGCGGAGATATAGCGTAACATAGAGGTACATAAAAAAATACAGACTAATTGAGGACCTCCTCCTTTTTGGAAGTCCGTCGAAAACTTAACAAAACATAACATAAGCTCATGCCTGTATCGTCGAAAGGGTAAGCAAAGGCAAACAAGACAATCCACATTTCGCCGGGTTTATTATCCGTCCCAGATGCAGGCCCGCTGCGTGCGGGCGTGCAAGGTGTGCACCGCACATGGGCGGCATGTTCAAGGGGGCGGCAAAAACAAGTATCAATACTAAAAGAAAAATTTCCCCCAGAAGAATAAACGCGCCCCCAAATGCACTTCGACGCCCCCATCAATAAGTCCATAATCATAAAATCCAACTTTTACAGGAGAAGGAACTTTTTTAAGAAAACTGCTTTTTATTTTTTAGTGATGCTATCAATTTTGAATTAAGTATGTGCGAATAGTAGCAATATGAGAAAATAAATAAAATAAATATAACAAGAAATGTAATGAGTAAATTATTTATTTCACTAATAATACTTACGAGATCTTAGATTATACGCTAAACCTCTTTAAAAAGTTAATAACTTTTAGTCAGCTTTTTAAGCAATGACTTAATTCTGCAATAATGATTTAATGATACATGTACATTGACAGATGACGGTACCTATCGATTTAAGTAACTAAGTTAGGTTAACTCAAGTAGCTTGCAGCGGGCCTGTAGATGTCATAGGCAAGCCTATCGCCATATCGGACACAAGTTCTATTCACCACCCAACTTAACATAAATAGCATAAACTCATATCTGTGTATGTGAAGGATTCAAAGAGGCGCAGCTAGCGATAATAACTAGCTAGTTATTATCGCTCCAATGAAAATAGATTCCCAACTCCCAACTAAGTTAAGTAGCGTATATTTATATTACTCAGGGTTAGTTATACTTCCAACACTATCAGTTCTGTAGGTCTAGGATATAGTGGAGGTACTATAAAAAAAATGAAAATCCGCACTGCATTTATCTAAGGTTACTTAAGAGTTAACGCTTCTACAAAAGATACTTCTTAAATACATCCATCATGATCATAATCGCATGACTACGTTTGTGTCAGTTTTGAATCGATAGTACCAACTAGTTTCGACCCGGTATTCACGGAGATGAATCACTATAACTTATGAATAATCTTGTTTTTGCAATCCGAATGAGAACTTACAATAAAAATATAAATTACTTGAGTATAGATGCTTATTAATTCTGCGCCAGACTACACGGCGACCACCGCACAGTTCTAAACCTGCTAAAGTGGTTCGTTCTACCAGCGGTCTCACGTTTGCCAGTATTTAGGCGCGCTCCGACCTATGAAAGACGCAATGCCTTGGCACTCGTTATTATATTCAAAGTTAAGCTTACCACGGAAAGAGAACAAATCACTACCAGAGTTACCACTGTTGGCGGTGTCACCTGAGATAGAATTATTAGGCATATTAATGTAATATACGCAGCTGGAGTGAAACCATTACAAGTTGGCTCTGAAAAGCTACTCGTATGTAGTGTCAGACCTACGAAAAGCTCTCATAATACTATTAAGACAAAATATTATACAAGTACTTCGAAAGGTGTCACAACTCACAACGCGTCACATTTATCACCATAAATATGCCGAAACGAAATTACGTGTTGCATAAGCACACATTTTTCTACATTATTTTATGAATGGAATTTGGAATGAAATAATGACTCTACTCTATATGGTATTTCTAACCCTCACGAAAGTACCGAATAAGTAAATTCTCTACAAGTAACAAAAGTATCTTGCTATTTACAATGACCATGACAGAGCATTTAGAAACGTGCGGACGTCCGCGCTCAGCACTCCGGTTACGAGTTACGACTTACGACTCGCCACGCGGCCCCGCGGCCCCGCGGCTCGCCACTATTGCATAATAGAGAGTGGCTCACTTTCCCCCTAAACAGTAAGTCACTGACCGCGGTAGAGCTGTCTGTTACTCGCCCCTTACACCTTTGGCCCCTTGTACGTGTCCGCCCCTTATGAATACGTAGTCAATTGATGTTTCTGTTTTACATACAATAGTATTAATATTTTTCAATGCAGAGATTGGCGACGAACAGGTGAGTCACCGTATAGTAAATGATCGCCACAAAACACCCACGAGCCATGACACCAAAAAGATTCATTGCTAATCTTAAAGAAGCGGAGGGGAGATTTGGACAACCATAAGAAAAAAAAAACAATAAATACCTTGCAACATTTCACTGTCACTTTCCAAGTCTCTTCTATAAAAATGAGCTATGGCCTCAGTTATGTTCTTCTAAACGAATAAATAACTTCCCATAGGTCTTAGAAAAAACGGAAACATTTAAAAACATTAAGTTTCTAGGATTAATGTGGGATAGATTGCTTCGAAGAGTGAGGGAAAGACAGTGAGCGGATTCCAGAGAGGTTTCAGTCATAAAATAAACCTTAAAATACGGATGAAGGTAAGGGGACGCAGACATCCCCTCTCTACAATTCAAACACTGAACAGTAAATCGGTTAGTTATCAGGTGTCATCTCCACTCATCTAAAAGCTTGTCATTGATGTGAGCCGACGCTAATGGTCTTTATTATGCCATCGAAGTGTATGCAAAAACTGAACAGTGAATGTAAAATAAAAGTGTATGTACACTTACCGATGTGTATGTTTCTGAGTTGTTACTTTATATTTTTTATATCAGTCGATGATTATAATGATTGATCAGTGTGATAAGTATATATCCCCCAGAAGTGATTGACGTTAGTTAGTTAGTCAGACAGCCGCAAAACTAAGCCGAATCTTTTTGACAACACGCTTGAAAAAGTGTGTTGCGCTGACTACATTGTAGTGGGTTATGAACATGTGGAAAGAAATTATAATAAAAATTACAAAGTGGAAATTGTTTCCCAAATAGATAATGGGATGTTAAACAGTAGCCTCTGCACTCCATAAACTCAAGTATTACAGTCACTCTGTAAAATGCAAAGTTAACAAATACAAAAAAAATACTTTCGCCTTTATAACTTTAGTATGTATATCATAATTATATATCACTCTTTTTGTACCAGCGGGGCGGCCCGAGGAGGAACATTTCTGACAATCGTAAATGTATTTGAGCTCGGTGCGTCTATGAAATTTGTATGACAGCCTCCGTGGCGCAGCGGGCGAATAGCCGGCTGTGAAGCGAGAGGCCGCGGGTTCGATTCCCGCACCGAGACAAATGTCTGTGTCTGTCTGTGTTGTGAGACCGAAAATCTCTCGTAGTTCCGATACCCATGATACAGGTTACACCTAGTGTGGGGTCAGGACTAGGTGTGTGACTGTATGGGTGTATTTATTTATTTAATATTAACCAAATGCCATCAGACAATCAACTAGCAACTACATCTAATGGTTGTATTTAAGTAAACAATTTGCCTATACCCCAATGGTTTAGTAATCCTTACTGTTCTCAATTAGTTTTTCCTCCAACAGTTCCCATGAGAATTGCTAATATTATCACATCAGATACGCCTTACATCACCAGGGAACTAAAGTGTGAGAACAACTCAGATCACATCTTAGGCTAGACCTAGACGTTCAATAAAATATTAGAAACCGTTTTACGAGGAGGTATTTCTAGATCCACATTTTATGAATGAAAAAAGTGAATAATCACGAGTTTAAAAACTTAACAGCCCGACTTCAAATCCGATCGTAACCAAATTTATATGGGACCCGCCTTGAAATAAGCTTTATCGAATACAAATAATTTTTAAATCAGTTCACATTTGACGGAGATATCGCGTAACATACATTGAAAACAATAAAAAATACAGACGAATTGAGGAACTTCTCCTTTTTGGAAGTCGGTCGGAAACACCCTGCCTGGTCTGGGAATCGAACCCAGGACATCCCGGTCCACAGCTCATACATGCTGCCACCAGATCAAGGAGGCGACCGACATATAACGTACAATAGTTGAAATAAAAAAAATATTGGTCGCAAATTGTGATCCTTGGTATCTAAATGAGTAACTAACCTACTCATAACCACCCATCATTCTAAAAACATTCGTTGCTACAAATAACCATGGATCTACACACTTTAAACAAATCTTTCAACACTGCTTTTATTGATCGTTAAAATTCACCTTACATTAAATACCAAAATACCGAGTTAATTCCAGTCTACCTTTCGTTTCGCCCGTTGAGTGAAAGAGGCAGCGATATTTAAGAGGTCAGCTTTTGACCTGCCCTTAGCCCTCGGCACAAGGCTTTGCTTTCTCGACAACTTATATTATTGTTTCACGGGAGCAAATGCTTCCACCGATCATAGAATGAAAGTGTCTTGTGGCTATAAAATGGTGAAAGCTCGCTTTATATATTATGTATAATAAAGCTGTCTCATATCCTCACATCGTTTGAGATAGATTGCTTTTTAGTTCACCTCGTTTGTCGTTTGTATAAGATTGTCAATGTCTCGTGCCGTGCCTCTTTATTAGATCATTTTGTTCCTGTGCCTGTATTAATCCACTTGTCGGGTCACAGACCTTTTATTCAGTGGCGAATTTATACATTTGCCGACAGTAGGCTACTTAACTTTTGCCGCCTCTACTGAGATCTGAAATTCCAAACTTAATCCACAATTTAAAAAAAAATTGGCTGAATTTGCCGCCCCTTAAAATCTGCCGCCCTAGGCTTCAGCCTACTCAGCCTATTGGCAAATCCGCCACTGCTTTTATTAGTTAGCTTAACTTAATTAGCTTCTTCCGTCTTCAGAGCGTAAAGAAGAACAGGCCGACATGATTCTGGTCACCAGTGACAAAATGATTGGTGGCTGGATTTTGGACTGCGCTACGTTTACCTTAAGGTGTAATGTAATGACTTTTCCGTGCTCGGATTATTGAAATTCTTTCTTTCAACCTGCACTTATCGCGCAACGTCGGAACAACAGATTCAAATTAGAAAAATTGCTTTGCCCACCTTGGGATTCGAACCCAGAACCTCCCGATCAACAGCCCACATATGCTGCCACAAGAACAAAGGGGTGACGAAACGAAATTGAAATTAAATATCAAAAGTATTATCATCATCATTAGCCATAGGGCGTCCACTGCTGAGTATAGGCCTCCCTAGTAATTATATTATTATAAAATTACTGTTGATTTTGACATATACCTAATAATAATTTCTTATGCGTATTAGAAAGTTCTTGTTAAAATTAAGATTAGTGTAAATGAATATAGTATACACAATGTCTAAAGCAATATCTATGTAGTGATAGTGAATTCTTAACTCTTAACGTGTTGAAATATTGAGTTTTTTTTTTCAGATAGCAATATGTTTATTGCTCATACTGGCGACCCAAGCCGAAGACCTAGAGAGTAGAGAAGATACCCAACCAACGCATAAAGTAACAACACTGTACCCCGTGCCAAACAAAACTGACCCCCACACCCACACAACTTGCGAAAACGAAAGTGAATCGCAGACCGTTAAAGAGAAAAGCCAAACTGATGCGACCACTTGGAAATTAGAGGCTGCATTTGGCGAGGCTAATTTAAACGATGAAGAGGATGCTAATATTACGAAAGTTGAAGAGGGAGCAAGAGAGGTTAAGAACGTTAGTAAAGTATTCAAGCCGAGTCAGCCCTTAGGCAGTTTTGTTGACGAAGAAGCATTATCGCCGGCGGCTACTGAGTCTTACGAACCATTCACGCCTGTGTTTAAACAGACGGCATCAGGTTTTGTAAGGTAATTAGTATGTCTCGAGTAATTAGAAGACGATCAGCGTAACGTAATTACCAAACGAAATGAGAGATTATAGGTTCGATTCTCGCATCGAAATATTAGTATTTGTATTGCCAACGGTACTTTTGTTAATTATTGTCCTAATTGCAACGTGGTACTGAATGTCTTTACTAGTTTTCATGAAAATATTGAAATAATCCTGATAATTTTGTTTTACATAAACCTACAAATACAATAACATCTCTTATCTTCCAGCGTTCCAAAACATCACTACACAACATACGAAAAACCAAAAGAAATTCATAAAGAAATCCCTAAGGGCTATACAGAGTTTCCATATAAATTCGAGAAAGCCATCTACACCAAGGTCAAGGGCTGGTCACCAGACATTTTAGAATCTAAACCAACTGCAGAAGTTCCAGTAAGAGTTCCTGGTATTTATGAACGCCCTGGAAGCCATAGACACCCGGTGTTAGATGACAATACAGATATCTACAAAGTACATGAGCTTCATGGAAGTTCTGAAGACCAAGGATACCCTGGAGTCAATGGAAATACAGAGGTTTATAGATTTCCTGATTACCATGGTAGTGATGACCTCGGATATCCAAAAGATAATGAAAACCCTGGAGTTTACAAGTTGTCTTCATCTCATGGTAAACCTGGGGATTATGGGGTACCTTCAGTATATGGAGTGCCTGCAGGAGGACTATACAAGCTGACTGATCCGTTTAATGGTGAGCCAGGAGTTATCAGCGTTGGTGATTATGGCTGGGAACATCATGGAGAAGTAGTGGAGAATCATGTTAAAAAGAGGTGAGTGACAGACTAATAAGTGAACTCTCTGTTCCTTTAATCCCACTAAAATGTCGCGTTGCTTGACTTGGGATTCGAATGCGGGCCCTTCCGTGGATGCAACAGTCTAAAAATAAAACATTTGATAAAAAAACATCACATGAGATATTCTATAGGTACTTTTCCAAACTTAAGAGTAGCAACGCTAACCGAAGGAATTTTACATTTTTTTTTCATGAAATAATTATAACTTCAATCCGCTTCCAACAGGTCGATCTGGAAATCTTTGGGGGAGGCCTAAGCCAGCAGTGCACTTCCTGTGGTTGATGATGATGAATCGTAACTTATGTCCTCAACGGCAAAAATACGAGTGAAGTTCTTTAAATTTAATTCGAAAACCATTCATTGCCAAATCCAAGTGATTGGTCAAAATTTATATTTATGAATCAACCATCGCCGCGCATATTATCATATAGAGTCCAGAGACCTGAAGAAACTCGTTAGTGAGATCTCATTACGACGCCTCTTGCACAACCAGTGCACTGTCATTACAGTTGGTTTGTCGCTGCGGTCATTTTCGGAAACCCACCTTATCACAAACTGCTGTTTAGCAACCAGATCTATAAAGAAGACGGAATGCTGTCGTGTCAAGTGCGTCCATTATGTATTGATTATAAGATAACTTGACTTTGACGACACACACCTATCCTTTCACCACAAGCCGGATATGGCGTTTATTGGCCATGTGATTTGCATGTCATACGTAATAAAATTATGATTGAGAGGGTTCTGTACTTAAAAAGATGATTTGAATACCTAGATACTACTTTTTTGTAAACTGATTTTATGTAACAGAAACGCAATTTATTATAGCATAAAGTAACGCTAACTTGTATTCATATTATAAACAGTATGTACTATTTAACACATTACCATATAAGCATAACGCATATAAGCAAAAGATCATAATTAACAAACAAATACTACATTTTTTTTATAGCAGAGACTGGCAAACGAGCAGATGGGTCACCTGATGGTAAGTGATCGCCGCCCATAGACACCCGATACTCAAAAATAATTATGGGTGCGTTGCCAACATAAAGGGATGGAATGGAAGGGGAGGGAAAAGGGATTGGGAAAGGGAGGGGAAATTGGGCTACCGGAAATATCACTCACCGAACGAACCGCGGCAGCGAGCTGCCACTGTACGTCGGTTTTCTGTTCGACAGCGGTATCAAAGCGGTCGAGCCGGCCCATTTGTGCTGTAGACGTAACTGCCTACAGCGTGGCTCTACCACTCAAAAAAGCTCCCTACAATATTGCCACACAATTCACTTCTCATAACTGTCCATGAGTTTGCATAAAATAACCAATTATAATTACAAATAATCTCACAAAACGTCGGATCTACTTTTACCGTTCGATTTCCTTTAAATTAAAACACGTGCCTTTCTACTACTTAACGTATCCCTAAAAAGAGTAACATGTATATCGATATCTTTGAGTAGCATCGATAATATCTCAGTAATTCAGAGCACACGATCATTAGACATACAGAGTACAGACAGACAATGTATGTCACAACATTACCGGCCACTTACACTGATGCGCCGTGATAGTTGATAAACTGATCGCGATCTATCATTCATTTCATAGTGAAATAGATTCTCAAGCTTAAAAGATTGATAAACTTAGAGTTTATTATGAGTTATTATTTCAAATAGAAAGTTATGTTAGTACCCAGAGTGCGCTAAAAACACTGACCTTACTTATAAAAATTAAGCGAATGGTAAAGAATAATCTGTCCCTTTTATTTTCAAAGAATATGACACAAGGAAAAGAGTGGCAGACTATTCTTAGACATTTGCTCAGCTACACTGTTTTTATAAGTAAGGCCCTATATGTTCAATACCAAATGGTAATGTAATACGTCACACCCAAGTCATACTGTACCTTACAATTACCAACAAACGATATTACTGTGGGGCCAATAAATTGTTTATTGCTATTAGATAATTTAATTATCGCTATTTGACCTGAGAATGTAACCGTCACGCAAAATTTACTATATTACACCAGCAAAACGCAGCGATTTAAAAGGAATTTATTAGAAAATAAACCACTATTTTATGCCTTTCGTAATCATTAATGGCATATAAATGTTATTTAATAATTTATAACGAATGTCATTAATATTAACTTACACATATGTTTTCGCATCGACTCTCAGACATGATTATGTAAAACATAGTTTCTACCATGTTTCTACTCATAATATCTATGAGATTTTTATGCCATCTGTAGCCCGAGCACGAAAAACTAATGTAAATGTAAACTCGCTGCGCACTGATGACATTTGATCAATATTTCATACAAATTTCATAGACGCGCATCGAGCACGAATACATTTACGGTTGTCAGAAATTTTCCTGCTCGGGCTGCTGTTCTAAAATACCTGCTAAGCCTGCTATAGACTTTCTTAGAACACCATAAACATCAATTTCAATTTTTTGGGAGTTAAATACATTTAAAAAAATGAGAGACAAGGAGGTATTTCTATGGAAAGTTATTTCCTTAATATATAGAGAAGAGTATAATAGTCATGTAAGTACTTAATCTTCTGTCGGCGCAACACACTTTTTCTACCTACCTGACGTCAAGTCCCGGGAAAATAGTGTTAGAAAAACACCTCACCTGACCTGGGAATTGAACCCAAGACCTCCCGGTCTGCAATCGATATACGTTGCCAGTAGACCAATAAGGCGACAGTGACATGTAGGTACTCATGTATACGTTAAATTGTGGTGAACTGATTACAGGGTGAACCCGCTGAAGAACCTGCTCCATCTCATCACCGCATTCCTCCCCGTGGGACTGATCATCTCTGCACTCACCCCAAGTATCATCACCATACATAACTCTGGAGATAAGCAGTAAGTAGTATTTAATGAAATAAAAAAATAAAATAAAAATATTTATTGATTACGTAGGCATGTAAATAACGCACTTGTGACAAGTCAACACGAGCAAATTTTGAATTAAGATTAATATAATTTACATTATCTCGCTATAAATTTGAAGACAGGCAGGCATGTATGGACATAATAATGATGGGATGGCTAAGATAAGATGATAAGGGGAGATAGGAATAGAGTGTAAGGGAATGGGTTGATGGGCATGGCATATGGCAGGATTGGTGGTAGGGGATTGACTGGAAATTATGGAAGCAGTTGGGATTGGTGCATGTTCTTATACTTACCTATGTAATACATAGGTGTACCTAAGTAATGTACCTATACTTCTTTCTACCTGCCCTTATCCCAACTTAATGCGGGCTCGGCGCAACACACTTTTTCAAGCAGAAATAATTTGACTAAGTTTTTACAACTGGCTGCCTGCCTAACGTCAACGTCCATCCATCCAACGATCTAGTACCGGGCAAATTAAATTAGAAAATTCGATTTGCTCGACCTGGGAATCGAACCCACGACCTCCCGGTCTACAGCCCATATATGCTGCCACTAGACCAAGGACGCGATAGAGCATTCAATATACATACTCTACATATTTTTATAATTCTCCTGCACGAAATCGGCAGGTTATAAAGGTCTGCTAGTTAATGCAATAAAAGCGGGAAAGACGTAATTTGCACCAAATTCAGTCTTTATCGACATGATGCGAATATCGAATTATGAGATACCGCACTTTGCTCACAGCAACTTTACAGATGCATCACTGACGCGGTCGTCGGTAGTGCACCTTAAGTAATTCATTGGTAATATCTCCAGAGTTTCTTGCCCTATTACCCAACACTACATTCACTGAAAGAAAACGTAATTTTTATTTCACATTTCATAAGATTTTTTGCTACGCAAAAAAGTAATTCATAATTATTTGCCATAATAGTAGAAACTGTTGTGACATTATGCCTTTATTTACGTGAAAGAGCGTACATAACCGGAATGAGTGATAATAATTTTATTTTCTTATATAAAATTGTTGCACGTCGTAATTTAACTTGGTCAATTTGTCAGCAAGGAACGTTCGATCTACCACGAAATATGACGCCTGCCCGCCTGGCATGCGCGCCACGAGAACATTTTGTCAACGCATTTTGTCCTGTTATAACCGGTTTCCTCTATTTATCTACAGACACTAACAAGCGTCCTCGTTGATTTTCATACAACATTGTCGACGACACGTAGACAACATCTCGACTGTCGATTATCGGAATATCTCGTGGCACGCATGCTAGGCGGGCTGATTATGACTAGCAACGGAGGCTTGTGGATTACTAGACATTTTATGGACATTCGTTAGGACGAAATGGTGAATGTTGCGGTAGTATATTTGTAAATCTTTAGATAAATGAATTAGTGAGTAAAAGAGTTACTTACAAAACAAGATACTACAGAAAATGATAGTTATCGTTTATATAATATACCTAAGCCACATAGAATGTTGTATCTTAGAGATACTACGCTGTCTCGAATTGTTCTAGCAGATACAGTACAAAGTTTCCCAAAACCATAGAGATTTAATATTTGAATGAATTCGCTGTTGAATGTCATTGCCGAAAAATTACATTGGCATATCCAAATGGCGTCCTGGTGTGAACTGGGGGCCTTACTTAAAACAGCATTTTTAGGAGAGCAAATGGTTAAGAATAACCTGTCACTTTTTTCCTTGCGTTACATTGTTTAAAAAAGAAAGGGAAAACCTATGGTATAAAGATAAGCAGTGCTTAAATATTTTTATAATGTTTATTGTTTATAAAATGGAATACCTTACAATAATACATACCTACCTAGTAGTATAATCCATTCATGTACATTTAGTTAAATGTTAAATATCATAGAGGTGGTCACTGGTCAGCTTGCGGGCGCGGCGCGGCGCGGCGGAAAGCGAGCATGCATTAACTCACAGTCACACACACAACACATTATTCACTGCTCACTACACAGTCGCACGCCATTTGCATTCACGCTACATTATAGTAACGTATACATCGACAGCAAAAACAATACACACTTGCAATTATGCACACTACACAGCGCTAAAAGTGATGCTCTAATCTTTCACTTACTACATACTTTTTCTTTTTATTTGGTAGTTAGGAAACGGAAACATACAGCCCTGTCTGTTTATAGTAGAGGTATATTTATTATTTTTTACAATATAATTTATACTGATTACTTAAGTTTACGCGAATGCTATTCATTGAAATAAAATTATTTTTACGGATTTTATCACGATTTGGTTTTAATTTTTATTCCCGACGTTTCAAAGGCTTTGCAGTCTTCGTGATCACGGGTTAGACTGAGATGTCATTTGTCCAAGAATGTTAGTATTACAAAATCTACCTTCATTTTAGAATTATACAGATTTAAAAAGTTAACCGTTTATGTTCCGATCTACGCAGTACGAGCTCACAGTGTCTTGAGGTCTGGCAGCTGGTCTTTTGGGTTCCGATTTGATTAAATGTATAATTGGATTCCAGGCTTGTGCAAGCTTCCAACCATCTTCTCTATTGAAATTAGGATGTTTTTTTAATTTCAAAAGCCTCGCGTATCATCCTAGGTAGGAATCGTTGTTCTTTGGCAAGGATTTGTGGCTTGTCAAATCTTAGGTAATGTTTGGAGCCTTCCTCTGAATGTTCGGCAACTGCAGACTTCGTAGAGCGTCGAAGTTTTACGTCAGCTATATGTTAGCGCGGCCTCTCGTTTCACAGCCGGCTACTCGCCCACTGCGCCACGGCGGCTGTCGAGTATCATAAATGTCTATAAATAATAATAGATCACTTAGCACCCCACCAATCTAAATGATCCTGTAACTTATCGAGGTCACTCTTAGAAGCCTGTGAATATACCACGATCCTACAATTCTCGTCGGAGTTAGGCTGGCTAAGCCTATAGCCGGCATACCGTACACGGCACGCCATTTTACTGCTAAGTGCGGAGAACAGGAGCCCCGCTACGCTACATGCGGCGTACTTTTATGTCATTCCCATACATTTATTCTATTCGACTAACGCATAAGCCACTTGGCTAAGCCCTCTGCGCCCTTATTCTCTATGAACTATATAAGAAAAATTAAAAGGACCTACGTGGTACCACGTTTGAGTAGGTAGAGCCACGCTGTAGACAATTACGTCTACTTGATACCACTGTCTCACAGAAAACCGACGTAAAGTGGCAGCTCGCTGTCGCGTCTCGTTGGGAGAGTGAGATTTCCGGGGGCCCAATTCCCCCCTTCCCTTTTTCAATCCCCTTTCCCTCCCCATACATTCCCTCCTTTTAAGTTGGCAACGCACCCATGATTCTTTTTGTGTCTTGAGTATCTATGGGTGATGGTGCGGTGGTGATCACTTACGACCAGGTGACTCATCTGCTCGTTTGCCAGTCTCTGCTATAAAAAAACGACCCTCTACATAATATTTTAAGTTATGTTCGTTATTATCAAACGTAAAGATATCAGATTGCATCCACCAGCAGAATAAGACTATTCATGCATAATACGTGTTACCTTCAAAATCACAAGCTGCATGTGAATGTGTGATGTACTCATGTGCGATTGAAGTCGACGCACGCTTCTTACACAAGTAGGAAGAGATAGTAGAATCAGTTTGTATGTATTGCATATCATGACGGAGGTGTGACATGGCTATTTATATTACTTTGAAGGCTATTTATTGCTTAGAAAACCACAGTTTATCTACATTTATTACACCTAGCGCGGTGCACCGAGCATGTCTCATTCCTTGATGTCGTCACATCTCTACCAAAGTTACGAATATGAAAATAAAGCACTTAGAGAATTTTAATGCGGCCAATTTTTATATTACTCAAGATATACTCGAGAAAGGTCAAGTTAAAAGTACCCTAAACCGACGTGCTTGCATGAAGAATGTAATGAGATTGAACGAGGCGAAAGAGGTATGTAAGGATCTAGCAAGTGGAAATCCCTTGTGTCTGCCTACTCCTATGGGAAAAAGGCGTGAGTCTATGTATGTATTTTTTATTTTGTAAGTATATGTTAGGATAGGTATTGTGGTACATTACTGTTATTTATTTGAAAGCTCTTTATTAGGACACTTTTTAACTCTATTTCGGTGGAATTTTAAGTCACTAAATGAAATCGAATCGAATTCAAATTCGAATCGAGTGTCAATAGTCACGCCCCAGGTCAAGTAACGATATATAATTAAATATTATCTAATATAAATAAACAATGTATTGGCCCACAGTAATATCGTTTGTTGGTAATTGTAAGATAAGACTGCCTCGGTGGCGTGGTTGTATTTCGGTACGACTACCGCCCTGAGTTCTCGGGTCCGATCCCCACTACGGACTACGTCGAAATGTGGATGTTCTAGTTCGCTAGTGCACCTCTGCCTACCTCTTCGGGGATACAGGCGTGAGCTTATCTTATGTTATGTTATCTTTGATATTTGACAAGGATTAAAAATTAACGCACATTAGGGGGCGTCCATAAATTACGTGAGGTGTTTTTTTAAATTTTCTGCCCCTCCCTCCCCCCCTGGTGAGATGTCGTGAGATTTTATTCAACCCCCTCCCCCATCCCCCAATCTCACGTGAGATTTTTCAAAATGTGAGTTTCTTACGTAAACGCATGTACAATCTGGATTAAATGGACCAAAATAGTATATATTTTTTTTGTTTCAATCAGAAAAAAAATTGCGTGATATTTGCCGAGACCCCCCCTCTCTTCAACGTAAGATTAGATGAGATTTGACTCTCCCCTCCCCCCCTTAAACACCTCACGTAATTTATGGACGCCCCCTTAGCAAGTGTTACAAATAGATATAAATACCAATTCCGGTCAACATACTTCGTGTTATTTGTCGCAAGACCTGCAACACAGAATGTTTCAGCCGATCTTCGAAGAAAACGAATTAAAAAATAATCTTACCGCTTATTACTTCATTATCCCCAGACAAGCACCGAACCTGTACCGCCGGTCGGACACGGCACCTGACGTAGCGCCCATAAGCGAGCGCTGTCGACGACGGCTGCTCTGTGAACTGCAATCAGATGCCAATTACAGGTACCTCACATATAACTTCACTGTATTATTAGAAATTTGCAAATAGTCGCCGAAGAAAGTGGAGTTTACAGCACCATCATATGGGATGGAATATTGATTGGTATAGGCTATGTGTTATAAATTGGTAGCTTTTCTAATAGAGAAACCCCCTGCTGATTTTACAGCAGGAATAATTAAGAGAGCGTATCAATTAGTTTCCGCTGCAATATTCATTTAATGGCATACTGACCTTCACATGAAATCTCACACACAGGATAGAATTTTTGCAAAAAAACCCTTTATGAAATGATCAAAATATAAAATAGTTTAGGTGACACTCGTATGAATCGATAGTATTACAGATATAATAAACTTTTCCTTACGCAATGTTGTAGTTAAGGATACGACGATCTCATACTACAGAAGTGTACTTTATTGATTTCCGATTTTTTGTTTATTTTAATATTAAAATTTTAATAATAATAAAAGTGAATGGAAGGGTCGGAAGAGGGCGCCCGCGGAGGTCACACATAGATCAAATAAGTGATCTTCTCCGAAAAGGGCAAGTAAAGATACCCTCAACCGGTGGATATGTATGAAAAGATGCATGAGTGTGGAAGAGGCAAAAGAGGTGTGTCAGGATTGTAGCTTGTGGCGCTCAATAGTCTCTGCCTACCCCCATGGGATACAGGCGTGAGTGTGTATGTATGTATGTATAAGTAGTTTTTTAGTTATGATGGTCGTGCCCGTCGAACTCATTCATTGATGTACTTCAAGTAATTTTCATATATGCAACTATCAAAAGTCTGTTTATTTCACCAAGAATCTACTGGTTTTACAGGCCACATCAAAAAGGCAGACGCAAGCATTGTTATAAGATCTACTGTGAAGACACCCAGGCTGTATGGAGACTACTTCACTGGTTGCTGACGCGCCACAAATCCTCATCTGAAGACCACAGAGCTAGGAGCATCACTTAGCTTAATAGCATCCATTGTGCAAATTTGGGATTTCCCGTTTAAAATATGTTTATAATATGTTTCTACTTTTATTTGTCACTCTACTAACGGCCGGTTTCAATAAACGATCGCAGTTTAGAGCGCAGATAGATCGCGATTATGAACCAATCAAATCAAGTCATTTGACGGGGTCATGTTCAAACTGTGTTCTTATTGGCTCATTTTTGTAATCTATCTGCATATTCAAACTGAGATTGTTTATTAAGACCGGCCGTAAGTGAACCACGGAACAGATAAGCCAGAGAATTAAAAAATACAACTATTTATGGTACTGTGATTTTTTTAAATTATCGTTTCTAGATTAGGAGACTAAATTTCCTTTAAATGTTATCATCATCAACGTGAACCCGTCCACTGTCTTTAACTTTAATGCATACCATTTACAAAAGCAATTAGACCAATGAATTCTTCTGCAATTAAATTAAAACAATAAACGCCGGCTTAAAAATAACCGAATTTTACAAACAATGTGGAAAATAAATCAGAAATGCGATCATGGCGCTACGCACCGTTCATTCAAAGATTCAATTACCAAACTAAAATTATTATATAATTGGTGTTAATTTTATAATTCGTATTGGTAAAAAGTTATTATATTTATTGTTTTTTCTTTAACGTAGGATTTTTTTCCTATTGAAGATTATACTTTGTACATAGTGATATGTAGATATAGTGATGTATAAACATGAGTCAGGACTCGTGAGTCGTGATACAGCACTTTTTTAACTGGTCGCCAATTATTTCTGCTAAATTAATCCTAACGCCATAACTTTCGACATGTCACAAACAAATTGCATTTGTAAATGGGAAGTAATTTTGCTATATTATTTAATAGAAAGCCATTCATTTCCGCACATTTAATGAATAGCAACATACTCGTAACAAATAAAGTTCTATGGAGAAAATCAATGAATCAAAATACTGATTTCTTAAGTTTACGCGAATATTATACATTGAAATGGGTCAGTCTGACCCGTGACAACGAAGACTGCAAAGCCTTCGAAACGTCGGGAATAATAATTAAAACATAATCGTGATAGAATCCTTAAGAATAGTTTTATTTCAATGAATCAAAATATTAATAATTGTTATGTGAATTGCAAAGGCGACGCGGTTGCAGAGGTTCCTCTACAAGCTTTAGATAATAAAGTTATTGGATTTTTTCATATCAGTCCGGAGTCTGGAATTTGTGCCCTATATGGCGATAGGCTCGCCCCCTATCACATCTGGACGGAACTAAGCTCGGCGAAATGTGGGTGTACTAGTTCGCTAGTGCGCCTCTGAAGACCCCTTCGAGAATGGCGTGAGCTTATGTTATGTTATGTATAAAATAACATTTGTAACACCCCATCCTGATAATTCATCTAACGCGCCAAGAGATGGCGCCACGACCGAATTGCATCGCGCTATCAAGTTGTTACCGTCTTGGAATGACCTCTCAGCTTGATGTGAATGTAATTGTCTTCGAACCAAGTCTTCAGTCCAATGTGTTTAGATCATTTTATCTCCTAAGCGGCATGAGAGTAGCTTCCACCTGGATGGGACTACATCTCTGAAAGCGAAAGGGTTTAACTTCTGCAAATTGCTTCCACCTGGTTGGGACAACTCAGTAGTCTGTACTGCCAAGTACTAACGCTTCCACCCTATTGTGGGACGTATCTACCATCAATGTATTTCACCATCGGGCATCGTGCAATAAATCTTCATCTACCCTCTTGTTGTTTTTCTTCTCGTCTCCTTCCCCTGCGGCTCATGAAATCGCACCAGTAAGTTGTTCCGGCTGCACAACGTGGGGCCGTGACAACTTCTCCGTTACACTGGCGCCCAACGTGACGCGGCTCGAATGCCACGTAAGAAAATGAAAGAAGGAAGAAGAAGGATGCACTAATAATAGCATTAGTGCAGGGGGAGGATTACTGCGAAGAAGAAGACCACATCGCTGTCCGAAGATTCAACGTCGCTGACTACAGAAGATGTTACAACCTACAACATACTGTCCTACTCGTCGGGACGACTTCGTGGACAGAGGGGGAGACTGTAACACCCCATCCTGATAATTCATCTAACGCGCCAAGAGATGGCGCCACGACCGAATTGCATCGCGCTATCAAGTTGTTACCGTCTTGGAATGACCTCTCAGCTTGATGTGAATGTAATTGTCTTCGAACCAAGTCTTCAGTCCAATGTGTTTAGATCATTTTATCTCCTAAGCGGCATGAGAGTAGCTTCCACCTGGATGGGACTACATCTCTGAAAGCGAAAGGGTTTAACTTCTGCAAATTGCTTCCACCTGGTTGGGACAACTCAGTAGTCTGTACTGCCAAGTACTAACGCTTCCACCCTATTGTGGGACGTATCTACCATCAATGTATTTCACCATCGGGCATCGTGCAATAAATCTTCATCTACCTTCATCTTGTTTCTCTTCTCCTTTCCTTCCCCTGCCGTGGATGAAATCGCACCAGTAAGTTGTTCCGGCTGCACAACGTGGGGCCGTGACAACTTCTCCGTTACACATTATATTTTTAAATTTTTACACATAACTTTTTCCTGCAATTATAACCCGTCACAAGCAATCAAAAGACGCACAATAAGATGACTGAACAACACAACCTCTTAGTCATTCGTTTAAATGCGGTGAAGGAAAAATAAAAGTTACGTACACCTCTCTTTATAATGACCAGAGCATTGTTACCCACTTAATAACAGGTGTGTGTAAGAACAAGGCGTAATACGTAATCTATAAGGAGACTTACAAGGTAGGTACCATTTTTTTATTCGAGCAAAGTGATTATACTCGGCCGAGAGCGTCGCTCTACTCGACAGTCGACTCCTTGGTCTAGTTGCAGCACATATGGCCTGTGCACCGGGAGGTCGTGGGTTCGATTCCCAGTCGTGGGTTCGTGGGGCAAAGCAAATGTTTTAATTTAATCTGTCCGGGACTGGATCCGTCAGCAGCCGGTCGTAAAAAAGCCAAATCCTTTCCGCAACATGCTTGAAAAAGTGTGTTACGCCGACCCCAATTTAAGGTGGGATAAGGCAAGGTAGAAGGGAAGAGCAAAGTGATTATACCTGATGGTAAGCACAGTCAAGAACCAGCTGCTACCGGCAAATAATAAGTTTTTGGGTTGTTCTCAAAATCATGCTGGCCTTGCTTCTTCACATTCCATAGACGAGAGATTTCATATATTCCATAGAGGGAAGACGCAAATCAAGGAGCTTGCGGCAGTACAGACGGATTACCTATACAGACACAGGGACACAAGGCTATAAGGGTATATCTGGTTCAATCAACAATCAACTCATATGAATAGCCTTAGGATTTTCTTTTTTTCGGTTAATTATAATTATATATACGTATACACATACGCCAATTTGGTTTAATTAACCCATTGGCTTCAAATACATACATACATATGCCGTGTCTGTCCTATTGCAGAGAAAAGACCTCCCTACACTTCTTCCACATAACTCTTTATCTTCAAATACTTTCAATAAACCTATTCGCATAGGTCACTTACCAGCTACCATCAGGCGAAACACCAGTAGCCCGAGCACGAAAAACTAATGTAAATGTAAAATCGCTGCGCACTGATGACATTTTATTAATATTTCATACAAATTTCATAGACGCGCATCGAGCACGAATACATTTACGGTTGTCAGAAATTTTCCTGCTCGGGCTGCTGATCGTTTTCCAGTCTCTACTATGAGTTACCTATACATGGCTGCAAACCACAAAACGTACATAAGCATAAAACCTATCAGTTACAGGAAAAATAATAACAATGTACGCAGGCCGCAAACCATAAACGTATTACCACACGATATTACAAAGTATCCAGTAAATATGCATATAAGACAAGTGAAAACATCGTTTAACAATCGTTTAAATCAATGTTATCAAGTTTCCGAGACAACCGCATCCATCATTAAATCTGATGGATTTAATGACAATTTATTTTAGCTGTTTAATGCCACCTAAATTTAAATTAGGTACATAATATTTTGGGATATTTTCGTTTTGAAAAACCTTCGTAATTGTTCAAGAATAAGTCTACTAGAATAATCTCGATTAAAATCTCAATAGACTTTATAATGTGTACTCTGTGAGTAATGGTTGTCTTGCTAATAGCTCTAAATCAAGCCGGGTATCCTGCACTAAAACATTACACAAAACACCTACACAAAACATGCAATTTATATCTATGGTCTATTGTTCTACGAGCAGGTGACAACTGAAATCGTTGTTTTGCATATGTTGTTTTAAGTGTTTTGTTTCGAAAAAGCTAGTGCAGGAGACACGGCTAAGAATTAACCTTAGACAAGAGAAGATAGAAGACGAGGCATAATTATGAAAAAATGAAGCATGGCAAGCAAGCATAAGGAGGTAGATATTTGTTAACATTTCTTGAATAAGGAAATACCCTCTCTGTCCGAATATACTTTTAAATTGCGACATCATATCAACTGTCATCTTCAAATTCTAAATCAAGCAACAGGTTTAAGATACTTTCGTGTGCAAAACTTTGATATGAGAACAACAAAGCGTCCACTTTCGTATATGACACGTGAGAAACGATGCACGATGGACTACAATGTAGCAGAAGTGGCGATTGGCGATCTTTACGTAACTGACTAGCTGCCCGGGGAAAGTGCTGTGGTGACAATAATACTACACTATGTATTACTTGACACATTGGTAGAAGGAGGAAATGTCTCAGAAATATAAGAGCATGGACAGGAATTACCAGGGTAGAAGATCTATACAACCTGGCAAGAAATAGAAAGGAATATGCGGAGTTAACAGCCAACGTTCAGTAGTGCATATACACCGCGAAAGAGAGAGAGATGTGTTGAGATCCCAAAAAGTAAACGCATGTATGCCAGCTATATTAATAAATAAATAAATACACCCAACAGTCACACACATAGTCCTGACCCCACACTAGGTATAACCAGTATCGTGGGTGTCAGAGACTATGAGAGACTTTCGGTCTCACACCACCCAGTCTTGAAACAAATATCTGTGGGCCACACAAACATTTGTCTCCATGCGGGAATCGAAACCGCGGCCTCTCACTCCACAGCCGGCTACTCGCCCGCTGCACCACGGAGGCTGTCTGTTTGAAATGAGCAGTAACCGGCATTAGCACAAGCAGACACAGCGGCACCGTCTCCAAAAACGCCTCTACAGTGTCATCGTTCATGTAAGTAATTAAGATTAATGACTTTAGTATCCATATTTGAAATAGGGTTTTAAGTTTTCTTAAACTTTTATTATTCCAGAAACTGATAGTATCCGTTACTAGTTTGACCTTTTTAATAATATACCTTCTTCCATCTCTTCCATCTCGGACTATCATTTCTATCATATCAATATCAACTGAGGACTGTACTGGGCACCGTAGCAGCACGTACAATTACGTTTTAGTATGAATACACGGTACGAATTCCGTCCCATGGTTTCGGGTTTGATCCCCAGGTCAGGAGAAGTGATATTGAGCTTTTATACTCAACATTAGCCCGAAATCTGGAATTAGTACCTGATTTGTTCATCAAACGTGGCCTAAAAAGAGGTCAGTATTTGTTAACTTTCATTCTTTTAACTCTAACTTAATAACAATTAATTATAACAACTTTATTTCCAAG
Source organism: Clanis bilineata (assembly GCA_036417725.1). Classification (NCBI taxonomy): domain Eukaryota; kingdom Metazoa; phylum Arthropoda; class Insecta; order Lepidoptera; family Sphingidae; genus Clanis; species Clanis bilineata. The sequence continues at coordinate 16,335,441 of CM071154.1, read as the reverse complement.
AAAAGTGTAGTTAATCGACACCGCCAATGACGCGTCAGTCGTCAGTCGTCAGTCGTCACAGGGGTAAGAAAGTGGGTGTTTGAAAGCGTTCACTCTCATAGATAATGTTACCAACTACTATTACATATATATCGTGTCTCAACTAATTTGTCTCATTCTTATTTAATAAAACAAACATCAACTTTTATTGCCGCAATCATCAACTTTTCACACAGTTTCGTTGACAGCTGCAGCTATAAAAAAGAAAGAAAAACAAGCTTTCAGTAGTCAACATTATACTCGTAAATGGGTGCAATATCACGGTTTTCCACTTAAGTACCCAGTCATTAGCGGCCCGAGCAGGAAAAATTCTGACAATCGCAAATGTATTCGAGCTCATACGCGTCTATGAAATTTGTATGAAATATTACCCAAATGTCATCAGTGGGCAGCGAGCTCGAATACATACATTTACGATAGTCAGAAATTTTCCTGCTCGGGGCGCAGACCAATAAGCGATCAGAGGTAACAACTATAAGAAACCACAGGAAGTATAGATAATACGTGGCAACATACATTTTATAAGCATGGAGCAGAAGGCATTTGGCGTAATATTTACTACCGGCTGCCTGCCTGTGAACCCTCGCCTGGGGATCATAATAATAACTAAAGCAGTAAATAATAATGAATCTTGGAACACTCCAGTAATTTGTAACACCACCCCTTGCATCCTCTCAGTGACCATGTCACGCGGTGTCCGAAGCGCGTCCGGCGTCCGGATCGGTGTCCAGTGTGGTGTCCGGTGTCCGGAGCGAGTTTTCTCCGATAATTGCCGCGTCCGAGCGCGTTGCGTCACCCGCGCAGGCCGCGTGTGCCGACTGCCGACAACGCACTTATGAGAGAAATTTTATATTATATAAATATTTGTTAATTTTGTTAATGCCGCTCTACCGGAGCTTGCGTTATACTTTAATTTAATTTATACTATATTTGAATAGGGAATAATGTTGGTTTACATACATACGTTACAATATGTAGATCGTTGTCTCAATGAAGAAGTTGGAAAATAAGTTAATACGTAATAGTGTAAAAGTATAATTTTGAAGTATTAAACAAAAAAAAGCAAAAAACTTTAATTAAACCCATTAATTTATGCAGCAATTCAGTCTTTCAATTAACAAAATCATATAAAATCATCAATAAATTTTCAGGTAAAACATTTTTACTCCCCGTTTATAATAAAAAAAAACCTTCTCAAATTCCAGTCATGCAAAACTGTATTTTATAAAAAATGATATTTAATGATAATTCGTCGGCCCACTTTACAATCATAGTAACCAAATGCTCAAACAAATCAAAGTGCCCACACCTATAGGACTTTTACCAAAAGCAGGTCACCTAACCTCACCACCAGATCCTTGTCCCACCACGCCGCGTCAGCCCGCTCGCCAGCACCTGCGGCGGCCGCGTCAGTCGCACCTGACACGCCGACGCGCCATCACCCGCCCTACCCAGTACCAACCCAAGTACCAAACACCCGCGAATCGCGTTTAAATTACAACAATTTGAAACTGCGAATTCGTGCCAGTGACCGGGATTGTGAGTGAGTGATTCCGGAGTCCGGAGCATGGTACATCACTAGTTTCACTTTCAAACGGGACACACTGCGCGGTGAGTTACGTAATCACTTTTACTTTTACGTGTAATAACTATTGCGATTCGGTTTTGTTATTATCCTTAGAATCATCTTTGATTGCCTCGGTGGAGTGGTAGTATTGCGAGCGCGGTACAACTATCGTCCTGAGGTCTCGGGTTCGATCCTCGGGTCGGGCAAAATGTTATTGGATTTTTCAGTATCAGTCTGGAGTCTGTAATTTATGCTATAGCGATAGGCTTGCTCCCTATCACATCTGGGGCGGAACTAAGCTCGGTGAAATATGGGTGTTCTAGTTCGCTAATGCGCCTCTGCTAGACTTTCGGGGATACAGGCGTACAGCTCATGTAATGTCATCTTTGAATAGTAGATAAGATAGTGATAAGGTCTGCTTGAAGTAGTCTTGATTTCAGCCCCGGGTCCAGGAAATTGATATGATTTCTGCTTAGTATCACATGCCTGGGATTTGTGGTAGATATGGCAAAAGTGTCGCCTCTCATCACATCAGAGGACGAATATCATGGGACCAAAATCAGATTGGTGGTGGGACGAGCTTATTAGAGATTCAAAACCCTTAAAAATCGCAAAATTTTAAATCTAAGTATAACCCATTGACGATAATAATTGTTGCGTTGACTCCCCCCCTTCCCCCTCCTGAGATTTAAAGCCAGGCCCTAACGGTTCTCAGCCTAAGTACACTAACTAGAACGAAAAGACAGCAATATTTAACTTAACATCGTTAAAGACATCAGGCAAAACTACGTAGCGAGTAACTTATGTAATATTACTTAATGTCATTGAACTCGGGCTTTCGCTGCGACTTTATTATGCACTATTTACATATGTTATATATCTATAATATTACTATTCAAAGAACTTCCTAACTTTGACTAAATGGAATATTAAGTATTTGTAAAGTCACAAGACTGCCTCGGTGGCGTGGTGGTATTTCGGTACAACTACGGTTCTAAGGTCTCGGGGTCGATCCCCGGGTCGGGCAAAGTGATATTGAATTTTTCCATATCAGCCCGGAGTCTGGAATTTGTGCCCGATTTGTGTCCCCTTCGGGGATACAGGCGTGAGCTTATGTTATGTTATGTAAAGTCACAGCTAAGACACTGACTGGCCCGGTTCAACCGAGTTATTCCCACTCTTTCCACCTCCCCTTATTCCAGTTTAGCGCAACACTTTTCCAAGTATTTATACAATTTTTTTCTAGTATTGTGGTTGTTATTTAGGTGATGATCACAACATGTAGTGATTAGTGTACTTTACAATATTATTTGCTAAGTATAACATTATTTTTATCAATCCTTTAAGTGTAATGTATAGCAAACACTAAAAAACGAGCAAACCTGATGGTAAGTGATACCCACCGCCCATAAATAAAAATGTTACCAAAAGAATCACAAGTACGTTGCCAACTTTAAAGAAAATAATATAGTGTGTATTGTGATGAGGGGAAATGATTTGGGACTTGGCATTTACAAACTCCGAAATAAACTTCTTGCTCCTTTCACGATAGATGGATGGTGGTAACCACTTACCATCAGGCGGGCTGCTATCTACTTAGGCAGTCTATCTACTTAGGCAATAAAATATCTGTGGGTCACACAAATATTTGCCTTGGTGTGGGAATCGAACCCGCGGGCTCTTGATATTGGGCCGGCTAATCGCCGGCTGCGTCACGAGGCGCGACGGCTTTCTAGGCCTCTGTCTAACTGGGCCATCATGCATCATATCTAAACAAACTATTATCAAAATAATTTAGGTAAAAAAAAGTTGTTGTAACAACAGAATCGAGGCTTTACCCGAGGATCAGATAAACTACTACCTTGTAAGAGCAATTAATGAATTCTATAGTGATTTCTTAAGTTTACGCGAATGTTATACATTGAAATAAAACTAAAAAATAAAAACCAAATCGTGATAGAATCCGTAAAAACAGTTTTATTTCAATGAATTCTAATCTTCCACCTGCACTTATTCCTCTTCACTAAGAGATCGGCACAACACACTTTATAAGCATGTTACAGGAAGAATTCGGCTTAGGTTTTACGAACTGCTAACAATCATCTATATGACATCCAATTCCACACCAAACGCGTCACCACGCTTTTTGCTTCCGCGGGGAATCTGGGAAGAGGATTCCAATTCGTAGTCGAAAGTTAATCTTTTATTTTATTTAATAACTATTTAATATTAGATAAATATGAATATTCCTGTCATTGCCTTATCGATTTCTGTTAAGTACCTATATGAAGTAAACATCGCACAACTCGTTCATATAACATTCACTTTCGCTGGTATTATTAATACTTGTTACGTTTCGATTTACTGCTATTTGCATTCACCAATCATAAATCTTGATTACCTCATTATAATAATTATATTTATGTGATTCTGAATCACCATGGGTCATTTTTGAATAAAGTTTAAAGTAGATGAAAATATATACGATTTGCTAGCGACTTCGCTATTTTATATTTTTTTTCTTCGTATAAATTTTGAGCCCTTATTTTATCCATTACTTCTTATTTATCGTCCCCATTATAAACCAAAGTTGAAAATTATTAAAACCAACTTCAAAATTCATCCAATCACAAAATAGGAACCTCCTCGTCCTTTGATAAGACACGCGTCCAGCAGCCCGAGCAGGAAATTTTCTGACAATCGTAAATATATTCGAACTCGCTGCGCACTGATGACATTTGATTAATATTTTATACAAATTTCATAGACGCGCATCGAGCACGAATACATTTACGGTTGTCAGAATTTTTCCTGCTCGGGCTGCTGATTTGTCCCATTACGGAACTCCAACCCACGGCCTCTCTTCACAGCCTATTCGCCCACAGCGTTATGACGCTGCGAGTTTGTCAAATTATTATATATTTGGTTTCCTAAAACATGCATCATTATCATTAGTAACTAATCATTAAGCTATTGACTCAACAGTGCAGTGTATATAAAACATGGTATTGCAACAGATGTGCACACCACCGCGCCGTACCGCGCCGTCGATCTGTTCCCGTGCGAATACTCTAACGCAACCAACTCATTGACAACACGAGGTAAATAAAAACATTGGGAATGAAACATTACCAAGTGACACACTTCTGTGATTACACTGAAATGCGGGGTTTCCACTGGTGGCGGAGCGGACTCTCAGTTTTCTCTCTTTTCGACCGCGTACCAAAAAGAAGGTCCTCAATTGGGTACTTGACAATTTTTTAAAAAGTATACAAGGATATTCATTATTTATCCTAAACATGTAAAAAAATATTTCGTAATTTATTTTCATATATTTAGTTTAAAAAAGCTAAAACTATTATGTATAATTTAATTTGCCGCCAAAACGCTATCCGTCTACCTGTAGATACGGGTGATGTCATTTTTCCTTACCATAGATACAAAATCGTAAATACATGTATAATTTTAAACTAAAAAAAAGGGTCAGATATTTCGTTGATCAGATATAGATTGTCGATCACATCTGCGTTGAAATTAAGTTGAGCTTTAAACAAAAATACGAAAATAATATATCAAATAACCTGGCAGTATGACTTTGGATCTTAGGTCTTAGGCCATTGTGGAGCTTTATAAGAAAAATGAGTAATGTTACATCATGCATCGTGATTGGTGTTTACAGTCACGTGACGCACAAATAAAAAATTAAGTATTTAAATTACTAAAATAAAATTATTTTTGGAGTATTTTTAATAAATTCCTATTTCCTATTGCACTGGTTATTTCTATGATAAATCTATGTTCGTACAGAAAATCATTGGTATTGGTTACTACAGTCAAGGACCCAATTCGGCTGTATTTTTATGTATTGACGCGATATCTCCGTGTATGTGGGTCGATTTTCAAGATTCTTTTTGTGTTCGACAGAACTTATTTCAAGTGTGGTCCCATATAAATTTGGTCACGATAAGATCAAGTTGGAAGTCTATCAGATAAGTTTATAAACTTGTGGTTATGTGACTATCATGTCGATTCAGTTTTCAAATTATATAATTCAATTTTTTAAGTTAAACCATTTAATTACTTAATGCAACCTACTTGTTAGGTGACCTACTTAGTCTTTTGTCTTTTACATTTTCCATCTTTCGTCATGTACCAATGGCGCAACAGATATTTTGAAGCATGCGGCCATCAATATAATATACCCTAGATGCACAGTTCTCCTCAAATATCCTCCTAAAAAGTGGTCTCAGGAATAAAACAAAGAAAAAGATCACAAGTTCTAATTAAATCGACACAAATATAACCCTATGCACGTGTAATAAAGTAGCTTTTTAAACGAAATGAGCAAGCGTTCTTAAATTTGAATTTTGAAATTTAGAATTCCATCGGCGTCGGACTGTAGGCAAATCGAGTGCTTAAGCACTCCTTTGCTGTCCCATTTTCCGGGCGTCAACTGTGCATCTAGGTAAATAATATATCGATGCATGCGGCAGATATTTAATAAGTAAATAAGTACAATATAGGGATTTTTAGGCGGGACGTGTGATTAGGCTGGTGATACATTTAAGACTTTTATTAATCTTTCTTTCTACCTGCCCTTATCCCACCTTAATGTGGGGTCGGCGCAACACACTTTTTCAAGCATATTACAGAAATGATTTGGGTTAGTTTTATGACCAGCTGCCTGCCTGACGTTAACCCCTATCTGGGTCTATCCAGTCCCGGGAAAATAGTGTTAGACAAACTCCACGCCCGACCTGGGAATCAAACCCAGAACCTCCCGATTCACTGCCATATACACTGCCACTAGACCAAGGAGGCGGCATCAAGACTTTCATTAATACTGATTTTATAATAATGTTACACAACTATATAAATTACACACTACACATAAAAGCAAAACAAAATATCAAATTAAAAACTGCATTAAACCCTAATAAGTTTTAAATGTATTAAACCCACATCGCAAGCGCCTACCAGTTAGTGGAACAGAACAACCGCGTCGTGACCGAACCGATAACATCACTGAATCACTTAACACGGTATCTGGGTCGAAACTCAGCGGTAAATCACCACAAATTGACATCTATTACGGAACAACTATTTATTTTATTTTGAAAAGCTAATTGTGTATATTATTCATTTTTACTTTAAATGTTTCTTTAATTGAGAAATTTAAATGTTACTATTTTTGTTGCTGGATGCAGGCCGCTTCCAACAGGTCGATCTGGAAATCTTTGGGGGAGGCCTATGTTCAGCAGTGGACGTCCTATGGCTGATGATGATGATGATAATATTTGTTGCTGTTAACTAAGTCTTTTAAACGAGGACAATAAGGGCATTAGTCTATCGCATTAAAATAAAATCTATAGCATCAGTAACTTGATAATTATCTCCTAATGAAAATCAATATAACTTTTTTGCATGTTTCAAAGTTCAATAAAACTAAACAAAAAAACACGGCTATTAAGATGCGAAAGTTAAACTACGTGATAATTACCATAATACATAATAACGGACATCTATGAAATCTCATTAGTACCGTAATTGGCAGACGCAGCGCGTTCCACTAATTAACAAAGCTAATATGTAATCCAATGAATGTGTGAAATTCACTTAACGCATTGCGTATGTCTAATTAACAATTTCGCGCCATTTTTAACGTATTGTCAAAAGCTAATGGCTTCTTTGGGGCGTGGGAATCTTCGGCGGCACTCGGACACAGTCGGAAACCTTCGTGCGCAGTCGGCTATGTTCGGGTGCTCCCGTGGCCAATCAGCGTGACATGACGTAACTGCTTTCACCTGCGCCCAAACACGATCGATTCCGATTTTGTAATTATAATGGAATGCAATGCTTTCTTATTTTGATTTGTTTCGGTTTCCTCGGTGGTTTCGTAACCGACGCGCATGCATCATAATACTTCCGTTTTTGTTAGTGTTACAGCACGAATCGAATCCATAAACTATTTTAAAAATATTTCTTTATTGTGTTTAGTCGACGATTGCAACGTGTGCTCAATATTTTTATCTGATAATTTACTGATTGCATTAAATTCTCGTAAGCCTGAAATTAATTTATTTTAACTTAATGCTAAAAACTGGAAACATGGAACTATCTTTGTAAAAAATGCATCGTCACCACGATGTTTCTGTATTAATCGTGATTTATTGCTATGCTACTTGGATACGCAAAATACCGTCGCAAATCAATACACAATCATCATCATCATCATCAGTCACAGGACGTCCACTGCTGGACACAGGCCTCCCCCAAAGATAATGTGTTAAACAAATAATATTTAAATTAATATATAATTTAGATCACTCAAAAATCTTGGAAACATCAATAAAATAGCATAAAACTTCACATTCCATTGAGAATTACATCTAAAAAGAAAATAACCTTAAAAACCGATAAACGTAATAGATTAACAATCTGAAATCTCTATTAGTCCATCCCACGGCTATAAACTACAGTTTAATAACAATTAAATACTTATATTTCTATAATTCTTTCTTCTGGACGTTTTATACTCCCGAGATTCGTAAATATCATCATGTTGTCAGTATACCTTGTTCTAGAGGAAATTGGGAAATTATTTTTTTTTTTGTAGACATCAGCAACTTCTTGGCATCATTCAATATTAACGTATATGGGCTGAGAGGTCGCGGGCTAAAATCACAAGTCGGCGAACGTGTATTTCCAATTTTCCTACATCTGGATCTCAACAGACGGTCAGCAGGCGGCCGGTCGTAAAAACAAAACCGAATCTTTTGTAACGGGGTTGAAAAATATTTGATCCACGTTAGAGTGGGACAAGAACAGATGGAAGATAAGATAGAACACCTCTGTGCAAAATTTAATATGTTAAACACTGACTCAGTTACGAAAATTATGATTGGTGCGACGGGAGTTTTAATACGGACATGACCTTCAGAAAATAAGAGTACGACCGAGAAGAAGAAGAGTGAGTCAGTAAATTAGGACATCATATACAACCAGTCATATCAACAACACAAAACACATGTACATAACGTTACTATGTTTTTACACCACATAACATAACGTAAGCTCATGCCTGTATCCTCGAAGGGGTAGGCGGCGGTGCTCTAGCGAACTAGAACATCCACATTTCGCCGAGCTTAGTTCCGTTCCAGGAGGCGAACATATCGCCATATCGGGCACAAATTGCAGACTCCGGGCTGATATGGAAAAATCCAATATCACTTTGCCCGACCCGGGGATCGAACCCGCGACCTCAGGACAGTAGTCGTACCGAAATACAACCACGCCTCCAAGGCAGTTTTTACACCATGGAACCTAAAACCTATGGCTTAATTGAAATGCCATAGTCATGGCATTGGGTAATTGTTGTGAAATAAACAAACAATGGCAAATCACGAACAGTAAATGTCGAACATTCCACGTTAAGGACGTGACCTGCCTCACCTATTATTAAATTAAGGTATTTCAGTGTTGTGCAAATATTTAGTACGTACTACACGAATTTGAGTGTGCTATATACATTGCGTGGTAGAGCCACGCTGTCGACAGTTACGTCTACAGCAAGAATGGGTCGGCTCGACCTGTTTGATACCACTGTCTCACAGAAAACCGATGTAAAGTGGCGTTTGTCGCGTTTCATTCGGTGAATGAGATTTCATGTGACCCAGTCCATCCCCTCCCTTTCCTTATTCCTTTTCCCTCCCCTTCCATTCCTTTCTTTTAGGTTGGCTATGATGCTACCCATGATTCTTTTTGTGTCTTGGGTGACTATGGGCGGTGGAGATCACTTACATCGGGTGACCCGTCTGCTCGTTTGCCAATAAATAATAACTAATCCACCCAACAGTCACACACCTAGTCCCGACCCCACACTAGGTATAACCTGTATCGTGGGTGTCATAGACTATGAAAGACTTTCAGTCTTACAACACCCACACTTGAAACAAATATCTGTGGGCCACACAAACATTTGAAAAATCTCTGCATTAAAAAAAATACGTTTATCATGTAAACTTGATTTAGATTAAATGGCACCAATTAAGCGATTACAATATTTTGAGCATTAACTCATTAATTTAAATAATGTAAAACCTGTAAATTCGTGAGAACTAGGCGAACCGCGAAACATGCGAACATTTGCAATTCATTCAATCTGTGTGTTGCTAAATTCTTCGACTTCGTGACGTTATGGTAATTTCTGCGGTAATACAAATAATTGTATTCGTACGGACCTCTGAACTTATTCACAATTATTTAACTCTAGGTTAAACTGAAAGTGAATTGTGCCTTGATAATGCCTATAGTGATTTTTTTAGAAAGTTGAAACAATGCGTATACTTATCATATTTCTAACCATTCTTTCTTAATTAATTGGACGTAGATACGCAAAAAGGATCCATACCAACAAAATAACACTTTTGAGATAATGAACATTAAAGTTTAAATGGTATTTGCTTATTAATTATATATTTTAAGATTTTGTTGTTTTGGCATATAGTTGTAAGAATATTGTTGTCCTTTTTATAGAAATAAATTTTATAGACCTTATAGACTAATTTCGCATATTCAGATCCTTTTCGACTATACTGTAGGTTGGATCCTTTTTGCGTATCTACGTCCAATTGATAATGTTGAAAAATAAACATAAATCTAAAATAGCAAAGATAAAAATATCCAATTAAATATTTCCATACAAAAGACATCAACGCATGCAAACTGTATGTATGTGTTCAGACACCTACCATGAACATCACTCTTATTACGAAATCACACACTATTGCGCAGAATGCTTTTTTATTCTATGTATTCAAGTCAGGCATCAATGGAGAGCGAATACAAGTCGAGTAGGCATTCCAAATTGAATCTATTTATAAGCTTTGTGACAAGTTTCTCAGAAACGTTTATTAAGTTATCAACTTTCTAAATCCTTTAAATGTGAAAACACATTAATATCAGATATTTATGCGAAGACACTGCATAATCGTATGATAAAAAAATCAACATATATCACTAATTGTAAGTACTAAACAACTGGATCTGAACCTTAGTACTATTTCAACTGATTTCAAAAAAGGAGAAGGCCCTCAAGTCGTCTGTATGTTCTTTTTATGTATGTTACGCGATATTTCTGCCAAATGTGGACGATTTTCAAGATTCTTTGTGTTCGATAGAGCTTATAAATTTGGTCACAATCGGATAAGTTTTGAAAAGTCAATCCTTTAAGTTTTAAATTTGTGATTATTTATACCAAGATTATGGCAAGATTAGCCCAGGACTGGATCCCTCATAGGGGGTTGACGTCATGCAGGCGGCCGATCGTAAAAACTGAGCCAAATCCTATCTGCAATATGCTTGAAAAAGTGTGTTGCGCCGACCTCACATTAAGGTGGGATAAGGACAGGTAGCAAAAATATGGCAAACGATAAAGTGTGTCACGTGATGATATTTATTTACTGCTACTACCACTTGTTTCTTTCTTTCTACCTGCCCTTATTCTACTTACATAGTGACGGGCGGCTCGGCCTCCGGTGACTGAGACACTTATATAACATATAGAGGTATATATGCCGCCTCCAAAGGGTTAAAGGACAGGTAGAAAAAATCCTATACATATATTAAGTTATAATATTATTACGCCTTAAGTAAGCAGTTGAATGTCCAAATAAAATAAGTAATTGTTATTAAACAACTTCCTTTTTCGCAGCATAAGGATTGCACTTCTATATTGGGAAAAAAATATTGACATATATGAGAGAATGTCGTTCAGTATTTCCTAATTCTGATTTCGGAGTGATTGTTTTGTGTTGGTGGTTATTAATTCAACTTAATTAACATACAAAAGCAGTAAAAGGTGTTAGATGTGTATCTATTCGCTTTGGTAAACCGCGTGAAGATACATAAAACAAATAACGAATTGCATTATCTGATGCGCTTGCATAGTGGGCGGTGCGGTGACTCATGACTCACGTCACAATAGCAAGAGAGCGAATCAGACATTAATAGAATTAACTAATTTACCACATTACATGTTAAGTTCATGACATGCCTATTTTTTTTTTCTACCTGCCCTTATCCCACCTTAATGTTGGGTCGGCGCAACACACTTTTTTAAGCATGTTGTAGAGTGGATTTGCCTTAGTTTTTACGACCGGCCGCCTGCCTGACGTCAACCCCCTATAAGGGTATTCAGTCCCGGGCAAATTAAATTAGAAAATTTTCTTTACCCGACCTGGGAATCGAATCCAGGACCTCCTGATCCACAGCCCAAACATGCTGCCACTAGACCAAAGAGGTATGAAATGCCTTTTAGTTTAAATAAATATTTTTATAGCATATACTAGCAAACAAACAGCAACATTTAATATAAGCCTTAATACCTTTATCGCTGGTTGGGTAGGCACAAATGTATCAATACAGTCGCGGTTCAATAAACTGAATGCCATGCCATAATGAGACATGCTTGATTATCTCTATATTGAAAACTTTTAACCCAAAACAAAAAAAAAACAAAATGTGACGCGATCTGTAGATTTAAACCAAGACCCCAGCTTGTTATTAGTAAATACAAATTTTCAAAACAGATATTTCACAAAACACCGTAAGTTAATAATGCCTACAACCGGCGTTTCGTCTGAGGGAAACGGCCGGCCGAGTGAGCCAAGTCTCGCCATAGAAAGTGAAACGAGAGCGCCTGCAACCGCCTGCCGTCGCCGCTCGGCCGCCTGGAGCGTTGTACTCTCGAGTCTCACGAGTCTCGCCGCGTCACAGCCGAGGCGCACTCCGCATCCACAATCACACTTTACACTTTTACTCCTAGTTTTACTACAAATTATATAAAACAATAGCTTTTTGCACTTATTTTCCATATAAACTTTAACTGTGTCAACACGCACTCTGTCGCGCAATTCTCTTAAAAAGGTATACAAAGGTTTCGCTTCATGTTTTAATATACCTCTATAGAGCTAGATACTTATTTTCTGCTTGTTTATATTATTGATTTTCTTCAAAGCACATACGGTTTATGAGTACTTTGTATCTGACTTTATCATATAAGTAAAGCACAAATATTGAGTATCACATCTGAAACTCCGCGAAATATGTGAGTTCTAGTTTTCTAGTTCGCCACTACTTACCGCTTCATATTTGACTTCACGAAATAATACGCTTATTTAAAGGATATTTCAAAATGCTACCTCTAAAATACAGACTTTTTATCGGCATTCGGCCGATGGTTTAAACGGGCTAATCAGTATGAACATGTATCAAAGTACGCACATTACACCGATTTGGTATCTGCCGACAAATAAGTTGGATGGGCTTCACGACTGTCTTTCAACTGAACTATCGGAGTCCAACCTGATCAAACTAACGGCAGATAAAAAAGTTTGTAGTTTTTTGGGGTTCAATCCACGTCTGTGGAGTTCAAAGATTGAGTGAAACCAAGTTAAAATTAGTTTAGCAAGATACCGTCGTCGCGTCGCGAGAAGCTTTACTCATTAACCGTCGACATGCAAGGTCAAACACCTCGTACACTAAATAGGCCGGGTTTCTAAAAGATATTCGATGTGAACACGATAGTACACAATGGTATGGAAAACTTATGTGAAAAGAAAACCTTTCGACCCACTTACTTAGCGATAATGTCTCATATCTCTATGCGGGTGTGGGTTTTACCCTAATGATTTTAGGTCGAGGCCGCATGCGTTGTTACTTGTTATCTACTTAAAATACTAAATAAATTCACATTCAAATCAAAGTATATTTTGCAAATCTGATCATACATGGCATGACAATTATAACATGTTATCAGCCTCCGTGGCACAGTAAGCGAGTGGCCGGCTGTAACACTAGAAGCCGCGGGTTCTATTCCTGCACCGAGATAAATGTTTGTAGACTTACAGATATTTATTTCGAGTCTGGGTGTTGTAGTTCCTGGAACCCACGACACAAGAATCGTATATTAGTGTGGGGTCAGAACAATGTGACTGTTGAGACTTAGATATTATTTAGTCTGTTATGTATAATTATTATAGTCACGGGCGGCTCTGCCTCGGATGGCCCATACGCTTATGTAACATATATAAGTGTCGCCTCCGACGGGTTAAGAACCGGAGATCCAAATCGATGGGTCCTAATTTCCGACACAGACCTTTTCTTCTTTCTTTTTGCCTTTCAACAATGCACTCATAGGTTTCATTATTTTCTTTGTACCTGCCCTATTTTCACTCCAATATGCGATCAGCGTAACACTTCAACCATATTGCACTTTTTTGGCTTAGTTTTTACAACTGGCTGACATAAATTTTCTTTTCTGTATGATTATAATCTCTGTTTCTAACCGACTGCCCGGAAGGAGCGTAATTTTTTAGGCTAATGTTGAAAACGCCGTGCCCTGCTACACAAACAACTCTCTTCGCACTGAATGCTCTGATTCCTGCGTATAATTGCAGGAGAAATTAACTATGCACCATGCAGGCACGCGCGCTGCGCAGGCGCAAGCAGTAGTCACACGGTTTTTCTCTTCAAAGCGTAATAACACGTTGCGATTCCATTATGCTATGTTCCGCTAGTGTGTGAATATATGGTGTTATTGTTTTTTAATCGTTCTGAAGTTTGTAATAGACCTAGTGCTTCGGAAACTTAGTTTTTCCTTCCCTGAAATACAATGTAAAATGTGAACCAATTTTCGAGATTACTTTTGTGTTCAATAGAATTTACTCCAAGGGTGGCTCCGTATAAAGGTCAATATGTGATGAAATTTTGAAGTCTAAGATATAACACATTTATTTTTAAATGTGTTTATATTCTGAATCAGAATTCAGTGTTAATGGTAGAGTTGAAAGACATCATCAAACATTCTTTGACAAAATCAGAGATATGCTCGAGAAAGGTCAACTCAGAAGTACGCTACTGCATGCATGAAGAATGTAACGAGACTGGATGAAGTAAAATAAATTAATAAATAACACCCAACAATCACATACATAGTCCTGATCCCACACTAATATCGAGTCTTGTGTCGTGGGTATCAGGAACTAGGAGAGACTTTCGGTCTCACAACACCCAGACCCGAAACAAATATCTGTAGGCCATATAAACATTTATCTCGATGCGGGGATCGAATCCGCCGCCTCTCGCTTCACAGCTTCCAACTAATCGCCTGCAGCGCCATGGAGGCTATCGAAATAGGTGTGCAAGAATCGTAGCAACTGGAAATTCTTTGTCTCTGTCTACCCCTATGGGAAAGAGGTGGGTGTCTATATATGTTTACATTCTGCCTAAATGTATGGTTCGTCAACCGTGTTAAGTAGAGCGTGCACAATCGTCGCATTCCACTACTACCGCTGCCGGCTGCACCCACAACACTATTCACTATTGATCCACAGGCTTTGTTATGCACAATGTGGAATTTCGAAAGTGAAATTCATTTTACCTAACTGCATAACTGTGACTAAGTTAGAGCTTCCTATAGCATAGCTGTACGTAACACAATAGCCTACATTGATAACGATTAGGACGTACAAGGGACCACGATGTTAAATATATAGACGCACGCCTATTTCCCAGAGGCAGGCAGAAACAATTTATCCACTTTTAAATTAACAAAAATATAAACATTGTATGGCTGTCCTATTCCCACACTATGATGCATGTTGTGGAACCAGGAACTATGAGACTTTCGGTCTCACAACAATCAAAGCTTTTCTTTCTTTCTACCTGCCCTTATACCACCAATGTGGGATCGGCGCAACAAACTTTTTCAAGAATGTTGCAGAAAGGATTTGGCTATGTTTTTACGATCGGCTGCCCGCATGACGTCAACCCCCTTTGGGGATCCAGTCCCGAGCAAATTAAATTAGAAAATTCGCTTTGCCCGACCTGGGAATCGAACCCACGCCCTCCCGGTCAACCCCATATATGCTGCCACTAGACAAAGCTGAAACAAATGAAAAAATATTTGTGAACTTCACAAATATTTGTCACGGTACGGTGATCGAAGCCACGTCTCAGATAACCGACGTAAAGAGGCAGCTCGCTTATGCATGTCGTTCGGTGAGTGTTTCCGATGATTTTTTTCTCCTCCCTTTCCCAATCCCTATCCCCTCCTTTTAGGCAGGCAACGCATCCTTTATATGGGCGGTGGAGATCACCTACCATCAGGTGACCCACCTGCTCATTTTCCAGTCTCTGCTAACAAAAATGCCAAGATGAAAATATAAAAAATAAAAATATATACATCGATATAACAAAATAATGCGTATATTAAACACAATGGTATTATTGCAAACAATGGCCCCATATAATCTTATTACACTTTTTATTGCTATAATTACAGAGTACAGTCATTCAATGTAAATTATTATCTTATATATAGCTTGGGTAATAATAATAAGTAAGTACATGAATAAAAATCAGAGCATATGATAAATATTGCATGGATAACAAGTATAACATAACATAAGCTCACGCCTGTATCCCCGAAGGGGTAGGCAGAGGCGCACTAGCGAACTAGAACACCCACATTTCGCCGAGCTTAGTAATATGAATAATGAATTACTACGTTGATCTCGATTATTGTCTCTCTGTCAACATACACTAAACTTTAAAATAATTTAAAACATATTTTTCAATATAATTACATACCACTGTTATCCGCCTACAAAATACTTGCGCTCATAGTACCAAAAACTATTAATGAAACATCTATTATCGAAACGGATAAGAAAACATCTCCGTCGATATAGTCCGAATTTCGATACTGGTGATACGAAACGGGACGTGGAAAGTAAACATGGACGGAGCCCTGGGAACATTGAAAGTGAAGCAGGGTTTTCGGCCCATTCGATCTATCGACACGTAATCGCTTGTGTGTGCGTAGGGCACTTTTGTACAGGCGTGTTTGTGTGCGTGGCCTTTCTGTGGAGTCCGCAAAGAATTTTAACGCCAGTCCGTCCAGAGTCCGTTTAACTATAGGCGAGATGGTGTCCTTCTTTTTCTTTACGTCCGTGATTAGAGGTACTAAGGGCGATGCAGCACTTAGATCAATCTCAATTTAAATATAGGAATGAGCTGTAGCATAAATCGAGCATAGATCTAACTCTAGATTAATAATAGAGCTGCATGTTGCCCGAAGTTAACCGGTACCGTGGTTATCAGGAACTAAACTTACTTACCATCCACACCCTAAACAAATACTCATAAAGGTCGAAATAGCAATCTACTTATTAAAAATTCAATAAACAGTACCCTAACCTAATTAGTTCAGCCAAATCCACAAAGAAAGTTTTCCGAAATGCAATCAATCGTAGAAACATCGACTTTCGAACCAATGATACAGAAAATTGTCAATAACAGGCGAATAATTGTAAAGTAGATTTCCCAGTGTTTTCACCGTTGCAGCCCGTGCAGTGGTGAGTGGTGACCACTGACGGTGACTCAACATTAAGTTTCCATACAGGCAATATTTTACAAGTCACTGCATATGGGCGATATTTTCAACAAATTACTTGCTAATGTTGAGCTCAAACTTTCCATTTAAAATAATATGCATAAAGTTATGACTTATTTACAACGAGCATTTCACTCACTTGTGTAACTAACGCGAATCCAAATACTGATGAGAAACGAGCATGTGGGTCACCTGGTTAAATAAAAAGCACTTATGACGGGTCACAACAAACAAGGTACATTTATATAATTATGATGTTATAACACTATTAATATAGAAAACAAGCAGGCATTTATGGACACAGTCCGCCCTGTGGAATGGGGGCGTTTGCAGAATTCCACCACGGTAACCCCTGCCTGTCGTAAGAGGCGACTAATAGGGGCCTTCCGGGGTCGCGGGCGTGCAGCGGGGGGCTGTGCGCCCCTTTTAGTACTATTGTACATGCGGCTCCGTAATGGACGGCAGCACGGACGGTCGGCCTCGTGGTGCTGTAGACGCCGAGAGCTTCCTTCGGCGGCGGGGGCTTCTGACCCCCCCAAATCGGAGACGGGCCGCATGGCGGCACCGCGCAGGGGCGGTTCCGGTAGCATTCCGAGTTATCTCCGGATATCCCGGGGCCACCCCACTAAGCGCCAAAGTAGGCCACCGCGGGGTTTTTAGTCGGTATTGCCGGTGTAGGGTATTTGTTAGGGACGTGACCCAGCGTCGCCCGGATGTCGACCATCTCTCCCGGGCATTACGGCGCTGGGTCGGGTCGTTAGGCCAGCGAACCCGACATACCCGCCACGTCCACCCGCCGGGCGCGGCGGCAGTGGAAAACACTTATCCCCGCGCAAAAAAAAAAAAAAAGGTATGGACACAGTAACATGGATGGGGCTTAGATAAGGGGTTGTGTTATGTAGTTAACCCACAGTCAATCAATGGTAATTAATATAATTGATTAACTAGACCGAGAATTTACAATGATTCACACTACGTCGGATATCGAGCAAAAAAAACAGACAACACATAATAATACAATTATGATGTCAAATCACATAATGCCTAGTAACTGTGCTGGCTAAAATGTTCTTCAAACTGGCTCCAACATTGTTTTTACAATGCTCCTTGTCGATAGGAGTAGTACATAGACATTGCGTTAGCACCTACTTAGAAAGACTCTCACACGTGATAGTAAAATTATTTCAATCCTCCTCTGCACCTAGCCTCCCACAGCTTTTTGCCTCTTAAAACGATAGTCATACCACTCGTGAGTCGTGAATAGCTTCAAGCCCATTAAGCTATAATGTTAAAAAAGTGATTGTTCTTTCCCAAAAGAGGTTGACTTTGGTTGTTAAAACTATACTAGCTATACCGAATCTTGTCTACAACGTCCTTGAAAAAGTATGCAGCGACTCCATATTGAAAGGGGATAAACCTATAACCTATAAACGGAGCGATTCCAGCGTCATTGAGGATAACAGAAGGTAGAAATAAAGAAAAATCAAAAGTAATAGTGAATTGAAAAGAAATAAAAAACAAAAGTAATAGTGAATTGAAATATTCCTCGCCATCGATACGAAGTAGATTAAGCTAGGTTAATAAAACGAAAGTAATTTGCGTGTGCATTAGTTGCTTACACAAATAGCGGTAATTACGTAACAGTAAATGAGTGATGGACTGACATGTGTGATGCGCATGCGTTCACTTACCATGTTACTATAGCACGCGATGTTATGAATAGCCTTCGAGTTATCTATAATTGTTGTAGCTGTCAAAATGTATACGAATGAGGAATTGGCAACAGCCGATAATGTTTCATATTTATGCTGTCCTAAAACTGTAATATTGTAAAACAAGGACACGCCTGAAGGCCCGAAAGAGTAGGCAGAGGAGCCGCCAGCACTCACATGGTTCGCCGAAGTTAATTCCGTCTTTTTTTATACGGGCACGGCAAAGCAAAACTAGCGACCACTGACAAACAATGAGATTATTAGTAGTGGCCACGCCGTCTATGCTTCTTCACACTCCAAATCCGAAGAGGGAAGAAGCAAATCGAGGGCTTGCGACAAGATAGATGGATGAGCGATGCAGACACTGGAATACCGCCATACCCGTCTCAACGAACCCTCAAGTCCTGCCGCAAGCCTCTCGAGAGAATCGGGAGTAGGATTACTCCAAGAAGTACACCGGCTGACCCTGAAACGCGAACTACACACTGGTTGTGGGTCACTATGACAGGTTTTAGCACCATGTGTGCGGTCTCATGGGATCTATTGACTTATAAATTCATGGGATCATAGAATGCCGATTCTGAGCAATCACATGACATTATGATTATTGTATCAAATCAAACTAATGACGTTGGATTTATAACCAGTAAGAATCAAATACAACATAGATTGACTGTCTCGCATAATTTCTCAGCTTAAATAAGCATGCACTGGGTCAATGTGATCAGCTCTTTCAAGCATGTTGCAGAAAGGATTTGGCTTAGTTATTACGACCAGCTGCCTGCCTGACGTTACCTATTGTCCCCCTGCCTATACCTTCGAGGATACAGGCATGAACTATTGTCTAATATAGATGTCAATTTTGCGGTCGTGCAGCCGAGCGACGTCATGGCTCGTCGCTTTGCTCACGTGAATAAACTATTGTCTCTGACAATTATTGCTGTAATCATGTATATTTTTTGGTGTAATCACAATTATTTTTTTATATCTTGCCGTGCCATTAGGGCGTGCCACGTGCAATAAGGTTCCTCATTCTTTCTGCCTGGCGTTATTCCTTCCTACTTATATATTTCAATTTTAGATATTCCTCACTATATATAATCGAGTGAGAGATTATATTTTACACGTTTTTAAGATAACTTTACGTTACTTATTTAATGCCGCGTCTCCTGCACTAAAACGTTACACAAAACACCTACACAAATGTGGTATTTCTACAATGTTTTGTCTATAGTCCATTGTTCTATCAGCGGGAGACAATGAAAAACCTTGTTATGTGTAGGTGTTTTTACTGTTTTGTTTCGAAAACCACCGAACCAACCCACTACTGGCTTGGCTGTGTTCTTGGTAATGACCATATCCATAGGCAGTGGTAAATATTTACAAGGATCTGCTAGTCAGCTTTTTAAAAATACTCACAATTTTAAAAACTTGATTGCCTCGGTGGCGTGGTGGTATTTCGGTACAACTACGGTTCTGAGGTCTCGGGTTTGATTCCCGGGTTGGGCAAAGTGATATTGGATTTTTCCATATCAGCTCGGAGTCTGGAATTTGTGCCCGATATGGCGATAGGCTCGCCCCCTATCACATCTGGGACGGAACTAAGCGCGGCGAAATGTGGGTGTTCTAGTTCGCTAGTGCGCCTCTGCCTACCCCTTCGGGGATACAGGCGTGAGCTTATGTTTAAAAACTTAAATACCGATTTCAAAACCTCGTCACATCTTGACCGAAATTATATGGGACCATCCTCGAAGTAAGCTCTACATAACACTTAAAGAATCGGCCTACATTTTGAGATATCGCGTAACATACATAAAAAACATATTCTTCATTACGAGGCAGTCGGGTAAAATACTGATTAATTCAGAACCTCCTTATTTTGAACCCAAAATCATTATTCAATTTCATAAAATTTCGCTATATATAATAAAACTAACTATAATAACAGACTATACACCTACACGTGACCTAAGTCCTCTATCACGCAACATCGCCATCAAGCTTTCTACTATAACAATATCCTATACGAAATTTTAATAAAAAGAGTCCCTAACTTTCACTGCATTAAGCATACATAATGATCAGCTGTCATACACAAAACCACTGCACATTCACTAAATAAAATAAAATTGATGAATTCGATGAGTTAGTGGTTCCTAAGAATGAATATTTGGTGGCAGGAAGTCTGGTAATCTACATGTCAATGACTTTGCTTTATAAACTCAATATGATTTTAGAGAGAAAGAATTAATGAGAGGTGGTCTGCCTGTTGATAGTAATATACTTCAGATCACGATGGTCACTAATGAAAAAAAATATAACACACTAACTAGCAAAAAGTAGTTTGGTTTCATATACTAAGTTCATGCCATATTTTAAATCACATTAATGTTATATAAGTGAAAGTTTGTGAATTTGTTTTGTTTGTTACTTCTTCACACTAAACGGCTGGACTAATTTTGATGAAATTTGGCTCGGAGACAACTGGATATATTTTATCTAGAAAAAAAAAATTTCATGTGTACGGAGTCGAGGGAAACATCTAGTATCGTTATAAATAAAAAATGCTTATAATTTCGATCTAAACCTAGGCGCTTCATACATAATTTTAAACCACTTTTGCACTGACAACCTTTAACTTCAAATTTTAAATCAATGGTTGTATTTGTTCCAGATGAATCCCGTATTACGGACAGGAGCCATACTCTGGCTGGTCTGCATCATAGCAGCCGCCGAGACTAACGACCAAAACGCAACAACGACAAAGACGATTCGCACCACGATACTGCCTTCAAGAACCACTAGGACAGAGCTCAAAGTCTCTAGGAGTCTTAACCCTCATGATACACAAACCCTCAACGTACGGAGCAAAACAGGTCAACTGACTCAACTCATTGTAAAGAAGAAAGACAAGTCTACGACACATCATGCAAGCACCACTCTAGCTCCCACCACTGCATCAGTCAGAACTACTATGTCTATTAACACAACTGAAGATAACAAAAATAAATCAGAAAGCAGAGACCAGAGAAAACTTAGTTTCATGGAAACTCTTAATAGCGATTTAGCTGGATACGACTATTACCTTAATCGTAACAAAAACCCTGAAGAAATTAGTGACATCAAAGCTGAGTATGGTAATTGGTCACCAGTGTCAGTGTACCCTGAATCACATATCCAAGAAGATGGAAAGAAACCAGAAACTGATCCAGAAACTTCGAATTATTATCCCACTTATGATAATGAGAAGAGGATGGAAAACAAAAAAGTTTACATTACTTCAGCCAGTTTTATGGACTACAGTCCTCCCATTAAAAGCTATAGATTCGATCCCCATAATCCAGCCATTAAAAATGACAGAAATCCAGTATACATTGAGGTTGTAAGCACTAAAGTGCAGCCCGATAATGAAGAGACACCCTTCAAAATTCCTGACCCTGTTGTCATCAGTTCTGAACCGATGTACATAAAGAAGGCCATCGAAAAATACAATAACAAACGAGGAAGGTCTATTCTAACACTTGGTGATGATAGTATTCCAGAAATTCAGGGTGTAAGAGTCCCCGACGACGAATCTGACAAGAAAACATGGCGTAACGCTAGGGTTGTCAATGGAGAACTGCTGCCTTATCCAGAAGGATACACTCCACCAAAAGCCGTACCAGAGGCAGATGTTTACCCTGATTTAGCAGCAGCTGATCCAGCTCAGAACTTCGGACCTTTCACCAAAGAAGACAATTTTGAACCTAAAGATGGGCCTTTTACCAAATTCGACAACTTGAAATTCGAAGCTAGTGATAGCATGGGCCCGTATTTGACAAGTGATAATTCGGCATTCACTTACAAGCCGAAAAAAGACAATCACTATATAAAATCCGGATACGGTCCTTTCACTAAAGCTGATAATTCGAAAGTTGCAAACTCGAAACTCATAGAGTACATTAAGCAAATAAACGAGCAGGAATCTAAACGTGATTATTTCAGTGGGCGTAGCTCTAGATCACATAACGCTGATATGGAATATGGAGAAAGCCATATCCAAAGACGTATGCTCCAATATCCCGGCGAAGTTAACTTCCCCAACTCTGTAATGTACACACCTAAGAATGCTAGGCCTGGTTTCGACGAAAGTGTGAGAAATCCTGTGCTACAATATGCTCATCCTGATTTAGGAGTGCAACCTGCGAAGGCAACGCGTGACAACATTGATAACTATGATGGGGGACGTAAAGTAAAATACTACACAATGAATGTGCCCAAAAGTGCTCATCCTTACCCTATGGAACCGATCAATGGGTACGGTCAGCAGCGGTCTCAGAACAACATCAATGCCAACAGATATTACGAAGACGAGTATAACAAGTTCTCTTACTATGAACACAGTTATAACCCGAACCAATCTCCCAGATATCCTTACAGCTATGGTTATATAAAACGAACTCCTGAACCTTCATTATGGAAACGATTCACCGATTCTATGAAAGATACGTTAAATACAGCAAGCCAGACTGTTCATCAACTGGCTAAACCCATCATAGATCCGATTACAAAAGTAACACAACCCGTCTTAGAACCAATTGTTGAAGCCACTCATAAAATCTCCAGTAATTTGGGTCTGTACCCATCACATTCCGTTCAAAGCCAGAGGTATGCTCAGGACAAAATCGGAGTGGCAGCAGCGGCGGCTTCAGGCGCACCGGCAATGTTACCAGCACTTGGCCTGATGGCTGGAGGAGCTGCCCTAGGTCTCGGGGCCGTCGCAATGGGCAGGTTGTTAGACGTAAATTTAATGCGTAGCAGCGGTCTGAGCGAAGAAGA
Source organism: Clanis bilineata (assembly GCA_036417725.1). Classification (NCBI taxonomy): domain Eukaryota; kingdom Metazoa; phylum Arthropoda; class Insecta; order Lepidoptera; family Sphingidae; genus Clanis; species Clanis bilineata. The sequence goes on along the minus strand of CM071154.1, from coordinate 16,311,848 downwards.
AGTTCAAGACGAAATTGAAAAAGAACATAAAAGAGCATTCGGGTCATACGACATTGACAGACAAATCCTAAGTCAGCAGAAGATCTACGACGACAACTATAAAATGCCAAGTGAGAATGTTTATGTGGTGATGTCTCCTGATGGAAGCGAAGGCGCTCGGGCCAAGAGAGATGTACTTGGCTTCTTCGATGAGCCAAGTTATCAAGGAGAAATATTAATGAGAGTGAAAAGAAGACGAGTGAGGTCTCTAAGCGACAACGCTCCTGATGACCTGCAGCGATTAGATGGTGGGACCGGGCCGTCGCCACTGACCTCAGCGGCTATGAACCTGGTGAAACAGACGGACTGGAGGGACTCACAGTGTGCTAAGTTCACGTTCTGTAAAGTGTTGACGTCACAGCCTGACGATTCAATGTTTGGAATGGAGAAGAAGATGGAGTCTCTATTAAGAATGTGAGTATAGAAACAGTTTTAATCATTTAGAGGTATAAGCAAAATGACCATCAAATATATAAATAAATACATACACATACATACATAAGCTCACGCCTGTATTCCCGAAAGGGTACGCAGAGGTGCACTAGCGAACTAGAACACACACATTTCGCCGAGCTTAGTTCCGTCCCAGATGTGATAGGGGGCGAGCCTATCGCCATATCGGGCTCAAATTCCAGACTCCGGGCTGATATGGAAAAATCCAATATCACTTTGCCCGACCCGGGGATCGAACTCGAGACCTCAGGACGGTAGTCATACCGAAATACAACTACGCCACCAAGGCAGTTTAAATAAATACATGTTCATATCAACATAATTTTCACAAATGATATATGAAGTGGATGATGATGATGATATAAATAAAGAACTTAAAATAAAAGTTAAACTTTAAAATCCACTTTAAGATATACTTACAACTAATGTAGATAAACAAAAATAAAGTAAAAGTACACTTGTTTTGTAACAAAAAGAATAGCATTACCAACACTTTTCCATTACTTAAGATTCTATAAGTACACTACAAAACATTCACACGATAAAGCAAATAAAGTGTTTTATAACGTTTAAACTGAAAACCAATCAATATACCGTAACACATGATTTAACATTCATATACGATCACTCCAAAGTATCAATAAACTGGTAAAAAGTGTTAAATCACTGAAGTAAACATTACGATTGCGCATAAAACGTGCTGTGAAGACCGAGTCCTGACGCAACCTTACTTTCTCGAGGTCGGACACTACATACGTCTATTGTACAGCGTTACCATGTGGCCCGTGATGATGGTTACACACGTTTACGATTTCTGCATTTTTTTAAATTAAACTCAACCTACTAAGTTGTGAACAGCGGCCTTAGATAAGTGACTCATGCGCTAATCGAATAAAATAGTTGAATAGAATAAATGTGCCGGCTTACGAAACCACAGCTTGGTGGTCTCTTCCATCGCGGCACGAACCAAAAGGTTCTCTTCTACCTACTTTTGCCGTACCGTTAAGCTGTGGAATAGTCTGCCGTCTCACGTGTTCCCTCCCTCCTATGGGTCCTTTGGGTCCTTTAAGCGAAGCGTGAAGAAGCATTTATGCAGGCATAACTCTGGCGACCATTCATAAACTATGTTTATCGATGGTCGTTGGTTTTTTTTGGACTGCACTACGCTTACCATCAGGTGTAGTGTAGTCACTTTGCCATGCTCGGATAAAAAAAAATAAAAAAAAATGTATGGGAATGACATAAGAGTACGCTATATGCGACGTACTCTTATCTCTCTTATGTATTGTTAGTTATCTATTAATGCGTACATCGAAATTAACATACTACATCGCCTGTATTAAATTATTGGAACCCCATCCATCAGCTGAAATCTGCTTCTATACCATATATAAGCTCAGGCCTGTATCCGCGAAGGGATAGGCAGAGGCGCACTAGCAAACTAGCGCCCGAATGGTCAAACACTACTCAAATTTAACGGATTCTTACGTTGATTTTTCGCCATACAATTTTGACAGATAAGGCGGCCTTAAAAGACATTAGGCGACATTAAGTGTATAAGCATTCGGCGGTAGAACACCCACATTTCGACGAGCTTAGTTCCGTCCCAGATGTGCTAAGGGGCGAGTACTTCTATCTATTCTATCTACCAATAAGATAAACTATCTACACCAAAACTTCCAAATGCCACTTGAAGTCACGTTAATGATAATGACACCAAACTCGTATCAGTTTACATAACCAACTGTGAAGCGGATGAAAGTGACGGACGTTAATTTATTGATTCATATTAATATATTTTTAAGCAGAACTTTCATCCTGCGTGCGTGGTTAGAGGTTAGGATTAGGCAATAAAATACATAACGTGGACATTCCGTTTATTAAGTTGTTTGCATAGTGAAAGTCCTTGCTTGGTCTAGCTATGAGATCAAAATATGTCTATGAATATGAAATTATGCGTCGATATTTATTGTGGTGTAGAAACATGACATAACACATAACATGCCTGCCTCGGTGGCGTGGTTGTATTTCGGTACGACTACCGCCCTGAGGTCTCGGGTTCGATCCCCGGGTCGGGCAAAGTGATATGGATTTTTCCATATCAGCCCGGGGTCTGGAATTTGTGCCTAATATGGCGATAGATATAGAAAATTAATTAAAATTCTAAGGACGACTTGCAGATCCGCGATAAATCTCTATTTATCCCATATCTTGATTTAAAAATAGGAGTGATAATAAATGTAGGATAAAATTTAGGGTTAACTGTAAGTTAGTAATAGCGCTGCAAGTCGCTATAAACCTATTAGAGCCTATATTATGCATGAGTTCTAATATCGGTAACCGTGAAATCAAATCTAGAATTCTAGATATATTGGGCCTTACTTAAAACAGCATTTTTAGCTGAGCAAATGGTTAAGAATAACCTGTCATTTTTTTCCTTGCGTTACATTGTTTAAATATGAAAGGGACAACCTATTGTATAAAGATAAGCAGCGCTTAAATATTTTTATAAGTAAGGGGCATAATGTACCTACTCGTCGAAAAATATGTTTTGTATAATATAAAAAAAACCTGATAAAAATGTAGGCTAAAGAAGTCTAAGTTAATAATTAATTCAGATTTTATCACGTAAATTGTGTTAATTTATTATATTTATGTTACATTCAAATCAGTTTAGATTATCTTTGTATATATTAGTCATCTGATTATATTATTAACGTTTATACGCATGTTATTAGCCGTAACTTAAAAAGCAAGAACTTTGCCTCATTGGCGTTCTTTGCGATTCAATTAAATCACACATTCATTACTCGAAATTGTACCCAATATGATGGCATGCTCATTGCTCATCCAAGTGAGGTTTGAAACTAAAAAAATATAACATAATTGACAATAGAATATAAAAATGAGTAATATAAAAAAAATCGACACTATTGAAAATTGGTCCACATTAAAAAAAAATTAAGGAATTTCCTCTTGCTCTCATCCTGTACACTTCAGAATGCCCTTTCTTTCCCTTTTTCGCTTATATCCATCCCATGGTTGTCTGTAAGAAATTGCCTAGTGCGATACGACCGGCATCTGTACTGAATTTGTTTTTGCATATTCCTTGTATTTTGTCTTAAGTGTACAATAAAGAATAAATATCACGTAACATACATTGATCGAAACACTTCATCTTGTCGATGTCGGTTGTATATAAGTATTTAAATAATAGGTGTTATTGCAGCTTCATCCATCAATGATTAACAACACCCTCTCTTTCATCGAATAGAGAAACCCATTTTTACATAATACAATATTTCACTGGAGATGCTATCTTCAACACCAGTAAACATGACAGCTAAAAAATCATTAAAATTATACGGAATAATTACAGTTTGCAAGTTCATCGTAATCATAAGGAAAAAAGTCGACTTTCACTTTAAAGTCACTTAAATATTGGGTTTGTGGAGCGTTTAGATTTAATTAAGATTAAGTTCTTCAGTGTTAAATGTTTTATAATTGTATCAAAGCTTCGCTTAATGGGTGGGCGTGTGATAACACTGTAAATAAAAAATAATAATAATAATAAAATTCTTTATTTGGAATAATAAATCAGTACAATTAAAATTAAATAATGTTCGGTAAGATCTGCATTAGTTAGAAACTGTGTCGCAGATATTAACGCCCATCTCCAAACTTACAAAAACTATTTTATTCCAACTTATCTATCTACTGGAACAATTACAAAATATATATTTTTAAGTATTTGTGTGTATGTGTGTGTGTGTGTGTGTGTGTGTGTGTGGGTGTGTGTGATATATTGTGTAATATTATTTACCAGTTTCTTATTAGGACCGTGCTGAGTGCTGATTCGTTTGTAGTTTATTGAATTTAATAATTTGTTTTCATTTACAAATCTTACCCTACCGACTGCCTCGGTGGCGTGGTGGTATTTCGGTACGACTACAGTTCTGAGGTCCCGGGTTCGATCCCCGGGTCGGACAAAGTGATATTGGATTTTTCCATATCAGCTCGGAGTCTGGAATTTGTGCCCGATATGGCGATAGGCTCGCCCCCTATCACATCTGGGACGGAACTAAGCTCGGCGAAATGTGGGTGTTTTGGTTCGCTAGTGCGCCTCTGCCTACGCCTTCGGGGATACAGGCGTGAGCTTATGTTATGTTATGTTATCTTACCCTAATGAAAGTAAACAGGCATTGAGTTATTGATTTTATTAACATGATGTTGTGTTAAATATGAATGCTGTATTGTGACTAGGTTCGGTGTAGATCTATTTGATTAAACACGAAATTAAACATACATATGTAGTTTCAACTAATGATTTTGTATTTGAAACTTTGAGGGCGACTTGCAGCGCTATTACTAATCTAAAGTTACACCTTATCTCGATTTATCCCACAGCTCACTCCTATCTTTAAATCACGATTTGAGATATATATATTTAAATCAAGATTTGAGGCCCTAAATACAGTACTTTTAAATTCATCTTTATTTATGTATAATAAATACTATAGACATAATTATCAAAAATCACAAAACATACCGTTCACTTCTTTGAATCCCTCACACCTTTTTATCAAGAATGACTAAGGAGTGCGAGCTAGTCGCTCCGATATACCTAATTTAGTCATGTCATTGCCCCAGAACCTATAAGAACCTTCATGCGATGGCAAACCGCTCTATCACCCGTTTATGCAGTTTCTAGATTAATACCTAATTAATATACACACATGACAAACTCCATAGTGTCTTTAAAGCGTGATAATATAATAGGCTATAAAATACCCACCGATTATTATCAATTAAATAGTCACGGGCGGTGTTGCCACCGGTGGCATGGCAAGGCATGGCATGGCATGGCAAGCATACGCTTCTGTAACATATATGTACACATATGTGCCGCCTTCGACGGCTTAATCTTAGTATCGAGTCTCGACTCTAAGAGCCACTTGGAGCTCCGCGATAAATCTCTATTTATCCCAAATCTTGATTTAAAGTAAGCAGTGAGCTGTAGAATAAATCTAGTTTAGGTTTAAATCTAGCGCTGTCAGTAGCTCTGAAGTACTAATCTCTTTATTCGCTAGTTTATAAATACCTCGGAACTAAGCTCGAAGAAATGTGGGTGTTCTAATTCGCTAGTGAGGCTCTGCCTACCCCTTTGGGGATACAGACGTAAGCTTATGTTTTATATTATGTTATAAATACCTCCACCGTAAACTGAAACAATTTGCCCTTCCATAAAGCTAATAGGGACATTATATTTTCGAAGATTCAACTTAGATTTTACGACCAATGTGTCTGACATCAACTCCATCCAGGGGATCGAGTGTAATAAAACCCACATAGAAAGGTGCTCGACCTGGGATTCGATCCCAGAACCGTAGACTTTATACGCTGTCACTAGACCAAGGTAGCGATGAATCTAGTACCCTAGTAACAAATATAATAGGCTTTAGAGTAAAACATCCAACTCGTGTAAATACATTTGACATTTGACTATTACTTTCACCGGCGACATCACGGGCCCACGGCTACGTAACACATACACAACCTTACGCGATCGTTTTACAAACACACATACATAAACACCTATGAATACATACACATTCCGTGTGCCGTAATGTTAATGGAGTAGAAACTACACTTTACCATGGTGTTAGGAAATTGTCTCATTTCATTTAGTTGTTAGGTGAAGTTTACATGCTGTTTTTAAGGGTTAGTGACTCAGTGTATCTTGTATGTTATTTGGTCCTACATCTAATAAAATCTATTGTTTTTCATGGTTTAGCTGCTCTGCTTCATTTTTAAAGTTCTTAACGCTCCGTCCATCTATTGCTTTACGTCCATGTCCGCTACCTACTTATTCGATTACATAACGCAAAATCCGGTTTACACGCACTTGTAATGGTAGGAAAATTAAAATGAAACCATAAGTGTAAATAAAATCCACAGATCGGATGTCTATCGGAAATCGGAATGTCACACGAACACGCCACGTAATAGAAGAACGTTACGTAATGTTAATGAAATAAGAAAAGTATCTCTTAAATAAAAGTAAGGCCGACCACACAACGCACAGCACAAAACCAACCAACCAAATGCTTCAATCATGTTTTTTTTTTACCTGATGATATGGGTCACCAGATGGTAAGTGATCTCCACCCCCCATAGACACCCAAGGCACAAAAAGAATCATGGGTGCGTTGCCTACCTAAAAGGAAGGAATGGAAGGGGAGGGGGGAAATGGGCCACCGGAAATCTCACTCACCGAACGAAACGCGATAGCGAGCTGCCACTTTACGCCGGTTTTCTGTGAGACAATGTTATCAAACCGGTCGAGCCCGCCCATTCGTGCTGTAGACGTTACTGTCTACAGCGTGACTCTACCACTCACTTATAGAGTGATAGTCACCCCGTTTCCTCAGTGCTCCTTATTAATGAAAGCATTTACGTGGTTCTTATATTTACTAAGTTTGTCACTTTTTCCTTACGTCACATTGTTTAAAAATGAAAGGGACAAACATGTTTTAGAGATAAGGACCACGTTCATGTTTTTATAAGGGGCAATTAATCTACAACATGAATATTTTGGCTGAAACGGGTTGAAACCTCTATGTTACAGAACCGACGTGATATGACAGCTTGCTGTTGCGTTTCGTATAGTGAGCAAGATTTACGAAGGTTCAAAGCCTGCGAGAAACCGCGGATTCGATTCGCAATGGGATAAATGTGTGATCCATAAATAATTGTCTCGGGCTGGGTGTCGAGATATAAAGTCTCTCGTAGATTGTTTTAGACGACACAAGACTTTTTGTGGGCTGAGAAATATGTGTGTCTGCTGTTATTTATTTGTATTTTTAAAGTGACTATAATTAATGCGTCGATGTAATTTTTACCTGTTGTGTGGACTAAAGCGCACCTTTTTATTTTTTTAATACGGTATAGCGTTAGTTGTACAGTTTGTGACCAGCCTTAGCGTTCACGCTTTAACCAGAGTACAATAGACGGTCAGTGCTGTCAGTATCGTATACAAAAGCTGCGAGATAAAGATTGATAGACGATAGACATGCATTCACGGTTACTGAATGATTGTGCTGTAACCGATTGTGGAGATAATTGCGTTTAAAAGTTGTTTTATTTTTGTTATAACTTATAATAAATAAGTGGCTTAATTTGGTAATATTCCGTGAAGGCTTCATTACTAGAGAAACGAAAAGGACAGCTACAGAAACTAGCGCAATAGAAGTTTAACACGTCCCACTCCTCCATAGAAAGAATTATTAAGGATTCCATGGGTTTGAGGTCACAACCTCATTAACAAGCAGATGTTTAATTGATTTTAGCAATGTTCAGCCTTCATATTTCCAGTTACCATATAAAAGTCGTCAAAGCGGGTCACACAAACATCTTCATTAAGATTCTATCACCAAAAAAACACTCCATCGTTAATCAACATTACATTAACGAATCCAAAAAACATAAATCAATCGAAACTCATAACCATTAACATACTTAACTACGGTCAGTGAAGCCGGATACATTCGCGGCATTAATTAGCTTCCTAATTCACAATTACCATACCCTATGATTTGTTAGGAACAAGTTTTTGGTGTGCACAGACTGCCTGCCGCCGAAACTATGCCGGCACCGGTACGGTTACGTCACGGACACGTTCCGAACCGGCCCGGCCGCGGGTGAAAGTGACATTCTGTATTACGACTCAGCGACGCGACTCGAGACTCGCAAGTGACGCGACGCGCTCAAAACTTACACTTTTCCAGTTATGCAAACGGAATTGTGTGGATATTTAATTATGCAACATTGTGGATATTCATTTTTGATGAAATTGCGCTGGCCTTTCTGGGTTAAGCTATTTTAATAATACATTTATAATCCTGCAATGCTAGAGAATAATTAATGAGTATAATACTCATTATTGCGTGGAATTATTAGACCATTTAGGAAAAGGAGAGCTAAATGTTGCAGCTTACAAAATATACTAAAAATAAATCGAGGTTGACGAAAAAACGGGAATACCAATGAACATTAATCTTAGCGAAGAATAGACAAGTCATAAACTCTATAAAGCATTTTGTAGCCACAAGAAAATAAAATGAAAATGTATGTATGAATCAGTGAATATTTGTAAATATTGAGTGAAAGTATGTATAAAACCTTACTCAGTGTTGCATAAACAACTAAAGACAGGGATGTAAACAAGATCAAAAATACATTTTGAAGAATAGTGCTTTAAAGACATCGATCTGTGATCAATGGGTTGAGGTCCGTACCTATAGAGTCTTTAATTCTAAATTCCAATATTCCAGGATCGCTCCAGGCACGGAGTCCAGTGCGTCGTCGGTGGCCCACCAGCTGGGCGACGTGATGGCGGCCAGCAGAGACCACGACTGCAGTAGATTCCACTGCGACAGGCACTGATCTTCCTTAGTGATCAACTGGACTGTGACTTTCAAACTACTGTAACTGCCGGTAACGCACCGATGAACCTCAATATTGGTAATCATGTACGTTAGTGAGCACATGATCACTTGTCGTTAGGTGACCCACTTCATATACTTATAGGTCACATTTGTACCAACTAAAACGAAAAAAACAAGCGCTTGCTTGTATCTACATGAGAAAGATACTTGTTTTTGTAGATAGATTTCAAATTTAAGTGTGATTAAGGAAAATCCTTTAATCGATATCTTGATTTGTCTCAAATATCAACTAAATGTAATAAATATCCGAACTTAGGTTACATTTACATAAATAACACACTTAAAATCTTTAATAAAACAACATAAATCATCATCAACAATCATCGGTGTAATGACTTACATGAGAACATCTTAAAAACAGTCAACACAATAGAATAAACTGGACAAAAAATGTCTATATTCCTTTTTGATTAATCTTGTAAAAAAAGTACTTGAAATACTGAAAGCTACAAATGTTATGTGCGTGAGCATCGTAACGAGACTCGTAGATTTATTACTTCTGAGACATTTGTCTCTAAAAACAATGTACAATAGAATTTTAACAACACCGTCCAAAAAACCTCGTTATTCGTGACAAAAACAGCTCTACATTAGACCCCGCTGTCACACGACTCTCCCTATTGATATTGGAGTTTAAGGATCTGCACGTATCGACGCTTAGCCAGTCAGAATATTGTTTATACGCACGGATGAGTGATTACACTACACTTCAGATTATAAAAATAGTGTAGTCCAAAAACCAGCGACCACCAGCAAAAAAATGTGTCACCCAAATCATATCGGCCTGCATAGATCCTTCTTCACACTCCGAAGAGAAAAGAAGCAAATCTTCATGCAATAAAAGTAAAAACACAATTCGCAAGCCATACGGCACGATTCACGGCTATCCTTAATTATATGGACGATGTTTATTTTGAGAATATAATATGTGAGTTAAGATAAACAACATTAAATACATTTCCCGGTGAAATGTACCAAGTGATTATAACTATTTATTATTTATTGTTTAGTTTTAACAATAGAATATTATTTCTAGTTTAAGCATTCAGATTTCAGTGTCTTGATGAACGACGGAGCAGGATTAAAGTTAATAGAATCCTGTTTTCAATACAGATGGCTATTAAATAAGTGATTGATTTCAATGTAAACAGTTTCATAAATGATGTAAATAATATGTTTCATTATTAAACAACCGACTTCCATACTCGACTTGCAATACATTTGTGTGAGATTTTTCAACTTTACTCGTACCTCCCAAAAAATCTTGATAAAAAAATTGGACCAAATACTATTAAATTCAGAAAAAGAAATTGTTTAATTTAATACATAAAACAACAAAATAACATACAGATGAATTAAGAACTAAAGAGGAAAGAAAAAAAGGACGCTGTTTGAAAGTCGGTTGAAACTAATTGATCCGCCATAATATTTCAACACACTCCATGACAAACATATTCGTGTATTTATTGTTACCAAATAATTCGTATCTATTTCTATTCTTAGTAATTTATATTATTTATTTAAATTAAGATTATTATTAGTTACTTGATTTATAATCTGACTGCAAAAATATTTTCCTACCATATAATATTACCTACCTATGTTGAAGATGGACTATCTGATAATGTTAGCTTAACAATCACACAAATGTGCATTAGGCTTATGTCCAGCGGTAGAAAATGCATGCTGATCATAAGAATCCCCACAAGGACAGAAATTATTGAATTTTGTTGTGGATATAGCTCGACAGTATATTGAATTACTAGCATGTATGGATGCAGCTGGACATCTATAGAGGAGGTCTATGTCCAATAATGGACGTCCCGTGGCTGATGCTGATGATGATGGATGCATCAGGTGGTCTGTCCAGTGTCCACCTTGTAGCCTGTAGGTGGACGTCGAACACTGCAATTGACTGTATGTGGTTTCCACTCGAGAACTTTTCTGTCCCATCGTAGAACTGATTCTATCATTCAGGTCGCAGAAAGTCGCTGGGCGCAGGCCGCTTCCAACAGATCGATCTGGAAACCTTTGGGGGAGGCCTATGTCCATGAATTCATACTTCTTAATGTACCGACATATATTATCATGTCCTAGAAACCACATCCTGATATTCATAATTATAATATTTAACCTATACTTAATCGCTGTTAAGTTGTAAATACGCTTATAAAGATGTAAATTATTTATTTATTTTGACAAATAAATTTTTATAAGTAAATTGAACGTTTTATTTAAGATTTCATTAACAATACAATATAAATTATCGAAACAAAGCTATTTAAACAATGACAAATATGTCATACATAAAATTTTAACAATTTAAAATGATAAAATACTTTGTATGAAATCTATTATTTACCTGTCTCAGTATGAGTGGCTTCTGAAAATAAGTAAATAGTTTTTTAATAAATAAAATATTGTAACTTGGTCATACCATCATGAAGTGTGACAAAAATCACATATAGTTCCACAGCTTCTGTGGCAGAGCGGGCGAATAGTGGGCTGTGAAACGAGAGTCTGCTGGTTCGATTCCCGAAATATTTGTGTGATACACAGATATTTGTTTCGGGTCTGTATGTTGTGGGACCAAAAATCCCTTGTAGTTTCTGATATCCACGATGCAGGTAAAATTAAGTGTTAGGTCAGGAATACGGATGTGACTGTTAGGTATATTTATTTATTATTTATAAGCCCAAGATAAGAGTTGTTACTTTCGACTCCTTGTTCTACATACACCCAAATCTTTACTGTAATATGCTTAGGACTCGCCCCCTATCACATCTGGGACGGAACTAAGCTCGGCGAAATGTGGGTGTTCTAGTTCGCTAGTGCGCCTCTGCCTACCCCTTAGGGGATACAGGCGTGAGCTTATGTTATGTTATGTTATGTAATACAAATATGGTGATGATAATATAGAACAAACCTTGGTCGCCACCTCCATCTTTGGAAACATTACCAGCAGCCAACTCATCAGCCTTCCTAGCTTCCAAGATGACGTTACATTCAACGCAAGGCTGTAACTCTTCCTCCAACATGTACAGCTACAGGAAATACATCAAAATAAGAAGAATCTCGATAGGCCAGCCTATCATGCGCGCCACGAAAACATTTTGTCTATATATTTTCTATTTTTCTATGGACACTAACATGCGTCCTCGTTTATTTTCATACAATATTGTAGACAACATGTAGACAATATCTCTCGAGTTATTGGGAAATATCGTGACACGCATGCTAGCCAGGAGGGAGGGACGTCGAGACTAAAGTCGCACGTTTGAAACCATCTTAAAGAGCGTCCACCTCTGATTTTCTAGCTTGCTTTAACAGCAAAATAAAATCTTAAGTGAAAACTAGTAAACTTAAAAGAAAGAATTTCCACAAGAATTTCGAAGGTGAAAGTCCGAATTTCCAAATCTTACTATATGGTCGTTCTTTATTCTTCGCATCATTCTTAGCATAGAAGGTACAAGGTGAAAGACTTTATGCCATGATTTTAAACTCAAAGGTGATAGATACCTATTAAGAGAATCAATTGCATATTCTCATCACTCTGATTATAAGGAGTTTCGTTCTTCTAGAACCTTACCTACTGCTTAGTTATCACAAAATATGATAATAATGTAAGACGTACTCGTCCGTCCGACCCGTATCCAGCGTATCGTTTGGTGGGAGGTCCATGCAGGTCCATCGGCCGTGCCTTCTCCTTGGTCACCACCTCTGACATCAGCGTGTGGGATCCACCAACCCACCGGTGACAAGTGTGGGCCCTTAGAACGTATTTTTATTTTATTTTTGTTTATTTATTTATAAAACATATTATTCACATTATATTAACATATGTAGTAGTGTAACACAAACCAGCGGCCTGAGCAGGAAAATTTCTGACAACCGTAAATGTATTTCAGCTCGATGAAATTTGTATGAATTATTAACCAAACGTCATCAGTGCGCAGCGAACTCGAATACATTTACATTTACATTAGTTTTTCGTGCTCGGGCTACAGTTTAAGTTTTTCTGTACACTTACTGATCCATCGAGATTTGTCTTATAACATTATTATCTAATAAACAAAATGAATGGTATACACAAAAAATAATAATACACCGCTAGCATAATATACACCCTCGCCTCAACCGCTCACCGCGTCATCGCTACGAGTAACGACAAAGATTTCTAAAGTAGGTTGAATATTATAACATTTATACAGCATGTTGCGTTTTTCATTTCTTATGCCATTTATATAGATGCTGAATTTGATTACAGGTGGCATGCAGCTGTCAGCCGATTTGTAAGTGAGATCGAGAATTTGTCACTCGTTCTGGATCGGATTGATGCTGTTTTTATCAGTGTTTCTTTCTTTTTATCTGCCCTTATCCCACTCTAATGTGAAGTCGGCGCAACACTCTTTTTCAACTTACTACCGGCCTCCAGTCTGATATAAATTATTTTTGAAACATCTGGAATTTTGTTGCAGAATCTAGGACCTCCAGGCTCACACGCTGCCACTAAATCAAGGACACGAATGCTATTTTCTTTTAACAATAAAATTCCGATTCAGCAGCAGACAGAAAGTAATACAATAAATTCATGCAAAATATCCAAACTGATCACAATATTGTTAATATCGCCGCATATTTTGTAACAATAATTGTGTATTAATGGTTGTAACCTGTTTTGTGTGAAATAAATAAACAATATCACTGTTCCACTACTGAATGAAAAAAGTGTTAAATTGACAGCCTCTGTGGCACAGCGGGCGAGTTGCCGACTGTGAAGAGAGAGGCAAATGTTTGTGTCACCCACAGATATTTGTTTCGGGTTTGGGTGTTGTGAGACCAAAAGTCTCTCGTAGTTCCTGATACCCAGAACATAAACATGCATCTTAGTTCGTGGTCAGGATTAGAGATTTTGCTGGTGGTAGGATATTCGTATCCGACCTGACGGCGAACACCGTACACATGGTGCTGAAATCTGCCATAGTGACCTATACTCCGTGTGTGATTTGCGTTCAAGGATCAGGCAGTGTACTTCCGTTCTCTCGACAGGCATGCGGCATGACTTGATGGTTGGTTGAGACGTGTATGGGGGTTTCCCTGTATCGGCATCGGTCATCCATCTATCTTGTCGCAAGCCCCTCGATTTGCTTCTTCCATCTTCGGATTCGGAGAAGTAAAGAAGCATAAATAGGCCAGCATGATTCCGACGTCCACTGATAAACCCATTTTTTGGCAGTGGTCGCTAGTTTTTTTGGACTGCACTACGCTTACCATCAGGTGCAGTGTAGGCACTTTGCCGTTCCGGGATAAAAAAAAACAGATTCCGTCTAAAGGTTACTCGTCTCGTTGGTCTAATGGCAGCATATATGGCCTGTGGACCGGGGGGTCGTGGGTTCGATTCCCAGTTCGGTAATAGCGAATTTTCTAATTTAATTTGCCCGGGACTGGATCCCTCAAAGGGGGTTGACGTCAGGCAGGCAGCCGGTCGTAAAAACTTAGCCATATCCTTTCTGCAACATGCTTGAAAAAGTGTGTTGCGCCGACCCCACATTAAGGTGGGATAAGGGCAGGTAGAAAGAAAACTGTCTGAAGGTTACTTGGCGTCAGGCGGCGGCGGCGGCTCGAAGTCCCTGAGGCAGGGCTGTTCCGCGCCGGCGGGCGGCGGGGGCGGCGGGCGCAGCGCGGGCAGCGGCGGCGGCGCGCCGTAGTTGGCGTCCCACGGAGACATCAGCGCCGGCACCGCGCACGCGCCGCACGCCGCGTCTCGCGCCAGACGCCGCGTCAGCATCGCCGCCTGCACCACGCACTCACTACACTACACTACCATACACTGCACTACACTACACTACACCACACTACACTACACCACACTACACTACATTACACAACACTTGATGGTTAGCGCAGTGCAGTCCAGAACAACCAGCGACCATAAACAATGGGTTTATAGGTGGTCTCCAGAATCATATCGGCCATTTTATACTTTTTCACACTCTGTAGAGGGACGAAGCAAATTGGGGTTTGCGAAGGCACAGACGAATAGCCGATGCAGATACAAGTTTATACCCGCATACCCGTCCCCTAACCAACCATCCAGTCGTGTTGCAGGCAAGAAAACTAGGTACTATAACGATACTAAAACGAATGGAAACTTTTGTATCTTCATAAGGGCGCAGATCACTTACAATGAGGTGACCCACCTGCTCGTTTACCTACCCCCCCCCTCATCCATATGATCTACCAGCCTGAGAACTAGAACATCAACACTTGGCCGTAATTATTTCCATTCCAATTGTCCTTCGGGAGTACAGATACGCTAGATGCTACAGAATAGATCACCTTAGGTTCCCCGAGTATGTCGGACAGCCTGTGCAAGGTCTCATGCAGGTGGCGCAACTGTTCCTGAGCCTCATCACGTGCTGACATCAGCTGCATCAGCTCGGCCTTACTCTCTGATAGCTCGTTCAGGTCTTTTATGGCACTCTACAATGGAAACTCATCTTTATGACCGAAGCTACTGAGATCAAAGTAAATTGGAATATAAAAGCTCACATGTGGCTCTTTAGTACTAATGCGTTGATTTATTAGTAGGTACATGAGTAGTCCTGAGCTATCAAGTGTCAAGCACTGTCTAATCAGAAGTCTGTACATAACAAAGAGTTCAATTAAGTGTTGTTGTACGAGAGCTTAAGTTCTGTATCCATTACAGGCGAATCCTTTCTGCAACATGCTTAAAAAGAATGTTGCGACAACCCCACATAGATAAGGGCAAGTAGACAACAAGAAATGAAACAATAAGACAAATAGGAGAAGAAAAGATCATTTTACACACAACTGACCATCCAGACCATCTCCTGCTTCTTGAACTTTTCGTGGCACAGCTCGAGACGTCGCTCCAGCTCGCTCCGGGCGGACGCGAACAATTTCTCCGTGAGGAGTCCAGCCAGACGAGATATATCCGCCTATAATGTAACTACCACATTTATCCCGAATACCGAAAGTTTCAGTACTGAAACGCAACTCAAATATTTAAGGTCGTGCAATGTTAGGAGCACAAATAATCTGTCAGAGTTAAGCCACGTCTCCTGCACTAAAACATGTATTTTATCTATGTTCCATTATTCTACGATCAGGAGATAGCTAAAGTCTAAAATATGAAGGTGATTTTAGTGTTTTGTTTTGAAAAAACATGTTTTTTTTTTATAGCAGAGATTGGCAAACGAGCAGATGGGTCACCTGATGGTAAGTGATCTCCACTGCCCATAGACACCCAAGACACAAAAGGAATCATGGATGCGTTGTCAATCTAAAAGGAGGAAATGGAAAGGGAGGGAAGGGGATTGGGAAAGGGAGTGGGGAAATGGGCCACCGGAAATCTCACTCACCGAACGAAACGCGACAGCAAGCTGCCACTTTACGTCGGTTTTCTGTGAGACAGTGGTATCTAACCGGTCGAGCCGGCTCATTCGTGCTATAGACGTTACTGTCTACAGCGTGGCTTTACCACTTGAACACAACATGTACAGGAGAAGCGGCTTTATATGGTCTACCACTTTCCAAATTCCATAACAATGTAAATAGCGTAGCGTTTCAGGATTCGGGGATCAGGGATTTAATCAGAAATATTTATAACGAATATATTCATCTGTTCAATCATAAATGAATTGATTAATTGATGGTATTGAATGGTGTTGGTAGGTATCACCGCAATGATTTTTTCTGCTGCCAAACCAAGCAATGGTATGCACCAGTTTGATTGAAGGACTATGTGGACAGTGTTGTTACTAGGAATTATGAGACTATCAACTAATGTCTCAGAGTGACGAGCGCAGTCCAGTGCCACTCAGTGTACATTCAAAGTGTGGTTGGTGTTGCTACTGTTCATGGGTATTCATACCGCTTACCATCAGACGAGCGGGTTGCTCGTCTCCTCATTCGATAGCAATAAAAAGTTGTTTTTATTTTGTTAAAAGAAAGAACGAACAAATTTTATTGTGTATTTTTCTTAAGAGTTATTACAGTAACAAACGTACCTTGTCTCTAAGCCCATCTAGTACTTCATCACGATCAGCCTTCTGTTCCCGCAACATTTCCACACATTCCACCAGGCTCTATTTAGTTCATTACAACAAAAAATATACCATAATTTTAAAACATTATTATATCTTAAGCTGCCCGAGAGAAATGTTCACGATTTCAAAGAGTATCCTAATTACCATCATGCATCTGTCTCAGATTTAATTATTTTAAAACTTTAGGTAAGTTGGGTAGTTATTGTTGCTAAGACACAATTTAACAAACGAAATACATAGACGGTAAATAAAGTGCCAATTTGTATCTAATTAAACTCAACAAGATCTCTACCATTCATATTATAACCAGACGAGTGTCCTTTAATTATTTGAAATTAAGTCACTGCAGTCCTTATACTTCCGATATAACTAACTACTAGTCTAATAAAAACTCAACAACTAACTTAATAAATGGCCCAGGGTAACTTTTGATACTCGATTCGATTTCGACTATGATTCAATTTTATTTATTGACTTAAAATTCCATCTAAATAGAGGTAAAAAGTGAACTAATGTCACGTTAAAAATTACCAAATGATAAGTTCTCGAATCTAATGCAACATTAGCGCACTTTTTAACACGATTGCAATGTAATTTTAAGTCAATAAATAAAACGTCAGGGGGAAATGAAATCAAAACGCACGTGTAATTCATCGCCGAGCTGTTTTTGGAAGGAGGACAGCCCCTGATGCTCATGAACTGCGGCGTCCAGCTCTACTACGAGCAAGTCGTAACGTTCTGTCAGTTCCATTACAGCTGAGGATAATAGGAAAGCTTAAAGTAATCTTAGGCCTTGGATGGATAATTAATATTCTTATAAGTCCTTATCCCACTCCAGTGTGGGGTCGGCGCAATACACTTCTAAACAGTTTTGATGTTACAGAAAGTTTTGAGTTTGGATTTTACGATCGGCCGCCAGCCTACATTTCCAATAACGAAATTAAACTCTTCGCTTTATTAGTATAGTTCAGACGAGTAAACTTTGTGTTTCTTATGTTGGCAAGAGTCAAAATAATTTGCTTCAATTTATTCAGGCATATAATTAAAGTTTTTGTTGGATGTTATGATTTTTCCAGGACTAGAGTTTATGTCCGATATGAAGATGTGAACGCTACATTTTCCTGAGACTGGATTATTATTTTACGACACCACTAGGTGCATGAGCTTAGTTCAAAAATTATATACAAAAGTCGATAGTAAACTATAAACATTAAACCTGTGGTTTCGGAGTTCCCTCCTGCAGTGCTCAGCTGTTGTAGCCCACCCTTCAGTTCGCCTCTCATCTGATCCATTTGGTCTTTGAAGCCTTGCATCTATTATTAAATATGATAGTCAGTATCCACTTGTACAATTTGGTAAATCCAATTTGCGCCCATGTTACCTGTGAAGTGAGTCCAGTGTCGAATCCGTTCAACTGTTCTGCATAATCATTAACCAGAGAGTACAAGGTAGATATCCGCGTGTTCAGCTTCAGTGCTACGTCTAACTTCTCAGCTACAAACCACAAATTAATAAACAAAAATCAATTAACAAATGTGATTTACAAAATACGCCATAGCTCACCGACGCCTTTAGCAGTACTGGACGCATGTTCAGCTGATGTCGTGGCTTTTCCGGTCATTGAAGTCATTGCCTTGTTCAAATCGTCTTTTAGAGCATGCAAAGCATCCCTAAAAACAGACGGTTTCAATGCTTCGTCTCTCTCATCAATGATTTCAGATTGTGCGCATAGTGCAATCACAATGTCTACCAAACCTATGATCTATGACGATCGTCAGTCTTACACCAGCCTATGTAAACTGTAACCTACTTACCTAACCTACCTTATATCACCTACTTCTGTCAGTGTCTCACTCTCCTTTCTTTGTTCCTATATTTCTTTTATATTTCTCTTTCTATCTACATAAACTTTAATTATATATTAGTAACATTATGTTAGCAACTAACTCCATCTCCTTATGTGACACAGGTCCCGAACCAACCATCCTAGAAACTGATGACGTTGCAGAACCATGGTGTTTGCCAGCATGAGAACCTGTCGCCGTAGCGTGTCCTGACACGGCGTCTATCCCGATCGACTTACGACCTACTGATGGCCGAGACTTGATTGACTGGAAGAAAAATGTTATGGGGATTAGAGGCATATGTGTAATTACATCAATAAATTTTGTTATGATCATATAGGTATTCCGTTGATGGTCGTCAAAATGATGGTGACCTCTTCGAAATTACAGCAAACTGTCCCTGGGACGTAATAACTGATACAACTAATTTAGAACAAAGAGATATTAAAATACCTAGTGTCGCAGTGTGTAGCAAATAATTATGCCTTGGAATGATCGTGTAAACCAACCAGATCGATTTCTTCCCCTTCCTCCCCCTCTCCTCTAGCGGCCGCAGCCGCTGCAGCTACATCACCCACTTCAGCCTTCATTTCCTCTACCATATCAACGAGTTCTTCAGGTATAGCCCCTGCAGCAGCCAGTTGTGTCAGGAGATCAGCCATGCGGCCTATTGCTTGCTCGGCTGCCTTGATTCTCGCTGTTACCTATGTTGGAAAAAGATGCAGCATTCTTGTTTAACATCATTTTTAATTACTCCAGTAATTTTCCTTGACTGAAACTTTGTTGAAATTTTTGCTTATTATTGAATTTTGATTTATCTAATATAATTCCTAAATAATTGTATCTAACAGGATTCAAAATTACCTGCATGGCTTGCATGATATCAGTAAGAGATGCGGTGCCATTAGCAATGTCTTCCATCAGCTTCTTGTTGTCAGGGAACTCGGGAGCAGGTAAAGGACCAGTGATTGTTTTCAGATTATTCACAGCAGACTCCAGTAACTCAAACTGTGAGATTGTCACGACTTCTATACTGCCCACGCGAGTACGAGAATCTGATATAAAAGGTATTTAAGCAATATTTTCAGATTTCATCTATGTCTCATGTTAAGAGGTTCAATTATAAGAACTTCGTAATTCTTTGAAGTTATAGAAACAAGTAGGTACATTCTGCACTTACTTATTCAATGAAATAAAAATCATGTGGTCTGAGTCCTCAGGGATCATCAAGACCAAAATGAGAACATTGTTATCGGTTTAACAACCCATTACTGTTTTCCTCATCACCTATTTTATAATTACTTACATTATTACGAAGAAAATATCTTAGTAAACTCACCAGTTCTTGTGGTGGGACCTTTTTCAACTGTAACACAAAGACAAGTTCGAACTGATTAATATGTACATATGTTCAGTCCCTACATATGTAGTTACTACATTTTTTGTGGAATCTATTTGCAGATTTTCTAACACGCAATGAAAATTATCATTGATTAGTACAGTTGTTAGGATTATCTAGGTAGCTATTTATTTATCTTACTAGTAAATACCAAAAGAATCATGGGTATAGGAAAAAAAACAAGGATTGGAAAGGGATTTTGGGCCATCCGAAATTCCAGTCACCGTATGAAAAACAAACTCAAAGCTAAGTGATATGCTGTAGGCACTTGTACACTATGCTGTATACAAGTAATACTTCAAAGTAAAACATTTATGTATCATCATATTTACCTACTAAAACCTTATCCTTGTGTCTTTCTTGCTCTGTGTGAGAATAAAAGAAGTAAGTTATTAATTGAATATGATCAGATGTTTGGCCAAATAATAAATTAAAATGGTACCTGTAACAGCAATACTTGTACCAGAACCATGGCCTTTACGTTTTCCTTTCTGTAACGAACATGGTCACAGTTAATGATCACTTTTTGGTATATTCATTTTTAAAAGTAGGTACCTTTCTACAAAGATATCTTAAGAACTGTCATATTAGCATGAGTGGCTATCACTTATGCAAAAGGCTATCACTTAGGCTTAGGTCGTAATGTGTAAGCATTAGTAGGTATATAAATCGTATATACCTTGTAAGTTACATAGTTCAGTCTGAAATAAAGTCTTATACCAACCACCGACCTATCAACACGTCTCTTCTTAACTCTCTACCTATATTATAAGGTACTTTAAAAGGAAAACGCAAACTTTTTTAAAAGCACTCACTCTTTCCTCTTTAGCTGCAGCTCTCTGAGCTTTTTCTTTTTCTTTTGCCGCAGCCTTCTCAGCCTTTTCTCGTTCTTTAGCGGCTGCTTTCTCCGCCTTTTCCTTTTCCTTAGCTGCGTGTTTTTCTTCTTTCTCATGCGCCTTTGCTGCCTTGTGTCCGTGTTTATCCTTTTGAATAATTATATTAGTAATGTAGGTAGTTGATTTTTTTTTTATTACACAGAACTTAAGCCGCGTCTCCTGCTCTTGTTTTTCCTAAACCTGAGTCTCCTGCACTAAGCCGGGTCTCCTGCATTAGCTTTTTCGAAACAAAACTCTAAAAACACATACGCAAAACAACGATTTTAGCTGTCACTTGCTTGTAGAACAATGGACCATAGATGAAAAATGCATGTTTTGTGTAGGTGTTTTGTCTAATGTTTTAGTGCAGGTGACCCGGCTTAAAATAATACATAAAAAACCTACACAAAACATTGTTGCGCTACACATTTTTGTCTATGGTAACATTGTTTTGTGTACATCTTTTTGTGTAATGTTTCGAGAAAAACATGATCCGGAGACGCGCCTTTATGTTTAAATTCTTTGCCCTTTACTTATAACAATATTTAAGCGCGGCTTATCTTTAACTATAAGTTGCCCCTTTCATTTTTAAACAATGTAACGCAAGAAAAAAGTGACAGGCTACTCTAAGCGAAAATGTTTTTATATGTAAGGCCCTATGTCATCAATATATTATACCCTAGATGCACAGTTCTTTGCAAATATCCTTTTAAAAAGTGGTCTCAGAAATAAAACAAAGACAACGATTACAAGTTGTAATTAAATCAACACAAATATAACCCTAAGCACGTGTTATAAAGTAGGTTTTTAAACGAAATGAGCAAGCGTTCTTTAATTTGAATTTTGAAATTTAGAATTCTATTGAGGTCCGACTGCAGACAAAACGAGTGCTTAAGCACTTCTTTGCTGTCCCATTTTCCGAGCGTCAACTGTGTATCTAGGTAAATAATATATCGATGCCCTATGTGCTTAAAATTAATTTTTGGCATTGCTACGAGTTCAGGATTCAGACTTATTGTATTAGTGTTGGGATTTGGGAGACGAGATTCAGTGGGCTCAATACTCGCACCACGACAAATGTTTATGTGATGGTTATGATGAGAGCATGTGTCTCTCGTTCGCGTTAGGTACCTACATGAGTAACCTATCTAGTACCTAGTACCTTACTGTAGGGTCGTGACTATAGGGTGTTTTTATGTAGTCGTACCTTCTTCCCCCCATGTTCATCATGCTCATCAATCCCTTCCATGTGCCCCCCGTGCGGCCTCGAGCCCGACTCCTCGCCCTCTTCCATAGCTTTTCCATGCCGCTTCTTCTCCTTAAGGTCGTCTTCTTCGCTCATCCTGATCTCAACTTGTGTTTCAAGCATGCGCAGGTTTCTCGCGAGGATGTGCAAAACCATTTGTATTAGTTTATAGTTCACGGTGTTTTTCTGGAACGTGAGTTAAGATTTGTTTGATAGGGTACAGTTTGCCTTGCATGGTATTAATAAAAAATATTTACTTTACAATGTATATCTCAATAAGTGGAAAGCGTAGTAATTAATCCAGGCCCACGATAACATCTTGCAGGTCTATAGGTACTAGAACCGAATCACCTCTCATATCTATCTCTGTAATAATTACCAATAGTGGTAATTCCTACGCTCTTATAAAGTCTACAAACAAAAACAGCTGGTCTAGTAAATACATAGAAGTCTTTGGTCAGGGATGGTGAAGAGAGATGAGATGAGACGTTTTTTGGTTTTCTAAAGAGCCCTAACTCTGTAGAGGCCCCTGCATGGTCTCGTGCTACGGTGCTCCCTATAGCAGTACAGCCTGATAGACAAAGGCACACTAACATCCTCAGGCCCCATAGCCATGTTGATCAGATCCTCGACCTTCACCAGCAGCAAGTTGTCGCTCATGTTGGGCTCGCTGACAAGCCGTCGCACCATCTTGATTGTTTTTATTTGCTTTCACACAATAAACGGTAAAAACAATTGTGGTTTTCTTTAGTTATTTTCAGATTTACAGCTTGTTTGACAGTATATATCTTCTCTTATTTACTTTTTTATTATCTTATCTACTTCTGTCAGTAATGAATGGCCAGTTTCATGTGAACAGCTGCTGTTTGTGCTTGGACCTCCATGACAAAACATTTTAGTTGGTCACACAATTATTCGACTGATACACCTTTGGGTCGCACAGCAGGTATGACGTCATGGCGTGCACAATATCTCTCAGTTGGAGTTCTTGCTATTTTTACGGAATCATGGTCGCTAAAGAATAAGAGAAAAAGGTCTTATAGATCCAAAGTCTAGGACAGTCGCCTCCCCATGTCCCATAACATATAGGAGTAATCTTCTACCTTTTCATTCTTCGTTGTGAAGAAGCATCTCTACAGGGCGGCATGATTCTGGTGACCACCAATAAACATCGACGTTCACTGTTTTTTAGACAGCTCTACGTTTACCATCAGTCCGCGCTCGCATAAAAATAATCGACAGATCCATCCAACAAATGATACAACAATCTATCTTTCTACCTGCCCTTATCCCACCTTAATGTGGAGTCGGCGCAACACTTTTTCAAGCAAGTTGCAGAAAGGATTTGGCTAAGTTTTTACGACCGGCTGCCCCCTCTGTGGCATCCAGTTCCGGGTAAATTAAATTAGAATATTCCCTTTGCCCGACCTAGGAATCGAACCAAAGACATCCCGCTCCACAGCCCATACATGCTGGCACCAGACCAAGGAGGCGACTAACAAATAATACAACAATAAGTTTACAATATTTTATTATTTTATAATAATTTCTCAACACGTAACGTCACAGAAGTTCAAACGGCGAGTAGACATTTTAGTGCGGGTTTACACCAGGCGTGCGAACTAACACGCACAGTAATACTGAGTTGAATCCAAGCGTCGAAAGCTCTCGAAATAAACAACAAAACGTTTTGAACTCTACATCTCTAACAACAACGTGGAATGCAAGAGGATACTTGACAATAATCACACAGTTACCGATCGATATATTTCATATAAATAGATTTCATCGAACAACAACTAACGCCATGGCGGACTAGAACCGCGGCCGCAATGTTCAATATTTACAATAGTTTGGACGCTTTTAATGTACCAATCCATGAAACAGACAAAAAATTAATAGTAGTTTTTTTACTCCGGCGAAATTATGACGTACTTTGTATAATATCGACTGTCGATAGACATTCGTTCATCGACAGTCGACAATTATGCCGGGTTGGTGTAACTAGAAGTCATATATCGACATTTAAGATGTCTTCTATAGATATAGCAGCTCGATACCAAACCAGTTTTTAACTTCGATTAACTATATTGTATTAGTACATTTCGTACGTCCATTGTAGGTCCATGCCGAAGTTCTAGCCCGCGACAACATTCTCTAAATGAAATCGATGTTATACTTTACACTAACATAATCTAGATTAACAATGCGCCCCACGAGCCCGCTCATTTATCGATATCGATAAAATAATATCAATGTTTATGAAATGCAAAATATCGTAAAACGTGTCTCAAATCGCTTTGAACATCAATAAGGAAGGAAACTATGTATCCTCATTTAATTTAATAAATTATAGTATATAAATGAAAATATATTAACAAGTCGATAGTAACACTATCTCTCCCCCACTATAGTGCGAGAGAGAGGGATGTATATATGGCTCGCGGGTGAATCCCTACAGTATATAAATATTGTTTGTTTAGTCCTCGAGGTTGCGGAAGGCCGCGGACATGTCCTCGAGAAGTTGGTCGAAGTCTGCCTTGATTTTGCTCTCGCCGTCTTTCACTGGGTCCTGAGGGCAACGTATCGAATTACATAACATTATACTTCAATTAAAAAAAGCAGCGATAGAAAAAAAGCAGCGATAGCTCAGTTGGGAATGGTATGGACTGCCGAGACAAGTGTCGGAGGTTCGAGACCAACCCCAAAATAGAGCATACACCTCTGACTTTTCTAAGTTAAGTGTATTTTCATTGTGAAATATCGCTTGCTATAACGGTGAAGGAAAACATCGTGAGGAAACCTGCATACCCGAGAATTTCTTCACAGGAATTTCGAAGGTATGTGAAGTCTGCCAACCCGCATTAGGCCAGCGTGGTAGACTAAGGCCTAACCCCTCTCATTAGTAGAGGAGGCCCGTGCCCAGCAGTGGGACAGTAATATTACAGGGCTAATATTATTATTTATTTATATTATTATACTTCAATTATTAACTAGAATTACTCGTTACATGAATAATTACTCAAAACGTCTTAAAGATCGTATCATATTAAAAAAATGCACACTGTCACCAAGTTTTTAATACTTGGATCACTGATTCTGAATCCTTACTCCACATAAGTTTGAGTCTATCTGTGTCATTTTAACTTTTCGATTATTTTGTTTCTGATTTTTTTTTATAATCATGGACGAGTTTGTCTTCTCCCATTGCATATCTGTGGTCACGATTTGTTCAGATACCTAGAACCTTGGTTCGAAAGACATAATGGTTAAAAATTGGTTCAATTTAATATAGTGTTCGACAGTGGCATACTTGGCGTTGAAAGTATATTTGTATATTTAAAGAGAACTGATCGTCGTACCTTGAACTTCATGGATGAGAGTTGGTAGAGCACGTTGCCCATGGCGTCGCGGATCACGTTCCAGGTGACCTTGTTGTCCGACTGCGCCGTCGACTCTACAGCGTGACGCGACATGTCGTAGAACGAGATGATGTTCTTCAGCATGCCCACCGTCTTGTAGAACGGACAGAACCGATCGTACGACGAGTAGCTGAGGGAGACCACGAACCGACGATTAGTACGCCTTTTACAATCGACGGCATAATATCCAGGGTATGGGATGGCCCACCCAAAATTCCCGCACATTACATTGCAAAATCGGAGAACATTTCCTAAAATTGTTTTAATTTTTTCGTAAATAGGATTTTACACCTACCACAAAACTGACATTCCAAAATCTTTTATCCCCTAAGATTGTGTGTAGTATATTCAGGTTACACCTAAAACTCACTATATACAGAGTGTCCCAATTTAACAAGATAATTAATTTAAATTAACAACTTCAAAATTTTGGTAAACTTTTAAGTAGGTCCATAGACTCAATGATAGATGGTAACGATCAGATGATCGTGATCAAAGTCATATGATGGTCTCATATGACTTTGAAATGACCCTTAAAATAAGCTATACTGAATATAAAAATAATCTTAAAAATTGGTTCATATTAAGCAGATATTATGGAACATACATAAAAAAATACAGACAAATTAAGAACCTTAATAAAAAAATTACATTGGTGGATAAAAAATTACATTGCAATTATCATGAAGTTTGCTCTCAAGGCTCTTTTAAATAGTCACGGGCGGCTCGGCCTCCGGTGGCCCATACGCTTATGGAACATATATATGTGCCGCCTCTGACGGGTTAAGGAACATATTTATAAGAATTATTAATATTTAAGTATATTACCTGTTCTGTTGCAGGAAGTCGTCTTTGAGCAGCTTTGCGACCTCGAGGGTGATCTTGTCAGTTTCGGCGAGCGACGCTTTACCGACCAGCTGCACGATTTCTGACAGGTCCTCTTCCTCCTGAAGGATCTCCTTCACCTGAATAATTACAACACAATGTTAACGAGACAATTTCATTTTTGACTAATTTTTTTCCAAAAACTAAATACTCAAGGAACTATCACAAAAAGATAGTTGTATAAACACACGTATTTACTCTATTTTTCATTTGAAACCAAAAAAATTTAGCCTAACATTTCAGAAATGTTGAAAGACTGATAATAAACAATCTAAATAAAAAATAACATAACATAACATAAGCTCACGCCTGTATCCCCGAAGGGGTAGGCAAAGGCGTACTAGCGAACTAGAACACCCACATTTCGCCGAGCTTAGTTCCGTCCCAGATATGTTAGGGGGCGAGCCTATCACCATATCGGGCCCAAATTCCAGACTCCGGGCTGATATGGAAAAATCCAATATCACTTTTCCCGACCCGGGGATCGAACCTAAATACCACCACGCCACCGAGGCAGTCAAATCAAATCAAAAATATCAATTCAACATGTACCAAACAAAACTGAAATCCGATTTTAGATTAAATTAAGACTCACCTTAGTCCTAAGGGGCACGAACTCTGCGTAGTTCTTCTCATAGAAGTCATCCAGAGCACGCATGTACTTGCTGTCAAACAACATGTTACATTTTAAACAAATAAATACAATACACACGCTAGTCACACACATAGTCCTGTCCCCACATTAATTATAACCTGTATCGTGGATGTCAGGAAATACGAGGGAATTTCGGTATCATAACACCCAAATTCAAAACATTTGTCTTGGCGCGGGAATCGAACCCGCGGTCGCTCGCTTCGCAGCCACTCGTCCACTGTGTCACGGAGGTTGTCAAATACACTTAAAACACCCCTATCGAAAAACTTTGACAATATGATAGAAGCCAGTATCTGTCTTAATTAAAAATTTTGTGTATTGGTTTCTTTTCCACAAATATTCGTTTTAGTTAATAAATATTCGTTGAGTTTTGAATCCGGAGCTCCTAAGTTCGATTCCTTGGTTAGGCGACCGTTTTTCTAACACAATTTCCCCGATATTGTATCCCACAGAGCGAGAGTGACGTCAGGCAACTGGTCGTCGTACAATGCAAATCGTTTCTGCAACGCGCTTTAGAAAGTGCGTTACGTTACACCGACCATATATAGAGGTGGTGGGATAAGAACAAGTAGAAAGAAATATTACACACCTGTATGAGATGAGCCAGTTGATGGAGGGGAAATGTTTCCTCTGCGCGAGTTTCTTGTCCAAGCCCCAGAACACCTGCACGATACCCAGGGTCGCTGCAGTCACAGGGTCAGAGAAGTCACCACCGGGGGGGGATACGGCACCCACGATGGACACCGAACCTGGGGGGAATACACCAGTTAGCACTTCCATCTAGGGGGGTAATCATTAAGGTAATCATTATTTTTTTTATGACATCACTACAGGGCAAAAATTTATTTAAACATACATACACATAAGCTCACGCCTAGGCAGAGGCGCACTAGCGAACTAGTACACCCACATTTCGCCGAGCTTAATTCCGTTCCAGACGTGATAGGGGCCGAGCCTATCGCCATATCGGGCACAAATTTCAGACTCCGGGCTGGAATGGATATGGAAAAATTCAATATCACTTTGCCCGACCCGGGGATCGAACCCGAGACCTCAGAACCGTAGTCGTACCGAAATACCATCACGCCACCGATTTACTTAAATTTTACTTTTACAGAGTGTTTCAAAAAGTAGGGACTAAATTGAAATGTAATGTAAAAAAATCATGTCATTTAAACAGTAGCGTTTTCTATTTGAAATAGATTTTTAAATAATAATTAAGAAACAAATAGAAAATTAAATATCTCAATTACTTCACCACCAGTGATCTGGCGTCATTTTCTCCCTAATTTGAGGCTACATCCAGCCACTAATAGATAAAGACCTTATCTAATCCATTATCACTCCATTTTCGTACTCCTCTGACTTTTTGGATAGCAGAGACTAGCAAACGAACAATTAGGTCACCCGATGGTAAGTGATCTCCATTGCCCATAGACATCCAAGGCACAAAAATAACCATGGATATGTTGCCAAACTAAAAGCAGGGAAATGGGGATTGGGGAAGGGAGAGGGGGGGGGGCGGTAATTGGGATTGAGCTGCCACTTTACATCGGTCATTTCTTTATCAACTTTATTCGTACCTTCTCTGTCAGGGTTTCCGAGACACTTGACCCTTCCGGCTCGCTCGTAGAAGGAGGCGAGTCGTGCTCCCAAGTACGCAGGGTAGCCGGAGTCAGCCGGCATCTCCGCCAGACGACCCGAGATCTCACGCAGCGCCTCGGCCCATCGAGACGTGGAGTCGGCCATCATCGACACGTTGTAACCCATGTCACGGAAGTACTCCGATAGGGTGATTCCTGTGGGAGAAATATTTGTTTGTGATTATTATCTTTCAAACATTACGTTATTATCAGTCACGGGATATACACCTCCTCCAAAGGTTTCAAAATTCAAAGTTTCTATGAAAGAATGTACATTGTTATTTATTTTTCAATTTTTTTTTCAAGTGTACGATATGTTCCACTGCTGTACAAAAACCTCCTCCAAAGATTTGATGACAACCTGCTCGAATATTTTAGTCTTTTTTTGTTTTTAGTTTTTTGTACCAACATCCTTCCCGCTCCTTTCTTCTCCAAATTGTTCCTGTCCCCCATCAATTCCACCTCAGTCCGAATGCGTTCGAAGGATGAGTAGTTTTAATGAAACATTACCCGTGTAGATGGAAGCTTCACGCGCGGCGACGGGCATGTTGGAAGTGTTGGCGACGAGCGCCGTGCGCTTCATGATGGACTCGGTGACGCCCTCGATCTCCACCGTCAGCTCGGGGAAGTCCCGCAGTACTTCGGACATCTCGTTACCTACACACAAATATTATTTGAACCCCATCGAATTCGATTCAATTTACTGCTATTATGTAACAATATATTGTACAACGACAAGGTTTCTTACCCATATTGCTCTTGCGATACAATAGAATAAAAATTAATTAACAAATATTTGATTTTACATTTCACCATGACAAGAAAAGAACAGAAACAAGACTCATTTTTTTTCGAAAAATCTTTTCTAATCAAACCTACAATAATATTGCAAGCATGTCTATGTATTATGTACGTACCACGCTCCCCACACCCTACGTAGATGATGACGTCAGAGTTGGAGTATTTGGACAGCGCCTGAGAGATGACAGTCTTGCCACAACCGAACGCTCCGGGGATGGCTGTCGTACCGCCCTGGACACAACTGTGACACAAAAACATTATATTTAAAAATGGATTTTTTTCTAAAAGAAAACACACCAAACCCAGTTCTTTCAAAATCTTAAAATGAAACGCGACGTTCAAAACACGATGTAAATATAATTTGTTCCAATTAATTTATTTTATGCTTTAGTGTCGTTATTCAAGTTACACAATTGTATCTAAGGTAAGTTGAAAGTTGAAACATGAAATTGGTCCTTCGAGCCGGACAATAATCTTGCTGGAAGGACCAATTTCATAATTTTTATATGAGCACGCTTATACTAACGGGAAGAGCGAGTCGAGCACCCTCTGTCCGGTGAGTAGGGGGTGGTTAGCGGGGAGCTTCTCGGTGACGGGTCTCGGTTGTCGCACGGGCCACACCTGCAACATCGTGTACTGCGCGCGCTCGCCGTCGAACTCCGTCTCCAACACTACGTCCTGCACGGAAACAACACGTCGATATACTTCCGTATACAAATAGCTGATGGTCATTGCAATTGTCTATCAGAGCCACAACTTTTGAACACAAGAATTGGAAAAGTAGTAGAGTGTTTAGACCTCTATGTGGGACTATAGTGCCACCCGGACTGGGAATATGAATGAAATAGTTCTGTTAAGTAAGCTGATCATCCGTCTGTGGGGTCCCCACCATAAATAATAATAATAGACCCCGGATAACTTACTCATTATGCTAAACACAAATGCAGTTTACCATTTCAAATCAGTTTTTGAGCAATGGTTATGATCTGATCGATCCAGCCCCATTCATCTAGTAAAACAGTACAGGGTGGCTCTAAAACTAACAAACTTGCATATAATAATGGTAGTGGTAATCCAGTACTAGCTGATTCATCAACATCAGTCACAGACTCAGAGGACGTCCAGTACTGAACAGGAGGTGCAACCAGTCATAATAATGTCAGTAAGTACTCACAGTGACTTTATAGTTGCCGGCGGGCGCGATGTATGTGACGGTTCCCTTGGCTCGGGGAGGCATCAGCATCTTGTGCTTCACCAGCGTGTTCTCGTGCACGATACCGTACAAGTCTCCGCCGGTGATGTGCGAGCCCACCTACAGATCAATTCAAAAGTTATAAAAACACTTGTAATGGTTTTAAAAGCATAAATTCATGGGAAATAAAACAACAGTTATTTCTCTCAAATTTCGACCGACTCCCAAAAAGGAGAAAGTCCTCAATTCGTCTGTATTTTTTTATGTATGTTACGCGATATCTCCGCCAAATGTGGACCGATTTTCAATATTTTTGTGTTCGATAGAGCTTCTTTCAAGGGTGGTCCCATATAAATTTGGTATCTTCTTTCTCCGTGCCTTTTCCCACATGATTTGGGGTCGGCCCTCTGAATATGTTTTCGCCATTCGGCTCTGTCATTTACGTCGGCTGGAATTAAACGTGTAATTTTTTCGAGGTTTGTCCACCAGGTAGCTTTGGGGCGTCATCGAGGTTGTTTGCCTGTGTCAATATTTAGTGCGATTTTAACAGGGTGGTCAGCTTCTCGTCGCATTACGTGTCCATACCATCGAAGCGCATAATTTGGTCACGATCGGATTTGAAGTCAGTATGTTAAGTTTTTAAACTTGTGATTCTTTTTAATGTAATGAAACGAGGACTCGAGCAAGCCACTCGTCTAAATTACATGACAGACATTAGATGCCAGCAGTTAGTCTTAAATTCCTAGTAATTACACTTTATTACATTATATTTTATAATCACATAATACCACCTTATGGTACACCCCATTTTATGGTACATTATTGATGTTTATGAATGGATAATTACCTTGACGTTAAGGGGGTTGAATTCCCAGTCAATCTCCCTAGCAAGAGCTGGCACGTTGACACCCTTGGGGATGTAGATGGATTGTGTGAGTTCGTTAATGTCCTTCAGCGGCCGCTGGATGCCGTCAAAGATCGAACCCAGGATACCCGGGCCCAGCTCCACCGACAGCGGCTTGCCAGTACGGAGCACCGGGTCACCTACTGTCACGCCTGATGTCTCCTCGTATACCTGACATATTGTGATAATATGTAAGCAATGGCGACGCCACTCGATCGAATTTTGCATTTTGATTTTTCCATGCTTTTATTATTAGTTTAAACATTCATATTAAAGTGTTACATGATTCTTTGTAAAATAAAATAACACCAACCTTAGCTCATGTGACTTTTTTAATTTTATATTTATGCTGTTGATGTGAGTATATAACTAAAAGTTTAATAAAGATTCTCATTTGTATAAAATACAATTACATGTTCATGAATAGCGACAATAGAAAAGGCGTTGGATCAAGCAAAAATTGTAGTTAAGACTGTGATTACCTGAATGGTGGCCATGTCACCCTCAAGACGGATGATTTCCCCCACCAGCTCGTTGTATCCGACACGCACAAGCTCGTACATAGCCGAGCCGGACATCTTTTCCGCAGTTACGACTGCATCATAGAAAATCAGTGTTGTATAATATAATAATATAATATTTATATAAATTATATAACATAAGCTCACGCCTGTATACCTGAAGGGGTAGGCAGAGGCGCACTAGCCAACTAGTACACCAACGTTTCGCCGAGCTTAGTTCCGTCCCCGATGTGATAGGGGGCGAGCCTATCGCCATATCGGGCACAAATTCCATATAAAATTTATAATATTTATTAATATTTATATTTTGTTACATTTTCACATTCAACTTAGTAGTGATATTTTCAATAAAAAATATTTATTAGAAATTTAATATCTCAATAATTTATTAACAATAAACTAAGACACTGGAGGAAATATCTACAACACTGAAGTCTTCCTCTGACAAAGAAGAGTGTGTAATTTGTAACAATAATGATCACATAAATGAGTAGTATTATATTTTTATTCCTGTACTATAAATCATTATTAAGTTTAGTTTAATTCTAGTTGATTGTAGTTTAACACATAATTTCTGTAACACCCTGTAGATTTGGTCCATTTTTTTCATGGACAATTTGATCAACACTTTTTGCCTATTGTTATGCACTATATACCGCATAGTACTTGGGAATATTGTAATATACTTGAAGCTAAATATTTTGAAGAGTGTGCATCTTCGTAAAATGAACGAATTGTAAATAATAATATGTCACGTACCGGGACCGGACACGGCAAATACGTATCCGAACCTCTCTTCATTCTCCTCATTGGCGATTGTCCTCAAACCGCCTTTGCTCGCCATTTTGTACTATCTATGTGTCCTGTTCTATGGAACAAAATAATTACAAATTACATAATATAAAAACCCTTTTTTTTCTACAATAAAAAACTGATGCACTGGTAACATTGTTGCCAATCGCGCCAACACGATACAGATGTGATTAAAACAACCCAAAATGGCTTAACTTCGCACTCTAGAGACTAGAAGAAAGCATATCAAGAAAGTTCAAAACAAGACAAAATAAGATAGAGTTCCCTGGCTAGTGCCATTGGGAGGATTCTAGGCAAAAAGAACAGACGCAATGTCATTTCAAAACTGAATACATGTGCCATACAATGGATAGAAAAAAAAATCAAAAAAATATTTTTTTTTCTATAAATTTTTTAAATAACACTTTTCAATTCACCAGTCACAAAGCACTTAGAAAACTTGTAAGTCACTATTCAAAAAGTTTATGTATCAATGATTATATAACATACCTATGCTACACCCACCAATGCCAACAGTTTACTGAACACAGTCTGATGATCAGCTGACCACCCTTATCAGATGATAACAACCATCTGTCAATGTCAGTGAGTGGAGAAATTTACAATATCTATGATTTTTGATGATATATTGAGGTTTTATGCATAATAGACCAACTGAATTAAAAATAAGAGCTGCTCAATTTGTCATTATATGTGTATGTTACTTGATAGGCAGCATATATGGGCCATGGACTGTGTGGTCCTAGGTTCGATTCCTGATTTTCTAACACAATTTTTCCAGGACTGGATCCCCCAGAGAGGGGTTGAAGTCAGGCAGGCAGCAGGACAGGTCAGGTAGATTTTTTCAAAATGTGATGGATTTAAAGTTGTTTTTTAGATGTTTGAACTTAAGATTTCATTTCAGTTTGGTATGGTTGTGGAGAATTAGTGAAAATATATTTTTCTGGATTGGTAAGGTGACTTTGATATGGTCAGGATTCATTTTGAGCTATTGCGCCAACCAAATGGTTATACAAATAATTTTAACAAGAATTTTTACTTAACAATTTATGTGTATCAACCATTTTTGCATGAATTTAAAAAAATCTCTGGGTTTGGAGCAAAGTTGAATATTTCGTAGGTAAAAAGTTTTGGAGCAACTCATTGTTCACCATTTCAATTCATATTTAAAGGAAAATTGAAATTTAGTTCAAAATATTGTTTTTTATTTTCCTAAAGGTAGGGTAGACCATTAAAAGACTATGAACAATAATTAAACAATTCTCGAGTTCTTCAAAAATAATCTATGTTGATAATGATTTCTTTTATATTATTTATTTGGTTAACATATTTCAATTTTCTTTCATGGAGTGTACTTTATTTTATGTAGGAACAGTATACACATGTAGCAACTAAAGGTAATAGTATCTATTATGGTACACACGATGGTAGTCATGAGTTATATACGTGTATACAGTAAAAAAAATATTCAATATATTTTGTGACAAAGGTAGGTATAAAGGTATAAAAAAGGAGTTAAGATATGTTTGGTGCCACATTATTGAATAAACCTTAGTGTATAACCTCATTATGCTTAAATTAACTTGAAAGTGAATTATTAGTTAAAATAAAAGTAGCCTAAGTTTCATGTCTTTCCATTACATGATTATACAAGTATTTTGTATTCATTTACCACTTCCAAGACGAATACGACATTTACGAGAATAATATTGATTTAATTAATAAAATATACAGTCAATACAATTATGATCTACTGAACCAATCTCTCTATATGTCACAGGCTAAAATATTTAGATAATATATCACTAAGGTATAATTTATATAATATTACCATCCTGTAACAGATGAACTTATATTCCCAATTATTATATCCTTCGGAAAGGACTCGTTTTTCGGTCACATGATAAAATGGGCGTAAGGTGAATGAAGAATAAGAAAGAACGTGACACACCTACTAAATATGACCTACTTTCATAGGAATACTGTCCACAATTCTAATAAACAGTAAATAATAAGATAAATTTCAATAAAATCTGCAAATTACTAATGACATTACATGGCAACGAAGGTAAAACGACAGATACAATCGGCAACAATCTTACCAAGAATAAACCAGAATTATAGCGCGTCCAATATGATATATCACATACACCAATAGAACAGAATAATTATTGAGCAAATTCTTATTGGAAATTATAAAAATGAACTCACGAGACGAGAAAGATGGATGAGACGAACCGAGAATGGCGGAGTATCACAACTTATCACAAGACCAATGATAAAAATGAAGTCAGCTGACCCTAGCTCTATGCCTCATTGTCTATGACCCGCTAAAATCATTGATTTTCGTACAGCAAGTAGCGTACAATAGCGTTGTAGCAACACTTCCACTATTCGATTTTTGAATTTATGACATTACAATAGAGTCGAAAATTTAAAGATAAAAATTTCATCTTCTACCAGAATAATTTTGCCTAGTGAATTATTTATGGCAAAAATATCTACATAGAGTCTTGTTTGTGGTTTTTCTATAAAATCGTATCAAATAATTTTAATAATTAGCTAGTAATTGATAATTGTCATTTCTCAAAACATCCGAAATTTTTTATTGAACTTTTACATTTCATTTGGTAGTTAATTACACAATGTAGGAATAGGCTGTATAGTTAATATTTCCGTAATATATATCGTCAAGAGAGTAGTTAAAAAATAACATATAACGGGGTTACAAGCCTTTGAAAACAAGATTGGGTTTATCAATATATTATTGCAAATAAGTTCGTGTCAAAAAAAGCAGGTTTTTTTTGTTATTATTCACCTTGTGATCAAAGAGTGGCAAATTTTTTTTTCTTCTTTCTTTTTCTTTAAATTCTTCTTATTCTATGTTCAGAAGTGGACTTCCTAAGGCTGATGATGATGATGATTCTACCTATCCTAATCTCACTCCACAATTTAATTATCGTAACACACTTTTCAAGCATGTTATACAATAGATTTAGTTTTATTTTCTACTTCCAGCTGCCTCATATCAACATTTAGGTGTTACTTTTTAGTTCAGTGCATGTTCTTTTTAGTTTTATAATTAATTTAGTTTATATTGAAAATATTAAGTTATTTAAAATTGTTTTTAATTTTTTTTTGTCAATTCCGATTTTTGACAATTCTATTTTCGGAATTCGGAATCCAATTCAATTTCAGGCTGGCAACTCTGTTGCGACCGCCGACCGTACATAGCAAAGAGCATCGCATCATTTTCTTTGTTTTGTATTTCTAAAATCACCATCTTTCCAGTCTGGATTGCCCAAAATCGGTACCCTAAGGATGTTTAGACGTTTCTAAATCATTGTTGATGATGTTTTATAGCACAAATTGAGTTTATTGATGATTTAGATGTGTGTATGTTGTGAGACACAAGTGCTGAAATAACACTTTTAAATGCTTTATAGACTTGATCATTTACAGGTGTAATACAGACGTTTTGTTGAGTAAATCTTTGTCTTGGCTTCTACGACACGGGGCCGTTAAAGAAGGCTTACGAATAAGGTATGTTTACGGTTCGGTATATTTCTAACATTGGTTTTACAAACGTGGCAAAATATTCGTTAAACTTATACTAGTAACATGGTATAGCCGCTCATAGCTCTATTGGGGTTTATGGATAAATTATGAGTGAAGTTGTACCGAACTTCTATGTAGGTTATGAATAATTAAAATGATCATTACTGCAATT
Organism: Clanis bilineata; assembly: GCA_036417725.1. Taxonomy (NCBI): domain Eukaryota; kingdom Metazoa; phylum Arthropoda; class Insecta; order Lepidoptera; family Sphingidae; genus Clanis; species Clanis bilineata. The sequence continues at coordinate 16,274,847 of CM071154.1, read as the reverse complement.
GATAAAGTAGAAGAATTTCTTTCTACCTGCCCTTATTCCACCTTAATGTGAGGCCGGTGCATCGCTTTTAAGTATACATACATACACAGTATGTTGTATAAAAGATTTGGCAAAGTGTTTACCAACTGGCTGCCTGCTTGAGGTCAACCCCCTATGAGGGATCCAGTTCTGAACAAATTAAATTACAAAAATTGCTTTACCTGACCAGGGAATCGAACCAAGGACCTCCCTGTCCACAGCCCACATAGCTGCCACTAGACCAAGGAGGCAACTAAACCAAATTATTAAGCAAATATATACCTATGCCGTTATGATCGAGATATTGTCTAGCAATTTCAGTTACAATATTTGCATTTATATGTATTAGAGGGAAAAGCATTTTAGTTTATGCATTACAGCATAGTAGAAGTATGATCAATCCTCATGTAGTAACTTTGTAGTCACTTTACAGGCCCTCTACTTCATAACACTTTTAGGCTCAAAAATGAATGCTTTTCAACTTTAACAGCTTCTTACATTGTTTTTCGCCATACAATTTTGACAGATAAGGTGGCCTTAAATGATATAAAATGACCTCAAGTGTTTGAGTATAAGGGGTTAGTCTCTTAAATCAAATCATTTATTTGTAAATGTAGATAGATTATACATTGGATGTTATTTTTTAAATTGGTGTGCTACATTTTACTTTAAAAAGTATACAAAATTTATGCATAAACATGAGCATCACCTGGTGGTAAATGATCTGCACCACCCATAGACACCCATAAGAGAATCATCGGTATGTTTCCAACCAAAAAGGATGAGATAGGTATTGGGAAGGATTCTGAGCCTCTGGAAACTGAAAAAGGTTCATTGGTTGATAAGAAACTTAATGTGAAATAATGATATTCCATGTTTTTTATGGAGAGATGTAGTTTACACTTCAATTAGTGTCAAAGTTATTTCTACATATGTGGCTAGATACAATTGAAGCAATAAAGAACAATGAAACATGAATATGGCCTATTCCATGGTATTACTGGTGTTTTGGTGGCAATTCTTCAATGTTCTTTAGACAGTTTTCTCAATGTTTTCCAGCCCTGAAGGCTACATAGAAGTTAATCAAATATTACAACACAGAAGTTTCAGAGGGAAGTACAACCAGACCGACATTGAAAGAGTAGTCGCCAATAATGACAAACAGAGGTTCAAATTAAGGGTCAATCCAAATACACACGTTTTGGAGATCAAAGCCAATCAGGGACACACACTAACAGTACCTGATGCTGAGTTAACTTCCATCTTGCAGGTGAAAAAAAAAAAAAATCACAATTATTATTAATATAAGCCCACCCATGATAAAAAACAGCCTATGTCACTGGAGATGACAGCCTATAATAAAAAGTGTTTCTAGAGGCTCACCAATTCAAACAAAAAATTCTGTTGTGATACAATACAGTAAAATTTTAATGAAACTAGTGATGGAGAGCTGCAGGATGTAGGCATATCTGTTGTATAAACTGTCTGCCTGATAAACTCAATAATAGATTTATATGCTGAAATGCCAATTAGACATTTCTTCAATTTTAGTTATCAGTAAGGCCACTAGAATTGGGTACTTGAATTTATACATGTTTGATTTTATACATGTATTTATATGCAAAAACAAATAAAAAAGAAACCCTTCTGTAAAAACTGCATCGAAATTGGTTGAAAAATGAGGCAGTAATTCATATTTTAAATTCTGGAGTGGAGGGGAATATTGGAGATATCTTGCTATCCCTTTCCAACTCGCGTACCGTTATGGCGTGACGTGACTATACTGATACTTCTCTTTCCTGTAGTTTTAATGTTAAACCAAACTTCAAAGGCTTATAACTTTTTTATTTATGAAAATATTTCAATATTTTTTCTGTTTTATATTTTAGACGACGTAAATTTCATATAAAATTAATAAAAAAAAAACTAAGTCAAGTACCTAATTAACAGTCAAAAATCTTTGTCATACAACACTGTTTCATTTCCAGCCCATATACAGCACAGTGGTACATGGTACGTACACAAAATGCTGGCCTCAGATTAAACTCCATGGCCTGTATCGCATGAAACGTCAGCACATACACCTGGCTAAAGGCACCATCGGAGACACCACAGTGATCAGTGGTCTGCGGAACAGTGCACAAGTTCACATCTACATAGATTTTGCTAAGGCCTTGGCTGACGGTATAAAGTTTTTCGAATCAGAGAATGGAGTGATCCTCACAGCTGGTGATAAAGGATATTTGGCGCCAAAATATTTTAAAAAGGTGATCAACGTTTGCACTGGTAAGTTTTGACTTTCTCAGTATTATTGTAGTTATATATTGTATACTTATTGAACAATTGTTTGATACTATTTCTGATCTGCTTGGAGGAGAGCTAAAAGATTAATAATTATATTAATAATTAATTAATTATCATATTTTATATTAATTAATAACATTATGGATGAATACAATAAACCATTTACATTGCATCATCTATGAGTTCTAATAACATATACAAAGCTGAATGCCAGTTCTTTACAATAACTTACATTCTGATTTATAAAACCCAAACTCACCCAGGAAGCGATGCAGGCATTCTATTATGATAACATAATATTGTGTGAAAAAATAAAGGTTCACAACTAATATGTATGACAGCCTCTGTGGCGCAGTGGGCGAGTGGCTGGTGGTGAAGCGTGAGGCCACGGGTTTCGATTCCTGCATTGAGACATATGTTTGTGTGGCCCACAGATATTTGTTTCAAGTCTGGGTGTTTTGAGACTGAAAGTCTTTCATAGTTTCTGATACCCACGACACAGGTTATACCTAGTGTGGGGTCAGGACTAGGTGTGTGACTGTTGGGTGTATTTATTTATTTATGTAAATACTAAAAGCAAATGGAAAATAACAAGTTTTTTTTGTGTACAAGTAATTAATAGTTGACTTTGTTTTTTAATTATCAATTAGAGATCATTAGGGCTAATTATAAAAGGGACATTCCCTATGTGTTAATTTTAGTGTAATTTTGGATATGCTGAAGAATTGTTATAGACATTATTTATGTCACATAAATTTTAAGGTGACGAATTCTGTTAATTATTTTAAGTGAAACAAAGTGACATGGTGAAAAGTAGAACTTCCGTGTATTTTTAAATCACGCAGTACAAAGGCTTTTGTATGTTTTGGTTTTCTGCATGGATTGATAAATTATCTTGCTTCATCATTAAATTATACTTTATTGAAGCATAGATAGCTCAGTTGACAGTGTTACGAACTATGGCTGAGAGTTGAGTTTGCACGAATAGCGTAGGTTCGAAACTTGGTTCCAAGAGTGTGGTTAAATTGTGAAAAGTCAGTCAATCCGTATTTAACTAACATGGTGGACTAAAGCCTAAACCCTTCCATCAGTAAAGGCGTGAGAGTAACATTTATATTAGTTATTATTGTGTGTTATTTTTTTAAGAGTAGGTCCTCACTTCGTGTTTTTTTTATGTTACGCGATATCTCCGCCAAATGTGGACCGATCTTCAAGAGATTTTTCGATATTTCAAGGGTGGTCCCATATAAATTTGGTCACGATCGGATTTAAAGTCGGTCTGTTAAGTTTTTAATCTTGTGATTATGTTAGACTTAGGCTCAATTGCACCACTATTATTAAGCTAGAGTTAGTCCTAACCGCAAGCTAAATTGACAGAAAATGTATGAATGACATGTAACTTAACTTGCGGTTAGGACTAACTCTAGGTTAATAATAGTGGTGCAATTGAGCCTTAGTTGAATATAATACAGGTGATCAGCTATACCCATGAGCAATGGAATCTGTCTCGGGTGCGGCTTCGTCGAGCGCGGCCGCCCCGCGCCCCGCGCACTCCGCGGGGGAGCCGCGCGCCTCGAGACCGCACGCCCCGGGACCGCACGCCCCGGGACCGCACGCCCCGGGACCGCACGCCCCGGGACCGCACGCCCCGGGACCGCACGCCCCGGGACCGCACGCCCCGGGACCGCACGCCCTGGGACCGCACGCCCTGGGACCGCACGCCGCGAGCCAGCCGCAGCACTCGCCGCGACACAACGGGCCGCGCAGGCCGAGGGACGCCGCACGTAACGAAGGACCGCCGCCGGCTGACGGACATAGGGTTATAGCCACGGGTACGTACCGATTACCAATCGCACAACAGTCACACAGGGCTGGCTCGTCGATAAACTACGAATAATATGTCGTTGGTATCATGAAATTAAGAAAGAATCCATACAAATGTTTGCAAAATCCTCAGTGCTAGGATTGAATTGAAATGGTTCAAGAACCTAAATACCAGTGTATAGTTTCTAGGAACTAGAGAATTGTTATAAATATAGGTAGATTCCCATCTGCCCCACTCCAATGTAAGGTTAAGCTTTCAAGCTACAGAAAGTTGTGCTTGTATGTACTACAATGTTACATAAAGGATTCGGCCTAACTTTTTTACAAGCGGCCTGCCTGTTGTTAACCCTTTTAGGCGAATCTAGTTCAAATCAAACCAAGTCAACTCCCTTTGCAGACCTAAGAATTGAACCCAAAACCGCCCAGTCCACAGTCTATAAATTGTCACTCAATCAAGGAGGCGACTATTCATTAAACATTGATATGCCAAAATCTTTACCTACAGGTTACCCTGGATACACACAAGCCCAAGACCTACTTCGGGTATTTTCCAAAATAGGCAATGTGAAGGTAGAGCATGTGTACGCGAAGTGTGCAGTTATCACATTCAGCACGGCCGAGGAAGCCGCAGCAGCACTGCAGGCCAACAACAAGCTCAACATCTACGGACAGTTCGTGGCGATCAAACCCTACAGCGACAAGTTTGTGGTGAACGAAGGGAGACAGGCGTTGAGGAAGGATTACAAGAAGACTAAGCAGAAAGGTATTTTGTGTGCTAAATTACATATTATAGTTATTACCAGGTTCTGTTTGGACGCCGCTCGCATTTTCTACTGCCATTTCTTTGTGTATATCATGCGTAATTGGGGTAAAATGTGGTTACGCGTTTCTGAACAACTCATCCTCTGCGTCTTTATTAGTCGATATCAAATCATTGCGGGATGTAGGCGTTAACACCAATCACGACGCATGACGTTAGATTACTCGTTTTTTTTTTATTATTTGTTTATTCCATAGGGAACTGATTAAGGTCTAACACCATTCTGCCAAGTCATTTTTTTTTTATTTCTGTCTATAACTTAACCTAAACTGAACGCGGAGGTAGTCGACGTTCGATACCTGATCGACGACTACATCTATGTTCAGTTTTGAAAATATTAATGTCGCATTATCGATGTTTATTAATATGAGCGCTGTTGCATCCCTAGTAAGTAACATAACATCGCTTATGTCAACTGTCAAAAAATAGTATTTTGGCGGCAAATTCAATTAGACATAATAATTAATAAAAGTTGTATTATTTTTTGCTTAAAAATTCGGTACGATATTACGAAATTAATAAATATTTTTTAAAAAATAGTTAAATACCCTGTGTTGCCCTGTGTTGATCTAATACGTGTATACTGAACAAGTGATTATGTTTCCAGTGCCCACAATAGATCCTGCCAAGCTAGATCTGTCCGGCGACTTCTGTCAGCAGGTGGACAACACGCTGGGAGCCGTGAGACTCACGCAGCAGGACGTGGCCGCGCTCAGCGCCCTCTATACCGACGTGGAGCTCGTGCTGCAGGCGCTCTGGCCCGGTACGTACATACTGTCAGCAGGTGCACAACACGCTGGGAGCCGTGAGACTCACGCAGCAGGACGTGGCCGCGCTCAGCGCCCTCTATACCGACGTGGAGCTCGTGCTGCAGGCGCTCTGGCCCGGTACGTACACGTACATACTGTCAGCAGGTGCACAACACGCTGGGAGCCGTGAGACTCACGCAGCAGGACGTGGCCGCGCTCAGCGCCCTCTATACCGACGTGGAGCTCGTGCTGCAGGCGCTCTGGCCCGGTACGTACACGTACATACTGTCAGCAGGTGCACAACACGCTGGGAGCCGTGAGACTCACGCAGCAGGACATGCTGCAGATTCCCTGTGTAAAAAAAAGAAATGGACGTACTGCAGGCTCTCTTGTCTGGTGTGTTACATGTAGGGATGATCGATATTAGAAAAACATCGATGTTGACATCGATGCTAACATCGAATCAAAGTATCGATGTACGATAAACATCGATAGCAAAACATCGATAGCAAAACATCGATATCAAAACATCGATGTTTTCCAGCTGAATATCGATGTTTATTAAATATCGGTCATCCCTAGTTACATGCTGTTCCACTGCTGTATTCAAGTGTCCACTGTTGTCTTACGTCAAGGGTTTTAACACTACTTCATTGTTATGCGGCATACAATTATGAATCAAAAACGCATATTGTAAGCATTTATGAAATATTTCCTGTTTCAGGTTGCACAGCGATCCCGTTCGGTTCAATAACGACAGGTCTGGGCATCAAGTCGAGCGACGCTGATTGTTTTGTCGACGTTCCTCCGCAGTTCCGAAATCCCAACGCAAACTTCGTCATGAAAGCCAAGCGGCTGCTCCAACAACACCCCAAATACTTCTCGGAGATCCTGTCCATACCTAGGGCTAACACACCCATAGTGAAATTCTACCACGTACCCACAGAGACTTACTGCGACCTGACGTTCAAAACACCCCTGGGAGCCCAGAACAGCAAGCTCATAGGGTTCCTCCTACATTCAGATCCAAGACTTATTCCCATGGCGGTGCTCATCAAGTACTGGGCGAAGGTCCACGAGATCTCGGGCACCGGCAAACTCACCAACTACGCCCTCACCATGATGATCATATTCTACCTGCAGCAGCCGCATGTGGCCATACTGCCGTCCGTGGAGTGTCTACAGAGAGACTCTGCCAACGACTGTGTGGTCGACTTCTGGAACACAGGCTTCATGTGCAAGAGGGAACTCCTGCGACCCACGAACAACAGGGCGTCCTTATCGGAACTACTGGGAGGTTTCTACGAGTTCTACTCGGCGTTTAATTTTGACGACCTGATAGTGTGTCCGTATTTGGGCGTACCGTTTAAAAAGATGGCGTTTAGAGACCTATACGGCTTACCTAAAGAGTTTGATAGATACAGGATCAATGTGCTCCAGGGAAATGTGATGCCTATACGATTTAACACTACAATGTGTGTTCAGGATCCCTTCGAACAGTGTCACAACGTTGCCTCTGCCATAACCATGCGGTTGGCTCAGGACATCAAGGCATACTTCAAATTCGCAGCGACAATTTACGACAAGGAGAAGGTGAACAAATGCGAAAACTTCCTCAAAACTATTCTGTTGCAGAAACCGAAACTCCTCCGCGGCAAGTACCAGCCCGAGTACAGAGTGAATTTATTCCCGCGTATAGTTTCCACCATTGTCAGCTCAGAGTGGAAGTCTGTAATAAGAGAACTCATACACACAATATTCGAGAAAATGTTAAAAATCAAACTAGGAAAAGTTGAGGAGAAAGTGAATCCAGACTCGAAGAAAGTGAAGGAGAAATATTCTGGAGTACTGACAAAAGCAATATGGAAAAGGAAGCAATTAAACAAACTGTACGCGATCATGACCATGGACTTTCAACAGAGACAAGAGCGCATCACTGACGAGATCATAGCTATCGATCGTCAAGAACTGAAGGTTGAGTTTCAGATGTCGATAACTTTCAGCCAAGAGCCACGGAGCGCTCTGGTGACTATATTGCTAACGGCGGGAGATATCGACGCTTTCAGAGAGTTTGGGAAGTTGTTTATCACGGTGTTCAAGCCGTGGTTCATCCAGCTGCTTGAGGAGAGGGTGGGGAAGGTTGACGACACGGTGGAGGGTGGCGAAGGGAACAACTCTCAGGACTCTGACAATGATTCTCCCAGCTCTGGTGAGACGCACAAGGACTGTGAGGAACAAGGATCTCGCTCGGCCTCCTCCCCCACTGAGGAGGGCGAGGACTCGCCCGCGCCCCCCTCCCCTGATTGACCTCACTTGTTGACATTTTTTTTACGTTATGTAAAAATCATTTTATTGATAGTGATAGATAATACAGATTTAATACTGTTAAGCTGAATCATATGACGATTTATTTTTTATGTAATTTGTAGAATTTTAATTTCAACTTGCATTATTGTTTTATTTTATTTACCTAAATATCTAATAATGGGATATATTTGAAGACTTCTTGCCCAAATGTACAAACCTAATGCCGCGTCTCCTGCATGTGTTTTTCTCGTAATAAATATGTTTTTTCTTCGAACAAAGAAAAACAGGTGCAGGAGACGCACCTTTAGATTATCGAGTACAAACAATCTTGTACAATGAAAGATCTATTGTCAATTGATAATAATTATGTATGACCTGACTCTGTAGATATACAACATGGATTATAAAACATTGATGATAGGATACTGATGTTTTCATAACTAGGTAATTCAGAGGCGCACTAGCGAAATAGAAGTTGGAACACCCACATTTCGTCGAGCTTGGTTCCGTCCCAGATGTGATAGGGGGCGAGCCTATGGCCATATCGGGAACAAATTCTAGACTCTGGACTGAATTGAAAAACCCAATACCACTGGCCGATCGAACCCGAGACCTCAGAACGGTATTTAATGTTACATTTATTGTTTTAAATGTACAATTCATTAATTACTCTAGGCCCTATGGGAACGTATCCGTAATCATTTTTTGTCGAAGAAAAGTAAAAAAAAATATGGTGTGTTGCCAACCGTGAGCTTAAAGCGCGCCATATTTGAATATAGGTCGAAAAATCAATAAGCACGAGATTTGTCTAGAAGATATTGACTACATGACGTAAACCTAAGACCTCCCCCCCCCCCCAGAAAGGGTATGTAGATCGCGCCATAGAAAACATTTGCAAGGAACACAGATCTAAGGGCCTCTGTAGCAGAATGTTAAGCTGATATTTTTGTAACGTCAACCTACATACTTGAAATTATGATGTGTATATTAGCATGGCTGTTACAAAGACACGATTGAACGACCCACTACTCCCACTAGGCGTAACTTTAAACTGCCACGGATTTTAGTTGCCTGACCTAGAAATCATACTCAGCATTATTATTATGATTCACGGCCTCTATGCCCACATTTAATAGACTGATAAATCTATGGGGCATACCTACAAGTTAAGAATTTCGATTTTTTATTTTTAGGCATTTAGCGACATCTAGCAACTTTTAGGGGTTAAATAAAGCTATACGGCAATAGTACTAGTTGGCAACACTAAGAATGTCATCATAGATATATAGGCATTATAGGCGTTAGTCGACTGATGCATCTATGGTCGTCGTCATGACCGTGACATCTGGCCAAAAGACATTGTATTCATATTAGTATTAATAAAAAAATGAAATTTGACATTTCGAAAATAGTTTCAATCTAGAGGTGGCAATCGTCGTAATCAAGACCAATTGACATCATTATCGATTCTTATAATCGATTATGATGATAGTAATTAAACCTTCATAATCAACTCCATGATAGTGTAAGATTGGTAGTAGAAAGTAGTTCATGAAGATGATGTAGCGATATAATCGCTTTTCTAAATTTTTCACTGCATGTCGGATCGAAAAACTTATGTATAGACTACAGAGCAGAGCACAAACCTAATAATTCTTACGGGAATGAGCAATGTCGTCGTACGTAAAGCCGTCGTGTTATCGTGTCGTCTTGTTGAGTGATCTCCACCGCTCATAGACACATTTTTCAAACGACGCAACATACTGCTTAAAATATGTTACAGAAAGGATCCGGCTTAGGTTTTTACGACCGGTTACCTACCTGACGTCAACTTCCCACTGAGGGATCCATCCGACTCCGGGTAAATCGTGTTAGAAAATAAACGCCTGGTTTACGAACCCATACTATATACTGCTACTAGACCAAGAAGGCGAAAATATGCTATTATATTATATATCATAATATAATATAATAGCATATTTTCGCTAAAATAATCATATTCGGTTATAAAAAAAGTATTAACTTGGTTAAATCAAAATACTTCGAGACATTTTCATAATCGAATAATATAATAAGAATATCACATCATAATTGCTCAATGCTCATCTCTATTTCAAAGTGCAATTACAAGACGTGAAATACGATTTGAAACAAAAATAAATACTTGGAATTTGGATTACTGTCGATTTCACATAATGGGTTCAGAAGGTACGTTAAAAATTAGTCATAGATTGAATCTTGTACAATGGGGTTTGGTTACTTGTGTAATGTATCAGGAAAGTTTATCACTTTCTGAAAATGCTTACGAATGCGATTTTTCTACCAGCTAAAAGAACAGGATATTGTAATTTTAGTGTCTTGTTACTAATAGTAATAATTACCATATTTACGGACTGTCGAGACAAGTGTCGGAGGTTCGAGACCTAGCCCAAAATGGAGCATAGACCTCAGTCTTTTCTATAATGTCTTTTCTGTGTGAAATATCGCTTGCTATAACGGTGAAGGAAACATCGTGAGGAAACCTACATGCCCGAGAATAGCTCCACAAGAATTTCGAAGTATCTCAAGAACTCGCATTAGGCCAGCGTGGTAGACTAAGGCCTAACCCCTCTCATTAGTAGAGGAGGCCCGTGCCCAGCAGTGGGACAGTAATATTACAGGGCTAATATTATCTTTAATATTGTTACCAATAGTATTGTGCTACTTTGTATTTCATGGATAATGTAAGCACGCTTTCGTCGAGGTCAAACTAGCTTACAAGCTATAATCAGATATTTTAGAGTTAGAGACAGTAATGTTACACAATTTTACTGCTAAACAGTACGGTGAGTGTTTGACGGCTAAGGAAAAAAGCAGATCTCTATAGTGAACATAACATAACGTAAGCTCACGCCTGTATCCCCGAAGGGGTAGGCAGAGGCGCACTAGCGAACTAGAACACCCACATTTCGCCGAGCTTAGTTCCGTCCCAGATGTGATAGGGGGCGAGCCTATCGCCATATCGGGCACAAATTCCAGACTCCGGGCTGACATGGAGAAATCCAATATCACTTTGCCCGACCCGGGGATCGAACCCGAGACCTCAGAACCGTAGTCGTACCGAAATACCACCACGCCACCGAGGCAGTCGAAACGAACTCGAACTCTATAGTGAGTTGTGCTCAATTGACAGGTTCCAATAAACAATCTCAGTTCGAATGTGCAGATAGATTACAAAAATTAGCCAATAAGAACACAGTTTGAACATGACTCCGTCAAATGACTTGATTTCATTGGTTCATAATCGTGATCTATCTATAAACTGAGATTGTTTATTGAAAGCGGCCATTAGTGCACAAATTCTATGTACCAAACAGCCTGTCTAGTAGTATACATAAAGGTATATGACCATAATGTGTAAATAGTGTAGAGTTTTTGCATTCTGTTGAAAATTAATTTGTTGTTTGATAAAAATGAGCTTGCCGAAATGTGGGTGTTCTAGGTCGTCTCTGCCTACACCTTAGGGGGGGCTGTTGTGAGTCTATGTATGATTGTCTCATTTATCACATTCTAGATTTACTAGACACATCCAGGTTGTGCTACGATGGAGATTTTGATACACAATTTAGGAATATATTGCATACAGTGAGACTGACGAGACGGCAAGTGGAGAATACTACCTATTTGACTAATGATCTGAGGGCACAGTTGAGACACTTATGGCCAGGTAAATCATGCAGCAATCCTCTATGGCATGGCTTCACCCATTAATTAATGTAATTATAATAGAACACTCAGTTAATTCCATTAATTAGCAGTTAAATATTTTGTTTTTCTTCTATTATTGTGGCTTCATAAATTACAAATTAATTAATTAATTTTATATGAAATTTACGTCGTCTTAGATATAAGACAGAAAGAAATATTTAAATATTCTCAAAAATAAATAAGCCTTTGAAATTTGGTGTAACCGTCAAACTGCGGGAAAGAGAAGTATCAGTATAATTACATCACGCCATAACGGTACGCGCGTTGGAAAGGAATAGCAATATGCCCCGACTCCAGAATTTAAAATATGAATTACTGTCTAATTTTAAACCAATTTCGATGCAGTTTTTACAGAAGGATTCCGTTTTTGTTTTATTTGCTTTTACATATAAATGTGTGTATAAATTCAAACATAGTAAACTACCCAAATGTAATCTTACAACAATAGGGGCATATTAGGGATGCTGACTTGGTAAAATTCCATAGCTGTTTGTGAGGATTTAAAATCCAACAAAAACACAATATTCTTTTAATAGACAACCAAAGTTCATGACCTCTAAGCATTAACACAATGTAATGACTAGATTTTCTTCCTTTTTCAGGTTGTAACGTACATGCTTTTGGCTCAATAGTTATCGGATTAGGAATAAAATCAAGTGACGTAGACTGCTATGTAGAGACACACAGCAGCGAACCACCAAGAGATTGTGTGATGCAAGCCAGAAACATACTTAAAAACTGTCCACATCTCTTTAGAAAGATATTTGCCATCACCGCTGCTAAAGTCCCTATTGTGAAATTGTACCACGCACCAACATATTTCAACTGTGATATAAGCTTCTCTGGCTTTGCAGGAGTGAGAAACAGTGAATTGTTAGCATACATTCTCCACTTGGACGAGCGAGCTATAAAGCTGGCAATATTGATCAAATATTGGTCCAAAGTGTATGATTTTACTGGAACAAACCTCATGCCTAACTACGCATTGACTCTACTAGTTGTGTTTTATCTACAGCATAAAGGTATACTTCCATCGGTGTTGTCTTTGCAAAGGGGAGCACCGAGAATGATGATTGATGGATGGAACACTGGCTTCAATGAACAAGAGAATACAAAACCTCGAGGTTGTAATGATACTATGTATGAACTGCTGGGAGGGTTCTTTAAGTATTACAGTACTTTTGATTATACAGAGGACATGATATCACCGTACGTTGGCTACCGACTCAAGAGGAAAGCCTTTTCTTGTATTCGGAATGTTCCAAATGATTTTGATTTATACAAGCAGAATCTCGGCGCACGTGCATGCAAACCTCTACGGGTTGACACTTTCATGTGTATACAGGACACTTTTGAACACAACAGAAATTGTACTGTTGCTGTGTACCCACGGTTGGCGGTCAAGATTGTGGCACATTTTAAATATGCGGCAGAACTGTATGAAAAGGGTGATAGCCAGAATTTTCTGAGGAAGTTACTGACCGAAGATCCAAATGCGGAAGCACGTACACCGTCCATTCCCAACAACAACCAACGAGGCAGAATTACTAAACAAATTAAAAATAATAAACAGCTATTCAAGAAGAACATCAAAGATCTGTTTAAGGCTGGCCAGTTAACTGTTAACTATTTTCCTAAGAGGAAAAGATAAGGATTTGTTTTCATGTTAATTTATAGAGACTTGATGAATGTCCGCCTGTATACGTGAATTTGTTAATATTTAGTGTAAATGTGCGGGATGTTTCTTTGTAAGAATACTCACGGACATTGAAAATGTTATATTGTGTATCACGCGTCAAGAACCGCGCAAGATGTTTAGATTTGGCAACAACCCCTGTAATAAAATTATCTACTTCATGGATTTCCATAACAAGGAGTGAGATCAATATGCTGTACAACACGAGACCTATTGGGGAAAGTGCACAACAACTTATGGCAAGACCGTCTTAAGGCATGCATGTGAAAGAGAATATAAGTACTTGTCAGTCTTTCGGGGGTCCAGGGAATTCGGTGGCCCTTGGTACCGGCAGATCCATAACATGGACTAATATAGACGTGGGCGAAGTCGCATCTGCGGGCTTAGCCAAGTAGCTTATACGCCAGTCGAATAGAATAAATTTACCATTCTATTCGACTAGCGCATAAGCCACTTGGCTAAGCCCACTGGCCTCTTTTCTTTCGTTCCCAAGATCTACCCTCTATGAGAGGCTTCTTGCGAGGCCCCAAACATGCTTTTGAAGTGATGTTCTTTTTCGAGCGTAAAAGTGATCAAATTATTTGTGATCTAAATAAATTCTAGAGGCTTTGCGAGGCTCCTTTATGTGCGAGGTCATGGGCGAGGGTACACTTCGTCCACGCCTGGCTACGCCCCTGGGTACGGCCCCCGTGTGCCCTTACGGTAAACACGGCAGTGACTAATGGATTTAAAGTTACACCCTCGAGTCGTAGCGAGATTGATAAAAAATATCACACTTCAGCTCGAATGATTGTGAGCGTCTTGTATCTACTGCGACTAGTATCTTGCTTATAAATTGTACAACCTAACAGTGGCGTAACTATACCATCTGAGGCCCGTGGCAAAATCATTGAATGGGCCCCCGTAAAAATCGTCACGTTGTAATTGAATTTATTAAATCACGATTTAATCAAAAATATAACTTAAGTTCGTGGCACCTCGGGCTAGGGGTCCTCTCCGGCCAGGGGCCCGTGGCATTTTGCCAGCCCTGCCACGCTATAGTTTCGTCACTGCAACCTAATAGTTATATCAAAAAGTATGCATATTACAAGAGGTAAGAATAATATTGAATCCTAGTATTTCCATATCAGTTATAAGTGATTATTGAGAATAATTATAATTGTTGCATTACGATACTGCAACCTACTGATTTGTTAAATGTCTGACTAGAATAAACTAAAATGATTACTATTATATGTTTTATTTGTCCCGATCTAACCCTATGAGTTGGGTCGAAGCTTTGGGCATTAGCATACCTGTCGCAAATCAACTTAAATGTTTCTCAAGATCATTATTCCTTTTAGGCGATAGCAAATTCAAAATTATTTCAATATCAAACATAGAAATAGTATTGCGATCTTCAGTGTTTTTTCCACCGTCCATAGACACTCAAGGTATCAAAAGAATCATGGGTGCGTTGCCAACCTAAAAGGAGGGAGAAATAAAGATTGAAAAAAGGAGAGGGTAATTGGGCCACCGGAAATCTCACTCACCGATAGAAACAAGTCAGCGAGCTGCCACTCTACGTCAGTTTTCTGTGAGACTGGTATCTGCCCGGTCGAGCCGGCTGATTTGTGCTGTAGACGTAACTGTCTAGCTCTACCACTCGAGAAGGTATTAGATAAAATTTTAATATATAAATAGGTTTAGGTAAAAACTATGAATTTGGCGTGGGAGTTACAAAATTAAACACATACACTTATCGGTGTCACCGAAAGGGTAGGCATTAGAGTAAAAAGCAACCATATTTCCCCGAGCTTATTTCTGTCCATTTAATAGGGGCATATCCTATTGCAATAACGGGAAAAAATTCCAATGTCGATCAAGTGTGATTTAAATTAATAAACTGATTTTATTATTGCCCGAGTTAATGTTTGAATCCAGGACTTAGATAAAACAAACACACGTAACATAAGCTCACGCTTGTATCCCCGAAGGAGGAGGGCAGAGGCGCACTAGCGAACTAGAACACCCACATTTCGCCGAGTTAAGTTCCGTCCCAGATGTGATAGGGGGCGAGCCTAACGCCATATCGGGCACAAATTCTAGACTCTGGGCTGATATGGAAAGATCAATATCACTGCCCGACCCGGAGATCGAACCCGAGACCTCAGGACGGTAGTCGTACCGCAATACAACCACGCCACCGAGGCAGTCAATTAGTGGTGTTTTTTACCTATATTGTCCCACTGCTGGGCAAATAGAGGTGGTTAATATAGAATTAATTTCAAAGTCTGAAATTAATTTGAATTATCGCTTGCTATAACGGCGAAGGAAAAAATCGAGTGGTAACCTACCTGAGAATATCTCTACAAGAATTTCGTAGGTACATATGTGAAGTCTACTAATGCAGACCTAGCCTAATGGCTAGCGTGGTAGATTAAGGCCTCACTCCTCGCAATAGTAGAGGAGGCTCATGCCCAGCCGTGGGACTGTAAAACTCATCAGAGGCGTAGCATGGACTAATATAGACGTGGGCGAAATCTCATCAGCGGGCCCCCTTTTCATTCGTTCCGATAAGAGGGGCTTCGCGAGGCCCCTTTAAGTGCGAGACCGTGGGTGAGGGCTCACTTCGTCCACGCCTAGCTACGCCCCTGGGACTCATGTCTATTATTTAAACCTTTCACAGAATGTGATAAATTTTATTTCTTCCTGACCACTGAATTAGAAGTATGGCTAACTTCTGTCCAATCAATTTGTTTTACACGAACGTTTTGCACGTATGTTTTTTACATTCAAAGCTACGTCACATATAATAAATTGCTAATCATTTATCGTCAACTAACAAGCGTCATTATTAGTTATCATAATAGGTATGCAATTACGCAAAGTTAAATTATGTGCGAAAGTAGGTAAGTACTAAGTACCGTTAAATATCAAGATGTAGGTACAGACGGTGCCAGCATTACCCATTCAAAAATCATTTTTAACGAGTTTCTTTTTACTGTAATGAACTTCTGTAATTTATTGGTCTCTTAGAACATTGGGCCTTATAAAAACAGTTTAACTGAGCAATTGGTAAAGAATAGTCTATCCCTTTTATTTTCAAACAATGTGACACAAGGAAAAAAGTGACAGACTATGCTTAGCCATTGTTCAGCTAAACTGTTTTTATAAGGCCCATAACTTTTCAAAAGATAAACACTTAATTTTACGAAATCTGTTGTCTGCAGTATACTGGATCACCAATCCCGCCTGACCAGAACGTCTTCAGCACGCCAGCTTCTATCCTCTTCTCAGGCACTAACACCGCAGTAAGGAACTCTTCTCTGCTCAATTCATCAAACATCCTGGCCGCAGACTTCACGTGGTCAATCAATCTGTCAGCGAGCCACCGGTTACTGCTGCGCCAGCCCACATTGTTACTGTGTCTTAAACTATCTTGTATGTTAATATATGCGAACAAAAATGGCTCCACAAAACCATTTTCTATATTACGCTTATATATAGGAAAATTATTAAATTTATCTACATCTTCCAAATCTTTTCGTTTTACAGGATAACCGACGTACGGAGATATGACTGTGTTTTCGAAATCGAAGTCGCTGTAATACTTAAAGAATCCTCCGAGTAAATCGTACAATGTTTCGTTGTTATTCGTGTGATACTTGATTGGTTTGTACGCCATGTTCCAGTAGTTTTCCTCGTAAGGTTTCACGTTTTGCTGCAACGCGGCGACAGTCGGCAGGATGTTCTTTTGTTGCAAGTAGAATATAGACATCAACACCATGGAGTAGCTCGGCAACGTCGTCTTTCCGTTGGCGATGTCATGAACAGAGGCCCAATACTTAATTATCGTTGCTAAGTCTAAGGCTCTTTGGTCCAAGTGCAAGAAATAGGAAGCCAGACGACTGCCGTTGATGACTTGGGGTTGGGTGAATGTAAAGTCCACGAAGATGTCCGTAGGGACGTGTACGCAAGTCAACACCAGCACGGGTCCCGTCGACAACACTTGGAACTGGTGGAACAGATGCGGATTGTTCTTCAAGATGTCCAGTGTGTCTGACACTAAAGCTTGTTGGTCTCGTGTGTCTTCCGGTATGTCCACGTAGCAGTCGACGTCGCTAGATTTCAGAGCGATACCAATTACCGTCGAACCGTAACGTGTTACCTTGCAGCCTGGAAACGAAACATTTGAAAGGTAAGGACTCTTAATACTAGATTTGTATTTGGTTTCCTTTTTGCACCTACTTATCTACTTCTACTATTGTATGTTGAAAAAGAAGATTTTACATATTTTTTTGTTTTGCGTAAATACTTGACTACATTGTCCTTGATTACTGCTGGTCTCAAATTGTCATAAGGTCACGCCTGTATCCCCGAAGGGGTAGGCAGAAGCGCACTAACGACCCAAAACACCCACATTTCGCCAAACTTAGTAGCGTCCCAGATGTGACAATGGGGCGAACCTATCGCCATATCGAGCACAAATGGAGTCTCAACTTTTGGCTAAATAAAGCTTCTTTGTTTTTCTTCTTTCTTCATACATAGAGTTTTTTTTTCTACCTGCCATTATCCCACGTTAACGTCTCAACAGTCAACACTCTTTTCAAGAATGTAACAAAAAGATTTAACTTAATATTTACGACCGGCTGTCTGACGTCAATCCCTGTTTGAGGGATTCAGTCCTGAGCACATAGTGATAGAGAACACCTGGATCGACCTGAAATCGAACCTAGGACCTCCTAGTTCACAGCCTATATACTGCCACTAGACCAAGGACACACACCGAGCATAATATATTGGAAGTCATAAAAAGTGCTTGATTTTATATCATAGTTTAATTTGATCTCACCAGGCCAATGCGGATGCAGTACGCGCTCGATATCGCGAGGAACCTGGTTCAGTACATCGTCAGGCTGCCTGATATACTCCAGTAAGGCCTTCGACTGCTGCTCGAAGTCTCCTGACAAGCACAGGTATTGCGCATGCGTAGAAACCACACTCAGAACACATAATAGTACCACTGTGCCTGCTAAACATTATCACAAGTTTAAATTTTAAAAACTTAACGGACCGACTTCAAATCCGGTCGTAACCAAATTTATACGGGACCACCCTTGAAAGAAGCTCTATCGAACACAAAAACAATTTTGAAAATCGGTCCACATTTGACGGAGATATCGCGTAACATACATTAAAAAAAATACAGACGAAATGAGAACCTTCTTCTTCTTGGAAGTTGTTCGAAAATCATTGGGTAACATGTTGAACGAATAAAAAACATTTTGATACCTACATATTATCACTGAATCTAGTCAACGCTTTAATAATCACAAGTTTAAAAACTTAACAAACTGACTTCAAAACGGATCGAGACCAAATTATGTACATATGTGTATATATGGGACCACCCTTGAAAGAAGCCCTATCGAACACAAAAATAATTTTGAAAATCGGTCCACATTCGGCGGAGTTATGGCGTAACATACATAAAAAAAATACCGACGAACTGAGGACCTCCTCCTTTTTGGGAAGTCGGTCGAAAAAATGGTCCTGTTTATGCGTAGGTAGTTATTATTATATGCAATATTGCTGTCGTAACCTTGTAAGTATGTATAGGTTTTTTATTGTATAAATCAGTGTAAATAAATTTAATAAATAATGAATGTAGGTAGATAATTCAAAAATAAGACTATATTATACTTACACGTACACCATATTTGTTTCATTTTTTCGTTTTATGAATTTAATTATCAAACTAGATTGGTACAGCAAACTCACACACGTCACCCAGAATATCTAAGTATATACTACAGAGGAGTGTTATCAATTCTCACAACTGATGACTTCGGAAATACGGTACCTCCTAATATATAATTAATTGTTTTTATAATTATTTTAAACGTCACATTTTGGGTTCCGTGCTTACAAAACCCACGGGTCATTATTGTGAGTTTTTTCTCTCTCTGTCATTATTTATACCAATATGATAAGCTGCTAATCTCAGAAACTTCTGGTTCGAATTGGAAAACTCATTTTATGTTGGATAGTTCATTAATCAATAGGAATGTAGCACCAATAAAAAAATGTTTACAAACGGAGATATTTGATTCCTTTTGAGCGCTTCCGTTGCGTACGCTGTGTAAACGGTTAATATTACGCATATATGACACAGACGAAGTTACGAGGGTCAGCTAGAATCCGCTACAATAAATGTTAAACATAATTATCACCCGAATGGTCAAACGCTACTCAACTTTAACGGATTCTTACATTGATTTTCGTCATACAATTTTGACAGATAAGATGGCCTCAAACGACATTTGGCGAACATTCGGCAGTATGAGTAATGACATGATAATTTTCAGTGGTAGAACCACGCTGTAGACAGTTATGAATGGGACGCCTCGACTTGTTTGATACCACTGTCTCTGAGAAAACCGACGTAAAGAATAAAGAGGCAGCATGCTGTCTTGTTTCCTTCTGTTTATGAGATTTCCGGTGGTTCAGCAGTTAGAGTTCAGCTAGAAGTAGATAAATCACTTACAACTTACAGGTCGGTTACCGTTTGTTTGACTAAATTACCAATAGGTAGTAAGTACTCAGTAATATAATATTATTTAATCTTGTTGACTCCATCTGTACCTATTGTTAACATGGAAATTGCAGCATGAAAACAACGTTTAGATATTACATAATGTCCGTTAAGACAAATAAATTTTATATGCGTCATTTTACAGAACTACTTTGGTCAAGTGTGAATAAACTTGAGGGTAATCTGTTCCGTAGGTATACAATAATTAAATTAATATAACTTGGTAATTAGAGGTACATTAGAACTAATAAAGATAACTAAAACGAGTGGATAGACATGATGCAAAAAATGTAGTGGGTAGTAGACTACAAGACCGGTTGGCCCCACGAATGTGACATAGCTCTCTTGGAGAGACATATCAATAAGCAGAGATAGGTTGAGCAAATTGTATTGAGATAAGATTGTGGATTCTTAATTCAGTTCCCTCAAACCAAGCACTAGGGCCAACTGACGCAACGTCGACTGTTAAAGTTCTTGGTCTAGCTTGGGTTTAAGTCAGCTTGGGCAAAGTGGTGTTTCCAACACGATTTGCCCGGGACTAGATCTTCCAGAGGTAGTTGACTTCAAGCAGCAACTAGTCATAAAAACTAAAGGTGAATATTTTCTATAACATGCTGGAACAAACACGACGTGCATGCATGAATAATGTAATGAGACTGAATGAGGCGAAAGACGTGTAAGGATCGTAGCAAGTGGAAATCCGTTGTCTCTGCCTACCCCTATGGGAAAAAGGCGTGAGTGTATGTATGCTATGTACATGCTGGAAAAAGTGTGTTGTGCCGACCCCACATCGTTGTCGTAGTGGTAAGAGGAAAGAAGTTTTCGAGTATGTGTTCTTAAACTATTCTGTCTACGTAAAAATTACAAGACAAGTGGACCGCAGCATGTGGTTTGCGGATCCCTATAATACGTATATTAGTAATTAGCGCATTTAAATAAGTTAATCTGTTGTGCAGATCGGCAGTCAGCAATCGGCATTGCGTGCAGTTTACCCATACGTACTTTAAAAATCACTTAATGGAAAAAATACTGTGTAAGTGCTTTGTGTTATATATATTTTATTTATTTTAGGTACGTTTTTGTAGATCACCTGTAGACAGGGTACTGTCGATAGTGTTAGTAACTTACTGACTTTATATCATTCTTGTCAGTTGAGAATAACCAATGCGTTTGTTCTATAAGATTAGTTCTCTCTCTTTCTATGGTCTATGTTATTAGTATATATCAATAATAGTATTACACATAACATAACCTCACGCCTGTATCCCCGAAGGAGTAGGCAGAGGCGCTCTAGCGAACTAGAACACCCACATTTCGCCGAGCTTAGTTCCGTCCCAGATGTGATAGGGGGCGAGCCTATCGCCATATCGGGCACAAATTCCAGACTCCGGGCTGATATGGAAAAATCCAATATCACTTTGCCCGATCTGGGGATCGAACCCGAGACCTCAGAACCGTAGTCGTACCGAAATACCACCACGCCACCGAGGCAGTCATAATAGTATTAGTTCTATAATAAAATGTCTATGTCCAGCAGTGGACATCCTGTGACTGATGATGATGAATAACTGTCACACTGCTGGCGATAGTCCTTCGCTATTATTTTCTTCGTCCATCACCAGTGGCGTGCATTTCATATAGACAAAGAGACATTGTCTACCCTGTCAATTTGCTAAAATTACAAAATACATAGTGAAAGAAAAAAATCATCACCAAAAAGAGTTTTTCAAACAGCGCTGGTTGTGTTATTTTAAATCGACGTGAGAATTACCACGA
This sequence comes from Clanis bilineata, assembly GCA_036417725.1. NCBI lineage: Eukaryota > Metazoa > Arthropoda > Insecta > Lepidoptera > Sphingidae > Clanis > Clanis bilineata. The sequence continues at coordinate 16,253,029 of CM071154.1, read as the reverse complement.
TTGTTACAGTTAAGCAAGGATAAATTCAAATAAATTGAAAAAACTAATTATATAAGATTTTTGTCTACCCTAACCTAAATGCCTGTGCACGTCACTGTCCATCACTGTTTTCTTTTCATGTTTCACGTATTATATTATTTTGTGAAGTGTTCTATTCTTTCGTTATCTACGGAACCCTACGCATATATTACTATTAACTAAAATAACGTGGACTGATAATAATAATTCTTAATCGATCAGCGTATTAACGATTGAATAAATGTAAATAAAACGACTCACAGATGTCTGTCTATTGAGTATATACATACTAAATAAATAAATTAATAAATACTAAGGCTGAGATCTATAGAGCGAACTTCAACTAAGTCCAAGTCAATCAAAGTCGCGAACTCAGGGGGGATTTGTAATTGTTATATCGAACTTTGACTTAGTCCGGGTCATTTTTTGCAAGAAAAACAGACTGACAGACAGACTAAGCAAATATTTTCTTGTAAAAAATGACTCGGACTTAGTAAAAATTCTCACTGAGTTCGTGACTTTGACTTAGACTTAGTCGAAGTTCGCTCTATCTCAGCCATAGTATAAAATTCAGCCGACTATAATATCCTGGTGATAGTAGTAGGCAGAATTGCAACACGTACCATCTCAAAGCTTTATTAGTCATTTTACCAGTTTTCATACATATTACATACACTTCGACCATTCAATATTATTCATGACTTAGACATAAAACATTTTCGCTTATCTTTTCGCTATGAATAGCCTCTCCCATTTTTTTGTTACTTTGTTTAAAAAGTGACAACCTATGGTTAAAGATAGCAGCGCTTAAATATTTTTATAACTATGGGGCAACGTCACTACATAATTAAAAATACAATTTTTGGGGTTGCAGAGCCAAATGGCTCTTATAAATTCGTCTTATCCGTCCGTATACCATTTATTTTACTGAGAAGCTATTGACGCTACATAAACGAATTTTAGATACTAGAGTATTCCGTAAAAATCTGAAAATTCAAGGTAGCTTAAAGAATACTTTTTAAAAAAATCGTTTCAATGAGATGTGCTGAATAGTTTCTAAAAAAAATAATATTCAATAATAATTATTACATTCATCCCTACTACGGAACCCTTTGCCGTTTTAATTTATATTAAGCAGGTATTTGATTACATTAATCATATTGACAGCTTCCGTCTAAATAATATAAATATTTGATTTTAACCTGATACAAAGGACATAAGATTACTAGTTAGTAATATATAATTACCGAAAATTCAGGCTTCTAGTTTTATCCACAGCGAAGTTATAGGGGGTTCGAAAATGGCCTGAACTGCGTCGGGAAAAGATGATTCGGCCGCTTTTTTGCTCCACTTGGCGGGCGCACTGACGTGCCCCCAATCTCTTTGCAAGATTATGCAGTGACTTTCTTTAGGCTTAGGGCTGTGTGTGATTGTTGGGTTTATTTATTCACTTGTGTTATACCATGGTGACGGTGCATAGCCATAACATCACGCTATGACACCTGGACGCAGAGTAGTAACATGAAGCGGATGAAACCGCGAGACACAGTTAGTACAGTGAAATGTTGTTGTGTTGGCAATTTGAACTGAGATATATAAGTTCAAGTATTTATATACAAAAATTGAATAAATAAATTATCTTATCTCCGTAATGTTCACGACATTCGGAAACCATTAGTGTTTGTTAATGTAAAGCCGGTCTCTTGAACTAAAACTTTAAACAAAACAATTTTTTATCTATGTCCATTGTTCTACGAGCAGGTAACAAAATCGTTGTTTTGCGTATGTGTTTTGTTTCTAAAAAGCTAGTGCAGGAGATCCGGCTTTACCAAGCTCAACGGTGTACGTTCATAGCACGCCAGTAACGATACTAATGCCTGACCTAGCCTACAATTGGGCATTCTTTTTTATATAAGGGATTGGCAAACGAGCAGATGGGTCACCGGATGATAAGTGATCTCCACGCCCATAGACACCTAAGACACAAAAAGAATCACGGGTTGCCAACCTACAAGGAGCGAATGGAAGGGGAGGGAGAAGGGATTGGAAGGGAGGAGGGAAATGTAATTGAATGATATGCAAATTGTAGATTAGAGGTTCCCAAACTTATTTTGTCTACTGCCCACTTAAAAATATTATTTTTAGTGCCCCCTTTTCTTACCTACTTAATAACCACTATAACTTCAAATTTAAAAAATTATTGTGAGCTATATCAGCGGAGGTCTTTTTTTTTCTGGGTCTCTTACCGCCACATTTAGGCATTCAGCGCCCACAAGGGGACGTTATCGCCCACTTTGGGAAAGACTGCTGTAGATGGTGCACAAGACTGGGTGGAGTTAGGTAGGAAGGCAGATCCTTGGCAGCCTCCGTGGCACAGCGGACGAGTAGCCGGCTGTGAAACGTGAGGTCGCGGGTTCGATTTACGCACCGAGACAAATGTCTGTGTGGCCCACAGATATTTGTTTTGGGTCTGGGTGTTGAGACTGTGCGTCTCTCTAGGTACCTGATACCCACGACACAAGACTCGATCTTTGTGTGGGGTCAGGACTATGTGTGTGACTTTTAGGTGTATTTATTTATCCTGGAATTAGGCCGGGATAACGCCAGGCAGAAAGAAATAAAGAAAACAACTAATAGCCGTTAGCTAATTGGACATTTTACAATACAGTAGTAGGTGTGACCATATTATACTCTTATCGGTTTGTAACAATCGCTTTATTTGCGTGCAACTATTATTCTTATTCAAATACGTCCTAATTACGAGTATAAAATCTATAACATTAGAACAATAGGTCAGTTTGTGGCACTACATTGTGGACTTGTGGTTTAATAGCCTTGCATATGATTATTAAGGAATCATGTTCGAAAGGTTTCCATGCTCACTAATAAAATGTTCGTGCGTGATTTTACTAATTTAATTATCCGTATATTTATAGATAGATAGCAGCGATAGCTCAGTTAGGAAAGGTACGGACTGCCGAGACAAGTGTCGGAGTTTCGAGACCAACCCCAAAATGGAGCATACACCTCTGACTTTTCTATGTTAAGTGTATTTTAATTTTGAAATATCGCTTGCTATAACGAAGGAAAACATCGTGAGGAAACCTGCATACCCGAGAATTTCTTCACAGGAATTTCGAAGGTATGTGAAGTCTACCGACCCGCATTAGGCCAGCGTGGTAGACTAAGGCCTAACCCCTCTCATTAGTAGAGGAGGCCCGTGCCCAGTAGCGGGACAGTAATATTACAGGGCGAATATTTTTTTTTTATATTTATAGATATTTCGACTTGTTAAATTGTAGTAATACTGGTTAGTAGATTTCACGTCTCTGCGAAATCCTTATGGAGATTTTGCTGACACGCACGTTTCCTCACGATGTTTTCTCTCGACCGCTTCGATTCCACTCTCTTATAAAAACCGACGTAGTGGCAGCTCGCCGTTACGTTTCTAGAGACCCAAATACCCTTTTAATTTCTCAGTCTATAATCCAGGTTGGCATCCATGATTCTTCTGATATTGTGTGTGAGATCACTAAACGTGAACTGTCAAATGATCCACTTGCCTATTTACTAGTGTTTGGTATAAATATCTATTCAAGGGTGTAATTATTTTCCAGTGAGTGTACTGTTGGTGTGCATTAGCGTGGTGTGTCCAACGCATGCGAAAGATCTGTGCTTGAGAGGCGAGTTCGAGCATCAAGCGGCGACGGTGCTCAAGTACATCAGGGTATCGAGCGAGAGGCTGAGGAACTTCGCAGAAGCCGCCAGCGATGTGGAGCGCGTACTGCAGCCGCGCTGGCCCGGTAACCATATCACTTACGGCCGGTTTCAATAAACAATCTCAGATCGAATGTGCAGATAGATTACAAAAATTAACCAATAAGAAGTGACTTGATTTGATTGGTTCATAATCACGATCTATCTATAAACGAGGTGGAAAAATGTTTAACAATGTGCTGCCTATTCATTCCAGGTTGCAAAGTGATGGCGTACGGGTCTACTGTAACTGGACTCGCTTTGAAGTCAAGTGACATCGACTGCTACGTGGACATCCCGGACAAACAAGAAGACCCGCAGACCCTAATGACTGCAGCTCTGGACATACTGAAGGACTATCCGAATCTCTTCCAGCACTTCAAGTTGACACTGACGGCCAGCGTCCCGGTGCTGACATGCGTCCATGTGCCAACCAGCGTGTTCGTAGACCTCACATTCTCAGGACCCTTTGCTGTCAACAGCAGCCTGGTACTCTCTCATCTCCTGCATTTAGACCAACGGGCACTAGACTTGGCGACGATCATTAAGTATTGGGGCTCTGTACACGACATCGCGAACGGCAAGTTCACTCTACCGAGCTACGCGATGGTTCTCATGACAGTATTCTATCTGCAACAGAAGAATATCCTGCCGTCAGTCGCCACGCTACAGGATAACGTGACGCCTTACGAACTAGACTATTGGAACACTGCCTATCAACCAATAGAAGAATACAGCACAGACAATAACGAAACACTGTACGAGCTGCTCGGAGGATTCTTCAAGTATTACAGTGACTTCGATTTCGAAAACACGGTCATATCTCCATACATAGGTCTTCCGATCAAAAGAAAACATCTTGAAAATATGATTATTGACAACTTCTCTATTTACAAACGTAATTTAGAAAATAAGCTTGCGAGACCGTTTCGGTTTGGACATCTTAATATACAGGATACTTTCAAACACAGTGAGAATACGGCCAGGCCGAGCAGCGAAGAATGGCTGGCTATCAGGCTGATAAAACACCTGAGGGTCTCAGCGAGGATGTTCGATCTGCTGAGCAAAGAAGAACTCCTGACTGCTTTGTTAGTGCCTGAGAAGAGGATAGAAGCTGGCGTGCTGAAGACGTTCTGGTCAGGTGGGATTGGTGATCCAGAATACTGCTTATTCCAAAAGCAAAGATGACAGATACCTTTTAGATAGTACTCACGCAACCAAAGGGCATGAAGCCATAAGTCCTGTTCTTTTGCGATAATGCTGATGTGTGAATATCTGTTTATTATTAAGTACTTAGGTTACTTCAGTTCAATGTGTTCTTTACGTTAAATCGTCGATGATTTGTACAAATGTATTACAATTTGTTATGCAGGTCTTTGTTGTGTGCTTGATGTGTGTAGACACGAAACCTGTACCTTCCTAAAAGACAATGGCTGACACAAATTAAAACAAGTCGTGAATAAATAAAAATAATTACTAAGGTCCACTAAAACTGTAACTAACAGTTCTAATTTCCATAACCTAGTGGAAATTACATGTTTCAAGTATGGGAATTTGATTTGTTTTTCAATTTCCTCATACTTCCAAATTAGCACCAGGAAAAAATAAATTCAAACAGCGAGAACTATCCTAAATCTGTGTTGTGTTATGAGGTAAATTTTAATCTTTGCGAATAATCCTATTTGTACATATTTTGTAATAATAAACATTAAGAATATTTCAAGAAACTTTAAATTTTTTGCTTTCCATCTTAACTTGGAACCATTTTGTAATATAGATTTTAACTAGATTCATCATCATCATCATCAGCCATAGGACGTCCGCTGCTGGACATAGGCCTCCCCCAAAAATTTCCAAATCGACCTGTTAATTAGATTTTCATCCTAGTATCTAATTCTGTTTCAACATATTCAAGTCAGGATTTCGAAAATCTTTTATATCTGGCCACTTGTCAACCGCTTTTGTAGGATCTCATGTCAGAATAACGAACAAAAATCACACCAATATTAGGCGAAAGCTTGTGTGCGATTGTTACTTAACGTCTGGCTGTTTGAACGTAAATAAGTAATAATGATCCAGATAAATTTTGATGAAATTTGGTATGGAGGTAGCAAACAAAAAATAGTTTATGTGTTAATCCAGAATTAACACATAAGCTATTTTTTTATCCAGGAAAATACATTTCAACACGAAGGAGTAGCGGGCAACAGCTAGGAAAAAATAGAATAGAAAAGTTAGAGGGCTTACTTCGAGCTTGCAACATTCGTCTCGGCAGTCTATAGCATTCCCAGCTACATTTGACATAATAATAATAATAATATTATAAGCCCTGTAATATTACTGTCCCACTGCTGGGCACGGGCCTCCTCTACTTATAAGAGGGGTTAGGCCTTAGTCTACCACGCTGGCCTAATGCGGATTGGCAGACTTCACATACCTTGGAAATTCCTGTGAAGAAATTCTCGGGTATGCAGATTTCCTCACGATGTTTTCCTTCACCGTTATAGCAAGCGATATTTCACAATGAAACATTTGAATTTTACTTTTTTCGATTTACATTTGACAGTTGTCCAAAAATATAAAATCTTTTATTACGATATTTCCATTGAATACTAATACATAATGCCCCTTACTTATAAAAATACTTATTTAAACGCTGCATATCTTTTAAGAGCCATTTCAGAAAATTCGACTGCTCCAGAATAGGTAACAAAACACCCGAGCCGCGTACGAATAGAAAAAAATGAAGATAAGAGATCATGGCGCGACTAAAACATTTTGATACTTTTGCATCTCACTAAACTCGAGTCATCCGAATTTTAATTTTATTATTTATCATAATAATATATGTATTGTAAACTATTATATATAATATGTAGATGTATACTAAAACAAGCCAGTCTTATTGCAACATAGTGTAATATCAAATTAAAAGAAAATCAAATTAAATTTATATAAATTATCCCGTAAAGGCATCGATATATTATTTACCTAGATGCACAGTTGACGCTCGGAAAATGGGACAGCAAAGGAGTGCTTAAGCACTTCTTTTGTCTACAGTTGCATTGCAGCATTGACAAAATTAGGTTCAATTTTTATGTTTTAACTTTACTATTACGCTTTTAATTGTTCTTGATACCAACTTTCTTAAACTATATACCGCATTTATATCACCATTATTATTATTACATACATCTTCGTGTTTTCGAAATAGATGAAGCTATTTGCAGGCGTCCCATTGCTTGAACTAAAAATTAATACTATTTGTGAAACAACAAAACTAACTATTCTAATAATACTTCATCATGAGGGCGCTAAAAATAGTTAATATAAGTCAATTAGTTTTTACTTGCAGCTCCACATGCTTAAAATTGTAAGATTGAAGGGAAAAGTTTATTATTTGTCGATCTGATCTATCATTTTAATTTGAATATTCTACATGCGCATGTGGCACAGCGGGCGAGTAGCCGGCTGTGAAACATGAGGTCTCGGGTTCGATTCCCCCACCGAGACAAATCTCTGTGTGGCTCACAGATATATATTTCGGGTCTGGGTGTTGTGAGACCAAAAGTCTCATAGTTTCTAATACTCACGACACAAGACTCGATCTTAGTGTGGGGTAAGGACTATGTGTGTGACTGTTGGGTGTATTTATTTATTTATTTATTGAGAGAGAATCCCTTTAGTCCTAAAAAATACGCATGTGGAGCCGCGGGTAAAAGCTAGTATTATATATTTTATTTATATAGATTACTAGCTGCCAAATAATACAACGCAATAATACGACCACTTTTTTAGTATTGACCCCGTATCCGCCCTTCGGACTTGCTCGGTGGCCCTAATAACGATTTTGAAGTAAATCGGGTCAAAAAAAAAAAAAAACAAAATGGTGACCACCTTTTTAGTTATGATACCAGATCCGTCGTTGTGTGTGGGAGACAACAAAAAAAAAATGACAGAATATGTCTTACTAAGGATCAAAGACAAAAAAATCAAAATTTCAAACCTTATTTTATCCCTTTTCGGGGTAAAAAATTTCACAACCTCTGTCTGATCTTAGGGCTAAAGGTATCCTCATACCAACTTGCATCAAAAACAGTTTGATCAGCGGTATCTGAGTTCCTATACATACTTTCATCCTATATTTAATGCTTTTAGGGGTTGAAATAAACTCTATTTGAGTCCCTAGGGTCGAAGGTATCCTTATTTTACCAAAATCTATTACGCGGGGTTTTATCCCATTAGGGGTTGATTTAAAAAATAAGGAGACTTTGTGTTAATCCAGGATGTCAGCAACCCCGATACTAAATATCATCAAAATCTATTTGGTCGTTTTTGCGTGAAAGAGTACCAAACATACACACACACATACACTTACACTAAGTTTCGCATTTATATTACTTCGATGATGATTATAACAAAAACTGAAAACCGACTTGAAAAACGAACACTTAAAATGTCTTCAATTCTTAAATCGCGTTTCAGTTTTTGTTAAACTTTAATTATTATTTATCTATTTTTAGAATTATCCAACAACTCTTAATAGTTAAGGAGTTATATTTTACATCATCAGCTCAGCAACATGAGATGATGAGTACCAGACGCAAATACCAATATAGTTTTAGAAAATATATAAAACACACTATGGGTCCCTATAAAATTTGATGGTTACCCTCGATTTTTCTAGGATCCCATCATCAGATCCTGATTTGGTGCCAATGGGACCACCTGGGAAGTATACCCTTTTCAACAAAAAACTAATTTCACAAATTGGCCTAGGCGTCTTCGAATAATCGGGGAACATACATAAAAAAGACTCCGACGAATTGTTAACCTCCTCCTTTTTTTGAAGTCGGTTAATAAAATGCAATTACAGTACAATGAGGTACAATAATTAAAATTATATAACGTAATAAAAAAAATCAACTCTCATGGATCAAAACTTGTCAGTTGTGGTATATTTTGTAATTACGAATTCTATAGTGTTCGGGAGCAGCACGAAAAAAATCGACACAGGTCCTGCTCCGACGAGCGCTGGCGCGCGACTGATTTCCGAACGCAAATTCATTGCAATTTTGTGCGATGTATTTTTTTGTAATAAAAAAGTTATTAATAAAAATATTTTCATTTGACCTACAAAATAAGGTTGATTATAAAACAAAGTTTATTTTGGTACAAATCGTTTCTTGTAATTTGCTTTTCTTCTTTGCAAAAACTCGCGATAAACTTCGGATATAAATCGTAAAAATCGTCACAGTCTTTATTTTTTTTACAATTAGTGTGATTAATTATCGATATTCTGTTTACCAAACGTCAACAGTTTTATATGCCTGATATCTAGGATTTTTCTCAAGTCCATTTAATGACTTTTAATAAGAGAATTAGGAGCCTGAAGATGACCCGTTTCGTTATTTTCAAGAAACAAGGTACGGGAGATTAATCGCTACTAAAAAATCAAAGTAGTATTAGTAAATGTTTTGTACAATACGTCAACAAAAAGAATCGATCTATATTTTGAATGTATTCAATGGCATTCAACCCGTTCTTATAATGGTAAATTAGGCGCTCAAAATCTTGGAAATCTCGCATAAAATGTGAAATGCCTCTTAAGCATAGGTTGTCTCTTTCATTTTTAAACAAATAACGCAAGGAAAAAAGGTGACAGGCTATTCGTAGCGAAAAGATAAACAAAATGTTTTTAAAGGTAAGGCTCAATAATATTAAAGACGATTACATAAGCGCAGTTGCGGGCAAAAGCCAGTTAATTTAAGGCTATTATACATAGATTTCCATAGAACAATGACGTTTTGATAATTCGATTTGTTATTGGCAATTACTTACATTTAACAATAAGATAATTAAGTTAAAATTCTGTAAGTCGTTTAATTAGCGAATGGCGCGTGTATTTATATAACCTATGTTAATAAAATCTGGCCAGTGCCCGAATACGCAAAATTGTCTTTTTTTATTGCAGAGATTGGCAAACGAGCAGATGGATCAACCGATGGTAAGTGAGCTCCACCGCTCATAGACACCTAAGACACAAAAAGAATCACGGGTTGCTAACCTACAAGGAGCGAATGGAAGGGGAGGGAGAAGGGATTGGAAGGGAGGAGGGAAATGTAATTGAATGATATGCAAATTGTGGGTGCGTTGCCAACCTAAAAGGAATGGAAGGAGAAGAAAAGGCGATTGGGAAAAGGAGGGGATGAACTGGGCCACCGAGAATCTCACTCACCGAACGAAATACGACAGCGAGCTGCCACTTTACGTTGCTTTTCTGTGAGACAGTAGTATCAAACCGGACGAGCCGGCCCATTTGTACTGTAAATGTAACTGTTTACAGCGTGGCTCTACCACTCAAAAATACATGAATGGGTCGGCCCGACTGGGTTAACCACTGTCTTACATGAACCGGTGTGTATACCTGTAAAATCACCGTTTGCTGTTGCGTTTCGTACGGTGAGTGAGATACAAGGCACGAATACTTCACTTCTTTCGTAATCCCTGTTACTTTTCACGGTAAGCAAGTTTTGCTGTGCATTTGCTGATCCATAGATGACAGTAACCCTTTTTCATGTATACGTGATGCAGCTACTCGTTTGTCCAAGCCAATTAAAAAAATTTGATCAGCAATTTGTCTTTTTTTATTGCAACCAAAAGACGAGAAGAGCAAGCCGCTTGGCTGATCGCGGGTACACACCTGCCAAACGAAGGCGAACGAATCTACCTCTATACCTATATCTCTATCTATCTATACCTCTATTGCGTTCACATAATCAAACTTTCGCTGTTGTGGGAATGAAACAGGCATGATTCGTTCGCCTTCGTTCGGGCCGGTGTGGACGTGCCATGATGGTAACAAAACGACTACTCGTGAACTCAGAATTACTCCTTGTAAAGAGGCAACTGGAAGAGACTTTATTTTAATTCAACTGGATGTTTCCTTCGTATCGCAACCTCAGCACATATGTATGGTAGTGTTTGTAAAAATGTCGGAACGCATCGAGATATCGATGTTAGCATCAGTCTTTCTGGTTCTTCAAATTTGCTGGTTATTTTTTTTTATCTGGGCACGGCAAACTGACTACACTGCACCTGATGGTAAGCGTAGTACAGTCCAAAAAAACTAGCGACCACTAGGATTAGAATTGCGTTTGCATTGTATGGGCACATTCTACTCAACTACTGAGTGAGGATCATACCAATTCGATGTAGTTTAGTATTTTATCGAAAAGTTTAAAAAAATTAAAATCGTGTTTCACTATTTTAATTTAAACGATATTTATTTACCATTGATGATTTGTTTTGTAGATTTAATAAATAACACCCAGCACTTACATACATAGCCCTGACAACACTCCAAATAGGATTTTTGTGTCGTGGGTATAGGGAACTATGAGAGATTTTCGGTCTCACAACACCCATACGGAAATACTCGTGGGCCACACAATTTGTTTAGGTGTGGGGATCGGACCGTGGCCTCGCTTTACAGCCGGCTGCTAGGCCGCTGAGCCATGAGGCTGACATTAAAGCATTACTGCCAAACTAAGGTCAACTAGTTATCAGTAGGAATAGTTCTGCACAACTGAGAGGCACGAGGAGGGAAATTGTCCCTCCCCCTTCCCCTACAGAAGCACAATCAGCATTATTTTGCTACGGTCATTGAGGATTTATGATCGTATTTGGACACAGCTCGATAAAATTTGTGTTACAACTTACTATGTCATTGATTGTGACCCAAGTATTTATAATTCCACGTGTGCACCGTCATTGGATGGTGTCACAAGATGGAGGGAACAGCTAGAGTGACCATAGCACTTTGTCTCGTCGCGTTTGTGTTTCGTAAGTTTGATACATTAATACTTTTCGATTGAAATAAAACACCAACTTATTGTATTATGAATATTGAGAAGTTTATCTTTTATACGGACAGCCCAAAAAGGGTTAGTTTGATGTTTTGGACGAAGATATGAGAGCCAATAGTGTCACTGTGGAGGATGCTTGAGACCGGGCGAAGTGGAAGCGTTTAAGTAGAAAGGCAAACCCTGGAATAACGCCAGGCAGAAATAAAGATCCTTTACAAAGCCATATTTAAATGGGTACGTTTTAGAGGATGGATGAAAGGCGATTTACGAAAGGTATTTATCGTGCTAAAGTGAATGGTAGGGCCAGAAGAGGGCGCCCGACACGATCCTATATGGATCAAATAAGCGATCTTCTTCGTAAAGGGCAAGTTCGAAGTACCCTCAACCGGCGGAAATGTATGAAACGATGCATGAATGTGGATGAGGCAAAAGAGTGTGTCAGGATCGTAGCTTGTGGCGCTCAATTGTGTCTGCCTACCCCTATGGGATACAGGCTCGGTCTTCTTCTTGGACAAGTCTAGATGAACAGCAGTGGTTAGGATGCGGGGGTGAAATGAGCTATACAATACGTTCTAAGCACGAACAAATGCTGTTCAAAAAATTATAATTTTTATGCCCGACGTTTCAAAGGTTTTGCAGTCTTCGTGGTCACGGGTTGGATTGGGATGTTATTTGTCCAAGAATGTTAGTAAAAATAGTTTTATTTCAATATTAGCGATCAATTGGTATAATATCACAACCATTACGTAATAACAAGAAACGACCGTGTTGAGATTCATAATCTCAAAGCGAATTGTTTTATTTTTTTATACGGCACGGCAAAAACACTGTGTTTATCAGTGGTCGCTAGAATCATGCCGGCCTATTTATGCTTCTTCACACTCCGAATCCGAAGAGGGAAGAAACAAATCGAGGGGCTTGCGAAAAGACAGGAGGAGTCAACCAACAGAGGTCTCAACCAACCATCAAGTCATGCCGCAAGCCCCTCGAGAGAACCGGAAGTACCCTGGCTGATCCTGGAACGCGAACCACACACGGAGTGGTCACTATGGCAGATTTTAACACCATTTGTATGGTGGCCATCCCGTCGGATACGAATATTCTACCACCAGCTTTCTTTTATTGTAGTATTTTTATAGCAGACATTGGCAAACGAGCAGATTGATCACCTGATGGTAAGTGATCTCCACCGCCCATAGACACCTAAGACACAAAATAATCATGGGTGCGTTGCCAACCTAATAGAAGGGAATTGGGAAAGGTAGGGGGGAAATGGGCCACCGGAAATCTCACTCACCGAACGAAACGCGACAGCAAACTACCACTTTACGTCGGTTTTCTGTGAGACAGTGGTATCTAACCGGTCGAGCCGGCCCATTCGTGCTATAGACGTTATTGTCTACAGCGTGGCTCTACCACTCACTCACTGTTTGTTTGTCGCAAGGAGGAGCGAGTGTAGGAGAGTCACCCGGCTCCCCCTGGTGGCGCGGCGGGTTCGCGGGCCAGGCGCGCGCCGTGCTGCGGCGAGTGCGCGCCTCGCCGCCGCAGCTACAACACATGACGCGGGTCGTCGACGATCTGCAGACCGTCCTACAGCCGCTGTGGCCCGGTCTGACCATAACATAACATAACATAAGCTCATACCTGCATCCCCGAAGGGGTAGGCACAGGCGCACTAGCCAACTAGAACACTCACATTTCGCCGAACTTAGTTCCGTCCCAGATGTGATAAGGGGCGAGCCTATCGCCATATCGGGCACGAATTCCAGACTCCGGGCTGATATGGAAAAATCCAATATCACTTTGCCTGACACGGGGATCGAACCCGAGACCTCAGGACGGTAGTCGTACCGAAATACAACCACGCCACCGAGGCAGTCAGCAGCCACCGGTCTGACCACTTTCACTTTAACTACACTCTTAGATGATTTCAACCGACTGGTAATTGTATTGCGTGTGCGATACAACTACTCAAGTCTCAGGTTCGATCCCCGATGGGGCAGTAATATTGGATTTTTTAATATCTGCACGAAGTCTGAAATTTGTGCCCAATATGGCGAGCTATTCCCCTATCACATCTAATACGGAACCAAGATCAGCGAAATGTGGGTGTTCTAATGCTCTTGTTCGTTTCTGCATACCCCTTCGGGGATAAAGGCATGAATCTACGTATGTATTAATATATAATTTTCAACTAACATTGAAAAGAGATTCTCAATTCGTCTGCAAATGTCTGTTACGCGATATCGATCTTTATACAGCAGAAACTAGTAAACGTGGAAGGCACAGGTGAATCACTTAATAGATAATGATCTTCACCACCCATAGACACCCATGATCCCAAGAGAATCAAGGGTGCGTTGCCAACTTTGAACAAAGATAATAGTGATTTGGAAAGAGATGTAAGACCACGGGAAATATTAGTCGCCAAACGAAACGCCCATTCGAGCTGCAGAGTATATGTAACGTATATACTCTACAGCGTGGCTCTACCACTCAAAATGTGCATAAAACTTACTCCAAAGGTGACCTCATATTTTGATTAAGATCTGATAAAGGAGTTCAGAGTCCTTAACACACACCAAGTGTTTATGTGGCCCAAAAATATTTATTTCGGATCTGGCCTTAGTCGTATCGTACGGACGGCGAGTGGGCTCAGAAGTATGTGTATGATTGTTGGGTGTATTTATTTATGATAATTGTTTGATTTGACTGCCTCGGTGGCGTAGTGGTATATACGACTACGTTTCTGAGGTCTCGGGTTCGATGTCCGGATCGGGCAAAGTGATATTGGATTTTTCCATATCAGCCCGGAGTCTGGAATTTGTGCCCGATATGGCGATAGGCTCGCCCCTATCACATCTGGGACGGAACTAAGCTCGGCGAAATGTGGGTGTTCTAGTTCGCTAGTGCGCCTCTGCCGACCCCTTCGGGGATACAGGCGTGAGCTTATGTTATGTTTTAATTTTTAGGCAGTACAGTAGTCCAGTTCGGTGCAACTGCAACCGGACTCGCGCTAAAACGGAGCGACGTCGACTGCTTCGTGTTCATACCCCACAGGAGCAAGATACACGCCAACGACACCGAACTGGTCTCCGAAATTCAATCAGTACTGAACCAACACCCAGATTTATTCACCAAAATACACTTTAAGACACACGTGAACGAAGTAGTACTGACATTCGAATATCTGCCTACTAAAATACCAGTAGATCTATCAGTGACGGGTCCGCTAGTAATACGAGACGCCGCGATACTCTCAAACCTTCTGAACTTAGACGAGAGGATCATGAAAATGGCAATTATTGTCAAATACTGGAGCTACGTCCACGGTTTATCAGGCAACGTGTATGTACTGCCGAGTTACACCTTCAGTTTGTTCGTCATATTTTATTTGCAGCAAAAGGGTATTTTGCCATCTATAGCTAGTCTTCAGACGGGGGAGCCCTTAATTGTGGATCATTGGAACACCGCTTTCGATCTTTCTGACCATCGTGTGGTGTTCAATGAATCGCTTTACGAGCTTCTCGGCGGTTTCTTCAAGTATTACAGTGAGTTTAACTTCGATGACGTCATATCCCCGTACTGCAGGTGCGTTTTGAAACGTCACCAAATTATGAACTTGGATTTACCTGAACAACTTTATTCATACGAGAAGAACCTTAAGTTAGGTTTAGCTCGACCGTTTGTTTTCGGTCCTGTGAATGTCCAGGATATTTTTGAACTCGACTTGAATGTAGGAAGGCCATGGAACGGTCGGTCTATGCTGGACAAATTGTTCTTAAAATTGAAACTAGCGGCGGAAACGTTCGAGAGCGTGAGTAGTGATAGATTCCTGCTGACTATATTAGAAACTAAGCATAAAGAGAGGGATCTTCTGAACACACTGTGGTAAGAAGACAAAGACGTACCTATCTTAGAGTTGTCTACAACGATGATGACCTTCGATATTTATAAATCAATCATTTGTAATACACATGCTATTGTACCATACCGAAATGCGTTGTACGAAATGTATTAGGAAACTGAATAATAATAATCACAAGTAACAACACTTAACGGACCGACTTCCAATCCGTTCCTGACCAAATTTATATGGGACCACCCTTGAAATAAGCTCTATCGAACACAAAAAGAATTTTGAAAATCGGTCCACATTTGGCGGAGATATCGAGTAACATACATAAAAAAAATACAGACGAATTGAGGACCTCCTCCTTTTGTGGAAGTCGGTCGAAAAAAATAGTATAC
Source organism: Clanis bilineata (assembly GCA_036417725.1). Taxonomy (NCBI): domain Eukaryota; kingdom Metazoa; phylum Arthropoda; class Insecta; order Lepidoptera; family Sphingidae; genus Clanis; species Clanis bilineata. Next base: position 16,237,136 of record CM071154.1, on the reverse strand, counting down.
TTTCTTTGTAGTAGCATTTTTGAATACTAATATCAATATTGTCAACAAACTTTATTTAGCTAAGTTTTAAACAATGTGTCATGTTCTTAGGCATAAGAAGATAGAGGACGAGGCATAACTAAGAAAAATGAAGCACTCCTAATGTATGCAACGAAACCAAAATGGCGACGTTGCGAAAGAAAGATCCTATTAATATAGCAGTTAGGCATCTTCTTCATATTCCGAAATTAGTATTATTGTAAATAAAAACAACTTATACTATTATTGTTACTATTAAAAGAACGAAAGTCACCGACATAGCCCAGAGGATTAGCAAGTTGAAATGGCAGTGGGCAGGGCACATAGCTCGTAGAACACATAGATGATGATGATGATACTATTATTATAATTAAGTCTAATATTGTTCTCAAGTGAGTGACTTTGTGTTTGTCTTATTGAGAATAAATATCTTTAAAACACCGTATTTACAATAAAATCAATAAGTATTAGAAGTTATTCAATTCTTGACACGGTAACATACATGTAAATAGATCGCAAAGCTAAAATGGCGGAACAGACTTCATAGTAAACAATATTTTTCGTAGTTATGCCAGGTCCTCTTTTTTTTTAGTCATTGGTCATGGTTAACACGGAACAAAATGTAATACAAATTATTTATTTTATTGTTATAACTTTGCGAATGTATTATTCTTATTTTTGACTAACCAGAACGAGTCTATAACTTTCCCCTCCAGATCCACAGATACCTGTAATGAACAATAAACAATTACAATTTACTGATTTAAAGATTTTTAAATAGTCACGGGCGGCTCGGCCTCCGGTGGCCCATACGCTTATGGAACATATATATGTGCCGCCTCTGACGGGTTAAAACCCTAGTTATACTTTATTAATGCAATCTACTATACCGGGGTGTTTCATAAAGTTGGTACCAATAACAATTCCACATACAGGCACATCGATTTATACATAATGGTAAAGTTAAAAAATAAAAATTGAACATATTTTTTTTAAAACTGATTAATTATTAAGCATGGGGATTTTAAAGTCGGAATGTGACCTGTAAATCGTCGCAATTAGCTTATGAATGGCTTTGTGTATGCTAAAAATAATTAATTCCCCCATAGGTGGCCTCCAAATGTACTGCACCTGACCCAATGAGACTAAACACTTTCATCACAAATTCAAGTTTCCATTATTCTAAATGAGCCTTACGAAATTTTAAACTTTACTGCTAGATTGCTAGCCACCCGCTCTTTAAATATAGTTATTATTGATACCAACTAAACACCTGTGTATAGTCGAATATATATTATGTACGTATATACTTACTTGTTCAATATTGATGTGCGTTTTGTTATACGCCTTGAACTTCGTATATCCGAAATCCTGTGACCGAAACGCTGACCATTTGAATGGTTTATCTGCCAAATAAAACTTAAATATAATCACAAGTTTAAAAACTTACGAATCGACTTCAAAACTTTCCCGATCGTGACCAAATTTATATGGGATCATCATCAATATAATATACCCTAGATGCACAGTTCTTTGCAAATATCCTTCTAAAAGTGGTCTCAGCAATAAAACAAAGAAAAAGATCACGAGTTCTAATTAAATCAATACAATTATAACCCCTATATACGTATATTAGAACTTGTGATCTTTTTCTTTGTTTTGTGTAATAAAGTAGCTTTTTAAACGAAATGAGCAAGCGTTCTTAAATTTGAATTTTCAAATTTAGAATTCTATCGACGTCCGACTGTAGGCAAAACGAGTGCTTAAGCACTTCTTTGCTGTCCCATTTTCAGAGCGTCAACTGTGCATCTAGGTAAATATTATATCGATGGGGATCACCCCTGAAATAAGCTCTATCGAACACAAAAATAATCTTGAACATCGCACCACCCCCTTACTCATAACACTCGATTCGACTTGGAATTAAATTCGGTTTCATTTATAGTCTTAAAATCCACCGAAATCGAGTTTAAAAGTGCGCGAATGTTGCATTAGGTTCAAGAACTTGTCATTTGGTAATTTTTACCGTGACTATTTCGGTGGAATTCTAAGCCACTAACGGCCGGTTTCAATAAACGATCTCAGTTTAGAGTGCAGATATTACCATTTAACCAGTTAAGGTCATGGCTTCGTCAGAGAACATTAAAACAACATGCTGATCAATGGGCAAATATCAGTACATGCAGACAATCCCGGGAAACGGTGCCACACCCGGATAAACGCATAACTAAACGACTGTTGTCTTTAGACAGGCCGTCCCTACGTATAGTCGTAGGGATGATTACTGGACATTGCCCACTTAACAAACATCTATATGTCCTAGGTATGACTGACAGCCCCCTATGTAGGGGATGCCTGTTAGCCGATGAAACAGCTTCCCACGTCATCCTGGAATGCGAAGGTGTAGCTACACAACGGGCTGAAATCCTCAATACACCGAGGTCGCTCCGAGAAGCCTGTGGAGACACCAGGAGGATCCTGCGCTTCTGGTCGGAGCTAGGCTGGCTAGATCTCTAGCTGGCATTAAAGACACGCACAATGGTTCGATTCTTAAACGAACTAAGTGCGGAAAAAGGAGCCCACAACCAATACCAATACCAATAGAGTGCAGATAGATCGCGATTATGAACCAAAAATTGTGTTATTTGTGCTGCCCACAGATATTTGTTTCGGGTGTGGGTGTTGTGAGACCGAGTCTCTCTAGGTTCCTGATACCCACGACACAAGACTCGATCTTAGTGTGGGGTCAGGACTATGTGTGTGACTGTTGGCTGTTATTTGTTTATTTATTTATTTATAATCAAATCAAGTCATTTGACGGGCTCATATTCAAACTGTCTTCTTATTTGCTAATTTTTGTAATCTATCTGCACATTCGAACTGGGATTGTTTATTGAAATCGGGCATCGATATATTATATACCTAGATGCACAGTTGACGCTCGGAAGATGGGACATCAAACGAGTGCTAAAGTACTCCTTTTGCCTACAGTTCATTGCCGATAGAATTCTCAATGTCAAATTTAAGAACGCTTGCTCATTTCGTTTAAAAAGCTACTTTATAACACGTGCGTAGGGTTATATTTGTGTTGATTTAATTAGAACTTGTGATCTTTTTCTTTGTTTTATTCCTGAGACCACTTTATAGGAGGATATTTGCAAAGAACTGTGCTTCTAGGGTATATTATATTGATGAAACCGAGCGTAAATGAAGTCGAATCGAAGTCAAATTCGAATCGAGTGTCATGAGTAAGGGGAGTGGTCCGATTTTCAAGTTTCTTTTTGTGTTCGATAGAGATATTTGAATGGTAGCGCCACGCTGTCGACAGTAACGTCTACAGCACGAATGGGCCGGGTCGACCGGTCGGATACCACTGTCTCGCAGAAATCCGACGTAAAGTGGCAGCTTGCTGTCGCGTTTCGTTCGGTGAGTGAGATTTCCAGTGGCCCATTGCCCCCTCGTCTTTCCCAATCCCTTTTCCATCCCCTTCCATTTCCTCTTTTTAGGTTGGCAACACACCCATGATTCTTATTGTGTCTTGGGTGTCTATGGGTGGTAGAGATCACTTACCATCAGGTGACCCACCTGTTCGTTTGCCAGTCTTTGCTATAAAATATATATATATATATATATATATGGCGTAACATACATAAAATACAGACGATTTTCAGACCTCCTCCTTTTTTGAAGTCGATCGAAAATAAATATGCCAAGTGCTCAATATAACTCACGTCTGAAGTGGTCCCTCCCCTCTTTACAGCCTGCGGACCCCGTCACTATGTGCACCGGCGCTCTATAACAAATGTTACATCAGCCAGACAAGAATTAAATCACCACCAAATAATTTGTTATTTGGTATAATCAGCCCGCTTACTCTTGACACTCGATTCGATTGTGATTTCGATTTGGTTTCATTTATTGACTTAAAATTCCACCGAAATAGACTGTTAAAGTGCGCTAATGTTACATAATATTCGAGAACTTGTCATTTGGTAATTTTTAACATGACATTAATACACTTTTTAACCCGATTTCGGTGGAATTTTAAGTCAATAAATGAAACCGAATCGATTTCAAGTTCGAATTGAGCGTCAGGAGTCAGCCTCCTGTTTTAAAGTTAGCTCAACCATGACTTTTTGCAAGGTTTTCTGTAGCGACTACGTAAAATATCTGGTAGGGATGGAGGGAATGACAAACCTTAATTCCCCACGTAACCTCTAGAGGCGCTGGAGTGCACCGGATCTAGGTTTTTTTCAAAGCGGAAGCAAGCTGCCAATTTGCTCGATATTACCGCCCCAAATTATGGCGCCCTCCAGATTTTGCCGCCTCCGAAATCCTGCCGCATGAGGCACGTGCACCCTATCACGCCCCCCCCCCCAGATCCAGCAGTGCTGAAGTGTCAAATGTTTTGTGTAGTCGTCAGCAAGAATTGAGCAAAGAGACTGAGAGTTTTAGTTAAACTACATATGAGTACATAGTCATAATGTACACAATATTATACATAGTGGCTATAGAACGAGCTGTTGAAAGCTTAGAATCTTTGAAACGTTTTTTTACCATTTTGGCTTTTTTTAGATTTTCGACAAAAATACTTAAATATTCGAAAAAAAGAAAATAAATTAGGAGGGCGGTGGGGAATAAAACACAAATTATTTACGTATCTGTATTTATATAACTTTACAAAGTAAATTGCAATTATTGCTTTTTGATACACGTTTGTTCCGTATCATATTCATTGGTGTGTTAATAAAATTGACATGTATTTAAGTGAAGTTGAAAAGTATCAAAACTAACCTATAAATAAGATATTTATAAAATAATATATAATAAAGTATGACAAACAATATCACAAGTTTTTTATTTATGTAATTAAATTGTAGATCAGATCTTATCACATTTTTAATTGCTATATATAAAATAATGTGAACTAAATTAAGAGATAATTAAAAAATAAAAAGTACGTATTTAAAATAGTATCAAGATTCATAAACCGGGTTCTACTTAATTAATATGTAATATCATGTATTTGAAATTTTTTGCACTTTTCAATAAGTGACAAGATAAAGAAGAGAAAAGAAGAACAGTATCTTCATGAGAAAATGCATAAAAAACATTACAAATAAAATATATTTTAGAATACACGTGTGCGAGAACATAATATTACTACCTCCTTCACACTGCTTGTGACGGTGGCGATGACGTCATAAGTAATATAAAGTCGTCCTTTTCTCGTAATGCGGCACTTTATTTTTTTAATATTCGTTTTATAGAAAATTTACATCACCTCAAATATAGCACAGAAAGAAGTATTGTAATATTCTCAAAAGAAAACTATTAGTATAATCACGTCACTGTCATAACGGCACTTGCGTTGCAAAGGGATAGCAAGATATCTCCACTATGCTCCCACTTTTGCTCATTGCAGAATTTAAAATATGAATTCACCCACTTCATTTTTCACCCATTTCGATGCAATTGTTGCAGAAGGGAATCCTTTTTTTAAATTTGCTATTACATTTAAAAATGTGTATAAAATCAAACTAGTCAAGTACCCAATTCTATTGTGGATTTGTAATGTATTTTGAAGTTAAACTGATTGTTATTGTATGAAGGTGGATGTGTATAGTGACGTGGATAATCGATTATTTTTCATAATCGATTATTCAATTATTTTTAAAGACGTGGTCGAACAATCGGACAACTAATTACTATCTCAGCCTATCGCTGTCCATTGTTGGACGTAGACCTCCCCACATGAGCGCTAACCATCCCGGTCGATTAATAATATAATAATACATCTTTAAAAAATAATCGATTAATAATCGATTATCCACACTACCGCCACCTGCCTCTATTCCTATTAGTCAATACACCATAAGGCTGACTTTTTAAGTCTAAGTCACCTTTATTTGGGAAATAATTTTGACAGTTTATACTTGGCTTAGTATATAATATCTATAGTTAATGGTCTATGTGTTTGTCTATAAATCATAAGCGCCATGTTTATCCTTCACGATCCAGAATGAGTCGATCACTTTCCCTTTAGCATCCACGCTGACCTGCAACAAACATTATCATATAGTTGGAGTCGTATGGCCTGCTATAGACCAATTTTAAATAACCAAAAATATTTTTTTTTGCCTTTTAAGTCGGTAGTGGGGCAAAACAAATAACCCAACTCGAAAGAGAGTCGGGAATTCTTTGACATATTGAAACTGATTTTTAATTTTTATCAAATTTTATTCGAGTAGTTTGCCTCCTTGGTCTAGTGGCAGAATGTATGGGCTGTGGACCGGGTCGAGGGTTCGATTCCCAGATCGAGCAAAGCAAATTTTCTAATTTAATTTGCCTGGGACTGAATCCCTTATAGAGGGGTTGACGTCAGGCAGGCGTTCGGTCGTAAAAACTAAGCCAAATCCTCTCTGTAACATGCTTGAAAAAGTGTGTTGCGCAGGCCCCACATTAAGGTGGGATAAGGGCAGGTAGAAATAAAGTTTGTCAAATTTATATGGGACAAAAAATATTTTCCTATAAAAAGGATTTTTTTAAGACGAAGCAAACGAGCAAGTGGGTCATCTGACCACGGTTTGTGAGTGATTTGTACCTGTTCGATGTGTACGTGGGTCTTGTTGTACGCCTTGAATCTCGTGTACCCGTAGTCCGTGGACCTGAAGGCCGACCAGGGGAACCCGGGGCCTGAACATTCACACAACATTAAATAAATAACAATAATATATAATAATATTAGCCCTGTAATATTACTGTCCCACTGCTGGGCACGGGCCTCCTCTACTAATGAGACGGGTTAGGCCTTAGTCTACCACGCTGGCCTAATGCGGGTTGGTAGACTTCACATACCTTCGAAATTCCTGCGAAGAAATTCTCGGGTATGCAGGTTTCCTCACGATGTTTTCCTTCACCGTTATAGCAAGCGATATTTCACAATGAAAATACACTTAACATAGAAAAGTCAGAGGTAAATGCTCCATTTTGGGGTTGGTTTCGAACCTCCGACACTTGTCTCGGCAGTCCATACCATTCCCAACTGAGCTATCGCTGCTTATGTTATGTTATAACAATAATAACTTTCATTAAAAATACTTTATCCGTTAGACTGCCTCTGAAGTCGGTGGCGTGGTTGTATTTCGGTACGACTACCATCCTGAGGTCTCGGGTTCGATCCCCGGGTCGGGCAAAGTGATATTGGATTTTTCCATATCAGCCCGGAGTCTGGAATTTGTACCCGATATGGCGATAGGCTCGCCCTCTATCACATCTGTGACGGAACTAAGCTCGGCGAATTGTGGCTGATCTAGTTCACTAGTTCGCTTCTACCTACACTTTCGGGGATATAGGCGTGAGCTTATGTGTGTGTTATATTATCCGTTAAAATATCATATTGATTAAATAGGAAGATGTTGTCAACTCCATTTGATTACACTAGTACTATAGTTCATCTGTCTAGTGACGTGTAGTCCGTATAAACGAGGAGACACTGTCTAGCATAACAATTTGCATAATTAAAGAGTTAAAAACATAACCAAAACCATATTTTAAAATAGCAGCTCTCGGCTTACATCGACACGGGAATGATGATGACAGTGACGCAAGAGTTGAATCATTTTGCAAAATTTGTTTACCCTAATCGAAATGTCTTTGCACGTCACTGTCTGCCTATCAAACCCCTTGGGGATCTTATTCGTCGTGTCGATGGTTTTTGAAATCATACTATTTTGGCCCAATACACAGCAAACGCCATTCCAGCGGGGGTAGCTGCAAGGTCATCAGCAGTGCAGGAGCTAGGGCACTGCCGACATGACAACAGATGCGACATAGTTTGTGGGGCTTCCCCGCAGTCACACCTCGGTTCCTTGTCACCTGTACCCCCTTTTTACCCATTTTGCAACGGCCAACCTGAGTTTGGAGCCGGTTCAGCGATCTATATGGTCCATGGTAGGTTTTGTCCTATAGGGAGGTTTATCCCTTAGGGTATATTTACGTGATCTATTCTAGGCTCTACATAATAGAACCTGCTATCCGCAAGTATACTCACTTTTAAATGGATCGACGCCTTCTTTACAGCCCGCCGAGCCTGTTACCAAATGTACTGGCGCACTGAAACATAAATAACATACAATCATATAATTATACCATTAGGTAATCTGACCAGACTTTTAAGAAAAGTGTATACTGTTAACTGTATAGTCTGGGTCAATATACCTTGGATAAGAGAATTTTATACCACCAATATGGAGTAACACACTATTTCAAGAATGTTGCAAATCGGTTTCGACTTAGTTTTTACGACCGGCCTGCCTGAATGAAACCCCGCCCGTCAATTAAAGTGTCAATATAAATGATATTTTTGATAATATATTTTGTTACATATAGAGGTAGTAACATAAAAATGATATAGGTACGGCATTGTTCACGATTCACAAATATGTAAATGCATATACTACATCTAGCATGGCGTAACCAAGGGGAGGCTTCAACACTCCTTCTGCCACCCGAAATATCCAAAATATAATATTTAAACAACCTTTTCCCTACCGAATAATTATTTTAGGTAACACATTAGTGTTGTTCTTTTTCTTGACACTTAGGGTTTTCTTTTCATATAAGATATATAAAACTTACATGACTGTACAAACTTTTATAATTTTAAGGGCTGTGGATTTTGATAAATAAATAAAGATGAAAAAATAAAATAATATTTTCCTATCGAAAAGCATGTACCTTACAATATTATTGTCCCAGGCTATAAGCAGCGTAACTCGTAAGCAATGTCAGTTAGAAGCCACGTTAGTAAAGCTATATATAAAGGATTGTACATAGTATGACAAGTTATTATAATAATTAATTTACCTCAGCAATTTTTACAAACTTATTACACCAAAAGCACACATTTCACAATTCAAAGTTAATGAATTTCTTATTTAGTGGGTATGTAAAATGAACAAAAATATCATTTGTATACATAATATTTTCATAAATGCATTAAATAAACTGAATATATGTTTTTTACGGGTAAATTCGTGCCCTAAATAAACGTTTTTTTTATTGTTGATAACAATTAGGTACTTGACTATAGTAACTAATATAATATAGTAACCAATATCAATGATCTGTAGGAACATAGATTTATCATCTAAATAACGTATGCAATAGGAATTTATTAAAAATACTCCAAGGATAATGTTATTTTAGTAATTTAAATACATAGGCCTTTATTCATAATAAAACCCCTAATGAAGATATAAACTCATATTGGTAAAAATGCATTTTAAGCCTATCGAAGGTTCGATAAAATTCTTTATTCATAATAGTTTACTATAGCTCCATTACCTAAAATATATTTACCGTGTCACAATGTTGCTAGTACATAGATAAAACGTAATTTTAACAAGTTTTGTCTCTGGAAAGTCATGGAACGATGGCCTAATAAAAAAAAACAATCATTCACGCGCGTCTTGCGCGCGCAATTCGAAATGGCAAATGGCGACCATGGCGACCAGTTTAGTTTGTTTATATATTTATTTAATTAATTTAATCAAAGTAAAACTATGTTTGTTGCGTGTGAAGTGATTTTGTTTTATGCAATACCTAAACATCAACGAAGATGGGAAGATTATGGATATTTGGAAATGAAATTTAGATTTGGAGGATATTCCTTGGAGCGTATGAATGAAAAGAAAGGGGGCTTTCAAATCGTGTAAGAAAAATACCCTGCCTTCTCTGAGAATGGAATTCAGGACCGGACTTTCCAGTTCACAGCGGCTTCAACAGAACCTTCTAAAACCCATTGTATTGAAGAATAATTAGGCAACATGCGTGCATAAGTATTTTTTGTTAAATCAGATTTAATAAAATTCATCATTGTATTTTTGAAGTGTTTTATTTCTCATGATTTATTCATGTGACGCTATATTCGTATTTAGATAATGATGATATTGAAGAAAAATATGTTTTGTTGAAATCAAGGTATGTAATTAAATACCACACGGAAAATATTAAATACTAGCTGACTTCAAACAAATCTATCATAAGGAGACCCTACATTTTCTGGAAAAAAGTAGCCTATGTGTTATTCCTTTATAAATAAATACATTCTCGAATGTTCTGTGAATGGTGAAGAATCACTTAAGACAAGTTTATCCTCTCAATATTATTACGCTGTCCGACCTGGCTCGCGTATATTTCAAATAAACTGAGCGACTTATGACCATGAGGTCATAACTTTTGCATCACATTTATTTGTCTTGTTGTCCTAGTCATTTTTATTCTAGAATATAATCCATTTCTTTACCGAATTAAATTCAGATCCGTTCAACCATTCTGGTGTGAAAGAGTAACAAAACATCCATACAACCTCAGAAATTATCGTGTTTATAACATTAATTGCATTTGATAGAAGTCTCTCTGAAGTCTAGAAGACTGCCTTGGTGGCGTGGTGGTATTTCGGTACAACTACGGTTCTGAGGTCTCGGGTTCGATCCCCGGGTCGGGCAAAGTGATATTGGATTTTTCCGTATCAGCCCGGAGTCTGGAATTTGTGCCCGATATGGCGATAGGCTCCCCCCTATCACATCTGGGACGGAACTAAGCTCGGCGAAATGTGGGTGTTCTAGTTCGCTAGTACGCCTCTGCCTACCCCTTCGGGGATACAGGCGTGAGCTTATTTTTTAATGTTTATGATAGAAGTCGCAGGTACCCTCAAATTAATCCCAACCAAAACTTGTGGAACTTCAAATACGAATCAGTTGATCGAAATCGGCAATATTTTTTGCTATTGAAGCGTTAAAGTAGGGTGCCAGCTTCTATAAATTGCAGACATTTTATGGAAGATTTTGGGAACGTTTTAACGCTATTGAGCTATTATGAATAACAATTTTTCGGAAACGTCCTACAGCGGTATTATAGCGTCCCACTAAGTTATTATGAATAAAGGCCTTAATTTTTATCTGTGCCTCACGTGACGGTAAACACCAATCACGATGTATGATGTCAGATTACTTCTTGTTCGTCTTGTTTATTTGATCCAAAGTCATACTGCCAGGTTATTTGGTAATTTTTTTTCGTATTTTTATTTAAATCTCAACTTAATTTCTACGCGGATGTGATCGACGATCGATATCTGATCGACGAAATATCTGACCAGTTTTTTTAGTTTGAAATCATAAATGTTATTTCCTCAATATCTTTTTTAAAAGCGATTTTGTATCTATGGTAAGAAACAATGCCCCTTACTTATAAACATATTTGAGCGCTGCTTATCTTTATACCATAGGTTGTCCTTTTCATTTTTAAACAATGTAACGTAAGAAAAACAGTGACAGGCTATTCTTAACCATTTGCTCAGCTAAAAATGCTTTTATAAGTAAGGCCCAATGACGTCACCCGTAGCTACAGTTAACAGGTAGCGTTTTGGCGGCAAACTTAATTATACATATTAATTTTTGCTTTTACATACATAAACTCACGCCTGTTTCCCGCTGGGGTAGGCCGAGACTAAGGAGCGCCAATTGCCTCGGTTCAAACACACCTCTTTCGCTTCTTCCACAGTCATCAGTCTTTTCATGCACGCTCGTCAGTTACGAGAACTCCTAATTTGGCCCTTTTCTAAAATATCGCCAATTTGGTCCATAAAGGTACGTCTAGGACGTCCACGGCCGACACTACCATTCACTTCTGCTACATAAATTTCTTTCGTCACTCTACTTTCATGCATCCTTTCAACGTGGCCAAACCACCGAAGCATTCCTTTCTCAATCCTCGTCACTACATCTTCCTTCAATCCAACTTTCTCTCTTATGCTGCTATTCCTCACTCTATCATTCAACTTCAGCCCAGCCTCTATTTCTTTAACTAAATATATGAAAGTAATATACGAAATATTTGTTTACATGTTTAGGATAAACTAATAAATAGCCCTGTATACTTTTAAATAATTGCCAAGTATCCAATTAAGCCAGTTTATATAGTTAAAAAACAAAACCAGTTTATTTCTATTCGCCTCATGTGACGTTACGAAAATTCTAACAATATTACATACATTCGAATCCTCTTGTTTTTGAAGGTGGTTAAAATAAGTTATAGAAATAAATAATTGATTAGTAAAAGTGCTCACCCGGGGTTGACATAGGGATGCTCTATGGATCCGTTGTAGACCTGGTTGTCGTACAGCGGCCATGTCCTCTCGTACGAGTGTTCATGCGCCCAAATTACGAGGTCCACTCCGTATTTAGCCAACAATGGCTCCAGACCACCTGGGATTCAGAACATTTATTATGACTGAAATAAAACTATTCTTACGGATTCTATCACGATTAGGTTTTAATTATTATTGTAACACTAACCTTTTTTGGACAAATGACACCTCAGTCTGACCCGTGACAACGAAGACTGCAAAGCCTTCGAAACGTCGGGAATAATAATTAAAACCTAATCGTGATAGAATCCGTAAGAATAGTTTTATTTCAATGTATAATATTCGCGTAAACTTAAGAAATCAGTATTTATTATGACATGTAGGGAAATATTGCACCATTAAAACAAAGCATGTTCAAAGTTGTATAGATATGTTGTACATGTAGACAAGGAAAAGGTACTTAGGAAGTTTAGTTAAAATAATCACGTTTTAAAATTTAACAGACCGACTTCAAATCCGATCGTGACTAAATTTATATGAGACTATCCTTGAAATAAGCTCTACCGAATACAAAAAAAAAATTAAAATAAGTCCACATTTGGCGGAGATATCACGTAACATAGATACATTAAAAAAAAGACGAATTGAGGACCTTCTCCTTTTTGGAAGTCGGTCGATTACAAGTCGATAATTTTGAGAAGAATCGATATTTATAAATACGCGGTAAAATAGATTGATTTTCTCCGATTCTTTCGGTTTATCAAATGATTTAATTTCGACACATAAAACTATCGATATATCGATGAAATAGATTAATAAATATATCGATACTAGTAACTCTCGTAGTGCTCACCGAACATGCCGAAGAGTCCGACCCTGGTGTACTCGAGGCTGCAGTCGATATCATTAGAGTTGCTGCAGTACATCGGCCGGTGACCGTACATCACTATCCACGGACGCTTGGCTCTACCAACAAAACAATTCATTATCGACTTTAGAGGCGATTATGACGGTGTATTTGACTACTGTGGCTTGTTGAACGAGTCAATAGTCTCAGCGGCGTCGATTCCGGTACCGAGAGCAAGAGAGACAGTGGTATCAGCTGAGGTGATTATTACTTTATAGCTATCTTCGAGTAAGTATGTCACCTGCATTACTAAGGCTGAGATCTATAGAGCGAACTTCGACTAAGTCGAAGACAAAGAAAGGCACTCAGTGAGGATTTGGACTTTTTAAATCGAACTTTCAACTTAGTCCGAGACATTTTTACAAAACAAACAGACTGAGCAAAGATTTTCTTGTAAAAAGTTACTCGGACTACGTCAAAGTTCGGTTTAAGAAGTCCAAATCCTCACAGAGTTCGTTTCCTTAATTTAGACTTAATCGAAGTTTTATAGATCTCAGCCTCAGTTTCTTTTTTTATAAATATGCTCATTGCCCACGTAATACAAGCTTTTACAATTTCCACGGTGTTATAGATGGCAAGACTATCGACATATTAGAATCACAAATCCAAATCTAGAATAACATTTTCGAACCAAAAGAACAATGCGTTGCCAAACTTAAGAGGAGGCCGCAATTGGGCTACTATTTAACAAGACTTTAAGAATAATGGGCCTTACCTACATACATACATACATAAGCTCACGCATGTATCCCCGAAGGCGTAGGCAGAGGCGCATTAGCGAACTAGTACACCCACGTTTCGCCGATAGGGGGCGAGCCTATCGCCATATCGGGCACAAATTCCAGACTCCGGGCTGATATGGAAAAATCCAATATCACTTTGCCCGACCCGGGGATCGAACCCGAGACTTCAGAACCGTAGTCGTACCGAAATACCACCACGCCACCGAGGCAGTCTGTTTCAGTCAAATTGTTTGAAAATAAAAGGGACAGGCTATTCTTTATCATTTGCTCAGTTAAACTGTTTTAAAAGTAAGGCGCAATAATATTACCTGTTCTCCGGCAAGTTGGCTTTTTCCAGATCGTCCTTGAGCCATTCATACTGGTTGAAGATGAGCTTCAACCCGTAGTGTGTGAAGTAGTAGACCTCAGTGGAGATGGAGATGAGATGCAGCGGTCCCAGGTCGAAGCTGTAGAACAGGCTCGAGTCGCGGCCCGGCATCGAGAAACGGCTCGCGTAGTTACTGAAGTTACTGAAAAACGTACGGTACGGTTATTACACAGACAGCCTCCGTGGCTTGTCGGGCGAGTAGCCGGCTGTGAAGCGAGAGGCCGCGGGTTCGATCCCCGCACCGAGACAAATGTTTGTATGGCCTACAGATATTTGTTTCGGGTCACCAACACCCATGTTGTGAGACCGAAAGTCTCTCGTAGTTCCTGATACCCATGATACAAGACTCGATCTTAGTGTGGGGTCAGGACTATGGATGTGACTGTTGGGCGTTATTTTTTTTTTTTTATTTTCTATATCAACTAGGTGACTGCCTCGGTGGCGTGGTTGTATTTCGGTACGGCTACTGTCCTGAGGTCTCGGGTTCGATCTCCGGGTCCGGTAGTGATATTGGATTTGTCCATATCAGCCCGGAGTCTGGAATTTGTGCCCGATATGGCGATAGGCTCGCCCCCTATCACATCTGGGACGGAACTGAGCTCGGCGAAATGTGGGTGTACTAGTTGGCTAGTGCGCCTCTGTCTACACCCCTACAATACAGGCGTAAACTTATGTTATGTGTCAACTAGGTATAGCAAGCGTACGAGTTAATTAGTATCCTAACGAGTGAAGTTAATCACTTCCTTCTAGTGACAGCAAACATGGAATGTAGACCGGAAGATCCTGGGTTTGGTTCTCAGGTCGAGCACGATGTTTCTCTAACATGATTGATCTGGGACTGGATCCACAAGAGGGGACATAAAGCAGGTAGCGGGTTGTAAAAAAACTAAACCGAATCCTGTAGCATGTTTAAAAAGTATGTTGTGCTGACCTCACATTGATATTGGATAAGCCCAAGTAAAAAGAAAGAAGAATATCTTAAGGAGGTACAGTACGCGTGTGAGTTCATTAGTATCATAATGAGTGAAGGTGGTGCTGCAACTTAATTATAGCGATTGATATAGATAAATATTTATTGTCAAAAATTATAACATTGTAAGTTCAAGCATTGGCGGCGTTGTGCGTTGGCGATGTTGACGGCCTCAAGCCAAGGTTTCGCACCTTTTTTCGATTGGGAAGGGGCCTCATTGGATAAAATTGGTAATATACTTAACATTAACATAAGCTCACGCCTGTATCCCCGGAGGGGTAGGCAGTGACGCACTAGCGAACTAGAACATCTACATTTCGCCGAGCTTAGTTTTGTTCCATATGTGATAGGGGGCGAGCCTATCGTCATATTGGGCACAAATTACAGAGTCCGGGTTGATATGGAAAAATGCAATATCACTTTGCCCGACCTGGGTGGTTATCACCACTTCTTATAGTAATGTTATTACAATCTTGCTTGTTCCGATTCCCGTACAAAAAAACCTAGTAAGATTATAATAACACTGCTATCAGAGGTGGTGCTAACCCCCCTGGGGATCGAACCTGAGACCTCAGGACGGTAGTCATACCGAAATACAACTACGCCACCAAGGCCGTTTAACTGCTAATATATTTTTCCGGTAAAGTTAAGGGCTTCCCAAAACCGATGCCGCCAACGTACAATGTTTGTCTAGAGCCGCCACTGTGCGTGTGCACGTGCGTGTGTGTGTGTGCGTGTGTGTGTGTGTGCGTGTGCGTGTGCGTGTGCGTGTGTGTGTGTGTATGTGTGTGCGTGTGTGTATGTATGTGTGCGTGTGTGTATGTGTGCGTGTCCGTGTGTGTGTGCGCGCGCGCGCGTGTGTGTGTGCGTGTGTGTGAGTGTGAATGTGTGTGCGCGTGTGTGAGAGTGTGATTGTGTGTGCGCGTGTGTGTGAGTGTGATTGTGTGTGCGCGTGTGACTGTGTGTGCGTGTGATTGTATGTGTATATGTGTGCATGTGTGGATGCATGTGTATATGTGTGTACATGTGTGTACATGTGTGTGTGTGTATATGTGTGTGCATGTGTGTGTGTGTATATGTGCGTGCATGTGTGTGTGTGTATATGTGTGTGTGTGTGCGTGTGTATACTGACTACTTCTCCTCGTGGTTCCCCGGGCAGGTCATGTACGGCAGCGCGGCGGCGAGCGGCTGCAGCTGGCGCAGGAACTCGTCGCCGACGCGCGCCTGCTCCGAGTCCATGTCGTAGGCGAAGTCCCCGACGTGCAGCGCCACGTCGAAGTGCCCGCGCTGCGTCTCGTCTTGCAGGTACGACAGCGACTGGACCACATACCACCACACCATCATGTATGTACCATCGAAATACGAGTGGAAAGAAACGTAAGGTAATGATGGATATGGAATGTGATTGAGGGAATGAGATGGCGAATGATATATGATGTATTGTACATGCAGAAGTTAGGAAATATAAAATCAGTGTAAATGGCGACAGGACGGAAGAGTTAGTAGTAAAACGTAAAGAGTGAAGAAAAATAATAAAAGCCATATTTTTAGGAATAAATGTTTTTTTTAATTGGCCGAATATTTCCCACATATATGTATGTGTCCCCGAAATGGCGACAACATCCACATTTCATCGAGCTCATTTCCGTCCCAGGTGTGATATCCGAGATTATCGCCATATAAGGCACAAATTCCAGACTCCAGGCTAATATTGAAAATAATCAATACCACCTTGCACGACCAGGGATCGAACTCGAGACCTCAGAACGGTAGTCGTACCATATACAACCACGCCACCGAGGCTGTCATATATAAGGCTATCATTATGAATATAATAATTTAATTTGAATTCTATGTATAGAGAAGCGAATTTTCAAAGCGAAAATTAATTTCCACGGGACTGGATACCCCAGACGGGGTTGTCGTCAGGCAGGCAGCCGGTCGTAAAAACTTAGCCAAATCCTTCCTGTAACATGCTTGAAAAAGTGTGTTGTGCAGACGCCACATTAAGGTGGGATAAGGCAGGTAGTAGGTAGATAAAGTATAGAGAACTGACGTGTGCATTCTCGCTGCCCATGTCTCCGTAGATGACGGCGCGCACCACCCACTCCTCGCCCGCGGGCGGAGTCTTGAACGAGAACATCTCCGACCACCCGTATACCGAACCGCAGTGGTACACTACAAGTGAACAACATTATATTTTAGTGGACCATAATAGAACTTGGCGGTTATCCATTAATTTAATTTTTTTCATAAATATTTCACACCCCACCTGCCCTGACCCTTCTTAGACAACTGGAGCCCCATTGGCGCCATTTTTTTTTTATTGAAGTTATACTTCTTGAGGCGCGTTATGAAAAAATGATGAGAGTGAAATTTTCAGATGCGCGCGCATCTGTGACACAAAATTAACAGTATGAAGTTGTCTACAGTATGAAGTTGTCTGCTTAACCGCGTACACGTACACGCACCCATTTGACTTCGATTGCAATTTAATATTGTTTAAATTCTTTGATAATATTAAATATATAATAATAATTAATTAATATACTTTACTTGTGACTAATGTAAGGATTGGACGTTCTGCGAATTGGACATTTAGCGAATTGAACATTGTGCAAATTGGACATTTCGCGAATTGGACATTTTGAGTTGAGATTTGGACATTTTGGGAATTGGGCATTTTGCGAAACGGACATTTCGCGAATTGGACATTGTGCGAATTGGACATTTTGAGAATTGGACATTTTGAGATTTGGACATTTTGGGAATTGGACATTTTGCGAAACGGACATTTCGCGAATTGGACATTTTGAGAATTGGACATTTTGAGGACTCGACATTTCGCGAATTGGACATTTTGCGAAACGGACATTTCGCGAATGGGACATTTGGGAATTGGACATTTCGCGAATTGGACATTTTACGAATTGGACATTTTGCGAATTGGACTTTTGCGAATTGGACATTTCGCGTTTTGGACATTTTGGGAATTGGACATTTTGCGAAACGGACATTTCGCGAATTGGACATTTTGAGAATTGGACATTTTGAGGACTCGACATTTCGCGAATTGGACATTTTGCGAAACGGACATTTCGCGAATGGGACATTTGGGAATTGGACATTTCGCGAATTGGACATTTTACGAATTGGACATTTTGCGAATTGGACTTTTGCGAATTGGACATTTCGCGTTTTGGACATTTTGAGAATTGGACATTTAGCGAATTGAACATTGTGCAAATTGGACATTTCGCGAATCGGATATTTCGCGAATTGGACATTTTGAGATTTGGACATTTTGAGATTTGGACATTTTGGGAATTGGACATTTTGCGAAACGGACATTTCGCGAATTGGACATTTTGAGAATTGGACATTTTGAGGACTCGACATTTCGCGAATTGGACATTTTGCGAAACGGACATTTCGCGAATGGGACATTTGGGAATTGGACATTTCGCGAATTGGACATTTTACGAATTGGACATTTTGCGAATTGGACTTTTGCGAATTGGACATTTCGCGTTTTGGACATTTTGAGAATTGGACATTTAGCGAATTGAACATTGTGCAAATTGGACATTTCGCGAATCGGATATTTCGCGAATTGGACATTTTGAGATTTGGACATTTTGAGATTTGGTCATTTTGAGAATTGGACATTTCGCGAATTAGACATTGTGCGAATTGGACATTGTGCGAATTGGACATTTCGCGAATTGGACATTTTGAGATTTGGACATTTTGGGAATTGGACATTTTGCGAAACGGACATTTCGCGAATTGGACATTTTGAGAATTGGACATTTTGAGGACTCGACATTTCGCGAATTGGACATTTTGCGAAACGGACATTTCGCGAATGGGACATTTGGGAATTGGACATTTCGCGAATTAGACATTTTAAGAATTGGACATTTTGAAAATTGGACATTTTGAGATTTGGTCATTTTGAGAATTGGACATTTCGCGAATTAGACATTGTGCGAATTGGACATTGTGCGAATTGGACATTTTGAGATTTGGACATTTTGGGAATTGGACATTTTGCGAAACGGACATTTCGCGAATTGGACATTTTGGGAATTGGACATTTCGCGAATTGGACATTATGAGAATTGGACATTTTGAGAATTGGACATTGTGCGAATTGGACATTTTGAGAATTGGACCATGTGGGAATTGGACATTCTGCGCCTAAACGAACAAAACATGCATCTTATACCATGGGCCATTGTTCTACGAGCAGGTGACAGCTAAAATGGTTGTTTTGCGTATGTTTTTATTTGTTGATTATCCTTTTCCAATCCTTCTATTACTTTATTGTAATTAATTATTTGCATGCAATTAAAAACTATTTTTTAATGATGCCAAAGAAGTATAACTTCTCACGCGCGTACATAAGTACACGCACCCATTTTTAAGTTCATATGACATTTATATTGTCTTAAATATAGAACACAAAGACATGTTAAAATATTCTCAAAAATAAGAAAGTTATAAACCCTTGATGATTGGCGTTACCTTCAAATTACGGGAAAGAGAAGTATCAGTATAATCACGTCACCGCCATAAAGGTACGTGTGTTGGAAAGGGATAGCAAGATATCTCCAATATATCCCCACTCCAGAATTTAAAATATGAATTTTTGACTCATTTTTTAACCAATTTCGATGCAGTTTTTACAGAAGTTTATTTTTTGTTGTATTTGCTAATACATATAAATATGTGTATAAAATTAAACATAGTCAAGTACCCAATTCAAGAAACAACATTTTTTGAACGGTAGAGCCACACTGTAAACAGTTACGTCTAGATCATGAATGGGCCAGCTTGATGTCACTATCTCACAGGAAACCGACATAAACTAGCAGTTCGCTATTGCGTTTCGTTCGGTGAGTGAGGTTTTTTGGTGATCCAATTACCTCTTCCCTAATCCCTATCCCCATCCCTTTCGGTTGACAACGCACCCATGATCTGTGGTGTGGGGAATACAAAACTCCAAACCATGTCTACACCTACATCCATACTCACCATATTTAGTGTCAAACATGAGATCCTTGAGCACAACGTTGTGTATCCACTGCGTGCGTCGTTCCTTCCCGCCGTCCGTGAAGAGTTTGGCCGAGCCCACCGCCTCCTTGTCCATGATGCCCTCGCCGTATTGAACCCGGGACTCCTCGGTGTCGTTGAACGTCGCCCATGTCACCACTATGTCGTTTGTTTTCTCTGCAAACCGGTAGTGACTTATTATGCTCTTTTTATTTTCAACTGAACCTTTTTTACATTTTTAAATATAAATAATACAAAAAAATACATTTAAATTTTTTTCATATCCTATATTGTATTGTTACATAATTATGATTGTGTCCATTACCCTCTACTCTTTATAGTAACTCAACAGTCCAGTGTTCAAATTCGAAATCCGTTCAAACCGATCATTTAGTCTCGCCTTATAAGTCACTACAAACTTTGTTATTAGCAGAATTATTAATACCTCAATGGAAGCCACCTTTTTAAAGAAAGAAAAAGATTTCAAAATTTTAAAGAAATAAATACACCCAACAGTCAAACATCTAGTCCTGACCCCACACTAGGTATAACCTATATCGTGGATGTTAGAGACTAAGAGAGACTTTTGGTCTCACAATATCCAGACTTGAAACAAATATCTGTGGGCCACACAAACATTTATCTCAATGCGGGAATCGTTCCCGCGACTTTTCGCTTCACAGCCAGCTACTCTCCCGCTGCGCCACAGAGGCTGTCAAATTTTAAAATATCACCCTTCCGATGACGACGAAGGCTAAATAATAAAGTAGATTACAATAATTAATTACGCATCAAACTGTGTATAGCTGACATTAATCTGCGGTCAGAAGTCACTTGGAACTCGACAAAACAAACACAGGAAAAGGGGCACACTGCGTCACAGAGCGATTGATAAACAATCCAAACAATACTTAGTTCAACAGTGTGTTGTTCTGGAATCATCGAATTCTTTTGTGTTCATATATGTTTTTTAGAAACAATTTCATTAGTATTCAGGAATTTATTGAAGAGTAACTTTTCTTTAAACTTTGGCATTTACTAAGGTGCTATAATCAGGGTGTGAGTCATACATACATAGCTGTATTTTACAAGCGGCCGTTTACCAGGGTGACTGACTCTTACACTTGAATCAAATTTGACTTCGATTCGATTTTATTTATTTAAACCGAAATAGAGTTAAAAAGTCACACACTAATCCAAATGACCAGTTCTCGAATCCAACGCAACATCGGCGCACTTTTTAAGTCTATTTTGATAAAATTTTAGTCACTAAATAACACCAAATCACTCCCAAGAATGTTTCCGATTTTGATTACTCAGTGGTCCTGAATTGCACTGACATTAAAAGACTATGTATGCTAGCTCTCTGTAAGTAAGTACATGACATGTTTCTTTTGATAATACAATAATGTGATTTACTTTTATTTTTACTTTATCAAGCAGCCCCTCAGTCAGCAATCATTGTGTCAAAGAGGTCACAGAGGCCTTTGACCTTACAATTCACACATAATAGGTACATTTTATATGACTTGATATGACTATCTAGTCGTTTGTCCATTTTAAATAGTTAATTAACTAGTCATGCTATAAAATGTGTAAAATCAGTGGCATGCAGACCTTACCAACAAAGAGACATAATCTACCCCGTCATTTGCTAATTAAAGGAAAAATTACTATCTAAATCAGATTTTCACTTTTGTCATTACATTAAATCAATAAGATAATTGATTATGATAGTAAAAGTGATGGTCGTGGTTATGCAAAAAAAATTATAACTTTTTTATCTACCCTCAACTGAATGGCTGTGCACTTCACTGGATCTCATAGAAAAGTAATACGGAGTGACAGCTTTCTGTTACATTTATCTCTGGGGCATCCAGCCCCAGGCAAATTAAATTAGAAAATTCACTTTGAATCGAATCCAAGACCTGCAAGTCCACAGTCCGTATATGCTGCCACCAGTACCGGATCTAATTTTTTTCAATGCGGGGGCAAGCTGCTAGTTTGCCCAATATAACACCCCCACATTACAGTACCCTCCAGATTTCGCCGCCTCCCAAATCCTGCCGCCCAGAGCACGTGCACCCGCGCGCCGACCTCCCCCCCGCAGATCTGGCACTAACTGCCACTACGCCAAGAGCCAGAGGCACTAAACAATACTAGTCCTGATATGAGTTGCTTTTTTCTTCTTATTAACAATGACAGTTATCATTAAATCTCACATTTATATGAGTTTATTGTAGTTTGGGGGAGGCCTATGTTTAGCAGTGGACGTCCTATGGGTGATGATGACGATTGGAATTTGGACAATATGCTATACTAGTCAAATTTTTGGAGATTTTACTATAACTAAAAACTTAATTTACTAAAACTATTTTACTATTTTACTAAAATTATTTTACTATAATTAAAAAAATAACTTTAATCATTATTGAGAGATGCATATTAACTTGATTTTCAGCTAAGTCCTAGTTTAAAGTTTCAAGCTAAGTGCAGAGACAGGAGCCCACAACCAATACTATTTTTTTGTTAATGATATTGTACTAAGTAGAGATACAGAATAATATTGTTCAATTTAAACCCACAAACATTTACTGTGTCATGAAACTTGTCTTATTCCAAGCATCTACCTACATACTTGTTTTTATTCAATTGCTATAATTTCTTTGTAAGCTTAACAATAAATAGTATGAACAAACACCTTCAAATAAATAGAAAAAAATAAATAATTGAAAACAGGTTGGTAAGCTATGCTATGATTTTGTTGCTATTTGTAGGTATGGCTTTAGTGGTTACTGGTTGGAATCATCAGAGCTGTGACTATAATAAAATAACCTTTTTTTTTTCTACCTGCCCTTATCCCACCTTAATGTGGGGTCGGCGCAACACGCTTTTTCAAGCATGTTGCAGAAATGGTTTAGCTTAGTTTTTACGACCGGCTGCCTGCCTGACATCAACCCCCTCTGGGGGATCCAGGCAAATTAAATAAGATTCGCTATGCCTGACCTGGGAATCGAACCCACGACCTCCCGGTCCACAGCGCATATATGCTGCTACTAGACCAAGAATGCGACATAATAAAATAGGCATTAATTTTTAAAATATTATAATAAAATACGAATATAGTTACTCACCACCAAACGCTATGTGTATCTGTTCTGGCTGACAATAAGTACATTTATATTGGGGGACCGAACGATCATTAACTATCCAGGCAGTACAAACATGAAGTAAAAACAGTATTATTAATTTTCTCATTATAATTTTGACGCAGTAATCGTAACCTATGTTAAATCACCGAGCCGGTATATGGATGCGCAAATCCGCTTGAATCGTTATAATATGTAACTACAATCGGTATCGCCTTTGTGTAAAAAAATAATTTATAAACAAAGGCAGACCTTCGTCCACCCGCGATCAAGAACAATCCTCCTCAGTCAGCACAGCCCTACAAAGTACTCTGTGCACAGCCCTTATTAAAATGTGTCAAAGAGCATAAAATGTGTCAGGGAAGTCAATGAGGGATGATACTCAGCAGCTTAGTTATGACATACTTGGTACAAACGTGAAACGTCGCGTGGCATCGCCAAAGCCGGCACTCGGCAGCCGGGTCTCCTGCACTAAAACATTACCCAAAACATGTATTTTTTTATCTATGGTCCATTGTTCTATGAGCAGGTGACAGCTAAAATCGTTGTCTAACGTATGTGTTTTAAGTGTTTTGTTTCTAAAATCTAGTGCAGGACACCCGGCATAACGCTTTAATACGTTGCTATTGGAAACAAGTTGGTACACTTATACCATATTATGTCCCCGTATAAAGCCGCGTTTCCTGTCCTATTTTTCCCCAAACATTACACAAAAATACATACGCAAAACACCTATTTTAGCTGTCTCCTGCTCGTAGAACAATGGACCATAGATAAAAAATGCATGTTTTGTGTAGGTGTTTTGTATAATGTTTTAGTGCAGGAGACCCGGCTTTAGTAATGAAGAGATTAATGATTTTACTTGGTATGTAGGTACAAAAAGAAGTTGGTACCGTGTTTATCATCACATCCCTATGATAAGTACGTTCTGAAACTATCGCAACTCCCAAGTGTCATACTTATACAGATGGACATTTATTATATTCAATTATTAAATAATGAATATTAAATTATATCAAAATAATATTTTTCTTTCTAAATTTTTTTATAATATAATATTATTTATTTTATGTAGTATCTACAATGAAGGAAAAATATTCGTAACATGTGATCGTAACGTCTGTTTGCTTTTAGGATTTGAAAATTATTTCAGTGCTCTTTGTTTCAGTGTGATTCAGCGGTTAATTGAATCTTTGAATTGAATAAAAGTGTTTAGTTTAAACTCTAAAGTAAGTACCTACTTAACCTTTTTTATTTTTGAGTTTACGATATAAGAAAGACTGCCTCGATGGCGTAGTGGTATTACTTGCGCTCTTATTGCGCTATACGACTATCGACCTGAGGTCTCGGGTTGGATCCCCGAATCGGGCAGTGATATTGAATTTTTTAGTATCAGCCCGGAATCCGAAATTTGTGTTCGAATTGGCGATTGGCTCGCCCCCTTTCACATTTGGGACGGAACTAAGCTCGGCAAAATGTGAGTATTCTAGTTCGCTAGTACGCCTCTGCCTACCTCTTCGGGGATACAGGCGTAAGCATATGTAAAGACAAGTTTAAAGAATTAAGTTATTGGTTTAGGTCAATGATATTTCATAGTTAAGGTGTATATATTTCATAGTTAAGGTGTATACATAGAAGTCTATGGTTTAGATTGCTTGGTTTTAGTTCCCTGCAGGGCTCTATGACCTAACGACTCTATGAGCACTTAACGCCATCATGCACAGGTAAAGAGTCAGTGCCTGATGCCAGGTACACACTAACCAAAGGCAAACAAATAATTGATCATTCAGTTGTAGTCAAAGACAGGAGAACAGCATGAAACTTTTAATCCAAAAGTTTCAAGAGTTGTGATCTCAAGGTCATGTCACTCAGTCATTTTTGAAAAATACGGGTGCAAGGTTGTACCAGCATAATAATGTTTAGACAATAAAATTGTCTTAGGGGATTCTTGAAAATTCACAGAACATTCTAGGGTATATAAAAATGGTAAAAAGCTCCCTGGCATTGCAATCAGTGGTAGATGGTGTTACTGATGTTTGAAATTTTTTTTTTGTATGGAAACTCGCTTAATAGCCGCTCTATATTTCATTTATTTATTTTATTTATTTAGGATCGCCAAGGGGTTACAAATACAGCACCTATATATCATAGTATATATCTTTGGGTTGGAGTGTACCTGGCACCAAGCACATGCTCTTACATTTACATTACAGAATCATGCCCCGAACCATATTAAAGGTACATAAGTATCATCTAATCACACATAAATGAGTAGACGTTAAGATTCTTGTAGAAAGAGTACAATAATAACACATAAATTGAATATCACTTAGATGACGTTTTTAGTTTTGTAAATGGGTAGTTTATGGACTATAGGTACCTAAATTAAATTTAAAATTCTGATGAGAAAGGATTTCATATAATAATGAATACCAAAAATAATTAATTTACAGAAACAATATTTTATTATTTCAGTCACATTAAAAAAACCTTTTACCTAAATAAAATAAATGGCATAATACAAATAATTATACATTTAAAACCTAACGAATGTAGCATATTATATTACAATAGACTTTGTACTCTAGGCTTTACACATATTAATTATGACCAAACATAATATTTAAGGCACTCAACATCTCTGCACCTAACATGTGTACAACAGTAAGTCAAATATTGCCTACTATATTTAATTATATTCCTGTTTAAATAGATCCTTCCGATCTACAATATGGTATGAGACAGCAAATTATAATCATCTTTATTCTATATATTAATTATATTATACATTGGATCTCCTTTATTTATTTCAACAGATCAAAACTGATTTCTTCACCTTCACTTCTAGGCCCTTTGATAGCTGGCTCACCACTGAGTTCTCCTACACTTCTTAATGGCAATATACCTCCTGAGAAAGCATCTGAACTGTACAGGGATATTGTTGATGTGGAACTTGATTCAGAAATAGTTGGCACTCTTTTTGGGACATGCCATCTATTGAGTTTTAATTTAATCTCACCTAGGCTACTTATTTCTGATGAAGAATTATCAGCATCTATAGATGTGGAACTTTGTGTTGAGGATTTAGCTACAGTTTTAGATTTTGATGCAATTTTAGATGGAGTTTTGCTGCAACTACCTAATCTAGATAATACATCCCGAGAAGTTTGTGGTAAACGGAGGCTAAATCTTGGTGATGAAAGGTTTATTGAGATATCGCATTCTTCATTATCAATATTGACATTGACCCCTATATCCTCAGTCTCGTGAATAATGGGACTTGTTTGATTGTCAGCCACACAAGCAGAAAATGGAGATGTGGTCCTTGTCTTAGTCCTTTTTGGTGAAGTCATGACACTCTTCATCCTTGCTGGAGATGTTTGTGTATTTTTTTGGTAGGCAGCTACATTTTTATCACTTTCTGTCATATCTTTTGAGGTTGATGGTTTAGTAAAATTTTTCTCCAATAAATCACCATACTCATCTATAATTAACTTCTTTATTAGTTCCTTTTCTAATTTAAACATGTGTTGGACTTCACCAGAAGGATCTATAGAAGGCCATAAATCATTGTGAATGGGTTGTATGCTTGTGTTGTCATTTCTAGGTGAAGTTTGGGTTTCTTTGGGGAGTATTCTACTTGCAGTAGAACTTTGAGTACCTGTGTCTTGTCTATCTACAGAATGTATAAATTCAAATATATCTACTGACTTTTTAAAAGATAGGTTTGTTGTTTTAGTGAAAGTAGTGTTTTGAACTTTAGATGTACTTGGCTTCTGATCGTCGTCATCGACAGCGCTATCGGAACTTTTATGCAGTTCAGATTTTTCAGAATCCTCAGATTGGGAATCTTTGTTGTTTTCATTCTCAGATTTTGGATTATGTTCTGATTTGTCATCTTCAAAGTCATCTAAATAACTTTCATTTTCTTCACAACCATTTTCTTCAGTGGATTCTTGTAATTTTGGGGCTCCATCACATTTCTTACTATGACTTTTCGATATAGTTTCACTTATAGTCTTCTCTATGTCTAAAACTTCTTGCAATAAATTTTCATCAGATGTAGTAAGAACTCTTGGACTTTCCTTCTGTTTATACGTCCTAGGGCTATTTTCACGACTACTTAAAATTCTATCTAATATAGGGCTCAATGGTATGTCATTCTTATTTGGAATTTCAGATATTTCTTTTTCTATATCACTTACCCTAACTCCACCTAATGTTAGTTGGGAATATGGGACATATTCAGCATTATTAAGCTTAGATGGGTTCAGTGTTATTTTGTCTGAATGTGTTCTTTTATTTTTCGTACTTTTTGAGGTTACGACACTTTTCCTTGAACTAGATGGACCATAAACTTTGTTCAGTTTTTTTTTCCACTCTTCCAAATTGAGATGTGTCTGTTTCTTAGACTCTTTTTTACTTCCTGCACTTTTACTTTTACGGTCGACTAATTTCTGTGTTTTGGGAGAATATTGATTAAATTTAGGAGTTTGTAATATTATTGGTGCATCAGAAGAAATATTGTTGGTGGAGTCACTGCTACAACACGTAGACATTATTTGTACTTTTCTAACTGGCTTATTATATTTTGTTTGCTTGTACTGCACTGGCTCGTTAGATATTACAGGTACTTGCTTTGGTTCCATCTCATGTTGTATAGATACTACAATTACATTATTTCTATTATTATTATTTTCCTTATCTACTGTGCATTCTGGCAAAATATCTATATTTAAGACCTTCTGCTCCTTTAATTCGCTTCTAATATTAATGCTTGGCATTTCTTGTACCTGTAGCACTTTACGCGAGTTTTCTTTATCTTTCGGTTCAATATATTTATAATAAAATTCATTATAAGCAACAGCTGGCGCATTATTTATTACTTTACAATTATTCAACTTTTCATTGTTTTTATTATTTTGTTGCTTATCGCTAATTTGGATTATCTTAGTGCGAGATACACCTAAATTTCTATTTATTGGTTTAGTTTGCATTGGTGTCACATTTACTTGTACACCGGTGTTGTTCATCCTGATCCTTTGTGTTGTAACAGGCTTTGGTTTATTAATCACGCCATGTAAAATGCCTGGTTCCACAGCATAATGAGATTTATCAACAATTTTATGCCCATGAAATTTAGCGTTTACCAGTTCTTCAATGTGAACTTTTTCGTTAAATTCTTCGTCCAAAGGCGTGGGCGCTGTTTTAATTTGCACACCAGGCTCATGAAATTTAGACAGTTCCCCAGATAGAAGTTTCAGGTCGTCTGCAGTTGATTGCAGCATTTCGTGTAATTTCCTTAGGATTATTTCATCTTCTGGTCTTAATGCTGGTTCTGGATCCCATAAATTTTCATCTATGATGTTGACCATTTCAATATTTTTGCTGCTCTCAACCTGTAAATAAATATATGAGCATATTTAAGAAAAAGAAAACTGGATTTATTTTATCCTAGTTAACATACATAACATAACATAAGCTCACGCCTGTATCCCTGAAGGGGTAGGCAGAGGCGTACTAGCGAACTAGAACACCCACATTTCGCAGAGCTTTGTTCCGTCCCAGATGTGATAGGGGGCGAGCCTATCGCCATATCGGGCACAAATTCCAGACTCCGGGCTGATATAGAAAAATCCAATATCACTTTGCCCGACCCGGGGATCGAACCCAAGACCTCAGGACGGTAGTTGTACCGAAATACAACTAGGCCACCGAGGCAGTCAGTTTATCCTATTTAGTTTATTAGGCAGTTTATCCTAGTTATACTGTTCTAATCTGTCTAGTAGGTGTAAGCTCCCCAATTTTGGATTAGTGAGAGGTGACACTTGGATTTACACTTGGTCTTATAGTGATAGCCTCGCCTCCTATCACATTTGGGACGGAACTAAGCTCGGCGAAATATGGATGTTCTAGTTTGCTAGTGGGCTTCTGCCTACCCCTTCGGGATACAGGCGTGTGCTATGTATGTATGTTTATCACATGAAGGGACAGAAGTAAGTTTGGCAAGGATGTCAGTGATCTAGTAGGAAGTAGGATCTATTAAAAGTTTTTTTCTATTAAGTACATAGCCTCATGTCTACATACCAGAAATGGTATAGGCGAACTGGAAAGTCTAACGACACCCACATTTCATTGAGTATGTGTTCATAAATACTAACCAAATATCGATCGACTGGGTATCGCGGACCTGTCCTCATCTGTTTGTCAGACAGAGCGGTTCTGGCATCCTCTCCGTCGTCCCGCTGCTCCGATCTGGTGACAAACAATACGTGCGCCATGTTAGTTAGTTAAGTAACCCATACCTAGATATACATTTCAAGTAATGTTTATTATTTTTGTTAATAGATAGCTGGTTAGCAGCTACACAACTAAAAGTGTAAAATACAATTATTTTGCTCGATTTAAAAAGACCTTATATCATTTCTGCTGATAAATAATAAGAAACAAAATAATATTTAAAATTAAGTTTTTATCTAAGTAATTTTATAATCTGATGTCATGACACACTAACACGGAATCACCCATCAGACGAAGAGATCAAAATATTAATATGTGCAATAAATATTTAATTATTAAAAAGAAAACTACAAAAATACTAATTTTGTTAATCAATAAAATTGTTTGTTATAAAGGATTGATATAGGTAAAATCATCATCAGCCATAGGACGTCTACTGCTGAACATAGGCCTATGGCTGGTGAAGATGATGATGATAGGTAAAATAAAATCACATAATATACAAAATCACATCAATTGTATTTCACCAACATGTACATTAACGTCTTAATCGAAGCATTTCACTTGCTGCTTACAGTAAGAAAGAGACAATTCTCAAAAGTATATTTCCGTGTCGAACCACAGTCGACAGCTACAAACAAGCCTATTGATAAAGGCGGATTATATCATTTTGATATGCTAAATATAACAAAACAATTTTTGTGCATAATACGATGTGGCTTGAAAAATTTCCCGTCCAATTGCCAACGCATGTTAATGCATGCAACTATTGAAAAACATCACATTATATAAAACATCTTTAACATTTACATTCGAAGTAAACACGACGTTTGTAGTTTCCAAACATCCCTTTACTTCACACAAAGAAAATTACTTTGCGGGCACATTTTAAAACTTTCAAATAACATTCAAAAATCCTCTTCATGCCAATACAGTTGTATCATTTAACATATCAAAAGAGCTAAAATAAGATGCACAGTATGTGCTTACAAAATTTATCTTTGCCACAATCTGGCGCGATTTATTTCAACACATGACAAACCCGTCCATCGGGTAGATTCCAGTTTTCACTGATAATACTACTTATCAATTTCGAATCTATCAGAAACACGACGCTAATGACAGAATCAAAAAGTATTCAGATAAAGAAAGTAACATTATTAGTGCCTAAGTATTTCAAATAATATAACATGGCGAAATATACTCGGTAAAATCGAGGACAATGTTAACAAAAGTGACGTGCAGCAACGAAATTATTACACATTACGGATTAAATAGGACAAAATAGAAATTATATAAAAGCTCAAAGTCCCTACTAATACTGGATCAAAGGCTTCAAAACAGTACGACCGTATACACAAAGTTATCTAAAATATTTACAAGTAGACAAAGTATATACAATGTTCGTATATATTTACACATATAACATCTAAAATAAATAATAGACTTGTCAATTTAATTGAACGTTCTATAGTCAATGTTTAAGGACTCACATACGTCTCATTAAATATATAAAACTAACAAATCGAAAACGATCGATGTATGTTCGTAACGTAAACTGTCATGTCACACCACGTGCACGTCATATACATACATATTCTAATGTTATAGTTTTATCTTGTGATTATGTACTCGAAAGTTAGCAAACGTTTAAATATTGTGAATACAGAGACATCTAAATAAATATATTGGTATGATCACTCTATAAATTAGCAAAATCGGTCAGAAACGCAAAGTAAATATAAGATAACTGAAGCCAATCAACCGTCGTCTGATAGCGTTCGAAATTGACGTACACTACGAATCGTTTAACATTATGACATATATAATGATAATTATATAAGTAATGATTACTTCACTTTATACAAATATAGCAGCGAGTTTTAAGAGTTCCTATAACGGCCGCGTGTTCGCGGATCTGACAATTTGACATTTCACAAAATGACTAGGTACGCCTCCCCCACGTGCAAAGCGATGTCGCTAACAGTAGCGCGGGCGCGTGCGCCGACCAGCCGGCCAGTCGGCCAGCTCCACGGTCACGGGTCGAGCCGGACGGCGCGCGCGTCTGCGACCCAACAATGCAATCATTATCCTTACAAAATAATCAACTCAAATGCTGACGCTGCCACGCTTAGCCGAGCGCCAATAACTAGAATTTTTGAATGATTTCCGATTAAATGTAACGTCGCTAACAAAGAAATACACTAGATTTTTCACCATAGTACCGAATCGGTTCGTCGAATGAAAGACAATAACGGAACTCGAGCCACTCTGAATAAATCGCTTTAAATTAAGATTATTTCGCATGCGCTGATTGTAATAAATACAAATATACATTGAGCTACGGCCTGTACATGGAGCGATACGCTTCCGATATCCAACCACTACGTTTTTACAATCAGTACTCTCGACTACATAAAATATGTCATGATCATGATATCGCATAATACTCGTACAGTAGGTACACAAGAATCACATAAATAAATGCCAAGTTCGCTATGGTTCGGACCTAAAGGTAACTAAGAAAATGGCATACGAATAAATCCCGCTCACAAGACGGCGCGGGTCTGCCTCCTCACGGAATTACGATGCCGGAAGAGTACGGCCTCAGATCAACAAGTCTCCCATGCATGATGCGGGTCGACGGCACAGTAGTAATCGAAAATTCATCGAAACGGATATGTACTATTTCAGAATCCTGTAGGGTTCCGTTGACGTCGCCCGATCCGACGACTACCCCGAGACAATCAAAGAAAACGACAAGGCCCATATACGCCGACACGGCTCGTTCTGTTGCTACCGCATTCTCATTTCTGATACTTTGACAGTAGACGGCCACCGGCGAGCGAACTAAACTTAAAGTTGACTATTTACAAAGTTATATACAAATGTGTCGGTGTATCCGAGCAACGCCGTCGTCGCTCCGGCACAGTGCCGCGGAGCCGCGCGCCGTGCGCTTGCGGCCTCGTGCCGCGGCAAGTCGTCACTCCTCCCGTGCGTTCACAGCGAGAGGGACAAGAGGTAAAATCGGGGCGGCGATGCGCTGCCCTAGGTCTCCCGCTCCTTCTTCGGCTTAAACTCCTCGCCTAAAATCGTCGCGATCTCGCCCTGCATGAATGCCCACGGGACCGTCGAATTTGCCAGTGGGCATTTTTCCCCACTTGGACAGTACACCTGCAAAAAGGGGAAAAAAATTACAATCGTATTATCAAACAGAAGCTCGGGGATAATTATGTGTGAGCAATTATTGCGGCCATTCAAGCATTAAGTTAAAATAGAATGCAATCACTGACCTCGGATCCCTGCTGTCGCTTGATGGAGTCCCGGGAGCAGGGGAAGCAGAACTTGTGATGCGGCTGGCTGGGACACTGCACGAAGTGTGTGTCTTCGAGCCGCTCCTGGCACAGCGTGCACTTGAGCAGCGGCGCCGGCGCAGTGGCGGCCGCCTCCGCGCCCTCGCCCGCCTCCGTCGACGACACCGACGTCGTCGACGACACGTGCCGGGAGCCCGACGACCGCCGCCCGCCGTTCGACCCTGCCGGACCGGACAACAAGGAGTTACATAACGAGTCATTCACGAACGAGGGGAACCACTTCATCACTATCGTATGGAGGAGTCGCGCGAGTGAGTTGGCAGAGTGTCGCTCGACGTTGGGCGCAAGCGGTCGTCGGGCGCCGTTGCCCGGCCGGCCCGAGTGCGGACAATGCGAACTACCGTTACGTTTTCAGCGCGAATTAATAGCAATAGTTAACGTTATTTTCAAATGTATTTTTTCCGTGGATGTTATTGATTTACCGATCATTATAGATCTTAAAGCCATGCATTATGACTTATGACCACGCAAAACGGTCAGTCTGTGTGACGAAATTTTTTTAAATTCCGACTAGTTGATTTGATATCGTCCTTTTTCTGATTTATCAATAAATGCTCTATAAAACCTTAACTACCTGAAGAGTTGGGCGAGTGTTGGCTAGAACGACTGGCGGAGCGTTGTGGCGGTGGCTGTGGGGGTGATCCTCCAGCCGATCGAGGGGAACCTGGAGGTAACGTGTCAGCCACCGACATGAGCGCCGCCATGGGCGAAGGGCCGGCACCGCCAGCGCCTGTCACCGGTGGAGAACCAGCGGTGCGCCCTAACGGCGATCCGGCCGAGCCATTTGTCAGTGGAGCGGCGTTACCATAACCTGCAAGAAGCAATCAAGATGCCGATGATTATACTACACGAACATAATAGGTACTGGTGGTTCAAATAGCTGGCATTATCGGGATGAATTTTGTAAAACAATAATATTAACGTCTCATTGGATTGAATAATAAATGAGAAATGTGTTGAATATGTATAAAACTATTACGCTGATGAGGAGAATGTTGTTGGAACAGCTGACGGGGAAAGGTCTTCACGTGTCGTTACGTCGACACACCCGAGAAAAAAAACGTGACATTATTACACAATAAAAACTAGATTAGACACGTAGAGTCTGTTGTAATCACGTTGAAAATAGATTAATTTCATTGTGCTGAACGAAATAAAAGTAAAATCCCATTTAACATGTCACCGTTGAGAATAGTAACTGGCACGAGACGTGGTCCGTGCCGCTGTCGCGCCGGTGCGTCCCACGGCCCACCACACAGTAAGTACACTCGCGCGACACCGTTTCCATTTGTCCGAATAACCTCACATTCAATGTTGGATGACACATCGTTTGCGGTGGACCGACGGATAGTAAACATACGTTCACACACGCATATAACGTGTTATAAATAACATTGTGTTAATACGCGCTACGTAGTGAGCGGCGAGTGGCGATGTGTCACTGCATGGTCACAGAGAGTGGCGCGCCGGCTCCTGCAGCAGACGAGAGCTGCGCCACAATAACATTTAGAGTGATGCGGACGAGCATTCGTCGTTCGGTTGGCTCTGCCACAGTGCAACGGACGTGTCGCGACTCGCGACGTTGCCAAACCTATCTAGTATCTACTATCCAGATGTGGCTCCCAGCGCATGCGCACGTGTGTGTGTGCGTGCTCGCTACGAACCGACCGCGACCGTTGCTATGTTACGAAACATTCATTACTATGTTTACGCTATACAGTAGTGTGCAATGTATATTTCAACTATATGTATTTGCAAATAGGAATATTTACATTTGCATTAAAAATTGAAAATGTTATATAGGTACCTACATAATTAAGAGTGTAAGTTTTGTAAATGGCATAATATTTGTCCTGCTTATTGAATGCAAAATACTTTCGACAAATAATTGAATTACTTCTAACCTCTATTATCAGCATTAGTGATAAATATTGTTTATTATTGTCGTGGATAATTGTGGCGTTTAGAAGAACTAAATCTAATCTTTAAGATGGAAGTGTGTCATATGTACGAAAGGAACCAATGTTCACTCTATTGTGACGTTCGAAATAAAACGTAAACATGGATTATTCATTAGTGAATAGTGGTAAAAGGGCGTGAGTTATGGTCGGATGATCGTCGGCAGTCAAGGCACGGCCCATATGGCGACGGTGACGTCACGTGTGGTGACCTTTTTGGCCGGCAGCTCGTGGCGACCGCGGCTGAGCGCTCGCTGAACACGCCAGCGGAATGTGGTCGAGCGGCTCTGCCAAGCGTAGGCTGGAGGTATATTTTTTCGCCCGCCGGCCTACCTACATACGTACGCGAGCGAAAATGTCGTCACGCGACGTTGCCGCACCAGCGCTTGGCACGGCGCAGCGGTGGCGTCGTGCATGCATTCACGGCGCTCGTCTATGTTACGTGGGTGTTTGTACGTAGCGGCGTGGTGTGCGAGAGGCCGCCGCCGGCCGCCACCGCGGGCTCGCTTTCGAGAACGCTCAACCAGTCGGACCGGTTTCGTATTTATGGACTCGCTTAATGCACCTACCTAGATACGAGTCCCGTGGCCGACGCTTGCGCAAAACGTCCGTCGCTCCATCGCTTCGGACACGTTCACGTTCGTTGCTTATCGTTCGTGTTATCGCACTACGCGTGACTCCACTAAATAGCTATTTTAATATATTATGTAGGTTACATCGTTATTTGTAAACAATGCTATTATAATTAACACTTGTATTGCGACACTCCGTATTGCTATCTCAGCTATGATTAGAATTCTCGGTATTCAAGTCAATTTAAGCAAGCGATCGATCGTTAATGTGCGGCTAAATCATTCGTCTTGCTGTGACAAAACTATGACAATTGCAAAAGTAATAAAATTCTAGTGAATATGTACAGACGTTTTGACTTGAATGATTGGCAACATGCAGCGCAGAGTTTAAAATATTGTTGAATTTTCGGAGATACCTTTTACAATATTGTAAGTCCGTCGATTGTTATCCTAGAATAAATTTGTGAATTGCCTTAACAAAATTACGAGAAACATTTTGGAAATATATTATGGGGGAGACCTATGTTCAGCAGTGAATGTCCTGTGGCTGATGTGTATTTTTGTATTGAAGATTATTATTTATCATTGCTATTTAATACGAATTAGTTTTATTTATTACTATTAAGGTTTTTTGAATTTTACCTAACCAAAAAGTCTCTAGACATTCTATGATATAGTATACGTCTCAAAGGACCATACGGAAGCTCCTAAAGAAGGAAAGGCAGTAAGAATGTATAGATTAGAGAGCAGTATTGGTAGTGGATATTGATTGTTTTAGTTTACTAGTCTGAAAATATTTGAATATTATAAATATTTTGAAAATGCATTTGCAAATATACATATTTTATGGATCTTCGAATTTACCATGACGTTATAGCATGGAAAAGCGGGTACATTGGACCTCATAATTATTATAGCGCGTACAGTTATCAATACAATATGTAACATGGTCACTGGTCAGTTCATCCTGTTTCTCTCGACAATGTCAGCTAATGAATATACTTCAAAGACGCAGCATATTTTGAAAAAACGCGAAAATTTAACTTACCGTTTGATTTGAACGATGTGCCGTCAAAAGACGGCGTGCGTAAGGGATGTTTCTCCTGTTTAAAAACACGATCTTGAGCGAAAGATGCAGCGGCCAGCGAAACGGCGGGTAGAGAATCACCACGAGTTAGCGGCGGCCGAGAGTGTTCTTCTAACAGTCTTTTGGCGGGCTCGTGATGTGTCTGATGATCATCATCATCGAGCGGTCGTTTCAGTGTAAGACCGGGCGCAAGTCGAGCTCCGCCGTGCGTCGGCAAGTGGTGAGCCGGTAAGTGTGTCAGCCGCCGGCCATCGTGGTCGTCTCGGCGGCTGCCATACTCAGCCAACAGTCCTGCGGTCGCGGTGGTGGGTCGCTGGTGGTGCAGCGTGAAGCCGGCGGCGGGCGCGTGGTGCGCGGGCGGCGCGGGCTGGGCGCGCGGAGTGTCGGCACCGTTCTGGTGCGCGTCCAGGGGAGTGCGGTGCGCGCCCTTGCCGTGCGACGGTCCGCGTCCCTCTTGGAACCCGTGCGCACGCTTCAGCTGGCGTGCCGTGTCGAGAACCACCTCGATGCGGTCGGCGCCCTCATAGTTGACGCACCCGCGGCACACCGCCTCCGAAAACTCGTGCAACATCGCCCACGGCATCCGGGGCAGGTCGCACAAGTAGCAATGCTGTCTCTTCTGCATCACCGACATCTCGCCGCCGGGTGGAGCGCGGAGCGCGAGAGATCGGCTTTCCTCGTTTCTCTTGTAAATTGTCAC
Source organism: Clanis bilineata (assembly GCA_036417725.1). Classification (NCBI taxonomy): domain Eukaryota; kingdom Metazoa; phylum Arthropoda; class Insecta; order Lepidoptera; family Sphingidae; genus Clanis; species Clanis bilineata. Next base: position 16,199,842 of record CM071154.1, on the reverse strand, counting down.
TGATTTATCGAACCCGCCGACAGAAACACCGTCACCATGGTACACACGCGAACACTGTACGGGATCGATCACATTCGGGTCCGCGAACTTGTGATGCGCGAGTCGCGATACGTGTGAGACACTCGTTTCAGCTGCAGGTCGACGATAGACTGAGCTCGGGCGACGGGTGCCGCGGGGGGCCGGCGGCGCGGCGGTATCGAGCGGTGACGTCAGCGCGCGCAGCACTCCACCACGCGCCGAGGACGAGCCGTTAGCCGCGGCCCGCGACGCGGATGCGCCGCTCTCCCGCGCCCGCGCTCGCTCGCTCCCCTCCCCCCGCACCCTGCCGCGCCCCGACCCCGGCCTGCAGCGCTTATCGCACGATAACGAGCGCTATACAGTATACGTACAGCGCGCCGCACCCGCCCCGCCCTGCACCCGTTGCGTGTGCAATGGGGTTATTACTGAATTTGATGAGGGTGCAACGCTCGGTCCGGCTAGGAACATGAGACGCACTCCGGAACAAAACTGCACTCATGTGAAACACTTAAATAGTTGGCATATAGGCAGAAATAACCTCATTAATGCCGTAAAACTGAACGATGACCAGACGATAATTGAGTCTTGAACGAGGAAAAAATCGTGTAAAAACGAGAATATTATAATACTCGGGTCACGTTACCGAAAGATAGTAACTATTAAATACCAATAAGTTACGTTAATTGGAAAGGAAAGCGAATACCGTGACAGATAGCGGGCGTGTTGGAGCCTTTAACGAGATCGATAAAGACAATCGAAAACCTAAAAATGCGTCACCGACAAATTAGCCATTAACGAAATGAATCACGGAGTCGAGCGGCTCGCACGCCAAGCCGGCGACCCTCGATTCCGCTAACTGCCATCCATGTTATTCAACGAAAGTAAACAGCTTCTGTTGTGGAATAACAATTAGCGTTAACGCGTATCGTAGACATGTTCCATGCATTAAATTTCAATCTATTCTCGCTCGGTTTCCTTTCTGACGGTTGCATTCTAAATTATTATTACCGACTACTTCGGTTGGATTCAACCGGAGTGGATGCCGAGAGCGGGGGAGCGAGTCGCGACCGGTGTGGCGGCCATCTTGAGACGTGACGTCACGTGACGAGTCAGCCGAGCGTGCGGCCCGGCAACGTCGCACCGCTCACTTCGCCATGTTGCCGCTCATTTTTGTTGTGTGTGCTTTAATAATGATGAAGTTGGCTCATCGCTTTTTGTATGCGGCTAAGGATCGGGGAAAAAACAGTTATGCGGCCAGGTAAACTTGGATGACGAACCGGTGATCGTGTCCGCACTCGAAGCTCGCTCCGTCTCACCGGCTCTGTGTACGCTCATGCTCTCTGCTCACGTTGCAACTTTCAACAAACGCAATTCAGAGACGGACACTGATTTCCGTCACCATCTCGTATACTATATGTATCTTACACACATATTAAATAATTCAATCGTCAAACATTAAAGGACATATTTAACGAAACGCGATGCGATGATAAAGTAGGTATTTATAACCGACGAAATGACGCCGAGACAGCCGAAATTATACAAATAGTATTACACCTACCGGATACATATGTCTCGTTACACTACTATAAGAGCATTAAACAAATGATATTGCTTTTACATTTTTTTCAACGTGGTTGTTTGAAACGCGAGTAAAGTAACTATTATGATTAGAATACTAACTCTATTATTAATCAGCCATCAGAAAGAGTGGCTAATGACGAATGTTTATAGAGAGAGATGACAAATCTGCGTAACATAATGAAATAAAACGTTTCACAAACGTCGCACTACGGATTTTACAGAGCTCAAAATGTGCAATCAAGTAATCGAGTTAGCCTTCGGAGTTAGTAAATTCACCTCATCACGGTCGAAAGGATAATCGGATCCGACACGAATTCATTTAGAATGGCTGACGTTAACAGTTATTTTGCTGTGAAAAAACATTCATGAATCGTTGACTGAATGATCAAATAAAAGTAAACATGACCATTTACGAATGTAATTATTATTTCTATTAAAATGGGGACTAAACAATGGATAGTGAAAACCACAGGTGGTGAAACGCAACATCTAATCGAGCTAATGTAATCCTTCTTTTTTAGGGTTCTGCACCTCAAAAAGAAAAAACGGAACCCTTATAGGATCACTTTGTTGTCCGTCTGTCTGTCTGTCACGACCCTTTTTTTCAGGAAAGCGTGGAGGTATCAAACTGAAATTCATATCAAATACTCAAGTCTACTGTACCTTAGAGCTGTGAAAAAATTAAACTTCTAGGTCAACGCAATCAACAGATCAAGCCGTTTATGTCGCAAATTTTCGATATTCGCAAGAGAATCAAAACCTACAGAGTACTTCCCGTTAACTCAGAACTCTTGAAATTTAGTACGAAGCAACGTCTTAGGACAGATATATGAAAAATTACGAAATTCATTATAGAGGATTACCTAGAGGTTTGTACGGAACCCTCGCCTCGGAGCGCGAGTCCGACTCGCACTTGGCCGGTGTTTTTGCAAATACGGACACTATAGTTATACATCGCAATGGAGATCATTGCTTAATTAAACTTGCAGATTTTTAGTTTGACAATCAAGAAAGTAAACAACGTAATATACTGCGAAGTTCGCAGTAAACCAGCTAGAGCGGTCAAGGTTTTATTTATTTATTTATTATTAGCATAAGTAATTTGTGACATAAATAAACTAATAACATTGTTTATATGTATGTCATAATGATTTTGTACCAACTTCGAAGGTCTAAAATACTGATAATATACAGAGAGGTTGATGATGTCACGTACATAACTCGTTATTTTAATCTAATGATAATAAAATCAATAATGAAGTCATATTCTTTCTACCTGCCCTTATACCACTTAACGTGGGGCCAGCGTAACATATTTACCAAGCATGTTCCAGAATTTAATTATGAGATTATGGCCCAACTTCAAAACTTATCAGCGGTCTGAGCAGGAAAATATCTGACAACCGTAAATGTATTCGAACTCGATGCGCGTCTATGAAATTTGTATGAAATATTAACCAAACGTCATCAGTGCGCAGCGAACTCGAATACATTTACATTTACATTAGTTTTTCGTGCTCGGGCTACTGATCTTGAGATGAGACACCCTTGAAATAAGCTATATCGAACACAAAAAGAATCTTGAAAATTGGTCCACATTTGGCGGAGATATGGCGTACCTAACATACAAAAAAAAATACAGATGAAATGAGGACCTTCTCTTTTTTTTTGTTTTCGATCATTTCTGGTGACTTTTTTTACTAGTGCCTAAGGTAAATGAATAAGACCTACTGCTAACATGAATATAAGTATACATTCACGAAGATTCAAGTTTGTTAACATTGTTGCACCTTCAACACTGTAATAACCGGAGGTAAATATTGGCGAGATCACGGTTAAGGCCTAACCCGATTAGAGTGCTTGAAATCAACACAGATATGTATAGATCACGTACAGTTAGCTACAAATAAGAATATTCTATGTTCTTCATTTTATAACATAGAAAATTGATATTTTAAAACTTTTAACTTCAACTTGAAACTTTTATCTTCAACTTGACAGTCTTTGAGAGCGAAAGGCAAATTTAAAATTTTTATTATACCACAAAAATAAAAAAAATACCCTACCGTAAAAGTCCCTAACGTCCCAGATTGGAAACCGCAACCATTATAAATAGAACGAGATGAAATAGTGATGATCAATTTGATGAGCATATTCCTACTCTTATGACGTTTCTGAGATTTGTTAGAAACTTCGGGATATAAATCCCGCAGGATCTGATAATAGGTAGAGTGGTTTATTGAATATAAACAGCAAACGGAGAAAATGAGAGTCTGTTTGAAGATAAGCATATGTGTTAGGTTAGCAAATGACGTAGTAACTCTTAGATCTCCTTGAGTGAGCTCTGAGTACACGAGGCAGGCACGTGGTTGCCTCTATTTATTTACTAACTGCAATAGACGGAAGCATCACGGATTATTTTGTAATGTTTTTAATCCACATTCGTAATGTGAAAGTGTTTGGGAATTTATTCGAGTCCGGTATGTTTAGTGTCTTGGTAGTAAAACCGGTTCTCAACAGATTCTATGTAATTGGACGTGTATACGTGTTATGTTATACGCCGAGACTGAAGATAATTACTATAAAGCAAATCCAAACTGCGCCTGATTCTGCGCTTTGTGAAATCTGTGTCGAATAAATGTTACTCATAAATTAGCCAATTATCTGTTTATTAATTGCACTTACCTCTGAAACATTTATATTAGCTAATTGGAAACTGGAAATAAGATGTCTGAATGTAAAGCGCAAGTGAATTTTATATTCATTGCCAAAATGCATACATATGTACAGAGATCAATCATGGAGATTCTAGATATTTTTCACGCTATCCGTAAGGATATTTCGCATCACGTATAATGTGCCGAGGGTTGGTCGAGACTCGAGATCGATGCGTCTAGCGACAGTGCGCATGCGCCCGCCCGCCCGCACCCATAAACACGTGTCAATGTTTATTTACGTTCAACGCACGTATTAACGAGCCGAATCGTGGGGACACCACACTCGCAGCACCTTCTAACTCTCCTCATCGACCACCTATATTGTAAAACTTGTGCTGTTGTATAATATTGCAGTTAAGTGAAATTCTATCGGGTGGTCTCTACAAAACAAGTTCATTAAATATGCCTATGGGCGGGGCACATAGCTCGTAGAACCGATATAGCCGATGGGACACGAAAGTTCTCGAGCACGAGACCACGTAGCGGCAAGAGCGGTGTTGAATAACGCATGGTGGACAGAAGACTAATAAAGATTGGTGGAAATCTCTGGACTCAGGCTGCTCCAAACAAGTCTGGAAATCTCAGGTGGAGGCCTATGTTCAGCAGTGAACATCATGGAGTTGATGATGTTGATGCATATTACACTGAGATTAATTTTTACAAGTGTATGTTTAACTATTAATTTGATAACGTAAAGTATCTAGACAATAAAAAGATGTCTTTAGGCATTAATGTTCCTAGTATATTGAGTTATTAGATAACATTTTCATTTTTATGACACAGAAGAAATGAAAATGAGATAACATAGAGATGCATGACGCTATGCATGCTCGTTTATCTAGTTTTATAGCTACATGTAGGATTAAGAATAATAATTCATATAATACATATATCCATGTAGTATCCAGTATCCATCCAGTAGCCACTGTTATTAACTAGGTACCTATTTGTAGACAGTATAAAACCATCCAAGTATTTGTCCGACCACGCACATTCAGGACCGAAGTAAGGTTAAACCGGTTTTGGAGGTTCCCGTAAAAAATCCAAGTGTACTAAAAGACAAATGCTCATTTTCTTAAAAAAAACTCCTTAACACATCTTGTTTTAACCAATTTTCATTGAAGTAGATAGTCACGGGCCTAGTGCTCGGCTCGACCTCCGGTGGCCCATATGCTTATGTAACATATATATGTGCCGCCTCCGACGATTTACTACTGTAACGTTTTGTGTGACAAATATTTTCCTAATTTATTTACACCTTTCGGAAGTGCTTTACAGAATAGGTACATTTACGACCTAAACATCCATGTCGTGCCAATAGTCTCCGAAAAAAATGTCTGGCAAACGGAAGGACACAAGTATGATGAAATTATAAAGGTGTCGTTTTCTATTTAGAATATTAGAGGCAGAGGATATTTTTTTCCTTTATTTATTTGCTTAGTTTTGCAACATTGTATAAGAATATGACCACTAGCTTACTACCCCATTGTTTTAATTAGATGATTGCTCTGGTTATGAATCCACGACGATCTGGTTTTTACTCGGAATTCCGTATCCATGATGGAGTATTATTGCTTTTTCTTACATGATATACGCCCGAATGGTCAAACGCTCCTCAACTTTAACGGCTTCTTACATTGATTATCGCCATACAATTTTGACAGATAAGGCGGCCTTAAACGACATAAGACGTCCTTAAGTGTATGAACATTCGGCGGTTAAACTTATAAACAATATACTGATTTCTTAAGTTTACGTGAATATTATACATTGAAATAAAACTATTCTTACGGATTCTATCACGATTAGGTTTTAATTATTATTTTCAGTCTGACCCGTGACAACGAAGACTGCAAAGCCTTCGAAACGTCGGGAATAATAATTAAAACCTAATCGTGATAGAATCCGTAAGAATAGTTTTATTTCAATTTATAAACAATATTTTCTGTCGTTTCCCAGTTTTGCAGAGAGCGATGCGGTGGGAAGTGACTATAACAACTTTTAGACTTGCCAGCACATAAAATTGAATTGACGTCAATTCATTAATTAGGAACATCAGTTTTAGACAAATCTCAACGTAATTGCCTTATAATTATATAAACAAAAGAAGATTTATGTGTTCATAATGTTATGAACCAAGTTTTAAGTTTAAAAAGTTTTCACATGAATTAAATTAGAAAACAGTTTATTTTTTTTTATAAGAAAGAAATGTATAGCGTAAAATGCTATGACGGATAATTTATGCTAATTAAAGGGCTATCACTGATGTAAAAAAGGGGGCACACGCCATTACGTGTCGATAGATCGAAATGGATCGAAAACCCTGCTTCACTTTCAATGTTCCTAGCGCTTCGTCCATATTTTTTTTACATCCGTGACGGATACATAACTTCATCCACTGAATATGTAATGGATACAATATATACACCTGTAATATCTATTGTAATACCTGCAATACCAACCCGCATTAGGCCAGCGTGGTAGACTAAGGCCTAACCCCTCTCACTAGTAGAGGAGGCCCGTGCCCAGCAGTGGGACAGTAATATTACAGGGCTAATATTATTATTATTATAATATCGGTGCGGGTGGGTTACATGATACATCTGACGGTAAGTTAACTAAGTCGCTTACAGGCATTGGAAAACCCACCATACCAAATAATGGGCGTGTTGACAATAAAAGAAGGTAATAGGGATTCAACTTCACGCCCTTTTGAGGTAGTAATGAGGACATAAAAGTCTAAATGTGGGTGTACCACTCAATATTCCTTATCGCCGTAGCCTAGTACAAGTATAATGGATATACCCTTTACCACATATTACTAATAGTGCGTGTACTAAAAGACTCGGCACCGCATTCATAGCGTAAACTGTTGTAACTTGTTCTCGTAAGTCGTAAGTCCTAAGTAAAGCGTGGATACTTGGGACATATCCTCGTGAAATGAACAAGTAATCTTCCACCATAGGACTGCATCGAGATGAGTTTTGCTTATGGGTTGTTACAGCATGATGGTCAATGTACTCAGGATTAGGTATCTCAATCTCAACGGCTATATGTAATTACTAACGGACGCACGAGCCCCTATGCGATTATGTAAATCATGAAAAGAAACAGCAAATAATTTCCTGGACATGCTTAAACTTAACAAGTATGCCCGCACATGATAACTGGGCAATGTCGCATGTAATTCGACATATTACCACCCTTGAAAACATAATACGAGTTACATCAACCCCGCGAGCCGTTACATCATGCCGGAGCTGTTGTATTGATCGGTGACGTCACGTCCCTACCCCTCCGTTCGCCCCACTCACACGCCCCACCGCGGCCGACTAAAAGACTATTAGGTACATGCCGCGCCTTGTTTACTTGGGATCTATGTACACCAAATTTCGTGGTCTTCTTACCTATACCAAAGTAATGGATACGTGAAAATATTGTTTTAACATGAAATATTACCAAACTGTAAGTTATTCATCCAAAAACAATAAGGATCTTTCCCGTCGCAAGCCATGAGTTACATTTAAACGCATTTCATAGTCGAAACGCGGCACGTTTTAAAGTATGAGTTGTGTTCAAGCTATAAAGAAATTAAAATGAAAAGGATTAATTACAAAGTTCCCACAGAAGGCGTTGACTTCAGGTAGCCGGTTATAAAATCTTAAGCCGAATCCCTCCTGCAATATGCTTTGCAAAAGTGTTACGTCGACCCCACATTAAAGTGCGATAAGGTCTGGAGGAAAGCTAGATATTCCATTGTTTTTGTAACGTTGTTAAACCACCGTTACTACAAAAGCGATTTCGCTCGTGAAAATATCTACCATCCACAGTAGGGCAAGTGGCAACATACATGCATTGTTCTAAATTGCCAAGCGATTCCTTAAAATGCCTCCTTTGTGATCACACTGGCCAGTCTAAATATCGATTTGATCTGCGACGCGCATTGAGCAAGCGTGGTGCACTCCAGTTGCCTTCCCAACCCCACCCATAATGCGAGGCGGGCCCTGTCTGAACCTGGGGGATGTAGTAGCTATCTACATTAACTGCCCTATAGTTTACCAGCAATTAATTTTGTAGACAATGGCTGTAGAATATCAAATATCTTTGCCTACTAATATTGTAAAAGTTGTTGCGCAACAGAGTCGATAAAAACCATATTTCAGTGACCGTAGGTGGTTTCCCAGCAGGGATCCCTGTATACCGCACCTGCACAGCGGTGTATTCAGGACCTACCCTAACATTTAATATAACATAACAATATTAAATCAAAACAACAACAAAAAATAACACTACATAACAAATACGATGACTACGCAATCCCGTACGGCATGCAGAATTAACATAAAGACCTATCATAACGTTGGGGATGTCGTTTACCTCGGATGCAACGCTGGGGTGACGTGGTATCGACCTGCGCCGGCTTGCGCAGACTCCGTCGAATCGGCGTCGGTGAGCGGTCGATGAGCCCCGACGTCTTCCGTACGTGCTCGGGTGCGACGCTAAATAATGTATCAGACGCCTGGGGGGCACAATGACAGCCAAAAACGAACGACAACGTCTTTATACCGAAGACTGGACGTAGGTATGGGACAACAGACTCGTGACTTCATGAGTATTGTCCTTGCTTAGATACATTAAAAGCTCTCATCAAATGAGAAGGTTCTTCGATAGAGGGGATTACATTTGGACGATGTACAAAGGAAAAAAACCGGAAGAGAAGATGCTGTGAATAATTTTCTCAAAAACTTGATCTCGTTTCAAAATCAATGGTAAGAATTAGAATAATAAAAACTTATATGTACATATTGATTTTTGCATTTTTCTTCATCAGCACATTATATGCAAGCTCAGCTAATAGGAAATAGGTGATGGCTTAAATTACTGCCTCTATATTACTATAAATTTTTACGCATAACCATGATGAAAGTTCGTTATTATTAATAACAGCCTCTGTGGTGCAGCGGGCGAGTAGCCGGCTGTGAAGCCAAAGGCGGCGGGTTCAATTCCCGCACCAAGACTAATGTTTATTTGGCCCACAGATATTTGCTTCGGGTCTGGGTGTTGTGAGACCATAAGTCTCTCGTAGTTTCTGATATCCACGATACAGGTTAAACCTAGTGTGGGGGTCAGGTCTATGTGTGTGATTGTTGGGTGTATTTATTTATTACATTATTTATTTATTTTTGTTTGGCCTAATACCAGCCGCCGAATTCCATTATCGTACCACACGCTACAAGCTGAAGTTTCATCCTTACCACCTGGATGAATGGCGTTCCTCAACAGTGCGTTTTACAAGGAACTTTCTTCCGCGTGCAACGTGCTTGTGGAACCAGCTTTCGGCGGCTGTGTTTCCTGACCGTTACGAGTTAGGGACCTTCAAGAAAAGAGCCTATATTTACCTCAAAGGCCGGCAACGCATCCATGATTCCCCTGGTATTGTGGATGTTTATGGGCGGCGGTGATCACTTAACATCAGGTGACCCACTTGCTCGTTTGCCCCCTCTTCTATAAAAAAAAAAAAAAAAAAAACATAGTAAGTTGAAATAAAAAATATTTATAAAGCAGCGATAGATCAGTTGGTAATAGTACGGACTGCCGAGACAAGTGTCGGAGGTTCGAGACCAACCCCAAAATGAAGTATACACCTCTGACTTTTCTATGTTAAGTGTATTTTCATTGTGAATATCGCTTGCTATAACGGTGAAGGAAAACATCGTGAGGAAACCTGCATACCAGAGAATTTCTTCACAGGAATTTCGATGGTATGTGAAGTCTACCAATCCGCATTAGGCCAGCGTGGTAGACTAAGGTCTAACCCCTCTCATTAGTAGAGGAAGCCCGTGTCCAGCAGTGGGACAGTAATATTACAGGGCTAATATTATTATTATAAGTTGAATTATACTGGCAAATTACATCACGGGTATCGCATCAAACGGTTGGCTAGGTGTCGCGTCGAGTGCACGAGCGATCAATACCAGCCAGAGAGATGGAACCGTATTTTGGCCTCATGACTACACGTCAATGGATTATAAAATATGAGCTTCCACGTACGGAATCTGTTGCGGTTATGTAAAATATTGTGTGTTAACCATTGTTTATATTAAAGGCATTGGTGGATTTCCCCTAAGGCCGACCAGCCAGCCTAGCATGCGCGCCACGAGAAGATTTTGTCTACGATGTTTGTCGTGTTATAACCGGTTTTCTCTATTTGTCTACGGACACTAACATGCGTCCTCGTTTATTGTCATACAATATTGTAGACAACATCTCGACAGTCGATTATGGAGATATATCGGATTCGTGACACAGCCGGGTAGGCCCGGGTACTTTGTTTCATAAAGTTTTTATCAATAATAAGTAATAACTACACTTGAAGAAAGGATGGCTAACAATCTAGCGGTAAAGTTTAAAACAATTTTTCTGGTCAGCTGCAATACATTTGCTATTTACTATGGGGTAGGTAATTATTTACATTACCATTCCGCTTTAAATCCTTCTCCCTCTACATATGTGGAATTGTTATGTGGTGTTTTTTTATCTATGCATTGTTTCACCCTCTTCATAGTGAAGTGTCTCTAGCGGCCGGTTTCAATAAACGATCTCAGTTTAGAGCGCAGATAGATCGCGATTATGAACTAATCAAATCAAGTCATTTGACGGAGTCATGTTTAAACTGAGTTCTTATTGGCTAATTTTTGTAATCTATCTGCACATTCGAACTGAGATTGTTTATTGAAACCGGCCACATTCTTGTCAATATGTTACGAGATTGACAGTTTTAATTGAAATACCACTGGTACTAACTTACTGGTAACTTGTATTGTGGCCAATTGATATGTGAGCAACATAAAACACTTACCACCGAATGCTCATACATTTAAGGTCGCCTTATATCGTTTAAGGCCGCCTTATCTGTCAATATTGTAGAGCGAAAATCAATGTAAGATGCCGTGAAAGTTCAGTAGCGTTTGACCATTTGGGTGTTAATTGGATAAATAAATAGATAACTAACTAAAATACTACTTATATTACTTGTCATAAGTTTCTGCCTTTAGAAATATTTTGTAATGAGAAATTGAAACCATTAGTGACAAGTGAAAAAGTTTATTATTTACATTTATTTTATCTACAGATAGAAAACTATGAGCTTAGATATATGTATATTCATATCTTATCTTTAGTAATAGTGCAATGAAATAAAAACCATTTTCAGTATGTACAATTAGGGCAAAATTTTATTTGCGATAAAGCCGGCTGGGAACCGGGAGGCCGCGGGTTCGATTCCTGCATTGAGACAAATGTTTGTGTGGCCCACAGATATTTGTTTCAAATCTGGGTGTTGCGAGACCGCAAGTATCTCATAGTCGCTGATACCCACAATACAGGTTATACCTAGTGTGGGGTCAGGACTAGGTGTGTGACTGTTGGGCTTATAAAAAAAATAACAGCAATGTATGTTTCTTTATTGTATTGATCGCGATTTTGATTGATGCAGTGTAAATATTGATCATCTCGATTGAGAATCTGGGCCTTTAGACAAGTGGCTTATGCTCTAGTCAAATAGAATAGTAAATGTATCGGAATGACATAAGAGGACGCCGCATATAGCGCACTTGGCTAAACCCGCTGGTATATCACGTAGTTCTACTTGGTGGCACTATCTAAAGTGTTTGTAAGATGGACGACGCGAAATTCATTAATGAGTATATTAGTATTAATACTGACATATTTGAAAGAGAATAATATTTACATAGAGATAAATTTGACGTGGATAATACAGACATCAAGAGGCGAAGGACTTGGTATAAGGATTGTGATAAGATGGACGGTACAGACTACGTATTTGAGGTGAAAAAACACACTCCGTTTCGGTTTAATGTGCCCATTTCAGCTTCAAACAATGTATCATTAATAATTTTTTCAGCAAAGCATCTCTGGTTTGAAGCTAATCTGCTCAATTTAAAAGCCCAGACCTTTGCTATAGCTTCCATTTCGGGGCTTAATTGCTTCAGTGTGTTCTGTTCTTTAAAAGCCGGGATCCTCGCTATAGTTTCTATTTCGGGACTCAGTTCATTCAGTGTGTTCTTTTCTTTAAAAGCCCAGTCCTTTGCTATAGCTTCTATTTCGGGATTCAATCGATCCAGTGTATTCTGTTCTTGAAAAGTCCGGCTCTTCGCTATAGTTTCTATTTCGGGACTCAATTCATTTAGTGTGTTATTTTCTTTAAAAGCCCAGTCCTTTGCTATAGCTTCTATTTCTGGATTCAATCGATCCAGTGTATTCTGTTCTTTAAAAGTCCGGCTCTTCGCTATAGTTTCTATTTCGGGACTCAATTGATTAATTGTGTTCTGTTCTTTAAAAGCCCGGCTCTTTGCTATAGTTTCTACTTCGGGATTCAATTGGTTCAGTGTGTTCTGTTCTTTAAAAGCCCGGCTGTTTACTATAATTTCTATTTCGGGACTAGATCGATTCACTGTGTTCTGTTCTTTAAAAGCCCGGCTGTTTACTATAATTTCTATTTCGGGACTAGATCGATTCACTGTGTTCTGTTCTTTAAAAGCCGGGCTATTCGGTATAGTTTCAATTTCGGGACTCAATTGATTCACCGTGTTCTGTTCTTTAAAAGCCGGGCTCTTCGCTGTAGTTTCTATTTCGGAACTCAATTGATTCATTGTGTTCTCTTCTTTAAAAGCCGGGCTCTTCGCTATAGTTTCTATTTCGGAACTCAATTGATTCACTGTGTTCTGTCCTTTAAAAGCCGGGCCCTTCGCTCTAGTTTCTATTTCGGAACTCAATTGATTCACTGTGTTCTCTTCTTTAAAAGCCGGGCTCTTCGCTATAGTTTCTATTTCGGAACTCAATTGATTCACTGTGTTCTGTTCTTTAAAAGCCGGGCTATTCGGTATAGTTTCTTTTTCGGGACTCAATTGATTCACTGTGTTCTGTTCTTTAAAAGCCGGGCTATTCGGTATAGTTTCTTTTTCGGGATTCAATCGATTCAGTGTATTCTGTTCTTGCAAAGCCCGGCGCTTTGCTATAATATGTATGTCGGGACTTAATTGATTCATTGTGTTCTGTTCTTTAAAAGCCCGGCTCGTTGTTATAGTTTCTATTTCGGGATTCAATTGATCCACTGCGATATCTTTTTGAAAGTCGATGAAATATGTTACACAGTCAACAGTTTCTTCAGTAGCGTCACTTAATGATAACCTTATTCTTTTAGCAGGCACGGTTGATTGGCTAGTTGATGGTTGCTGTAACAATAACACTTACTTTTCAGGTACTGCACTTCAAAAGAATTAAAAGCGAAATGGTTTAGGCAAGTTGGTATTTTTATTCTTTTGTTATGAGATAATCACGAATTTAAAAAAAAAACGGTCCGACTTCAAAATGTATCCGATCGTGACCAAATTTATATAAGACCACCCTTGAAATAAGATCTATTGAAGACAAAAAGACTTGAAAATCGGTCCACATTTGGCGGAGATATCGAATATAAAGAAAAAATATAAGTAGAACATACCTACATAAAAAAAATATACAGAAGAACTACTGTTGGGTGTATTTATTTATTTATTTATTAACTAATCCCTTACTATAAATTCTAGTTTCTCGAAAACTGATCAACACAATCTGGATTCTTAAGGTTTCCTCCACCTGTTTTTGTTGGAACAAAACACAAAAACACATACGCAAAACAATGAATTTTGCTGCCTCCTGCTCATAGAACAATGGACCGTAGATAAAAATGTGTAGCGAAACCATGTTTTGTGTAGGTGTTTTGTGTAATGTTTCGGTGCAGGAGACGCGGCTTGTTGTCGATTGGCAATGTACCCGTGATACGTTTGTGTCTTGGGTGTCTATGGGCGGTGGAGGTCACTTGCCATCAGGTGACCCGCCTGCTCGTTTGCCAGTCACTGCTATAAAAAAAGATTTCGAGTAAAATGCCTGTGACATACGGACACGGACGGATATGAAATAATTAAGGTGGAACCCTGGCCATTTGGCTGCAGAACCCTAAAATGGCTTTATTCGAGAATCTCTTATTATTAAGTAGTTGTAGATTCATAAATTCTTACGACACTAGCATACGAGACAATTCTCGCGCATTTCGAAAATATTTGACTGCCTCGTTGGCGTGGTTGTATTTCGGTACGAGTACCGTTCTGAGGACACGGGTTCGGTCCCCGGGCCGGGCAAAGTGATATTGGATTTTTCATATCAGCCCGGAGTCTGAAATTTGTGCCCGAAATGGCGATAGGATACATCCGGGACGGAGATAAGCTCGGCGAAATGTGAGTGTTCTAGTTCGCTAAGGCGCCTCTGCCTACCCCTTCGGGGATACCGGCGTGAGCTTATGTTATGTTATGATCTTTTTTTGTGATATCAAATTCTGCCTGGATGGCGTGGTTGTTGTATAATAAAAATAATAAGTAATGCGTGCTCCAACCACCGATCAAATGTTATATTAAAATCAAAAATAATTCAAAATGCGTGAGAACCCCTTAAACAAACATTTGTGTATCACACAAGCGTCATGACTTGTTAATAATAATAATTAGCTATATATTTCGCGAGGTCAAGGATGCAAGGTCACAGAAATAAAAAAAAACTTACCTGATCTACATTAATTCCTTTGAAAGGGTCCCTTACAAAAAGAAAATCATGATAATACCATAATCTTGGCCTCGACGGTCCACGCGCATTTATTTGTTTCTGGTATTCTTTGTTAAAGTTCGTTCGTAACACGTTGATCTTCTTCTTCAATATCTCTTCATTGTAGTGAGGTCTCACCTTCCTCAATTCCCTAAGCATATTTTCATAAGCCTGTTTTCTCCTGCTTCTGTGCATGTAACTTTTCATTTTCACGTTCCATAATATTGGGTTATCACGGTATAGTGATATTACTAGCCGTACGAAGTCCTTCTCGGACATAGAGGTAGAAATCGGTTCTATCGGGCTGCTCGGCGGAGAACTCGATAAATACGACATGTTTGCCGCTTGGCGTTCGGGACGCGAATGAACGAACGAACGATTGAATATTGTACAGAAACACGTTCAATGCTGCTCGTCAATGTGCTACAGTCTGAAGCCTACAGTAATGCGGTGTTGATAAGGTTGAAAATCGTTTAAACTGGAATAATAATACGTGCATTGAAATCCATCAATTACAAATTCAATCAAATAGTAAATTGATTAAAGTTAATTGCGACTGAACTAAGTCACAATTAACGTGTAATTGATCTTTGCAATTGATATTCATAATATTGAGATTAAGATATATTGCCATTTGCAATCAGTCACAACTACCTTTTTTAGGGTTCCGAAGCCAAATGGCAAAAAATGAACCTTTATAATTTCGCCATGTCCGTTCGTCTGTCTGTCTGACTAACCGCAGTTTATCTCAGAGAGGCAGCGTATATGGGCAGTGGACCAGGAAGTCCTGGGTTCGATTCCCAAAGCGAATTTTCTAATTTAATTTGCCCGGGACTGGATCCATCAGAGGGGGTTAACGTCAGGCAGGCGGCCGGTCGTAAAAACGAAGCCAAATCTTTTCTGCAACACGCTTGAAGAAGTGTGTTACGCCGACTCCACATTAAAGTGGGATAAGGGCAGGTAGAAAGAAAACAGTTACCCTTACTGCGGAACCCTGTACTGTACGTGATCAGATATGCAGCATGCACTTGCCCGGTTTTAATTGTTTAAACTTAAAACAAAACAATTGTCAATTATTATTTTTTCGCTGCGGGAAAATTTCATTTAATCCGTTTTCCGATGTTTGATTGATCTCAAATACCTTAACATAACATAACGCCTGTATCCTCAAAGGTGTAGGCAGAGGTGCAAAGCCAACTAGAACATCCACATTTCGCCGAGCTTAGTTCCGTCCCAGATGTGATAGGGGGCGAGCCTATCGCCATATCGGGCACAAATTCCAGACTCCGCGCTAATATAGAAAAATCTAATATCACTTTGCTCGACCCGGGATCGAACCCGAGACCTCAGGACGGCAGTCATACCGAAATACAACTACGCCACCGAGGCAGTAAATACCTAAGTAGGTAAATTGCATGACAATGGAATATAATGATGTGGTCTGATAATGGATGGAGCCGGAAGATGGTCACCGGTCACTCATAACCCCATCGTATGTGGGTTCGTTTGATTTGTCCTAAAAAGTACTCTAACACAAGATGATGTCCAGGGAGATCATGATAGAGCTCGAAGATGGCAACAGAAACGAAACGACATAACACCATCGAGTGTGGGCTCGCTTGATTTGTCTTAACGGGTACTTTGACTCTAGATGATGTCCATTTTTTTTTATAGCAGAGACTAGCAACCGAGCGGATGGGTCACCTGATGGTAAGTGATCACCGCCCATAGACACCCAAGACACAAAAAGAATCATGGGTGCGTTGTCAACGTAAAAGGAGGAAATGGAAGGGGAGAAAAAAAGGGATTGGGAAAAGAAGGGAGGGAAATGGAAAACTCATTCACCGAACGAAACGTGACAGCAAGCTGCCACTTTACGTCGGTATCTAACCGGTCGAGCCTGACCAATCGTGCTGTAGACGTTACTGTCTTCAGCATGGCTCTACCACTCAAATTAACTTCCAACTTTATAATTATGATTTGCGCGTCCTCCAAGGATCAGTAGGTGAACTAGTAGATACTTGGCTTGGGTGGCGTCGTGACCCGGTCTTGGGTCCCTTAACTTGTAAACCACTAAACGGATTTCACGAATAGAGCATGCACCGTGTATATAAATTGCTGACGTCGTACGTACCTACATAGTAAAATTATCTCTGAAATTGATAGGGTCCGCTACTGGAGCGGCTTCATGCTGATGTTGCGGCTGTCCGCTGCATGCTATTGCGTGTTTTTTTAGGGTTCCGTACCTCAACAGGAAAAAACGGAACCCTTATAGGATCACTTTGTTGTTTATCTGACTGTCTGTCTGTCAAGATCCCTTTTCTCAGGAACGCGTGGAGTTGGAAACTGAAATTCATATCAAATACTCAGATCTACTGCCCCTTGGAACTGTGAAAAAATCAATCTTCTAAGCCAACCCAATCAAAAGATACAGCCGTTTATGCCGCAAATTTTCGTCACTCGCAAAGGAAATTCGGTACGAAGCAACGTCTTATGCAAAAATTGCGGAATTCATTATAAACCTACAGGTTTGTACGGAACCCTTGGTGCGCGAGTCCAATTTGAACTTGGCCTTTTTTTTAGCCGAGCATGGCGAATTGACCACACTACACCTGATGGTAAGCGATGTGCGGTCCAAAAACACCAGCAACCACCTATAGACCTTGCGTCCATCGGAGGCCACCAGTATCATGCCGGCCAGGATAAATGCTTTCTCACACTCCGTTTGAAGGACCCAATGTTGTAGGAGGGAGGGAATACGCATGCCGGTAAACTATTCCACAGCTTCACAGTACGGCAAAGGTAGGAGTTACCGAACTTCCTAGTTCGGGCCGAGATGGTAGAATCCGCGAGGATCTTGTTTGGCCTTCGTCACAAGGCAAGGAGAGGAACACCACACCACGCGGTTTCGTCGGTAGTCGGTAGTTCGTTCTATAGATTTCACTCAGCCTTAGGCTGAGATCAATAGAGCGAATTTCGACTATTATTATTTATGGTGGGGACGTCTGCAGCCACACAGACGAGTGATCAGTTCACTTACCAGAACTATTTCACCCTTAACCCCAATCCGGGTGGCACTCCATTTCCGCTTCGGAGGTAACCGAGCTGCGCAACAGCCCCCAAGAGGCACATCACCGTTGAGTTTCGGCTGCGGCTCAGACTAGCCTTTGGACATCATGGGGGTCTTCCAGGTTTGCACCTTTCAAGTCCGCCCACGGATGCCTAGCACGTCCGCCCAGATAAGCCCAGCCACGTCAGTCGGTTAAGACCTCTATGGCAGGACCGGCCAGGCGACCCGACGCGGCTGACTGAGTTCGTGACTTTGACTTAGACTTAGTCGAAGTTCGCTCTATAGATCTCAGCCTACACTAGGTGCGTGACTGTTGGGTGTTACATATTAGTTATGTATTGTATTGTAACGCAATCAAATTAGTAGAAATCCTCATACTAGGTGAATTGAATGTTAAAATTGACTGCCTCGCTTGCGTGGTTGTATTTCGGTACGACTATCGTCCTGATGTCTCGGGTTCGATCCACGGGTCGGGCAAAATGATATAGGATTTTTCCATATCAGTCCGGAATCTGGAATTTATGCCCCATATGGCGATAGGCTCGCCCCCTATAACATCTGGGACGGAACTAAGCTCGGCAAAATGTGGGTGTACTAATTCGCTAGTGCGCCTCTGCCTAACCCTTCGGGGAGACAGGCTTCAGCTTATGTTATGTATTTAAATATTTTTTCGGCCTTTGTGCCATAAATAATTTGTTTAGAAGTTTTTATTTAAGCTCACGTTTTGTGTATGTACATATTTTTTAAAACAATATAAATAACGCCTTGTGACTGTCCATAAATAACTTCAAAGTTCCACGTTGAATTATTCGCAGGACTTTGAAATTTTGTACGAATTCAGTGAAGCTTATAAAAAGTTAAAAAGTTTAAAAAAGCTTATTTAATAAATAAGGTAGAAAAGGTACCTTTAAAAATAACGAATCGTAATAAAGGTATGTACATAATATTATGTTTTTTTTTATATAATCCAAGTACATGACAAAGCATACTGTTATGGGTTCCGTAGCAGAGATGCATATTCACGATAAAATGGCGACTTACAAAAGAAATATTCCAGTAATATAACAGTTAACCTGTAAGCATCTTCTGCTCATTCCGAAATTGTTATTATTATAAATAAAACACCGTGTTTATATTAAAATCAATAAATATTTATACGTTATGTAGACGTATTAAGATAATTACAACTTGCATACCTAAATAGGTCGAGGAACTAAATTGGCGGAACTGGCTTCAAAGTAAATCCTTTTTTTTCGTAGTAATTCCAAGACATTATTTTTGTTTTCGACCGACTCCCTCAAAAGGAGGAGGTCCTCATTTCGTCTCTTTTTTATGTATGTTACTTGATATCTCTGCCAAAGGAGGACCGATTTTCAAAATTCTTTTTGTGTTCGATAGAGCTTATGGGTGGTCCCATATAAATTTGGTCACTATCGGTAAGTTGGAAGTCGGTCAATTATGTTTTTAAACTTGTGATTATAAAAGTATAGTAAAAACATGACTTAAAATAATGTGACAAAGTTTGTAATTTATGCATATGTACAGTGTATACACCTGAAAGTTGTATCTGAATGAAAGCTCAATTTTCTATTTTTTTCTCAATATATAGCATCATGAGACAATGAAACTAGCCGGCAGTGGTCATCAGGCACACAATCGTTATCAAGTCGGCACATTGTACGTGTGCACTATGTTTTATGAGTCAGGAACCGTTTACAGCTGTTGTACACGGTACATCCCGTTGGATACTTCCTCACTGATAAAAAGCTTGACATTCGCCTATCATGAATAGCACATTAGAATTTTCTGTTGTGAATACTGTATACCTCAGATACTTCAGTTATATGTGGTAGAGCCACGGTGTAGACTATTTTGCAACTTGTATGGGCCGATTAGACCAGGGTACTACTCCTGTCTCACAGGAATTAGCCGCGAAGCTTACAGTTGCGTTTCGTTCGAAAAACTCCGTCTCGACATTTTCTTGTTTTCATTTATTTATTATATTTAGACGCAAAACAGTATACAATCATATGCAAGTGCAATGAAAGTTTACAGTTATAGTTACTTAAAACTAGATTGTATTCAAAAATGTGCGCCCTAATGTAGAATAGTGTATAAAGTGGGGACTACACTAAATATACTTTAGGTTACAAGTTAAATTAACAACTAGAAAATAACATCATAGTAGCGTAAACCTAATTGTTTTAATTAAATAATATTTAATAGAGGTATATAATTTCGCGGGGAAAAGCGTTTTATCATTACTGCCTGGGAGAAAACATGACGGTTATGTCGGATTCGCCTGTCTTACGTACGCCCCAACGTTATGCCACCCGGGATAGATAGAAAGCATTCAGGCTACCGTTGGGACAAGTCCCTAACACTATGTACACTCTATACCGGCAATACCGACTAAAACTCCCGCAGTGGCCCTCTGCGGCGTATTGGGACGGTCCCGGGTATCCCGTCACAGTCTGAAATTTAAACCGGAACCACTAAGGTACATAGGTACTCCAGAATGTAATAACTGGACACTCGTCGTGTTTCTCACCAAGGCACCCTTATTACTAGCAGCAGGAAGTACTAAACTCCGATACAATCGTATACGACACGTGCACTGTGCTCCAGTTGACGGGGCGTGAGACTGCGAAGGGAAGTTCGGAATTGGGCCACAGGTGCCTAAATCCTTGGCCCGGTTGCCTATTTCGCGAAGGTCTTCACTTGTTGATCGGATTTCTGTTGACACACATATTAGGCGTGTGTTTGAATTATATTAATGTCAATGGTTTGCGTACTTCCTTATTTTGTGAATGAATTAATGACGATAGTTGTTCATAATTATTTATGTTTTATCTATTTACGTGTTAAGTGTATCCGTGGTTCTCACGCGATTCACATAGTGTGTATTGTGTAGTTTATAGCTATCCTCATGGGCGACAGAATCCCATTGATTATTTTGGTGCACGTCTTATGCCGCGACTCCTGCACCAGCTTTTTCGAAACAAAACACTAAAAATACATACGCAAAACAACGATTTTAGCTGTCACCTGCTCGTAGAACAATGGACCATAGATAAAAAATGGATGTTTTCTATAGCTGTTCTGTGTAATGTTTTAGTGCAGGAGATCCGGCTTTAGGGTCACTTGCAGCTCCGCCATAAATATCTACCTCTATTATGCCAAAACTTGATTCAAAGGTGGGAGTGAGCTGTAGGATAAATCGAGTTTGGGTTTAACTCCAGATCAGTAATAGCGCTGCAAGTAGCCCTTAATCGACAATAATTTAAAGCGCATTAACTTAATGTCGGAGTTATTTATTACATTTTGTATTGTAAAATAAAATACCTACCGAGTGCAAAATAAAATACAACTTATTACATATTCTATATTACACACACAGATGATACCATAAGAATAAATATCATACCATAGGAACCGGTTGAGCAGCTACCAGTCACATTTTACAAGACAATTAATTTCAAGACAATGATGTTATCAATACATCTCTACAAACAAAACCCCAAACATATAAAAGTGTAAGTACAACAATTGCATTGCGCGTCGCCGTGCGCGAGGTGGCAAACTCCACCAGTTATCGAGAGCGTTGAGTCTTGGAGACAGCACAGCATCACCGGGATCAATAACCGGAGGCCGGGCCGGGTCGGGTCGGGTCGGGTCGCCGGATCCTTGGCCCAGATCGTCGACCGCTGCAACTTTGTTATTGCAATTTTCTCTAGTGTTCAACTACAAGGTATGAAGTTGATTGTTGAAACTTTTATCAATTGTGGATAATGTAATTAGTGAGTTACAAAACACTGAGTTCGTTGTCCTGAGATATTGGAAGTTAAGTCATGCGCAATAATTCTCCCTTACTTATACAAATATTTAAGCGCTGCTTATCTTTAACCATAGGTTGTCCCTTTCATTTTTAAACAATGTAAGGCAAGGAAAAAGTGACAGGCTATTCTTAGCGAAAAGTTAAGCGAAAATGTTTTTATAAGTAAGGCCCATTATGTATACTAACGGACTAAAACGTCTTCTTCTTTTAAAAATAATGGCTTCCACGCATTTGCGATGATTTAGCCAATGTCAAGGTAAAAGCAGCAATTATGTTTTCACAATGACCATCAGACTCAGATGTCTCGAGGTCCTGCTGGGATTATGGCGGTAATTCCTTCCAGCGCGGTGCCCTTCACTTGGCGAATAGACCGAACGAAGCCGGCCAACGCACCAAGTAAAACTCATCAAAGATCACCGGTTAAAAAGTTTCCACATTATACTGTTCTTCTTACTGCAGTTTGATGCATTAAACCACATCACTTAACAAGCAACAAACACAGCTCTAGAGAATAATATGAAATAATTTTAACAAGCGACGCCCACCCTGTCAGACTTCCCGTCAAAACCCCGGCTAAAACGTCCTTCGAACCGGAATACAACATTGCTTGCACAATGCGTTTGACGGAAGAAAAAACATTGCGGTGGTATCTGCCCAAACGGACTGAGCATGTGAGACCAGTATGAGTGTTCTAGAATGAAATCCTATTAATTTTATAAAGCTGAAAGTTTGTGAATGTGTTACTCCTTCATGCTCAAACGGCTGGACCATTTTGACGAAATTTAGTATGGATGACGCTGACAAACTGGATTAACACATAGACTACTTCTTGTCCCGGAAAATAAGCGCGAACGCAGTCACGGGCTACTACTAGTTGGTAATAAAATAACATTTTCATTGTGAAACCCATATAGGGGTATCAATTGCGTTAGTATTATGTACGCTTTTCCATTGTTTTAATGGTGACCTAAATAAGGTTCACATAAATACCGAAACTTATTCAATAATAATTTACCACGATAATATAAAAACCACAAATTCCATTAAATTCCAACAGTTTCCTCGTGCGCTGTTTGTTAAACACATATTATTATTGCATAAAAGGTTTTAAAAATTATTTATGTAAATCAAGATTTGTATGCAAGACGCTGCAACGGCAACACAATGGCTTATCCATACGGAGGTGTGAATCACAAGAAAACAGTCTGGCTTGCATGATGCAAACATAAAAGGCAAAAGACAGACTTGTATATTCGCAGAACAAAACACATTTGGTTAAAGCACATAATAATATGTATATGCCTCGGTGGCGTGGTTGTATTTCGGTGCGACTACCTGAGGTCTCGGGCTCGATCCCCGGGTCGGGCACAAGTGACACTGGATTTTTCCATATCAGCCCGGAGTCTAAAATTTGTGCCGATATGGCGATAGGCTCGCCCCCTATCACATCTGAGATGGAACTAAGCTCGACGAAATGTGGGTGTTCTAGTTCGCTAGTGCGCCTGTGCCTACCCCTTCGGGGACACACGTGAGCTTATTTAATGTAACATGTATAAAATATCGACGGATTGCGACCGTCTTGCTTATCACTGTCTCACCGTTAGGTAATGGGTACTGGGTACGGGCCTCGTCAATCCCATTGTTATGAATTTTAATTATAACACAATAAGTTGCAGTAAGTCGACTATAGTCATTACTACAGGTTGCGGTTTGCCTGTTTTGCACAAAACTATCGGTATTATAGATTTTTCCCTGGAAATGAATAAACAGGCGTGAGTCCGCGTGACTAAAAGGGAAAAATATTATAATAAACGTTACGCATATACACTTTTAGGTGTGTGATGTTTATTTAAACCGACTTCAAATAGAGAGGAGGTTTACAATTGGTCAATATTTTTGGTGTATGTTACGTGATATATCCCCAGCAAATGTAGACAAACTTTTCAAGTTGTTCAGAGTGGTCCCAGATAATTTATATCCAATGCTCCTTCATAGCTAAACTCGAAGACGCCTGGGCCGATTCGAGAATATCTTTTTTGTTTAAAAGGGTATACTTCCCAGGTGGTCCCATTGGCACCAATTCGGATCTAATGATGGGATCCTAGAATAATCGAGGGCAACCCTCAAATTTTATAGGGACCCATAGTGTGTTTTGTATATTTTCTAAAACTATTCAGGTATATGCGTCTGATACTCATCATCTCATGTTGCTGAGCTGATGATGGAAAATATAACGCCTTAACTATTAGGAGTTGATGGATAATTCTTTCAATATTACAGGCTACTAAACACTAAAAATAGATAAATGATAATTAAAGTTTAACAAAACTGAAAACTGACTTAAAAAAAAAACACTGTAAAGTAAAAATAACAATTTCTTACTCTTTTTGGAGTCGGTGCCTCATTTAATCTGCTTGGCCTCAGTACCGACTCCAAAAAGAGTAAGAAATTGTTGTAATTTTTTACTTTACAGTGTTCGTTTTTTAAGTCAGTTTTGAGTTTTGTTATTTATGAAAAGTACTATTGCGGTCTTATTAGCTGGGACCATCCTTGAAACAAGCTCTATCCAACACAAAAAAAAATTTGAAAATCGGTCCACATTTGGCGGATATATCGAGTAACATACATAAAAAAAAACAGACGAATTCACGACCTTCTTTTGTGGAAATCGGACGATAAGGGGGTAGGACTTCCATTGGTACTGACTACTGACGTGGCAACTCCGATAAACGTTATGTTTACCCGTTACCGCCATATTATGAAGTCATACATATATTAGTACTAATATTTCAAACGCTTTTCCTGTTTATTTGTCACCAATCAATTTAGGTATTGGTCCTTCCTCCGTTGCGGTTGACGGCTGTACCAATATTAGGCACATGAACTTCAGTTCTGCAGTCCTCAAGCAAAAATGCCGTCAAGTGAATAAAGCTAATTTTGAGATGTCCGGTATATTAAGAAATTAACTTTCAGATCTTTAACCCGTCGGAGGCGGCATATATATATATGGTATATAAGTGTATGGGCCACCGGAGGCCGAGCCGCCCGTGATTATTATCAGACCATTTTAAATGCATGGAATCCATTTATTTTAAAAGGTGAAGAAGACCAATTCTGTATAGACGACACAAACTCCTATTCAAGCATTTAATAAAATTCTTGTTCCATCTAGCCATTTGTGGGGTGAATAACTATTAATTTGGTAGATTCGTTTTGGTGAGCAGTGTGTAGGTATGAACATTTTTTCCAAGATTCCATACACGTTGCGTATGAGTTGTTGATAGATTTATCGAGCACGTTTACTCGCACGCCCTTCGTTTCACTATGATCTTGCGAAGAGTGACGACCGAGGTCGATGAGCCCACTAAAATAACTTCAGAAACGTGAACATTTACTAAATGAATAATTACAGGGCATTATAAGACTTACCGCCGAATGCTCATACACTTAAGGTCGCCTTATGTCGTTTAAGGCCGCATTATCTGCCAAATTGTATGGCAAAAATCAATGTAAGAAGCCGTTAAAGTTGAGCAGCGTTTAACCATTCGGGCTTAACATCTCATGTCGCAGGGTGACGAGCGGAGTGCTGCGCTACCGTTCATGGGGAGTCGACAGCCATATTGATTCCGATTAGACAAGCGTAATTTGGTTGCAATAAGAAAGTTTGATGCAATGGATAGACTTATATTAAATCAAAATATAACTTATTCTAAGTTGCAGTACATTCTGCACGAGAATTTGATTTCCGGTGGCTCATTTCCACCGTCTCCCTCCGAATCCCTTTGGCCTCCCCTTCTATTTCCTCCTTTTAGATTGACAACGCACCCATTATTCTTTTTGTGTCTTGGGTGTCTATAGGCGGTGGAGATCGCTTACCATCAGGTGACCCATCTGCTCATTTGCCAGTCTCTGCTATAAAAAAGAATATTGTGTAGTCTACCAAATAATACATATAAGACAGCAATATCAACTAACACAACTTTATTATAATACGAGAACAAGCAAATTTTCAGCAAACTCTTAAAACAATTTAACGAACAACTAAGTTTCAACAGGAATAACGTAGTAAAAGCTGACGACATTATTAAACTAGCAACCACAGTAGAAAACATAGCAATATCGTCAATATATTTCCAGTGCGACTTGTCATTGTAATCTTTATGTATTGTGATATCGATGTAACGTGACGGTTGGTCAGTATTATCTCAAATACGTCAGTACATGCGTGTGTCATAATCAGATGTATGATGTACTCCAATGACTTCTAGAACTGTAAACCTTGAAATAAATGGATGGAAAGTTTCCGTTGCACTATCGGTTTTGACTGGTAGGTCCTGGTTTTGGATCACAAGTAGGGCAGCACCATTTTTTTAATTTGATTTGATGACGTCAGCAAGTCGCCTCCTTGGTTCAGTGGCAGCATATATAGGCTGTAGACCGAGAGGTCCTGGGTTCGATTCCCAGGTCGAGCAAAGCAAATTTCCTAATTTAATTTGCCTGGGACTGGATCCCTCAGAAGGGGTTGACGTCAGGCAGGCAGCTGGTCGTAAAAACTAAGCCAAATCCTTTCTGCAACATACTTAAAAAAGGGTGTTAGGATTAGATTAGATTTAACATTGGGGTGGGTTAGTGCAGTTGGGAGTATTGGTCGGGAATCAAGACGAGGTTTCAAGAAACCCAAATATGTACAAAGCTCGTGAATTTGGAAATGGTATAGATATAAATTTTGATCTAACTAGGCCATCAATATTTGAATAGCAATGTCATGATATTATCAAACATTCTCCAGATTATCATATTCGTACTAAGGATACGACATCATTCAGTACAAGGTTTGAATGCAGTATGGCTAGGTGAAGGAGTAGTTAAAACTTAAAGGGTATTAACCTAGTGAAAAAGATCTTTGACTGCCTTGGTGGCGTAGTTGTATTTGGGTACGACTGCTGTCGCGTCGTCTCGGTTTCGATCCCCGAGTCGGTTAAAGCGATATTGGGTTTTTCAATTCAGTAGCCCGGTGTCTGGAATTTGTGCCCGATATGGTTGTAGGTTCGCCCCCTATTACATCTGGGACGGAACTAAGCTCGGCGACATGTGGGTGTACTAGCTCGCTAGCGCACCTCTGCCTACCTTGGGGATACAGATGTGAGGTTATGTCATGTTAATAAGATCTTTGATTAAAAAACTAAAAAGAATATGCATAATAATATGTTCGAGGTCACTTATTCCCGAACCGACAATCTTACTCACAAGTTACAATATGTATTTGGTCATCAAAACAGAATAGGTGTACATTTGTGACTTATTCTACATAGGAATATAAAAGTACGTCCAGACTTGTAGCAAATCACCGAACAAAGCTCTGTAGCTGTAGCAACGACGTGTGTCTGCTACGATAGTGAGGACGTAATTTGCTACACAAACATTTCAGCTACGATGTGATCCACCCAAAACTCTCGAAGAAACTGCCAAACATCGACCTGCAGGCGAATATTACACGGCGTAGCAAGTTACAAGTTTGGACGGTGATCTCTGCTCTGTTAACTAATAAATAAATAATAAACCCGACATACATTACACGAAGATTAGACTAGATTTCGGAGTCGGTCGCTTAGAAACAGATCACAAATAAAACGTACATTACAATCACGATTTCTGGATACAAACATTAACCATCCGAAATCTTACGTCTTCACAGATGTATTGGCCACATTTCAATTAAAAAATACCACAGAAAAATAATAAAAACAAACATGCCACAATAACCGAAAACACATTTCGATGGAGTTCCGCGAAAACTTCAACGGGAGAATGTAATCTATTCGCAAATATTTTCGTGTAAAATCACGACGCAGGCTGGCCAACGGCACGGCGGGTATGCGGGGGCTGATGCAAATATAAACAGTGATAATGTGATAAGGAGTGCGTCGCGTCGGTCTGAGGACAAACATGCGCATCCTCTGCCGGCGGTAAACGTGATTGGCAGATGTTCCGATTGCTTGGAACTCTAACATGCGGACGCATATGTTCATGCATTAGATACATATAAGTATGGGCATATACATAAGTGTAAGGCTTATGGACATAAGAATGTAATGTAAATTGTAATATTATGCATTGAATACATGATTAATACGAAAATTCACGAAAACTTGAGTTCATTACTCATAAGAATGAAGATGATTACGATGACAATGAAGGGATAAATCATAAAACCATCATAAATAAAGATTTATCTTACGCCTTAATTAGGATCGTGTTAGGGCATGCATAAAGCTCAAACAATTAATAAATTGTTACTATGATACTAACTGTATCACTGATTTTTTTTTATTATATTGCTTTCAAGTCAGGAACTTGAGTTAGTGCCTTGCGTTCCTGTAATAAAGACGCGTTTAATTTGATTTTGATTCTGGCAATTCCGCGTCCTCGATCGGATTCTGGATCTGAGGCTAACATCCTTCAGGATAATGATTAATATAGTGTAAGCTAGCTAGCGATAGCTCAGTTGGGAATGGTACGGACTGCCAAGACGATTGTCGGAGGTTTGAGAACAACCCCAAAAAGAGCACACACCTTTGACTTTTCTATGTTACGTATGTTATGTATGAAAACATCGTGAGGAAACCAGTATCCCCGAGAATTTCTCCACAAGAATTTCGAAGCTATGTGAAGTCTACCAACCCGCATTAGGCCAGCGTGGTAGACTAAGGCCTCACCCCTCTCATTATTAGAGGAGGCCCGTGCCCAGCAGTGGGACAGTAATATTACAGGGCTAATATTATTTATAGTGCAATCTAGCACGTGCGCTGGTAGTTTGTTACCAGAAAACGTATGGATCTACATTAAATTTTCTCGAACATGCGATCGCAGTTTTCACAGCAGATTACTCGTCTGCCACGCAACGGACTGTGAATCATTGAGACATCATTCTACAGCACTTTACAGTTGGGAAAGAAATCGTTAATCAAGAACAAATAATAATGCATGTATGGCATGCAGCCTAATAAGTTAATATCAATTTTAAAATCGACAAAGATTGATTTGGCATTGAAACTGGTTCACTAAGGCCAGAGCAACTAGGAAGCGAAACGGAAAATACCTATTTTATATGATATCCGAAACATTGGATCACAAGCCACAACTTACATATAAATAATATAGTAAATTTATTTCATGTTGACGAATACGTATATAGGCACAAGAAAATGAAAAGAATGTCTTAATCCCACAACGAAACTGATCAAATAGCACAATAAGTGGGAGTTAGAGAATACGTTTTCCATTTCCCTTCGTAGCACTGTATTTGTTTATTTAAACGAATTGGAATCATCATTACGGAACCCTTTATGCAATATTTTTCTTATACTTGACTATATTTTCTTGTGTAAATCAAAACTTGTAAGGTACGAGTATGATATTGAAACGTGCCGTAACTTAATGATTGGGTATTAAACTGAATATAATGAATATTCTATTTTCGGAGCACTTTTTGTAACTAGGCCAAATTATAGCCTTGGAGCGTTTAATAACAACTTGATACATAGCTGATTCTGATCAATCATTTTATCCACATTATCAACATTTTGTTAAGTTAACTCGACATTTCACCAAATTTATTTACATCCATTCATGTGATAGGTCATAGACGTCGAGCCTATCGCCATACCGGAACCCAAATGATCCCGGGAAACTCATGGCTGGTTTTTCGAGCTGAAAAACTCATCACTCAACTAACAAATTGTGAGTTCTCGACTTCTTTCATTATCCGATCTGATAATAGAAGCCTGCAGCTAACAGTTTGTAATTTCAAAGTCAATAACTGTAGGCATATTGGCCTGTACTAGACGGTTAAAAACAATAATACATAAAGCAATGAGCATTCAGTTTACATACGATCCACAGAGCTGCGTTCGAGCGTCAATGAACCCTCTGACAAAGGCTTATTGATGAGCTCACTGTGCATGCTTCATCACGCCGCGGTGCGGCTGCAGGGTATCATGCGCACTACACTTGTGTCTGGTGTCATTGCTTCAGCATGCGCGGCATACTCTGCTCCACATCTGTGTTCCACAGAGTCATGACATTCTACTTTCGTTTCATCTACTTTCATTTATTCAGGTCGGTTAAGAGTACTTCTATTATGTTATTATATTTAAGTATAGATGTCAATAATGTCGCAGGAAGTCGCTGGATGAAGGCCACTTCCAACAGGTCGATCTGGAAATCTTTGGGGGCGGCCTATGTTCAATAGTGGATGTCCTATGGCGGATGATGATGATGTCAGTAATTTGTCTGACGTAGGTTGCATGCGGTCAATCTCTTTCGACTCTTCTGTTCACACTCGTCTCTGTCTAATATCTGCTTCGTCAATCTCTTATCATTCATCCTCTCAATCCCCTCTCTGCTTAAGCGTATAAGCATACTATTTTTTTTTCATTAATTTAACAAGTTGTCTGCAGAGTTCTTGGCCATGAGAAAACTACTTCGTGTTTCTAAAAGAAATCTATGGTTTATCAATTTTCACGGTAAAATCCCGAAATTTCGCGGTACATTAAACAAGGTTTTACGTATGTTTGATTATGATAGATAACAATGATAATATCACATAACAACTGTAAATTATCATTAACGTATTATCAGATTTCATATTCATATCGAATATCGATGCTTCGAAATTGATCAAATATATCCAAATGTCACAATGCTGTCCCCATTGCTAAAGGCATTGAAGTATAAATTGACTAATGAAATCATCGATATATTATATACCTAGATGCACAGTTGACGCTCAGAAAGTGGGACAGCCAACGAGTGCTTAAAATGTAAGTAAGCACTTGTTGGCTGTCAGTCGGGCGCCGACCGTTCGTCTGTGAAGATGCCTAAATGCTCTGTGAAAGAGTGCAAAAATAACACTCTTACAAAGCGCAAAACACATGGGATTTCATATTTTAAGTAAGTATAATTCCCTTACTTGATTCTTAAAACCTTAATCATGTTAAATTAAGTATTAAACGTGTATAAATAATTAATTTAACGAATTCAGTTAATAAAATATTTTGTCCCTTTTGAAATCATGATTTGGAACAATGAAATATATGGAGTCGTTTTTTTTTTGTAAATATATTATATTTATTTTAAATTTATGATTTTTTTTATTAATTACATATTTCCATGAAATGAAATAGTAAGAGATAAATGGCGTAAAATTATTTCCGAAGAAAGGAGAGAAGAAAATTTTAAACCCAATTACTCAAGTGTGGTTTGTTCAGACAATTTTGCCGATTCCGATGGATATTATACAGAAAAAGGGATTAGGAAAATTAAAAAGAATGCTGTACCAAAAATAAAGGTGATAAATTGTCATCAGCTACATTGTCCTTAACTAATGTTTACTATTTAATTTAACAATATGTATGCTGTTGGTGTACCTATAAATAAATAAATTAATAAATATTGCCACATTTATTGACTTTATTTTAGATTGTCGTAACTACAAGTTTAAATGAGGCAGGGTGCAGTACAAGTGTAATAGCTGAAAAATATTTGATACAGAATTCATCAATAGCAAGCATATACTAGGTACATACTGCCATGTAAAATGACTATTTAATAATTTGCGGCTAATTCTAATAAATGTTTTCAATCAAAGTGTGCAGATCATAAAAAATTGCCAACATGAACAAAGTTGAACATTCCGCTGTCAAATAATAATTTTAATGGTTCATTCTCGCGATTTTTCATTTTTTAATTTTTCATTTTTATCTTGGATTCTCGGATTGAGATCATTTATTGGAACCGGTCGTTAGGCATAATTACTACAACAGTAATCGTGGCGTCATCATTTATTGGAAACATATTCATTTCCAGGAACCAGCAATTGAACCAATAAATAATGAAGGACCACCAATACCATCAGAATTTTCATCAATCTTTAACACACCTAAGACGTTATTTTTGAAAGATAATTTTAAAGAACGCAACCAAAAATTTAAACTTAAATCTAATTTAGTGCGAAACTTAAAAAGGCAGAACAAAAGATTAAGAAAACGAAATGATAGTCTAAAAGAAATTATTAAGAATCTAAAGAGCAAAGGACGATCTTAGTGTGGGGCCAGGACTATCTATGTATGTGACTGTTGGGTGTTATTTATTTATTTATGAATCACGCTAAGGCAAAACAGTGCTTATTTCATATTCATAACTCATAAGCTTTGTTATCTTCTAAACATTTATACTCTATCTATCTCTTAATGTAAGTAAAATTATTATAGAGATATCGCCATTCTCATCTACATTGTACGCCACGTGGTCAAAATTTCTCACAGATAAATACAAGAACTATTCGACTCCATTCAATCTTTGTCCAAGTGACTAGAATGTTTCTTTTAATAATGTCAAATTATTGTCAAATTCAAAAACGATTAGAAATTCAAAAATTTCGAATATAGGAACGTTTGAACATTCAATTTAAAAAGCTACTTTATGCCGCGTCTATAAGGTCATATTTGTGTTAATTTAATTAAATTTGTGATGTTTATTTGTTTTGTCTGTCGAGGACACTGTTTACAATGATATTTGTATGGAACTGTGCATCTAGGTATATTATTATATCGATGAATGAAATAGTTAATTCATTGTAGTCTACGTTTAATTTTAAACTACGAAACCGTAATGAGTTCGAGTGGACCTTTCTGGCTGCAGCATGAATGCGTTAACACGACCGGGTTACTGTCATTATCTCACAGAAAACCAACTGGTGTCAGGATGCTGTTGCGTTTTGTGTGGTGAGCGAAAATTCCGGAGGCCCAAATACTACCTCTACATTTCAATCACAATTCCTTTCCTTTCCTTTAGATCTGCAACACGCAATTAACTATTCTTAACTTCTTAGTTTTGTGTTTAGACATGGGCTATCATTTATCATCTGGTGATCTATTCGGTGTCCGCCAAAGTTATAAAAGTATCAACGAGTATTTGAGCTACAACTAGCGCGCGCTTTGAAGTGGAATAGAGAAGCATTATTCTACATCTACAAATATGCTTAAAATCCTTTATGACTAGGCAGTAAGGCGTTGCGTAGCGTCCACAGGGCTTTTACGATCAATCAATTTATTTCATTATATAACTATATCCTCATATGAAACCACCACATTTATATACTGACATCACTATTCAATAATTTTATGAGCACGACGAGCGGTGACATCAATTTTCAACTTGTAGGTCTTTTTCCTTCCTTATAAGCTCAACTTAATTTTATAGTTTTATACTGTACTGCGATAAAACGAAGTTGAGCTGTACTCCTGTACTATTATTTTTACCAACTTTTTTAACACCATAATCAATGTATTTTGAAAGTTATAATAATAAACACTCATATGAAAATAGTGCAATATACCGGCTGTTGCAGAAAGGTGGTACCAAATCCAATTCCACATACAGGGAGAACGATTAAAAGTGTAATGTTAGTTAAAATGTTGTATTACAACATAGTCTATTGAAAGAATCTACATTCGACAGTCTCTTAACGATTTCATCCGGATCACATTTGCAAAACGTTGATGTTAGTATCCACTCCGGAAGTATTCATTAGAATTTCGGTAGTAGTTATTCGAAGCCTACCTACCTTCATCAGGCAACACGATTAACAAATCCTAACCGCTCTCGTCATAAAGGATAGCCCGAGTCCAGCAGTGGGACGAATTATGCAGGGCTGATATTATGTCAATTAATTTATTTGCCAATCATTATGTAGTATTCTCCTGAAGTACCTACTCCTAGTAACGTTATCAGTGTTGGCACATCGAAACTCAACTTATCTGGACATACGCAAATAGTACTGTTACATAACCAAACTATGTATAGGTTGCGACCGTTATCTGTCCGTCTGTTTGTCTTGCTCAAGGGCAAGTCAAGTACCAGGAAAACGAGTCACTCGCAACGGCACGCCGCGCCACGCCGGCGGAATGCTTCTAGATTCCGCGATAGTGATTTGGTTTGCAAGCAGTTCATATTACTTATAGTTGGAATTATACTGAAGATTGTCCTGTTTAGTTGGAAAAATAATCATAACATGCTACCGAAAGGCATCAGCATGACACCAATCTACGAACTGGGAATTTGTTTACTTGTTCTAATAATAGTATAAGTGATGAAGACAAAATAAAACCTTTACATCGTGATGTTGTAGATATCAGAACTGTTTCACCTTTTATTGCACTTAAATTTATAGGAATGGTGTAAATTAAAACAAAGCCAAACATTGAAAAGGGAATGTTGAGACTTGATCTAAATGCATGATAATAAAAAACATAAAACGAAAGACAAAATAAAACCTTTAAATCGTGACGTTATAGATATTAGAACTGTTTCACCTTTTATTGCACTTGAATTTATAGGAATGGTGTTAATTAAAACAAAGCCAAACATTGAAAGGGGAATGTTGAGACCCGATCAAAGTGATGATCAAGACAAAAACATAAAACGAAATGCAAATCGATCGTCAATGACGTTATATCAAGTCTTTCAGATGAGTGATGGCAGACGTGAGACGACGTAAACAAGTGTTGAGAATACGGGCGCGCCCACGAGGGTCCCGCGTGGGTGATAAGCTATCGCTGAGGAAAGTTTCCACGGACTACGGCGCGGCGTGGCGTGGCGGTCGCCGCGTGCCCACCGATACCATTCGGCTGTTTACACTACCGATAGCTGCGGTTCAGGTTCAGAATTTGCTATATAAACATGTTTTTTTGTAGTTTTTAATGCGCAGTTACGGAATTTGACTCTTATGTAGGATTATGTAAGAAATTACTAAAATACTATTGTCATGAAAAGTCTTTCATGACATTATATTATTCTTTCATATAGTATTTATATGCATAGTCAGACCAAGTGAAACATGTCAAAGCTTTTCTATGTGTGGACCCAAAAAGATAAATCATGTTCTAAAGGATAAAAAGAAAACACACATGTGAAAACTGCGAGTATAAAAAATAGTTAAAAAAAATCTGAAGACATAATGAGAATAATAGAAAAAATCTGTCAAATAGTAACAGTAACATGAAACAGAAAACTGAATCAGGTTCACCAAAATAGTTCACAGTGACATGTCAATGCTCAATTTTTCGCACATACATAAACGTGGTCGTATACATGTTCAACGTTATCACATTATACACATTACAGTTAAATATTTACAACGGATGGCGAACTTTATCGTGGTCCCAGCACGAGGTCACCCAATTAACGAGCACTTTGCACGTTCACGGTTCTGTACTATCGCGTTTGTTTTTTTTCGGCAGCTGCTATTTGCAACTTACACAGTATAACCAAGTTTATCGATTGACATATTAAGGATAGATAAAATGGTTCTGATTTGCAAACTGCCCTGAGCACCTGATCATGAAAACTAGGCTTTAAGTCTATTTTGTAATTGATCAATGTATAATTAGAAATCACAAGCTTAAATTAAAATAGTGGCGTTGCCACCTCTACTAAAAAACACAAAAAGAAGCATACGAAGAGTTATGAAGTTCACATAAGCATTTTAAGTGTCCTAAACTGCTGATAACCATAAACATATTTCAAACATTTCGATTTTATTTAGAATTTAATATTGCAGCCAAAAAGCTATAAACGTATACTGAAGCTTGGCTACATCACCTGCTTTGAATATCTAAATGCAACAACGTCCCACAAGTCAGATCACTTGACTTTCATAAACTTCATCTTTATTGCAGTGTGCCGCGGCCGTCACACGCCAGCGTTTCTAATAGAGCCATAAACGTTATTCTCACAGCGCATTGCATAACTATCGTCACATGGTACGACGTCATCGTTCCCATCTATCATCATCAGCTAGAACAATTAGGTGCGTGACCTGGCACCCCGCACGTTGCGTCGGTTTGACTAAATGATTATCTCACTAAACTAATATAAATAGTTTCCTAAACATTAGTATCTACATTGTAACATCAACAATTAGTACAGTTGCTTCAATGATTTGAGGTGAATTATCTAAAGTTTCTATTTTATTGTATAATCATTTAATATATTTTAGTAATGGTATACTTTTTAGCTCATACATAAGCTCACGCCTGTATCCCCGAAGGGGTAGGCAGAGGCGTACTAGCGAACTAGAACACCCACATTTCGCCGAGCTTAGTTCCGTCCCAGATGTGATAGGGGGCGAGCCTATCGCCATATCGGGCACAAATTCCAGACTCCGGGCTGATATGGAAAAATCCAATATCACTTTGCCCGACCCGGGGATCGAACCCGAGACCTCAGAACCGTAGTCGTACCGAAATACCACCACGCCACGGAGGCAGTCTTTTTAGCTTATTTCGTTTTAGAATCAAATATGCAAACGCTTGATTATCAAAACAATTTTTGTGTTTAACAAAATGTTTAATCAATAGTTTGTGAAAGAAAGGACGAAAATTACCACATACATGGCTGAAGGCGAATTAATACTTTACCGAATTGGCCATATTTTAGGGAATGTTCATTGGAAAGTGTAACAAATTCTAGTTATTTTAAAAATATTACCATATTTTTCTGCGACTGTATAAAAATACTAGAACAATAAGAACTCCAATCACGATGTATACAATGTTATCTTTAAAGACCGCAAACCACTGTGTAGGAGCGGTGGATGTTTATGTTGCAGTAAGAAATGTAAATGAAGTTATAATTATGCGGTTATAAGGCATCTGTAGTTAACCCCCGTGTCATAGCGATAACAGAAGCACATAATTTGCGTGTGGACGCTGCTACGCAAGGAAATGTCTATCTAAGGACATTTCTTGATGAATATCTGATTAAAAATACGTTCTCCTAATAACGGTTTGCTTTAAGGGGATTTTTTTTACAGTCGATATACGTTTAAGAGCGCTTTAGCAAAATCTTTCCGCTCAAGTTTAGGTATTTTATGACAGCGCTGCACCTGTGTGCGTCGCACACATGCCCGAGTTGCAATCCGGCACGTAAACTCAATGTATACTTGGATTGAAAAATCTTGATCTTTAGTAGTTAGTAGTTAGAAAAATAAACTTCAATGTCGGATCGACGCATCATATTTATACACGCTTTATTTCAAGCATGTTGCTAAAAGGTGCTTTCTAACTGATTGTTGTACTCAGTCTGGGCAGTCATGCTCGTTTAAATGTCTATGTTAGCGATGCCTATAGGCACAATAAATAAATAAATTGCATAATTTATTTGCCTTGCCCTTCGGAAATAATAATAAAACGTCTGTAACCTCTTTGATCTAGTGAAAGCGTAAATAGGCTGTGAACCAGGAGGTCCTGGTATAGATTTTCAAGTCAGACGTGTATTGTTCTAGCAAGATTTACCGGGAATTAGATCCGCAACAGAGATAAGAATGTTTTTTCCGAGCCAGACAAACTAAACGGTGGCCCAAAATCGTTTGCAAATTTGAAACATGAATATAATTAAAACTAGAAATGATACAAATGATTCCTTCGACGTAACAAACATCTATGTTTTTTTAATGATGTCTCGTCGTCGGGAATCTAGCAAACATCTTTGCAAGTCTTTGAAAACTCTCTGACACATGCTGCCGGTGATTTTTTCGTGCATGTTTTATTTTAATCGGGATATTGTCATCGGTTTCTTAGATATACACAACTTTTCAGGTATCCCCACACGAAAAATTCGCAAGATACGGGCCGGGCTCCTCAGAGACAATGGAATATCTTGTAGTTGGTATTGCCGGAGCCACCGAACGCTTATGTTTCTTACGAAAATTTCAACCTCCCAAATGTTCTATTTGCTCCTTGTTGAACGTGGCCGCCTTCTTTAATATTCGGTATGGAAACAATTGGTTCGAACTTCTTGTTGAGTCAAGTTTTAATTAAATTAAGACTCACACCAGGTAATCAATATTCAATTCTACACAAGCGTCGTCTAGTAATGTAGGAGTTGTTGTTTTTGTTAAATTTGATACCTGACTCACAGAAAACCGACGTAAAGTAGCAGTTTGCTATTGCGTTTAGTTCGTTGAGTGAGATCTCTGGTAGCGCAATTCCCTCGTCCCTTTCCCAATACCTATTCTCCTCCTTTTAGCTTAGCATCGAACCTATGTTTCTTTTCGTGTAATCGTTTTTCATATTTCGTCTAGGCACAGAGGA
Organism: Clanis bilineata; assembly: GCA_036417725.1. NCBI lineage: Eukaryota > Metazoa > Arthropoda > Insecta > Lepidoptera > Sphingidae > Clanis > Clanis bilineata. The sequence continues at coordinate 16,161,805 of CM071154.1, read as the reverse complement.
CAACAGGCAGTATTTTGGAACACAGGCAGTGTTCCACAAGTTCCAAAATAATTTAAAAAAAATTGCTGTTACTAAAGTATTGACTATTTTTATATTAACCTAAAAATATATATAAGGTTTATTTATATAATTGTTTTGTGTTATATTTTATTATTAGCTTTTGCCCGCGGCTTCGCACGCGTATTTTGTTGGGCCAACGGCAAAGGTTTTGATTTATCGATCAGCCATGTCGTTTTAGTCTAAATATTCTACAACGGGGCGACCCAGATATCGATTTTGAAGTCAATTGGCCCAAAAACAAAGAAAAACAAATGACGGCCCATTTTGACAGTTTTAACATCGGTTCCGTCGTTTGGAACCACGGGGTGACCCAGATATCGATTTTGAAGTCAATCGGCCCAGAAACAAAGAAAAACAAAATTGCGGCCGATTTTATCAGTTTTTACATCGGTTCCGTCGTTTGGAACCACGGAGTGACCCAGATATCGATTTTGAAGTCAATCGGCCTAGAAACAAAGAAAAACAAAATGGCGCCCAATTTTGTCAGTTTTTACATCGGTTCCGACGTTTGGAACCACGGGGTGACCCAGATATCGATTTTGAAGTCAATCAGCCCAGAAACAAAGAAAAACAACATGGCGGTCACTTTTGACAGTTTTGATATTGGTTGCGTCGTTTCGAACCACGGAGTGACCCAGATATCGATTTTGAAGTCAATTGGCCCAAAAACAAAGAAAAACAAAATGGCGGTCACTTTTTAGATTTTGACCGCGGATCACTTAACGACTTTAAAATCGTTCAGAATTCGTAAAATATTCAATATGACTCAGAAAATATGGTAACGCCATCTATTGATAAACTTAAAAATCACTTTCAGGCTTTATAGAACTCCCAACAATCGCACACATGATACAAAAATGGCCTCCTCATAGTCAAATAACTCGTTTCAGTGGCCGTAAGTTGTCACTAGTAACGGTAACACACAATGATCAAAGACTTTTGTATTCAGGCACTGAGGTATTTTTCACGGGAAGACCTCAACATAATTTGCCGAATGCTATCCAGTCGAACTGAATTTGATGATTGACCTCTTTCAAAATCGAACCTGTTTAGGTAGATACCCCATGTAATAGACATTCTATATCCAGAGTTTCCTATACTAATTTTCGAGTGTGCACAACATGAAAATTCGACATGATCATCGTCTTATGCATGTTCATTTTAAGACCCCTAGTTGGAACAGTTGGGAATATTATATTACCTAAAAAGAGTACCCATATACTGTTACATTTTATACTCCAGAGGGGGGTTAATGTCAAGCAATTTGTCGTAAAAACAAAGCCAAATCCTATCTGCAACATGCTTGAAAAAGTGTGTTATGTTGAGCCCACGTGGTCGCTGCCGTGAGATAAGGACAGGCAGAAAGAAAGATATCACATTCTAAATTCTATTCAGTTGCTATCGCTTAATTCATTACAATCAATCATAATCATGAGATGAATAATTTAAATCAGAACAAAATCCAATTATGTAATTCAATAAAAATGTAGTTAGAGAAAATCTCAAAACATGAATACAAACAAAAATCGTCTAATATCAAGTCGAGTATGGTCGCGCTATAATTACTACAAATAATTGAAAATTTCGTAATTCGAACAACTGAAAATGACGAAAAAATGCGATACGTCCTCACTCTGAGACCGCTCAGCGCGGTGTGACTTGACTGTTCAAATGGCTGGCTATTTATTCGCTGTTTATATCGATTTTTGCTATGGTTTCAAAAACATATTTTGGATATTATATCAAATAATTTGGCCCTCATATTTTTTTTTTATAAAAGCCAAGATATTAAACTTTATTATGCGATATTTTTTATTTTCATGTGTAGTTTATACTGCGCAAAATAAATTATGATTTCAGACGCAGTTTTCAAAATTGTGTTTGTTTTAAAAGCTATTTTCTTGACATTTTTGTATAAAACGTGAAAAAAATACAATAGCCACCACGGATAAGAAGATATTCTTGTTGTGTATGCATCAATTGTATGTCATAATATTAATGTATAGTTTCTCAAAAAGTTATCAAAAGTCAGTAAAAAGTAACATTTTCGAAAACACCTCTTCTAGTACGCGGAATCATAAAGTTTTGTCTTATTTAATGAAAAAATTAAGATGTACACCACGTCCGGAATGAAATGACCTTCAAAATGCATATGTTTTTAGGATTTGTTTGGTACAAAAATTTTCAGCGAGACACTTTCAAAAGTCAAGCAAAAACGTCGATTTCAATGAAAGGCGCGAAAGCCCTCTTGAGCAACGCTTGATGTATGGTAATAGGTTTTTTATTAATCTCCATTGTCGTTATAAAAGTAGAAAATTCTCTATGTATGTATATCTGATAATGGTCGCAGGAAGTCGCTGGATGCAGGCCGCTTCTAACAGGTCGATCTGGAAATCTTTGGGGGAGGCCTATGTTCAGCAGTGAACGCCCTATGGCTGATGATGATGATGATAATGATGATGTATATAATAAACTGAATTAAAACAATAACAAATATAATAAGCCAAGATAATAAAAAGACTAAGTAGTAGCGTACACGTACGTCTCATCATACAAAGTCTATCATCATCATTTCCTGATGCCCAAATACGCAATCTTTATTTCCACGAGAGGCAGCGGCTTCGCTGTGTCTACGTATTGCTAATGTTAGGAATGGCCAACTGCTCGTCTGCCTTCATAAAGCAATGAACAAACAACATCGGATATTTGGATATACTGTATATCAAACTGATGATAAACACTAACTGACTGAAACAGAATAAGGCGAAAGAGGTGTGTAAGGATCGTAGCAAGTGGAAATCCGTTGTCTCTGCCTAACCCTGTGGGAAAAAGGCGTGAGTCTATGTATGTACATACATATGTACTGAAACTGATTCCAAGATCTCGACACAGTATCGATGTCATTGGCCAATAAAGAGGATCACTAGTGGAGATAGATGTAATATCGTAGTGCGTCACAGCAGACCTTTCTGGTCACGTGCATCGATCACTTCGCAGAATACCCTCGACACGTGCTGATAATACTTATGCCTAGCAAACGGACAACGACTGTATGATCTATTAATAGAAAAAAAAACTTATAACTGCGTCAGACGAGTTTCTTCCAGATTACCTACCACATTATATAAATATACCGAATCATCATCAGCTTACTAACATCAACTACTGAATAGAACTATTTCGAATAATATGTTTACTCATGAAGGTCTGATTAGGTTTTAGTTAGGTACTAGTGCTGCCAGCGTCATTAAGTCCTTGTATAAAGTAAAAACATTACGTTTAAATAGCATGTTGTCTACACAGATGCACTGTAGCGAATGGTGTCAGCATATGGGTTTTTTCGCCAGCTTAATATCGTTTCTAAGAAAATGAAATTAATATTTAATACCTAAATATTCCTCATACAACTGAAATACAACGACTGGTAAAAACCACCTCAATAATAATAGAATAGGAAGCCTCCAAAAAAAATTAAAACCTTATTTGCATAATATTTTTAAATAAGAAGAGGTTATAGAGGAGGGCCAAAAGGTAAGTTCTCTCCACCGTCTATAGACACCCATGTCCCCAAAGAATCATAGGGATAGGTAAAGGGAAGTTGAGACTTCTACCTCTGGAAATCATATTCGTATAGGTACATAATGTCATTCGGCCGGCAACAACCAGTACACAGATCATCTGGTTGTTTACAACACGGATACCACATAAAGATGATGAAACAACAATATGAATAAAACACGTTTATCGACAAATTCCGTTACATTAGTGCGCGCATGTAAATGGATGTCAACTGTTATCACCGAGGTGATAGCGCTCGTATCACCTTATCGGTTGTTTGCTGAGCCACAACGAACACGCTCAGGCCTAGCACTTTTATTACAAATACATATTTAAATATCAATTTCATTACGCGACGCGAGGCGCGACGTCCACGCGGCGTGTATGTGGGCAAATAGGATGACCGTCAAGAGGAGATACCTACTACTTTCTGATATCTCTTATCGCTTAAAGTTTATTAAACTATGTTTATATTGGTGCCTAATCTTGTTTATTACATTGTACCATTTTGTAAACCTAATGGAGTACAAATCATTCTGTCATCATCGGTTCTACCCATAGTTTTTTTCTTTTTTACTTTCTGTTAATATTACTGTGTCGCATTATGTTGTGCCGAACAATTATTTCTTTCTTTCTTTCTTTCTTAGTAACGATTTATTCGAATCCTCCAGTCCGCAGACTTCGTCATATTTGGACTACATGCATACATGTACATCTGCAGTTCTTACTGGACTATATATCTTCTGTAAAAACTGATACGTCTCAAAACATCTGCCTCGGTTATCCTCCATTATGCAATATTCCACTGTTAAATTGTCCATAATCTCTCTAAACCTACCAACGTTATCAATCACCTTCACAACAGCAACAAATCTATTAAAAACGCCGATAAATCAAATGCGAACATCACACTAGTCATTGTCATCTGATGGTGGATTAACGTGGTGTGCTGATAAGCTGCCACTTGCGTCAATACTGTGCACACGTTATCAGATGCTATCGGGCGGGTGATGTCACGCACCTTCGCTAGATAGCCCTATCTGTTGGCATGATATACAAACCCACGTTATTCGTTATTATAGTATGATTGTCAGGAAATTTTTGATAGCAGATATGTAATTAGTTCGTCGAATTGACCAATATCGATTATTTTGTATATTATAAATAAGTGCAGTTTTAATCCCCTATACGTTTCCTGTAGTTTTACTGATACAATCTATAAAACAAATATTTTTCAGAAGCTTATCTTAGTGACGCTTTATTATATTCCCATAAATTTATTGCTGGAATCCACTGTAGTTGTAAATGTGCGAGTACAGTACGGTAAAGACTATGTATTTTTTTAGGAATCTAGCTTCATCAATAGATTGCTATATGATTCCAAATAATAGAATAACTTGTGAGCATATTTGGTTTCAGGTGTTATTACATACGATGACTGTACTCTTTGATTGTTGCTTATGTCAAGTATTAACAGATAAAATTTACGATCCGTACTAAGATGTTAACTATTTTAGGTAACTTATTGAAACATAATTTTGATGGACCGTCAACCCTGACAACTTATGTACATAATTCCGAAACTTGAAGCTTTGCGTGAGTTTAAAATTAACATAAAAGGTAATGGAAGTTAGGTGTTTGTTAACTTGACAAAATTAAATGATGTTGTAGTGATGGCTGAAGTACATATAACATAACATAACATAAGCTCACGCCTGTATCCCCGAAGGGGTAGGCAGAGGTAAACTAGCGAACCACATTTCGCCGAGCTTAGTTCCATCCCAGATGTGATAGGGGGCGAGCCTATCGCCATATCGGGCACTCCGGGCTGATATGGAAAAAATCAATATCACTTTGCCCGACCCAGGTATCGAACCCGAAACCTCAGGACGGTAGTCGTACCGAAATACAACTACGCCACCGAGGCAGTTAGTACATATAATCAGGGTTAATCTATTTCATATATGTAGACTCCGTTTGTTACTGATTCACTCACTGGCTTACCAGCGCCCAAGCCAAACCTACCAAACGAAAAACATTTACAAGGGTACACAAGAAATAGGGAAGGTTATTTCGATATACAACCCCCTGTATAGACAAAAATGTAGAGCATCAAAAGATTTGTAAGAAGAGTGGAAATACGATAGGGAAAAAATTAAGTCGCGAGGAAAATATAACAATAACAACTGCTGTTTCCAATTATCCCAAGGAGCAAAATTATCCCAGTCTCAAAACTCCCTACAACGTAAAACCACAGTAGGTAGTTAAGCTGAAGATTTTCATGTAAACACATAGTACTCGCACATCGGTGTTTACTTGCGCATACGGCCCGTGGTATCACTATCGCTACTCCGGCTCCCCCCTCACCCCTCATCCCTCGCCGCTCGCCTCTCGTTGCGTGCCACATTATTTTTAGTTCGAGTTCACGATACGTTACCGGGTCATCGGCTATTGCGTCGTCTGTAATTTTTATCGTTTCAATTGTAATTATAATAACTTCGTTATTAAAATGAGTAATGTTTTAGTTGTTGTAGGTATTTATTTCAATTTTTGTGCACTTTAAAGTTACGGATATATGAAGTTCGATTTCAGTTATTTTTCAAATTGTTTGATAAGCATGTTTGCTGGCAGTAAAACGATAAGTTAAAAGTATGTACTTTTATACCAAGAATGTAAAATTATTAACTTAGTTTAAGATGTGTTCAGACCAAAACAACTTTGCGGTCAGTTTACTGCTTGTTAAAATACACGCTCCGTAAGAAACCACAATGAGCAACACATCTTGCAAATTAAATTTTATTTTGTAACAGTAAACCCTTAGAGTAAACCTGTTTTTCGAAATAATCTACACTTACAATATCTTTAATAAGTAATCACTTTTATAATAAAGACGATTCTCCAAATTTTACCTTTTGTTATGCCGACAAAACTTCTATGGATTCAATCGAATACCAGGAGGAAAAAATACATAATTATACAACATGCAAATCGTATCGAAAAGGTATATAACATGTATAACCATAATAATATGGTCGACGTACAGGAGGAAAACAAGCAGCGTGTTTTCCATCAAGAGGAATTTCGAGTATTTGAAGCGGCGCTGTCGTAAAACATGTGACGCCGCTTGCGGAATCAATAATCGTTATGTGTACATATGTAATGTGTTTTATATGAGTATTGTCTTCGTATTCATGATTCGCATCTGTGATGCCAAATACAGGTCTAATGATACTTTCCTCAAACCACCATTGTCCTTCCTTCTTGTATTTTCGACCGACTTCCACAAAAGGAGGTCCTCAATTCGTCTGTATATTTTTTGTAACATACATCACATAAGCTCACGCATGTATTTCCGAAGGGGTAGGCAGAGGCGTACTAGCGAACTAGAACACCCACATTTCGCCGAGCTTAGTTCCGTCCCAGATGTGATAGGGGGCAAGCCTATCGCCATATCGGGCACAAATTCCAGACTCCGGGCTGATATGGAAAAAATCCAATATCACTTTGCCCGACCCGGGGATCGAACCCGAAACCTCAGAACCGTAGTCGTACCGAAATACCACCACGCCACGGAGGCAGCCATCGCCATTTTTTTTGTATGTTACTCGATATCTCCGCCAAATGTGGACCGATTTTCAAAATTCTTTTCGTGTTCGATAGAACTTAATTCAAGGGTGGTCCCATATAAATTTGGTCACGATCGGTAAATTTGAAGTCGGTCAGTTAAGTTTTTAATCTTGTGATTATGTAGAATATAAGTAATCTTGGATAGTGGTTCATTTATCATCTGTACCCTTAGTACGAGTTTATCTCGATTTTTGCAAATCGTCGATAGTTTTCAGTTTCTCCATACATTTTTAGTTCGTTGTAGTTTCCGCATAGTGGCGCTGCTAGCCCAATGTATGGACAATTCGATTGTTAAGTTTATCTAAAAACAAAAAGGGTTAAAGCGACTAAGTCTTGATAAAGACAACCTACTCATATGTGACGTGACTCTACTTAGAAATAAGCTTAAATTATTTTTTATACAATAATCTGTATTATATCTACAAATTACAATCCGAATGTTGCAACAAATACCAAGTTCTTATATCATCGGGTTTTTGTAAATTTTTACGGTACGGGCGCGGTCAGCCTGTGCAGCTGTTCGCTTGACAGCTATTTTATTTCTTTCTACAATTACATCATTGTCATTGTATTGATCGATAACCTATCCTGTATAGCACAGAATGTATGTGCTGTAATCGTCAAATTATAACACTTATTTACTTTCCGCTATTATATTTCTGAAGACAAACTACATAGGTTACATTGACGTTTATCGTAACAAATATGATAGAGGTGTGATTTCTAACCACGATTTAAAATATTACTGATTACGTTAATGTACCTACTATTGTCTAATCGATTCAATATTGACGTCATGCATTCTGTAATCGTTGATAAAAATTATTGCTGAGAAATCGATAGTCAATAACGTAACAGGTCAAATAAAACCTGTCCTAACAAAAATATAGTGGGGTTATGCAACACACAACTATCGTATACACGTTTTAGGATAGTCAATTCCATAATAAGTGTATTTAAATCTGTCCAAAAAGGTATAACGCGTAGTTCACATAAGCCGAGTAATTATGCAACGCGCGTCGCGGATGAGCGGCCACACGTTTGACAATCCAATCCAAATGTCAAGGTGAAGGCGACGCGAAAGGAAACGCGCGGTGACGTCACGGCCGCCATCTTGCCGCGGCCGACCCGTCATGTCACCCGTCCCGCGTCGCGCCGGGGGCACCTCACTAGTTTATATTTGGGACGTTAGTTGACGTTTAGATGATACAGCTGTTGTTTGAATGGATGGCGTCTGTAATTAGTACTCGCTGTACATACGCACATACAATTTACTCACAGTTTGGCAATGAGGAAAGTATTCAGATATAAATATGACATCATTTGCCCTGTTTGAGACTGAACTAAATTGAGACTTCAACTGGTGATTAAATTGAATTGTTTACATCTCAAACTTGTCACCAGTAGAGACAGTTGATGGAAACACGTGTTTTTTATTGTTTTAAAATGTTTGGTGTTAACAAATTGACGTCAATTAGTGTAATAGCTTTTTTACTAAAGTATGCAGTTACATACAAGAACAAGACCGAATTCATCCTAGGGTAATATCACAGTGTTATTATTTAAATGTTCTATTTGCATAATCAGTAATAAGCAACTTAGTAATAGGTTAGTTAGTCAAGTGACCTTCATCAACATTGTTATATTATTAACTCATTTTAGAATAATGTGACATAATTAATGCCTTTTTTATCTGTCGTAGGCAATTTTTTCTTTCATATCAATTATTTTAGTTCGTCATAGTCCAAAAGTTCCCCGATTGCAGAAAGTTACTATTAGGCACGGAGCCGGTCATAATAAAAAATAAACTAAGCCTTATAATTACTAAAATAACATACATAACATAACATAAGCTCACACCTGTATCCCCGAAGGGGTAGGCAGAGGCGCACTAGCGAACTAGAACACCCACATTTCGCCGAGCTTAGTTCAGTCCCTGATGTGATAGGGGGCGAGCCTATCGCAATATCGGGCACAAATTCCAAACTCCGGGCTGATATGGAAAAATCCAATATCACTTTGCCCGACCCGGGGATCGAACCCGAGACCTCAGAACCGTAGTCGTACCGAAATAACACCACGCCACCGAGGCTTACTATATAATTACTTGAATATGCTTGAAAAAAGTGTTTTATGTCGTCCCGTCATTGGAATGGGATAGGGTCAGATTGAAAAAGTAGTTTACACAGTTCAAATGTATGGAGAAACAGAAAACTAATGTGAAGTCTGTAAAATGTCATTACGTCCCATTGAATTCATCATATTCTCTATGTTCTTCATCAATGAAGATACATATTTTATGTTAAGCATCCTTCACATTGAAATTCCGAAAATTGAACTCTCAACCTAAACAACAAACGCGCGTGATTCAGCGTTTGCAAAAAGCAACAAGTTGTGTATACTGTGTACTCACGAGCTGGTCGACCTTGGCAACGTCGCCGGCTAATTGACGACGTATCACGTTATTAGCTTGGTTGTCTTTCGTATCGTTGTGTTTTTAATCTCAATTGTTTGACTCACGGTGAGGTCCAATTGTTTTAGAATTTTTATTACGAATAGCGGTAAAGCATATTCGAATTGGAGAGTTTAATATAGGAACAGATGTAAGAGATAATATTTTGAAGGGTTAGGCACAAATACCCTTTTCTTAATTATCATGCTTCACCTTTTCATAGTAGGCAGCTGTATGTCTGTTTCCCTGGCTCTGCCAATTTCGGGGATTGCCACTTATCATCAGGGCATCTGCCGTCGGAAGCAGGGAACGTCCAATTCACCAGCCTTCAACTGTTCCCAGCTACATTTTGGAACCTATCAAATAGTAAAGGACGCCCATACCTAGGAATGGAAAAGTAATATTACAGAGCTGATATTATTATAATAGTAATTACAGTCCATATTGTGGACTGAACAATATCTTTTCAAACAATCTTTTCTACTATATCAAGGATTATTACTGTGCTAATTTTTTTCTTTTTCTAAGTATAATATTTATGATCAAAGAACTGAATTAAGTTACAGCAGATTAAAAGTTATATTTGCAAGTATAATAGATTTCTTTTATATCCTAACCTTCGTGGCACGCGACTGGTTCTACCGTTCAATCAATTTGTGCCGTTTTATGTGACATTTAACTGTATTTACATTTATTACGATTTGTAAATAAAAGGCACTTTGTCTAGGCAAATGGTTTTCAACTTTAAAGTCCTTTTACTCAATTTTTTTTCGAAAGTACTCAGAAACTCCAGGGTCGTAAATTTTACGTTTTTTATCGTGGATAGACAATGGACATATGTAGTTTCGTATGGCAAGTGAAACTGGTAGTCAGACCCCTTTCCTTTTGTTTCTACGATAGGCAGTGGGTTCGCTTTAACCGACGATTCCAAAGGATGACTGTAACCTTTAAACAAACCATAGATTCAGGTGGGACATGTTCTCCACTGCCTGAGTATGCAAATACAGTAAAACCATTTTAATTTTCTTCTTCTTAAACAATAGTTATCGATTCTCATCATTTAGTCACTCAAATTAAAAATAAATTGGTTTATTATGCAAATTGTATTATCATCACTTTTGCATGTTTTATGATTTAAAATAATGTTGTAGAAATGCCGAAACAGACTCATGGATTATTTAATACACTCATTTCTTTTTTGCTCGGTCCGTCCGTCCATTTCAATTCATTTGTTAGATTGCGTGTACTCTTACAATGATGGTGACACAATTTAGCATAATGTGCACAGAGCGTGACAAGACGTCCAGTGTGATTGATCACGGTCTGATCACGCGAGCCGGCATCACGCCCTAGTCACAAATATGTCTGCATAACGGTGCATTGTTTCCTCTACTTATACCTACACATGTTTATTTCGTACTAGCTATAACTCGGGGCCGCCCTTTGTAAAGTCGCTTTTTAGTATCAAGTAGCCTATTTCTGTCCTCGTAATATAAGATTTCAAATAAAAGTCAATTACAGAATATTTACACCAATTCTAGTGAAATATATTAGTGGTTCAACTGTTAGACATAGACCACCTTACTTTAGCTTTGAAATAGTTATTGCAGATTCTTTGAATGTTGACAATAACGACATAGATATTCATACTATTGCTATAGATCAATTGCCAAGACATGGCGCCTTTGTTAGGCATGTAAACATGTGAGTCATTGTGAGACCAACTTCGAGTATTATACTCGATAGCAATAATGCGACTTGTCTAAGATCTATATTAATGATTGGCTTTGCAGATGTTACTAATACGTTGTCACACATCACGTTTATCACAAGAGAAATTATTCCGCTTTATATAAACTACGCAGCTAGTATCGACATAAAACTCATGTCAAACTATCAGAAGAGTAATAATTATATTGAAGAAAGAAATAAAATGACCGTCGAAGAACTTAATGTCTATCAGCCATCGTGTATCTGGTGTAATAAGGACCCAATTTCTCTACAACAAATAAATATAGTGAACTATTTGAAATATCAAGTTTATTAGTGTACACTGGGCACTCGGAATTCACACATATCTTTATTGATAGACTTAATTAATAATGAACACCCTCAGGCTGCATGCAACATAAAATAAAATGACCTTCATGACAATTTATTTTTGATCAGCACTTACAACAATGACGCACAATTCCATCCAGTTAAACAATGCAAGTTGTAACCGGACAATCAGAACCGATACCACACAACGAGACCGTATTACCATCAATAAAGTAAATCAGAAGTAGCACAAATAAATTAAATTAAATGAAGACAACATTCCACAGTCGGCTCCTTGGTCTCGGCGCAACATATATAGACAATGGGCATGAATCGAAATGCCAGATCGAGCAACGCGGATCCGACTGGGACCCGCCGACTCCACATTGGACTGGGATATTGGGCAAATGAAAGAAGACAATTATAATTGTTATCAACGATCTACCAACTTTCTTTCTTTCAACCAGCCCTTATCCCACCTTAAGGTCGGCGCAACGCATTTTATCAAGCATGTTACAGAATGGATTAGTCTCAGATTTAAGGACGTTCTCAACCCCCGTCTGGAGGATCCAGTCCCAGGACTCCTAGGCAAATCAAATTAGAAAAATTCTTTGCACGAGCTGCGTAACGAATCCAGAACCGCCCCGGTTCTCAGCCCATAAATGCTGCCACTAGATCAAAGAAGCGACTGTATCGATATCAGCCATCTACCAACATTGAAACAAAATTTGTTAAATTGTACACGTATAACATTTATTTAGGATCTTAGAGTGCAAACATTGCTCAGCATCTGAGCTACGTACTACAATTTAGAACTGTACCACAGTAATAAAAAGCAAAGTAAGGTAAGGTCGTGTCAGACACGAAGAACCTAGTATATTGTTTTTAAATTAAAAAGAGCATATTGGCAAGCTCTATGGAGCAGTGAAACAAGAGTTCGTGGATTGATACCCTTACTGTAGACAATTTGGTGCATACCACCAGCAATCGACTGCCTCCAAACAAGATTTATGCCAGAATCACGACTCACGATTTTTTATATGACAGATTTCTTTAATCATGTGCGCGTCGTCATGATACATCTTATTGGTCTAGTGACTATCTAGTGAGATTTTGGATTTAAACACCAATCATGAAACATATTTTTGAGTTCAGCTAGCATAGAGGCTCACCATCTATCACAAGGAAATAATTTTATCGAGGTGTGGGTGTCCTAGTTGAGCTTCCACCTATTCAGGAAACAGATATGAGTCAATGTAAAAGGTAGCCTAAATTGATATTACTTACTGGACGCGACCGTTCTTCGGCCAAGCGACAATCACGGTACATTTCTCACGTGCGGCGGCGCATGCGTGAGTGCCGATTGTGTTAAATGTTAAACAGTTCCCGAGACCATTGTGCCGGGCGAGTCGAGTGGAAAATCTCGCCACCAATTATCCTCCGAAACGGGCTGAGTGAATTTTTCTACAACACAATGGTTTAGGTTCCCAGACGTGTTTGCGCCATCCTTTCCGCGTCAATTAATTCTGAATTGCACCAGTGGATTCCCACTTGCCTCGGTGTGATGCGCGGTTGATTATGTATTGTTCTTAAATCACGCCTCAGTCTTTGTCAATTAGTTTCAGTCGTGCTAGGCCGCGTCTCCTGCACTAGTTTTTTTTCGAAACATTAGACAAAACACACGCAAAACAACGATTTTAACTGTCTCCTGCTCGTAGAACAATGTACCATAGATAAAAATACATGTTTTGTGTAATGTTTTAGTGCAGGAGACGTCGCTTAACGTTAACTGAGACTTTGTATAAAATTAGTGCATTTTCAGATTAATCACATTGCACTCAATGAAATTTCCCATATAAATTGCAATTCAAAGTTCAATATAAACTAAAATTAATCTTGATTCTCTAATGGATGATATGATAAAGGGATAATATTGGATTTACAACATTCTTCCCATCCAAATTCGTTACAAAAATATGAATAAAAAAATCTGTAAAGGACCCTACTAATATGCCCTACTAATATGCCATTAAACTTGAGCCCACCTAGTTCAAGAAATTTCGAATAAAAGTCAATCTGATGGCTTTTTAATCGTCTCCGTGTGAGTTTCGTTGAAGGGTCACGTGAAGATTCCCTCGGTTTACTTTCGTAGGGCCGTTCCTCTTAGGGTTCTGTACGTCATGGAAAACAATATCAAAAAATGTTATGTTATGTTTCATATGTCAGAGTTTCTTGCTGACATGGCTTGTTGAATAAACTTGTATACAAGTATAAAAGAGGATAGTTTCCTAAGTTTATACTAGCTACTGTAAATAGTTACAAGGAAATTATAAAATGAAAGATTCCTGTACCTATTTACAAATAAATGTAAGGTACAAATTTTCTATTAGCCTCAAGGTATAAACAAGTGCTGGGTAAATGCCTCTTGCCTTTCTTCTTCGAATACATCCTCTGCGTTGGATGATCGATGTACGAACTACCATGTACCTCTATATGTACATATTTTAATGTTACTGAACTCTCTTATTCGCACTTGTCTGCTGTTTTTTGTTTTTTGTGGAATTACGGATCGTCTACCGGTCCAGCAACTTTGGTGTCGTGCTAACTGTCTTCTCATCCATCATCCTTTACGCGTGTTGATTTATATTGATTGATTCTTGTTATTTTGTTAATCATTAATTATATTAAGCATGCTTAATATCTCAAGTCACTCTTATTAGGTTAAAGTAGAAATGCTAAAGAAACGTTAACTAAAAGTCGTGATTCATCATATCATTCATCTGTGTGTTGTTCTAGTTCTCTTGTTTACGTGAGGCGTGAACTTTTGCATGCATTATGAATATAATAGTAGTGTTTTAAAGGTTACATTTAAATGAGTGCAATAAATAAGTGCGTCATATTTTCGAACGACTTCCAAGAAGGAGGAGGTCCTCAATTCGTCTGTATTTTTTTTATGTATGTTACGCGATATCTTCGTCAAATGTGGATCAATTTTCAAAATTCTTTTTGTGTTCGATAGAGCTTATTTTAAGAGTGGTCTCATAAATTTGGTCACGATCGGTAAATTGGAAGTCGGTCACTTAAGTTTTTACTTGTGATTAAGTAACATACTTACATTATATTGTGATCATTTAGCAACCTCGATAACTTTGTTATGATACTCAAGTAGTTGCCGATATTCCTAGCGGTTTTTTTTTCGTATAAAACGTGATCATTTTAGCTCGGTTACGGAAAAACCTAATTTAAGTTTGAAGACTGTGGAATTACCACAGACTAATAAAAGATATTTAATGATACGTAGCATAATAAAAACACCCATCACAACACCTACACCGCGCCTTTCCACAGAACACATACTTAACAAGCTCTACCAAATAACGTAAGGCTATTAATAATTCCAGTACATCATTCCGCATTCTATAATAGTGAATCAACTAGACTGCAGAGGATGGAAGCTACGAATGTTTCCCAGGGCATGACAATGGAGCCGAACCGCCGCGCCGCGCCGGTCGACCTTCGGCAATCCAGTTTCGGCACACCACAATTCGACGTGATGAAACTGGACGTGTAGGGCTGAGATCACTTCTACTAATGAATTATTTTGAAGCAAATCGATTCTTTAATCGGTTACTAAAATATTGCTCAGTTTTTGAGGTATTTTTACCTTGGTTTATGTATCAGATATCAACATCCTTGTTCTCCTCTGTCATAGTTAAACAATGTTTTTCGCTGTATTGGGTGACATTTCACGAGAGAGAAATCAACACACAACAATGTACCTCTATAACTATACAAACTACGATAATTACTACCATTATTTATTATATACAAAAACCGCTATTAGTATCAAAACCGGTCATAGTTAAACGACCTTAGATTTAGAGTCTCTATCAGAATTTTTAAAAGGTACACCGCAATCAATGGCTTATAGCTTAAAATCCGTCAGTATGATGACGTAATCCAACTATCCAATTGTATTAAAAATATACGGTAAAATAAGTATTTCTAATTATAGTATTTATTTTCTTTCTTTATTTTTTATATTTATTTTTTATTGATGATGAAAACTTGAAAGTATGATGCAATCTGACTTTTAGATAGTCGAAAGTAGGTAGTCTCTTTTCACGATTTAATCAATTAAGAGAGAATCGATACAATTGAAATCGATTTGTTATTTTTCAAGACGACTGGACATTCTTATAAGAAACGTGACCAGTTAATACGTGACTCTGGTTTTTATGTATGTACCATTATCATAAAATTTTAATTATTTTTGTAGTATTGTTGCGTTTTTGTATATCAAACTTTTTCTATTTGTGATTTCGTCGTCGTCGGAACGTAGGATACATTCGTCATAATCGGGTTCAAGTCAACTTTCAATAAAAAAAGCTGTCTATCGCTTTATAAAATCAAAAGTTTGATCAAGTTATCGACATAATAACGACTTGACACGAGATTTGACTGTTGTTGAGTTGATATTAGCGTTGACCAGTCTCCGCAAAACTTGATCAGTATAATCACAAGTTTAAAAACTTAACAGACCGACTTCCAATCCGATCGTGACCAAATTTATATGGGACCACCCTTGAAATATGCTCTATCGAACACAAGAATTTTGAAGGTCGATCCACATTCGGCGGAGATATCGCGTAACATACATAAAAAAATACAGACGAATTGAGGACCTCCTCCTTTTTGGAAGTCGATCGAAAACATTCTTACAGTGGTTGACATTTTGACTAAATTTTACAAACAGATGAGCCATTTAAGCGAAATATCATTAACGTAATGTTGGCAGGCGAGTCCATTATAATTTTAAACTTGTTTCATTTGATCATGAGGAATGCAAATAAATAAGCAGGCAACCTTCCTTAAATAGATTTATATTCAAGGTGAAGGTCTTCCCAAAATGTCACAAGCCTTATTTTACGTCACATATTATATTAAGATCTATCTAGTTTGCCTTAAAACGGCTGTAAACAACATTTTTAAAGTATATTGTAATCGTCGCATATAGGTATTCATTCATTTCGTGATACTAAGTTAAGGGTTCTTAAATCTTAATATTCAAAGTACTTATATGATTCCCTTACCTACATTTCAATTTTAAATATAGTTTTAAGTTACGTAGGTAACCAGGGACCTGATTCTCTGTCAACAGTTCAAAATCAGTGTCCTCGTCGCCGTAATGAAAGATAATAAAGAGAACAGTAATTTTATTATAGTCAGATATTTTCCCCTGGGCGATAATGTTGTTTTGACAGATTAATTAATATAACATAATAATTAATAATTAAAGATACATCAACAACACATTCATTCTTTTTTCATTCATTAAATCATCATTCACATTCTTATTATCTGGCTGTTCAAAAAGTAGTACTAAGTATATTGTACATGTAGGTACTCACCGTCAGAAGTAGATATTCAATTGAAACTATGAATATGGTTCTTTCCAATCCAAAACACAAAATATTCATTTATCCAAAATAATAAAACTTACCTGCGGAAACCTCACATCAAATTCAGTTAACCCCAATTACATTTCGTCTCACGGTATTCTATCGCATGAACAAAGGTCTCACATCTGCCGTGGCCGTGTCACGTGGTCGCGAATAAAAACCATATAAAAACCGGCAAAGGATTCTCCGAAGGGGTTCGGGCTGGTTCCAAGGTAACCAGAAACAAAGGGCGTTCTCCGCTTACCTGCAACAAAAGATGTTCGCATCATTCATTTGCATATTAAATCGTGTATGAATCGTGTAATTGGCACCTTAGTCGCCTCCTTGGTCTAGTGACAGCATATATGGGCTGTGGACCGGGAGACCCTGTGTTCGATTCCCAGGTCGGGAGAAGCTAATTTTCTAAGTTAATTTGCCCGGGACTGGATCCCCCAGAGGGGGTTGACGTCAGGCAGGCAGCCGTAAAAACATAGCCAAATCATTTCTGCAACATGCTTGAAGAAGTGTGTTGCGCCAACCCCACCACTAAGGTGGGATAATGGCAGGTAGAAAGAGTTTGATTAGATGAGTAACAAAACAAATTACTTTCTATAAAATCGAGCCATGGCGGACATAATAGGCGTTATGAATGCTATAATTAAAGTTTAAAGGAAAATGATTTATATGAGTAACTTTTCATTGATTCTGCCAGCTGCTCGACATTTAGGCATTGAGTAATGAAAATTTATTAAAAATTCGTAGTAACTTACTACACTCCACATAAACAATAATCTTGGTTAAAAAACAGACGAATGAAATGCTTAACAAACAGTGTACTGCAGAGAAGAATTCTACATTCCGAAAAAAACATTATTACTATGTGAAAGAACGACGAAAAAACTAATACTAAGATCAGACCAGAGGCGCCAGAAAGATTAGCTCCAAACAATGCGGTTCAAAAAACTGTAACAATGGTTAGTGTGAAAGCAATAAAAAAAATATCTGAACATAAAAAATGATGCTAAGCTTAAACTTCGGGTGGTCAATGGGATTATATACGTAACGGGAACTCTTGGGGTCTGTACAGTTAGGGTAAAAAAAGAATAGTTTACGGTGAAACAGACAAAAGACCACTAGAAAAAGATACTATTATCGATGTCCATGTCAGAATGCAATACCGTTAATGCAAAAAATAAAGTTATTTATAAAATAGTTTACTTTATAATACCGTTAATCGTTGATATTCAGATAGAGGTTGTTTATTCTATTACGAATCAGGTTTGTTGATGTCAGACTTCTAAACCTAAATTATGGCGTCATTGCAAAGAAGGCTCAAGGCAAAGTGGCAATTAAACACTGTGGTATAATTTCATAATATAGATTTTTTTGCATTGCAATATTATTGTAAGGTTATAGAACCGGAAAATCGTGCGTTGCGTTGCCAGTTTTAGGAGTTTTGCATGATGTAAAAATCTCATTTTGTTTGGTTATATCTATAAAAGCTTATCTTAAATCTAGACATTTCCAGAAGGGTGTGCTACGCAGTTTTATTACATCCGCATTTATGAGAGGTGTGGTTTTTGCAACTATCTTTTATGCTGCATTTTCAAAATCTATTTTTGTTTTATAGTTTTACGTCTGCAGACGATAAATTTTATTTTATTGACATGAGTTATGAGAAATAATCTTTTGTATTTGCAATATAATTTTCAAGATTGCTGTATCTCACTTGTATGTCGCTAGGTATACCTATTGGAAGTCTATGTAAAATATTTTTAAATAATTAGGTAACTCATTTTGAAACCCAAAAAAGATAATTCTGTAAATGATTAGGGGTTTATTTTGTCTTTGAATATCAAAATAATAGTTTCATAATAGCTTGTTGTTTATGGACTAAAAATATCGAATTCGTTATACTCAAAATAAGTGTTTTAAAAACCCTTAAATGTTTAGGTCATAAAACGCAGCACATTGAACATTGATAAAATTCCTAAAATGTTTATCCACAAATTCGTAGCCTATAACACTTTTACGATCCTAATTACCTTGGCACAAATAAATTAACGTTTTTGGAGCATTCATAAAATTGTTTATATACCATTTGAAGTTAGGGGTGACCATCAAGATAGTAGGAGCAAAATCGATTGTAGGTAAAGGTAACTAGAATACGTAGAAAGAGGGCATTCCCAATGATTCAGTCCGAATTCCCCCAACCATCAAAGTGAATATGAATATAACTTGAACAGAATGTTTAGGGTTGGCAGGATTTTTTGATAATTGCACATTTGCAGGTGTTTTTTTTATTGAGAGATATCGGACTTATAATAAGCGTGCGTAAGTAAGGAGTAAGTTTGTTGGTGGTTCTTGTCAGACCAGTGGGCGTTTCCAAAATCCATCGGTAAATTCAGTAACGTGTAAAAAAATTAAAACGTAATAATGCATCTCACTTACTAAATAAAGACTTGAATTTGAATCGC
The DNA here is from genome assembly GCA_036417725.1 of Clanis bilineata. Classification (NCBI taxonomy): domain Eukaryota; kingdom Metazoa; phylum Arthropoda; class Insecta; order Lepidoptera; family Sphingidae; genus Clanis; species Clanis bilineata. The sequence continues at coordinate 16,142,150 of CM071154.1, read as the reverse complement.
GAGAAAATACCTGTTTCCCTAAAACAATTACTATACAGATTATAGAGAGCATTAGTAAGGGGATAGTTTAAAGAAATAGATGATTTGAACAGCTTTATGATTTTTCAGCTGATAATCTTCTTATTTGCATTGTGAGTGTAGTAGTCGTCGTAACAATACTGTATTCATTCGAGCATTCTTAGTAGCATAAACGTTTGTCCAAAAAAAACAATTACAAATAGATTATTGAATGCGTATTTTACAAATTTGGCTTCACAGACTATTTGAACTTCAATTACATTACATAACATCCATTATACAGAATAGAAGAAAAAAAAACTTAAGAATTTTGGCCATCATTAAGTATAAGCTAATTATTTAATTAGGTAATTACATTGCTAAGGCAGTATAATAAACAATCAATTAACAGGTGATTCCATGCACTAATAGACTAGCAATTATGGAGTATAATCATCGATCAATCAGCTTAACGTCAACGGCCTACAACTGGCCTAATGCAGCTCGTTCATTATTCAGGAAAGCGAAGAACTGAAGGCTAAGGTTGTTACTGCAAAATTAGGATTATTTAATACAGATTATATATTTTCTAGAATGTATTAATATAATATCATAACAAAGATCAACTTTAGCAGGGAGCTTTACACCCAATTTACAGAACGCACCGTTTTACAGCTTATATATATATCGTCGAAATATGATAATTGGGAAATGTTAATTCAGAGAAGGATCACTAAGAAACTTGCGTAGCTCTTTGAAATCCAGTTTTTTTTTGCTGCACTGGCCAACCCTGTCCAAAATCCCGTGGCGATCGCGTGGCGGCGCTGCGTCGCGTCGTGCGGTCACGCAACCAAGCGGTTTCCGCGGCGATCGCGTGCCTCACGCCACCATTTCTATCGGCCTGATAGAATTAGACACGAGTGCTCTGTCACCGGCTATCGTGGGACATGCGCTGTTGTGACAATTGCTGGGGAAGTGCCATGGGATTCTCGTAACACTTCAATATAAATGCAATTACGTTAAGTAACAGGTTTTAAAGATAAAAGGACAAGAATGAGCTTGGTGAATATACCTACATAAAGGACTGATCTTGGGGGATTGGAACAAGGATATTGCATAAACCCAACCAGCGATTGTAAATAGATGACCAAAACTGGACGCAAAACGACTGTCTGGGGACAGCCATTGCATTCTTTACTAAATACGAAAGACAATGATGTACCTAAAAATAAGTATATGCAATATGTAAACCTAACCTGCAATACAAGTTGTAACGCTGATTTTCAATAATGCGAAATCCGAATGTTGGGTCGCAAAATGTAGTCATTTTTATGTAATTTACTCTTTGATTTTGAAACCGGGCCTACGATTTGTTTGAGCATTCAAGGTGATCCTTTATAAACACATGAGTCGCATGCTCATCTGAAACATAATTGAAAAATTCAATTTCAAATTTAAATTCAATGGAAATTCCTTAACAATACAAGTAATTCTACAAAATATTTTCCACGACATAAAGCCCCAAAATATCCCAAGATACCATGCCTCAACATACTTAAACGTTATCACGCTATCCAGTCACCGCGGCACTGTCGTGTCCGGCCGACGTTAGATAGCACGCGACGCATTAAAGCAAATTACCCAGACCAGCACCGAACACGCGACCGGTAGAAAGCGTGCTAGCTGCTAGCACGCACCGCCCTCAATGATCTGTCTAATGTTTATAACGAACGGAGTGGAGTTTTGAAACTGGATTTCTTTTGAGATTTTAATTTTTCATGACATCAATATGAAGTCTCCGCACATGATATTATGATGGCGCTACACACCGGCAAACGAAGGCGTAAGAATCTATACCTATTCGGTTCACACAAACAAACTTTTGCTGTTGCGTGAATGAAACAGGCATGATTCGTTCGCATTCGTTCGGCCAGGTTTGTACCCGCCATGACGCCAACCCTCTAAGGATCCAGTCTTAGGGAAATAGTGTACTAAAAACACACAACGGTGCCTGCCTCGGTGGCGTAGTGGTAATGCATTCCGGTACGACTACCGAGATCTCGAGTTTGATCTCCGGCGAGGGTAACTTGATATTGGATTTTCTGCTCAGTGTCAGTTTGGAGTGTGGACTTAGTGCCGGATATGGCGATAAGCAATGGCGAAATGTGGGTGTTCCGTCTTTTTCAGGGTGTAGGCGTGAGCTTTAAGCAGTAAGAACAAGGAAAACCTAAATGCAACGGAATAATACTGCAGTCTGAAGATACATTTAGTAAATTACAAAATCAAACCTCTAATGCACTTATATTAGCACAACGACACTAAATGCAAGACAAATGTTAACAACGCTGAGGGATCTAGACGTATGTTACATACTAAATATGGAACATATTTGAGACATCACCTGACACCTCACATGCACATCTCAAAGGAGGTTTCGAGATGTTTTGTGTCCTCTTATCGGGTACAAATTCCAATCTCGCAACTCTACCTCGATTATTTGAATTCGTACTTGTACTAAATTAGGAATGCCAGTCCGTAGAGTTACATTTGACACCGCCTGTTTATAACCTATGTACACAGACTGCCTCGGTGGCGTGGTGGTATTGTGGTGGTAATGCCTATCGTCCTGAGGTCTCGGGTTCGATCTTTGGATCGGGCACAGTGATATTGGGTTTTTCTACTCAGTATTAGACCGGAGTTTGTGCCTGATATGGCGAAAGGTTCGCCCTCTATCACATCTAGGACAGAAGTGAGCTCGAAATGTGGGTGTTCTAGTTCGCTAGTTCGCCTCTGCCTAACTCTCCGGGGATACAGGCGTGAGTGGGATGTAGTATAGGAGGATGTATGTACACAGACACTACACCAAGAAGGTTTCAAAATAAGGTTACTTTCATAAATCGTTAAAACTACATAGATCAACGAAGCGAAAGAGGTGTGAGTTGCGATAGGAGAGGGGTGTGGTTCATCATCAGCCATAGGACGTCCACTGCTGAACATAGACCTCCCCCAAAGATTTCCAGATCAACCTGAGTTAGCAAGTGGAAATATGTGGTCTGTCTACCTCTATAGGAAAAGGCGTAAGTGTAATTATGTAAAGAATACTTTATTAAAGTTTTATCCTTCACTCTCTAACTAGTGTGTTTACAATACAATATCAGTATCTAATGTGGTATGATGTTATGTACAGAACGGACAGCAGGCAGTAATGGCGGATAAGCTATGTCGATAATGTGCACTAATGGACCGTGTGGTTGCCTTATAATTATCTCAGACACGTCGCCTGTAGATCGTGCAGTCGGTTATAATGTAGTAATGTTGAGATTTGAGATGAAATTCTATTAATTGGATATATCTACTTGATAGCAGTAGGTATATACTGATTCTTTAGTTTACGCGAATGTTATACATAGATAAAATATATATAAATATATATATATATATATTTTTTTTAAATGTTTTTTTTTATTACTTATATTTAAAAATGTAAGAAGAAGATAAGTTAAAATAAATGAGAATAATGATAATGATAGATAACGTTATCGTGATAGAATCCGTAAAAATAGTTTTATTTCAAGCAGTGGGTATAGTTTTATTTTATGTCACCCATCATAACAAAGGAATTATGTGTGCATTGCCAAACTTTTTTTTAGCAGAGACTGGCAAACGAGCAGATGGGTCACCTGATGGTAAGTGATCTCCACCGGCCATAGATACCCAAGACACAAATAGAATCATAAGTGCGTTGACAACCTGAAAGGAGAGAATGAAAAGGCACACCGGAAATCTCACTCACCCAACGAAGGCGACAGCAAGCTGCCACTTTACATCGGTTTTCTGTGAGACAGTGGTGTCAAACCGGTCGAGCCGGCCCATTCGTGCTGTAGTCGTTACTGTCTACAGCGTGGCTCTACCACTTAAAAGAGAGGAATACGGATTGGGAAGGGTGCTATATGATTGTATCAGAACTATGTGATTTTGTCATTATCATGATCATTGCCATTCTTTGTTATTGTTACTGCTTCGTCTTCACTGTTGATTGGGCTTGCAAGTGGCTGACGTAGAGTTAGAAGAGGTTCGCGCAATATGGACATTATGTATTGTATGTAACAGTTATATTATTAATTAAATTTCACAACATTAGTATATCAATAGTACATGGTCATTAGCGGCATATAAACAAATCAAATATGCGAGTAAAGTCACGTACCAAACACATTAAATATTTATATTGCAGTAGGTACATGTGGGTTTCGTTTAGATATTGTGAATTGCATCACTAATGTATTATTATACTAATGTAGTGGAGTGGATACACAGTACACAATTTCTATTATTGAATCCATGTTGACCCACATTTACGGCCATTGTTAAGGTTGAATCCGTTAAGTCCTAAGTTATAGAGTCCGATTTCTTAGGCTGAGATCTATAGAGCGAACTTCGACTAAGTCTGAGTCAAATAAACGAACTCACGCCCGAATGGTCAAACGCTGCTCAACTTTAACGGCTTCTTATATTGATTTTCGCCATACAATTTTGACAGATAAGGCGGCATTAAACGACATAAGGCGACCTTAAGTGTATGAACATTTGGCGGTCAGGCTGATATCTATAGAGCGAACTTCGACTAAGTCTGAGTCAAATAAACGAACTCACGCCCGAATGGTCAAACGCTGCTCAACTTTAACGGCTTCTTATATTGATTTTCGCCATACAATTTTGACAGATAAGGCGGCATTAAACGACATAAGGCGACCTTAAGTGTATGAACATTTGGCGGTCAGGCTGATATCTATAGAGCGAACTTCGACTAAGTCTGAGTCAAATAAACGAACTCACGCCCGAATGGTCAAACGCTGCTCAACTTTAACGGCTTCTTATATTGATTTTCGCCATACAATTTTGACAGATAAGGCGGCATTAAACGACATAAGGCGACCTTAAGTGTATGAACATTTGGCGGTCAGGCTGATATCTATAGAGCGAACTTCGACTAAGTCTGAGTCAAATAAACGAACTCACGCCCGAATGGTCAAACGCTGCTCAACTTTAACGGCTTCTTATATTGATTTTCGCCATACAATTTTGACAGATAAGGCGGCATTAAACGACATAAGGCGACCTTAAGTGTATGAACATTTGGCGGTCAGGCTGATATCTATAGAGCGAACTTCGACTAAGTCTGAGTCAAAGAAACGAACTCAGTGAGGATTTTGACTTGGTCGGAGTCATTTTTTACAAATTCAAATTCAAATCATTTATTCTGCAAATAGGATATTTTATACCACTTTCACATGTCAATTACGAGTATATATTGATTTTAAGATATTGATAAAGTAATAATGGCGTCGGCATTTCGTGGCTATCCCTGAGAAGAAATGCCGAAACAAACTCAAGGGTTATGGCCTCTTTTAAAGTCCAGACAATACATGATATATAAAATTACAATTTAAAATGTCAACTACAACTACATGAAAATGTTTGCTTAGTCTGTCTGTCAGTCTGTTTTTCTTATAAAAGATGATTCCGACTAAGTCAAAGTTCTATATAACAAATCCAAATCCTCACTGAGTTTGTTATTTTTACTTAGACTTAGTCGAAGTTTGCTCTATAGATCTCAGCCTCAGTGGGGAATTAGAATTTTTAAATCGAACTCCGACTTAGTCGGAGCCATTTTTTACAAGAAAAACAGACTGACAGACAGACCAAACAAATCTTTCAGCCTGAGTTTATCGACGATTACTTACTACGGCGAAAAATATTTCAAATATGGTTTTGTCTGTTTGTTAAGAAATCGACAGTTTTGGTCGTAGGAATGCTCGAATGGGCTATCTAGACCAGGGTGCAAACATTATTATACGGGATGCAGCTTAAATTAACAACTTACATTTCTATATTCTGGCAAATGGCAGATGGGACTGGACCCGACCTAATTAAAGGTAAGCGACGAAAAATAAAAAAAAAAACTTACTATTCGGCCAGCTGTAGTTCTATCAGTTATTTTTTAGCAGTACAGCATCTTACCGACCTCTGACTCGGTATACGATGCATTTAATGTATGCAGACCGGAATTATTCTGGTGACTACAGATATCTAATTGTTTTGAGTGTGGTCGCTGGTAAAAATTAACATTACTAGTAGCTACATCTAGCATGGAACTGTGATAAGCTATGTTATTTCGATGGATAACAGAGACTGGCAAACAAGCAGATGGGTCACTTGATGGTAAGTGATCTCTACCGGCCATAGACACTCAAGACACAAAAAAATCAAGGGTGCGTCGCCAACCTAAAATGAGGGAAACAGTGATTGATAAAGGCAAGGGGGGGGGGGGCGGAAGCACCGAACGAAACACGACAGCTAGTTGCCACTTTACGTCGGTTTTCTGTGAGAAAGTGGTATCAGACCGGTCGAGCCAACTCACTCGTGCTGTAGACGTAACTGTCTACAGCGTAGCTCTACCACTCAAATACTTTACGCTTACTTATTCGCTACGATATAACTAAATACATTACATCAGTAACATTGCTCATGTTTCCCGATGGTAACATCACAACGTAGTAATCGAATGTTGACATTTCGTGCATGCGGCCGACGTGGGCGACTGACGCACGGGCCCTAAAGGGCTTCCACAAGGGTCATGACGACTGCTCCGCTCCGCCCACGACAACTGTGACCTTCGTGTCGAGGAGTAATGACGCTCGCCCTCTGATTATTACGAAAATGTTGAGTTCATTCGTTTTTGGAACGCGATCACCGGTACAAAAGTTTTGTTACCAAATGAGTTATTTGGAAATAAAACTGTGAGCCAAATGAATGACGGATTGAGGACAAAAAGATGATTAAATCAATAAAAACTCTCTATACCAAAGGAGATTCAGTGTTTGTCTCTAATCTGGACTTTAGCAGATTTTGTTTTACGACATTAAAAGGTTCTAGAAAAGGTAGGCGACAACATTGTTTTAGCTAGGCTTACTTCATGTCGAATAGTAAAGGTATATTCTATTTATACATAAGCTTACATTTTATCTTCAAAGAGCAACGAGCTCCAGGATTCACCGAATTTAATTCCTTCCCTTCATGAGAATGTGGACCGAACCTATCGCGATACTGGGCAGTGCGCACAAATTCCAACCTCGGATAATCATGGGTGACTATAAATCAAGCATTCCCGAATTGCTATTTGAATCCAGGATGTCTATAAACGCTGCCACTATTCCAATAAGGCCTTGTCTAAATTCCAATTTATCCAATAATTTCTAGTTAATAATGTGTTGTTTTACAATTTAACTTAATTAACCAAATCACATTTGGCAACGATCGAACAAACTAAACCATAGAATCAATTATTATAATAAGCAAGTATGTCCAATCAATTTGCTGTTAAAACAAAATATTTATAAAGTAATCGCTCGATTAGAGATACTTTGCGAAGTTGCACACTTAGTTTGAGCAACCCTTACAATGAGTCTTTGGGCATTTTCATTATAGATTAAAATTATTACTAAATGCAGCAAGTTAATTTGCTCAATTTTGGCCTACATTACATACCTGAATAAATTGATATCCAATAGCCATAATCCCAAAGCATTGAAAATTAAAACAAATATGCATAGATTGCACAAATATAAATACATATATATATAAAAGGAGAAACTGACTGACAAACTGATGTATCAACATATGGCAGCGTATATTATGGACTGTGAATCGGGAGGTTCTGGGTTCGATTCCCAGGTCAGGATGTGTTTTTCTAACACGATTTTCCTGAGACTGGACCCCAATGTTTTGACGTCAGGCAGGTAGCCATTCGCAAAATCTAAGCCAAATCCTTTCTGTAAAATGTTAATTAAACGTGTTGCGTCCACATTGACGTGGGATAAGGTCAGGTAGTTATTATAAGTACACTCATTATTCCGTCTACCTTTTCGAGGTTAGACGTCTCATTGAAGTGAATAAATAAAACCTTTCTAACATATTTTATGCCTGACCTATAACCGGTTGGTACAATGGTTGGCATTTCATGTGTAACCACGATCAGTACCGTGCCGTGACGCCATTCCAACCAATCAAATATTCATAACAATCGCTGTCGATCTCGTCTAATTTAGGTACTCAGCTCAACTCTTAGTTTTTGGGATAGATATATAGATATATAACCTAAGCAACATCTAGGCACAACATATAAAATTTACCGTTTATAAAGAAGTAAATCATGTCTATATTCTAGTATTTTACATTTCAAAAATCAATTGCATTGGACCACAAATTATAGTTGCACAAAGGTCTAAGAAATCTACAACGAAGTATATATCTTTTATATTATTTCTACCTTCATTTGTCTACACTCTACATCGAGCTTGTTCATTACTAAGCAACTACACCACATTGGTTTCCTAATGTTTAAATAACTCGTGAGAAGATCTGCGAGCCATCTTGAACATTTCTCATACAACAGATGTCAATTATATTTATGAAATGATTACGCCTTCTCCCACAAATCAACGTAGATAACGAATTAATTTCATAATTTGTAGAACACAAATCAAATTATTTTAGACCTCATTAACATAGAAATTCAATGGTCAAAGCCGATGTCGCAAATCCGTTGAAATTCGTCATTTACAATTCTTGCATTTGTCTATACATGAGGTTCTTTGCACCAATTCTTGCTTATTTAATTTTACATGGGACTCAGTAATTTTAAGTGATACTATCAGTTCTCGTTTGTATACGGTAATACTAATTTCTACTATCACGAAGATGGATTCATGGCCAAACGCCAATTCAGGTTTGGCAGTTTTGCTCCTGTTGCACGTAGTTTCATCAAGCCGACATAACTCGTTAATTAAAATTCAGTATATGGAGTGCGGTGTTGACCTCAGCTGATCTATACAGATCTCGCAACGCGTGACGTAGCCGAGGACGCTGTTGTAAATACAAGGTGATCATGTTAATTCATCTTGCATTTCAAATTCTACTGCTTTTAACTACTGCTGATGGGTTTATCTTGCTAAGTATGTATGCACTACATCCGGATTAAGTAAAACAAGTTTAATTGACAATAATGTACATTTTCCTTATCAGGAAATCAGTTTAAACTCATCCCATAATTGTTTTAGCGAATGAGTCAAAAAACAATCGCATCACTTATGTAAGTTGTCGTCACCGCCCTTCACAGTCGCTGGGACCGTAAATCTCTCGTAGTACTTGTTACTCACGACACAAGTTTAAGCTAATGTGAGGTCGGAACTAGACGTGTGACTATTAGGTTTATTTATTTATTATCCATCAAAAGCAAAGCCCCTATCTTATTATTTTCATAACCTATATCATTCCACTGCTATGCAAAGTTCTCCTCTCCTTCAATTTCTCCCGCTCCAATGTCATTACAAACCATTGTTGCTAAAATGAGTCCAGATTGTCTCGCCACCGTTTCTTAAAACCACCCATCTTATATATCAATAAATCTGGAATTAGATATGTTTTTTACTTGTTTTTCGACCTTGTTTGCCGTCACAGTAGCTGTAGTTATATTTAAAACTAGATTAATAAATATGTAAATAAAATTCTACTAAAATTTAAGACAACTTGATGAAAACACATAAAAACTTGTATAATTAATTATAATTTCAATTAGGCGACAACTTTTCCTTCAATACTCCACAGGGTTTATTTGATTTATCAGACAGTTTTTCCACAACTAGCCATGTCATTTTTCATACATCGGAGGCTTTACATATACTTCTACTAATCAAGAAACACATTTTAAAAATACAAAAACATTATCAAAATCTTGTTTTTCTATATTGCTATTATCACCATCATCTTCCTTGACCTTCTTCACTACATTCAATCTTCAGCAATCAATGAAACTAGCATCACACAAAATAATTTGACATACATAACAAAATATAAATGTATTATATTATGTTGTGACTTCATAATATTAGTTGACCAACCTTGACAGCTTGAACACCGCAAAAATTCCAAATTACATCGTTTAAAAAAACCGTTTGGAGTCGGTTACACGTGTATTCCAGGTTCATTCAAAGGTCAAATTTAAATACGAATCTAGCATAACTCGTTTGACAAAAACGTGCATTATATGTATGTACTAAACACGCAGATTTAAGATTTTATTATACGCCATTATTTATGCTAATTAATTTTGTGTGTGTTTTAATTAATTTTCACGTATAACCATCATTTATTTGATAAACAAAGTTTGCCATATTATTCCGTATTGTTCACACCTCATTCATTGTTAGAACATTAATAGAGGTAGATTTGCGATCATTATTATTATGAATTTTAATAATTAAAGGAATTTTGTCGCCCCCTTCCTTGATCTAGTGGCAGCATATGGCTGTGGACCGAAAGGTCCTGGGTTCGATTCCCAGATCGCGCAAAGCGAATTTTCTAATTGTTTTTTTTTATAGCAGAGATTGTCAAACGAGCAGATGGGTCACCTGATGGTAAGCGATCTCCACCGCCCATAGACACCCAAGACACAAAAAGAATCATGGGTGCGTTGCCAACCTAAAAGGAGGAAATGGAAGTGGAGGGAAGGGGATTGGGAAAGGGAGTGGGGAAATGGGCCACCGGAAATCTCACTCACCGAACGAAACGCGACAGCAAGCTGCCACTTTACGTCGGTTTTCTGTGAGACAGTGGTATCTAACCGGTCGAGCCGGCCCATTCATGCTATAGACGTTATTGTCTACAGCGTGGCTCTACCACTTTTAAATTGCCCGGGATTGGTTCACCCAGAGGAGGTTGACGTCAGCCAGGCAGCCGGTCGTAAAAACTAACCCAAATCCTTTATTCAACATGCTTGAAAAAGTGGGTTGCACCGACCCAACACTACGGTGGGATAAGGGCAGGTGGAAAGAAAGAAAGATCTTTAGGCATTCAAATTTTGTATTGTTCTTAAGATATGTACATAGATATCAAATTGGAAGTGGCAAGTGTAAAACATGGTATTTGTCGGTTTTACCACAAATTTAAATAGTAGTATATTATGAATTACCTTACAAAATCTTGTTATTAAATGTGAATGTAAACTCGGTGTGGAAATCCCCGAGCCCAATTAAATCATTGGAATAGTAATATCCTATCCGAGTGGTGGACCTTATAGTACCTAATAAACGAGGTCCGTAGAGTGAGGGGAAATACATTACAGGCACTTTAATCTGTCGCTTAACATAGTGACATAAATATAATTATAGTGACACAGGTATGAAAAAAAACAGTTGCACTATATACACGTTCGTCTTTGGTAGGTGCCACAAAAATCCATGTTTGCATATTGCGAGATTCTCGCTTTACTTCACTTTTGCACACCACTCTTGTTCTAATCTACCCATTCGAGGATACAGCGGCCATAGAACAAGGGATCCGTTCGATGATCTTAGCTCATCAGTAACTATTTTATAGCTGTTAAATTTCTAAAGCCACCAGTAGCCCGAGCACGAAAAACTAATGTAAATGTAAATGTATTCGAGTTCGCTGCGCACTTATGACGTTTAGTTAATATTTCATACAAATTTCATAGACGCTCATCGAGTTCGAATACATTTACGGTTGTCAGAAATTTTCCTGCTCAGGCCGCAGATAGATGTATATACTGTTTAATGTCTTTGACTGACATCACGACTCACGAGGCTCACTCATCGCCGCTTTGTCGACGTAAACGCTCTACATTCCCTCTGAAACTACACGAGACTTGGCGAATACGAGAGTGTAGAGAGAGTGTTGTCTATACTCGTCTATCGTCGTTGTCATATTCGTGTGGTCTCCCTTTGTTGCCGATAGCTTCAAAAAATCCGCATAGGTTTCGATTCTAACTGGATTAGGCGAGAATGTAGAGCCACAAATCTCGCCGAAAGTTTGAAGGGAATGTGGAGTTAGTGATAGTACCGCAATGTCAAGGAATCAGGCGAACGTTGGCGGTGCGCCAGCGATGTTACCTTTCGGTATCGCTGTAATAATGTTTGGAATATCCGTTTTGCTGCAGTGTGTTGATTCATCAAGACATGAGAGTGTTGCGAAATCTGAATCTTGAAAATCTTTACGTTTTATGTGTAATATAGAATTAGATCATGTACTACCACGTTTTAGATTTCAAATATATTGAATTTTCAAAACTTCCAATGTAAAAGCGAAGACGAGACAAGCAAAGACGAGACAAGCGAAGTAAAACCATAGTATTAGCTACCGTGATAATAAACTGGTCTCATGAAAATATGGTATAAATGATATATCAATATAGCAGTAGAATCAAAATGAAGACAACTTTGCTTACAGAAGAAATGGGCCAGCTCGACGGGATTATTCCCACTGTCTTACAGAAAACCCACGTTACCTGTGAGATTCTCAGAGACGCAACCTTATCTTTCAAACGCTGTTATTGTCCGTGGTAGACATTTATTTATTCTAAGACCAGAGAGGTCCACATAGAGACCAGTAAATACACTAACAGCCTTCAACACAGCAAAAACTATGTCGAACAGGTGCATAATACATGCGCAGCAAAGAGATTGTCAGCACGCATTTATGCGAGATAAATTAAGGAAATGAAACGTTTTTTGTCGACGCACGTTAGCCGAGCCGGATCAAATGCTATTACTAAATATAGAACGGGCTATGAATAAGCGAATGACCAAACGTACGAGTAACTTATGTCCTTGTTGATGAATGTAACTAATTCCAAATTGACTCCCCGAGCCCGACCGGCCGAGAGAACTCGTTCCAGCGCCATTAAAGCGAAACTTGTTATTTTTAAACAGAACTCGAGTTGATACTTGGCGTTTCTGGTTTTAATTGTGACGATATGTATGACCATATGTTGAGTTCGTGTTAATCAGTCTGTTAAATGTATATATTTCGAAGAAGAAATGCTGTTAGCTTGTTGTTTAGCCTTATGTCAAAATTATAGAATTCACTTTATTATAATCAGAGAATAGTTCGTTTTTGTTCATAAGGAAACAGTAAACGCTGTATCTCAGTTTGGTAAACATCCTAAATCAGAATCTTATCGTAGGACTGGAGTAGATTACGTTGATTCATGATGATTCTGAAATTCCAGTGTGTGGTACGAACGTTGACATTAACGAGAAGAGCTACTGAACTTACGGAGTGTGATTAAGAGTAGAATTTATGTGACTAACTTTAGTAGTAATGTTAGGATTTAGGATATTTATTGATTTTGAAATATAATTTTGAGTAGGTACTTATATTCTTTTTCTTATTCAGGTCGATCTGGAAATCTTTGGGGGAGGCCTAAGTTCAGCAGTGGACGTCCTATGGCTAATAATTATATGATGATGATGATATTCTTTTTCGGTATTCAGTGACAGAATGCGAAATTGTATTAAACGACGAAGTATGACTTATACGAAAACGGCGATTCAACCTCAACCACATTAAGTTGACCCTGAAAGTATGAAACCTACTTTTTATTGATTTTCGATTTTCAAGAATTAATTATTTCTACAACATACCGTATGTGCTACGGTGTACCATCCATAATTGTAAGGGAAAATGTTAAAATGCATAATCGTGATAATTTAATGTAGTAGTTCAAAGGAACAATACAGAGAATCCAAAGGTAATCATAACATATGTACCAGTTTAATGAAGTATGTCGCATCAATTAACTTGTAAAATATCTATTATCGTATCTACATGCGAAGGTATAGCACTAAATCCATCGCAGCCGGCTAAGAAGCAAAAACTATTGAATGTAATGGAGTGGAATTAAAATATCTTGTACTCGGATACGGCGGGAGGATAATAAATAACAGGTTTCACCCACACAGGCCACACATCAACAAACACTAGACCTGACATTAACTTCGATAAATGGTTTTTCTGTTCATTCCAGTGCCACTTTTAAATATGCGTGTAGATTTTTTTTCATATGAGATCATAATCAGTTTCTGATATGTATACTCAGTATAGGTAATAACAAGTAATAATAATATAACAGTAATCAGTATACACTCAGGACAAAAACTTCCAAATCAGGATTTACATGAAGCGGCGCTGGGATAGCTTTCCCCACGAAATACAGAATGTTTTGATCATCAGCAAGGGTGTGAACAACATTATGAATTGATTCCCAGTTAGGCATGAGCTGTATCCAGCAATCGGATCAATATCTGCCATATAATACAGTATAGAACATATCTTGACCCTAGAGCCTTTCACAAGCACGACATTTCTCTCAGGCTACTTAATGGACTAACGCCCGAATGGTCAAACGCTCTTCAACTTTAATGGCTTCTTAAATTGATTTTCGCCATACAATTTTGACAGATAAGGCGGCCTTAAACGACATAAGGCGGCCTTAAGTGTATGAACATTCGGCGGTAACTATGCTAACGCATCATGGATTTGGCACAAGATGTTGACTATGTTATTGTCTTATCATGAACCATTGGTTGCTGCTTGCTAGTGTACAGCACACAGTCAACATCATTACACTTACGCAGTCACGTAACCAGCTTGATAACCAGTTTTAAACCAGATGGCTACCCCCGCGCGCCCTGTCATCCCGCGCCGTGTACCGTCGATATATCACCGCGTTTTTGCTACACTTGCTGATTCACAGACTCACAGCCTTCATACAAGTATTAAACATAGCAGTCGCTAGGTACTTTTAAAATAAATAGCCTTCTGAGAAACCAAATTAATTTGGTTTTTTATGTTTCCGTACCTCTGAATATTTACAATTCATTTCGACACCCTGTTTGGTCTCAACTGCAATACTTTGGTGTTGCCGTCATGTGAATGTGACACAACTGAGCTTAGAGCTTAGTAAGTAGGTACATAACTGGCATAACTTTTCAAGTCATATACCGCCGAATGTTCATACACATAAGGTCGCCTTATGTCATTTAAGGCTGCCTTATCTGTCAAAATTGTATGACGAAAATCAATATAAGAAGCCGTTAAAGTTGTGCAGCGTTTGACCATTCGGGCGTTAGACTATTTAAACGGCCATCAGAATTATGATTTTTAATTTGTTCGCAATCTGTATCTGTATTCTACAATTTTATGACTTTTATGTATTCATTTTAAAAAATCTTTATGCAAGGACAACTATCGCTTTAAGTTATCTAATAGTTATGACTGCTAATAAAAAAGCTATAAAATTCCTTGAATACCTAACTTATTTAAAATTACATACATATGTTAATATCATAGTATAGGACATAGGTCAATATTTAAAGTTTTGACAAGATAATATGATAGAATACGATATCTTTAACGAGATTGGTGATGACCCA
Source organism: Clanis bilineata (assembly GCA_036417725.1). Lineage (NCBI taxonomy): Eukaryota > Metazoa > Arthropoda > Insecta > Lepidoptera > Sphingidae > Clanis > Clanis bilineata. The sequence goes on along the minus strand of CM071154.1, from coordinate 16,126,860 downwards.
GCTGCACATTCTAAAATTTACTACGTAAACCTGGCTAAGAAAACAGGTGGCAGTTGTAGGAACAGCTTTTGATTAAAACAATTTAGAACATAGATCGAAACAAATGGTATTTTTATTGACATCTCTTTAAACTTTAAAAGGAACAACAAAAATAAATAACTGATTTAAATATAATATTATAGCTACAAGCACAACACCATGTCTAAAGTCAATTTTCTAACATAAACATTTTTTTTAGCCGAGCACGGGAAGTTACTACCGGCTACTACACTACACCTCATAGTAAGTGCATACCTGTTTAATTATGCTTCTTCACACTCAAGAGGGAAGAAGCAAATCGAAGGGCTTGCGATAGGATAGGTGGACGATGATGACGCAGACAAATGTAACCCCATACCTGCCCCAACCAACCATAAAACCATCAAGCCCCTGAGACAACCTGATAATGAAGTATTGGACAGAAAAAGGATTTAGCCTAGATACAAAACTCTATATCAAGAATGTTCACTAATATGACAAAGCGTTAACTCAATTCCTAACCGTCACGCAATCAAAGCCCGATCAACATCGTAGCAGAAGTTATAGCAAATTGTTTCGTATGACTAGGAAATACACATGTTTATGAGCCGGCGCACAAAAATAGCGTCCGCTTGACGTCATACCACCACTGTCAAGGGCATTACGCACGGGAACCGTTATATTATACTGAATATGAATATCGGGTTAAAGGTAATACGATGTGAATCAGTACGTTTGGAAATAGATGAGATGAAACAACCATTAATCAAACTCAAACTGTCGAAACGTTTTGTATTGATGATACAGTTTCGTTTTCTGACGTTGTTACAAACGCAGTTACAATTTATAATATGATTTTAAGATGCAAAAATGCGGTACTTCGTGAGCATGGATATTTAACATATTTAGATTAATGGCGATACTGATAATAACTTGTAGTATTTCTGGGGTAACACCATGGTCTTATCTGAGGCAATGTACATTTCATCAACTCAGTAAAAGTAAACAAAATCAAAATATTTATTAACCCTTTTCAAAAGCATCATCGGTACAAAACAGTAACACGCTTCTTCTCATGGACTTGTGAATGAGTCTCTTATTTCTATAGGTTACACGGGCTGTTCTTCGTCGTGCCTCCAGTGTGCACAGTGTGAGTTGTTAGTTGTTTTACCAGATGGTCGCGTTGATGTTTATTGCGGCTTGTAATACAGTTTCAGAATATTAACAGGTGATGCTATATTTTTCCATATAATCTGTGGTTGCAGTAACGCGATCGTTTTTTTTTTCCTAGAAAAGAGGGCAAACAAGCAAGTGGATCAGCCGATATGAACTGATCACCGCCGCCCATAAACATCTACAACACCGGAGGAATCATTGACGCGTTTGGTAAATTTGCTAGAAAACTTCACACTAGGCGCGTTCAACATAGTTTACGTTCAGGCTATTACCTCTAGCTAGGAAGATATAAACAAACACACTAGGCAAAGTGATGACTCGACGATTCAACAGTAAGGTAGGCATTCAAAGAAACACTGTTTACATTACTATGAACATATACATGTATACAGGAATAACTTACGATAGAATGGCTAATTTCTGTTTTGCTCTGTCTGATTAACAGTCGTTGGCCTGAAGTAAACTAGTAATGTAAATAAGGTAGATCAACCAGACGAAGGTAAATGTGTTCCCTCTGAGTGTAACATAAGATAAATAATCTATAAGAGTTTTAAAATTAAAGACTATTTGAATGATCCGGGATAAATGAAAAACAACATCAACAATTAATCTACACACAACATTCAGACGTAAATGAGTATTATAAACGATCCTGTTATGTAATATAACAATGCCATATAAAGCCTTAAATGGTATAAGCAACAGAATCCAATATTTTACAAAATAATAATATTGCATTTTTATTCAAATCACAAAGTTTACAGCATTAATAACCAGCTTAAAATGTTTAAACATACGAGAAGTGGACATTTCGTGGAAATTGAAGCATTAATGAACAACATTTTCAGTACGTTCTGATTCATTTGGTTTGTGTTGATGTGCGAAAACGGGTAGTATATGTTGGAACAGTGAGATAATGCTGCGTTATAATGGCTTACGACGGCAGACATACAGACCACCTAATAGTCAATTGTTACCATACACACCAACAATATTAAAGGTCAAACGAATACGAAAGGGCATTGGGAAGTGGTGAGGGTATTTAGGTTTCTGGAAATCATACTCAGGGTACGAATCGCTAGAGCAAGCTGACACTTTATTTCGCTGTTCTGTGGAACATTCCTCTCTTTTTCCAATCTCTTATTATTTCTTTAAGGCTGGCAACGCTTCCATAATTTGGTATCATGGATATCTACTATCTATCACCATCTGGAGATCACCATCAGGAAACCCGTCTAGTTTGCTAGTCTCTGCTATAAACGAAGAACGATCATGAATGTTATCAAAATCATAACTCCTGAATACTGTATGTATACTTTTACCCATGTCAGTAGTGAGTATAATATTATTCTTCAGGATATTAACAGAGGTAGGCAAGAATGACAGTAACGCAAATAAATCAAATCATACAGATACAAAAGAAAATGCCGAACACCATTGAGAGGTAATTTGGTTTATCGTTGACATAACGCACGTAATAGAAGTAACCAGGTCAAGAACCTTAATCAGAGTATAATAGAGCAGCCGTGAGTGAGGTCGACCTTCTGATGGCGGAGTACTGTGGCGGGCTGGCGGCGTGACGTCACGCCGGCATCCACTGCCAAGGCTCCCGAACGTAAACACCGGCCCGACCGCCCGACCGACTCGCGGGGTAGTTGAAAAACTGCGATGACGCAACACAGCTGTAGCGGAATCGTACGATGTTGATAATACAAGTGTTGAGAGATGTTAAACGATTCCGCAATATATTTTGTACGATACGAATTTATTGATGACAAATCAGTGTCAACTATTAATACTAGCTTCAGCTGTACAATTTGTACAGAGTTAGAATACGTTTAGATAGTTGAAAAACTACAGCAATCAATTGATCAGAAAATATTGTCCGAAGCTATCGACATGTCGATTTAACACGTGTTACTTGGCTAGTTTTTATGGTTGCGGAGCCAAATTGCAAAAAACAGAATCTTTATAATTCGGACATTTCCGTTTGCCCGTCGGTATGTCACAATTTACAACTCAGCTGTAGAGTGATAATATTATGGTCACAGATATGTATTTCACTTATTGGAACCACACGGATAAAAGATAAAAATAATGGTAAAGGTGCTTAAAGGTGGAGGACATTTTTTTTTTATTTTGGTTGGCTCTCATACACGTTACTAAAGGACAAAATACACGACAGACAGAATATTTCAAAATATTCACCCATACAATGTGTACCGCCCTCAAACATTTACAACTCCATTGTTTGAACCACTGTTTGAATCTAACGGCTAACACTTTCTTATTTATAGAGGCCTTTCGAAGCTCATCTTCCGAGCAAAAACAATGTAATTCATTGAACTTATACTAAGAATCCTTACAAAAGTTAGCTTTCCCTTTTAACACCTCAAAACAATCGGCACAGCTTTATTACAGTGAAAGCTTCAAAAAAGTTTTATGACGTCAGTACAGTCTACAATAGTTGTAACAGAATGAGGCCTCAAGACCGTTCTAATTGCCGAACAATGGTTTCTATAACATATCCAGTTGTTTTTGTTACTGTTTGCGTGTCCTTTGTTTAGAATGTTCGAACACCGAAATAGATTCAATGTCTCGTTTGTATTATGTTTTTAATACAATAACCTACTTCCTATTGTTACTGTGTTATTATGTGGCGCCACGTAAAGTATGGTCGTCTAAACTGTGACTAGGCAATAGTCTAAGCCCATTGCTGGATGGCTAATTAATACCAAATTAACTAACCCATCATGGGCAACAGGTCGATCTGGAAATCTTTGGGGGAGGCTTATGTTCAGCAGTGGACGTCCTATGGCTGATGATGATGATGCAGAATGGGCCTTACTTATAAAAACAGTTTAGCTGAGCAAATGGTTAAGAATAGTCTGTCACTATTTCCTTGTATCACATTGTTTGAAAATAAAAGGAACACACTATTATTTACCATTTGCTCAGTTAAACTGTTTTTATCAGTAAGGCCCAATATGTCAAATCAAAATCTTAACGGACCGACTTCAAAATGTATCTGATCGTGAACAAATTTATATGGAACCACCCTTGGAATAAGCTCTATCGAACACAAAATCACCTGATGGTAAGTGATCTACCCCGCCTGTGGACACCCAAGACACAAATGTATCACACATTCATTTCTTTCTTACACATACATTTCCATAGAATTCACACCGCAGATAATCTCATTAATGTTTTGGCTTAAGTTACGCAGCTACAGTAATTTATATAGCTTATATAGCTTCCCTTTGATATTTACCGCGCCATTCGCAACTGTAAAAGGATAACGGAATGTGAAAGGATTTGGGCAAACAAAAAGTTAACAACTCGCTTTTACCTTCATAACGGGTTTTAACTTTTAACTTAAAATGTTTCGTTACTTTGCATTTGCTCTATTTTATTTTAAGAAATATTGTTATTATGCCAGCCTTTCGTTTTCATTTATCACAACCATTATAAAATGTAATAAAGTACAAAAGACATGGCTTTTACTTTTCGGGACAATGATTGGAAGTGAATGATTTATGGTTTAAACACCAAACAGAAATAAATATTCATGGGCTATAAACTAGGAATAATAAAGAGAGTTAGTAACAATGTTCTTATATTTATTATGAATGTTAAACCATGTGATTTCGATTCGAATCTGATATTTATTGCAAAACAGATGACGAATAATCACAAGTTTAAAAACTTAACGGATCGACTACATATCCGATCGTGACCAAATTTATATAGGACCACCCTTGAAATAAGCTCTATCGAATACAAAAAGAATTATGAAAATAGCTCCAGATTCGGCGGAGATATCGCGTAACATACATAAAAAAAATACAGACGAATTGAGGACCTTCTCCTTTTTGGAAGTCGGTTGAAAACGAACGATGAGGTCTTGTAGAGGTAAATTTGTATTGCTAGAGCTTTGGGACTTTTCTCGAGGGGCTCGCGGCATGACTTCATGTGTATCGCTGTGTCTACATCGGTCATCCGCCTGTCTTGTCGCATTCGCCTCGATTTGCTTCTTCCCTCTTCGGATTCGGAGTGTGAAGAAGCATAAATAGTCCGGCATGATTCTGGTGACCACTGATAACCCCATTGTTTGTCAGTGGTCGCTAGTTGTTTTTGCATTGCATTACGCTTACCATCAGGTGCAGTGTAATTACTTTGCCGTGCCCGGATATTTTTTAGGTTAAAGTTAGTCCAACGTTTTGTAATAACAGCGATTGTGATCACTACTGTCGATGAGTCAGCTCACTGTGCAGCTGATATAATACGTCTTAGCCCGCGTACCGTATGGTGATACAATGAACAGACGCGCGGTTGTTACGCAACCCGCACCTGACCCAACATCCTCGTTTGCGCAACCTGCTGACAGATTCTCCACGCATGGTTGGACGTCACCACATGACCATAACACACCTAACACTCATAAACATATTCCTCACCTGCACAGTAAAACTAGTAAACAGGTGCACTCTTATAACACTCAGAAATAAGCATTGTGGATCACACAAATATTGGCGCCGTGGACTACAACTACAATACCTAATTGATTGAAGTGATCCACAAAAAATTGTCTTCATGCAATGTCCATGTGGGAATGGAACCCAAGGCCCATCGGTTGACCTATACTATGCAGCAGAGAATAAGAGGTTATTTATAGCTTGACTACGCTAATGTGGTGGTGTCATGTAGATATGTCTACCTCTAGACTCTAGGGATCCAATGATGATGCTTTTATAGTTCGGATTGACGTCAGACAGGTGACCGGACGTAAAAAACAAGCCAAATCAATTTTTGCAACATCCCTAAAATGATGTTGCGTCAACTCCAATTTATAGTGAGTAAAATTTCTTGATACTTACTAAATAAGTAAATAACGCTTAGCACTTTTATCAGTCTGATCAGAATAATCTTTGGAAACGACAGAATCGAGTGTTTTACCTCAGTTTGGTCTACTGACTATTCCTCAGTGGCGTCGAATAATTATTGTTTGGCATTAGCATGGCGACCGCCGGACAGCCGCTTGTAGTTTCAGATCTGCTAGCGATTATAATAGATGCATTTGTAGTCATAATCTCATTATATATGCATTATTCACTTTACAAAAATAACACTAATTTTTTGCGGCAGTTATTTAAAAGCAAGTGATTCAGACAAAACATTACCAACGTTATTTACTAGCAATATATATCTTTTTAAACGATCTATTTTCTTTCAAGTACCCAGGACCCACTCAGTATCGTCGTATAATATTACATCACATGCAATAAACATTTTATTCGAAGAACGCAAAATTGCATCATTATCTAACGGAAATACATAGACGTCTTGAAAGATATACATGATCGCTGATCGTAAAATCAAAACTTAGATGATCTTGTCAACATATTTACTAGCCGCTGAAATAACCTAATATTGTGGATGGGAGTGCAGAAATAAATACATTGTGAGTTGTGACCAAGTTGAAAGAATGTTAAACTCAATTGCTTGTCGCTTGATAACAGCCAACAGGTCGATCTGGAAATCTTTGGGGGAGGCCTATGTTCAGCAGTGGACGTCCTAATTTTATATTTAACATTAATTAAATACTTGTATCTAATACACATATGTACGTTATAGATAATAACTTACTGCGTACGGCATTGTTTTGCGATTTTCTTTATCGATGATTTGTGTATTTACAGTCAAATGCGTTGTTCTGACATATTAGGTTTAACCTGTATCGTTGGTATCAGAAACTACGAGACACAATAACCATCAAGCACAGTGGTATACTTTTGTATGATGTATTTATGTAGAAATTTCTCATTCCTCCCAATCTTGTATTTCAATTATCTAACTGGCGCACAGCAGGCTCGATTCGAATATATAGTCGATAGTTATTCACTAGAAACACACCACGTACTGTTTAGTCACGTCACTATCTCAGGTGTTGACACAGTGATTGCGTCACCGATGATCCCGGCTGCTCTGAGATCAGCGGTTGGTGACATTGTTGTGACCGGTGTCTCAGCAATTAATGATGATGCAATACAGTTGCTACAATAAAGATTGCCTCATATGTTTAGTGGAAGCTTACGGCCGGTTTGGAAGAATCTCAATATAAAAGTGCAGAGATTAGAAAATTTTTTCAATAAGAACAATGTTTTTATAAAGCGCCGTCAAATTATCTAATTCGATAAGTTAATTTTCGATATCTATCAGCACTCTCGGATTGAAATCATTATTAAAACTAGGCTTGCCAGTAAGTCCTGTTTGCCGATTTCCATCAGGCGACCTCTTTGTTGACACTCTAATGTGAGGATGGCCCAACACGTGATTGATGTTGCAGAAAGAATTCGTCTCTGTTTTTATCACTTGATATCAACCCAATCTGGCGTAATCTATCCCTATATCTTCTTATTTACGGGACTGCTATAAGTTCGTCAAATTTTGGAATTTGTTGCACTTCTGCTTACGTCTTTTAAGAATCGGACATGTGTGCAAATGTGTATCAACTATCAACGCATAAAATAAGTTTTTTTGTGTCAACACAAAATACTTTTTCATTTGTTTGGCATGTGTTTGGAGTTTGGACAGGAAACACTTATTCAAAACATTAAAAACTATTTGACTTCAAATGTGTGTACTATAAATTATACATTTTGCATTAATGTCATAATTTAAGGAGTGGCTTACAACAAAAGAAATAACATCACATGTCGTGAATCATCGGCCGGCGCGGGCGCATGTTTTGTTATTCAATCGTACAGTTTCCTCAAGTTTTTGACAGGGAACGATATCGTAGATCTAGTAAAATTTTGCCCATAAAATGGATGCGTTATATACCGCCGAATGGTCATACCCCTAAGGTCGCCTTATGCCGTTTAAGGCCGCCTTATCTGTCAAAATTGTATGGCGAAAATTAATATAAGAAGCCGTTAAAGCGTTTGACCATTCGGGCGTTAACTGTGTAAATAGAGCTTCGATTTACAAAATAAATTAATAGCTCACATAATAATATTTTAAGAATTTAAAGTCGAGCTGTGAGCAAATTTGCCTACAGCGTCAAATACATAAATGATGTTGATCGGGTTAAATCTATGGTCTTTAAGAAACAGGACGTGAAATGACAAGTTACTATTGCGTTTCAAGAATTTATGTGCCGGGTGCCGGTAAATGGTAGTTACCAGTACCTACTTCACACACTTTATATTGATAAAGTGTATGAAGTAGGTACTGGTAACTATTGGTCTATCATTGGATAGGGCACAACGAAGCCGCTGCCTATCAATTTTCGCGTTACTTTTAAGTATAGCGTGGCTCCACATTTGGTATCAATTCGTGTAACTTCTGTGTTCTGTTATTATTCAAAATACCACATCTAAAGTACAATAGCAGCGGCATCGTCCTGCCATTTGCCTTATTATGAGAACGGGTGACGCCATCCGCACATCTGCCGCCGCAGCTGGGCCCAAGGTTAAGTGCGCCTGCGCAGCCTTGTGACTGGTGAGTAGTGGTGACGCTCCTCCTGTCTGATTGGAGGGTTGCAGGACCGTCGCGTTCTTTTTTCGATTGTGACCTCATTTCTTTTAACGTCCTTTTAAATGTGTTTTTTGTGGGCAGATGTGATGTTTTAAAAGATAGATCATATTCATCAAAATAATGTGCCCTGTGTTCAGATGTCAGCAACAACAATTCATGTTAAAGTTGATATTTCGAAAAACCACAGTCTTTAGGGACTGATAATAAGACATTCATTCATAGGACGCAAATAAGCTGAGAGAATTTAATTGGTTAAGCCTGTGTAACTGATACAATGTTTAACGATACTTATCAGTTTTTACACGGATCATAAAAGTGATCAGTTGTTTGTTATCAGAAAGATATTGTACACCAGGATGTTGCAATGAAAATAAATGTGATTCATATTTCATATATCAAGCTTGATAAAATGCTAATCTCCATATCAGGTCTAAAATTAGGAGTGTCCCAAATAATCTTTGTTTACACTTGTACAATACTAGTAACCTACACATATGTATCTATAGGTAGATGGTTAATAGAACGTAATAAAACGTAATATTTTTACGTATTAAGTGCAGTGACATGCACAGACATTCTGAGGAGGGTAGAACAATAGGAGAACAAAAATCTTGTAAAATGATTCTTTACAACTCTTAGATAACTATTACCATCATCATTCTCATGGCGATTGAAATACAATCTGAGCACTAATATTTTGACAACTTGTTTATGGTCACGAATGTTTGGTCATGATTTATGTAAACAGCAAATTGTCAGGGTAGACAGTGTCTTTTTGTCTATATAGACTGCACGCCACTGATTAAGTGGTTTGATATAGTTTCATAGAAATCGGGCCATTTATGTCAGTCTGGAGGTTATACTAGCCTAAAACGTCAAAGTGACTACCTTGCCTGATGGTCAAGGCAGTGTGGTCTAAAACACCAGCGAACACCGACAAACAATGAATTTATTGGTGGTCACCAGAATCATGCCGGCCTGCATAAATGCTTCTTCACATTGCAAAGAAGGAATCAAAACAAGAGGCCTACGGCACCACAAGCGGATAACGGATGCAAACAAAGGGACCTAGGGTTTTACCCCAATACCCGCCCCAACCAATCATCAAGTCAGACTGTGTGAAAGTCCACTGGCAGATCCTCACAACGAACGTGATCCACGCAAGGAATGGGGTCACTGCGGCAGGTTTTAACATCATGTGTATGATGGTTGCTATCGGGGTGAATATGAATTTCCAACCACCAGCAAATGCCAAAATCAAAGATAACATGCATTAGTCACTGAACGGTAAAGGTTGAAATCTAAGCGAGTGTCTGGTAGTGAACCAATCCCGGCCACACCCGCCACTGTAACTCCCGTAAGCCAGGATCAACTATGACATATCGACACCGAGTGATGAAACTCGGTGTATCTCTAGAAATTCGTCTTTTTTTTATTGCCGTCGTGGACAGCTAGCGGTCCGCCTGTTGGTAAGCGGTAACCGCCGCCCATAGACTTGAGCAATGCCAGGGGCACAGTCAAGCCGCTGCCTACCGTTGGGTGAATACTCTTTTTAAACCTCGTCTGTTTTAAAATATCTACACAGTGAGTAGGTAACGTGGCAGCATTCCTCGCGATCTGTTATCATAATCACATGTGTGATGTGACGGAACTCGACTGATAATATAATCAACGGCTGCGAGCCTGCGAGGTATGCGACGCATCTGACACGCCGCACTGTTTATTAGATAAGTCATTACACTTTACATACGCTACTGTGCTGAATTGAAACACTTTTCATAAATAGTATCAACTATCAACACATTGAAAACGATCCTATTTGAGTACAGGAACGATGTCACATAAGTATATCTACTTGTACTAGCATATTAGCTATACAATAGTAGCAAATAGCCTTGACTCCATAGTAAGATAGTACTACTACTACTACTACTACTACTCTTGTACTCTCACAACACAAAAATCTGAAACAAATATATGTAGATCATACACGATTTGCCTCAGTACGGTAATTGAACCCGAAGCCTCTCGTCTTACAACCGGATAATGCGTGATGCGTCACGGATGCTGTCAAAGCCATCGACTTTAAAATAGGTTTGGAATCAAAAAAATAAGTAAAGCATGAAACATTTTATTTCAAATTCAGTTTTAACAGAATCGTAAATCAATGTCTACAAATCCAGAACAAAAAATTCCTCATCAATAAAGCCAACGACATTACAGGACAAACGCTCGGAATCTTCACAACAACTATCAAAGGAAGACATAGAATATCAAGAAGCATAGAATAACCATAATACGAAAATGTAAACATATTTTAAATTCAAATTCACGTGAATCACGAATCGATGACTACTTAAATAGAAACGACCAATTTCCACTACCACCGAAATTCTACGATATTATAGGAAACGTTCGAAATCTCCACAAAGAGCGCACGACAATAAATCCATCGGGCTCGCATTAAGAGCCATTTCACAAAATTCGACTGCTCCAGAATAGGTAAAAAAACACCCGAACCGCGTACGAATAGAAAAAAATGAAGATAAGAGATCATGGCGCGACTAAAACATTTTGATACTTTTGCATCTCACTAAACTCGAGTCATCCGAATTTTGATTTTATTAATTATCATAATGTACTATATGTATTGTAAACTATTATATATAATATGTAGATGTATACTAAAACAAGCCAGTCTTATTACAACATAGTGTAATATCAAATTAAAAAAAAATCAAATTAAATTTATATAAATTATCCCGTAAAGGCATCGATATATTATTTACCTAGATGCACAGTTGACGCTCGGAAAATGGGACAGCAAAGGAGTGCTTAAGCACTTCTTTTGCCTACAGTCGGACGCCGATAGAATTCTAAATTACAAAATTAAAATTTAAGAACGCTTGCTCATGTCAATTCAAAAGCTACTTTATAACTCACGCATAGTTATATTTGTGTTGATTGAATTTGAACTTGTGATCTTTTTCTTTGTTTTGTTCCTGAGACCACTTTTTAGGAGGATATTTGCAAAGAACTGTGCATCTATAGTATATTATATTGATGCGTAAAGGCATTGACAAAATTAGGTTCAATTTTTATGTTTTAACTTTACTATTACGCTTTTAATTGTTCTTGATACCAACTTTCTTAAACTATATACCGCATTTATATCACCATTATTATTATTACATCTTCGTGTTTTCGAAATAGATGAAGCTATTTGCAGGCGTCCCATTGCTTGAACTAAAAATTAATACTATTTGTGAAACAACAAAACTAACTATTCTAATAATACTTCATCATGAGGGCGCTAAAAATAGTTAATATAAGTCAATTAGTTTTTACTTGCAGCTCCACATGCTTAAAATTGTAAGATTGAAGGGAAAAGTTTATTATTTGTCGATCTGATCTATCATTTTAATTTGAATATTCTACATGCGCATGTGGCACAGCGGGCGAGTAGCCGGCTGTGAAACGTGAGGTCTCGGGTTCGATTCTCCTACCGAGAGAAATCTCTGTGTGACCCACAGATATATATTTCGGGTCTGGGTGTTGTGAGACCAAAAGTCTCTCGTAGTTTCTAATACTCACGACACAAGACTCGATCTTAGTGTGGGGTAAGGACTATGTGTGTGACTGTTGGGTGTATTTATTTATTAAGAGAGAATCCCTTTAGTCCTAAAAAATACGCGTGTGGAGCCGCGGGTAAAAGCTAGTGTTATATATTTTATTTATATAGATTACTAGCTGCCAAATAATACAACGCAATAATACGACCACTTTTTTAGTTTTGACCCCGTATCCGCCCTTCGGACTTGCTCGGTGGCCCTAATAACGATTTTGAAGTAAATCGGGTCAAAAACAAAAAAAAACAAAACAGCGACCACCTTTTTAGTTATGACACCAGATCCGTCGTTGTGTGTGGGAGACAACAAAAAAAAATATGACAGAATATGTCGCACTAAGGATCAAAGACAAAAAAATCAAAATTTCAAACCTTATTTTACCCCTTTTCGGGGTAGAAAATTTCACAACCTCTGATCTTAGGGCTAAAGGTATCCTCATACCAACTTGCATCAAAAACAGTTTGATCAGCGGTATCTGAATTCCTATATATACTTTCATCCCATATTTCATGCCTTTAGGGGTTGAAATAAACTCTATTTGAGTCCCTAGGGTCGAAGGTTTCCTTATTTTACCAAAATCTATTACGCGGGGTTTTATCCCATTAGGGGTCGATTTAAAAAATAAGGAGACTTTGTGTTAATCCAGGAAGTCAGCAACCCCCATACTAAATATCATCAAAATCTATTTGGTCGTTTTTGCGTGAAAGAGTACCAAACATACACACACACATACACTCACATAAACTTTCGCATTTATATTAGTTCGATGATGATTATAACAAAAACTGAAAACCGACTTCAAAAGGAACACTTAAAATGTCTTCAATTCTTAAATCGCGTTTCAGTTTTTGTTAAACTTTAATTATTATTTATCTATTTTTAGTGTAATATTGAAAGAATTATCCAACAACTCTTAATAGTTAAGGAGTTATATTTTACATCATCAGCTCAGCAACATAAGATGATGAGTACCAGACGCAAATACCAATATAGTTTTAGAAAATATATAAAACACACTATGGGTCCTTATAAAATTGATGGTTACCCTCGATTTTTCTAGGATCCCATCATCAGATCCTGATTTGGTGCCAATGGGACCACCTGGGAAGTATACCCTTTTCAACAAAAAACTAATTTCTCAAATTGGCCTAGGCGTCTTCGAATAATCGGGGAACATACATAAAAAAGACTCCGACGAATTGTTAACCTCCTCCTTTTTTTGAAGTCGGTTAATAAAATGCAATTACAGTACAATGAGGTACAATAATTAAAATTATATAACGTAATAAAAAAAATAAACTCTCATGGATCAAAACTTGTCAGTTGTGGTATATTTTGTAATTACGAATTCTATAGTGTTCGGGAGCAGCACGAAAATAATCGACACAAGTCCTGCTTCGACGAGCGCTGGCGCGCGACTGATTTCCGAACGCAAATTCGTTGCAATTTTGTGCGATGTATTTTTTGTAATAAAAAAGTTATTAATAAAAATATTTCCATTTGACCTACAAAATTAGGTTGTTTATGAAACAAAGTTTATTTTGGTACAAATCGTTTCTTGTAATTTGCTTTTCTTCCTTACAAAAACTCGCGATAAACTTCGGATATAAATCGTAAAAATCGTCATAGTCTTTATTTTTTTTTTACAATTAGTGTGATTAATTATCGATATTCTGATTACCAAACGTCAACAGTTTTATATGCCTGATATCTAGGATTTTTCTCAAGTCCATTTAATGACTTTTATTAAGAGAATTAGGAGCTTGAAGATGACCTGTTTCGTTATTTTCAAGAAACAAGGTACGGGAGATTAATCGCTACTAAAAAATCAAAGTAGTATTAGTAAATGTTTTAAACAATACGTCAACAAAAAGAATCGATCTATATTTTGAATGTATTTAATGGCATTCAACCCGTTCTTATCATGGTAAATTAGGCGCTCAAAATCTTGGAAATCTCGCATAAAATGTGAAATGCCTCTTAACCGCAGTTTGGCAGTCGAAACGCGTCGCCCCAAGGACCAGTGTAGGCAGTCCCATTCGCATTCAGTACTCAAAACCGAATCAGTATTCCGAACGGCATTTGGTTTTAGCATTCGCGAAACGTACCAACACTACGTCATGGTTCAGTCAAGGTGTATGTGTTTGGTTGCAGGGTCGAATTCTGAATTGTTGTGTACAACAATTTTGCAAATATAAAAATCTTGATTCTTTATTTACTACAGGTGTACTCTACTTTCTTTCTTTCTATCTGCCCTTATCCCACCTTAATGTGGCGTTAGCGCAACACACTTTTTCAAGCATGTTACAGAAAGGATTTGGCTTAGTTTTCTACTATACTCTATACTCTATCTGTATCTAACTCTACAATACTTAATTTTTTTTCTACCTCTACTACAGCAATTTCAATAGGAAGAAACTACACCTTAATTCCCGGCTCCTGAATGAGTGATCAAATTAACATTGAATTGATTTTGTCCTCGCTGTGAAAGTACAGAAGGACTTTTCAAAAGGTACTCAATTTTGCCAAATATTTAGCTAGTTTTTTAAATTGCTGTCGAGAGACCGGGCGCCAATATTCACAACATTTACGTGCAACACCTAAAGTCGTGATTTAGTAATTGAAATTAACACGAGCAAGTGTTAAGTGTATTAATAAGATTGACGCAAGGAGTTCGCTCGCAAAAATGGCGGGCGTTGTTTCGCACGCGCCCGCTAAACTGTGAGCACACACGTATTGACGTAAATGTTTCGTCCGCAATCACTCAACTCGTGTCACCGCGTTATCAAAATACTGTGGGGTTATTTACCCATCGCTCATGGGATGATCATCGACACTTCAGCTACACACTTCCGTTTCACCTACATTTTAATTTTGAGCACTGAAGCATCAATAATTTTGTTTCAAGAATATTTCCTCTTAAAGACACAAGATATGATCAGGGGACCTAGTTTGAGTTTGTTATTTTTTGACACTACTTCAAAATTATGATAGTTTTCGTTTTAATTATTTTAGTTCGTTGTTTCCACAAAAGGGGGTGTTAGTAAAAAACAAGTAAAAAAGAGATTTATCACCGTTTTTGCAAACTGTAATAAAACATACGGTTAATGTTCCAGATCATATTCAGACTGTAATTCTTCAATATGTTCAAACTGTAATTCTTACTTATGATTCGAACCATGAACCTAGTTCGAACATACAACATTATCTAAATATCCTGTACTAAATACTTATATAATACAAGTAACACATGCAAATGTTGACATAAATGAGATAAGTTTTAATTTTTGCAAACATCAAAAGCCTACACAACACAAAATTAATCACTCAAAAGTTAATGAGTCTAACTGTCTACACTGATAAATGCTTAAATTAGCAATGTTAAAAATGCTTCGGTCCTAGTACCTGAGGTCCTGAGGAAATATCAAAGAACCTTCAGTGGGTTAATATACTCTTAAACTGATAGTAGGTAGGAATATTTATAAGCATTCACGCATCTAGCTCCAAAGTTCAAAGTAAATATTAACCCAAGCCCTACATCAACTAGTTATCTGCTGACAAGGAGATTACTATAATCCGAGTCTATGACATGAATGTTATCTCGGTCAACGCCCACATTCCGCTCCGGCTATCCAATCATTTTTACTAAGTTTCAGCGTCGTGGCTTTTAATATCTTCATCGATCTTATTCTTATATTATGAATGTCAATTATCGTATTTCAGATCATTGAGATTTCATATTACTAAAAAAAAATATTTTTTAATATATTCGCCAAATAAGGTAAGAATGTATTTGTGAGTTATCTATATCATTTAAATTGTGTTTGCATTTACGTGATCTACAATATCGTCGAAATGTTATTTAAACCCGCTTTATTCGAAGCGGGTACTTCCCCGTCTGTTGCTACGATGAAATCTCAAGAACGTACAAAGTAATTGCCACCATATTCAGAAAATAGTTCAAACATACAAACAAATATTTTAAGCACTTACGCCATGTACTCCTAAGTGCTTCTCAAACATATCATATAGGTAGTTCAAATTAATAACACAAACATTCATAAATATTTCTCACTTAGTAGATCGGCACGAAGGAAATCATCCGATAGGGGAACCTTAGTAAACAAGCATTAGATGTATTATTAGTTTCCATTGTTTGTAGCTAATTTTATTCGTGGCGTAAATCTAACTTACAAACATGAGCCCATTCATTGATCCGGCGATAAAACGAAATTGTTGTGGCAGTTGTCTTCTGGCCGTCAATATTGGTCGATTGTAATGGTTTTATCGTTTTTGGCAAATTCTGTGGTATTTGGCGTATGCCCACGCGCTTCCTCAACTATGTTAACGTTACTTTCAACTGGGTGTTGTTTATCTACAGACCCTTCAGCTACACGTTTAATAAAACTGTGTCAGTTTTGTTTTTCAACATTTCAAAGTTACTAATGAATGTTTTTGTTTTACTAGTTATGATTCACAAAACAGTTATTCTCCACATAGATTTTCTTATTTTCAACTAAATATGAGGTAGCAATAGTTCAGTTGGGTCTTAGCCGTGATACTCTCACTCACGAAAGTCTCGGTTTGGAAACAAACCTTAAGAACATTTGTAACATTACTGACTTTAACTACTTCCACATGGAGAGACAACCGGCCTCCATTAGAACAGCGCTAGCGTAGTAAACTAAACCCTAAACCTCACAAAAAAAGACAAAAACATAATTTACAATGTTTAACATAAATACAGCTTTAGGTCCAATACCAACAAACAAAGGCTCGAAACCCCGAGATGACATGATCCGTAATTATAAAATGACAGGTTCTACTACATCAGTAACTTGTTATATGAAACATTAGAGGTATGTTGTGGTAGATCCATGAATCATCATCATTATCCGGTGACACGTCACCAAAAATTCATTATGTGATATCAAAGCATATTATCATAATGTTGAAATTACTATTACATGTTATTAAATCAAGTTGCGTAATTAATTGATCTTCTATTTAAAATTAACTCATTTTTATGGTGTCGTAGAGAAACGTGTCCAAGAATAAGGAAGTCGCTAGACTCAGACCGTTTCCAACAGGTCCATCTTGAAATATTTGGAGAAGGCAAATACATATCCACGAGTGGACATCCTATGGCTGAAGATCATAATGATGGTGATGGTAATAACGATGTAGCCAAGAGTAGTCGTCGAGCATTATCGACCGACTTCCAAAACGGAGGAGGTCCTCAATTCGTCTGTATTTTTTTTATTACGCGATATCTCCGTCAAATGTGGACCGATTTTCAAAATTCTTTTTGTGTTCGATAGAGCTTATTTCAAGGATGGTCTTATATAAATTTGGTCACGATCGGATTTGAAGTCGGTCTGTTAGGATTTTAAATTTGTGATTATTTGTTTCATGAGACGACTCATCTGATAGAAAGTGGTCACTGTTCATAGACTTCGTCAATACCAGGAACTGTTGCCTACCACAGAAAAGGATTGAATAGGTATTAGGAAGGAGAGAGCTTACTAAGGACAACCTCATTCGCTATTGGAGTCGAAACGGAACAGCGAGCTACCAATTCACGTCGGATTTCTGCGAGTGTATTGATGCATAGAAATTGACGAAATGGCAGCTATGGAATCACAAAATAGCTACTAAAAGTTGAAACTGGAATGTAAAGTAACACATATCGCTGGAATTTATCAAATCACGATATCTCTTAGGATTATGGGTGCTTTGAGACATGATCTCGTGGTACAACTAGCTAGATTAGAATCTGCTTATATCACGACGGTAAAACATTAATTAACACATATCCCCAAGTCCGTGCCCCGTTCTCTTCTATAACATATTCACGACGCGTACCGCCGAAGGACGCTCCACCGTACAGATGCGCCTGAGTGAACCGTGATCCGAAACCGTTCCCCCGCCCCTCCCCTCTCTCCTCACCCGCACCGCACCCCCCTTTATCGCAGTGTATTGTGCCAGCATAATAGTAACACATGGTAAGAAGGAAAGCGTGCCGACGTGTTGAATTGTAATGAGGTGTAGTATATTGTTGGGCTTGAGTGAAACCGGAGGCTGGTAAGCGGCTGAAAGTAGGGGGGTAGACAAATGTGGGTATTATGTTGCTCAAAGTTTATAGGACGTTCGATTTAATATCCTTGCGCAAAATGGATTGATTTAGGGAATGCATTGGTACGTATGAGAAAGGCTACTTCAACAACAGTTTATGCAGTCATCAGCAATGAGGTGGTAGTTTAGTTTTAAGAAATTACATAAAATATAACATAAGCTCACGCCTGTATCCCCGAAGAGGTAGGCAGAGGCGCACTAGCGAACTAGAACACCCACATTTCGCCGAGCTTAGTTCCGTCCCAGATGTGATAGGGGGCGAGCCTATCGCCATATCGGGCACAAATTCCAGACTCCGGGCTGATATGGAAAAATCCAGTATCACTTTGCCCGACCCGGGGATCGAACCCGAGACCTCAGAACCGTAGTCGTACCGAAATACCACCACGCCACCGAGGCAGTCTAAGTCTTTTAAGAAATTGTTAATGTAAATTAATCTTTATAAAAACCTTGTCATGAGACGAAGTTCCATATGATAGGTATAAGGTCCTAGTAATAACTATAAGACTATTCTGCTTCTGTCCCCGATACGATCAAAACCAAGCATAGCAATTCTCATATTACATTTCAAATGATAAGATCACAGCAAACAATAATTATGAGATATAAAATAAAAAGTACTTGCAAAATCCCGCACGTACAAGCGGCATTGTAAAGGCGTTTCCACACCGTCACGCGCAGCTGAGTGTCGGTCAGTGGCGTGACAGCCGCTCGCGCGGGACGCTCGGCGCGCGGACTGAGAGACGCGCTTTCTAACGTCCCACTCTGCGCCGCGTGTAATTGTTACTCACGAGTTAAGTGCCATTAGCAACCCGTGAGACTACGTGACGTCGAATAAAGGAAATGTATTTAATGGTTTATTACGCGTACTTCCTATTGCAACGGACTTTTCTTACCGCTTTGTTAGAAAAATAAGAATACAAAGATAAGGGTAATAATAAACAATACTTATATCGGGGTTATCCTTACGGGAAAACCCACAGTTCAATATTTATCGATATTTCACGAAAATGACGTGAATGAAGGAAGTCCGATTTCACACAATACAAAATACAATATTATGATCCGGATATCCATTGAAATTCTCATGCTTGAAACTCTAAAGCCTTTAATTAGAACTTCACACGTTCTAACTTAAATTTAAACATTTTTTACGCCATTGTGATTTCTTGATAATATATTCAAGACGTTACGCAGTATGGCTGACAACGGGTGAGGTCACGCTCCGAGTGTCCAAGTCAATTAGTTCTGTTTTTGTGTAGATAACAATTTATTGCTTACATGAAGTAAATAGCGGTGAACGTTTCACAGGCAATAATTGGAACGTTGAAAATTATAGACATATTTCAGTATTAAGTAATACGTCGTCAGACTACAGTTGTTGATATCGGTAAGCTTATATGCAAATTGAAGTGGCGATGGGTAGGTCACAAGGCTAGCATATTCCATATGGTGTAAAAGAATTGTCAACTGGTGGCCTAGGAATGGCAAGAGATCTGTGGGTAGACCAGCAGTCCGTTGGTCAGACAACATTGTTAGTCAAGCTGGACTTTTGGTTAAGAATTGTACAGGACCGTTACATTTGGCATGCCAGAGAAGAAGCCTATACCCAGCAGTGGATGGATAAAGGCTGATGACGAATGCTACTGAAAAAATACAAATACTCAGTGTAGACATAACTCTTTATTTTGTTACAATAAATTTAAGAAAGATCTAAGTAACATAAATGTTAGCAACGCTAAGAGAGAAAGCTACGGCGTGTATACAATTACGTGTGTATAATCGTAGAGGTTACCGGTTTAAAAGCGAGTTTCCAGCCGCTACACAAAAAGCGGCGTCTAATAAATAAAATGAATTAAATGCGAGTCATCGGGCCGTCGTACGGAACGGTCACGCGCGGCGGCCAAGCGTGGCGTCACGGGATGTGACGCTCTCGCGCTGAACGGAGCGGTGGAATCGAGGGAGGTCGTGGGGGAAGGGGGGAGGCGGAGGATGCGATCCGCGCTCGTCACGCGCCCGCGCCCGACACGCTCTGCCGCGCGCGCCCCTGTGTGAACGAGCCTTAATATTTGCATAAGATGATCTCTTGATTGGCGGTTGTTTTTTCGACGGGACGGTAATTAAAAGTTTATAGACTGATGTCTCGGACATACATTACAATAGTCTATTGTGTTGCATGTAACTGCCGCATATATTCCAGAATGTATTTTGTAAATCTCAGTACTGAGGCCATTTTGAAAAACAATCTCAATCTCAATAGAGATGTGTAGCTAAATATCCTTGGTTATGAAATAATTATAATTTCTTACATTTTATAATGAGTATATGCAGTTTCCGCAAGTGGCGCTAAAATTTTTTGAGTGGTAGAGCCACGCTGTAGACAGTAACGTCTACAGCATGAATGGGCTGGCTCAATCGGTTTGATACCACTGTCTCACAGAAAATCGACGTAAAGTGGCAGCTTGCTGTCGCGTTTTGTTCGGTAAGTGAGATTTCCGGTGGCCCCTTTCCCTCTGCCTTTCCCATTCCCTTTTCCCTCCCCTTCCATTCCCTCTTTTTAGGTTGGCAACGCACCCGTGATTCTTTTTGTGTCTTGGGTGTCAATGGGCGGTGGAGATCACTTACCATCAGGTGACCCATCTGTTCGTTTGCCAGTCTGTACTATAAAAAAAAAGACAAATGTAAAAAAAATAAAAGTATCGTCTGTGTCGAGAAGTGAGAACTGTAAAAAAAGCATCATCATCATCAGGCACAAGACGTCCACTGCTGGACGAAGGCCTCCGCCAACAATTTCCAAGAGGATGTTACTCTTAAGTTTAACCGCAATGTTTAAGTACCGGGTTCCTTATTTGCCGTAAACTGGTTACTGTTACACGTATAACTTGTGACTTTATTTAATTTCGCACCTGTGTATGTCCATTGAAAACTCATTTAAACAATTTCTAGCGTTACGCGACATTGGTAGTTTTAGACGACGAATAATTCGCGGCCTACCAACATTACTAACAAAAACCGCCACGAGCCAACTTTTTGGAGACAAATCTCTTTATATACACTCTCAACACTTATCGTTATAGGTATATTCATGAGTATATCCTTTAGATATATTGGGCCTCACTTATAAAAACATTTTCGCTTATCTTTTCGCTAAGAATAGCCCGTCACTTTTTTCCTTGCGTTACACTGTTTAAAAATGAAAGGGACAACCTATGGTTAAAAATAAGCTGCGTTTAAATATTTTTATAATTATGGGGCTATGTTTCTATCATTTGTCATATAAGCACCGATTTTTTTTCAAATGGACTTGTACTGTTAGCAAAATTGCTTTTACAGCTTCACCTGAATTTATAGCTGGCGCTTTTGGCGCTCTAGCCAGAAATATATTTATTTTACTGCGATTGAACACAGAGGTACCTTTAAAAAGGCTCAGAACTCATATTGAACTATCACTGGGGACTAGAATTAAATTAGAGATCGTCTCTGCATACTGGTATGCCGAGGGTCTGCTGTGGGAGATCTTCGGACTCTCGGGCGGGTCCGATGTCGGGGTCTGGTGTTAATATTACAATTATTGGTATTGAGAAGGGAAAGTGCTGCTTCGACAGCAACTGTGATGGGATCATTGGGGTCTGCCAAAACATGTTTGGGACAACGACGGATGAGCATAAGCCCCGAATTTATTCCCGAATAGCTGAGGCGAACTAGCGAACTTAAACACCTTCATTTCGCCGAGCTTATTGCCCTTCCCAGATGTGATAAGGGGCGAGCATACACCTATATCAGGCTTCAGACTCCGAGCTGATATCGAATAGAAAAAAACCTCAGGACGGTGGTCGTACCGTACTACAACTACGCCACCGAATCATAGTATGTCATTTATCCAAAAAGTCATATCGCTATATTAGTATACATCCTTGTGTATCCGTAATCCGCTGGCAATGACAACACACACGTCAAGACATAATAATTAGCAAAATCAACAACCGATGGAATTCGACGAGCAAACACTGCCAAAACTTATGATACATTATCAGCTAGATTACGTTGCGATAACGTTACCATTTGCGTTGATAACATGTATAATATACGGTCCTATCACATGACCATGCGTCATTGGCGGATTAATATATTCCACTGCATTATTGAGCGGTGAAATTAAATAACAATGACATTTATCTACGTATCTGTGGTGTTTGTGGAAATTTTTTGTTATTGATTAACATAACAAAGGAAAATTCATATCTCCACTTTTATCTAGATATGTGAACGGCGTAGTGTATTTTTCTATTCAATTTGCATGAAGAACTATTTAATATCTTTTGAATGCAAACTATCGCACAATCCTTGTTAAATTTTCTCAACAATGGACGCGTATTATCACTGCATTCATGAAGGCTTTTAATCACCACGTTGGCTAATAGACTTCACGTTGTTTCAAAATCCTTGTTTTTCTTTGCCATTATCGTCCCATAATTGGCTTTGTACATTTTTAATGTTCTCAAAAGTAAAATTTTCGCCTCATCATGCGGTTCCACTCCCACTATTCCAAGTTAGGTCCATTCTTAAAAAGTTTACTGCTAACTCCTGTGAATAATTAACTAGGATGGACACATTCTCCGGTCGCATTCCAAGTCCACCACGTCAGTTGCATAAAATGTATACTGAGGTAAACTCTAAAAATAACTTACAGTTAGATCGCTCACATCTATAGAGGAAAAAGGCTTATCAAACCTTACTTCACAGTATAGTCTCGACAATATATTTTTTAAATTAAGGAGTGCGATGATATCGTGCATAATGAATTACAGTTATTAAAGAATATTAAGGATTCTGTGCTGAAAAATTTCAATGTGCAATGTATGATGTAAATGTAAATTGAAGTGAAATTATGACCTTAACGATAATAATTAACCATAATGCATATAATCATAATATTATGTAGTTGGAGCAATGTGCCTCCAAAATATCAACTACATTATTAAACTCATCAATAGGCGCTAATAAGACTCGTTAAAATCCTTCATCCGAATTATCAACTTATCCTAAATTAATATAACTAAGAAATCTCCACTAGACAACATTTTCAGTTCGTTACTTCCAATAATAAATAACAACTATAATTTGGCTTTGGATAGTCTGTCGTCACCATAGCTTGTAAAGTTGTGAGGGAATGTCCATCCAACATATCTTTAAATATTATTATTAAATCGAGTGGACTTCCCGAATATTCATCCAATGAAGACAACAAAACTCCTATAAAAATTATGCGTGTCAAGCCAAACCTAAGTCGATCAAAATCGAATTACAAAATTAAAGGCGTGTCAGATTTTCTCCTTGTAAATAAATATTTTATTTATTTCAAAGAAATATGAAACGAGGCCAGCGAATGTAATCTTATCACGAAACGCTTGCTATCTGCTAGCAAGAATGGTGCTTGAAGAGACAAAGGATGCAACGCACAGATATGCGTAATCTCTGATTATGTGCTCATTCAGATAGCTCACCACAACCCTCGCTTAAATTATTACGTGCCGTGGGGCGACGGACTGATGATAACAACGACTCCTATACTTGATGATGTCGTAACACATGATTCAGGGATCTAGAGAACGACAGCTCAGCTTGATAAATAACGACCAACATTTTTACGTAAAGGTATGACTAGCTTTAGAGTTGGGTTCTGTAATCAGTGAGCATATTTTATGATGTTCAAATACAGGCATTAAGATTTACAGTAAAGAAAATAGTTTGTTGCTGAATTTAGGTTTGATTGAAATTAGAATTCAGACGTAACACTACTCAAAATGTGCATTGCGGTGTTGAGCCAATTTTGTTAATTAATTGAGAGTATTTCTATTCTAGTATAACACATGACGTAGAATGTAGACACACAAAGCAATTTTTGAAATTATCGTGGTCTAGTACAAAGATCAAAATAATGCAAGTATGAGTTGCAACAAGATAAACAGACACTCGCAGAAATTAACCTAGGCCTTTTAAAGCTGACAGGCACACTACGTGCTAGACAGAAAATGTAAGTACAATGTGAGGTTGAAAAAAGAAAGTCCCGCGGTACCGTTGCGCGACCCACATGAAGCAGTGGCCACGACGCTCGACGTAACACCACGGGGAGACGCCGCGATATGAATTCTGATGGTAGCCGACTTACTATAAAACTGGTTGGTGCTTCTCAAAACCGTACGCGATGTGAGAGTGAATTTAGTAATATGTTAAAAGATATGACCATACCGCATGACAAAGGCGTAGATGAAATTCAAATTAATGTTAGATTTATAACTTAAGTGGTGCGCCTATAGAAATCAGTTAATGATGTTTATAAAATTATAGAGACTTGATTCTCAATATTTTTTAATATAAGTTCGCGTAGGCGTATATTTTATATTGTGCTTACATTTATGATTCATTTGTAAGTTGTGATGTAATTTGACCACGTTTGACGTAACAAAGTAGAAAGTTTTCTGCCCGGTCTTCTCTGAGGAATCTGGTTTTGGAACGATTGCAAGTGTAAGATATAAAAATGGTTGAAATTTTTTAAATTCATAAACAACAAAGCGATGATACTACTTGATTGTAAATATCAGTTATAATCACATACCAAAATAATTCAAATCAATAAGGAATCTTTTAAACATCAATTAAAATCTGTAATTACACGCTTTTTAGCAAATAGTTATATCCAAATCTTGAACTTCTAGAACTTCGTGTGGTATACAAACCAACGATATGTTTTTAGATGTTAACTAGTTCATCCTCATGCCACCATTACGAGAATTTCTCAGAAAGATGTTGTATGCCATATTAATTACGTTATTGGACTCGTTCCAACAATTTGTAAGTTTCTCAAAATTTTTCCTTACCCATTAGATACAAATGTTTAGCTTGCAAGTTAAAATGAATACACCTATCAAATGGAACAACACACTAACATTAGGAATTTTGATTGTTTACTAATTAATACAGATTAATTAATCAATTTCAACTTTAAACTAAAAACAACTGTATTTTTAAAATGATAGAGAAACAACTTGCGTACTCGTCATAGGTACAAAGCTGTTCAAGACCGAAAAAACAGTCTAAAATAAAACAAACTTTCAAATAGCCAATAACACTTGTGCTAGTTTAATAATAGACTTATCAATGAAAACAAATCGACTTCCGATGTGGCAATCACCAGATGTTCGAGAGAGCGACGGTAGTTTGAAAACATCGCCTCTACCGAACCAAGTTACATCCGTAAATAGCTATCCAGGTCGATCCACTTGAATTCGATGGGTGTAATTAATACGATACCGCGTACCTCTAGATAGAAGCCATTTTCTCATGTATCTTAATGTCTAGTCTGAAGTGGAAAAGGCTGTAATATTACGTTGTGCATTTAGCTATATTGGTATTCTTCGTTAAAATAGTCGTGAAGTAGAAGGTGGATACATACTATACATTAATCAGTAAGACATTTTTCAACTTCAATAACTAAAATAATATCGTAGATATCCGTCCGATTTGACTGAACTGTCTTTGGATTAACTTTTTATGCAGCTACTCCAATACCAAGCAAAAGAATTTGATCTAAATTCAATCCATTTCATTTTTGATGTAATTATTAAAGTGGGTCGACTGCTAGACAATAAACTTCCACTTGTAGTAAAGCCATAGTTAAAAATACACGCCAAAAGCACGGGATCAACGACCGCGTGAAGCTATAACACCTTCGGCAGAAGTGAAGGTGCGCTGGCGACCGTCCTTAACCAAAATGTCGGTGGTGTGACGTCGTCGGTTAGAAAGTTGCCGTGCTTGCGTCACGACGCATCGCGGTCGACGAACCCGACGCCTCTGCCAGGGCTGCTACTGTCTATATTATACCTGTGATTTGTTTAGCATGTGCTGTTTCCTGCTTTCTTTCCTTAGGGTCAAGTGATGTGAATATAATATGGTACTTTGGAATGATAAATTATCATCATCATAATCAACATCAGCCTTTATCCACCCAATGCTGAGTAGGCTTCTTTGGCACGCCAAATGTAACGGTCCTGTGCGGTTCTCAACCACAAGTGTCCAGCCTATCTCACAA
Organism: Clanis bilineata; assembly: GCA_036417725.1. Taxonomy (NCBI): domain Eukaryota; kingdom Metazoa; phylum Arthropoda; class Insecta; order Lepidoptera; family Sphingidae; genus Clanis; species Clanis bilineata. Next base: position 16,100,271 of record CM071154.1, on the reverse strand, counting down.
AGTCGTCTGACCATGGGGCTGCTTTGCTATATATAGTGGATTTGAATGACATTGGCTTTGTACACTTCATTGCGACTAAGCCAAAATAGATTTATTTTACTCAACGATAAATATCAGTTAAAAATAATCTCTTACCTCTACTGGTTTGCGCAATAATTACTGTGTCGTCGGATTTTTATCCGACCACTACAATATTTTACACTGCTGTTTGGTATGGAAGACCTATCCCCAGGGATTCCGTCGTAAAAGTAACAAGATATTGTAAATATAATTTACCAACCATTTATTAACATTTTAAAATCTTCACTATTACATTTTCATTACATTCATTACATTACATATTCATTAATAATCGGAAACTACTGAATAATAGAAAACTGCGCTATCCCAAAGTGACATAGGCTATTATCCCAAGGAAAGACTTTTATCATAAGATGGGAACCTTAGCTAAAGAGCCAGTCATATACCTCTATAATTTCGATGTAATCAATAAAAAACAATTTATAAGGATTAACATAATTAAATATCATACAAGATATTGAAGTAGGATTAATTGATAACGATATTTGGAAATTAGCAATAAAAGTACAAGATAAAAATAAGTTTCACAAAAAAATTAAAGAGTTTTTTTGGAATAAATAATCAAATCCATTTTCAATTCACGTTTTGGATATTATAGATCTGTGTCGTAACATTGTAAATTAGTGCTCAATGCTCACGCCAACACACACAGAGAATTCAAAGAATACAGATTATTAATTTCGCGGGAAATGAATTTAAAATATTTCTTTACCTTGAATTGACATTGAAAAAAGAAGGAATAAATACAATAAATAAATATAATAATACAATCGGAAGGAATCGGTATTTGATTTGATTTATCTAGATGTTGCACCTTTCGTTGGTCATCAGAATTATTCTGGGTTACCTACCTAGATACAATGTAGTTGCACCGGTTATCTCCAGAAACCTTCTCTGCGAACGATAGTATTTTAGACATGTGCATAATGATCCTAGTACAAGTTGGTAAATCCCACATTGGCTAGCCTTTTAAAAATTATATTTATTGATAAATGTGACTAGAACAACACGATTCCATATGCAATAATGTGCATAATATGTAACATACTCATATGTTTTTTTAAGTAACTAACCCCCAAATGGTCAAACGCTGCCTAAATATTTAGGAGGGCCTTATCGATTTAAGCACTCGTTATTCTTCAATTTGGCATGGTCAAACAGAACCTATCTCTTCACATTAAATGTAAGCAGGACCCAGTTTAAGGCCCGCTTATTTCGTAAAACGGCATGGTCAACAACTGCCTAACGTTTGACAGCTATTTAAGGCCCGCTTAACTAGCATTTGATCGAAATTAGTTTGAGATTGCCTGCGACTACTCTCAAATAAATCTAATGTTATAAACACGAAAGTTTGTGAAGATGTATGGATGTTTTGTTACTCTTTTACACCAGAATGGCTGAAGAGATCTGAATGAAATTTCGCACAGAGATGGATTAAAGTCTGAAATAGCACACAGGCTACTTTTTTCCCCGAAAAAATGTATGGTTTCCGTAGGATAGATATGTTTAAATAAATAAAATTTCACGCGAACGGAATGGCGGGCATAGGTTTGTATTTAATAATGTCCGTGTTCCGTGTAGTGTTTACCTACCCCTTGATTTCAATAAAATGTATTTTTCCTCAATATCATTATCTAAACTAGAATATAGCGCACTCGAAGAAGCCAAAACAAATAAAACACTTCACAAATACAATGATTCATTTTATTAAATCCGATAAAACACTACTGCATGTTGCCGAATTCCTCTCCAATATAATGGTTTTTAGATGGTCTGATGAAGCCGGTGTGAACTGGGACGTCCTGAATTCCATCCTCAGATCGGGCGGAGTATTTTTTTTGGGACGGACGGCAATCCTTGGCAAGAAAAATTCGAGAAGACTACTTTTATTGAAACGCTCCAAGAAATATCCTCCATATCCAAACTTCAAAGTTTCCATAATCTCGCCATCTTCGTTGATGTTTATTACATAAAACAAAATCACTTCACATACAACAAACACAGTTATTTAAATACGAAAATAAATATAAACAAACAGGTCGCCATATGCCAAAATTTTTTTTTCGTTTCTTCCACACAAATCATTGGCTAAGGACGAAAGAAACATTCTGCCAAGTGGTAAATATTTTAACAACATAATAATAAATATTAAAAAAAGATCCATTTTAAGTTCCGTTTCTATTATATAAAAATGTGTTTACCTTCACAATAACAAAAGATAGACAGAGATAACATAAACATTACAGAAAAATTTACTACAGATGAAATATGATCGGAATGGCACATGGAAAGCAAAAAGGTTAAATAAACGTTATCGAATCATGTATTCTGCCAATTATTTATTATAATTATCTTAAAAAAAAAACTAAATGAAATAAAATGATTCTACGTGAAACGAAACAAAAATATAATTTTATTAAAATTTTGTAATCGAGAACAAACTTTTATTATCTGTAGCATAATGATTGATCCTCAGCTGATTTTTCCGCCAAGTCTTCTCAAGTGCGTACGACCATGCCGCTCAAAAATTATTGGCTGCTTAACTTTGGGTAGTGCTCAAATGACTTGGATGACTGAGCACTGTTTGACCATTCGGCCCTAAAATCTGTAGAGATGGTGACTGGTGTAATAGCGACCTGCTAATGTCTGCAACTGAGATATACTATTTACCTTAGTAGACGCTATCGTTTTTCAGCTTCAGTGAACTAACCATAACAATCTAATAATCTGCAGTTAAATGCTACATACCTTATCTACATGAGTAACGCCCGAATGGTCAAACGCTAATCAACTTTAACGGCTTCTTAAATTGCTTTTCGCCATACAATTTTGACAGATAAGGTGGCCTTAAACGACATAAGGCGACCTTAAATGTATGAACATTCGGCGGTAAGTATCTTACATTAGTATCTACTACTTTATGCAAATTGACCATTGACACTAATATTCTCAACCTATGATACTGAAATAAATATAATTTAAAGGTAAAATTTACAAATGTGGAGTCAACCCTTACTGCAGCAGGCAGCATCTCCACACCAACGCGACCTCATCGCGTCGCGCCGACACCGACGTAACGATGCTGACGAGGCTGGCGCCATTAACTGTTCATTTCATTTGAAGGTGCACCAACATCCCAAACTTGGATTAATTATTCCACATACAGCTTTTCCAAAATCCGTTTGCAAGTAATATTAAAACATTCACCTACCTTGGTACACATTCCCATCATCATTTCATCAGTCTTCTGAAACGTTTCATACTTCATGTGCAACTAATGTCTCGGCTTACAAACAATTTTCATTAAAATATCTTGAATAAACCACTACTGAGTTCAAAAATATCACGCATGTCAGTGTAATCATTGGCTGAAAGTAATCGTGCAGCATTAGATATAGCATTTCCATGACAATACAGTCAGCACATCTGACGTCTGCGCTCTGCAGGGTTACCACGACCTCTTATAGCAGTATTATTATAATCGTTCTTCGTTTGTTTTGTATGGGAATCGGTACAAGTAAAATTATAATAATACTGCTATAAGAGGTGGTGGCAACCCCCCTGTTCAATTGAAGCTGATATGACAGCCTGTGTATCGAAATTGCATTCTCGTTCCGCAGCGTAAAACAAAGCGAGCGACGTGGTGTCTAAAGTTTGCTATTGACAGCTACTACAGGATATTCTTCTAGTGAATTGAGCATTCGGTTATATGAACTTCCACGGGATAACAGACAGAAAGATGATTACTTTGGGGATTATATTCGAGGTCTGCTTAAACATAAATCAGACCTGGAGAGTTTAACTGAGTTCATTATAAGACAATATATATATATAAATAATTCAATAAACTAAAATATTTTGATGATCTATGTAAGTAATAATTATTGTTTATTATCGTGAGCTTTACACCCAACACATGTTTCAAAACTAACATCTATGTCTCAATCACTGATGTGAGTTTTTGTAATATGTAAGATAAATATTAATAAAATAAATAAATAAATATTTCTCGGCAATTCATTAAAGTATGTCGTTTAGCGCTAAGAATCAAATACTTGGCGTCAACCCTGACATCTGTATTCCTTTCCTTTCCTTTTTTAATAATGTCACCAACAATTCCAACTTAGTGTGGTCTAAATAGTGCATCAAAAATTTAATAATTCCAATGAAAAATATGTTTCACATTATCTATGTATATTCATGACAGCCGTGATACGCTCGAAATAACACGTAGATATTATCAATAAAACAGCCCAAACGTTTGCGTTTTCGTGAATGTGATAAACAATCCGCTTAGTTACTGTACGTATTATTCTGAGCAGCAGCCTCGGAGTTCGGACGCACATTCACACGTCAAAGATAACATCTTTATCGATAGATAACCATCTGCTGGATTGACAGCTATTATCGAAGATTCAGTACTTTAGTTCTAGATATAAACACTTGGAAACGATAAAGTAGGTACAGGCGGATCTAAGTGTTTGGACGTTACATTTAGCACGACGCACAAGGCCTCGAGATCAGAAAGTAGCTAGTCATTGAACTCTGGAAAACAGGAAAAAACAATGGTAATCTTTAAATGTCGCATTTGATTTGAATTGGATTTACATTGAAGTATCGTCACTGAATAAGATAAAATTGTTGTCAGCTCTATATTTAGATTTTGTAAAGATTGATTACAAGTTTATCATTGATCCACTCAGATTAAAGTACCAGAACTTAACTTACTGATATCGCTATTTATCCATAAAATAAACAAATTTGCTTAAAAATTACACGTGTTTATCATATAGGCTATAACCTACAAAGCACTTAAGATGCAGAATAACATCTTCATAAATCTGAGACTACGTACAAATAAGTTTATAAACTATATTTTTCGACCGACTTCCAAAAAGGAGGAGGTCCTCAATTCGTCTGTTTTTTTATGTATGTTACTCGATATCTCCGCCAAATGTGGACCGATTTTCAAAATTCTTTTTGTGTTCGATAGAGCTTGTTTCCAGGGTGGTCCCATATAAATTTGGTCACGATCGAATTTGAAGTCGGTCTGTTAAGTTTTTAAACTTGTGATTATAACCAAAAATTTGCTCCACTAACAGGCTTCGATTATTCTAGTTCTGTGATACAACCAGATCTAATGATACATTAACATATGTATATGTCCTTTCTCTTGTGCTTAAAAATAGCAGCTGCTATCCTTACCCTCTGTTCAGACACATGTCAACGACTAACCTTACAGCTGAGGTCAATAGAACAAGGACTTTTTGTATCGTATTTCCATATATTTATTGTAAAGTGACGCGTCTGTCGTAGTCTTGTAATATTTTTGCGACATCTGTGTTGACAGGTTGCAAAATATAAAAGATGATTAGTCATGAAATGTAGTCAAAATTATGGCAGACAGGTTTAGATCTACCTAGCAACATCACTATAAACGACAAAATATGATCTTCTTTTCCACGCATTCGCGATGATTCTGCTAATGCCACAAAAATGATCGTATCATTTAAAATTATATACTTGTCAAATTAAAATAGTCAAAGGATATGGTTTGTGTTTTAAGTAAATCTTCAAATGAACGTCTATAATTTTTGTACATTACAGATATATTTAACGTCCACAATTTACACACAAATGTGGAAATGAACTGAGCCTCCGTTTCTGTCGTGTGTCAGTTCGACGGCCGGCCTTAGCCCGCTTTAGTGACGTGAAGGGGCCTCGATCGTTCCTACCGCCCTCCCCGCACCTCTGGCCTGAACCGCACCGCGCACCGTGCGCTAAAGAATGTTCTCAGCGCTGGAAATGCTTGCAATTCAATGGAATCTGTCATACAAGCTGTGTGAACCCGTGTTTTGTCACAGACGTGGGAGGCGTCGCAAGCACGCAAGCCTCCTGTGCGAATGCAAGCCGGAGATTGTTGCTTTGGGAATTTGGATTAATCTATGCACAATTTGCATAGTGGAAATGAATTTATTCAGTAAAACAAAGCGGGTGGAATATTTTTGTTTATTGCAATAGAACTCGCGTATGAAATACAAAGGTTTGTTATATTTCTCACATTATTGTCAAAGTCTTTCAATCCATCCACGATAACCCCATGATGATCAAAATCGTTTTACGGTCTTTTAGGGTTACAAATAGGTAAACATCCAAAGAATAATATTGTAATGTACCTCATTAACCTTTATGGATATTCAACGCAGGCTTCTATGTCAAAGCAACTAATTATCAGTTTGTAAGGCTTAGACTTTAGCCTAAAACAGAGTAACAGTTAAAATACGTATTTCAAAATCATTTCCAAGCATCCTTCACAAAAGCATCTAGAACTAGAAACAGCATAAAAGGCGGTTGCCAACATCGGCAAACATTTGCTAAACAAGATGGTCAATTATGTACGAGTAGGCATCGCTTGTGGAGGATGTTACATAATCAACGTTGCGCAACATGTAAACGAGATGCATGTAACGGTTAGCTAAGCGATGACAAAAGATCCAACCGTTTTAGCGCCGGGCGGTTGCGTGATATTAAGATCTTGGGAATAGTTGTGAATAGTGTGATTTTTCAGAATTCGTCCTAATTACTACGAAAGATGAATTTTTGTTGTACATGGACAATTCAACTAAGTTTTTCATTATTTCATTGTATGAGTGATGTTTGCATCGATATTGATTAGCAAGCTAATATATATACAAGGCATAATTACACACATAAATATACTGCCTCGGTGGCGTGGTGGTATTTCGGTACAACTACGGTTCTGAGGTCTCGGGTTCGATCCCCGGGTCGGGCAAAGTGATTATGGATTTTTCCATATCAGCCCGGAGTCTGGAATTTGTGCCCGATATGGCGATAGGCTCGCCCCCTATCACATCTGGGACAGAACTAAGCTCGGCGAAACGTGGGTGTACTAGTTCGCTAGTGCGCCTCTGCCTACCCCTTCGGGGATACAGGCGTGAGCTTATGTTATGTAAATATATAATAATCACAAGTTTAAAAACTTAACTGACCGACTTCCAATTTACCGATCATAATCAAATTTATATTGGACCACCCTTGAAATAAGCTCTATCGAACACAAAAATAATTTTGAATTTGGTCCACATTTGACGGAGATATCGAGTGAATGTATGTTACATTAAAAAAAATACATACGAATTGAGGACCTCCTCCTTTTGTGGAAGTCGGTCGTAAATTGTAAAATATGGCTCAAGTAATATGGGTACGTTCCCTAATACTTAAGTTAAATTTCTATTTATTTTATTTAGATTTCATAACTGAAAAATGTTACATCTACAAAAACCATTTATACTTAAGTACAGGAAAATTAATTAAACTTAGATTTTGATTACAAAATTAAATCATAAAATGTTGAAATCGTATGGAGTTACCATATTAATAACATTTTGATTCTATTTAATCCAAGTTGCTTTTTGATTCAAACAACTACATTCATAGTTTGCACAAAAGTGCTATTATCTTGGGCATAGGTTATCTCAAATTCGAATCCTGTTTTTTTTTATTACCATTAGGACATTTACTCGTAAAGAAAGATCCTTATCCCACGAAGACAGAGACAAATATTCGAAACAGGTTTCAAACAAGAACAACACGCTTAAAAATGTTTGCATAATTACTCAGACGTTAATTTTATTGTTATATCAATTAATTAGAAGGCTATAGATAAATGCTCTTTAGATAGAAAACTCTTGAAACATAATAGGGAAAGTATACATCCACAAAACAACAACTTGTTTGTGATAGTGTAATCGAACCAGCGAATAACGATGACGGTGTTTTAAATGGTATTCAATTATAAAAGTAGTTGCGACGTGAGTCACATCCGTCCGACCTTGAACAAAACAAAGAACACGATGTTTTATACACTGCCACTATATACAGTAATGTAATGGCGATAAAAGCACACCTAAACAGGTAGCAACGTGTGCCAGCTGAATTGTAATTATATTTACATGTATATTATGTTTGCATGAGTTAATGAAGGAAGAGTGATGAGATCTGTGCAAATAAAGAATGATGTCATTTCTATATACATGAAGAGTCTAGTTTAACTTATAAAAAATGTTTGTCTTTTTCTTTACCGACTGATTAACGCCGAATGGTAAAACGCCACTCAACTTTAGCGGCTTCTTACATTGATTTTCGCCATACAATTTTGACAGATAAGGCGGCCTTAAACGACATAAGGCGACCTTAAGTGTATGGACATTCGGCGGTTTGTTAGGCATTAATAAAAAAAACATGATTATAAAAGAAAAACAAAACCATATTACACTTTAGAAATGAATAATAACTGACACAATTTAAATGAAAAGCGATTAGTTATAATATAACATTTACCAGGAAACATGACAAAAGAAACAAAAACAGGAATTAGATCTTGGGAATAAAAACAAATAATAAACTTAATGATAAGCATAACAGACAAAACCGCTACAAAAACGTTTGTATTGAAAATAATTACGCACAAAATAGGAAAATCACGGTACTTGAAATTGAACGGCAATGTCAAGTGTGTTTATGTAACCAGTGGAATAAATTACGCGACATATTCAATACGTGGCGCGATGGTAATTACTGGCTACGTGGCGTGTCACCATGGGTTTCAAACTTAAAATATTTGGAGGTATTTCAGACTCTCGAAATTTTGTTAAATTCAACGTGTTCATGATGTTACCAAAGGTAATTATTGAGTATTCAATGCTATCACATAATTTTTCAATTTTTAATAATGCTACTGGCTTTGTCACTATTGTCTTGGATATAATTCCTAGATCTTGGCTCATTGTCAGTATCCATTTGTATGTATCAATTAATCACCATTATTGTTTGTTATGGTTTTAATTTCTTAAAGGCAGAGGCGTTACATTTATGTTTTGCGAGAATCCACTACATTCGCAAAATTAACTTGAATTTATTTATCATCACTTGTTTTACCGTGGTAACTGTACTTTCCCCTCTTATTATTAAAAACAAATTAAGTTTTGTAATATGACATTGCCAAAGTTACGAATTGCGAATGAGGCCGTTTGCATCATGTATCTGTGAAGTCCGAGAAGCTATGTGATTAGACGTGTAAACAATCTGCCCACACGAGTACATAATCAGTTTGTACCACCAATAGTTCTAGTGATATTTCTAATACTACTATTTTCATAAGTCGATACATCACCCTTCAAATATAAAGAGTTACGAATTACTAATTTGTTTATCTGTTACTAAAATTTTGTTGTTTTGTTGTATAATGTTCTATATCAAGTAGTTTAAATTTTTTATGTTACACTTGTCCAATATCGTGCGTTACCGAATTTCAAACATGACAATTATAATTGCGAAAATTTCAAAAACAAATATAGTAAAATATCTCTGAAATTATCAAGCTATCAAATCAATTCACACAAATCCGCAAATTGTTAGAGTACGTGGAGTTACTTCTTGCAGCATATCCTAAACGCAATAGTATTTTGATGCGATGTGACACGCGATTACGAAATAATAAACATGGTGCTTGGACGCGCCACGTGAAATCACTCGTATCTACAATGATGCAACCGTAGATAACGTATCTGCGAAGTGCGAACCTATACACTGTAAATTACTTTAAAATGTAGGACGAATGAATAACCGTGTTACGTAAACTGTAGATATCATACTATTACAGACTACATTGTACTTATGTTGTTACCTACCATCAGTCTCAATGTCATCACAATATTGCAATAGTAGTGTAAGGAAACACTAATTGAAAAGGCACTTTATGTTATTTTCAAGTTGTAAGTAACTGCAAGATTCCAGAATTTAAGTTAGATCAGTGAATTGAATTTAATACTACTGTGGATCGGTGTTACTATACCTGACATTTTAACTAAGTCTATGCTAATATCAATAACTATATAGATTTTTAAATCCGGGTATGATCCGAGTTACCATTGTAGGAGTATATGTATGTTTGTACTTTCTATAAGTAGGCAATAGCTAAACACCAAATAATTGCCCCATCCATCTGTCCTCTGCCCATCCACGATGAACGCTTGATTTATAATACGTCCACAGTCAGCAGATCCTATGCTTCAGTAAAATCACCCCTAGCTGGGTTTATCTAGATTTTTTTATAAAACTTTGTTCAACTGCAATAAGATTCCAAAATCCCTATAAATATTATCAACTAGGTACCTATCATATTAGCAGACAAGTCTCACACTCCTACGTGTGTAGACTCTATTCCATCGGTACAATATCGGCCAACAATGGTGTCGTCACCACGGCCGCCGTGGTCGCCTACATTTGTTCTCGCAATGTCAGTGCCAAGGTCTCAGCGATAAGGCATTCGTCACAGAGCGACACGTTTAATTGCATTCCACCGATATCGCGGCCGTGTTGCATCAGCAACGTGATCAAGGCGAAATGGTTGCCTTTATCGCCAGCCACCAACCGATGTTGTTTACATTACGTTTTCGTCATGCTCGGTGTTGTATTTTTTATATTATTAAAGTCCACGCTGGCATTTTTCAAGGGGTATGCAGAGGCGTAACTAGTGCACTTGCCATTGCTTACATCCGTCCCAAGATGTGACATGTGGTGAGCCTATCACTATAGCAGCCGTAAATGTCATACTGGGATAAACTATGCATGTGTTATTTTCGGAATTTAAAATTCTTTAAAACATGTATTAAGACTAAACCCATGGTCTCTTAGTTTCCCAGCCAATGTCGACACACTCGTAATTTGGGATAGATAATTCTCCTCATTACTCATTAGTGTCAACGTACTCAGAGTTCGAAAAATAACATAGTTGTCTTAGCTGAGACTGCTTAGTGCTTAAACCTTAGGGCTTAGATCTTCTAACAGGCATGTTATAACGTGATGAGTGAGTTAAGAGTCAATCAAGAGGGTTACATAACATAACATAAGCTTACGCCTGTATCCCCGAAGGGGTAGGCAGAGGCGTACTAGCGAACTAGAACACCCACATTTCGCCGAGCTTAGTTCCGTCCCAGATGTGATAAAGGGCGAGCCTATCGCCATATCGGGCACAAATTCCAAATTTCAAAGAGGGTTACAGTATGTTATTAATTGGTCAGGAGACGATGTAAGATAGACAGTTATGGATGAATACTGCACTTAACTACATATTCTACTTGGCATGACACAGAAAAAGCGTATAAATTGTTGTGAGTGGATAGAGGTTGGTGATCATTACAATATAACAAAGAAACTTGACTATAGCTACAGAACGGCAACGTATAACAAACCACGTAGAAAAATTCATGCAAGTAATATTTGAACAACTCATAACAATGCACGTCGATTCGCAACGCACTGCACTTAACGTTCTAGAAGTTACAATACTACACACACAATACTACAACACTACACAACATACGACGATTATTCTCCAAACTACGTTTGACAACTTAATCGCAGTTTTAAGCAGTTTCTTAGGTTTTATTTCCTTTACACGTATATTTATAAATATTGAGGAAAATTACAGAGTAAATGGGTTTTTATGACCAACAATATGTAACTTAAAACATGACATCAACTCTGGTAAATATTATTTACAAATTATGGTTATTAATGAACAAGAAAATGGCATAATTATTGTATGCCACATTGCTACAATTCAGATTGAGATAAAAATTCATAGGGACAACTTCAAAGTGAACAACTTGGATCCTGCGTTCTATCATAGATCCTTCTATAACTTGTATACGCCTAATACGTTTGGTAGGTAGAACTGTTATGCTATATACAGTTCTGCATATGAACAAGGTAGTATCTTATAGAGACCGGCAGCTTTCTGTGTCGTGTTGATCAAGATTTATGTAGGCAAAATTATTTATTTCTCTTGTGATTCCTTGTTAATTTCTTTTTTTTTCAGGTTATCAAAGCATCAAGTATCGTCAAGTGATTCAGGATTGGTGGACATCGCTTTCCTCCAGATGAGTCCTTTGCTTCACTATATTTTTAGATTCCATAAGCAAAGATCACATAACCAGCTCACGCAATCCCACTGTCAGCTGAAAGTCACCTTCAAGTTACACTTGTTATGTAACCCATTCACCACGCATTCCGATAAGCCATAACCGTATGATATCGTTATGCATAACAATGTTGTTTGTTTCGTGGAAAATATGTTAGGTAACTGCTGCGCAATCGGTTTCGGGTAAATGTCACGATGAAGTGCCACTCATGAGCCGGTGCCACTTGACCGGTAGACTGCTTGACTTACTAATTGAATTGTTTGAGCAGCAATGTAAAACTAGAATTGTAGGAGATTAATAGTAATGCAATCTAGTTACAACGGTCATCACGTATTCTACTTTCTTAAGTCTAAAAATTTAATTTTTAACTAAGGTTTACTGCGGGAATGGACTCATTATTTAAATTAAGAGATGTTATGGCTACCTATTGGTAGAAGTCCTCAAATCAGATAAAAGACACTACTTTCCACAGCACATCATACCTTTTCAATTAAATTTGCGGGGAATATTAGAAATACGACAATAGATAAGTTCTGTCAGCAACAAATAATGTTTATTGTCCAAGGCTAACTGAAACGTTGCCAGTTGTGACCTAGACAAAGTTATCGCAAAACCCACGATACTATTACAAGGTAACACAGGATTACCAAGGTTTAACCTGAAAACTGAGTAATTCCTAGCATATAATATCGTTATCAGCAAAGCCATCGGGACTTCAAAACGACCTTCCACCAGAATGTGTCCAAAAGGTGTCGGTATCGTCGCCGAAGCGCTGCCTGTGAATACAAACGGCTCATTATTTAAAATGACAATTGAAATTGAAATCAAACGTCACGCGCTAGGCCGTTTTATAGTTGGTGGGTTCGTGAGCTGGCTGTTAAGGATCTATTGAGGAATCATCTCGGAAGTCAAATCGTAATGTGGAAGTGGCAGAGACACTCCCGCTGACTAGCAATAGGGTTTACGCAACCTTCGTGACATCGACGAATGAATAATTAATCAAGAAATGGGTCACATTTGCATGCAGTGTGCTCGCCGTCTACTGCGAATGCTCTTGGGCCCGCGCTTGAAGGAATTTTTCAACGAATGCAGTTGCTCAACCGTGTTGTGTGGCATACATAACACCTGTATCCGTGACTGGCTTATATGCTTACAAATACAACTGCATATGTATGTATATTCATAAATAAAAATTGTGTTGTCTGAAGCTAACTTACATTAAGAAGCTGTATTTACCAGTATACATAAATTACTTGCATAACATTATTTAAAGGTTAATAATCTGTATCAACAACTCCCAATAATTTCCATCAAGCGAAATAGTTGTGGACTAAAGTAAAATGGAAGTCATAATAATATTATTAACAATATTAAATGATAGAACGATGGATAACAACGAATAAACGTGATCCTTCAAAAACACCTGCTTGTACTCAAGTAATATGTTAAACCATACGAATAATGAGGGGACTTTGAAGATAATCTAGCCAAATGATATATTACTGAAATATAGTAGTGACGTAAATACAATATCGCTATCGAATTGTAGATATAAGATACGAATTATGAAATAATCAGTCACATACAAAGCATAGATAAAGATACTTACGCTCATAGCGACATTGAAGAATATTTGTAAACACACAAATGACTGCATTCCTAGCAGATTTTCCTCAAGCCAGACATCTTTGTGTCTTCCTATTACTCATTGCTATAGACATATTGTTAACGTATGCAAAACAGTGACGGGTCATTGTATGCCTTTTGAAAAATGCTAATCCCGGGTTTCTCGCATGTCGCCGAGACAATACTGGGGAAACCACAGCACGCTTTCCACTTTGGAGTTTTGGCAACGGAGCCAACTTTACGAAGAGGATATAGTGATGGATGTAGCGAATTGATTTAAAACTGTTTTATCCAAAGCTTAAGTGTTTTTCTGCTACAATATAACTAATTGATAGTTTGTGTACATAACTCATTACTTTCACTATTTGAATTGCGTAATCCACAACTTTTTTTGTTTATTCTGACTTACATTCTACTGCGCGGTTTGTGTATATATCCTCACTGTTCTTCCTTATTGTAAGGAACATTCATAGAGGAATATTTTTCTGAAGCATTTACTCAAATACCATATACTCAAACCTCTAATCGGTATGGATTTGTGTAATTACGCAGGCAATGATAATGAAATTTCGTTAGCCATCGTTTGGAACTTCAGAACAACGCGTCGTGAGTCAGGAGCCCACGATTTGTTTATTATCCCATTTCGAAGCCGCGCCGAATCTGTAATCAAATTACTTTTCAAACTAGAACACTGAATCATTGTACAAACACATTTTCGAAATATTATGAGATGTTTTGCTTATGAAGAGACTATTCCGCCCACACAGTGTAAGATCGACATTACGCCTTCATAAGACACAGAGCAATGATGCTCAGCGAGTCTATGGAATTGTGAAGTTATCTTTATACGCAAATAATTGAATGAACTGAAGTCAGAAAGCAGTTCAAAATATATATTTTCAACTCTAAGATGCTGAGTGTGGTGTATTTGAGTCAACTATGATTGTAGGTGCATAGCAACCCAATGAAACCGAGCGTTACTAAGATAGATATTAATATGATAATACTCCACTTAATTATATTATGAAATTACAAACAAATACGGTATTCAAATATTTCGAAGATTCTTATTAGTCATAGGCAAATAATGATCTATAAAGGTCAGGTTTTTTCCAAATTGAATGCGTGTTGGTAATAGCGACACTAAACTGACCTTCACAATGGGCATTAGGCAATCAAGTTTGGTGTCACGTTCTAATATCAAAGCAAACATCATAATATACGTGTGTAAATCATTTTATGTATACGTAAATCGTGATATAACTTATAATAGTACTAAACTGATTAAAATGGCACAAAAGTAATATTTATAACCTCATCCAATATTACGCAATGAATGATAGTCTAGTATCTATTAACTTTACAATTAGGTAATGTAAATTCAGTTGAGTTTAAGTATATGTATTCAGATATTAATATATAAGTACGTATGTATAAACACTTGGTTGAGTAAAACAGAAACTTCCAGACTTCCGATTTGTCTACCTACAGATGCTCTTCTTGTTAGTTTTATTGGACTGAAATCGGATGAAGGGTCCCAAACAGAACACAAACAAATATAACAAGCACACAGTTTTCTACGACCCAGGTGATGTTGCGCCAGTTGAAACACGCAACGAATCACTTAAGCTAGGATCACACGGTGATTATGTATCGTGCAGCACGCCATCGCCTCAGCACATACGTGAACACATTAGAGAATGTGCCATTGGTATTCCCCCGCCCGGATACCCCGCGAATTATCATTGTAAATGCGTGGGGATTGCACACGGGACGATTTTACGAGCCGGTCCTATGAATTCATATTGCATTTTTGGACCTCGTTGGGCTTGGAATACTAACTGCCTCGTTCTTTCCCGCGGACATTGAAAGACGTTGAAGAATTTAACAGCATGAACATTGTTACTAATACTAACTCTGTAACCATTGCACATATCTAACCTAAAGATTATAAAAATGCCAGATCTTTTGTCTAATTTGTGTTTCAGGGTCAGGAATAACTTGTACTTCTAGAAGTATCTAATTCATCAGTGAATATCGCCTACGTTCAAAATTTACATCACTATGCAATGTCTCGTGTACATTAGTAGTATGTGCGAATATAAATGTAAGTGCGGCGAGTGGCGACCACTGGTTGACGCGTAGTCGCCGCCTCGCCGCGCCGCTCCACTCTGGCAATGGAATAACAATTCCACAACGAACGTGTTCAGGGTAAAGTCTACGGGTCCGCTCTCCGCACTTCAATTATACGTTGCCTCCCATTATACCACCTTTGTGTGGGAGAGGGAGTCAGGACGCAGGCATACATATTTCATTTCAAGTTCTGTAGCATTGCTGCACATAGATTTGTTCATGTTTTATTAACTAAGTTTTATGTACCCATAGATGCCTTAATTAATTCACTGCAAATTATTATATCTTCATGGCCTAATTGCAACGTTATGTAATGTGATTGGGCCGTCAATTTCTTTAATATTTATAGAGGGTACCACAGTAAACAGTACTCTGCTCCCTTCCTTAGTCTATTTAAGTTCATATGTTGATCATTAAAAGAATCAACACTTCGCTGATGTGTCTACTCCATACATCTTTATTGTGAATGACATATGTAGGTATGTAAGGAGACACAAAGAACACGGGAGATTACATTTTATCTTATTTACATCCCATATGGGATACATTATCATATGGGCTTTAATATAACATTCTCAATGAAACAGGCCTCACACTAACACTCATCAATACAACGCAATAGCCGTTGCGTTTGTCAAACAAGACTCGATATGGCGCGGGGTGGCGCGGGGTGGCGTGGCGGTTGGTAATGACATTGCTAACGATAAGATTACTGCTTATTTCACTGTTGACATTGAACTTCAGTTATGTCGATAACGTATTTTTGCTGCGTATGTATTAACCAACTTTATATAGTGAAACTGATTTTCACCGGCTATACACAAAATGCTTGAAAAATCATGGACGCATTGCCAACATCGATGGAGAGGGAAATAAATTGGAAATGTTATTGAATCATAACTGTTTAGGTGTCTATATTTTTGGCCGATGAAACGGCGGCACCGCCATATTTTTTTAAAATAAGAAGACGAATATCAATGTAATGAGGATCTGAAACGAATAGAATGTTTTACTTGTCCTGCATTGTACTGCCAGGACATAACACATATCTATAAACCTCACAAAGACTACAATAATCCAAGCGCCATAGACCACACTGAATAAACCGACAGGAAACGATTGACATGGTATTGTTGAAATCCACACAAATCACCTGTCATGCCAGTTTCCGATCAACAGCGGCACGTGTCACATCATTAGCGCGTATTTGATCTGACCAAGGTCAAATGCAATCACGTTTTCATACGGCACGATATAAGCCTATATTACATTCAAAAATATTTATTGTAATATTCGTCAAGTAATCTCATGAGTCCATGACGATTTATTTTAAATCACCAAACCCATAATTTCAATATACCCTATAAGAAGGGAATGTCATGCAGGGAGTTGTAAAACTTAAACCGAATTCTTTCTACAACATCTTCAAAATTTGTTGTACCGACCTTTCATTGGAGTGGGATAAGAGCAGGTGGCACAAAAGAAAATTGCTCATGATCTCAGTTGACTAAATAAAATATTGTTGCCATTAATTCTATATTTCTGTCAATACTCTGAGCCATCTAGACTGAAATAGCCTATTAGTATGCAGTTCGCTTACCCTCGGCGCCTATCCTATTAACAGTCAGTTTAGAGCTATTGCGACAGGCTTGGCATACAAGCTTGTATTAAAAGGTAAAACAGTAATAAGAAATACCGTCGTCGTCTCGTAAATTCCCTTCCTTTAAGCTTGGCAACGCACCCATGAGTCGTTTGAGCTTATACAACTATCTTCTACACTTTCCGAAGAAAAAGGCCCGTACTTGTTTTTGGCCTTGGCTATGGAATCCCAAGTTAATTTTTTTTATAGTAGGTGCCCGGCAACCTAGTACGGAGGTCATTTTATTGGTTACCAACTCACCGGCATCATTGTCAGAAAAATTGGAGTATTGCTGACCGTTACGGATTCTAATGAAGACTTTAGTTATGTTGTTGGACTATATGGTAGTGGATGATTCGACGCAAATGAACCATATCAATATTATGAATCGTTAATCAATCATTCTGTGACAGCCAAATGAACTCCAAACTGTACGCACAAATCACACATTTCGGAAAATTACTGGCAATGACAACTTCATCGTAAGAGTGGTGGCACGGATGAAAGCACGTTTCCAATATTGATAATGGCATTAATTAAGTTAAAATCAATACGGATAACGATAGCAGATAGTAAGGGTAGGACGACACTGATACTAATTAGATATTTTGTAGTGCTTTCGCAATTTTTAAGCGCTTATTAGCTATATCCTATGTTGTATATTGAAACTGTTTACATTTCTACGGAATAGTAACAATGAAATGTAAATTTTACAATGATGATCCACTTTAGATAGTTTAACAATAATAAACTTGTGTCTATAGTAGTTTAAGTCTGTTAGATCGGGGTTACACGGCTAATTAAAATTACTGCCTTCTTTTTGTAGCGGACTGGAAAATGAGCAGCTGGATCACATGATGGTAAAAGATCTTCAATCTCTGCCGTCCGGTCAATCACGAATCACGATACCGAAAGAAATACGGACTGGGAAGGGAACGAGGGATAGGACCTCTGAAATCAGAATTACTAAACGAAGCAGGGATCTGTACGCCAACCATGAGTTTTTTGAGATTGATTTCTTAAGTTTACGCGAATATTATACATTGATTGATCCGTGACAACGAAGACTGCAAAGCCTTCGAAACGTCGGGAATAGAAATTAAAACCTAATCGTGATAGAATCCGTAAAATTAGTTTTATTTTTTGAGATTACTCGATAGCAACTCTATAAGCACCCGAACGCCTCTAGCGGTTACGCGGGGAACTGACGTCTTTTATGTAAATTATTTTACGTAGTCGCTAGCGTGAAATGTCAAAAACCTCATGGTTGAGCTACTGTTCTTCACGTCGATTTTCTTTTAAGACAGTGGTATCGCATTACATTCCATACTCACAATTTTTCACATTTGAAAGATTCTCATTCACAAGTTTTTTAATAAAATAATAAATAATAATGTTACGGGCTAACGGGGTTCAGGACAAACAATTAAACGCCGACTGTTCTCGAAACTGACTCAGCACTTTATTTAAAATTAAACACTGTACTGCACACAATACGCGTCGAAATAATCGCTCCGAATATTCGCTTGTCGCTCGTTGTTCGCACTCGATCGCTTCCGAAGAAACACTGTGTCCCGCCAACACACACACACGCCTTTTATATTCGTCAATCTCTTATCGCCGCGTGACGTCACGCGGCCCGACTGGTCGCGGCTCGAACACACTAGAACACTCGGCACATTCATGGATCGGCGGCGCTGCGCGTTCGGTTAGAGATTATTCTAGTATGTAACACTGCCCCCTCCTAAGACATGCTCGTCCCGAGCATTGTTACAGCCATAATAACGCGCTAAACGGTCGACGTGAACTATCTTAGGTGCAGATCGCTGGCCTTTCTGGATTCGGTAGGTAACATCATTAATTTTGGTGACAACTCTATAGGGTCCGTCCCATTTCGCTTGTAATTTGGGAGACTTGCCTTTGCATCGAACTGGGTTGTGCAACCATACTAGTGAACCTTCGTCGAAACCGCTGTTGTTCATTTTTCGGTCATAGCGGGTCTTCATCCTCTCGGACATTTGCTGACCTGACACTCGGACGTGTTCATATTCTATCTCAGCCTATCGCCGTCCACTGCTGAACGTAGGCCTCCCCAAGTGAGCGCCAACCATCCCGGTGTTGCGCAGCCCGCATCCATCCGCTGCCCGCCACCTTTCTCAAGTCGTCGGTCCATCGTGCAGCAGGGCGTCCCACACTACGTCTGCCTAAACGCGGTCTCCACTCCAGCACATGTCTGCTCCACCGGCCATCTGTCCGTCTGCAGACATGACCGGCCCACTTCCACTTCAACGTGCTAATTCTGCGAGCAATATCAATCACTTTGGTTCTCTGGCGGATGACTTCATTTCGAATTCTGTCCACCAGAGAAATGCCAAGCATTGCTCGCTCCATAGCACGCTGAGCGATTTTGAATTTGCGGACCAGTCCGCTGGTGAGTGTCCAGGTTTCGGCTCCGTAGGTCATTACGGGTAGGACGCACTGGTTGAAAACCTTCGTTTTCAAACACTGAGGGATCGACGACTCGAAAATATTGCGTAGCTTTCCGAATGCCGCCCAGCCCAACCGAATCCTCCTATCCGCCTCTTTCTCGAAGTTATGCTTGCCGAGTTGTATAGTTTGGCCAAGATAAACGTATTCTTGCACAACCTCGAGAGTAGCGTCACCTACGACAACAGGTCTCGGGAGAACATGACTGTTAAACATTACTTTCGTTTTATCAAGGTTCATCCCAAGACCCACCTGTCTTGAAGAACGGCTAAGGCTGTTCAGCATTTCCTCCAGTGTTCATATACGTCATTCAATCTCTTGCGCAGATCGTCCGCGTAGTCTGTTACACTACGCGGGGTGTCAGGAGGGATACCAGTTATCAGATCAGCAGGCAGTCGTAATTCTCTTCCAAAGTTAGCGAAAGCTGGTGTTACCGTCGTATTCTCGTGAACCGCACTACGATATGACATTAGAAACGGCTGAATGTGCTTGTCCCAGTCTTTTTGCCTGCTTTCTACAACTTTTGCCAGGTATCTCTCTAACGTTTGAATAAATCGTTCCACCATGCCATCAGATTGCGGGTGGTAGGAGGTCGTTCTGGTTTTGTGAATGCCCAATACTCGACATGTTTCCTGAAATACTTGGGATTCAAAATTACGTCCTTGATCGCTGTGAATTTCTAAAGGTACTCCAAACCGGCAGAATACTTCATGGACCAATTTATCTGCGACTGTTGAAGCTTCCTGGTTGGGAATGGCAAATACTTCCGGCCACTTCGTGAAGTAATCCATGACCACCATGAAGTACTTGTTCCCGCTGTCACTTACAGGGAAAGGTCAGGACCTTTCCCTGAAAGTGACAGTGGACGTAGCAGGTACGTCCAGAGCAATCCGCTCCCATGGAGCTCCCACATTGTAAATTTTTAATGCTCCTCTACTTCGTGTATGAGGACCCTTCACAGCCGCGCAAATTGTGCATTTACGACACCATTCCTCAACATCGTCTCGGCAGTGGATCCAATAAAATCTTTCGCGGATCTTCAGCAGAGTTCTTTTGACCCCCATGTGAGCTCCTGATAATCCATTATGGTAGAGCTGCAGAACTTCTGGGATCTTAGCTCTAGGGACTACCATTTGCAAATGACATCGATCGCCTTTTGCGTTTTCCCATTTACGGCACAGTACTCCATCATGTATAACCAAGCTGTCCCACTGGGCCCAGTAGCTCTTCGTAGTGGAACTTAACGCTGCAACTTCATGCCATTTAGGTTTCGCGGTACCAGCTTTTAACCGCTCAAAGATCGGTTTTAGATCTGCGTCACTACCCTGCGCTTCCAATAGCGTGTCTCGCCACTCGTTGCTGAGGTCTGTCCTTATTATTCGCACAGGCACTTCTTCCTTAACCTCTTGTTTGACGCAGTGCTTGCAGTTCTCTACGCAAGGTCTTCTTGATAGAGCGTCTGCATTACCGTGAGATTTCCCACTGCGATGTTCTATCACATAGTCAAACTCTTGTAGCAACTCAATCCATCTTGCTACTTGACCCTCTGGATTTCTGAATTGCAGTAGCCACTTCAAGGCAGCATGGTCTGTTCGTAGGTGGAATTCCTGCCCGAGCAAATATTTACTAAAATGTTGCAGTGATTTGACTACGGCTAGCAGTGCTCTTCTTGTGACGCAGTAATTCAGGTTTAGATAAGGATTTGCTGAAGTAAGCTATCACAACCTCTTTTTCTCCTTTTCGTTGTGACAACACACCTCCAATACCAGTATTACTTGCGTCTGTGTCCACTATAAAGTCGTTTGCAGTGTCAGGATAACCCAATATAGGTGTATTACACAGACGGTCTTTTAACGTTTGGAATGCGGTGTCGCAATTCTCATCCCAGCAAAACTGTCTCTTCTCTTCTGTAAGCTTATGTAGAGGCTTGGCTATGTCTGCAAAATTCTTCACAAATCGCCGGTAATAGGAGCACAAGCCTAAAAACGCACGAACTTGTGTCTTGTCTCTCGGAACTGGCCATTCCTTGACTGCCACAACTTTGTCGGGGTCTGTTTGTACGCCAGCTGCTGAAATAATGTGTCCTAAAAAGTTAACCTGCTTCTTGAAAAGTGAACATTTCTTGGGACTCAGTTTAAGATTAGCCCCCCGGATCTTCGATAAGACACGTTCAAGATTGCGAAGATGGTCTTCGAATGTGCGGCCCACTATGATGATGTCATCCAAGTAGACAAGACAAGCGTCCCCAATCAGTCCGGTAAGTACAAGTTCCATCAGTCTCTCAAAAGTCGCAGGAGCGTTGCACAATCCAAATGGCATAACCTTAAATTGCCATAGACCTTTACCAGTAGAAAAAGCAGTTTTCTCCTTGTCTCTTGAGTCAATTTCCACTTGCCAGTAACCGCTCTTCAAGTCTAGCGTGCTAAACCACTTCATTCCGGTAAGCGTGTCTAGAGTGTCATTAATCCTCGGTAAAGGATAGCTGTCCTTCTTTGTTATGTCATTTAATCGACGGTAGTATACACAAAACCGCATATTGCCGTCCTTCTTTTTTACTAAGACCACTGGGGAGCACCATGGACTAGATGAAGGCTCTATGACACCATCCTTCAGCATCCCATCAATCATGGTATCCACTTCTTTCTCTCTGGCAACTGGCAATCTTCTTGGTCGCTGACGAATTGGTAACTCGTTGCCTGTGTTAATCTTGTGCTGGACCAAATTAGTTCTTCCTATGTCAGCATCACTAGAAGAAAAGATGTCGGCGTACTGTGTTAACATTTTCTTGGCCTTGTTAATCTCTTCTAAAGACAACTCACCACAGTCTTTCAAAAGTGATGACACGTCGAATTTCGCAGGTGCCATGCTCGTCACCGTGGGTAAATCTTGGCATTTGCGCATCCAATCCACTTCCTCGCAAGAACCCATTACCACCCCCTTTTTTATTATTTGTGGCTCGGTACTGGGGTTGAGTACGCGTACAGCCGACTTATTTGCAGACCTTACCAGGGTTCTCGCAATTTTCCATGGATGATCATTGTCAATCTTCTCAATGAGGACACACCTTTCTTTTGGACCAGAATTCCGTGGCAAACTAACTGGTACAATGACTTCTGATCTAGGTGGAACCACAGTCTTCTTCAAGCAGTATGCTTTTCCTGTTGGTGCTCCTTCCATAAAAAGCTCTTCTGAGCCGCATTTCAGCACGCCCTGTTTGATCACATCACGTCGATTTCACATCCATGTTTTCGCATGAAGTCCAGGCCCAGAATGCAATCGTCAACAATATCAGCCACGATGACATCATGCAGATAGATTACTTCACCTAGTTTTAGCCGTACACTCTTCTCACCCTGGACGGATATGTGCTGACCGGTGGCTGTTAGAAGTTCTATATGTCCACGGTTACCTTTATAGTCCCCAAGGAACCGATTCGCCAGCCTGATACTAACAACCGTGCGGGAAGCTCCGGTGTCTAACGTCAGCTTACAAGGTGTTCCGTTGACTTCGCCTCTAATGGTTAAGCTATTCCCATCATGTGCTTGTGAGATCAACACCCTTGGGGCTTCTTGGACCCCGGCCAGCACCCGCCCCATAGTCCTGGCCTTTACTCGTTTCCCTGCTGCTGTTCGGCGGTGTTAACCACCCTCTCCTCAGGTCTATTTTCTCCTTCATCCCGTCGTTTTCTACAATTCAAGCGGAGGTGGCCTCTTTCACCGCAGTTAAAGCAGCGCGGACTGTACCCCTGAATACGATTGCGTGGTGGAGGTGATGCCACAACCTCTCTAATGCGGTGAGCTCGATGGTCTTGTCGTACAGCCTCCACTTCCAGCGCGTGAGCCAACGCATCTTTCAGGGTCTCGTGATGCCCAAGCCTCACAGCAGCCCGCACCTCTAAGTCGCGGATTCCGTCGACGAAAGCCTGCACTAGAATTCCATCAATCAGTGCAGGTGTGGACTGGTAAGCTTTACGAACCAGCTTCTCAACTTCCAGGGCCCACTGCTGTAGGTTTTCGGTATTACGTCGAGCTCGATCCTTAAGCTGAGCACGAAAGACGTGTTCCAGGTGGGCATCACCATACCTCGACTCCAAGGCCTCGACCAGCTGGTCATATGTAACATCTCCGCCAAGAGCCTCCAGGACGGTTAAGGCCTGCTCACGTAAACCTAAGGTTAGAGCAGTCTTGGCTTGATCC
The DNA here is from genome assembly GCA_036417725.1 of Clanis bilineata. Taxonomy (NCBI): domain Eukaryota; kingdom Metazoa; phylum Arthropoda; class Insecta; order Lepidoptera; family Sphingidae; genus Clanis; species Clanis bilineata. The sequence continues at coordinate 16,076,104 of CM071154.1, read as the reverse complement.
TTGGTCCACCCGTTTGCCTGCATCACGGCCTCAAATTGAATTTTGTAGGCCGACCAAGATGATGTGCCATCAAATGGTGGTACTTTAAAACCACGTCCTGACGGTGCAGCCACCACAGAACTTGCGGCACTACACACACGTGTTTCTACAAGTTGTTTGACGTCGGCGATTTGGGCTTCGGCCTTTGCAATACGCTGCTCATGCTGGTCCACTTGGTCTTTCATGATTTTTAATTCCTTTCCGACCGTAGCTTGCAAATTCTTCATAAGTACGACCTGCTCTTCTTGCCCACGCTGCAGATGCTCCTCCAATTTACGCGCCTACTCCTCTTGACGTCGAGCTTGCTCCTCTTGACGTCGAGCTTGCTCCTCTTTGTCACGTTGGAGCTGCTCCTTCAACTCACGAGCCTGCTCCTCTTGACGTCGAGCTTGCTCCTCTTTGTCACGTTGGAGCTGCTCCTTCAACTCACGAGCCTGCTCCTCTTGACGTCGAGCTTGCTCCTGCAGCATCGACATAATGGCCGATAATTCACTAGGTGCCCATGTCGGCGACACTCCAGATGGGCCTGCAGTCGTCTGCGTCATTGGCTGCGAAACCGGTTCTTGTGCCGGACTATCTTCGAAACGCCCTCGGTCCATCTCTTGCTGGCGCTGGCTTCGGGTACGGATACCTTCGTCGTCTTTCGGGAACACCGGCATTTGTCCTTACTTCTGACACCAAATGTTACGGGCTAACGGGGTTCAGGACAAACAATTAAACGCCGACTGTTCTCGAAACTGACTCAGCACTTTATTTAAAATTAAACACTGTACTGCACACAATACGCGTCGAAATAATCGCTCCGAATATTCGCTTGTCGCTCGTTGTTCGCACTCGATCGCTTCCGAAGAAACACTGTGTCCCGCCAACACACACACACGCCTTTTATATTCGTCAATCTCTTATCGCCGCGTGACGTCACGCGGCCCGACTGGTCGCGGCTCGAACGCACTAGAACACTCGGCACATTCATGGATCGGCGGCGCTGCGCGTTCAGTTAGAGATTATTCTAGTATATAACAATAATAATAATATTAGCCCTGTAATATTACTGTCCCACTGCAGGGCACGGGCCTCCTCTACTAATGAGAGGGGTTAGGCCTTAGTCTACCACGCTGGCCTAGTGCGGGTTGGTAAACTTCACATACCTTCGAAATTCCTGTGAAGAAATTCTCGGGTATGCAGGTTTCCTCACGATGATTTCCTTCACCGTTACAGCAATCGATATTTCACAATGAAAATACACTTAGAAAAGTCAGAGGTGTATGCTCTATTTTCGGGTTGGTCTCGAACCTCCGACACTTGTTTTGGCAGTCCGTACCATTCCCAACTGAGCTATTGCTGCTTTATTATAATCAAATTTAATTCGATAAATATCAATGATTAAATTCGCAGAGACATTCAAAATTATGAGTATGGTTAGCGTTTTTTACCTTACCATTTTATACATCGTATAATTTAAAGGCCTCATAATTTAATTGAATGCCATCATGAAGATTTACGCAGGATTTGTTTCCTTTTTGGGTATGTTAATACCAGTTGGCATTTTACGGTCTCTTCGCCGACAATGAACTGGTTGGTCATGCAGTAACCTGCTCAGAACAGGAATCGAATGAGGATAACATTTCCAATTTAAACACATAGGATTTTAAAGATGCTGCTAAAAACTTGACACATAAAATGAAGTGCAGAAGAGAAATTATTGGCGATGAAGTAAATCATACAATTTTGGAACTTTAGGTGTTCTTTATTGCCTTTTACCCCAAGAAATATGGTCGTAATGGCGGTAATAAATGCTATAGCAACCACAAGATGTTCGTTTATATTAGGATCACGTGACGGCCCTCACAAAGGCAGCTCACGTTGGATCTTCCCAATTTCTTTGTTGAACATTTGCAAAGTTTTCTGAGCACGTGAGAACGCGACGTGACTGGAAAACTTTTGAGTGAAACTCTTTAAAAATCTCACAAGGGAGCAATGCGAAACCAACAAAATTATTAAACTTTAATTATGGACTAAAACTATGATCCCCCAGAGCGGGTTGACGTCAGGCAGGCAGCTGGTCGTAAAAACTTAGTCAAATTCTTTCTGCAACATGCTTGAAAGAGGTGTGTTCCACCGACCCCACATTAAGATGGGATAAGGTCAGGTAGAAAGAAAGAAAAAAAATGAACTAAAACATTTGAAATTAAATTACTATTTAGAAAATGACCTCCTTACATTTACATACATACAAACATAGTTAGATGTAATTTATAATGGACAGTACGTTGAGTGTTAGGGAACCAGCGAGGTCTCTAGTTCTATTCCCAGATTGGATAAGCACAATTTTAGAAGAGTTTTTTCAATTAAAAAAAACAGGCACGCCCATAGTACAATTTTATGTCCAGTATAGAAATTTACTTTCTACTTATATGGACCGGGCTTAGGCATTGTTAGGCTGAGATCTATAGAGCGAAGTTTGACTAAGCCTAAGTCAAAGAAACGAACTCAGTGTGGATTTGGAACTTTTAAATCGAACATTGACTTGGTCCGAGTCATTTTTTACAAAGAAATCTTTGCTTAGTCTGTCAGTCTGTTTTTCTTTTAAAAAATGTCTCGGACTAAGTCGATGTTCGATTTAAAAGTTCCAAATCCACACTGAGTTCGTTTCTTTGACTCAGACTTAGTCGAAATTCGCTCTATAGATCTCAGCCTTAGTGTGTGCGTGTGTTTTGGGTGGACCTTTGTTACAAACATTAATTAAGGAAGGACTTTCAATTAAGTTTTTGTTGGACGTGATTATAAAATACTAGCTGTTGCCCGCGACTTTGTTCGCGTGGATATGCCATGGGAACTTTGGGCCTCTATACAATATAACAATGTAGCTTTCCATAGATGGTTTTTAATTGTTATAAATAGTTTGTAAATGTACAAAGTGCCACTAGAAATCGTGTGGGAGGTCAATTCTCCCGGACATGATGATGGCAGACGGTTCTGTGGGCCGAAGTACCGGCCTCCTGCGATTCGTGCCCGTGCATAATCCTTAAATAGAATTATACAAACGTGACCAACTCCGAGAAAGTTGAAACACTCGTGCTGTGATTTGTAAAATATCCCAAGTCGCATTGTTCAAGGTTTATTTTGTTTTTACGATACATATTAAATTTGAGGAGTCGCGTCGCGAATAATGGTGTTTGAAATTTAAATGTGACGATAAATGCCTTTGCAAAACACAATGCAAATGGTAATGCGAAATGTCATCTATTTGACAAATGTGTAATTGTTTGAAGATGTTTACTTCGCTCCGAGGAATATTAACTACCCAGTTTAGAAACCATTTTATGTTCATGTCAATTATAATGTAGCATTTACTTTTATAATCAGATTGAACATATAATATTCTTAATAGCCTGACAACGAGGCCAAGGTAAACTTCATCATGATTACAAAGATACATGTCACCTGTTACATAAACCTCTCTAATTGTACGAGAACCTCTAATTAATTTAAGTAAATATTTCTAATACCACTTTCATAATTAATTAATTAATGTTAATCCAAAGAAACCAAACATTACTTTACGTCCGTAACTATGGATACTCATAAACAATAATAAACAAGATAACCTCGCCATGATCAAGGTGAGACGTTACGAGGAAGATGGAGGAAGCACTGCGGGAGGGGAAGAGCGGCTGGGAAGCTGCGCAGGCGCAGGCCGTCGACCCGGTCGGCGACCGCGGGGCATGCCCTTCACGCCGAGCCCATTGTAACGCAGGACTCGATTAGAAAGTTCAAGAAAAAAATACACAAAGCACACCCACACGAATTCCCATGATGGTTCACTGTAACAGTCGAAAATAACCCGTTATGTGAGTGTAGACATGTTGTGTTACACGTTAGGAGTTACCTTCTCACGGATCGGTAGATCCTGTTTTATGTTGGAGTCAGCTGTCGGGTGATATTGACTGACTGACTGAATACTACCTAAAACAAGGCTCCAGAAAATTAATAATTCTTTTAAGTGTCAAAGTATACGCTTTTATAACAAAATCCCAAGTCATATTAAAGAATTAATCCTTAAGAAATTTAAATTATATATTAAACAGCAACTTTGCCGAAAAGGTTTTTATAATGTAAAGGATTATTTACAAGACAAAAATGCTTGGGATTGAGCAGCTCACTCCCGACACTATAAGGCTATATCAACAGTTTTATATTTTACATTTATATTTTTTTCTGACTGCTCTATTGGCATATTAATATATTATAGAATTTAGAAATAAGTTGACATTTTAAATTTTGTCTGGACTTTAAAAGAGGCGATAACCCTTGAGTTTGTTTCGGCATTTCTTCTCAGGGATAGCTACGAAATGCCGACGTCATCATTATTTTTTCAATATATATTCGCAACTGACATGTAAAAGTGATATGAGATATCCTATTTGCAGAATAAATTATTTGAATTTGAATTTGAATTTGAAAATTTGACGCTGTGATATGACAGTAGGTAGACCATGAGTTTCTCGACAGCCTCCGTGGCGCGGCCGGCGGATAGGCGGCTGTGAAACGTGAGGTCGCGGGTTCGATTCCCGCACACCGATTTCGGGTCTGGGTGTTGTGAGAGCGAAAGTCTCTCGTAGTTTCTGATACCCACGATACAGGTTACACCTAGTGTGGGGTCATGACTATGTGTCTGACTGTTGGGTGTATTTATTTATTTATTCCTCGCTAGCGACTACGTACAATATTTTGTATGAAAACATACGGTAGAGGCATTCGGGTGTTCGTCATACAAATATTTTCGACCGACTTCCAAAAGGGAGGAGGTCCTCAATTCGTCTGTATTTTTTTATGTATGTAACGCGATCTCAGCCAAATGTGGAACGATTTTCAAAATTCTTTTTGTATTTTTTTTTTATTGCCGTCGTGGGCAGACGAGCTAGCGGTCCGCCTGTTGGTAAAGCGGTAACCGCCGCCCATAGACTTGAGCAATGCCAGGGGCACAGTCAAGCCGCTGCCTACCGTTGGGTGAATACTCTGAGATACTTCTGGTTCCATATAAATTTGGTCACAATCGAATTTGAAGTCGATCTATTAAGTTTTTAAACTTGTGATTATACGTACTCCCTAACTTAAATGTCAACGAAAAAACCCATGGTTGAGCTACTGTTGTATGTTGGATTCAGCTGTCGAGTAACGTATTGATTGACGCTGTGATAACTTGACAGATGTTGTATGCGACTTATTCAACAATCGCGTACTACTTATATTATTTAGGAATAATATTAAAATTAAAAGAAAGTGTAAGGTACACATCACGCCTACAACGAAGCGAAGCGAACTAGAACACCCACATTGCGCCGAGCTTAGTTCCGTCCTAGATGTGGAAGGGAGCGAGTCTATCCCCATCATCATCAACAGCCTGTATCCGTCCACTGCTGGACATAGGCCTTTCCCAGATTGCCTAGCCCACTTCGGGCACAAATTTCAGACTCCGGCCTGATACTGAATTGCAAAAGCCAATATCACTTTAACCGACCAGGGATGGATCCCGAGAACTAGGAAGGTAGTCGTACCAAAATACAACTACGCAACCAAGGCAGTCTCTTAGTAACAAAGTGACCTTTGAATAGTTGGTCCTTCTAGATATAAATGCGAGTATCACGACTCGTTTTACCATAAGGTGTTGACCTACCATAACATTTAGAATTAACTCGAGTACATTTATAATACGAGTACAACATTCTACATTGCGAATGTGATTTACGTCAAACAAAAATATTCAACAGTATACAGTATATAGATGGGATAACAGCACGAAACTTGTGTACCAAAAGATATGACCTAGTGGTCATAAGTCACTCAGTTTATTTGAAATATACGCGCGCCAGGTCGGCCAGCGTAATAATATTGAGATAATAAACTTGTTTTACGTGATTCTTAACCACTCACAGGACATTCTAGGGTGTAAATTGTAATAATCGCCTTCGCATTGTAATAATATAATAATAATAATAATAATAATAATAATAATAACAATAAACCCCCATGGCAACAACGTCTTGAAAAGGATATAGAAAAGCTCAGAGCAGATTGCGGAAGACTCACCCAATACATAAACAACAATAGATCAAAGAAAGTAGTTAAGAAAGTAGAAGAGATATTTAAAAATAAAAAGACTCACACTAGGCATGACAGTAATAATAATAGACCGGAAGAGTATCTAGATACACTGAAACAACAATTAGCACTTAAAGTAAATAGACTAAAACGTTATAAGAAAGCTCAACAGCGTAAAAACGAGAACATTTTATTTGCTACGAATGAAAAAACATTTTACCGTAACTTACGTAAACCATGCATAGACACCAATGACAACACTAGGAGCATACCATCCAAGGAGGACTTAGAAACATTTTGGGCAGAAATATGGGAGGAAGAAACGGAACACAATGACAAGTCAGACTGGATAAAAGAAGAAGAAAACAAATGGATTGCAATAGATGAAATGGAATTTGAGGAGATTACGGAACTTGACATAAAGCTTATTACATCTAAACTACATAATTGGAAATCACCCGGCATCGATAAAGTACACAATTTTTGGTTCAAAAAATTACATTCTTTACACAGAGCAATAGCTACAAATTTAACAGATATAATCTTAGGTAAACAGGCTTTACCATCATTTATTGCAACTGGAATAACATATATGATCCCGAAAGATAAAATGACATCAGAACCCTCCCAATATAGACCAATCACTTGCCTTCCAACAATATATAAAATCCTAACAGCTGTTATCTCACATAAAATAAATAAACACATTGAGCACTATAATATTATAGCAGAGGAACAAAAGGGGTGTAGGCGGGGCCATATGGGATGCAAGGAACAACTCGTGATAGACTCAACCATTCACAAACATGCCACTTCGAAAAATAGAAATATACACTGTACCTATATAGATTATAAAAAAGCTTTCGACAGCATACCGCATTCTTGGTTGATAAAAATACTTAAGATATACAAAATAAATAAAAACATAATAGAATTTCTACATAACATTATGACACAATGGAAGACTACATTGCATTTAAATAATAAATGTAATACTGTTAGAACGAGGGAGATAAACATCAGGAGAGGAATCTATCAGGGCGATTCCTTGAGTCCCTTGTGGTTCTGCCTTGCCTTGAACCCACTTTCACACCAATTGCGACGCACCGGAGCCGGGTATAAATTACAGCATGGTACTGAAGAAACAATCATTTCTCATCTCATATATATGGATGACATCAAATTATACGCAAAAACTGAAAGGGACATGAAGAAGTTAATAGATGTTACATCCAATTTTAGCACAGATATTAATATGCATTTTGGCTTAGATAAATGTAAAACACTTCATATAATAAAAGGCAAAATTCGACCCGGTGATTACGCAATAAATGACTCTGAGATGATTACAGCAATGGAAACATCAGATTTGTATAAATATTTAGGATACAGACAGTTAAAAGGTTTGAACCATACAGATATTAAACACATTTTATCTACAGAGTACCAAAAAAGGATCACAGTCTTATGCAAAACTCAACTAACTGGCAAACATCTCATCAAAGCAATTAACACTTATGCAGTTCCCATATTGACCTACTCATTTGGAATAATAAAATGGACAAAAACTGACATAGACAAATTAGAACGAACTACAAGAACAACACTCACAAAACATAAACATCTTCATCCCAAATCAGCAATAGAAAGACTAACCGTCAAAAGGCAAGAGGGAGGCAGAGGCCTCATAGACATTCAAAATCTCTGGCAAAAGCAAATATACAAATTAAACACATTCTTCCATCAGAAATCTCATACTAGTAACATACACAAGGCCATAGTCAACAACGATCATAACTTTACTCCATTAAATTTAAACGAAGAGACTAATTTAGAAAACCCTAATAATAACGACCCGCAGCAACAAAAAATAGAAAACTGGAAGAAAAAAGTATTACATGGTAGACATCCCCATGACTTACAACAAACACACATAGACTCAATAGCATCAAACAAATGGCTCAAAATTGGAAATCTCTTTCCGGAAACAGAAGGTTTTATCATAGCTATCCAGGATCAAGTAATTAATACTAAAAATTATAGAAAATATATAATAAAGGATCCTACTATTACAAATGATAAATGTAGAAGATGTCACACTCAACCTGAAACAGTCCAACATATCACCGGAGCATGCACTAGTCTAACACAAACCGATTACACACACAGACATAACCAGATAGCAAACATCATCCACCAAACACTCGCAATAAAACATACTCTCATACCAAACACAAACACACCATACTATAAATATAACCCTGTAAATGTACTAGAAAATAACACCCACAAACTATATTATGACCGTGCTATTCTTACTGACAGAACCATCCATTATAATAGACCGGATATAACACTGCAAGATAAAACTAACAAAACCACATACCTTATTGATATCGCCGTCCCAAACACCCACAACATTCAAAAATCAATTACAGAAAAAATTAATAAGTATGCTGATCTTAAAGAGGAAGTAGCAAGAATATGGAAACAAGATAAAGTATATGTAGTGCCTATTGTCCTATCGACTACAGGAATTATTCCGAAGCACCTGCACCACAGTCTACGACTATTAAATTTAAACACATCAATTTATATATCCCCCCAAAAAGCAGCTATACTAAATACTTGCCGAATTGTGAGGAAATTCCTGGAAATTGACGAGAACGAAACTGCAACATCATAACTACATACACCTATTACTTAAATAAGAAAAATTACATCGACACACATAAAATACCACACGCTGCATTTACTTGGCAATTGCCCGTAAATGTAGCTAATACCAGCGTAAAAGCTGAGAATAAAGTAGTTCCATATAAATAATAATAATAACGACGCGTCGAGCCTACAAGACGAGCTGCAGTCGTCCCCGCCGCCACTAACACCTGCGCGGCGAAGAGGACGGCGACCCCCTCCTCCGGCGGGCTTGGGACCAGCGGGGCCATGTGTCCCGCCTACGGCCCCCGCTACCGGTGGAGTAGTGCGCCGCATGAGATGGACATCTAGCATCAATGAAAATGTCATGCGGGCCTACTATGGGGCGACAGAAGGGGGAACCAAACTCACAGCGTACCGTGCCAAAATGCTTGCTCTGTTTCAGACCCTTGAACCAACGCTTGATGTATCGACTCAACGTTTATCGGATCAAGTGAGGTTCATCCAGCGACGTAAGTTGTTGGATGATGCCGTACTTGAGCGGTTGCGCGCAAACTTACATAATATTGTCCAAGTTCCTATCACCACGGCTCCTGTTGAAGAAAGAATAGACAACGCACCTATATGCACTTCTGACACAGAACCTGAGTTGGTGGACAATTTGGATAGTACAGTAAGTTCCCAGGACATACAGTGTTTGAGAAAGGCTTTGGAAGATGCGATTTTAGAATTTAATTCTGTTTCTGCGTCCAATAGACCTCGGATACCGCGTTTGCCAACGCACAGACGTAATTTGGCGCTAGTTGGGGCACTGGACTCCATACTTTCCACATACATGGAGTCTAGTTGCGACCTTGTTGGCACTCATTCGATCCTGTACTGCGCGGCCGTCGCGGTATGTCGTGTGGCTAACGTAAAGTTTCCCAGTGAAAACAGAGTCACGCGGGATGCCGTGATTGTCCCGGCCTGGCAGCGCAGGATCGAGGAGCGTATCGGGAAGGCCCGCACTCTAATCGCTAAATTAATTTGCTTCAGGGAAGGCAATGATAGGCCCAGAGTCATGCGTTTTGTGATACAGGCCTTTTCTGGGACCAACATCAGGCCCCGAGATTATAGAGTTTGTGTCACAGAACGCATAGATTTCCTGAAGCAAAAAGTCTGTGCGTGGGCGAACCGCATCCGACGGTTTAGGGCGCGCTGGGATAGATTCCAACAAAATCGCACTTTTCAAAGAGACCAGAAAAGAGTGTATGGATGTTGGGAGCGCTCTCATGTTCTGGGAGATCGGCGGCCGCCGGATGTGCTTGATATGCATACATATTGGGCAAGCATTTGGTCGTCGCCGGTCTCTCACACTGAGGGCGCCTGGCTCAGTGTCGTGGAACGAGCTTGTGAATCAATACCAACAATGGAGGCCATTTCAATCAGCCCAGAAGATGTTTTGAGTGCAATCCGTCCGTCCCATAATTGGAAAAGTCCTGGTCCGGACGGTCTGCACAATTTCTGGCTGAAATGGCTACCTAGCACGCATGCTCGTTTAGCGACACAGTTCCAGGATGCACTTGAGAGCAGATCCCTCCCATCGTTTATGACAACCGGTGCCACATACCTCCTCTTTAAATCTGGTTGTACCACTGACCCAAAAAATTATAGACCTATAACTTGTTTACCCACCATATACAAATTACTGTCTTCAATTATACGATCAAAAATATCAAACCACATTAACAATAGTAACATCATGTTTTCAGGTCAGACAGGCTGTAAAGTTGGGTCACGTGGTACAAAAGAACTCCTTCTCGTAGACATGTCCATATGTCAGCAAGTTCGTCGCAATAGGAGGAATCTATCGGCTGCCTGGATTGACTACAAAAAAGCCTACGATTCGGTGCCTCATACATGGCTCATGAGGGTGCTGGATTTGTATAAAATAGATACAAATCTAAGCGCCTTTCTGGGTACCTGTATGGGGCAGTGGACAACGGTTTTAAATTATCCAGGTGGTGCGAGTACTCCTGGTTGTGATGAACCAATAAAGATTGAGCGGGGTATATTCCAGGGTGACAGTCTGAGTCCCTTATGGTTCTGTCTGGCCCTGAATCCTCTTAGCACCTTGCTGCTGGATTCCGGACTAGGCTACCGTCTTCGTAGAGGGGGAGAGCCAATTTCCCACTTACTTTACATGGATGACCTCAAGCTGTTTGCATCCAAGAAAACTGATTTGGTGGAGTTGTTGAAAATAACTAAAAGTTTCAGCAACTCTATCAAAATGGAGTTTGGTGTGGATAAGTGCGCGGTTATCCATGTAGAGAGAGGTGGGAATATAGTCTCTGATGACATCAATCTCTCAGAGACTATACAGCTTAGATCTCTCTCCGAAACGGAAACCTACAAATATTTGGGTATGTCTGAAGCGTTAGGTATATCGAGTGCAGATGTAAAACAATCAGTAAAGGAACGTTTCTTTGGTCGCTTGACAAAAGTACTTAACAGTCTTTTGTCGGGTGGCAACAAGATTCGAGCCTTTAATGGTTGGGTTATGCCTGTACTGATGTACTCTTTTGGCATACTCAAATGGACTCAGACCGAGTTAGATACCCTGGATCGAAGGGTCCGGACTCTACTAACTGCACACCGAATGCATCATCCACGATCATCTGTTATGAGATTGTATATCCCGCGGAGATGCGGGGGCCGAGGTATACTTAATGCCAAGGACCTGCATAACCGCGAGGTATGCAATCTCAGGAATTATTTCCTCCACAGCGAAGTGGTGATGCATAAGGATATGGGCTTGGTAGACAAAGGGTTCACCCCACTCTCACTGGCAAATGAGAATTGGCGGGCTCCTGTGGCGCTGAGCACCGGGGATCGCAGGGAGGTATGGAAGAGCAAAGAGCTTCACGGACGGTTTTATCGAGCTCTCAATGGGCCCGATGTCGACCTACTTGCTTCCGTATCTTGGCTACGTTTCGGTAACCTCTTTGGGGAAACCGAGGGTTTTGTCTTTGCGATTATGGACGAAGTTATCAAGACGAACAACTATAGGAAATACATCATAAAGGACGGGACGGTCGACATCTGTCGAGCATGTCACCGACCGGGAGAGTCCATTAGGCATGTTATTTCCGGTTGTTCGTATCTTGCTAACGGCGAGTATTTGCATAGACATAACTTAGTAGCCAAGATCATACACCAGCAACTTGCTCTTCGATACTACCTTGTGACTTCTGAAGTGCCATATTACCAATATGTGCCCCAGCCAGTTCTTGAAAATGGACATGCAACACTGTATTGGGATCGATCTATTATCACGGACAGGACTATTGTTGCCAATAAGCCTGATATTGTGGTAGTAGATCGATTGGCGCGCCGGGCAATACTTGTTGATGTCACCATTCCGCATGATGAAAATCTCGTTAAGGCCGAAAAGGACAAGTTGTCCAAATACTTGGATCTGGCACACGAGATTTCCGACATGTGGGATGTAGAATCAACAATCATTGTCCCGATAGTCGTTACCGCTAATGGGTTGATAGCAAAGAGCCTCGACCAACACCTTAAGAGGCTCTCAATCGGGCGTTGGGTCAAGAGCCAGATACAGAAGGCAGTGTTATTGGACACGGCCCGCATTGTGAGGCGGTTCCTCACTCTGAGCCCCTAACCACCGGTGGCTTGGGTCTCAAGCCTCGTCATCGGGAGGGTGATATTTATTTTTTATATTTTTAAATGTATTTATTTTTATATAATTTATATTTAAAAATGTAAAAAAAAAGTTAATTGAAATAAATGAGGAATAATAATATATTTATTTCTCTCCTCACAAAAAACAAATTTACAAAGAAACTGTATTACTTAAATAGGAACTTATCATTTAGTGTAATTTGTGTGAAGAGCTGGTGTCTGATATGGGTACAAACCTGTGATACAGATCACCAGGTCCTCACCTCACGGAATAGGTACTACATAAGTTTTTTTTTTTTCCATCTTATCGTGCACAGTTATATATATATATATATATATATATATATATATATATATATATATATATATATATATATATATATATATATATATATATATATATATCATTTAATAAATGATTACAATGTGGGAGTACTATAGAGGTACTTATGTCTAAATCGCTCCATAAGTGTGTGTGTGTGTGTGTGTGTGTGTGTGTGTGTGTGTGTGTGTGTGTGTGTGTGTTTGTGTGTGTTTGTTTGTGTGTGTGTGTGTGTGTGTGTGTGTGTGTTTGTGTGTGTTTGTTTGTGTGTGTGTGTGTGTGTGTGTGTGTGTGTGTGTGTGTGTGTGTGTGTGTGTGTGTGTGTGTGTGTGTGTGTGTGTGTGTGAGTGTGTGAGTGTGTGAGTGCGTGTGTGTGTAATAAGTGGCTGATGGCGGTACTGAAGTTTGAGATCAATTTTTTTGTATGGAAACTTGATTGATAGCCTCTCTATAGTTAGTAATATTAAATCTCTTTGACGACAAATAATAAGTTATCAAGAAAAAAGTTATAGACCTCTATGAACTATGCTGAACAAAATAGGTTTATCTCTAATATTATGATGAGATATTAATAACGATAATTAAGCCAAAGCATAATTATTACGGTGATTTATTATCAAATGTCAACATTTCTAGGTTAAGTACATTATCTTCTTCGGTGTGTCGATGCTTCATATTCTTAACGTCAAATTGTTTTTATTCAGCAACTGCTACTCTAGCAGGACTATCCCCAACTAGATGGCGTAGAAGTTTAGTTCATGAAGAGACAACTTTTAGAAAATAAGGTAAGTACGAGGAAAATCTGTTCTCATTTGACGAGAAACTTCGACGGAAGACGGTCCTCAAGTGTGTCAGAAATTTAATTGCATTCAGCATTCGTCAAATCGATTAAATGAAACTAATGACAATTATGTCTGCGTACAATTCCTACCGTTGCCTTTAAACTTTCTAAAAGCGTATGCTTGATTATTCTCTCTCAATCGATGTTCGATCTACTATATTTCACTAAAGCAACTAGCAAAGTACGCGTTGGTCGTAAATCGTGCCCTTACCAAACCTGTACATAAAGCATTCTCCGCCAGTCCGGTTATAGTAGTAGAGGATCGTGACTCGTAGGCCGGTGTTGTGCAACGCTCCGTACGTGCCTGAAATGCACGCCTTGTTCCTTATATAGCTACTTGTATATGGGCGTGTATAGCGAGCCATTTAGAAATAGTTCTTTTTTTACTAAAATGAGACGAACAAGCTTTTGGTAGAGAAACGCTGTAGACAATTACGTCTACAGCACGAATGGGCCGGCTGGACTGGTTTGATACCACCGTCTCAGAAAACCGACGTAAATTGGCAGCTCGCTGTCGCGTTTCGATCAGTGAGTGAGATTTCCGGTGGCCTAATCCTAGCCCACCTCCCACGCCCTTTCCCAATCTCTATTTCTAGTTTGACAACGAACCCATGATACTTTTGGTGTCTTGGGTGTCTATGAGCGGTGGAGATCACTTACCATCAGGTGACCCATCTGCTCGTTTGCCAGCTTCTGCATTAAAAAAAAAACCACTCTCCTTTCGGTAAGCAACACGACTGCATTAACAGTAGCAACAACACTCGTATCGTGTTCATATCAAAACATATTGAGTGGCACTGCATTGCAATCGGCACCCTGAGTACTCACAATGCCCAATAATTTACAATGTCCTTCAACAACATTGCATTTGTGAATTCGAACTCATGAGCGATATTCTTTTTTATAACCGAGGCAGACAGAGGTTCATGAGCTGGTGCAGTCATGGACACAGTCATTACCACTGACTCAGAGACCTTTGACAAAGACTTTACTATTATGTAGCATACGAGGAATATTGCTAGAGATCCAGTAAAGGTAAATCTATAGCTACCATTTCGTGTCTAAGAATCACACCGCACCTACATTTTTTTACCAGAGCATGCTAAAGTGACTATACTACCTGGCAACCGCAGTACAGTCTAAAGAAAGTAGGGACAACCGACGACCGCTGAAATTATAGGTTCTCCATAGATGTTTCTCCACACTCCGAAGACGGAAGAAGCAATTCGATTTCTTTTGAGGTAAATGGTGATCGAGTCAATGATGACAACGGTGATCAGGTACCTTGAGATGATACTTTCATCTTTTATCTTTACCTGCTCTCCAGTAAAAACGTCTTAAATATTGTACCACAGATATCATGTTACCAAAGAGGAAATACATTTTCTCAAACACCCAAATAAGCAGGTCATCGCATCTACCCACGAAACATAACGTCAACAAACTCACAAGAGACTCGTAAATCTATAATATCCACGTGAAACGTCGGGTTGAATCAATGAATCACTTCGCCGAAAATACACAGCGTGTAACGTGCCAATTCGACATAATGCATCTTCCAAATGCACGACAGCTACAGTAACGTCCAATTTAACTTGCGCAATGTGCGCGTCTCGTGTCCGAATTGATTTCATCATTTAATATTTACATTGAATACACCAAAATTAAATATCTATTTCACTCAACCATACAATAACATCTAATAGCAGCAATCTATCAAGGATAATACCTCAGACAGCAAAACATAGTCGTACCCAGAAGATTAGCACTAAACATGAATGTGCTAAACGTACTCAAGGCAGCACCCATACTGTACTTACATAAAAATCATTGGGAATAACCATTCCCGAATTTTAGGGCCGTTTTGAAATAGACAAGAGTATTTCTAAACGATGTTAGTGGTTCTTTGTTTTTAACATCTAACCCTCTTAGACCCATCAAGAATGTTTATAAAATCTATAATCTAACAAAGACCATCTATGCTGCAAATTATCGACTCTTTGCGTCCTATCAGTATTTATTATGCAACAACCTTGTTCATCATGCCGATATTCGATCCATCAGCAACACATGTCAACATTGCATGTCATGACGTCATTCCTTGTGACATCAGTAAGCAGAAACGCGATACTGCCAACACCCTAATACGGTCAAGTTCGCTAGAGATGCGCCCATAACGTCACACATACTTGTATGTTGATGGTTATTGATGAACTCTTTGTATTCACATCACGTCCTATTGTATACAATACGACGCAGTTCGATATTTGAAGTCATGAGTGGAAAGTTGGTGATGCAAATTACGATTGCTCTGTCGTTAGAACTATTGTTAATATAACTTAGGCTGAGATCTATAGCGCGAACTTCGACTAAGTCTAAGTTAAAGAAACGAACTCGGTGAGAATGTAGAATTTTTAAAATCGAACTTTGACTAGATCCGAGTCATTTAAAAAAAAAATCTTTACTTAGTCTGTCTGTCAGTCTGTTTTTCTTGTAAAAATGGCTCGGACTTAGTCGAAGTTTCATTTAAAAATTCCAAATCCTCACTGAGTTCGTGGTACTCAGACTTAGTCGAAGTTCGCTTTATAAATCTCAGCCTATATTTGAGTTCACAAATCTGATAGTTAATTATTAACACCAGAAAATAATTGAAAACAAGTCTTCATTTGCCTTTCGCTTCTAACCTAAAAAGGCTATGCTGTGAACGATTAAAACTTGAAATTGATCTTAGCCAAAAGGCCGAGAAGCGATGATTAAAACTTGAAATTGAATTACGCAAATTCACGAGAAATGATGAGTGATGTCATTAAATAGATGTCAGTGAAAGCTCAAAATGAATCTATCGCCTTTCACATCCTCCAGGAAGGATTCTTGTTACTCCTAAAATATTTACGGACCTCTTATTAAGTCCAAACAACTTTCCCATAATCAAACCTATCACCAAATCCCAGCACGTGCGCATCAATCAACAGAAGCTAAACATCGGAAACGCGATGCACCTACGAGCCGGTGCATAAGCACGACGAGAATAGACTGGAGCTGTGCCAGTGTTGCACCACGGGAAACGGAAATGACGCGCGACCGCCCTTTCACTTGCTAGTTATTCCAACAGTGAGGTGAGGGTTACACTTGTTGATGTTGAGGATGAGGAGTAGCGAAGAAATTAAATATTTGAGCTGAGTAAAAACTTCCGCTCTATAAATTTAAACCTAAGACAGGTGTAATTCTGAAAAAAGTTTGAGCATTCCATAGAGACACTTGTTCCAGTCAATAGTGATTCCTTGCCCAAATGCTAGCTATAGCTAGAGAATTACAATGTCTATCAGAGGGTAGAGCAGATATGTTAGTAAGAGAAGATCAAATCGACCTATCCAAAGAATAAAGTTACATATGATAATGAATCGAAATTGCTTTCTTATTTTTCTGAGCTTATTTATTGACCTGTATATTTAACTAGTGAATATTTTTTTAAGCTATGTCATAATTTAACTTGTTATTATGTCATAAATTTAAAAAATTACTAGTATTAGTTAAATATACAGGTTAATTTAAGCTCAGAAAAACATAAAAGCAATTTCGATTAATTATCATATGTAACTTTATTCTTTGGATAGGTCGAAATGCACTTTCTTGATCCTAACAATCTATGCGTGCCTGATGCTTTTCTTCCACCGTTTAATGACAAATCGATGATTAAAACTCAAATAGAGTTTGGAAATATTTTAAATTGTGAATTATTAAACTAAGATAGATGTGTGTTGGTAATTTAAGGAGTAACATATGAAAATTCTGATATAACAATGTTTGACGTATAGTTAAACCTACGATACGGAAACTCTAACAATATGCCTCATTTTAAGATCTTGAAACCGTCGAGTTAATGTATCGTTAATATTCATTACACTTAATATCGGAAACGCAGCAATCAAACCATAATAATAATTCGCGGCAGCGCATCGCCACGCGACAGGAATAGCCTGGATGGTTGCCAGGCGAGGCGGGAAACGGAAGTGACGACGTTCCGACGTCGCGTCGGCCCTGCGCTGGACATTCACTTTTAGTATGGTTTAATACGAACGTGATTTAGGTACTTTTATACTGATTCATAAAAAACGTCAGGATATCTACTGTGTTCTCTAAAATTCAATAAAATACAATTTTAGTAAAGTTACATTACGTCTGAATCTCTGAAGGTGTAAACAGAGATATAATAAGTGCACCCACCTAGGTTTATCGTGCCTATTATCCTTCAATGTGATCTTCTAAAGAGCCCATTACCATAACCATCATCATCATCAGTCACAGGACGTCCACTGCTGAATATAGGGCTCCCCCAAGGATTTCCAGATCGACCGAATCGATCTAAGCATAACTCACAACCATACTTAACACAAATTCCCCTAATATTCAATAGTTTGAGTTTTTAGATCCAAAATCCAAATACAGATGAAATGAGATATCCAATTATACATTATAACTGCCAATGCCAATGGAATCCGAGACCTTCGAGCAATACGCACGCTAATTAGATACAACAGTTTACATTCTACAACTAGACCAGGCTATTTACACACAATCAGTTGCAAGACGATTCCATCCATCTGTAAAACTGTAACAGTATTTTCTCACGGCAATAACTTTTTTTTTCTTTAAGGCAATTGAAATACATTATGCCAATGTCAAGTTAGGGAAATTGTTTTCCTATATCTAAGATTTCGCAAATGCAATGAAGTCAGATGTGTTCAATTTCAAGGCCCTGCTGGAGTTTTGGCGTCAATTCCTTCCAGTTTGATGTTTTTTAGACGATTTTCTCGCAGCGGAGGAATCGAACATGTTCGACCCATCCACCCGACAAAAAGCATTCAAAATCACTTATTTCAAAGCTTCCACATACTGTCCATCTTCGTTGATGTTTATTGCTTAGATACACATCACAATTAAACCACAAACACAACTTTAGACTAAAATATGTAATAATTAAAACAGGCAACCGTCAGAATTCCCGCCAAAACTCCACGGCAATAACTTGGTGAGATGTTCCAAAAACTGATCTAATCCTGGCACGAGTAGTACTTCCGAGGCGACCGTGTCTCGTACCCTCGTGTGGGCTCACATAACGGGACGGGCAGGTAACATAACGGGACGGCCGGCTGTAACTGTATCCAGGGATACAGTACCACGACCACGAGGGTACTGGTTTCCATGTATTTTAATAGGATACTTCAGTCACCGAGTCTTAAGTAGAATCGTAGTATTAGGTATTATGTGGTCCTGGTTGAATGGTGAAAATTAGTATTCCTTATCTAGAAGAAATTAATCACCGATTAACCGACTATTTTGCTGTTTCAGTTTGAATTAATTTTAATAAAGGAACACAGCATAATTACTTAGAACTCTACCTGCTACAAGATTAAGGGTGACTTGCAGCGCTATTACTAATCTAGAGTTACACATTATCTCGATTCTACAGCTCACTCCTATCTTTAAACCAATATTTGGAATAAATAGAGATTTTACGCGGAGCTAAAAGTAGCCCAGGACCTATTTGTTTTTATTAGCAATACTTATCATTGAACAAAGTGTTCTGGTAAAGGCTATTTTTCTAAGACGATTGGCAAACGGGACTGGATCCCCCAGAGAGGGTTGACGTCAGACAGGCAGTTGGTCGTTAAAACTTAGCCAAATCCTTCTGCAACATGCTTGAAACAGTGTGTTGCGCCGACCCCACATTAAGGTGGGATAACGGCAGGTAGAAAAGGCTATTACGAAGCTTTGCTATTTTTCGCTCACCATCAAAATTGAACACCAAACAGCCGTAATCTATACCACATTTTCCGGTTGGTCTGTGTACTGTTGGAATAATAACCAAAGGACAACGAAACGAGATAACATTATACTAGTCTGCTGAAGAGGAAAGAGTGCAGAACTATTGGCGAATAGGGCAAGCAAGCCTAAATACAGTTACATATCTAAGAATACCTGTAGAACTGGTTACTTTCTAATGGTCTGAAAATCTAGCTCTTCTGTTGTTTGACCTTTAGGTGACGATTCAAGTGCCTTTTGTACGGTCCACAATAACTGTCAACGGTAACTGATAACATTGAATTGACTGCCTCGGTGGCGTGGTGGTATTTCGGTACCACTACGGTTCTGAGGTCTCGGGTTCGATCCCCGGGTCGGGCAAAGTGATATTGGATTTTTCCATATCAGCCCGGAGTCTGGAATTTGTGCCCGATATGGCGATAGGCTCGCCCCCTATCACATCTGGGACGGAACTAAGCTCGGCGAAATGTGGGTGTTCTAGTTCGCTAGTGCGCCTCTGCTAACCCTTCGGGGATACAGACGTGAGCTTATGTTATTGAAATAAAACTATTCTTACGGATTCTATCACGATTAGGTTTTAATTATTATTCCCGACGTTTCGAAGGCTTTGCAGTCTTCGTTGTCACGGGTCAGACAGAGGTCATTTGTCCAAAAAAGGTTAGTGTTACAATATCTACCATCATTAAAAATTATACAAAATCAAAAAAGGTTAATTATTTGTGTTCAGATCTACGCAGTACGAGCTCACTGTGTCTTGAGTTCTGGCAGCTGGTCTTTTGGGTTCCGATTTAATAAGAAGTATAATTGGATCCCAGGTTTGTGCAAGCTTCCAACCATCTTCTCTATTGAAATTAGGATGTTTTTTAATTTCAATAGCCTCACGTATCATCCTAGGGAGAAATCGGTTTCTTTGGCGAGGTTTTGTGGTTTATCAAATCTAAGATAATGTTTGGAGCCTTCCTCTGAATGTTCAGCAACTGCAGACTTCGTAGAGCGTCGGTGTTTTACGTCAGCTATATGTTCTTTTACGCGGGTCCCTATATTCCGTTTTGTTTGTCCGATGTAAGAGAGACCACAGTCGCAATCAATTTTATACACGCCTGGTTCTTGCAGAGGTATGTGACACTTGACAGATGGTAAAAATAGAATATATATATCGTATAATATATCGTGATAGAATCCGTAAGAATAGTTTTATTTCAATGTATAATATTCGCGTAAACTTAAGAAATCAGTATAGCTTATGTTATGTTATGATAACATTGAATTTGATTCAAATCAATAAATACAACTGATAACAATTGGGTACTTGACTATGTTTGTTTTTATACGCCTATTTACATGCAAATAAAACAAAAAAGAAACTGCATCGAAATTGGTTGAAAAATGCGTCAGTAATTCATATTTTAAATTCTGGAGTGGGGACATAGTGGAGATATATTGCTATGCCTTTCCAACGCACGTACCGTTATGGCGTGACGTGATTATTTTGATTTTTGATAGTAGAACCACGTTGTAGACAGTTACGTCTACAGCGCGAATGGGCCGGCTCGACCGGTTTGACACCACTGTCTCACAGGAAACCGACATGAGGTGGTAGCACCTGTCGCATTTCGTTCGGTGAGTGAGATTTCCGGTGGCCTAATTCCTCCTTCCCTTTCCCGATCCCCATTTTCCTCCTTTTAGGTTGACAACGCACACGTGATTTTTGTGTCATGACACCCATGGCCCATGACACAAAAATCACGTGTGCGTTGTCAATGTATGTCGTATGTGCGGTTGAGATCACTTACCATCAGGTGACCCACCTGCTCGTTAGCCAGTCTGCTAAGAAAAAGAGGAGCAGAGAGTCAGAGCACCGGCTAGATGATCAGGTGTTATTTTTAGGGTTGTAAAGCAGTGGTTTAGATTGGAATGAGATAGGCCTCGCGTGCACAGGAGGCCTACGTCTAGCAGTTTCCATACAGACTGATAATAAATAGGGTTAGAAGGCCTCATCTTCCACATAATATTATGATATCGTATTTTGTCTGTAGTTAGTCAGTAAAATCCATATACAAAAAGCTGAGGTAAAACACAGTAGACAAGCGACAATACGAGAAACGGTGGCGTCATTCCGAGTTCTCACTATTCATGAAATTCATCATAAACTGATTCATTTCACACAATGAAGCATGAACTATTTTAAAAAAGGATTCTGGTTTTACTAACACTTAGTTTTTGAAGCATGGAATAAGTGTGATTAATATTATGATGAAGTACTAAGTCAGCTTGACGCCACTAACACAATTAATTTACAAAACCGGTTCCTTAATAACATACTATTATATAAAATAACCGAAACATAATAAAATTTTATTAGATTTGATAATCGCACTGATAGTTCAAGGGTTTATCTACTGCTTAATTATACACAAAGTTAATTAAAAACTGTAATAGATTCTTCCTTCTATAGAAACATCTTTAAAAATAATTTACCATAAAATTATTGTTATAAAATCTTTGAAGATATTAATAATAATATTAGCTAAAAAGGCTGACCCAAGGCCGTGTGCCTCCTGTGAGGATTGAACTCACGACCCCTGGTTTACGAGACCAGTGCTCTACCACTGAGCTAAAGAGGCGATGGGAACTATTGTGAAATACCCATCAACCTTTCAAGTTACCGCAAAATGTACGCGTATTTTACATAAACGATACTTGTTGACTTTTTTGTTATTTTTGTAACAAATATGATATTCAAATAATAATTGAATTCATGTAATTTGGAATGCAATTCAATATAGTAAAAAGGTATCCATTTAGACTTTAGACAGTAATGTTGAAAATGGTGGTGTTTTTTCTAGAATCCCCCCTCTTGTATAGTACGGTTTTAGAAAACCATTTACCATAGGAATTTCTTAGTCGATTTGAATATTTTATTCCTATTTCACACAGGTTTTTTGAGCTAAAAACTAACTTATGTCCTTCCCATTGTGCAAGCTTTCTTTAAAAAAAAATAATTAAAACAGTTAAATGAACTGTGAAAACATAATAGCCTATTATTATCTGCCCATATATAATATAGTATGGAATAATGAATACAAATTAAAGTTCGTAATAATCGTGAGAAATGTGTATATTAAGGAATTTACCCAATTATATGCTAAGAAGAACTACCTAATATGTTGATGATAATTTTCATAGGTACTTAAACTTTAAGCACATGGTTAAGCCATGGTTCTTATATTTTAAGCACATAATAAAAACTGTTAATAATAAATTTATAATGTTCTGAAACACTTATTCTTTCAATGTGAGTTATATTATAACTTATAGTTCATATTTAGCTTAAAATATGTTTTACATTATAAACAATTAAATAAACCGCATTGATACATGAACAGAACATACCTTTTATCAGCATGGCCTCTATCTGCAACAAAAAATATGCATTCAATAAACAAGTAACAATCAAATGTTTCACGCAAAGTTCAAAAATATATTTAAAGTTATGTATATTGTAACTGAGTTAAATTTAAGACATAAAGAAGTAATTTTAACAATAACAAAATCAACACGATAAAAAATATAAACTTTATATGAGCGCCATCTGTGTGAAGACGATTGAAACTTTTACAGCAGCAACTAACCACAGAACCACAATGAACTAGGTGTGAACTTTTCTACTAACCCGATCTGCAAAATATCTTTCAATTTATATTATGGAAAATTATAATGCAATCTCTAGGCAATAATCTGTAACTATATTTTAAAAGTCGCAGTTAATGTGATTCAATATGTAAAACATGGTAAAAAATTACGCAATATTACAAGGTAATTGAATCTTTTACAGCTTTACCTACCATGGTTTTAAACTTGTTGTTTACACCATAGATGTCATCATTAGACTCATGTCTTATTTTACTAAAAAAGAGGCTTATCTATGAGTTTTTTTATGTTTCTCACTAGTGTCTCCATAAAATAATTAATTAAATTATAACATAAATTCCCGACAGAGCCATTAGGGATCTTTGAGTGTTTTAACACATCATCATCTGTGAAGAGTACATCACAAAACTCGTGGTTGAGCTACTGATACTATAAAGATTCAAGAGATTAACTATTGTTAGTTTAATGGTTTCTTAGGTTTACGCGAATGTTATTCATTGCAATAAAACTACTTTTACGGATTCTATCACAATTTGGTTTTAATTTTTATTCCGTAAAAATAGTTTTATTGTTAGTTTGTCAGTTTGTACATAATGGGCTATCTTAGGAAATACTATAACAATTTAGATTGTTTTCACTGGTATGCCTGTCAGAGGCAGCCATATTATTAATAATAATGCATTTTGCATTAACCACCCTGGGCCAGAGGCCGAGCCGCTTCTGAAGGGTTAAATTACACTATTGCTAGGTGACACCTCTTAAGAGAGAAATCACACATAAATGTTAATAAAGTAAATAGTTTTGAAAATGTTTAGTCTTTGTCACATAGGCTAACACCCGTATCCTCAAAGGAGTAGGTAGAGGCACACTAGTAAATGAGAACACCCTTGTCACAGTCCTCTATTATAAAAGTAATATCATCCAAGTGGCGTTTACCCACCAGACTCCATATCCTGGACCTGGACAGCCTTGTCAGCAGCCACCCGTCCCACATCATCCAGCACTACACCACAACTCTTGTACAAATGGCTACGTAGCCTCATCAGCTTGTCTGTATTGTGGTATGCTTTGATTTCATCCTGCAAATCATCCGGTAATGTCATTAGATTTACTAATTATACTTTATAATGCATTAAAGGGGTTATAAAATATATTCATTAAAGTCATACACAAGTTGTTGATGGGTTAATAAAATATTAATATAAAAATAGTATAATTGTATCAAATTTGGTTAAAACAATAATAACTATTAAATGTAAATACAGATCTCATGTTTATATTAATGATTAATTTCATGACATGAACCACTAATAATTTGTAAGATGTAGAAGACATTTTAATGTACAGTACTTGGAGTTATACATGACCATTCATTTATTATACATTGTCATTCACCTTTAATTCTTTTAATTTTGAATGGGATCTGCTGGTTAAACAGCGGTCGTAATGAGTATCCGACCATTTCTCGCGTTCACGAAACACCACAGACGGCGCAGAGCTCTGTGATGCTAAGTTACGAACCCTTTTTCCCGGCTCATTCACTCTAACGTTACGGTGAGGCGACAATGCCGGGTCCAACGATTTCACAGTCTTCCGAGGTTTCACCACTAATGTTCGTCTACTACTTCTTTCTCCACTAGATTCAGGCACGTAGTCATTCAATACCACTGGAAGTTCACTAAAAACACTGGAGCCCATGTTTGAAACAGAAGGTTTCGCGCCAATTCTGCTAGAACTAGGAATTTCATGTCGCGTTACCGTATATGAAGACTTTAAACTGCACCGGGACCGATTATTTATCCGTGGCATAACTCTGTCATACTTTTTGTTGATATTTTTAATATAATTTTCCATAATTCAATTCCGAAATACTGTTTTGTTTGCAACGAAAACTGACATGTGTCAGTTGTCAACTAGTCATGTCAACAATAACTTTTTTATTACCATGTTGTAGCACAGGAAAATTATTCTTGGGCTTTTATATTACAATGTTTTCTTAGCACATCCAAAATAGGTTCTACTCAGTGCTCGATAAAGCTATTTAGCCATATTTAGCAGCTTCAAGCAAAATTAACATCTACCTGCCTAGACGATGACTCCCTAGCTTTCGCCAGTGGCTCCGATCCCAAGTCACGACTCACGGCAGGTCACGACTCATGACTTGCATGACACCTGATTTCTGAACTTACACTTACATACAAAATAAGCTCACGCCTTTATCCTAAAGGTAGTAGGTGCATTAGCAAACTTGAACACCCACATTTTGCCGCGCTTAGTTTCGTCACAGGTGTGTTAGGGGGTAGGCCTATTGACATAACAGGTACGATTTCCACACTCCATGCTGATATTAAAATCCTCTCCTCGACACTAGGGTTACGTGTCAGGCATTTACGGAATGCTAAGAACAAGAAGTATTTTGACACTCAACCTGAGTCACAAGATAGAGTCTGACAATTAGTTTTTGTGATAAACATTGGGATCTTCAGATGTGCTTCATACTATTTTATTAGTCTGAGGCTTCGGATATTTTGTATGGACCAAAACCAACAGGCCAGAATGTAAGCTGCTATTTTATATTTGATAAATTACTATTTGTTAGATGCTTATTCAGGTCATTTCAGAGCACTCTTTTATATATTGTGTTAAATATAATTTTTATTTTTAA
Source organism: Clanis bilineata (assembly GCA_036417725.1). Lineage (NCBI taxonomy): Eukaryota > Metazoa > Arthropoda > Insecta > Lepidoptera > Sphingidae > Clanis > Clanis bilineata. Next base: position 16,050,319 of record CM071154.1, on the reverse strand, counting down.
TTACAATAGACTTGCTTCATTTCAAGTGTTATTATTAAAAAAAGTTTAAAACAGAGTACCTAGTGTAAAATATATTTTATTTCATAATTACTAATTTATTACATTTATTTATGGTATTTTTTATTTACCAACTAATTCAATATGTTTTGCATTAAAAATGCCCTTTGCTTCCATCTGATACTTCTCACACATCGCATTTATTTGCTTCGTAACATTGAAGATGGTGTCTTCAGAAATTCCAGTTTGTTTCTTCACTTTTTTGATATAATCATTTTGTACATCTTTTAATGCATCCCTACAATTAATGTACAAAGCTTTTGCATTCTTTGCCAGTGCCTCTCTATGTTCCTTTGTGACTTTAGGTACAGGTACATAAAGTGTAGTGCCATCTTGTTGTGGATTCAAGTTAAGACCAGAGCTATTTATAGATTTCAAAGCATCAGGGATGGCTTGTGGGAAAGAACTAAAATTAATTACAATCGTTTTAGGATTTTTCCGTACGATTTGCGCTAGTTCCTGTAGCTCGTAGTCTTTGCCTTCAAATTTTACTGCTAGTGTTTCTATAGATCCTGTGGTTGAACGTAAAGAAAGGTGTTTGGCGAAGTCATCTTTCATCTTTTCTATAGCAGCAGAGCTTCTTTCTTTAAGTTTTTCCAAAGGCACGAGTTCAGATATCATCGCAGGATTAATTTCCACCTTTCCTTTTCCTTTCTTGTCCTTACCTTTATCTTTACTTTTAGCATAATTACGAATATTATTAAAACCTATGCTAGGAGCACAAACTATTCTTTCGCTAAGTCGTATAGTAAAAGGCTGCCATTTATATGAGTTCACAAAAACTGGGACGATTAGCCTCTGTAAAATTCTTGTCCCCATGATGTAAATTGACGCTATTACTAGTTCCTAATAAAAAAATAACCACAATCATAAAATAACCTACGGTCTTCGAAGATTTCAAGTTTCAGTTTGACATTTCAGTATATACAATTTTTTTTTTTTTAATTTTCCCTTTCGGGAAGGCAAAGGGATCTAGCCCATACAGCCTCGTCTTAAGTGGTTTTTATTCCTTTATTTGCTTATATCTAATTTTTCACAAGTGCAATGAAATCGGATGTGTTCGATTTCAAGGCCCTGCTGGAGTTTTGGCGTTAATTCCTTCCAGTTTGATGCTTTTCAGACGTTTTTCTCGCAGCAGAGGAGTCGAACATGGTCGACCCATCCACCCGACAAAAAGCGTCCAAAATCACTTATTTCAAAGCTTCCACATACTGTCCATCTTCGTTGATGTTTATTGCTTAGATTCACATCACATTTAAACCACAAGCACAACGTGAGACTAGAATACGAAATCATTAAAACAAGCAACCACCCGCACCGTCAGAATTCCCGCCAAAACTCTCTCAGTATATACAAATTGACACCAACCAAACAAAACGTTTAGTTATTAATTTTTACACATAAAAATAATTATATAAAATATGCCCAAACTTAATTTATTGAAAAGGTCAATGCGCGGTAATGTAAAAATACTACTACAAATAAATTGGGCATTACAATAGCTAAGTGAAAGTTATTCTTCACACACTATGTACTCTTATACGTTAAATTGAATAAAACGCATTTATTCGTTCAGAATTGGATTATGTATTTATGATAAGGCTTTTATATTTATTTACCAAATATTAGTAAAATACTTTATAAATGTAATATTTATTGTGCTAAAAAGTAATATACCAAAATAATAACCGCTGTCCAGCACTACTTTTAACAATATTAGTGTGATTTCATAATTTTATGAGATCACCCTTTCACGTCATATTGGTTTTTTAACGAATTTTATTTTTATATTTGACATCTGGGCCAAGGAAAAATGTCTGTATTATTTCAAACAGCAATAAATACAGGGAAATTAAATTCTTTTAGAAAACTATTAAACACGTCTTTCAAGACGTGTAATTGTTTGTTTGTCAGGAAACGTTCAGGTACTTTTTTTGTCAAATATTGAGAAAAATTGTTATGAAGCTGTTTTCTAGGTTATGTTTTTATTGTAGATGTTAACAAGAGTTTTGTGTCTTTCGACGAAGTGGTGGCCCAGAGGAGAGCTGAAGCACGACGCAGTTTTGTCGTGCAGGTTAATTCTGAAGCCTCTTTTAATGAACTTTACGGATATTGTTCAAAATATGCAAATATCAATGGTGTTCATCACTACAAAAATGTTAATGGAGAGGTAATAGTTATAGTCCCCCTATTTAATTTCCTTCCACCTTGTCGTATCCCACTCCAATGTGGGGTCGTCGCAACACAGTTTTCAAGCATGTTGCATAAAAGATTGGGCTTAGTTTTTATGATCGGCGCACGCCTGACATCAACCATTTTTGGACTATCCAAGCCCTGGCAAATCGTGCCAGACAAACTGCTTTACCTAATGTGGGATTACAACCCAGGACCATATGGTGACATGGTCTCATGGCCTATACATACTGCCATTAAACGAAGGTGTTGCTTACCTATCTGCCATACTTAAAATCAAAACAATTGTATTACAGTCACTGAACATCTGTTTCAGCATTTCATGCTCATTGAATTTGCATCAGAAGACAATCTCAAAGAAATCATCAGTTTGTCTAGCACACATCAGAAAGATAGTGATGTCATGGCTTTACAATCCCCATTTCTATGGTTCCGTGCATGTAATAATAAGAAAAGCGTCAAAACACCATCTGACGTGACGTTATGCTGTACAAACGGTTCAGAAGAGGTTGATGAAGATGCCTTGTTTGAAGAGTTGTTGAATTGTAAGAATGTGTCTGAACAGATACAAACTCTTTATGATAAGACTGCGTTGAATGATTTGGGTGTGCGGTTGAGGTATATGGTGGCTCGTCAGGTGGGTTGTGTAATTATTTAACACTTTAGTATCCTTAGAATTTTTTTAAAGTAGAGACTAGCAAGGGTCACCTATTGGTAAGTGCCTGTAACAATAGACACTTACTTACTTTATACCAAAAAGAAAAGTGGTAGAGCCACGCTGTGGACAGTAACGTCTATAGCATGAATGGGCTGGCTCGACCGGTTAGATACCACTGTCTCACAGAAAACTGACGTAAAGTGGCAGCTTGCTGTCGCGTTTCGTTCGGTGAGTGAGATTTCCGGTGGCCCATTTCCCCACTCCCTTTCCCAATCCCCTTCCCTTCCCTTCCATTCCCTCCTTTTAGATTGGTAACGCACCCATGATTCTTTTTGTGTCTTGGGTGTCTATGGGCGGTGGAGGTCACTTACCATCAGGTGACCCATCTGCTCGTTTGCCAATCTCTGCTATAAAAAAAAAAATTAAGAGTGCCTAGCCAGTCTAAAATGAATATGTATTGGAAAAGAAAGCCAGAATTATGAAGAAAGGACATGGGAAATATCTCCCAGAATGATATGCAACAGTAAGTAATTCACATTGATTTTCTATGATACAGTGATATCAAACTGGTCAAGCTAGCCAATTTACAGTGTGTACACAAATACAGATACATCTCCAGACTGGCATTAGCACTCAATTTAGATTTCAAAATTCAAGCTTTCATTCTTCAACATATGGTTGAAAATCAATTGTATAACTTAATTTAAACTTGGATTTATTGTTTTAACTATTCCATACATAATTATTAATTATATCAGTGCTAAAGATATCTATAGAAATAACTATAGTTTTTTATTTCAGCTAGAAACAATATTTGATAGTATGTATGCAAATGTAGCAGTGAGGCCTTTTGGATCGTCAGTCAATGGGTTCGGAAAGATGGGCTGTGATTTAGACTTGGTGCTTACAAATGTTATGGAAGATGAAATGGTAATTTATATTTTTGTCATAATTTCTATACTGATAAGAGAGAACTGACTCTTTCTGTATTTTTAATAATTTTAATGGATAATTAGGTTATATAATACTTTTAATAATAAAGTAATACTCAATGTACCATGTATGTGCAGTGTGACTGCCTCGGGGGTGCAGTACGATTACTGTCCTGAAGGCCTTGAATTCGATCCCCAGGTCAGGCAAAGTGATATTGATTTTTTCCATATCAACTTGGAGACTGGAATTTATGCCCTATATGGCGATATGCTTCCGCCGTATCATATCTGCGCCGGAACTAAACTCGGCGAAATGTGGGTGTTCTAGTTTGCTAGTGCGCCTCTGCCAACCCCTTCGGGAATACAAGCGTGAGCTTATGTTATGTGTTGTATATTAGGTACATTCTATCTTTGTATGTTAATCTGCAGCTATAGTACGAGGCAAAAGCTGACTCCCTTGAAAATTGATGCAGTAATCAAATCTGTAATGTAAAAGTGATGTGTGTTGTAGGATGAGTCGCGGCGGCTGGTGTTCCAAGAGAAGAAGTGCGAGGGGGGGCGCAGCCCGTGGCAGCGGCACCTGGAGCTCGTGGCCGAGACGCTCGAGCTGCGCGTGCCCGGGGCCGCGCGCGTGCAGCGCATCCTGCACGCCAGGGTGCCCATAGTCAAATACGCACATCACTTCACCGACGTCGACTGTGATCTCTGCTATAATAATATGTATGGATTCCATTTTCTAATAAACTTACACAGTAATTATGTAACTAGTGACTACCTCGGTGACGTAGTTGTATTTCGGTATGACTACCGTCCTGAGGTCTCGGGTTCGATCCCGGGTCTGTCAAAGTGATATTGGATTTTTCCATATCAGCACGGAGTCTGGAATTTGTGCACGATATGGCGATAGGCTCGCCCCCTATCACATCTGGGACGGAACTAAGCTCGGCGAATTATGGGTATACTAGTTCGCTAGTGCACCTCTACCTACACCTTCGGGGATACAGGCGTGAGCTTATGTTATGTTAGTAATTATGTAACATTTTGTACTCAATTAAAATACACTGTGTCCAATATGTTGTTGGGAATTCCAACTATGCTGCCAAAATCTTGCAAGGCAAATAAAAAAATGCACTTTTTAAATGTCGCCTTTTTTGTATAGTAGCAGCATATATTAGCTGGCGGACCGGGAGGTCGTAGGTTCGATACCCAGGCCGGGCGAAGCAAATTTTCTAATTTAATTTGCCTGGGACTGGAAACTCGTGAGGGAGTTGACGTCAGGCAGGCAGCGGGTCGTAAAAAATTCAAATCCTTTCTGCGACATGCTTGAAAAAGTGTGTTGCTTCAACCTCATATTAAGGTGGGATAAAGGCAGGTAGAAAAAAAGACTTTTAAATGAATGGATCTTCTTAGTACATCTCCACATTGATATTTTTGAGTAACTTTCTATCATATCTTAAAAAAAATGTCATAAATAAATACCTACAACTACATTTGAAATTTTATTCTAATCTCGTAGTAATAACAACCATCAGGGCATTTGTTACATACTGAATATAATTACTTGAAAACAATTTGGGAGTTTGCATGCGGAATATGCATATGTAAAGCGAATTTTCTAATTTAAGTTGCCCAGGACTGGATCCTTCAGAGGGGGTTGACTTTAAGCAGACTTTCTGCGACATGTTTGAAAAAGTGTGTTGCGCCGACCCCACATTAAGGTGGGATAAGGGGAGGTAGAAAGAAAGAAAGTGTGCATGCGTCATATGCTTTCAATTTCAGGTCTGGTGTATACATGTCTGAACTGCTCTGGCTGTACGGCTCCCTAGACCCGCGAGTCCGTCCCCTCACGTTCGTTGTTCGTCGCTGGGCGCAGACCGCGGGCCTCACCAACCAGCACCCGGGCCGCTGGATCACCAACTTCCCCCTCACCCTCATGGTGCTGTTCTTCCTGCAGCAGAAGACGAAGGACGGTACCATCCTGCCGTCCTTTAAGACTCTTGTTAGGAAAGCAGGTAAGCTTTAAGCATGTATTGCAAAATAAATGCGATTGTCGCATTGTATTTGTATTTGAATATACTTTACACGTTAAATGTCCCCATGGATTTAATTGTTCCTGCATCCGAATTTTACCAAGTTATGCAGACACACACAAATACTATAATTATAACCAAATGCAGTACTACAAAATTATTTCGTTTAGAAATATATTCAATTCAGTTTGATAATATTGTGAGGCCTGTCTCATGGCGCCTGCATAAAAAACTTTTATTTTTAATAATCTTACCTTAAGGACTTAAACCAGGCGGGCAGTCAGTCGTACAATCTAAAGCCGTATCTTTTCTGCAATATTCTTGATAAAGTGTATTGCACCAATCCCATATTTGATTAGAATTTAGATTTTGATTAGAAATTAGAATAAGGACAGGTGGAAGATTGTCTAAAGAGCGCATTTGTTCTTAAATCTTATATATTTTTAAAGTGCCCAGAAATATCTTATTTGTTAATTAGGTAAAGAAGACATGAGGATAGCTGAAGATAATCTGAACTGTACATTCCTGCGCGACTTGAACAAACTGCCAGCTGACTCATATGGGCAGAACAACACCAGCCTGGAAGCGTTACTGCTGCAATTCTTCGAGTTTTACTCACAGTTCGACTTCCAAGACAAAGCGATATCTGTCATAGAAGGCGTCCCAGTACGAAAGCCTAACAACCTACCTCTATACATAGTGAATCCTTTAGAACAAGCGTTAAATGTCAGCAGAAATGTTAGCTACGAAGAATGTGAAAGACTTAAGTTAGAAGTGAGAAATGCGGCGTGGCAGTTAGACTCAGGGTATGAGAAACAGAAGTCGGATGAGTGGGGCATCCTCGGACTTCTCGAAAAGAAAGCAGCAAGAAGTCTTAAGAGATTACTCAGAGTTGGAAACACTCATCGTCTCGTGTCGGTGAAAGATTTGTTCAAAGAAGACAATGAAAAGAATGAATTAAGAAGAAAGAAGAGTGATAAAGAAGTAGAGGAAAGTGTTAAAGAGTTTAAAGAGTCAGTGTCGGAAGTAAATGGTAAAACTAAAGAACAGAGAATGAAGTTCAAAAACAGTCATGTAGCAAGTGAAGTGTACAGGATAAGACGAGATAAGATTGTATGATTGTGTATAATATGACCTAGCAAACTAATAGTAATAAATCAAAAAGTATGTTTTGATGTTTGTTTGTCACTTAGACTTGTCTATGGTTTTATGCATGTGCGTATTTACCTCAAGGTATTTTACCAAACTGCCCCTGAAGAAAGCTAATGTCTTTTATGTCTGTACATCGAAGTAATAGCGACATGTGACATCTGGAAATACCAGCATACTCTTCATATATCCATTGTGGGGATTTGATGGTAGCCACGACTTATGATGACATTTCACATACAAAACTAACTTGGATAATGTATGAACTTATGTCGCGTGATTAAGTTCCGTCTAGTTTTTTCAAATAGAATATTTTATTTATTATAGCTGTATTTAGATTTCCACAAATCCTTTTGAAATGGTTACCATGTTAATTACTCAGTCAATCTTGTGACATTTTTCTAGTTTACATTTAAAAATAGGCACATTAGCATTTCCAAATTTTTTGTTGTGTAAGTTATTTTTTCTTCATAAAGCGATTTTAAAGTTAAATTTTAGTTCACTACGTTATTTGGCTCGAATGTTTGGAGAAGAATTATAAAGAATGATGTAAACAAATTGATATTTTATTTATAAGATCGTTTGTAAATAAAATTTACTACTGTAATAGATAATTGCATTATTGAAGCAACCCACTAGCACCCTCCAATTTTATATAAAAACTAGCTGACCCGCGCAACTTCGTCTGCTTATGAGAGAGTGGGTTGAAAGAGTGAGTCGTAGGCACCTATAGCACAATAATTCTAAAAAGGTAATGATATGTTTTGCTAAACTTCGAGAGATAGTACGTGACTTCGGTGCGGTTCCGTCAATCACCCCGTCTGTCACCCCGCCTGTCACCTCGTCTGTCACCCCGTCTGTCAACCCGTCTGTCACCCGTCTGTCACCCCGCATGTCACCCAGCCTGTTACCCGTCTGTCACCCCGCCTGTCACCTCGTCTGTCACCCCGTCTGTCAACCCGTCTGTCACCCCGCATGTCACCCAGCCTGTTACCCGTCTGTCACCCCGCCTGTCACCTCGTCTGTCACCCCGTCTGTCAACCCGTCTGTCACCCGTCTGTCACCCCGCATGTCACCCAGCCTGTTACCCGTCTGTCACCCCGCCTGTCACCTCGTCTGTCACCCCGTCTGTCAACCCGTCTGTCACCCGTCTGTCACCCCGCATGTCACCCAGCCTGTTACCCGTCTGTCACCCCGCCTGTCACCTCGTCTGTCACCCCGTCTGTCAACCCGTCTGTCACCCGTCTGTCACCCCGCATGTCACCCAGCCTGTTACCCGTCTGTCACCCCGCCTGTCACCTCGTCTGTCACCCCGTCTGTCAACCCGTCTGTCACCCGTCTGTCACCCCGCATGTCACCCAGCCTGTTACCCGTCTGTCACCCCGCCTGTCACCTCGTCTGTCACCCCGTCTGTCAACCCGTCTGTCACCCGTCTGTCACCCCGCATGTCACCCAGCCTGTTACCCGTCTGTCACCCCGTCTGTAACCCGTCTGTCACCCCGTCAGTCACCCCATCAGTCACCCTGCCTGTCACCACATCTGTCACCCCGTCTGTCACCCTGTCTGTCACCCCGTTTGTCACCCCGTCTGTAACCCGTCTATCACCCCGTCAGTCACCCCATCAGTCACCCTGTCTGTCACCCCGTCTGTCAACCCGTCTGTCACCCGTCTGTCACCCCGCATGTCACCCAGCCTGTTACCCGTCTGTCACCCCGCCTGTCACCTCGTCTGTCACCCCGTCTGTCAACCCGTCTGTCACCCGTCTGTCACCCCGCATGTCACCCAGCCTGTTACCCGTCTGTCACCCCGCCTGTCACCTCGTCTGTCACCCCGTCTGTCAACCCGTCTGTCACCCGTCTGTCACCCCGCATGTCACCCAGCCTGTTACCCGTCTGTCACCCCGCCTGTCACCTCGTCTGTCACCCCGTCTGTCAACCCGTCTGTCACCCGTCTGTCACCCCGCATGTCACCCAGCCTGTTACCCGTCTGTCACCCCGCCTGTCACCTCGTCTGTCACCCCGTCTGTCAACCCGTCTGTCACCCGTCTGTCACCCCGCATGTCACCCAGCCTGTTACCCGTCTGTCACCCCGTCTGTAACCCGTCTGTCACCCCGTCAGTCACCCCATCAGTCACCCTGCCTGTCACCACATCTGTCACCCCGTCTGTCACCCTGTCTGTCACCCCGTTTGTCACCCCGTCTGTAACCCGTCTATCACCCCGTCAGTCACCCCATCAGTCACCCTGTCTGTCACCCCGTCTGTCACCCCGTATGTTACCCCGTCTGTGACCCCGTCTGTCACCGCGTCTGTCTTCCCGTCTGTCACCCCGTCTGTAATCCGTCTGTCACATCGGCTGACACCCCATCACTCACCCTGTCTGTCACCCTGCCTGTCACCCCGCCTGACACAGTCACCCTGCCTGTCACCACATCTATCACCCCGTCTGTCACCCTGTCTGTCACCCAGTTTGTCACCCCGTCTGTAACCCGTCTATCACCCCGTCTGTCACCGCGTCTGTCTTCCCGTTTGTCACCCCGTCTGTAATCCGTCTGTCACATCGGCTGACACCCCATCACTCACCCTGTCTGTCACCCTGCCTGTCACCCTGTCTGTCACCCTGCCTGTCACCCCGCCTGACACCTTTCTGTCACCCCATCAGTCACCCTGTCTGTCACCCTGCCTGTCACCCCGTCTGTCACCCTGTCTGTCACCCCGTCTGTCGCCCCGTCTGTCACCCCGCCTGTCACCCATCTGTCACCCCGTCTGTCACCCCGTCTGTCACCCGTCTGTCACCCCGTCTGTCAACCCGTCTGTTACCCGTCTGTCACCCCGCCTGTCACCCCGTCGGTCACCCCGCCTGTCACCCCATCTGTCACCCAGCCTGTCACCCATCTGTCACCCCGGCTGTCACACGTCTGTCACCCCGCATGTCACCCGTCTGTCACCCCGTCTGTAACCCGTCTGTCACCCCGTCAGTCACCCCATCAGTCACCCCGTCAGGTATCCCGTAGTCACCCCATCATTCAACACGTCGGTCAACACCAAAAGAATTTTTCAATTCGAACCAGTAGTTTCTGAGATACCAACTTCCCCGGCTTTAAACATTTTTCATTTCTGCTCCGCTCCTATTGGTCATAGCGTCAAAAAGAATTTTTCAAATCGAACCAGTAGATACTAACGACACTCAATTGTTTTGCCTTCCCGGAACCTCTCCACTAATACTTGAACTTTATGGTATGGTATTAAAGTTCAAATTTACTTTTAAGTATTATTACGAATCGATTGTATGGGAGTACAGAAAAGTGTTGTTTTTAGACTTTTTCAGACAATTTTTCATTTTTTTCTCTCCGTAAGAACCATCCTCGTACTTCGAGGAATATTCTAAAAAAAGAATTAGCGAAATTGGTCCAGCCGTTCACGCGTGATGCCATGACAACGGAAAACTGGTTTCATTTTTATATATATACTAGCTGACCCGCGCAACTTCGTCTGCGTATGAGAGAGAGGGTTGAAAGAGTGAGTCGTAGGCACCTATAGCACAATAATTCTAAAAAGGTAATGATATGTTTTGCTAAACTTCGAGAGATAGTACGTGACTTCGGTGCGGTTCCGTCAATCACCCCGTCTGTCACCCCGCCTGTCACCCAGCCTGTCACCCGTCTGTCACCCCGTCTGTAACCCTTCTGTCACCCCGTCAGTCACCCCATCAGTCACCCTGCCTGTCACCACATCTGTCACCCCGTCTGTCACCCTGTCTGTCACCCCGTCTATCACCCCGTCAGTCACCCTATCAGTTACCCTGTCTGTCACCCCGTCTGTCACCCCGTCAGTTACCCCGTCTGTCACCCCGTCTGTCACCGCGTCTGTCTTCCCGTCTGTCACCCCGTCTGTAATCCGTCTGTCACATCGGCTGACACCCCATCACTCACCCTGTCTGTCACCCTGCCTGTCACCCTGTCTGTCACCCTGCCTGTCACCCGTCTGTCACCCCATCAGTCACCCTGTCTGTCACCCTGCCTGTCACCCTGTCTGTCACCCCGTCTGTCACCCCGTTTGTCACCCCGTCTGTCACCCCGTCTGTCACCCGTCTGTCACCCCGTCTGTCAACCCGGCTGTTACCCGTCTGTCACCCCGCCTGTCACCCGTCTGTCACCCCGTCGGTCACCCCGCCTGTCACCCCATCTGTCACCCAGCCTGTCACCCATCTGTCACCCGGCTGTCACCCGTCTGTCACCCCGCATGTCACCCGTCTGTCACCCCGTCTGTAACCCGTCTGTCACCCCGTCAGTTACCCCATCAGTCACCCCGTCAGGTATCCCTTAGTCACCCCATCATTCAACCCGTCTGTCAACACTAAAATAATTTTTCACATCGAACCAGTAGTTTCCGAGATATCAACTTCCCCGCTTTAAAACATTTTTCATTTCTGCTCCGCTCCTATTGGTCAAAGCGTGATGTTATATAGCCTATAGCCATCCTCGATAAATAGGCTATCCAACACAAAAAAAAAATTTCAATTCGAACCTGTAGTTTCTGAAATATAGTCTTTTCAACATTTTTCATTTCTGCTCCGCTCCTATTGGTCATAGCGTGATGTTATATAGCCTATAGCCACCGTCGATAATTGGGCTATCCAACACAAAAAGAATTTTTCAAATCGAACCAGTAGATACTAACGACACTCAATTGTTTTGCCTTCCCGGAACCTCTCCACTAATACTTGAACTTTATGGTATGGTATTAAAGTTCAAATTGACTTTTAAGTATTATTACGAATCGATTGTATGGGAGTACAGAAAAGTGTTGTTTTTAGACTTTTTCAAACAATTTTTCATTTTTTTCTCTCCGTAAGAACCATCCTCGTACTTCGAGGAATATTCTAAAAAAAGAATTAGCGAAATCGGTCCAGCCGTTCACGCGTGATGCGATGACAACGGAAAACGGGTTTCATTTTTATATATATAGATAGATAGATAAGATAAGATATACCAAAATTCTCGTGTGAAATATATCGAGAATAGCAAACATATCTGATTCACATACGCATTTATTTACAGCAAACTACAACTTTCAAATAGTATAGTGTTAGGACAACTTTCTTTTGAAACATAGAATTTCATATTTCGTAATTCGTAAAAAGGTATATGCTAAACTTCTCAAAATTCTTAAGAGGCATTTCACACTTTATGCGAGATTTCCAAGATTTTGAGCTCCTAATTTACCATGATAAGAACGGGTTGAATGTCATTGAATACATTCAAAATATAGATCGATTCTTTTTGTTGACGTATTGTACAAAACATTTACTAATACTACTTTGATTTTTTAGTAGCGATTAATCTCCCGTACCTTGTTTCTTGAAAATAACGAAACAGGTCATCTTCAGGCTCCTAATTCTCTTATTAAAAGTCATTAAATGGACTTGAGAAAAATCCTAGATATCAGGCATATAAAACTATTGACGTTTGGTAAACAGAATATCGATAATTAATCACACTAATTGTAAAAAAAAATAAAGACTGTGACGATTTTTACGATTTATATCCGAAGTTTATCGCGAGTTTTTGCAAGGAAGAAAAGCAAATTACAAGAAACGATTTGTACCAAAATAAACTTTGTTTTATAAACAACCTTATTTTGTAGGTCAAATGAAAATATTTTTATTAATAACTTTTTTATTACAAAAAATACATCGCACAAAATTGCAATGAATTTGCGTTCGGAAATCAGTCGCGCGCCAGCGCTCGTCGAAGCAGGACCTGTGTCGATTATTTTCGTGCTGCTCCCGAACACTATAGAATTCGTAATTACAAAATATACCACAACCGACAAGTTTTGATCCATGAGAGTTTTTTTTTTTATTACGTTATATAATTTTAATTATTGTACGTCATTGTACTGTAATTGCATTTTATTAACCGACTTCAAAAAAAGGAGGAGGTTAACAATTCGTCGGAATCTTTTTTATGTATGTTCCCCGATTATTCGAAGACGCCTAGGCCAATTTGTGAAATTAGTTTTTTGTTGAAAAGGGTGTACTTCCCAGGTGGTCCCATTGGCACCAAATCAGGATCTGATGATGGGATCCTAGAGAAATCGAGGGTAATCATCAAATTTTATAGGGACCCATAGTGTGATTTATATATTTTCTAAAACTATATTGGTATTTGCGTCTGGTACTCATCATCTCATGTTGCTGAGCTGATGATGTAAAATATAACTCCTTAACTATTAAGAGTTGTAAGGATAATTCTTTCAGTATTACACTAAAAATAGATAAATAATAATTAAAGGTTAACAAAAACTGAAACGCGATTTAAGAATTGAAGACATTTTAAGTGTTCGTTTTTGAAGTCATTTTTCAGTTTTTGTTATAATCATCATCGAAGTAATATAAATGCGAAACTTAGTGTAAGTGTATGAGTGTGTGTGTATGTTTGGTACTCTTTCACGCAAAAACGACCAAATATATTTTGATGATATTTAGTAGGGGGGTTGCTGACATCCTGGATTAATACAAAGTCTCCTTATTTTTTAAATCAACCCCTAATGGGATAAAACCCCGCTTAATAGATTTTGGTAAAATAAGGATACCATCGACCCTAGGGACTCAAATAGAGTTTATTTCAACCTCTAAAGGCATGAAATATGGGATGAAAGTATGTATAGGAATTCAGATACCGCTGATCAAACTGTTTTTGATGAAAGTTGGTATGAGGATACCTTTAGCCCTAAGATCAGACAGAGGTTGTGAAATTTTTTACCCAGAAAAGGGATAAAATAAGGTTTGAAAATTTGATTTTTTTGTCTTTGATCCTTAGTGCGACATATTCTGTCATATTTTTTTTTGTTGTTTCCCACACACAACCACGGATCTGGTGTCATAACTAAAAAGGTGGTCGCCATTTTTTTTTTTTTTGGGTTTGACCCGATTTACTTCAAAATCGTTATTAGGGCCACCGAGCAAGTCCGAAGGGCGGATACGGGGTCAAAACTAAAAAGGGGTCGTATTATTGCGTTGTATTAGTTGGCAGCTAGTAATCTATATAAATAAAACATATAATACTAGCTTTTACCCGCGGCTTTACACGCGTATTTTTTAGGACTAAAGGGATTCTCTCTCAATAAATAAATAAATACACCCAACAGTCACATACATAGTCCTTACCCCACACTAAGATCGAGTCTTTTGTCGTGAGTATTAGAAACTACGAGAGACTTTTGGTCTCACAACACCCAGACCCGAAATATATATCTGTGGGCCACACAGAGATTTGTCTCGGTGGGGGAATCGAACCCAAGACCTCACGTTTCACGGCCGGCTACTCGCCCGCTGTGCCACATGCGCATGTAAAATATTCAAATTAAAATGAAAGATCAGATCGACAAATCATAAACTTTTCCCTTAAATCCTACAATTTTAAGCATGTGGAGCTGCAAATAAAAACTAATTGACTTATATTAACCATTTTTAGCGCCCTCATGATGAAGTATTATTAGAATAGTTAGTTTTGTTGTTTCATAAATAGTATTAATTTTTAGTTCAAGCAATGGGACGCCTGCAAATAGCTTCATCTATTTCGAAAACACGAAGATGTAATAATAATAATGGTGATATATAAAGTTGGTATCAAAAACAATTAAAAGCGTAATAGTAAAGTTAAAACATAAAAATTAAACCTAATTTTGTCAATGACTTTACGCATCAAAATAATATACCATAGATGCACAGTTCTTTGCAAATATCTTCTTAAAAAGTGGTCTCAGGAACAAAACAAAGAAAAAGATCACAAGTTCAAATTCAATCAACACAAATATAACTCTATGCGTGTGTTATAAAGTAGCTTTTTAATTGACATGAGCAAGCGTTCTTAAATTTGAATTTTGAAATTTAGAATTCTATCGGCGTCCGACTGTAGACAAAAGAAGTGCTTAAGCACTCCTTTGCTGTCCCATTTTCCGAGCGTCAACAGTGCATCTAGGTAAATAATATATCGATGCCTTTACGGGAAATAATTTATATACCTCTAAATTTAATTAGATTTTTTTTTATATTACACTATGTTGTAACAAGACTGGCTTGTTTTAGTATACATCTACATATTATATATAATAGTTTACAATACATATAGTACATTATGATAAGTAATAAAATTAAAATTCGGATGACTCGAGTTTAGTGAGATGCAAAAGTATCAAAATGTTTTAGTCGCGCCATAATCGCTTATCTTCGATTCGTACGCGGGTCGGGTGTTTATTTACCTATTCTGGAGCAGTCGAATTTTGTGAAATGGCTCTTAATTTCTACAATTTGTACAGTTTAGTTTTTTAATTAATTTACTTACAACTTAGCATGTTAATAAATAACCGTATTTTAGGATTCAACGCATCATTCTTCTGTCCATATTTCTCTGCAATCATATTTTTAAACGACACAATGTTGTTATTACACAATTTTTCGTAAGCACTCGCGTAGACAGAGTGGTTGATAGTCGATAAAACTTTATCGATAACTCTGGAATCATTGTGAATGTTTATAATTTTCTTAGCACATTCACTTGTCCACACAGTTTCTTCTAAAAATATGTTGTATCGCTCGTTTTGGTCGAAGACTCGGCACTAAAAACAATGAAAAAGTTAATTCTGATAGCTTTAATTTCGATTAAACCCAGAATCTATCGACAGTTAGATTCTTCTTTTGAAAATGTGACTTGTGAGCTTAAAATAGGTGATGATTAAGTAACAAGAAATCGTCATGTAAACTATTTTCAACTATAAATAAAACTGGTTTTATACGTAAATTACTGACAAATTAATTACTGACTGTAGTATTTGTTTTTGGATTTAAAGGTATTTTGAAACGCGTTCACCGAATCAGTTTTTTGGTCTTAAATATTTGGATATTGAAAGGACGAAATTATCGACACGGTTGTTAGTCCAAACATGGAAAACAAATTACTTTAAACTTACCTCATCACTAATTTCATCGGTGACACACACTTCAGATCGGAAGTCCAACAAAGCGATCAATACATACAACGCTATATTATCGTCATATTGTTCAATATAATCTCTGAGCATTTCCCCACACTTGCTCGGTATTACTTGTGAGTTCACTTCAAGTATCGATAGAATAGTGTTCGCCGTTCTTTGTCGCAGTGTGTCGCTATCGTCTTCTAAAGTTGTTATTAGTGTAGCGAAGAGTGTCGCTGTGTATTCAACTGTAGACAAATAGATATTTTTTTAATAAATATAAACTTTCGACTGAATTAAAAATGAAATATTATAAACTTACATCTATTTTCTATGCTTAATTCATTCAAATCTAACTTTATTAATCGCGCAGCATTGTTCTCCAAAAATCCAACAACTACACTACGATTCTCATCTTTATTGTCAGGTGTGCTGCATGCGAATACAGTCCTTAACACTTCGATTATTAAGTCCAAACTTATCTGCTCTATATTCTTCGTAACAAACTTCGATAGACTTTCCAAATATATATGCGTTAGATTTTCATGTGAATCGTTGATACAATCGAATAATTTTATAATGATATAATCGATAGAGACTTCCTGATTTTCGCTAGCAATATCGACTATTGCTTGTTGCGTATCGCCCTCTATCGTTAGAACTTTCAAGCACTTCTGTTTGCATTCTAAATATTTTGCATTTTTCATTACTTTACACAACAATTTTATGTAGTTTTTGTTGTTTATAAGTTCTTGTAATACTGTATCGTTCCTGATTGTTGATAAATGTTCTTGAAACTTGTTTTCTGTTTCCAAATCTTTGTGTAGTATTAAGATATAATTTAAAGCTGCTAAAACAACGTCGTAGCTATTATGTTCAAGGCCCTTAAGTACAATTTCACATATAATATCTATTTTGTTTACTTTTGTAATTATTATGAGGTATAAGTATAGTGAGTTGGCAAGACAGATGTCTCTGCCAGATGTTATTTTTTGTACCGTTTCATTAAAAATTATTTTCGGTAGTAATGTTAGAACTTTCTTAATAATTTCTTCATTAAGAACTGTAGGAAATCTGCAACGAAAATAACCAATTTTATAGACCATTATACAAACTGTTTTTTATATTGTTATAGCATTTATAATATTCAGATAAAATTTATAACAAAGTTTTATGTATATTGATTTGCTAGCTAAAATATGGTTGTTAGATATGTAATACGATCACCTTTTTTTATTATCGACAAAGTCGATTCGACACCGCTACTGATATCGATAATGCCCACGGCAATATCGATAATGCCCACGGCAATATCGATACGTATCTCACTTACCTCCATATTAACAAGTTGATAACTTTAACATATTCATCAGCGATAACGTAGCAAGGCAAGTCCCCCACAGCTTGCTCCAGCACCCACAGGCTACTATCGATACTGCGCGCGACTCTATCGACCATTTGTTTGTCGATAGTCATTTCCGGCTTGGCGTCTAATAACCTTATCAACTGGAGGAGTATCCCGTGACAGTAATTACGCTTTATGTTGGTATTGTGGAGGATCGTGAACATCGATTCTAAGTGGGGTAGGTATCTGCAATAAATGCGAAAGTTATCACCTTTAGAAGGATATGTCTACAATACGAATGACCAGCTCGACCGGTTTGATACCACTGTTACAGAAAATCGACTTAGCTCTCGCTGTTGCCTCTCATTCAGTAATTGAGGTTTCCGATGGGCCAAGTCTACCCTTCACTGCTTAAAACATATTCCCTTTCTTTAAGGTTGGCAACGCTTTCATAGTTCTTTTGGTATCGTTAGTGTCTATGGGCGGTGGTGATCACTTTTCACCTACCTGCACGTTTGCCAGTATCTGCTATATTTTTTTTTAAATGATGTTTTGCGATTAAGGAAATGTACACCAGTTTTGAAGAGCAATTTAGGAATTGTGAAGTAACTCACTGTTCTGGTGATATTAAAGGCACCATGGCTTTGGCGGCCAATTGTCTCGTCTTCAGCACGCTGCTTTTGGCACACGATAGCACGTGCGGAATGTATGCTACTAGCTGAAAATAACATTCAAAGTCACACCGTACAATTTGCATGTAAAAAAATAAATTGTGATTTTTATATCATAATTTGAGAGTGAAAGAGGAAAAATACTGTTTAAAAAGGCTTGTGTTGCCATGATTTTAGAATTAATAGACAGGTGAGAATTAAATATGTTGGCTCTTAGCTGTAAAGTAAAAAAAAAAACTACCAAAATTCAAATTAACCACAGTCGTGTATCGAAGTATCGATACTATTGACAGTCGATAATATACCTCTAGAGTATCAAACTATCGATAATTTACGCAATATTGTAGGCTAGAAGCTCTACCTTCAAAGTCAAACAAAATAAAATTCAGGAACAAATGTAAATCAGTTTCGTTGGAAAATGACTGTTGGAGTATAATATGTTGAAGCTATACTTCAGTGATGGTATCGATATTATAGTAAAATCTACAATTGATCGACACACCTTTAGATTAGAGACGGTGCCTTCCAGAGATGATGGGTAGAGTCGAGCCAGCAGTAACAGTATCGGGTATAGTGATGGGTGGATAGTTTGCTCGTTCTCACTGCGACTTACTTCTTGCAGCTTTTCCTGGAAACATAGACGTATATTTCCCCCCATAATAATAGGCAGGCAACGAATTTCCACCTGCCTTAAACGAAATATGCTTCAAATGTTCATATTTTTGTACATATCAAAACTTACATACATACATACATAACATAAGCTCTTGCCTGTATCCCCGAAGGGGTTGGCAGAGATGCATTAGCGAACTAGTACACCCACATTTCGCCGAGCTTCGTTCGTCCCAGATGTGATAGGGGGCGAGCCTATCGCCATATCGGGCACAAATTCCAGACTCCGAACTGATATGGAGAAATCCAATATCACTTTGCCCGACTCGAGGATCGAACTCGAGACCTCAGGATGGTAGCCGTACCGAAATACAACCACGCCACCGAGGACGTCTTACCGAAACTTACATTTATCATGTAATACGGCATGTGTCTCAAAGATCAAATCAAAATAAAAAAAAATCAAAGAAAGATATTATAATAACATACCAGCATGTAGTCATAGAGTCGTGGATATCTGAGGAAGAATATCCGTCCGGTCATCTTGTTCCGGAGGCACAGCGCGTCGGAGTCCCGGGTTCGAGTCACGCCGAATGTGCGCACCATCAGCGACGAGAACAGCAGCGTCGACGAGTTGCGCTCCTGACATTTTTTAAATTTTTAATTGGGAAAATACACGATTGTACATTAATATTGGGTACATCACAAATTAATAAAAAACAGATAGATAAAGCTTGTTAAATTCTTAAATACTACAAAGATTGAGTGGTAGAGCCACGCTGTAGACAGTAATGTCTATAGCACGAATGGGCCGGCTCGACCGGTTAGATACTACTATTCCCCCCTCCCTTTCCCAATCCTTTTCCCCTCCCCTTACATTCCCTCCTTTTAGGTTGTCAACGCACCCATGATTCTTTTTGTGTCTTTGGTGTCTATGGGTGGTGGGGATCACTTACCATCAGGTGACCCATCTGCTCGTTTGCCAATCTCTGCTATAAAGATTCATTTGAACATGACGTCACAACAGTATAGTGAGTGTTATAAAACCACAGAGGAGGAAGGGTTTTTGCTAAAAAATCACGTAATTTTTGGATAACCACTATACCGTAGATGAATGGGGGAGTAAATATACTGATGTGATTGACTTACCGTCCACGTCCGTCCATGGAACCCTTCGAGAGCAGCCAGGAGCGCATCCTGCACATGCGGTGCCACTGCACTCTGCCCCGCGGCTCCTCTCACCAACGCGCGCAATACATTACTACAGCGAGACCACACCTCCGCCTCCATTTCATCCATATTCACTTCCAAATCATCACTTTCTTTAAGTTTCTCTTCTAGTTTACGTTCTTCTTTCAAAGATTCAATTTCGTTCATTTCTGATTTCTCTTTTCTTAGTCTATGTTCCTGAGTAGAAGATTCTTTTATATCATCCATGTTTACTTCCAGATCATTAATTTCTGTTTTATCTTCTATAAGTATTTCTTCTTCCTTTATTAAAGTCCTGGTTTTAACAGATTCTTGTTTTTGATCTGTGTTTTTTGTGTTCGACTGTACATTACTGCATCGTTGTATAAGTCTTGTGATGCAGTCGTGGAAACACCGAGAGCTTCCAAGTGCTTGTACTTCACTCGTCACTAAAGCCTGGAAATTGATATCAACAAAGCGATTCTATATCTGTAATAATATACCTCTACAATAGGTATATCAATAGTACAATAATGAATTAATAATAATCATTTTAATATGCTCGCTTAATAAAGCAGTGCCAATTTAGGAAATTACCTATAGTAAATGTATCATACCGTAATGTTTTTCTAAAATTTCAGTTTTAGCTTTCAATGATCTTGATACTTTATCGCTAGGTCTCTATCTATTTAGGATCACCCTAGAAGTAATCAATTCAGAATACTATTACAATTATCAATATTCTTATCAATTTCGTGGAAATATCACGTAACAAATTAAAAACACACTGAAAAATTCCCTTAAAATTATTAAGACAACAAACCTGTATCATGAAAGGCACGCCAGCACTCCTCCTGGTGGCGCATAGAGTCCCCTTCTCTCTGGACATGATGGTGTCCATCAACTGAGACAACCACGACCGTGGGAGAGAATGCAGCTCCGCGTTTCTACAACGCCATAACCTGCACCATACATAACCATAAGTATAACTAAAACTTAATTATCGTTTTTTTTATAGCAGAGACTGGCAAACGAACAGATGGGTCACCTGATGGTAAGTAATCTCCACCGCCCATAGACACCCAAGACACAATAAGAATCATGGGTGCGTTGCCAACCTAAAAAGATGACATGGAAGGGGAGAGAATTGGGATTGGGAAAGAGGGGGGGGGGGGAGGGAATGGGCCACCGGAAATCTCACTCACCGAACGAAACACGACAGCAAGCTGCCACTTTACGTTGGTTTCCTGAGACAGTGGTATCCAACCAGTCGAGCCGGCCCATTCGTGCTGTAGACGTTACTGCCTACAGCGTGGCTCTACCACTCATAAATTAAAATTTTAAATTATATTTTTTAAAAATTTAAGGATATCATGAACTCAAAGGAATTGTAACATTAACTTTTCAGAGGACCTACACCTCAGTCTGCCCCGTGACAATGAAGGCTGAAAACCATTCGAACAATCGCATCGGGAGTAAAAGTAATAAAGACCAAAACCTCAAAGTCGACGTTAATACCCCATCACATCTCAACCATATTCACCATCACCCTTGGAGTGAGCTTTATTTAACACCAAAATAATCTTGAAATTTACTCCATATTTACTATAGGTAACGGGGACATAGTATGTACATAGAAAGGTACTGACAAATTGAGAACCTTCTCCTTTTTAGTCGGTTGAAAAATAGTATTATTCCAATTAACTTGTTATGCGAGCTAATTTATATTGCCCATACGATCGATAGATTTACAAATTTCATGAATTTTTCCCATTTCATTATTTTACTATTTGGTCCCATGGTTTACTGTTCTTATGATTTTCTGATATTATGGCTAATGGTCTCACGGTCTACTGGTCTTTCAGTCTTATATGACCTTACTTATAAAAACATTTGGACCGTGTTGTGCAGAAATGATCCAAGCCACATTTCTTTTTTACATCAATATGGTCTATAATGGCTTAGACTTTAGATCATGTTGGCATCAATAAAAAATGTGGGTTGGATCATTTCTGCACAACACGGTCCATTTTAGCTGAGCAAATGGTTAGAAATAGTCTGTCACTTTTTTCCTTGTGTCATATTGAAAATAAAAGGGACAGATTATTCTTAACCATTTGCTTAGCTAAAATGTTTTTATAAAGCCGGGTTTCCTGTACTAAAACATTACATAAAACACCTAAACAGAACATGCATTTGTTATCTATGGTTCATTGTTCAACGAGCAACCCTTGAGTTTGTTTCGGAATTTCTTCTCAGGGATAGCCACGAAATGCCGACGCCATTACTTTATCAATATCTTAGAATCAATATATACTCGTAATTGACATGTGAAAGTAGTATAAAATATCCTATTTGCAGGATAAATGATTTGAAAAAAAAAGGTGAGAGCTAAAAACGTTGTTTTGCGTATGTGTTTTTAGGTTATTTTGTGTACTGCAGGAGACCCGGCTTAAGTAAGGCCCATAGTCTACTGGGCTGTCAGTTGGTATCACGTTTTATTGGCCAGGTGGTCTACCGCTCTGATAGTCTTCCAGTCTCACGGTATAGTATCTTGGTCTACTGACCTATCCAGCAGTCTGGTGAAGCCCACATACGCCTGTTCGAAGGCTCCTCGATGTTTGGTCTCCGCCAGCAGAGTGGTGAAGTGTTCTCCCATACTGGCGAGCTGGTGAGCTTGTAAGGTGCCGGTGGGGGGACCCTCGTTACTGATGGTGAGGCGTGAGGATATCGTGCCTAGCAGGAGGGACACCTATAAAGATAACATACATAAGCTCACGCCTCTATCCCCGACAGGGTAGGCATATGCAAATTTTAGAATTAGAACAATAATATTTCACCAGGCTTAGTACCAGTCCCAGATGTTATAGGGAGCGCTTACATCTTAAGAGGTTCTTGGTGATTGACTCAAGAACCAAATGCAAAAGGCAGTGTTACTGGACACGACATGATTTGTGACGAGGTTCCTTTAAGGTCCTAACCACCGGTGGCTTGGAACCCGAACCTCGTCAAGGGAGGGGAATAAAGTAATATTTTTTAATGTATTTTGATATATTATATTTTACTCTTTATTTTAAAAACCTTTAAAATAAAGAGTACTAAACATAAATAATAATAATTATTCCTGTCACATTACTTGTTTTATCATCAAAGGTGAACATTTACCTCTTTAACAGATCTCCATGCACACAGCAGTACCATCTGCGCAGTCACCTGACGTCCGTCTGATAATGATACTCCGCTGTGTACGACGGAAATTAAATCAGTTATACAGGATGTTTCATAAAGTTGGTATCAATAATAACAACACTTACAGAGGGGATGGCTAGCAATCTGGCGGTAAAGTTTCAAATTTTGTAAGGCTCATAGTTTTTGAATAATGGCAACTTGAATCTGTAGCGATATTTTTTTTTCTGGCTCATGGTTAGCTGCAGTACATTTTCAAACCATCGATGGGGTAATTACTTATTTTTAGCATACACAAAGCAAATACTATGCTAATTTTTTTTTTACAGAAGAGGGTCAAACGAGCAAGTGGGTCACCTGATGTTAAGTGATCACCGCCGCCCATAAACATCCACAATACCAGGGGAATCATTGCCAATAATAATTGCCAGGATTTACAGGTCGTATTCAGATTTGAAAATCCCAATGCTTAATAATGGATTTTTCAATTTTTATTTTACTATTACGCTTTAAATCGTTGTCCCTGTATGCGGAATTGTTACTGGTACCAACTTTATGAAACACCCGCTATAACTGAACAACGGGGTATTTATACAGGCTGTTGCAAAAAGGTTGTATCAATTATAAATACATTTAAATGCATTTTCACTCACATATTATTTGACGTATAAAATAATTAAGAATCGCGATGGAATCCGTAATTATTTAAATTTTTCAATGTAAAACATTCACGTAAATTAATTTCTTTTTTCTAGCTTACCTTATCCAATTTTCATTTGGGATTGACGCAATTTTTTTACGCATGGATTTGGCTTTGTTTTGACGACCGGCTGCTTTCCTGACGTTGATCATCTTTAGGGGATCGAAGCCGGACAAATAGTGTTAGAACATCCTATCCTACCTGGAAATCGAACCCAGAACCTTCCGGTTTACGGCATATGTACGCTGCCACTAACCCAGAGACGCGACACTATAAGATAAATGTATAAACGTTTAGTATCAGTAGACGCCCTCACCGCCTCCTTGGTCTAGTGGCATCATACATGGGCTGTGGACCGGGAGGTCGTGGATTCGATTCCCAGCTCGGGCAAAACGAATTTGTTAGTTTAATTTGCCCGGGATTGTATTGATGTCAGTCAGGCAGCCAGTTTTAAAACTTTAGGTCAAATCCTTTCAGCAACATGCTTGAAAAGTGTGTTGCGCCGACCCCACATTAATGAGGGATAAGGGCAGGTAGAAGGAACACGTCCTCACCGCGAGTTGCCATGGTCCCCCACGGCGACGCCACACGTGTCCATGGGCAGGTGTCCCTCGGGCGAGGAGCTGTTCACCACACAACCCACGCTGCCGTTCACTCGCACACAACACTCTATCATCTCCTCTATTAACTCACTCCAGCTGCCATCTTCACGTATCGCCCTGAAACGATTAGGTACTTGACTATGTTTAATTTTATACACATTTTTATAAGCAAATAAAACGTAAAAGAAACCCTTCTGTAAATATTGCAACGAAATTGGTTGAAAAAAGAGCTAATAGTTCATATTTTAATTTCTGAAATGATCGGGAGTGGGGGCATAGTGGAGACATCGATAGACATCGTTATGGTTGTGACGTGAATATACTGATACTTCTCTTTCCTGCAGTTTTACGGCTATACCCAACTTCAAAGGCTTATAACTTTTTTATTTTTGAAAATATTGCTTTATTTCTTTCTGTGCTACATTTTGATACGAATTATAAATAGACAGACGAGCAACATGATTCCAATTTTAACAGACCTCTCTTCCCAATGCCTAATCCCTTCTTTTAAGCTTGGCAACGAAAGAAAGAAAGGAGATTTGGTATAACGCATATTATTTCTGTAGATAAACCACGGTTGCTCCCCTAGAATGACTTAACAGGTTGGTAAAACCAAGCAAAATATTTTCTACAACATCTTTGAAAATTTGTAACACAGAACCGAAAGTGGAGTACGATAAGTGCAGATGTAAGATGCATTTTTTTTAAAGCAGAGACTGGAAAACGGGCAGATGTCACTTTACGTCGGTTTTCTGTGAGACAGTGGTACCAAACCGGTCAAACCGGTTCATTCGTGCTGTAGACGTTACTGTCTACAGCGTGGCTCTACACTCAAAAGACTCAAAATTTCAACCACTTACTCAGCATCCACGTATCTGATGAGATGTGCCATACAGTGCAGCAGGCCGTACATGGGTGCTTCTCTGGCGCCCTCCACTATGTTCAGCGTGCAGATACCCAGCTCCACAGACAACCTCATCAACAAACGCTTCAGAAGGATATACATTACTGGCTCTGATGTGTTACTGTAGAAAAATAATATAAATATCCTCACGCTTGTCGCTCCGAAGGAGAATTAGAACACCCACATTTATTCGAGCTTACTTCCATCCCAGATGTAATAGGGGGCGAGCCTATCGTCACATCGGGCACAAATTCCAGACTCCAGTCCGATACTAAAAAATCCAATATCACTTTGCCCTCGCCGGGTCGACCCCGAATCCCCAAGACGATAGTTGTATCGCGCACGCAATACCCCTACGCCACCGAGGCGCTGCAGGTATTTCATCATTTGATTACAATAATTTAAGTTTAACAAAAAACTAAAACCGTCTTTAAAATTGAAACTACAATATTAAATTATTCAAACTAAAATATATTATGCAATTTTGATGGTATATGGTTAATAAAAGCATTAATTTCAATTAAACTCGACTTTTAATTAAATTTATTGATTATAACAGGGAGTGTGGTTCAGACATCGATCAGAGAGAGAGAGAGACAGAGTGATAGTTGACACTTGACAGTTGACAAACTAACCTTTTTTGACATAATTTGTACTAAGATACATTACAATTACCAAAAAATTCAAACAATATCACATACATACAGGGCGAATTGATAACATTTATTTTTGAAATCGGTTACAAACTTACCACACTGTCCCTTGTAGTATATTATGAGGCAGTTTCCTTCTCAAAAAGTCAAATTTATACGCAGCCGAGGTGCAGTCAGTGGGTTTTAAAGACGACGCTTGAAGAAGGATATCTTCAAAGTCTGTGCTTATTTTGTACGTGTTTTCCTGTAGACAAAACAACAATTAAGGTTTTTATTCTTTTTATAGCTTAAAATGGCAAACGAGCAGGTGTGTCACCTGTCAGTAAGTGATCTCCACCGCCCATAGACACCCAAAACTAAAAGTCATGGAAGCGTTGCGAATCTTAAAGAGGAGTATAGAGCAATTTCTATACTATTTCTAGATTGGCAAATTGTCTTTCACAAAACCGAGTACCATCCAAAGAAATCCAAATTGACAGATAAGAAGTCAAATCCGATTTGAGAAACAAGAGCTCAAATTCGGGTTTACAGATAGGAGGGTAAATCTAGTTATTTCGTTAAAATTACCTTAAATAATTCGACAGGACACGTGTCGAGTATCTCCAACGCGAACGCTTTGTTGTTCTCGTAACTGTCCTCGAGATGCGACAACAACTTGTCCACGTACTCACGCTTCCACACTCTGCGAAACAACAAACATATTATTTATTTATTTATTTTAAGAAGATTTACAGACAAATAAATACAATATGTGTAGATTCTGTGAATAGGCCTATGCTAATTACAAATCTTCGCAAATGAAATATAATATGACTAACTCTTGAAGCCTTGCATCGGGACACCAATATTTTTCTATAAAATATAGCCTGTTACTAATTGATAATTAATATTTTTGATCACTTTATGTACTAAACTTCTAGATTACAACAATAATTTTGAAAATCAGGCCACATTCTTATCCCACACTGGCGAATGGTCCATACAACAAGTCTTCTTACCTGTGCCGAATTGTTTACTAATCATTAAATCAATTCAAAGAGAAACTAGCATCGGCTTCTGTTTTAGAAATTTTCACCCCTTCGACACTACTGTCCCAATAAAACAAAAACATCCTGTATACACACCTGTCCCTAATAAAAAATGCAGCCTGTATATACACCTGTCCCAAATAAAAAAATCTACCCTTATACACGCCTGTCCCAATAAAAAAAAAACACCCTATACACGCCTGGCCCAATAAAAAAAATCCTGTATACACACCTGTCTCCATCGAGCTGTGCACACCAGACCAAAATCTGTAGAGCTACACATCGCCTGCTATAATTAGCGCCGGGCAACAAACTGTCGAAACATAACGCCCTCAGATCTTCCACAAAATGTGTGTAGTTGGAGTATTCCAGATGATTGTGTTTTTTTAACACTTTACCGCTGTCTTCTAGACGCTTCATGAACTATGAAAGAGTTGTGAGGTCTTATAGGCCGAGATCCGATTGCAATATCACTACGTTCATCATGTATGTAGTCAAAATCTATTTTAATGGATATATTTTAATAATATATTTTTAATTAAAAATATTCGCGAGCAAATTTTGATTGGCACCTTGGCAAAAATAGATTCCCCCATTTATAATTCTCTCTATCATCTATAAAAATTTGTTTCGACTACATACTTTATGAACGTAGTGATCTTGCAGCCGTATCTCGGTCTATTACTTATAAATAAAAAGAACATAACACAACATAAGCTCACGCCTGTATCCCCGAAGGGGTAGGCAGAGGCGCACTAGCGAACTAGAATACCCACATTTCGCCGAGCTTAGTTCCGTCCCAGATGTGATAGGGGGCGAGCCTATCGCCATATCGGGCACAAATTCCAGACTCCGGGCTGATATGGAAAAATCCAATATCACTTTGCCCGACCCGGGGATCGAACCCGAGACCTCAGGACAGACAGTGGAAACCACTACCCATTAGGTAGCCCTGCTGCTCACATTTCAACCTCTGATAGGAATTAAAAAAATACACTAAAATCCTTATAATCTACGCAAAATCTAAATACGTACCTTCTTCATAATAGAGAGAGTGAGTTGCCTAAAGTTAGGCGCTTGCGCATTGATATTGTATTTGAGGTAACATAGTATGAACGACAGATCGCCTGCAGTAAAAGCTTCTGTTGACTTTGGAGACTCCACAATCAGAGACAATGATAGGATTCTTGTCTGAAATAAAAATGGCACAAATAATCTATACTAATATTATAAAGCTGAAGAGTTTGTTTGTTTGTTTGTTTGTTTGATTGAACGCGCTAATCTCAGGAACTACTGGTTCGATTTGAAAAATTCTTTTTGTGTTGGATAGCCCAATTATCGACGGTGGCTATAGGCTATATATCATCACGCTATGACCAATAGGAGCGGAGCAGAAATGAAAAATGTTTAAAACCGGGGAAGGCGATATCTCAGAAACTACTGGTTCGAATTGAAAAAATCTTTTTGTGTTGGATAGCCTATTTATCGAAGATGGCTATAGCCTATATAACATCACGCTTTGACCAATAGGAGCGGAGCAGAAATGAAAAATGTTGCAATATCGGGAAAATTTATATCTCGGACAGAAACTACTGGTTCGAATTGAAAAATTCTTTTTGTGTTGGATAGCCCAATTATCGACGGTGGCTATAGGCTATAAAACATCACGCTATGACCAATAGGAGCGGAGCAGATATGAAATATTTTGAAAGGACTATATTTCAGAAACTACTGGTTCGAATTGAATTTTTTTTTTGTGTTGGATAGCCCCTATTTATCGAGGATGGCTATAAGCTATATAACATCACGCTTTGACCAATAGGAGCGGAGCAGAAATGAAAAATGTTACCAAATCGGCAAAATTTATATCTCAGAGAGAAACTATTGGTTCGAATTGAAAAATTCTTTTTGTGTTGGATAGCCCAATTATCGACGGTGGCTATAGGCTATTTAACATCACGCTATGACCAATAGAAGCGGAGCAGAAATGAAAAATGCTGCTAGCGGGGAATTTTATATCTCAGAAACTACTGATTCGATTTGAAAAAATATTTTAGTGTTGACCAAGGGGATGAATGGTAGGGTGACTAAGGGGTGACTGACGGGGTGATTGATGGGGTGACTAATGGGGTGACTGACAGGCTGACTGATGGGGTGGCGGACGGAGTGACTGACGAGGTGAATGACGGGGTGACAGATGGGGTGACCGACTGGGTGACAGCCGGGGTGACAGATGGAGTGACCGACTGGGTGACAGACGGGGTGACAGACGGGTGACAGAAGAGTCACAGACGGGGTGACAGACGGGGTGACAGACGGGGTGACGGACGTGGTGACAGACGGGGTGACAGACTGGTGACAGACGGGGTGACAGACGAGGTGACAGACGGGGTGACAGACGGGGTGACAGGCGGGGTGACAGACGGGGTGACAGGCGGGGTGACAGACGGGGTGACAGACGGGGTGACCGACGTGGTAATAGACTGGGTGACCGACTGGGTGACAGACGAGGTGACAGACGGGGTGACCGACTGGGTGACAGACGAGGTGACAGACGGGGTGACAGACGGGGTGACATACGGGGTGACAGACGGGGTGACAGACGAGGTGACAGACGGGGTGACCGACTGCGTGACAGACGGGGTGACGGACGTGGTAATAGACTGGGTGACCGACTGGGTGACAGACGAGGTGACAGACTGGGTGACCGACTGGGTGACAGACGAGGTGACAGACTGGGTGATCGACTGGGTGACAGACGAGGTGACAGACGGGGTGACAGGCGGGGTGACGGACGTGGTGACAGACGGTGTGACAGAGGGTGTGACTGACGGGGTAAGAGACGGGGTGACAGACGGTTTGACAGACGGTGTGACTGACGGTGTCAGAGACGGGGTAATGACGGCAGAAGTAGATCGTCCCATTACCTCTTTTAGAATTAATGTGCTATAGGTGCCTACGACTCACTCTTTCAACCCTCTCTCTCATACGCAGACGAAGTTGCGCGGGTCAGCTAGTATTACATAAGCTCACACCTGTATCCCCGAAGGGGTAGGCAGAGGCTCACTAGCGAACTAGAACATCCACATTTCGTCGAGCTTAGTTCCGTCCCAGATGTGATAGGGGGCGAGCCTATCACCATATCGGGCACAAATTCCAGACTCCGGGCTGATATAGAAAAATAAATAATATTAGCCCTGTTATATTACTGTCCCACTGCTGGGCACGGGCCTCATCTACTAATGAGAGGGGTTAGGCGTTAGGCTACCACGCTGGCCTAATGCGAGCTGGTAGACTTCACATACCTTCGAAATTCTTGTAAAGAAATTCTCGGGTATGCAGGTTTGCTCACGATGTTTTTCTTTACCGTTATAGCAAGCGATAATTCACAATGAAAACACACTTAACATAGAAAAGTCAGAAGTGTATGCTCGATTTTAGGGTTGGTCTTGAACCTCCGACACTCGTCTCGGCAGTCCGTACCATACCCAACTGAGCTATCGCTGCTTGTAGAAAAGGCATATTTAGACGCAACATGTAAAATAAGGGTATTCTAGGGTCGCCTCCTTGGTCTAGTGGCAGCGATTATTCGCTGTTGACAAGAGGTTTGAGCGGTAGAGCCACGCTGTAGACAGTTACGTCTACAGTACGAATGGGCTGGCTAGACCGGTTCGATACCACTGTCTCACAGAAAACCGATGTAAATTTGCAGTTCACTGCTGCGTTCTGTCCGATGAGTGACATTTCTGCTTTTCCCAATCCCTATTTTCCTCCTCTTAGGTTGGTAACGCACCCATGATTCTTTTTGTCTTTAGTATCTATGGGCTGTGGAGATCACTTACCATCAGGTGACGCACCTGCTCGTTTGCCAGCCTCTCCTAAAAAAAGGGGTCTTGAGTCGAATAATGCGGCTATGATTTCAGAGCACATGAATTTTAGGTAGGCGGTCATAAAAATGAACCCGAATCCTGTCTGCAACACACTGGGAAAAGTACCTATGTTACATAGATCCTCACATTGGACTGGCATAAGTATTTTCTTCCACTTGCTTTTTGTGATACCAAATCATTGAGTGTGTTTGTGTGTGTGAAGTTTAAAGAATCTAGGTTTTGTTACCTCGTCAACAGCATCCACAGCAGCCATTTTCAACACGTCATAGCTTATCAATCCCTTCCATTTGTCAGAGTGGTCGGTACACAACTTGTTGGTGACCCCTGACTTGCGCACCACGCTTAATAACATCAGCACACATTTCAGATCTTCATTTTTGGACGACATGTCTGTTTGTTTTATGTACGGTAAGCTGCAATAATATGTATGATTATACTATTTTAATTATTATGTAGATGTACAATAAGTGTTTGACAGCCTCCGTGGCGCAGCGGGTGAGTAGCTGGCTGCGAAACGTGAGGTCGCGGGTTCGATTCCCGTACCGAGACAAATGTCTGTGTGGCCCACAGATATTTGTTTCGGCTCTGGGTGTTGTGAGAGCGTGCGTCTCTCGTCGGTTTCTGATACCCACGACACAAGACTCGATCTTAGTGTGGGGTCAGGACTATGTGTGTGATTGTTGGGTGTATTTATTTATTTAATAATAAGATCGAAATTAGTATTTGTAAATGTATTTATATTTGACCTGTAACTATTTGTTAATATTTGACGGGAACATTTTTTTATGAATAGAATTAAGTTCGGCATAATCTGTAGATCATCATAGCTATGATATAAAGTAAATATCTAAAGCGTAGAGGAATTTATCCAGCAGATTGATTTTAGCCTTATTTAACATTGCACGATGGGCATTTACGAAAAAGGCTTGTTTAATGGAACCCGAAATTAACTTTTTGCCTTGCATATATTCACGAATTAAATACTTACATACAATTCATGATATCTTCATCCCATTTGACAGCTTTCACCAACAAACTCTCCAAAATATTGAGCACAGTTGAATCAATGGTGTTTGTTGTTACATGTACCATTATCGGCTTAATCCATTGTTTGTGTATATCATCTGTGGTACATTCCTTTATGTGCTTTTGTAACATAATCTCAAGGGCTGTTGTTGCCTAAAATATATACCTCCTTATTCATAATGAAATTCTGATCTTCTCATTCTGGTCTTATCGAACGCATAACCCTACTTCTGCCTAGTTTAGCTAAAAGAGAACTAAAATATGTTTATCGAATACAATGTTGCTGGTTACAGAAAAAACTTTATTTTTATCTCTGGCAAGCTTTGAATTGTTTCAATAGGAAATCTTGACTGGAAACAATAAATAAAAAATATATATCAATCTTAGATGGGGTTAGGACCCCCCAGGATAGTTTAGGGCCTATAACAAAATTAATGTCGGAATCGGCCATGTTTTCACTATCGAACATTGGAATTATGAATACAATTTTTATGAACGTACTATTGCGGTCTTATTACGCTCTACTAAGTTATTATGAATAATGGGAATAGTGTTTTGTATGTGACATTTTTATACAGGGTGTTGCGAAAATCAGGTATAATTCTTAAAACCAAATCATTGTTAATATTACATCGTGACAATTTATTGATTGTAGTTAGAAATCAACAGATTTGAATTTGGGTTCCCTTAGGAAGTTATTTATTCCTTTTCGTCCTTTTTTGTGTGAATAACCAGCTTTACCATCCGGCTTTGTAACAGTGTATATTGAAGTGAACAGTGATATTAGTGGTTTAAATGTACATATATTTCTACTATATTCTACCAAAAACACTATTAAGAATAACTATCGACTACGCATACGAATAGAGCTCAAAAAACGAAAGTAGTTCATGCTAGAGGCTCAATTTAACAAAGAATATTTAACCGACATACATACATTCAGGTTAAATGCCATATCTTAGTTATACTCACACTCGCTTGAACAGCTTGTACATTCAACGCGTCCAGTAACTCAGGTATAACACTAGGTATCCTTTCCATTATACTTAATGCCCCTAGCTCGGTAGTTAGCGAACTGATACTTAAGTAGTAACTCTTGCGCATCTTGTCTAACGATAAAAGAGACGTAAACAATTCGTTTAGGGCTTTCTCTTCGCCTGTAATAATGTAAATTAATGTTACTTGGAGTGGTAGAGCCACGCTGTAGACAGTTACGTCTACAGCACGAATGGGTCGGCTCGACCGGGCAGATAC
This sequence comes from Clanis bilineata, assembly GCA_036417725.1. NCBI lineage: Eukaryota > Metazoa > Arthropoda > Insecta > Lepidoptera > Sphingidae > Clanis > Clanis bilineata. The sequence goes on along the minus strand of CM071154.1, from coordinate 16,017,268 downwards.
CACTGTCTCACAGAAAACCGACGTAAAGTGGCAGCTTGCTGTCGCGTTTCGTTCGGTGAGTGAGATTTCTGGTGGCCCATTTCCCCCCCTCCCTTTCCCAATCCCTTTTCCCTCCCCTTCCATTTCCTCTTTTTAGGTTGGCAACGCACCCATGATTCTTATTATGTCTTGGGTGTCTATGGGCGGTGGAGATCACTTACCATCGGGTGACCCATCTGTTCGTTTGCCAGTCTCTGCTATAAAAAAAAAATAATAATAACTAATCATTAACTTCGCGAGGAGTACAGATTTTCAGCCACAGTGGTATGGTTGTATTAGAAGCGGAGAAATATGGGTGTTCTAGTTCACTAGTCCATATTTGCCTACCCTTTCGGGGATATAGGCGCGAGCTTATGTTTCATGTATGACTACATATTTAAAAACACCTGGAAATCAAACCCAGGACTTTCATACACAAAGCGATTTGAATTTAATACCTCATGTGACTTGTTCACATGTGTCTCATGTGATGTGCCGAATAAATGTTTCTTTCCTTTCTTTCTTTCTTATGGCCTTACTATACTGCTATTTGACAGCCTCCGTGGCGCAGTGGGCAAGTACTGTGAAGCGAGAGGCCGCGGGTTCGATCCCCGCACCGAGACAAATGTTTGTGTGGCCCACAGATATTTCTTTCGGATCGGGGTGTTGTGGAAAGTTTCTCGTAGTTCCTGATATCCACCACACAAGTGACAAGACTCGATCTTAGTGTGGGGTCTGGGGGGTGACTCCCGACGCTCGATTCGAACTTGAATTCGATTCGGTTTCATTTATTGACTTAAAATTCCACCGAAATCTAGTTAAAAAGTGCATTAATGTCACGTAAAAAATTACCAAATGACAAGTTCTCAAATTTAGGCAACATTAGCGCATTTTTAAACTCGATTTCGGTGGAATTTGAAGTCAATAAATGAAACCAAATCGAAATCACAATCGAATCGAGTGTCAAGAGTAAGGGGGCAGGTCTATGTGTGTGACTGTTGGGCGTTATTTATTTACTACTAAACTAACGAAGCTGTAGTATATACATACCTTGTTTCTTCAAATAAGTGCAGTATCTAACGACACAGGACAACATCTGAGCAGTGAGGTGTCTGACACTATCCATGTGGTGTTCTAAATGCGACCATATGAACACCAGCAGAAGGTCCACTATCTTCAGACCGACTTCTTGACTCGTCACCTTTTGTATTACTTTACACAGTTGTAACAGTGTACGTGATACACCTAATATGAACACTGATTCTGATGAACATCTGAAAATAAAAAATTCAAATATTAATTTGTAAATAGGCTACTAGGGTTACTTTTATACTGCATTAAACTGACCAGCACTACGGAAATGCTCTCTGGTCTGAGAAGGAGCACTAAAAAACTCTGTAGACATGTTTTAAAACAAAATAAAATTACATAGGTATACATTCAAATGCAACCGCGAAAGTTCACGCCTCGCGAACTAAAGCACCTACATTTCGCATAGCTCATTTCCGTCCCAGACGTGATAGCCTATCGCCGCCTACGGGGGGGAGCCTATCGCCATAGCGGGCGCTAATTTCAGAGTCCGGTTTGATGCTGAGCAGAAAAACCCAATATCACTTAACTCGACCTGGGGATCGAACCCAAAATATCAGGACAGCAGTCGTTTTGCGCATGCTATATGTCCCGCAAGAATCGATCCTACCAGTCAAAGTAACTATTCATACTTTTCAATGCATATTCAAAAATTAGCTCATAATACCTCTCCCCAATTTCCAGCAACAACTGAGTGAGCACAAGACATGCCGGCAAATCTCTTACAACTCGCGCCTGTAGCTTATCTACTGACACAACTGTACTTATAGCAGAGTATAACGATAGTTGTGCCGCCTCGTCTTTTAATAAATTTACTAGCTCTGTTTTCGAGTTCGGTTGAAGGATCTGAAACATTTTGAAGAGTTTTTCATCATAATAATGTTAGTTAGTGTCGATGTAAAGTGTAACAGAACAAAAGTATTAGAGACTTGGCCCAAAGTAGCATGGATGTTTAAAATATCTCTAAAGACTAGTTGTTCAATACTTGGATGTAAAATGGGCGAATCCGACATAACCGCCGCGCTTCTCCTTAGATGTGGTGGTAATGCTAAAATTATCTTCCACGAAATACAAAAAAAAAAAAAAAACGCCTTGGCAATGTCGAGACAAACTACCACCATCTCCCTTCCCCCGGCTACTGCAAGTTTCTACAACATATGTATAGAATTAGTAGTATTACCATTTTTGTACTAAATATCCTGGTCATGGAATGGGTCCTGTCAAAAATGTAACATATATGGCAATCCTGCCTTAGTAGGTATTGACGTAAGATTGGAGGTCACCAGAATTATTTCTGCAAATTCTCATACTTGAGTAAATGTATTTGCCATCAATGAATTCTCAGGTACTGTGTGTGTTCATATGTGGTTTACCATCAGATGGCCATTTCATTATTTACCACTTATTCCTTTATTTAAGCCATACTTACATCAATCCATGAGTCAGGTCCATACTCAAGCAAATGCATCGATAAGTACAATATACCGCACACAGATTTGGTGTCCATCGGCACATCTTCGTCATACAGTAGTTGCTGTATAAATGTTCTTATTGTACTGAACAATGCCGTAAGGTCAGCAACATCGGCACTCTCTACTTTTTGGACGATGTATAGTAGTAATCTTGAAGCTAGGTGTGCCAAGTTGAAGATTTCATTCTTTTCTGTTGGTGATAGTGAGGAATTTTCCCTAAAATGATTATAAAGTCTAATCAAGTACATGGGGTATTTTGCAATGGTATTTTATGATGTTCGGGAATTATTCAAATAGGTTAGCTTAAAAGTTTGAATAAGGCAAAATGGGCCTTACTTAAAACAGCATTTTTAGCTGAGCAAATGGTTAAGAATAACCTGTCACTTTTTTCCTTGCGTTACATTGTTTAAAAATGAAAGGGACAACCTATGGTATAAAGATAAGCAGTGCTTAAATATTTTTATAAGTAAGGGGCAATATGTTATTCGTTTTTTTGACATTGGTCTACAGACAGTGTATGTGCTATGGATAGGATTGTCCTGGGTTTGAATCCTAGATCATGCTACATGGGTTCTTCTAGTACAATAATTTGCCCAGGATTGGATCCCATTAGAGTGGAGGTTGAGGTCAGATATTTAGGTGGTCAAATACGTAGCCAAATATTTTTTACAACATGCTTAAAAAATAGATATCCAGCTACTGCACCTACCCTTATCCCATTTTAATGAGGGGTTGGTGCAAATTTTTTATAAGCATGTGGATATACCTCATCAATGATATACCTCATCTTACCTATTTAAAACCCTTTTAAAACATTTAAAAAAACAACATTCATTACCTTAAAGTTGTAATACAGCACTCCAAACAATCATTAAAATATGTTGCTAATGATATTTCCATCATTTTAAAAGCAGTGACTCCTGCCGGAAAGTTCTCAATACACGCAGACAACTTCATAACAATGTCTATGTAAGTTTTATAATCTGTATGTTTACTTATCATATTTGTCTTTATTTCTTCAGCCAGTATACTCGCAAATGTTTCGTAGAGATCGATCCGTTTTGTTATTTGCCTGTAATTGTAAAACAAATAAAGTTGTCTCCTTGATCTAGTGGTAACAATTGTGAACCGGGAAGTCCTAGGTACGATTTGCAGGTTTGGCAAAGGTGATTTTTCTAATTTGATTTGTCCGGTACTGGATCCCCAAAGGAGGGGTTGACATTACGCAGGCATCCGCCCTAAAAACTAAGCCAAATCTTTTTTGCAACATGCTACAAACATATGTTACACCAACACCACATTAAGGTGGGATAAAGGCAGGTAGAAAATAAGATTTGTAAAACTAAATAAAATTTTTTAAAAAGTGACAAAAAATTGTGTGAAAACTGATTTCAAAGGTAAGGTAAGGTTTTTAATTTGTCTGTATTTTTTATGTATATACATACAATACGTCACTTAACATCTGCAGCAAATTTGAACCAATTTCCAAGATTATTTTTGTGTTCGATAGAGCTTATTCCAAGGGTGATCCCATATCAATTTGGTCACTATCCGATATATTTTAAAGTAGTTTATAAGTTTTTAAACTTGTGGTTGTCTTAGGCAATAATTTTAACAAAAATGATACTTACCTGGTAATAAAACACTTAACAGGATGCTTAGGCTCTGCTTGAAAGTACACTGTTACTAGGAATTTAATCACATCTTCATCTGGTGCTTTGTTTGTGTCATTAAACACAGTTTTTAAAATCGCCAACTGGTCATCCGAACTTGAGGATCGATTAAACTCTTCGAATAATTTAATTCCCGCGTCTATAATAAATATTTAATAGAATATATTTCGAAAGCCATGTGATTCTAAATCTTTTTTTCTAGATAATAGCCAAGAGTGTTATTGTTTAAAAAATAGTATTTGTTTACATACTCATACACTTATCCAAATTCACAATTACTGGTTCAAATCCAATTGATGTTTTAGTTTTTTTGTTACCACCACCGGTAACTCTCAATGTTAAACCATTCATTTTGTAAGTTAATTATTTATTTAAGTCAAAACATGGAAATAAAGGGTCGTCAGCAACAAAAACATAACCTCATAAACATGAAAAACGTAAACACATGAAACTAGGGATAAGTAAAACCATAATAGATAAAAAAATCGATTTATCATTTATAATCATCGATACTCAGAACTAAACTACAAAATCATCAATCTTTGAAATCTTTGATGGCGGCCAAATTTTTTTTAAATAAAATAAAGAAAGAAGTAGATTAATAGTAAAGTACTATTACAATATCGGTATGTTTGTATACGCAGGAAAGTATTAAACAGTTAATCATGATTTACCCTAAGTAGTTTACTATTAAACTAGAGAAATCGATTTTTACTAAGCACTCCAAGCAGCAATGATAATTAATATTGCCACAAAGTTATTTTTTTTCGTTATAAAACAGGCAGTAATATTTTATACTTTACTCCCCCTCATGGACGAACTATCTACTTTCCGGCGCTCTTCTATCTTTTCTTAAAAAAAACATGGCCGCCATCAAACAATTCAAAGATTGATGATTTTGCCAACAACAGTATTTAATTAAACCAATACTCAAAAACTTAGCTAGTACATCCTTTTTTTACAATTCTGGCGCTCCACTCACATTAAATACGCCACATTTGTTTCACTTTATACAGTTGTTTTCCAAATTATAGAAAAACATCGATTTTACAATCATATTCATCCATTTTTTAGTATCGATTTTTTTTATTAACGACATTGCATCATGCATCCCTAATTAGAAGCTGTCAGGTTTTTTTTTTATTTTTCCTTTATGGGGAAGGCAAAGGGTTCTAGCCCATACATCTTATGATAATTTTGTCTATAACCTACTTAAGCAATAAACTATTTTCTCACAAGCGCAATGAAATAAGACGAGGTTGATTTCAAGGTTCTGCTGGAGTTTTGGTGTGAATTCCTTTCAATACGAAGATGGAAGCTAACTTGACTGCCTATCATCTTTTTTTAGTGTTTCGTAATTTTTCGCCAGGAAACCTAAAATAAATAATTAAACTTCAAACTAATAAATAAATTTAATTACTCACAGTCTCATAGATAGGTATACATTGTACAGTTGTCTCCCTGAAAACTTAACTAAGTGGCAAGCCACTGCAAGCAACTGCAAGCAGTTGCCTTTGCTGTGATAATAGGGAACTTGCATGTAATTTTCTTTTTAGTTCATTGTTAAGAACTAGGTCTCGAATAAACACACCAGAAAGAAAAACATTAAAATATGCACAAATCATTTAATTATCGCAAGTCAAAATATGACATTCAAAACCCCGCGCCAAAAAAGGACGTGACGTCACCGCGTAAAAATTGCTTTTTATTGACATCTCAGTTGACACTGACGGCTACAATGACGTTTGAACCGCTATAATTGCCTATCGTTTAAAATTTCCCCAAACCGAACAAAAATTTCCCCAAAAGCTATTTCATTAAAGAACGAAGTAAAAATTAATTGCACTCTTGAATCTTGAGCAGAGCGATGGGAAAATTAAACGAAGAAAGGAATTTGGAAAGAGGAGGACCTTCGAAATCTCATTCATCAATCACCATACTAAACATAATTACTGTTTTCCGCAAAATTGGGAAAAATACCCCAACCTGGAAACCCAGCCTAATGCAACGACGTCACTTGTGTTTTGCAATAACGTTCCATTATACGTAATTTATAATTAAGATATTTTGTGAAATATCAAGTATTTTATCCTACAAATTTCATCATAGTACATTTCAAGGTTTTGTTTATTGATTTATCAACACAATTGCTCGTTATAATTTTCGTGCAAGTTCCCCATTTAGATTACCAATGAGTACCTTCTTCAATCGAAGAATGAGAATTAAAAATTCTTAATCACCATTCTTTTCCTTTCGAAAATAAGCAACAGACGGACTCCGCATCTAGCGTTGGAAATCACGATGTCCACGAGTGATAGAAAGAAATTAACAACTTTAAGTACCTATGCCTACATAATTATGTATATTTTTAAGGACGTAGTGCTTATCTTTAAAATTACTATGTTCATTAATTCTTCCTATGTATTCTTTTTATGTTGACCATATTATAGTCTTACCATCAGTTAGTTCTTCCACCACCTGTCTTCGCTAGCCATTAATAATGCAGGTATGCTCATTACCTATGTCATAGTCTCGGAAGTCAGAGAAAAAAAATCATAGGTATAAAAAAAAAATCATTTACTCGCATCACATCACGTTTTCTTATTTACATAGAAAAACTTAGACTAAATTATCTAATTGTCGTATCACACTACCGACTTATTCAGTCTTGTCGGAAACTTGTTCAGTTTCTTTATTTTCTTCCATATTTTCTGAGACCTTTTGTGATTCTTCTGAAGGTGTGTCTAGCCCGCTGCTGTCGTCACTATTGCCTGCAAGATAACATAAACAGCTCGTTAATATTTTCGGTAAGTAACAATTCAATTTGATTTTATAAATATACAGGCGTCTGCCAACCGTCGCCTCCTTGGTCTAGTGGCAGCATATAGCGGTTGTAACTCGAGAGGTCCTGGATTCGATTCCCAGGTCAGGTAGCGTGTTTTTCTAACACAATTTTACTGGGATTGGATCCTCTAGATGGGGGGTTGACGTTATGCACCCGGTCATAAAAACTAAAGCCAGATCCTTTCTGCAACATGCTTGAAAAAGTATTGCACCGACGGCACATAAGGAAGAAAGGGTGTAAACTGTAAAGTTAATACGCAATGTAGCAACAAAATCACAGGTCCGTTACTTATTATGAACATAAACGAGTTAATGTGTTATGCACGTTACACGTACCTATAACAAATGTAATAAGTGTAATTTATGAAAATTACACGCAAAACTGGATTAGTGAATTACACCGAACACGAGTTATTTGTAATGTTTAGTTAAATCTATTTATAGGTTGTATGGTTGTATGCTTTCTTTGCTTTTTATTAGTTGATTCGCAATTAAGTCTTAGATAAAAAGAATAGCAAGCAAACTTATTTCTTTCTCCCGAAAGGCTAGTTTCGAGATGCAATCACGTTTCGCCGAGTTCTAACTCCTCTCATGTTATGAAAATAGGACCAGTAAGATAGGTTACTGAGATAAGTTACTTTCAAATTTCAACATTATGCCCCTTACTTATAAAAATATTTGAGCGCTGCTTATCTTTATACCATAGGTTGTCCCTCTCATTTTTAAACAATGTAACGCAAGGAAAAAAGTGACAGGTTATTCTTAACCATTTGCTCAGCAAAAAATACTTTTTTAAGTAAGGCCCTATATTTCTATTATTACCTACCGGAAATTGTATTTAAATAGATTTAAATAATAATAAATAAATACACCCAACAGTCAATACACACATAGTCCTGACCCCACACTAGGTGTAACCTGTGTCGTGGGTATAAGAAACAAACATCTATGGGCCATTCAGACATTTGTCTTGGTGCGGGAATCGAACCCGCGACCTCACGTTTCATAGCCCGTCACTCGCCCACTGCGCCACGGAAGTTGTCGATGCGTTTAATACAGTTCCATAAACATTTTGGGTCAGTTTTTACTTAACTTCGCCTTCAAAAATACTTTCTAAAGACGTTAACAGTTTTAGATGCAATTTGATTTACAAAAAACCTACCAATTTTGTATTAAAGGTATGCTAACTAGCAAAAAAATACTAACGGCAGATTTAGATGTTATTAACTTTTACCGAATCTGTAAAAAATTGAACTTTGATTCAGTCCGAAACATTTTTTACAAGAAAACCTTTGCTTAGTCTGTCTGTCAGTCTGTTTGTCGTAAAAAATGGCTCGGGCTAAGTTGAAGTTGGATTTCAAAATTCCAAATCCTCGCTGAGTTCGTTTCTTTGACTCAGGCTTAGTCAAAAATCGCTCTATAGCTCTCAGCCTTACTTAACAATTCAAAATCTGTAAATCATAAGACATGAATACCTACACGAGGGCTTTTGCATTCATTCGAAATAATTCCAAACACCATTACAATTTAACAATAAAATATTCAACGAATACCACATAAAACAAATAGGTAAGTAATTATTTCAACATGTTATTGATAACAAAGTGACACTACATTCAGAACATTGCGTTATTAGCTATCAAAACGATCTGCAAATGTTCCTTGTATAACATAACAACATAAGCTCACGCCTGTATCCCCAGGCGTATCCCTGAAGGAGTAGGCAGAGGCGCACTAGACAACTAGTACACCCATATGTCGCCGAGCTCAGTTCCGTCCTAGATGTGATAGGGGGCGAGCCTATCGCCATATCGGGCACAAATTACAGACTCCGGGCTGATATGGAAAAATCCAATCACTTTGCCCGACCCGGGGATCGAACCCGAGACCTCAGGACAGAAGTCGTACCGAAATACAACCAAGCCACCGAGTCAGTCTTGTTCCTTGTATAATTAATGTATAAATTACCTACTGTATGGAAACACAAACAACAGATCCATGATTTTGACACATCATCATGAAACATCATCATCACAGACTCCAGGAGTGTCTGGTCCCCAAAGAGCCGAGACGAAAGCAATGTGTGATCTGGGACAAAAGGCCGACGAGTTCCGCTTATAAATCCGGCTAAATATCCACAAAGAAAGATTTTGCTCGTAGAAAACAAGCTTCGCGTCAATACCTACCATGGCGTTCAACACAAAACCAGCCCATTACCACACAAAACAACAAATAGTTATAGACAACAAACAACACCATGTTAACAACACCAAGGGGTGTAATCGCCATCGGTACCTGTACGTTTGTGCCTATGGTGTTAATGGCACTGTTTACCGCCGTCGACGCTGTCGCGATGCTACCATTCAACGTCGCTCCTATGGTGCCAATTAGTGCCGTTATAAAAAGACCCCACTGTCCTATCGTCAATATAAAATTAATTAAATGATAATGATTTCTTAGGTTTACGTGAATGTTATTCATTGAAATTAAACTATTTTTACGGATTATATCACGATTTGGTTTTAATTTTTATGACCTGTGAGCCTGACCCGTGACCACGAAGGCTGCAAAGCATTCGAAACGTCGGGCATAAAAATTAAAACCAAATCGTGATATAATCCGTAAAAATAGTTTAATTTCAATTAATTAAATTACCTGCCAAAGAATATTGCTCGGTGTGGGCTTATTTAAGTAAAGAAAGAGAAGGGTTTCTTAAGCTTGTTGATGATGCGGCATGATTGTTTAGTAAACTTTCAATATTTATTGACTATGCAGTTTCTATGATGGTTGTAGTAAGGATATAAAAAATTGAACGACACGTAACTTCAAAAAATTAAGGTTATGTGCTTTGTGGGGTCAGGTACCAATGAACATTAAAAGTTAGCTGATCCACTGTACTAGGTTATCACTATGAAATCGTTAATGAAATTAAATTGATATAAATGTCACATATCTATTAAATAATTCGTCGTTTATTTACTTACTTTGTAAGTACCTACATAACGGACTTTGGAGTTTTCAGTTTTTAAAATGAAAAATTATGTATGTATCTAACATTAATTCGTTTCCTATTTAGAAATCATTGTTTTTTTGGTACAATGGAGCCGTTACTTTGTACATATAATATTATTGCAATACCTGTGTTTATGTTAATTAGCTTTTTACTTGAAAATAAAATTAAAATGCTTTTACTCTCAATAAGAAGTAGGCTGAAGAAGCTATTAGCCAATAATGGCTAGTAAGAGACAATTATGAACAAAAATAAAATAAATTAAGTAATATGGCAATTATTGGAGCTTACCAGGTCTTCTATTATCATGGAATCCTCCCTTGTCCTGTCCAGCATCATCTTTTTCAGCGTCAACTTTTTCAACTTCAGGCTTGACTTCTTCAGGTTTTACCTCTTCTTTCTTTCCTTCTTCAAGTTTCATTTTCTCATTTTTGATCTCTTCAGGTTTTATGTCTTCAACTTTCATCTCTTCAGCTTTTACCTCTTCAACTTTTATCGCTTCAAGTTTTATGTCTTCAGATTTCACAGCTTCAGCATCTACAGCGCTATCTCTCGGTTTGTCAGGATTATTGGCAGTCTGTATCCTTTGCACACTGTTCTCGATGAGTTTTCTGATAGGGTTAACACTTGGTTCTGGCGCTTTTTCTGGTTCCGGTTTGGTAACAATTTCTTCTGGCTTAACAGGAACTGCGTTGCTTTGTTCGGGAGCAGGCTTTGACGGCGTTGCCACTGCGGGAGCAGGGTCTGACTGCGGGGCTACTGCAGGCTTTACAGTGGTCTGGCCAGGCCTCGGGATCAGGTTATTCACTATATTTGTAATGATCGGGAACGGTTGGATACCGAAGAGACCACCAGGAGCTTGCGTAGGCTGATCATTTTGCACGTTTTGTGGCGTTTGATTCTGATTAAATATGTTGTTCCAGGAATTTTGAAGGGTTTCCCATGCTGTTATACGAGGGGTCGTTGATGAACCTTCGACTGGCGTGTCGGAGTACACAGGTGGCGCAGCTGTACTCTGTTGAAAAATATTTTGTATTGCCGGAAAATTTGGTCGGTTTTGATTGACAAAGTCGTTGACAGCTTGGCTCATGTTATTCAAGCCATTGGTCATCATGCTCTGCATGTCACCGACTAGGTTTGCGAGTTGCTGTAATAGATTTGGTGAGCCGGCAGGTGCAGCTGTGCTAGCTGATCCTGAGCTGCCAGTTTCAGCCGCGCCTTCCTCTTTCAGAGTCGCAACCAACTGAACACCTTCAGTCAAACTCTTTACTCCGGCATTAAATTTACTTTCTAACGACTCAAGGCCTGTTTCTATATTCGTTTTAGTCTTTTCCTCTTCAAGACTAAGAGGTTTTGAATCGGGTTTAATAATTTTTTGAAGAGTTTCATTGAGTTTTTGAAGCTGCGATGCAAAACTTTCTTGCAAACTGTTGATACTGTTTTGGATGTTAATGATCTTTTCATTGTTAGTGTACCAGTTTTGGATGCCATCCGTGACGCCCTGTAAGCCTTGTCTCAAGACGACTTTGGATTCTTGTATTTCTTCTTTCACAGAGGATGCAGTGCGCTCGACATCTTCATAATGTTCAGGGTTTTGGGTCTCGTGTTCCTGATGCTGAGGGGGACCAGGATTGCGCAAGTCCACCACTGGTCTCTTGATTTCTTCTTCGACTACTTCATAAGAAGGTTCAATGACAGCACTCTTCACGACCGGCTCCGCTTCCTCGACGATGACAGCGACGGGGATATCCTCCGGTTTCGAGTTCTTCCTGACGTTGTTCTCAACGTCCACGATGGTGTTGACAGGGTCTACAAGCTCCGGATCGCTGGGGACGTTCTCTACGGGTGGTTTCTCATCCTCGATGACGATTTTCTTTTCCAATTCTGGTTGTAATATTTCGGGAATGGTAGCAGCGTGCGCGCCGACGAACAGCGCGAGTAGAAAGGGCGCGTACAGTCTCATGGTAGTTGCGCGGCACACTAAGGCCTTCGGGTGGGGCTCCACATTTATACGAGCGAGCTAACGGTGCCCGCCGCGGAGCCGCCGCGCATCCATGTTTACGCTTTCCGCGAGTTTGGACCGCGCTAAATGTTTTTGTCATTATTTGTGTTGAAGTGGACAGCGTCGACTAGGTGCTTGCATCTCGTTTACCTACCCGTCGTAAAATCACAGTTTTCAATCGATCAATTCGAGAAATGACACACTTTGGAATTTAGCGATAAAAGTTTTGATGCTTTTACTTCTTGTTTAGCTTCAACGGATTTGAGGAAAAAGTAACAAATATCTTTGGGTAAATTTTCCATTTTGCGAGGTGCAATACGTGTATAAGAATATACGTAAAATAATAATAAATAAATACACCCAACAGTCACACATAGTACTGACCCCACACTAGGTGTAACCTGTATCATGGGTATCAGAAACTACGAGAGACTATTGGTCTCGCAACACCCAGATCCGAAACAAATATGGCCCATAGGACCACAGACATTTGTCTCGTTATGGGAATCGAACCCGCGACCTCACGTTTCACAGCCGGCTCCTTTCCTGCTACGCCACGGAGGCTGACAAAAATATTACTGCGCGGTGTGCATGCTTTAATCCCTTAGTTCAGCTCTGAGATATATACAGGCATGAATTTATATTACTTGAATTTATCCGCGGCTGGAATCAGCGTCGACAGCAGAGCTAATAAAATATATTTCTTAAGTAACGTGGGCTCAGTTACGAAGAATTACGTGAATATAAAATTAAAACAAACTAAACCCGTTTGAGCGTGTATACCGACGCGCAGGGCTCAGCCGACCCTACAAGTTTTTGACCAAGTTCTCAACCGACTTAGGAAGAAGGAGGTTCTTAATTTTTCTGTATTTATATATGTTACTTGTCACGTTACCAGTAGCCCGAGCACGAAAAACTAATGTAAATGTAAATGTATTCGAGTTCGCTGCGCACTGATGACGTTTGGTTATATTTCATACAAATTTCATAGACGCGCACCGAGTTCGAATACATTTACGGTTGTCAGAAATTTTCCTGCTCAGGCCGCTGATATCAACGGTAAGGGTGGCCCGATTTTTAAGATTATTTTTGTGTTTGGTAGAGCTTACGTCTATACATTTTGTAAGATCTAATGATTTTCTAATGGATTGAAGTCGGTGTTTAGGCTTTTTGCGACAATTGAAATATAAATGCACTATACAAAATGTTCTTTAAAACATCATACTAGTTTTACTAGTTTACAAAATCAGAACCAAAAACAGTAGATAAGTAGCTATTAATGGCCGGTTTCAATAAACAATCTCAGTTCGAATGTGCAGATAGATTACAAAAATTAGCCAATAAGAACATAGTTGGAACATGAGTCCTTCAAATGACGTGATTTGATTGGTTCATAATCGCGATCTATCTGCACTCTAAACTGAGATCGTTTATTGAAACCGGCCATAAATCAACATGTTCAAAACTCTGTTTGAGTATGGTACTCGTATTGTTTTCAAGATTCTACCTGGTCAATGGCCTCTACTGTAAGACCGGTGAGGAAAACAATTTTTTTTATTTTTCATAACGAATACTCGAAAATTGCATCCCACACAAGTATATAGACGGGACAGCAGCACAAAAATTTTGATCCAAAAGTTATGACCTAGTGGTCATAAGTCGCTCAGTTTGAAATATATGCGCGCCAGCTCGGCCAGCGTTATAATATTGAGATAATAAACTTATCTTACGTGATTCTTAACCATTCGCAAAATATTCTAGGGTGTAAATTGTAATAATAGCCCTCGCATTGTAATAAGTAGTTGATCCCGGTACTGAAGTTTGAGATTAATTTCTTTAGTTAGGAATATTAAATCTCTTTGATCCCACCAAATCACTATACAGTCAAGACAACCACGGAGGTCCCTAACTTGACATTGGCATAATGAATTTCAATTGCCATAAAAAAAAACACGGAGACAAGGTTTCAAGCTTAGATTATCCTAGTTTCAAGTAATGTTATGCATTATTGCATGTAGAGTAAACAAGGTGTTATGACATGATCTGCTCAGCTTGAGTCACGGTCAAGGATAAGATGGTCATTTTGTACGTCAGGTGTTCATTATGCATCGTACACGCTAGTGTCGTCACAAAATAGAGCGTGTGGTGACTGGTGGAGAATAAATATACGAAAATTTATTCCAATTTGCTAAATGAAATTTCTTTTTGTCCTAAAATAAGGTGTTTTAAAGAGAGTTTAGGGCCGAACAGAAAAGATCTAGAAGCCTTGAGCTAAAGTTTTTCGTCTTTTGCGACGGGAATAATACGCCCGAATGGTTAAGCGCTACTCAAATTTAACGGCTTCTCATGTTGATTTTCGACATACAATTTTGACAGATAGAGCGGCCTTAAACAACATAAGGCGACCTTAAGTGTATGAACATTTGGCAGATAATCTTCGTTAATTTTTCAGTTAAATTTGAGCCTGAGCAGTTGAGATAATTTATTAGAAGCTTCCGCTTGCTTGCCGACTTTTTTTTTAAATAACCTTGAGGTTGAACTCGATATAGGACACTAGCTTACTTAGCGTAGAGAATACAGACGAAACTGCTTAGAGGCACTGGGTTTTGTAATTGTACATCAACACACTGGGTCCTTAGCATCTCCTTTCTTCCACCCTGGCGTTATCCCGGCCTTATACCAGGGTCCGCCTTCTTACTTAAACGCTTCCACTTCGCCTGGTCTGGAGCATCCCCCATAGTGAGACCATTGGTTCTCATATCCTCCGCCATAACGTCCAAGCGCTTGGGTCCTTAGCGTCTGCTATAAAATAATAAAACAAGTTTCGATAGTGTATATTCGATTTCTAGCTTAAAGGCACCTGTGCAACTTACAAGCAGGTCAACGCGGCGCGTCTCCATTGCTCCACTGAACTAGATACAAGCACAATCAGGCTATCTACATTTATATTGACGACAATACTGGGACCTACTGTTTTTGTATAAACTGCCCGCGAATCTATCTGTGCAGAAAGTTCCACGTGTATAATGTTTTAGGGATGACGAACTGGGTAGTAAAGCGTTTACCACACTATCATTAGTGCGCCTCTGCTTACCCCTTCGGGGATACAGGCATGAGCTTATGTATCCGAAATCATACGAAATGTTCCGATAAACGCTTTATAGTTAGTTATAGCTAGTTCATACTAGGACATCCACATTTCGCCGAGCTTAGTTCCGTCCCAGATGTGATAGGGGGCGAGCCTATCGCCATATCGGGCATAAATTCCAGACTTAATGCTGATACTGAAAAAAAAACGTAACACTTTTTCCGATCCCTGGATCGAACCCGAGACCTCAGGACAGTAGCCATACCGAAATACGACGACGCCACCGAGGCAGGCCAACATATTTAGTAGGTGGACTAGGATCTTTGGGTTCGACCGGCTGCCTGCCTGACGTCAACTTCCTTTGGAACAGTCCATCCAGAAAGATAGAAATAATTGTTTGTAATTGTATTATATTCATATATAGAACTGTATTAGGATAACAGCATTGCCTGACCTGAGATTTGAACCCAGGACCTCCTGATCTATAGCCTATACATGCTGTCACTAGACCACGGAGGCCACAGATTCTATAAGCGATAGGGGCTACGTGAAACTCAAATTCTTACGTAGAATAAAAATTCCACAGAATTTTACCAGCTTTCGAAATGTTATTGTATTTAATGGACGATATGTTTATAAACTGCATACACCGTTACAATCGATTCAGGGTTTCACTTTGCTCGTTTTCTTTCACAGAATCCTATTCAACGATTTTTTGGCGTGGATGCTCCTGTGCCGAATGCGGACTACCGACCCGAGCCTATTTTATGCTGGACTGATGTGACTTCCATGCAGCGCGTGCTGTGGCCCGTGTATAATACTCATATAGTAGGTACGTACTTTTTCAAAATGTTGCAGTAAAGATACAGCTTTAAATTTTTTGACCTGCCGGCCTGACGTCAATCCCCTTTGAGAGATCTAGTTCCGGGCAAATTGTATTAAAGAAACAGTCTTATCCAACCTGGGATTTGAACCCAGGATTTTCAGCCCACAGACCGTATACGCTGCCACTAGACCAACGGTGTTAGAAATAGTAGCGTTACACAACATAAATAAATAATGAAGCTCACGCCTGTAACCCCAAAGGGGAAGGCAGAGGCGCACTAGCGAACTAGAGCTCCCACGTTTCGCCGACCTTAGTTCCGTCCCAGATGTGATAGGGGGCAGGCTTATCGCCATATTGGGCACAAATTCCGGGCTAATATTTAAACATCCAATATCACTTTTCCCGACCCAGGGATCGAACCCGAGACGTCAAGACGATAGTCGTACAGCGCACACAATACCACTACGCCCCAGAGGCAGTCGAATACAATATAGGCAGACGGGCAATAGTAAGTAAGAAGGTACTAAGTATAGAAATATTTTTGTGGTTGAATTGAATTGCTTCAAGTACTCTAAGCATAAGTCCATTCAGACCATTAGTAAGAATATATTGAGGTTCTTCCTTTCGCATTGGTGATCCAAGCTGTTAGCTGCTGTTTCATTATTTATATCTACTCCTAGTTTGGTAAGGCGGCTCTCTATCTTAACTTCAGTAACACTTACCATAAGTACTACCTACACGATTCAATTGAAAATATAAGAAGAAAAGGAGGCATAAATAGGCTGGCATGATTCTGGTGGCCACTGATAAAACCATTGTCAGTGGTCACTGGTTTTGTTGGACTGCACTACGCTTGCCATCTGGTGAAGTGTAGTCACTGCCGTGCCCGGATAAAAAAATAACTGTAAAACAATTTATTTTTTACAATAACACAAAACAGTTCTTACATAATTAGCAAAACGTTGAGTAATATAATATGTTAACTACATACCATTTAATAACTAGGGTAATACCGGTTGTACGCTCAATTGTTGCAATTAAACCAGGGTTGAACGTCACGTTCATCCAGTCACGACTCAGTCTATCAGATAGCGACTGTTACAGAACTATTGTGATAGCTCTAGCCTACCTTTCCCATGTACCTAGTTATTTTTAAGATGAGTAATCTGCGTTGCTAACGAACTTTAACCCTGTAAGTCTAAAGTATATTTTACTTGTGAGTATAGAAAATGGGTTATACTCCTCTTTATTCATAATGAAATCCTGGTCTTATCGAACGCATAACCCTACTTTTGCCTACTTTAGCTAAAATATGTTTATCGTATACAATGTGGCTGGTTTACAGAAGACATGATTTTTATATCTGGTAAGCTTTGAAATAAATAGGAAGTCTTGACTGGAAACAATCAATAAAAAATATATTTCAATCTTAGATTAATAAAGTCATAGCTACCTAATCCACGCGTAAAAATCTTGACATTCATGTAGAGCTACTTTAGCCACCTTCAGTCGCTGGTTCCACAGTTGTCATAGAAATTACATCGCGGCAACGTCTCTGACTATAATTTTAAAAATGCTTTCCTCTATCAATCTTAGATGGGGTTCTAGACTACAACAAAATTAATGTCAATAAGAAAGAACATCAAACTTGAAACAGCTAATCGGAATCGGCCATGTTTTCACTATCGAACGTTGGAACGTTTTAACGCTATTGAACGATTATGAATACAGTTTTTATGAAACGTACTATTGCGGTCGTATTACGTTCTACTAAGTTATTATGAATAAGAGGGTAAATCTAAAACAGATTCAGAGGCTCAATTACTCCCTCCATATCCCAAATCCGATGCCTATACTCATTTCACTCGAGAGCTCAAGACCAAACGCAGCGTTGGACGTCCACCTACAAGGTGCACAGACGACTTGAATGGTCGCAAGAAGTCGCTGGATGCAGGCCGCTTCCAACAGGTCGATCTGGAAATCTTTGGGGGACGCCTATGTCTAGCAATGGACGTCCTGTGGCTAATGACGATGAAACTCGTTTGCTTCAGTTTGTAGTGGCCAACCCACTATATGGAAAAAGAGAGGTACCAGAGATATACGTTAGCATAATTATACCGGGCTAATGTCCTGTTTTACCCTGGAACGGACTCGACTCTCTAGAAAGAGGTCCTCTGAGTTCTGACGGATGATAATGGTATTAGTACTTAACTGGTAATTATTGAAACAATGAGAAAATACGCCAGGACCTAATATTTTTCTAAACAGCACTGCAAAGTGACTACACTACTGATGATAAGCGCAGTACAGACCAAAGAATGACCATTGACAAACAATGGTCTTATCGGTGTTCATCAGATTTAGCCTGCCTATTTATTATTGCATTTTGAATCATCATAGAAAATCTTTGGGGGAGGCGTTTGTCCAGCAGTGAACGTCCTGTGGCTGATGATGATGATGATGATGAATCCTCATAGAGAGGTGACGTCAGGCAGGCAGCCAGTCGTAAAAACTATGCCACATCCATTCTGCAACATGCTTAAAAGTGTGTTGCCCCGACCCCACATTAAGGTGAGATAAGCGCAGGTAGAGAGAAAGAAAGAAATCGTAAATTTTTATTTGCTCAAGACTCAACCAAGTACACCGGTTTCACAGTTAAAATACGTTTCCACTACGCAAGGTGATGGTCATTAACACAATATTTAATCAATTTAAAATGCTGCATATTTAACTCGATACTAATGGATATTTGTCACTTGTAAACCAGAGCTATTGCTTAATCTACTGATACGGAATTCATTAGCTATTTGATTTAAATACTCGTAATAACGGTGCCGAGAGATAAATTCTGTGAATTAGTAATTAAATATTCTATGGGCCAGAACAACACATTTTCTGTCTTTCCAAAGGCGCCTCTCCTGCGCTAGTTTTTCTCGAAACATTACACAAAAACACATATGCAACGACTTTAGCTGTCTCCCACCCATAGAACAATGGACCATAGATAAAAATACACGTTTTGTTTAGGTGTTTTGTATAATATTTTTGTGTAGGAGATGCAACATAAGGTCTACAACGCAACGAATCTTCTAAAGTTACGAATGTTCATGAGTAATGGTCCTTGTCTTCCTGCAGCTTCATCTGTTTTTCATTTGTTCTTATCCCGTACTGGTATTATTGTATTTGCGCAACACAATTATTAAGCACATTGTAGTAAGAGTTCGGATCAGATTTTATAACCAGCCACTTGTCTGACGTCAATACGCTCTGAGGGATCCAGTCATAAGCAAATCGAGCTAGAAGAATCGTGTTCCCCATCTGGTATGCAAATATAGGAACTCCCGGTCCAAGGCGCAGCATGGACGCATTTTTCTTTCTATCAAAAGGCATCTACAAGTATATCATGTCTATCCCCTTCATTGAGTGTGACTTCACCTTCTATATTTTTAAGTCACTTTAAATAAAAAACAATATTTTGAGGACGGAATAATAACTATGTCACACATCAATAATATTAACTTAAGACCACTGACGTATAAAAAAGAAGGACATCATCGCGCCTATAATTAAACGGACGCCACAGAGAAGCCACGTACACATACGCGCCTGTACAAAAGTGCCCTATCAACATTCATAACACGCTCAGTTCCCGTCATTACGTGTCGATAGATCGAATGGGGAGAAAACCCTGCTTCACTTTCAATGTTCCTATCGCTCTGTCCATCTTTTTTTACGTCCGTGCTTAAGACATACGAAATTTCTAACGCACTTTCGTTGCGTTTTGAGTGCGACCTCACTATTTTCCAGTTGGCGTAAACAATTAGTTGCTGCTCAAACGAAAGCCTTCAGTTTACATTAACAATTTACAATTGATGGTACGAATGAATTTAATAATTGAAGAATAAACATTAGGAGATCTTTTCTAACAGTTAAATCAAGCGTCAATAAAATCCTTGGCAAGGCGCTGTGGATTAAAGAAGTGATAAGAAGCAGTACCGGCCTTGCCATAAGGGCACACGCGCCCGCGATCTCACGGGCCCCCCGAAAAGCTGATAAGTACCTACATTCTCTTACGCGATCAATTATTTTTACTCTTCAAGGAGCCCCCGAATTTCAGTGTGCCCAGGGGCCCACGCAAGCCTTAAGAAGGTCCTGATAAGAAGTGATCTTTACGTCCCCGTGGAGGCCCAAAAAGCGCTGGCTGGAAGTTTTGGAGGATGATATGAGAGCCAATAGTCTTACTGTGGATGATGTGCAAGACCGGGCGAAGTGATCAAGTGGGAAAGCGGACGGCATTAGGCTGGGATAACGCCAGAAGAAGAAGAAAAATGCTTAAGTTGAAAATCGCTACGACTATCGTCCTGAGGTCTCGGATTCGATCCTCGGGCAAAGTGATATTGTATTTTTCAGTATCAGCCCGGGCCCTGGAGTCTGGAATTTGTACCCGATATGGCGATAGACTCGTCCCCTATCACATCTGAGGCAGAACTAAGCTCGGCGAAATTTGGGTGTTCTTAGTTCGCTAGTAGGTCGCCTCTGCCTACCCTTTCAGGGACACAGGCATGCGCTTTCGTGTTGAAAATCTGTTTTTCAATACAGGAATCGGTTACTTTTCGGTGCAGGCAAGAGGTTAAATTACCGTCCAAAATTTACATCCGAAATGCTGGCTTAAAAATGAAAATAAAGAAGCAAATGCTTAATATGGTAAACTTACATCCCAAACCGGTACTGAGAATTCCTAAAACTGATTATTGTGATACAAAAATGTATTTTAATTTATGCCTGGTCCAGAGACAAACATTTCGAGTCATTAGTGTGTGATCATTTCTACCGTTATCGAGGTATTTATTACAAACGTTAATAATTTAGTCATTTAGATTCAAAGAGATTTAATAATACTAGCTATAGAGGTGCTATTAAGCAAGTTTCCATACAAAAAAAATATCTGAAACTTCAGTACCGCCATCTACCACTTATTTATTTATTTATTCGGTATTACAATGCGAAGGCGATTATTACAATTTACACCCTAGAATGTTCTGTGAATGGTTGAGAATCAAGTAACACAAGTTTATTCTCTCAATATTGATAATGAATCAATTGATGATGAAAAAAAATCCCGGAGTTTCTTTCCGTCTTTCTTCTTCGGGTCGTCATCCGCAGATAGCTAGAGAAAGGCTGGTAGGTTAGGTAGGATAGAGCCTTATAGCCCACGGCGTGATTTTCCTTATCCACATTTTCAGTCAGATCCTACAAGCTTCCTATTTTATTTTTCCGTCAATTCCCTGCTATCATTCCTGCCATATCCCGTTCGTTCCCTTTCCTACAAATCACAACCTTTTATCTAAGCCCCATCCTTGTTATTGTGCCCATACCTGCGTGCTTGTTTTCTAAATTGATAGTGTTGTAACATGATTATTATATAAATGTATCTAGACCTTGTTGTGACCTGTCATAAGATTTGATATGCCTACGTGACCAATAAACATTTTTATTTTTAAAATATTGTTACGCTAGCCGACCTGGCGCGTATATTTCAAATAAACTGAGCGACTTATGACCACGAGGTCATAACTTTTGGATCACAATTTTTGAGCTGTTGTCCCGTCTATATACTGTATACTGTTGAATATCTTTGTTTAGATTTAGGATGTCAGCAGGCCACTATAATTGTGATACATAAAACTAGTTATCTAGATTGATGGCGCTTAAAACATATTTAACGTTTTCAGGTCAATATGCTGAACGGTCAGACCGGTCACAATTTTGTGCAAAATTTCTTTTTAGACATAGGAAATTATGGATAAATAGGTTAATACTTAATACCTCTTTTCATATGTCCTTCTCCCACCTTAATGTGGGGTCGGCGCAACACACTTTTCAAACATGTTGCAAAAGGATTTAGCTTAGTTTTTATGACCGGTTGCCTGCCTTACGTCAACTCCCTCTGGGCGATGCAGTCCCTGGCAAAATAAAATATTTAAGACCTACGATTCCTTATTACATGATGAGGGAACGTTTCTTGTTCCCACGTCGTAATGCACAGCTTAGTATGAATTACACACTGCAAGTGCAATCAAAACGGCACACAACTTGCCATGCATAGGTTATTAAATCAGGAACTTTAATATTGTGAATACCGTTACCCTTCAATTATTTATGAGTTACTTGGGCGATATCCTCTTGGTGCTACAGATATGTTGTTAAAAAGTTAATCCTTTAACGCAAAGTTCAAACACTACTCAAGTTTAACGACTTCTTACATTGATTTTCGCCATACAATTTTGACAGATAAGGCGACAAAAGGCGACCTTATGTGCATGAGTATTCGGCGATAAATGAGTTCAATAAGACCACGGCTTCTAAATGTGACAAAGGTTGAGACACAAAGGAACTCAATATATTGAGTTAAGTTTGTTTTTCCCATCAAGTTCCCAAAATATCGTTTAGCTGCCACGGCCCACAACATAAAATATTACATAACATAACATAACATAAGCTCACGCCTGTATCCCCGAAGTGGTAGGCAGAGGCGCACTAGCAAACTAGTACACCCACGTTTCGCCGAGCTTAGTTCCGTCCCAGATGTGATAGGGGGCGAGCCTATCGCCATATCGGGCTCAAATTCCAGACTCCGGGCTGATATGGAAAAATCCAATATCACTTTGCCCGACCCGGGGATCGAACCCGAGACCTCAGAACCGTAGTCGTACCGAAATACCACCACGCCACCGAGGCAGTCATTATAAAATATTACTCATCTTTAAAACTTGTTAAGGTGTAATTCTCATAAGCAATACAATGTAATGGACAATTTACAAAGCACAACAGCTTGCATATTTTACGGTACAAGTTTAAAGTACTAAGTACTCGCGTGTTTGGGCGCCCTCGGTCGATGACCCGTGACATGCTCACAAACGGACAAGCAAACATCATGACACTGATGCTACACCGTTATATCGACGATGTTATACAAACTGCTTTTTTAATTGCTTTTTAGTTGGACTCCGATGCCCAAAACCCAAAACTGATCGCATTTGAGAATAAAGCTGATGAAGCGCTTTCCCATATTTATATTATATTGATTCTTTTTTTTGCTGGTGGTAGGATATTCGTATCCGACCGGATGGCGACCACCGTACATATGGTGCTAAAACCTGCCAACGTGACCCACACTCCGTGTGTGGTTCGGCCAGTGTACTTCCTGTTCTCTCAAGGGGATTGCAGCATGACTTGGTGGTTGGTTGAGACGGGTATGGGGGTATCCCTGTATCTGCATCGTTAATCCGCCTATCTTGTCGCAAGCCCCTCGATTTGCTTCTTCCCTCTTTGGATTCGGAGTGTGAAGAAGCATAAATTGGCCGGCATGATTCTGGCGACTACTGATTAAACCATTGTTTGTCAGTAGTCGCTAATTTTTTTGGACTGCACTACGGTTACCATCAGGTGCAGTGTAGTCACTTGCCGTGCCCGGATAAAAAACAGGGGGGCCGTACAAGTATTTATTACGTAAGGAGTATTTTTACAATTACCAACGCCACCATCCCCCTCGTCAGCAAAAGTAAGCAAAGCTCTTACCCAGTATTTACGTAAACAAAAACATGTAATACCTACATGCATTTTTCAAAAATTTCTGGTATCTTTATTAAAAGAAAATCCGATAAATTAAAAAAATAAGCACTGCTGATGTAATCACCATCCAGCGGGTTTAGCCAAGTGGCTTATGCGCTAATCGAAGAGCAAAGTCGAATAGAATAAATGTATGGAAATTACATAAGAATATGCTATATGCGGCATACTCTTATGTCATTCCCATACATTTATTATTCTATTCGACTAGCGCATAAGCCACTTGTCTAAGCCCGCAGATCTCCGATGTCAGCAAAAATACACGAAGAAAAGATCCCTCTCCCTTATGCTTATGTAATACTTGATTGGTCCCTATGATATTGGAGGATTCTTGGGTGATCCGGTCACATTACTGCAGTCGACTACGAGACAAACACTACCCTCCTTCCCGGACAGTCGAGAAAATAAAAAGGGGCAGTGGAGGGCAAATCTATAGAGATTACACGGGATTGATCCGGGAACGTGACTTGCCTGAGTGAGCCACTATAGCAGTTTTACCATTGCTAGTATATTAAATGAATCTACAACATTACGAATAGTTTGCGTTACTTCATTTTGCGGAGACCATTGCTCACGTACTCATGTGTCATGTCAACAAAAGCAGATAAATAACAGCTGATCTTGATACGGATCGCCAGCCTACTTTCTATTACGTTTAACGAGGAGGTAAGGACGCGGACACGAATTCAGCGGGAACGGAGCGGCGCGGGAGTGGAGCGGCAACGTACTGCTAGACCAGTCGTCGTGTCGCTTTCCGCGTTGCTGCCTTCGAGGCCAATTCCATTTAAATGTATGCATTGAAACGCGCCGCTCCCAGCGTGTCCCAGCTGCCGCCACCGCTGAGTTCGTGTTCGCGGCCTAAATGGTAATAGAAACTTGCAACGTATTCACATGAGTACACTAAACATATTAGAAGAGGATGAACTTGTATTGAGGTCACGTGATGACTGATGTTGCTGATTATTGTGGTCAATATCAAGTTTATAGATCAAGCACCTAAGTGTGCAGAGGAATAGAATTCCGTTGTAATTTCCTACAACAAATTCAGGCAGGCAGCCGGTCGCAAAAACTTAGCCAAATTCTTTCTGCAACATGCTTGAAAAAGTGTGTTGCACCGATCCCACATCAAGAACAGGTACAAAGAAAGATATCCTACCACGATCAGTGTGAAAAAATACTAAGTTTTGAACCAACTTAAAAAAGAGGTTATCAATTCGACCCGTATGTATGTAATAATGTTAGAATTGCGCGATATTCGGGTATGTTAGTCTATAGTCAGGTGTATGCATGTATGTATGTATGTTGGTCCACATATATATATCAGAAACTATAAATCGGATGTATGAAGAGATTGATTAAAGTAGTGTCAGAATCGCGCGAAGTGAAAATCCACAATCTCTGCCTACCCCTATGGGATACATGCGTGATATTATGTATGTATGTATGTATAAATCGGATTGCGATGGACTTTTTTATTGGACTAGATATCTTCCAACTTAGGGAATAGTGACAGTTTCATCGAAATCGGTTCAGTAGTTTTGAAGATATGGACTTATGTAAAAATGGTGAAGTTGGTTTTAAGTTTTCGACCGAAAAAAAACAAAAAGAAAAAACTTCCAAACAGGAGAAGGTCAATTCGTCGGTATTTTTTTTATGTATGTTACGCGATATCTCCGCGAAATGTGGACTGATTTTCAAAATGATTTGTGTTTGATGAAGCTTATTTCAATTTGGTCACGATCGGATGAGGTTTGAAGTCGGTCCGTAAAGTTTTTAAACTTGTGGTTACTGTTAAACGTTTTTTTTATAAAGATATTATGTAGATTCACCACAGTTGCCTTTTAACCTGGAGGGTCTTGTACCATAATATATTTTTAACAATATTATTATTTTTTTTTAATTATACAGCTTTTGCAAATTCCAGTATATCGTCATAATAAATTAATAATCACGATCCATCCGTTTAGAATGAATTCGATCAATAAAAGGTTTGTAGCGCTTGCAGCCGCTGCAATGGTCAGCTGACCAGCCGGTGTCGGCGGTCGGCCTGCCCACAGACTCCCCAGTGCCGTTACACGCTTAAACACGTTGTGTGAGTGTTTATTATCGTGTTTACATTACACACGAACTCGATATACACTCACGCCTCTTATCCGCGGTAGTAAGTAAAGGCGCAACTTTTTGACAATTTTGGTAGCATCGAGCAATTTTAGTAGAATTCAGGCTGATACTGTGTTCAGTACAAAGAAATTTCATATTACTAACTGTTGAATGTGAACTTTGGTTGAGTATCAGTATATGTTGTCTGTTTTAAAAACCCAATAATATTTATTTTACCGACTCGGAATTAATACAAGCTTTAGCTAAGGTTTAGCATTCAACAGGAGCTCTGCCATTAGTTTGTTTGACAAGTATCGCTTCTTTCTTTCTACCTGCCCTTATCCCACCTTAATGTGGGGTCGGCGCAACACACTTTTTCAAGCATATTGCATAAAGGATTTGGCTTAGTTTTTACGACCGTCTGCCTGCCTGACGTCAAAACCCTCTGAGGGATCCAGTCGCGGGGATATTAAATTAGAACATTTGTTTTGCCCGACTTGGGAGTTTGTATGACAAGCACCTCAAATGTTGCAAATGTTTTTCATACATTATTTTTATGTAGACGCTAGCGAAGTTTGTTACAGTACCTACAGAACAAAGCGCATGATTGAGACTTGCAGCGCCGGATCTGGAGGGGGCGAGAGGGTGCACGTGCCCCGAGCGGTAGGATTTGGGAGGCGGCAAAATCTGGAGGGCGCCCTAATTTGGGGGCGGTAAAATCGGGCAAATTGGCACCTTGCTTTTGCTTTGAAAAACCTAGATCCGATACTGGAGACTTGAGATACAGTTTCTAGTAAAATTGTGTGAAAGCGAATTTCATTGTGAACGGACGATTCACTAGGGAGCTGAGTGCTGACACAGTTTTACAGGAAACCGAACTAAAATAACAGTTTTGTTAAGAGTACAAGGGAGATTTCAGAATGAGTTGTTTCTTAGATCATTGACAGGGTATATAAAATGTGGATCGGGAGATTTTAATCACACGTTTAAACGACTAAATCTGTAGGAGAGGGTTGACGTCAGGCAAGAGGCTAGTCGAATTCTTTCCGCAACATGCTTGGTGTGCCTTGCGCCGACCTCACGTTGGTAGATAACGGCAGACGAAAATTAAGTCAGATTGCAGAACAACTTTCAAAAGATAAGCACTACATTAATGTCTTGAGTTGTGGAACTTGTAGATATTATTTTATATAAATTATAGATTTTAAACTGCACTTCACTTTTAAACTACTTTGTCTTTACGTAAAGTATTTTGAGCGTGAAAGAGATAAAAGATTGTTTAAGTTGATTCGTAGTCTTCCCATCAAGTGGGCCTGTGGCCGCCTGCCTCATCGATCTATTATTTACCTAGATGCACAGTTGACGCTCGGAAAATGGGACAGCAAAGGAGTGCTTAAGCACTCGTTTTCCCTACAGTCGGATGCCGACAGAATTCTAAATTATAAAATTCAAAGGACATGGCTGGAATTTGTATGGAGCTATGCCCTAAGTCTTCGGACACGGACACGGACAGATGTTACGTCATATGAAAGCTCACAGGCCCGCGCTTATAATAGTATAAGATTTACTTACCAAAAACCTGCGAGGATAAATAAAAAGAGTGTACAAAGAGCGTCTAAACTTTTTGAATAGCAATTATTATTTTTAATAAAGGCAGAATTTTAGCACCATCTGGTATCTATACGATGGGTACTATTGGTATCTAGATAATCTTGGGTCTTGGATGGCTCACTGTCAAACAGAATATTATATACAAAATCTTGTTTTCGGTTTATGTTCCGTGGCCCGTGACTTTGTGAAGTCTAAATGGCAAGAATAGCAAATAATTCCATAAGGCCGCCCTTACACATAAGACTTGCCGATAAAAATTCAGATAGGTACATAAATAAATAGTCACACACATAGTCCTGAACCCACACTAAGATACTAGTATTGTGACGTAGGAATCAGGAACTATGAGACACTTTCGGTCTCACAACGCCTAGTCCCGAAACACATATCTGTGAGCCATACAAACATTTGTGTCGGTGCGGGAATCGAATCCGCGGTTTCTTGCTTCATAACCAGCCGCCTGTAAAGGCGAGTAGCCACTCGCACACTGCTCCTCGTAACATTATATATCGTCATAAAATATAATATAGTTAAAATCACAACAAAGATTGACGTCAAGCAGGCGGCTAGTTCTAAACACTAAGCTCGATCACTTCTGCAACAGGCTTGAAAAAATAATTTCTACAACCTCGAATTCGAGTGAGACATTGGCAGAGGAAAGGAGTTGGTTGTTTACAAACATTTTTAGGAACTAAGGCGCAAATTCCGAAATTCAGACTCTATAAATTAATTTTGTTGCTATTACATAGGAGCTCTATAAGTAGCGCACTAGAAACAATTATTTTATTACTATTACGGGGAAAAAATATGGATTTGTAGTTGTTAGAAAGATATGAAGCTTGAATACTTACTTATTTAAGATTATAATTTCCATTTTTGAATTTCGTCGTGTGTGAAGCCTGCCTTATGCAGAAATGTCAAACGCCTCCAATGTCATTATCAAAATAGCTAGCGCATTCAGAAACATAATCTAAAATATTATTATCGATGCAGTTAATTTAACATCATACGACACGACAGCATAAAATATCTATCGTTTATTATTAAGTTGATTTTGATGTTTACTTTTATGATTCGTTCAGTAGCACTATTAATTATTCTGTGGGTAGGTAAAGATCACGATCGAATACTATTACAGTCATAAAAGATGTTTTTCTTAAGCGTGTTTCCGAATACAAATATGACAAACGATCTTTGAAATCAAGTTAAAGGAAAACAATTAGTATACATATTTATTCGGCATATTTTTGTCGCAGGTTCTAGAGAAATATAATTAATGCCATATATTTTAATTAATTTTGTAGTTAATTTTAAGATATCACTATTGACAGTATATTTCAGTTGATTTTTCTATATACATATGGGGCAGGACTCGGCCATGTCCTTTAAGAACGATTGATCATTTCGTTTAAAAGGCTACTTTATAACACGGGCATAGGGTTATATTTGTGTTAATTTAATTAGAACTTGTGATCTTCTTTGTTTTATTTTTGAGACCACTTTTAAAGAGGATATTTGCAATGAACTGTGCATCTAGGGTACATTATGGGCCTTACTTAAAACAGCATTTTTAGCTGAGCAAATGGTTAAGAATAACCTGTCACTTTTTTCCTTGCGTTACATTGTTTAAAAATGAAAGGGACAAGCTATGGTATAAAGATAAGCAGCGCTCAAATATTTTTATAAGTAAGGGGCTATATTGATGGCCTGCCTTTTTTTAAGTAACTTGTTTTAAGTAACAATAAGTATCGTACAAGTGTTAGTACGATCTGAAAGCAGTTAGCTCGGTTAGCACTTCTCTTTATCCTTTGTCATGCAAATTACTTTACGTAAGCTTCCACTTTCACTCGACTTTCTTTCAGGGGCATTGTGTCAACTGTCAACCATACGAGTATTATAGAAACAACACAGTAAGGCTCAATTGCACCACTATTATTAACCTAGAGTTAGTCCTAACCGCAAGCTAAATTGACCGAAAGTGTATGAATGACATGTAACTTAACTTGCGGTTAGGACTAACTCTAGGTTAATAATAGTGGTGCAATTGAGCCTAAGTAAATTATTATACATCTAGCAATGAGAATATTATTATTCTGGTTCGACAGACCAAGTCTTGTGTTTTTACTAGTGACCAATGGTGACTCATACGAATTCACTATATGTATAATTATGACGCACAAAAATAATAGTAGTTACATTTTAACCGACTTCAACAATGGAGGTTCCCAATTTGCACCGATAACTTCGATATACATGTATTTAATTGTTCAGTACCCTTAGTACGAGTTTTTCTCGATTGTCGAAATCGACGATAGTTTACAGTTTCTCCATACATTTTTTAGTTCGTTGTACATACATACATACATACATAGACTCACGCCTTTTTCCCATAGGGGTAGGCAGAGACAACGGATTTCCATTTGCTACGATCCTTGCACACCTCTTTCGCCTCATTCAGTCTCATTACATTCTTCATGCATGCACGTCGGTTTAGGGTACTTTTAACTTGACCTTTCTCGAGTAAATCTCTGACTTGGTCAGAGAATGTTCGATGAGGTCTTCCCCTTCCAACTCCTAGTTCGTTGTAGTTTCCGCAAAGTGGCGCTGCTAGTCAAATGTATGGACAAAAGGCAAACTATCGTAGATTTCGAGAATCGAGAACTCAGAACTGTCAAAATAAACTCATACTAGGGGTACTGAATGTTTAATAATAAATTTTATTTTTGTTTAAATTGTAGTTAAACTAAAGCCGGGTCTTCTGCACTAGTATTTTCGAAACAAAACACTAAAAACTCATACGCAAAACAACGATTTTAACTGTCACCTGCTCGTAGAACAATGGACCATAGATAAAAAATATATGTTTTGTATAGGTTTATGTGTAATGTTTTAGTCCAGGAGACCCGGTTTTATTTTTTACAAAAACCAAGTAGGTACATGTCTAACCATGCAAAGTAAAATAAATATAGTATTACTTTATCATACCCTACTCTAATGTGGGACCGGAGTATCAGAATTTTCCCAGCGTATTGTAGAAAGGGTTCGGCTTAGTTTTTACAACCGGTGGCCTCCGACAAAGATATTTTATTAAATAACTTTTGCCCGAAGCTTTGCTTGCGTGATCAGGGTTATTACATTTACAATGGGCGGTCTAAACTGAATTCTTTTAAAAGTTCAGCCCTGTAGATCATGTCCGTCATATTATAATAGTTCGCTGTTGATGACATTTTGCTTTAACGGTGAAGGAAAACATCGTGAGGAAACCTGCATACCAGAGAATTTCTTCACAGGAATTTTAAGGGTATGTGAAGTCTACCAACCCACATTAGGCCAGCGTGGTAGACTAAGGCCTAACCCCTCTCATTAGTAGAGGAGGCCCGTGCCCAGCAGTGGGACAGTAATATTACAGGGCTATTATTATTATTATATGCCATTTTGATAATGAACGTCCTACAAACCTCATAATAAAGATAATAAATATCCGAATAAATTAAACTCACAATTAGTTAATATAATTAAATATATTTAGAACTTAGAAGTTTGTAGACTATGTGTACACTAATATTACTTATTTACTAATAGCGAGCTCTCCTGCTCTTGTTGCGGACGTGGTTTGCGAGGCACAAGCCGAACACCACCGCCACCAGCTGGAAAAAACAATAAAATATTGAAATAAATTAAATTTCGTGTAATTAAGGATCGTATCATTTTTTTTTCAAAAGGGAAGAAGTACATTGCATTAGGATTATGTTTAAGCATAACAATAGTTGTCTCGAATTAAAGAACACGATACCTGCCCGCCTAGCATGCGCACCACGACATACCCCGATAATCGACAGTCGAGATGTTGTCTACGTGTTGTCTACAATATTGTATGAAAATAAACAAGGACGCATGTTAGTATCCGTAGACAAATAGGGAAAACCGGTTATAACAGGGCAAAAAGCGTAGACAAAATGTTCTCGTGGCGCGCATGCTAGACGGGCTGGTTTGTTTCAGCGTTTCTTCTCAAGGATAGATTTTCGATCACTTGTACAAGATACAACTACAGGATTACATGAATGTCGCTTAAGGTATAGCCACGTTTTAAGGAAACCCCAACCATCGGTTGCAAATGCTTGCATCAGATCGTACCAAGGATGTCTCTTTTAGAAACTTGAATCTAGACGTTTCCGAGGAAGATATGACATTCAATGTAAGATATATGAGATTCTCCATTGAATTTTACGTAGAATAGGGAGTAGACACCAGGCAAAATAAAAAATATTCTGAAATCCCCCATTTGAAAGCTACGATAACGCCAGGAAGGAAGAAATACTAACTACACTGTATTGTTGTTATAGTGATTCAGCATTAACAATTTTCATACTGCAAATGCTTGAATTAACTGCATATATTTATTTCGAGTGTGGGTGTTGTGAGACAGAAAATATCACGTAGTTGTTATTACCCACATCACAGGACGAACCTTACTTGAGTCAGGACTATGAATGAGTTGAGTTGGAAGAGTACGTACCTCAAGAGCGACGACAACAATAGCCACGATCCCGAGGGCCATGCCGAAGGTCTCGAAGAATGTCTGCACGATGGTGTTGCACCCGTCGAAGTTCTGGCCGGTGAGGATGGTGCAGGGGGGCGCGGCGCAGCACGTGTCGGGCAGGGTCGGGCTCATGTACGCCGGAGGACCGGTCGGGCCGCAGCATTGGAACTGGAAGTTCATATTCATTTATAAAAGATAAGTTTATTGCAGAGCAGTAAGTGGTAGCTCATTGTCGTGTTTCGTTCAGTTACTGAGATTTCCGGTGGCCTAATTCCCCTATCCCTTTCATAACATAACACATAACATAAGTTCACGCATGAAGGGGTAGGCAAAGGCGCCCTAGCGAACTAGAACACCCACATTTCGCCTAGCTTAGTTATGTCCTAGATATGATAGGGGGCGAGCCTATCGCCATATCGGGCACAAATTCCAGACTCAGGGCTGATATGAAAAAATCCAATATCACTTTGCACGACCCGGGGATCGAACCCGAGACCTCAGGGCGGTAGTCGTACCGAAATACAATCACGCCACCGAGGCAGTCAACCCCCCTTCCCCAATCGCTATTTCCCTCTTTTTTGGTCTTGAGCGTCTATGGGCAGTGGAGATCATTTACCATCAGGTGATCCACTTGCTAATTTGCCAGTCTCTGCTATAAATAATTAAAGTCATAGAAAAGTTATTACAATTTACACTACACCTGATAGTAAGCGCAGTGCATTCCAAAAAAACAGCGACTCGGTAGTCGCTGTTTTTTTGGAATGCACTGCGTGGTGACAACCCATAAACCCATTGTTTGTCGGTACAAACAATGGGTTTATGGGTTGTCACCAGAATCACGCCGGCCTTTTTGAAGGGAACATTTTTAGGAGCACTTTATTTATTTTTTTAGCAGAGACTGGTAAACCAGTAGATTGCTCACCTGGGTAAGTGATCTCTACCGCCTATAGACACCCAAGACACAAAAAGGATCATTGGTGCGTTGCCAAGCTAAAAGAAAGGAATAGAAGGGGAGGTAAAAGGAAGGGGGGGGGGAATGAGCCACCGGAAATCTGACTCACCGAACGAAACTCAACAGCAAGCTGCCACTTTATGTCGGTTTTCTGTAAGACAGTGGTATCAAACCGGTCGTGCCGGCCCATTAGTGCTATAGGCGTTACAACGTGGCTCTACCACTCAAAACTCACTTTTTTTTTTTAAACCTTTTACAGAAAATATTCGTTTCGTAAAATAAAGTGAGAAATACATTCGTGGGCGTCTCATTTGGCTGATGAGAGAAGCAATAAAAGCAGTCTCACCGTCCTTTCGATCTCATGGAACCCGGCCTGGTCCTTCTGGAAGGCCTCGTTCAGCCACCTCG
The DNA here is from genome assembly GCA_036417725.1 of Clanis bilineata. Lineage (NCBI taxonomy): Eukaryota > Metazoa > Arthropoda > Insecta > Lepidoptera > Sphingidae > Clanis > Clanis bilineata. Next base: position 15,984,006 of record CM071154.1, on the reverse strand, counting down.
GGATCGCCGACACCACGTCGTCCAACTTCACGAAGATCAGCACGGCTAGCGTCAGTTTAAGTACCATCAACACCAGCATGCAAATTGAATACTGTAATCAAAGAATATGGGAAATTAGCATCATGTTACATTATTATGATCCGTTTTTGGATATTTTAAAGGAGATGTCCCCAGTCACTCCATAATAAGTATTATTTTATACTAGTTTTTCGCCCTTGACTATCTGTTCATTGGTAGAGTTTGAATTTTGGTGATGTCGCAACATGTGTTAATCAAGTTAAATATCTTTAATACAAATTCTCATGTCAGTCGCCTCTTTGGTCCAGTGGCAGCATGGATGGGCTGTGGACCAAGAGGTCCTGGCTTCGATTCCCAGGTCAGGAAAAGAGTATTTTCTAATTTAATTTTCACGGGACTGGATTCCTCAGAGGGGGTTGACGTCAGGCAGACAGCCGGTCGTAAAAACTAAACCAAATCCTTTCTACAACATGCTTGAAAAAATGTGGGCCACATTAAGGTGAAATAAGGGCAGGTAGAAAGAACGACAAAATTTCGTCCTTCTAGATCCAATTAAGCGTTATGTAACAAATATAAGGTATATGTAACAAATATAACTTACCGTAACGAGCATGCAGTTGCTCTCCCTGATAGCTCCACAGCATCCGAAGAAGGCGATGATGAACACTATCCCACCTACTACCATGGAACTGATGGGCGCCACTTGGAAGCTGGTGTCTGCTATGTCAATGATCTGTGATATCTGGAGCTGTACCGCTAATCCTATGCCGAGGAGTGCCAGGCCTGCCAACTGGAATATACAAGGATTTGATTAGCTTATGCAGTCATCATTGCTTTTGCTACTTATGGGATTGGTCTCTGAAGGTTCGCAAAACGCATAATGCGTCTGCAGCTGGCTGTGCCTTTCCTTTGATGGTGAATGAGCCTTCGCTACGGGATACAACAGATTCTCGGATAACTTAGGTGTGTCAAATTATGATCTGTAGCCCGAGCACGAAAAACTAATGTAAATGTAAATGTATTCGAGTTCGCTGCGCACTGATGACGTTTGGTTAATATTTCATACAAATTTCATAGACGCGCATCGAGTTCGAATACATTTACGGTTGTCAGAAATTTTCCTGCTCAGGCCGCAGATCAGGCAACGTCGAATGTTGCATTAGATTATTGACTAATGAGACAGACAACACGATTGGTAGCCGAAGAGACGCCGCACCTTCAATCCCTGCAGGGTAGTAGGGTTTAATCCACAGGTGTAATCTGTGGAATTATTGTACCTAATGCTAGTTGATTCACCTTTTTTTACGAATTCCGTGGCGCTAACGTAGAATGTTTGTTCCATACAAATTAGATCATAAGTTTCAGATTATTTTTCTATTAAATTGCAGTTACGTTATTCCAATTGACTTTGTATTAACACTAAACTGATTCAGATTGTGGCATGATATTGTTTGTTAGTATGTGAGTGATAATGAAACAATGCTTTATTAATGTGAACACAGTTGGTGCAATACTGCACGAGCTAAATGCACGCTATCAACATTGTGACAGTTGATTATAGGATCAAGGCCATTTTCCTAATTGAGTTTTAAATGCGTAGTACTTAGTTGTAAGACTCAACAGTTTCATGAAATCCACGCTTGTAGAGGTATAGTGTACAGCGGATTTAGAACAATTTGGATTTATGATTTGTTGAAATCGCAAAGGATTTCCAAGATCCTTTTTGTGTTAGAGTTTACTCCAAAAGAAGCCTGTATTGATTATAAATATTATTATGAATATTAAGTTGGATTTTTAAGTTTTTAAACTTGTGATTATTGGAGGCGCTGATTATTATCCGATCGATGAATGAGCGATACCTAGATATAATTAGGTACTTGACTCATTGTTTTAAAATTAATTTTATATGAAATTTACGTCATCTAAATTATAGAACAGAAAGAAATATTGAAATACTCACAAAAATAAAAAAGTTATAAGACTTTGAAGTTTGGTGTAACCTTCATACTGCGGGAAATAAAGTATCAGTATAATAACGTCACGACTAACGCCATAACGGTACGTGCGTTGGAAAGGAATAGCAAGACTAAATTAGAGATATAAGATAAATATGAATGACTGCTTGATTGTTTAACCAATTTCGATGCAATTTACAGAAGGGTTTCATTGTTGTTTTATTTGCTATTACATATAAATGTGTGTATAAATTCAAATACAGACCAACCAGAAAACTACAGACCTATAGCACTCCTGAGTATCTTATCTAAAATCCTCGAAAGAGTAGTCAACACCAGGCTCGTAAACTACCTTGAAGCTAAAAATATCTTATCGGACAGGCAATTCGCTTTTAGAAAAGGCAGGTCAACTGAAGATGCAGCCATCTTTCTAACTAACGAGATTGGCAGAGCGGTTGAAAAGGGAGAGTGCTGTTTGGGAGTCTTCCTAGATTTAGCAAAAGCATTCGATACAATATCTATAAAGCTATTGCTCAAGAAACTAGACGCAGCCGGAGTAAGGGGGATCCAACTTGACTGGTTTCAGAGCTATTTAACCCGACGATATCAATATGTCAAGATCGGAGATCATTCAAGTCAAAGACTTTCTACCAGCTTTGGAGTCCCGCAGGGTAGCCTGCTTGGCCCAACTCTGTTTTCACTATACATCAACGACATTCTCGAACTATCTCTGAAGAACGCATCGGTAATATCGTACGCTGATGACACAGCCATTGTATTTCATGCAAATGACTGGGAACAGGCACATCTACAGGCGGAAATATGGCTCTTGACAGTGGCTAAAACTCTCAACCTGAATCTTCTCACTCTGAACATCAAAAAATCGAAATACATTGCTTTTCACAAGACCCAAGCATCCATCCCTCCGCAACACATGTCATTAAAAGTCCACACTTGTCAGATGTACAACACCCAGTCTAACTGCAATTGTGAAGAACTCGAACGAGCCAATAAAATTAAGTACCTCGGTATAATGATTGACGAAAACCTTTCATTCAAACCGCACATACACCACATCTCGAACCGCAGTCGCAAATTATTATACATAATTAAAAAACTTAGAGACTGCACATCGCTACCTATACAGCGCATGGTGTACTTTGCTATTTGCCAGTCAATTATACAATACTGCATATCAGTTTGGGGTGCAGCTTCCAAGACCACACTCATTGAGCTTGAAAGAGCTCAAAGAGCGACCATTAAGGTTTTCCTCAGAAAACCGTATCGATATTCTACAGACGCTGTCTATCAAGAATTTGCAGTACTTCGTGTCCGACAACTATACATCCTTAGAGCTACTCTGCTCGTACACAAAAGTATAAATAACGATCCGGATATAGAAACCCTAAAATCCAAACGGATATTCAAAATACCAACATTTCGAGCTTCCTGCTTACTATCTAGGCGTTGTCCCATATTTAGGCATCCACTCATATACAACAATGTCACGAATCACTGCAATATTATTAACGCTACTTACAGTGCATGTAAAAGAAAAGTAAAATCGTGGCTTCTGGGACTCAGTTATGATGAAACTGAAAGATTGATAGCTTCAACCAACTCGTAAGCAGTTTGTCACGCACACACACACACACACACACTTACACACGTATATACACACACACACACACACACACACACACACACACACACACACGCGCACGCGCACGCACACGCACACGCACACGCACACGCACACGCACACGCACACGCACACGCACACGCACACGCACACGCACACGCACACGCACACGCACACGCACACGCACACGCACACGCACACGCACACGCACACGCACACGCACACGCACACGCACACGCACACGCACACGCACACGCACACGCACACGCACACGCACACGCACACGCACACGCACACGCACACGCACACGCACACGCACACGCACACGCACACGCACACGCACACGCACACGCACACGCACACGCACACGCACACGCACACGCACACGCACACGCACACGCACACGCACACGCACACGCACACGCACACGCACACACACACACACACACACACACACACACACATGCACGCACTCACACGCATGCACACACACTCATACGTCCGTAGTTTTAAGTTTCATTTATTTTACATTCTCGGTATAGTTTATTTCATTTTGTTTTATCTTTTCTGAACACAGTATACCAACTAATGACTACCAAGTACAGGCTCTCAAGATACAGGCTTGCCTAGTTTAAGAGCCTTTGATCACGTGTTTTGTATATTATTGTGCAAGTGAATAAATAAATAAATAAAAAAAAATAAAAAAAACAGTCAAGTACACAATTATCTACAGCATGTTAGGACCACTTCTCCTGTAAACCTTTTGCTATTATGGTATATAAATGATTTTAAAACTCCTACGCACGGGTTATGACACTCATGATTCATGACACGACGACATGCGACATTGTGCATCTTACGAATATTTCATTGGCTTTTGGCATCTTTCGGTTATGGAAGTCACGAGACCCTAAACATGATTATCTGACCAAATTCAACACTTCCTGAAATAGGAGTATTATATGCATAGTTTATTTGCTAAACGCTGGCACTAACACATTTGTTATCTCGTAGCGTGTAGTTATCGGTTATCTTATCAGTTATCGTTAAGGCGCGTCGGACTCGGCCGCGACACTATTTTCTACTTAATATTGGGGCTGCCTCGGTGGTGTGGTTGTATTTCGGTACGACTACCGTCCTGAGGTCTCGGATTCGATCCCCGGGTCGGGCAGTGATATTGGATTTTTCCATATCAGCCCGGAGTTTGGAATTTGTGACCGATATGGCGATAGGTTCGCCCCCTATCACATCTGGGACGGAACAAAGGTCGGCGAAATGTGGGTGTACTAGTTGGCTAGTGCGCCTCTGCCTACCCCTTCGGGGATACAGGCGTGAGCTTATGTTATGTTATGTTACTGGGAAGTATGTATGTATATTGCACCCAGATAAATATTCGTCATCCACTACCTTTCCAGAGGCCCAAGTCTTCAAACCCCGGATCGATAGGACGCGTGTTCTATTCTCGTAGTTTCTCCTCTCACAACACATGACTCGTATTTTAATATGTGGTCAGATTCAGAAGCATGTGTTATTGTATTTGTAACATCCGGAACATTATTATAAAGAGTAAGTGTACTGATAACTCAATAACATAAAAGAAGGTCTATTGACTATTTAAAATAAAAAGGAAGTGTGTTGACTATTCTCAACTTGGATAGCCTTAGCCAGCACAGTCGGGCATTCGTTTCCTGAGCACTGTTCTGACTAGTCGCTTGGACTTCTTGGTGTTAACAAGTGAACATATTAAAATATCTTACGTCGTAAGTCTTATTTATTTAACAACCGCCACTTCTATTATTCGCTAACACTTGATTGTATGGTGTTACATTTATTTTGTTATTTATATGTATACCGCCATCCAACCCCCATTCCTATAGTTTCCTAACGGGGGGTCTACAGCGGATCCGGACCTCCCTTAGCATAAGTCAATGGTCTGCAACACCTGGTCTGCTAACTTATTAATACTCGTATTATATAAAGTTTGTAAGATGTAAGATTATGACTGTCTCGTAAGTTCGTAACCTACTATGTACCTACTTTCAGTATATACAAAGTACTTAGTGCCTACTACTTTTTTCAAACATGTTGCAGAAATGATTTGGCTTAGTTTTTACGGCCGGCTGCCTGCCTGAAGTCAACCCCCTATGAGGGATACTTAGTGCCTCGTAGGCATGCTGCATTGCTATGAAAATTGTTTTGAGGGTAGTTTCGTGTTACATTTTGATATTGTACAAACTATGTGTACAATTTGATATAACAATCGAATTGTGAATTTGTTCGAATGATTTACTTTAATTTCAGTGGATGGACTATGGATGTTAGTAGTGTTATAAGGAAAATAAGTTTAGATATTATTTCATTAATGCGGAATCCTAAAGCCAGTAGGTACACCAGAAGGAGGATACATTGCAAATGACGAGAACTGGTCATTTGAGAGGTATTTGAATATTATGTTTTTGGTTTTTAGCAGCGAATGTAAAACGAGCGGGTGGGTCACCTGCGGGTTTAGACAAGTGGCTTATGCGCTAGTCGAATAGAAAAGTCGAATTGAATAAATGTATGGACACGACATATGAGTACGCCGCATATAGCGTAGTCTTATGTCATTCCCATACATTTATTCTATTTGACTAATCTATTCGACTAACGCATAAGCCACTTGTCTAAACCCGCTGATGACCCAAGAAACAAAACATAAACAAGACATCATGGATAAAGGAGGGACATAGGTATTCGGTAAGGAAGGGGGTATTTGAGCCACCGAAAATCTCATTCACCAAACGAATTACAATAGCGAGCTGCCACTTATATACATAACATAAGCTCACGCCTGTATCCCCGAAGGGGTAGGCAGAGGCGCACTAGCGAACTAGAACACCCACATTTCGCCGAGCTTAGTTCCGTCCCAGATGTGATAGGGGGCGAGCCTATCGCCATATCGGGCACAAATTCCAGACTCCAGGCTGATATGGAAAAAATCCAATATCACTTTGCCCCACCCAGGGATCGAACCCGAGACCTCAGAACCGTAGTCGTACCGAAATACCACCACGCCATCGAGGCAGTCAGTAACTTATATAGAGGTACATACAATATACTAAACTCAATATTATATACACCATTCAATAGGTACTCTTAAATAAATGACGATTACAAATATATTTTACATTCCAAAACTCAAAAGAGGTTAACCCCTCTTTAAGTCCATGAGGATAACTTCAATTGTTTTGCTGTAGTGCGTTCTTTGCGACTGATTAAGCGGATGACCGATGTAAGCACAAGGGCATAAGGATTTACCCCTATATCCAGACCATACAACCAGCCAATATCGTAAGAACCTCGGAAGAATCTGAAGAAATAGGATAGGTACAATGAAATCCGAGTCTTCCATACTAACCGCCGCGTCTGATCACATCTTTGGGATTTTCCACTTGAGGGACCATCACGCTAATGATTGGCAGATCAGTGATTACTTCACATACCTTCCTAGATCTAATGCAGAATCAGGTAAGCTGATTTATATTCACGTAATTATAAAAAGGCTGATTGAAAAATCTTATTATGTAGTCTATTTTCAAGCATTAGCATCATTCGTCGTTAATAAAGTAAAAATTACTCACAGCAAAGGCCAAATTGGCGAAGAAAAGTATGTACTTGACCAAAAATTCACCACACCCCATGTTGTATGATTATTTTTTATTCCTGTAACCACACGTCGCGACCGAACGAATATTATCTTTACACTGATGTGCGTTCAACGTAAGTACTTTATGAGTACCTCACCGATAATGGTCCACCGATTGTGCTGCGTATTAAATGACTAAAACTACTACAGCGGAATAACTAGAAATGTATTCACAATTTACTATAGATCCGCTTGATGCGTCATTTGCATCATCAAAGCAATTTCTTTCCAATGCGTATGAAATATTTGAATGCCACGAAGTGTCTACGTTTCTCATTGACACCTTTGGAAACAATAGTTATGCTGCGACATCGTTTATAGCTAATTTCATTACGGTCAAATCATTACGCGCATCATTAGTGTCAGCAGTCTGCATCTCTTCACTGAGTTCTCTAGAATTTGTCCGATATTTTGAATGTGAATGATAATTTGAATTTCTTCTTAAATCATGGAATATCAGTGCCGCTACGTTTCTTGCTAGATATTGTCTATCAGATATCTAGATTTTCCTAGATTTGTATTGTGAAATGGATAGTAATGACGCTTATTTTTCTTTACACGACATAGGTACAATCAATACATTTATAATCAGCCATGAATAACTACTAAGGAAGAATTACATAACATAACATAACATAAGCTCACGCCTGTATCCCCGAAGGGGTAGGCAGAGGCGCACTAGCGAACTAGACAACCCACATTTCGCCGAGCTTAGTTCCGTCCCAGATGTGATAGGGGCGAGCCTATCGCCATATCGGGCACAAATTCCAGACTCCGGGCTGATATGGAAAAATCCAATAATTACAGTTTACAGGAAGAATTACAATTTCGGTAATATGTCATATGTGTAAGAAGCTGGTGACTGATGTAGGCAAAAGCCTGTACCTATTACAGATCACTTCTCCACGTCTCCACGCTGAGGATACCAGAGAACAGCGGCCCGAGCAGTATCAATATTTTTGACAATCGAATTCGAGTCTAGTTCGATGTGCGTCTATGATTTTTTTATATTTTTAAATGATGGCAAGATAATAAGGCCTTACTGACTGGTTTTGGTCTTTTATTTGGAGAATAATATCGACGTATTGATGTTATCTGTTAAACCATAACAATACATTTTTAACCAAGTTTTAAATTGAATTTGCATTAAGTTTTATTATAGGGCCACGTGCAGCTCCGTGATAAATCTCTATTTATACCAAATATTGATTCAGATAGGAATGAGTTGTGGATAAATCGAGATAAGTTGTAACTCTAGATTAGCAATAACGCTACAAGTCGCACTTATGTTTACAGAGAGTCTAACGTCAGACAAAAATAATTATTCATGCCAGAAATTTAACTACGTTATTGTTTCAAAGGATGACGTGATCCAAGTTTATCAATTTACACATGTCCGGTAATAAAGTTATATAAAGTACAAACATCTTATCGCTCTGTTTTGCCATAAAGAATGTTCAAATTGTTCAAAAATGTTTGCTCTATTCAGTTTAAATTGGACTCTAAAATAGACATGCAACAACCTTTATGTCATACAGCATTCTGGTCTTTTGAGTGGTAGACCCACGCTGTAGACAGTTACGTCTACAGCACGAATGGGTCGACTCGACCGGTTTGATGCCTCTGTCTCACAGAAAACCGACGTAAAGTGGAGACTATTGCATTTCGTTCGGTGCGTGAGATTTCCGGTGGCCCATTGCCCCCCCCCTCCCTCTCCCAATCCCTTTTCCCTCACCGGCCATTTCCTCCTTTAAGGTTGGGAACGCACCCATGATTCTTAATTGTGTCTTGGGTGTCTATGGGCGGTGGAGATCACTTACTAGTTGTTTGTCAGTCTCTGCTATAAAAAAATCTGGTTACAAAAGGGCGTTGAATTGACTGATGCAGATGAAAATAGCCATTATAGCATACGTTTTATGAGTCATTTGATGTCAGTCATACGCTGAGTAATTGTGCGAATTGCTTTATCTAGTTGTTACAAACTGTTGTCATGTTTTATGTTGACACTTGATACTTTGGTTTGTTTATTTATTTATTTATTTATTTATTTAAATGACACACCAACAGTTTATAGACTTTTACAATAAGAATAAATATAGCATAAAGGTTACAGTCCAGTCTACTTACTAATTATAGGTGTGAAACAACATTTGAAGAAAAACAGTCGATTACAATTATAAACTTACATAAACAACATAACTAGATATAAATTAATTTAAGATACATTTGATATTAATATTTATATTTATATTTACGTACGCTATTGTAATTTCATCAATTGTATTGTATTAATAAAGAAATAGATTCAGAAATGTTTAAGCAGGTTACAAATTAATTACTAACTATTAACCGTAGGAATTTGTATTATTTGTTTGTTTATTCATGCGTACAGTATCTTATAGTATTATCAACGTTGTTCCTCTTCTAATAGGGGTTAGATCTATCAGACTGGTCCAACGGAGGAAATCCGCACGATCTTCGAATTCCTATCAACCCAACAGTACTGCAACGGAACAGCGATGAGTCATTATTTCTGCCAACATTAGGTACCGGGTAGATCACCGAACAAAAGAACTCAAGGGTTGGTGGTACTCAATCGAAAAAAAAGGAGTTTTCGAGAGGTTATCTAAAATAGTCCTGTTCGGGCCACAGATTACATATAAGATTGTTTTCAAACTTCTTACAAAAGGGGTATGCTATTTCATCATAGGCTTAGACCCGTAAGTGGTAGGTAGAGTGAACTAACGAACTAGAATGCCCTCATATCGCCATGATGATTTCCGTTCTTTGATGTGATAGGGGCGCGAGCCTATCGCCGAAATTTAAAAAAATCCCAATATCACTTTACCCGAACCGGGGATAGAACCCGAGACTCAGGACGTCCTGCACTAAAACTACGTCACCGAAGCAGCCTAATTCTCAGAGAAGAGACATAATATCTCATTATATTATGTATCTTTTCTGAGACAGCCTCCGTGGCGCAGCGGGTGAGTAGCCGGCTGTGAAGCGAGACTACGAGAGGCCGCGGGTTCGATCCCGCACCGAGACAAATGTTTGTATGGCCTACAGATATTTGTTTCGGGTCTGGGTTAGGGCATGCAAAAACCGGATGGTTTTGGAAGCCTGTTTTTTCGGTTATTGCATTTTAAAAAAACCGGTTAACCGATTTTTTCGGGTTATTCGGTTTTCGGGCTATATTTTCGTTTTTTTTAGTTTAAATCTTGATTAACGACATGAAGTTGAATTTCTGCACGTTATTATCTTCAGTTCATAGGCTCTACCGTGAGTTTTTGACATTTCTTGCTAGCGACTACCTAAAATATATATAATTTATATGATAAACATTAATTCCAAACGTAATTGCTAGGGGTTTTCGGATGTTTGTCACACAAATAGGCAGTCGTAGTCGATAGCGAGAAAAGTAAAAATAAACACAGGTTTTTTTTTGTTTTTGCGGGGAAAACTATTTTACCGCTACCGCCACGCTTGGGGGGAGACGTGATGGTTATGTTGGATTCGCCTGTCTTACGACCCAACGTTAAGCCGCACCGGAGAGATGGACAGCATCTAGGCGACCTTTAGGTCGAGTCCCTAACACTATGTATACCCTACACCGGCAATACCGACTAAAAACCCCGCCGTGGTCCTCTTCGGCGCATTGGAACGGCGCCGGGTTTCCCTACACTTAAAGCGTCCAGGCTTCAGCCGGAAGAACACTGATTGTTCTTCTTTTTCTACCTGCCCTCATCCTGCGGAGCATATAGTGAAGTCACTATATGCTCCGCGCACCACTTTTTCAGACATGTTGCAGAAAAGATTCAGTTGTAATTTTGACAACCGGCTAGGCTATTTGTCTGATGTTAAGTGACAACTCTCTTTGGGGGCTCCAGCTTCGAGTAAATCGTATTACATAGTAAACAGCTATGCGCTTCATCTCTACAGCCTATAAACGCTGCCACTAGACCAAGGCGCGACAGGTTAATCCACCATCATCCTCGTGCCCTTGTCCCAATTTTATTTGGGGTCGGTGCAACATGTCTTCAACTTCCATAAACACGATCATCTCATCATTCACCCTCTTATCTTTCATGTCCTCCCTCACACACTCTATCCACCTTTTCTTTGGTTTTCGTCAACCTCCCCATCCACCAACATTCACATTCATCAATTTCTTATCCACTTATTATATAGCTTCTCTCCTCATAACATACCTATACCAAGACAAACTTGTTCCTTCTAATCTACCTACCTACAGGTATCACTTTCAAGCTTCCTATGTGCTTAATCCTTACTCTGTCCATCCTTATCACTCCACACATCAATCTTAACATTCTCATTTCTTCATTCCGACTTTTCAGTGACCCTAGTTAAGACCCCAGTTTAATTCATACTAATATTATAAATGCAAAAGAAAGTATGTCTGTCTGTAGAGTTTTAACGGCGAAACCGCTGAACCGATATTGATGTTTCATGTGAGGATAACTTTTAACTCTGCGGACAAATCTAGCGTACTTTATTATTTTAAATCAACCCTCAATAAATCAGTGAAATAGGGGATCTGTAATAAGAAATAGTTTATTTTTTCAACCACTTTATGCAATATTCTACACAAGGGCGCATGCTTTGGATAAAATATAATTTCAAGTAATGCATAACTTTAAAATTATGCATTACTTTATTGTATCCTGAATATATAATGAATTTTATTGTATCCTGTTTTGCGTCTAAGCTAAATAAATAATATAAAAACATATATAAATACGTACAATGTAACATATGAAAAATGGACCACCATATTGCTATTAAATTAACATGACAATAGTGTAGCTACTTTATTTTGCTTTCTGTCTGGCAATATCATGGCCTAGTGTCAGGGTCCGCCTTCATACCTAAACGCTTCTACTTCGCCCGGCTTGAGGATCGTTTACAATGGGATACTTGGTCATACCTTTTTTCAAAACGTCTAGTCAGCGCATTTTGTGCCAACCACGGGGACGCACTCCTGTTACAATCTGATCCAGGCACTTGCGATCGACGTACACCTGTGGTTTTCTCAAAACGTGACTATACCATTGCAAGCGATACACCAATACTACCTCAGATGTAAACGTTACGTATTGGATGCAGTCGTGTATCGTTGCCCATCCTGCGCATCATCTTCATATCCATGACGTGAATTTCCCTAACGTAACGCTTAAGAACAGGCTACGTCTCACACCCATATAGAAGTACAAGCCGAATGATGTTGATATAAAAGATCACAAGACCTTTAAGTCTCATATTAGTCGTATCTTAATCGCAAGTATCGCACCACTTGCAATTTAGCACAATCGGCGCCACTACGGGGCTTGCAGTTGGAGTCGATGTCTCCAGACTCGTGAAGTATAGATACTAGATACTTAAACTCGTCCGTTTTTACAGCAAGCGCGTTCCTTATCATTGTCTATGTACTTAATTATACGTATTTACTCACAATTGATATCAGGAGGAAAAAAACCGAAAACGCCGAAATAACCGGTTTTTTACACGACGAAAACCGGTCGTCAAAAACGGTCGGTTAATCGGTTTTTTCGGTTTTCGGTTAACCGGTTTGCATGCCCTAGTCTGGGTGTTGTGAGACCGAAAGTCTCTCGTTGTTCCTGATTCCCACGACACAAGACTCGATCTTAGTGTGGGGTCAGGACTATGTATGTGACTGTTGGGTGTTATTTATTAGTATTTTTTTTTTATAGCAGAGGTTGGCAAACGAGCAGATGGGTCACCTGATGGTAAGTGATCTCCACCGCCCATAGACACCCAAGACACAAAAAGAATCATGGGTGAGTTGCCAAGCTAAAAGGAGGGAATGGAATGGGAGGGAAGGGGATTGGGAAAGGGAGTGGGGAAATGGGCCACCGGAAATCTCACTCACCGAACGAAACACGACAGCAAGCTGCCACTTTTCGTCGGTTTTGTGTGAGACAGTGGTATCTAACCGGTCGAGCCGACCCATTCGTGCTACAGATGTTACTGTCTACAGCGTGGCTCTACCACTTGAATTTATTTTATTTATTATATTCTAAGATTTTGATAGCCTTCCATGTATTTGCATATGATTATTTACATCACTATAGATCAATACTATCTAATCTTATATCGATACGCGGATAAAAATATATATGGCCTGATTTACATTGTTTTTTCTATTACGTCGCCTCTATACATGATAATACAGCATTATTGTAATTACTAATGGCTATTATGTATAATATCAGAGCTGTGTTATTGCTGTTCTTTAACTAAGGGAACGTACCCATATTACGTGACCAGTTCTGGGGGGAGTAGTAGTAGTAGTAGTAGTAGTAGTAGTAGTAGTAGTAGTAGTAGTAGTCTAGTCTTCAAAATACCACGCTTGGTCACGGGGGCGGCAGGAGGAGTTTGGTCTTAGGTTTTCGTCACGTAATCAATATCCTTTAGGGGAATCTAGTGCTTTTTCGAGCTATATTCTATGGCGCGCAATGTTTAGCACTTTTTATAGTCACAGGTGGCAACACATAATATTTTGTTTTTTAAACATTTCTCCGACAAAATGTGATTTAAAGCTATATTTATACACTACTACGTGAGAACTAGAGGTGGAGGGGGGGGGGGGGTCTTCGCATATACTACGGGTGGTCACCGAGGGGTGGGAGGGGTATAACAATTGTAAAAAATGGGTCACGTAATATGGGTAAGTTCCTTAATTAGGGACGCCTTACTCAATATTGACTGCATAATCGATAGAGAAAAATATAAGTTGCTAATTGTAAACGATCAGGCGCAATTTTTATATCAATACAAATTGCAAAATGTAAAATGCAAAGTGCGAACTGAAAACTTTGCAATGAAAAGTGTTACAGTAAATTTCATTAATTATTGTTATAGTATAATACATTTTTTTTCTAATGATCAACGTAAACGTTATGGGCCTTACTTATTAAAAACAGTTTCACTTAGTAAATGGTAAAGAATAGCCTGTCCCTTTTATTTTCAAACAATGTGACACAAGGAAAAAAGTGATAGACTATTCTGAGCCATTTGCTCAGCTAAACTATTTACTACTTATAAACTTACTTATAAAGTAAGGCTCAATGTTGCCACTCGAGAGAAAAGATTAAGGGTGACCTGCAGCGCTATTGCTAATCTAGAGTTACACCTTATCTCGATTTATCCTACCGCACACTCCTATCTTTAAAACAATATTTGGGATAAATAGAGATTTATCGCGGAGCTGCATGTGGCCCTAAAAGTAAAAGGTGCAAAGCTAGCAGGACAGATTATTTTTTTTTCTTAATTTTATAACACACCGCCTGGACATTTACTATTAGCAATACTCCTTATTGATACATTGGCTAGTGCTCGATAAATAGTAGGCAATCTGCGGGCTTAGACAAGTGGCTTATACGCTAGTCGAATAGAATAAATGTATGGCAATGGCATAAAAGTACGCCGCATATAGCATATTTTTATGTCATTCCCATACATTTATTCTATACACTTCTCTACACTTGTCTAAGCCTGCTGATCTGTCTGAACTCTGTACCCCTAGTACGAGTTAATGCTTCTCGAAAAATATAATAGTTATCGTTAAATCTCTATATATGCTGGTGGTAGGATATTCGTATCCAACCGGATGGCGACCACCGTACACATGGTGCTAAAACCTGCCATATTCGCGTTCCAGGATCAGCCAGTATACTTCCGGTTCTCTCGAGGGGCTTGCGGCATGACTTGATGATTGGTTGAGACGGGTATGGGGGATACCCCCATACCGATTACATCCGATACGTGCGGATGACCGATGCAGATACAGGGATACCCCTGTATCTGCATCGATCATCCGTCTGTCTTGTCGCACTCGCAAGCCCCTCGATTTGCTTCTTCGCTCTTCGGATTCGGAGTTTGAGGAAGCATAAATAGGCCGGCATGATTCAAACGACCATTGATAAGGTCAGAGTGGTCGCTAGTTTTTTGGACTGCACTACGCTTACCATCAGGTGCAGTGTAGTCACTTTGCCGTGCCCGGATAAAAAAAAATACATTTATTTAGTTCATTGTAGTTTCCGCAAGCGGCGCTACAAGTCAAATGTCTGTACCCGTAGTACGAGTTACTGCTTCTCGAAAACTATGATAGTTATCGTTAAATCTTTATACATTAACGGCCGGTTTCAATAAACGATCTCAGTTTAGAGTGCAGATAGATCGCGATTATGAACCAATCAAATCAAGTCATTTGACGGAGTCATGTTTAAACTGTGTTCTTATTGGCTAATTTTTGTAATCTATCTGCACATTCAAATTGAGATTGTTTATTGAAACCGGCCGTTATTTAGTTCACTGTAGTTTCCGCAAGCGGCGCTACAAGTCATATGTCTGGAGTTTTAACGATAACTATCATAGTTTTCGAGAAGCATCAACTCGTACTAGGGGTGCTGAACAGTTTTTTCAAATATCCTCCCCTGCACAACCCTGATATTTTTCTTAAGGTTAGACAACCAAGTTTTTTTTATTATTCTGGATGTGGATGGGTGTTTATAGTATAGGTGGAGATCGCTTACCAGCAGGTGCTTCACTAATGCGTTAACCAATACCTGCTTTATACTGTTGTATCGAATGGCAATAGGCAGTCGCTTGGAAAGGCGTGGTGGATAAATAAGCCAATAGCGGAGCAGTAGGCACGCCTTCTCAAGATGGGTGGCCATGATACGCGAGATAGAACGACGACTTAAGAGATCTGGCTTGTTTTTAGGGTTCCGTAACATAAAAGGAAAAAACTGAACCCTTATAGGATCACTGTTGTCCGTCTGTCTGTCTGTCAAGACCCTTTTTCTCAGGAAAGCGTGGTGGTATTAAGCTGAAATTCATATCAAATACTCAGGTCTACTGTCCCTTAGAGCTGTGAAAAGATCAAACTTCTAATGGAACGCAATCAAAAGATACAGCTGTTTATGCCGCAAATTTTCGACATTCGCAAGGGAATCAAAACCGGGTACTTTCTGTGAACTCAGAATGTTGAAATTTGATACGAAGCAACGTCTTATAGCACAGATAAAGGGAGGTCCTGGGTTCAATTCCCAGTACCGGCAAAGTGAATTTTCTAATTTAATTTGCGCGCGACTGAATCCCTCAGAGTTGACGTCACGCAGGCAGCCGGTCGTAAAATATAAGTCAGGAAGGTCTTCAACATACTTGAAAAAGTGTGTTGAGCCAAACCCACATTAAGGTGGGATAAGGGCAGGTAGAAAGAAAGGTGCTCATTGCACATGGGCATCGACCAAACAGCTGCCTACTGTATAAAACGCCACATACTATCGAAAACTGCCATTTCATTGGGTTTTCTGTGAGCGGTAACGATCCAGTCGAATCGGTCCAAATTCTGAAGGCATTGTCTGAAATTTACATTACTTAGTCAGACGTACCGAGTCATACGTCCACGGTCCAGCCAAATTTTTAGTTACAGATGGCATACGAAAATGATGCAATCGCATTACTCATCGTTGAATGAGGGATCCATCCAAAAAGATTGGGTTATAAAACAATGATCAATTATTTAGTTGCGTGATGTTATATCATAATTGTCGCCCTCTTGATCTAGTAGCAGTACTTGTGGGCTGTGGACCGGGAGATCCTGGGTTCGGTTTTTTAACATGATTTTCCCGGGACTAGATCTCTTGAAGGTTGACGTCAAGCAGAATAACTAAGTTGAATCCATTTTGCAACTCGCTTGAAAAAGTGTGTTGCGCCGACTCCACATTAGATATTGGCAGGTCAAAATAAAAACCCCCTGGTAAAAATTGCAATGGCCCATCTGGCAAACTTTGAACCGCCTTCGTACCGGAGTGGGTCGTTGCAAAACTAATATGATGAAGTGGGGTTATTCATCGGGGCTCGAATGTGACTGTAGTGCCCCTGAGCAGAACATGTCGCACCTGCTTGTTTGTCAACTGTGTCCTATCACCTGCATAAGCGTAGACCTAATGGAGGCGACAGACGCAGCTCTAGGAATGGCGGGCTCCTGATCAGGAAGGATCTGACTCGATTAGTTGTTATGGAGCCATTGACACGAAAGAAGAAGAAAAGGTAAAAAAATGCCATCCTTAAAAAAAGGAAACAGGGTCCCTATCCACGTTCCCTTTTCGAGAAGGACTCATATGATTTGGGCTTTTATGAGACTATTTCGCTTACACACCCGTCTCTAAATTCCTGTAAGCCAAGATCAACAATAGCATGCATTTTACGAAACCGGGCAATAATTATACCGGAGAGTCTCGGAGAATGCTAAAACTGTCTGTATCCCGTAACGAATTTAATCAGACAGCCAGACAGGGATGATTTGGAAAATATTTTGTTCCATATCCACATAACACACATAAACATAAGCTCACGTCTGTATCCCCGAAGGGGTAGGCAGAGACGCTCTAGCCAACTAGTACATCCACATTTCGCCGAGCTTAGTTTCGTCCCAGATGTGATAGGGGGCGAGCCAACGCCATATCGGGCACAAATTCCAGACTCCGGGCTGATATTGAAAAATCCAATATCATTTTGCCCGACCCGGAGATTGTATCCGAGACCTCAGGACGGTAGTCGTTCCGAAATACAACCACGCCATAGTTTCCATTTCCCTCAGTAAAAAAATATTTGGGCTGCCGGAAATCCCACTCACTGAACGAAACACCAAGGTCACGCCAAACTCCAATTTACATTACATATTGACTCATTCCTTCCGAGCTTCCAAAGCTGGATACTGGCATAAACATGCACAAGTGTAAGCGCTGACGTATACACTATACATACATGTACATTTACGTTAAATATTACGTATATGTGCAGGAATCTGGGCGTGTCTGCAGTTACACAAGATGTGAATAATTTTTCTATTCGAAACAATACGTCGCTCTTTCTTTGCGCTTGTGTTATGAGTTATCGCGGTCTAATGGCAGAGTACGCCTTCCCCCTAATATTCTTCCACTTCACCTGGTTTTGGACATAACCATAGAAAAATCAGTGGCGTAGTTATACCTATTGCGGTACGACTACTGTACTAATGTCAGGTCGGGTAATGCGTTTTTGGATTTTTCTATACAATATCAGTCCGGAGTCTAGATTTTGGCCCCGATACGGCGATAGGCTCGCCCCATATCACATCTGGCTCGCTAGTTCGCCTCTGCCTACCTTTTCGTGGATGCTAGCGTGAGTCTATGTATGTTAAAATAATCACAAATTTAAAACTTAACGGACCGACTTCAAAATTTATCCGATCGTGACCAAATTCATGTGGGACCACCCTTGAAATAAGCTCTATCCAACACAAAAATAATCTTGAAAATAGGTCCACACTTGGCGGAGATATCGCGTACGGCGTAACGTACAGAAGTACAGACGAATTGAGGACCTGGGGGGTGACTCCTGACGCTCTATTCGAACTTGAATTGGATTCGGTTTTATTTATTGACTAAAAATCCCAACGAAATCGAGTTAAAAAGTGCATTAATTTCACGTTACAAATTACCAAATGGCAAGTTCTCGAATATTATGCAACATTAGCGCGTTTTAAAAGTCGATTTCGGTGGAATTTTAAGTCAATAAATGAAACCAAATCGAAATCACAATCGAATCGAGCGTCAGGAGTCACCCCCATTCTCCTTGTTTGAAGTGGATCGATAATCGGATTTCCTTCGGTGGCTTCATAGAAATGTGTTGTTGCTTTGCAAATGAAGCTTAAAACTATTAATAAGGCAGGTGTTGTTCCTGATGTCCATATGTGACATCTCACATACCAAACGAAACGCAACAGCGAGCTGTTGTTCCGTCTTCTGTGAACCAGTGGTATCATTCCGGTAGAGCCAACTTATTCGTACAGTTAGAAAGAAAGAAAGAAAGCAAACATTTTTATTCGGTAAAGCTTTATGCGACACAATTGTATGAACAGAAAGGCGATAAAACACTTATTTAAAAGAGACAATAAATTAATTACAACTAACTATAACTTTCCTAGACATAAATATCTTAGTTCTGCTATATGCTAATCTCGTCATTCGATTAAAAAATATCTACAGCTTTTCGTTCAACCATTTGGAATTTCGAAATATTAATACGAATTGTATAAAATACATACAAATTAACTCAGCCCAGCTGAAGAATAGTCATTCCATCCAATGTCTATGCTTTCTGGGGGACGCCCCTTTTGAAGCTTTTGTTTTTGCAATCATAGCTGTGATTTGTGACGCATCACGCACGGGACGTAACACGTCTCTTCAACTTTAGGCGACTTAACAACGCTAACAAAGGATGATATAACATTATACATTAATACTTATGTAATTGAAATATTTGAAGCAATATTCCGATACGATATGGATTGATAAGAATATGAATTGATACATGACGCCTTATCGTCTACACTCTACACACTAGATACATGAATTGAATTGATGATGAATTTCGACCGCATTTCATATTTTGCGTCTTGGAACTGAATCACTAATAGATACAAATATTATAAAGATAAAAGATTTTTTGTTTGTAATGGTTTGGCTCAAAAACTACTAAACTGATTTTAAATTATTCACCTACGGAGAGCTACATTATTATTTTTATGTCCATAGTGTCCTCTAAACAATGTACAGATTCTGAATTTATTCGATAGGAGTCTTGTGACCGTAGGGAGCTTTCTTTAATCTATGAGGAGAGATCCAAAATCTAATCAGAATATAAGGAACATACCAAAATGAAACAAATTGCGAGCAGGTCGTCTTAAGGCATGTGGGCACACAAGAGTTCACACAGGCCCCGTGTCCCTTATGGAAAAGATGGTACTGACTGCGAGTAGAGTTGGGAAGTCCAATCATTTAACATTTAGAATTATCAGCTCATTGTTACTATCCCATGGGATTATTGAGCTAATCATGTCTCTATACCTAATAATGAAGTGGTAAGGACTTTGACCATTTTATAGCCTAATGGTATGGTTTGGTAGACTAACTATAACGGCGAAGTTCTTTAAGTTCTTTTAATTAATCGACTTCAAAAAAAAGGAGGAGGTTAACAATTCGTCGGAATCTTTTTTTTTATGTATGTTCCTCGATTACTCGAAGACGCCTTTGCCGATTCGAGAAATTCTTTTTTTGTTTAAAAGGGTATACTTCCAAGGTGGTCCCATTGGCACCAAGTCAGGATCTGATGATGGGATCCTAGAAAAATCGAGGGCAACCCTCAAATTTTATAGAAACCCATAGTGTGTTTCATATATTTCCTAAAACTTTTCAACTATTTGCGTCTGGTGCACATCATCTCATGTTGCTGAGCTGATGATGGAAAGTATAATTCCTTAATTATTAGGAGTTGGTGGATAATTATTTCAATATTAAACTAAAAATAGATAAATAATAATTAAAGTTTAACAAAAACTGAAAACCGACTTCAAAAACGAAAACTTAAAAAGTTATAAATAACAATAATTTATTATTTATTTAATGATTTCTTAGGTTTACGCGAATGTTATTTATTGGAATAAAACTATTTTTACGGATTCTATCACGATTTGTCTGACCCGTGACCACGAAGGCTGCAAAGCTAAACGTCGGGCATAAAAATTAAAACCAAATCGTGATAGAATCCGTAAAAATAGTTTTATTCCAACAATTTCTTACTCTCTTTGGAGTTGGTGCTTTTTCATTTAAACTGCTTCGGCCTCAGCACCGACTTTTTGTTAAACTTTAATTACTATAGTACTAATGAATAACTTTTTATATGACGCCACTGATATGACGAATCTTACGAGTGCTCACGCGATAAAATATATCTCTTATACAATATCGATTAATATCAATACGATATATCATGTTCTTACACAATACGTGTAGGAATTACGAATCAATACTCGTAATTGCAAGTAGATTTTAGCGTCCTTGGTCTAGTGGCAATAAATATGGGCTCTGGACCCGAAGGTCCTGACTCCCGTATTTGTATTGTGTGGGGCAAAGTGCCTTTACTATGTTACTATGTTAGTACTAAGCGGTTTGTCCAGTAGCCCGAGCACGAAAAACTAATGTAAATGTAAATGTATTCGAGTTCGCTGCGCACTGATGACGTTTGGTTAATATTTCATACAAATTTCATAGACGCGCATCGAGTTCGAATACATTTACGGTTGTCAGAAATTTTCCTGCTCAGGCCGCTGATCTGGGTTCTCTGGAGGGGATTGATCTTAGATATGCATCCTGTTGAAAAAATTAAATGAAATTCTTTCTGCGACATGCTTTGAAATGTATTTTACGCTGATCCCACATTGCAGTAGGATAATGGCAAGTGGGAGAGAGAGGATGTATTCATTTCCATTTTCTCTACACACGTTAAACCACTTTAGGTGATGACTTTCAAACAATCATTTCTTAGTGCTCACCTACGTCATAATAAGTAGTGTGTAAAACTTCATGTTCCCAGTTCCAACAGTTTTGGTTGTACGCAGATATGTACGTCAGTCAGTTTGTCAGTGTCTCCTTATATACCGGGTGTTTTATAAAGTTGATACCTAAAACAATTCCACTAGTGGGAGAACGATTTAAAGCGCATGGTAAAGTTAAAAATAAAAATTGAACTTAATTTTTTTAAATCAATTATTATGCATGGCGATTTTAGAATCGTAATGCGACCTGTAAATCGTCGTAATTAGCATGGAAATGGCGATGTGTTTATTGATTAATAAAAACTATAAGCCTGACGAAATTTTAAACTTTATCGTCAGATTGCTAGCCATCCTCTCTTTAAGTGTAGTTATTATTGATACCAAGTTTATGAAACACCCTGTGTATTTTGTAGTTATGACCACGGATAGTTCTCATAGTTTGCCTCAACTAAGACATCATTGGTAAAGGTCAGTACGGCATAGAGTATCCTCTAATATTATGAAAGTACCGTCTACTCATTACCTGAACGCCATTCAATAATCACAAGTTTAAAAACTTAAGCTACCGACTTCGAAATGTATCCGACCGTGACAAAGTTTATATTATTATGGGTCACCCATAGAATAAGCTCTATGGAACGCAAAAAGATTTTTCAAATCACGCCACATTTGGCCGAGATATCGCGTAAATTACATAAAAAATACAGGCGAATTGTTTACGTACTTCTTTTGTCGGTCGAAAATATATCAGCGGGTTTAGACAAGTGGCTTATACGCTAATCGAATAGAATAATCAAATAAAATAAATGTATGGGAATGACATAAATGCGGCGTACTCTTTTGTCATTCCCATACATTTATTCTATTTGATTGTTGTATTCGACTAGCGCGTAAGCCACTTGTCTAAGGCCTCAGGTCCCTGACTCATTAGATTCGAGCACTTGTCATTTAGACAGACTAAGGCCTAACCCCTCTCATTAGTAGAGGAGGCCCGTGCCCAGCAGTGGGACAGTAATATTACAGGGCTAATATTATTTATTATTATTATTACTTGTCATTTGGTAATTTTTAACGTGACATTAGTGCACTTTTTACGTATTTTTCGGTGGAATTATAACTTACTAAATGAAATCGAATCGAAGTCAAATTCGAAAAAAACGCCCCGAGATAAGGTGGTACGATTTGCAGGTATTTACTTAGGTATCATCCGACATTCAGGTTATTAATTTCAGGGGGGGCATGTCCTTCCACATTGGCTCTATCTATATTTGCAAGTGTTGCGTAAAG
This sequence comes from Clanis bilineata, assembly GCA_036417725.1. NCBI lineage: Eukaryota > Metazoa > Arthropoda > Insecta > Lepidoptera > Sphingidae > Clanis > Clanis bilineata. The sequence goes on along the minus strand of CM071154.1, from coordinate 15,960,994 downwards.
ATGCAAAATCCATGCGACGTGTTGCGTCTTGTTACGTCGCACAAGTATGTAAGGTGATGAGTTTTCGGCGGACGGGCCATCCGCACAACGCAGAGCGTCCGAACAGGAGCACGCGCATTTAGTTAACAATTTTTGATATCAAATTAAAATCAGTTAAATAATTTATCAATCAAAATATGGCACGACAGTACCCGAGATTCCACATTGTGAATGAAGCGTCGCGAGTGCGTGCGGCTGTGCCGAAATTGCCGAAAATTGTAGTGACTAGGCCGAGTCGTCGGACCCACGCTGTACACCAGCCCCACCACAATGGAAGGAGGACAGTGCAACGAGTGCACAAATATTATGTGAGTACAATATACGTACTTAGAAAAGCACTATATTTCGAGTCAGTACTCAGTGTAAAGTGTCATAATAAACATTCTTAATTAATGGATATCATATTTATCGCTGTCGTGGACTTAGATCGTATCGTATTTTTTCAATGTGTTGTTGCGAGTATAGTGTTCTGCGAATATTTTATAAAAGACATAATCGGTCGTCTTCTTTATCTCGTGTATAAAGGGCTTTAAACATGAAAGCCTTGGGTTCGATTCCCAGATAGGACTAGTGTTTTTCTGACAGTATTTCTTGGGGAGTGAATGTAAAAAAAAAATTGAGAAAAGTTTTTCTTCGATGTATCTAAACAGACAGAAATGATCCCACAGACATCCTTTGCCATCTGCAATTAACATAACATAAGCTCATGTCTGTATCCCCGAAGGGGCAGGCAGAGGCGCACTAGCGAACTAGAGCATCCACATTTCGCTGAGTTTGTTCCGTCCCAGATATGATATTCCAGCTTATTGCCATATCGGGCAAAATTCCAGACTCCGGGCCGATATGGAAAAATCCAATATCACTTTGCCCTATCCGGGGATCGAACAGGAGACTTCAGGACTATAGTCGTACCGCATAAGCAATACCGCTACGCCATCGAGGCAGTCGAAGTCTGCAATTAGAAGACATATAATATTGAATATACTACTTACGCGTGTTTATTTTGCTAAGAGCGTCTGCGATTCAGTGAAGCAGGCGTTTAGGGAAATGTACGACATCCATGGTACATTATAGCGAGAATTATAAAAAACTTGCAACATGATTTCCATATGGACTCTCGAATCTTTTTGTGCAAATGTTTTTTTTATAAATAATAATAATAATAAGCAGCGATAGCTCAGTTGGGAATGGTATGGACTGCCGAGAAAAGTGTCGGAGGTTCGAAACCAACCCCAAAATGGAGCATACACCTCTGACTTTTCTATGTTAAGTGTATTTTCATTGTGAAATATCGCTTGCTATAACGGTGAAATTATTAAGTTTCTAGTAATTATGGTTCTGACCCGTCTACAAGTCTTGTATTAGTGATTACGAGAGACTTTCGGTCCCACAACACCCTGACTCGAAACAAATAACTATCTGTGGGCCACATAAACATTTGTACGGGAATCGAATTCGGGGCTACTCGCCCACTGCGCTACGGAAGCTGTTATTTCGTGTAATGACAAATACATTTATATCTTATCTTCAACAGATAAATATTGAAAGTCAAATTTTCTGCAGTGGATATTGAACTAAGAAAGTATGGGGTTATTGAGGTTCGAGCTTTAAACAAGGTTAAAAAATAGGGATTTTCAGGATAATTTAACATGCATGGCGTGAATGAACTATGAAAATTCCTTGACACCTTTTATGTTTATGATAGATTAGACTGCAGAGATCTGTTTAGAGTAGTTTAGAGCCTAGTTTCCCGTAAGGCCGACTAGGCCCGGCCCTGGGGCGTCTGTATTTATTAGGTACGGACAAACACGAAACAAAAACATTGGAAACCTACTGGTAGGTAGTTAGGTAGTGTACTATTGATTATTAACATTACTTAAAATATGTTATAAGCGACTGATTGACTCGAGACTGCCTCGGTGTCGTGGTGGTATTTCGGTACGACTACGGTTCTGAGGTCTCAGGTTCGATCCCCGGGTCGGACAAAGTGATATTGGATTTTTTCCATATCAGTCCGGAGTCTGGAATTTGTGCCCGATATGGCGATAGGCTCGCCCCCTATCACATCTGGGACGCAACTAAGCTCGGCAAAATGTGGGTGTTCTAGTTCGCTAGTGCGCCTCTGCCTACCCCTTCGGGGATACAGGCGTGAGCTTATGTTATGTTATGTTATAAGCGGGAGTTAGCGGGCAGCGCGGTGTGTGGTCACGGTCAGTGCTGTCAACTTAGTGGATTTTCCAAATTGTGAAAGAAAATCGGATTTTCTACTAGTTTAACTAATCTACAATAAAATTGAGAACCCTCTCCTTTTTAGAGTCGGTTAATAATACGGATAGAAGGGCGGTAGCTAGAACAAAGCAGCAAATCCGCCAAAGCTTATTTGACATGGTCACCGGACGTAGAGACCAAAAAATTGTTTAAAAAGTTCAAAACTCTAACTCTAACCTAAAGGAGTGGTCACGCAAGCCGAAAGCATTCTGCTCAGTTTTTACAGCTAGCCGTAAAAATTAAGCAGAATGCTTTCAGCAACATGTTTGAAAAAGTTGATCGAAAATCTTGCCATGTATTTCTTGGGACAATAATTGCACAGGGTCAATTTTTACTATTATTTGATTTACAATTTTGGACTTCTGCTTAGTGTTTTCTTTAAAAGCTGAAATCTTTAATTAGATTAAGAGCAACTTGAAGCTCCGTGATAAATCTCTTTTTATCCCAAATCTTGATTAAAAAGATAGGAGTGAGCTGTAGGATAAATCGAGATAAGATGTAACTCTAGATAAATTATAGCGCTACAAGTGACCCTAAAGTAAACAAGAGTCGAAACTAGTCGTACACGTGTTCTTTTAGTTATGCAGCTTTTGAGGAAATTAGGTATAAAAATACATACCTAACAGGAAAGACAACAAGAATGTGTGCGCGTGAAAATGCGTAACAGTTGAATATTACGTTTGATTTGCTTTCTGTATACCTACTTTTTGAAGAAGTAGGGTAATTAATCAGATCATCTGCAGGGTTACCACCACATTTTATAGCAGTATTATTATAATCGTTCTTCGTTTGTTTTGTATGAGAATCGGTACAAGTAAGATTATAATAGCCTCCGTGGCGTTCGACAGCCTCCGTGGCGCAGCGGGCGAGTAGTCGGCTGTGAAGCGAGAGGCCGCGGGTTCGATTCCCGCATTGAGACAAATGTTTGTGTGGCCCACAGATATTTGTTTCAAGTCTGGGTGTTGTGAGACCGAAAGTCTCCCATAGTTTCTGATACCCACGATACAGGTTATACCTAGTGTGGGGTCAGGACTAGGTGTGTGACTGTTGGATGTATTTATTATTTATTATTTAATAATACTGCTATAAGAGGTGGTGGTAACCTCCCTGTTCAAGAGAAATGTCAGAGTAAAATAAAGTGTCAGACCATGCCAACCGCAACACCAAAAGCTGTACACGACAACCGCCGTTGCACAGCGGTCTACGGACTACGATTGTAGGGCTAGTAAAATATGAAATGATATGCCGCGTGTTTGATTCCCGGACAGAGACAAGATTCACATATATGTACTTGGTTCGGACACTGAACAAAAAATGGGGTGTATGTGTTTTGAGTCCGCAGGTTTCTCATAACCCTGTAACATGTAAAAGTGTAATGTAACAAGTGTACAGGTTAAAACAAATTAAAAACCAAAGACCGAGATGTTCTCATACAATCTATATATTATTAAAATATCACCAGTATTACAATTATATTATTTTTATTCTTATAAAATAATTACAGAGCGGGTCGTATAAAATAATTACAGAGCGGGTCGTATAAAATAATTACAGAGCGGGTCGTGAGCCTACTGGTTTTGCTATCGTTCAATGCTCGAGTACATTTAATTTTGATGTTATGATAGTAAACTGTTACCACAAATACAAATTTAAATAAAAAACTAAAAGGGGCGCCACCAGCCTCCGGGACAGACTGGAAATAAAATACGGAGGTACCTTCTAAAGGGGTTTGCGGAGTGGAACTCGCAGCCAACTCCGAGCACAACCTCATATAAAATGGGGTGATCCACCAAACACGTGGACACCAACACGACGCGGCCACGCGCTCAGTCACCCACGCAGCTGGCCCTGGACCGCACCTCACCCAGGCAATGCAGTCCACACCATGGAGACCATCCAGAAAGGATAGTAATATCCAAGAATAGTGATATCCAAGAAGGCCCCTGGAACCAATAAATTCCAGGTTATAACCTTAAAAACACAAAATCACCATGTGATTGGTGACTACAAAGGAAAATACACGTGTCCATACCTTGAGGGAACGCGAAGGATGCCTATAGATGGATGTCCCAAGCTGCCGACCTCAGCCTTAGGACCTTCTCGTTATCCGCTGGTACCGAAGCGCTGCATGAGAGCGCTGTCGGTGTCGATCGGTCTCTGCTGCGGCCCCCGCCTTGAGGCACCAACGAAATCGATGCTCGCAGACCGAAGCTCTCAAGAAAAAAGGGAACGCCCGATTGGGAGGCCGAGCTTTTTATACCTTTGCGCCAGGCAATAGACAAAACTCCATGACGCAAAACAAAAGTCCAAATCACAAATCGCAATTACTAACATGATTAACCATACCGATCGACATCTAAATAACTCAATAACTCATCTGTCAATCTGACAAAACATAATGTCAAATGAACTCTTTTTTTTTTAATTACCCAAGGAACACGAGTCGTTCTGCCAACGTAGTCTTAACTAATCGATAACATTTTTTTTTTTATGTTACAACCCTTATAGTTAAACCTATGTGGGATTAGACCTATATGTCTGAATGTTTGGTGTAGTTAACGAAATCGTTTGTTGACTGCTTCGATTGCGAAATAGTATTATGGTAGTAGTACTACCGTCCTGAAGTGAAGGCAGTGATATTGAGTTTTTGTACCAGATCGGAGTCTGGAATTTGTACTCGATATGGCGATAGGTTCGTCCCCTATCACATGTGGGACGTAAATGCGGCGGGATATGGGCGATCTGGTGCTCCTCTGCCTATCCCTTTGGGGATACAGGCGTGAGTCTATGTATGGATGTTTGTAGGGGTTCTATAATAAGCGCTATTTTTTGTTACTTTAAATAGTGATATAGCATCATTGCATCATACTTCACTGTGAAGTGTTACCTGGAAGTCTGGAACGCAAACTTTACGTCAAATTGCATAACGAAAGTCTGGACGCGTGACGTAGTCTTATGCAATATTGCCCCGCATTATCAGATATTGCAGCGATAGCTCAGTGGGGAGTGGTCCGGACTGTCGACAGGGTTATAGGTTCGAGACCAACCCTACTTTTTACCCGACTGCACAGAAAAGAAGGTGCATTCGTTATGTATTATCGCTCGCTTGTGCAGGAAGCGTTTAAGTAGGAAGGCGGATCCTGGCATAAGGCCGGAATAACGCCAGGCAGAAAGAAAGTTCGTGGGGGAAAACATCGTGAGGAAATCTAGAGGTCTTAGACCAGCGTGGTAGACTTATTAACTCTACCATTAGTAGAGGAGCTCCGTCACCAGTGGAACAGTAATATTACAGGGCTAATATTATTATGGTAGACAGTGTATCTTTGTCTATATATACTGCACGCCACAGTCCACGGACGTAAAAAAATATGGACGGAGCGCTATGAACATTGAAAGTGAAGCAGGGTTTTCGGCTCATTCGATCTATCAACACCTAATGGCGGCGACTGATTGAATGGGCCGAAACCATCGATATATTATTTACCTACATAGATGCACAGTTGACGCTCGGAAAATGGGACAGCAAAGAAGTGCTTAAGCACTCGTTTTGCCTACAGTCGTACGTCGATAGAATTCTAAATTTCAAAATTCAAATTAAAGAACGCTTGCTCATTTCGTTTAAAAACCTGCTTTATAACACGTGCTTAGGGTTATATTTGTGTTGATTGAATTACAACTTATGATACTTTTCTTTGTTTTGTTCCTGAGACCACTTTTTAGGAAGATATTTGCAAAGAACTGTGCATCTAGGGTATAATATATTGATGGCCGAAAATCCTGCTTCACTTTCAATGTTCCTAGCGATCCGTCCATCTTTTTTTTTAAGTCCGTGCCATAGACTAACCTCTTGATAAAATTAAATACCAGTTACTGCAATTAGCGTCTATTCATAACGAAGTTTACATCGTAAAACGTCATATGATTATACGGGGAGATACAGAACTCATGCGGAGAAACCCAATTACTTAATAGGCACCGCATATAACCTGATTTAAAGTATAAAGTAACTATAAACATGAGATGCATCCATGGTTCTTTTGGGGCAAATTGTCCAGTACATAGGCTGCAATGTCCTTCGATAACACAACAGTGGTAGAGTTTTTGAGTGGTAGAGCCACGCTGTAGACAGTTACGTCAACAGCACGAATGGGCCGGCTCGACCGGTTTGATACCACTGTCTCACAGAAAACCGACATAAAGAATTTCGTTCGGTGAGTGAAATTTCCGGTGGCCCATTTCCCAATCTCTTTTCTCTCCCCTTCTATTCCCTCCTGTTAGGTTGGCAACGCACCCATGATTCTTTTTGTGTCTTAGGTGTCTATGGGCGGTGGAGATCACTTACCACCAAGTGATCCATGTGCTCGTTTGCCAGTGTCTGCTATAAAAAAATACCGACATAAAGGATGAAATGGTGACATGATAAAAAAATGACATTAATGATGCATAATGGTAGAAATAAACATTGCAGTAGTACATACCCAGACGGACTCTCGCAAGTCCGAGGCCTACGACCAATATTTTATCAAATCGATTTTATCCATGATAATTACAAGTTTAAAACTTAACAGACCGACTTCAAATCCGATCGTGACCAAATTATATGCAAAAAGAATTTTGAAAATCGGTCCACATTTGGCGGAGATATCGTGTAACATACATAAAAAAATACAGACGAATTGAGGACCTCCTCATTTTGGAAGTCGGTCGAAAACGTAGCATACAGACAGACAGATAATTTCGCATTTATATTAGTAAACATATATTGAAAGTTGGACGAACGGACGCGTGTGGTAAAGAAATAAAGACTAAACACAAAAACACCACAGTTCGCGAGACACCGTCGCACTGAACAGACGTGTGTTAATTAATAAACATACTCGTATATATTTGTGAGTGAAAATGTCGCGTGATCACACAAAACTGGAGATCATCAACGAGTCAAACAAAGACAAGTCCAAAGAACTGGATCCAGACGTGGTCGAAATGATTTTCGGCACGCCGAATTCGCCAAAAAGCAACGGGGTTCATTTGTTAAACAACGAGAGAAAACATGACAAGATGCCGGTGAGTCTTGTTTAATATTTTCCCAATTTGTAACGCCCGGTTTATAGACTGCTCATCAGTGACAAAATTAGCTTAACACTCTGAAATATGATTTTAAGTAGAATGTTGATGCTCACGGTAAAAAGCTTTTGCTGAATCAGGATCCCGAAATCTGTTATCTCCAAACACTATCAAAACCAATTCTGTTTTACCTGAATGGATGATTTCATTACTATTTTTCAAACAGGAGGTTATTTTATTGCAATAGCATACTATTAGGGAACTGTAAAGGGAGTAGGGACATATCCCTTACTTATAAACATAAAATAATAACCCCTTACTCATAAAAATATTTAAGCGCTGCTTTTCTTTAACCATAGGTTGTCCCTTTCGTTTTTAAACAATGTAACGCATGTTAAAAAGTGGAAGGCTATTCTTAGCAAAGAGATAAGCGAAAATGTTTTTAGAAATAAGGCTCTATCTTTTTAACTAATTTGCCCTTTCTTCTTTATATTAGAGACTTTGTACCTGAAAAAGATAAGTAGGTATCTGTAAAAATAAAAAGTACATTTGTTGTTAGTTTTTTTGGGTAAGACCATAATTGCTCGTCTGAAGTATTCTTAAATTATTCTGTGTGATTTTAACAATGTGTCTATTCAGTATACCGGTTTCTAATTTAATAGCACAATTATGTAAAGTGCATTTTGAATACATCTTTCTTTGGATTTTGTATAAAGTATCATAATAACTACGGATTTAGGTTTATTATAGTGTAATTACATTGGACACAACTGTGTACATAGACTGTAATCGGATTCGCTTTATGCTCGAGCTACTATCAAACTTTACAAATATTTATTCAGAATGCATCCAAATTTGAAACAAAATATAAGATAGGTCAATGGAGCTAAAATGTAGACATGATCGATCGGATGATTATTATTAGCACTGTCATAAGGATATTTAATAAATACACCCAATAGAAACACACACAATATGTGTATTCTGGGCCATGCCTAGGCATTTGGAATAGAATACATAGCTACATACTATGTTCAGCAGTGGACGTCCTATGGCTGATGATGATGATGATGCTACATACATAAGCTCATGCCTGTATCCCTTAGGTTAGTTTGTAGGGTTTGCTAGCGAACTAGAACACCCACATTTCGCCGCGCTTAGTTCCGTCTCAGATGTAATAGGTGGCGAGCCTATCGCCTTATCGGGCATGAATTCCAGACTCCGGTCTGATATTGAAAAATCCAATACAGCTTTGTCCGACCGGGTATCGAACCCGAGACTTCATGGTGATAGTCGTACCGCGCACGCAATACCACTACGTCACCGAGCCAGGCACAATCGTTATTCCTGAAATATAAACAAATTTCTTCTACTGTTCATTTAATGTTTGATATAATTCCTAATATTATATAAAACACGTTTTTTTCAAGCATGTTGCAGAAAGGATTTGGCTTAGTATTTACGACCGAATGCCTGCCTGACGTCAAACTCCCGTTGGAGGATCCAGTCTAAATCAAATTAGAAAAATCGCTTTGCCCGACCTGAGAATCGAACCCAGGACCTCTCGGTCCACAACATATGTTGCCACTAGACCAAGGACGCGACAAAGGCCAAGGAAAAAAAGGACAAAAGTAACTGTTATTAGTTATTACATAATACATACACACTCAGACTGCGGTTGTCCTTATGAATTCATAGTAACATAAACATAACAACAAAGCGCACTAGGGATCTAGAACTTCGCCGAGCTTAGTTCCGTCCCAGATTCGATAGGGGTTGAGCTTATCGCCATCACCATCATCATCATCAGCCATAGGACGTCCACTGCTGAATATAGACCTCCCCCAAAGATTTCTATATCGACCTGTTGGAAGCGGCCTGCATCCAGCGACTTCCTGCGAACTTTATTAGGTCGTCGGTCCACCTTGTAGGTGGACGTCCTACGCTGCGCTTGCCGGTATCGGGTCTCCAATCGAGAACTTTTCTGTCCCATCGGCTATGTCTGCGATTTCGGGCACAAATTCCAGACTCCGGTATGATACTGAAAAATCCAAAGAAAGTTCAAAGAAAAACAATTATTTTAAGGAATAGGCATTTGTTTACATAACTGGAATAAGGATTATACAAATATATTCACAAAAACAAATAGCCGTCATACAGTCGTCATCATAGTCAAACAGGAAACCCCACTAAAATCCGTTCAGCGGTTTTGGAATGACGTTAGCTTTAGTAAAAATCTGTAAATTATTAGTCATTTGTGTATTAAACTATGATGACTTCTTTACCGTAGAATCATTTGCTGGTGCGCAGGAGGTGGACGTCCAACGATACACTTGCTAGTGCGTGATCTCCACTTGAAAGTTTTGATACCGTATCAGTCTTACGAGCTATGTGCCCTGCCAATTGCCACTTCCACTTGATAATCCTCTGGGCTATGTTAGCGAGTTTCGTTCTACGGATCTCCTCATATAAAGTTCTCAAATCCTCTCAACTCCTCAAATAACTGCCAAAACCATTTTTCTTTTTCATTCTTCCCATGCGTACAAATCAGAATTATTTCATTTCGCCTCTTGTTTCCTTTCACCAGATTTTGAGTAATAAAACGAGTATTATCGGGACCATTGGCTCTCTTGTCTTCCTCTAAAGTACCTAGTCTAAACATCAAGCCAGAGCATTCTTCCTTCTTGGGATCATACTCCTAGTACAATATGACAAAGCCATTTTTAAAATTGCTTAGTCTGGTGTCCTGAGTATCATAATACCGCCATTCACAGTCATCACAACTGTATTTTTTTGGTTGTGTTAATATATTATCTAAACAGTGTTCGATACATAATGACGTCACAATATTGAGAAGTAATGCTATTTTAGGGGTCAAGAAACTACGAAGGTCAGTGTAGAAGAATAGTCATTTTTATTAAATGCTATATTTTGATATGCTAGCTAGTCCCATGTTCAAATAATGAAAATCAAAATAATCTCCAAAATAAGTGTTACAGGTATTATTTCCGAAAATACTAGATTATTTTTAGAAGTAAATAGGTCTTCTGGATAGTTAAATTAGAAAAAGTTTGCATTATCCTCTAATTTTTGTGACCATGGCTAGAAATGTTTACTTCGAGAATAGATTTCCCGGTCGGAAAGTGCCCATACTACGCCCACGAAGTCTAAGGCTGAGATCTATAGAGCGAACTTCAACTGAGTCTAAGTCAAAGTCACGAACTCAGGGGGATTTGTAATTGTTATATCGAAGTTTGACTTAGTCCGGGTCATTTTTTACAAGAAAAACAGACTGACAGACAGACTAAGCAAAGATTTTCTTATAAAAATGACTCGGACTTAGTAAAAATCCTCACTGAGTTCGTGATTCTGACTTAGACTTAGTCGAAGTTCGCTCTATATATCTATATTCGATCTCAGCCTAAGACTATAATTTACATTTTCTTTCTTTCTGTAAAGCGTTATACTGGTCTAATGACAGGGTCCACCTTTCTATTTAAAAGTTTCCACTTCCTCCATTCTTGAGCATCCTCCACAGTAAGATCATTGGTTCTCATATATTCGTTCAAAACGGCCAGCTAGCCGTTTTTGGCCCGCCACGGGGATATATCATTTGGACGATCTGGTCCCGATACTTGCGGCCAGTATACTCCTGTATTCCTCAAAACGTGAGTTAACATCACCATACCATCGCAAGAGACATTCTTGCGTCTTGCCCTGCACGTTTTCTTGCGGTCACCAAGCCGCGGATGTTACGTATTCGATCGAGTCGCGCAAAATTGCAATCTTCATTTCCGCGACGTGGATTTCCCTAACATGACGCCTAAGGACTGCCAATTCTCACACCCATACAGAAATACAGACCGGATGATGGCCTTAATTATGTATTAAAGGTATGTCCCATAACGCTTTGTCCAATAATAGCTTCCTTACGGCAAATAATATTAGTTGCAACTGTTTATGCTATGACTGCATTCAGTAATAAAAACATGCATAATTTTTAAAAAGATTTCATTATGGGTATTTTTTTATAACGCATGGGAAAAAACCGTGAACAATAACGTTAAAAACCTTATAATCTCTTCATCAAGTTCTCTGTTAATTATTCAAATATTAAGTAACATATAACTCGTACGTCATTCAGTTAACTCGCTCAGTTACCTGTTAGTTATGTACCAGCCAGCAGGGCTTCCCTTCCATTGTCCATTGTTTGTTTGTCGACTCTCATTAGCCTATTACATGCCTATTATAATCTATGTATATAAATAATTGCGCCAGTGAGTTTGAGATGTTACTGGGCTATGCTGCTCTACTGTAGTTTTGTCTGTATCTACACTTACGTCTACTTTTTGTTTCGTTTTCGCGGCAAGGCCTGGTGGTAGACTTTTTACCAAAATTATCACTGTCACAAAAAAAAAGTGGTAACATGCGATTGCCTTTCGTACGGTAAGATTATATTGTAGCCTATCTCCTCTCCCCTGCCCAATTCCTTTTTTAAAGTTGTCCTATTATCTATGATACTTTGATATCGTGGGTAACTATAGTATCTATGGGCGATGTAGAACACTTCCCATCAGTCGACCCATTTGCTCGTTTTCCAGTCTCTGATATAAACACTAACTGTAATTTCAAACGTATGATTCAGATTGGATACAAGAAATCTTAGTAAGGAGCGTGTTGCCTACTAAGGCGTGAAGTAATGTACAAACGATTTCTCTCCAGTCTCTACATTATCAGAAACACGCAGCACGAAATAATTCGCAAGAAAACATACATGTCTCATACACACATAGTACCTAGTGATTATTTTCTAAATAGCTGCTGCCGCTGCGACTGCTGGGTAACTCTTAAAATGGGAGAGTTCTAAAAAATCTTATAGGGAAATGCCAAGTACACTTTCATTATTAAAGAGACAATAAAAATTGTTATTACCTGTGCTGCAAGGTGAAAGCTTGGCCAATAAAGTGGTAGAGCCACGCTGCGGCCTGAGCAGGAAAATTTCTGACAACCGTAAATGTATTTCAGCTCGATGCGCGTCTATGAAATTTGTATGAAATATTAACCAAACGTCATCAGTGCGCAGCGAACTCGAATAAATTTACATTTACATTAGTTTTTCGTGTTCGGGCTACTGTAGACAATTTTGTCCACGGTATGAATTAGCCGACTCTACCGAATGATTACCACTGTGTTAAAGAAAACTTTAATACCTAAACCAAACTCTTGTTCCTAATCCCTATTCTTTTCCTTATCATAATAGACAGTGGCTTGGCTGTACCCCTGGTAGTCTAGTATTGCCGATGCCCTGGGTAATAGTAACTACTTACTACCAGGTGGGCCGTCTGTATTAGTAATCTTATAAAAATAACGACCTTGCTTTTCCATTTTGGTGCCATCTCGGTCCAGCGTCGCTCGGATGTTTACCATCTCTCCCAGACATTATGGCACTGGGTCGAAAGGCCGGCGACACCGATAACCATCACGTCCGTTCCAGGCGTGGCGGCAGTGTTAAAACACGTTTCCCCGTTTTAACAAAAACCCTTATGAGCGTATAAGGGTTTGATAACGGTTTATACCCTCATACTCTTGCTTTATGACATTTTCTCTCACAAGTAATATTATTTATCATGGATCTCTTAACAAAGAACATATTTGCCATTCAGTTTCTCGTTTATAGTTTGTACAAGCGCCTTACTACCGGTATATCAAGGTTGCCACGTCACTGTGACTAGGTTACGTGTTTTACATCTATGAGTAAAACAAGTTGGAATAAAACTTATGTCTGTATCCCCAAAGATATAAGCAGAAGGATGACCAACCTTTTTGTCGATTAACCCATATTTCAATGTGGGATGTCGATAGCCTTCTTAGCATGTTACGGAAAAGATTCGTCAACCCCCCTGGGGTATCGGGTCCCAAAAATGCGTTTTAATATGGTTCGTGTTCATACCAACTACTACCGCTTTCATAACATAACATAAGCTCGTCTGTATCCCTAAAGGGGTAGGCAGAGGCACACTAGTGAACTAGAACACCCACGTTTCGCCGAGCTTAGTTCCGTCCCATATTAGGGAATCGTCCCCGGGCTAATACGGAAAAATCTAATATCACTTTGCCCGACCCGAGGATCGACCTCGAGACCTAAGAACGGTAGTCATACCGAAATACAACCACGCCACCGAGGCAGCCTACCGCTTTCAGTAAATAAAAATTGGCTTTTATTTGCATGCAGTGATATTGCAAAGTTAAGGACTCCAAAATATTGACATCTTTCCTGTTATATGATTTATTCAACAATGAAATAACAGTGGCGGTAACGACAATGCCACTTCCACACGTCAGGCGCTTGTAGGTGATTCATTACCACGTTATTTATGCGTGCATACTTAGGATTGTCCGGTGCGGTTGCAATCAGGTCAATGTCGAAAAACCAATAAAATTGAAAAGATGTAATGGAAAGTTTCGTAAGAACTGCTAGTATAATAGAATGGACAAAGTTATTGCAATGAAACATCATAATAACAATTTTTTTTCAAAAAACACAAGAGTAATCTTAAAATTCGGTCTTTTGCCGGAGATATCGCGTAACATACATACAAAATACAGACGAATTGATAACCACCTCCTATTGCAATTGGTTGAAGACAAGAAACTGCACGTAAACTACCTACTTATAAATAAATATTAAAAAACCGGACATCTGCGTAACTTTTTTTTCGATAACCGTAGCCCGAGCACGAAAAACTAATGTAAATGTAAATGTATTCGAGTTCGCTGCGCACTGATGACGTTTGGTTAATATTTCATACAAATTTCATAGACGCGCATCGAGCTGAAATACATTTACAGTTGTCAGAAATTTTCCTGCTCAGGCCGCTGAGAAGTTTGATTTTTTCATAGCTGCAAAGGACTAAGATCTGCGTATATGTTTTTAATTTCAACTAGATACTTCCACGCGTTCTCGAGATTAAAGGTCCTGACAGACGTACAGACGGACAACAAAGTGATCCTATAAGGGTTCCGATTTTTTCCTTTTGCGGTCCGGAACCCTTAAAAAACATTAAACATGTAAAACCCGTGAGTAAGACAAACATTTTTAAACAATAAACATAAATCTTTAAAATTACGATCACGCGAGACTTCCGCCATAACCCTTTTCCTTTGGCCTTTATTATTGTAATTGCAGTGTTTACTTCTCAGAACAGTTTACCTCAAACAGAATATGCATGTGACATGGTAACTTGCACCATAGTCCATGCACTATAGCTATTAGCTAGTCTACATGAATGGGGTACTTGACTATGTTTGATTTTATACACATTTTTATATGTAAATAGGCTAATACCAAAAAAAAATCAAAAATAAATTACTTTGTAAAAACTGCTTCGAAATTGGTTGATAAATGAGGCAGTAATTCATATTTTGAATTCTGAAGTGGAGGCATAGTGGAGATATCTTGCTATCCCTATCCAGTGCACGCATCGTTATGACCGTGACGTGATTATACTTATACTTCTCTTTCCCGCAGTTTGAAGGTTATACCAAACTTCAAAGGCTTATAACTTTTTTATTTTTGATAATATTTCAATATTTCTTTCTGTTTTATTTTTTAGATGACGTAAATTTCATATAAAGTTAATAAAAAAGAATCAGTTAAGCACCCAATTATAGGTTCAATAAACAACTTTACTATCTGACTCTACTCGTCCATATAAAAAAAGCTGGATGACCGGTATTTTTTTCGAATATATATTCCATACTGATTTCTTAAGTTTACGCGAATATTATACATTGAAATAAAACTATTCTTACGGATTCTATCACGATTAGGTTTTAATTATTATTCCCGACGTTTCGAAGGCTTTGCAGTCTGACCCGTGACAACGAAGACTGCAAAGCCTTCGAAACGTCGGGAATAATAATTAAAACCTAATCGTGATAGAATCCGTAAGAATAGTTTTATTTCAATATATATTCCAAATAGCAGCGATAGCTCAGTTGGGAATGGTACGGACTGCCGAGACGAGTGTCGGAGGTTCGAGACCAACCCCAAAAAGGAGCACACACCTCTGACTTTTCTATGTTAAGTGTGTTTTCATTGTGAAATATTGCTAGCTATAACGGTGAAGGAAAACATCGTGAGGAAACCTGCATACCCGAGGATTTCTCCACAAGAAATTCGAAGGTATGTGAAGTCTACCAACCCGCATTAGGCCAGCGTGGTAGACTAAGGCCTAACCCCTTTCATTAGTAGAGGAGGCCCGTGCCCAGCAGTGGGACAGTAATATTACAGGGCTAATATTATTATTATTATATATTCCAATGGATCGCTACGGCTCAGACTCGACTAATAAATTGCCATTTAGTAGATAACTCTTCATTGATCGCCATAGATAATCCGAACGAACATCGGCAACTGCGTATTAAAATCATGTCATAAAAAATTATGTAAAACTCATGTAAAAATGGACATTATGTAATATAATATAGGGCGCTCCCTGCTCTAGCTGAAGCGGGGCGCGACGGAGAGAACTGCAAGTCATATCGGTCACAAATGCATTTAGGCAAGAACGATTTTAAAGTCACTCCTATGAGCAATGGCAAATGAGCAATTCTTATAAATTAATCTTAGTTCGAATGTGCAGATAGATTACAAAAATTAGCCAATAAGAACACGGTTTGAACATGACTCCGTCAAATGACTTGATTTGATTGATTCATAATCGCGATCTATCTACAATCTAAACTGAAATCGTTTATTGAGGCCGTTAGAAACGTTAGAATCCCCCAGTTACCCCCACGGAAACAGCGATTGACTAAGTTACTAACCGACGACATAATAATATTGTCTTGTCAAGTTTGCCCAAATCGGTCATCGAACTTAAGTTCTTTCCCGTTGACACATAGCCATCCAATCATATTTGTAAATAATAGCGCATTAGTAGAGTACAATGTACTATTTCCCAAAACAATACGTCAAGTTACCATTAACCATTTGTTAACCAATAACTATTTAACAGGAAAAATCTTACTGGTGATTAACCAATTAATTTTCATTATGATTGGAAGTACGTACCTACTTTAGATGAATTGTCATGGTTTTTGAGTCACCAATTAACATAACATAACATAAGCTCACGCCTGTATCCCCGAAGGGGTAGGCAGAGGTGCACTATCGAACTAGAACACCCACAATTTCGCCATATCTGGCACAAATTCCAGACTCCGAGCTGATATGAAAAAATCCAATATCCACTTTGCCCGACCCGGGAATCGAACCCGAGACCTCGGGACGGTAGTTGCACCGAAATACAACCACGTCACCGAGGCAGTCACCAATTAATTAACTGTTTAAGACGAATCACTCTTATTTGGTTTTGTCTTCTTCCTTTGGCGCTACAACCCTGTGTGGGCTTTGGCCTCCTCCACAATTTGCCTCCATCGATGTCTATTTAGGGCAGGTCGGATCCAGTTGGTCTTCTTTCTTAGAGTAGCCAGGTCTTCTTCGATACAATCTTCCCAGCGCTTCTTGGGTCTACCACGAGGTCTTTTTTGCTCCGCCTGGGGGCTAGGTAATCCTAGCTCACTTAGGATCCCACGGTCCCAAGCCCGGGTTTAGGAAGGGTTCGTCGCAGGGCTAACTACCCTGCATGGTAAAAGACCTAAGTTGAGAAGTCTCACAATGAGAAAAAACTATCGGATCTTTAAAGACGACCTAAGCAACGAAAACAGAATATACGATTCGGAACTTGTTTGGTTTTGAGTATAGTAAAAAGTATTAAAACATGGTCGCCTTCTTGGTTTAGTAACAGTATATGTACTGCGAATCCGGAGATCCTAGGTTCAAATCCTAGGTCAGACAAAGCTGTTTTTGTAACACGAGCAGCCGGTCTTAAAAACTTATACCGAATCCTTTCTACAACATGCTTGAAAAAGTATATTGAGGCATGAAATGGGAGCAGGAGAATTAATAAGAAACAATTCCTTATTTATTTATTTTTATTCATAACAAATCATTTAATTCAAAGTAAATGTAGTAAAATCGGAATAACAATTGATATCAATAAAAACAAAGGTTTTATTTTTTGTTATCACAAAAACTTGGTGTTCACGTCGCGTGGGTAGGTGCAGGTTCAGAATCCTCGACATAAACCAATGTCATCATCGATACTTAATCATTATGATTTCCAAATAAGTAGGAGTAAATTACCTATACTAATAAACTGAGGCCCGACCAGGAACAAGTCTGATACAATCGAATGGAACTGGATGTGGACAAAGACCGCGATACGAATTCGAGTGTCAAAATTATTCCTGTTAAAGCCACTGATTGACGATTCTAAAACAGTGTTTATAACACGCGTAACCAGTTATTAACTTTAAAACTAGTTTGACTCTATATTTTCTTACGTCAAATGGAGAATAATAATAATAATAAATAACACCCAACAGTCACATACATAATAATATAGACTAATCACTGCTCCACTTAAAACTTAAAAGTATGAATCACTACATAGAATAAAAACAAAGTCGTTTCCCGCTGTCTGTCTGTCTGTATGCTTAGATCTTTAAAACTACGCAATCGATTTTGATGCGTTGTTTTTAATAGATAGAGTGATTCAAGAGGAAGGTTTATATGTACCTCTATAATACATGCATTAATTCATCCCCCAAAGGGATGTAATCGGGGATAAATGTTTGTCAAGACTCTCAAGCAGGCGTAGCCGCAGGCAAAAACTAGTAAAGTATGAATAATACTCAATCCAGACTCCAGAGTATGTCTCAGAATACGTAATGTTAGTATGTATTATAACACTAATGTGTAATGTCTCATCATTTAAAAATAGTATAATGGTTAAGGAAAACACAAACTAGTGCTAAAAGAAATAAATGTGTCTATTCACGCACTAACTAAAAATAAATATATGTGCCTACATGCGTGCCAACAAGTGATGTTACCTCATCTAGTGAATGTGCTATATGGGGATTTGTGATGAGGGATAACTGATTAGTAAATATAATAAAATAATTAAAGAATTCATACTATTCGTTCGGTGAGTGAGATTTCCGGTGGCCCATTTCCTCACTCCCTTTCCCAATGTCTTTTCCCTCCCCTTCAATTCCCTCCATTTAGGTTGGCAACGCACCCATGATTATTTTTGTGTCTTGGGTGTCATGGGCGGTGGAGATCACTTACCATCAGGTGACCCATCTGCTCAATAAAAAAATAATAAAAAAAATACCTATTATAAATGCGAAAGTATGGATGGATGTTTGTTACTCAATTGCACCAAAATGGCTAAACGTAGAAATTTGTTGCCAATTACTACGCGAATACTAGAAAATTGCGGGAAACAATTAGTATTGAATAAAATTAACCAAAAAATATCTTTCTTTTCCAAGTCCAACATGAATGATGAAAGTTTAAAAATTCAAAATGAACAAATTATAACAAACGACTATTCTAGAGAAACTTTTGTCATAGGGTCGATACCGCGGGATAACTAGCGATGAACTTTGTCGTGGATATCAGGAACTATGGAAGAATTCCATACAACGAATAACCTCGGCACAAGGAATATCCCTCCGTGACTCAATGTGATTTGCACTTTGCATTCAATAGTCAAGTTGGGGAAGGTAATGGAACAATGCAATACGATGGAACAATCAAATACCGAAGCTCTATCACATTATGAAGGAATACATACGATCGCAAAAATTTAACATTAAAATTAATAATAAGAAATTGAAGCTTCGTCTATTTAGTTTATCTGTTTATTGATCTGGAGATCCTGGGTTCAAGTCAGTGGGGCAGCGCGCTTTTTTAACACGATTAGATAATTACCTACCTATCAACCCTCAAAGGAGAATAGGCAAAAACTGAGCCAAAACCCTTTCTGAACTATGCTTCGAAATAATATTGCTTACCATCAAAGATTGTTGCAAAAATCTATCGAGTACGTTTTCGAATGTTATTCGTGTTAGGACCCTATATCTACGTTTGTAAGTCGTGTTACCTAAAAATAACATCGCGGAAAAGAATAACGTTCCTAGAAGTTTCATAACGTTACGTATCGAAAAAGTTCGTTGAACCATCCTACGCGCTGACTCAGCGGATGGCCTTCATACAAACATCAATTTGCACTTAACTGATCTAGCATACACTTACGCAATATTAAAATAACGAAAACAGGCAAATAAATTAAAAATTAACGCCGCCACACAAAAATAAGGGCCACTCACTTTCCCAAACGCAAAGTTAAAATTTAAGGACATTTTATCAGTGAAAATTGTATCGCCTTACCGATAAAGTTGAGTGGCGTTTCAGTATTAATCTTATTAAAAATACCCCTTTCAAAAAGTAACTAACTAGGCATAACAACTAGCTTCAGAATGCTAGTAAGTAAAGAGGGAAAAAACATTAAATCACAAATACTGCAATAATTTGTAATTAATAATTATTTTTGTGGTGAGAAATGGTATCACTGCGGTCGTAACATCCGCTTGTATCGTGGGGAATAACATGACAGGCCAGGCTGTAATGATAGATATGATGTAAAGTGACATCTTCGTGGTGCAGTGGACGAGTAACCCTGTCACCACACCAGCACCCCTAGACGAGTTAATGCTTTTCGAAAACTATGATAGTTATCGTTAAAACTCCATACATTTGACTTGAAGCGCCGCTTGCGGAAACTACAATGAACTAAATAAATGTATAGAGATTTAACGATAACTATCATAGTTTTCGAGAAGAATTAACTCGTACTAGGGGTACTGATGTCCGAGCATCTCCTTATTTGGTTCGTTGTAGTTTCCGCAAAAGGCGCTGCTATTCAAATAATAAATAACACCCAACACAAGACAACAGTCACCCATAGTCCCGACCCCACACTAAGATGCGAGTCTTGTAGTGGGTATCAGGAACTACGAGAGACTTTCGGTTGCCCAACACCACCCATACTTGAGACAAATATCTGCGGACCACATAAACATTTGTCTCGGTGCGGAAATCGAACCCGCGGCCTCTCGCTACACAGCGGGCTACTCGAACGTTGCGTCACGGAGGCAATCAATGTAAATATTATAAGTTACATTTTACTAAAACTCGATAAAACTGTTCTTATTTGAAGCCAATAATACATGCAGCTTGGTTAAAAATTACGTCATGCGTATTACTCTATATTTCTGAACTGGTTCAACCTGTTTTGTTTACGTGCTCTCAACAGATGTACTGGGTTCGCTCCAAACTACCACTATGTTTTTAATCCAATCAATATAGACTATAAAGGTAGAGTATTTACTCGTATGTATAGAACAACATAAATAAACATTTTACTCAATGTTTCGCCGTTAATTTTTATAGTGTACGCTATCCTATACAGTTAACGCATGTAGGTTTTAACACTGTAATTCTTAGGGCGACTTGCAGCACTATAACTAATCTAGAGTTGCAACTCTAGGTGCACCTTGTCTCGAGTTATCCTACAGCTCACTATCTTTAAATCAAGATTTGGGATAGAGATTTATCGCGGAGCTGCAAGTGGCCCTTAATCGCAATCATAAATAAAGCTGAGAATTTGAAACAGAGTTGAAACCGAGTATTATTATAATCTCAATTGTACCGATTCCCGTACAAAAAAAAACAATTGAAGATTATATTAATACTGCTATAAGATGTGGTGGTAACCCGCCAAGCGGATACCTATGTCTAATTCCATAATGGACTAAAGCGAATTGGTATTTTCACACACTTTCAAAATTCGATTGTAAAGATTATATATTTTATAAAAATTACATTGAACAATGACTTTGGGATTCCCAACTAGCTATAGAGAAGGCGGTTGGCACTGCACGTCATTAAAATTACCCAATTAGCTAACTCATACAAATACCATGTCATGTCCGCAAACTCCTTTGAAATTTGCGAGATTAACACCACATCTGGCTGTGACGCATACTTACTAGAAATTTTATTGTCTTCAATATTTTATTCGAGCACAGCAAAGAGATTAACTACACTTTGATGGTGAGCGCAATACAGTCCAAAAAAATAGCGACCACTGACAAAAATATCGGTTATCGGTGACATGCTATCAGATTTCTGCTCCTTCACACTCTGAAGAGGGAAAAGAAAATCTAGAGGTATGTGACAAGACAGGCTGATGACTGATGAATAATGCTGGATATCCTACCACCAGCAAATAGGTCTTTAAGATGACATTTAGGTTTGTAAACTAATTTCTTGTTAATTCAGTTAAAAATAATTGATCTAAGCATGACTACTTAGCCTTTCTTACTTTTACTTAGACATAGAGCAATTGTACAAATATTATTATAATGCATCTTTATTTATAGAGCTGAACTGCATGTAATGATAAAGGAATCAAAGGGCACTAGGTAACGTCCAATCGAACTGATTACATTTGCACTTGAACTAATTGACAGAATAATAATGTGATAATGAGATTAACAAATAGCTAAATATTTTCAAACGATAAGTTCTTTTGTGATCGACATATGAGTCACGAGTTACGACGGATGCGTGCCCTTTATAAAATAATTACATTTATTTAATCACTATGATTTCATCTGTCGCAGAGGCCTACGTGTTTGTACAGTAGGAGCAGGTGAAGGGGTAGGTCCTTTTTTTTTCTTTTTTTTGTCGCGGGGAAAAGTGTTTTTCCACTGCCGCCGCGCCCGGGGGGGTGGACGCGGCGGGTATGTCGGACCATCCTGGATTTGTCTGTCGCCAAATAGAATGTGGTATGGAGTTTGGACATTAAGCATTAAGGTTTATTGAAGCAGTCTGCCTCTACAAATAAAAATGCGTATCATTTATACTTGCTACATTTTTTTTAATACGATGAAAATATGTTTTAACTCGGTTATGAGTCGAGAGGTCGCGAGACAAATATTTATCTTCCACCTGCCCTTATTCCAGTCCCATGTAAAGTCAGTGGTCTCTGCACACATTTTTAAACGTCTTTCAGAAAAGATTGGATTCCCTAAAGGGGCAGGCGACTGATCGTAAAACTAAAAGTAAAATCCTTTCAGCAAAATGCTTAAAGTGTATTCCGCCGAACCCACATTAAAAAGTAAGATAGATCCTAAGGAAAAGAACAGTTGAGTCTATAAATATCAGATAAACCATATCTTGGACTGGGACTCTTAATTAATCATAGATTGGATGTAGAGAGTATAGCCTCAAAAGAATATAGTCTACCTGTCGCCCGTGACTTCGTTCTGGAATTTTTTATGTACATTTTTCCGGGTCAAAAAGTAGCCCATGTGCTATTTCAGACTATAGTCGACCGCAGCCCCACGATCTAGATCCGTTCAGCCGTTCTGGCGTGAGTGAGTAATATACATCAATCTATTCGAACTTTAACATTTATGATAGTAGTAGTTCATACAACTCTCGTATTAAAAAATTGTATCCGATTTATTTTTGTTAAAACGTGTTTTGTGTTCGGCGCTCGTAACGAGGTTAGAGACCTTGACTGTGAAATGTTACACATAATGATCTCACACGTGATCACGCTTACTCTATCAACATTTTTCTCGCAGTTTTCCTTAAATTTGTTTATTTTCCTGTTACTGTAATTAGTTTTCGTAAGAACAGTGTCATATCAAGAGTCTTGGCAAAACTATTCAGTATGCTGGATGAGTAGTCTCTTATTAATTACTGTCTCGCAATCTTGAGTGGGACCAAACTAGAGAGGCGTGATGTAATATTTTTATATCAGAAACTGGCAAATGGTTATATGGGTAGTGGGAGATCGCAAGTCACAGAAGCTTACGCCCGTAAGTGGTCTTCACATGATACGAAAAGAATTATGGGTGCCATTAGGAAGGGGGATTTGAGCCAATGAAAATATCTTCCGCGGAGCAAAATATAACGGCGAGCTGCCACATTACATAGGTTATCGGTGGGCCAGTGGTATCAAACCGGTCGAGCCGGCGTATTCTAACTGTAGACCATTCTGTCTCGTGTCTAAAGTATGGCTTTACCACTCAGACATTCTTAAAAATTTAAAACAACTACTCTAATTGCAACTTACGTCATGTGCAGGAATAAAGTCCCATTATCCTTGTATCCTACTAACCTTCAAAAAGTGTCAAAAAAATTAATGGACAATTCGGAGTTGCGTGCGTTAAACAATTTTGAATCATTACCAAATTCGGCGAAGTTTAATTAATGATATCCTTAAATCAGCATCTGGGGAACTACACACATATCCCGCGCATGATGTTTTTAATCATCGCAAACGGCAGCATCATGTGACTCATAAGAGGGGATCCCAAGCTATCTCCTTCCGCTGATACATTTGAAAATAATTTGACCAACAAACCTTTGCAATAACTTACATAAACTGTCGGCTGTATCCCTGAAGGGGTAAGCAGAGGTGCAGTGGCGAAGGGTGAAAATTTTCAAAAGGGAAACCAATGACACTTTCTCATTTAGATAATACCTAGATAATACTTATTTATTAGTCTACAATCTGGCGAACCCGGTAGGAATCGGATTGTACGGACCCTTCGCCGCTGCAGAGGTGAACTAGCGAAATAACATCCATAATGTCACTAAACGCATTTTCGAACTAGATCTGATAGAAGGCGAGGCCATAAATTCCAGACTTCAGTCTGGTACTGATTAAAAAAAACTCAATATCACCCTCGCCGGGGATCGAACCCGAGACCGCAGGACGGCAGTAGTACCGAAACACAACTACGTCACTCCGAGCTTTAAAACTGCTTTATCATGTAATCTTATTGAATTTAATGCTACTGTCGTATTACACCGTATAAGATTATTTTAGACACAGGTTTTAATTACATTTTGGTTTATTCCTAGAATAACGTGCCTGGTGTTCACGGCAACGACAAGGAACTGGCTCGACAACCGCTCCTGGAGCCTGACAAGGACAAACAAAAACCACCTCTGGCTGGTAAGTTGTATCTACTTTAATGCTCTTCCAAAGAAACCCCGCAATCAAGAAGTACTCTAGAAATCAGAATATTATTCGTCTGTGGGGATCCAACTCCCGGCAATACGGAGTCTAAACGATTTCAATAACTTTTGACTAGGTATAGGTAGGTTGGCCGGCATGATTCTGGCGACCGTTCATAAACTCTGTACATCAGAGGCAAACAATATCCAGCGCCAAAACACAAATTTTACAGGAGGCGAAAATGTTCACCGCAAATGTATGAAGCCAGTACTGGTCAATTTAATTACAAGTTGTAAAAATTATTTATTTACGTATTTTTATTTTTGTGTTTGATACCATTATAAAGATCTGGTTTTTGCGCATTAAAAAACAGGATTTTCGAAATATTTTGTTACTATCGTATCACTTTGAGGTACATCGATGTTTATCGATGGTCACTGGATTTAAAAAAATAGTTATTTTTAACAAAAACATCCGCCATTGATAAAACAAACACGCTGTGCATTGTTATATACCGGTTAATCGTACCATAGGTATTGATTTCGCATATCGTGCTTCAATTATTTTAATTAAACATAAACCAATCAATGCCATGTAGAAATAAAACATAAGAGTATTTAGTAATAAGGAAAATGTTTTTGTGGCCCACAAATATTTGATTCAAGCGTGGCCCGCGAGGGTGTCGTGGACCGGCAAAACTTGTATATAGTCTAGTTAAAGCGTATACCGGGTGTTTCATAAAGTTGGTACCAATAACAATTCCACATACAGGGAGCACGATTTAAAGCATAATGATAAAGTAAAAAAATACAAAAATTGAACATAATTTTTTAATCAATTAATAATAAGCATGGGGATTTTAAAATCGGAATGCAACCTGTAAATCGTCGCAATTAGCATGGGAATGGGTTTGTGTATACTAACAATTATAAAATACCACATAGGTGGTTTCCAAATGTACTGCAACTGACCCAATGAGTCAGAAAAAAATGGTTCGTCACAAATTCAAATTTCTACTATTTAAAAACTATGAGCCTTACGTTATTTTAAACTTTACTGCTAGATACCAACTTTATGAAACATCCTGTATATGACTATTTAAATCTCAGATAGTTCGGCAAATCGCGTAAACAACACGGCCAGGCTGAAATTGTCTTTGGTTTAGTGCAAAGAGCAATAACACCTACGAGTACGTAGGTTTAGTGATGTGGCAGTGTGAATAAAAAAATCACGTGTTGGCGGTTTTTTTACACGCTTTTTAATATTATTTTTCTGAGATTATATTATTATCTATCTTTAATTAATACTAAGTTCCTTCAAAATCAGTCCAGCCTTTTTTAAGAGTGGGGACTCCTGACCGTACCCCTTCCCACTGCTCCTCCACGGAGCCAGCCTTTACACTTTCAAGCTTTTATCTTTAGATCTAAATGAAATTAATTACTGGCAGGGATTGGTGGTCAAAATGGTTGTTATAGGACAGATTGTAATATCATTTTTAGAGTTCCAAAGCCAAATGGCAAAATGGAACCCTTATAGTTTCGTCGTGTCCGTCTGTCTGTCTGTCCGCGGTTTAGATCAGAGACTATCAATACTAGTTATTTCTGGTGTAAGTAGTACAAAGATTTGCGGCCTAAGCAGGAATATTTTCAACAATGGAATTCGTATCAAGCTCGCTACGCACTAATGACATTTGATTAATATTTCATAGAAATTTCATAGACGCGCATCGAGTTCAAATACATTTACGATTGTCAGAAATTTTCCTGCTCGGGCCGCAGCTCTACCCAAAAGCACCTTTCCCGTAGACCTTACATCTTTTTAATAATTAAACCCAACGTTTTTGGATAGGTTACCTTAAAATAGAAATGTTTCCAGGGCCGGAGATCGACGACCTGGACGATGAAGTGGAGAAGCCGCCGGACACCGGTCCCTACCCGGGCATCGACGACGGACTCCTCGAGACTGACGGACACAAGCAGCCTGAACATCCACTCGGTAAGGCATCCCATTAGCATACAGCCGAAATAATTATTCTGCTACCTGCTCTTATTCCACTTGAATGTTTAAGGTGGGTTTCAGTGCTTTGTTTCCCAAAGGTTAAAACATAACATAAGCTCACGCCTGTATCCGCGAAGGGGTAGGCAAAGGTGAACTAGCGAACTAGAACACCCACATTTCGCCTAGCTTAGTTCCCTAAGGTTATCTCCATAAAATTCGCAATGACATTGTTAAAGTGTTATTACGGAAACTAGTTCAGTTGTTTCCACATTTGTACCTTGTTTAGATTTTATTTATGTGCCTTTTGTAGTTGCACGGGTGATCAGTGGCTCCAGTAGGAATATTGTTAACAATCAAATTCGTATCGAGGTCGACTTGCGACTCTAACACTTGTATGAACAACTATATTTGTTGTTTTTTTTTAATATGTCTAAAATAAACGTAGCCTAAGTTACTCCTTATTACATCAGCTACCTGACAATAAATAGTCCTGTCAATAAAAAGTCCCGTCAAAATCGGTCCATTTCAGAGATTAGCCGGAACAAACAGACAGACAAATAGAAATTTTAAAAATGTTATTTTGGTGTATATACCGTATATATATTCATATACATGTAGTAAGAAACGGTTATTTCAATATTACAAACAGACACTCCAATTTTATTTATATGTATAGATTAATCAATGCGCAGCGAGCTTGATACGAATTCGATTGTAAAAAAATATTCGTGCTTGGGCCGCAGCTCACTTATTAGAACTAGTTCACATAAAAGGTTTAGATTTAAGAAACTACTTAAAATAAGGAAACAACTTTATAAGGGCCACAAAATTCCGTAGAAATTAAACAGACAAGCAAAGGTTGACCCAGAAATTCGTAAAATGATCTATTAACTATTCGCAGAATATTAAGGTTTACCAATGTTCATCGTACCGAACAACTTGTTATGTCATCGACCTTGATGTCCATTAGACTTGGAACACGTTGTTTATATAATTATAAGTTATGTATACGAATACTTTAAACCAGTTCTTATGCACATACATGCTTTATTGTATTTAAGCAAAGATATTTAATATTACGAACTTTAGACAGGCTATCAACCAAGTTTCTATACAAATAAATTGATTTAAAACTTCAGTACCGCCATCAACTACTTATTACAATGCGAGGGCGATTATTATAATTTACACCCTAGAATATTTTGTGAATAGTTAAAAATCACGTAAGATAAGTTTATTCTCTCAATATTATTACGCTGGCCTACCTGGCGCGCGTATATTTCAAATAAACTGAGCGACTTATGACCACTAGGTCATAACTTTTGGATCAAAAATTTTGTGCTGTTGTCCCGTCTATATGCTGTTGAATGTATTTAAGTGATTTTTACACGTTTGACTGCCTCGGTGGCGTGGTGGTATTTCGGTACGACTACGGTTCTGAGGTCTCGGGTTCGATCCCCGGGTCGGGCAGTGATATTGGATTCTTCCATATTAGCCCGGAGTCTGGAATTTGTGCCCGATATGGCGATAGGCTCGCCCCCTATCACATCTGGGACGGAACTAAGCTCGGCGAAATGTGGGTGTTCTAGTTCGCTAGTGCGCTTCTGCCTACCCCTTCGGGGATACAGGCGTGAGCTTATGTATGTATGTATGTATGTTTTACACGTTTTTGGAAACTGAGGTAATCCTTTATTCGACGTAATTATTTAACCGATTTAATAAAATAAAAAAAAGTAGTAAAGTACCAAATTCTTCTTAATAGATAACATTTACTTGCCTAAGTGGTGGACTTACTGTCCTGGTCTCCTGTTGTAAAAATAATCTACCGCAGAAAAAGATATGGGAAACAAAGAGCGGGCAATTGGTACACTACACATCCATTGTTTGGGTCAATTACATGCGAAATTAAATGATAAGACCGCAATGTACGAAGGCCGACAGATAACGCATGTAATTGATAATTACAATGTGGTCACTGGTCAATGAACATGTTTTGGTAACATCATGCGGTTAGTGTTAGCTGATATTTTGATAGTTATGAGAATGTTTTTTGTCAAAATGTTATTATAGTGGTTACCATAACCTCTTATAGCAGTATTATTATAATCTTACTTGTACCGATTCCCATAAAAAAAAACGAAGAACGATTATAATACTGCTATAAGAGGTCATGGTAACCCTGCAGTAGTGGTAATACAAATGGCTCCTCGGCGTGGTGGCAGCCAGTATGAGCTGTACTATGAACCTTGGTTTATATCCCAGGTTGGGAAAAGTTCGTTGTCTAACACTATTTGTTTGAAACTGGATCCCCCAGAGGGCGTTGATGTCAGCCAGGCTGCTGATCGTAGAAACTAAGACGAATCCTTTCTGCATCATGCTACTAAATGTGTATTGCGTGCGAGCAATCCCTTTTAAGTGAAATTAGGTTGATAGTTCTAAGGCAGCCTCAACATTCGTCAGATCCTTGTTTAGTCAGATGAGATTTTCGCAGTTTCTTTGTTTTGTCAGATTGTGTTTTTTACTTATGACAGATGTCAGAGGCGTCTTATGATCAGATGAAGGACTCATTAGCGAAATGGTTAAAAAAATCTTGTGTTGTTTAGATTTTTTTTCTTATTGAACGCTTTGGCTAACTGTTCGGCCGTGGGACGTGACAATGAGAGTTCGTTCACCGCTGTTTGGCTAAACTGGCGTCGAGGAAACTTCCTAACCAATGCTAACGTAATATTTTAAATGAAATATGTATTAATATTACATGACTCTATAACAGTATTAAGTGTTTGTTACAATAAAGAGCTTCAACACAATTACACGCCTGTATTCTAGCGAGGTAGAACACCCGCATTTCGGCGAGCTTAGTTCCGTCCCAGATGTGATAGGGGGTGAGCCTATCGCCATATCGGGCACAAATTCCAGACTTCGGGCTGATACTAAAAATTCCAATATAACTTTGCCCGACCCGGGGATCGAATCAGAGACCTCAGGACGCTACCGACACACTACTTCAATGGCTTCAAGATTATTTTTATAGCAATGATGGACACTGATACCGGCTAATGATTGATATCCACCGCCCATAAACATCCAAGATGCCAACCAATCATCGGTGCTTGCAAACCATAGGGATTGGGAAGATGAGGGAGGTATTTGGGCCAACGGAAATCTCACTCACGGAACGAAACGCTAGCGAGCTACCACTTTACGTCCGTTTTTTGTGAGACAGTGGTATCAAGGTGGTCGAGCCTGTCTATACCCTATAGGCTAGCTCTATCACTCAAAAAGTTCTCTTTAGTTGTAGTTTGGTTTAATGCATATTCACCACTTCGCGTACAATGTTATACAAATATCTAGGATGTCGAATCGAATCGCTCATTTTTTTTCAACCAAAATCATGAGGAATGATAACATAGAGTTTAACTCGCAAAGAGATGAGCTTGTATGAATGAATTTGTAGGTTTTATATTTATTATTTTTCAGTGAAAGGTTCATTCAAATTTTATGGTTATCAAGCGAATTAATTTGTATCAAACGGATATATCGTAGATATATTTTTATTTTTTGAGTTGAAAGGGGAAGACCTCATCGAACATTCTCTGACCAAGTCAGAAATTTACTCGAGAAAGTAAGTTCAAAGTTCAAGTTAAAAGTACCCTAAACCGACGTGCATGCATGAAGAATGTAATGAGACTGAATGAGGCGAAAGAGGTGTGTAAGGATCGTAGCAAGTGGAAATCCGTTGTCTCTGCCTACCCCTTTGGGAAAAAGGCGTGAGTCTATGTATGTATGTATATATTTTGTTTTTACTTCGCTTGAACTAACAAGCAATATAGATAGCGATGCTTTAATTATGTCAAGCAAATGTTTACCTTCGTCATCAACTATAAATATACTATATAAAGCTATATGTAGGTATGTAGAAGAACAATAATTTATGTGGTATCCTTATAGTATATGTATAATATACCGATAGCGGATGCGGTTTAACGCGCAAAAATCATATAATATGAACGGAAATTATAATCAAATAAGACATAATAAGAACAAAATATGGTCATAAATGAACGAAACAGTTTCACAATTTGAGGAGGGGGGAAGTACAATGACAGCGATAGCCTTCGTGGCGTAGAGGGCGAGTAGCCGGCCGTGAAGCGCGAGACTGCAGGTTCGTTGCCAGCACTTCCCCGTATGAGACAGACGTTTGTGAGATCCATAGATATTGGTTTCGGATCTGGGTGTTGTGGGGCCGTAAGTCTCTTATACATTTAATTAAATCAGAATCCAAAAGACCAACTGTCAGATCTCAAGACACCGTGAGCTCATACTGCGTAAATCGGATCGCAAATAACTAACTCTTTAATTTTTTGTTTTTTTTTTAATTTAATTTTTAAAAGGGTTTTTTGTCACATTTGACAATATCACTCCCGTATAATATATAATGTGTATACATATTCTAATATTATATTTCATAAATGTAAGAATCGACTATCAGAGACATAGACGATTACTACATCCATGTTACACACATAGTTGATACACCTACATTACATTCAGCCGGTATCCTCTCTGGAAGAAATATATAATTTTATCAACTTCATCGCTCTCAACTTTTTAAATTTAAATTTTGTATAATTTTAAAATGAAGGTAGATATTGTAATATTAACATTTTTGGACAACTGACACCTTAGTCCGACCCGTGACCACGAAGGCTGCAAAGCTTTCGAAACGTCGGGCATAAAAATTAAAACCAAATCGTGATAGAATCCGTAAAAATAGTTTTATTTCAATAACATTCGCGTAAACCTAAGAAATCATTAAGTCTCTCATAGTTCTTTATACCCACAGTTTCAACCTAGTGTGCCCCCCTATGTGGGTGAAGGGCCAAGAATATGTGTGTGACTGTTGGTATAGTAGGATTGCTAATTAAACGGAGTAAACTGACATTTCGAGTGTTGCCACTTTTTTATGAAATTTAAATAGTGCTACGGTAAAAAGATCAACTTTTCAATTCAGTGAACCATTTCATTATTTCATTTTCTAAAGTCCGACTCAAAGTCGTAATTCCTGCCTGTGTGATTAGTACTGCATGTCTACTGAATTATAGTCATAGTAACTGTATGCTAGTTATAGCAATTCTACTGCAATTATAGTCATGGTTCATTATTAAGAAAACTTACAAAAGTTATGAATGTGCGGAACGTAATTTTTCTCAAATAATAAAAATAATATTTATAATTTTCATCGTTATCATTTCGCGTATCTGTTGTGATTATTTACGCAAAATTATTTACACAGACATTTAGTCGACGAATTAAGCTAAAAATTCTAAAAATACGCAATAAAATTCTAATTTTGCAAGTTATTGTTTCTTTGAATGATAAAAATTTAACCAGATCAATCACTATGTTTTGAAAGTAAGCAACATTATTTTGGAAAGTGACATTTCGATCTGTGAGTTTACTCCGTTTAATTAGCAATCGGACTATAGTACTTATGTATAAAAATAATTAAGATAAGATTGATATTGCAGGTGGTAGCGAGGACGGCAAGTACCCGGCGAGCGAGGACGGGCTGACCACACACGACGACGGCGTCGGCACCGACGATGGTAAATGGCACTCTGACGGCGATGAGGTTGACTATCCTTACGGTGACTGGTCCACCGCACTTAACACGCCACACACCTTCCATGGTAACCTGCTCACTAGTCACTCGTCTCACGTTCACTATACAGTGTGTTTCTTTTAACTGGGTTCTGAAACGTGTCCAATGTCCATGCCAAGTGCCAACACGCCAGCCATGAGATTTTTTGACATTTCTCGCTAGCAACTCTGCAAAATAAAAAACACCTGAACGCTTCTAGTGGTTAGCTAGATCGAGAATTGATGTTTTTCATTTAAAAAAATATTATTCTCTATGATCCAAGATCATAACGAGTGTATTGCATTAATAAAATATATACTTAAAGAAAATAGTATAGAATACATTTTTCCATACGAGTTGCATTAAGATGACGTGACACGACCGCCTAATTCAATCATATGTTCTTAGTGAATGAAGGCCCATTGAAAAAGATTTGGCACAGGCACAGGCATTGAAAAAGATGGCGATCATACTGGACATTTATTGAAGCAATAGTATTTAGGCACATTCTGGATTATTAACAAACCCTATGAAAAACATTTTATTTTTGACCAAGTTCCGCTGCTTCGATTTTTATTCCGATACAATGAAATGACATTACATAATACTGAGTTAATCAGAATAATATTTTATCATCACCCTTAACGGAAAAGAACTACTTATGCCAAAATGATGTTCACAAAAAAGAGCAAATCATAAATTATTATATTATTAAATTATTACCTACTATAGTTTTAAATTTCCCCATACTGTCCCACTTAAAAGAAACATTCTGTATAGGGTAACTTTTCATTGAAACCTCTTTCTATTTGAGGATCCCTTATTTCGCTCACTGCCGTATATTTCCCTCCAAATTAAAGTTTTCTTTTAAATATAAATAAGCATGTTTGGGTTTTGAAATGCGAGTGATTTTGAGAAATTGCTTTACCGATAGATTATTATTAAAAGTGTTTGCTGCTGATGAATTAATAAGCATTATTTTTTAGCATCATACTGCTTAATGAATTTGACAAAACTGGTTTAAAATTTGCATGTTTGGGTGCTTTGCAATCAAAAGTAGTTTTAGATACTGTCCTTAAGTTCATTTATGACGGATATGGTCACTTGATGGTAAGTGATAGCCATCGATAAAAACTGACCCGGGGATCGAACCCGAGACCTCAGGCACGCAATACAACTACGCCAAGGCAGTCAGGTTTGTTATGGGTTTGATATTGTCTTATTTCGCCATTTATTGTAAATATATATTTGATGAATCAAACATAATTTCAGATGGAGTCAATGGTATCGGTACTCGGTTTGGCGATGACCATCCGACTTCGCGGCCCATTTCACCCTTCGCGGGTGAAATTCCTGGGGTATGTTATAGTATTATGTCTTCTTCCAACTGCCGTTATCCCACTCTAACGTGGTATCGGGAAAACATACGTAACTTCGGTAAAAACTCAATCAAAGGGGGTGACGTCAGGCAAGCAGCCGGTCGAAAACCCTAGCCAAATCCTTTCTGCAACATACTTGAAAAAATGTTTTGCGCCAATCCCATATTAAGATGGGATAAAGGCAAGTAGAAAGAAAGGTAGAAACTCAAAGAAAAAGTTCCAGTAAACTACATAATAATTGTGCTACGAGTGGTGGATTTCGACATTAATAACTTTGTTTATAGTGAGTTGTAGAAAGGTACTAAGCGAAACTTAGTTTAATAATATGATCTTGCCCATTATCAGGTGACGCCCAATATGAACACGTACCAGCAGAAGAAGAACCTGGCTCAAGGCATGATGGACCTGGCGCTGTTGTCAGCCAACGCCAACCAGCTGCGATACGTTCTGGAATCTTCCAGCACCCACCCCTACTACTATCCCAGCGTCACCTTCATCTGTCTCAGCATCATTCTTCAGGTATGTTCTGTGATAGAGGGTATGACGTAATAGCTTCTAAAGACTTCTCTCAAGACTTCTAAAGGAGGTTATCAATTTATTAAACAAAGACAAAATTGAACCGATTTTAAAGATTCTTTATGTATTCTATTGAGCACAGTGGCGTGAAGTCCATATAGACAAAGATACACTGTCTGACCTGACAATTTGCTATTTACACAAATAAATAATTTTAAATAATCATGAAAAAAATCATATTTTCAAAATAGCAACGTCCGGCTAATATGGTGATGTTGTTGTTGAAGTAAATAAATGTTCTGGTTTTTTGTCGACCCTAATCGGAATGTCCGTGCACGTCCCTGATTAAGTTTATAATATGGTCCCACATAATAGTGAAATATTTGAGGGAGGCCTTTGCTGGTGATAATTATGGTCACGATCAGATAAATATTTTTTTATTGCAACTGTAAATACGCAGCGAAGTATACCTATACAAAGATTGCTAATATGAATCACGGTCGGTCCTCAGATCGCCGTGGGCATCGGCCTCATCATGAACAGCCGATACGACGTCAACGAGAAGGACGACATCTGCAAAGCCGACAAAATAAATAATATGACAGTACTGGGAGTGTTCCTGGTGACCATCGTCAACGTGTTCATCACATCGTTCAGCGTCGCCTCGCCCACAGCCGCGCCGGCCGTCTAGGTGCCTGCCATCATAAGGAAAAAACACGTACCTGACCTAGAGTCAGAAAGGAAAAAGATATATCTGATCTTGAGTCATAAAGGAAAATATGTATCTCATCTTGAGTCATAAAGGGAACAGATGTATCTGACCTTGAGTCATAAAGGGAAAAGATGTATCCGACCTTGAGTCATAACGGAAAATATGCATCTGACCTTGATTCATAAATGAGAAAGACTTATTTGACCTTAAGTCGTAAATGGAAACACTTCGATCTTGTCATAAAGGAAAAGGACGTATATGATCTTGAGTCTTAATAAAATCATTTTCCCCCTTCTAAGGCAAGTAAAAAGACTATTATATTATGTAGGTACGTATTTTTTCTCTTGTGATGGAATGTCAGTTGCGTTTTTATTGCCTATCAGTGGTGCTGGCACAGTTTCTAAAATCGTGGTCAAATTAATTAAACAGAGTTTTGCTATTTTATTTGACATGGAATTTCGCATGTGTTTATTTAATTTGATCAGCCTTTGAGAAGCCGAGCGCAAGTAACACACTCGGACTTTAGTTAAGTGAAGTTTCAGCTCTGTGTTCCTTTATATGCTTATTCACGTTTGTATCTCAGGTGCTAATATGTAATTTTAGGTTAATGTATCAGAAACCCGTAAACTTATTTAATCCACTCCCAGAATTATTAATATCATCATTAAGCAAAATGCCTTAATCTAGTATGAACCTAAATTATTTTAAGAAATGCAACCAACAGACTAGGTTTAAGAACTACTACATACTTTGAATTTGGTAACACAAAATAATTATTATTGCAGTAGCAAACACAACTTTGTAACACAAACTTGTTATTACTTTGTAACACAAAGTTGTTATTGCAGTAGCAAACACGACTTTGTAACACAAAGTTGTTATTGCAGTAGCAAACACGACTTTGTAACACAAAGTTGTTATTGCAGTAGCAAACACGACTTTGTAACACAAAGTTGTTATTGCAGTAGCAAACACGACTTTGTAACACAAAGTTGTTTTTGCAGTAGCAAACACGACTTTGTAACACAAAGTTGTTATTGCAGTAGCAAACATAACTTTGTGACACAAAGTTGTTATTGCGGTAGCAAACATAACTTGGTATCAAAAAGTTGTTGTTGCGGCAGCAAACACAACTTGATAACACAAAGTTGTTGTGGTAGCAAAAATAAACATTAACAAGATTTTGATTGCAGTAGGAAACATAACTAAAATTGCTGTTACGTTGCTTACATAGTTTATGTAAGTTTTGGGCCGAAGTTTGTAATCGTTACTAAACCCAGTTATATTTTATACGGAGTTTATTTGTACTTTATTTAATCAATCTACGAACTTATGTTTAATTTCGTTAAATGTACTTACTGCCAATTTACAAATATGGCATACGTTGCATATGATTCTAGTATTCCACCGTAAGTTATGTTAGTTTAAGTTATGTTTAGTTTACTTATAGCTTGAGCATGTGCTTATTTTTGGCGCGTTTAAACAAATACATAAGTTTTTGAAGTGAGGCCCAACTTTAATCTCTTAATACATCTGTTAGTTCTACTTTAATTCTCATAGATTATTTCGCCTCAGTATTTCTATGGAGAAAAATCATTTAAACAATTGCCGTTATATTTTGCTGAAAATGTGCATATCTGCAAAGCTATTTAGGCTTAAACTTTAGGTTAATATGTGCCTACAGTCTGAATCTCTATCAAAGACTTAGGACTGACGCTCAACCACCATGATATTATTGTAGTATAATTTAGGTTATAAGTATGGTGTGCTGATAAAAACACGGATTTAACGCTATTGTAAATACCTTAGAATATGCAAATAGTTTTATGCAAAGTCAATACAAAAATTGTTTTTAATTTCCTATTTGTTTTTATCATCACAATAAGGTCTTGATTACACAGTGTGAGTTAATGTGCAAGTTTGCCTAGACAGTTACTGTACATATGTCAATTGCGAGCATTACGTGAGTGAATCTCATGTATTACCTACTCGCTTTAGTGCTTAGGGTAATTTTAACATTCTGGCTGTATTCAACAAGTCGAGGCTAAATATTATTCCTTCGAAAAAATCTTGGCTATTTAAACTTTATAAAAACGTAAGTCTTGTCGCCTTCTTGGTCTAGTGGTTGTGTATATAGACTGTGAACTGGGAGGTTCTGGGTTCGATTCCCAAGTCGGGTGCGGTGTTTTTCTAGCAATATTTTCCCGGGACTGGATCCCCCAGATGGGGGTTGAAATCAGGCAGGCAGCCGGTCGTAAAAATAAGGCCAAATCCTTTCTGCAACATGCTTAAAAAGTGTGTTGCGCTGACCCCACATTAAGGTGGGATAAGGGCAGGTAGAAAGAAAAACTTAACTTTTGACAGGTAGTGCCTGCTTGCTATTAACAGTTGATTCATCGACGAGGCGAGTTGCTATACTTAGACGCAAGTTAATGACAGCTTAGCAGCTCGTACTGTGTAAATAATCCTTAGTTTGGTTTTCTCTTCATCTAATGTGTTTGTCTTTGGTTTGTCTTAAACCAACCGCCGTCTTATTAAGACGTATCCAAAAAATCCCTACATTACAGTCCAATGTATTTGTAGTTTGTACCAATAATTCAACGATTTCGTCTTAATAATGTCTTATGTCAATTTGATCAAATAAGCGACAAACACGTTTAATGAATTGTTTACCGCTCATAAATGTATTGCATTTATTTATTTTAAGTTTAGTATTTAAATGTGTTGTACTTACGTAAAATGTAATGTATGTACTTGATATTGACTGTTGAATCTATAGAAATCATCGAATTTCATATCCGCTAGATATTATGCGGTTTACTAAGTCAATTAGGTCATAATAATTATTAATATACTGTATAACTATACAAAATTTTAAATAAATCGAGTAAGACTCGTATTTTTGTAATTTTTTTGTAAAATTAAATTAAAACCTAGATTGCTTTTATATATTGGAAAGACAATCTTTAACTTTGAACTTCAATTATAGATATATTTCTATCGTTTGTGTCGTAAAGACATTGTATATAATATTATTTAAAAACCTTATGGACCATTTACACGAGGCCAATTTGTAAAGACAATATTTTAATATATAATATGTTTATGTAATTCTAGCATTCAATCATACAATCCTCATCAATAGATTGTGAATGAACGAATCAATGACTGGCGTCATGATTTGGTTAAGTAAATTGTCTCAATAGTTGGTGTCGAGTAAATGGTCCATAATAATTAATACAAAACAATTCAATGTTATTTAATCTAAGAATCGAATGCAAGGAATCATGCATAACTTACCAAATAGCTAAGATTGTTCAGAATGTCATTAAAATATTGTGAGATTCTCACCTCTCTTAATACAGTACTATTACTAAATTATTTGACAGTATGTAGTTATAGGGCCTATCTTATAACATATAACCGTTATATACCCGTTTCCGTCATATAACCGTTTAACTGAGCAAATGGTAAACAATAGTCTGTCCTTTTTAGTTTCAAACAATGTGACACAAGGAAAGAAATCTTAGCCATTTGCTCAGCTAAACTATTTTTATAAGTGAGGCCCATATTGTTTACGCGTGGCGCTTAGGCCCATTTAGTTGGTGCGAATTTCGAATACCAAAAAACTGCCTTTATCGTTTATTTTAAAATTGACAAACCTCGTAAATTGACATTTTCCCCTTGATTTTTCGCCTCATCCGGGCATTAAACTTGCATCATCTAAATGAGTCTTTATATTATAGAGTCATGACATCTATGACTTATAAAACTAATAGGAGAATAATTTTAAGATATCCTATATTTAGTTGTCGAATGTAGATTCTTCATCTACTTTAGTGATTAAGCCCCGCTGTAGACAGGACGAATGGAGTATGGACCGGCAAGACTGGTGTGATATCACTATCTAATAAATAACCGACGGAAAGGCTTGTTGCTCGTTCGTTGTGTAAAATTTCCGATTGACCAAATCCCCTCTCCCCTTTCCAGCCCCTATCAAGGAAGGAATCCTTGATAGTTGGTAACGCACCTACGATTCTTTTAGTAACTACGCTAAGGTTGTATAAGAGCGGTGGAGATCATTTACCATAAGGTGACCCACCTGTTCGTTTGCCAAACTCTACGTAATAACTGCTGAGTTTATAATCTTACTACCAGCAAATCTATACACACAATATAAAGTTGTTGTTTGTGACACAAATATTTGGAAATCAGTTGAAATAATTAAATCCAGTTACCCCAGTAAAATTGCAGTTTTTTTTTAAGTTTTACACTTTAGCATAGTTGTCCCTTAAACCCTAGGGGGTCACTAAACATTGTTGAAATGTGTTTTGATAAAAAGTGTTTTTTTTTTTATAGAATTCGGGACGTAATTAAACGTGAAAATGTTTCTTAAATTGTAGTTTAGTGTTATAATAGAACTACATATTTAATCTATTGGCCGAATGAACGTACTTTCCTTTGCCTTGTTTTAACGTTACTTTTTAAAGTAATTTATAAGTTATAACTACCGCCATCTTAGAATTTTTGTTAGTAGATACCTAACCTACTGCTTAGTCTAGGTTCACAAGTTACCTAAATAGTCAAGTCAGTAGTTTTCAAGTAGTTATTCCGCGTGGAGCTCGCTAAAAACTTAAAGCGGCTCATGTCATACATGCAGGAAACATCGGATTACATGTTTTATTTCTTACTTTTCTATAATAAACACCAATGAAGAGTGTAAGACATAAGTGTAGTGAAATTTAGTTTAAATTGTTGCAAGTAAGTATTGATTACACGTATTGATTGCGAAATAGTGAAAACTAACAATTTTAGTGCATCAAACATATGTGATTGTGTTATGGAGAGGCTCTTAAACTTTGAGGTGTTTTCGAGGGTATTCTGATGCAGTAGCGGCTTATAAACGGAGGTAAGTAAGTATGATTCATCGAGTAATTAAGTATTGTAAGGCCAATAATTACCACCTAGTTTTTTGGTTAGTGGTAATGGGCGTTTGTAATTATTACGCCAGTCACGTGCAAATCACATTTCCAAACTTATTCAGACTTTTTTAACACCCAACAGTCACACACATTGTCCTGGACCTTGAAGATTGAGTCTTGTATCGTGGGTATCAGGAACTATAAGACTTTCGGTCTCACAACACATAGACCCGAAAGACTGTGGGCCACAAACATTTGTCTCGATGTAGGTAGTATCGAACCAACGCCCTCTTACTTTACAGCCGGTCCTAGCTTCTGCGCTACGAAGACTCATATTAAAACATAAGCTCACGCCTGTATCCCCGAAGGGGTGGGCAGAGAGCGCACTAACGAACTACAACACCCACATTTCGCCGAGCTTATTTCCATCCCAGATGTGATAGAGAGCGAGCCTATCGCCATGTCTGGCATAAATTCAAGTATCCGGGCTGATACCCATTAATAAAAAAAAACATTATCACTGGCCGACCCGGGAATCGAACCCAAGAACTCAGGGCGGTAGGGACGGGAGTCGTACCGAACTGAGAATATATATACCGTAATGGCGGGTTGCCTGTTGCGTTCACGCAAACAAACTTTCGTTGTTGTGTGAATGAAAAAGCGGGCTGACTCCTGACACTCGAATTTGACTTCGATTCGATTTCATTTATTGACTTAAAATTCCACCGAAATAAAGTTAAAAAGTATACCAAATACTAATGTTACGTTAAAAATTACCAAATGACAAGTTCTCGAATCGAATGCGACATTAGCGCACTTTTTAACACGATTTCGGTGGAATTTTAAGTCAATAAATGAAACTAAATCAAAGTCAAAATGGAATCAAGTGCCAAGAGTAAGGGGGCAGGCATAGATTCTTCCGCCTTCGATCGGCCGGTGTGTACCCACTACCCGCCATAAAAGCGAAAGACACTTTTCCTTGTCGCTCCATTGTGATTGGCCGATGCGATGTCACAATATGTAACAGACATCATAATATGTTGGTCTTTCGACCAATCACAGTTAAACATTTGTCTCAATGCGGGATGCGAACCCGCGGCCTCTCGCTCTACAGCCGACTACTCGCCGCTGCGCCACGGAGGCTGTCATATAATATTAATAATTAAAAAAGAAAATAATGTGGCAATATTTATTAATGTAAAATATCAAAGACAATAATAGAGATATGAGAAGAAGAAGAAGAAAAATGACTGCCTCGGTGGCGTGGTGGTATTTCGGTACGACTACGGTTCTGAGGCCTCGGGTTCGATCCCCGGGTCGGGCAAAGTGATATTGGATTTTTCAATATCAGCCTGGAGTCTGGAATTTGTGCCCGATATGGCGATAGGCTCGCCCCCTATCACATCTGGGACGGAACTAAGCTCGGCGAAATGTGGGTGTTCTAGTTCGCTAGTGCGCCTCTGCCTACCCCTTCGAGGACACAGGCGTGAGCTTATGTTATGTTATGTACAATAATAGAGCTAGCCACACCATTTATTTACAATCTCATACCTCCACATAATCTGAATAGCGATCATAAAAATTCCTAGTGGGGTTATCAGTATGACCCGTGATGCAGCCGCGTTCGCAGTTGCAGCCGAACATGTTGCACGATCCTACTCCACAATACCAGCCGGGCCTTCTGGAGCCGTCGTTACACACCACTGCTTCACACACGGGCCTCTTGTCACGAATGACGCCATCACGATGGGCCATCACGTATCTGGCCGGGAAACCGCCTGGTACATGACCTTGGCAATCACTCACCATTTTATAATATTTTAATAAATGTATGGGAATGACATAAGAGTACGCCGCATATAGCGTACTCTTATGTCATTCCCATACATTTATTATATTCGACTAGCGCCTAAGGCACTTGTCTAAACCCGCAGTTTTCCTGTGCACGACCGAACGGGACAAAACGCTTTCGTTCGTTCCTTCGGCTTCGGTGTTGCATCCATAGCGACCCCTTCGCGAACATTCTTTCGCATTTGTTCGGTTGGTGTGTACGCGCCATCATAGTGTAAAGTTCATTAACCAACGATACTCTGACGATAATAAATTGATTATAGTATGACAATTTCCGCATTACAGTTTTTCCATCATCGATACAACTAAGTGCTACTTGCGGCACTTGGATAAATCTCCATTTATCTCAATTTAAATATAGGAATGAACTGATAGATAAATCGAGTTTAAGTCTAACTTTAGATTAGCAAGAGCTGCAACTGCTGCAAGTCGCGCAGTTAACAGAGACTGGAAATAATAAGCAACATTTATATTTTTGAATATTGCGTTTTTCTTAGTTGGAAGCGGTCTAATATAGTTTACTGGTATTTTATTTATTTATTTATTTAAAACTTTATATACATAATATGTATAAAGGTGGACTTAATGCCAAAGGCATTCTCTACCAGTCTACCCGTGGATGGTGCAGAGACGAGACAACGTGGGTGTATATAAATTGTTGTAAAGAAAGTATTTAACAAGAGACTAAAGTAGATAAGCTACTAATATGATACAATATACAGAATACGAAATTATTAAATAGGTACAAAATATATACATGTATAACATACCTAGAATAATATTTTCTATAAAACTAGGCTATTACTCCTACGCTGTCTGCATGTGCGAATCCTAGGATCGCCATCAAAATCAGTTCAGCCGTTACAGAGCCGGAACACAGACACTATGCCCCTTACTTATAAACAAATTTAGGCGCTGCTTTTCTTTATCCATAGGTTGTCACTCCCTTTCATTTTTAAACAATATATCGCAAGGAAAAAAGTGACGGGCTATTCTTAGCGAAAATGTTATTATTAGGCCCGTTCTCTCGATAACACTTCTCTAACGCCCGGTTCCAATAAACAATCTCAGTTCGAATGTGCAGATAGATTACAAAAATTAGCCAATAAGAACACAGTTTTTTAGTTGAACATGACTCCGTCAAATGACTTGATTTGATTGGTTCATAATCGCGATCTATCTGCACTGTCAACCGAGATTGTTTATTGAAACCGGCCGTATAATAATCTCTAGCGTTTTAAATTTTCGTAACCTTAGATCATGTCCATGGCTCCGTGAACTTCCGTGCCTCCAAAGTTTTGTTGATACTTGCAATATTATTTTATATCCAAGCATAATTGAGTACTTCACTATGTTTGATTTTATACACATTAAAACAAAAAACGAAACCCTTCTGTAAAAACTACATCGAAATTGGTTAAAAAATTAGGCAGTAATTCATTTTTTAAATTCTGGAGTGGGGGCATATTGAAGATATCTTGCTATCCCTTTCCAACACACGTACCGTTATGGTGTGACGTGATTATACTTATACGTCTTTCCCGCAGTTTGAAGGTTACACCAAACTTCAAAGGCCTATAACATTTTTCTATTTTTAAGGATATTTCAATATTTATTCCTGTTCTATATATGACAACGTAAATTTCATATAAGTTTAATAAAATTTTTGTCAAGTATTTGCTCTCAGATAATTAATTCTAGTACATAATCACAAGTCCATATAAATGAGGGAACAGGTTTTTCGAAATAAAACTGCAAACATCAGAATCCAAAATGTATTGAATACAAAAACAAATCTAATAAATTGTCAGGTGGCAATTTCAAAGTAATCTATTTAATAATAGTTGATGGAGACGTCTGTCCGTCCCGCGCTAACCTAATAAAGTACATACATATATAGAGACAACGCCCGACTGGACCAACATTTTATACAATTATAGCGAAAATCAAGCGTGTATTGGATACGTATCACATTAGATATTTTAGTTTGAACCTTATTGGTAAAGAATACAGCAGAGAATAATATGTCATACCCATTGGGTATTTGATAGTATAAAAAATTAGCAGTGTTTACTGTAAAACTTTTGTCTTCTTTTTTCAAATAGTTTTAGAGTGAAAGAGATACAAACTAAGATAAGCACAACTAATTTTTAAATAAGATAATAGTTAAGAACATTTAACAGTGCTAATTTTATTATTCGTCCCCTTCTAACTTTAGGTATAATATAGTTCGAGTTTGAAAGAGACAAAACTAACAAGTTAAACACCACTTTAGACCCCATAGCGTTTAAATTCATCATTTATATTGTAAAGAGAAAAACACTTATATGAAACCAACAAAGGGAAGAAGTCAGCATTTGTAGTTTGCTATTCGTATACCAATACACAATATACTTGATTGCAACATCGCTACAATTAATGGGCCAATGAGAAATTCTTATCAATCTATGCTAGAAGTGGTTACAATTTGGTTTTGAAATCTTGTATTTACATATTTCATGTGAATATTCGGTATAACCAACACATACAATTGGCTACATAGAAACCGATGAAAAAGTCTGACCGATAGGTCGCCAGAATTATGCCAGCCTGTCTAAATAGATATACACCAGCTGATCATTGAACTCTATATACTGAATTGCCGCCCAGTGTCATCAAAAAGAACATTAATTGATGAATAGTAATCCATACATTAACTGGCACAGTCGTACGCGTCTCTCACATACAATTTCATACAATATGCCTTAAACATATTATAATAGATCGAGTTTATTCCATAGTCACCAAGCCCGCGCGTTTGTGACTTCACAAATTGAGATCCCCACGATGCATCGGTGCGTAAAAATGTATCCAAATAAATCTGATTAAGAATAATTTAAAAATAAAAAAATCTATACATATAGGAACATATAGCTGTTGGATGAAATAAAAGAAATTGCTATCTAAACAGCCTATGTATACAAGCTTTAGATAAAATGTTAATGTTATAGTTTCTGATTACTCTAACCATTGTTTATAAATTTAAAGACATGTCCGTTATGGTTTCTGTAACCAAGCTAACGCATAGAAAGTTGAATTAATCAAATTAGTTG
Organism: Clanis bilineata; assembly: GCA_036417725.1. NCBI lineage: Eukaryota > Metazoa > Arthropoda > Insecta > Lepidoptera > Sphingidae > Clanis > Clanis bilineata. The sequence continues at coordinate 15,916,554 of CM071154.1, read as the reverse complement.
TTCGAGTATGAAGTACCGTATTGTCTTTGGAAATACCTTTACATAGACAAGAATGAGAGTCGTTTATAAGCATGTAAACTGTCCCCAAATTGAATTACTGCTTTTGCTATGATAATTCCACAATAAAACGATTGCCATCAACGTCTTCAGTGATAGCTTACACATTGTACCATTTTTATTGTTTTTAAATGGTATTTAAATGTACTGTAAACCAATGTAGCGAAAAGTGAAAAGGTTTAAAATGGGTTCTGTACAAACTGTATACCACATACTGAACAACTAATTTCGTTCAATATACCATGTACATAGTATGACAAAGGGACACTCTCCCTAGTTGGCTTGAGGCTCGAGCATGAATAATTTCGGCAATCTAATTCGAATAGAGATCGATATGCGTTCATCACATTCGTATGAAGTTTTCAATCTATTCAGTACGCAGCAAGCACGAATCGAATACGTAGTCGATAGTTATTCCGGCTCGGGCTGCAGATAGATGGATAGGAATGTTAGTACAGCATTGAATACGTATAGTTAGAAAACTTAGGCAATAGGTAAATTTTGTTTTATTGTGTTTGATATTATATGACAAGAATCTTATATTACTGTGGGGTCAGGACTATGTGTTACTGTTGGATATTATTTCACAAACTATCGCGACATTCCCAAATTTACATTGCGACGGTTTTTATATTTTGCTCACAGAGATTTATTTTAAAACTGTCGCAAATGTAACAACAAAATAAATAGGAACATCAGTACGACAGTAATGTCACAGTATTTAAGTCAAGCCCGTAGTTGTTTTTCAGGATTTATAATCATTTAATCAAATTCTGAATCTTCTATCATCAAGGATTCCGGAAGTACTGCATCCTCCATATTTATTAGTATAGTAGAAACTTGAAATCATATGATTTTGTGTAATTAACTTTATCCTGGAATTGAAACCACGTGCTGTCAAAAATAACTAACGGCCCCGTTTTCGAGTACGAGAATGTATGGATGTGCATGAATGTGTACAACTTTGTATGTAAAATGACACGCATCATTCAAAATCTCATCAAATTTTGTAAGATTCAAAATGTTGCTCGCCATTTTACACAAGACATGTGCTCGTGTGTGTGTATGGGAGTGTGTATGTATAAAGCCGCGTCTGCTGCACTATTTTTTCGAAACAAACTACAAAACATCTACACAAAACAAGCTTTTTCATTGTCTACTGCTCATTAACAATGGACCATAGACAACAATTTTTAGAAATGCCATATTTTATATAGGTGTTTTGTGTAATGTTTTAGACAGATACATAGATTGAAAGGAAACCGTTTGTTTTGGTATGGGCATGTTATGAAAAGGGAAGAGACATATGGGTAAAACATAAGCTCACGCCTGTATCCCCGAAGGGGTAGGCAGAGGCGCACTTGCGAACTAGAACACCCACATTTCGCTGAGCTTAGTTCAGTCCCAGATGTGATAGGGGGCGAGCCTATAAGCCATATCGGGCACAAATCCCAGACTCCGGGCTGATATGGAAAAATCCAATATCACTTTGCCGGACCCGGGGATCGAACCCAAGAACTCAGAACCATAGTCGTACCGAAATACCACCACGCCACCGAGGCAGTTATATAGACATATGGGTAAAAAATGGATGATGGATGGAGAGGTAGAGGAAGGCCAAAGAAGAGGTGGATGGAGTGTGTAAGGAAGGACATGAAAGAAAAAGGGGTGAATGACAAGACGACGGCAGATAGGCATGTATGAGAGTATATCTTGCGCCGACTCCAAACAAAATTGGGACATGAGCAGGAGGATGAAGTTTTAGTGCAGGAGACTTAATAATGTACATGGTATTGAAGGTGTTGTACGGGAGAGTGTATGGGTGTCGCACGGTGTGTGTATGGTGTGTATGGTGTTTATATGGCGTCGATGTCGACATCGTCCGCGTCGTCGTCGGCGGGTGCACGCGGTTTGGCGACAGGCGCGGTGGTCACGGCTTTTATGGGGGTCACCTTCGCACGGTCGTCGTACTCGATCTGAAAACACACGAAGCGGTTGAATATTTAGACTTCTGTTCCGTTGCGGCGAAGCATTATAATTTTGGTGATGAATGCGTTGTCACTTTCAGTAACACTGCCATTCTTAAGTTAAAATGCCGTTAAGTGAATAAACTTAATTTTGAGATGTCTGCAAAAAAACGTAGAAAATCTAGGCAGGTAGTCTAGGGACCATCCTAAAGATTTCATAGATTTATGGTTATTTTTAATCTTAGTCGCCTCGTTGGTCTAGTGGCAGCATGTATGGGGCTGAGGACTGGAGGTAAGACTGGCAAACGAGCAGATGGGTCACCTGATGGTAAGTGATCTTCACCGCCCATAGACATCTAAGACACAAAATAAATCATAAGTGCGTTGCCAGCCTAAAAGGAGAGACTGGAAGGAGAGGGAAAAGGGATTGCGAATGGGAGGGAGTGAAATAGGGCACCGGAAATTTCATTTACCGAACGAAACGCGACAGCAAGCTGCCACTTTACGTTGGTTTTCTGTGAGACAGTGGTATCAAACCGGTCGAGCCGGCCCATTCGTGCTGTAGACGTTACTGTCTACAGCGTGGCTCTACCACTCAAAAACTTGCCCGGGATTGGATCTTCCATAAGGGGTTGACGTCAGGCAGATAGCCGGTTGTAAAAACATAGTCAAATCCTTTCTTCGACATGCTTAAAAAGTGTGTTGCGCCGACCCCACATTAAGGTAGGATAAGGGCAGGTAGAAAGAAATAATTTTTATGACACAGTGATAACTTACATGTAAATAGATCGCGGAACTAAAATGGCGGAATCGACACTAAAGTAAAAACGTATTTTTCGTAGTCATGTCCTATGTGGTCCTTTTATTCAACATAACATAAGTTCACTGTATCCCCGAAGGGGTAGGCAGAGGTGCACTAGCGAACTAGAACACCCACATTTCGCCGAGCTCCCAGATGTGATAGGGGGCGAGCCTATCGCCATATCGGGCACAAATTCCAGACTCCAAACTGATATGGAAAAATCCAATATCACTTTGCCTGACCCGGGAATCGAACCCGACACCTCAGGACGGTAGTCGTATCGAAATACAACCACGCCACCACCGCCTTTTATTTTTGTTTAGTAATTGCAGTAGTGAACTAGTGTCACACCTCAATGTCCTCAGCGGAGTCGTGTCCGTCGTCGCTGTCGTCCTCCTCGGCCTCCTGCAGCCAGTCGAGGAAGGGCTGCGCGCGGCGCCGCACGTCCGCCACCACCTCCTTCGACGCGAACTTGCGCGACGGCTTCGCGGCCCACTCCAGGATCGCCTTCTCCTCCACTATGTCCTCGTCGTACAGCAACTGGAACAGTCAGAGGTATGAAACGATGAGATGTGAGTGTACTGGTGTCCCCCGCATCAGGAGTACAGGCGTATTATGTTCGTGTTGTATAAATTGTGATAGGAGGATATATCGACCTATCCAAAGAATAAAGTTACATATGAAAATGAATCGAAATTGCTTTCTTATTTTTCTAAGCTTATATTTACCTATATATTTAATTAGTATTTTTTATTAAGTTATGACATAATAACAAGTTAAATTATACATATATAGACATAGCTTAAATATTTACTAGTTAAATATATAGGTAAATATAAGCTTAGAAAAATAAGAAAGCAATTTCGATTCATTTTCATATGTAACTTTATTCTTTGGATAGGTCGATATTTGTATTTGTTCGGATGGCGTATAATGTTATGACCTGCTAACATAGTAGGTTATAACCCGCTACCGTGGGTCACTAGACCCATTCCTGTGGTTCTCGTTCCAGGATCAGTCAGTGTATATTCGGTTAATAATTAATAATAATTTGTGCCCGATATGGCGATAGGCTCGCTCCCTATCACATCTGGGACGGAACTAAGCTCGGCGAAATGTGGGTGTTCTAGTTCGCTAGTGCACCTCTGCCTACCCCTTCGGGGATACAGGCGTGAGCTTATGTTATGTTATATTCGAGCCTCTCAGAGGGGCTTGGATGATTTAATGGTTGGGGGAACTCCTTGTATCTGGTTCCCTCTGTAGGGTGTGAAAAAGCAAAAATAGGCCAATATGATTCTGGTGACCACGATACTTTGCTGTGTTTTGGGATAAAAGAAATAAATTTAAATTAGGGTCGTTAAAAAACTAGCCTAATTGGTACTTGACTATGTTTGATTTTGTACACATTGTTATATGTACTAGCAAATAAAACAAAAAAGAAACTTCAGTAAAATCTGCATCGAAATTGGTTGAAAAATGAGTCAGTAATTCATGGTTTAAATTCTGCAATGAGCAAGAGTGGGGACGTAGTGGGGATATCTTACTATCCTTTTTTAATGCACGTGCCGTTATGGCCCTGACGTGATTACTGATACTTCTCTTTTCCGCAGTTTGAAGGTTACACCAAATTTCAAATGCTTGTAACTTTTTTATTTGAAAATATTTCAATAATTCTTTCAGTACTATATTGGATGGCGTAAATTTCATATAAAATGAATAAAAAAAAATATTCAAGTACCCAATTATTATTTAAAACTTTGTTGTTATTTGTTATGATTGAAAAAATGAGGCTGCTATTTTAAATATGTGTTTAATTATGATTTTTTTAAGTTATTTGTAATGGGTAAATGGTCAGGGTATATTATTCTGTCCATATGGGCTACATGCCACTGTTATAAATGTGTCAAGTAGTTTTATGGCTGAGATCAATTTTTTTAAATCGAACTTTGACTTATAATCTTTTTTACAAGAAAATCTTTGCTTAGTTTTTTGTCTGTCAATTTGTTTTTCTTGTAAAAAATGCGTCAGACTGATTCGAAGTTCGCTGTATAGATGTCAGCTTCGGCCGGTTTCAATAAACGATCTAAGTTTAAAGTGCAGATAGATTGCGATTATGAACCAATAAAATCACGTTATTTGACGGAGTCATGTTCAAACAGTGTTCTTATTGGCTAAACTTTGTAATCTATCCGCACATTCGAACTGAGATTGTTTTTTTTTATAGCAGAGATTGGCAAACGAGCAGATGGGTCACCTGATGGTAAGTGATCTCCACCGCCCATAGACACCCAAGACACAAAAAGAATCATGGGTGCGTTGCCAACCTAAAAGGAGGGAATGGAAGGGGAGGGAAGGGGATTGGGAAAGGGAGTGGGGAAAGGGAGTGGGGAAATGGGCCATCGGAAATCTCGCTCACCGAACGAAACGCGACAGCAAGCTGCCACTTTACGTCGGTTTTCTGAGACAGTGGTATCTAACCGGTCGAGCCGCCTATTCGTGCTATAGACGTTACTGTCTACAGCGTGGCTCTACCACTTTAAAACTTTGTTTATTGAAACCGGACGTTATGTGTCAGGGTATGTCGCACGTCGCACCTTCAGTATCGCGGGCACCTTCGGTAGCAGCGTCGCGTGGTGTCCGCAGGGCGCTCGCTGTATATATTTAAGTCACGTGACGGTATATCGCACCTTCAGTATCGCGGGCACCTTCGGCAGCAGCGTGGCGTGGTGTCCGCAGAGCGCGGTGAGCGCGTGCAGCGCGGCCCGCTGCGCGCGAGTGTCGCCGCGCGTGAACCGCACGAGCAGCGCGCGGTGCCGCCGCACGTCGCCGGCTAGTGCCGAGCCGCGCACCAGCACCTCGAAGATCACCAGCGGCGCCTTCGACTTCACGTCCAGTCTGCACAAGTGCGACACCAGGTTAGTAGTTACTCTCTATTGGAGGCATCATTGATGAAAGAACAAATAAAATCAGTGTATTCCACATATAAAAAACTTAAAAAAAAAAGAGTAAAAACCAAAATTACTCCTGTCTAGGGGGGTTACCAGCGCCTCTTATAGCAATAGCAGTATAAACACTGCCTCGGTGGCGTGGTTGTATTTCGGTACGACTACCGTCCTGAGATCTCGGGTTCGATCCCCGGCGAGGGTTAAGTGATATTGAATTTTTCCATATCAGCCCGGAATCTGGAATTTGTGCCCGATATGGCGATAAGCTCGCCCTATATCACATCTGGGCCGAAACTAAGCTCGGCGAAATGTGGGTGTTCTAGTTCGCTAGTGCGCCTCTGCCTACCCTTTTGAGGAGACAGGCATGAGCTTTATATCTTTATTCACTCATCTTATTTCCTAATGGCGGGTGCACACCAACCGAACGTAAGTGAAAGAACGTTCCCGATCATTCGCGAATCTTCGCTGTCGCATTCACACAAACAAACCTTCGCTGTTGTGTGAACGCAGAGACGATTCGCAAATGATAGGGAACGTTCGGTCCCCATCGCCGATGGCCCTTCGCGAACGTTCTTTCGCCTTCGTTCGTTTGGTGTGTACGCGCCATCACAGTACTTTTAGATGTTCTAACTTAATTGTATGAACCTTTTCCTACTTATTGCTAACACCGGTAATTTAATGTTGATCAGGTTGTCCACCTTGGACATAGGCCTCCTCTAGAAGTCGCCAGTCTCATCTATCTCCTGGCATTTCTACACCACCCTTTTGGTAGGTCATCTTCCCACATTAATTGTGGTCTACCCCTGTCTCTCTTTCCATCTCTGGGATACCAATGTACTACCTCTTTGGACCATTTCTCTCTTGGAGATCTGGTCACATGCCCAATCCAGCGACATTTTAATTGTTTGATTTTTCGTGAGACGTCTGCCACGAGGTTAGTATTTACTCTCTATTGGAGGTATCATTAACGCAGTTACTGGAGTGGTGGTGGTGATGGGTGAAAGTGGTAGTTGCCTTAGTCTAGTGACAGCATACGTGGGATGTGCACTGGGAATCGCTGGATTAAATTCCCCAGCCAATTGCGATGTATTTCAACTTTTACTTGGAACTGAATATCCCAAGAGTTGCCAATGAGACATAAAACCAGTCGTAAAAACTAAGCCAAATCCCGGAAACAAGGAATCTAGTTTCAGATAAATCATGTTAAACAAAACCTGGGAATCGAAACCAAGACCTCTCGATATAAACATTGGCTAAACCAAGGAGATCATTAAGTAGATATATTGGGCGTTACTAATAAAAACATTTTCGCTTATCTTTTCGCCAAGAATAGCCTGTCACTTTTTTCCTTGCATTACATTGTTTAAAAATGAAAGGGACAACCTATGGTTAAAGATAAGCAGCGCTTAAATATTTTTACAAGTAGAGGGCATAATGCACTATTTGGTGATTTAATGTCACCTCTCAGCCTCGTGCAGTATCTCGTTGATGGCCTTCCCGCTGGTGAGGTCCCCGCTGCTGGCGCGCTGCTTCAGGAAGTCGTAGAACAGGTCCATGCGCTGCTTCTCGTTCTTATCATTGTCCTCCGACACGGTCATGCTCTTCACGCCCTCCGTCAAGTCTAGAAAACAAGAAATAATAATGTATCAATGGCTGCCAGTGTGTGGTTTAGTTCAACTAATCCCTATCTATACTGATTTCTTAAGTTTACGCGAATGTTATATATTGAAATAATACTATTTTTACGGATTTCTAATTTTTATTCCCGACGTTTCGAAGTCTTTGCAAAGAGGAAGACTACAAAGCTTTCGAAACGTCGGGAATAAAAATTAAAAGCCAAATCGTGATAGAATCCGTAAAAATAGCTTTATTTCAATAATCTCTTTCTCTTCTAATCTCTTTCAACCCACTCCTTATACCACCTCATTGTGGGATCGGCGCAACAGACATTAATAAAGGTGTTGCAGAAAAGATTCAGATTAGTTTTTACGGCCAGATGCCTGTCAGACGTGAGCTCCTCTCTTCACTCTTGGGGATCCAGTGCCTTTAAGTATAAGGACAAGCACAGTTTCTCAAATTAATGCCAAAATTAACTATATTAATGTCGAATCTCATATGCATACCGCCGAATGTTCATACTTAAGGTTGCCTTATATTGATAAGGCGACCTTAAGTGTAGTAGACGTATGTAGAAGTTTAGACCTCTTAAATGACGTTTAAGACCGCCTCATCTGTCAAAATTGTATGGCGAATATCATTGTAAAAAGCCGTTAAATTGAGCAGTGTTCGACCATTTGGGCATCAGAGTCAAATTCGAGGCGCTTAAAGCGAGATGGCACAACGCTCTTTTTGCTCAGTTAATATGACGTTACTTTGACCAGTGTTCCAAAAACCGCTTGGTGTATAAAGTGTAGTCACCTTGCATCCTGGCCCTCACGGCCTCCTCGCTGACGTCGACGGTCCACCCGTCATCGTCCTCGTCATTCTGCTTCGACTTCTTCTCCTTGTCCTTCTTGCTCGTCTTGGGCACAGGCGTCGTCGGAGTGATCGGCACGTCGCTCTCCTGAAACATACATGCATATCACGACTGTAGCATCGAATGGTTAGACGTGAACTAGTAATGTATATGTGCAACCCTTTTGCAATCTTTTCGACCAACTTCCAAAAAGGAGGAGGTCCTCAATACGTCTGTATTTTTTTTATGTATGTTACGCGATATCTCCGCCAAAGGTTGACCGATTTTCAAAATTATTTTTGTGTTTGATAAAGCTTATTTCAAGGGTCCCATTTAAATTTAATCACGATCGGATTTGAAGTCAGTCTGTTAAGTTTGTAAACTTGTGATTATTATTATGCCTAATACTCATGTACATCTTTTTATTATGTTAATTAGATTATGGTTAAAGACTATCGATTATGGACATCTGCAGGTGCTCAGACGGATGATCAGTTCACTAAAGCCAGGTCTCCTGCACTAAAAGATTACACAAAACATGTATTTTTGATCTATGGTCCATTATTCTATGACAGCTAAAATTGTTTTGCGTATGTGTTATTAGTGTTTTGTTTCGAAACAACATGTGCAGGACACGCGGCTTTATTACAACTATTTCACCCTTCAATTTTTAATAATAAATATTTTTTGTTACTTTATTAGTGCATATAAGGTTCGCCGATTTAACGCTTTACTGAACACAAATCCACAGACAACTCATGTATGTATGTTTTAAGGCAATAGTGCTACATACATTCTTGGCGTCGTTCTCCTGCCCGTCGTGGTTGCCGTTAGCATTGGCGCCAGGGCCGGAACGCTTCGACCGCTTGCCGCGGTTGCCTTCGGTCAGCGATGAACCCTGGACAACAAACAAATAAATATTTGTTAGACATCATGCGATATTCCGTGATTTAAATCCGTCTCGAAGGACCACAAAATAAAGTATAAACCGAGTTTGATTGACCAATGTTACATATTTTATTATAGTAGGCATTAAAATATGCGATGCTATACTATTTAATGGTCAATCGAACCCCGCATTTACAATACACGATTTTATGGTCCTTCAAGCTGGAATTATATAATATAATCATGACGCGATATCACGCGTCAATGTATTAATAAACCGTGGGATAACCGAGTAATTAGACATGTGGTCCTTTTAATAGATGGCCACATATTTTTGTCCTAATATTGGGGTGGCCCGAGAAAAATATGTGGCCATCTATTAAAAGGACGCTTGCTCCTGGATGCAGGCCACTTCCAATAGGTCGATCTAGAAATCTTTGGGGGAGGCCTATGTTCAGCAGTGGACGTCCTATGGCGGATGATGCTGATGCTGATGATGATGATGATTGGGATGGTCTGCAGACGGCACCCACCTGCACGGCGGGGTCGGCGGCGGGCGGGTTCTTGAGTATGAAGGTGTTGAGCTTGTGGTTGAAGTCGAGCTGCCCGTGGTAGCCGCACGCCTTGCACCCCTGCGAGATGGTGTTGCGCTTCGTAGACACGATCAGCTCCGTCTCGGGGTTGTCGCACTCGGGACACAACACGAACTTGCGGATGAACCTGAAGAATAAACGATCACTTGATGATAAGGGCTGCCTCGGTGACGTGGTTGTAGTTCGGTACGACTACCATCCTGAGGTCTCGGGTTCAATAGCCGAGTCGGGCAAAGTGATATTGGATTTTTCCATATCAGCCCGGAGTCTGGAATTAGTGCCCGATATGGCGATAGGCTCGCCCACTATCACATCTGGGACGGAACTAAGCTCGGCGAAATGTGGGTGTACTAGTTCGCTAGTGCGCCTCTGCCTACCCCTTCGGGGATACTGGCGTGAGCTTATGTATGTTGATGATAAGTACGCCCTTAGGTCACTAAGTTTAGACGCATGAAGTGGAGATCTTATTAAATGTACCACATGTTCGCTATAGTTATTGTGTACAGAGATATTCCTCGCTGAGCTATACTTGTTGTTATGCAGATGGGGATTGGTAGAATAAACCAAACCTGATTCAGCCGATCAGCCCAATTCTGGGCAATCTACAAACAATTTCTAACACCGATTTTAGATTCTTAGCATAAGTATGTTACTATTCGTCCCACGAACCAAATACTTTTGTAAAATAAGTAAGACCATTGAACTCTCACATCTTTTACAACACCATGCTATCAGAATCTTCTAACAGTAAATCATGTACGGTGAACATGGTGACTGTGACTCACCCGTCCAGCAGGTCCTGCAGCTTGGCAGAGTCATGGCTGCCGTTGACGATGAACCGCTCGTTCTTGAAGTCGAACTGGGTCTGGGCGCCCAGCTCGCAACCAAAGTACTTTGTCGGATCTGAAATGAACACATTGTGGGTAAGTTTCATGCCGATATAGGCCTTTTGTAAGCGTTAAGTCGCCTCTCCTGCACATGTTTTTTCGAAACAAAACACAAAAACAATGTTTTTCAGTCTCCTGTTTATGTAACAAAAAATTTCATAAATACCATGTTTTGTGTAGGTGTTTTATCTAATGTTTTAGTGTAGAAGACGCGGCTTTAAAATGGACTTTTGTATTGTCATATTTTGACTCAAATATCGAAAAAAAAATTGTCAAATTATTCCTTAAATAGAAAAGGGTCCCAATTTGTCTCTATATTTTTTAATGTAACTATTATGATTATTGGGATATTTTATGTATATTAGGGTGCTTCTATATCTCTACTTACAAGTAAGTTAACTTTAGCTCTGTATTTAAAATAAAAAAAAATGAACACCATTGTAGATCGTGGATTAAAGGAGTTAAAATGACCGTTGAGCGAGATAGCTAACGAATGGATTTCAGCTTCAGAAAATTAAGTAACAAAATCCAAAGAATGTGACTCACAAGTGGCCGGTCTCCCCAGCGCCTTGGCCACCTCGATCATGTTGACGATGACCGTCTTGATGCCGTTCCCCTTGCCCTCGACCTTGGCGCAGATCCTCGGCATCTTGTACCGGTAGAACGCGTCAGAGACGTTCCTGTTCACGTTCAGGGACCCCATCGTGGATGAAGATTATTAACACTAACACTCGATTATAATATTAAATGCTACTTGTTTTTTGGGGGTGACGTTTTGATTTTTACACTGGATCTGAAAAAGAAATAAATATATTTTGTTGACTAAATGTGCCCAGATTTTTGATAAGAAAAACACTCTCCCATCGATTCGTGATACCCACGATCAGAGATTCGTATACAAGGTTAATTTATTAGGCAAAAAAATAGCAAAATAGTAAGCAAAGTGGCGGCGCTAGACCAAAATTGGACCGTGTTACGCAGAAACGATCCAACCCACAAAAAAAAAAAACAAAAAAAATGTTGACACCAATATGGTATATTAATGGTTGAGAACATGTTAGCATCAATAAATTTATTTTTTATTTTTTGTGGGTTGGATCATTTTTGCGTAACACGGTCCAATTGAACGTCGCGACATTAGCTTTGCGAGGCCCCTTGACTTTTCTGACAACATATATTGGCAGATTCATCCGATAAGGCCCCCTTCCAATCCAGGGCAGGTGCGAACCCCCCTTTGGCGCGAGGCCGTCGTCACACAGTCATAATTTGATCCAATCCGTAACACGAATTAAGTTGCATCCAATTTACAGCTCAGAGTCAGTAAGTGAGTCAACGGTAAGCTATTGGGCATCAACCTTAATGTGGCTTTAGGGCTTCTATTCGGTAGCAAATTCTCAAGATTGTTTTAGAATAGCATTGCAGAGTTGTGTGATTAGTTAGTGGTACTGACCAGTTAGTCGAGAAGCACGTCGTCGCCGGTGAGTATATGTGTCGTGGAGGGGCGGGTCGGTGGGGGGGCGGAGAGCGCGTGCTCCCGCGTCGCGCGCCAGTCACGTCTGCCGCAGCGGCAGCAGCTTCCGATGCCTGTTACTGCAAAATTTTGATGTTCTGCGAACAGACCGCCGGCGGTGAGGGCGAGGCCGCGTCACGAGCTAACGGCCTGAATTGAGCTGCTTTTCCAACAGAGAGTTGCGAACAAGCAATCCTCCTAGAGTTAGGCACTTCGTTTTGGCATTTAGCAGACTAGCACAATCAAGTTGCATCGATTATTCACCTCATCTCTGGTAGAAAAGCAGCCTGAACTGCGGCGACAGCAATCATGATGTCCAACTATTAGCAAAATTACAAACCCAGGCATCATGGTGGTCTCGGGCTTAACCACTCTCATTAGAAGAGACGTCTAGTGGCTGACATTATTATTCATAGCTGGACAAATATATCCTTACATTACCATATTTTCTTTTTTGTTGTGCCGAAGATTCAAAATTAAATGTTTACATTATGAATTTTCATAATCATTTACCATTTTATGCTGTCGCCGAAGTTATAACCAAGATTTGTGGGATAGGCTGATGGCGCGTAGACATCAACAAGGCAAAAGAATGTTCGCAAAAGGTCATCGGCGATGGAGACCGAACGTTCCCTACAAACAAACCTTCGCTAGTGTGTGAACGCAACAGCGAAGATTTGCAATGATCGGGAACGTTCGGTCCCCATCGCCGATGACCCTTCGCGAACGTTCTTTCGCCTTCGTTCGGTTGGTGTGTACTGTACACGGCATGAGAGTATCCTGAAAAGCAGGATTCAGTGGAAAGCAAATTTTCGTACATGAAAAAAGAAAACTTCGCGTAGATTGCAAGTACAGCTTAATATTAGGTATCGATCAATGTGCCCTACGATGTGTCATATCGTAGACGTTGAGCCTTGGCTGTTTTGCTATCAGGTGTGCGAGAAAATCACTCCATTTAGACAGCCTTGATAAATAGTTATTTAACGTTACTATTGGTATTTTTTCCTGGTACTTCATGCTTTTACGTAGCGGATCTATACCCCTCAAAATAAATTATGTCATAGAGGACCTACTACCAAACGCTATGCTGATGATCAGTATCTGATGTATGTTTTGATGATGAGGGGTAGTGGTAGGGTCGTGCCAATTAAATTTGCCAATTAAAAAAAAAGCTTTACGTCTGTTCATTTCCAGGAGCTCTCCTACTTAACGACTTTCGTAGCATCCATGATAGGACACCTCGATATCGTAGGCTAAAGGGAGTGTTCATACCCCCTAAACCCCTATTAGATTTGCGTGATCTGAGGTTTGTACCTGCGCGCAGTATTCCTTGTTGTGTGAAGCGTCATGCACGCTCGACGGCTGCCGGCCGCTGCTCTAGTGGCGACACACCGACTACTCTCCGCGCACTGTACTGATGTCTCTGCAACAACACACAAACATACAATTAATACTGGCTTATGTAATACTATATGATAGCAGCGATAGTTCAGTTGGGAATGGTACGGACTGCCAAGACAAGCGTCGGAGGTTCGAGACCAACCCCAAAATGGAGCACACACCTATGACTTTTCTATGTTAAGTGTATTTTCATTGTGCATTATCGCTTGCTATAACCGTGAAGGAAAACATCGTGAGGAAACCAGCATACCCGAGAATTTCTTCATAAGAAATTCGAAGGTATATGAAGTCTACCAACCCGCATTAGGCCAGTGTGGTAGACCAAGGCATAACCCCTCTCATTAATAGAGGAGGCCCGTGCCCAGAAGTGGAATAGTAATATTCATCATCATCATCAGCCATAGGATGTCCACTGCTGAACAAAGGCCTCCCCCAAAGATTTCCAGATCGACCTGTTGGAAGCGGCCTGCATCCAGCGACTTCTTGCGACCTTTATCAGGTCGTCGGTCCACCTTGTAGGTGGACGTCCTACGCAGCGCTTGCCGGTACATGGTCTCCACTCGAGTACTTTTCTGCCCCATCGGCTATCAGTTCTACGAGCTATGTGCCCTGCCCACTACCACTTCGACTTGCTAATCCTCTGTGCTATGTCGGTGACGTTTGTTCTCCTCATTCCTGATTTGATGACGTAGAGAAATACCGAGCATAACCCTCACCATAGCTCGCTGAGTGACTGAGCTTGCTAATGCGGCCCATAGTTAGTAATATTACAGGGCTTATATTATTTATTATTATTAAATGATGTCATTTTCAGTCGACACAATATTTATGTAAATCATCCCCAATCAAATAAAGAGGTCCAGTTATCAAGTTGGTTTGAATTTCCACCTATTGTAAATAGTGTAATGTAATCAAACAGTAGCGGGCGGCGCCACGCGCGAGTTCAGATAGACACGATTCACAATTACATACTTCGAAATGCTACTGAAATAACTCCATTCATTATATTATTCAGATTAACCTATCGGACTGACCAGCTAACATTTTTGAGCTATTTTTAAACAGTATAAGGCCTGTATTACAGAACGATACTCTTTAATCTAGTTTTAAAACATTTCAACTACCTTTAAAACTAGGTACATGTCTACCCCTCCGAATACTGAAACGCAACTCAAACACTTGAGATCTTATCTCATTTGAGGCTGCCTTATCTGTCAAAATTTTACGGCTCAAAATCATGTCAGTAGCTCTTACAGTTTAACCTTCAAGCGGGCGCGCAGTCCGTTGTAACGGCAGCGGTCGCGCGTAACCTAAAAGACCTATAAGCGATATAAGCGGAATAAAACACTTATTAATTAATAATCATTCATATTTTTATATTTTCGAATGTTAGCCATAAACTAGAACATGATTTATAACAAAAAATGAACTTTATCAATAATTTAACATAGCTCAAATTTTCTTTGACTTGAAACCAATTTAGGAACACAAAATCTTTTTGCGTGCCTCTAACTATCTATATATACATAGTACTTAGTAACATAAAATGAAACTAGCAAATTTGTTAGCTCCATGAGATCAAATAATTAAAAAAAACATCATCTGGGCCTAATTTTCTTCAGGATCAGTGTCTTCGCGACCATTGCACATTAAAGTAACGAAGGTTTTCCTTAGTGTCTTTTTCAATTACTTCTTTTTTATGCTGGGTATATTCTGCAGCTTCCTCTGCATATTGTGCTGCACTGCAAGCACTGATTTGCTTGCTTCATTATAAGAATTTTCGACATCCATACTCAGATGTTATCTTATGTTTCTTTTTAGTTTTCTTGGGAGATTTACCATTGTAGATATTCTTTGGACATACCCTTTTGTCAAATCAATGCTCAATTCACGTAAATACTTACGCCTTGACCATAATTGGTACTATTCTAAAAAATAATATATCGCGTTGAGCGTCGCGCGTAACCTTTTTGACGACGGGCGCGCGGAGTTGTTTCGACGCCTGAGCCGCGACCAAAACAATTGCTGTTTGTCCGGTAACGGGAGTGCGGGGAGTACGGGTAAACAATTTATTTGGTACACAGTGATCCATTGACAAGCTACTAGGGACAGGAAATGCATGCGACGAGAATTATTGTTATTATAAACAAAAATGTATTGATGGCGGTCGATTCGACGCCGCGCGACCGCTTGAAGGTTAATAGCATTTCAATATTCGGGGGTGAGTGAGTGTCTTTCTCTAAAGGCGCATCTCTTGCACATGTTTTTCTCGAAGCAAAACACACAAACGCCTACACAAAACAATGTTTTTCGCTATCTCCTGCTCGTGTAACAATGGATCATAGACAAAAATGCGTAGCGAAACCACGTTTTATGTAGATGTTTTGGTATAATGTTTCAGAGCAGGAGACGCGCCTTAATACGGGCATAAACACGTTTTCCCTTCCCTTTTCAAACCCCATTCCCTAACGTGTCCACTTACCCACCGTATCTTTATATGTAAATATTGCTATCCTATCTGTCCCCAGAACCAATAATCGAGCGACTTCCAAAAAGGAGAAGGTCCTCAATTCATCTGTATTTTTTTATGTATGTTACGCGATATTTCCGCCAAATGTTATTATTATTATTATAAATGTGGACCGATTTTAAAAATTCTTTTTGTATTCGATAGAGCTTATTTCAAGGGTGGTCCGATATAAATTTGGTCAAGATCTGATTTGAAGCCGGTCTGGTAAGTTTTTAAACTTTGATTATTTGAATAATAAAATTTAAAGTATCATCACTATAAAAAATTGCGCCAATGCGACGTGTCATTCCACAACGAACAACACTGCAACATACCTCAATCTGTCACATCCAAAACTGCTATTATAACTTACTTTTCACCGATTACTTTCGAATACAAAACTCACATTAAATATAGATACTATTGTACAAAAATCCAAAACAATAACAGACAGCACGCATAAAAGGTAAACACAACGCGTTGAGACCTTGCACGGTGCAATGTCATTGGTCGCCACTCGCCGCGTACACGTACGTATGCATGCCCGCACTCCGACACGCATGTGTGGCGTATATTATACGGTTGGAGGTTTTAAGAGTATTGCATATTGCATATAAAAGCAGGATTTTGAAGAGAACCTTATCTTACAAACATACGTACATCATATCGCACCTGTATGCTATAGTAGGAGATAGAGACTTGGCACGATCGTGACATTTTTACTAATTTCGCTTCTAATGATAATATTTTTCATAAGAAATGCATTAAAACCATGTAAAACGCTAAAGTAATAAAGCTTTATAAAGAACGCTAAAAGCCCTCGTGAGTGCTCTCAGATAAAAAGTATAATATCATTCTTGCGTTAAGTTCTAGCTCAACCGATAGAAATGAAAAAACATTTTGCAAAGTTGGGTAAAGTAATCAGCAAGCAGAAATAAAAATAGTTACCTCAATACTGCAATCACTCATAAACCATAATAATACACCTGAAAACGTATGTAAAGTCTCAACATAGTCGGTTCGCTCGTATACATTTTATGGTCGCCAGTTAGAACCGCGTCGATATGAAATGTTATTGAAAAACGGAACGGTTGCGGTGATGCGAGATTACGAGATTCGACGCGCCTCCGCTTTTCATAAGAGTAAAACCTCGTTCTAAACGTAACTTTTTTTAATACGAAAGCAAGAAGAAACACACCAAAAAGAGCAGACGACCCAACTGATGGTAAGTGGTTACCAGAGCTTACGGATAACGTTAATGCCAGGGACATATCCGAGCCGCTGCTTACCGTGGAAAGAAAAGTAATGGGAGGGAGATTGGGGGGCATATTTGAGCCTCCGGAAAAACATTGTATCTACTAATAATGTCGTCGAGCTAGTCTCTACATAGAAAATGTTTTTGAAGCAAACAAGTCACACCCAGCAGGAAAAAGTTAGCTAAGTGTACAAACATTTGTAGACCATATATTGAGAAATAGGTTACTAATAAAAATAATAAAGCCCCGATAAGAACTAAATTGGAAAAAGACATTTTACACGAAAACAATCACATAGATCCGAAACAAGAGCACCATAGTTAAACTAGTATTTATGATAAGGTCTATTTCTATTTATCAGTAACATTAATAGATGTATAAAGTTATACCACACTGATAACCGCACTAAGCCTTGATCTTTCACAACACGATGATTGGAGAGGTACGTTCCATTTATCTGAAATGCTAAGAACTGATCAAGCATCTAGTTGTGCCACGTGACTTGGCAACCGTCCTCAAGCTAGGTGATGCGGTTCATGCGGTAAGTGCAGACGATAATGATGCGAAGCTGCACCCATGACGCACCCTCCATGACTGATGTCGGCTAACTGCAAATTTCCGGACCCAAATATTCCATTACCAATCAATGTCCATTGCATACTTTTACTGTAGGCACTAAGGATGAAATCTATAGAGCTTACTTCGACTGAGTCTTGAGTCAAACAAACAAATTGAGGATTTGAAATTTTTTAATCGAACTTCGACTTAGTCCGAGCCATTTTTTAAGAGCAACAGACTGACAGACAGACTAAGCAATTATTTTCTTGTAAAAAATGAATCGGACCAAGTCAAAGTCCTATTTAAAAATTTCAAATCCTCAATTTGTTTGTTTGACTCAAGACTCAGTCGAAGTAAGCTCTATAGATCTTATCCTAAGCAACTGCTTTATCATACCTCTGGTTTACTGTAACATTTACCAATGATGATGACCCTATATAAAGGTTAGATGTCAAGTTTGCAAAGTCAGAAGTTAATATCCAGTTAGATTGGAATTATCACTCCAGATTGAAACCTTATATGATGAAGTTATAGTTCTGATGCTAGCAATATAACGTATGTTGATCGTCGTCGTTGTGGCGCATTGCGGCTCGCTTGTAAATTGGACGGCCCGCAGCGACGGGCTTCTTCCGGAATACGCTTGAGAACAATACAGTCGGGTCTCGAGCGACACTCGCTTATTGCGCAGTGTTATGTTACTGCATTACAGTCATTGACTACACATTCTTGTTATAGTACAAACATCTGCACCCGCATCATCCAAAAAATTTACTAACACTCGTATTTGTAATAAATTAAAATAAAAAATACGATTTCAGAAAATATTTTTCCTTCATAAGTAAACTAAAATCCGACATAAAAGTTAGGACGTTTACTCCAGTAAATGTTAATCTATCTAGCAAAGTGTGTTTGCTTGATCACAAATATGTGTGTGAGCAACGAAGTAATTTCTATGTCTATTATAAACATGTCAGTTAAATAAATAAGGATCAAAAACTTAACGGACCGATTTTAAAACTTTTCCGATCGTGACCAAATTTATATGGGACCACCCTTGAAATATTCTCTACAGAACACAAAAAGAATTTTGAAAATGGGTCCACATTTGGCGGAGATATCGCGTAACACACAAAAAAAAATCAGATGAACTGAGGACCTTCTCCTTTTTGGAAGTCGGTCGACAAAACATTATAAGCGGTAGTAATGTAGAATGGTGAGGACGTCTCGAACAATCCCCGCTTGCGCGATGTAACTTGGCACTTCACTAATTGATTCTATCGATTCAAGGAACCTTGCATAATAATATAACCATGCAATGTGACTGTAATGGACGTCAGACGTCTATGTGTAAAGGAATTAAACTTTTAATAGGAGGTATTAGCATTATCGATTACATTTTGCGTTTAGAAAAGAAAATGCGTTTGTAGATAATGGGGATTATTGGGGGGATGTTTACCATTCGACATGGAAACCATAGACGCTATGGAAGTTGTTAGAAAATTGCGTCACAGTTCAAATGCAAATCTTTATTCAGTATTAAACCACAGGGGCATTTTTACGCATCATAGAATCTACCGGTGTATCGGAAATGTATCGACGAAAGCGTAATTTGCGTGAAAACTGATCAATGGTTAATTTGACAAAACATAAACGTCAAATCCGTTCATCATCATGCCATTTAATTCGAATCCTTTCGACAACAGTTGCAAAGTTAAAGCTTTAACATAAAGTAATTTTGAACAACATTTAAGAAACAGGGTGTAGCAGTTTATGTATGGTGTTTAGAGTGAATTTTCATTGGCTGAATGATCGTTTACCATGAGAAGGTCTACATGCTCGACAGCCTTTTTAATAAACATCAAAAGCCACGCAAGAGTAAGCATTACGGGGCTGTTTATAATAACAGGAATAAACTACACGGAGACATCAGAAATGGTCCTAAATCTCTCTACCACTCTCAAACCACCGCATCCGACTTGACCACTTTCTCAACTCTCTTTGTGGCCAACCAGCCGCTGTATAGACACAGTAATACTACTGGCGAAACGGCGCGATTTCACCAACCAGCCTAGACTTGTAAAAATAGCAGAGAACTTGTGATTCGCGCGGCAACAGACATCTGACGACGTGCGATCCGTCTAAATAGTGTACAGACAGAATTAAACACGGATGCAGCCGATGGAACGTTTCAACAAACCGACCGACGTGCAATGTCTAGTCTAGGTTGGAAATTAGAAATCTAAGCTTTGGCATGGTCGCTTTTATGTCAGCGTGGTACCTCTGTGACTGCCTCGATTGCGTAGTGGTATTGTGTGCGTGGTACGGCTATCGTCCTGAGGTCTCTGGTACGATCCCCGGGTTGGGCAAAGTGGCAATGGGCTCGCCACCTATCACATCTGGGACGGAACTAAGGTCGGCGAAATGTGGGTGTTCTAGGTCGCTAGTGCACATCTGCCTTCATGATACAGGCGTGAGCTTATGTTATGTTAAGCCTAGACTCCAGGCCAAATAAAAGAAACGTGTGTAACATGTAACTATGACACAGTAAGATCGTCCATCAGTAATAATAAGACCACGTGAATAGCCCATGTTTAAATATTTGTAACTTGAATTAACTAATATCAACAGGATTGACGTCACACACAATAATCCGCAATAAAGATAAAATAAACTAACTGAAAATACTCAACACTTGGCACTTTATTGTTTACGTTCTTCGAATATACGATAAAAGAAATCTCGACCGGATTCTACTGAGATAACATATAACACAAAGCTGTGAGGTCAATCTACACAACTTCACAAATCTTGGTCCAAAGTTCAATTAAAGCCGCGTCTCCTGCACGTTTTTTCGAAACAAAACACTAAAAACACCTACACAAAAACAAGGATTTTCATTGTCTATTGCTCATATAACAGTGGGCCATAGAGAAAATATAGTAGAAATACCGGGCCTTACTTATAAAAACATTTTCGTTTATCTTTTCGCTAAGAAGCCTGTCACTTTTTTCCTTGCGTTACATTGTTTAAAAATGAAAGGGACAACCTATGGTTAAGTAGTGCTTAAATATTTTTATAAGTAAGGGTAATGTTTTGTTTAGGTGTTTTGTACAATGTTTTAGTGCAAGAGGCACGGCTTTAGTCGTACTGTCACTGTAGCTAAAGACAACGTTGTACTTTTTAAAATCGGTAAATTAAAAAACATTTTATTACATATCAGAATAGCTCCTTCAAAACACCATAATATCCTAGCGTCGACAGTAAGGGAACGTACATTTATTATGGCGCGTACACACCAGCCGAACTAAGGCGAAAGAATCTATACCTGCTGCGTTCTCACAAACAAACTTGCTGTTGTGTGAGTGAAACAGGCATGATTCGTTCGCCTTCGCTCGGCCCGGTGTGGACACACCATTACGTAACCTATTTTTCTCATTTTTTAAATCCCCCCTCCCCTAGGTGACCCCTCGCCTTGTGCTCAAGCGTGGTATTTTGAAGACCCCCCATCCCCCACCTGAACAGTAGCCCGAGCACGAAAAACTAATATAAATGTAAATGTATTCGAGTTCGCTGCGCACTGATGTTTGGTTAATATTTCATACAAATTTCATAGACGCGCATCGAGTTCGAATACATTTACGGTTGTCAGAAATTTTCCTGCTCAGGGCGCAGGTCACGTAATATGGGTACGTTCCCTAACTAGCATAACATTACAAATATTCATAACAGTGATGAGTGTTGATGAATGATTTGTGCAATCCACAATTTGCTAAACATCCTCTGAATATCTCGCAACGTAACCCAAACAGGATACGATTATAAAACAACTTGCATAGTGACATTTAGCGAGTTTATAGTCGACAAATTGGTAAAGTGTGTAAGAAAAAAGTTATGAATAATTAATTATTAATATCTGAGATTATTTATTGGAAAAATAAGCAGTATGTACGGGCTATGGACCGGGAGGTCCTCGGTTCGATTCCCAGGTCGGGCAAAGGAAATTTTCTAATTTAATTTTCCCGGGACTGGATCCCTCATAGGGGGTTGACGTCAGACAGACAGCCGGTCGTAACAACTAAGCCAAATCGTCTCTGCAACATTCTTGAAAAGTGTGTTGCGCCGACCCCACATTAAAGTAGGTTAAGGGCAGGTAGAAACAAAAATTTGAAAGAGCTTAATAGTGTGCAGTCGGAGATTTTTACCGCAGTAGACAGCAAGGTCTGATCGTAGATCGGTATGTCCGCCTTCCTACTTAAACGCTTACAATCTAGAGGTATAATAATCTTATGTTAATATTCTTTAATCCAAGTTACCACTTGGATTGAAGCCTACTGGTTATTATCATGTTTTGTTGTTTCAAAGAATGCATCGTAGTACGATGCGGGTCATCAGCTGCGGTAACTTGAGAAGTGCGACGAGCGGCGTGAGGGTCGCAATCTGATCGCAACCAATCTAGAGGTGTGGTTAGATTCACAGCGGATTGAACCAATACATTATTGAATAATTGACGTTTAAACTATGCACATGCAGGTCAAAGTGATTTTAAATCATGACGGATCGGTTTGTGCACTTCATAAAATATAGCAAAAATATCACCATCCTATACACAAAAGCTAACTGAATTGATTTGCGAATACGAATTAGGTACATTTTGGTTAAATCATAAACATGTGCAAAAATATTTTTTGAGATTTTTTTTTAAAGCCGAACGTGGATTATCTGACAGTAAGTTATACCCACCGGCTATGGATACCTTCATCATCCTGACCTGAAAGGAGAATACTGGATATTGGGTACGCCAAGGGGTAGGTGCACTTCCACAAATCCCAATAAATATACGAAAGACAAGAAGTTGTCACGGCGATATTTTGCAAGACTGTGGTAATTACCCGATCAGACTTTTTTTTTTATAGCAGAGATTGGCAAACGAGCAGATGGGTCACCTGATGGTAAGCGATCTCCACCACCCATAGACACCCAAGACACAAAAAGAATCATGGGTGCGTTACCAACCTAAAAGGGAATGGAAGGGGAGGGAAGGGGATTGGGAAAGGAAGTGGGGAAATGGGCCACCGGAAATCTCTCACCAAACGAAAGGCGACAGCAAGCTGCCACTTTACGTCGGTTTTCTGTGAGACAGTGGTGTCTTACCGGTCGAGCCGGCCTATTCGTGCTATAGACGTTATTGTCTACAACGTGGCTCTACAACTTATAAACTTTCCTATGTGTAGTCAAAATTGTCTATACATGACACTACTATATGGTAACAACGCTCATGATGACTATACAAAACGTAGTGTAAAGTGTCTACATTTACAGCGAGGTGATAATGTTTAACCAAGTGTTGTTTTACGAACAACGTGAAACATCCGTTCAGCACGTCCACGGTCCACGCGACACTAACATCGTGTTGTGTCGGCGATCACTTCCGTCACAATCGCAACATGAGCGATACGACAGACCAGAAATCATATATATTGTGATATAACAATTGGGTTCTTGACTATGTTTAATTTTATACACATATTTATATGTAAGCAAATAAATAAAAAAAGAAACCCTTCTGTAAAAACTGCATCAAAATTGGTTGAAAAATGATGCAGTAATTCATATTTTAAATTCTGGAGATGGGACTTAGTGGAGATATCTTGCTATCTCTATCCAACGCACGTACCGTTATGGCGTTGACGTAATTATACTGATACTTCTTTTTCCCGCAGTTTGAAGGTTACACCAAACTCCAAAGGCTTATAACTTTTTTATTTTTGAGACTATTTCAATATTTATATATTAGATGACGTAAATTTCATATAAAATTATTTTAAAAAATAGTCTAATACCCAATTATAGCTGCAATAGTCACACGCTACATGAAAGGGGAAAGAAATAAATAATGAAATAGTCAGTTTGGCACCTCCATTGTCCGGTTCCAGTTCAAATGCCTGGTACTAGGCGTGTTTTTCCGACATGATTTTCCCGAAACTGGATCTTCCAGAGGCGGTTGACACGGATTAGAAGCCGATCAAAAAAGTAAAAGCAGAATTTTCGATGTAACATAAGCATGTTGTTGGTGGGCACAACATTTGGAAGCCCAAATGTTGTGCCCACCACACGTTCGAATCGTATAGGACAGAAGGAAGAGAAAACAGGGGGGTGACTCCTGACGTTCGATTCGATTGTGATTTCGATTTGGTTTCATTTATTGACTTAAAATTCCACCAAAATCTACTTTTAAAGTACGCTAATGTTGCATAATATTCGAGAACTTGTCATATGGTAATTTTTAACGTGAAATTAATGCACTATTTAACTCGATTTCGGTGAAATTTTAGGTCAATAAATGAAACCGAATCGAATTCAAGTGCGAATCGAGCGTCAGGAGTCACCCCCCTGCTCTGTACATAAATGAGAACTTCAAAGTCTGTAGACTGGGAGTACCGGGATGCACTGCCCATACGCTGACACGAGACCAAAAAGGGTACTTGTATCTTTCATTCTACCTGCCCTTATCCCACCTTAATGTGGGGTCGGCGCAACACACTTTTTCAAGCATGTTGCAGAATATATTTGGCTCAGTTTTTATGACCGGCTGCCAACCTACCAAGCTTGCTACCAAGGAGACGACTAAAAAGAGTACTTGTAGTACTAAGAGAATCTACAGAGTGTCCAACACGCCCCTTCCGTGCCTCAATGATATTTCACCATAATTCGTAATAATTATTCAGTTGCAAATATTCATATGAGCTGTCTAATTGGCTTGCATTGCTTTTCTGGTTAACGCGTACCAGTTAATGTGAACATGACTTGTCGGTTGTCATCCACGCATTGAGACCATGTTATAATGGTCCACTGTTGGTAATTCAAAACAACCTTTTAGCACTTAGGCCATCTAGATTGGGATCCAAGAACTGGCATTTAACAAAATTACGATACTGTTGGAAATAATAATATACAATACAATTACGTGTTCATAATCCAACTTCTAAGCACAAAGATCTCTAATATAACATAAGCTCACGCCTGTATCCCCGAAGGGGTAGGCAGAGGTGCACTAGCGAACTAGAACACCCACATTTCGCCGAGCTTAGTTTCGTCCCAGATGTGATAGGGGGCGAGCCTATCGCCATATCAGGCACAGATTCCAGACTCCGGACTGATAGGGAAAAATCCAATATCACTTTGCCCGACCCGGGGATCGAACCCGAGACCTCAGAACCGTAGTCGTACCGAAATACCACCACGCCACGGAGGCAGTCTAAAATCTCTAATAATCTCTCTAATCAAAGATCTCTAATAATTTTTAAAATATTTTCGAATAATTGTAGTGATTTAGAAAACAAATCTAATACTTTAGTTTAAATATAACTAGAATTAGTTAAACAAAGTACTTTTTCGTGAAGGACTTACAACCAACCGCACGTAATAAAGACAAAGTGCCAAAAGAAAATCCTACATTCATAAAAGCGTCATTTCTGCTTCGTAGAGAAAGAAAAGCCGTCAGTGCAAATCCCAGCGGTATTAATCAACAGTCATAATTTATGGTGGCTTCAACGCCTTATATTGTATAAATCTGCTACATTAGGTACACAATTTCTTTCCTTTCCACCTGCAGATTCTAGGGCTTTTGCAGAAAGTATTTGGTTTTAATTTTTGCGACCGGTTGCCTGACTACCGTCAATCCCACCTGGAGGATCCTGCCCGGGGCAAATCTTGCTACAAAATCATCGTTGCGCGATCAAACCCAGAATCTCCAGGACCACGGTGTAATTGGGGTGAAAATCTTATAACCCAGAATCTCATTTACTGAACTTTATATAACAAAACATGCACAAAACACAAATTAAACTGGCAACTGTTTGAAAGTTCCCTGGGGTTGGTTGGCAAATTGGCAGCGTTTAAAACTAACGACCTAGCACGAGAGTTGCAAGGTCGGAGCAAATTTCACCCTCGGCTGGTCAACCGTGCATAAATTACTTATTATGCTCGTACTTATGCAAGGATAACGTACAAGTTACGAGGTTTATGTATAAACACATACAATACCTACCTACATATGCAAAGCACACGTTATTGAAGGAACAGCTAAAGTTGCAACTAGTTTGGCAAACTTATTTACAAACAAATTTAAAACACATGATGTAAGGTAGTCGCCTCCGGCAACCGTCGTTCTATTGTTAAGTTACCCCACATTAAGAGTGGGATAGGGCAGGTGAAAAAATACGAAGTGACGAGCCTATTACCGTATATCGAGCACAAGTTCAATTTCCGAGGAATAATTGAGCGATTCTATGATGAGCGATTCTTCTATTCTAGGTGTAGACGATGGTCAGGTGACATTGTAAGACAGGCTGAACACTTTTGGTTGAGAACTGCAGATCGATTCTCTAAGAAACGCCTCAACGTTGAGAGCAGCGCAACGCACATCGTTGAAATCGACGGAGCGTTCAACGTTGTTGGCTCTTAAGAGAATATCATTTTCCATACATTTATGTCAAACGCCTCGCTCGAGAGCTAGTTCGCATAAGCGCCGTCATCACGCATAGCGCTAGTGCGTGCGCTTTGTACGTTGCTGAATACAAAAATGAAAACATCGTTAGCTGTTGCCGCAACGATGCAACGTTGTTTTCACAAATGAAACCTTAGAGAATCAACCTGCTGCGCAGGACCGTTACATTTGGCATGCCAGAGAAGAGTACCCAGCAGTGGGTGGATTAAGACTGATGATGATGATGTGTATGATCTATCATACATAGAATAACTTAATCAGCTAGCTTGTGCATTTTTTTAAAAAAATATTCGTATAATTGGGATTTGCACCAAGGGCCAAAGAGTCAATTGAGAAGCCATTCTCCGCAGTTTTCACTACTTGGACTAGAAACACATAATGTTGTGGTGTACACTCTTGAAAGGAAGTCATTATTATGGAATGGTATTTCTCGAAATCGATAAACATATCAATTATAATCTATTCGGTGAGCATTTATTTCAAATTTTTTTCGTTATCAGCGATTACACTTTCAATGTTATCTTATGTTTGTAATCATCACGTGCGCATATGAGTATAAACTTTCGATATGATACTACTTCAGAAGTGTGTTTGTTTTGCTACTAGTCTCGTGAAATCACGTGATATGCGTATATACATTACTTTTTTTAGCCAATTCGAATCGAGCCAGTGCATCTGGTGACAAGTGATCACCATCGGCCCACACCCACTCACAACACCATGAGAATGTACGAGTTACTGATTAAGGCCCAATTTCAATAAACGATCTCAGTTTAGAGCGCATCAAATCAAGTCATTTGACCGAGTCATGTTAAAACTGTATTCTTATTGGCAATTTCTTGTAAATCTATCTGCATATTCGAACTGAGATTGTTTATTGGAACCGGGCGTAAGGCTGCGTTTCGACCAGAGATGTGCGAGGTATCAAGGCGGTGAGCGACGAAAAACACCACCAATAAGAGGAGCTAGCTCAATAAGGCCAGCAAAATGAAGTAGTATTAGTATAGGTAGACTTTTTCCTCGCACTCTCTCCGTCTTGCTACCTCGCACATCTCTGGTGGAAACGCAGCCTTAGGAAACAAGTGTAGATTATTCTAGTACTTCGTGTTTTAAGGCAACCGTTCCACATGTCCTTGTCCTGAGATTGGAGCAGAAAGAATTTGGCTTATTTTACGACCGGCTCCTCGACTGTCGTGTACCTCCTTTCGTATTCTACTGCATTATTCACAACAATATTGTGGCTGATGATAATGATTCACAATATAAGTTTTGGCCGTGCTAACGAAAAAGGGCCTTTTATGAATCACGAAAATAAATCGAATACGTCATAAGCTTATAACTCAAACCGCAATCGCGTCAAGGGACTACATTCATAACTAACTACAATAAGAAAATCTTTGCTTAGTCTGTCGGTCAGTCTGTTTTTCTTGTAAAAAATGACTTGAACAAAGTCAAAATCTTCGGAGTTCGTTACTTAGACTTAGTCGAAGTTCGCTCTAAAGATTTCAGCCTTAGACTTACGAACGCATTGACACAAACATCTTTGATCTATTAAGCCATGATCGTAGCCAAACGAGACGTTTTGTCCAAACTTATCAGCGACTTAGGACCAGACCAAGTTGACCGTTGAATTGTATAAGTTTCTTTGAATGGAACTCCGTTGTATAAACAACTTGTTTTCACAGTCTGTTTAGTGTCTGACGACTGTGAGTCATCTTTGAAGGGAACTAAGCTCAATGAGGTAATAAAATTGTAATTGAGATATCTCTAGAAGGTGACTTGAATAAGGTTTCAAATGTGAATGTCGTTTGATTTCGAAATGGAATTCAAGGTTCATAAAGGTTCTACAAGTTGCAAAAACTGCACAGATTCTAGGGAAATTATATATTACTTAAGCAGCATAATACCTGTTTTTTTAATAAGAAAATCGTCAAAACACTGGGTGTGACATGACTGTCAAGACTTCCGGATTCTGAACTCAGAAATAATTCACATCGCTTCTAAAACATTAAATTTAGCTTGACACTGACTCCTTCTAGAATCCAGGCAAAGTAAGATATCCTTTGGACTCATTTTCCATACACCCAGACAATAAAATTATCATTCCCGCCCATCAGACATCACTCAATCCTAGGAAATAATTGGGAAATTCTGCCCGCCTAGCATGCGCGCCACGAGAACATTTTGTCTACGCTTTTTGTTCTGTTATAACCGGTTTTCTCTATTTGTCTACGGACACTAACATGCGTCCTCGTTTATTTTCATACAATATTTTAGACAACAAGGACAACACGTAGAAAACATCTCGACAGTCGATCATCGGGATATCTCGTGGCGCGTATGCTAGGCGGGCAGGACGCTAGCACTTTCGTCAAATACAGGTAAAGATTTCATGAGTTCGCATCGGGGATTAACAAGCGACACTTCCCAGCAGAAATAGAAGTCGTTCACGGTTGAATCATAATGGTTGGATATTGTCACGCTGCAGTTGACTGCATGCAACTTTACCGAGGTCTTTATGGCCTATACGCATTACACAGCTATAGCTTTGTGTCGTACAAATACTCTAAGGTTACAGTATGAATAAGCGTGTTTGAACTTTGTACACTTCATTTTACTTGCTTTTATCGCATTTGAGAAAATCCAAATGATGCTTTCGTCATCATCATCAGCCATAGGACGTCCACTGCTGGACATAGACATCTTCCCCCAAAGATTTCCAGATCGACCTGCAAGGACGTTCACCTACAAGGTTGACCGACGACCTGATAAAGGTCGCAGAAATGATGTTTTATGGATACTATTTTCTTTTATTTTGATTCCAATGCGGGGTCGACGTACACATTTTTTGAAGCATGATGAATTTGGAGAACAATAGTATTCGCTCATTGATGTAAGCTAAATCACTTATCACACAAAGTGAACTCTTGCTATAAAAGCAAAATTTAGGTGTTAATGTAACTAACTTTTGCTATAAAACGCAGAACTGAGTGCTTATGTCAATACACATTTAATGTCGTGAGGTACCTACCGTATTTATATTTAATGATTTTGTACAACTGAAGATTATTTTAAAACTTATCTAAAATAATAAGGTCACGTTAATTCTAGATAAGTATAGATAAAACTTGTTCCTGACCTGTTATTTATAAATGGCATATTACACATTATTATATTCCATCTAAAAATAAACGCCAATTTAAACATTTATGATCTTCAGATTATAAATAAGACGTTTAATCGAGGTCCTAAAAATGATAGACAAGAATTATTCCTAATTTATAGTACTTAAATAGGAATATTTCTATAACTTAGAACTAGAGGTGGTCTAAATCTTTATTTCTTTCTACCTGCCCCTATCCCACCTTAATGGGGTCGGCACAACACACTTCAAGCATGTTGCAGAAAGGATTTGGCTGTTTTACAACCTGCTGCATGCCTGACGTCAATCCACTCAGGGGGTCAGTCACTAGACATGGTCTAAATATGAGGTATAAAAGTAACTTACATAATAATCATCCGCTATGCCCCAACACCAGTAACCACACACTACACATACACAAATCGACACGTGTGCGTTCACAAACTGGAGCTAACCTGTACCACCACAAACGCATCAGGACGTTTTCTATCGCGATGGATCCTTAAAGAACAAGTTATTCACAAACTGACAACTAAAGATGCTAAATAACATGACACGTGGACGTAAATGCAAAAAAACAAGCAACATTTGTAAGGCACGGTCGCGGAATTAAGTACGAAAATGTCCGATGACCACGTGAGGTTCGCGCGACACACATGTGTGTAAAGTGATCGCTCATCGCACAATGAGAAACACGCACACGCTGTCAGGTAGAGGAGGTAGTGACGTCACGCGCACGGAGGAGGTGTCAAACGACACCAACCAAGGCCATTGCAAAGTCCTAAATTCGCAGTCTGTTAATACGTTTGATTGTGAAGAACAATCATTTTGATAAGTGCCTTTATCTTCATAGAGCAAGTGTTAACGTACATATGAAATTGAATGGCGGTTTACAATGCAATGCATGCAGATAACACATGACGCGATACGGTATCTAAGCCACGTGAGTATAATTTCGCCATTTTTGAATGGCACGGTCATGCTGTAGACAGTAACGTCTACAGCACGAATGGACCAGTTCGACCAGTCTGATACCACTGTCTCACAGAAAACCGACGTAGTGGCAGCTTGCTGTCGCGTTTCGTTCGGTGAGTGAGATTTTCGGTGGCCCCTTTGCCCTCCTCTTCCATTCTCTACTTTTATGTTGGCAACGCATCCATGTTTCTTTTTGTGTCTTGGGTGTCTATGGGCGGTGGAGATCACTTACCATCAGGTGAGTCATCTGTTCGTTTGTCAGTCTCTGCTATAAAAAAAAATATATCGCTGAGAGTAATTTCGCCATAAAATAAAACGTTCACACTACTTATCCTCATACGTGTGACTAGAAACAAACTGAGGGCTGATGGCGGTTCGCCTGCTTACCTTAAGAGTTGCGAGTCGAGTAACACGGTGGTCAACACCATATTATTATTTTTATAAACTAGTTCCGTATCTAAATTTCACTGTACAACAATATACTACAAATCGAATTGGGATTAGTGCCGAGAGCGCTTCTTCTCTAATAATGTCGTTAATGTCTCCGTTAACAGACTGTAAAATTTTTAGACTTTGCCCCAATGTGTCAGGAGTGCGATGAAATGATCGCTGAGGTACGAGTTGAGTGACACCGCTTTGTGGGATTTTTGCGAATGGACAATTGAACACCGGGCTTGAGAGCGCTCCCCGAGGCCTCTGCTTAAAAATGTCATAACATAGAAATAATAGAACGTGTTAATATGAGGACAGAAACAATAACATAAACATAACATAAGCTCACGCCTGTATCCCCGCAGGGGTAGGCAGAGGCGTACTAGCGAACTAGTACACCCACATTTCGCCGAGCTTAGTTCCGTCCCAGATGTGATAGGGGGCGAGCCTATCGCCATATCGGGCACAAATTCCAATAAAAAAAATTGTGCCCGAGGACAGGAATCAAGGTAAAAAAAAATAGTTCTCTAAACACGTGTGCCGGAAATCATCATGTGATGGATTTTTCTCGACGGCAACTGGCAAAGACTAGTAATAATTCATAAAATAATCACATGTTTAACCACTTAACGGACCGACTTCAAATCCGATCGTGACCAAATAAAATCACCCTTTATTTGGTCACCCCTTAAATCACCCTTGAAATAAGCTTTATCGAACACAAAAAGAATTTTGAAGATCGGTCCACATTCGGCTGAGATATCGCGTAACATACATTAAAAAAAAATACAGACGAATTGAGGACCTTCTCCTTTTTGGAAGTCGGTCGAAAATAAAAGCGAAAATGTGTGACCCATTATTTTGCGGGTAGACATATTATCAGATAGTGATTCAACTGAACCGTAGTCAAACTGACAACCATATCTAAGGGTGGCAAATTCTTTGACCTTTAAACCTCCAGACAAACAGACCCACGCGACAAAAAGGTTACACGTGGTCGTTTCACGTTGTGTAGTGACTACTGACTAGTGCGTAAATAATAATGCGTAATTGTGGTCGACCTTGAGTCGAAATTAAACCTATCCATGTAACTGAATGCAGCACATTATACATACATAAGCTCACGCCTGTATCCCCGAAGGGGTAGACAGAGGCGTACTAGCGAACTAGAACACCCACATTTCGCCGAGCTTAGTTCCGTCCCAGATGTGATAGGGGGCGAGCCTATCGCCATATCGGGCACAAATTCCAGACTCCGGGCTGATATGGAAAAATCCAATATCACTTTGCCCGACCCGGGGATCGAACCCGAGACCTCAGAACCGTAGTCGTACCGAAATACCACCACGCCACGGAGGCAGTTGTTTAATAATGCAGCACATTATTGAACAAGCAAAACTAACATTAGCATCAGGTAATCATTCATTCATGCTTAAATACAAAATCCAAATATAATCCGATCCTGTTAAGAACTTCTAGATCCATTGACAAGAAGAATAAATAGATAATAACAAACACACACAACAGTCACACACATAGGCCTGACCCCATAACAGGGTGTCAGGAACTACGAGATACTGTCAGCCTCACAATACCCAGACCCGAAAGAAATAATTGTGGGCCTCTTGGTTCAGAGCGAGGTACTTAACTGCTGTGTCGGATGCATTGTTCACACTGACAAAAAGCCACGTTAGAAAATCGAAACAAGAATTCTCTGGGGCGAATCTATTCTCCTTGCCGTTTTAAGTATTTCTTTATCAAGTGGTAGGGTTACTGCCTCGGTGGCGTGGTGGTATTTCGGTACGACTACGGTTCTGAGGTCTCGGATTCGATCCCCGGGTCGAGCAAAGAGATATTGGATTTTTCCATATCAGCCCGGAGTCTGGAATTTGTGCCTGATATGGCGATAGGTTCGCCCCCTATCACATCTGGGACGGAACTAAGGTCGGCGAAATATGCGTGTTCTAGTTCGCAAGTGCACCTCTGCCTACCCCTTCGGGGATACAGACGTGAGCTTATGTTATGTTATGGTAGGGTAATACGCATCCGTTACTCTGGGTACGAGAGAACAACCATGGCTTGCCAAGTAACTCTTAGCAATGTTATGTTTCGGTTTGATCGTTGAAGACAGAGAAAAGTGCTTACTGGCTAAATATCTATGAGCGCATTAAATAATGGAGATATTTTATGTAAAATATTTAAGATTCTTTACCACACTGGTCAGAATTTTCACTACTGTAGAATCAATTTCAAAGGTTTGTCTTAGTTCTGCTAGAGTGCCAATTCCCCGTATTTTCAACCCTGTTTCAATCAGTTCTAGTGTTAAAATACTATTTATATTTTCAAATACACTGTGCCGACGTAAAAATATTTCCTTATCACTAAAAAATATCGTACGTCAGACGCCTAATATTGTGTGATGTAATTGCTTTTCTTCCAAAAAAAAGTCGAGGTGAACAAAAGGTTACTCGTATCGTATAATATTAAGGTTCGATGTAAAGCAACATTCCGTAGCGAGTATTTTATTATAACCAGTTGAATATATTGGCTATTGTTAAAATGTGTAATACAAAAGGTATGCCCGACAAAATTTGCAATGAGTAGTGGAATTTCGCTTTATAACGGAGCTTTCAAAATTGTTCTCTTTTATTATGTTACAACAAAAAAGGTAAAATATTGTGAAATAAAACGAAAATTGTGTAACTACAGTTAATATCAGATATATAAGGGAATTTCTTTGGGGGTAGGCTGGACATATCCAGCAGTGGACGTCCTATGGCTGATGCTGATGATGATATAAGGGAATTGTGATAGACAAAATATACCTCTATAGAAGAGAAAACTAATAATGAGTTTTCTGCATTTAAGTAACGAAATCGACATTTTTATAAATAGCTGTAACAATCTGATGTAATTTAGAATAAAATACTCAAGGGACGCAAATAACAGGATGAAGTCTCAAGTTTAACTATTAGAAGGTCCTGGTACAAATGGACAGAGATGGATAGATGCAAAATAATAAAAGAAATTGAATAACACATCCACCTTAATTCAAAACTGCCCAAGTATAAAGCAAAATCAATTTAAATAAAATCAATCACAAACGTAATTTAAAAACGGTCTCGCCGTTTTCCATTTATCGAGGGACATCCGTTTATTTCCGAGTTAATATCGTCAAACAGATTAGTAGGAAATAAATTCAACTCCGTTTT
This sequence comes from Clanis bilineata, assembly GCA_036417725.1. Taxonomy (NCBI): domain Eukaryota; kingdom Metazoa; phylum Arthropoda; class Insecta; order Lepidoptera; family Sphingidae; genus Clanis; species Clanis bilineata. The sequence continues at coordinate 15,882,459 of CM071154.1, read as the reverse complement.
GCATAAATACATTAGATCTGAAAGTGAATTTAATCCTCGAAGCGCTTCACAGCTGCGGAAAGAGAATAATATTTGTATGGTACTTTCAAAAGATTGGTAAAGAAAGTTATAAGCTCTGCTCGGGCGTATTCCTTTTAAAATAATAACATTTAAGTGGAAAATGAAATCCAGTCTTAGTAATGAAGCTACCTTTACTTTTAAAAGTAACTCTTAAGTATAATTAGTGACTGTTTATTTCATAGTTTTCTTTCTTTTTACCTGCCCTTATCCCACCTTAATGTAGGGTCGACGCAACACACTTTTTCAAGCATATTGCAGAAATGATTTGGCTAACTTTTCACGACAGGCTGCCTTCCTGACGTCAACCCTCTATGAGGTATCCAGTCCGGGGCAAATTAAATCAGAAAATTCACTTTGCCCGACCTGTGAATCGAACCCACGACCTCCGGTCTACAGCCCATTTATGCTGCCACTAGGCCGAGGCGGCCCTTTTTTAAATCAAGAGTTTTACAAATCCTAAATAAATGTAGTTGCTTTTTTTTTTTTTTTTTTTTTTTTTTTTCGCTCGAAGAATTCAAAGTGTGCGGACGTGTGTTTGGTGCTCTTAGGATTCCTGCAGCTCGTTTTATTTATAATCGTAATTATTGCAATTTATCGGATCCTCCTGCTCTTGCAAGTGGTGATACTCATTGGCGGCAGCGGCCATATTGCGGATTGGTGTCGGTGAGAATCTCTCATTCTTACACATAAGTGTCTGCGTTGTTGCGGCCAGGACCAACATTTGAAGAGCTCCGAATAAATTTTAAATTAAACTTTAGAAAATACATTTGGTCAAATCTCGGGGTTTGAACCGGCGGTCTGTTGCGCGCCTACTTCCGCTTGGGGCCCCAGACCAAGATCGACTGCGGCGGCGTGTTGAAATTGTTGTAACCTATCGTACAACTGAACTTTGACTAACAATGAAATGTCAGGCGTGCAACGTAAACATAAACAATGCACTTTTCTTAAAATGTTCTTTGTGTAGTGGCTCGTTCCATCACGAATGCCTAAATATTAGCAAAGCTAATTTCTTTAAGCTGAATCCTGAGTTTATTGAGTCGTGGACCTGTCCTTCATGCATTAATGTTACCCGCCGTAAACAATCGAATCTTGGTACGCCGGTACGTGGGACACAATTGCCTCTCTATGAAGATTCTATGGATATATCGTGTGAGAATCTGGACCGGCCAGAATGTTTAAAAATATCACCTTCTCAGCCTTCTACGGTGGGCACATCTCACAGTGATGTCACTATGAACAATATAAGCAAACTGTTGGATCACAAATTAAAAACATCCCTAGAAGACTTTGCACATAGTTTTAGGCAAGCCCTGACTAATGAAGTCAAATCTCTGGTGCAATTTGAAATGGGCTCACTTGTCAGTCAATTAAAAGAAGAATTTACGGCTACAACTGATTTCATGTGCGCAGAACAGAAAGACTTAAAGGCAGCAATGGATAATAAATCTATTACCATCAAAAGGCTGGAAAACGAGAATTCAAAGTTACGCGAAGATATATCGAATATTGAAAAACGTCTTGCCTACATTGAAAAAAATTCCCGAAATATGAATCTGGAAATTCAACTTATACCTGAAAGTCAAAATGAAAAGTGTGTTGAATTATTCAAAAAACTATGCGACATCATACAAGTCCCGATTAAAGATTCAGACATTCGGGCTTGTCATCGAGTGGCTAAATTGAATAAGACTTCAGATCGCCCTAGAAACATACTGGTTTCATTATCAACGTCAATTCTCCGAGATACTATTTTATCGGCTACGCATCGCTACAACAAAGCTCACCGTAATGAACACCTGAATGCTACTCAACTTGGATTGACTGGAGGAAAGTTTTATGTTACTGAACACCTCAGTCCCGAAATGAAAATACTTCACTCGGCCACTAGGCAAAAATGCAAAGATAAACAATTCAAATACGTTTGGATAAAATATGGTAGGTTGTTCGTACGTAAAGACGATATTAGCAATGCTATCAATATTAAATGCATCGACGATTTGGGTAAACTTTAATTCGTACTGTTAATCTCTTTAAACACTTTGATGCTTTTATTTGGTAATTTCACTCCCACTATGTTTGTATATTATCAAAATGTTAACGGCCTTCGGTCTAAAGTGAATGAATTCTATTTAAATTTACTTAATTGTGACTATGACATTATTTGCCTATGTGAAACAAACTTAACTGATAGCGTATCCGACTGCGAACTTTTCGATCAGAGGTACAACGTTTTTCGCCGAGATCGTTCTAGCACTAGCAGTAGAAAAACCGATGGTGGCGGCGTTCTCATTGCTATCAAAAAATGTTTTAATGTTACTCGTAAATCGTCACTGGAAAGCGATGCAGAAGATGTTTGGATAAGCGTTCTCCCCACAGCTAACACCGACCCTATAATTAACATCTGTGCTTGTTATATTCCACCGGACACTCTGAGTTCCGCTAGAGCTAAATTCTATGATCACATATTAAATTTTGTGCTAGGTTCTGACGTCCGTAATGAGTTTATATTAATAGGAGATTTCAATATCCCAAATATAACTTGGTATAATTCTACTGAGTCGCACGAACTATTAGTACCTGCTACCAAGACTCAGTGTCGAGACTCTGACCTGTTCTTAGATTTTATATCTACTTGCAACATGAAACAATATAATAGTATCCCAAATGATAATAATCGTTTCCTAGATTTAGTATTAACAACTATGTCATCACTTCTGGTTACTTCTGCTGACCCGTTGAGTAAACCCGATTTTCACCATCCACCTTTAAAAATTGACATCATGATAAAAACGCCAATTAAATCTATCAGACCCAAGAATAAACAACGGTTCAACTTTCACAAAAGCGATTACTCAGCAATCAAATCTGAACTAGGCACATTGGACTGGCATGTAATACTATCCGATTCTGATATCAGCCTTGCTGTCGACAAGTTTTACGCTACTCTTAATGAAATCATACGAAGACATACTCCTTTGACCAAATTAAAACGTAAAGACAACCCTGTATGGTTTAGTGCACCGCTCATAAAATGCTTGCAAGAAAAACAAAAATTTCACACCAGATTTAAAAGGTATAAAAACCCAAGAGATTACGACACTTTCGACTTACTCCGGTCCCGCTGTAAATTGCTTTTAAAAACTTGTTATGACTCCTTTATCTCATCGATTGAGGATAGTCTAACATCAAATATAAAACCCTTCTGGACTTTCGTTAAGTCTAAGCGAAATAGTTTCTCATTACCGCAGACTATGTGTTTGGGTACCATTATGACATCTGATCCACAACAGGTATGTGAACTATTCTCAGAATACTTTGGCTCTGTATTTGACAAACCATTAAATATTAATAATCACACGGACGATATCAGCTGCAATTGCACTCTGACTAAGATTATTTTAAGTGAAGACATTATACTTCGGAAGCTGAAAGATCTTGACGGTAATAAAGGAGCTGGCCCTGACGGAATTCCCCCGTCATTCCTTAGATTATGTGCTGACGAACTTAAGGTGCCACTAAATATATTATTTAATCGATCTTTGACGATCGGCGAATTTCCCTCACAGTGGAAAACTGCCCATGTCGTCCCAATCTATAAATCTGGCGATAAAACGCGTTGCGAAAATTATCGTCCTATCAGTATATTGTCCTCTATGGCTAAACTCTTTGAGCAGGTTGTGTACGACTCTATATATACTCATGTCTCACCTTTAATATCCACTAGGCAACATGGTTTTATGGTCCGCAGATCCACAGTTAGCAACTTATTAATTTATAAAGACTACCTGTGCTCGGCTTTTGCTAAACGACAACAAGTTGATGTGATTTATACGGATTTTCGCAAGGCATTTGACAAAGTGAATCATTCCCTTCTTTGTCAAAAACTCAGTGCATTCGGCATCTGCGGTGACTTACTTCGGTGGATAAACTCGTACCTTTCAAGAAGAAGTCAGATAGTTGCTTTGAAGGGCTTCTTATCATCTGCCATGATTGTGTCATCAGGAGTTCCTCAGGGGTCCCATTTGGGTCCTCTATTCTTTATAATATTTATAAATGACCTTATACACGAACTTTCAAGTCCCAGTTTATTATACGCAGATGATCTTAAAATTTTTTCAACAGTTTGCTGCGCCAGAGATGCCAACCGTCTTCAGGGTGATCTGGACAGAGTCGTAGATTGGTGTTCTAACAACTTTATGTCCCTCAATGCTGACAAATGTCTTACAATTTCCTTCACGAGAAAACAAAATAAAATCATGTTTTCATACTCCATAAATAATCATGCACTCCAACGTGTGAACAAAGTAAAAGACTTGGGCGTTATATTTGATGATCAATTATCATTTCGCAATCATTACAACTATATTTGTAATAAAGCTACAAAATTACTTGGTTTCATTTTCAGAACATCTAAACCATTCAAAAATGCTCATAGTATATTACTGTTGTATTACAGTTTGGTCAGATCAGTACTTGAATACGGTGTTGTCATTTGGTCTCCTTTCTTTTCTGTCCATAACAATCGCATTGAAAGCATTCAGAAGAAATTGCTCAAGGGCCTATGTTACCGTTTTGGCTTAGGGCGTACTATATCTTCTTATGAAGAACGCCTAAATAGATTTAATGTGCAAAAGCTTACTTCAAGACGCAACTATTTGGAATTAATTTATCTTTATAAAATTATACACGCACACATTGACTCTCCCGAATTACTGGCATTAATAAATTTTAACACTGTATTTAAAATCCGTAATCCTAACATCTTCGCATTGCAAGTCTATAGGAATAATACCTCGTATTACAATCCAATTATCCGGATGTGTCGCTCTTATAATGATCTGGCGAAAAAATACAAAGATCTCGATATTATGAATGGCAGGTTTGAATCTTTCTCTAAGAGTATAAGAAAAATATTATTTAATTACAATTAATTAGGTTTACGCTACTATGATGTTATCTTCTAGATGTTAATTTAACTTGTAACCTAAAGTATATTTAGTGTAGTCCCCACTTTATACAATAATCTACATTAGGGCGCATATTTTTGCATACAATCTAGTTTTAAGTAACTATAACTGTAAACTTTTATAAGTGCATATGATTGTATACTGTTTTGCGTCTAAATAAATAAATAAATAAATAAATAAATAAATCATCAAAATTGAATCTCATCGCAATCATCTCTCTCAAATAATGTTTAAACCGCTTATCGTTTTTAACACCCTGCGGAACTTTAAATCATAAATTACGTCATCCGTGTAACATGGTCATATTGCCTACAGCTCAAACCATGTTACATAAGTTGAATACATTAATGTTGAGTTACAAGCAGACAAGTTACAACCGTGTCATAACATTCACATCGACGTCAAGAGTTAACGTTCACACCCAGCGAGCCAAAAAGGTGGGGATTTAAAAACATGATACAGCACGCAGACGCTAGAAGATCCGAGACTCACTGCGATTTTGTAACGAGAAGTAGGGAATTAGATTAAATGGTAGTAGGACTAGTGAATCGCCTTCTTAGTAGCAGCATGTATGTATTGGCTGTGGACCGGGAGGTCCTGGGTTCGATTCCTAGGTCAGGCAAAGCAAATTTTCTAATTTAATTTGCCCGGGACTGGATCCCTAATAGGTTGACGTCAGGCAGGCGGCCGGTCGTAAAAACTAAGCCAAATACTTGAAAAAGTGTGTTGCGCCAACCCTAGATTAAGGTGGGATAAGGGCAGGTAGAAAGGAAAAAAGACTGGTGAAATGGCGACTAGATTTTGTATCAATATTATTGATATACGTATTAATAAACACCAGGCCGAAAGAAATATGATTGATTAAAGTAATTAATTGCATAGTCTGAATAAGCTGAAGTCTGATTCAAGGTTTGGTGAATTCAATATAGGTTTACAATTTACAATATAAAATCTAGAGGAATAGGTATTAAAATACTTATTTGCTTCGCAGTTGATACTTCACGACTATAACCATAATCAAAAGGTCTAGTTCTCGAGAAATATTATTGCTGCGAATATTACAAATATAATTTCTGCAACCAGCCCAACTGAATTCACATCTTTCACACCAGCATTATTATCGACATGATACGACCTTATAAGACGCAAACCCAAACCATTATTTAGTGTCAATTGAAAAGTCCACACAAAGGATTTATCTGCCACTAAGCGATTGAGTAAATCTTCTAGCGCGCTTTGACCCCCACGTCACCATCAGATCCTTCGCGTCCCAAACCGTGATCCCTTTTAAATTCATCATTCAACGTAATCGCTGTATCAGCACAACATTAGTCATTTATCATTCTAAATAAGTGCCTAGCGTTTCCAAAGGCTTTGTAAACGAATAGGCGAGAGCAGGGCCTGATGGCGAGGGTCGGGGGATGAGGTAGGCCCGCGCATGCGTCGTCAGCGCGTATCGATTGAACATTTCACAGGTCTGAGTCTAGAAGTTTAAAATTGCATCCCAGATAAACCCTAGGAAGCGTGTAATGGGATGAAAATTACCGCAACACATTTCGTATCCAAAATAGATTCGTGACTGTTGCAATTCTATCCTCTTACATAGTATGAGGCAATTGAAATCTCCGTGTAAATAATGTCAATTTACATTACATTGTCGTATTCGTAATTGGATGTTGGCGAGAAGACTTATGACATAGTTAATTTTGGCGAAAACTTTGTTACGAAAACTTCATTGTAGAATGTAGATTGTAACAGTTTATCTCAAATCTTGTAATTTTAACAAATGCAACTATACAAAGAACCTACAATTTAACTTGACTTCTACAAAGACAAATTCAATAAATGAAGAATCACGACCCACATAAATTAATAATCTCATTCACGTAACACAATCACAAAGAAAGAAAAAGCAAAAAGATGAAGACGAAGTCAATTCCCCGCCATTAAAATGGAGAAATGGATCAATGCCGTAATAGGACAAAGATGGAACGGTAAGTGAAGAGAGCTTTCAGCGTCGCCTGGAAAACTACGAAACACAGGGCTGGAAAAAGGGGATGATTTAGGTGAAGGATCAACTTTGAAAATCTCGAATTGTGTGGTAAATGTTTCAGGAATAGTTTGCGAGTGGAGTGTGGGCAACAAGTTTTCTTCGAATACCTAGTCAACAGATGTTCATGCCACTGAAACTTTACCCAGCGGTAGGTTCAAATCTTGAAATTAATTCCCGGCTGCCGAAGACAGCTTTTCTACATTAATAAGTGAGGAAACCATGACTACTCCATTACCAGCAAATTATATGAAAACAATTTTTTATGGAGGGATAAAAATATTGAAATCCGCAATGGAATCCTAATGGCTCGAAATATTTCGTGTAATACAACCCTGGGCCGGTGTGGCCGACATACTTTTCTTTACGAACTTATCTTGACCAGGAAAACTAATCCGTGTCTAATTACCGACGAGGTAAATCTTTCACATTGACATTTACAGATTGATCTAGATTTGGTGATTATCATGGCCGTAACGGATTAAACCAATAAGCACTTACATGCAGGCCGACATGATATTCGTGGCATTCGATTGACACATGTTATGTCGATGGTCACTGGTATTTTTGGACGGCACTGCGGTTACCGTCAAATGTAAAGTGACTGCCGTACTCTGATAAAAAAATATTTGGAAAAAAAAAAAAAAAACACAAAAAAATGTGACAATTAGGTGGGCAACTCAGCTTAATGTGCTGCGACGGGTGCCACAACACAGCGCAGGTTTTCAGTGGCCACCTTAGTGGCGCCATGACACGGCAACGTGTAACTCATATACATATAGCTAAACGAGCAGCTATTACAATATCGAACTGCCTATTAGCCATATCATCGTCATCACAATCAGCCACAGAACTTCCACTGCTAGACATAGGCCCCATAGATTTCCATATCGACCTTGGAAGCGGCCAGCATCCAGCGACTTCCTGCGATATTTATCAGGTTGTCTGACCACCTTGTTTGACACAAGTCACTAGTATAGCCCAGCGGATTAGCAAGCTGAAGTGAAATTGCGCACGGCACATAGCTTGTAGAACCGAAAGTCGATTAGCAATATATTTGGTTGTTAATCATTTATTCACACGGCAAACTTTTACCCCAAGTCTCGTACCCCTCACTGATGTTTCTGAATGCGTGCCTGACTAAATTCCATTGGAAAAATAAATTGGAAATCTGTAGTCTCGAGGCGCGCGGGGTCGTCGACCTCGCTGAAACCTCTCGAAGGCATTAGATAATGGAAGGGGAAATTGTTAGGCTTTCGCGGTAATGGGCTGACGGCGCGAGCCAGCCTTACTTACGGCTTTAATAACATTTAATACCTTTATAGATAACTTAGAGAACTTAGAACTTTGCCCCTTACTTATAAAAATATTTAAGCGCTGTTTATCATTAACCATAGGTTGTCCCTTTCATTTTTAAACAATGTAACACAAGGAAAAAAGTGACAGGCTATTGTTATGTGATGAAGTATTGTAGTATTTTGGTTCCTATCAAAAATATTGACTTGGTAAATCGACTAGATTCGATATATAAGATAGGCAGAGGTGAACGTGAGAACTAAACACCGACATCTTACCCAACTTATTTTCGGGCCTATCGATGTACAAAATCCAAACCCCGAGCACCTCATGTGAAAAACCAAACGATACCAAAAATGTATAAAATAGACTTAGTTTATCTATATCTACTGAATATTACATACATACATACATAATATCACGCCTGTAAGGGTAGGCAGAGACTATGGATTTCCACTTCGCCCGATTCTGACACACTACTTTCGGTTCATCTACTTTCATCAATCTCTTCATACATTCGCGTCGGTTAAGGGTACTTTTTATCTTTACTGAATATTAATACATACAATATTGCGCAAGTATTGGCATAAGTTATTGACACCGTAACACAAACGGCGCGGCGCCTAAATTGTTCATAAAAACTTATGTAATTTATTCACATAACAAAATGTCTGTATCCATGCGAGCTAGCCAAGATGATACAACGAAATTGTCAATCATTGCCAGTCAGCCGGTATGATAAGATGCACGTTCAACGCTGTCAATCGTCGCCCCTTCACGTCGAGAGATAAGTGGCTTATCAAGTTGAAGGCTGCGGGTTTAGACAAGTGACTTAGGCTCAATTGCACCACTATTATTAACCTAGAGTTAGTCCTAACCGCAAGCTAAATTGACAGAAAATGAATGAATGACATGTAACTTAACTTGCGGTTAGGACTAACTCTAGGTTAATAATAGTGGTGCAATTGAGCCTTATGCGTTAGTCAAATAGAAAAGTCAAATAGAATTAACTTAATTTGTAGCGTACTCTTATGTCATTCCCATACATTTATTCTATTCGCCTATTCTATTCGATTAGCTCATAAGCCACTTGTCTAAACCTGCTGTTTAGGGAAATATATACGCCTCGGTGGCGTAGTTGTTTTGCGGTATGACTATCGTCCTAACTCCTAAGGTCTCGTCGGGTTCGATCCCCGAGTCCGGTCTGTGTCTAGTGCGAGTTTGTTTCACTTTTAAACGCGAGAAGTTTAACGAGACGTACGATCGAATCTGTGATGTCAGCTCCGATATTGAAAATCTGTAGGTTTAATAAAAAAAAAAAAAAACTTAATAAAAAACCGCAAGTATACATACATATGTTTTGTGTTTTGTCGTTTGTGTCTTATGTTTTGTGCTTTGTGTTTTACGTTGACAAATTCCGCAAAATTTAGTAGATTTATGAATAAATTCATAGGTCTGGCAATAATTTCTAACAAAATGACAGCTATATAAGTTACCGCGATCGAGCTCGTACAAATATTCACACTAGACACACTGATATTGTTTTTTTTCTATTCAGTCTTATCTCGGAGTTTGGAATTTGTACCCTATACGGCGATAGGTTTTCCCCCTATCACTTCCGGAACGGAAATAAGCTTGGCGAAATGTGGGTGTTCTAGTTCTCTAATTCGCCTCTGCCTTCCTTTCGGGGATTCAGGCATAAGTCTATGTATACATTACGTCCCAAACATCCTCAATAGGTCTTGTTGTTAAGTCTTCCATATAGTGTGAAATTAATTTTAACTATAGTTTAGTTTGTGAATAGGATTGAATCTAGGAAATCACGTAAAGCCATTAGGCGGCAGATGTTTTAGATGGCCGCGACGTGTGTAAACTAACACGCATTTAGTTATATCAATTAATATCTGGTGTTTATATAGTCACGGGCGGCTCGGCCTCCGGTGGCCCATACGCTTATGTAACATATAGAGGTATATGTGCCGCCTCCGACGGGTTAAGTAACTCCCTCATCATAATTCTAATCGCACGATAAAAGTAGCCTTTATTTTCAAAATCGTTTTAGTAGTTTCAAAAATTAGTGCGATCAAACAATTCAGTTTTATCGACCGACTTGCAAAAAGGAGGAGGTCCTCAATTCGTTTGTATTTTTTTTATGTATGTATGTTACGCGATATCTCCGCCAAATGTTGGCCGATTTAAAAAAAAAAATTGTGTTCGATAGAGCTTATTTCAAGGGTGGCCCCATATAAATTTGGTTACGATCAGATTTGAAGCAGGTCCTTTATGTTTTGAAACTTGTGATTATAATAGTAACTTGTCGCCTCCTTGGTCTAGGGGCAGCATGTATGGGCTGTGGGCCAGGAGGTCCTGGGTTCGATTCCCAGGTCGGGCAAAGCAAATTTTCTAATTTAATTTGCCCGGGACTGGATCCCTCACAGGGGGTTGACGTCAGGCAGGCGGCCGGTCGTAAAAACTAAGCCAAATCATATCTGCAACATGCTTTAAAAAAAGTATGTTGCGCCGACCCCACATAAGGTGGGATAAGGGCAGGTAGAAGAAGAGATTATAATAGTAACTAGAATGAATATAGAATAAATAAATGACTGGGTTTAGATTTTCGGAAGACGTTCTAATCTATCGCTTTAGACATTATTACTTGCAACATCAGTTTAAGATTTCGAAAATAGCGTGGCCGGTTACTAATCGATTGCATAATGTAATTAAATTGCCTTCAAACGTCGAGTAATATACTGCAGTAGACAGCACTTGTATATTTTTAAAAACTATTACCAGCTAATATTCTACTTGAATATCACGAAACTTCAAACCAGAACGACGAAACCTTGTAAATCAAACTACAATATTAAAGTACTATCAAAACACAGTTTCAAAATTCAGAACTATTTTGGCCAAACAATAGGCAACCTAATCCTTTTGCCAAACAAACTAAAAAAAAAAACTGTCCAATGTCCACCGGCTTGTATAAAAAACTTTGCAACGCCGCGCCGCGCCGCGTAGTCGTGGATGTCGCGGTACAGTGACTACGCATAATAGACATCGAATTCCATTTATCAAGGAATTCACAGAGCCACAGGACTCAATAAAAAAAATTAGCTAAAGAGCTTCTAAGTAATTTTATACATGGCAAACATCAACACCCACGGAGGCGTAGTTGGTGGTGATGATGAATCTCAAAGTTGAAAGATTTGTTTGTACTCCCTAATCTGTCTCTGTCACAATTTAGAAAATTATTTGACTAATAAAGAGCTATTCCTGACTCCTGAGTGAGACTATTTATAATACAGGGAAAATAAAAAAAAAACCCTTGTTGATATTCAAGTTTGATATAACGATGTAAAATTAAAAATCATTACAACTTTATGGTGAGTACTTTTGGAAAGTTGAAGTTAGGCAAGTTTTGGCCTTAAGGTTTATTTCTATTTTCTCATTTGCCCTCTAAAGTATGATTTGAATATAGATTGATCTTTTATTAAGAAATTACTGGCCTAAACTGATTTTACAGAGGAAAGTTTTGATCTCAACGAAAATTACTTCAATAATCATTATACCACATCAGTTAAACTCAACAACAAGAAAATAACCAAGGTCATACGGATTAAAGTCTGTAGTAATACAAAACGTATACGTGTCCTCAGACATGTCACAGGTGCACCTAAAGTCAGGTGACTTCCATTGCTCATCGCGTATGAGTTTCCAGTTCCACTAACAAGCGCAAGCGCACGCGGCTCGCATGTCAAATGCGGTTATCGCAACATCTGCTGATGACTGCACCTACACTACGTACAATTTTATGAAAATTGGGGAATATTTGTTGCAATGCAATTTAGTCATGTCTCGGGCACGGATGGTTTAAGATATAAGCACGTTCATGGGGTTGTGTGTGCTCATTGTTCTTATAATATTCAACGCGTAATTAGTAGTTAACCAATTTGTTCCCTCTTAGTGCTACATAGTCTTATTTTTCGTTTTCTCCCACTCATTGTTGCGTGAGACATTGGCTGAATAAAATGTCTTTTCTTTTCTTTCAATGAAATGCAACTGAATTCTTAGAATAATTGTTTTGGTAGATAGTATTGGTGGTATCTAATAGGTGGTAATAACATCTTAAGACAATTTGGGGAAAACATTTTGGACCTCGAAAAATAATGAAGGAACATAATCCCAAGTTTGAAAACTTAAGGGACCGACTTGTATCCGATCGTAACTCAACATATCACTCTTTGTAGAAGCTGTATCGAACCCAAAAAGAATCTTGATAATTTAGTCATATTCATATTTAGCGGAGATCGCGTTAAAAAATACACGATCGTAACTCAACATATCACTCTTTGTAGAAGCTGTATCGAACCCAAAAAGAATCTTGATAATTTAGTCATATTCATATTTAGCGGAGATCGCGTTAAAAAATACACGATCGTAACTCAACATATCACTCTTTGTAGAAGCTGTATCGAACCCAAAAAGAATCTCGATAATTTAGTCATATTCATATTTAGCGGAGATCGCGTTAAAAAATACACGATCGTAACTCAACATATCACTCTTTGTAGAAGCTGTATCGAACCCAAAAAGAATCTTGATAATTTAGTCATATTCATATTTAGCGGAGATCGCGTTAAAAAATACACGATCGTAACTCAACATATCACTCTTTGTAGAAGCTGTATCGAACCCAAAAAGAATCTTGATAATTTAGTCATATTCATATTTAGCGGAGATCGCGTTAAAAAATACACGATCGTAACTCAACATATCACTCTTTGTAGAAGCTGTATCGAACCCAAAAAGAATCTTGATAATTTAGTCATATTCATATTTAGCGGAGATCGCGTTAAAAAATACACGATCGTAACTCAACATATCACTCTTTGTAGAAGCTGTATCGAACCCAAAAAGAACCTTGATAATTTAGTCATATTCATATTTAGCGGAGATCGCGTTAAAAAATACACGATCGTAACTCAACATATCACTCTTTGTAGAAGCTGTATCGAACCCAAAAAGAATCTTGATAATTTAGTCATATTCATATTTAGCGGAGATCGCGTTACCCTACAAAAAGATACATACGAATAGTTTACCTCCTTTTCAAGTCGGTCGAGAAGGAGCAGCCAACCTGCAGTCAGGTTGACTTTTATTTTACAGCAGTCAATGGCAAACGAGCATATCGGTCACCTGATGGTAACTGATCTCCACCGCCCATATAGTCTCATGAAAATAATGATGGGTGCGTTGCCAAACGAAAAGGAGGAAGTTAAGGATTGGGAAAGGGAGAGGGGGCATTGGGCCACCGGAAATTTGCCACTGCCACTTTACGTCAGTTTTCTGTGAGACAGTCAAACCGTCGAGCCGGCCCATTCGTTCTGTAGACGTAACTGTCTATAGTGACGGACCACTAGTTTCTCATGATTCTGACATTTTCTTATTAACATTTTTGATTCCACGACTTACTAACCATTTCGTAGGACTCAAAGTTTATAATAATTAACTACTTTTCGTAACGATACAGAAACTAAACTGTCATCAGTGAAGACATTATCCTGACGCCGCAAAAGTAGTGTGCATGCTTTCATACAGGGTACCCTTAATACAGAGGCTGAGATCTATAGAGCGACCAACTCAGTGAGGATTTTTACTAAGTCCGAGTGATTTTTTACAAGAAAATCTTTGCTTAGTCTGTCTGTCAGTCTATTTTTCCTGTAAAAATGACCCGGACTAAGTCAAAGATCGATTTAACAATTACAAATCTCCCCTGAGTACGTGACTTTGACTTAGACTTAGTCGAAGTTCGCTCTATAGATCTCAGCCAGTCTCTCCTTCCCTTAAGATTTTATATGATCTTTTCCCTATCTCTAATACGTGTGCTCTTCATACCAAGGGAAATGAAACCGAATTTCATCTCTCAATAAACACACAATAAACATAATCAGGGCAAAATAAACTTCGGAAATCTGATTAGGATCGTGATTAAAGAGTCGGTAAACTCAATTTGTGATTTCCTTTGTGGTTATTTGCAATTCCGAGCGGAGACGCCGTGGGAAAGTTTACATTCTTATGAGAAAGTAATTGAAGTAGAAATGCTGTTTGATTAGGCGATAAGTCTTTATTTTGGCGGTATTTCTTATAACCTTGAGATGTTAAGAGGTGTTACATAAATTCATAATAGCGGCAATCAACCAAGATTAATATACAGGTTGATTGAGGGCTTTAGCAAAGAAGGAAAGGAAAGTAAGAAGGAAAAGCATCTCGGAATACAAGCGAGCGAAATGAGTTATGGTGTTTACGTGTCTATCCTAAAACAAGCTATTCTCAAATTCTCTATGCCAGTTCAAACTGGTGTTAAATAATAGGAAATATCTGACTTTCATCTTCTTTTGATGCAAATTATATACATTCATCATCATCATCAACATCATCAGCCACAGAAGTCCACTGCTGAACATAGGCCTCACCCAAAGTTATATACATTAGTCACCTCATGCACCATGGTGCATGGACGATGGATTTCAGGTAATCTCGGTTCATGAACCGAGAGAACGTCTTCCTTTGACATAATATTGCTGTATGAAAGGGACGGCGATACCGATTGCCATATTGGAACAAACATTTACCAATGGAACAACGAGCGTGCCTAATTCCGCGTCTAGACATTACAGAGTTCGAGTGCCAGTTTCTAGATTGTACCGGACTAGACGCAACGTGGCCCAGAAATTTCCAAATATAATAGTTTTAACATCGGCCTCAACCAGTTATTGGCGATGTCCCGATGATTTTTATTACAACTGTATTGTCTAAGGATGTGTGTATTGTAGGTATATTTAGTTATGCTGACGGTTGCATTTACGCGGAACATTTTACTGGTGACTTTAAATCGAGAAGGTAAAGCAGATTTGCGCATTTTTTTCTTTCCATCTGCTTTTATTCCACCTTTTTCATAGCAGTGATTTACAAACGAGCAGATGGGTCACCTGATGGTAAGTGATCTTCACCGCCCATAGACGACCAATATACAAAAATAATCATGGATGCGTTACCAACATAAAAGGAGGGAAATAGAGATTGGAAAAAGGAGGGGGGGAATTGTTCCACCTGAAAACTCCCTGAAAGGAAACGCGACAGGGAGCTGCCACTTTTCTGTGAGACAGTGGTATCAAACCGGTGAAGCCGACCCACTCGTGTTGTAGACATCACTGTCTACAGCGTGGCTCTAACATTCAAACTCATGTATTATTATACGACTTGAGGTTAGTTGAGATCCACGTACCTACTTCTATAATAAGAACGTGACTACTACATGAATATACCCATATTTAGCAGATAGGTGTTATCTACCCAGACCTTTTCCGCAGAAATCTCGCGAATACACTCATAACTTCATTACGTGATAAGCTTGCGCAATGTTTCCGTTCAAAGGACAACAACCCGCGGCGCGACGCAGGCGGTGACGTCACCGTACACGTCATTAAGTACACGTGTCGAAGAACTTCGTTAGTGGTAAACAGAGAGGGGTATTGTGACATATCTATTTTATAGTAGAAAATGGCAAACGAGCATGTGGGTCGCTTTATTGTAAGGTCAGTGATCTTAGCCGCCCATAGATAGAATAGAAAAAAAATGTGCGTTGTTAACTTTAAAGCAAGGGTTGGAAAGGGGCGAGGCGATTTCGGCCACCATAAAGGTCACAGCTCAGAGACACCCGGCACTCGCCCCGTAGCGCCTCGTTGCTCGGCATCCACTCGTTGTCGGCAGGTGGTCCACGGGTGGACGCCGCGTTGTCACCATTAAACGTGGTCAATCAGTCGACCTCGCGGGGCCAACTAGTGGCTGTAACGAGCTGTGACCGAACGGAACGCCACATCGAGCTGCCACTTCATGTCGGTTTTCTGTGAGATAGTAGTCTAGGATAGGACCTGTCGATACGGCCCATTCGTGCTGTGGACATAACTGTTTACAGTACGCCTCTACACTCCATGATCTATATCAAATAAGACCCGTGTAGCGTCAGGAACTTTGAGAAACATTCAGTCTGCTCTCATTAACCAGACATGGGTGCATGAAACGAGCCCTCTGCTTCTCGTTCCATTCATGGTACGGCACAGAGCCTAGTCAAAACATTGGCTTATCATCCAAGAGTCAGGGGGACAATGGCCGTGGGTGACGTCACGAGACTACCCACGTCACACGGTGTGCGCGTACTCGCCGTGAAAGGCGGGTGCATCGACCGCCCGCTGACATAACACCGTTTCGGCAACGTCTAGCGGCTAGCCACAGACGAAAAACATATAGTCTGTAGAGGGCAAAGGAGTTTTAATGATAAGACAGCCCGGTCCGCTGCGTTTCCTTAAATTAAAAAAAATACATCCAACAGTCAGGCACATACCGCCGAATGTTCATACAATAAAGTCGCCTTATGTCGTTTGAGGCCGCTTTATCCGTCAAAATTGTGTGGCGAAAATTAATGTAAGAAGCCGTTAAAGTTGAGTTGCGTTTGACCATTCGGCCGATGGTCCTGAGTAGTCCTGACTCCTGACCTCACACTAGGTTTAACCTGTATTATGGGTATCAGAAACTATAGACTTTCGGTCTCACCACACTCAGACCCAAAATTGTCTTGGTGCGGCAATCGAACCTCAGCCCCTCGCTTCATAGTGGATCAGTGGAAAAGAAACCTCAATACTCCAAAAATACGGCTTCCCAAATGCAAATTATACAGTGGCCGACAAGTGCGGTTAAACAAGCGTCCGGTACATTTCCTAAATGCGTGACGCGTCCTAAATCAACAGAACAAGCTGATAACGGCCCCGCGGGTGTTTTGATAGCGAATAGGCGCACAAGCACATATGTGACGTCACTAATGCATTGTAGACATTATAGTCGTTTTATCACGCTTTTAACATTAGCGCATGTTGGTTAATTTGGGTGATTTTTGTTAGTCCCTGTAACGGAGCGGGCCAGCAGCAGTGTGCCAGCAATATAGTTTCAGATTGGCAAAAAACTGTGTTATAGTTAAATATTTTCGACCGAGGTTCCCTATGCGTTTGTTTGTTTAATGTATACTATCCAATATTATTATAATTTTATTGGAATACGGTGTAAACACCTTGAAAAAGCAACGACGACGCGATTGGGGACTTTTTGAATCGGTTATGTTTTTAAATAATAAGATATCAGTAGGCCAACCATTAGTTTGTTACAGGTATCAAATATTTTACGGATTCGCTAGCGAGTAATGTCAAAAAAACTCAAGATTGGCCCATAGACGACTGCCTCGTCGTTCTGACATCTCGGGCATAGTGATATTGGATTTTTCAGTATCAGCCCGGAATCTGGAATTTGTGCCCGATATGGCGATAGGCTCGCCCCCCATCACATCTGGGACGGAAATAAGCTCAGCGAAATGTGGGTGTTATAGTTCGCCTCTGCCTACCACTTCGGGGATGCAGGCGTGAGCTTATGTATGTATAATAAATAATACCCAACGGTCACATACATAGTCCTGACCCCACACTAAGATCGAGTCTTTCAGGAACTACGAGATACTTTCGGTCTCAACACCCAGATCCGAAACAAATATCTGTAGGCCATACAAACATTTGTCTCGGTGCGGGAATCGAACCCGCGGCTGCTGCTCCCCGGAGGCTGTCTCTCTTTCTGTATGTTTGTAAGATATCAATTGCAGTAGCTAACGTGGTCGCTATCGTATTGTTTCACACAGTATATAACTGACCCATTGTCTCGGCCCGTATCACAGTTCTGTATCGTGCAGTTAGGCTACACGCGGTTATTTTTAGACCTAACGAGTGCGGGAGAAGCGCTCCATTAGAGTCCCACGCGGTCTGGTGGCGACCGGCGCAGCGCGGCGTCGGGCGGCCGATATTTCCACAACAGTACACACGGCTGACGGTACGAGGTTCAATTACTGCTCAAAAGGGTGGTAATAATAGGGTCAATTATGTGTTGTGTTTAGGATTCCGTACCTTAAAAGGAAAAAAACTGAATCTTATTGTTGTCAAAAACTAAATTACACTACATCTGATGGTAGACGCGAAGCCGTCAAAAAAACATAGAATTTAAGGTAGTCATTAGAATCAGTCAATATGCGTATCATCATTGATGAAGGGAGAAGTAAATCGAGGGGTCTGGAGAGGCGGATATCTGGCATACAGCCAACTCGTTCCAACTAACCATAAAGTCGTGTAGCAGCAAACCCATCGAAAGAACTGGACATCTATTGGCTGACAGCCTCCATGGCGCAGCGGGCGAGTAGCCGGCTGTGATACGTGAGGTCGCGGGTTCGATTCCCGCATTGATACAAATGTCTTTATAGCCCACAGATATTTATTTCGGGTCTGGGTGTTATGAGACTGAAAGTCTCTCGTAGTTCCTGATACCCACGACACAAGACTCGATTTTAGTGTGGGGTCAGGAATATGTGTATGACTACTGTTGTGTATTTATTTATTTATACTGGCTGATCCCAGAACGTGATCCACACAGAAATGTGGGTCACTGGCAGGCAACACCAAGTCTACGGTGGTCGTTATCACGATGAATATCCTACCACCAGTAAGTTTATTTCATTCATTAAAGCCGTTAACAATTTGTGAATATTTAGTTAACAGACATGCATAAACGCCAGTAAACGGTCCAATGCAGGAGGTATCGATCGGTGGTGGTGTGGAGTAGGGGGAGGGGGGGGGATTTGGTGGATGACGGCGGGGAGGAGCGCACGCACCCACTGTACACGTATATGCACAACATTTAATACGTGTGAGTTGTGATCCGTCATAGCTCAGATTTTATATTTGTTAGTTATTAAGTAAAAACTGGTTTAACTCGATCTCAAATTATTAAAGATCTGTCAAATCTCATAATCATCAGCCACAAGACCTCCACTGCTGGACATAGGCATCCCTCAATGATTTCCAGATCTACAAAAAATTCAAAATCATCCGTCAAATCTCATGTCAACTGAATTCGCTAGAACGTGGTCAAACGTTTTTAAGTCAAGAATCCCATTTTTTATAACTGTTAATTAATGTTAATTTGCCTTGTTTCATCATCATAATCAGAGATCAACATACATAATTAAAGCTTTTAATATTCAAAATTGACGTTAAATAAATATTTAAGAAAAGTTTTCTTTTATTTGCTGGCACAGACTGTATTAGACAATATCATTGCTAGGACTTTTCACAAAAATCTACATGCCTATGCGGAAATCGAACTCGTGACTGTTCTATAAGCACTACTCGACAAAAGCTGTCAAACTAGAACAATTATTACCAGCACATTGAAACACCGAAAAGCAAATTTTTCACATTTCCCCCGTGAAGGCTTTTAACCCAAATATGTAGGTAATTTTGTAATACAGCGTTCTGCGAGAACATATTCAAATTCCGACGCTCGAGCCGAGATTTGCATGTGAAACGCGTTAAATCCGAGAACTCTAGTGAATGGATTGAATGCGGACTATTCGGAAGTGTTAGGAATAGACGCTCTATACATATTGAGGATCTTCGGAGGCATCTATGTACGTGCTCAGATTAAAGACATTTAACAGCACGAAATTTATGATGCAAAAGTTGTGACCTGGTGGTCATAAGTCGCTCAGTCTTATTTGTAGTATACGCGCGCAAGGTCGGCGAGCGTAATAATATTGAGACAATAAACGTTTCTTACGTGATTCTTAATTCATTACATTCTAGGATGTAAATTGTAATCATCGCCCTCGCATTGTAATAAGTTGCAGATGGCGAAACTGATTTTTGGGATCAATTTTTTTGTATGGAAACTTGCTTGACAGTTCCTCTACAGGCACGGATACTTGGTGCCTGGAGTTGGAGGATAAAACTGTCCTACTATACAAATATGTATATGGAGGAAGACATTAGGACGTAACTACACTCTACCGTCGAGGATTCTCCGAAGTGGAAGCGTTTATGTAAGGCGGACTCTAGGCCGAGGCCTAATGCCAGTACCCCTAGTACAAGTTTTGTTTGGCATTTCTCGATTCTCGAAATCGACTATAGTTTACATCTTTTCAAGCAGCGCCACTTTGCGGAGATTTCAACTAAAAAAATATGGGCTGAAAACGATCGGCGATTTCGAGAATCGAGAACTGTCGAAATAAACTCGTAAAGTTATTATTATTATTATTTCGATAATGCCAGCCAGAGATAAAGGTTTTTTGTGAAATTACGAAATTAATGTAGCTTTTAATAAATAACACCAACAGTCACACATCTAGTCCTGACCTCACACTAAGATAGTCTTGTGTGGTGGGAATCCGGAGCTACGAGAGACTTTCGATCTCATAACACCCAGTCCCGAAACAAATATTTGTGGGCCGCGCAAATATTTGTCTCGGTGCGGGGACCGAACCCGCGGCCTCTCGCTTCACAGCCGGCTACTCGTCCGCTGCGTCACGGAGGCTGTCAGTTAATATACATATTAATAACCTATTGTACACATTATGCGACTTTCGTGAGTTTCAGATTACACCGCCCCCTGTACATAGTTACCATGTAAATGAGCCCGTAAACCCGAATTCAACTATGTAAGTATAATTCGATAAGTGAGGCAGTTTTCACGTTAAATGGGCCATAATAAAAGCACCCACGGCGTTATGTAGTCAAATTATCGTCTTGGTTATGAATTAAGGTTTATTGCGTACATTAATCTATGGGCGCGTGTTTTCGCGGCTCTTCGTTGTTTTTATATAACAAAGATAGCAAGTATACTGTGTATGATGTTTATTCATGTTAGGACTATTTACAACACTATTACTAACCTACAGTTAGCCCTAACCTCAAGTTAAATTGGCAAAGAAATATATGAATGTCATGTAATTCATTACATTTAGGCTCAATTGCACCACTATTATTAACCTAGAGTTAGTCCTAACCGCAAGTTAAGTTACATGTCATTCATACATTTTCTGTCAATTTAGCTTGCGGTTAGGACTAACTCTAGGTTAATAATAGTGGTGCAATTGAGCCTTACCTGATAAAGGTCGCAGGAAGTCGCTGTATGCACGGGGGTTAGGGGGGGTGACTCCTGAAGCTTGATTCGAACCTGAATTCGATTCGGTTATCGACTTAAAAATCTACCGAAATCGAGTTAAAAAGTGTATTAATGCCACGTTAAAAATTATTATTATTATTAGAGGCGCGGCTTGAGCTATACAAGTAAGGAGGGACTTGGTTATTATGTTCAACATTTGTCGAACATATGACTAGTTTTCGATACGAATACTCAATCAAAAATTTAAGAAAGAAGAATTCAGTCTGGACCCTGCATATTCAAATTTCACAACAAAAACACAAAAACGACTTTAAACATAAGCAAATCACACAAGACGATATTAGGTACCTATTTAGACTACACGGGTTCCATATTCAATGAATATAATAATATCGAGAAATTACTTTGATGAAATCGTAAAAAATCCGCATACTTTGAACAAAATCTGTTGCCATTTTTCAATGCAGTCAAACAGGAAATACGTGGAGATTGTAGTGGTATAACATAACCAGATTTGTAGGGTTCCGTAGGCGACAGGTGAAAACCAAATATTTATGGCAAATAATTAAAACGACGCATATTCATTTAGCGATTACAAAAGATAGACTATTATGTACTTTAAAAAATTGTTTTTCGAATTTTGAAGATGTGTGAAGTTTAACAATCCGTATTAGGCCAGTGTGGTAGACCAAGGCCTAACCCCTCTTAGGGCGACTTGCACCACTATTACTAACCTACAGTTAGTCCTAACCTCAAGTTAAATTGAAATAGAAATATATGAAGGAGATGTAATTCATTACACATAATTAATTAAATGTCATCATATATTCTCTGTAATTACATGTACATTACATGTAATGAATTACATGTCCTTCATACATTTATTTTTCAATTTAACTTGAGGTTAGGACTAACTCTAGGTTAGTAATAGTGGTGCAAGTCGCCCTTATTATAATATACAAACAATGCAGACAAAAGACTACTACATATTTCCTCAATTGTCTAAATACTCGTCCACACATAAGACACCTACAAAGTTTATATAGTGCTTAATAACACTCTTTCTACCTGCCCCTATCCCACCTTCATGTGGAGTTGGCGCAACATACCTTTTCAAGCATGTTGCAGAGGAGTCGGCTTGGGTTTTACGACCGGCTGCCTGCCTGACGTTAACCCTCTCTCGGGGATCCAATCCCGGGCAATCAAATTAGAAAATTTGGCCGACCTGTGAATCGAACCCACAATCTCCCGGTCCACAGACCATACACGCTGCCACTAGACCAAGGAGGCGACATAGTGCTTAATAACTCGCAATCATTAAACATACGGAACCTACGGTCTACAACCCACCACTCCGAGTCGGACTTTATTTTTAGCGTACGGAATGTAGAAAGTGAAACAGTTTTGTTTTCAATACACGTATGGTCGGGTTTAAAACTCATTTTACGATACTAAAGTACACACTACACAGGCTGAAGAATATTCGAAAAGAAAATATCAAAAATAAGAAATGTTAACACACGATTATGAAGAATGTGTCAGAAATTATAAGATTTTTTATGTCACCTTTGAACCTTTTGATGTTAATATCCATGGTCCAAGCAAATAAAATTAGTATTTTTCTGACAATAATATTCCTTGGTGCTTGGAGCAAAGGTTTACGAACTGTATTATCAGCGAGAGATTACCATTCATATGATAATATTATACATTATATTTTAACTTGTACGTCAAATGATTCTTCTTCGGGTCGTCATCCGTAGGTAGCTAGAGAAAGGCTGGTAGGTTGGATAGGATAGGCCCTTATGCACCAATCCCAGCTGCTTCCAGTTTTTCCATTCAATCCCCTGCCACCGTTCCTACCATATGCCATTCCCTATTCCACAACCCACAACTCTTACACTCTATTCTTATTTCCTATCAAATTCAAATCCTACATGATCAATAAAGTGTTTTAGTTACTTTTGTTTTAAACTTGTAGACTGCCTCGGTGGCGTGGTGGTATTTCGGTACGACTACGGTTCTGAGGTCTTGGGTTCGATCCCCGGGTCGAGCAACGTGATATTGGATTTTTCCATATTAGCCCGGAGTCTGGAATTTGTGCCCGATATGGCGATAGGCTCGCCCCCTATCACATCTGGAACGCAACTAAGCTCGGCGAAATGTGGGTGTTCTAGTTCGCTAGTGCGCCTCTGCCTACCCCTTCGGGGATACAGGCGTGAGCTTATGTTATGTTATGTTTTAAACTTAAAAAATTAAGGTTATATTAAGTGGATCCCGCGCCAGTTTCTGAGCCGGCTACTGGCCACGTATACTTTCAAACGAAATACTGAGCGAGTCCGAACAACAACGGGAGTAGCAAAACATAAAATGCCAATAACAAAATCCGCATAGGTACTATGATAACGCGCGATAAATGCCAGTCATTCTGCTAACATTCCTTGCGATAAGTTAAATTCCAGATGCCATTCCTACATAAAAATTCATCCAGCATAGACTAAACCGTACTTAGCGAGCCGTCGTAAAAATACCAGTTTGTTTTGTAGGCCAGCATAGATTATGTGATTGATGGGATTTTTATACTTCTACTTAGGTGCTGTTCTAGCTTGCTCTGACGAGTAATTTTCTATACAACTTGGGATAAATCACAATAACCAGAAAAACATTTTATGCCTCTTGTTCACTTGACATATCTTTGGATACATCGATATTTCTAAATAAAACAAACAGAAATACAGTATTCTATGCACGGACGTAAAAAAAGATGGACGGAGCGCTAGGAACATTGTAAGTGAAGGGGAGTGACTGCTGACGCTCGATTCGAATTCGATTCGGTTCCATTTATAGACTTTAAATTCCACCGAAATAGAGTTAAAAAGTGCATTAATGTCACGTTAAAAATTACCAAATGAAAAGTTCTCGAATATTATGCAACATTAGCGCTCTTTAAAAGTCGATTTTGGTAGAATTTTAAGTCTATAAATGAAACCAAATCGAAATCAAAATCGAATCGAGCGTCAGGAGTCAACCCCCCAGGGTTTCCGGCCCATTCGATCTATCGACATTCGACACGTAAAAGCGTGTGTGTAGGGCACTTTTGTACAGACGCGTTTGTGTGCGTGGCTTCTCTGTGGCGTCCGTTTAACTATAGACGAGATGGTGTCCTTCTTTTTATGTCCGTGATTCCATTGTATAGTTTCGCGTCTGGTTCAAGTATAGTAGAATATGTTAGAAATGGGATTGAAATGATTTTTTTTACGGATTTTATCGCAATTTGGTTTTATTTTTAGGCACGACATTTCAAAGGCTTTACAGCCTTTATGGTCACGGGTCGAACTGCCTTCGAAACTTTCGAAACGTCGGGCCTAAAATTAAAACCAAATGGCGATAAAATCCGTAAAAACGAGTTTCATTTCAATGCATAACATTCGCGTAAACCTAAGACATCATTATAGAAATGGGATATCCGGCCAGACCATATTCTATTTTACTTCTTTGACGGTTTCCTGGCGTAGTGGGTTCGCCGGCTGTGATCGAGAAGACGCGGTTGTGATCCTCGCACCAAGACATATTTGTGTGATCAACTAACATTTGTTTAGTGTGGGTCTTGTAGGACCGTAAGTCCCTCGAAGTGCCTGATACTTTTAATACAGGTTCAACCTAATTTTGGGACGGGACTATTTTTTTTGGCGGGATAATACCTAGGTCTATCATACAGTGACAAGTAGAAAACTGTTAAAAACCGCAATACCGTACCGAAACTAATTTCATCGACGAGCTGCATCACCGAAGCTAATTGCCACAAACGCGTCGCGATAACGTCTCTGTATGATAACATAAACGGAATAACAATTGCCACACAATTAGTGAGACATTGTACAGAAAAATTTTATACCGCACTTCTGATTTATTAAATCGCGAGTGAACATATCGGTTGGAAAGATGCATGGAAGGGTGGTCAGCTCACAATGCTGCGTCCGATGACTGAAAGCCCGTTAAGTGAGTAATTCTAATTTAGAGATGTGCCTGAGGCTGAGATCTATACAGCGAACTTCGACTAAGTCTCAGTCAAAGTCACGAACTCAGTGAGGATTTTTACTAAGTCCGAGACATTTTTTACATGAAAATCTTTGCTTAGTCTGTCTGTCAGTCTGTTTTTCTTGCAAAAAATGACCCGGACTAAGTCAAAGTTCGATATAACAATTACAAATCCCCCCTGAGTTGGTGACTTTGACTTAGACTTAGTCGAAGTTCGCTCTATAGATCTCAGCCTAAAAGCGGATGTGCCCCTACATTTATAAGACTTTCGCCCGAATGGTCAAACGCTACTCCACTGTAACATTGATTTTCGCCATACCATTTTGACAGAGAAGGCAGCCTTAAACGACATAAGGCGACCTTAAGTGTATGAAAATTCGGCGGAAAATGAAAATCTTTTCAGCTTTTTAATAGTATATATGTATATAAGTAGAGAAATACAGATATGTATATTGATTATTTAATATGTGTTATAAATAGCTGACAATAATCTTATGTTAATACTAGTCCTGTCTACACTCAAATAAAATCAATCAAACTGCATTATATGCTTAGTCATTGATTATTATGTTGATTGTATGCAAAATGCACTTAATAATAATAATATTAGCCCTGTAATATTATTGTCCAACTGCTGGGCACGGGCCTCCTCTACTAATGAGAGGGGTTAGGCCTTAGTCTACCATGCTGGCCTAATGCGGCTTGGTAGACTTCACATACCTTCGAAATTCTCAGGTATGCAGGTTTCCTCACGATGTTTTCCTTCACCGTTATAGCAAGCGATAATTCACAAAGAAAATACACTTAACATAGAAAAGTCAGAGGTGTATGCTATATATATGTATGCTACAATTTGGGGGTTGGTCTCGAACCTTCGACACTCGTCTCGGCAGTCCGTACCATTCCCAACTGAGCTGTCACTGCTATAAATGCATTTATGACTAATAATATTGTATGTAAAAATATTGAATTGAAGTATGATTGAGCTATGCGCTATTAGGAATGTTAAATAATGTTGACAGAAATTAATAAGACTGTAGCTTCGATGTCTTTTCTTTCTTTCTACCTGCCCTTATCCCACCTATGTAGGGTCGGCGCAACACCCTTTTTTAAGCATTTTGTATGAAGGATTTGGCTAAATTTTTACGACCGGCTGCCTGCTTGATGTCAACTCTCTCTAGGGGATCCAGTCCCGGGCAAATTAAATTAGAAAATTCTCTTTGCCCGACCTGGGAATCGAACCCACGACCTCCCGGTCCACGGCCCATACATGCTGCCACTAGGCCAAGGAGGGACTGTACCTTCAATGTCATTAAAAATAATTGAATTAGAAGCAAATCAATACAGCTTTTTAGTAACTAAATTTTGGTTGCTTCATAGTCTTTTAACTATTTTAATTTAATACAAATATGATTTTGAATTATTGTCAATCTAAATGTATATTAAAGGTGCAATGGTTTTGTTGATAAGATAATTTTTATATCAATTTTGTTTATTAACAAGACTCTAAAAACTAAAGCTGTATTTTTTAGAGTAACATGTTATGTTATGTTACTCTAAAAACAGCTTCACCTACCTGAATAAAAATTAATATTCATGTTAATAAAAAACTTCTCTTCCAAATTGTCATTGTGTTGTGTTTTTATTTTATTAGAAAGACAAAGATCCTTATTATCACATTTAAAATTATCTCTATACAGCAATCATTAATTTCTACAATGGAGTACATTAATTAGGTATTTGTCAGTCTTCAAATTAAACTGTATTTTATATTAAACCAATTTCCATAATACCACTATATCGTATCCAATTAATATGTTAATTATAACTATTTTTAAATTATCACAGTATAAAGTTCATACCAAAGAATATTTTACAAAAAATAAATAACCATGCCAATAGCACTTGAGCAATATTTTGGGCATGTCACCCATCAATATAATATACCCTAGATGCACAGTTCTTTGCAAATATCATCCTAAAAAGTGGTATCAGGAAAAAAACAAAGAAAAGATCACAAGTTCTAATTAAATCAAATACAAATATAACTCTATGCACATGTTATATAGTAGCTTTTTAAACGAAATGATCAAGCGTTCTTAAATTCGAATTTTCAAATTTAGAATTCTATCGGCGTCCAACTGTAGGGAAAAGGAGTGCTTAAGCACTTCTTTGCTGTCCCATTTTCCGAGCGTCAACTGTGCATCTAGGTAAATAATATATCGATGATGTCACCAATCACAAAATTAACTGAATTCATCAATTCAAGTATCATTGAGATGTTGCAAAAACGATTTTCTTTTAAATAAAAACTTTTGAGTTGACAGTGTTTATTATAAAACCCCTCAGAGGGGGTTGACATCAAGCAGACAGCCAGTTGTAAAAACTAAGCCCAATTCTTTCTGCAACATGCTTGAAAAGTTGTTTAAACAGTTGCCAAAAAAGGTGGTTAGTATCATCAAGATCTTGTAGAGAACACAGGACAATAAGAGACCAGCAGACAGTAATGTTTGAATCTTTTTGGTTATAACTTTTCCTTGTAGATATTCACAGGTAGCTCGTCCGGTGGCCCATACGCTTATGTAACATATATATGTGCCTCCTCTGACGGGTTAATAAGTAAATTGTTGCCTCCTTGGTCTCAGTACAGCATAATTATATGGGCTGTGGACCGGGAGGTGCTGGGTTTGATTCCCAGATCAGGTAAAGCAACTTTACAAATTTAATTTGCTCGGGACTGGGACCTCCAGAGGGTTGACACCAGTCGTAAAAGTTAAGCCTTTCTGCAATATGCTTAAAGTGTTTTGTGCCGACACCCATATTGCGAGATAAGGGCAGATTAAAAGACAAATAAGTAAAATGTCAGGGTAGGTAGTGTTATGTCGATACCAGTACAGGTTATGAAGGCGAGGTTACATCATCATCATCTTCAGCCATAGGTCCACTGCTGAACATAGGCCTCCCCCAAAGATTTCCAGATCAACCTGTTGGAAGCGGCCTGCATCCAGCGACTTCCTGCTACCTTTATCAGGTTACATAGTGTAACAGAACTATAATGTCAAACAATCTATGTTGAACAACTACATGCTCTCTTACTCTCACTCTTCAATAGTCAGGAAGACCCATATAAGGCTTCTTCAGCATCAATGTTACTTTGGCTGCAGAAAACCTAAAGAAACTGAAAATTTTTCATCCTCAAGTTTACAGGTATGGGTATCCTGCACTCTTTTTTTTCTCTCCACCAATATTCTCTATATATATCATCATAAGCCACAGGATGTCCACTGCTAACCATAGGTCTCCCCCAAAGCATATGGAATGCAGAAATGTGGCGACATTTGACTTTGAAGTTTGAACTTTCTTACAAGATTTTTCAAGGTGGTTCAAAGTTCTATAATTATTTAGTAAAACATCATTTACACTTAAGAGGGTAGTAACAATTCTCTTCACTATGATTAGGTAAATATAACTTCACGTGTCGGCTTATTACTAGAAAAATGTTGCGTCGAACACATTCTACCATCTTGTCTCGGCCCGCATGTAGTTTTAACATTGTAAAATGATTAAGCATTTCCACGTTTCAATCTGCAAACTACTCTGAATTGCGACAATATGAAGCTTCAACACAATCGAATGATGATCATCGCCGAACAATCACGTTGGCAACCCACCCTCGTGATGAAATTATGTGAAATAATAAGCACTCACCTGAATATCTTGCTAAAGGCATATAAGACGGTAACGCCCCGATGGACGAGATCACGCGAACGGGATGAATTGTTGATCCTGGCTTCGGTGAAGCTGCAGCGAGGGGACTGGGTCGCGCGCACCGGCCGCGACTACCTGCCACACACACCACGCGTCAACTAAATAATACACATCTCACACATAGACACAAACATCGTAATGCTACAAACTACCGACTGAGTTAAAAGATTTCTACCACTGCAGTGTTCACACCAGCTGGTGAAAACGTGGTCGCCACCGTCAACGACACCTACAGGCTCCACCACACTACAACTATAGGTAAATATGGATTAGATATTCGACACTACGTCGCTACCTTCTCTCTCACTGTCTATGACGGAGCGCCTCACGAAACTTCTCTGTAAAACGCGCGGTCACGGCACGATTCACTTATAAACACGAAGGAAGATAAAATAAATGATATTACATCAAAATCAACACGTTTTCACTGCTAATTATGACGAAGGAAAATAAATGAAAATTGTACAATACACTTTCTTATGTTTCATGAACTGCCTTCACACCGGAAATGAGCATTTTTTGAAATTGGAAACGACGATTATCACATAATTTGTGTAATCTAATTTTAATGCATTTACGTTGAAAAAATATTTCATTTCTATTTCTTTAGCCTATTAACAGTTACAAATAATTTTTGACTTTATTTTCAACTTTGAAAGTAAGAAAAACAAAGAAAAAGAAACTTCTAAATAAATTGTCAACAGGAAGTCACAAACTTAAAAAAATATATTGTCTCTGGCATAACATAAAAATGTTTTTTATAAACTGGTAGAAAAATATTTCAAAATAATTTATTTCAAATTGTGATTTGAGATAATATTAAATATTTTACAATATGAATTAAATATTTTTGATTATTTATAATCACCACAGTCAACACTCAACATTAGTGTTCTTTATCAGGAGTTTTGGCGGGAATTCTGACGGTGCGGGTGGTCGCTTGTTTTAATGATTTCATATTATAGTCTAAAGTTGTGCTTGTGGTTTAAATGTGATGTGAATTTATGCGATAAACATCAACGAAGATGGACAGTATGTGGAAGCTTTGAAATAAGTGATTTTGGACGCTTTTTGTCGGGTGGATGGGTCGACCATGTTCGATTCCTCCGCTGCGAGAAAATCGTCTAAAAAGCATCAAACTGGAAGGAATTGACGCCAAAACTCCAGCAGGGCCTTGAAATCGAACACATCCGACTTCATTGCACTTGCGAAAACGTAGATGTAGGCAATAATGTATTAAAAGTAATAAAAAGTATACGGCTGAAGGACATTGCATCCATGGCTATGAACAATTTAAAAAAAAAAAAAAAAAAAAAAGTGTTCTTTATCAACATGGAAATCTACAGCAAATGTAAGCTTGAATTTGATTGGTGATTAAAAAAAGTAAATGGTATGTGATTGGCTGATTCACATGATGATTCCAACAAGAAAAAGGAAAAAATCTATAATTTTGGTCGGAGAAAACATAGTCTTTTGACAGATGATCGCACGGATATACGAATGAGTTTTCGTCAATGTCGACATAAAATAAATATATTTTTCTTTTACAAATACCTTAATAATATATATCAAATTGTGATAATATATAATCCGTGTAATCTGTGTGTGTTTTATTGAAAAATGGTTAGTAATTTGTTTTATAGGTTAGGTTATGTGAATCGTCCTTGGCGATCAAAACGTTTATTTTTCAATATTTTCTTTCCAGCACTCGTGTAGACAGTTATTATACAGTCCAGCGCGGTGGAAATGTGCTTTACCTGTAAATCTAAAACCCACAGTACTCACAATCAAGTCAGACCAGGTGAGGACGGTCGCTCATTCAATTATTCATATAATTGTGTAATTTTATAAAATTACTCTTAGTGTTTGCTAATGTATCGACTACATTTGGCCTTTAAATACTTATCAGCTCTAAGCTATAAGTAAATAAAATGATGTTCTATTCATGAATGTATATTTATTTATACTTAGCAACATGATTTTTTTTCATACATATCACCTTATCTACAATTCGATTGAAATACATTTTTACGCATTTTAACCATGTAACAATCAAACCAACAAGCAATTCGTGATTCACATTTTGATATAGTAAATATTTTTGAATGAAGGTTGGAGGAAGGAAAGAAATTTTAATATGTTCCAAGTTAATATTTTGTTAATATTTACTCCAGTACACGGTACAAGAATGCCGCCAATATTCTGCACGGAAAGGTTTCTTCTCGTCAATCATAGAGAATATAAAGGAGGACATAGCCAAGAACAAGGAGATGAAGGATAACATAAAAAAGTTTAGGGAAGAGGCACAAAAACTGGAAAACTCAGAGGCACTGCAGGTAAATCAAATATATGAAAATAGAGTAAACAGAAAGACATGTAAAGAAAGTATTTACATTTTTAGTAGCTAATTCTAAACTGTGCAAGAAGTCTCTGCTAATTTAAAAACTACTTTTTATACCACAGGCAGCAAGAAGAAAATTCCATGCAGTAGAGTCAGAGGCTTCGAAGAGTTCTGAGGTCCTCAAGGAGACAATAGAAGGCATCAAGGGGAAGGTGGAGCATGTCCTGGAAGAGGCCAGCAAGACTGACATAGCCAAGAAGGCTGGTGAGATCCAAACATTAATTTGTATAACAAGAGTAGTTAGATAATTAAATCTTATGTAAATCGGGGTTCATCATCTCTTAAAAATAATGGCTTCTACACATTTGCTATAATTTTCAATAGAAAGGTAATTAAAACTGGTTCACCTTAACACCCTTATGAGGTATCTAATGGATAAGACCACAAGTATAAACTAAAAAATTCAATACAAAGCACATTGAAAAATCTTGGGGTAATAAATTTTTTACAAAAATAACTCATTTTCAAAACTTCTGAAAATTATATTACATATCTTAGTGCAAATAGGCAAAGCAAGAGAATTAGGACACATTATCAAAATCCTATAATAATTGATTCCCTGAATAGAGGATTGACATAATTTTTATAATTTGATTTCATCACACTTGAAAAATTTGAGAGTATTTGTTGATTATGTGTTATTTTTTATTTCAGGAAAGCTTACCGAAGACATTTCGAAGTCTGCCAGAGATGCAGCAGAGAGTATAGCTGACAAGAGTCAGAAACTGGGCCAAACTTCTGCCTTCAAAACAATATCTCAAGTATGTATATAGTTACTGAAAAGTATCCATCACTAATAAATTTTCAGAATTTCTTATCAATAAATGCATCTACTCGGTTGAGGAGTTCATGAACTCATAATGTTTTATTATGGTATGCATGTGGTGTACATTTGATAATTTGTTTTACCTCTAGTTGATTATGTTGATTTCATTAATTGATGGTAGATTGTATAGTTTTAATACATTTAATTCAAATAAATTTTGTATACTTTTTCTAAGTAAAATGTAGCGCACCAATGTATAAAAATAACATCCAATGAAGAATTTACCTACATTTACAAATAAATGATTTGATTTGATTTGATATGAGTAGTCATATTATGCCTATGACTAGTTGAGCTTTGTTCTTTGACTAGGCCAGTACAATAGTTTAAAAAAAAACAATGTGTATTAGCTTACAAATTCAAATAGGTAAGTTGTGATTAGTGAAATTTCATCATTATCAGCCACAGGACGTTCACAGCTAGACATAATTAAGTTAGAATAGTTGTGGTAGCTTTTTGGATTGAAAAGGTATGACATAACTTTTATCCATATACACTCTCATGAGTGTATATAATATGAACTCATGTTCATGACACAAAAAAAATGGGTACCTATGTTTATTTATTTGAGATAACACAATTTTCCCTACGTGTTACTCAAACATAAGTTAATACATGTAGGTACAGCCCTCGTCATTATCCACATTTTACTAAAAATATAACATTGCCGTTGGTAGACCTTTACAAAAAATAAAAATTAAGACTATGATTAATTAAGAATTTCGTTTACGATACAGTAATGATACGATATTTTGACTTAATAGAGGGGAATAGGGATCGTCAAGGTTAAGGGTAAATGGGCAACCGGTAATCTCGTTCACTGAACGTTATGTTATGTTGTGAAT
This sequence comes from Clanis bilineata, assembly GCA_036417725.1. NCBI lineage: Eukaryota > Metazoa > Arthropoda > Insecta > Lepidoptera > Sphingidae > Clanis > Clanis bilineata. The sequence goes on along the minus strand of CM071154.1, from coordinate 15,849,161 downwards.
GAAACGTAATAGCTGCCATTATGTCAGTTTTCTGTGAGACAGTGGTATTAAATTTGTCGAGACAAGCCGGCCCTTTTGAGCTAACAGTACTGTCTAAAATGGGGCTACCAGTCAAGTGTTATTCTTATTTGTTTCCAGGCTACAGAAGTAGTGAAGAACGAGATGTCCCCGCGCGGTTTAGAAGGGCGCGTCTACATGTCGCCTGTCATGTTGAGGAAGCGAGTTGAGGTAACAAAATATGTACAAGGTTTCCAGTAGATTTACATACGACAAATAATACACAAAAATGGTGTAGATTCATTTCCACGTAGGGATGATCGATATTAGAAAAACATCGATGTTGACATCGATGCTAACATCGATTCAAAAGTATCGATGTACGAAAAACATCGATAGCAAAACATCGATATGTCAAAACATCGATGTTTTCTGTAGCAAATAAAACTGTGTATTCCATTTATTTTTTATTCATTTCTTAATTTTTAATTTATGTGTTTATTGTTATTGAAAACACAATACAGGATTTTTTTTTACATTCTCAGTATTTTTTGGGCACACTGTAAAAAAATAACTTTTCCAGGTGTTTTCCCTTTATGGCGGTTTCAATAAACGATCTCAGTTTAGAGTGCAGATAAATCGCGATGATGAACCAATCAAATCAAGTTATTTGACGGAGTCATGTTTAAACTGTGTTTTTATTGGCTAATTTTTGTAATCTATCTGCACATTCGAACTGAGATTGTTTAATGGGACCGGACGTTAGTCGGTGCATTGAAGTTGACAGTTTTTTTAATCCCTAAGGAAATGCAAAAAAATGACTTTTCGTATGGCTTACTTCGATGATGATCAGTGTCATATAGTGCTAAATAGTTGAACTCATATGTAGTTATCTAGTCCCCAGCTAGTCCATCCAACGCTAGATGGCCCTAAAGAATATATTGACGGTTCGATATTTTATTCTCATAACATCGATGTGTCGATGTTATCGAAATCAAAACATCGATATTTTCCAGCTGAATATCGATGTTTATTAAACATCGATGAATATCGATCATCCCTATTTCAACGTAGGATGTTTGAATGGTCAATAGGTTCTGAATTTGATATGATTTAAAAAAATGTGAATACGGATTATTTTATAGCATAGACTGGCAAACGAGCAGATGGCTCACCTGATGGTAAATGATCTCCACCACCCATAGACACCTAAGACACATGGGGGCGTTGCCAACCTAAAAGGAGGGAATGGAAGGGGAGGGAAAAGGAATTGAGGAAGGAAGGGTGGGAAATGGGTCACCGGAAATCTCACCGAACGAAATGCGACTGCAAGCTGCCATTTTACGTCGGTTTTCTGTGAGACAGTGGTATTAAACCAGTCAGGCTGGCCCATTCGTGCTGTAGACGTTACTGTCTACAGCGTGGCTCTACCACTCTTTATAATACATATTATATAGAAACAATAAGTTTTCTTTTTGTAATTTTTTACTCTTGAGTCTTTTTATCTGTCCTTATCCCACCCACATACATATATATTAATGTGGGGTCACGTCGGTGCAATACTCTTCCTCGAGTATGTTGCAGAAACAATTTGGCTAGTTTTTACGACCATTTGTCTGCCTGACGTCAACCTACCTCTGGGGGACCGGATTTTTTTACTCTTGAGTATCAACTCTTATTTTAGGTTTTATTTATTTATCCCTATTCCAGGTTGCTGAAGACGAGAGAACATTCGCTCCAGACACGGAGTCCACCGGCGTGGAACTTCACAAGGATTCCAAATTCTATCAACAATGGGAAAACTTCAAGAACAACAATCAGTATGTCAATAAGGTAAGTAACAAAGTAAAATCATGCAAGGAATGTCATAAATATTATTAAATGTTATTTCATTGCACTGTAGATTTCAAATATTATATTGTTCTTTTAAATATTAAAATACTTAAGGCGACTTCCACCACTATTACTAACCTACAGTTAGTCTTAACCTCATGTTAAATTGAAAAATATATGAATGACATGTTATGAATTAAATGTCATTCATATATATTCTGTAATTACATGTAGTACATGTCAATCATATTTTTTTTCAATTTAATTTGAGGTTAGGACTAACTGTAGGTTAGTAATAGTGGTGGAAGTCGCCCTTAGTTTACTTTTTAAAACTATGGCTAACTTCATTGTAAGATTTTCTTGCAATTTGTCGAACGAATAAGCAAGTGTAATATTTTCGGCGTAATTATATTTTAATTACAGTAATAATTAAACTACAGGTATTAGATTGGAAAATAAAGTACGAGGAATCTGACAACGCCGTAGTGCGCGCCTCGAGGTTCGTCACAGAGAAAATGGGGAGCCTGTTCGGCAACTTATTCGAAAAGACAGAGCTATCCAAAACGTTAACCGAAATATGCAAAATGGACCCCAACTTTACGGCACAAAAGTTCTTAGAAGACTGCGGGAATGACATCATACCGAACATTCTAGAAGCCATGGTCAGAGGAGATCTGGACATACTCAAGGACTGGTGCTACGAAGGCGTCTTCAATATACTAGCGACACCTATCAAACAGTGCAAGCAGTTGGGCTATCGTCTCGATTCCAAGATATTGGATATCGAGCAAATAGAGTTGGTTATGGGGAAAATAATGGACCAGGGCCCTGTTTTGGTGATCACATTCCAGTCACAACAGATCATGTGCGTACGGGACGCAAAAAACAACGTCATAGAAGGAGATCCTGATAAAGTGATGAGGGTAAACTATGTGTGGGTTTTGTGTCGAGATCCGCAGGAATTGAACCCCAAGGCGGCGTGGAGACTGCTCGAATTGTCAGCAAACAGCGTAGAACAGTTAATATAGGCATGTAGATGAATTAAATCGTTGACAGTTTATGATTGTTTTTAATCGTCCCATCCAATTTTCCTGGTCGTGGTTGTCTAAATGTTAAATATCGATATTATAATATCGATAAGTCGATATAACTATGTATTTACTAGGTTTTATTGCTCAAGTCACGGCGTCCAAGACTGACTCAAATATTATGTCTAATATTAACGAATTTAATGGATTCTAACCATTTTAGATATCGATTTTCTTAGTCAGTTGGAACTGGGAGCTTTAATCGACTGATGTTTTTGACTCTCGACGACTCGCATAATAAACAAAAATTAAGATAATTCAACATGGAATGAAAAATGAAGTTTTATAAAATCTCGAAATATTTTTTTATGTTGATGAATTTCGGCTTCAGTTAGAATGATCTGTAAAATATTTGATTGTACGACTTTAAAATAACTAAAGGTCCGCAAGAAATTAGAATAAATGATTGTTCTTTTTATGTACAAATATGGCCAAAGTTACGATATGGATTCACATTATGTTTATTGGAAGTCTGTAGATGTTTCTCACCGAGATAGTGCTGTCATGTTTTTATTTTCGTTTAGTTTTGTTTTATTTTTAAGTTATTTACGGTTTCGGGGAACCTGACGGTATATGAACCTTGGACTTTTTACGTTTTGTAAGAAATGTTGAAGGTGCAAATTAACTCGGCTTTATGAGGAGTGGCATCGCTAGGTCCGTCGAGATTTTATTATGTTTTGAGTTGTAGTTTTTTTTAATTTCCTATTAGTTTTATTTCTACTTTATTTATATTTTAATAAATTGTTTTTTAATAGATTTTTTTGTTTTATTTGTAGTAAAACTGTAATAAATGCAAAAATAATATTGAATATAATGAATTAAACTAACAGACAAGCTTCATAAGCTAAAGCACTGATAGGTTCATACAGAAATATTTTATGTTAAAAAATATTTATTCGAATATTTTCTCCTTCGTCAGTACTGTCTTAAAATGAATCAGTCAGTAAAGTTCCTTACCTTAAAGCTTGGCGTCTCGTTAGCGATAAACGACTGAAGCAGCAACCTCGCAACACCAGAAGGATCACCAATTCGTTGTCGACCTTTAAAGAAAGGGATATGGAATGATGGAAAGGGAAATGGATAAAATGGAGTAAGTTAGTGTATGGCCGTCTGCCTTCTTAAAAAAAAGGTGACATTGTCCACAGTAAATCGACCTTGCTGTTGGTTTCGTACGGTGAGATTTCCGACTCAAATACACTGCCCTGAGCCCCTTCGTAATCCTCATTCGTTGCTGATGTTTAGTAACGACGCGACGGGGTATTGGGCGGACCATATTATTATGAAGTCAAACAAGCAAACGGCCCATATTCCTGTTGATAAGTTGATACAGTCGCCTATGTAAGTCGTAGCCTTATCACTTTAGATCACTACGCTCACTTATCGCTTTACTAATAAAAATAAATTAAAAATTTAAAAACCCCCGACTAAAATCGCCTCTAAAAAGTGAAAAAAAAAATAGTTGTAAATTGTAATATATCCAAGCGCCGCGCCGCGCTATCGTTTCGGGAGACCGCTAAGTAAATAAATAAAAAATACGCAGTTAATAGCCAGGTGATGCCACAGACAGATACACAGAATCACAGATACACACGTCAAACTTCTTTTTGTTGGGTCGGGGGTTAAAAAATCGTACCGATAAATCGTATCAAACTATCATAACTACGATGTAATAAAACATGAAATCAAATACAGATATTTTATTAGAGGCACATTGAAAGTGCGGTCCTACGCCGCCGTACGTCAGTATTTACAATAATCAGCTAATATTAGTGCTAATGCTAAATGATAAAATGAAGCCTAACGGTGACTAGGTTACAAACTGCATGATACGGAATGTGTCCTCGAATCGCTTAAAATAAATCATGTAGTGTGGAAATTATTCTGATTATATTTACCAGTGGCGTAACGTATCGAGGGCTCGTGGCAATTTCATTTCACTTTTCAGTCACGGCTCCCTATATAGTTATAGCTTTTTCGGTCCGGGGGCCCCTTCCGCCGCCGCTGGGGCACCCTATGGTTGGGGCCCCGTGGCTTTTTGCCGATATGCCACTCTGTAGTTATGCCATTGATATTTACTTATAAGGAATCGATTTCAGACGGCGATAGTTTGTCCTGTATCGATACGATATTTTTAATAGTGACATCATGTACTGTATTGATTTAAAGTTATTTACAGTATCTGATAAATTTCATGTACGAGAAATATTGTACTTAAGAACTTTTTGTGTGTATGTAGTCACTCGTATCGTATTTATATGCATAATCGTATCCGATAAAACATCGCAACCGATATAAAATATCGTATCCGGTATATAGAACATAACCGTCTGAATGGACCATAGATATAAAATCTATGAAATATGTACTTATGATAGGTAGGTACTTAGTTTACAAGTATGTTGTATGTTTATTTATAAAGAGGGTTAAAATAAAATTATTCATCCAATACAATTTTCACACAACACAAGCTTAAAAATACAGAACAGAATAAAATAACCTAATTTGTATCAAGACCGTTTAAAATTACAAACACATTAAAAGTGCCATTACATTTATTTTATCACTAATTAAAAATATCTAAAAATTCCGCATTCGTAAGCTCAATGACATAAATAACGATTAGCACAATGTTGCAAGTGTAAAAATGTATTTATAAACGTTAAAGTGTTGCCACAAAAGAGCTAATAATTAGACGGATTGTGTTCGCGCCTATTCCCAAAATTGGGCGATCTGGGCGGACCCACAAAATTCGTGAAAAGGCGAAACTTATGTGTTGCACACAAATTACTAATAAATAATTATAACTCTTCACCACCTTTATTTATAAACATTGAAAATATCAAAAATCAGATTTCAATATTGTAAATGCTATTAGTACCGAAGTTTGACTTAGCACCAGTACATAAGTATTTATATTGAAAATTAGCATGTATTATATTTTATTTTTAAAAAACGGTTTCAGAGTTTTTGAATTTTCATCAAAATTTTTATTGAATATATTAAAAGTATAAATGTCAACGTTTATAAATAAAGACATCTAGTCTCCGATCACAACCGTGCACCTATTCAACTATTCGTGACGCGAATATACTTTTTGGATTATGTAGTATTTGAATAAATCCTAGAAAGCACTAGTAGCTTAGTACTAGTAGTACTTATTTCGATAAATGTCTTTATGTCGACTCGTATATGAGAATATTATGACCGTTACTTAATTTTAACTAGTTCTTAACTTAAACCTTATTTTGTCTCTTTCACTGTCACACCATTTGACGAAGGTAAGAAAGGGAAAATAACAATGACGATTGATATCAATTATATTATTTCCATAATTATTTTCTAATACGTTTTGCTTTTCACGTTGGTTTACAGAAGATAGTGGTAAGAATCCAGCCGAGCCGGTATTCATGCTATAACCAAAATGGTTTAAACCACGTCTCTATTACTTTTAACTAACACAAAAAAGAGGTTCCATCTACTACACAATCCAAGAAGTATCAATCTACCCACAATATTCAACGTGAAATAAGACAATACAATATATATAAACGCATTGACAAACATCGATTGAATTATATGAAAATAGACAATCACATTTAATACAGATGCATTGTTAGGCCTGTGGTACATGCGCCGATAGCCATATAGCCAGTACAAATTCGATTATGCATTTATTTAGGCGTATTTGTACAATTTTAATGGATTTTCATTGATTCTACAGTCAATGTAAAATATTGAGTGTGATAGTATGAGACTGATAAATGTTTTTGTTATTATAATAAATAGTGTGTGAAGATACATACTATATAACTTGACCGGTCTGAAATTAGTCACTTTATGCGTATTCACGTCGCCGCTTGTGACTGACTTGAGACCTATTAAATTAAATAACGGATCCTTTGTCGTCGCCATTTTTATTATCGATACAATTTTTAGATTTATCGATCAAGTTTAATACTTGCAGCACTTAGATAAATCTAGATTTAAACATAATTAAGGTGATATGTAAAATATTTAGAAACATAATTTAATATACTTTGAGGGCAAAATATCAAGTAATACCGTCAATAATTGTACAAATACACCTAGTAGTAATATGTATGTCGGTGTGGCGTAGTGTTTCAGTCCCTCGCCCACTGCATGACGCTGGTGTCGAGCCCCCCGGCCGAGAGCAGCCGCGCGTCGTCGCTAGTGAAGCGCACGCTCGTCACGTGGGAACTGTGCCCGCCGTACGAGTGGCACAGCGACTACAACGTACAACATACGTGCAATACCGATGCAATCAACACTCAACAGTACCGACACCATCTCTTTCCACCTGCCCTTCATCATCATCATCAGCCACAGGACGTAGGCCTCCCCAACAGTGGCGTACATAGGCATTCCGGTCAAGTTAGACAAAATTATTTTCTTCAACATTACCATCAGCATCGTCCCCGTGTCGATTTAAAATATAAATAAATAAATACATCCAACTGTCACACACCTAGTCCTGACCCCACACTAGGTATTATAACCTGTATCGTGGGTGTCAGAGACTATGACAGACTTTCGGTCTCACAACACCCAGATCAGAAACATATATCTGTGGGCCACACAAACATTTGTGTCGGTGCGGGAATCGAACCCGCGGCCTTTCGCTTTACAGCCGACTGCTCGTCCGCTGCGCATAGAGGCTGAAGGACAGGTAGAAAGGTAAGAGAGGGTATGTCCCCTGTCCCGCTCACCTTAGGTTGTGTGACGGGGTAGGCGAACAGCTTCACTTTGCCGAAATCGTCGCCAGTCGCCGCCAGACGACCGTCATGGGATCTGGGGACCATAATATATTCATCATGTCAATTTACGTATAGCAGAAACTATTAGAAATAGGAACGTGAACTTTTCCACATAGCTTTTATCACTAAGGGTTTTTGGAAATTCGTCTCCTAAAGGGTTATGACGAGGGATGAGTTTGTATAAAATAAATAGTAAAAGTTTATTTACTAAATGTCACACCATTTATACTGTGTAAAAGCGCTATAATGCGCGAAGATCTACATGTCGGTAAACTTCAGTAGGTACGCGGCACATGAATTTCGCATAAGGCATGCCGGGCAAGTTCATGTTTGTTATCGACAAAAGTCTTTCACCGCTAAAATCAGCTGTTCGTCCCGAAAAAATCAATCCTGTGGCTTCACTATTACACCTATTCGACTGATTTTTGGTACAAACTCTCGTAACGTTGTAAGGTCTATCTAGTATGAAATAATATCGTTATGTCGGCGCCACTCGGTGTGTGAGATTATATAGCGTTTATGTGTATGGATGTATAGTCGACGGCATGTGGTGGCAGCTGACCTGGTGCAGGAGTTGATGTCGGTGCCGTCTGCGTTCTCGGGCCACACGCCGATGGTGTGGAAGGTGATGGGGCAGGTGGTGGAGCTCCACTGCACGTCGCGCATGCTCGTGGGGGACGTCACCTGGCGGCAGGTGGTCGCGTTCCCTGCGACACAAACAACTGCTGGTAGGATGCGATGACGACAACTGAACACATAGTGTTAAAACCTGACCTTGTAGACCAGATGTTCCCGAATTTATTTTGTCTACTTTGAAAATAAATTTCTTTTAACGCCACCCATTATTTACCTACTTAAAAACCACTATAACTTCAAATTAAATACATAATTGTGAGCTATATCAGTTGAGATCCCGTTAGTTCTGGGTCTCTTGCCGCTCCCCATTAGGCATGCAGCATCTTTGCTAATTATCTAGACTGACAATCAAATGTGGTTCATCTGATGGTAAGTGATCTCCACTGTAATTCATAGACACTCATAACATCAAAAGAATCATAGATACATCGCCAACCCTAAAAGAAGAACGTAGGGACGGAGATCGGGCATTTAGGCCACTTTAAATTTCAATCTCTGCCACTTTACGTTTGTTTTCTGTACCACAATGGTATCAACCCAGTCGAGCCGGCCATCGTCTACGGCGTTGCTCTACCACTCATATAATGTATGTAAATACATGGGAGGTGTTGTAACTTACAGAATAACAGTTCATAGTCCCCGGAGTTGCTTCTGATGTACTGACTGTCTTCAGACCAATCTAGATGTGTGATGTAACTCGAATGACCCTGTTAAACGTACATATACATACTTTATTTCATTTTGATTACGACTACAATCAAATTCACAGCGCATTTATAGCACAAATGATCAGAATAATGTATTTTCCTCCTCTAATAATAATATGGCTACTACATACTTTGGCACAACTGTAAAGCACTAAAGAGTTTTATACTAAGTACTAAGCTTGATAGGCATTACAAAGAATATAGAAGCTTAGTCATTTATCTACATTTGACTCATTTTATATCTTCATTAATTTCTGCCATGCGTTTAATATTATTACTTAAAGTTTCTATCAAGCACATAGTTTTAGCCATAAAGAGCGTTTTTCGACCGACTGCAAAAAAAAGAGAAGATTCTCAACTCAATTTTTTTGTAATGTATGTTGAGATATATCTCCGCCAAATGTGGACCGATTTTCAAGATTATTTTTGTGTTCGATAAAGATTATTCCAAGGGTGGTTCCACATAAATTTGGTCACGATCAAATAAGTTTTGAAGTCGATCAGTTAAGTTTTTCAACTTATGATTATTAAATCAACGACTCGCCTATGTTCTCTTTAAATAGCTTATATCATCAAGGATAGTATACTTTTTTAATAATTAAATTACATTAATAATTACTAAAAACAGAATTTGACTACATTTCTCTATAATACCATGCAAATGTTGTTAGTTATTACCCGTCTACGTTTTTTCTCCGTGCACTAGAAATGCGTGAAAAGGTTAACACAGTTACATATATCTGAAAATTACTTATATTTAAACTATTATGAATATTTCCGAACGTGAATAAGTTCACAAGTCGACTTACAGTATTGTACACAAACTGACACTCTAAATTGAGTGTATATTGTGGATCAAATGAATAATCTTTTTCGAAGGGGGCAAGTTAGGAGTAAAATAAATCAGTGTGGATTGTGGAAGAGGCAAGAGATGTATTAGGATTGTAGGTTCATAGTACTCTAGTCTCTGCAGACCGTCATGGGACGCAGGCGTGAGTGTGTATGTTTGTGGTGATAAATGACTAACTCGACAACCTCGACAGGTTAGTGGACTAACTAAAGGTCTAGAGGTATATAATTATCCTATTTAGTTGCCGGTTTTGGTACGATATTGCAAGTCGACTTGTCAACTTATTTACGTCTACGGAAATACTCCTAATATTTTAATTATAATTATTCTTTATAGTTAAGAAGTACATTGTAATTATTGATGTTGAAATATATATGATAGGGATTCAAAATTAGCTAATAGATCATTCGAGGTATTTTATTCTTAAGAAGTTATGAAAAGTATTATGTATCCGAAGAGCTAATAGTATTTAATGAAAACCTGGAGAACAATTTGGTCCTTATTCATACACATATTGGGATTGCTCATCCAGGGATTTGAACCAACACCCTATAAATTCTCATCATCCCTGTCCCTACTTCTAGTGATACTGTGTGATACATGGGTAATACTGACCAGACACTTCCCGAGCCTGCTGTACCTCGTCCCGTTGTCGTCGACCCTGTAGACATAGATGAAGTTGTCGCGCGACCCGAGCGCCACCATCTTGTTGTCCGGAGAGTATTGGATCGTTTGGATCGGCTCGGAACTGTGGGATTAACGCGATGATCAATGCGCAGCCGTAGCGTAGTGGTGGACTAATAGTATACTATAGACGTGGGCGAAGGGCCCCTTTTCTTTCGTTCCCAAAATCTACCCAATAAGAGGGGCTTTTTGCTAGGCTCCAAATACGCTGTGATAAAGTTTGGGGGTAAGGCATTTAAGGGGGCTTCGTGAGGCCCCTTTAAGTGTGAGGCTGTGGGCCGGGGCCCACTCCGGATACGCCTAATTACGCCACTTGCTCAATGGCTAAAAGGAGATGAGCGACTTTTTTTTTATGCTTGGATAATAGCTGTCATTAAACGGTTTTCTATAAGATAGTGGTTTGTTGCCTCTTTGGTCTAGTGGCAGCATATATTGGCTGTGAACCGGAAGGTCCTGGGTTCGATTCCCAGGTCGGGCAAAGCAAATTTTCTAATTTGATTTGCTCGCGATTGGATCCCTCAGAGGAGGTTGACGTCAGGCAGGCAGCCGGTCGTAAAAGCGAATCCAATTCCTTTCTGTAAATGGTTGAAAAAGTGTGTTGTGCCGACCCCACATTAAGGTGGGATAAGGGCAGGTAGAAAGACTAAGTTACAATATTATGAATAAATAGTAAATACGAACCCGTCGTGATGCTGCGTGAGCATCTCCCTGGAGTGGGGGTCGAACACCATCCACTTCCCTGAGAGTCCCCCCACGGCGATGACCCCCCCGTCTGCGGACCACGCGCAGCACTGCGCACGCTCCTGGACAACGTCATACAACATTCATCATACATAAATAAATACACCCAACAGTCACACCTGAGTCCTGACCCTACACTCAGTGACGTGCACAGACACTCCGATCAGGGTAGACAAAAACTTGTAAAATGATTTTCTTTAACTCTTACATCACTATTCCTCTCCTAGTCATCTCCATGGCGATTTAAAATATGATCAGGGCACAGGGTACAAAAACATGTGCAAGGACGTGGCTTTATTCTTAATTTCGTCATCCTACTATTGAGCTGTGGAACAATGTTCCGTCTGGTATTCTCCCCCCTACTTTGTTCCCCTTTTTTGACCATTTTTAAACCCCTCTTCCCTCGGTGACCACTCGTAGTAAAGCCAAAACTCCCCCCTCTCTAGTTTTCACGCAGTGATTTATATATGTTATATGGTTTAAATCATTTTTAGTTGAAGAAAAGTTAAAAAATAAAATGTTATGATATATATGTATCTTTGGGGGAGGCCCATGTTCAGCAGTGGACGTCCTATGGCTGATGATAATGATGTGTAATATTACCTATGACCTTTTAAAAGTGCTAATCGCTGCACATATTTGAATATAGCTCCAAAAATCACAATTCTTAAACGATATTGACTACGTGACGAAAACCTAAATTTCCCCGTAACCAAGCGTGGTATTTTGAAGATCCCTTCCCCCAGAACGGGTGACGTAATATGTGTAGGTTCCGTATGCAGGGTGCAGGGTGTACCTCGATGTCCTTGCTCCAGACGGTGGAGTGGCTGAGCGCGTCCCACAGCTGCAGCAGCCGGTCCCACCCCGCCGTCACGAACTGCGCCAGGGAGGGATGCGTCGCCAGTCCCCACAGCTCGTCCACGTGACCTGCCAACACAAAACCGATCAGGAATAACGCTTTTAGATACTGACCTAAAACTTTAACATTGACAGTACCATCTTTACCATAAGGGCACACGGGGCCCTTGCCTAGGGCCCTCCGACCTTAAGAGACTCCCCAAAGGCTGATGAGTTTTAATCGAACAGATGGGTCACCTGATGGTAAGTGATCTCTACCGCCCATTAACGCCCAAGACAAGAAAATCATGGGTGCGTTGCCAATCTAAAAGGAGGGAAATAGGGATTGGGGAGGCGGGGAATTGGGCCACCGGTAAACTGTCACCGAACGAAACGCGACAGCGAGCTGCCATGTCGGTTTTCTATGAGACAGTGGTATCAAACTGTTCGACCCGCCCCATTCGTGCTGTAGATGTAATTGTCTGCAGCAGGGCTCCACCACTCAAAAAGTGTCACTCATTTTCTTTCAGTCCAAGGCCACGGGTGAGGGCCCATTTTGTCCAAACCCGACTACGCCACTGCAACAATCTTTTATCTATCTATCTCTCTCCAATTAATGGTCGAGTCAGGATACTTCATATTGTTGCAGAAAAGATTCTGCTCAGTTTTCGACCGACTTCCAAAAAGGAGAAGGTCCTCAATTCGTATCTGTATTTTTTTATGTATGTTACGCGATATCTCCGACAAATGTAGACCGATTTTCAAAATTCTTTTTGTGTTCGATAGAGCTTATTTCAAGGGTCCCATATAAATTTGGTCAGGAACGGATTTGAAGTCGGTCTGTTAAGTTTTGAAACTTGTGATTATTGGTTCACGCTTACTAACCGAGCACGGCGGGTGAGAACCCGAGCTCGAGGTCCCCGTGCAGGATGCAGTTCCTGGTGGTGCCGAGGAACAGCTGGCTGCCGCGACCCTCGGCCACCACGCGCACGCCGCCGTAGTGGCCCTCGATCTGCAACAAATACACTTTTTCAACTGAATACTTTTTAGGCGCGTTAAGCATTTTATTTTCTTGGTATTGAATGAGAGTGAGCCATCACACTCGGTAATGTAACGCTCTTTCGGGTAAAGTCGCCTCGAGTCGGCTAAAAGGAGTGAGAGTTATAATCAATATCACCCACCTATCAACCCCCAAGAAACATTTATCAGTTGAATGATAAGAAAAATCTAGATCAGAGGTTTTTATCTATCATTAACTTTGGTGACCAAGGCGAGGAGTATGATGCGCTGTATGTTCTTCGCTCTCTATTTTAAAACGATTAAGTGATTGTTTGAAACAAAATTTGCTTCAAACTTTATAATTTGCAATTTTTATAACAGATTTTAAATACATCAAACTATATCTAGGCAATAGCCAAAAACGAATATTATGACATTTGACGTTGAATAATTTACGAGTTACGACACAGACAGAGAATTTATGCGACTTTTGAGAAAATCTTCAGAACTCCAAAATGACCTATACGAATTTCAAGTTCATTATTTATTATTCCGAGGCAAAAGGCTTAATATGAACTGGATTAATAAAGAAGGCTCCTCAAATATTTAACTTGCGTTTCAGTATTGAAAACCATAACTACACTCACCACGGTCTCCCTGACGGGCGCCTGTAGATGCGCATCAAACAGCACGAGCCTGCCGTCCTTCCCCCCCGCGGAGACCACCCCCCCATCCTTGAGTGCGCACACGCTGAACACGGCCCCGTCATGCACGCCCCGCACCAGTCGCGCCACGGTGTTGGTGCCGCGAGACCATACCGTTATGTTGCCGCTTGAGTCACCAGATAGGACGTCACCTGGGGTAAGGGGGCAATTTCAACCAGTGGGCACTTAATACCATGGTGGCAAAAATAGTGACGGCAAAATAAATGTTTTTCTATCCAAGCATGGTAAAGTGACTACACTGCACCTAATGGCAAGCGTAGTGCAGTCCAAAAATCTAACGAATACCGACAAACACTGGATTTATCAGTGTTCACCAAAATCATGCTGGCCTATTGATACAAAAAAAAAAAGAATTCGAGGGGCTTCCGACAAGATAGGCGGATGTCCGATGCAGACACAGGGATACCATACCCGTCTCAACCAACCATCAAATCATGTCGCAGGTTTTAGCACCATGTGTACGGTGGTTGCCATCCGGGCGGATATGCATATCCTACCACCAACGATTTTGGCATTTGTTGGCGGCAAAAATATAGCAACGCCAAAATGAAATATAGTGTGATGACAAACAGCTGACCCAATCTTTTATGATGGGTTATGGTAATTTTATTTTAGATGAATTATTTATATTTTAGCATCCTCAGTTCAAATCAGAAAACAATATAAACATAACAATATATAAGCTCACGCCTGTATCCCCGGAGGGGTAGGAAGAGTTGTACTAGCGAACTAGAACACACACATTTCGCCGAGCTTAGTTCCGTCCCAGGTGTGATAGGTGCGAAACTATCGCCACAAATTCCAGACTCCGGGCTGATGCGGAAAAATCCAACATCACTTTGCCCGACCCGGGGATCGAACCCGAGACCTCAGACGGTAGTCGTACCGAAATACAACCACGCCACCGAAGCAGTCAACAATATAAAATTAATATAAAATTCAGAAAGTGGCTATTTTTTTTTAGCAGAGACTGGCAAACGAGCATATGGGTCGTAATTCGTCAATTGATGGTAATTGATTGCCACCGCTAGATACCCAAGACGCAAAAAGAATCATGGGTGCGTTGCCAACCTAAAAGGAGGGAAATAAGGATTGGGAAAGGGTAATTGGGGCACCTGAATTTACGTCGGTTTTCTGTGAGGCAGTGATATCAAACCGGTCGAGCCGGCCCATTCGAGCTGTAGGTACCTGTCTACAGCGAAGCCCTACCGCTCAGAACAGGCACTTTTAAAAAGCCTCAATTCATTATCCAATATAACTCACCGTTATGATTGAAAGCGAGACAGGTGACGTATTTAGGTTTGTCTCTCGATTCGAAGATGCCCATCCTCTTGTACAGCATGTTGGTTTGGTCGAGGGTCCAGAACGCGATGTGGTTTTTGCCGCACGTCACTATCTGGTTGCGATCTAGCGGATGAAACTCCGCCGCCACTACTGTATCCACTGAACACTGGGGAAATATTGATTTTATTTCTTTTTTAATTGTGTACGCAATTGGGTATTTGACTATGTTTGATTTTATACACATATTTATATGTAATAGCAAATAAAACAAAAAAAGAAACTTCTGTAAAAACTGCATCGAAATTGGTTGAAAAATGAGGCAGTAACTCATATTTTAAATTTTGCAATGAGCAAGAGTGGGGACGTAGTGGGGATATCTTGCTATCCCTTTCCAACACACGTACCGTTATTCGTGACACGTGACGTGATTATACTGGTACTTCTCTTTCCCGCAATTTGAAGGTTACATCAAATTTCTAAGGCATATAACTTTTTATTTTTGAGAATATTACAATATTTCTTTCTGTTCTATATTTTAAACGACGTAAATTTTATTTAAAATTAATTTTTAAAATTAGTCAAGTACCCAATTTGAATATTTTATATTTATACTTAGGTTGGCATCTACAGTACGAACTTCGACGAAGTCAAGTCAAAGAAACGAACTCAGTGAGGATTTGGAGATTTTGGGCCTTACTTATAAAAACATTTTCGCTTATCTTTTCGTTAAGAATAGTCTAACTTTTTCCTTGCGTTACATTGTTTAAAAATGAAAGGGACAAGCTATGGTTAAAGATAAGCAGCGCTTAAATATTTTTATAAGTAAGGGGCTTTATGTTCATACATTTGACTAGCAGCGCCACTTTGCGGAAACTAAAACGAATTAAAAAATGTATGGAGAAACTATCGTCGATTTTTAGAATCGAGAAAAGCTCGTACTAAGTGTACAGATATTGTTATAGTTAGTATTTTTTCTTTCTTCATTTCGCCTGCCTTTACTTTTTAATGCAACTTTTCAAGTATGTTACAAAGAATATTCGGCTAAATTTCAAAACCGGCTGCCTGCCTGACGTCAACCCCCTCTGGGGGATTGTTAAGAGTTAATCATAGCACAAGTTTTGCTATATCTTTTTTAATATATATATTTTTTTAAACTGAGTCACAATAGATTCTACGAGCTTAACCATGAGATTCCATGCATAATCTCAACATTGACATTATTAGTACTATGATGTAATGTAAAGAAGACATTACAGATAAGATTATAGTCCAAAATATAACAAGAATATCAACAAAGTATTCTGAAGAAGTTTTTCATACATTGAAATAAAACTATTCTTACGGATTCTATCACGATTAGGTTTTTAGAATAGTTTTATTTCAATGTATAATATTCACGTAAACTTAAGAAATCAGTATTTTTATACATTTTAACTTATAGATTTCAAATTATAGCATTTAATATTGACAATAGAAACAAAGAATAATTTAAAACACACACGAAGTCAAGTCAATAGACAACAACAAGACAACTGAAATTACTCCACAATTTTTTTTACCTTGGTCTCAGTCAAGCAATGTCCCTTGTCATGCCTCTGCCACTCCCAGACGGATATGGTGTGATCGGGCCCCTCGTCGACAGCAGCCAGGAGTGTTCCACCATCAGCCCTGGAGAATGTGACGCAGGAGACGGAGCGCTCCATGTGGCCGGCGCCGATCACCGCCAGCGTCGCCAGGGACACGGAGTTCCATACCCTCACGTGGGGCTGGTGGGAGAAATAATAATAATAACATCCAACAGCCATACTCCGTTGTATTCCAGTACACGCCGCTGCATCCCACTGTACCCCACTGCATATCCCACTGCAACCCACTGCACCCCACTAAATTCCAATGCATCCCGCTGCACCCTACTGTAAATTCCTCTGTAAGGTGTCTTCGTACCATCAAAACCCGTTGAACTACTTCGGAATTCCCGGACAAACTTTCATCCCCTATTTTAGGACTTTAGGGGACATGGAAATGGACGTAAACACTGTTTCGTTTCCCTGCAGCGTAGGCAGCGGTTTCTGTACCTCTCGCATTGCCATTGTCCATGAGCGACGGTAACTTACCATCAATAAAATAACGCAGTTAATTAAGTTATAGTTACCAAACCCTAAACTAAAACTGGATAAACATTGCATAAATAAGATGATATGCTAAGAATAATTTTAGGCATATAAAGGAACATAAAGTATATACAATACATATAAATATTAATCACTTTTCGACCGACTTCCCAAAAAGGAGGAGGTCCTCACTTCGTCGGTTTTTTTTTGTATGTTACGCGATATCTCCGCCGAATGTGGACCGATCTTCAAAATTCTTTGTGTTCGATAGAGCTTCTTTCAAGGGTGGTTCCATATAAATGTGGTCACGATCGGATTTGAAGTCGGTCGGTTAAGTTTTTAAACTTGTGATTATTAATAGATAGAGTGATTCAAGAGGAAGGTTTATATACATAGGTTTACATAATACATGCATAAATTCATCCACTAAAGGGATTTAACGAGGGATGAATATTTGTCAAGACTATTACGCGGGCGTAGCCGCGGGCAAAAGCTAGAAGTCACTAAAGCCTAAAATGAAGCTGTTAAGATAAACATTGCACAAATAAGATGATATGCTAAGAACAATTTTAGGCATATAAAGAAACATAAACTATATACAATACATATAAATATTAATAACCTTTTTAAACAATAAGATTACCTAACTGTGATCATAATAAGAACACAATGTGTTGTAGTTTGCAACGCACGTCATATCTTGCATGTTATCAGATGACACATTGTTTATCTTCGGAGAAAAGCAAATATGATAAAATCATATTGATCAGCACATACGTTTGAAATAAATTTTCGAAGTTAAAAACGGCAATTTTGGCCCTTGAATCACACAGACCAAATGGAATTGTCTGTGTGCTATGCCAAATAACAGTTTAGTAATAGTCTCTAAGATTAGACGAAACTATAAGGGTTCCATTATGGCCATTTGGATTCGGAATCAGTGGTCAGGCAAGAGGTAAATATGTGGGCAAATTATATCGCGAGGCCTAGTAGTAATGGGCTGATCTGGTTTCGTTTGGATGGCCCAAAGTGGTCATTATTCTTTTGACATGTTATCAATTTAGCTGTCGTTTTATGACGTATAATTTTTTTTCGTTGTATTCATCAAGGCGCTAGGCTCTTCGGACCGCGAGGCCGTAGGTGATGGCCCACGTCGCCCACGCCTTACGACGCTTCTGTTCGGAGCGCTAAAAAAGTCCCTTACCCTGGCATCGAGCCTGTCATGTCCCGCGCACTGTCCGCTCGCGATGACCAGCTTGTTGGGATGCACGGCGAGGCACTTGACGTCATCCGTGTGTCCCGTGTAGTGTCGCTGGCACTGCTCCTCCACGTTGAACAGCACCACCACGGCAGCCACGAAGTACACGATCTCACCAGTCGGGAGCAGGTACAGGTTGCTGCGGCAGTCTTTACCCCTGGAACAATTCAAGAGTTTGTGCTCTGAAAAATCTGCAAAAGACTTGTCTTACCGCCGAATGTTCATACACTTATGGTAGCTTTATGCCGTTTAAGGCCGCCTTATCTGTCATAATTGTATAGGGAAAATCAATATAAGAAGCCGTTAAAGTTGAGCAGCGTTTGACCATTCGGGTGTTAAAGTTTTAAAACACCGAACGTTGTACGCAAAGACATTCAACAGTATATAGACGGGACAACAGCACAAAACTTGTGATCCAAAAGTTATGACCTAGTGGTCATAAGTCGCTCAGTTTATTTGAAATATACGCGCGCCAGGCCGGCCAGCGTAATAATATTGGGAGAATTAACTTATCTTACGTGATTCTTAATCATTCACATAACATTCTAGGGTGTAAAGTGTAATAATCGCTCTCGCATTGTAATAAGTGGTTGATGGCGGTACTGAAGTCGAGATCATTTTTTTTGTATGGAAACTTGCATGATAGCCTCTATAGTTATTAATATTAAATATCTTTGGTTTTACGAGTCAGTACTCCATATTCATGAAATCTGAACCAAATTAATATTATACCACCTTGAAACACTCTTCAAAAAACTGAACAGATTCTGCAACACACACAAATTGGTAATACTGGGCACGTTCCTAATAACGCATGTACAGTACTATAATCAGATAAGTTAGTCAATGTCCAAATTATTATTGGCAAGAAGGTACACCATTTAGAAATGGCGGGAACGGGATTCACTTGGAACTCCAAAGTACGAAAAATTCCAAAAAACTTTAGCAATTGTAATAATATAAACGCGTTTGTAAAACAACATTAAACAAGCAAATATGACAAAACCTGGCATCGTTGATTATGATTTGTTAAGAAATCAAAATTGGAAGATGGGAGTTTTTGAGATACTTGCAATCTCTAAGGTACTAGTGGTAAAACTTTTGATGCATTAAAACAGTATAACATACCCTTAACCGTGGGAAATTTAAAGAAAAAAACCATGCATACGAAGTTTGGTGGTCAGTGGTCATCGTAACAGATGTTCGCTGAAGCGGGGCGTACAGGATAAAGTCTTTTTGAATTGCCCACTTTATTGTAGGTAATGTCTATTGCCTATTGTTGTCGCCTTTTTTGCTCTAGTGGCAGCATATATGGGCTGTGGATCGGGAAGTCCTTGGTTCGATTCGGTCGGGAAAAGCCATTTTTCTAATTTGATTTACCCGAGACTGGAAGCTCCAGAGGTAGTTGACATTAGGTAGGCAGCCGGTCGTAAAAACTAATCCAAATCCTTTCTGCAACCTGCTTTAAAAAGTGTGTTGCGCCGACCCCACATTAAGGTAGGATAAGGGCAGGTATGAGAATGTCTATTCCCTATCGTTGAGTAAAGCGTTGCTTGTGTTGCACTGACCTCACATAAAAGTAAGGGTAGGTGGAAAGAAAAAAGTGTCTATTATAGTAGTCCTATTTCAACCTACCTTCATCCCACAACGTAGGGTCAGCGTAACACACATTTTCAAGCATATTGCAGAAAGAATTCAGTTTAGTTTTTAGAACTGGTTGCCAGTCTGAAGTCAACCACCTCTAGAGGTTCCATTCCAGGGTAAATCAAATGAGAAAAATGGCTTTGCCCGACCTGGGAATCGAACCCAGGACGTCCCGATCCATAGCCCATATATCCTGCCACTAAACCAAGAGGGTGACATACTAAAATCTCTTATACTAAAGCATGTTAATATTGATGATTATTAGAAAACTAATGAACAATACCTAAATGCCTCATTTTTTGTACCACATTGTTATATTTTTGCTCTAAATACAGTATATCAGTATTTAATCTTTGTTCAAGTAGTAATGTGCGTGTACAGTTAACTAGGGTTGCTAGCGTTGTACATAATTATTTTCAACTGACTTCACAATACAAGTTTAAAAACTTAACCGACCGACTTCCAAATTACCGATCGTGACCAAATTTATATGGGACCACCCTTGAAATAAGCTCTATCGAACACAAAAATAATTTTGAAAATCGGTCCACATTTGGCGGAGATATCTAGTAACATACATAAAAAATAAAAAAAACGACGAATTGAGGACCTCCTCCTTTTGTGGAAGTCGGTGGAAATGGAGAACGTCCTCAATTTTCTGTAATTTTTTATGTATGTTATTCGAAATCTCCGCCAAATGTGGACCGATTTTCAAGATTCTTTTTGTGTTCGACAGAGCTTATTCCAAGGGTGGTCCCATTTAAATTTGGTACAATCGAGACGACGACGACGACAAGACACGTCTCAATAATCATTATTGAGTCTATTCTACACAAGAATTAAGAATTATCTAAATTACAATAAAAAGCAACAATTATTTTAAATCACCATTTCGGTCAAACAACCTAACTAATGTAATCTAGAATTACAAACCTTGAATAGCCCTGCTTAAGTGCCTAAATTGTGGTTACCAAGTTAACTGGGGCCAGTAATTTACAAACCACCGACTGTTTAATCGTTACTCTAGTATTCTACTGGCACCGATTAGTGGAATTAAACTTTACCACAAGCCTAAAAATACTTTTTGAATAGCAACCAACTAACCTAGTTAAAATAAAATTACGAGAAATTATCTAAAAGTGAAAGAATTTGTGAGTAAATGCAACGCACGATCAGCCAAGCGTAGCATACAAAAACCAACCTTGGGTGCAACTGTGCCCGGAGTAATGAAGCTGTTACAAAACAAAGGCGTAATTTTCCGCCAGCGGAACAAATTAGAGGCTGCTAGGTGAGTTGTTCTTGTAGTTCCAGTAAAGTGTCAAAATAGTAAAAATAGTATTTTAGGAAACTGTGATGACAGTACAGTAGACAGTAAAAATAGTGAGAACAGCTTATAAACTTACATTAGCATACTTACATTAGTGCGTTGCTGATCTTTGCGGGATTTTGGACTTAGACAAGTTTTTCTGTGACACTGTTCACAGTATAAGTACTGCTCGTACTCATAATACCGGTGGCTGTGAACCGGGAAGTCCTGAGATAGATGCTCAGGTAGGGCGGGTGTTGGTGCAGGGTGTATAACACGATTTCCCCGGAACTGGATTTTCCAGAGTAGGGTTGACTTCAGGCAGGCCGGTCGTAAAATCTAAATCAAATCCTCTCTGCGACATGCTTGCAAAAATGTTCCGCTGACCCCACATTGGGAGGGGATAAGAGCAGGTGGAAAGAAAGAAAGAAGGACATGATAACGTTTTTCTGTGATACAGGGATAAAATGTATGCAGAAACATTGTAAATATGACAAGTAAATCTCCCAAGCGGGCGGGACCTCCAGCAAAATTAATGAACGATACAAAGACAATCATAAAATGAGCTGGAAGTTATCAACAAACCGATGCATTAGTGGCACTCCTGTTTACCCTTCAGGGATCTAGAGCGTCTACTAATGAATTAGTTTATTCAATTTCCCAACTCTATATAGAAAGTAGAAAGTTTTTAGGTTAATTACCTCGGGAGCTACATTTTGCTGCCATATACCCTTCGTTCGAAGGGTGTGGTCAAATTATAACAGACAACGTCTAGAGGTCGTCCTATAGCAGACAAATTGGATACTCCAATATTAAATGATAAATATGTCGTACGAGTAAATATAATTTTCACCTGTCTTTATGTACACAAAATTATGTCTGTTATTCTCGAAGGTTCAGACGCGAACTAGCGAACTAAAACACCTACATTTCGCCGAGCTTATTTACGTCCCAGATATGATAGGGGCTAGCCTAACATCATATTAGGTAGAGACTCCGGGCTGATACTTCATAGAAAAACCCAATGCGCACAGACACAGTTATCCCACATGTTTGTTACATTTTCTGAAGCGACTTTGTTAAATGATCGGAAGAAAGCTTGAACTACGTTAAAGGTTGCTTTTTGGCTGAAAAAACGTGACCGGGATTATATAGGGGAAGAAAATTTTATCCACAAATAAGCTAAATTGATTGAAACGCCGCCAAGGCTGTTAGCCTTAAAGCAAGTTAAAAATATTTCATAACACTCATCTGCTGAACTGTTTGTAGGAACTATAAAATATAAATAACCTGTATATGCTCGGTGCAGTATGATATCATTTTTAAATGCAAAATTGACGTTTAGCTAACACGAGTAGTGCCTGTCGCTGGAAGTCGTAAAACTCAGTACACAACGTTGCAGTAACATTGCAGGATTTTGTTCTGATGCTATGGATAATTTTGTCCCCCAGAGGGGGTTAACGTGAGGCAGATAGCCGGGCGAAAAAACAAAGAGGAAAGCTTTCTTCAATATGCTTAAAAATGTGTTAAGCCGAACAATCATTAAGTAGGATAAGGGCAGGTGGAAAGAAAAGAAAGAAAGCTATAGGTTATTTTCTACGATGGGGGTCATAGTACTGACCCACATTAATATACGAGTCTTATTTTATCAGGAACAACGATATAAGCGTCCAGCACCCAGAGACAAAGCACCCAGGCCCAAAACAAACATTTGTGGCTTACATACATTTGTCTGCGTACGCAATCGAACTGGAAGTTTCACATGTTTTCTCTTTTTAGTTTTCCTAGATAATTATGCTTGGGACCAACAAAAGAAAGTCAGTGGAAATGGTATGTATGTACATAGGCGTGGCGAGCTAGTCGGAATTAGGATTTAAATACACTTATTTGAAGCAAAGAACACCGCTGTCCAGTAGATTACAAAATGCTTACTGCTTTTTATAGTATAGCAAAACATATTTTATGTACATGATTAGTATATTTTCAAATGTACGAACGCACGAATGGTTTATTAGTATTGTATTATATGAATTAACGTTCATTTGTGTGTTTGGCGTCACTAGTTCCTATACGATTTTCTTAAATCTTACCACTCACTTTACTGGTATCCCTTTTCTAAGCTTTGGATATACTATTTCATGAATGTACCTCTCTTTGTCCATAAAAGCGGTCCTTTAAATCTTCCTTCATAAGTACAATGTTTATAAAGGATTTTAATTCGTGTGAGTTTTCTCATTAATTCTCCTGAGCTTAAATAGACTCAGTACCTTGTTTTGGATAAATAGTAAATACCCATTTGGCGCGTAGGCGGGTCGAATTGACTGTGAGCACAAATTGGCCAATTGTACAATGCTATACGTTTAATAGAGATCACTGTCATAGCTCTCAGCTGACTTTAAATTGCCCAACACGTTACGAGTTCTTCCTTGTGTTGAGAATAGGATTGTGCATATTACAGTTTTTATCAATTTATATTTGCAATTTGCAAATTCTACAGCCAGTAGCCCGAGCACGAAAAACTAATGTGAATGTATACGAGTTCGCTGCGCACTGATGACGTTTGGTTAATATTTCATACAAATTTCATAGACGCGCATCGAGTTCGTATACATTTACGGTTGTCAGAAGTTTTCCTGCTCAGGCTGCTGTAGTCCAAATGTAATGAAATTCTTCGTTTTACTGGCAAACAAGCAGGTGGGTCACCTGATGGGTGAATTATGAATCATGACTGCGTTACCAAACATAAAAGAAAGTAATAGGGAAAGGGAGAAGGAAGTTGGGCCACCGTAAAACTCATTCACCTTTCTTTCTTTCTACCTGCACTGATCCTGCCACTGAGGTCGACGCAACACACCTTTTCAAGCATGTTGCTGAAAAGATTTGGCAAAGTTTTTACCGCCGGCTGCCTACCTGACGTCAACCTCCTCTGAGGGATCCAGTCCCGGGCAAATTAAATTAGAAAATTCGCTTTGCCCGACCTGGAAATCAAACCCAGGACCTCCCGGTCCGCAACTCCTACATATTGCCACCAGACGAAAAAGCCGACTAAATATCATAAATTTCATAAATTTGGAATATCTAAATCGAACTTCGACTTAGCCCGAGCTATTTTCACAAAAGCAGACTGACAGACAAAGTAAGCAAAGATTTTATTGTAAAAAATGACTGACTAAGTCAAAATTCAATTAAAAATACCAAATCCTCGCTGAGTTCATTTCTTTGACTTAGAGTTAGTCGAAGTTCGCTTTATAGTTCTCAGATATATTCCTAACTTCACACATAAATACGAGTTGTGTCATGGATATCAAGAATTACGAGAGACTTTCGGTCTCACAATACCCAAACCCTAAATACATGTGGGTCATAGAAACATTTGTATCGGATACACTCCCATAGTGATAGCCAAAATTACTCGGTTCCAATTAAGCATATTTTTGGGTAAAATCACGCCTTTAGTACTAGTAAAATATTAGACCAACTGCGGTAATTTAACACACGATACATTAGGTTAATGTTTGTGATTTTATTTCAAATGTTAATGTGGGGTAGTGCGTGGTATATTACGGTCATTAATTTTTTAACGAGTTAAAATCTAGATTTAAAAATATAAAATATTTAATTAAACATACACAATACGGTTTTTCTAACATGATTTGTGTTCATTTGCTCTTAGGAGGGGTTGATGTTAGGCAGGTAGCTCAACCATGTATTTTGACATTTCTCCCCAGGCCTAGCGACCAGTAGCTCAACCATGACTTTGTTGCACGTATTTACGCGAGCGAGGACGTAAAATATTTGTATGGAAAACGTCAGTTCCCCGCGTAACCGCTAGAGGCGTTCGGGTGTTTGTCATACAAATATATTACGGAGTCGCTAGCGACTGCCTGCCTCGGTGCCGTGGTGGTATTTCGGTACGACTACGGTTCTGAGGTCTCGGGTTCGATCCCCGGGTCTGGCAAAGTGATATTGGATTTTTCCATATCAGCCCGGAGTCTGGAATTTGTGCCCGATATGGCAATAGGCTCGCCCCCTATCACATCTGGGACGGAACTAAGCTCGGCGAAATGTGGGTGTTCTAGTTCGCTACTGCGCCTCTGCCTACCCCTTCGGCGATACAGGCGTGAGCTTATGTTATGTTTATGTGTTACTTATAGAACTATGTTAGATTTATGGAGGAGTGAGCATTCATCATTCATTCTCAGGAGTATTGGGTTACTAAAACAGATTGGAGATTAAGTTAACAGTTAAGTTGGAACAGATTAAGTTTTTAAACTTTTATATTTTTACGTAGTCACTAGCGTGAAACGTCAAAAAACCCATGGTTAAGCTACAGCTTCAATGTGAATATAATGTCACAACATAATGTATATAATGTTGATCGCGTGATGTGAGCTACCATAAATGTAAAATGTACCGTAATAATGTAATGGAATCTACATACATTCAATATGTACATAAACTATCTCCGACCTTGGATGACCATTCATCGATAACATAATAGCCACAATTACATCGAATTATGGTGTTCATATCTTTATTATGGTGCTCATATCTCAATCTATGGTTAATAAAACACACAATGACATTCATTGCCTTTGTAAGTATATTTATGTTTTTGGGATTATTATATTTTTCGAAAGACGCTTCTTTGTTCTAGTGACAGCATGGGCTGTGGATTGAGAGATCCTGGGTTCGAATTCCAGGTCGGGATACGCGGTCCATCTAACACTATTTGGCCGGGACTGGACATAGTAAATCAGAGCCTGTACCTCTAGTACAAGTTTATTATGAGTTATGATGGTACTCGATTCTCGAAATCGACGATAGTTGACAGTTTCTCTATATATTTTGGACCGATTTTCAAAAAGGAGAAGGTTCGTCTGTATTTTTTTATGTATGTTACGCGATATCACCGCCGAATGTGGACCGATCTTCAAAATTCTTTTTAGGTTCTATAGAGCTTATTTCAAGGGTGGTCCCATATAAGTTTAGTCACGATCAGATTTGAAGTCGGTCCGTTAAGTTTTTAAACTTGTGATTATTTAGTTCACTGTAGTTTCCGCGAAGTGGCGCTGCTAGTCGAATCTATGGAGAAAACGTAAACTAGCATCGATTTCGATAACTGAAAACTGTCAAAATAAACTCATACTACAAAGAAAGAAAGAAAAAGAATTTATTATCACAAAAAAGTAACAATTAGGTGGCCAACTCAGCTCAATGCTGGGCTGCGACGGGTGCCATAACACAGCGCAAGTTTTCAGTAGCCACCTAAGTGTCGCCATGAACATAACATAACATAACATAAGCTCACGCCTGTATCCCCGAAGGGGTAGGCAGAGGCGCACTAGCGAACTAGAACACCCATATTTCGCCGAGCTTAGTTCCGTCCCAGATGTGATAGGGGGCGAGCCTATCGCCATATCGGGCACAAATTCCAGACTCCGGGCTGATATGGAAAAATCCAATATCACTTTGCCCGACCCGAGGATCGAACCCGAGATCTCAGAACCGTAGTCGTACCGAAATACCACCACGCCACCGAGGCAGTCAGCCATGAACATAAATCAGCCCAAAGAAAAACGGCAACGTTGCTAAAGGTACATATTGGAGGCGATTCGCATAACTTCGTACCTATATTTAACGGACTGCGATAAACAGTAAAGATAGGCAATGATAACCATCGAGGCGTATGTTTACATGTAGTATTTACATACATAGTTATTTAGTCAACATTGGTAACACTCCTATACATTTCAGAAAGTATCGAATAACAATTTCCGAATTTGCTGGCAAAGCGATGCGACTAATTTCCAACAATATTTTCCTTTTGTGCATTAAATGCGTTTATGTGTCATACTAGTTTAGTGGATTTTCATATGCTAGAGTCCGTCTTAGTAGGTACTACCGTAATGTTTTTTCTACCGATAATAATTGTGCCTACAATTATTGTCAGTAGTAATTATGTGTTTCGGTCTAAAAGGATTGTAATTACTGGGAATTATGAGAAATAACATCCAATATCTTAAAATGACGAGCGCAATGCAATGCCACTCAGTACTTTTCTATTTAAAGTACGGGTGGTGTTGCTTCTGTTAATGGCTAGTTGTATTTCTAACCATCAGGGAACCGGCTAGTCCAATTTGTCATTCGGTTGGAACAAAGAGATTTACGCCCAAAAGGTCAAACACTACTCAACTTTAACGACTGCTCGCATTGATTTCCGACATACAATTTTGACAAATAAGGCGACCTCAAATGTATGAACATACGGCGGTTAATATTACTAACTATAGAGGCTATCAAGCAAGTTTCCATACAAAAAAATTGATTTCAAACTTCAGTACCCACATATACCATTATTAAAACGCAAAGGCGATTAATACAATTTACACCCTAGAATGTTTTGTGAATGGTTAAGAATCACGTAAGATAAGTTTATTCTCACAATATTATTACGCTCGCCGACCTGGCGCGCGCATATTTCAAATAAACTGAGCGACTTATGACCGCCAGGTCATAACTTTTGGATCACAAGTTTTGTGCTATTGTCCCGTCTATATACTTGTCCCGTCTATATACTGTTAAGTGTCTTTGGGTTGGAATAAAAAAAGTAATTTCGTGCATTGTTATAAAATACGAACCATCTGTTACTAGTCAGATTGCCATCTGTTCGTTTATATTTCTGTTATAACAAATTCATCTCTAGATACCTTTAATTTCTTTCAACTGACGAAAATGATCAGTCAATTTTGGACGAGGATCCGATAGTGCATAATTATAAGTTTAGAACATCACAATCCTTACCTGTATCCATAGACCCATTCCAGCTTCAACTTGCTCTGTGGTGGTGGCGCAACCTTCGCTGGGTCCAAGGGGTCCTTATCGCTGGGTCCATACAGGATCACCGGCCTGCCCCGAAGGTACATCCTCATAGACCCATCCTCTTCATTGTACTGACACGTGTGCGTACTGTGGACAACGGTTGGGTTAGGATGGGTTAGAAAACGGTTTTTGGTCCTTCGAGCCGGATAGTTCTGTACTATTGGGACTTTTGGTAAGTTCATGATCGTGTTTGATTTCTTCTGCGCATTTTTTTATTCCAAATTATATCTTGAAGGAAATATTAAACATTATAATCCACATCAGTGTGTGTTAATTAAAGTAGTTTTAATAAATCAAAGATCGTGTAAAGATGACATTTAAGATATTGAATGCAAAATGCAAAAGCATTAAGTGTAATAGGATTTAATATTTTCAAACGATAAATTGATTTGGTATTTGTAAAACTAAACTCCATCAAAGCCAAACCCATTATTATGTAAATAGCGTAAACACAATACACCATGCACCAGGAAAATGTTAAAATGTTAGTATATCGACAAATGTTAGTGACACTATTAGAAAATTATGGTTGACTGGTAGAGAATGCCTCCGGCATTAAGTCCGCCTGTACATGTCTATGTATAAAGTGTTTAAAATAAATAAATAAATAAAATTATCGGCGTATGAAAATAATTAAAGTTAATTAAATTAACATTGCGCGGAAAGCGTTAACAAACTAAATTATGTACCTATGTTAGTGATAATTTACTATTGCAGTACTGTTATAATATTACACTACACAAAGCTAAATATCTATCTATTTTCTATTATTATTCGTGATAAAGAATTAATGGTCGCTGTAAGGTAAACTATTTTTACTATAATTTATCTAATTAAAGAGATGTTATTTATTATTTTATGACATTAACGGTTTTAAATAAACACATACAATACATAATTTTAATAGACACAACTTCCAATTAAATTCCTAAGTAGGTATTTTTAGATAATTAAAATACAGCAGGAATACATCAATAAATGCGTCCTATGATACCCACGTTAAGTTAGTATAGTTAGTAGAAGTGGTCGTTGCGCAACGCAACTAGTTGACGCAACGGCTAACGGCTGAATCACTTGTAGCTAGTTGTTGGAATTCAACGCAACGAGCTAACAGCTAATAACGACCGCGCGGCTATAATAGCCGTCAACCGTCAACGCGGCAACGATCGCGATCACGACAACGTTGGCAACGGTAGTGATCACGGCAACGCGGCAACGACCCTGAATCACGACAACGGCGGCAACGATCATGAGTACTCGGCAACGCGGCAACGATCATGAGTACTCGGCAACGATCGTGATTCGTGAGTACTGAGCAACCAATAGTTGCGGCGTGGCGTTGCGTGGCGTTGTCGAAAGCCATGCCTGTTGGTTCATGCGCACACACATTGCGTTTAACCTTTAGCTTGACCCTGAACCGATTTTGATGAAATTTGGTATGTGGGTACCTTTAACCCCAAGGACCGACATAGGGTACTTTATTTTTTTAAATCAACCCCTAAAAGAAATGAAATAGGGGATGAAAATTTGTATGGGAGTTCTGGATCTGCTTAATGGATTTTGATCAAATTTGGTATGACAGAAATAAAATGGGGTGCGATATATTTTTAACGCCATTTTGTTTTTCTTTGTTTATGGGCCGATTGACTTCAAAATCAATATCTGAGTTGCGCTTTAGTTACGAACAACAAATTTGGTGTCAAACTATGAAAAGTGGCCGCCATTTTGTTTTTCTTTGTTTATGGGCCGATTGACTTCAAAATCGATATCTGGGTTGCGCCTTAGTTACGAACAACAAGTTTGGTGTCAAATCTGTCAAAAGTGGCCGCCATTTTGTTTTTCTTTGTTTATGGGCCGATTGACTTCAAAATCGATATCTGGGTTGCGCCTTAGTTACGAACAACAAATTTGATGTCAAATCTGTCAAAAGTGGCCGCCATTTTGTTTTTCTTTGTTTATGGGCCGATTGACTTCAAAATCGATATCTGGGTTTCGCCTTAGTTACAAACAACAAATTTGGTGTCAAATCTGTCAAAAGTGGCCGCCATTTTGTTTTTCTTTGTTTATGGGCCGATTGACTTCAAAATCGATATCTGGGTTGCGCCTTAGTTACGAACAACAAATTTGGTGTCAAATCTGTCAAAAGTGGCCGCCATTTTGTTTTTCTTTGTTTATGGGCCGATTGACTTCAAAATCGATATCTGGGTTGCGCCTTAGTTACAAACAACAAATTTGGTGTCAAATCTGTCAAAAGTGGCCGCCATTTTGTTTTTCTTTGTTTATGGGCCGATTGACTTCAAAATCGATATCTGGGTTGCGCCTTAGTTACGAACAACAAATTTGATGTCAAATCTGTGAAAAGTGGCCGCCATTTTGTTTTTCTTTGTTTATGGGCCGATTGACTTCAAAATCGATATCTGGGTTTCGCCTTAGTTACAAACAACAAATTTGGTGTCAAATCTGTCAAAGTGGCCGCCATTTTGTTTTTCTTTGTTTATGGGCCGATTGACTTCAAAATCGATATCTGGGTTGCGCCTTAGTTACGAACAACAAATTTGGTGTCAAATCTGTCAAAAGTGGCCACCATTTTGTTTTTCTTTGTTTATGGGCCGATTGACTTCAAAATCGATATCTGGGTTGCGCCTTAGTTACGAACAACAAATTTGGTGTCAAATCTGTCAAAAGTGGCCGCCATTTTGTTTTTCTTTGTTTATGAGCCGATTGACTTCAAAATCGATATCTGGGTTGCGCCTTAGTTACGAACAACAAATTTGATGTCAAATCTGTCAAAAGTGGGCGCCATTTTGTTTTTCTTTGTTTATGGGCCGATTGACTTCAAAATCGATATCTGGGTTTCGCCTTAGTTACAAACAACAAATGTGGTTTTTTTTTTTTTTTTTTTTTTTTTTTTTTTTTTTTTTTTTTTGACAGCAGCTACTATAGTAGCACGTTGCTACAACCGCTATTGGAGCCCAATAGCTAGTTTCGTTTCGCTAATCAAAAATCCCGCTATTACCCACCCCTAAGCGATAGTTAGCGATAAAAAGTCTTGACACATTTCCAAAAAAAGGCAGAGACAATCGTCACAAACAGCCAAATTGCAAAAACCACCCAAGCCACTTACATCGGTGTGAACGACATTGTATCCGAAATATTTTATGCTTAACAAACGCTATTTCGTCCCACTAAGCCACCGTACGTCCGATTAAACTGAAAGCGATCTAAAAATGAAATTAAAGTAGTTATTCGAGATCGTAAACCAAAATAGTTATTGATAAGATAATGCCCGCCATTTTACCTGTCATCCATAACGATAGTAAAACGTTTTTGAATAGAGAATTCGAGTTCACGGTCGCGAACTTTTCTTAAACCGGTCCGGTTGGGCACTGGACACGAGAACGTACAGCCGATTGGTAAGCGAGACTCCGACAAACTGAGTTGAGGACAAATGCGTCCGCGTTTGTTACCACTTTAATCGTACTTATTTCGCTGTGTAAAGTGTCCATTGCAGGTAATATTAGATGGATTTTTACACACGTATATAAAGCACGCAATGGAAGATCTTGTTTACTATGATATCGTTGTTTATGTATATACAACCAGTGAGTCATCGAATCACGCAACACTCAAGATGACGTTAAGACTAAGGAAAATAGTTTCATTCAAGAACACATGATTCTCGAGTATAAACATAAAAACAAGTAACTGTTTAAATAACCCTGGCAAGAATTACACTAGGCCTGATGGTAACATAATTATCTCCAATAAAAAAAAATATTGACCCTCCTTCAGGGGCAGTCTAGTAAATACTGGATTAGACCTGATACCTGGGTGTCTATTCTATAGAACGTTATCGGATGAACGACATCGGACCGATACTCTATCGCACAGACTAATATAGATGCACGTGGATCAAATAAATGTCAAACACCGAATAGTGGGCTGTCAAACGGTTTATAGCATAGCATTCTCCGAACCTAAACTTATAGCACCCATATCGGTCGGAAACGTGAGCCACATAGAATAGCAAAACGTCCGAAACGAAGTCTGCAATTGCGGATTTCGTTTTACAAACTAGGCCCCCTGACTACGCTACACAAGTCTTCTGAGTGAGCCACTATGAGCTTCTTCTACCATGGCTATAGTGGTCACTACGGTTATAAAACTACCAGTACTCTCCTAAGAGTAATATTGGGGGGAAAAGCTCCTTAGGTAAACTTGATCTTTTTTATAATAGAGAATGCCTATTACCCATAAGACCCAAAGTATCATGAGCGCATTGTCAAACTAAGAAAGCTAGTAGAGGGAAAGAGGGACATTTGGTCTACCGAAAATCTTACTCATCGAACTATGGCATGGTTGTCATGGTCGCTTTGAAACTTAATACTCTCGAAAGGCCCCTCTTTTCGAGGCATTTGTCAGGGCAGTCTCTTAGAAAATTGGTCGTAGTGTTTATATAATAAGTACGACTAAAAATACATATGTACGTAGCTAGTTTAGGATTAAGTTACTTATTTACAAGCACCCGCGGTTTACTTATTATTTATAGAACGTAAACGGATCAAGGAATGACAAACTAACCACTGGTAATTTTATATTTTTAACTTTAATGACAGAAATCCGGTCTCAAGGTAAATTTTACGTGTTTTAAATGGTTTTAAAGGTGAACGTGATGTAATGTAGTCTTAATTTGAAACATTAAAAACACACATATAAGCTCACGGCAGTATCCCCGAAGGGGTAGGCTGGGGTGCACTAGGGAACTAGAACACCCACATTTCGCAGAGCTTAGTTCCGTCCCAAATGTGATAGGGGGCGAGCCTATCGCCATATCGGGCACAAATTCCAGACTTTGGGCTGATATGGAAAAATCCAATATCACTTTGCCCTACCCGGGGATCGAACCCGAGACCTCAGGACAATAGTCATACCGAAATCCAACTACACCACCAAGGCAGTACATTAAAAAATATATAAAATATGCTCCTTAACAAACTACACTTTCGACTAACTGACTAACCAGTGTCAGTGTCTATGCGATGTGAATCTAGGAGTCCTGGCTTCAATTCCCAGAACGAACTACGCGTATTGTTCTCACACTGACTATATCTAAGAATTTTAAGACGGGGTTGATGTGAGGCAGGCGGCCGGTTGTAAAAATTAATGCCAAATTCTTTCTTCAACATGTGATATCCGTCTAACATCTCACTTAGGACTGCCTCGGTGGCGTGGTGGTATTTCGGTACGACTACGTTTCTGAGGTCTCGGGTTCGATCCCCGGGTCGGCCAAAGTGATATTGGATTTTTTCATATCAGCCCGGAGTCTGGAATTTGTGCCCGATATGGCGATAGGCTCGCCAGCCCCTATCACAACTGAGACTGAACTAAGCTCGGCGAAATGTGGGTGTTCTAGTTCGCTAGTGCGCCTCTGCCTACCCCTTCGGGGATACAGGCGTGAGCTGATGAGCTATGATGAGCATCTCACTTAGCATGTCTCGGGTTGGAGTGGAAAAAGTTTAGTCTCTCATTTAAAAATTTTGATCGTCCAAATCGCCCCACCAATTTTCAATCTCTATGCTCCTTTTCTTTTAAGTTGTGACACGCACCCATGTCTTTAGACGTGATGGGTGGGATGGGTTAATAGACGGTGGCTATCGCTGACAACGCCGGAACTTTCCTAGTGCTTGGTTGGTATCTTTCTACTTTCCTACTGCTTGATTGGTATCTTTCTACTTTCCTAGTGCTTGGATTGTATATTTCTACTTTCCTAGTGCTTGGTTGGTATCTTTCTACTTTCCTTTCTACCTGCCTTTATTCCACTTTGAGTGGGTTAGGCGTAACACTTTCAGTATGTTGCAGAAAGGATTTGGCTCAATATTTACGACCGCCTGCCTGCCTGACTTTAACCCCTCTGGGGGATACCGTCCCAGGCAAATCCAATTAGAAAAACTGCTTTGGGATTTGAACCGAGGACCTTAAGGTCCACAGTCCATATATGCTGACACTAGGCGAAAGAAGGCGACGATCTCTCTAGTGTCGTTATTAAAAAAAAGTCTACAATTATATAATCTGTTAGGATCTGTCGTTGATAAACAAGTTTCCTATCTCAGACTAGACAGTGGTAAGTCATTAAACTGTGGATGCATAGCGATTTGCGTGGGTTATCGAGTCACACTGCGAACACACCGGCCCACCTAGGTTATGAACTCGGAAATCAAACTCATAAAACTAATGTATTGACGAAGGCGTGCCTGTCATATTTGACAAAGATTGAAATCACTAAACTGTTATAAAGAGTCAATGAGAAAAGAAAAAATAAGGACTTCGCATGACGACGAAAAAACTGTATGCCTAATGTATGGAGAGAAACCAAAACGGCGACTTAGCCTAACAAAGATCCCAGTAATATAGCAGTTAGGCATCTTCTTCACATTCGGAATTTAATATTATCTTTACATAGTATAAAACAAAGTCGCTTCCCGCTGTCTGTCCGTCACTATGTCCCTATGTATGCTTAGATCTTTAAAACTACGCAACGGATTTTGATGCGTTTTTTTAATAGATAGAGTGATTCAAGAGGAAGGTTTATATATATAATACACGCATAAATTCATCCCCTAAAGGTATGTAATGGGGGATGAATGTTTGTCAAGACTCGGACGTGGGCGTAGCCGAGAGCAAAAGCTAGTTATAAATAAACCACCGTATTTATACCTATTAAAATCACTGACGTATTTAATTGTTATGCTTTTAGATACTGTGACAACTTACATGTAAACAAATCGCGACCAATAAATGGCGGATCCGGCCGCAAAGTAATCAGGTTTTGGTCGTAGTTATGCAAAGTCCTTATTTTTCTTTTGTTATCGGAAAATGGTGACAGGTCATGGCAATCTCTGTAGCGGGCGAGTAGCGGGTTTGATACGAGAGGCTTCAAACACGATTCCCAAGATAAATGTTATGATCCAGTTATTCCCGACGTTCTTGGAACGTAAGTCCCTCGTAGTTCCTGATATCCACTATACAGTTTAACCCTAGTGTGGGCAGTGGGGTTGAGAGGTTTGTGATATTGTTTACAACCCCAAAATAGAGCTTTACCTACTACGATATTGATTTCTTAGGTTTACGCAAATATTCATTTAAATAAAACTAGTTTTTACGGATTCTATCGGGATTTGTTTCGTATTTATTTTATTTCTAGTCCGGACGCGACGTTTCAAATGCTTTACAGCCTTCGTGATCACGGGTCGGACAAAATACAAATCAATACAAAACAAATTGATATAGAATCCGTAAAAAAATTTTTTAATTCAATAAAATATTACAATTTATAACTGCTTTTTAATACATACAGACATACATACGTAACGGACGTTTTTAGCATTACTCCGTACACCTACAAGCACGGAGGTGATAAATCAAAATCACTGGCGTTAAGATAAATGGTATTTTGTCATACTTAAGTATTGATGTAAAAAACTATCCATTATCATAAGTTTACATTATAAATAATGCCCGCTTAGATTTTATGAGCATCTGCGGATTTGTTTTAGGATACAAGCCAATGATCAGATGGGTCAACTGATGTTAAGTGATCTCTGTGGCCCAAAGACACCCTTGACTCCTAATAATCATGAGTGCTTTGCCAATCAATAGATTTTTATGAGTAGTAGAGCCACGCCGCGCTGTAGACAGTAACGTCTACAGCACGGCTGGCTCGACCGGTGTGATACTACTGTCTCACAGAAAACCGACGTAGTGGCAGTTTGCTGTCGCGTTTCGGTGTGTGAGATTTCTGGTGGCCCATTTCCCTTCCCTTCCATTCACTGCTTTTAGATTGGCAATGCACTCATGATGCGTTTTGTGTCTTGGGTGTCCATGGACGGTGGAGATCAGTCACCATCTGCTCGTTTGCTAGTCTCTGCTATAAAGAAGAAATACAATCCGCTCCGCAATCACACTGAACGAAAAGCAACGAGCTACCGTTTTGTGACATTGGTAATCTAATCAGACACATACTGATTTCTTAAGTGTACGCGATTGCTATTCATTGAAATAAAACTATTTTTACGGATTCCATCACGATTTGGTCCAATCCGTGACCACGAAGACTGCAAAGCCTTCAAAACGTCGGGAATAAAAATTGAAATTAAATCGTGATAGAATCCGTAAAAATACTTTTATTTCTAATCAGACACATTCGTTCCGCAGACAAATTGTTCTACATAATGTCTCTACCAATTATGGCATTATATAGAACAGTATTTTCGTTTATTGATCGTGTGGTCAAACACCATGGTTTGTCATCCACAATCGTCTGAAGGTTACTCCGCATCATTTATCTTTCATTCAGGACGGCCGACGAGTTTCACGTGTATTGTATGTCGTTCGACCTTCAAACCATAATGGGATGGACACTGTACAGTGCTCGATAACTCTTTATCCATTTATGGTGATCGTCGTGATGCGAATTAAATAGGTTTATTGCATCATTGAAGATGAGAGCTTATTCGAAAAGATTCCAAGTTTGAATGAGTTGGGTTGATTTGATCGAGTGGTAGAGCCATGTTGTAGACAGTAACGTCTACAGCACGAATGCGCCGGCTCGACCGGTTTGATACAACTGTCTAACAGAAAACCGACGTACGTAAAGATTCACCACGTAAAGACGCAGCTTGCTGTCGCGTTTCGTTCCTTGAGTGAGGATTTCGGTGGCCCATTTTCCCTCTCTCTTTCCCAATCCCTTTTCCCTCCCCTTCCATTCCCTCCTTTTAGGTTGGCAACGCACCCATAATTATTTTTGTGTCATGGATGTCTATGGGCGGTGGAGATACTTACCATCAGGTGACCCATCTGCTCGTCTGCCAGTCTCTGCTATAAAAAAAGTGCTGTAATTTTGGATCCACTATGTATGGACAGGACGTCCACTGCTGGACATATGTAGGCCTCCCCCAATGATTTCCAGATCGACCTGTTGTATTGGACGTCCTGTGTCTGATGATGTATGGACAATCATTTTCTCATGACGAAGGATCCATACATTTTTTTTATAATAGAGACTGTATCACCTGTCGCCTCCTTGGTCTACTGGCAGCTTATATGGGCTGTGGACTGGGAGGTCATGGATCCGATTCCTAAGTCGGACAAAGCGAATTTTTTAATTTAATTTGTCCGGGACTGGATCCCTCAGAGGGGGTTGACGTAAGAGAGGCAGCCGGTCATAAAAACTTAGCCAAATCCTTTCTGCGACATGCTTGCAAAAGTGTGTTGCGCCGACCGTACCCTAAGGTGGGATAAGGGCAGGTAGAAAGAGACTGTATCACCTGATGGCAAGTGATATCTACATCCCACAGTCCTACGATAGCAAAATAAACGTTAGTGCGTTGTCGAGCTTCAAGGAAAAGGGATATGGGCCAACGTAAATCTCACTCATCGAACGAAACGCAACAGCAAGCTGCCACATTATTAGCCATCAGGATAAAAATTATAGAGAAATATAAAAATGTAAAAATAATAATATAATCATTAAACTATGTAGATACTCAGCAAATATTTGTGATTGAGATTACTGTATTATCTATAGAAATTAATTAATTTAATGGTAACTCACTAAACACCTAAAGATTTTTATCATACGTCATTTTTTTTGTTGTCAACGCTTACCAAATACCAACACCTTATGACAAAGCAAATAAAATTCATAATCAATTTGAAGGCTGTAAAAAAAAGAACAAACATTAGAAACTAACAAAAAGTTCATGATCCCACCACAAAAAGCGAAGTCTAGCTAGATCCCATCACCAAATCCTGCAGTGTTAGTTTTGTGGTATTCACTGTTTGACTACAGAATCACACCAAAAACTGCGATGCATTAGGAAAGAACAATTTTCAATAATAGTATTTCCAAATTGCACAATAAGGTGAAAAAAAATACCATAAAGAATTTTGTAGGTATGTTAAATAATGAATTCACCAGCTGGAATAGCGAAATAATTCAAAAACGGCTGTAACTGTTGATAAAACTAGCAGTTCAGTCCAAAAATTTTATTGGTGACCAAGATTCGATTTAACCAAGGTTCACTTTTCAGATACTTTTATAAACAATTGAGAATATCTGTCTTTCGAAGAGGGTTGAAAATTTTAAGGAGTGGAATTCAATAAATACATGCTTCAACACCTATGAACTATGAAAATTAGCATTTCAATTAACGTTGTTCGTAGCTTACTTTCAATGCCACAATATTATGTTTTAAGTTTTAAGTTTTCCTAAAAGATGGGATATTTCTATAGTCAACCAGTTACCACCACACCACCACCATAGCCAAGAACCCACAAAAGACTTACCCGTGTTTCAGTATGGGTCCATTTTGTGACGGTTTTGAGTACAAGTTTAACAACGACTTTGTGGTCGTGAATCTAGAGGAAATTAAAATAAAAATTAACAGAAATTAAATAAACAGTGCGGACTATACAAAACCAGAAGACGCGTGGAAGGAACACTATGCGGCTAAGTATATCGAAGAATAGCGTAAACTTAAAAAGTGTTGTATCAATCATTACTCAATAACAGTGTAGTAAGATTCTAGATAGAGTGGATTTCTTTTGATTAACAATAAGCATACAACTGGAAGCAGTAAATGAATTTTAAGAGATTTTCTAATTATGATTTATGTATAACATGGATTTCGATAATTCAATCTAAATTGCAATACTATGATGCAATCATGTTTTTTTTTTATTATGTTACCTTATATTACAAAAGGCATTAATATACAACGGTATAAGGATTTAACAGTTTACTTTCAGTGATTTCTTTCTCTATCTTCTCATCTAATGTTTTCCTTGTCTTTTTAGTTGGTAGCCTTATTTGCTCTTTGTGGTTATTTATCCTTAAAAAGTATTAAGTATCCTTGATCATTCTATATACTCATTGATTTTCCTTATTTTTCGTGCACGTATTTAAATCTGAGGTCTTCATTTTCCTTAAATACGTCTTCATTTCTTCTGAACTCGTTATCCCCACAAGTAATACGATTAAAGAATTAAGTCTTCTGTAACTGCTGCTCGTTCCTGCTTATATTATAAGAGTAACAAAGTCAACTGACCTGGAATTAGAGATGAGCCCCTGTGCATTGAAGTCTCCGGTGGAGTTCCATCGCTTGGTGAGGTTCAGTCCGGGTGACACGCTCTGGTTACTCGACGTTGAGTTGTTCCGCGACCTACACATTAACTACTGCTAGCGACTACGTGACATTTCTCATAGTGCTTCTGTTGGTGATGATACGAATAGCACCAAGCTGATAACTGTCGAAAGATGTCTAAGAGCTGGAGTATTCTTTTTGTTTTAAATTATTTTGGGACTGTGGTATTTCTACTAGTTCCAGTTTATATCCGTATAGTATCTGGTTCTAAAAGGATAAAAAGGAGCACTATTCTTTTTTATATTGGCTAACTTGTGCTGGATTAAATTGAAGTTATAAGTG
Organism: Clanis bilineata; assembly: GCA_036417725.1. NCBI lineage: Eukaryota > Metazoa > Arthropoda > Insecta > Lepidoptera > Sphingidae > Clanis > Clanis bilineata. Next base: position 15,809,321 of record CM071154.1, on the reverse strand, counting down.
CAGGAGTCTTTAAAAGCCATTGTGTTTGTATAGTACTTCATATTTATTGTTTTCCTGCTACTGTTTATAAACTGGCGTTTATAAATCTTGATCTTCATTTCCACTAGTATTCTATATTTAAACTACTGTATTCAACATCTTAAAAATCAGTTAAAATTCTATTCGTAGCATCACCAATGTATATTCTATTAACTACTATTTATTGTTCTACATCTACTTAATATTAATGTTGTAACACCTTCCTGGTTATCTTCTCTTATAACGGACGTCACATGGAGCTACATTTCATTGCTACCATACAATATACATACATATTACATAAGATAGTGACGAAGTGAGAATGGAAAACGACTCTAGTTCTTTCATTTATTGAATAGTGTCTACAATCTACATGTTAGTGTGTAAACGTTTGTATTAAACTCTTTTGTGAATTTCTAAAGCATGAATATTGCTCTAGATTCCGAATTTTACTACGCAAAGCTTTAACATCGCCATCTCACATACAGCCTTGGTCACTAACTGTTTACGACAAACTGTGTCCTACTCATACGCTTTCATCTTTAGCTTACTTCTTTCTTTGAAATAGACTTCTGGGGTAATCGTACGTATGGATACGCTGTGCTTTCTCTGATGAATCTTCAACTTCATATTTACATTGATAAATACAAGTGTTGACATAGAAATGAAAGCGCATGATTAAGGCTTTAGCTTTTAACCAATTTACCTTATAAACTCTTCCCTCTCCGATAAAGACAATTTCGTCAACGTCTTGATTGTGTTATGAATCTATACTATGAACGAATTGTTCCTACAGATTTAAAAATTGCATAACGCACAGATTTTTATCACGATATAATATTACGAGTAACAACACGCAGACCCTTTCTGCAAAAAAAGTATGTTGCACCGACCCAAATTGACTGGGATAAGGGTCGGCGAGTCACACATACCTGTGAGGTCCGGCTTGAAGATATTCGCAAATGAATTACCCCGGGATAAAAAAAATGATAGCAAGGTGGAAAGAAAGATTACGAAATAAAATCTCAATTTTTAACATTTGGGTGCTTTATTATAATTGAAAATTTGGTGTAGGTGACGAGTGTAAAAATTCTAATAGTATATGAGACAACGTGCCGTAAATAGTATAACAACAAATTTTGAGAGATCATACACAGACACAGTGCAGTGTGTAGGCTTATAATTTACAAGTGTTATATACAATCAGGGTTGGTCTAAAGGCGCGTCTCCTGCAGCTGTTTATTTGAAACAAAACACAAAAACATGTGTTCATGTCATTATTCTCTAATATAAGTATATAAGTATATACTTCAATAACGCGATGAGGTTTTTTTTAATTTATCTCTTGACCATGGATTCGAAGTCCTTCAGTCAGAATAATACAGAGATTACAGATCTACATATTGGGCCTTGCTCATAAAAACAGTTTAGCTGAGCAAATGGCTAAGAATAGGCTGTCACTTTTTTCCTTGTCACATCATTTGAAAATAAAAGGGACAGGCTATTCTTTACCATTTGCTCAGTTGAACTATTTTAATAAGTAAGACCCATTATGTACAGTACGTTTATACCGGTACTACAAAACTAATAAACGCGATGAGGTGAGTGTTATCAGAGTTGCTAGACGTCTTATTTAGTAACTTACCGCCGAATGTTCATATACTTAAGGTCGCCTTATGTCGTTTAATGCCGCCTTATCTGTCAAAATTGTAAGGCGAAAAACAATATAAGAAGCCGTTAAAATTGAGCAGCGTTTGACCATTCGGGCGTTAATGAAATTGTTCTAGCAGCGGTCCTAGCACGAACATTTTTGAATCGAATTCGTATCGTGCCCGCTGCGCACTGATGACGTTTAGTTTATATTTCATGCAAATGTCATAGACAAAAGCCTCATTTTGTTAATTAATCGCACTCTGCCCGAATAAAAATCTGGTAACGCAACGTTACACACACGTTTTGCGGGCATAAATAATCAAGTCCCAAGTAGTGACAACATTCAGCCTAATCTCAGAATGTGTCGTGTTACTTAAGGTCATGTCTGGCACGATACCAAGATTTGATCAAAACACATATTTTTGCTGCTTTTATATTGCCAAATTGTTGCATTTAAGCTTTTGTGTTGTTTAGCATAACTATTTCGTTAGTTATAATGAGTAAATTACAGTTGTTGTAATATGATGGGTTTTTCGTGGAGATTATAGCGATATATTATTAGTGATTATAGCGACTCGTGAGATACTATTTAAAATATCACTATGTTATTAGGATTAATATCGTCTCGTACATTTATTTGATTTCATCTACATAATATTGCTATCAAAATTGATTTGGTTTACTGTTATTTTCAATAAAGAATTGCGTATATGTTTTTTTTTATAGAAGAACGGCAAACGAGCAAGGGTCACCTGATGTTAAGTGATCACCGTCGCCCATAAACATCCTCAATTCCGGGGGGCATTTATTTGGTAGGTATTACATATCTGCACTATTTTTATTTTTTGACTATATGGGTTGCAAGCTACAGGTGTACCCACACCAGTAACATATTATAAACCATGACAATTGTAGCAAACAAGTAGGTAGGTCACCTGATGGTAAGTAACCCCCACCACCCATGTTAATCGCACTCACCGCGCGAAACAAACAGCAAGCTGTTACTTCACGTTGGTTTTCTAAGATGGTATCAAACCGTTCGAGCAGTTCCATTGATGCTGTACACATAAAGACCCCCTTTCTACCTAATCCTTAATTTCCTCTTTTAATCACCACCTTACAAACCTTCGATGTTGTATGGACGTAATAGCGAAGATTAACGAGCATGCGGTCGAGCTTTTGGTGTCGTAGGTGTCTGGGTGGTCAAGATCTTACCATCAGGTCACCCGAAGTCATCCCAGTCAGAACGTTTGCCAGTTTTTTTTTTTTTTTTTTTATAGCAGAGACTGGCAAACGAACAGTTGGGTCACCTGATGGTAAGTGATTTCCACCGCCCATAGATTCAGTCAGCTGTCGCGCGTGATCGTGTACGGTCGCATATGACATATCGTGGAGGACAATGACCTCGAATATTGTAAAGTGTGTGAATTGTGAAATCGTTATAAACGAACTGCTGGCGTTTTTAAGACATGTGTTGGACTACATGGACGAAGATAGTGTTCACCAACTATGCACTACATCGTTCTCGGAGGAGGAGATAATAACAGCCAAGACACTGTTATTTGAATCGCTGCCTAATGCGAAAAAGATGCCTCTTCGAAGGAAACCGGGAAACAAGAAAAGATCAAAAAATTTAGAAGACATCATCAATCTTTTGAAGAGCACAAATGCAGAGTTATTTCCTGTTTTCGTCGCAAAAGATCTACATAAACTGCCGCCGGTAACTTTTGACCATGTGGATGTGACCCGTCTCTTAAAGGATATTTTATGCATACAAAAGCAATTAAATACGTTGGAGGACAAATTTGTAACAACGGAGAATTTCGAATTATTAAAAATGGAGGTAGATAATATAAAACACGCCTCGATAATAGATAACATTCCTTCCCGTGTAAATATAAATAGAAGGTTAAGCTGTGTGCATAATAGTCCACTTGATAGTGGTCCCATCGGACTGCAATACGTACCTATTGAGCAAACGGAACAATCAGCTAATAGTAACAATTTGAATGACCGTTCGAAGCCTTCAATACATTCGCCATTTAGTGCAGGTGCAGTGCAAGATAGCTACGTCTCTCTTCTACATGAACAAAAAGATGCGACAGAACCACAACCAGAGAGAGTAGCGAATACATCGGTCTCGAAAGGTGTATGTGAGAGTAGATGCGAAGGTTGCATTGAAGGTGTAGGAAGTGCGAGTGGGTCGGAGCTACAACACTGGCGCATGGAGACCTCTGCAAATAACTCGCTTTCGCGCAAATTGATAAGTGAGCAGACTACCTGCGCGCGAGCATCGGGCTTATCCCCTACCAACAGCAAACATCTCACCGTTGTACCACCGGAAACAATTTCGAACGTATCTGAACAGGTAACCAACCGGGCAACTGCATCGAGTTCGATCACAAAGTGTGAACAAGTGGTAGTGGATAAAAATAAAAATACGGAATGGACTTTAGTGACGCATAAAACATCAAAACGTCATAAAATGCTTGGACAAAAAGGTAGTGCAGTGTCTAACGGCAATTTTAAAGCAGCGGACCTCAAACAACCTTTGTTCATATCTAATGTTAGTAGGGAGACGAGTGAGCAGGACATAATTACTTATATTCAGGAGAAGACGGGTGAAACCGTTTCATTAAAGAAAATCAATACTAAGACCCCAAAAGAATATAATGCTTATAAGCTGTATGTAACTAAATGCAAATTGGATGTATTTTTAAATGAAAAATTGTGGCCTGAGGGCATAACTTTTAGAAGATTTGTTCATTTTAAGTATCGAACAGACTTAGCTGAAATGAATGTTAATATAAATTAAGTTATGGATAGTACAAATAAGGATATAAATTATTGTAAATTTACTAGTTTTAATTGTAAATCTTTCAAACGTTCGATTGATAATATTAGGAGTATTTGCGCCAATCCGACCTGATAGCCCTCCAAGAAACATGGCTACTTCCCCATGATATTCCATTATTAGGCACAGTTTGCCCTAATTTCGAATATACTGGTAAATCTTCTGTGGACACATCTGCGGGGTTATTAGTAGGAAGACCTTATGGGGGAGTAGCTTTGCTTTGGAAAAAAGGTATTTTTGATACTGTGTCTGTGATAGTATGTAACAGTTCGCGCATTGCGGCCATCAAGGGCACTATTGACGGCTGTTCTATTATTGTATTTTCGGTTTATATGCCAACAGACTCACTAGAGAACTTGCCGGCGTATAAAATTGTTTTTATTGAAATCAGTCACTAACATTAATTTCTAAGTAATTGTTTTGTACTACTAACACTATGGATTTTTGTTGTCCGAGAATAAAGAATTATTATTATTATTATTATAGACACCCAAGACACAATAAGAATCATGGGTGCGTTGCCAATCTAAAAAGAGGACATGGAAGGGGAGGGAATGGGGATTGGGAAAGAGGGGGGGGGGGGATGTTCCACCGGAAATCTCACTCACCGAACGAAACGCGACAGCAAGCTGCCACTTTACGTCGGTTTCCTGTGAGACAGTGGTATCCAACCGGTCGAGCCGGCCCATTCGTGCTGTAGACGTTACTGTCTACAGCGTGGCTCTACCACTCCCGCAAGTCTGTTATACGATACCTGTACGGCTGCGTGTGTGTGACGTGATGTGGCGCGGGCGTGGCGGGGGTGTGTGCCGGGGCGGGGGCGGGGGCGGGGGTCGCGCGCGGGGAGGGGGACGGTGCGGGGGACAGCGACGAGGAGGACGCCGGCGAGTCAGACTGCAGCGAGCCCGTCGACTGGTGCTGCGGACCCCTTCTGTAACAATATTAATACTGGTTCATTGGGGCTCTGTTTATGAGGGATTACGGTAGATGGCGCTGTATGTAAAATGGAAACAAATCACATATATCATTTCATAATTATACAAACATAGGCTCACGCTTGTATCCCCGAAGGCGTAAGCATGCACTAGCAAACTAGCTAGCCACAGAACGTCCACTGCTGAACATAGGCCTCCCCCAACAATTTCCAGATCGACTTGCCCGAGCACGAAAAACTAATGTAAATGTAAATGTATTCGAGTTCCCTGCGCACTGATGACGTTTGGTTAATATTTCATACAAATTTCATAGACGCACATCGAGTTCGAATATATTTACGGTTGTCAGAAATTTTCCTGCTCAGGACGCTATTGGAAGCGGCCTGCATCCAGCGACTGTCTGTCAGGTCTGTTTGTCAGGTCGTTTGTCCGCCTGCATGTGGACGTCCAACGCTGCGCTTAAATTCAAAACTTTATCCTTTCAGGATTTATTTAACAACATCTATGCTTTATTGGCTTATCCCTTATAAAATTTGCTAAGCTATAACATTATAATTATTTTGTTTATACAAATCTGTATATTGTCACAAAATCAAATAAAAAGGGTCCCTTAAAACCTTCCACGCTAGCGGAGGCGCAACAAAAGCCTATAGACTCAGGACGAGATCTATACAGCGAACTGTTTTTTTTTCTGCTCAAAGAAAAAAACAGATCTCAGTGAGGATTTAATTTTTTAATCGAATTTCAATTTAACGAAACCTTTGCTCAGTATGTCTGTTTGTCTGTCTGTGTTTCTTGTGAAAAATGACTCGGACTATCGATCTGAGCTTAAAAGTTTGTTTACCTTTGTGGTAGAGAAGAAGCGCTGGAACCGTAGCTGGAGGTCCGTTTAGCTGTCTCTCTGTACGAGGACTGCCGCATCCGCAGCTCTCGTGTGGGGGTGCCTGTTGACCCTGGAATTGAAGAGAACCGCATTACTGATCAGTGATAAAAGTCTTTATTGTACTTGTTTATAGAGATTTCTACAAGACCACTTTGGAAATGCTTTCAGGTGATATGCTTTACTCGTTAGTACCCATGGAAATTCAATCAAAACACACCAACCGCAAAGAAATAAAGACACCCAACAGTCACACACCTAGTCCTGACCCCACACTAGGTATAACCTGTATCGTGGGTGTCAGAGACTATGAGAGACGCGCGGTCTCACAACGGCCAGACTTGAAACAAATATCTGTGGACCACACAAACATTTGTCTCAATGCGGGAATCGAACCCGCGGCCTCTCGCTTCACAGCCGGCTACTCGCCCGCTGTGCCACGGAAGCTGTCTGAAAGAAGTAGATAGTTGTGAGATTTTTATAAGCTTCAGCGAGTTAATTTGGATATATTGTTCTATTAGGCTCAATTGCACCACTATTATTAACCTAGAGTTAGTCCTAACCGCAAGCTAAATTGACAGAAAATGTATGAATGACATGTAACTTAACTTGCGGTTAGGACTAACTCTAGGTTAATAATAGTGGTGCAATTGAGCCTTAGGCAATTTATTGCTAACCCAATACTAACCAATTTTCGACGAACTTCAGAAAAAGGAGGTCTTCAATTCGTCTGTATTTTTTTATTTATGTATGTTTCCCGATATCTCCGCCAAATGTGGTCCGATTTTCAAGATTCTTTATATGTTCGATAGAGCTTATAGAAAATAACAAGACAACCTTTTCAACGTCCAACGAGCCCCAGACCCCAACGTTCGTCAGTATTTTTTCAAGAAATATAAGATTAGGTATAATTTTTCTGCGAACTGCTTAAGGACCTTGCACCATGTCGTCACCGCTACTCACTAGACCTCATAAAAACTTGCCAACTGTAGTGAAAGGATATGGACTAAAGTGGTTTGCGAAATAACCAATATTAGCAACGGATTTATAGAATAATAATGTTGATAACAGTTGTTGCCGCCTTGGTCTAGTGGAAGTATATACGGGCTATGAGCGTTCCTGGGTTAGATTCTCAGGTCCCGCAACGCCAGGTTTTCTAAAAAACTAAGCTAAATCTTTTCTGTAGCATGCTTGAAGAAGTGTGTTACGCCGACACCATAATATAACACTTCAGGCTGATTTTTATTGAACATCGGGCTTCAGATGGTGGGACGTTGTAACCCTAGCCTGCTTCAGTCACAACAGATGCAACGACTGGATGAATGGAAATAACAAAATCAAACCTTGCTATATTCAATTATGCTTGCAGTAAGGATTAAAATTGAGTAACGATGAGAGTTATAATCGTAATTATAATAAATTTAGACCAGCGTATCATAATCGTATTTATTTGTGATCTCAACATCGAAGACTTGGCCAAAACAGTTCTGATACACGTAGAAGCGAGCACAGATTGTATAAAAATAAAAAGGTTAAAAGGTTGTCTGTTCTTATAACAGGTAAAAACCATTTACATCACATCTTGTGTCTTAAAGTTGACGTCAAAACTAAGAGGACCTATATGTTTAGATACAATATACCTACATGTGACTTGCGTAAAAATAATTGAAAATGTTGTAATGATCATACTGATTTCTTAAGTTTACGCGAATATTATACAAATAATTAACCTTTTTTAATTTTGTATAAACTAATGAAGGTAGTATTGTATCACTAACCTTTTTTGGACAAATGACACCTCAGTCTGACCCGTGACAACGAAGACTGCAAAGCCATCGAAACGACGGGAATAAAAATTAAAACCAAATCGTGATAGAATCCGTAAAAATAGTTTTATTTCAATGTTGTAATGATCCTTTTTGTTAAGTTAGTGCCAGTCGAGTAATAATTGTTTAATGAGAATATTTTGGGTTTCAATACAGATTTTGCGAGATATTTCTAATAAGTCGGTCCAGCTGGCCTATTTATGCTGTAGGTAAAGTTAGCTACAATATCGCTCAAGTTACTTACTGTTGCTACGTTTGTGGGTGAGATTTCCCGTGACCCCAATTCCCACTACGTTTCCCAATCTCTGTTGCCTTCATTTAAGGTTGGTAACGCGTGATTCTATTGATACCATGGGTGTTTATGGACAGTGGAGATCACTTACCAATAGGTGATATTTGTCAGTCTCTGCTAAAAAAAAATGGTCCTTCGAGCCGGATATAAGTGGTAATTACTTGTGTAATAGAGATTAGATACTATCAGGTGACACACACATGCCTGTCTACAAAAAAAATTGGTCCTTCGAGCCGGATATAAATGGTAATTACCCGTGTAAGCACCGTTCCTCTGCGTGCTGACGGCGGCTGGTCGCCCCTCGAGCGCGTTGAGCCTGCGCAGCGCGTCGGCGAGGGTGGACCGCAGACACAGCAGCTCCTCGGCCTGGCGCGCGCATCGCACCTCCAGCTCCGCCACGCGCGCCGCCAGGCCAGCACCCTCGCCTTCTAGCATCTCATCTGGAAATAACACATTTACAATTAAAATATATCTTATCGGCACCACCTTGATGTTGCGGTAACGTATGTGGCCTGTGGATCAAGATTGTTATTGTATGTCAGGACTCAGGATTGTAGCACTCGGGTTTCGAGATACATATAAGATATGTTTAGTTCAAGATTCACAGAACTACATAAACACTAGTTATGTTATTAACATACATAAACTATTGAATGACACCTATAGTGAGCTATAAACAAAAGTGATTACTTAAAAAATACATATTTACGTAAATCATTACAACCTTAATTACAAACTAAAAATGCAATGCCAGCAATATTCCGGACACGCCATTAAAATAACATTCAAGTGTGCTTAAACATGTCAATGATGTAATAACATTATTTATCAATTTGGACAGCTACATCGACGTGGAAGTTTCCGATAATCTTGACTAATCAAAATTTAAGTAAGGATTACAGCGGCCCGAGCAGGTATATTTTTGACAATCGAATTCGTAGCGAGCGAAGTGCGGACTGATGATGTTTGGTTGATATTTCCAAATATTTCATACAAATGTCATAAGACGCTCGATAAGAATTCGATTGTCAAAAATATATCTGCTCGGGCCGCTGATATGCAAAACATTTATGTAATGTGTTTTATGGGGACGTCCTTGGCTTGAAGCTCGTTAGTGTAACACAGGTTTATAAAATTGCCGTTTGTGCAACTGCTAACCCTGTGCCAGCAATACTTTTTTAGAAGACGTGTGGTCAGAATGACCATAGTAAAAAGATTTATATTCATAGAACCAGCTCAAACTTCAAAAGCAAATCTTTCTTGAGGTAATTGATAAAAGTGGAAAAGATCAGACGGCTTATCCTAATAGATAACTGATAAGATAACTGGTTACAGTATGCTATGGACACCTACAATATCATGGGACCATAGATGTATAATAGTCTCTTGACCTAACCTTGAAATGGTTTATGAAACAAATTCACCTGCTTTCCAGAAAAGAATTTGAAATCAGGAATTGTAACTTTTACATGAGTTAATTCAATCATTTCATTGGACGTTTATCGTATTTGTGGTACCGATTGTGTAGTCCATGTCTCTAAATACTAAACCCTCTTTACCTAAAAGCTACCCACTGGTCCTTCAGTCCCACACATCGTGACAACGGTTAATGAGTTTATTATTGCCCGTCTTTCGCGACGGCCGGTCAACATTTCGCAACATCATTGTGTCAACTTAACTTTCAGGTCAGCCGGTTAAATACGACGAAATTGGGGCGCAAATTGTGCACGCCGCCCTGTTCTATTGTGTCAAAAACAATGGCCGTTGAATTCGACACATGCTTGAATTAGGCTCTGCAGAAAAATGTCATATGGCGAATGGCAACCAAAAGGTTGTTTGACTGACCATGAAGTGCCATGAATACTGCTATATTAAAATGAACCCTCAACTTCTATGTAAGGATTAGATGTCTAAAAGTCGTTTAATTAACTTTCAAAATATCTGAACACTATCCAGAACTTCGAATAGGCGTTAAGAATCTTTTATTTCCTATCTGGTAAAAATCATTACTTAATTTTGATCATACTTGTGTAGTTTTTATCATAGAGTGTCATCTTCAATTTGGGGTTTGGCAGTCAATTAATGGAGTTCCTTGCGGTTCTGAGTAGGAGTTGTTAAGTTCAGGGTATCGGTCTTTTTCACGAGCATTTTTGTCGTTGTTTTTACTTTCCACTCTAGATCTGACGAAAATATATAAAGGTTATCTTTGAACGCCACATTTTTATACTACACAACTTTTTATACTCTTACGGTAAAATTACTCAATTCATTCATGCATTCCAATTCAATGTTGGCCGATAGTATTGCACCGTACTTCAAAGCCACATATCTGATGATGTACGGTAAAGTACTCTTCAAATTACAACCCTGAACCCGAAGGCTTAACGTGTAATCGATGTCGACACTCAAGTACAAGTTGAAAGTGTATCTAGACTCTAGAGCGGGAGCCGAAGGTCGGCGCGTTCGCTTGCACTCTATATTTATGTAATGCAGTCGCATACATACTCGTATGTTACGTAGTGACAGGTGTGCAGTCATTAGTTGATATCTTGATACATGTTCTAACATGTGGCTCTACAGACAGTGGCATATTTAACATTGTTTTCGATACTAAAGTCTTAAGCATCTTTTGTATTGATGGAGTTATCAGACTTCATCCTGTCCGTACCTCCTCAATTTCCCGTTTTATTACTTTAATAGTTGGCAATGCATCTGTATTTGTTCATGTTCATTAACGTCAATTATTATTATTATTTATTAGAAATACAGCCTGCATAATAATAATTAATCGATATATTAGCAACAGCTCATTATTATTTACGGATTTTTACTTTAGATTAAATTTTCCTATGACGATTATGTAATCGTCATAGTTTAGTTACTTATGTAACTATGATACATAATTATGTAAATAATATAAAAATACTAACAAGACAAAACTGTAAAGGAATCTAAACATTCTGACCGATCCAAATACTTTCTCCAAAATCCATCTAATTTATGGCAGCAGACTGTCAAGTGATCGTATTACTTAATCCCCTGTTAGTCTGCATTCATTTTAAACTTAAGCCAATGCTTAAAAATCTATAAATAGCCGTATCAATATGGTATGAAATTTATAAGGCTTCGTTCGTAAACACGTCTGTCTGTATATGGACCGGTTAAAATTCTGATGAATTATTTATCAAAACAATGTCCATATAGAATGCCTTTCGTGTTTTATTGATGTTATGAGTTGAATGTATTCTAAACTTACTTCCATTTACACTCATCATCATCATCATCAGCCATAGGACGTCCACTGCTGAACATAGGCCTCCCCCAAACAATTGAATTACGAAAAGTACAGAGGCCCAAGTAGGAATCATTTTGACAATCGAATTCTAAACGAGTTCACTGTAAATTGAATAGCATTTGGTTAAAATGACAAGTCTTGGAACGCAACCTAGGAACACAGTGAACCACCTACTTGTTTGCCAATGTCTGTTATAGAAAAAAAGACGAGAGTGTAGATACGCTGTAGACAGTAACGTCTACAGCCCGAAAGGGCCGGCTCCACCGGTTTGATACCACTGTCTCACAGAAAACTGACGTAAAGTGGTAGCTTGCTTGGCAACGCACCCATGATTCTTTTTGAGTCTTGGGTGTCTATGGGCGGTGGAGATCACTTACCATTAGGGGACCCATCTGCTCCTTTGCCAGTGACTGCTTTAAAAAAAAAGGAAATAGAATACACTGCCTCGGTGGAGTGGTTGTATTTCGGTACGACTGCCGTCCTGAGGTCTCGGGTTCGATCCCCGGGTCGGGCAAAGTGATATTGGATTTTTCCATAACAGCCCGGAGTCTGGAATTTGTTCCCGATATGGCAATAGGCTCGCCCCCTATCACATCTGGGACGGAACTAAGCTCGGCGCAATGTGGGTGTAGTACTTGGCTAGTGCGCCTATGCCTACGCCTTCGGGGATACAGGCGTGAGCTTATGAGCTTATGTTAAATAGAATTCATTATCGTACTTAAGCTGTAATAACTTTTAAAGTAATTTCATTAATACATTTCTGGTGCTCATTATATTATTATTTTGTCCTTATAAAAATTTAAACTACTGTATTTTTTTATAGGTTACTACTTGCTATACTCACGCCAAGCCGCATAAACATCATTCATGGTATCCCCAGGAGAGTCGCTCGCTCTGGAGCTACGCGACTCCCGATCTTGGTTGTCCATCGTCGCCATTATATTTCACACATTACACTCTCACTTCATTATTTGATTGTACATATATTAAATTCACGTTGTCGTTAAAGATCTGCGTGTGTTTTGCCAATTTTAAGGCCTGTTAAACCAGAAGCCAAATTATGAAGGATTGTTTTTGCGATTTAGATTCTAGGTGTTTAATAAAATCTATTAAATAAAACAGAACCTTTAAATTTAACTGTAGCTAAGAAATAATTTCATAATTATTGCAGCTCTTAATTTGCTATGATTCAAAAATAGTCATCAGTAATTACTATCCAATACTCCAATACTCCAATATCTTAAAAATAATTTATTATTAAGACATAATAGTATTCACTACTTTTAAAATTCAAACCCATGAAGGCACTAGTATTGGTTTTCTTACACATCGCCCCAAGGCACAAGGCAATATAAAAATGTGCAATATGTGCACGGAGTACTGGAATTTCAATTCATTATTCACACGCCGCAGGAGCTTTCAAAATGTAAGTAATAGCAATGTTGCAGACATTATTTCAAATTTATTGATCTTGAGTGCGTTAAATATAACAGGGTTTAATGGAATAGAATCTACACCTCTAGGGTTTAACAAGTCTAGCGAATACGCTAGTAAGTTATAGTTTAGATGAAAAATAACTTATTAAAATAATCACGTGTTTAAAAACTTAACAGATCGACTACGATTCCGAACACCGATCGTGACCAAATTTATATGGTACCACCCTTGAAATAAGCTCTATCGAACACAAAAAGAATTTTGAAAATCGGTCCACATTTGGCGGAGATATCGCGTAACATAAATTAAGGACCTCCTCCTTTTTGGAAGTCGGTCGATAAACAAAGCATACGATTCATAAAATGGGGATTATAGATGGTACTTCAAGAAACACTGGAACCTACATCAGCTTTGTCTACTCGAAATATTTGAGATGAAAGAGTCTGTAGACCCATTAATTCAGGCCAGTGTGTGATTAGTTTTGCAATATTAAGAAGAATCTAACTCAAAAATATTTTATAACTACTAATGTAGTGAAATTATATCCGTAATGAATTGTCGTAGCAAACAATGACCACGATCATATTGACCAGCAATACCTGTGGTTGGACCTGGCTAACGACCTATACTCGATTCCAATCCTTTGTCGTGTTAAAACAATAATGTGAAGCTGGGTAAACATTGAATATCAAACAATACATGAGCACGTTCAGTATCCAGTATTATGTGTGGAATTTGGTGTATAACGGTGCATTTACTGGTTTGACTCCACTTGCGTTTTCGTATTCAAATTATATTGCGCTTGTTGTTTCGGTTGGTATGTTATTGGAGTCAGGAATTTGTTTCCCGGATTCTTGTTTAGATTAGAATATAAATATTTGGCTCTAATACCACAGCAATGTGATTTTCATATTTTATATAGTGGAACAGTCTGCCTTCCTTACAATAATATAGGGTCAATTAGAGAAATCGACAGGTTAACACAATTCTTTCCAGCAGCAAATCCTTCATCGATGATCGCCATTTTTATATAATAAACAACTATTAAGTTTGCAAAGGAGATCAGGGCACTCATCAACGAGACTAATTACTAAAAATGTCCTAATAAATTAAGAAAGAAAGATCACGCAAGCCGACAATGTTCCGTTTAATGGTGCGCAAAGACTCAAGTCATTGAGCAAGTATGAAAAAACGCGGCAAAAAATGTAAACATTAGACACAATGTTACGATGTTAGTTAATTGACCATAACAATTTGTAGCTGTGGTTGAAGCAAACAATGACGGCTTGCGGAAATCTATCAACGGCGAAATAAAAGTATATTGGCAATAAAGAATATACGAAAAATAGACATAATGATCTTTTATTAGATAGTTCGAAGACAAGGTTATTGTTATGATCGATGATGATAGTACGTTAGTTGGTACATACCATTTATATTGTTCTTCATAATATTCTGCTGTAAATTTGTACTAATATGCAGTTTGCCAAAGAATATTTATAAATATTAATGTCCCAGTATTTGCTGCGTGGTCGCTTTACCGAAGTTTTGTTTATAATAATCTTAAAAGTGAAATAGGGTTTATTTAGGAATTAAAGGAGCAACGATATTTTCTACATTTTGTAAAAGCCCGCCGGATAAGAAATTGAAAGCACAGTTAAATTCATATCATGATCTAGTGTTTTGCCATAATGCATCAGGAAGTCCTACAAAAAAGAAATCGTAACCGTTAACACACATTTTTAATATGACACTCAGATCCATAAGACATTACATGACACTAGTATGAGAATGCAGTCCAAAAAGATCGATCGACCCTCGTAATATAAACAGTTTTGACCAGTTACCAAATTGTGTTAATTGATTAGCAGAAACATGTTTTGAAGAAGGTCATCATGGCAAGATGCACCTGCCTATACCGTTCGTCGACATCATTGAGAAACTATCGTACTGGACTGCCTTGGTCAATGGCTTAATATGCATACTTTGTACTAATTAATATTAAGGTCAAAAATAATTAGATAGAGTGAAAGCCAGGTGTTTCATTTCCTAATGTGATTGAAGATGCGCCTATGGGAGGTGGAGATCACTAATCATCAGGTGATCCACCTGTGCATTTTTTTATACAAATATGGCAAAGGGACTAAACTGAATGATGAGAGTAGTTCAGTCCAAAACCACCAGCGACCCCGTGGTCGCTGGTGGTTTGTTGGTACAAACAATGGGTTTATAGGTGGTCACCAGAATCATGCCGGTCTATTTATGCTTCTTGACACTCTGAAGAGAAAAAAAAACGATGAGCTTGCAACACTACGGAGATGATTGATGCAGACAAGGAATGTACCCTCATATCCGTACCAACCAATCATCTAGTCATGCCGCAAGCACGTCAAGAGAACCAGTAAAGAACAATTTACCAGTCTCTGCTATGCATTTTTTTTATAAACAGTCACATACATAGTTCTGATCTCACACTAAGATCGAGTCTTGTGTCGAGGGTAACAGGAACTACGAGAGACTTTCGGTCTCAACACCCTGTTTCACAATTATTGTTATTTCGAAGTAAATCGCAGTCGATATTATTCCATTTAAATCATAAAACTAGTCAATGTATTTTTTAGTAACCCCAAAAGTACAAATACAAAGACATGAGATAAAATATATCTAAACTTTTTAGGTTTCTTCCACAACAGCGCCTGTAAGAAAATAAAGAGTCTCAATGTTCATCAGAATCTTTTGGGACGCGTTTAAGATTGCGTTGTAAGTGCTGCTTTATACGACAAAACATTTTAAGGAATTGGAACAGCACATATACAGACATTTAACGAAGAAGCAATAATAAAGAAACACAAAAACTCGACGGAAATGGATATAATTGTACGAAAACAACCAGGCCGTTTATCCCGATTGTCTCCAAATATTTTGCGTCCAATTAAGTCAATTATGGGTAATTTTCTCATTTACGTCAGTCAGTGCCGTTTAAACCTGTGTTTTAACCGACCATTACCGTGTGCCATTACCAAAATAAATAAGGTGTTGTAAATCTTATGTGGTCAATTTAATTCATGAGTTGCGTGTAAGGTCATATTTTGATTTCACCGTGACTCATTCACACTTGAAAGTGATGTGGAGTGGAAACATATGTCATATGAAGTTATTATGAAACGATTACGATTATCATCTAGTCTGGCTGCAGATATTTTTTTTTTTTTTTTTTTTTATTGGCATGAGAAGGCAGACGAGCAGACGGCCCACCTGATGGTAAGTGGTTACCGCCGCCCATGGACATCGGCAATGCCAGGGACACAGCCAAGCCGCTGCCTACCGTGAAAAATGCTTTTTTAAGCCTCGTTTGAAGAAGGACATGTCATAGCGCTGAGGGAACACCGAGGAGGGAAGTTCGTTCCAGAGTTTGCAGGTGCGTGGGAAAAAAGATCTCTGGAAACGCACTGTGCTGGTAGTTGGTGGTTCCAGGTAGAATGGGTGAACTTTCCTCCGGTGACGAGTGGTGCGATAGTAGAAAGGAGACGATGGAATCATCTCGAACAGTTCCTCAGAGCACTCACCATGGAACAGTCGGTAGAGCACGCAGAGAGAACCGATATCCCTCCGCATGGCCAACGGTTCTAGACCATCCGAGAGGCTGGGGCTGTCGATAATTCGAGCGGCTCGCCTCTGTAGGGAGTCAAATGGAAGCAGTTGGTATTTGGGTGCTCCAGCCCAGAGATGTGAGCAGTACTCCACGTGAGGCCGGACCTGTGCTTTGTAAAGCACAGATCGTTGACCCGGCGTGAAGTACCGCTTGGCCTTGTTGAGGACACCCAGTTTTTTAGAGGCAAGTTTGGCTTTGCTTTCCAGATGACCCCTAAATTGGACTCCGCCCGAAACCTCAACCCCGAGAATATCAAGGCTCTTGGAGGCTTGAAGGGGTACTCCTTGGAACTGTGGCGCCATGACAAAAGAGTCCTTCTTCGCGGTGAACACGCAAACCTGTGTCTTCGTGGGGTTGAATTGGACTAAGTTCAGACGACCCCACTCGGAGACCCGCCCCAAGGAGGTCTCTACTTCCGACACAAGTTTCAATCGCCTGTCCTGCAATAAGCTTCGTGAGGTGCTCTGCTGGCCGGTGTATCGCGCATCACCCGTGCTATCATCCGCATAACAATGCATATTCTCGATTGAGAGCATGTCATTGATATGCAGGATGAATAGCGTCGGGGAGAGCACTGAACCTTGAGGGACACCAGCATTCACTGATATGGCCTCAGATATACTGCCGTCACCGACGACTTTAATTCTGCGGTCATCCAGGAAGCTGGCGATCCACTTGCAGAGCCCCTCGGGGATACCATAGGAAGGCAGCTTTGATAAAAGGGCTTTATGCCAGACCCTATCGAAGGCCTTTGCGATATCGAGGCTCACCGCCAGAGCCTCACCCTTACTCTCCAGAGCTTCTGCCCAGCGGTGAGTGAGGTACACAAGAAGGTCACCAGCTGACCGACCGTGACGGAAACCATATTGACGATCGTTAATCAGCTGGTTCTCCTCAAGGTACCCCAGAAGCTGGGCATTGATTATACGCTCCATTACCTTGGAGAGCAAGGATGTAATCGCTATAGCCCTGTAGTTCTTAGGATCTGACCGATCGCCCTTTTTGGGAATCGGATGGATATGAGCTACCTTCCACGAGTATGGGACCGTGCAAGTACTACAGGAAAGACGATATAAACGCGTTAGTACAGGAGTCAACTCGGGGGCGCATGTCTTCAAGACCACTGCAGGGATGCCATCAGGTCCACTCGACTTGCGGGTATCGAGGAGCGTCA
Organism: Clanis bilineata; assembly: GCA_036417725.1. NCBI lineage: Eukaryota > Metazoa > Arthropoda > Insecta > Lepidoptera > Sphingidae > Clanis > Clanis bilineata. Next base: position 15,791,305 of record CM071154.1, on the reverse strand, counting down.
GTTCCCGCCTGACAGCACGTTGTGTAATGCGTATTTCAGGCAGGGAACTCTCACACTGTGAGATGTTTGGTGGAGTGGCTCCCCCGTCATCCAATGTCGAGTTAGAGGCGAAGAGTTTAGCCAAGAGATCTGCCTTCTCTTTCGCACTCCAGGCCTGATTTCCGTCTGGTTTTTGCAGTGGTGGGAGACTAGACCGGCAGAAGTTGCCCTCGGCAGCTTTGGCGAGCGACCAAAATGCCCGGCTTCCGCAGGGGTAACCTTTTAGTCGCTCACCAATTCTGCCAACATGGTTTGCCTTTGCCCTGGCGATAGCCTTCTTGCTAGACCTAGAGGCGGCATTATACAACCGCCTCTTCTTTCCAGCATCGGGGTCATGACCGATTTTGGCATTGGACCATTCTGCGTACGCAGACCTTTTGAGGCGCGCAGCATCCGCACTGGCTTTATTGTACCAGGGGGAGCTGCGGCCACCGACGGGTACCTCAGAGTGAGGAATAAAAAGTTCCATTCCCTGAAGCACCACGTCAATAACAAGGTCTGTGCACTCGTCTATGATGCTGGAAGAGAAGCAAAGCCGCCTCCACGGGAAAGATGCATAAAAGTCACGCAATCCATCCCAATCTGCTGACTTGTACTGCCAGACTCTACGAGACCCGTTCGCTCGTGAGCGAGCAGGATACGTGATGGGCGACGTAGTTTGGATTAGGCAGTGATCGGATGATCCCAAAGGGGCACCGACCGTCACCTTGTATCCAACAGGGGATGTATTCAGCAGAAGATCCAGCAGCGAAGGCTCATGGCTCTCGATGTCTGGGATACGGGTGGGCTGTGTAACAAACTGAGAGAAGCCATGGGCCAGGGCAAAGTCGTAAACAGCTCGACCCGGGAGATTGGTGGTTCGGGAGCCCAGCCACTCTTGATGGTGAGCGTTAAAGTCCCCAAGAATCACCACCTCCGCGGACGGGAACTGTTCCGACACGTGGTCAGTCACCTCTAGGACATGTTCCAGAAGTTGAGTTGATCCTGAATCACCGCTATGAGACCTGTACAAACCGGCATAGATACGGGTTAATCCCCCGTGGTCTACGCGCAGCCATAGAATGGACAGGTCCCGTTGTTCAAGGCCCCGAAGACGGCGGTAACAGATATCCTCCCGGATGAATACGCATACTCCGGCTTTACGTACGAAAGCGTGTTCAAGTACGTAACCAGGGTAATTAAGATATGATATATCACCCGGGGTAGATATCTGTGTCTCCGAGAGAAAAAGCAAGGCAGGCCGCGACGTCTCGAGGTGGTGGTGGACGGCGTCGAGATTGCTGTGTAATCCCCGAACATTACAGAAGTCCACGTTAAATGTGGGAGGGATGTCCGCCGATGGAGCCTTTTTCCTCTTATGTTTTCGGGACATATGTATAAATATAAAATTAGAGGGATGGGAGTTGTGACGATGGAGTCAAGAAGATGCTCAGATAATGAAGCGCTACATAGCCTAAGGCGAAGTCGCGCGTTGCCTGAGGAGCTGGCGCGGGGCACGGAAGGGCCCCCGGTCCCCCCTGTGCATAGCTGCCGGGTCCCACTCCGGTCTCCTACTCCGGCACGACAACTACACACCAGGATTATGCGCCAGTTGGCGGGACAGCTTCCCAGGGCGGAGTACAGAGCAATCCCTGGGTTCAGGTCCCCTACTGACTGGCGGGCGGCCGGCGGAAGACCGTTTCACCGGGTCTCCCTGGGCCCCACGCCAACCTATCAGACTAATCGGACCCGACGGAGCCAACGCAACGCAGGTTCCGAGCACCTTCCAAACTCCTCGTCACATATGGGAAGAGGAGGAGCGATAGACAGAGACAGAACAGGCTCTCCAACCCAATCGCCGGAACACAGCAGAACTATTTAGCGGCGGACTCTAGTTGGAGGGTGGTCGCCAGCCAGTCGGACAAAGTCCTACCACCGATTAGTTTTTGGCACCCGTTTAGCACCATCCAGGGGTCACTTGTAGGGTCTCGAGGGTAAAGCCTACGGAAGCGGGATGCGTCAACCCCCAAAATATATAAGATATTAGCAGTCATGTGCGATAATTCACTAGAGATGTTACTTGAGATCCCGGACAATAATAAAAGGATCGTGTTTAAATTGTCTGCAGACGGTACTCCATTCATTATTTCACTAGGTCAGTTTGCAAATCAAATCAAAAATAAATCTATTTCTCTTAATTTTTTTGTGCCATAATGCACATTATATTTTCAGAGAATGTTATCAACTGACATCCGTCCAGTTAAAATTTTCTTTATTTTACATTTTTATTTAGCTTACAAGGCTGGACGTTTTCGAGGAAGATATGAGAGCCAATAGCCTCCCTAGGGAGGATGCTCAAGACCGGGCGAAGTGGAAGCGTTTAAGTAGGAAGGCGGACCCTGGCAGAAGGCCGGGATAACGCCAGGCAGAAAGAAAGAAAGATTTAGCTTACGAGGCGTATTTATGCTTCGATTGCAGATACCATCGTAGTTAAAACAAATTTATTACATTATACATATATGTATGCTATAGCAAAAGCATATTTCCAAAAAGCGAGCCACACAAATGGATTCCAATTCTAATTCCTACTAAGTTAATAACAATTACCACGGTATCATCTCTAGTCGCTAGTGCATTCAATAAATCAGACATCTCGTGTGGTGATGTCATGCAGATCAAGTCATAATATTTGATGTTAATATTTACGGACCGTGCTTTACTAGTTAACCTACTCGTGCAAGTTTAACGTCTTACCAACCTGTTTTATTTATTAACCAGAGATGTAACTCCTATGCTTTAAGAATAAGAGTCAAAATTAAATTATAGTTAGATTCTACATTATACTTATTTGTCTCCGTGCACCGTGACTCAAGAGATCACATGGTTTCGATCTATAAACATCTAGTACGGATCTGAATGTCTGATCGTAAATGTTTGATGGTTCCTGATTTTCGCTTTCACAACACTATAGATGTGATTGTTGGGTGTATTTAATTTGTAAGACGAATGTTATTATCTATTTTGATAAAATACAATAGCCCATTATGTTCAACATAATCGAATTTAATGATGTTAGGTGGATAACGTGAATGCTATAGTATATCATTAATCAGTTGAATGAACGGCTATTAAGATCGATTGAAATCAATTCCCACGGGAGCTTTAATATTATGATTAATAGTGGTTGCACTATAAGTAAACTCAATTGTATTATATAAGTCGGGAAGGAAGTAGCGGATTTCGATCTTACTTTCTCAGGCCTTATGGCAAGCAACTATAGTTTTCAGAAGTGGGTAGTTTTCACGGTGGAAGAAGACCGGTATATAAGGCTAAATCAAGAATAACCATATCCGTTGATAAATTGTAACCAGACAATCATTTAAATTTAAGACCGTGCCAATATCATGTTATAAAAAGAGCCTTTTCTAAACAGTGATACTAAACAAACTGTTAAGGATAATCTTTCAAACGTTGCAGTAGCCGTTTTCGAGGTACGATGAAATTAAATACAGGTAAATATGCATGGAATCGAATATTGCGAAGTGGACACTTTCAAAGATCAACTAAGGATAATTTCATAAGCAACCGCTTTGGAAGTATTACACTAGTGCTATATCGTAATATTAGCGTCTTGCTGTTTGTTGACACGCTGGTAGAATTTCGCAAATGACGTGCGAAATTTCAATATCACGTTGCGTTTATATTTGGATTTATTTCTTAATTTAAACGGCGTTTAATATAGTTTTATTATAATATACCCTGGATTTCATTATTCCACTGCTATAGAGAGACAGCAAGTTAAGTTTACTACATTGTCTATGCTAAGTAGACTTTTATCATAATATCACTCAGATTCAGTTTTCTTCAAGATTTCCTTTCTCGTTTTCTAGTGAACTAAAAATGTTCATATAATTGTTGATAACTACTTGGGGATTGCTCTCTAGTTAATTGAATTAATTTAGTATATAATATATAATCTTCCTAAACAATCTTACTTATGAGATAGACAATCATATATGGTTTTTATATCACCCATGTATCCATGCGATAAACCAAAGAGTCAGCCAAGAAAAGAATTCTGTCAATATATAACTTTTACTATATACTATATATATAGTATACTTTAATATTATATTATTGTAGCTACTGAACAATCTTTTGCTGATATAATGTATGTCTCCACTTGTGTTTTTGTCACAGTAAAACATCGTTACTTGCCAAACTGTTATGAAACGATTTGATCAAAAGTCAAATACCAATGATACATCGACACACTTTCTAATTTATGATACCAGTCTGAATATGGAGTTTTTGTATTATATCGGTGTCAAGTTATGCTCAATGGCATGTTATTTTTTTTATATTTGTACATATTGCTGTTATGTTATTGTTACGTGATTATTACGGCTTCCACTTACTGTGCAATTGCTTGTTTTACGCCTTTATGTATGATATTTCTTGTAATTGATATCCAAAACCTATAGTGTCATGCCGATCTGTGCTTATGTGTTATTCCTATTTCTATGTATTACAACAACCGTGTACATGTTATTTAGTATAAAGAAACACAAAAAACATATAAGTAAATTCATGCATGTGAGTATGTGTGCTGCGGCCTGTGTGCGAATAGCATTGTGGCTTGGAATTCGCGCATCTTCGCAAAATTTACAAACAATACTCGATAAATGGAAGATAATAATTGAACTTTTAAATGTGTGAAATGCAAGAATCGTTGGTTCCTCTAATTAGAGATACAAATCCAAATACAAAGATATATGATTAACTACTTTAGCATTTACTAAACAACAAGTCTAAGTAGGAATGATCAAATATAAAGGACCGTTGAAACTGCACAGGTTTTGCTGGCATTCATTTAATTAAAAAATCTGATTTAGGGTAATTACTTTATATTATAGAGCAAATTTAGGTAATTTTGTCGAACAGTCGACGTCCTTGGAGACAGTGAATGGTGCAATTTACTGACATGATCTAAATTCGTAATGATGAAGGATAATAATTACACAGTGGATAGTCATACTAAGATAATTACAAAGCAATTTAGGTAAATTACATTTTAAATACACTCAACAATCATACATACAGTCACGACAGTTGTATTTTGTGCTCCTGACTACATAAAATTAAGATAGAAAATATGTTATGGCTACATAATATGTAGATCTTGAGAAATTATGAGGGAATTTCTGTGGCAATTGTTACCCCTCGAAACAAAAAGATTATCAAATATTTGAAAAACGCGATCTCATGTCATATGTTTTAATATCCAAGATGAGTTAAATCTCAGAACAGTCTTCATTATTGATAATTTAAAGAAACTAAATAAGCAAATAGAAATATTGAATATCCCCACAACCGTCTATGAAAGTATGCAGAAATACAATAGAACAATTAAATCAACCGGTAATTGATTAGTGATGTATAACCGATAACTTTAATGTAAAAGGTAGTAAGTAATAGCAAGGGTGATCGACTACGGTACGATGATAAGAATTGGCATTCGGAATTGATTGACTTTGATGGTCATAATTTAAATGTAGAAAATAATGCAATTCGCTAAACAACTGACGATATTATACAAGTAGGTTGTAAAAACTAAGACAAAGCTTTTTTGCAAATTTTCGGTGATTGGAATGTAATATGAGATAAATAAAAAATTCTAACTACATTTTTTTAAAGACCACACCGTAAATTCAAATATACAACAAGGACCACTATACTGAAGCTAGAAGACCCGAATCTCGCAATTCCCCCTACCCAACACCTTGTATCACATCCTAATTACTTGAACAACATTAACGTGCTAATAAAGTTGAGCACATAGCCATAAGACAATTTTATTACTGCTATAAACAGAACCCTCTCGGAGCTCGCTGCTCGCCTACTAATTGGATTAGCGTGATGTTGCAATGGCTTCACAGAACATGTTGATATCAGATGAGATAGTAATGTGCTGGATAATTTGCTTCTTGATCAGTCTTTTGAGTCCTATTGGATTTTTTATTTAATTTATTTATCTAGCATAATCCAGATCTACCACCCTCATCAATTATTTTAGATTGGTCGAGGTATATTTTCAAATGTTTACATGTTATAGGCTTCTATTCTTCTATACGTCTATTCTTTTCAGATGAAAAAATCATAAAAAAGTACTAATTTTATTCGACAAAGTTCCTAACATTACTTTAGATATCTGATTTAGTATTTTCAAAGCAATGTAATGAAGATTTTCGCTTAAAAGTTCTACGCGATTTCGTTCATAGGCAGTTCTGAATATTTAAGTATTACTAAATTAAATATTGATCAGATAGTTAATATAGAAGAAATCTGTAACGAATTGGTGCATTATTTTGTGATAGTTAATCCAATCACGCAGCTATTTATTAATTCTAATACATATCAAAATTGTCCTTATGATATATGCAATATAAGATTCTTACTACATTCCCAATAATAGCAACTATTGGAAATATCCTAAAACGCAATACACATTACCACGCCGCGCAGGTCCCAAATGAGTTGGCAGAAACTATAAACTTTTGAACATAGCAAAACACAGGCAGACCATATAACACTTGTCAAACCATAGAACACAATACTTAAGAGTTGAAAAACACTTATAGTTTTAACACCACACTTGACGAAAATGGGAGCTGTAACTGCCGAAGGTTTCGTACTAACTGAATTATCAATTGGACTCTCACAGCTGATTAAACAAGAGACAATATGGTTGGATGGAAAGACGCTGTCGATTCCAACCTTATCACTGAGCGAGAAAGCATATACTAAGAAAATCTACGGGACCCTGGCTAACTGGGAAAGGTGAACGCGCATGCGTTGAACCTACCAATTAATAACATCCAAAATCGATTCTTGTGGAGTTGAAAATAGAGTGGCAATTACTTTGAAAGTAGAGCGCCTGCGTATAACGTCTAATAAGGTAATATTTTGTTTGTAATTTACAAACAGTAACCAAGGAAATACTCATGTGTATGTGATGTAACTGGTCGTTGACTATTTTTAATGAATTACCATGTACTTTCAATGAAACACCTTTCTATGCCGGTAATAGTTACATTGAGTTTTATAACCGTTGAACTGGTTTATATTAGAAATAATATTCTTTTGATGTTCTTATTTATTTATAAAAATGTTACAGAAGTTATTGTACCTCTTGTAAATTATTATGTTGCTATTACACAATATCCAGTTATTACAATGTCGTAGCACGTACATATCTCTCTTCAAAAGACTATTTTTCTGACACCATTAATTTATATAACCAAAGTTTTTATTAAATTGCTAAATTTAGCTATATTCATTCATAGCCATAATGTATCGCAATCTACAATCTACAATCGCAGTGTTCAATGGTATAAAATATGAAGTATCATCGAAATATTCATATAGAAGTAACAGAAAAAGAAGGGAAGAGGAGTCCGATAGTACGGTAAAACCTATGACTAATAGGAAATCTTTATACAGCCATTAAATAACATGTGAAGGAAATAGGGAACGTGAGACATAAATTAAATACATATAGTGTTGACAGGAATTATGAAGCACACACAGTTTTGTAACGTTTTATCATTCCAAAGAATAGTGTAGATGAGTTTCTTACTGCTCATGTTCAGACCATTGGGTATTTTAAAAATTCTAATATTGATATTGGAGAATTTGACATTGTATTCATTGTTTTTACTTAACAGAAATAACATGAATCTAATAAACTCTAAAACCATTCATAGTTATAAATCGTTCTTGTATCATAATCTACAAAAATATAGGTAGATATTTATCTAGGTAGTGCAATAACTGTGACCAATGACAGGATTTCATTCATCACAGCTTCTACGACAAACAACAAATTAAATGGTAGATGGTATACAGCTGGCTTTTAACAGCTAAGTATATCTTTTCAATCTATATTCAGTGGCGAATGTTGAAAGTTACAACTCATATATCCCCAATAAAACCAATTGAATATTGTTCAATTATCCTGTCTGAGCAATAATATTGCCAAAGGCTTCTCGTGGGCATTTGACACTGCTCCAATTCTTTTAAATTGGATAACTGCAGCTATGTGTTGTATCTTTAATACATTGAAGCACGAATTGGAGTCTGAACATCAGTATCCTGTGGGAATGTCAATGATATGCACATTTTCGACTTGTCAGAAAATATTAGTGACATTCATCTATAAAGTGTAGTAAATATCATCAGTAAATCATAATATTCTTCTCCAGAAGCAAAAGGTTTACATTGGATTTTTCTTTATTGGCTTACGTACGCAGACGGTCCTTCTGATAAGTGTTACTACTTGCAGCATATTTGAAATTTGTTTTGGACTTACAAAAGTTTTACGTAGATTGTCGCTTCATATATTCAGTATTGTTTGATAAGAAGGAGGCGGTTTCACATGACGACGCTATTAATATGTGAAGGGGCGTTATCGATTCAATGTTATTTACAATCAGTACATCTGTTTAGGAATAAATCTAGATATATTCATGGACTATTGCCATATTTTAAACCTTGATGCATTTCGAATAAGTCATATTATCAGAAGATAGAGCCACCTTTCTTTGAAAATATAACAGCACAACACGCACAATAATATTCTAGCACCGTTTTTCAAACTGAATGTCGAAAATATATTCTAAGGGGATCGCAAAGACATTGTTCAAAGTTAGCTAAAGTATCTAAGTATTTCTTACTATTGCGGTAAAGGGTCGCGGAAAATTCTTGAAATTCAATTGGGGGACGTAAAAAATTTCAAAATCAATTTTGAATCTCTTTTTAAATGTTTAGTAAACACTGCTCTAGCTGACTTTCAACTAATAACGCCAAGTGCCCTACTTGTTACGTTTGTTTTTTTAAATTATGATAATAATACTCAGCTAGTTGTAGTCAGCAAGTGTACAATACGAACAAATCACAAACTGCTGTTGAAACGCCATTATACATGTTCGAGTAAAACTTAATGTGATCGCCAAGGTCACGTGTGATGTAATGTTGACATCATTATAATTCAATACATTGGTGATCAGCCTGTGACCTTCATCGCTCGATTTGATAGCCATATTTGTTGAAAAACATTTAGAACATGTTCCAAGCCTTAAATATGGAAGGATATTGTTTCGGATTCTCTTACATATCCTTACTTCTTGATCAACACTATGATAGAAGATGATTTCTTAAGTTTACACAAATGTTCCAGAAATAAAATGAGTTTTTACGAATTTTATAGGATTAATCCTTAATCATTAAGGTCTTATCTGATCAAATCTTGTGTCGTAGGAATTATAAGTTACGAAGGTGCTACAATCCAAAAACATCTCAACACAAATTAAGTATTTATCAATTCAATCTATAAAATCTATAAAAACACGTATTATACAATTATATAGATAATATAATATTTTGTTCCAATATAAAATTCCAGTAGATTTAATGGTAATCTAAGCCACGATTAGTTACGAGATTCACAATCATGCCTCACAAAGTAGTGTTACCGAATCTGTAATTGAGAAAGAAATACAAATATGTTTTAGTAGTCCACCGATAAATAACAATAATGTTTCTGTTTTTCTAGTAGTGACTTTAGCTTGTACCCTAAGATGAAGTTGAACGTCCAACCTAAGATAAACCCAGTCAATTTATTTATATAAACAAACAAACCTATACAATAAATTGATAGGATATCAAACTTGCCTTAATTAACTACAATAAGATTTTTGGTGATAACTATATTAAAGTATAAATGTAGGTAATTATTTATATTTATATTATGGGTATTTGTATTTATATATAAGCTGAAGATAATAACTAATCATATTTTACTATATTTTGGATTGTACAACGATAATTCCACGACTTTAAGGTTTTAATATTTTGTGACATTTTGCCAGTGATTTATTATCTTCATCATCGATCATAATTATTCTGACTTAGTAATTATAATTTCATAGAGGGATGTGCTAAATTTTATAACATCAACAGCCTTTATGGATACTGATTTCTTTAGTTTACGCCAATGTAATAAAGTTAAACTATTTAGTTTTATTTCAAAACCTTTATGGAATCGTAATGCCAAAATTATCATTGATCGACTGGCTATTCAATTCCAATTGGTACCATGAAAGGGTCATCATATCGGCTGGCGTGCGCACGCGCAACGTAGGCGGCCATATTGCAAACATGGCGGCGGTGCCAGGGTCGGCAGTAATTATCACAATCATAGTATCTGATGACAATTACGTAAGCGCCAGTAAATTCACTATCAATGAATTGCTTTTCTTTTTATTTCGTAAAACTAAAAACCTTTCTTACAGTAGCTTAAAAGTGTGTGGTAACCACTTTCATTTTCATCCATAGGTTTTGCTATGAGACCATGATACCCTGGTCAAGTATAACTATGTAGAAGAAATTCTTCGAAATCTACGTACAAGTATCTTGTTTGTAGTACGTACACTTCAGCCTCTTTATCCTCTACTGGCTTTTTATATCAGTAAACGTTACTGGTAAGGGATGGTACTAGATAGGAGTAGCTTCCTTCCAGATACTGCATAAAGCAGATTTTGCGCAAATTTATGAACGATCTAAGAGTTAAATGAATCATAGAATCAAAGACCCGAATCGTATTGATAATGTTCAAACTTCTACCGCTAAAGGATATAATTTTTTTATGACATCACCGACCAGGTATTTTGACCGCAAAAGGACTATAAAGATCAATATCATTCATGTGTGCGTTACCTGTGTCTAACTAGTTTGACAACTATGCACTCTGGAGTTTTTATCCAACAAAACAGTTGCGACTTCTTTTTTCTTTCTATATGACTGATGCCAGTGTCCGCCTTTTCACTTAAACGTCTTCACTTTGCCTGGTTTCAAGAAAGTCTTTTGATGATACTAAAATTGGTTCTAAAATATATCTCTAATACGTCAAACTTTCGTTTTGTTTGATCAAATTATAGCCAATGATTATAAATTATTGTTTATATTATTAGAACGTGCTTGGTTCTTCATATCCTCAGGCTTCGTTCGCAAGCAGCGGGCTTGCGATTTTTTTTTGTATCTACCTCTGGGTTTCTGCGTTTACTATTTGAACAATATTGATGGCAAGAAACTTGTTTACTAAAAAATAACCTTTTACGTTTTCCTAATGAGACTTTAGCTATTCGCAGTGATTAAGAGCATATGCGTTAACTACAACTTTTGACAATCAACGATTTTCACATAGCACAATATGGAAAAAGTGGGTAACCTTGTTCACCTGTCCTTGGCCGCGTGATATAAATAGTAGACACACCTATATTCCCAAACTTTAACTGCTACCACGAGTAAAGTGTTGAAATATGGACCATTGCACCAATATAAACAATTAACTTAGTCATTTTTGGGTGCAAGCATTGCTGATCGTGTAACATTTTTTTCTAGGAGCTGAATTCGTCGTTGTTATTTTGTTTTTCAAGAAAGACATTTAACCAACCAACTTTTGCTAAAGAAATGGCAACGCAGCGGTGATATATTGGTATTTTAGTTGACTGTGGGCGGTGGAACGTGGAGTCACATACTATCAGGTGAACCTGCAGTTCGTTTGCCCGTCATTCGTATAATATAGAGCTAAGATTATGGTTTAAATTAGCGATAGTAGCAGTTACCAGAGCACCGTTTTCACCGCGCAGTCATGATCCCTTCCACACCTACATTATATAACGATCGGAGCGAGTATCACTATGTACTAATGTAATTCGATTAGGCGTGACCGCGCCTGTCCGCTGTCGCACCTGACATCCGGCCCGCTGTTTCCTGTGTTTTGTCTGGAACCCTCCGCGTCACGCAACGCTGAGCTCACTAGTTGCTGTTGTATTACTGATTAAAAGATACTTAAAATTGACTAATCATAGTAAGCCCTTATCACTAGAAAGTGTCAAGTCACAGATACATGAAATGAAGAAAGCTGTAAGAGCAATTCTCTAAAGAAATGTCGGAGTAGTTCATTTCAGAAAAGTCAGCAAGTCTGGAGAGTAACAGATTTGTAGCTGGAATTGGTATATTATTAATTTTGTAACTTTGTAATCTGTGCCTGATAAGGCAATAGGCCCGTCCCCTATAACATCTGGGACGAAAATGAGTTCGGCGAAATATGGAAATTCTAGTTCTATAATTCGCCTCTGCCTACCCATTCCGGGATACAGGCGTGAGTTTGAGTGATATTATCGTCGATTCTATGGAGTTTAAACTAAGTACTTATGTCAATATTGGATGTACAAGTATATTTGAGATATTAGCAGGAGTATTTCAAGTACAATAGTTAACATAACAATACAGTCGAGTGTCCATCTATTTACAACTAACTCAAGGTGATTCTACAGTACGGCATTGTCATTAGTCGCACCCAGAATCGCTAAAAATAAACCACCATGAAATGACGTCATATGGGTAGCATATACATTACACTCACGGCAGTAACCAAAGGCTCATAAGCTGGTAAAGCACTCAATAATGAATCTATATTTCTTAGTACATCAGAATCTAAGCACAAGGTTAAGGATCTTCAGAATATATAAACGATAAAAGCATTTAAAGCAAATAAACTAACAATTACAATAATCGCGAAGGTTTATTCACGTCTGAATATTATCATGTTAGGTTCCCATGCTTCTTGCATTATGTTGCAACATGCACGTGAAACTGGTGAGAATTTGTAACGGGACGTAGATTTAAATACACTAACAACTGTAGCCGGAGCACGAAAAACTAATGTAAATGTAAACTCGCTGCGCACTGATGACATTTGATTAATATTTCATACAAATTTCATAGACGCGCATCGAGCACGAATACATTTACGGTTGTCAGAAATTTTCCTGCTCGGGCTGCTGGTCTATGCAAATAATGTGACGTCATGCAGTTGGCGGATACAGGCGTCTCCAAAATAGTAGTGTAGAGTGATAAAGGAGGTACTTACTGGCATGGTCGTCATCCAGCAGATTGTGGTAGCGGTGCTGCTTTTCGGACGCGTCGAGCCTCATCATCACGCCGTTGTCACCACCACATCGCGAGCATCTGGAGACAAAGCAATACTCAGTAAGAGTTATTGTTATGAAATATTTGTTGATTAAATCGACATTGGAGAAAGACATTGTTTTATGACATTCCACGCAAAGCCTAATTATATGTATAGCCATCACTATCTTGCGTATTCTACAGTATTCTGACTCGCTCGACGAGTGTCTAAATATTCAGATCGCGGTCGTTAGGAACCGAATTCTATCTTAAGGAGAGTATAGGTTTTCCAAGCTCTATCCTCGTGCGAAATCACTATCAGCAATCTATCTTCTAATATCAATTGATGAGCGATGTTTATATCCATCAGCTCACGCGAGCAGAGAGCACTTCCATCACGACTCACGGACGACACTCGACACGACTGTTACCTAGTAATATGCTTATTAGACTATTAATATGCATCGTGGAAAATTATACCTTTCGTGTACCATTTGTGCATAATGCACTCTTTCTATTTGATACTTCGCAATAATAAACTTCCTGTTGATACATATTATTATAGTAAGGGGGTAAGTTTTAGCCGGCGTTGCCTTGTTTATTTTTTCAGCCTGTACCACTGTTGATCAAAGGCCTGTCCCCATTTCTTCCACTTCTCCCTATCCTGTGCCAAATTGGTCCGATCTGGACGGAACGTGATAAGCTCGTCCCGAAATCTCGTTGTGTTTTTGGTCTGCTCTCTTTATCGCAAATGATCGGTCAATGTTCTAACATTTTGTATCAACTCATTGCGTATTCATTACAAGTCGACATATAATTTGGCAGAAGAAATGACTGACCAAATTAAGAGGCTATTACTAATGACAAACCACATAAGGCTCCGGAACCGCCTCACGTACCATACCGTGATGATATTTTTAATATCATTTCACTTTCTCTGCATTTCACTATCGTCATTACTAATTAACATGCTAGCGATGGAACGTTACTCATTAACTTTGTGTAGATTATTATTTACATTTCTTTTAGAGTCTCGCACATGTGTAGGTGGGTCACCTGATGGTAAGTGATCACTACCGGCTATGGACTATGGAGACCCACATTCAAGAGTAATATCCCAATTCCCACGCTTAAATTATTGAAGATATTATTTTAGATATATTATTGGAGATACACTGCTGCCAATTCACGTTGGTATTCTGTGAGAAAACGATAAGTCAGTTATTGCTACTTGCCCTTATACCACTTAATATGGTATCGACACACCACAGATTTTTCATATTGCAAACAGGATTCACCTTAGTTTTTATGACCAGTTGATGTCAAACTTCTCTGGCCCTGGGGGAGGGGAGATCGATTGAGCCGACCCTTTGATGGTGAATACAAAATTATCTACATTGTGGCTCTACTATATAGAAATTAAAACTGGAGGATGCTCAAGAACAGGCGAAATGGAAACGTTTAAGTAGGAATCTATCTGGCAGAAGACCGGAATAACGCCAGGTGCAAAGAAAGATTAAGATATCACAGATTAATGGTCTTATATCCTGTTTTGTATTTAATGCTAATAAGATATAATACAAATCTTACAAAAAAAAAACATTTCGTAATGCATTGAGGCCAACGACCGACCGCCATAATAATTGGTCAATACTCAATACGATACTGTCTCAACGTTTGAACGGTAACGAGATCTAATGGATTTTTTATTTGTTAATAGATTGACATTGTTTATTAAATGTATTTAGTTATGTTTTATTTCGGGCCAGGCTTAAAAGCCACGTGTTTTGTTTATAACACAGGAGAAGAAGATCGAGGTAGGAGTGATAGGACACACTTTTCGTTAACCCACAAAAGAAAGATATTTAGTAAAATAATTTTATCAGAAACGCCGTTTCACAAACGAAAATGTTATTAAATTTGACAGCCTCTGTGGTGCAGTTTTTTTTATCCGAACACGGCAAAGTGACCACACTACCTAATGGTGAACAACCAGTGACCAGCGACAAAGTGTGGGTTTATTAGTAGTCACTAGAAACATGCCGGCCTATTTATGAACGAACAGCCAATTGTGAAACAAGAGGCCACGAGTTTGATTCATGATCATGATTTTCAGACATTTATTTCGGATGTAGGTAATGAGGAACCGTAAGTCCCTCATAGTTGGCGACATGACGATACATGTTAAGTGTTAACCTAGTGTTGGGTTGGGACACGATTGAGGGATTTTTGGATTGTACCCTCTAAATGCCTTGACTTTTGGGCGACCATTTTAACAATATTACCCGCCTCCCTCAAGTCATCGGGTAGAATAACTCGGGCCACGTTGGCAACTCTTTCCTCCGGATGGAATTTCGTAGGAAGAGGAGAATTGATAAAGGACTGCCCGATCCAATACCTACTCGGCTTTTAAGCAGGCAGATGTATTTATTTATTGACTCACAAGTAAATTATGCAAATCCTCATTGCATAGCTAGACGCGATATGAAGTCGGTTGTTTAACTACTTACTGCTACTGCCTTCAATGCAATCACAGCGAAAACCTAGTTTTTCGTAATAAATACGAAACGGTCATAAAACTTTGCAACAGGTGGTTTTTGCAGGCCGGTTTATACAATATCTTTGCTTAGTCTATCTCTCAGTCTGTTTTTCTTGTAAAAAATGCTCAGACTAAGTCAAAGTTTGACTTAAAAATTCCAAATCCTCACCGAGTTCGTTTCTCTGACTTATGACTTACTTAGTCGAAGTTCGTACTATAGATCTCAGCCTATATTGGTAATAGCGCTGCAAGACACCCTAAAAACTTTAAAATCTGAATTACAGATAAAATAATTCCAATGCAATCGATAGCGCATAGCAGTTTGTGGTTATACAGGCTGTTTCATAAAGTTAGTATCAATAATAACTACCTACGTTTGAAGAGTTAAAATTTCGTAAGGCTCATAGTTTTTGAATAATGGGAAATTGAAATTGTGACGAAATCATTTTTTCTGGCTTATTGGATCAGCTGCAGTACATTTGCAAACTATTTTTGGGGTAATTAATTTATTTTTAGCATACACAAAGCTATTCCTATGCTAATTGCGACGGTTTACAGGACGCATTCAGATTTTAATATCGCCATGCTTAATTATTGATCGAAATAATTAAGTTCAAGTTTTATTTTTTATCTGTACCATTACGCTTGAAATCAATCTCCCTATGTGTGGAATTGTTATTGGTACCAACTTTATGAAACACCCGGTATAATGGTCGCCACGTCACTAAATAAATAAAACGCAATTTCATGTCATGTCCGTACATAATTCTCACAACAATGCGAAAATTACTCTGCTCCATAATAAAAAATACAAATAGGAATCGTCGTCTTGATTCGTGACATAGTGCCAGACATTTTGTCAGGCTAGTTATAGTATAATTTGCTTTTATAATACATAGATATTCACGGTGAGAGACTGCCTCGGTGGCGTGGTGGTATTTCGGTACGACTACGGTTCTGAGGTCTCGGGTTCGATCCCCGGGTCGGGCAAAGTGATATTGGATTTTTCCATATCAGCCCGGAGTCTGGAATTTGTGCCCGATATGGCGATAGGCTCGCCCCCTATCAAATCTGGGACGGAACTAAGCTCGGCGAAATGTGGGTGTTCTAGTTCGCTAGTGCGCCTCTGCCTACCCCTTCGGGGATACAGGCGTGAGCTTATGTATGTATGTATGTAGATATTCACGACTTTTGGGATCATAATTTCAAGCTGACGATTGCAAATGCGTCTATAACTCCAAAGATAGGTTAAACACCTTATTTAAACAGTTTTAAGCTGTGTTTACCTTAAACTACACCCAGAAAAATATTTCCAGATTGAGCTGCTGGAAGCTGCCTGCATCCAGCGACCTTTATCAGGCCGCTTCCAACAGGTCAATCTGGAAATCTTTGGGAGAGGCCTGTGTCCAGCAGTGGACGTCCTAAGGCTGCTGATGATGACCATCATCCACTCAGACAAGTGAGCAAATCACCACAAATGCAGGGGTCGTTGTGGTGCCTGTGCTAGCCGGAACCATGGAAGGCTTTATCTTAATGGTTCCCCAAAATTATGAAATGATCGTAGCTTAACATAAGGGCAACTGCCAATGCAGTCACGTACACAAGATAATCTGAAATCGGGTAATAAAACGCGGTCATGACAACGAAGAAATGGCCCCGAATAATCACCGATATCAAGCCCGCTGATTTAGCTATCAATGTCTTATCATTTGATAAAATATGACCTTTATCGATGGATTTTGTAACAATAATCTTTACGACTACGTTCAATGTCTCGGACACTGAGAGTTCAGACTATTGGGGAACATTGATTAGTGTCTGATGTTGAGGACAGCCTCCGTAGCGCAGCGGGCGAGTAGCCGGCTGTGAAGCGAGAGGCCGCGAGTTCGATCCCCGCACCGAGACAAGTATTTGTGCTGCCCACAGATATCTGTTTCGGGTCTGGGTGTTGTGAGACCGAAAGTCTCTCGTAGTTCCTGATTCCCACGACACAAGACTTTATCTTTATGTCGGGTCAGGACTTTGTGTGTGACTGTTGGGTGTTATTTATTTATTATTTTTAATAGAAGGTGGAGTAAACGCGCAAGTGCGTCTCCTGATGTTAAGTGATCACCGCCGCCCATAAACGTCCACAATACCAAAGTTATCATTGGAGGCGTTGCCGGCCTCTATGGCAGGTAGGAATATTTGTAAATAAATGACACCCAGCAGTCACACACATAGCACTGACTGCTGACTCTACAAGTACTATCTATCTTTGCTCTAGAATAATAATCAAATCTTGTGTTGTATCAAAAACTAGGAGCACTTATATCCAAATTAAAACTGCTTGTCCCTATAACAGTGTCGGAACTGCAAATCCATAAAATTGCATGTCCTACATTGTTAACAGGGACAGGCGAATTGCGAGAACTCTATCGAAAAGTTAATGCGTCTAATCAATCCACAATAAGACCTAACGTTCAAGAAAGTGAATCCACGTTAGTCACGTACAAGTCGATCGCCTAGCGAGGCCTAGCGTTATGACATGCAATAAAACAGGTGTCCGGCGCTAGTCGCACGCACACCGCACACCGTGGCACCGTGGGTAAACATCACGCACCGTTGCGTCACGCACGCCCGTTGCGTGTGCGTTTGCGATGCATGGGTGACGTTGTAGGGTTAGGGTAGGGTTGTAGGGTTACCGCAGCGATATAGCTCAATAGGCCAATCATGAGATTTTCTAGACATTGCGACTTCGTAAAATGTTATATAAAAAACATCCTAACGCATTTAGTGGTTACGTCGTCGCTAGCGTGAAATGTCAAATAACTCATGGTCGAGATAGATATGGTTGGTTTTGAGAATTGTCAAAAATTGTTTCACGCGGGGTACAGATGTCCTGTACAAGTTGTACGCATCCTGCACACCATAGTCTATAGGTAAACTAGGTAGCACTGCGTCACGCACACCTGCTACACATGCAATGATGTATTTGGACATTGCATTTTCAGGTGCAGCCTAGTCACATGTAGGACCATTATTTTTTTTTATCCGAGCACGATAAAGTAGCCAATCCTGAAACGCGATGCACACAAGGATTGGAAATCACTTGACAGGTTTTGACACTATGTCCAATCAATACAATTTGGATCAGCTCTTTTCTATTAAGAGAGT
Organism: Clanis bilineata; assembly: GCA_036417725.1. Lineage (NCBI taxonomy): Eukaryota > Metazoa > Arthropoda > Insecta > Lepidoptera > Sphingidae > Clanis > Clanis bilineata. Next base: position 15,772,560 of record CM071154.1, on the reverse strand, counting down.
ATCCCGCCCACACACTCGCTGATAAAACTCCTGTAGGACAGGATCATTAATGGCACGCATTTTTCGACACCCAACATTGCTGGTGTAGTAAATCTGGACGAGTTTTTGAGAATGCAGAGCAGAACTTATCCAGTTCAGACCTTGGACTGGCCGAAAATGATCACTGTATAGAAATAGAGAGAGAGAAGAGATATCAGGGATGTTTTTCTATTGACAGACTAAGGCTGAGATCTATAAAACGAACTTCGACTAAGTCTAAGTCAGAGTAACAAACTCAGTGAGGGTTTGACTTAGTCCGAGTCATTATTTACAAAGAAAATATTTTATTAGTCTGTATGTCAGACTGTTTTTCTTGTAAAAAATGACTCGGACTAAGTCAAAATTCGGTTTAACAATCCCAAATCCTCATTGTGTTCGTAACTTTGACTTAGACTTAGTCGAAGTTCGTTCTATAGATCTCAGCCTTAGGATTTTCTGTCGATACTCCCGATTATGCTGTTAAATTCAAATACAATAAGATCATGAATTCACCTACAAAGCATGATCTGGTACACGAACCGTCGTTGGGTTCACGGTACACATAACAAAAAAACAACCATAAAAAACAAGGAAGCGTTATAATTAGATATATCAGATAAGATTGTGCGATTTGCAACGTTTCAAGCATATAGCATTGCAAGGACGAACGAACAGTGACGACTGACGAGCTATTGATACCGTTATCAGTACACACACGGCGTGTGTGATATAGAATTGAACTTCTAATATGTAGTAACCTGGGGCATTAGCCAAGTGGCTTATGCGCTAGTCGAATAGAATAGTAAATGTATGGGAATGACAAACCCGTACGCCATATATAGCGTACTTTTGTCATTCCCATACATTTACTGTATTCGACTAGCACATAAGCCACTTGGCTAAGGTACAGCGGACCTGTACGTAGCCATCGAAATTTCAACCTTACATAACACATAACGTAAGCTCATGCCTGTATCCCCGAAGGGGCAAGCAGAGGCGTACTAGCCAACTAGCACACCCACATTTCGCCGAGCTTAATTCCGTCCCAGATGTGATAGGTGACGAGCCTATCGCCATATCGGGCACAAATTCCAGACTCCGGGCTGATATGGAAAAATCCAATATCACTTTTCCCGATCCGGGGATCGATCCTGAGACCTCAGGACGGTAGTCGTACCGAAATACGACCACGCCACTGAGGCAGTCGGATAATTTAATAACCTTACTGCATATAGAATTTGTGATTAAACCAAATCAGATGCTAAGACTAGGTATTTCAGATTTGTGCTTCCTTTAATTCACGTGTAATTTCGCTTTAGACAAACGTTATGAATTCTGAATATTAGACAAACTGCGAATTAAATCGGAGTACATAATTCGCCTAAAACCTATAAAATGGCCACTAAAATTAAAATCAAAACACACACAAAGGTTCTTGTAATGATAGAAATAATCATTCAGTTATAACAATAGAAACGTAGCACATTTTTCTAAACTAATGAGCACAAAAACTCAAATTCTTATATCATACCATCTACAATGACGTGCACAGGCATTCCGATTAGGGTAGACAAAAATCTGCAAAATGCAAAATTATTTTTTACAATTTTACATCCCATTACGATCATCATCCCCGTGTCGACTTAAAATAAGCCAGGCGTTGGTATTTTATTCTTTCTTAGACGCCATTCATTAATTATGTAAGACTATTTTTGCTAGTTTTTGACCCCCCCCCTATATAAGAAAAAATAAGAATAGGCCGACCCCCTCTCCCATGTTTAATATTTATTATGTAAGAATCTAAAGGAAAAACTTTCATAATCCGAGCCCACCAGGGGATTTGCGGTATGGTACGCGCTTTTTTAAAAGTTATAATCTTAACTTTACGTATTTTTATGACTTTACTTAAGAACTATCAAGATTCCCTCCCGCCCCCTTATAAGAATAAAACAGAGATGGTCGACTCCCCTCCTTCCCAAAAAGGACTCAAGTAATAAATGAATGGCCCCTTATATAAATAGCACATTGCTAGGGTAGACAGTGTCTATTTGTCAAAATGGTCTGCACGTCACTGATCATCTATAGGAACTTCCACACCTGCCTATAAAAATAGGCATAAGACGTATATTAGATAAATAAATAAAATAAATAACACCCAACAGTCACACGCATAGTCCTGACCCCACACTAAGATCGAGTCTTGTGTCGTGGGAATCAGGAACTACGAGAGACTTTCGGTCTCACAACACCCAGACCCGAAACAAATATCTGTAGGTCATACAAACATTTGTCTCGGTGCGGGGATCGAACCCGCGGCCTCTCGCTTCATAGCTGGCTACTCGTCAGCTGCGCTACGGAGGCTGTTATACTCCCTGTCAAATACTTTGAACTACCTGTCTTCCAGGTAACAACTATCTTTTTTACGGCCCAACAATTCCCTTCAATCTTCTTGGTCTGCACAACCCTAGGCGGCGTAGGATGTGCGTCGGCGCATCGTGCCGACAAACGCAAAAAACTAACAATGCCGGCGCCAACGTTCCTAAATGCTCACCTTAATTACATGCCCACGTGGTAGATAACATCATATACTAATGAGAGACAACAAAAACTTTACATGTGATTACAAAAAATATGTCGATCGTGCGTGGTTGCCGATTGCTAATAGAAATATTATTGAGATTCTGATTAATAATTGAATTTCTGTAGTAGCTTACAAATTGTTTTAAATTAGTTTATTAGTAGTAAAATAGGTATTATAATGTCTTTCTTAACATAAACATGATAGATTCACATCCAATAGATGACACTCTAATGCAGCGGTCGGCAACACGTGGCCCGCGAGCCGCATGCAGCCCGTGAAATCCTATTTTTAGCCTGTGAAGTCCTATTTGCAGCCCGTGATTGTTTTGTAAATTAGTCATAAATATCTAAAATGTTATAGATTATACCTCTATAGATAGATAATAAGAGGTGAGGCCCGCCTTTACTGTATTCTGCCACCTTGCGGCCCCTGCCTGTCAAAAGGTTGCCGACCACTGCTCTAATGTATGTGTTTATATTATCTTTATGTTATTTACGATATATTTACGATTGTGCATCAGTTTTGTGAAGAATAAAAAATAAAAATAAAAAACTGGTTAAATCAAGTCGAGTATGGTTATATGCCGCCATGTTTTCTATTATTAGCATGATGTTGAAAATTTTCGGCTTATGTTTTACGGCCGGTTGCCTGCCCCTTCAACCCCCTCTAGGGTGGATGCCCAGGCAATCGTGTAAAAATCCCGCTTTGCCCGACTTGAGAACTCAGGACCTTCTGATCCGCAGCTCCTATACGCTGCCAGTACACCAAAAGGCATTCAATATTAGATGAAATTATTTATACCATCCTACATTTTCGTGTTTACAATGCAACCGTTCGCATGCCAACTATATTGGTATTTAAACTATTACTTAATTGTCAGTTATGGTTGAAATGAACATAAAACAGCTCCGTATCACGACGTTACGTGGCACACGCAATGTCTGTTTAGTAATACTTTCTGTTGATATATTACGGTAGACTGTAGAGGCTGCCAAACTATCGGAATCATGGGTGTCTACTAAAGTCTGCAACATAGATTCACGCCTGTATTTCCGTAGGGGTAAGTATGGGAACTAGAATATACACATAGACACACAGGACAGGACACAAAACGTATCGCATTACACACCTTATAGGAGGGAAATAGATCTGTCTTAGCTAATGAGTGAATACGATACGGAATACAGACGCTATGTATTATACAGACGAATTGAGAATAACTTTTTAATTCGATTGAAAAACAGAGACTAATTAAGAGCTTCTATTTTTACAGTAACTTTTAAAGTACATTCAATATCAAGATCGCGCGTAAATCGACAGCCGTAGAAAATATGGTGCGGCTAATATTGAAACGATTGTGTTAGCTTATTGCTCTATTTAATAACGCAGGCTTTTTAAAGGTTGATATATACTCGTTGGTACACTCGATCGCGATGTCAAGGAGAGTATAATTCATATTAACTATTATAAATGTGTAGGCTTTAGTTTAGTCTGAGAACTGAGGCTCGAATAACTATGACAATCGAATTCAATAGTGTTCGATGCCGGTATTAAGGTTTATATGAATTTTTAACTAAATGTCATCAGTCATAGAGTTCGATAAGAATTTATTCCTGCTTAATAGCTCGACCATGGGTTTTTTAAGCATTTTACGCTAGCGAATATGTAACATATTTGTATAACAAATACCCGAACCCCTCTAGTGGTTACGCAGGGAACTGACGATTTTTATACAAATTATTTCGCTTCGTTAACATGAATTGTAAAAAAAACATAATATGTAAAACCTATGACCCACTAATGGCCTATACTATGGCCATTAGTGGGCCATAGGTTTTACATAATATTATCTATCTTACTCGTTTATTAACACAGCATGTCCTAAAAACGAATTAACAACAGTTTACGTTTAGATAAACGCGTGGAAGACTATTTGTTGTACACGACCTAGTTCTTATGTTACAATCACTGCAATCATTAAGGATCAATTAAGACAATACGAGTCGACGTATCAACTCACATCTCCGCTCTCAACCTGTGAATGGATGCTGTATCACTATAGTTTCACTATGTGAAACGTTTTAGATGGCCACTAAACTAGAGATTTACTACAAGAAAAACTTAACGGACCGACTTCAAATCCAATCGTGACCAAATTTGAAATAAGCTCCACCCTTGAAATAAGCTCTATCTAACACAAAAAGAATTTTGAAAATCGGTCCATACTTGGCGGAGATATCGCGTAACATACATAAAAAAAAATACAGACGAATTGAGGACCTTCTCCTTTTTGGAAGTCTGTGAAAAATTAAACGACACGACTAGTGGTAAATGATTTTTTTTAAACTGGTACGATATTTGCACCACCCGGAGTTTACGGTGAACAATTCCCAGTGGTATTTACCAGCTTTCTGCCGACTGCTTTCTAGCAGTCTCTTTGCTGACCATGACTAAAAAGGCTGACGCGTTCTATTTAACCTCTTAACGTATGTACTGCAATTTTTTTTTCTCGTTTCAAAAAATATGTTTCTCGTTTAAATCTAATTCCGGATAACATTTTAAAAATGTAATAAGTATAGCGCAGTGTAATAATATTATGTAAATTTCGAAAATGTTACATACAAGGATTTTGGAGGTACGTAGACTCTACGCACCCGCGTTAGGTAAGCAATAAAAGAAAGAAAGGTTAGAAAGGTTAGCGTTGAAAACTGTTTACCCCACATAATAATGGAGTGTTTTATCTATGTTGAAAACAAAGAAATATGAGATACGTAGTAACTTAATCTTACTACTCGGACATCCGTTTCCGCTCGCGCGCCCGCGATTTCCGGGGCCCCACAACAAATCACTATCTCATTGTATGCAGATGTGACATGGCGAAAGTAGATCCCCTCGACCGCCGCGGGAATCGAACCGGCACGTTGAGCCGCCTTTCGTTTCGTGTGGTAACCACCGGCCTCACGCATACAGTATGCCGCTCATGTAACTCGGTGTAATTTCTGTAACCACTTGCGACATTTCGACGTGAAAGTATTTTTGAATTAATGTGTTGATGGAATTTGACGGCGTTGATGCAATGCAACCTTATTTCTTCTGCGTGTAATGATTATTGGAAATATTAAGGTCGTGGGAAATTCGATAAAGCATGAAGATGATCGCTGCTAAAAATACTTGCTTTATATTTGTTTTAAGTGATCGTAAGTAGCTTTTAAATTAAAAATAGTTTGCCCATTTCAAAATTTCATATTCAAATCTTTATCGACCGACTTCCAAAAGGCAGGAGGTCCTCAATTCGTCTGAATTTTTTTATGTATGTTACGCGATATCTCCGCCAAATGTGAACCGATTTTCAAAACTATTTTTGTGTTCGATAGGGTGTATTTCAAGAGTGATTCCCATATAAATTTGGTCACGATCGGATTTGAAGTCGGTCTGTTAAGTTTTAAACTTGTGATTATTCATTAATAATGGCACTAGTGGCACTTCTACACGTCAAAAAATCTACCGGTGCTTCAAAAAAGCCTTCATAAACAAAAGGGTATAAAGTCTAATTGCTGTAATTTTCGCTTACTGAAAATGTCACTCTTAAAACTGTGGATTCTGAAAAACAGAAGTAAAGAAAAACACATTCCGTTACATATTATGTATCATGGGTGCCTATAAGCAGTGAAGATTATTAGGTGACATTCTTATTTGCCAGTCTGCTACAAAAACAAATATTATTATTCTTCCCGTCTTCCAAACCATCACATTTCTCTCGAAAACCGATGTCCGCAAAAAAAATCTTGACCAATACAGCTAACCTCGAAGCGTTACAAAAAACTGATTACTATCTGCCAACATAATAAAGTGGGTTACACTTACAACTGAATGTTTACGCAGCGAGTTTTTTCTATCGCCATCAATCAATACAGACCTTGCTTCTCTTATTACTGGAGAATGGAGATATTGCGTGAAATTATGATGAGTTTGTCGCAAACCGGTATTACGCGTATAATTTTATTGGTCAATATTTTTGTGCAATTTTGTAACGGTTCTTCGTGTGACAGGACTGATTTAAGTGTAGAGCTTGTAGCACTTCTGAATAAAATTAGTCAGGAATTGGGATAAAACCGTGTAAGGAATAACATAAGCTCACGCCTGTCTCCCCGAAGGGGTAGACAGAGGCGCACTAGCGAACTAGAACACCCACATTTCGCCTAGCTTAGTTCCGTCCCAGATGTGATAGGGGGCGAGCCTATCGCCATATCGGGCACAAATTCCAGACTCCGGGCTGATATGGAAAAATCCAATATCACTTTGCCCGACCCGGGGATCGAACCCGAGACCTCAGAACCGTAGTCGTACCGAAATACCACCACGCCACCGAGGCAGTATAAAACCGGATAAAACTGTGTAAGGGATATTTAATTTCTTAAGTTTACGCGAATGCTATTCATTGAAATAAAATTATTTTTACGGATTTTATCACGATATGGTTTTAATTTTTAATTTTTATTCCCGACGTTTCGAAGGCTTTGTAGTCTTCGTGGTAACGGATTGGACCACGAAGACTGCAAAGCCTTCGAAACGTAAAATCCGTAAAAATAATTATATTTCAAGGGATATTTAAATAAATTAAGCTTATTATAATTCTTTTACCGATATATCCAATTTTCTCAATACAAATTACATTCATATGTACCATAATAGTTTATGAAGCAAATACAAACAGTTTTAATACTCCAAACTCCTCCTCCACTGGACTTTACTCCGATTAGTTCTGGATTTACAATTCTAGGCGTTGCTCTAATGTGGGGTCAGCGCAATATATTGTCAACCGACTTCAAAAAAGGAGGAGGTCCTCAATTCATCTGTATTTTTTATTGTAGGTATGTAGGTTACGCTATCTCCGCTAAATGGGGACCAATTTTCAAGATTCTTTTCGTGTTCGATAGAGCTTATTTAATTTTCAAGGGTGGTCACGATCCGATAAGTTTTGATGTGGTTTCGTTAAGTTTTTAAACTTGTGATTATTTTAAACGTATTGTAGACATGATAGTATAGGTTTTACTGGGGGATTACCATCACCTCTTTTAGCAGTATTATTATAATTTTACTTGTACAGATTCCCATACAAAACTGTGATAGGGGGCGAGCCTATCGCCATACCGGGCACAAATTCCAGACTCCGGGCTGATATGGAAAAATCCTATATCACTTTGCCCGACCCGGGGATCGAACCCGAGACCTCAGAACCGTAGTCGTACCGAAATACCACCACGCCACCGAGGCAGTCAAAGGCAGATTAAGTCGAGATAAATGCTTCTACTGGCAGACTGGCTTGTTGTCACGCAGCAACAACCTTCAAGGTAAGTCACTACTCACAAAGCGTTGGAAATGTCAATTAAATACTACGCTCTCGTGATTTGTTAATATTGTTATCTAGTTCAGTTTAGTTTTTAAATCAGATCAAATTTAGTGCCAGAGTTGCAGTATTTGTGAATGTTGCAAAATTGTTTTCATTTAAGAACAGATTCTGTTATTGTTTTTGCTAATAGCGTTCAAAAGAGTGAGATCCGTCGTTAAATAAACGGTTATGATTACTCTCAGAGGCGATGGTGGGAGAACTCAATGCGGGAATCGAACCCGCGGCCTCTCGCTTCACAGTCGGTTACTCGCCCGCTGAGCCACGGTGGCTGTCATATCGTACAAACATTCCAAGTTAAGAACAAAACTAAGAAATAATTATACTATACAGTGAACTTTTAAACTTGCCATGGGAAACATTCACTGCGGCTTGTGCTAAATAAGGCGAATTCTTTAACATCATCTGCCGGGACCGGTTTCCAACCTGCCAACCGGACCTCGTGGAAGGTCATTACGAACATTTACTTCTTCATAAAAGTGATGCTTAACTTAGAGTGTCTTATCAGCGACCCTAGCAGGAAAAACTGTAAATCGTAAACGTATTCGAGCTTAATGCGCGTCTATGTTTGTTTGAAATATTAACCAAATGTCATCAGAGCTCGAATACATTTATGATTGTCAGAAATCTTCCTGCTCGGGCAGCTGTATCTGTCTCTTGTTTAAGCAAATCGCTTCCTATACTAATATTACCTATAAATGCTGATGTTTGGATAGAAGTTTGTTACTCAATCAGGCCAGAAAGGCTGAACGGATCTGAATGAAGAGACGGATTATAGTCTGGAATAGCACATCAGCTATTTATATCCCGGAAAATGTTGCCGAGGAATATATTTGAAAATAATTCCACGCGAACGAAGTCGCGGCCTACAGTTAGTTAAAAATATATTTAAGTAGGTAAGTGGAATGGAACAGGCCTCATATTCCAGGTTCGAATCTGCGACCGTAGACAGTCAGTACTACTTTCCAATAGAGATATCGTTAAAAGTAACACATAACATAACATAAGCTCACGCCTGTATCCCCGAAGGGATAGGCAGAGGCGCACTAGCGAACTAGAACACCCACATTTCGCCGAGCTTAGTTCCGTCCCAGATGTGATAGGGGGCGAGCCTATCGCCATATCGGGCGCAAATTCCAGACTCCGGGCTGATATGGAAAAATCCAATATCACTTTGCCCGACCCGGGGATCGAACTCGAGACCTCAGAACCGTAGTCGTACCGAAATACCACCACGCCACCGAGGCAGTAAAAAATAACTAGTATGTTAATTCGCCTACTTCTGTTAATTAGCGAATATGCAGCTGTGCAACTTACGACCGTCTTGGCAGTTGCCACAATGTTATGAAAATGTTACATCGCTCTGTACGAATCTATACACGCTTAAGACAAGTATCAATTAATCATAATATTTAGCAAACTAATTTTATTGTTAGATTCGACAACGATTACAGCTGATTGATGTTTTAACACTCTGAAACTATTGTTACATTCTGTGATGAGAGACGTTACAAATGTTAATACAGACATCATCAAGGTCCTTTTGCAAAGATTTCCAGATCGACCTGCGGGCTTAGATAAGTGGCCTAAGCGCTAGTCGAATAGAATAAATGTATGGAAATGACGTAAGAGTACGCTATATGCGGCGTACTCGTATATACATCGCATAAGCCACTTTGTTAAACCCGCTGTGGAGCGAGCAGAAATTTTAAAATTCCATTCAAATTGAGCTCGATGAACATCTACACAATATATATGAAATGTTAACCTAATATCATTAGTGCGTATCGACCTAGATACAAATTCAATAGTAAAAATTATTCTTGCTCGGACCACTGACGGAAAAGGCATCCAGCGACTTTCTGCAACCTTTATCTAATTTCCATCCATTTTTGTGAGTAACGAGACGAGCACAATTCGCTTGGTAAGAAGTAAAACCAATAAGGACTTTGAATTCCTAAGTATTAATAACAAAACACACAGACAACGTCACCTAATGAGATATTTAAACTCAGCTTGACTGTTCACTTACCATCAGGTGGGCCAATGAAAAAAAGTAGTTAGGTTAGTCAAAAGAATATTAAACCGACTTCCAAACACCAATTGCGACGTCTATGCTGATGTCCTTTAACAGAATCTTGAAAATACGGTAGACTTTGGGGCGTCCTCGAAATAAAAAGAATTTTGAAAATCGGTCCACGTTTTTCAGACATCGAGTAACACACATAACAAACATTACCTCCCTTCGAGGCAGTCGGGTTAAAATACAGACGAAATGAGAAACTCCTCATTTAGAAGTAGCATGAAAAGGAGTATCAAATAACACTGAAACGAGATTTATGCTAGCAAAACACGTAAGATACGATAATTTCCCACCTACTCTACCAGGAACGGGTACAGCCCCTGACCTTCAAGATAAACCGAACAATAAATACACATCAGTGTCACGTCCATATACGAATTGGCACCTTCCGCCATTACCTCGTTTCGTAGTGAGCCAAACTTGGCACGAGCCTACGCGTACTACGATAACATAGGCCATATTTCCCATTTTGATAAACCTGTGAAGGCATTGTTTAGGATCTTATTGGTATTTTTTATTGAACGGCGTAGGAACAGGGTTTTGAAGACCTTAGAAATTACTGCTTCCAGTTACCAAAAACAAAGAAATATTTTTTATTTTTTTATCTTTAAATTATTTAGGGCTTTAATCAAAAAAAATATGCCAACCCCATCGTATCCTATTATTAATAATTAGCCTCTGGAAGAGATTTCTGGGCTGGGCTTTTTTAATGTTAGAAAAGGATTTATTGCTACTGCCTCAGTAGGTAAAAGATATGTATTAAACTTGTCGATTTTACAAATAGAGATGATAATATGTGAAGATCCACCACGCTGGGCCATGTCATTACCTCTATAAGTATCTACATCTTCTGCTTCTACCATAGCGCATATATGACAGCCCCAGATCCCGAAGCGAGAGGAGCTCCGTTTCTGAAATCGCCTCAAGAACACCTATTTACTTTTTTGTGTGAAGGGACAGCTTTAACTTAATAATCAGTGATCAGATCTGATCATGCCAAAAATAGGTATCATAATCCCTATGCATACTAGTATAGCATAATTAAGCTTAACTTAATGTGTTATATACCGTTTAGGCAAGAGAGATTTCCGGTGGCCCATCCCCCCCCCTCTTTCCCAATCCCTCCCCTTCCATGTCCTCTTTTTAGGTTGGCAACGCACCCATGATTCTTATTGTGTCTTGGGTGTATATGGGCGGTGGAGATCACTTACCATCAGGTGACCCATCTGTTCGTCTGCCAGTCTGCTATAAAAAAAAAAAAAAAAAAAAAAGGCAAACCAGTTAATCAATCAGTGATTGATATGTAGTTTGTTAAAAATGTGGATGTCAAGCGACGACGATTACATTTATGGTAGTTTCTACTAAGATTCCTGCATAAACGTTCTTGAGACGCTTCCGAGTTTCTGCATTAACTGAAAGGATAATCAAGTATCCATCTTATGTCATCATACTGAACTAAAAGTACTAATCGTTTAATAGTTAAAAGGCCTAAGTCCGGCAGTGGACGTCCTGTGGCTGATGATGATGAATGGTTAAAAAAGCTAATACCTAGAACATATTTGTCCATGGCTAGAAGAAAAACTGTTTACAAATCCAATATAATTAATGGACATGACATCTTCATCAGGCAGAAAAGCACGTTAGCTCGAAAAGCATGTTTCCATATTCCTTACTACTGCCTAAATTCGACAGTATAAGAACGTACGAAGATTAAAATCGATCTTTCTTCAAATTAAAACGAAACAAATTTGTTGAGCTCGTATTGGATTCGAAAGCATTGTCGTAAATGATCCATGCTACGTCCAGAGGTTCTTAGCGAGCGATAGTTCAGTGAGTGTCGACCTCTGCCTTGGCGGCCGTGAGTTGCCAGCCGAGGTTGGTGACCGGTCGCCGGTTCGATCGTGATGACATGGCATCCAAGTCAGGTTTATGTGGTTTCATACAAAAAGACGGACAAAAACCATCACGATATTCTCTGGACATTTCTTAAACGTTTACACAAGCAATTTCTTGGGAAACAGAAATAAATAATACTTTTTCAAGATCTTTTCATGTAAGAAACTTTCATCTGATCCTTTTTGCTTTGTTGAATTTAAAAAAAAGAGATCAATATAGACACTGCGTTTTGTTTTTTATGCTCACAGTTCATACCTGTATTCTCAAAAGAAGTACATGTCACTTTCCACAAATATAATCCAAGTTAGACGAAATAGATTTATTTCTTGATGAAAAAGTTTTTTCTGTGAACCAATATCAAGAACACGAAATGATAACACAAACAAGCTGTAACTCGTAAAATATAATTAAGATTGTGGTTGATAGTACTCGATAATTCAATATTATTTAACTAGGAAGTGACGCAAATTATTATTGCTAACGGTATCAGGTGTAAAACTGATCTTATCGACGTACTAGAAAGGTATTGACGAAATTTTTGGGTATTGTGATTGCATATTGTTTCGTGATTAAAACCACATAGTGCTGAAATATAAATGAGCTGTTTTTAATTCAGGTATAAATTTATAGTTTATAAAATTTGCTGTCGCGTTTCGTTCGGTGAGTGAGGTTTTCAGTTGCCCATTTCCCCTCTCACTTTCCCAATCTCTTTTCCCTTCCCTTCTATTCTCTCCGTTTAGGTTGGCAACGTACCCGTGATTCTTTTTGTGTCTTGGGTGTTTATGGGCGGTGGAGATCACTTACCATCAGGTGACCCATCTGCTCGTTTGCCAATCTCTGCTATAAAAAAATGAGCTTCAGAGCGCTAAACATGAGGCATTTGTTATTGTCCGTGGGGATTTCCCTTTGTTCTCTTACTCGCTCCTCGTAATCAATTGTTCATCTCGTTCATCAAATCAACGGTCCGAGCTGGAAATTTTGACAATTGAATTCGAATAGAGTTCGACGCATATTTGGCACATGTATGAAATGGCACATGAAATGAAACCTCATCATCAGCCATAGGACGTCCACTGCTGAACATAGGCCTCCCCCAAAGATTTCGAGATCGACCTGTTGGAAGCGGCCTGCATACAGCGACTTCATGCGACCTTTATCAGGCCGGTCCTATGGCTGATGATGATGATGATGATGATGATGAAATACCTATTAACCAAAATACTTCACTGCGCTTCTAGCTTAATACGATTTCGATTGTTAAAATGATTCTCAGGCTGCTGATACGAAATCACTTGAAGCTGAACTTTACTGAATGAGATAATCATAAGTTTAAAAACTTAACAGACCGACTTCAAATCCGATCGTGACCAAATATGGGACCACGCTTGCAAGAAGCTCTATCGAATACAAAAACAATTTTGAAGATCGGTCCACATTCGGCGGAGATATCGCGTAACATACATAAAAAACAGACGAATTGAGGACCTTCTTTTTGGAAGTCGATCGAAAATATGGTGGACCATGTTTAGCAGTTATAATGTAAGCCACGTTAAATTAAGAAACAAACATAGAGAAAATATGTCTGTGGTAAAAAAAAATTAATCTATTTTTTTTCTTTTCACCTGCCCTTATCGATGTAGGGTGTGTGCACACCTTTCAAAAATGTGACAGAAAGGATTCGGCATAGTTTTTACGACTGATCACTGACGTCAACTCAGTCGGGGCATATAGATCTAAATTTATAAAGGATTTCCTTTTGTTATTCTATACGCTAAAAATGGCGGTCCAAAAATGTAACCGGACCACATTAGCATGTCTCGGCTCGATCAAATCAAACAAGAATAACCAGGAGTTGTTGACCTTTCGCTGGCTATCGAAGCATACGAAGCTGTAGTACATTATACTAATTGCATAAAGATGACAGTTATTAATCAACGTTTAGTTTTGATAAGAGTTTATTTATGAACATAACACTTGACATATTTGATAAACCCAGGTTTATGGTTTGGAAAGTTATTTTTTTATTGGCCTATGAAAGACGAGCAGGCGGTCTACCTGATGCTAAGTGGTTACCACGGCCCATGGACATCAGCAATACCAGTCAAGAAGCCTTTAGCCTCGTTTGAAGAAGAGCGCTAAGTTAACGTCGTGAGAGGATTTCGTTCCACAGTTTGTAAGTGCAACTATCGTTCATATTTCCTTTTATAATGGTATTATACGTGACGACAAGGTTGCCTGCTTGATAGTGCTAATGTACAGATATGAACAGCGGACTGAGAAGTCCTGGGTTGTAATCTCAGAACATTATACAATAGCTGACTCCGGATTCTTGAACTAGCCTCACAGTCACCCACATAGTCCTGACCCCACACTAAGATACTAGTTTTGTGTCGTGGGTATCAGGAACTACCAGATACTTTCGGTCTCACAACACCCACACCGAAACAAATATCTGTGGGCCACACAAGCATTTGTCTCATTGCGGGAATCGAACCCGCGGCCTATCATTTCACAGCTGGCTACTCGCCGACTGCGCCATGGAGGCTTTCTATTAAGTATTACTGAGTTATTAATCTAAGACTGTATGGTACTCGCATTATTAATGTAGGTTTCAGCCCTAAACCGCACGCTGGCTTGGCTGGCTAGGGGCGGGAAACCATTCACACCCACATTAACCGCATCCTTATAGAAGTATTGGTCAGTCGAACTGTGCATTACGCAAGCTCACCTGCCGTTTCGACATTGTACGCGGATTGTGGAGTACTTACTGCTCCGAATGCATACAGATCGCGGACTTTAGATATTGCAGTTTCAACTGTATGGACGGAATTTCTTTGCAATCCTTTATCAGTAAATCGGTTTTATTAGTTTGTATATTGCATTACAGCAACATATATATGACGACATCGGCTAAGAGATATTTTCAAGTTTCAACAGCTATAATCAAGTTATAACGTTAAGTGCTTATGTGACGCAAAGAGTCAAGCTGTGGGACCAATACTTTTAATGTTGTCTTTTAGAGTACCAAGTTGCTATTTTTATCAGGAAAATTACCTGTTGACACGAATGTACACCGCACAACAGAGATAGTTTTAGATTAGTACCTACATACTTAGTAACTAGTGTTGCCAGATGTCCCGATTTGCGCGGGACGTCCCGATTTTCAGGGGTCTAGTGACCCGTCCCGATTTACCCTTAATCGGGACGCCGAATGTCCCGATTTCTGACTATCCTTCTTGGCATGTACTTGAATATAAATTTTTAATAGTCGCTCGTACTCGCTTACCGACAAAGTAGTAAATATTACGGTGGTGTGTTAAACCATTTTTCGATTCAAAAGTCCATTTGCATAATATTAACGAAGTGCTAATTTTTTTTTCAATAGATCATCAATACATATGATAAGAATGTAAAATCGCGCGTCTGTACATTGCTTAGATTTCCAAAAAATCTAGTTGGGGGGTTTAGAATTTGTAATAGAACAAATTTTTATAATTTTAAGAATTTTTAACTGTCTGTCTGTCTGTATGTTTGAACGTATCAAATGAAAACCACCAAAGAAATTTTAGGGAACTGAATAGGAAATCGCAGACCACATCTTGGAATAACATTTAGGCTTTGTTTTATTCAAATTGGTCAACTCTATCATAAGATACAGATATTTTTGTATTATGGGTGCGATTGTTGAGAGTCCGGAGTTCTATAAAGCTTGAAAGTGATTTTCAAATTTATCAATAGATGGCGTTACCACATTTTTTGAGTCACATTGTATTTTTTACGAATTATGTACCATTTTAAAGTCGTTTAGTGGATCCGGGGTCGAAATCTAAAAAAGTGACCGCCATTTTGTTTTTCTTTTTTCTGGGCTAATTGACTTCAAAATTGATATCCGGGTCGCCCCGTGGTTCCAAACGACGAAACCTATGTCAAAACTGTGAAAAGTGGCCGCCATTTTGTCTTTATTTGTTTCTGGGCCGATTTACTTCAAAATCGATATATGGGTCGCTCGTGGTTCCAAACGACGGAATTGATGTCAAAACTGTCAAAAGCGGCCGCCATTCTGTTTTTTCTTTATTTCTGGGCCAATGGACTTCAAAATCGATATCTGGGTCGCCCCGTTGTAGAATATTTAGACTCAAACGACAGGGCGGATCGACAAATCAAAAGCTTTTCCCGTCGGCCCTACAAAATACGCGTGCGAAGCCGCGGGCAAAAGCTAGTAAAAAAAATAAAAATCTTTATTGGTCACAAGTCACAACAAACAAGGTCTAGTTACATTTAAATAATAACTTATGTTGTAACCCTATCAATTTAGAAACAAGCAGGCAGGTAATGAGACAATAACAAGGATGGGGCATAAATAAGGGATTGTGATTTGCAGTAAAGGAAACGGTATATGGCAGCTGTAATGCTAGCAGGGAATCAACGGGAAAAAACAACAAGAGTGTTAAATTCAAATTTCGTCTGATGCAGGCGCTGACAGGGTATGTGTGCTTCGGTTGGTTCCTGTCATATAGGATAGGAAGAATTTGTCGTGTGCCACCATTGTGGCGACTGCCCCGAGGATGCGTATCGAAGTCACCCGTCATATGGTCCAGGGCCATAATTCCCGGAAGATATGGAAAATATCCGGGCGAATGAATACCTAACACATCCTGCACTAGCTATTTCGACCCCTATAAGTCGAAGCTTACGACGGGTAGGCCAAACTGGGATGGAAGACCCCAACCACAGAGTGGGAGACGAGAGTCAGTCGCGCATAGGAATAGGAGCCTCCTCCGCTGTCCGCCGACCGCCTCCTCTGGTCGCTGGAGGGATCAAATAAAAAAAATCAGAGAATCAAGGATTTAATCGTTCCCGATCTCTCTCGGCACTCTCCTTCTGTAAGATGATCATCTCATAAAAGTTGGCCCCCGTATGCTAAGCCTAGGTCATGCCTTGCACCGAGAAGTTTTTTGCATCGACTGCTCTGAGAACGGTGCACTCTTTGTCCTAGTCTGAACATATTTCGAGTTTAGGTAGTTGAAGTATGAACTATTGAGTTCATACTTCAACTCTATCCCGGGTTCGAATCGAAGAGTAGGGTTTACAACTGCGATTAAAAAACGCATTCAAACTTCACCAATACTGAGATTCGACCATACATTTACTTATCTTCAGAAAAAAATACTAACCGGCCAGTAGCGTCCCGATTTAAAAATATATGTCCCGATCATTTTAACCTTGTGTTCCGATATTTCACACGATGGATCTGGCATCACTATTAGTAACGGATCTAGTAACCCACAGACTGCCTCAGTAGTGTGATTGTATTTCGGTACGACTATTGTCCTGAGGTCTCTGGTTCGATCCCCGGGTCGGGCAAAGTGGTATTGGATTTTTCCATATCAGCCCGGAGTCTAGAATTTGTGCCCGATATGGCGATAGGCTCGCCCTCATCACATCTGGGACGAAACTAAGCTCGGCGAAATGTGGGTGTTCTAGTTCGCTAATGCGCCTCTGTTTACCCCTTCGGGGATACAGGCGTGAGCTTTTTGGTATTGGTATTGGTATTGGTTGTGGGCTCCTTTTTCCGCACTTAGTTCGTTTAAGAATCGAACCATTGTGCGTGTCTTTAATGCCAGCTAGAGATCTAGCCAGCCTAGCTCCGACCAGAAGCGCAGGATCCTCCTGGTGTCTCCACAGGCTTCTCGGAGCGACCTCGGTGTATTGAGGATTTCAGCCCGTTGTGTAGCTGCAGGCGTGAGCTTATGTTATGTGTTATATTAGCCCACGGACTGCAGATACTAATGGTAGGTTTCTGGAGGAATTCTGATTTTTGATGGAATGTAAACGCAATCTGTATAGTCCGCCTGGTGGACAAGTGGACTAAGGCCATTCACTAACAGAAGAGTCCCGTGCCCAGCAATGGGACAGTAATTTAATACAGGGCTGGTATGCCGTCACTCGTCATAAAAACGTAACATCGTAACCTGCGCATTCCTCAGCTCTTATCTAAGCTATGTTATCAGTTATTATAATATTAAGTAAGTGTATTAATAAAACACAGATATGATATAGAGACTAAGATTATTTTCCGCGAAAATATTTTCCAATATATACTGACAGAGATAAAACACATTAGAAATAAACAAAACAAAATCCACTCGTAAAAACATAATAAGCAGTGGTTTACGAGCCAATGGTCTCACTGTGGAGGATGCTCAAGAATGGGCGAAGTGGAAGCGTTTTAGTAGGTAGGCGGACCCTGGCATAAGGCTGGGATAGCAGAGAGAAAGAGAAGCAATGGTTAAGTTAAAACTACTCTTCTCCTCGCCATCCAAATAAGATAAGAAGAAAAAAACTACTTTGCCGCTTTCTTCCTTACGTCAAATAGCTTGAAATTGAAAGAAACAAAACACGGTTTAAGTTAGCCTAAATGTTTTTATAACAGTCAGTAATATTATGTAGGTGTCGGGTCAAAGTTCGGCGGATAACGACAGAAGCGTATCAGACGATGCCAATATGAACATAGAGCATAGAAATATAACACACGTTATGAATCGATGTGGATCGGTTGATACGCTTTAGTTTCGTCGAAGTACTTATAAAGAAATAGCAGTTGTTTAATTAAAGCACGCCTCGGAACCCAGAATGATATGAATATTTTTTTCGAACTTTGTACCCCTGCACGCTGCTCTACTTTTTCTAATTTCGGGTACTATGGAATTTCATTTAAACATAGCATGATATGAGAGAGATCTATGCCCAGCAATAGGACCCTACATGCAGTGGATGAAGAAGATGATAGCCTAATGTATAAAGGCAAATTACCTACAAAAGATACGTAAGTAAATAAACACAAAAATAATCTAACACGGAAAAAGTGTTACGTCATAAATGTTTTATCAATTTTAAAAGCAATATTGATAACAGAAGAATTCATTCGGTCTGGTTTGACGATAATTTACTGGTATTTCCAGCACATTTATTAATATTTTTAGCAATTTGGTTAGCTGATTGTTACAAACATGTGTTGTGGATTGATAATACCTACATACTAAATGCATATTTATGATGGATAGTCGAACTTACCAATTATTGACGGCCTAATTACAATATACGCCTAATAACTCGTGGTAAACACAAGAGGCGCTGGAAAGATTGTATCGAAGAAGACCTAGCTACTCTATGAAAGAAGACCAACTGGAATCGAACTGTCCTAAATAGAGATCGATGGAGACAAATTGTGGAGGAGGCCAAAGCTCATACTGGGTTGTTGTGCCATGAAAGAAGAAAAAGCATAATAACTAAATCAAGCTGAAGTTAGCCGCAACGTTATCTCTTGCGACTATTTAATCACTGAAAACAGCTGCAATGCCGATCATGACCAAATTCAGATCGGCCAAGTTATTATGTGATTCCCGGTCATACAAGTGTTTTAACAAGTGTTACCTGGAACTGGATACCGAGGGGATTGACGTCAGAGAGACAGCCGATCATAAAAAACGAAGCCAAATTCTTTCTACAGCATGTTTGAAAGTGTGTTGCGCGGACCCCACATTAATGTAGAAATAAAGGCACGTAGAAATAAAGATTTCCCGTGAACCGAGACATCCAAGCCCATCAGTCGCGAACCCAAAGTCATAAACGGTAACCAATATTTTAAAAGCAAAGTAAAACGTTTTGCACAGATTACTCTGCAATGACCTTTTTTTAACCCTGATCTTTAACTTTCGCTCTTGGTTCATTCATGACGTAAAAAACCTTCGAAAACATATTGTTATAACTTATAATTATTTAATCATCACAGCATTCAACTTATTGACCGTTAAGTCACTATAGAAATCAATATCACATGTTTAAGGAAATAAATAATTAAATAATAAATAAATAAATACACCCAACAGTCACACACGTAGTCATGACCCCACACTACATAGGTATAACCTGTACCGTGGGTGTCAGAGACTATGAGAGACTTTCGGTCTCACAACACCCAGACATGAACAAATATCTGTGGGCCACACAAACATTTGTTTCAATGCGGGAATCGAACCCGCGGCCTCTCGCTTCACAGCCGGCTACTCGCCCGCTGCGTCACGGAGGCTGTCATAATAATTTTTTAATTCATTTAATTTTTTTTATTACGTATGAGACATAGAGCGAACTTCGATAAGTCAAAGTCAAAGAAACGAACTCTCACGATTTGGAATTTTTAAATCGCACTTCGCCTTAGTCCGAGCCATTTTTTACGAGAAAATCAAACTGACAGACAGGCTAATCAAAGATTTTCTTGTAAAAAATGACTCGGGCTAAGTCAAAGTTCGATTTAAAAATTCCAAATCCTCAGTAAGTTCGTTACTTTGACTAACGGCCGGTTTCAATAAACAATCTCAGTTCGAATGTGCAGACAGATTACAAAAATTAGCCAATAAGAACACAGTTTGAACATGACTCCGTCAAATGACGTGATTTGATTGGTTCATAATCGCGATCTATCACCACTCTAAACTGAGATCGTTTATTGAAACCGGCCGTTAGTCGCAGTTTTCTCTGTACATCTCAGCCTTATGGAGCTCTGGTGTTACGTACGTAAATAAATGTTTTGAAATTGACAAGTGTTTTTGTAATATTTCCTATTATTAAATTCTAACATTTACCCTACAAGTTCTAGGTTTAGAAAAACGTGCCATTGCGGTTAACCGATATCGTTATCAGTCATTGCCTTAGACACGGTTATCACGTGTGTTGTGTACCGTTGCTTATGACCCGAATATAATGAACCTATGTTGGACTATTTCCTACAATACATACATAAGCTCACGCCTGTATCCCTGAAGGGGTAGGCAGATGCGCACTAGGGAACTAGAACACCCACATTTCGCCGAGCTTAGTTGCGTCCCAGATGTGATAGGGGGCGAGCCTATCGCCATATCGGGCACAAATTCCAGACTCCGAGCTGATATGGAAAAATCCAATATCACTTTGCCCGACTCGGGGATCGAACCCGAGACCTCAGAACCGTAGTCGTACCTTTCGGTACGACCACCACGCCACTGAGGCAGTATTTCCTACAATAGTTATAATATTTGACAGCCGGTGAGATCACGCAGATGGGATCTGGATTTATGGCCGATATGGCGATAATCTCGCCCCCTGTCACGACGGAATTACGTTCGGCGAAATGTGCATGTTCTACCGCCGAATGCTAACACACTTAAGGTCACCTTACGTCATTTAAGGGCGACTTATCTGTCAAATATGGCGACAATCAATAGGCCGTTAAAGTTTACTAACGTTTGAGCATTCGGATGCTAGTTCGCTAGTGCGCATCTGTCTACCTCTTCGAGCGGCGTGAGCTTATGTGTAACAAATACGTTTCAGATGTAAAATACTGATATACCAGTCACGAAAAGTTATTTTTCTTAAGTTTTATGTAAAAGAATGGGCATTGGGCGCGGCCGGCGGCCTCCAACCGGTACTAGTCGCGATCGGCTATACATATGTGTAATGCTATGTATAACCAGTTACAGATGAATATATAGTAAAATTGGCAAACTAACACCCGAATACTGAAAAGCTGTCCAACTGATAGTCACGGGCGGCTCGGCCTCCGGTGGCCCATACGCTTATGGAACATATATTATGGGCCTTACTTATAAAAACATTTTCGCTTAGAATAGCCTGTCAAGCGAGAGGCCGCGGGTTCAATTCCCGCATTGCGACAGATGTTGGTGTGGCCCACAGATATTTGTTTCAAGTCTGGGTGTTGTGAGACCGTGCGTCTCTCATAGTCCTGACACCCACAATACAGGTTATACCTAGTGTGGGGTCAGGACTAGGTGTGTGACTGTTGGGAGTATTTATTTATTTAAATTATTTAAAACTGAAAGGGACAACCTATGGCTAAAGATAAGCAGCGCTTAAATAATTTTATAAGTAAGGGGCAAAATGTGCCGTCTCCAACGGATGAACGGCCATTTAAGTCGTTTGCGGCCTACAACTTTGACAGATAAGACGGCCTCAACATGAGTAGTAATGATATAATACGACCTCAAGTGTTTGAGTAATGGTAAGTTTTAAGGAAATGCCCAAATTCAAACAATTTACGAAATCTGTATCGGCCACGACACTAGCTGCAGTGGGTAGTTAGGTACTTATAGCTCATGTATTGTTGTTCAACGACCGATTTCCAAAAAGGAAAAGGTCCTCAATTTGTCTGTTTTTTATGTATTTATCGCCTCGGTGGCGTGGCTGTATTTCGATGCGACTACCGTCTGAGGTCTCGGGTTCGATCCCCGTGTCGGGAAAAGTGATATTGGATTTTCCCATATCAGCCTGGAGTCTGGAATTTGTGCCCGATATGGCGATAGGCTCGTCCCCTATCACATCTGAGACGGAAGTAAGCTCGGCGAAATGTGGGTGTTATATTTCGCTAGTGCGCCTCAGCCTACCCCTTCGGGATACAGGCGTGAGCTTATGTTATATTTTTTATGCATGTAACGCGATATCTCCGCCAAATGTGGACCTATTTTAAAAACTATTTTTGTGTACTGATTTCTTAACTTTACGCGAATGTTATAATACATTGAAATAAACCTATTTTTACGGATTCTATCATGACATGACGACTGACATCAGTCTGACCCGTGACAACGAAGACTGCAAAGCCTTCGAAACGTCGGGAATAAAAATTAAAAACCAAATCGTGATAGAATCCGTAAAAATAGTTTTATTTCACTGCTTTTGTGTTTGATAGAGCTTATTAAAGATAAGTTTTGAAGTCGGTCCGTTAAGTTTTTGTTTGTCACGAATTTTGTGTTCAGGAAAAAGATAACTCTGAACTCAGTAACTCTGTATCTCGTATGGCTGGCGGATTAGCGGAATTCACCCTTGCGGTGAAACTAATGAGTCATTGGTAAAGGATATCCAGTTACTAGAGCGGGCGGTATAAGTTTAGTATCAGTTACGACTTACAACCTATTGCACACGGACGTAAAAAGAAGGACACCATCTCGCCTATAGTTAAACGGACGCCACAGAGAAGCCACGACGCACATACACGCCATTACAATGCGTTTCAAATAAGAATATGATCGACTTGGTGTCATGTGACGTCATAGCTGTCAATTCGAATCAGTTGTGTAGGGTCAGCAAAAGAAGATATCTTTTTAAATATAATTAATTTACGAATTTTTTTATAAGAATTGAGCTCTTCGCATTCGCTCATCTCTGCATCATTGACTGAGATGGCGTCAAAGAGAATATTAACACTTGGCGTCTTCTTTACTTTCTGGTGCATTGTTTCCAATAAACAACAATTTCGTTGCAAACCTTACTTTTCAAGTGACATTTGACAGATTGACGTTCCTATTCTCGCCTATAGTTAAACGGGCGCATCAAAGAAGCCACGCACACAAACGCACACACACGCGATTACGTGTCGATAGATCGAATGGGCCGAAAACCCTGCTTCCCTTTCAATGTTCCTAGCGCTCCGTCCATCTTTTTTTACGTCCGTGCTATTGCATATGTACCTACTAATTCATACTGAGGTGCTTTATAAAGTCATCATATGTTGATATTTATATGGTATTATTGTACATAAGCTTCCAACAGGTCGATCTGGAAATCTTTAGGGGAAGCCTATGTCCAGCAGTGGACATCCTGTAGCTGATAATGATAAGCTCACACCTGTAACCCCTAAGGGCTGGGCAGAGACGCAATAGCAACACTAGAACACCCACATTTCATCGAGCTTTTCCGTGCCACATGTGACTTAGGGCGAGCCTATCGCCATATCGGGCGCAAATCCCAGACTCCAGGCTGGTACTGAATAGAAAAACTCAATATCGATGTCCGACCCGGGGATCCCAAGGCCTCAGGACGGTACTCGTACTGCGCAAGCAACACCACTACGCTACCTAGGCAGTTCTCAGGATTCTGGTAACCACTGATAAACTCATTGCTTTTGGTGCTTTGTATTTTTTGGATAGGTACCTACATAGCGCTTACCATGAAGGGTATCGGCTAAGGGTATCGGGTTAAAAACCCGAAACTATATTCCTCAGTCCAGGACCGTCATAAGGCATGCGTGGTGGCCCTGGGGACACAAGAATTTGGGGGCCACTTGAAAAGTAAAAAAAATATTATATCAGTAATAGATATATTATATATGAGGAATTCCATAAAATTAATATTTGCGTGGGTATTTGTAAAAACTGAAAATTAATGAGTGACGAAGACTGAAGTGCGCAATCTATTGCAAACGTAGGTAGGTACATAATTTGTGTCGCATTAGATTTGGCGAACAATCGATGGGTGTATATCCGTTGATAATGGACATGAACTTTTGTTCATTGAATTCATTGTTTCATGTTGATTTCATTTCAAATCATTTCCCTTATTAACTCATTGAAATAATGTATTAAAAACAGGATTTGAAATACATATCACCAATGTATATGATAGCACCTGTCAGTACAAAATAGGTACACTAACCCGCTCAGAAAATACGTAAGATAAACAGCTATAAAGTAGGTTCAGTGTGATTCTATCTATAAAACAATGATCGCAGCACCGTTATTCCACCATGAAACAACTAAACACCATAGCAAAACGCAACTCACCGAAGCAATGGTATCAGCAAAACTCGACACGAGTCAGTTCCGACGGGGTTACAAGTTTTATAACGAGATTTTTTACAAAAATCACGTCAAAACTAAGTTAAACACACTATACACTATTTTAGCAGCACAAAACACTAAAAAACACAAAGCACGTCGACTTATTTTGAAGTTTTCGGTCAAAAATATCGTTACGTCTACGTAAAGAATTTTGAGTTGCACGACAGCGACGTTGGCACGTCCTCTCCAAACGACGATTATGTTACTACTAGCGCCGCGACGGGCGCGCGTGCGGCGAAATGTGAAACTATTTTTTTTAAATTCCGTTGACGCGCACGCTTCACGACGCGACAAACTGGCGCCGGCGACGAATTTTTGGCGGGTATACCTGGAACTTAGCTCCTTATTTCTCATGGGAAGTAGCAGGTCCATCTTCCCACGAGTAAAGATAAGGATGAATGTATCTTTGTAGTCTGTACTCAACGCAGCGTGTAGGGAACAGTGAATGCGTTTGGATTACTATAGGGCGTTCACCCGGACTAGGGTTGGGTTGGACTTGGGAAAGCTGAAGGATGTAAGCATTTCGCTTACTTATCGATATTTAATTTGCAGCAAATTACTTATACTGTCATAAATACAGGACGGGATGTCGGTTTTATAAAATAAGCACGTATCTTAATATCTCTAGATAATTGTAATATTCTAAAAGAAACCGGAGCATACTTGTACCGAACTACCCGATGGAATTTCAACAATGCTATTAATAGATAACGTTTAATCAAAAGGTCGGAGAAAATTCTAATCGCACTTGTAATGTTGAAAACAAACCTACTTAATTGATTAGATGTTTTTAAATATTTCATCGCTTTTCAACATCCAAAGATGGTTCCCAAGAAAAGTAACTATATTGTAATTTTAAGGCTTTGTGGCGTCTTGTATTATCGGTCTGTGGTCAGTGATGAAATTAACCAAAAATTGTATAAAACGAATATGCGCAGTACATGTAATTTACTCAATTAAAAGGAGTACATAGCACTACTAGATCACGCATAATTCTTAAAGATTGAACCTAAAATCTCTCACATTATATCTAGGTACCTATATTTAAATTAAACCATTGGACTTTCACGATAAACACCATGATTGGAAATGCAGATTTGCGTAGACACTAGACAAGTATGTGGGGTAGTGGATCGAGGCTACTTCCATGTTAATTGATGGCTAGGTAACGGAATTTAAGCCTGTTTACATCGTGCAATGCCCCGGCCCTTCCGCAATGGGCTAACTGACTGACGTGGCGGGGCTCGTGTGAGGGACCGCGCTAGGCAGCCATGGGTGGACCTGAAAGGTGTAAACCTGGACCCCATGGTGTCCAAAGGCTAGTCTGAGCCGCAGTAGAAACCCAACGGCGATGTTCCTCTCAGGGGCTATTGTGTAGCTCGATCGTCTCCGAAGCAAAAGTGTGCTACCCGAACTGGGACAAAGAGTGAAATAGTTTAAATAAGTGTAAGTCAGTGCGACTGCAAATGTCCCCACTATAAATAATAATAACAAGCTCAAGCCTGTATCCCCCAAGGGGCAGGCATAAGCGTAGTAGCGTAATAAAACACCTACATTTCGGCTAGCTCATTTGACCGAGCTAATTTTCGTCCAAGATGTCAATTCCAGACTTCGATTTCATACTGAGTAGGAAAACACAATATCATTTTGCCCGATCCGGGCATCGAACCCGAGACCTCATACCTCATCATAATATTATCATTGACGTCACATGAAGCGCTCAAACAATACAATAGTGGCTATTTTTATTGAAAGAACAATATGGCACATGCCATATAGGCCGGCGACCCTGTCTAGCGCCACGTCATGCGATGAAAGGTCATGTAATTTGGCAAGGTATCCTTGATCCAGCCTGGATTAGCACACATGACAGCCCTCTTACTCTTGGCACTCGATTCGATTGTGATTTCGATTTGGTTTCATTTATTGACTTAAACTGAGGTCTCGGGTTCGATCCCCGTGTCGGGCAAAGTGGTACTGGATTTTACTATATCAGCCCGGAGTCTGGAATTTGTGCCGGATATGGCGATAGGCTCGCCCCCTATCACATCTGGGACGGAACTAAGCTCGGCGAAATGTGGGTGTTCTAGTTCGCTAGTGCGCCTCTACCTACCCCGTCGGGAATACAGGCGTAAGCTTGTTATGTTATAAATTATTTCATATTAACTTAAAATATCATTTCTTCTTATAACTTAGGATAATATATGTACCTCTATTGAAGCCTAAGTCTTAGCTAGTTCTAATATATGAATGATATTATCGTAAGTTCTAAAGCTGTAAGTTCTTATTTTATTCTTCCGAAAAGGCTTGCTGGTAGAAACTAGCCATTGAAAATAGGGCTCTTCCATTACTGTTTTAGTTGGTACTTAATATATAATATTAGTAGTTATATGTACACTTGTTTATCTATTGTTTGTCTATGATCTATTTAAAATTGACACCGTTACATCTAATCCAAGGCAAGCGTGTTATGTAACAAAGAAACATGATTGCAAAGCTTATCTCTTATAAGAGGAGTGGTCGGCCTTTGTCTACCCAAAGGGGGTTATTTTATGCACCCACTGACCCGAGGTGGTATGCTAGGCGTTCACTGAGTCACGGTTTCATGTCACTATTCAGTAATCAGTACTGCCTCGTCACGATTAGTTAGCACGATCTTTTTATAGGATTAATTATTTGTGAGTTGTTAGTAGATATATATTGTTTAATACATTATTTTACAAATTGACTGCCTCCGTGGCGTGGTGGTATTTCGGTACGACTACGGTTCTGAGGTCTCGGGTTCGATCCCCGGGTCGGGCAAAGTGATATTGGACTTTTCCATATCAGCCCGGAGTCTGGAATTTGTGCCCGATATGGCGATAGGCTCGCCCCCTATCACATCTGGGACCGAACTAAGCTCGGCGAAATGTGGGTGTTCTAGTTCTCTAGTTCTCTAGTACGCCTCTGCCTACCCCTTCGGGGATACAGGCGTGAGCTTATGTTATGTTTTACAAATTATGTTTTCACATAAGACTGCCTCGGTGGCCTAAGTGTATTAAATAAATAATAAATACACCCAACAGTCACACACCTAGTCCTGACCCCACATTAGGTACAACCTGTATCGTGGGTGTCAGAGACTATAAGAGACGCACGGACTTACAACACCCAGATTTGAAACAAATATCTGTGGGCCACACAAATTTTTTTATCAATGCGGATATCGAACCCGCGGCCTCTCGCTTCACAGGCAGCTACTCGCCCGCTGCGCCACGGAGGCTGATGCGCAGACCGCAGTACGACTATTGTTCTGAGGTCTCGGGTTGGAGCCTCGGGTCGGGCAAATTGATATTGGCTTTTTCAGTATCACCTCGGTGTCTGGAATTTGTGTCTGCTACGGTGATAGGCTCGCAGTTCGCACCCTACAACATCTGGGACGGAAATAGGCTTGGAAAATTGTGCGTGGTCAATTTTTCCTCTGCCTACCCCATCCAGGGATATAGGCGTGAAACTTACGCTTACATAGTAAATGTATGTAAGGACAAAGAAAATGCAATTTCTGATATCTTAATTTAAAAATCAAAGAAAGCTAACACAACACCTCAATCAACAACTAAACAAGCTGTTAGAAATAATTTCATAACAGTCGTAGAAAGTGCAATTACCGATTAATACAATAGCCATTATGGGCTTTGTGCTGCCATTGATTACAGCTTTGATTGGACCGTAATCGTCCATTTATAGCAACTAGATTCCGATCTATTATCGTGATGAGTTGAAAATTAAACAGACTTGGCTATTATATCAAGACTGGTTGTGCCAGCTGGTTGGCATTTAATGGTTTGCAGGTGTTCAGGCATCTGTTATTAAAATAAGGGTTGTTTTACAAATGCGGCTTCATTGATCTGACAGTTGGTTATGTGTTTCTACCTGACTGTTGCCACCTGCCTTTATACACTGCAATATGAATGCAAAACTGCCTCCGTGGCGTGGTGGTATTTCTGTACGACTAAGGTTCTGAGGTCTCGGGTTCGATCCCCGGGTCGGGCAAAGTGATATTGGATTTTTCCATATCAGCCCGGAGTCTGGAATTTGTGCCCGATATGGCGATAGGCTCGCCCCCTATCACATCTGGGACGGAACTAAGCTCGGCGAAATGTGGGTGTTCTAACTTCTAGTTCGCTAGTGCGCCTCTGCCTACCCCTTCGGGGATATCGGGGGGGGGGGGGGCTTATGTTATGTAATATGAATGCAAAAAGAACTTTGTTTTTTACCAAGTC
This sequence comes from Clanis bilineata, assembly GCA_036417725.1. Classification (NCBI taxonomy): domain Eukaryota; kingdom Metazoa; phylum Arthropoda; class Insecta; order Lepidoptera; family Sphingidae; genus Clanis; species Clanis bilineata. Next base: position 15,743,645 of record CM071154.1, on the reverse strand, counting down.
AAGTCTTGACAGCTCTAGTCTTTCGAATGGGTTGGAACCGTTGGGCATACGGAGGGATATCGGAACTCTATGTGTGTTTTACCGATGGTTCCATGAAGAGGTCTCAGAGACATTCTAGATAATTCCATCGTCTCCTTTCTAATTCCAATTTTTCAATTTCCAGTTAACGTATTATACAGTTAACGCTTCCAGTAGCCCGAGCACGAAAAACTAATGTAAATGTAAATCTATTCGAGTTCGCTGAGCACTGATGACGTTTGATTAATATTTCATACAAATTTCATAGACGCGCATCGAGTTCGAATACATTTACGGTTGTCAGAAATTTTCCTGCTCAGGCCGCAGAGGTAATTTTTCCCTTGCACCTGTATACTCTGGAACGAAATTCCCTCTTAAGTATTAATATCTGTTATAAAATTCTTTAAACATACATTTTTTTATTGAATACATGGACAATAGACACGAGACATGAGATGTCCAATAGCTGCCGTACTTGTTGAATAATTATTTAGAAATCTCAATATCATGACCTCTTAGCAAAGTATGTTCTTATAGTTTTGATCCGGACATTGCTCTTGCTTGCGTCACAACTCACGACTGCAGAGTGCAGACTGACTCATGACTTAGTATTCCCAAAGCGATTGCATTGTGCGTGGGGTTCAGGGATCTCGGTGCAAGTTAGGTAGCTGTTCTGGTAGGTTTTTTACTATATTGTGGTGTGATCAATTTTTAATTAAGCTGATTCAACGCCAATAATGTCAAAGCGGCTTGAACATTTATAATTTAGTTATAACACAGTCAAATACTTCCGAAAGCATGCACCCGTTCTCTACACAGAAAATTGAGCCTAAACACGCCACCTAGATAAAATTTTACTTGAAGGCACAATCGTAATAAGTCGTTTTAATAATTCGAAAATTGTTTTAATAATTGTTAACACCAAAATCAACTGAAATCTGTTGCGAAGCCCGCATAGACATACCGAGATAGAGAGATAATATTATCATTATACTGAGAAATTTGTGAAAAATCTAACAATATTTCCTAATCAAAGGTGGAATGGATTCTTTTTTAGGTCGATTAATAATGTCTTATAAAGACGCGAACGTTGTCTAAGGTTGGTGAAGGGAAACCTGTGGCGTCTTGTAGAAATTATTTTCTGTGGCTCTCTATTACGTCTCTCGTGACATTCCGTGTAATCGACAGTATGTCAGTTGCATCAGTAGGTAGACGTAAAATTGACGGAAGAACTCATTGTCCCTCGACCGAAAAGCGGAAGAGTGATGAAATTGCGTCGGCTATTGTATTGACTGCACGATGTTTTATGGTCATTTTAAGGTGGCCTCGTTGATAATGGCTGAGTATAATAAGGCTAAGATACCGTAGAGTCCTGGATTCAGATCTCAGGTTGAGCAAAATTACACTTTTTTTAAATGATGGGATTAAAAATAAAAGTACATAACACGAAAGAAGAAGAAGAAAATAAAAACAAAACGCGATCACGAAATTAGAATAAAAGAAGCCCGTAAAAATGGGTAGGTACTAGAGTTCTATAATACGAAAAAAATACATTGGCTTGGATTTGTAAGCGCCCGATATTATGACAAGACTCATACACATTCAGGGAGAGAACTAACTCATAAGGTCATTGAAATGTGGATGAGAGGGTTGGACACCTGCCTACCCTTTCGGAGATATAGGTATGAAATGATGTGTGTAAAATCAAAATGGAATTCAGAAGCCTAACCACTCAATGCTCAGTAACTTTTCTTTTCTAAGAACTACAATAATGAAAGACATTTAAGGTGTAGCGTTTATAGCGTATCATTATGAGTAATTGTCCAAAATTAATAACCTAGTGAGAGGTGCCTATGGCCATAGAGAATGCGAGCGTGTGACCACCGAGCGTGGGGCGAAAGTGTTACTATTTGGACATTTAGGGCATCGCATGTTATCAGGTAAAGACGCCTTTTATGCCGCCTTCTGTCGCTGTGAACCGCGTAGTCTTGGGTTCGATTCCCAGGTCTAGCAAAGCGGCTCACAGAAAACCGACGTAAAGTGGCAGCTTGCTGTCGCGTTTCGTTTGGTGAGTGAGATTTCCGGTGCCCATTTCCCCACTCCCTTTCCCAATCCCCTTCGCTCCCCTTCCATTCCCTCCTTTTAGGTTGCCAACGCACCCATGATTCTTTTTGTGTCTTGGGTGTCTATGGGCGGTGGAGATCACTTACCATCAGGTGACCCATGTGCTCGTTTGCCAATCTCTGCTATAAAAAAAAGCGGTTTTTGCAACACAATTTGCCTGGGATTAGGTTGACACTCAAGAGCTTGCATGACTTTTCTAAGTGTGTTTTTATCGTAATAAATACTCAACGATAGAAAAGGAAAATGTATGTAATCTGGGAATTTGGGCCAAATCGTGGATGAAGCAAGGGTGCAAGCGGCATTCACAACTGTGGCCCGAGCAGTAAGACTTGAAGTTCAACCGAAATCGAGTTAAAAGTGCGCTAATGTCGCATTAGATTTGAGAACTTGTCATTTGGTAATTTTGACGTGACATTAGTGCACTTTTTACCTCGATTTCGGTGGAATTTTAGTCACTAAATGGAACCGAATCGTAGTTGAAATCAAATAGTGTCAAAAGTCAGGGGGCTGCTGGAATAATTTTGACAATCGAATTCATATCGATTCATATCTCCTTTAAGAAATGTGCAGTTTAAAAATACACATCTCACTTTTCCCCATGCCATTTGAACGTACCAAGACTCCATAAAAGCAAACTGAATTAATTGAGATGAAAGTGAAGATGCTAAGTACTGCTTGAGGCCAACGCACTGCGAGAGCCCCGCGGCCGTCTGACAGATAATTTGATTATACCAAACAGTGGATATATGCGTATTCTAGCGCTGAAAAAACGCTGTTATAGGAATCATTAATATCCTCAACGAAATATGTACATTATTCGCCTTAATTTTTATGACGGGCCGCCTTACGTCAATCCACTTTGTAGTCTATCATCATCATCATCAGCCACATGATGGATATAGGCCTCTTCCAAAGATAAGTGGACAGACGACTTGATAAAAGTCGCAGGAAGTCGTTGGATTCAGGCCACTTCCAACAGGTCGGTTTTTTGTAGTCTAGTCCCGGACAAAATAGTGTTAGAAAACAACTTTGTCCACTCCGGAGTTCGAACTCAGACCAAGAAGGCGACATCGAACAGCGAAATAAATCAATTTACGGACGCCACTTAGACATTTTCGTTCCAATATGAAATATATTTTATCTACTTCGATAATGGGGATGAAACCTTTTGTCATTTGTATGGAAATTATGAAAAGCTAATGGACACCAAATAAGTAATGGGACCTCAGTGAAAGCTCCAAAGCTCGCGTGTTGTTCACGTTAGTGTGAACAAGTAATGGGACCTCCGTTAACATTGCAAAGCTAGTGTGTTGTTTACATTAGTGTGATTTGTGAACAAGTAATAGGACCACAGTGAACGCTGCAAAGCTCGCGTCTTGTTCACGTTAGTACGAAACAAGTGTACATTCGATGTTTGCGTGCCAGAAATGGTTAATATTTGGCTGTTTACACAAATCCTAACGAGCAATCACAATAGGTGAAATTGAAAGTAACTTGGGACTATTATTACAGTTGTTAGGTGTAAAGTTCAACATGATATTACTTATAGGTACAGGTGATTAATATTTTGTCTTACTTTCTTTCTATCAGCCCTTATACCACTTTAATGTGGGGTCGTAACACACTTTTTGAAGCATGTTGCAGAAAGGATTTGACTTAGTTTTTGTTGCTTAGTTGACTGCCTGCCTGACGTCAACCCCCTCTAAGGGATCAAGTCCCGGGCAAATTAAATTAGAAAATTCACTTTGCCCGACCTGGGAATCGAACCTATAACAAATTTCTGTGGGCCACAGACATTTGTCTCGATACGGGGATCGAACCCGCGGCCTCTCGTTCTACAGGCAGCCCGCCACGCCACGGAGGCTGTCAAGAAAAGGCCCAACAAACCTTTTTAAAAATAAACTAGTCTAGAAAATCATTTCCGCTTAAAGGAATTCTCGCCACAAAGAGCCATAGTATAGCATAGCAGCAAACCAGGACCCAACAGGTCTCGCGAGTCCATTCAGCTATTTGCGGAATGTGGGGTGAACGACCGCCCGTGCCCCCAGACCACCGGCTAGCCTAGGACTTTCCACTATACCCATAAGTACTAGAGCTTAATGTAAACAGTTTGAGTTCCATATGCACATTGATATCGGAGGTAGTAGATTTGATTCCAGAATTAGATGTACAGGCAGGATACATCTATACAAATGGTCTTTTTCACCTCTCTGTATCCCATTTTTTTTTATAGAAGAGGGGGCAAACGAGCAAGTGGGTCACCTGATGTTAAGTGATCACCGCCGCCCATAAACATCCACAATACCAGGGGAATCATGGATGCGTTGCCGGCTTTTGAGGTAGATATAGGCTCTTTTCTTGAAGGTCCCTAACTATTTTAATGTAGGGTCACTACAACACACTTTTTCAGGCATGTTGCGGCAAAGATTCAGATTGACATTGACAGAAAGATTCATTTTGGGGGAAATTTTATCCAGTCCCGAGGAAAACTGTCTTAGTCTTAAGTTGTTTTTAACTTTGCTCTACCTGGCATTTGAACCAAGGACCTGGTGGACCTGGAACCACAGCCACTTGACCAAAGAGACATCGTATCTGTACCGACACTACCTATTAGCATAGAAATATCATACATAGAACCGCAGTACACGGCCACGGCGTGAAGGCGTTCCGGGTGAGTCGTTTTGGGCAACCAACGCCGCACGGCGTGTCAGTGTCCTAGGTCAAGTATTAGTATGAAGAGCTCCCACAAATTTAATTATATTATGACGAACTGCGCTATCAAAGGATGTCACAATACAATGAATAAGCCCCAAGGAAATATAAAGATAACATTTCACAAGTAATTAATTGCTGACATGTTTTAATATTAAGTAAAACATTCATCAAAACTAAAAAATAAAATTGTAAAAGTGACAGACGCCATTTACGTTATGAATCAATATGAATGTTGCCAATAATGCCAACCAATTTACCCATTTTTTAAATACTATTAGGAATAATGAAAGGAGAGGGAAATGCTTCCATACTTGACAGCCTCCGTGGCGCAGTGGGCGAGTAGCCGGCTGTCAAGCGAGAGGCCGTGGGTTCGATTCCCGCATTGAGACAAATGTTTGTGTGGCCCACAGATATTTGTTTCAAGTCTGGGTGTTGTGAGACCGAAAGTCTCTCATAGTCTCTGACACCCACGATACAGGTTATACCTAGTGTGGGGTCAGGACTAGGTGTGTGACTGTTGGGTGTATTTATTATTTATTTTAATCTTTTATTTAAGTCAAAGTGAGGCTCATAACTGTGTTCTCAGATTACAAAAAGTCGCCAAATTTTCAGTAATGATCTCATAATATACTATCTATTAATTGACACTACTTTCATCCTTTTACAATCTAGGCCCAAGATTGTATGGAAGCGTTTCCGTCTCCTTTTTATTTCAAACACGTTATACACAAATATGTTCAGACGAACTTAATGCCAGCGGCATTCGCTACCAGTCAACCTTTGGGTGGTGCACAGAAAAGACAAGGCGAGTGTATATGAAGAAAATAAAAATGAGGGTAGTGTTACATATACTCATAATATTAAATATAATTGCGATATATAGCTATAAAAGAATATAACATATAATATACATAATCGTAAATAAATTCATAATCGTAATATTTTTTCATACACATACAAAGCGAACGCGAACATTACAAACAACTCTATCGAACAATTGATAAAAAAGTTATGTTTATACAGATAAATTGATTTTAAAGTCGGTTCAAAACTATACAAATGTTTTTTTTAAGTTTAGAATAAAACAAGGGTATAATTATTAGAACACTTTCGATTTCCATATTTTGTTGGTAACATGTCTTTTACTTGCAACACTATTCACGCGCGTATGTGTGTGTCGACGCAAGTAGTTACGCGCCGACGATGCACACATTGAATCGTTATCGGCTTCAATTTCCGAAGGAATTTTGTATGGGACTATATCTCTATACGTTATCAGATGCCTATTAGATGAAAAAATAGTCTGACAAATCTCTGGAAATATTAAATTATGAAAATAATCGACAATATACATGTAACTGTTAAATTGACCTTTAACAAAATTAATATCATAGTAATTTGGCGTTTTACACCAGATGGGGTTGACGTCAGGCAGGCAGCCGGTCGTAAAAACTTAGCTAAATCCTTTCTGCAACATGCTTGAAAAAATGTGTTGCGCCGACCCCACTTTAAGGTGGGATAAGGGCAGGTAGAAAGTAAGAAAAGTAATTTGGCGTTTTCCAAAATTAGATATAATACAGAGATAATTTGATTGGAGCCGTAGGCAGAAAACTAGTTTCCTAGAAAATAAATTTGATTTCTATAGACATTGGTTACGCGAAAGCATTTGCAGTAATTCCATAGTTTATGAGTGTTATAAATCGAAATGTAATTGAAAATTTAATTAACACCACAAATATGAGAGTCTATTCATTTTACATATTTTTGTTTTATATGCTCGTTATGTCCAAATCAATTACAATGAAATTGTGCCCGTAGGCCATTATGAAAGCTTTACGAATTTATATTGTGATATTATTTCGATATAAAAACCATTTCGGAGGTAGGCATATTCAAAACTATTCATTGATTTGTTTTTATGCCAAAAATATTTAAGTAATTACTCAAAGTTATGACTCAAAAAATAATATATCGACGAATTAAGTTTAATTAAGATATGCGTTTTAATTGCTGTTATTTTACTTTGAAACGAAGAGTAGGCATATACAATACTATTAATTTCGTTTTATGTTATGACATGTTAATCAACACTCCATCATTTAAATTGAAAAATAACTAATTTTATTTTAACTGTGTGTAGCGATTACACATTTTAGAAATGTGACGGGATACGCATACCATCCCAAAACCCATGTGCCATCAAATTTTCATCATCATCATCATCATCAGCCATAGGACGTCCACGGCTGAACATAGGCCTCCCCCAAAGATTTCCAGATCGACCTGTTGGAAGCGGCCTGCATCCAGCGACCAAATGCGGATTAGCACCAAATTTTACTCCAATAAAAATGTAAAAACTGAAATCTAGAAAGAATGAAAAAGAAAGAAAGAAATGTTTTATTGTCACAGGTATAACATGCAACATTGCAAACATAAAAATGACAAATTAACTAAGATAAAAAAAAACATGCACGTCCATACCGCAACAACTAGGGAGCTATCTCAGCATCTATGCAGTTTATCTCAGAAAACGAAAATTATGAATAATTTACATAACATAACATAAGCCCACGCTTGTATCCCCGAAGGGGTAGGCAGAGGCGCACTAACCAACTAGTACACCCACATTTCGCCGAGCTTAGTTCCGACCCAGATGTGATAGGGCATATTGGGCACAAATTCCAGACTCCGGGCTGATATGGAAAAATCCAATATCACTTTGCCCGACCCGGGGATCGAACCCGAGACCTCAGGACAGTAGTCGCAACGAAACACAACCACGCCACCGAGGCAGTCATAATATGAATATGAATAATTTTCCTACATCTTTACTGTATATACTATATAGTAAAGTACATACACAGTCTGTAGTAATTCGTCAATCGCCTCATTGGTCTAGTGGCAGCATATAGGGGTTATTGACCGTGAGGTCGTGGGTTCGATTCCCAGGTCGGGCAAAGCGAATTTTCTAATTTAATTTGCCCGAGACTGGATCGCTCAGAGAAGGTTGACGTCAGGCAGGCAGCAGGTCTTAAAAACTAAGCCAAATCCTTTCTGCAACATGTTTGAAATGTGTGTTGCGGCTCCACATTAAGGTGGGATGAGGGTAGATAGAAAGAAAGAAAGAAAGTAATTTACTCTAGGTGGTTTTAATAGCTCACCTATAATCATAAACAAGACTGCTTCGGTGGCGTGGTGGTACGACTACGGTTCTGAGGTCTCGGGTCCGATCCCGGGGTCGGGCAAAGTGATATTGGACTTTTCCATATCACCCCGGAGTCTGGAATTTGTGCCCGATATGGCGATAGGCTCGCACCCATCACATCTGGGACGGAACTAAGCTGGACGAAATGTGGATGTTCTAGTTCGCTAGTGCGCCTCTGCGTCCGCCTACCCCTTCGGGTATACAGGCGTGAGCTTATGTATGTATGTTAATCATAAACAAGTTCTACAAATCAACTTTTCCCTCGGCAAAATAACAATTATTATCAAAGGTATTACTGGCGAGTGGCGAGTAAGAAAGGGCAATTTCACTAGTAATAGACGGCTCCGAGAAATGTATTTATGTCTGCAAAAAGTAGTCAACTGCTTCGAGATATTATTATGGGTTTGTGGGATACCTATCTCACTAAGCCACTCAATACTAGCCACTAGAATCTTGTATGTGCACAGTTGTATGCACATTCATAAGTGCAATCTCATTTTGTAGTCATTGTATTTCTTTTTGTATTAGAATGGCAAAATGGAATAAATGGGCCTTATTGTAAAAACAGTCGTTCCCTTTTATTTCCAAACAATGTGACACAAGGAAAAAAGTGACAAGACTATTCTTAGCCATTTGCTCAGCTAAACTGTTCTTATAAGTAAAGCCCAAGACAATAAGACAATCTGTTGCGGCTTATTGTGTAGTGTATAGATGCTGCTTTGGATTTTGTACTTCTTGAAAATAAAACTTCGAAATATCGCAATAGAAATTTTTACTGTGCTAGATCTGAACGGTACAAGGCAAGTCGAACAAGAATCAAGTAACAGGTGAAGTCTCGAAAAAATCGGTTAAAAAATTTAACATTTGGTAACGTATGAAAATTCGCGGACAAAATAGGAACAACTTTCAAAAAACACCATTCACGACGCGTCTTGAGCAACCGTCAGCACCTTGGTTCGCTAATTGGGCGATAAATGACACCTGCAGTCTTCTAAATTGCAATCGTGAACACAATCTTTGGAGACAACATTTCATTTTACGGAATGTGGTCTATTGCTATTGAATCATACATGCAAGCTACGTACAAGCAGTTTTTCAAAATCGTGGAGATTCCTCCTGATTCTGGACTGGTGAGCAACTGGCTCAATCGTCACATTCACTTGCGTCTTATCCGATAATGAAAGTGCAGTAGACATTCCATCACACGTTAGAGAGTTTACAACAACCTTATGGCCTAGTGTTGGTTTTTGTGTCACTTTCCGTTGTTATAGCCTAGGTGAGACTCAACAACACATAACATAAGCTCTCGCCTGTATCCCCGGAGGAGTAGGCAGAGGTGCACTAGCGAACTAGAACACCCACATTTCGCCGAGCTTAGTTGCGTCCCAGATGTGATAGGGGGCGAGCCTATCGCCATATCGGGCACAAATTCCAGACTCCGGGCTGATATGGAAAAATCCAATATTACTTTGCCCGACCCGGGGATCGAACCCGAGACCTCAGAATCGTAGTTGTACCGAAATACCACCACGCCACCGAGGCAGTGAGACTCAATCATGGGGTTACTCTAAGTATTCTAGGGACTCGCTACATACACTTGTACGAAGCGAGTCAAATAAAAATAGGAACGTCAGTGAGCTCTATCTGTCACTTGAAAAGTAAGGTTTGCAAAGAAACTTTAATTGCGTTTCAATTATGTTTTTTTTTGTTTTACTGTCTCAGTTACTCAAAGTGAAAAAAGCGTCTTTTATTATAAGGTTTCGTTGCAAACTTTGCTTTTCAAGTGACATTTGACAGTTAGAGGTCATTGACGTTCCTATTCTTATTTGAATCTCACTGTATCTTCAAAGGCACCAAGCACATATGTCTTTATCAGAGAAGGTTCTGAATTCGTCTGTTTTTTTTTATGTTACCTGATATCTGGATCTGTCAAATGTGGATTTTATGAGATTCTTTTTGTATTTGATAAACTAATGGCGACTTGCAGCGCTATTACTAATTTAGAGTTACACCTTATCTAGATTTATCCTACAGCTCACTCTTTCTTTCTACCTGCCCTTAGCTCACATGAATTGGGGGTCGGCGCAACACACTTTTTCAAGCATGTTGCAGAAAGGATTTGGCTAAGTTTTACGACCGGTTGTCTGCCTGACGTCAACCCCCCTGAGGGATCCAGTCCCGGGCAAATTAAATTAGAAAATTCTTTGCTCGACCTGGAAATCGAACCCACGACCTCCCGGTCCATAGCCCATATATGCTGCCACTAGACCAAGGAGGCGACATCCTACAGCTCATTCCTATCCTTAAATCAAGATTTTGGATAAATAGAGATTTATCGCGAAACCCACGTAAGGGTCAAGGTCGTGCGAAGGTGTACGGAGTGACCTCAACAAACCAAACGTCGAGATGGGGTTATGTTTTCATTTAACAAAAAGAATATAAGTAGTATAGGGATTAACCGTACCCAGAGCAAGTATGGAGACCTTTGAATGTATGGGGTGAGGTAGCTCCATAGTCTGCACCAGTGTCGGTCATAGGTACTGCCCGCGAATAAACTTAATTAGGTCGCGAATTAAATTAATTGGGCCGCGGATTAAATTAATTGGGCCGCGGATTAAATTAATTGAGTCGCGAAAAAATCTTATTGGTTCCCATTCTTATTGGAGCGCGAAAAATGTGTTATTCTGCCGTGGGTTACTTTTATTGGACCACGGATTTCTTTAATGAAATCGTATATAAAACTTATTATTTCCCATATAAATCTTATTGGATTATAAGGATATTGGTGTTACATTGTTATTGCACATCGGTTCATTGTATTGGTTCCACGGCATCGTTTTGTCACACCCCCATGGATAAGCTGTTAGGTCCACGTGTTATAGGATCGCGGATAATCTTGATTACGTCGCGAATCTAAATCGCGGGTTTTATGTTATTACCTCGTGACTCAGTATGTTACGTTACTTTTCGCCGGAACGCGATCACATACAGAACTTTATACTTTGAACATGCTTTTTGTATCACGTAATAATTGCGTCATCAATCAATTTAATCCAACCACCGACTACTTTATTACGACGTGAGTCGTTTAGGTAGCGTCCCAATTGCAAAACCTCGCAATATTCCGCGGGCTAGATACGGGCGGTGTTTCATTTGTGACAGGTTACTACATATAGGTAATAGGTATTGCATTGATTCGCAATACGATCGACATATTCTGCGTCCCTTGAAGGTGAATTAACCTTATATCAAGTTAATACCTATTATTGATTAAATTTATAAATATCCAATTAAATTTATACCTAGTGCAGATTAGTTTTATAATGGTCTTCATTTTAATTTATTCTTTCGACTCCACACGTGGCCTGCCGAGAGGCAATTTGTCCTTCTAAAAGGTTTATAATTCAAATATTCGAACAAAAGACACATTTTTGTATCACCCTTTTTATAAACAATTAACTGAAGTTTCTTATTGTTATAAGAGAAATCGGGTCTTCATTGTTTAAATGAACAAAGAATTCATGATGCATATTAACGTTGAGTCGTGTTTAAACGTGTTTGTCTGTTAAAATTAAGCATATTCATGGAATTTTGTACCTGTTTTTATTGTGCAATTTATATTTATTACCTCCCAACTCCACATGTGGTCTCCTTAGAGGCAATTTGTCCTTCTAAATGGCTCATAATTCCAAGATTCAAACAAAAGATTGACACATTTTTGTGTCGCTCTTTTTATAAACAATCAACCGAAGTTTCTCATTGTCATAAGAGAAATCGGGTCTTTTATTTAACCGAACAAAGAATTCATAACGCATCTTAACGTTTGAGTCAAGTCTATACATGTTTGTCTGGTAAAACCATTTCTTCCCCGTATAAAAGACACACCGAAATTATTTTGCACCGTATTCCAAGTTGTACTCTACACTACATAAGATCTCCAAAGTTCCTGACCAGTGAAGTGTTAAAAGAGTGACGCTGCTATAAAATGAATGTAAGTAACTATTATACATGTTTCTTATACTGTTGATATTGTTTTGTACAAAGGACATCATATGTGTAATACTTAGTATTAAAATGCTTCTGTTATCTGATTACTGTATTGATTGTAATTATTTTAACATACATTATTCCATGTTTATACTTATCTCTGAACTGTTATTTAATATACTGTTTTTTATTGTTTCAGTTCCCTGAAAACACCTTTAAGAACTTTTATTATGAAGATAATGTCGACGAACCAAGTGATGAAGAAGGAACTCTCGCTTTCAAAGTAAAAAAGGCGATAGCAAAAAGACCTCACAGCATTGACGAGTTTTTTGAAAAACCCAAGAAGAAGAAACTTACAAAAAAGTCATCGAGTGTTGGTCGATCTACGAGTGGTGGAATATCGTACATAACGTCGAACAAAGACGACAGTGCTGACGCGTCGCATCTTATCAAAATTGAAGTTTATGATGTGAACAAAATAAAAAATGTCGCACAAACGGAGCAATGGAAACACGCTGACGTGCGTGTTAAACTTTTTACGGAGAGTGAAGCCGACCGAAATTTGCAAAGTGTGAGAGACATTATATATAATATCACCAAACAATTGGCTACCCAAGAAGAGTGTAAAAAGTTTTTTATAGATACTGATAAATAAGCTAGCGTTATATTTTTATTTTAATATTCTTTCTAATCATTTTAATAGTGTATAGAGGTATAAGTATTGTTTTGTAATTAATTGATTTGTCTTTTTGCTATATGAAATCATTGTCGTATTGAAAAAGTTGTTGTAAAGAATTATAATTTTTAAGAGTCAGGATATATGTTCATCGTAATTTTAAATGTAAGCAATATAAGATTTTTGAAACTGAATAAAAAAATGCAACAAACTTTCTATTTGTAGTTCATTTATTTATTTTAAAACATGATTGAAACATATCAGATAAAAATACATCATTTAACATAGTATCATTACAAAATAACTGTTGAAAATCTTTCAAACTCACATCATGATATTTGTAATATAAATACATTATACAGTATTCCCCGCAAACTGTAGTAAAGTCATTTTGAATTCGATTAGTATTATAATTCCACATTCTTGAATTTCTAGTTAAAAACATTCTATGATATCCTTGAGGCGGACGCCCATATGAATCAAAGTACTGACCAAAACCATTCTTATCGATATGTATGGCGATCCAGTGGGATCCTGGTTTATTATCAGTATCCAAGTTACTTACTATGTAAGTGGGATTTACAACATATATTGGTAAACGATTGGCTGCATACACGTTATATTCAATACTTGAATCAATTTTCTTCAAGTAGTTCTGTATTTCTAATGTATTCATGTTATTTCATGGAATTGTTGCAGAATCCTTATCAGTTGAAAGACAAAGAAGTAATGTCATCAATAATGTTAGCAATTGGTTATAATAGTAATATCTATTTCAAAATATGTATCTCTATTTATGGGGTTGCAAGGATTAATAACAGTAAAACAAATAAATTATTTAATTTTGTCTTTTATTGATCAGTTCATGGAGACAATTAATAAAAATAATTCATACTTAATCTACAAACATTTCTTGCTTAACTACTATAGTCGACAGAAATATTACGGTTTTTATCTATTTCTATTACATTATCAAACTCTGCATAAACAATACAGTTAATGGTTTGAATCAAAGCTGTTTCAAAACGAACCTCTAATCGCACACTTCCATGTTTAATAAGATTCCAATGATTGGAAGAATTAGCTGATAAATCAGGTGTTAAGTCGAATGCTAACATACAATATCCCTTAGCATATTGTTCTCGGGATATCCCATTACCTTCATTAAGAAAATGAATACCTGTACCAGAAAACAGTGTATGATAGACCGATGTATAAATATTGCTCTCAAATGATGGTTGTAGAGCTTTTGATGGTATTTGATTGCCATCTATATATAAACAAAATGTATTGATATCATAATTTTCAAAGTTAAATGGGTTCTTAGTTAGGTTTCCATTGAAAGCAGCATTATTTACAAATCCTACTATACACCTTTTAGGTACTTGTCCCAGAAAAATGTTGTCAAGAGTTTTTCCTTGAACACCTGATGGTATAGTTAAAACTTTAACTTCAGCCCGTGTAATGGGATATTTAGCTGTAGTAGATGCTAACACTTTTTGATGTGCAAGCAACACGGTTGGATTGATTCGAGCTCTACGAATAATCAGAGTTGCATCTGTAATCGATACTTTTAATTTAGTATCAACTGAAGAAGACATTAAATTGAAGTTTTCCCTAGAACGAACTAATTTAACACACATATCAACACCGTTAATTAAAAATTTTTCTTGGTTGAATAAATCACCATGTAAGTGTCCAATCATTTCTATTTCTTTACTTTCACTTGCCAATTCTTGTCTTTTAATAAATCCCTTATTGGTTTCATCAGTAGAATCCATTTTTCCAGCTGTATCTTCATACCATAGACCACAAGTAAGATGAGACTTTTTAGCTGCTGGTGCATAGTTCAGCAAATTTTCAATGTAAGCACGATAGGCATAAGTATTATTGGGTGGTGATACAAGTTTTTGATTTAAATAAACATCAAGTTGACTGAAGAGCGAATGTAACCAGTTATTAACTGGAGCCACAACTGTTGATGATATTAATTTAGTATTATCTTGATGCAATATCTTAGCTTTTACATGGATCAGTGTATGAGATAGATCTATATAGTCATCACCTGCTCCTGGCACTTGAAATTCTATGGGACCATCATCAGCAAGAGATGAAATCGGTTTGTAATGGATCCATATTCCACTTTCAATACTAGTTTGAGTAGATGGTAATGCAAACAAATCCAATTCTGACTTAATGCATTCACAGGAGTGACTATGTAAAAAAGACATTTTTATTAACTAGAAAATATATCTTTGATATGTTTCGAGTTGAATTTTGATTTTTTGGTAGCTTTCAGTTTGGAAGTCAATGATGGACTGAATGCAGACAAACGTTTTCGTTTTGTTATATATCCCGATCCAGACATATTTATCCTATCTATTTTTTCATCAGCTTTCCGTTTTAAATTTGAACCAGCTTCCTTTAGACGTGCCTTAATCGAATCTTCCATGGGTCGTGCACTAACCATATCTGTCAAAAGACCTACACCGGCACTTAATGCTTCTTTACCAATGGCTCGAACGCCACCCGATAGTAGTGGTAAAACTGATCTAAATAATCCTCCCAGAAAACTACCAATGCCATGACCCTTTTGGTATGGTGCTCCTTTATAAACCACTCCTATACCAGAGCCAGCTTGATGAGAATAATAGCGTTCATAAGGACAAGTAATATTATTATGTTGAGAATGCATTATATTTTTTTAAAATGAAGTTTAACACACACTGTTCCGAATTGGAATGGTATCTTTTGACCGGTGCTTGATCTTATATCTATTTCGATGGTGTCAAATTGTCTACGCATTACAGGTAAATAATGAGGCGGTGTTAAAACATGCATTTTATTTGCACCATAGATGTAGTTTGGTAGATCTAATGGTATAATTCTTAGAAGGGGAGTCATTACGTCACCAACAATTTGTGGTTCTACTATGTCACAGTAGACGAATAGTTGAGATGGTAAGCCTAAATTTAAATTAGCTGGACATGCTGCTTGATTATTTTGAACAAGGTTTTTATTTGGCTCAAACCCCAATTGTAAACTTAATTTAAGTGATAATTTTACAGATTTTATGGATTCATCCAAGACAGAAACCGATACAAACTTGGAAAATTCATCATAATTAAATTCAATTTTTTCCTTAATGCTGTTCAATGCTGTTAGTAGATGATGAATATTATCATAGTTTGTGACAGGTATATATGTCAGGTAAGATACTGTAGAGGGTTCTTCTTGATTAGGCATTATCATCATTTTTGTGATGTACACGATGTTTTCATGATCTTGAACAGTAAACATAGTACAGGGATACTGAAATTCAACAATTGCTACACACCATTCACCCTCCAATATTATAGGTTTAGGTAATTTTGTTGAAAATTTTGATGTTTTATTATCAGGATAATATTCCATTGAACTATTACTAGGTAAAGTTAAATAGAAATCTTTATTCATATTTGTTTTATACTAGATGCTGAAATCCAACTATTAAACTTATTCGGATAACCTTTCCACTTAACTAACACTTCTCGTCTGTTACCAGTGTAGCGAGAGCTAATTATTTTATCTATCTTATGTTCTATGGTGGGGTCATAAATTACCTTTTGTAACTCCCGTTCATAAAACGTTCCTACTACCTCTTCCCCGTCTAAATCTTTAATAGTGTAAACAACCCAAGGTTTTCGTTCTATTATAGAAGATATTATAAATATTTCATCACTCCAATTAGATTCATAACCTTTTTGAAATATATGTTTATATTTGGTTATTCTTACATGATCACCAACATTTAACTTAGGTTGTATAGTTTCATATGATTTATTATTGTTTTTCCTGTCATATAAATTTGTCCAAACTGTCATTATATTATTAAAATTGACATCACAAGGACACATTTTTATACTAGAATGGAAACTATGGTTGTAAGAGTGTATCAAATCCTGCAAAACGTCAATATATTTATGAGTATTTTTATGCGTGAAATAACGCCACATCTTCATTTTAAGAGTTCTTTGAAATCTTTCTACAATACTTGCTTTAATATCAGGATTATTCGTTGTATAGTAATTTATGTTTTTTGATTTAAAATATCTCTGTACATCTTTTGAAATGAACTCAGTACCTTTATCAGACTGTATGTGTGTTGGAGTTGTATTCGCTTCTTTAAATATACTATCAAAACATTGTTTTATTGTTTCCGAATTTTTCTTCTTCATGGGTCTAGCAAATGCGTATTTACTGAATACATCAATAACACAAAGGATGTAATTAAAACCTTTATTATCGTTAGAATAAGTTCTCATATCACTTAAATCAGCTTGCCAAAGCTCATTTAAATTAGATAAAATGTATCTGTTACGAGGGAATTTTCTTTGTACTGGTTTATGAAGTGTGTATGTTTCCTGGGTCTGTAACCATTTCTTAATATCTTCTTTATTCATTTTACCTTTCATTGCTTTTGATAATTTTTCAATACTGCCATATCCAGCCGGGTGTGATACATCATAGTACATGCGGTTTATTTCTAATAAGGGGTCCATTTTTCCCACTCAATTTTTTTCTTTATTTTTTTAATATGCTTATCGTTGCTTCTCGGTAAAAAAAATATCTCCTTGTTTTTTGTAAGAGATTCTCCCAAATCTTTTTGAAGTAGAGCAATGTATTCACGTCTTTTGGGGTTTCCAATATAGGTTAAGGGTATTTTTAAGTCTTTTAAAGCTTTAGCAAATTTTTCCCAACCTATTGGATCATTTCTTTTTAATGGTCGTAGCATATCATTCACTAAATCTACAATATTACTATCGGGGATTACTTCATTGTCTATCATAACTGTACCATCATCATTCCAGAAAATTTTGTTTTTACTTAATGAAACCGAATCCAATAATAACTCACCTTTTTTCAAATATGATTTAGGTATCAAGCTTAGAATTTGATTTTTTGTATAAGGAGAGTTTCTTTCAAGTAAAATACTCTCTTGTTGACTCTCTTCATTATTCAATGTCTGGACGGCAACTACATCTTTATTTTTGATGTCATTGTTTATATTTGAACTTTTTAAATTTTCCACCGCGGTTTCATCAAAATCATTATTTGAAATTATAGGAAGCTTAAACGGTCGACGATCTTCTTCCATAAAGTGGAGGTATCTTTGTAAAATTTGTAAGTACAACTTACATTTTTTTCTATCATCCATATTACTATCCAAAATGTTTTGCATTTCAGAGTCTAAGCGAGAGGTAGGATTTTCATTTCTTTTTTTATTTATTTTATCGATGAAACCTGGTTCAACCAACAGCATTTTTTTTGCGTGTTCCATTTTAAATCAGTCCACTTACTAATCCACTCAATATGGAACCCAATATAATCGGTAGAAATGCACCACCCTTTTGAACTATTATAGTCTTGCGTATTTTATTTGTACTTTTACGTACTAATTTACGTAACAAATTTTTAAACTTTTTTAGTTTATTCTTTGATTTTTCTTCAAGAATTATATTTCCCTGTAAAACGTTGTGAATACACTCACAAATAAAATTTATTTCGTTTTCACTACAGGCTTTTAAAAGAGCTTGCTGATGTTTTGATTTAAGTTTAGATAGAGCGGATAACAAATCTTTATGCGTCTTGAGGCGTCGATCCATCATTTGTAAATGATAGGTATTTCTTGGTTCTTAACGTATTTAAACTCTTTTGTGGGAATATATACTGTACAAAAACCATCAGAAGGAAATATTTTGGATTTAATCCGACACATATCAAAAGTATCTTGTTTTAAATCTATTATCAAATATCCATGTGCTGCTTTAGTAGCGTCTTTATATGCATCTTCGATGAATTTGCTATTTTCGGGTGAAACTTGACGTGCTAAATAACGAATTTGAGTTTTATCTCGAGGGTTTTTGAAATAAATTATATAGCTTGAATTCAAAGAAATGTCTCTTTGACCTTTACCCTGATGAAATAAATTTTGAGTAATGTAAAATACGCTCAAGTTTCTATGATGACTACCTTTAGTAAATATATCGACAATACGACCATCAGATTCTCTCATAAGATCATCAATGATAATAAGGTTTGCTTCATTTCCATCGAACATGTTCAAATCTGGTATTCCTTGAAAATAGTTAACGTTCGGTAAATTATACAATGGTTGCATTTCATCAAAACACCAAGTTATTTGGTTAAAAGTTCTATTACATAACTGTTTATTGTATTTAATGAAGTTTGTCACAAAATTAGACTTTCCACAACCACTTGGACCTGCGACTATGGCAGTAAAAGGATGAATAAAATGGAACATTTTATATATGCGTGTAATCCTTTGGATGATATTGGAATGAATAAAACACATTGTTGAAAATGATGTATTATATATAATTATTTTTTAAATATTACCTAGGTATACATATTTCAGTTGTTAAATCACGTTAAAATTAAAACTAATACCATTAAATAGAGTCACATACGTTATATAATAAATTTATTTCTATCAAAGATAAATAATTGATTGTTTTTACCAGCTACAATCAATTATTTTATACTATAAAACTTATTAACTATAACAAAAACATACTTTAATTGTACAGAAAGTGATGATGAAATTAAATGTCCTTTATTTTGTAATGTCCCCATGCAAGTGTATCAGTAGAATTTTTTAATATGTAACGTTTTGTATCATTATGAGATAGCGATATTTTATTAATTTTTTGTGTATATATAACATGTTTTATTGATTTAAATCTTAACATTTCACTATAAAACGTTTTATTATCATTTAAACAAGACTTATAATCAGAAAGACAAAATTTTTTCGTGACACTTTTATTAACACCCTTTGCTTTACATATACATTTATTTTGTACATCCATTGCATACATTTTTGAACGTAGCCCTACGAACTCATTAAGAATCTTACCATTATTTTCGTCTTTAAAGAATCCTAACTTCTTTTTGTTAATTAATGGTATTCCATATTCATTATCAGGAGGATAGTCAGATGTGTCAAAATATTTTTCTAAATCAATTTTAATATCGTTATAGAAATTTTCTGTAAATATTTGATAAATTAAGCTATCAGTATCCGTATAGAGTAACTTGAGATTGTCTCGATATTTCGATTTCATGTAATCATAATGAAATTCATACATTAATGTCTTTGATAGATCCAATATACAAAAACCGAGGTATATTGGTTTATTATATAAAACTTTTGTCTTCTTTAATTGAACAGCAACCAAATTTTCTGAAAATATTGTAAGACTATGGAATTCAGGTCTGGCTATCAAAGATTGAGCTCCTTGAGATTTCCCGATGTTTAACCAATGGTTGACTAATTTAACATTCACTCTTTTCATTACATTCTCCATTGTTTTACCAAAAACGGAATTATTCATAAGTTTAAAGAAATCTTTTTCGAAGTCTGAGGTTGCTAACGAACGCATGTGTGTGTTTAGATCTATATAGCATTTTAACCATTGAGATTGTTGAAATTTAAGAATTCTGTGAACTTTAAGTAATCGTAGACCATTTTTTATACATTGTTTAAGATTTCTATAATGGATAACATAGTTCTTTTTATTATTTAAATTGGGGATTAGTTTTCTATGTTTGCTATTTCCTAAACATATGTTTTCAGGACAAAAGGGAAAATCTGAGTGAATATCATGTAACAATTCGGGATACTCCAAATCTACTTCTAAAATATAACCATGTTCAGCATCATCAGGGATGTTAAAGTCTGTTTTTACATCTACCCATTCAAATTTGCCAGTCGGAAGACACTGAGACATAGCCCAACCATAAAGATTGTTTGCATCTAGGTACATGATAAAAGAGGATGGTTTATTACAATCATAATCTGTCATAAATAAATTATTAGCCTTAGCATGTCTATTACTGCATTGTGATATACCACCCCTAATATTATTCGCAATAAAAGTAATTTTATTGATATCTGTTAGGAGCTCTAAATTAATTTTAGTGTAAATTAACATAGCATCCCAACTCAATCCAGGAGCTGTAAAGTAATGAGCAGGATCTAGTGCATAAGTTTTAAGACACACATTCCTAAAATTTTCAAATACGTCCGCCAGTAGTAATACATCAGTTTTTAAGTAAAGGTAAGAATAATCACCCATATTTTTACAATTAAAGTGATTCCATACATCTTGAGCATGATTGTAATCATTTTCAGAAATGTTATTGTCATTTAAAGAACTATAAAATTTATTGCGTGTAGGAAGGGAAGTTATTTTTAACGAATCAAATGAAGTCATGTACTCATATGGATAAACACCTTTTCGTATTAAACGTTTAAAGTCGTCGTGAGATGGATATTGTAAGTGAAGTTCATGAAATTGTTCAGGTAGTAAGTTTTGAGCTAATTTGTCAAGACTACTGGACATGAATTTATAAGAATCAAGAAATCGTAATTTTATAACTCGGTTATTAATATGCAAAATTTTAGAGAAAGAAATATATTTTTCCTTATTCTCTGGAATAAGTTCTATTTCACCATCCTCAAAATTGAGACCATGCACTATAAAATGAGCATCGTAATTACTCAAATTATGAAAAAATATGGGTACAAAATTAGGTGTCTTGTATTTCTCGGAACAAAGTTGATGAGCGACTCCTTCATATACACCAGAATGCCAATTATAACAAATTGTGACATCTTCATTTAAATACTTGTTACAGATATAACATGACTTGCTTTGTTTGATGTTCATTTTATTTTCATTGGTTAATGGTAGTGGTGATTTGTTAAATGAATTCTTTTTACATATATTTTCTAAATCTTCTTTGATTAATTTCATAAATTTTTGTGCGCATTCTTTTCCAGTATATGATCTATACACCGATAAATTATCATTGTACGAACACTTAACATAATAACCAAAACTATACATTTCATGTTTTTGTATACTAGCAGTTGAAGATTTATTTGGATTATTAGAACAACTCTGTATCGGATTTAAAAAGGCTTCAAAGTCAGCATATATAACAAATGGAACTCTTAACTTACGTTCATAATTATTGAATGAGATTTGATTCGTTGGAATTAGTTCATTAAACCAATTTCTTTTCTTATCATTTTCCGATGGTAAATCTGTACAAACGTTAAAACAATCATTTTCTTGATGGCGTTGTAAATTTTTGGATGATGTGAAATGTAACAAACAACCATCACAAATATGAACTGCATGTTCTGATGTGGATAATTGTTTAGATACTAATCTCGAAAGGTTTTTAATATAACAATAATGACCATTGCTCCCTTTAGTTATGTACAATAAGTTTAAATGAGTATTTCTCCTATGTTTTGTTAAGTGTAATGGACCTACTACATTATTAATCTTTCTCTTTGAATCATAATGTAACCCGAAAACATTTATACTTATATTGTTTAGTTTCTCAAATTTATGAATTTCATTGATTTTTATAGGAAAAGACAAATTACCAAATTTTAACTTGTTTTTATGTAGTATATAAGATGATACCCTATTAGAGCTATGAGTGGCAGGGTACAAACCCGATAATACTGCCCAACGAAAACATTCATGATCAGTATTTTTTACATTGATTATAGCCTTCTTACTTTTAATATCCATGGGTAAGTCTATATATGATGATCCACGTAATGGGTTAAATCTGTTAACATTTATATCTAAGTGATTAATTTTAACTAAACTCCACCCGCTTCCTTTTTTTTCAAAATTTGATATTTTCTTAATTATTTCAGAAGATATAGATGGAAAAATAATATCCTTATCATCTCCTTGACAAATAAGATAATTAGAAATCTGGAAGTCAAAATTATTAGATAGATTTTTGGTTTCTTGTATAAAGTCTGCATTAAGAATGAAATTAACTTTCACGACTAAGTGTTCTAAGATCGATCGTTCTAATAATTTATATATTAAATCTTTAGTCTTTTGTAAAAATAACTCAGGTGTTTCAAATGTTTCATCAGAAGTTCCGTTAGATTTTATTCTATATGTAAGAATTCTATTACCGAACGCACTATCAATTATTTGAACGTTTGCGAATTCATTATCTCCTCTTATGAAATTATTTTTATGTGTATTACTTTTTAAATGATTCATCATATATTTTTTCGATACTAGTATGCGACACTCAGGACATAGAACTTTATCACTGTTTTCTGTACTTACATTTTGTATGGAGCTAGCTGACGGTGATGATGATAAAGGAGCTTCAAGTTCAAGATTTATCCTCTTTCTTGCAGGTTCACCCTCCATTAATATCGATGGCGCTGGTCTCTTCATTGTACCTCCATTTTGTTCAGATCTAATAAGAAAATGAAACAAATAAATCATCAAACCCTACCATCTCATAATTCAGTCATCATAAATAATTTAAATAAATTACATTCACTAACTTTTATTTTTTATTTAAGTGCATCGTGAACAATATGCTTGCATTGGTAAAACACCATCAATCTCATCTTCGTTGAATCTACTAACACTTGTAGTTCTATGTCCTTTACATGGTGTGTAATATGGAATAATATCATGATCGTCCAACATTGATTCCGGTAAAATATTTTGTAGGTACCAAAGTCGTATAAATCGATGAAATTTTTTTAAAATAAGATTTTTATTCAAACTCTCAATATCACTTTGGGATAAACTATTAATATCCAGGGTGTGATACATTTTTGGATAGTTTTATAAAGAAATTGCTACTCGAAAAATTAAGAAATGACATCAAGATACGTCTTTGTCGTTTTAAATACTCAATAGATGTATCCCCTCCTTATACTACTAAAACATGTAATAACAAGTTGACTTACGTTTCAGAATGATTTTGTGATGTTTCCACACAAAGCCCGTAGAGTTCGGCATCGAATAATGTTGACATCAGATCCATTGATTCGAAGTTGTCGAGAAGGGCGACAAGATGTGAGTCGTAGAAATCACAGTTTAAATTATCCATGGTGATAATCGTTTGGTGTGCAGTTAATTTCGATTGATTAATAAAAGTTTGGAATTACTTTACATTTAAAATTACGATGAACATATATCCTGACTCTTAAAAATTATAATTCTTTACAACAACTTTTTCAATACGACAATGATTTCATATAGCAAAAAGACAAATCAATTAATTACAAAACAATACTTATACCTCTATACACTATTAAAATGATTAGAAAGAATATTAAAATAAAAATATAACGCTAGCTTATTTATCAGTATCTATAAAAAACTTTTTACACTCTTCTTGGGTAGCCAATTGTTTGGTGATATTATATATAATGTCTCTCACACTTTGCAAATTTCGGTCGGCTTCACTCTCCGTAAAAAGTTTAACACGCACGTCAGCGTGTTTCCATTGCTCCGTTTGTGCGACATTTTTTATTTTGTTCACATCATAAACTTCAATTTTGATAAGATGCGACGCGTCAGCACTGTCGTCTTTGTTCGACGTTATGTACGATATTCCACCACTCGTAGATCGACCAACACTCGATGACTTTTTTGTAAGTTTCTTCTTCTTGGGTTTTTCAAAAAACTCGTCAATGCTGTGAGGTCTTTTTGCTATCGCCTTTTTTACTTTGAAAGCGAGAGTTCCTTCTTCATCACTTGGTTCGTCGACATTATCTTCATAATAAAAGTTCTTAAAGGTGTTTTCAGGGAACTGAAACAATAAAAAACAGTATATTAAATAACAGTTCAGAGATAAGTATAAACATGGAATAATGTATGTTAAAATAATTACAATCAATACAGTAATCAGATAACAGAAGCATTTTAATACTAAGTATTACACATATGATGTCCTTTGTACAAAACAATATCAACAGTATAAGAAACATGTATAATAGTTACTTACATTCATTTTATAGCAGCGTCACTCTTTTAACACTTCACTGGTCAGGAACTTTGGAGATCTTATGTAGTGTAGAGTACAACTTGGAATACGGTGCAAAATAATTTCGGTGTGTCTTTTATACGGGGAAGAAATGGTTTTACCAGACAAACATGTATAGACTTGACTCAAACGTTAAGATGCGTTATGAATTCTTTGTTCGGTTAAATAAAAGACCCGATTTCTCTTATGACAATGAGAAACTTCGGTTGATTGTTTATAAAAAGAGCGACACAAAAATGTGTCAATCTTTTGTTTGAATCTTGGAATTATGAGCCATTTAGAAGGACAAATTGCCTCTAAGGAGACCACATGTGGAGTTGGGAGGTAATAAATATAAATTGCACAATAAAAACAGGTACAAAATTCCATGAATATGCTTAATTTTAACAGACAAACACGTTTAAACACGACTCAACGTTAATATGCATCATGAATTCTTTGTTCATTTAAACAATGAAGACCCGATTTCTCTTATAACAATAAGAAACTTCAGTTAATTGTTTATAAAAAGGGTGATACAAAAATGTGTCTTTTGTTCGAATATTTGAATTATAAACCTTTTAGAAGGACAAATTGCCTCTCGGCAGGCCACGTGTGGAGTCGAAAGAATAAATTAAAATGAAGACCATTATAAAACTAATCTGCACTAGGTATAAATTTAATTGGATATTTATAAATTTAATCAATAATAGGTATTAACTTGATATAAGGTTAATTCACCTTCAAGGGACGCAGAATATGTCGATCGTATTGCGAATCAATGCAATACCTATTACCTATATGTAGTAACCTGTCACAAATGAAACACCGCCCGTATCTAGCCCGCGGAATATTGCGAGGTTTTGCAATTGGGACGCTACCTAAACGACTCACGTCGTAATAAAGTAGTCGGTGGTTGGATTAAATTGATTGATGACGCAATTATTACGTGATACAAAAAGCATGTTCAAAGTATAAAGTTCTGTATGTGATCGCGTTCCGGCGAAAAGTAACGTAACATACTGAGTCACGAGGTAATAACATAAAACCCGCGATTTAGATTCGCGACGTAATCAAGATTATCCGCGATCCTATAACACGTGGACCTAACAGCTTATCCATGGGGGTGTGACAAAACGATGCCGTGGAACCAATACAATGAACCGATGTGCAATAACAATGTAACACCAATATCCTTATAATCCAATAAGATTTATATGGGAAATAATAAGTTTTATATACGATTTCATTAAAGAAATCCGTGGTCCAATAAAAGTAACCCACGGCAGAATAACACATTTTTCGCGCTCCAATAAGAATGGGAACCAATAAGATTTTTTCGCGACTCAATTAATTTAATCCGCGGCCCAATTAATGTAATCCGCGGCCCAATTAATTTAATTCGCGACCTAATTAAGTTTATTCGCGGGCAGTACCTATGACCGACACTGGTGCAGACTATGGAGCTACCTCACCCCATACATTCAAAGGTCTCCATACTTGCTCTGGGTACGGTTAATCCCTATACTACTAATATATTCTAAGATTTCGTTCGTAACCAAACAATATGCACCTAATAGGTACCTAATTGCAATGCTTGTTTTAACTTTCAACTTTCTTTAGCTCGGGGTTATATTTTTGTTTACCAACTTATTACCATTGACCCTACTCGTAGATCCGCCACAAACATACAGACACAGTTCACATCCATCACTATCACCTAACATACAAGATCACGCCTGTATCCCCGAAGAGGTAGTCAGTGACGAACTAGCGAATTAGAACACCCACATTTCGTTGAACTTATTTCCGTCACACATGTGATAGAGAGCGATTTTATTGCAATATCACAAATTCCCGACTCCCCATTGAAAAAATCCAATATTGCCCGACTCGGGGATCCAAACCGAGATCTCAGGACGGTTGTCGTAACGAAATAAAACTACGCCACCAAGGCAGTGGTCACTATAAATAATAATAATAAATAATAAAATATCATCAGTAGCCCGAGCACGAAAAACTAATGTAAATGTATTCGAGTTCGCTGCGCACTGATGACGTTTGGTTAATATTTCATACAAATTTCATAGACGCGCATCGAGTTCGAATACATTTACGGTTGTCAGAAATTTTCCTGCTCAGGCCGCTGATCACCTATCATCATCATAATTATCATTATGTTATTATTCCCCCATGATTAATATATTAGTCCGACTTGGAAAAAGATC
This sequence comes from Clanis bilineata, assembly GCA_036417725.1. Taxonomy (NCBI): domain Eukaryota; kingdom Metazoa; phylum Arthropoda; class Insecta; order Lepidoptera; family Sphingidae; genus Clanis; species Clanis bilineata. The sequence goes on along the minus strand of CM071154.1, from coordinate 15,716,809 downwards.
CTCAATTTTCTGTCTGTATTTTTTTTATGTATGTATCATGTATTGTCTGGACTTTAGTTGTACCGATAACCCTTGAGTTTGTTTCGGCATTTCTTCTCAGGGATAGGCACGAAATGACGACGCCACTATTAAAATTTTAAAATATACTCGTAATTGCCGCTTCCAACAGGTCGATCTGGAAATCTTTGGGGGAGGCCTATGTTCAGCAGTGGACGTCTTCTATGGCTGATGATGATGATGATGACATGTAAAACACACATAACACAACATAAGCTCACGCCTGTATCCCCGAAGAGGTAGGCAGAGGCGCACTAGCGAACTAGTTACACCCACATTTCGCCGAGCTTAGTTCCGTCCCAGATGTGATAGGGGGCGAGCCTATCGCCATATCGGGTACAAATTCCAGACTCCGAGCTGACATGGAAAAAACTAATATCACTTTGCCCGACCCGGGGATCGAACCCGAGACCTCAGGACCGTAGTCGTACCGAAATACAACCACGCTACCGAGGTAGTCTGACTTGTAAAAGTGATATTTTAATATCCTATATGCAGAATAAATTATTTGAATTTGAATATGCTAAACGGTATCTCCGCCAAATGTTTATAAGATTCTTTTTTTGTTCGATAAAGTTTATTCCAAAGGTCTCATTTGGTCACGATCGGATAAATTTTGAAGTCGGTCAGTTAAGTTTTGAAACTTGTGATTATCAAGAACAATAACATTTCTTGGTCATGAATTACGCGCATATTTCGCAAGGGGCCGAACAATAAGTGCGTAAGTGGAGGAAGTGGTATATTGCTCAAACTTTCTCAGTGCAGAGGTCGCAGATTCAAATCTCGATCGTCAGGGTACTCGGGGTGAACGCGCCGGAACAATAGCGGGATCGTATAGTTGATTCAATTATATTTGATTTGGAGGCGTATCATTTATTTGAGTCACGAATAACGTTATAAAGATGTTACATACATCAGCACAGGATATCCACTGCTGGACATAGGCCTCCCCCAAAGATTTCCAGATCGACCTGTTGGATGTGGTCTACATCCAGCGACTTCCTGCGACATTTATCAGGTCTTCGTGGACATCCTGTGGCTGATGATAATGATGATATATACATCAGCTCACGCCTGTAACCCCGAACGGGTAGGCAGAGACTAGAAAACTCGAACACCCACATTTCGCTGATCTAGACGCTGAGTTTAAAGTTAAACGTCAGACAAACGGCCTTACTTATACAAATAGTTTAGCTGAGCAAATGGCTAAGAATAGGGTGTCACTTTTTCCCTTGTGTCACATAAAAGGGATAGGCTATTCTTTGCCATTTGCTCAGTTAAACTGTTTTATAAGTAAGCCCCAAAATGTCGAATTGCAGCTCGACAGCCAAACAGCACACGTTAAATAAAAACTTGTAACTTAGTACTTACCAAGAACTTCGATCCTGAGACTGGTTATCCTCCTCTGAAGAGGTCTTTCACGTGGTCCTATTCTACTGCAGTGTAGGGTCGACGTATCACGTAACACCCTTTTTTAATCATATTGCATTATGCGCAGTACCAATGCAATTAAAATTCAAAACAGAAAATTCCGTTGTCAGTTTTGTTTTTTTTTTATCCCAGCACGGCAAAGTGACTACACTACTACACCTGATGGTAAGTGTAGTGCAGTCCAAAAAAACCGACGACCATCGGTAAACATAATAATAAATATAATTGTTTTAATCCTACCCTCACAAAATATGAAAAAAAATTACATTGAAATTAAAATGAATATAAAAATGATTTCTTAGGTTTATGTGAATGTTATTCATTGAAACAAAACTAGTTTAAAATAAAAATAAATACTAATAGCTAATTTTTACCGATTCTAACGCGATTTGCGTTAATCGCGTTAGAATCGTTAAAAATTAGCTCTATTTTCATGAATTTATTTTGGATTTTGAAAGGTCACTATTATTCAATAGTTAATTGAGTACTTGACTGTAGTAACCAATATCAATGAATTTCTGTACGAACATAGATTTGTCATCGAAATAACCAGTGCAATAGGAATTTATTAAAAATACTCCAAGGATAATTTTATTTTAGTAATTTAAATACTTAAATTTTTATCTGTGCGTCACGTGACTGTAAACACCAATCACGATGCATGATGTAACATTACTCATTTTTCTTATAAATTTGTTCCACAATGGCCTAAGACCTAAGATCCAAAGTCATACTTTGGTATATTTGTTTTCGTATTTTTGTTTAACCTAATTTCAACGTAGATGTGATCGACAATCAATATCTGATCGACGAAACAGCTAACCCTTTTTTTTTACTTTCAAATCATACATGTACGATTTTGTATCTATGGTAAGGAACGATGACGTCACCGGTATCTACAGGTAGACGGATAGCGTTTTGGCGGCAAATTAAATTATACATAATAGTTTTAGCTTTTTTAAACTAAATATATGAAAATAAATTACGAAATATTTTTTTACATGTTTAGGATAAACTAATGAATAGCCTTGTATACTTTTTAAAAAATAGTCATGTACCCAATTGACGCTGGCAAAATCACCGCTAGCTGGAGCCATGTTTTAAAATAAGGAAATAAAAAACATAAAATATAAGTAAATTCACGTGCTTCCATAAAATGTATCATAGTAAAGTAAAAGTGGAAAGTTCATGCCATCTAGTTACTCCATAACATCATGATAACAATGAATGTTATTTTTTATCTTGAATCAGATATTTATTCGACTTTCATTTCTATTTGATATCGTGTTACGTTGCCGCCGGTTCTCAACACTGGCTCAGAACCGTAGGGCTGTGGGTTCAAAGATTTTGCTGGGATTTTCTTTAGAGCGGATTAAATACCAATCACTCTAAACAAAATTGTGCGGGACTGAAGCTCTGAAGGGGTTGACATCTTGTTTTTGCAACTTGAAAAAGTGTGTTGCTATGACCACACATTGGAGTGGGGATTAGGGCATGTAGAAGAAAGACTGTATAGTACTTAAATAATCACCCTACACTTATAGCAATATGTAATTTCTTTTACTCATAACATCAAAACAAAAGATCTTGTTCGAGTTCACTTATTTACCGTTTTTCTTAGTTTAACAGTTTATTTTTATTTATTAATAGCTTCCTAGTCCAAAATCGGAATAATTGGAAAAGTATTTAAGTATTCGACAGCCTCCGTGGCGCAGCGGCCGAGCAGCTGGCTGTGAAACGAGAGGCCGCAGGTACGATTCCCGGATTGAGACAAATGTTTGTGTGGCCCACAGATATTTATTTCAAGTCTGGGTGTTGTGAGATCGAAAGTCTCTCATAGTCTCTGACACCCACGATACAGGTTATACCTAGTGTGGGGTCAGGACTAGGTGTGTGACTGTTGGGTGTATTTATTATTATTATTTATAACACCTATGTTTTTAATTTGGACAGTTCAGAGTATATAATGTAACGTTAATTATATTAGTAAGTAGGTATACCTCCAAATTATCATTTCATTTTGAAACTTTTTAATGGTATTCTGACTACACCATGTAGTTGCTGCAGCCCTAAATACCATGGAAAAGACAGGTACTTTCACATCCACTATAAAGAGATGACCAACAGCCGTTTAACCCTGCCTTTTATGGAAATTCAAAATAGGGAAATTAATTTTAGAGAAATAATAGAATAAAGTTAGAAAGCATTACGGTATTATAATGAAATGTTATTAAATTAAGCCCTAATACTTGGAAGCTGTGTATGGAAACATCAGCAAATTGATATTCAAATAAATTTGACTGCCTCGGTGGGGTACTGGTATTGCGTGCGGGGTACGACTATCATCCTTAGGTCTCGGGTTCTATCCTCGGGTCGGTCAGCGAAGTTTTTAAAATTGTGATTATATTAATTTCGGAAACACAGATTTACTTAATTTTATTAAATATTCAAAAATATTTATTATGTTGTATGACAATCATTTAACTTTTACGTTGAAAGTGAAGCAACACGCCTGCGTCTGGTTGTTCTCGTTCCACACCTTTACTTTTAGCGGGAATTTACCCTGATAACAAACAATAGTTATATTAATCTCAGAATAATAATATATATAACATAACATAACATAAGCTCACGCCTCCACTCCACGAAGGGGTAGGCAGAGGTGAACTAGTGAACTAGAACACCCACATTTCGCCGAGCTTAGTTCCGTCCCAGATGTGATAGGGGGCGAGCCTATCGCCATATCGGGCACAAATGCCAGACTCCGGGCTGATATGGAAAAATCCAATATCACTTTGCCCGACGCGGGGATCGAACCCGAGACCTCAGGACGGTAGTCGTACCGAAATACCACCACGCCACCGTAATCATACTTTAAATATATCAATAGTATACAAAAAGACAACTAAAATACGCTTGATATCATCGAATATAATAATGCTCTCAAGTAAAATTGCTAGTGAGATAAGAAAGGCACCTTATCCTGAATTAAAGTTGTTGAACTTAGGTGAGCTTATGTTAATGTTATGTTATGTTAATGATTATTATTATTACTATATTAATTAATTGGTCGCATATATCACATAGTACGTCTATGTTCAGCAGTGAACGTCTTATGGCTGATGATGATGATGATATATCGTTTAGTCGGCATTCCTATCCTTAAAGATAGCCATTCATAAATCTGGCAGTATAGCAATTATAAACGATAGTCTACTCACGCTACATAAATCTCATGCACATCATAGTATAAAGTTGTAACATCAGTAGTCATTTGTTGCTAGGTGACATCCACAACCTATGGTCACCATCAAAGAAAGAAGTAGAGTTTGGGATGGGGAGCGAAGTATAACCGTTTGGAAATCTCACTCACTAAATAAAAGGTGTCTGTGCTTCTTCAATAAATATATGATGAAGTGACTTACATCGGTTTTGTGGCAGCGTGGCTGCGAACCGGGAGGGCCTGGGTTCTTAGGTCGAGCAGGGTAAGTTTCTAACACAACTTCCCCGGGATTAGATCCCTCACAAGGACGCCAGCCGGCCGTAAAAACTATGCCAAACCATTGTTACATCACGCTTAAAATTGTGTTGCGCCAACCCAATATTGAGGAGGGATGCAGATGAAAGAAAAAAGTTGTAAAAACTTACAATAGCTCTCTTGTCGACACCGAATTCTATGTCAAAGAGTTTCCTTTCCTCAGCTTGCATGGGGCAAAACAGATAGTTGCAGGCGTCTCTGGGAGGTCTGAACATCATATTATAAGTCTGGTCTTGTGCGACATCACCATACACCGCGAATTTTAACTTGCTGGCTGAGAATTCTAGAAGACCATAAGTTTAATTAGTAGACCTGAGAGATATAAATCAAGTCTGTATTTGTTATCATGTTTTGATTGAGATCGCCTTCTAGAGGCAGCGCACATGGGCTTGGTGATTCTGGCTTCAATTCCCAAATCTAATAAAGTGATTTTCGTATCAAAATTTGCCCCGTAGGTACAAGATACCCAAAGGGAGTTGATACCAGGGAGCTGGTCGTGTAAAACTAAGCCAAAATGTTTCTGCGACGTGCTTAATTGTATACTCTTAAATGGGATAAGGGCAGGTGGAAGTTAAGGTAGCTTCTTCTCATATCTTGAAAGGATTTCTTATAGTGCTCGAGATCATGAGTGCGGAGGTCGTCTGTCCAATTTGCATGACGACTTCCAACGCTGCTCTTGCAGGTACGTGGTCTCCACTCCTGACTTGCAGGTAGTCGTTGGATGCAGGCTCCTTCTAATAAGTCGATCTGTAAATCTTTGGGAGTATCTAAGGCCTATGTTCAGCAATGGCAGACTTGTGGTTGGTTGATGATAACCAAGTTCAGAGGCTTGCCAATCTATAAAACACATAGATCAACATTTACTTTGTCTTCAATGTCATCAAATCTAGATGGCTAATACATACTGGGCATCATGTTGATGGTCATTCCATAGTTCTTATCAGTCTTTATCTGGCAGTACGCTGGACCTCGAGGGCACGGATCTACGACCACGCTGTTTACTACGCATAGCGAGTTGTCCACTGGAAATAATATCGTTTATTAAATCTTCTTTATTAAATGAACCTCCGTAATGCAAATGGACCTTAGTATCTAGGTCAAAGAAAAATCATCTACGCTTTTGTGCTGGTTACTTAGGTTTGACGAAAATAGTGAAAATATCGCCAAAGTTGCTCGTTCTGGCGATTCCTTAGCGTAGACTAGTCGATGTATAGTAAACTTTGGTTCCCCATATGAAGTGGTACCCTGACCATGCAGGGCTGTTCTGTTCCGAAGGTAATCTGTTTGTAGAATGCTTATATCAGTTATACATACTATTCACTTAAACCCACTTATATCAAGATCTTTCTAAGTTCCTTGTATTGGTTCTGAAAAGGCATCTTGCCAGCGTCTGTGGCGCAGGGGGCTAGTAACCGGCTTTGAATTGAGGGTTGTGGATTCAATCCCCGGATCGAGACTAATGTTTGCCACAAATATTTGTTTTGGGTCTGGGTATTGTAAGACTGAGTCTCGTAGATCCTGATACACACGACACAAGACTCAATCTTAGTGTGGGGTCCGGACTGTGTGTGTGACTGTTGGGTATTATTTGTTTTATACAGTTAATAATTAGGCTAAATTAGAAATACCAAGCTACTTACCATCGTTACAAATCTTCTTCCTTACATATTCTGACTGTGTGATAGATATGCTCAATGCAATAAACAATATAGCACGGGTCCACATCGTGATGTCTCGTCTCAATCACTGATTTAAACTGTACATAAGTGAGGTTAGTGATGTTACTTATAAAGAATAATTTTGCTATCGATTATAGAAGATAGATAATCGATATCCGATACATAGTATCATGTATTGCTTCACTGAAAATTAAATCATCGTAATAGAGATCTTCCTTTGATATATAGATTTTGTTGTAAATATCATAAAATTGAGAATATTTCGGCGCTGCCTCAGTGGCGTGGTTGTAGTTCGGTATGACTACCGTCCTAAGGTATAGGGTTCGATCCCCGGGTCGGACAAAGTGATATTGGATATTTCCTTATCAGCCCGGAGTCTGGAATTTGTGCCCGATATGGCGATAGGCTCGCCCGATCAAATTAAATTCGATTACGATAACAAATTCATTCGGTGTTGTATCATCCCTACTACTAATTATCGTTTGTAAAATAATTATTATAATCATTATAATAATGAGTTTATTGATCTGACGTATAGAATTGTTGCTGTTCTTGTTTGATAGCGGACTGGATGTTGATAATTAATGTAATAACTGTTGTTTTCGTACCGTTATCAAATACGTATTATTTGCGAACAAAAACCTATTAGGGCGACTTGCAGCGCTTTTACTAATCTAGAGTTACACCTTATCACGATTTATCCTACAGCTCACTCTTATCTTTAAATCAAGATTTGGGATAAATCGAGGTTTACGGTAGAGCTGCAAGTGGCCCTTAGAGAGATAAAGTTTTACAAAATGATTTAACAAAATGACAGCCTCCGTGGCGCAGCGGGCGAGCAGCCAGCTACGAAGCGACAGGCCGCGGGTTCGATTCCCGCACCGAGACAAATATTTGTGTGGCCCACAGATATTTGTTTCCATCCCATTACAAGATATACCCAATTCGAACTGGCGGGACAATTACACAAAAATACTAAAACGAAATAACAAAAACATACAACTATATACTATAACTATTACTATATACTAAAACATTAATTATATAACATAAATAATTAAATTAAGTATGACAAATAAAATATAACAAACATTTTGCGAGCTCACTCCAATTACACGTCAAAACATCTGTTTTGAAATGCACTTCATTTATAGTTGTGATCGCTCGGGTGAGAGGCATCTTGGCCAAGAGGTTAGTCCTAGGGGTCGGCACCGCCAGCAGCAGCGGGCGGCGTCGCCTCCACACGTACCTGGCACACTCAGGCACAGACGTCCCAGAAAAAAAATATTGTTTATTAATTTTAACCAGAAATGGTCAGTTGTAGGTCTTAAATTCTCAATTCGGTGCTTCATTATCCGACTGCCTCAGAAGGAGGTAATGTTTTTTCACAGTACAGAGTATTCAGTTGAAATGATATGTCTCGGGTTCAATCCCCACAGAGAGCTAAATGTTTATGTGTATTGTGCAGGGATCCAGCCCTGAATTAACTTCCCGGGATTGAGCTTTGGACCGGAGACAGTAAAGACTTCATTTCTAACCAACTTCAAAAAAGGAAGATTTTCTCAATTCCTGTGTATATAACATAACATATGTTCTCGCCTGGATCTCCAAAGGGCTAGGCAGAGGCGATGTAGAGGACTAGAACACCCACTTTTCGCCGAGCCTACATCAGCCGTCTCAAGGGGTCTAGTTTATAAAACGAAATCCGCAGTTGCGGACTTCGTACGTTTTGCTATTCTATGTGGCTCACGAGTCACGTGTCCGACCGATATAGGTGCTACAAGCTTTGTTTCGGAGAATGCTATGCTGTAAACCGTTTGACAGCCCACTCTTCGGTGTTTGACATGTATTTGATCCACGTGCGGTATTACTCTGTGCGGTAGAGTATCGATCCGATGTCGTTCATCCGATAACGTTTTATAGAATAGACACCCTGATTTGCTAGGGGCGAGCCTATCGCCATATCGGGCACAAATTCCAGACTCCAGACTGGTACTGAATAGAAAAACTCAACTCATTTTTCCCGACCCGGGATCGAACCCGAGACCTCAGGATGGCAGTCGCAGCGCGCAGCGTACTCTTTAAAAATGCACCACCGAAGCAGTCAATGAATATGTTACAGATGAATCATCAGGTTTGATGATGGAATAGAAAAGAGTATAGGGGAGACAAGGAAGTACGGGGTTTTAACATACATACATACATAAGCTCACGCCTGTATCCCTGAAGGGGTAGGCAGAGGCGCACTAGCCAACTAGTACACCCACATTTCGCCGAGCTTAGTTCCGTCCCAGATGTGATAGGGGGCGCGCCTATCGCCATATCGGGCACAAATTCCAGACTCCGGGCTGATATGGAAAAATCCAATATCACTTTGCCCGACCCGGGGATCGAACCCGAGACCTCAGGACAGTAGTCGTATCGAAATACAACCACGCCACCGAGGCAGTCAAGGTTTTAAGTCGTTTTTTTTTTCAGTTCTTAATTTATAGTTAAACACATATCGCTTCATTCTTCATTTAAAAAGGAATTCCTATAAAAATAATATCAGGAAACATATTTTTATTACAAAAAACAATAAATTAATGTATTATTTCTTTCTGAGCTGCACCGTGGTCCTGAAGCAGCACATCTGGGCCTCATTGTCGGGGTTCCACAGCTTCCATTTGAATGTGTGAGTACCCTGCGAAGAAAGATATTTAATATTACTATAGAGAGGCTATTAAGCAAGTTTCTATAAAAAAAAATCTCTCAGACGACAGTAACGCCATCTATCGCTTATTAAAATTTACTCCAATTTACACAACTTTGTGAATGTGCTAGAATCACGTAAGACAAGCATGTCTGAAGTGAATCCTTCTGGAGGATCCAGTCCCGGAAAAATAATGTTAGAAAAATACCCTTCCTATCCTGGGAATCGAACCCAAGACCTCCCGGGAACATATTCTGCCACTAGATCAAGCATTAGTGATTTTTAAGCAGTTGGTGTCCATGGCAAGATATAATATCAAATGCTACCTCATCTCTAAAATAAGAACCGCTGTCTTACAGTGACGTGCACACGCATTTAGGTGAGGGTAGACAAAAATATTGTAATATTATTTTTTTATAATTCTTTCGTCACCATAACTCTTATGATAGTAACGATTATATAAGCTGAAATTGGTAAATTTGAATTTGTTTTTAGCTGTGACTTTTTTCTTCATGTTGTAAGTTAATTATTATTCAGTTAAAGGTAGACACAGTCTCTCTGTCTGTATGGGATGCACGCCACTTCTGTGTTAAAGGGACCGACCTGAGGCAACATCTTGCCGATATAGAGCGTGTAGTCCAGGGTCTGGGCCTTGCCAGCCTCCGTGGGGCAGGAGGTCAGCGTGCACGCGTCCTTCCCGTGCATCTGGTCGAACTCTACTCCCCCAGAGAAGAGACCAGTCTGCAGTTTGGATGTTGCGAAGTCTGGAAAAAATTAAATTAAAAATAATTAACAACCCTACTGAAAATCACATAAGTCAAAATTATCCAAACTTTATCATTGTAACCCATCAATATATTAAACCCTAGATGCACAATTCTTTGCAAATATCCTCCTAAAAAGTGGTCTCAGAAATAAAACAAAAAAAACGATCACAAGTTGTAATTAAATCAACACAAATATAACCCTAAGCACGTGTTATAAAGTAGGTTTTTAAACGAAATGAGCAAGCGTTCTTAAATTTGAATTTGGAAATTTCGAATTCTATCGACGTCCGACTGTAGGGAAAACGAGTGCTTAAGCACTTCTTTGCTGTCCCATTTTCGAGCGTCAACAACTGTGCATCTAGGTAAATAATATATCGATGTAGTAACCCTCTCATAATTCTGAAGTATCATCACTTGTAGTAAAAAGCGTGGCCAAATAATGTAACAAATATTATTTTGATAGACCAGTTATAAAAACAATGTTATTTGAATAATATTGTGAAAAAATCACCTCACGTTTTTTCAATAGCACTCTAAAACAATTTTTTTATACTGAACAAATATTTTCAACTTTTTAGTTCCGTGTGTTATAAAAGCTAATTTTAACCGACTTCAGAAAAACGAGGTTATCAATTATTGTTAGGATTGCACGGTTTTCGTATATGTTAGTTTATATGGGATTCTGAATAGATGTGCCTAATTTCATAAGTCTATGTACGTTCGTCCACGTATATCTCAGAAACTTTAAATTAGATTGCGATGATTTTTTTAAAATTGGACTAGGTATCTTCCTACATAGGGAATAGTGTAAGTTTCATCGTAAATCGGTTCAGTGGTTTTAAAAATATGGACTTAAATGGTGTAAAAAAGTGAAGTCGGTTTTAAGTTTGTGTTAAACTTTTTTATTGAAGTATACTTCTTTATGCGCGTTATGAAAAAATGATGAGAGTGAAATTTTCAGATGCGCGCGCATCTGTGACACAAAATTAACAGTATGAAGTTGTCTACAGTATGAAGTTGTCTGCTTAACCGCTCATTAGGTCTCGAAAAAAAAGCTACCAACAAAATAGAAATTGAACCTCGATATTAGTCGCGCATGTTGGTACGTTCGTCACCTCTGATCACTGTTTTCATATTTAAAATATTTATCAACATGTTTCTAGTTTATACATTCACAACACGTGTTTTAGTTTCATAGAAGTGCGAATTATATATGTGCTAATAAATTATATTCAGTAGTGATTTAAATTGAATATTTTGATTGATATTACTTACTATTTGTGAATATTAGTGAAAAAAATTGTGCTTATATACTTTTTCAAGTGCTCCAATATAATTGAGGTTAACTATCCGTATGTATTGTTTATTGATATAAATTAAAAATACTTTTTTTTTAATATAATTAACACTAAATATTATTAAACAAAGAAGTATAACTTCTCACGCGCGTACATAAGTACACGCACCAATTTTTTTATTTACACTGCACTGCACCTAGCATCTGATGTAGTCTAATTACTGCCGGGCTCGCATAAAAAGTCTTTAAGGATTATTAAATAGTACTCACTTGGCACGAAATCAAAGGAGATACTGGCGTTGGAGCCCTTCGGGAAGATGCACTTCTTGTTCTTCTTGCAGGGGTCGATGCGGACTTCATTCACTGTACACGCGTCCGCTGGAACTGTACCAACGAATAATTAGGTACTGCACAAAATAACACATTTACTATACCAGATAATAATAATACACCCAACAGTCACACACCTAGTCCTGACCCCACAGGTATAACCTGTATCGTGTGTGTCAGACACTATGAGAGACGCACGGTCTCACAACACCCAGACTTGAAACAAATATCTGTATGGTAATGGTAGAGCCACGCTGTAGACAGTAACGTCTACAGCACGAATGGACCGGCTTGACCGGTTTGATACCACTGTCTCACAGAAAATCGACGTAAAGTAGCAGCTTGCTGTCGCGTCTCGTTCGGTGAGTGAGATGTTCGGTGGCCCTTTTCCCTTCCTTTCTCAATCCCTTTTTCCCTCGCCTTCCATTTCCTCCTTTTGTGTCTTGGGTGTCTGGACGGTGGAGATCACTTACCATTAGGTGACCCATCTGCTCGTTTGCCAGTCTGCTATAAAAAAACTGCGACATAGCAATGTGTTTTTCTGGCCGATTTAAGTATTAAATCGGTCTCTTGGCGTATGGTTTGTGAGGTTTCTTTCGGTTGGAATTCATTTCTAATAGTTTCTCACGTCAGAGGCCAGTAGCCCGAGCACGAAAAACTAATGTAAATGTAAATGTATTCGAGTTCGCTGCGCACTGATGACATTTGATTAATATTTCATACAAATTGCATAGACGCGCATCGAGCACGAATACATTTACGGTTGTCAGAAATTTTCCTGCTCGGGCTGCTGATCTCAAACTTCAGTACCGCCATCAACCACTTATCACAATGCGAGGGCAAATATTACAAGATAGCTAGAATGTTTTATGAATGGTTAAGAATCACGCTAGATAAGCTTATTCTCTCAATATTATTACGCTGGCCGACCTAGCGCGTATATTTCAAATAAACTGAGCGAGTTATGACCACTAGGTCATAACTTTTGGATCACAAGTTTGTGCTTTTGTCCCGTATATATACTGTTGAATGTATTTGCTTGTCTCTGATATAACTATGACAAACGTATCATTTAGTAGATCCCTAATTGTTTATGATTAGTGCAAGTGTTCTTAGAGCAATAATTATCTAAAGTAAGTTTAGTGAACTAGAAATGACCCAAAAGTTGATAATAGACGCGTGGAATTATTTATCTAAATATGTACCGGATGTACCTACTCGGGTATTGGTTATCTTCGCATTGTCCGAGGAGGTCAAACGCTAAGCTAACACACTGATAAATAACTATTTTTATACAGTTTTCCTTACGTTACTAAGGAATTTAATTTTGTATATAATCATATTATAATATTAGCCCTGTAATATTACTGTCCCACTGCTGGGCACGGGCCTCCTCTACTAATGAGAGGGGTTAGGCCTTAGTCTACCACGCTGGGCTAATGCGGGTTGGTAGACTTCACATACCTTCGAAATTCCTGTGAAGAAATTATGTGGTATGCAAGTTTCCTCACGATGTTTTCCTTCACCGTTACAGCAAGCGATATTTCACAATGAAAATACACTTAACATAGAAAAGTCAGAGGTGTATGCTCCATTTTGGATTGATCTCGAACCTTCGACACTTGTCTCGGCAGTCCGTATCATTCCCAACTGAGCTATCGCTAATTTTGTATAAACGTGCCTAAAAATATCTGACAACACAAATAAAGTTTAAAAACTTATCGCCTTACTTCAAAATTTACCCGATTGAGACAAAATGTATATGGGACCATCCTTGAAATAAGCTCTATCGAACACAAACATATTTTTGAATCAAACCCAGTACCTCCCGGTGCACAGCCCATATATGCTATGATTAGACCAAGGACGCGACAAACATTTTTTATTAAATCTATCTATTTTTGATCACTAATTTCAAGAGGACCTAAAAGCCAAAGTAAATATTTATTTAATAAGTATACCTGATTATTTGGAGTCATAGGTGGTTAGGTATTATCATAAAGTAATCGAGTTATTTTATTAACCAACTTCAAAAAAAGGAGACTATCAGACCCGTATGTATGTAATATTGTTAGAATTGCAAGATATTCGCGTGTTAGTCTATATGGGCTTATGAGTAGATATGCCGAATTTTATAAGTGTATGTGTGTTTATGTACATATGTATGTACACGTATATCGCAAAAACTATAAATCGGAATGAAATAGGTCTTTTTTATTGTCCTAGGTATCTACCAACTTAGAGAATAGTGCATGTTTCATCAAAATCGTTACAGTCGTTTTTAAAATATGAATGAAATGTGTGAGAAGGTAAAGTCGGTTTTAAGTATTTGTTGAACTTTTTCTTATTGATAAATGATTAACACAATTGACAATACTTGTTTTATTATGTTAACCTGCATGTTATCTTAAGTAACCTTTGGCGTTATGTATTATTTCAAAATGTATTATTTAAACTTTTTGTAATTATATTATATGTATTTTTAATGTAAAAGAAAGAGCCGTTGGGGTAAAGACTTGTATATATACTACGTAAATTATAATTAAACCCACATGGTTCTATCGGACCCGGGATTTAACTCAGAACCTCCCGTACACAGTCCGTATCATCATCATCATCATCATCAGCCATAGGACGTCCACTGCTGAACATAGGCCTCCCCCAAAGATTTCCAGATCGACCTGTTGGAAGCGGCCTGCATCCAGCGACTTCCTGCGACCTTTATCAGGTCGTCGGTCCACCTTGTAGGTATAATGTACATATATTAACCATCTTTATTCAAGAAATTTAAAACCTCACAATTATTTTTAAATTCCATTAATTCTGACTTCTTAAGTAAGGCTACCGCTTTGCGGTAATAGGACTTGTCCTAACCTATGTGTGATCTAATATTATACAAAGTTACATTTGCCATGGTATTACGTTATATTACAAAATAACCATGCAATTACATCAAACATAAAAGGTTGAAATAAAGGCACTTCTCCTGGAACAAAACACATACGCAAAACAAAGATTTCCGCTGTTTCCTGTTGACAGAACAATGGACCATAAATAAAATTTTGTAGCGAAACTATGTTTTGTGTAGGTGTTCTGTTTAATATTTTCGTGCAGGAGACGCGGTATAAAACTAGTTTTTATGGATTCTATTGCGAATTTTGTTTTCATTTTTAGCATCCGATGATCCCCGAAGGGCTGCAGGAAAGCTATAAGAATTTAGAAACGTCAGGTCTC
Source organism: Clanis bilineata (assembly GCA_036417725.1). Taxonomy (NCBI): domain Eukaryota; kingdom Metazoa; phylum Arthropoda; class Insecta; order Lepidoptera; family Sphingidae; genus Clanis; species Clanis bilineata. The sequence goes on along the minus strand of CM071154.1, from coordinate 15,701,784 downwards.
AAAACAAAAACAAACAAAAAACTAATTAAACTAATTGTCTGGCCCAAATCGTACCAGAGGTGCGTTCCCGTGGACGGCACAAGAGGCGCTGTTTAAACGTTCTGGAGGAAGACATGAGAGCCCATGGCCTCCCTATGGAGGATAATTAAGACCGGACGAAGTGGAAGCGTTTAAATAGGAAGGCGGACCCCGGCAGAAGGCCGGGATAACGCCAGCCAGAAAGATAGTGTAACATTCTCAAACGATTAAACTATGGCATAACTGATAAGTGGGTATATATTTACATTCCTAGAATAACGATTCTGATTACACTACACTGCCATTAGACCAGAGATAATAAAATAGGTTATAATTTAATAAAAAAGACAACATATTGAAATGTCTTACCTTCCTCGCAATTATAGAAGAGGGCCTTCTCAAAACCTGCCACAGCACATGCAAGTAGCGCAGCGAACACGACCCAATGTAGAGACGTCATGACGACCGATCAGCACTGTGCGCTCTGTCTGATTGAGAGCTAAATGTACATCTCTGTGTTGTTGATCGAAACGAGCTCAGTTAAGTAGATTCACCTAATTAGCTTGTTATCGTTTATCGGTTCTATTGTGTAAAGTAGAATTCCAGGAAATCCCGATGCAAATAACGTACTTCTGATAAGGATTTTATAGTGGTTTTTTATTTACGTATGTTACCTAATATTTTCAGCTTTTGTGGTCACCTGGATTGACAAAAATAAAAAAGAATAGACATTTACTCAATAACACATGAAAAACAACTTGTGTGCATGCAACATTTCATAATGTGCATGTATTTGTCACACTTCATGTTGGCAGAATTGTTCCAAGGGAGAGAACCATATCCCCAAAAATAATAATAACAAAATAATGTTATTATGTACATTCACTATGTTCACTTTAAATATTCTTCTTCATAAGTGTGTTCTCTATCCTTATACTAGAAATGTAAACAAATATCTGCACATCATCATCATCATATATGGCGCAGCGATCCAAAATGAGTCTTGGCTTCTGGCAACAAGAGTTTCCATTTCGATCTATTCTGCGCTAGCTTCAACTTGCAGCTCGCGCAGGTCTCTCTCGACCTCATATTTCCAGCGGTATCTAGGACGGCCCACTTACGCTCGCCTCACTCCTCGATCGTCACCCATTCTTTCCAGATGGCCGAGCCAGCGGAGTCTGTGAGCTTTTGTCTCGCCAATGATGTTCGGTTCGGCCACTAGATCTTCAATTTCTCAAATATCTGCCCACTTAATTATGTTCAATATATTTTGATGGAATTCTATGATATTTTTGTAATTTGGTATAATTCCGTGGCGAATGGAACTGCGTACATATAAATACATAAGTTGCCTTACGTATAGGGTCCAAATTAACTGGTTCTAAAAATAACTATTTAAATATTTGTTTACATTTCTAGCATCAGGATTGAGAATAGTTTTCGTCCGACTTCCAAAAAGGAGAAGGTCCTCAATTCATCAGTTTTTTTTATGTATGTTACGCGATATCTGAGCCAAATTCTTTTTGTTTTTTTGATAGAGCTTACTTTAAGGGTGGTCCCATATACATTTGGTCACGATCGGATTTGAAGTCGGTCCGATAAGTTTTTTAACCTGCCCAAATCCTAAACGACTATGGGGTCAGTTGTCAAATGCTATGCTGTTTCTTAAATCGCAAATAGCTTAGGTCTGAATTTTTCAATCTCTATCAACCTCTGTCTCTTGAAATGATGGAGGGGGCTGCACTTATAAATATTTCTAAGCGGTGATTAATTTTAAAACTAGTTTCCCTGGCAGTTGAGTAAAATGGTTTTAGTAAGGTTCTTTTTATCGACCGACTTCCAAAAAGGAGAAGGTTCTCAATTCGTCTGTATTTTTTAAATTTATTTTTTTATGTATGTTACGCGATATCTCCGCCGAATGTGGACCGATCTTCAAAATTCTTTTTGTGTTCGATAAAGCTTCTTTCAAGGGTGGTCCCATATAAATTTGGCCACAATCGAATTTGAAGTCGGTCCGTTAAGTATTTCAACTTTTTATTATTCCGACTACCGAGTTGTCTGGCACTTAACAGCGGTTATCAGACTTGACATTCCGACCCCGGTCATTACGCATCACTCAGTGAATGTATTTCAAATAACTACTTCAAACGGAGCTATATATAACATCACGGTTGTATCCCCGAAGCAGCAGGCAGAGGTGAAAAAGAAAACTCACTCACTCGAAAATATAACAATTATTGTGAATCGACTTAAAAAGTGATTAAAAAAGAGTGTGGAAGAGGCAAAAGAGGTGTGTCAGGATCGTAGCTTTTGGCGCTCAATAGTCTCTGCCTACCCCCATGGGATACAGGCGTGAGTGTGTATGTATATGTATGTATAAAAACAATATGGGCCTTACTTATAAAAATATTTTCGCTTGACTTTTTGCTTAGAATAGCCTGTCACTGTTTTCCTTGCGTAACATTGTTTAAAAATGAAAGGGACAGCGTATGGTTCAAGATAAGCTGCGCTTAAATATTTTTATAAGGGGCTTAATTACACGAATGATAGTAGGTTAAATACACATAAACTAACACCTATATCCTCGAAGGGGTAGGCAGAGGTGCACTAGCGAACTAGAACACTCAGATTTGTCGAGTTTATTTCCGTTCCAGATGTGATAGGGGGTGAACCTATCGCCATATGGCGCACAAATTCCAGACTTCGAGCTGATACTTAATTGAAAAAAAAAATATCTACCTCTATATATCGAACCCAAGACCTCAGGAAGGTAGTCGTACCGAAATATACGTTACCGAGACAGTCACAAAATCTTTTTGGATAAAGAAATATAAAAAAAGTACCGTAAAAAAGTTTTATTAAAAAATATTTACAGAATTATGCCTCTTAAATTTTAAAATACATTGACATCACCATATACGTAATGGTAAAATTAACTACGTTGTAAAATCGTTGTTCTGGCTACACTTATGTACATACAATTATATACAAACTTATGTATAAATATACACTGTAACATACAATTGGTTTTTATCCTGAAATCTTTTATGATATACTCAGTCTAGTCTAATCTCATAAAAAAATAATATCTTAGGGACGTGGTTATGCAAAAAGATATAACCCACAAAAATCAATAATTTTATCTAATTCGTTCTTCTTCCGACTCGTTTTATCCCACATAAATGTGTGGTCGGTGCATAACACTTTTTAAAGCACGTTGCAGAAAGGATTTCGGTTGATTTTACGGCTACAGCTTATATGTCAACCCTCTTTGGGGATGCTGTCTCGGGAAAATCTGATTAGAGAAACTGCTTTCCTGACCGGGGATTTTAACCCACGATCTCCCAGTTCACAACCTATATAGCAAGAGGACCAAAGAGACGACATAGTCTATAAATGATCTAGAATTAGTTTATAGATCATATTGGTGTCTATAACTTTTTTATGGATTGGATCCTTATTGCATAACCTCGTCCAAATTAGAAAAGAACGAAAATTGATGGTAATATAAATACCTGTTCTATGTTATCAGAGTCCGATGGATGAGAACATAGGTGACATTATGGTAATTGGTCTCCAGCGCCAATGAACATAGCCGAACCATGGGGACGTCGGTAACCTTAAAGGAAAGGAATGGATTAGGAAGGGGAAGGGATGTATTGCCTCCAAAAATCTCACTCAACGTAAAGCAACAGCAAAATGTTACTTTACGTCAGTTTTTGGACAGATAAAAAAAAAAAGTAATTCGATTGTTTTTTTTTTGTGTATTATGGTGCGTCCACACCGGGCCGAACGAAGGCGAACGAATCATGCCTGTTTCACTCACACGACAGCGAAAGTTTGTTTGTGTGAACGCAGCAGGTATAGATTCTTTCGCCTTCATTCGGCGGGTGCGTACCCGCCATTACGCGATATCTCCGCCAAATGTGGACCGATCTTCAAGGTTCTTTATGAGTTCTATGGAGCTTACTCCAAGGATGGTCCCATATAAATTTGGTCACTATCGAATAAATTTTGAAGTCGGTCCGTTAAGTCTTTGTTTGGGCGGTAGAGATTACTTAATATTGGGAGACCCAGCTACTTATTTGCCAGTTTCTGCTATAGAAATAAGCTCGCGCCTATACCTACAAAGGGGTAGGTCAGGGTGAACTAGCTTATTACTGTCCCTTCATGAAGGGGGCATAACTTTGCAGGCCGGGACGATACTGGTGGCCTCCGATGGACACAAGGTCCATAGGTGGTTGTTGGACCACACGTCGCTTACTATCTGGTGTAGTAGAATTCTTTGCCGAAAAAAAAGGGAGTGGATCTGTGAGGTGAACCTTTAGCTTTGATGGGTAACTCATAATGCGATGGCGGAATATAATGCACGTCATCTGCCCCATCATGGTCACGGGACATTAAGTAACCCACTAGAATCTCTCATTTTAAAATACTAATGGAATTTGTGCCTGATATTGAAATAGGCTCGCCCCCTCTCACATCTGGGACGAAACTAAGCTCGGCGAAATCTGGGTGTTCTATTCCATTCTCTTCCTACCCCTTCGGGGATACAGGCGTGAGCTTATGAGTTTATGTTATTTACATATGTTGGTTACGCACAGACGCACGTTATTATTCACGATATGAAAGAAACGTTATTGTCTTTCATTATCAGATGGAGATGTCATGAAGGTCGACTGTACAATCGTGATGGCTACGAGGTGTAGCACGAATCACTTTCGAATACGCATTAGAATACTGTTGCGTGATGATATTTGTTAAAACATACATTGCTTGAGCAGCGAGTTCGATTCGAAATTCTACTCGAAAGTAATTCGTGTTTCGGCCTCAGTACTATTTGTTGATTTATATTTGGGTAATACTGAAAAATATTTGGGTACATATGCCACTACCGCTATAAGCTTATAATTGCAGTTAGTCCACGATTTACGAGATGACGTCATAATATTGTTTGTGATTTGTATGACGTGGCCTTATATATGACATTTTTCTCTTATAAAATCGATTTTATTGCGTGATTAACCCCCGCATACTGAAATGCTACTCAGCTAACTTAATGACTGCTTATCTTTCTGCGTCACAAAGTTTTAACAGATAAGGTGATCTTAAATTATATAAGACGACATTAAATTTTGAGTTACGTTTCAGTATTTACCGGTAACGCCTGGTTGATCAAACGCTACTCAAATTTAACGGGTTCTTACATTGATTTTCGCCATACAATTTTGATAGATAGATAAGGTGGCCTTAACGACATAAGGGGACCTTAAGGTCGTGTATGAGCCTATGAGCATTCGGCGGTTAGTTGCTCCGTTTGAATAGGACTTAGCTATTGTATTCAAGATGCAAAAATACTAATTTTATGTTACAAACTTTTTTGGATGACAACATGAATGGTGTTATGACAACAATTATATTCCAGATACCTAATATATGTATAACTAATTACCATTTAACTTAAATAAACGATACAAATCAGTCATTGTAAATTACCCGTAAAATATATTTTAGAGTATTTATAATGTGTATCAACGCTAGTGTTGCTAGACGTGTCAATTTTGGGGGAATTCAAATGAAACTCCCCTAAATTTCAATTGAAAGCCCCAAATTAAATATACCGCTCACAATTCCGCTTTTCGGGGAATATTCGACGGTACCTGATTTTTTACTCAAAACTGACCAAAACCCTGTTTTGCCCCAAAAAATCTAGCAACACTGATCAACGTCTTATAATAATCTACATTTTAATTGTATGAGCTGAGATTCGTTGTTCGATACGCTTAAAATAGTCCTTAAAACAATTATGTGGAAGATCTTAGGTTATATTTGTCCAAGTTCTTATTAAACGTAATTTGAATAATACAATCACTATACGAAGTTCACAAATACCTACGCGAATACGTATAGGCTTTTCATTCCCGTTAAACGTCAATTTCGGTGATAAAAAGCTGCTTATGTCACTCATAATGTAGCTTTTTAAAAGCGAAATTACTTTCAAAATCGGGTTAGCCGTTCAAAAGACTAAAGCTGAGATCTATAGAGCGAACTTCGACTAAGTCTAAGTTTAAGTAACGAACGAATAACGAAAAAATTTGATTAAGTTCGAGTCATTTTTTACAAGAAAAACAGACTGACAGACAAACTAAGCAAATATTTTCTTATAAAAATGAATCGAACTAAGTCAAAATCCTGACTGAGTTCGTTACTTTGACTTGGACTTAGTCGAAGTTCGTTCTAGAGATCTCAGCCATACTCTTTCAACCTTTTCATCTTTGTAATAGATTAACGTGGCAGTGATACGTCAGCTGTTATGGAAGTCATTGAAGTAGAGTAATTTGGTACTTGACTACGTTTGATTTAAAAAAAAAATTATATGTAATAGCAAATAAAATAAAAAATAACCCTTCTGTAAAAACTGCATTGAAATTGGTTGAAAAATGAGGCAGTAATCCATATTTTAAATTTTGGAGTGGGGGCATATTGGAAATATCTTGCTATCCCTTTCCAACGCACGTACCGTTATGGCGCGACGTTATACTGATACTTCTCTTTCCCGCAGTTTGACGGTTAAGCTAAACGTCAAAGGTTTATAACTTTTTTATTTTTGAGAATATTTTAATATTTCTTTCTGATCTTTATTAGAGACGACGTACATTTCATTTAATTAAAAAATAGTCAAATACCCAATTGTGTACATGCACAATCATGCTTGTGCGCAAGTTGAATTATATCAATACATCTTTGCAGTCAATTTTCTGGAGTCTGACCTAAACAATAGCTAATGTAGTGGTGGTATTGTGAGGGTCGTCCCTGGACATATGGTGCAGATCCTGGTGGATGCCAGCCTCCTTCAATATCCTCATCCTAGGCCCCAGGGGTACGCCCAGGGCTCTAAGCTTATCTTCACCTACGTACGGAAGTTCTGCAGCTCCAACTTTCTCTTTTTCTAATAGTGCTGCGTATTTCTGGAAAAGTGGGTTTATTTAAGCAAATGTTAATCAGCTTTATGAATAATACTGTCCCACTGCTGGCTGGGCATTGAGTGAATCTCCTCTAAAAATGAGTTTAGGCTTTAGTTCACCACGTTGGCCTAATGCGGGTTGGTAGACTTCATACAATTTCGAAATTCTCAGTTAAACTTGTTTCCTCGCACTGTGGTAGAGACACTTCCTCACACTGAAAACTGACGTGGTGAAAGCTCGCTATTTCTTTTGGTAAAAGAGATTGTCGGTAGCCCGAATCCCCATCTCCCCTCCCCTTCCCAAAGTCGACGTTTAAAGGTTAGCAACGCAGCCACGATTCGTTTGTGTCGAAAGTATTTATGGGCGATGGCCATCACCTACCACCAGGTGATACATTTGTTCATCTACTAGTCTCCGCTATAAAAAAAACACTTCGAAAAGTCAAAGTTGCACTTTTGACTGAGCTGCTTTATACAAGCTATATGTTAGAAAAGTCTCTTTGAACGTGATCAAATGCTGATACTTACCTCATATCCAAGTTTTTTAAGGAAGAGCCTCATGAGTGGGGGTTCATCGCCGAAGAATTTGGTGAGTCGCTTCACACGGTCGGGGTTACTGAACGAGTAGGGGTCCAGGTGACGGTGGTGCCCTGAACGGATGTACTGCTGAGATCTGTAAGGAAAAGTATTTTTGATCATATAATATGGATACTGATTTTTTAAGTTTACGCGAATATTATACTTGAAATAAAACTATTTTTACGGATTCTATCACGATTATGTGATAGAATCCGTAAGAATAGTTTTATTTCAATATATAATATGGACTCAGGAGGCAACATCGCATACTCAAGATCACATATATAGTCCTGATTACACCTGTATCATGGGTAGAATGAACCACGGAGGACTTTCAGTCCCACAACATTCAGACCCGAAACAAATATTTGTGAATCACAAAGATTTATCTCGGTGCGGGAATCGAACCTGCGCTTCTCATTTTGCCGTTGGATGTGTGGTAAGTCTGGATACTAACTTGTACATATGTCGCAGGGCGGCGATCTCGTTGCGTATGGCGTCCATCTCCTGCATGACGAGATGCTGCGTCCTCATCTCGCTGGAGAGATGCGCCACCGACCGGGCGAGGGTCACCACGTGAGACTCCAGGCGCTGGAACCGCTTGTTGATACCCTGGGGGTCATTATAATTCATATACACGAATCTCTCGCTTGTATCAGGATACTACACTCCCCTACCAGAGGAGTCGAGTTTCATCATTTTTTTTATAGCAGAGACTGGCAAACGAACAGATGGGTCATCTGATGGTAAGTGATCTCCACCGCCCGTATACACCCAAGACACAAAAAGAATCATGGGCGCGTTGCCTACCTAAAAGGAGGGAATTGAAGGGGAGGGGGAAGGGAATGGGAAAGGGAGGGGGGAATGAGCCACCGGAAACTCACTCACCGAACGAAACGCGACAGCAAGCTGCCACTTTACGTCGGTTTTCTGTGAGACAGTGGTATCAAACTAGTCGAGCCGGCCTATTCATGCCATTTATTACTGTCTATTGTGTGGCTCTACCACTCATAATCATGTCTTTTAATAGTATTTTTTCCACTTATAAATCTCCAACCACGACATTAACACATGATTAAGAAACCCTAGAACAGGATCCATACCTTCAAGTCATGTTTTTTTCTATTTTCGTTAGAACTCCGTCTTTTATCCCGAACCGGTCTACTGCTTACTGAACTGGACGGCAGTGAAGACATGCTGCCATATCGACGCTTTGATGACAACCTGCAATTTTAATAACGAAACAATTTTGTAGCCATCTTTTTTCATCCTATTTCTCCCCCAAAAATAGAAAGAGACAAAAAAATTTCTTGATGAAAAATCTTGATGTAACGAGACAAATTAGAAATACCCAACGTAAGGCTGTTTGATTTTTACACCTCTAACGTGACTTCCCGTTTATGCACTAGATTTGTAGTTAGTAGTACTCCTGAGACTGGCATTGCTTATGTCTATGTGATGTTACTTGTTTCTAATCAGGTCAGATGTTTGTTCGTAAATCTTTATAAACCAAAATAAATCAGCCATTTATCTGAGGTATGGGCAGCGACTAAATACTAACTTAAAGGTACGAGAGGCGATGGTCTCACTACAGACGATAACTAAAATGCCCGAATCTGGGATAACTTCGGAAAGAAAGAAAATTTTCTTATCGGCAGACTGTATAAAGATAGAAAAGAAGACGGTTCTCGTGATGGGAAATGTTCACCTTCGCTCATGGACATCGGTAATGCTAGAGGCACAACAAGCGCTGCTTAATAGAAAAGGAATGGGAACTGGGTAAAGGAATGGTTTTTTTGGGTCTCCGAAAATCTACTTACCTAGACTCCCAAGTAGGATGCTTCGCAAGACTGGTGGGTTTCCTGACTCCAAGCAGCTGCAAGACCTCAGCGTACATGTTCTCAAGGCCCCGCAGTTGTCTCCTGATGGCCCGAGCATCGCCAGTTGATGCATCGCTGTCCGTCCTGCCGTCCAGTAAAGACGATAGGTCCAGACTTCGAGTCGTGGTTGAGGTCATGTCAGTTGTGTCTAGACCGAATACTGGAAGAGAAATGAGGTTTTGGGAAGTTAGTTTTGGTGGGCTGACGTAGTGGGTTCGTAAGTCTTTAATTAATTTTTATTGATTGTGTCCCTAGGAAGTAACACTGTTTATTTTTTAAAACGACAGGTCACTCAAGATAAAAATCTAAACTGCCTCCATCACGTGATGTGAGTACATTCGTACCTGTTGTTTGTATATTATATGGACCTGCAGGGTTACCACCACCTCTTATAGCAATATTATTATAATCGTTCTTCGTTTGTTTTGTATGGGAATCTGTACAAGTAAGATTATAATAATACTGCTATAAGAGGTGGTGGTAACCCCCCTGAACTAGTGTACATATGAGTAGATTTTCGACCGACTTTCAAAAAAGAGAAGGTGCTCAATTCGTCTGTATCTTTTTTTGTGTATATCTCCGCCAAATGTGGACCGATTTTCAAAATTCTTTTTGTGTTCGATAGAGCTTATTTCAAGGGTGGTCCGTATAAATTTGGTCACGATCGGATTTAAAGTCGGTCCGTTAAGTTTTTAAACTTGTGATTGTTTCATAACGTAGCAAATGTATAGATTGTGCGAGGTGTGACAGTGTGACAACTCACAATGCTTCTTGTAGTGCTGGTCCCGCTTGTGCGCGTGCTTCTTGTGCGCGTGCCAGCGCGGGGACTCGCGCCCGCGCCGCCGCTCCTCCAAGTACTCCGAGCGACCGGGCAGGCTGCAACACAAACAATTATCACATATTCCTTAATATTAATATATATTTTTATAGCAGAGACTGACAAACGAGTAGATAGGTCACCTGATGGTAAGTGATCACCATGGACACCCAAGCCACAAAAGAACCATGGGAGCGTTGCCAACCTAAAGGGAGGGAAATAGAGATTGGGAAAGGGAGGGAGGGGGATAATTAGGCCACCGGAAATCTCACTCACCGACAGTGATATCAAACCGGTCGAGCCGGCCCATTCGTGCATATTCTATCTGTCCTTATCTCACTCCATTATTAAATCGGAAAACCAATGTTGCAGAAAATATTCGCTTTTAGTCTTAACTATCCGCTGCCTGTCTGACGTTAACGCATTCAGAGAGATCCAATCCCGGATAAATTGAGTTAAAAAACCCCTTGATCTTAACCAGGGATTCTAGCCCATCGCCTTTTAGTTTACAGCCTATGTATGCCGCTACTAAACCAAGGTTCCGATGTACAAAAATCAGATATTTTATATTCATACGTAAATAATAATACGAAAATTTCAATTCCTATTCCTTGTTTGCTTGCCCCCTCATCTATAAAAAAAAATTCTATAAAAATAAGATAGGGATATCAAACCAGTCAAGCCTGCTTATTGTGCTCTATTTGTGACTTTTAATATCTTTGTAAACAAATTTTAAACCTACCTGTTCCTCTTATGCATATCAGAAGACGGTGAGAGTGGTGGAAGAGGCGGCGTCACAGAGCTGTCCGAACTGCCTGACGAGTCCAGTCTCATTCCAGCCAGCTTTGGCTCCAAGATCTGACGAAGCTCACACTCTACTAGGTCTGCCCACTCGTTCTCACCACCTGGAAAATGGTAACTGTTTCGGAGACTGGACTCATGTTTGCAAATTGTAAACATCGTTGCTTAACTTTTGGCTTATCAACTGTATTGTACTGTAACCGATTCTTCCGAAGAGCTTGTGACATGAATTGGTTGATGATTGGTTGTTGGAGGCGGTTGTAAAATGGTACATAAATCTTTGTACCCTAATTGAATTTCCGCCTGTCATATTGTATTCAATTCTTCGAGAAGGACTAGTGTTCTTCCATCCCTTGATTTACTTTTTCGGTCTTCGGAGAGTGAAGAACAATTTATGTAGACCGGTATGATTCTAGTCATCACTCATATTCATTTTTGGCGTAGTGTGGCGTGGCATTCAGTGGAGTCACTGCATTGCCCAGATAATTAAAGTTCGATACTCACTCTGTCCAGCAGGCTGCTGGCTGGTCCCAGGCTGAGGTTGCTCCCTTGACCCTACAGCATCAGAATCCGCGGAGGTATCATGCAAGCTGGCCTCGGGTCTTCGGCCGCTGGAGTACGCGACGCTGCCTCTACCTGAGTCCACATTAGATGATTGACCACCGTTCTTATCGTAATCTGTAAAGCATCAGGTAAGTGGCCTGGTGAGTAGCGTTAGGAATGGCAGCATTTGTTACGTGAGCTTGAATTTAGCATTAGTAAACAATTCAATACACCAAATAGTATGAGATATAATCCTGATATCCCACTTAGATACAAGTCTAGTATTGTGGGTATCAGGAACTACTAGAATCATTCGACAAAACACCACGATATTTAACGAATATTTACAGCTCAGACAACCTTTAACGTGTCCCCTAAACATATTTTGAGAATAAATTTAATATGAAGTAGGAAAGTACAGTAGATTATCTACTAAGAGTGGAACGATCTCCTAAATATAGCGACTGTTAGAAACAGCAGGCGTAATTGAATTACCAAGATTAAAAGAGCTGTCGTGTCGTATTTTGACAGTCTAAATAACACGGAATACACAAAACAAAATTAATATTTTATACATTCCAAAAATATAAGTGTCAATGATCGCATTGCAGATGCGAATGACCGAGCGAAATCAAACATATGCAGGAAGGCGGAACTTCCTCACAGTATCAACTAGAATAAATTAAATTAATTTGTCACAAATAAAAATGTTAAAAAGCATAATGGCTTTATGGATGTCATGAAAGCAAAATATATTTTTATATGCTAATTAGCTATAGGATTCTCGATCATATAATAAATCAAACGCTATTGACAAAATTATCTTAATCACAACGAACGATCAGCGTTCAATAAAGTATTTGTGGCAATCAACGCCACCACATCGTTTATACAATTAGCTTTATTCATAATTCTCTGATTTGTCATCTCTTTATTTAATGGGATTAACATTTAGAAATTCCAAATCGTATTCAATTATCGTATTGATTTATAATTGTTACAAAGGATTTGGGTTAGTTTAATTTAGATTAGTTTGTTTTAGACAGTTATTTTGTTAATCTGTTACTTGAAGTGTGAAAATAAGTTATCTTAATTTTTGTGTAATTCTAAATTATGAATCCAAATTCTGTAATTTAAGATTTCAGACTTAAAACAGTACCTAATTGTTAATTTTGTGTTTGTTTTGTTTAGACTGAATATTCTTGTATCTTTACCTGAGCTAGCACCAGAACCAGCCCCCTTCTTTCCATGAGCTTTTAAATCTTCTATCCTATTCGGTGTTTGTCTCGACGACGAAGGTTGTGGGTTATACGATTCCACCTTTCCACTTGAATTGTATACACAATCAGCAGATTTCTGGCTCGCATTTTCATCATTCACTTGTCCTGAAGTAGATGCTTCTTCCCTTTTCTGATTTAATGAATCAGGTGTCCTTCTACTGTGACTTTCTGGCGTTCTTCTGTATACATTTTCTTGAACACGCTGGGATTCTATTGACCTTCCACTGGTTCTTATCCGGTCTTCGAAACTGGATCTTCCTTGGACCATTAATCTAGCTCGGAAGCCTCCATCGTCAGATTCTCTCTCATCATGCCTTTGAGGGCTTTCAGTTACTTCTAGAAGATTCCCGTGTGAATTTCTTCTAGATCTGTCATGGATTTGCGGTGTAGTGACCTCAGGTCTTTGTTGTGGTTCGTCTAGAAGGTGGGGATGTGATGCAGCACGCCTACCCTCTACCAAACCTCGTTGTCTTATGATTTCTCTCTCCAATTGTTGTGGACTTCGTAGATCGGGTCTCGAGTTTGAGTCCGCTCTTGAGTTGTCGAACTGCAAATAATAAAAAAATAAAGTGTATTTATTTTTCTCAGTTAAACCCATACTAATAATACTATATTAGACTTTGTGGCAGTTAATAAAGATAAGGATTCTAAATATATTGACGAAAATAACAAAAATAATTATGAACGAAAAGAAATATTTATTGCTAAAAGCTTCTTGTATTTTAAGCGATTATACAATTCCGTTATCAAAATCTGATTAAGATCATTAATTATAAAAATTATAATACCCAGGGACCAAAAACAAGCACTGGACTGGCAACTACTGGACATTAATCTCAAAAAATATAAATTTATTTAGCGTGAATATAACAATGATAATAAAATATATGCTCATAAATGGAAATTGCACATTAATTGGCTAAAGGATTTGCCATGCGCTCGTGTCAATAAAATGTAAATTCACCAATAAACTTCTATCGAATTAAATATTTATGGACATTTGGCGCCGGCTATTTAACGGTGTTATAAGTGTTGATTGTGGTGAATGTTTTCCAATGTTCGTGCCTTGACTTATAATAGAGCCCTTTTGTTAGGGAAATTCAGGAAAATCAGGGGAATTACAAAGATATTTTGATGTAAGCCATGTTTAAATTTTAATACTACTTCGTTCCTTTATTCTTTAAGGGCGACTTGTAGTGCTATTACACCTAGAGTTACATCTCATTATATTGATTTATCGTACCGCTTACTCCTATTTTTAAATCAAGATTTGGGATAAATAGACATGTGTAGCGGAGCTGCAAATGCCCCTAAGGCATATAGTTTGGGAGTAAGAGAGATAAAACATCTTTTAAGATGAGCACCGTTAAACAGTTAGGGTAAAGCTGATTTAACAAAACGTATCACGGGCATCAAAAGCCGCTGCCTACCATGAAACTCACCTTTTTAACCGAGTTTAAAAACGAGTCAGTTAGTCAGTTTTTTTGCTTTTTTTAACATGTTAAGTCTTTGCAAGTTAGTGACTGAATTGACTACTGGAAAGGAACTGTACTACCTCTAGAAGGAGGGTGTTCCAGGTGGAATGACTATTTTCTTTGGCGATGAGTAGTGTGAATAAAATAGGTCTAATAATAAAATACCTCCTCAAAAATAATTCAGAAAGAAAGTTAGGCAAACACTATCTGGTACCAAAGATCTATTAAATCGAAAGACGTGCACCGTAGTGGTACTAAATCTGATTGTTTAGTGAGACGTCGCAGGTTCGATTTTACGACGCAAACATTTACATAACGAGCCAAAGTTTGCTTTACAAATTAATTTAAGCACAGTCATCGACACGCTGCACTTCGTTAATTTGAATTTCATTTCTGTATTTGCTTGGAGAACTTTTACTTACTACATAATTTTTACTAATATTATGTTGTAGAACCGTCATCGTTACAGAAATTAAATTATTTATTTAGAGTTACTGGTTGAAGCAGCGATAGCTTCGTTGGGAATAGTACGGACTGATGAAATGGGTGTCGGAGGTTCGATACCAACCCCAAAAAGAGCATCTGAGTTTTCTATGTTAAGTGTCTTTTCATTGTGAATTATCGTTTGCTATAACCGTATTTCAAAGGTATGTGAAGTCCACCAACCCGCATTAGGCCGGCGTGGTAGACTAAGGCCTAACCTCTCTCATTAGTAGAGGAGGCCCGTGCCCAGCAGTCGGACAGTAATATTAAAGGACAGAAGAAGAATACTGGTTACGTATATGTACGAAAAGAAAAGAGTCCTAATTCACTCATTGACTTATCAACATCCAATCTAAAACTTTACGGGTTACGAATAAGGTAGAGTAAATAGCCGAAATCTTGCATAATATGTTCCTTTTATGCTACGAGGGATTGTGAAGGAAATTATAAAACTTAAGCCCCAAAGTCGTAAAATGAATGCTCAGGATTCGTATAGACAAACTATGAAAATAGGACGAAAGATTCTTATGGGGAGGGAGCTACTAGAAAAAGCAAGATATTATTTATGTTTGTGAATATTAATTTTTGAAACAAATTGTAGTTAGTGTATTTACTAGGCATAAATACAGCATCGGGAATGGTCATTATGAGACCTAACATACAATATTTCAGTGCAGTGCCACTCAGTGCTTTGTTATTCAAAGTGAGGGTGGGGTTACTAATGTTTATGTGTAGTCTAGCCATTCGGTTATAAAAACAAAAAAGAACCTGAAGTGGAACTATTGACCAAGTAAATTCAATAATCCCCATCATCATCATCATCATCAGCCATAGGACGTCCACTGCTGAACATAGGCCTCCCCCAAAGATTTCCAGATCGACCTGTTGGAAGCAGCCTGCATCCAGCGACTTCCTGCGACCTTTATCAGTTCGTCTTTATAATCCCAATATTTAACCTTATTTAATTAAAGTCCAAAGAACTTAATTTCCGCAACATACCAATTTGCACATTCAAGATTCAAACCCAGTAATAACAGTTAAGTACAAGATACATGCAAATTGATAGATGGAGGAAACTGATTGCTCGGTCGGGCTTCCGCCAATTAAAGCAGATCTAGTGATGTGTTCATTAAGAGATGTTGAATTGATGCGGGTAGTGATTATAATATGCAGTTGCAAGTTTTATATACATTTCCATTGGATGATATCGAAAGATGATTGGATTGGCGTGGCAGAGTCAGTGGCTTATCTGCAGGATATCATCCTGAAGTTCTGGCTGGAGTTGTTATGTTGGGAAATAATATCGGAAATTTTATCGATTAACAAAGTACTATGAATATTATGTTGACCAAAATGTTCAATTTTTCCATACATGACATTTATCACCCCTTTGGTCTAGTGGCAGCGTCCGGGGTTCGGATCATGATCTACCCGAGAGCGCATCTATCCATAAGGGAGGAAGTCAGGCTGGTAACCAATCGCAAAACCTACCCTAACCTTCCTGCAGCATGCTTAATAAAGTGTGTCGCGACTCCATTGGAATTTGATAAAAGGAGGTGGAAAGAAAGAGTTTCAGAACATAGCAGAAATCGCATTATAACATGGAAAATCTAAGGCACTACTAGTTACACATCTGTCTTACTTGTACTATTTAGTACAAGTAACGCAATAAATCAATTCATCGACAAAGAATTATAAACTAAATTTTAATAACCTGGTAAATGGTTACTATATATTTATGACGGCAAAGCAATCACCCATCACTCCTGAATTACCAAACTTTGCCAGCTTCAAACCCAACAGTATTTTCTCTCACAAGCCAAGTTTCTTTCAATATAGATAGAATTGGCGGCTAACAAGCACTCGTTACGATAATTACCGCGCCTACGTGAGAAATGCAACTTAATTGTTGGGAACGCGCCGCTTTGTCTCGGTTGTCTTGCGACACCAAATGGGAACTTATTAAGAAATTAAGTTTTATGGAGTCTATGTTATATTCAATGGTCAATGGTCCACTGCCAGACGATACATTTCAGTTTGCCCTCAACTACCAGCGTTTTTAAGGTGGCTTATTGATTTTTTGATTATTGTTTTTATCTTAAATCACCTACTTACAGTACAGTACGTTTTCAAAGATCATTTTTCCCACACACTTGCAAACTCTGAAATGAACTCGCTTATTCGGTGTTCACTACTTTGTCTTAATTAATGTTGAAATGATGATTTTTAATACAAAATTATATTACAACAACTACATTGGCTACAGAATACCAAGACATTTTGAATCTAGATCACTCAGACCAATACATTATCCATCGAGTAATAATAAATTACCTGACTTTGCGGCCCAGTCTTCAACGAAGTAAAGTTGCCCATGGATCTAACATCATCTCTCTGGTACACTGCGCTTCTTCTCCCGGGAGGTCCGTATTGCTGGTACAGTGCATCGGCTCCAAGAGCTTGGGGTTGAGGTCGATGAGGTGACGCAAGCATCTCCTGAGACCGAGCTTGATGGTTCAACAGCAACTGCTGCTGTACTATCTGTTGTTGCATTAGTTGTCTGAAAAGAACATATGAACATGATAGTTGGTGACGTGATGGAAAAATAATTTAAAATAAGTCATAAAGTATAACATTGAAATAAAAATGTAGCTACATGATAACTTGATATCCGTCTCTAATTGCATTTATTGGCGGTTAACTAGACCTCTTACATCGTGCTAAAGGCTGTTGTCATAACTGAGTTACCTTTATGCATCATAAAAATAGCTCGATTATATTATTTTAATCTCAACTACATCATTAGGTCGTTCCTAGCCATAGTGTTTACAAAAACATACCAAAAGTTCTTACCTATGAGGTGACGGACTAGGGTACGCCAAATTATTCGCCATGCCATGCCCATACTGCATCTCAGGCCTATTCTGCAACACTGGCCGCCCATAAATCCCTTGCTCCATCTTCCTAGCTCCTGTATCCCTCGGCGTCACCTGCTCGCCTTCTGGCCTCTTCCTCTCCTCACTGTTATTCAAACTTGGCTCTTCAGTTCTCTCATCGCCATTTTCTTTGCTTTTAAACCTACTCGATATCATATCTTTAAGCGTATGATACGTTTTACTAACAGATTTATTGCTTTTAGGAGCGTCTCTAGTGTTATCTTTGCCAGTTTCAACAGTCACTGTGATCTGTTTAGAATCAGCATTTGCTCCGTAAGTTTTGGCAGGTATAGGAGGTTTGGGTGAATCGTAAGTGGGATTTCTCTGATTCTGGTGCATGTTGTATGCATAGTTCTCCTGGTACTGTCTGAAGTCGCCGGAGGTTCCCGCTTGGTTCTGTGGAGAATGATTATGTTAACGACCTCATTGTGTGAGATGGGAAAATAAAAACAATAGCTTATTGGAATTCGTAATGTGGGTTTTGTGGCGTGTAGCTGTTCGTAAATCAGGTGAAAGGTGCATTGTTATTGTAATTAAAATATGTTGAGTCTCAGATATTTTTGCCTGATCTTAATGCGTTTTTTTGTTGTATACAGATAGAGAAAAGTTTGAAGTTTATTACTTATATGTAGGAGAAAGTATTAAGTAATTGTGATGGTTTTATGAAGTTAATTTGGCAGAAAATGTCACTTAAGGATCATCTCAATATTTCCTTTCATCTTCTCTTTAAAATCCTTAAATTGTTGATACCATTAAGAGAAAACAATAATCGTAAATGTCAAGAATAAATAGTCTATGGCTTTTGCTTGAAATCGCCACTAGATGATATTTTATAATAACAATGAAGTTTTTATAACATTCTTCATTTAAGAATATATTGTTACTAAATTAGTACAATTTACTAACTGTAAGTATAATGGCAGTACGGAACCCGTCTCTATATCCGTCACAACACACATTTCGTCCATTACCATAATATACGGATATCCTCTAGATGTGCGAGTCATTGAATTTGAAAGTATTATGGAAGTGTTTTGACCGATTAATTATATTTAATTTTAATTATATAACTTTCGGAATCAGCATTTGATTTGTTTTGTTTCGTTTGATATTACAGACTGCTAGAATTTGCATGTGGTTCCGGCCGCGTGAAACGTTTGGAATCATCATCATCAGCCACAGGACGTCCACTGCTGGACATAGGACTCCCCAAAAGATTTCTAGATCGACCTGTTGGAAATTGACGTTTGGATTAACAATTTAAAATTTTATTATGTGCTCCTAAAAAAACAATCATTTTACCCCTTCGATCATCCCTCTGAGGTTTTTTAAATCAAAGGTAGCATATGTTATACTCTAGGATTCAAGCTTTGTTTTCATGTAAATTTTTTCAAAATCGGTTCAGTTTGGTTCATAATTAACCAAAAAAAAATGTTTAATGAAATCGAAAAAGTAGATTACCTAATTTTATTGTTCAATGTATTTATATTTTTAATAGCTGTTAGATAAATGTTTGAGCACATAAAACTGAAAGCAATTGATGCAAACTGCTTATCGTAGTCAATTGAGATGTTAATATTAAAATTATGACATATTATGTCAACATATAACACCGATATTAAACTTGTTTACTGCATATATGTGTTGTTTACTAACAAATATTACGGGGAGTTCATACTATATTAACAAATATACACAACAGTGAATATACACCATTTTTTATTTCTAGAACATGAGCCTACTATCTTAAGAGATCAATTTAAAAATAAAGAAAAATTGCATGAATATAATGAACACTGAAAAATAAAGCTTTATACAAAAGTATTTCGTAGTCAGTATTATTTAACATTAATAACTTAAAATAACGCAGGTTGCTATCTAATAGTTCTGCTTTATTACGTATTAATATTTATTATATTTTAGATCCCTGACCTATTTCTGACAGAAAAAAGCATTATCACAATAACGCTGACTCAAAGACATCCTATTGCCTAAACACCCTTCATGTAAAATAACATAAAATAAAATATATACAAACATTTTCAAGCCCAAACTCGACCATTGTACGGTGGCACAACACAACAGAACACAACACAACACACAATCACATCACACAACAGTTTAACCGTGCAGCGCTGCGGTCGCTGTCACCGGATGCGCGGGATCCGCTCGCGGCCGCCCGCCCGCCTGCGGGTTCACTGTGACGAATGTACAAATAGGATTAACGAAAGTTCTACTTGAAGTTGGTCACGTAACGTTGCCCTGTTTTCGCAGTGACAGAGAAGGTTTATAGCGTAGTTGTACTGCGAACGCAATACTAACTACGCTATACGCAATAAAAACTATTGAACAGACGTTTTGGGTTCGATCCTTGGGCCGGGGAAAGTGATATTGGGTTTTTCTATTCCTATTCCGATATTTGTGCATCTGGGACGGAAATAACGTCGGCGAAATGGGGATGTCCTAGTTCTCTAGTTCCCTCTGCCTACCCCTTTCGGAATACAGGCGTGAGTGTATGTGTGACTACTTTTTTCGCTTTTGTACTCAAGCTGGTGCAGTGCCGTCTACTTTCTACTGTGGCACGGAAAGAAAAGAATTGGAAATGGCAGTGGTATAATAATATTAGCCCTGTAATATTACTGTCCCACTGCTGGGCACGGGCCTCCTCTACTAATGAGAAGAGTTAGGCCTTAGTCTACCTCGCTGGCCTAATGCGGGTTGGTAACACTTATCAAATAATGAAAAAAACGTATTTAATTTTCTATTGACCATGTTCAGTTAATCATGAAATACAAAGTAATAAGATGAGGTAACTCCATCAATTTGACATGTCCAATAAACTATGGTACATAAACTTTCACTGCACGGTTCATATACCATCACTAAACAATCACCACGGATCACCACACGTACGAACTGAACGAGTGAAACTGATTTGAAACGGGTTAATTTGAACACGCAAGTTTTACCTATAAGAAGTGGTTCATACTTCATGTTATTAGTTATATGTAGTGGTTCATACTTCATGTTATTAGTTATAAGAAGTGGTCCATGTTATTAGTTATACATCAATATCACAATCTTTAAAGTTTTTTTATTTAAAAAGTATGAGTGGATATCTTTACACCTGTCTTCATTTTACAAAGTTTTTTATATTATTTTATGTTATTTTAAAATGTTATTTAAGCATAAAATTAAATTAATCAGTAAAAGCTATCCTTCTTTGAATCAATCGCTACAGTCAAACAAATATTTATGAGACCCACAAATTGGTGTTCCGGATTTTAGTTAAGGTGTTTTCTGATATCGACGACGCAAGACTCGAATCTTACTGTGGCGTGCATAAATATAAATTGGATATTAATTACTTATTATAATACTACTTTTAATTATAAATTAGATATCAAAATAAATGAGTGAAACATATTTTCGTAAATTATAAAATATTTTTACTTGAATCATATCATTATGTTAGAAGACTGAAACGTTATCAGATGGATAACATTCCACCAACTAAAGGCCTGTCCTGCCAAGTATGCGGCCGAATTTGCCGCTCCAGGATTGGCTTATATAGCCACGAGAAAAAGTGCATGTCTACGAGAATTTTCATGTCAGAATTGTCAATCATTGGATTAACATGTCTGAAACAGACGTATAAGGCCAATGATGATCGTTATGTTAATTAAAAACTAATTATTTTTACAAGTTGAATTACTTTTCTTACACATTTTTCTATATCGTGTTTCGTATTCGTCCTAGCAAGGCCGCAACGCAAGTACAGCGGTTCACAACCGTTGGTTTCTTAGTACATGACGCCGCCACAGTCGACGCGCATGGTGAATTTTTATGGGCCATTTGAACCACACAACACCACACTATTTCATAATGTTACCTTACTTATGCTCATAGCTGGTGTTTAAAAAACACTTGAGCGTTTGGGCTTTTTAAGAATAGATGGTTGAAGACATCTGTTTATCGTCATGAATCAACAAAAAATATTTTCATTTTGTGACTTAATTTAGATTTAAACGCGCTCAACTACATACTTTATGTACAACCCGAAAATGGCGTGTTATGAAACACACGGGTGAATAAAAAAAATATATTTTTTCTTTAACTATCTAAAGTGGCTTAACTGTTATGTATTAATAAAAAGCAAACAATTTACCATCAATTTTGGACACAAATAATTATGTTTTCAAATAAGTTCAAGAATTTCAATAGCAGCTTTAGTTATTAAACTATTAAGGGAAGGAAATCAGTTGAAAAAGGCGGTTAAAATTAGTAAACTTCAAAAGTCAGTACAGTCCAATTGCGGGGTTCCTATAATATACATTCAACCTACAAATAGCTGGACATTATATATTCCTGAAACGTGACTCACGGTAAGTAACTTTACAAGTTATAACTTCGTGAACGATGGCCTGTCTAGGTCATATTATGTATTAAATAGCTATAACATAACATAAGCTCACTGCTTTATCCCCGAAGGGGTAGGCAGAGGCGAACTAGCGAACTAGAACACCAATTTTCTAGCACGATTTGCATGGGACCACTTTTCCTAGAGAGGGTTGACGTCGGGTAGGCGGCCGGACGGAAAATCTGAGCCGAATGCTTTTTGCAACATGCTATAGAAGAATGTTGCGCCGACCCCAGCTACAGTGGCATAAGGGCAGATGAAAAAAAAAAAATTTTTGGTTCTGACGCCAAAAGTCGTGTGTTTCCTGCCTTAAAGTGAGGGAATAGTGACTGGGAAGGGCGGACTATGATTTCCGGAAATGTATTGTATTTCTGCTGACTGCCTCGGTGGCGTGGTTGTATTTTGGTACGACTACCGTCCTGAGGTCTCGGGTTCGATCTCCGGGCCGGGCAAAGTGATATTGAATCTTTCCATATCAGCCCGGAGTATGGAATTTGTGACCGATATGGTGATAGGCTCGCCCCCTAACACATCTGGGACGGAACTAAGCTCGGCGAAATGTGGGTGTACTAGTTGGCTAGTGCGCCTCTGCCTAGAGCCTCCCGGTCCACAGTCCATATATACATACTGCCAATGGACCAAAGAGACGCCATTTTTTTAAATGTTTATACTAGTACTGTGTTATATCAAGAAAAGCTTCATTTAAGTATAAGGCACGTATTAAGTGATTCATCTAGTGACGTCATTCGAGGCCGCGGGTCAAATTACATTTTATAACCAAATATAATTCTTGGACGGTGATCGTGATATGCCTCGTTGATTGGTTATGTATGGGAAACATTTTGTACAAGCGAAGGAACAAGGGCTGAAATATTATATACCATTGATGCCATAGATAAGACAACAGCACAAAACTTCTGATCCAAAAGTTATGACCTAGTGGTCATAAGTCGCTCAGTTTATTTGAAATATACGCGCGACAGATCGGCCAGCGCATTATTATTGAGAGAACAAACTTATCTTACATGATTCTTAACCATTCACAAAATATTCTAGGGTGTAAATTGTAATAATCGCCCTCGCATTGTAATAAGTAGTTGATGGCGGTACTGAAATTTGAGATCAATGTTTTTGTATGGAAACTTGCTTGATAGCCCCCCTCATGTACAGAATACCGATGTAAAGTGGCAGCTCGCTGTTTGCGTATCGCTCAGTGTGTGGGATTTCCAGTGGCTTAATTTCCAATCCCAACTCCTCTGCTTTTAGATTGTGCAACGCATCCATGACTCATTTTGTTTCTTGTATGTCTATGGAGATGAGTTGCTTCCTTGGTCTAGTGGCAGCATATATGGGCTGTGTACCCGGAGGTCCTAGGTTCGATTCCCAGGTCGGGCAAAGAGAATTTCCTAATTTTATTTGCTGGGGACTGGATCCCCCGAGGGGGTTGTCGTCAGGCAGGCAGCCGGTCGTGCTGCATTCAATCGTGGAGAAAGACCGGCTCCGAGAGAAGTCGATGCCAATCGTGGCTCCTTCCGCAGAGCCGCCGTGGAGGAGTGGCGTCTCAGGCTGGAGAATCCTTCGGCAGGTCAGCGGGCCGTCGCGGCGGTGCGCCCTGTATTCCAAAAATGGTTGGACAGGCGCCACGGTGTAGCGACGTTCCGATTGACACAGGTGCTCACAGACCACGGTTGCTTTGGTGAGTACCTGTGTCGTGTAGTCCGCAAGGAGCGGTCGGCCGTGTGTCACCATTGTGACAACTGCCCGCAAGATACGGCCCAACATACGTTGGAGGTTTGTCCAGCCTGGGATGAAGAGTGCAGCGCTCTCGTAGCAGTTGTGGGAAGGGACCTTTCGCTGCCGGCTGTGGTATCAGCCATGGTCGACAGCAAGAGGTCCTGGCGTGCGGTGGCCACCTTCTGTGAGCGGGTCATCTCACAGAAGGAGAGTGCTGAGAGGGATCGGGAGTTATCCGATCCCTACCGCCGCCAAAGAAGACGTAGGAGACGCCGGAGCGACGGTTAACCGGCGTCTCTCGCCCTGTGGGATGGGGGCGAAAGAGAATTCCACCACGGCATCCCCTGCCTGTCGTAAAAGGCGACTAATAGGGGCTTACATCTGGGATCATGGGCGCACACAGCGGGGGGCTGTCTTAGCGCCCACTTGTACTCTGTACATTATTTGATCCCGAGATGGACGGCAACACGGGTGGTTGGCCTCGTTGTTGCCGTTGACGCCAAGGGCGTCTCGGTGCATGGGGGGCTTCTGAGCTCTCCTATAAATGAGGATGGGCCGCAACGCGGTAATGCGCAAAGGCGGCTCCGGCGAAAGCCGAGACGCCTCTCGTCTTGGGAATCCCGGGGCCGACTCTAATGCGCCGAAGAGGGCCACCGCGGGGTTTTGGTTGGTATTTCCGGTGTAGGGTGTAAATAGTGTTAGGGACTCGGCCTGGCGGCCGTCTGGATGTTTACCATCTTTCCCGGGCGGCTGAATGCTGGGTCGTAAGACCGGCGAGTCCAACATAACCTGTTCACTTCCCCCCGGAGTGGATTGGTAGCGATAAATCGTTTTCCCCGCGAAAACAAAAAAAAAAAAAAAAAAGGCAGCCTGTCGTAAAAACTTAGCCAAATCCTTTGTGCAACATGCTTGAAAAAGTGTGTTGTGCCGACCCTACATTAAGGTGGGATAAGGGCAGGTGGAAAGAAAGGTGTCTATGGAGATGGAGATCATTTATCAGGTGACCTATCTGCTCGTATGTCAGTCTCTATTATAAATAACAGACCGACTTCAAATCCGATCGTGACCAAATTTGGGGACCACCCTTGAAACAAGCTCTATCGAACACAAAAATAATTTTGAAGATCGGTCCACATTTAGCGGAGATATCGCGTAACATACATAAAAATAAAATACGGACGAATTGAGGACCTTCTCCTTTTTAGAAGTCGGTCAAAAAGGAGCCAAGCTGCATGAAAAACTAATATTATTATAATTCTTACCTGAGATTCTAGGAAAAATATTGAAATAACTCAAGCATACCTAGCACGCAATAAAAATCCTTAATGACATAATTGATTCCCTATTCAGTATTCGGCCTTGGCGGCCGTATATAAGGAGCTAGTGCATCGGTATTCAAAAGCTATAGGGTTGATAATCGCGTGACCCCATTCCGTATAGGATGCAAGCCATCGACCTCAGCGGTATGTTATAATATGAAGTTTGTCACAGGAGACAGGTGGTTATATTTGTCGTATATTTTTTTTCAAAAGCTAGGTTACCACAATGTCTTGCAGTGAAAAAAGAAGTAGATTTCCAACATATTTGATGGTCTTTATTATTTTTCAGCTCTATATTTAACACGTATAATTACAAAAGCTCACGCCTGTATTCCCCAAGGGGTAGGCAGAAGCGGACTAGCGACATAGAGCACCCACATTTCGCCGAGGTTAGTTCCGTTCCAAATCAGATAGGGGGCGAGCCTATCGCCATATTGGGTGCAAATTTCAGACTCTGGGCTGATACTGAATTGAAAACCAATCTCCTTCTAAAGTGTCTTGCTCATAGTTCCGACTTCATTCACTCTTCCTTCCCTATTCAGTCTGTAACTTCTCTGGAACGCACTCCTCCTCGAAATCAGGTCGTCCACAACTCGGTTAGCATTTAAATTAAGGTTCGGCAGTTACTGTTAAATGAATTGGCGGAGTCATCTTCACAGTAATTCGTATTCCATGTATTATTATATAATTAATATGTATTATATTATCCTAGTATGTATTACATATATTTATTATGCCTGCTTGTTTTCTAAATTGATAGTGTTGTAACATGATTATTATTATATAAATATATCTAGACCTTGTTGTGACCTGTCATAAGTGCATTTGATGTGCCTACGTGACCTAAATATATTTTTTTTTTATAACTATATCTAATATCTATAAGTATATTTAATTCATGTATTTATTTGTATTTTATTCTTCTTTATGTATTTATTTAAGTAAGCAGCGATAGCTCAGTTGGGAATGGTATGGACTGCCGAGACAAGTGTCGGAGGTTCGAAACCAACCCCAAAATGGAGCATACATCTCTGACTTTTCTATGTTAAGTGTATTTTCATTGTGAAATATCGCTTGCTATAACGGTGAAGGAAAACATCGTGAGGAAACCTGCATACCCGAGAATTTCTTCACAGGAATTTCGAAGGTATGTGAAGTCTGCCAACCCGCATTAGGCCAGCGTGGTAGACTAAGGCCTAACCCCTCTCATTAGTAGAGGAGGCCCGTGCCCAACAGTGGGACAGTAATATTACAGGGCTAATATTATTATTTATTATTATGTATTTATTTAAGTAATCAGTTTTTATTTAGGCCGATAAGAACATATTTCATGCCTGACTATATTTTTTTTGTGTTCCCTTTACCCTTCATTGTTTTTACACCTGCCATGTACATTTCTGCATCACCCTAAGGTTGACTGGCAGAGAATGCTTTTAGCATTAAGTCCGCCTTTATACTATCGTGTATATAAAGTGTAAATAAATAAAAAAAACAAAATATCATTTTGTCCGACCCGGGGATCGAATCCGAGATATCAGTACCGATATATAACTTCGCTACTGAAGCAGTCACCTATAAATATGAAGCTCGAATCAAAAAGTTGATGTCAAACATCAACATTGTTTATTTTAGCATGTGAAAGTCACATTCCTATAAAATAAAGTGTTCAGCGCGTCCAAAGAAGTTTTCACTTCAAAAACACAAGTTCGCATTTAACGCTGAAAAATACGGTTGCTATTTTCTGACAAATTTTGGGTAAGTATGACTGAACTGTAATTAATCTGTAATATAAATATAAAAAT
The DNA here is from genome assembly GCA_036417725.1 of Clanis bilineata. Lineage (NCBI taxonomy): Eukaryota > Metazoa > Arthropoda > Insecta > Lepidoptera > Sphingidae > Clanis > Clanis bilineata. Next base: position 15,674,733 of record CM071154.1, on the reverse strand, counting down.
GTTTAATTTAATATTGATTCTAAAATCTTTTCTATAAAATCCCATCTCGATATGAAGGAATGATTCGTGATAGTGTAGTGTAGCATGTTCATACCTTAGCATTAGGGGCAAGGAACTTACCCAACCGTCACGGATGATAAACATCGAGTAGAATGTTTCCTTTATATTTGTAATTCATTCTGTTACCTTGAATTTTCCGTTCGTAGATTATTATAAATATTCTTTCTTTCTGTTTATTGTTATTTTAAAGTCAAAATAGAAATGTTTATTGGTGTTAAACTAGTCTTGAAGTGATCACCATTTTGTTTAAGTAGGAGTTAATGCGACCGTTTTTATTTTTTTATTTTTTATATTACATTTTATTATCATGCCTTTCTTTATGTATACTCTGGCGGTCATTGTCATATTCCAGTATCCTTAAAATTCATTCTATAATTTAGCTCTACCCTTTTATAAAAGCTCTTGTATCTTTATTCGAAAAGCTTTAGTTTTATTGCTTAGAATTAAAATAATTATAAACTATCCTTTATAGGATTTTATACTTTAATTTTAGGTATCTTGTGCTCTGTGAAAAAGCAGTCTTTCGTATTTACGAGTCTTTCATATTTTCGTATACCGTGTTATTCTTTATACTTTTGTAAACAATCTCTTTAAATTGAAATTTCTAAAATGTCATACATATGTATAAGTTACCACTTTTTACTCACATGCATTAAAATCTTATGACAATGCAATATTAAATAACAGTCTTAGATCAACAAGCTTTCTATTTTTATCGATTCTAACTGGTTAACTTTCAATATTTTCTAACCATTACACGACAGAACTTGATGGAATGTTTGAATCGGTCATTTTGAGCTATATACTTATTTATTACTAGTGAAATGGAGACAATTTGTCAAATCTAGAGCGCCAGTCCACTATTATTTTCAAGAAAGTGTATTTCGAATTATAGGATAGGTATGGCCATTTGTTCTGCAAAACTGGGAAAGTTATGCAAATGATGGTATGGTGTATAGATAGAGAAGAAAGTATGTACAACATACTTTACTAGTCTTTAAAGGTTTTTATGAGACCGGTTACGGAATCGACTGGGTTGCAAGCGCAGTAAGTTAATTAGTATCTTTCTCTTGCATTCATTTGTGGATTTGTTTCATTTATTTATACCTAGGATGTACTTCATATATTTGCTGTATCAGATTTAAATGAAGACTAAGTAATTTCTCAGAGAATTTTTGGAAAAGGGGGCTGTGAATTCGTCTGTAGTTTATTATTATTTTTTTTATGTTTAAACAACTATTGGACGTAAATTCAATTTAAGATATCTATATTATTATTTATTGAGTTTATTTCGCACCCTTTCTTTAGATTCTGCTTTCTCAAATATATCAAATAGAACAAAACCCTTCAAAATCGGTCCAGATTTTCGTGAGTTAACAGACGTAAAACAATACTAAGGCGAACTGAATTTTTAGTCGGTTAAAATAGATGGATTTTTGGTGTCTCTGAATCCTTAGACTCCCTCGACGTATGCAAAACTTTTTGATGAGCGTTTTGATATATAAACTTTTTCGATTTTCTTAATCATTAATCTCTGAGACATTTTATCTTCAGCGGCCTGAGCAGGAAAATTTCTGACAACCGTAAATGTATTCGAACTCGATGCGCGTCTATGAAATTTGTATGAAATATTAACCAAACGTCATCAGTGTACAGCGAACTCGAATACATTTACATTTACATTAGTTTTTCCTGCTCGGGCTACTGATCTTCATGATACATGAAGCCTCTTAGTTAAAACATCTCATTTAGTAACGCGGTGTACGCAAGGTACATAGATTAGCAAAAATACATAATATTAGAGTTAACTGATTGACTTTTAGAATCTAATTAACTAATTACGACTTCGAGGATGGCGTTAATGGCTGTTAAATTTTAATTAAGCAAAGCAATTTGAGTAGCTAAATCTGTTAATTATTCCCTTGTATCTGCTTATTTGGTTACAATTTTATATAGAGTATCATGTAGTCAGTTTTGGCTACAAATCTCGTCTTACGAAGATAAAGCTTTTCTATTGTTGCTGAACTTTATAATCATTTTAACACTATTATAATTAATGCGAACGTTTGTGTGTGTGTGTATGTGTGTGTGTATGTGTGTGTGTGTATAAAAATAATACCCCGGAAAATAAATTTCAACGCGAAGGCAGTCATGGACAACGGCTAGTTATTCATAAATATGTCATTTGGTAATATTATGAATTGTTTTTAAAACTTTTATTAATTTGATGCTCCGGTAATCTCCCGTATCAGCTAAAGGTGCCGTTTCACGACTTGACGAAGTGGTGTAATCCCGGTCCAAAATTTATAGTGAAGAAACTGGCTGGAACGCGGCTCTATCACTTTATATGTTGAAACCTAGATTCGATTTGATTACCACGATTTGCAAATAAGTAGAATTCACTACAAGGATCAGGTGTTAGGGCATAATTAGCAAGCATACTATATTTGGCGTCTTACGATTTTATATAAGGAGTAAAGATCTGATAGCCCATTTTGATGTTTGCCGGCAATCATGAGTATAACCATCTGTGTATTAAATGATTTTGATTGTCCATATATTCAAATTTCTACAAATGATTATTATTAAATGGTTCTCTTTCTGAAATATACCTTCTAATTCAAAGCCATGGTCGTAAAGAAAAAGAAGGACATCATCTCACCTATAGTATGACAGCCTCCGTGGCGCAGCGGGTGAGTAGCCGGCTGTGAAGCGAGAGGCCGCGGGTTCGATCCCCGCACCGAGACAAATGTTTGTATGGCCTACAGATATTTGTTTCGGGTCTGGGTGTTGTGAGACCGAAAGTCTCTCGTAGTTCCAGATACCCACGACACAAAACTCGATCTTAGTGTGGGGTCAGGACTATGTATGTGACTGTTGGGTTTTCATATTCATAGTTAAACGGATGCCACAGAGAAGCCTCGCACACAAACGTCATTACGTGTCGATAGATCGAATGGGCCGAAAACCCTCCTTCACTTTTAATGTTCCTAGAGCTCCGTCCACCTTTTTTTTACGTCCGTGGTCAAAGCTAAAGAAAAAGGTGACATTACAAGGCTTTAGAAATTCTACAGCCTTGTAATGTCACTCGACGTCTTGATTACGTATTTCCAATATTTGAAAACCAAATTATCTATTTAGGTGACAAAACTGTAATTCGTATGCGTCGCCCTCGGGTACATTAATAGGTGCATCCATCGTTGTCACCTACAGTTACCTGATGTCCCAGTTAAGGGCTCGTGTATACGTGTTAAGGATTACGATTAGCCAAACCCGTGACCGCGTCGGAAGTCGTGAAGGAAGCGTGTTTCCTTTGGGAATTTATTTGTTTAATTAAAGTCCTTTACGTCGTGGATGTCAGCTTGTCGTCGGCTATTTGAGATGAATGAGCCTATGTAATTTTCGAAATATATATAATGATAATATTAACCCATATTAGTGTCCCACTGCTAGGCACGGGCCTCCTCTACTAATGAGAGGGGTTAGGCTTTAGTCTACCACGCTGGCCTAATGCGGGATAGTAGGTGTTTTTATTGATGGATTCGCGTGTACACAGAGTGAATTCTCATAGACATATTCGCAATTTGTCGACAAATACAATATTTTTTTGTATTTATTTAAAATTTAATAATAGCAGTAAGTATAATATAAATAAAAGTAACTATAAGGTAAATAAAAATAAATGTAGGTACGAACACTACTGTATTAGGGTACACCTGTAAAAGAAGTTGTTAAGTGGAAATAAATAAATAAATAAAAAAGTTTTTTTTACACTATTATTTATTAAACTGAGTTCTTAATTATTTTTAATGTATGTTATATGATATCTCCGTCATATATCATTTAGTCGCCTCCTTGGCCTATTGGCAGCATATATGGTTTGTGGACCCGGAGGTCCTGGGTTCTGGGTTGGGTCGGACAAAGTGAATTTTCTAATTTGACTTACCCAGGACTTGATCCCCAGAAGTGGGTTGACATCAGGCAGGCAGCCGGTGGTAAAAACTAAGCCAAATCCTTTCTGCAACATGCTTGATAAAGTGTGTTTCGCTGACCCCATATTAGAGTGAGATAAAAATAGGTAGAAAGAAATTATTTTTTTGGATACAGGTGCAATGAAATAACATAACATAGCATAACATAAGCGCACGCCTGTATCCCCGTAGGGGTAGGCAGAGGTGCACTAGCGAACTAGAACACCCACATTTCGCCGAGCTTAGTTCCGTCCCAGATGTGATAGGGGGCGAGCCTATCGCCATATCGGGCACAAATTCCAGACTCCGGGCTGATATGGAAAAATCCAATATCACTTTGCCCGACCCGGGGATCGAACCCGAGACATCAGACCCGTAGTCGCACCGAAATACCACCACGCCACCAAAGCAGCCGATGAAATACGATTGTAAAATATGTACAGATTGACATTTTACGCTGACATTCAGTGGTTACTATTCTTCGCCATTCCTCCCACTGTTTGTAATTCGCGACTCTGCACCACTAATTTGAATACATCAGCAATTATAATGGCGTCCACGTGCCGTAAGTATTTGGCGTCCAATTAGCAATTCTTAGTGATGTCTTTATATCGACGCGTTTACATTAGGAAGTTGGTTGTGTTATTTGTATGATGATATTTCTAAGGCGAATTCAGCACTTTTGTTGTGTTTTGTGGAAACTGCAGATCGACGGTGTTTGTATGGCCCACATATATTTGTTTCAAGTTTGGGTGTTGTGAGACCGCTCGTCTCTCATAGTCTCTGACATCCACGATGCATGTTATACCTAGTGTGGGGTCAGGACTAGGTGTGTGACTGTTGGATGTTTATATTTATTGTTTTTATTTACAGTATTATAATTGACGATAAATATTTCGTGCTCGTCTTGAAATAAAACTATTTTTACGGATTCGTTTCGAAGGCTTTGCAGTCTTCGTTTTGACAACGAAGACTGCAAAGCCTTCGAAATGAATCCGTAAAAATAGTTTTATTTCAATGTATAATATTCGCGTAAACTTAAGAAATCATCTTGCTTGTCTTGTTACTGTATGTCTTTTGAATTATAGTCATAGTATTTACTATTAACAACCTTGTAAAAGCTATGAATGTGTAGAAGTTGTTTTTCAAAATTAAACATTTTGGGATGTTTCATCATCATCATAATCATCAGCCTCAGGACGTCCACTGCTGGACATAGGCCTCCCCCAAAGATTTCCAGATCGACCTGTTAGAAGCGGCCTGCATCCAGATATAGATTACTATCCGCGAATGCAGATAGATCGCGAAAAAATGAACGAAAAATGAACTAATCAAATTAGGTAATTTGAAGGCGTCATGTAAAAATTTTGTTCTAATTGGCTTATTTTTGCGATTTATCTGCACATATGTTTGATATCCTTTATAAAAATCGGATTACGGATCGGACGAATTGAGGACCTTCTCCTTTTTGGAAGTCGGTCGAAAAATGACTCTGACTAAGTCAAAGTTCGATTAAAAAATCTAAATCCTCACTAACTTCATTCTTTGACTAAGACTTAGTCGAAGTTCGCTCTATAGATCTCAGCCTAAGTGTCAACTGACCTCAGCATGCGTCCAAGCCGACAGAGCTTTGGGCGGCGTGTCAGGAGCGACGGCACCGAGTCTGCCACGCTTCCTCGCCTCCTGCAGGATCGGCACCTTGGAGTTTTTCTCTCCTGACGACAGGATCACTTCGCGTTCTATCTGTGGGATATATTAACTCTTATCACCTGTGTTTTACGGACCAAAATACTATAATCAGGATTAATAACTTGACGCAACACACTTTTTAGGAAGTTCCAAAAATGATTGGGCTTTAGTATTTACGACCGACGTCAGTCGTAAATATTATATTCAACACCTTCTGAGGATATAGTCTCCGAAAAATAATGTTAGAACAATCGTTTTGCGCGACCTGGTAAACCGAACTCATCCTTAGTCCATACAAACTGGTACACTGCCCCTAGATCAAGGAGGCGGCAATATCTATAATTACCTTAAAGTTCTTCTTGAATGTAATGAATAACTTAACATAAGCTCACGCCTGTATCCCCGAAGGGGTAGGCAGAGGCACACTAGCGAACTAGAACACCTACATTTCGCCGAGCTTAGTTTCGTCCCAGATGTGATAGGAGGCGAGCCTATCGCCATATCGGGCACAAATTCCAGACTCCGGGCTTATATGGGAAAATCCAATATAATTTTGCCCGACCCGGGGATCGAACCAGAGACCTCAGGACTGTAGTCATACCAAAATACTACCACCACGCCACCGGGGCATGTAAAGAATAACATAGTATAAAGCATAAACAACCTTCGTAACTGAATTCAAATATTTTTTTATATGAAATATTTATTTATATTTGAGTGGTAGAGCCACGTTGTAGACAGTTAAATCTACAGCATGAATGGAATACCACTGTCTCACAGAAAACTGACGTAAAGTGGCAGCTCGCTGTCCCGTTTCTTTCGGTGAGTGGGTTTCTAACCCAATTCCCCGCTCCTTTTCCCAATCCTTATTTCCCTTTTAAGTTGGCACCGCACCCATGATTTTCTTGTCTAGGGTGTCTATGGGCGGTGGAGATCACTTGCCATCAGGTGACCCACCTGCTCGTTTACCAGTATCTGCTATAAAAAAAATTAAGTACCATAATATGTCAGCTGTACCATACCTTTCTATTCGTTCACGTAACATTTACATCCATCATACATACATACATACATAGACTCACGCCTTTTTCCCATAGGGGTAGGCAGAGACAACGGATTTCCATTTGCTACGATCCTTACACACCTCTTTCGCCTCATTCAGTCTCATTACATTCTTCATGCATGCACGTCGGTTTAGGATACTTTTAACTTGGCCTTTCTCGAGTAAATCTCTGACTTGGTCAGAGAATGTTCGATGAGGTCTTCCCCTTCCAACTCTACCATTCACACTTGCCATATATATTTGCTTTGTCAACCTCCTTTCATCCATCTTTTCTATATGCCCAAACCACCGCAACATTCCTTTCTCAATCCTCGTTATTATTTCCTCTTTCAATCCACACCGCTCTCTCACCACACCATTTCTTACCCTATCTCTCAAAGTCACACCACACATACTCCTTAAACTCTTCATCGATATATTATTTACCTAGATGCACAGTTGACTGTTGGAAAATGGGACAGCAAAGAAGTGCTTAAGCACTCGTTTTGCCTACAGTCGGACGCCGATAGAATTCTAAATTTCAAAATTCAAATTTAAGAACGCTTGATCATTTCGTTTAAAAAGCTACTTTATAACACATGCATAGGGTTATATTTGTTTTGATTTAATTAGAACTTACGATCTTTTTTTTTGTTTTATTCCTGAGACCACTTTTTAGGAGGATATTTGCAAAGAACTGTGCGTCTAGGGTATACTAAATTGATGTTTACACCAGATATTTAATTAATCATAATTATAATCCACTCACGTTCTATTTTAAGACTTCTGTACCTTTAATAAAGTACCTTTTATAACACTTTCTCCAATCCAATATTATTGATTTGAAATACGTACACAACACACGTCATGACTGATCTATGGACGTTTAAAATTTAACTTTCCCCGCATCTTATAAAGAAATGTATGAACTGTGAAACCGCGGATACGTGGCGTCTAATAACAATAGAGATGCTGTTTTTACGAATGTGTCGGAAATTTCAATTATGATTAATTGCAGTATTATGTTTTTTTATTTGAGCTCGACAAAGTGACTTCACTACACCTGGTAAGCGTATTGCAGTCCAAAAAACCTTTTTTGAGTGGCGAAATGTGGGTGTTCTAGTTCGCTAGTGCGCCTCTGCCTACCCCTTCGGGGATACAAGCGTGAGCTTATGTGAGTTGTGAATCTTGGGTGCGTTGCCAACCTAAAAGGAGGGAAATAGGGATTGGGAAATGGAGGGGGAAAATTGGGCCACCGGAAATCTCACTCACCGAATGAAACGCGACAGCAAGCTGCCACTTTACATCGGCTTTCTGTAAGACAGTGGTATCAAACCGGTCGAGACGGTCCATTCGTGCTGTAGATATTAGTATCTACAGCGAGGCTCTACCACATAAAAACTTATATGTTTAATAATAAAAGCCGACCTAATTTAGCAATAAAGTGATCTGAGCTGGTTTTTTTGTTGCATTAGATTGTGTAATAGGGTTATTGAACCTAAATATATACATACATATGTAGACTCACGCCTGCGGCCTGAGTAGGAAAATTTCTGACAACCGTAAATGTATTTCAACTCGATGCGCGTCTATGAAATTTGTATGAAATATTAACCAAACGTCATCAGTGCGCAGCGAACTCGAATACATTTACATTCACATTAGTTTTTCGTGCTCGGGCTACTGTATCCCCGAACGGGTAGGCAGAAGCGAACTAGAGAACTAGATCACCCACATTTCGCCATGCTAATTTACGTTCCAGATGTGATAGGGGGCGAGCCTATCGCCATATCGGGCACAAGTTCTAAACTCCGGGCTGATACTGAAAAATTAAATATCACTTTGCCCGACCCGGGGTTTTCGAGGCAGTGGTATTCAACCAGTCCAGCCGGCTCATTCGGGCTATAATCAAAATTGGCCCATGGCTCTACCAATCAAACCTCAACTCTATCAAGCGAAAAGTCATTTCATTATACTCTAAAGCATTCAGTTGTTCATAATAAATCAGTTACAATGACAATGATTAATAACATTATTCCAGTTCAATTTGCAACTGTAATTTTGCTATCTAGCTTGCAGGTTGCAGTAATTCGTATCTTCAACATGCTCTCAAAGACGGACTGACGACTGACGTGGACTAATTGTTTAAACGTAAACAGGTTCTCCACTGACACTTATTAAGATTTGTAAGCTAAAAGTAAAATACAACTTACAGGAAATTTGGCGGAGTGTGTGTGCAGCGGTGCGGGGGCGGAGGGCGCGGGCGCGCCGGGCAGCGCCGCCTCGGGCGCCGGCGGCATCCTGTACGGCGGCACGGAGTCGAGGGTGCCTGCGAACACAATTTAAATTATACATACATACATAAACACACGCCTGTCTGCCTGCTGAGTTAAGCAGACTATGGAGCACCAAGTTCGGTTTGACCAGACCTCTTTCGCTTTTTCTACAATTATCGTTTTTTTTTATACATGCTTGTTGGTTACGAGACCTACTTTCATCATTATCATCATAGTCAGCCATAGGACGTCCACTGTTAAACATGGGCCTCACCCAAAGATTCCCAGATCGAACTGTTGAAAGGGGCCTGCATCCAGCGACTTCCTGCGATCTTTATCAAGACACCGGTTCACCTTTGTAGACCGCCTTTACTTTGAAACAATTCAGTTTTTTAATCGAAGAAATAAATAAATACACCCAACAGTCACACACCTAGTCCTGACCCCACACTAGGTATGACCTGTATCGTGGGTGTCAGAAACTATGAGAGACTTTCGGTCTCACAACACCCAGACTTGAAACAAATATCTGTGGGCCACACAAACATCCGTCTCAATGCGGGAATCGAACCCGCGGCCTCACGCCTCACAGCTGGCCACTCGCCGGCTGCGCCACGGTGGCTGTCGACTGACAAAAACTGGTTGACTGGTGGGACACCTGATGGTAAATGATCACCACGACCCATAGTACCAAAAGAATCATGTCATTTTGTTCGGTGTGAACTTTAAAGCAGTGGTGTAGGGGTTGGGAAATCTCACTCATAAAACGAAACGTAACAGCGAGCTATCACTCTACGTCGGTTTTCTGTGAGGTAATGGTATCAAAACGGTCGAGCCAGTCCATAATGGCTCTACCACTTATAAAATAAGTAACTACTAATTTTTTTAGCAGATACTGACAACTGCGTTTATTATTCAAACTTTTTATCTACCTCTAGAGGTAGATAGGACAATAAGGAAACAAGGTTTTCTTCTGCTCGTTTTCTCAGTAGGAGCTATATAACGGCACCACTCTCAACCTGTCCGTCTGTATCAGAGAATTATAGACATTAGCAGACAATGGCACGGATGTACTAAGTGGCTTTTCCCATAGTCACATGGTCTAAGTTCCGAGAGACAAGCAATTTAATAATATATGAGTTTTATGACATAACATCAACAGCTTATTTCATGTGATCTCTTTTCGTACATTAAGCCCTCATTTGCACGAGAGCTTTTTCAACGCGCGTTAAAAACGCGTTGAAATGGAACATAATATGAGTTCTAGTATAGTAACGAGCTACAACGAAGCTTTTTAAAACGCGGTGTTTTTTTAAATGCTGGGCGTTGGGCGGTATATAGGATATACCTTATTAGAAAAAAGGCAAGAATGCTTTTCAAGCAATCATATGACTAGGGGGTTACCACAACGTCTTAAAGCAGTATTATTATAATCTTATTTGTACCGAATCCCGTACAAAAGAATCAAAGTCAGATAATAATAATAAGAGGTGCTATAAGACGTGGTGGTAAATTTTCAAACATGTTGAGACGCTTTTTAAAGGGCGTTGAAAAAGCTCTCGGGCGAATGAGGCCTTAAGCGTCATGAAAAAGTTTAAAAATTAACCATTCATCGAAATATCTCTCATAAGTAGAGTAGGCCGGTGCAAAGATGTGAGGTAGTATTAATACAGGACCCGGTATTGTCATAACCAAGTAATTTTCTTACATAGAGGTATACGTAGACACAGTGTAACTTTGTAATTAGTTGTATAATAAGATTTAAATAACATGTAAAAATTAGAATGTACATATAGTTGTTGCGCCCTTAGTAAAGCGATATCCAAAATATCAATATGTTGATGATAGTCCTTTACAATTTTTCTGTCCTTTAAAACGTCATTTGTTACAATTGTTTATAACTCACATAAATCGCTTCCCGCTCCTGCCTCAGACCGCATTACAGATGGTTTCCTACAATTGTTATTATCTGAGTAATCTTATCATACAATTTGAAGAGATCCGTGCGAATACCGTTAACTCGATTGTAATCATTAAATTATATTCGTGGCATTTCTTTTTTGGATTCGGTGTGAATGAATACTGTAAATTGGTGGACACTTTATCTGGATAAGTTGTATGTTACTTTTTATGGTACATATAGTGATTACACGAAATTACTGAGTATAAACTGCATTCGTTTTTCATTAAAATTAAACTTAATAAAGCAGGTAATTGTATTTCAGTGTTTTGACTTTATTTCTTAAAGTTTACTTCTAAGCGATACTTCGTAATTTTTTCCGGATATTAAGTTACTTTCAAAATATCAGACTTGTTTCTTATGTAATTGTTGAATGTTTTCTAAATGAACACTTTATTATCTTCTTACCCACTTATTCATAATGAAATCTTGGTCTTATCGAAAGCATAACCCTACTTTTGCCTACTTTAGCAAAAAGAGAACTAATATATGTTTATAGAATACAATGTTGCTGGTTACAGAAAAAATATGATTTTTATCTCTGGCAAGCTTCGAAACAAATAGGAAGTCTTGGCTATATATTTTTTATTAATTGTTTCCAAACAATTAATAAAAAATATATATCAATCTTAGATGGAGTCCTAGACTATAACAAAATGAACATCATTAATAATGAACATCAAACTTGAAACAGCTGATCGGAATCCGCCATGTTTTCATGGAATGTTTCAACGCTATTGAACGATTATGAATACAATTTTTATGAAACGTACTATTGCGGTCTTATTACGCTCTACTAAGTTATTATGAATAAAGGGGTTAGAGTCTATCACTTACGCGGTGTTTGAAAAGTATATTCAGATTATTAATATACCTCTAGATTTACTTCTTGATCCCATATTTTTTCAAAACTGCATAGCAACCCTGCAATACGAATTCCCCTACAAAGAGTACCGTTATGTACAGCTGAGTCAAATAAAACGTGTTCGCAAATTTAATGGATCGTCGCAAAAAGTTACCGAACTCGCACCGACGCGACGATGGGTGTCAGTAATTTGGCACCCACCTTTAAAACACTTGTCTCGAGCTTTAAGCTGATTTTATAAGATGCACTGTGTCTCAACGACATTAGACTTATGTCTGAATTGAATTTATCATCAGGGACAACGAGTAATTTATTTATACGATTATTATCAGTACTTATATCTACGTCTTCTTGGTTGCACTCTTCTCTTCTGAAGATCATGTCCATGTTGAAACTTCCGTCGCATCTTTCGAATTATCTCCTTCCATGTTTATCTGGTTTTAAGCTGTCTCATTGCTGTTGTTACTTGTTACTAACGGCTTTAACGGCTCAAAAAAGGAGAGGGTCCACATTTGGCGATATCTCCGCCAAATGTGCACTGATTTTCAAAATTCTTTTTGTGTTCGATAGAGCTTACTTCATGTTTGGTCCAATATAAATTTGGTCACGATTGGATTTGAAGTCGGTCCGTTAAGTTTTTAAACTTCTGATTATTTAGAAAATATTCAGGCAAAGCCAAATAGTAAACAGCTGATTTGTAATATACTTATTTTCATTTTGTGATAAAGTTGAAATCGATTTTTGATTATCAGTTTTTTGTTACGCAGAATTCATAATATATAGTGTGAAAACTCTGGTGTTACTCTATTGAAATAGCTTTCTTTATATGAAAGCCAGCTGTTGGCCAAATTATTTTTACGTTAAAATTATACAAATTAATTTAACAACAAAAATATGCAACCTGTTTCACGGTGAGCATTAACGCGTCAACAATAGTAAAACTTGCATTTTAATTATCTTGATCTCAAGTTAAATTGAAAATATTAGAACCGGTCACCTGCCTGACCTCAATCCCGTCTGAATGATCCAGAAACATTTTCCAAATTTCGAGGTAGTCGGGCAAAAACGCGTTGCTCAACCTGGGATTCGAAACCAAGACCTCCCCAGTCCTGCAGTCTGCATATACGCTGCCACTAAACTAAAAGAGCCAACGCATTGTGTAATATATGTATTATTATACAACAGATACATAATATTAACATTAATTTTGACTCCACACGTTATTACACGAATCCAATAAAAACAAACTTCGTTGCCATTCACACTTCCCCAGTTATCAACATACTTTATTGAATTTGAAGCACAAACCGTTGCCTTAAAGTTGCAATTCAAATGACAAAGCACAAAGGAATGAAAGGCAGGTGCAATCAACCTGAACCGTTTTCTGAACATCTGTTATGTAAACTTCGTAACAGAAAATACGAGGGAGTTCATTTTTGAGGCTAAAAACATAAAATTTATCAAAACTACTAGTAGTGGGAACACACTTATCGTAATTTAAAAAGAAATACATGATCAAGAAATATCTAGTCAATATTTACAACATCAAGAGTGGTAGAGCCACGTTGACGGCAACGTCTACAGCACGAATTCGCCGACTCGACCGGTTTGATACCATGCTCATAGAAAATCGACGTAAAGTAGCAGCTCGCTGTCGCGTTTCGTTTGGTGTGTGAGATTCCGGTGGCCCAATTCTTCTCCCCCTCTCGGTATCCCTTTTGGTTGGCAACGCACCTTTCATCCTTTTTGTGCCTTGAGTGTCCATGGGCGGAGGAGATCACTTACCATCGGGTGACCCATCTGCTCGTTTGCCAGTTTCTGTTGTAAAAAAAATCTAGCTAAATGCATCGTCGTGTGGCATATCTACAGACTGACAGATGAAACAATAGATCTGCCAATCAAAACAGATAAGTGGTGAGATGACTGAATCCCATTTGAGATTTTGGCTAGCTATAGAGCAGTGCAGCTGAAATTCGTAATATATGTCATTGGTTATCATTAAGTCTTGCTCGCTCACCTTATTGGCAAAAGATCTATGGCTGAGTTTCTTGGTATTTCTACTCAAATTGTTGGCTTTTCCGAAGAACCGGTAGATTAATTACGTGTAAAAGTGCCCTTAGTGGCCTATTTACTGTATTAAGATTGAAATTTGAATTTTGGTTCATATATGTGAGAGTTATTCCTCTACATACTTAAGGTATGCAACGACTCAGATAATTGTGGTACCATCAGGATCATTATTTTGGGTGAAATAAGTGAGGTAGGAGTTTTGGGTGGTCTGATTTTAGTCTTTAATGGCCTGCTCGTTCTGTCCGTCAAGTTTTAACAAGTGCTATTAAATATTCCACTGTCTTATTCTTCTAAGCTTCATCAATCTTGCATCTTACATCATCAGGCGACACATTTCAACGTCCTGACATTTGTTCATAAAACGATTACAAAATTAAACCTCTATACGGCTTGATTAATTGGTCTAACAATATTTATCAAGATTTGTAACTTGTTTTGTATGTGTGGGCAGAGCAGTCCATACATACGCTACGTATTAAATTGTAATGTTATTTTTGAGTCTTTTGTCATCTATTTTTAAGGAGATAGGGATTGGCCATTGTACTGGATTATCCTAAAAAATAGATTCTGCTCATTTAGACACGGGAATCTTAATAAAACTTACTTCGTAATAAAAAAAATCTCATATTTATACTTCATCCGCGACCACCTGGGTCCTGAGTACCATATTTAATCCATTCACAAATATTTAAACTCATGAACTAGAAAACGTCCCTAATTTCATATTTACAAAATTAGTAGGATGGTCAGGCTCAGTCCAGCGACCTCTTTAAAAATACATTAGCCAAAAGCTGCACTACCTTCTAGACTGGATTAGCTAGATGTAGTGAAACCCTGACAAAATTAATGTGCCATTTTATCTTTCTGGATACACTCTACAGCAAATGTCTACTTTTCAGTTCACTCATTATATAACGAACTCAAATAACACCGCATAATCAAGGACATTGCATCGATCAGGTAACACACATTTGTATGCGATCTAGATATGAATACCGTTTTCAGAACCACAAACGTAAGTAGCCCAAACCTCAAACATCTATGTTGGAGAACTGTTAAGCCATTGAGTGTGATTGTTTTGAATATATTTGCCATCCACTGTATCATGAATAAGCATATTTTTTCTCATCTTGATGTATCAGAGGACCTATTTTCGGAGAACTATTAGTAATTCTGTAAGTAAATAAGCATAGTTTTTTGCAGCTTGAAAACTATTGAGATAAAACTGCTTCCAAATTTTATGATCAAATATGTAACAAACTCATTCACCCACACAGAGACAATAATCAAAATTATAATACTGCTGGGCTTTCAAATTTAATTCACACGATATGTTCTAGCACGAGTTAAGAATCAGCATATTTGAGTCCATAGTCATAGTCCAGCAGTAGACGTCCTGTGGCTGATGATGATGATGATGATGATGATATTTGAGTCGATTATGCAAAATTACAAAATATTTATCCACTAAGTCCGAGTTAGTGGAATATTTCCCAAAACACCTCAAGAGGAGGCAGCTCAGCATCAAGTCAGACAATCAGCCTTGAATTGTATTGTCTTGTCAACCGTTCCATTGTCTGGCGTGGCTGACACTTGATGATTGACGGCTTGAAGCGTTCGTCATGCAGACGTGAAGGTGTAATGATTTATGTTGGAATAATGTCATAGTGTCATGTCGGTATTCAATATATCAAAGTACAATGGATGCAATAGATGGCTTCAGTGAAGATACCTATAAAAGAACTTTGGAAGAAGGTGATTGGGCATTTTTTTTCAAGAATTGAACACCTAGTTATATCAAAGGATAATGGAGCTGATAAAGTTGAAGATATGAGAAGTGCTTGATGTCGTGTTATAAATATTACATTTGGAGAATTTAAAGTGTAAGATTGATTTTTTGTAGGTCAGTGTAACGCATGCAACGTTAGTTTCACACAATCGAATCATTTCAAGGTAAGTAATTAAAGCAGCGGTGGTTTAACGAGTATTAATACGGACTGTAGTTGAAAGTCGCAGATTATAACCAAGAAAATATACATCTGGCTTTTGAAGTGCAAAGAAATTATTAAATCTATTATTATTTAATTATTTTGCTTATGTTCCAATGGACTTCCACTTTGATCAAAATGATGATTGCCTCTGTTTGCTGTTAGATTCGCCTAAACGCAGGAACGTGTACAAAAATATTGCTAAGAGCCTATTTGTCACCATCAAAAAGTCGTGACCAGTATATCTAAACACATTTTACACTAAAAGCATTTTCAGCATCCTTTTAAAAGCAATAAAAGTTATCGGAGCATATGTTTTACCTAAAGTTGTTTAGAGATGCAGCGAAAACATTAAAATTAACCCGTCAGAGGCGGCACATATATATGTTCCATAAGCGTATGGGCCACCGGAGGCCGAGCCGCCCGTGACTATTTAAACATAAATCACTACCAAAGATTATTCTGTGTATTCAATAGCAATAGACTGGAACTTTGTGTTAATCTTTACGTATTAATCATTAAGATTCATTGTCATGAACATGGATCTATAGAATCCATTCTAAATTATATATGATTCTATGTGATATTAATAATTAATTTTTGGTTGAAAATATATAATATTTAGCAAAGTATCTTACCCTCAAACTTGCTGCAATGTACGTGAGTAGAGGAATGAGGATTGACAATGGAGCCATAAGTTTTGGAAAATAATTAATGATTTTACAAAAAGACTGCCTGATCAGTAGAAGATTTAAGTTGATGCTTTATACCTAGGACAGAGTAAAAAACTTACATTCAAAGTTACTCACATTCTATACATAAAATTTTATTACACGTATAGACAATTCTTTTGATTTATTAGCTAGATAGCCAAAATAGTTATAGTTGCAAGCTAATGTGCTTAAGGTCATTGCAAATACAGGTACGTTAATGATGTGGTCATATATGGAATCTTAAATTAACAATGAAATTATTTGAGGATAATAGAATTAAGATTATGAAATATGTGTAATATAGTGTGTTGCAGAACGTAGGTCTAGCCAAGTGCACGCACGCATGCAAACTCCCGACTGGTATTGAGCAGCATTGGTCGACTACACAAGAAATAAAGTGTGTTAAATATTCGTTTTTAATATTTTTTAACTATATCCTTGATAGTAATGAGTACAATTTTTTTTATTCCCTCGAGGGCACTTTTTCTGGTTATCTTAAAGAAACATCTGATTGTGTGATAACAATAATGTGAATGATCAACGTGAGATATTCTCAACGTGATCTCTTTCATTCCACTTTACATGTATTAGTATGTTGAAATAACTTTTCTACTTCAATTTATATTCTTTATATCATTTACATTTATATTCTATCAAACGCTTGTCCAGTAGCGACAACTTTAGCTATAAGGAAATCCATTATACCAATTTATTTTCTCTATGCTTCTTTATATATTGTTTCCTAGAAAGAGTGGTGTTCAATAGAGTTATCTATCTTTTTATCGCTTATTTTTAATGTAGTTAATAGCGCGCAGCAATAATGTAAGACTCATTTAACAAAATATACTGCGAATTAGGAATTTTAGTAGATTTTGTATCAAGTTATTTTACAAATAAATCACTCTGTAACATGTCTACAAAAATGGAGTTAGCTATGAATCAATAAGCCAAATTAGATAAATTATATTATCTATTAATAATTCATAAGATTGTTATCCACAAAACCATTAATTATACAAAATAAAGATATACAAAGAATAAAAGCAGAAGAAGCCGCATGTGGCATAGCGAAAATAAATTGGAATAAGGGAAAATATTGTATATTGATTCATGCGATTTAAATTCACTGACTAGGAAAAGGTCCAAATATCTGGTAATATACAAATGAGCCTTTGCTGAAACCTTTTCCACCAAAGGACTTTCGCCCTGCAGTGGGACATACAAACTAATATAAATATCGGTTTTCAGCTATACAAAATTACTCAGTTAATTAAAGTTCTGTCGTTCACATATGGACTTGCTTGAATCGTCGCGTAGTTATTTAATTATATTGTAAAAACAGGATTTTAACTAGAAATTTTATAGAGCGTGTTAAAAATGTTTTGATTAAAATAAACAATAAATTCGAGTTCAAGAGAATATTCTCACGTTTCTTCAAACGCATTAATTACAATTGATTCAGTTTCTTATTTTATTTGATGCTATTAGACAATTCGTTACTACATTTTCCTTAGCTTTGCTTTACGCTACATTATCTTTAATAGATTTGGTTTTATCTTCGTCTAACGCTTTATGTATTGCCACCAAATTTGCTCCATAAATACCGATTGGTTCATTTGAATTCAGCTACCTACCTTCACAAGCAGGTCATGTTTCAAGTTACAAATATTCCGAACTATTCCATTCCAGGTATTTTTCTATAAGGACGTTCTAAAGACCTCTAATTACCATTCATGAGCGGACACGTTTTTATAGCCACATTTCCTCGTAAAATAACAGTAACATAAAGAATTTGAACCGGATTTTAGGACTCATCATCACATGAAGTATCAATTATGTCTGCTGATCCGTCAAAGGTCCGATGGAATGTGGGACACGAATTAAATAAAATGTTGACGAAGTGTGAGCGTGTAGACATAAAATATGGCAAGGACACACATACCGTACTGTCCGGCGTGTAAAATGAACCAGTTGATAAAATGTAACGGTTAAATCACAATAAAGTCATCGGCATCACCGGCCGCAGGTCGACTTTCGCCATCCGCGGCGTGCGACGCGGACTCTCATACAAACGCACTGGAACCTTGAGCCGTCGTGATTCACCGATTCATCACGACAAAAACTAAGCTAAAACACATAAACCGCCGCGATGGAATTTGAATTTCAATACGTGACAAAGCGCTCACCTCTTGTCGGAGCGGCGCGCGCACTGGCCGCCAAGCGGGCCGCAGCGGAACCCGTTTTGTAGAAAAAAACACCTCTTCCCGCCCCCGCCGCCGTCATAGCGACCCTTTGCATATTTCCCTGGTCACTGTTTATCATTCCAGCGCTGTCCGCGAGCACCGCGGGAATTTCTTGCAACTTCTCTGGAACTAGTTGGGTGTCGCCGGGTTGAGTGGCCGGCAGTCGCGCGCTCGTCGTTTGCCGCGTAACATTGTCATCCATTTGATTAGACACGGCATCTGCGCTAGGATTTCTCATGGCGAGCGGTATACGCCCGTAAACGGGTTTGGTGGTGTACTTCTCGGTGCTGTCGATGATGCGCGGTTCGGTAACCGGTTGAGAATTGGCAAATGCGTTTACTTTCAATATCTCATTGGCTTGGTGCAATAGTTTTCTCTGTATGTTTTCTATCTCGCCTCTGGAGGCTCGCGAGTTTTCTGACAGTTCGGCTATCAGTTGGGTGACGTTGAACTCTGCCATTTTGGAGGTGGTTGCTTCATTAACGTCCATGACAGTGTTCTTTTTGTCGATAGGTTTTTTCGCTTTTACTTTCATGTCTTTGTCTGGTGGGGTCACTACTATGGCGGGTACTTCTTCTTGTGGGTTTGTTTCCTTTTTACTTCTCTTAACTTTCCTTACAGTCCTGCTTGCCATTACATTGTTAATGTAATGGTGATTGCGAGTGATGTGAGCACTGTTTGCTCCGGCATTTTATTCAAGGTAATAAATCTGAGTCCGAGCTTTTAAATAGAAAAATGTTAAGTAGACGTTTTTATTGAGGCTTCCAATTTGGATAGGAATTTTAATTAGACGTAAAACACTGAAGTAAGTCTTCTAACAGAGGTGCGTGGGGAGCTCTTGTGGGTACAGTATGTGTTGGCAGCTGGCACACTTTCGTTTATTTCATAATCCTTTGTTACATTTTGTTTTTTGTGAACTGGGAATAAAATGGAGTTACTGTGAATACTGTTCCCACGTGTTTCTGCACTCATTGTGTTATTATTTACGGCTTTAAATTATTATGGTACGCTTCGATTATGCGTAAATACCACTTGTGTTTCTATTATGGGAATTTACCGGTACTCTATATAATTATTGTGAAACTTTGATTGTTACCGGACAAGACTTCAAATCTAGTAACAACGACTCTATTTCTTAACAGTCTGAAGTAAAGAAGGCATGAAAATACAGCCATGTTTGTTTTTCATATGTTTTTAACCGCTTTATTGAACTCATTATAGTAAACTAGTGTATTCCTATGGTCCTGGGTTGAATTCCGAAGTCGAACAATATAATTCTTGTTTGAGTTTTGAAAGCAATATCATTTGATGCATTTGATGCACCTGATTAAAACTAAAATGACGTAACTAGTGAGTAAAGTATCGGTTAGCGTAATCGTTATGTTTAAGCGTTCGTTACGGACGACATTTCTGAAACAACACTTATTTTTGTTTAAAGAAATAATCGTCATTCAGTAGATAATACGAACATGCAACAACTATAGCTTAATAGTAATTATGTACATAACAATCATAAATATGTACGTAATATAATACAATCAAGAATCAAGATAGATTAAAACTTTGCTAGTCACTTTGGATCCGGGACTGATGTTGCCAAATTTAATTTGCATACGCGTTATGTCATGGAATAATTAATGATTTTCTTCCCTGGGGTTAAATGAATTGTGCAAGAAATATACAATAGTCCTATTGGGAATAACACAATTGATAATTGCGACATAACGCATATTGGTTGTAGAGTTTTTATGATTTAACTTGTAGTATTGATGCAATGATTTTGCAGTCTACAGATATTCGTTTCAACTTTCAAGTTTGAGTGTTGTGGAAAGTTTCTCGTAATTTTCGAGTTTCGTGATAAGGGAATTCCCTGACTATTAGGGACTGTTGGGAGAATTTTTGACTAAGAGGTAAATGATCATTTAATCCCAAAATTTAGATTGATAACAAGCAAATTTAATTATTAATACTAAGACACAGACAGGGAGACGTTATCTCTCCGAAACTGTTCACTACCGCATTAGAAGATGCCTTCAAGCTCTTGGAATGGAAAAGATTCGGCATCAACATCAATGGCGAGTACATCACTCACCTTCGATTTGCCGACGATATCGTTGTCTTGGCAGAATCGCTGGAAGATCTAGGTACTATGCTCGAAGACCTCAACCGAGTTTCCCAACAAGTAGGCCTTAAAATGAACATGGACAAGACGAAAATCATGTCGAATGTCCATGTCGTTCCTACCCCAATTGGTATAGGGAA
The DNA here is from genome assembly GCA_036417725.1 of Clanis bilineata. Lineage (NCBI taxonomy): Eukaryota > Metazoa > Arthropoda > Insecta > Lepidoptera > Sphingidae > Clanis > Clanis bilineata. The sequence continues at coordinate 15,653,594 of CM071154.1, read as the reverse complement.
CTCAACTCTCGAAGTTGTAGACGAATATGTCTATTTAGGACAAGCGGTCCAGCTAGGCAGGTCCAACTTTGAGAGAGAGGTCATTCGTCGAATCCAGCTCGGCTGGGCAGCATTTGGGAAACTACGCAAGGTCTTCTCGTCCAAAATACCTCAGTGCCTGAAGACAAAAGTCTTCGACCAGTGTGTGTTACCAGTGATGACTTATGGCACTGAAACGTGGCCTCTAACTATGGGCCGCATTAGAAAGCTCACAGTCACTCAGCGAGCTATGGAGAGGGCTATGCTCGGTGTTTCTCTACGTGATCAAATCAGGAATGAGGAGATCCGTAAAAGAACGAAAGTCACCGACATAGCCCAGAGGATTAGCAAGTTGAAATGGCAGTGGGCAGGGCACATAGCTCGTAGAACTGATAGCCGATGGGGCAGAAAAGTTCTCGAGTGGAGACCACGTACCGGCAAGCGCAGCGTAGGACGTCCACCTACAAGGTGGACCGACGACCTGATAAAGGTCGCAGGAAGTCGCTGGATGCAGGCCGCTTCCAACAGGTCGATCTGGAAATCTTTGGGGGAGGCCTATGTTCAGCAGTGGACGTCCTATGGCTGATGATGATGATGATGATGACTAAGACACGTTTGCAGATTACTTTGATTAAGGTAGTTTAAGAGCACGTTGTTACTATGTGTTCTTATTTTTGGGACATTTTTTTATCTATCGCTGGTCTATTAAAAGTAAAAAGGTATAAGTGTCTGTATTAGTTATACAATTTGAATGTATTACACGTTTGTTCCTTATCTTTCAATGTTGTAACAATCATAAACGATCGTGGCCAAATTTGGCATGCGTATAATTTGCTACCACTAGTATAGTTGCTTACATTGAGAAAATGAAAGTTTCCGAGAAACAAACTCTTTGATTTGTAATATTAACAATTATTTAAGTTTTATATCAGCAGACAAGTGCCGGAGGTTCGAGACCAACCCGAAAAATGGAGCATACACCTCTGATTTTTTGTTTAGTGTATTTTCATTGTGAATTATCGCTTGCTACAACGGTGAAGGAATATAAAATACATCGAAATAAAACTATTCTTACGGATTCTATCACGATTAGGTTTTAATTATTATTCCCGACGTTTCGAAGGCTTTGCAGTCTTCGTTGTCACGGGTCAGTCTGACCCGTGACAACGAAGACTGCAAAGCCTTCGAAACGTCGGGAATAATAATTAAAACCTAATCGTGATAGAATCCGTAAGAATAGTTTTATTTCAATGTATAATATTCACGTAAACTTAAGAAATCAGTATATAAAATACATCGTAAGGAAACATGCATACCCAAGAATTTCTACACAAGTAATTCGAAGGTATGTGAAGTCTACCAACCCGCATTAGGCCAGCGTGGTAGACTAAGGCCTAACCCTTCTCTTGGTATAAGAGGCCCGTGCTCAGCAGTGGGTCAGTATTATAATATTACAGGGCTAATATTATTATTATTTTAGTTTTATTGTTCGAGGATGACCTAACCCTCAGAGGAAGTTAGCAGGGTCTTAGGCGCATGACCAGAGCCGATATATTATTATTTTTATGGACAGGGTGAATTTAATCACAAGTAGAGTAGTTATTGTCTAAAAGAGAGTAAATGACAGGAAGCCTACAGATAAAAATGACGATCTTTAGAGTCACGACCCACGGTTACCCCTCTGAATCCAGCCCTGAGTCAAGCTTTCTATAAAATCTGTCTGCCACAGACACCATGTTTGGACGTCGGTTCAGCCTGTTATGTCTATCTAGGTGACAAATAAAGCAAAGCAGCGAGATTTAACTGCGTGCTGGTGCACAAATTAGCTATTGTAAATGGAGGGTTGCTAGCAAATAGTGAAATAAGACTTTGTAATAATTTCAATCGTCTTCAAAGCGAGGTTATCAATTCGCCTGTACTTTTTATGTATGTTATCTTCGGCAAATATGGACCGATTTTCAAGGTTATTTTTGTATTACATAGAGCTTACTCCAAGGGTATATACATTAAGTCATTTGATGGGATATTCAAGTCGTTTTAATATATTAAATTTGTCATTATTGTATTATCAGTTATCCCATACATAATAAGCTTAGTACAGCACCCAATTTTTGTAGAGCTTAATTTCACCCCGTAATGTAATTCATTCTGGATAAATTTTAACACTTTGACAAGGATAAGAGTAGTCGGAGGAACGAGGAAGTGGGTCACCTGATGGTAAGTGATCTCCACCGATCATAGACAAGCACGATAAAAATAGAGTCATGGGTAGAGCTAGAATTAAAGGAAGGGAATAAGATTGGGAATCGGAGGTACGATTTGGACCACCGATTTGGGTTTTTGAATAAGAACATTTTCAAATAAGTTAAACATAACATTAGCTTACGCATATATCTCCGAACAGATAGGCAGAGGTGCCCTAGTGAACTAGAACACCCACATTTCGCCTAACTTAGTTCCGACCCAGATGTGATAGGATGCAAGTCTATCGCCATATCGGGCATAAATTCCAGACTTCGGGCTGAAATGGAAAAATCTAATATCACTTTGCCCGACCCGGGGATCGAACCCGAGATCTCAGGACAGTAGTCGTACCGAAATTTAACGACGCCTCCAAAGCAGTGTGTTACTAGATATCTTAGGTAAATGTGGAGTGATTTTCAATTTCGATTTATTTACTATCGATATGTATTAATTCATCCAATGATAACTTGTTGTAAAGAAAGTTGTAGTGACTGCTTCGGTGGCGTGATGGTATTTCGGTACGACTACGGTTCTGAGGTCTCGGGTTCGATCCCCGGGTCGGACAAAGTGATATTGGATTTTTCCATATCAGCCCGGAGTCTGGAATTTGTGATACAGGCGTGAGCTTAAGTTATGTATTATGTTATGTTGTAAAGTATATCCCCTTACATAGTTGTTTATTATTTCAATGCCTTTCCCTTAAGTATTTTGTTACAAGACAAACTGTACTGACTACAATGTCTACAATACCTAGAACTTTGTTTTGACTTAAATAAATCTTCAAACGAGCAGCTACATAAAATGTTTTGGATATAAAGTGACTGCCTCGGTGGCGTGATAGTATTTCGGTACGACTACGGTTCTGAGGTCTCGGGTTCGATCCCCGGGTCGAGCAAAGTGATATTCGATTGTTCCATATCAGCCTGGAGTCTGGAATTTGTGCCCCATGTGGCGATAGGCTCGCCCCCTATTACATCTGGGACGGAACTAAGCTCGGCGAAATGTGGGTGTTCTAGTTCGCTAGTGCGCCTCTGCCTACCCCTTTGGGAATACAGGCGTGAGCTTATGTTATGTGTAATGTGTTATTTTTTTTCCTACTTAAAAACCACAATAACTTCAAATTAAATAAATTATTGTGCGCTATATCAGCGGAGATCCCCTTTATTCTGGGTGTCTTGCCGCCTCCCTTTAGGCATGCAGCACCCACAAGGGAGCGTTATCGCCCACTTTGGGAAAGACTGATCTAAATGATTAACACGAGTTATATTAGATATCGTACCTCATATTGGACGCATACCTCAAATATTATGTGTTGATTATTAAACAACATAATATTATAGATACTCATAAATATTTATGTTACAAATGGAATGTTAATAATCAATTTGTTTTGAACTTTTAAGGTATAGCTGTTAATTACTGCTGACATTTCTGTTAAATGTTTTATTGAACATAATTATAAATATATTTATTATTTTTCGACCGACTTCCAAAAAGGAGAAGGTCCTCAATACGTCTGTATTTTTTTTATGTATGTTACGCGATATCTCGACTGAATGTGGACCGATCTTCAAAATTATTTTTGTGTTCGATAGAGCTTCTTTCAAGGCCCCATATAAATTTGGTCACCATCGGATTTGAAGTCGGTCCGTTAAGTTTTTAAACTTGGAATTATTTCATTTATAGGTTTCGTTTCTTTTTTCCAGTGTATATGGCTACCTTAGTGACTTAGTTGTATTTTAGTACGACTAACGTCCTGAGGCCTCGGGTTCGATGCCCTTGTCGGGGCAAGTGATATTGTTTTTTTTTTATATCAGCCTGGAGTCTGGGAATTGTGACCGATACGGCGATAGGCTCAATTCCTATCACATCTGGGACCGAACAAAGCTTGGCGAAATGTGGGTGTTCTAGTTCGCTAGTGCATCTCTGCTTACCCGTCCGGGGATACAGGCGTGAGCTTATGTTATGTTTTATGTTATAACAAATATAGTAACCTCTAAAAATGCGGAGGCGAGTGCGCGCCCCATCGTCTGCTGAATCACAACATTAGCATTGTATTACCACCTACATAACTTCCATATTTATGTGTTGGTGTGCAATGAGTGGCTGTGGGTTCGATTCCCGCACAAATTCGGGTCTGTCTGTTGTGGTCCAGTGGAGTCTGTAAGTCCTGTGATACCCAGGTTCACGATACTTAGTGTGGGGTCTGGGTTGTGTACTGTATTCCTGACATGGGAATCGAACCCAGGATCCGACCCAAAGCATTACGCAGCCACTAGACCAAGAAGGCAATTCTGTAGGCCAACCATGAGTTTTTTTGACATTCCTGGCTAGGGACTCCGTAAAATATTTATTTGACAAACACCCGAACGCCTCTAGCGGTTACGCGGGGAACTGACGTTTTTCATAGAAATTATTTTACGGAATCGCTAGCGTGAAATGTCAAAAAATCTCATGGTCGAGCTACTGTCAACTGTTTTATAAATGCTAACGATAAAAATATCCCCTATATTATGAGCTATAATTCACGAGAAAATTTTGTTCACGTCAGACTGTTTTATGGCAAATGCAATATAAAATGTGACAAATTCTAGTTTGATAATTGGATGTCTGTTATAAGCTGTGAATTGATGTTTAGTGCCAATTATATACGTCTAGACTTATAATCTCACTTTAATGACCATAAAATCTGAAACTCGAGCAGTTACAAATAGATAAGACTTTAAAAATACCAAACACTCACAAAGGCTGACACCTATAGAGCGAACTTCAACTAAGTCTGTGTCAAAGAAACGAACTCAATGAGAATTTGGAATTTTTAAATCGAACTTAGACTTAGTCCGAGTGATTTTTTAAAAGAAAACAGACTGTCAGACAGACAAAGTCAAAGTTCGATTTAAAAATTCCAAATTCTCATTGAGTTCGTTTCTTTGACACAGACTTAGTTGAAGTTCGCTCTATAGATCTCAGCTTTACTAAAAGTTCGATTTAAAAATTCCAAAACACTCCTGGGGGTTACCACCATCTCTTATAGCAGTATTGTTATAATAATAATAATAATATTAACACCCAACAGTCACATACATAGCCCTGACCCCACACTAAGATCGAGTCTTGTGTCGTGGGAATCAGGAACTACGAGAGACTTTCGGTCTCACAACACCCAGACCCGAAACAAATATATGTTATAATCTTGCTTGTACCGATTCCCGTACAAAAAAGACGAAGTAAGATTACAATAATACTGCTATAATAGGTGGTGGTGACTCCCCTGAGATGAAGTGTCCCATACAACGGTTGCTGGTTTAAAATAGATTTTTTCAGCGTAGAACCTCCTCTTCTCGTCCACAGCTAGCGGAGTGTATTCCATATAGACAAGTATCACTGTCTACACTGACAATTTGCTATTTACATAATTTCAAAAAATCATGACAAATACAGATTTTTCAAAATAGCAACACTCGCCTTATATTTTAGATCGACAGGGGGCTGAAGATGATAGTGATGCTGCAAGGGTTTAAGAAAATAATTGTGCTAGTTTTTTGTCTTCTCTAATCGAAATGCTTGTGCATGTCACTGCGACAGCTGATTATAGCATTATAAAGATTGCTAGTTGAAACACGCCAGGATACTATTCGCAAGGTGTTCCAAAAATTGTGTAATGTCGTTGAACCGGCACGAGCTGGCCGAGGAGCGGAATCACACGCGACTGACCTCCAACAATGGGTGAAAGAATAGCTTTAATTACATCAAACAATGGCTGCTTTACAATTGTATACTAGTAGTAGAAATAAAGAAAACTTCCAAGACTTCATATTGATTTCAAAACATTGATATTGTGGTAACACAAAATCAAAGACGATTGATACCAATTGATTGATATCAATCGTCGTTGCACAAAATTAATGGTAATTTTAAATGCATCAATATAATATACCCTAGATGCACAGTTCTTTGCAAATATCCTCCTAAAAAGTGGTCTCAGTAGTAAAACAAAGAAAAAGATCACAAGTTCTAATTAAACCAACACAAATATAACCCTATGCATGCGCAATAAAGTAGCTTTTTAAACGAAATAAGCAAGCGTTCTTAAATTTGAATTTTCAAATTTAGAATTCCATTGGCGTCGGAATGTATGCAAAACGAGTGCTTAAGCACTCCTTTTCTCCACTCTATTTTCCGAGCGTCAACTGTGCATCTAGGTATATAATATATCGATGTTTAAATGACCTAACCTTGCTAGTTGTTGAGACCATAAGTCTCATGTATTTGGAAACCCAGGTAAACAATCATCGTAGATATCAAAAATTTGTCTGTTTGGGCAATAAAGAATATTTCGACCTATCCAAAGAATAAAGCCACATATGATAATGAATCGAAACTGCTTTCTTATTTTTCTGAGCCTATTTATTGACCTGTATATTTAACTAGTGAATACCTTTTTAAGCCATGTCATAATTTAACTTGTTATTATGTCATAAATTTAAAAAAATACTAGTATTAGTTAAATATATAGGTTAATTTAAGCTCAGAAAAATATAAAAGCAATTTCGATTAACCATCACATGCAACTTTATTCTTTGGATAGGTCGATTTTATCAACAACATACAAATAATAAAAAGTTTTGCATATATAACCGAGCCGAGAAATAAGGGGCAGAGTATTGTAACATTCCGTGATAAAATATATTGGACAATTAGAATATATTTTCTAAAAACCAAAAAATAAAATAAAAGCTTCTCTGTCATTAGAGACTGTGTTAAGAGAAACTTAATCACACTTAGGTTGAGATCTATAGAGCGAACTTTGACTAAGTCTAAATCAAAGTAATGAACTGAGTGACGATTTGGAATTATCAAATCGAACTTTGACTTAGTCCGAGTTATTTTTTACAATAAAAACTGACTGACAGACAGACCAAGCAAAGATTTTCTTGTAAAAAAAGACTCGGACTTAGTAAAAATCCTCACTGAGTTCGTTCTTTGACTTATCCTTAGTCGAAGTTCGCTCTATAGATCTCAGCCTGAGATCTTATGTGAATCTGTTAAACAAACCGTTATAGCAATTCATACAAATGTAAACGAACTTAGACATCGGTGATAAAAACTTGTACACAGCTTCATTACTTCTATGTTATGATCATAAATTGTGAACATGGCAGGCAATACAAAGAATTCCAGGAAATATAATCTAACGTGGTGAGATGTTTTTGTCAAGTCCCTTGTGAGGTTCTAACATAACCTCACGCCTGTATCCCCGAAGGTGTAGGCAGAGGCGCACTAGCCAACTAGTACACCCACATTTCGCCAAGCTTAGTTCCGACCCAAGAGGTTCTGATGAAAGGCCGACCCCTGCAAGTGCTGCAGAATTACGAATATCCCCACCACCTACATAAAGGAGAGCAGATACAGGGCCGGTTAAGTCGGACAGTTTGGATCGGTCAGTCAGACATACCTCTGAGCTCAAGCTCGGAGAGATGCGTATCCGAAATTCTTCGTATTAAAAAGGGATAAGGGTTTGGAGATAAGCTTTTTAAATTTATTTTAATTTCAATGTGCCTTGTAGACTATTCCGCTTTAATCCGGCGATACATGTACCACATGCATCAACTAACTATAGGCAAAATAGTTTTTTTGTGCGAGCGTGTACCAACTTTAACATGCTTTGCCAACAGGATGATCTTGATCCTTTCTTGACCACTGTTGCTTCAGCTAGGAGATATTTGAGCCCTGAATTCTTTCAACAGAATCTTTAGAAACAATGTTTTGTACCGTGCTAAATTTAAGCTTCTGAGGTTTAGAGTATTCGATGTATTTAATAATATTAAACTGTAAAAAAAATGCTGTACATTATCTAAGCAAATACTATAAGCGAAAACTTGTAATCGGTGATCTGTTGTTATATTATGATAATTACTCTATAATATTAAACTGTAAGTTTTCTACGAATAAATAAATAAATAAAATAAAGAATTGCCGGATTCAAAGCTCCTACTTTTCAAAAATGATGAAATATGAAATTATAATTTATTTATAAATCTGACGGATCGTGTGTGGAATTAGAGGGATGGATATTAGAAAGATGGTGGTTGTAATCCATTTAGTAAACCAGTTTATAGTTTGTCTATGGTTAGAAGACCCACTAGCGCGTTCGTCGGCCTTTAATAAGTGTTGCTTAATATTTCACTCAATCATCTGACCGCTGTAGCAATTTGATTTAAATAATGTATGCAAAATGACAGGAGACTAAACATAATTACAAATGCTTTTATCTTTTCGTGTTATAAAGATAATTTTAGATGTTTATGTGAGGAATTCTATAAAAAATATTTTAATAGTATTGACACCAGTACTAAGGTAGTATTTGGGTATGGTTCAGGGTTCGATTTCCAGCAAAAACTACCAACTGAAAAGCACACACAGTATGTATATGACTTTAATAATTATGATAAATAATTACACCCAACAGACACACACCTAGTCCTGACCCCACACTAGGTATAACCTGTATCGTGCGTGTTAGAGACTATGAGAGACTTTCGGTCTCACAACACACAGATTTGAAACAAATATCTGTGGCACACAAACATTTGTATCAATGCGGGAATCGAACCCGCGGCCTCTCGCTTCACAGCTGGCTACTCGCCCGCTGCGCCACGGAGGCTGTTTTAATGCATTTATGTTCTGTTTCCCGAAGGTTGATCAATGCCTAAACTAACTTAACTTTGCTAAAACTCACTTCGAGTCAAAAACTGTTTCCTAGAACTGTTTTAACGCTATTGAATTCCAAATTTTAAAGTGTTTTAACAGTAATAACAAAGCTCTATTTCTCTGTCAGGTTAATGTTACTTTGACCACGCTTTTAGAAACCAGAGTTAAGTTATTTTGACAAACACGGATACGGTTTACGGATTCGAACTCATCGTTGAATCGTATACGAACCCCATGGCCAACTATAACCAAATTACCATGAAACCTTGGGTTTCTTTATTCCACCAGAAATCCGGTCCGTAATACTAAAGTATTTTGGTTTATTTTATCGAGAAAGGAAATTATTATTTTTTTACATCGTCATAAAAGGATGTGCTTTCCGTTGTATGCAAAATTATTCATGACGAAGGTATGTATTTTTACAAGGTTTATAATAATTAGTGAAATAATTATTACGTAATTATGTATTAAAATGGTAATTGACAGCCTCCGTGGCGCAGCGGGCGAGTAGCCGGCTGTGAAGCGAGAGGCCGCGGGTTCGATCCCCGCACCGAGACAAATGTTTGTATGGCCTACAGATATTTGTTTCGGGTCTGAGTGTTGTGAGACCGAAAGTCTCTCATAGTTCCTGATACCCACAACACAAGACTCGATCTTAGTGTGGGGTCAGGACTATGTATGTGACTGTTGGTTGTTATTTATTATTTATTTATATTTATTTAATTATATTATTGAAATCAATTGGAAGCCTCAATATTACGTTTTTGTTTGTCCTCTTATTTTAAGAAAACATCATGATTGTTGAAGATTTTGTACATCTTGTTTTATGTAGGGTAAGATGTCATGGCATAACATGTCTTTTACGCTCTCAAAAATCACACCTGACTTACTACACTAAATTAAATATTTATTTACGAAATACGATGTCACTGTTTGAAGAACGGTGTTGCGATTCACATTTAATGACTAGACACATATTGACACAAAAATTGTCACTATCACATCACGAATTGTCATTAAAAATCATAATTCGATTTCGTTTTTGATATCGTATTTTGAAAATAATCCGACACTATATTACACATTAATTACGTACAATTCTGTTTAGAATTATTTAAATTTAGAATTATCGGACGTTCGATACACTATGATAGAAAATCATCACATCACGTTTTGTTCGAAATTTTTCGTATTTTCGAAATAGGAACCGCGCTCTCATTGGCTCGCGGGCCGGTAGAGCACAAGGAGGTACGCGTACAAATTACAGACTGACTGTGACTGCGTACGTTGGGCCGAGATTCGCTTTCTTAGCCCCAAGTGGTCCGACGTAGACTGTGAAAAACTAGACGCGGCATCAACAATGGACGCTTGTATAACTCGGTGTAGATGACTCACGGTTAGTTTTTGTGTAAAATATAATTTTTAAAAATTAACATTTATTATTACTTAAATAGCTACTGTGTATGCATAATTTTCACGCGAAGACTTTGTAGTATTTAAATACAGTGATCAAGATTTATTTTTGCTATATAGGGGATTATTTTTCTTCAGTTAAAACATATCTATAGTGCAAGTGAAAAATATCTAGACTTGGCTGGTATTTTTTACTGTCTCTCCTTTATTACTCTACATTGATTTAGGTGGTGCAGCTTCGGACAAAGCAAGATGGATTATTGCTTCGAGCAATTTTAAATGAAGGAAGGTCTGATACTGGATTACAAACCAGATGGGCCAGATGGTAAGTGGTTACCATCGCAAATGAACATCGGTAATGCCAGGGCCATAGCCAAGTCAGTGCCTGTGGAAAAAAAAGTATAGGAATATTGAAGGGTCGAGGCTATTTGGGCATCCTTTATTTTTTCCTACAGCGGGATTAACAGGCCCATTTTTAAACGTATATTGTACGTTAGATGGTAAGAGAAATGTTTACGAATTCGCAAGTTATAACGGTTAAATGAATACTTCATTCCTTATTCAGGTTAAAACCGCGGCCTGCGATATTGAAGGTGTAAACAAGGTTTTTTAAGCAGAAGTTAAGGTATCAGTAGGTCACCTGATAGCAAGAGATCATTGTCAGGAGGACGAAATGAAATAAATACACGTAACAATCACACACACATAGTCCTGACTCCAATCTTATAAGGTGAGTTAAGCTAAATGTAGGATCGGACAACGTTAAATATTGAAAAACTTGAGACATTTGTAAATGAATTATGAAGCATTGAAGATGACGTTCAGAGTCCCAAACACATTAAATTTAGTAATTGAACAGAATTTCTATGACCTTCTGGAGAGTCAAATTAAGAGGTTCCTGTCTTCAATCCTCTCCTTTTCCCAGTAGGCAGTAAGTTGGTTGTGAGTACGGCATTGGCCATGTTCATGAGCGACAATAAAAATATATCACAGGTGACAACGTTCGTGGTATAAATTCGTGAATTTCTCGAAGACCCACGATTCCTGAATTTAAAATTCCATACAGTGTTGGTCTACTACAACATATTTGGTATATAAAAATTACAAACATTTTAAAATGTCTCCAACTTCGTAGTATTTTACGTATATCCTACTTAGCTCGATCTTAGCTGAATTCACTATAAGAGTTTTAGAGTGGCACTACATTTACATCTGAGTTGTTCTCAATAAATGATATGTGGGAAGAATATTTGTTCACATAAGAGTTATTTGTCTTTATTTATGAATGCGTTAATGCTTTATTACTTTGCTAATTAAACTGAAGTGTGATTTACTCAAAATTTACATTTTTGTATATTTCTTTTGACCACGCCTTTGTATTAAAATTCATGTAGGTTTCTAGGTCGTTTAGGCCATCTAAGAACAATTCTTGTACGGTTTACAACCTACGTTCGTACTACACAGTAAAACAAGGCAATCGTTGCCTTTTACTTGAATTTTTAAGTTGTTGAGCTGTATTATTGGTAGGGTTCTTTCACAATGGATCAATATAATGTGAGGTAGTAGTAAATAATGTATTATATTGTTGAGTTAAATTATTATCAGTGTTGTTTTCAAGACTATTAGAAAACAACTAACTAGCATCTTGATTTAGGATAGCTTGATTTAAAAACTCGCTGATTTGTTGTGTGTCACAGTCATTTGGAATAAGAGATTGTCAAAGATAATTGTAATTACCATGAAAAATAGTTTTCTCATTTACCTTCTCGTATAAAGGCAAAATAAGTGAATATGACGTTCCTTTTTTCTTCCTGCTTGATATCTAAGTCTACTAGGACCGGACGAAGTTAAGGTAATATTAAATAATTGTTAATAAGTGTTGTAGCAACTTTGTCTATTGTTCTTCTTCTAAACTGTTAAGTGCTGGTCCAATTTTTTTTAAATATTACACCCCAAATCTCTTAGCCCTGTCTGCAACATATTTTATCTGTTATATCTACATGGTAGTGGTGCAGTACTGTCTGTCACACGTGGCTGGCTCCACTAATGTGCTGTGGTCGGGCTCGGCTGCCCAGCGGTCGCGGGTATCATCCCGGCTGTTGACTCCAGCGTGGTGTATGCGTTGCCATGGGATATTAGTGGTATCAGTAATACCATTTCTTTAACTCTGAATATTGATAGACCTGCCTCTGGAGATTCAATGTTCGCTTTTTATTTAAATTTTTATTTTCCTCCTTTTTTGATTTTGCTTCAGATTGATGATTCATAGAATGTGTCACATTATCCGAAACGTACATACGTAATCTTACGCCGGTATCTTGTATATTATTTTTAGACCAAAAAAGAGAACTGATGATACTATATTCATACGTGTACTATCTTCTTTACCTTTACCAGCTTTGTTTCCGAAAAGTTTCTTAGCAAGTATTATAAGATAAGTTTTGTCATTGAAAATTTTACCAGTATTGCAATTTGATACTAACATAAAAAGGTACACTTTGTTGTTATCCAACCTGTTTCAAAAGACCATCTTAATCTGGGTGTATAGAATCTATACTATAGATATATTATAAACAAAATAATCAAATAATTGTATTTGATCTTTATTTCTATTGGCTTCCGATTAAAACAGGCATTAGAACAGCAAACGGCAAAGGTACCAACATAACAGTACTTCATGTTAATACTTCAGTTCATTGTTTATTGGCAGAGGCGAGTAGAAGGCATAAAATTACCGATGTTAACACTCCGATGCTTCTGATTGTAGCAAATACTGAAGCTATTATTGTTTAATTACCAAGCTGCGTTACGCGTAGGTACGTGTTGATGATTTCTATCGATAGAAAGCGTTTCCTTTGTATTAAGCGTTAGTTATTTACGTATTATAGATGTTTTGGAGTTTTTGCTTTACATTATTATATTATTAATATCGCAGGAAGTTGCTGGATGCAGGCCGCTTCCAACAGGTCGATCTGGAAATATTTGGGGGAGGCCTATGTTCAGCAATCGACGTCCTATGGCTGATGATGATGTTGATGATTATATTATTAATATGATTCGAGACAACTCTGCATATGTTACAAATGGTTCATACCCCTTGCTTTATCAAACTGTGCTAAATTAGATCTTTGATTTTTGCCTTGCTCTCATTTACATAATAGTCTTTTACTTTATTATATCATACTCTATTATAATTTGATTCATTATTACATTATATCTACATACTTTGGGTCGATGCTCTATTATAGTTAGTTTAAGTATGATTTACCAACAACTACCATAAGTATGTGCATTACACTTTGCAGTAACATTAAACAGCATTTCAAGAAGACTAAATTACTTAATCAAATCACTTCCAACGACTGAGTTACAAAAACTCGCACGTTCCACATACTAGTGTGGATTATGTTTTCTTGCATGTGCTTCTTGATGGTGACATCACTGGTCAGTTTAAATTTGGGATAAAAATTTTATAATTTTTGTTATCGATGACAGTGTTTGTCCCAGTTTTATGATCCGATAGGGATTCTATAATACGTCATCATATGATAGAAAGTTATACCAGCATAGAACATTGTTTTGATATTTGAAGATATAATGGCGCTTCCATTGTGTAATCATAATCGGCAATATTGTTAATTTTCTAGTTTAATTTAGCAAGCAATATTTTTTCTGATCGATTAAAAGTTTCAAAAACTTGTAGATGTTTTCAAGGTTCAGGGCTTTCCTCCATATTTTTCATACATATCAGCAGCTCGTTGCTGTTAGACAAGCTACTGCGATTTTTCGAGACGAGCGGTAAAGACGTATTCCCTACGTTTCCTTCAGCAAATCCAATTCCGCATTTTTAGTAACTTCCATCCTTTGTGAAACACCCACACTTGGCTAGATAATACTTCCTTTCAAAAAACCTTCAGTGCATTGTCTACAATTCGGCGCTTCCATGGTCGCAGTACAGTAGCCGGTGGTTCCAGATCGCCACGCGCCGCGGAGCGTGACGTGGCGCAATGCCTGAAGTAACTGGCGAGCTCTTCACGTAATATGAGCATATATACATAAGCTCACACCTGTATTCCCGAAGGGGTAGGCAGAGGCGAATTACCACTAGAATACCCACATTACTGCCTCGGTGGCGTGGTTGTATTTCGGTACGACTACCGTCCTGAGGTCTCAGGTTCCATCCCCGGGTCAGGCAAAGTGATATTGGATTTCTCCATATCAGTCTGGTGTCTGGAATTTGTGCCCGATATGGCGATAGGCTCGCCACCTGTCACATCTGGGATGGAACTAAGCTCGTCGAAATGTGGGTGTACTAGTTGGTTAGTGCGTCTCTGCCTACCCCTTCGGGGATACAGGCGTGAGCTTATGTTATGTTACCCACATTAGCGTATCGCCATATCGGGCATAAATTCCATACTCTGGGCTGGTACTGTGTAGAAAACTATCTCATTATTGTGGTAGCCTTCTTGGTCTGGTGGTAGCTTATATGGCATCTGGAGCGGAGGTCTTGGGCTCAAATCTCAGGTCGAGCAAAGCAGTCCTTGAAGTCAATTTGTCTAGAATTGGATCCTCTGGATTTGACTTTAGACAGGCTTATAATGGGCCATTTTATTAACGAAACGCGCCTTATTCCACCACCCTTACCTAATACGGGTGTATTCCACACTTTGAAATTTTAAGGCAGATTTCCTACACACTTTGACAAAGTTTATACTTTTAGGTACATAACTACTTGCCAGATTTAATATGGGAATGTTTTTTTATTCGGCCACGGCAAAGTGACTACACTGCACCTGATGGTAAGCGTAGTCCAGTCCAAAAAAACTAGCGACCACTGACAAACACTGTGTTTATCAGTGGTCGTCAGAATCATGCCGGCCTGTGTATGCTTTTTCACACTCCAAATCCGAAGAGGGAAGAAGCATAACGAGGAGCTTGCGACAAGACAGGCGGATGACCGATGCAGATATAGGGATACCCCCATACCCGTCTCAACCAAACATCAAGTCATGCCGCAAGCCCCTCGACAGAATGTTCATTTTCCTATCAGTCTCTATGGCTGTTTTTATCAAAGTGTAAATACCAAAGGTTCTAATGCGAGTTAATGCGAGCGGTACATTACACAGGGCACGTTACTAAGAAAGGGTTGACAAAGTAAACCAGAACATTTAGAGTCCAAACATATTTGAAGTGCTGAAAGCATGCCTTATTTGGAAATGGCTTTTAACGCATAATAGAGCATTTAAATAAAAAAATATTGTACAGCCTACCCTGGAATATGGGAGAGTGCCACGTAGAATGCTCACGACTGTGTCTCCGATGGGGTAGGAAGCCGAGCTAATTTCCGTCCCAAATCTGATAGTGGGCCTATCGCCATATCGGACACAAATTCCAGACTCCGGGCTGATAATGAATAAAAAAAATATAACTTATCCCAACCCGGGGATCGAACCCGAGACTTCGTAGTCGTACGTCGCATGCAATATAACTACCAAACTCCAAAAGCTAGTTTCTAATAAATTGAAGTCTCTATGTAAAGCTAATAGAGAAACAACGACCATTATTAAAAGATTAGTGTCTATTATTTACAGATTTTAAACTCATGTCGCCAGGTTACGAAACAAAAAGCCCACTGTGTGCTTTCCATACTGTCATAATTTGACTAGCATAATGCGATTAGTACCAAATTATACATGCGCATACACTTGTGCAATACTTTATGGGGATTGCACACTGGTTGTATGCTTAGCAGCGTTTTATGCGTGACCATAACTATAGTATCATCTTATACAGTTCTAATTTTGACATTAAAGTACCTATATAAAGTTTAATGTGGTTGTATTTCGGTACGACAACCGTCTTAAGGTCTCGGGTTCGATCTCCGGTCGGGCAAAGTGATATTAGATTTTCTCGGAGTCTGGAATTTGTGCGCGATATGGCGATAGGCTCGCGCCTATCACATCTGGGAAGAAACTAAGCTCGGCGAAATGTGGGTGTTCTAGTTCGCTAGTGAGCCTCTGCTTATCTCTTCGAGGATATAGGCGTGCTTATGTTATGTAATGTGTGTGTGTGTGTGGATTAAAACCAACAAAAAGTCGGTAATAATAAAGTATTTCATAGAATATACTACCTCTTTACAAACATCTAAGTAGCGCCAATAATTTCAGATTTTAATGGCTGTGGCATACACACGAAAAAACAGACAGACGGATGGATGTAGCTAAACGATAAGGGTTCCGCATCTGCCTTTTGCCTACGAAACACTAAAAAGGTCTTGGAGTACGGTTTTCAATTCAGTAATTTTAATGTGTGGCGATTTCTCACAGAACGTCTAGGGATACTTTTTCGATGATTCATTTCAACGCACCGTTTATAAAACCAGTATGTATTCCACTTATAAATGAAATTAAAACGTTATTTTAACGGCTATCGCAACTGTATATTGTTAAGGATGTATGTAATACATTGGATTTGATTTGCGTCAGTTCCTAATTATCTATAATCTTCAAGATTTAACGTTCATTACGTTGACTGGTGACAGTGGTGACCAATTTAGTGTTTTTTAACCATTAGAAATGCAACAGCAAGCTGCTACTTTAAGTAAGGTCCTCAATTCGTCTGTATTAATTTTTACGTATGTTCCCCGATATCTGGACCGATTTTTAAGATTCTTTTTGTGTAGAGTTTATTCCAAGGGTGGTCCCATATAAATTTGGTCACGATCGGTAAGTTGGAAGTCAGTAAATTAAGTTTTTAAACGTGTGATTATTTTTATGTATGTTACGCGATATCTCCACCAAATGTGGACCGATTTTCAAAATTATTTTTGTGTTCGATAGAGCTTATTTCAAGGATGATCCCGTATACTATCGTATATATTTGGTCACGATCGGATTTGAAGTCGGTCCGAAAAGCTTTTAAACTTGTGATTACATTATGAAACCTTACCAAAATAACCAAGTGTGTTACAGTTACTCTCAACAACATATACAACCACGCCCAATATCATTCAAAAAATAAACTGTTAAGTCGTTAACTGTTGGTTAACGTTTAATAACAGTGTTCAACAATCAGCGCCAAGGTGACGAAATTAATCCATCATTCTAATGATTAGTTAGCGAAGGTTGTATATATCGTATGCATTTAACTAACTTTGATTTGAGATAATTGTGATGAAGCAATATTTTTAAAGCAGCGATAGCTCAGTTGGGAATGGTACGGACTGCCGAGACAAGTTTCGGAGACCAACCCCAAAATAGAGCCTACACTTGTGACTTTTCTATGTTAAGTGTATTTTCATTGTGAAATATGGCTTGCTATCGATGAAGGAAAACATCGTGAAGAAACCTGCATACTCGAGAATTTCTTTACAGGAATTTCAAAGGTATGTGAAGTCTACCGACCCGCACTAGGCCAGCGTGGTAGACTAAGGCCTAACCCCTCTCATTTGTAGAGGAGGCCTGTGCCCCCCCCCCCCCGTGGGACAGGGGACAGTAATATTACAGGGCTAATATTATTATTTTTATTTAATATTTTTAAGGTTACCGCAGAAGGAAAAAACGGAACCCTTCCTTATAGGATCACTTTATTGCCCGACTGTCTGTCACGACCCTTTTTCTCAGGAACGCGTGGAGGTATCAAGCTAAAATTCATATCAAATACTCATCTACTGTCTCTTGGAGCTGTGAAAAAATAAACTTCTAAGCCAACGCAATTAAAGGATATTTTTTTTTTATAGCAGAGATTGGCAAACGAGCAGATGGGTCACCTGATCTCCACCGCCCATAGACACCCAAGACACAAAAAGAATCATGGATGCGTTGCCAACGTAAAAGGAGGAAATGGAAGGGGAGGGAAGGGGATTGGGAAAGGGAGTGGGGAAATGGGCCACCGGAAATCTCACTCACCGAACGAAACGCGACAGCGAGCTGCCACTTTACGTCGGTTTTATGTGAAACAGTGGTGTCTAACCGGTCGAGCCGGCCCATTCGTGCTATAGACGTTACTGTCTACAGCGTGGCTCTACCACTTGAGAAATATAGCCGTTTATGCCGCAAATTTGAAATTCGACACTCGTAAGGGAATCAAAACCTTACAGGGTACTTAATTACTTCATGTGAACTCAGAGTCTTGAAATTTGGTACGTACCAACATCTTATAGCACAGATAAAGGAAAAAATGCGAAATTCATTATATACCTACAGGTTTGTACGGAACCCTCGCGAGTCCGGCTCGCACTTGGCCGGTTTTTTTATAGCAGAGATTGGCAAACGAGCAGATGGGTCACCTGATGGTATGTGAACTCCATCGCCCATAGACAATCAAGGCAAGAAAATTATGGTTGCGTTGCTAACCTAAAAGGCGGAGGAAACTAGGATCCTAATGCGGCCACCGGAAATCTCACTCACTGAACGAAACGCGACAGCGAACTGCCACTTTACGTGGGTTTTCTGTGCCGGCACATTCGTGCTGTAGACGTGACTGTCTACAGCGTGGCTCTACTCAAACCACTCTACCACTTTTGATGAACTTTCGTATTATAGTTCTGCAGACTGGATTTAGACTGGATTGTCAATGATCTTACCCCTGTGTCATCTGGGCTACCTGAGTGCTCATAAGCTCCCTCCAGTATCCCCGAAGGGGTAGGCAGAGGCGCACTAGCGAACTAGAACACCCACATATCGCTGAGCTTAGTCCGTCCCAGATGTGATAGGGGGCGAGCCTATCGGCTACCTTAGTGGTTGAGTTGTATTGCGTTCGCGGTACGACTACCGTCATGAGGTCTCGGGTTCGATCCCGTGTCGGGCTAAGTTACATTGGGTTTTTTTATTCAATATCAGCCCGGAGTCTCTGCCTACCCCTTGGGGATATAGGCGTGAGCATATGTATGTATGCACTTACGTGTGCAAAAAAGCTAACGTAAGTGTTGGCATTTAACTCCAACCGCCCTTCTGAATTACTTTCTAATGATATGGCCACGAAACAAGAGATAATTGTAACGAAAAGCACCTGCTTGTGAACTTGACCTATATTCATAGGATAAATTATTTATAACTAACTTTTCTCCCGACTCCGTCCACGTGACAGAATTACCCTATGTATTTCCATTTCTTTCTTTCTACTTGACCTTATCCCACCTTAATGTGGGGTCGGCGCACCCACCCCTTCTGGGATACAGGCATGACTCTACATATGTATGACCAGACCCATATTTTCGACCGATTTCCAAAAAGGTCTGTATTTTTTTATGAATGATAGGCGGTATCTCCGCGTAATGTGGACCGTTTTTCAAGATCCTTTTTGTCTTCGATAGAGCTTATTTCAATTTATCCCATATAAATTTGATCACGATCGTATAAATTTTGAAGTCTGACCGTTAAGTTTTTAAACTTGTGATTATAAATAAAACAATAGTAAATAACCACTGGTGTGTTTTTCGTGGCCACATCGTCCGCTGGTAATGTGATGCACCTGGTATCCGGACCGGCGCGACGTGGTATTTATCTACCCCTAGGCACATCCCTCAGCTGGTGAACACACCACTGCTAATGTTTAACAACGTATAACATTTTATAAAACACATTGTGGTGTTTGCAAGGAAGTTTTTTTTATAGTAGATTGTCAAACGAGGAGGTGGGTCACTTGATGGTAAGTAATCTTCACCGCTCATGGATTCACCCTCCGTGGCGCAGCGGGCGAGTAGCCGGCTGTGAAATGTGAGGTCGCGGGTTCGATTCTCCCACCGAGACAAATGTCTATATGGCCCACAGATATTTGTTTCGGATCTGGGTGTTGTGAGACCGAAAGTTTCTCGTAGTTTCTGATACCCACGATACAAGAATCGTATTAGCGTGGGGTCAGGGCTATGTGTGTGACTGTTGGGCGTATTTATTATTTATTATTATTATATACTTTTGAAATCCCCACTTTTAATATCCCCATACATAATAATTGATCCAAAAATTAAGCTCATTTTAATATATATTTTTTTTACTTTAACATTAAGCTTTAAATCGATGTCCTTTATGTGGAATTGTTATTGGTACCAACTTTATGAAACACCCGGTATAACCTATATAGATGTAATGTCAAGCGATAAAAAGAGGTATATTTTCAATTTTAATGGTAACAAAATGTCAATATAACTGTTCAACTACTTAGAGAAGATGAGTGAAGGTACAGCCATACCAATTATATAGAATATTAGTGGGGAAAATGTCGGACATTAATGAAGGTCTACAAGAGTATTTCTCATAACTATGGGTGTGTTTTTAAAATGATGTGTTATGAATAAAGAATAATTTATGCAAAATACATACTTATAAATGGTTACGGTGTGATATTAAGTTTATTTCTGAATAATTTGAATAAACGGGAAAATATTCTTTATTTACAATAATTATGCATAAACTTTTTCAGTATCAAGAATACTATTAGTGTTTCCGAAAGCATTGAAATGACGAAAATCGATTTAATTGTGTTCATTGTGTTGCAATATTAAACGAAATATTATTGCCTAGATAAAGTTAAATCACGTATGGTCTTTTTCATTAAAAAAACACGCGATAGAAACATTTTACCTTTAAATCACAAAATACTTGTAGATTATAGAACAGCGTTTCCCCACTAATTTTGCAGATAAACCAATAGTACTATATCATTGCATTACTACGATGTTACTGTGTATTCCATACAAAAACCTTTATAAGTATGAAGTCATTAAATAAATTATAGTCGCCCTTTCACATAATTTGATGATTTTTAATGAATGACGTAATATCATGCATTGCTCTTCACACAGAGAAACTTTATACATAATTCACTACACAAATGTTCATAATGAACTACACACATACATTCATTTTTGTGTCTCGGAAGGGATAGGCAAACGTGAACTGAAAAACTTGTTTCTGGGCCTTAGAAATGCTAAATATTTTTGAGGAATCAAATTAGAAAACTTTGCCGATGTAATATTTTGCTATTTACCATATGAGGCATAGGTATACGTACGAAGAAATAAAAAAATCAAAAATACTATTAGCATTCGTTGTTTTCTGAATAACCTCTTAAAACCCAAATTAAAAAACATGTACCAATGTTTAAGGAAGTAGAATCGCGTGGGCGGTAATTTTCGGGCATTCGGCTCGTTTAATCTACTACAAGGAAGTTAAGTTAAACGATATAGTTTATAAGACGTTAATCCATTTGTCGGTATGATTGTCCACCCACGGGTAGCTTTGACAAGGTTATGCGCTTACTTGGGTTTTACAATTGTTATGTTATAAAAAAGTTGTTACATAAGCTCACGCCTGTATCCCCGAAGGGGTAGGCAGAGGCGCACTAGCGAACTAGAACACCCACATTTCGCCGAGCTTAGTTCCGTCCCAGATGTGATAGGGGGCGAGCCTATCGCCATATCGGGCACAAAAAAGTTGTTAATTATAAGTATACTTATAATTCTGTGAATAACATTCTGTAACTTTATCCTCTAATGGCCACTTGTAGCTCTACGATAAATCTGTATGAAAAATAATCACAAGTTTATAAACTTAACAGACCGATTTCAAATCCGATCGTGACCAAATTGATATATATGGGACCACCCTTGAAATAAGCTCTGTCGAATACATAGCGGAGATATCGCGTAACATACATAAAAAAATACAGACAAATTGAGGACCTTCTCCTTTTTGGAAGTCGGTGGAAAACGTCGCCTCCTTGATGAGTGACTAGTGGCAGCGTGTATTAGCTGTGGACGGGGATGGGGAAGAGTTCTGGCTAGATTCCCAGGTCGGGAAAAGCGAATTTTCTAATTTAATCTGGCCGGGACTGGATCCCCTCTTGAGTCTTTTTTTTTATAGCTGAGACTGGCAAACGAGCAGGTGAGTCACCTGATGGTAAATGATCTCCACCGCCCAGACACCCAAATATATTTCCCAAAAATAGACATAGAATTCTGAGCCAAATTTTATAATATGTTTATTACTCGCCATACGATAATAATAGACACCCAAGACTCAAAAAGAATCATGGGTTCGATGCCGACCTGAAAGGAGGAAATGGAAGGGGAGGGAAAAATGGGTCGGGAAAGGAGGGGGGGAAATGGGCCACCGGAAATCTCTCACCGAACCACGCGGTAGAGCCACGCTGTAGATAGTAACGTCTACAACATGAATGGGCCGACTCGACGAGTTTGATACCACTGTCTCACAGAAAACCGACGTAAAGTAGCAGCTCGCTGTCGCGTTTCGATCGGTGAGTGAGATTTCCGGTGGCCCAATTCCCCCCCCCTCCCTTTCTCAATCCATATTCCCTTCCCTTTATATTGGCAACGCACCCATGATTCTTTTTGTGTCTTGGCTGTCTATGGGCGGTGGAGATCACTTACCAATAGGTGACCCATCTGCTGGTTTGGCAGTCTCTGCTATAAAACATTTAACATGTCCTAAACTTTCTTAAGATAGGACAGGTGTTGGGCGTCATCTAATATGTATAGTGAAGATTATTATCTAATAACCCATACAAGGATAATACATAAACGTAAAATTAATGTATTGCATAACATCTATTCTATATGGGAAGAAGTCAAATGGTTTTGGCATTTCGTTTTACTTATATTACGCTAAAAGCAGTGTAAATATCACGCAGTGGGTGTAGTTTATCTACCTTTACTGTCAAATCTATTACAATAGACACATTTATTAGATACTATAAAACTATGATTTTATTATCGTTTTTCCGTATAGTATGAGGGGCCGGTTAGACCGGGATTTCACCTTTAATGGCTTTGACTGCCTCCGTGGCGCAGCGGGCGAGTAGCCGGCTGTGAAGCGAGAGGCCGCGGGTTCGATTCCCGCATTGATACAAATGTTTGTGTGACCCACAGATATTTGTTTCAAGTCTGGGTGTTGTGAGACCGAAAGTCTCTCATAGTCTCTGACACCTACAATACAGGTTATACCTAGTGTGGGGTTAGGACTAGGTGTGTGACTATTGGGTGTATAGGTCCATAGGTTTTGGGTGTCGCTCGTAGTTCCTAATACGTAGTACATATATACATAAGCTCACACCTGTTTCTCCGAAGGGGTAGGCAAAGACCAACTGGTGAACTAGAACACTCACATTACTCCGAGCTATTTTCCACCTTAGATATGTTGCGGGGCGATCGTATCGCCATATCAAGCAAACATTCCAGACTTCGGACTGATACTGTGTAGAAAAACCCAATATGAGACCGTGACCCCGTTGTGTGACCGAAAATCTCGTCTCGTAGTTCCTGATTCCCACGACACAAGACTCGATCTTAGTGTGGGGTTAGGACTATGTATGACTGTTGGGTGTTATTTATTTATATAATATCACTTTGCTCCAGCCGGAGTTCGAACCCGAGACCTCAGTTTGATAATCGTACATCGCACAAAATACAACCACGCCGCCGAAGCAGGACTGTTGCATGTATTAATACTGCTTTTTAAAACAATGGCTTCCACGATTTTGGAAGTATTTATTTATGACTGTCTGGGGGGCGCAGTGATTTTGCATGCGCGGTACGACTACCGTCCTAAGGTCTCGGCTTCGATTCCCGGGTCGGGCAAAGTGATATTGGATTTTTCAGTATCAGCCCGGAGTCTGGAATTTGTGCCCGATATGGCGATAGGCTCGCCCCTATCACATCTGGGACCGAACATGCTCGGATAAATGTGGGTGTTCTATTGTTAGTACGCCTCTGCCTACCCCTTCGGGGATACAAGCGTGAGCTAATGTTATTTATTAATTTCCGCATTTTTAATTCACAGCCATTTCTCCACAAACATTTCGAAGGTATGTGAAATATAGCGTGGTGGACCTGTAGCCCGAGCACGAAAAACTAATGTAAATGTAAATGTATTCGAGTTCGCTGCGCACTGATGACGTTTGGTTAATATTTCATACAAATTTCATAGACGCGCATCGAGTTCGAATATATTTACGGTTGTCAGAAATTTTCCTGCTCAGGCCGCAGGGCCTAACCTCTCATTAGCAGATGATCTATGCCCAGCAGTGGGACAGTAATATTACAGGGCTAATATTGCTTTAAAGTACATTTAATACCTACCAATCATTGCGTACAATGCATTCCTACTGTATCTAGTATAACAAACACCATAAATTGTTAGTTTTGTGTAACATTACTATTATTTTATATTGTTTTGATACCGGTAGGCTGTCGTTTATGGTTGTTGCGGCGGTATTGCGACGTTATAGAGGCACTTAAGGAGAAATATTGTGTTTCGACTATATTGTTATAGTCTATACTAATGTAGAGGCGAAAGTTTTTAGACCGACTTCAAAAAAGGAGAAGGTCCTGAATTCGTCTGTATGTTTTTTATGTATGTTACTCGATATCTCCGCCAAATATGGACCGTTTTTTTTTTTGTGTTCGATAGAGCTTATTTCAATGGTGGTTTTATTATATTAGTCATGATCGAATAAATTCGAAGTAGATATCGCTATTAGCGATAAGACCGCCAATTGTTACACTAACGCCCGAATGGTCAAACGCTACTCAACTTTAAGGACTTCTTACATTAATTTTCGCCATACAATTTTACCTTAAGGGTATGAGCATTCGGCGGTTAGCTATGTTTTATTGAATTATTTACAATGTACTTTGTAATTTTTATGTTGTATACAATAAAGAGTTATAATCTAATTTTCTTTCTGCTTGGTGTTATCCTGTCATAATTCCTTACTTAGTAAATTCTTACTTCAACGCTTCCACTTTGGCTGATCATCTTTCACAGTGAGACCAGGCATACAATTTTAAACACAAACATTCTTTCTACCTGCCCTTATCCCACCTTCATATTTGTGATCAATAGAGACTGTCCCGCCCACACACCCGCCACTGTAACTCCTGTAAGCCAGGATCAACAGTGGCACGCATTTTACGACACCGAGCAATGAAGCTCGGTGAGTATTTGTGATCAGCGCAACACACTTCGCAAGCAGGTTCAGAAAGGATTAGGCTTCGTTTCTACCATCCGCTGCTTGACGTCAACCCCCTCTGAGAGATCCAGTCCCGGGCAAATTAAATTAGAAAATTTGACTTGCCAGACCTGGGAATCAAACCCAGGACCTCCCAGTCCACAGCCCATATATGCTGCAACCAGACCAAGGAGGTGACTAATTTAAAACCCATTAATAAAATTAAATCAACTAAGACAGTCCATTCAAAGTTGAGACCTAACTCATAATATGTTATTCTCAACAGTTCTTAGTACCTATTCGTGACCAAATAAAAGATTCCTTCTGACACTATAACCTACAAGGATCTATTTAAAAGTTGCCTTTTTGCTTGTGGCACATGCACAAGCGATAGGAGATTTATGGAAATTAAACGTGGACTTTTGTGTGACTCGACAACTGAATCCGCGATGAGATTTCTAGTTAAATGATCAAGTGAGCGATGTTATCGCACTCACGAAGCTCGATGACCAGTTTGGCTTTTTACACAATAGTACTACTGGTGTCGCCTTCTAGTTTAGTAGCAGAATACATAGACTGTGTACCCAGAGATCATGGGTTCAATTCCCCGATCGGGCGGGTGTTATAATTTGCCTGGGACTGGATTTCGCAGAGGGTGGCGGTAGCAATAATTGTGGTTGCGACGAAAACTCGTTGCAGCACACATTGGTCGCATGTCTCGTATGGGACTCACCGCGCCACAAATTAATCGCGTCCGTTGGAGATAATTTGTCACTCTCAACTCTGGTACCAGGCATGGTTGAGATCTAAGATGGATGAAACGCCGTTGCCTCATATTGCGAACATGTCTTTAATATGTTCTTTTGCGGACATACCGCAAAATATGCAGCGGAGATGAAAAGGGGGCGTAGTAGCAGGCGTCCCTCCCAAAGTAGGCCACTGCGACACCAGAGAGACGATCTTCGGCTTCCACAAACTGGCCTACAGGCGGCGTTTGCCTAGACCAACCCGCCGCACAGCTAGATAAGTTCTGATGTGGAGGCGGCACTAGTCCTCAGACCACGAGTGACCCTGTACAAGGGTGAGTCCCGCGCTGCGGCTGAATTCATTTGCGTACCGTGACCTTCGCAATAGGGAGAGAAAAGAACACCGCGGCGTTTAGTCGGTAGGACGATCTAGACCGATGAGTGCGACATACCTCTGAGTTTCGAGTCGGAGAGATATGTAAATAGACTGCCCGTGTCGCAGTCTACTTCTCTGCTTTGAAAGAAAAAAGTTAGTAGATTTATCACCATTTTAAAGAATTTTTAAGACCGACATTAATCTAAGCGCCATATTCGATACACATTCAAATTCTGTGCTGTTCATGTTTCAAATCCAAAAACTTAATCACAAATAGTTTATTTATAGGCAATTAATTATTAAAAATCGTTGATATTTACAAATTGATCTGAACATAACATATCCTGATGGGTCGATTATTGCTCGATCTTCAAACTATCCCATTACTAACGAAATTATAATATAAAATATACCTGTCTCTGATATAAATCATAATAAATAGGCACGACTTGGCTTTATGGACCCGATTTCATTTGAATTTATTAAAAGATATTTTTCCGGTAATGACGTCTATTTCGCTCTTTTCTATCTACGATTTCGCTCCAGCTTATTTTAGTGACAGCATATAATTGCTAGCGGGAACTTCTGGGATACGAAATCCTAGGTCGGAGAAGTTGTTTTTCGAAAAACGATTCGAAATTGAAAACGATTTGCCCGCAATCGTACCTTCCAAAGATGATTGACGTCAGGCAGCTGATAAAAACGAATCAAAATAATTTCTGCAACATGCTTGAAAAAATGTTTTGTATCGACTCCAGAAGTGGGATGAGAGCAGGTAGAAGAAGAATGGCGAATATTTCCCTTTGTGAAATAGTTAGACATCATCATCATTATCATCATCAGCCATAGTACGTCCACTGCTGAACATATGCCTCCCCCAAAGATTTCCAGATCGAGCTGTTGGATGCGAACTACATAAGAAGAACGAAAGTCACCGACATAGCCTAGAGGATTAGCAAGTGAAAGTGGCAGTGGGCAGGGCACATAGCTCGTATAACTTAGACATATTATATAGAATATACATAATATACATTGTAGATGAAAAAAATACTGACTGCCTCGATGGTCTAGTGGTATTTTGCTTGTACGTTACTACTGTCCTGAGGTTTCGGGATCGATCCCCAGGTCGTTCAAAGTGACATTGATTTATTCTATTCAGTATCAACCCGGAGTCTAGAATTTATGCCTGATATGGCGATAGGCTTGTCCCCTATCATGTCTGGGAATCGGTGATATTTGGATGTTCTGGTTATCTAGTTCGCACCTTTGGAGATACAAGCGAGATATTACGTATATATGTAAAAATACTGATCCATCTAAATTCTAATACACACCGTAATCTAAGGTGAAACGGTTTAAAATTCTTTAGTATTTGTTTCTTATAGTAACGGTAGGCCTACATACTTAAGCCTGGATTTAAAATTACATTCTTGTACAATCTGGGTGGCCTTGCGGCGTGTTTTATACACCATTAACATAAATAAGTGAAGAAACGGAAATCTTAATATGGGTATTTTACATTCCCCCATTGATCTACGTGGTTTACATTTATTTATATGATAATTTAATGGATCTTTACGATGATTGTTTAATTCAATTTTTTTACAGTTTAGCGAATTTGTATAATGACCGTGTGACATATTTGAGATCAAAACAACTTGAGTGACCTCTCAAAGGGGCAAGGCTGTCGCGCTTAACCCATGTTATTGATAAATTATGACCTGTATGGTCATATAATATAATATGATAAAAAAAGGCTTATTGAAAAACCTTTTTAAAGAGGCACCTCTGATTCTTTTGGTATCATTGTACGGGTATAGAGATCACTCACCATCAGGCGACCTGTTTCTGTTATAAATACAGTTGAAAATGGCAATGTTACATCTAAATAAAGTTGAAACACAATTTCATTGAACACGGGTTAAATAATTTAAGCTCTACCCGTAATTTTATTAGTTAAGGGTAGACCTCACCAAATAAGATAGCTTATTGACCTAATTTCTGGATTTTGACGGGAAGTCTGACAGGGTGGGCGTCGCTTGTTAAAATTATTTCATATTATTCTCTAGAGCTGTGTTTGTTGGTTTTAAGTGTTGTGGTTTAATGCATCAAACTTCAGTGAAGATGGACAGTATAATGTGGAAAATTTTTAACCGGTGATCTTCGATGAGTTTTGCTTGGTGCCTTGGTTGGCTTTGTTCGGTCGATTCGCCGAGTGAAGGTTATCTGAGGGGCAGTGGACTGGAAGGAATTACCGCCATAATCCCAGCAAGGCCTTGAGATCATTCACATCTGGGTCTCATGGTCATTGTGAAAACATAATTGCTCTATTTACCTTGACATTTGCCAATCAAACCGCAATTTCTTAAACACCAATTTAATAAATATCCACCCCGCTATCGCTTATCCCACGCCCCACGCACAGGATAGGCGCAGGTAGGTTCCGAGTCGTGTACCCCACTTAACCACACGCTAGCCAATTAATTCCACCTCAGTCCATCGTAACAATGGATCGCACACGGAGCAATAAGGCGAAATGTGCGGGTAAAGAAGGAAAAATGTTTGGAAAAGGTTTTTGACGTTACGTTTGAGAGGAGACTGGGCGAATTTAGACTTACCTACAATTAAATTAAAAACTTTTTGACTACTAAGTTACATTTA
The DNA here is from genome assembly GCA_036417725.1 of Clanis bilineata. Lineage (NCBI taxonomy): Eukaryota > Metazoa > Arthropoda > Insecta > Lepidoptera > Sphingidae > Clanis > Clanis bilineata. The sequence goes on along the minus strand of CM071154.1, from coordinate 15,624,458 downwards.
AGAGGAGGTTGGGCGAAAGTAAAAATATAATAATAATAATATAAAACTTTGTTTCATAAAACACAATGACATACACAAAATAGTAAAACTTGAGTATGCATAATACATAACATATTGGACGTTACGTGTTGTTAAAAAATCTAATTAAAATACTATAATAAAGTGAATTTTATATTATTTATTAAAACTTTGTGATATGTGTAATATTGTTTTATTGGAAAACGAGAAGTTTAGCTTGTCCTCAGTTGTCGGTCACTGTATATATTTAAAGGTACGTCTCCGGCGTTTTTTCGAAACAAAACACAAAAAAATACACAAAACAAGGTATTTAAAAAAAATTATATGGTCCATTGTGGCCGGCGGGACAATTTCTTGTACACAAAACTATATTTATACAATTATATGATGATAATATTTTCGACGAAAATGATCCTTTAGGCATTTTTGCCTTTCTACTGCTATACATACTAATTATTATATACTGTTATACGAAACTATAAAACACAATATTGTCTTTCTGTTTGATAGTCTTTAAGTAATTCACTTGTTGAAAGAGTTCTTTGTTTAGTTAGGGTGCGGTCACACATACACTTGTGCGTGTGCAGCCAAGCGAAGCGGAAACGAATGCGGTGCGAGCGTCGTAAACATGGTCAGTTATAGTACAAAACTTTAACTAACCATGCGTATTATAGACATAATAAATTAACATTAAATTAATAACACATAACATAAAGAAAGAAAGAAAGAAAGAAATAAACTTTATTCAGCCAATGTCTCAGGCAACAATAAGTGGGAGAACACAAAAAAAAAAAAAACAAAATATGTAACACTAATAGGTAACAAATTTGTTAGTTATAAAGTAAAAAAAAAAGAAAAAGAGCACACAAAAAAAAAAAGAAAAAAAGAAAAACATCATGAACGTGCACATATCCTAAACCATCCGTGCCCGAGACATGACTAAAAAGGACACAAAAGACATAAACTCACGCCTGTATCCCCGAAGGGGTAGGCAGAGGCGCACTAGTCAACTAGTACACCCACATTTCGCCGAGCCTAGTTCCAGATGTGATAGGGGGCGAGCCTATCGCCATATCGGGCACAAATTCCAGACTCCGGGCTGATATGGAAAAATCCAATATCACTTTGCCCGGCCCGGGGATCGAACCCGAGACCTCAGGACAGTAGTCATACCGAAATACAACCACGCCACTGAGGCAGAATTAATAAAGGATTATTATTAAATAGAAGCAGTAAATAATCAAATGTAGTACAATTATAATTATTATTTAGTAAGGCCTGTGTGTTAATTAGTCTCCTTCTTGGTCTAGCATATGTGTGTAGAGAGAAGTCTTGGGTTCGATTCCCAGGTCGGGCAAAGCGATTTTTTTAAATTTAACTTGCCAGGGACTGGATCCTCCAAAGGGGTTTGACGTCAGGCAGGAAGCCGGCCGTAAAAACTAAGCCAAATCCTTTCTGTAACATGCTTGAAAGAGTGTTGTCGACCCCATATTAAGGTGGGATAAGGGCAGCTAGAAATAAAGAAGGCCTGTGTGTTAATTGATTTAATATCTAGTTTACGCTCTGTAGAAATGTTTCTTGGTTAGTAAATGTTATTTTAATTTCCATCTCTCACAAGATATAAGTTTCATCACCATCATCATCATCATCAGCCATAGGACGTCAACTGCTGAACATAGGCCTCCCCCAAAGATTTCCAGATCGACCTGTTGGAAGCGGCCTGTAAAAGAACGAAAGTCACCGACATAGCCCAGAGGATTAGCAAGTTGATATAAGTTTGATTTAAGTTTAAGATATAGTTTGATATAAGTATAATAATTATGAGACTTGTCATTGAGTCAGAGAAGTTTTTACTTTTTAAAGTAAAAACAGATTTTCGAGCGACTTTCAAAAAGGAGAAGGTCCTCAATTCGTGTGTATTTTTTTTATGCATGTTACGCGATATCTCCGCCAAATGTGGACCGATTTTCAAAATTCTTTTTGTGTTCGATAGAGCTTATTTCAAGGGTGGTCCCATGTTTGCTCACGATCGGTAAATTGGAAGTCGGTTAGTTAAGTTTAAACTTGTGATTATTAAAATCCGTTCCGTATCTAATGATCGCTTGGCTCTGGTGTGTAGAGTGCTTTAAAATATGTACGATGGAAAACATTGTAAAAAAACCCATATGCTACTGGAATAGTAATTTTTGGGTAAAATACGCGTCCAATCTGCCTCGTGTATCTTACAAACTGGGGTATTAGGTGTGAATTCTTTGTGAATTCAGGTTATATCTCTAGGTTTTTTGGAAGAAAGTCCTATAGTTTTTCGACCGACTTCGAAATAATTTATTAATTCGTTTGTATTTTTAAGGTATAATAATGTGATATCTCCGCCAAATGTTGACCGATTTTCAAGATTATTATTGCCCTCGTTGCTTATTACTTTTTTTATAGTAGACTGGCAAACGAGCAGATGGGTCACCTGATGGTAACTGATCTCCACCGCTCATAGACACCCAAGACACAAAAATCATCATGGGTGCGTTAATAATTTAAAAAGAGGGAATGGAAGGGAAGGGATAAGGGAGTTTGGGGGAAATGGGCCACAGGAAATCTCACTCACCGAACGAAACGCGAAGGCAAGCTGCCACTTTACGTCGGTTTTCTGTGAGACAGTGGTAGTAACCTAATTGTCACAATTTTTTGTGATAATAAATTATTTTTCTTTCTTTCTTTTCTTTCTTTTTTTCTATCAAACCGGTCGAGCCGACCCATTCGTGCTGTAGACGTTACCGTCTACAGCGTGGCTTCGATCGTACGTCTCGTTAAAGTCCTCGTATTTAAAAGTGAAACAAACTCGCACAATAGTCCGATTGCTAATTAAACGGAGTAAACTGACAGATCGAAATGTCACTTTCCAAAATAATGTTGCTTACTTTAAAAACATAGTGATTGATCTAGTTCAATTTTTGTCATTCAAAGATACAATAACTCGGCACTAGTTTGCAAAATAGAAATTTATTGCGTATTTTTAGAAATTTCAGTTTAACCCATCGATTAAAAGACCATGTCGATAAGTTTACGTAAATAATCACAACAGATACGCGAAATGATAACAATGAAAATTACAAATATTACTTTTATTATTTGAGAAAAATTACGCTCAGGACATTCATAGCTTTTGTAAGTTTTATTTATAATGAACCATAACTATAATTCCAGTAGACATGCCATAAGTTAGCATGAAGTAATTTGCTATGACTATAATCTAATATAATAATCTTGATCTTTTTACCACAGCACTATTTAAATTTCATAAAAAAGTGGCAACATATGAAATGTCAGATTACTCCGTTTAATTAGCAATCCTACTATAGACACACTGATTGTGATTGATCAACATCGTCAATAGATAGGTATCCAAGATACCAAAAACATGGGTCGCTTAAGGTTTAGGCTGACGAGCTTTAAAGAGAAGAACAGATTGAAAATAGGAGCGCAAATTACGTTTTTTTATTAGTTCTTTAAAAAATTGAGGTATCCAGATTTGAGATATAAATAAAATTGTTCTTTTGAACACGGTTTGGTTTAGCTTCAAAAAAGAAAGCAACAGGTATAAATTGCATAAAACGCTAAAAAGAGATTGAAAATAAAAAGAAAGAAAAGATGTTGAAAAGTCTTTTGTTTTATCTGAAACCCTAAACAATGTTTTTTCTTTAATAAATAAATGATACGCTTGTTTTATCTTTATTACTGTAATTTTTAAAATCTCTGTCGTATTAGAGTCGGGGAAATTCGTTGTATTATTATAATTAAGGCTTTTAGTATAACTAGCGCCATCTATAAACTGATCCGTGTACTAAAACCGCACCGCTATTCTAGCGGAACCACAAAACATCTTGTTTTAGTGTTTACCAAAGATCTTGACACAAAATTAAAACTTCCTTTTGAGGTTATGGACAATATTTTCACAGTTAAATAACTAATAACTTACTGTTAAACGACACGTAGCTCGACGGAGAACCGAGAATCCCGCGCCTTCTCGGATCCAGCTTGTTTTCTTAACAAAAAAACTCGGTTTTAGAATTAAATCTCGGATCAAAACACACCCGGCACTGAACTTTCACTTTTTGGGTAATACCAAAATCATTTTTTAATAATTCCGTCACTTTTCGAGGCTCTATCTATTATTATATTCGGAAATATATTTGTGACCGTTGGCGCGGAACGTCGGCGTTTATTGAAGCCGAGATATTAATCTGTTTGGTTTTCTCATCACGTATCACCTGTCTACTACTGACGAGCAAACATACACGTACACAGAAAAGCACCGTGTCACACCGTGTCCAGAATAAGACTGCTCAAAACGCGCGCGGCGAGGCTGTATCCTTACTTTACCTTTAAACACAGTTTTTTTTTTGAAAAAAGAACTTAATGTGAACATTTTTGATTCCTTTTTTAAAAATGAATGTTTTTTTTATATTAAAAATAATTAAAAATAGAATAACTACTTTACAAAGCTAAGATTACTACAAAGACTTTAAAAGCATTGATGTCTCAAGTTTTACGACCTAAAGTCGCGTAACAGCCTGTGTAGTTGGAATACGTGTTTACCGTAGGTGATTCTGTCTCGTTCACACACGCATAAATTATACAGTTACGTGTTTCGTCCTTGTCTTATGTATCCTTTTTTGTTAAGGGCGTAGAAATTAGTAAAAAATTATATGGTTTCACATTTTGGGATTCCGGGCTCAGACGGTTAGGGATAAGAGTATGATGGGGCAATATGGCATAATAATAAATTCTGTGGACACATTATTTTCTATTATGTATATATCTACATAATGTAATATTATTATTTATTACAACATAAGCTCACGCCTGTGTCCCCGAAGGGGTAGGCAGAGGCGCACTAGCGAACTAGAACACCCACATTTCGCCGAGCTTAGTTCCGTCCCAGATGTGGTAGGGGGTGAGCCTATCGCCATATCGGGCACAAATTCCAGACTCCGGGCTGATATGGAAAAATCCAATATCACTTTGCCCGACCCGGGGATCGAACCCGAGACCTCAGAATCGTAGTCGTACCGAAATACCACCACGCCACCGAGACAGTCATTATTTATTATTGGGATTCAATTTTCATGTATGTTAAAAATTAAGATTTATTAAATTAAGTTATATAATTTCTGCAAAATTGCACCACCCAAAGTTTGACTGGTATAGTACCTATACCTCAGAATACCTATGGTAGGTGCTAGGTACATATCCATTCTATTTAAGGGTTTAAAATTAAAATAAAGATAACTAAAATTTAATGAAATATATCTATACGTAACTCTATTTTAATTGGCCCATACTTAAAGTACCTAATAACACTCTTTGGCCCCACATTTTAACAACCGGATATCATTATAGATTTTATTGATAGTTCCATTGAACTATTAATAAAAATCAGGTGGATAATCGTGTTTATGTTAAGTGTAAAGTGATTTCTACCTATTTATGGGTAATATTCTCCCTCCTGATGCAACTCTATTTATATAATTTACATAGCAAAATTTCAAAATTTACCAGACTAGTGAGGACCATTATACAATAACTTTTCATTACTCAAGCAATATGCACTTACATTTCAATCTAGGCCAGACCAATGAGTCCATAAAACCAATCGAAGCTCCAATACCGACTTCGAAGAAGTAAACGCCGTGAGAAATGTCCCTAGTTAATTTGAATTTGATTTAATTTTCATATCGCATACTGACCGAAATACGTGGAACCGATGGTCGCGGCCGTGAGGTGGGTGAGGCGCGCCTGGGCCAGTGACCCCTCCACCGAAAGCCCTTGTGGCTCTTGACGGCCCATTTTCTGTAAAAACGGTGAATATAAACTAAAACCTATTTAAAGTTTATAATAAATAAATTATACGTTTAACGCCATCTAGTAATGGGGTTTTGTATTAATGTGTGCAGTTTATCCCCAGCTTACTTTTTGTTAACATTCTTTATCGCTAGATGACGCTAATCGCATCATGAAATATTTTGTGTAGTATTCTAGTAATCGAGCAACTGGGTATCATGATGATAAGTGGACACCCACTTTATAATTCATACGTTATAATACCGAAAAAGTCATGAATGCATTGTCAAATGTCGACCTAAAAGAGAAATAGTGGAGATCACAAATGGGAGGGAATATTTTAAGGCTTTTTAAAGGCCCGAAATAAAACATATATGTAGATGACTGCCTCGATGGCGTGGTTGTACTTCGGTACGACTACCGTCCTGAGGTCTCAGGTTTGTTTCCCGGGTCGAAATTATATTGGATTTTTCGATATCAGCCCAGAGTCTGGAATTTGTGCCCGATATAGCAATAGGCTCGCCCGCTACCACATCTGGGACGGAACTAAGCTCGGCGAAATGTGAGTGTTTTATACTGATGTTTTAAGTTTACGCGAATGTTATACATTGAAATAAAACTATTTTTACAGCCGTGTTAGCCAGTCCAACCCGTGACCACGAAAGCTGCAAAGCCTACGAAACGCCGGGCTTAAAAATTAAAACCAATCGTGATAGAATCCGTAAAAGTAGTTTCATTTCTATGTGGGTGTTCTAGTTCATTAGTGCGCCTCTGCCTACCCCTTCGGGATACAGGCGTGAACTTATGTATGTATGTAGATGAATAATGAGCCTCATTCTTTTAGAGCAGTCTTTCCCAAAGTGGGCGATAAAGCCCCCTTTGGGCGCTGCATGCTATAAAAGGGGCGGTAAGAGATCCAGAAAAAAGGGGATCTCCGCTGATCACAATAATTTGAAGCTATAGTGGTTTTTAAGTAGGCAACAAAATTTTTTAGCGCCCCTAAAAAATAAATTTATTTTCAAAGTGGGCATTAGACTAAAGTAAGTTTGGGAACCTCTGTTTTGGAGTCCAGTCAGTTCAGAACATATTAGTTTATGGTACTCACTTGTATATCCTCGTTATCTTTATTTCTCTGTTCCTGGTTGAGATTGATGTTTTTTGTTTGCATTTTCCTCCATGCGAGCCGCGCCGGCTACACCTGGAACAATAAGAAACTCATTATAATCACAAAACGAAACAATATAGAGGTAATATAAGGAATTTGTGCCCAATATGGCGATAGGCCCCTATCACATCTGAGACGGAACTAAGCTCGGCGAAATGTGGGTGTTCTAGTTCGCTAGTGCGCCTCTGCCTACCCCTTCGGGGATACAGGCGTGAGCTTATGTTATGTTATGTTATGTAATATAAGCTCACCTCTGTATCCCCCAAGAAGTAGGCAGAGGCGCACTAGAACATCCACATTTCGCCGAACTCATTTCCGTCCTAGATGTGACAGGTGGTTGCCTATAGTGATATGTATATAAGAACACATGAAGAATCCTTTGATAGAATTTTTTGACCCACTTCAAAAAAGGAGAAGGTCCTCAATTCGTCCCTATTTTTTAAGTATGTCACGCGATATCTCCGCTAAATATGGACCGATTTTCAAAATTCTGTGTTTTATAGAGCTTTCGAGGGTGGTCATATAAATTTCGTCACGATCGGATACATTTTCAAGTCGGTCGGTTAAGTTTTTTAATTAAACAAGAATTTGTGGCATAATTGTCGCCTCTTATATAGTTTGGATAAGAACGTGTGGGTCCAAATCTCAGTGGAACCAAAAATCTAATTATTTAATTGTATAAAAACTTTATGGATTTATATTACTTGTATCTAGGATTATAGCTGTTATTGTATATCCCTTGAGACATCTTTTAGGGGTATTAGAAAATCATTATTAATTATGTACGAGGATTATGTAACTCACGTAAAACTAAATCCACAATCTGTTCGCATTATCCTTAGATTTCGAAGATTAACTTTGCTCTTATCTTAAGCTGCGGACACCAACTCAGCGGGCGCGGAGCGGCTGCGCGAGGAGCGGCGCTGTCTTCGAGGTAACTCCATTTAAAACGCGCCGCTCCCCGCGCCGCTGCCGCTGCTGCTCCGTGCCCGCTGAGTTCATGTCCGCGGCCTTATTCATTATACTTTCACTGTACATCATAGATATTGACGACCAGGTTTTTCTGTGGTCATAACTGTCTCGATATCGACTTACTATCCAAATTAAAATTTCATTCGATTCGCCATATTCACGAAACTCCTAAAATAGTAACGCGTGTACCATACTTTTACGAACAAAGCGCAATTATGTTGGGCCATCATTAAAAATTTTACTGGAAACGAGCCGAGCGCCGTTTAAGTGTTGAATTGTGGGGATTGCACACCGTGTTTATACGCGGTTCTAAACGATTTTGTGTGTATAATAGTACTAGCTGTTGCCCGCGACTTCTCTCACGTGGTATACCATAGGAACCCTACATCTTTCCAGGATAAAAAGTAGTCTGTTACTGAGGAATAAAGTAGCTTTCCAATTATCATCATCATCGTCAGCTTCTGTTTGCCCACTGCTGGGCATAAGCCTCTTCTCCCTTGCGCCACTGATCTTTATTTTGCGCTAAATGCATCCAAGTTTTCCAAAGAACTTCTGAAGAAATATCCAAAAAACTTGGAGCTTTCCAATAGTGAAAGAATTTTCAAAATCGGTTCAGTAGTTGAAGACATTAATTCCTAAAAACTCATAAACTCACAAGCTTTACCTCTTCCTAATATTATTAAAGATTAGTGCTATAGATTCCAAAAAAATATATATATTATGAGGCTCAAGTGAGTCGTTTCGAATTTTAGGCCGGGTTGGACTGGCTGTAGAGAAGGTTGACGTCAGACAGGCCGTAAACAAAGCCGAATCCTTTCCGCAACATGCTTATAAAAGTGTCTGCCCTGACACCATATTTAAGCGGGATAAGTATATATGGTAGAAAAATAATAATGAGTATAGTAGGATTGCTAATTAAACGGAGTAATCTGACATTTCAGATGTTGCCACTTTTTTATGAAATTTAAATAGTGCTGCGGTAAAAGATCAAGATTATTTAAACATTTCAATTCAGTGAACCATTTCATTCTTTCATTTTCTAAAGTCCAACTTAAAGTCGTAATTCCTGCCTAATATGTTATTAGTACTGCATGTCTATTGAATTATAATCATAGTAAATTACTTCATGCTAAGTTATGGCATGTCTACTGGAATTATAGTCATGGTTCATTATAAATAAAACTTACAAAAGCTATGAATGTCCTGAGCGTATTTTTTCTCAAATAATAAAAGTAATTTTTGTAATTTACATTGTTATCATTTCGCGTATCTGTTGTGATTATTTACGTAAACTTATTGACATGGTCTTAATCGATGGGTTCAGCTGAAATTTCTAAAGATACGCAATAAAATTCTAATTTTGCAAACTAGTGCCGAGTTATTGTATCTTTGAATGACAAAAAATGAACTAGATCAATCACTATGTTTTGAAAGTAAGCAACATTATTTTGGAAAGTGATTTTTCGATCTGTCAGTTTACTCCGTTTAATTAGCAATCGGACTATAAAGGTCAATTTTAATAGCTAAAACTTTTATTTCAAGGATAATTTTATGAAGAATTAACAGATGTTCCATACAAAAACTGTCAAGAAGGCCGAATTATGTCACTGGTAAAGATTATCTGAAGCTTTTAAATGAGCCCTGAATGACACGAATAACATTCGTAAAACTCGTCAAAAAGAACAAATTAAACGAAAATAAGTTGAACAAGTTTCATTGAAAAGTACAATAATTTTTCCTCATTTCTGAGGATAGAGTAAAGCTTCAACTCTGATTACTCCGAATAATCATTGTTAACCAACTTGAACAAACTTGGTAATTAGTTAACAAAACAAATTTACATTCGTTTCGGCCCTTATATTAACAATTTAATACCTTTAAAATCTCTATTAGCCCCTTCATTATAGGGGACAATCTGGCCAATTTGTTAGGGGCGAGGTTTTGATATTGGCTTTCATTAAAATCCTTTAAGGGTGTAAATGGGTTAATTACATTGACGAAGTGACTTTTATATAAGAAATTGAAATAAAACTATTCTTACGGATTATATCACGATTAGGTTTTAATTATTATTCCCAATAATAATAATTAAAACCTAATCGTGATATAATCCGTAAGAATAGTTTTATTTCAATGTATAATATTCACGTAAACTTAAGAAATCAGTATTTTATATAAGATTTTTTAGAGGCTGGTATGCGAGGCTCTATAGAGCGAACTTCGACTAAGTCTAAGTCAAAGAAACAAACTCAGTGAGGATTTGGAATTTTTAAATCAAACTTGACTTAGTCCGGAGTCATTTTTTGCAAGAAAATCTTTGTTTAGTCTGTCTCAATCAGTTAGTTAGTCAGTCTATGGGCTATGGACCGGGAAGTTCTAGGTTCCATTCCGAGATTAGTCGGATGTGTTTTTAACACGATTTGCCCGGAACTGGATACTTGATACGGCGGTTGGCCGGTCGTAAAACCTAAGCCAAATCCTTTTGCAACATGCTTGGAAAAACATGCTTGTCTTGGGCTGACCCCACATTTAGAAAAAAAAAGAAAGACTGTGATATGAGAAGGATCAACTGATGGTAAATGATATCCAATACTCATAAACGCCCACGATAACAACAAAAGATGTTGTTTAGGAAGGGAATAAGAATTTGAAAGGCCATGCAATTTGCGCCTGGAAATCTCATTCACCGAATGCTGACCGAAAAGCTGTCATAGACATAGCTACATGTCTGTCATAGACATAACATAGCTATCTAAACCGTGGCAGCAATACCTTAAATATTCATAATTATATACAGTTGCTGCATCCATCATACTATGCTAATTTTAATGTTGTGTAATTAGTAACAAAGTAAGGTCACTGGTTTAAATTGTTATGCAAAAAAAAAAGAAGCACTGCGGCCTGAGCAAGAAAATTTCTGACAACCGTAAATGTATTCGAACTCGATGCGCGTCTATGAAATTTGTATAAAATATTAACCAAACGTCATCAGTGCGCAGCGAATTCGAATACATTTACATTTACATTAGTTTTTCGTGCTCGGGCTACAGAAATGCGCTTTAAGTAGCTGTGAGTAGTTAATAATCGTTTTTATCAGAATAACTTTCAGCACCCCTAGTGAAATCCCCTAATGAAAATCTCTCTTTCTCTTCTCGAAAAGAGTTTTTGTTTTCTAAATACTTTTTAGTTCTTGGTCGTTTCCGCAAGTGGCGCTTCTACTCAAAATTCTGAAAACGAAAACTAGACCAACGTTTTTACAAAATAAAAAAAAAATTAGAAAGAGCCCAAATAATTTTACCAACTCTGGAGATCTGGACATGAAATAATTTGGAGAAAATAAATATTTCAAAAGTACTACACAAAAGAAAATAAAGGCATAACTAACACTGTGATCCATAACATAATTATACATATTTTTTCTACACTTGCCAGGCATAATGAATCATATAAACAGTTAAACCCGTTATAATAACAGGTCTTTACTATAATGGATAACATAGTAAGGATATCCGCACACTATTCTAATAATTTATGCATATTGCGCGTAGTTTGCGTCTAAACTAATTAATATGATGGTTTTATTTTCACATGAGAATTTTGCAAAAACCAATTATAAATATTTGCGAGTTTATTAAACTCTTGTTTTGTTGTGTTTTGTAAGACTGGTGGCGTGGTGGTATTTCGGTATGACTACGGTTTTGAGGTCTCGGGTTCGATCCCCGGGTCGGCCAAAGTGATATTGGATTTTTCCATATCAGCCTGGAGTCTGGAATTTGTGCCCGATAGGCTCGCCCCCTATCACATCTGGGACGGAACTAAGCTCGGCGAAATGTGGGTGTTCTAGTTCGCTAGTGCGCCTCTGCCTACCCCTTCGGGGATACAGGCGTGAGCTTATGTATGTATGTTTTGTAAGAACATTTCTAGATTGTAGGTTATGTTTTTAAAATTCTTGAGGACTTTCTTTCTGCCTGTCTTTATTTCACTGGATGTGCGATCGGTGCAGCAGACTTTTTAAACGTGTTGCAGAAACGATTCGTATTAGTTTTTTACGTCCTCCTCTCTGACATCAACCCTCTCTGGAGAACTCAGTCTCAGTCAAAACTAGGCGATGCTAAACCTGGGATTCAAACCTAGGACCAAGGTCGATGTAGTTACTAGACCAAGAAGAGGGGTTGATAACAACCTATTGAAACTATTTGAAATCATAAATAAAAGATTCATTTATAATTAATCCACTGATAATAATTTAAACGCTTCCAACATGTCGGTCTGGAAATCTTGGAAGAGGCCTGCCCGGCAGTGGATGTCGGGTGGCTACTAATAATGAAATGCCATACTAGAAGTAAGTATTCAGCTAATATTTTTTTTATTCGAGCATGGCTTTTTTTATAGCAGACACTGACAAACGAGCATATGGGTCACCTGATGATAAGTGATCTATATCGCTCATAGACACCCAAGACAAGAAAATCATGGGTGCGTTGTCAACCTAAAAGGAGGGAAATAGGAATTGGGAAAGGGTGGACGAGGGAATTGGGCCGCCGGAAATGTCATTCACCGAACGAAACGCGACAGCAAGCTGCCACTTCACGTCGGTTTGCTGTGAGACTGGTATCAAACCGATCAAGCCGGCCCAATAGTGCTGTAGACGTAACTGACTACAGCGTGGCTCTCCCACTCAAAATTATTACACTTCACCATTAGGTAAGCACAGTGCAGTCAAAACATTGCCTACAAACAAGTTTCTGCGATTAAAATATAATGTCCTTATAATTCACTAGTCCATTGACCAATAGTCCATTACATCATTATTTTCCATTCCACTAATCCGCAAATCTTGGTATTCAAAGAGGTAAATCAAGCCGTGAAACGTCCGTATTGGACCCAATATATACGGTCCTTTAAGCACAATCTTAACCTGTAGCGTGCCGCCCGTAGTTTTGTGAATGAGATGGGCCCAAATTGGCCTCCGGGCTATTATTGTACGCTAACCCTCCAGTCGAGCATCAAATCGCTTTGTTTCGTTGAATCGAACGGTAGGTCCATTCATCAGGAACATTACGTTTTCCCGTGGAAATGGTTTAATAATATAGCCCCTTACTTATAAAAAAATTTAAGCGCTGTTTATCTTTACCCATAGGTTGTCCCTTTCATTTTTAAGCAATGTAACGCAAGGAAAAAAGTGACAGGCTATTCTTGGCGAAAAGATAGGCGAAAGTGTTTTTATAGGCCCATAATAAATAAATAAATAAATACACCCAACAGACACACACATAGTCCTGATCCCACACTAAGATCGGATCTTGTGTCGTGGATATCAGGAACTACGAGGGACTTTCGGTCTCACAACACCCAGACCCGAAATAAATATCTGTGGGCCACAGACATTTCTCTCGGTGCGGGAATCGAACCCGCGACCTCACGTTTCACAGCCGGCCGCTGCGCCACGGAGGCTGTCCTATAATAATATAGAGGTAAATATTGTAATAATAATATATTGCGGGCAATAAAATCCCATAATATGCTGTGCAGTTTTCATTGTCGTAGTTTGATTTGAAAACAATAAACCGTGGAGGTGAATAAGTTAAAACATAACAGAAGCTCACGCCTGTATCCTCCAGGGTAGACAGAGGGCAGTACCTAACTAGAACACCCACATTTCGCCGAGCTTAGTTCCGTCCCAAATGTGTTAGGAGGCGAGCCTATCGCCATATCGGTCACATATTCCAGACTCCGGGCTGATGTGTTTAAATCCCAGGCTATCACAATTTATGTTGATTCCTTCACTATTATTGTTGTTCTAGTCATTGTGAATATCATTGTGAATAATTAACAGTAGGTAACTGATAGATCAAGTCCTAATTCTCTATGACCATATTAGCGTAACGCGATTGCGGCACGTTAATGAAATTCGCATGGAAAAGTGTTATTTATGCCATTCTCTTTAAGTTCATAGCTGGAACCCGTTACTTACGGAAATTCAATCCTAAACACTAATTCTTTATCTTTATTAAAAGTAGCCCAATCCTTAGAAACTCAACTCGCTGCCAGTAAAAGTTTTTGGAGATAATCCAGACCAAAAAGATAGACAAAATGAAATATTTTTTGGTGTAAGTGCTGAGTAATGGAAAAGCTGTTATTTTGACAATATAACAGATACTTCTGTTTTATTTATTTATTTATTTATTTATTTATACACTTCATATACAATGTATATAGGCGGACTTAATGCCGAAGGCATTCTCTACCAGTCAACCTTAGGGTGATGCAGAGTAGAATAAGGTAGGTATTTAGGGCCTATATTTCAATAGACAGATAACTTATATGAGCGATAACTTTGTTGCTTCGACAGATGTTTCATGCATTAAACATCACGTCAAAATAATTCGTCTGTTAAAAGCTAGTTATGAAAAAAATGCCCCTATATGGATTAACGCGCTGAGGTGCGTTACACACGCGTTTTGAACTGTTGTAGGCATAGAGAATCAAACCCCAGTATAAATGAAGCCATGTACGATGGGAAGTGGTATCCGTTACCCAGTTATTAGCACAAAGCTTCCTTCCGTGAGATACGAGAGGTAAAAGCGTGAGAAAGTGTTGTTCTGATACCGTTTTATATTTACACAGAACTTGATGTCTTTAAAAGATCTTGTTAAATAGATAGCGAAGCGAGGGTGCCGCGAAGCGCTGTCTTTTCGACCGACGTCAAAAGAAGGAGGTAATTCGTCTGTATTTTTGTTTGGACTGCCTCGGTGGCGTGGTGGTATTTCGGTACGACTACGGTTCTGAGGTCTCGGGTTCGATCCCCGGGTCGGGCAAAGTGATATTGGATTTTTCCATATCAGCTCGGAGTCTGGGATTTGTGCCCGATATGGCGATAGGCTCGCCCCCTATCACATCTGGGACGGAACTAAGCTCGGCGAAATGTGGGTGTTCTAGTTCGCTAGTGCGCCTCTGCCTACCCCTTCGGGGATACAGGCGTGAGCTTATGTGTATGAACTTATGTTTTTGTTTGTTTATTTTACGAGATATTTCCGCCAAACTTCGATCGATTTTCAAGAATCTTTGTATGTTCAATAGAGATTATCAGGAAGTTGCAAATCGAGGCTAACGCAAGCTCTTCGAGAGAAGCATGAAAGCAACTCCATATAAAATGAATACGCCTCGCTACGCCTTCGCTTTTCTTTCTGTTTGTCAAGACTGATTCAATTCACAAACTTCAATGAATATATTTGTTTTATTTTACAGTCTTATGATTGTGATCCGCAAACTTTTATGATGCAACACACACCTTGTTAAAGAATATATTGAATCCTTTACGAGAAATGATGTACCATACGGTAAAAAGAATTATCTATAAAACAAAATATAAATTTGATTATAATGTTTTCTTCCAGCTTGCCTTATCCTACTCTAATATAGCATCGACAAGATACACTTATTTAGCTGCTTTAGAATGTTGCAGAAAGAATTCGACTTTTGTACTGTATTTTCTTGTTTAATCAGGATCAACAATGGCACGTATTTATTAACGACGAGTAATAAAGCTGTAAGGACGTAAGTAATAAAGTTTCCTTAGTAGTGAAACAAAACTGTCATTTTTAACAAAATAAATCAAATAGAAAAACCGAGTCCAACTTTTTTTTTAAAAACTTCCCTAATTAGTAATTTGTAAAAGGACTGGGAGGTCGTGTGTTCGATTCCGAGGTCGGGAAAAGAGAATTTTCTAATTTAATATGTTCGGGAATGGATCCTTTCAAAGGGATTGACGTCAGGCAGGCAGCCGGTCGTAAAAACATAGCCAAATCCTTTCTGCAACATGCTTGAAAAAGTGTGTTGCGCCGACCCCACATTAAGGTGGGATAACGACAGGTAGAAAGAATGCAAATTGTATTAATGTTTCTCATAAAATACAAATGATTTTACGCTATCAATCTAGTCATACCCATGGTTGTGCCTCTGGTAATGTGACGTGGGCTTATGTCACTGTACGTGCTTGGCTGTGATGGCACGGCCGATTCTGGCTGGACGAATGAGGACTTCTTAGAATTTATAGGCCACCAGGGCGCGCCACTTAACTGTATTCTAGACCCAGACTTACTTTACGAAATTTTAAATTTATCGCTCGATCTTTAAGTATAGTTATTATTGACAGCAACTTTATGAAACACCCTATACACTGCCAGTAGAGCAACAAGGCGACATATTATTATTTAAAAAAATAGATTCTTAGTTAATGCATACCAAACTGTCCAAGTATTTAAAAGTAAAATGCTGGAATATCTAAATTAATATATTTTTACATGTCAAGCATAGTAAGAGTAATTGTTGTACTAATTCTTTGTCTATCTACCTATTATATTATTATTGTTAATATTATGATGTAAATTGACAGGTTTCTGTTTGTGATTTCTAAATATTGTACTCTTGCCGGAATAGTTAAGTACATATTTTGTTATTTTATACTCTTGATAATAAGATTTAGTTGTAATATGTTGTCTTTTGATGAATGCTGTTTAGCGCACATATCAGAAATGTACCTACTTATATATATAGAATTGATAATGTTGTAATATGTAGTGCTGTGGGTGTACCTTGAAAATAAATAAATAAATAAATACCAGTAAGAAAATTCTTGTTTTAAAATTCGGAGCTAAGCGACCATTTATGTTGCTTCCAAATAATTTAGTATGTTAATGAGCGCCCTCCACGGCTAAATTAACTCCAGCCGGAAAGAATTGCTCTTGACCCTGGACTTTTGAGGGTGAATTTTAAACTGCCCTTTTAATTACGGAAGACGAATTTAAATCATTTATTTGTGTATCTCGCTTTTTTTACATCTAAGAGATTAAAGAAAGAAATAAAAGTCGTGATCATTATAAATGACTAACATAAATCGATTTACATAGATTTTAGGTGTAATGAGAAAACGCTACAGGGAAACCACTCATTACTCTATAGTTCTTAGGCTGAGATCTATAGAGCAAACGAAGAAAAACAGGCTGACAGACTAAGCAAAGATTTTCTATTTCTATTTTGTAAAAAATGACTCTGAGTAAGTCAAAGTTCGATTTAAAAATTCCAAAACCTCAAGACTGACCTTAGAGTTCCTTTTTTAATTTGTCTACGAAGACAGGAATAACCAAGTATATGAAGCTCATCCATTAATTCCACGCGTAACCGCTAGAGATGTTCTATTGTTTGTAAACATAACATAACATAAGCTCACGCCTGTATCCCCGAAGGGGTAGGCCGAGGCGTACTAGAGAACTAAACACCCACATTTCGCCGAGCTTAGTTCGGTCCCAGATGTGATAGGGGGCGAGCCTATCGCCATATCGGGCACAAAGACTTCCAGACTCCGGGCTGATATGGAAAAATCCAATATCACTTTGCCCGACCCGGGATCGAACCCGAGACCTCAGAACCGTAGTCGTACCGAAATACCACCACGCCACGGAGGCAGTCTATTATTTGTCATACAAATATTTTACGTTGTCGCAAGCGAGCAACGTCAAAAAACTCATAGTGGATCTACTGATGGTAAGTAATGATCTGGGATCAGCACTGGATGGTATTGCCGCCAAAATTCCAGTAAGACCTTGTGACTGTCCACATCTGGGTCCTCATGATCATTGCGAAAACTTGATAACTAATTGCAATATTGAAAAGCATTCTATCTACCACTTTTAACACATTTGCACAATACTGCAACGCTCGAGACATTTTCTTTTTAAAAGAAGTTTTTTTTATAGCAGAGACTGGCAAACGAGCAGATGAGAGAGATGGAGATCACTTACCATCAGCAGAGACTGATGGTAAGTGATCTCCACTGTCCATAAACACCCAAGACAAAAAAGAATTATTGGTGCGTTGCCAACCTAAAAAGTGGGGAACAGGGATTGGGAGAGGGGTGGGGCAATTGGACCACCGGGAATCTAACAGGCAATCTGTGAGACAGTGGTATCAAAACCAGTGGAGCCGGCGCATTCATGCTGTAGATGGAATTGTTTACAATGTGGCTCTACCACTTAAAAATGGTAAATGGTAGCTTTCATTCTGTCACACGTAAATCTGAGAAGGAAAATAATGGAGGATTGATAAGATATATTCGGACCTGACGATGATAATGTTTATCGTATAGCAAAGGCGATAACAGAAAATTACATCTGTTCCAATAAATAAATTATACCGGATATTAGTAAAATAAACCACATCGATCTTTTATAAGGGGAATAACAAATGCACGGGATGTGGTTACGGCTGGCTATGGGAAACGTAGGTACAGTAATAATCAATATTGTATCCATTTTGCCTATAGCGTTACTATGGCTGTCTGTGGCCACCGAACTGTTAGATATAAATGTTTTTCCACCTGCCTTTATCCCACTTGAATGTGAGGTTGGCCCAACTTTGTCAAACATGTTCTAGAGGATTTGAATTCAGTTTTTTGACCAGCTTTGATGTGAAATCCCCGTGCATCTACTTCCGGGCGAATTATGTTGGTGTGTCGTAAGCTCACGCCTGTATCCCCGAAGAGTTAGGCAGAGGCGCACTAGCAAATTAGAACACCCACATTTCGCCGAGCTTAGTTCCGTCCCAGATGTGATAGGGGGCGAGCCTATCGCCATATCGGGCACAAATTCCAGACTCCGGGCTGATATGAAAAAATCCAATATCACTTTGCCCGACCCGGGGATCGAACCCGAGACCTCAGGACGGTAGTCGTACCGAAATACAACTACGCCACCGAGGCAGCCTGAAAAGGAAAAAAAAAACAGTATTTAATAAACTACTATAAAATCCATGAAAATAGTCCTATTTCAGAGGTCAAAAGTAACTACAAAACTTTGCTGTTTCGTTATAACAATAAAACCTAATAGTCGACCGATAATAAAGCTTTAAGCAGTAAAAACTAACCCCCTTATTCATAATGAAATCCTGGTCTTATCGAAAGCATAACCCTACTTTTGCCTAGTTTAGCAAAAATAGAACTAATATATGCTTATCGAATACAATGTTGCTGGTTACAGAAAACATATTATTTTTATCTTTGGCAAGCTTCGAAACAAATAGGAAGTCTTGGCTATATATTTTTTATTACTTTTTCCAAACAATTAATAAAAAATCTATATCAATCTTAGATGGGGTCCTAGACTATAACAAAATTAATATCATTAAGAAACAACATCAAACTTGAAACAGCTGATCGGAATCGGCCATGTTTTCACTATCGAACGTTGGAATGTTTTAACGCTATCGAACGATTATGAATACAATTTTTATGAAGTGTACTATTGCGGTCTTATTATTCTCTACTAAGTTATTATGAATAAAGGGGTAAGCACTTTAAACCACTACATAAGGCGACCCCAAATGAAACGGGATAAGGGTGGGCAGTGGGCACAGAGACAACAAAAATATAGCTCTACAGTTTATCAGTTCCCATACATATGGATCACGTACGTAAACAAACGGGAGCTGTGGATAATTCCCATAATAGTATGATAATGAGACCGCGTTAACTTAATGCGTTCACACCTTCACACGTCTACTACTCTAATCACTTTGTTTACTTCACAAATACGTTTGAGAAATTCTTTGTTTCGAATTTCATTTACTAGCTGAGCTCAACAAAAAGTTATTAATCTATTTTACTCAACTACTCAATATACAGTTATTAATTTGTATGTAGGTACTTCGTCATCGACCGTCTTCCAAAAATATGACGATTTTTTATGTATGTTACGCGATATCTTCACCAAATGTGGAGTGTGAACCGATTTTCAAACTGACTTACCGGTCGTGACCAAATTTATATGAGACCACCCATGAAATAAGCTCTATCGAACACAAAAAGAATTTTTAAAATCGGTCCTCATTTGGCGGAGATATCACGTAACTAAAAAAACAGACGAATTGAGGACCTTCTCCTTTTTGGAAGTCGGTCAATAAAGATAAAACGGCGTTGTCTCTGACTTAAAATTCTGACTCGGGGTGAACTTGAATATAGATTTTTGGAGTAAATAAAGTCTTCATCTAAGATTTCGATAGAATTGGATCATCATCATCAACCACAGAACGTCCACTGCTAGACATAGGCCTCGCCCAAAAGATTTCCAGATCGACCTGTTCGACTGATCTGATCAGATCTGAACTGATCGACTCACCTGGAATCATGATAACCGGAGCGATGATCATCATCACAACATGGGCAGAGATACATAAAAAGATACAAACGCATTGAATACCTCATTCTTATTTTAAAGTCAGTTAAAACGTAAATATTTAAGCCTGAATATGTTACCGACTTCTAGTTATATTTCTTTCTACCTGCCCTTATCCCATCCTAATGTAAAACAGCGCAACACACTTTTTCGAGCATGCTGCGAAGTAGATTTGGCTTAGTTTTTACGACCGGCTGCCTGCCTGACGTCCCCTCTGAGGGATCTAGTCCCCGGGCAAATTAAATGAAAAAGTTTGCTTTCCAGACCATGGGGGTTACCACCACCTTTTATAGCAGTATTATTATAATTTTACTTGTACCGATTCCCATACAAAACAAACGAAGAAAGATTATAATAATACTGCTATAAGAGGTCATGGTAACCCTGCTGGGAACTAAACCCATGACCTCCCAGTCCACATATGCTGCCACTAGAACAAGGAGGCGAATCTGGTAATGTTTACCGTATTTTATTAAAACCCAAAAAAAAATAACCAAAGTTCCGGGTTTAAATATCGAGTTTACATGTAGATTTATCCAATTTTCTTACATTAGGCTATCCTAAATTAGGACCAAATAATTTCTGTTCAATCAAAACTCTGTTAACCTTTTATTAATTACATTTTATTAATTACATTTACAAATTACCCAATCACGAGGTAGAGTACAAAGATTTCCAAAATATTTTCCAGTCTAAAATCAAGCGTCTCAAAGCAAATAAACAGTATAACTTTTAACACAATAAAGTGTTAAGGTGGAGTTCCTCAGTTCCTGTCGATACATTATCGCATTCTCTTTGACATAAGAGCTATAATGGCGCGGCAGACCACAACCAAGTTATAAACTTGGCGCTGTTTAGGGTTGGCTTTCATGTCTTGATTTTATAACTGTTTAAATTATTGTGAGGGATCATATTCATTTAAATCTTATAAAACGTGATTTAGCTTACACAAAATAGGATCTTAGCACCATTTACATATGTTAAAGAAGTGTAAACATAGGCCTTACTTATCATCATCATCATCATCAGCCATAGGACGTCCACTGCTGAACATAGGCCTCCCCCAAAGATTTCCAAATCGACCTGTTGGAAGCGGCCTGCATCCAGCGACTTCCTTATAATAACCGTTTAACTGAGCAAATGGTAAAGGATAGTCTATCCCTTTTATTTTCAAACAATGTGACACAAGGAAAAAAGTGACAGACTATTCTTAGCCATTGTTCAGCTAAACTGTTTTTATAAGTAAGACCCATAATTATGTAGACACTCAGTTTCTAAATCATTATTGAATTAGATCTTATCAATAACAATAAAAGAAATATAGGTAATTGTAAATAAGACTTTTGTACTTAGAAATTTGTGGACTTTTGATTGTTTCTGCAACAGATTTGGCGACGACATGATTTGGATGGTATCTTAGTAGAAATATCCTTTCTCGTTTTAAAGCAACCCATTTGTTGCTAATCATCAGCGTTATATAATAATAATATCAGCTCAGCAGGTCGATTCTCTAAGAAACGCCATAACATTGTGATGAGCTCCCGCAGCGCACATCGTTGAAATCGACGGAACATTCAACGTTGTTGGATCTCAGAGAATACCATTTCCATACATTTATGTCAAACGCCTCGCTCGAGAGAGCTAGTTCGCATATATGCCGTCACCACGCAGAGCGCTAGTGCGTGCGCTTTGTACCTTGCTGAATACAAAAATGAAAACATCGTTGCCGCAACGATGCCGCAACGTTGTTTTCACCAATGAATCATTAGAGAATCGACCTGCTGTAATATTAGTGTCGGACTGCTGGGCATCGACCTCCTCTACTAATGAGAGGGGTTAGGGCCTTACTCTGAAAAGTATTTTTATATAATTCTTTTTTTTTTATAGCAGAGATTGGCAAAAGAGCAGATGGGTCACCTGATGGTAAGTGATCTCCACCGCCCATACACACCCAAGATACAAAAATAATCATGGGTGCGTTGCCAACCTAAAAGGAGGGAATGGAAGGGGAGGGAAGGGGTTTGGGAAAGGGAGTGGGGAAATGGGCCACCGGAAATCTCACTCACCGAACGAAACACGACAGCAAGCTGCCACTTTACGTCGGTTTTCTGTAAGACAGTGGTATCTAACCGGTCGAGCCGGCCCATTCGTGCTATAGACTTCGTGGCTGTACCACTTGAAAAAATATTTATATTCATTAAAATAATGAGATTCCACACTCGTTTTAAACTTTAGACCTAGAGTATGATGCCGAATATTATTCAGAATGATCCTATAAAACGGGACGTGTCCCATAACGTCCCATTTTGCCAACCCTAAAACACCTAATACAAATGAAGCAAAATTTTGCAGTCGAATTATAGCTGGCTGAGGTCCATCGGTTTGCGTGCCCAAGGTCGTGAGGGGGGACTGGGGAGGGGGGTATGTACCGAGTTCAATGCATCCTTGGCTAGACGAGCTACGTAAAATAAATTAATCCGTTTATTACGTTAATTTTGGTTTACCGAGAGCGGTCCTTCACCCGGCAATTATGATTCAGACGATTTGTTCACTGAAAAATTGTATCGTCATAAGATGCTGTTGTTCTAAGATCGTGGATTTTCGCGAGTTTATTTTCAACCGTCTCCCACAAAAGGAGGAGGTCCTCAATTCGTTTGTATCTCCGCCGAATGTCGATCTTCAAAATTATGTTTGTGTTCGATAGAGCCTCTTTAAAGGGTGGTCCCATAAAATTTGGTCACGATCGGATTTGAACTCGGTCCGTTAAGTTTTTAAACTTGTGATTATTACTATCTTGGTTCTTAGTCACATGTTTTAACTATTTCAAAGGTATGTGAAACCTAGTACATGTGTATCCCCGAAGAGGTAGACAGAGGCGAATTAGCGAACTAGAACACCCATATTTCGCGGAGCTTATTTTCATCCTAGTTCTAGGGTATATCCCGTCGCCATATCGGGCACAAATTCCAGAACCCGAAGCCTAATCCGCATGAAATCATCGTTGTTTATAACTCCTAATTTATTATTTGAGGATAACATAATTCCACACCTAAATCAATTACATACAAACCACAAAAAAAGACTAATTACACATATAAAGCTCACGCCTCTATCCCCGAAGGAGTAGACAGAGGCGAACTAGCGAACTAGAACACCCATATTTCGATGAGCTTTTTTTCGTCCTAGTTCTAGGGTATACACCCCATCGTTATATCGGGCACAAATTCCAGAACCCGAAACCTAATCCGCATGAAATCATCGTTGTTAACTCCTAACTTATTATTTGAGGATACTATACTTCCACACGTAAATCAATTATACACAAACCACCAAAACATTGATTACACACGTCCACACAATGATCCCTTGCCACAAGAAAACCGCACGCTCGCCACAGTATATGTGATTAAAACTGCAATCTACTAGACGTAATTTTCGATGTAGATACTAAGAGAAATATGGAATTCTACAGCGTAAGCTCACGCCTGTATCCCTGATAGGCAGAGGCACACTAACTAATAATAACACCCACATTTCGCCGAACTTATTTCCCTCCCAAATGTCATAGGGGCGAACTCATTGCCATATCGGGCACAAATTCCAGAGTTGATATTAAATTCAAAAGCCCAATTTTTATTTGTTTGACCCGGGGATCGAACCCAAGACCCCAGGACGGCAGTTGTACCGAAATACAACTTCGCCACCGAGGCTACCTACAGGCTATATCAAATTATATTACCTCTACTCATGGGATTACAGTATTGTTTCTATTGAATGCTAACGCATTAAACACAAAAGTAATGATAATAATAGATATCTATAACTCGGCACTAAAGAAAGTAATAAGCATAGAGACGGAACTGAGGGATGTATGGCGTCCCGACACCCTTCTAATTGAGGAGATGGATTGATAAAGTTCTCAAGGAGCCGTATAATACAGACGGTACGGGGCTGAGTACGGAAGCCATAACATAAGGGACGTTAATTCTACGGATATATGACTAGCTAAATCAAGGTGTATTGTTTAATCGGTGTTGGTTTCATCTACTTGGTTTAGTGGCAGTCCTGGGTTCGTTTCCAGGGTTGGGTAAACGCGGTTTATCTTTACCATTTACTACGAAAGACATCAGAGGTCTGAGCACTGAATCGAAGCTTGCTGAGATGGTTAAAAATTGTCGGAATTATTCCTGTTTGGGCACAGAGCTATCAGAACGTTTGAATAATTGGCAAAAACGATAATAGTTTTGGTTTCCTCCATATATTTGACTAGCAGCGCCGCTTGTAGAAACTGTAATGAACTAAAACAAATGTACCTATAGAGAAACGGAATACCTATATCATCTTTTCCGAGAAGAATAACTTGTATAGAGAAATGAAATATTACATCGTTTTGGAGAAAACTAACTGGTAAAAGGGGCTGAAGAGCACTGACAGCAATGTCGCAAATTACTTAGAAGCATGTCCTCCGAACTGGAACATGTACATCGTACATGATATTGGTTTTTAACCCGCATGCTTCAAATGTAGTTGAAACAAACAGCGCAGAGAAGCTTTTACGTTATTTCATTATCTTGTACTTATTCAAAGGAGTGATAATGTACGTTAACAAGATTGTTATAAACTCTGAAGAGAGACTTCTACAGCCCTATTAACTAACGACTAGAATAGATATCGTTTGTCGAACTCGAAAGTTATTCGTGCTTGGACCCCTGATGGCCGAGTCAAACATTATGTTATCATTGTGAATCTGTTATCATAGATGTATTAATTTTAGTAAATCCAAGATTAATGGTCACTATCGACGCATTGTTTCTGGATTACCCTGTAAGCCTGGATTATATCCCTAGAAGGGGTTGAAGCCAGTACAAAAGTCTGCTCCGTCGAGCCTACATTGGTGTGCGAGCAGGATATGTGAAAAAAGAAGCATCTTCAGACTTTTTTTTTATTATTATTAGCAGAGACTGGCACACGAGCAGATGGGTCACCTGATGGTAAGTGATCTCCACCGCCCATAGACACCCAAGACACAAAAGGAATCATGGGTGCGTTGCCAACC
This sequence comes from Clanis bilineata, assembly GCA_036417725.1. Lineage (NCBI taxonomy): Eukaryota > Metazoa > Arthropoda > Insecta > Lepidoptera > Sphingidae > Clanis > Clanis bilineata. The sequence goes on along the minus strand of CM071154.1, from coordinate 15,599,182 downwards.
TAAAAGGAGGAAATGGAAGGGGAGGGAAAAAGGGATTGAGAAAGGAAGGGGGGGAAGTGGGCCACCGGAAATCTCACTCACCGAACGAAACGCGACAGCAAGCTGCCACTTTACGTCGGTTATCTGTGAGACAGTGGTATCAAACCGGTCGAGCCGGCCCATTCGTGCTGTAGATGTAACTGTGACTCTACCACTCAAAGCGTGACTCTACCACTCAACTTCCATGAAATGAAATGTTAAATAACTAAGAATAAAAAAAAAACTAAAAACAACATACAACTTTAACTGCAGGAGCTTCTGAAGAATCCAAACGTCACACTTCTTCACTAAGCACCATCACAAAAGTATGAACACTAATAAACACTTAACAAACAAACCAAGCTGAGACGATATTAAGGCTTAGATAGCTGAACTCATATTGTCAATAGCATTTAAATTTTGATTCTAAAATTAGACCACGTTGGTAACATCAGGCTGGCATAATTGTGCCAACTGTTGAAGGACTGATGATGGCATCTACATGATATGTGGACTATGCAGCAGTTATCACCAAGTCCTCAGAAAATTTTACAAGACATCAAAACCTTCGTTACTTCTGTCAAACTAAACCTTAAAACAGTCTCAGCCAGCACACAAAAACCACAACACCAACTCACCAAAAGTCGGTACGCACATAAATCACACACAGTTGACAGTGTACATACTGAGGCATGCGCGGGCGCACCATCTGTTTTCACCTCACGCCGCGGCGCGAACTTCGGGGAAGGGTCGAAGCGTGCGCCTGTACCGCGCGCGCCGTCACTACTGTGGACATGCTTCGCGGAATGGATTTTTGGTACGTTGTAGCGTGATTAGAGAATTGAAATCCGTTCATCATCAAAGGCAATAGATATGTTCCAAACATACCCAAACTCTCTAATAATCTAGGCGTGCTTAAAGATAAGCTGGAGTTTTACCCAGTTAAGCACTGTTGGTTCGAAACATCAGGGGGGTTACCACAACCTCTTATAGCAGTATTATTATAATTTTACTTGTACCGATTCCCATACAAAACAAATGAAGAACGATTATAATAATACTGCTATAAGAGGTGGTGGTAACCCTGCAGCGGCCTTAGCGGGAATATTTTTGGCAATCGAATTCGTATCAAACTCGATGCGCATCTATCATATTTATACGAAATATAATCACAAGTTTACAAACATAACGGACCGACTTCAAATCCGATCGTGGCCAAATTTATATGGGAACGAATTTTGAATATCGGTCCACTTTCGGCGGAGATATCACGTAACATACATAAAAAAATACAGACGAATTGAGGACCTTCTCCTTTTTGGAAGTCGATCGATTAACCAAACGTCATCGGTGCGTAACGAGATCGCTACGAAATCGATTGTCAAAAATATTCCTGCTTGGGCCGCAGAAGCCTTTAAAAGTTAAACTAAGTTTTACAAACCCAGTTCTAGATTACCGGTTCCTTAAATATTAGAAACTTCGATAAGTGTCTATTATAGCAAATCACAATAATATGAGAGTCATAATAAAGTATCTGGCACATCTATTAATCATCCTTGAAAGGATTTGCTTTATCTAAAATGCTTTAACTTCAAAATAAATTTAGCTCTGTCTTGGCATGCGTATGTACCATATAATAAAACTGGTCTTATACCACCTTGGTCCTTAACTGCCTTAACCTATACGGTAGGTGTTCTTAAGTCAGATGAAGTTAGACCAGAACCCTCCAATAGACCAGAAGTGTATTCTTGAATTAAAACAATTCCAAGTGACCTCTAACATTTTATACAGAAGGTATTTGAGTGTTGACCTCCAGTGTGTTTACGACGTTAGTATTTTTTTGCTCATTAACATTCAGGACGAGGCACGTCGAGAATATCCTGAGCACAGTGGACCGAACGCGACAGGTTGGGACAAATTACATACATAGACCATATCTGGTAGGCATAGGCAAACTAGTACACCAACATTTGGCCAAGTTCATTTACATTCCAGGTGTGAGGGGCGAGGCTATAGCAGAAATCCAGACTCCGGGCTGATACTAAACAGAGAAAGTCAAAATCGCTTTACCCGACCGAAATGAAAACGAGACCTCAGCAGGGTTACCACGTATATAGCAGTATTATTATAATCATTCTTCGTTTGTTTTATATGGGAATCGGTACAAGTAAAATTATAATAATACTGCTATAAGAGGTGGTGGTAACCCCCCAGGACGGTAGTCGTACCGCGCACACACCACAACAAAGCCGAGATAATCGATGGGAACAAATTAGAAAGAAAGAAAAAGTTAATAGAAAGAAAGAATAGACTAAATATGAAAAAATATATATAAGAAAACAACAATTGTAGGTGCTTGTCACAAAGTCATATAAATATTCTGTTTATGTCACGAGATTTGGTCATTTGGAATAATATTTTAAATGCAAAATTCTGTCTGTCTGTTACGTTTTAATAGTTAAAGTCCTGAACTGATTTTGATAACATTTGCTATGAAAAATGTTTGAAACCTGGAAAGGATATAGGCTACGCTTTGTCTCAAAAACATTTGAAGGTGAAAATTAATAGGGGAAACGTCTCATCGTTACAATCATCATCATCAGCCATAGGACATCCACTGCTGTACCATAGGCCTCCCCTAAAGATTTCCTGCCTGGTGGAAGCGACCTGCATCCAGCGACTTCCTGAGACTTTTATCAGGTTATCGTTCTAATACGAACATTTAAATACCTTTATTCGTACAACACGAGAAAATATGTCAGAAATATAATCCGATCATAACATTCCTTCCTTTATCATATTTGCTACAAACTCTCTTAATCTAAACGGCGCTTTATAGCCTACGCCCCCCATACCACAACACAGTGCAAATCACGATACAATAATCCAAACATTAACAATAATTCCACGAAAATCTCAGTACTCCATTTAGGATTAAATAGGATTATTCCTGAAAACTAACAGTTGCTCGAGAAGCTAATGTTTGGTTTTGGCAGGAATTAAGGCTCAGTAGCCCGAGCACGAAAAACTAATGTAAATGTAAATGTATTCGAGTTCGCTGCGCACTGATGACGTTTGGTTAATATTTCATACAAATTTCATAGACGCGCATCGAGTTCGAATACATTTACGGTTGTCAGAAATTTTCCGGCTCCCGGTGATCTATAGAGCGAACTTCGACTACGTCTAAGTCAAAGAAACGAAATCAGTGAGGATTTGGATTTTTTAAATCTAACTTTGACTTAGCCCGAGTCATTTTTTACAATAAAATCTTTGCTAATCTAATCTCTGTCTGTTAGTCTATTTTTCTTGTAAAAAATATAAATTTAAAAATTAGAAATCCTCACTTCACCTAATTCTTTGACTCAGACATAGTCGAAATTCGCTCTATAGACTTAGGACTTTCTGGTTTTACTTTTATTTTAGCATATTACAAAATTCTAGATGAACAAAAAGCATATTTATGCGGCTCTGGACGCATAAACAACGTATTCTACAAGAAGGAAAGAAAGAAAGAAATGTTTTTATTGCCACTAGTATAACATGCAACATTTACTAACATAAGATCATATATAATTTAACTGAAACTAAATACAAAAGAGAAGTGTAAAGTAAGTGTAACGTACTTCTAAACCATTAGAATCTAGTCTCTTGTGGTTAGAATGAAACCTTCAAAGAGGGTTGATGTCAGGTAAGCAGCCGATCGTAAAATGTAAGCCGAATTCTTTCTTCATCATACTTGAAAAAGTGATCCAATCATAGGATTACAATGGGCCATTGACATTTTTTTGAAAAACCATGTTTTGTGTAAATGTAAAGTCCAATAGACGTGGCTTAATACATTTCACAAAACCCCTACACAAACGTGGTTTCGCTATACATTTTTGTCTACGGTCCATTGTTCTATGAGCAGCAGACAGCGAAACTTATTGTTTTGTGTATGTGTTATTATGTTATGTGGTATTTCGGTACGACTACGGTTCTGAGGTCTCGGGTTCGATCCCCGGGTCGGGCAAAGTGATATTGGATTTTTCCATATCAGCCCGGAGTCTGGAATTTGTGCCCGATATGGCGATAGGCTCGCCCCCTATCACATCTGGGACGGAACTAAGCTCGGCGAATTGTGGGTGTTCTAGTTCGCTAGTGCGCCTCTGCCTACCCCTTCGGGGATACAGGTGTGAGCTTATGTTATGTAATGTTATTGTACAGGAGACGCGCTTTTAAACATACACACACATACAAACATACCTATTCACCAACTTTCACATTTATATTAGTAGGATTATGTCAGAGCATTACTATTGCCCCTAATCCGTTATATAGGAAGGTATCCTGAGAGAGAATCCTGAATAATAGATTAATCCAAAATAATGTTACATCCAAAGGCTTTGATGTCCGCAGATTTGGGGTTTGTGCTGAGAAAATAATATTGCATAGTTACAATGAATTATAGAAAGTAGAAATAGGCAGATAATATGAATAACATAACATAAGCTCACGCCTGTATCCCCGAAGGGGTAGGCCGAGGCGCACTAGCGAACTAGAACACCCACATTTCGCCGAGCTTAGTTCCGTCCCAGATGTGATAGGGGGCGAGCCTATCGCCATATCGGGCACAAATACCAGACTCCGGGCTGATATGGAAAAATTTCAATATCACTGTACCCGACCCGGGGATCGAACCCGAAACCTCAGAACCGTAGTCGTACCGAATGGGGAACTTGCACGAAAATTAAAATTTTGAAATTGTGTTGATAAATCAATAAACAAAACCATGAAATGTGCTATCATGAAATTTGTTATGTAAAATAATTGATATTTTACTAAATATCCTACTTATAAACTACGTATAACGGAACGTAATTGCAAAACCCAAGTGACGTCATTACATAAAGAATCATAGAGCAGTGTTTCCAAGTTGGGGTAATTTTCTCAATTTTGCCAAAAATTATTGTTATGTTTAGTATGGTGATTAGTAAATTAGATTTCGTAGGTCCTTCTCTTCCTTCTTCCTCATTTTTACTTCGTTATATAGAGAAATAGCTTTAACATTTCAACGCCGTGACGTCACGTCCTTTTTTAGCGCGGGGTTTCGTAAGTCATATTTTGACTTGCGATTGTCAATATTTTAATGTTTTTGTTTCTGGTGTGTTTATTTGAGACCTAGTTCTTTACAATAAACTAAAAAAAAAATTACATGCAAGTTCCCTATTATCACCACGCCACGGAGGCAACATAATATGAATATATTCTTATAATGTTTATGTGGTAGAGCCACGCTGTAGATAGTTACGACTTTTTTCTACAAAACGAATGGGCTGGCTCGACCGGTTTGATACCACAGTCTCACAGAAAACCGACGTAAAGATACAGCTCGCTGTCGCGTTTCGTTCGCTGAGTGAGATTTCCTGTGGACCAATTCCCCCCCTCCCTTACCCAATTCCTATTTCCCTCATTTTAGGTTGGAAAATCACCCATGATTTTTGTATTTTGGGTGTCTGTGGGCGGTGGAGATCACTTACCATCAGATGTCCCATCAATTCCTTTGCCAATCTCTGCTATAAAAAAAAATGGCTTAAGATATTTTGAAATGGTCTATTTTTCTTAGAGAATGGTCCTAAACCATAATTAGGATCAGTACCAACAATATACACTTTAGACTATGAAATATTACAATAGGAGGTCTTATAGCTTAAAGCGATCTCGTCCAGACAACCTTATGAGAGTGAATTATAAAAGGGTTCGGGGTCAGCAGAAAAGTGTCTTAACCTTTCCAATTTAATATACATAATAAATAAAATGTCACGGACGTAAAAAAAAGATGGACAGAGCGCTAGGAACATTGAAAGTGAAGCAGGGTTTTCGGCTCATTCGATTAGTTGCCGCCATTACGTGTCGATCGAATGGGCGAAAATCCTGCATCACTTTCAATGTTCCTAGCACTCCACCTTTTTTACGTCCATGTATAATGTATTTTTTTTTTCTTTTGGCAATTGAAATACATAATGCCAATGTCAAGTTAGGGAAATTGTTTTCCAATATCTAAGTTTTCGCAAGTGCAATGAAGTCGGATGTGTTCGATTTCAAGGCCCTGCTGGAGTTTACGATTTTCTCGCAGCGGAGGAATCGAACATGGTCGACCCATCCACCCGACAAAAAGCATCCAAAATCACTTATTTCAAAGCTTCCACATACTGTTTCTCTTCGTTGATGTTTATTGCTTAGATATACATCACATTTAAACCACAAACACAACTCTAGACTAAAATATGAAATAATTAAAACAAGCGACCACCCGCACCGTCAGAATTCCCGCCAAAACTCGATCATGTATAATGTAAGTCTACATAAATGCACAGTCATGTCTCTATCCCATAGCACGGAGACTATTGAATAAAGCCTACATTTTTGCATAACCCAAAAATAGACTTGTAGACAATTTAATTGAAAAACCAACAAAGCGCCCGTTTTTTACAAAACAAACAGAAGCGTCCCAACAACCATGTGCCGGTAACTTAATCTTTTATGAGCCGGCTACAGAATTTTACACCCTACCCTTTTATATTAGGGTTGAAAACCCGTTACAAAATTTATAGGAAACGCTGCATATGTTAGCGGGCAGACGTCGCTTCTAACATCCTGATAGCTTTTTTCACCTTTTGGCTGTGTCTGTGTACATTGGGCCCACTGTGCACTTTGGATAAAATTGCTGTCATTTTGTAGGACCGTAAACCAAATTGATTTCTAAACGAGGTTTAGTTTAATCTCTTCATCTTTGGAAAGTAGATAGACAGCTGAAGCGTTTAAACGTAGTGTCAAAAACTCTAACCTTACACAAGAATCTTTTGTAATTTTTTACAAAAGCAATTATTTTGTTATTGCGGGCATTCGACGATAATCATTTGCCGTCATAAGAGACATTAACTGGTTCTGCTATAGTTAATAAGGTTTCATCATCATCATCATCATCAGCCATAGGACGTCCACTGAACATAGGCCTTCCCCAAAGATTTCCAGATCGACCTGTTGGACCTTTGTAATAAAGTAATTCTCTTTGGGGCGGGTTAAAGACAGGGATAAGGAAAGATGGAGAGAAAGAGGAATCATTTAACAAATCAATATCACTCATTTACATAACCTCGTGTTCACATGATATCTACGTATGTATTCTCACGTGTGTAAAATATGAAATGCATTGGTAGAAAGTAATGCATTTGTGGTATTAAGGGAAAGTAGGACGCGCCATCATGAGATTTAAGTTAATTTTAATTCGTTTATTTATTATTTACGGCTCGGAGATGTGGTCGAATCTGACTGGATCTATTGAACGGTCCGCTATATCAGATTTTATGGTCAGATGTGTTGTCAGACGTCAATTGCCTGTAAGCCGGCGCGGCGCGGCGTCTATAGGGGTGTATCGTTGTTGGTTGATAATTACTAACTTTAATTTCATAGTATAATGCAAAGCTTTTTCATCGGTCTACAAAAAATATCGATCTGGTATTGAAATAAAACTAGTTTTTACGGATTTTATCGCGATTTGTTTTGTATTTATTTTATTTTTAGTCCCGATGTTTCCCGATAAAATCCGTAAAAACTAGTTTTATTTCAATGAATAACATTCGCGTCAATCTAAGAAATCATTATGTATCTGCTATTTATAAAAACCACAAAATGTCGAATTTTTGCAGTCTTGTGCTGATCTTTCGCCTTAAGTTTGTAGAAATCCTGTTTAACCTTGATATCGCGTGCATGTAACGTATTTCGGAGTCGAAGGTCTATCACGGTGATTAATTCTTTAAATGAATGAGCTGGAAAGCCATTAAGGGTTTCAAATATATTTTTATTGTAACGATTTCGAGTCTACGGTCTGCTTGTTTCATATTTCAATGTGATTTCTACTTCTACGCGTGACTTACTTGATTTTATGTATCCTGTTTCTAATTTTCGTATCCATTTTTAATATAAGTTGTTTGCATTTTAATCATCTTAGGAAACTAAACTGAACTCTAAACTCAGGATCTTAATCCTAAACTCGATTTAACTTACATGTTATTCATATATTTAAATCGAGATTTATCTAAGTGCAGTCGCATTTACAGTGAATTCCATTGATTAGAAAAAAAATTCAAACTCACTCGATAGAATCTCGTAGCATGGGTATAAAGAAACAAAATATACACAGACGAACCTCCTCGCTTTTTGCGTTTAGTCGGTTAGATGGTGTTAAGGTAAAAATAAGTATTCTTTTCTTCTTCTTACTTTCAAGTATGTAAAGATAATCCTTGAACCATAAATTACTCTATGTCTTGAACTAAGTCCGAAATAAAACATACTTCGACTTAATGTTTTGTATGACACTAGCTCGAATCGAGTGTGTATTCGATAGTTATTCGTGCCAGGGCATTGCGGTGCGGTGACCGCGCCCGGCAGATGTTTCGCACTTCACCGACGATCGTGATTGATCGACCACCTTGCCGAGAAATCTGAGATCCAAGGACGTCTGTTTGCTATTTTACTCTTGTCATACTCGGTACTTTTGGCTATATATAAAATGTATGTCTATTAAGTAAATAAATAAATACACCCAACAGTCACACACCTAATCCTGACCCCACACTAGGTATAACCTGTATCGTAGGTGTCAGAGACTTTCGGTCCCCCAAAACCCACACTTGAAACAAATATAGGTGGGTCACACAAACATTTGTCTCAATGCAGGAATCGAACCCGCGATCTCTCGCTTCACACTCGTCCGCTGCTTCACTGAGCCTGTTGTATCATCATCATCAATTAAAGGACACCCACTGCTGGACACAGGCCTCCCCAAACATGTAAATTGGGTACTTGACTGTAATTAAAAAGTATACACAGGGCTATTTATTAGTTTATCCAAAACATGTATTATTATATATTTAGTAAAAAAAGCAAAAATTAATATGTATAATTTAGTTTGCCGCCAAAACGCTACCTGTTAACTGTAGCTACGGGTGACGTCATTGTTTCTTACCATAGATACAAAATCGCAAATTACATTTATTATTTCAAACTAAAAAAGACGGGTCGCATATTTCGTCGATCAGATATCGATATTCGATGACATCCGCGTTGAAATTAAGTTAAGATTTAAATAAAAATACGAAAAAAAATACCAAATAACCTGGCAGTATGACTTTTGATCTTAGGTCTTAGGCCATTGTGGAGCAAATAAACAAGAAAAATGAGTAATCTGACATCATGCATCGTTATTGGTGTTTACCGTCACGTGACGCACAAATAAAAAATTAAGTATTTTAATTACTAAAATAAAATTATCCTTGGCGTATTTTTAATAAATTCCTATTGCATACTTACGTTATTTAGATGATAAATCTATGTTCCTACTGAAATTCATTGATATTGGTTACTATTGTCAAATACCCAATTGTATGCCCTTTGATAAATATTTCATGAACCATGCCCCAGTCATGTTCACATCATTAACGATCATTACTAACTGGAAGGCGAGCGTCACAAATCTTCCGCACTGATGGGACAAACACGTCGCTGTTGTAGGGCGATGCTACAATAACATGTATTGTCTTACAAGAGAATGCCCGCGGCTCCGTCCGCGTGGAAATATCCCACGAGACATATACAATAACATAAGCTCACGCCTGTATCCCCGAAGGGGTAGGCAGAGGCGCACTAGCGAACTAGTACACCCACATTTCGCCGAGCTTAGTTCCGTCCCAGATATGATAGGGGGTGAGCTTATTGCCATATCGGGCACAAATTCCAGACTCCGGGCTGATATGGAAAAATCCAATATCACTTTGCCCGACCCGGGGATCAAAACCGAGACTTCAGGACGATCCCACGAGAACCGTGCATATTTCTGGGATAAAAGTAGCCTATGTGTTATTTTGATATATAATTAATGTAATTGTAGAGTTTCATTAAAATTCATTTGTTTTTTTTCGTCAAAGATATACACATTATACAGGATGTTTTATAAAGTTGGTATCAATAACAACTACACTAGCGGACGGTATCAATAAACGATCTCAGTTTAGAGTGCAGATAGATGGCGATTATGAACCAATCAAATCAAGTCATTTGACGGAGTCATGTTCAAACTGTGTTCTTATTGGCTAATTTTTGTAATCTATCTGCACATTCGAACTGAGATCGTTTATTGGAACCGGGCGTTAAAGACAGGATGGCTAGCAATCTAGCGCTAAAGTTTAAAAATTTCGTCAGGCTCATGGTTTTTGAGTAATGGAAACTTGAATTTGTGACGAAAAAATGATTTTTGATTAATTGGGTCAACTGCAGTACATTTGCAAACCACCTATGGAGTAATTATTTTTTAGCATACACAAAGCCATTTCTATGTTAGTTGCGACGATTTGCAGCTTGAATTCCGATTTTAAAATCCCCATGCTTAATAAAAAAAAATAAGTTCTATTTTTATTCTTGAACTCTACCATTATGCTTTAAATCGTGCTCCCTGTATGTGGAATTGTCATTGGTACCAACTTTATGAAACACCCGTTATACTCACAAACTTTTGCGTTTTAGCCATTAGTTATTTATTTGTGACTTTTATATCAATACGCTGGCCCTCTATCAAGGGACGGAAATAAGGTTTATTTAGCTGTAAGCCTAGAAATAAGCTCATTATTAAGCTGGAATAAAGTGGATACAATAGTCACTCTACCACCCTTGGACACAGACCAATGTGTGTAGACAGCCTAAAATTTCGTTTCAGCTAACAAACGGGGCGCGTGCTTAATTGGCGCTTTAGATATTCACGTCACGTCACTCACGTCAGGCTGCCTTGATGGAGTGGCGAGCTTCGGACGCGGATTTTTGTTGACGTCCCGACGTTTTGACGTCAACGGTGACTGACCATTAACCAATCACAAAATGGATTTGTAGCAATCAAATAATACGTACTGGGAGGATTATGTAAATACAAAATCATGAGAAAGAAAGAAATAAATAATACACCCAACAGTCACACACATAGTCCTGACCCCACATTAAGATCGAGTCTTGTGTCGTGGGTATCAGGAACTACAAGAGACTTTCGGTCTCACAACACCCAGACCCGAATCATATATATCTGTGGGCCACAAAGACATTTGTCTCGGTGCGGGAATCGAACCCGCGGCCTCACTTTTCACTTCGTTTACTCGCCCGGTGCGCCACGGAGGCTGTCACTTAAAAATTACTTTAAAACTGACGATGAGTTAATCCGTTATTACCTCGCTATGGTTCCTCATAGCGAGGTAAATCAATCATTTGTTACAAATCATGCGCCTTCTCCAATAGTTACCGCTTTTTTTAAGTTCGGTAACATCCGGTATAGGGGTAATGGGTCTAATGGGCGTTGGCGATCCCTTACCATCTCAATACCCCCTATATAAAACCCGGGAGTAGCCCAAGATTGAATACAATCGAAGAGACGAGTCGCCATAACAAGTAATGACCGCCAGGTAATCGCTGTCGGGATATTTGCCGTGGTCCCGAAAGCAGACGTCTGTTTACGTCCATGACTACTTTTGCCCAGGGTGCACCACGTAGAAATTACCTGACTTCGCACCCCACCATCAGGGGACCTGCTAATTTCCCCTTCCATTCCTTTTCTTTTTTTCTTGCCCCTATGCCACCTCTATGTTGAGTCGGCGCAACACACCTTTTCAAGCATGTTGCAGATAGGATTTGACCTCGTTTTACGACCGGCTGCCTGCCTGACGTCAACCCCCATCTGAGGTATCCAGTCCCGGGAAAATAGTGTTAGAAAAACACCACGCATGACCTGGGTATCAAACCCAGGACTCTCCGGTTCACAGATCATATACATTTTATTTCATTTTCAAGGAGGAATTCCTCCTTCTAATTCTATTGACCATTATATATTTTATCTGCCTCGGTGGCGGCCATGAGGTCTCGGGTTCCATTCCCAAGTCGAGCAAAATGATAGCAGATTTTTTCATATGAGTGGCCCGAGTAGGAAAATTTCTGACAATCGTTCATGTATTCGAACTCGCTGCGCACTAATGATATTTGATTAATATTTCATATAAATTCCGTAGACGCGCATCGAGCTCAAATACATTTACGATTGTCAGAAATTTTTCTGCTCGGGCCGCAGCTCGGAATCTGGAATTTGTACCTGATATCACATCTGGGACGGAACTAAGCTCGGCAAAATGTGGGTGTTCCGGTTCGCTAGTGTACCTCTGCCGACCTCTTCGGGGATTCAGGCGTAAGCTTATGTTATATTTGTATATCTTTAAAGAATCATCTCACTATATTCGGTTTTAACATAAGCCTATTTACTCTAGCACTGAAAGAAAGAAAGACGCTCAGGGCCATCCCGTGAGGACATTTACAACAGTATAAAAAGGACATTACGTTCTCAAATAAAATTTAGTTAGAAACAATTCTGTTCCAGCGTGTAGGTTAAAGGTGAAGGTCCTTTCCGGAGCTTTGAATTTACGAAACAATTTTGGGATGTTTGTTTTGGTAATATTTCCGACTCTGCGTTTGTTTCTAGTAGTTCTTGTGCTTTATCGCCAAATGTTCATACACTAGTTGCCTTATGTCGTTTAAGGCCGCTTTATCTGTCAAAATTGTATGGCGAAAATCAATGTAAGAAGCCATTAAAGTTGATCAGTGTTTGATCATTCAGGCGTTAGTATAGTGGTAGCGGATAAAGGTGTCGATAAGGAGGCACTGAATTCGATTCCTAGGTCAGGAAAAGCTGTTTTTCTAAAAGATTTTCCGGGATCAGAGCAGAGCCAGTTTTCCTCTGGCAGTCGGTCGTAAAACTAAGCTGAATCCTTAATGCAACACGCTTGAAAAAGTGCCAGGGGGACAGTCAAACCCCTGCCTACTATGTTAAGAAAATAAATGAGGATTAGGAAGGTTAGGGGTATTGGGCCCCTGGAAACCTTGTTCAGTACACAAAACGCAACAGAAAGCTGTAACGTCACGTTGGTTTTCCGTGAAACAGTGGTAGTATCCCGGTCTACACAACTCATTTATGTTAGATGACGGGGTGACTGACAGGTTGAGTGACGGGGTGACCGACGAGGTGACCGACAGGTTGAATGACGAGGTGACCGATGGGGTGACCGACTGGGTGAATGACGGGGTGACTAACGGGATTATAGGTGCCTACGCCCCAGTCTTTCTAACCCTCTCTCTTATGTCACGCAGACGAAGCTGCGCGGGTCAGCTAGTGTTAAATAAATTGTCTACAGAGAAACTCTGCCATTTATAAATTTATATTGTTGAATTATTATTCATGTAATTATGAGATGCCATCTATAGTCATTTCGACTCAACTTAAACAAAATCTTCACCCTTTCAAAAACATATCTCATTTGAATACATTCAATTTAGCTTCAAGTACATCACTATAGCAGACTATCGTTCTAGACCTTGTCAAATAAGATTCATGTAAAACCGTAGTAAGTGCCTCGGAATTCGATCCAATAACCAGAAACCTTCGGGATAACAGGTAATTCCTTTAGGATTCCGCAAAAAATTCAATTTTACCTCCCGTTTCCCCCGACCTTCGAAACGGCAGAAAGGTTTTCATTGTCGTTTTCTACGACATACTAAGGCGAAGTGTTGGTTTTCATTTGGCCCAATCCATTACGAGTGGAATTTAGAGGACATTTGCACGTAGCCGAATGAATTATTTTATTTCGCTTGACTGAACTGGTTTGCGATCAATTCTCCGTAAGTTGTAGAGCGACTGCCTCGGTGGCATGGTGGTATTTCGGCACGACTACGGTTCTGAGTTCTCGGGTTCGATCCCCGGGTCGGGCAAAGTAATATTGGATTTTTCCATATCAGCCCGGAGTCTGGAATTTGTGCCCGATATGGCGATAGACTCGCCCCCTATCACATCTGGGACGGAACTAAGCTCGGCGAAATTTGGGTGTTCTAGTTCGCTAGTGGTGCGCCTCTGCCTACCCCTTCGGGGATACAGGCGTGAGCTTATGTTTGTAGAGCGACGCTGTAGGCACTTTTGTCTACATCAATGCAAGGGGCTCATTACAGTCCTTTCTTTCAACCTGCCTTTATATGTGGGGTCAGAGCAACACACTTTTTCAACCATGTTGCAGAAAGAATTCGGCTCGGCGATCGGCTGCCTGCATCCCCTCTGGAAGTTCCAATCAAATCATATTAGGAGAATCGATTTACCCGACCTGGAAATCGAATCCACGACCTCCCAGTCCACAGCAAGGCTTTAGGAGGTTGTGGCAGACAGGGCGGTTGACGTCAGACAGGCAGCTGGTCGTAAAAATGAAGTCAAATCCTTTCTGCGTCATGCTTGAATAAGGGCAGGTAAAAAGAAACAAATGCAAGCATTTAGTTTGTCTTCGCAGCTGGTCATTAAGCATTATAACTAGTTATTTAATAACTTGACAGCCTCCGTGGCGTACCGGACGAGGAGCCGGCTGTGAAACGAAAGGCCGCGTGTTTGATTCCCGCACCGAGACAATGTTCTTAGCGGCCACAGACATTTGCTTGAGTCTAGGTGTTGTGAGACCGAAAGTCTCTCGTAGTTTCTAATACCCACGATACAGGTTATACCTAGTGTGGGGTCAGGACTATGTGTGTGACTGTTGGGTGTATTTATAACTCGAGAGGCCCCAGTAGAACAATAGATATGACGGTTACATGTTACCACGTGTTCGCCCAATTGTGATGCGGAGCGCGGCTCCGAGGTAAATCAGCTTTGTAACATATAGCTATTTATAATGCATCACGAATGCTGAGTGGATTAGGTGGAGTTTACAATGTGGTTGGGGTAAAAAAAATACCCACAGATTTTTTTATTGAAGAAACTGGCAGACGAGCTGGTGGATCACCCGATGGATCTTTTTTTCATAGCAGAGATTGGATAACGAGCAGATCAGGGTCACCTGATGGTAAGTGATCTCCACCGCCCATTGACACCTAAAACAGCAAAAGAATCATGGGTGCGTTGCCAATCTAAAAGGAGGGAATGGAAGGGGAGGGAAGGGGATTGGGAAAGGGAGTGGGGAATTGGGCCACCGAAAATCTCACTCACCGAACGAAACGCGACAGCAAGCTGCCACTTTACGTCGGTTTTCTGTGAGATAGTGGAATCTAACCGGTCGAACCGGCCCATTCGTGCTATTGACGGTTCAATCTACGACGCTGGCCTAATGCGGGTTGGTAGACTTCAAATACCTTCAAAATTCTTGTGGAGAAATTCTCGGATATGAAGGCTTCCTCACGACGTTTTCCTTCACCGTTATAGCAAGCGATCATTCACAAAGATAACACACTTAACATAGAAAAGTCAGAGGTGTGTGATCCTTTATGGGGTTGGTCTCGAACCTCCGACACTCGTCAGCAGTCCGTACCATTCCCAACTGAGCTATCGCTGCTTAAACTTACTAAAGGTCAAAATATATTAAATCAATACAAAATACAAAGGAATTTTATTAAAATATCCCCCAAATATTAAGTAATTCCGTTGGTAAAGTTAACAAACAATATCGGTGAGGGATCGGTTTAACAGAGCGTGGTATTAGGATCCGTTATCAATATTTGAGGTAAGCATTTGTATGTAGAAACCTTCAGAAACTTATTCAATATAGAACACATTAGTTTAGGGTATTATATAAATAAATTACAATAGAGGTTTCGTAAGCCAAAACTAGATCATATTGAATAAGATATAATCATCGATATATTATTTACCTAGATACACAGTTGACGCTCGGAAAATGGGACAGCAAAGAAGTGCTTAAGCACTCGTTTTGCATACAGTCCGACTCCGATGGAATTCTAAATTTCAAAATTCAAATTTAAGAACGCTTGCTCATTTCGTTTAAAAAGCTACTTTATTACAAGTACATAGGGTTATATTTGTGTTGACTTAATTAGAACTTGTGATCTTTTTCTTTGTTTTATTCCTGAGACCACTTTTTAGGAGGATATTTGCAAAGAACTGTGCATCTAGGTATATTATATTGATGGATATAATCAAAAAAAGTCAACAAAATAATTCTAGACTCTTAGGCTGAGAGGCACTCACTCAGAAACGAAATCAGTGACGTGAAATTTTTAAATCCAACTTTGACTTAGTCCGAGTCATTTTTACAAGAAAAACAGACTGACATACAGACTAAGCAAAGATTTTATTGTAAAAATGACTCTGACTACGTCAAAGTTGGATTTAAAAATTCCAAGTCGTTACTGAGTTCGTATCTTTGACTCAGACTTAGTCGAAGTTCGTTCTATAGATCTCAGACATAGTCCATACATACACTCACGTCTATATCCCCGATGGGGTAGGCAGAGAAGAACCAGGACACTCACATTTCGCCGAGCTCATTTTCATTTCAGCGGCCCGAGCAGGAAAATTTAGAATTTTCCTACTCAGGCCGCTGATGTGATAGGGGGCGAGCCAATGGCCATATCGGCCACAAATTCCAGATTCCGGAGGGGAACTGAATTGAAATACCCAATATGACTTTACCTGACCCGGGGATCGAACCCGAGGAGACCTAAAATCTGTAATCGTACCGGCATGCAACTCCACCACCGAGGCAGTCTGCTATATTCGGGAGGACCTGGAGGTCCGACCTGGGTGCGATTCCCAGATCGGGCAAAGCGAATTTCCTAATTTAATTCGCCCGGGACTGGATTCTTCAGAGGGGGTTGACGTCAGGCAAGCAGTCGGTCGTAAATCACTTTCTGCAACATGCTTAAAAAAGTGTGTTGCGCCGACCCCACATTAAGGTGGAATAAGGGCAGGTAAAACGAATTTCATTAAGCTTCCATATTTCAAATACCCCATTACCCCATACAATATGCACATACCCTTACAATAACACAATAAAAGCGAGCCCATAGACCTCGTAGTAATAAATTTGTTTTGTATCAACGATCTGGGACTGGGACTGTTTTAGCGTTACTTCAATGTTATAATATCGATGACGCACTCGGACAAACGCAAAAATATTTTTATCGTTTACAAATTGGTGTGGGTGGGAATAACTCACTTTGGACATAAGTGGGAAAGGTTCTGAGAAATTGTAGGTGGTGTGGTGAATGTGGATCAGGCGGGTCTTTTAGGGTTCTTTGGCGAGAGAAGGAAACCCTTAATAATACCCAGCAGTCATAAACATCATGACTCCACACTATGTTTAACCTGAATCGCGGGTATCGAGGACTAAGAGACTTTTGGAACAAATATGTGTTGTACACGGACGTAAAAAAAAGATGGACGGAGCACTAGGAACATTAACAATAAACATCATCATCACCAGCCATAGGACGTCCTATATGCTGATGATTAATAATAATAACAATAATAAATAACACCCGACAGTCATATACATAGCCCTGACCCCACACTAAGATCGAGTCTTGTGTCGTGGGTATCAGGAACTACGAGACTTTCGATCTCACAACACCCAGACCCGAAACAAATATCTGTAGGTCATACAAATATTTGTCTCGGTGCGAAAATCGAACCAGCAGCCTCTGGCTTTATAGCTGTGTACTTGCCCGCTGCACCATGGAGGCTGTCTAATAAATAACACCCACCAGTCACATACGTCCTGACTCCATAGAAAAATTCGAGTTTTGTGTCGTGATTACTTTACGAGAGTTTTTCGACTTTACAACACTCAGATCCAAAACAATAATGTATGTGGATCACACAATTTGTCTCGGTACAAGGACCGAATCTGCGGTTGCTTAATTTCCTTAATATTTGATGAGATTGGCTTCTCAAGCTAACTTCTAAACTGTAATATGAAAAATTCCGATATTTGAAGTAAGATAACTTAAAATCTACAACAGGTCGATCTGGAAATCTTTGAGGGAGGCCTATGTTCAGCAGTAGACGTCCTATTCCTGATGATGATGATGATGAATTTAAAATCATTTTCAAAGACTGACTTTCAAATTGGTTTGAATAAAATATTTTGATGCGCAGTTTTGAGATATGAGATATTAAAATTATCTTTTCGTCTCATTCAACTCATTATCCCAGATACCGCGCCCTTAATTGTGCGTACTCCACTCACTGAGCAGGAATTTTTGACTCAATTATATTTTAATTATTCGTGTCACAAAATAATTTATTGAATAGAAGAATCATTCATAAAGATACATTGGCATTCAATAATGATTTAAAACCACATGTCAATATAAGATTAACAGCTGTATTATTGGTAAAGGCAGCGGGAACAATTGTGACATCATCGGCGAGCATCAATTCTGTCTTTACACGAGATTCAACCGATGTTATTATTTGATCGGGCTTCAAAAAACCAGACTTAAAAGTGGTAAACTCACGCAGAAGATTATCAACAGCATTTAAAAGTAGTTCAATTTCCGAAGTTCAAAAACCATCAATTCATTATAGAGGTATTTTAACAGCTCGTGTTACTGTATTTGCACTAATTGATACACTTGGTAACATTTTTCTCTTATTTATCCTGGTCCATTACGAGCTCTCGTAAACATTTCATTCTAATCTATAGGGCAGTTGGATTCGAGATAAATTGCTCGAACAATCGGAGTAATTGCACAATGTGAGTGACTACTAGTGTTGCCAGATATTTAGCCACTATAGGGACAGCGAAACCTATAATGCAATGGTTAACTTCTTGCTGTGCCTCTATCGGTAACCTGATTTCTCTTGCTTTGCTTTTTCCCTCTTTTGGGTGTAAAAAAGTATTTATGTATGGCGGCATGATTCTACCATATTTTGAGGAAACTACTAGCTACTACTAACATCTGTGGTTGATAGACCCAGTGACGTGCATAGGCGTTCCGATCAGGGTAGACAAAAATCTTGCACATTTATTTTCTTCAACTCTTGCGGTACCATCATAATGATTATCATCTGTGTCGATTTTAATTATAAGAGCAGAGCATTGCTTTTTTTGAAAAATCTGTATTTATTTTTATTACTTACTTATGGAAATAGCAAATTGATAGACACCAGATCGTACCAGAGTTGCCTTCCCGTGGAGGGCTCAAAATACGCTGGATGTTTTGCAGGAGGATATGAAACCCAATAGTCGCACTGTGGAGGATTCTCAGGACCGGGCGAAGTGGAAGAATTTGTGCAGGAAGGCGGACCCTGGAATTAGGCCTAACTGGGGATAATGCCAGTCAGACAGAATGGTACGATTCTGGTCATCACCAGTAGTCATTGCTAGATTTTTTCGGACTGTCACTATCAAGTGAAATGTAGTCACTTTGTCGATCTCGCATGAACATCCTCAATGTTATTATTTTTTATACATCAAGAGTTTTTCGCTCCTAATCCAGGCAACATTACAACTCTGCTGATTGTGATTGATTAACAGCTGATAATTGGATTGTATCCAGATGGATGCTGCGATCGGTTCGCGTTTTTAATTAAAGTTTATTTAGAGGGCGAATGAAACCTGTTAAAATCATGGAAGTAAACATGTAATTATACATTCATACATAAGCTCACGCCTGTATCCCCGAAGGGGTAGGTAGAGGCGCACTAGCCAACTAGTACAGCCACATTTCGCCGAGCTTAGTTCCGTCCCAGATGTGATAGGGGGCGAGCCTATCGCCATATCGGGCACAAATTCCAGACTCCGGGCTGATATGGAAAAATCCAATATCACTTTGTCCGACCCGGAGATCAAACCCGAGGCCTCAGGGCGGTAGTCGTACCGTAATACAACTACGCCACCGAGGCAGGCACACGTAATTATTAGCCAATATTCTTCGAAGTCCAGCTAGTGCAAGTATATGACATAGGAATCGATAAAGAAATGAAAGATTAAAAACATAAGTAAAAGCTTTAAAAAATATAAAATCCCGAGCGAAGGCATTTCGAGTAAAATATTACTTATTTATTCTAAACTTACCAATACATAGATAGTGTTTTTTGTTTGTCACTGGGGTTATTATACATTTAAATTTTGTTATAGCTGTATATTTGCATTGGTAAGTTATGTTTATATACGGCTAGCTATTGCACGCGACTCCGTCCGCAAATTTGTTTATCGGTATAAAAAGTAGCTTATGTGTATATTCTGATGTATAATCTAAATAACTGTAAAGTTTCATTATTATCCATCTAATAGTTTTTGCGTGAAAGAGGAACAAACATACTCACAAACTGTATTGATGATCATTAAATCGAATCATTTGCTGGTGGTAGGATATTCGTATCCGACCGGGTGGCGACCACCGTACACATGGTGCTAAAACCTGCCATAGTGACCCACACTCCGCGTGTGGTTCCCTTTTCCAGGATCAGCCAGTGTACTTCCGGTTCTCTCGAGGGGTTTGTGCCATGACTTGATAGTTGGTTGAGACGGATATGGACTATGGGGGTATCCCTGTATCTGCATCGGTCATCCGCCTGTCTTGTCGCAAGCCCCTCGATTTGCTTCTTCCCTCTTCAGATTCGGAGTGTGAAGAAGCATAAATAGGCCGGCATGATTCTGACGACCACTAATAAACACAGTGTTTCTCAGTGGTCGCTAGTTTTTTGGACTGCACTACACTTACCATTAGGTGCAGTGTAGTCACTTTGCCGTGCCCAGATAAAAAAAAGAATCTGAATCAAACCCACAGCCTTAGCCAACAGAAAAAACTAGATCTGACTATACTAAAGTCCATCGAAGTCTCAAGTCATGTCATACGATATGTTTTAAGACGGGAGATGAGAGCGAAAGTACACGCAAAGTGATGATGTATGGGACCCCGAGGATTTGTCGCGGGAATATATTTTACAAACCAATTTGATAATACGATATATTACGATAATATATTAGCTTTTGTATAATGCCATTTTGTTTCGAGGTAAAACGTGTTTTCATTATTGAAAAATAAAATTTACATTGTGCGTGATAAATTATTTGTTTTATTGTTTAATAATTCTAGGCGTCTCTTGTTTTGCTTCGTTTATGCCAGAATACTGGAACGGTACTCAACTTTAACAGGTTCTTACATTGATTTTCGCCATACAATTTTGACAGATAAGGCGGCCTTAAACGACATAAAGCGACCTTAAGTAATAATAATAATAATCATTTAATTTTTTCACAAAATCACATTATTATTACCAAAATACTTGTTTACTGATTTAGTAACAAAAATTATAATATTATTCTTGGCTCCTACACTAGGCTGTGCCTGTCTCGTAGGTGGCCAAAAAGTGTGTGAATATTCGGCGGTAAGTGACAAAGTGCATAAACCGATCGCGATTAAAGAGGGTCATGCTGTTGCTGATGGAATATGTGAATAAAAAGAACTAGGTAAAATAGATTTATATAATGATACAACGTATAGCAATGTTAAACGGTAGACATAAAGCAAGTGAGTTGACAAGGTGTTGTCAAACTATTACTTCTTTTTAAATGAGTTTAAATATACACCATATAGTTCTAACACCAAGCCTTAAACAAATATAAAAAGAAATTATATAACATATATATACTAAAGAAATATCAGCTTCATGTTTTTAATAATTTAAATGTACACTTTCTATGCTTTGCAGCACATAAAGCCTTTGTAAAAACATCAGCCACCATTTCATCAGTACAAAGATAACTCAATGTTATTAACTTATTTTGTAACAACTCTCTGATATAATGATATCTAATATCAATATGCTTTGTTCGAGAATGTGACACGAAATTGAAACATAACTTTTGAGCAGACTGGTTATCATTAAACAAATTAATTTTATACATCCTGCCAGTACAATCTTTAATAAAAGTTTGCAAAAACATAGCCTCTTTGCAAGAATCTGATACTGCCATGTACTCGGCTTCAGTGCTCGAGAGCGCAACAGTACGTTGCTTGCGACTTTCCCAAGAAATTACCGATTTGCTAAGATAAAACACATACCCTGTATATGATCTTCGATCTAATTGGTCTCCTCCCCAATCAGCATCAGCAAAACCTGTAATGTCTAAATTACCTTTCTCAAAATTTAAAGAGTAGTCAATAGTACCCTTTAAATATCGTAATAACCTTTTTGCAGCTTTCCAATGGCTTACACCATAGCAACTATTAAATTGGTATTACCATATAGTTCTAACAATTGCTATATCCATAGAAGATGGCCTAAGCACCAAGATATGCAAATAGTTTCCAACAATTCAAATTACATAGCATCTAACCCCACTTTCAAACATTCCATCAAGTTATGTACAAAGGATTTTAAGATGTAACATTTCTAATTAAATAAGTTAGAGACGTGTAGGTTTATCAGAGTGTACAAACTGCATGTGTTAGGAGAATATTTAGTGAATTACCAGCGGCCTGAGCAGGAAAATTTCTGACAACCGTAAATGTATTCGAACTAGATGCGCGTCTATGAAATTTGTATGAAATATTAACCAACAGTCATCAGTGCGTAGCGAACTCGAATACATTTACATTAGTTTTTCGTGCTCGGGCTACAGGGCAAGAATTACTGATAAATCAAAATCAAATCAAAATATTTATTGAATCCATAAAGTGTTCAAACATTAGTTAGATTCCGTCAAATTTTAACGCTACCGCCTGTTCGGATGGCTGTTTCACTAGAGAAGAACGGGCAAGAAACTGTGACGTTGCTCTTTTTACCACCAATTTACAGTCAGTTACTAATACAGTACAGCACCAAATACAGAAAGACCTTAAATTAGAGCAGCTAAACCATGATAACAATAGATATTATTGGATATAGGACAAAGTAACATACAAGATACACTGAGTGACCCCCATATATAACATAAGATATATAAGATAAGATAAATATATTTTGCAAGAAGGATTTCTAGAATTTTCTAATTTAGAATTACCAAGGTATGTGTACTCCCATAACCCACTTTAGGCTATGGGCATGCTAAGACGTAACCTCTATTTGGTAACCTTCATTGAGAGAGGAGGTCCGTGCCCAGCAGTGATATTAATCTCTTTCCGTTGCAGTAGCCCGAGCACGAAAAACTAATGTAAATGTATTCGAGTTCGCTGCGCACTGATGACGTTTGGTTAATATTTCATACAAATTTCATAGACACGCATCGAGTTCGAATACATTCACGGTTGTCAGAAATTTTCCTGCTCAGGCCACAGTTCTACTAGTGTGGTAGTTTTTTCTGGGACTTCTTATTATATTTTTCCTTCTTTTTGTCCGGCCTTCTACCGCCTTCCTTCTTAAACGCTTCCACTTCGCTCTGTCTTGAGCATCTCTGGGACTTCTTATTATATTACAGGTAATTCGAGTATATATTTAAGGTTAATTGTTATTGATTTATTTAATTAATAACTTTTGTCCCTATATCATGTTTGACTTTTGAATCAAAAGCACATGACCTTAAGGTTAAAGTTTTCTTCTAACCAAAGTCTATCAAAATCGGTTCTGTTTTAACCGTGAAAACGATCAATAAAATGAAAAAAAAACGGCTTTCCTGAAATAAAAATCTAGCATCTCTATTTTGAGTGAACGGATGACTGACGAACATCGATATATTAATTACTTAGATTCACAGTTGACGCTCGGAAAATGGGACAGCAAAGGAGTGCTTAAGCACTCGTTTTGCATACAGTCCGACGCCGATGGAATTCTAAATTTCAAAAATCAAATTTAAGAACGCTTGCTCATTTCGTTTAAAAAGCTACTTTATTGCACGTGCATAGGGTTATATTTGTATTGATTTAATTAGAACTTGTGATCTTTTTCTTTGTTTTATTCCAGAGACCACTTTTTAGGAGGATATTTGCAAAGAACTGTGCGTCTAGGGTATATTATATTGATGCTGATGAATGATTGACTTTTATTTAGTCTTAATCCGCATTTGAATATGGCGTATTTCTGTTCCTATAATCTAGAACACCGATATAAAACCACACCTACACAAGAAGTCCTTGAATACGAAGGCCTCATCTATAGATATTACCCTAAATAGCTATAAAACTATATTCAAAGTACATTTTTATGGACGTTTGGCTATAATAAGTAGACTAGACGACGCGCCATTTTTTTTACATAGCCTTCTCGCCTCAATGTAATTTATTTTTACTTGGATACAATATTTATATTTTTACCTCTTATGTCTAGTTCCCACTAGGCTGCGGACCGGGAGGTTCAGGGATCCAATCCTAGGTAGGACACTGCGGTTTATCTAGCACGACTTTAGGTATAGTTAGAATTGATGATGATTTTACGTAGCTGGTCGTAAAATATAAGCCGAATGCTTTCTGCAACATGCTTAAAAAGCAGCCAGCGACATTGAACTCCAAGTCGTTAATGGAAAATCGACAATTCCCGCTTTCTTTTCCTAATCCCTAATTCCCTCCATTTTAGTTGGCAAAGTACCAATGACATTTTTTGTGTCTATGGGCGGTGGGGATCACTTACCATCAAGTGACCCACTTGCTCGTTTGCCAGTTTCTGCTATTCACGTAGTCGTACCCGCCAACAAAGGCTCAATTACAAAAAACTGATAATTAACCTTTGAGCATTACGTCAAAAGGGATGAATTAAGAGCGAGTAATGAAATGGCGCTCGCAAGAAAACTCGTTTGCCGTCTACAGGGTTCTTTAGCTTCATTACAGATCCGCCCCACGCCGACTCCTGTGCCACAGCAGAATTATAGTAGTATATCAAATACGAAGGCAGACGAGCTGATGATCCTGGGTCATTAATCTCTAAGGGCGACTTGCATCGCTATTACTAATGTAGAGTTACATCTTATCTCGATTAATTCTACAGCTCACTCAGATTTACCAAAGTTCAAAGAGTATGTAAATGCATGACATCGCATAAACGAAGTAAATATTTAAAGAAAATGGCACAGTGAACATTTTTCCATGCGAATTGTATTTAGTTGACGTGACATGACCACCATAGTGAATACGGCCCTGCCCACGGCCGAAAGGAATTGGCAATTTCGGACTTTGTTTTATCCGGGCACGGCAAAGTGGCTGCAATGCATCTGGTGGTAAGCGTAGTGCAGTTTAAAAAAAAATGCGACCACTGACAAACAATGAGTTTATGCTTTTGGCTTCTACACACTCCGAATCCGAAGAGGAAAGAAGCAAATGTTGCGAGGGGCTTGCGACAAAACAGGCAGATGACCGATGCAGACACAGGGATACCCCCATACCCGTCTCAACCAATAATCAAGTTATGCCGCAAGCCTCTAGAGAGAACCGGAAGTACACAGGCTGATCCTGTAACACACGGAGTGTGGGAAACTATGGCAGGTTTTAGCACCATGTGTACGGTGGTCGCCATCGGGTCGGATAAGAATATCCTACCACCAGCAACAAACTATTTCAAGTTTTAGGCAAAATCTGGCTTCAATAAGATCAATAGCTCCAACAACTAATTTTTTTTAAGGCGGAAGTAGGTTGATAAAAGCTACAGCATTATTAGTTAAGTTGAGTTACTCTCTTAAACTAAACTGTGGCTGATCCAGTGCTTGGAAACTGAAAGAAATGTTCCACCTACGCCCTTAAGCTTTACTAACGAGATCTGTTGATTAAAAATAACTTTTGGGGAAGGTTAAAAGCAGGTTAAAATGAACAGTATGTTCAGCAAGTCGATTCTCTAAGGTTTCATTTGTGAAAACAACGTTGCGGCATCGTTGCGGCAACGATGTTTTCATTTTTATATTCAGCGAGGTACAAAGCGCACTAGCGGTATGCGTGATGACGGCGCTTATGCGAACTAGCTCTCTCGAGCGAGGCGTTTGACATAAATGTATGGAAAATGGTATTCTCTAAGACTCAATGTTGAACGCTCCGTCGATCTCAACTATGTGCGCTGCGGGAGCGAGGCGTCGATCGCAACGTTGTGGCGTTTCTTAGAGATTCCACCTGTTTTGTTCAGAAATTGGTGGAAGGCGTGGATATCAGCCCTATATAAATCTATACTAGAACCAGCATCTCGCCGAGCTTATTTCCGACCCAGATGTGATGGCTATCGCTATATTGTGCATACAATTCCAGATCCCGGTCAGATACTCAATATACCAACTCAATATCACTTTACCCAACCCGGGACAAGAACTCGGGACCTCAAAACTGTTGTCGTCCCGCGCATGCAATACAACTTCATTGTGGTTCAAAACAAGAAATCAGCTTTTACTGGCGGATCCACACACATTAAAATCCTGAACGTTCTAAAATTCGATCTCAGAAAAATCTTAGAGGACTACCAAATTTCAAGTTTAAGGTTTTATGTAGGAGTATTTCATGTTTATACATAGATTTAGTACTAAATGCGATGAGACTAAACCGGATATTACATCAAAACATGGTACGTGCTAACTAAACCCACAGTTTAAACATTAAACAGTCTGTCATCACTTTTGGCGAAAGGGCTGTACACAACCTTTAGTTTTTTTTATAGCGCTGATAAAAAAACGAGTAGAGGTTACTCCCACGTTATATAGCAGTATTATTATAATCTTAATTGTACCGATTCGCATACAAAAAAAAAGTAAGATTATAATGATACTGCTATAAGACATGGTGGTAACTCCCTAGGTGGGTGATGGTAAGGGATCTCCACCGTCCATAGCACACTGTGGATTGTCAACTTCACAAGGGATGAATGAATTTCAACTGAGAATGGGGGAAATTGGGACACCAGAAATCTTACTTACCGATAGTAACGCAACAACATTGGCGGAGATATCGGGTAAGATACAAAAATACATATAGACGAATTGAGTGGGCACCTCCTTTTTTTGAAGACAGTCGATAAAATAAATATTTTCAATCCTATTACATTCTAAATTAAGTAAGATATAATTATTTTTTTTTATAGCAGAGACTGGCAAACGAGCAGATTGTTATTGTAATTGTTTATTTTCAATCAATTGTAAAAATAATACCTCTTTTGTCAGTCAACCGACTATAAGATTATTAGACTTTGCTTCATCTGTGCTGGATCCAATAAATTGCGATGCGGCTCAGTGGAAATTGTTTTACGCGTTTACTTTTATGGTACGGCCAGGAAGTTGGATAATACCTACCATTACTTCAACAAAACAGGCAATTTTCGTAAATAATGCTATGTTGGTACAATTTCGGAGTTTCTTTCAAAGCATCCTTAATTGGACGATTGTGTAAACCCAACAGGTTCTAAAAATTGATTTTATAATATTCTTTTGAACTTAATTGATTGTGTAAACAATATTAGTTTGATCTCGCTACTTTTCGACCGATTTCCACAAAAGGAGGAGGTCCTCAATTTGTCTGTATTTTTTTTATGTGTTGTACTCGATATCTCCGCCAAATGTGGACCGATTTTCAAAATAATTTTACTTTGTGTTCGATAGAGCTTATTTCAAGGGTGGTCCCATATAAATTTGGTTACGATCGGATTTGAAGTCGATCCGTTAAGTTTTTAAACTTGTGATTATTTTCTCAATAAATACAAAATAGCTTAAATATGAAGCATATTAGCATGCCATGTATTCGTGACTCGAGAAAAATATTATTGATAATCGAGCTCGATGCGCGTCTATGACATTTGAATAAAATATTAAGCGAACGTCATCAGTCCAACGAGCTTGATACGAATTCGATTGTCAACAACTTTAAAAACTTAACAGACCGACTTCAAATCCGATCGGGACCAAATTTATATTGTAGATTCATACATACATACATAAGCTCACGCCTGTATCCCCGAAGGAGTAGGCAGAGGCGCACTAGCGAACTAGAACACCCATATTTCGCCGAGCTTAGTTGCGTCCCAGATGTGATAGGGGGCGAGCCTATCGCCATATCGGGCACAAATTCCACACTCCGGGCTGATATGGAAAAATCCAATATCACTTTGCCCGACCCGGGGATCGAACCCGAGACCTCAGAACCGTAGTCGTACCGAAATACCACCACGCCACCGAGGCAGTATTTTAGATTCAACATTTGTTAAATTAAATAAATTATTTATCGCTGAATATTTTATACTTTCGACACCAAGTTTATTAAATCTTTATTCGAGAGTTCAAAGTACTCCATAGTATAGCTAATTCAATAATCACAAGTTTAGAAACTTAACAAACAGACTTCCAATCCGATCGTGACCATATTATATGGGACCACCCTTGAAATAAGCTCTATCGAATACAAAATGAATTTTGAAAATCGGTCCACATTTGGCGGAGATATCGCGTAACATACATAAAAAAATACGGATGAATTGAGGACCTTCTCCTTTTTGGAAGTCGGTCGAAAATATTCCTGCTCGGGCCGTATATGTATTAAAACAACCTTTACTTGCAGATTGACTGCCTTGGTAGCGTAGTTGCATTCCCAGTTTGCCACGTCTTGAGGTCTCGGGTTAGATCCCAGGGTAGGGCAAAGTGATACTGGGTTTTTCCATATCAGCCCGGAGTCTGGAATTTGTGCCCGATATGGCGATAGGCTCGCCCCTTATCACATCTGGAACGGAATTAAGCTCGGCGAAATGTGGGTGTTCTAGTTCGCTAGTGCGCCTCTGCCTACGCCTTCGGGGATATAATATCGATCAAACTTCCTCTCTCGTTCCCAGTCTTTATTCCCTTTCTTTAAAGCATCGTAACAATGTTTTTTTGGTTTCGGGGGTGGTTTTGCGCGATGGAGATCACTTACCATCAGATCACCTACTTGCTTATCAGTGTCTACTAAAAATCACCTCCGCCCATTTCGAGGCTCAACTTTGGATAAATATTTGATACTGAACATGGCCAGGTAGATATAGTGGAGGGCATATGGCTATACTGTTAGGTCTATGCTTTGTTAGCGAGGGTTTAATTTAATAAATGATAAATTACGAAAAGGCATGTTTTAATCCACGCATTGCAAAATTACTCTACCTAATAGTATGCAGTCAAAAAAGCAGCAATCGACAAACAATATGTTTGTCGGTGGCCTCCAAAATCATGCCGGCCTCCATTAATGCATCTTTATACTCTGGAGAGGTTCGAAGCACTTGGAGGGGTCTCAGCAGCATGACTCCTGAAGTGAGAATTTAGGTATAAACTATATTTTTTATTAGGTACCTTAACGATCAGACGACCCGACTGAACTATTTTCCATCGTCCATACTCCATACATAGGCCATGTCAGGGATATAGTCAAATTGCTGCCTCATGCCTCATGTAAAAAAGAAATAGGGATGTGAGGGCATTAGGGGCTGGGCCGTCTTAAGGCATGCATGGGCCCCTGAGCACACAAGAATTGGGGGCCCTTTGGAGAGTAAAATGATCGTGTAAGACAGGGGTTTCCAAACTTATTGTTAACGCCTCTCTTCTACCTTAATAGAGCCACGCCCTCCCCCCTTGATATATGCAAAGGTGAAACCTACTAGCTTATATAGTGACCTTTTTTCTCTCGTGTAAGAGAATGTAAGAACTCCAATCTCGTGTAAGATAATGTAAGTACTTATCAGCTTTTCGGGGGCCCCCTAAGGGAGGCGCTAGGCATGGGCCGTGCCCTTATGGTAAAGACGGTATTGATTAGGCATGTGAAGGGGCTTTTGGGAATCTGGAAATCTCACTCACCGTATGAAATGCAACAAGCTACTTTACATTGTTTTTTACCCGATTGCCTCGGAAGAGGATAATGGTTTGTTGGACAGTGTTCCAATTATATTTTATTTAATAACCACAGATTAATTTATATTACCAGAGGAAGTCTATCTAAATGCTAATGTAATAGTTACACAACGGTAATTTGAAGGGATGTACATATAAGTTAGAATATCTGCTAAGTTATTTGGCTAACTATTTATAATAATTATGTTTGATAAATTGACTGTTAATTATAATGGATTATAATTTATATAACATAACATAAGCCTGTATCCCCGAAGAGGTAGGCAGAGGCACACCCACGTAGTACACCCACATTTCGCCGAACTTAGTTCCGTCCCAGATGTCATAGGGGGCGAACCTATCGCCATATCGGGCACAAATTCCAGACTCCGAGCTGATAAGGAAAAATCCAATATCACTTTGCCCGACCCGAGGATCGAACCCGAGACCTCAGGACGGTAGTCGTACCGAAATGCACCCACGCCACCGAGGCAGTCATTTATGAATTATGTACAATGTACATATGTATATTTGATATACTGAGCATTTTGTCGTGAATGCACATCAATCCCTATGACATTATTTTATCATTATTATTTGACATATTATTGTCATTTTTAGGGTTCCGTACCTCAAAAGAAAAAACGGAACCCTTATAGGATCACTCTGTTGTCCGTCCGTCTGTTTGTCACGACACTTTTTTCAGGAACGCGTGGAGGTATCAAGCTGAAATTCATATCAAAAACTCAGGTCTATTGTCTCTTGGAGCTGTGAAAAAATCAAACTTCTTAGCTTAGGCAATCAAAAGATACAGCCGTTATGCCGCAAATTTTCGACACTCGCAAGGGAATCGAAACCTACAGGGTACTTCTCGTGAACTAAGAATCTTGAAATTTGGTACGAAGCAACGTCTTATAGCACAGATAAAGGAAGAATTGCGAATTTCATTATATACCTACAGGTTTGTACGGAACCCTCGGTGCGCGAGTCCGATTCGCACTTGGCCGTTTTTTTTATTTTAAAAGTAATCTTAAGTCGCCTCTTTGGGAGATCCTGGGTTGGAATCCCAATTTGAACAAAGTGACTTTTCTAATTTAATTTGCCCGGGACTGGATACCTATGAGGAGGTTGACGTCAGTAAAAACTAAGCCAAATCCTTTCTGCAACATGCTTGAAAAGGTTTGTTGCGCTGATAAGGGAAAAAAGGTAGGAAGAAAGATAAATGTAATCTTACTTTGTTAAAAATATGCAAAAGACGTACAGCTGAGTTTTTTGGCGTTTCTTCTCAGACCAGTGGGCTCTGAAGGATCGGTAGATTCAAATAATGACGTGTACAAGAGCCTCTAGTGGCCTATTTACTGAATAAAATATTTGAACTTGAATTATTGTACCTTAAAAGTTATGTGACCATTATATTACCCCGCGGAACAAGCGGTAATTATATTTAACTTTAATATTGTTAACAACCAAAGAGATTATTTCTAAAAGTGGTATTTTTAAAGTGGTAGAGCCACGCTGTAGACAGTAACGTCTATAGCACGAATGGGCCGGCTCGACCGGTTAGATACCACTGTCTCACAGAAAACCGACGTAAAGTGACAGCTTGCTGTCGCGTTTCGTTCGGTGAGTGAGATTGTCGGTGGCCTATTTCTTTCCCACTTCCTTTCCCAATCCCCTTCCCTCCCCTTCCATTCCCTCCTTTTAGGTTGGCAACGCACCCATGATTCTTTTTGTGTCTTGGGTGTCTATGGGTGGTGGAGATCACTTACCATCAGGTGACCCATCTGCTCGTTTGCCAATCTCTGCTATAAAAAAAAAAAAAAAAAAAAAAAAAAAACTATCAAGCAAGTTTCCATACAAAACAAATCTCAAACGTCAGTTGCAAGGGCGCTTATTACAATATACATCCTAGAATGTTCTGTGAATTATCAAGAATTACGAAAGACAATAGGGTATTTTACTCTGTGCGAGAAAAAATCTAAAACAATTTTTAAACAATAAAATAAAGAAATTAAACAATTTTTAAGGATTCTATCACGATTTGGTTTTAATTTTTAAGCCCGACGTTTCGAAAGCTTTGCAGCCTTCGTGGTCACGGGCCAGACTGATTATTATACTCGATTAGATTATTATTATTACATTGGCACGACATGCGCGTATGTTTCAAATACGA
Organism: Clanis bilineata; assembly: GCA_036417725.1. Taxonomy (NCBI): domain Eukaryota; kingdom Metazoa; phylum Arthropoda; class Insecta; order Lepidoptera; family Sphingidae; genus Clanis; species Clanis bilineata. The sequence continues at coordinate 15,567,409 of CM071154.1, read as the reverse complement.
CTGGGGGACTTATGACCACGAGGTCACAACTTTTGGATTACAACTTTCGCGCTGTTGTACCGTCTTTGTACTGTTGCATGTCTTTGTTAACAACACACCCTCAAGAGTCCGCGTCACGTCATCCCAAGTACTTGTCATCTTCATAACAATTATGTTGAACTAATTAATTGGATACGAAAATTAGAGTAAAGTAGATATACTGCGGTAGACGATGTAGACGCGTTTCAGCAGAGATTGGAAAACGAACAGGTGGGTCACCTGATATAAAGTGATGTCCATAGACACCCATCGTTGCAAAAGAGTCATGCAATATGTTGCCACATTTTTTTTTTAATACACCCAACAGTCACACACCTAGTCCTGACCCCACCCTAGGTATAACCTGTATCGTGGGTGTCAGAGACTATGAGAGACTTTCGGTCTCACAACACCCAGACCCGAAACAAATATCTGTGGGCCACACAAACATTTGTCTCAATGCGGGAATCGAACCCACGGCCTCTCGCTTCACAGTCGGCTACTCGCCCACTGCGCCACGGAGGCATATATAATACTTTTTAAAAACATATTTTACAAATAATTCGAATTTATTTTTAATGGTTTAATGTCAAACTTCTCTAGGGCGTCTAAGCATAGGCAAATTTTAAAACCCACACAGTGATCCCTGACCTGGGATTCAAATCCAAAACCTTCCGATGTATAACCTACAGACTCTGATACTAAAATAAGGAGGCAAGAATAATATGTATTAAACGATTCGGAAGCCATTCATGCTAATGATACAACCGATCCAATACATTTAAACGCAGGCTTTTAATTTCACTGCCATGGTAACGACATTTGCATTTCCTTCCACTTTCTAGTATGAGTTGTGCGAATATGGCCGTAATTAAATAAATTGTTAATTCTGTCGCTCCACTTTTTAGAACCAGTGTGGGAATTATGTCATGGCAAAAAGAACAAGGCGACAATGTGCTTGTGAATAAAGTTGTGCTCGTAGGAAATTTAAACAACTTCGAACAAGTTTAAAGAATTCTTGAATCGCCTTCAAATTTATAAATCGAGTCCAAATTGATGTGGGATCACCCTTGAAATAAGCTCTATCGAACACAAAAATCATCTTAAAAATCGGTCCATATTTACCGGAGATATTGAGTAACACATTGAGTAGCTCCTTTTTTGTAGTCAGTCGAAAAGCAAAACTTGATGTATGATAATCACAAGTTTAAAAACTTAACGGACCGACTTCAAATCTGATCGTGACCAAATGTATATGGGACCACCCTTGATATAAGCTCTATCGAACACAAAAATAATTTTGAAAATCGGTTCACATTCGGCAGAGATATCGCATAAAAAAAATACAGACAAATTGAGGACCTTCTCCTTTTTGGAAGTCGGTGGACAAGATATACGCATCTAAGGACCAAAATATCGAGGGTGCTCTTAAATTACTTATGATTTCTTTGTCATCAGCCCCGAGATTTCTTACCAGACTATTATTAAGTATTTTAAGCTAATTTATTACATCCAACAGTCACACACATAGTCCTAAACCCACACTAGAAGAGACTTTCGTTCGGTTTCGCAACACCTAGACCCGAAACAAATATATGGGGGTCATACAAACGTTGGTGTCTCTCTTCACAGTCGGCTACCTGCCCGCTAGGCCATGGAGGCTCTTCGTCCCAACTGAGCTATCGCTGCTTCAATATTTGCTATAAATACCCAGTAATTATATAAAATGAGACAGGAAAGAAGTCCGGTTGGAGAGCTCAGAACACTTGGGGGCTAATTCACAGGTACATGTTGGTATATGGCTACAAGTGATCATAGTGATGTACCATTACTAGTCAGATCGGTTAACGTCGAATTAAAGTTGCATTTTTTAAATATTTTTGACCCAAGTATTACAAATATAAAAATCTTGATTTTAATATGTCACGTAACATGAATTCTGGAGTCCATTGATCAGACAATACCTGGCAAAACTCTATCCAGAATATGATAGAATAAGACCTTATTTAAAAGCGTGTTAAAAAGCGTATCCAAATGTCTGTTCATATGAGTGCATGAAAAACATTGTTGTCTTGTTTCTAATAAGGTATAATCTACAAAGCGCACGACGCCCGGCGTTTTAAAAACGCTGCGTTTTAAAAGCTTCGGCGTTTAAATAATGATACTGAAACTCATTGGTTCCATTTTAACGCTTTTTTAACGCGCGTTATAAAAGCTCCCATGCGAATGAGGGCTAACTGTTCACGTATCAGGTCATTTTTCGACCGACTTACAAAATGGAGACGGTCCTCAATTTGTCTGTATTTTTTATGTTTGTTACGCGATATCTCGGCCGAATGTTTACCGATTTTCAAAATTATTTTTGTGTTTGATAGAGCTTTTTTCAAGGGTGGCCCCGTATAAATTTGGTAACGATCGGATTTGAAGCCGGACCGTTAAGTTTTAAAATCTTGTGATTATACTATAGTTATGTGTACAGCACGCTTTTACCTCTTAGAACTATAATTCTGATTCTTTCTCATGGGAAACGGTTAAGCATCCAAACACAAAATCAATCCAACCCGTATATAATGTTATCACATTCTTTTTGTACAATCTACGAGATTCTTCTTAATTCTTATCAGATAACCATGCTATAAAAAACCTGTTATATTCTACTTTCCCTACTTCCTGATTTAAAATAAAAAGCTTGTTGCAAAATATTTGAATTTACTTACAATAGATTGTCACCAAAACCTGTTGCGAATAAACTTTTATGCATTGTTCGTGTCCCATCACTATGGACAATTTCTCCCCAATAGTGCGTCGCGTCGGCCGGAAGCGAACCGGTTAGACCGGAAGCCATCGTATTATCACGCATTTTTTACCGACGCGATCAGATACCAGTTTGAATAATATAGAGGCAATGGAAGGGTTGAATTGAGGTCAGGGAGGGTTATGATGATCCTCATGAGTACTCATCTCAATAAAGGATATTGAATTCATAATGTTTGTGAATTTAGATATTTATTAATCCTAGCTTGCTACGCACTAGTGGCAGCATATATGGGCTGTGGACCGGGAGGTCGTGGGTTAGATTCCCAGGTCGGGCAAAGTGAATTTTATAATTTAATTTGCTCGGGACTGGATCCCCCAGAGGGAGTTGACGTCAGGCAGGCAGCCGGTCGTAAAAACTTAGCCTAATCCTTTCTACGACATGCATGAAAAAGTGTATTGCGCCGACCGCACATTAAGGTGGGATAAGGGCAGGTAGAATGAAAGAATATACTTTTAAAAAGATCCTTGAAGCTAGATTCGAATTTGATTGACAAAAATATTCTTGCTCATACATGATGTAGGAAAAAAATTGCCAAAGTTAGGCTAAGTCCATGGATAATTTGAACAATACTTATAAAAGACATAACAATAATGCAAATCAAAATCAAAATCATTTATTGAATCCATGAAATGTTCAAACATTATTTAGATTCCGTCAAATTTTAACTCTACCGCCTGTTCGGAAGGCTGTTTCGCCAGAGAAGAACGGGCAAGAAACTCTGACGTTGCTCGTTGAAATATCTCCATATCCCATGATACTGTATTATAGAACTATAAGTTTTTTGAAGTTCATCAATTTAGCAATTACGCACTTTCGACGCCTCCGCAAGTAACACAAGATCGGTTGTTAATTCATCGAGTTTTCAAACTTACTAACTTTGTTCGACATTGTTTATCGCTAATTCGCTTAAAGTGTCAAGTTAACGAAATAACTCTGTAATACACTTTTTTCGACCGACTTCCAAAAAGGAGAAGGTCCTTAATTCGTCTGTATTTTGTTTTTATGTTTGTTACGCGATAACTCCGCCGAATGTGGACCGATCTTCAAAATTCTCTTTGTGTTCGATAGAGCTTCTTTCAATGGTGGTCCCATATAAATTTGGTAACGATCAGATTTGAAGACGGTCTGTTAAGTTTTTAAACTTGTGATTATTTGTAGTCGAATATAATTATAACATCAGCTCTGCTGCTCTGCTGATCCAGAGATTCGTTCAACTACTTCAAGGGTTTCATTAGTGGTTAGGTCAAGAGTTAAAAGCAGAAGACAGTGTTACTGGATACGCAGTGACGTGCACTTCATATAGACAAAAAGCGTCTGTATATCCTGGCAATAACAATATCTTGTAAAAAAGAGTTCACTGAATCAAGATTAGGGAACGTACCCATATTACGTGACCCATTTTGTTACCCCCTCCCCCCCTCGGTGACCACCCGTAGTATATGCCAAGAACCCCCCTCCCCCTCTAGGTGCCACGTAGTAATTTATAAATATGGTTTTAAATAATTTTTAGTCGAAGAAAAGTTAAATAACAAAATATTATGATATGTTGTCACCTGTGACTTTGAAAAGAGCTAAAGCTGCGCGCCATATTTGAATATAGCTAAAAAAGCACGAGATTTCCCCAGAGGATATTGACTACGTGACAAAAACCTAAGACCGCCCCTCTCCGCCCCTGTGACCAAGTGTGGTATTTTGAAGATCCCCCCTGAACGTGTCACGTTATATGGGTACGATCCCTTACTGCTCATTGAAGTCCTGTAGGTGTTAGATAAGTAAGTAGTTTCTCTAATATAGTTTATGTACTGTGAAAGACAGCGATTATTTACAATACAAACTTAGAAAAGTGAAAGGGGCATTGATCTCGTTCTTGGTGACTTTCGTTTCGACTTTACAAAGGTCCGAGTACAAATAATTTTATTAATTGAATTGATTCCAGATAGTAGAACATTGACGACATTAATTTGATTACAATTTGAAGCTCGATTCGAATTCAATTGGGTACTTGGCTATGTTTGATTTTCTACACATTGTTATATGTACTAGCAAATAAAACAAAAAATAAACTCTTCTGTAAAATCTGCATCGAAATTGGTTGAAAAATGAGTCAGTTATTCATATTTTAAATTCCGCAATCAGCAAGAGTGGGGATGTAGTGGGGATATCTTGCTATCCCTTTCTAACGCACGTACCGTTATGGCCCTGACGTGATTTTACTGATACTTCTCTTTTCCGCAGTTTGAAGGTTACAAACTTAAATGCTTATAACTTCTTTATTTTTGAGAATATTTCAATAATTCTTTCAGTGTTATATTTTAGATGGCGTCAGTATTATATAAAATTAGTAAACAAAATTAGTCAAATACCCAATTGTCAAAAATATTCGTGCTTGGGCCTCAGTTTGTAATTCGAACAAAACCAACCGCTGCTGAGCTGTCGCTGCTTAAGTACCCGAATAACAAAACATAATTTATTATTCGTAAAATAATAATTCCAAAAGTTTGTTTCAGGAAAGACAAGCCTGCAGCAGAAGCGTAATCAGCCCGCGACAGAGCAAGTTTTATTGGCAAAAATCCCGGGATGCCGGCACCGGGATTTCGATCCCGGCCTCGTGTAGCCACAAAATAGATTTGAACGTGAAACTTTGTTGGAAAATGGAAACGTTTTATTTTCTGTTTGCTTTCGTCTGGTATTAGTTGAAGTAACGCAATTATGTGTGAAGTTGTTACTTTATTAAGTGACAGTCCCGATAACGACCTTGCGAAGTTTTGTAGACTTGATAACTTTTTCAATTATCTTATATTGTGCGTTATTATTTATCTTCAAGAAAAAATAAACTCATACAAATAAACACCTTTGAACCTAGAAGCAGCGATAGCTCAGTTGGGAATAGTACGGAGTGCCGAAACAAGTGTCGGAGGTTCGAGACCAACCCCATAATGCAGCATACACCTCTGACTCTTCTATGTTAAGTGTGTTTTCTTTGTGAATGATCGCTTACTATAACGGTGAAAGAAAACATCGTGAGGAAACCTGTGTACCCGAGAGTTTCTCCACAAGAATGTCGAAGGTATGTGAAGTCTACCAACCCGCATTAGGCCAGCGTGGTAGACAAAGGCCTAACCCCTCTCATTTGTAGAGGAGGCCCGTGCCCAGTATTAGGACAGTAATATTACAGGGCTAATATTATTATGAAATAAACACCTTGCAGTCACGTACATAAGTGACCTTGTGTTTTGCGTCGAGGACAACAAGCACCCTAAACAACTTAGTCTTATTATAACTAGAGTTCATGCATTAAACAAATATTTATGCAAGATATAAATTTTTACCTCAACGCGGAAATCGAATCCGCGGCCTCTCCTTACACGTCTACTACACTACTGTCTAGCTAAAGTTATATCCAATCTTTCTACCTGCCCTTAAACCAAGCATATTGCAGAAAGGATTTGGCATAGTTTAGTTTTTACGATCGACCGCCTGCCTGACGTCAACCCCCTCTGGGGGATCCAGTCCCGGGCAAATTAAATTAGAAAATTCGCTTTACCCGACTCGGGAATCGAACCCAGGACTTTTAGGTCCACAGCCCATATATGCTGCCACTAGGCCAAGGAGGCGACCTAACTAAAGTTATATCCAATATCTATAATTAATTCGTAAAGTATTGATAACCTCAAATTTAACAAGCGCCTGATATACAAACTTTAGCAATAACTCATTGGAGAATAACAAGTATCCGACAGGCGACAGTACTTATTGGATTGCTCTGGTTCCTTCAAACAACACTTTGATCTTAAAAGTTACTTCACTTTTGATTACATTTGTGTTGGGATACTTCATTACGGCAGTGGTCTTGTTGTTTGTAATTAACATTATCAGTTTGATTATGTTTTTCTTGGTTTATATTTTGGTTTATATTTTCGCTGGTGGTAGGATATTCGTATCTAATCGGATGGCGACCACCGTACATCTGGTGCTAAAACCTGCTAAAATCGAGCTCGCTGCGCACTGATGACATTTATTATTATTATTAATTAATTATCAGGCAGGCAGTTTGTACAACTGATATGCCTGTACCCTGAGGTTCTCTATCTCGTTTTTATTTGTTGTATAGGTAGTTGTCAAGTCGGTTTTTTAATTGATTGACACTTTCTGCTGAGACCACATCCTCTGGGAGCTTGTTCCATGTTCGTACCACTCTGTTCGTCAGGAAATGCATGTGTGATTTGTTGTTAGACCGGGTAGTGTACAGTTTTTTGCTATGTCCTAACATTTGGTTAATATTTAATACAAATTTTATAGACGCGCATCGAGCTCGAATACATTTACGATTATCAGAAATTTTCCTGCTCGGGGCGCTGGGCGAATCACGAAAAAAGACCCCATAGTAACGTTATCTAAATGACATTAGCATGGCATGGTCCGACCACCGATCATACCACGAACTTCGGAGACAGATAAACTAATTACCCATCGATTTTAGCTCAGTTGTCACCCAAAGCGTAGATAGTCACCGGCGGCTCGGCCTCCGGTGGTCCATACGCTTATGTAACATATATATGTGCCGCCTCCGACGGGTTAATGCAGCTTCGCTTAGATGATAGCCTACGCTTTATACTAATATTGAGCTACATTACATACATGAGAGAGCCCCGGTGGTACAGCGTGCGAGTAGCTGGTTGCGAAGCGAAAGGCCGCGGGTTCGATTCCCGCATTGAGAAATGTTTATGTGGCCCACAGATATTTGTTTCAAGTCTAGGTGTTGTGAGACCGTGCGTCTCTCATACTTTCTGACACCCACGATACAGGTTACACCTAGTGTAGGGTCAGGACTATGTGTGTGACTGTCGGGTGTATTTATTATTATTATTTATTTATTAGCTTGGAGTCTTAGAAGATAAAAATAGTAAAAATGTACCGAAAATTGTGTACATGTTAAAAGTAATTTGTATTCTAGTCAGCTTGTTGTTCTGTAACAGCCATATCTCCGAAAAGTCTCCGAAAGTCATTATTATCTTATATTTGACTTTGACCTCTTTGGATCGTGATCTGCATTATGTAGATCCAATAATGTGCTTATAATCCTGACTCACAGATAAATTATATAGATTTATTGGATAGATTGGGAAGGAAAAAATAATTTGGGTATCGAAGATATTAAATTTTATTCAAGGTCAAAGTCAATTTATAAAGTTACTAGCTGTTGCCAGCGAGTCCGTTCGCGTTGAAATTTATTGTCCTGGATGAAAAGCCTATATGTTAATCCAGGGTGTCAGCTATACCAAATTTCATCAAAATTGGTCCAGGCGTTTGAACATGAAAAAGTAACAAACATACAACTCACAAACGTTCGCCTTTAAAGTGTAAAAAGTGTAATTATTAAAATTAATTGACTGTCATTGACACTGAAACACACTCAAAGTAATTAAATATACAAAAAATATAAAATAATCTCTCTGAGCGGTACAACATAAATATCGCCAAGCTACGAACCATTAGGTTGTAAAATTGAAATATAACGGGAGAAAAAATCTGTGTACTTAGTTGAAAAATGAGTCGCGTCTACTGAAACGCTGCGTTCGAATATTTTTGCCTCTACCATTGCGTTACGAATGTAAAATAACTTCGAGAAACTTTCGAGCGTTATTCGAGTTTGCGACAAGATTTTTATCAACAATAGTTTTTAATTTATTTGTAATAAAACCATCTTAAATTCGAAACTAGGCATGCATTGTTTGATTGTAATGAAATTTAAAGGCGCTTTCATATTTATGTGCCGATACACCAAAATCTAAGGTATCTCGTAAGTACTAATTGCGTGCATGTCGTAAATAAGTTGGTAATCCATTTTACTATATTGTACATAAGCTTTGCATCTAGATTTTAAGAAAATATCTAACTCTACAGGATAATCCATATAAATAAAGAATTTAGAGTTAATAATTTAATTACGGAAATACAAATTAGACTAGCCAGTATAGTATATAGTGCTAGTTTTCCTTTTAAATTCGTTATATTTGCGACTAACATGATTTTTTCACATTTTTTGAACCGACCGTTTAGGTGGTAGGGGGTGCGGACACTTGAATCTAACAAAAAAATACACTTCAAAACTTAATATTTCGAAATAAAATCTTGGATCGAAAAGTGGTTTTAGCAAACATTTAATGTTTTTGAACAGCTATCCAATGATACCCCACGCTATGGGTTAATCGAGAAAAAAATATCATCGCCCACTTTACGCGTAGGGGAGGTAAACTAAAGAAAATTCTTTTCCAATGCCAAATTACAGCTTTCTAGTATTTATACGCTAGTAAGTTTTCAATCGAGAACAAGTAGTTATGGCAATTTTTTCATAACATTGATTTTTAACATGCCAGGCACGTTTTTGTATGGTACATATCAGGTTGTAAAAGCCACGTTATATCTATCAAGCTTAAAGTTTTCTAAGAAATACTCGCTAAGAATTCTGTCTTAGTAAGTTACCATCTTAGAACGTGTGCACGAAATAATACGATAAATTATATTGTTTCATTTAGCAAGAGTTTACATTGGTACTTAAAATAGAATATACTGAGCTTTAAAGTGAAAATAATGATGTATTAGTTGTTTGAGTTCCTATTTCATGAAAGAACGGAAATAAGCGATAAGACAAAAGCTAATCCCCACGGCGTAGGCACAGATAAACTAAACTCTAGGTTACCTAGAGTCTAGTTACTAGAGTCTATTTACTAGAGTCTAGTTTATCTATGCCTACCCCGTGGGGATACCAGGCGTGAGCTTAAGTACAACATGTATCTATTTTAGTCTACAGACGCAAATATTATACAATTACTAAAAAATTTCATCAAGATATGTTAAGGTATGTCGATCTGGAAATCTTTGGGGGAGGCCTATGTCCGTGCAGTGGACGTCCTGTGGCTTATGATTATGATAATTTGAAATAATGCTACATTGTCATTAAACAAAGCTATCAAGGCCTACGAATATTATAAATACGATATTAACACTGTCTATCTTTGGTAAAATTCGGTATGAAGAATTTTAAACCCCAGGGATATAGGACAAAACAGACAAGGTCTCTTTAGTCTCAAAAATCTGACAAGGGTAATATCAGGGATGAAAGTTGAAATAAAACTATTAAAACCAAATCGTGATAGAATCCGTGAAAATAGTTTTATTTCAATGAATTACATTCGCGTAAACCTAAGAAATCATTAGGGATGAAAGTTGTAAAAAAGCGCCTAAAAATATGTATGCGTAATAACGCAATTTTGCAAAATAATATTAAAAGGGGGTTCTACAAAAACGATCGATGTGTACGGAACCGCAATCTGAAGCTAGTTAATATTTGTTCATTGCAGAGACTAGCGTAAGTGATCTCCAACGCCCATAGGCACTCAAGACACAAAAAATCATGGGTGCATTGACAACCTAAAAGGAGGGGAATGAGGACTGGGAATGGTAGAGGGGAATTGGGCCACTTGATATCTCACTCACCGAACGAAACGCAACAGCAAATTGCCACTTTACGTTGGTTTTCTGTAGGACAGTAGTAACAAACCGATCGAGCCGGCCCATTCGTCCTGTCCACGAAGCTCTACCACTATAATGTACCCCTCAAAACTCCTCTAATAAAGCGTTAAAAACAAAGCACATTTATTGTCAACCGAACGTGGATTAAAAGTTAATTAAAACAGAAAAGCCACCTTAAATCCCACGAAAGAGAATATAAAAATTCAACGCTATACCGTTACAAAAGAACTTAATTTTGATTGAACAGCAAATGTAGAGCATTATGAATCACAATGTAATTTGGCTGGTGATACAAATCATTAAAGATGTAATTAGAGTGTATCTTCATTGAGATTTGGGAACTTCGTTAAATGAATCTGTAAGTACATTTAGATATTTTGAGATAGCGCGAGTTGTGAGGGCCTTCAACCTGTTTTAAATCGATAGAGCTGTGTTTTGCTACGCTAAAATGCATCTTCATGAACTTATGTATTATTTTAGAGAAAATGGTATGAAATATTTTCACTATATTTTACAGCAGAAAGCTGGTGAATGTAAGTGAGTTTAATGGTAAATATATGATAAATATATGGTATATAGGTGGTATGGTATATAATAGAGAGATATCACTGATCTTTAGGGAAAATATTGGCATTTCGAAATGGTAGAGCCACGCCATAGACAATTTTGTGTACAACATAAATGACTACGATCTGGTATTACCTCTTTCTTTCTACCTGCCCTTATCCCACCTTAATGTGAGGTCGCCGCAACCAACTTTTGTCAAGCACGTTGCAGAAAGGATTTGGCTTAGTTTTTATGCTTGACGTCAATTCCCACCTGGGGAATCCAGTCCCGGGAAAATACTGTCAAAAATACACCAAGCCTGATCTCGAAATCGAACCCAAGACCTCCCAGTCCACAGTCCATACTGCCACTAGACCAAAGAGGCGAGGATCTGGTATTACCTCTGCGTCACAGAAACCGACGTGCTTGCTGTTGCATTTCGTACGCTGGTCGAGAATTGTGGATACCTCCAAAATTCCATGGTTACCTTTTCTCATATATTACTTTCTCATGGCAGACAGGGACTTGGCTATATTTTTTACATTGTCCATCGCTTCCAATCAGGTGAGCTGTCCAGCCAGCTCAATACGCAAAATGGATTACCATCGATCCACTCGCCGTCATTCGTGTACCAAAAAAGATTTCTCTTTTTCACAACGCAATAAAATTTTCAATTTAAAACGTGGGACGCGTAGCTCCAATTCGTGCATAAAATCGGGATAATAAAAAATCCAGGTGGATATTTGGAGTGCCAACCGTGCGTTAAAGGCGAGGGTTTCAAAACGTCCTCTACAGATACTTCGAGGATCCCTTGAGAGGTATTGTGGCTTCTTAACTTTCTTCAAAAGAATCCGTCTTGGATACTACTTTTAAGACTGCCTCGATCGCGTTGTATTACGACTGCTTGAGCTCTCGGGTTCGATCCCCGGGTCGGGCAAAGTGAATTCTTCCATATTATTATCAGCCCGGAGAGTGGAATTTGTGCCCGATATGGCTCGCCCCCTATCACATCTGAGACGAAACTAAGCTCGGCATAATGTGGGTTACATGTGGAATAGTTCGCCAGTGCACCTCTGCCTCCCCTTCGGGGATACAGGCGTGAGCTTATGTACGTTATGAAAATTCTGTATATATTTTTGTTTCCTGTATATATTTATCATAATAAGTCATCACAATTCACAATACATTTAATAAACTTGAAATGCGCGCCGCATTTAATAATGAATACTCTGGAATACGTCATTAACAGAAAACTGCGAGATTGAACTGGTGCTGAGTGCTTCTCCTTCAATGCTTAGAGATGCCAGCTTTTGATAAAATCCTAGGAATAAATTACTTACACTCAGATAAATTATGGACCTTACTTATAAAACTACTTTAGCTGAGCAATTGGGTAAGAATACCTTATTCTTACCACCTCACTTTTTTCTCGTGTCACATTGTTTGAAAATAAAAGAGACAGGCTATTCTTTACCATTTGCTCAGTTAAACGGTTTTTATAAGTAAGTACCTTTGTTGTTATCCAACGATAAGAGACCGTGGTACATTGGCCTTCACTCGTCTGATAACCAGATGAAACATATTTTTTTATCAAATATTAATTATTTACAACTAAAAAACAATTAATGACTCAATAGGTGGTTTGCAATACGCAGCTGACTCCATGAGTCAGAATTTTTCACCATAAATTCAAGTTCCCATTATTCAAGAACTATGAGCCTTACGAAATTTTCAACTTTATCACTGGACTGCTAGCTTCTTTAAGTGTAGTTATTTTTGATACCAACTTTATGAAACATCCTGTATATCAAAAGTATTTAAAAAAAATGCATTAGTCGAGTTAAAAATCGACCACATAAATATCAAATAATAGTATTCCCGTATACTTTAGATTTTCTTAAAGGTTGGCAGTACCGGTGATGCAATTCAGTGGGAGGGAGAATAAATCTTACTTAACGTTCTCGTACATTTCTGCACCGCCGCAGATACCGACTGTATGAATAAAATGCATGCTAAAAACACGGACGTCAAAAAAAAGAAGGACACCATCTCGCCTATAGTTAAACGAATGCCACAGAGAAGCCACGCACACAAACGCCTGTACAAAAGTGCTCGACGCATACACACGCCATTATGACGCGTACACACCGGGCTGAACGAAGGCGAACGAATGATACCTGTTTCATTCCCACAACAGCGAAAGTTTGTTTGTGTGAACGCAACAGATATAGATTCTTTAGCCTTCGTTCGGACGGTGTGTACCCGCCATTACGTGTCGATAGATCGCCTTGAGTGGTAGAGCCACGCTGTAGACAGTAACGTCTACAGCACTATACCGGCTCGATCGGTTGGATACCACTGTCTCACAGAAAACCGACGTAAAGTGGCAGCTTGCTGTCGCATTTCGTTCGGTGAGTGAGATTTCCGGTGCCCCATTCGCCCCTGTCTTTCCCAATCTCTTTTCCCTCCCCTTCCATTTCCTCTTTTTAGGTTGGCAGCGCACCCATGATTCTTATTGTGTCTTGGGTGTCTATGGGCGGTGGAGATCACTTACCATCAGGTGACCCATCTGTTCGTTTGCCAGTCTCTGCTATAAAAAAAAACGATCGAATGGGCCGAAAACCCTGCTTCACGTTGGACATTCCTAGCGCTCCGTTCATCTTTCTTTTTACGTCCGTGGCTAAAAACAAGCTACATTTCACGAACACAATATGCGAATAGTAAGTAACTAGACTGACTTAAATGTACAATGCTAAGTACGTATTGAAGTGTCATTAGCTAATGTTGGTTTAAGGAGTCTGAATCCTTATCAGAATTATTCAAAGCAGTGGTGGCTCATTGGAAATTGAAAGGGCTACAAAAATGACTGTTAGTCTGTGACATATTTCAGAAAACGGGCTTGTGAGTAGTAGAGCCACGCTGTATATAGTAACGTCTACAGCACGAATGGGCCGGCTCGACCGGTTTGTTACCACTGTCTCACAGAAAACCGACGTTAAGTGGCAGCTTGCTATCGCGTTTCGTTCGGTGAGTGAGATTTCCGGTGGCCCATTTCCCCCTTTCCTTTCCCAATCCCTTTTTCCCTCCCCTTCCATTTCCTCCTTTTAGCTTGGCAACGCACCCATTATTCTTTTTGCATCTTGAGTGTCTATGGGCGGTGGAGATCACTTACCATCAGGTGACCCATCTGCTCGTTTGCCAGTCTCTGCTTTAAAAAAAATCATTAACGCCCAATTTTTTTTATTAATTGCAAGACTATTATCACAAGATTTCTTTTATATTTCATTAGATATTTACAAATCTGATCAAAAGGCTGTTCTTAATTGATTCAGATAACGTAAACACGTTTTACAATCACAAATCCCTTAAAATCACATCCGATATCATTCGGAACGCGTTACAAAAGTTCATTCGTCGATGTATACCGATGATAGAGGAACACCAGACCGTATGTACCGCGTTACAAACACACAAACCCACTCAAAATAAACACTCTTGAATTAGAGGAAATACTGCGGGCGTAGAATTGTTAGGGCGCCATGCACCACTATTATTAACCTACAGTTAGTCCTAACCTCAAGTTAAATTGTCAAAAATATATGAATCACAGCCTCCTCCTTTAACAGCCTCCGTGGCGCAATGGGCGAGTAGCTGGCTGTGAAGCGAGAGGCCGCGGGTTCGATCCCCGCACCGATACAAATATTTGTTCGGCCCACAGATATTTGTTTCGGGTCTGGGTGTTGTGAGACCGAAAGTCTCTCGTAGTTCCTGATACCCACGACACAAGACTCGATCTTAGTGTGGGGTCAGGACTATGTGTGTGACTGTTGGGTGTTATTAGTATTATTAATGACATGTAATTCATACATGTAATGAATTAAATGTCATTCATATTATATTATCTGTAATTACATGTAGTATGGTCATATATTTATTTTTCAATTTAACTGGAGGTTAGGACTAACTGTAGGTTAGATATAGTGATGCAAGTCGCCCTTAATGGCGAAAGGTTGGAAACCTGTGGTAACCAGCCAGGAGTAATAACATTTTGGAAGTGAAAACTTAATAAGTAAGTAAAACTTACATAAGCGTTAGCTTGTATCCCGAAAGGGTAGGCAGAGGCGCACTAGCGAACTAGAACACCCACATTTCGCCGAGCTTAATACCGTCCCAGTGTCAGAGGGAGTGAGCCTATCGCCATATCGGGCACAAATCCAATATCACTGCCCGAACCGGGGATCGAACTCGAGACCTCAGGACGATAGTCTCACACAATACCACCACGCCACCGAGGCAGTCAGTAAACACAGACAAAACAAGAAAAAGCCGTCTATTTCCAAACAAAGGTGAAACATAATTGGTGTGAGAATCCACTCAATTGTACGTTATGTAGCTAACATTATAATTACATTGTTATTGTCTACATCAGATACGTTTTGGGTAAGACATAGATGGGTTTAATTCAAGAATTACGAGGCTTAATTGAGCATTCGGTGTTTACAATCCAGAAATATGTATTATAAATTATTACACCTCCAATGGTATTGAGTATGCGTGAATCCATATAAATATGATTATTAATTGTATCGACAATTTGTTAATCAAATGAATAAAAAAAGGAAAAATGACAAAAAATTAAGAAATGGTGATAATTGATGATGAAAAAAATAAGCCCGGAGTTTCTTTCTGCCTTTCTTCTTCGGGTCGTTATCCGTAGGTAGTTAGAGCAAGGTTAGCTAGAATAGGGCCTCATGCACCAATCCCAACTGCTTCCAGTATTTCCAGTCAATCTCCTGCCACCATTCCTGCCATATGCCATTCCCATACAACCCATTCCCTTATACTCTATTCCTATCTCCCCTTATAACTCTATCTTAATCACAAGTTTAAAAACTTAACAGGCCGACATCGAATCCGATCGTGACCAAATTTATATGGGATCACCTTTGAAATAAGTTCTATCGAAAACAAATTTGAAAATTTGAAAATTTACTGCCTCCGTGGCGTGGTGGTATTTCGGTACGACTACGGTTCTGAGGTCTCGGGTTCGATCCCCGGGTCGGGCAAAGTGATATTGGATTTTTCCATATCAGCCCGGAGTCTGGAATTTGTGCCCGATATGGCGATAGGCTCGCCCCCTATCACATCTGGGACGGAACTAAGCTCGGCGAAATGTGGGTGTTCTAGTTCGCTAGTGCGCCTCTGCCTACCCCTTCGGGGATACAGGCGTGAGCTTATGTTATGTTATGTTATTTTTTTGTGTTCGATAGAGCTTATTTCAAGGGTAGTCCCATATAAATTTGGTTACGATCCTATTTGAAAATATTCACTACTAAACGGCTTTAAGTAATTAAAAGAGATCAAACGAATACCAGCTGAACCATAACTAGACAAAACAAATCAAACAAGAATAAAGTAAATCCGAACAATATTAGGAACCACAGCTAACACTCCATTAAACCAACACTGTACAAATCTTTACAGATGAGGACACCGACTCTATTGTCAGAGCTCGACGCCCAAGGATTCGGAGACTCCACAAACACTCTCTACTTCATATTTCACTGTCGACTTGCATTAAATTGGTATGAGTTGGGAGAGAAAGCGTATAGATCAGCTACCCGAACAGGAAAATTTCTGATAATCGTAAATCTATTCGAGCTCGATGCGCGTCTATGACATTTGTATGGAATATTAACCAAATGTCATTAGTGCGCAGCAAGCTCGAATACATTTACGATTGTAAGAAATGTTTCCTGCTCGGGCCGCTCATTAATTACGGGCTATTTGTCATTACTTAATTTTTCGCCCGACTTCCAAAAAGGAGAAGGTCCTCAATTCGTCTGTATTTTTTTATACCATCATCATCAGCCATAGGACGTTCACTGCTGAACATAGGCCTCCCCCAAAGATTTCCAGATCGACCTGTTGGAAGCGGTATTTTTTTATATATGTCACGCGATATCTCCGCCAAATATGGACCGATTTTTGTATTCGATAGAGCTTATTTCAAGGGTGGTCCCATATAATTTTGTCTCGATCGAATTTGAAGTCGGTCTGTTAAGTTTTTAAACTTGTGCTTATCTTTCTTTCTACCTGCCCTTATCCCACCTTAATGTGGCGTCAACAAAACACATTTTTTTAAGCACGTTGCAGAAAGGATTTGGCTTAGTTTTTACAACTGTTTGCCTGCCTGACGTCAACTTCCTCAAAATTGCTTAATCATGATGCTTTTTATTTTTTTGTCTATCTGTGACTGGCAAACGAGCAGGTGGGTCACCTGATGATAAGTGATCACCGCCTATTCATTTATGAAGCCACTAAATTATACGTTTAGACATTTAGGGCTGCTTTACGTATAAAAACATTTTCGCTTATCTTTTCGCTAAGAATAGCCCGACACTTTTTTCTTTGCGTTACACTGTTTAGAAATGAAAGTGACAACCTATGGTTAAAGATAAGCAGCGCTTAAATATTTTTATAAGTAAGGGGCCAATATCTTAAACAAATCTAGAGGTAGTGTTAAAAAATTGAAACAAGCAGTACTGTCATCTAAAACTGCGACTATAAACACCCTCCGCCTCTCACTTATCCCTCATTCGTTCTAGACATGTCACATTAGTTACCTGATTGTGTTTCTGTCGATCCCACTCCCGAAGGAGCGTGGTGTTTGGCGTCGCACCTTTCCTCTAAGTTTTTCAACTACGTTATCTGATTCAAGGGAAATTCGACTGTAAGATTTACTGTTTTGTGTCTGGTGAGAAAAAACTTCAATAGATGTACGAAATTACCCTATCCCCGACGGAGTAGGCGGAGGCGCAAAATCTTTTGAAGGAATACGAAGTCAAAAGCATAGACACGCGATTGAGGTTAAGAAGTTGGTATTTGAGTTTTTGTACTTTAGGACTATTTGTGTACGTTCTATGTTCTGCTATGTTATTTTAATAACATAACACAAGCTCACGGCTGTATCCCCGAAGCGATAGGCAGTGATGAACTAAAACACCCACATTTCGCCGAGCTTATTTCAGCCCCAGGTATGATAGAGGCCGGTGAAAGACATTCAATAGTATATAGACGACGACAGCCCGAAACTTATGATACAAAACGACGGTCCCTACGTACAAAGCGACATGTCAAAATGTCATATTTTTTATTGCATATATGGCTTTAGATTATCCATACGCTCATAACTATATAGATATATTTTTTAATCATTTTGTATTCTAAAAATTCTAATTTAAATACTAATCGAACAATATAACAAGTATGATAATTCTTAAACTTATAAATGAACTTCATTTCGTTCTCCTGAAAACCTCAGTTTTTGACATGTCGCTTTGTACGTAGGGACCGTCGAAAAGTTGTGACCTCATGGTTATAAGTCATCATCATCATCATCATCATCATCCATAGGACGTCCACTGCTGAACATAGGCCTCCCCAAAGATTTCCAGATCGACCTGTTGGAAGCGGCCTGCATCCAGCGCTAAGTTATAAGTCACTCAGTCGTATTTGAAACATACGGGCACAAGGTCGTGCCAGCACTGCCAGCGTAATAATGTTTAGACAACAAAATTATCTTACGTGATTCTGGAACATTCACAGAACATTCTGGGGTATAAATGGTAATAAGCGCCCTCGCATTGTAATAGGTGATAGATGTGATTATTACTGACGTTTGAGATCAATTATTTTGTGTGGAAACTTGCTTGATAGCCCCCTCTGTAGTAAATAATATTAAATCTCTTTGGGGCTGATCCTATGGCCATATCGGACACAAATTCTGGACTCCGGGCTGATACTGACCAGAGAAACAATAACTCCTAACAATTTGTGCGGCCCACAGATATTTGTTTCGGGTCTGGGTGTTGTGAGACCAAAAGTCTCTCGTAGTTCCTAATTCCCCCGACACAAGATTCGATCTTAGTGTGGAGTCAGGACTATGGGTGTGACTGTTGGGTGTTATTTATTTATTTTATTATTTAATTCACAATGATACTATTGTTTGTTGATATCAATAAACGTGTTGGCATTCAAATGTAAACAAACCTTAGTGTTGGTGAGTGCACAGAGGGGGGTTATAATGCAAGTAGTGACCCCAAAATGGACAACCCCACAGGGGTTCTTTGTCGGGGTGTCCCTTGTTGGAGTGGCCTTTTTAGCCACCCCAGCAATAATGGCCCCTTTTATGGCTGGGGTTGTGTGTTGTCTAAAAAGGAATATGTTGATAGATTGCCTCGGTGGCGTGGTTATATTTCGGTACGACTACCGTCCTGAGGTCTCGGGTTCGATCCCCGGGTCGAGCAAAGTGATATTGGATTTTTCCATATCAGCCCGGAGTCGGGAATTTGTGCCCAATGTGGCGATAGGCTCGCCCCCTATCACATCTGGGACGGAACTAAGCTCGGCGAAATGTGGGTTTACTAGTTTGCTAGGGCGCCTCTGCCTACCCCTTCGGGGATACAGGCGTAAGCTTATGTTGATACACTTATTAAAGCCGGCCGTCTCCTGCACTAGTTCTTCTTTAAACATTACACAAAAACACATACGCAAAACAACGATTTTAGCTGTCTCCTGCTCGTAGAACAATGTACCATAGATAAAAAAAATTACATTTCACGTTAGCGATTACGTAAAATAATTATGCCCTTTACCTTTAAAAATATTTGAGCGCTGCTTATCTTTATACCGTAGGTTGTCCCTTTTATTTTTAAACAATGTAACGCAAGGAAAAAAGTGGCAGGTTATTCTTAACCATTTGCTCAGCTAAAAATGCTGTTTTAAGTAAGGCCCATGACAAACACACGTACGCCTCTAGCGGTTACGTCGAAAATTAACGTTTTTCATACAAATTGTTTTCCGTAGGCGTTAGGTCGAGGTACTGAACATCAGAAATGGTAATCAGAAAGAGCTTATCGAGACTGATAAATAGAAAGAAAGAACTTTATTTGTCCATCACTACAAGGCACAAATACAAATAAGGTACTATTGGCGTTTTTTTTGCCCATGGACACCCAAGACCCAAGAAACAAAAAGGATCAATGGTACTGGGCTGGAATGTACTGGAAATAAGGGAGAGGGGGGTATTAGACCACCGGAAATCTCACTCACCAGCGAGCTCCCATATTACGTCGGATTTCTGTGAGACGGTGTTATCAAACCGATCGAGCCGGCCCACTCGTGCTGTAGACGTTACTGTCTACAGCGTGGTTCTACCACTGTTTTTAAGACATTAACACCCGCGACATCCTATACATTGTACCAGTCCTAGCACTCACTTCAATAAACTGTATGACACACATTTGTACTTAACTGAATCGATCTGAGTAAACGGTTGCACATAAAATATTGATATATCCATTCAGAACGCTCGGAAGTAAACCTATCGTATGGTTTCCTTTCATAATTCAGTTTGGTATTTACGAAGTTACGAAAGCGGCCAACGTGACGACAGCCTGAGGTCTCGGGTTCGATTACCGGGTCGGATAAAGTGATATTGGGGTTTTCTACAGCTTTCTTCGACTCGGTGAATTTTGTACTCATTTTGGCGATAACTCAGTTGGGAATGGTACGCCGAGACGAATGTCGTAGGTTCGAGACCCCGATACCAAAATGGAGCATACACATCTGACTTTTCTATGTTGTGTGTTTTCATTGTGAATTATCGCTTGCTATAACTTGCTATAGCAGGAAGTCGCTGGATGCAGGCCGCTTCCAACAGGTCGATCTGGAAATCTTTGGGGGAGGCCTATGTCCAGCAGTGGACGTCCTGTGGCTGATGATGATGATGATAACGGTGAAGGAAAACAACGTGAGGAAACCCGAGAATTTCCCCACAAGAATTTCAAAGTATGTGAAGTCTACCAACCCGCATTAGGCCGACGTGGTAGACTAAGGCCTAACCCTTCTCATTAGTAGAGGGGGCCCGCACCCAGCAGTGGGACAGTAATATTACAGGACTAATATTATTATTAATATGTTATAATGGCGATAAGCTCGCGTCTTTCACTAGGACGGAAATAATCTCAGTGGAATGTAGGTGTTCTAGTTCGTTAGTTTGCCTACCCCTATAGGCTTGAAGCTTGTATAAAGAGTAGCTGTAATGATAAACATTGGAGCCATCGCATTGGAGTCCATGTCGCGATTCACTGAGCCGGGGTCACACCTCAGCCCACTGCACTTGATATGAGACCCGGGTTGTAAGGTCCGTGATGCACTGGGACAGCTACCTCGTCAATGGGTTATTACCATTGTCTCACAGAAAACCGATGCGAAGATTTTTTGTAACAGAGACTGGCAAACGAGCAGGTTGGTCTGGTGGTAAGTGATCTCCACTGCTCATAGACTTGATACCAAAAGAACCATGGGTGCGTTGCGAAAATTAAAGGTGAGGGATAGGGATTGGGAAGGAGAGGGGGAATTGGGCTACAGAAAATCGCACCCAAAGTAATTGCTTGCTGTAGTATTTCGTACAGTATACTTGGGCGATGGTAACCATTTACCATCAGATGCGCTTGCTCATCATAAAAATTCGATCAATGAGACTTTTATGGATGATCATTCATTAAAATTGTTTTGAAAATACTCACATTACGTTGATACTTGATCTGAAAAAGAAAAGAAAATATTATTTTTGATCGCAAAATATTACAATTTGGTGGTGCCGTATAAATTTGGTTCCGATCGGATTTGAAGTCGGTCCGTTAAGTTTTTGACCGACTTCCAAAAAGGAGGAGGTTCTCAATTCGTCGGTATATTTTTTTATGTATGTTACGTAATATCTCCGCCAAATGTAGACCGATTTTCAAAATTCATCTTGTGTTCGATAGAGCTTATTTCAAGGGTGGTCCCATATAAATATGGTCACGATCGGATTTGAAGTCGGCCCGTTAAGTTCTAAGCTTGTTATTATTAAATTAGGTATACTATGGAGTACTTTGAACCCTCGAATAAAGATTTAATAAAATTGGTGTAGAAAGTATAAAATATTCAGCGATAAATAATTTATTTAATTTAACAAAAATTGAATCCACAATCTACATTTGCATTAACTGCAGAACTTCGCTAATGTACATTTACTTATGAAATTGAATTCGAGAAGAATAAAAAAGCATTTCATTTTCTTATATTTAATAATACAGCAATATTTAGATGGAGAAACTTTAATTCAGGTTTATAATATATAGATAATATTAGCCCTGTAATATTATTGTCCCACTGCTGGGCACGGGCCTCCTCTAATAAGGAGAGGGGTTAGGCCTTAGTCTACCACGCTGGCCTAATGCGGGTTGGTAGACTTCACATACTTTCGCAATTCTTGTGTAGAAATTCTCAGATATGGAGGATTCCTCACGATATTTTCCTTCACCGTTATAGCAAGCGATATTTCACAATGAAAACACACTTAACATAGAAAAGTCAGAGGAGTGTGCTCTTTTTGGGGTTGGTCTCGAACCTCCGACACTCGTTCGGCAGTCCATACCATTCCCAACGAAACTATCGCTGCTTTAACTCAGGTTTGAGGGACGAATATTACAGATTTTTTTATTTACGTGACCACGTTTTACAATGTTTATTTTGGCAGCCTTCATGGAGCAACGTGCGAGTAGCCTGCTCTGAAGTGAGAGGCAGCGGGTTCGATTCCCGCGCCGAGACAAATGTTTGTTTGATCCACAGATATTTGTTACAGGATTGTGGGATCGTAAATCTCTCGTAGTTCCAGATACCCAAGATACGGGTTCAACCTCGTGTGGGGCGGTTATTTACTTATTTACATACATACATAAGCTCACGCTTGTATCCCCGAAGGGGTAGGCAGAGGTCAACTAGCGAACTAGAACACCCACATTTCGCCGATCTTGGTTCGGTCCCAGATGTGATAGGGGGTGAACCTATCGCCATATCGGGCACAAATTCCAGACTTTGGGCTGATAAGGAAAAATCCAATATCACTTTGCCCGACCCGGGGATCGAACCCGAGACCTCAGGACGATAGTCGTACCGAAATACAACCACGTCACCGAAGCAGTCTTTCAGTATTTACTTATTAGTAAATACTTGACTGTTAGTCGAAAAGTCGAAATGAGTCGAAAGTCGAATGTACTACGTACTTTAGAGGACCATGAAAACACCCACCACTTAATACGAAGACATGAAGATGGTGATGAGAAAACTTTTATTATCTTTGTTAAGGCAAATTTCAGTTAAGTATTTCTAAGGGGACACGGTTCAACTTTTGCTAAATTAAAACAAAATAGCTTAAGGTTGCGGTGACTGGCGTAAAGAGGAGAGAGACGTGACTTCACTAATTAATAGCTGAGAGAACTTGGCTAAAAGGTAAACTAACTTTAAAAACACCGTGCGTTTGCTAATTGACGCTTAAGGGGATTTTTGACTTTTAAAATTCGTATATAAATAACCCCCAGGTCACACATATAGAAGCATATGTCGCCTGACTGGTCTAGTGGCAGCATTGATGTCCATCTATTAGCACAACTAGTACATAATATTATAATAGCAAAATATCGATGGAAATTATTTATTTGTAGTGGTACTAAACAAGAATGTACCACCAGAAGAGAAAAACAATTCGTAATTTTTTTATAAAAGTCACATCTTAGGTACTTTAGCAATATTTTTTTTGATATTTTTTTTCGATTCGTCGTTAGGTTTACTATGAGTGATTTCAAGGTTATCCACTATTTATTGGACATCCTGTATATGGGTTATGGATCGGGAGGTCCCGAGTTCGATTCCCAGGTAGGACAAAGCGAATTGAATTTTTCAAATTACCCGGGACTAGATCCACCAGTAGGGGTATCTTAAAAACTAAGCCAAATCCTTTCTGCGACATGCTTGACAGTGTTACGCCGACCCCATATTAAGATGCAATAAGGGCAGGTAGAAAGAAAAAAGTTACACATACATATAGACCTGACCCTACACTAGGTTTAACCCGAAACAAATATCTGTGGATATTTTAATTTTTATTTATTTACTAGCTGACCCGCGCAACTTCGTCTGCGTAGGAGAGAGAGGGTTGAAAGAATGAGTAGTAGGCACCTATAATCCAATAATTATAAAGGAGGTAATGGGATGATCTACTTCGGTCCGGTTTCGTGAGTCACCCAGTCAGTACCCCCGTCAGTCACCCTGTCGGTTACCCCGTCAGTTACCCCGTCCATCACTCCGTCGGTCACCCCGTCGGTCACCACGACAGTCACCCTGTCGGTCAACCCGTTGGTCACCCGGTCTGTCACCCATCTGTCACCCGTCTATCACTCGTCTGTCATCCATCTGTCACCCCGTTTGTCACCCAGTCAGTACCCCCGGCAGTCACCCCGTCCATCACCCTGTCGGTTACCCCGTCAGTCACCCCGTCCATCACCCCGTCTGTCACCCAGTCGGTCACCCCATCTGTCACCCGTCTGTCACCCCGTCTGTCATCGGTCTGTCAGCCGTCTGTGACCCCGTCTGTCACCCGTCTGTCACCCATCTGTCACCCCGTCTGTCACCCGTCTGTCATCCGTCTGTCACTCCGTCCGTCACCCCATCAGTCACCCCGTCAGTCACCTCGTCAGTCACCTCGTCAGTCACCCCGTCCGCCACCCCATCAGTTAGCCTGTCAGTCACCCCGTCATTCCTCACGTCAGTCGCCCCATCAGTCACCCCGTCAGTAACCCCATCAATCACCCCGTCAGTCACCCCTTAGGTCATAGCGTGATGTTATATAACCTATAGCCGTCCTCGATAAATGGGCTATCCAACATAAAAAGAATTTTTCAATTGACAAATACTGATATTAATATTTATACGATACTAACGACACTCAATTGTTTTGCCTTCCCGGAACCTCTCCACTAATACTTGAACTTTATGGTATGGTATTAAAGTTCAAATTGACTTTTAAGTATTATTACGAATCGATTGTATGGGAGTACAGAAAAGTGTTGTTTTTAGACTTTTTCAGACAATTTTTCATTTTTTTCTCTCCGTAAGAACCATCCTCGTACTTCGATGAGTATTCTAAAAAAAGAATTAGCGAAATCGGTCCAGCCGTTCACGCGTGATGGCGTGACAACGGAAAACGGGTTTCATTTTTATATATATAGATTTGTTAATTTCTCCACAGTTACATTTTACATGGCACGACTTAAAGTAAATTTATAATAACTGTGGAGACTGGTGCCTGAATAACTGTGGAGACTGGTGCCTGTGTTGGTTCACATAAACATTTGTCTTGGTGCGGGAATCGAACCTACGGCCTCTCGTCTCACTACCGACCACTCCGACTCCACCCACTACGATATCAATTATCCTTTCTTATCTAAAAGATCAGATACTCAACATTATACCGTGCATGTATATAAAAGATCAAGCAATCAGGGATGTTAATAACCCTCGTAATTAATAGAGAAATGTTAATATCATTAAGCAAGTAAATGAAATGTTTCGGCGAAGCGTTGTCAAGGAAAATCACAACTCATTTGCTGATATTTGTAGAGTATTCGTTTTATGCCTAGGGTTTTATTAAACTGCAGTGATAGCTCAGTAGGGAGTTTGTAGACTACCGAAATTATTTGGAAATTATGTAGTGTTTAGTCATAGATGACTGATACATCATGTATCAGTTGACTAACATCTGTTTTTTAACCGACTTCAAAAGGAGGAGGTTAACATTTCGTCGGAATCTTTTTTTATGTATTTCCCCCAATTAGCCGAAGACGCCTGAACTGATTCGAGAAATTCTTTTCATTGGCAGCAAGTCTGGATTTGGTGATGGGATCCTAGAAAAATCATGGGCAACTTTTATTAAATTTTATAGGGGCATATAATGCGTTTTATATATTTTAGAGCTAGAGCTAGAGAAAGGCTGGTAGGTTAGCTAGGATAGGGCCTCACGCACCAATCCCAACTGCTTCCAGTATTTCCAGTCAATCCCCTGCCACCATTCCTGCCATATGCCATTCCCATACAATCCATTCCCTTACACTCTATTCCTATTTCCCCTTATCACCCTATCTCAGCCATCCCATCGTTATTATGTCCATACTTGCCTGCCTGTTGTCAAATTCAAATATGTAATGTAAATTATATTAATCCTAATTTAAAAATTTACTTGTGTTGACTTGTCATAAGTGCTTTTTTACATGCCTACGTGATCAATAAAGATTTTATTTTATTTATTTTATTATTCTAAAATTATTCAAGTATTTACGTTAATTACGTTTGGTGGATAGTATTTACGTTTAGTGGATAATTCTTAAAAATTTATAGGCTCGTATAGACCGCTACTAATGTTCATGTAGGTTATTCCGATGAGCGGATGCTGGAAGGTACAACTCTTTATTAAAGTTAAAGTTCAACAAAAACGTGAAAACCGTCTACAAAACTGAAAGAAAGTAAGAAATTGTTGTTATTTTTTACTTTTAAGTATTCAGAGTCGGTTTTCAGATTTGTTAAACTTTATATTTACAACAGTTTTCCATACGATTGTTAAAACCGGTCGAGCCATGCTGTAGACATGTCTACAGATCTACCACTCAATAAACACTCGGTGTGCCCCCGGCGCGCTGCGGCCGCTCTCCTGAAACTCATTTTAGTGTGTGCGGGGAGGACGAGCTGTGTGCTCGCGTCTGTGCTTGTGCATTGTGTGTGATTTGATTGTGACTGCAAGGTAAGGACATTCAGTGACATAAAGGATTTATGAAGGGTACTGCGTATTGTATATTTTACATATGTAGGAATATTTAGTTTGTCAGATTGTGCCGTATTAAAGCGAAAAGTAGTAGTAAATATATTTGGTATAATTTTTTATCATACCTTATTGAAATGAAACTAGTTTTTACGGATTTTATCGCGATTTGTTTTTATTTTTAGCCGATATGTTTCATAGCCTTCACGGGTCAGACTGAACATAAAAACAAATTGTGATATGATCTGTAATAATCACAAGTTTAAAAACTTAACTGACCGACTTGCAATTTACCGATCGTGGCCAAATTATATATGACCAAATTATACAATAATATATGGGACTACCCTTGAAATTAGCTCTATCGAGCACAAAAATAATTTTGAAAATCGGTCCACATTTGGCAGAGATATCGAGAAACATATGTACTTACATGAAAAAAATACAGACGAATTGAGGACCTCCTCCTTTTGTGGAAGTTGGTCGAAAACTAGTTTTATTTCAATACGTAACTAACATACGAGAATTAAGAAATTATTTTATTTATCACAATCAATCAATTTAAACTTCAAAAACTGATGGACAGACTACCATTCAATCTAACATTGTGTCATCATCATCATCATCATCATCAGCCATAGGACGACCACTGCTGGACCTGATAAAGGTAGCAGGAAGTCGCTGGATGCAGGCCGCTTCCAACAGGTCGATCTGGAAATTTTTGGGGGAGGCCTATGTTCAACAAGGTGTAAAGATGCATTTCAGGTGCGTTTTAGAGCAATAGTAAAAAGCACAACAGAAAATGAGTATTATTATAATGGATACATAACTTACATTATTGTATTACAGTAGCTATATACAGTCTCGAAAGTACAAACTTGCTGCTGGATAATTCGAAGATTTAATTAAAAATAATAAATTATGTAAATTAAGAAAATTAGTAACTAACGGAAATATCGCAGCTTTCTTTCACTAAACAAAATTATGACAGAAACAGTGACCTTTTTACCGCTCTTAATCTACATGTATTTGACTGAGGATTATTTTTGATAAATCAAACGTCGCTGCTTCGGTGGCGTGGTTGTATTTCGGTACGATACTGTACGGTACCGTCCTGAGGTCTCAGGTTCGATCCCTGGGTCGGGCTAATCTATATTGGATTTTTCCATATCAGCCTGGAGTCTGGAATTTGTGCCCGATATGGCGATAGGCTCGCCCTCTGTCACATCTGGGACGAAACTAAGCTCGGCGAAATGTGGGTGTTCTAGTTCGCTAGTGCACCTCTGCCTACCCCTTCGGGGATACAGGCGTGAGCTTATGTATGTATGTATGTGTCAAACGCCACTGCTTGTTGCACTATAATGCAAAAGCATTTGACCACTATTATTATAATCACAAGTTTAAAAACTTAACGGACCGACTTCAAATCCAATCATAACCAAATTTATATGGGACCACCCTTGAAATAAGCTCTATCGAACACAAAAATAATTTTGAAAATCGGTGTCATTTGGCGCAGATATCGCGTAACATACATAAAAAAAAAACTAATTGAGCACCTCCTTTTTGGAAGTCCGTCGAAAACTCACTTTGACTTGACCTAAGATTTAACTGATTTTTTATTAATTTAGTCAGCTACCGAGAAACAAAAGCATAGAACTTATGAACGCAGTAAAAAATTATAATTATATAAATTTTTGTTTCACTCGTATTCCATGAAAATAGAATGACATTTCATATTAAACAATTCTCTGGTTATTCCCAATCACAGCTCCGCTCCTGTGATAAAAGTACTTTCCAGGAAAAAAGTAGCCGCGGCTTAAAGCAAAGGCATTTTTAATTTAAAATCTGCATGCTAAAATGTCAAGTTATTCATTTTGTGTGGTCTCTCTGTGTCAGTGTGTCCATCGGCACGGATGAGTATGTTAATAGATTAAAAAATCGTCAAGTGCGGCTCACAGACGGGTTCCGTATATATATATCCCAGGCTAGGCAAAGGTCTTATGAATCCACGGTTCGCTGAAGTTATGTCCATACCTCGAATACCGTGATAGAGTAATAGAGGCCCATCGGCACATTAGATTTAGAGTTCCAAAATGAATCAATTAGTAGGTTAAGAGCAGTGGTTCTTAATCGGGTGGTCCGCGGACCAGTGGCGAAGGGTGAAAATTTTCAAAAGGGAAGCCAGTGCTACTTTCTCTTTTAGATAATACCTAGATGTAACTCATTTATTAGCCTACAATTTGAAAAGGAAAGCCGGTAGGAATCGGGTTGCATAGACCCTTCGCCACTGCCGCGGACCATTAGTCCCTGGGGGGGTTACCATCACCTCTTATAGCACTATTATTATAATTTTACTTGTCAATATTCCCATACAAAACATTCGAAGAACGATTATAATAATACTGCTATAAGAGGTCGTGGTAACCCTGCTGGAAGCACCCGAAGTGGTCTGTGAAGGCATCCAAAAATATGAAGTAAGTAACAATGAGTCAACAGTAAACACATTGACGTGCGCCACTGGTTCGTAAATACTACTAGTTGTGGTTTTTTAAGCAGTTGGTGGTTTGACAAATGCATGTGGTGCATAAAAGCGTTCTACGTGCTATTCATCGCGTCGGAGCTACGGGTACTATGATGAACATTTTCAGAGCGTACAGGACAGGTGAATTTTTATATTTTAACTTTGCTTTTTTTGTCGCCTCCTTAGTCGAGTGGCAGCATGTATGGGCACCGGGAGGTCGTGGGTTCAATTCGCAGATCGGGCAAAGCAAATGTTCTAATTTAATTTGCCCGGGACTGGAGCCCTTATAAGGGGTTGGTCATGCAGGCAACCGGTTGTAAAAACTAAGCCAAATCCTTGGCTAAATAAAGTTCTTTTCTTTCTTTCTTTTTTCTTTCTGCAACATGCTTGAAGAAGTGTGTTGTGCTAACCCCATATTAAGGTGCGATAAGGGCATGTAGGAAGAAAGAAATTCGCTTTTTATGTGCTTGAAGGCATACTATGTGAGTACATACAGACATAGACTCCTGCCTTTTCTCCATAGAGGCAGCGGAGACGTACACAAACATTCCGATCACGGTAGACATCATTTGCCTTTTATTTTTCTTTAACTCTTATCATCCATTATCATCTTCTCCGTGTCGATTTAAACCGAGCGCTGCTGTCGGATCGGGCAAAGTGATATTGGATTTGTCAGCATCAGCCCGGAGTCTAGAATTTGTGCCCGATATGGCGATAGGTATATAGATATCGCACTATCACATCTGGGATGGAACTAAGCTCGGCGAAATGGGTGTTTAAGTTCGCTAGTTCGCCTCTGCCTACCCCTTCGGGTATACAGGCGTGACTATACGGCACTTATAAGCATAGACAACGGACTCTTGCATAGTCTTGAACCCTAGCCACAAATTCAAGAAGTTTCTATATCTTCCATTTGAAAACACCTACATTCGAATCCAATATTGGTGTTACATTATATCTCAATGTTTCAGAAATCCGTGTGTAAGCTATTTCGCAAGTTTTAAAATAGATTTGAGGGAACATTTCAGATTTAACGACATGTTTACGTTTAGAACATAACAGAAAACAAAAACATCGCGTGAATTATTTAGTAAACGTGCTCCCAAAGTAAATATGGGTGATAAAAACTATTGAAACCATGTCAGGCACGTAGAAATACAAGGATATAGTTTTTAACATAACATAACATAACATAAGCTCACGCCTGTATCCCCGAAGGGGTAGGCAGAGGCGCACTAGCGAGCTAGAACACCCACATTTCGCCGAGCTCAGTTCCGTCCCAGATGTGATAGGGGGCGAGCCTATCGCTATATCGGGCACAAATTCCAGACTCCGGGCTGATATGGAAAAATCCAATATCACTTTGCCCGACCCGGGGATCGAACCCGAGACCTCAGAACCGTAGTCGTACCGAAATACCACCACGCCACCGAGGCAGTCAGATATAGTTTTTAATGAGTAAAATATGCCTCGCTTTATACTTTGCTACCTTTTGCCCGCTGGAGAGTCTGATTTTATCAGTACTTTCATCCCTCATACAGCCTCCGTGGCGCAGCGGGCGAGTAGCCGGATGTGAAGCGAGAGGCCGCGGGTTCGACCCCGCACCGAGACAAATGTTTGTAAGGCCTACAGATATTTGTTTCGGGTCTGGGTGTTGTGAGACCGAAAGTCGCCCGTTGTTCCTGATACCCACGATACAAGACTCGATCTTAGTGTGGGGTCAGGACTATGTATGTGACTGTTGGGTGTTATTTATTTATCATTACACCTTAGGGCAGTCTATCCCAAAGTGGGCGACAACGCCCCCTTGTGGGCGCTGCATGCCTAAAGGGGGGCGTTAAGAGACCCAGAAAAAAGGGAATCTCCGCTGATATAGCTGACAATAATTTATTTAAATAGCAGCGATAGCTCAGTTGGGAATGGTACGGACTGCCGAGACAAGTGTCGGAGGTTCGAGACCAACCCCAAAATGGAGCATACACCTCTGACTTTTCTATGTTAAGTGTATTTTCATTGTGAAATATCGCTTGCTATAACGGTGAAGGAAAACATCGTGATGAAACCTGCATACCTGAGAATTTCTTCACAGGAATTTCGAAGGTATGTGAAGTCTACCAACCCGCATTAGGCCAGCGTGGTAGACTATGGCCTAACCCCTCTCATTATTAGAGGAGGCCCGTGCCCAGCAGTGGGACAGTAATATTACAGGGCTAATATTATTATTATTAATTTATTTAATTTGAAGTTATAGTGGTTTTTAAGTAGGTATAAATGGGGGGCGCAAAAAAAAATATTTATTTTCAAAGTTTGGGAACCTCTGCGTAGGGGATGAATTTCTAAAAATAGTTTTTAGGGCTCGCCTGCGTCATAAAAAGAAACCGTGTGTATACCTTCCTAATTGAGTGGTACAGCCACGCTGTAGACAGTTACGTCTACAGCACGAATGGGCCGGCTCGACCGGTTTGATACCACCGTCTCACAGAAAACCGACGTAAAGTGGCAGCTCGCTATCGCGTTTCGTTCTATGAGTGAGATTTCCGGTGGCCCAATTCCCTCCCTCCTTTTCCCAATCCCTACTTCCCTCGTTTAAGGTTGGCAACGCACCCATGATTTTCTTATCTTGGGTGTCTATGGGCGATGGAGATCACTTACCATCAGGTGACTCATCTGCTCATTTGCCAGACTCTGTTGTAAAAAAACATGTTCCTATAGTTTCGGCTATACGCTGATATGTCAGTCAGTCAGTCAGTCAATTTATCTTATTATATACAAGGTGTTTCATAAAGTTGGTATCGACAATAACTACACTTAAAGAGAGGATGGCTAGCAATCCAGCGGTAAAGTTTAAAATTTCGTAAGACTCACAGTATTTGAATAATGAGAACTTGAATTTGTGACGAAAACAATTTCCTGGCTTATTCGGTGAGGTGCGGTATATTTACAAACTACTTATGCGGTAATGAATTATTTTTAGCATACACAAAGCCGTTCTTATGCTAATTGCGACAATTTACAGGACGCATTCCGATTTTAGTATCCCCAGGCTTAATAATTTATCAAAAAAATAAGGTACATTTTTATTATCTAACTTTACCATTACGCTTTAAATCGTTCTCCCTGTATGTGGATTTGTTATTGGTACCAACTTTATGAAACACCCGGTATATAGATAGGTATTATTTTCCCGTAGAGAAACATTATTGCGCGAAAGCGTCTCACAACAGACTTGTAAAGTTGGATTTATTATAGAAAAATATTGAAAGCATCGCATCGTCCACGACAGATCCAATTCAAAGCTTACAAATGTAAGCGCACGCCATTTTTAGGGTTCCGTTGGTAGGATAAACTGAGAACCAAATTATTTTCGAAAAAAATATGTAAAACTTACTACCTACTAAATAAATGCGAAAGAAAATTCACGCCAGAATAGCTGTACGAATCTGGATGAAATTTGCCAAATATTTTTTACTTCGGAAAAATGTACATTTCTCGTAGAATAGATTTGTTAATAAATTTCTACGCGAACGGAGTCGCTGACAACAACTAGTTGAAGATTAGTTTAGTACTTAAAGGCTGACAAACTAACAAAATGACGCCCTACAACATCAGAAACAAATACTAATGTTTAGTTTATATTTAAAGTGAAATTGGGAAAGATAAGGGGTTGTTGGGGTGCCGGATATCTCACTCAAATGCAACTAATTCAACGTCGTTTTCTGTAATATAATGGTATGATCAAATTATTAATTATGTACAGCATGGTTAATCCATTTTATGTTTTACATTAAATCGGAATATTCTAGAGGCAATGTAAGATGACATCCAACATGACAATCTGTGTTGATTTTTGACACTGACTATTCAATTTGATACGGAACCCTTGACTATGTAAAGGGTACACGCTTGTCAGTTCTTTAACCGAACATATATATTTCCTTTTCTACTGAATCCCTTTGTATTTCGTATTGATTTCAAAGTCGTTCATCGTAAAATATGGACAGGCTTATATTGATTGTTATTTTTATTTTCTTTGTACTGTTTTTATTCTGTTGTCAATAATTGTGTCTATAGAAAGAAAAATGCCTCTGTCCCAAGTTATCGTGAATTAAAAAATGTCCTTCATAACTAGACATTTGGAGCTCAACGCAGATGTAATCTTTCTTTCTGCTATGAGTTACATTTCACGCAAGCGTTAACGTAAAATATTTGTATGACAAACACCGGAACGCCTCTAGCGGTTCCGCGGGGAATTGATGTTTTTCATATAAAGTATTTTCACTGGCGAGACACCAAAAAGCTTATGGTCGATCTAATGAACGCCTCTAGTGTTTACATGGCGAATTATTTACGCAATCGCCAGCGTAAAACGTTAAAAAATCCCATGGGTCGGACTTTATTTTTCCTACGGCTACTTGCAGCGCTTTCACTAATCTAGAGTTGTGTAACTCTTTTTATCTCGATTTATCCTACAGCTCACTCCTATCTTTAAATCAAGATTTAGAATAAAGGGAGATTTATCGCAGAGCTGCAAATTAATAATAAATAATAAATAAATACACCCAACAGTCACACACCCAGTCCTGACCCCACACTAGGTACAGCCTGTGTCGTGGGTGTCAGAAACTATGAGAGACTTTCGGTCTCACAACACCCGGGCTTGAAACAAATATCTGTGGGCCACACAAACATTGTCTCAATGCGGGAATCGAACTCGCAGCCTCTCGCTTCACAACAGCTGCGTCACGGAGGCAGTCAGTCAGAGGAGGCAGAGACAGACCCCTCTGTCTCATGGGAACCAAAACACCACTATCCGTTCCGGTAAATGCATCGCATTAATTACTTTTAATATTACGACGCGTAGTAATTATAGTGGAAGAATGGCAGGGAACGGTGTTATCCCACGGGAAAATATACATTGTGATTGTTTTTATCAGGTTAAAATGGGTAAGAAACCTTAGTCGCTTGAGATCAGTCGGTTTGAGTAGGCAGTGACAGCCTGCTACGATCTTATTTCTGCCACTAGTTCAGCGGCCTGAGCAGGAAAATTTCTGACAACCGTAAATGTATTCGAACTCGAAGCGCGTCTATGAAATTTGTATGAAATATTAACCAAACGTCGTCAGTGCGCAGCGAACTCGAATACATTTACATTTACATTAGTTTTTCGTGCTCGGGCTACGGTAAGCATTATTGACGTTTGGCAGGGTCTAACTTATACAAATAATAGTATAGTATGTATTTTATAATCGTAACATAACATTACATAAGCTCACGAAGGGGTAAGCAGAGGTGCACTAGCGAACTAGAACACCCACATTTCGCCGAGCTTAGTTCCGTCCGAGATGAGATAGGGGGCGAGCCTATCGTCATATCGGGCAGAAATTCCAGACTCCGGGCTGATATGAAAAAATCCAATATCTTATAATAACTTTGCCCGACCCGGGGATCGAACCTGAGACCTCAGAACCGTAGTCGCACCGAAATACCACCACGCCACCGAGGCAGTCTCGTATAAAACAACAGCACGGAAATCGTTGTTTGTTGGAGACAGGCACTTATAACATTCCTTGCCGATGTTTATTCGTTCGGTAACAGTACTCGGTTAATTCAAATGGCTTTTGTATGGAAAACGCTGTTTATTCCACCTCGCTGCGAGATGATTATTGTGAACAATGGAAAACAGCTTGTTATGCAAGTAAATAATATAACTGCCTGCCTCGGTGGCGTAGTGGTATTTCGGTACGACTACGGTTCTGACTTCTGAGGTCTCGGGTTCGATCCCCGAGTCGGGCAAAGTGATATTGGATTTTTCCATATCAGCCCGGAGTCTGGAATTTGTGCCCGATATGGCGATAGGCTCGCCCCCTATCACATCTGGGACGGAACTAAGCTCGGCGAAACGTGGGTGTACTAGATCGCTAGTGCGCCTCTGCCTACCCCTTCGGGGATACAGGCGTGAGCTTATGTTATGTTATGTTATAATATAACTTAAGTCATTTTTATAGTCCGCTTTATATTTAGGCTGAAATCTATAGAGCGAACTTCGACTAAGTATAATTCAAAGAAGCGAACTTAGTGAGGATTTGAAATTTTTACATCGAACTTTGGCTTAGCCCGTGACATATTTTGACGGTAAATTGAAATTCTGGCGGTAAGTGGTGACTCATGTTTTAAAGAAGGTTAGGTAATATTTTTGCGGATCAATTTTATTTTTATTTTTATATTATAAATATGAGAGAGAGAGAAATAGAGTAAAGATGCAGAGACGATGTGAAATCGAAACGAACATTGAGCCTATGTTCAGCAGTGGACGTCCTATGGCTGATGATGATGATGATGATTATAAATATGGCAATGCAATAGCAATCCTGGGTTCGATTCCCAGGTCGGGCAAAGCTAATTTTCTAAATTAATTTGCCCGGGACTGGATCCCTCAGAGGGGGTTGAGGTCGGGTTGGCAGCCGGTCGTAAAAACTAAACCAAATTCTTTCTGCAACATGCTTAAAAAAGTGTGTTGCGCAGACCCCACATTAAGATGGAATAAAGGCAGGTAAAAAGAAAATAAATGTAGCTACAATCGGTACCATCGGCAATTTCTAAAGTAATTCCATTATAATTTATAATACACTGACTGACTGCCTCGGTGGCGTGGTTGTATTTCGGTACGACTACCGTCCTGATGTCTCGGGTTCGATCCCCGGGTCGGGTTAAGTGATATTAGATTTTTGCATATCACCCCGGAGTCTGGAATTTGTGCCCGATATGGTGATAGGTTCGCCCCCCTATCACATCTGGGACGGAACTAAGCTCGGCGGAATGTAGGTGTACTAGTTCGCTAGTGCGCCTCTGCCTACCTCTTCGGGGATACAGGCGTGAGCTTATGTTATGTTACGTTTATAATACATTGATACTCGTACGAACATATTAATATACCGACAAATAATAATAAAGTGTCACCTTTTATGACCTTAACTTATCCTATGTCCTAAATTGTGAAACAATCCATACATAATTATTTTATAGTTTGTCTATATTTGTTTGTTCAAACGATATTCAATGCTTATTATATGCTAATAAAAACATGAATGCCAATAACATGTCTAAAGGATTCGCATACGAAACGCTTGCGTCCACGCCGGGCTGTTCTGAAGGCATATAAATTAACTACAATTATACGTAAACACATCGTAGTGGCAGTGTTTTACAGGGACGGAGTAAGGATGGGGGTCAAAATGTGGGGGTCAATAAGATGCTTTGAGAGATGAGACTCTAGTTTCGGCAATTGGCAACGCCAACTCCTTCTTGATTATGAAGTTTTTCATATTCCAAGATACTGCGCAGATGTAAAAAAGGAACATCAGTAGATACTTTTGGCAGTGGAGTTGTGCCAGTTATTTCAAGTTATCAGTTTCTTCAACCTCTAACTAAATACGTTGAACTACTTAACATATTCCGTATAGTACAATTGGACCATGCTGTGCACAAATGATTCAACCCACAAAAAAATATTTTTGACACCAATATGGTCTATTAATGGTTTAGATCATGTTGGCATCAATAAATTATTTTTAAATTTTCTTTTGGGTTGTTGTTGTGCAGGAATGAGTCCTGCACAACACGGTCACAATTGATTTCGAAAATTAATTAGAATGATGAAACTATGAATATTTTTTTTTTTGTTGCTGCAACCGTAAACGAAACATTTAATAATTTGACGGTTGTGGCAATTGAAATTGTTCTTCTGTAATACGATATACAAATGATTATATTACAAATTAATCTTCTTCTTTATTATTCCTTAAAAAAATGTACTCGGATGAATAGGTTGAGAGAAAGATAGTCAATTCAGTAAGCCCCCGCCGATACGTGCCAAGTCCGCGCCAGCTTTCAACGTTTGGTGTTGCACTAAAATAGTCTTATTTACAACTTGTGAACAATATTCCACGGGCAGTTTAGCGAGCAAACGATCGGGTCCCTGTGCATGCATTTAACGATGTTTGCTATGCATTCGAAAGACATTTTGCCGTTTTAATGGCTCTATATAGACAGATTTAAAGTCATGTAAATGCTTAGTTTTATAAGTTTTTATGGACTTCAAAAAGGAGGTAATAAATTCGTCTGTATTTTTTCGACCGACTACCAAAAAGAAGGTCCTCAATTCGTCTGTTTTTTCTTTATGTATGTTACGCTATATCTCCGCCAAATGTGGACCGATATTCAAGGTTCTTTTTGTGTTTATACAAAGTTACAAAGTTCGCTACACTTACGTTACTTTCTTTACCAATTCAGAATTGGCAATTCTTACAACTTTCCTTTCTAAGTACCCATATTTCTTTTGGCATTATACGTATATATTATAGTCGCCTCCTTCATCTAGTGGTAGTGTATATGGGCTGTGAAGCAGGCGGCCCTAGGTTCGAGTTCTAACACTATTTTCCCGGGACTGGATCTCCTAGATGTGGGCTGACGTCAGACAAGCAGCCGGTTGTAAAAACTAAGACAAATCCTTACTGCAACATGCTTGAAAAAGTGTGTTGCGCCGAGCCCACATTAAGGTTGAACCAGGGCAGGTAGAAAGAAAGATTATATTATATAGGTGTCTATTGGCGTTAACAGTCACTTAGGATCAGCGGCCCGAGCAGGAAAATTTCTGACAATCGTAAATGTATAAGCTCGCTGCGCACTGATGACATTTGGTAAACATCTCATACCAATTTCATAGACAGGCATCGAGCTCAAATACATTTACGATTGTCAGAAATTTTCCTGCTCGAGCCGTAGGTGACCCACACACTCGTTGCATCTCTACTAAAATATATTTGAATCTCACATACTCGACTCGAGCAGTTTCGTGTTAGTTTTGAAATATTTCATTTTGGAATATACAGACGTAACACTGATTGAGTTATAAACGGCGGCACGTAAACACTGGGCTTTAGTTCCAGCCGAAGGAAAACTCAGCTATTTTAAGAAAAGACTAGATATTTAAACGTACGTAAAATTATTGCAACTGACTTTGAAACGGACGAAATGTGTTAATATTTGCAGCGGAACAAAGATGTTTTTCGCCCAACTTCCAAAAAGGAGAAGGTCCTCAATACTGTCAGGTTCTGTCTGTATTTTTTTATGTATGTTACCCGATATCTCCGCCGAATATGGCCCAATCTTCAAAATTCTTTTCGTGTTCGATAAAACTTATTTCAAGGGTGGTCCCATAAAAATATGGTCATGATCGGATTTGAAGTCGGTCCGTTAAATTTT
Organism: Clanis bilineata; assembly: GCA_036417725.1. Lineage (NCBI taxonomy): Eukaryota > Metazoa > Arthropoda > Insecta > Lepidoptera > Sphingidae > Clanis > Clanis bilineata. Next base: position 15,529,012 of record CM071154.1, on the reverse strand, counting down.
CAAGCATAAATACTCGTAGTAAACGCAAAAATAGAACCATCTATACGGCAGCAAACAAGCGATATGTTCTCTTAATGGACTCTTACGACTTTGTCATACGGCTATTTGGCAATAACTGGGATACTCTACAAAGTGATATTGTTCTTTATATCGCCAGTCTTATTGCCTTACGCCCGGTTTCAATAAACAATCTCAGTTCAAAAGTGTAGATACATTACAAAAATTAACCAATAAGAACACAGTTTGAACATGACTCCGTCAAATGACTTGATTTGATTGATTCATAATCGCGATCTATCTGCGCTCTAAATTGAGATCGTTTATTGAAACCGGCCATTATACAGGCAGACTTGAACTACATTACGTATAAAAAAAAATATAAAGCCACCAGTTCACGTCTGTTATTAATTAAATATGTTCTCTGCAATCTGGGTGTTTCGTGAATATACTATTTTCGGAGTTTACCTGCCACATACACGTAATACCCGGATCCGGGGACTAAAGAATTTTAATTTTCACCAAAGTATATATTTAGAGCTGGTTAACGTTTTAATACATTTTTACAATCGTCTCACTGGTATAGTGGAAGCGTGAATTGAGATTGTTACAAATCCGAGGCACACAAATTATGTTAAAAGAAAAAAATACCAGGGGAAATATATTCGGAAAATATGTAAAATATAAATAAGACTGCCTTGGTGGCGTGGTTGTATTTCGGTACAACTACAGTCCTGAGGACTCGGGTTCGATCCCCGGGTCGGACTAAGTGATATTGGATTTTTCCATATCAGCACGGAGTCTGGAATTTGTCAGATATGGCGATAGGCTCGCCACCTATCACATCTGGGACGGAACTAAGCTCGGCGAAATGTGGGTATTCTAGTTTGCTAGTGGGCCTCTACCTACCCCTTCGGGGATACAGGCGTAAGCTTATGTTATGTTATAATATGTAAAATGTGGCAAGTAGATAACAAAGGTTTTCTACGCTGGCAATTCAAATTCAGCGATTATAAAAATCCCGCCAAAATAAGGATCAATAGAAGACCACTCGGTGTCGCTACAGGGTAGATAGTAGATACTTCAGAGGCTACTTATAACGATGTACAGATTTGGACATATGGCCTATCTTTGAGCTTAAATAAGTAGTTGTGGGTCAGTATGACTGCCTCGGTGGCGTAGTGGTATTGGGTACGCGGTACGACTATCGCCCTGAGGTCCTGGGTTCGATCCCCAGGTCGGGCATATATTGGATTTTTCAGTGTCAGCCCGAAGTCTAGAATTTGTGCCCGATATGGCGATAGGCTCGCCACTTATCACATCTGAGACGGATGTAAACTCGGCGAAATGTGGGTGTTCTAGTTCGCTAGTGCGCTTCTGCCTACCCCTTCGGGGATACAGGCGTGAGTTTATGTATGTATGTGTATTTTGTATGGTTTACGGAAATTCACCAATCAATAATAGTTACATCTTTGATTACTTCTTCGGGGTACAAGGGTGAAGTATAAATGAGTTCATTCCACGATCATATTCCAACAAAAAACAAACATTTGTATAATTCCCACTGAATCCCAAACAGGTGCGTTTTATTATTCATATAAAAATGACGAACAAACGGACTGCGTACAAACTAGAAACAAACTACGTTTCAACAAGCTACAGAATTTTGTTTTCATTCAAGTTTAGTTTCAAATGTTCGAAATTTTATTGAAATGTTTTTAGAACAATGTTCATTAGACGCACCTGGTCGCCTGCTTGGTCTAGTGGCATGTATTGGCTGTGGACCGGGAGGTCGTGGGTTCGGTTCCCAGGTCGGGCAAAGCGAATTTTCTAGTTTAATTTGGAAAATAAGAGGATGAAATGGTTCACTAAATAGAAATGTTTTAACAATCTTGATCTTTTACCGCAGCACTATTTTTATGAAAACGTGTCAACATTTGATATGTCAGTTTACTCCGTTTAATTAGAAATCGGATTATAGTATAATCTCTATGGTTCATACTTGTATATTTTTAATAGGAATGTGAGTCGTAAAGTTCTTTTTGTTAACGTTGTACAAATAGAGGTGGGCGATCACCAAGAATATCCTTCAGTTATGTTAGGATTGACCTACTTGTAGCCCTTAGATGTTATATTTTTAAACGACTTGAACAAAATATTGAGAATACCACGCCATAGTGGATAGTTACGACGTGCCGCGTTCCGGGGGCAGCCAGTAGGCCGGCATAATTTTGGCGACCATCGAATGATGCCATACTTCTAGAATAGATATGGAACTGAATAATTTATTACAGGTTTTTGATGTGTTTTATTGATACTTATAGCATTTCATTCTACTTTTGTCTCATGCCTCCGTGGTGCAGCGGGCGAGTAGCCGGCTGTGAAGCGAGAGGCCACGGGTTCGATTCCCGCATTGAGACAAATGTTTGTGTGGCCCATAGATATTTGTTTCAAGTCTGGGTTTGTGAGACCGAAAGTCTCTCATAGTTTCTGATACCCACGATACAGGTTATATCTAGTGTGGGGTCAAGACTAGGTGTGTGACTGTTGGGTGTATTTATTTTTATTTTTTTTTTACCTGCCCTTATCCCACCCTAATGTGGGGTCGGCGCAACATTTTTCAAGCATGTTGCATAAAGAACTTGGCTAAGTTTTTACAACTGGCAACCTGCCTGACGTTAACCCCCTCTGAGGGATCCAGTTCCGGGCAAATAAAATTAGAAAATCCACTTTGGCCGACTTGGGAATCGAACCCATCATGTCTCATTCATCTTTCAAAATATTAATAACTAGCTGACCCGCGCAACTTCGTCTGCGTATGAGAGAGAGGGTTGAAAGAGTGAGTCTTAGGTACCTATAATCCAATAATTCTAAAAGAGGTAATGGGATGATCTACTTCGACCGTCAGTCACGTCGTCTCTCACCCCGTCAGTCACACCGTCTGTCACACCGTCTGTCACGCCGTCTGTCACCCCGTCTCTTATCCCGTCTGTCACACCGTCTGTCACCCCGCCTGTCACCCCGTCTGTCACCTCGTCTGTCACCCGTCTGTCACTCATCTGTCACCCAGTCGGTCACCCCGTCTGTCACCCAGTCTGTCACCCGCCTGTCACCCCTTCTGCCACCCGTCTGCCACCACGTCCGTCACCCCATCTATCACCCGTCTGTCACCCGTCTGTCACCCAGTCAGTCACCCCGTCTGTTATCCAGTCGGTCACCCCGCCTGTCACCTCGTCTGTCACCCATCTGTCAACCCGTCTGTCACCCCGTCTGTCACCCCGTCTGTCACCACGTATGTCACCCGTCTGTCACCCCATCTGTCACCCCATCTGTCACTACATCCGTCACCCGTCTGTCACCCGGCTGTCACCCCGTCTGTCACCCCGCCTGTCACCCCGTCTGTGACCTCGTCTGTCACCCGTCTGTCACCCAGTAGGTCACCCAATCGGTTACCCCGTCTGTCACTCAGTCGGTCACCCCGCCTGTCACCCGTCTGTCACCCCGTCTGTCACCACGTCGGTCACCCGTCTGTCACCCTTCTGACACCCGTCTGTCACCCCGTCTGTCACCCTGTCTGTCACTCAGTCGGTCATACCATCTGTCACCCCGTCTGTCACCCCGTCAGTCAGCCTGTCAGCCACCCCGTCATTCCTCACGTCGGTCACCCCGTCAGTCATCCCATCAGTCACCCCATCAATCACCCCGTCAGTCACCCCTTAGTCACCCTACCATTCATCCCGTCGGTCAACACTAAAATATTTTTTCAAATCGAACCAGTAGTTTCCGAGATATAAAATTCCCCGCTATCAGCATTATTCATTTTTTCTGCTCTGCTCTTTCTAGCCATCCTCGATAATTGGGCTATCCAACACAAAAAGAATTATTCAAATCGAACCAGTAGTTTCTGAGATATCAATTCCACGTTTTTTATTTCTCATTTCTGCTCCGCTCCCATTGGTCATAGCGTGATGTTATATAGCCTATAGCCACCCTCGATAATTGGGCTATCCAACACAAAAAGAATTTTTCAAATCGAAGCAGTAGTTCCTGAGATTAGCGCGTTCAATCAAACAAACAAACAAACTCTTCAGCTTTATAATATTAGTATAGAAGTATAGATAATGTGTTAATAATTTAATGTGTTAAACTAACTTAATCAATCGAGTTAAATAGTGACGGGCGCGTCAGTCTCCGGTGGCCCTTATGTAACATATATATGTGCCGCCTCCAACGGGTTAAAGGTAGTGATATACAACATACATACGGACATGACATTTATAAAGGTTCCGTTTTTACCATATGTCTACGGAAAAATACAATCACTATAGCTACATCACTGAACCCTGAAAAAGAGTTTTTGATATTTCGAATTTTAACTTTAAGCTACGCATTTAACATAATGTTGAAAAAGACAACATAATTTGTATAAACGTCAAGCGACAGATAACGGTTGGGGTGAACCCTTTATCACAACAACCTACAGGCGTATAGGAGCTTTCCGGGAAATATGCCGCTTTGTGTCGGCGTTTTATTTCTCAATTTTAAGGTTGGGCGGCTTTGCACGACGTATTTTGATGTTACATTTCGTTTTGAACGTTTATTGAGACCGAAAGTCTCTCATAATCTGATACCCACGATACAGGTTATACCTAGTGTGGGGTCAGGACTAGGTGTGTGACTGTATGGGTGTATTTATTTATTTATTTATTTATTTATTTAGCGTTACGGCAGCTTGCTGTTAAGACGTGAGTAAGGTTTCCAGAGGCACTATTGCCACCTCCTTCCCAGTCCCCGTGTATGAAAATAATATGAATTTATTGAAATTATTTATTTTAAAATTAGACAGGTTTTACGAAATTAAATTCCGGACTTAGAATGAGGTAGTAATTCAAATTTTCAATTATGCAATCTGCAAGACTGGGAATGAGTGAGATGGGGATATCTTGTTATCCCTTCAATATGCAGATGCAACTCTGGGAGGGTAACCTTCGTCCAGATTGCAAAACTTTTTGTTTTTGAGAATATTTAAATATTCATTTCTTTGGCATATTTTGGACTTACATTTTTGTCAAAAAACAGATGATTTAACAAAGAAAATGTTATCGTGCCTGTATACCGTATTTGGAATTTTTAATTCAGACTTTGACTTAATTCGAGTATTTTTTTACAAGCAAATCTTTGTTCAGTCAGTTTTTTTTTAAATGGCTCAGACAAAATCAAAGTTCGATTTAAAAATTCCATATCCTCACTGAGTTCGTGTCTTATGACTTATACTTAGTCCAAATTCGCTTTATAGATCTCAGTCATAGAGTGCTGGAAGGGTCGGCAGAGTTCAACGGCATTGAACAATGTCAGCCAAATTGGTGACATCCTAAATAAAGGACAGGTCATTCTAAATCGTCGAGAATGCATGAAGAGATTGATGAGAGTACATAAACCGAAAATAGTATGTCAGATTTGTTTAAGTGGATAATCACAAGTTTAAAAACTTAACGGACCAACTTCAAATCCGATCGAGACCAAATGTATACGGGACCACCCTTGAAATAAGCTCTATCGCACATAAAAAGAATTTTGAAGATCGGTCCGCATTTGGCGGACATAGCGTAACATACATAAAAATACAGACGAAGTGAGGACCTCCTCCTTTTTTTGAAGGGTCCACATTTGATATATCGCGTAACATACATAAAAAAATACAGACGAATTGAGGACCTCCTCCTTTTTTGAAGTCGGTAAAAAATAGCTTGTTGGCAGGCGCAAGTACAATAATTTTAATAACGTTGTGAATGAACGTGGGCTGCTTTCACAACGTGATTTAAATTACTTTACTTTTATGAATAGCTATCAATAGAATATTTGCAACATTTTATATTTGGCACCCCACGCGTTTTATAATGATTTATATCGCTCTAGAATAAACTCTTTATATTGAAATTAAACTAGTTATTTACGGATTATACCGAAAGAAAGAAAGATAGACAGAAATGATTTATTCGGCACATGTATGTATAGATTCATAGATCGCCTCCTTGGTCTAACGGTAGCATATATGGGCTGTGGATCGGGAGGTCCTGGGTTCGATTCCCAAGTCGGGCGAAGCGAATTTCCTAATTTGATTTGCCCGGGACTGGAACCCTCAGAAGGGGTTGATGTCAGGTAGGCAGTCGGTCGTAAAAACTAAGCCAAATCCTTTTTGCAACATACTAGAAAAAGTGTGTTGCGCCGACCCCACATTAAGATGGGATAAAAGAATATACACAGGTAGAAAGAAAGATACATAAGAAGCGAAGCGTGTAAAAAGGGTTAAATTTTGATCTGTTTTGCCTCAAGTTATTAGATATCATTTTAGACATTCTAATATAAATATATCTCATTATTTCCCGAAACAAGTACATTCTAAATGTAAAAGAATGTATCTTGTCAAAAAAGGTATTTTAAAGCACGTGTGAACGCGCAATGAATTCATAATGTTTCTATTCTCGACATAAATCTGTCGGGATGGGAATATCTCCTCGGATATGACACGAGCAAATTTTTGCAAAATAATATCCTAATACGAATTTAAATTATATTGTTGTTTGGTTCAGCTGGTTATACTGAATTTGAAGATTGTACTATTTCAAATTATCATCATCATCATCATCATCAGCCATAGGACGTCCACTGCTGAACATAGGCTTCCCCCAAAGATTTCCAAATCGACCTGTTGGGAGCGGCCTGCATCCAGCGACTTCCTGCCACCTTTATCAGGTCGTCGCGTCGGTCCAAATTATATTATTAAGAAAAAAATTGTGGTAGAGCCACGCTAGACAGTTGCGTCTACAGCACGAATTAGCCGGCTCGACCGGTTTGATAGCACCATCTCATAGAAAACCGACGTAAAGTGGCAGTTCGCTGTCGCGTTTCGTACAGTGAGTGAGATTTCTGCTGGCCCAATCCCCCTCCGTCCCTTTCCCAATCCCTATTTCCCTTATTTTATGTTAGCCGTGCATATATGTTTTTTTTTTGGATCTTGGGTGTCTATGTGCGGTGGACATCACTTACCATCACGTGACCCATTTGCTCGTTTGCCAGTCTCAGCTATAAAAAAAAACTTGAAAACTCTGTTAACACTCTGACTTATTAGTATTGGTGTGTTCCTTTTTTCCGCACTCAGCCTATTAAAAGGACCATCGCGCGTGCTGTAAATGCCAGCTTAAATATCCAGGTGCCTCCACAAGGTCCTGTGTACGTCGGCATTTTGAGAATAATACTGGCTTAGGTGTTTTTTCATCAATTGCTTTGACTTCATGAAAATCTTTAAGTGAAACTCGTTACGTGCATTTTCCAAACATTAACCAATGAGAAAGTGTCACAAAGAGAATTGACAAACTGCATGGAGTAACTTAGTTATCTTTCGCATTTTCTTAAATATGATCTATTCCATATTATTATTACATAATCAAATCTTTCCCAATTTCGCTTAGTTCTCTGCTCGTCACAAGTATAAAAGATAAGGATAAAACATTTTTATGTTTGTTTACAAAATATCTAGAGGACATTCGTGTTGTATACTTTGATATTATCTTAAAACAGCAAAGAGCACTCACAAATTAAATTAAAAACACCAATAAAAGTGAGAAAGTAAACCTAATATCTACAATTCATATCTCCTTTCGGATTCTTTCGCTCCGCTATGAAATTACCAATTTCACCCCAGCACGGCGCGGCTGTAGAGTTTCTTGATGGTACGGTGTATAAATTTGATTAGTAGCCAGTGGAGCAGAAGCGATGAAATTTCAGGAAGAGAGTGTTAAAATATTTCCTCTTTGGAACATAATTTTCATCACACTTATTTTGGTGAAGAAGTAACGTTTCTATGTAGTGTGAAGTTTTAGTATGTGAAAGTGCATATCTACTAGGTCATAGTAAAATGGTTTTGTCTGTGGTCATTGAGAGCACTGGTGTTTTGGTATGCTATCTATGTCTATAATATTATAAAGAAGAAAGATTTGTATTTTTGCTTGTCATAAATGTCTCATTCATTAATCTAAGGCCGGCCATAGACAGACTGCTCGAGCAGTTAGCGTCAGCGATGAATTACACCGACCGTATTTTACAGCAGAGACTGCCAAACGAGCGGATGGGTCACCTGATGGTAAGTGATCTCCACGGCCCATAGACACCCAAGTCACAAAAAGAATCATGGGTGCGTTGCCAACCTAAAAGGAGGGACTGAAAGGGGAGAAAAGGGAAAGGGAGAGGAGAAATGGGTCACAGGAAATCTCACTTACCGAACAAAACGCGACAGCAGGTTTTCTGTGAGACTTCTGTGAGGTTCTTCCCATTCGTGCTGTAGTTACTGTCTACAGCGGGGCTCTACCACTCAAACTTGCAGTCATAGTCAATAGTTTGAAACTGCCATTGATAACTCTAGCAACTGCAGCAGTTAATATCGCCTGCTCAACAAGTCACAACACAAAAAGCGAGCGTGTGGGAGAAGCATGTGATGTGGAATGAAGAGGTAACTGCACGAGTGCAGTCGAGAACTCAAGCAGTCAGTTAATGCCTGGCGACTTCTTGACTGCACGATGAAATTTCACCACGCTGCCAACCGCCTGAAGCAGTCGAACTGCTCGAGCGGTTTCATGTATGTGTGTACATAGAAGACTGTAGTTTGCTATGCGATCGCAGCTCGAAGCAGTCGATGCTAACTGCTTTAAGCTGCCCGTGTATGTTTGCAACATTGTAACACGCTTTTCGTGCGGTTCTTTTCTCTATATTATCATTATATTATATTCGCATTGCTTCCATAGTCAAGTAATAGTGGTGGAACTATGCGCTATAGATTAAGAGGTTCTGGAATCGAAAATCAGGTTGAATATCTCGGTTTCTCTTAAAAAGTCCCTGAATTAATTGATGTCAAGCAGGCGGCATATAGTAAAAATTAAGTCAAATCATATTTGCGAAATATTACAAAAAGTCACATCGACCCCTTATATAAATGGCAAAAGAAAAGAGATTTATGAATATTATATATCTTCGTATTTTGTATGAAAATATTTTTCATCCTCAGGTACAGAGCGACTCTGCGGTAACTTTTTAAAAGCTATCTACAAAAGCTTGTTATTTTAAATATAATATTGTTATAAGTTAGGAATTCTGGAATATGAAAATGCAATTAGTTGTAAGCTAAGAACTTTGTACAGTGAAAAGAGTTTACATAAATAACATCTACAAAAGTTTCAACAAAAATATAAAGCAGAATATTATTAATAATGGAATGGGAGATACAGAGTTTAATGATCTCTTATATGCGAAAAACGTCTGAACCACAATGTATATTTATATATATATTTCAACTGTCAAGCAGAATTGTGCAACCTTTCTTTCTACCTGCCCTTATCACACCTTAATATAGGTTCGGTGCAACATACTTTTTCAAGCACGTTGCACAAATGATTTGGCTTAGTTTTAACGACCGGCTGCCTGACGTCAACATCTAGAGAAAATCCTTGTATATAAATTGCACAAAGCCACGCGTAATAGTAGTTGAAATGCCAGTTTGTAAAGATATAAAGGGATAAAGGCTTTGTATATTTTGTCTTTTTTAACTTGCAAATGGCTGCTATTAAAATTTATGGCTGCGTAGATACTTAAACCATTTTTAATGTTGTAATTCTTGCAAGTGTTTTATTGTTTATTTAATGCTGTGGAAGATTTTTTTGGGTAGTGAACCCACAGGCTAGCTGGGCTAGCGTTGGGGAGGTTTTTGCATTTGATTTCAAGTTTGCATTTCATTCCACTTGCAACTCCGCGATAAATCTCTATTTATACCAAATCTTTATTTAAAGATAGGAATGAGCTATAACATAAATAGAGTTTAGGTTTAACTCTACATTAGTAATAGGGCTGCAGGTCGCCCTAGTTTTTGGAGCAAAATCATCCCATCATGATAGATTATACTAAAACCACAATATATGTCATCAGAATATGCTACGAAGGGTTGACATCAGACAGGTGGCTGTTTGTAAAAAATAAGCCGAATCCTTTCTATAACTTAAGTGTGATAAGGACGGGGGAAGAAAGAGAGGTTGTCTTGAGTTCTCAGAGATATTCAAGTGCATTAATCGGAATAACCATCGATATATTATTTACCTAGATGCACAGTTGACGCTCAGAAAATGGGACAGCAAACAAGTGCTTAAGCACTCGTTTTGCCTACAGTCGGACGTCGATAGAATTCTAAATTTCAAAATTCAAATAAAGAACGCTTGCTCATTTCGTTTAAAAACCTACTTTATAACACGTGCTTAGGGATATATTTGTGTTGATTTAATTGTGATCGATTTCTTTGTTTTATTTCTGAGACCACTTTTTAGGAGGATATTTGCAAAGAACTGTGCATCTAGGGTATAATATATTGATGGGAATAACCCAGACATTGAAAATCCTTGATATTTTTATTGCGCAATAAAATACAATGCAATAAAAACGTCACAATAACACGACCTAAATATATGACTTTAATATTAGCATCGTAACAATAAACACCGATAACATGTCAATATTTAAATACAAAAATTATGATCAAATCGTTTTCAGTATCCTTGAGAAGTTAACACATTTTCCCGCGTACCTACGTCAATCGCTTAGGAGGTTAGACAAGGACGGATGTATTGGTCCCTACCCGTGTTAGAGAGAGGGACGATCGAAGCCTCCCCAAAGAATAGGACAGCGTCGATATTGATTGCGGATATTGTTTATGCGTCTCTGAGAGGACAGTTAATTTTTTTTTCAATTCTAAAAATAAGCGTTAGTTTATTTGAAACAGTGTATTTTTTATCTATACTACCTCTATTATTAAGATTGTTATACTTATCTAATCTAGATATAAAATACAACTGGTGATGTCATTATCGAAGATAATTATAATAAATATGACAATATGTAAAAAATAAATAAGGCAATAATGAAACATTAAATAAAATAAATACGCAGGTTTGCGCTCCAAACCTTTTGACTAAATTATCGGTAAAAGGATAATAAATCGTATGACAAACGTCATAATAGACTATTGTAACATAGAAAGTAAATATAGATATACTTATTGCTATTATCGAAATTACATTAAATATTCACAGTATTGTTATAATAAAATCACTTAGATGAAAGGAACAATAACCGTAAAGCGAGACATTAATTAGTTAATTAAAGTGAGAATTCATCCGCACTCTTGTTTATGAACTCAGTAAAACAATGTACAATGATTGGGCCGTAAAATTATTTACGTTCACTTTGTTTATGCCACGGTTTGCGCTATTCCCATTTGATTGTGTGTTTGCGGTGAAAGGAAGACTTCATTCATGAGATAAAAATGATTTTATCTTCCATTGTTGTTTTTATCACACCTCTAATAATGACGCTGAGCACTAGTAGTTACTTCACCGAGTTTAGCTTTCCTATGAATAAGATTAAATCTTCAATTACATTTTATATGCTTAACATTCGACTACTCACTATTTTAGTTGACTATTATCCTTGTGTAACAAGATCTATAAAGTAGTGGGTATCCATTATTATGACTTATTATTTCCTACAAAAATACGTTTAATTGCTTGCTTTATCTATATCTATGGTTTACATAAAACATGGTTTCCTTCCTCAGATTAGACATAAATTAGAATTGTAAGGGATTTTTATGAGCGTAATTTAAAATAGTTTTATACTTTTCTTTTGAGACTAGACAACAGTAGTGATTACGCATGTGAGTAAAAAAAATTTACTTTCACACTACCGTAAGGCCTAAAATTCAGTGAAGAAAAAACTGAATGTTGGGTAAATTTCACGACCTAAAACAACTCTCTCATAAAAACTTATAAACTCACATTTGTCCGGGATAGGCCAATGTTTTGATAAAATAATTATGGCCACCATTTTGTTATAAACTAATCATAAAATGCACTTGTAATAAATATGTAAATATTAGCCCTGACTAACTATAGGTTTTATCTTCATATAACCAAGTATTTCGAACATACAACGACGCTATATTTATTTAAATCTGAGACAAGTCTAATAATAGTTTTATTTATTTTGGTACTGGTCTTAACACACTTTATTCATAAACTTTCAACATGTCAAAACCAGTAGCATGTTATAATAAACATGTGGCTATAACGGATGCATCAATTTAATTGTCAAGAAGCACAGCAACGGCTCGTAACTTTTATGGTGTAATATCTTATTAAAACTCATAATAAAAATTGTTTCAAACACATTAGGTAAACAGTATAAATCAGTTGTAAACATTAATTACTGCTTTAACAATCAAATTAACATGTTTATATAAGCATTGTCAATTAGATAATGCATGTTTTAGGGTTCTATTTATTCACAAATAGACAAATAATTTGTGGAAATAAGATTAAACTCCATTAATTTAGTACAATATAATTGTAAACATAGTCACCGTGATAAGCAATAAAAAGAACTGGTATACAAACAAATTGAATTTAAGAAATTTAATTTAAAATATAACTGGATAAAATTTTACTAAATCCCAAGAATATATCTCCAAGAAATCTCAATTCCATTTAAATGAACTACAAAGTTATTCAGATATAAAGTCTTTATCTGTAGAAATAAATTGGATTTGTATGTCGAGTCTGCGTATGCGTAATCTTTGGCACAGCCGTAGCTGGTGCCCAGTCGCGCTCGGCGCTCTATCGAAGTGGCTGTAGCCGCGGAAAACACATGAAAAACTGAAAATTACGTACGTTTGTGTGTTTGTGAGTGTTGTATACGGATCATACACATATTGGTAAGTGATTTTTGTATAATTTAAACTATTTTTTCATAGAAATGGAAATGAGGTTGAGACGAAAACATGTCATTGCGACCTTGGCTGAAGATTTAAGATAGCAGTTTACCTTTGTGACAAAATGCTATAGCGGGAAAGAATCGGGACTTCCTTTCAATTTAATGCAGGAAACGATATCTTTTGGATATAATATTTCATTTTGTCTTTTGATTTATGGAGTCCTGTGGCGGGGCGTATATTTTTAGATGGAAAAATTTCCGTGTTCTTGTAAGATTAAACATTTATTTTATCATAATATGGAACATCTTATACGTGAATTTGGATACATTTTCTTGAATGTTTTTCGACCGACTTTCCAAAAAGGAGGAGGTCCTCAATTCGTCAGTATTTTTTTTATGCATGTTACGCGATATCGCCGCCAAATGTGGACCGATATTCAAAATTCTTTTTGTGTTCGAAGGAGCTTATTTCAAGGATGGCCCCATATAAATTTGGTCACGATCGGGATTTGAAGTCGGTCCGTTAAGTTTTTAAACTTGTGATTATTTAACGGCCAATTGAACTTCTATATATGCAAATATTTGGTATTTTTTTAACAAAACAGTGTTTCATATGTTTAAATATGTATATTACAAAAAATATCTCATTCGAATCTTTCCCGAAATTAAACTTACCGTAATCTACTGTTTTCTTATCCCTTCGATATTCAACCGACATCAACAAAAAGAAGTTCTCAAATCGTTTGTATTTTTGAACTGATTTTGCATTCAACTATCTTTTATATCCTTTATTCCTTGTATATAACAAAGAAGGAATGTTTTTGTGAACAGCGAAATTTAAATTTTCTGGTTGCGAAGTTTTGTGCTGCATCCTGATGGATCAATCAGTGAATCAAGATTCTAATTTCTGATATACTCTAAAGCTAATAATTTCCATAAAATATGGAATTTCCATAAAAAGCTTAGATGGCGGAGCCTCGTTTTGGGGTGACTTGCAGCGCTATTACTAATGTAGAGTTAAAGCCAAACTCGATTTATCTTACAGCTTACTCTTATCTTTATATCAAGAGTTTTGAGTGGTAGAGCCACGCTGTAGCCTGTAACGTCTACAGCACGAATGGGCCGGCTCGACCGATTTGATAACACGGTCTCACAGAAAACCGACGTAAAGTGGCAGCAGCTTGCTGTTGCGTTTCGTTCGGTGAGTGAGATTTCCTGTGGCGGCCCATTCACTCCTTCCCTTTCCCCCTCCCTTTTCCGTCCCCTTCCATTCGCTCATTTTAGGTTGGCAACGCACCAATGAGTCTTTTTGTGTCTTAGGTGTCTATGGGCGGTGGAGATCACTTACCATCAGGTGACCCATCTGCTCGTTAGCCACTCCCTGCTATTAAAAAAAATGGAATAAATAGAGATTTTTCGCGAAGCTGTGAGTGGCCCGTAGTATGATAGTATGAACGAAGTATTCTATACTTTTTTACGGTTAAGTAGTCTTTATTTTCTCAAAATAATTACATGAAATTCACTTATTTGAAAAATATTTGCAATGATACATGTAACAATCGTGATGGTAGTATTTTAGTTGATATTTTAGTAAGTTAGTCATCGATATATTATATACCTAGATGCACAGTTGACGCTCGGAAAATGGGACAGCAAAGAAGTGCTTAAGCACTCGTTTTGCCTACAGTCGGACGTCGATAGAATTCTAAATTTCCAAATTCAAATTAAAGAACGCTTGCTCATTTCGTTTATCACCTACTTTATAACACGTGCTTAGGGTTATATTTGTGTTGATTCAATTACAACTTGAGATCGTTTTCTTTGTTTTATTTCTGAGACCACTTTTTAGGAGGATATTTGCAAAGAACTGTGCATCTAGGGTATAAAATATTGATGAAGTTAGTTTCTAAGTTCAACTGTCAGTACATACATACATGTTCGTCGATCGTGGATAGCGATAAGGCAGGTGTATTTTCGGGTTAGCTTATTTGTTATTCATGCCACTTTGGATTCAACTCGAGCGGTGATATCTTTGTAAAATTTTTCGACCGGCCTCAAAAAGGTCTACTACTACTACAAAGGTAAGGTACTAAAACTACAAAACCCAACGTAACCCGACCCGGGGATCGAATCTGAGACCTCGGAACGATAGTTGTCGCGGTACAACGCAACACAACTACGCCGCTGTGGAAGAAATATCAATATTGTCAATACATCAAAGTATTAGAGAGGTCTTCAATTTCCATTTTGAACGTTGTTTGACTTACCCGAAGCCCTTACAGAGAGTTTTTGCATGCCGTCCGTCATCCCGTAACAGATACATTGGGGGAAAAAATTTAATTTACCCAAACGGGCGGGGTACACTAAAATATCTCTCAAGTTCTGACGGGTAAATCTCTTTCTGAGAGGGCTTTTGTATTGATTTTATATTGTTTTACGTCTTCCGTGTTGTTTCACCTATCCTATTATTCAAATATAACATTTTCGATGACCCTCGAGAACTAAGAACATAAAATATACGAACTACGAACATAAAATATAAGAACTCGAACACAAAAAAAAAACATGAAAATCGGTCCATATTTATGTGTTATGTGGCGGAGATATAGCGTAACATACAAAAAAACATACAGACAAATTGAGTAGGCGCCTCATTTTTGAAGTTGGTCGAAAATAATCACAAGTTTTGACTGCCTACGTAGCGCAGCGGGCGAGCAGCCGGCTGTGAAGTGAGAGGCCGCGGGTTCCATCCCCGCACCGAGACAAATATTTGTCTCGGGTCTGGGTGTGTGGTTAGACCGAAAGTCTTTCGTAGTTCCTGATACCCACAACACAAGACTCGATCTTAGTGTGGGGTCAGGACTATGTATGTGACAGTTGGGTGTTATTTATATTGATTTCTTAAGTTTACGCGAATGCTATTCATTGAAAACGAAACGTCGGGAATAAAAATTAAAACCAAATCGTGATAAAATCCGTAAAAGTAATTTTATTTCAATGGGTGTTATTTATTTATTTATTTAGTTTAAAAACTTAAAGGACCGACTAAAAATCCGATCGTGACCAAATTTATATGGGACCATCCTTGAAAGAAGCTCTATCGAACACAAAAAGAATTTTAAAGATCGGTCCACATTCGGCGGAGATATCGCGTAACATACATAAAAATACAGACGAATTGAGGACCTTCTTCTTTTTGGAAGTCGGTGGATAAATTCACAGTTAGGTATGACATATACTGCATTCGCATGTCTCACTTAATAATTGAACGATCGTCTGAGAGTTATATTTTGAGATCAATAACTGTACGTAACGTGACCACACGGTGTTTTAAAATGGGCTAATTTAAACTCAATTCGAAACGGTTTTGTCGCCACTTGTTCAAAAGATTGTAACAGACTCGCGACTATGAAAAAAAATACTTTCGAAATTTTCTTCACAAGTAAAGAGATTTAATATTACTCACTATAGGGGCTATCAAAATTGATCCCAAAAGCCAGTAAAACCATCTACCACAATGCGAGGGCGCTTTTTACAATTTACACCCTAGAATATTCAGCCAATATTGTAGAATCATTTTTATTTTTATTTTATTCAATACATATTCAAAACATGACTGCCTCGGTGGCGTGGTGATATTTTGGTACGACTACGGTTCTGAGGTCTCGGGTTCGATTCCCGGGTCGGGCAATGTGATATTGGATTTTTCCATATCAGCCCGGATTCTGGAATTTGTGCCCGATATGGCGATAGGCTCGCCCCCTATCACATCTGGGACGGAACTAAGCTCGGCAAAATGTGGGTGTTCTAGTTCGCTAGTGCGCCTCTGCCTACCCCTTCGGGGATACAGGCGTGAGCTTATGTTAGAGTACGCTGTGCTACTATAAAGGTAAAGTAAACTATAAAGGTAAGTGAGTGAGTGAGTGAACTATAAAGGTGAGCTTATGTTATGTTATGTTATTCAAAACATTACTACGCTGGCACGACCTAGCACATGTTACAAACATGACTGAGTGACTTATGACCATGAGGTCACAACTTTCTTGCTGTTGTCCCGTCTGTGTACTGTTGAATGTCTTTGTTCACAAGACTCCAAAAAGAGCATGTTTTCAATTCTGTATTTTTCTATGTATATTACTCGATCTCCGGCAAATATGGACCGATTTTCAACATTTTTTTCGATAGTTTGTTCCAAGGGTGTTCCCATACTTTGGCCAAGATCTGACGAATTTAAATTCAGTTTTAACCGACCTCGAAAAATAAGTAGATTCCGTCTTTAGTTTTTATATAGGCGATGTTTATATGAATGGCTTATGGTTGAAAACCGTTAGTGACGAAATTCGTGATATGTTTGTTTCCATTGCCTTAAAATTCTATAGAAACCATAAAACGGTGATGGTATTGTAAACATTGTTCAATCTTTGTGATATAAATAAACAAACGAACGTAGTTGAAATACCATTACTTCAAGTCAATAAGATTATAATTCAAAGGGAGCATTAACATACAAAAGTTGATTCTATACGCAGAAATAACGACTTCCAAATCTCGCTGAGTTCTGTAAAACGTACGCCTATATCTTGCAAAAGACATGATGAAAAATCTACAGCCATCGACCTTTGGATTTCGTTCTGGAGTATACCTTGCTATGTTGTTCATAAGGTTTGGAATCGGACCTGGTGTGAATTTCGGCGTTCAGCACATTTCGTAGGGGTGTTTGGATTTCTCCGTTCAATTAGGATGGATATGTGTGCACGTAATTACAAGACATAATTATCAGCCCCGCCTGTGATCTTTACGAGCTCTTTAGGGACTTCCACTTTCTTATGGCCTACTATGTTGCCCGCGACTTCGTTCGCATGAAAATTTATTAACAAATCACACAGGACCGTTTCCAGGATAAAAAGTAGCCTATATGCTATTCCAGACTATAATCTATCTCTATGTCAAACATCCAGATCTGATTTTGAATCTAAAAACTCAAACATCTATCTATGTCTTTGACTTTTTGACCACTTGGCTTTTAAGAGTACGCTGTGCTACTATAAATGTAAACTATAAAGATAGCATTTTAACTATTTTTTTAAATACACCAACAGTTTTTACTGAGATGTCCGTACTTATTACAATTGAAACATCTTATCAATAAGAAGTACTGAGGAATATCCAAAAATAGTAAACTCATTTCAAGGCTTTGTGTTCATACTTGTTATTACATTACTATTTAATTTGCATATGTTAATAAGTTTGAGGGGAATGTAATTTTCTTACTTAGCTACACGGGTCCCTCAGTTTGTAAACTTATTTAGGACATTTGCATTGGTAATATATTGCGGTACAAATTATGTAGATATTGTTAAGATGATTACACAATAAGAATAAAGCATGTAGAACAATGGGAATGTTCGCCGTCTGAAACCAGCCACGCTGTGAATAGTTTAGCTTTTTGGGCTAAATCCGTAAAACTCCAAATCCGGATTTCATATCAATTTAATTTCGAAAGTTGACAGCCTCTGTGGCCTCTAGCTTCGCAGCGGGCGAGCAGCCAGCTGTGAAGCTAGAGGCCGCAGGTTCGATTCCCGCATCGAAAGTAATTCTTATGTGACCACAGATATTTGCTTTGGGTATGTTGTGAGACGGAAAGTCTTTCGTAGTTGATAACCGCGATATAGGTTAAACCTAGTATGTGTGAGACTAGATGTATTATTTGTTTATTTTATCAAATTGGTTGTAAATTTTCCTGGTATGAAATAAGATAACAACCTTCATTTTCAAGTCGGTTCAACACCAACAACCTTGAGCCTTCGACAGCCGAACAAGATTATCAAAACACAACTTTTATACTTTGAAAATTCCAAGATACACATCTGATGTAAATAAACATCGAAGCATCAAGATCGCAGGTGTACAACTGTACACGAAATAACAAGATTTTATTCGGAGTTTATTCAAACCGCGAGATGTACCGTAAAGTTATATTGACGCCGTAACTTCTTCGTAATTAAGAAAATTTCGGAGCTCCATCGCTCAAATATTACTTTATGGGCAATATTGGAAGTGAATAAGTACATTAAAAGTTATTAGGTGTGTTTAAAATCTTAAGTAATGGATGCTGTAGATGAGTTGGCTCGACCGGGTTTTTACCACTGTCTTCCATAGACCCACATACATAGATTCACGCCTGTATCTCTGAAGGAGTAGGTAGAGGCGATAGAAAACTAGAACATCCACATTTTGCCTAGCGCCAAATCGGGTAAATTCCAGTCCCGGGCTGATACTGCGCAGAAAAGACCCGGAGATCGAACCCGAGACCTCAAGATGGTAATCATAATGCTCATGCAAACAGAAGCTGATCAGGAAGTAGATTTGATATATGTACGGCAAATGTTTTGTTTCTTTATCATTGTTTGTATATATTTTTTTAAAAACGTAGGGAATGTAAGGGGAGGGAAAAGGAATTGGGAAAGAGAGGTGGGAAATGGGCCACCGGATATCTCACTGACTGAACGAAACGCGACAGCAAGCTGCCATTTTACGTCGGTTTTCTGTGAGACAGTAGTATCAAACCGGTCGGCCCATTCGTGTTGTAGACGTAACTGTCTACAGCGTGGCTCTACCACTAGAGACCGAAGAGACTACACTTGTGAGGATAGAATAATTAAAAAATATCGTAGACATTTCTCGGCGTCTTGCAGCCAGCGTATACACTTCATAGAAAATGTAGAGCATAAACGTAAGAGCTTTTTACAATTTATTCTCGCCGCGTACTCAGAATGTGAGAAACTTTATTTTCCTTTTAAGGTTCTATGAAATATTTAGATTATACAATAGCATTGCTGTATTTAGCATACGTAATATCATTATCTTTTCTATTCATCTGCCTTATCCAGCCTGTGGGGTCAGCGCACCATACTCTTTCAAGAAAGGATTTGGCCTGATTTTAGAAACAGCTATTAACGTTAATTTCCTTCTAGGGAAACTGATCCATATCATGTCTGAAAAACACCCGTACGACCTGGAATTCGATCCTAGAACCTCCTGGTTCATACGCTGTCATTAGACCAAGGAGAGGAATATATAGCGGATAACCTTGTGATTATTTCGAGCTCCTTGAAGATGGATACGTTGGTTCGGCGTGCAGTCCATACGCAACATACCCCTCCAGCACCACATTTCGAAAGCCTCAATCTTCGCTTCAACCCAAAGACCTGTAGCCCGAGCACGAAAAACTAAATACACGATAGAAACTAGCTGCGCACTGATGACTTGATTAATATTTCATACAAATTTCATAGACGCGCATCGAGCACGAATACATTTACGGTTGTCAGAAATTTTCTTGCTCGGGCTGCTGATCCTAAAAGAATCATAGATGCATGGCCTTAAATGAGGGGAATAGGGATCCCATCAGCTTCCTTAATACAATAAAAATAAATAAATAAATACACCAAACAGTCACACACTAAGGCTGAGATCTACCTCTATAAACGAACTTCGACCAAGGCTAAGTTAAAGTAACGAACTTAGTGAGGATTTTGACGTAGTCATATTTGACAAGAAAATTTTTGCTTAGTCTGTCTGACAGTTATCTATTAAAAAATTACTCGCACTAAGGCTCAATTGCACCACTATTATTAACCTAGAGTTAGTCCTAACCGCAAGTTAAGTTACATGTCATTCATACATTTTCTGTCAATTTAGCTTGCTGTTAGGACTAACTCTAGGTTAATAATAGTGGTGCAATTGGACCGTGTTGTGCAGAAATGATCCAAGCCACATTTCTTTTTTACATCAATATGGTTAATAATGGCTTAGACGTTAGATCATGTTGGCATCAATAAAAAATGTGGGTTGGATCATTTCTGCACAACACGGTCCAATTGAGCCTTAGTCAAAGTTCGATTTAACAATTCCAAACCCTCACTGAGTTCGTTACTTAGACTTAGTCGAAGTTCGCTCTAAAGATCTCAGCCCTAGTCCTGACCCCACACTAGGTATAACCTGTATCGTGGGTGTCAGAAACTGTGAGAGACTTTCGGTCTCACAACACCCAAACTTGAAAGAAATATCTGTAGGCCACTCAAACATTTGTCTCAATGCGGGAATTGAACCCGTGGCCTCTCGTTTCACAGCCGGCTACTCGCCCGCGCCACGGAGGCTGTCTGTATCTGTGTGGCGCAATAAGAATATGTTTTTATTTTTATTTATTTATTTTATGCCTCTGACTGCCTCGGTGGCGTGGTGGTATTTCGGTACGACTACGGTTCTGAAGTCTCGGGTTCGATCCCCGGGTCGGGCAAAGTGATATTGGATTTTTGCATACCAGCCCGGAGTCTGGAATTTGTGCTCGGGCACAAATACATCGGGGATACAGGCGTGAGCTTATGTTATGTTATGTGTTATGTTATTTATTTAATTTATTTCAATTTACATCAGACTAATGTCCATATTTGCTAATTTATTTTAATTAATTTATAATATTATGTACTTGAATATAAAACATTACGTTCATATTGGGGATAGGTGACACCCTACATTAGGCCTTGGATTCATTTGCATGCAAGCCTATCCAGTGAGCCATCAGCAAGGGATCCCATCTATCCGCCCATATGTTTACGATGATGTTAAAAAAAGGATGTTATAAATCACATTTCAATGAATGTGATATAATTAATCTTATTTCGGAATTGTGTAATAGCATTTCCTCAGATTCAGGAGACGTGGCAATTCAAATACAACAATGGGAAATGGCTCCTTCAAATATAAGTATGATAGATGGTCCCGTGACGGGTCTGCTGTGAAATGGGTCCAGATTTATCATCACAATTCATAAATTATGTATTTTTAGGGATGTGGAAAACTGTTTTATACCGGTTTGGTGAAATTACACACATAAGCTCACACCTGCATCCACGAAGGGGTAGGCAGAGGCGCACTAGCGAACAAGAACACCCACATTTCGCCGAGCTAAGTTCCCTGCTAGATGTGATAGGGTGCGAGCCTTTCGCCATATTGGGCACAAATTCCAGCCTCCAGGCTGATATTGAAAAAATCCAATATCACTTTGCCCGACCCTGGGATCGAACTCGAGGCCTCAGGACGGAAGTAAATAAAAAAATAAAATTGCCTACGGATGACGACCCGAAGAAGGAAGGCAGAAAGAAACTCCGGGATTATTTTTTTCATATCGATCGTATCGAAATACAACTACGCCACTAGAGCGCAGTCACTGGTGGAATTAGTAATATTTTTATGGTTGTTTCTACAAAAGAAAATAACAATTCAATGGGTAGGTAAACTAGTATATCTCGGTGAACTTGTTCCAGCATACCATAGATAATGATTTCAGCAATCTTTATGTGTAGTAGAGCCACCCTACGACTCCAACACGAATGGGCCGAATTGCCCATTCCTCATCCCAATCCATATTCCCCTCCTTTAACATTGGGAATACACCCATAAATAAATAAATAAATACACCCAACAGTCACACACCTAGTCCTGACCCCACACTAGGTATAACCTGTATCGTGGGTGTCAGAGACTATGAGAGACTTTTGGTCTTACAACACCCAGACTTGAAACAAATATCTGTGGGCCACATTGAATGACCATGATTGAATGACCCACTTAAGGTGGCCACTGAAAACCAGCGCTGTGTTTTGATTCTTATCATAACACAGCAATATGCTGAGTTGGCCATCTTTTGTCACAATGTGCGCATGCACTATATTATTATATACTTGTTTTTTGCGTATTAATTTATTATTTGTGTATTATTTGTAAGTTTAACATAGTAACTGATGTTGCATGCGTTCAGTGACAATAAACATATTTCTTTCTTTCTTTCATTATTTCATCATGGGTGCCTAAGGGCGGTCGAGATCACTTTTAAATTCAAATTCAAATCATTTATTCTGCAACTAGGATATTTTATATCACTTTTACATGTCAATTACGAGTATATATAGAAAAAATAATGGCGTCGGCATTTCATGGCTATCCCTGAGAAGAAATGCCGAAACAAACTCAAAGGTTAGGTTAAAGCAGGTGACCCACCAGTAGCCCGAGCACGAAAAACTAATGTAAATGTAAACTCGCTGCGCACTGATGACATTTGATTAATATTTCATACAAATTTCATAGACGCGCATCGAGCACGAATACATTTACGGTTGTCAGAAATTTTCCTGCTCGGGCTGCTGTTCGTTTGCCAGTCTCTGTTAAAAATCATCTCATAACCATCCATCAAACAATGTATCCTTTAATAACAAAACACTACTGTACAATCACATGCATCGATTAATGATAAAAGTAGCTAAATTGGATGTTATCTGTCAGTAGTTCAAACTACAATATTTATGAACTTTTTGTGACGGTAGCAGTAGGTTAATATTGTAGATAAGCTATCGCACTGATAACGAGGGATTACTGCGGACTCATAACTGCACCATTTTTGTTGACTTACGAAGACAGGCAAATAGTGGCGGGGAGTGAAAATTTCGAGAATAGAAGCCAATGTTACTTTTCCTTTGAATTAATACGTAATTATTAGTAGAAATTTTGGAAAATGTAAGCCGAAAGGATTGTGTTCTATGGAACCTTAGCCACTGCGGGCTCACCTTACCTACCGTACCGGGTTACCGTACACGAAGATGTTCGTAATGCCAGAAGTATAGCCAAGCTTCTACCTACCGGAGAAAAAAGAATAAGTATTGGAATTTGGGTCTACGGAAGTAGAAGACTATCACCCGAATGGTCAAACGCTACTCAACTTTAACGGCTTTTCACATTGATATTCGTCATATAAATTTGACAGATAAGGCGGCCTTAAACGACATAAAGCTACCTTAAGTGTATGAACAACAGTATATATATGTATCGCCCGAATGGTCAAACGCTGCTCAACTTTAACGGCTTCTTATATTAATTTTGTGCCATACAATTTTGACAGATAAGGCGGCATTAAACGACATAAGGCGTCCTTAAGTGTACGAACATTCGACGGTATGTGTAGCAATCGAACACTTTTAGAATGCCATGGCGCGGGGAGTTCTACCAGACATAAAATCAAGTGACGGAGAGGAAGAAAATCGACATTTGTATAACTCCACTACAGATTGGGAAGATTTGTGAACTCCATTTACCCATAAGCATAACCTTTTGGATTATGGCTTATCCTCTCACATTAGTAGATGACGGCAACGAGATTTTATAAACCTAAAATATGGGCCTCGTGTGTGAGCTCTATACAATGTCTATTTTATATGTGGCCGTTGGTATTTCTGTTATTTCACGCCATTTTGGTAAAGTTCGCGAGATACCGCGTGTCATAAATGATTGATGGCTGTTCGCGCCACAATGATCGATCACGTGACATGTTTCACTTTTATTATATCTCTCATATGATTTCCCTTTGTATTATTTTTAGATGGTTTTATTAAATAATTATAATAAACTAGCAGAGCCGGGCAACTTCGTCTGCGTCACATATGAGAGAGAGAGAGGATTAGAAAGAGTGGGTTGTAGGCACCTATAAAACAATTTTACGTAATAAAAAAATACTATCTAAACTTCGAAAGAAAGTACGTGACTTCGGTCAGTCCGTCAGTCATCCCGTCCGTCACCCTGTCAGTCACCCTGTCGGATACCCCGTCAGTCATCCCGTTGGTAACCCCGTCGGTCACCTCGTCAGTCACCCCATTGGTCACGCCGTAGGTAACCCTGTAATCACCCCGTCAGTCACCTCGACCGTCACCTCAGTCACCCCGTCGGTCACCCCGTCAATCACTCCGCCAGTGAACTTAGAGTCAAAAGTATCCTCATACCAAATTACATCAAAATCCGTTCAGCGGTTCATAAATTATCACATTAACTTTCATCCCCTACTTTATCGTTTTAGAGGTTGATTTAAAAATAAAGTACCCCATGTCCGTGGTCACGGTAAAATGTGTTTTCATTCCAAATTTTATCAAAATCTGTTAAGCGGTTTCTAAATTCCAATACAAAACCTTTCAACCCCTGTTTTATCCTATTAAGGGTTGATTAAAAAAAGTACTTCATTTCCCTCGTCATACTAAATTACATCAAAATCCGTTCAGCGGTTTATAAATTCCCAATAAAACTTTCATCCCCTATTTCATCCGTTTAGGGGTTAATTTAAAAAAAAATAAAGTAGCCCATCACCGTCCTCACTGCCAAATGTATCCCCTCACAATCATTGAAGTGGTTTCTAAACTCCCACACAAATTTTCAACCCTTATTTCTTCCCTTTAGGGGTTGATAAAAAACGTACCCCATTTCTCTCGTCGGGTTTAAATGTATCTTCTTACCAAATATCGTTAAAATCCTTGCAGCGGGTTATAAATTCCCATAAAAACTTTCATCCCCTATTTTATCATATCAAGAGTTGATTTAAAAAAATATAGTACCCCAAGTCCGTCCTTAGGGACAAATGTATCCTCGTACCAAATGTTATCAATATCTGTTCAGTGGTTTCTAAATTCCCATACAAACTTTCATCCCCAATTTAATCACCTTAGGGGTTGATTTAAAAAAATAAAGTACGCCATGTCCGTCCTCAGGGCGTAAGGTATCGTCCCCAATGTCTCCTGTATCCCCAAAGGGGTAGGCAGAGGCGCACTAACGAACTAGAACACCCACATTGCGCCGAGCTTAGTTCCGTCCCAGATGTGACAGGGGGGCGAGCCTATCGCCATATCGGGCACAATTTCCAGACTCCGGGCTGATATGGATAAATCCGATATCACTTTGCGACCCGGGGATCGAACACGAGAACTCAGGACGGTAGTCGTACCGAAATACAACCACGCCACCGAGACAGGCAGTAGGCACCGAGCAGGAAATTAGTATTATTGTAAATAAAACACCGTATTTACAATAAAATCAATATGTATTTGTACGTTATTTAATTCTTATGACACGGTGACAACTTACATGTAAATAGATCGCGAAACTAAAATGGCGGAACCGGCTTCATAGGAAACACGTATTTTTCGTAGTTATGCCAGGAGGTTTAGACAAATGGCTTACGCGCTAGTCGAAAAAAACTTTCGAATAAAATAAATGTATGAGAATGACATAAGAGTACGCCGCCTTATGTCATGTCTTATGTCATTCCCATACATTTATTCTATTCAACATACATACATACACACTCACGCCTGTATCCCCTCTATTCAACTACTCTATTATTATTATATATTCTTTGACAGCCTTTGTGGCGCAGTGGGCGAGTAGCCGGCTGTGAAGCGAGAGGCCGCGGGTTCGATTCCCGCATTGAGACAAATGTTTGTGTGACCCACAGATATTTGTTCAAGTCTGGGTGTTGTGAGACCGAAAGTTTCTCATAGTTTCTGATACCCACGATACAGGTTATACCTAGTGTGGGGTCAGGACTAGGTGTGTGACTGTTGGGTGTATTTATTTATTTTTTTATTCGACTAGCACATAAGCCACTTGTGTAAACCCGCGGGTCCTCTTATTTTTTCTTTAGTCTAAACCATCTGTCAATCCAGGAAGAAGCCGGTACGCGTCACGTACCAGCCTTCGCCTTTTTTATATCTCCCAGTTTTTCATTTCCCAACACAGCACATGCGGATCACTTCCCGAGATGTATCGATTGTAATTCACGACAGTACGTGGTATCAATATAAGGGATACTGATTGTGTTATTGAGTTTTTTGCAGTTGGACAAATTAGGTTGGTTTATTTTGATTCGGATTATTAACCGACTTAAAAAGGGAGGTGATCAATTCGACTCGGATGTAGGTAATATTGTAAGAATTGCATGATATTCGTATCATGATCATCATCGTACGAATATCGTGCAATTTTACTCCTCCGTGATGGCTGCCTCCGTGGCGTGGTGGTCTTTCGGTACGACTACGGTTCTGAGATCTCGGGTTCAATCCCCGGGTCGGGCAAAGTGATATTGGATTTTTCCATATCAGCCCGGAGTCTGAAATTTGTGCCCGATATGGCGATAGGCTCGCATCACATGTGGGACGGGACTAAGCTCGGCGAAATGTGGGTATTCTAGTTCGCTAGTGCACCTCTGCCTACCCCTTCGGGGATAGAGGCGTGAGCTTATGTATGTATGTGTAGATTTCTTTAATCTAAACTTTTTGATTTTCATAGGCAATGAATGTTTAACTTTTGCAAAATAAGAGAATTGCTTTTTACTTACAGTCTGCTTAAGAATACGAGTAAATCCATTAATATAAGTTCAGTAATAGCTATTTGCATAGTCTGGATTATCTGTTAATGCGAGCAAATCATAATTTCCAAAGTTATAAGTTATTATGGCAATATATTAAGCGAACCTTGAAGATAGTTACTTAAGTTCTCATGCGGCTGTTAGGGTGTCCTATACGCATTTGATTAGTTCGGCCAATTTAACGGAAGGACGCCGAATATTAGATCTATCTTTATTATGTCTGGCCTTCGCATGAATTATTGTAATCCTAGATCTGTCTCATCGTATTTGAATTATCGATTTGAAAGTTTAAGCTGCCTCGGTGACGTGGTTGTATTTCGGTACGACTACCGTCCTGAGGTCTCGGGCTCGATCCCCGGGTCGGGTTAAGTGATATTGGATTTTTCCATATCACTCCGGAGTCTGGATGACGGACGGACGTTGACGTTGACAGTCGATGGACGACGTTTCTCGACATTCGATTGAAATAAAAATAAATACTGAAGTTGTTAAAGAGCTTAAACTTACATAACATAAGTCCACGCCTGTATCCCCGAAGGGGTAGGCAGAGGCGCACTAGCCAACTAGTACACCCACATTTCGCCGAGCTTAGATCCATACCAGATGTGATAGGAGGCGAGCCTATCGCCATATCGGACACAAATTTCAGACTCCGGGCTGATATGGAAAAATCCAATATCACTTGCCCGAACCGGGGATCGAATCCGAGACCTCAGGGCAGTAGTCGTACCGAAATACAACCACGCCACCGAGGCAGCCTACCGTCTCCACTTTTTATTCCCAGACGAAAGCACAAAGACATTGCATTCTCTTCTTTTTATTTTTGAACCATCATTATTCCGCTCACAATAAATGTAGCAAAGATATTAAATTGAAAAATCTTTATTTCACGGTGTAGTGATGCGTTCAAAGAAAACAGTTTTTATTTTTCAAGTCTCGAGGGAACTTATAGAAGTTCGCTAAAGTATTATTTGTACGCTCTTTTATTTGGATTACTTTGGACCGATATCATTTGATTGACATTGACAGCGTCTGTGGCGCAGCGGGCGAATAGCCGGCTGTGAAACGAGAGGCAGAGGGTTCGATTCTCGCACCCAGACAAATGTTTGTGCGGCCCACAGATATTTGTTTCAAGTCTGGGTGTTGTGAGACCGAAAGTCTCTTATAGTCTCTGACACCCACGATATACATAGGTTATACCTAGTGTGGGGTCAGGACTAGGTGTGTGACTGTTGGGTGTATTTATTTATTCTACTATTTGACTAAGTAGTTATTAACCCGTCGGAGGCGTCACTTATGTATATATGTTACATAAGCGTATGGGCCGCCGGAGCCGCCCGTGACTATTTAATTAAAATTCAACATGTTAGAATGAGATAGTAAAGATTTGTGGTTCTTCTTCTACCAACCCTAACCCCACTTCACTGTGGGATCGCCGCAACACATTCTTACAAATTTGATGCAAAAAATATTATAAGGATATAGGAAAACAAAGAAAAACATTTCTTTTAAATTTTACCCAGACTGGAATTTGTATCCTCGACCCACGCCGCTACTAGACTAAGGAGGGGTTGTGGTATGCATTACCTAACCAAATAGGGTTTGAAATTCAAAAAGCACACGTTTTCGTGATATAAATAAACTGTTGCCAAACAAAATAAACTCATTGAGAGGAAACTATTTTTTCGACTAATTCATCGTAATTAATGTTATCCTTAAAAACTAGTTTTATTTTAATTAATAAAATTCGTGTAAATCTAAGAAAATAACCAACTAATTACCTATTATATAATATTCATAAGCTAATTAGTATAGAATTTGGAATATTCGACGAATTCGCGTTATTTCAGCTTTTATTGTTGTCTGTTAATAGAGAAATTCCAATCATTCCAGATTGGAAATGTTTTCCAATAAACTAATACATTATTAAACTGAAAACGTAGTTTTGATTATCAGAATTTGTGAATTCTATTCATAATTCTTTATATAAAAGTTTTGATTCGGGCTTTTAATACATAATGGTATTTGTTTGCGCATTTTTCAGAGTTCATAAAACATAAATTAAAGCCTCATAAATTTTTTGTTGAATTCTCAGGTCCAATGAAAAAATATTGTTTTTTAACAGACATTAAAAAAAACAAGTAGAAAAATTTATCAGCGGCCTGAGCAGGAAAATTTCTGACAACCGTAAACGTATTCGAACTCGATGCGCGTCTACGAAATTTGTATGAAATATTAACCAAATGTCATCAGTGCGCAGCGAACTCGAATACATTTACATTTACATTAGTTTTTCGTGCTCGGGCTACTGGTCATGACCGAATAGGAACACTTCTGGAATAAGCTCAATCGAACAAAAAATAATCTTGGAAATAGGTCTATATTTGGAAAAGATATCCCGTAATATATGTAATGTCGTATCTTTCAAGTGGTAGAGCCACGCTGTAGACAGTAACGTCTATAGCACGGATGGGTCGGCTCGACCGGTTAGATACCACTGCCTCACAGAAAACCGACGTAAAGTGGCAGCTTGCTGTCGTGTTTCGTTCGGTGAGTGAGATTTCCGGTGGCCCATTTCCCCACTCCCTTTCTCAATCCCCTTCCCTCCCATTCCATTCCCTCCTTTTAGGTTGGCAACTCACCCATGATTCTTTGTGTCTTGGGTGTCTATGGGCGGTGGAGACCACTTACCATCAGGTGACCCATCTGCTCGTTTGCCAATCTCTGCTATAAAAAAAAAAAGTATCCCGCAATATACATGCATACAAATTGATTTCCTCCTTCAATGAAGTCGGTCGAAAACACTACCTAACACATAACATAAACTCACGCCTGTATCCCCGAAGGGGTAGTCAGAGGCGCACTAGTGAACTAGTACACCTACATTTCGCCGAGCTTAGTTCTGTCCCAGCTACGATAGGGGGCGCCTATCGCCATATCGGGCACAAATTTCAGACTCCGGGCTGATATGGAAAAATTCAATATCACTTTGCCCGACCCGGGGAACCCGAGACCACATGACGTTAGTCGTACCGAAATATAACCACGCCACCGAGGCTGTCTACATACAAGAATACAAAATTAATATGTTCCATAAGCGTATGGGCCACCGGAGGCCGAGCCGCCCGTGACTATTTAACATAGAAATTAAAGCCGACTTTAACACTTAACTTAATTAATAACAATATCTCACTATTTTTGGAGTTAGATGCAGAAGCAGATCAAATGAAATGATCAGAAACAACAACGGTAACATTTTCGTATTTTCAGCGGAACTCTGAGAAGCATGTATTTTATTTTGGTAACAGAGCAACAGTTATTAATATTGAAAACTGGATTTATTAAACGTGAACATGCGGGCTTATATTTATTGTTCTCCGTCATTACGGAATACTTTTAAGTCTGTGTTGTGTTTGGCGAGCTCCCGCCGCCGCACTGATTGAACGTTGAGTTTTACAACCGAGACACATAAACATAGAGAAAGCGTTAAACTACTGCAGGTGGGATTTTAAAGCGCTTTTTAAACAACTTTGCGGCTATCGTCAACTCTACTTTACCTTTCTGTGATTCTAGCACGAATAATTTTGACAATCGAATTCGAAGCGATGCGCGCTTTTGACAATTGGATACTTGACTATGGTTGATTTTATACACATATTTATATGTAATCGCAAATAAAACGAAAAAGAATCTGAAACTGCATCGAAATTGGTTGAAAAATGATGTAGAAATTCATATTTTAAATTCTGTAGTGGGGGCATATTGGATATCTTGCTATCTCTTTTCAACGTACGTACCGTTATGGCGTGACGTGATTATACTGATCCTTCTCTTTACCGCAGTTTGAAGGTTGCACCTAACTTCAAAGGCTTATAACTTTTTATTTTTGAGAATATTTCGATATTTCTTTCTATTTTATATTTTAGACGACGTAAATTTCATACATAATTCATAAAAAAAATTAGTCAAGTACCCAATTGTATGAAATAACCAAACTTAGTGCACAGCGAACTCGATATGATTTCGATTATCAAAATTATTCTTGCGCCTCAGTTTCATAAATTACGAGTACGTAAAAATCCACAAATATTTATGTAATTTGAAGCCACGTTATCTGTCATAATTTTAGGCACATAACAATGTAAATAGTTGTTAAAGTTAAACAACTTTTCAGTATTCGGGAACAAGCCATTTTCACATTCTCAGAGACTCGCCGAATTACACTGATGCATTGTAGTCTGTGGTGTACTCAAATGCATTCCATTGTTGATCCTGGCTTACAGTATGGTCCGTTTTCAAAAGATTTCGTTGATGATTGCCAGGTCAACAAAAATGCTCAATTTATGGTTGTAGATTAAACTTTCTAAAACAATCGTTAGTTATTATATTTCGTTTAAATCTCCTTTCATGGGCAATCATCCATCAATTACATATTCGCCATCTTCTATTATTTTAAGATTTACTATAGCAAAAGGCAAATCAATTTCACGGTATAGATTCAAGAGTTAACGCTCCAGTCGACACAAAGTGATTTGACTCTCGTAGTCTTGAGTAATGATCCACCTGCCAACTATTAGGGCATGATGCCGAGTACACAGGTGTAAACAAAATAATGAGGTAATAAATTATACAGCAACAAAAGAAGCGGTAAAGCCACAGTTATGTCTACAGCAATAGCCCATTGCCAATGGGTCCTTGACCAATTAGATAATATTATAGAAAACCGGTGTGAAGTGGCAGAGGGCTGTTCGTTTTGTTCGATGAGTGAGTTTTCTAATACCCTCTTTCCTTTTCAATTTATATTCCCTTCCTTTAAGGTTTGCAATGAACCCATGATTTTTTAGTATCGTATGTCTACATGTCGACATACATACAAAAACACAGGCCAATCTCTCGCTGGGGTAGGCAGAGACTATATAGCACCAAGTGCTTCCGTTCAAGCATACCTTATTCGCTTCTTCCACAGTCATCAGTGTTTTCATATAATTCCTTATTTAATTTGGCCCTGCTTTAGGAGGTCGCCTACGTCTTCTGTATAAGATGTCCTCGGCCAAGACTATCATTCACTTCTATCACTCAAAATACACAGGAATCTACACGTGCTACTTTTTAAAATATTTCATTGTCGAATAAGGATCTAACTGTGTGCATTTGTTTCGTTTCGTACACGCTTTATAACTTTATTTTCGACTGACTTCCAAAAAGGAGTAGGTCCTCAATTCGTCTCTATTTTTATATGTATGTTACGCGATAACTCCGCCAAATGTGGACCGATTCTTTTTGTATTCAATAGAGCTTATTTCAAGGTTAGTCCCATATAAATTTGGTCACGATCGGATCTGAAGTCGGTCCGTTAAGTTTTTAACACATAACATAACATAACCTCACGCCTGTATCCCCGAAGGGATAGGCAGAGGCGCACTAGCGAACTAGATCACCCACATTTCGCCGAGCTTAGTTCCGCCGCCGCCGAGCCTATCGCCATCATCATCATCAGCCATAGGACGTCCACTGCTGAACATAGGCCTCCCCCAAAGATTACAAGCAAGCGCAGCGTAGGACGTCCACCTACAAGGTGGACCGACGACCTGATAAAGGTCGCAGGAAGTCGCTGGATGCAGGCCGTTTCCAACAGGTCGATCTGGAAATCTTTGGGGGAGGCCTATCGCCATATCGGGCACAAATTCCAGACTCCGGGCTGATATGGAAAAATTCCAATATCACTTTGCCCGACCCGGGGATCGAATCCGAGACCTCAGAACCGTAGTCGTACCGCCACGTAAATACCACCACGCCACGGAGGCGTTAAGTTTTTCAATGATAAAAACTCTATTAAGAAGGAATTCGAACACCTGTAGTTAATCTATGAAATCAACAATCGCTTCCATCCAAATCTGGGTTCTATCCAATTATCCGAGTACAATTGGAAATACTGTAACGTATGTAAAAAAGTCTTATAATGTAAACATCCTCGCTCGATCCCCACATGTGTTTAATCATTCGGAAGACGCCCACGCAACGCTCCTCCACTTTGTAAATTTAACTAAAGGTGATTTGTATTTAGACGCGAGTACGGAGAATTTTTGTACGGAAGATTTTGCTAAAATTACTCATTATAGCCTCCGTGGCACAGCGGGCGAGTAGCGAGGCCTGCGGGTTCGATTCCCACATTGAGACAATTGTTTGTGTGGCCCACAGATATTTATACGTCTGGGTGTTGTGAGACCGAAAGTCTCTCATAGTCTCTGACACCCACGATACAGGTTATACCTAGTGTGGGGTCAGGACTAGGTCTGTGACTGTTGGACATATACCTCTATTTTATTTATTTATCATTAGAAACGTTCGATTTAGGTAAGAAATATGAAATATCTACGCTACCCGCATATCATTTAATAAACATTTAAATTCAATACCATCAAATAACAAACATGATTATCGTGGATTTTAGAAACTAATAAGAGACTTTCGGCCTCAACACCCAAACCCAAAATAAATACCTGTAGTCATACAAACATTTATATCGGTGCGAGAATCGAACCCGAAGCATCTCGTTTCACAGCCGGTTTCTCGCCCACTGCACCACGGAGGCTGTCTTAACATATAAATTATCAATAAAATATATCTTCAAAAATTTGTGACTTCATCATAGCAATAAAATTTCAAAAACAGATTCCATACCTCAAACTACCATTGAATAAGATTTTAAAACACAAAAGCATTTTCCGCAATTAATCCTTAAAGAAGCGAAATATCTAGAACAATACTCGGAGTGCTAACAATAAATTATAGCAATACAAATATTTGTATGAAACGCAAACACCGGTTGGTAGAAACTATAAATCACTCATGTTCTCATACATTTTAATTGAAATTATGTATAAAACATCAATAACAGCAAGAGTTGTTTTAATGGAAACAGCATTTTGAAAGCAAACTCATCTCATTGGGTTAGGGACGTTAGTGGTTGCCTTCTTGGTTTAAACTTTAATGGCAACTTATGTGAACCGGTACAGGGTTTCATTGCCAGGTCCAGCGGCAATTAGGTAGGTACTATGTTTGATTTTATACACATTTTTATATGTACTAGCTGGTACTAGCAAATAAAACAAAAAAGAAACTCTTCTGTAATATCTGCATCGAAATTGGTTGAAAAATGAGTCAGTAATTCATATTTTAAATTCTGAAATGAGCAAGAGTGGGGAAGTAGTGGGGATATCTTGCTATCCCTTTCTAACGCACGTACCGTCATGGCTCTGACGTGATTTTACTTATACTTCTCTTTTCCGCAGTTTGAAGGTTACACCAAATTTCAAATGCTTATAACTTTTTTATTTTTGAGAATATTTCAATAATTCTTTCAGTACCATATTTTAGATGGCGTAAATTTCATATAAAATTAATAAAAAAAAAGAGTCAAGTATCCAATTGTTGCTTGGTAAAGGTTTTACATCATCAATTAGATTTAATATTACTCACTAAAGAGCCAATTTCAAATTGCAAATTTCCATACAAAAAATTGATCTCAAACATCAGTAACGCCATCTACAACTTTTTACAATGCGAGGACGCTTATTTCACTTATTTCACGCTATTTATTTACACTCTAGAATGTTTTGTGAATGTTCAAAATTACGTTTAACATCATATTGACTACATTTTTGCGCTGGCACGACCTTGCGTGCATATGTTTCAAATACGACTGAGTGAGTTATGACCATGAGGTCACAACTTTTGGATCACAAGTTTCGCGCGGTTGTCCCACTATAATGTCTTTGGCCAACAACAATATAAAATAGAGATAACCATGTTGATTCAAGAAGCAGATATGATACCTATGCCAATCACATCATAGGACATAAACCCATCGCATCATAAGTAATAGTTGTACTTTTGCCTACCCCTCCGTAGAGTGAAGAGTCAACATTATGTGAAAAGTGACTTTCAGAATATCCTCCAAGGAGTAATATCTCATAAGTTTCTAAGTAAGTTCCATAACAACTAATTGGGTGACAATCACTTGAATTATTGCGTTGTAAATCATAATTTCCTTGGATTTATAGTCAACGTTTTAAAAGGTACAGGGATGTGAAGGAGACAGTCATGTATGTAATGGTTAATGATTATCACCACCCATAAAATCTACAATTGTCTACTTGAAATTTGTTTAAAAATTATTTTTATATGAAATTTACGACGACGCGATGTCTAAAATATAGAACAGAAAGAAATATTGATATATTCTAAAAAATATGAAAATTATAAGTCTTTGAAGTTTGGTGAAACCTTCAAACTGCTGGAAAGAGAAAAATCAGGATAGTCACGTCACCGATATACCGATATATGCATTAGAAAGGGATAGCAAGATATCTCCAATATGCCCCAGTACTTTCTGTAACTGGCCTCCCTTTTGAAAATATTCACCTTTGCCACTGCTCTGCAACGTGACAATATTAAGAAATAAAATCCTCTAAAATAGTATTATTAATAGATTAGCCACGCTGTAGACAGTTATGTCTACAGTACGAATGGGCCGGCTCGTCTAGTTTGATACCACTAACTCATAGAAAACCGAAAGTGGCAGTTCGCCACTGCATTTCGTTCATTCCGCTGACCCATTTTCCTCTCCCTTTCCAAATCCCTATTCCCCTCCTTTTAGGTTAGTAACCTACCCATGATTCTTTTTGTCGTGGGTGTCTATGGGCGGTGAAGATCACTTACCATCAGGTAACCCACCTGCTCGTTTGTCAGCCTCTGCTATAAAAAAAAGATTTGTCTAAAAGCTCTTCAATGAGACTTACATCTTTCGACATATTTACGTATGTTTATTTAAAAGCCCATTGAGAATCCCTTACTAATCCCGTAACCATTCCACAAAGTGTTATTTATGTGTCTATTTATATTTCTGTTTGTATATGTTAAACGATATTAAACAAATTGACTTTCGACAATTTAAACATTACTTTTCGAAAACGAGTATGGGTTTCTCTTTCGAAATGTTTTTTTTTATAAGATCACGCTTAGATCTGACTGCATCAGTGGTGTAATTGGGTACGTGACTATGTTTGATTTTACACAGATTTTTATATGTAACAGCCATCAATATAATATACCCTAGATGCACAGTTCTTTGCAAATATCTTCCTAAAAAGTGGTCTCAGGAACAAAACAAAGAAAAATATCACAAGTTCTAATTGAATCAAACACAAATATAACCCTATGCACGTGCATAAAGTAGCTTTTTAAACGAAATGATCAAGCGTTCTTAAATTTTAATTTTCAAATTTAGAATTCTATCGGCGTCCGACTGAAGAGGGAAAAGGAGTGCTTAAGAACTTCTTTGCTGTCCCATTTTCCAAGCGTCAACTGGTGCATCTAGGTAAATAATATATCGATGGTAACAGCAAATAAAACAAAAAAGAAACCCTTCTGTAAAAATTGCATCGAAATGGTTGAAAAGTGAGGCAGTAATTCATATTTTAAATTCTGTAATGAGCAAGAGTGGGGGCGTAGTGGGGACATCTTGCTATCCCTTTCCAACACACGCACCGTTATGGCCGTGAAGTGATTATACTGATATTTTTCTTTCGCGCAGTTTGAAGGTTAAACCAAACTTTAAAGGCTTATAACTTTTTTATTATTGGGAATATTTCAATATCTCTTTCTGGGCTATCTTTTAGATGACATTTTCATAGAAAAATAATTTTAAAAAATTGGTCAAGTACCCAATTGTATTGAATTTGTGGTACGACCGTCCGGAAGTATAGGTTCGATCCCCGGGTCGGACGATATTGGATTTTTCTATACAGTATCAGCTCGATTTTTGTGCCCGATATGGCGATACGCTCGCCCTATCACATCTGCTAAAATTATGCTCGGGGAAATGTAGGTGTCCTAGTTCGCTAGTGCGCCTCTGCCTACCCTTTCCGTGATACAGGCGTTGGTCTTTGTCATATACATACCTCTCTTATCTTCTGCCTGCAAGCGCAACACACTCTTTTTAGCATGTTGAAATCATTCGGCTAAGATTTTTGCGATATGGTTGCGTGACGTCAACCCTCACTAACGGATCCAGTTTCAAAACCGTGTTAGAAAAAACTGTGTTCCACGACTTCGGATTAAAACCTTAGAACTCTCGGTCCGGTCATATACGCTGCCACTAAGCCAAGGATGTGAGGAGCATTTCCATTTCACTAATTACTTAGTATATTTTTTTATAATACAATTTTTTACATCTTCAGGCTTCTTTTAAAGTTTTTCTTACGACTTAACATTAATCTTATTAATAGAATAATAACCATATTTAAAGCTAATAAACTAGCAAAGTTATTTTGCTAACATCTCATTAAACAAGAGAATAAATTCTAGCTAATTATTAATCTCGTTAACTATTTGTCATCAGCAGAGAGGCCATTATTTCTTAAGTCATTAAGGCAAGTTTAATTGTCAGTTGTCATGGCAACGGGTCCTTTCAACCCACGTCCCCTGGGAGGGTTGTTAAAACATTTCGGAAGTTGTAAAATGTTATATTAAATCATATGAAATCTGCGGTCTTTATGGTGGAAATCATTTGTTTGAGCTGGGTACCTATACAGCCTCCTCCACAGCGTCCATGGCACAGCAGGCGAATAGCCGATTTTGAAGGGAGAGGCCGCGGGTTCGATTCCCACATTGAGATGTTTGTGTGGCCCACAGATGTTTGTTTCAAGTCTGGGTGTTGTGAGACCGAAAGTCTCTCATAGTCTCTGACACCCACGATACAGGTTATATCTAGTGTGCGGTCAGGACTAGGTTTGTGACTGTTGGGTGTATTTATTATTATTATTGTACGTTTTTAAGACCGTAGGATGTTACAACTTTCAATTTCGAATTCGAATTTCGAATCGATACCACGAGGTTCTCTAGTACAAACTTTCACCAGTAGCCTAAGCACGAAAAACTAATGTAAATGTATTCGAACTCGATGCGCGTCTATGAAATTTGTATCAAATATTAACCAAACGTAATCAGTGCGCAGCGAACTCGAATATATTTACATTTACATTAGTTTTTCGTGCTCGGGCTACTGTTCTCGTTACTCGATGACTGTGACGATATTTTTCATATCTTTCAGGTGTCGGTATAAATTGTTTAATAGGCAACTCTTACGCCCTATAGATCAGTCCAGATCAATACGTCAGTTAATGTTTAGAATAATCACGTTGCCAGTTACCATACTTGGTATTCGAACTCAGATGCTTACACTAGCGGCGCCTCTTGCGGAAGCTATAGCTTACTAAAACAAATATGAGAAAAAGTGGCAGACCTTGCTGGTGGTAGGATGTTCGTATCCGACCGGATGGCGACCACCATACACATGGTGCTAAAACCTGCCATAGTGACCCACACTCTGCATGTGGTTCGTGTTCCAGGATCTTAGGATCAGGGCTTGCGGCATATCTTGATGGTTGGTTGAGACGGATATGGGGATCCCTGTATCTGCATCGGTCATCCGCCTGTATTGTCGCAAGCCCCTTGATTTGCTTCTTCCCTCTTCGGGTTCGGAGTGTGAAGAAGCATAAATAGGCCGGTATGATTCTGACGACCACTGATAAAAACAGTGTTTGTCAGTGGTCGCTAGTTTTTTTTTGGACTGCACTACGCTTACCATTAGGTGCAGTGTAGTCACTTTGACGTGCCCGGATAAAAAATGACTCGTACAAAATATGTAATATAATAATACCAGATCCTCAGGGCGTCTAAATTTCCACCATGCACAATATCAATATAACCTTTATTATAAAAATATTACCAACAGCAGTTACACTAGAAAAATCTAATCGGATTACGGCACTCTATTTGATTGGTCGGAATACAATGGCCGGCGTATACGGCACGATTTAGAGGGTGTGTGTGCTGCACAATCAGTGAAACAGCTTACAGGCTATAATCTCATATAAGTAGTACGTACTGTGCTGTGTTATATCGATTAAACGCCCGCCCGTATCGTAATCGATTCTAGTTACCTCTACCATGGATTTTGTCGACTTATTTGCAATTTTTAAAATTAATTATACTAACTGCATAGTTTAGAGAGTGTTCCATCGGAATGGTGTCCAAAAAATATAGACATAATAATGAACAAAGACTTCATCATTCTGCGATATACGATGTTCATTGTCATCGAGACTTTTATTATAGCCTATATTATCATTTTACAGGTAATACAATCAGAAATTTGGAATTTGTGCATAATTATTTTGTAAGTCTTTTATTTGATACAAATATTACCTGATATAATTTTCAAACTGACATTATCGTCAATTGTTAATTCAACTTGTCATTTTGTCAGATGTCATCATCATCAGCCACAGGACGTCAACTGCTGACAATAACATTCACGACACTTAATTACTCTATCATGTTTTAACTTCTTCCTCTCCCCCTCTCTCTATCAATGTATCTCTCTCTATCGCTAGATTATTAACTGTGACTTATGTTCGAGTTCCAGTATTAGTTTCGAGTGGGGTGTGAAACGTGAAGTGTTCAGGGTGGGGGCGCTATTATAAGTTGATAGTATGTTATCGCACGGCGCAGTCGGCTGCTGACGAAGCCCAACTTTTGATTAAACAGTACAACTGCGTTTTAATTACGAAAACACTACGGTTTCGTGAAAGCTGATCAACATCTAGACTAGAAACTTCTGTCAAATGCAATGTTAAGTTAAAATCAATAGTCAAAAGTTTTTGAATCTAAAATCTCGAAGTTTTGATGATTATGTCACTGTCAAACCAAGAGTCTGTTAATTGTCAAATTAATCACCCTTTTAGAAACGTAGTAGCTTCGAACAGTTTTAGTGTTTTAATACTTTATCAATTATCATGAAACTTACCATCAGTGAAATTGCTAATACTTTAAAAACAGAAGTCCAGCAGCCTGAGCAGGAAAATTTCTGACAACCGTAAATGTATTTCAGCTTGATTCGCGTCTATGAAATATTAACCAAACGTCATCAGTTTGCAGCGAACTCGAACATTTACATTAGTTTTTCGTGCTCGGGCTACAGATGTTTGAACTAAATCGATATTTTCTAAGAACAAATATTTATTCATATTAATATCAATATTTTGTACAGTAATTGGAAAAAAAAATTAGTATAATTTTTATCATCTAACAATGTCACACATAGTCTTGATCACACACCAAGATAAGCTGATATTCTGACAGTAATCAGTAATCTTAGAGTCAGTTACTCATTGTTTACACTTTGGTAATGAATTGAGTAGTCTACATTAGTGTGCTTCTTAACTATGTTATTAACAAAAGTAAACAAGGCAAAGGCAAGTCAAGGATAGATTCCTAATTTCTGTTATGCAAATAAGGCAATGCACGATAAGAGAGATAGTGTATAAAACATACATGATACTCATGTACAATGTACATATAGACAGAAATAAACTTGACAATAATGATAAGCAAATTTACGAAGTCTTACCAGAAGAACACTAGTTTCTAGAAAGCCTAAAAAGGAATGTCACGTTTACACGATTATTGTCTGTAATGTACAAAGAAAGAGTGTATAAACATATAAATTAGATGTGTTAAATACGTATACCTACAGCGGCCCGAGCAGGAAAATTTCTGACAATCGTAAATGTATTCGAGTACGATGCGCGTCTATGCAATTTGTATGAAATATTAACTAAATGTCATCAGTGCGCAGCGAGTTCGAATACATTTTCGATTGTCAGAAATTTTCCTGCTCGGGCTGCAGGTCTTATAATCCCGGGTGAAAAGTGTTGTAATGTAATAAAATAAAAATCTTTATTGATCACGTAGGCATGTAAAAAAGCACTTATGACAAGTCAACACAAGTAAATTTTTAAATTAAGATGAATATAATTTACACTGTATATTTCAATTTCAAGACAGGCAGGCAAGTACCTATGGACATAATAACGATGGGATGGCTAAGATAGGGTGATAAGGGGAGATAGGAATAGAGTGTAAGGGAATGGGTTGTATAGGAATGGCATATGGCAGGAATGGTGGCAGGGAATTGACTGGAAATACTGGAAGCAGTTGGGATTGGTGCGTGAGGCCCTATCCTAGCTAACCTACCAGCCTTTCTCTAGCTACCTACGGATGACGACCCGAAGAAGAAAGGCAGAAAGAAACTCCGGGCTTATTTTTTTCATCATCAATTGTCACCAGTTCTTTTCTTTTCTTTTGTCTTTTTTCCTTTTTTAATAATTTGATTTACAAATTACATTCAATTGATATTCATATTTATTTGGATTCACGCATATTACTCAATACCGCATACGCATATTAAACAATAGACACGTAATCGTTATTTATGAACTGAAAGCATGGATCTTAACAGGGTTATTAGGGTGCACTTACAACTTAAAAATACTTGAGAATTCTCCATGCTAAATTCGAAGATATGTGAAGTCTACCTTTAGCCCAGTGGTGCTTAGTGAACTAGCTAGTAGAGGAAGTCGGATATTGACGGGAAGTCTGACAGGGTGGGCGTCGCTTGTTAAAATTATATCATATTATTCTCTAGAGCTGTGTTTGTTGTCTGTAAGTGGTATGGTTTAATGCATCAAAGTTCAGTGAAGATGGACAGTATAACGTGGAAACTTTTAACCGGTGATCTTTGAGGAGTTTTTCTTGGTGCGTTGGCTGTTTTTTGTTCGGTCGATTCGCCGAGTGAAGGTCATTTGAGGGGCATTGCACCGGAAGGAATTACCGCCATAATCCCAGCAGGACCTCGAGATCATCCACATCTGGGTCTCATGGTCACTGTGAAAATATAATTGCTCTATTTACCTGATACCTTGATATTGACTAAATCAGCGCATATGCATGGAAACCATTATTTTTAAAAGAAGCAGAAGTAGTAGAGGAAGTCTATACCCAGCAGAACCCTTAAAATTTGGATACAATTTATATTTAGCTTCAAACCAAGGTGACAAATATGATTGAAATTATCATTTTGATCTATAAGATAGAGTAGACGCTATAACACCCGAGACGCATAATCTTCTTAATAGAGTATTAATCAACACGAAAATAAAAAGTATCTCGTAAGTTGACTCCAAGTGAAACTTAAGTGAAGACTTAGTTAAGATAAAACTTAGATGGCTCCAAGTTCGTGTCGTAATTTGAAACTTTGCCTTCATAAAGCAACGCTAAGTTATTTCCCGGGGAACTTGCGTGTGCTGTTCGCGCATTAGTTTTAGTAACGATC
This sequence comes from Clanis bilineata, assembly GCA_036417725.1. Lineage (NCBI taxonomy): Eukaryota > Metazoa > Arthropoda > Insecta > Lepidoptera > Sphingidae > Clanis > Clanis bilineata. Next base: position 15,486,734 of record CM071154.1, on the reverse strand, counting down.
TGTTCTTTTATGCGAGTTTACTTCTTTTACTTCTTAAGTTCCTAAGTATTAGGTGAAACAAAGGCTGTTCTCATTAGGTTCTTTATTATCTCCCTTAATTTATTAGGTATGTAAAGTCTACCCGCATTAGGTTACCGTGGTGAGTTAGGGTCTAACCCCTATCATTAGTGGAGGAGGCTGTATAATGCAGGGCTTTGTTTAGTTTAATTTAGTCGGAGATTGGCCTAACATCGTTGTTTTGAATGATTTTATGACCGGATTACTATCGTCTATTATTTTGTGGAATATGGTTAAAGGTCACCTTAAAATGCTGATCTCGAAATGTTTAGCGAGTCGTTATAAAAATGTACATGATCATGCACTTCCATGATATTTATATAGTCCAATCCATGGCAAATAGTGCCTTTCTTAACACCTCTAACGTTTTCCCAATGCCTCGCTTCGTTTAACTTGTTTTTGCCATCAGATAGGTAATTTTCTGGATTATTGGTTGTGGCAACGGAGATATCACAAACACCTTAAACGAACTGAGAACTTCTACTTTTCTGAAGTCGGTTAAAAAGACATTATCCTGAAGTCTATCTACATAAACAGTCTTATTTACGTTGTAGACAGGCCAGTCACAGCGTAGCTCTCCTCCACACATTACGGGCCCACGTGATCGATTGAATTATTCATCGGATAATGGCCGTGAGTGCCGCTCGTTCAGCCTGTCGACCAGAATGGATTACTGCTTCTAAACGTTGAAGGATTTGTGTTTGTACCATTTTTTCTAGGTTTTCATTGACTGTATTGCTATTTGTGTTTTTCACAGTCTTTATTTTAAATCATCTTTTATTATTATGTTCTCCAATTCGTGTTTAGTTTTCATAGCTTTTTTGTTTTATAATGGTTGGTTATGTTTTATAGAAGACCAATTTTCGAACTGAGAGTGTGCGATTTAATTTTTTTCACCGTTAGATTTTACAACACTTTGGCAATAAAATCAAATTATAAAGTTATACTTCCAACAATTCCTTTACGTTAAAAGCTAAGGTCAGCAAAGGGACAAGGCCTTATGGTATACAAAAATAAATCACTACTAAATCCTTATTGTAGATAACATGGGACCTTGTTATAAAAGAACAACAAGAACATGAAAGTTTGGAAATTAATAATAACGCACATTAATAACGTTATTTCAAAACATATTTTGGTCAATTCGCACTACTCATCTAAGTGTCCACATCTTATAGGAAGACAGAATACTAAATCTGAAGGAGACAAAAACAGACATTTAAACAATTAGACAAAACAAAGTGATTTTCAATTCAATGTCACTGATACGCGTCACAGTATTTCAGAATACCTAATAGTACTACGTAACAATACTACAAGCGTTAACTTTGTCAACATGCGCGTCAAAGCATTTGTTGAAACGTAAAAATATACTACGATATAAGTGCTAAGTGAAACCAATATATTTATTAGCAGCATTTTCATAATGTTATTTCGTAACATAGAAAAATAAATACATAGATGCTGCATCAATAGTTGTTAATACAAGAAATAAACAGTCTATGGGCGGTGAACATCATTTACCATCAGGTGACCTATCAATTAGTTTGTCATTATAAGCTAAAAAAAATTCAAGGCAATCTCATGCGGCTTACGGCCGGTTTCAATAAATAATCTCAGTTCGAATGTGCAGATAGATTACAAAAATTAGCCAATAAGAACACAGTTTAAACATGACTCCGTCAAATGACTTGATTTGATTGGTTCATAATCGCGATCTATCTGCACTCTAAACTGAGATCGTTTATTGAAACAGGCCGATAACGTATTTTCACAGTAATCACTAAGCAATTACCTTAAAATACTAGATTTACGCACGATTCGCATGCAGTAAGTGTTTCACGTTACATTTCTGAGATGATAATTATCTCAACATGAAAATTATTGTATGATCCTTAAACTAACTATGTAATTAATACTGTCTATGCCGTGCGTTATAAAGGACAAATTTATATTCCCTATTTCCTATACCTTTAATATTCATATGAAACAAATATATTATGTAAAAATCTTACGTTGCCTTTTCCGATTTATCACGCGAAATAAATTACCCAAAGCGAAATTTAATTATATAAAAAAATCTTTACAGGTACCCGAGCATTGGATCAGATTAGATAAGCACAAGGACGTTCCCGCTGCGAGCACAACACGAATAAATCATCATAAAAATGTATCTGACATTCTGTGAAAACGTGAGATAAAAGAGAAATATGATAAAATAGTTCAGATGTTTATGGTTATTGAAATGACAAATGTGAATAAACAAGAATACAATAAATAAATATGTGAATGAAATAATGAGACGTGAGTTAATAATAACACAACAAATAAATGTGTAATTAAAGTAAAGACACATGTTATAAATAACAACAAGTAAATGGTAATTTATTTTCTGAACTATGAGATACAGTGACTAAGTGACTAAACGTTTTGGTTTCGTATGATGTGTTAGTGCTAAGTGCCAAGTGCGTGCCAGGTGTCAATCATGGGCTGCCAGTTAGGCAAGTTGGCAGCGTCAGAGAGGCGTGCCAATAACGTCGGGGCGACTCTGACTGATGGGCCGCCGCCAGCCACAGACCCTCGGCTGCCTCTGACAGCCAAGCAGAAGTACTCGATGCTCGCGTCTTGGAAAGGCATCTCCAGGGCGATGGAGAAGACCGGCATTTGTATGTTTATAAGGTGAGCATTCTTTAATTATACAGCTTTATTCCGTAGCAAAGGTATTATCGACACTGCATATTTGGAAGTTAAACTCTTCTCCATGGATCCCAAGAGTTTGGAAATGTGATATATCGATATTCATTTGATAACGCAATAGTTTTAAGTATCACAAAATACTTTGATATTCAGCGGCCTGAGCAGGAATATTTCTGACAACCGTAAATGTATTCGAACTCGATGCGCGTCTTTGAAATTTGTATGAAATATTAACCAAACGTCATCAGTGCGCAGCGAACTCGAATACATTTACATTTACATTAGTTTTTCGTGCTCGGGCTCCTGAAAATAATCTTTTTTACCCAAGCGTCCACCTTAATTTTGACTTGACATGCATCTTTACAGAATACGTTTAAAGTTAATTTTAGATATTATCAGTTCTGTCGTGACAGATTTATTTCGCATACTTGCAGTTCCGCGATAAATCTCTATATCGCATCATCACATTACAAATCTTGATGTAAAGATAAGAGTGAGCTGTAGGATAAATCGAGATAAGGGACAACTCTAGATTAGTAACAGCGCTGCAAGTCTCCCTAAATCATAAAACGTACAAATTCTTCATTCTAACCACCCAATATAATTACCCGGACTAAAATTACTAGGTACCGGACTCTCCTATGCAAAAGTCTAAGTAAATATCATAGTTTTATACCATCCCTGAAAAGCAATTATATTTAGTCTAAATTGCGCACTAACTGCAAATCGTGGCACGGACAGGACAACCGCAAATGTAATATGCATATAAGCCCGACTGCCGCAGACCTGCGGGAAATATGGGTGGCTCCGGGGAAATTACGTAGTCAAAGACAAACGGACTGCCATGTTTGGTCAGATAGATTTACAGCCTGGCATTCGAGCTTTAGTACCACCTCAATCTTAAGCTGAAGATGTTGAGGTACTTACTGTCTTCAAATCTCAGGTCGTGCTAAAATTGATTTGAAGTTATGCCACTGGAATCCTCACAAGATTAAAAACTTAACGGACCAACTTCAAAACTTATCCGATCATCACCAAATATATAGGACCATCCTTAAAATAAGCTCTATGGAACACAAAAATAATCTTAAAAATCCGTCCACATTTGGCAGAGATATCGCGTAACATACATAAAAAAAATACAAACGAATTGAGGACCTTCTCCTTTTTGGAAGTCGGTCGAAAATCACGCATGAATTGCTTGGTGTAGCAATACGCAGACAGGTTCGTTCCCTAGCGGGTACTGGCAAACGAGCAGATGGGTCCAGAAGAATTAACCTTAGAAAGGGAATAGAATTAGGAAAGGGAGGTTTTGGGGTATCAAAAATCCCACTCACCTAAAAAAATGTAAGAGCAAGCTGCCACTTTACGTCGGTATTATGTGAGAGTTGGCAGCAAACCTATCAAACTTTTATTCTTGCTGTAGACATAACTGTCTCCATGGTATTACCACTCGAAAAGCGAAACGTTTACACTAATTCTGTAGTAAGCCTTGCTAGACAAGTACTAGATGTCTTTACCAGTGAGAAATAGCATTACTTTAGATTCACTAATTCACTAAACAACAAATAACTCAAACAAACCAACAATTCTAAACAACTAACGAAGTTATTTAAAACTTTATCGGCTTCCAGTGCTGAATACTCAACTAAAACTAATCCCGGATAACCGGGAAACGGATTCCGAGAACTATGAACGGAGTATTTGAATATCAACTTATGCTTTTCAGTTGTCACTTTTGGTTTTGTGAACTTTCATATTAAATGTCTCGTAGTTTCGGTTTAATTAATTTGAATAAATATACCTAATATTATTATGTTATTTCGTTATTCTTTGATCTTTGTTGATACTTTGCTTCAAACTGTTTCAACAAGTCGACTATCATAACATAAGCTCACGCCTGTATCCCCGAAGGGGTACGCAGAGGCGCACTAGCCAACTAGTACACCAACATTTCACCGAGCTTAGTTCCGTCCCAGATATTATAGGGGGCGAGCCTATCGCCATATCGGGTACAAATTCCAGACTCCGGGCTGATATGGAAAAATCCAATATCACTTTGCCCGACCCGGAGATCGAATCAGAGACCTCAGGACAGTAGTCGTACCGAAATACCACCACGCCACCGAGGCAGTCATTATATTTGAATAAATATACCTAATATTACTGTGGATGTGTGTTTCTTTGATCTTTGTTGATACTTTGCTTCAAACTGTTTCAACAAGTCTACTATTATTTCGGCGTAAAAATTATTGACAATGTAGAATCATAAACACAGTCATAATAATTATTAACACATCACAATAATCCTCAGTATCATATATGACCGTGTAACCGTTCACATAGATGTATTATCATCTCAACATCACCTTTTACACTTTAATCTCACAAATTCTCTCGTGCTTCGTAGAATTTCAAATATTCCCTTCTATAAACGGCAAATTGACGTCAGAATCTAAAACTTGGTGCGCGTAAAGTAAATATCCTGGGGGAAATTTAATAAGGTCAAAATACGGGTTAGCACTCGCATTAGAGGTAAAATGTCAAGGTATGATGAAGGTATGTATTTAGGATTATGGAATGGATATTATGACAGTGGTGTTAGATAGTATGATTTCGAGATTTCGAAAAGAAAATTGAATAGTAAGTTCAGAAATTCTTTGATATTACGTTTTAAGAGTCATACACACTGAATATGATCATTTTTACCTTATGAGGTGTAGACAAAAAGACCGGTGTATAATTGTAACCGCTATGTGTGTTCGTCTGTTCCCGCAAATCTAAATATCAATTAATTTTAACAATAAGTTGTAAGCCTGACGTTAAATGTGTACCGACATCCATACACAACCAACACTTATCCCACAGTAGGGTCAGCGCAACACACTTTTTCAAGCATGTTGCAGAAAGGATTAGGCCTATATTTACGACGAGCGTCTCTGACATCAACCCCCTCTGGCAGTTCTAGTCCCGAGCAAAATAAATTAGCAAAATTTCTTTGCCCGACTTGGGAATCGAACCTAGAAGCTCCCGATCCACAGCCCATATATGTGCATGCTGCCACGAGACCACGGTGGCGAAGGACGTTGCTGCCCAATATGTGAATGCAAAACATTACGGAATGGGTAGAAGAGGCAGTACTTGAGCCTCTAGAAGTCTTACCGCAGGAAACGCAACAGCAACACGTTACGTCACTCACCTGTGAAATAGTGATAATAAACCATTTCTGCTGGTCCATTCACCTGTAAGTACAATCATACATCATGGCTCTAGAGCTTGAATTCCTCGCATGGTAGAATAAATATTGGTAGGCAAAATAAAAATTCTGTTGCTCTCATTTCTAAATATACATAGGCTTGATGAACCTTGGTCCTTAGGGTTGTGAGCCTAACCTACAAGGCGGTACCATCTTTTCTTTCTACCTGCCCTTCATTATCATCATCATCATCATCAGCCATAGGACGTCCACTGCTGAACATAGGCCTCCCCCAAAGATTTCCAGATCGACCTGTTGGAAGCGGCCTGCATCCAGCGACTTCCTGCGACCTTTACCTTTACCTGACCTTATCCCACCTTAATGTGGGGTCGGTGCAACAGACATTTTTGAACAAGGCGATACCATAATTACGTAATTCAATTTTTTATTTCTAACGGCAACATCAGGTTCCTATCTACATCAGAGTTCTATTAACAGTATGAATCCATTAATTAACTTTTGTCGCCAGCCGTCCAATTAACTCGATGAATTATTAAATTTCATCGCGAGAACGTTATGATTTATACCCATATTTTGTACTTAGTAACTTGCTTATGGAAGGTTTTGGTTATCGGATCATAATATAATACATTATATAATGATGAAAATATCCTTAGTCGCCTCCTTGGTCTAGTGGCAGCATATATATATATATATATATGGGCTGTGGACCACGAGGTCCTGGGTTCGATTCCCAGGTTGGGCAAAGCAAATTTTCAAATTTAATTTGCCTGGGACTGGATCCCTCAATGGGTGTTGACGGCATGCAGGCAACCGGTCGTAAAAACTAAGCTAAATCATTTCTGCCACATGCTTCAAAAAGTGTGTTGCGCCAACCCCACATTAAGGTGTGATAAGGGCAGGTAGATATCCTTGTATTGTTCTTCTATTGATCAAATACCACATATGGGCCCGTCACTAGCGTTACTTCACACTGATCTCGTAATTATTTTAAATACCTTCGAAATGATAAAAAAATTCTAAGTTTTCAAGCATTCAAGAATTACATAAACACTACGGGGGGCGGAGGGGGTCTTTTCTTTGCTAATTTTTGGTGACATGGCGTCTGGGTGATGATTACGTAGGCAGATTTTTTTACTTTATATATTTTTTTTATAGCAGAGATTGGCAAACGAGCTGGGTCTTCTTGGGATGGGATCTTCAGATGGAATTTTCTTTCCATTAAGAAATCAGAACACATTGAAAAATGCATGTACCAATATAAAATGTTTACGTAAGCATGGGAGGGGTGGTAAGAGCTTTGCTTACTTTTGCTGACGAGAGGGATGATGGAGTTACTAATTCAAAAAAAATCGGCCCTTTATGTGAAAAGTACCTAATACGGCGTCCGGACGGAGTTCTCCGTCTTTCTTTCTTCCGTCTGGCTAGGGCTAAGGCTAGGGAGAATATTCCTTAGAACTTTCTTCACATGTAACAAGCTGCACTGGAAGCTGCCACTTTAAGGCGGTTTTCTGTAAAACGGTAGTATCAAACCGGTCGAGCCGGTCCAATCGTGCTGTAGATGTTACTGCCTACAGCGTGGCTCTACCATTCAAAGTTGAGTCGCTTGAAATTCGGATTTGTGCTCGGTATGACGGTCACCTATCACATTACTAAACATGATAATGACCTTAGCAAAATGTGAGCGTTCTGATTCTTTAGTTTGCCTACCCCTTCGTAGATACAGCTGATTTATATTATTTCTTCATCAACCTATTATGTCCCACTGCAATAGAGTTCTAGGACATGGATCGACGCGACACTATATATATTTTTTTATAGCAAAAGCAAAAACTGGCAAAAAGCAGAGACTGGCAAACGAGCAGATGCATCCCTGATGGTATGTGATCTCCACCGCCCATAGACACCCAAGACAGAAAAATAATCATGGATGCGTTGCCAACCTAAAAGGAGGGAATGGGAGGAGAGGGAAAAGGGATTGAGAAAGTGAAGGGGGAAATGGGCCACCAAAAATCTCAATCATCCAACGCTAATTTCGAAATTTTGCTTATAAGTTTGTTTTTTCCCGTGTTTGTTTGTTTTTCTTAATTTTATTGTCTTCTATAATTGGAGTATGGCAGAAACAACCGAGAGATAAACTTTTATGAATAAACAAATAATTTGCTAACTCACCCGTTTTATCATAAAATAATTTTATAACTTCCATAAAATATGACAATATCGCATAAAAACTTTCCGTAAAACGTGAACCAGTATAAAATTCAAATAAAACTTATCCTCCATCGGATAGGTTTTAAGGAATTGTTGAATATTTTGTTTGCCGTTCTCGTAGTTGTTTATTTTACTTGCAATAAAGGCGAGTTTACCTTTTCGGTTCATTGGTGTTGTCAATTTATTCCATTACAGCCTTTACGGTCCGGATTTTGTAACTTTTAATGAAAAAACTAAATCGGCCGGTATATAAGCAAGGGACACTTGATTGTCGGTCTTAAATAAATAACACCCAACAGTCACAGTCCTACAGTGCTATTTTGTAAAACATAAAACGCGAATTAGAAGAGAAGGAAAATATCTGACAATCGTAATTAATGTATTCGAGCTCGTTGCGTGTATATGAAGTTTGTATGAAATATTAAGCCGTAGCGCAGGCAGCTAACCGATCAAGAAAAAAACTAGCCGGAACCTTTCTGCAAGGCTTGAAAAAGTTTGTTGCGTCGACTTCAAATTGAGGTTGAATAAGGACGAATACAAAGAAAGAGTTAAAACGATTACTGCTTCTAACGAAACATAAACAATTAACCTTACTCACAATATTTCAAATTTCAAAATTAAACTCACAATTCTATTGTCTTCTTTAAATGGTCCAGTCAAATTGTACATAATAAATTGTCTGAAATTCCTTGAGTGTTCTTACGGGAAGCGAGAGCTCGGCCGCGTGGCCCTTTCAACCAACCGGCCGGACCTAACCCACTTTCATATAATTGAAACTCCAAATTGCTTTAAATAATAACCGGGGAAATTGAATTTATATTTTGGTCCTGATGACCGTTTGCCTTTTCGTAATATTTAATAGCATGAATTTGTGGTCAATGATAATTTTCCAACAGGTCGATCTGGAAATCTATGGAGGAAGCCTATGTTCGCCAGTGGACGTCCTATGGCTGATGACGATGACGATGATTATAATTTTAAGAATTTAATTCAAAATGGTATTGAAAATGTACCATGGTACATTTAATTACATTTAACAATGCCATGGCCCCAGTCGCTTTCTTGTTCTAGTTCTCTAGTGGCAGCGTATATGGGCTATGAACCGGGAGGTCTTTGGTTCGAATCGCGGGCGGTAATCACGATTTTACCGAGACTGGATTCCCCAGAGAGGGCTTAACGTTGCTTAACAGGTAGCCGGTCCCTAAAAGTAAGCCAAACCCTTTTTGCGATATGCTTTAAAAGTGTGATGCGCCAACCCCATATTTAGGTGGGAGAAGGAAAAAGGAATGGATTGGGAGAATTTCGCATTTTAACAAAAACGTTGTAATTCGACCTAAACAGTAGAAAAAAGTTGAAACGAAGAAGAATTGCTAAGGTAAAAAATATATTTAGGAAGTACCACCAGTGAATGGTTATTTTTATTGATCTATCGGCAATATAAATAAGCTGTAACCTCCCACGAAGTAGCAACTAGCGGTTGCGTTTTTTTTGCGAATGAAATTTCGGGTGGACCAAATATTTCCTATTTCCTACATAAGGTTTTGCCTTCTTAAGGTTAGCAACATATTCTTTTAGTTTCATGGGTTTCTCCGGACGGTGGAGGTCACTACACTTGGGTTCACCTGCTAGTTTACAAAACGGCCTTATAAAAACATCTGCCAGTCTACTATAATATTTTTATCCGGGCACGGCAAAGTGACTACACTGCACTTGATGGTAAGCGTAGTTCAGTAAAAAAAATCGAGACCACTGATAAACAATGGGTTTGTCAGTGGTCGTCAGAATCATATCGCCCTATTTATGCTTCTTCACACTCCGAATCAGAAGAGGGAAGAAGCACATCGAGGGGCTTGCGACAAGATAAACCATCAATTCATGCCGCATGCCCCTCGAGGAAGTACACTGACTGATCCTGGAATGCGAACCACACATGGAGTGTGGGTCACTATGGCAGGGTTAAGCATCATGTGTACAGTGGTCGCCATCCAGTCGGATACGAATATCATCAGCAAATAGTCTCGTCTAGTCGACACATCACACAGACACATTTTCTCATTTCATGATAAGTACTTAAATGTGGATTCTGCTTCCTTAAAGTGCCCTTCGGTTAATTGCTTCCACTGTTAACGTCTAAAGTCCCCACTTCCCCTTCCGACAGCGCCGAGATCGTCCGACCTTCCAGGTTACAATTATTGTCAGGTAAAATAACTGTAGTAGTCAAATCATCAAATCAAATGATTTACAAAATCATTTTAGAAGAAAAATTGGGGTCATGTGTTTAATGATGCATCTTTATTCTATTGTCATTAAGAATTTAAAATCAATAGCCATTGAAACCGACTTTTCAAACATTATAGGACTTTTGAAGACAGAAAATGACAAACTAGATTTAAAATTAAATACAACTGAAAGTATTTTATGAGTAAGGGACATACGTCCGAATCATTTGAGGTTGATGAAAATTTAATAATAGTAGAGGTATAGGGGCTGACCTTAGACCTTATTTACAAAAATATATTATTAACTATAAAACTAATTTGTCCCTTTAATTTTCAAACAATGTGACGCAAGGAATAAAGTAACAAAACTATTCTTAAAGATAAGAAGTAAAGCACCACTTAAATTGTTTTATGAGTATTTCCCCTTAGTGTGAAGTTCGCGTTGTACTTCAACAACTGAATCGACAACTTTTCGCCATTCAGGCAAACAATAAATAGGGTCACGCGATCCATAGACCCGATTACAAATACTTGATAGCATCAATGGAAATCCAAGACACTTCCATGATGTCACGGATGTATGTTTACGAACCGAGCAAATCTCTTCGTGATTATATACAAGCCTTCAAAAGAACACCGAAGAAATATTTTTTTTTGCGATTCAAAGTCACGAGATCTTACAGTTTGTTTTCTTCCATTTCATGAGCTACATTATATTCAGAAAATAATTCGTAATTTTGTTTCTGTGAAAGCAAATTATACGATTCCGAAATGTAATGCGAGATTATATTTGTTTTGTCGTAATGATTGTTTGAAGATGTCGTTTCAAACAATGCGCTATTTAAGATATGATCTAGTTAAATTTGCTTATTCACAATGGTAGAAAGCGTTTAAAAACATCAGCACATAAAGATATGTGCACACTTAACAGAACTTTAACAAAGATTTTATCAAGCAATGTGATGAATCTTTAAAAGAAACCAATTCAAACAAAGGTTTAACTATATCATCTGGTCAAAATAAAACTCATGATTCAAGAATATATTAAAAAGGACCAAAACTTTCTTAATACCATCGCCGAAAGATTTGATGTTACTGAAGGCACATTAAGAATGCTTTAAAATCCAATCTCGGAGAAAACTTTAAGCGGTAAACTTATCGAGTTTGGCTCAAATCCAGAGATTGGGCAAACATTGGATCAACACTTTGGCATTATGGCTAGGTATTACCAGGTTGTAGAAAGTAGCGAGCAGGGTAATAAAATTACAACCCACATAATGCACGCAGTACGGCCCCTGGGACACAATTCAACTAAGATTAGACCTTTATTGGCCTTTCTGAGGGGACGTGGCAACACTGACATTACAGACTTGGCTGAACGTATTTCATTAAAGTTTAATGCGGTTGGAGAAAGCGTTGATAACTTTTCTTCGATGTCTTTACACTTGATGAATTGTTAATGTAGCAACGGGATGCTACTGGTATTATTTGTATAAGTGGACGCGTTTTATTCTCAATGTTTGTAATCTGTAGTAAGTTATAGTTAAGGCTATGGCGGTGGAAATTCCTTATTATCGGGGGATCCACCAGCTACTTTGCCATTCTCTTCTCCTTTTTCTACCTGTTCTTATCCTACTCCATTGTGGGATTGGTGCAACACACTTATTCAATCGTGATGTAGAAATGATTCACCTTGTTTTTCCTGACGTCAACCTCTTCTGGGGATCCGATCCCGGGCTAATCGTGTTTGAAAATCTATTTTGCCTGACCTGAGATTTGAATTCATTCCTTTGCCATTCTCTGCTATTAAAAACGAAGTAACGAACCGTGAGTAACTTCAATCCGACAGTCACTTCACGCGTTAGAGAGAGTTGTGAGACGTAACAGGTTTACAGTCAGCAGGTCCACATCTACGCCTTGTATAATTATAATATTAGCCCTGTAATATTACTGTCCCACTGCAGGGCACGGGTCTCCTCTACTAATGAGAGGGGTTAGGCCTTAGTCTACCACGCTGGCCTAATGCGGGTTGGTAGACTTCACATACCTTCGAAATTCCTGTGAAGAAATTCTCTGATATGCAGGTTTCCTCACGATGTTTCCCTTCACCGTTATAGCACGCGATATTTCACTTATTTTCGATTTTGGGGTTGGTGTCGAACCTCCGACACTTGTCTCGACAGTCCGTACCATTCCCAACTGAACTATCGCTGCCCTACGCCTTGTACACGAGATTAAATTGTTGCGGCAGACACCCCGCTCGTAATACCTCTGAGAGCAAACATAAAGAGCTCCTAGCACTGAACTAACTCAACTGCTGACTTGATTAGACACCTTGCCGTGACATTGTGTAGTGTACTTTAGAATAAACGTACCTGCATATCAATGTGTATTGTGATGGCATGCGTAAATAAATGCATTCTTACCTGGAAATTAAACAATAATGTAATTATTATAGTGTTAAATACTAACGCTGTGTTTTCCGGGATTGGATTCCCCAAATGGGGTTGACGTCAGGCAGGTAACCGGTAAAACTAAGCCAAATCCTTTCTGCAACATTGTTGAAAAAATGTGTTGCACTGACCTCATATTAAGGTGAGATAAGGGCGAAATACAGATAATCTTAAATCCTAACGCTGTGTTCCTAACATGTTTTGTCCGGGATTGGATTCCCCAGATGAGGTTGACGTAAGTCAAACAGCCAATTAAAATACTTCTACAGCCTACTAAAAAAAATGTGTGACGATCCCACATTAAAATGGGATAAGGACAGATATAATAATCACAAGTTTAAAAACTTAACAGACCGAAAATCCAATCGTGACCAAATTTATATTCCACCCTTGAAATAAGCCCTATCGAATAAAAAAGAATTTTGAAAATCGGTCCACATTTGGCGGAGATATCGCGTAACATACATAAAAAATACAGACGAATTGAGGATCTTCTTCTTTTTGGAAGTTGGTCGAAAAGATAATAGTTAAATCAGATAGAAACACATAGATGTATAAAGCTAATATCGGGTGCAGTTGAGAATCTGCCTACCCTTAGGCGTTACAAGCATGACCTTATGTATCTATGCAACAAAGCAATTTTCCAAACTCCCCCACAATGTAAAACCAGCCCATTGTGCCAGTACAACCATGAATAGTAGTGCAGTCATCAAACGACAGCAATTCAACGTGTCTGAGGCGGACCTCCATTGTGTCCCGACTCTCGTTTGAAAACAGGCTATCTGCATCTCACACGCGCCATTTTGTTCAGCTAGTAATTAAAATCTAGTGGCCGTGCGTAATTGTGGTTTTTATTTACTTTCCATTACCAATTATACTTATGACTTAAGCAGCGACAGCTCAGTTGGGAATGATACGTACTGCCGAAACGAGTGTCGGAGGTTCGAGACTCGAGGCCTTTAGCGGTTACGTGAGGAATTAATGTTAGTAATAGTCGTCTAATGGCAGCATATATGGGCTGGTGGTCTTGGGTTCAATTCCCAGGTCGGGCAAAGCGAATTTTCTAATTTAATTTGTCCGGGACTAGATCCTTCAGTGGGGGTTGACGTCAGGCAGGCAACCGGTAGTAAAAACTAAGCAAAATCATTTCTGCAATATGCTTGAAAAAGTGTTTTGCGTCGACCCCAAATTAAGGTGGGATAAGGACAGGCTTATGTTCAGCAGTGGACGTCCTATGACTGATGATGATGATGATGATGGAGGGCAGCAAGTCGCTGGATGCAGGCCGCTTCCAACAGGTCGATCTGGAAATCTTTGGTAGAGGCCTATGTCCAGCAGTGGACGTCCTATAGCTGATGATGATGATGATGATGATGGAGGGCAGTAAGTCGCTGGATGCAGGCCGCTTCCAACAGGTCGATCTGGAAATCTTTGGTGGAGGCCTATGTCCAGCAGTGGACGTCCTATGGCTGATGATGATGATGACGAAGGACAGGTAGAAAGGTAAGTCGTAAATGAACTTGTGTTGTGTTTAAATGTAATTTATAATAATGGTCTTTAGTATTACTGTCTTCCTGTACTATTGAGAGGGGTTAGGGCTTTTGTAACTTACCACACTGGTTATGGAGAAAATCTCAGATATGCAGGTTTCCTCACGATGTTTTCCTTATAGCAAGCCATAATTTAGTACCGACTCACATTTCATCCCTAACCACAATTTAAGGGAACTGCTTGCTAAGGACAAACGACAATCCCCTCCCAATAAAATGGCATGAATGACGTAACATACCCTAGGGCGGGGTATTTCGGTGTAATGAGGACGTTTGTTCGGCACATTTTTCACCGCAGCGAGCATGTGTAGTAATCATTGCTATTCACCAAGATTTCTTTGTTATTATGCTTGAATCTTATAGAGGTAGATTAAAGTCATATTATCTTTCTTTTTTCTTTCTACCTGCTCTTATCACAGCTTAATGTGGGGCCGGCGCAACATATTTTTTCAAGCATGTTGCAGAACTGATTTAGCTGTCCCGGAATAATTAAATTTGAAAATTCGCTTTGCCCTATATGGAATCGAACCCAGGTCCTCCCGGTCCTCAACCAACTACAGCCACAGCAAAGATGTCTTTATCCCGCAACGAAATCAAAAAGAACAATACAGAAGATTTGGAAAAAATGAGACCACCGACCACCCTTACAAAAAAACTCTTTGTAACACAGCCAAAATTCGAATGTGGTACAAAACCGCCTCGGTGGCGTGGTTGTATTTCGGTACGACTACTGTCCTGAGGTCTCGGGTCCGATCCCCGGGTCGGGCAAAGTGATATTGGATTTTTCCATATCAGCCCGGAGTCTGGAATTTGTGCCCGATATGGCGATAGGCTCGCCCCCTATCACATCTGGCACGGAACTAAGCTCGGTGGAATGTGGGTGTACTAGTTGGCTAGTGCGCTTCTGCCTACCCCTTCGGGGATACAGGTGTGAGCTTATTATGTTTTGGGTACAAGTTCCAAATATAATGAAGGTTTCAATTACTAATGTTTTTAACTTTTTATCATAGAATACCTACAATCGAGTTACTCGCTACTGTATTCAATGACCGAATGAAAACTTTTTTCTTAAAATAATGCCTAAAATGCGGTGAGATTTAGCTGGGCCTTGGGACGCCTCGAGGCGGCTTTCCAACTTACGTTATAAAAACATTAGCAACTGGATTTGAAGGGTAAACCCGTTTTTCCCGAACTGGCCTAAATTAAAGGCGTTACAAAAACGAATAATTAATTTTGGTTCTGATTAAAACAAACGAGATAATAAAAGGGAATTATTCCTTTAACAAAATGGCGAGAATTTCGTAGAGATATTTAAATATTAATAGATAGGACCTAAGGTTCAGAACCGCGTTCTCTGGGTTCAAATATCAAGCTGAGTGACTGCCACTGTGGCATAGTGGTATTGCTTGCGCGGTACGACTACCGTCCTGAGTTTTTGGGTTCGATCCCCGAGTCGGGCAAAGTGATATTGGATTTTTCAGTATCACCCCAGAGGCTGGGTGCCCGATATGGCGATAGGCTCGCCCCCTATCACATCTGGGATGAAACTAAGCTTGGCAAAATGTGGATGTGCTAGTTCACCAGTGCGTCTCTGCCTACCCCTTCGCGGATACATGCGTGAGCTTATGTGACCACAATTTTTTTTTAAGGCGAGGAGATCGCCAATCATCACATGAACGGACGGAAGATAGCTTACTCTATGTCTTTTAGGAGAGCCTGTATATAACTTTATGATAGTTTTATGTTCGCTTAACTGGCCTAGTGGCAGAGTATATATGGGCTGTGAACCGGGAGGTACTGGGTTCAATTCCCAGGTTGGGTAAGATGATATCCTAAGAAGATTTGCTCGAGACCGGAGCCCGCTGCGCCACGGAGGCTACGAGATCACGTATCTAAACAGCGAGTAAAACTTAGGTTTTACGTATAAAATTTCTTCGTCGTTCAACTAGGGTTGCTATTTTAGTAGCCAATGCAGGCAGTTTCCGATAAGGCAAATATTGGCAGCACGATGCAAAATTAATATCTAACGCGTATAACAGAGCGTGGCTCTTTTCAATTATCAATTTATAATAACTTCACACCTATGTTTCCGAAAAGATGGACAGTGTCGCAAACGCTCCCAATAACTATAATGGGTGGTTATTCATTCCAAAACCTCATGACTCGTCGATTTGTATCTTTGGAAATGAACCTTGCTATTATAATCACAAGTTTAAAAACTTAACGGACTGACTTCAAATCCGATCGTGACCAAATACGGGACCACCCTTGAAATAAGCTCTATCAAACACAAAAATAATTTTTAAAATCGGTCCACATTCGGCGGAGATAACGCGTAACATACATAAAAAAAATACAGACGGTCTAAAACTGTCCTACTGCTTTAGGTTTTAGTCTCGGAGTCTCAGATAATTATTAAATTCAATTTCATACAAGGAGATGCCAAGTCCAACTTGAAAAAATAATTAATCGTGACAGCGGTATTTATCTAGTAGAATGCCTTAAATTAAAACACCACCAATTTTCGTAAGTGTATTTGAATAGAACACACTCCGATGCACTGAACACAGCAGTGGACGTCCTATGGCTGATGATGATGATGAACACGTCGAATGAAGTCGACTGTGCATCATACTCTATTCGAGAATTACCAAAGACTTCTATGTATACAACTAGACTGTCTGTTCGGTACATAGAATGTGCGCACTAAGTCTTTGTTAATCGCTCCAACTCACTATAGAAATCTGTTCTCTTCCTTAGCCGTGAAACGTCAAACACACGCCGTCAAGTGCCACAAATGCCACAAATGCCACAATTTAACATGTAAACAGCTTGTCTAATAAATACATAGAAGTCATTGAGAATTACTATATATTTCTTCGTGCTACATATCCTGACGTTCGTCACAATAAAAATTAGTATTTAATATAATATGGAGTATCTTGAACTCGTGTGTAATTAACAGTTAAACGTAATTTACATTACGTAATTTGTTACTGTTTAATTTGCTCCATTTGAATATTAATGACATAATATAAAGTTGTAGGCGTGTTGTTTATGTCATCCTATAGTCAGTGTCTACAGCAAGCAAGGCCACGCAAAGGCTTTCAGAATAGGATAGTCACTTATAAGTTCATTTCCAAATCTTGCTTCACCACCAGAATCATCATAGTCATCATTATCATTATTATATCAGGCGCCGTGTCCATTTAAAATTGTGACAATATTGGAAATAATTATTTTTTTTTTTACTCATATACGAAATTGTCAGGATAGACAGTCTCTTTGACTGTATGGTGGGCACGCCACTGTTCAAACTATATTGATGCTTCTAAATTTCTAGTGATTTAGTAATGCTTGAAGCATGAATGGGTTTGAATAGAGTAGTATCAATATCCCGTTACCCGACCTACAACTAGTTTTGTCGCGTAATCGGTGACAATTTTAGACAGATAAAAATCTTATCTTTGTAGGTGAAAAATTTACAGACATGGATTAGATTAAAAATTGTCTGCGATCAAGGCACCTCGCTTACTTCCCGGCTTCGCACTAAAAATCGTAAATAAGTAATCACAAGTTTAAAAACTTAACGGACCGACTTCCAATTTACCGATCGTAACCAAATTTATATGGGACCACCCTTGAAATAAGCTCTATCGAAAACAAAAAGAATTTTGAAAATCGGTCCATATTTGGCGGAGATATCGAGTAACATACATAAAAAAAAATACAGACGAATTGAGGACCTCCTCCTTTTGTGGAAGTTGGTCGATAAATGAAAACAAAGGAGCAGAGATAGCTCAGTTGGGTGTGGTACGGACTGCCGAGACGGGTGTCGGAGGTTCGAGACCAACCCCAAAATGGAGCATACCTCTGACTTTTCTATGTTAAGTGTGTCTTCATTGTGAAATATCGCTTGCTATAACGGTGAAGGAAATCATGGTGAGAAAACTTGCATATCCGAGAATTTCTCCACAAGAAATTCAAAGGTATGTATGTGCAGTCTACCAACCCACATTAGTCCAGCGTGGTAGACTAAGGCCTAACCCCTCTCATTAGTGGAGGAGGTCAGTGCCCAGCATTGGGACAGTAATATTACAGGACAGTAATATTAAAGATAACAAATAAAAATAGAAGTAACGAATAGAGAGATCACAGGCGCCTACAAAAATCTTCACAGCAAAAATGTATTGGAGAAATGTTTACGAGCGACAGGCGCTGGTAACCCAGATTCCTCTAATTACTGCGGCCGCTGTTTGTCTACATTTCGCCGGATTTCGCCTAGTTTTAAATTTGTCTGAATTTGGAGGAGTTCCGGAATTCAATTTGTGATATTTGTGCCCAGTTTCATGTGCCATTGGTGCCCAATGAAATGTGTGATTGGTGCCAAAAATATATGCGATTGATTCCTACAGCCCAATTTAATGTGTAGAATTTTAATATCCCATTGATGCGGCCAGGTGGAATGACGACCTGCTGGCAAAAACTGGATGCAAAGAGCTAAAGGCCGAGCTCAATGGTGCGCATTAGGAGAGGCCTATGTCCAGCAGTGGACAAGTATAGGCATCAGCCTATACTTGTCCACTCCACTTGTCCATCACTTGTCCATGATGATGATGATGATTGATGTTCACTTTCATAATTATGTTATAAGTGTACATTGAATTTGCCAATAACGCTCAATTTAAAAAGTCAATGGAGCCCAATTTAATTTGCCATGGCCTTTAATATTTATTATTCTAAAGAATGTACAGTTTATAATAATGTTGCCACGGATTTCATAAACTCACACCTGTATTTCCGAAGGGGTAGGCTAGCGAACTAGAACACCCACATTTCGCCGAGCTTATTTGGGACCCAGTTGTCATAGGGGGCGAGCCTATCGCCATATCGGACACAAATTCCAGATTCCGGGCTGATACACTTAACATAGAAAAGTCAAAGGAGTATGCTCCATTTTGGGATTCGACTCGAACCTCCGACACTTGTCTCGGCAGTCCGTACCATTACCAACTGAGCTATCGCTGCTTATCATAATATCATAGATACTTCATATTTAAAATAAACACAACAATTTAACTTTTTTTTTCAAAGCCACTTATCTCAACAAGGATTAAAGATTAGGTCATATACATTAAGGGTTGATGCTCGATAAACTTTTTATAGGCCACGTTACAATGCCCCGAGGGATAGGGTTGAATATTTTAAGGGCGTTTTACCCCAGTTTTTTAGATATGTGACCGGAGATAAAATTTTATTCAAATTGCTGTGTCGATGTTTTTAATGTTGATAGAACATGTATAAAAGATGACCTATTTCATATAGGAAAATATAGTCCAAACATTCCAAGATTATGATTTTTTCAAATTCAAATCTACCTTGACTGCCTCCGTGGCGCGGTGGTATTTCGGTACGACTACGGTTCTGAGGTCTCGGGATCGATCCCCGGGTCGGGCAAAGTGATATTGGATTTTTCCATATCAGCCCGGAGTCTGGAATTTGTGCCCGATATGACGATAGGCTCACCCCCTATCACATCTGAGACGGAACTAAGCTCGGCGAAATGTGGGTGTTCTAGTTCGCTAGTGCGCCTCTGCCTACCCCTTCGGGGATACAGGCGTGAGCTTATGTTATGTTAATCTACCTTTACACTCAGCAAAGACATTCAACAGTACATAGACGGGACAACAGCATCAAACTTGTGATCCAAAAGCCGTGACCTCGTGGTCATAAGTCACTCAGTCGTATTTGAAACGAACGCACGCCAAATTGTGTCAACGTAATAATGTTTAGACGATAAAATTGTCTTACATGATTCTTGAACATTTACAGAACATTCGAAGGTGTAAATTGTAATAAGCGCCCTCGCATTGTTAGCCTCTATAGTTAGTAATATTAAATCTCTTTGACACTCAGTAATTTGGACATACCGAAAAATAAATTATACTTAATAGTAAAGTTCGAAGTAAATTTGAAAATCTTCAAAGTTGATGTGGCCTTTGAGGACTTTCAATTTTACTTTCAATTTCATAACCTTTAAATTAATATTCTAATATTATGTTTAAGTCTAAGCCACTTAAAACCCTAATAAAAAAATAAATGCACCCAACAGTCACACACATAGTCCTGACCTCACACTAGGTGTAACCTGTATCGTGGGTATCAGAAACTACGAGAGACTTTCGGTCTCACAACACCCAGACCCGAAATAAATATCGTGGCCCACACAGACATTTGTCTCGGTGTGGGAATCGAACCCGCGACCTCACGTTTCACAGCCGGCTACTCACCCGCTGCGCCACGGAGGCTGTACACGAAGTTTTATTTAACTGGTCAAAAAACTCGTCAGTATTTTCCCAAAATTGACAGTAAATCTTACAAAGTTTATTTAATACAGCCGCGGTACATCATTAGTGGAGGGGGCTAAAAACAAGGTTACTAAGGGGAGGAATCTTCGCCCACGCTAAGCGGAGTGGCTATTTATTTGCCCAGCCCAGATGTGGGTCAAGAACACGCTGTAGTAGCCACGAATCAATACTTTGTAGGACAGCGATTCAAGCCTAACATTGTTTTTAGCCATAAAAAATAAAAGATTTAGTGTTGAATTATCTCCAATTGAATTGTATCCATTGTTGTAATAATTTCATCAACATTTTGAAATCATTTCTAATTTTTTTTGGTTAATTTAATTTCTAATTTAATTTCAAAATAACTTTGTATTTAAAACTTAAATAACCTTTTGAGTGGTAGAGCCACGCTGTAGACAGTTACATCTTCAGCACAAATGGTTGGATATCTCATATCACTGTCTCACAGAAAACCGACGTTAAGTGCCAGCTCGCCGTCACGTTTCTTTCGGTGATTGATTTTCTGGTGACCCAATTCCCCCCCCCCCCTTTCCCAATCCCCATTACCCGCTTTTTCGTTTGGCAATGCACCCATGATTATTTTTGTATCTTGGGGGTCTATGGGCGGTGGAGATCACTTAGCATCAGGTGACCCATCTGCTCGTTTGCCAGTCTCTACTATAAAAAAATTTAAACATTCACATTTTATTTATTTTCTCGGAATCAAGGGCACTCTACTCTTCGTAGCACAGGTAGGGACGTCAAATTATCGACTACGTAAAAATAGCCTGAAAGGACCCGTAGCAAGGGCACCGAGCGTAGCACTCGTAGCACATGTAGCGATTGTGTAGCGGAAGTTAGGGAAATGAGGCTTTGTTTTCGGGTTGTGTGGGTAGAGCAATTTATATTTTATCCAAAGGTTTTCATGAGATGATAAATGTAATGTTACAATCTTTCTTTCTACCTGTCCTAATCCCACCTTAATGTGGGGTCGACGCAACACACTTTTCAAGCATGTTACAGAAAGGATTTGGCTTAGTTTTAACGACCGACTGCATGTCTGACGTCAACCTCTTTTGAAGACTCCAGTCCCGGGAAAATTAAAATAGAAAATAGTTTACCCGACGTGAGAATCGAACTGAGGACCTCTCGGTCCTACACTCGGTAAAACTACAGTTTAATAACACATACAATAATAAAAGAAAATATATCTGAGAGCGTATAAAAGTAAATCATAAAGCTACGCCGCGCCGCGGGCGTTTGTACAATCGGCTATTACGTAAAATGCCTAGGCGTTTTATTCGCAGCTATTTTATTAAATCACATTGTGACCTAGGGATAAGTAAATTTCGTTAATATTGTCTTATCTAGGCCAAATTAAGACTATTTATGACCTATAAACCGGTTATTACGACTATTTTTGCCGATCTAAATAAAGCGTATTTAAGCATATATAAGCTCACGCCTGTATCCCCGAATGGGGTAGGCAGAGGCGCATTAGCGAATTAGAACACCCACATTTTGCCGAGCTTAGTTTTGCCCCAGATGTGATAGGGGGCGAGCCTATCGCCATAACGGGCACAAATTCCATACTCCAGGCTGATATGGAAAAATCTAATATCACTTTGCCCGCTCAGGGAATCTAACCCGAGACCTCAGGACGGTAGTCGTACCGAAATACAACCACGCCACCGAGGCATAAGTAAATAGTATTTCGAATAAAATGCAACATCGGCTTCCCTTTTGAAAATTTTCACCCTCCACCACTGATGTACGTAAATTCATGCTTACACCTCCGAAGGGGAAGGCAGAGACAAACTAGCGTACTGCCCTATCACTAAAACCTTTTGCCAACCGTTGCCAACCTAAAAGGATGGAATGAAAGGGGAGGGAAAAGAGATTGAGATAAGGAAGGGGGAATTGGGCTACCGAAAATCTCACTCACCGAACGAAACGCGACAGCGAGCTGCCACTTTACGTCGGTTTTCTGTGAGACACTAGTATCAAACCGGTCGAGCCGGCCCATTCGTACTGTAGACATAATTGTCTACAGCGTGGCTCTACCACTCAAATATATACCTATGTATGTAAGATGCATGCTTGATAAATCACTAAGGCGTGATAGAACATATTTCATACAGCGTTACATAAATTGGGCACTCAGCGAACGCCTTGTAACCAATTTAAGCTTGTTATCTTAGAAGCTGAGCCACCTCCAATGTTCTTTGATCCTATTCGACTGAAAACCGACGTCAATAAGTTTATTAGGTTAGTAAGTTTAAGTACATATGTTATGGGGACTATTTGTAGAATATAAGCCTTATACAACGTATGGGTTATACAGGGAGGTTACCACAACCTCTTATAGCAGTATTATTATAATTTTACTTGTACCGATTCCCATACAAAACAAACGAATAACGATTATAATAATACTGCTATAAGAGGTGGTGGTAACCCCGCAGGGCTTATATTATTATGAATATGACCTATTTTGACAGGATGTTTGACAGGGTGGGCGTCGCTTGTTAAAATTATTTCATATTATTCTCTAGAGCTGTGTTTGTTGGTTTTTAAGTGATGTGGTTTAATGCATCAAACTGCGGTGAAGATAAATAGTACAATGTAGAAACTTTTTAACCGGTGATCTTTGAAGAGTTTTGCTTGGTGCGTCAGCTGACTTTATTCGGTCGATTCGCCGAGTGAAGGTCATCTGAGGGGCACTGCGCTGGAAGGAATTACCGCCATAATCCCAGCAGGACCTTGAGATCATCAACATCTGGGTACCACGGTCATTGTAAAAACATAATTGCTCTATTTACCTTGACATTGGCTAAATCATCGCAAATGCGTGGAATCCATTATTTTTAAAAGAAGAAGATCCCCTAACATACATACATACATACATAGACTCATGCCTTTTTCCCATAGGGGTAGGCAGAGACAACGGATTTCCACTTGCTACGATCCTTACATACCTCTTTCGCCTCATTCAGTCTCATTACATTCTTCATGCATGCCCGACGGTTTAGGGTACTTTTAACTATAAAAATCCCCAACAATAAACCTCTAATTTAAAATCTTACCTCCCAAGATAAACGCACCGTCAAATTGTTTTGTAGATCATTGCCATTTGCCACATGCAAATTACTAAGACAGACTCTTGCGTATATTTGCTCATAATGTATGTTTAACAAAACAAACATATCTGCGTTATATCAATATCGTATAGCTGAGGATAAACTGTATTTCAATGCTGCTTTAGTTTAAATACATGTCTAGAGAAATGTAAATATAAGTAAATAACATAAACCCGTGTCTATATTGTTCAAGGTGTAAGCAGAAAGATAATGAATGCACCTTCAATTTGAAGGGTTCAGTTCTTTCCTATAATAAATATATTTATGTACCAAAATAACAAATTTTGCTGTTGGTATGATAGCCTCTGTGGCACAGCGGGCGAGTAGCCGGCTGTGAAACGTGAGGTCGCGGGTTCGATTCCCGCACCGAGACAAATGTCTGTGTGGTCCGTAGATATTTGTTTCGGGTCTGGGTGTTGTGAGACCGAAAGTCTCTCGTAGTTTCTGATACTTACGATACAGGTTACACCTAGTGTGGGGTCAGGACTATGTATGTGACTGTTGGGTGTATTTATTTATTTATTACGTTTCCACAGATAACCGACGTAAAGTGGCAGCTGCTGTCGCGTTTCCCCCGCTCCCGTTCCCAATCTGTTTTCCCTCCTCTTCCATTCGCTTCTTTCAGGTTGGCAACGCACACATGATTCTTTTTGTGTCTTGGGTGTCTATGGGCGGTGGAGATCACTTACCGTCAGGTGAACCATCTGCTCGTTTGCCAATCTCTGCTATAAAAAAAACTTGTAGACAGAAGTTTGCAGCGACTTGTTCTTGTCCCTATTTTGATTCCCCAATTTGAAAATCTGAGAATATAGAGGTAGATAAGAAAAAAAAAAAAAATTGATGTGGTAATAATATATTTTGCATCAGGCACGAATTTACCGTATTTCCCCCTAAACCAATACGCACGGTTCATTGCACTTTATTGGGTTATACTCCGTTGATTTTGGAGTCTGCGTATGCTCGTCTCTTGAAGAAATAAGTTTTATTGGAAATGGAGGACACATTATATATTAGCTCTTCGTACTTTGCTAGGTTATTTTATTTTGCTTGTGTCCCTCCCCGTGTAAATTGATTTGCTTTGGAAAACTCATTTTAACTTAAGACATTTTTGAGTGGTATGCTGTCGATAGCAACGTCTATAGCACGGATGGGCTGGCTTGACCGATTTGATACCCTTGTCTTAAAACTTATGTAAAAAGACAGCTCGCTGTTGCGATTCGTTCGGTGAGTGAGATTTCCAGTGGCTCGATTACCCCCTCCTCTTTCCAATCCTCCACTTTCAAATATTTCACTATATTAAGGTCTAATGTCTATGGGCGGTGGAGATCACTGATACACATAACATAACATAACATAAGCTCACGCCTGTATCCCCGAAGAGGTAGGCAGAGGCGCACTAGCGAACTAGAACACCCACATTTCGCCGAGCTTAGTTCCGTCCCAGATGTGATAGGGGGCGAGCCTATCGCCATATCGGGCACAAATTCCAGACTCCGGGCTGATATGGAAAAATCCAATATCACTTTGGCCGACCCGGGGATCGAACCCGAGACCTCAGAACCGTAGTCGTACCGAAATACCACCACGCCACCGAGGCAGTCACTGATACATACATACATAAGTTAACGCCTGTATTCCCGAAGGAGTAGGCAGAGGCGCACTAGGGAACAAGAACACCCACATTTCGTCGAGCTTAGTTCCAGTTGTGATAGGGAGCAAGCCATAGCCATATCGAGCACAAATTCCAGACTCCGGGCTGATACTAAAAAAAATAATATCACGTTGTCCGACCCGTAGATCGAATCCGAAACCGCAAAACGATAGTCATACCGCTCACAGCTACGCCACAAAGGCAGTCGTCTTAAAATATAATCTTCAAATACGGACCTCTTGGAACCTTCATAATAAATCAGCATTAAATGACCCATGAATTCATAATTAGAGAAATGTAAATTCTATCCCAAGTAGTGATGGGATTCTTCTCGAATAAATATTCAAGCGCGAGTAAATACCCATAAACATCCGTTTCTACTGAGTATTTACTGTGCATTTCTTTATAGTGTTTTTTACAATGTGATTGAAGTTTTATACTATAACAGTAACTATAACTTTTTTCATATGTATAAAATCTATGTAGAAACAAATCATGCATAAGCTTAATTTAATATTTGATTTAGTTTAAACCTTCAAACAATCACAACATTGCAAAAAATCAATGAAGAAATGCGCAGTAAATACTCAGTAGAAACGGGTATTTATGGATATTTACTCGCGCTTTGGTTTTTATCCGAGAAGAATCCCATCATTAATTCCAAGCATCCAGGGTCGTTATTGGAAATCTCTTGAGATCACATCATTTTAAAACTTCTTTGTATAATTGGATTCGTAATTGAGAAATGTTTAATTTACCCATATTCATTTATTGCGACAAATTACTCTCTGAAATGAGTGACTGAATTATTCATTGTTGTGTAATACTTCAGTATTACGATTATGTAATTATGTATCGTAATGGATCTTCCATTTGTAATAATTGTAATAACCGACATAATTGCCTTTAATAACTATTTGATGTAATGTAATAGGAATAATATGAAATATTTTTATTCTTAGTTAATTTTTCCTTCTACCTGCACTTATCCCACCTTACTGTGGATTCTTCAACATAGACACACATTCACAGCAGATAAACACATTCTTTCAGCATATCGCAGAAAGGATTTGGCTTGATATTTATGACCTGTTGCCTGCCTGACGTTAATCCCCTTTGGAATCCAGTCCCGGGTAAATCAAATACAAAAATCGCCCGATGTGGGAATCGAACCCAGAACCTCTCGGTACACAACCCTTTATACGCTGCCACTAGACCAAGGAGGCAAAAATTTATTTATTTCGTTAATATATTTTTCAATGTTTTTAGAACATCAGAATTCCTTAATCATAAGAAACTTATATTAAGAAACGGTAGTATATGACCATCACGTGAATGCATGAACAAGATACAAGATTAGAGTGGTAGAGCCACACTGTAGACAGTCTACAGCACGAATGGGCAGGCTCGACCGGTTTGACACCACTGTCTCACAGAAAACCGACGTAAAGTGGCAGTTTGATGTCGCGCTTCTTTCAGTGAGTGAGATTTTCCCCTTCCCTTTCCCAATCCCCATTTCCCTTCTTTTAGCTTGACGCACCCATGATTTTCGTGTCTTGGGTTTCTATGGGCGGTGGAGATCACTTACCATCGGGTTACCCATCTGCTCGTTTGCCAGTCTCTTCTAAAAAGGAAGATAAAATCACAACAAAACATGCAGAAGACCGCAGAATTGTTCCTAATTAGAATATCAATAGAGATCTACAATAGAACATTTCTCAAACGCACAGCGGAAGGCACACAAAAGGTTTAATAACGGCCACATCCAGATCGTTCCATAGACTAACAATGTGGATATTGTATGCTACAATTACTTGAGAATCAAATGCACAAAGGAAATGTAGATTGGAGATAGTGGTTTCGGATGACTGGTAGCAATGTTTTAGCATCAAGGTATAGTGGCAGTACTTGCTGCAATCCTGAACTCTTAGGCTGAGATTTATAGAGCGAACTTCGACTAAGTCTGAGTCAAAGAAATGAAGTCAGTCAGGCTATGGAATTTTTAATTCTAACTTTGATTTCTTAAGTTTACGCGAATATTATACATTGAAATAAAACTATTTTTGCGGATTCTATCACGATTAGGTTTTAATTATTATTATTATTTAATTTTTATTGGGAATAATAATTAAAACCTAATCGTGATAGAATCCGTAAAAATAGTTTTATTTCAATTCTAAGTTTGACTTAGTCCGAGTTATTTTTTACAAGGAAATCTTTGCTTAGTCTGTCTGTTAGTCTGTTTTGCTAGTAAAAATGGCTCGGACTAAGTCGAAATTCGATTTAATACCACATCATATAAGAATGAGAAATTATTTGTAACCGTCACTGCAAGTGGATCACCTGATGGTAAGTTATCTTTACCGTCATGGACCAGTAACGTAACTGGAGGATGGGATCGCGTAACATTCAGAACTGCTATATCTCATTATCGGTAACATATGGCCGAAGGGTAACAAATCGCGCGTGCCTCATTATACACGTCTCATTGAACTTAAGATTTATTTCAACCATTCCCTTCATTTTATTGACGACAAAATGAGACGTGTTCTGCATTATTCGAACGAATAAAATCCACGTTTATAGAACAAGTTTGCGATGGAGCTAATGAGTTGACTTATGGTAATTGATCACACCCACAACCATCCACAGATCCAGAGGAATTATGGATAAATGATCATCTTAAAGAAAAGAAACAAAGATTGGGAAGGAAAAGTAAATAACCGCAAACCAGTCGAAAAACAAAGAAAACACCAAAAATAATGAAGTCACGCTCGTCACTTCCATTCCATTAATTGGGTTCGTAAAACAGATACACAAGTGCCTGAAATAGGAAACAATATCAAAAGTATCGCAACAACAGCAATACCTAAAGACTTTAAATACTAATTGTATAATCTGTCTAGCAATTCCCAATATTATTTCTGCACAATCAATGCGACAGCAAAAACGACTTCAAGCCAAAAATTATATTTATAAAGCTCTACATTTATTGGTATGAATTTGTCAAATTTGACGTTGGCAGAATTGTTCCAAATGACTGAAGCCAAAACCCCCAAAAATAGGCAAATTCATGTTAGGTACTTAATTTGTCTTGTAACTTTAAACTTGTCTTATCCTTATGTTATGAAATGCAGATGGATGTAAACTATTAAATTCATTTGAATGGATTATTGATTAAGCAGTACAGACTTTAGACGTTGGAACAGCTAAGCTCCGGATTACGTCAGATGATTGTTCTGCAATTAAACTGGAGGTATTGTTCGGACCCAAGCCTCTGCTAACCGGAACACGGCCGAGGCGAGACAAAAGCTATTTGTTTTTGTTTGTAGAGTTTGTAGAAGTTTGAAGCTAGGTGTTATTTCCAAGTTGTGGAGAATGGTTCAGCGTAGCAAAGTAAATAATTTTATTATTTTCCACAAATGGGTAGATCTTGGCTTTTTCTTGTCGCATAATACGCATCGAATAAACATTTAACTGTAAAGTTAATGATGCGTAGATATTGGATTAAGCTGGGATTAAACTCATAACCCTGACAAGATGTCCCACTCCTCGATTCCTAAAACTACTATCGCTGATTTGCGTGAAATGTATAAATCTATACTATTTGATAACACTCAACAGTTTATTTGTTTGTATGCGCTAATCTTTGGAACTTCTGAACCGATTTTGAGCTATGGAAGGCTATACCATGATAAATAGTAACAACGATTGTTTGTGGTTCGTATTCTTTTGATCATGATTAATTATATAATTCATTTACAAGCAAATTCCAACAAACCTTTTTTATGTGAAACAAACGAAATTATTTATAGCGTAAACAATGTTATAACCTTAAGAATGAAGAATATTGTAAACATACAAAATGTTTGTTCTGTGCGCTGTTACTGTCTGTAAGATATTAATAAACATCGATACTAATGGATAGTTATAAAGACGAGGTATAAAACCTCTCTGCTTTGGACTCCGTACGATCATTCTTTAACGCATGTCTGTCAGCAACTCTTATCATAATAGCTATCCCGACATATTATGAAATCGAGATAGCTTTAACTATCAACCGGATTTCGGATCTATTAATCTGACTTTACTTATGAATGGCAACCAATGTACTTGAAGATAAGCGACTTATAAATCATCGACCTCTTCCACAATCCCAATGAAGACATCCTGGCATTCCTAACTTATAATAAGTACTATAGTTCCTTTGGGTTCGAGCGCACCTGCGTCCACCCAACAGACCGGTGTGGCTAAATTTGCCGACTCTGTCAGGCAAGCAGCTGTAGGGCCTAAAAATATAGTTCCTAATATTAATTACAATCTCTTCAACAGGTTATTCGAAGAAAACCAAGACTTGCTGAACATGTTCGAGAAGTTTCGCCAGTGTCGGACGAAAGAGGAGCAGATCAACTCGATGGAGCTCGCAGAACACGCTAACAACGTGATGAACACTCTGGATGAGGGCATCAAGGGACTCGATGATCTCGACAACTTCTTCGAATACATACATCAGATTGGGGCCAGTCATAGAAGAATACCTGGCTTCAAGGCTGAATATTTTTGGGTATGTGCTTTTGATGATACACACCAATCCGGAAATATTTAGGGGCATCTTACAGGTGATGATGATAAAGTACATAGTATGTCTGGGTTGGAAATTGTAATGCAAAAACATCGAAGAGCTTTTTATAGCAGTCAATTAAACGAGTACATTATGCAAATGATGGTAAGTGATATCTACTACGCATAAACACCAACATCCTCAAAAGAAAATGGGTGCGTTGCCAGCCTTAAAGGAGAGTGTGAGTGTGAGTCAGGAAGTGGAAGGAATCTCACTGAACTAAACACAACAGCGTGCTTGTCTTAAGCTTTGTATTCTGCAATCAGTATGTAGGTGCTGTTGTTTGGCAATGATGCCAACGGAATAAGCATTGTAATTAACTTCTAATTTCTCGGATCTCGGTGTAATTTAATAAATTAAGGAAAACTTAGTGTTATTAATATCTTGATAAAAGCGTACCGTTCACCATCGGGAGCGATTCTCTTGTCTCATGCAGACTAAAGAAACGAAATATTTTGTATGCTTATAAAGAAATCTATGTAATACCAAGTCAGTCCCTCCGTCCGTATACAGACGTGACGCGCATAGCTAAGACATCGCATATCGGTATACCAATATATTTTTATTGTGTACTAAGTACGTGATCTTTTCAAAATTGTGTTTCAGAAAATCGAGGCGCCGTTCCTCGCAGCCGTGGAGTCGACACTCGGCGACCGCTACACGCCAAATGTGGAGAATATATACAAAATCACAATTAAATTTATACTAGAAACACTCATTGAAGGGTACGAAATGGCTGGCAACAAACCCAATGCGACGTGAGCTTCAGATATGGAAATATAAACCCAATCGGATCTACATAATTTAGAGGAGCAACGGATTCGTACAAGATACTCTAAACCAGAACAAATCGATTCAAACTTCGTGATTCGCCAGCGTGTGAATAATGTCAATTGAAAGTGGGATACAGACGTTCGTAAATGCATCATGAAACTCTTGTGTGTATAATGTGAATATTTTAACGTATAGTTGTGTCGGTTCATTTAGCACGTCCGTACTTTTCTGATGACGCGTTTTGCAGTGGAGTTGTTTCTTTAGAATGCTTGTTAGTTACTATTAACTATTATGTTATGTTTAATAATAGCCTCAATGTAGATATAGTACATGGACTTGTGAATGTGTATTTATGAATGATATAAGTAACTTTTTTAAGCGTCACAAAGCTTGTTAACTAATTCATTCTTTGCTTCTAATTGTATTGGCTGGTCCAAATGAGATTCGAAATATTTTGGCAGTATTTATCTAAATTGCGTCTTCCGTGTAAATATTTGTTGAAGCTAAAGTATTACTAATTTACGGTAATTTTATTTTTACGTAAGCACATTAATTATTTAGATATAGCATTTTGAACTGATTCTATTAGCTTGTTTCTCAAAATTATCGATTGTAATTTTTCTAACTGGCATTATAAGCGTAGCTAGGAAGAAGCACACATAGGCGTCACTAACCTATAGTCTCCCAATAAATAAAGATGAACCAATATACTTTTACATCGTTCAAAACTTAACATCATGGGTTTGAGATTGTTCAACTCAAAGGTTATTGGATCTTTCTCTATTGTTATTGAAATTATGAAAATTGAAAACTACCATTGCTGATCACGTCGCAAACCCAGGAAATTCCTAGCCACGCTAATGAATGTCATCATTTAAAACATTTCTGTAATGTATTAGTTTAAATGGTCCTACATTTATAAAAATAAATGGTGCTTAACATCTAGTGCATCCCTTTTCCACGTCAAAGAGTAAAAGGGACAAAGAACTATCTAAGTCA
Organism: Clanis bilineata; assembly: GCA_036417725.1. Taxonomy (NCBI): domain Eukaryota; kingdom Metazoa; phylum Arthropoda; class Insecta; order Lepidoptera; family Sphingidae; genus Clanis; species Clanis bilineata. The sequence goes on along the minus strand of CM071154.1, from coordinate 15,454,798 downwards.
CGCACCGTTTTTCAAGACCGTACTGTCTATTCGCACAAATCGTGCATTTATTTTTCTGTAAATGTAACCAAAGATGGTAGAGGTAATATTTTTAAAGGGATATTTTTGAACTATACAAAATGTCTTACAAGTCAATTTCTATTTATAAATGATTCGTCAGGATCTATTTTATGTTCCTTTTAGAGAGTTTTACCTGTACTTACAGTGTGTGTAAGTTTAATTAAAAGACGAAGTTTCCATTCAGACTTGCCATTTAGAACTCTGCGAACGACTTTAAAAGGCACAGTTTTCATTGTCAGAGTCGCTTTCGTTTCAATTTACGATGAACAATGGTTTAATCTTAATTTATGTTGTACAAAAGCCGCACTAGGCGTCTACCGCCTGTCGCCATTTATTTAATTTTAGATAACATTTATAAACGTGTGCAGTGTGGAGTACTAAGTCTGTGAAGGTCCGTTGATTGAGCATTCGTCAACAGGGTTACTTGAAGTTTAAAATATCACATTTCTATCTCCCCTTATCGGCGAGTCTCAGAGAATTCAAAATTGTCATTGCTCGGTGTCGTAAAATGCGTGCCATTGTTGGTCCTGGCTTACAGGAGTTACAGTGGCGGGTGTGTGGGCGCGATAGTCTCGTATCTTCCCTTATCCCACCTTAATGTAGGGTCGGCGCAATACACTAACGCCCGAATACTGGAAAGTAACGGCTTCTTACATTGATTTTCGTCATACAATGTTGGCAGTTAAGATGGCCTTAAACGAAATAAGGCGACCCTAAGTGTATGAGTATTCGGCGGTATTCCAACCATTGTAGAAAGGATCTGGCTTATATTTTACGGCCGACTGCCTGCCCGACGTTAACCTCCCTCTATGAGATACAGTCCCGGGAAGTGTTTAATGTTGAAGTCTCGGGTTCGATCCCCGAGTCGGGAAAAAGTAATATTGGGTTTTTCAATTCAGTATCAGCCCGGAGTCTGGAATTCATACCATATATGGCTGCGATCGCCTCCTTGGTCTAGTGGCAGCATGTATGGGCTGTGGACTGGGAGGTCCTGGGTTAGATTTCCAGGTCAGACAAAGCAAATTTTCTAATTTCATTTGCCTGGGACTGGTTCCCTCAGAGGGGGTTGACGTCATGCAGGCACTAAATCCTTTCTGCAACATACTTGAAAAAGTGTGTTGCGCCGACCCCACATTAAGGTGGGTTAAGGGCAGGTAGAAAGAAAGAAAAAGAAAGGCGATAGGGTCGCCTGCTATTACATCTGGGATGGAAGTAAGCTCGGCGAAATGTGGGTGTTTTAGTTCGCCTATACCTACACCTTCGGGAATACAGGCGTGACCGCATGAATCTATGTATATATTAAACCAGCTTTCGTTAGTCCACATACAAGCCCCATAAAGCTTTTATGAAAAACATATGTGTACATCTGATACAAATAAACATAAGAAACATACACTGAACGCCCACGGCAGCGATTCAAACTACACTTTCATATAAATAAATACTTTGCCGGTACTTTATGGGCAGTGGAGTATTTCAACTGTAGCCGAAATATTGTTTTCATATTACTCACGAGCCACGTCATGTATCCAGATGTTACCCCACTGCGAAAAGAAACAAATTTTGGAATAGCGACATGTGGTGAAAGATGTCAAAAGAACATTTTGGTCGACATTAAATTATATACAACAGATTCTTTTGTAATCCAATGACGAGTAAGCCGCTCATGAAACAACACAATCCGCACTTTAAATAATAAAGCACTGATTAGTTCTACAGTGCGCTCGTCAGCCTGAGACTTTGTTTTTTATATAGCAGACTGGCAAACGAGCAGATGGGTCACCTGATAGTAAGTGATAGCCGACAATAGACACCCAAAATACAAAAAGAATCATGGATATATTGCCAACCTAAAAGAAGGGAATGGAAGGAAAGGAAAAGGGAGGAAGGAAATTGGACCACCGGAAATCTCACTCAACGAACGAAACGCGACAGCAAGCTGCCACTTTAAGTCGGTTTTCTGTGAGACAGTGGTATCAAACCGGTCGAGCGGGCCCATTCGTGCTGTAGACGTAACTGTCTGGCGTGGCTCTACCACTCAAGCACCATTCGATTTTAAGTCTCATATTAGTCCCTCCTGGTAATTAAACCGAAACACAACATAGCAATCAATGTTGTGTTTCGATTTAATACTGTTTGGGGGTAGAATTAGAACTACCCAGACAGTATCTCCTTTGGAAGAGCCCTACCACCAGTTATATTGCTTTTTGGACAACCTCGTAAATACATAAAAAGTAAGTAAGTTTGTATTGTAAAAACATAAGCTCACGCCTGTATCCCCGAAGGGGTAGGCAGAGGCGCACTAGCGAACTAGAACACCCACATTTCGCCGAGCTTAGTTCCGTCCCAGATGTGATAGGGGGCGAGCCTATCACCAAATCGGGCACAATTTCCAGACTCCGGGCTGATATGGAAAAGTCCAATATCACTGTGCCCGACACGGGGATTGAACCCGAGACCTCAGAACCGTAGTCGTACCGAAATACCACCACGCCACCGAGGCATTGATTAAATAAGTAAATAAATAATATCGCTTTCAAAGACAAGTCAGGTACAATCATGCTGTCTCTGTCGTAAATAACATAGTACAATCTAGCGTCGCTTGAATGTGGCATTTATGGGTCTTGATGTGCACTATCCACAGTTTATACGCCATAAAACCGTTTTATGTCAGTTGTGTTTTGAGCTTCCTATACAGAAGCGAAGGGTAAACGTTTTGAAAAAGGAGGCCAATGCTATCTAATTATAAAAGATAACCCTGATTGGAGACTATTCCACTTTATTATGGGTTCGACGTAATTAACTTTTCGACTGACTTCCAAAAAGGAGATGGTCCTCAATTCGTCGGTATTTTTTTTATGTATATTACCGAATTTGGACCGATCTTTAAAATTCTTTTTGTGTTCGATAGAGCTTATTATAATAAAGCCATATAAATTCGGTCACGATCGGATTTGAAGTCGGACCGTTAAGTTTTTAAACTTGTGATTACTATTTCAAGCATGATGCAGAAATGACTTTACTTAGATTTTCCGACTGGCCGCGTGCAAACTTGTGATTGGAACCCAGGTTCTCCCGGTCCAGAGCCAATAAACCAAGGAGATGACTAATAATTATGACTATAGTATTATTGTTTATTTATTATTTGTTGTCGCCTCTTTGGTCTACAGGCAGTGTATATAGGCTGTGAACTGGGAGGTCCTGTATTCGATTCTCAGGTCGCGCGTGATGTTTTTCTAACACTTTGCCCGAGACTAGATCCCGCAGATGGAGGTTGACGTCAGGCAGGCAGCCGATCATAAAACCTTAGGCAAATCTTTTCTGCAATACGCTTGGAAGTATGCGGTACACCGCACTCATAAAAGTGTGATTTTTGAGTTTTTTAAAACATTATTTGTTTTTAATTTTTTTGACTCTACAAAAGCGTTATCAGTACCTAATTACAGTCTTATCAAAGACTTGATTTTCAGTGAATCGTATTTATTTTTTTGTTATCCTGGTGATCCTGGTCATGATACCAGTAGCCCGAGCACGAAAAACTAATGTAAATGTAAATGTATTCGAGTTCGCTGCGCACTGATGACGTTTGGTTAATATTTCATACAAATTTCATAGACGCGCATCGAGTTCGAATACATTTACGGTTGTCAAAAATTTTCCTGCTCAGGCCGCAGGACAAAATTATTAAATTATATTATTGTCATCAGTCCTTGAGACGTGTGCCAATTATCAATTTCATCAGACGTCTAGAACATGACGAAAATCACGTTGAAAGATTCCATTACATAGATCACATACATATATAATTAATTAATCCATTAATTCATACAGGTGAAGCTAATATAAAGCGTGTAATAAAATCGATATAAAGTAAATTGAAGCGAAAGCACTTCTATACCGAATAATGTAACCAAATGTACGTCAGTTTGTAAAAAAAAAATAACAATTGTATTTATATAAATAATTTTATGATAAACGATGGATGTGTTATACGTAAAATATAAGATCTGTGTAATGAATTATGGTATTATTATTTAATTCCTCATCATCAAACTTTAGCTAGATTTACTGGAGCATTCACTGCATGCAACCTAGTCTAGGTCAGTGGCGTGCATTGAATATCGACACAGAGACATTGTCAACCCTGACAATTTGCTAAATTTACATATTGAAAGAACAAAATGTCACCAAAAAGTTTTTCAAACAGCGCTGGGTGTATTATTTTAAATCGAGTTGAGAATGATCATGATAGTTAAACTAAACCAAGAGTAAATTTAAGAAAATAATTAATCAAGCATTGTCTCATCATCATCATCAGCCATAGGACGTCCACTGAACATAGGTCTCCCCCAAAGATTTCCAGATCGACCTGTTGGAAGCGGCTTGCATCCAGTGACTTTAAGCATTGTCTACCCTAATCTAAATGCCTGTGCACGTCACTGGTCTAGAGATCCAGTCACGGGAAAATCTCGTTACAAAGGCACGTTGCCCCACCCGGGGTCTGTTTTCTGAACCCAGGACCTACCGGTTCACAGGCCGTATGCTACCGCTACCAACGGGGCCACCAAGTAGGCAATACTAACATAGTGTAAGTTAATTGTCTAGGGGAGCTCACGTACTCCAGGCAAGTGGTTAGAGGTAGAAATTAAACATTGGAGTAGGATAAAGTTAGATGGAGGAAGAATTATGGTACAGAAGTACGTCAGTCGCATATATATTTTTTTTATAGCAGAGATTGGCAAACGAGCACATGGGTCACCTGATGGTATGTGATCTCCACCGCCCATAGACACCCAAGACACAAAAAGAATCATGGATGCGTTGCCAACCTAAAAGGAGAAAATGGAAGGGGTGGGAAGGGGATTGGGAAAGGGAGTGGGGAAATGGGCCACCGGAAATCTCACTCACCGAACAAAACGCGACAGCAAGCTGCCACTTTACGTCGGTTTTCTGCCCAGACCGTACCAGGGTTGCGTTCCCGTGGACAGCACAAAATGCGCTGGCTGGACGTTTTGGAAGAGGATATGAGAGTCATTGAAGATGCTCAAGACCGGGCGAAGTGGAAGCATTTAAGTAGGAAGGCAGACCCTGGCAGCAGGCCGGGATAACGCCATGCAGAAAGAAGAAGAAGAAAAGAAGGAAGAATTATGATAAGGTAAAATACTTAAAACCAGCGGTAGCTCAGTTGGGAGTACTGACTACCAAAACGAGGGTCAGAGATCAAGATCAACCACAAAAAGAACATGCACCTCTGACTTTTTTGTCGTTTGTCCGAGTAAAACGTCGTGAGGAAACCTGCATACCTGACAATTACTCCACAAGAATTTCAAAGGTATGTTTTTTCCGGGTACGGCTAAGTGACTACACTGCATCCGATGGTAAGTGTAGAGTAGTCCAAAAAACTAGCGACCACTGATAAACAATGGGGTTATCAAGTCATGCCGCAAGCCCCTCGAGAGAACAGGAAGTATAGGTACTGGCTGATCCTGGAACGCGAACCACACACGGAGTGTAGATTACTATGGCAGTTTTTAGCACCATGTGTATACATGAATTTGTGCCCGATATGGCGATAGGCTCGCCCCCTATCACATCTGGGACGGAACTAAGCTCGGCGAAATGTGGGTGTTCTAGTTCGCTAGTGCGCCTCTGCCTACCCCTTCAGGGATACAGGCGTGAGCTTATGTATGTATGTATGTATGTATGTATGTATGTATGTATGTATGTATGTATGTATGTATGTATGTATATATGTATGTATGTGTATACATGGATGACACCGAATATTGGCTGCCATACGTCGAATACAAATATCCTACCTCCAGCTAAATATGAAGTCTACCAACCCGCATTAGGTCAGCGTGGTAGATAACGGACTAACCCCGCTCTAGAAAGTCCGTGGCAAACAGTGGGACAGTAATATTAATAATCCTTACTAAATAATAAAAGCGAAAGTAACTCTGTCTGTCTGTCTGTCTGTCTGTCTGTCTGTCTGTCTGTCTGTCTGTCTGTCTGTGGCGTTTTCACGTCTAAACCGCTGAACCGATTTTGATGAAATTTGGTATGTGGGTACCTTGAACCCCAAGGACGGACATAGGGTACTTTATTTTTTTTAATTCAACCCCTAAAGGAATGAAATAGGGGATGGAAGTTGGTATGGGAATTTTGGAACCGCTTAATGGATTTTGATGAAATTTAGTATGAGGATACTTTTGACCCTAGGGATTAAAATGGGGTACTTTATTTTTTTTCATCAACCCCTATAGGGATGAAATAAGGGTTAAAAGTTTGTATGGGGATTTTAGGTCCAATTAATGGATTTTTATAAAATTTGGTATGGGACAGTGGATACCTTTGAGTTTAAGGATACAAATGGGCCACTTTTTTAAATCAACCCCTAATGGGATGAAATAGGGGATGAACGTTTGTATAGGAATTTTAGGCCCACTTAATGGATTTTTATGAAATTTGGTATGGGATAGTCCATATCTTTGAGTTTAAAGACACAAAAGGGCTACTTTTTTAAATCAACCCCTAATGAGATGAAATAGGGGATGAAAGTTTTTATGGGAATCCAGAAACCGCTGAACGGATTTTTAAGAAAGTTGGTATGAGGATAGTTTTAGCCCTAAGGACAGAAATGGGGTGCGATATATTTTTATCCTACAAAGGGATGAAATAGGGGTTGAAAATTTGTTTCTTTGTTTCTGGACCGATTGACTTCAAAATCGATATCTGAGTCACGCCGCGGTTCCGAATGACAGAACCGCTGTCAGACCTGTCAAAAGTGGCCGCCATTTTGTTTTTCTTTGTTTTTGGGCCAATTGACTTCAAAATCGATATCTGAGTCGCCCCGTGGTTCCCAATGACAGAACCGCTGTCAGACCTGTCAAAAGTGGCCGCCATTTTGTTTTTCTTTGTTTTCGGGCCAATTGACTTCAAAATCGATATCTGAGTCGCCCCGTGTTTCCCAATGACAGAACCGCTGTCAGACCTGTCAAAAGTGGCCGCCATTTTGATTTTCTTTGTTTTTGGGCTGATTGACTTCAAAATCGATATCTGGGTCGCTCCGTGGTTCCGAATGACAGAACCGCTGTCAGACCTGTCAGAAGTGGCCGCCATTTTGTTTTTGTTTGTTTTTGGGCTGATTGACTTCAAAATCGATATCTGAGTCGCCCCGTGGTTCCCAATGACAGAACCGCTGTCAGACCTGTCAAAAGTGGCCGCCATTTTGTTTTTGTTTGTTTTTGGGCTGATTGACTTCAAAATCGATATCTGAGTCGCCCCGTGGTTCCGAATGACAGAACCGCTGTTAGACCTGTCAAAAGTGGCCGCCATTTTGTTTTTCTTTGTTTTTGGGCCGATTGATTTCAAAATCGATATCTGAGTCGCCTCGTGGTTCCAAACGACAGAACCGCTGTCAAAACTGTCAAAAGTAGCCGCCATTTTGTTTTTCTTTGTTTTTGGGCCGATTGACTTCAATATCGATATCTGAGTCACCCCGTGGTTCCGAATGACAGAACCGCTGTCAGACCTGTCAAAAGTGGCCGCCATTTTGTTTTTCTTTGTTTTTGGGCCGATTGATTTCAAAATCGATATCTGAGTCGCCTCGTGGTTCCAAACGACAGAACCGCTGTCAGAACTGTCAAAAGTAGCCGCCATTTTGATTTTCTTTGTTTTTGGGCCGATTGACTTCAAAATTGATATCTGAGTCCCCCCGTGGTTCCGAATGACAGAACCGCTGTCAGACCTGTCAAAAGTGGCCGCCATTTTGTTTTTCTTTGTTTTTGGGCTGATTGACTTCAAAATCGATATCTGAGTCGCCCCGTGGTTCCCAATGACAGAACCGCTGTCAGACCTGTTAAAAGTGGCCGCCATTTTGTTTTTCTTTGTTTTTGGGCCGATTGATTTCAAAATCGATATCTGAGTCGCCTCGTGGTTCCAAACGACAGAACCGCTGTTAGACCTGTCAAAAGTGGCCGCAATTTTGTTTTTCTTTGTTTTTGGGCCGATTGATTTCAAAATCGATATCTGAGTCGCCTCGTGGTTCCAAACGACAGAACCGCTGTCAAAACTGTCAAAAGTAACCGCCATTTTGTTTTTCTTTGTTTTTGGGCCGATTGACTTCAAAATCGATATCTGAGTCACCCCGTGGTTCCGAATGACAGAACCGCTGTCAGACCTGTCAAAAGTGGCTGCCATTTTGTTTTTCTTTGTTTTTGGGCCGATTGATTTCAAAATCGATATCTGAGTCGCCTCGTGGTTCCAAACGACAGAACCGCTGTCAGAACTGTCAAAAGTAGCCGCCATTTTGTTTTTCTTTGTTTTTGGGCCGATTGACTTCAAAATCGATATCTGAGTCACCCCGTGGTTCCGAATGACAGAACCGCTGTCAGACCTGTCAAAAGTGGCCGCCATTTTGTTTTTCTTTGTTTTTGGGCTGATTGACTTCAAAATCGATATCTGAGTCGCCCCGTGGTTCCCAATGACAGAACCGCTGTCAGACCTGTTAAAAGTGGCCGCCATTTTGTTTTTCTTTGTTTTTGGGCCGATTGATTTCAAAATCGATATCTGAGTCGCCTCGTGGTTCCAAACGACAGAACCGCTGTCAGACCTGTCAAAAGTGGCCGCCATTTTGTTTTTCTTTGTTTTTGGGCCGATTGACTTCAAAATCGATATCTGAGTCGCCCCGTGGTTCCCAATGACAGAACCGCTGTCAGACCTGTCAAAAGTGTCCGCCATTTTGATTTTCTTTGTTTTTGGGCCGATTGACTTCAAAATCGATATCTGGGTCGCCCCGTGGTTCGGAACGACAGAACCGCTGTCAAATCTGTCAAAAGTGGCCGCCATTTTGTTTTTCTATGTTTTTGGGCCGATTGACTTCAAAATTGATATCTGATTCGCGCTGTGGTTTCGAACGACAGAATCGCTCTCAAACCTGTCAAAAGTGGCCGCCATTTTGTTTTTATTTGTTTTTGGGCCGATTAACTTCAAAATCGATAGCTGGGTCGCCCATATTTAGACTAAAACGACAGGGCGGATCGACAAATCAAAAGTTTTTTCCGTTGGCCCTACAAAATACGCGTGCGGAGCCGCGGGCAAAAGCTAGTTATACATAAATCATAACATATTCAAAACAATGTATTGAAAATCGAACCAATATTTTTTATTACAGTCCTGTTAGTTAACTAGGTCATCGAATCAGACATTCAAATATTACATCCGTTGAACAAAACGGTTCTCAAAATTATGAGTTCTACCCATTAAGTATTATAATAATGGATATATAAATAATATCAATGACGTATACTGCCCATAGTTTCATAAAAGGCTTTCAATATTATCATACAATTGGTGCAAATGTAAAGTGACTATTGTTTAGTGATGTGCTTTCAATTATAACGTTATATTGTATTTACCGACAAACTGTTATAATTTTTTAGCGTTTTATGATATGTAAGTGGTGAAAAAAATATTTGAGACAGTTTTTTTATAACCCATTTAAAGTATCTTATTTTTAAAACTTTTTGAACAGTTTAGTATTCGAAATCATATTAAAATTCAATAATTTTACAGTAAAATACTATAGTAGCGATACAAAGGCAAAATACATAGTAAAATATTTTCTTTTGACGCAAGTAAATTGTTCCAAAACCAGGTTATGTATAGTACCTCTAAGTATAATATTTTAAGTATATTACTATGTTTACGGTTTTTATTGATGAAAACACTTTCTTTGTTGCATAAAGAATGCGCCGAGCATCGAGCATGCAAGGCAAGTATGCATAGATAATTGGTGCTTTGTATAAAAGCAACTCAGAATACATGAATGCTACTAAAGTGACCTAAATAGTATATTTATGATACCTCTTCTAGTATATTCTAGTATATCTGTCGGTCTAGAAATCTTTAACTGGAGCCTATGTTCAGCTGATGATATACCCTTTTTAGTTAAACCACTTAATCACTAACAACTCTCACAAAAGCCTATCTCATTCAAAAAATAATTTGCAGAGGCGATAATTCACGGGTCATAAAAAAGAAGTTGTTATCGTAATCAAACAAATGTTCAAATTATACAAATGATTAGTAATTTGAATCAACGAACAGCCTTATTATAATTCGCACCACGTTGACATTTCACACTTTCTTGAATAAAATTCATATTTGAATTAGGACGGAGCGAAATATTGTTTTAATAAAGCGTGCTAATATTTTAAGACAGGTCGTTCGTGGCTCAGTTTATTTGAATATCTGGTAAAGGTATTGGATGGACGCATTATTGCCCTATAAAAGTGAAATGCAGAAAAAATAATAATAAGATTAAAGAGTGATGGTGCAAAATTTACACTCTTGACAGAGTGTTCGTGGTCGTCACTTCAGGATTTGTGGCACGCTTAATAATTTGCCACCACTCATCATGAGAAGCAGCTCTTCAGGTGCATTCGTTAAGAGAGATGTTCAGCGATGCCTTAACCTGGTCAGTCCACCGCATAGGTGTCCTACCGCGCGTTCTAATGCCTTGAAAATGTTCTTGTACTGCAAGGCTTTCTTTTCCTACCAACAATGTTTCTATATTTCTCGTCTTTACATCGTATCGAAAAATTATAAAAATAATATTAAAAAGATCTTATGAACAATATAACTTTAATTGTTATAAAAGATAACAGCTTTAAGTGCTATAAACGTTCGTTGTCACATCACTAGGTTACAGTGTCGGTCATCGTCATTGAGTCAGTAACGAAAAAATAATCGATCGATTCACTTGTGAAAATCATTAACAGTCAACTCAGTCAATAACAGTGACCGACTAAACATTGTTATTGCCTAAATAATTGTGTTTTAGTGATTAATCAAGTTTAATTTTTTTTTGCAACGCCATCTAGTTCAGTTTAGTCGAAGTATTTTTGATTTAAGCGCTTTTCAAACTTAAAATCCTTGTGAGTTTAATAAAGTAATTCGAGCTTATTTTTTTGTCGTGGTAAAAGTGAGATATCTCATATCACCAAATATTTCAAACAACGTTTTTTTATTCCTATATACATATATGTATGCACATAGTTGTATAAATATCGTCACCTCTTTAGTCTAATGGCAGCATATATGGGCTGTGGACCGGGAGATCCTGGGTTTGATTCCCAGGCCGGGAAAAGATAATTTTCTAATTTCGTTTTCCTGGGACTGGATTCCCCAGAGGCGGTTGACGTTAGGCAGGAAGCCGGCCGTAAAAAATAAGCCAAATCCTTCCTGCAACATGCTTGAAAAAGTATGTTGCGCTGACCCCACATTAAGGTGGGATAAAGGCAGGTAGAAAGAATTGTTGCATAAAAATAACATTTTACAATATTTATATCACACTAAAAATACGCAATAAGGAAATTATTTTGATTTTCACATTGGTATGTGTACAATACCAGTACAATATCAGTATATTGTGTACTTTTAAATGCATACGAGACCTTTCTTTAAAATAATGATCGAAAACTAAAGGACTATGATAATAATAATTATTATTTGATCACTAACGATCCGTGTATTGTCCTTGCTAAGTATCTCTAATCATTTAACGACGTCAAGAAAGAGATAAGACGATTGTAACATATTTTAGCTCCGTCAAGCCTAAACAAAAATAAACGAATAAATATTTTGCATCTTTGCCAATATCATTTTCATAAAATCAATTTCGTCAATACTCAGTCAGCTTCTGTGTAATATTGACCCATACTGAGCCGGCGAAGATTATTTCTCTAATAATAGAACAGAAGAAAGATTTATTAGTTTGATTTTTAACTCGCGGTTTTCGATACTTGCGTGCGGGAGTGTGCGGTACTCATTTTACCAAACAGCCGTCTATGTTTAAAACAGATAGTTTTTAAACAGTGCTACAATGTAAATGTAAAAACGTTATATAGAAGTGAAGATAAGACTAACGGTACAACAATAATACATTTAGTGTTAAAAAGTGACTGTGAGTCTCATACAAAAGTTGCCATCAAACCCTGGATCATCATGGGATGTGAGCTGACGAAGCTGGCAGCGTCGGAGTTTAACCATGACCTGATGGACCGCCCCCCGCCGCCTGCCGACCCTCGGTCACCTCTCACGACAAAGCAGCAGTACTGCATGCTGGCGTCATGGAAAGGAATCTTCAGACAGATCGAACAAACTGGGATTGTCCTGTTTATTAAGTAAGTTTTTTACTTAATTTCCGACGATTGACTACCTATAGTCCGATTTCTAATTAAATGGAGTAAAATGACATTTCAAATGCTGCAATTTTTTCATCAAATTTAAAAAAGGCTGTGGTAAAAAGATCAAGATTATTTAAACATTTTAATTCGGTGAACCATTTTATGGTTTCATTTTCTAAAGTTCAACACAAAGTTGTAATTCCTGCCTAATGTGTGATTAGTACTGCATGTCTACTGAATTATAGTCATAGTAAATTACTGCATGCTAAGTTATTGCACGTCTACTGGAATTATAGTCATGGTTCATTATAAACAACTTAATTTTTCTCAAATAATAAAAGTAATATTTGTAATTTTCATTGTTTTTATTTTGCGTATTATTGTGATTATTTACACAGATATTTAGGATTGAGCTAAAACTTCTAAAATACGCAATAAAATTATAATTTCGAAAGCTAGTGCTGGATTATTGTTTCTTTAAATGATAAAAAACAATTGGATCAATCACTTTGTCTTGGAAGTAAGAAACATTATTTTGTAGCAATCGGAATATAATACCGAGAGAAGCAATAAATAAATGTATTGCCGTCTCTCATACCATATCTAATATATTTAAATTGCTTTAATAATTGATTAACTAGTACACATAAGATAATATTGTAATAACATAACTGGTATAATAGGCAAAGAGTGCCCAGTCCGTGGCTTTGCTGTGCTGTTGGCATTGCAAAGTCCATGGGCGGCGACCGCTTACCATCATGGAACGCACCGTCGAATCGATGCCCGTGTTGCAAGATTTATAATTTTGTATAATATTGTATAAAAGAGTTAGTAATCGTCACATTACTATGATAAACTGTTATCCTTGGCCGACACGGCGGTTACCACTCAGGTGGCGGATGGTCACCTGGCTTTGTAATAAAACCTTCGAGCAGCTGCTTTGATTAACTGTATTACTAGATACTAGTATTACACTTGAGTACAATTTGGGTTCAAGCCTCTATTCCGGCAAATCCCAAATTATGAAGAGTTTTTTCATCTATTTGAGATGAGAGTGTCTGATTTAAATAGTCAGAGGCGGCACATATATATGTTCCATAAGCGTATGGGCCACCGGAGGCCGATTCGCCCGTGACTATCTACGGACAGGCTTTCAACGAGATTTGATATACATACTAGTATCCTCAATGACGCGCAAAGTATTATATAATAGCCATATAATAATACTGTCTTCACGGTTGGGCACGACCCTCTCCTATTCATAAAAGAGGAATACGCCCGAATGGTCAAACGCTACTCAACTTTGACGGGTTCTTAAATTGATTTTCACCATACAATTTAGGACATAAGTCCACCTTAAGTGTATGAACTTTCGGCGGTAAGTCTCCACACTAACTTCACCATGAATTTATTAGTTCCTTCACCGCTAAAGCAAGAGATAATCCATAATTATTTTCAAATACAAGTAAGTACCAATCAACCTGCAATCATTGTCTCGCCATGGCATTTTGTACTTCTGAGTTATCGTTGTTTAATATTGGAGATCTGTTTCGCACGTTTTTGCTGAACATACCCAATCTTACTTATAATAATTTCACAATAATGGCAAAAATATTTACAAAAGTAAATTCCCATAAATTATGATCATGAAAATATCACCAGACTTGCACTAGACATTGAAAACACTCGCAAATAGACTACATTCCGATGTGAATTGGTAGAAACAAACCGCGGTGAAATATAATGCTGTCGTAAAATATGAAGCATTTTTATTGGCGTATCTCAATGAATAATGATATTCCAAAACATTATAAGATTATGTGGGAAGTAAATATGAATTTGTATTGTTAAATTCAATAAGAAAAGTTAACCAAAATCTTTTTAGAATATAAATAATAATAAAGGACCTCCTCTACTTATGATAGCAGGAAGTGGTTACGGTTTAGTACATGCTGGCCGCTTGCGAGTTTTATTAATACTTCATATACCTTCGAAATTCTTGTGGAGAATTCTTAAATAATCAGGTTTCCTCGCGATGTTTTCTTTCTCCGTTATGCGATAATTCATCATACGTTCTTAGAAAAGTCAGAAATGCACATCGGCAGTATTTGTGCTTCTGCTCTTTGGAACCTTCAGTAGCCAAAATATTAGTTATCGTAATATTTTGGCTACTGTACCCTAAAACCCGCATGTCTTTAAATTATAAACATTCTCCATATATTATGTCTATACTACTCACATGTTTTTAATATATTTCTCTAATATCTGTAATAATTATGGTCACATAAAAAAACTGTAATTAAACGAATAGTCGTATTTATAAATGTATTTAAAATAGCATTTTAATTGTGATTAAGAGTTTTAGTCATTGCGTAAATTACTAAAATGATTATTTTAATATGTTATTTTTTAAGAAATTTCTGACAACTCGTAAAAAATAAAAATCAATAGATAACGTCAGTTTTTACCCTCGACAAAAAAGAGGAGTGTTGTTGGTTTGAGCCTTTATCTATATGTCTGTTCAGCAATCTTACTGATCATACGAAACAAATTAATTATCAATCACATGCCGCCAGTTTTCAAAAATACAATGGTGCCATCGAACCTTGAGCGTGATTCTCCTGGGGTTCGCAACTTATATGTAGTTTGAAAAACACGGCAATATTGTAAATAAGGATATGTCATTTATTTCGTTCGTCCTCCTGCTATCAAAAAACACATATTTATGTACCGACCCTGCTTTAACCACTAATTAATTAACGAGTAACAGCATTAATTTATCATCAGGCAGCTGATAACATCACTAACATTATTACTAACACATTAGGTTAATAATAAGCAGCGACAGCTCATTTGGGAATGATATGGACTGCCGAGACGACTGTCGGAGGTTCGAGACCAACACCAAAATTGAGCATACACCTCTGACTCTTCTATGTTAAGTGTGTTTTCTCTGCGGATTATCGCTTGCTATAACGGTGAAGGAAAACATTTTGAGAAAATCTGCATACCCAAGAAATTCTCCACAAGAATTTCGAAGGTATGTGTAGTCTACCAATCCGCATTAGGCCAGCGTGGTAGACTAAGGTCTAACCCCTCTCATTATTAGAGGAGGCCCGTGCCCAGCAGTGGAACAGTAATATTACAGGGCTAATATTATTATTATTAAGTTAATAAACATAATAATCTCACGTCTATATCCCCGAAGGAGTAGGCAGATGTGTTACAAATCCTTGAATGATACATGCAGCTCAATAAAGCTTTTGAGGGATATTTCTTACTTTGAAGTTTAAACTTATGTCGGGTGATATCCCAATTATATTTATTGACTTACAAAGTTAGGGCACCATTGAAATAAAACTTATTTTTATGGCTGCTATGGCTGTTTTTTTAGTGGGTTGGTAGGGAACTAGACAACCTACCTGATGGTAAGTGGTTACCATCACTCATGGATATGTGCAATGCACAGCAAAATCGGTGCCTAATATGGAAAAGGCACGAAAAGGAATACAAATTTTCAAAGGGAGCATTAAGACCGATTTAAAATCAGTTTTCCCTGATTTCTAAGAGCGATCTTATTATTCGTTTGACAGAGCATTGGTTATGACACTGCTCTGTGAACACCGCTGTCAAAACACTTCGTCAATTGAAAATTTCACCCAGCGTCACGCTGACGCAGGTCACTTTTAACCAAAGCGACTAATATTAGTTAATTTTGTCAGTGATCATCCTTCGAGAAACCTAACCTTCAGTTAGGAAGGAATATTTAACAAGATGTGTGTATACACACGAGATTTATGTGCGTTTCGTGTGAACTTCAGTTGTTTAGTTCAACATACTTTAACGTTAACGTACTAATAGCTTTTTTGGTTTATTCATTGTAATACGGGATGAGAGTACAGGCAGAAATATCAGCCTCCGTGGCGCAGTGGGCGAGTAGCCGGCTGTGAAGTGAGAGATTCCCACACCGAGACAAATATTTGTGTGTCCCACAGATATTTGATTCGGGTCAGAGTGTTGTGAGACCGAAGTCTCTCGTAGTTCCTGATACCCACGACAAAAGACTCGTATCTTACTGTGGGGTCAGGACTATATGTGTGACTGTTGGGTGTTATTTATTATATTATTTAAACATACGACGAACAAATACGAACGAAAATGAAATCAAACTCGAAACGTGCTCTTATTCCTCTTTAAAATGAAATAGCTTCACCGCGTTGCAATGATTTTGCCAATGTCAGCTTCGCAATGACTATTTTTGGCGGCAATTCCGTCCAGTGTGATGCCTTTCAGACGACCCTTTCATAGCGAATCGATCGATCAAAGCAAGTCAAAACTTTAAGACGAAATTCATCCAAAATCACCATTTAAATTTTTATGTTATATCCATCTTCGCTGAAGTGCATAAAACCACATCACTTTTAAACAATAACCACAACTTTACACAATAATGTTAAATAATTTTAACAAGCGACACCTGTCCTGTCAGAATTCTCGTCAAAACTCAGAAACGTGCTCATTATGAGTATTTATAAGTCGTATGAAGGAGTTTTGGCGGGAATTCTAACGGTGCGGGTGGTCGCTTGTTTTAATGATTTCATATTTTAGTCTAAAGTTGTGTTTGTGGTTTAAATGTGATGTGTATCTAAGCAATAAACATCAACGAAGATGGACAGTATGTGGAAGCTTTGAAATTAGTGATTTTGGATGCTTTTTGTCGGGTGGACGGGTCGACCATGTTTGATTCCTCCGCTGCGAGAAAATCGTCTAAAAAACATCAAACTGGAAGGAATTGACGCCAAAACTCCAGCAGGACCTTGAAATCGAACACATCCGACTTCATTGCACTTGCGAAAACTTAACTAAAAAAACAATTTCCCTAACTTGACATTGGCGTAATGCATTTCAATTGCCATAAAAAAAAAGTCGTATGAAGTAACCTAATGTCAAAATTGCACAGCGAACTTAACACATTAAATCCCGAAATCATTTCAATAAATACCCATACAATCTCACACAGCAGATACACTTTTAACATACTTTAAAAAGCCTAATCCCCATTAAATATTTTTTAAATAAGTTCACCCGTGTATCCCCGTGGGGGTAGGCAGAAATGAACTGGAGAACTAGTGCCACATATCGCCGAGTTTATTTCCGTCCCATCATGTGATAGAGGGCTAACGTAATACTGAGATCAAATTGAAGCCAAATCAATTCGGGTATGATGTATCAATTTAAAAACTCATAAACTGTGTTTGTGCTGGGATTTGAACCTAGGTCTTCACAATCCTCAGCCTACGTACTTTGCTACTAGGTTAACGAGTCATGTGTAAAAAATAAACATGGTTCAACAAGCTTTAAATATTTTAGGTTGCTTCCATAACCTCAATAATAAACTTAAGAACGCGAAGAAATAGCGATGTTTTTGTTTGAACGCGCTACTCTTTGCAACTATCGAATCTTGATGGAATCCATAAAATTTCCTTTTATTTCGATGTAACATAGTAGCAGTGTATATAGGCTGTGAATCGGGAGGTCCGGGGTTTGATTCCCAAGCCGTTTTAACCATTTTTACGAGACTGGATCCCCCAGATAGAGGTTGACGTCAGGCAGGCAGCCAATTGTAAAAACTAAGGCAAATACTTTCTGCAAAATGCTTAAAAAGTGTGTTGCACCGACCGCATATTACCCCGTCGGAGGCGGCACATATACATATATGTTACATAAGAGTATGGACCACCGGAGGCTGAGCCGCCCGTGACTGTTAAGGTGGGATAAGGGCAGGTAGAAAGAAAGGTAGAAGAAACGCATAAGAAACGTGATGTATTGTGTCATTCGCGTAAACGATGTCAAATAAATTTTCGAAATTATTTCACTACAAAACACATTTCACTCCTCTGCGTCGCAAATCGGGTTAAAAGCTAATTTTTTTTATTAGTGACATACTTTAACGACATACATAAATCGAAATGCAGACGTAAATGATTTATTTTGTTGTTAAAAATAATAATCATAATAACATTAGCTCTGTAATATTACTGTCCCACTGCTGGGCAAGGGCCTCCTCTAATAATGAGAGGGGTTAGGCCTTAGTCTACCACGCTGGCCTAATGCGGGTTGGTAGACTTCATATACCTTTGAAATTCTAGTGAAAAAATTCTCGGGTATGCAGGTTTCCTCACGATGTTTTCCTTCACCGTTATAGCAAGAGATAATTCACAATGAAAATACACTTAACAGAGAAAAGTCAGAGTTGTATGCTCTTTTTAGGGGTTGGTTTCGAACCGCCGACACTCGTCTCGGCAGTCCTTACTTCTCCCAATTGAGCTATCGCTGCTTTTTTATTTTGTTGTTATAATGTGGAAATCCTCGTTGAATAGATTGAGTAAAAAACAACATCCCACGCAAATCAAGAGGGTTTTCCAGACATGATGACGCACAGCCACCATCTGTTGCATTTTCCCTACAAACACTAATTGGAATAAACAACTTTCAAATAAATCTACTGCTATAAAAAAATTGTGTCTTCGCAAAATATCATTTCATTGAGAAAATATTTTTAATCGTTTACAAAAAAGTACGTGGTTCTCAATTTGGTACATATTTTCCTTTTTTTGACAGACTTCTAAATAGGTCCTCAATTATATTTGTCTAATTCGTCTGTATATTTTTGTGTATGTTACGCGGTATCTTCGCCAAATGTGGACCGATTTTCAAAATTATTTTGTGTTCGATAGAGCTAATTTCAAGGATGGTCCCATATAAATTAACTAGCTGACCCGCGCAACTTCGTCTGCGTATGAGAAAGAGGGTTGAAAGAGTGAGTCGTAGGCACCTATAGCACAATAATTCTAAAAGAGGTAATGGGATAATCTACTTCGGCCGTCAGTCACCCCGTCTTTCACACCGTCAGTTACACCGTCTGTCAAACCGTCTGTCACCCCGTCTCTTACCCCGTCAGTCACCCCCTCTGTCACACCGTCTGTCACTCCCTCTGTCACCCCGCCTGTCACCCCGTCTGACACCTTGTCTGTCACCCAGTCGGTCACCCGTCTGTCACCACGTCCGTCATCCCGCCTGTCACCCCGTCTGTCACCTCGTCTGTCACCCAGTCGGTCACCCAGTCTGTCACCCAGTCGGTCACCCCGTCTGTCACCCAGTCTATCACCCCGTCTGTTACCACGTCCGTCACCCCGTCTGTCACCCCTTCTGTCACCCGTCTGTCACCCGTCTGTCACCCCGTCTGTCACCTCTTCTGTCACCCAGTCGGTCACCCCGTCTGTCACCCAGTCTATCACCCCGCCTGTCACCCCGTCTGTCACTCCGTCTGTCACCCCGCCTATCACCCCGTCTGACACCTTGTCTGTCACCCGTCTGTCACCACGTCCGTCACCCCGCCTGTCACCCCGTCTGTCACCTCGTCTGTTACCCAGTCGGTCACCCAGTCTGTCACCCGGTCGGTCACCCCATCTGTCACCCAGTCTATCACCCCGTCTGTTACCACGTCCGTCACCCCGTCTGTCACCCCGTCTGTCACCCAGTCGGTCACCCCGTCTGTCACCCAGTCTATCACCCCGTCTGTGACCACGTCCGTCACTCCGTCTGTCACCCCTTCTGTCACCCCGTCTGTCACCCCGTCTGTCGCCCCGTCTGTCACCCCGTCTGTCACCTCGTCTGTCACTCAGTCGGTCACCCCGTCTGTCACCAGTCTGTCACCCCGTCTGTCACCACGTCCGTCACCCCGTCTGTCAACCCGTCTGTCACCCCGTCTGTCACCCTTCTGTCACCCAGTCGGTCACCCCATCTGTCACCCCGGCTGTCACCCAGTCGGTCACCCCATCTGTCACCCCGTCTGTCAATCCGTCATTCACCTCGTCAGTCACTCCGTCCGCCACCCCATCAGTCAGCCTGTCAGTCACCCCGTCATTCCTCACGTCGGTCACCCCGTCAGTCATCCCATTAGTCACCCCATCAATCACCCCGTTAGTCACCCCTTAGTCACCCTACCATTCATCCCCTTGGTCAACACTAAAATATTTTTTCAAATCGAACCAGTAGTTTCTGAGATATAAAATTCTGCGCTAGCAGCATTTTTCATTTCTGCTCCGCTTCTATTGGTCATAGCGTGATGTTATATAGCCTATAGCCACCGTCGATAATTGGGCTATCTAACACAAAAAGAATTTTTCAATTCGAACCAGTAGTTTCTGTCTGAGATATAAATTTTCCCGATTTGGTAACATTTTTCATTTCTGCTCCGCTCCTATTGGTCAAAGCGTGATGTTATATAGCCTATAGCCATCCTCGATAAATAGGCTATCCAACACAAAAAAAAAATTCAATTCGAACCAGTAGTTTCTGAAATATAGTCTTTTCAACATTTTTCATTTCTGCTCCGCTCCTAATGGCCATAGCGTGATGTTATATAGCCTATAGCCACCCTCGATAATTGGGCTATCCAACACAAAAATAATTTTTCAATTCGAACCAGTAGTTTCTGTCCAAAATATAAATTTTCCCGATTTTGCAACATTTTTCATTTCTGCTTCGCTCCTATTGGTCAAAGCGTGATGTTATATAGCCTATAGCCATCTTCGATAAATAGGCTATCCAACACAAAAATATTTTTTCAATTCGAACCAGTAGTTTCTGAGATATCGCCTTCCCCGGTTTTAAACATTTTTCATTTCTGCTCCGCTCCTATTGGTCATAGCGTGATGATATATAGCCTATAGCCACCGTCGATAATTGGGTTATCCAACACAAAAAGAATTTTTCAAATCGAACCCGTAGTTCCTGAGATTAGCGCGTTCAATCAAACAAACAAACAAACAAACAAACTCTTCAGCTTTATAATATTAGTATAGATTTACTTTTTAATTAAGTTACGATCGGATTCTAAGTCGGTCCGTTAAGTTTTTAAAATTGTATATTTCATTCTGGGAAACAAGGAATCTCTTATCGACCAATCAGCTTAATAAATGTTTTTTTTTTCCAATAGAAATCACATGTTTCATACATTTATGGCATTTACCTATAAAAAAAAATACCGGTAACATAAGCTTACGCCTGTATCCCCGAAGGCATAGCCAGAGACGTGCTAGCGAACTAGAACACCCACATTTCACCGCTTTATCATAAAGCTTTCCATCGCTTCAAAGCTGAACTTTGGATTGATTAATAAGCCATCGATTGACTAACGGTGAATACAATGATTCACATAAACTGGATATGATCTAGGTAAATGAGGGTGGTCTTTCTTTTAACCTGCCCGGAATTAACTTAGCCAGCAATTTTTTAAATCACACTAAGTTTTATCTTGGAGAAAATCGAACCCGGAGGAGTCTTAAGGCGCTCCTCCTCTACCTGTTTTTCTCGAAACAAAACAAAAAAACGGCAATGATTTTTTCTGTCCCTCATAGAACAATGGACCATAAATGAAAATGTGTAGCGAAACATAAGTAGTGTTTTGTGTAATGTTTTAGTGCCAAAAAGATATTTGCTCTTCTAGGTGCACATGCATATTGTAGGTATCTTGGCTTCCACATTTCTTCTCAATAGATACCAACACATTGTCTATTTTTACTACCAAGCAGCATTGTCCAAGCAATATTGTGTTTAAAGGATATAAGTCAGTGTATTTACTATCCATTATGAGACTTATCATCTAATGTTTCAAGTTTAACCAACGCTGCCAACGAGTAGATATTTTTCATACGTGAAGTGACCACAATACTGAAACGCAACTCAAACGATTGAGGTTGTGTTGTCATTTGAGGCCGCCTTATCTGTCAAAATTGTATAACACAAAATAAACGAAGTAGCCATTAAATTTTAGAATTCAGGGGAAATACGTTTATTTTTAACCTCAGAGTTTTAACTTCAATTTATTACCGACATGGATAACCCAACCGGTTAATCTTACTCCGCGGTCTAATTTTGTCACAGATTCATGTGATGCGGCAGAGCGGCAGTTTTGTGTCGATAATTACCCATCTTTGATCTGCCGAATGACAGAAATATCCAATCAGTTAACGGCCCGTTTGATTTGACAATTTATAAATCTAACATTTGATGTACAAAATCTAGACCGTTTGGAGTCAAAAATAATATTACTCGTCAAGGTGAAGGCCTAATTATATTGTCTTACTAAGGCAGAACTACCCTGGCTATGTCTATCATGTAATTAGAAAAGTAGGGGTATTTGACCGTCCGAAGAAGAACCTTGAGAAGAAGGCGACGTCTTCTGTGGAATTGTAGTTATAATTAATAAAACGATATTTTTAATAGCCTATTTGATGTCCCACTGCTGGGCAAAGACCTCCCATGCCACTTCTTCCGATCTTGTATCTCCTGTCACTTAGGACAAAAGCTGACTACGACATATTTCCATCTCTTTTTTGGCCATCCACGTCGTCGGTAACCGTCGGTTGGTGTCCAGTCAGTCATTTTTTTCTTATGTTTTCTGTAATTCCTTAATTTCTATTCATCCATACATGCAGCAGGCAAAATTGTCTATGGTTACTGGTACGCATCGAAAATATAACAGAACCACGCGAGTAAAACCGTAAGCTAAAGCTAGTGATTAATATTCCAGAGTACATTCTAATTTCTGTAATAAACAAAATGCTCTACATCTTGCAACAAATAACTTTAAGTAATCTGTCGCAGATGTAAACGTAAATGTTGAAACTTGAAGTGAAATTGCATTACATCTATCTTTTACTCTCCTAATATATCTGACACGAGATGTGAAATGAGTTTTACAATAGTAAGAAGGAAGATTTTCCATCGTTACAGCGGGTCTCCACATTCTCTAACTAAAAAAAGAAACGGCAAAGAAAATGCTTTCTTTAATTCAGGGACATATTAGGAATTTAATTGAGGGTCCTTATCCACATCTTATCGATAGCTTAGCGAGGAATAGAAGACACAAATGGGAGTACTGATTTATGTCGTGGACTCAAAATAACCTGTACCTATTCGTATTTCATCGCAGCGTATCTTAATAAAATATCATAAAACCGTCATAACTATTAACCGAAAGGTTTGTGAGTTGCGACTTGAGCTAAGTTCAGTAACGTTACATTCGTCTGGGTAGATAGTTACCGTTTTTCTAAAAGAATTATTTTCGTTGCTTAAACCTTATGATTTATTTAAATAGCGTAAATTTATAAAATTTCAGGCGGTCACGTCATGTAACCCTTATTAACGTTGTCAATTTAGGGTCGCGCCCCCGGGTCACCCGCTCGCACCGCCCCTGCCTCCGGCAACACCATTACCGGAAAACTGTTGATGCGTAATATTCAGGTTCAATAAATACAGAGCTTCAAAGAAAATATATTTGAGGTTCCTAATTGATTCTGTTGTGATTTTTAATAATGTTTTAATATGATTCGGCTACCAGCGAAATCATGATAAACTCTTCAAAACACGTCAGAATTGCAAAAGCCTCTGTCGAAAATCATATTAATTCAAAAGTTGGTCGGTAGAAAAGTTAACAACTGTTTTCAGATATACTTTTGACATCACCACAGTTTAATTTAATGTTAACGCTCAGCAGTGATGAGAGTAGGATAGGTACTTTAACGGCAAGATGATTGGCAAAATGATAATGATTTACATACGAATACGTAAACTAAAAACTCAATCGATCACAAGTTTAAAAACTTAACGGACCGCCTTCAAATCCGATCATGACCAAATTTATATGGGACCACCGTTGAAATAGGTTGTATCGAACACGAAAGAATTAAAAAATCGGTCCACATTTGCGGGAGATATCGCGTAACATTAAAAAAATACAGACGAATTGAGGACCTTCTCCTTTTTCGAAGTCAGTCGAAAAGGCTGTAAAGCATTCGAAACGTCGGGACTAAAAATAAAATAAATACTAAACAAATCGCGATAAAATCCGTAAAAACTAGTTTTATTTCAATGAATAACATTCGCGTAAATCTAAGAAATCATTATAAAAAGTGTTTATGCCAGTAGTCCGAGCACGAAAAACTAATGTAAATGTAAATGTATTCGAGTTCGCTGCGCACTGTTGACGTTTGGTTAATATTTCATATAAATTCCATAGACGCGCATCGAGCTAACATTCACGGTTGTCAGAAATATTCCTGCTCAGGCCGCAGAATCTTTTAAAGAGGAGTTTATTGTTATGAAAATCTTGCGTATTAATTACTAGGGGATGACCAGTGAACCCGTGATAGGGATAAACTGCTGCCCTTTCTAAAACCACCGCTCCTAATTATTAAGGGATGACATGTAGTGATGATTAATGAATTTGAAGCGGTGTTTGAGTCACACACAATTTGATGAATGCGCTCCTACGCCCTTTAAAACGGAGGTCATGTTTAGTTCCTTACATCCTAATTCATTGATCCCCTCTAAGTCTAGTGGCAGCATATACGGGAGGTCTTGGGTTCGATTCCCATGTCAGACGGGGTGTTTTTTTAACACTATTTGCACGAGACTAGATCCTCCAAAGGAGGTTGACGTCAGGCAGGCAGCTTATTGTCAAATTTACCCGAATTCTTCCAAGCCTGAAAAAGTTTGTTGCGCCGAACCCACATTCAGACGAGATAAGAGCTAGTGGAAAGAAAATACTTCAGCATCGATTGATTGGGACACCACCAAGATTCGAAAAGGGAATAGGGAATTAGGCCACCGGTAATCTCACTCATCGTACGAAACGATATGTCACTTTACGTCAGCTTTTCGACTTTAAACAGTTTCTTTCATTGAAGTTTCCGCAAGTGGCGCTGGTAGTGAAATATATGGCGAAAACGAAACTCATTGGTTCTAATAGCCCCCGTAGCACAGCGGGCGAGTAGGCGGCTGTAAAGCGAGAGGCCTCGGGTTCGATTCCTGCACCGAGACAAAGGTTTGTGTGGCCTACAGATATTTGTTTCGGATCTGGGTATTGTGACAACGAAAATCTCTCGTAGTTTCTGATACCCACGATACAGGTTTTACCTAGTGTGAGATCAGGACTATGTGTGTGTGACTGTTGGGTGTATTTATTTATTTTGAAACTTAACTGTCAAGGGGTACAGGGTAATTCATGTCTAACATAAGCCAAACATACATAGTAACAAAAGCAATTAATTTACATAAGAATGCAGGTCCTTACTCCGTACTGACCGCCAACTGGAACTTAATTGATGACGTCACACTTCCAAATGTCGAGTACAATGCATGTACAATGGTGTACCGACAATTGTCTGCCCATAAGTGGACAGTGGGCATACGTGACGTGTGTCCGAAGACTGTGATGACGGTTGCACAATGACAGTATACGCAACTGGCATTGGCATTATAGAACATACATAACTTCATACATATATTTCTTCCTATATCACCGAAGTGGTAGGCAGAGGTGAACTAGAGGTAGAAAACTACAAATCCCACATTTCATGGAGCTTATTTCCGTCCAAAATATGGTAACTTATTGCCACATCGGACCAAATTCCAGATCCCAGGCGAAAATTAATTGAAAACCCAATAACACTTTTCCTGACCTTTCAGGATCGAAACCTAGACCTCAGGAGTCAGGATGTAGTCGTACAGATTTAGACCTCTATTATACTAACAAGTTACCATTATCCTAACCAGTTTATACACATACACATGACATACACCAGTGTGTATGTCATGTGTATGTGTATAAACTGGTTAACTGGTTTGTCTGATAGTATAGAAACTAGGAAATGTTTGTATGTTTAAACTTGTCTGTTTGAGCTAAACGGCATAACATAACAATTGGGAGTTGAAATGACTGCCATGCCACGACTAAGTTAAAAACATGATCGTCCTTTCGAGGCAGATATATAAATATTATAACAACGACATAAGCTCACGCCTGTGTCCCCAAAGAGGTAGGCGCATTAGCGAACTAGAAAGCCCACATTTCGCCGAGCTTAGTTCCGTCCCAGATGTGATAGGGGCCGAGCCTATCGCCCTATCAGGCCCAAATTCCAGACTTGTCTGATACTCGATGCCCAACCCGGGTATCGAACCCGAGAACTCAGGACAATAGTCGTACCGCACACAATACCACTGCGCCACCGAGCCAGTAAATATATACTCATTGCAAATTATCGTTTGCTTTAACTGTGAAGGAAACCATGAGGAAACTTGCATACCCAAAAATTCTCCTAAAGAGATTTGAATGTATGTAAAGTCTACGAACCTGCAATTGGGCAGCCTGAGTCCTGGGCCTAGTGTCAGTGAGACCATAAGTAAGATGTACTCGTACAGGACGGATGTTATTAATATACATATTTTTCGTTGGAGATCATAATATCTATAGAAATACTGAACCAATTTAAAATATGAATCTACACTATCCCTAATTAACATAGGTTTTTATTCCAGCAATTATTATTGTTAAGGGAACGGAGCCCGGACAAAAATTAATGTAAAAAATCTTAATGAATTCTTTAAAATGCACGCTATTCGTTTGTTACCATATTTTTACGACCATTCCGTTACTGCGCGATAATAGAAACTTGGAAACTTTGCATAATTACATTTTACGATGGACGAGAGACGTCCTCTTGCAATAAAATGATACGCAACTTATTGCTTCATAAAATATGATTAAAGTCTTCTGCTTAATAAAGAACATAACCCCAATGGGTTTAAAAATGGTAATAATCTTTTTAACATGTATAAAAACTTATTGAATAATTCATGTTATTTTAAAGCATAGTTTAAGTGTTTTAAAGCAGACACTGAGAAACGTGCAGCAGGTCGATTCTCTAAGGTTTCATTTGTGAAATCAACGTTGCCGCAACGATGTTTTCATTTTTGTATCCAGAAAGGTACAAAGCGCACGCACTAGCGCTATGCGTGATGACGGCGCTTATGCGAACTAGCTCTCTCGAGCAAGGCGTTTGACATACATGTATGGAAAATGGTATTCTCTAAGACCCAACAACCTTGAACGCTGCGACGATCTCAACGATGTGCGCTGCGGGAACTCGTCGTCGATCGCAACGTTGTGGTGTTTCTTAGAGAATCGACCTGCAGAACGAGGTAATGGAGTGGTCTTCATCGCTCTCTAGGAGTAAGTTCCATCGAACACAAAAAGAGATATATCGGAGATATTGGGACACAAACTCATAAGATACCGACGAATTGGGAAACTCTTGATAGAAGTTGAAAAAAAACACCTGTATAGTCCAAGTATATGTTAATGCCAATACAAATGCTGATGTCGCGGCGTATATTGAACTAGCTACAATAACTTTTTAACATACATAGATAAGCTGTCGCCTGTATCCCCGATGGCGGATAGACAGAGGTGAACTAGCAAACTAGAACACCCACATTTCGCCGAGCTTAGCTCCGTCCCAGATGTGATAGGGGGCGAGCCTATTGTCTGGGCTAAATTCCAAACTCCGGGCTGATATGTAAACATCTAATATCACTTTGCCGACACGAGGATTGAACAGCAGCAAGTTGCACCACCACTATTTAAATAACAAACTGCGTGGCATATAGAACCGAGAATCAGTAAATGTTAAATCTCATAATTCCCAGTAATTAGGTTACATTACAGCAAGATAAAAGACAATCAATGCATCAATAAACTCTACTACGAATGATACATTATTCGTTATCACAGAAACTAATCTTGTTAGGCGCCCGTCGGTCCCTTCCTACGGCTTGATCTTTTATTCGTTCACAAAGGCCACTGTGCTCATTCATTTGCTGTAATTTCCTGTAAGAAACCGTTTTCTTTATTTACGACTGGGTTTCGTCCGTGACTTTGATCGTCTGCTACTAAGACTTGATATTGCTGAAAACTCTTTATAGCTTTTGATGGATACGAATATATACTCTGATATTATTATGAAAGGAATTCTGTTTAAGATAAAGGGTTATATAAAAACTAAGAAACATCTCGTTAGTATAGTTTTGGACAAAATAATAAACACTACATAAATCATGTGTGATTACGCTTGCACAAGCTATACGAACCAACGATAGGCGTTTCAGACTTAAAAAATACTTGATGTTTACCCCAGTTATAATTAACACATAACATAACATAACATTAGCTCACGCCTGTATCCCCGAAGGAGTAGGCAGAGGTGCACTAGCGAACTAGAACACCCACATTTCGCCGTACTTAGTTCGGTCCCAGATGTGATAGGAGCGAGCCTATCGCCATATCGGGCACAAATTCCAGACTCCGGGCTGATATGGAAACATCCAATATCACTGCCCGACCCGGGGATCGAACCTCAGGACGGAGGTCATACCGAAATAAAACTACGCCACCGATGCAGTTAGGCAGATATAATTAATTGAATAACAAACAGTAATTTAAATGATCATTGGAGCCCAGGATCTACATTAATTGGTTTTCTCGACCCATCATCAATGTCTCTTAACTAAAAAACTTAAACTGACTAAACAGCTTATAGCCCTTATAAGCCCTTTCAAAAAATGAGTGAGATTACCGGAGACCCGATTACATCCTCTGTTGCCAATTTCTGTAACTCTACCCCTTCCTTCCCAACGTACTGAAGTACAGCCTACCACTGAACTAAATGAATTGCCGATGTCCATGGGCGACGATAACCATCAGATGGACCGTCTGTTCATCTATCTTCGTAAAGCCAATAAAAACTGGAATTTAACTAACATACATTCTTACAAATTCCAGATTATTCGAAGAGAACGAAGAACTGCTGCATCTGTTTGATAAGTTCAGTGAGCTACGGACCCAGGAGGAACAGGCGCAGTCCGAGGAGTTAGCAGAACATGCCTCCAAGGTGATGCACACTCTTGACGAGGGCATCAAGGGACTGGCAGATGTTGACAGCTTCTTCGCGTACATCAGGCACGTGGGCGCCACGCATCATCAGGTGCCAGGGTTTAAAGCGGAGAATTTTTGGGTAATTATTCTTTAATAACATAAACTAATGCCAGTATTCCCGAAAGGGTGAGCAAAGGCGCAATGAGTGAAACTACATCTAGCCGAGCGTATTCCATCACCTCGTATGCTTTTTCAAGCGTGGTGCAAGAGCGATTTTGCTTACTTTTTATAACCGACCACATATCAGACGTCAACTCCCTCCAGGCATCCAGCAAATCCGGACCTGACCTGGGATTCGAACTTAGATCTCCCGGTTCACGGCCCATGTGTGGTATATGTCCACGGACAAGGAGCACTGCCGCTAGACTAAGGAGGCTAATAACCCATTTTGTAATGATCTAGCAGTGTAGGTGCCAGCTACATCCATAACAAATTTCATCAAAATTGGTCCAGTCGTTTGAGCATGAAGAAGTAACAAACATTCGCCTTTAAAATATTAGTGTTACAGTTTTATTTAGGATTTTCGTTTCTTCTTCCAGAAAATCGAGCAGCCATTCCTGAAGGCAGCCAAAACAACGTTAGGCGATAGATACACTCCCAACATAGAAAACATATACAAACTGACGATAAAATTCATACTAGAGAACCTCGTCAAGGGATATGAAGACTCCGCTGGAAAGGAAAACGGGAACGGCCAAACATGACACCATATGAGCAATACTGTATTTAAGCTTCTGCGAAAACAATGAAAAATATCCAAAACTATGACAAAACATCTTTCTTTCCGCCTGGCGTTATCCCAGTCGTCAGGAGCCTTCTTACTTAACGCTTTCACCCGTTCCGGTATTAAGTAACCTCCAAACTAAGAAGTTCTCATATCATAACATCCAGCCAGGTTTTTGGGCCGTCCACGGGGACGCATCGCTGGTACAATCTGGTCCAGACATTTGCGACCGACGTACTCTTGTGATTTCCTCAAAACGTGACCATGACCAAAAAACAACTTTAAATTATAATCTCCAAAGAAATATTATGTTATTAAAGACAAGGAATTTATAGAATGCTTCTGCAATAAAACTATTATATTCAGAGTATTTATAGTCAATACATAATTCGTATAATTTTCTTTTGCTATTTCTGCAAAACTATGTACCTAGTATTTACAATCGTTAATTAAGTCTAAAGCATCAGTTTGTCTATTATATCATAAAAACGACTCAGGCTCTGTATTATTAAAATTAAAAATTGTTACCAAACATTTTGTTTTAATTCTTCACCTCAAAGTTGGTAATTAACGACCGTTTTTGGCAACAGCAAAGACAACTGACAGCGAATTTAATGTAAACAAATAACAATCAGAGTTCAGATACGAGTCTTGTATCGTGAGTATAAAGAACTACGAGAGACTTTCGGTCTCACAACACCCAATCCCGAAACAAATATCTGTGGGTCACATACACATTTGTGCTGCCTCTCGCTTCACAGCCGGCTACTCGCCCACTGGGCCACCGAGGCTGTCTATAAATCTAAGTTCTAGATGTCGGGGACATTACTGCTCAATGTTGATCATAGGCACGCGTAGCAGGTAGTTAGAATCAAGTGAGGGACACCCTCGTCCCATCATTCAACTAAATAAAGTTTTGAAAACTCAAGATGTTTAGGAAGGGTGCTCATTAAGTGTTTGTATAGGACAACCGGCCTAAAAGGTACACCACTTTCTTCGCGTTTTCTTTGTTAAGTGAATTGTTAAGGATACTTAAGTCTACCTTGTTTTAGCTTGGCCTTTGTTTCCCTATTGCTTTGCAGCATTACATAGTTTTTTTTACTCTTTTTAACCTTCCTTTATCCCATCTTAATGCGGGGTCGGCGCAACTAAATTTTTCAAGCATCTTGCATAATCGATTTGGCTTAGTTTTTACCCCAACTGTCTGCCTGACGTTAACACTTGATCTAGGCCTAACCAAATCAAATTAGAAAAATCGCTATGTCCGACCGAAGAATTGAACCCAGGACCTCTTGGTCCACATACCATATATGGTGCCACTACTCTAAGGAGGCCATATATTTTTTTTTTACTACTGTAGTTAAAATCTATGGATTAAAACTCAACATGAATATACCTCTAAAGTTACTGTGCATATTCATTGTGGAAAGAAAGATCCTATCTATCTAATTTCCTATCCTGTCGGAGGCCCCGCGTTTTGCTTCATCCCTCTTCAGGTGCATCTATGCAAGCCGGTGGTCACTGTTTTTTTTTTATTTCCCTGCGCTTATCATCACGTGTATTACTATATTCACTTTACCGTTGTCAGATAAAAAACAATCAACAATATTGCAAACTCCAAATCAACAGAATCAAAGCCATCTAGATTCACATCCACTAACATTATCATCATGTCATTTTCAACAATGGGTTTCAAAGAATTCCAATCATTCATAGGAATTAACGAAATTAGAGACTATAGAGTATTATTGAAGCAAATGTTCGCTGAATTTTTGGGCACTTTCGTGTATCTGTGTTTGGCGCCTTTATCTGCAACGGGAGTGGTTGCTATGGCATTGGCTAACGGACTTCTCGTCAGTACTGTGGTACAGGTCATAGGTCATATCTCTGGAGGACATATAAACCCGGCAGTCACGGCAGGTGTCATGGTATGCGGGAATATTAAATTACTAAAGGCTGTTTGTTACATAGCGGCACAAATTTTGGGAGCTATCACAGGTATGGAAGGAACTTGATACGGTTATAATAAGAGATAGATTTCTGTCCGACATCGTAAAAATTGTAGGAAGATAGCTAGTCATAATGCCTGTTGGATAACGGTAATGTGAGTAATGACTAATGAGTATGCATAAAAGTAATGGGTATTCTTCTTTAACGTATTCTGCGACTAGATCGTCCAATACACATTTTCTTTTTAAGTGGAAAAAAAGTGCGAGGATCTCCATTCGGTCCCTATTTTCCTTTTTTATCACCACTCTATTATACTGCATATATATCTATTAGGCAACTACAGTTATCCATTTTCTACTAATGGACCTCAGTCCGTAAAGGCCCCAGTCCATTGCGTAACGTTTTAGAAAGAATCCATAAGTACCACAACGTCCCATATAATTATCACACAATAATTATTCACACACATCACACAACATCCCATATAATTATCACACAATAATTATTATGTCCAGCAGTGGACGTCCTGTGGCTGATGATGATGATGATGATGAATTATGAAGTTCTAAACATTATGTTGACATATTTTCAGGGTCAGCAGTGTCCTATGCAATGATAACCTCCTACAGAAGAGGCGAGTTTGGCACTACAACACCTCACCCAGAATTACGAGCAGACCAAGTGTTTGCGCTGGAGTTCCTCATGACTTTCCTGATGGTTGCTGTCGTCATCAGCGTTATGGATGTAAGGAGAGGTGCTAGAGGCTTAGGTTCTGCTCCCTTAGCTATTGGATTGAGTATAACAGGCTGCCAGTGTGCCTGTTTATCATTTACAGGATCGCTAAACCCAGTGAGGACCCTGGGTCCAGCTGTGGTTATGGATGAATGGCATCATCACTGGGTGTATTGGGTAGCACCGATGAGCGGTGGTGTGGTTGCTGGATTGGTATATAGGTTTGTATTTATGGAAACAGATGAGTAATTTGCTATGGCAGCAGAACTATGTGTGATTAAAAAAGAAATTTTTTGTGATGTGTTTCATTGTACCTATTTTTCTTTCCACCGGATTCCACCTCAATGCGAGATCGGTGAAATACTTTTTCAAGCAGGTTGAAGAAAGGATTTGGCTTAGTTTTTAGGACCTGCCTTACGTCAACCCCTTTCTCCCCTGAGGGATTCAGTCTCAGTCCAATTAAATCTTTACCAACCAAATTACAATCAGTTTCAGAACGAATCTATTTCATAATTCAAATATTTTTATACCAACAAGATCAATGGAAAATACGTGCATTCAGTTTTCAATTTCTTTTCAATCAATATAGATAATTGAATTTTGTATATACATATATTCGTACTGAACAGTAATTAATTCAGTTTAATTGGAAATCTACAAGTGTAGGCATTGCGAGGGATCAATTAATTGTGTGCAATCCATCAAACCTAAATTGGGATATGTAGCAGATACCTAGTTGGTATTAGAGTTTATAGCATAACATAAGCTCACGCCTGTATCCCCGAAGGGGTAGAGTCTAGCGAACTAGAACACCCACATTTCGCCGAGCTTAGTTCCGTCCCAGATGTGATAGGGGGCGAGCCTATCGCCATATCGGGCACAAATTCCAGACTCCGGGCTGATAAAAATCCATAAGCCACTTATTTAAACCCGCAGGTATAGATTCTTTCGCCTTCGTTCAGCCGATGAGTAGCCGCCATGATGAAGTACCTACAAAGTTTCCGGGGGGCGACTCCGAGCTAAACTGCGGGCGATAACCTCGTACTGCCGTAGATGTCAAGCACGGACATCCTGAATAGATACCTACATGCAGATTTTGCTCCCTCAAGAAAATGAGTCTGAAGGCAAGGCAATTCTAGCAGCAATCCAAAGTCTACCAATCACCTAGGATCGTCCGATATAGATACCCACGCAGAACAACGTGCAGGTTATATCAAAGACTTCTATGTATTTACTAGACAAGCTGTTTCGGAGTAAAATTGTGGCACATAACGGCGAGTGTTTGACGTTTGACGGTTAAGGAAAAGAGCCGATTTCTATAGTGAGTTGAGGTAGATTAACAGAGACTTAGCGCGCACATTCTATGTACCGAACAGACAGTCTAGTAGTATACATAGAAGTCTTTCGCCGGAATGGTCAAACGCTGCTCAACTTTAATGGCTTCTTACATTGATTTTTGCCATACAATTTTGACAGATAAGGCGGCATTAACCGACATAAGGCGACCTTAAGTGTATGAACATTCGGCGGTTTGGGTTATATGGATATTTTTACTATAGGTACAGTAGGTACAGCTTCAGAAGGAGAATACTGCCGTTAATGCCGGCGTAAGGCTGACTAGAAATAAAGAAAGAAAAAGAAAAAAAAAATATTCGGCACAGCATTATGCAGACCGTCATAACTT
Source organism: Clanis bilineata (assembly GCA_036417725.1). Classification (NCBI taxonomy): domain Eukaryota; kingdom Metazoa; phylum Arthropoda; class Insecta; order Lepidoptera; family Sphingidae; genus Clanis; species Clanis bilineata. Next base: position 15,420,617 of record CM071154.1, on the reverse strand, counting down.
TCCCTCTTTCCCCGGAATGGAAGATAGAAGTGTAGATTTTCGATCTGATAAATATGATTGTGTGATTTTCTACCTATTCGATTGCGTTAACTTGAACGCGACTGGTATCAGGAGTTACAGAACCGACATTTAAGGCGAAGGCAGGACTCCATAGATATCAGGGACGGTTCCGGCTGAAGCCTGGGCGCCTCTCGCCTAGGAAAACCCGGAGCCGTCCCTAAAGCGCCGAAGAAGGCCACCGCGGGGTTTTTAGTCGGTATTGCCGGTGTAGGGTGTATATATAGCGTTAGGGACTCGGTCCAGTGTCGCCCAGATGTTTTCCATCTCTCCTGGGCATTACGACGCTGGGTCGTAAGACCGGCGACCTCGACATAACCGTCACGTCTCCCCCCAGATGTGGCGGCAGTGATAAAACACTTTTACCCGCGATAACAAAAAAAAAAGACTCCATAGATCTATGGATACATCCATAAAGCTGGCAATGAAATTATCTTACATCCATCATTTTTACGGAGGGAAGTGGAAACCTTATAATTGCTATTCCTACCTATCTTTCTGTTTGATTAATTTCGTTGCGGGATCAAGACAATTTTGCATTATATGAGACACGCCGAGCTTTATTGTTGATCCTTACAGGAGTTACAGTGGCGGGTGTGTGGGCGAGACAGTCTCGTAAAATCCATCATGATAGTACTACGGTAGCAAGCAGACATTTAACTGTTAGGTACTTTCGTAAGCAAAGTATATATGATGGAATTTGCATTGAGCACTTACCTGGACTGACAGCCCCTCGCCTGGTGCTGATTTTGCATTCTGATTCTCATTACACAGGTATTTCACAAGTTTACAACACTAGCACACACGTGATAACTAAAACAACGAATATACTTTGAAGTTTGAACGACACTATGCCATAAGCTTCCGTAACATCAAATTGGGTGCACCGTGTACACAAGTACCTACACTTACTTCCGAAATGCGAAACGATTGACTCGGACAGTGAACAGCTTTAAACCACCTTTTACTAGACAAAAAAATGTAAAAACAAAACATTTTATATAAGGAATAATACCAGTGCGATACTTCCGATACTTGCTAGTAGAGTAGCAGGTGCCAGGTCGTCGCGACGACATGACGCCGATGGTATTCTATTTTAAAATTTTTTAGTGTTTTAAGAATTTGAAAATGGAACCAAGGGGCTGACTCTTGAAGTCTTGACACTCGATTCGAATTTGACTTCGATTCGATTTAATTTAGTGACTTAAAATTCCACCGAAATAGAGTTGAAAAGTGCGCTAATGCACATTAAAAATGACCAAATAACAAGTTCTCGAATTCAATACACCATTAGCGCACTTTTAAACTCGATTTTGATTACATTTTAAGTCACCCACAAAATGAAATCGAATCCAAGCCAAATTCGAATCGAGTGTCAAGAACTCAAGAGTTAGGGGCAAGTTTAATATTTTTCTCGTTTCTGCGTCGCGTCGTCTCCTGAAATTATTATGTAGTTTACCTCACAATAAAAAATACAGATGGCGTTATGGTGTGTCCTTGTGAGGAAAGCCATGGATATTATTCATTGTTTAAGTTTCATTTACATTGTGTCCCTAATTTGGTGATGTCTGAAAAGACACGAAACGATACTCACGACTTTAAATAGATAAAATACCATTACCAAACATATTTTAAACATTTACGACGGCTCTATGGGCTATATGGTCTATGCATAATTTGAATTTTAAAAATAAAATTATGTCATCTGCAAACTATGACGTTCCTAACTTGACATTGGCATAATGTATTTCAATTGCCATAAAAAAATAAAAAAACTATGACGTCAAACGAAATGTCATTTTCTTCGTGACGTCTGTGATTTGTGTTGTGCAGCTATTTTGGGTCCGGAAAATCGATGAGACATCGGACAATGTTTTGTTTGCTGCTAACATAAGTAGCCTAATTTATAAAATGGAATCAGGTGACTTTGAAAACGAAATACCAATATGGCAAGAACCGCGATGCGAGCCCCTAGGTGCGCCCAAAGAGACACTATGCGACGAAAGTGTAACCGAACAAGTTTCAGGAGACAGAATTCACGCATTAGAAGAAGAACAAGAGATTCTTTCTTCATCAGTATTTTCTTTAACGTCCCATCTCGCGCAAGTGGAGTTTCGTCTACGGCAAATACTGAAAGCTCCGCCCGAAGAAAAGGATTCAATGTTGAAGGCATTGGAAGAGTTCACTTCGCGCGGAGTCCCTGACTCTCGGGCCGCGCCGCAAGGCAGCTCCGGGGAGCCCTCGTGCAGTGAATGTGTAGAGTTAGAACGTAAGATACGCCGACAGCGTATCAAGCAAGCGCACTTTATAGAGAGACTCAAGACTCAGTTAAAAGAACTGGAAAGATTTGCGTCCAACCCAGCTCCTCTCGGCGAAGGTAAGCACAGAACACTCATTGAGCATTTGCGCCACGAAATAGAGCAAAGTTTAGAAGAAGGGTGCCATCAACCCTTGACTGCTGAAGAGTTAAGACATCAGATCAATTGTGCCGTCCGTCAATACGCCGATAGACAACTGTCCAAAGACGAAGTAATCAGCAAACTGCAAGCACATATAGAGGACATGCAGAAGTTTATACAGTTAATGAAAAACGAGGATTTGAAAAATAACAAAACAAAACCAGAAGCAAAAAATGTTAAGTCGGAAAAGTTTGACAAAACATTTAGCAGGAGTAAAAATAACGATGATCTGAGAGCTGAAACTATTAATCTCATGAGGAAAGCTTCTACGCTGATACAGATATTTACCGTGTCACAGTTTGGTTGTTCTCCAAACACAGACAGACGATTTGAGAGGAAGTCATCAACTATAGTAACACACTGGGGCAATCTACGTGCTAAGTTGGAGATGTCTATAGATGCAGTGCTGCATTTAGTATCCAGAGAACGGTCAGCACAAGCCATCATTGACAGTTATGACAGCGAGTCAGAGGAAGGTGGTGTAGTTATAAATGATGCTCCACTCACAACGGCAGTACGTCGTCACCTTGCCGTGAACCTCCGAGATCTCCTGCAGCATGGACTAACCGGCCCGGAGTCAAGCTCTCTAGTACCCATAATAGGTTGTTTTCCTGTAAGAAGGTCATCTTCATCCCGTTTATTACACATATGGGAACTTATACTTAGGTATTACGATCTGAACGATGGAGATCATTTTAATTCAACGCCTGCTAGGAAATTGAGTCAAAGTTTTAATTTAGATATTGTTGGAGGTACTGCCATCACTAATAAGCAGAGTTTACTCAGTGCTATTGGAAGTATACTGGCCTCACACACACCCTATAAGAGGAGCTATGATGCACATTTCAAAGCTTTCGTATGTGCCGCCTTAAATGCACATAAACTTGTAAGTTGGTTGAACATCATGTTGAAATGTCGTTCACTCATAGATTCGTATTACTCGTCCACAAGTTACATTGTGAATACAGGTTTTCAGGATGCACTTCAGAGCCTTGACCGTCTTACCCCATTTAATTTTGATTTACCTGTGGATCTTGCAGTTAAACAGTTCCAAAATATCAAGGATGTGTTTATGTAATGATAAGGATACTGTTTTATACATAATCAAGTTTTATAATGCCTTCCATGTTGGATTTCATGCCACATGCTATCAGAGATCTATGCAAAAATTATAATATATTAGTTGAAAAAGGTCATGCAGAACTTGAATATTTTAAATGGCACATCCAGTGGTTATGATAGTCTTGTATTTTAGGCCTGTTACATAATGGGTACCTTCCTACTACTGATGCCATACACTTGGTAAATGCCACACAAAACATTGAGGAATATGATCAAGTTCTGCTCAAGCATACTTTTTTACTTAAAGTGTATTGGACCACTATTATTATAAATCTAGTCATTTCAATGCATCTGATTTAGGTACAGCTGGGTGGGAGCTAAAAGAGCTTGCAAGAGTTGCTAGCAATATAGCCCCTTACTTATAAAAATATTTAAGCGTTGCTTATCTTTATACCATAGGTTGTCCCCTTCATTTTTAAACAATGTAATGCAAGGAAAAAAGTGACAGGTTCTTAACCATTTGCTCAGCTAAAAATGCTTTTATAAGTAAGGCCCATAATAGTTATGCATTTATATTATTAATATGCAATTGCAATGATATTGTTTGAATGCAATTAACAAGGACTTTTCAACAATGTAGGCCTTGATTACACATTGCCCTTATCTTGCCTCTTGTTATTAACTACAGCAATATAAATACAGTTCAAATGTTTATACATACTTCAGTCTATATAATATAATAGTTATATTTATGTTAGCCCTCATTCGCACGAGAGTTTTTGAAAGAGCGTCTCAACATGTCTGTTCATATGAGTACTTGAATATTATTCTAATAAGGATTATTTTACATCATCATCATCATCATCAGCCATAGGACGTCCACTGCTGAACATAAGCCTTCCCAAAGATTTCCAGATCGATCTGTTGGAAGCGGCACCTTACCACCCAAAAATAAAACGCCGCGTTTTTAAAGCGCCGGCGTGTAAATGACTAAACTACAACTCCATACGTACTCCGTACGTTCCATTTCAAGGCTTATTTAACGCGCGTTCAAATAGCTCTCGCGAATGAGGGCTTACTCATTTTTTAGGTCTACACCCAGCTTTAATTGTACGCTTGTTAGATTTATGTTAGTTCTTATTTGTACAAATACATTCCATTTAAGTATTATTTGAAAAATGTGATATAATGTTTCACCAAAGATGAACCAAAATTGTTGTAAAAACCATTGCTGAATATAATGTAGTTGAAGCATGATGTCAAGTTTGATTTTATTCTAGCTGTTGCCCGCGACTCCGTTTGCATGGAAATTTCTTTTCCGGGACAAAAAGTAGCCTATGTGTCAATCCAGGGGGTCAGCTCCATACCAAATTGATCCACGCGATTGTGAAAAAGTAACACACAAACGCACACACTCACAACCTTTCGCTTTTAGAATATTCATCATCAGCCATAGGGCCCATAGGACGTCCACTGCATAGGACGTCAACATATGCCTCCTCCAAAGATTTCCATATCAACCAGTCGGAAGCGGCCTGCATCCAGTGAATTCTTACGGCCTTTATCAGGTCATCGGTATTTAGAATATTAGTGTGATATGATCCTTTTTCTTTTTTATTAATCGACCAACTGGTCAAACTTTATAACTATAAAGCCGTGCAAGGCTTTGGATTTTATGCCTGATATAGGTTTGTCACCTATTACATGAAACGACATAATTTCGGCGGGATGCGAGTGCAACAGTTGCGCCTCTGTCTATCCCATCGTGGTACAGGCGAACAACAATAACAACACACGCCGAAATCTTGATACAATGTACAGTCTTTAAAATGGACACTGAAGGTATGGGAATCCATCCCAAAAGTCCTTTATTCTATTCTATTATTCACAGAATAATTTGTTATCAATGGCTGTTTTTGGAGTTGATGTATTGATATAGCCATATTATGAATGACGGATAAGAGAATGACGGGTAAAAGTGCCCCTAGGGGCCTAATTGCTAATAAAGGATTTGAATTTGAATTGAATTGCCTTTTGGACATAGAGATTTTTTGAACTGGGGCCCAATAAAAAACATACTCCATAATAATAATTTATTAATATAACGAACATTAAAATGTAAATTGTACATGAGACATATCAACAAACGTAAGTGGAGGCATGGGTATACAACATTTATAAATTATAAAGAATATTTTTAATAAAAATTATAGTGCCACGATAAAAATTTACTGTGTCAATTTTTGGAACTAATTTGAAAAGTAGAAAAATGACCAATGGGCGTTTGACAGAACTCCATTATTGCCGACATAAAATTCTAGTACTATACCGAAAACAGTAAAGTTTTTTTTATTACTTATAAATGCAACCAAAATATACATAAGATAATATGGTCCAATAAAACTGTACACCAGATATCTCGACCTCAAAGGTTCACAATGTTAGATTATCTTTAAATGCAAGTCATCAAGGTGTAATAACATAATTATATTAATTAGTTTATTTCAATAATTCTAATTTACACGTTTTATATCAGGACTAAAAATGCATTAAGTACATTACACCAGAAGATTGATACTAATTGTACACTGTAATGGCGTTAGTTGTTATCTGATAAAATGGGAACTTTTTTATATTTGTACCTCTATATTCTCCCTCCATCCTCCACGAACAAAATCTTTCAAAAACAATTTATATACAAGGACAACGACGCGACGTTTACAAATTAAGTAATTCGACAATACTTCACGAGACTGGGTTGTGGTACAGGCAGTGATTATAAAAACTCTTAGTGACTACTTCGCCGTGATCGAATAAAATGTTCACGACGATTGCCAAATGTATCTTATTTTTGTTAATGGATCAGATGTCATGTAATGGGTGAAGAACGAAGATGAAAAATAAATACATTTCAGATCTAATATTGTATAAATACTACATGAAATTTTAATAATTTGAGAGGGAGTTTTTATCGATCACCGTCCTAACAACTCGCAACGGTCGCCGGTCGCCAGTTTACTTGGGTCCGAGCATGTCTTCGGGCTTCACCCACTGGTCGAACTGTTCCGCGGTGAGGATGCCTAGCTTGATGGCAGTGTCCTTCAGCGTGCCACCTTCCTTGTGTGCTGTCTTGGCGATTTGCGCCGCCTGGAGACAATTAAATGAACGTTAAAATAGGCTAACTTACCATATACTAATATATAGTTATCATCGTGTGACTTGGCTCATTATTTTATACGCACTTAATATAGAAATGGAAAATCATTGAAATAAAACTATTTTTTACAGATTCTATCACGATTTGGTTTTAATTTTTATTCACGTTCTCAAGTCTGCAAAGCCTTCGAGGCTTTGCAGACTTCGTGGTCACAGGTTGGACTTCGTGATAGAATCCGTAAAAAATAGTTTTATTTCAATAAATAGCATTCGCGTAAACTTAAGAAATCAAAATGGAAAATCAATTAAAAATTGTGTGACAAAAGTAGACTCATAATCGGTATCTATCTGCCTCGTACGTGACGTCACGACCTATGACATGACCTTTTTAATTGTCATTCATAGAATATGAACTCTGCCTTCTTTTTACCTGACTGCCTTGGAAGGAAGGTAATGTTTATCGATTGCACTTAATTAAGAATCGAGTAAATTACTCTATTGAGCACAAACCATCGACCCCATAAAAAATCGATAAATAATCACTTTCATAGTGCACCTACTTTGGATGAACCAACGCACTATGCAAATCTTTAAATCAAACCCAAGATCGTGTTGTACCTAGAACAGTTATTTTAATCTGAAAGTTTATTTAAAAATCGCCCTACCATTGAAATTGTGTTCGTGTTTTTAATACAATATCGATAACGCGAGCATGCTTATGTATTTTTCCGCTGCATGTGAGTAACTTTAAGATACGGGTTCACTAATATAATAAGATAAAACAATCTCTGCAACTGGATTTCGTGTTTTTTAAACAAGCTTAGGCTGCGTGTATGGGTTTCCATGTGGACAGGAAGTAACTTAAATAGCTTAAAAACCTTAAAATTATTTAAACCTAATAATTTACTCAGTCGACTGGAACCATAAAATAACAAAAGTTCCGTTTTTGTTTGTTCGAGTACCGGCTGGGGAAAAATGATTATAAAATATAATTATATGCTTGTAATTATACTTATTAAAATATAAAAAGTTTCCTTAATTTAAGTCCCTTAATGTGTAGCGAAAATGACACAATAATTTTTATATTTGAACATTTTTATTTTTTCACAGCACAATGATATATCATTAAAGGCCTCGTTCACCACCCTCAAGTAAAGTGTCAAGTAGGCTAATCGCCAGTTAAAGTCACCCGTAAGTGCACGTGTGAATTTCACGACGTTCGAGTAGCATGCATCTTATGATTAAACTGGCCAGTAAGCTACTTGCCACGTCGTCTGCCAAGTAGCGCGTTTACTTGACGGTTAAAGTTTAAAGTAGGCAGTTAATTGTACATTTTATCGTAGTTAAATAAACTATAAAATCAAATTATAGTAGTCATACGTTAATAACGATGTTTAACGTTTTAAATAAACGTGTTAACTGTAAAATAGCCTTTCATTTAAAAAATCAAGTAGTTTCAACAAAAACAAACTGCAATTCGGGCGAAGCGAACACCGATGTCCAGACGGGGTCACGCAAAACTCGTCCTTATGGCACACGATTTAGTACCTGTGTAACTATTTATATAGCAAAAAAAGGGTCCGGTAGGTTTTTGTGTCATGTGGTGCGGACGCGGGACGAGTCACGAGTGTTTTTTTTTGCCAAAATAAGATACTTTTGACGTAATATTGAACGAATGGGACGCAGGATTTGTGATATCATTCACTTAACCAGTAACTTGCTACTCAGAGCTCTAATTTTGCTTGTGAAATTAACAGAAGTTACTCAGAACTCTTACTTGTCAATTAACGCTAGTCAGAAAGTAACTAATCAACACTTTACTTGGAGTTGGTGAACGAGGCCCTAACAGTTTTAATAAAATTGCAATTTTCAGAATTATCTATTACTAATATTATTGCAGTCGCATTGGAACACCGCAGTGTTTCGTCACTTTAATTTTATTTCAATATATGAACGTCACATTTCGGAGCCCAAACTAACCGCACCTTTCCTAGAATATCCTGTTGATACACGAAGGTCACTGCATCTTAATACAAACACAGTATGGTGGATATTCCCTTCAAATCAAGATCCTTTAAAGGCTGGCCTTTCGTTTAAATCGTTTTAAACTAAATTGTGACATATCGATCGGGTATTGTTCACCGCGCGCGAACATTGCAGCCATTTCGCCCAAAACCGGTATAAACTTAAACCCATGGCCGCTAAAACCAGCCATGATCAAAACATTGTCGCATCCCTGCATTGTGTCGATGATGAAGTCATCGTCCGGGCTCATGTCGTACATACAAGTCTCTCCGCGCATAATCCGTCCAACATGAGGCATGAATATCTTCAGAAACTTTGCAGTTTCTGCACTATCGCCAGCCTCAGACCCGTATGGCACGTAATCCTCAAGACAACGCAATATCTTGCCGCTTCCAGTGTGTTTTCCCACTTTAAGTCCGTTCTCTTCTGCAGGTAGACCGTAGTAAATATCGCCATCCATTTCGATGATGAACGAGGGTATATTCTTATACAGTTCGTCGACATCGTGCCACATGAACACTTTTCGGAGTATATTAACTGGTAGGTCCGGTATAATATTCTTGGTCCAACTACCAGCTGATATCAACACTTTACGCGATCTGTACTTGCCCCCACGTGTGGTTACTTCTACTCCGTTCCCGATAGGTGTAACTGCAGTGACTGTGGTGTTGAACAAATGTTCCGCTCCTGCTTCTTTCGATAGCTTGATGAACATTTCAACAATTATTTCACAGCGTAACATTCCTATATTAGGTTCGTACACGGCCACATAATCTTTAGGACCCGTGAAGCCTGGCCATCTTTGTGTCACTTCTTCGGCCGTTAGGAGTTCTGTATTTAGATTATACTTGAGAGAACTAGCATGTGCTGTCATGATGAATTCTGAATCCCTCGGTCCCATATTGAGTACGCCACACGGTCTCATGATATCTTTTCCAGTTTTCTGTGCTAGCTGTTCCCAGAGCTGTTGGGTCCGGAGGCTCAACGGCACGTATTTGGATCCCTCGAAGTATGCTCGTCTGTTGATCCTGGTGGAGCCGTGGTGGGAGCCACACTTGTGTGGTGGGGTGTAACAGTCAATCATGAGGACCTTGCAGCCATCCTTGGCTGCGAAGTAACCGGCAGCGGAGCCTACGGAACCGCTACCAACTATTATCAAATCGTATTCCATGCCGACTGCGATAAATGAATACTTGTTATTGCAACTAATATGTAGTTTACACGAAGAGATTTATATTCGCAATGATGAAATCACACGAGATTCACACAATTTATTTAACCGTAATACAGGCCCGTATTGAGAGTTAAATTGATATTGTATTTTAATTGTAATTTTAATAAATTAGTATATTTTTCGTGCTTATCAATGGCGCCAACGTCTCATCATCATATCAGCCCTGTAATATTACTGTCCCACTATTAGACATAGGCCTCTTCTACTAATGTGGCATTTAGTAGAGGAACCTCATGTCCAAGAGTGGGGCCTTAGTCACAGGTGCATGTTCTTTTTGGGATCCTCGAACATCTGATGTCCCATTAAAGAGTCGAATGCCCACATCTAATTAACAGTACATATTCTGAATACGTATCTGTCAAATAGTAAGATACATTTATTGTTTTTTGTACACCTATTATTACTTATCAGCCGCATCCAGTTGATATATAATGTTCATACCATTATCACAGCATGACAATTATAATATTAACTCTGTTATCGCATAAAATAATTATATTAACAAGATATCATTGTAGTATGATTTGGCAAGCTTATCTGTGGTGTGGCGAAGGCACCGCGAATAATTTCAGAGTAACTATAAAAATTGGACGTAATTTAGCAGAAAGGACTCAAACTCACAACAATCACAAAATAATTATACACTTTAATTTTCTTCTTTTATTTGCCATTATCCTAATCCGTTAATCAACACAATGCTCTTTTACACGCATGGTGTAGAAAAGATACGGCTTTCGTTTTTTACGACCGGCTGCCGGTGATACCAATGCCTTTTGTGGTATCCAGTTCCGGGAAAATCGTATTAATAAAACATCTTGCCGGACCAGAATTTGTTTCCAAGACCTCCCAGAGCATAAACCATAAACTCTGCTACTAGATAAATATTACTTATTGACCTAAGATTGTGATCTATTCATTAAACTTGACTTTCGAGTCATTTATACCAAACTACGTCAAATTATAAATTAAAAATAAATGCTAATAGATTTTTTCCTACACGTGGAAAAAAAACCTTAAACATTTACACATAACATACATAAGCTCCCTAGCAAACTAGAACACCCACATTTCGCCGAGCTTAGTTCCGTCCCAGATGTGATAAAGGGCGAGCCTAACGCCATATCGGGCACAAATTCCAGACAAATATATGTGAAAAAATACAATATCACTTGGCCTAACCCGGGGATCGCACCCGAGACCTTAGGACGGTAGTCGTTACGAAATACAACCACGCCACCGAGACAGACTTAAACATTTAACATTATTATAAATCAGAGCATTAGAACTACTCATATTAATGTTTAATGGTGCTAGTTTCGAATTCCACCACACGCACAGATAAGTCTGTCGGACTATAGTGTAGCAGAACACCACGTTCAATGATAGTTCGCAATAACAGATACAGACACTAGTACCAGTGACTAAATAATTTTTAGTCCTTGAATAAGTATTACACACAATACTCTGTTAATAACCGTTTAATCTAAAACTGACCTAATAAAAATTAGCTTTAGCTTAAAGAATTGATGCTAACTGCCCGCACGCACTGCAAACTTTTCGTTGATATAACTAAACCACAACTTAAATAGAGTTGTGAGTTTATGAGTGGTAGATCCACACTGTAGACAATAACTTTACAGCACGAATGGGCCGGCTCGATCGGTTTGATACCACTGTCTTACAGAAAACCGACGTAAAGTGGCAGCTTGCTGTCGCGTTTCCTTGGTGAGTGAGAATTCCGGTGGCCCATTTCCCCCCTTCCTTTCCCAATCCCCCTTTTCCCTCCCCTTAAATTCCCTCCTTTTAGGTTGGCAATCCATAATTCTTTTTGTGTCTTGGGTGTCTATGGGCGGTGGAGATCACTTACCATCAGGTGACCCATCGGCTCGTTTACCACTAGAGTATTTTCCTATAAAACTACACAGAGTTTTTTAAACGGCTTGCACGCATTTGCGATGTGTCTGCCAATGTCAATGTTACACGGAGTTATTTGGCATGTTATTTTCAACTGTATTACAATTTAAAAAAATAAAGTAATTAAAAAATAACCGTTCATTAATTAATTTTGCAATATTAAAAGTATATCTTATTATACACTCTTTCGGCATGGTTGTATTTCGGCATGACTATCGTCCTGAGGTCTCGCGTTCGAACCCGGGTCCGGGCAAAGTAATATTGGATTTTTCCATATCAGCTTGGAGTCTGGAATTTGTATCCGATATGGATACATAAGCTCACGAATGTATGTCCAAAGAGGTCGGCAGATGCGCATTAGCGAATTAGAGAACCCATATACCGCCGAGCTTATTTCCGTCCCAAATGTGAATGGGGGCGAGCCTATCGCCGTATCGAGCATAAATTCCAAACACCGGTCTGATACTGATTTAAAAAAAAATCACTCTGGCCGACCTTGATCAAACCCGAGACCTCAAGACGGTAGTCGTAGCGGAATACAACTACGCCACCGAGCAGAATATTTCGAGATAAACAAAGTGTATTTTAGGTAAAACAAAACAATGATTATCGCCCCTTCAGTTAGGTCATGAAGATATGTATAATATAACAACATAGTTTACATAACGCAAGTGATATGAACATGACTCTTCATAATATGCAGTACTAGCTTTTGCCCGCGGCTACGCCCGTGTGGGAGTCTTGACAAGTATTCATCCCCCATTACATCCCTTTAGGGGACGAATTTATGCATGTATTATACATATCTTATCTTTAACCATAGGTTATTACCCTTTATACCTTTTCATTTCTATACAATGTAATGCGAGAAAAAAAGTGACAGGCTATTCTAAGCAAAAACTTAAGCGAAAATATTTTTATAAGTAAGGCCCATAAACCTTCCTCTTGAATCACTCTAGCTAACAAAAAGGCATCAAAATCCGTTGCGTATTATTAAAGATCTAAGCATACATAAGGACACACAGACAGCGGGAAGCGATTTTGTTTTATACTATGTTAATTGTTAAGATTTGTATTATTTGGAATTGAATTATTTCAATTCCAAATTGAAATAATTCTCGATTTAGACTGCCTCGGTGGCGTGGTTGTATTTCGGTACGACTTCCGTCCTGTGGTCTCGGGTTCGATCCCCGGGTCGGCCAAAACGATATTGGATTTTTCCATATCAGCCCGGAGTCTGGAATTTGTGCCCGATATGGCGATAGGCTCGCCCCCTATCACATCTGGGACGGAACTAAGCTCGGCGAAATGTGGATGTTCTAGTTCGCTAGTGCGCCTCTGCCTACCCCTTCGGGGATACAGGCGTGAGCTTATGTTATGTGTGTCAAAAATAATCGTGAGGAAACCGTGTCAAAAAGAAATCCAATTTGGTGGTAAACCCATTAGAGATTTCGCTGTGGGCACTAGGGGCCTTACTTAAAACAGCATTTTTATCTGCGCAAATGGTTACAAATAACCTGTCACTTTTTTCCTTGCGTTACATTGTTTAAAAATGAAAGGGACAACCCATGGTATAAAGATAAGCAGCGCTCAAATATTTTTATAAGTAAGGGGCTAGTTTTATAACTTTTTTAATATACTTTTTATTCTAAAGTTTAAAAGGGTCTTTATACATATAAAAAGACCTCTGACACACCCTGTAACAGTACCTTGGAGTGGGGTGGGGTGACAATTTTCAAAAGGAAAGCCAATGCGACATTCTCTTCTTGATAATACTTAGAAAATTGCCTATTTATTAGCCTACAATTTGTCAAAGGGAAGCCGGCAGGAATTTTTGAGTGTTAGAGCCACGCTCTAGACAGTAACGTCTACAGCACGAATGGGCCGACTCGACAGGTTAGATACCACTGTCTCACAGAAAACCAACGTAAACTGACAGCTTGCTGTCGCGTTTCGTTCGGTAAGTGAGATTTCCTGTCATTTCCCCCTTTCTTACCCACTCCTTTTTTCCCTCCCAATAAATTTCCTCCTTTTTGGTTGGCTACGCACCCATGATTCTTCTTGTGAGTGTCTATGGGCGGTGGAGATCACTTATCATCAGGTGACCATTTGGACGTTTGCCAGTCTGCTATAAAAAAAATCGGCTTGTATGGACCCTTCGCCTCTGGTACCTTGTCGTATCCGATGTGCGGGTTGAGCGCGGTGACCAGCATGAGCGACTCGCGCATGATTTTGGCGATCTGCGCTTCATTCGCCTTGATGCCCACTGCACAGTTCTTGTTGAACGCCTGGCAACCGTCACCTGAACACGACATATCCGGGTTCAATTCCATTAAAACTCACTTTAAAAAGAATATTCATTTTTATAGCAGCGACTAGCTCGATTGCAGGTGGATGTGACAAATTTTTTGAAAGCATTTTATATGAAATTTACGTTATCTAAAATACAGCACAGATAGAAATATTCACAAAAATAAAAATGTTATAATATAAACCTTTTAAGTTCAGTGTAACCCTCAAACTGCGGGAAAGAGAAGTATCAGTACAATAACTTCACGGCCATAACAGTGCCTGTGTTGGAAAGTGATAGAAAGATATCCCCGCGACGCTCTTGCTCATTGCAGAATTTAAAGTATTTGCAGTAATTAATACTGCCACATTTTCCAACCAATTTCGAAGCAGTTTTTACAGAATGGTTTCTTCTGTTGTAGGTCAATAATCACAAGTTTAAAAACTTAACTGACCGACTTCTAATTTACCTATCGTGACCAAATTTATATGGGACCACCCTTAATATAAGCTCTATCGAACACAAAGAATTTTGAAAATAGGTCCACATTTGGCCGAGATATCGCGTAACATACATAAAAAATCTGACGAATTGAGGACCTCTTCCTTTTTGGGAAGTCGGTCGAAAATAAATTTTCCACATCCTTACTTTGTTTTTTTTCTTTTTTTTTTTATTATCAGAGACTGGCACACGAGCAGATGGGTCAACTGATGGTAAGTGATCTCCACCGCCCATAGACACCCAAGACACAAAAGGAATCAAGGAAATGTAAGGGGTGGGAAAAAGGGATTGGGAAAGGAAGGGGGGGAAGTTCACTCACTACAGGCGTTCAGGTGTTTTTCATACAAATATTTTAAGTAGCCGTTACAACCTTTAGAAAACGAGTTGTGCTATTATCGAGTGCCACTCACCGACGAGCCTGATGGACCTGAGCACGTTGGCGACGATCATCGGCTTGAACACGTTCAGCTCGAAGTGTCCGTTGCTGCCGCCGACAGTACACGCCACGTGGTTGCCCATCACCTGCGCCGCGATCATCGTCAGCGACTCGCATTGAGTCGGATTCACCTTGCCTGCACAATATAAAACATTAAAAAAAACAACATAACACAAGCTCAGGGCTGTATCCCCGAAGTGCACTAGAGAACTAGAATACCCACGTTTCGCCGAGCTTAGTTCCGTCCCAGATGTGATGTGGGGCAAGCATATCACCATATTTTGAAACCATTTATTTTCTACACACATACATACAACATCAACAAAAATACATTATAACATATATTTACAATATCGGGCACAAATGCATGGCATACAATTACATAGCGATAGGCTCGCCCCCTATCACATCTGGGACGGAATTAAGCTCGGCGAAATGTGGGTGTTCTAGTTTGCTAGTGCGCCTCTGCCTACCCCTTCGGGGATACAGGCATGAGCTTATGTTATCGGGCACAAATTCCAGACACCGGGCTGATATAAAAAAAATCTAATATCACTTTGCCCGACCCGGGAACGGCGATCGAAGCCGAGACCTCAACGTTAGTCATACCGAAATACAACCACGCCACCGAGGTATTTAAAAAAAAAATATAGTCCACGCCTGTATTTTCATAAAGGTAGGCAGAGTCGAACTACAGAACTTGTGGCACATGACGGCGAGTGTTTGACGTTTGACGGCTAAAGAGTACATTTTTATAGTGAGTTACAGTCCATTGACTGAAACTTATTGCGTACTTTTTTGTACTGAACAGCCGGTCTAGTAATATACATAGAAGTCTTTGTCTAATCTAGACACATTTCTGTATCATCGAGTTTCAAATGACAACGATTTTAAAGAAGTTTCATTGCAAACGTGTAGTGTAGAGTACAACTGACCAGGCATGATCGAGGATCCCAGTTCGTTGTCGGTGTACAGTACGGTATAAGTTGTGGTAGAACTGACCAGGCATGATCGAGGAGCCCGGTTCGTCGTCGATGTACAGTACGGTATAAGTTTTTGTAGAACTGACCAGGCATGATCGAGGATCCCGGTTCGTTCTCGGGCAGCATCAGCTCGCCGAGTCCGCAGCGCGGGCCGGACGCCAGGAACCGGATGTCGTTGGCGATCTTCATGAGCGAGACGGCGATAGTGTTGAGGGCCCCCGACACCTCCACCATGGTGTCGTGCGACGCGAGCGCCTCGAACTTGTTCGGCGCCGTCTCGAACGGGATGCCTGCGCAGATTACCACTAAAACTTTCAAAAACTTAACAGACCGACTTCAAATCCGATCGTATGCATTTTTTTTTTTTTTTAATAACACCCAACAGTCACACACATAGTCCTGACCCCACACTAAGATCGAGTCTTGTGTCGTGGGAATCAGGAACTACGAGAGACTTTCGGTCTCACAACACCCAGACCCGAAACAAATATCTGTGGGCCACACAAATATTTGTCTCGGTGCGGGGATCGAACCCGCGGCCTCTTGCTTCACAGCCAGCTGCTCGCCCGCTGCGCCACGGAGGCTGTCAAGAGGCAATTTACATCTTCCAACTTAGGGTATAGTGCAAGTTTCATCAAAATAGGTTCAGTAGTTTTCAAGATATGAACTTATATGTGTATTGATCACCGAAAGTCTTTGAATTTACAACAGTAAACAAATATCTGTTTCTAACACTAAAAAAACTACAAAATAATTAAAGTTTAACAAAACCTTGAACCGACTCCAAAACTGAACAATTAACAACAAATAACAACAATTCCTTACTTTCTTTGGAGTCGGTGCTGAAGCCAACGCAAATCAAGTGAAAAGGCATTGACTCCAAAAATAGTTATAAATTGTTTTTTTTTTTTTAAGAGTTCAGTTTTGAAGTAGTTTTTAAGTTTTTGTTAATTCGGTGTAAGTTCGGTAGTGCCTAGTAGTCATAGGCGTTATAACGAAAGCGGTTTCAATAATAGTATTATTTTTTTAAGCTACAATGGCTGTGATTTAGCAATAGCTTACAACGTTATTGTTCGTAGTTATTTTTTGAACGGGAAAGTTACTAAACTTAGTAGCTAGGCCTGACGACCTTTTTTTTGCTCATAGATTAGCATGGTAAGACTGCGCGGCGAAAGATAGCTGGGGCTTTAAATAGCGTTTAAAAATAATACCTTTTTAAGCTACATAACCTAATGACAAAAACAGCCGTTATTTCCATCGCTAGTGAAACAGTCTAAAGGACGAGCACCTCTAGATGGTCAGATGCCATAAAAAAGGCTATTGGAGGTTTTTTATCCTGGCACGGCAAAGTGACTACACTGCACTTGATGGTAAGCGTAGTGCAGTCCAAAAAAAAACCAGCGACCACAGACACAGACAAACTGTGTTTATCAGTGGTCGTCAGAATCACGTCGGCTTATTTATGCTTCTTCACACTCCAAATCCGAAGAGGGAAGAAGCATAACGAAAGGTTTGCGACAAGATAGGCGGATGACCGATGCAGATGCAGGGATACCCCCATACCCGTTTCAACCAACCATCAAGTCATGCCGCAAGCCCCTCTCGAGAGCATCTATCGAGCAGTACAGATGTCCAATAACCGCTCAGCTCGGCGACACATTGTATCGCGATCTTTATTGAAAGTACGAATGTTGTTAGCTGATGGAGTTGCAGAATCATAACTTCAGCATATTCATACTATATGTATGTATAACTTTATGTATATATTTTATATATATAGTTCTATAATATATACGATATAGTAGTGGTATTTTATTTGTATGTAACTGTATATGTAGTTTTATATGTAGTGTATTTATTCTGTATGTTTAAAAATATATTTTTCTTTACGTCTATTTATATACACCCACATTGTCTCGTCTCTGCATCACCCTCAGGCCTCAGGTAGACTGGTAGAGAATGCCTTCGGCATTAAGTCCGCCTTTACACATTTCATGTATAAAGTTGGTACCAATAACAATTCTACATACAGGGAAAACGATTTAAAGCGTAATGGTAAAGTTAAAAAATAAAAATCGAACATATTTTTTAAAATAAAATATTAAGCATGGAGTTCTTAAAATCGCAATGCGACCTGTAAATCGTCGCAATTGGCATAGAATGGCTTTGTGTATCGTAAAATTAATTAAAAACCCCATAGGTGGTTTGCAAATGTACTGCAGCTGACCCAATGAGCCTGAACAAATTTTTTCGTCACAAATTCAAGTTTCCATTATTAAAAAACTATGAGCCTCACGAAATTTTAAACTTTGCCGCTAGATTGCTAGCCATCCCCTCTTTAAGTGTAATTGTTATTGATACCAACTTTATGAAACACCCTGTATAAAGTTTAAATAAATAAATAAATAAAAATAAAATTATTTGTGGTGGTTTGGGCATGTAAAAAGGATGGATGAAAGGAGGTTGACAAAGCAAATATATATGGCAAGTGTGAACGGTAGAGTTGGAAGGGGAAGACCTCATCGAACATTCTCTGACCAAGTCAGGGATTTACTCGAGAAAGGTCAAGTTAAAAGTACCCTAAATCGACGTGCATGCATGAAGAATGTAATGAGACTGAATGAGGCGAAAGAGGTGTGTAAGGATCGT
This sequence comes from Clanis bilineata, assembly GCA_036417725.1. Lineage (NCBI taxonomy): Eukaryota > Metazoa > Arthropoda > Insecta > Lepidoptera > Sphingidae > Clanis > Clanis bilineata. The sequence continues at coordinate 15,401,851 of CM071154.1, read as the reverse complement.
AGCAAATGGAAATCCGTTGTCTCTGCCTACCCCTATGGGAAAAAGGCGTGAGTCTATGTATGTATGTATGAGGGACCGACGAAGAAGAAGCTACGAGACTGTCCCTCCCACACACCCGCCACTGTAACTCCTGTAAGCCAGGATCAACAGTGGCACGCATTTTACGACACCGAGCAATGAAGCTCGGCGAGTCTCAGAGAATGCAAAATTGTCTTCATCCCGCAACGAAATGAATCAAACAGTAAGATAGTATATAGTATATATATATTACGTATTTTAAATGAAAATGTTTCTGTATCAACGGATAAAGATCCTTCTTTCGTTTGGTTCTTTTGCTCTCCAGTTGATTATCTACTTTGTTACTGTTGTTCTTCTTGTTTGTTTGTTTTTATGAACTGCACGACGTATTTTCTTATTTTCTATGTTAATCATTTGCGTAGCATGAGTCGAAATACTAATAAAAATGTATGTACAAACTGGGAGGAGCCAACTGAAAAACAGTGCACGCACTGAGTTGGTCCCTCGCCACTCAATAATATATCGACCTATCCAAAGAATAAAGTTACATATGATAATGAATCGAAATTGTTTTCTTATTTTTCAGAGCTTAAATTAACCTGTATATTTAACTAGTATATATATTTTTTTAAACTATGTCATAATTTAACTTCTTATTATATCATAACTTTAAAAAAAATCACTAATTAAATATATATATAGGTCAATTTAAGCCACGAAAAATATAAAAGCAATTTCGATTCATTATCATATGTAACTTTATTCTTTGGATAGGTCGATATGTAGATATAGGTACTAATGTTAATTGTGTTTTTTGCTATATATATGTATTGTTTGTGGCAAATAAATGGTTTAAATGGTTTTTTTTTTTTAAATAGTGAGTAGTGAGTGGTGACCTGTGAGCGTGGCGATCTCGGCGGCGCACTTCTCCGCGAAGCCGACCCTCGTGTTGAGTCCGGTGCCGACCGCCGTGCCGCCCAGCGCCAGCAGGTGCAGCCGCGGCAGCACCGCGCACACGCGCTCGATGCCGAACGACAGCTGCGTCACGTACCCGCTGAACTCCTGGCCCAGCGTCAGCGGCACCGCGTCCATCAGGTGGGTCCTGCAAACAAACATGTGGCAAGTTATAATTTAAGGCATCGCACCCATCAGGAGGGTCCTGCACACAAACATGTAGCAAGTTTTAATATAAGGCACCGCGTCCAGCAAGTGGGTCCTGTACAGAAACATATGTCAAGTTTTAATATAAGGCACCGCATCCATCAGGTGGGTCCTGTGCACAAACTTGTGGCAAGTTGTAATATAAGACACCGCGTCCATCAGGTGGGTCCTGCACACATGCATAAACAACACAATCAGTATACCTGACCTGTTTTTTTTCAATATGATTCCAATGAAATTCAAAATGGACATAACATAACTTAAGCTCACGCATGTATTCCCGAAGTAGTAGGCAGAGGTTCACTAGCGAACTAAAACACCCATATGTCGCCAAGCTTAGTTCCGTCCCATGTGATAGAGAGAGCTAATTGGTGTATCGAGCACAAGTCAGGGTCCAGGCTGATATGAAAAAAATCTAATGCCGCTTTGCCCGAGCCAAGCATCAAACCCAAGGTCCTAGGACAGTAGTTGTACCGAAATACAACCACGCCAAAGCAGTCCACTTACAATGTAATTATATTAACCCTATAATACTACTGTCCCTCTGTTGGGCACGGCCCTCCTCTAGTAATGAGAAGAGTTAGACCTAAGTCTACCATGCTGGCCTAATGCAGGTTCGTAGATATCACAATTCACATAAATCGGAAATTCTTGTGGAAGAATTCTTAAGTATGCAGATTTCCAAACAATGCTTTCCTTTACCGATATAGCAAGCAATAATTCACAATGAAAACACACTTAGGGCGACTTCCACCACTATTAGTTATTAGTTATTACTAACCTACAGTTAGTCCTAACCTCAAGTTAAATTGAAAATGAAATATATGAAGGGCATGTAATTCATTACATGTAATGTACTACATGCAATTACAGATAATAAATGATGACATTTAATTAATTACATGTCCTTTATATATTTCTATTTCAATTTAACTTGAGGTTAAGGCTAACTGTAGGTTAGTAATAGTGGTGCAAGTCGCCCTTAACACAGAAAAATCTGTGACACAGAAAAATCACAGAAAAATGTATGTATGCTACAATTTCGAGTTGATCTCGAACCAACAACACTCATACATACCATTCCCAACTGAGCTAATGCTGCTCTTTATTTCAAGTTATTTATCTTTTCTTGTATCGATGTCTAATTTATACCAATTGTATTATGATTGTTAAAGTGGGACCCTAGTGGGGCTGACCTGTATAATCACAAGTTTAAAAACTTAACGGACCGACTGCAAATCCGATCGTGACCAAATTTATATGGGACCACTATTGAAATAAGCTCTATCGAATACAAAAAGAATTTTGAAAATCGGTTCATATTTGGCGGAGATACCGAGTAACATACATAAAAAAAATACCGACGAATTGAGGACCTCCTCCTTTTTGGGAAGTCGGCCGAAAAGGGAGTGAGTGCAGCGGCCTGAGCAAGAAAATTTCTGACAACCGTAAATGTATTCGAACTCGATGCGCGTCTATGAAATTTGTATAGAATATTAACCAAACGTCATCAGTGCGCAGCGAACTCGAATACATTTACATTAGTTTTTCGTGCTCGGGCTACTGATATGACGGCTGATAGAAGGGAGTGGAAAGACATATTGCATCGACCCCTAATAAAAATGGTATAAGAGCAGGTAGACGACGAGTCACCTGCCAATCTTGATGATCTTGTCGAAGTCCTTGGCCTTGGCCTGCAGCGTGTCCCTGAGGGTGCAGAGCCCCGGCATGAGCCGGTCGCGCAGCTCCATGGCGACGGCGATGTGCATGGCCGTGGGGTACGTGTCGTTGGAGCTCTGCGACTTGTTCACGTGGTCGTTGGGGTGGACTGGCACCTTGCTGCCGAGGGTGCCGCCCAGGATCTGGATGGCGCGGTTGGAGATCACCTGCAGATACATTTTAAAATTAACATGACATAAGCTGACGCCTGTATCCCCGAAGGGTTAGGCAGAGGCGCACTAGCGAACTAGAACACCCACATTTCACCAAGCTTAATTAGAAGTTAAGTACACACCAGCCGAACGAAGGCAAAAACAATCTATACCTATTGCGTTCACACAAATAAACTTTCGCTGTTGTGTGAATGAAACAGGCATGATTCGTTCGCCTTCGTTTGGCCTGGTATGTACCCGCCATCAAAGTTAGTTTGTATAAAGAAATGAAATAAAAACAAAGGTGTTAATAAAATAAAAAAACTTAAGTTATTAAATGGGGTTTACTATGTTGGCCTTGAGTATGAGTTCAAAACCTTCGCTGTCTGTAAATTAGGTAACATAAACCCCTATCAGAACTGAAATCTTTCTCCTGGATAAACAAACAAGGCACCTCGTTAGCGTTCATGTTGGACTGGGTTCCGGATCCTGTCTGCCAGATGACCAGTGGGAAGTGACCCTCGCGGTACAGCTTGCCGGATATGACGTCATCGCACGCCTGCATAATCGCATCCGCTGTAAACGCATACACACAAATTAATAGGCGCAACTAATTAATGGTTTCTTTGCCAAATGAGCAAATGTGTCATGGCAAAAATAAAATATTAGGTTAGACTTTTTATTTTCATATTCACCTCCTTGGTCTAGCGGCAGCATGTATGGGCTATGGACCAGGTAGTCCTGGGTTCAATTCCCAGGTCGGGCAAAGCAAATTTTCTAATTTAATTTGCCCGGGACTGGATCCCTCGTAGGCGGATGACGTTAGCCAGGCGGCTTGTCGTAAAAACTAAGCCAAATCCTCTCTGCAACATGCTTGAAAATGTGTGTCGCGCCGACCACACATTAAGGTGGGATAAGGGCAGGTAGAAAGAAAGAAAAGTCTTTATATTTTCATATTTTTTTCGAAACGTCGACAAGACGCCTCCTTGATTTGGTGGTCTTTAATTTGGTAACGAGACAAGGCTTCTTCTGTTCTAGTGACGTATGAGCACTTTGGTTCGGATCCCAGGTCGGGCAATGCAGTTTTTCTAATATGATTTAGCCGAACTGAATCCCTCGGAAGGGATTGACTTTAGGCTGGTAGTAAAATTTAATGCGAAATCTATCTGCAACATTTATAAGTACATATGGAAAAAGTAAAAAATATGTATAATGAGGACATTTTCGGGCACAGGCCTCTGTTATGAGATGCTCCCTGGAAAATATTCCATATCACTTACCAATCTTTTTGTCGAGTCCATATTCAACGTTCACTTTGGCGGCTGCCTTCTTCAGAATACCAAACGCAATGATGACTGGATACTGGAACAAACATTATATTACTAAAGCCCCGTCTCCAGCACTAAAACATGTATTTTTATCTGTGGTCCATTGTTCTATGAACAGGAGACAGATAAAATCATTGTTTTGCGTATGTGTTTTTGTTTGGAGAAAAACACAGGAGATGAGCCTTAACATATTTGTAGCACTATATAGATACATACACACAAGTTCACGCCTGCCTGTATCCCCGAAGTGTAGGCAGAGGAGAATCCCAATATCCCGGAATATCCCAAATGTGACAGGGGGCGATATGTTTAGACGTATTCTTTCCGTTCTACGACATTGGATCCATCAAGCGGAGTGTAAAGCGTTTATGCAAGCCCGCATAATTATGATGACGCGTTACGACTTCCGGGTCTCAGGTTCGATCCGCTTGTCATTTCTTTCAATGATTGAGATTTCCGACTGCCTCGGTGGCGTGGTGGTATTTCGGTACGACTACGGTTCTGAGGTCTCGGGTTCGATCCCCGGGTCAGGCGAAGAGATATTGGATTTTTCCATATCAGCCCGGAGTCTGGAATTTGTGCCCGATATGACTATAGGCTCGCCCCCTATCACATCTGGGACGGAACTAAGCTCGGCGAAATGAGGGTGTTCTAGTTCTCTAGTGCGCCTCTGGCTACCCCTTCGGGGATACAGGCGTGAGCTTATGTTATTTCCCGTTACCCAATTCCCATTTTCCTAATTCCTTGTCCACTTCTTTTAAGGTTGGCATTGCACCCATGATTTATTTATTATCATTTACCATCAGGTGTCCCACCAGCTCGTTTGCCAGTCTCTACTACTAAAAACGCGGGATTTTTCATATGTGTATTGATAAATATCCCCTCAATCTCCTTCACATAAAGGTCTTAAAAAAAAACAAAAGTGTGTGGAGAATATGAATGATGGTCCCCGTCCATTGAATCGTGAACAATTGATCAAAACAAGTTGTGTAAGTAGGTAATTGTATGTATGCCGTAAAGGTATTGGCGGAGGTCGAATAAATGTCAACACATTTTACCTGTTGATTGCGACTTGGACTCACAGATACATCAAACCGGGCATAGCGTTAAAACGAGTTATTTTATTGCTTTTGACATAACATAACATAAGCTCACGCCTGTATCCCCGAAGGGGTAGGCAGAGGCGCACTAGCGAACTAGAACACCCACATTTCGCCGAGCTTAGTTCCGTCTCAGATGTGATAAGGGGCTATCACCATATCGGGCACAAATAGTAGTTGTATTTCGGTACGACTCTTGTTCTGAAGTCTTGGGTTCGATCCCCAGATCTGGCAAAATGATATTGAATTTTTCAAAATCAGCCCATCTGGAATTTATACCTGATTCCTTTCTTACTCTTTTCGCCCCCTATCACAACTGGGATGCAACTAAGCTCGGCGAAATGAGGGTTATCTAGTTCGCTACTGCGCCTCTGCCTACCCCTTCGGGAATACAGGCGTGAACCTAAGTGTCTAAGTAAAGAACTACCAGTTAGTGCACTTCTGCTACTATCATTCAGTACGTTAGGTTGGCAAATCTCAAGTAAATCTACTATCGCAGGCGTGTTAAGGTCGCCGGCATGAAATCACATGATTGTAGCGAGCGGCTGACCGGTAATTAAAACTTATGATTTGTGTGCAATTTAGCAACGGTGAAATATCGCTTGCTAAATAACGGTGAAGGAAAACATCGTGAGGAAACCTACATACCCGAGAATTTCTTTATGGGAGTTTCGAATGTATGTGTAGTCTAGCAACCCGCATTAGGCCAGCGTGGTAGACTAAGGCCTAACCCCTCTCATTAGTAGAGGAGGCCCGTGCCCAGCAGTGGGACAGTAATATTACAGGGCTAATATTATTATATTCTTAGCAACGGTAATTTACTTGTTTACGATCGACACAACACTGATTTTAGGCATACCGCAGAGAGAGCTCGGCTAAGTGTTTTACGACCGGATGCCTGCCTGACGTCAACCCTCTCTGTAAATGGCGTTAAAAAAACCTGAACTGGAATTCGAATCCAGGACCTCGCGGTCCACAGCCCATATAACCTGCACTAGCCTACTAGACCAAAGAGACAGTTTTGAAGAAAATATTGAATGAAGATATTTTAAATAGGTACTCACAGGCATGCGTTCCTCAATGCCACCAATGGGGAAGTTCATGACAGACCTGACGGTCTGCGCCCCATAGAGCCGATCATCTGGAACTTCGAGCTCGCCAAAAGTGTCGCGTTCTTTTCTCTGTGGAACAAAAACCAATTCTGTACAAGTAAAATAAAAACATTGTACGGTAGAAGAAACGTGGAACGAAGAAACAGAGGTCCTGGGTTCGATTCCCCAGGTCGGGCAAAGCAAATTTTCTAATTTAATTTGCCCGGGATTGGATCCCTCAGAGGGGGCTATGTCAAGCAGGCAGCCGTTCGTAAAAACTAAGCCAAATCATTTCTGCAACATGCTTGAAAATGTGTGTTGCGCCGACGCTGTATTAAGGTGGAATAAGGGTAGATAGAAAGAAACGTAGAAGAAACGTGATGTTTTACGCTGTTGATGTAATTAACTGAATGAAATTAGATTTAAATAATCGTAACACTGCATCAACAGCTTTATAAACGTGAACTAATCATCTGTTTAGTAGTAACACAAATAAAACCACCATAACAACTTCCGAATGTAAAGCGCTAAAAGGATCATCACGAAAGTCGACAGATGCTAGTAACAAGAACATAATGACAGTTGCACGCTCCATCGAAATTCTTACAACCTCTTCTGTGGCGATAATCCGGAACGTAGTGATAGAGGTTAGACGTAAAATAAATATTTCAATAATTACAAGTTTAAAAACTTGACAGACCGACTTGAAATCCCATCGTGACCAAATTTACATGGGACCACCCTTGAAATAAGCTCTATCGAATACAAAAATAATTTTCAAAATCGGTCCACATTTGGCGGAGATATCGCGTAATATACATAAAAAAATACAGACGAATTAAGGAACTTCTCCTTTTTGGAAGTCTGTCGAAAAGAATAGTTTAAATCGTTGGTGTCGGTGCAAAATACAGTAAAAAATTTGTAATAGAGAGTGAAAAATTATGTGATGAGGTGTTTTAAAGTGACTGAACTGATCTACATCAAGTGGTTTTATCGAAGGTACATAATACCTATACAGAAGAGATATCAGAGATAATAAGGATACAACTTAAGCTAATAATAAATATATAACAAGAAATGAACATATACCAAAACAGGTAAGTGCGACTAAAATAAAAGAATTACATAATGGCTTCAATATTATTTATTGACAACTAAAAGCTAACAAGTAATGATACTAAATAATGATACTTTAATAAAAAATCTGTAGCAATAGCGAGTACAGCAACAAATGTGGAGTACTAACTGACAATATTTAAGTATTAAAATGACATTAGCACCTTTACTCAAGGGTAAAACGCAACTAATGATAATTCGTGGAAAAACCTAAAAAGATAAAACAAAAAATGTAAAAACAACCGCAGAACTGTAACCGCAATTCCAATTGGTGGCGGTCGATGTTGTAAGCGGTATGCAAAATAGTACCTACACTATATATCTTCAATTTGAAAGACCATGACGACGTAAATCACCAAGTAAACAATTTTAGAACTATATTAGAAAAACAAATAATTATACTTATAATAACAGGTGGATCTGGAAAGCTTTAGAGGAGGCCTATGTTCAGCAGTGGATGTCCTGTCGTGATAATGAGGATGACAAAAAAACTGCCAATATTCTGACCAACATTTTAGTCATTTGGCAATATTTTCTAATGAAAACAAACAATAATAGAAACGTCTTTCTACCAACGCCTAATTGGTGGTAGGTAATCGACTCGGTGTCCTGTGTCGGTTCTACGTATATTTTACGTGTGCTATTTCGCAATGTTTCTATGGGTGCAGGTGTTGAAACTGGTCATGGCACTCATAGAACCCGTCGGAGGCGGCACATATATATGTCACATAAGCGTATGGGCCACCGGAGGCCGAGCTGCCCGTGACTATGTAGATAGTAGATAGCGGCAAGCTAACCGCAATAGTCAATTATGACCATATTTACCGAATAACGAATACTTATGTCCTATTTTAAAATCACTATGAATTGAAGATTTCGTAGATAATTTCGAGAAGAAAATGGGCATTTTCTAACTAACAAAGTTAGTACCCACTACTTCTACCTATCAGTAGCAAAATGTGGCTGAATACCAATATTGTTGTCAAACATTCACATGTAATTTATAACAATAATCCGCATTTCGCAGCAATTAGCCCAAACTTTACTGATATTGAACATATTTCTCATTTTGCAAAGTTTGACTCCGGTCGAAAGATAAATGTTGCAATAACAAACCACACACAAATATCGATAAATAAGATCAGATGAAACGAAAATAACAATGACACAAGCCGGGAGGGTTACCTATTACGAACATTACGATAAATGGCTACATTGTTTTACGAAGTGATGTTAAAATTCTCAATAAAATAGAAATGTTAAGTAGAGATGACCCTTGAAGTCCATAACAATTCATTGGTTATAACAGTCATCACAATGATGGAGATAACAGAAGAAGCAATCGTTTCTTCTTATTATTTAAGGCAAAGGGGCTATCGAGCAAGTTTCCATACAAATTAATCTCAAAATTCAGTACCGCCTGTACTTATTACAATGCAACGGCGATCATTACAATTTACACCCTAGAATGTTCTGTGAATGGATAAGAACCACGTAAGATAAGTTCAAATAAACTGAGCGACCTGAGCGACTTATGACCACTAACTAGGTCATAAGTTTTTGATTACAAGTTTTGTGCTGTTGTCCTGTCTATATTATGTTGAATGTCTTTGTTTAATGGTTAAAATAATAATATTTTCTATAGATCCACACATTTTGGTTACCAACTTATAGCAATGAATACAAACCCAAGCAGTTAGAAAATTCATAATGTATACCTACCTAATTTGTTACATCATTTTTATGGAGGTTTCATAATATGATCCGGTTAAAATTGCCTCAGCCTTATGAAACATATTAACCTAGAATGATAGTGTAAATATAAAAGCCACATTATTATGAACAATTTATAGTACAGGCGCTCACATTCAACATACCTTTATAAGTATTGTTATTATCATCTAGGTACAATATGATTTTACTGACTGAAGTGTGCTGTATGATGTAATAGGAATCAGGCACGTTGAGTACAAAAAAATCTCCATTACCACAGCAGTAAATCATGTTAAATACGTGATATCTCGTATAATTATGCATATCACGTAGGACCCAGAGCAAAAATAGCAAACAAGATCTGAGGGAAACAAGTTATCACTCATGGCTTATAACGAAATATTATGATTACTTAACTCACCATTTTCACCGGCTTGCCCTCCGGGTTCATACACACTGTGCACGCCATATCGACAAAATAACAAATAGAAAATACAAAACTACGAAATACACACGTCGAAAAAAATCCAAAACGTCAAAAAAGCTCCCGCCAATCGAGGTTTTATATTTTTTAAATTATTTTTTATAAACAGCCAGTGACAATTTCGAAATAAGGTTATACGCAGAGATCCACGACGGCTGTATGGACGGTATCGTCGCGGGATACCGCTATTTAGTAACAAAACGAACAAGCCACGTCGCGAATTGAAAACGTAATGCAACTAATGGAACCGGTCGCTTCCCCTCCACGGAATGATTGCGTACGGTTGGAGAGCAAAAACTTTATACTTCTCAGTTGGTTTATCAAACGTTCGCACCGATGTGGGTGTGTTGTTTTGTAATGTGGTTTACTGCCACAGATACGCTCTTATCAGCTCAAACTTAAGATACAATTTGTATACTTAATTAGGTAGTGTCGAGTGTGTCAGAATACCGTTAGCAACTATTTTACACGCATGTGGCCTCGTGTGGCATATTTAAACTATTGTATTTTTAGATGAGACTGCGATATTTTAAACTACTTGAAAAAGTTAACATACTCAAATTAAACCACATAACTAAGACGAAGCGGTTTCAAATAACAAGAAACTATCATCATCTTTACGAATTCATAAGCAATTAATATCTATATCTAACATCACAGATTTATGACGGACCATCCAAATGGTCCAAAAGGATCCAATACATAAAGGTAGATAAGCGATCCTGGAACTCTGGGCTTTTCCTGATAGAATATACTTAATAAGCTATAAAGTTAGCATTTGGCGGAGATATCGCGTAACGTACATAAAAAAAATACAGACGAATTGAGGACCTCCTCCTTTTTCTAAAGTCAGTCGAAAATCGTCTCAATGTCATATCAATTACGTCACATCAACAAAAAAGAAGGCTACTGGTCTCTGGTTTTACAGTCCCATAAGCTAGTGCAGCATTTGTTTGCAGCCTTGGTTCTCAAATTATAGGCGGAGAAGACGTCGGTCACTATCACTAAAGTACTCTCGTATTCTTTAGTTGGGTGGAGTGCGAAAATTTTTAGATTACATTTTATTTTGGGCCGCAATGTACAAAATTTGAAATTTTGAATAATGGTTTCTAACAACCTTTGAAGATCGTCTTTGATCCTTTGACTGCCACAAAGATAAACTAACTAAAACAAATTGCATACCAGAAGTAGATCAAGGAGAAGGACAAATGACTGCACAATGCTCAGATGATTGATGCTTGTATGTAATGAAAAAAAGAAAAAATCTGTCCGTTATAAATCTGTGCATGATAGTTATATGTAAATTAATTAAATAAATACACCCAACAGTCACACACCTAGTCCTAACCCCACACTAGGTATATCATGGGTATCAGAAACTATGAGAGATGTTCGGTCTCACAACACCCAGACTTGAAACAAATATCTGTGGGAATCGAACCCGTGGCCTCTCGCTTCACAGCCGGTTACTCGCCCACTGCGCCACGGAGGCTGTCATTGGTTATATTTTTTTTTCTGTGTATTTTTATAGATCTAAGTACTTAATTGTGTAACAGTTAAACCACAATAAACTTTTTTTCTTAATAAATATTATATTATGGCGAAAGGCTCGCCCCCTATCACATCTGGGACGGAAATAAACTTGGCGAAATGTGGGTGTTCTTGTTCGCTAGTGCGCCTTTGCTACCCCTTCGGGGATACAGGCGTGAGTTTATGTTATGTAATAAATATTATTTTAATAACATGCAGGAATTGTAAGATCAATAAATGTAAACTCCCATTGTAAATTACTAGGACTTAATTTAAGTTTTTTAAATAATAAATGCTGTGATCAAACATGAAAGAAAAATTTTTATGTGGCTATATCATGTGTTAATTATTATACCATAAATATTAACGGAAACTTTTTATCTATGGGGAACACCCGCATTACCATAAATTATTAGTTTCACAATAAGATGGTGATGGTATGGTGGTGATGGTGTATATAATATGGCGTTTTCATATACTAGGTGCTAGACTGCCTCAGTGGCGTAAATGTATGTATTTCAGTTCGATCCCCGGATCGGGCAGAGATATTGGCTTTTTTCATTATCACTCCGGAGTTTGGAATTGCCCAATATGGCGATAGGCTCGCGCCCTATTATATCTGGGACGGAAGTAAGCTCGGCGAAATTTGGGTGTTCTAGATCGCTAGTCCGTCTCTGCCTACGCTTTCGCGAACATAGGCGTGAGCTTATGTTAGGCCTCAACTTTGTAAAATAAATTGCAAATTTCAGACATAACTGGATTATGAAAAATAAATGCAATACACGTGGCGTAGCGAGCGAGTTGAGGGGGTAAGGCCACACGTTCGATTCTCGCTTCGAGCCGGTGTTGACACATAGTATCTTGTACTTTCTTATATCCCCGACACAAGACTCGAAACTTACTGTGGGGTCAGGACTTGTGTGGCTGTTGGGTGTTACTTATTTATAACACCTTCAGCCATTCAACTAAGGTGGATTTTCGCATCAGTTTTCAACCTCCTTAATCTTTCCAATTTGCTTAAACTTAGCAAAAAACATGATCTAGTATTATATGAATTACATGTTACATGATAACATGGATGGTGGAAGTGATTTACTACAATCCATGACATGCTTTAAAAACAATTTTTACGGATTCTATCCTGATTTGGTTTTAATGTCACATCTGGGACTGAACTAAGCTTGGGTTAAGGTGGGTGTTCTAATTTGTTTGTGTACCTCTGCTGCCCCTTACATATATACATACAGGTGTATATATGTAATATACATATACCCGAAGGGGTAGGCAGAGGCGTTTTATGTTATGTATGAGGGGAAGACATTTTTTATTTTTTTTATGGCAGAGACTTGCAAAGGAGCAGACAACAACAATTTAATTTTTTTTTATGCAATAATGATTATTCTGAATGTGTTATATATTTTGTCAAGTCCTAATTTGAAGTCGGTTTTGAAACTCGTGATTATGTTATTAAGCAAAACACTTTATCACCACAAATACTATCTAGTGAGAAATGCCACAAACAAAACAGGATATTTATAACACGGACGTAAAAAAAAAGATAGACAGAGGGCTAGGAACACAAAGTGAAGCAGGGTTTTCGGCACATTCGATCCATCGACACATAATGGAGAGACTGATTTTTTAGCCCAAAAAGTCTCATTTTGCCGACTCAGATTATAAAAAAATCTGACTTTATCTAACTGTTAAGGAACAAAACCCGAGCAGTGTGGTAAAAGTTGATCATGTCAAATTGAAAGAACTCAAAAGTAAGAACCAAAAATATGAATGTATGAACTGAGTTCACAAAAAAAAACAAAAAAAAAGTTCACCAGGCAAGGTAATATGTTTGAGGTTTGGCTTTGCATACAAAGCCCCTTACATATAAAAATATTGAACTGCTGCTTATCTTTAACCATAGGTTGTCCCTTTCATTTTTAAACAATGTAATGCAAGGAAAAAAGGGGCAGGCTATTCTTAGCCATTTGCTCAGCTAAAATGCTTTTATAAGTAAGGCCCAAAGAGTATGGTCTGAGTTTCGGTAAAAAAAAGTTCATCAGGCATGCTAGGTGACAACAATAAGCCTGGGAACCCCTGCAAGAGAGCATGATATCTTTTTTATGTACATTCCTAATCAATGAACTAAAAAAACTTACCATTTTATGTACAAAAATCTGACTTTGAATGGAGATGAATTAATTTTGATCAACAAATAGCTGGTGTCCGCAAAATGGAAAGCTTGTTTTTATTGAAAGGTTATTATTGTGACTAATCAAACCCTTAGCAGTCAGTTTTTTTTTATGAATTATTAAATAAAACTAGATTTACTTTCATTTACATATCAAAAGAGACGCAGGGCACATTGACATGTTCAGTTTGAGGTGTTATTTTCATAATTTTATGTTCAATACAAATGTGACCAAACAAAAATGTATGAAAACAGGTAAAAGAAAAACTAACCTTACATACATTGCTACTCTACCTTAAGACATTGTATACTACTATATAATAAGAATATTAAGTTTTGAAAAATAAGTCTATGTACATATAAAACACCAAAATAAAGAAAACACATTCATGCAGACCGGTTATGCAACTTACCGCTGTGACATTAGTCGTTGAAAAATTGCATTTATTTACAATGCGGACGACACAACGCAAATTCTTCGATGAATGAATTACAGCTGAAGACAATTTGAACATGGACGTAGCCATGATTTACAGAAATTATCTTCAAATTATTGTTCAAAAAATAAATAAAATATAAAAAATTCGGTCGTTGCCCCCTTGTCAGTCAGGTGACCACAGATAATGTCAAATATGACAAATACTAAATTAAAAAGAAGAAACTTAGAATTGTCTATGGATTGGCGAAGACTGAATTATTGCAAGAAATGACTTTTTTTATTAGGCTTCGACTTGTCTTAGAGCATTAATGTTCTTGATTTTAGTACCATTTTATAACAAATGTGTTATCACGGTTACCACTTACATTTTATGATATGTTGTGATACATAAAAAGTCCTCGTCTTACAAGTAAAGTCAAGTTGACAGTTTTGTACACCAAGAGCCCTAGAAGACCAAACCCAAATAAAGGCTGAATTCTGTTTTTGCACAAGTGCCGACACTACGACAGATTTGGCCATTATGAACTTTGAGTAACACTGACTTTGATAGGCAACGAGTAGCATAAGCTTATTTTGTTATAATTTTACGGAATCCTATTAAAAATCACGTTATCTATTGTTAATCACTCGTTTTGTTTGCATCCAAACAATTCTAAAGATTATAGCATTCTGTTACACAGTTGAAGATCCAACAATTTTTATCATAATAAAAGCCGATGACATATACCTAAATAAGGTCGCTTGACTCATTTTTGTAGTATAATCTAGAATTTAGATGAAGCAACAGCATTGTCTTTTAAGTACGTTTCTATGAATTCTGACAGTTGGATAAGTTTATTATTATCCTTGTAGAAAATCACTTGCACAAAAAAAATACAACTTATATACTATAAGGTAGGTCAGTACCGAGATCTTGGTATATTTATTTTCCCAATGTGCTTTTGACAGAAATTTCTGTTTTTGGGAGTAACTTGTGGAAAGAAAAGTGATTATTATTAAAATAAATTTCTATCTCAAAACAAAAGAAAAAATAAGTGTGTATTTCATCTTTTTCCCCAAATTATTTGCCGACCAAACTTTATTTAACACAAGGATTTAATATGACAGATGATTGTAATAATGGTGCCACTGACGTAATATACTTGTACAATGCGTTTCAAATAGGAATAGGATCGACTTTGCGTCATAACTATCAAGTCCAATTAGTTGGGTAGGGTCAGCAAAACAAGATATTTTTTTAAATATAATAATTTATTTACAAATCATTAACGAATATTTTTATTAGAATTGAGCTTTTCACTTCCCTCATCTCTGCATCCCTCATCTCAGTGGTCACTGTCGTCTTCATTACCTACCATCATCATCACTATTGCATTCCCTATAAAATAAAACATGGGTTAATGTAGCTATTTCATATTTTAATTCAACAACTGCTTTTAACATAGAGATATGCATTCTGTTACCTGTATTTATAATAAAACTAAAGTTATCATATTTCTCTTTGCCAGTATTTATTTTAAATTTTTTTCACATGGTTAATTATGACTAAATTTAGACGTTTTTTCACTTTGAGTAACTGAGACAGCAAAATAAAATAAAACATTAGTTGACGCAAATAAGGTTTCGTTGTAAACCTTACTTTTCAACTGATATTTGACAGGTAGGGGTCATTGATATTCCTATTCTTATTTGAATCGATTGTACCGCTTTCACGACAAGGTCCAACTAACTTACATGAGGCATTACTAAAGTTATGGGGTATGGACGTTTAGTGATTTTTTTAAACGTAGTGATTACATTATCTTTGTTGTACACCATGAGCCTGATAACTCTAAACCCACAGACAAGATCATTGTTTAAGGCCTGAATTCTTTTATGCACAAGTAGGTACACTACTAAGTATATTAGCATAAGCCTACCCGGCTACCCCAAATATTTCCAGAACGACTTGTTGGATATTTACCAGATACTTGAACCGCCTAATTCTAGCTAAATCTATAGCTAATCCTAATTCTATCTAGCTTTTGCTATAAAAGTAAAAGTCAGCGTGACTCAAGGTTCATAGTGGCCAACCGTTCTTATATCTGTTGTAGTATACTTGTACAGAAAATAATTTAGCCCTTATATTGTCCCGTGGGTCGCCTCCTTAGTCTAGTGGCAGCATATTTGGGCTGTGGACCGGGATGTGCTGGGTTCCATTCCCAGGTCGGGCAAAGCGAATTTTCTAATTTCTAATCTAAGGAGTTGACGTCAGGCAGACAGTCGGTCGTAAAATGTAAGCCAAAACCTTTCTGCAACATGATTGAAGAAGTGTGTTGCCTCGACCCCACATTAAGGTGGGATAAGGGCAAGTAGAAAGAAACATTGTCCCGTGGATATGGAGTTCTCAGGCTCTTGGAGTACAATACTGTCAACTTGACTTGACAGTTTATATTAAATGATGACAAAAATTGTTACCATTAAAATAAAAAAACTTCATTACAATTCCGTTATTTGGCCAGATCCATTTCTACTTTAAGGTTTCTGACTTGTCAGCGTTTAATTGCATTTTTGGTAGTTAAAAACCTTTCTTGCTTGAATTATTCAGTCTCTAATATTGTTTCAAGTTTATTGTAAATTTTTTAATAATTTATAATTAAACATTCAGCTGTTCGCTGTATTTAGTATTCATTAATTTAACCTTTGATTTTAAAATGATTTGAAATAATTAACTTGAACGAAACATTTTCAGCAACAGTATATTTTATGAACGCAATTTAGGTATAGTGCTGCCGCTGGTGGCAAAATTGTTAACTATTCTTACGAATCGGATGCATTCGGCATCTGTCGGGCCAGTCACGCCTAGACTCGTTCGAAAAGCGAAACCGAATTCATTCCACGGCGATGTACGAAGACTGATGCTCTTGTCGTGGACTTTAGTGCAAACGTGCTATTTTACTCAATAACGGGCTTTGATATTCGAAAAAGTTATTTTTTTTAATATAATGTTGTGATTTTAACCGCCGCTTGTGGTGTTAAGTGGTTCAATTACATATAAGTGAAAAATTATACAAAGATTGTGTGTGGTGCATTTGTGTTCTCCATTTATCTTATTCTGGATTCCAAAGGATTGTTTTCATACAACTGAGAGCTAATCAATTATAAGGTACGTTTTTGATATCAATATTTGTAGGAATCATTCGATAATAGCAACGCGTGGCGTTTGGAATGGCTTCCTTTTATCGACTCGCGTGCGCGGTAATGGCTGACTTTCTTTTCTTTTCGAGAGATATGGCTGTAATTGAGAGTTTTACAAGACAATTGAACAAGACAGCAACTTGTAGTACTCGTATAAATAATTTTTATGTGCATCGGATGTGGGTGGTAGATGTGATGAGTGGGTGTCTGCATAGAATGTTGAATGTAATCAAATGTTGCGGTATGTCGGGGCTGGCCGACCGGTCGCGCGCGGTCATGCCCTGAGCTCTAAGCCTATTATTCTATTCAGTTTAATATTTTTATCCGCCCATCGGGTCGCATCTATCTCAGTACAACTCGTTTTGTGATGCTCGTTAAACTTTTTTAATTCATTTGGTCCAATTCAAAGTGATGCTACTGAAAATCGTTTTCGGGCCCTGTGTATTCTAACTTTAAGAAACTACTGTAGCTAGAGAAAAATGTGTGTGTATGATCTTTGACCTGGATTTGCGGTTTACCATCTGTGAATTCGTTGCATATCGCTAATTTAGCAGTAAGTAGTTCAAGGCTTGGTAATACACAATAAATAGTTTTTATTTCATAATTACTGTAAGTGGATGTTTGTACTCAATGTTTTAATTCAAAATTTGCATGCAAATTGTATTAAAGTACATATTTTATGCTTTTTGTGTAATCAGTGTTGTTGTAGGTTGTTAGAATAATTATATTAATTTGTGTAATTAAATTATAGTCTTAATAATTCAAGATTTTTGCAAATATCATGGATGGAGTGAAATTGTAAGGATTTATTTTGTCTTAAGTACAAATGCAATGCAATACTGTATAATTTTTTTTAATATGAATGAAGCTATAAAACCATTTTTATAATTAAAAGTCTGTAACAAATACATAGGCCAGTTTGTTAACGAAAATAATCTTAGCAAATAGGTTTAAAGTGATTAATGAAAAGTAATATTATTAAAAAAAAATCTTAGAAATCCACTCTTAAATTCCATACAAATATTATATTTGTAAATTTTATAGGTTTGTCAGATTTAATGTTATGTTCATAACAATTATCATAGGTCATTTTTATAAGTAAGCTGAACTGTGTTTGAAATTATGTAAAAAATATATATAATAATGTACTGTAGATCAATATCTTACAAAATTAAATATGATTGTCAGATAAACTTTGATATAATATGAATCAGATTGATTAGTGAAAATCATTTGAATGAATCAACACTTTTTAGAAACTTAAAAAAAAACAGAACAGGCAAAAATTGGGGGAGGCTTTTGCACAGCCATGGGACATCTACCAAATAGGCTATTAAAAAAAGGTTGTGTAGAATTTAACAGATAAGCATTTTTGTTCATGTATCAGTAAAAATATCTGGGTTAAATCATTATTTTATTGGATATATAAATTTGTAACAATGGATAAAAGGATTATGCCTTTATCCTGCTCCAATATTGTGATATTCCTGTAGTATTTAATTTTGTAAATTGACAATGTCAATCTTATTATATATGCACAAAATCGGTTTTGATACCTATTATGATTGCACTTTGAATCATAAAATGTGATTCATGGTAACACCTTAATATGTTCCCAGGAACTTTTTATGAGTATGGTCTTTTATTTTATTAAATAAGAACAAATACCCACTCAACAGTCTCAACAAGTTATGTATTGATTCAGCTAGTAGTAAATTTTATATTTGTTTGAGTATTCTGTTTTATTTGATAAAATAGAGTTCTAGAATTAAAGATATAAATATAATATAATTAAAATATAATATAACTTAACATGTCCAAAAGTATATATCAAGTACTAATTTTATACTTTATCACTTCTATGGCAAAGTAGACTGCATTTTATGTATGTGCATTTAGTTAGATCTAATCTTAAAAAGTTTTAAAATAAATAGGTGAATACCATGTAATGTAATACCAATTTTCTAACATATCCCTATCTTTCTTTCCTGCCCTTATCTCATCTTAATGTGGGGATGGTGCAACACACTTTTCAAGCATGTTTCAGAAAGGATTTGGCTTAGTTTTACGACTGGTTGCCTGCTTGACGTCAAACACCCTCTGGGTGATCCTGTCCTGAGAAAATTCTCTTTTCCCATCCTGTGAATCAAACTAAGGACCTCCCAGTCCATAGCCCATATATGCAAAGACAGGAAAGAGGCGACTTACATAACAAACATAACATCTAACATTTCCCTATGAAAAATAAAAAACAAAGATCATTGCATCTATCTCCATTAAAATATTTTATTTAATACATTGCCATACCTGTGGAAATTAATTGTGATGTTACAAATTGCAAATGTGATAAAATATATAAATAGTAAAACTCTACAGCAGGTACTTACAGTTAATATGTTGTTTTTAAATACCTTTTAATACTTAAAATTATTATAGTATGTGATTGAATTATTAATAATCAAAGGTCTCCCCCAAAGATTTAAATTTTTAATAATGTAATATTTCTCTCATATGATCTCTATCAATATTTGTTGATTTATTTTGTTGCTCTAATATTAATATTTTAAGTTATAAATTAAGGAAATCATTATCATTAGATTAACTATGTCAATCCATAGTAAAGGATGTATGATGACACTAAATTTGTTCTGTTACAATATTAGATTATGTGCAGACCAGCTTGGTGGTGTTGTATTGTATGTGGTATATCTGCTAGTCTCAGGTTGGACTCCTGGGTGTGGTAAAAATGATATTTGTATCCAACCCTAGTTTAGAATATGTGGCCAATATTGTATTATTACTTGAAAGCCTTTCAAACTATGACATTTTTTTTCAATAAGTTCATAATAAACATTTTATGTGTACACTTCTTACTTAACCCGTCAGAGGCAGCACATATATATGTTACATAAGCGTATGGGCTACCGGAGGCCGAGCCGCCCGTGGCTATTTAAAAATAAGTACATTAATTTAATATTATGTATTTTATGGGTGGCGGTGATCATTTAACATCAGGTGACCCACTTGCTTGTTTGCCCCCTCTTATATAAATAAAAAGAATTTTCTCCAAATACCCAAACTAACCTAAAATAAACCTTTTACAACTATTTGAAAATCAACTGAAGATAATTAGCAACACATAAAAAATGATTATTGTCAATGGGTTTTATCAAAATACCATTATAATTAATATGGTTAAATAATTAATTATAAACACTAGGATTGGTTTATTTAATTACCTAAATAATGTGCTTAGATGTGATTATTACACCACATAGTAGATTAACTGCCAATTGTTGGTTTTAATTTCCGTTACATAGTTAATTGCTATACAAATAATAAGTTATTGTAAAAATAGTGAAAAAACAATTAGTTTTATTAATTGTAACTGATAAACATTAATGTTATTTTCTAATTATGTTTGTACTGCCTTAATGTATTATTGCATTAACAATGAAAACAAATGATTATGTGATTAAATATTCACACCTGATTATTGCCCAAATTATCTAATAACAAATCTTGATATTGGTTTTTGTATTAGATTATATTAGACTGCCTCGGTGGCGTGGTTGTATTTCGGTACAACTGATGTCGTGTGGTCTCGGGTTCGATTCCCGGGTCGGGCAAAGTGATATTGGATTTTTCCATATCAGCCTGGAGTCTGGAATTAGTCCCGATATGGCGATAGGCTCGCCCCTATCACATCTGGGACGGAACTAAGCTCGGCGAAATGTGTGTGTATGTTTATTATATTAGGCTTACACAATTTTTTTGTCCTGAATTGAGTGATGTTTAATGTTAGAGGAAGCAAGAATAAATATTGTATGACTATTACAGATGTATACTTCTTCAATTAATATAATTATATTAAGTATCTTGTGCTCTATGTTTTGGAGGAAGACATGAACCTATGGATTCACTGTGAAAGAACTCAAGACTGGGCGAAGTGGATGTCTGAGTAAGAATGAGGATTAGACCAGGATAACACCATAAAGAAAGAAGAAGAAAGAAACACTGTTGGCTTAACCTTCCATGAATTAGTATTACTGCATTACTGAACTAAACAAAATACTAATACTATGCATTTAAATAGACATCATTAATCATCTTGGTTGAATGGAGGATCTAGTGTAGTGCATATTGTAGTATAATAAAATAAACTAAGTGGCATGTTAATACTTAAGTATATATTTCGATGTTTGGTTCGTGGTTGTAAGTTACCAAGCCTTATAAAAATATCATCACCAGCCATATATTTGTCCTATAGCTGATGATGATGATATAAGACTATGCGGAAATTGAACTCGCGACCTACGTTTTCATACCTGGTTACCCCTTTCGATGGCAATGTATTTAGCCCGAACACCATATAGTATTATGGTAGGGTTCAAATCCGAGGTCGAACAAACCCAATTTGTGTTTAGAAGTCTTAAATTGGAACTTGGGGGTGGAATTTATCCCCGTTGTTATGAAAAGGATGGTAATTATCTAAGCGAAGTGTGTGTGCTTATGCACAGCCACATCTCCTACACAAAAAAATTACACAAAACACCTATGTACACAAAATATTTTTTATCTATGGTGCATTATTCTCAGATAGACAGCCTCCGTGGCGTAGCGGGCGAGTAGTTGCGGGTTCAATTTCCGCATTGAGACAAATGTTTGTGTGGCCCACAGATATTTGTTTCAAGTCTGGGTGTTGTGAGACCGAAAGTCTCTCATAGTCTCTAACACCCACGATACAGGTTATACCTAGTGTGGGGTCAGGACTAGGTGTGTGACTGTTGGGTGTATTTACTTATTTATTCGGCTGACTTCCCAAAAAGGAGGAGGTCCTCAATTAGTCGTTTTTTTTAAAGTATGTTATTCGATATCTCCGCCAAATGTGGACCGATTTTCAAAATTCTTTTTGTGTTCCATAGAGCTTATTTCAAGGGTACCATATAAATTTGGTCACGATCGGTAAATTGGAAGTCGGTCACTTAAGTTTTTAAACTTGTGATTATTTGTTCTAGAAAGCTAAAACTGTTGTTTTGCGTATGTGTTTGTGTGTAATGTTTTGAGGAAACCAGTGCAGGGGACGCGCCTTTAGTTACACTTCCATCCCATTGGGTGTACAGAATTGAACTTTGTATATGAGCTAAAAACAATAACCGTGTGCACTGTGGAGGAAATCGATAACTGTTGGCGTGAGAATGACCTTCGTGGACGGTGACGCAGCGAATGGTTGAAACTTGAACTAGTTCCATAGCACTGCTCCTTACTGCATAAAAAAATTTAAGCGGTGCTTGACTTTAAATCTAATTTATCTTTTTGCTCTATTTTTAATGTGTATACCTGCATTTATTATACTACAATGCGGCTTCGGCGCAACACTTTTCATGCGTGTTGTCTAAAGGATTCGGCTAAGTTTTTTACGGCCGGTTAGCCAGTATTAAGTCAATACCCTGTGGAGGATCAAAAAGTCAGTCAAAAATCCGCTTTGTCCGATCTGAGAATCGAACCCAGGACCTCTTATTTCATAGCCCACATGCCCTTTCATTAGAGTCTAGGCTAAGAAGATGGCAAGTTTAGTTTGTTCGTTTAGTCCTTTTGTCAAATGAGTTTGAATGTGAAGGGACAAAATGCTGCTCAAGTTAAATCACTGTTTAAAAAACACCCATGTAGTAGTTTGTTCACGATTAATATTTATACCGTAAATTTGAATATTCAAATTAAAGTAAAACCGTGGGAGATGTTATCCATTAAGATTTTTAATAACCCAACTTCAAAACGCAATCTCGTTCTTCATGAAATTGTGATTTCTGAAGTTTACGCGAATGTTATACATTGAAATAAAACTATTTTTACGGATTCTATCACGATTTGGTTTTTAATTTTTATTCCCGACGTTTCGTCACTTCATATCGAATATAAAATCATCGAATCTGTCTCCTTTTGGCGAAGACGTCGCATAAGTTGGGCGGCGTAACAAACTTAGAAATGCCTTATATAATTTTATAAATGGTAGTCATGCTGTAACAGTTTTGCCGACAGGATAAATTGTCCCATTGGATGAGATTATTACCACAATCTCTCTTTAGCCCTGTAATATTACTGTCCCACTGCGGGGCACGGGCTTTCTCTACTAATGAGAGGGGTTAGACCTTAGTCTACCACGCTGGCCTAATGATAGTTGGTAGACTTTACATACCTTCGAAATTCTTGTGGAGAAATTCTCGGGTATGCAGGTTTCCTCACAATGTTTTCTTTCACTGTTATAGCAAGCGATAATTCACAATGAAAATACACTTAACAGAGAAAAGTCAGAGGTGTATGCTCTTTTTTGGGGTTGCTCTCGAACCGTGAAACTCGTCTCGGTAGCCCGTACCACTACCAACTGAGCTATCACTGCTTCGTAAATTAATAAGAAAGCAAAATACGCACCTAATTAAGAACTTCCTCAGTCGAAGTATGTCAATAAATAAAAGCACGATTCACTATCTTCGATTGAAGAGATTAACAAGCAATATTATTGTAATTTTCGTCACCGCCACGTATAAGATACGTATCTTACGTCATAAGCTTATTTATTATCTCTCACGGTCGAAATGATTGGATCGATTCGGGTTTGTTGTGTCACAGACGTAATTTGAAGTATAAAGGACGGTAAAGGTCAACACAATCGCCACGCTAAGTGTCTCTTTAACGACAAAGTTCATATTTTTAACTACTCAAAAGGACTTTATAGATTCCTCTGTATGCTCTTTTATGTATAGTTAATATTTTCTATGGAATTTAATTTTGAAAGCGTTTACTAGAGTATACCTCGTGTATACATAAGTTTTGAGACGAAAGAAAAGTTGCATAACTTTTTAAATATTTAACTTATATTTTTAAAATTTTCAGTAAGCATTAAGTAGATAATAATCAACAATAAAATATAACTATTATTCAAAATGGCCACCCTTGTTTTTAATACGAACGACGCGAACGTTGTCCAGTACTGCTCAAGAGACACGATGCGAGGATGATCCTCTTCACCGACGAAACAATATTCACTGTCGAAGAAAAGTTTAACCGAACAAAACAACAAAGTGTATGCCAAAAGCAGCAAGGACGTCCCAGCTTCAGCACGGAATGTCTCGCGTACCCATCATCAGGCTAGTGTTATGGTATGGTGGGGCGTTTCATATGAAGGTGTGACTCCGCTCCTTTTCTGCCAACATGGCGTCAAGGTTAAAGCTAATAATCACCAAAATGACATTTTAGAGCCTGTTGTGAAACCCCTGACACGTACTTTACTTCACAACAAGTACTGGGTTTTCCAGCAAGACTCCGCGCCATCCCATAAGACAAAAACCACCCAAGCTTAGCTGAGGGAAAATTTACCAGCCTTCATCGCGCGGATGAATGACCCTCCTCCAGCTCCGACCTCAACCAGCTGGATTATTCATTGTGGTCTGAATTATAGCTCAGGGCCTGCCGAAAGTCCCACCCAAACTTAGAGTCACTGAAGTGAGCCCTCGTCCGAGAACCAAAGCGGATTCCGCTGGAAAAGCTTCGTGCCGCCATTGATGACTGGCCAATCGTCTAAGGGCCTGTATTAAAAACAAGGGTGGTCATTTTGAATAATAATTATATGTTATTGTTGATTATTATCTACTTAATGCTTACTGAAAATTTTAAAAATATTAGTCAATTATTAAAAAAGTTATGCAACTTTTATTTCGTCTCAAAACTTATGTACACCCGAGGTAGGATGGTATCTGCCTCGGTGGCGTGGTTGTATTTCGGTACGACTACTGTCGTCTCGGGTTCGATCCCCGGGTCGGGCAAAGTGATATTGGATTTTTCCATATCAGCCCGGAGTCTTGAATTTGTGCCCGATATGGCGATAGGCTCGCCCCCTCGCCTCCCCCCATCTGGGATGGAACTAAGCTCGGCGAAATGTGAGTGTACATGTTGGCTAGTACGCCTCTGCCTACCCCTTCGGGGATATAGGCGTGAGCTTATGTTAGGATGGTACCGTATAAAGGTTACGAGTTACGACGGAAAGTTGAAACATTCCTCATGGCAAGTGCCAGTCCAGTTGAAGTTGGTTGTTATTAAATTAACATCATTAGCACAGGACATCCGACTAAACATAGGTCATGCCCAAAGATTTCCAGATCGGACCTGTAGGAAGCGGCCAGTATCCATCAACTTCCTAGGACGTTTAGTTAGGATATTAACCTGCCAAATATTATAGAACATTATCAATGTACGCTTAATGTACACACCAACCGATCGAAGGCGCAAGAACGTTCGCGAAGAGCTATCGGCGATGGAGACCGAACATTCTCGATCATTCGCGAATATTTGCCGTTGCGTTCACACAACATCGAAGGTTTGTTCGTTCTGTTGGTGTGTACCTGCCATCAGAAACCTAGTTTACGATTGAGTTGCTCCTTCTCGATAGCTATAAATACGCCCTTCAAATGAATTTGGGTAAAGGTAAAGCATTCCGGTTGTATAGGGCACTCGTATCTAACTTATTTGGGATTTAATCGATTATTACTGCATTAATATGAAAAAACTCGATTTATAAATATGCATGTTTAGGCAACGTACCCGTAAATTGATCGAGTATGTTAATGTATGGTGGGAATTTATATATATTTAAATATTGGCTCAATTTTGAAAATGATTGGAAATAATCTAGGCACTAATAGAATAATGAACATTAGTGGGCAAGGTCGCTGGAAGCGTAAGTTTTAAGTCGTTGTGGGTAATTATGACGTTTGTGACCGGTCCAGGTCCACCTGGCGTGAAAATTAGCATAACACCGGCGCCAGACATAGTTTAAAATGCGCAAATATCTATTAATCGCTGTGGAACCAACAGGTCAGCGAGATGGCAAGAATTATTATTTTTACGACATGCCTGTACTATACTTTAAGCACAGAACTTTAAGCCACATTAGGCTAAGGTGGACAGTCAAAAAAAATATTATTTGGTTTACTTTATTTGACCGTGAATAGTTGTAGACATCTAGGGATTATTAATATTTATTCAAATAAACTTTTTGACAGTAAATGTATGGAACTTTCGTCAAAGCAACAATAGGTGTACTTCCGTCCAGGTTGGCAACGCACCCATCATTATTTGTGTGTCTTGGGTGTCTATGGGCGGTGGAGATCACGTGCCATCAGACCTACCAGCTCGTTTGCCAGCTTCTGTTGCTTCAGTGAAGCTTTTGATTCTCCACCTTGGCCTAATGTGGCTTCGGGACTATTTTTCAACAGCCTGGTAGTTTATTATGCAGGTAAATTTTGTTTCTTTTACAGAAACACTGACTGTCAAAACGTCAAATTTATTCATCAAATCAAAATTTTCTGGATTTGAAAAATACTGAAACGCAACTTAAACATTTAAGGTCGTGTTAGTCATTGTGGTCACACTACCTGTCAACTCTGTATGGCACATAACAATGTAATTAGCCCTTACAGTTGAGAAGTTAAAGTGCTCGTTTGCCCTCAACATACATAACACGCCTGTATTCCCGTATGCAGAGGCGAACTAGAACACCCATATTTCGTGGAGCTTAATTCCGTCCCAGATGTGATAGGGTGCGAGCTTATCGCGATATCGGCCACGAATACTAGACTCCAGGCTCATACTGAAAAATCCTATATCACTTTGCCCGACCCAGGGATCGAATCCGAGACCTCAGAACAATAGTCGTACAGTCGTTTGCCATCTCTTCTATAAAAAACATATATTCTCAGTGGACATTAGAGTTGTACAGTCTCCGTAGCGCAGCGGACGAATAGCCGGCTGTGAAGCGAGAGGCCGCGGGTTCGATTCCCGCATTGAGACAAATGTTTGTGTGGCCCACAGATATTTGTTTCAAGTCTGGGTGTTGTGAGACCGAAAGTCTCATAGTTTCTGACACCCACGTTACAGGTTATACTTAGTGTGGGGTCAGGACTAGGTGTGTGACTGTTGGGTGTATTTATTATTATTTATTACACGCTACTTCGGGACGTTTCCTCATTTAATTCACCTTAATACAGTGTTTCGACGAATAAACCGCAAATTGCCGCATTTCGTGTAATTGCAGAGCGTGTTACGTGCAAGTCCTTGAAGTTTCTTGCCAATAAAACCGTATAACATAGTGTTTTGACACATGTAGGTCGGGTCAATGACCGTCCGAAGTCCCGCATTGTGGGAGTGACAAAGTGGGTCACCTTGCTGGCCATATGGGCCGGCTACGGTAACGGTTGCACCTAGATTGAGACCTAGTTTATAAGTTTTATCACAGTTCAGGATATGAGGAACGGAAGATGTTTTTATTGCGTTATTTATTGTCTTGCCGCTGAGATGACGATATTTGTTATTGTAAGAGACGGAAACTGTATTATTTAAATTCGTAAACCGTTTAGCTGTAAAATATGATGTTATTGCTATGTCTATTTTAAACTTTGTATCTTCTAAGCGTGGGATGTCTTCGGTTATTACAACTGTAATGCAATTGTTTATGAAACCTAGTATTAACTTTTTCATATTAAATTAAAATATCCTTTACGTAGATACAATGAACAAACTCATCTTCCAATTTACGTTTCGTGACCAAATTTGGGACCACCCTTGAAATAAGGTCTATCGAACACAAAAAGAATTTTGAAAATCGGTCCACATTTGGCGGAGATATCGCGTAACATACATAAAAAAAACGACGATTTGAGGACCTCCTTTTTGGGAAGTGGGTAGAAAATGTGACGTCTTTCGATATTAAGATAACAGATGATTAAACCCGCGCCACGAAGTACATTCAGCGAAATAAGATGACACGAATGGTATTAAGCGTTGTTTTACTGATTTACGATTCATGTATGTTTCTTAGGTACTTTAGTTACGTAGGTACCTACTTGCAAAGTTGTGACAAACACTGATTAGATTGATTGTTGATTTCATATTTTATACATACATAGATTCACGCTTATATACCCATATTCATATTCATAAATGCCTTTAACAAAAACTTAACGGACCGACTTCAAAACTTATCCGATCGTGACCAAATTTATATGGGACCACCCTTGAAATAAGCTCTGTCGAACACAATCTTGAATCTTGAATATCGGTCCACATTTGGCGGAGATATTACGCAACATGCATAAAAATACAGATGAATTGAGAACCTTCTCCTTTTTTTGGAAATCGGTCGATAAACATTTGACATATAATCTGAAGATTATTAAGCAACGGGTCATCGAGATGTGCGTGAACCCCAGCAAGATAAACATCTTGTATCGTATCAGAAGCAAGAGTCTTTTGGTGTCATAATAGCCATGAAAAATATACTATATTACGTGGGTCACACAAAGACTTGTCTCGGTGCGGTGGTTGAATAATAATAAATACACCCACTAGGTGTAACCTCTATCGTGGGTATCAGAAACTACGAGAGACTTTCGGTCTCACAACACCCAGACCCGAAACAAATATCTGTGGGCCACACAGACATTTGTCTCGGTGCGGGAATCGAACCCACGACCTCACGTTTCACAGCCGGCTACTCTCACACGTTTCACAGTTGGTTACGGTCATAGAGACCGGCAATATTTGAAATTATTCATAAAGTTCTACCTAAAAAATCGATAATAACAATGGTGTGCCTATATGTAAATGTTTACTTAGCATGGATCATGTAGTGAATCATTGGTAAGTCACTTTTCCCCCACTACTTAAGATATTAAACATGACATCATTTTGTCGGATTTGTTATCGAGAAGCGTTAAATTCGCCCTTGATTATGGTATGTTAGCAAACTTAGTCATAGCTGTCCTTATATTTACACTTAACATAACATAAACTCACGCCTGTATCCTCGAAGGGGTAGGCAGAGGCGCACTAGCGAACTAGATCACCGACATTTCGCGCGAGCTTTGTTTCGTTCCAGATGTGATAGGAGGGGAGCCTATTGCCATATCGGGCACAAATTCCAGACTCCGGCTTGATATTGAAAATATCAATATTAAAAAGCAGATTGTTGATTGCAGTGAAAATATCACTGTAATCAACAATCTGCTTTTTGGTCATCTACAACGCCGCGAGCACGCGTTTTTTAAACCCGCGTCGCCGGCGCGTTAAAAATGTCGTATCCTCGGATTAGTATCGTGTGCGCTTCATACCGTTGTGTGACAGAGGGGGCATGCTACCAAATTACAGTTCTAAACATATTTTACACTAGCTGTTGCTTACGACTACGTTCGCGTGGATATTTATTAACAAATCTATCCCACGAGAACTGTACATTTGTAATATAAAGTAGCCTATTTATTTGCTCTTCAAGACTATATCTGCACTAAATTTTATCCAGATCCGTTCAGCCATTTTGACGTGATGAGTTACAAACATCCATAAATCATCGTGAAGAGACAGCTTGCTGTTGCGTTTTGTAAGTTCAGTGAGATGTCCAAAAGTCTAAAAATGGCAGGGTCAATGCCCATTTCACGTTAGGGAGTAACCTGACCATTCAGTACCGTATATGTACACGATGGTAACCACTAACCATAAGGTAACAATTTGCTCATCCACCCCTATAAGCCAAAAAAGCCTCTAAACTGAATAGGTATCTAATATTTATGCACAGTCTTAATTTTTCCATAAAAGTCTTGAAGTAACAATCTATTAGCTTTTAATAATATACAAGTAGGGATATTTAATGTAAATTAAACAGAAAAAGGTTAATGATCCACGTAATAGTCCAATTTAGATATTAATTTATTTTAAATATTCACGCGACTCGTATTATTCATTGGGTAATTGGCCGGCCTTGTTTGCAGCTGGCGTTATTTTATACAATACAAATCCGCATTGAAAAAGCTAAAGCTTTGTACTTCAGTCATATTTAAATTATTATAATCGCCTCCTTGGTTTAGTGGCAGTATGTATGGGCTGTGAACCTGGAAGTCCTGGGTTCGATTCCCAGGTCGGGTAAAGCAAATTTCCTAATTTAATTTGCCCGGGACTGGAATCCTTCAAAAGGGGTTGACGTTAAGCAGGCGGCCGGTCGTAAAAATGAAGCCAAATCCTTTCTGCAATATGCTTGAAAAAGTTTTTTGCGCCGACCCCGCATTAAGGTGGGATAAGAGCAGGTAGAAAGAAATAAAGTCATATTGAAATTATTATAATATAGTTATGGTCATATATATATATGACTGGGCTTGCGGTAAACAAAAATGACGTCGTTAGATTTGTGGGAATTCAAAATATCTTACCGTAGGACATAACAACTCTGAATATAATGATTTCTTAGGTTTACGTGAATGTTATTCATTGAAATTAAACTGTTTTTACGGATTCTATCACGATTTGGTTTGAATTTTTATCGTGATAGAATCCGTAAAAATAGTTTAATTTCAACTCTGAATATACCAAAATCAATAATATTTTTTTAAGTACAATTACATAGTAAAATTTTGTAATTTACTTTTATTTATAGAGCTGTCGATTTTCCAATATGATATATTTTTGCATCGCTTACAAGTTAATTAGTTACTTATTATTATCTAACTACATCTTTGGGGGAGGCCTATGGTCAGCAGTGGACGTCCTGTGG
This sequence comes from Clanis bilineata, assembly GCA_036417725.1. NCBI lineage: Eukaryota > Metazoa > Arthropoda > Insecta > Lepidoptera > Sphingidae > Clanis > Clanis bilineata. Next base: position 15,371,047 of record CM071154.1, on the reverse strand, counting down.
CTGATGATGATGGATCAAATTCTTGTCTTTGCATCGTTATTACACTGTTTTGTTTGATTGAATTACTCTGGTGGCATTTAGGTATGTTTGCTTTATATGTAGGTTATGATGTGTCATCTTGATTTCTTGCTTGTTTTCTTTGTCTAAATATTGCGAAATATAATCCGGTTTTGTAAAGGCATGCCCTGGAAAAAACTCAATTGTAAATTTTGAAGGGCAACCAGAATAATGATTTGGAATAATCTTTATACCAGTAGAACAATAAATGTCGAATACGCATTGCATTTACATGTTGCAATCATTATAGATAACAATACAATGAACCGGAAACTAGAATATCAACACAGCGATAATATATTATTTAAAACATGTATACCAAAATATAATAAGTTAAAAAGTTATTTTTGAAGTACCAAGATGAATTGTTAACATGTAAGCGCCTACTTAGCTATAAGCTTTGTGAAGAAATATAAAAAATGTTTTGCTTGCGTGTATCTATTGTACGTTATTTTAATTTAACTTAGAATTACGAAATTTCTAATTTATTTTTATGCATTGCTAGTTAGTTGTAAGGTGTTGAATCTTGTATTAATATTGTGACACACATAGACTCACGCCTGTATACCCGAAGGGGTAGGCAGAAGTGAACTAGAGAACTAGATCACCCACATTTCGCCGCGCTATATATTTACGTCCCAGACGTGATAGGGGGCGAGCCTATCGCTAATATTGTGAGGCATCTCATAATTGTCTGCTTGTACTGTTTTTAACATGATTCAAATGTTTTAATGCACAAGTAAACCGCATGCTGAAAATATAACGACAAAAATATCGATTAAAGACTAACCATGTTGACCGTTACTGTGTTTACAGCATATTGTTTACACGAGTAACAAAAGAACCTCGTGTAAATGAGGTGTAATATCTTTGAGCGAAGTTATCGTGATGCATGCTGATACGATTACACGATGTAGTATTGTGTGCGTTGTTGCAGGTCTCGGCCACACGCCCGCGCTGTCGCCGCACTATGAGAGTGCCCCTCACGCGTTTATGATCTCGATATAGAACATAATCACACTCGGAGCCCGCTGCGTACCCAACAATGGCATTCCTGTAAGTACGCCTCTCTCTTACACTCTCGATGTTTTTAGTTGATCCGTCATTTATTTTTCATTTTGTTTTTATCGTTGCGCTACCACGTTCACTCCCTCGTTGCGAACAGCATGCCAAATTATTCTTTTAGTTGTTTCCCCCTTTATGATGCTGAGGCTTTCGTCGGCGTGTGACTTGTAACTCAGTGCCCCGCGCGTCGGGTCGCCTGTGACCTCATCGCCCTGGTACTGACCTATTTTCGATCGTTAACACTACGATATCCATTATATGCAACGCATAATTAATTCGGTATCGTTTTTTGATATACAAAGTAATCTTTATCAGACAGTTTGAACTATGAACAGGTTATCCGCTAGTACATGTATTGTAATAAAAATAGGTCGGTACCGATATCGTATCACGGACGAGGGTCACCGCGAGTGTTCGCCACATCTCGCGTATTCGCTCCGATCGCACTGAACCTCTCCGAGCCGAGGCGCGGTACACCGTACAATACTGTATAGACATTGTTGTCCGACACCGTCACGATGGTGACTCGCGCTAGGTCGGTAGGTAGGCGAGGTAGGCGTGCAGCGGCGGCGGAGCGGTGCGGTGCGATGGGAGCCGGACGGCGGCGGCGCGCTGAGTGCGTGTATCGCGTTGCAGATGGTCGGGGCGGGCGGGCGGTGCAGGCGGCGGACGGCGGCGCGCGCGGTAGAGTGCCGGCCACATGCGCCCGCGCCGACATGTGGCGCGTGCTGCTGGCGTTGGGGGCCGCGTGCGTCGCTGCGCGCGCCTCCCAGGACGTGGTGCGCACCTTCACCGACCCCGTGTCGGCGCCAAACTCACTCTTCAACCACCTCGTCGTGGATCGCAACACGGGCCGCGTCTATGTCGGCGCGGTCAACAGGATCTACCAGCTGTCACCCGATCTCGAGGTCGCTCAGTGGATAGTCACGGGACCCGTCAACGACTCCGCCCTATGTACCTTCGATTGCCCTTCGAACTATGTTAAGAAGCCCACGGACAATGTGAACAAGGCGTTGGTGATCGATTATGCGACCAGTCGTCTCATCACGTGTGGCTCTGTGCTTCAAGGTCTTTGCTCTGTACGAAACCTCAATAACATTTCCCATGATGTGCGCGAAGTCCGCGAGCCGGTCGTGGCTAACAACGCGACTGCTTCTACGGTGGCTTTTATTGCCCCCGGTCCTCCAAACCCGCCGATGACGCAAGTGATGTACGTGGGGGTCACATTCACAGGCAATTCACCGTATCGCTCTGAAGTTCCTACAGTCAGCAGTCGTTCCCTCGAAGATGATCGTCTTTTCATGATAGCCCGGACTGCAGTTACAACTGGTACTAGAATGTTTGTCAATTCCTTATCTCGAGAGCGATATCCGATAAATTACGTGTACGGGTTTAGCTCTGAAGGATTCAGTTACTTCTTGACGACTCAACTAAGGGGCGTGGGATCTGACACATACTACAGCAAGTTAGTACGCGTTTGCCATGACGATGAAAACTACTACTCCTACACTGAGATCCCCATGTCCTGCACTGGAGAAGGAGGCGGGAATTTTGGCTATAACCTGGTGCAGGCGGCATTTGTGGGCAAAGCCGGTTCCGTGCTAGCCGGAGAGTTGGGAATAACTGCTCAGCATGATGTGCTTTTTGCTGCATTCAGTCAAAGTGAGTCCATAAACACGAACACCCCATCTAATCTATCTGCTCTTTGTGTCTATTCGCTCAAAGCTATTCGTCGTAGGTTTATGCAGAACATAAAGTATTGCTTCAGCGGTAATGGCTCTCGAGGATTAGATTTCATATCGCCATCCCACCCCTGCATTGGAACAAAACTGCAGTCCATTAGCGAAGATTTCTGTGGGCTAGATGTGAATACTCCCCTTGGTGGCGAGCAACCAGTTGAAGCGGTGCCAGTGGCAGTCTTCACCAAGAGGCTGACGGCGGTGGCGGCGACTGCCACCGGTGATTACACAGTGGTGTTCGCAGGCACCGCAGAGGGACACCTCAAGAAGATCGTTGTGGAGAGCGCCACCTCTGCCTTCGAGTACGGCGACATCGTGGTCGACGAAGGCTCATCGGTCAACAAAGACTTATTCTTCGATACTCAATTGATGCATTTATATGTGATGACCGAACGCAAACTGTCCAAAGTGAAAGTGCAAGAGTGTAGCGTGTATAAGTCGTGTTTAACGTGTCTCGGAGCCAAAGACCCTTACTGCGGATGGTGTTCTCTGGAGAACAAGTGCAGTCTTCGTTCGGATTGCCAGGATGCTGCCAAAGATCCTCTGTATTGGATTCCGTACCGCAGCGGCCGCTGTACCACCATCACCCAAGTGACGCCCAATCAACTGCAGCGGACGACGGCCAGAACATTAGATTTACTTATTGAAAATTTGCCTACTCTTAATGGACAGTTCTTATGTGCATTTACAGCTTTAGATCGTACTCTTATTACTAATGCCACACGAAATACTAACGGAGTTAATTGTACCACACCGCGCACCGACACGCTCCCACCGATCCCCGCCGGTCAGCATCATTTCACAGCGAAACTGTCGGTGCGCACCACTCAGGGACCTGATTTCGTAGCGACTAATTTTACATTCTTCGATTGTAACACGTACAGCTCGTGCACACAGTGCGTCAGCTCCTCGTTCCCTTGCGACTGGTGCGTTGACGGCCACCGATGTACGCACGACACCGCAGAGAACTGCCGCAACGACATCTTAGTTACCGGTGTTAGTAGGATAGGTCCCAGTTATCGCTCAGGTCCCGGCTTTTGTCCGACTATCAATTCCACCTCCGATGGCACCAACGAGATTTTAGTACCGTCTGGCGTAAAGAAGGCTATTAAAGTTAAGGTTCACATCATAGGGCAATTTATCGTACAGACTAGGTTCGTATGCCAGTTCAATATAGAAGGGCGGGTGACTCACGTGAACGCGCAACTTCTAGCCGACACCATTTATTGCGAAGCCGTTGAATTTACGTACACATCGCGCGCTCCTAATATTACTGCTTCGTTCGCCGTAATATGGGGTGGCTCCAAACCGTTAGATAATCCGGATAATACTCACATACTCATCTATCGTTGTAATGACATGGCGGATAATTGCGGCATGTGTCTCGCGCTGCCGGAAAAGTTTGGATGCGGATGGTGCCAAGGCTCCGATAAATGCGAAGTTCAGGAGCAATGTGCTGCCCCTAGCGTTTGGCTGAACCGCACTCAAACTTGTCCGAACCCAGAAATCCACTCGTTCAAGCCGCTGTTGGGTCCATGGGATGGTGGCACTAATATCACTATTGAGGGTATTAATCTCGGTCGTAATATTTCGGATATCTATAATGGCGTTACCATTGCAGGAATAAAATGTCAGCCTATCATAGAATTGTACGTTAAAACTAAACAAATAGTGTGTACTGTAGATGGACCCGGGGAGGAAGTGCCGCGGGACGGCCCTGTCGTGGTTCGGGTCGCCGACTATCGTGGAGAGTCGAAACAACATTACGCTTTTGTCAATCCCAAAATCAACTCTATCCAACCGAAATATGGTCCACAATCTGGCGGAACCAAGTTGCGAATTACAGGCGAATATCTCAACGCCGGCAGTAACATACAAGCGTATATCGACGACTTGCCATGCGCCATTTTGTCTGTCTCGCACGAGGAAGCAGTCTGTAGAACTAGCCATTCGTATCAACTCAAAATGGGAACATTGCGGATGCGTTTCGATACTGGCAAGCGAACTTTGGAACGAGAAAAGTTTGAATACATAGAGGATCCTGTAGTTGTGTCTGTAGAATCTGGCCCGCCTTCATTATCGCAACGAAAACAACCCAAAGGCATTCCCTCCGGCGGGATAAACATCAAAGTGATGGGTCGGAATTTCCATTCAATTCTATTGCCACAGATATACGTGTATCACGATAATAGACCCTATATCGCCCCTTGCAACAGGGTTGATTTTCAAACGCATCTCATATGTCAATCTCCCGGAATTGAAAGCGCCGGCCTTAATATAGATCCAGATAGACCTTTAGAATTAGAGTACGGATTCAATATGGACGATGTTCAAAGCGTACAAAATCTCACTACAAAAACCGGCGACCCGTTCCTTCTGTATCCGGATCCTATTTATGAGAAATTCGACGAAGAAGTCAAGTATTATAAGTCTGAATATTTAACAATTAACGGTCAAAATTTAGATAGGGCTTGCACAGAAAGCGATGTGGAAGTTCGTATAGGTGATAGTTTATGTAATGTGACGTCGTTGTCGCGACATCAGCTGACTTGTCGGCCGCCGTCCCGTGACGAGCTGCCAGACGGAGTGGACACTCCCGAGGTGGAAGTACGCGTGGGTCGTGCCCTCACCTTCAAGATCGGCAAGTTGTCGTACTCCTCGCAGGTCGGGTTGCAAGCGGCCATCGGCAAACCGGCCTTGATAGGCATCGGCGTCAGTATAGCTGTACTTTTACTCATATTTTTCGGATTTTTAATTATGTATAGGAGGAAGTCGACAGAAAATATTAGAGTATTAAAAAATATGCAAGAGCAAATGGATATTTTAGAGTTAAGAGTAGCTGCTGAATGTAAGGAAGCGTTTGCCGAGTTGCAAACCGAAATGACTGATCTGACGGGTGACGTGACGGGCGGTATACCGTTCCTGGACTATCGCACGTACGCCATGAAGATATTGTTCCCCAATATCGACGATCATGCCGTCCTCCAGTGGGAACGTCCAGAGCTTATTAGAAGAGAGAAAGGTCTGAGATTGTTTGGACAGCTTATTATGCACAAAACATTCCTTTTATTATTTATACGTACTTTAGAAAGCAATAGATATTTTTCAATGCGCGATCGTGTCAATGTAGCTTCTCTCATTATGGTTACGCTGCAAAGTAAAATGGAATATTGCACTGATGTTTTAAAGACATTATTGGCTGATTTGATAGAGAAATGCATGGAAGGAAAGAACCACCCGAAACTATTGCTCAGACGCACCGAGAGCGTCGCCGAAAAGATGCTAAGTGCGTGGTTTACCTTCCTTCTATACAAATTCCTTCGCGAGTGCGCCGGAGAGCCTTTGTACCTTCTGTTTAGGTCAATGAAAGGTCAGGTAGACAAAGGCCCAGTTGATGCTATAACCTCGGAGGCACGCTACTCGCTTAGCGAAGAGAAACTCATTAGGCAGTCGATAGATTTCAAACCTATGACCGTGAACGTATCCATATCGCAGCAGACACTGTTTGTCAGCGGCTTAGAGGCTACCACGGAGAACGTGCAGGTCAAAGTGTTAGACTGTGATACGATAAGTCAAGTGAAGGAGAAATGCTTAGATGCTATTTATCGCGCAACTCCATATTCTCAACGGCCAAGTCGTGACGACTTAGATTTGGAGTGGCGCACGGGCGCCTGCGGTCGCCTGATCCTCTACGATGAGGACAGCACCACTAAATGCGAGGGCGAATGGCGCAAAGTCAACACCCTCAATCATTACCGCGTACCAGACGGCGCTTGTCTCAGTCTCGTCGCCAAACAGAGCTCCGTCTATAATCTGTCCAATATGGAAAAGAACGATAAGTCCCATACTTACGAGACGCTTAATCGTGGCAAATACGGTTCCGCGAGTCCACCCGCTAGCCCTCTCAAATACGAACACGGGGGCGGCTTTAAATACTGGCATCTGGTGCGACACCACGACGATGACGCACGTAAGGAGGGTGAGCGTGGCAATAAAATGGTGTCGGAAATATATCTCACGCGCCTTCTTGCCACCAAGGGGACGTTGCAAAAGTTTGTCGATGATTTGTTCGAAACTATTTTCAGCACAGCGCACCGCGGTTCCGCTTTGCCTCTTGCAATAAAGTACATGTTCGATTTCCTCGACGACCAGGCGCTACAGCACGCCATCTCCGACCCCGAAGTTGTGCACACGTGGAAGAGTAACTCCCTCCCGCTCCGCTTCTGGGTCAATCTCATTAAGAATCCCAATTTCGTTTTCGACGTTCACAAGTCGAACACAGTAGACTCTTGCTTGTCTGTCATCGCGCAAACTTTCATGGACTCTTGCTCCACATCCGATCACATTCTCGGCAAAGATTCCCCGTCTTCTAAACTTCTTTACGCTAAAGACATACCGGTGTACAAGGAGTGGGTGGAGCGTTACTACGCGGACATAAAATTGATGCCGGCGATATCCGATCAGGACATGAACGCGATGCTGGCGGAGGAGTCGCGCCTCCACACGAAGGAGTTCAACACGAACTGCGCGCTGAACGAGCTGTACGCGTACGCGGATCGGTACAACGAGCAGTTGACGGTGACGCTCGAGGAGGACGAGTTCTCGCAGAAACAGCGGCTCGCGTACCGCCTCGAGCAAGTGCACAGTCTCATCGCACACGACTACAACGTGTGAAGTGTGCGAATCATGCCCACGCCCACCGGCCACCGCCATGTATATACAGCTCCCGCACATATCTACGCTGGCGACTATTGTATATATTAGATAGTGTACAGTCTTAATATTGTAATTTTTGTATAATTTCAGCGTTCTGATGTCATTTTTTAATTTTATATAAATGAACTTTGTATTGTTTTTACACGACGAGCTCGGCCGGCCGCGGTCGTGCCGCAAGTATGCATCATAAACTAAAATAAAAATTGTGTATGTCTGTCTATGTGTGCTCGCGTACGAGTTAATGTTACGTCGATCGGTGTAAAATGTGTGTCGCAAAAGAAAACGCATGTGAGCTCGCCGGCGAGCGAGGCCGTCTCTCGCCGACGGGCCAATTTTAAATTTGTACTCGCAGTCTTAATGAAATAACCGGCAGTGAATCCGTGAAAGATTCCATTAATAAATATCGTCGAATGTAAAGTTGTGTGTTTGATTTGGGGAGTATGAGCGGCGGTAGGGCGCAGCGCGATCGTCCGCGCACGACGAAAGCCCCCGCGTCTCGGCAGCTGTCGGCAGGGAGAACGCGGTCCGGTGCCATGTCGGCTCGCCACGTGTACACGCGTCACGCGCTACGCGTCTAACACCTAGCATTTCATGTCACACCACTCATGTGCACGTCCCAGCGCAAGCCGCGTGTCGTGCGGCGAGACGGCCATGGATCAACCGAGGCGGCCCTGCTGTTTCAGCCGGTACGTGCGGATCGTGGCGCGGACGACATTCGCGGTCGTCAACAACCTATACTGCATCCCCGCGTACGTCGTGTGGATGATGGCGCTGCGCCTCGTCAGACCCTTGTTCGCATCCCTCTATTGGAAGATCGAAGGGCTCATGTACCACTGGCTGCTGGCAATGGTCTCCCTCTGGTCGTGGACAGCCGGATACGAAAGTAAGTACGATTTTATTATAGGATGCGATGTCGAACCACATTTAGGCATTACACGCACTGATGACTATATACAGCTATTGACTTGGCTCGATCAGAATACGAATGAACGTATTTAAGAAACGAAACGAAACGACGGACATACTTTCATCCATCATAGCGTAATGCTTGTTACTCTCGATGCGCACAACTTTCCGCCGCAAATGACGTAATTATCGTTTGTATGGTAATGTCGGATCGCGTTTCAGATAAGCATAAAGCGCGAACAAACTTTTACCATTGTTCTCGAGTCATTGTTACTCGTAATAAGAGTTTTTAGTAGGAAAATATGAAAGATGGCGGCCCTATTACGCACCAGAATATTGAAGATCGTATTACGTGAACGATAGATGTATCTTAGCAGCCATCGTTTTGACATCAAATATGAATTTGATACTTGAAATGTTTGACAATAAGTAACATGTAATAGGTATTTCAAATATAATGCATATTATAGACCTGTGAATTTATAATGATGTGAAATTGCTGGATTTGGACAATGTTTATACAAAAATCGCAATACATTGAAAGAGCACACCTATCGTAATCAATGATAAAATTAATACGTACAAATTAGTGGTAAATTATAAATGTAGAATTAATCTTAACAATCTAGAACAAATCTCAGATATTCTTAGAAACAAAAAAAACAAAACGATTGTATTAAAATAAATTCGTCGACATCACGTAGAGTAACTACGTACAGACCGACAAACGACAAAGTTTGTTGTTTGACTGTTTACAGTAGCAGCTAAAGTTAATCTCTGAATTATCATAACCACGTGAAAGAAATTAAGATGGAATGGAATGGCATAATAATAATGTCTATGCTGTTTTCAACTCTGATTACGTTTGAAGAAGATGTACAAGAAATCGTTTACTAATAAGAAATATTTACTATTTACCCAAAGTTTGTAGTCTGAGTAGGATAAGTTTTAAGGCGATAATGATGATCCAGAATTTAATAGTGTAACACATATTACACACCAATATATTATTGTTCGGTGATCCGAAGACAGCTAAAGATATACCTGTAATAAAACCTTACAAAAATCAAACAATCATTTGAACGTATTGGAACTTAGCTAGAACTAGTTCAATGATCCGTTTCATGTTAAATTTTTCGATACAAAAATGAAAACAAACTTATACATGAGGCAAATTCATTTGAATAATATCCAAGCGGTATTGTGTAAAATGCACACAAAAATCTACACGAAAATACATAGTCTCTTAGATAATAAGATCTAGAAATGTCCTGCGCTGAAATTGCCAAAACTAAGTTTCACGTTGGTGTTACGTAACGTGCAACAATCGAGACGGCGCGGCGCGGCGCGGCGCACACCGAGAGCAGCTAAGGTAAGTCTGATTTCTTTTTACTAGTTAAGATGTAGGATTAAGATTGTACTCGACATGCATTGCCTCATTGCGTGATCTGTACATTATGTTGATATATTTGAATATTCTGGGTTATAAATCGCAGATCCTTGACGCTAATTTGAACTTCGTTGTATTTGGATTTCTTGGAAATAAAACCCGAAATTTTAATCTTCAGGAAACTTCTGGTATCTTAATCTCCGAGATATTTTATTGGAACAGGATATTCGTTCAATCTAGTTGAGACATTATATAGTTATTTCCATTCTCATTCTATACGTCTTCAAATATTATTTATCATCATCATCATCACCAGCCATAGGACGTCCACTGCTGAACATAGGCCTCCCCCAAAGATTTCCAGATAGATAGATAGATAACACAAATTACTGCCTCGGTGGCGTGGTGGTATTTCGGTACGACTACGGTTCCGAGATCTCGGGTTCGATCCCCGAGTCGGGCAAAGTGATATTGAATTTTTCCATATCAGCCCAGAGTCTGGAATTTGTGCCCGATATGGCGATAGACTCGCCCCCTATCACATCTGGGACGGAACTAAGCTCGGCGAAATGTGGGTGTTCTAGTTCGCTAGTGCGCCTCTGCCTACCCCTTCGGTGATACAGGCGTAAGCTTATGTTATGTTATGTTAACACAAATGATCCTCCGCTATATTTTTAATTGCATTTATAATATTCACAAGTATATTTAAATTGTTTCCAATTCTATTCAAAGAAAACGGAGCAACATTGCATTACGTTGACGTCATAGCATCTCGAACAACTGGTTCTTATGTCATTGACTTGCGAAATATGTAACACAGCGAAATAGACGAATTTTTAGAGTAATTCACCATTCTGATACATTCTGAATGGAAAGTTAATTTGTACGCAAATTGGTTTTACTGAAATTACTATTGCACATGTATTTCGATATTGGGTAGCTTTTTAATCGGCCAAGGTCCTGACCGATGAGTACAACGAGTTTATGACTCGCCGGTGAAGGCTGCTTGTGTATTAGTGCAAATGATGTTATGCCTATGTTGAGCAGTGGACGGGTACAGGCTGATGATGGTGATAATGATGGTTTTAAACATCGTCGGCCCTGGGTCATGTCTCGTCAATCTATACAACCTTCACTAGTCTGTTTGGCTCGCCAGTTCATCAAATTTCAGCATCAGTTATCGGTAAAACCTTCCTTGTGGTGTTATGTAAAGTGTGTCTTTCACCAGTTCAAAGTTGTTATGATTAACTTGTTGAGGGTAGAGAAGCATTTATGCGGGTCTCATGATTCTGGTGATCATCGATAAACTCTGTGTTTGTCGGTGGTCATTGGTTTTTTTGGACTGCTCTGCGCTCACCATCAGTCACTTTGCCGTGTCCAAAAAAAATAGAAGTTCAGAAGCCTGATCTCCCTACAGAAGATTTGGTTAAAAATAAAAATCGTGATCCATTATGACTGTTGCTGCTTATTTTAGCTAAAGTTCCTAAGATACGTTATTTTGACTCGGTTACTGAACTAGGGTAAAACAACCCTTAGAGCAGTAGATAAAAATTGAATATTGGTATGCCTCCTTAGTACTCTCATTAAACATTTATAAACATTTTTTCCACTTTGTCTGCTTCGTAGCCTTAGATAAGATTGCAAAAAATTGTGTTAATGTTACACATGTTCAATCTTATCACTCTTTTATACCCGGTGATATCATTCAAGGAAACATTTGAATGGCTTCCATATCTGTCTTTGCGAATAAAAATAGCGATTTTCGACTCTAGCTCATTGTAATAAAGATAATAGAGTTTCGGTTATCAGCTTTGGTTTGATATACATATAATAGGTACTATCGCATCTGTCAGTACTATATCAGGACTTAGCGGCTGTTGTCAAGTGGCATTTGATATGCTCAGTGGATTCATTGCATAAGGTGCCTGTTCGATTCTCTATAAGCTAAACTGGACACGATTTCGCTCTAGGGTTTACAATGTAATTTAAAACTTTATTTGATCCTTACTGATCAAGTTTTTATTGTAAAATAAATGTACACTCCTTAAATCTAGTGTTCTGTGTTTTAATGTTGATTAAATGTTCCACCTGCCTTTGTCCCACTCTAATATAGTCGGCGGAACACAACTTCTCAAGTATTTTGCAGAATAGATCCAGCTTAGTCTTTTCTCTCGCTACGAGCCTGACGTTTCCTATTAAATAAATCATACTTAAAATACCTGTAAATACATATCATGTACAATACTACCTCTAGTTGTAAGTGTTAAAAAACAAAAATTTTGTATCGCTCTTGCCTGCAGCATTGTCTGTACATTCTTTTAAAATTATTTCCCAAAACTGTAATGACGAGTGTTAAAAAGAGGTCTACCTGGACATTTAACGGTCGGATTTCTTAAAAGTTCAACATTGAATTTCGGGAATGCGGTCAGGCGGACGGCCCAAAAAAGTCGTCTCGACGGGATGTGAAATCCAACGGTCTTGGGTAAAAATTCAATGAAATTTGACAGGAATGCTATGGTTAAAAGTAATTACATTTTAGATAAAGACCCAGATGTTTCCTATGTTGAAATGGGTGTTCTTTGACAGAAAAGCATCGATGTAGGTGATGTAACAGGAAAAAGCGAATGAGCAAGTAGGTAAATAGTAAGTAATTACCCCTGCCCATAGATAATACAGCAGAAGATAATAAATAAGAGCAGGGGTTATATTATTTCTTAGACCTGCTGCAACTTCACCGACAGTTTGAACTAGAAGAGCAGACTGCGACTTTACAGCGGTTTTCTCTGACAATAGTACCCTCCAAATCTCGTCCAGCTGGGACACTAATCATCATCATCATCAGCCATAGGACGTCCACTGCTGAACATAGGCCTCCCCCAAAGACATTTACATTGTAAAAAATAAAATGATCTACTACACTCATTACAGGTGACAGATTGATGCCGTTAGCACAGTTGTAACAACAAAACAGATTTGGTTAATTTGAGATAATGTGCTATTGCATAAGTTTAAATTAGATTTCTTATGTGTCGGTAATTGATTTCGAGTTCGACTGTGCACAATGGGTTTCGAAACTCCAAGCCGAACCGGTCTGGTGGCGCGATACGGTGTTACCAGTTACCAGTTACCAGTTATCACGCTCTGGAGACACGTGCTTTGTATTAATATGGGAAATAGTTTGAAATGAGGCGGTTAGATAGATTGTTTTTTTAAGGGGGATGCTGTTGGGAATAGTACCTAATTGTGTAGTTAATCTTTGAAGGAGGTCTATGTCCAGCAGTGGACGTTCTGTGGCTGATGATGATGATGCTGATGATGTGTAGTAGGTAGTGGTAGGTATTAGCATTTAAATGATATCAACAATGCCAGAGGCATAGCCATGCCGCTACCTGCCGTGGAAAGGAAAGGAATTGGGATTAGGAAGGAGAAAGGTTATTTAGGGGCTTCAGAAACTCACTTATCCTTTGAAACGTAATAGCAAGCTGTCACTTCACGTTGGTTTCTATGTAACAGTGGCAACCAATGGAAACCAATTAATGCAGTAAGAATAATTGTCTAAAGCGTGACTTCCTCTAAAATACTATCATCATCATCATCATCATCAGCCATAGGACGTCCACTGCTTAACTAAAAATACTATAGTACATGTTGATCCATATGAGTAGTAGATATATCAATTTTCACAGAAATATTATAATTAGAAAATTAAGTGCAGTGCGCCCTGCCGCTCTCTTTCCCACAAAAAGTCCATGTAAATTGTAACGAGCTCTCAGATACTTGTGATCTGTTCGCCTATGTAGGTTAAAAGATCCACCGCTTTAATTAAAGCGTAACACTCGTGTTTTTCCTTTTAATTAATAAAATGTAGGATACAGCCGGCGACTGGCGAGGTGGTAAAACAGCGGATACGACCACATCTGGCCACACTGCGCAGGCTGTATTGACCTTATGCGACTGCGTAGTTTATGCGCGGCCGGCTGAGGACGGTCGATGACCGCAAGCTCCCCCCCACCTCCCCCTCGCCGGTTCCCCTTCACCTCCCGCCGCGCCGTTTACTAGGAATGTTTTCCCCCGCGGGCACGTCACGTTGCATTCGCGGATTTGCATGACGGCTGTGGTTTCGATCAGTCATCGAACGGAGTGCCTGTCGATTTTTATAAACTGACTTTGTAATCAAACCTAATTTTATGTCCTTAAATACATTAATCGTCTTGGTCAGTTATACGTATAGAGATAGTTGAAAAATGTATCTACTATAAATAATGAGAAATGCAAAAATCAGCCTATTAAATTGGATAATTTTTTTAGCCGACTTCAAAAAAAGAAGGAGGTTAACAATTCGTCAGAAGCTATTTGCGTCTGGTACTCATCATCTCATGTTGCTGAGCTGATGATGGAAAATATAACTCCTTAACTATTAGGAGTTGGTGAATAATTCTTTCAATATTACCGGCTACTGAACACTAAAAAATATAGATAAATAATAATAAAGTTTAACAAAGACTGAAAACCGACTTCAAAACGTTCGTTTTTACAAGTTAAAAGTAAAAAATAACAACAGTTTCTTACTCTCTTTGGAGTCGGTGCCTTTTCATTTAATCTGCTTCGTCCTCAGCACCCACTCCAAAAAGAGTAAACATTTTTTGGTATTTTTTACTTTTAAGTGTTCGTTTTTTTTTTTAATATTTGATAGAGTCAGTTCTTTTGAAACTACCGAATTTATGACCAATTTTTTCTGTCCAATTATCTACTGATATTTTGCATTACATCAGACAACTCGGTTTACCGGTGAAAGCGCGTGAAAGGCGCGGATTATTTTTCACAGAAAACTTGCGTTGACAGATCTAGATTGTAATTGATTGATGGTTTCAGGTAATGAGACCGCATCTTGTTCCTATTCATTGTTAAGATACCTGTTATAGCTAAAGTTTGTGGGGATTCATCAGCATCAGCCATAGTACGAAAGATTTACAGATCGACCTGTTGGATTGCGGCCTATTGTAATGAATTCCATTTTTTCTTTTTATTTTTTTCTGTTTAGCAGTGGGCTTCCTTTGGCTGATGATTTTGAAGGAGATCTAAATAGTTCCGAGATTAGGGACTACCTACGTGAGAATGATGATCTCTGTACGTGTGCCAATAAACCAGCCAGCCAGCATTTTACTTGTCAAGTAAAATTTCAATCGACTGATCATTAGTCACTCAGGGACCTATTCTTTCGTCCTAGTGTTAACTTATGTTATCTATTCGTAGTGTCTTCCAGAGTAGTCTAGTAGTAGTAGAGTAGTAGAGAGTAGTAGTGTCTTTCCACTGTGCCACTCAATCATGCAGGAATACATTTTGCATTATTTGTTCTTTTATACATCTTCAACATGGCAACAGTCTTGCGAGTCTATAGAAATATGCAGTTTAGGAAAGCGGGGTCTTTCCAGCACATAACATTGAATAAATCAATAAAATCCATCAACTATAATAATCCTGTCAAAATTTTTTGACCACATTAAAACAAGCTAGTTAATGCTACAGTATACAACCTATGACCAAATATGACTGTCGTTGGCTTCATCAAGGTCAAGTGACAACGACGCGACATCTACTTCTGCTGTACGTGCTAATCGAACAAATTCGATACAAGCTGTGGCAATTAATATGAAAAACTGTGCGATGTTTAACACAAAATTGGTAATTTTAAATTTAAATCAGGCTAATGACCTGATTATTTTTACCTGATTGTTGCCGGTCGGGGCTTCCGCGCTCATTTCACGTTTTATACTAGACGTTTGATTCGTTGAATATTTATTTTGAATATAGCTATTTTTGTGAATATTTAGATTCGACTACCAAAGCGCCACATGTTGCTCAACATGTAGCCTGTTGTAGGAGATGAGAGTGATTGTTTTGCGACTTTACCGGTTTATGGAAATGGAAATCAACAAGTTGTCTTTCTTATTTATTCTGCGTGTGCGCTACTCCTAATGCGACATTTGTAGCAAAATTGTCTGAATCGAATACCGGAATCCAAAAGATAACATGATGCGCGTCATGTTCCGCAACTCTTCGCCCTGAATGCTTGACAGCTGTGATCAAGAATTTCAGTCTTAGATTAATGACATGCTACCATGGTCACAATAGTATCATCCTTTGCTCCTGTATTTCGCTAGACAGTTCCGCATTAGGAGTTGCGCACATGCAGAATAAGTGCATGGATGAGCGCTTAAATATTTCACCGGGTGTATTTTCAGTATTTCAGTAACTGTAAATGTGGGTGTATTAGTTCGCTAGTGCGCCTCTGCCTACCTCTTAGGCGATACAGGCCAGTCAGTATGTTCTTATTATTTACTTCTTTCTTTCTACTTGTCCTTATCACACCTTTATGTGGGGTCTGCGCAACACACTTTTTCAAGCTTAGTTTTTACGACCGGCTTACTGCCTGGCGTCAACCTCCTCTAAGGGATCCAGTCCCGGGCAAATTAAATTGGAAAATTAGCTTTGCTCGACCTGGGAATCGAATCTACGACCTCCCGGTCCACAGCCCATATATGCTGCCACCAGACCAAGGGACGCGACAATATTAATTATTTCCAACTAATAAAAAATACTCGTTCATTTCCAATTTGTATTTTATTGCCTCGTTTTTAAATGAAGGGTATTGGTTACTACGTTGAGATAACTAAATATTTTTCAATAAAAACTTGATACCATCAAATATCTAACGAATCATCTCAACAAAAAACTCGAGTGAGTTCTAGAGCGTTCGAAATACCATCGCGGAGCCGAACTTGGCCATTCAAATTCCGTCCATGCCGAAGATAAATTAACATTGAAAGAAGCAAAGTGTCATTCAAGCAGCGTCCACCTACGTACTAGGGATGTCACCATATGTGTATGTGAATCGGTGTTGTATAATTTTTGATAAGAATCAAATGTACAGGAAATGAAAGACATTTTTATCTTAAGTGTATTCGATGTGAAGGATTATGTAAATAAGATAGCGTATAATGTTTCTCTTATCATTAATTATACAGCGTGGTGAAGCAATCGCAACAGCCTATAATAATATTAGATACATAATTTGATACTTACTGAGTTTTATATTATGAATTAGCTTTTGCCCCCAGCTTGGCTAAACTGACGCCCCTTTTTGAGGTAAACTTTAAAATGGAAACTTGAATTATACCGGGTGTTAGTTTTACCGGGTTAGTCTTAGCAGAAGATTCATATAACTTTATTAACTCAAAACATAGTTTTTAAGATTATGTATGTCTCAAATGTCTTAGAATTCGAAAAAAAAGGAAATACATCCATTACATTTTTAAAAAGTATTAAAGTTAGTAATGAATAGTACTTAGGTTAGAATTAGCATTTCTAGCTTCATAGCACGCTGAGGGATCTAAATTATGAGAATTAAAATTAAATCAGAATGAAACGTAACATCACTAGTCCTTATTGGTCACGTTATTGCGACATTATAATTGGAGTTATGAATTCCTTCGGGTCTACGCATCCGTCGCGTGCCAGGAGTCGAACTGGGATCTACGATTATTGTAGGTACGCGAATAGTATATTATGGGGCTATCAAGATATCAGCTGCATTTTATAGGTAGGGAATATGTATTGCGAAGAGTATACGTATACGTCATTTTCTAGGTCAAGATTTGCTTTGCCTATACGGGAAACGAGCAGTCAGCCCATAAGAATTTAAGTACTTCATGTCATGTCAATATGTGATGTCGTTCCTCAACAGGGCATTTTATAAGGCAATTTCTTGCGCCTGCAACGTGTTTGTAGAACCAGCTTTCGGCTGCTGTGTTTCCGGATCGTTACGAGTTAGAGAGCTTCAAGAAAAGAACCTATACCTACCTTGAAGGCTGGCAACGCATCCATGATTCCTCTGGTATTGTGGATGTTTAATTTATCGCGGCGATGATCACTTAACATCAGGTGATCTACTTTTTTTTATAGCAGAGACTGGCAAACGAGCAGATGGGTCACCTGATGGTAAGTGATCTCCACCGCCCATAGACACCCAAGACACAAAAAGAATCATGGTTGCGTCGCCAACCAAAAAGGAGGGAATGGAAGGGAAGGGAAAAGGGATTGGGAAAGGGAGGGGGGAAATTGACCACCTGACATCTCTCTCACCGAACAAAACGCGACGGCAAGCTGCCACTTTACGTCGGTTTTTTGTGAGACAGTGGTATCAAACCGGTCAAGACGGCCCATTCGTGCTGTAGACGTTACTGTCTACAGCGTGGCTCTACCACTCAAAACCACTTGCTTCTTTGCCCCTCTTCAATAATAAACTGTTTATAAAAAGATTTTTATTTTTTATTACCTTTATTCATATACATCATCATCAGCCACAGCACGTCTGCTGAACATAGCCCCCCCCCCAAATATTTTCAGACATGATAAAGTTACCTTCCAACAAGTCTAGTAATATTGGCAGATAATATAAGGATATGGTTATCACCGCTAAATATAATATGAGGTCATAATATAAATAGATTACTGAAAATAGTTTCCGTTGTACCACTATGAGGAAAACTGCGGACTTTGGCAAGGTACATAAATACAAGGTTAACCAATGCGACAAATAAAATAATGCGCTTACCACGGACGTAAAAAAAAGATGGACGGAGCGCTAGGAACATTGAAGGTAAAGCAGGGTGGCCCATTCGATGTATCGACACGTAATGGCGGCGACTGAGCGTGTTATAGGTGTTAATGTAAGGCAGTTTTGTACAGGCGCGTTTGTGTGCTTGGCTTCTCTTTGGCGGTCGTTTAACTACAGGCAAGATGGTGTCCTTTGTTTTCTTACGTCCGTGACGGTTACATTGTAATTTGCTTACAATCTGAATTCCAGATTTAGTAATAATTCAAATAAATCCTGGCTACAATATTAGAGGAAAAAACACCGTATGGGGAAATAAATGTTCAACTAGTTTTATTTAAGGACATAATATAAATTCTTTTTAACTTGTGTTTTTCAATAGACTTTGCAGACTATATTTGACCATTTCTAGATTTCTTGGTTCAGTTTGTCAGCATGATCGTAAAGTGGCCTGAGGTAGCTGTATAGGCAAATTACATAACTTTCTGTCTTTCTGCCTGGCGTTATCCCGGCTTTCTGCCAGGGTCCGCCTTCCTACTTAAACGCTTCCACTTCGCCCGGTCTTGAGCATCCTCAGTGGTGAGGCCATTGGTTCTCATATCTTCCTCCAGAACGTCCAGCCAGCGCTTTTTGGGCCGTCCACGAGAACGCAACCCTGGCACGATCTGGGCCAGACACATGCGACCGACGTACTCCTGTGGTTTCCTCAAAACGTGGCCGTACCATCTCAAGCGACATTCCTGTATTATATCTGCCACGTCCCGGACGCCAAGACTACATAACATTAATCATAAATCAAAAAGTATCAGATGAGCGAGAGTTTGCTAAGCCCATATAAAATCCAAAATTAATTTATCTTTTCGACCGACTTCAAAAAGGAGAAGGTCCTCAATTCGTCTGTATTTTTTATGTATGTTCCCCGAACACAACATACATAACATAAGCTCACGCCTGTATCCCAGAAGGCAAAGGCGCACTAGCGAACTAGAACACCCACATTTCGCCGAGCTTAGTTCCGTCCCAGATGTGAAAGGGGGCGAGCCTATCGCCATATCGGGCACAAATTCCAGACTCCGGGCTGATATGAAAAAATCCAATATCACTTTGCCCGACCCGGGGATCGAACCCGAGATCTCAGAACCGTAGTCGTACCGAAATAAATATCCGCTAAATGTGGACCGATTTATAAGATTCTTTGTGTGTTCGATAGAGTTTATTCCAAGGGTGGTCCCATATAAATTTGGTCACAATGGGGTAAGTTTTGAACTCGGTCCATTAAGTTTTTAAACTTGTGATTATTAAGTTGGTACGCAACCTAGATTTTCCTGTATTTTCGGGTCAGATCAATAACTCTGCTATAAAATAAATAAATAGTAAATCCACACGATTTGCAATACTAGTCTTAAATACGTTATATTAATATATGTTACTTTCATTGGTATTTTCCAAAACCATTATCTTTAAGACTGCCTCGGTCGCGTATTTTGGTACGACTACCGTCCTGAGGTTTCGGGTTCGGTCCCCTGGGGAGCAAAGTGATATTTTTTCCAATCAGCCCGGAGTCTGGAATTTGTGCCAGATATGGCGATAGCCTCACCCTATCACATCTGGGACGGAACTAAGCCCGGCGTAATGTTGGTGTTCTAGTGCGCCTCTACCTACTCCTTGTGGGATACACGCGTGAGCTTATTTTATATTATTTTTTAGAATACTACTAAGTTTACAAAAATATGCCAGTGTACCTGATCAAATATTTGAAATCACGGCCGACCGTTTCGGCGAGACGAGTTGACGCACGGACAGACATTGTAGTTCTCTTACAAACAGGTCTTAAGGACGGTCAATGAACGTTCTAGGCTGCCGAGTAGTGACTAGGCAGACCAGACGGTGGTTTAGATACGAAAACTATTGCACCAGATAACTTGTGTTGCATTTAAAGGTAAACTAGAACGATAAAGTTGACACGACAAAAAACGGCCCGTAAAATAGCACATTGTACGCGAGTGAATTTTAAATTTAACTGACTGACCGATGTTCTTTGAAGTTTAGAATATTAAGGTTTATAATAAAGTATAAGTAGACGTTCTGGAGGAGGATATGAGAGCCAATGATCTCTATGGAAGAAGCTAAGACCGGGCGAAATGGAAACGGTTAAGTAGGAAGTTGGACCCTGGCAGAGGGCCGGGATAACGCCAGGCAGAAAGAAAAAAAGATAAATTAAGCATTCTTTTAAATGTCCGTTACAAATAGGAAATGATGCCGAGTTTAACTAATGTTTTGAATGACTTCCAAAAAGGAGAAGGTCCTCAATTCGTCTGTATTTTTTTTATGTATGTTACGCGATATCTGCCAAATGTAGTCCGATTTTTATGATTGTTTTTATGTTCGATAGAGCTTGTTTCAAGGGTGGTCCCGTGGTCACGATCGGATTTGAAGTTGGTCTGTAAGTTTTTAAAGTTGTGATTATCATAATCCTTCCTCTAGTACAAATAATACTTATAGATGGTTGTTGTACTTTATGTAGGTGAAACACCGGTAAGCCAATAAGCATTAAATGGCTTAGTTAGTCACAGTCGGTCAGTAATACTTGTACATAGGTTGTTGAACATAAATATGTTAATCGTAGTGCTAGATCCGGATTGCTAGACTGTACCTTTACACTGACGCAATACGACCGGTTTTTAGCTTTTCAACGCCATCAACAAAAACTACTTCAATGCTAGTGTATTGTATACTTGCCATAACAGCACGGTTTTGATTTTTTTAAATATATTTTCTAATAGACTGGCAAAGTCACCTCCTTAGTCTAGTGGCAGCATATTTGGGCTGTGGACCGGGAGGCAAAGTTAATTTTCTAATTTAATTTGTCCGGGACTGGATCCCCCAGAGGGGGTTGACATGAGGCAGACAGCCTTGAAGCCAGCAGCCAGCCAGCAACATCCTTGAAAAAATGTGTTGCGCCGACCCCGCATTAAGGTGGGATAAGGGCAGGTAGAAAGAAAGAATAGACTGGCAAACAAGCAGTTGGGTCACCTGAGGGTTAGTTGGCTTCATAGGCATTAAACATCCACAAAAGCAGAAGCATCATAGGACCGTTGCATACTTCAGAGGATAATAACGGGGTTGGGATGGAAAATGTATTTGGATCACGGGAATTTTCACTTGCCGTACGAAACGCAACTATAAGCTGCCTCATTGCTTTGGTGTGATGGTCCCAGCTCATTCAAGCTGTTGGTAATTTTGTCTATAACTACAGCTTGTTTGTACCATAATAGTTTTTAACCTCCTATCGGTGGCATTTGGACGGGTTCATGGTGTGTGTTTAAAATAAATACCATTTTAAACCAAGAGAATAATGTGATATAAATGCAATTTCGTGACATTGTAATTTACTTAATATTTTGTTATTCCTTCTGTGTGTAGCGGATTGTCGCCATTAAATAATAATTTACATACATCTGTTATAATTAAGTTATTATATGACCGAAAATCTACATTATAATTTGTCAACAATTACTTAAATTAAGGTCATGTGAGTCATGTCATTAAGTTGTGCATTGAGGTCTACAAGTCTTAATATCCACAGTATATATATATTTTTTATAGCAAAGGAGCAGATGGGTCAGCTGATGGTAAGTGATCTCCACCGCCCATGGACACCCAAGACACAAAAATACTCATGGATGCGTTGCCAACCTAAAAGAAGGGAATGGAGGAAGGGATTGGAAAAGAGAGGGGGTTAAGTGGTCCACCGGAAATGTTAATAAAACATGTGCACACAAAAATAAACCCTCCAAGTCCTAACTCATTGACGGTAGTTTTAATTTTGTCACGACCACATTTTCGTCTCGAAACGGGCATTTAATGTCTCTTGGCACAGAATCTATTAGTGTCGCCCGACTAAGCAAAAAATTGTCGAAACGGGGTTACGGCGCGCGGTGCCATGTGGCCGAAACGGGGTTTCTGATTACAACCAGTTTGTAGTTTTACTTGCTGTTGATGTTTTTAACTTTTGTCTCGTTTGAAAATTGTTTTAGATGTTTGTAGAATGATATAGACATACTTATAAAGTCTGTTGTGCATTAGGTAGGCTGCAGTTTTGTTTTATATGTTACAATTCTCGGTCTATTATTTAGGGCGCAGATTACATGTTTTACCATGAATATATTAAACATAACATAACATAAGCTCACGCCTGTATCCCCGAAGGGGTAGGCAGAGGCGCGCTAGCGAACTAGAACACCCACATTTCGCCGAGCTTAGTTCCGTCCCAGATGTGATAGGGGGCGAGCCTATCGCCATATCGGTCACAAATTCCAGACTCCGAGCTGATATGGAAAAATCCAATATCACTTTGCCCGACCCGGGGATCGAACCCGAGACCTCAGAACCGTAGTCGTACCGAAATACCACCACGCCACCGAGGCAGTATATTAAAAATAGTCTATGATATGCATGTGCAGCTATAGTTTGTACAATGTTATGTATTATTTTAAGTCTCATAGCGATGGGCTGAGGTACGGAAGATCCTGTGTATGAATAAACTTTATACTAAAAAAATTAAGTTTACGCGTAGAAGTATATTTAATCGAGGAATAAGCAGCACATGTATGAGTCACATGAATTTAAAGTTTTAACAAATAACTTATTCTATTGAAATTGGGGTAAATATCATAGGGTTAGATATGAATCAACTGTGACACGCTTTCTGCATGTTATATGACTTTAAATTTGTGTTTAATTACATTATAAAAATAGGTAATTAGGTGGACAGATGGCGTGCCAACCTGCGAGGAACAGCTGCCGTGCCGGTAGTTGAAGTGGCATGCTTCGATGTGGACTTAGGCCAAGGAAAACTACGACTACCCCCCGAATACTGGAACAAACACTTGAGGTCATGTTATGTAATTCGAGGCCGCCGAGCTGTCAAAATTATATGGCGCAAAACAATATAGTTTCAGTGGTAGAGCCACGCTGTAGACAGTAATGTGTACAGCACGAATGGGCCGGCTCGACTGCTTTGATAACACTGTCACACAGAAAACCGACGTAAAGTGGTAGCTCGCTGTTGCGTTTCGTTCTGGTGAGTGAGATTTCCGGTGGCACAATTCCCCCTCCTTTTCCCACTCCCCATTCCCCTCCTCTACGGCTGACAACGCAGCCGTGATACATTTGTGTCTTTGGTGTCTATAGGCGGTGGAGATCACTTACGATCAGGTGAGTGAGTGAATGGGAGTTGATTAGTTAGGGATAAGGATAGTCGCATAATTTTCAATGAAAATAACTCACTAAACTTGGCAACATACACATGACTATTTGGGTGTCATAGGTGTCTATGGTGGTGAAGATCACTTAAGTACCATCAGGTTGCCCACCTGCTGGTTTTTTGTCAGTCTGCTATAAAAATGAAAACTAAAAACGCCTCGAGCGCTTTGTAAAATATCTAGTAAACATAACCCTAGATGATTTATTCTCAATTCGTACTGTTTCGATAAAGCCTAGGTATTCAAATTGGTCAAGATCTGATGAACGATCTTCGGAGTTACAAATGATACATCGAGCTGCCAGTTTACATCGATTTACTATGAGATCGTAAGATTAAACCGTACTAGCCGGACCATTTTTGCTGTAGGCATAACTGTACGACGTGGCTCTACCACTCCAAGAAGAAGCAGAAGGTACCCAGTTCGGCGATGGCATTTTTATTTCGAATTCCCTAAATAATTGTTATACATGTGTTGCAATAATAACGACTGCTGGAGTCACATTGTGCTCGCGTTATCTCATCCGGCCTGAGCTCGTCTCCAATAACTTCCTGCTATACTCATAATAGTCATTAAATTAATGATACTATTTTTGTTACAGTACCAATTTGGTTTTCATTGACTTGTGATTTAATTACTAAAAATTCTGTGATTTCTTTTGGATTCTGCGTTATCTCATCCAGCCTGAGCTCGTCTCCAATAACTTCCTGTTATACTTATAATAATCATTAAATTAATTATACTATTTTTGTTACAGAACCCATTTTGGTTTTCCTTAACTTGTGATTTCATTACTATGAATTCTGTGATTTCTTTTGCAATCTTATTTGTAATGCTTCATTCATTTGTTTTCAACCTGAACCAGTCACTTACTTTGAAGCAGTTAAAGGGTTTGCTCAATTGTTATTCCAAAAATGATAACAAATATCTACTCATTGAACAATATGTCTGATGTTATTTTTTTTAATGTGGAATTTGACATAATTCCGTGGCAAATGTAGGTACCTACTTCACTCTATATTCGTACACGTAAATCATACATAACATTGCGGTCGTCATCATCATCATTATCAGCCAAAGGACGTCCACTGTTGAACATAGGCCTCCCCCAAAGATTTCTAGATCGACCTGTTGGAAGCGGCCTGCATCCAGCGACTTCCTGCGACCTCTATTAACAGGTTCATAAGGGCGTTCTACAAATTTTAATGACGATGCATCATGTATCACTTATTCCACACACCTCCAAGAAATTTATATCAGTGTGTACAGTCCCGCACATTTCTTCACATATTTTTTGTCCACCATGAATCACATACATCCTGAACGTTTGAATGGTATCGTTGATTGGGTTTGTGACTGAAGCGTAATAATATTTTATGACTCACTTTCCGGACAAGGCGACTATCAGGGTCGCTTTGGCGTTAGTGGCTGGGGTCTCACATTATAATTCTTGGTATTAGATTTGCGATATTATT
This sequence comes from Clanis bilineata, assembly GCA_036417725.1. Taxonomy (NCBI): domain Eukaryota; kingdom Metazoa; phylum Arthropoda; class Insecta; order Lepidoptera; family Sphingidae; genus Clanis; species Clanis bilineata. Next base: position 15,345,821 of record CM071154.1, on the reverse strand, counting down.
TTTGGATTTGGATAATGGAATTGGAATAAATATAAAATAAATGGAATTTATCTTTACATTCATGTTATCATCGATATATTCTAGTATTGAAAAAATAAGTACCTATAACAAGTTTTAATGAAGGGTTGATACATAAGGTGAATTAATTAAGTAGGATGGTCAAAAATATATGACTTTATCCAAATTCGATTTAATTAAATTACGTTTATCTCTGGCTCGTTTGTCTTGTTTTTTTTTGAGACTGAATGAGGCGAAAGAAGTGTGTAAGGATCGTAGCAAGTGGAAATCCGTTGTCTCTGCCTACCTCTATGGGAAAAAGGCGTGAGTCTATGTATGTATGTATCTCTGGCTAAAGAACATTGTTAATGCCTGGTAATGCCCGTAGTACCAGTCGAGTTTCTTATTAATACTTTACCTCCACATCTTATTAGAACATCTTCTGTAAGTAGTATATTTATATTTTTTAAATACACCGACCGACTGACTGAGATCCCTTGCAAATACACGTTTATTAAAATTGAGTATCCAGACTTTGTTTTTATTTTTCTATGCGCCATGGAGTCTTGTTACAACCTATATCTACAAATCTCTATTGAAAACTACATCTTGTTACTCTGTCAATTTATTGAAGCTTTCCAAATACATTTATTCAGGTCGTTTTTTGCCAATGATGTTCAGGTCGCCCATAGATTGCAATAAATCTGGGTGAAGACATTATTCACTAAATCGCGTAAAACTAGAACGAATTGAGTGAGAAATTTTACGTTTAATGCATCGAAGTGACCCATAGATGCATTTGTCATGGTATTATGAGCGTTCTGGGGAAAGTGTCCATCTCACCTGTAGGTAACACGATGAGTACAAGCTGAGTTAATATTTGCCATGTATCCTACTGTCTTAATACTAAGAACAGCTACAGGCTTCTTCTACTAATGAAAGTGATTAGAGGTGTCGTTACCACGCTGGTCTGTTTTAGGGTTGGTTTTAGTTTAGTAGGCTCTACACTTCAAATATATTTTGATATTTTAAACTACCAGTAATGATAGCTTGGATTAAGTCAGCGTGATAGAATGTCTAACCCCTCTCATTAGTAGAGGAGGCCCGTGCCCAGCAGTGGGACAGTTATATAATGCTAGTTTTCTCACAATATTTTCTTTGAATTGCGGTTACATCGTCAGCCTACACTCATCTTCTTCTGGCCTCTTCCAATGCACATAATGCAGATTGCCTTTATAGGTCATATTCTTTATTTGTAGAAACATCGATATGGATCAGGTTGGAACATGTGATGCTATTGTTTCTTTATTTATTAACTAAATGTTGATTGGTTTTGCTTCTAAGGGTAAACGATACCTATGAAGTATGAACCTTTATAAACAGCTAGTGTTCATGGACAGTCATGATCACATACAATCATTTTCATTACTAACTACTCGAAGCAGGCTTGTGGCTTGACTTTGGACGTGTCTCGTTGTACAGGTTAATGCAACGGTTACATCTTTTCGTTTACTACGTTTTATTGTGCGTGACCATCACAAATCGAAGAGTTTGTTTTGTAACTGTCTACGAAACGAATTGGATTATTTCAAGATGTAATCATTGACACCTGTAGTATTATCACGTGATGTAATTAGATTTAAACGAAGATATTATTCATGTAAGTGTTAGGCGATGTTGTAATGGACTGACAGTTCTTATTGGACTTGAATTTTAAGTGCCGGATCTTTGGGTTAAAGATTGAATCTTGATTTGTAGGAGAAGAGTATCTGGGAATGTAAAAGTGATAAAAATATTGTTATTGATCACGTATGCAAATGAAAAGGCAGAGCTTATATCAGGTTATAATAAAATTAGTAAGGTTACTGATAACACTGATCATATATTATGTAATAATAACGCTTCCAACAGGTCGATCTGGAAATCTTTGGGGAAAGCCTATGTCCAGTTGTGGACGTCCTGTGGCCGAATAATAACTATTCACTATGAAGATGATAGCATCCAGGCTCGCAGGACTGGAAACAACGAAGAGGATGGGGCTACAAAAAGGTGGTTTAGAAAAAAATGGTAGGAACTACGTAAACGGATACATAGATACGTTTTATTTAGTTGCATGCACTTATTCTCTGTCCCATGCATTATATGTAACAGTACCTATTTGATAATAAATGAATAAGCTAAAATATTACAAATTTATTACAAACTCTTGTACATAAATATCAATGCCTATGTCTAATACATATTAGTAATGTCCGGACAGACAAGTCCGGTTCCTGCACCGGTTAGTACGTTTGGGTTGGTTCTGTTAACCCGTTAGCCTATTACTGCACAGTTAAAGTAGTTTTTAGAAAGGTAAACTGATTGACAGCAGTTGATGTTACAAAACGAAATTTGTGCCGATTTATTGTGTACGTGATGGCATGGTTACTGAATTTTTACATTTACTTAGTTTACCATTTTTTCAAAGCCTTCGAGCAAAAAAGTAATTATGTCACCTGATGGTAAGTAGGTATCATTAATATGTTAGGATGAAGTGATTCCTTGAAGATGAGCTGATCACCCGTCTATGATGATGACGTCTCTATCGTATGTTGAAGATCTTAAAAGGTGATTTCGGCCTTTGGAAATCTCCTCACCGTACTTAACAGTAAGATTGAACTAATGGAAACGTGATTGCCCAACCTAGGATTTGAACCTAGGATTTCGCGGTGTCTCATCCACTATTCTCATTAAACTATTAAGGCAATAAGTCATTTCCTTTAGTAAAAAAAAACTCAAGATTATTGTTAACCGATGAGTCAAGTAATACCAAGAAATTATTATTCACAACAAACCCGCAGTTCGACCGCGCTCCTTATCGGAGCTACGTAATTCCTGTCTCCACTTACTCATTGTAATTCATTTAGTATTATCCATCCATACGAAGCATTTTACATACACTGACACTGGTTTTAGGGTTCCGTAGGCAAAGGAATTAATAGAGTCTTAAAAATTGATGTCTGACGGTATATCATCATTCTCAGCCTGTCGCCGTTTGCTGGATGCAAGCCTATCCAAAAATAGATTCTTTTAAATCTACCTTTAAATTTAATTCTACGGGGTGGAGAATCAGAAAAAACAATATAATAGAGTTTAATAAATCCTTTCAATGAAAATTGGACATAATTACTAGTTTAAAAACTTAACGGATCGACCTCAAAATTTATCCAATCCTGACCAAATTTATGTGGGACCACCCTTAGAGTAAGCTCTATCGAACACAAATATTCTAGAAAATCGGTCCACATTTGGCGGAGATATCGGGGAACATACATTAAAAAATGCATATGAATTGAGAACCTTCTCCTTTGTTGCATCCATCGATATATTATTTACCTAGATGCACAGTTGACGCTCGGAAAATGGGACAGCAAAGAAGTGCTTAAGCACTTGATTTGCCTACATTCGGACGTCGATAGAATTCTAAATTTCAAAATTCAAATTAAAGAACGCTTGCTCATTTCGTTTAAAAACCTACTTTATAACACGTGCATAGGGTTATATTTGTGTTGATTTAATTACAACTTGTGATCGTTTTCTTTGTTTTATTTCTGAGACCACTTTTTAAAAGGATATTTGCAAAGAACTGTGCATCTAGGGTATAATATATTGATGGTTGCATCGGTCGAAAACGTGTTGAGCAGCTTAGAGAAAATGGGGTTTTAGTAACGTTCCTTACTACGGATCCCTATACTGTACGTGGTTACATGTACTTGGATGAGTTATGAGAAATGTTTTCAATTATGTCTCCAAAAAGGTCGTTAACCACACTTATGGTTGTGGTGGCGCTTAGTCCAACAACAGTGTATACAGGCATTTTCGTTCAGAACATTAAATAATGAACCATAAAGTACCTATAATTTAGAAACCGATTTCAAAACCCCAATCGCGTTCCTTCATCAAATCTTGATTGTATCTGGGGCCACCCCTGAAGTAAGCTCTATCGAACACAAAAATAATCTTGAAAATCTGACGCCTCTTGGTGATGTCACATAACGTAGGGACGATGTAAGCGTGAATAATATGTCAGCAATTCGACGTGTAAAAGGGACGCATAAGTTAAGCGCGCAACGCCAGTTGCTGCGCACTGCCTGGTCTGTGCGAATGTGTTTAGTTTTCGGGTTTCTATAAAATTAAAGTATGTATTTGGTATTCGGAATTATGTCTAGTATTAATAGTAAAATCAATAAATAACTTTCAATTCAAATGATACGTTTTAATTAGTGGAGTGGCGCAGCAACTCCCAAAGCAAACAAACACACTAACAACGTCATAAATTATACAGATGAATAGAGATACAGTGATCTAGTGGAAACTGGTAATGTATACGGGCAATGGATCGAGAGAAACTGGGTTCGAATACCAATGCGTTTTTTTTTATCTAGGCACGGCAAAGTGACTACACTGCACCTGATGGTAAGCGTAGTGCACTCCAAAAAAACTAGCGATCACTGACAAACACTGTGTTTATCAGTGATCGTCAGAATTATGCCGGCCTATTTATGCTTCTTCACACCGAATCCGAAGAGGGAAAAAGAGGGGCTTGCGACAAGACAGGCGGATGACCGATGCAGATACAGGGATACCCCATACCCGTCTCAACCAACCATCAAGTCCTGCCGCAAGCCCCTCGAGAGATTTTTAATGTAAATGAAGAAATCTTGCCGCAATCTCAACCCCTATTAAGGGACAAATATTAACTCGTTAATAAGTGGATGCACTAGTTACTCCTCTGCTTACCCCTTCAGTGATAGCAGGCGTATTGTACATTTGCAGTGTGTCATTGCCAACAAAATGAATAAGTAAGCATGCTTTTGAAGCGAGCCTTTATCTCTCAGTCATCGAGTGCTCTTTTTATCTGACCTTCGCAGTTCAATCTCGTTGCAAGAGTCAAGACGGATCTTGTTTTAAAATATCAATTGGGTTTCATGCACGGTCACTTTCGCCGTCGGTTTCACTTGCAATGAATATTTAAAGGTTTTCACTGCTTAAGGTTACGGTTATTACTACAGATATGTCAGATCTAAAGACTCGTGAAAGATTGTTTTTATAGCCGATTATTATAAATTATATTCCATTATAATCACCAAAATAATATTTTATAAATCTTATTCTTCATGGCCATTCATAGTTCTGACCTCGGCTCTGAAATCATACTAGGTGATTTGTAATTTTAAAAACTCACGCCAGCTAATAGGTTACTTGACTTGTATCAATGAATACTTAAAATTTAAAAAACATCTTTCCTTCCATCCTGAATTTATATTACGCTTAGTTTTTACTTCAAATTCAGAGTGGATTCAAACAAATCTCACACGAATGCCGCTTTGTTTAAAATTAATGACATCATTCCTCAGAAAAAGACTAGGTTTAGAAACTTTGGGTTTAAAGGAAACCAAACTCGGCAGCAACAAAATAACACAAACATCTGTTTATAAACATGCTTTGATAAAATATGTACAGACGGCCTTGTGCTATTTGTGTGTAGTGGATGCAGATAAACGGCCTTGCTGGCAATGAGAGTGCATTACGAGACAAACGCGCGATGTCTTTGCAAAATGGTCTGTTGTGGCAACCACAGTGCAACAGTTTCTCGCCATCTTGTTTTGGCGCGAAACTGTAATTGTATGTTTACAAAAATCTGGTATCTTCTGCCGTTTCCCTGCTCATGTTCCCTTGCATTATGACTAAGGAGACAACCATAATATTATACTCAATTAATTTACAATAACAAAAGAGTACATATCATACCTACTATACCTACTACTACCTACTACCTAGTCACTAGTTGTTCATCATATTGTACGTTCTACCTAGTGACTGGCATTCTATAGCGCATTAACATTAAATGCTGGCTTAGTTGATGGATGTAGTAAGTGCAATCCATTTCAGAAATCCATTATCACATCAGAAATGTATGTTTCAACTCACCCACATACTAAGCTAAGCTTAATAAGTCGAAGATTGCTTATCATTGATGTTTGTGGTTCGGTATAAAGAAAATTACATAATAAACAGAACACAAGAATTAAGACCATTACATCATCAGCTGTCATTGCAATAACGATTATTTTATTTGGTACTCTATAGTTTTTGTCCTCTTTATCCAAAACTTTTATATTTTTGGGCAAATATTGCATTTAGATTAACCATATTTATCAATACTTTTAATGTAGTCTAGTGAACGAATCGCATGTCTTGTCGTATTTCAATTGTTTCTCCGTACATATTTTGGTCCCCCATTTTACCAATTTAGACGTCGAATTTCGAAGTATTCTTTCCTTATATTCGAAAGTTTTAGTGTCGCATGTTACGAGCGACCATCTATAAACTTATCCTTTTACAGTGATCACTGGTATTCGATTTCACTACGCTTACCATCAGGTGCAGTGTAGTCACTTTGTCGTGACTGGGTGAAAAAATATTCATGATATGTTGTAGACTAATTTCTTTCAAATCGTTAATATTGCGTTGCATTATAATAAAATAAATAACAAAATAATAAAAATCTTTATTGATTACGTAGGCATGTAGAAAAGCACTTATGACAAGTCAACACAAGTAAATTTCAAATTAAGATTTATATAATTTACATTATCTCGCTATAAATTTGAAGATAGGCAGGGAAGTATGGACATAGTAGCGATGGGATGGCTATGATAGGGTGATAAGGGGAGATAGGGATAGAGTGTAAGGGAATGGGTTGTATAGGAATGGCATATGGCAGGAATAGTGGCAGGGGATTGACTAGAAATACTGGAAGCAGTTGGGATTGGTGCATGAGGCCCTATCCTAGCTAACCTACCAGCCTTTCTCTAGCTACCTTCGGATGACGATCCGAAGAAGAAAGGCAGAAAGAAACTCCGGGCTTATTTTTTTCATCATACCAATATTTTGTGCCTTGGTTAGATATCTTACTACGTCCTAATGTTCTACTGTCTCTATGAAGCAGTTCCTATTGTTGCTACAAATATAATTACTATTAGCTATAGTGAAAGAACTATCGAAAGGCAATCCAGTTCGTGATGGAATTCGACTTATCTATTCAGTTCCTAGTTGAACGAACGCCTTCCCACACAGACACGACGTCCGAAATGTTTCGTATCTGTAAATTCCAAATCGGCGTGCAGAATTCCAATCTAACTTGGTATCTCTTAGGAACCTAGCGTGTGTTTTTGATACAATACGGGAAATAGTTTAACAGCCTTGTGGTGTAAAACCCTTCTTCATGAGATAGATAACAGTGTACACAGAAGTCGAGTTTTGAGTGATTGTACTTGAGTTAGAAGGCAGTATTCATTTTATATTTGTAACTAATAATGAACTTATGCTTCCAATAGGTCCATTTGGAAATCTTTGGGGGAGGCTTATGTTTAGCAGTGGACATTCTATGGCTGATGATGATGATTTAACTTTTTGCTGGTATACGGTTTTTCGTCGCGGAAAATATTATTTTTTGCTGTTTGGTTGTTGATTTGAGTCTAGTATCGAGAAAAATTACCTTCTGCCTAAAATGAACATTTGACTTTAATTAATTTACCTCTACATGAATTAAGTTTAATGCCTTAATTTCCAGTACACAAAGATGTGATTGTCTTCACTTGTAGCCTTTTCCTTCAATTGATAAGATAATATGATTCTCTTTGACCTACATAAGCAATACGTGTTTTTACTTCATATGTTTACACACAGCCATGCAATCTAAGCTTGCTTCTGTAAAAATTGTGGAAATAAGAAACAGAATCTCATTAACAACATGCATAATATGTTCAGATTAGTGCACCGCAAGTATATGAGAGCTGGGATCTCGCAATTAAACCGCAATGTGCATGTGTGTGTCTGACGACGCCCAATCACGAGCCTAGGTTGCATGTGTGAGTGTATAGCGTACATGCCCTGACCATTGTTTGTATTCCGCTCTGGCTTTGTGGCGACACTGGCGTTGTCGAATATTATTTTTTTAAGTGCAACGACTAAATGGATTTAAATTTAGAACCGTTTGTGAATTGTGACACGTGCTCGCGAATACGATCTCGAATAATATATGAGTTGTCTCTGGTTAATAAAAGTAAATGGAACTGTATTTTGATAAATAATACAGATTTTGTCTATGCATAGACAGTGACTGCCTCGGTGGCGTGGTGGCATTTCGGTACGACTACGGTTCTGAGGTCTCGGGTTCGATCCCCGGGTCGGGCAAAGTGATATTGGATTTTTCCATATCAGCCCGGAGTCTGGAATTTGTGCCCGATATGGCGATAGGCTCGCCCCCTATCACATCTGGGAGGGAAGTAAGCTCGGCAAAATGTGGGTGATCTAGTTCGCTAGTGCGCCTCTGCCTACCCCTTCGGGGATACAGGCGTGAGCTTATGTTGTGTTATGTTATCTTACATAATAGCATATTAGGCTGGTTTCGCACCTTCGACCCACGTCTCGGTACGGCAGTCCGTACAATTTCCAACTGAGCGTTGGTGTTTTACATTCTATTAGTCATAATTTTATCGAACGAGAGTAAAAATAAAACTTTTGTCAAACAATGGAGAATGCATACAGTACGAAGTCCGCTGCAAAATGACTCACAGTGTTTACAAACGAATTGACGCATAGGTTCCTAGTAATCAAAGAGATTTAATATTATTAACTACAGAGGGGTTATCAAGCGAATTCCATCCAAAAAAATTAGTCTCAAACATCAGTAACGACACTTACCACTTATTACAATGCGAGGGCGCTTATTACACTATAGAATGTTCCGTGAATGTTCTAGAATCACGTAAGTCAATTTTATTGTCTAAACATTATGGGTCTTACTTGTAAAAACATTTTCGCTAAAAATAGCCTGTCACTTTTTTCCTTCCGTTACATTGTTTAAAAATGAAAGGGACAACCTATGGTTAAAGATAAGCAGCGCTTAAATATTTTTATAAGTAAGGGGCTATAACGCTGGCACGACATTGCGCGCGTATCTTTCAAATACGACTGCGTGACTTATGTCCACGAGGTCATAACTTTTGGATCACAAGTTTCGTGCTGTTGTCCCGTCTGTGTACTGTTGAATGTCTTTGCTAGTAATTCAATCAAAACGTACGGTTTTTATTGCAGTGACTAGACGAGCAAGTCGCTCGCCTGACGGTAAGCGATTCTACTTACCATGAACAATAGCAACAACCACTTTGAATAACAAAGCATTGAGTGCAATAACATAACATACATAACATAAGGTCACACCTATACAGGTGTGGATATAGGGATACCCCCGAAGGGGTAGGCAGAGGCGCACTAGCGAACTACTACCACCCACATTTCGCCGAGCTTAGTTCCGTCCCAGATGTGATAGGAGGCGAGCCTATCGCCATATCGGGCACAAATTCCAGACTCCGAGCCTATATGGAAAAATCCAATATCAGTTTGCCTAACCCGGGAATCGAACCCGAGACCTCATGACGGCAGTCGTACCGACATACAACCGCCCCACCGAGGCAGTCCATGATATTTTAAATTGAGTGTCGCTACACTATGCTCGTTACTCTGAGATATTAGATGAAGTATCATTGAAGTATCACAATGCCCGAAGGAAATAAATGAGAGGCTTAATGATAATAATTCCTTTTTTAAGATATGCACTAAACGTTTTAACTTTTATTTGAAGTTATCAAAATGTAATGCTCAGTAAAAAATCCACGTCCTCAAAGTGAATGAAATACATATTTCAACAATGCTCATACTAATACTATATTGTTTTACACTTAGTTTTAATTAGTGTCTTCATGTTGATTGTTCGAAATGCATCTATCTGGAATGTCTCATAACTTGATCTTCCACAAAGTTGCAATGCACTCACAATGCCGCAACTTTCCATACTTCTTTCATATAAATAACGTCTATTTAATTCTTCTGTAACAGCATTTGTAACATTGTGAACATGTACAGTGATAACTGCTCTATAAATAACCCGGGACCCTCGTTTCCATGTTTTGTTTGGTTTATACAGTTTTTTATGGAATCGGTTGTGAATGAATTCTAGTTGAGTGATGGTAAAAGTATGGTGGTTACTGGCATGCTTTTTGTCATCGACTTGTTGACTGTTGATAACTGTACCCCTAGTATGGGTTTATTTTGACGGTTATCGATTTTCGAAATCGACGATAGTTTTTAGTTTTTACATACATTTTTTAGTTGGTTGTAGTTTGAACTTTGAATTGGTTTCGATTTCGAGAATCGAGAAATGTCAAACAAACCCTGTGTTGGAGACTTGCGGTGTCCCGTATAGCCATTATAGGGGCTGGTTTTAAAATTAAACTCACGACGGTGATTTTTGCATGCAGCTTTGTATATTTCTTTAAAGGTAGTGTTGCAAGTATACAAAAAATAAACAATTTTGTGTACTAAGGGTACTGATGACTTTTTAGTTTAAAACCATACCGAAGACTACAGGAGTCATTTGAAGAGATATGCGTCATTCAAATCAGGGACCGGGATTATCTATGGCAGTAACTCAAATTGGGTGTGTAGCGGCGGACATTATTGTTATTCATAGATTTAAAGAAAATGGCATTAATAATAATACATGATATTCTATAGGAATTTGAAGTTCATTGTCAATAAGAGCATGGCTTCAATAAGCTTATGGTTCAATGTAGATTGACTTTCTTTCTTTTTACTTGCCCTTATCCCACCTTAATGGTCGTCGGTCGGGGTCGGCGTAACACACTTTTTCAAGCATGTTGCAGAAATGATTTAGCTTAGTTTTTACGACCGTCCGCCTGCCTGACGTCAACCCCATCTAAGGGGATCTAGTCCCAGGCAAATTAAATTAGAAAATTTTCTTTGCCCGACCTGGGAATCGAACCCGGTCCACAGCCCATACATATTGCCACTAGACCAAGATGACTATGTAGATGCTACTGTAGATGGATTTATGTTTCTAAAATGTACTGTGAAGTTTGTGCTTGTATCTATAAAAAAGTTTCATTATTAAGTGAAATTGGTTCAAACATATCTTCCTAAACATAGTTCATTATGCTTATAAAAATAGAGACAATTACAATGTCTGCAAGTAGATAGAAGGTGCTATTGAAAAATACATGTTGCCCCAAAGCAAGTTTTATCGGAATGACTCACTGACTGGTTTTACTGTGTGATAATAAACGTTTTACTGTGTGTTGGTGAACGCTACTGTTTCCAGGAATAAATAGATAATTAAAATACCAACAATCTTACTTTATAGGTTTTTGCTAGGTTTGAAGAACCGTTTCCTAACTACGATGTATTTCAACCGCCTATGCAATAAGACCCAACGCGAAGTACACCGTCAAGCCACTACAAGAGAGAGAGAGAGGAGGTAAAAGGAATAATCACAAGTTTAAAAACTTAACGGACCGCCTTCAAAATTGATCCGATCGTGGCCGAATTTATATGGGACTACCTTTGATATAAGGCACATTTGGCGGAAATATCTAGTAACATACATAAAAAAATACAGACGAAATGAGGACCTTCTCCTTTTTTGAAGTCGGTCGAAAGTATTTGTGACGCCGAAAATATGATTCACCGTACTAAACGGAAACTTTCTGTGAGACAAAGAATGGTAATCGAAACGGCCCTTTTATTCCATAGTTAAAATCGTTTACAGCGTTGCTAGGCTCTACTACTTATACCAATTATTTCGATTTTAATATTTACTTTTCTTTCTTCCTGGCGTTATCCCGATTTATTAGCCATGGTCCGATTAGTCGAATTTGATATTTTATTCACCGAATATGTTTAAAAACTAACGTGTGTAACTGTATACAATAGGTATCGCTGTCAAAAACTAAACAAACAAAATACAAAGTGAGAGAGTTTTAAACCTTTTTTCATGTCTGTTAAGAAATTCATTCACGGACGCTTCCCAGTCGCAGGTCGTAGCCTCGCAGGGCTCGCGTCTCGCTCGTGTGAGACACAAAACCGGTTGCTTTCGGAATCCGACGACGGTTTTTTAACAACCTTTTTGTTCGTTACCACGCGCTCTCAGAACCTTAGTGACTGACTGACGGACTGTGTTTATTGCTTTCGTTTTGTAGTCACCTAAATACATGGATATAGGAATACAGTGTGCGGTTGTGACTGTGTGAGTCATTTTAACAGTACACGCCTTTATCCCGGAGGGGGGTAGAGGCGAACTTTTTTCTTTCTACTTGTCCTTATCTCACCTTATGTGGGGTCGGCACTCTTTTTCAAGGATATTGCAGAAAGTATGTGGCTAAGTTTTTACGAACGACTGTCTATCCGACGTCAGCCCCCTCTAGTGGATGCGGTCCTGGGAAAATTAATTTAGAAAATTCGCTTTGCCCGACCTGGCAATCGAACCCAAGACCTCCCGGTCCACAGCCCATATATGCTGCCACTAGACCAAGGAGGCGATAGGAGGATAGAGAGGTGGATATCAAAAACTACGAGAGACTAAAGCACTACAGCCTCAGGATACCCACACCCAAAACAAATAGCTGTGGATCACATTTATCTTGGTGCGGGAATCTAACCCACGACCTGATGTTTTATAGCTAATCGCCCGCTGCTATGTATAACGTTTTAATTCAGAACGTATCTAAAGTTATAGATACCCATACGATGTTTATTTAGCTTGGTTCGTTGGCGCCGTGATGTTTCGCAACCGTCGCCGATGGCATACCACGCTCTCGTAAACGGAGCGTCCATTTCTTCACTACCACACCCATCCGTAATGTCACCAGTCACTACGCCTTTATCGTACTGAATCTACAGGTACTGTACTTTTAGTATTAAATCTATTCTGCAACATGCTTGAATAAGTGTGTTGACCGACCCCACATTAAGGTGGGATAAGGGCAGGTAGAAAGAAAGAAGTTTTTGATTTGATTGAAATTAACTCGATACAGCTAATGACAATGTTCATCCACGATTCTTATTACATTGTTGGTATATATAATAATATTAGCCCTGTAATATTACTGTCCCACTGCTGGGCACGGGCATCCTCTACTAATGAGAGGGGTTAGGCCTTAGTCTAACACGCTGGCCTAATGCGGATTGGTAGACTTCACATACCTTCGAAATTCTTGTGGAGAATTCTCGGGTATGCAGGCTTCCTCACGATGTTTCCGTTATAGCAAGCGATATTTCACAATGAAAATACACTCAACATAGAAAAGTCAGAGGTGTGAGGCGTGTGCTCTTTTTTGGGGTTGGTCTCGAACCTCCGTCATTCGTCTCGGCAGTCCGTACCATCCACAACTGAGCTATCGCTGCTTGTCTTACTATCATGTGTAAAAGACTTGGTTAAAACGTGCCTCTTATATGCACTATATTCGCTACACAACTGTACTGTATATCTCAAACTAGTTGTGTACACTTCGAGCTCCAAAGGGAGACTACCTCAATAATGATAGCTCCCGCTCTTTTATACCTTTTGCTTTAGTTAATAAAGAAATACCTTCTACAAATATTATGAATTACTTGGAGGGTAGTTAATATAAATATAATTAACATACTACCCTTCAATATCGTGTACTAAATCACAACAATTATCCGAATTCGTAACACATGTCACACATATATTCGTGCCGGATTTTTCTCATAGAAATATCTTCAAGCGTCGCTCTCCAATATGTAAATACATGAACATACTTTCACGTATGTTTTGTTTCCAATATCTTCCAAAAACCCATTTAGTCGTGTTTGTTTGTGAAGTATACGTCTTTGTAGCGAGGCTGAAAGGTCCGGATGTGTGCACTCGTGGATGTTTGTGTGTTTGTGTGCTCCTCAATGTTTATGCTGACATCCTGATTGAGATTAAAAATAATATCAATGGTAGAGGCGAAGGTTTTTTAGACATCAAGGACGATGTTCTCTATCGTTTTATTGTTGTTTCAAGAGTTTGATCTTCAAATTCTTTAAATCGTTTTTGTGGTGTGAATGGTGTTATTCACGACTAGTATACTTGTGGTTTTTGTTTATGAAAAAAAAATGTTTTTGGATTTGATTTCTTAAGTTTACGCGAATGCTATTCATTGAAATAAAATTATTTTTACGGATTTTATCACGATTTGTTTTTTTTGGATTTGTTAGTGACTACAACATGTTTTTGTTCAGATATAAACTCTCGTATATCAGACACCCTCTGGTCTACTATTGTAGAGCCGTTTATAATAGAAGGGTCTAAGTTGGATTTCGTACCATGACACTATTTGTCTGATGATGATGATAATGTATGGAACGAAACCAAAATGGCGACATTGCGAAAAAAATATCAATTTTTATCGATTAATATAGCTGTTAGGCATCTTCTTCATATTCCGAAATAAGTATTATTGTAAATAAAACACCGTATTCGTATTTATTTTTAATAAAATCAATAAGTATTTATAAGCTATTTAATTCTAATGGCACGGTGACAACTTACATGTAAATAGATCGCGAAACTAAAATGGCGAAAATGTTTTGGCGGGAATTCTGTCGGTGCGGGTGGTCGCTTGTTTTAATGATTTAATATTTTAGTCTAAAGTTGTATTTGTGGTTTAAATGTGATGTGTATCTAAGCAATAAACATCAACGAAGATGGACAGTATGTGGAAGCTTTGAAATAAGTGATTTTGGATGCTTTTTGTCGGGTGGATGGGTCGACCATGTTCGATTCCTCCGCTGCGAGAAAATCGTCTAAAACACATCAAACTGGAAGGAATTGACGCCAAAACTCCAGCAGGGCCTTGAAATCGAACACATCCGACTTCATTTCACTTGCGAAAACTTAGATATAGGAAAACAATTTCCCTAACTTGACATTGGCATAATGTATTTCAATTGCCATAAAAAAAAATGGCGGAAAATTTTTACGTATTTTTCGTAGTTATGCCAGGTCCTCTATTTTTTCTTTAGTCATTAAACAAATTAAACAAGTTCAACAGTAAACTTCACCGACGTAAATCTTTCATACACCCGCCGTTTACAGTAAATAGTTAAACACGTAACTGTAGCACCGACCTACAGTAATCAGGCTTTGAACCCCATGGCTTGTTATCTCGACGGTTATCTACCAAGGTTAATTACCAACACAGATGTCACGGCGCTGCTTCACTGCGGAAGTCACTACATTACTTGTTTATGTTCAGGAGAACGTGTTTTTAATGGGTCCCTGTTTTAGAGAATTTGAGTTGATGAGTTTTGAAGGTGAAGCGTTTTTAGGTTTGTGACGTGCTTCAGTCAGGCCTCATAAGCACGAGAACTTTTCGAGGCTTCGGTATTTCGTAGCTATGTATGCTTTATTTTTTTTCTACCTGCCCTTATCCCACTTTAATGTAGGACAGACGCAAAACACTTTTTCCAGCATGTTGGAGAAAGGATTTGGCTTAGTTTTTACGACCGGCCGCCTGCCTGACGTCTACCCCCTCTGAGGGATCCAGTCCCGGGCAAATTAGATTAGAAAATTTGGTTTGCCCGACCTGGCAATCGAACCCACGACCTCCCGATCACAACCATAACATGCTGCCACTAGACCAAGGAGGCGACTATTCCGTTCGTAGCTATACGTGAGAAGATTAATGTCGAAACAAACCCAAGGGTAAAAAGCTTCTTTAAAAGTCCAGACAATTGGGTAGATACTTGATTTTTTTTATTTTTGTATGAAATTTACGTCATCTAAAATATAGAACAGAAAGAAATATTGAAATAATCTCAAAAATAAGAAAGTTATAAGCCTTTGAAGTTTGGTGTGACCTTCAAATTGCGGAAAAGAGAAGTATCAGTATAATCACGTCATTGCTATAACGGCACATGCGTTGGAAAGGGATAGCAAGACATCTTAACTATGCCCCCACTCCAGAATTTAAAATACGAATTACTGCCTCATGTTTCAATTAATTTAGATGCAGTTTTTACAAAAAGGTTTATTTTTGTTTTATTTGCTGTTATATATAAATATGTGTATAAAATCAAGCATAGTCTAGTACCTAATTGTTAACGTCGAGATAAACAAGTGAAATTATGTAATGCATTTTGTGAGAACATTCATAGCAGTCTAGGTTCCATCACCCATACACGACTCTCGCAATAACATTATATTTTAAAGTGGTAGATTCACGCTGTAGACAGTAACGTCTATAGCACGAATGGGCCGGCTCGACCGGTTAGATACCACTGTCTCACAGAAAACCGACGTAAAGTGGCAGCTTGCTGTCGCGTTTCGTTCGGTGAGTGAGATTTCCGGTGGCCCATTTGCCCACTCCCTTTCCCAATCCCCTCCCATTCCCTCCTTTTAGGTTGGCAACGCACCCATGATTCTTTTTGGGTGGTCTTGGGTGTTTGTGGGTGGTGGAGATCACTTACCATCAGGTGACCCATCTGCTCCTTTGCCAATCTCTGCTATAAAAAAAAAATGATATACCATAGTATTAATAACTCTCACGCATAACAACATCACGACATCTTGAATACAAGTGCCAATAAATCAAGTCCCGCATTGTCATAGCCGGTGGGTCCTTTGATCAAGTCTTTCCGGACGCTGAATTAGTATTCAACTTTCATCCATTTAATATGCCTTCCTCGGAACATGACAATATCGCATTAACAGGATGTCTGTCTGTGTCGCGACTCCTCTCACAGTAACAGGATGCAATACCCGGTGCTGTTTTTGGGTTACTTGCCGATTTAGTTTATAGAAAATAAAAATGACTGCATCTGTGGCGTGGTTGTATTGTAGGACTACAGTTCGGAGGTCTCGGGTTTGGTTCCCGGGTCGGGCAAGATGATATTGGATTTTTCTAAATCAGCTCAGAGTCTGGAATTTGTGCCCGATATGGCGGTAGGTTCGTCCCCGTCACATCTGGGACGGAACTATACTCGGCGAAATGTGGGTGTTCTAGTTCGTTAGTGCACCTATGCCAACCTCTTCAGGGGTACAGGCGTGAGCTTATGTATGCATAACATAAGTTGTCGTGAATTCGCGAACAGAGGCCCAAGCACAAATTATTCAAATTCAATCTATTCGAATATCTTCCCTAGAAATGATTTATTCTAACGCAACTCTCTTCTTAAGAATGTAGTCCCCTAATGTAATGTCCTTCCCGTCGAACAAGTCGACTCCCACGCACTATGCGGGCCCGTATGGGAATAAAAAACGAGGATCGTCTTAATAGACCCCTCCCGATGGAATGTATTGAAACTTGATTAAATATCTCTGCCTCTAATTTATGTTTGATTACTCTACGTTAAGGTGGAATTTTAAGGGCTAAGGGACATTTCTGATTTATCTTAGATACTTTTAGGTATGTTTAAAAACGTGATTTATTGTGATCTGTTTTCGATATTTCACTGGCTGATAAACTGATCAGTTTTCCGCCTGACTAATTTTGACTTAATATCAAAGTAGATTAGAGTTTAAATCGCTAGCACTACCTTACAGACATTTCATAAATTAAAGGATGTTAATGTGGTTAACAAAAACGTTTGTATTTATTTTTAGACAAATTCCAGGTTGATGGCTCCGCTGTAGAGGTGTGTCTTGAAATTGTACATGCAATCGAAACAGGGGCAATTCTATAATGTAAATACACGAAAAACGGATACAACGTGGTCTCCAATTCGGTTGCTTACCTCAAAATATGTCTTAAAGTCACAGAGCTAATAAAAGTAACGAAACATAAGGTTACAATTTAATGAGATGTTGTGTTATGTAAGATTTGTGTTATCAACATCCGACCCGTCGCCTCGTGATAACATATCTTCCTCCAAACCACTCGTTGACTCGTGACACTGACGTTTGACACACATCTGGGTACCAGGACGTCTACTACCAAAAACGAAATCCGTAGTTTCAGATGACGGATCGCACGTTTTGGTACTACGAAGTGTTGCGGATCCGCTGACGGATTCGACGACGGATCCGATGTTTAGATTTTGACATTATTGACATTATTACTTTCGTCCGTCCTACTTGACTCTACTATGAAAACAAATGTGACATGAAATACATCGTTTCTTCGTTCGGATCATAACCTCGATTGTACGAAAGCTCTAAGCCTATCGTTTGCTTTTCGTTTTGGTTTCGAAGTCTTCGAAATGGCTAGATTCCTTCTGTATGAAGAATTGTAACTTATTATAAGCTTACGCCTGTATCCCCGAAGGGGTAGGCAGAGGCCCACTAGCGAACTAGGACACCCATATTTCGCCAAACTTAGTTCCATCCTAGATGTGATAGAGGGCAAGCCTATCTCCATATCGGGCACAAACTGACTCCGGGATGATACTGAGTAGAAAAACCCAATATCACTTTGCCTGACTCGGGGATCGAACTCGAGACCATACATACTGCTTCCTCCAAAATAAAAGTTTTCTTGGTTCAGAAGAGAATGATTACAAGACTGCCAACTTGTTAAAGCAGCCGTGGCCAACAATATTCCCAAGTATAAGATACTCAAATACTTGTATACATACTCTCATGTCTGTTATCCCCAAAGAGGTAGGCAGAGGCGCAACTAGAGCACCTACTTCACGCCAAGGCTTTTTCGGTCTCATGATGTGATACTAAGCAGAAAATTTTGCCCGACTCGGGGATCGAAACCAAGAGCTCAATTCAATAATCTTACTGCTTACACAACACAACTACGCCACTTAAGCACTCAAATTATTATGTATTTAGAAAAAAAAAACAACTTTTTAGCAATTTTTTTTATTACAATTTTATTAAGGTCTCTCAACTCCCACTGAATGCCCTCCAGCAACTCCTTGTTTTTAGCTTCAAAGCGAAGGGCGCGATTACGGAGGTCTGCCTGCATCGCTGGTCGCACTCACTCGTCGTAATCTCCTTGAAACTGTTAGGGGAAATAATAAGTTAAATGTTAATTGTTTCAGTCTAAATATCGTTATTATTACTCAAAAGAACAATTGCCTACATCAAAGCAGGTTAATGTGTGTAGTTATATAGTTTATGCACACACATTCAAAGCACATGCTATGGTAATGGGTAACAATAGGTGTTCATGCATTGATTGTAAAGTGCATCATAATATTATTCTAGTAAGGATATTATCTACTTCCACTGCTGCACAGTTTTCATTGCGCCCTCCATGCTATTAAGGTGGGACGTCAAGGTCTCCCACAACCGTTTTGATTTAGCCCGCTCCTCCAGGCTATGCACAAACCCACGACCGAGACAGGGTTTTCCGTCATAAATTATAATAACGCCTCCATCTGCACGCTCGCTACAGTCATCTTGAACTGAAATGTTTTGAAAATAGTCAAAAACATTATACGTTAATGTTATGTAAGTAATGATCATTTTTAATCGTTCAAAACACAGAAGTTACATTTTGTTACACAGTAACTGCATTTAATGCAATTGATCATTCGTTTAAAGGGAATAAATAACACTTTTATAATTAATTTACCAACACATACTTGACCAACACAATGAATTCTTCTAGTCAACTTGTCAGTGTCAATCAAAAATTAAAAAATGACAATATTCCACAGATTAATCATAATGCAATAGACTAGGGCAGATTGCAAAATTAGCAGAAATATTAAATATTTTATATTCAATAATTATTTCGAAATATGAAATGATATACTTATTACATAAAACCTAATTAGAGATCTATTTTATATGCATTTTTCACAAAAATGACACAATTGGTAAAAATTTACGGTTTTTGAAGATATACCTCCCTAATCCGACAAAATATGTTCATTCGAACGATTGTTTATGGCTCCGAAGCCAACGGTGACGGATCCGAAGTAATTTGGTAGTAAGGTTAAATAGGAAGTTCGTCGTTTCTTCGTTTTCGGCCGACGTTTCGGCGATCGTTTTTGGTAGTAGACGCCCTGGCGCGAATAACATTCGAACGAGTGTTCAAGCACGGTACGTAGTCAACTTGTTTTGTTACAGTGACGGTATACGTATAGCGTTCCTGATTCGAATGACTATTCGAAAGTTTGGATATTTGCGCAAAAATATTAAAATATGTATTATACATGTACTTAATCTGTCGAAACAATATACACGCGATGTAATGGAGTGCACTCGTATACTGTTTTAATATATTTGGGTGCAGCCACTATCATAGACGGCCTCCGTGGCACAGCAGGCGAGTACCCGCTGTGAAGCGAGAGGCCGCGGGTTCGATTCTCGAACCTTGGCAAATGTTTGTGTGGCCCACATATATTTACTGTCTGGGTATTATGAGACCTAAAGTCTCTCGTAGTTCCTGATACCCACGCTACAAGATTCGTATACTACTATAAGGTCAGGACTGACTGAGTGTTGGGGGTTATTTATAGCTCAAATTCGAATCCCAGACAAGTAGACGTAGGACTTAAATATGAAAGAACTCCACATCAGAATATCATTAATACTATAATATAATTACATAATATAACATAACATAAGCTCTCGCCTGTATCCCTGAAGCGGTAGGCAGAGGCGCACTAGCCACCTAGAACACCCACATTTCGCCGAGCTTAGTTCCGTTCCAGATGTGATAGGGGGCGAGCCTATCGTCATATCGGACACAAATTCCAGACTCCGGGCTGATATGGAAAAATCTAATATCACTGCCCGACCCGCGATCGAACCCGAGACCTCAGAACGGTAATCGTACCGAAATACCACCACGCCGCGCGACCGAGGCAGTCATAATGTACTTATTACTGAATAATATAATATGCACATCAAATAGACGTCCAAAATAAACACAGCAACTTATATGTACTACTCAAGTTACATTTTACCCAAAGACGATGTTCATATGCCATATGTATGTGATGTTATAGAACGGTCTCGTCTCCCACGCATCCTTGTCAAGCGTCTCATGTTCCCTATATAAGCAAGTTGAAGGGCGAACTGTGAATGTACATTCACAATGCCTCACGTGACAAAATGTTCTCAACTTTGCTTTTAGAGCAAGCTTTAGTTAGTGGTGTTTGAGTTTATTTGAGTTTCTAAAACACTAAGCTAAGTGTTGAAGTATGAGGCTGAATAAAATATGACTTTTTTTTCTTCAAGCTAGAATGCGGTATTTCTTTTGACAACAGTACTACTGGTCTTCGAGGCATGTAATTGCATTCAACTTAGTAGTTTTTGTTAATCTAAGTCCATGTTTTTTAATTTATGACTTGTAATCCTCAGGAGGATCGCGAAATCCTCGATAAAATTCATTAAACTATCGTATTCATTACGGAGGTTCACGAATAATTTTCAGTCTATCAACTATAGGCCAAGATGATGAATGGATGATGAAAAAAATATATAACATCTATCCAATACCTTCATCAGCAATATGACGTCCATTGCTTTTCATTGGTCTCCCCCAAAATTTCTAGATTGACCTGTTGGAAGCTGCCTGTATGCAAAAAATATCTGGACTTATAATGAACTAGGCAATTCATTTCAAACAAATATCCTATAATATTATGTGTCCTTGGTCTCGTGGCGGCGTGTATGGGCTGTGGACCGAGGGGCCCTGGGTTCGATTCCCAGGTCGGGAAAATAGAATTTTATAATTTAATTTGCCCGGGATGGGATCCTTCAGAGGGGGTTGATGTCAGGCAGGCTGGTTGTAAAAAACTAAGCCGAATCCTTTTGCAACATGCTCGAAGAAGTGTGTTGCGCCGACCCCACATTAAGGTGGGATAAGGGCAAGTAGAAAGAAAAAGATTATGTGTGATAGGTATTGTAAACATAACATAAGCTCACGCCTGTATCCCCGAAGGGGTAGGCAGAGGCGCACTAGCGAACTAGTACACCCACCTTTCGCCGAGCTTAGTTCCGTCCCAGATGTGATAGGGGGCGAGCTTATCGCCGTATCGGGCACAAATTCCAGACTCCGGGCTGATATGGAAAAATTCAATATCACTTTGCCCGACCCGGGGATCGAACCCGAGACCTCAGAACCGTAGTCGTACCGAAATACCACCACGCCACCGAGGCAGTCATAGGTATTGTGTCGTTTCTTAAAAGCCTGTGTACAGCCCATGTAGACAAAGCTTTAAACAATTTAAATTATAAATGTGTACGTGCCGGAAATAGCGTACAAGCGATGCATTTCGTGTTGCAACAACTATAATGTAGATTATAGTCCATTGTTATAAAACTGTTGTTCTAATGGGACTGGCAATTGAATTATTTATATTTTAAAACGATGGGGCTCATGGTAAGTATTACATGCCCATAAACAGTAACACCAGGCATTGTCTGTGACGGTTAGATTATAAATGTGATTTTTTTTATTCGATGTTTGAATGGTAGAGCCACGCTGTAGACAGTAACGTCTACAGCACGAATGGGCCGGCTCTGCCGGTTTGATACCAATGTCTCAGAAAACCGACGTAAAGTGGCAGCTTGCTGTTGAGTTTCGTCGGGGACTAAGATTTCCGGTGGCCCCTTTCCTACCGTCCCTTTCCTATTCCCTTTTCCCTCCCCTTCCATTCCCTCCTATTAGGTTGGCAACGCATCCATGATTCTTTTTGTGTCTTGGGTGTCTATGGGCGGTGGAGGTCACTTACCATCAGGTGACCCATCTGTTCGTTGGCCAGTCTCTGCTAAAAAAAAGGACTTCATTAGATAATGCACGTAATACATGTGTCAGTATATATTCTTAAATTCGGTGGCCTTCTTGGTCTAGTGGCAGCATGTGTGGGCTGTAAAACGAGACGTCCTGGGTTCGATTCCTAGGTCGAATCGAATTTTCTAATTTAATTTGCCCGGGACTGGATCCCTCAGAGAAGGATGATGTCAGGCAGCAGCCGGTCGTAAATACTAAGACAAATCCTTTCTGCAACCTGCTTTAAATAATATAAGTAAGAAGTCATATACTAGCGACAAGCTGGGATAACGCTAATCATCATCATCATCATCATCATCAGCCATAGGACGTCCACTGTTGGACATAGGCCTCAACGCTAATAGAAGAAAAAAAATTGGATAGTGCACACATACTTATATCAGAAATCATTGCTTTTTGGTGGCGTCAGATAGTTCATAATACCGTTCATAGCAAATGGAATTATTCAACATACAATTCAATGTTTAACGTTGTCCATTTTATAGTTTGGTCAATGACAGCTCGATGATTCATTTACACCGTT
The DNA here is from genome assembly GCA_036417725.1 of Clanis bilineata. Classification (NCBI taxonomy): domain Eukaryota; kingdom Metazoa; phylum Arthropoda; class Insecta; order Lepidoptera; family Sphingidae; genus Clanis; species Clanis bilineata. Next base: position 15,322,691 of record CM071154.1, on the reverse strand, counting down.
GTCATTAGAATATTTAACATGTATATCGGCGCAAAATAGCAAGCTTATTTAAAAAGCCGTTGTTATTTCACGTTATTAATTTATTTTACAATTGTTAAACTGTTGAAACCTTAAAAGATTCTAAAAAGTTAAAATAATCGTTATCATTATTTCTTTGCCATTCGATATTCGGTATCGAGTAGGTAGTTGCAAATATTACACCCTATAAAAGGAGTGTTCAGAGCAGATTCGATACAGTCGTGCTCCGGCACTCGGACTGTCCACATCCCTGACTAGACGGTGCTGTTGAGCACCGTTAATAAAGGGAGTCAGTGAATTTCAGTGTTCACAGTTGATAAATAAGATGAGTAATCATCTTATTGTCAAAAGTGACGTCAGCCATGCTGACGTCACCGTTTTTAAAAAATAACGCCAGCGTTGGCCATCCGACATGTAAATGTATGCAAACTAAAATTAAACCGATTAATTATCAGGTAAAATCGTATTGGTCAAGCATTATGACTTCTATTTTGACTCAGAATGAGATTTCATTATTTAAATTACATCTTAATTTACTTTAGAACAGCGGGCGAGTATTCGTGTCACGAGAAGCAGCGGGTTCATTTCCTGAATCCAGACAAAATATAAACATAACATTAATACAAGCTCACGCCTGTATCTCCGAAGGGGTAGGCAAAGGTGCACTAGCAAACTAGAACACACACATTTTGCCGAGCTTAGTTCCGTCCTAGATGTGATAGGGGCGAGCCTATCGCCATATCGGGCACAAATTCCAGACTCCGGGCTGATAAAAATCCAATATCATTTGGCCCGACTCGGGGATCGAACCCGAGGCCTCAGGACGGTAGTTGTACTGAAATACCGCCACCGAGGCAGTCACAAAATATACTATATAAATATACTATATAAACATACAACATGGTATATAAACATACTTTTATATTTTGTGACTGCCTCGGTGGCAAGTGGCAGACCTCATAAACATAGGATACATAGTTATTTAGGTTGGGTCTAGGTGTTGGAGGAGTGGGCCGGTAAGTCCTGTCGTAGTTCCTGATATGGGGTCATTACAATATGTGTCACTGTGGAGTCTTTGTTTCTCTCTGCCTGGCGTTATCCCTGCCTTCTGCCAGGGTCCGCCTTCCTACTTAAACGCTCCCACTTCGCCCGACTTTAAGCATCCGCCATAGTGAAACCATTGGCTCTCATATCATCCTCCAGAACGTCCAGCCTTTTGGGCCATCCACGGGAACGCACCCCAGACGTCTGTGACAGTTAAGAATGAAATAAAAAATAAAATAAAAAGTTCTTCAAGTAGGTATTAGCTCGAATGAAAGTATCATCCCACGCGTACTTGTATGACGTTAAAAATGCTTCAAAACATTCTTGAATGCAAATGCGATCGTTGACTCTTGTATAAAATTACTATAAATAATAGCTCGATTTAAGCTTGTTTCCAACAAATATTTTAAAGATCAATGAACATGCTGCCTATTCTAAAATAGAACTGTTATTCAATTTTGAATCCTTGTAGGTATACAATTTTAGGCGATGCGGATAATGCGACTCTTAATTTCTGACTAGATTATCCTTCTAAATCTAGTTATATATGTATCTAGTTATTTCAAGTAGTTTTCAAGTAAAGTACATAGTACCTCTTACATTAGTTCATAATTATCAGCCACAGGATGTCCACTCCCAAAGAGAAAGAAAGACCTCCCTCAAAGATTTCCAGCCCGACCTGCTGGAATTATTACATTAATTCCCCATTGTTTAACCAGAGTTTAACATGAGTCTATAATGTGATAGACTTAATTCAAAATACACTAGATTCAAGGGATGAGGTCAAGTGGTGAAACAATGTTATCTAGACACAGAATTGGGTACTTAACTAATTTTTTTAAATTGATTTTATACGAAATTTACGTTATCTAAAACGTAACACAGAAAAAATATTGAAATACTCCCAAAAATAAAAAAGTTATAAGCCTTTGTAGTTTGGTGTAACCTTCAAACAGCGGGAAAGAGAAGTATCAGTAAAATAACGTCACGGCCATAACGGTGCGTGCGTTGGAAAGGGATAGAAAGATATCCCCACTACGCCCCCACTGTTGCTCATTGCAGAATTTAAAATATGAATTACTGCATCATTTTTTAACCAATTTCGATGCGGTTTTTAGAGAAGGGTTTCATTTTTGTTTTATTTGCTATTACATATAAAAATGTGTATGAAATGAAACATAGTCAAGTACCCAATTCTAATCAGACCTCTGTATTCATTCATTATTATAGGTGACCACTGAAAAGCAGCGTTGAATTGTGGTTGTCGCCACACTACAACATTATGCTGAGTGGTCACCTACCTGTCACAGTCATGGCTAACTATAATAATCATTTATGGTATTAAGTTTTTTTTTCCTCAATAATTCTTCGTGTCTGTGACAAATAAACTGCTTTTCTTTCTTTCTTTCTTCTATTCCACTTGAATTTACAAGTTACAACTATTTTCGCTGTCTATCCAATATCATATTAATAATCTGTAGGTAGCCCTATTGAAAACTCGTCCCGACATGATTGACTGGCTTTGAGGAATGTTCGAGTGTGGACAGAAAAAACACATTAGGCATATCGTTATGTAGAGTTGTATGACTCTATAAACAGTAGGTATGTTGGCACTTGTCATGCGTGTTTGTTATGTCATTTGCTCCTGAAGTGGGGAAATAAATAGGCTAACAGAATGCGTGTAGACAAGGACGTGACTCGCTCGTCTCTTTTTTTTAATAGCAAAGACTGGCAAACTGCATGGCCAACCTAAAAGGAGGAAATGGAAGGGGAGAGAAAAGGGATTGGGAAAGGAGGACAATGGGTCATCGGAAATCTCACTCACCGATTGAAACGCGACAGCAAGCTGCCACTTTACGTCGGTTTTTGTGAGACTGGTATCAAATCGGTCAAGCCAGCCCATTCGTGCCGTAGACGTAATTATCTACAGCCTGGTTCTACCACTCAAACTCTTTATCCATAAATAGAAATAAAAATAGTGACTCTAAAGCAGAAGGAAAGATTGTTCGATCACTGATGACGGTGCTGGCCACAGAATAAGTGGACATAATAGTTTTTGTGGTACTGGCTATGTACAAGACATGCCATCTGTAAAACTCATCATTGAAACACCGTCACCTCACGTCGTTTCCCTTTGACTTGTAACGGTACCATCCTGATAGTGTTTAGTACTGCGATATAGGCTGTTACAAGATTAGCGAGACTGTATCGCTCTATTCATTTCTTTGTAAGATCTTCAAACAAGTTGAAACAGGTCGAAACACGTAGCGAATGAATATAAACAACCTCCAGCGGAAGGAGAGTCAGGTTTCAACTTTTTTGCTGCGAGGTGTGTCTTTCACCGAAGCGTTAAATATAAGTGAAATATGTGAATATAATGCTATGATATTTAATATAGCTATTCAAAGTCCAAAAGAAGTTATAAATGAATCCAGTTTTAAAGCATAACCCTCAGTTATACCTCTATATCAAGAGCAAAAGTCAAGTTTTTACTTGACATTACAGATACCTGCTGTACCAAATGATAATTCAAACAGTTGAGGAAAAAGTAACAACTAAAAGCATGAAATGTCAAATTTAGCTGTTACTAATAGTTTATACTTGTTTATAATGTACCTTAATACTTTTGCTCTTGAGAATGAAACTGAGGATTTTAAACTGAATTGATTTAAAACTTCCTTTAGACTTTGAATAGCTACATTAAATATCATAGAATTATATTTACATATTTCACTTATATTAAACGCTTTGGCGAAAGACACATCTCTTTAATAAAATATATCTCTTTTAATTTAGCTGTACACGATGAAATTGGAAGAAAATATTCTAGAATTCAGAATCCAACCACTATTACATACTTCATAATATGGTCTTTGAAAACATTTAATTAAAATACACCTTCATTTGTCACAGTGATATCAGTTGAAAAATTTCTTTTTAAATTAATAATCTTTCTCGAGAAATTCCTTCGTCGAGTGACCATCAACGGTGGTAGGATGGTAGTCAATGGTATCTGCCGCTCATTAACTCGTGGCGTGTCGTTTAATGACCACAGAATGCCTGCTATCTAAGCAGTAGAGTTAAATTATTAGTTAGACAGGTGTGTATTGAGGTATTAGTTGTAGGAGGTGGACCCACGAGGCCACGATACTACGGTATACATACTACTGTAAAAATACGTAAGCTGTGAGTAGTTTATAAGCACTTGAATAAATAAAATTGTACGTTTCAGTGTCATCTTTTATTAAACCTAACTTAACTTTAAATAAGTTATGTACTTTTATTACTAAAACTTCGTACACTGTAAATATACGAGTAGTTTTCTGTTTTTTTATAATGGCACTTATGTCAGCATATGTTCCAAATGTACGGTTATTCAAAACACTAGCGCAAAATAGTGCATATTAAGGGTTGGCGACATCCCTATAGATTCTTGATCACTTTAAGTACAGTCCTCACTACACAATTATCCACATCCAGGTCTAAAACGGGGACAAAGTTTGAAAGACTCATTCCTGTTAATGATAATTGCAAATTGGGAGTTCAGGACTCAAACACCCCTTAGTACTTGGTTCGTACGATTAAGATAAAATCTATGTACCAGTAAAGATCACATCTGTATTTGGGACGAGAGCGAATGAGATAATCATGAGATCGTCTTTACCGGATGTCCCGATAAAATCTCGCTTTCGTTTCCCGATACAATTGAAGCGTTTTGGTCTTATTTCTTTCTCAGCAACAACCTTACTGGAATGGTGTAACTTTTTTATTATGATGACAGTCCGTAATCGTTGTTTCGCCGTCCTTTGTTTACGTATTTAATAAACATTTCGTAAATATTTAATGTAAATACTATCAGAAAGTAAGACCCCCCTGCCATTCCTAATTACTTCCCTGTCCAAATAACCACTATATTTAGACCTTTGCCAGCTAAACTGCTCCATACGGACGCGGGCCAGTTAATTTGGTATTTTTACGAGGTACGGCCATATCGTGGGCGGGTAGCGAGGTGTCAGTAACCTGTTAATACATTCGACTCATTGAGAAGAAAACGTGTGAAAACTCGATGTATTTATGACGATGCTGAGAGATATGTGGGCGACAGGTGTCGTCGGTTATGTACTAGTACTATTGTTATTTTTTTGGGTGTTATCGGTGATTGTCATATAGAGATTTTATTTATGTAGAAGTTGTATCACAATACAAATAATAATAATAAGAGCCTGATACAGAAGGCAGTGTTACTGGACGCGGCACGCATTTTGAGGCGGTTCCTTACTCTGAGCCCCTAACCACCGGTGGCTTGGGTCTCAAGCCTCGTCATCGGGAGGGTGATATTTTTTAATATTTTTAAATGTATTTTCTTTTATATTAATTATATTTTAAAATGTAGAACAGACGAATTTAAATAAATGAGAATAATAATAAATAACACCCAACAGTCACATACATAGCCCTGACCCCACACTAAGACCGAATCTTGTGTCGTCATCAGTAACTACGAGAGACTTTCGGTCTCACTACACCCAGACCCGAAACAAATATATGTGGGCCACAGAGACATTTGTCTCGGTGCGGGAATCGAACCCGCGGCCTCTCGCTTCACAGCCGGCTACTCGCCCGCTGCGCCACGGAGGCTGTCATGAGAGTCATGACACACAATGACACATCATTGTGTATTTTTACTCAAGATTCAAGACAAATTCTGAAACTTTCTACAAGAAGTTAGTTTCTTAATGCACACTGCTCATGTGAATGATTAATTTATATGGCGTTAATGATCTTGTATATGAATCAAACATACTTAATTATCCATAATATGTATTAGCCTATGAACAGTTTATAACCGCAATATATTATCTTTCGCGGTTAAAAGTGTATGAACTCTAAATGAATTCGTTATTTTCACGAATAATAAAACACATTTAAATCATTAAATAACTGTTTGATATATTTTTATGTCTATATATATTATGTACATATTGTCTCTTGAACACTATACTTATTCTATGTGATTTGTTTAAAATTATAATTAATGCACGAACGCTTCACGATGTTCTTTCTGTTTGTTAATTTTGTCTGTATTTCTTTAACTTTGGTATTTCAAGCTTGATTCGAAAGAGCTTACTCCAATCAGGGTCTCATAAACATCACGATGGGGCTGTAATGACGTCAGACTGAGTTTTAGGGCCTTACTTATAAAAACATTTTCGCTTATCTTTTCGCTAAGAATAGTCTGTCCCTTTTTTTCCTTGCGTTACATTGTTTAAAAATGAAAGGGACAACCTACGGTTAAAGATAAGCAGCGCTTAAAATTTTTATAAGTAAGGATCATTATCTTTATAATTATTTATTATTAAAATCCCATGTCCTCATTCAGTTCTTAGTTGTGGAACAGCCCACAGTGGATAAATGTGTACATTCGCATACACCAGCTACTGTTCTCGCTTCGCTTGTTCTGGCGCACCCGCCGTCAGTGCGACCACCACCTTATTACCATAGATAAAGGCCTGTACATACGGTCGGTAGGTTATCACCGCTGAGATACCACCGTCCGGTGGTATGGCGGCAGTCGGCACGTACGATGACCTTTCGTTATCTACAACAAGCTTTGATTTACTTATTATTGTGCTTTGTATTGCGAATGTTAAGGGTTTTGTTTACTTTTGTGTGGGAACGATGGAAAATGATGTTTGAGTAATTAAGATCTATCTAGTAACATATTACATAATTAGTATATGTATGGTCAAAAAACCGACGGCAGTGTGGCCGGCAGGAAGTGGCAGCTCGCTGTCGCGTTTCGTTCGATGAGTGAGATTTCCGGTGGCCCAATTCCTCCCCTCCATTTCCCAATCTCTTTACCTTCCTCATACATTCCCTCCTTTTAGGTTGGCAACGCATCCATGAGTTATTTGTGTCTTGGGTGTCCATGGGCGGTGGAGATTACTTACCATCAGGTGACCCATCTGCTCATTTGCCAGTCTGTTATAAAAAAATATTGATACTCGTATCATAAAACTGAAGCTACGTAACCCGTTTTGAAAATATTTTTATTATTTATTTAATTTTTTTATAGCTGAGAAAGGCAAACGAGCAGATTATTATTATTATCCCTCCTTCTTCGGAGTTTGAAGTATAAAGCAAACTGGTTGTGGTGACCACCGATAAATTCATTATCAGTGGTCGCTGCTTTTTTGAACTGCACAGCACGTACGGCGGGTACCACCATCTCTTATAGCAGTATTATTATAATCTTCTTTGTACCGATTCTCGTACCACAAAAACGAAGTAAGATTATAATAATACTGCTATAAGAGCTGGTAAACCCCCTGGTGTACTGAAGTCACCTTGCCGTGCTCTGACCATGTTTGTAGTAAATAGCAACATTGTTAACTTGACATACTTATTAGATCGACCTTGGAGAAACCAAGTTATTGATTTAGAATATACAAGCTCCCCCAAAGCTGAATGACAATGCACCAGACGCTGTTCTAACAGTTCGAAATGATGTAATGATTTAAATACTCGCTGACTACCGATGACTCAACTGTGTGATGCTCCGAACGATGAAAATAACTCGACATAAACATTTTTATAACTATGTATGCGACCAGTTTTATTTAGAACAGTTTGATGACCGCTCGAGATGATGCGCTTTGGAAATTAGATGGGGAATTATTGGGGAGGATTTTTTTATCCGTGCAAAGAGATATTTTAGCGTACGCGGACCACAGTCCACGTACGTACGAACGTACCAGGACGTTCCGGTTTGATTCCCAGGTAAGGTAGGTGTTGTTTTTACACGATTTACCTGGGACTGAATCATCCTGAGAGGGGTTGACGTCAGGCAGGTAGCCGGTCGTAAAAACTGTGCCAAATCCTTCTGTAACATTCTTGAAAAAGGTTAATAAATAAATAACATCCAACAGTCACATACATAGTCCTGACCCCACACTAAGATCGTGTCTTGTGTCGTGGGTATCAGGAACTACGAGAGACTTTCGGTCTCACAACACCCAAACCCGAAACAAATATCTGTAGACCATACAAACATTTGTCTTGGTGCGGGGATCGAACCCGCGGCCTCACGCTTCACAACCGGCTACTAGCCCGTTATGCCACGTTATTAGGTTGTTGCGCCGACCCCAAATTGAGGTGGAATAAAGGTAGGTAGGTAGGTAATACTTATGGTTTAAACAGTGCAGTCAAATCTTTATCAAATACAAAAATAATCTTCAAAATCGGTCCACATTTGGCGGCGATATCGGGTAACATACATTAAAACAAATACAGACGAATTGTGGGTTCCCTTTTTTGAAGTCAGTCGAAAAAATCAGCGACTATTGACAAACAATCAATTATCTGTAGTTACCAGAATCATGCTGCCCTGCATAAGTTTTTTGAATACTCCGAAGAGAGAAGAAGAAAATCGAAGGTTTAATTTAATTACTGACAAATAGTCGACGTAAAACCTGAAATACAGAATTGAAAAGTTTTTATGCGTTTTCTTTTTTTCTACTGTCAACGCTGAATGGGACCGTTAATCCAACATTGGATGGACGCATCCAATTTTATTCGGGAAACCGTGTAAAGTACCGAAATTGATTGGAGTTCACGCGCTCTGGTTCGCCTATTATGACTGTTTAAGAGGATATGAGAACAAAATAAGGATTTTCACAAGCTTGGGTGTCCTAAAGTACTAAGATTACGAAGGTAATTTTTGGAAATGTATTAATAGACCATTTAACTTAAATTCTGTCGTGAGCAAAAACATAATTACTAAAAGTTTTCTCGATAGAAAAAAAATCCAAAGTTACCTCTCATCTGTTTCTGAAAAGCTTGAATCTTCCGTATGGCGAACGATATAAATTTGTAACTTGATTTAAAACGTAGACATCAATATTAATTTAATTATGTCGAAAAAAAAATTTCACTAAGTTAAATAGTTTTATCGCAATAAGGAAAAAATTGGTTTTGCACATACGCTGTGGCATTACATCATTGTTTTCTGAGACGGCCCGTGTTGATCTCAGTCGTCCGGTAACCATTGAAGGGGAGGGACGTGCTCGACATTTTCAACTCTGATATTACGTTTATTCAGTTATTTGTGTCAAATATTAGACATTGATAGTATAGGAGTCAATCCATTTTGAAACTCCTTGATGGATTTCGATGAAATTTAGTATGAGGATACTTTTGACCAAAAGGACACAAATTTAACAACCCTAAAGGGGTAAAAGTTTATATGGGATTCCAGAAACGGCTGAACGGATTTTTAAGAAAGTTGGTATGAGGATACTTTTCTAGTCGCCTCCTTGATCTAGTGGCAACATATATGGGCTGTGAACCGGGAGGTTGTGGGTTCGATTCCCATGTAGGGCAAAGCGAATTTTGTAATTTAATTTGGGACTTGATCCCCCAGAAGGGGTGGATGTCTGGCATGATCCCTATTTCAACCTACATATAAAGGGATGAAATAGGGATGGAAAATTTGTTTTTTGTCCTTAATTCGATTTACTTCAATATATCTGGGTCACCTCGTAGTTTTTAAGGACAGATCCAAGGTCAAAATCAAGAAAAGTGTCCGCCATTTTGTTTTTCTTTGTTTTTGGGCCGATTGACTTCAAAATCGATATCTGGGTCGCCCCGTAGTTGCTAACGACCGAACCAATGTCAAAACTGTCAAAAGTGGCCGCCATTTTGCTTTTCTTTGTTTCAGGGCCGATTGACTTCAAAAACGATATCTGGGTCGCCCCGTTGTTGCTAAGGATGAAACCGATGTCAAAATTGTCAAAAGTGGCCGCCATTTGGTTTTTCTTTGTTTCGGGCCGATTGACTTCAAAATCAAACTCCTATATAGCTATATGACCAGCTTGTTTACAACATTACACCGAGTTCGAGCCACTACTCGCTTGTTATGCAACCGCAATAAATCGGCCCAGAAATAAATAAATACAAAATGGCGGCCTCTTTTGACAACTTTAACATCGGTTCCGTCATTTGGAAGCACGGGGTGACCCAGATATCGATTTTGAAGTCAATCGGCCCAAAAACAAAGAAAAACAAAAAGGGCGGCCCCTTTTGATAGGTTTGACAGTGGTTCTGTCGCTCGGAACCACGGGGTGACTCAGATATCGATATTGAAGTCAATTGGCCCAAAAACAAAGAAGTACAAAATGGCGGTCACTTTTGTCACTTTTAAGAGCGGTTTTGACGTTTGACGTTCGTTTTGGAACTACGGGGGGACTCAGATATCGATTTTAAAGTCAATCGGATCAAAGATTAAAAAAAACTAATTTCAACTCCTATTTCATCCCTTTTTGCACATAAACACATGTTTGCAAAACATCACATCCTCATACCAACTTATATCAAAATCCGTATAATCAGCGGTTTCTAATTTCCGATATAAACTTTCATCCTCTATTTTTTTTTTAAGAAAGAAAGAAAAGCAATTCATGCCTATAGGTGTTAATTTAAAAATATAAACCCTTGTGTCCCTTGTGTCTGTCCTCAGACCAAAGATATCCTCATACCAAATTTAAAAAAATCCATTAAGTGGATTCTGAACTCCCATACAAACTTTCATCCCTTATTTCGTCCTTTTAGGGGTTAAAAAAATGAAGTACCCCATTTGAGTCCCTACGGACAAATGTACCCTCATACCAAATTTCATCAAAATCTTTTAAGGTTTCCGAACGCCCAACCAAACTTTCAACATGTATTTCATCCCTTTAGGGGTTAATAAAAAAAATTAATTACCTCATTTGAGTCCCTAAAGACAAGTGTATCCTCATATAAAATTTCATCGAAATCTATTAAATTAAATTAGCTTTGATCGATCTGGGAATCGAACCCAGAACCTCTCGGTTCACAGCCCATATATGCCACTAGACCAAGGAGGCAACTGAATTAAATTGTGATTAAACAATTATTTCATCCCTATTAGGCCTGAATTCATAAAAATATCCTGTCTGCAGATTGAGATGGCTAAGATTATCCTCATACCCAAATTCATCGAAATAGGTTTATTTTGTCAAATAGACCACTTAAGAATTTTAAGATTATTCCAAAACAACATTTCTATAATAGTGGTATATGTTAAAAGTTTCAAAATTTTTGGTCATTTTTTCATACTTAATAATAATATTAACCCTGTAATATTACTGCCCCACTGCTGTGCACGGGTAATTAATAATTAATTATTAATTTAAACGAGTTGCAGATCGTTCAGTTATCTATTTAGGCTAGTTTATAAATGTTAACATAATATATAAGACACAACCTTTTTTTCTTTTGAGCATCTAATCTTCATAATCCAAGAGGTCATGACGCGCGTTAGCATCTTGGCTCTTAGGCTAAACTGTTTAATGTCTTTGTGCTGACAAGTTAATATGTCGGGCATTACCGTGCCGATGCGCGCACCGGTGTGCGCGTAGAATACGTCAAAACCAGCCCTTCACGCTTTCATATTTTATTCTCATATCGTCTTAAGGCAGACATCGCACTAAACCGAAATTAGAGGACTTGCGACATTTTTCGATCCATCGACTAATTAAAATTATTTTGCGCAAATAAACAAAACGGATATGTTTGGCACATTTATAGCTTTGTTGATAAATGTTAGGATGATGATGTTGGACTTCTTTCATCAGTACCAATATATATTTTTTTTAATTAACAGTCACATAGTCCTAACCCGACACTAGATATAATAGCAGTATCATGGGTATCAGAAACTACAAAAATCTTTTGGTCTCACAACACCTGAAACAAATATCCGAGCGCCACACAAACATTTGTTTCGGTGCGGGAATCGAACCTGCGGCGTCTTGCTTCACAGCCGGCTACTTGATATCTATGCAATTTCCAAAAAAACTCAATTTCGACCTCCGCAGCCATTCGGCTTACCATCAAAAATTTTCATTCGCACTGTCGACCCACATTGGCGTCGCCCGCTTCCCGTTTCGCAATAAATTAGCTTTATGCTGTTTGCTACTTATTTATTGGCTTTTAACACGCTCGTTGGTTCTGTTTACTGATGTTTTTATGGTGAGTAAATAATGATATATTTACTGATAGTCATCTACATCAGACTTTATATCATTTACTTCATTTTTGGAGCATACATGCGTATCTTTACTTATGGTTTCAGGAAATACTTTGTTTGTTTGAGCGTTGTCTATTGAATTACTAAACCAATTTTGAAATTAACTGTTTCACTATTCCTTCCCCCAGAGATTGACGTCAGATAGGCAGCCGGTTGTAAAAACTTAGTCAAATCCTTTCTGGAACATGCTTGAAAAAGGGTGTTGGCCCGACCCCATATTAAGGTGGCATAAGAGCAGGTCGAAAAAAATATTGTTTTACTATTTTTGATAAAAAAAATTTTTATAGCAGAGACTGGCAAACGAGGTAGTGGGTCACCTGATGGTAAGTGAGCTCGACGCTAGACGCCCAAGACACCGAAAGAATCATGGGTGCGTTGCCAAAATAAAAAGCGGGAAATAGGGTTTGGGAAAGGGAATGTAGGAATTGGGCCACCGGAAATTAAACTCACCGAACAAAATGCAACAGCGAGCTGCCACTTTACGCCGGTTTTCTGTGAGCTATTTTTCATCTAGATAAAAAAAAACAACATAAGCTCTCGCCTGTATCCCCGAAGGGGTAGGCAGAGGCGCACTAGCGTACTAGAACACCCACATTTCGCCGAGCTTAGTTCCGTCCCAGATGTGATAGGAGGCGAGGCCATCGCCATATGGGACACAAATTCCAGACTCCGGGCTGATATGGAAAAATCCTATATCACTTTGCTTGACCCGGGGATTGAACCCGAGACCTCAGAACCGTAGTCGTACCGAAATACCACCGAGGCAGGATAAAAAAAAACTGTAAAAAAATGTAAACAGTCGCCATGACAGTAAAGCCATGAGCAGAAGCTAGTGTAGTAGGTACCTACAAACATGTTTATAGCAAACAGATTGCTCTACGTTATGGAATTGGAACTGAACGATACGTGACTGGAGTGTTAGTCTTTATATAAGCCATAAAATACGTTGCCAGGTCTATGGGTAAACCCCAAAACGCACATTGCCTGAATGGCATTCGGATTTTTGGAAGCAACTACGTCTCACAGCTTAGATCTAAAGTGCCGACGTGCCTAGAAATGCTAAGTTATTGTGAATCAATAGCAACACGCTATGTCAGAACTACGTTAGATATTGGTATGAACTTTTGTGCGATACTTTGCCCTATAGTAGATGAAACACGCAAATAAATATATAATCATTATCCATACTAAAAGAAAAAAAAAGCAGCGATAGCTCAGTTGGGAATGGTACGGACTGCCGTGACAAGTGTCGGAGGTTCGTTACCAACCCCAAAATGGAGCATACACCTCTGGCTTTTCTATGTTAAGTGTATTTTCATTGTGAAATATCGCTTGCTATAACGGTGAAGGAAAACATCGTGAGGAAACCTGCATACCTGAGAATTTCTTCACAGGAATTTCGAAGGTATGTGAAGTCTACCAACCCGCATTAGGCCAGCGTGGTAGACTATGGCCTAACCCCTCTCATTAGTAGAGGAGGCCCGTGCCCAACAGTGGGACAGTAATATTACAGGGCTAATATTATTTATTATTATTATCCATACTAAATGATGAACGAATTATTAATGGATCGTGTTCCAAATGTCCAGGTTGAAATGAACATAAATTAAATCATACATCCAGCCTATCAAATTGTTCTGGAAATATCAATTTCGATCGCAAATTGATTTTAGTTGTAACAAAGGGTTTTAATGCCTAATCAGACCATACAAAGTTCATCATAAATGCGATTACTCTGATGAGCCAGACGACCCGACTGTTACAAAAAATATACCTAATGGTAATGAAACTTTATCCTCTCAATCAAATTGAAACAAATAAATGGATTCCAAATAAATTGATGGATCGATTCAAATACATCCAATCCTGTCGCCACGCGATAGAGCGGTATTGAATTTAGACTCCATTTTTATTATGGAAATTCTGAAATTTTTCACACAGAAAACGAAACGAACCACGTTGGAGTAAATAATCACCAGGAATTACTGCAATATCAATCAAGTCATGGGTGCATTGCCGATCTTGAAGAAAGAAAAGTGAATTTTGTAGGTTTCAAGATTTTTAGCAAAAATCACTAGCGCAACAAAAAGCTAGAGAAATAGTGGTGCTACCCCAGATATTTCGGATCAGACAAAATTACAGGACAACCCATTTCTACAATCTAAAATATACCATTCAAAATTCGATAAAGTTGATCGTTGGCGCCAAATGTTCCCAAATAACACGGTGAAATCGGAAAGCAACCATTAACCCCTTTTATCGTTGGACATCAAACGGCATTTAACTACTAGTTGCAGCTCGGAACAACGATTTTGTCAACCGACGCACGATAATGCTCGTCTAACTGTCGTTGCTGGTTTGTTTTAGGTCAGATAGTTACAGTGGTTAATTTTTACATTGTTGTTTAGGATACTGATTAGTTCATTGACTTTAGATGAGGTGATGAATAGAGGACATAAAAAATACAAAGACGTAAAGCCGGCCCCACACTAAAATATGGATACAAAATTTTCGTCTCAATATCCAAACCTAGAACCGTAATCCTGTTCGGTGAATTCTCACTTCTGTCTCTGATTAAAACATAATTTACGATCAAAACAATATTGACAATCACAGGCATAGATAATAAATGAAATGTAAAAGCAATGAAAAGTTTCTCAATTCTTTTTAACGACTTAAATATTTTTTCTCTTAAGTAACTCTTTCTAAACTAATGTAATATCTTCTTCAGCAGATAATCAGGGACGTAGTTTACAGTTAATGTTTGAAGCTATAATCGACATCAAATGCACTTATAAAGAGTAATACGTATATAGAACTGGTAATGAGGCATTCAGTAAAAACAGAAACAGTTTACTTTAATAAAAACACGCTCAAGGGCGACATCTAAGCACAGTTCGTTGCAAGAAGACAAAAACTCACAGGGTCCCGACTTCGCCGGAAAGGGGAAGCGACATTTCTCGAGATGCTGATTGCGTGAGCGAGTACATAAGCGTCAGTCATTTAGCAACGGATGGTGTCTTGTTCACAGTTATTTTACTGCAGACATTGTAAAGGGGCGTCGTTGTTCAGATGGCGACATGCAAGATATGAGTTTTGTCGAGAAAAAAAATCAGAATTTCGTGTCTTTTTTGAGAATCGTCCTTTTGTTTGCTGTTCTTTTTGTGTGTTATAGAGCCTATTTCTCTGCAGCGTGCATCGGCCGTTAATAATACTATTGTCTCACAGAACGGCTATGGAAATGTGGTGGTTCTGTTCCGTTTCTTATAGTAAGTGGATTTATTAGACATGTTGCTTTTGTGGATGTTTATGGGTTTTAGAACTCAAATATCATCAGGTGACGATCACGCTTAGTTTTCTGCCTTCTGGATATACACCCTGTTAAATACTCTATCGGGTGTAGATGGAAATAAGTGAGTTGCACTTACAATACCAATTAGCTTCACGAAACACATTTATTATACACATTAAAACATCCAATCTTCTGTAATGTCATTCACCAGTGACACTGATCAAATTAAGCATCATTTCAACAAAACCCAAAACAAACCCAGACATCTGAAAAGTGTCTTGGAATTATTTGTTCTCTCGAATATTCTACATTGTACCGTCTTTACAGCTTTAGTGTCTGAATGTTTTGGATAGCATCGGAGCTATAAATGCGCTTGCAATAAAATTGAACTGCTGTGAAGAAAGGTTCTGGAAAATGGTTTTCGTTTTATTTTATAAAAATCGTCGCGAGAAGTTTTGGTTTCTATTACTTTCGTTTAAACGTAATTATAGTTGATGCTTTAGTATGAAATGTAGAATTAGGTTGTATAATAAGTTAATAACCTACATTTATAAGTGCTTTAACGAGTCGCAAGTTGGAGCCTGCCATAGTACCTTATTGTGGTTGGTCACGTTCGGTGGTCAGTGTAAATTATGCAGTTAGATAACCAGCATAATTTAGGTGACCATCAAAAGATGAAATATTAATATTTGGACTAACCCTCAGGTTTGGTGTGTTATTTCTAGGTATTAGAAATGAACAAGTGAAATTAAATTAAATGTAATGACATTTGATCATTGCAGAATATCATTTATGATTTTAGGTGTAGGTTAAACATTGCTATCAATGTAATTAGTGTCCGTGTTCAACTTTTGGACAAATGTTGTAGGATGAATTGGATTGAGACTCCATCATGCTAGCTAGCTAGCTCAGTGGCCTGGGTTCCACTATATCCAAGGGCCGCTGTTCAGACTGTCAGGTGTTCAGAAACATGTCAAAATACACTTTTCTTTCATAATAAATAGTATAAAACGCCAGTTACGTCTAGGCGAAATTAAATTAGATCAGCACAAATTACTAAGCACACGATAAACCGATCAAGCGTAAATACCTGACGCGCCACGAGCACAACTGCATTGCCAACCGGTCTGGCACCTGCGGCCTGTACTGAACTGTGCTAATATGGACTGTCTAGGTAAGAACGTTAGGGCTGGACGCTGGTTAGGATATCTTTGGAATTCTGAAGCTGGTTAATGATTTTAAAAGAAAAGAAATCGGTCCTACAAATGAACGAATAAAGTTTGATGCAATGGGCTACGGCCATGAATTACTTAGCTAAATAACCGTGTTACAAGACTGCGTTGCCTGAGATTTGAAAACAGGACTTCGGGCTAAAGCTGATATATGCGCTGTTACTACATCAAAGAACAATATAATATATAACATCAAAATGATGAAACGCATTGTTTCAACCATTATTTCTTTCTTTCAAAATGTCCCGACTCCAGACCTCATAAGAAAGATGTGTTTTATGCCTTGATCTGTGATCACACGAACATATCTCAATGTCTCAATGCAGGAATCAAAGCTACGAAGCTACTACTAAATTTATGATGATTTATGCTGTCCTTGTTATGAACTTTTGACATTTAGTATTAAACACAATTACTCATATCTTCGAGTACTGGGTGTAGCTCGTGCACAATCCACAAATACTTGGTATTCAGTTCAAAAGGATGTGAGCCGGTTGCGTAAGGCCCGCGCCTTGGAGTTGGTCACACCACGTCCTCACCACGCTCCGTTTGCGATGACCTTTACCTACGCAATTAGGTGCAATCACTATTCGTGCTATGGTAATGCTATGTTTTGAAACTTGTTTGTTTGGTGTTTATTTAACGTAAACGTGATTTAATTAAATTTTGAATGACTAATATTGCCAGTTGATCTTGTAAATTTCCACACAAAGTTACCTAATGACAAACCTTCTCCCCCAGAGATTCTTCTAATATTACGAACAAGGATAGATGGCACGAGACTTAATCACACTAAGATGTTCTGGAACTATGGTCAATAAATGAAATCTAGTATAAGTTACAAGTTTTTACCCAATATTAGTCTTTTTTTATAGCAGAGAATGGCAAACGAGCAGATGGGTCACCTGATGGTAAGTGATCTCCACCGCCCATAGACACCCAAGACACAAAAAGAATCATTGGTGCGTTGCCAACCTAAAAGGAGGGAATGGAAGGGGGCTGAAAAGATATTGAAAAAGGGAGGGGGAAATCACCGAACGAAACGTGCTGTAGCGTTTCGTACTACCACTTTGCGTCGGTTTTATGTGAGACAGTGGTATAAAACCGGTCGAGCCGGCTCATTCGTCACTGTCTACAGCGTTTATTTAAAAAGTTTGTATTTAAAAAAACCGTTTCCCGTGAATGCTAATACCTAAAATTATGAAATTGAACCTTTTATTTCTGTGTGCAATCCATTCCACTTTCCAATCTCCACTAGACCATCGCTAAGTCCATCAATAAATACATATATCCAAAACAAGTCTTACAGACAATGTTTATAAATATTCCACGTCTCATGAAATTCCCAAAATGTCACGCGTAATCGTGGTTTGGTTCCGGGTGCCCAATTATTCTAATCCGATTCGATCGAGATGGCCCGACGAATTGTTAGTGTTGCCACGGCTAAAAACGTAAATTAACCTCTAAACCGCCCGCTAATTGGTTCCTATTTTTATCTCATACGTTACTACCATCAGATATTTGGGTGTCGTTTACATTTTGAATGTTTTTGGTTGCTTTTTTCGGAGATAATCGTTGTTTCTCTTTTATGGATATTATTTTGTTTTATTTCTAAAATATGTGAAATACTATGCCCCTTATAAAAGTTTATAAGCGGTGATTAATTTTTAAACTATTTTGTCGCTGTCTTTCTTACTTGAAATAGTTTGGATGTGAAAGAGACCAACACTGTTTTCGTTAATCACCGCATAAAAATCTTTATGATTAAAAAACTATGGATCTTACTACTTCCTCTTAGTAAGGGTCATTTAGTTTTATTATACATGTTATTTATATTTAACATGATATGTTAAAGATCTTCGTAAATTTCGTGATTAGGATTTCTAAATTTAATTAAGTTGATGTAACATAATCTTTGCACTCAACGATATTCAGATATAATCTATCTAATTGACGGTTAAGTGAAAAAGGAAACGTTAATAAAAACCGACGGCCTGTGCTTGATTATAGATTGAAGTGTTTTAAATTCTATTTCCTATTATAGGAACATCGAGGGCCCGTAATACGGTGTACCTAGAATCCCAATTACTACCATATCTGATGTAAATTAGTGGTTAAATAGCGCTCGTTTCCTTTATACCTTCATGGTTAACTCAAGGTAAAAAGTTGACAATATTTCCTTGTGAACCATCTCGTGGGATGTACTTGAATATTTAAATACAATAGTGGATTCGTTTTCTGCTATTATTCAAGAATGTTACGTCAGAATATACATAATTTTTATATGAAACTTATGTTGGTAATCCCAAAATAGCTTTTGAGTTTAAACTTGTTTCGCTAAATTCATACTTTTTACTTACGCCCGGGTTTTTTAGAATGTGATTAATACAAGAGTCTGTTAAATCTAATGTCATGTCAAAATTGAAATGCTAGACGTAATCAAAGTTTTTTAACATCTAGAAATGTTATACAACGGTGTCAAAATCAAACTTCTGTTGGAATATTTTTACTTCAGCAATTTTGAGCTTTGTTTACGATGGCGTCGAGCAAATGCACTAAAAACCGTTGATGTTTTATCCAGCGAACGAAAATATCCCCGAATTTATTGGTTACGTAAAAGCGACAATTAACAAAAATATATCCATTGCATCTGATGTCGAGCGAAAGGCATTAAACATTTAAGGAAACAATAGCTTTCATATTAATAGCGTTCGTGCAACAGCCCAATTCAGCAAATGGCGGGTTGTTAACAAAATGGCGCCGGACAAGATGGCGGCTTTAATACAAAATTGTTCGATAATTAAGGTCCGTGTAGTGCACGGGACACGGGCGGGTTGCGATTGTTTTGTGATCATAATTAATAACACAATAGAAGTATTGACGTGACGTCCACGACATTCGTGTCAAGGTGCGGTTAGAAAAACAACACGATGGGCCTTATAAAAACAGTTTAACTGAGCAAATGGTAGAGAATAGTCTATCCCTTTTATTTTCAAACAATGTGCCACAAGGACAAAAGTGACAGACTTGTCTTAGCAATTGGCTCAGCTAAACTGTTATGTACTCAATGAGGCGTTTCGGCTTAGTGTTTGTTTGTTTGTTTGTCTACATTATATTGGAATTTTAGTTGTTGTTTTCTAGCTTTACATTACTTTTGGTGAAAATTATCTTTCATGTTTGACCACGCACAGTTCACGGTTCCATAGCAACATCTAATATTCAATTTAAAACATTATCCTACTTCTATAGCAGTCGTCTTCTATTACTAAAATCCCATTTTCTTATAATTAGGTACCTAGGCGAGGCGTGAGCTTATCTTATATGTTATGAGGTACCTTTTTTTTTACGCGGGGAAAACGATTTATCGCTACCAACCCAATCCGGGGGAAAGTGGGATGGTTATGTTGGGCTCGCCGGTCTTACGATCCAGCATTTAACCACCTGAGAATGATGATTGATAACTCAATACTTTTTCTTTCTTCTACTACTTCTACTTGGCCTCATTCCACACACTCATGTGGGGTCGGTGTAACATTATCAAGCGTGTTACAGAAAGGATTCGGCTTAGTTTTAACAACCGGCTGCCTATCGTCAATCTCATCAAAGGGACCCAACCCCGAATCAGTTTATGCCCGCCTTAGGATTCGAACTCAAAGTCTCCCGAGCCACAGCCTGTTTATACGCTGCCACTAAACCCAGGAGGCGACTAAGACTAAATCGTAGTACGAGACTATAATAAAATATTAATTATTTATTACATTCTATACATAATATTGATAGGAATTAAAGTGCATTGTCCTACCTATGGGCTATTTTTAATAATGTTAACCGCAGACTGCGGAGTGCAGGCCGTTCGTGACGATAAAAATTATAATATGCACTCGTACATGATTGAATGTGCTTAAAACAAAAGCGATTTTATATATTTTTGTTATATCCGATGCAAAAAAGATGAAAAGAAGACATAAAAGACAGAGACTGCCTTGGTGGCGTAGTTGTATTTCGGTATGACTACTGTCCTGAGGTCTCGGGTTCGATCCCCGGGTCGGGCAAAGTAATATTCGATTTTTCTATATCAGCCCGGAGTCTGGAATTTGTGCCCGATATGGCGATAGGCTCACCCCCTATCACATCTGGGACGGAACTAAGCTCGGCGAAATGTGGGTGTTCAAGTTCGCTAGTGCGTCTCTGCCTACCCCTTCAGGGATACAGGCGTAGCTTATGTTATGTTTATGTGTTTTAGTTTTTGATAAACAATAATTATTCGAATTAAAGTACTCATCAATCCATGCCTTCATTGTACTTATACAATGCCACTAGGTGACTAGGCTTATAATAAACAAAGTTATTTATTATAAACAATATATAAACTAGGTCAGTACCCAATGGTCGTCAGCGTATAGTTACTGGAAACAGTCATGCAAACAATAGGTCATCGACCCTTAATTCCCAGTAAACGATTAACTATTGTTCCACTCGCGTGATGTACGGATGAACAGTCATTAAAATATCATTGCGGTTTTTTTTATCCTGGTATGATAAAGTGCATTCTACGGCCCAAAAAGCGGTAGACGTTTTGTAGTATGAGAACCAATGATCTTACTGTGGAGGTTGCTCAAGGGTTAGGTGAAGTGGAAACGTTTAAGTAAAAAGATGGATCTTGGGTTGCATAACGCTAGTCAGAAAGAAAAAGGTAAAGTGCATTGTAACTGGGGTGCTATTCCTTTAAAAACTCTTGCATGCGAATTACGATAATAATAATAATAAATACACCCAACAGTCACACACCTAGTCCTAACCCCACACTAGGTATAACCTTAATCGTGGGTATCAGAAACTATGAGAGACTTTCGGTCTCACAACACCCAAACTTAAAACTATCTGTGGGCCACACAAACATTTGTCTCAATGCGGGATTCGAACCCGCGACCTCTCGCTTCATAGCCGGCTACTCGCCCGTTGCGCCACGGAGGCTGAAAGTTACATAGTCTAGTGTGCGATGTTATCTCACTCACGAAGCTCGATGACGAGTTGAGCTTTTTACAGAAAAGCACTGCTGAGCGGTGTAGGAAATGTATAGCTGTAGACGGAGCGGTATAAGGTAGGAAATTGAGTAGGCATATTTATTCGGTAGGAAAAATTCTCTACATTTTGGCATTACTTCAGAATAGCTCCTCATGCTTCACTTTGTCGTACTCGGTTAAAAAAATAAAGAAAAAGTGATTCGTCAGTAAATTATCACGATACAACTCTTCAGTTTTAACTCGGTGTTATGCTTCCGTTGACTACACTTGAGGAAATTATAAAACTTTATATGAATTATGGGGATTGTCTTCGCAGAACCAAATGTATGGGGAAAATGATTTAATAGAATGTTATAATTGTTGGTTGGGCTTCGTGTCGAAATGCATGATCTTAATGCTTTACGGGGTAACAGCCTATTTAATTACAAGAGGGTGGTCACGTTGTCCGACCCGGCATACAAACCCCTAGCTCCCCAATGTACACATATGTTACCACTAAACCGGGGAGTCAATCAATTTGTACTGAATATTATTCCTGATTCAGCCTATGTGGCCATTTTCGGTGGCCCAATTCCTCCCCCTCCCTTTCCCAATCCCTTTTCCCTCCCCTTTCATTCCCTCCTTTTAGGTTGGCAAAGCACCTATGATTCTTTTTGTGTCTTTGTTGTCTATGGGCGGTAGAGATCACTTTCCATCAGGTGACCTAGCTGCTCGTTATCAGTCTCTACTATAAAAAAAATGTCCAGCAGTGGCTGTCAACGTTTTGACATTGAGCAAAGGAGCGCAGTATCCTTGGAGTCAAACTTTGTGATCGTATAAGGAACTCCGTGTTGCGCTCAAAAACAAAAATTGTTCACGTGGGACAAACAGCTGCAAACTTAAATGGAACTGGGCAGCCCACATATGTCGTATGTCTGATAAGTACTGGGCGAAAATCACCACACAATGGATGTCCAGTAGTAAAACTCGACTACGCGGCAGACATAGAAGGAGATGGCGGGATGAACTAGATTCACATCTTGGGTAGATAGACTGGGCAGGTAGACTGGCGAATGGTAGCAAGAGATCGTGATAAGTGGAAGGAGGAGAAGGAGGCCTTTGCCCAGCAGTGGGACACAAATGGCTAAAAAAATAAGTGCCCGTCCTATGTCTGGTGATGTCTATTCCAGATGAGGTCATCACTACATAAATCGGTGCTCAAGTAGCCACTAAGCTTACCGGTACATTATGTCATGTTACGAAGGCCGCATTGTCTCTACCGACGACCAGTCGATGGCGCCGTACATGTATCGACAGCTAAATCACCGATAATTTTTAATGATTCATATAACAACGGATAAGTATGCAAGTTATGTAAGTCGAAATAACAAGGACATGGGGTTACCACCTCCCCTTATAGCAGTATTATTATAATCTTACTTCGTTTTTTTTGTACGGTAATCGTTAGAAGTAAGATTGGTGTTAGTAAATTGGAGCTTACCCCATGGACGTTTAAATGAGCATTCATTTTTCGACACCGAGCCGCGAATCGCGACAGTGTCCTGGGAATGTAAAATTATCTTTATACACTTACATATATACGTAGACCCACGCCTGTGTTCCCGAAGGGGTAGGCAGAGGCGTACTAGCGAACTAGAACACCCAAATTTCGCTGAGCTTAGTTTCGTCCCAGAAGTGATAGGAGGCGAACCTATCACCATATCGGGCACAAATTCCAGACTCCGGGCCGATATGGAAACACCCAATATCACATTGCCCGACCCGGGGATCGAATCCGAGACCTCAGGACGGTAGTCGTAACGCGCACGCAGTACAACTACGCCATGACAATGACACCGATAATCAAAAAATATCTATATGTCACACGAAATTTATTCTTATATGATACTGAAAACGGTGTTATAGTAACAGAATTATACATACATACAATATAGTATATTCATTTATGTATACGGAAACCAGAAGACGAATAAAACCACAAAATCACAAATATGAAACCAACTAAAGTTAGAATAAAGTCCATAAATACGTACAATATTAATTTCAGGCTGATTTGCGGTCAAAATCGCTGTTACGATTGTTGATTTCCTTTTGCCAACTTGTGTCGCATTATAATGATCGGCGTTATTTTTACATAGAAATAAAGTTTATGGATTATAGAGCTGTAGGGTGCCATAGCGTCGGCCTCCATGATCGGCCTAATTATCAAAAGTCGTGATTCATCATTATCATCATCAGCCTATACTCGTCCACTGCTGGACATAGTCGTGTTTCAATTTAAGCAAAATTTTTCACCACTAAGAAAAATAGTTTGTTGAAAAAGGAAAAATGTAACTAGGGTTTTCCTCCACTTTTGTCAAATATTCCAGAATTTTGATGATTATAATATAATATTAACCTAGTTTTTAACCAAAAAGCACGGAATAGCAAGTGTTTTTCTCAACTAAAAATCGTCATATGCTTTTCATTAAGTGAAAAGCTTTTCATTTCTGAATAGCTTATATGCGTCTTTGGGAGAGGCCTATGTCCAGCAGTGGACGTCCTGTGGCTGATGATGATGATGATGTACAGTTTTATGATACATCATCCAATTATTTGCTAATGAAGAAAGACATTCAACAGTATATAGACGAGACAACAGCACAAAACTTGTGATCCAAAAATTATGACCTAGTGGTCATAAGTCGCTCAGTTTATTTGAAATATACGCGCGCCAGGTCGGCCAGCGTAATAATATTGAGAGAATAAACTTATCTTATGTGATTCTTAACCATTCACAAAAGATTCTAGGGTGTAAATTGTAATAATCGCCGTCGCATTGTAATAAGTGGTTGATGGTGGTACTGAAGTTTGAGATCAATTTTTTAGTATGGAAACTTGCTTGATAGCCCATCTAAAGATAGTAATATTAAATCTCTTTGGTAATAAAGTACCTCCAAGTCCTTATATTTCAAACGTGAAATTAAATAACAGATTAAATGGGATAATATCGCTGATATTTTTATTAATGGCCTCGATTGAGCTATGGACATGCCTCGTACCATCGCACAATAAAACGCATCGCTGTGTGTAGGGTTACCATGTTTAGGGTATGGAATGCATATTAAAATCTTCATGATCCATTTTCCTAATATCTGTGAGGGAGACCTATGTCCAGCAGTGGACGACCTGTGGCTGATGATGATGGTGATCCTATTTTTATGAGTGCTTATAGAATCCGCTAGTACAGGCTGTATTATTTAAAATTCTTTACAAAATAAAACAAATTTTAATGTAATAATAATAATTTATGGTATAGAATGGTACGGACTGCCGAGACAAGTGTCGGAGGTTCGAGACCAACCCCAAAAATGGAGCTTACACCTCTGACTTTTCTATGTTAAGTGTATTTTCATTGTGAAATATCGCTTGCTATAACGGTGAAGGAAAACATCGTGAGGAAACCTGCATACCTGAGAATTTCTTTACAGGAATTTCGAAGGTATGTGAAGTCTACCAACCCGCATTAGGCCAGCGTGGTAGACTAAGGCCTAACCCCTCTCATTAGTAGAGGAGGCCCGTGCCCAGCAGTGGGACAGTAATATTACAGGGCTAATATTTAATAATAATTTTGTCCGGAACTGGAGGCCCCAGAAGCCGATCTCAAGTTGGTGTCTTAGATTCAGAAACCAAAAGCTATCATTTAAACTGAAAGAATATTATTACGCGCGTACTCTACGAGCAACGGCAATTCAATGTGTCCTGTATTTGTTTGGGATTGTGGAAGTTATGTCAATCTACCTACTATATATTAGACAATTTATTGAACTTACAGCTTATTCTATCATATATTTTTTTATATCAGAAACTGGCACAACTGAGAAAATGAAGGTTATATGTATTGTTTTATCTTTCTTTATGGGTTATGGAGCTATGTTATGTATGTATATTGTTTAACAGTAAAGCAGACTAACGAGCTTGTCTAAATTCTCACGAAATATGAAACTCATTTCTTTCTTTCTTTCTACCTGGTCTTATCCCCATAAAACTGGTGAATTATATATTTTTTTACTCACAAATTAGGACCAATCCGGGAAAACCGAAACGCATGGCGCCCCTAGCCGTGGGCATAGCACGAAATATGAGTTCATACCGCGCAACTGCGGCCGCACAGTTTATTGCACCGGGGAAATACCTGGTTTTCACACGACAATATTGATTTATACCATTCATAGCCGGTCATGATAGCCCAATGTGCGGCATGTCTATTGCTTTGTGGATGACCGACGTTTAAAAGCCTCTCTTTGTAGGATTTTTCACCTGCGGCCCTCGGCGCGTTGATGCTTTTGAATTTCATTATTTTAACAGAGTATTTTTTGGTTAAAAAATGCTTGTTTTTTTTTTATAGCAGAGATTGGCAAACGAGCAGATGGATCACCTGATGGTAAGTGATCTCGACCGCCCATAGACGCCCAAGACACAAAAAGAATCATGGGTGAGTTGCCAACCTAAAAGGAGGGAATGCAAGGGGAGGGAAGGGGATTGGGAACGGGAGTGGGAAAATGGGCCACCGAAAATCTCACTCACCGAACGAAACGCGACAGCAAACTGCCACTTTAGGTCGATTTTCTGTGAGGCAGTGGTATCTAACCGGTCGAGCCGGCCCATTCGTGCTATAGACGTTACTGTCTACAGCGTGGCTCTACCACTTGGTTGCTTACATTCTAGTTAAAAGGAGTCTAAAGTGTAAAAATGTAACATTGTTGTATTGTGATCATCATCATCATCAGCCATAGGACGTTCACTGCTGAACATAGGCGTTCCCAAAGATTTCCAGATCGACCTGTTGGAAACGCCCTGCATCCAGCGACTTCCTGCGACCTTTATCAGGTCGTCGGTCTGTGTGGCTGTGCTGTGCTTCGATTCGCAGATGGCATATTTTGGACAATTTCATCTCTCATATTTAACCAAAAATATTTTAGTACAAAAATACATTATGCACCTGTTAAATAAAAAAAAGATGTAAGAGGATATAGTTCTTTCCTTTTGCTATGATACCAGCCATTTTACTAGGACTTCAAAATGTACGCAAATCTTAATATATAAAATTGTCAGTTTTCGTTGCCATACTTCTCCGAAACGGCTTGACCGATTTTGATGAAATTTTTTGTGCTTATCCGGTATCTATGAGAATCGGCCAACATCTATTTTTCATCCCCCTAAATGTTAGGGGTAGTCCACCCCTAAATTTTTTTTTTATTTTTTAGACAACATTTTTTATTTCTATTTTTTTATGATACAACATACAAAAATACATACAATCCTCAATTTTCACCCTTCTACGATCAACCCTTATTTTTTAATAGCCATTTTAGTAATTTAATCATTTTTCCTCTCCGGTCGAAAACTGATCAATCGTCATTTAATTAGTTATCCCCGCCAGATGTCTACAGGTGTCACTTGACAGGCGGGGTGACGGACGTGGTGACAGACGGGTGACCGACTGGGTGACAGACAAAGTGTCAGACGGGGTGACAGGCGGGGTGACAGACGGAGTGACAGACGGTGTGACAGAGGGTGTGACTGACGGGGTAAGAGACAGGGTGACAGACGGTTTGACAGACGGTGTGACTGACGGTGTGAGAGACGGGGTGACTGACGGCCGAAGTAGATCACCGCATAACCTCTTTTAGAATTATTGTGCTATAGGTGCCTACGACTCACTCTTTCAACCCTCTCTCTCATACGCAGACGAAGTTGCGCGGGTCAGCTAGTATATTTATAGATATGGATATATGAGTAGTGAGTACCTACTTAGATATATTCCAATAAAAACTAGTTACCAATTATAATTAATAAAACTTTGCATTCCTTCTCTAACTCGAAGTAAACAAGGGTCTTACGAGCCCATTGTGCCAGCGCCCAGCCGCCATTCAACGGGTTAGCTTGGCGGGAACAGGATGCTCTTTGTGCTCCGACATTAATTAAACCCTCTCGCTGCTTGTGACTGATAACTTGCCAGGCGACCATAGACACGCGGCGTTTTCTTTTTTATTTTGTTGCTTTTTTTTCTTTAGTGATGTCATTTCATTACTTCTTACTTAGGGTTATGCTTAAGCATCTGTTTGGAGTATATAATTATGTATGAGTCCGTTTAAATTTAAGCGTTTTGCAATAAAGAACTATTTTATCTATTTTTAAAATCTATCGGACTGCAACGTTGACGTGGTTGTATTTCGGTACGACTACCCGGGTTCTCGGGTTCAATCCCCAGGTCGGGGAAAGTTATATTGGATTTTTCCATTTCAGCCCGGAGTCTGGAATTTGTGCCCGATATGGCGATACGCTCGCTCCCTATCACATCTGGGATGGGACTAAGGTCGGCGAAATGTGGGTGTTCTAGTTCGCTAGTGCGCCTCTGCTTACCCCTTTGGGGATACAGGCGTGAGCTTGTTTATGTGTATGTATGTATGTTAAAATTGATAAACTGTCGAATCACGGGCAAGATTTATTTCTTTTCTGTCCTTGAATATTGACTTAAAATATATTGCTCCAAAAAAAATTTCAATTTTCTTTGCCGATATTGTGTAAGACACCATAAGATGTTTCTATATATCTGTATCGAACTTACAACTTATTTAAGGAAATTATCTTTTGACTATTATCAACCATGAATTAATTTTCGTTAATTGCATTAATATCCCTGACCGGGAGGTTCTGAGTTCGATTCCCATTGTTTAGGAGGAGGTGATAACAGGCAGGCAGCCGGTTTTAAATAAATAAGCCGAATAATTCCCAAAAATTGAATGAACCCACATTACGCTGTGATAAGATAGAAAATTAGAACTCCCTAAGTTATAATACTTTTTTGTTACAGCGGCTACTTGTATCTAATTCCATGACAGATTGATCATCAAATACCAAAACCACAAAACAAGTTCTTAAATGGCCTTGATATCAACAATATTTGAACATGAAAGAAACCTTTAGAAATAGTTCGAGGATAGATATTTTTTACACCGGCAACACTGTGTTTATTTTTGTTAGAAAAACATAACCTGCGTTTACGCAGGCGCCGTTCACGCACACATGGAAAGCGGAGACGCTGATTGGCTACGGGATTTGTATGAGTTTGTATGCGCAATGTACTGCATAGTCTAAAAATCGAACAACCTGGCTATGCAATTGATGTTGGTAATTTTATTTAGAAGCAGTTATAGAAGCAGTCAAGTCGATTCCAGTAACGTGCACAGGCCTTCAGATCAAGATAGACAGAAAAATGCATCATTATTTTCTGCAATTCAAAACGTCACGTTCAAAAATACCAAATGACAATTTCTCGAATATAATGCATCATTAAAGCATTTTTTAACTCGATTTCGGTGCAATTTTAAGACAATTACAAGTTTACAAACTTAACGGACCGACTTCAAAACAGATCCTAACCAAATTTATATGGGACCACCCTTGAAACTAGCTCTATCGAAAACAAAAAGAATTCTGAAAATCGGTTCACATTCGGCGGAGATATCGCGTAACATACATAAAAAAATACAGGCGAATTGAGGACCTTTTGCTTTTTGGAAGTCTGTCGATAAATGAAACCGAATCGAAGTCAAATTCGACTCGAGCGTCAGGGGTAGGCTGTCTATGGCCAGACTGTATGAACCATAGACTGTGGTAGCAAGGTATCTCGATGCGACCTTGAGTACCGAACGTGACTAATGCGGTCGTCACACTCACACCGTCACACCGCCACACCGCGCCGGACCGTACTCTACACGGTGTAGTGTAGACTACACATTTATAGATATGTGATGGATTGTGTGCGTGTCTTTTAGCTTATTATTTTTATTTGCTTTTCTAGACCGCGCCTATTTATAGTACCTGCATACATTCATACATACATACATACATACATACATACATACATACATACATACATACATACATAAGCTCACGCCTGTATCCCCGAAGGGGTAGGCAGAGGCGCACTAGCGAACTAGAACACCCACATTTCGCCGAGCTTAGTTGCGTCCCAGATGTGATAGGGGGCGAGCCTATCGCCATATCGGGCACAAATTCCAGACTCCGGGTTGATATGGAAAAATCCAATATCACTTTGCCCGACCCGGGGATCGAAACCGAAACCTCAGAACCGTAGTCGTACCGAAATACCACCACGCCACCGAGGCAGTCATTTATTTATAGTGTAATTGATTTATTTCTATAGACGTTTTCGATCCAAGTGTAGATCGATCTAACATGCTAGCCAATACGAATAAACGATGTTGTCAAAATCTACGCCGAGTTTATTGAAACACAATACATTTTAGGCATTATTTCTGATATTGTTTCAGGACTGTCGACATTGTCGTATCGGTACTTTTTAAAATATCATTGCTAGCGTACTATTGAAGTGAATGTGTAGATAGATGACAAAAATAAGCCAATAACAACACAGTTTGAACCTGACTCCGTCGAATGACTTGATTTGATTGATTCATAATCGCGATATCTGTACTCTTAACTAAGATCATTTATTGTAACCGGCCGTTAGCCTATTGTCTAAACCGCTGTGACCATTAAGGCTTTACAACAATTATAGGATCTCCAACGAATACAAATTCATTTCTCCAGTATATTTTAGTGGTAGAGCCACGCTGTAGACATTAACGTCTGCAACACGAATGTGCCGGCTCGATCGTTTGATACTACTATCTCACTGAAAACTGACTTAAAATGGCAGCTCGCTATTGCGTTTCATTCCTCCTTCCCTTTCCCAATCCCTATTTTCCTCTTTTTAGGTTGGCAACACACCCACGATTCTTTTTGTCTTGGGTGTCTATAGACGGTGGAGATCACTTACCATCAGGCGACCGATCTGATCGTTTGCCAGTCTCTGCGATAAAAAAAATCAAGTCACAAGAACAGAGTCGCGTACGAAACCGTGTGTAAATCAAAAGTTTATTTGCACTAGTTCCGGCTCGGTGCTCCGTTTAGTAAACGCCGATACCTAACTAATAATGAAAACAAATACAGAGTTTAATGCTCTCTAGTGTGTAGGAAGTTGGATCTGTTAACGGGTTAAATATGGGAAGATTCATTCATAGATGTTTTGGTATTACTAGGCCGTAGGCGTAAGCGAGAGTTTGGGTAGATATAAGATACCACAATTTTATCAATTTTTGCTTATGTAATCCTCATGCAAGCAGCGATAGCTCAGTTGGGTGGTGCGGACTGCCGAGACAAATGTCGGAGGTTCGAGACCAACCCCAAAATGGAGCATACACCTCTGACTTTTCTATGTTAAGTGTATTTTCATTGTGAAATATCGCTTACTATAACAGTGAAGGAAAACATCGTGAGGAAACCTGCATACCCGAAAATTTCTCCACAAGAAATTCGAATGTATGTAAAGTCTACCAATCCGCATTAGGCCAGCGTGGTAGACTAAGGCCTAACCCCTCTCTTTAGTAGAGGAGGCCCGTGCCCAGCAGTGGGACAGTATTACAGGGGTAATATTATTATTATTCAATCCTCATGCAGTACTTCTACATAAAATACTCATGAGAGAGCATTTACCGAATATACCTGACCTAAAGACTTTAAATCATCTCAGATATAATTTACAACAAAAATCTGCTGAATAGGTGGAATAGTTTAGCCACTCGATTGATTATTCGACCAACTTCCAAAAAGAAGAGGGTCCTCAATTCGTCTTTTTTTATGTATGTTACGGATATCCGCCAAATGTGGACCGATTTTCAAAATTCTTTTTGTATTCGATAGAGCTTATTTCGACCTATCCAAAGAATTAAGTTACATATGATAATGAATCGAAATTTCTTTTTATTTTTCTGATCTTAAATTTACCTATTTAACTAGCAAATATTTTTTTAAGCTTTGGCTTGCTATTGTCATAACTTTAAAAAAATTTACTAGTTAAATATACAGGTCAATTTAAGCTCAGAAAAATAAAAAAGCAATTTCGATTCATTATCATTTGTAATTTTATTCTTTGGATAGGTCGATTTCAAGGGTGGTCCCATATAAATCACGATCGGATTTGAAGTCGGTGTGTTAATTTTTTATACTTGTGATTATATTTTCTCAAGTTTTGCATAATATGATGTACCTATGTTCGGCACGACCTAAAACAGCTAACGAGTAACTAACTGACAAAGATTTTTCAAGGGAACCACAAGAGTACGTCGTGGTCGGTCGCGGGTGCCTATAGTACCAATAGTGCATCCACTTGGACGACCTCGTCTCGCTGTGGGGGATGCTTCGATCGGACCGAGGGCAAGCGTTTGAGTAGGAAGGCGAAACCTGAAAGAAACAAAAAAAGATATATTTACTTAGAAAATTTCAAAAAACGCATGCAATATTCTTTAATAAACTTACACTTAAAAACGATATAGAGTAAATAGGTCGATACTTCGATAGATGCTGACAAACTGTGGCAATAGGCAGAGATCCATAGAGCGAACTTCGACTGAGTCAGAGTAAAAAAAACGAATTCAGTGAGTATTTGGAATCTTTAAATCTAACTTGCCGGCCTCGGTGGCGTGGTGGTATTTCGGAACAACTACGGTTCCGAGGTTTCGGGTTCGATCCCCGGGTCGGGCAAAGTGATATTGGATTTTTCCATATCAGCCCGGAGTCTGGAATTTGTGCCCGATATGGCGATAGGCTCGCCCCCTATCACATCTGGGACGGAACTAAGCTCGGCGAAATGTGGGTGTTCTAGTTCGCTCGTACCCCTTCGGGGATACAGGCGTGAGCTTATGTATGTATGTATGTAAATCTAACTTTGACTTAGTCCGAGTTATATTTTACAAGGAAAACAGACAAACAGACAGACTAAGCAAAGTCTGTCTTGTATAAAATGACTCGGACTAAGTCGAAGTTGGATTTAAACATTCCAAATCCTTGCCGAGTTCGTTTTCTTGTCTCTGACTTAGCCGAAGTCCGCTCTATAGATCTTAGCCTTAGACATGACGCCAGGCAGAAAGAAGATGGAAATATAGGGCCTTACTTAAAACATCCTCGGTGACTGCCTCGGTGGCGTGGTGGTATTTCGGTACGACTACGGTTCTGAGGTCTCGGGTTCGATCCCCGGGTCGGGCAAAGTGATATTGGATGTTCCCATTTCAGCTCGGAGTCTGGAATTTGTGCCCGATATGGCGATAGGCTCGCTCCCTATCACATCTGGGACGGAACTAAGCTCGGCGAAATGTGGGTGTTCTAGTTCGCTAGTGCGCCTCTGCCTACCCCTTCGGGGATACAGGCGTGAGCTTATGTTATGTTATGTTAAAACAGCATTTTTAGCTGAGCAAATGGTTAAGAATAACCTGTCACTTTTTTCCTTGCGTTACATTGTTTAAAAATGAAAGGGACAGCCTATGGTATAAAGATAGCAGTGCTCAAATATTTTTATAAGAAGAGGCATAATTCTATGGTATCATGAAATACGCAAACCTCGGCCTAACATTGACACCGCCGTCTAATAACTCAGCACAACGGCCGATAGATTGGACGATACTTAAAGAATTAGAAATGAGACGATAAATTAGGCTCACGACTCTCCCACTACATATCTGGCATATTTATGGTCGAGATAATGTGGCCAGTCGGCTATTTAATGTCGATATCGTGTACATTGTGATACGAAACGAATTTTTCTACCGACTTCAAAGAGGAGGTACTTAATGAATTGGTTTTTTATGTATGTTACTCGTTATCTCCGGCGAATGTCGACCGATTTTCAAAATTCTTTCCGTTTTTGATAGAGCTTTTTGCAAGAGTGGTCTCAATTTGGTCAAGATCGGATTAACAGAATCACAGTATTTTTTAGGTACACAATTCGCTTTTTCAAACTTTTCGTATCAAAATAAAATAAATGTACTCACGCCTGTATCCCGGAAAGGGTAGGCTAAGGCGAACTAGCGAAATAGAACACACAAATTTCGCCGCGCTCATTTCCGTCCTAGACTACACCGAGGTTATATGTATCAATTAATAATTGTTGACGATTGGGGTATAAATTGACACCCTTATTATAACTCTTGCTTAAAAAATGTTTTAGGGCCACTTGCTGCACCGCGATAAATCTACATTTATCCCAAATTTAGATTTAAAGACAGGAGTGAGCTGTAAGATAAATCGAGTTGAGGTTTAACTCAACATTAGTAATAGCGCTACAAGTCGCCCTGTGTTTTTCACATAAGACTAGAATCATCCATTTTAACCGCGCTAAAAAGATGCAAGCGAGACAAAATAGGAATAAATAACTGTTAAATATAAATAGCTAATAGTGTTATATAAATAGCTGTATATGAAGGTTATGTAATGTGTGGCTAAGTATTATCAGATACACGAATCGATACGCTCACGGCATTTTACACGCGCTAAGCACCATCGTGTTTGGTTGAGATCCGATGATACGGCCTTTTAATTATGGATCATGATATTATCTTGTAAGTGTCTGTATTTATATATTCGTAAGCAAGATATTCTGTTATTACTTTTCCAATAAAGCGTTTATAGATAAGTTTTTTAACATCATTATTTTTAGTGAGACAGCTACTACTCGGCACGGCCCTTTTTTTAATAAGAGATTTTAGGATTTAGCCCACAACTTTGGCGTAATACTGTGTTATAGAATTCATATTTCAAAATTATGGAAAATTCTCAGGTATGCAGGTTTTTTGATGATGTTTCCTTTATCGTCAAAATAAGTTACATTGAAATTAGAAGTGATTGAACGAAACGCAACAGCGACCTGTCATTTGACTTTTATTTTCTGTGGCAGTGGTTAGTGGTATCAAACCGGTCGAACCGGGCCATTCGTGCTGCAGACATTGTGGGTATAACTGTCTACACTTTACAGTGTGTCTCTACTTTCTTTCTACCTGCCCCTATCCCACCTTAATGTGGGGTCGGCGCAACACACTTTTTCAAGCATGATGCAGAATGGTTTTGGTTTAGTTTTTACGATCGACTGCCTGCCTGACGTCAAACCCTAAGGATTGGAGTCCCAGGTAAATTAAATCAGAAAATTCGCTTTGCCCGACCTGGGAATCGAATCCAGGAACTCCCGGTTCACAGCCCATATATGCTGCCACTAGACCAAGGAAGACAGCGTGGCTCTACAATAACATAAAAGTAGACGATCAAAAACTACACAAGATACATAAATTTCCTCACCACGGAGCAGAATATAAAACTGTTCTGAAGACGTCCAATCATAAAACACTTGGCGTTGGGCTCGAGTTTGATGTATGTATGCAGGCTGTGATGAATATTTTATATCAAGTGCTCTCGGCCGTGGTGTCTGCCGCGTGGACCGTGGGGTGCTGAACGTTCCATACTTACAGAGAACCTATGAGTTTTATATAGAAAGGAACACATAACATAACATAAGCTCACGCCTGTATCCCCGAAGGGGTAGGCAGAGGCGCACTAGCGAACTAGAACACCCTCGTTTCGCCGAGCTTAGTTCCGTCCCAGATGTGATAGGGGGCGAGCCTATCGCCATATCGGGCACAAATTCAAGACTCCGGGCTGATATGGAAAAATCCAATATCACTTTGCACGACCCGGGGATCGAACCCGAGACCTCAGAACCGTAGTCGTACCGAAATACCACCACGCCACCGAGGCAGTATAGAAAGGAAAGAAAGAAATAATCATTTATTGACACAAGTGTGGTGGCGTACAGGTACAAGACTTAAAAACATATATTTAATTATACAGATATTTATGTACGTATATATGTACCTAATTATTAAATATTATCAAGTATCAGATCACCCACACATGTGGATGATAATATATATCCCAATACAATAATATACATACATATGTACATAGAATCGTGCCTCTTTCCCATAGGGGTAAGTAGAGACAACGGGTTTCCACTTGGTACGATCCTTACACACCTCTTTCGCCTCATCGGTTTAGGGTACTTTTTACTTGACCTTTCTCGAGTATATCTCTAACCAAGTCAGAGAATGTTCTATGAGGCCTTCCCCTTCTAACTCTTCCATGTTTTACCAGCTTTAAAAATGAAGGATATAATGATTTCCTAGGTTTACGGGAATGTTTTTTTTATTATACATTGAAATAAATAAACCGAGAAGGTCCTCAATTCGTCTGCATTTTTTTATGTACGTAACGCGATATTTCCGCCAAAAGTGGACCGATTTTCAAATTATTTTTGTGTTCAATAGAGCTTATTCCAAAGGAGGTCCTATATAAATTTGGTCACGATCGGATAAATTTTGAAGTCAGCCCGTTAAGTTTTTTATTTCAATTGAGGATCTAAATCAATAAATTACACACAACATACATACACGTAGTCCGTCAGGATTAAAGAAAATTGCGATTGTCGTATATTAAAAAAAATAACACCGATGTATGACTTTACGCAGATAATGAAATACTATTTTTAATGAAATACTATTGTTAATAACGCTATCAAAGCTAATTTCTGTGAATTAGTGCGTTATCGTCATATCCACCCGGAATTGTTCTGAGATAAGTAAATATCTTTTTTTTGACCATGACATGTTCTCGATAAAATGATATCGAAAGTTTGGTACAGTGGCTTAATTACTGGAGATAGTTATGATACTTAAAATCAGGAGTCATCCTGATACCACAGTATATGAGTGTTAAATAAAGTTTAAGAAACACATTATTAATTATTATTTTCAACTTCAAATTTGTTTTCAGTAATTAAGCCACTTATTAATATGCTATTATACATATACAAATGGACATGCGCGTACGCATTGTCTGAACAACATAATATATGTATAACACCATTGAAATTATCACATTATACGTCAATTCTACCTAATTAAAAATTAAACTGTACCTAACTTTAGATATTATATTATCTAGAGCATGTCATTATTAAAAAAACAAACGCTATTTATTTATCTCAGAACAATTCCGGATGGCTATGACGATAACGCACTAATTCACAGAAATTAGCTTTGATAACGTTACCAATATAAAATAAAAATAGTATTTTATTATCTGCGTACAGTGGCGTACAGCCATACATCCGTGTTGCTTAATTTTTTTAACATACGACAATCACAATTTCCTGTACGCGCCCCTAAATGCTAACTCTAATGATTACCATAAGCTCGATAGTTTTGTTTGTGTTTTATTTTCTTCGACCGAAAAAAGGGTTGAATTCCACACGAACGATGCAGACGATACTCTCGATTCGAATACGTATTCGATAGTCATACGTGCTCAGCCTATAGGTCCACTCAAACACAGTATTATCAACTGTGTCCACTGCACAGAGAGCCCATACATATAACGAACCGAGTCTGATGTTGATTTAGGTGTTCACGCGTCAAATCAATCTGGCACAGACGAAGGGGCTAGGTCTGTTTACTGTACCGTATTGGAGACTGTGCAAGGATAATTACATAAGCTCCAATCCCGAAAGGTTAGGTAGAAGTGGAACTGCAGACTATCCCGCATCTACTGTGTTAGAATTGATTAGAAACTAACTAGTTGGCTTCCAAAGGCAGAATATTAGATGGTATGTGATTACCACTATGTATATAGACATCGGTAACGCCAGGGGCGCAGCCAAGTCTGCTTACGATGGAAAGAAAAAGTATTTGATTGAAATAAAACTATTTTTACGGATTCCATCACGATTTAGTTTTAATTTTTATTACTGACGTTTCGAAGGCTTTGCAGTCTTTGTGGTCACGGGTTGGAGCGTCGGGAATATAAATTAAAACCAAATCGTGATAGAATCCGTAAAAATAGTTTTATTTCAATGTGTAACATTCGCGTAAACTTAAGAAATCAGTATAAAAAGTATTTGATTTAAGAATGTGATACTGGGTACTGAGTATCAGACTAGAGTTTGTAATTTGTGTCCGATGTGGCCACATGTGGGTGCTTTAATTTGCTAGTTCGACTACAGATGGGACAACATCACGAAACTTGTAGTCCAAAAGTTGTGACCTCGTGGTCATAAATTTGTGTCATAAATCACTTAGTCGTATTTGAAACATACGCGTGCAAGGCCGTGCTAGCGTAATAATGATTCGGTATTACGTAATTCTTGAACATACAGAAAATATTATAAGGTAAATAGTATAAGGGACTATATTAATAATCTCATGGGTTAAAAACTTAACGGACCGACTTCAAATCATAACCAAATATGGGACCACCCTTGCAAGAGGCTCTATCAAACACAAAAATAATTTTAAAAATTGGTCCACATTTGGCGGAGATATCGAGTAACGTACATAAAAAAAACAGACGAATTGCGGACCTTCTCCTTTTTGGAAGTGGGTAGATAAGCACCCTCCCCTGCCTACTGGCGATAACAGGCGTATGGCAAATGCTGCTTTATACCACTTTATTAGTAAGCAATGAAAGCCAAACTCGATCGCTATGCGACTCTCCCCTAGCTCAGTATAAGGGCCTGAGAACCGAGCTGCCTTGACCGGCTTGAGAGGGCAATTTATTATTAGAATGGATGTACTGAATATCGCAGAGGCAGGAGTGGGCATCGCGATATCATAAATACAAACTGAATGGATCTACGCAGAGCGACGTACTCGTAAATTTATCAACAATGATTTCGGCACTGCATTGGAATTCTGTGCCGTTAAATTGGTTGGATATGGGTCTTAGGCTGAGATACCTAAATAAAACCTACTATAACATTGATGAATACATCACTGATGAAGATAATAAATAGGAAACTAAAATAGGTAATTTATTACATACATACTTACATACATAGACTCACGCCTTTATCCCATAGTGGTAGGCAGATAATAAAAATAGATAATAGGTAATTTATTCTCTATAAATAATATGGTTACATTAAATACATAATATTATAAATATTTATTAAAACCACGGAAAGCTCACCAACTATAGGTACCTCTATATTGTGTAAATGCTTGCAATTTTGTGTATAGTATAGTTATGTGTAGTTTTAAGTTTTTATGATATATCATGTTTGCCAACACCCTAATAGGGTTACGTTCATAATTATAAGATTATGTAACATTTTGCGCAATATATAAATTAATAAATATACAGTGAATTTTGACTAAGTTTAAATTCTGAGTCAAAGAAATGAAGTCAGTGAGCATTTGGAATTTTTAAATGGAACTCGACTTAGTCCGAGCCATTTTTTACAAGAAAAACAGACTAAGCAAAGATCTTCTTGTAAAAAATGACTCGGATTAAGTCGAAATTCGATTTATGAATTCCAAATCCTTATTGAGTTAATTTCTTTGACTTAGACT
This sequence comes from Clanis bilineata, assembly GCA_036417725.1. NCBI lineage: Eukaryota > Metazoa > Arthropoda > Insecta > Lepidoptera > Sphingidae > Clanis > Clanis bilineata. Next base: position 15,283,674 of record CM071154.1, on the reverse strand, counting down.
TAGTCGAAATTCGATGTATATGTAGATCTCAGCCTTGGTCATGTTAGTAAAGGCCTTGTGACATAAATATATACATAATGCTTGCTTACCAATACTTGCTTACCCAACAAACAAACTCACATAGGCCCGATCCCAGATAATAAGATGCGAGTCTTGTGTCGTACTAAAAGCAGAAACTGTGGGAGGCACTAACGGGTTCACAAAATCCAGACTAGAAACAACTAACTAGTGCGTCCCTGCCTACCAACAGGGTAGGCGTGAGCTTATGAATGGAGGTTTAAATTTTTTAAAGTTCTGTGTTACAATGACTGACTGTATTATAAGACTGCCTCCGTGGCGTGGTGGTATTTCGGTACGACTACGGTTCTGAGGTCTCGGGTTCGATCCCCGGGTCGGGCAAAGTGATATTGGATTTTTCCATATCAGCCCGGAGTCTGGAATTTGTGCCCGATATGGCGATAGGCTCGCCCCCTATCACATCTGGGACGGTACTAAGCTCGGCGAAATGTGGGCGTACTAGTTCACTAGTGCGCCTCTGCCTACCCCTTCGGGGATACAGGCGTGAGTTTATGTTATGTTATGTTATGTATTACAATGAATACCGTAAGATACGACGTTTCGGAGACGTAGCTGTAAAAGCTAGTTGCAAATAACATAATGCGAAGTTCAACACCCTAAAGACCATGGTACAAGAACCCTCAGTATTATAGAAGCGCGAAACACCATTGTTCACGTCTCGTAGTCAGGCTGTTTGTAAACCTTCTCTCATGAGAGATCTATCGTAGGATTGTACGAGGGTGTTGTCAATTTGAGGGTTGGTGCGGTTCTATTGAAGGATTATAGTATTGATTTGTGTTTGGACAAAGTACATGGAGTGAGAGGTCGCAGTTTGATTCTCAGATAGGGTATTTTTTGTACCATTTGAAAGTATCGATTGACATAGTCCCTGATTCATGTTAGTAGGCTTTAAAACCGTCTGTGATATGTGGAGTTTGCACTTCTGTCTACACCTACAAACGTTTCCGTGATGAAATTATGGTATGTATGTTTTTTATTAGTGTTACGAAATGAATAGGTTTGATACCACTGTCTCACAGAAAACCGACGTAAAGTGGCAGCTCGCTGTCGCGTTTCATTTGATTAGTGAGATTTCCGGTAGCCCAATTCCCCCTCTCTTTCCCAAACCCTTTCCCCTCAAACGCACCCATGATTCTTTTTGAGTCTCGGGTGTCTATGGGCAGTGGAGATCACTTACCATCAGGTGACCCATCATCTCACAGGAAACCGACGTAAAGTGGCAGCTTGCTGTCGCGTTTCGTTCGGTGAGTGAGATTTCCGGTGGCCCATTCCCCCCCCCCTCTTTCCCAATCCCTATTCCCTCCCCTTCCATGTCCTCTTTTTAGGTTGGCAACGCACCCATGATTCTTATTGTGTCTTGGGTGTCTATGGGCGGTGGAGATCACTTACCATCAGGTGACCCATCTGCTCGCTTGCAAGTCTCTGCTACAAAAAATCGGTACACAACGAATACAAAATAATTGATCAAGTTGCTTTTACTAACTTTTTCGTCAAAGTAGCTACATTAAATTGCCAAATAATATAATAGTTAGTAACAAGAAACGACGGATTGATAACAATAACAGAAGAATCTAGTAACCATAATGTTACAAACATATGCGGCAGCAATAAAATTCTAATATCTTCCCAACAATAAATAAATCAGTTCTTAATTCCTCAAAATTACATATATTTCACCAGCGATTTAACACAAGTCTAAAAGGACGAAGAAAAAACCATAGCCCTGCGTACAAAATCCTCATTCACACAGAAAACGTCCCATTAACTATTTTTTTCTGTACAAATCTAATTTTGAGGGTGGACTGCACATGGGTTTTGGGATTGCGTCATGGCTTATCTAAAAAAAACCATATGGCTTGGGAATACTGCTCAAAGTGCAGCAAAATTATCGTTCTTCGAAGTACAGGCAGCTGCGAAGGGATGCAAAAGCTACCCTTCATTTTGCTGTTGTACAATAATAATAAATTCTGAAAGACAAGGTAATATCGCATTCGGTTGTGTAATGCAAGGGTTGTTGCAATTATCAGGAGATTTCTTCTGCATCGCGAGTCCCAATAGCAGGAATATTTTACATTTTTGATTGCACAATTTGAAATATTGTTCTCGCAAGGAATTGTCTTTTGTGTTATGATGTGCTGTTTTGTGTTAGAATATTTACATTTATGAATGGTATGACATGTATTGCATTTATTAGAGTAATTTTGAATTGAGTTGCTGCGTCATTTTTGATAAAGTCTGAGTTAATTAATATTTTAAAGTCCTAAACCTATATTTAAGTTATATGGAAAGAAAAATACGATACATCGCAAAAATGCACTTGAATGAAGGAATAACGTAACGCAACGTTTCAATAACGTGAACAATTCTCACAGAGGAATTAGTTGGAATGCATTAACGTAATCACCAGCAGCTATTAATCTAGGTTCTCCATAATACATTGTAATACACGTATCCTGTGACTTCGTTCAAGTAGTAAAACAGGCAATATCCAAAACATTTCGTGATATGTATTAAGGTTTAAAGTACCTACGACATTTACGCGGTGTTTTCATACTAGTTTTTAAACTGCCAGAAGCAGAAACTGCCAGTACAAAATCATATTGAAGTGCTTTGTGAAAATTATGATATCAAAAAGTACTACCGTCCTGAGGTCTCGGGTTCGATCCCCTGGTCGGGCAGTGATATTGAATTTTTCCATATCCGCCCGGAGTCTGGAATTTGTGCCCGATATGGCGATAGGTTCGCCCCCTATCACATCTGGGACGGAACTAAACTCGGCGAAATATGGGTGTTCTAGTTCGCTAGTGCGCCTCTTCCTATCCCTTCGGGGATACAGGCGTGAGCTTATGTTATGTTATGCAAAAAGTATCATAACCCAATTTCAAAAGCGGTCAGCAACCGAATATTTAAACCGCAGCTCATGCATCATAATTTCCATGTAAAAAGCCGTATGACGCCTGCATTGTTGCTCAAACGACACGCCAGCCGAGCCAGCAAAACTCACTAATATATTTGTACAACCATTCACTGCAGTACCATGAGACGGTCTCACAAAAGAGTGTTTACTTAAACCCCTTTCACACGTCTATTGTTACGCTGCCAGTGTAAGAAGACCCCTCGACGTGCTTAGAACTCCCCGGAGAGATCAAAAATCGTAGGAGGAAAAGAGCTGTGGTAGGTCATGTTTTCTGGACAGTCGGGACACTGAATGGCCTTAATGCTGAATCGAGTAGTCTTGCAGGGTGAGCAGGAATTTAAAACACGAAGTGTTGACGGTATATTTTAATGGAGCGAGATTTACTGGTGTTTGTGGACGTGTGCGGTTGTGTGGTGGAATGGAGACAATGCGATTGTGTTGTTTGGTATGCGGTGGTATGTGATCATTATGTATGAGGTCAGAGTTCTCATTTACGCAAGATTTGAGATATTAATAAAACGTATATAAAGATTGAATGCCAATATGAAGATTTTACTAACTAATATGTATAGATTTCCAGACTTGTCCTTCACGATTCACTTTAAGGTTAACATAACATAAATAAGAAGAATAGTTATTTAAATAAAACGTTATCAAACTTACTCATTTATTTTTCCGTTGATTGGTATCTTAACTTCATAAGTTCCATTATTTAAAGATCGAATAAATCCATTTAATCGGGATAAGATAAAGCTGATAAAATTCTAAAAAGATTAGATCCTTAATCTCTTAAGAATTAATTGTTATACTGGAAGAAATTCAAACTACTTAGGTGTATTGTTAGGTACTGTTAACTCGGTTTAATCCAATGATATGATAAATAATTTGAATAAGATTAGTATAACCAAACATTTCTTGCAATTGTAAAATGGGATTTATAAATACATAGATTATAAAAACGTATATTAATAATTAATTTCGTACAATCGGCTTTAAATACAATAATACAATAATATTAGTAATTAATTTATTTATTTTATAAATGCAAAGAGAAGTTACACAACAAATACTTAATTAACAATTACCACAAACATAAATTCAGTATTCTTCCTGTAAACAGGCGACCACAACTTTGCATATCGTGTAATACTTGCATGATATAATATGTAATATTCGAAATTATTTTTTCGCTCTTATTATATCAAGGGATTGCAATAAGCTAGGCGAGACTGTAGATGCTCTAGTCATCTAGTTCCCCTCTTTCGTAAATTTTGTTTAAATGATAAATACAAATGTAAAAATAATAATAATATTAGCCCATTAAATTCTCAGGTATGGAGGTTTCCTTACGATGTTTTCCTTCACCGTTAAAGCAAGCGATAATTCATAAAGAAAATACACTTAACACAGAAAAGTCGGAGGTGTATACTCCATTTTGGGGTTGTTCTCGAACCTCCGACACTTGTCTTGTAAATGTAGTTAGTAATATTAAATCTCTTTGATGTAACCCAATAAATGGTTTAGTCTCTCAAAATCTCATCAAATTATTTAACACTGTTAATGAAAGGACCAATGTAGTAAACAGTAACAACAAAAGTACACTTACAAGTTGATCACCGAACTTAATAGATAACTACTTCAAAAGACTTGCTTGTTTCTAACAGATGTTGCACATTCATCCATTATATCAAGACCTCTGTACACTCATTCATTTTCCTGTCACGTTCAACCGTTCTATAGGAGACGCGACGCAGGGTGGGTCTTGCTAAACTGGCCGCGAGTTTCCAGGGGTGTTTCAAGGGGTTCCATTGTCCCACATGTTTTGGACCCCACGCATCGTCGCGAGTGATTTAGTGGGTAAAAAAGTATTGGGAGATAGTTGTTGTGTCCGTTTTTGTTGACAACCAACGTGCGGATAGCGTGTTATAATGTTTAATCGTTTGTCTGAATTATGGATCCGGTTTTGAATTAACACATGAATTTTGTACATCTAGGGACTAGTGATAAAGAATACACTGCAAAGTTCACGCGGTCACCGGTTTCTGAACGGGTGATCGATTCAACATTCAATCATCGGAGTTTTGATTAGAACAATATAGGATACTGGAGTATCCAAAAGCGTTAACTCCACTTGTCTTTTCTTCTTCTCCAGTTCTTAAACCTTTTCGGCAGCATCGTGAGATGGAAAGTTGTAATTATTATTGTGGGTTATGTAGTTATTGTTATCAGTTTATTGTCGCCTTTTAACATAACATAACATAACATAAGCTCATCCCCGAAGGGGTAGGCAGAGGCGCACTAGCGAACTAGAACACCCACATTTCGCTGAGCTTAGTTCCGTCCCAGATGTGATAGTGGACGAGCCTACCGCCATATCGGGCACAAATTCTAGACTCCGGGCTGATATGGAAAAAACCAATATCACTTTGCCCGACCCGGGGATCGAATCCGAGACCTCAGAACCGTAGTCGTACCGAAATACCACCACGCCACCGAGGCAGTCGCCTTTTAAATATGTCTTTTATCGCCTTTCTGTTTATACCATTGTGTCGTATAATGCGGTGCCGAATAAACGTTTTTCTTTCTTCTTTCTCTTTTGAATTACTACGAGATTTGACCGATAGGTAATTTTGATATCCAGAAATACGACGTCAATGATATGTTTTATAAAGACGTATTATAATCATACATTTACATACTTGTAGTGTAGATAAATAAGATTCATAAGTGAGAGCACATACTCGTAGTAAAGCGAAATGCACAGTGCATACAACACGAGTATATAAGGACGTGGCACGTGGGGAACACAAAGCTTACTGTAGACGGTAGACTGTACACTGTAGTTACTGCCTCTTGTACCGTGCTGTAACGTAGATTTGAAACTGTACGCTAGCTCAGCATGTTTATATTCAGATATCTTTTAATGTTTTCAACATATTTAATGGGGCTTTTTGAAAATGGTTTTGGTTTAAAATGATAATCATCATCAGCATCATCAGCCACAGGATGATGAAAATAATAATATCCACCTTTTAATATTAGTTGGGGTTAGGCCTTAGTCCACCACGCTGGTATAATGCAAGTTGATGGACTTTCACGTCCCTTGAAAATTCTCTAGTATGCACATTTCCTCACGACATTTTCCATCACCGCTCGCCCGCTATCATATCTGGGACGGAAATAAGCTCGGCGAAATGTGAGTGTTCTAGTTCGCTAGATCGCTTCTGCCTACACTTTCGGGGATACGGGAGTGAGTTTATATATAACATAACATAAGCTCGCGCCTGTATCCCCCAAGTGGTAGGTAGATGCGCCCTAGCGAACTAGAACACCCACATTTCGCCGAGCTTAATCCTAGATGTGATAGGGGGCGAGCCAAAGTTTATGTATGTTTGTCTAAAAGTTATGTGGCTATTTAAAAATTTGCCCTTAATGTTGCACAACGGTGTGAGCGGCGCCCCGTCACTTAGTGCTTCAACAGTTGTCTTGCAGTTTAAGCCGGCACCCGGCACCCGGCACCGGCATCAGGCGTGCCGCTAAACCCCCTCCCGTCGCCTTGGCCGCTTGTCTCACTGTTTGACTCCACCGCCACTTCAGCTGGTTTAATTAGAAGGATTAAACTATCAGCACGGTGCGTTCGGGAGTCATCCAGGCTCTTTGTGTTTGGAACCTCGTTGCTTTGTGTTGTTATGGTATCCTTTGTTTTAAAGTTAATATAGTCACTTTTAAGAGTCCGTATTCCAGAAATCCCATTTACGTCCGGTTTCAATAAACAATCTCAGTTCGAATGTGTAGATAGATTACAAAAATTAGCCAATTAGGGCGACTTGCACCACTATTACTAACCTACGGTTAGTCCTAACCTCAGGTTAAATTGAAATAGAAATATATGAAGGACATGTAATTCGTTACATGTAATTAATTTAATGTCACCATATATTATCTGTAATTAGATGTAGTACATTATATGTAATGAATTACATGTCCTTCACATATTTCTATTTCAATTTAACTTGAGGTTAGGACTAACCGTTGGTTAGTAGTAGTGGTGCAAGTCGCCCTAAGAACACAGTTTGAACATGACTCCGTCAAATGACTTGAATTGATTGGTCCATAATCGCAATCTATCTGCACTCTAAACCGAGATCGTTTATTGAAACTGGCCTTTGAGATTAAGCATTTGTTCAAAATTTATTTTACTTTTCACATCTGATTAAAATTTAACCTAATCATTTCTAAACAAAGAATAAAATATATGTTTAACTTGGACGTCAGTTTGAGTGTAAAAGGAAATATAAAACACTATGTTAAGATCATTTTTTTTAACATAACATAACATAACATAAACTCACGCCTATATTCCCGAAGGGCTAGGCAGAGGCGCACTAGCCAACTAGTACACCCACATTTCGCCGAGCTTAGTTCCATCCCAGATGTGATAAGGAGCGAGCCTATCGCCATATCGGGCACAAATTCCAAACTCCGGGCTGATATGGAAAAATCCAATATCACTTTGCCCGACCCGGGGATCGACCCCGAGACCTCAAGACTGTAGTCGTACCGAAATACAACCACGACACCGAGGCAGAGGCATTTTTTTTACTTAACTAAATAAGTAGTTATAACTAAGTTGGAAGTGGTACGGACTGCCGAGTCGATGATTTAAAACGAACCCTAAGAGCATGGCCCCCTGACTTTTGTTAAATATGTATTCATTATGAAATATCGGTTGCTTTAACGGTGAAGAAAAACACCATATATCTACAAGGAATTCGAAATTTGAATTCTATCCGAATTACGTTAACTTGATGTACTTAGGCTTAACCCCTCTCATTAGTAGAGAAGGCCCGTACCCAGCTGACTATTATAAGATTCTAAATGGACTTAATTCCGAAAGTATTCTCTACCAATCAAACTGAGTCACCCTATTTCCCATTTGCAATAATTCGAAAAAGTACGCTGAAGGCTTATAGTTTTAGTTACGTCGTAGTATGGTGCGACCCTTATGTTCCAATGCATCTAGGGTGACATTCAAGCGAGTATTATGTTCTTCACCCTTCATTGTAGCATTGTATCGGATATGTATTATTTTTTTCTAAGCTAGCGGAATATTACGCCTTGCTGAGTACTTATTGAACTTATTGTACGGTCGACCTATTATTTTCTCTTAGTAAGGCGTGAAGAAAAAAGAAAAATGCGCTTTTTATTTCATTTGAATAGATATAATGTTTAATGGATTATCCAAGGATAGGATAATATCTATTATAATGTGGATTATATTGTGGGGTCGGCGCAACATTTTTCGAGCATGTTGAAGAACGGATTTGGCTAACTTTTTACGACCAGCGTGCCTGACGTCAACCCTCTGAGAGATCCAGTCCCGGGAAAATCAAATTAGAAAACTCGCTCTGTCCGACCTAAGAATCAAACTCAAGACCTCTCAGTCCACTGCTCATATATGCTGCCAGTAGACCAAGCGACTATGTATGTACTAAGCGTCAGGTAAGCTTATTGCATTGTTCACACATTGTATCGTGAATGCGGGCTGCACACAAGGTAGAGACTGGCGGCCAAGGGGTGGGTTGGCAGTACAAATAGTGGCGATTAGAGCCCCCACAAGCGGCGCCTTTGCCGCTTCAATACAGTAATCGGGGTTCGGGTCTCACGGTAACACGCGAGTTTCGGACGCGGTTGCTATGTTAGCGGGAAGGTTCTGAATAAGGGAAAAAAGAAATGTAATACAAATATACCTTTTCTTACGGCATTGAAAATGGGTACAATTGATTTGAGCGTAAAATGATTTAATGTAAACACATAAATAAATAAATTATAATCTTGTTTTTTGTTTATGTATCTTTAAATTTCTTTCAAAATCCTTTTAACACTGGAATTATATTACCAACCGTCTTACATTCGCCGATTTTGTTGCAACTTAATACTGGATTTACTGAAAAATAATGTATTGCGCGACGTGGCCTAGGCAGTTTTTATTTCTAACTCGTGTTTTTAAATAATGATTAAAACCAAAGGGGTATTCAATAGAACGTTCAATTGACATCCTTGTTCCAGTAAGAATGTCAGATTTTAGAAGTCCTATAGTACGAACTCACTTATTTTAAGATCAGTATTACCACCATCATCATGGAATTTCTATGGTCGATGATGATAATGATGATAAACACTAACTTAAAACCAATCCAGCTTACTTACCATATTTCCGCTAACAATGTAACCTCATCCTTACCCGGCGGTCGTGTTGAATTAATTGAAGGGTAGGTTTTTTAATATTTAATTTTAGAAAAAAAAGGCCTTTCGGTATCTCCTTCGTTTTGTTTGTCCTGATATTAAGACTTGGGGTGTGTTATTTTTACAAAGAGGCCGAGAATTTAAAGCTTTTTTGTCGAATTTCGTGAGACGTTGATGCTCGATGGTTTCATTGATTTTATTGAGATGTTTTTAAATCAGTCTTAATTTTGGTTTAAATAAGCATGTGATGAGAAATTCTAAATTATTGAGGGCAAATAACGAAGTGGGTTACTTCATGGTAAATATTCTATTATCTATGAAGACTAAGGCTGTGATCTATAGAACGAACTTCGACTAAGTCTAAGTCAAAGAAACGAACTCAGTGAGGAATTGGAATTGTTAAATCGAACTTTGACTTAGCCCGAGTCATTTTTTACAAAAATCTTTGCTTAGTCTTTCTGTCAGTATGTTTTTATTGTAAAATATGGCTCGGACTATATAAATATAACTCGGAGTAAGTCGAGAAATCTTCATTGAGTTCATTTGTCTGACTCAGACTTTGTCGAAGTTCGCTCTATAAATCTCAGCCTTGTATACCTGATGTGTTTTTAACAGAATGACGAGTCAAGCAAGCCGTTCACCTGATGGTAAGCGATATGTGTACCCATGAACAGTAGCAGCACCACTATCATTTTGAATAACAAAACCGAGTAACACTGTACTGCACTCGTCACTCTGAGACATTAAATGTTAAGTTTCATAATGTCCAGGGTGATCTTTGACTTGTGAACCGGTGATGTTTTATGAGTTTTGCTTTGTGCGTTGGCTTTCGTCGCCTCCTTTGTTTAGTGGCAGAATATATGGGCTGTGAACTGGGAGATCGTGGGTTCGATTCCCATGTCGGGCAAAGCGAATTTTCTAATTTATGCCCGGGACTAGATCCCCCAGAGGGGATTGATGTCAGGCAGGCCGGTCATAAAAACTTAGCCAAATCCATTCTGCACCATGCTCGAAAAGGTGTGTTGCGCCAATCCCACATTAACATGGGATAAGAGCAGGTAGAAAGAAAAGCTTTGTTCGCTGATTGAATGTCATCTGAAGTGCATCGCACTGGAAGGAATTACCGCCATAATCCCAGCAGGAGCTTGAGATCGTTCACATCTGGGTCTCATGTTCATTGCGAAAATTTGATTATTGCTCTATTTATGTTGACATTGGCAAAATCATCGCAAATGCGAAGCCATTTTTTTTAAGAAGTAGAGAAGCCTATTCCACGTGTTATGGTAACATGACTGATTTTTAAGGATTGCAATGGGATTTTGATAGGAAACTTTATCCATCGTACGTACAAGCAAGCTGTCATTTCTCAGACTGAAGACTGCCTGTCATTTCAAGACTGCCTCGGTGTCGTGCTTATATTATTTCGATACGACTACCGTCCTGAGGTCTCGAGTTCGATCCCTAGGTCGGACAAAGTGATATTGGATTTTCCATATCAGCCCGAAGTCTGGAATTTGTGCTCGATATGGCGATAGGCTCGCCCCCTATCACATCTGGGACGGGACTAAGCTCGACGAAATGTGGGTGTAACTAGTTGGCTAGTGTGCCTCTGCCTACCCCTTCGGGGATACAGGCGTGACATACAGGCGTGAGGCTCTTTGGGTGACACAATTCTAATCCCCTTTTTCGTAATCAAAGAAGGCGTCGTTGGACTCAATCTGTCCACAGTTGACGGTAAAGCCGAGTGCGCCCGATACTTGACCCTACTCGATGCGCGACCTCGGCTCGATTACGGACCCTTAACAATAACAGCTCTTTGTCTTAAACATTTTTGACAATCGTAAAAGAAGGTCTTTGTGTATCATAAATATGCTATTGTATACATAAAGTACACCCAACAGTCACACACCTAGTCCGGACCCCACACTAGGTGTAACCTGTATCGTGGGTGTCAGAATCTATGAGAGACTTAAAACAAGAGAGATTTAAAATAAATATCTGTACGTATGTGTATTACGGAGTATGGAAGCATTTATGCAGACCGGCATGATACTGGTGGCCACCGATGGACACAAGTTCTATAGGTGGTGGCTGGTATTTTTGGACCGCACATCGCTTACCATCAGGTGTTGTGTGGTCATTTTGCCGTGCTCGGATAAAAAAAACCTGTGGGCCACACATTGCCTTAATGCGGGAATCGAACCTGCGGCTTCTCGCTTCACGGCTACGCGCCCGCTGCGCCATGGATGCTGTACATAATTGCGTTGTATGAAGTTTATACCTGATAACCATTCTGTTGACCTACATTTCACTGCCTCGGTGAGATAGTTGTATTTCGGTACGACTACTCGGTTCGCATCCCGGGTTGGGACTTGGGGGCAAAGTGATATTGTTTTTTTTATTCATTTTAAATTCAGCGTTGCTCTACCACTCAAAACCCTATCGGACCGGTAGAGCCGTCGCGGCCCAAATGTTCTGTAGACGTAGTTACGTACTGTAGACAGTAGACAGTTGTCTACAGTAAAGCTCTGCCACTCAGTGTCTTATCTGTTCCAATCATTTAAAGTATAATGCTTTTTACCAGCTATTTTTTTTTTATTGACAGAGACTGGCACACGCGCAGATGGGTCACCTGATGGTAAGTGATCTCCACCGCCCACCCATAGACATCCAAGACACAAAAGGAATCATGGGTGCTTTGCCAACCTAAAGGAAGAAATGGAAGGGGAGGGAAAAAGGGATTGGGAAAGGAAGGGGGGAAATGGGCGACCGGAAATCTCACTCACCGAACGAAACGCGACAGCAAGCTGCCACTTTACGTCGGTTTTCTGTGAGACAGTGGTATCAAACCGCTCAAGCCGGCCCATTCGTGCTGTGGACGTTACTGTCTACAACGTGACTCTACCACTCAAAGCTTTGTTATAAAATATTAATAACTATAGTACATTTTACACCATGGCAGTTGATGGCACGTCACCCCATTGTTTCATACAAAAGGAATGGGATAATACACTCCATGTCGCCCATTGTACTATTACAATTGTAATCATGTCTTTCATCACATGTTATGGGGTTTAAAAAACGGATTTAAAATGTGTTAATTGTTCGTGGTTATCGTCATGGTATGGGTTTGGTGAGATATTTAAATCATTTTGAGTGGTAGATTTATGCTGTAGATACTTTTCTGCAGTCGGTTTGATACCACTATTTCAGAGGATATTTATGTCGTCTCTTTCTTTCAACCAGCCTTTATTCCACAGTGAAGAGTAGTCGCAACAGATTTTTTCAAGCATGTTGCAGAAAGAATTCGGCATAGTTTTTACGAGGCTCCTCCGGAAGCTCTAGGCCCGGGCAAATCAAATTAGAAAAATCGCTTTGCCCGACCTGGGATTCAAATCCAGTACCTCCCGATCGAAAGCCCATATATGCTACCTCTAGAGTCTAGACCAAGGTGATGCTAATGAAGCGCTGTCTGATGCATTTAAATCGGTGTTTTTTTTTGTGTGTGGCTAAAGGCCGTGGTATTAACGTCCAACATAATGGTTAGTTGCCCAAAATTTAGACTGAATCGTTGCTCTACTAATTTTAAATTCAAGTCTGCCTAGTTGCTTATGCAATCTGAAACCAGTAATAAACATACCTGAACCGTAAATGGGCCAATTAAAAAACCAGCGCCTACAATATCAATTCGGTACATCTTAATAAAGCACTTGTGATGCAATCAAACTTGATCGTTTAATACCACATCCGTCCATTCATTAGTAAAGTCGATACCTTCCGTGACACACAAAAATGACTGATTGCACCTTCTTATTAGTATCTGTGTACCGTCACGAAGCGATTAATCAACATGTATCTTGTGCTGCAACCATTGTATCTATGAATCTGGTGGGGCCTTTAAATAATAAATTATAACCAACTGCCTCGGTGGCGTGGTGGTATTTCGGTACGACTATGGTTCTGAGGTCTCGGGTTCGATCCCCGGGTCGGGCAAAGTGATATTGGATTTTTCCATATCAGCCCGGAGTCTGGAATTTGTGCCCGATATGGCGATAGGCTCGCCCCCTATCACATCTGGGACGGAACTAAGCTCGGCGAAATGTGGGTGTTCTAGTTCGCTAGTGCGCCTCTGCCTACCCCTTCGGGGATACAGGCGTGAGCTTATGGTATGGTATAACCAACAGTCGTTCACATACAGATATGTAAGAGCAAGTCTTAGGAACTACGGGAGATTTTCGGTCTCACAATTCTCAGATCTGAATCAAATATTGATGGGTCGTAAATCGATGCCCTTTCATCTGCATTGGCCCTAGCACCGACTTCAGAGTTAAATTATTTTTGACTTTTTGACACATATAACATAACATAAGCTCACGTCTGTATCCCCGAAGGGGTAGGCAGAGGCGCACTAGCGAACTAGAACACCCACATTTCGCCGAGCTTAGTTCTGTCCCAGATGTGATAGGGGGCGACCCTATCGCCATATCGGGCACAAATTCCAGACTTCGGGCTGATATGGAAAAATCCAATATCACTTTAGCCGACCCGGGATCGAACCCGAGACCTCGGAACCGTAGTCGTACCGAAATACCACCACGCCACCGAGGCAGTCTTGACTTTTTGAAGCTGTATTTAAGTTAAGTTAAGCTCTATTTATTTAGTAGCCTTTCCAAATGAATATGGCTCCAATAGCTCTGAACAATACTCGAAATCGGTCCATGCATCTCGGATATTGCTGCTGATTGCTGAACAATGAACATACATACACAGAGACGAATATTGAAGCTTCTCCTTTTTTGGAGTCCAATAAACCAACGTTGCATTACACTTAAATGAAATAATCGAGTATTAAAACCTCTTTCGACAGCGTTTAGTTACGTATTTTTTATCTGCTGTAACGGTTTAAAAAACGCTATCGCCGTCTCTTTCTCGCGTCACGAGTTGGTCACCGCGATGGTCTTTAGAAGTGAGATAGGTCGCGAGCGCAATCTGCCGGCCGACCCGTGTAACTATACCCCTCCCTTTCCTTTGTGTGAGATGGTACCACAGTGTTGAGCAAATCAGTGTCGCAGACCAATTATTGTGTTCAAAGGGTGTAAACAAATATATCTGGTTACATGAAACGTCTGTTTTGAGTTAGCTGTACATTGGTCGAGAGTGTATATGTCTTAGAATATAAGACAAAGCTTATTATGACTAGGTTCTTCACAATTTGAAAAACAAATGTTCTTGAATGCTTGTTTAATTTTTGTTATGATCTTTAGTTCATTTTGCAATATAACAGATTACCAGCGGTCATGTTATACTATTTCACTCATTTAGGGTATAATTTTACTATTTAATTTACTTGTTAAAGGAATTGGAATAAAGGCTTCGTAATATAAAATTTCCAGATCGTCCTGTTGGAAGCGGCCTACATCCAGTGACTTCCTGCGACCTTTATTAATCTGGAAATCTTTGGGGGAGGACTATGATCAGCAGTGGACGTCCTATGGCTGATGATGATGATGATGATACCTCTAAATATGAAATTGCAAATCACTAGTTACCTGAACACGAGAGTACATTAATATTTCAGTACTACTATGAAATAGCTTTACCTTTTTCAGGTACTCTATAAAACCATTTTCAAACCTGTCTGCGTGTCCGATCATCTTTAAAAAACAAAATCAAAATTGATCCTTCGTATAATGTAAAACGGATGAACGTAAGCCGTGCCTGCCCTTGAGACAAGCCTTATAAAGATATCAAATAGCAGAGATTATCAGATAATGGTATTATCGTCGCTTATTCAGATTTAAAATGTTGCTTGTTTATACATTTATTCGGTGAAACTGTTATTTTATTCATAAAATATCTTGTTTCAAAGGTTGAAATGTGTTGATTAGTTTAAATTATTAAACAATTTTCTATAGCAATGTTGGTAGTGTTTTTGAATATTTATAAGATAAAACCCTTTAAACGATTTGAAGTTACTATAACATAATTCTATGTAAATTTTATATAACAGAAAGGCATTTTAATTACTTAATTGGATTCCTTAAGGAATTCAACTCACGCTCAACATCACTGTTTAAAACTTGGTGTTTACAAATATCAAAAATTAAGAAATATGTAATCAAATTAAATTCAAATTGTACACAGTTTTTGTGCAATTGTTATATCAGATAAGTGCATCAAACCACGAAACGACTGTGCATTTCTCTTCTAGTGCACTGTGCAGTAAGGGCCACTTGAAACTCCGTGGTAAATATCTATTTATCCCAAATCTTGATTTAAAGATAAGAGTGTGCTGTAGGATAAATCGAAATAAGGTGTAACTCTAGTTTAGTAATAGCGCTGCAAGTCGCCCTAATTATTATTTGGACACTAAACATTCTCGAAAAAACTTGAACTACTTAATTACCTCAGCTGTGACAAACACAACACGGCTTTCTACGCTCAGGCGCATAACGCAAACACAACACCGATTCATAACCGTATATCATTCAAAATAGAATCCAATATCCCTTGTACAAACATCCAAGAGATTCTGAACATTTATTTACGTCTGCGGCGATCGTATTTCCTACACACTGACGGCACTATACACCCTGATATTTCACCGTTTAGGATTTGTGTTCTGTTGAAAGGAGATGGATGATATCTCGCTACGGAAACTGCTCTACTATTTTGAATTTTGGGGATACGAGTTTAGGGTTGGTTTTGCTTTTCTGTGGACGTTAGTAATAGGCAGCCTGAGGGCGACTGTCAATGGACGTACGGTTGTGAAACGCACCAAGGATTCGAGTCGTGTACCGTTCCTTTATGATTTAGGCGAATGGGTTTAGTGGCGTTCGGTTCCATTCGCATATTGTGTTTTTATGCCCGAGGCGGAGTTTGTATTGAGAATTCAAACTGGTATGTGCTAGGCTGGACTGACTGGAATACCAATCTAGAAATAAAATGATAACTTTTTGACGATAAATTAATCTTTAACTTAAAGTATGTGATTAAAATAATACAATTTGAGTGGTAAAGCCACGCTGTAGACAGTAACGTCTACAGCATGAATGGGCCGGTTTGATACCACTGTCTCACAGAAAACCAACGTAAAGAGGCAGTTTGCTGTCGCGTTTCGTTCGGTGAGTGAGATTTCCGGAGGCCCATTTCCCCCCTCCCTTTCCCTCTTTTCCCTCGCCTTCCATTGCCTCATTTTAGGTTGGCAACGCGCCCGTGATTCTTTTTGTGTCTTAGGTGTCTATGGGCGGAGATCACTTACCATCAGGTGACCCATCTGCTCGTTTGCCAGTATCAGCTATAAAAAAAACATCTGCTGACATTTTGTGCTTTATGTTTTTTGTCAAGTGGTATTTAGATGAATTCGCCCTCACAGAAAGGTACATGTGGATTCCTTCACTCCTTGCATATTGAGCAGAATATTTAAGAGGGAGGGTAATGAGTATTTAGCCGGGCAGTATGTACCCAAGAGGGTAGACGTCAGGCAGGCAGCCGGTCCTTTCTGCATCATGCTTTATAATTTGAGATAGAATAAGTGCAGGGCGAAAGAAAGAAACCGCAATCACTAGCGATTTTTTTTGTAAATTAATGTCAAATGCAAGATTTCTTACATTCATATTATCGTATAAAAGTAGAAATCGTCGCATCTTATCCTACCCATTTGGACACACGCATCAACTGACATTAAAGTTTCCTTTTCGCATATACAGTAAACTATTCCCTTCCATAAATCTATCCATCGACACAGACAAATCTCAGCTCGCAGCGGGTATGCGCGAAGGAACTCATTTGCACCACGTCGCGACTTCGGTCATACGTCACGTTGACGCATTGACGACGCCCGGCCCCGCCCGGCGAATAAACGGGACCTTTTGTTCAACTTGAGGGGTTCAAAAATGGTACGGAATTTGCAGAAGATGGTGTAGTTTTTGATGAGGAGTCTGAAAATTGGCAGTTGAGAATATGCGTGTGCGTCGGTGGCGTGGTGGTATTTCGGTACGAATACGGTTCTGAGGTCTCGGGTTCGATCCCCGGGTCGGGCAAAGTGATATTGGATTTTTCCAAATCAGCCCGGAGTCTGGAATTTGTGCCCGATATGTCAATAGGCTCGCCCCCTATCACATCTGGAACTGAACTAAGCTCGGCGAAATGTGGGTGTTCTAGTTCGCTAGTGCGCCTCTGCCTACCCCTTCGGAGATACAGGCGTGAGCTTATGAGAATATGCGAAACGTCTCACTACAAAAAGACACATTTGATAGATGGTGTGTATTCCAGGTTTCTAGAGCCATAAGCTGTGCATGTGCATTGTCAATAAATAGGAGAAGAAAAAGAACGGTGTCCTTTTTAATTTTCACGAACTTGCACTTGATTGTTTTTTGTTCTAAATTGTTCTTTATTATCAAAAGTTAAAAATATATCATTTGGTGAATTCATCACGACGATCAATTCATTATTTATCGACGTAAAAGGTGGCGAGATGACCTGGATACCTTCCGCCACGACTGGTGGATGTTTGCTGCTGATCCTGATGAGTGGAGAGATAAAGGGGAGGCCTTTGCCCAGCAGTGGGATGATATGGGCTAATAAGATAAGATAAGAATTCATTACGAGCTTACTAGCCTAAACTGCAAGCTTTATTGTTTGATTATGATGGGGAAGTCCGCAGGTTGCCAAAAGTACCCCTAATGGCCTATGTACTTAATAAAAATGTAAAATAAAATACATAGTAGTATTATGAGTGCGCATAAGTTCATTCTAAAACTTATTAGGATTCTTGTTTACTAGGTCACCAGATCAATCCAATTTACAAATCATTCTACAACGATTTGCAAAAACAATCTCTCACGAATTGTTGTAACATCTGCAGAGTTGTGTCATCGTTCAAAATCGTTGTGTACCAATATCAATTTGTCGAGTTGTCGGTCTGCCACGACACGATGTCTCGAGATGTCAACGATTATACAACGGGTATTTTTTGTGGAAAATGTTCACTGAATTTATTTCTTTCTCTTGAAATTCGATTGAAACTGTCTGTGTATTGCAATCTTAAATATTTTATAATTTTCTTTTTTTTCATCTCTTTTTATCATACTCATATAGATAAGCACAACATATTTTCTTATTGCGGAATGTATTCGGCTTTTTTTATGATGGGCCGCCTGCAAGACTCCCTTTCTGGGGATCTGGTACCGGGTAAATCGTTTTAGTAAAACCGCATTGCTCAACCTGGGATTCAGACCTAGGACCTCAGTGCCAGGTCCACAGATCTTTCTTCCTTCAGGGCAGGTGCCCTTGTCCTACTTCTTTTCATGCATATTGCAGAACGGATTTGGCTTAGTTTTTACAACCGACTGCTCGATTGACATCAACCCCCTGAGGATACAGTTCCAGGCAAATCAAAATAGAAAAATCGCTTTGTTCGACCTGGGAATCGAACCCAGGACCCCCGGTCCATAGCAGGTCACTTAGGTCATTTTAGATATAATTTAATATTCAAGGAATGAAGGTTGGTTTCATCATTATAGACTTGACTTATCAGTTAGCAATCGACATTCACTTATCTGAAACCACGAAAACCTTATCCTCAACATAGCGGTCCAAATTTTTATGTACAGTTTGAGTCATGCTAATGTAAGTCTAAAAACTTGTACCCCGTTGTGACCTTTATAAAACATCGCTTGTACTCCGCAAGGCAACCGTCGTGACATTGTGAAAACGTTAGAATTATGTGAGACCGCAGTCGTGGAATTTAATCCGCTTCGTCACGCGACTCACTGTCAAGGACTTAGGGCTTGTTCTGAGCACTGTTCTTTTGGGATTTAGATTATTTGATACTTTTGTTTTGTTATAACCTGATTCATCTAATTAATTCTTGGTACTGAAACTTGGAATCTCCATCACCGTTGAGATTTTTATCAGAAGATGCCAAATGACAAAGTGATGGTGAGTGATCTTCACTGCCCATCAACCTGTACATCAGAATGAAGTTGACCCTAAATGAAAGGAATCGGGTTCCGAAGGGGAGGAGGTATACTGGACCTCCGGAAATGAGATGTTTCCTTACGGAGTATTAGGGTCGTCTCTTTGAATCTCATCATTTCTGAAGAGTGGTGTTTAAATTGAGGTTCTGGCATAGCGTGCTCGTCATCAAAATAGTCTTAGAGATTGGACGTTCAAGGTACTTGATAGGATTTTTGGATTGTTTTTTAGGAAAATTCCCCCTTGTGATATTTCCGAGGATCAAGCTCCATCGCTCAATGTGAGTACTAAGCAAGTATTACAAACAAATAAATAGGCAAATGAACTCGTATCTAGGGTATACACAGCAGAGAATGCCCCCATTACGGTACGGTGTCGCACTCTCTGTGGTAGGTGGAGGCGCCAGTCGACGCGGCGCCGTCGCACGGATGTCTACAGGGCCGCATCTGTATGGTAGCCTATGGGGGCTAATGAATCTAGGTCGGTAAAAGCCAAACTCATTTACACTATACTATTCTCCCCTTCAATACTTAGTTGAGTGGTTGGGGTGTGATTTGACACAGTATCATTGGCAATGTCTCAACTGGCTTTGGTTGTTAGCATCGCGTGACATTCCACAATGCTTTGCTGCTGAAGCATTGAAAAAAAAAACTTGTTAATACGAAAGTTCTAACGTTAGCTGTTTATTGAAAATATGGTAGTACGTTACAGTACAGTAGTTGATAGGCTGCAGCTTAACTGTGTAGATAATATGAAAGGCAGAAGGCTTTCTGCCTTTCAGGACCAATTTTGTGGGTATTATCCCCCACGAAGACTCAGATTCCGTTCCTGCAATTGAAATGAATACAAACTGCAAAATGCATCGTAAAAATGGCATAATGCGACGTAGCATTATTATTTATATCTGTTTTAGATACAATAAAGTGATACAGATAGATTTACGGACCATCCCTCGTGAATGGTAAGTGGATTGCGAATACGTTATAGATACAAGCGATGTTCTGTTCTACTTTCATATCTATTTGAGCATTGCTACGAATATATTGCCTATCAAAATACAATTAATATATTGTGTCTTCTGAAGAGACACAAAAAGAACTGTAAGTTATAATTCTTTGCAATATAATCGACCGACTTCCAAAAAGGAGAAGGTTCTCAATTCGTCGGTTTTTTTTTATGTATGTTACGCGATATCTCTGCCAAATGTGGACCGATTTTAAAAATTATTTTTGTGTTCGATAGAGCTTATTTCAAGGGTGGTCCCATATAAATTTGAAATCGGTCCGTTAAGTTTTTAAACTCGTGATTATTTCAATTATATTTTAGCCGTGAACAAGTTGACCGCCTAATTCTAAGGCAGTGTAGTTAGGTTATGACCTGAACACATTGCTCTATTGTATAGGTAAATGCTAAATGAATATGGTTTGTCATAATCTTCTTGTGTTTCAAGTTTCAACTGATCCCTGTTGTGAGATGGTAATAAATTAGCGACTGTGGATTCCGATAAATATATTGAATTTGGATATCATTCTAACTTTGCACACTCATCATAGTAACAAAGATAATAAAACATTGTATCCATAATTCATCTGAATCTCCCCTAAAGCTTAAAATATATCAATGAAGTACTGGCCAATTTATGATTTATATAGAAAGTTGGATATCGATCGAGCGAGGGTCGCTTGTTATAACTAAGCGTACGAGAAATAAATCTGAGCAAGTGTGCACTGGTCGCCATGTTGCCATGTCGGACTGTCGACGCCACGTGATAACTTTGTTAAGGGATTTAGACCTAACGAACGAAGAGTGAGTGCTAGAGCCACGCTGTAGACATTAACGTCTACAGCACGAATGGACCGGCTCGACCGGTTGGATACCACTGTCTCACAGGAAACCGACGTAAAGTGGCAGCTTGCTGCCGCGTTTCGTTCGGTGAATGAGATTTCCGGTGACTCATTTTCCCCCCTCTCTTTCCCAATCCCTTTTCCCTCTTCTTCCATTTCTTCTTTTTAGGTTGGCAACGCACCTATGATACTTGTGTCTTGGGTGTCTATGGACGGTGGAGATTACTTACCATCAGGTGACCCATCTGTTCGTTTGCCAGTCTCTGCTATAAAAAAAAAGCTAAGGCTAGAGCATCACCTTGGTCTAGTTATAAATGGATTACGGGTCGCGAAGTTCTAGGTTCAATCCCAAGTTGCGAAAAAGTTGTGTTAAGTCACGCCACGCGACTACTTTGTTCAATTCTTAGGTCGGGTAAATGTTGCCACATCAGATTATCGTCACTGACAACTTTGTTAAAGGTTTTAGACCAAACGATCAAACTAGAGTTAAGTTCTAACTTTGGTCTAGTGGCAGTATATGTTCTGCGAGCCCTGGTAAAGCGGAGGTTCAGGTAAAGGAACCAAAGGTTGTGCGAAACTGGATCCCCGTATGGATAGACGCTACGTACGGTCCATTGTAAAAGCTATGCCCAACCTTTGGTCTAACCCTTTCTGTCACATATTTGCAAAGTGTATTGTGCCGACCCCACATTAGAGTGGAATAAGGGCATATACTATAAGAATCGAAGGTGCATTGCCGTAAAAGTGAAGAAAATTAGGAGAGCGAGAACAGGTATTCCCTGAATAAAATGCAACAGCAATCTCAACTCACGTTAGTTTTCTGTGAGACAATGGTAATCCCGTCCAGGTAATCCATCAATGCTGTAGGCAAACGAGCACGTGGGTCACCTGATGGTAAGTCATCTCCACCGCTCATAGACACCCAAAGACAGAAATGTATCATGGTTTCGTCGCCAACCGAAAAGGAGGGAAATGAGGAGTGAGAAAAGGAGGGGGGAATTGGGCCACCGGAAATCTCATTCACCGAACACACAGTGAACAATGAGACAGTATTATCAAACCGGTTGAGCTGGCCCATTCGTTCTGTAGACATCATTGTCTACAGGATGGCTCTACCAATCAAAACTAGGTTTTACGGGATCCTCAACAAGTTCCATTTTTATTGTATTGATAGGCCCGCCCCCTATCACATCTGGGACGGAACTAAGCTCGGCGAAATGTGGGTGTTCTAGTTCGCTAGTGCGCCTCTGCCTACCCCTTCGGGGATACAGGCGTGAGCTAATGTTATGTTACATTAATGTTTAACAACCGTACCACACCGACAAAATTAAGCGCATTACACACTCGACGAACGGACCGGAATATCGCGCGCTATTGAACCCGCTCCTTTATAACCCCCTTCGGATATTGGCTGTGCTGTCTGGAACACGCGGCGTGTCCCGACTTGTCGGGCCCGTGTTCCCGTGTTACCGGGACTATATTGATGTTTGAACACCTTTGTACTTGATATTTGACGATGTTGGCAACAGGTTTTCGCCTCTTGATGTAAGAATGACAAGACATGCTGAGGTAAAATGTTGAATTTATTGATCAGTTATTGAGGGGTTTGCGGCATTATATCAATTCTGCTACTATCACGTAAATGTATCAATATATTTAGAATTAGTTTCATGTTTTACGTAGTTGTCATGACATTTAACAGGAGCAAGTAAACTGTCGTCGTATCAGTAGATCGACCAGAGTTTTTATGACATTTCTCGCTAGGATCTACGTATCTGTGAGAGGCGTTGGGGACTCGGGTATTTGTTTGGAAATAATTTACGTTGTCGCTACCGAGAAATGTTATATTATATTAACTCATGACTGAGCTACCGGCTGCGAAAATTTTACTTTTAGTCTTTACCTTTCCATTTGACTATCGGCACCATTTGCGGAAACTACAACAAGCTAAAATAAACGTATATAGAAAACTAAAACTATCATAATTTTCGACAAATTAGAATTGTCCAAACTAGTTCAAACGACTACCTTGTCTAAACAGACAAGGTTTTTCGTGAATTTGTGATATACCATTTTTCATTATGGCGGTTATCTATATCTTTTGCGTTCACCAAACAAACTTTCGCTGTTGTGTGAATGAAACAGGCATAGATTCGTTCGCCTTCGTTCGGCCGGTGTGTATCCCCATCACTATATATATTTTCTGTAAATTTAACTTGAGGTTAGGACTAACTATAGTTTAGTAATAGTAGTGCAAGTCACCCTTATTCGTGCTGTTCATTGGCTTGACAAACTACTAGTCCGCCAATAAACTAGATAATAATCCATTGCCAATTACCATAAACATGGGACATTAGGACTCTATTCCAATTACGCGATAGGCGGGCCGCGGCCCTTCGCGGATAACATTCGTACTGTGTTCGCACACGCTTGCCAACTTTACGACGCCAATAAAAAGCTAATCGCATAACACAGATATGTACGATAACTCGTCGAGTGTAAACGAGTTATTATCTAATTCAAGCATAGTTTTAAGTTCGAAGATTAATTTAATAGATAAGATCAAGATAAGGACTTTGGCTCGCATTGTTAAGAAGTCATAAGATGTATAATAAACACCCACAAAAACTATACGGGCAAAGGAGCAGCTGGGTCAGCTGATAAGCGATCTCCACCGCTCGTAGGTACCTCAAGACCTATGGACATGATAATTTTTATAGCAGAGACTGACAAACGAGCAGATGGGTCACCTGATGGTAAGTAGTCTCCACTGCCCATAGACACCCAAGACATAAAAATAATCATGGATGCGTTGCCATTCTGAAAGGAAGGAAATAGGGATGGAGAAAAGGTGGGGGTAATTAGGCCACCGGAAATTTCACTCACCGATTGAAACGCGACAGCGAGTGGCAATGAATTTACATGATTGCACATGTCACGTTAGTCTGGACAATATACTTCATCACCTTTTGGGGGCTTTTCCATTATTATTATCATGTAAATTCAAATATAAGTCATATTATTATGCTAAACACGCGATGTTTTAACGCCATCTATGTTTTTCAACTAAATTGATGTAGCGAAATAAAAAAAAACAGAAAGGCTTTTCAAATACCAGAACACAAGTTGTAACTCAGATATACGCTGGCAACATTCCGGTGCCGCGGATATCACTATTCACGGTATATATCCAGTGTAAATCCAGAATGGAGTGAGTATAGTCCTATGACAAAAGAAAAACAAGGACTTGGCATGACTACGTAAAAAACCTGCATGCCTAATGTATAGAGAGAAATCAAAATGGCGACTTGGCGACAAAAAGATCCCAGTAATATAGCAGTTAGGCATCTTCATATTCCGAAATTAAAAATAAACATTATTATCAATATTAAAAAAAAACACTATATTTTTATTAAAAATCAATAAGCATTTACACGTTATTTATTTAAGTCTTATGACACGGTGACAACTTGCTAATATGTTCGAGAATTAGATCGATAAACTAAAATGGACCAGCTTCAAATAAATACGTTGCTATCGTCGTTACGCCAAGTCCTTATTTATCTTCTGTCATTGGTATAGTGCCATACCAGCCTTCCGTTTTGTCTGAATCCAATGTCGATCTCGGTGAATAGGTGGGCGGGGCCAGTACGTTTGCGGTTGGATTTTGCAATTGTAAAATTTTTGTGGGGAAATGTGTAGGGTTTCACTTTTAAATTTAATTTGTTTCGGGACTAGCTTTTGTGAAATTCGAATCCATAAGTAACGTACTAGTGGTATAATATACGCTATGTTCTAATCCAGTTCATGGTCCACCTGAGTGATAAATTTTACCTTAATATGTTCAGTCGTTAAGGTTGTATTCATTAATAGACATTTGAAATGCAGTAATAGTTACTAGTATTACTGCAATATTTATATGTTATGTTACAATCCTACTGGATGTTTACAAAATTTAAGCTAAATTCTATTTGTATATAACGTAGTCATAATAATAAACAACTAGCACTACTTTGCTTATTTATAACTTTGTTTAATTGCTTATTTTATTTGTTTCAGGTAAGTGCAGTTTATTATCATATATACCAAAGAAATCTGCTCACATTCATGCACCAAAAGGTAAGATGAACTATGTGATATTTTTAAGATCATGTGAATGCATAAATTCAAGATTTCAGAACGAACTTTTTGTATGAACGTTTCATATTGATATACCTCTATCACAATACAAATCTTGGTGATTGATAGATTCTACCACCAATAAATTTTAATTTTTGTATTGGATTGTTAAAAAAGGAAAATTGCCAATTTCGACGACTCGCTACCCGCTCGACCATCGTGGTCGCTATTTTAATGGCGGCACACAGTAGCAACATTGGAAATACTGTAGAAACGCATCGGCTCCGATCGCGTCCAATCTCCGGCCCGTGTTACAATGTACGGCCAATTTTACATTCACTCTGATTTATAACCGTCTAGTCTGTAGTGGAGGAATCACGGCAGTATTATCTTTATATTGTCTTCTTCCACCTGCCTTTATCCCACTCCAATGTGACGTCGGCGCTACACACGCACTGTGCTAAAAGGCCTCGGTTGTGTTTCGGTAAAAATAAATGTAATGTAAACTATCGCACGACGTGTTTGTCTTACCCACGTCAAAACCGGCTTTAAAATCAAATTTTTCTTTCTACCTGCCCTTATTCCACCTTAATGTGGGGTCGGCGCAACACACTTTTTTCAAGCAGAGAGGATTTGGCTTAGTTTTTACGACCGGCCGCCTGCCTGACGTCAACCCCTATGAGGGATCCAGTCCCAGGCAAATTAAATTAGGAAATTTGCTTTGCCCGACCTGGGAATCGAACCCAGGACTTCTCGGTCCACAGCCCATACATGCTTCCACTAGACCAAGAAGGCTTTAAAATCAAATACCCAAAGTAAAAATCAACAAACAAAATATCGTCAATAAACGTCTATGAATAAGCTATAATTTCGTCTCAATTTCGAAACCGATACCACAGAAACGGTATCGATACTCATTACACTCAATACATCACTATAATAAAGAGGTGTACACACGACGCAGACGACGCCGACGGATGGAGGCCAAACGAGCCGCGTCCGAAAAGGCACAAGAATTTTTCACCCCGTGGGAAATAACGGCAATTCTTTTTGTTGCGCCAGTATCGGAGATTGTATCGGTTGGCGGGTACTTGTGAGATGTGAGGCGCAAGCGATGAGAGGCGGGATGATGAAGTAAAGTTTTAATTTGTCTCGTTATATCCACTCTTATGAGTTATGTCACTTCAAGGTGGCGCAACAGACATTTTTAATTATGTTGCATAAACGTTTTGGCTTTAGTTATTACTATCATTCTTTGCCTATCTACAAAGACAATTTATGAGGAATTTATCAGCAATTTATCAGGGATTGTGTCAGAAAAGCATGATTCCGACTTTAGGATTCGAACCTCGCTCACAGCCAATTTAAGCTATTGTTAATAATAATAAATACACCCAATAGTCACACACCTAGTCCTGACCCCACACTAGGTATAACCTGCATCGTGGGTGCAATGCGGGAATCGAATCCGCGGCCTCTCGCTTCACAGCCGGCTACTCGCCCCTGCGCCACGGAGGCTGTTAAACCAGCTGTTAAAGCAAGAATTCGAGTATTTTATGTATTATTTTGTTTTTGATAAAACATAGTAATGAAAAGATAAACCTTTAAACCCCTGTATCCAATGAACGTCTTGTCCTGTGTGATTGATGTCTAGTTGGTATCACTCTGCATTCTGGTATAGACTGACAAGCGATCTGGTGATCTTTGATAGTAAGTGATCTCCACTACCCACAGTGTAAATTCAAAATGGGGAAAGAGAGCGGTAATTTTAGGCACTGAAAATCTTACTCACTGAACGAACCGCAACAGCGAGATGCCACTTTACGACGATTTCTTGGAAATAGTGGTGTTAAAGCGGTCAAGGCGGCGCATTCGTGTTATACATACATACATAAGCTCACGCCTGTATCCCCGAAGGGGTAGGCAGAGGCGCACTAGCGAACTAGAACACCCACATTTCGCCGAGCTTAGTTTAGTTCCGTCCCAGATGTGATAGGGGGCGAGCCTATCGCCATATCGGGTACAGATTCCATTAGTAGTTAGTTATTAGTTAAGTAAACCAAGTAAAGATTCCTATAAACATCCTATAGCCTCGTATCAAGATCTGTAGATGACCTATTTCCCGTCAATTTCCGCCTTCATCCTACACATTTGGCCACGCAACATGTTATTGTGTCGTATTGTTATTACGGCGGTCGGCGCAGAGGCGGTATTATGCAATTTGCGGTCGATACCGTCAACTCGCGACTTTGTGAAATGAGCTGAGTAAACGGTATATAACTACTTATGAAGCGTCATGGACCATGGTAATCTTTCTAATTATATCTCTTATGTTTAAGTAGTGATCAACTATAAAACTATTTTGTCCCTTTCTTCTTTACCTATAAGGGCGTCTTGACTGTTGAATAATTAATATGAAGGCGCATTTAGACCACTGCCTCGGTGGCGTGGTTGTATTTCGGTACGACTACTGTCCTGAGGTCTCGATTTCGATCCCCGGGTCGGGCAAAGTGATATTGGATTTTTCCATATCAGCCCGGAGTCTGGAATTTGTGCCCGATATGGCGATAGGCTCGCCCCCTATCACATCTGGGACGGAAATAAGCTCGGCGAAATGTGGGTGTACTAGTTGGCTAGTGCGTCTCTGCCTACCCCTTCGGGGATGCAGGCGTGAGCTTATGTTATGTTTATGTTATTTAGACCATGTCATAGAGAACCTATGTACAAAAAATCCTATTTAGTTGGTTACCCTAGTTGGTTGCTACAAAGAATACATTTCCACGAATTTCAGTTAACGATATTATTTAATCTAAATCGAGTTGACCATAGCGAATAATGGTCCAAGGAAAACTTCAAATATTCTTATACCTATTGTGACAGTCTCCGTGGCGCAGAGGGCGAGTAGCCGGCTGTGAAACGAGAGGTCGTGGGTTCAATTCCCGCACCGAGACAAATGTCTGTGTGGCCCACAGATATTTGTTTCGGGTCTGGGTATTGTGAGACCGAGAGTCTCTCGTAGTTTCTGACACCCACGATACAGGTTGTATCTAGTGTGGGGTTAGGACTATGTGTGTTGGATGTATTTATTTATTATTATTATTATTTTATTTATTTATTTAAAGACAGTGTTTATTAGTAAATAATATTTCGCAAAAAAAACACCATGTACATTCCTCAGCTTCAAAATATTGTCAAACACACGAAGACACAAACAAATAATTTGTGTATAGTCTTATTTTTTTTTTACTGAGTACAATTTAATATAAAATATTGCAAACAATACTGCCTCCGTGGCGTGGTGGTATTTCGGTACGACTACGTTTTTGAGGTCTCGGGTTCGATCCCCGGGTCGGGCAAAGTGATATTGAATTTTTCTATATCAGCCCGGAGTCTGGAATTTGTGCCCGATATGGCGATAGGCTCGCCCCCTATCACATCTGGGACGGAACTAAGCTCCGCGAAATGTGGGTTTTCTAGTTCGCTAGTACGCCTCTGCCTACCCCTTCGGGGATACAGGCGTGAGCTTATGTTATGTTATGTTATGTTATGTTATGTAAAAAATACTTTCACTGCAGTTAAACAATACCATAAACATAAAAAGCATGTAAAAAGTACTTTCGTTAGTGAATAATTTAAAATTATAACAATACTTTCGGCGCTCATTATTGTTGAAAGTAAAACTGAATGTTGTTTATGTTCCCACGGTCATTTATTTAGATTATTGCATGAAATAATAATTTGTATATCAACTCTCACAATTTGCGATTATGTTTATGTACCTCTACATCATAATAAGATATATTATGTTATTATTTCCACCTGCCCTTTTCCCACATTTCGATAGGCAAGCTATTATAGGGGTGTTTGTAAATAATTACAAGTTTAAAAACTTAACTGACCGACTTCAAATCGGATCGTGACCAAATTTATATGGGACCACCCTTGAAATAAACTCCATCGAACACAAAAAGTATTTTGAAAATCGGTCCACATTTGGAGGAGATATCGAACATATATAAAAAAAAACAGACGAATTGAGGACCTCCTCCTTTTATGGAAGTCGGTCGATAAATGAGATTAGATAAAAATATGTCTCATCTGGTTATCAGATTAGTGAAGGTCGATGTACCACTGTCTCCCCTACCATTTGAATCCACAACATCGACCAATGTTTGCAAGTATGTTGTTGATATTAACAATAAATTAGTTTGAATAGAAACAGCTGTACTCCAGGGAGCTATTCCAGTTTCGTGAACATGTTCTAACCTAAACTCTAATGTGGGTTATATTTGAACCAATTGTCTGAACTAACTACAATAAATTTATCACTTGGGATGATTCATTTGGAAGTTACGTTGTATTATAATTGAGTGGTAGAGACGTAACAGTTATGGCTATACGATGGGGCCGGATCGACCGATTCGATACCACTAACAGAAAAACGACAGTTTGTTTCGGTGTTTCTTCTCAGTCATCAAATGCAGCCGCCATTTTTTGAACTTATTTGACATGTCAATTAAATGTAAAGGCTGTACTGTCTCGGTAGCGTAGATGTATTGCAGTAACTACCGTCCTGATTTCTAAGGTCTCGGGTTCGATCCCCGAGTCGGGCAAAAGGATATTGGGGTTTTCTGTTCATCATTATTTTCATAATCTTTGGGCGCGGCATATGTCCAGCATTGAACGTTGATGTTGAAGTCTAGATTTTCGCACGAATTGGCGATGGGCTCGATCATATCATGGGCCATAAAACTTGCCAAAATAGGTGTATTAATTGCGCATCTGCCTACTCATCCGGGGATGACAGGCATGTGTGGATGAATGTAAAGGCGATAATTATTTAATTTACAGAAACAGTGGTTGAATTTGAATAATAATAATTACTTTCAAGTGATCTACTTAATCTATTTGCATTACAACAGAAGACCCTTGTAGCTGACAGAATTATAACAATGTAATTTATTTTACATTACATGTAGGCTTCATGCTGCCTCACTCAACATAACCGTTGCAAAATAAATCAAAGGTAACAAAAAAAATCTATTACATCTTTTGGATCATAAATTAGAAAACAGCTATTTATAAGTTACTAATTCTCACCCAATAGTGGGTCCCGTCAGTTCCCTAATTTTTTGCCTTCGTCACAAAGGTCTTTTGTCACCGACGACCGGGCCCTTCGGACCACTATTTCTTTTGTAGTTTTTTTTGTTCAAAGCTTGTCCCAACTCGCGTTTCTTGTCGAACAAGTTGAGACTTGATTTCGTAACCGATAACTTCGTTTTTGGTTCTTAGCGGTTCCTTTTGTGAAGTTTTGTGTTCAGGTTAAGTAATTAGGTGCATTGTCGTCTATTTGAAGTTTTTTGTTTATGATCTTTGTTTCTTTCTTTCTGCGTGGCGTTATTCCGGCTTAATGCCAGGATCCGCCTTCCACTTAAACGCTACCACTTCGTTCTTCTTTGTGTTTGTGATCAATTGCATTTAAATGGTCAGTAGTTGATGTATTGATGATTTTATAATAGGTTGCTTTATTGTTGTGTTGAATAAATTGTTTCGGTGGATAAGTGATGCCATTTACTCTTACAATTAAAACAATTGTGGACATTTTATTCAGTACAGTTTAAATATATACTTAGTTTTTGATATGGTATATATTAATCTCTTTTTATAGAAAACTGGGCAACTTTTCATATTCAATTAGCTTTTGCTCGCAGCTCCCAGCGTTGAATACTTTTTTATTACGTCTCAATATAAAAGTTGAATTCCCATTTAACACATTTATAGCTTTAATTTTAAAATATCCTTTCTCTTTTTTTGTATCATCGTCTTTATCATCAGCCACAAGTCGCCCACTGCTGAGGATAGGTCTTCATCAATGATATCCAGATAGACCTGTATATTTTGTATACATCGTAAAAAGAATTTGTATAAGGAAACTATTTGATTTTTAAATTCTCGCCTCGATTGACGACGACTTTGTAACCACGTGGTGTCTACATATTGTTGTTTTCTACATCTATCTCATACATAGTCAAGCACTCTTTAGTCCTTGAATACACGTCGATTGCGTAACACAATTTCAAGTCAACAGTCCGTGGTCAACGTACGTTTATCGCATAGTCCACGTTCCTCATTAACATTCAGCGTCCGATCGACGCCTCCGCTGTAAATTCTGTGGCCGTATCGACTAGCGAGTAGCGACCGCCCGGCGCATATCTCCACGTGTGCTGATTACACGCACGATACGGCGGTTTTGTGAATGCTCCGGTTTTACTTTCGTTCGGTTTCATAATGTCTCAAGTTTAAGAATATTTAACAAAAGCTGGCAAAGGAGCAGGTGAGTCACATCATGGAATCATGGGGGCGTTGCATTGTTGCAAATGACCGCCATTTATGCCATCCGAAATTGGGTGTATTGAATTTAGATAGTTGTTAATGGTAATGACATTGCTGATAGGGAAAACGAAAACGATCATCGTTTTTGTAAACTGTCAAAATTCGGTCCCCAGAAGCGTTTAAACCTAATTCATATTATGCCTGTGTGTTATTTAGTTATTAATTGTCCCATAGATCAAATGGTATGTTAGTCCTATAACTAGTAAGGTCTTTATCGGTCCCAAGACTATTGTAGACAACTATGATCCAAAACTTCCCGCTATCAACTACGAAAGTTTTCAATTTATACGTGGTATGTATGACACTCCCGCATCGACAGTCACGTCCCAGCCCGAACAACTTTAGTCGTCGGTGCACTCGTTCAACGAGGTGAATTCTTAATGCGGAGTGCAGTCGCGGGAGTTTATTATACCGTGGCATAAAATGTTCTCGGCAATATTCAAAATGTTGAAATGTTGTTAAGTTTTGAAAATGGTTGTTGAATTCTAATTTAAATCTTAAATCATATTCAAATATATTTTTAAAATAAATAACTGCGCCCAACAGTCACACACCTAGTCCTGAAACCACACTACGTATAATCTGAATCGTGAGTATTAGAAACTATGAATGATTTTTATGACATTCGGTCTCACGACACCCTGACCCGAAACAAATATCTGTGGATCACATAAATAATTTTAATTATTATCGAAAAAAGGCGAGAAGGGTACATGAGCTTTGAACCGGAAGGTCCTGGCTTCGATTTCCAAGTTGGGCGAGTTGTTTTTTGAACACGATTTGTCCGGGACTAGATACCTCAGAAGCGGTTTGACGTCAGACAGACAATCAGTCATAAAATTTAAACCAAATCCTTTCTGCGATTTGCTTGAAAAAGTGTGTTGCGCCGATCCCACATTGAGGTGGGATGAGGGCATGTAGAAAGATCCAAAATAAGCATTTGCTGACATATTATTCTCTAATTTTAAAACGCACGAAACATTTAAGGCCTTCTTATGTCTTTAAGAATTTGGTACTGTACGGACAGCCAAGACAAGTGTCGAAGGTTCGAGACCAACCCCAAAAAGAGCATACACCTCTGACTTTTTTACGTTAAGTGTATTTTCGTTGTGAATTATCGCTTGCTTTAATGGTGAAGGAAAACATCGCGAGGAAACCTGCATACTTGAGAAAATTCTTCACACGTATTTTCTACCAACCATTAGGCCAGCGTGGTAGACTAAGACCTAACCCCTTTCACTGGTAGAGAAAGCCCGTGCCCAGCAGTGGGACAGTAATATTACAGGGCTAATATTATTGTATATTTTTGTCTACTTCTTCGGGGATAACAGGCGTAAATAAGTGTTCAAAGATTACATAATTATAAGATGATACAGCGTTTCTTTTCAAATCAACCGAAACTCATTACGATAACTGTTTCCTCGCAAAAACGAAAATCATCGGTTTCTAATGCCTTTAATATATCCGTTAGTATTTCAGTTAAGTTAATACATCCGTGGTAGTTCCATGACATAATGTCCGGTGTATAAATAAAAATGTACGGTCCAGTCAAATGTGAACGGTGAAGCGCTAGGTTCAATGCTGAGCTTAGGTAATGACATATCATAAGCTCATGCCTGTATCCCCGGAGGGGTAGACAGAGGCGAGCTAGCGAAACTAGAACACCCAAATTTCGCCCAGCCTTGTTCCGTCCCGGATGTGATAGGGGGTGAGCCTATAGCCATATCGGGCACAAATTCTGGGCTGATAGTAAAAAAATTAATATTACTTTCCCCGACCCAGTAACGAACCCGAGACCTCAGGACGATAACCCTGCTGCGCACGTCGTACCGCTACGTCACCGAAGGAGTCAATTTAATAAGGTACCTAATGATTTGAATTTTTAGATTTAAATAATTTTGTCGGGATTTACTTTTGTTCTATACATGAAGATAGATCATGTAAGGTAATTAAGCTCCTCAAATCGTGTACATAAACGTGCAACTTCGACATTTGTTCATCATCAGGCATCGAACCCGTGACCTTTATCAGCAGTCCGCTCTCTAAGACTAAGCTATCGTTGCTAAAAATATATCATTAATTATTCACTAAAATGTCGTACATAAACCTTGACGATAATATAAAGCAATCAATTTATTTTTAGCTAAGGAAATGGCAGATTTTAGGGTCATAGTACACTGTGCATTTATACGGCGATGTAATATTTCATTAAGTTACTATGCGATACTCTTGCATTCTTTAGTGTTCAGAAGCTCTGACTGGATCACTAAGAGGGGGTTGCCGTCAGGCAGGCATCCGGCCGTAAAAACTTAGCCAAATATTTTCTGCAACATGCTTGAAAAAGTGTGTTGCGTCAACCCCAGATTAAGGTGGGATAAGGGCAGGTAGAAAGAAAAGTCATACCTAAATAGACATTAGTCTTGATTCTGGATTGAGATACGACTATGGACTGCCTCGGTGGCGTGGTAGTATTTCGGTGCGACTACGGTTCTGAGGTCTCGGGTTCGATTCCCGGGTCGGGCAAAGTGATATTGGATTTTTCCATATCAGCCCGGAGTCTGGAATTTGTGCCCGATATGGCGATAGGCTCGCCCCCTATCACATCTGGGACGGAACTAAGCTCGGCGATATGTGGGTGTACTAGTTCGCTACTACGCCTCTGCCTACCCCTTCGGGGATACAGGCGTGAGCTTATGAGCTTATGGATTGAGATAAAAATCTGATGTCATGGATATCAGGAACTCCCTGAGACTTCTGTATCAGAACATCCAATCCCGAACCAAGTATTTGTGGATCACATAAACATAGTAAAGGAGGTCGGTTCCCAGGAGTGGGACAGTAATATTACAGGGCTGATATTATTATTCTTATTATAAACATTTGTGACGATATAATCGAAAAAATGAAAAAAAAAAAAACGATTTCGGTTTGGAAAAAACACATTTTATTCAAATTTACGTGATGAATTATAACACCTGTCCCGCATCGCATGTGAAAATCTCTCCAGCCAAAAATCGCTACTACTCGTGAGCTATAACCCTAAGTTGGGTTGGTAAAATAATTATTTCGGTCAAGTTAGTAATATCGGAAGTGTGGGCGATTGTTACGCGTTGACGTTTTTTTATTATTTTCGTGGGTTCAATGTACGTTTTAGTTGTATCCGGTCTCCCTTTACCATTAAGGTGAGTTGATGGTGTAGTCCCGTTTGTTACTAAGCCTATGGGTATGGATTATCCATTGTTATAGACAGCCATAAATATGGCTGATTCCAAGAAACTCCAAATGGAATTTCTTACAAAGAAAGCTTATTTTCGTCATAAGGTTTAATACCTTGGCAAAGTATGTAGGAATTTATTTTCTATCTACAATTCTTGTTCAATTGTAATTCATAGATTCACGCCTTTTTTCCATAGAGGGAGACAGAGGTAACTAATTTCTATAATGATTTCTTAGGTTTCATCATCATCATAATCATCATCAGCCATAGGACGTCCACTGCTGAACATAGAATGATTAATTCTTAGGTTTACGCGAATGATGTTCATTGAAATGAAACACTTTTACGGATTTTACCGCGTTTCGTTTTATATTTATTTTATTTTTAGACCCGACGTTTCGAAAGCTTTACAGCTTTCGTGGTTACGGGTAGAAGGCTGTAATGTTTCATTTCAATAACTAATTTCCTCTTGCTATGGCTGTTACATACCGAATTTGCCACAATTCAGTCTCATATAATTTTGACTGCCTCGGTGGCGTGGTGGTATTTCGGTACGACTACGGTTCTGAGGTCTTGGGTTCGATCTCCGGGTCGAGCAAAGTGATATTGGATTTTTCCATATCAGCCCGGAGTCTGGAATTTGTGCCCGATATGGCGATAGGCTCGCCCCCTATCACATCTGGG
Organism: Clanis bilineata; assembly: GCA_036417725.1. Classification (NCBI taxonomy): domain Eukaryota; kingdom Metazoa; phylum Arthropoda; class Insecta; order Lepidoptera; family Sphingidae; genus Clanis; species Clanis bilineata. The sequence goes on along the minus strand of CM071154.1, from coordinate 15,248,198 downwards.
ACGGAACTAAGCTCGGTGAAATGTGGGTGTTCTAGTTCGCTAGTGCGCCTCTGCCTACCCCTTCGGGGATACAGGCGTGAGCTTATGTTATGTTATATAATTTTGACTTGGCCTTGCTCGACTTACTCTAACTTATCTCGGACTAAGTCAGGATACATTCTAGGAGGTTCCTCTTCCAACTATATCAATTATGTATGTTGACTTACCTATTACTTTCTAACGGCCAGTTTCAATAATCAATCTCATTTTTTTTTTATAGCAGAGATTGGCAACCAAGCAGATGGGTCACCTGATGGTAAGTGATCTCCACCGCCCATAGACACCCACAAAAGGAATCATGGGTGCGTTGCCAACCTAAAAAGGAGGAAATGGAACGGGAGAGGAATGGGATTGGGAAATGGGCCACCGGAAATCTCACTCACCGAACGAACGCAACAGCAAACTGCCACTTTACGTCGGTTTTCTGTGAGACAGTGGTATCTAACCGGTCGAGCCGGCCCATTCGAGCTGTAGACGTTACTGTCTACAGCGTGGCTCTACCACTCTAAGTTGGAATGTGCAGATAGATTACAAGAATTAGCCAATAAGAACACAGTTTGAACATGCCTCTGTCAAATGACTTGATTTGATTGGTTCATAATCGTGATCTATCTGCACTCTAAACTGAGATCGTATATTGAAACCGGTCGTAAAACCGTTTCAAGTATACCAATCCACATTTTAATTTTAACAAGAGATAGGTACTCTATTACAATTACGTAACGTTTCACACTTGTGCGACGTTTGTGTGCGTGTGCGGTGTATAATGTGTAAGGACAACGGGCTGAAGGATGGGTGACGTACGTGTCTCTCGGCTGTGAGCGTTTCTTGCATGTCAACTAATGTGTGTGCGTCAGTTCGGCACAGCCACCTTGTGATAGTGAAAAAGTTTTTTAAATCATTGATATATTATATACCTAGATGCACAGTTGACGCTCGGAAAATGGGACAGCAAACGAGTGCTTAAGCACTTCTTTTCCCTACAGTCGGACGTCGATAGAATTCTAAATTTTTATTATTAAAAAATTTAAATAAAATAACGCTTGCTCATTTCGTTTAAAAAGCTACTTTATAACATTTGCACAGGGTTATAATTGCGTTGATTTAATTAGAACTTGTGATCTTTTTCTTTGTTTTATTGCTGATACCACTTTTTATGACGATATTTGTAGAGAACTGTGCATCTAGGATATATTAAATCAATGTTTTAAATGAATAAATAAATTAGAGTTTATTATCCCTCAGAGGGGTTGACGTTAAGGAGGCAGTCGGTCGTAAAAACTAAACCAAATCTATTCTGCAACATGCTTGAAAACGTGTGTTGTGCCGACCCCACATTAAGGTGGGATAAGGGCAGGTAGAAAGAACTAAATTGAAGTTTATTGCGCGAAACCTACATTAGACCTGTTTCTTCTACCACCTGTTATCACACTTCAATTTAGGGTCGGCGCAACAAACTCCTTCAAGCATGTTGCAGGAAGGATTTGACTTATTGTTATTGTCTGACTTCTAGATCCAATTCCGGGTAAATCAAATTTAGAAACAGCTCTTTCTAAATAACTTAGGCGGATTTTAAACTGAGAAGAATTTCATCACGTGCAAATTCTACAGGCCTGTAAAGTTGGCGACATGGCACTTATTCCATTTTGGCTGTAAAAAAAATGATTTATAGTAATTCAACTGACCAATTTATCCAAAACTTAAAAAAAATATATATCTCACCAGAACTCCGAATTATAACACTCTCAATACCTAATCACAAGTTTAAAAACATAACGGACCGACTTCAAATCCGATCGTGACCAAATTTATATGGGACCACAGTTGAAAGAAGCTCTATCACACACAAAAAAAAAATTGAAAATCGGTCCACATTTGGAGGAGATATGGCGTAACATACATAAAAAAACCGACGAATTGATGACCTTCTCCTTTCAGGCCTTGGAAATCGGTCGAAAATAATTAAATATATCTCACCAAAACTCCAAATTATAACACTCTTAATGATTTCTTTACGTCAATGTTATTCATTGAAATTAAACTATTTTTCGTGAGGAGTCTGACCCGTGACCACGAAGGCTGCAAAGCTTTCGAAACATCGGGCATAAAAATTAAAACCAAATCGTGATATAATCCGTAAAAATAGTTTAATTTCAATGTATAACACTCTTAACACAAAATGAAACCCTTATCCGCCAGCACAACGCGCAACACCCAACCGTACTCGATATTTCACACACGATAGCATACTTATTCAGCGGATCAGAGGTGTTGGGGGTGATTTATTCACGGGACTACTCGGTTTAGATTGTTGCCTGACTGACTGGCGGTACCGATGTCTTACGTCGCGCTGTGTGGTCTTGGAATGAAGAGGGATATTAGGTAGATGTAGGGACGTTTATAATTTTAGTAATAACTAACTTGCGTCGGTGCTTAACTGCCTCGGTGGCGTGGTTGTATTTCGGTACGACTACCGTCCTGAGGTCTAAGGTTCGATACCCGGGTCGGGCGAAGTGATATTGGATTTTTCCATATCAGCCCGGAGTCTGGAATTTGTGCTCGATATGGCGATAGGCTCGCCCCCTATCACATCTGGGACGGAACTAAGCTCGGCGACATGTTCTAGTTCGCTAGGGCGTCTCTGCCTACCCCTTCGGAGATATAGGCGTGAGCTTATGTATGTATGTATGTAATAACTAACTTTTGTCCGCGACTACGCCCGCGTGAAAGTCTGTCCCGTCGTATTTCCTTTTCACCACCTTATGGGATGAATTTCCAAAAATCCTTTCTTAGTGCTCGCCTGTACTGTACTGAACCATAGCTGGGCACGTATCTTCTCTACTGATAAGAGGGGTAGGCCTTAGTCTACCTCGCTGGCATAAGCGGGTTTGTAGACTTTACATACCTTTGCCATTTTTGTGAAGAAATTCTCAGGTGTGTCTGGATTCCTCACAATGATTTTACGAATGAATAGAAAAGTCATGGATGCTCAGGTTCATTTCGAACCGAATAATATTAGTTTAAATCATAATTTGAGTGGTAGAGTCGCGCTGTAGACAGTTACGGCTCGACCGGTTTGATAGAAAAAACTGACTTAAAGTGGCTGTAGTTAGGTCGGCAACGCACCCATGATTATTTTTGTGTCTTAGGTGTCTATGGGTGGCGGATTTACTTACCATCAGGTAACCCTCCAGATCGTTTGCCAGCCTCTGCTTAAAAAAAACTGATTTTAAAACCACAATCATTACTTGCGCTGTTATTTGTTAAAGTTACTACGTACTCCTTCATCTGATGTTTGGGACCATCGAAAATAATCTAGAAAATCGATCCACATCTTCCGGAGATTTTAAAATCGGTTGTAAACGAGTTAACAGGAAAACGAAATAAACCTAATTATGTAAGCAACACTTTGGAAACAAGCTAGTCTTCTTTCATAACGTAATTCAGAAATTGTGAGTTACAAATCTCAAAATGTATTCCAAATACAAATGTACCAAAATTGTACAATTCCCACGTATGCGATATACATTATCAGAGCACAATACATCGGGCAGTACAAGATTTACTTCCTTAATGCGTCCGAGATGTGTCGATAAGAAGTAATGTTCCGCATAATGGAGTGAAACGTACTTGGGCATCGATTACGTGTGAGAAACCGCGTGGATTGCGCGTGGTTTCCGAACACGCAGTATACGTACGTCTCTTAAAATAACCTCGGAATACTGAAACACTACTTACTTTGACTGCTACTTAGCCCTCATTCGCACGAGAAAATAGCGTATAATAAATATGTATTTGAAAATCATTATTGTCCTGTGTCTAATAAGGTATATTCTACATACCGCCCAACGCCCGGCATTTACAAAACGCGGTGTTTTAAATAGTCACGGGCGGCTCGGCCTCCGGTGGCCTATACGCTTATGTGCTTTCAAAAAAGCTTTCGTGCGAATTAACGCTTTCCATTGCTATTCGCAATATAATAATATTGATAATTATATGGCCTCAAATGACTAAAACATGAATATTTTAATTGCGTTTCAATATAAGTATTTATAGTATAGTATGTCGACTTGAGATATGTATCAGTTTTATACTATTCATCATAATCATCATCAGCCACAGGACGTCCACTGCTGGACATAAACCAGCGTCGTTATACTATTACGTCGCCAAAATTAAGTGCTGGCCACATCACGTACGCAGCACGCCTCGCCCGGGGCTGGATCACCAGACAGGCCGAATACTTTCCACAGCATGCTTAAAAAAGTGTATTGTGCTAACTTTGGTGTGGGGGAGGGCACGTGGAAGAAGATTTACAACCGACGAGTTCCTGGCACGACTTATGCGTGATATAATACGCTACGGAATTAGTGCCTCGTGTCGAATATTAGATTATGCGGAGGACGGAATGCGCTAATGGTCGCACTCGTGTGCCTTCTATTGTGACGGGATCTGGGTTGGCACGTGAATATGGGATGCTTGGTGTTCTTTAGCCAATGTACTCGTTTGTGTTAAATGTATGGTGTGAAATATTTACATATACTCGGGTATTAATAGGACCAATGGTACTTCCTAGCTGTCATAGTTTTGGTGATACTGATTCTTCCTTTTTCTTTTATTTCTTTTGTAAATTAAAAAAGTTTATACAATGCTTATGTCGATTTAAATGTCACATAAAACATAGTTGAGATAAATAAACTGGTCACTCTCGTCGAAGAGTTAAAGGAGCAATCTCTGAGTAAAACTGAATGAAGGAATTTAACAGCAGGATCGCCAAGTATATAACTACAATAATAATATTAGCCCTGTAATATTACTGTCCCACTGCTGGGCATGGGCCTCCTCTACTAATGAGAGGGGTTAGGCCTCAGTCTACCACGCTGGCCTAATGCGGGTTGGTAGACTTCACACACCTTCGAAATTCCTGTGAAGAAATTCTCGGGTATGCAGGTTTCCTCACGATGTGTTCCTTCACCGTTATCGTATGCGATATTTCACAATGAAAATACACTTAACATAGAAAAGTCAGAGGTGTATGCTCCATATTGGGGTTAGTCTCGAACCTCCGACACTTGTCTCGGCAGTCCGTAACATTCCCAACTGAGCTATCGCTGTTTACTGAGTATTCTATAACTATTATACTTTTAATTCTATAACTATTAACCTCTATAACTATTATAACAATTTCAAAAGGTACATTTAGTATACAATATACACCAATATTCTTGATGGCAAAACCTACAAAGAAAGCAATCTATTTAAAATGAGACAAAAGGGCAAACAAGACAGGTAAAGTGACGAGAGACGACCCACGCAAGTTTCAACGCCCCCGCCGCACTCTACCTGCCGAGAATTTCCTAGAAAACTGTTTACTTGGAAATAATATTTCTCTAATATATTAATTTTTGATTCAACCTAAAATAGAGAGAAGTCTGATTCTTCGCGTATATTTTCGCCCGACTTCCAAAAATTCGTCTGTATTTTTTTATTTATGTTACGCGATATCTCCGCCAAATCTAGACCGATTTTCAAAATTATTTTTGTGTTCGGTGGATCTTATTTCAAGGGTGGTCCCATATAAATTTGGTCACGATCGGGTTTGAAGTCGGTCCGTTAAGTTTTTAACTTGTGATTTTTTTGTATATACCATATATAGGTATCGACGCATTATCTTCCTATGTTTATCAAGTAGAAAAGCCATGCTGTAGACTGTAGAGTGAAGACAATTTGCGTACCAGTGCAATGTTCCACATATAATCTTCGTGATGTGAATTCAGGCACTGTTGTCTCCAAAAATGGCCTAGCTTCACTCTGCTTCTAAATTCTCATTTATTTATTAGACGTTACCGATTCATGCTACATTCTTACCATCACATGAGCCGTTTCGCCATCTAGCTTTCTTTCTTTCTTTCAACCTGTCCTTATCCCACCTTAATGTGGGGTCAGCGCACCATACTCTTTCAAGCATATTGCAGAAAGGATTTGGCTTAGTGTTTACGTCCGGCTGCCTACCTGTCATCAACCCTCTCGTGGGATCCAGTCCCGGGCAAAGAAAATTCGCTATGCCTGACGTAAGCATCGAACCCAGAAGCTTCCTGTTCATAGCCTATACATGCTGCCACTAGACCACACAGATAGAGACACAGACAGAAAAATAAACACAAGCTAAAATTACCTTCTACCATTCCTCCTAACACTTCGGAAACAATATTAATAATGAGAACTCCTAAACAATAACAATATACGTTCCGATTGTATCGCAGCTCATTGTGCCCACCCGGGGGCTACACAAAACAAGCCAGCGTAAGCCCATTGTGACAAATCATTTGCCTAATGGGTGTCGGAGGTCACTCCGTAGATAAATGATGTTCCATTGATTAGCAATAAACCTATTTACGATGTTGAAGAGAGACGAATAGCACCGGCCTCGCCTTGACCTGACCGCTGACCTGTGGCAGTGGAATTATTTCAATCTATATTTCTGTACTGATTTATACTTCTATGCTAATATTATAAATGCGAAATTTTGGATGGATGGATATTTAAGACTCAATCATGCCAGAAAGGCTGAACGGATTGAGACGAAATTTCGGCCAGAGATAGGTTATACTCTGGAATAACACATTGCTACTTTTTATCCCGCAAAAATCTACGTTTTGTCAATTTGTCACGCGAACGCAGTCGCGGGCAACAGTAAGTAATAAATATGACAATAGCTTTGTTGAGGTTAATGCTATTTCAAGATAGTTGACTAAATGTGTGTTCAGTTTCAGAAATTGGTAATTTAAAAATTCTGTAAAGTAAACAACTATACCTGGTAATTATTATTCTCATATTATGAATATTGTGGGGAGGTCAAACATACTATGAGACTTTTTGTCTTATTAACCCGAAATATTTACATTGAATAAGGATTGATATAATTATGATCATCCAGAGGATGTCCATTGTCATCCTGAAACCAAACAAGAGTCGAGGAAATCCTTGATTTGATATAAGGGTGATGTTATTTTTTTACATGCAGCGGGATTCTAGAGACCAATAAGCTTCGAGAGAGACCACTAAGCTAAAGTCCGTTTAGCCATATATTTCATCTAGGGTGACTTTCATCTCTTAAATAAATATCGATTTATCCCAAATCACGATTTAAATATATGAATGATAACATAACATAACATAACATAACATAACATAACATAACATAACATAACATAGCATAAGCTCACGCCTGTATCCCCGAAGGGGTAGACAGAGGCGCACTAGGGAACTAGTACACCCACATTTCGCCGAGCTTAGTTCCGTCCCAGATGTGATAGGGGGCGAGCCTATCGCCATATTGGGCACAAATTCCAGACTCCGGGCTGATATGAAAAAATCCAATATCACTTTGTCCGACCCGGGGATCGAACCCGAGACCTCAGGACCGTAGTCGTACCGAAATACCACCACGCCACCGAGGCAGTCAAGGCAAGGCAAGGCAATATACGAATGATATATAGGATAATAGAGTTTAGGACTAACTCTAAATTAGTAATCGATTTGCAAATCTATATCGGATACTGTCTCAGTATCGGACATCCGCCTGTTTTTCCGCAAGCCCCTCGATTTGCTTCTTCCCTCTTCGGATTCGCAGTGTGAAGAAGCATAAATAGGCCAACATAATTTTGGCGACCACTGATAAACCTATTGTTTGTCAGAGGTCGCTCTTTTTTGGACTGCACTACGCTTACCATCAGGTGCAGTGTAGTCAATTTGCCGTGCCCGGAAAAAGAAGTCGCCCTTACACCATTACATTTCCAAACTTTACGCCATCATCCCATCACACCTTATAGAGTAGGTTCAAGATGATTAATAGACACAGTAAGGACTCTCATTTCCTTTATGAATAACGACTCATTTATTAATATTTGTGCGGCAAACGTCCGCCATAAACCTGGCCAGATATTATTCGAAAATGGCGAAGCAATTACGTAAAAAGCCATTAGAATTTAGCGTGCCGCTTGTGCACAGTTTGTGAACTAAACGAGTTCGTTTGGTGCCGTGTGGGGCCACTAATGATGCGGTTAGGAAAATAAAAACATGTTTGAACATTTTAATAACCGACTAGTTATGACTATGTACCTTGCTGGGTTGTCTTTGCTCAATAGATATCTTTTGCTAGAAGTCTTGTGTTTTAGCTCATTCAGGTTGTTTTTTTTCGTAACAGGAACTGGCAAACGATGGCAGATGATGGTAAGAAATTTCCATTCTCCATTTATAGTGGGATACCCACGATACCAAAAGAATCATGGATGCGGTGCCTAGGCGGATTTTTTTATATCATTGTCTTGTATATTTAATTAGGCAAGGGCTGATTAGAGAATTCGATCCCAATCCTATTTTTGGGATTGTTTACAGAAAATCCCGGGATTCTGGTATTAAGCAAAGGAACAATAAAAGTAACGTATAATTTATTGTAAATTAACTGGTTAGTACTCGTATTAGTGCTGTAAAACAAGCTCAGCGAAATGTGGGTGTTTTAGTTTGCCTCTTCCTACCCATTCGGGGATACAAGCGTTATTACACGAATTGCTGATGTCGTACGCCATAACAACGGCCCAACAGGAACTAGGTCATCAGTTAATTGGTGTTTTGGTACTGCAGACAGCATCAAAACGATTCGTGTGCTCTGTACCGACGACTCAATTAAAAACGTAAAGCACCACCTCACCATAACACTCAATAATTAATGAGAACACCGCCTAATTGGATGCCAGTTGTAGTGCTCCGCCATTATGCCAGAATTATTGGCGAGCATTATTCCCATTGGGAAAATTTTGATGAATAATTGTGGCACTGAGGTAAGAGTAGCTCGATTTTTTGTACAGCACTTTACCGTGCTCGGATAAAAAATAAGGATTGTTTAAAATACACCATACTGTATATGTTTACCAATAATAAAGACACATATCTTAGGCTGACTGCCTCCGTGGCGTGGTGGTATCTCGGTACGACTACGGTTCTGAGGTCTCGGGTTCGATCCCCGGGTCAGGCAAAGTGATATTGGATTTTTCCATATCAGCCCGGAGTCTGAAATTTGTGCCCGATATGGCGATAGGCTCGCCCCCTATCACATCTGGGACCGAACTAAGCTCGGCGAAATGTGGGTGTACTAGTTCGCTAGTACGCCTCTGCCTACCCCTTCGGGGATACAGGCGTGAGCTTATGTTATGTTATGTTATCTTAGGCTGAAATCTTTAGAGCGAACTTCTACTAAGTCTCAGTCAAAGAAATGAACTTTTGTAATTTTTAAATCGCACTTCGATTTAGTACGAGCCAGTTACAAGAAAAACAGACTTACATACAGACCGACTAAGCAAAGACTTTCTTGTAAAAAATGACTCGGACTAAGTCAAAGTTCAATTTAAAAATTCCAAATCCTCACCGAGTTCGCTCTAATAGATTTCAGTCTTAGTTTTAGTATAATGCGCCTTTTCTATTATTTTTTTTTTTTTTTTTTTTTTTTTTATAGAAGAGGGGGCAAACGAGCAAGTGGGTCACCTGATGTTAAGTGATCACCGCCGCCCATAAACATCCACAATACCAGGGGAATCATGGATGCGTTGCCGGCCTTTGAGGTAGATATAGGCTCTTTTCTTGAAGGTCCCTAACTCGTAACTAATTAGAGGCGTTAGGCGATAATTCCCTAAGCTGGTCTAAAGCGATTTGTAGACATAACGTACTTGAAGATTATTAAGCAAAATCCTCAGGTATGCAGGTTTTTTCGTTAGGATTTTAACAATTGAGAATTGACAGATTTCTTTATAATTAGTTATCATCTCTTCGTATTATGGTCATATAAGAATAATCTGATGAAATATATCATCACCTCTTCATAATCAAATAATACCTAATCAATTACTTTTAACTCTCAATCTAAATTAATTACGCCACCCTAATAACGTTAAATGCCTACTACCCCCAAATATTTGCCCAAATAACGCTTCGTTCGTAAATTCCACATTTCCAAGTAACTTATTCAAACTGAAACATAAATCTACCTGTAAACTTAGATCCGAGTCAACGTTTCGTTTCGCTGAACTAGCTTTATCTGGAACTAGCGAGTGAGAACCGGATTTGCCCGGATTCGTTTTGGATCTAAGATAAAATAAATCAACCTGTAGATATATTGGAGTTCTGGACGCGCCCTTAAGTCGCTGGCTTTTATGGTGTTGAAGAATTACTGCCATTCAAGTTATTTCTTGTTAAAAATATTGCTAGGAACTTTGATATTAGTAATTTATTTAGTTTTCAGAGATGGTCAAACGATCAGAGGGTCATCTGTATCATGGTAAGTAATTTCCTCCCCACATATGATACCCATAATCTTTAGGGGAGGCCTATGTTCAGCAGTGAACGTCTTATGGCTGATGACGATGATGATGATGATGATAATGATGATGATGATGATGATGATGATGATGATGATGATGATGATGATGATGATGATGATGATGATGATGATGATGATGATCATGATAATGAATATGACACCCACGGTATGAAAATAATCATGGGTGCGTTGTTAGAAACGAAATTAAGATTGGGTAGAGGGAATTTGCGGCACAGGCGACAGTATTATTCGGAAACTCTTTTTTCCATGCAAATTATACATACATACATAGACTCACGCCTTTTTCCCATAGGGGTAGGCAGAGACAACGGATTTCCACTTGCTACGATCCTTAGATACCTCTTTCGCCTCATTCAGTCTCATTACATTCTTCATGTAATGAGACTGAATGAGGCAAAATTATGTCGAGCACTAAACTAAATACTCTATACAGATAGACGATCAGATACTTTTATATAGACGTGTGGATGAGAGATTCTGCTCAACTCGTAAAATCTGACCCCAATTCGAGGCTATCGATCCCGAATTGGGATTGGTGTTTAATATTCAGGTGTATTCAACTTTGTACTTTGGCATAAATGAACGAATAGATAGTTAACATAAGCTCACGCCTGTATCCCTGAAGGGGTAGGCAGAAGTGCACTAGTGAACTAGAACATCCACATTTCGCCGTGCTTAGTTTCGTCCCAGATGTGATAGGGAGCGAGCCTATCGCCATATCGGGCACAAATTCCAGACTCCGAGCTGCTATGGAAAAATCCAATATCACTTTGCCTGGCGCGGGAATCGAACCCGAAATCTCAGGATGGTAGTAGTACCGAAATACAACCAAGCCACCGAGGCAGCCACAGCACCGAATAGATAGTTGTTGGGGAATATAGTTATTTTATTAAAGTTGATATACACGTGGTTTTTGAGTTTAAGAACCATGCTGCAGACAGTTATATATGTATTGCAGGGTCTGGGAAACTAGTAGGCAGATTACTTAATGGTAAATGATGACCACCGCCCATAAACACCCTCAATACCAATATAATCATGTAAGTCAAAGAAAGGGAATAGACTTTTAGTCTCAAAAACTGTTAAAAATAATGGGGATGAAAAATGAAATGGAGCGCCTAACAAAAATTGTCCGCTACCACTCAAATCACCTAAAGCCGATATAAATGGAGTGATTCCAGAAAACCCTTTCTCACGGGCGGACACGCGAACAGAAGCTAGCCAATTTATAATATAACCTAACCCCAAAAGTCTAATCACCAATTGATCTCCAACTCCCAAGTCCACTTTATTATTCACTCGGCAGATTGAGACTAAATTTTTTCCTAATCAAGACTCGTTGGTGACGTCACGCGCGTGCCAGCCGAGTCCCAACTCGCAGGCTAGGAATAAATTATTCATAACTTTCGGCCACAATTAGTATTCTGGGAGCGGCCGGTACTCTAATAGAGTTCCGAGTTGGTATACCTCACTTTTCTGTTTAATAATGTTTTGATACTGTACCTTATTTTTAGGATGTTATTTTGCTAGTTTTTTAAGTCTTACGCTCGAATGGTCCAACGCTGCTCAACTTTAAGGCCTTCTTACATTGATTTTCGCCATACAATTTTGACAGATAAGGCGGCCTTAAACGATATAAGGCGACCTTAAGTGTATGAACATTCGGCGGTTAGTGGTTAATGTTACTAAAGACCATCATTCGGCCTGCGCTTCTGTATGGATGTGAGACGTGGCCTGCCCTTAAGCGTCATGATAGGGAAATCCGCGTACCGGAGATGAAGATGCTACGGTGGATGTGCAATGTTACACGACTAGATTGAATACGTAACGTGCATACCCGTGGTAGTCTTGGTGTCCGCGAAGTGGTGGATAAACTGCTGGAATGTCGCTTGAGATGGTTTGGCTACATTTTGAGGAAACCACAGGAGTACGTCGGTCGTAGGTGTCTGGTCTAGATCTTACCAGGGGTGCGTTCCCGTGGAAGGCCCAGAAAGCGCTGGTTGGACGTTCTGGAGGAAGATGAGAGCCAATAGTCTCACTGTGGAGGATGCTCAAGACCGGGCGAAGTAGAAGCGTTTAAATAGGAAGGCGGACCCTAACATAAGCCGTGATATCGCCAGGCAGAAATCAAGAAAGTGGTCAATGCTTCTTAATAATGTGCTTATATACACACAAATTTTAACAGAACTTAAAAGATTCTTTTCAATACATAAATCGCGATGTCTGTGTTATTATTTATTGAGGCGTTTACTATGTATTCCAAAAGATCTTTATATGAGAGCATCCTTGGCATAAGTTCTATCGAACACAAAATTAATATTGAAAAAATAATCACAAGTTTAAAAACATAACAGACCGACTGCAAATTCGATCGTGACCAAATTTATATGGGACCACCCATGAAATAAGCTCTATCGAACACAAAAACTAATTTTGAAAATCGGTCCACATTTGGCGGAGATATCGCGTAACATACATAAAAAAAATACAGACGAATTGAGAACCTCCTCCTTTTGAATGTTGAAAATAGGTAGACATTTACAGACAAATACAGACTGATTGAGATCATCTGTAGACTAGACTATAGTACAGGTCTTCGTTATGCACGAGAATGCCAATCTGAGGTGTGTCCTCAAATCAGCATGATGAGAGGCCGCCACAACAATTGTCCGGTAATTAGAGAGACGCCAACTATGTCGTGCTAATGATGCGCCTTGCGGTCGCGACTGGCTGCTATGTACAGACCTACAGACCGACACGCCGCACGAGATTTGCATACCTTCAAATTAATCTGCATGCTTGTGTTGGGGATTCCTCGAGCCTACGTACCAGAGGGCATAGGATCAAACTAAATATTATTAATAAACATTCAAACAGAGTGGATGGGAGTATCCCCCAGATGGGGGTTGACGTCAGGCAGGCAGTCGATCGGAAAAACTAAGCAAAAATCCTTTCTACAACATGCTTGAAAAAGTGTGTTGCGCCGACCTCACATTAAGATGGGATAAGGGCAGGTAGAAAGAAAGAATTCAAACAGAGTGGTTATAGTGTTTGGGGGAGGCCTATGTTCAGCAGTGGACGTCCTGTGGCTGATGATGATGATGATGATGATGATGATGATGATGATGATGATGATGATGTATATAGTCCATAGTTGACTGGTGGAAAATGTCCGGTTCAAAACTTACAAATAGCGCTTGGTCATTTCCAGCGTATATGGGTTGGAGACTAGGCAGTGCTGTGTTCGAATCCCAGGATTAAATTAACACATAACTGGTGTTTATTATTTTAAGTATGTTATTTAATATAATTGAATCCGTAGAAGCAAGCTTTGTCTATCCATCAAAATCGGTTTATCCCAAAAACATACGGACTAATTTGCAACCTCCTACTTTATTAAGTAGGTTAAAAACAAAATTTCATTCATAGCGGATAACAACCCGTAGGCGTCCTGTGCTACGGAGTGCTTTGAACTTTGAAATTAGGGTACTCGGATCATCTCCCACGCGAATTCAACTACATTATGTACAAAAATATTAAATTTAATTATTATAACACCATGTATAACAATTATTATTTTTTCGCCTCCGTCCGTCGTTCGGTCGCCTCCGTGGTCCAGTGGGCCACATGGGCTGTGAACTCGTGGTTGTTTTTGGACCGGACACCCGCCTGACTTCAATTCTCTTTTAAGCATCCAAAGTAAATGATGTCAGAAAAACATGTTCCGACCTGAAATTCGAACTTGAGACCCTCAGTCAACAGCCGATAGACACTAACGTAATAATGAAGGCGGTAGTATTTGTTCCTGCCAAATATCGCCTTACATAAATTGTATAAAATTGAGTATCGAATCAATCCTGCCTATAAAATAAATGGACCGTTGTATTTCCAAATGTCAAAGATAAGTTATTTAATTAGTTTTGTTACGGATGTAATTAACATTGAGAGCAATAAAACATCAATTTAATGTGATACCCCTCAAACAGATAAAAGGAACTTAATTTAGTGTCATGTCCTTTTAAATTTAAGTCGATGAGCTCTCAAATCCTCGTCTTTTAAGTGTATCCCACGCGCTGGACAATTAAATAAATATGTACATCCAACAGTCACACACATAGTCCTGACCCCACCCTAGGTTGAGCTTGTGTTGAGAGTATCAAGAATTATACGAGACTAACGGTTCCGCAACACCCAGTCCTAAAAGAAATGTAGATTTTTGTTTTTAAAGTGGTAGAGCCACGCTGTAGACAGTAACGTCTATAGCACGAATGGGCCGGCTCGACCGGTTAGATACCACTGTCTCACAGAAAACCGACGTAAAGTGACAGCTTGCTGTCGCGTTTCGTTCGGTGAGTGAGATTTCCGGTGGCCTATTTCTTTCCCACTTCCTTCCCAATCCCCTTCCCTCCCCTTCCATTCCCTCCTTTTAGGTTGGCAACGCACCCATGATTCTTTTTGTGTCTTGGGTGTCTATGGGTGGTGGAGATCACTTACCATCAGGTGACCCATCTGCTCGTTTGCCAATCTCTGCTATAAAAAAAAAAAAAAAAAAAAAAAAAAAAAAAAAAAAAAAAAAAAAAAAAAAAAAAAAAAAAAAAAGATCACACAAACATTTGTCTCGGTGCTGGAATCGAATCCGCAACATCTCGTTTTACAGCACCACACTCCTGCTGGGCCACGGAGGCTGTCCAATTCTGCCTAAAGTACGAATGGTTCTGATGATGTGGTAATCCAGTCTTATAGAAAACCTACCGAAGTGGCAGCTTGTATTTCGCACGTAACTGAGGTTTTCAATGGTCTAAAAACTTTCCTTCCCTCTTTATATTTTCATCACTTTCTTCTCCATGATAAGACTTGGCTTTATCTCTAGTATTGCCAATGTCTAGGTAGTTAGGTCACCAACCACCATTATTTTTTTAGTCGCTATTACCGTTAATCATTGTGCGTTACTCATGATTATTTTGGTAAAGTTAGAAAAAGCGCTGACTGGACGTTTTGGAGGATATGCGAAACAGTGGTCAAGACCGGGCGAAGTAGAAGCTTTTAAGTAGGAAGAAAGATCCTGGCAATAGGCCGGGATCACACCAGACAGACAGAGTTGTCAATGAGTGGTACAGATCACTTACCATCAGTTGACCAACTTCTTAGTTTGCCAATCTTTGGTAAAATTTAAATAGTACCTTTAAATACAGAAAAGAGAATCTTTCTACGAAAGACGTCTCTGGCCTTTACAAACATTGCAAAGCGCCGGTATTTTTAATCAAAATGTACATTACGCACCGTGCACGAATAAAACCGAATGGCAATCCTTTTTCGCTCAAAGGGTAAAGCAAACAGCGACACCGAGAATGCATTTGCGCGCGGCCGAGCACGTCGCGGCACGTCGGCACGAATACAGGGCTAACAGGAGTTTGGGATTGAGGTAGGGTTGGCCATAAGTTACTGCTATTCCAGGATTAATCCTTTACCTTTTTTTTGATAATTATGTCGATTTCTCATATCATGGGACACAGACTGTTAGGTAAAATACAAACTACATACATATGTATGTAACATAAGCTGACGCATATACATGCGGGCGGCGCCCCCTTTGGGGATACCCCCAAAGGGGGCGAACTAGAGAACTAGACCACCCACGTTTCGCCGAGGTTATTTCCGTCCCAGATGTGATAGGGGGCGAGAGTCTATCGTCATATCGAGCACATATTCCAGACTCCGGGCTACTGAGTAGAATAACTCAATATCATTTTACCTGACCCGGGATTCGAACTCGAGTCAGGTATATAAACTATATCAGATATATAAAAACAGTCATTATAATTCTTTGAGTCATTACATAAATACCTAACAAAATAAAAATATTGTACAATTTTCTTATAAAAACTGCCATAATGTGGTTTGAATTGATCTCAATTAAAGCAATAATTTTAGTATTCTATTTCGAACTACATTATTTATGTTAACCGATTGTAAATACAAGAGATAAATATCGCAGGGCTTTATAGACGCAATACATTTGAAACAACAAACATCTAAATGTAGAAACTTTAATAGTACAACTGTGCTATTTTTAAACATCAATATAACAGAGCTGAAATTCTCGTTTTCTAGTACAATTTTGCCCTTTATCCCGATTTCGAAATTCATTATGGCAAGCCTACGCAGTACAAAACAAGGCGGCGGGTGGGCGCGCAATCGAATTTACCGCTCGTCGCCGCAAAGCCGAAAACTCGATAACTTCGGCTATTCTGTTCGGCTTGTCGCGCGTGTGCACTCGCCTTTACGTCGGAGCACCCGCTCGTAGTTTTATTATCAAGCTGTAAATGTTTTAATATCTAGATGTATTGGTTTATTTCGTGCAATACACTTTATAGAGATGGAGAATTCTTTGAAGTTTAAAGTAAATTAAATGACATTTATAGAGATGCGATAACCTATTTTAGACGTGTTTAAGTTTTAATATCTACATTTATATGCTCTGGCAAAGGGGTTGGTAGAAATGCCCTAGGGAATTAGAGTTCAGTAGATTTCTGGGTACCGTTAGAAGACGCAACATCTCATTATTTGCTGGTGGTAGGATAATCATATTCGACCGGATAGCGACCACCGTACACATGGTGCTAAAACTTGCCATAGTGACCCACACTCTGTGTGTGATTCGCGTTCCAGCCAGTGTACTTCCGGTTCTCTCGAGGGGCTTGCGGCATGACTTGATAGTTGGTTGAGACGGGTATGGGAGTATTCCTGTATTTGCATCGGTCATCCGCCTGTCTTGTCGCAAGCCCCTCGATTTGCTTCTTTCCTCTTCGGATTCGGAGTGTGAAGAAGCATAAATAGGCCGGAATGATTCTGACGACCACTGATAAACCCATTGTTTGTCAGTGGTCGCTAGTTTTTTTGGACTGCACGACGCTTACCATCAGGTGCAGTATACTTTGCCGCGCCCGGAAAAAAAAAGAGAATTTAACATTATACTTTGCCAGTACTAAACTTATTATCAGGTGAAATGTTGTCAATTTGTCGTGCTAATATCTATTTGTGGTATTCGAAATTGCTGACCGCAATTATTACAATTTGTGTTTGATATTTTCTATTCCAAAAATCACTCATGTAGTCCGGGGTTGTAATTTGTGTCTGATATGACGCTAGACCGGAAACTGCGCCCTCATGGTCCTACCGTAGAGGTCGACGTGGCGGGGCTATTGATGGACGACTGTGCTGGTTAAAGAGGGTCTTTAAGGTGCAAACCTAGAGGAACACCATGCAACAACGCTCAAGGTTGGTCCGGGCTTCGATCGAACCCTGCGTTGGTGTGCCCTACGTGGGACCGCGACCAAGATGAGAAGAGTCGAGGTGGAAATATATGTGCCACCCAAAACTGGCATTAAAGGTGAAGTGGTTCCTAAAGGTCAGCTGGTCACCCATCTGTTCTGCTGTAGACGTCCCTACAATAAATAGAAATATAATATATAGAATGGTGAGACTCGCGCTTTATCACATAAGGGGACGTAAATAAGCTCATTCCAGTAGTTGTCTGGAGTTCTCACATCACTCGCTCCACAAACACTTTCTTGATATTTGAACCGCATTTTGTGTGCCTAATCAATTTTGTCATTATACCATCAAAAAAATGTTTTTATTATAATCTTATAATCTTTATTTCCTTGAAATAGAGTTCTAATTCCTGTGAGAGATTAGTCAACTGTGGGCCACTAATATTTACCCGTGACTTTTGTGACATATTCTTGGTATCTGTGCTTAATTGGTTGTAACGGTTTTAAAGATAACATGAACTTCCATTAAGGTAAGTATTTATGGGGAACTGGAGCAATAGTTTGTATTCAACGATCTTGTGGGAATATAAATAAAAATAGCTGGTCTTATGTCTACAACATGAATAGGCCTACTCGATTAGTTCGATGACATTGACTCAAAAAATCCACTTGAATTGGCAGCTCGCTGTTGCGTATCTTTCGATGTTAAGATATTTTCAGGTTGGCAAAACACACATGATTTTTTTGGTATCGTGTATGGATAATGAAGAACGCTTCCATTAAGGGTCACTTACTACTCACCTCGTTTCCCAGTCCCTGCTATAAAAAAGAAAGCTTTTTCCCTAATAGATCCGCAGCCTCAACCTACAAACAACGATCACTATGATATACATATCACAAATTTAAAATTTGATAGCGGGAAGCCCCAGGTTCGAATTTCGCACCGAGATAGATAAAGATCTGGGTGTTGTGAGACTAAAACTTTTTCGTAAGTCCTGATACCGACGAGTCACGACACAAAATATACAAACATACTAGATGTAAGTGTTACTTAAAGACGGAAAAAACTTTAAAAATTCAATCCACCAAATTCATATGATGATCTCATATGAATTTGACCAAAATTGGATAAAATTTTGAACACAAAATAATTTTGAAATCCGGTCCACATTTGCCAGAGATATCGAGTAACATACATAAAATACCAATGAATTGATAACCTCCTCCTTTTGAAATCAGTTGAAAACATTACCATGACTGTGTTTTTGGATCCTAATTTAACTTAACTTACAATACAAGGTTTTCCTCGTAATATTAATTTTGCAACACAACCGGTTCATACAAAGTTACGTAATCTTCGTCTTTAACGTACATTTGTCGTATCAAGATGAAAAGTAGGAATTATGAAGGAGGAAGTCGAAACCCGGCGTAATTTGCATTAAGTTATGGAACCCTTGTTCAGAAACGTTTGCCCCTTCAACTGATGAGTGTCAAACTGCGAAAGCAGTTAGCAAAGTTGAGACAACGTTAAGGATCCTGTAAAAACGTGGAATAATTCTGGATTACTTGTGATTTGACTGGCTTTGTTTGATATGGACTATCAAAAGATAAGAATAATTGCTAATTAATTTATAGTTGATTAATAATACAGTAGTTATCTAGATCATATAGTAAGATTAACGTCATTTCGATCTTTTGAATTCCTAGCTTCTCCTGTGTTGTTTTATCGATAATCACAATATATGATCAGATTCTATTTAAATAGGGAATTCACCGGTTCCCTGAATAAATAACTCACCTTTGTTTTTGACTTATAGACTTATATCTTTATATATTTACATAGGTCAAATCGAAGTCAAGAACTTTCTAACATTGTCGCAATAAAAGAAAACATATTATGACAACAAAAAGTCGCATACCGTGGGTAGCTTAATTAAACAATTTACATTCAATGGAATAAATTGATTCAACTTTGACACACTTTATGATGCCAATAGTCAATATAAAAGAATATTTGTTCAGAAACGGACGCTGGAATGTTATTGATACGTGAGCCTAGCCGAAGTAAGTTATTGCCTGCTATGGCGACGTACTTGCTTCGACGAATTTATACGTGCCTGCGAGCGAAGACGGTAAATAAAGGAGTGGAGTAAAGTTAGATGCTCACTGGCAGCAATAACTATTGAAACTGGGACAGAAATTGAGACTTTTATAAATAAAATTAATAAGACACGGAGACAACAGCAGGATATGAAATGAAATGATTTATTTATCACGCAGGAAAGTAAATAGTATGCCAGGAAGATACTGTCTTTAACTGTGATGTCGAAAGATAGAAATAATTTAAAAAAATACAGCATGGAATCTACTACTGATTTAAGGTTCTTATCCCGAACAGAAATAGGAAGCCGAAGATGAACGTGGCATAACTGCAGGCACTAGTGATAATTACATATTTGTTGTTAAACCTCAGAAACCAGCATCGCTTTATTAAGAAATCATCCTTAGATATGAAAATATAATTCAAAAACATAGATTAATTCCGTAAGTAGCTGTTTTGCAACTCTAGTTGTCTAATGCAATGTTCGGAATTATTCTTAACACAGACATACCACTGATTGACACAACACAGACACACCACCACACCACCACCATAAATAATTTAACTTTATAATATGAAGGTGATGTTACTGCCATGAACACACCCTTACTAGGGAAAACTTCCAGCTCTCGTATTTCATTCAGTACCGTGTTTTTGTGTACATGTTTTTCGTTGTTTGAAGGTCAAAGGTTCTCCGCTTTGTTTTAGATTAGAACACCCGCATGTTTGAAAGAAGTCGAAATTACTTTTGTTTTTTTTTAGTCTTGTTTGAACATGTCAAAGTAGGCGTGGCGAAAGATGTGGGTATAAGTAATCGGGGTAAATTCGAAGGTAACAGATATTGGAAGATAAAGTGAGCTGATTTCGAACAAAAAAAAAAACAGAAACAGTTACTATTATTAGACCAACAGTCGTGACAGTAAGGTTACTAATCTTAAATTTTTCGAAAAGTTCAGAATATTCGGCCCAACGTTTGGGGTTAACCTGCTCTTTTTGGACTTTTATGTCGGACTATGACTATAACATTTTTTCTGGCATATTAGGTCAGCTGCAGTACATTTCCAAACTTACCTATGGAGTAATTAAAATATTGAAATGATTACTACCTATATGTCCATGTATTAAGCTCCCTAATGCAATACTTAATGAAGTAGCATTGGCAGTGACCTAATCTACCCATCATCATCATCATCATCATCATCATCATCAGCCATAAGACGTCCACTGCTGAACATAGGCCTCCCCCAGAGATTTCCAGATCAACCTGTTTGGAAGCGACCTGCATCCAGTGACTTCCTGCGACCTTTATCAGGTCGTCGGTCCACCTTGTAATCTACCCACTCTATTATTATTGGCTCCTCCTATATTAGTGACGCACAAACAACTTAACCTTAAACTAACACCCGAAATAACCAGCTATTAACCATAAATAGTACACCAAAAATATATCTGTTCTATCTGCTAGTTTCCCACAAATTGGCTGTGTGTGTACATCAATTGTTGAAATTGCCGCGTGACATCACACGCCGTAACTAGGTCGTTTCCGGATCATTGTCTGTTGCTCTGTAATTACTTGGACATGGACGTTTTACTACAATTTCTGTTTGATCAACTTTGATCTTTATTTTACCTTTTGTTTTATTGTTTACGCAGGCAGATGAGCCACCTGATGGAAAGTGGCTACCAAGTTAGCCAGGATATCAGTAATACCAGGCACAACCAAGCTGATGTTTACTATGAAAAATCAGGGTTGGATAGTATTTAAGCATCAAACAATGTCGGATACTTTTCATTTGTGAAGCAATAATGATGAATTAATATAACAAGAGGTAAACCTTGACAGCTGGATAGTTCAATATCAACTTGTTGAGGTTGTTTTACTAAATTGCATCAATATTCGCGTGATTAAAGACGTCTTTACGACTGCCTACATCATGTTCTTTGCTTATACAATCATCAATGGCAGAAATATTAATATAGACGTTCATTATTACTTAATTTGCTATAAATTTCGGGTTTTCTCCAATTTATTTTCTGTGAAATAATTAATATTTCACATATAAATTATCCTCCTTTCGGGGATGTCTGATCTGAAATATATAATTTTTCTTAAGAAATTAAACCTGGTTAAAAGTATATAGTATATATGAGATTAATATTTATTTTCTTCTATCTAACTGTGCATTTTCCAAAAAATACGAAGTATAAATAGAAAAGCTTACCATAACCATCTCAACACGCAATGAAGATATTGTCACTAGTTAGTAGTATCTAATGTGCATACAACGGAACTGTCCTCAATCAGACAGTAGCTGTCCGAGGGGCTAATCTGATTACAGCATACGGGCGCGGTCATGACCTGCGTCCATCGAATGTGCTGACCGATTCGAACGTTCGGCTTGTTGATTTTGAAGCTTTAGCTTGCAACGTTGATGAGTTTAAACTGCAATTGGAAATCTAATGTAGTTAGAAGAAGTGATGCATTCTGGCAATCTTCATCCGCTTCGCTTCGGAAATACGTTCTAGTTATGATGATGGGTCATTATTTAATAAGACTATTATAATTGATTCATTTGACAGAGTTACGCCACGCTGTACATAATTTTTCATTGAACTGTCTTTATCCGTATGTGCTCCTAACGGCCTTATTGTGGCTATTGCCAATGCCATGGAAGAAGCTAACTATTTACCATCAGGTGCCATGCCGATGTACTGAAGCGATTTAAAAACTAATATAGGCTTTATTTTTTATCCAGCAAAATATTGTTACCACGGCAGCGGAGCCGCAGACAACACCTGTGATTAGATAGGTTAAGTTTTCGGGTTCCGTAACCGTATCTGTAGTAATATAGGTCGTTCTCCTACAAGCATCAATTAGCCAATTGATGCACAGGATACGTTTATTGTTGATACGACGCCGAGACCACCTACGTGCACCGTTTATAAGGATGTGAATGTTGCTGGCGCGTGTAGGAAGCTGTTTACATGCACTCAGTCTTTATTTGCTGATGTGCTGTCTGACAAGTAGGGTTTGTAACGTGGGGTTGAAGATTATGATTAGAAAATGGCATTATCTGCACAAATAAATTGCCATATAATTAACAGGACGTCCACAGCTGGACATACGCCTCCAACAAAGATTTCCAGATCGACCTGTTTGATGTTTGGGGGAAGCCTATGTCCAGCAGTGGACGTCCTGAGGCTGATGATGATGATGGTGATGATAATTAACAGTGGTTGCAAGCTGTAGATAGTTATGTCTGTATGGCTTCGTATACTGGCTTTGAACCAGGAAGTCCTTGATTCGATTCCCGGGTTGGGACATGATTTGTCGGGATTTAGAGGATTTTAAGAAGGGGGCTGGTCGAAAACATTAAACTGATACCTGCTGTAAAATGCTCAAAAATATATTACGCTCACTCCGCATTAAGAGCAGGTGAAAAGGAAGACTGATTTAAGCAATTTCGTGTCTGATAACATAAAAAACATACCAGTTTCTGAATAAACGTTTATTGACAAAAAATACCTATCTTTAGTCCCCAATTTCATCTTCGCCGAAGTCTCAATATAATAAAATAATATTTCACGAGTACTGCTGTTTATCTTACTGTCGCATTTTATTTGTTCTCATAGAGCAGTCAGCACGTAGCTGTCACGTTTTATTTCATAATCCTTTCTGACGTATTACGATAAAACTCGCTCAGTTTTTAAATGATTTATTAATGAAACTATGGATCTTTCTTCGTCAAGCAAGAGTTCTCGTATTTAGGTGATGACGTGACTATTTGTTATGCTGCCCATGAATAGGACTGGCTTTTTTAGACTTCACCTAAGTAAAAAATCTTCTAGGATTTAGTGGCTTATGACCTAAATCTAGATCACAGTCTTTCATTCGAATTTATTTAACGGACAAATATTGAAATTTACGGTCACGATCTCTTGTACTTAATACTTTACTATGGTAGAATGCTTACCGGTATAGTGGTATATGTCTATAAGCTAAAAACTGTGAAGAACAAAACGTGTTTGGGCTTTACAATATGAAAAAATCACTCAAGAGTTTCCCAGGGTTGTAGTATGTGCCCAGTATGGTGACATCTCTCCCGCTATCACATATAGGGACGTAAATAATCTCAATGAAGGGGTATTCTAGATCTTGATTCACTTCTTACTTGAGCTTTCGTTTGAAATATGAGTGTTATCACGCTGTAGACAGTTGTATCTACAGCACGAATGGGCCGGCTCGACCGGTTTGATGCCACTGTCTTACAGAAAACCGACGTAAAGTGGCAGCTTGCTATCGCGTTTCGTTTGGTGAGTGAGATTTCCGGTGGCCCACTTCCCCCCCTTCCTTTCCCAATCCCTTTTTCCCTCCCCTTCCATTTCCTCCTTTTAGGTTGGCAACGCACCCATGATTCCTTTTGTGTCTTGGGTGTCTATGGGCGGGGAGATCACTAACCATCAGGTGACCCATCTGCTCGTGTGCCAGTCTCTGCTAATAAAAAAAAAAATGATTTTTTTTTTACGTTATCTTTTTATTTTATTTTTTTATTTCATTTTCTATTTCATTCTTGAATGACTTTGTCCCTTACAATTTATTATGTGATAAATTCGAAAGAATCATCCAATACAAAAATAAAGATATTTTTCACATCAAAGCGGACCTGATTCAGAGGTAATGAACGAAGAATTTTTGGTGACCTTAAAATGTCAGTGTAGCTAAGTCTAGCGCGGGTATTTGGGAATACGGCCGAGGGGTGAGCGCGATGAGAGGGAGGGGCTGAGGGACGGGGGTTGAAGGGGGGGAGCCGAGGGGCGGATATACTGATTTAGTTTGCACACGCCGAGACATTATCGATTTGGTCCGCGCGTTGGATGAGGCTCCCGGTGTGGTGTTTTTGTCAGACCTGCCCGTCGGTTTTGGCCTGCGTACGTGAGGTAATGGGTTCGGATTAGCGGTGTTGTTAATGCTGTAGCGTTGGATTTGTACTAGAGCGTTGGAGGCATTTTAATTTGTTACGGTTGGTCTATTTTCGGGGTTTGTTATTTTGTAATGGAATTTTAAAGAGTTTAAAATGGCTTTGTTTTATTTATTGTCATTATTTAACATTTGAGTGATTGCTTTAGTTGCTAAATTAGACCGTTACCGGCTAGGCCGGCTGACTTTCTGAAGGCTATGCCCCCCTCTATACAATGTTAATACCTCCTTTTTCTCTAGTAGAACATTCATAACACAGACTCATTGTTTGTAAATGGTCGCTGGTGTTTTTGACTGCACTGCCCTTATCACCAGATGCAGTATAATTACTGCCATGGTCATACATTTGTCTCATTCTTTCTTTCTACCTGCCCTTATCCCACTTTAATGTGGGGTCGGCGCAACACACTCATTCAAGCATGTTGCAGAAAGGATTTCGCATAGATTCTACGACCAGCCGCCTGACGTCAGCCCCCTCTGAGGTATCCAGCTCCGGCAAATTAAATTAGAACACTTGCTTTGCCCGACCTGGGAATCGAACCCAGGACCTCCCGGTCCACAGCCCATACATACTGCCACTAGACCAAGCAGGCGACTTGTCTCATTACGGAAACCAAACTTGGCATTATTTTTTAGGCTAGCTACCATGCATAACAACTGCGCTATCACGATCCTATCGGTAGTGGCAAAACCCCATAAACCATCATCAAAGTTTTAAGTTTTAATGGTATATACATTATGTTATGGTAAAATTTCCCCACCTCCATAGCCTATTATTAACCGATAAGACATACGGGTGAAAACAAAAATCTATACCCAATCTATTATTAGCCCTCATTTTTCACCCCTTCCATCCCCTAAATACGGGGTACGACGTGTCATTATAAGTCCATCAGTCCGTTTGTTTTGTTTGTCATGTGTTTTATTGGATTCACGGATAAGATAATGTTTATTTGGATTGATTGATTTTATAGTGTCATGGAAGTTTCTGGTATTTCCTACATTTGATTATTGAGTAGTTTCGTCTGCCCTATCACATCTGGGACGGAACTAAGCTCGGCAAAATGTGGGTTAGTTCGCTAGTACGCCTCTGCCTACCATTTTGGGGATACAGGCATTAGCTTATGTTATGTTAAAAAAAAGTTGAAATGAAAACTGAATATTGATGAGCTACAGTGATGCAAGAGCTGTGTGTTTTTTGTACGTAGGTTACTTACCTATCAATATATTCTATACATACCTTCAACAATATATGGTACTATTAGACTACATTCAACGCAAAACTCTTCCAACAGGTCGATCTGGAATTCTTTAGAGGAGGCCTATGTCCAGCAATGGACGTCCTGTAGTTGCTATTGATAAAGGCAATACCAAACTGATGTCTTAAGTTTACGCGAATGTTATACATTGAAATAAAACTATTTTTACGGACAACTGACCCGTGACAACGAAGACTGCAAAGCCTTCGAAACGTCGGGAATAAAAATTAAAAACCAAATCGTGATAAAATCCGTAAAAATAGTTTTATTTCAAAGGCAATACCACTTTCACCACCTATCACCAAACATTGGCACAAGTTTTAATAAAAGTGTACGGTTAAGACAGTACTCCTCGGGGACAGTCGAGAGCAAATGTTTGCACTCCACATACCGTTACAAAGCTGTAAAAGGCTAGACTTGCGCGGCGCTGTGTAATCCCCGGTCAGCTTGATGTATCGCCCACAGTGGTGGTACTCTATGGCTTTATTTTGTTTTTAGTTTGTGCATTTGTCTATGTTCAGTGTAAGTTAGTTGGGTCTATTAATCTAAGTCTTTGTGATTATTCTGATGCTTTTTATTTTAGTTTTCATGGCAGAGGACATAGGTCGGTCCTTGGTCTAGTGGCAGTGGACCGAGAGGTCCTGGGTGCGATTTCCGGATCGGGCAAACCGATTTTTCTTATATGATTGGCCCGGGGCTGGATCCCCCTCTGGGTGACGTCAAACAGGCGGCCGGTCGTAAAAACTTAGCCAAATTCTTTTTGTAACATGCTTGCGCCGGCCCCATATTAAGGTGGGATAAGGAAGTCGCTGGATGCAGGCCGCTTCCAACAGGTCGATCTGGAAATCTTTGGGGGTGGCCTATGTTCAGCAGTGGACGTCCTATGGCTGATGATGATGATGAATGGTAGGTAGAAAGAAAGAAACCAAGGAAGCGTCATCGTTCAATAACCTTATTATTATTGTTTATCACAATACTAACCCAAAAATTCAAACACCAAACGCTTCTCACTTCCAAAACTGTAATTCCAACACGGTATGTATTATTGTAGTACACGATAGAAACGGTCCGAAAGCGTCGAGTTGCTTTGAATTTCTCTCCGGAGCTCCATGTGAACTTAGTTAATTTTCTTTACGCGCTAATATTGCTGTGCCAGTGTTAAGCGGCTAAAGAGGTCACTGGTGTAATATGTGTTGATTCTTGTGCTGGACGCTTTTTTCTATACTTACTACATTTTGAGCAAGATTGTATAAGGTGACTGTCACGGTGGGGTAATTGTATTCCGATACGACTACCGCCCTGACGTTTCATGTTCGATTCCGGGGTCGAGATATTGGGATTTTTCAATATCAGCGCGGAGTCTGGAATATGTGCCCGATATTGCGATAGGCTCGCCCTGTATCACATCTGGGACAGAATTAAGCTTGTGCGTGGGTGTTCTAGTACGCTAGTACGCCTCTGCTTATCCCTTCGGGGACACAGGCGTGAGCTTGTTATGTTATGTTTGTATAAGGTGACTGCGTTGGTGGCATAATATATATGTTGAAACAAATATTTAATTACCTACTGGCTTCGTATTAAAAATCTCTTTCCAGGATAAGCCAGGTAGTCTATATGACTTGGGGATTGGTATTGGTTGTATTGGTATTGGTTGTGGGCTCCTTTTTCCGCACTTAGTTCGTTTAAGAATCGAACCATTGTGCGTATCTTTAATGCCAGCTAGAGACCTAGCCAGCCTAGCTCCGACCAGAAGCGCAGGATCCTCCTGGTGTCTCCACAGGCTTCTCGGAGCGACCTCGGTGTATTGAGGATTTCAGCCCGTTGTGTAGCTACACCTTCGCATTCCAGGATGACGTGGGAAGCTGTTTCATCGGCTAACAGGCATCCCCTACATAGGGGGCTGTCAGTCATACCTAGGACATATAGATGTTTGTTAAGTGGGCAATGTCCAGTAATCATCCCTACGACTATACGTAGGGACGGCCTGTCTAAAGACAACAGTCGTTTAGTTATGCGTTAATCCGGGTGTGGCACCGTTTCCCGGGATTGTCTGCATGTACTGATATTTGCCCATTGATCAGCATGTTGTTTTAATGTTCTCTGACGAAGCCATGACCTTAACTGGTTAAATGGTAGCGGTATTATTGGACCAGGACCGATCACCGGCTGATCCGAACCTATTTTAGCCAGCTCGTCTGCTGCGTCGTTTCCTAGAGAGCCACTGTGCCCCTTTATCCATTGTAGAGTGACTAGGTTTTTCTTACCTATCTCCTCCAATGCTTGGTGGCATTCTAGTATGAGCCCGGACTGAATTATTTTGCTGTCGAGGGCTCGTAAAACTGCAGCGCTGTCGGATACTATGCGTATTTTTTGGCCTTCAATGCCCCGCTTGTCCACTGCCTTGGCAGCCTGTGTGATGGCGAAGCATTCACATTGGTAAATAGAACTATGTTCGCCTAAGGCTGTTGATATGTTAATGTTTATTTCAGGTGAATACACTCCTGCTCCCGATCCTGTCCTGGTCTTCGACCCATCGGTATATATACGCAGTTCGTGTATTCCAGACCAGTCGTTTTGTTCTTCAACAAACTGGACAGTGTAGCTTTTGTTAAAGAAGTGTTGTTTGGGTACCTTATCATTGGGAGCGGCTATCAACGGCTGGTAAGTGATAGCTTCCTCAAGGATTTCGGCATGCGCCCCGTTGGTTAAACCCCAGAGCTTCAGTGATTTTAGTCTTATGGCAGCTGAGGCTGCCTCCTGTTGAACAAACAAGTCCAAGGGCGGCAGCCCCAACAGTACCTCTAGTGCTGCTGTGGGTGTAGTTTTCATGCAACCTGTTATGGCTGTACATGCTAGCCTTTGGAATAGTTGCAGTTTATTTTTGGCTGTGATCAGCTTAGTTTTGGGCCACCAAACTACAGCACCGTAGGTGATGATTGGCCGTATTACCACAGTGTATAGCCACGTGACGATTTTGGGGTGTAACCCCCAGGTACGGCCTAGAAGCCTCTTACACTGCCAGAATATGGTGCAGGCCTTCTCCAGTTTGTTGTCTAGGTGTTTGTTCTATAGCAGTTTATCATCCAGAACAACACCTAAATACTTGACCTCTTTAGTAAGAGTCAGTGTTGTGCCTTGGAGTTTTGGTAAGCAAAGGTTATTTAGAATTCGCTTCTTTGTGAACAATACTAGTTCCGTTTTTGATGGATTTACTGACAGTCCCTGTTCAGAACACCATCGTTCGACGATTTTGAGTGCCCCCTGCATGAGGTCGCATAAGACCGTCTCAAACTTTCCTCTTACGAGGATTGCTACATCGTCTGCATAGCCGACAGTGTAGAAGCCCGCCTCGTTTAGTGATCTGATTAGGTCATCCACTACAAGGTTCCACAGGAGTGGCGAAATAACCCCTCCCTGTGGGCAGCCTCTTGACACGATAGCTCGTGTAGTGCCGTTCACTGTTACCTGCACTGCTCTTTGCCTCAGCATGCTGTCGATCCACTCAGTTATGGAGCGATCAGCTCCGTGGCTGAGCAGTGCGTGGCTTATGCTGTTAAATTGCGTCTTGTCAAAGGCCCCCTCGACGTCGATGAAGGCTACAAGCGCTGATGATTGTGTTGATAGTGCACATTCAATTGGTGAAATGACACTGTGGAGCGCTGATTCCGTTGATTTGCCTAAAGAGTAGGCGTGCTGTTGGTGGTGAAGAGGATGGTGCGCCAAAGCCTCATCTCTGAGATCTCGGTCACAGAGTCTCTCCATGGTTTTTAGAAGAAAGGAGGTGAGACTTATGGGTCTATATGATTTAGGCTGCGTGTAATCACTCTTACCTGGTTTGGGTATAAATACCACTTTAACTTCTCTCCATTTTAAGGGAACATAGCGGTGCTCTAGGCATGCCTGATAAATCCTTACCAGGTGAGGGGCAATCGTCTTCTGACACCACTGGAGGAGTCCTGGAAAGATGCCATCCAAGCCGGCCGCTTTGAATGTAGAGAAGCTGTTGATTGACCATAGGACCTTTTCATGTGTGACTATTCTATGGGCAGTATTGGCGGCTTCAGTGGTAGGCTGGTCAAAGCTTTGCTGATCCACCTCTTCCCACATGGTGCTTTCTGTAATCGAGCATCCTGGGAAGTGTGTATTCAATAGCAGCTCGCAAGTTTCGGCGTCGGTTGTTGTGTAGCTGTTATCAAGTTTTTCCAAGGAGCCTAGGTTTCGGTCAGGTTCTTTGGATAGAATCTTCCTTACCCTGGCTGCCTGAGTATTTGTTTCAATGTTGGTACAGAAGGTTCTCCAGCATTCACGTTTCCGTATTTGGATGCGTTTCTTATATAGCGCTTGGGTTAGCTTATACGCATCCCAGTCTGTTTCCTTCCGTGTGTTCTTCGCTCTGTTAAACAGTTTGCGTAATTTACATCGCAATTTCTCGAGTTCAGGTCCCCACCAACCTTTACGATTGGTAGCCCCCGTCGAGTGCGTTGTTATAGGACAGGTTTTATTAAATGTTTCAATTAACGTGTCCGTCAGTTTATTCACGTGTCTCTCAATGTCGGCCGAGCCTTCGTATCCTGTGGGGATTGTTATAAGAGCTGGACTCGCCGACACAAGCCTCTCAAACCTTGTGCGATCTGTCCGTCTGGGGTTACGCCAAGGTTCTGGCTTCTTGCAGTCCACGTTCAGTTTATATCTCACCCATCTATGGTCGGAGTTCGACAGGTCATTCGACACATGCCACTCAGAATTTTTTTCCGATACCCCTTCCGTAGCGAGTGTGATGTCTATTATGGTTTGGTATCTGAAGGTGACAAAGGTTGGTTCTGACCCCCTGTTTATAAGCCTGAGATTTGTGGAAAATAAAAAGTTTACAAATTCCTCACTTCGTCTGTTGGGAGCGTCGCTGCCCCATAATGTATGGTGCGCGTTCGCATCCGCCGAAATGATCAGCTCAAGCTTCTCGTTTTCGCAGTGCCTAATGAGGTTTGTCAGCTCGACCGTCGGTATGTCCGCATCGCCCGGCAGATAGGCAGATGCTATTATGACTTCTGGGATGCTAGGACAATTGTTCTGGAGTCTGACCACACTAAGATCTCTGGTACAGAACTCGTTCATTAAGACTGCGTTAGTTGGTCTCGGTACGTAGATGCACGTGCGTGGATTAGTAGCCAATGTCGGTCGGCAATGACCCCGCAACCCTATATATAATCTGTCTTTACATACTGGTGAATTCCCTAATGATTGGAAGCATGCGAAAGTAATTCCTATACACAAGTCAAGTGGTAAACATCTGATACAAAATTACCGCCCAATTTCTATTTTGTCTAGTTTTGCAAAAGTCTTTGAATCACTGCTCTGTCCATATATACAAAATCATTTCAGGCTATTTCTGAATAATAATCAACACGGTTTCGTCAAACTTAGATCTACAAGCACAAATCTTGTGGACTTAACGGAAACGTTAACTGAAGCACTTGACGCCAATAAACAAGTAGACGTTATATACACGGACTTCAGTAAGGCTTTTGATCGAGTTCCGCATGATTTTCTCATACATAAACTTAACACATACGGCATATCGGGCCTGTTATTAAAATGGGTTCACTCATATCTTGACAATCGCACATTTTTTGTAGTTATAAATGGATACCAGTCACGTTCAAGAAGTATCTCATCGGGCGTACCTCAATTGTTAAAAAGATTTAAGCTTCGTGTTCCTGCAAGATATCCTCGTTACAAAATAACACCATACGCTCCTCCCTATCGTAAGACAGTTTTCGGTTCAAACTCTCCGGTTTCGCGACTAAATAAGTTATTGAATGAATACAGTGATTTGGTGGACATTCACAACGACTCACCCAACATATTTCGCAAAATTATCCTGGACAGTTTGAGCGTACATGTTACATTGTAATAAACACTGCTGTAAAATTTAAATTTAATCTTACTTTACATTTATTTTATTCTTTTTTAAAGTGATTTATGTATTATTATATTTTTATCTCGGTTTAGATTATCTTAATAGTACGTAGATGTGTAATTAAAGCATGTTGTATTTGCCTTTAATCGATTTGTTACATTGCTAAGTCTGTCACGATTATTATGTATTATATTGTAAATGCACTGATGTATACAAACGTTGGCAACTCTAATTAAATAAAAAAAAAAACCCTCGCCAGCTACCCTTAAGGGGTGCCCCTGCCGGTTACCTCAGACTGGCTAATTCCCGAGGCTGTCGTTTAGGTGGAATGCCGGACCAAAGAGGCTGTGTTGTCTCCACAGGTGACAACAACCCGACCTGTAGGGGACTCAAGCCTCCAGGATTCCATTATCCCTCCCTACGACGCTCAACTACGCACGGCACAAGACGTAGGTGGGCTCATCCCTCTCCATGACAGAAAGGTCGGTCTGACGCGCCCACGGGTCATGACCTACCAGTCCTTTTTGCTGCATAGTCGCAAGGTCGCTGGTGTAGCCTCTTCGGAAGAAACTCCGGTGGTTGGAAGGTTCTTAGCCAACAACGAGTAAGACCCATTAAGGAGTTACACGCTGTCGCCCAGGTATACCGACGGTTAGGGATCCGCATTCCATTAGGACTTGTCCACGTGGACTGCCCATCCCGCCGCACACGAGGAGGTGACCTTGCTTGATACCCTAAATGATGACTTGGGGATAGGCTAGCTTCCTAATAGTGAATTCGTTTCAAAATAGATTTAATAGTTGCTGACCTTAGTGCCTTCGTGGCGCAGTAGGCGAGTAGCCGGCTGTGAAGCGGGAGGTCGTGGGTTCAATTCCCGCACCGAGATAAATATTTGTGTGGTCCAGACACGTAACAAATATCTGTATTTTTGGCTGGGTCTGAAAGTCTCCTGTGTACTGACGCATGTCAGATGATGTGCTTTTCATCATCATCATCATCATCATCATCGTCACCCATAGGACGGACACTGCTGAACATAGGCCCCCCACAAAGATTTCCAGACCGACCTGTTGGAAGTGGCCTGCATCCAGCGACTTCCTGCGACCTTTATCAGGTCGTCGGTCCATCTTATAGGTTTACTCACTTGATCACGTAGACAAACACCGAGCATAGCCCTCTCCATAGCGCGCTGCGTGACTGTGGGCTTTCTTATGCGACCCATAGTCAGAGGCCACGTTTCAGTGTCGTAAGTCATCATTGGTAACACACAACTATCAAAGACTTTTAACTTCAAGCACTGAGGTATTTTGGATGTACTTTTAATATAGCTTAATAGTTGTATAACTTTACTATGCAGACCAATGCGGGATCATTTATTAAATGTATGTTAAACACACCGTTAATGTCGGCGGTTCACCTAGTGAACTGCGCGCAATGCAGGTGACATCATCAAGGCGTTTGCGTCATGCTGCTCAGACCGCGCCGCTCCGTGGCAGACTGGTCACTGGAATATTCTTGAAATGTGAATAACACTCAACAGTCACACACATAGATTCCCCATGTCATGGTTATGTCTCATGTCGCCTCCTTGGTCATGTATGTGCTGTGGACCGGGAGGTCGAGTGTTCGATTTCCAGGTCGGGCAAAGCGAATTTTCTGATTTAATTTGCCCGTGACTGGATTCCTCTTAAATACGAACGCCTTATCCACCTAAGGACGTAATGACAAATGGAATAAAGAGCAGCTCTGCATGCGAAAAAAGCTGTTACGAATGAAAAATTGATAGTGTTATAAAAAGTACCCACGAGGCTAGATGTTCTTTGGTAAAATGCCAAGTTAAGCAGATTATGGAGTGATGTTTAGATTAATGAGCCTTCTGCATACAGCAAAATGATGAACACGCCACACAATTTGAAATGTTATTCACATTGCGTAACCATAATTATGGTTTTGTGCATTCCATCGTTTAGGAACATATAACTTCCATAAACTAATATTAATTAAACTGGTTGGCATTAAAAAAAACAGAGATCTGCACGCTTTTTAGAAGGTATAGCTCTCGTAGCATGCTATCGCTGAAATAAATTTGCAATCGTTTAAAGCATACTTGTTTTATACTGTACAGCGACCCGCCTCGGTTTCGCACGGGTGTGGAATTATCAGTGTTTCTCTACTACTTGCATATGTATTATACATATAAACCTGCGCTTGCCGGTACGTGGTCTCCACTCGAGAACTTTTGAGGCCGCTTCCAGCAGGTCGATCTGTAAATCTTTGGGGGAGGCCTATGTCCAGCAGTGGACGTCCTGTGGCTGATGATGATGATACATAATATAAACCTCTTGAATCACTCTTTCTAAAAAAATTATCAAAATTCGACTTTGTTTTACAATATGTAGTGATGAAAAAGCAGATTGGATAATTTAAAGCTTGGATCTCACGTCTTGTCTCGGCTTTACATCTTAATTGAACTAACTTGTAACGTCACAACCCGCATGCTTACCATTTAATATAAGCAACATAGTCTCAGCTCTCAACGAGCTGTTGCTTGCGTCAGTGCGCGCGAACTCTCGCATGAATAAACTACCTCTCATCGACTTGCTAATGTCTCATTCACTCTCGATATGACTCAGTTGTGTTAAGTTAGGAGCGAAGGCGGGAGCGGGTGAGGTAGCGGGTTGTGTTGTATTTGTTTAAGGTACTGATCTTGCACAGTCTAAAGGACGTTGCTTGCATGATTTCGTATGAATAATCTACTTGTTCACGCCTTCATAATGTCTCATTTAATCTAAATAATGTGATATAATAAACACGAGTTAGAAAACATAGTGTACATGAGTCATTTCCTGACATCCCCAAAGTTATGTAGATTTATGAATTTACATAACATAACATAAACTCGCGCCTGTATCACCGAAGAGGTAGGCAGAGGTGCACTAGCGAACTAGTACCCACATTTCCCCGAGCTTAGATCCGTCCCAGATGTGATAGGGGGCGAGCCTATTGACTGATACTGATATGGAAAAATCCAATATTTATGAATTTAGATTTCGATATTGTAATGTTTAAGGCCTATGTTCAGCAGTGGACGTCCTATGGCTGATGATGATGATGATGATGATGATGATTGTAATATACTCATTATACTGGCTACTTTCTATATTTATAGGGTAGGGGCATTGAAACATTGGTGTAAACAACTTGGTTAGCGAGCTTGACATTGTACAATACATAATGAAATAATGCATATCATTGGCTTATCTTATTTTCATTCAACTTTCTGTTGCCACTCGAAGATCACTCCATAGAGATTAAGAATATAAAAATAAAAACATAATATTATTCAAATCAAATAATTTATTAAATACATAAAATGTCACACAATATATAGATTCCGTAAAAACTTTTATTCTATTACCAGTTCGGAAGGCTGGTTTGACAGAGAAGAACGGGTAAGAAACTCTGACGTTGCTCTTTTTGAAAATAAAAAAAGAAATAATAAACAGTTATTAATTTCCTCAACCCACCATATCTTGTCACTCAAACCACTCTCGGCAGTTTCTGCCACACGTCGCCGTCACCGATTCGTTGAGATTAAAATTTTCGCCGTCATTGTCACATTCGCCCCATTTAAATGACAATTGTACATATTCATGTCATAATTGTATTCAAATTGTATCCTTTTTGTGCGATTAATTAGCCGTGTGTTAGGTCATCTGTTAGATGTCATAATATAGGCAGGTACTTGTGCAATTTTAAACGATAATGCTGCTCTCTATGCCCCTTACTTATAAAAATATTTAAGCGCTGCTTATCTTTATACCATAGGTGTCCCTTTCATTTTTAAACAATGTAACGCAAGGAAAAAAGTGACAGGTTATTCTTAACCATTTGCTCAGCTAAATATGCTTTTATAAGTAAGGCCCTATGAGATTAGTCTGTTTGATATTTGATAGTTATTGCTTTTCATACATTAATAGTCTCCTTGGTCTAGTGGCAGCATATATGGGCTGTGGACTGGGAGGTCCTGGGTTCGATTCGCAGGTCGGGCAAATTTTCTCATTTATTTTGTCCGGGACTGGATCCCTCAGAGGGGGTAGACGTGAGGCAGGCAGTCGGTCGTAAAAACTAAGTTAAATCTGCAACATGCTTGAAAAAGTGTGTTGCGTCGACCCCACATTAAGGTGGGAGAAGGGCAGGTAGAAACAAAGATTACGTAAAATATTTTTTTATGAAAAACACCAATTCTCAACGTAACCGCTAGAGGCGTTAGGGTGTTTGTCATACAAATATTTTACATAGTCGCTAGCGTGAAATGAAACTGATGCTTGAGCTATTGGCCATAGTGAAGTTAGCTTGCGATTCAGGACGTCAGATTGCTTGCTGTTTAGGACATTATAAATGTCATCCAAGGTAACGAAACATGCTATTCAGGCAACATAATTCCCAAATATACCACTTCGGTGCTACAAATACTGTACCCTTGGTACGAGTTTTTTTTATTGCAGAGACTGGCAAAGGAACAGATGGGTCACCTGATGGTAAGTGATCTCCACCGCACATAGACACCCACGACTCAAAAAGAATAATGGGTGCGGTGGCAATCTAAAAGGAGGAAATGGAAGGGGATGGAAAAGGGATTGGGAAAGAGAGGGGCATTTGGGCCATCAGAAATCTTACTCACCGAACGAAACGCGACAGCGAGCTGCCACTTTCATCGGTTTTCTGTGAGACAGTGGTATCAAACCGGTCGAGCCGGAGTTCGGTTTTCGATTCTCGAAATCGACGATAGTTTTTAGTTCCTCCATACATTGAAATTAAACTATTTTTACGGATTCTATCACGATTTTGTTTTAATTTTTATGCCCGACGTTTCGAAACGCTTTGCAGCCTTCTTCGAAAACCAAATCGTGATAGAATCCGTAAAAATAGTTTAATTTCAATGAATAACATTCTCCATACATATTTTAGTTCGTTGTAGTTTCGCAACGCGGGGCTCCTAATCAAATGTATGGACAAAACGCAAAAGACGATTCATTTCGAGAATCGAGGACTGTCAAAATAAACTCGTACTAAGGGTAGTGTAGTATCTATTACGAAGTTATTGTTTACGGAACTAACAGGAAACAATGGTTAAGTTGTGTTCGTTTTGCATGAAGATAACATCCGAAGTGATTCATAAGACACGCGAAACAGCTATTTGATATCACCTTGCGGTTAGGCAAGGTCGGACACACTGCAACGAGGCGGTGGCGCGCCGCGTGCCAAAAACTTTGGAAACCTTAAAGTAAAAAAAAATACATGTCGGTAAGAGCGGAACTAAATTGCTCAACCGGTTTGATACCACTATCTCACAGAAAACCGACGTAAAGTGGCACCTCGCTGCCGCGTTTCGATGAGTGAGTAAGATTTCCGGTGGCCTAATTACCCCCCTCTCTTTCCCAATCCCCATTTCCCCCTCCTTTTAAGTTGGCAATGCACCCATGCTTCTTTTGGCGTCTTGGGTGTCTATCACTGGAGATCACTTGCCATTAGGTGACACATGCTTGTTTGCCAGTCTTTGCTATAAATAATCACAAGTTTAAAAACGTAACGGACCGACTTCAAATCCGATCGTGACCAAATTTATATGAGACCACCCTTCAAATAAGCTCCTTCGAACACAAAAAGAATTTTGAAAATCAAAACATTTGGCGGAGATATCGCGTAACATACATAAAAAAATACGGACGAATTCAGGATTTTCTTCTTTTTGGAAGTCGGTCGAAAAAAGGTTGCAGATGTAGATCCTATGGCTGATGATGATGATGATGATGATGATGATGATGATGATGATGATGATGATGATGATGTAGAAATTGAACAGCTCAGACTACGCAAGGTCACTTGATTGTAAGTGCTATTGACCCTCATCTCACGTCATCTCAACAGCCTTAAGAGACTCTTCCGATATCATAGCTTTGTCATGTCATTACTTGAACACTGTAGTTAAAATCAGCAAATGCCGTGAGTCATTTACTGTGTTCCGTTTAAGAAGTCGTGAGGTAAACACTGAATTTCTAATGAAATGAATCAATGAGGAAAGTTAATTAATAAACTGTGCCAAAACCAATGCAAAAGTGGCTGCGTCAATGCCTTTGTCAACCTTTGTTTGTGTAATGGGTAAAATTTTCCTTCATCCGTATTGTGTTGTCATATACCTCTAGTATATTTGTGTGTTTGTCTGTCTTCTCAATTCATATTTTTAGGGTTTCGAAGCCAAATGGAAAAAAAGGAACTGTCTGTCTGTCTGATCACTGTTTATCTCAGAGACTATAAGTACTAGAGGGCTGTAATTTGGCACGAGTACACATATCTATCAAATTAAGAAAGTCGTGGAATAAAATCATGAAAAATATTTTTTTAGGGTCTCTCCCGTACATGTAAAGTGGGGGTAAAAAAATTTGTTCTCGACTGTCCTATGATGTGGGGTCTCGTTGGTCTTTAAATAACAATGCAGGTTTGCGACAATTTTTCGATTGGAAATATTAAGCTTAAAACGGTTTTTTTTTATAGAGTAGCGTTCCCCCCCTCTCTTTTTCCGAAACGGTTGGTTTTGGATACGTGAAAAAATTCACAGTAGTAGCATGCATCATGAATTTCAAAGGAAAACTATAGCGGCTAAGAGCAGGCTTTACAAAATAATTAGTAATAAACGACCAAAGAATAAGAATTATTTTTAACAAAAAAGGGCATACATAACGATCGATCATAATCGACGCAATGTAGCTCGAGCGCAGTGAACGTACGTAGCACCGCTCCGCGTTCGATATTTATTTTCAACATAACAATGTCGAAAAACTCACTTGAAAGTTTAGTTCGCGAGTTGCAAAAGACAGTCGTGTGCCTGGTGAATAAAGTTGATTCCCTGGAATCGCGAATTAGTGAGCAAACAGCGATAATATCTAAACTTGTTACTCAAAGTGAAAAAAGTGATACCCACAATACGAAAACGTTACACTCGTGCACCACGTCCGCGTCGCCAGCTAACACAATATCACTGAAGCAGCGGCCGGCGCGCACGGCACGCATCAATGCATCGCTTGCTATTGCCGAACAATCAGGAGCATTGAAGAAACGAAGCAATGGACGTGAAACTGCGGCGACAACATCTACTACTGATAACCGACGTGAACATGACGAAGTACGAACTATGTTGGACGACACAATAAATACAAAAAATGTGTTGACTAATGCGGAACCACGAATTACGCAACAAGAAACCAAGAATAACATGGTGGATGAAGGGAGTATTGAACAGTGGAATATACTTAGTCGAAATAATAAAAGCAAAATCAAAAAAATGCAACGACCTGTTATGATAGGTTCAGGCAGTGTTAGTAATGAAATCCAAGCGGCTGATAGAATAAAATTCATACAAGCATGGTCTTTCAAGCCCAATACTACCACAGAACAAATACTCAACTTCCTTAAGAAAATTGTCGAAGCCCAGTATATCGTTGAGAAGCGGAACATTCGTTCGGAAGTGCACGCTTCTTTCGTGATCGGGATTCCAGAATGTGTGTACGATGAAGTGACGAGACCAACAGCCTGGCCTCCTGGGGTACGGTTTTCGAATTGGTTTCCCGCACGTCCCCGTATGCAACGGGGAAACCAGCGGACTGATTCAAACACCTAATTCCTACAGGCGTGGAAGATATATGACTCGGTGTAAAGTGAAGTCTTCTGACAGTCGGACTCCGGCCCAATGTAAATCAATATCGACGCCGTTAGTAATATGTCACCAAAATATTGGTTCGCTGGATAAAAAGACGCAACAACTAGAAGTACTCTTGCATGACGAGTTAAAATGTGATGTTCTAGCGCTTACTGAGCATCATTTACGAGAATCGAACTTGAAATGTATAAATTTACATGAATATACGTTAATATCTAGTTTTTGCAGGAAAAACATTATGCGCGGGGGGTCTTGTATATTTGTTAAAAATAGTATTAAAGCCATCGAATGTGTAGAAATAAAAGAAACATCAACTGAGAGATATTGTGAAATATCTGCTATCGAACTGATCGACTATGATATCTTAATTATTTGCATTTACAGGACACCATTAGTCTCTTCTCTAGACTTTTTGACCTGCTTAGAACCTCTTCTCAATAAAGTATGTGAAAGTGGTAAGAACGCCGTTATTGTCGGAGATGTTAATATAAACTGGTTG
Source organism: Clanis bilineata (assembly GCA_036417725.1). Taxonomy (NCBI): domain Eukaryota; kingdom Metazoa; phylum Arthropoda; class Insecta; order Lepidoptera; family Sphingidae; genus Clanis; species Clanis bilineata. Next base: position 15,208,021 of record CM071154.1, on the reverse strand, counting down.
GATAATCTTTGTTCCATTAGAAAACGATTATGTGATATATTGTCAGTGCATCATATGGTTAACGAAGTTAATTTTGCAACACGCGTAAGTAACTTAACGTCTACAAGTATAGATCATGTATATAGTAACATGCCCTGTGGGTCGGTGGTGGCTGAGCCGGTCGCCACTCGGTGCAGTGATCACTACGCCGTGAGGGCCGAGCTGGCGTGCACACGCATCGCGCTGCCGCCGCGTACTCGAGTAACCAGGCAATATTCGCATGCTAACCGTATGACGTTCCGAGCAGCAATGATGAGCGTAGATTGGGACGAAATACTTACCAAGCACGTACGGTCTATAGAGGGGTTGGCGAGATCTGTACTGAATATTATAATAAACAATTTCAATGTATGCTTCCCATATAAAAAGATAAATATTAAAAAGCGATCGTGGGTGACTAGGGATCTCATTGATTTAAAAAATCTTGTATTCGAAGCCATAAGACTGCAGGAAGTGTATCCCGACGTACATCTTAAACCATACATAGATAAATTTACGCGTCAATACGAAAATGCTATGAATACTCAAAAACATTGCTATTATAAGAAAATTATATGCAATAGTTCTAACTCACACAAAGCAATGTGGCGCGTTGTTAATGCTGAAAGAGCTGCTAGTAACCGTGCTCTTTTAAGTTTTACAGAGGTTGTTAAAGATGATACGGGGAAGATGTTTGAGTCACGGAAGGCGGTGGCTGATGCCATGAACGCCAGATTCGCAGGTGCGGCTGCTGCTTGCCGCGCGCCATGCTCACAAATATCGCGTGTTAAAGAGGCGTTAGCGGCAGCGCGTTCACAAGCAGATCGCTCCTTAAGGCTAATTAAGTTTACCCCTTACGAAGTGTTTAAAATTATAACATCACGTATCCCCCGCAAACCAACTAAGGATATATATGATATATCCATGGAGTTGCTAAATACCGCCGTCGAACCACTGTCCTATTGCCTGTCTACCTTATTCAACCGATGTATAGAGGCTGGGACTGCTCCGGATTCCTTTAAGGTGAGTAAGGTTGCACCCTTGTTTAAGGGAAAAGGCAGACGTGAAGATATCGATGGCTATCGGCCAGTATCGATAATACCAGCTGTTGCAAAAGTTTTTGAAAATGGTATAAGCGCTCGCCTCACCGCTTACTTAAAAGCAACCGACGCACTGTCAGGACGCCAATACGCTTACCGAACAGGCTGCTCAACTACGTCACTAACCCGTGAAGTTATCCAACGTGTGGTAGACGCCTGTGAACATAAAAGGCAAGTAGCAGTCCTGTGCTGCGACTTGTCGAAAGCCTTCGATGTCGCAGATCATACAGTCCTCTCTACTAAACTTCGGCACTACGGAATTTGCGGTAAAGCACACACATTGCTTACTGGTCTCTTAAGAAACAGGTATCAAGTAGTTATTGGGGATGGGGGCGAGACTAGATCCGATCCCATTGGGACACATATAGGTGTAGCGCAGGGGTCGTCGGTATCGAATATTCTGTTCTCACTCTTACTTAACGACCTTCCCGAGAATGTAACGGCCGGTGAAGTATTCATGTACGCAGATGATGTGGCAGCGGTGGTTTGCGCTCCGTCTCTTGATCAGCTCGAACAGCGGTTAAATGAGACAGCAAACCAGCTGGCGAAATGGTTTAAGTGGAATGGACTTATTCTGAACCTCCAAAAAACACAATTTATCCATTTTTCGATTGCTGGCCACCTGACCAGAGATCTATTAGTGTCGATCGACTCAATACCTCTAGAGCAGGTTCAGTCGGCTGCTTTCCTGGGATTTCAGATTGATCGAGGTTTAACATGGGGTATACACGTTGATAGACTTTGTGCAAAACTGGGCAGCGCATGCTACGCCCTGCATAGACTTTCCCGAGTGGTCTCCGCCGATGTGGTCCGTACATGTTACTTTGCAACTGTGCATTCACTTCTTCAGTACGGAGCTGAAATATGGGGGTGCGCCGCCGAGAGAAAACGCGCCTTTAGGATGCAGAAACGAGCTGTGCGGGCGATTGCACGAGTGTCACAGGAAACATCGGTAGAACCATACTTTAGATCCTTGCGGATACTTACACTGCCCTCGTTAGTTATACTTCAAGTTGCGCGATACGTAAGGCATAATTTGGACTTATTTAAAAAACGTGGGGATAGTCACGCCCGCGAACACAATACCCGTGGAGCTGACAAACTCGCTACCGTTCCCCATAGACTGGCAAAATCTGATAAACTTACACATATTCTAGGCCCGAGGGTTTATAATCATCTTCCAAAGTACATTCGGGAAGCGTCCAGCGACTCATTATTTGTGACCAAATTAAAGTCATGGCTCACTGGGAAAGCGTTCTATGATGTGGAACATTTTATGCAGACTACGAATAATAATTAATTATTTGTTATACATATTTTACCTATAACATAATGAAAATAAACAAAATTAAAAAAGGTGTAAAATTTTTTAAAATATGTTTCGTAGTAATATAATCATTAGTGCGATTGTACAATTATTAATTAGCAAATTATTATTATTAGTTTAAACAAAAGACGTGTAAATATTTTTACTAATAAATAACTCAAAGCGTGACGCGACGTGGCGTGTACAAAATGTATCGCTTTAATAATATATTTTCACGTTCGTTTACCATAAACACATGTGTCTGCCACATCACTGCAAGCGACCTTCTGCTCGACCTCGCCCCGTACGTGGCAAATTGTGCATCTGTCTGATGAATTATTTACAACTAGTATTACAATATTCTATTACTGCAGTCGCAGTGTCTGCATACGTTTATACTCGAATGCTGTAGTTTTGTTTAACATTTTATTTGTAAATAGTAGGAGAATGTGAATAAATAAATACGAGCAACATAGTTCTGACGGTACACTGGGTTAAGGATTTCTGATGCCCCAAATCGCCCTCTCCGCTCTCAATCTCTTTAGTTTTGCAGCCCATCTATGATTTTTTTGTGTTTGTAGTACTAACACCCTATTACAGCCCTATTACTATGAGCTCGTTTGCCAGTGTCTATTAACCTTGTCATTTTCGGCCGTCTTCCAAAAAAGGAGGAGGTCCTCAATTCGTCGGTATTTTTTTAATGTATTTTACTCGATATCTCCGCTAAATGTGAACCGATTTTCAAAATTCTTTTTGTTTTCGATAGAGCTTATTTTAAGGGTGGTCCCATATTAATTTGGTCACGATCGGTAAATTGGAAGTCGGTCAGTTAAGTTTTTAAATTTGTGATTATTAAACTATGAATATCGAATCCGCAGTGTCATCTTTTACAGCTGACATTTTTTTTTCTACCTGTCCTTATCTCACCTTAATGTGGGGTCGGCGCAACACACTTTTTCAAGCTTATTGTGGAAAGGATTTGACTTAGTTTTATGAACGGCCGCATGCCTGACGTCATCTCCCTCTGTGGGATCCAGTCACGGGTAAAGTAAATTAGAAAAGTCACTTTGCCCGACCTGGGAATCGAACCCAGGATCTCCCGATCCACAGCCCATATATGCTGTCCCTAGACCAAAGAGGCGATTAGCCGACATCGTAGGTAGGTAATGATTTTCCAATAACGATATATTCGGACTTCCGTATTCTGTATACGAGTACATGTGTTTTGAGTTTTTGACAATTATGCTGACCTTTAAACGCATAAATTCGTGACCATTAGTTAAAAGATCACGTGTACCTGAAATAAAACAGTTGCTGATAAAACAAAAATCTTATAGCTCTCTTCAAAATTCTTACCCTACACTGACCAATAAAAGTCCTTCAACCAACCCATATCAGTCAATTTCCTCAAATAACGTTATCACAAAGCACCCATACAAGATTGAGCCGGCCGATCTCCCGTGGAGGCTGGACGGTGCCGCCGCGGGGCGTCCTTCAAGATTTATATCCAGCCGTTCGGAAGCGGTCGTGCGTACATCGTCCTGATTGATTTGTGATCAATCAGTGGATGAGGAAATTAGAGATGACCCATATTGGAAAAAAACATCGATTCTTCGGAGTAAATATCTTTTTTTCTTTCTACCTGCCCTGATCACACCTTAAAATCACCTTTCAAGCATGTTGTAGAAATGATTTGGCTAAGTTTTTACGACCGGTTGCCTCTCTTACGTCAACCCCCTATGAAATTAGAAAATTTGCTTTGCCCGACCTAGGAATCGAATCCACGACCTCCCGGCTCACAGCAAATATATGCTGCCACTAGACCAAGGAGCTGACGAGTCGGAGTAAATATCTCTATTATACAAATTACACGACTGCCTCGGTGGCGTAGTTGTGTTTTGGTACGACTACCGTCCTGAGGTCTCGAGTTGGATCCCCGGGTCGGGCAAAGTGACATTGTTTTTTTTTTCAATATCATCCCGAATTTTTGACCGATATAGCAATATGATCGCTCCCTATCACATCTGGGACGGAACTAAGCCCGGCGATATGTGGTTGTTCTAGTTCGATAGCGCGCCTCTGCCTGCCCCTTCGGAGATACAGGTGTGAGCTGACGTTATGTTATGGTACAAATTACATTACAAAATTTCATTTCCAGAATAATTGTGAGAGAAATATGGTGGCTTGGCATTTTGGTATGCCAAATTAGATTAGATTAGATATGTAGTCGAATATATTATAAGAAAATATTCTTTTTTTCTACCTGCCCTTATCCCACCTTATTATGGGGTCGGCGCAACACACGTTTTCAAGCATGTTACAGAAAGGATTTGGCTTAGGTTTTACGACTGGCTGCCTGCCTGACGTCAACCCCCTCTGAGGGTTATAAGAAAATATTGAAGTTCTGATATTTTTCTTGTAGTACCATTGATGTGTCGATGTTTTCCCACTAAATATCGATGGTTATGTAAAATGTCATCCCTAAAGGAAATTGGGCACTGTGAGATGATCAAGTAATACAGCGCAGCATTGGTATTTCGGGTTACATACGTGAGTTTGAATATGGGTGATTTTGTTAGTTTGAGTGTTCTTTAGTTAGCTACGACTCAATGACTGGATTTGAATGTTTTGTTTCTAATTCAGGGAATTTATTGAAAGTTATCTGCATAATTATGTTTATTTTTCATTAAAAAGGACTCATAATGTCACATAACATAACATAAGCTCACGCCTGTATCTTCGAAGGGGTAGGCTGAAGCGCACTAGCGAACTAGAACACCCTCATTTCGCCGAGCTGAGTTCCGTCCCAAATGTGATAGGGCGTGAGCCCATCGCCATATCGGGCACAAATTCCAGACTTCAGTTTGCCCGACTCGGGGTTCGAACCCGAGACCTCAAGACAGTAGTCATTGCAAAATACAACTACGCCACCGAGGCAGTGACAATGTCAATATTTCTCATATTAAATTTAATTTTAAGGAAGACAAAACAAACAACCCCAAATTAATAATTCATCACACATTTAAGATGTTTACGGCTAATGAAATAACAACATTAAGATATGCTAATTGTGGGACAGCGCTCCACGACGCGGCGGGTTTCTTAAATCAAGCATTACTTAACTTCAATTATTCAAGGAAATGCTGCTCAGCACTCGGGTCGACTTAATTGCCGGTGTCTTTGGACATTAATATTTCAACCTTTGACTTTACGTAAAGAGTTGTAAGGGATATTCCTTTGATGTTGGGATCGTGTCTGATTATAATCAAACCATACTTAAGAGTAAAATTGGCAGACCTCTCCTGTGACCGAGTTATAAAAAATGTGATTAACAAACGAGTGAGATTTCCGGTGGCCCACTTCCCCCCTTCCTTTCCCAATCCCTTTTTCCCTCCCCTTCCATTTCCTCCTTTTAGGTTGGCAACGCACCCATGATTCCTTTTGTCTTGGCTGTCTATGGGCGGTGGAGATCACTTACAATCAGGTGACCCATCTGCTCGTGTGCCAGTCTTTGCTAATAAAAAAAAAACCACTAAATAGCATACATACATACATAAGCTCACGTCTGTATCCCCGAAAGGATAGGCAAAGGCGCCCTAGTAAACTAGATCACCCACATTTCACCGAGCTTAGTTCCGTCCCAGGTGTGATAGGGGGCGAGCCTATCGCCATATCGGGCACAAATTCCAGACTCCGGGCTGATATGGAAAAATCCAATATCACTTTGCCCGACCCGGGGATCGAACCCGACACCGAGACCGAGACACTATATACATAGATGTCTCTGAAAAGCACATAATTAATTTATTCAGGGCAAGTTTTTGTGCGGTGCCGCCTGTGAAGGTTATCTGGTATCAGTCCCTTCATATCCGCAAACTTAGCTGATTTGTGTGATTGAGATGTGGCCTAAGGTGATGTCGATGATGAATAATATGTTGGTAGCCACCGCTACAATTATTCATTACTCTTATGTCACGATCAGATAAATTTTGAAGTCGGCCCGTTAAGTTTTTAAACTTGTGATTATTATATACTATTCAATAGTTTTGGTACTAGAAAATAACTAACACACGCAAATACGCCAAATTTTATTATCGAAATCTTGATAAAAAATTCCCTTTGAAAGGTAAAGTTCATGTAACATTAAAAATAAATCACATTGAGGGCTCAATCACGATTCGAAAATTAGCATAACAAAAGAAACTTTTACATTACATTTTTCGTCTCGAATAAATAGCACGGTATTAAGATTCAAATTACCAAATATCCAGTCCCGAGAGTCGAGCGGTCCCTAAATAAATAACCCACGATTCTATCAATTTCGTGAGAGATGGCTCGGTAAAAATTATTAACATTTTCATGAATTCGTAATAATGTTTGCGTGGCGTGGCGTGACGTCGTGTGGCGTGAATGTGTCCGCCCGTGGTTGTCTACATTTGCGCTTGTATTAATAATATATGCTTGTTTGTGTTTTGTGGGGGATTTGCTTTTATGAATCTTGAAGGTGGTTGTATTAAGGGTAGATTTTTTTAACAACTATTGTCAGACTGTGGCGCAGCGGATGAGTAGCCGGACTTGTAGTAGAAGGCAGCAGGTTCGATCTCCGCACCAAGACAAATGTTTGTGTGATATAGTTTTTTCGAGTCTTGACTCTGGATATTGTAAGACTAAAAGTCTGTAGTTTGAAAAACTTTGGATCAAACAGTTGGTTGGCATTGCTTTTCGATCGACTTAAAAAAGAGGTCCTCAATTAGTCTGTATTTTTAACTGTCAAATAAAAAACTGTATAGTTTACGATATTTTCACATGACATGATCGAACCCGTGACCTCAGGACGGTAGTCGTACCACGCACGCAATACAACTACGCCACCGAATCAGTGAATAATTCAAGTACTACTTTGGCAGTGAGTTGCATTTGGCATGCTGTTCGTAGATTGGTCGGACGTCCGATTCCGTCGAAATTGGTTAAAAAGCATCAAACTGAAAGAATTCACGCCAAAACTCTAGGTTTAATTATTCTTGTGAAAACTCAGCTTTACTTAGTTTAAAAATATTAGACACACAAGACGAGGCTGTAAGGGCTAGATTCCTTTGCCTACCCGATAAAAAAGAAAAATTAAATAAAACCTATGGAGGGTAGTTATGCCTTGATCAGTAGCCCGAGCACGAAAAACTAATGTAAATGTAAATGTATTCGAGTTCGCTGCGCACTGATGACGTTTGGTTAATATTTCATACAAATTTCATAGACGCATCGAGTTCGAATACATTTACGGTTGTCAGAAATTTTCCTGCTCAGGCCGCTGTTCAGTGTTTAACAACGGTCGTTTTCGCGGTTATTGTTGCAAAGTTGCATAAAGGTTTGTGTTATAGTGTGTTGTGGAACTTGTGTATATAAAGCCGCGTCACCTGCAGTTGTTTTTATCGAAACTAAACACTAAAATCACCAAACACAATGTTTTACATTGTCTTCTGCCGATATAATAATGGACCATAGACAAATGTAGAAATACCATGTTTTGTGTAGGTGTTTTGTGTAATATTTTAGTGCAGGAGACGCTTTACAGTGCTAAGTTTTGAACGGTAGTGTGCAGAAATGATAAAATATGAGGATCAATCGCTACAATGTTGGTGAATTCTGGTTAGTTCGATTTGATGCTATTTATGTTCCTTTACGAAGTCTTATTATTTGATTTTACCTACATTTTTTTTTAACACGGGGAAATTCATTTGCAAATCTCTCAAAGCCAGAGCTCAGAGGTATTTCGGTCTCACCAGTTTAAACCGTTCTACCGACTAAGACCCCGCAATGTTCCGCTCTCTGTTGTGCCGGAACTAAAACATAACGGGGCTTACTTATAAAAAATATTTAAGCGCTGCTTATCTTTAACCATAGGTTGTCTCTTTCATTTTTAAACAATGTAACGCAAGGAAAAAAGTGACAGACTATTCTTAGCAAAAAGGTAAGCGAAAATGTTTTTATAGGTAAGGCCCATAATGTATAAAACTCACGCCTGTTCCCCGACGGGGTGGGCAAAGGCGAAGAAGAATTAGTACACCCACATCTCTCCGAGCTCATATTCGTCCCACGTGTGATACACTACTCGCCCCTTATAACACTTTATTTCTTTCTACCTGCACTTACCCCACCTTAATGTGGGGTCGGAGCAACACACTTTTTCAAGCATGTTGCAAAGAGATTTGGCTTAGTTTTTACTACCTGCCGCATGCCTGACGTCAACCCCCTCTGGGGGATCCAGTCCCGGGCAAATTAAATTAGAAAATTTGCTTTGTCCGCCCTGGGAATGGAACCTCCCACAGCCCACACGTGATACCACTAGACCAAGAAGGCGACTAGAAAAAAAATGTATATTATTATCCAGACGTCGTCTCGTAGTGTCCATATATTTAAAATTTCCACAAGCGTACACAAATCTCTGGCGATTAAGCCTGTGAGGAGCGTCTGCCAACATTAATCCGGGGGCAACTGGAAAGCGCACCGTAAAGGGATGTTGACCATAGAGTACAGGACGTGACGGCAGAGCTAGACAGAGTTTATAGGATGCTTTAATGTTTATTTTCAACCAACTTCTAATAGAGACGATTTTCAATTCTTCGGCATTTTTATGTACACATCTAACGCGATAACTTCAGCGAATGTTTTTTTTATTGCTGAAGTGGGCAAACGAGCTAGCGGTCGGTGTGTGGAATGTTGAAATATTTCCAAATTTCTTGTGTTCAAGTCGGTTTTTAATTATTAAACTTATCATTAAATTAAGACAGACTTCCTGGCGCAACGGGCGAGTAGCTGGTTGTGAAACCCAGAGATATTTGCATCGGGTCTGATTGTTGTGAGACCAAAAGTCTTTCATAGTTTCTGATATCAACCACACGGGTTAAACCTAGTGTGTAGTATAATATTATTTTTTGTTCGAAATATTCATTGCCACAGCTCTGTCAGTGACGACCCTATATCCCCTTTCAGCGGCGTCTGCCTACATTAATCCGGGGGCAACTCGGACGCGAACCGTCAAAGAAAACTCTTCATTAGGTGCTTTTATTAACTTGTGATATTCGTTGCCCTTCGCTGTACTAGACTTGGGAAGTGGTTTTTCGGTGGTTGGATGTGGCATTTGATAAAATACGTGTACAATAGTCGCAAATTATCTTGACCGTATTAAATGGTGACTAAACTTAATCGTAAATCGTAAATCGCAGCGCCTACCGTCTGAATGTAATATAGACCGCGGAAATCGTTATTTCCCAGAATTATACCAGTTGATGTAACTGGATTAGGTACCCTTAAACGAGTGCTTATGGCGAGTTTTGATTCACAGTCGCTATATAGATGAGTACAGAAAAATCCTATAAAACGTCAACATTCATCAGGCATAAAAGTCAATACGTAATTTCAATCATAGTACCAATAATATTGGCCATGTAATATTACTGTCCCACTGCTGGGCACGGGCCTCCTGTACTAATAAGAGGGGTTAGGCCTTAGTCTACCACGCTGGCTTAATGCGGGTTGACTTCACATACTTTCGAAATTCTTGTAGTGAAATTCTCGGGTATGCAGGTTTCCTCACGATGTTTTCCTTCATCGTTATAGCAAGCGATAATTCACAAAGAACACTTAACATAGTCAGAGGTGTATGCTCCATTTTGGGGTTGGTCTCTAACCTCCGACACTCGTCAGTCCGTACCACTCCCAACTGAGCTATCGCTGCTACAATCATACTGCCAAACCGTGTTAAAATACGCCATATCCGAGTACATCTCGATCGTTGTACGCAGACAACCCTCCGGCGGGCGCGGCGAGTAATTACCAAAGACGTACTGTAGACCGTAGGGTACACCTCGCATTTTATTGCGGACGCGACGCGACCCGGTTGCGTCTCGCTGAGACGTTTTTATTCAGCTCTTAACGATACACGTAATGCCGTTGCGTGCTTGTTAATGTCGGTTGTATATGTTTCGAATGGCTTTCGGCAAGTTTTGTACTTATTATGGATATACGATACAGTGAGTACAGCTCATTAGCTGTACTAAATTATAATGTATCCGCAAATACTCTAGTCCTATTGAATACGCCATATTATTTTCTTATAGCGTATAACTTGTATCTTTTGGGTTGGATACAAATTTATGTTAGTAAATATAGCGTTACGTTCACGGACGTAAAAAAGTTGGACGGAGTGCTAGGAACATTGAAAGTGAAGCAGTATTTTCGGCTCATTCGATCAGTCGACGCAATTATATATCGATCGAATGAGCCGAAAATCCTGCTTCACTTTCAATGTTCCTAGCGCTCCGTCCATCTATTTTAGGTCCATGGTCGTTTGATTATATTACGCATTTATTTAAACTGACTGGTATCGCGGTACGACTACGGTTCTGAGGTCTCGGGTTCGATCCCCGGGTTGGGCAAAGTGATATTGGATTTTTCCATATCAGCCCGGAGTCTGGAATTTGTGCCCGATATGGCGATAGGCTTGTCCCCTATCACATCTGGGCCGAACTAAGCTCGACGAAATGTGGGTGTTCTAGTTCGCTAGTACGCCTCTGCCTACCCCTTCGGGGATACAGGCGTGAGCTTATGTTATGTGTTATTTATTTATCACTGCATATTATAGTATCATCAAAAATGTTACATCCCTTGTCTCCGAGAGTACATTAAGATGTCGTCTGGGGTTAGTGTCAAATAGCAGGAGTCATTAGGGCTGTCAGAATCCCCATGGGGGACGTAAATTTTGGCGCCAAATTGACCGTTAGTTACCAACGTCGTGCTAACTGTTCAGCCTGAGTGAAGATTTGTGTTATGCAGTATGTTTATATGCTAAGAATTCTGAGCTAGGTTACCGAGTTATATTGCAATTAGTCTGGAATCTCATGTTATGTTGAGACTTGAGTCATGTTAAATGGATGCATAAAATATTAAGACATGGTAAATCACAAAGAGATTTAATGTGACTAACTATAGAGGCTATCAAGCAAGTTTCCATACAAAAAAAAATGATCTCAAACTTCAGTAGTCCAATCGACCATTTATTACAATGCGAGGGCGATTATTACAATTTACTCCCTAGAATGTTTTGTAAATGATTAAGAATCACGTAAGATAAGTTTATTCTCTTAATATAATTACGCTGGTCGACTTGGCGCGCGTATATGTATTTCAAATAAACTGAGCGATTAACGACTTATGACCACCGGGTCATAAATTTTGGGTCTCAAGTTTTGTGCTGTTGTCCAGTCTATATACTGTTGAATGTCTTTGGTAAATCATATAGCCTTTTACTTACTAACATTTTAAACGGTGGTTAATTTTAAAAGTGGTTCGTCCCTTTCATCCTTGCATTTTATAATTTGAGAGTAAAAGACGCAAACATTATTTTAGTTAAGTACCGCTCAATTTATATTATAAGTAAGACTCTTATGCCCGAATGGTCAAACGCTGCTCAACTTTAACGGCTTCTTATATTGATTTTCGCCATACAATTTTGACAGATAAGGCCAAGCCTTAAACGACACAAGGCGACATAAGTGTATGAGCATTCGGCGGTTAGTATCTAGAGGGGGTTGATTTCAGGCAGGCAAGTGGCCAAAAATTAAAGTCGTATCTTTCTTGCAACATGTTTGTAAAATGTGTTATACTAACCCTTGCCTATGTTCAGCAGTGGACGTCCTATGGTTGATGATGATGATGATGATGTAGATGAACCCTTGGATTATGATAAGGGTAGGTAGAAAAAAAGTCTGTGGATTTAGTTATATTCTTACTCCATGCCCGTTTTTATCTATAGGTATATGGTTGCCTGGAAGAGATCGCTTTTAGCGATAAGGCCGCCACTTGTGGCACAGTTATTCTGAAGCTCACCTGTTCTGTTACCTGTTTTTTTGTGTGTGTCTGCAATAAAGAGTTTCTATCTATCAATCTATCGACTACTATTATAAAGAGGAAAAAATTGTTTTGTTTTTTTGTCTGTAACGAATAGGCTCAAAACTACTTAACTGATTTTAAAATTTCTTTCACCTATAAAAAGCTACATTATCAGTAAGTAACAAAAGCTACTTTTTATCCCGGAAAAATGTACGGTTCTCGTGGGACATCCACGCGAACGAAGTCACGAGCAACAATTAGTATTTAATATTTTTATAAACTCCTGTACTTAGAGTATTACATAAGAGACCATTACATAAACGGACAGCGTCAGAGTAAACAACAAAACAATAAACCTCCCTGCAATATGTACATTTTCATGTTGAAAAGATTTCATAAGCCGCACACGATTGTGTGGTAGGAAAACTCGATCGCGACGTTTCGTGTCACGTACGGTAAACAGAAGGGGCCAGCGTGCCATAGAGATAGTGCACCATAGAGCCTATAGTCTTTGCTCCTCTGTCACTGTGTGTCGCGGTGATGTATGGAAAGAGACAGAAAATATATTTACTTTTAGGTGCTATGTTTGATCATTAGGTATGCGTATTATACGACCAAATTTCCACGAAAGGTAATTTAAATAATATATTTTGCAAATAGTATATTTATATGTCACGTTTATACATATGTACGTAATATTTCTCATTAACTGCTCTAATTAATAGATGCTAAGTGTAAAGTTCACTTTCATTGTACTGCGAAAATGCATTGCCGATTTGCTTGTGAACAATTTATATAATATACAAAAACAATATACAAAAATGTGCTCACGCTTGTACCTTGAATTAGTAGACAGAGATGAACTAGATAATTGATGCACCCGGGATTCGTCGACCTTTTTTCCATTGACGAAAACAAAAGTGTGATGGCTCGATCACGGTCCTCAGCCTAACTACTCTGCCAATTCATTCTAGATCAATGAAGCTTCTCCACTCTGCCCCTTACTTGTTTCACATCGCATTTCCGAATACCTTGCTTGCTCTGTCTGCATTACGTCTATGTATCACTCTAAACGCTGCGAGCATGAAACGTCCACGTCCACAACGCTTTGTGTGGAGTGGAGGAGTGGAAGAGACCGCGCCGGCCGCCGAATGGTAGCGCAAGCCTGATGCGAATGGACTGAGCGAATGTTTGCAGAGTGCTTTATAGTTTTATTTTGAACCTACTCTCAAAATGGAAGTACTTAATTCGTCTGTTCTATTTTTGAACGTGAAGCAATATCTTCGTATAATGTAGAGTGATTTGATGATTATTTTTGTATTCGATGGAGTTTCATGCCAGCTTATATAATATAGTATTTAGTGTTGCTAAAAGCGTGGACAACCGTTATTAAGAATCACGTAGCGTTTTAACTTTATCAATAATTTAGGTACTGGCAATACCACTAGACATCCAGATACCTTAATTATCACGGTTATAAATATTCACTTAGTCTGTCAGTCTGTTCTATTTGTAGAAAATGTCTCGGACTAAGTCTAAGTTCGATTTAAAAATTCCATATCCTCACTAAGTTCGTGTTTTTGACTCAGACTTAGTCAAAGTTCGCTCTATATCTCAGCCTAAGAATCACGGTTGCATTTCCAACCTTAAAAGAAAAGGGTTAGTATTATGGGCTTCGGAAATCTCATTTCACGTCACTTTTCTGTAAGACAGTGGTATAGAGTCTATAACTGTCTGCTTGCCTCACTCCGAAAAAAATCTCCTCCCCATAGATCAAAACAGAACCGTCTCTAAATACATTACAACTCCCATGTACTTTTCCTATACATTTAACGTAAATAAAACCTATATAGGCGATGTTCGACAAGATCGCTCGTAAACTAGGACCGGGGCGACATGCTGCCTTGACGGATGTTAATCATAAACATTATGCGCCCGACGGAATCACTGTTGTATAAGGATATGTATTTTTATATTGCCATTTTTGTACATAGAGATGTGGGGTGTTCGGTTTTCTAGTTCCTTCTGCCTACCTCTTCTAGGATTGAGATGTGGGCTTATGCTGTCATCGGCCTTATTACCAGCTGATCGATTCTCTAAGAAACGCCATAACGTTGCGATCAACGACGAGCTCCCCGCAGCGCACATCGTTGAGATCGACGGTGCGTTCAACGTTGTTGGGTCTTAGAGAATACCATTTTCCATATATTTATGTCAAGCGCCTCGCTCGAGAGAGCTAGTTCACATAGGCGCCGTCATCACGCATAGCGCTTATGCGTGCGCCTTGTACCTTGCAGAATACAAAAATGAAAATCGTTGCCGCAACGTTGTTTTCACAAATGAAACCTTAGAGAATCGACCAGCTGGGCCGTCAGAACGAGTTCAATATTATAGTTTCGGAGAAGCGACAACTGTCAAAACTAAGGGCCCAGAGGTAGTATCTTCTTTTCTCCTTCCAGCTATCCTAATCCCACCCCACTCCCCATTTTCAAGCTTGTCACATAAAGGTTTCCTTGTCCTTGCCTTCTTGCCTGTCGCCAACCTTTTCTGGGGTATCCAATCCCTGATAAATGGTGTTACAAAAACCGCTGTGAGTCTAATCAGGGACTTTTCAATACACTGGCCATGAGTGATGACTCTGGACCGAAGTCTCAACTATTTCATTAGATTGGACTAATTAAGGTCAATTGTCCACAGTAATGGAGACGGGCGACGAGCCGGCCGCGTGCAGTGGCCGACGGACCCTGGTCCTCGCCAACCACCAGAGCACCGCCGACGTGCCGATGCTGATGTCCGCGTGGAACCCGCGCCCTGGCGTGCTGCCCAACCTCATGTGGATCATGGATCGAGTGTTCAAGTTCACCAACTTCGGTATAGTCAGCGTGCTGCATGAGGACTTCTTTATACAAGCGGTGAGTGCTGTTTCAATATACCGGGTGTTTCATAAAGTTGGTACCAATAACAGTTCCACATACAGGGAGAACGATTTAAAGCATAATGGTAAAGTTAAAAAATAAAAATTGTTTTTTTTTATTAGTTATGAGGATTTTGAAATCAGAATGCGATCTGTAAATCTTTGCTATTTGCATAGGAATGGTTGTGTATTTTTTTTAGTTTTCTTAGCTTAGCCATACAAAATTTTAAACTTTACCGCTAGATTGCTAGCCATCCTCTCTTTAAGTGTAGTGATTTTTATACTAACTTTATGAAACACTCTGTAGAGTTTGAGTTATTAATTTACCAAAAATTTAAATTTTCCATCAAATGTATAATTTGATTCTTTCTTGTGTATAACATTTATTATTTTTAACATTACAGTTTTACTTATAACATTTTTATAGTTGTTTAAGTTAGAAACGTTTGTCTTTTTCACTCTTAATTTGTTTCACGTAAGAAAGAATGGGACAAATTCGTGTTGAAATAAGTAATCGCTCAGAAATGATTATAAGTATGAGGCTAGTGTAAAATATGTGCAGCAAACATGACTTATCCAAAATTATATATTTCGATCATATTAATGCAAATAAGTTTATATAAACAACATTTCAAATAACAAGCGATTTTTAAAAACGTTATCTGTTATATATATTGGATATCGTCCCACTTTAGATCGAAGTCAAACACCAATAAAGGTTTAATGACACCTCGGCGATAAATTACATCACGCGTCATTAATCACGCTCGTCAATTATGAACGTACCTTTAGAGGTGCGCGAGGATTGCTAAATGTCATCTACGGTACTTCACATTTTTTTGTGGCTGATCATGATTGCACTGTCATCGACACCAAAGAGATATATACTATTAAAGGATCTATCGACGGTGCCTACCTACAAAGCGACATGTCAAAACTAAGGTTTTCAGTAGAACGAAATGAAGTTCATTTATAAATTTAAGAATTATCATACTTGTTATATTGTTCGATTAGCATTTAAATTAGAATTTTTAGAATACAAAATAATTAAAAAATATATTTATATAGTTATGAGCGTATGGATAATCTAAAGCCATATATGCAATAAAAAATATGTCATTTTGACATCTCGCTTTGTACGTAGGGACCGTCGCTATATTATCAACTTCAAACTCAGTCTTCATGTTCTAGTGGCAACCTATTTATGGGCTGTAGATTGAGAGTAACTGGGTTCAAATCCCAGGGCAACGCGCGTTTTGTAACACGATTTACGCAGGACTGAATCCCCGAGAAGGTTTTAATGTCAGGTGGTCGGTCGTAAAAACTAAGCCGTATTATTTCAGCTGGATATAGGCCCCCAGAGATTTCCAAATTGACCTGTCCAATTTCCAACAGCTTCCAATAGGAAGCGGCCTGCATCCAGCGACTTCTAGCGATCTTTATCAGGTCGTCGGACCACCTTGTAGGTGGACGTCCTACGCTGCCGTTGCCAGTATGTGGTCTCGACTCGAGAACTTTTCTGCCCCATCGGCTATCAGTTCTACGAGCTATGTGCCCTGCCCACTGCCACTTCAACTTGCTAACTTGCTTTGGGGGAGGCCTATATCCAGCAGTGGACGTCCTATGGCTGATAAGGATGATGATGATGATTCTCTCAGCAATATGAATGAAAGCATTGCTGAGTTTTAAGTGTTTTGAAGTCGGTTATTAAACATTTTGTTCTTTCGCTTGAAGTGGAAAATGTAAACGTGATCTTTGTGATAATGGGGATGGTTTTAGGCGGTAGTAATTATTTACTATACGATCATTAATTCGCAAACAAATCGAGTTAGAATAGAATTTCACTTGTATTTGTTCTCTAAATAGTTTTTTTTTATATTTGATATTCGTGAGAAATGCCTCCAAGTGACCAGCTTTCTCGCTTAGCTGTGTTATAAAAATGTTATACTTATGTTCACGAATCAATTATTGATTAGCTGTCAATTGACATGTTAACTTGTTCAAAGTTGAAACTAAACAGCTAAGTACTTACTGCTCACCGACTAAAACATTAACACTATCTTTAGCCCAATAATCTGGATGTTCAGGAATCCGGTGCATTTAAATGTAGCATGTTACTCATTCACACACATTTACTTGTGTTTCAGTTAATTTGCCCACAAATGTATGTACCGTGGCGTGATTCAGAGGCCAAGTCGTCTTGTATGACTTATTTATACGCCCCGTGACGATTACGACACGATTTTTAATAAACATTTACGAAATTGGAAATCGTTGTTAGTATGACGCATTTTAGCTTTTGTTGAGGTTATTTAAACAAGTTCTTAGGTTAATGTTAATGTCTATGTTGCATACAATATTATGCTAAATGAAATACTCCATAAAACTTGCATTATATTGCATTAATAATGAAAAATAAATATATTACCAAATATTATTATTATCAATGCTCAAATTGTAATGAGCAATACTGATCGACTAATTATTACATTAGATACTCATTTAATGTTTAGAATTATTGGAGTGGGATAAGGGTAAGTGAAAGGAGTAAGTAATCTTATTAAGTTACAACAATAACAACACAAGCTCACGCCTGTATCCCCGAAGGGGTAGGCAGAGGCGCACTAGCGAACTAGAAAACCCACATTTCCCCGAGCTTAGTTCCATCTCAGATGTGATAGGGCTATATCGGGCACAAATTCCAGACTCCGGGCTGATATGGAAAAATCCAATATCACTTTGCCCGACCCGGGGATCGAACCCGAGACCTCAGAACCGTAGTCATACCGAAATACCACCACACCACCGAGGCAGTGTTAAGTTACAATATTTGGTTAATCGAAGTTTGTACTATAAGTGGTCAGAAATCATAATTAAAGTTTAGGATTATTTCCTACATTCTTCACATGAAACAAAAACAAGTAAAAACAACTTCCCAGCGCAGTTTCGTACTATAATCCCCGGATTCTTACCCAGCTCGTACGTATTCGTAACACAAGTTTATGTAATGAAATACAACGTTCAACTTAAAGTTATATCAGCTTGCGAGGCCGTAACTACGTGTTATTACGTGCTGCTAGTTTGTTTGCAAGTTTTTTTATATTCTGTTTTACTTAGTAAGCTAAGGATATTGGATGCGAAAATGGTACAGTTAAGATAATATTATAATCATATTATAATCAATAATTATATTTTAAAGTATGGGGCCAATCTTTCAAGTTTGATATTTTTATCTCAGGTATAATTTTGGTGCGTTAACAGATGTTTTATATTATAGTTAGGCTCAATTGCACCACTATTATTAACCTAGAGTTAGTCCTAACCGCAAGTTAAGTTACATGTCATTCATACATTTTCTGTCAATTTAGCTTGCGGTTAGGACTAACTCTAGGTTAATAATAGTGGTGCAATTGAGCCTTACTGTCAAAACGTCAAGTTGTTATTTCGATAAAAAATAACTGGCTATTGCAAAGTTAGCTCTAAATTAAATATAGTTACATGAAAATAAAAAAATATATTAACATTTAAAAACTTAATTTCAATTTGTAAAATAATATTTAAATGATATTTACTTTTAAAAACTCGTTACAATTTCATTAATTAGTAATTATCGCGACATCTTTCCGACATATCGTACGACATAATATATCGGTACTACTAAAGGTGCCAGCGCGATCTCATCATTCATTGTCTCGGCGTGTCTTTGTTGTCTCGTTTGCGCATCTGTCTGATAGCGTGTTTTAATGCTTGTTATGTGCAAGTAGGGTAGCCATTATGCGAGATTGGAAGTGGTTTGTTAAGCTCGACTTTCGTAAATAGGTAATGCTTGTTTATTCATTAACCAGTGGCTCTGCGCGACCACCAGGGGTACTATAAGATTGAGGATTTTTTCTGTCTTTGACATCGTAGTTTCCAAACAGATGATTTTTTTACAGCAAATAACAATAGGGTTAAAGTTATAAAATATTTAATAGCTTATTTGTGAGCTCAATAAAGCTATTATAATGACAACATAAGGGCACACCTGTATCCCCGAAGGGGTAGGCAGAGGTGCACTACCGAACTACAACACCCATATTTCGCCGAGCTTAGTTCCGTCTCAGATGTGATAGGGCTATATCGGACACAAATTCCAGATTCCGGGCTGATATGGAGAAATCCAATATCACTTTGCCCGTCCCGGGGATCGAACCCGAGACCTCAGGACGGTAGTCGTACCGAAATACAGCCACGCCACCGAGGCATAGTGTCTTATTATAATAATACTATATACTGTGAATTGAAATACGTTTACATTATTTTCCGTTAATAGATATTATCTTATGGACCAAACTATACATTTCGGATTTGTCCTTATAAATGAAAATTGATGGTGAACAGTGACCACTTGTATAAGTGATGGTTAAACCACTCCTTCATAAATCACATTCCTTTTTTTTTAATGAATCATGAGATGGCGTCCAGTTAATATTTAAGATGATAATAAATTCTGAAAACTTGCAGAAATATTTTTCATGAGTATGGTTATATTTTTATTTCAGTGGGGGAAGAGATTTTTTACTTTGTTTAAAAATAAGTGAGTATAAGTTATAGCAGTCAAGAGGTTTTTTTATATTGTGAATCAGTACACCCCTTTGGGCTGTAGTCGGGTAAAAGACCAATAAGTGATGCCAAAGATGCAGTTTTGAAAGATACATAATTTCTGTCTATTCTCATGTACTTTAACAACAAACCCTAAAACTACTTTGATCTTTCTTCCTGCCCTTATCCCACCTTAATGTGGGGTCGGCGCAACACACTTTTTCAAGCATGTTGCAGAAAGGATTTGGCTTAGCTTTTACGACCGGCTGCCTGCCTGACGTCAACCCCCTCTGAGGAATCTAGAATTCAATTAGAAAATTCGCTTTGCCCGACCTAGGAATATAACCCAGGACCTCCCGGTTCACAGACCATATATGCTGCCACTAGACCAAGAAGACGAATAACATAAAGCTACTTTAATATTGAAATTTATTGTTACCTAAAGCAAAAAATCCCCTCCCTCATTTTAAGTAGACGTCCCTAAGTAGGCTTATTTCACTCGGATCAAATGAATTAAAAGTGAGTACGAATATCAAAAAGAATGGAAACTCCCAAAAGCACCCTCTTTCTGTTTATATGCACATACATTTGCATTGTTTTATGCAATATTACGTTTAATGCTTAATAATTCATGGCGGTTTTAAAATCTTTTCGTTTTTCGTCCCCCCTCTCTAATCCTCTTAGAGTTATAGGCATTGGTACAGTGTAAAAATCATACGGTCTGTCCATGCATTTCTTGTTAATGGTAAAGCTGACATGTGTAGGTAATCTATAGCCACCGATATTATAAAGCCGAATAAAGGTTGTTTAAAAGAGCTTATCACTGATCAATTAGCTTAAAAATGTCGATTTTCACTATTTGGAAGCTGCACTGTCCGAGTGACATAGGCTACTTTTTACCACCGGAATAGACTTTATCATCATCTAGTGATGTGGATAATCGATTGTTTTTCATAATCGATGATTTAAATACATATTATATTACCTGGCTGCCTCGGTGGCGTAGTTGTATTTCGATACGACTACCGTATGATAGACTACTAAGAATTCTAGCGTCATGTGGAATAATTTTTAGACATGTGGATAATCGATTATTTTTTAAAATCACTGTCATCATCATCAGCCACAGGACATCTACTGCTAGATATGGACTTCCCCCAAATATTACTTATTACTTTATCACAGGAACGAAATTATTTGAATTTGAATGAAACATTCATTCAATTATTTCAAGCTGTTTTACACAAGTGCTTATTGTCATCTGTAATTCGTTCAAATATAATGATATGATCAAAGATTCATTCATTTTTGAACATTATTTCGTATATTATCCCCATAATTTATTAATTTCTTCATTTGAAAAGTTATTTTAGGCATAGAATCAAATGATACACGAGAAAATCGTTACTACAAAAAGTCTTTGGTACCTCGTATCGTTCCCGTTCATGTCTGAGGGACTCGAAGCCTTTGTTAAGACTGTATGTATTTTAAACTGTGGTAATAGGTTGTGAGCAAACCACGTTTATGTTGCAGAGTACAATCTTCTTACAATGTAGGCGTTTAGTGGGATTAAATAGTTGTTGTAGGGCGTAGTGGCGCGGCGTGGTGATTGTGTTGGTCTATGGCTTAGACTCTACTCTCTATGACTTATCGATCGTCTAGCGTTTGTTATTTTTGAGAACGGTGCGAACAGAGGTTGTTATAAGTTTGGCTTACATTTTCAACATATTTCAACAGAGGAGAGGGGGCGGGTTTCCCTATTCGTTAGTAATGTTTTCGACTGACTTCCAAATGGAAACGGTCCTCAATTCGTCTCTATTTTTTATGTATGTTACGCGATATCTACGCTGAATGTGGACCGATTTTAAAATCTTTTTTATTGGATAGAGCTTATTTCAAAGGTGGTCCCATATATATATATATATATATATATATATATATATATATATATATATATATATATATATATATATATATATATATATATATATATATATATATATATATACACATACATACATACATAATATCACGCCTGTATCCCATAGGGGTAGGCAGAGACTATGGATTTCCACTTCGCCCGATTCTGACACACTACTTTCGCTTAATCTAATTTCATCAATCTCTTCATACATTCGCGTCGGTAAAGTACCCTTAGTACTTTTTATCTTACCCTTAAAAATAGTGCGCACGGGGCACGGGTTACTTTTGTCACTGTGATTGTGTCATGGGACTAAAACAGGTGTTCAAGAATCGTAGCAAGTAAATTCCGCTGCCTCTGCCAACTCCTACGGTAAATAGGTGTGAGTCTCTATGTATATTACCCAAACTCATTTTACCAAAAGAAATCCAGGTATTACAAACAATTTCCCACAAATGTGAGCGTAGAGAATCAATGCGCCATTAACCGCCGGATACGTCGCGTACGGTGAACATTGTTCGAGCTGCTGTCGACGTGTTTACGACTTTACTGCGCCGCAACAAAGTTTACATTTAATTGTGCCGACTGCAGTGGACGTTTGTGAAGCGCTGCGGTGGTGTGAGTGATGGCGGAGAAGCGATTTAAGTGGATATTGTGATGGCAATGATTCGAGAATTAAACAATCGGCGTGTTACTATACAGACGTTTTTACACCTTATTTTGAAACACGCTGTGTAGTTAGGGCATTGTTACAGTTAGGTTAGAGGTTTTAATATTTTAATACAATGTTTGAGAATGAAGTGTGTTGCTAGTTATATGATTAATCACGATATAAAATGGAATGTTATATCAGATGTAATTAAATTAAATCATGCGAACAATCTATTATGTATTCAAAATTTACTTCAATTATTATCTTATGCAGGCCGCTTCCAACAGGTCAATCTGGAAATATGTGGGGGAGGCCTATGTCCAGCAGTGGACGTCTTGTGGCTGATGATGATTATTTAAGAGATTAGCTCGCAACAGCATCGAATAGCTTGCAAATGATCTTATAAATTATGTTACCACTTTAACTCGCTATCTCCCATAACCTAAACCGCTGTAAGAAAGATTAAAAACAATGTAGTGTGTGCCATAGGAGGCGAGTTTACGACCTCTGTCCCTTTTATAGACACGACTAATAAACTGGAATCGTTATACGAGCGGACCGGGGTGCCGCGTATAGTTTATTTAATGAGCTACCGGTGTTAGAGCAAGGATGTAGAGCGAACATTTGATAGCGCCTTAAAAATTCGGGTAGTAAAGTTGTAGAGATATTTTATGTAGAGTTTGTGAGTTTTTTTGGGGCGAACGCTCGGGTTTATTTATGTGTTAATGTAAATAGATAAAAACTCGGTAAAGTAACTCGATAGTTAATTATGATATCCTCACTAAATGATTAGGATAAAAAAGAACCGATTTTGATATTTCGTATGAGGAAAGAGGATCCTTGTAGAATATAGAGTCATTTTACCATGCTTAGTTATAATAACTGCGTAATATGTTGGCGGTTGTCTCTGAATCGATATTGATAAAATTATGTATATAAAAAAATTAACCGTAGGGAAAGATATGAGCTTTTATCTCCAAAGCCTATTAAGGGTATTATGACACAGGATGAAAGTCGTACAGGAGCGACTAAAAATATTGTATGAGCAATTAAGCAAGTCTGACGCAAAAAAGAGGAATCCTAGAAAATCCTTCTTTGCGTTGGTGGAGCCGCTTGTAAGCTAGTTATTTCATATATACTCATGTTATAGATCGTAATGTTTAGCACATTTTTGCTTACATTGTGGCTTCCTGAGACTTCATTAGCGTAGAGGTAAGGTCGCATCGCCAGTATTGACATGCTTTCTTTAATTATCACTGGAATGTGTGTACACTGTTCTATTTTATACACATGCTTTAATTTATAGTCACGGGCGGCTCGGCCTCCGGTGGCCCATACGCTTATGTAACATATAAATGTGCCCCCTCCGACGGGATAAAATACATAAGACCATGCTTGTGTTTTAGAAGTATTCAGAGGCACGAATGTATCTGTGTGGTATAGCTTATTTCCGCTCCTTTATATGATAGGGGGTTGAACCTCGTCGTTTACCTACCCGTTGGTCAGACATAATTTATTTTATTTATTTATTTATTAGGTACAGACACACTACAGATCAAGTACAACAAAGAATTACACTCGTAATACAAAGATTGTAAATCCGAAGTCCATTTACTACTGTACACAGCACTCAATTCACACCGCTTCGTAACAGAAAAAAATCATAAAATAAGAATAAGAAAATTAACATTTATACTGAAAGGTGACAAGTGGTATTACTAGATTATTTAGAAATTAATAGAAATTGAACTTAACTAAACTTAATAAAGACGATTTCTCAAGTTTACGCGAATATTATACATTGAAATAAGGCTCCAAACATTATCTTAGATTTGATAAACCACAAATCCTCGCCAAAGAACACCGATTCCTCCCTAGGATGATACGCGAGGCTATTGAAATTAAAAAAAACATCCTAATTTCAATAGAGAAGATGGTTGGAAGCTTGCACAAACCTGGGATCCAATTATACATCTTATTAAATCGGAACCCAAAAGACCAGCTGCCAGAATTCAAGACACCGTGAGCTCGTACTGCATAGATCGGAACACAAATAATTAACCTTTTTTGATTTTGTATAATATTTTAATGATGGTAGATATTGTAACACTAACCTTTTTTGGACAAATGACACCTCAGTCTGACCCGTGACAACGAAGACTGCAAAGCCTTCGAAATGTCGGGAATAATAATTAAAACCTAATCGCGATAGAATCCGTAAGAATAGTTTTATTCAATTAATAAAGACGCTCACTGGTCTGCCAATACTGGAAGCTGTTAAGACCGCTGAGGACAGAACCGCGTGGAAGAGTATAATGCTTAGAGTGATCAATACAACTTCAAGCTAGACACGACCTTCAGTAATGAAGATACAGACTAAGAAGATTTTTTTTTATAGCAGAGATTGGCAAACGAGCAGATGGGTCACCTGATGGTAAGAGATCTCCACCGCCCATAGACACCCAAGATACAAAAAGAATCATGGGTGCCTTGCCAACCTAAAAGAAGGGAATGGAAGGGGAGGGAAAAGGGATTGGGAAAGGGAGTGGAGAAATGGGCCACCGGAAATCTCACTCACCGAACGAAACGCGACAGCAAGCTGCCACTTTACGTCGGTTTTCTGTGAGACAGTGGTATCTAACCGATCGAGCCGGTCCATTCGTGCTATAAACGTTACTGTCTACTGCGTGGCTCTACCACTCAATAATGTAGTTAGATGTAATAGGGAGACCGATACCGGGTACTCCACTCAAATACCAACTCAGGCCACTATCTTTCCACTTCTCCCACCGCTTAGTTATCTGCTTAATATGGGATCGGCGCAATACAAGCAGGCACGTTGCAGATAGGATTTGGCATAGTTTTCATGACCGGGTGCAGGCTGCACGTCAACCCCTCTCAGAATCCGTGTTAGATAATCACAATCCGTAAAAATAGTTTTATTTCAATAAAAAATATCTTATCAGCAAAACCATTGCACCTTTAATATATCTTTAGATTGACAATAATTCAAAATCATATTTGTATTCAATCATCACAAGTTTAAAAACTTAACTGACCGACTTCCAATTTACCGATCGTGACCAAATTTATATGGGAACACCCTTGAAAGAAGCTCTATCGAACACAAAATTTAATTTTAATTTTGAAGATCGGTCCACATTCAGCGGAGATATCGCGTCACATACATAAAAAAAACAAGAATTGAGGACCTCCTTTTTGGGAAGTCGGACGAGAACGATTTTACCCGACCATCGATTCGCATTCTTGACTTTCCGGTTCACATAACTGCCACCAAACCAATGAGGCGAGCTGCAATTACACAATACCAATTGATCAAAATACAATGTAACAGAACACCTGTAATTGCAAAGCTGTTATTCAAGATGCCAATTTTTGGGGGGGTCGTTGTGGAGGTAGAGAAGGGGGGATGCTCGAGGCGACATTAAACATGCCATTACCGGCGCAATTACAAAGGAAGCGATCATCGACCCCGGCGGCTGTTATTGCTTCCGACAATCGGCAAATCCAAAATTGTCGAATAAAATTTTCGCCCACAAAGTGATTATCCTAAATAGGTAATGCAAATTTTTATATTTCGTGATTTCAACTTGATTACTCTATGAAATTTGTGCTCGATATGGCGATAGGCTCGCCCCCTATCACATCTGGGACGAAACTAGGCTCGGCGAAATGTGGGTGTTCTAGTTCGCTAGTTCACCTCTGCCTACCCCTTCGGGGATACAGGCGTGAGCTTATGTTACGCTATGAAAATTTCTATAATTATGATGTAACATCGTCATACTCGTGAACGGGTGCTGCTTGTGGCGACTGGTCTGCCTGGACTGGTTTGTTTCAACTCAACACTGCACCTGATGGTAAGCGTAGTGTAGTCCAAAAAAAACTAGCGACCACTGACAAATAAAGGGGTTTGTCAGGGGTCGCCAGAATCATGCCGGCCTATTTATACTTCTTCACACTCCGAATCGGAAGAGGTAAGAAGCAATCGAGGGGCTTGCGACAAGTCAGGTGGATGACCGATGCAGATACAGGGATACCCCCATACTCGTCCCAACCTGGCAACCAACCCACTGGCTGATCCTGGAACGCGATCCACTCACGCAGTGTGGGTCACTATGGCGGGCTTTAGCACCATGTGTACGATGGTCGCCATCCGCTCGAATACGAATATCATATCACCAATTACATTTCCGATGGCCTAAATCCCCCTTCTCCCTTCCAATCCCTTTATGGTTGGCATCGCATCCATGATACTATTAATGTCATTGGTATCTATGGACAGTCGAGATCACTTACCACCAGGTGACCCATGTTCTCGCGTGCCAGTATCTGCTATATGAAAACAACTAGCTTTGAGGAGGAGGTCCTCAATTCGTCTATATTTTTTTATGTATGTTACGCGATATCTCGTAACATACATAAAAAATATATATAGTTTTTCTTTACAAAATAGTACGAAATTACTTAGACTGTCCTCAACTTTTGAACTACATTAATTTTAAAATTCCAAGGAAATATCCTCGTAAACCTTTACACCCATTTGCACCGCCGTTTCGCAGTTTCGCCGTTTCGAAAACATTTGTTGGATGCAATATCGAATTGAGTTTTTTTATGTGCATGCGTTTTTGTTTTCTTTTAATAGTTTTATTTTAATTTAACCAAAAAAAATAAAAAACATAATTGTTACGTCTATTATCGGATTGGTAGTATCTGCCTGTAAAAGATTGTGCAATTAGTTTAAGTACACCTTTTAACTATTATATATGTCATTACTATATATTATTGTAACAATTAGAGGCGGATTTAACAACAAAAAAAAAATATATATATCTCCGCTAAATGTGAACTGATTTTCAAAATTTTGTGTTCGATGGAGCTTATTTCAAGGTGGTCATCATCCATATAAATTCGGTCACGATCGGATTTGAAGTCGGTCTGTTAAGTTTTTAAACTTGTGATTATTATATGTAGATTATTAAGAATGATTAAGTCTCGTTTTAGGAATATCGGCGGGGTTCTACCGCTCAAAAAATACGTTAGCTTTAACCATAAAATGGCTATAGGCAAGGTACGAGTATAAACAGGATGTTTATTTACGTCGGAACCACTGTAATTGAGTTTCGCAGCCGAGCCAGATCCGGTGTCTGCCGGTGGGCGAAATTTTAAATTAACAATTCTTGCCGATTCCGATTTCGTTGGTATTAGAATTACCTGAGATAAAGCTCCTGGATGTGACAAAGATTTGAACACTTTACTAGTTCAACCTATTTGTAGGTTATGAGAATGAATATTGATAATATGAAGCAAAGTCATGCTTAATTGGAATATAGAAATAATAAATAGACAAAGTCAAAACAGGTCCATCTTTTTTACTCCTCTTGGACCACCGGAAATCTCACTTCACCGAACGAAACGCGACAGCGACCTGCCACTTGACGTCGGTTTTCTGTGATACAGTGGTATCAAACCGGTCAAGCCGGTATCATTCGTGCTGTAGACGTAACTCTCAGCGAGGCGTTTCTACTAAAAAATGTAATATTTTATTGTTATAAAAAACTGAACATAACATAACATAACATAAGCTCACGCCTGTATCCCCGAAAGGGTAGGCAGAGGCGCAGTAGCGAACTAGAACACCCACATTTCGCCGAGCTTAGTTCCGTCCCAGATGTGATAGGGGGCGAGCCTATCGCCATATCGGGCACAAATTCCAGACTCCGGGCTGATATGGAAAAATCCAATATCACTTTGCCTGACCCGGGGATCGAACCCGAGACCTCAGAACCGTAGTCGTACCGAAATACCACCACGCCACCGAGGCAGTCAATATATATAAAAAACTGAACAATGAATAACTTTCGACAATATAATGACACTTCCAGTCCCCCCTAATTCTAGGCGCAAATAAAATATCGGGGCGTTATCATGGGCGAGCAGGTACGAAGGAAGGAGGGGAGAGGGGTTCTTAATTCCACCGCCACCTGATTTCCGTGTAATTAAAGATGGGATTTCCAACTTAAGAAGAAGGGTGGGCAGTGTTTTGTTAAAATTAATTCGGCTCGTCGGAGCGAGCTGGCTACTTAAAAACGTCTCGGAATAGTTTGTAATAGGTTCAATTGTTAATTAACTTTGAACGGTTCTAGCAGCGATATGGCAGTTAGAAGAGTAATGTACTGCGAAGAGGTGCCTGGTTCAAAAGCACGCACCTCTGGTTTTTTTAAGTGTAAATATATAAAATAAATAAATACACCCAACATTCACACACCTAGTCCTGACCCCACACTAGGTATAACCTGTATCGTGGGTGTCACAGACTATGAGAGACTTTCGGTCTCACAGCACCCAGACTTGAAACAAATATCTGTGGGCCACACAAACATTTGTCTCAATGCGGGAATCGAACCCGTGGCCCCTCGCTTTACAGCCGGCTACTCGCCCGCTGCGCCACGGAGGCTGTCGAAGTGAATGTGTGTTCATTAATATGAATTATCGTTTGCCTTATCATTCTCCTACGTCTACTTCGTTGGCGTGATGATATAGGCTCTTACTTATAAAAATATTTAAGCGCTGCTTATATTTGCATAGGTTGTCCCTTTCATTTTTAAACAATGTAACGCAAGGAAAAAGTGACAGAATATTCTTAGCGAAAGGTAAGCGAAAATGTTTTTATAAATAAGGCCCATAGTGTGTGCGGTACGACTACCGTTCTGAGGTCTCGGATTCGATCCCCGGGTGGGGCAAGGAGATATTGGATTTTTCTACTCAGCATCAGCTCGGAGTCTGGCATTTGTGCCCGATATGGAGATAGGCTCATCCCTATTAAATTTAGGACGAAAATGAGCTCGGCAAAATGTGAGTGTTCTAGTTCGCTAATCCTTCCCTGTCTAACCCTCCGGGGATAGAGGCGTGAGATTATGTATGTAAATTCTTCCACTTTAGTCAAATCATCACCGAATAATCGTATCGCATCCCATTTTGTCGAAGGTAATATCTCATCCGCTGACAGTTGATTAACCTGCTGGCCCCGTGCCAGAGATACAAGGTTCGGTGCCCGCGTTACACACGCGCCATTGTCTCCGAATGATGTTTGATTTATATGGGCATTAAGTTTGACACGGCGTGTGGATTACGCTCCGACGGTCAAGTTAATTGTCCGGTTCAATTGAATTAGTCTTGTTATTGTTAACTAACTGTCAGCACATATGGGCTGTGGACCGGGAGGTCGTGGGTTCGATTCCCAGGTCGGGCAAAGCGAATTTTCTAATTTAATGTGTCCTGGACTGGCTCCCTCAGAGGGGGTTGACGTCGGGCAGACCGCCGGTGGTAAAAACTAAGCCAAATTTATTTGCAACATGCTTGAAAAAGTGTGTTGCGCCGACCCCAGATTAAGGTGGGATAAGGGCAGGTAGAAAGAAAATATTGTAAACTAACTGTATATGATGTAATATTATATTTAAAGTTCTGATTACCTCGATGGCTTAGTTGTATTGCGGTAAGATTGCCGTCCTGAGGTCTCGGGTTTGATACCCGAGTCGAGCAATGTGCAAGCTTTTCCCGATCCGGGGATCGAACCTCAAGACGATAGTCATACCGCGTACGCAATATCACTACGCCACCGAGGCAGTCAAAACTGTTATAGCACAATTACGCACATCCGAAAATTTGCACTATACAATAATCACAAGTTTAAAAACTTAACGGACTGACTTCAAATCCGATCGTGACCAAATTATGGAACCACCCTTGAAAGAAGCTCTCTCGAACACAAAAATAATTTTGAAGTTCGGTCCGCATTCGGCGGAGGTATCGCGTATCATACATAAAAAAATACAGACGAATTGAGGACCTTCTCCTTTTTTGGAAATCGGTCGAAAAGAGATGGATCCTATAAAATATTTCCACACGGACAAATCAGCGAGCAAATTCAGATAAGTATTACAAATAAAATAAATAGAGAAATATATCTTTACTGATTCGAGAGCATTTGAGCACATACAATAACACTAGCCTAGTCCAACATAACACAACATAACCCCAGAAATAACAAAAACAAACCCATAAAAGAGAATCCGGACCGATATCGGCGCAGTTATTTAAAACCAACTGTTTAGTGTTTACGCCGCGTTGGCTTGCCTCCAGAGAACTCGGCGCGGAGTTCGGAACCTTGTCAACGCGATCCTAGCATTTGGCGCTGATTATTGACTACCAAGTGGGTATATATGATACTGAAGCAGCGATAGCTCAGTTGGGAATGGTACGGACTGACGAGACAAGTGTCGGAGGTTCGAGACCAACCCCAAAATGGAGCATACACCTCTGACTTTTCTATGTTAAGTGTATTTTCATTGTGAAATATCGCTTGCTATAACGGTGAAGGAAAACATCGTGAGGAAACCTGCATACCTGAGAATTTCTTCACAGGAATTTCGAAGGTATGTGAAGTCTACCAACCCGCATTAGGCCAGCGTGGTAGACTAAGGCCTAACCCCTCTCATTGGTAGAGGAGGCCCGTGCCCAGCAGTGGGACAGTAATATTACAGGGCTAATATTATTATTTATTATAAGTGGGTATATCGAACGGAGCTAAAAAGAGGATTTTGAATAGTCTTTATGTTAATTTAAGGGTCACTGACTAACTTAACGCACAGCCAAATAAGAAAATAATAGTTAAGAATAGTTTGTCACTTTTTTCCTTGTGTCACATTGTTTGAAATTGACTGTCTCGGTGGCGTAGTTGTTTTTCGGTACGACTACCGTTTTGAGGTCTCGGGTCGATCCCTGAGTCGGGCAAAGTGATATTGGATTTTTCCATATCAGCTCGGAGTCTGGAATTTGTGCCCGATATGGCGATGAGCTCGCCCCCTATCACATCTGGGACGGAACTAAGCTCGGCGAAATGTGGGTATTCTAGTTCGCTAGTTCACCTCTGCCTACCCCTCCGGGGACACAGGCGTGAGCTTATGTTATGTTTTTATGTTATGTGTATTGATTAATCAATATGTAGATAGTTTGAAATAAAAGTATTTGACAATAAAAATAACATCCGTTACGGCATCGTCTATGCATTTCCTTTCAACACAACTTTGAACCCCCAACGCTGAAATATAAACAACATCAGGCTTCCATAAAAAAGTAGACGGGGAACTTATTGTAGGTCACGCTGAAAGTTTCAGCCGTTCGTTCGGGCCGCTGAAAATTTCACGATGTGCACGGGCCACGGACTTGGCGCCTCGCCAGAACTGGATCCAGTTGTTCCTTTACTACGGGCCGTTCAATGATTCTCTACGCGTTTCGACTTACGACGTTAATGTGTAAAGTTGTTGCATCTTTTTAACAAAAAGTTTTTTTTATTGTAAAACTTAGTTTACATATTCCATACAACTCGATCCGGCTTAGCTTTTCCTAATTTTTGGTAATAAACAGGCCTTAAGGAAAACGAAAACTAATAGCGGCTTCCCTTTTGAAAAGTCTGACCCTTCGCCACTACGAAGCAGAGCGGAAAGATTATGCGAACTGTGTCCCTAGGATAAATGGTTGAAGACTCATGTCCCTGCAACATACGAGTCCACTGAATAATATATGTCGATAAAACGTGCGCTTTGAAAATAGATACCAACTTTCTTGTACAACGTTCCTTGTGAATTTATTAGTGTGGGGTGTATTCTTAGATCCTTGCGACTTTTTTAAAGAGTTGCAAAAATATATTTTGTTGTTATTTCCAAAGTTTGTTAAAGTAATAAACAGTAAATTGATATTTACTGTCATCCACTGCTGAATAGTAAAGTATAAAGTAGTATGTAAGCACCACGCAAAAAAACCTGCACCAGACAATGTTTTTGTTTAGATAAAAATGTGTAGCGCAATCATGTTTTGTGCATTGTTTCGAGAAAAATATGTGCAGGAGACACGCCTTAACATGGACATATAATATTATCACAATTTTAAAAACAGTCTTTAGTTTTACACTAAATTATCTAAAATTAATAAAAAAATCTGTGATTAGACTTTTCAATATTGAACATCGTAATATGATTTATGCTAGACGGCGAAACTATGGGCCTTATTTATAAAAGCCTTTTTTGCTGGGCAAATGGTTAAGAATAACCTGTCACTTTTTTCCTTGCGTTACATTGTTTAAAAATGAAATGGACAACCTAAGGTATAAAGATAAGCAGAAATTAAATATTTTTATAAGTAAGGGGCTATATGTTTCCAGAATAAGCGGTACAAACAACTAATTTCTAGTCGTCAGTACATAATCAAGCGTTAAAAGAATTTTAAGTAAAAAATAATGTGGTAACAGTTTTATGTTACATCGGTGGAGTTATATCAACATTACTACTACTATAATAATGATTATAGTACTTTGTACATACATACATGCGCTGTTATATCATAGGCCAGTACAAAATGTTAATTGAGCATGTGATTTAATAGCCATAAGTCATAACTATATATTTATACACTGGCCATTACAAAATTGACAACAATGTCACATAATGTCACCGTCGCCATTACGCGTGACATTTTGTCTAACATACGCCTTAATAGCGCACCACACACAACCTTACCCGTCGCCCTCGGCTCAACCCTTAAATGACATTCAACAGTGATTTCATCCCGATGCATACTTGATGCCAGGACCTAATGTGGTTAGCTTTAATGGATTTTCTATCCGTACGAGGGTTTTAATCAGGTGGAATTTTAATTGAGGGCATTTTGGGTTGGGCGCTTAGCTTGTTAAGGCGTGATGGATACGTTTTAGAGTAAATTAAATTTACAGAAATGTAGTTTTTAGTCGCGTCTCGTCAAGTTTCTTTTGGCATAATTTTTTTTTTTATTTTTTATATATAGCAGAGACTGGCAAACGAGCAGATGGTCACCTGATGGTAAGTGATCTCCACCGCCCATAGACACCCAAGACACAAAAAGAATCATGGGTGCGTTGCCAACCTAAAAGGAGGGAATGGAAGGGGAGGGAAGGGGATTGGGAAAGGGAGTGGGGAAATGGGCCACCGGAAATCTCACTCACCGAACGAAACGCGACAGCAAGCTGCCACTTTACGTCGGTTTTCTGTGAGACAGTGGTATCTAACCGGTCGAGCCGACCCATTCGTGCTATAGACGTTACTGTCTACAGCGTGGCTCTACCACTTTAAAAAGTAATTTTACATAAGTAATATGTTTTTCATTGATAATTAACTTTATATTAGTGGATATTTTTTATATTCGATTCAGTATATTCAGCTGACATCCAGTGCAAACTCTTTTAAAACCTTTTTTTCACAAAGTAGGTTCTCAATTCATCGGTTTTTATTTTATGACGTGTTACACGATATTTTCGGTAAATGTGGACCATTTTGAAATCTTACTCCAAGTATTTGAAGTTTTTAAACTTGTGATTACCTAAGTATGATTTTAAGATTACTTTTGTTCTCGATGGAGCGTACTCCAAGGATTGTCTTAAATAAATTTGTTCAAAATGGGGCATTGTGGTGACTTCGCTCAAGATAAGATGGGTCTTTGTAAGAAATTTTGAGTTTTTAAAATTTTTGATGTAGGTGCATCATTATCAACATGGCGTACATAACTGTTTAATGAGGGTATTTGTTCATGTTTATGGGGGCATTTGGACCATGTCGGTTAGTAAATGGGCCACGGGTCCGGCATACACGTGTGTCCATTGTTCCACAATACATTTCACCATCCTTCTAGTTAATGGTTAACATGTTTTAGGGCAATATGTCTTTTAAAGAATTGATGTAATGAAATGCCTTTTGCGGTGTGCGTTTATATGATTGTCATGAGAGCTTATAGGGTGCAGTGGGCGAGATGACGCAGGTTCGATTCCCGCACAATGTTATTGAAAATTTGGTGTTTGATTGTTAATGTAAATGTAATACCTCTATATATGTGCTAGTTTTGATTTTTATTTTGTTAAAGACAATCAAAAACAAAAAGTCCAACATCTCCTCCAAAGAAAATTGCTAAGTGCAGAAGAAACAAATAATTTCCGAAATCTGGGGTCAACGCTTCTACACAATAAAGATGAATGTCAAACACACTTCTTTTGAAAAAATCAATAAGCGAAAACTCCGTCTAAGATGATTATCTTCGTTCGTCCCTCGTATACTTTAATAAGAAAGTTTTGCGGGCGATGAAATTTTTATTCCCTATGAAATGTGAGGAAAGTTTCTATTGAACGTTCGCGTTCGACAGATGGTAGTGTTATGGATTCCTTCAAGAGTTTATGTGGATCTAAAAATAGCATTGAAAATACGTTTGAAATAAAAGTGTCGTATAAGCTCGTGGTAAGCTCGACCATGAGTTTTTTAACCGATTTAATAAATGAGGTTATAAATTCGACCCATATGTATGTAATATTGTGGCGTATGTATCGCAGCGGGCGAGTAGCCGGCTGTGAAACATGAGGTCGCGGGTTCGAGTCCCGCACCGAAACAAATGTCGGTGTGGCCCCTGTATATTTGTTTCGGGTCTGGGTGTTGTGAGACCGAAAGTCTCTCGTAGTTTCTGATACCCGCGATACAGGTTACACCTAGTGTGGGGTCAGGACTATGATTGTGACTGTTGGGTGTATTTATTATTATTGTTAGGATTGCATGATATTCGCATATGTTTTTTTTTATTTTTATAGCAGAGACTGGTAAACGAGCAGATGGGTCACCTGATGGCAAGTGATCTCGACCGCCCATAGACACCCAATATACAAAAAGAATCATGGGTGCGTTGCCAACCTAAAAGAAGGGAATGGAAGGGGAGGGAAATGGGATTGGCAAAGGGAGGGGGGAAATAGGTCACCGGAAATCTCACTCACCGAACGAAACGCGACAACAAACTGCCACTTTACGTCGGTTTTTTGTAAATTTCTTTCTGTAAAAAAAACTTTTTAACTTGGACGTAAATGTGGAAATCGAACCCAGGACCTTCCGGTTCACAGCCCATATATGCTGCCACTAGACCAAGGAAGCGACCAAACTTTCGATCATGACTATATTTATTGTATTAAGTAGATAAATTGTCGATTTTCCCCGACATTCCACCCTATTCACATACATAATAATATTTACGTCCTTTAACATCAGACAGCAGTACATAACAATGTACGCTCGCATCGAAATTAATTTACTAATTGGCAATATCGCTCGCAGGTCTGGAATTGGGGATCAGTGGAAGCTCTCTCGTTCCCCATCGGTAATCCACCGCAGTTGATGACTGATTGAGATTCCATTATTATCGACAGTCTAAGCATCTTTATGGCTCACTGAAAGCCTTTGAGTCTGCATTTGTACATAACATAACATAACATATATAACATCAGCTCACGCCTGTATCCCCGAAGGGGTAGGCAGAGGCGCACTAGCGAACTAGAACACCCACATTTCGCCGAGCTTAGTTCCGTCCCTGATGTGATAGGGGGCGAGCCTATCGCCATATCAGGCACAAATTCCAGACTCCGGGCTGATATGGAAAAATCCAATATCACTTTGCCCGACCCGGGGATCGAACCCAAGACCTCAGAACCGTAGTCGTACCGAAATACCACCACGCCACTGAGGCAGTCCTTTGTACCTTGGCAGTGCAATTGTACCTTTTAGACATATTAGCCCTGCAATATTACTGTCCCACTGCTGGGCACGGGCCTCCTCTACTAATGATAGGGGTTAGGCCTTAGTCTATCATGCTGGCCTAATGCGGGTTGGTAGGCTTCACATACCTTCGAAATTCTTATGGAGAAATTTTCGTATATGCAGCTTTCCTCACGATGTTTTCGTTCACCGTTATAGCAAGCGATATTCACTAAGAAAACACACTTAACATAGAAGAGTCAGACGTGTGTGCTCCATGTTGGGATTGGTTTCGTCTCTCCTTTTAAATATAGACAGGTTTAATTGCTCGATAATTAGTAAGTTGACTCTGATGTATTGTAATATATAATAATTCTTTCTACCTGCCCTTATCCCACTTTAATGTGGCGTCGGCGCAACACTTTTTCAAGCATGTTGCAAAGGATTTGGCTTAGTTTTTACGACCGTCTCCCTGCCTGACGTCAACCTCCTCCGGGTATTGTACAATATAATACACAACATAAAATCAAATATTAAAAAACTTTATAGTGAAAACATAATTGGAATTAATTAAAAAATGAGCCCGCAAATAGTCCCTTCAGCGCAAAATGTACAAAATAATGTGCAAAACGCAAAACATACAAATGCCAAAATATGAATTTTGTTTTGAGTAAAAATGAACGCGTAATGAGGACACATTTCTATCTCTCATAATGCATAGAGTACACTATTACGCTGGAATTACACTGGCTACAATGCCGACAAAACTAAGACACAACCTTGCTTGTAAAAAGCAGGTGGTAAAAAGCTACAGTTGGACCCTACATTCCTACCACCATAAAGCATAATGTAAAAAGGGGTAGGCAGAAGTGCACTGGCGACCTAGAACACCCACATCTTGCCGAGCTTAGTTCTGTACCAGATGTGATAGGGGACGAGCCAATATCGGGCACAAATTTAAGACTCTGGGCTGATATTGAAAAAAATCACTTTGTCGGACCCTGGATCGAACCCGAGACTTCAGAACCGTTGTCTTGCCGAAGTACAACTACGCCACCGAAGCAGTCTACCATAATACCACCATAATATATGTAAAGAAATATCATCTCCCCGCCAAACATACCCCAACTTATTCGCGAACATTCTAAAAAGAAAAATATATTCCCCGACAAGCGTCCCGGTCGTTATTTACCTTACAAAAACTCTCTGTCCGATGTCGCGTTAAAAATGAACCAAATAATTTATTTCTGCTGTACTCAATGTTCCTCGGGTTGTTAGTGACTTCTGTTTACTGTGGCTATGCGAGGCTGCTTAATTAGTGTGACTTTAATTATGTGTATCTGGCTGTTTAGTATTACGAAACTAACTGTCTGTTGAAACTTTATATACAGGGTGTTTCATAAAGTTGGTATCAATATTAACTACACCTAAAGAGAAGATGGCTAGTATTCTAGCGGTAAAGTTAAAAATTTCGTAAGGCTCATCATAGTTTTTGCATAAAGGAAACTTGAAGTTGTTACGATTTTTTTTTTCTGGCTCGTTGGTAGCTGCAGCATATTTGCAATTTAACTATGGGGTAATTAATAATTTTTACCATACACAAAGAAATTTTAAGTCCGACGATTTACAGGTCACATTCCGATTTTAAAATTCTTATGGTTAATTGATTAAAAAAATTGAGTTCATATTTTATTTTTTTACTTTACCATTGCGCTCGTCTCTCGTATCCAATCGTTCTCCCTGCATGTGGAATTGTCATTGGTACTAACGTTATGAAACACCCGGTATAAATAATAGAACATACACACACATACACATAAGCTCACACCTGTATCCCCGAGGGGGTAGGCAGAGGCGCACTAGCGAACTAGAACACCCACAATTCGCCGAGCTTAGTTCCATCTCAGATGTGATAGGAATTATTGGATCTATTTGTCGTCTTATTGGCATAGTGACAGCGTGTATGGCCTGTCTACCACGAGGTCCTGGCTTCGAATCCCACGCAGTTTTTCAGGTAGGATTTGTTCGGAACTGGGTCCGTTAGGAGGGATTGATCGGGCAGGTTACGGGTCGTAAAAATCAAGTCAAATAATTTCAACATACTTGAAAAAGGTGTGTTCAACCTACATTTTGTAAATAAAGGTAAAATAAAATACCCAAGCGAAACAGTAAACAATGCCCGGAACATCTGAATGGAGACACAATTTCGCGATGCAATCCGGGCACAGTTCAAAATCGTAGGGCGTCGCGGCTGAATAGACCCGCGATGGTTAAACGCGGCCCGATCCATCAGCAAATGAGGCACCGATGTGTATCGGCACACCATTGATCTCTGTTACGGGGAATTTTGCGTTATATTTCCCTTACTAAGGGTTCGTTTTGTTTCTGTGTTTAGAATTTTGAATGAAATACTGAAAATCTATGTTGATATCTTGCTGTTGCATAAGTCAATGGGGTTTCTGGATACTCATATATCCCATACCTATTCTAATATACAGTGTGTATGTTTAGTCGAGGGACCTGTTTAAGGAGGTTACTCAGTGTTCGATTCTCGTCCCAAATAAATATAAAATATGACTTTATTTTTCGACCGACTTCCAAAATGGAGAAGGTCCACAATTCGTCAGTATTTTTTATGTATGTTACGAGATATCTCTGCCAAATGTGGACTGACTTTCAAAATTCTTTTGGTTTTTGATAGAGCTTATTTCAAGGGTGGTCCCATATAACTTTGGTCACGATAGGTAAATTGGAAGTCGGTCAGTTAAGTTTTTAAAATTGTGATTATTGCGTATATTTTTATCAGTTACATGCAAGCATGAACTGCCATGTGTTCAAATATGATCCTCGACTAAAAATAATCATTGTATATTAGTAGTGTAGGGAGTGTCAGCCCCCGTGGTGCAGTGGGTGAGTAGTTGTCTGTGAAGCTGCGGCTTTGATTCCCGGGACAAATGTTTGACCTACAGATATTTGTGTCGGATCTGGGTGTTGTGTGACCGAAAGTCCTTCGTAGTTTCTGATACTCACAATAAAGTTATACCTTTTCTACCTCTACATTCGACAGCCTCCGTGGCGCAGCGGGCGAGTAGTCGGCTGTGACAAATGCCAGACAAATGTTTGTATGGCCTACAGATATTTGTTTCGGGTCTGGGTGTTGTGAGACCGAAAGTATTTCGTAGTTCCTGATACCCACGAGACAAGACTCAATCTAAGTGTGGGATCAGGACTATGTATGTGACTTTTGGGTGTTATTATGTTATTTATTTAATCGACTGCCTCGGTGGCGTGGTTGTATTTCGGTACGACTACCGTCCTGAGGTCTCGGGTTCGATCCCCGGGTCGGGCAAAGTGAAATTGGATTTTTTCATATCAGCCCGGAGTCTGGAATTTGTGCCCGATATGGCGATAGGCTCGCCCCCTATCACATCTGGGACGGAACTAAGCTGGGCGAAATGTGGGTGTTCTAGTTCGCTAGTGCGCCTCTGCCTACCACTTCGGGGATACAGGCGTGAGCTTATGTATGTATGTATGTATAATATTAGCCCTGTAATATTACTGTCCCACTGCTGGGCACGGGCCTCCTCTACTAATGAGAGGGGTTAGGCCTTAGTATACCACGCTGGCCTAATGCGGGTTGGTATGTATGTATAATCATATATTAATATTATAATCATAATATATATAATCAATATTATAATAGAAAACCAGGATAGGCCGGGATAACGCCAGGAAGAAAGACGAAACTTAGCTCTGTGATGAAAATTGCTTAACACAATATAATAAAACAAAAAAGTTAACCCTTTGAAAATTCCTTACCCCATTCGGAACCCTCATTTTACACCATCGGCAAAAAACCCTATACACAAACCCCTAAGAATCCAAAGTAAAAAGAAATCCACCGCAAATTAAAACCGCCTCGCGCGAGACCATCCTTTTCTTTTCATCTCGAGAATTCATTTCGTTAATATAAATTTAAGATTTTCAACGTCATTACCTCTTATCGGCGATTTAAAAAGGTCCGAGAGGCCGGAGTGTCGCCTATTCCCCCCTCCCCCCATTATACGGCTGTGCCGAACTGCGATCAGTGTAATACGCCATGATTAGAAATTGGGAAATGTCTATATATTTTTTTTGCAAAAAATCCTTCGATTGGTGGATTTAAATTTGGAACGTTGGGTTTTTTCGCGAAACGCCAAACGATGGTCGGCGCTGCTTAATGATGTTGACTTTTCGTTGTTATTTTCTGACGGTTTTTTCAGTTTTTTCTTTTATAAATTCTACGTTTAATAATGCATATTTATTATAATCGTATTTAGTAAGTGCTTTTCGGTTGTTTTATCTTTGTATGCGGGAATAACGACTTTTATTGAAATGATTTTTTTTATTTGATTTTTTCTACTATTTTCCATTTATTTTATTCTAAGGTTATTTGTGAATATTTTTTTTTGTACGCCCGGTACCACTATCATCCTGAGGTCTCGAGTTCGATCCCCGGGTCGGGCAAAGTGATATTGGATTTTTCAGTATCAGCCCGGAGTCTGGAATTTGTGCTCGATATGGCGATAGGCTGACTCCCTATCACACCTGGGACGGAACTAAGCTCGGCGAAATTTAGGTGTTTTATTAGTTCGCTAGTGCGTCTCTGCCTACCCCATGGAAATACAGGTGTGAGATTATGTATGTATGTACATACATATTAACATAGGTATATAGGTGAGAAAAAAAAGTATTTTTTATTTATTTATTTAAAACACAAAACAAAAAGTTTTGTAAACAAAGAGACATCTCAAAGTAATATAAAAAGGCATAATATCAGACAGGTAAATTCCATTTTCTAATTTAAATTTCGTTAACATCAAGGGACTGGAAAAGGTAAGTAGGTAATACATCGCTCTTCTATCTTGATGTATTTCCCCCTAAATATATCCAATGGGACAAAATCAATCGATCACTTTCTTACATGGCATTTACTCTTATACTCATCCACATAGAGTTGAATTTCCAATGGTGCAACTGTAAATGCATCTTTGCTGGGGTGCCCGAATGAAAGATTGGTCTTTGTTGTGAGGTGTATAAAAAAATTGACGTTATTACAGCCCTGTGTAAGTGAAATGCGTTTTGGGAGTGATTTTTACTTTTTTTTACGGCTAAAACCCGATGTGTAGGGTTGAGGACCTTTGTTATTTTGTCAGTATTGTGTGAAGTTTAATAACATAAGCTCACACCTGTATCCCTGAAGGTAGACAGAGGCGCACTAGCGAACTAGAACACCCACATTTCGCCGAGCTTAATTCTGTCCCAGATGTGATAGGGGGCGAGCCCATCGCCATATTGGGCACAGATTCCAGACTCCGGGCTGATATGGAAAAATCCAATATTATTTTGCCCGATCTGGGGGTCGAACCCGAGACCCCAGGGCGAAATTCGTACCGCGCACGCAACCCCACTACTACCGAGGTTTAATATCAAACAATTATCTTGCTTAAGTGGTAACGTACGAGCTGAAGACCGGAAGGTCTTGGGTTCAATTCCCAGGTCATACCTACAGGCAACGGCAATCACTTACCGCCAGGAACCCAGCTGCTTATCCGCCTGCTTTAAAGCCCATAAAAAATAAGGGACTTTAAAAATAATTTCCAAATCTATATTAGTTTGCAAAAAATTTCATATCCAAGGCAATAAAGATTTTATTGGCGTCATTAAAATATATTTGTGCATTTTATTATCAGTGAGCTAGCCCATTATCATGTTATTACTTTTAGCTGCCTTCACTCTAAGCCCTGAGGTCGGGGCTGAAATAAAGGACTCTGAGTGGAAAAAGGACAAAGACCGTTCAGTATTCATTAATGCGATATCTTTGGATACTATGGTCGAAACCTGCTCATTACCGTTCTTATTATTTTATAAAAAAAACTGGTATCATAGGTCCTCAATTCGTCTGTATTTTTTTATGTATGTTACGCGATATCTCCGCCAAATGTGGACCGATTTTCAAAATTCTCTTTGTCTTCAATAGAGCTTATTTCAAGGGTGGTCCTAAATTAGAACACTATCGGATTTGAAGTCGGTCTGTGAAGTTTTTAAAAATAGTTTTTTTATCGAAATTATGAAATTCTCTCAATAGTTTAATAGCAGCGATGGCTCACTGGCCAAGTTTGAAAACAACCGATTTTCAACTGATTTTTTTAAGAGTGTATAAATTAAGTTATCGCTTGAAAAATATAGTGAGGTTTGCATACCCACCAACGAATTTTCCGCAAGAATTTCGAAGTTCTGTGGAGTCTATCGACCCGCATTAGGCCAACGTAATGGAGATAATCCCCCATAATTACAATACTAAATTACTAATTAGGTCCTGTCTTGTAATGAGATTATAATTTTTTGTTTATATCAGAGATTGGCAAACGAGCAGTTGGGTCACCTGATGGTAAGTGATCTCCACCGCCCATAGACACCCAAGACAGAAAAATAATCATGGGTGCGTTGCCAACCTAAAAGGAGGGAGTGGAAGGGGACGGAAGGGGATTGGGAAAGGGAATGGGGAAATGGGCCACCGGAGATCTCACTCACCGAATGAAACGGGACAGCAAGCTGCCACTTTACGTCGGTTTTCTGTGAGACAGTGGTATCTAACCGGTCGAGCCGGCCCATTCGTGCTATAGACGTTACTGTCTACAGCGTGGCTCTACCACTAGTCGAAATACAGTGTTATTTATAAAGATACACGAAAAATTATTATTTTTTGTATATGAATGCATTTTTTTATAAATACTCAAACGTTGCAACTTGTTTTTTCGTCGACCACAAAGACATTTAACAATATATCGACGGGACAATAACACGAAACTTGTGATCCAAAAGTTGTGACCTCGTGGTCATAAATCGCTCAGTAATTTTTCAAATATACGCGTAGACAATAAACAATAATTAGACAATAAACTTGTCTTATGTTTTTAACCATTCACAGAACATTCTAGGGTGTACATTGTAAAAAGCGCCCTCACATTGTAATAAGTGATAGATGACGGTACAGGGGGGTTACCACCATCTCTTATAGCAGTATTATTATGATCTTACTTGTACCGATTCCCATACAAAACAAACGAAGAACGACTATAATAATACTGCTGTAAGAGGTGGTGGTAACCCTGCTGAAGTTTGAAATATTTTTTTTGTACGGAATCTAGCTTGGGACTTGAGAGACGTCGACCAGTATACTTTTATAACTTAGCAAAACATAATTTTCCGAGAATTCCAAAACTCACGAGAGAAGGGACGAAATATTATAGAAATAGCGAGAACATTTCGCGAAATAACGAAATTGCCTGCGTATGAATGGTTAATGCTGAGACGGGGGGCTCCGTGCGGTGTCCCACGGGAGCACCGAGTGCCGCGCGCCCATTATGTTATTTATGTGGTCATTAATTCTATTGTTGCGTATTGGCAAAATTGTGTTTGAGAATTTTGTTTATATCTTTATTCGCGAATGTTGAAGTTGTAGGTTCTAAGAACGTGGTACAGTTTATACTTTAAGCTTTAATTACTTATAAGCTCATAAGCTCACGCCTGTATCCCAGAAGGGGTAGGCAGAGGCGCACTAGCCAACTAGTACACCCACATTTCGCCGAGCTTAGTTCCGTCCCAGATGTGATAGGGGGCGAGCCTATCGCCATATCGGGCACAAATTCCGGACTCCGGGCTGATATGGAACAATCCAATATCACTTTGCCCGACCCGGGGATCGAACCCGAGACCTCAGAACCGTAGTCGTACCGAAATACCACCACTCCACGGAGGCAGTCAAAGTAAAATTACTTTATTATACAAAAATAGTGCGAGTAAGGAGACTTTCTTTCTTTCTACCTGCCCTTATCCCAC
Organism: Clanis bilineata; assembly: GCA_036417725.1. Classification (NCBI taxonomy): domain Eukaryota; kingdom Metazoa; phylum Arthropoda; class Insecta; order Lepidoptera; family Sphingidae; genus Clanis; species Clanis bilineata. The sequence continues at coordinate 15,164,156 of CM071154.1, read as the reverse complement.
CTTAATGTGGGGTCCGCGCAACACACTTTTTCAAGCATGTTACAGAAACTATTTGGTTACTCTCGGAGACTCAGCTACGTTATTTCTTTTCTATAAAGGCACGTCTCCTGCGCATGTTTTTTCGAAACAAAACACAAAAAACAACTACACAAAACAAGGTTTTTCATTGTCTCCTGCTCATATAATAATAGACAAAAAAATACCATGTTCTGTGTAGGTGATTAGTGTAATGTTTCAGTGCAGGACGTCCTTAACTCTTCTGAAAAATAAACGAACAAATGCCTTGTTAACTGCCTGTAATCGTTAACTGTGTGATTCAAATTCAAATTCAAATAATTTATTCTGCAAATAGGATATTTTATACCACTTTCACATGTCAATTACGAGTATATATTGATTTTAAGATAATGATAAAGTAATAATGGCGTCGGCATTTCGTGGCTATCCCTGAAAAGAAATGCCGAAACAAACTCAAGGGTTATGGCCTCTTTTAAAGTCCAGACAATACATGATATATAGAATTACAATTCAAAATGTCAACTTATTTCTAAATACAATAATATATTAATATGCCAATAGAGATAATCGTTATCTTATGATGTTGTTGTATTGCGTGTACGGTACGACTACGTACTGAGGTTTCAGGTTCGATCTTCGGGTCGACCTAAGACTGAGATCTATAGAGCGAACTTAGACTAAGTTAAAAGTAGCGAACTCAGCGAGGATTTTGACTCAGTCCGAGTGACTTTTACAAGAACATTTTTGCTTAGTCCGTCTATCAGTCTGTTTTTCTTGTAAAACATAAAAAACACATAAGCTCACGCCTGTATCCCCGAAGGGGTAGGCAGAGGCGCACTAGCGAACTAGAACACCCACATTTCGCCGAGCTTAGTTCAGTCCCAGATGTGATAGGGGACGAGCCTATCGCCATATCGGGCACAAATTCCAGACTCCGGGCTGATATGGAAAAATCCAATATCACTTTGCCCGACCCGGGGATCGAACCCGAGACCTCAGAACCGTAATCGTACCGAAATACCACCACGCCACCGAGGCAGTCATTCTTGTAAAAAATGACTCGGAATAAGTGAAAGTTCAATTTAACACTGCCTCGGTGGCGTGGTGGTATTTCGGTACGATTACGGTTCTGAGGTCTCAGGTTCGATCCCTGGGTCGGGCAAAGTGATATTGGATTTTTCCATATCAACCCGGAGTCTGGAATTTGTGCCCGATATGGCGATAGGCTCGCCCCCTATCACATCTGGGACGGAACTAAGTTCGGCGAAATGTGGGTGTACTAGTTGGCTAGTGCGCCTCTGCCTACCCCTTCGGGGATACAGGCGTGAGCTTATGTGTTGTTCAATTTAACAATTCCAAATCCTCACTGAATTCGTGACTTTGACTTAGACTTAGTCGAAGTTCGCTCTATAGATCTCAGCCTAAGTGGCATTAGGTTTTCGACCGACTTCAAAAATGGAGGTCCTCAATTCGTCTGTATATTTTTTATGTAGGTATGTTACGCGATATATCCGCCAAATGTTCGATTTTCGAGATTCTTTTTGTGTTCGATAGAGTTTATTCCAAAGATGGTAAATTTTGTCACAATAACGGATAAGTTTTGAAGTCGATCCGTTAAGTTTTTAAACTTGTGATTATTCTGTTCAATATTATATGTCACATCTGGGACGGAAATGTGCTCGGCGAAATTTGGGTGTCCTAGTTCGCCTATGCCTTCTACAAAAAAATACAGGGAAAATTCAACTAGTTAATGTTAAAAGCTGGTGGTAGGATATTCGTATCCGACCGGATGGCGACCACCGTACACATTGGCTTGTTGCAAGCCTCTCGATTTGCTTCTTCCCTCTTTGGATTCGGAGTGTGAAGAAAGATAAATAGGCCGGCATGATTCTGTTGACCACTGATAAACAATGGGCTTATCACTGGTCGCTAGTTTTTTCGGACTGCACTACGCTTACCATCAGGTGCAGTGTAGTCACTTTGCCGTACCCGGAAAACAAATCAGTCGCAACTCGCAATCCAGCAACATCACAAGACAACGATTACACAGGTTTCTTAATGCAATCCAGTGCTGAATTAACGCTAGTTGAATTTCATTAAGGGAGCATTCCGTTTGCTCCGCCGTGGCGCGGCACCGCGCGGTGTAGACCAGGGTAAATCGCGCGTGTAAATAATTTTTAATTAAAATCGGGCGAGTTCGTGTGGCCCACGGCGGTGTCTGCTGTCTGCTCTTGTCGGTACTGTTTAGATGGTATGTGTTTGGATTGGGTGTTTGTACTTTAATTATAGGTATGCATGCCTCTTTCACGTTTACATAAACATAAGCTCACGCTTGTATGCCCGAAGGGGTAGATAGAGGTGCACCAGCGAACTAGAACATCCACATTTCGCCGAGTTCAGTTCCGTCCCAAATGTGATAGAGTGCGAGCCTATCACCATATCGAGAACAAATTCCAAACAAAAAACCAATATCACTTTGCCCGACCCGGGTACTGAACCCGAGACCTCAGGACGATAGTCGTACCGAAATACAACGAATATACGAAATACGCCACCAATGCAGAGTACATAAAATAAATAAATTAATACACCCAACAGTTATACACATAGTCCTGACCCCACAATAGGTGTAACCTGTATCGTGGGTATTAGAAACTACGTGAGACTTTCGGTGTCATAACGATATCCGAAACAAATATCTGTGGGTCACACAAACATTTGTCTCCGTGCGGGAATCGAACCCGCGACGTCGCGCTTCACAGCCGGCTACTCGCCTACTACGCCACAGATGCTGTCGGTTATATTATAGGTTAGTTTCGAATTATAGATTTGAATTGATAATCATTACATCTGGGACGGAACTAAGCTCGGCGAAATGTGGGTGTTCTATTTTGCTAGTGCGCCCCTGCCTACCCCTTCGGGATAACAGGCATGAGCTTATGTTATGTTATGATAATGGAAACAGCGAATTGGAAAAATAATGAAAATCAAATACACGTTTGAACACAATTTACCTGAACCGAAATCGCGAAAATGAAAATTAATTTCCAGAAAAGAAAATCGCTTAACACTATCCTATCATCCATGAAAATTGTGTAAAATCACATTTCAACACAATATTTTGTATACCACCGAATAGAAAATTCAAACTCCATTTTCACACCAAAATATCGAAATACTAAAAAAGTATTAATATAAAGTATATCTCGAAATACTGAGCACAAATTTCAAAACAGTCCTCAGAATGGAAACTCGCTCGAAATCTCGAAACTCGAAACGCTCTCGAAAACTGAAAACTTTCCTTTCAAAGCAAAACCCATAATACTGTAATGCGAGTGCTGTAAAAATGAAAGTGTATGATGGCATCGCAAAAAGAAAATGGTCCGTGCTACAATGCCATATAGAAATTGTATTTTATTTAGCGTGGATTCCGTATATTTTGTCTCAGATTCTTTTAAAGATAATATGGACTTAGCTGAATAGATAACATCTTCTTCCAACTGGCCTTATAACTCTCCAACGGTCCGGTCGGCGCAAAACACTTTTTTAAGTTTTTCCGTTGGCCAAATTCCCCCCTCCTTTCCATTGGGAAATATGGATTGCCATATTTCCCTCATTTTAGGTTGGCAACGCACCCATGAATCTTTTTGTGTCTTGTGTATCTATGGGCGGTGAAGATCACTTACCGTCAGGTGACCCATCTGCTCGTTTGCCAGTCTCTGCTATAAAAAGAAATAGCTTTTATGACAGGCCCGCCTGCCTGATGCCTGCTATTTAAAATGGAGGTCGAATTTTTATTTATTTGAAGTTACTGATTTAAATCATTTTTGTGGATTGTAGATGCTTTATTAGTTTTACAAAACAATGATCCTTACCGAAATGGTCCAGCCGATCCATCCGTACTGTAGACATAACTGCCCACAGGGTCGCTTTACCACCCAAAAATCTTGTGGGCAATATTGATCTACATGCTCAAGCCATTAATCTAACAGGGAACCTGCATGTAATTTTTTTTGTTAGTTGTAAAGAACTAGGTCTCAAATAAACGCACCAGAAACAAAAACATTAAATTATGCAGAAATCATTTAATTATCGCACGTCAAAAATTGACTTACAAAACCCCGCGCTAAGAAAGGACGTGACGTCATTGCGTAGAAATTGCTTTTTTGACATCTCAGTTGACATTGACGGCTAGTGACATTGCCTATAATGACGTCTTAACCGCTATAATTACCTATCGTATAAAATTTCCCCATACCGAATAAAAAGTTTTGAAGCTATTTTATTGAATAACCAAGTAAAAATAAGTTGCACTCTTGAATCCTCAGCGGAGCGGTGGGAAAGTTACCATCATAGCACATTTCATTGATTTATCAACACAATTGCTCGTTATAATTTACGTGCAAGTTCCCCATTTCAACTTACGTCAAATCGAACGCAAACCCATTCCGACAATATGGCAATAACCTCTGAAATCCTATGTTTTCTTATTAATCGATTGACCTTTGTCCCCGCCGATATAACGAATTACTCAGGCTCCCAATTCTATAAATCAGTTGAAACTTCGCCGTTTAACCAAACAGAACAACTAATGATGTGTTTGCCCAATGGATTTGTGCAGTTAACTGATTTTGGAAAATGAGGGGATTTTAATTCAATTGTTTTTTTAAGTACTTTATAGCCTATGTTCCCCTTTGTTGCCTCCTTGGTCTAGTGGCAGCATATATGGACTGTGAACCGGGAGGTCCTGGGTTCGATTCCCAGGTCGGACAAAGCATATTTTCTAATTTAATTTGCTCGGGACTAGATCTCCCATAGGGGGTTGACATCAGTCAGGCTAAAAACTAAGCTAAATTCTCTCTGCAACATGCTTGAAAAAGTGTGTTGCGCCGATCCCACATTAAGGTGGGATAAGGGCAGGTAGAAAGATAGCCCATATTCCCCGAGTCAGTTAATGTCAGGCATCCGGCCCTAAAAACAAAGCCGATTCCTATCTGCAACATGCTCAAAAATTTTGTTGCTTCGAACACGCACTTAATGGGACGACGCACTTCTTTCTCAGACTTAACATTTATACTGGACCCCCATACCATGAAGTAAGTTATATAGAACACAAAAAGAAACTTGGAAATCGGTTCACGTTTGCAGAGATATCGCGAAACATACTTCTACATAAAATATGGAGCGAACTGAGGAGCTCTACCTATTGAAAAATATCAACGGAACCCTGAAAAACGGCGGCGGCAAAGACCACCATCGGTTAATATTCGCTCGGCGGATAAAGTTTTGCGTTCCTCATTCATTATTTCCAACAAAGAATGTTTAATGCAATACAAACACCTAGTCGAAGACTCGGTCTTGTTGGGGTTACCGGTTGAACAGGGATAGTCTCGCATCCACGAGGGTATAAATATTACAACGGTTTTATTCATTTTTATTGGAGTACAGATAAAATTACACACATTAAAATAAGTAAAATTAAATCAGGCTATGATATGAATGATGTGTTTGAATTACGCTTAATTTTTGGCAAATGAATTGCTGTGCTAACATAACATAAGCTCACGCCTGTATCCCCGAAGGGGTAGGCAAAGGTGCACTAGCGAACTAGAACACTCACATTCCGTCCAACTTAGTTCCGTCCCAGATGTGATAGGGGGCGAGCCTATCGCCATATCGGACACAAATTCCAGACTTCGAGCTGATATGGAAAAATCCAATATCACTTTGCCCGACCCGGGGATCGAACCCGAGACCTCAGGACGGTAGTCATACCGAAATACAACTACGCCACCGAGGCAGTTATTCATCCTCATTAGACACATTAAAATAAGTAAAATTAAATCAGGCTATGATGTGAATGATATGTTTGAACTATGCAATTTTTTTTTGCAAATTATTTGCGGTGATATAATATTCTTTCTTCTTGTCGCCTCCTTGGTCTAGTGGCGGCATGTATGGGCTGTAGACCGGGAGGTTCTGGGTTCGATTCCCAGGTCGAGCAAATTTCGGCAATTTTCTAATTTAATTTGCCCGGGACTGGATCCCTCAGGGGGTTGACATCAGGCAAGCGGCCGGTCGTAAAAACTAAGCCAAATCCTCTTTGCAACATGCTTGGAAGAGTGTGTTACGCCGACCCCACATTAAGGAGGGATAAGGGCAAGTAGAAAGAATGAACAGATACAGGCAAACGACAGATGGGTGACTTAGGATGGGCGATGGTTTGCCAGTATATGTTAATAAAAAAAAAAGTTTTACTGTTTATAATATTGTTACATAATTATAGAGAAACGATACGGTTTACGTTTTATTTCTTTTAAAACTAAGATATGATTATTTTCTTTCAACTTTACTACAATTTTATAGTAGTGGATGCGCGACAATCCATACTTAATCCAGCGGGAAGGTGGATAAAGCGAATGTTTGCGTACAGGGGTGGATTAGGTGCCACCCTCAAATACCGCCCCCCTCTTCACCTCTCACCCCCGCCCCTCACACGCCCGGCGTCACGTGACGTTTGATTACCGCGTGACAAAACACACCGAGCGCCACTTTTGTGTTTTTTTTCACCGTTTTTTCGTCACCCCATGCGAAAAGTAAATTATTTTTCTTTCAGTCGGCATTACGGGTAATTCTTCAACACGTGTATTCAATTGAGTGTGTTTGTTTTTCTGTTGTTTTTTAATTGCGGCTCGTGTTTGTTCGGGCGTTTCCGTCGCTCGTCGGTCGTCAGTCGTGGTCTGCGGATTATGTGATGCTGGTGTCGTTTTAATTAGGCTTATGTCAGGTATTTGGTTTATTTGTGAACGAAATTGCGAATCCTTTAGATTTGATGTGAACACGTGTGAATTGAAGGGTATGTTTAGTTAAAGGATTTTGTTTTTTTATCCAATTGAAAGTATTTTGAAAAGCTTACCATTTTTGTCACGAATCATGTTTTTTTGTTTATGAAGGCAGACGTGATGACCTACCTGATGGTAAGTGGTAACCATTACCAAACATCAGCAATGCTCGAGGCATATTCAAAACTCTGCCTTTAATGATAAGGAAATACGAAGATTGGTAAAATTAGGGGTATTTGCGCCTTCGGAAATCTTACTCTGAATATTCACTGACTAAATAGTTTTAACTACAATAACACTGGCACCAAATGTTTGTATTCTGGCTGCCTCGGTGGCGAAGTTGTACTTTTTCCGCAGTATGACTACCGTCCTGAGGCCTCGGGTTCGATCCCGCTGGGTAACGTGATATTGATTTTTCTGCCCAGTAACCCGGAGTCTGGAATTTGTACCCAATATGACGATAGTCCCACTATCACATCTGGGAGGGCAATAAGCTCGGGGTAATGTCGGTGTTTTAGTTCACATCTGCCTATCCTTTCGGGGATACAGGCGTGAGCTTATGTCTGTTTTTCTATACTTCGAACAGTAGTGGAAAAAAAATCCGCCAACCAAAAAAATCCATTTTCCATAATATTATTCTTCCCGCGGAATGCCTCAATGTCCCTCGTAACGACGTCTTAAAAACTGATGCGTTCATACAGTGTCGTGCGGTGTGGGCCATAAGGACGGCACGTGAGTCGCCTAACATCTGAGCCATAACGACATGTACCTGTGATGATGTGGGATTAGAATACGGATGATAGGGATGCCGAAAAAATATCTACGCATCGACTGCCTCCGTCGCGTATTTCGATATGACTTTCTGAGATCTCGGGTTCGATTCCCGGGTCGGGCAAAGTGATATTGGATTTTTCAACATCAGCCCGAAGTTTGGAATTTGTGCCCGATATGGTGATAGGCTCGCCCCCTATCACATCTGGGACGGAACTGACCTCGGCGAAATGTGGGTGTTCTAGTTCGCTATTTCGCCTCTGCCTAACCCTTCGGGGATACAGGTGTGAGCTTATGTATGTGTGAAAAACTTAAAAAATATTATTTTTTTATTTTTAACTTTTTAGTAGGTAAGTATTTTTGAGTAGGCGTGATGTTTTAAAATATACTACGGATATGTAAAGTGCTCCTCAAGACGAATTAATCAAGCCCAATCATAATGGGTTTATCTTGTTAATTTCAGAAGTTCCTATAGTTATCTTACGTCTCCATCATCAGACTTGCTCCATGATACCATACCGTTGTATTCTCACAGAGGATACATAAGTTAACCAAATTTGAATCCAATCGGGTATCGGGAAGTGGGTCTAATTTAGCTTACAAGATTTGATTGCAGACAACGGGACAGTAGTTTCACCTGCATAAAAGCTTGTTAAAAAAGAAAAACTTAAAAAATGTTTTTATTTTTCAATTTTCGCATCAAGGATTCAGAAAGGCATATCCCACTTTGTATTTTTTATCAAAATTTCCTTCGCTGGCTCGTAATCTTAGTCACAAAGCATCACAATCCACAAACGAAACAGCAGTCTTAAAGTCTAAATGAAAGTTATTTTCTTAGAAAACAGACGCTATTCCTACTCTTTAAAATTAATTGGACCCCTTAGTTACCTTTTCTAATTAAATCCTTTCATAAAGTACCGTTTTGTATTTCATCTGTGCGTCTGAAACGCTTTCAAAGAGGTTTCTAGCGAGCACGAATCTTGGTGAACGTTGTCGACGGTATAGAGGTTTTTTTATCGTAGCTTGAAAAATTTGTTCTTGAGACTAAGGCTGAGATCTGTAGAGCGAACTTCGACTAAGTCTGAGTCAAAGAAACAAACTCAATGAAGATATGGAATTTTAAATCGAACTTCGACTTAGTCCGAGTCAATTTTTACAAGACAAAACAGTCTGAAAGAAAGACTAAGTAAAGACTTAGTCTCAAGAACTAATTCTCCAAGCTATGATAAAAACCTTTATTCCATCGACAAGGTTCACCAAGATTTATGCTCGCAAGAAACCTCTTTGAAAACGTTTCAGTACGTATCGTACAGCTCACTCCTATCTTTAAATCAAGATTTGGGATAAATTGAGATTTATCGCAGAGCTGTAAGTGGCCCCTAAAACGATTTTTAGATTCATTAAAACGAGTATGCAACGCACTTGATCGCTTTTTATTTATTTATTTATTTATTTATTTATTTATTTATTTATATATGGTACATACAACAGATTATTGTTATTATTGTTTTTTTTTTTTTTTTTTTTTTTTTTTACTTTGAAAACGTTTCTAAACTAAACAATAACCCTAAGGGCATGCACTCAGTGTAACAATAGCAAGTAGATAACGTACATTAGATATTATGCATAATATAACTTGATAATTATAATACTACAATTTATGAGAAAAATAAAATTAAAATAAAATGAACAACTAAAATTCAACACTATGTAACTGTGTTTTTAACAATTTTTTTAAACTGCACATATTTCTGGCCGAAAATGTCAATGTCACGGTGTTTGACAGCTACTTCATTGTATAATCTGCACATACGGACCACGGGATTGTAGAAAGAGGTGTTGTTTTTGATGCTTGCTGTGTTGCTTTTATGATAATAGACTAAAGAAAACGGTATAAAGAATACTTTTACAAAAAGAAAATTAACTAACGATCGGTTTCAATAAACGATCTCAGTTTAGAGCGCTGATACATAGATCGCGATTATGAACCAATCAAATCAAGTCATTTGACGGAGTCATGTTCAAACTGTGTTCTTATTGGCTAATTTTTGTAATCTATCTGCACAATCGAACTGAGATTGTTTATTGGAACCGGGCGTAAGGCAACACGAAGCAATGTACATAAATGCGTAAGGGTTAGGTTGGTCAGAATAAGGGCCCTGAAAAGGAAAACCAAACGAATAATTTGTCAATCTAACAATCAATCTTCCAATATGTTTCAACGGACAAAAAACAAGTCACAAATTACCCGTAGCCGTAGTTCGAGAGTCGAGACTTATTCGAGTGTTGCGATACAGCCCCTTCGGCCGCGGTAACAAATGAGTGTAATTGGTCAGGCTGTCGCCAGTCCCGGGGTCCGGGCCGGGACAGAGGCCCGGGATTGCGTTCAAATTGATGTATAATAGTATCGTGTGTAGGGTTACCATTTCTGGACATCTTTTCTGGATCTGGACATCTTTTCGATCGACTTCCAAAAACGAGGAGGTCCTCAATTCGTCTGTATTTTTTTTATGTATGTTACGCGATATCTGTGCCAAATGTGGACCGATTTTCAAAATTCTTTTTATGTTTGATAGAGCTTATTTCAAGGGTGGTCCCATATAAATTTGGTCACGATCGGATTTGAAGTCGGTCAGTGAAGTTTTTAAACTTGTGATTATTTATAGCTCAGACTGGCAAACGAGCAGATGGGTCACCAGATGGTAAGTGATCTCCACCGCCCATAGACATCCAAGACACAAATGTATCATGGGTGCATTGCCAACCGAAAAGGAGGGAGGGAAAGGTAGGAAATTGGGCCACCGGAAATCTCACTCACCGAACGAAACGCGACAGAAAGCTCAGTATCAAACCAGTTGAGCCGGCCCATCGTGTTGTAGACGTAACTGTCTATAGCGTGGCTCTACAACACAATCTAACTAACCAAAAGTATAAACATGATTATATCACTTACGGTTTGTAAAAGGGTGATCTAGTAACGTTCAATCGACAGAGCGTTTGATTTCAGTTCATTGAACATGCTGCTAAAATTGGCTAATCATGACATTGACCTGCTTCGAAAACCCGGGCGTTAGTGTGTTTAATACTGAATAACTGATTTATTGATAATGATTTTAGCAAGAATTCTGTGATGATTTATTAAGACAACAGTAGATTAAAATATGTTTCGTCAAAATTATTCAGCGTTATAATTATTGATTTTGAGACAAGTAAGTAGATTCGGAGTGTTAGAAGCATTTATCCACGTTGGAATTGATTTGGGGACTACTGATAAGCTGATTGTATGGCGGTGATCGCTGATTTTTGGATCGCATTACGATGACCATACGTATAGCGTAGTCACTTTGCCGTGCGGAAAGTACGGACAAAAGCAGGTAAAAAAATCGAACCTGTACGGAAAATCCGGTCTGATGGTCACCCCAACCGTAGAGGGCTAAGACTGTGCTATTACATTTCCACGAAAACATTATTTAAGTACTGGACTTTTCGGGATAGCTGGTCGTTCGGTTAAATTGGGTTTTTATCTCAATGACCCTCGGAAGGTAATGGAAACTTTGGAAAAAATGGTGTATTACCTTGGAAATGGTTGGAGTGACAGATTTACTTTCTTGATATGTTTTTATTTGACAGTAGGAAGGGATGATTTGAATTAAATTAGTCGCCTCCTTAGTCGAGTGGCAGCATATATGGCCTGTAGATCGGGAGATCCTTGGTTCAATTCCCAGGTCGGGCAATGCGATTTTTCTAATTTCATTTGCCCGGGACATGATCCCTCAGAGGGAGTTCACATCAGGCAGGCAGCCGGTCGTAAAAACTAATCCAAATATTTACTGCAACAGGCTTGAAAATATGTGTTGCGCCGACACCACATCAAGATGGGATAAGGGCAGGTAGAACGAAAAATAGGGATAATTTGAAAATGGTAAAAACCAAGCCGAATCCTTCCTGCAGCGTGCTTGAAAATTTGTGTGTGACCACAAATAAACAAGACAAGAATAATTTTCAAGAACTCATATGAACAGACATGTTGAGACGCGTTTTTAAGGGATGTTGAGAAAACCCCCGTGCATTTTTTATAGCAGAGACCGGCCAACGCCAGCAGATGGGTCACCTGATGGTAAGTGATCTTTACCGCCCATAAATCAAATCAAATCAAATCAAATCGTTTATTGAATCCATAAAATGTCACACATTGTTTAGATTCCGTCTAAAATGTTTACTCTACCGCCAATTCGGAAAGCTGGTTCGCCAGAGAAGAACGGGCAAGAAACTCTGACGTTGCTCTTTTGAGAATAATAACCAGTTTACAGTCAGATATTAATACACAACCAAAATAAGAAAACAAAAAAATTCAATAATTTACATTAAATTAGAGCAACCAATCTACAACAACATAGACACCCAAGACACAAAAATATTCATGAGTACGTTGCCAACCTAAAAAGACAGAATGGACAAGGAGGGAAAAGGGATTGGGAAAGGGAGGGAGGGAAAGGGGCCACCGGAAATCTCACTCACCAAACGAAACCCGACAGCGAGCTGCCACTTTGCGTAGGTTTTCTGTGAGACATTAGTAGCAAACCGGTCGAGCCGGCCCATTCGTGATGTAGACGTTACTGTCTACAGCGTGGCTCTACCACTCAAATAAGGGCTAAATGACATAAAAAGACCTCAAGTGTTTTAATAGATAAATTTTTTTTTTTTTTTTTATTTATTTATTTATTTCCACTTAACAACTACTTTTACAGGTGTACCCTAATACAGTAATGTTAGTACCTAAGTTTGTTTTTATTTATTTTATAGTTACTTTTTATTTGTATTTTACTTATTACTGTTATATCAACAAAATAATTTATTTATTTACCAAAAAAACGTACTTATCAACAAATTTCGAATATGTATGTCCTTGAGAATTCACTCAGTGTACACGAGAATATATCGATCTTGTCGGCAACCTGATTTAGCGTACTTAAAGCGCGGGTAAAAGGGGCTTTGCTAAGCAAGTTGGTCCTACCACGTGGCACATCCAGCAGTTGTGGCCGTCTCCGCCTTCCTACATAATTGTCTGGCATAGATAGCTTTATCTCCTTAAGTAAATACGGGTTGTTGTAAATAAATACACTCAAGTCTTACACCTAGTCCTGACCCCACACTAGGTACAACCTGTATCGTGGGTTTCAGAGACTATGAGAGACGCACGGTCTCACAACACCCAGACTTGAAACAAATATCTGTGGGCCACACAAACATTTGTCTCAACGCGGGAATCGAACCCGCGGCCTCTCGGGTCACAGCCGGCTCGCCCACTGCGCCACGGAGGCCGGGGGTATGTATGTATGAATATTACAAAAGCTATTTATTACACCATCACACTTCAACACCCGAATACAAAGCAACCGTTGTTTAATTACATAAAGTAATCAACGCCTTCTAAGCGTGAATTCATCACAAACTCGATAATCATCCAACTTTTTTCATTTCCACCGAAGCGGCGGATTGTCATTTGGAAAGTAATTACTCGGTTTATGCTACTTGTTGCCGGTATTAGAGAGATGCTATTAACTTTTTATGAGGTACAAAATGACGTGACTGAAGTTGGATCTGCTCGTATTAGGAGGCGGTGCGGAGAAACGAGGAGAAATCGGAGAAGTGCGGAGGATTATGTGGAGAATTCCAGAGCTGTGAGAAAGTTAGATTGAACCAAAGATATTTAATATTAATAATTATAAAGGTTATCAAGCAAGTTTCCATCCATTGTTTTTAACTCTAACGTCAATAACGTCATCCACCACTTATAGCCCGGTCAAATTAGCACAAAAAATTTAGCCCTAAATATAGCCAACTTTCGGATGGCCTAAAAGGCCATCTAGAAATGGTAAATCTTATAGAAAAAAGTACAAGGGCAATTTAAGTACATAATTACCTCACGACTGAGTGACTTATGACCACGAGGTCACGTCATCGTATCCATGACTCTTTTGGTATCGAGAGCGTCTATAGTTGTTAGTCATATTTACCATTAGAGGACCCACCTGAACGTTTACCAGTTTTTGCTACAATTAATACTAGAGTAGTCATAGCCAGAATAAGTTGTGCGATCTTCACACGATTAAAAATTTTACAGACCGATTTTAAAATTTATCTGATCGTGACCAAATTTATATGGAACCACCCTTGAAATAAGCTTTGTCGAACAAAAAAATAATCTTGATAAGCTCTATCAAATAGAAAAAGAATTTTGAAAATCTGTCCATATTTGGCGGAGATATCGAGTAACACAAAAAAAAAAAAATTGAATATTTCTTTTCCTTTTTTGAACCTTCTTCCATTTCCTTTTTTCGACCGACTTCCAAAAAGGAGAAGGTCCTCAATTCGTGTTTTTTTAATATACTTCTATAAGTTACGCTATATCTCCGCCAAATGTGAACCGATTTTCAAAATTATTTTTGTGTTCGATAGAGCTTATTTTAAGAGTGGTCCTATATAAATTTGGTCACGATCGGGTTTGAAGTCGGTCCGTTAAATTTTAAACTTGTTATTATGATAAAATAATGCGACTGGTCTCCTCTCCGCTCCACTTCGCTTCACTAGAAACATTTTTAACTGTTAATCATCTTGTTTGTAATATATTTAATGGGTAATACGCAAATGGGACCATCATTTAATGGTCCCGGGGCGCGTGTCATTGTTTTATGACTCTTTGTGGCCGTTAAAGTGTTTGTTGTATGGTGATTGAAGTCGGTTGGTGTGGGGTTAAAAATAGGGCGATTAGGGCATTTGACACAATTACTGACGGATTTATGAGTATACCCTGAGGCCTTAGACAAGTGGATTAGGCGCTAGTCGAATACAATAATCAAATGGAATAAATGTATGGGATTGACATAAGAGTACGCTAAATGCGGCGTACTCTTATGTCATTCCCATACATATATTTTATTTGATTATTCTATTCCACTAGCGTATAAGCCACTTTATTGGATTTTCCCATATATTGGATTTTTCCATATCAGTCCGGAGTCTGGAATTTGTGCCCGATATGGCGATAGGCCCGCTATCACATCTGGGACGAAACTAAGCTCGGCGAAATGTGGGTGTTCTAGTTGGCTAGTGCACTTCTGCCTATCCCTTCGGGGATACAGGCGTGAGCTTATGTTATAAGCCACTTGTCTAAACCCGCTGATTGCTCATTAGACGCAGTAAACTGACAGACCGAAATGTCACTACAAATTAATGTAATAATGTTTACTTCCAAAACATAAAGATTGATCTTCTTCAATTTTTATCATTGAAAGAAACAATAAATCAGCACTAGCTTGCGAAATTAGAATTTTATTGCGTATTTTAGAAATTTCAGTTCAACCCGTCGACTAAATGTCTGTGTAAATAATTTTGCGTAAATAATCACAACACATACGCGAAATGATAACAAATGAAAATTATAAATAATTTGAGAAAAATTACGTTTCGCAGATTAATAGCTTTTGTAAGTTTTGTTTACAATGAACTATGACTATAATCCCAGTAGACACGCAATAACTTAGAATGCAGTAATTTATTATATGGGCCTTAGAGATGTTTTCTCTTATACAAGTACTTTATAAGACTTTATTAAGCCACCATAAAATAATAAATAAAATCCGTACAAAAGGTAAAATTGCTTCATTAACTAGGACGTTTCGCTTATCCGAAAGTCCCGAAACCGCTGCGATACCTCGGCCAAAGCAATTTGAATACGAAAGGCCGTCCTGCCGTCCTGCCCTACGTTCGTCACATTGCAAAGCCTTTATTAACTACCTCTTTTTGTTTTCAGGTAAGTGAGCCTTCTGTAACGAGATTGCTTTCGTAAGTACTTTATGCTGATAAGTGGTAAAGCAGTTATACAGACATTTTTTCTACAATATTAATGTTAGAGTATTGGTAATTACTTTCGTAGCGTGTGTGAAATTTGTATTTTTTTTTTCATAGCAGAGTCTGGCAAACGAGCAGATGGGTCACTTGATGGTAAGTGATCTTCACCGCCCATAGACACCCAAGTCACAAATAATTATGGGTGTGTTGCCAACCTAAAAGGAGGGAATGGAAGGGGAGGGAAAAAGGATTGGGCAAGGGAGGGGGGAAAAGGGCCACCGGAAATCTCACTCACCGAACGAAACGCGACAGCAAGCTGCCACTTTAGGTCGGTTTTCTGTGAGACAGTGGTATCAAACCGGTCGAGCTGGCCCATTCGTGCTGTAGACGTTACTGTCTGTATTTTATATGTATGTTAAGCGATATCTCCGCCGATTGTAGACCGATCTTCAAAATTCTTTTTGTGTTCGATAGAACTTCTTTCAAGGATGGTCCCATATAAATTTGGTCACGATCGGATTTGAAGTCGGTGCGTTAAGTTTTTTAACTTGTGATTATTCAAAATTTTAGTGCAAGCTAGGGGATCTTTTAATTCTTTGTAACAATTGTTCCCTTTACATACTATCCCAAATTAGACCATAATCCACCAATACTTAGCAATTCTATACTCATCTTAGAAATTCTTATTGAGATCAATAAATTAAACATTTCTTCCGCATCAAAAAATCGACTTGGGCAACGATAAAAGTTATTTGGTTATTAGAAATCGTCGTTAATTCAAATTCTTTATTAAGTATTGTTACATTAATAACTCGAAAGCAACTCGCAAAATTACTCAAAATTCCAAACAGTAACATTCCAGAAGTTTTTTAATACGCTACTCTCCGTAGCATAATAAAATGCTAACGTTATTAAGAAGCGAGTGTTTTTCAGCCGAGAGCTCTCTGCTAACGAGAACGTGGATTGTATTTGTTTAGCTTCTGGCGTTATGTAATTTCGTGTGACTGCGCCTTTAACATAGCGAGCTTATTTTATGATGCTAGATTATATTTTGGCAGGAGATGACCAAAACATGTTTTCGTATATTTCTTGAGTAAAACTAGGAGTTAAAATGCCAAAAGATGTTCTACGTTCTGCAGTGATATCTTAAAACCGGTGTGATGAACTTCATTAAAAAAAAAAGTGTGCGTCTCACTCTCGACAGCAGTGATAACTTAAACTAATCTAAGTTGCACTATTTAATATTGAAATTGTTTAACTTGAAAGATTTTTTATAGCAGAGACTGGCAAACGAGCAGATGGGTCATCTGTTGGTAAGTGATCTCCACCGCCCATAGACACCCAAGACACAAAAATAATCATGGGTGCGTTGCCAACCTAAAGGGAGGGGCCCATTCGTGCTGTAGACGTTCCTGTCTACAGCGTGGCTCTACCACTCATAAAAGCTTAGGTTGTTACTTAAACTTCATGTATATTAATATGATAAGAAGCCAGATAGAGTGGCGCCGTAACGCGTTACGTTACGTGGTTTACCCTCTCATAAGAAGTTATCATTTCAAAATCTGTTAAAAAAGTGAAATAACGTGTCAATTACCTTATTATTTTCAATTTATCACCTAAAACTCCTGCAACCCAATCTACTTCACACAATGACGTAACATAACGTAGAGTCCCCGGCGAAGCGAAATTGATGGCCGGTGTCATCCAACGAGACGGGGGAGAATGTCAGTTCGCGACCTTCGACTTAAATTACAGCCATTATTAATGACTATAATAAAACAATACACCCGCATCACAAACATTGCAGATTATACAGAACTGTCGCACCTCACCATAAATCTGGCAGACGAACCACCTGAGCGTTCGACATCCCCGTGATTATGAATAAGGGACCCTTCTCCCCAACCTCCTTCGCCGCCATCGAAATTCACACCCTATAACGTAGTAATAGGATACAATTTTGAATAACCAAAACGCATTCCAATAACAGAATTAACGTTCGAAAAGCAGACCCTATTCCTTGTTGCATAGCATACAAATTGTACGTGGCGATTCAATTGTGGTGTGTATTTGATTTTCAGCCCTAGGTTGTCGGTTTAGGGTGTAGTTTTGCTTGGTTGGTGTTGGGGTGTTTTGAGGGGTCGTTTACACCGCGGGGTCCCGGGACTAGCTCGTCTCCCGGGCGACGGGCGCTGCGACCCGCCCGGCTGCACTTGCACAAAGTGTAAGCCAAGTGCTCCCCGCTCCCGATTCGCGTTTTTGACGATTGGCTGCTTTTAAATTTCCACCGCTCTGTCGTTGTGACTTTGGTCTCTTAAAATTGTAAAATTAAGGTTTGTTAACAGTCTTTTATGTTAAAATTGGTGTTTCGACTTTTTTGATTCGATGGGCTTTTTGTACAGTGATGGTTTAAAAAATTCCAAATATTGAGAAAATCTATAGATTTTGATTATAGTCAAACGAAACATTGCTTAAATAACGTTTGAACCATTTCTTGTTATGTTAAGTCTAATTTTAACTGACGGATGGTAGTTCACTAGACTTAATGAATATAATCACAATTTTAAAAACTTAACAGACCGACTTCAAATCCGATCGTGATCAATTTTATATGGGGCCACCCTTGAAATAAGCTCTATCGAATACAAAAATAATTTTGAAAATCGGTCCACATCTGGCAGAGATATCGCGTAACATACATAAAAAATACATCCGAATTGAGGACCTTCTCTTTTTTGGAAGTAGGTCGAAAATGTGGCAAAGAAACTAAAATCCCTTTAATAGAAGTGATGAAGAAAGAAAAATATATTTTAAATAACATCTTTTTCAAAAATAAGCTTTTACGAGAGTTAATAAAATATTCATCGCATGCTCCAAAGAGTTGTGACCTGATATAATTGCAAAGTTGGTGGACGTCTCGATCCATCGTTACTCGTTAGCAATTCAATGAGAGCAGTTCGACCCAGTCGAAAACTAATATTGGTTTCTTGAAATGAAAAGAAATGTTGGACGTCTTGTGCTGTACTATGTTTACTTTGAGACACTAATTGAAATAGTTCATCTCTTGTTATAACATAAGCTCACGCCTGTATCCCCGAAGGGGTAGGCAGAGGCGCAATAGCGAACTAGAACACCCACATTTCGCCGAGCTTAGTTACGTCCCAGATGTGATAGGGGGCGAGCCTATCGCCATATCGGACACAAATTCCAGACTCCGGGCTGATATGGAAAAATATGTCTCTTGTTATGTTTCTATAAATGGTCTGTTGCAGTGGCGAAGGGTGATAATTTTGAAAAGGGAAGCCGCTATTACTTTTTTTTTCCTTAAGGTCTATTTATCGACTTCCAAAAAGGAGAAAATTCTCAATTCGTCTCTATGTTAATGTTCTTCGTCGCGATATCTCCGCCAAATGTGGACCAATTTTCAAATTTCTTGTTGTGGTCGATAGAGCTTATTTTGAGTGTGGTCCCATATAAATTTGGTCACGATGGCATTTGAAGTAGGTCCGTTAAGTTTTTAAACTTGTGATTATCTTTATATTTAATTTCATTATTCTCTCAATCTTTAGGACAGGCCTATGCCTGATGATGATTTTTTTAAATATTTATTTTCAAACACATGTCATATACTCTAGAAATATTATTCATTTTCTATTTAGAAACGCTACTCATAACTCAACCCTAACGGCCATTTATCGACACTGTAATTCAATATGACATGCATCATACAATTTTGACAGATAAAGAGGTTCCAAAGGATATAATGCGATCTTAAATTTTGAATGCCGTTTCAGTATTCGGGCATCAACCGCATTCAAAAACCAATTTGCCATTTCAATACTTTCCGCTAAGCTATACAGAACTGTGAAGTGCAACGGGCCAAAGAACATTTACAGACGAGTGAGTCAGGCAATAGGGCGGTCGTAAGGACCGTTCTATTACCGTTCTTGATTTAACAGATGCCCAACTCACGGTAGTTGGCTGTGCCTGCGTGTTCCCCCACAATAAAACCGTAATGGGAGATTAGTTAGTCTCTGTTCGGTATTATGCCTAAATGAAGAATGTCTCTGAGAGGCGTCGGTTATAAAATTGTTTAAGTATTTTATGTAAAAATATTATATTTAAATACATTTCTTGCCGCCTGTTCATCTGTGTGGAAGTTATATTTTCAAGGTAAGATCTATTTTGTCTTTTGTGGAAATAGGTTCGGGATAGAAAATAATGTTTAAGGAATAGTTCTTTAAACTGAGTTTTGCATTGTATGATGCTGCGCAATACCGAAATAATATCAGTTGCGTTAATAATATATTAAATGTATATTTCATTTACCTACTACATATATTTTTTTTTAGACAACGGCTCAAAGCACATTAGCTTTTAGCCGTTTATTTCTTTTAATTTTATGATTATAGTTTTTTTATAAACAAAATTATCTCAATTTTACTTCTCGTAGATCGATCAGTTCAATATTGAAAGTTTTATGGTCTAACACACTTGTACATCGCATCCGGCCGTATAAATATTTTTATATTCAATATGAGTGAGATACAACAATCTAATGTAGGTATTTTGATGAAGGCATAATATCGAAATGAACATCTGTAACACATAATCTATGTCAACATCCACAAGAAGAGGGCGTCTTGAAGAAAGCGGCTCGGATATTGCCAGTAAACGTATGTCGATATGAACCCCGTTTCCTTGCCCCCTCCACGCCTGCATCACCCCCTCTGACGCCCGGGAACCCCGCCCGAGGGCCCGGTAGGGGCCTGGCAGGGGTGCGGGGGGCCACCGGCGGTACTTAGAACTTGTAGTCAGCCCCGTCAATTATGCTTTGAAAAATACTGCAGTTTTATGTACGCTGTCGAGTTTACCTTTTTTAATAGAAGATATACTCACGGCCACTCGATTGAAGTGTTTTTGTCTCGTATAATTGTGTTTGTGTACTCTTATAAAAAAAAAAATTAAATGGATTAGTGCGTAGTCTCCCCCAGGAGGGAGTTGACGTCAGGATCGGTCGTAAAGATCAAGCCTGTTTTTTGTTTGTTTGCAAACGAGCAGGTGGGTCACCTGATGGTAAGTGATCTCCACCGCTCATAGATCCCTATTTTTTATAACAGAGACTGGGAAACGAGCACGTTTCCTGCCACCATTCCTGCCATAAGCCATTCCCATACAATCCATTCCCTTACACTCTTATTCCTATCTCCCCTTATCACCCTATCTTAGCCATCCCATCGTTATTATGTCCATACTTGCCTGCCTGTCGTCAAATTCAAATATATAATGTAAATTATATGAATCCTAATTTAAAAATTTACTTGTGTTGACTTGTCATAAGTGCTTTTTTACATGCCTACGTGATCAATAAAGATTTTTATTTTATTTTTTTTACGTTGGTCACTTGACGGTTAGTGATCTCCACCGCCCATAGATGCCCAAGACACAAAAATAATCATGGGTGCGTTGCCAACCTAAAAGGAGGGAAACAGGGATTGGGAAATGAGGCGGGGAATAATCTGGTGAAGGAAGAATCTGGTGCATTTATTTATGTTATTAAACTGTTCTAGCGTTCTCGGCGACTTAAAAGGCCCTTTCGTAGTGTTTAAACAATACACAGTATAATATAAGAGTGAGATAGTATAAACTATCGCGGTATAGAGAGTAGAGTTCGCGCGTGGGCATGTGTGGGCGACTACCTGATGCAATGGATCTAGTTCATTGTAAGGAGTAATATCACTCTGATTTGATTATTTTAGCCACACCATAGTCCAGCCTCCTGACTTTTGACACTCGATTCGCTTTTGATTACGATTGGGTTTCATTTATCGATTAAAAATTCCGCCGAAATCAAGTTAAAAACTGCACTAATGTCGCATTAGATTCGATTTTTAACGCGACATTAGTGCACTTTTGCCTCCTTGGGTTAGTGGCAGCACATATGGGCTGTCGACCGAGGTCGTGAGTTTGATTCCCAGGTCGGGCAAAGCAAATTTTCTAATTTAATTTGCCTGGGACTTGGCCCCTCATAGGGGGTTGACGTCATGAAAATGAAACCGAATCGTAGTCGCAATCAAATAAAGTGTCAATAGTTACTCTACCGATCTTACGGCAAGAAAGCAGCAAGTTAGTGGCAGACTATGATGTGATACGCCGCAGGTCGATTCCCGCACCTAAAACATTTTTGAGACCCATAAACATTTATCTCGGGTAGAGGAAATACTTCTATGTATACTACTAGACTGGCTGTTCGGTACATAGAATGTGTGCACTAAGTCTCTGTTAATCGACCTCAACTCAGTATAGAAATCTGCTCTTTTCCTTAGCCGTGAAACGTCAAACACTCGCCGTCATGTGCCACAATTTTACTTCGAAACAGCTTGTCTAGTAAATACATTGAAGTCTTTAGGTATAGGTGTTTTGGGACCGTAAGTTCCTTGTAGTTCCTGATACCCGCGACCCAGTCTCAACCTATTGTGGCAGGATTATGTGTCTGATTACCTACATACATACATACGTAGACTCATGCCTCTTTCTCATAGAGGTAAGCAGAGACAACGGATTTCGGCTACGGTCCTTACACACCGCTTTCGCCTCATTCAGTGTCATTACATTCTTCATGCATGCACGTCGGTTTAGGGTACTTTTAACTTGACTTTCCTCTAGTATATCTCTGACTTGGTCAGACAATGTTCGATGAGGTCTTCCCCTTCGAACTATACCATTGGGTGTATTTCACGGACGTAAAAAAAAAAGGACGGAGCGCTAGGAATATTGAAAGTGAAGCAAGATTTTCGGCCCCTCCGATCAGTGCCATTACGTGTCGATAGATCGAATGAGCCGAAAACTCTGCTTCACTTTTAATTTTCATAGCGCTCCGTCAATCTTTTTTTTCGTCCGTGGTGTATTTATTATTATTACTTGCCTCACTGAAGATTGTATACTGTTTGAAACAATGAGTTACGCAACGCATCCGCTTCATTGTAGCGCCATACAAGGCGTCAGAGAAACACTTTCTAACGCGGACATTCAGTAGCTGAACATGTGTTTAGTAATCGACTTCAAAAAAAGGATGAGAAACTCGACCTTCGACACAAGTGTCATGGGTATCAGGAACTACGAGAGATTTTCGGTCTAACAACACCCAGAACCGAAACAAATATCTGTGGGCCACACAAACGTTTGTCTCTGTGCGGGGATCAAACCCGCGGCCTCTTGCTTCAAAGTCGGCTACTCGCCTGCTCTGCCGCGGAGGCTGTCAAATGCACCCAACATCCTGTGTGACCCACCACCATTTGCCAGTATATGCTAGCGAGAATTTTCAAAAAGGAAGCCGACACAAGTATTTCTTTTCCATATGCCCATATATTTAACATAACATAAGCTCACGCCTGTATCCCCGAAGGGGTAGGCAGAGGTGCACTAGCGAACTAGAACACCCACATTTCGCCGAGCTTAGTTCCGTCCCAGATGTGATAGGGTGCGAGCCTATCGCCATATCGGGCACAAATTCCAGACCCCGAGCTCATATGGAAAAATCCAACCCGAGACCTCAGGACGGTAGTCATACCGAAATACAACTACGCCACCGAGGCAGTCTATGGCCTATTTATTTCCAGAAAATTCGGAAAAGGTAAGCTGGAATGAATCGAGTTCTGTGAACTTTTCGTTACTGATCTGCTCCGTTTCAGTCCGTCTCTTAACCGTGTTACAAAAGACATCCCACCCCACTACAGTTGAATTTAAAATAAGTATTAAGAAGTATTATACACGCCTTCATGCCCACACATCGGGCAATACGTCAGTCAGATTATCCAATTACGACTAGCGGACACGTGTGCCCCATACCCCATACCCCATCAATGGGGCGTCTGACAGACGGAAAAAATTGGCCAGAATGCGATTTCAACGGGGATGCAAAGGAAAATTGCGTTTGCCCACCCCAGGGACCGGTGCAGTGGAAAAAAGAATTCAAATCGGACGCGGTCGGGCGATTTATCGGTCGATCTGGTTGGATGAAATGTGTCGACAAACGGTCATGGTGGAATGGGGTGACGCGGACATTTGTTACATAAAAGAAATGGAGTAATACGTTGAAATAAAACTCGTTTATACGGACATTATCGCGATTTGGTTTTATTTTTTGGCCCGACGTTGTCCGACCCGTGACCATGAAGGCTGCATTCGGGCCTAAAATACCAAAAACGCCACAGAATCCGTAAAAACTAATTTTATTTCAATGTATAACATCCAACAGGTCGATCTGGAAATCTTTGGGGGAGGCCTATGTTCAGCAGTGGACGTCCTATTGCTGATGATAATGATGATGATGATGTATAACATTCGCGTAAACATAGAAAATCATTATGGACTAATACGTTTTTAACACGACTAGTAAACAGAGCAGTTGGGTCACCTAAGGATAAGCCAATCGCTTCCACAGATTATAAGTGGGGATTGGGAGAGAGAGATAGAGGATTTGGTTCACCGGAAATCTCACTCACTGAACAAAACGCACCAGAGCTGCCACTTCACGTTCGGTTTTCTATGAGACAGTGGTATCCAGATAGCCAATTCGTGATGTGAACCGCTTTAAAGCCATGCTGGAGGAACGAGAGGCCGCGGGTTCGATTCCCGCACGGAGACAAACGTTTGTATGGCCCACAGATAGGTATTTGTTTCGTGTCTGGGTGTAATGGGATCGTAAATTGCTATACTTACCTTGACATTGACTAAATCATCACAAATGCGTGGAAACCATTATTTTTAAAAGAATAACGTTTCACGCAAATGTAGTCAAACTCAAATATAGTAATTTTTAAGTAGCTGATTTCTTAAGTTTACGCGAATATTATACATTGAAATAAAACTATTTTTACGGATTCTATCACGATTAGGTTTTAATTTACATAAAATTATACAAAATCAAAAAATCAAGGTAGATATTGTAACACTAACCTTTTTTGGACAAATGACACCTCAGTCTGACCCGTGACAACGAAGACTGCAAAGCCTTCGAAACGTCGGGAATAATAATTAAAACCTAATCGAGATAGAATCCGTAAAAATAGTTTTATTTTAAGTAGCTTCTCCCATCACAGTAATTTACATTTCAATAAAGCAAAATAGGTTAAAAATAAATTTCAGATGTGTCAATAGATTCGCCCCCTATCACATCACGGTACACAATGACGAACTGTGGGATTAGTTGCACTTCTGCCTACCTCCTAAGTATAACAGTCGTGATTGTAAAATAGGTCAGTAGCCATGCACATAAAGTATGATATCACAAAGAACGTGTTATATTAAAATGCGACACAAAAAACTATACAAGGGAACTTTTTAAAAACGATTCGCTCTGTAGAGACGGAGGGCGTTCCAGGGGCTTTTGTCAACATTTTTAGCACAGTTAAAAATGCATAAAACAGCTCACTCTGTGCCGCAGTTTATACAACACTTAGTTTTAGTGGGCTCCATTGTGAATTTTTCTAAATTTAATTCTCGGAGCGACGCCGACGCTGTGGAGGTTTCTGTGAAGTTGCTTTGTGTTTTTTATTGCGTTGGATGTAACTGTGATGTAGGATGTTTTACTTCACATACATACATTGGCTCACGCCTGTGTTCCCGAAGGGGTAGGCAAAGGCGAACTAGAGAACTAGAACACCCACATTTCGCCGAGCTTAGTTTCGTCCCAGATGTGATAGAGGGCGAACCTATCGCTATATCGGGCACAAATTCCAGACTCCGGGCTGATATGGAAAAATTCAATATCACATTGCCCGATCTGGGGATCGAACCCGAGACTTCAGGACGGTAGTCGTACTGAAACGCAACAACGCTATTATATTGTATGCATTTTTTAAATTCTTATGGGTCATGGAATACCGCTGTCTCGGCACTTCGGTGCCAGGTGGTACCAGACTCTAGGCTGACAACCTAACCCGAGGATCGAACCTAAGACTTCAGAATAATAATCACACCACGTACTGCACAATAAAACTACGTCAACAGTTCGGTATTATTGGACGTATGCGAAATAGCATACATATATCCTGTATTATGAAATACAACCCAAAATCTAAAACCCCTCCCTCTCCCGTCCCCCTCAGAGGCAGGCGCATCCAAGCATGAACAATGGCAGTTAATGAACGCATTCCGAAGTCACGCGCCGGGGCCCGACCCCATGCGGCCACTGGGGCTACAATGTTTACCTGCGCCGCGTCTGTATTAACAGATACTGTTTGTGTCTATGCTTTAATTTAGATTGTAGAGGTACTATTCTAGATGTATAGATTTCATATGGATTTTGCTGGTGGTAGGATATTCGTATCCAAACGGATGGCGACCACCGTACACATGGTGCTAAAATCTGCCATAGTGACCCACAGTTCTTGTGCGAATCGCGTTCCAGGATAAGCCAGTGTAGTTCCAAGACTTAATGGTTGGTTGGGACGGGTATAGGGATATCCCTGTATCTGCATCGGTCATCCTCCTGTCTATTCACAAGCCCCTCGATTTGCTTCTTCCCTCTTCGGATTCGGAGTGTTAAGAAGCATAAATAGGCCGGCATGATTCAGACGACCACTGATAAACACCGTGTTTGTCAGTGATCGCTAGTGTTTTTGGACTGCACTACGCTTACCATCAGGTGCAGTGTAGTCACTTTGCCGTGCCTGGTAAAATAATTACTATGTAGTTTTGTGTATGATTCGTATCACAGTATGTTATAGAGGTAGTGAGGTCTCGGGTGCGATCCCCGGGTCAAGTGAAGTGATATTGAGTTTTCCTACTCGATATCAGAGTCTGGAATTTGTGCTCGATATGGGTATAGGCTCGCCCGCTATAACTTCTGGGGTGGAAGTTTGGCGAAATAAGGGTGTTCTAGTTCGCTAGTTTAGTGGCTACCCCTTACTACTAAAAGCGAGAACTTATAAAATAAAAATACAAATATAATTTACACTTTATTACAATTACGGTTTGCCGAGTCGGAATAAAAAATACTGATCAGCATAGAGCCGTACTATGACATTAATGATGATGATATATTTCATCCTCCAATGAGTATGCTAGTCATTATCCAGTTTATCAGTCGTATAATTTAGCATAAAGTGAGTTTTGAGTGGTAGAGCCACGCTGTAGACAGTAATGTCTACACCGCTCGACCGGTTTGATACCACTGTCTCACAGAAAACCGACGTAAAGTGGTAGCTTGCTCTCGCGTTTCGTTCGGTGAGTGAGATTTCCGGTAGCCCATTTCCCTCCCTTCCTTTCCCAATCCCTTTTTCCCTCCCCTTCCATTTCCTCCTTTTAGGTTGCCAACGCACCCATGAATCTTATAGTCTCTTGGGTGTCTATGGGCTGTGGAGATCACTGACCATCAGGTAACCCATATGCTCGTTTGGCAGTCACTGCTATAAAAAAAAGAAATCATGAAAACTCTTCTAAAGTTATGCCATACATAAATTTCCAAGGTTTCATACATACACATACACACATAAGCTCATGCCTGTATCCCCGAAGGGGTAGGCAGAGGCGCACTAGCGAACTAATACACCCACATTTCGCCGAGCTTAGTTACGTCCCAGATGTGTTTTTAGATGTGTGTGGGCGAGCCTATCGCCATATCGGGCACAAATTCCAGACTACGGGCTGATATGGAAAAATCTAATATCACTTTGCACGACCCGGAGATCGAACCCGAGACCTCAGGACGGTAGTCGTACCGAAACACAACCACGCCACCGAGGCAGTATTCATCATCTTATCATCATCATCTTCATTCGAGGAGGTTTCATACAAACCGTGCTTATTATGGTTTCGATAGGCATTTATACACATTACGACCACAATACTAGTTAAATCCACCTTAAAGCTTCTCACAATAAATAAGATACTGAATGACACGTATGACATGAAACGCATCTCATTCCAAACGAATGTCAAATTCGCCACTATCCGCCACTCCGCCGCGGAGGCGAAGCTGGGCGGAGGGGGCGGTATTTGCGCCCTGTGTGCAAATGACGTGATTTTGTTAGCGTACAGTCCGGTCCGCCCACGGCGACGTCACATGAAAGACATATAAAACGGCCGTGTGGACTACGCTTAATAACACACTTGTGTGTAGATTAAGTTAGTACAGAGAGGACAGTCTGTTTCAATAACCATTGCAATACAAGGTTCATAAATCGTAGTTCATTGTAATATGAATAAATTGCGAGTATATTCGAATGCGTCCTTCACATTTCTATGAAAATTTTAATGAACTTGTTGAGAGCGTAGCGAACTCGATTTGAATATGTCGAAAGTTATACGTTGTACGTCCTCTGAACACTGCGCTTATGATGAAAGCGACAGGTAGGGATTTCTTATATTTTTAGAAGATCATTTGATATATCTTTAGCTTGCTACTTTGACTCTTTTAGTTATTACCGGTTGCTTTAAAAGTCCGGAAAAGGAATACCATCGCCAGAAAACGTGTTGTTAAAGCAATTAAAAATATGTGAGTTTTGCCAATCTCTTAATACCAATATTGTCATGGCCAATATGGAGAACCTAAGCTTTACTTCACTTATTTGTAGAGAGAGACTATGCATTTCAACGAAACTGATATAAAGCTCATTTTAATATCCTTTCATTTCAATGTACCTCCTAGGTACTAATCACAGTGCCTCATCTACCATAGCTAATTTTAATCTTTGGCGTACTTTAATGACGTCCAGCAAAGGCCCGTCTGCGGTTATATTTGTCTGTCTCTACCAATGACTGAACAAATTAAGAGGACTTGGCTTAAGAAATACGTGTTTACTATGAAGGGGGTTCCGCCATTTTAGTTTCGCGATCTTTTGACATGTAAGTTGTCACCGTGTCATAAGAATTAAATAACTTATACATACTTATTAATTTTATTGTAAACACGGCGTTTTCTTTAATTAATGCTTAGGTCCTTATATGAAGAAGATGCCTAAATGTTATATTAATGGGATCTTTCTTTTGCAAAGTCGCCATTTTGGTTTCGTTCTATACATTAGGAATGCTTCATTTTTTCATTAGTTATGCCTCGTCTCTATCTTCTTTTATCTCTACTCTCTACTAAGTACGGACTACGGACGCCATACAAGTATCCAAATTTATTTTGCACGTCGCGTCTGTCTGAACTCCGAAATGTTTAACGTACTTTGAAAACCGTTTAAAACTATTATTAAAATGATATTTGCTTTTAGTTTATAGCTTTGTTATAATTGGGTAGGGTGAAAGTTATTTTCATTTTACTTGTGTATTGTATATTAACCTTTCTATACTTATATTATATTAAACTACTATTATATTATACTTATATTAAACTAACGAATACTGGAACGCTACTCAGATTTAAGGTATGCTTTGCTTTGGCTGGTGGAAAAATACCTAATAAATACAACTGTGGCAACTCTTAATAATTTGTTTTATTATTTGTTTCAGGTGAGTCCAAAGAAATTATCATTTTAAGATCCAGTTTGCCGTAAGTAAATAGATTTTTTTTTATGACATGTTGCACCTAAATATACTACGGACAGGCAGTAATTTAGGCGCTTCGAAGACGGCGCTATAGTTTTGGCAATAGGTTAATTACTGATTTCTTAAGTTTACGCGAATATTATACATTGAAATAAAACTATTTTTACGGATTCTATCACGATTAGGTTTTAATTTTTATTCCCGACGTTTCAAAGGTTTTGCAGTCTTCTTTGTCACGGGTCAGACTGAGCTGTCATTTGTCCAAAAAAGGTTAGTGTTACAATATCTACCTTCATTTTTAAATTATACAAAATTAAAAAATATTAAAAAAAAAATAATAATATTACCTCTTTAATTTTGTATAATTTAAAAATGAAGGTAGATATTGTAACACTAACCTTTTTTGGACAAATGACACCTCAGTCTGACCCGTGACAACGAAGACTGAAAAGCCTTCGAAACGTCCTAGATCTAATCGTGATAGAATCCGTAAAAATATTTTTTATTTCAAGGTTAATTACTGTAAGTTATCGTATTATAAGTATTTTTCAACAAAAACTGGACGTAGTGAAATTAAATATTTATTTTATATTTCTGTTACAAAAATCTTCTAGTAAGTATTCATAGAAACTTGTGTCAGAAGACCAAGTATTTTACTTAATTTTTGCCATAAGTAAAGCAAGACATCGAGCAATTATTGTACACATCGAAACACACCTCGAAAAATCCATTGTGTAATTTTTCATGCAATCATTGTGAGGTTTTATCATATACTCCTCCAGGTAATCGTTAAGGTCAGGTATCCATTCGTTGATAATCCAGAGCATTCACAATGACATGGCGTGGCGCCGTCCGTCCGTCCATCAGTCATGCAACAAGTTGGCTCAATTCCATAGAAGTAATATACATACATAGAGCAAGAAAGTTTCCTATAATTTACAAATTTAAAAACTTAACGAACCGACTTCAAAACTGATCGTGACAAAGTTTAGCTCTATCGATTACAAAAAGAATTTTGAAAATTGGTTCAAATTTGGCGGAGATATCGCGTAACATAAAAAAAAACAGACGAATTGAGGACCTCCGCCTTTTTCGAAGTCGGTCGAAAACTCAAATCTTCTTCTTGTTGGTAAGTGATCTCCACTGTCCTTAAATATACCAACAACACAATAATCATGAGTTACTGATATAAAAGAAAAGGATGGGTATAGGAAATGGAACGAAAGATTTGACATGTGGTAAATTTCACTCTCCGTCCCAACTGCAACAGCATTCTGCTCCTTTACGTTGTTTCTCCGACAGGTATACAATGATAGGTAAAATTGTCTATGACATAGCTCTACCTGTTTATAAAAATAAAGTGATGACTTAGTAGAACGAAACGGAATGTAATTTAGAATCTTCTTCTTTTTTATTTGAGCATGCACTACTTGGAAAGCGTTACATCATCACCATCATTATTATGGAAATGTTGCATTATCGATATACGTCATGAATAAAATGAAGAACGTCATTTTCCATTTATTTTATCGCGCATCCTAGACAGGCGCGGTGCGGCGTTGTCTAGTGTATTATCTCTATGGTTCGTTCACAACGAACATTATGTCGATGTGAGGCTATCGTATGGACTATAAATGCATTGCTAGTGCCAGATATTATATGGTTGATTTGTTGTTACGATGTGTAGGGTATTTGAAGCAGAATTTGGTAGTCTAAAGCCGGTACCACGAATAAATTTAGAGTACATAGTCGATCGAGCTCGCTGTACACTCAAAACCACTGTATGAAATTTCAAACAGATATCACGCTTCAGATGCTAAAAAGTTTTCTTCAAATAAATTAATATTAATACTTTTCGACAAAATTCAAAAAAAGGAAGTACCTACTCAATTTGTCTATGTTTTTTGGTATGTAGAGGTATGTTACTCTATATCTCCGTGAAATATGGATCGATTTTCTAGATTATTTTTGTGTTTTATAAAGCTTATTCCAACTCCCTATAATTTGGTTACGATCGGATAAATTTTGAAGTCGGTCCGTTAAGTTTTTTATCATTGTTCTTCATGATTTTTTCAATTTTCTCCAAAATTCCTTACATGTAAAAGAATCTTTCTCCATCTCATTCACATGATCTGGTATCCTGGCGCCATAACATGGGTATTAAATATGCCTGAAAACATGTCTTAAATTTACCTTTTTTTCAGAGTTCGGAGTCAACATAATAAAAAAATATACATTCCAAAAATATTTTTAATTCGTGCCCGATTGAGTTTCACATGAACAATTGAATTGTTTTCCACCGCGACGTTTATGCATATTGACCAATCCGTTATATCAAAATATTTTGGCAATTTAATAAAATAACACGAAAAAGCTTCTATTGG
The DNA here is from genome assembly GCA_036417725.1 of Clanis bilineata. Lineage (NCBI taxonomy): Eukaryota > Metazoa > Arthropoda > Insecta > Lepidoptera > Sphingidae > Clanis > Clanis bilineata. Next base: position 15,132,796 of record CM071154.1, on the reverse strand, counting down.
ATACAATTTGTAATATCTAAAAATACATTTTATTCATACTGACAGGTTTATATTGGAAAAGAAAGCAAGCGAATTTTTCATACAATAATTCTATTCGCTTGAATCATCTTACTGCAAGAAATAAAATGAAATGAGAAACATATATTTTTATAAATTGGATCTTTATGTCTCGCTTCTACGTAAAGTATTTTCAGGTTAGCTTATTATCTAACCCAATTTCAAGATAATGTCTATGACACTATTCATCCCTAATCCATTTTAAGATTAACAACGCAGCCATGACTCTCTTGTTATCATGGGTGCCATGGACGGTGTTCACTTACCATCAGGTGATCCACCTGTCCGTTTACCAGTCTCTGCTAAAACGAATACTTATTAATCCTTTAGACAGCCTTCGTGGCGCAGCGTTCGAGCAGATTGTGAAGCGAGAAGTTGCGCGTTCGATCCTCGGACCGAAACAAATGTGGCCCACAGATATTTATTTTAGGTTGGGTGTTGTGAGACCGAAAGTCTGTCGTAGTTCCTGATTCCTACGATATAAGACTCGATCTTAGTGTGGGATCAGGGCTATGTGACTGTTGGGTATTATTTATTATAATCATTTATGCCCTTTAAAATATTTAGATAAAGTCTAGTAAAACGCAGCGATAGCTCAGTTGGGAATGGTACAGACTGTCGAGAAAAGTATCGGATGATCGAGACCAACCCCAAAATGGAGCATACACCACTGACTTTTTTATTTTAAGTGTATTTTCATTGTGAAATATCGCAAGAAAGGTGAAGGAAAAAAACATCGTGAGGAAACCTACATATCCGAGAATTTCTTCACAAGAATTTTGAAGGTATGTGAAGTCTACCAACCCGCATTAGGCCAGCGTGGTAGACTAAAGCCTAACCCCTCTCATTAGTAGAGGAGTCCCGCGCCCAGCAGTGGGACAGTAATATTACAGGGCTAATATTAATATTATTATAGCAACCGTTATGTATGCTAAATACATGCGATGATTTATCGTAGTAAAGTTATAAACTCGAACAATATTTCAAATCGTTTAAAGTTTGGGGTTGGTTAATAAAGCCGTATTTATGGACCCGACCGACGGCGGTGAGATGTACATATACTGAATGTTTTGGTAATTTTTTTTAACCTATTTAAAAAAGAATGAGGTTATCAATTCGTCTGTATTTTATGTATAATCCGATAATTTTGAGATTTTGGGACTAATAATCACAAGTTTAAAAACTTCACGGACCGACTTCAAATCCGATCGTGTCTAAATTTATATGGGACCACCCTTGAAATAATCTCTATCAAACAAAAAGAATTTTGAAAATCGGTCCAAATTTGGCGGAGATATCGAGTATCATACATAAAAAAAACATACAGGCTTATTGAAGACCTTCAACATAAAAAAAATATTGACGAATTGAGAACCTCCTCCTTTTTTGAAGTCGGTCGATAAAGTGAATTTACGGCCCTCATTGCAGGAATGTAAACACGTCGGTTTTTTGAGACAGTAGCTTTAGGCTTGAAACATTTTTGCTGTTTGAGAAAACAAAATTGTTTCATATATCGAAACGCAACATTTCATTAAATTTTTTGTAACTCATTTCGATAATTTAATAAAATTAAGAACCTAAATGAGGAATAAAACGTAGCCACTTCTACGCACGATACTGCATTAGTTTAATGCAGTTACAAAACAATCACATAATACCTATATTATACAACAGGAATCACAATTGAAACAACAAGACAATGTTATCCCCTCCAATTATTGGCCACCCCCAAATAATCTGGATGGTGGCAACCCTATCCGCAAACATTTGTCTAACGCCTCAGGGCTGTCACAGTGCGAAATTACGTCCATTTGTATGCAGATGTCAGTGGAATTAAGTCGCCGGCGCGTTTGACTCAATGCAAATAACTCTTGGAAATTAACACATCGATAACTGACGAAATCTCGGTGGAGCGTTGTTTTGTTGATACGAGCCTCTCAGGCCTCTGTGTAGAACAAGCAAACGTATTGATTGGAGAGAACGTGGGGAAGAGGCTTCGAATTGCATTCGATACAAAGGAACATACAGGAAACATATAATTGATTAACTGCCTCCGTGGCGTGGTGGTATTTTGGTACGACTACGGTTCTGAGGTCTCGGGTTCGATCCCCGTTCCGCAAAGTGATATTGGTTTTTTCCATATCAGCCCGGAGTCTGGAATTTGTGCCCGATATGGCGATAGGCTCGCTCCCTATCACATCTGGGACGGAACTAAGCTCGGCGAAATGTGGGTGTTCTAGTTCGCTGGTACGCCTCTGCCTACCCCTTCGGGGATACAGGTGTGAGCTTATGTTATGTTATGTTAATTGATTAAATCTGACTCTAGGTAATTCAATTCTAAAAAGGAATAAATATAATTGATTTCAATTTGCAACTACGAAATGTGTCTTAGGCTGACATCTATAGAGCGAACTTCGACTAAGTCTAAGACAAAGAAACGATCTCAGTGAGGATTTGGAATTTTTTAAATCGAACTTTGACATTTTTTACGAGAAAATATTTACTTTATCAAATCAGGAATAACGAGATCCGTAAAAGAACGAAAGTCACCGACATAGCCCAGAGGATTAGCAAGTTGAAATGGCAGTGGGCAGGGCACATAGCTCGTAGAACTGATAGCCGATGGGGCAGAAAAGTTCTCTAGTGGAGACCACGTACCGGCAAGCGCAGCGTAGGACGTCCACCTACAAAGTAGACCGACGACCTGATAAAGGTTGCAGGAAGTCGCTGGATGCAGGCCGCTTCCAACAGGTCGATCTGGAAATCTTTGGGGGAGGCCTATGTTCGGCAGTGGACGTCCTATGGCTGATGATGATGATGATTTACTTTGTCTGTTAGTTTGGTTTTCTTGTAAAAAATGACTCGGACTAAGTCAAAGTTTGATTTAAAAATTCCAAATTCTCACTGAGTTCGTTTCTTTGACTCGGACTTAGTCGAAGTTCGCTCGATAGATCTCATCCTTGTTTACTTTTTTATTTTTCAAACATTAATATAAACCATGATTATTTCATAGAAACTTATGAAGGAATTCCTTGGAGCGTTTCATCGTCTTCTATAACCAATATTGAAAAATTTAATATTACAAAATTGCTATTGTGGATTCTCAACATTGTATTACAGTTTGCAATAGAAATTTCCATTCATGTGTGTACGTCAATATTATGAGAGAGGGTCTAAATCGTTTTGATTTACGCATTCAACAGTACATAGGCGGGACAACAGAGCGAAACTTGGATCCAAAAGTTGTGACCTCGTGGTCACAAGTTGTTCAGTCGTATTTGAAAGATACGCCCGGTCGAGCCAGCGCAATAATGTTGAGACAATAACATTGTCTTACGTGATCCATGAATATTCACAGAAAATTCTAGGGTGTAAATTATAATAATTGCCCTTGCATAATAATAAGTGGTAGATGGCGTTACTGACGGTTGAGATTCTTTTTTTTGTGGAATCTTGCTTGATAGCCAGTCTATAGTGAGTTATATTAAATCTCTTTGCATTTATACAACAGTAGTCGTTCTGTATTATTATCATGTCTGTAAATAAATGAATTTCCTAATATTTCCACCAACTGCAATGATGTAAAGACAAATCAAAACTAGCCAAAATATGCCTAAATGCACATACATCGCTCTACCATTATAAATGTCTCGCCCCAAATCATCACCAGGCATCAAAACAAGCAAGTAATTAAACTCGTCTAACATATCTGCCAGGCGCACCGTCCTGGCCACTGGCTTAATTACGTTGTTTATTAGGCTGGCGCGCCAGGAATGTGACGCGTGACACGTCCCCAGCGCCGCGGGGACATTCAAAATAGGGATATTTTGAATTTTTGTCATATCCCGCATTGAAGGGTTGAAGGAATAACGCGGATGTCACGCCGGGAAATAATTAGCCATTTTTAATTGAGGCAACCCTGACTTTTTAAATGTGTTGTAAGTTTTTCTAGAGATTTGATATATCGTCGTTGTCAAAACAACATCTGCTATGTGCCTAAATATGTGTAATCATTAGAATAACGGTTTTTATATATCAAAGTTTGGGTGGCAAACTAGTCATAATAGTCAAAATATTGAAATCTCAAAAATTGCACATAGCAGATATTAATTTATCAATATGATATAATATGTGTGTACCTACTTTTTGTTAGGCTTATTTTCGTCCCATCATGTGATAGGACGTGATGGAGGTGTGAGCTTATATTGAGCATAAATTTCAATCTCCAGCAAGCATGCTTGTTCGAACTGAAAACTCAAACATAAATGATAATTATTTAATATGGGGTTTGAACCCAAGATCTTACTGTTTTTAGCCTAAGTAGTAACTATGCTGTCATCAAACCATTAACGGGCTAATATTACCATTATAGGTTTTAGTTGAAGCACCCGTGATATTTTAAAAATATTGTTGCAAGATTTTTCCTGAGTTTTAAGTCAGTGTTTTTAAACAACAATGGAAAGTTAGCAGATGGTAAATTCGGAAAGTTTTCATTGTTAAGAGTTTTTGAAATATTGTCGTTTGCGGTGTGCGAATAAAAATTTCCGATGTGTTCTTAAAATCAGACCATCTTTTGTTGAAGTAGTAAAAAAAGCATATGTATTTACATAACACATAAGCTCACGCCTGTATCCCCGAAGGGGTAGGCAGAGGTGCACTAGCCAACTAGTACTTCCACATTTCGCCGAGCTTAGTTCCGTCCCAGATGTGATAGGGGGCGAGCCTATCGCCATATCGGGCACAAATTCCAGACTCCGGGCTGATATGGAAAAATCCAATATCACTTTGCCCGACCCGGGGATCGAACCCGAGACCTCAGGATAGTAGTCGTACCGAAATACAACCACGCCACCGAGGCAGTCATATGTATTTAGTAATGAAGAAATAAGTAAGTAAATAGTACCAGTAATGAAAACTTTGGTGTAGTCGCCTCCTATAGTGGCAGTATATATGGGCTGTGGACCGAGAGGTCCTGGATTCGATTCCCAGGTCGGGCAAATACATTTTTATAATTTAATTTTCCTGGGAGTGAAACCTCCAGCGGGAATTGACGTCAGCCTGGCAGAGGGTCGTAAAAACTAAGCCGAATCTTTTCTGCCTCGGTGGCGTGGTGGTATTTCGGTACGACTACGGTTCTGAGGTCTCGGGTTCGATCCCCGGGTCGGGCATAGTGATAATGGATTTTTCCATATCAGCCCGGAGTCTGGAATTTGTGCCCCATATGGCGATAGGCTCGCCCCCTATCACATCTGGGACGGAACTAAGCTCGGCGAAATGTGGGTGTTCTAGTTCGCTAGTGCGCCTCTGCCTACCCCTTCGGGGATACAGGCGTGAGCTTATGTTATGAATCTTTTCTGCAACATGCTTCTAAAAGTGTTTTGCGCCGACCCCACACCAAGAGATATAAGCAGGTTGAAAGAAAGAGTAAGTAAAAACTTTCTGACCTTAAAAAGTAACAAAAATGTTTGAAAAATGCATATAAACTTTTTTTTAATAATGGTTATGGTCGAATCTTAAATCAACTGTAGTACCTACATATTTCGTTCATCAGCAATTTGACATACTATCCATGCAAAATAAAACTGGGGCGAATATTCCAACTCTCAGTACATAAGTACCGACAATTGATACGAATATATTATGTATCTACTTTTGCTATGTATTTGGAGACAAACAAAGCAATAAACTAACGACAGTTGTTCGGTTTTATCTCAGTATTTATGTCTTTTAGTTTGTCACGTTTATTTTTCTATATTTTAGAGGCTATGAAATTTGTTGTGTTTTATCCTGTATTTGTTTTATTTTGTTTTGGCTTTATATACTTTATTTAGTTGGCTTTATATAATAAATACACCCAACAGTCACACACCTAGTCGTGACCCCACACTAGGTATAACCTGCATCGTGGGTGTCAGAGACCATGAGAGACTTTCGGTCTCACAACACCCAGATTTGAAACAAATATCTGTGGGTCACACAAACATTTGTCTGAATGCGGGAATCGAACCCGCGGCCTCTCGTTTCACAGCCGGCTACTCGCCCGCTGCGCCACGGAGGCTGTCACGTTATGAATTGATATTGGAAACCTGGGAAATAGTAGAAATAAAGTAGTTTATTAATGCGTGATCATATATACTGGCTTAACTTGGTCGACTTAAAATCAAAAAAGATATAGTTTACTATCAATTTCGGACCTGAATACAGTTCTCTGACATTTATAAGCCGTCCGTAACTCCGGGACTATCCCGGGATTCCTGAATACCTAATCATGATCCAAAAATTCCGGGATTAGAAACAAGAATAATGAGCTCTTGCCTGTATTTTGAATGGGCAAGTAGAGGCGAACTAAACAACTAGAACATTCACAAATGACCGAGCTCATTTCGGTCCCAAATATATTAAGGGGCCGTCTCGCCATATCGGGCACAAACTCCAGACTTCGTGCTAATACTCAATAGAAAAACTTAATATCACGTTTTCCGACCCGGGAATCAAACCCGAGTAATCAGCAATACCACTACGCCACCGAGGCAGTTATGAATACACTTTAGTTATATTCTGAATGGAGTTGGCAGCCGATCTACCCTCGATAACTGTCCATCACTCCAGACAACTGTAGATTGAAAAATCACTCGATAAATCATATTCGGCTTTCAAATGAAAAGGATGAAGTTTTTGATTTAGTGGATTCGTTTTATTCGATTTTTGGCGTTGGTTTTACATTTTACAGACCATTTTACGTGTAATCAGTAACTGGGAGAATCATCCAATAAAAAATTGAAATATGGCATAACACAACATAAGCTCACGCCTGTATCTCGGCAGGCATAGGCGCACTAGTGAACTGGAACACCCACATTTCGCCGGGCTTAGTTCCGTCCCAGATGTGATAGGGGACGTGCCGTGTAATGTAACATGTATCTTTATTTGCCTACTTGACACCTTCAATCGATCTGGGAGTCAAACCCAGGACCTCCCTGTCCACATCCCATATTCGTTGCCACCAGACAAAGGAGGCGAAATTCACACTAATTCGCTTTAGCAAAATAAATACATTCAAGAGGTATATGTTGACTAAAGGGGTATGCTAAAGGGTTAAGGGTGTAAAGCTAAGCATGACGTACAAACAATAGGTACTTGTCAATTTTTTTTATTAATTTTATATGAAATTTGCGTCATTTGAAACATAGTTCAGAAAGAAATATTGAAATATTCTCAAAAATAAATAAGTTATAAGCCTTTGAAGTTTAGTGTAACCTTCAAACTGCGGGAAAGAGAAGTATCAGTATAATCACGTCATGGCCATGACGGTGCGTGCGTTGGAAAGGGATAGCAAAATATCCCCACTACGCCCCAATCTTGCTCATTGCAGAATTTAATATTTGAATTACTGCCTCCATTTTTCAACTAATTTCGATGCAGATTTTTGCAGAAGTTTTTTTTTGCTATTACATATAAAAATGTGTATTAAATCAAACATAGTCAAGTACCCAATTGGTCCCCAAATCCCAATTACTATGATATTTTCAGTTCTGGAGTGGGAGCATATTGGAGATATCTGGCTATCCCGTGCCAACGTACGTACTATTACTTCTCTTTCCCGCAGTTTGAAGATTACACCAAACTTCAAAGGCTTATAACTTTTTTATTTTTGAGAACATTTCAATATTTATTTATAAAATATGTAATGTATGTATGTCTAAAATATAGAACAATATTTTAGACGACGTAAATTTAAACAAAATTAATGAAAAAAAGGACCCAATTGTACGAAAACAAATCGAAGTAATGCGTCGCTAAATAATTCGTGAGGCGCGCCACTCAAAACGTATTTCCCTAAAGGAAATGAGTAATGACTGGCCGACTTTATTGCGACACAGTACCATTTCCTTAGAGTGGTACGTGGATTTACAACCTTGTCGGTTTAATTGCATGTGTGATGGGATATTTCGTTTTGTATGGAGAACGTATTAATGAAGTTTAATTTTTAATTTGGGTCATGATTTAAGCATCACCTTATATATAGATGTATGCTTAAGATCTCGAATGAAGGTTTTAGGCAGCTTCATCCGATATAGAATCTTTTCTGTTTGGAATAAAATTCAAATTTCAAGGAGTGAGGCCGTTTTAAAATAAGTCTAGTTTATTATACAAATCTCCACTGATAGAAGTCTTGTTCCAGAATAAAAAGTGGCATATAGGAATAATAGCAGTGATAGCTCAGCTGGGAATGGTACGGACTGTCGAGACGAGTGTCGGAGGTTCGAGACCAACCCCAACATGGAGCATACACCTCTGACTTTTCTATGTTAAGTGTATTTCATTGTGAAATATTCGTTGCTATAACGGTGAAGGAAAACATCGTGAGCAAACCTGCATACTCGACAATTTCTTTATAGGAATTGCGAAGGTATGTGAAGTCTACCAACCCGCATTAGGCCAGCGTGGTAGACTAAGGCCTAACCCCTCTCATTAGTAGAGGAGGCCCATGCCCAGCAGTGGGACAGTAATATTACAGGGCTAACATTATTATTTATTTATTTTATAAGAATAATAGAGAAAGAGGTTTCTTCTCCAGCTTCACATATTGAAGTTTTCAGATATCAAAAAATAAATTAGCTTTACGAGTTTTGTTTTAAATAATCGAATTCGTAAAGAAAAAGTGTGGACTAATACTTGTATCGTCTTATTAATTTTCGAATTGCATTATAAGAGATTGCTCGCGACTCGTTTCGTATGAAAATCTACTAACAAAATGTATACCATGGGGTCTGAATTTTTTTTCGAAATAAAATACAGCTTATGTTACTTGTTAATAATGTATCTAAAAGAATCTTTAAAATCGCTTTTATTGTTTTTGAGTCAATACTTTCTTTTTTTACCTGCCCTTATCCCACCTTAATGTGGGGTCGTCGCAACACACTTTTTCAAGTATGTCGCCAATAAGGCTTAGTGTTTACGACCAGCTGCCTGCCTCTCATCTCCCCCTTCTGGGGATCCATAGTTTTTGAGCCTACTAATCACAAACAAACATACAAACCTACTCTCTTTATAATATAAGTTTATATTAACCATTTAAATTTTGTTATCTCCAAACGAGATCCGCGTACACTACGATTATTTTGGTACTATAGGTACTAATAGAGTGATGACCAAGAGATGATTCTACCACTTATTCGACAGCCTCCGTGGCGCAGTGGGCGAGTAGCCGGCTGTGAAGCGATAGGCCGCGGGTTCGATCCCCGCACCGAGACAAATGTTTGTGTGGCCCATATATATTTTTTCGGGTCTGGGTGTTGTGAGACCGAAAGTCTACAACACAAGACTAGTATCTTAATGTGGGGTCAGGACTATGTTTGTGACTGTTGAGTGTTATTTATTTATTATTATTATTCATTCCTTAAAACTCCAACAAACCACGAACTTCAATATCAATAAAATTAAAATCATCCTTAATAACCAACCGTCGCTCGTCGCGCCACATACAAAAGCTACAGTCTACAGTACAGCGAGTCGCGCATTCAGATACTCCTCGTAATGAGATCCAACATCCACTGTGAATAACTCACACGTAATAACGAACGTGCAAGTATAGGCAGGAAATTAATGTACCCGCCACTATGTTTGAAATGGGGGTTTATTAGTGTGGCGCGTTTTTATCTCTCGTGAAATGGGTTGAGTGTGGTTTGCTGCTTCGTTTGGGTCATTGGAGTAGTTTTGTAGAATGAGTTAGGTTAGATTATGCACAGGCAAGTTACGGCCGATTACTAAACGATCTCAGTTTAGAGTGCAGATAGATCGCGATTATGAACCAATCAAATCAAGTCATTTGACGGAGTCATGTTCAAACTGTGTTGTTATTGGCATTCTTTGTAATCTATCTGCACATTTGAACTGAGATTGTTTATTGGAACCGGGCGTTAGTTGATTCGGTTTAATCGATAGTTCAATTCGAAAATCATACTTTTATGTGTCTTTCCTTTTTACTACAAGAACTATTGTGATAATGGAACCCTGACCAGAGTGGTGAGATTTGTATGCCTTTAACCTACTCCAAAAAAGATGTGAGAAATAATTGTGACACACCACAGCCATATACTCTGCCGCTCTAACAAGACGCCCTATTTACTCTGCCATCGTTCTTTCCACCTGCCCTTATCTCATCTTAATGTGGGGTCGGCGCAACACACTTTTTCAAGCTGTTGCAGAAATTATTTAGGTTAGTCAACCCCGTCTGGGGCATCCAGTTCCAGGCAAAATAAATTAAATTCGCGCAAAATAAATTAAATTCGCTTTGGCCGACCTGGGGATTGAACCCAGGACCTCCCTCACAGCCCATATATACTGCAACTAGACCAAGGAGGCGACCAATAATAATTCAAACTATTCAAATATTTCCTACAACATAAATTTACCGAAAATCATAATTTCTCATGAAGTCAGCACATTCTCGAATTCGTACACCGATGTGAGACCTCAGTAATAACTCACGGTTCGATTTAATCTCCCTTTAAGCACATTAAAAGGCGTACGATTTCCCATTTTAAAAGTATCCTCCGCAGATTCACAGGGTGTGCCCAAATTGCTCCCACGAGGGTGGAAGGCGGCAATATTTAATCGTCATTAAATTTAATATAGGTACAGCTTTCTCTGTCTCGCCGTATACACTCCGCTAATTGTTTGGCGGCGGTTATTGCAATAAATTTGGATTTACGCCATCCCCCTGTATAATGCCGCGCTTTGCTTTAATGTACTGTATACTTTAGTATATTGCGTTATTAATATAATTACGTCGTTTGTCAGAAAGTTAATGGAAAAGTTAGTGTGAAGACAAGGTTTTATTTTTGTTTGTCGGCTTCGAGTTTGAATGTAAAAGCTTTATTTATTCGGTGTGGAGGTATTCGTCGGTATGTAGTCTAAGAAGAAAAAATATTGACGAAAATTTTAAACTTTCAAACCTCGGATAATATGAGTGTAAGTTTGACCCTGTATTTTGACGGGAAGTCTGACAGCGTGGGCGTCGCTTGTTAAAATTATTTCGTATTATTCTCTAGAGCTGTGATTGTTGTTTTTAAGTGATGTGGTTTAATTCATCAAATTTCAGTGAAGATAGACAGTATAATTTGGAATTTTTTAACCGGTGATCTTTGATGAGTTTTGCTTGGTGCGTTGGCTGGCTTTGTTCGGTGGATTCGCCGAGTGAAGGTCATTCGAAGGGCACAGCACTGGAAGAAATTACCGCCATAATCCCAGCAGCACCTTGATATCTTCCACATCTGGGTCTCATGTTCATTGTGAAACACAATTGCTCTATTTACCTTGACATTGGCTAAACCATCGCAAATGCGTGGAAGACATTATTTTTAAAAGAAGAAGAAGTTTGAGTCTGATATAAAAATATAGATAATACACTCGCGGATGTGGGAATTTCATAACATAACATAAGCTCACGCCTGTATCCCCGAAGGGGTACGCAGAGGCGGACTAGCGAACTAGAACACCCAAATTTCGCCGAGCATAGTTCCGTCCCAGATGTTATAGGGGGCGAGCCTATCGCCATATCGGACACAAATTCCAAACTCCGGGCTGACATGGAAAAATCCAATATCACTTTGCCCGACCCGGGGATCGAACCCGAGACCTCAGAACCGTAGTCGTACTGAAATACCACCACGCCACCGAGGCAGTGAGTGGGAATTTCCGTTATATTACTAATACATATATACTCACTCCTGTTATCGCTTAGGATAGGCAGAGGCTTAACTAGTGCAGTTTTCGTCAACCTTATTCCCATCCCATAATATTATAGTGCGCCGGTTACCATTTCGGGCACAAATTCCAGAATCCGGACTGACACTGAGCAGAAATACTCAATATCCTTTTGTTCCACCCGGGGACCGAACTTGCGACCACATGATGGCAGTCGTTGCGCAATATAATGCCACTGAGTCAGTCAAAATGAAAATACATACGTAATAAGCTCACGCCTGTATTCCTGAAGGGTATACAGTGGTGAATTAGATATAGAGATTTAATATTACTAACATTTGTTGACGCTCGGAAAATGGGACAGCAAAGAAGTGCTTAAGCACTCGTTTTGCCTACAGTCGGACGTCGATAGAATTCTAAATTTCAAAATTCAAATTAAAGACCGCTTGCTCATTTCGTTTAAAAACCTACTTTATAACACGTGCTTAGGGTTATATTTGTGTTGATTTAATTACAACTTGTGATCGTTTTCTTTGTTTTAATTCTGAGACCACTTTTTAAGAGGATATTTGCAAAGAACTGTGCATCTAGGGTATAATATATTGATGATTACTAACTATAGACAGGCTATCAAGCAAGTTTCCATACAAAGAAATTGATCTCAAACTTCAGTACCGCCATCAACAACTTATTACAATGCGAGGGCGATTATTACAATTTACACCCTAGAATATTTTGTGAATGGATAAGAATCACGTAAGACAAGTTTATTCTCTCAATATTATTACGCTGGTCGACCTGGCGCGCATATATTTCAAATAAACTGAACGACTTATGACCACTAGGTCATAACTTTTGGATCACAAGTTTTGTGCTGTTATCCCGTCTATATACTGTTAAACGTATTTGGAACTAGATAACTAAATCACCCACATTTTGCCATACTTAATGTCGTCACTATGCCCCTTACTTATAAAAATATTTGAGCGCTGCTTAACTTTATACCATAGGTTGTCCCTTTTATTTTTAAACAATGTAACGCAAGGAAAAAAGTGACAGGTTATTCGTAACCATTTGCTCAGCTAAAAATGCTTTTATAAGTAAGGCCCTACATTTGATAAAAACAAGGTATAAAACGAGATTTTAACTAAAATTTAACCGCCGATAGAAATGTTAATGGGCAAAAAGCTCTTGATTGGACGTTATCCCGGTCAAGCGGCGATATCGTTACCCGAACGACGTTAAATTTCGGCCATTTGATCGGTCATTAGTCTGATCACGTAACATCGAATTACAGCTGAGGTAAGCTTTGTCTCTCAGCGGTGAGAAACGAAATTTAGAATGTTTTTTCGCACTTTTTTTGTGAATCTTATCTTTATATGGGCGCTTTGGCTCTTAGTATATTTTTTAGACTGCCTCGGTGGCGTTGTTGTATTTCGGTACGACTGCTGTCCTGAGGTCTCGGGTTCGATCCCCGGGTCGGACAAAGTGATATTGGATTTTTCCATATCAGCCCGGAGTCTGGAATTTGTGCCCGATATGGCGATAGGCTCGCCCCCTATCACATCTGGGACGGAACTAAGCTCGGCAAAATGTGGGTGTACTAATTGGCTAGTGCGCCTCTGCCTAGCCCTTCGGGGATACAGGTGTGAGCTTATGTTATGTTATGTGTTAGTCTATATGGGCTTTTGAACAGATGTACCAAATTCCTAAGTGTATGTATGTATGTATGTTTGTCCACGTATGTCTCAGAAACTACAAGTCAGATTGCGATGTATCTTTTTTTACTGGACTAAGTATCTTCCCACTTAGGGAGAAGTGCAAGTTTCATCAAAATCCATCGCATATTATGCGTGGAAGCCATTTTTTAAAAAAAGAAGATAAAGAAGAACCAATTATTCAAAAATTCAATTAAACGTCACACCCCTGGGTAGACAGACCAGAGGGTGACTCCTGACGCTCGATTCGATTGTGATTTCGATTTGGTTTTATTTATTGACTTAAAATTCCACAGAAATCGGCTTTTAAAGTGCGCAAATGTAGCCATAATATTCGAGAACTGGTCATTTAGTAATTTTTGACGTGACATTAATGCATTTTTTAATTGGATTTCGGTGAAATTTTAAGTCAATAAATGAAACCGAATCGAATTCAAGTTCGAATCGAGCGTCAGGAGTCACCCCCAGAGTCAATAGCGAATCGGCTCATGCAATTTTTTTCCACGTGCAATTACAAACTTTTTAATTTGCCAAAGTGGCTGAGATGAGGGTCGGTTATCAGTTCGTTTGAAGCGCAACTGAGTGGCGTTTGCGCGCTTTGTAATTTTGTTAAACTGAGACTAATTGTAATTTAGCGTTGCTGCGTGACAGCCCTTGCGCCAAATGCGTTTTTAGCAGTGATGTGGGGCTGTGTTAGGGTTGAGCGTTTTGGGATATTTTTTTTTACTTTAGGGTTGCGTTTATTTATAATTCAAATGATGAAAAAGCAGATGTTATCCCTGAGCAATAATAGAAATAATTTATTAATTTAAAACTGTTTTTTGTATGGCACGCGTAAAATAGTGAGTATAGAAATGAGTTTTTTTTAAATGTCACGAGTGGCGTCTTTGGTGGCGTAGTCGTATTACGGTATGACTACCGTCCTGAGGTCATGGGTTCGATCCCCGGGTCGAGCAAAGTCATATTGGGTTTTCCTATTCAGTATAAGCCCGGAGTCTGAAATTTGAATTGTCCGATAGGCTCGCCCCCAACCTCATCTGGGACGGTAAATGAGTTCGGCGAAATGTGAATGTTGTAGGTCGCTAGTTCGCCTCTGCCTATCCCTTCGGGGATACAGGCGTGATTTGTATGGTTAAAAAAAGAAGTTCAATTCATCCACGATCTCATTGTTTCTACCCCATTTTACGTTAATTCATCTAAACTTAGTTAGCAAATAGCAATCTATGCAAAATGTTATCAATTATTTAAAATAAAATTTTAGAAAATTGTCTCAAACTTAATCGCGTATACAGAACCCCCGATTTTATAAAATCAAAAATTCCAAATTCATATCCTCATTCGCTCTTCTAAAATCAAAATATGATACGAATCAGTAGAAAATAATATTATTTCAAACATTTGTAATCACGGGTGTGACAATCAGCCGTTTGTTGTTCCTTTATACACAGAATCAGAGATCTCATGCGGCACAGTTTGACGAGTAAATTAACACGGCCCGCATTCGTTTTGGAGTTGTCAAGTAATACTGAGATAGGGCTGTGGTACACGATTGTTCCGTTTTTTGTATAAGAAATATTTTTTAACTGCTGTGTAAATTGCATTGGTGGCGCATTACTATCGTGGACGTGCTACCGGTCTAAGGTCTTGGGTTCGATCCCAGTTGGGGTTAAGCGATATTAAGTTTTTCTGCTCAGGATCAAAGTCTGGTATTTGTAATCGATACGTCGATAGGCTCATCCCCTACTGAATCCCGGGATGGAAATAACTTTGGCGAGAAGTCGGCGCATCAATTGCGCCAGTATGTTGTTATTTCACCATGCAAAAAAAAATTCAATTGTCCTTCCTAATTCTTAGTCTGTTCTGTAAAAGTTGGTAAAGCTCTCATGATTTTTTGGCGAATACCATTATGGGAAACTAACAAACCAGTATTAGGTCATATAAAAGTAATCTCAACTCCCTTACTGAACGTAAAAACACAGCCTATTAGCATACTTTGTCAGCATTAATTATAAACTTTCATCTCGTACCGTGTGTCGCCACCTTTATCGCCGTCCCGATGTTATGATTACGGATTGTAAATTTGGCAGAGGTCGGGAATGGGATTATGCAAATGTTATGAAAATCCGACGGCCGTGTCGCCGGCGACAAGGCGACGCGGCCGGTGACAACCGACGCGCCATCTTGCGGCACAATCGAAACTCTTTTGACACGACAACTGGCATAATTTGAGATGTTTTGCCAGTTGTTCGAAATTCGAAAGTTGTTTTGCCAAGATTCTGGCTGTTTTGATTATTGTTCTGTTTTTGAATTGGAATTAGGTGTTTGTGAATTGTGATTAGCTTAATATTCGGGACTATTCTCCAAACTTAACTAAATTAAGAATGTAACTATTCTGTACAACATATTGGCAACGGCCCACGCCACGTAGTACGACGATGTATAGTTTGTTTTTAATTTTAGTTGTGTTAGTAAATAACAGGATCCCTATTATCATCTTATTGCGTGGCGTGACAGCCTCCGTGGCGTAGTGGGCGAGTAGCCGGTTGTGAAGCGAGAGGCCGCGGGTTCGATTCCCGTATTGAGATAAATGTTTGTGTGGCCTACAGATATTTGTTTCAAGTCTAGGTGTTGTGAGATCGAAAGTCTCTCATAGTCTCTGACACCCACGATACAGGTTATACCTAGTGTGGGGTCAGGACTAGGTGTGTGACTGTTGGGTGTATTTATTTATTATTATTATTTCAGTTTAGAAATAGGAAGAGGCCAGAGGTAAACTTACTATTGTGTCTGCTGCTTAAGTAATATTAACCAATACGAAACGCTTCGATAAGTTTGACCTCCTTCATACATACATAAGCTCACGCTTGTATCCACAAAGGGGTAGGCAGATGCGCACTGGGGAACTAGAACATCAACATTTCGCCGAGCTTAGTCCGTCCCAGATGTGATAGGGGGCGAGCCTATCGCCATATCGGGCACAAATTCCAAACTCCGGGCTGATATGGAAAAATACAATATCATTTTGCCCGATCCGGGAATCAAAACAGAGACTACAGGGCAGTAGGCGTACCAAAATATAAACACGCCACCTAAATTCTGTTTACTTAATGTTAATATTAAGAGAATACATAATTATCCTCTATAAGTAACCTCTATTTGTATAAAAATAAAAATATGTTTACACAAACGTGGTAACAGTATTCACAGTGTAATCCCCAAATAATGAAGCTAAGGAACCGCCGCAGAGTCACGCCATTTAAAATAAAAGAGTACGTCGTCTCGTGATTGCAGGAGTGGATCTTTGTACGAGATTTTATGCGAAGTACAAAAGTATATTTTCAAACTTCAATTATGTGGGATTTTTGTGTCAATATAGCTTCTCTTGGAGGTGGCACGTCCACCTATAGGGTGGACAGATGACCTTATAAAGGTCCAACAGGTCGATCTGGAAATCTTTTAGGGAGGCCTATGTCCAGCAGAGGAGGTCCTGAGGCTGATGATGATGATTATTATAGTCCTCTGATTCGATAGCCTCCGCAGAACAGGCGAGTAATATGCTGTAAATCAATAGGCCATAGGTTCGATCGCCGTACCGAGACAAATAAGTCGATGGAAATCTTATTCATCAAATGAAACGCAACAGCGAGCGAGACAGCGATATCAAGCCGAACCAGCCCTCCCATTCATGCTGTGGACTTAACTGTCTACAGCATGAAATGGATTTTTACAACATAATCGTCAACAAACTGTAAGTCAGTCATAAGCTCACGCCTATACTTTTGTAAGGGTAGACAGAGAACTAGATCACCCACAACTCGCAAATTCGATTTCATCCTATATATTGATAGAGGGCGAGTCTATGAATGAGTCATCAAACGAAATTCCCATGCTTACAAAGTTTCTTCATGTACTCCATTTTATCTCAGGCTTTCGTTTGAATTGTGACTCATGGGGTTTTCTAGGGATGTAACGCATATTGGAAGTTTATAGCATACTGTCTTCGCACAGACTGCCTCGGTGGCGTAGTTGTATTTCGGTATGACTACTGTCTTGAGGTCTTGAGTTCGATCCCCGGGTCGGGCATAGTGATATTAGATTTTTCCATATCAGCCCGGAGTCTGGAATTTGTGCCCGATATGGCGATAGGCTCGCCCCCTATCACATCTGGGACGGAACTAAGCTCGGCGAAATGCGGGTGTTCTAGTTCGCTAGTGCACCTCTGCCTACCCCTTCGGGGATACAGGCGTGAGCTTATGTTATGTTATGTCTTCGTACACTGTACTAAATACTTACCAACACCCAGGTCGATATTTCGTTTCATTTCTGTTATTCTTTTTATAGCAGAGACTGGCAAACTGGGTCACCTGATGATAAGTGATCTCCACCGCCCATAGACATCCAAGACACAAAAGAGTCATCAGTGCGTTGCAAACCTAAAAGGAGGGAAATAGGGATTGGGAATGGGAGAGGGGGAATAATTAGGCCCCCGGAAATCTCACACACCGAACGAAACGCGACAGCGAGCTGCCACTTTACATCGGTTTTCTGCGAGACTGTTGTATCAAACCAATCGAGCCGGTCCATTAATGCTGTAGACGTAGCAGTCTACAGCGTGGCTCTACCACTCAAAGAGTTTCTCTATCGTATTAGAATAAATAAAAATCTATATAAAAATAAATAATATTCATATGTTAAAATACATTCACGATCCTTTTTATAGAAACCTAAACAAGAGTCTACTCCGTTTTAAATAATTATTTTCAGAATCTATTAATGCTGACCTAACCTCGCGTTTGAGTGGATTATGTACCTCATGTGTTGATGTGTATTTGTAATATTTGAAGTTGACAGAATTGTCCCCAAGGATAGAACCATATCCCTCAAAAACACTGCTGACCTACTAAGGACAACAGCAACTTAAAGTAGGTAATAGATATACTTTTATAGAAATGGTGTAAGTTCATGGTGATGTGTCTCAACTACTTTGAAATACCATAGTATGTGCATGTTGTGTTCACTATTAAGAATGACCTTAATTACCACCCTCTACTATATAAACTAAGGTCTGTGTCAGACTTAAGGAACTTTCCGTTTGTAAACTGAATAAAAAAAAAAAAATGTATTTGCCACGGAATTGTGCCACATTACAAAAAAAATGGAATCACATAAAACATAACAGACATTTTTTTACATATCTGAAAGAACGATTGTTATACTAAGGAATTCCATTAACCGGCAATGGATACCGAAGTCAATAGAATTGAAATTGTAATCAACGCGATAGCCACTGCCCCCGATAGAGGTTCAAAGCCGCGGATAAAACCATTTTTCATTAAAATCAAAGTTTGAAACACAAATTTTCCCGCGGAGTTTCAATTTGTTTTCCGGTGTATAGAAACGGAATCAATTAGTGCAAAGCGCGGTCAGTGGGCGGATATTGCGTCTGCCGTTTGGGTGCACAGTTTATGTTATAAAAGTAGTGTAAATACGCAATGCATTAAAACGCGCCGCTTCCCGCACGGCCGCCGTCGCCGCTTCGCAGGCGCTGAGTTCGTGTCCGCGGCCTAACTGCGGAGTTGCCGCGTCCCGCTCTCTATAGATTTATATGCAATGCTTGACAGTACACGCATTTCGGCCGCCACATCTGTGAAGTAAGATTAAGAGCCATAATCGTGAATCGAAAAACTAATGTTATTAAAGTAGATGAAAGAGAAGATCTTTTAAAGAAAATTCTATTCTATTCCTTTATGGCCGGTTTCTTCAACTTGCCTGAAAAGGTGTGTCCGGCGACATAAAAGTAGGTGAAAAGAAAGGGATAAGGTGGATATCAGTTACCACCTGCTCATTTCCAAGTCCATGTATATAAAAATGAACATAGGCTTCCCCCGAAGATTTCCAGATCGACCTGTTGGAAGCGGCCTGCTTCCAGCGACTTCCTGCGACCTTTATCAGGTCGTCGGTCCATCTTGTAGATCGATCTGGAAATCTTTGGAGGAGACCTATGTTCAGCAGCGGACGTCCTATGGCTGATGATGATGATGATGTACATAGAGGTAAAAATATCCAAGCTATAAAAATACACATTTCATAATTTACTTTCATATTACACACATAACACATAAGCTCACGCCTGTATCCCCGAAGGGGTAGGCAGAGGCGCACTAGCGAACTAGAACACCCACATTTTGCCGACCTTAGTTCCGTCCCAGATGTGATAGGGGGCGAGCCTATCGCCAAATCGGGCACAAATTCCAGACTCCGAGCTGATATCGAAAAATCCAATATCACTTTGCCCGACCCGGGGATCGAACCCGAGACCTCAGAACCGTAGTCGTACCGAAATACTACCACGCCACCGAGGCACTTTCATATTACTGTATCAGTATCCACTGTGTATAAAGCGGGGATGGCGGGGAAGGCGCGTCGCCCGCGGCCTGTGCACGTTGATAACAGCCACGCTTGCATTCGTTTGTTCAACCGCCGCGCCGCCCCGCACCGCTCGTCGATATATTGCCGTTTTCATATTAGAACACTTTACACCATAATAGATTTATCTATCTTCACGTTGACTGAGGTATTGACGTGGCTTTCATCACGATTCTATTTTATTATTGCAATCGAATGCTAGTCGTTTCCGTGATATATGGTCGGTCGATTGCAATGTTACCTACCCTTATCCTACTTAAATAAAGGGTCGGTGCAACACGTTTTCAAGCATATTGCAGTATTCGACTTGCTTTTTTTACTGTTCACGTCAACCCGGTCTAAGGCTGAGATTTATTTATTTATTTATTTAAATGACACACCAACAGTTTATAGACTTTTACAATAAGAATAAATATAGCATAAAGGTTACAGTCCAGTCTACTTACTAATTATAGGTGTGAAACAACATTTGAAGAAAAACAGTCGATTACAATTATAAACTTACATAAACAACATAACTAGATATATATTAATTTAATTTAAGATACATTTAATATTAATATTTATATTTATATTTACGTACGCTATTGTAATTTCATCAATTGTATTGTATTAATAAAGAAATAGATTCAGAAATGTTTAAGCAGGTTACAAATTAATTACTAACTGAGATCTATATATATATATATATTATGAAAAATAATCGATTATCCACATCACTACTTGCAACACTATTACTAGAGTTACAAATTATCTCTATTTATAATAATAATAATAATTATAATAATAATATGGGATAAATAGAGATTTATCGCGGAGCTGCAAGTGGCCCTTAGGGTGACTTATGCACTTAGATAAATCTAGTTTCAAAATAATTCTAGATTAGTAATAGCGTTGCAAAGTCGCCCTTATTATAAAGAAATTAAACAACTCAATGGCACGTCTAGCAACACGATTTTCATTACACATTTTTGTTTTTATTGCCTCGTCTAGTCGGCTAGACTGGTAAAATTAATATGGCTTTGAGGGTGGACCCTTGGCTACTGGTTCACATTTTTACTCACCGTTCGGCGTTCTAAAAAGGCCCTAATACGGTGGACTTTCTTTTGAAACTGTCGCTGGTGATTTTATTCCCGCTTTATGTGTTGCAAAGGACATTATGTTGTGTGAGGGAGGTCTAGCCACG
Source organism: Clanis bilineata (assembly GCA_036417725.1). Taxonomy (NCBI): domain Eukaryota; kingdom Metazoa; phylum Arthropoda; class Insecta; order Lepidoptera; family Sphingidae; genus Clanis; species Clanis bilineata. The sequence continues at coordinate 15,111,700 of CM071154.1, read as the reverse complement.
GGAAACTAATAAAATATTTTTGTTATTATTGTTATGACTGTAGGGGAAGATGTTGAAAATCAAAGAACATCGAGACTGGTAATAATTTATTGTTGCAAAAATGCCCTATATTTATACGAAATCACGCCGTAGGTTAGACCAATAGGAGCGCCGTAGCCCATCTCACTCGCGCCAATGCACAGCGCATCGCGCCGCCTTCTCGCACACTATTTATATGGACGTTTTTACGATCCGGTGTCGCAGTGCGCTGGAAGTCCGACGTCGGCCAGATGTCGCGAGCTGATTCGTCCGCTATGCCGTTGTTACGTGCGCACTCAGAAGGTGATGTGAGACCACTCCAGCGTGTGTCATTCCGCACGCAATTCGCGGCGATGTATGAATGTTTGGGTGGATCCCACATCACTCCCCCTCAAGCGAAGCGTACATTCGGCTTTACCACTCTCCCGGATCTGGTGACGTAGGGCTGGTTAGATTGGTTGAGACTATGGTTGGTTGCCTCGTCCGGCGATTCGTCGCAGATGTAAGCTGGCTTGAGTCTGTCCAACGAGATCACAGCTGTGCGTAACGGTAACTTGATCTTGAAGTACTTGTCGTAGCGCTGAATGACTTCATACGGACCGTCGTAGGGCGGAGTCAACGGAGGTGCGACTTTGTCATTTCGTACAAAAACATGAGTGCACGTCGCAAGATCTTTGTGCACGAATGGCTCTCGTCCAGTACTTTTAGAGCATGTTGTAGGTTTGAGCGATGCCATAGTGTCCATAAGAAGTCGCACGTAGTCGTTGTCTTCATAGTTTGTTTTATCCATCGGAATGATAAAATCTGATGGTAAGCGTAGTGTCGTCCCGTACGTCATCATTGCCGGGCTTAAATTGTTGGTGGTACGGAGAGCGGTGCGTAAGCCCAGAAGCACGGTAGGCAATTCATTCGTCCATTGACTAGTGTTTCCACGGGCCATTAATGCTGCTTTCAAGGTGCGATGCCATCTTTCGATTAAGCCATTGGATTGCGGATGATAGGCTGTCGTGCGGATCCGTGTGATGCCAAGCTTTTTCATTAGTGAATTGAAAAGTGCCGACTCAAATTGCCGGCCTTGATCAGTCGATATTCGTGTCGGACATCCAAATCTTGCAATCCAGTTTTCGTACAGCGCCTTAGTGACACTCTCAGCCGTGATGTCGACTAGTGGAATTGCTTCTGGCCATTTGGTACAGCGATCAATAATAGTTAGGCAGTACCGGCAATCGTTTGATAAGCGAAGGGGACCCACAATATCAATGTGTATATGCTCGAAGCGTTCAGATGGCGGAAAGTCGCCCAGCGGAGTGGTTACATGGCGGTGAACCTTTGCTCGCTGGCAGTCAACGCAAGCTCTGGCCCAGTTACTGACATCTTTGTTCATATTAGGCCAAAAGAATTTTGTGCTTATCTGCTTTCGTGTGGCCCTGACACCTGGGTGACACAGATCGTGTTGTGCTTTGAATGCAACAGAACGATACATGTGTGGCAGATATGGTCGAGGTATGCCGGTGGACATCTCGCATGTGATTGGTCGGCTCATTCCGGGTTTCGTGACGTCACTGAAGTTTAAATTCCCTTGCTTCTTGAGTTGCTCCAGTTCCGGGTCGTGACGTTGTTGGCAAGCTAACTTTTCGTAATCGATAACAGTAGGACATAGTATCTCTTCAATTCGGGAAAGTGCATCAGCTACTGAGTTATCTTCTCCGCGGACATATTCTATATTTGCGCAAAACTGGCTAATAAAATGCAGTTGCCGCTCTCTTCGAGGAGTGTCAGAGCTGCTCGGTGGTCGTTTCAGTGCGTGAACCAGCGGTTTATGATCTGTGTATACGGTCACTTCGCATCCCTCTATAAGTCGGCGGAAGTGTTTTACGGCTGTATAAATTGCCAGAAGCTCGCGGTCATAGACGCTATAACGTCGCTGCGTTGCACTCATTGCTTTTGAAAAATATGCGAGCGGCTTCCACACGTTACACACCTTTTGTTGTAATACGGCACCGAGACTGGAATCCGATGCGTCGGTCATTATGGCCAATGGGACACCAATGACTGGGTGCATCAAGGTTGTGGCTTCTAAAATGCTTTGACGGCAATTTTCAAAAGCTTCGTCTGCTTGTGGCGTCCACTCGATGGGAGTTTTGTCATTACGTTTCATATTGTGTAAATATTTGTTGAGCTCTGTTTGTAGTTCCGCCTGGTGTGGCAAACAGCTGCGGTAGAAATTGAGCATGCCTAAGAAACGGCGTAACTCAGCGACTGTGGTCGGTTTGGGATAGTTTGATATGGCCTTAATACGTTCGGCAGTGGGTTTTATTCCATCAGCTGATACGTCGTAGCCAAGGAAATTAATCCTGTCTTTACCAAATTCACACTTTTCCGTTTTTAGGGTAATGCCATATTTCTGGAGGCGTTCCAGGACTTGCCGTAATAGAAGTTTATGGCTCTCTTCGTCCTTTGAATACAATAAGATATCGTCAACAAAGCAAAAGCATTGGTCTATGCCTCGTAGAACCTCGTGCATAAATCTTTGAAACGTTTGGCTTGCATTTCGTAGTCCGAACGTCATGCACTTGAATTCAAACAGCCCAAACGGGGTAGTTATCGCTGTTTTCTGAGCGTCTTCCTCCGCAATCGGAATCCAATAATATGCCATCCTTATATCCAGTTTCGAGAACACTTTCATATGGTGTAATTGATAAGTGAAGTCTTGTATCCGAGGAATAGGGTAACGGTCGGGCAGAGTGACGGCGTTCAATCTACGGTAATCACCACATACTCTCAGACCTCCATCCTTTTTCTTCACGACGTGCAAAGGGCTCGCCCACGGACTCTTGGAAGGTGTACAGATGCCCATCTCCAGCATGTTGTTAAATTCTTCCCTCGCTGTCTTGTACTTCTCGGGTGGAAGGGGGCGTGGCCGCGCGAAGAGCGGGGGGCTTGAGGTTTCTATGCGGTGCACGACGTTGTGTTTCGCCGGTTGTTTTAATGACATCGGTCGTAGAATATCTGGATACTGGATCAAGATGTCGTAATAGACTTGGTCGTGGTTGATGACATGTATAGTCTCTTCTCCAGTCTTCACTTCGAAGGCATCGATTGCTAATTCAGTGACGCTGTCAATGAGTTTCTTCTTATGAAGGTCGACTAGCAGCTTGTAGTGACGAAGAAAATCGGCTCCCAAAATAGAGGTTTTGACATCGGCGACGATGAATGTCCACGAAAAACTACGTCGAAGGCCTAGGTTGAGCTTGAGGGTCTTTTCACCGTAGGTGCTAATTGATGTATTATTCGCTGCGTACAATTTATAGTCGTGTGTCCTTTTCATTTTTCCGCTACCGGTGGCCGCTAACACTGATATGTCGGCGCCCGTGTCTACGAGGAAACGTTCTCTAGTGTCGCGATCATAGACACATAGGCGGTTTGTGGTACAGGGGACATCGACGCCCGCCACCTTCGATGTCTGTTCTAGTTTAACGACTTCTGTCTTCTGCAGCATGGGGATTCACAGCGTCTTGCTTTGTCGCCGAAACGGTAGTGAAATCGGCATTCCCATGTTGGATCGCCGGGTTTGACGGATGATTTACTGCGCTGCCGAGATTTCGAATGGGAACGGGTACGACGTCTATTGCGTGAGTAGCGTTGCATTGACCGGCCACGAAGCTCAGCAACCTCTAAAGTTAGTTTTTCGACTTGTTTTACTAACATTTCTAATTGTGCGGGTACCCCCGGGTCACTCGGTTGCGATGATACCGCTTGAATGTTTGCAGTGGCAGGTTCCGAGTATTCAACCATTTTGTCAGCCATGGCAGCTAGCATTTCCAATGAGGATTCGGTGTTAACGGAGAGCACAACACGTACTTGAGCGGGTAAACGATTGAGCCACTCAATGCGCAGTCCTTCGTCCGTAATCATACCTTTCCCCAGTTCACGCATCTTGCGCAATAATTGCGTGGGTTTTTGATCACCCAGCTCCAAGCCGCTTATAAGTTTCTGGAAGTTTCTGACGTCCGATTTCTCATACACGGTCAGCAAACGGTTCTTCACGGCGTTATATTTGTCGGTGGCGGGTGGATTATAAAGAATGTCCGTGAGGTGTTGTAGATCCGTCGTTTGCAGCTGTTGCAATACGTAGCGAAATTTCTGATCATCTGAGGTCTTCAACGGATCCACGACGGCTTCAAACTGCACGAACCACGCTCGAGGAATCTCTCGCCAGAAAGGTAGAAGTCTCGATTGTATGGAGACAGCTGCCATGTCGAATTCGGGCTTCGTGTTCTTGTCTTCTACGTTTTCCATGATGATCGCGTTGATTGCTTCAGTTAACGTCGGTGGTCACCAGATGTAGGGGAAGATGTTGAAAATCAAAGAACATCGAGACTGGTAATAATTTATTGTTGCAAAAATGCCCTATATTTATACGAAATCACGCCGTAGGTTAGACCAATAGGAGCGCCGTAGCCCATCTCACTCGCGCCAATGCACAGCGCATCGCGCCGCCTTCTCGCACACTATTTATATGGACGTTTTTACGATCCGGTGTCGCAGTGCGCTGGAAGTCCGACGTCGGCCAGATGTCGCGAGCTGATTCGTCCGCTATGCCGTTGTTACGTGCGCACTCAGAAGGTGATGTGAGACCACTCCAGCGTGTGTCATTCCGCACGCAATTCGCGGCGATGTATGAATGTTTGGGTGGATCCCACATGACTGTCATTTAAGAGAAACAAAATATGGAAAATAATTTCGGCTTAGTCGTTTGGTTCTACTCAGACCACTCTTTCTTAGGTTTCAAATGAATTGTAAAAAGGTCCTTAGTGATTATGAAATAAAGATTTGAATGAATTTATTTTGTCGATTATTTGGCAGTAACGCGTTGTAGTAATTTGTCTACGTCATGAGTCGCCTTATTGAACTAGGTTAGGTTAATGATGATAGTGATTTGTGTGCCTAAATTATTTGAGAGTATGTTTGGGTAAGACCACCGCTTTGTCTTTTTTACCGCCAAACAACCAGTAAATACTAGTTTTCTATATGGGTAAATATTTCGCCGAGTTTAGTTTCGTCCCAGATGTGATAGGGGGTGAGCCTATCACCATCATCATCATCATCATTATCAGCCATAGGACGTTCACTGCTGAACATAGGCCACCCCTAAAGATATCAAATTCCAAACTCTGAGCTGATATTGAAAAAATCCAATGTCACTTAGCCTGTCCCGGGGATCGAACCCGAGACCTCAGCTCGGTAGTCGTACCGAAATACAACTACGCCACCGAGGCAGTTATGTGTGTTAAATAAAAATTTGACAGAACACTCAAAATCAAAGCTATGTTAAACGAATGTTAGTTTAATCATTCTTTAAAAAAACTGTAGGTTGCACTTTATACTTAACATAACATAAGCTCACGCCTGTATCCCTGAAGGGGTAGGCAGAGGCGTACTAGTGAACTAGAACACCCACATTTCACCGAGCTTAGTTCCGTCCCAGATGTGATAGGGGGCGAGCCTATCGCCATATCGGGCACAAATTCCAGACTCCGGGCTGATATGGAAAAATCCAATATCCCTTTGCCCGACCCCGGGATCGAACCCGAGACCTTAGAACCGTAGTCGTACCGAAATACTACCACGCCACGGAGGCAGTCCGCATATACTTATTATGGATATTCCCTAATACATTAAGAATTCGTATAAAAATATCATCATAACATTTCATGCGTTAGTTATTTTCAGCCCTCGGTCATAATATTTTTACTGTTTGACGTAATTATATGACCATCGATAGAAAACACGTTGGCTTTGGTCTCGGCTGTCATTTTATGGGACACCATAAAAGCGGGTATTTTGAGATGTCCGTCATTCGTATATTTGGTTACTTTAGTCACTGAAAGGAAAATTCGTGAAATGTGTGTAGAAAAACACGGTATTCTTGTATCCTAAACATATTTGTAATACCCTTTAAATGCTAGGTTTCCGTATTAGACATAGCTACGTAGTAGATTCTATAAATGAAGTAAACGAAAAGTGTTTTTTATGACACGAAAAGTACACTCGTTAAGACTTTTACTCTAAGATAATCTCTATCGAAACAAAAAAAAACAGAATCTTGAAAAGCGGTCCACATTTGGCGGAGATATTATGTAACATACACAAAAAAATATTATAAAAGACGAATTGAGGATCTCCTTTTTTTGAAGTCAGTCGAAAATTAGTTTCTTACATCCATAATTATTACACACATTCACACACACACACACACACACATTATTTATTATTATCTAAAAGTAAGTAAGTAGTAGTAAGTAGTATAATATACTAACTAAGGGAAAGATAAAAAGTACCCTTAACCGACGCGAATGTATGAAGAGATTGATGAAAGTAGATGAAGCGAAAGTAGTGTGTCCGAATCGGGCGAAGTGGAAATCCATAGTCTCTGCCTACCCCTATGGGATACAGGCGTGATATTATGTATGTATGTATGTATGTAAAAGTACCCTAAACCGACGTGCATGCATGAAGAATTTAATGAGACTGAATGAGGCGAAAGAGGTATGTAAGGATCGTAGCAAGTGGAAATCCGTTGTCTATGCCTAGCCCTATGGTAAAAAGGCGTGAGTCTATTTATGTATTATTATTTATACAAAACCATTTATATAAAAATATTCATACACAAAACTGCTCGGTGCTCGGACTGCCTCGGTGGCGTGGTGGTATTTCGGTACGACTACGGTTCTGAGGTCTCGGGTTCGATCCCCGGGTCGGGCAAAGTGATATTGGATTTTTCAATATCAGCCCAGAGTCTGGAATTTGTGCCCGATATGGCGATAGGCTCGCCCCCTATCACATCTGGGACGGAACTAAGCTCGGCGAAATGGGGGTGTTCTAGTTCACTAGTGCGCCTCTGCCTACCCCTTCGGGGATACAGGCGTGAGCTTATGTTATGTTATGTATGTTATACACAAAAAGTTTACATTTTCGTAGTACATAAAATTTACCTACACCTAAGAGCCATCCCAGATACGACTATAAAAAAACTCTCCTCACCATAACAAATGCGCACTTCGACATTATTTGAAAAAAAAAAATGTTTCGCGACTAATTAAAACAAGTTGCGAGCGATGCTGAAATAAATAAGCCTCATACATATGTAATATGTACGTTAGGGCGTAGACACACGGTTGGCACTTTACTGAGTAGCTTTTTTGACGACATTTAGTCGCGTGCGTTATTTTGTCTTGTTGTTCATTATATATCTTATTATTCATTTCATTATAGTATTTTATGTGGTCCGTAAACTTTAGGAATTCCTTAGTTGCTGTGATCATGATACGATTTTCTTGTACTAAAAGCGTCTAGAGAGTGTTTGTGTTAATATCACCGATTGAATTCAATGTTGGCACAAAGAAAAATTAAATTTGAGAAATGGCACATTATAATTTTCGAAGGTACTGAAGATGGTTTACTATTTATATATTCATTTTGATTTTTATGAAATAAGGTAATGTTGGTACCATTTATGCCTATAAGTATAATTGTAATATAAAAATGCTAACAAATCACATAGTAATAATTCATTTATCATAAAAGGCTGATGTTGTTGTTGCAAATAGGCCACGACCAACATTTAAACTTGTCCTGCGATTAAAATTCGCTCGTGTGCAAAACACTTTATATTGTATGTACGTAGTACGCATTATTCACTGTTGCATCCGGTTCCCGTAGCGACCGACATAGCCGCGTAGCACGCGAGCTACGAACATCGTAGAGGTGCTACGAGTTTATCTCGTACGGGGTTTTCACGTTTGCGTGACGATGTTTGTTGATTGCTGGTAAATTGTGAGTTTTTCCTATCTTTAAAACTTTTCTTTATATTTAAAGGCCTTTATTCATAATAACTTAGTGGGACGCTATAGTACCGCTGAAGGACGTTTCCTAAAAATTGTTATTCATAATAGCTCAATAGCGTTAAAACGTTCCCAAAATCTCCCATAAAATATCTGCAATTTATAGAAGCTGGCACCCTACTTTAACGCTGCAATAGCAAAAAATATGGCCGATTTCGATCAGCTGATTCGTATTTGACGCTCCACCCGTTATGGTTGAGATTAATTTGAGGGTGCCTGCGACTTCCATCATAAACATAAAAACATAAGCTCACGCCTGTATCCCCGAAGGGGTAGGCAGAGGCGTACTAGCGAACTAGAACACCCACATTTCGCCGAGCTTAGTTCCGGCCCAGATGTGATAGGGGTGAGCCTTAGATTAATAAAGTCGGGTGAGCCTATCGCCATATCGGGCACAAATTCCAGACTCCGGGTTGATATGGAAAAATCCAATATCACTTTGCCCGACCCGGGGATCGAACCCGAACAACATTGAAGTAGGTTTCGGAGGTGTGTATGGCCCGACTAATGTCTTCATACATCTCCTCTACTTCCTCATCTGGGTGTGTCAAGGTCGGCGCGTATACCTGTATGACCTTCAGCGAATACCTCTTGGATATTCTGAGTACAAGGTATACGACCCTGCTCGACACATTTTCAATGGATACGATGTTGTTGACGAGAAATCCGACACCGCCTTGGGACAGTTGGTCGCCCTCCCGGTAGTAGAGCAGGTTACCAGACTTGAGGATTACCGTGTCCTCCCCGTTTCTTCGGACTTCCGATAACCCCAAGATATCCCAGCGTAACCTACTCATTTCTTCTTCCAGCTCAAAAATCATCTCGTCTGTCCTCAAAGTGCGAATGTTGTGTGTTACCAGGGTCAGTCGTCGTCGGGGGTGGTAGCGGGATCTTACCCGGGGATTCTTAGCACCCCCTGCCCCGCCGTTACCGTAGCCGCTACCGAGGCCAGGAATAGCAGGGCTGCCGGGGACTGGGGGCCTGACCTTTCTCTGTAAAATCATATAGGGGGGGTTTTGCCATTACTCGCCACGCTTGGCAGGCGGGTTGGCGAGCGCAGGGCGTAGATTCTCGCGCTGATAATGCTGCTGTCCATCATCAGCCTGTGACATTTATCTACGCCTTTATCGATCAGTTGCCAGAGCCTCGTCCGTTAGCCAGCAGGGTGCATCACGTGCAGGTGAGGTTGGCTTGGACTCCGAGAGTTGGTGGTTGGACCCCCTTACACCCCATGGATACCCCCTAGGATGTATTTATTTATAAAGGAATAACTGATAACACATAGGCTACTTTTTTCCATAAAATGTAGGGTCTCCGTAGGATAGATTTGTTCGATTTAATAAATTTTCACGCGAATGGAGTCAGCTTGTATTTAATTCCTGTGTGGTATTTAATTACATACCTTGATTTCAACGAAACATATTTTTCCACAAAATATCATCATTATCTAAGCACGAATAAAGCGTCACATGAATAAATCAAGAGAAATAAAACACTTCAAAAATACAATGATGAATTTTATTAAATCTGATTCAACAAAAAATACTTATGCACGCATGTTGCCTAATTATTCTTCAATACAACGGTTCTGTTGAAGCCGCTGTAAACTGGAAAGTCCGGTCCTGAATTCCATTCTCAGAGAAGGCAGGGTATTTTTCTTACACGATTTGCAAAGACTGGAAGCCCGCTTTCATTCATACGCTCCAAGGAATATCCTCCAAATCTAAATTTCATTTCCAAATATCCATAATCTACCCATCTTCGTTGATGTTTAGGTATTGCATGAAACAAAATCACTTCACATGCAATAAACATAGTTTTACTTTGATTAAATTAATTAAATAAATATATAAACAAACTAAACTGGTCGCCATGGTCTCCATTTGCCAATTATTTTTTCTCCATTTCTTTCACAAGCACTGTCGGCCAAGATCGAAAGAACTTGCTGCCAATTGGTAAATATTTTAACAACATAACAAATTATAAAAAATATCCATTTTGAGATCCGTTTCTATTATATATAAGTGCCATTACCTTCACAATAACAAAAATAGACAGAGATATCATAAACATTGCAGAAAAATGTACTACAGACAAAATATGATCGGAAAAAGCAAAAAGGTACAAATAAACATTTTCGAACTGTGTATTCTGCTACTTATTTCTTTAAATTACCTAAAAAAAAACTAAATGAAATATATTGATACTACGTGAAACGAAACAAATACATAATTTTTTTTAAGTCGGCTACCAACTATTTATTATCTGTTGCACGGCTGTGACAAATTGCGCGCGCGAATGATTGTTTTTTTTTATTAGGCCATCGTTCCATGACTTTCCAGAGACAAAACTTGTTAAAATCAGGTTTTATCTATGTACTAGCAACATTGTGACACGGTAAATAAATTTTAGTTAATGAAGCTATAGTAAACTATTATGAATAAAGAATTTTATCGAACCTTCGATAGGCGTAAAATGCATTTTTACCAATATGAGTGTATATCTTCGATAAGGGTTTTATTATGAATAAAGGCCAAAGTATTTACCGTTTTTTTAATATTAATTAATAATCTTTATGTATTATTATAATATATTTGTCTTAATACAGAACACTCTCCATTTACTCTATAAACGGAAGTACATTTTCTTTAGTACTATTATGAATTCCAAAAATTGGGCAATATTTAGAACCTGTTTTCTCTGAATTCATCCCGTTTTACGTTGTAATAAAATATTCATATTACCGTAGCCTTGCTACGACGTAGACACGTATACAGCTACGGTTCTACGTTGCTACGAAATGTCGTTACTGTGAATTATATTGGTAGTTTTATTTAATTTCATTTTAGTCATCATATTTTTCAATACTTGTATATCAGTGGCTAAGGGTTCATATAATACGATTGTCCCACTTCACTGTGGCGTCGGCGCAACACATTTCTGAAGTATATTGAGTTGATGTCCTCTTTTATTATTATTTAAATATTTGGTATTACGCAAAATTAGTAAAGCATATTTGGACAATATACTCTGTATAATGTTACTCATTTGGTTGCTTCTTGACTCACGTTTCACGCATAAATTACTTCAGCTGTCCCTAATTATTAGAAACAAGTTATCTGTAGGTTTCAGTTCACAACATGGAAAATTCTATATAAAATAGAAGAAAATTCAATATAGCCAAAATGGGTTGAATTTATTTATCATCCAAAATACCAACCCGCTTCCAACCCTTATGTTACTTTCGTAAACACATCAAAACCATTGTGACAATAAAAAAGCCGAAACTGACATTCAAAGAGTGCCGCTTATCGGTACGTAACTAGAGGTCCCGGCGGGAACAAAGGGCCCCTGTCAAAAGCATCGATTCTGACGAATTGCCGTTAGATTAACAATATGCTCACAAAGAGAAAATTTCACTTTGTACTCACGTATTTTCGGTATTTATTTTTGGCCGTGTAATTAGTGTGGGACCACTGTGCGCTTTGTAATAAAATTGAGGCCTGTTCGTGGCAATCAGTCTATTGACGAAATGTGTTAATAATTAGGCCAGTTTTTTTTTATTGTCTTCAAAGGCGAGTAGGTATCCATCTAATGGTGAATGGCATTGCCAGCGGGTTCTTAGGGACTATCAAGCAAGCAATTAAAAAAAACATTTTTTTAATGGAAAACATACATAAGCTCACGCCTGTATCCCCGAAGGGGTAGGCAGAGGCGCACTAGCGAACTAGAACACCCACATTTCGCCGAGCTTAGTTCAGTCCCAGATGTGATAGGGGGCGAGCCTATCGCCATATCGGGCACAAATTCGAGACTCCGGGCTGATATGGAAAAATCCAATATCACTTTGCCCGACCCGGGGATCGAACCCGAGACCTCAGAACCGTAGTCGTACCGAGATACCACCACGCCACGGAGGCAGTTTTAATGGAAACTTGCTTGTAAAAATCCCTAATCGAGACGAGACCCAATCGCAATTACAATTATGGCAAATTTATGTCATATCTCACGCGAATGAACCTCAAGCGCAAACACAGTGGGCGACACGGGAAAAAATTGCGGACAAAAGTTTTTCCTACCCCAACCTTAACAGGTGCGGTCGCCGAGGTTCGTTCCTCTTTTAATTTCCCAAAATGAAAATGGAAATTTCGTTCTCGTCGCTTCTTCAAACTGTTTTTTTTAAGTACATTTTATGAATTTAAAGTGGATATAACCGTCGGTTAGTGCAGTTATTACGTTGATGGTGTGGTCAAACAGACGGCGGCGGGTAGCGGTGAATTTTCTCTCTATTTTGTCAGCGAATTGGTTTTAATTATAACATGGTAGCTCTGTTCGAGGCTTCACTTATATGTCTAATATCTTATGTTAACAATTATTCTTGTCATGATCGTTGAGCTTATGTTGCATATTTTAACAATGTAAAGAGGATATTGTATCAAAAGAGACTATTTGGAAATGGGAATACTGGTACTTTTGATTTGTATACGGAAGAAGATATTGGGCCTTACTTATAAAAGCCTTATTTGCTGAGCAAATGGCTAAGAATAACCTGTCACTTTTTTCCTTGCGTTACATTGTTTAAAAATGAAAGGGACAACCTATGGTATAAAGATAAGCAGCGCTTAAATATTTTTATAAGGGGCATTATCTTGTGAGAGATTGAACGGAAAATTGGTCTGTCAAATATATTTAGTAAAACTACAAACAATCTTTTAATATATTTAGAAGACTTGGAAATAAGGATATTATGAATGGAGTTTACACTTAATAGTGAACGAACTTTCAATCACTTTAGAAGTTTAAGCAGTAGTTTGTTTAGTTCTTTCAATAATATTGGGTTTAACTACTTATACCCTTCGCCCTCAATAACAACAAACTAAAAAGTGACCATTCTGTTAATGATTTCTTAGGTTTACGCGAATGTTATTCATTGAAATAAAACTAGTTTTTACGGATTCTATCGCGAATTGCGCAAAACATCGAGACTAAAAATAAAATAAAACAAATTGCGATAGAATCCGTAAAAACTAGTTTTATTTCAATGACTTTCTGTATTTTAATATAGACTATTTTTTTTTTTTTTTTTTTTTTTGCGGGTAGGTGTGAAACAGTTAAAACGTCTTTTAAATCAGCTGATTATTTTAATTATAAAAATTATAATACCTATAATTTTGAATAATAATTTGAGTGATTTACATACCTCACACTGAAGTGAAGCATTATTTACATTACCAACAGTATATGTAAGATTTTCACTCTAATCCACCACCTGCCAGCTAAACACCTGCACATTTCTCTTCTTTTTTGGATAAAAAACTAAATTAAAGAACCACTCACTATGGCACAATTGGCCAGCATATTAAACACACAGAGTAAGCTTGAAGAATGTTTTAATCAGAGAATGATGGAACTTGAAGCAAAGTTGCAGTCTGGTGGCCCGGGCAAAGACACAGTTGCCAGGGTAGCAGAAGAGTTCCGGACTTTCCGGGAATTAGTACTTGAGATGCTTCGGCTCCTGAGACGGCAGATTGCGGATTGTGAGCACATGGTGGATGTTATTGAAACGATGCACCGGCGGAAAGCTCTTATCTTCCTTGGGGTGGCAGAGACCCCGAATGAGAACTGCACAACTGCTGTTTTGGAAGCCATTAACAACTCCCTGGCTCTGAAGGATATATCGGCAGTACACATAACTTCCTGCCACAGAATTGGAACATCCAACCAGGATCACCACCGGCCAATCCTGACATGGTTCTCGCATGTCGAACAACGGTCAGCAGTCTGGAGGGCCAAATCGAGGCTGAAGGGCTCGCAAACTTCTGTGAAGGAGTTCCTGACAAGACCGCGGCAGCTAGCCTTCGCTAAAGCTCGACAGCATTTTGGCATGCGAGCGGTTTGGTCCCTGGACGGCGTAGTTGTAGTAAAGGCCCCTGACGGAACTCGTCATAAATTCACCACTATTGACGAGCTGAGTCAAGTGATGGATAAACATCCCAAAGCGGCAGTCTCTTCTTCACCTGGAGGTGAGTGCGGCGGCGGTCCTGTGTCTAATGCGGGACTGAACCTCAAGGCGCGTAGGAAGTGATGTTGTGAATAGTGTATCCCATGTACTTTATGTTTCACTTTCCTTTTATTTAAATTTCTGTTTTATGTACAACTTACTGTACCTACTTAAATTGTTATTCGCTAACCACATTAATAATTACCCTCAATTTTACTTAACCACTGTACAATTGTTTTGATTTTTCTACGGTGAATTGTCATCGTCGACTGTCAAAATGACGTTTGTTATTATAAGGGAGGGTCTCCTGCGCATACACTGCCTCAACTTACGTTTGGCTGGACCGACCACCCGTCCTTTGCCCGTAAAAACATTATTGTGTTGTTTTTTTTTTTTTTTAAACGTAATGTCATTGCTGTGTTATTCGTGCGTTTATTTAGGTCTGAATTTTTTTTTTTTTAATTTACTAAATAATTTTATTATGTGTAGGTCGGCTGGCGGGTGGTGCAATGTTGAGTGTTGCACCGCTAGCTGTACCATTTTAGCAGCAGTTTTGTTATTTTTTCTTCGTATTTATCTTTTTATTTGTTTTGTATTCTATATTATTTTTAATCTTATATATATTTATATTTACTAACTATGCATTATGATGATGAATTGTTTTTTTCTGCTGATGAGACTGCTACCTCTTCCAGTGAAGATAGTTTTTGTTCAACGACCGAAGGGCTGGGTGACTTGGTGCGCCAAGCATTTAACTTACATGCGGTTAACTCCTTTAACATTTGCCATATTAATGCTCAAAGCGTACCAGGTCACTACAGCAATTTGTTAGAAACTTTTGCAGATACAAATGTCCATGCTGTCCTGATTTCTGAGAGCTGGCTCAAGCCTCATCTGGATTCAGTCTTATACCCTCTCCCAGGCTTCATAATGGTCAGGAATGATCGTGTTGGCAGGAGAGGGGGTGGAGTCGCTATTTACTTGCGCAGCGATTTTAAATACAATATTGTCTCCTCTTCACCTTGTTGTCCTCTTTCTGCGGAGTATCTGTTCCTTGAGGTTTGGGTCAGGGGAGTGAAAACCTTGCTTGGCGTTGTTTACTGTCCCCCTGCTATTGACTATTTCTCCAATCTGGAAACTGTTTTGGAATCCTTGGGATCTGAATATGCACACCATATCATCATGGGCGATTTCAATACTGACCTCCTTGCTCGTCACTCCTCTCGTTCCCAAAAACTTATTGACATCCTTGAGTCCGCTAGCCTTCATGTCTTACCACTGCAAGCCACTCACCACAATGCCGATGGTCATGACACTTGGCTTGATCTCATCCTCACTTCTACTCCCTCCCTAGTCTCCTCTTACGGTCAACATCCCGCTCCTGGCTTTTCCCGTCACGACCTCTTATTTATTTGTTATGCCCTCAAACCTCCCAAATCCCGTCCCAAAGTATTGGATTTGCGCTGTTTTGGACGCATGAATTTGGCACATCTTAGCAGGGATGCTGCAAACATAAACTGGGACATCCTATCGGCAGCTTCTACAGTCGACGAAAAAGTAAGAATTTTTAATACTTGTGTACTTGCACTTTTCGACACTCACGCTCCGTATAAAAAAGTGAAACTGAGACGTCTTCCTGCTCCTTGGATGACGCGAGGGATTCGGATGGCGATGAGACGAAGGGACCGGGCTTTTCGGAGATATAAGAAGGACCGGACTGAGGATAATTGGGGCCTTTTTAAGACTGCAAGGAATCGGTGTAATCAGATGGTGCGTAATGCTAAACGCCGTCACATTCTTAGTAATCTATCCTTGTCTACCCCTGCCAATATCTGGAGATTCCTTAGGTCTTTAGGTATTGGAAAACCCAAAAATATTGACCTCCATGGGGCGATGGTTGGTTTGGAGGACATTAATCGTCATTTCTCCACTACTGCCCCGATCGATCTTCAAGCCAAGTGTCGCACCATGGACTTCTTAGCTGGTCTTCCGAAATTAGATATTGATCAATTTGAGTTTTCTCCAGTTCCTCCGGGCGAGATCAAAAAGATAATCCTCTCCATAAAGTCCAATGCGATCGGCTGCGACGATATCAGCCGTCGCATGGTCATTCCTATCCTAGACTATCTTCTCCCCCCCATTTGTCACATAGTCAACACCTCCTTTGTCACAGGCACTTTCCCATGTCTATGGCGAAAAGCCTTTATTATTCCTCTCCCTAAAATTCCAAATCCATCACTAGTAAATCACTTCCGACCTATTTCCATTCTCCCTTTCCTCTCTAAGGTACTGGAGGCCTGTGCTTACAAGCAGCTATCGAGCTTTGTGCACCAGAATAAATTAATATGCCCACTACAGTCTGGGTTTAGGCCTGGTCACAGTACTGTTACCGCGCTCCTTAAAGTGACTGGCGATATTAGGGCGGGCATGGAGGACACCAAGGTCACTGTACTGGCTTTGGTGGACTTCTCGAACGCCTTCAATACCGTCAGTCACGACATCCTCCTCTCAATCCTTTCCCATCTGTCGGTCTCACCTGCGGGACTGGAATGGTTTTCATCTTATCTTCAGGGACGCCAACAGTCGGTACGTCTTGACGATAAATCGTCGAGTTGGCGCGTCACTGACTCTGGAGTCCCTCAAGGCGGCATACTCTCCCCATTGTTATTTTCTATCTTCATTAACCTCATAACTCAAGACCTTCAATGTACGTACCATTTGTATGCCGATGACTTGCAGATTTACTCCCAGGCTGGTGTCGATAGTGTCGCAGACGCTGTGGATAGGGTTAATGGGGACCTGGCACATATCAAGAATTGGTCTGACAACTTTGGTTTAGTTGTAAACCCGACCAAATG
Source organism: Clanis bilineata (assembly GCA_036417725.1). Lineage (NCBI taxonomy): Eukaryota > Metazoa > Arthropoda > Insecta > Lepidoptera > Sphingidae > Clanis > Clanis bilineata. Next base: position 15,094,919 of record CM071154.1, on the reverse strand, counting down.
TCAGGCCATTATAGTGGGTAGCTCACGGCTGATAAGCAAACTGGACGCGTCGAGGTTTCCTGACCTTACATTTGACGGTTCAGTCATTCCTTGGTGTTCTAGTGTCAAAGACCTTGGGCTGTACATCGACTCCACCCTGAACTGGCGTTCTCAATTAACTTCCGTTAGTCAAAGTATCACAGGTTCTCTTCGTTCTCTTTATCGCCTGAAGAATTTCCTCCCGTCCAAAACCAAAGCAATGCTCGTCCAAACTTTAATCTTTCCAATACTCGACTATGGTGATGTGTGCTATTTCGATCTGAATGCAGATCAACTCTACAAACTCGACCGTCTTCTCAATAACTGCATTCGATTTATTTTTAATCTTCGTAAATATGACCATATATCACGTTATCGCTCACAGTTAAAGTGGCTCCCTATTCGCCAACGCCGTTCAATGCGAGCACTCACTACTCTCTTCTCGTTTCTCAATTCACCCTCCCCACCTTCGTATTTATCTTCTCACTTTAAATTTCTCAGTGATAGCCATGATAGGCAACTCCGTTCATCTAGCAATCTAATTTTAATATGCCCCACTCATACTTCCAACTTCACTCACTGTTCTTTCACTATCCAATCTATACTTCTTTGGAACGCACTCCCTCTCGAAATCAGGTCGTCAACCACCCGCATGGCTTTTAAAGCGAGAGTTCGGCAATTACTATTGAATGAGGTAGCAGAATCTTCTCATTAGTTTGTCATTATAAAATATTTTAGTGTATGTATTGTTTACATTAAAGTATTTATTATATAATATATATGTATATTATATTTATGTTATTATACGCATTTATATCTGTATATATATATATGTATATTAAAATGTAAGTAATAATATTATATTTATTATTTTATTATCATTTCTCCAATTAATGTATATTCATTAAGATTATGTTACTTTTTCTTTGTGAACTTTTGCACCTACCTTGTACTTTTCTGTACCACCTGAAGGTTGACTGGCAGAGAATGCTTTTAGCATTAAGTCCGCCTATATACAACATGTATATGAAGTGTAAATAAATAAATAAACTATAGATTTTATTTGAGACGTATTGGTATTCACGGATTCTGCCTGCCCTTCAGCGATACAGGCGTGAGCTAATATATGTGTTAGAAAATTTTCGAGATCCTGAAATATCTATTTAGTGCCAGGTTTAAGAGCTTTATAATAATAATAATAATAGCCCTGTAGTACTTATGATTACTGTATTACTGTCCCACTGCTTGGCTCGGGCCTCCTCTACAGATGAGAGGGGTTAGGCCTTAGTCTACCACGCTGGTCTAATGTGGGTTGGTAAACTTCACATACGAATTTCTTGTGGAGAATTCCTCGGGTATGTAGGTTTTCTCACGATGTTTTCCTTCCTCGTAATAACATACGATATTTCATAATGAAAACACACTTAACATAGAAAAGTCAAAGGTGTATAATCCATTTTGGGGTTGGTCTCGAACCTCCGACACTCGTCTCGACAGTTCGTACCACACCCAACTGCTATCGCTGCTTTTTAAAAGTTTTGCTTAAAATATATTCCTACAGTAAGCTAACGTCCGCATCTTAAAATCATAACATCAATCGAAAAACTTTTCACTTAACGGAATAAGGCAATATTATCTCATTACGTCGGCGTTTCGTAATTAGCTTCCTCTTCAATCAAGTTATGAATTTTTATTAGGCTTCTTTTTTACCTTTTTTTTCTTTTGGTCCAAGTTTTTCCTTTCGCGGGTCCAGTACTGACACCAATTTAATTAATACGACGTTTAATGTAATTTATTGCGGCTCAGTCGCGAAAATTCACGAAATTTGCTAGACCCTCTTTTTTGAATTAACAGACCCCTTTCAACTTGAGTGAAATGTTCCAGTTTTCGATGATGTGGGAGTTTCAGAAGCGGCACGTAGTTTTAATATCTACACTATACATTTTTTCTTGACAAAAAAAAGGTAAAAGAGCAAAAATGGTCTATATAAAAGTGTGTTATGCCGACACCACATTAAGGTTGGATAACGGCAGATAGAATGAAAGAGTAATGTTACTTGATTAGGACAAACTATTTACTAATTTCATTATCGATCATCAAATTGGATTGGATTTGATTGGTAATCACAGAATATTTCGATTATGTCGAACATTCATAATCGTCCACCACCTTTAATAATGGAATATGGCATGGAAATAAAACTATTTTTACGAATTCTATCACGATTAGGTTTTAATTTTTATTCCTGACGTTTTGAAGGCTTTGCAGTCTTCGTTGTCACGGGTCAGACAGTCAGACCCGTAAAAATTAAAACCTAATCGTGATAGAATTCGTAAATATAGTTTTATTTTAATATATAATATAAACTTAAGAGGGCTTTCGCGCCTTTCATTGAAATCGACGTTTTTGCTTGACTTTTGAAAGTGTCTCGCTGAAAATTTTTGTACCAAACAAATCCTAAAAACATATGCATTTTGAAGGTCATTTCATTTCGGACGTGGTGTACATCTTAATTTTTTCATTAAATAAGACAAAACCTTATGATTCCGCGTGCTAGAAGAGGTGTTTTCGAAAATGTTACTTTTTACTGACTTTTGATAACTTTTTGAGAAACTATACATTAATATTATGACATACAATTGATGCACACACAACAAGAATATCTTCTTATCCGTGGTGGCTATTGTATTTTTTTCACGTTTTATACAAAAATGTCAAGAAAATAGCTTTTAAAACAAACACAATTTTGAAAACTGCGTCTGAAATCATAATTTATTTTGCGCAATATAAACTACACATGAAAATAAAAAATATCGCATAATAAAGTTTAATATCTTGGCTTTTATAAAAAAAAATATGAGGGCCAAATTATTTGATATAATTCCAAAATATGTTTTTGAAACCATAGCAAAAATCGATATAAACAGCGAATAAATAGCCAGCCATTTGAACAGTCAAGTCACACCGCGCTGAGCGGTCTCAGAGTGAGGACGTATCGCATTTTTTCGTCATTTTCAGTTGTTCGAATTACGAAATTTTCAATTATTTGTAGTAATTATAGCGCGACCATACTCGACTTGATATTAGACGATTTTTGTTTGTATTCATGTTTTGAGATTTTCTCTAACTACATTTTTATTGAATTACATAATTGGATTTTGTTCTGATTTAAATTATTCATCTCATGATTATGATTGATTGTAATGAATTAAGCGATAGCAACTGAATAGAATTTAGAATGTGATATCTTTCTTTCTGCCTGTCCTTATCTCACGGCAGCGACCACGTGGGCTCAACATAACACACTTTTTCAAGCATGTTGCAGATAGGATTTGGCTTTGTTTTTACGACAAATAGCTTGACATTAACCCCCCTCTGGAGTATAAAATGTAACAGTATATGGGTACTCTTTTTAGGTAATATAATATTCCCAACTGTTCCAACTAGGGGTCTTAAAATGAACATGCATAAGACGATGATCATGTCGAATTTTCATGTTGTGCACACTCGAAAATTAGTATAGGAAACTCTGGATATAGAAAAATGTCTATTACATGGGGTTACATCTACCTAAACAGGTTCGATTTTGAAAGAGGTCAATCATCAAATTCAGTTCGACTGGATAGCATTCGGCAAATAATGTTGTTGAGGTCTTCCCGTGAAAAATACCTCAGTGCCTGAATACAAAAGTCTTTGATCATTGTGTGTTACCGTTACTAGTGACAACTTACGGCCACTGAAACGAGTTATTTGACTATGAGGAGGCCATTTTTGTATCATGTGTGCGATTGTTGGGAGTTCTATAAAGCCTGAAAGTGATTTTTAAGTTTATCAATAGATGGCGTTACCATATTTTCTGAGTCATATTGAATATTTTACGAATTTTGAACGATTTTAAAGTCGTTAAGTGATCCGCGGTCAAAATCTAAAAAGTGACCGCCATTTTGTTTTTCTTTGTTTTTGGGCCAATTGACTTCAAAATCGATATCTGGGTCACTCCGTGGTTCGAAACGACGCAACCAATATCAAAACTGTCAAAAGTGACCGCCATGTTGTTTTTCTTTGTTTCTGGGCTGATTGACTTCAAAATCGATATCTGTGTCCACCCCGTGGTTCTAAAGGACGGAACAGATGTCAAAACTGTCAAAATTGGCCGCCATTTTGTTTTTGGGCCGATTGACTTTAAAATCGATATCTGGGTCACCCCGTGGTTCCAAACGACGGAACCGATGTAAAAACTGTCAAAATTGGGCGCCATTTTGTTTTTCTTTGTTTCTAGGCCGATTGACTTCAAAATCGATATCTGGGTCACTCCGTGGTTCCAAACGACGGAACCGATGTAAAAACTGACAAAATCGGCCGCAATTTTGTTTTTCTTTGTTTCTGGGCCGATTGACTTCAAAATCGATATCTGGGTCACCCCGTGGTTCCAAACGACGGAACCGATGTTAAAACTGTCAAAATGGGCCGTCATTTGTTTTTCTTTGTTTTTGGGCCAATTGACTTCAAAATCGATATCTGGGTCGCCCCGTTGTAGAATATTTAGACTAAAACGACATGGCTGATCGATAAATCAAAACCTTTGCCGTTGGCCCAATAAAATACGCGTGCGAAGCCGCGGGCAAAAGCTAATAATAAAATATAACACAAAACAATTATATAAATCAACCTTATATATATTTTTAGGTTAATATAAAAATAGTCAATACTTTAGTAACAGCAATTTTTTTAAATTTATTTTGGAACTTGTGGAACACTGCCTGTGTTCCAAAATACTGCCTGTTGTCCTCTGTGCCCAGACGAAATATGAAAAACGATTACATGAAAAGAAACATAGGTTCGATGCTAAGCTAAAAGGAGGGGAATAGGTATTGGGAAAGGGACGAGGGAATTGCGCTACCAGAGATCTCACTCAACGAACTAAACGCAATAGCAAACTGCTACTTTACGTCGGTTTTCTGTGAGTCAGGTATCAAATTTAACAAAAACAACAACTCCTACATTACTAGACGACGCTTGTGTAGAATTGAATATTGATTACCTGGTGTGAGTCTTAATTTAATTAAAACTTGACCCAACAAGAAGTTCGAACCAATTGTTTCCATACCGAATATTAAGAAGGCGGCCACGTTCAACAAGGAGCAAATAGAACATTTGGGAGGTTGAAATTTTCGTAAGAAACATAAGCGTTCGGTGGCTCCGGCAATACCAACTACAAGATATTCCATTGTCTCTGAGGAGCCCGGCCCGTACCTTGCGAATTTTTCGTGTGGGGATACCTGAAAAGTTGTGTATATCTAAGAAACCGACGACAATATCCCGATTAAAATAAAACATCCACGAAAAAATCACCGGCAGCATGTGTCAGAGAGTTTTCAAAGACTTGCAAAGATGTTTGCTAGATTCCCGACGACGAGACATCATTAAAAAAAACATAGATGTTTGTTACGTCGAAGGAATCATTTGTATCATTTCTAGTTTTAATTATATTCATGTTTCAAATTTGCAAACGATTTTGGTCCACCGTTTAGTTTGTCTGGCTCGGAAAAAACATTCTTATCTCTGTTGCGGATCTAATTCCCGGTAAATCTTGCTAGAACAATACACGTCTGACTTGAAAATCTATACCAGGACCTCCTGGTTCACAGCCTATTTACGCTATCACTAGATCAAAGAAGTTACAGACGTTTTAATATTATTTCCTAAGGGCAAGGCAAATAAATTATGCAATTTATTTATTTATTGTGCCTATAGGCATCGCTAACATAGACATTTAAACGAGCATGACTGCCCAGACTGAGTACAACAATCAGTTAGAAAGCACCTTTTAGCAACATTCTTGAAATAAAGCGTGTATAAATATGATGCGTCGATCCGACATTGAAGTTTATTTTTCTAACTACTAACTACTAAGGATCATGATTTTTCAATCCAAGTATACATTGAGTTTACGTGCCGGATTGCAACTCGGGCATGTGTGCGACGCACACAGGTGCAGCGCTGTCATAAAATACCTAAACTTGAGCGGAAAGATTTTGCTAAAGCGCTCTTAAGAAATTAGGAATATGGCATATTAGGTATTTTACAAGCTCATTTTTTTAAGTGCATAATATTAAAATTAACTTTCCAATGAAATAGATTAAGGTATTTTTGTAATGTACCCACAACTTGAACGTAACAGAAAAGCGCCTTGTAACTCGTCAAAATAATACAAAAAAATTAATTGAGCGATAAATGCCGCATTAATTTTATAACATTAAAGCGGAGTGGTGCTTCAATATCATCATTTTCGTGTACACAGCAAAACCCGTCTCGTTTTAAGCGGATCTCGCAGCCGCAATCCGGCATTATACCCCATAGCGTTATAGAGATTCGATATCCCATTATATGAAGCGCTTGGGATATAGTTACAGCTTTGTGGACACGTAAAATCACATTTTGAACCAAAGGTACTTGTAGCATAGAATAAAAATACTACGTACAGAACGGCCACTCTCCCTGTCCCGCTGTGCCAAAAGTTCTTACCACGCAAAACGTTACATCGCAAGATGCCATGGAATTTACTAAAGTATGTCGATCGTGTTTATCTGTGTCTGCGTTAGTTACGTACGCTATTTGTTATTTAAAATATAAATAAAGAAATTTTTAACAATCATGCCAAATATCATAAACATAACATAACATAAGCTCACGCCCGTATCCCCGAAGGGGTAGGCAGAGGCGCACTAACGAACTAGCACACCCACATTTCGCCGAGCTTAGTTGCGTCCCAGATGTGATAGGGGGCGAGCCTATCGCCATATCGGGCACAAATTCCAGACTACGGGCTGATATGGAAAAATCCAATATCACTCAATGAACCCGAGACCTCAGAACCGTAGTCGTACCGAAATACCACCACGCCACCGAGGCAGTCCTTGCATATCCTTGCATTTTATCAAAAGTGAAGTATTTTTATTGTTTTTTGTCATATTAAAATCGGCCATATAAAATCAAAGTCGTTAGATTGATGCAGTCACTTTACAGCCCCGTGGCGCAGAGGACGAGTAGCCAGTTGTAAAGCGAGAGGCTGCGGGTTCAATTCCCGCATTGAGACAAATGTTTGTGTGGCCCACAGATATTTGTTTCAAGTCTGAGTGTTGTGAGACCGAAAGTCTCTCATAGTCTGTCACCCACGATACAGGTTATACCTAGTGTGGGGTCAGGACTAGATGTGTGACTGTTGTTATTTACCTTGCCACTGCTATTCTAGTTGGATCAAAATCAATCAAGTATCTTGTCTGTAAATAATTCTATGACTGCAGTAACACACATTAGTTCCGCCCTTCGTGCCTACATCAGTGGGTAATTTTTTGGTCCGGTTTTTTCCCGGGACGGATACTCGCTCAGGTCATTCCTGTTTACCTTCCTTCTTTATTTACCTTGCGTCCGTCTTATTAAGACGTTTTGCGTTGCACGAGCTAATATAATTGGGTTCTTTTGCTCGCACCAAAAACTGTTAATCTAAGGGACCCGTACCCATTTTGGGGAGCAATTTCAGTACGAAATTGACTTTGAGGGCATGTCAGCATTGACAGTATGTCATGATGTATGTATATCTATTATTGTCAATATTAGCCGTAGAATTAAAACGCGCGATAAAAAGCATCTCAACATGTCTGTTCATACGATTGTTTGAAAATCATTCTTGTCTTTTTTCTAATAAGGTATATTCTACACAACGCAAAAAAACGACGCGTTTTAAAAGTGCCGGCGTGTGAACAACTATAAAACTAACTGTTTCATTATAACGTTTTTTTAACGCGCGTTGGAAAAGCGCTCGTGCAAATGACGCCTTATTATTTCGGTATTGATGTGTAAAAGAGTGGCCTATTTACTGAATATATATTTTAATTTGAATTTGTATACGGGGGGAATGACACAATAAAGGAAATTTTATTATTTATGGACTATAAAAAGCTGTACACATTTGTGTAATCACTCCATTTACAGTATTATATGTGTGATCATTCTAATCACATTATTACAATGTGTAAGCCGATAACTATGACCCTTCCGTACCCATTAAGGAAAAGCCAAAGCGATATTGCAGCGTTGATTTATATTGAATAATATGATTCTCCATGTGGGTATAATATCAATTTGTGAATTGAAATTAATTTATCTAACCAGAGCGAACTTCGTCACATCTAACAGAACTGCGTCTTTTTATTTATGCATCAAAATATTGCCAAAAATAAACCGAACACGTAGAAATTGTAACATAACAAACGCAAGGGGATGAAAAAGGAAAATATCTATGTTGGCCCCGCATAACTCGCCGAAATGGGCGAATTGCAAACAAAAACCGGGCGCGAATGGCTGCGGCGCGGCGTATATGAGACGGAGCCGAGGTGGGTCCCAAATTAGATTTACGAGTTCGGCAATTTTCGGAACTCATCGGTGAACTTTCGGGATCGGTCGTAGGGACGTGGTGGTGCCGAAGGACGGGCGAATTTTCGGAAAATTGCAATGGATTATTAGTTTTTTTGGAAAATTATTGTTCGTTTTGCGGTTAAATACAGAATCTATGTATACTGTACCCCGAGAGCTTTAGTTACATAGTTGGACATCAAACAACCTCAGGGAAATAAATTAAAAAAAAATGAATTAAATATTTAGATTATAACTATGTATACCTACTACGCGAGTGAGCTATTATTGCTTTTATGTTATTGTGCATCTTTGTGAACATTTAACTAAAGGAAAGTAAAATGGGCATTATTGTATTGTCATCGGCACTTGATACGTGTAGCAATTTACAGTTCATCAGACGTCTGGAACATGGCGAAAATCACTTTGAAAAAATCCATTACATACATATAACTGAAGCTAATATAAAACGTGTAAAAATAAACTTAAATGTGCAAAATAAACAAGCGGTTAAGCATTCGAGACAAGACGAGAATGTATGTAATGATAATCTTTATAATACAACAATGAGCCATAAGATATTATGGAAATGTATGAAAAATCCTATCTACAACAATTTCTTTTTACAGAGTCAAACTTTAGCACAATTCAACTCAAATATTAGACAATTCTGGCCTACAAGGGCAAGTATCATTACCATTGTTATTCCCCGGAGGCATCTCGTCGGAACATAAAATAAAATACACCGATAAGCCGGCTACCGGCAGTCGGCCGGATAACGGCCCATCACTAGCCGAAGTGCGCATTATCATATAAATGCCGAGTTGACGGAAAAATATTGCAGAGTCGGGTACACCGTACCTGTAGTTAGGACGGCGCGTGGATCGTGAGTCAAATATCTTCGGAGGGTGCGGGGGTGCGAGATGATTCTCTGACATTAGCACAGTTTACCAAGACTGTTTTATGAGGGGTTTAATGTATGTGCGTATTATATTATAGGCTGACTGCCTCGGTGGCGTGGTGGTATTTCGGTACGACTACGGTTCTGAGGTCTCGGGTTCGATTCCCGGGTCGGGCAAAGTGATATTGGAATTTTTCCATATCAGCCCGGAGTCTGGAATTTGTGCCCGATATGGCGATAGGCTCGCCCCCTATCACATCTGGGACGAAACTAAGCTCGGCGAAATGTGGGTGTTCTAGTTCGCTAGTACACCTCTGCCTACCCCTTCGGGGATACAGGCGTGAGCTTATGTTATATTATAGGCAGCCTCCGTGGCGCAGCGGGCGAGTGGCCGGCTGTGAGGCGAGAGGCCGCGGGTTCGATTCCCGCATTGAGACAAATGTTTGTGTGGCCCACAGATATTTGTTTCAAGTCTGGGTGTTGTGAGAACGAAAGTCTCTCATAGTCTCTGATACCCACGATACAGGTTATACCTAGTGTGGGGTCAGGACTAGGTGTGTGACTGTTGTGTGTATTTATTATTTATATAGCTTTAAATATATGTATGTATTTCGTGTAAGATTTCTGTGAGTTGTATTGTGGCTCACATCGAAACAGTATTTCCCTGAGCTGGCCACATTTCCTTCAACCCTCATGCAAGCTTAATGTGGGGTCAGCGCAACACACTTTTTCAAGCATGTTGCAAAAAGGATTTGAATTAGTTTTTACGACCAGCTGCCTGCCTGACGTCGATTCGTCGACGAAGGGGGTTCCCTGGGAGATCCAGTCGCGTACAAATTGTATTAGAAAAACACCACATCTGATCTGGGTATAGAACCCAGGACCGCCCGTTTTACAGGACATATACGCTGCCACTAGATCAAGGTGGCGTCGTAATAAATAATAATATTGTAACCATACGTAGCTACCGCCTTGAATTAAATAAATAATAATATTAGCGCTGTAATATTGCTGTCCCACTGCTGGGCACGGGCCTCCTCTACTAATGAGAGGAGTTAGGCCTTAGTCTACCACGCTGGCCTAACGCGGGTTGGTAAACTTCACATACCTTCGAATTTCTTGTGGAGAAATTCTCGGGTATGCAGGTTTCCTCACGATGTTTTCCTTCACCGTTATACCAAGCGATATTTCACAATGAAAACACACTTAAAATAGAAAAGTCAGAGGTGTATGCTCCTTTTTGGAGTTGGTCTCGAACCTCCGACACTCGTCTCGGCCGTCCGTACCACACCCATTTGAGCTAACGGTGCTCTCAAATTACCACCTTTAATTACTTCATCCCAATACCTGAATGATCCGAAACTATTATCTGATAGACATGATTAATCTTCAATGCGAACTCTTCATCATAATAAATACTGGGAAGACATAATACCTTATTACCTGAACATATCGGACGCTGATCGGTCATATATCTACCTCTATATTGAAATATAGGATTTCGGTTTTGTTTACTTCTTCTATACATATTCTTTCTTTCTATCTACCTGCCCTTATCCCACCTTAATGTGGGGATGATGCAACACACTTTTTCAAGCGTGTTGCGGAAAGGATTTGGCTAAGTTTTTTCGACCGGCTGCCTGTCTGACGTCAACCCCCTCTGAGGGATCCCGGGCAAATTAAATTAGAAAATTAGCTTTGTCCAACCTGGGAATCGAACCAATGACCTCCCGGTTCACAGCCCATATATGCTGCCACTAGACCAAGGAGGCGACTTCTTCTATACATATTATTAAACTAAAAGTACATCATCCAATATTTAATATTATTTATGTTATACGTCATACATAATAACATATCTGAGGCAAGGGATTTATTGACTGAAATTCAAATTCAGAACAAATTATTTCACTGACTGACTGGTCGCCAATAGCAACGCGTCCGTTTGCATTTAATTTCATAAGTGCTGTCGAAACCGGATATAACGATATTGAGGGTACCATAAACTTCGGACGTTATGTCCGATAGTCATTATAAGCAATATATGCAATTACTCATATTGTTATTGTCAAAAATTCGGTCCAATTTACTTGAAATGTTGTATTAACGCTAAGTATTGTTCATTTCGACACTTTTAAAACTTGTATATCGGTGTTTTTAATAAATTCAACACCGACGGAAAGAAAAAGGACAAAAAAGTTAGCTTGTAACGCGAACGGAGTCGCGTGCTTAAAGTTAGTCATATAATAAAAACGTTCGAACCCCCGTGGGATTAGTTGGGAATAGTTGGTGGTAAGAGAAAATTGCGAGTTGGGGGCTCTGTTATATCCCACGGGGCGTCGAGGGGCGTCGCGAACGGGGGGCGTCGGGGGCTAAAAGTATTTATAATACCGTCGAATTTACCCCAATACGTGATCTAAGAACGTATAAATGTTGCTTGATACGTATAATAAATTTGATTTGGTAATAGTTTTGTGCGTTCGTTTAATTTTAATTTTTTTTTTATTTTAACCGATACATTTTATCCACATATTTTTACTGGAAAAATGTACTGGTAATTGGGATATTGATTCTGTGTTTTTTTACTGAATTTATGAATTTCATGGATGGTGGAGATTTTACTTTAAAAATCTTTATTGAAATAAAACTATTCTTACGGATTCTATCACGATTAGGTTTTAATTATTATTCCCGACGTTTCGAAGGCTTTGCAGTCTTCGTTGTCACGGGTCTCGTTGTCTTCAGTCTGACCCGTGACAACGAAGACTGCAAAGCCTTCGAAACGTCGGGAATAATAATTAAAACCTAATCGTGATAGAATCCGTAAGAATAGTTTTATTTCAATGTATAATATTCACGTAAACTTAAGAAATCAGTATCTTTATTTAACCTCAAAACCAACTAGGAATGGACCATGTTGTGCAGAAATGAGCCAACCCACATTTTTTTTATTGATGCCAACATGATCTAAACCATTAATAGACCATATATTTTGAATATTCAAATATAATCACAAGTTTAAAAACTTAACGGACCGACTTCAAATCCGATCGTAACCAAATTTATATGGGACCACGCTTGAAATAAGCTCGAACACTACAAGAATTTTGGAAATCGGTCCACATTTGGCGGAGCTATCGCGTAATATACATAAAAAATACAGACGAATTGAGGACCTTCTCTTTTTTGGAAGTCGGCCGAAAAAAAAAGTTTTTTGTTGGTTGGCTAATTTCTGCACAACACGGTCCATTATAAAGGTTACAGTTAACAGTCAAACTGTCATAAGTTCCAGTTGAGCACCTGATAGCAAACTTTGTCAATATTTGTTTTCGCAAAATTATTGTAAGTGATAACGTCATCGTATCACCTCTTTATCTGTGGCAGCATATATGTGCTATGGACCTGGAGTTCTTCAATTTCCAGGTCGAGCATGGTGTTTTTCTAATTTGATTTGCCCGGGGCCGGAACCTCCAACGGAATTTACGTCCGGCAGGCAACATGTCATAAAAAGCCGATTCCTTTTTGCAATGCTTGTAAAAGTGTGTTTTTCAACCCCACATTGGTGGGATCAAGGCAGATTGAAAGTTATAACGTCATAGAATTTTTTTCCTAGTTTTCAAATAAACCTTGACTTTATATCTTCACTTCAACAGTTAAACCGTTGAATGTGATAAAACAAAAGTGCCAGACACACAAAATTACATTACACGAGTTACGATTGTAACAGTCGGCGAGAGCTCGTGAACCGCTAACTTTTGCTCCACTATCATAACTTCTCATAACTACCTGTAACTACCGCCGGTGTAGACTTGGCTCAAAAACTCTATTGAATTAAACTGCTATACGATTTTAATCTTTTTTACGAATGAATATAAAAAAACGGTTCATCCATTTAGGAGCCACAAAATTGCAGACACAGATACCTAACATATCCAATTGGATTTAGATCACCCCAAAATAAAAATAAATTATTTCATTTCATTTCAGTCAGATATATTTCCAAATCCAACTAATAATGTCTAAGCGAAGAAAAATAATATAAAATTGTACATACATACATAAGCTCACGCCTGTATCCCCGAAAGGGTAGGCAGGGGCGCACTAGCGAACTAGAACACCCACATTTCGCCGAGCTTAGTTCCGTCCCAGATGTGATAGGGGGCGAGCCTATCGTCATATCGGGCACAAATTACAGACTCCGGGCTGATGTGAAAAAATCCAATATCACTTTGCCCGACCCGGGAATCAAACCCGAGACCTCAGAACCGTAGTCGTACCGAAATACCACCACGCCACCGAGGCAGTCAATAAAAAATTGTACGATTGAATAACTTTAGTAAAAAAATACATCCAGAAATCACATACATGGAACAAATCCTGGCCCACTCTAATACGAATCTTGTGTTGTGGGTATCAATAACTAGGAAAAACTTTCGGTGTGACAACACTCAGACCCGAAACAAATATTCATGGACCGCACACTCGGCGCAAACTTCGAACCCACAGCCTCTTCGCGATCAGCTATTAGGGGTGCTACAATGACTGACGATCTAAGTAGTTCGAAATATTCGTCGATTAAGCACGTAGCAACACAAAACGTTGTATCTCTTACTCTTATCTGGAGTAGGACAGAAGTACCGACCAGATAACGATCCCCCTTCTGATCCAGTTTTAATAAGACTTTTACTAACAAGAATTACTTATCGACCTACATACTTCTAACGCCCAGTTCCAATAAACAATCTCAGTTCGAATGTGCAGATAGATTACAAAAATTAGCCAATAAGAACACAGTTTGAACATAACTCCGTCAAATGACTTGATTTGATTGGTTCATAATCGCGATCTATCTGTACTCTAAACTGAGATCGTTTATTGAAACCGGCCGTAAAAGTACAAAGCAGAGGCTGTAAAGTGAATAAGTAGGGCAATTAATAGTGTTACGGGCTAACGGGGTTCAGGACAAACAATTAAACGCCGACTGTTCTCGAAACTGACTCAGCACTTTATTTAAAAATTAAACACTGTACTGCACACAATACGCGTCGAAATAATCGCTCCGAATATTCGCTTGTCGCTCGTTGTTCGCACTCGATCGCTTCCGAAGAAACACTGTGTCCCGCCAACACACACACACGCCTTTTATATTCGTCAATCTCTTATCGCCGCGTGACGTCACGCGGCCCGACTGGTCGCGGCTCGAACGCACTAGAACACTCGGCACATTCATGGATCGGCGGCGCGGCGCGTTCGGTTAGAGATTATTCTAGTATGTAACACTGCCCCCTCCTAAGACATGCTCGTCCCGAGCATTGTTACAGCCATAATAACGCGCTAAACGGTCGACGTGAACTATCTTAGGTGCAGATCGCTGGCCTTTCTGGATTCGGTAGGTAACATCATTAATTTTGGTGACAACTCTATAGGGTCCGTCCCATTTCGCTTGTAATTTGGGAGACTTGCCTTTGCATCGAACTGGGTTGTGCAACCATACTAGTGAACCTTCGTCGAAACCGCTGTTGTTCATTTTTCGGTCATAGCGGGTCTTCATCCTCTCGGACATTTGCTGACCTGACACTCGGACGTGTTCATATACGTCATTCAATCTCTTGCGCAGATCGTCCGCGTAGTCTGTTACACTACGCGGGGTGTCAGGAGGGATACCAGTTATCAGATCAGCAGGCAGTCGTAATTCTCTTCCAAAGTTAGCGAAAGCTGGTGTTACCGTCGTATTCTCGTGAACCGCACTACGATATGACATTAGAAACGGCTGAATGTGCTTGTCCCAGTCTTTTTGCCTGTTTTCTACAACTTTTGCCAGGTATCTCTCTAACGTTTGAATAAATCGTTCCACCATGCCATCAGATTGCGGGTGGTAGGAGGTCGTTCTGGTTTTGTGAATGCCCAATACTCGACATGTTTCCTGAAATACTTGGGATTCAAAATTACGTCCTTGATCGCTGTGAATTTCTAAAGGTACTCCAAACCGGCAGAATACTTCATGGACCAATTTATCTGCGACTGTTGAAGCTTCCTGGTTGGGAATGGCAAATACTTCCGGCCACTTCGTGAAGTAATCCATGACCACCATGAAGTACTTGTTCCCGCTGTCACTTACAGGGAAAGGTCCTGCTACGTCCAGAGCAATCCGCTCCCATGGAGCTCCCACATTGTAAATTTTTAATGCTCCTCTACTTCGTGTATGAGGACCCTTCACAGCCGCGCAAATTGTGCATTTACGACACCATTCCTCAACATCGTCTCGGCAGTGGATCCAATAAAATCTTTCGCGGATCTTCAGCAGAGTTCTTTTGACCCCCATGTGAGCTCCTGATAATCCATTATGGTAGAGCTGCAGAACTTCTGGGATCTTAGCTCTAGGGACTACCATTTGCAAATGACATCGATCGCCTTTTGCGTTTTCCCATTTACGGCACAGTACTCCATCATGTATAACCAAGCTGTCCCACTGGGCCCAGTAGCTCTTCGTAGTGGAACTTAACGCTGCAACTTCATGCCATTTAGGTTTCGCGGTACCAGCTTTTAACCGCTCAAAGATCGGTTTTAGATCTGCGTCACTATCCTGCGCTTCCAGTAGCGTGTCTCGCCACTCGTTGCTGAGGTCTGTCCTTATTATTCGCACAGGCACTTCTTCCTTAACCTCTTGTTTGACGCAGTGCTTGCAGTTCTCTGCGCAAGGTCTTCTTGATAGAGCGTCTGCATTACCGTGAGATTTCCCACTGCGATGTTCTATCACATAGTCAAACTCTTGTAGCAACTCAATCCATCTTGCTACTTGACCCTCTGGATTTCTGAACTGCAGTAGCCACTTCAAGGCAGCATGGTCTGTTCGTAGGTGGAATTTCCGCCCGAGCAAATATTTACTAAAATGTTGCAGTGATTTGACTACGGCTAGCAGTTCTCTTCTTGTGACGCAGTAATTCCGTTCAGGTTTAGATAAAGATTTGCTGAAGTAAGCTATCACAACCTCTTTTTCTCCTTTTCGTTGTGACAACACACCGCCAATACCAGTATTACTTGCGTCTGTGTCCACTATAAAGTCGTTTGCAGTGTCAGGATAACCCAATATAGGTGTATTACACAGACGGTCTTTTAACATTTGGAATGCGGCGTCGCAATTCTTATCCCAGCAAAACTGTCTCTTCTCTTCTGTAAGCTTATGTAGAGGCTTGGCTATGTCTGCAAAATTCTTCACAAATCGCCGGTAATAGGAGCACAAGCCTAAAAACGCACGAACTTGTGTCTTGTCTCTCGGAACCGGCCATTCCTTGACTGCCACAACTTTGTCGGGGTCTGTTTGTACGCCAGCTGCTGAAATAATGTGTCCTAAAAAGTTAACCTGCTTCTTGAAAAGTGAACATTTCTTGGGACTCAGTTTAAGATTAGCCCCCCGGATCTTCGATAAGACACGTTCAAGATTGCGAAGATGGTCTTCGAATGTGCGGCCTACTATGATGATGTCATCCAAGTAGACAAGACAAGCGTCCCCAATCAGTCCGGTAAGTACAAGTTCCATCAGTCTCTCAAAAGTCGCAGGAGCGTTGCACAATCCAAATGGCATAACCTTAAATTGCCATAGACCTTTACCAGTAGAAAAAGCAGTTTTCTCCTTGTCTCTTGAGTCAATTTCCACTTGCCAGTAACCGCTCTTCAAGTCTAGCGTGCTAAACCACTTCATTCCGGTAAGCGTGTCTAGAGTGTCATCAATCCTCGGTAAAGGATAGCTGTCCTTCTTTGTTATGTCGTTTAACCGACGGTAGTCTACACAAAACCGCATATTGCCGTCCTTCTTTTTTACTAAGACTACTGGGGAGCACCATGGACTAGATGAAGGCTCTATGACACCATCCTTCAGCATCCCGTCAATCATGGTATCCACTTCTTTCTCTCTTGCAACTGGCAGTCTTCGTGGTCGCTGACGAATTGGTAACTCATTGCCTGTGTTAATCTTGTGCTGGACCAAATTAGTTCTTCCTATGTCAGCATCACTAGAAGAAAAGATGTCGGCGTACTGTGTTAACATTTTCTTGGCCTTCTTCATTTCTTCTGAAGACAACTCACCGCAGTCTTTCAAAAGTGATGACACGTCAAATTTCGCAGGTGCCATGCTCGTCACCGTGGGTAAATCTTGGCATTTGCGCATCCAATCCACTTCCTCGCAAGAACCCATTACTACACCCTTTTTTATTACCTGTGGCTCGGTACTGGGGTTGAGTACGCGTACAGCCGACTTATTTGCAGACCTTACCAGGGTTC
Organism: Clanis bilineata; assembly: GCA_036417725.1. Lineage (NCBI taxonomy): Eukaryota > Metazoa > Arthropoda > Insecta > Lepidoptera > Sphingidae > Clanis > Clanis bilineata. Next base: position 15,077,311 of record CM071154.1, on the reverse strand, counting down.
TCGCTATTTTCCATGGATGATCATTGTCAATCTTCTCAATGAGAACACACCTTTCTTTTGGACCCGAATTCCGTGGCAGACTAACTGGTACAATTACTTCTGATCTAGGTGGGACCACAGTCTTCTTCAAGCAGTATGCTTTTCCAGATGGTGCTCCTTCCATAAAAATTTCTTCTGATCCGCATTTCAGCACGCCCTGTTTGACGTCGATTTCACATCCATGTTTTCGCATGAAGTCCAGGCCCAGAATGCAATCGTCAACAATATCAGCCACGATGACATCATGCAGATAAATTACTTCACCTAGTTTTAGCCGTACACTCTTCTCACCCTGGACGGATATGTGCTGACCGGTGGCTGTTAAAAGTTCTATATGTCCACGGTTACCTTTATAGTCCCCAAGGAACCGATTCGCAAGTCTGATACTAACAATCGTGCGGGAAGCTCCAGTGTCCAACGTCAGCTTACAAGGTGTTCCGTTGACTTCGCCTCTAATGGTTAAGCTATTTCCATCATGTGCTTGTGAGATCAACACCCTTGGGGCTTCATGGACCCCGGCCAGCACCCGCCCCATAGTCCTGGCCTTTACTCGTTTCCCTGCTGCTTGTTCGGCGGTGTTAACCTTGTGCCTCCAGTTGCTTTTACTCTTCTCATTGTCAGGTCTATCTTCTCTTTCACCTCGTCGTCTTCTACAGTTCAAGCGGAGGTGGCCCCTTTCACCGCAGTTAAAGCAACGCGGACTGTACCTCTGAATATGATTGCGTGGAGATGATGCCACCACCTCTCTAATGCGGTGAGCTCGGTGGTCTTGTCGTACAGCCTCCACTTCCAGCGCGTGGGCCAACGCATCTTTCAGGATCTCGTGATGCCCAAGCCTCACAGCAGCCCGCACCTCTAGGTCGCGGATTCCGTCGACGAAAGCCTGCACTAGAATTACATCAATCAGTGCAGGTGTGGACTGGTAAGCTTTACGAACCAGCTTCTCAACTTCCAGGGCCCACTGCTGTAGGTTTTCGGTATTACGTTGAGCTCGATCCTTAAGCTGAGCACGAAAGACGTGTTCCAGGTGGGCATCACCATACCTCGACTCCAAGGCCTCGACCAGCTGGTCATATGTAACATCTCCGCCAAGAGCCCCAGGACGGTTAAGGCCTGCTCACGTAAACCTAAGGTTATAGCAGTCGTGGCTTGATCCTTGGTCCACCCGTTTGCCTGCATTACGACCTCAAATTGAATTTTGTAGGCCGACCAAGATGATGTGCCATCAAATGGTGGTACTTTAAAACCACGTCCTGACGGTGCAGCCACCACAGAACTTGCGGCACTACACACACGTGTTTCTACAAGTTGTTTGACGTCGGCGATTTGGGCTTCGGCCTTTGCAATACGCTGCTCATGCTGGTCCACTTGGTCTTTCATGATTTTTAATTCCTTTCCGACCGTAGCTTGCAAATTCTTCATAAGTACGACCTGCTCTTCTTGCCCACGCTGCAGATGCTCCTCCAATTTACGCGCCTGCTCCTCTTGACGTCGAGCTTGCTCCTCTTGACGTCGAGCTTGCTCCTCTTGACGTCGAGCTTGCTCTTGCAGCATCGACATAATGGCCGATAATTCACTAGGTGCCCATGTCGGCGACACTCCAGATGGGCCTGCAGTCGTCTGCGTCATTGGCTGCGAAACCGGCTCTTGTGCCGGACTATCTTCGAAACGCCCTCGGTCCATCTCTTGCTGGCGCTGGCTTCGGGTACGGATACCTTCGTCGTCTTTCGGGAACACCGGCTTTTGTCCTTACTTCTGACACCAAATGTTACGGGCTAACGGGGTTCAGGACAAACAATCAAACGCCGACTGTTCTCGAAACTGACTCAGCACTTTATTTAAAATTAAACACTGTACTGCACACAATACGCGTCGAAATAATCGCTCCGAATATTCGCTTGTCGCTCGTTGTTCGCACTCGATCGCTTCCGAAGAAACACTGTGTCCCGCCAACACACACACACGCCTTTTATATTCGTCAATCTCTTATCGCCGCGTGACGTCACGCGGCCCGACTGGTCGCGGCTCGAACGCACTAGAACACTCGGCACATTCATGGATCGGCGGCGCGGCGCGTTCGGTTAGAGATTATTCTAGTATGTAACAATAGTAAGTGACTTCCACATTTACTCGTACTATGCTAGAAAAATTCTATGACTAATATGGACATATGATATTACGTGTAGCCGATTTCAAAGACAGTAAGAGATATTGAGAATCGCGGGCATATTGCCGACCTTATAAGAAAAGACTGGGGTTTCGGTTGGGGGTATTTCTCCAGAAGTCGCTCGTCATGTGAAAACAGCAAACTTCCATTTCCCGTTGGTTTTCTACAGTGGCAATGACTGACAAGCTAGCTCATTCATGCTGTAGGAAAAATTTTCTTCAGCATAGCACTTAGCCGCCTCACGTGCCAAAACTCTCCATTAAAATACTGTTTAGCTCATACATTGTTCGTCAGTGTTCAACAAAAAGTATTCATAAAACAACCACGAAGTTCGCAGTTGCGGTGCTCTACCATTACCCATTCGCACTAGTAAAATATTGTTGAAGTTGCGATAGTCCGGGGCGTTGGGCCTTATTGAATTATATCCTTATCTCCGGCTATTGTGAGTTTAAACGCGCCCTACCCGATGTGAGACACGCACGTGGGCTTCGGTAGGGTGACAATATTTTCGGGAAAACGTGGATAAAAAATAAATTGATTTTAAATTAAAATATGGAAAAGTTTCTGGGATGGTTTTGCAGTGTGATATAATTTAGAGCGATCTCGAAATGGAGGTTAATAACAATTGGCTGTAGGTTTTCTTTATGTAGATAACACGATATCTCAGCCAAATAAAAAACTATCTTGGTTTTTTTACGGTTTTGTTTATATTTAATGGAGTTTGCAATGTTGCTTCTTATCCCCTGCTCTAAAAAAAGAAAGAAAATGAGTACTGAATCGAGATTCAAAGGCAGTTTATCTACTTTTAGTAACAAGTTACATCGTAATAACCGCTTAATATCGGTCTTATTTTTGTGTTCCTTACTTTATTTTACTTCGTTAAAGTATTTACCATTGATCCTGTCAATTGAACTATAATATTATATACCTCTATATTGCCATATAAATCAATTTACATTTGACTGTTAATTTATAGTTTATAAAATGTCACAAATTATATCCTGAAGGTATCTGAACCCATGGCCCACCTACTCATGAGGTCTCACCTTTATTAATTTATTGTAGGCTCGAAAGACCCTCCTGTAATTCGGTGCCATTTAGCCCCCATACGGACGCGTATGATGTAAGAACATTCAAAATTATTGTATGGCGGCCATTGCGGAGTTTCTTTGTTCTTGCCGTAAGTAAAATTTGGGTAAGGTTCTTTGGGTAAGTGTGACGTAACTTCAGAGGGTCAAGTATTTAGGGTGAAACTTAAGGGCCAAGAGGAAAATTCATTGTTTAAGACGAACGACTCGTACAGTTTAATGTTTTAAAAACCTTCATGCATCTGTAACTGTGGTCTATAACACAAAACATTTAATTATGGGTCTATAAATATGGAAATAAGGTCGGCGAAATTTGGGTGATCTAGTTCTTTAGCTCACCCTTTTAGTCGCCTCTCTGGTCTAGTGGCAGCATGTATAGGCTGTGAACCGGGAGGTTCTGGGTTCGATTCCCAGGTCGGGCAAAGGGAATTTTCTAATTTAATTTGCCCGGGACTGGATCCCTCATAGTGGGTTGACGTCAGGCAGGCGGCCGGTCGTAGAAACTAAGCCAAATCCTCTCTGCAATATCCTTGAAATATTGTGTTGCGCCGGCCCCACATTAAGGTGGGATGAGGGCAGCTAGAAAGTTCTTTAGTTCACCCTAGCCTGCTTGGGGTTAATGCCATATTTAAAATTATTTTTCTGCTATTATAATATTTATGGTATAAATTCTGTAATCACACAAAAACATTCCAAAACGTAATCAATATAGCCGAAGTTCGATACGACAGTAAAGCCCTCGATAAATTCACGAAATTACCTCGATTTAATTAATTGAACAAACCGCAAATTCCTCAGTTCAGATAACTTGGACGAAGCCAATAAATTCGTCAGATACTTACCTAACCGAAGCCACAGTTATGAATTAATCGAACACGGCTAAATAAAGACAACGTTTACTTTTTTGAGTGGTAGAGCAACGCTGTAGTGAGTTACGTCTACAGCACGAATGGGCCAGCTCGACCGGTTTGATACCACTGTCTCACAGAAAACTGACGTAAATGGGCAGCTTGCTGTCGCGTTTCTATGGGTTGTGTCTATGGGTGGTGGAGATTATTAAAACACACGTAACAACCAAAGAGAACTAATTTATTCAATTGTTATTTTACTTCTTTTTATACTCATAGACAAGTAATATAAGTAGGAATATAATAGGAATGACTTACAGTGGTTTTAGCAAATAGGTACAATATTAATTCTTATTTTGATACAATATTTTAACACCACCACTTATCAAAATAATCTAATTACTATTTAACAATAACTGCAATATATATATATATGTATATCTATTTTTTTTTAGATAATATTAATGTTTTGAATTCCTAATTTTTTAACAAAATAATTATGTTTTACACTGCTTAGACTTTTTGTTAGTATGTCCGCAGGCATCTCAGATGTTGACAAGTAAACAATTTTTACAAGATTATTCGAAACGGCTTCGCGTACAAAATGATGCCGTACATCTATATGCTTAGTACGTTTGTGAAACAAAGGATTCTCTGTCAACTTTTGAGCTCCCTGATTATCATTGTATATTATTATAGTATAAGTACAGTTAAGAACTTCTAATAATAAGTTTTTTAAATATATTGCCTCTTTACATGCCTCAGCAATGGCCATATATTCGGCTTCTGTGCTTGATAATGCTACAGTTTGCTGTTTTCTACATTCATAAGATACTACACAGTTAGACAATTTAAAACAAAAACCTGTGTAGGACTTCCTATCTACAGCACAGGATGCCCAATCAGCATCTACAAAGCCTTCTAAATTAGAATTATCATTTTTAAACATCAACCCATAAGACTTGGTTTTATGTAAATATTTTAAAATTCTTTTGGCATGATGCCAATGAACAGAATTAAAACATTTATTAAATTGACTCAAGTAGCTGACACTATATGAAATGTCTGGACGTGTTAATACTGACAAGTACATGAGACTTCCTATAAGTTGTTGATAAGGAAATTGTTTGTCAATATATTCTGCCTTTTCTAATTTTAAATTACATTCCATTGGAGTATCTTTAAAATTACAATCATTCATATAGAACTTTTTAAGAATATGTTTTATAAATTGTTCCTGATCAATGGAAATACAGTTATTTTTGTGTATTATGACTCTCATTCCCAAACATCTTTTCAATTGACCTAGGTCTTTAATTTTAAAATTTGACATAAGACCCTTCTTCAAAACATCAGTCATGTTTTTGCTATTAGAAAAAATGAAAAAATCATCAACATATATAGCAATAATAATCTGCTTATTTTCACATCTTTTACTATATAAGCATGGTTCTGTTTTTGACTTTGTATAACCCATTTCAATGAGACAATCATTTAATCTAGCATTCCAAGCCCTTGCAGATTGTTTAAGGCCATAGATAGCCTTTTTTAGTTTAAGAACACAATCACTTTGACAGTTTAAGCTAGGTGGAGCCTGCATGTAAACATTTTCATTTAAATATCCATTTAAAAAAGCTGTAACTACATCAAGATGTGTAATTTCAAAGTTAAATTTAACACTAATAGCAAACAATAGTCTTAGTGTCGAGTATCTGAGTACTGGTGAATATGTCTCTTTAAAATCCACACCCTGTTGCTGAGTGTAACCTTTTGCTACAAGTCTAGCCCTATATATAATATTATTATTATATCCTAGCTTTTTTTTAAATATCCACTTGCATTGTACAACTCTGTCTGCTTCTTTTTTGTTTACAATCTCCCATGCTTTGTTGTCCTTAAAGGCTTGAAGTTCATCAGACATGGCTTGTTGCCACTTCTCCTTCTCTGTACCATTTATTGCTTGATCATAAGTAATATCTTCGGCACAAGACTCCAATTCATCTGAAACACATAGATTTGTAAAACCATACCTGTCTGGAGGCTTTCTGGAACGTTTTTCCAATAGCTGAGGAACATCCTGTACAGAACTTTCATTTTCTTCTTCAGACATTGTGTGATAAGAATTTTCTTCAATTGAAGTTGTACTTATTTCTGAATCACACACATATGTGGCATCATTTTGATCTGTGAATGTCTTTTCATTTTCTATAGAATTTTCTTCCTGTTCTGATTGTTGATCTTCCTTCGTGTCATTAACCTCTATCTGAGCAATATCATTGTCCCTCTCCATTATGACTACATCTCTGCTTGTACAGATTTGTTTGGTTTCTGGATTATACAGTCTGTAACCTTTGATGTTTTCTGAATACCCCACAAGAATATGTTTCACTGCTTTCTTGTCCCATTTTAATCTTTTACTTTTGGGTACATGCATCATTACTGAGCTGCCAAAAATTCTGCAATGACTGAGATCAGGCTTCCGTCCTGTCCATATCTCAATCGGTGTCTTTTGACCTAAACCTGAGGCCGGCGATCTGTTTTTCAAATATACTGCCGTATTAACAGCCTCTGCCCAGAAACTTTTTTCCATTTTGGCATCAAACAATAAACATCGTGCTTTTTCGACAATTGTCCTGTTATACCGCTCACTGACACCATTCTGTTCTGGAGTATATGGGTTGGTCTTTTGATGGATAATTCCTGACTCTTTCAAATAGTCTTCCATCGTGTTAGAACAAAACTCCCCTCCATTGTCGGTCCTTAATATTTTAATTTTCCTTTCTTTTTGAGTTTCGACCATACACTGAAATTCCTTGAAACACCGTAGGACTTGGTTCTTCTCCTTCAGGAAGTACACGAATGCCATTCTACTAGCATCATCCACAAACAACAGAAAGTATCTCGCCTGTCCAATAGATCGAACCTCCATCGGCCCACACAGATCTGAATGAACCAAATCTAGCTCTTTCTCAGTTCTATGGTTTGTTGGTAGAAATGGTAAGCGAGTTTGTTTAGCTTCGCAACAGACTTCGCAGTTAGATTTCTTAATATTAGCCTTCATATCAAAGGATATTCCTGCTACGGTGCCATTTTTCATCTTCTGTAGGTCATGGCTGTTAATGTGTCCTAATCTTCTGTGCCATTGCTTAGCTTCAGTAGCTTTACCTGCTGCTGCCAACACTTTCTCTGACTTAACTGTATTGAGTTTATACACACCGTTTTGTAAATTTGCTACTCCAATAAGTTTATTCTGTTGGTTACGGATATAACAAACATCCTTTTGGAAAGTAACTTTGTTTCCATTTGTTATTAATTGGCTTACGGACAATAAATTTGTGGTAAGGCTAGGTATGTATAAAATGTTATTAACATTAATGTCAAACTGAGAATTATTCACCTTTGTAGTGATCTGTGTATCTCCGGCACATAAAACTGGCACAGACATTTTATTTGCAACAATAATTTCCTTTGTATCATGTACTTTTCGAACTCGCAATAATCTTTCCTTGTTAGATGTCATATGAGCACTAGCACCAGAATCGATATACCAGTCTTCCGTGCTGAATTCACTATTGAAAAAAGCTGCACTAAATGCATTAATCTGCTTTTCCTTTAATTCCGGGCACTGATTTTTATAATGGCCATTTTTTCTGCATCTGTAGCATTTTATTATCTTTTTGACAGTTGGCGTAGTGTTTGACGTTGACGCTATTGACATTTTCTTCGCTTTGTCATAGTAACCAACTTTATTATTTTTCTTTGACCATAAAGCAACTTCAGTGTCAACGTTACCAACTTCGGAACTCATATCAAGTAATTTCGTTTTGATGACGTCACAGTTAATGGCGATTCCGGAATGTTCTATTGCCATTATCATCGGTGCAAATTTTTCTGGTAGCCCGGCTAATAACAATGATCCGATCCATTCTTCGGTAATCTCAAAACCAGTACCTTTTAATCTTTGTGCAGTCTCAACTATCTGACTTACGTAATATGTCATGGATTCGCAGTTATCAAGGCGAATTGAAATTAAATTTCGAAGTAAACTGATTTTTCTTGTGAACCCGCTGTCATCAAACAATTTTCGGAGTTTCTGCCACAGATCTTTGACCTTACTTTCATTCTTTATATGAACATATAGCTTGGGATCAATAGTCATGATAAGTTTCGCCTTCGCTTTTCTGTCTTCCGCTTCACTCAAATCATGTGGAATAGCTTCAATATCGATGCCTTCTAACACGAGAAAATTTTTTGCGGCGAACGCCCAATCATCATAATTCTCCCGTCCCTTTAATTTCGGCACATTGACTAAATAGCTGCCCAACGACATTACTTTTTGTTTTAACACTGTTTTACGAATTATGATACAAAGATATTACTGTTTTTCTGCAAAAATATGGGTCTGGGCCCATAACCTATTAAAACACACGTAACAACCAAAGAGAACTAATTTATTCAATTGTTATTTTACTTCTTTTTATACTCATAGACAAGTAATATAAGTAGGAATATAATAGGAATGACTTACAGTGGTTTTAGCAAATAGGTACAATATTAATTCTTATTTTGATACAATATTTTAACAGAGATCACTTACCATTTGCTCGTTTGCCAGCCTCTGTTATAAAAAAAAAACACTTAAAAAAAGAAGCTACTCTTTTCGTCTGTATGTTTTTTGTATGTACGATAACTCCGCCGAATATGGACTGATTTTTAAGATTATTTTTGTGTTCAATAAAGCTATTTCAAGGGTGGTTTCATATTTTGGTCACGATCGGATAATGTCTCACAGAAAACCGATGTAAAGTGGCAGCTTGCTGTCGCGTTTCGTTCAGTGAGTGAGATTCCGGTGGCCCATTTCCCCCCTCCCTTTCCCAATCCCTCCCAGTCTCTCGTAGTTCCTGATACCCTCGACACAAGACTAGTATCTTAGTGTGGGGTCAGGACTATGTGTGTGACTGTTGGGTGTATTTATTTATTTATTATTATGTTTTTATAAAGGCCCTTCAGGTCATGTTAAGGCCTTCTTATCTGTTAAAATTGTATGCCGAAAAACAACTTAAACAGCCGTTACAGTTGAATAGCGTTCCAGTTTTTAGTCGTACGATGCTACTCTTCAATCAACAATACTGCTACTAGATTACTGGGGCGGCTAATCATTATCAGATTTCATTTGTCGATCGTTAATCACGTCGCCCCATTGTGTAGTATACATTACTTCATTAATTACCAAATGTTTTTCCGCTCAAATAGCTTCGGAGACAATGAAAAGCGTACAATGGACAGCTGCCGTCAAAATTTGTGTCGGGTTTTGAACTTTTTAGACGATATTGTTGTCGGCAAAGAGCAGATTTTCCGGGACGCCGGATGATAAATTAAAGTAACTGGATATGTTCACGCCGTCATTCTAATTCGTACTCTATTAGGTTTCACATAGAGTTGTTAATTGTGTGTCTAATGGTTAATGATTATAGGAGCTGCTTCGGATGGCAAACTTTAAAGTGCCTGTTTGTCAGTACATTGTGTATTTAAAACTAAATTTGAAATGCTTTGTGTTTGACTGTTCTGCTCGTGTATTGATTTTATTGTGAAGTTCAGTGTTGGTACTTTGAAAAGGGTTGGAATTGTTAAACAGTCGCAGTGAGTTAATTTTGATTTTAAACGTTCGAGAGTATTTGTATACAGTTTGTTCTCGATAAACAAGTTAATATTGCAAACTGTCTCGGTGGCGTGGTTGTATTTCGGTACGATATCGTCCTGAGGTATCGGGTTCCGTCCCCAGGCCGGGCTAGGTGATATTGGATCTTTCAGTATCAGCCCGGAGTCTAGAATTTCGTTCGAAGTTCGCTAGTGCACCTCTGCCTACCCCTTCGGGGATACAGGCGTGAGCTTATGTTTTGTTTTATATTTGTTGGCGTTAGGCAATCAGTTGATCTAAAAAACCAAGCTGAATCCTTTCTGCAACGAGCTTGAAAGAGTGTGTTGTGCCGACCCCACATTGAGATGGGATAAAAGTAGCTCGGGTAGAAAGAAAAAAGATAACATTTTGAACTAGTTTACCCCCAGCTTTATTTATTTATTTATTGCGCATAATGTTACACATTGTTACAATTATGAACATAACCCTGTTAGTGTGTTGACAAACATGATATATTATGAAAACTTAAAACTACACATAATTATACTTTGCACAAAATTGCAAGCATTTACAATATACCTATAGTTAGTGAGCTTTCCTTGGTTGTATTCAATATGTATAATATTATGTATTTATTGTAACCATGTTATTTGTAGACAATAAATTACGTATTTTAGTTTCCTATTTATTGTCGTCATCAATAGTACAGTAGGTTTTATTTAATAAATATTTTTTAAATTTATTCTTAAATATACTTAACTAACACTTATGGTCTTAATTATTATGTCTTTCCTATCATTGCCCTAGCATCGGATAATAGGTTTATACAATTCAAACTGTAGGGTTTAGTTAATAAGTAGTTACAAATACGTATTTAAAAAGTTGTCAGTGTGTTATTAGGCTGTAAAAGTAATTTTCATTCGAGCCTTAGGACAGTGAAAATATTTATATTTTACTTCTAAAATAAATAGAGACGGGCTTTATTAAAACTAATAGCCTGGCTGTGTGTTTGTGGAATCGTAACTGCGAAGCGGCTGAACGGCGAAATATTTGTTTTTTTTTTACTGAACCTATTTTGATTGAGTTTTCTCAAAAAAGGAGAAGTTCTTTAATAAGCCTGTATGTTTTTTAATGTATTATACTCGATGTATCCGCCAAATGTGGACCGATTTTCAAGATTCTTTTTGTGTTCGATAGAGATTCTTTCAAGAGTGGTCCCATATAAATTTGGTCACGATCGTATATGAAGTCGGTCCGTAACGTTTTTAAACTTGTTCTAATGAATAAATAAGCACTATTTATTCATGAGACTTAAGTTTGAATGCTGAAAGGTAAATCAATATTTAAGGTCGTCTTATGTCATTTGAGGACACAATATAAAAACAGTAAGGGTAACCGTAAAAGTGGAGTATTCGGTTGTTAAAAATATATTTTCACTTATGCAGTAATTTTGATGAGTGACTTGTCTAGCTTACCACTTACCACCAAGTGATTACTAAACTTCCGAAATTCATTTTTGACATATAATAAATGACATTAGAGACCAACTGAATCTTGCATCCATGCCCATTTCTGTCTCGTCTGACCGTCACGAGCGGTTCGGTCCCGGGCGTGACGAGCGGAGGGCTGGCGAGGGGCGGGGAGAGGGGTACAGTGAAGGGAGGAGGGGTTGCGTACCTGCGCCGGCCGGGGGCGCCTTCGTATTGATTATTCGGAGCTCTTCACTTTCACCGATCTTTTAATGCTCGCTATGAAAACGCTGTTATTGCTCTACATAGAGCGTTGGAGAAGTACGCTTGTAATAATTTTGCGGTTCTTTTTTTAAATAATAAATCGTAAAAAAATTGGTTTTTGGGTTTAATGTTTTTGCTACCGTGTAAACGATTATGGGAAATGATTTATGCACATATTAAAATTGTTAATTTAATTTAATTAACTGAATTTCAAAATATTAATTTTATTTATTGTTTTAAATGATTTTGTATATACCAATATGGCATTTAGGTTTTTAAAAAGATTTTTTTAATGACATACTTACATACACCCACATTTCCGTCCCAGATGTGAGCTGTCGCCATATTGGGCACAAATTCCAGACTCCGAGCTGATAGGGAAAAATCTAATATCACTTTGCCCGACCCGGGGATCGAACCCGAGGCCCCAGGACGATAGTCGTATCGAAATACAACCACGCCACCGAGGCAGTCATCAGTCAGGCAGATTTTTTAAATTATGATCAGTAATGTTTATTTTTACGAAGTTTTTTTTTATTGGGCTACGAAGGCAGACGAGTAGACGGCCCACCTGATGGTAAGTGGTGACCGTGGCCCATGGACATCGGAAATGCCAGGGGCACAGCTAAGTCATTATATTTTCTGTAAAAAAATATTTTTTTGAGTTATTTGTAGGCGTTATTCAATATGTTGCATAACATATTACGCGTCATAATAGCCCATTATAGCCAGGTAGGTTTCATACCTAGATAGCAGTCTTAAACAGCTTTGTAATAGCTATCTAATTGACCACGCTGTGTGTTATCGTATCTTTAACCCACCACAATGTGGGGTCGATGCAACACACTTTTTCAAGCATGTTGCAGAAAGGATTTTGCTATGAATTTACTACTGGCTGCCTGTCGTAAACCCCCTCTGGGGGATCCAGTCCGGGGCAAAGTAAGAGTCAAACCCACGACCTCCCGGTCCACAGCCCATATATGCTGTCACTAGACCAAGGAGGCGACAGGAGGAGGAGGCAAGGTGTGTTATCGTATACACATAGGTTATGGTGTTCTCGTTGCATTTTCGATTCGCACACTTATTCGAAAGTTGGTCGCGCCAAGTCATGTACGTTATGCCGCCCCGTGTACTCATATCATATAATTCGGTGCGATATCTCATCGCGTCTCGAGTTTTCGCAAGGAAGTGTTAATTTCCGCTCTCGTAACAATATTTGCGCACTTCGTATTAAAATCATTTTTTTAACATAAATGGGTTTTGTTATCGCGTACGGCGCTTCGAATAAAAGGAGTGAAATTATATAGCGTGTGAGTGAATAACAATTTTGGAACGAGAATATTTGAATACGGAGACCTGAATATCAATATTTATATGTTCAGGAGTCAGGACTATGTGTGTGATTGTTGAATCTATTTATTTATTATTGTTCATGTATGAAGTAATTATCAGTAATTACTTTGCAATGTCCATTTTCGAGGCTCTTATTTCTTTTACTGCCTCGGTGGCGTAGTTGTATTTCGGTATGACTACCGTCCTGAGGTCTCGGATTCGGTCCCCGGGTCGGGCAAAGTTATATTGGATTTTTCCATATCAGTCCGGAGTCTGGAATTTGTGCCCGATATGGCGATAGGCTCGGCCCCTATCACATCTGGGACGGAACTAAGCTCGGCGAAATGTGGGTGTTTTATTTATTTATCTATTTATTGAAGTTCTCCAAAAAAGATTACACAATATATAATAGTTCATTGGGTACTCAACATAAAATATACAATTCTTGTGCATCTTAAAATCTAAGGAGACACAGCATGCATTACTTTGAATAAAAAGTATACTACAAAAGTGCAATTAAATGAAATAATAAATTATACACAAAAATACAATTCAAATTATTTTTACAACTAAAAATAAATTAATAAATAAATAAATAAATTTTAGTTGGCTAGTTCGCCTCAGTCTACCCCTTCCGGGATATAGGCGTGAGCTTATGTTATGTTATGTTATGTGAATATTGAACGAAATGAAATTCAGTATACAGAAGTGGTTCATAAAGTTGGTATCAATAATAACTACACGTAAAGAGGGGATGGTTAGCAATCTAGCGGTAAAGTTTAAAATTTCATAAGGCTCATAGTTTTTGAATAATGGAAACTTGAATTTTTGACGGAAATATATTTTCTGTCTCATTGGGTCAGCTGCAGCACATTTGCAAACCACCTATAGGATAATTAGTTATTTTTACCATACACAAAGCCTTTCCTATGCTAATAACGACGATATACAAGTTTCATTCCGATTTTAAAATTTCCATGCATAATCATAGATAAAAAAAATAGTTTACATTTTTATTTTTTTTCTTTACCATTACGCTTTAAATCGTTCTCCTTGTATGTGGAGTTGTTATTGGTACCAACTTTATGAAACATACTGTATAATATTTGACATTGTCGCCTGCTTGGTCTAGTGCTATGGATCTGGAGGTCTTTGGTTCAAATGCCAGGTCAGACAAAGTGGATTTTTCTAACAAGATTTGCCTGGGATTGGTCTCAGAGGAGGTTGGCGTCAGGCAGACAATCGCTTGTAAAAGCGAAGCCGATTCCTTTTAGCATCATGCTTGTTGCGATCCCAATATTAGCGCAGGAATGTAGTACAATTTGTTGGTCTTCTGATGATATAATATGAAGACACCTTTAGATCTTATTTTCTTCTTGGTGTGAGGACGGCGCGACAAACTTTTTCAAGCATGTTGCAGAAAGAATTTGGCTTAGTTTTTACGACCGGCTGCCTGCCTGACGTCAACCCGTAAGGGAGGATCCAGTGGAGCAAATGGTGTTAGAAAAACACCCCGCGCGACCTGGGAATCTAACCCAGACCCTCCCGGTTCAGCCTATATACGAGCCACAAGACCAAGGAGGCGACTGTAAAACTTCGATTCCTAAATTTTTGCCACTGTCAAAGTAACCCCCTCCTCCAACATAAGTAGTCAGAACCTTGGCGCTCCCCCATCCCCGGACCGACTCTTAACGTTTTAATTAAGGATCGCGAGCGTTTTGCCCAAAATTAAAGACTTTACCGCAGGCTAAATGAGTTTCAGCGACAATAATAAGTTAAAAAAAGCTGCTCAATCTAATATAGAGTTTGGGATGGGCCACTCGCAACGGGCGGACGTGACTTGTGTTTGTATGCGTTTTAGAGTTCCGTGGGATGTTGGACCATTGGAAAATGTTACAAGTTTGAGAGGTTACACTGTAGACAATAATGACTACAGGACGAATGGGTCAACCGGTTTGATACCACTGTCTCACAGAAAACAGTAAAAAGTAAAGTAAAGTACGTAAAGTGACAGCTCGCTGTTGCGTTTCGTTCGGTGAGTGAGATTCCCCCTCCGTTTCCCATTCCCTATTTCCTTCCTGTTCGGTTGGCAACGCATCCATGATTATTTCTGTGTCTTGGGTGTCTATGGGCCGTGGAGATCACTTACCATCAGGTGACCCATCTGCTCGTTTGCCAGTCGCTGCTATAAAAAAAAATTAAACACTTCAGTGTTTGTTTATGTTATGGGCAGTGACGTGCATAGTTATTTATATTGAATAGACAGAAACTTGCATAATTATTTTCTTTAATTCTTGCTTCACTTAATCATCGTTCCAGCGTCCATTTGAAATATAAACCGAGCATTACTAATGTGACAATCTGTTTTTGCAATTTTTTTTAAAATTATGTAAAATAATTAGCATATTGTCAGGGTAGATATTATCTCTTTGTCTATAGGAAGTACACGTCAGTGGACGGTATGGGTATTAGCCTGGAGTCTGGGACGGAAATAAGATTGGCAACATGTAGGTGTTCTAGTACGCTAGTTCGCCTCTGCCTACCCCTGGAAGAATATAGGCGTGAGCCTATGTATGTATGTTTTTTATAAACTCGGCTAGTACATAACGATTTACATTGAATTTCAGATGATTTTTCGGCCGACTTCCAAAAAGGAGAAGGTCCTCAATTCGTGTTTTTTTTTTTTTTTAATGTATGTTACCCAATATCTCCGTCAAATGTGGACCGATTTTCAAAATTATTTTTGTATTCTATAGAGCTTGTTTCAAAGGTTCTATGTAAACTAGATTACGGGCGAAAAGTTTTGAAGTCGGTACGTTACGTTTTTAATCCTGAGAATATTTCTTACAGAACCCATTATTAACTCATGACGTGTCCTTCTTATCTTTTGAACTAGTGACGTATTCAGTACAGGCGCTCGTCTTAAGAACATCTCAGGGAGTATAATAAAGGTGATTTAATGGGGCGTGCCGACGGGGTTTTTAAACGGCTCACCCCCATGCCCTTCCCATAAACTTTGCATGATAAAGGGCTTCATTGTAGATACGCGGATTTTGATATGATAAGGGTTGATTAAGGGATGATAAGAGTAGTGATTACAGAAAACTGACGTAAAGTGGCAGAACGCTGTTGCGTTTCCAATTCCCCCGTCGCTTTCCCAGACTGCCTTGGTGGCGTGGTGGTATTTCGGTACGACTACGGTTCTGAGGTCTCGGGTTCGATCCCCGGGTCGGGCAAAGTGATATTGGATTTTTCTATATCAGCCCGGAGTCTGGAATTTGTGCCCGATTTGGCGATAGGCTCGCCCCCTATCACATCTGGGACGGAACTAAGCTCGGCGAAACGTGGGTGTACTAGTTCGCTAGTGCGCCTCTGCCTACCCCTTTGGGGATACAGGCGTGAGCTTATGTTATGTTATGTTATGTGTCCCAAACTCTATTCCCCTTTTAGATTAGCAACGCACCCAAGATTATTTTTGTCTTGGGTGTCTATGGGCGGTGGAAATCACTTGCCATCAGGTGACCCACCTTCTCGTTTGCCAATAATCGCTATAAAAAAGTGATATGCTAGTGTTGCCTCCTTGGTCTAATGGTGTATATGAACTGGTCCTGGGTTCGATTTCCAGGTCAGACTTTTTCGATATTTTTCTTTTGCTCGGCATTGGATCCCTCAGAGGGGGGTTGTCATCAGACAGGCAGCCGGTCGTAAAAACTTAGCCGAATCCTTTCTGCGTAAGTGTGTTGCGCCGACCCCACATCAAAGTGGGATAAGGGCGGGTAGAAAGAAATAATATTGAGAATAGTTAGTCTTTAAATTATTTACGGATCACATTCGGATCGAATAATGACATTCAAAAAATAAACCTATACAGACGAAACCAAACATTACCAAAAACTAAAGAAAAACAAAGCATTAGTCCACGTCGCTTTTGAAAGAAAGTAAATGGCAACATCCCAAAAGAAGGCAATTTCGGTTTCGTTCGTAACAAGCACTGAAACCAATCATTTAGTTAAACTCGCCGACGTGGATGCGCCATTACCGGTAAAAGGTGCTCGTGGGCCCCTATAGTACGACTGAATAGGAGAGGTACAGTATGATAAGTGTATCTCAGTAGCGTGCAGTACATACAGACAAAGGGACTTATATTTTGACAATTTGTTATAATATAAGCAAATAATTAAAATCATTAAAAAAAATATTTAAAAATATTCAAAACAGCAGAAACCTTCTTAAATTTTTACCCATCGGAGGCGGTACATATATGTTACATAAGCGTATGGGCCACCGGAGGCCGCCCATATCGACACAGGGATGATGATTTCACTAATGCAAGAGTTATAGAAAATACTTAAAAAAAAAAGGTTTTTGTTTACTCCGAATGGAATGCTTGTGCACGTCACTGTGTAACATAAAAAAAAAAAATGTTATCGATTAGTTAAGACTACGTTGGCAGAACGACTCGTGTTCCTTGGGTAATTAAAAAAAAAAGAGTTCATTTGACATTATGTTTTGTCAGATTGACAGATGAGTTATTGAGTTATTTAGATGTCGATCGGTATGGTTAATCATGTTAATAATTGCGATTTGTGATTTGGACTTTTGTTTTGCGTCATGGAGTTTTGTCTATTGCCTGGCGCAAAGGTATAAAAAGCTCGGCCTTCCAATCGGGCGTTCCCTTTTTTGAGAGCTTCGATCTGCGAGCATCGATTTCGTTGGTGCCTCAAGGCGGGGGCCGCAGCAGAGACCGATCGACACCGACAGCGCTCTCATGCAGCGCTTCGGTACCAGCGGATAACGAGAAGGTCCTAAGGCTGAGGTCGGCAGCTTGGGACATCCATTTATAGGCATCCTTCGCGTTCCCTCAAGGTATGGACACGTGTATTTTCCTTTGTAGTCACCAATCACATGGTGATTTTGTGTTTCAAAGGTTATAACCTGGAATTTATTGGTTCCAGGGGCCTTCTTGGATATAACTATTCTTGGATATAACTATTCTTGGATATAACTATTCTTGGATATTACTATCCTTTCTGGATGGTTTCCATGGTGTGGACTGCATTACCTGGGTGAGGTGCGGTCCAGGGCCAGCTGCGTGGGTGACTGAGCGCGTGGCCGCGTCGTGTTGGTGTCCACGTGTTTGGTGGATCACCCCATTTTATATGAGGTTGTGCTCGGAGTTGGCTGCGAGTTCCACTCCGCAAACCCCTTTAGAAGGTACCTCCGTATTTTATTTCCAGTCTGTCCCGGAGGCTGGTGGCGCCCCTTTTAGTTTTTTTTATTTAAATTTGTATTTGTGGTAACCGTTTACTATCATAACATCAAAATTAAATGTACTCGAGCATTGAACGATAGCAAATCCAGTAGGCTCACGACCCGCTCTGTATTTATTTTATAAGAATAAAAGTAATAATATTGTAATTATGGTGATATTTTAATAATATATAGATTGTACGAGAACATCTCGGTCTTTGGTTTTTAATTTGTTTTTAACCTGTACACTTGTTACATTACATTACACTTTTACATGATACAGTGGCTACCCAACTTAGGGGCTTGCTTTCTTTCTTTCTCTCTTTTTAATACTGGAAGCATTTGCCATGTCATTCCGCTATGGTGAATAGTTCATTGCTCGTTTACTGATGTTTATGATTTTGTAACCATAATAATTTGTTATACCACATGTTAATATATTTAAAAGTGAAATAATATCATTCACAACCATTTACACAGGTTGTGAATGATTGTGTATTAACCTTGAATATTGTATGACCTTATTTTGTGCTTTTCTGAATCTAAAAATAATATTGATTTGTATTAATAAAATTAAATTTTAATTGTTATAATGCAAATTTAAATTAATAATTTTCAACTTAGAATTTTGTACCAGAATTTTTTATAACTACCCTCAACTTAAAAAATAATTTTAAATTTTAATTTAATTATTTTATTTGAGCTTGTATTGTTTATTGTGTAACATATTTCAAATCAATTGTATCAACATGTTGGAGGAACGTCCTATTTGTTTTAATCTTTTACTTAAGGATGAATTGCAGTATGAAGTCATGGTTCGGGATGTTGCCCCGGCCACTGATGTTAAAAGTTTAAGACTTCAAATTAGGCAATTAGCTAAGGAGTTACCTCCATGTTCTATTGATACATTTGAGGGTGATATTAAGGAGGAATTAAAGATTGTAAATGGGAAACTGGAAGAGCTATCTCGTTCAATTTTTGAACCTAAGCGTTCACAAACTTTAAAATTTTTAAACCGTGCCCAAGCGTTGTCACACCATTTATACCACCGTTTGTCACGTATTGTACCTATAGATTCTGAGGTTGCCACATATAGGGATTGTACCTTAAGGCTTAATAAAATCTTATCCTCACTTGACACTATGGTTGCTGGATTTCAGGCAGGTCCTGCCCAGTCTAAGAGTGCTGAGGCGTGTGCACCAGTTCCTGAGGCTTCAGTGGTGAGACATAAGAGTCAGATGGTGAGTTCTCTGAATTTAAAATATGATGGCAAATCGTGTATTAAAGTTTTTCTGCAACGTCTTGAGGAACTTTGTGATGCTCGTACCATTTCAGTCGCTAACCGTTTCGCTTCTGCGGTTGAGTTATTTGATGGTGAAGCTTTAACGTGGTACAGAGGAATTAAGGATCGTGTTTTTTCTTGGGAAGAATTGAAGCAGGCCTTGATAGACGAATTTTTGCCTTACGATTTTGATCGTCGTTTGCTGAAGGAGATTCGCAATCGTACCCAGGGTCGTACTGAGAGAATTTCCACCTACATAAGCGTCATGCAAAATTATTTCGGGCGACTTAGCACTCCGCTTCCTGAGGATGAAAAATTCGACATCATTTTTAATGGCATCAGACCCAAGTACTCTGTTCCGTTGGCTCTCCACACTATTGAGGACTTGCCCACGCTTAAGAAACTTTGTCGTTGTTTGGAAGCTAGTTGGCAACGTTCTGATTCTTTTATAGAACCTCCGAAACCCTCATCTTGTTCCTTAGCCAAGGACTTGCGTTACACAGGGAGTTCGAAACCCCGAGTGGAAGTAGCTAGTTTTGCGAACCCTTGTCCGCGTTGTAGGGTTAACACGCACAGTCTGAGGGATTGCCCCTCCAGAGAAAAAGTTTGCTTCCGCTGTGGCAAGAAGGATTTCACAGTTCGCACTTGTCCAGATTGCTCCGTCGCGGGTTCGGATCCCACCAAGATTTCTAAAAATCCGAAAAAATGTAATGACCGGTACCAACTTGATAATAAAAGATCTAATCGTCCTCATTGTAGTATCTCTGAGAATACTAACAATGCAGCAAAGAGTACTACGGATGTTAGTAAGCCTAATGCTTTTGTTTCTCCGTGTGTTTCGTCGGTACCGCATAATAAATGTCATAGAGATGAGCGTCCTCATCTATCGGTAGAAATTCATGATAGGGTATTTAATGGTTTGTTGGATTCTGGTTCATCTATATCTATTTTGGGTTCAGAATTAATTGACTTATTTTTATCTTTGGGTTGTTCACTTAACCCTTGTGCTGATTTTACGCACATTACTACTGTTACCAATTCCGAAGCAAAGGTTCTTGGTTGTTTTACTTTACCGGTCAAGGTTCGAAACTTGACTCGGGTTATTACCTTTTATGCCATACCAGACGTTACTACACCTCTTATTTTGGGAGTTGATTTTTGGAAAGCTTTTAATATAGCTTCTCAATTATTTGAGAATTTTTCAACAGACTCTCCGAAAGATAGTGCAGTTAGCGTCTCGGAAGTGCGTTTGCCTTCAAATTCAGGACAATGTGGACTTACTCCTGATCCACCTCAGATTAAATCTATTGTTGTACCTAATCGTAAAGACTCTGTAAATGTTTCGCCAGACGCGCTAACGCGTCCTGTCCCACTTCTAGAAATTGAAAAAAGCGATTGGTACAACAAAATTTTTCAAAAATGTAGGAATCTTCCCACCTCTTGTCCGAATTACTCTATTGTTGATGGTAAACTCTTTCGATATTCCAAAAGTAAGTTTCGTTGTTCTAGTCGTTTTGTTTGGAAAGAAGTTATCCCTTCTGACCAACGCCCAGACTTAGTGAGTTCTTGTCATCGTGGTGAACTGTCGCATTTGGGTTCTTATAAAACGTATCAACGACTATCTCTACACTACTTTTGGCCAGGCATGTATCGAGATGTGATGGAATTTGTCAAGGGATGTGACCAGTGTTCTGTATACAAGCAGTCGCAGAAACCACCTTCTGGCCTGAGTGAGTCTTTTACAAAGGGTAAATTTGCTTTGGGAAAATCTCACGTTCGAAGTTCCAGAAATCACAATAAAGGTCGGAGTACTGCCGAACATCAGGTAGATGATATTGTTTGGAAGAAAACTTTCCCCTTGACAGATGCAGATAAATTCTTCATGGCGAAATTAGCACCTCGTTATGAAAAATGTAGGGTTGTTTCTATACACTCCCCCTTAGTTTTTGAGTTGGAGAGTATTGCAACTGGTAAAAATTTGGGGTCCTGGCATATCCAGCACCTCAAGAAAGTTTAAATTACTTTCTTCTCTTTTTTCTCTGGTCATTGGACGCGCAACCCGATTTTCGTGGATATCTCGCTGCGCCGCCAATGTCTCAGTGCCTTTAGTAAGGAAGTCAGTACCTGACTGTTAGCATTTGCTCGTAGTATTTTTGCAAATGGCTAACATAGTGTCTTAGGATTGGCTTGGAGAGTAGTAATGCGATACAGTCTCTGCTGCTTTAAAGCAAGTGACTGGCCGCAGTATCGTGATTTTTTTATTTGCCTTATTATGCTGAACTATTTTTGTTGGCATAGGGAGTCCATCGACACATTGTCGTGGGTTCGATTTTGGTGGTTGTTTTGTGTCGAGTGTCACCTTTTATTGGTGTGGTAGCTAACCTACCACTCGATACAATTATTTTTTTTGTTCTTGTTGATTCTGTAGTTGTTGGACGCGCACCCCGGTTGATACTGTTCGCCTCGATGCGTCGCCAACGACTCAGTAGTAACGAGTTTTGTAATGTTGAGTGTTATATTTCATGTGAGTATGGTAATACACTCACTAACGCTCGGCAGTTTTTTGTTGTTTTAGTTCCGGTATCCTGTAGTAGCTGGACGCATAGCCCGATTGGTACGTATCATCTCGCTATGTCGCCAGCAACTCGGTCCGTTGATTTGTGTTTTTTTTTTGCTTGTTTTAGGTCAGAGTTGTGGTCTGGGTTGTATAGAGAGCTGGAGGACCAGCGTTAAATTTTGCAAGCAAAATTTCCCTAGGGAGGGGGGTACTGTAACATAAAAAAAAAAAAAATGTTATCGATTAGTTAAGACTACGTTGGCAGAACGACTCGTGTTCCTTGGGTAATTAAAAAAAAAAGAGTTCATTTGACATTATGTTTTGTCAGATTGACAGATGAGTTATTGAGTTATTTAGATGTCGATCGGTATGGTTAATCATGTTAATAATTGCGATTTGTGATTTGGACTTTTGTTTTGCGTCATGGAGTTTTGTCTATTGCCTGGCGCAAAGGTATAAAAAGCTCGGCCTTCCAATCGGGCGTTCCCTTTTTTGAGAGCTTCGATCTGCGAGCATCGATTTCGTTGGTGCCTCAAGGCGGGGGCCGCAGCAGAGACCGATCGACACCGACAGCGCTCTCATGCAACGCTTCGGTACCAGCGGATAACGAGAAGGTCCTAAGGCTGAGGTCGGCAGCTTGGGACATCCATTTATAGGCATCCTTCGCGTTCCCTCAAGGTATGGACACGTGTATTTTCCTTTGTAGTCACCAATCACATGGTGATTTTGTGTTTCAAAGGTTATAACCTGGAATTTATTGGTTCCAGGGGCCTTCTTGGATATAACTATTCTTGGATATAACTATTCTTGGATATAACTATTCTTGGATATTACTATCCTTTCTGGATGGTCTCCATGGTGTGGACTGCATTACCTGGGTGAGGTGCGGTCCAGGGCCAGCTGCGTGGGTGACTGAGCGCGTGGCCGCGTCGTGTTGGTGTCCACGTGTTTGGTGGATCACCCCATTTTATATGAGGTTGTGCTCGGAGTTGGCTGCGAGTTCCACTCCGCAAACCCCTTTAGAAGGTACCTCCGTATTTTATTTCCAGTCTGTCCCGGAGGCTGGTGGCGCCCCTTTTAGTTTTTTTTATTTAAATTTGTATTTGTGGTAACCGTTTACTATCATAACATCAAAATTAAATGTACTCGAGCATTGAACGATAGCAAATCCAGTAGGCTCACGACCCGCTCTGTATTTATTTTATAAGAATAAAAGTAATAATATTGTAATTATGGTGATATTTTAATAATATATAGATTGTACGAGAACATCTCGGTCTTTGGTTTTTAATTTGTTTTTAACCTGTACACTTGTTACATTACATTACACTTTTACATGTTACAACTGATTAGTAGCGTGTGGTATATACGCGCAATAAGACACTAACCTGACAAATTTTAAGTTTTTGAACAATAAATAAAAAAAATAAAAATAAAAAAACGCTGTTTCAAGTGTTGCGAGTGTGAGATTGCTGTCACGGCGCGACGGGGCACAGATAATACTTTTCAGAAGACGCAAATCCCCTTCTCAATACTTAAATAAATCATAAAACATTATGGGATCTTCCTATGCCCCTTTTTTTGGGTTGGCAACGCACCCATGATTTTCTTATCTTGAGTGTCTATTGGCGACAGCGTACCATCAGGTGACCCATCTCAAATATCAGTCTCTGCTATAAAAATAAAGATTAAGATATCGGGGAACATACATAAAAAATACAGGCGAACTGAGAACATTCTCCTTTTTTGAACATATAACTTAAGCTCACGCCTGTATCCCCGAAGGGGTAGACAGAGGCGCACTAGCGAACTAGAACACCCACATTTCGCCGAGCTTAGTTCCGTCCCAGATGTGATAGGGGGCGAGCCTATCGCCATATCGGGCACAAATTCCAGACTCCGGGCTGATATGGAAAAATCCAATATCACTTTGCCCGACCCGGGGATTGAACCTGAGACCTCAGAACCGTAGTCGTACCGAAATACCACCACGACACCGAGGCAGTCCTTTTTTGAAGTCTGTCGAAAATCCACTTATCATACTGTTCTTCCGTATACTAACCAAATAAAAGGTCATTTTGTCATCGCCCCTATGTCCGGCGACCGTGACCCTCCCCTACGAGTGCCGCGACCCCAACAGTATCGTCGGTATTGTCTCAATCTTATTACAAAAGTAACAGTCGCCCTAAGACCACGGATGTAAAAAAAAGAAGGACACAATCTCGCCTACGGCTAAACGGACGCCACAGTGAAGTCACCAGCCATGTTGAGTGGTCGAGCCACGCTGTAGATAGTAACGTCTACAGCATGAATGGGCCGGCTCGACTGGTTGGATACCATTGTCTCACAGAAAACCGACGTTAAGTGGCAGCTCGCTGTCGCATTTCGTTCGGTGAGCGAGACTTCCGGTGGCCTATTTCCTTCCTCCCTTTCCCAATCCCTTTTCCCTCCCCTTTCATTCCCTCATTTAGGCTGGCAACGCACCCATGATTCTTTTAGTCTTGGGTGTCTATGGGCGGTGGAGATCACTTGCCATCAGGTGACCCATCTACTCGTTTGCCAGCTACTGCTATAAAAAAGACGTCACTGTCTACAGCGTAATTACATCACTCAATTGAGAATAAAAAATCGAGCAGCTACTGATTTTCTGTGAGACAGTGGTATTAACCCGATCGAGCCGGCCCATTCGTGCTGTAGACGTTACTGTCTATAACGTGATTCCATGACTCAATTGGGAATTAAAAAATCAATCCCACTTTACTAACATCATCATCATCATCATCATCAGCCACAGGACGTCCACTGCTGAACATAGGCCTCCCCCAAAGATTTCCAGATCGACCTGTTGGAAGCGGCCTGCATCCAGCGACTTCCTGCGACCTTAATAAGGTCGTCGGTCCACCTTGTAGGTGGACGTCCTACGCTGCGCTTGCCGGTACGTGGTCTCCACTCGAGAACTTTTCTGCCCCAACGGCTATCAGTTCTACGAGCTAGCTCGCAGCTATAGCTATAGCTCGTAGCTCGTAGAACTTTACTAACACTGGATTTAAAAACTAGTCTCTGGTATAAAAAGTCACGCACTCATACGCGCCTGTACAAAAGTGCCCTACACACACATTAACACTCATAACACGCTCAGTCGCCGCCATTACGTGTCGATAGTTCTGGACCGAAACCTTGCTCCACTTTCAATGTTCGCTCCGTCCATCTTTTTTTACGTCCGTCCCTACGACCTTAATCAAATTACCAAATCAAAGAATTTATGGACAAACCCAAGTGGGTTGTCTTTTGTGCAGGTTTTGGATTCGATATTCGGTGCGCAAGTTAAGTTTTACTTATATTGTATTTGACAGCCTCTGTGGCGATGCGAGCGAGTAGCCGCCTGTGAAGCGAAAGGCCGCGGGTTCGATTCCCGCACTGAGGCAAAGGTTTGTGTGACACACAGATATTTATTTCGGGTCTGGGGGTTGTGTTATGGTTATTTACTTTATTTTTTTCTACCTTCCCTTATTCTACCTTGATGTAAGGTCGGCGCAACACACTTTTTCAACCATGTTGCAGAAACTATTTGGCTTAGTTTTTACAACCTGCTGCCTGCCTAACGTCAAGGCCTAGCGAGTTATTTTCTTTATTTCTAAATTAAAAACATACTACAGCAATCCCACCCGCTTAAAACGAAGCGAGGGCAATCCCACCGGACTTTATTAACGCAATCTTATCTAGATCTTGTTAGCGAGCCTAATAAATAACGCGAAATTTAATTAAAACCGTTTAATACGAGAGGCTATTTGAATTTATAACAACACTACAATGCTGGAGTGTGCGCGACAGGGCCGGACTCGGCGTTTTTGGGGGGTCAAAATCACTGTTTCGAATAAACATTAATGAAGATATACTTATGTCATTCATGACTAGTGTCATATTCAAGGAATATTATGATTATACAAGAAATATTATGATACATCCTTATGGATTACTTGAATGAAAGTGCTTATTAATGTCTTCAAACGCGTTATATTGCAATGTAACCCGGTAACTTCGATTAACTGCCTCGGTGGCTTGGTTGTATTTTGGTACGACTGCCGTCCGTCTTGGGTTCGATCTCCGGATCGGGCAAAGTGATATTGGATTTTTCATTATGAGCTCGGAGTCTGGAATTTGTGCCCGATTTGGTGATAGGCTCGCCCCCTATCACATCTGGGACGGAACTAAGCTCGGCGAAATGTGGGTGTTCTAGTCCTCTAGGGCGCCTCTGCCTACCCCTCCGGTGATACAGGCGTGAGCTTATGTTTAACTACGATTAAATAGTTTAAACTAATAAATAATTATGCTTGATAATTTAAGGATATTAGGCTATTAGAAATTATCTGATGCGGATTTACTCCTAAAAGTTTACCTTATGACTTCTATGTATACTACTAGATAAGCTGTTTAGAAGTAATTTGTGTTTGTACGGCGGATGTTTGATGTTTGTCGGCTAAGGAAAAAAGCAGATCTCTATACTGAGTTACGGTCAATTGACATAAACTTAGTGCGCAAATTCAATGTACCGATCAGCCTGTCTTCTATGTATTACTAGACAGGCTGTTTATCAAGGTAACAAATGTTAAAAATTCAAATTTATCCAATTTTGACGCAGTTTTTTTCTCTATTATTGAAGGAATTTTCTAAATTGAGCCTTTTGTTTCGGAGACCACCCATTACATAGAGAGTGACAGTAATTAAATAGATTTAAGTTTAACTAACCCCCAGAGTATTTACCTAGTTCGTCCCAGTATTTGAGATCGCGCCCCCCACCACTAGTTTCAAAAGCTTGCTAATCCCATTAGTAGCATTGTGAGCGAATCGTCTAATGCGTATTATATCGCTCGCAAGGTTATTAACGTCGTGTATAAGGGCTCTACAATGTCATCGATGTATTTACATAAGTGATTAGATTTCGTGTTCACGTGGTAATTGTGTTTTAGATGCGGTGTTTGTAATTTTAGAGATTATGTACTTAAGCAATGTATACTTTGATCATTATCTTAGGATTTTCGCTAGCACATAAGCTCACGTCTGTATCATTTAATGGGTTGGTAGAGGGGTGTTACATAACATAAGCTCACGCATGTATCCCCGAAGGGGTAGGCAGAGGCGCCCTAGCGAACCAAAACATCCATATTTCGCCGAGCTTAGTTTCGTCCCAGATGTGATAGGGGGTGAGCCTATCGACATATCGGGCATAAATTCCAGATTTCGGGCTGATACTGAAAAAATTAATACCACGTTGCCCGACCCGGGGATCGAACCCGGGACCTCGGGACGATAGTCGTACTGCGCACGCATTACCACTACGCCACCGTAGCAGAGGAGATAACGAAATAGATCTAACTGCGTTTCATTCAGCTTATTTCTGTCCTATTATGTGATAGACTGATAGAGGTTGTGTCTATCGCAATATAAGGGAAAATTGCGGCGGCTCGACCGGTTTGATGCCACTGTCTCACAGAAAACCGACGTAAAGTGGCATCTTACTGTCGCTTTTCGTTCGGTGAGATTTCCGGTGGCCCAATTCCCCCCTCCTTTTCCCAATCCCTATTTCCCTCCTTTTAGGTTAACAGTGCCCCAATGATTCTTTGTGTCTTGGGTGTTTATCAGCGGTGGAGATCACTTACCCTCAGGTGACCCATCTGCTCGTTTATAATTTTAATGCTTCTTTCTTTCTTTAGCAGCGATAGCTCAGTTGGGAATGGTACGGACTGCCGAGACAAGTGTCGGAGGTTCGAGACCAACCCCAAAATGGATCATACACCTCTGACTTTTCTATGTTAAGTGTATTTTCATTGTGAAATATCGCTTGCTATAACGGTGAAGGAAAACATCGTGAGGAAACCTGCATACCTATGAATTTATTCACAGTAATTTTGAAGGTATGTGAAGTCTACCAGCCCGCATTAGGCCAGCGTGGTAGACTAAGGCCTAACCCCCTCTCATTAGTAGAGAAACTCCGTGCCCAGCAGTGGGTCAGTAATATTACACGGCTAATATTATTATTTCTTTCTTTACCAGTCTCTGATAGCAGAGACTGGTAAACTAGCTTTATAGAAAACAATCACAAGTTTAAAAACTTAACTGACCGACTTCCAATTTACCGATCGTGACCAAATTTATATGGGACCACCCTTGAAATAAGCTATATCAAACACAAAAATAATTTTAAAAATCGGTCCACATTTGGCGGAGATATCGAGTAACATACATAAAAAATACAGACGAATTGTGGACCTCCTCCTTTTGTGAAAGTCGGTCGAAAAAAGTGTCTGTCTTGTGATTTTTCAGCGCGAGGGACACCTGGTTTATTATAATTATACATTTACACAAAAATCCACGGTAATTAGTGACTTAAAAACCCTCTAAAACGCTGTTTAAGTTAGATATTATTTCCTTTTTTGCCCTAATTAGTGTAATTAATGCAAAAGCCGTGTGTAATGAAATAGTATTTGTAATTATACGTTTATTACTATAAGTACTGTAATAATGTACTGTTCAGTCGCCTCCTTGGTAGAGTGGCAGCATATATGGGCTGTGGACCGCGGGGTCTTGGGTTTGATTCCCAGGTCGGGCAAAGCAAATTTTCTAGTTTAATTTGCCCGGGCCTGGATCCCTCATAGGGGTTGACGTCAGGCAGGCGGCCAGTCGTAAAAACTAAGCCAAATCCTCTCTGCAACATGCTTGGAAAAGTGTGTTGCGCCGACCCCACATTAGGGTGGGATAAGGGCAGGTAGAAAGAAAGAAAGAACTATAAGTACCTATTGTAATAATTACCCGGGTTTGAACATTAGGGCTAAAATCCTTGTTGAAGGTCAGCCTGGATATGACTGCCTTGGTGGCGTGGTTGTATTTCGGTACGACTAACGTCCTGAGGTCTCGGGTTCGATCCTCTGGTCGGGCAAGTGATATTGGAATCTTTATTATCAGCCCCGAGTCTGGAATTTGTGCCCGATATGACGATAGGCGCGCCCCTATAACATCTAAGACGGAACTAAGCTCGGCGAAATGTGGGTGTTCCAGTTCGATAGTGCGCCTCTGCCTACCTCTTTGGAGATACAGCCGTGATTATGTATGTAAAAATCACTGTAAATAAGAATATAAAGGTAATAGGGATGTTTTGAAGAAAAATCGCGCGTTTTTATTAAAAGCTTCCCTCCGCGGTGCGGGAGAGCTTGAAGGGGAGAGAGGGAGAAGAAGGAGGGGGGAGGCTGAGGAGTGATCAGAGGGTTCGTCGAATTACTCGCGTGCCATCCGATCGACGGCGTGGAAAACGCGCCGGCGAATATAAAATATAATAACTTTGATAAATAACGGGCAATATTGAAATTATTTGCAAAATTGTTCCATACCTAATGTTATTTGCTGTACGAAGCTGAATTGCTGACATATTCCGCGAATTCATGTTTATTTTGTTATTTCACGGCGCTTTCGAGTACGCCGAATTTGTGTCAATCATTATGTTTGAATAGAACATAGTACATATTTAAAGGAATTTAATTTACTATTTTGATATTTCAGTGTTGATTAAAATTCTCTAAATTTTCATGTTAAATATTTAACGTTACTAGAAATTAATTTTAATATTGCTTATTTAAGCTGTTTTGTTGTTTTCGTATTTTACAGTCTTGATTTACAATTCTCGATTCTTTTTTGTTTAATACGGTATTTGAGTGTTTTACGTTATTTGAAATTAGTTTTGTGCTTTGATTTTAGGTTTATTAACACTTTAATACCCCTTAGTGATTATGAATTCTGAATTAATTTGTATATTTAATTTTTTACATGTGTAAGAAATTTACTCGTGTGTCTATTATTTTTGCCTCGGTGGCGTGGTGGTATTTCGGTACGACTACGGTTCTGAGGTCTCGGGTTCGATCCCCGGGTCGGGCAAAGTGATATTGAATTTTTCTATATCAGCCCGGAGTCTGGAATTTGTGCCCGATATGGCGATAGGCTCGCCCCCTATCACACTTGGGACGGAACTAACTCGGCGAAATGTGGGGTTATAGTTCGCTAGTACGCCTCTGCCTACCCCTTCGGGGATACAGGCGTGAGCTTATGTTATGTTATGTTATAAATCGATAATAGTTACTATTCAGACTGATATATATACCGATCGAGCGACACCAATGATTGCGATCTAGGTATATCTTAAGATGATATTCGGTAATTCGGAACTCTGTATTGAACCCTATTGCTGAATCAATCGCACATGGCGGCGATCACGAAGCACAACCCCCCGTCCCAAACCCCTCTCCCCACTCTCTGTCTTATTACAAACACGCTAATTCGCGCTTACTTGTACGTGGACTGGTTTTGTTCGGTCGAAGTAGGAGGATGATAGCGGTTTTCTTTTTTGACTAAATGATACAATGTCCTTGTAGAAAGAAAGAAAGATAGAAACTTTATTTAGCCAACTCTTGAGCCGTAAACAATGAAAATGGGCACAGGTACAATTAAATAACTATTGGTTATGTTAAAAGATATGGCTTAGTATGTATTACCACGTCAGCATCTTGAAAAAAATTCGCGCCAAATAATAAGGTTTTTTTTCATCAAAATCAAAACGCGAGTAGCGATTTCCCGACCTAGGAGTCCAACCCAGGTTTCACCTTTTTTCAGGCTAAGTACCCTGTCACTGTACTAATGTGTCAACCATTAAATCCATGTAGTATATATAAGGACCGGCATTCGTCGTTCAGAGTGGGGCCCAAAAGAAAATGAAACCTCCCGGTGTAGAAATGGTGTCCAAAATTAGCATTCAATTGATATAATAGTCTTGGTACTATAAAAGATTTGGTAGAACTTTGCCAGATCCTAAATATGAAAGCGTTTAAACACGTTTATTTTTATAGCGTTAAATTTTATTAAATCATAAGTTAGTTGCCAGAAGCATGTTGCCAGAAGCAGAAATGTACACCCGTTAAAGCGTAAGCTCAGTACCACACAACACAGAACTCACAAGCACGAGGGCCTGAGGTGCCGAACCTCCTTGAGACGTCTGAGCGCCAACCTGCCTGTATTCTTTTATACTTATTATGTAATAAATATGTTATATTCGTACACTTAATTTGATAATAAATATTAGTTACATTGTTGCAAGGATCATTTGTATATATTCTATGTAAGAGTTTTTATACAAATTTATTTATTTATGCGACAACAAACGAAATGAAAAGTGGGTACTGATTTCATTGACATTGAAAATAATTTAGTACACATCGTATTAATAATTTAAAAAAATATCCAAGTAACAAACACTTCAAAATCACAGACAGTATTGTCTTGCTTTTATATGTATCTTAATTCCATCCCAACAAATCTATTTAAAAGATTACAAAACAATTAAAGTAACTTTTTCAATTCAAATGCAACCACGATGTTCAATCACTCGCAAGTCGAGAAATTTGATAATGTACAAAATGGCTGCCATTATAAAAAATATATCTCGCGAAAATAAAACAGACCACGCGTAAACAAACCGAAATTAATTTCGATTCGTGACGGCTCTGGCGAGAAATTTAATAAAAACATCACCTGCGCTTTCACGTATTTAGCGGACTCGGGGCCGGATTAAGGGGTCGCGTGACCCCCAACGACCCCCCGTGACCCAGCCGGCGCGACGCGGCGGTCAACCCGGTCGTTCCACCTCAGACGCCTGACTACAAGGGCGTTTGCTTTAATTTTACGCTGATTAGGGGCCGTGCTCATTCTCCTGACAATAAAAAGCGTATGACATTATTACGATGGCATTACGCAGGTATTTCTTTATTGAATTGTTAATTTTGTTTTGACATTTTGCGTTTTATGTTTGAGCACTGTTATTGAATGTCCAGACATGTTTAATTTGTTTCTGTGCTCATAATTGAATTGTGTTGGACCGTATTTGGATTAATGAGTCTGAACTTTGTTAGTCTTGTTAATGAATCCTGTGTTTCATTATTAATATTTAACAGTAGAATTTATAGTGAAAGTGAAAGAAAACTTAATATTGATGTCTGATTTATAAAGTTTATCTAAATAAGTACGATTTCTAGAATACATAAATAGGTATTTTAAAATAATATGATAGAAGATTTTAATATCTTCAGTACTCTTTATTTTGAAAGGTTTTTTTTATGGCGAGACTCGGGACCCAAACCACCGGCGCTTTTAATATTATCACCTTATTTATTACACAAATATAACTCATAATAAGTTTTTAATAAAATTTACTTTAAAAGCAAATGTTTGCATAATAATATGTCTGAGAGTAGCCGTTGTTGATTAAGAAAATATTAAAGTAAATCCATTTTGAACATCTTTTATGTTTTAATTTAGACATTTTAGATCGTTGAAGTTCTTGTGTCTAATTAAAATGTTTAAAACTAATAATGAAATCTGTTCGGTACTCTTCTGAAATACAAACAAAACTTTTAGTGAAAAGCAAACTTATGTCTTAATTACATAACAGATCATAGAGTTATATCCCCGTAGGGGTAGATAGAAGTGAACTGAGAAACCAGTACACACTTCTTGCCGACTTTATAATTAAAACCACAATGACGTTTATCTAAATCCGGGCCATCGTATGTAGATGAAAGTGTAGGGGCGACAACTCGGTGCAAACGCAGTCAGGGGCGCGCAACAATGCGGCTCGTTTGATAAATTGCGATATTGTTGAGCCGTTGCTGACGGCGCGGCCGCTCGACCGGCGACACTCGACCCCCGGCGCTGGGACCTTTGTTACCTTCAGTACGCCTCTGTATTTGTCTGTTTTGATCGGACGCGACTTTGTAATCATTTTAATCTAGTTTTCTTTTGATTTTTATTATTAGTATTACAATTTATATGAAACTCGCCGTGTCCCGCGACTTCGTTCACGTGGAAACTTACTAACAAATCTATCCCACGGGACCCGTACATTTTTCTGGGATAGAAAGTTGCTATGTGCTAATCCAGACTATTATCTATCTCTTTAACAAATAATTTTATCCAGATCCGTTCAGCCGTTCTGGCGTAATAAACATCCTCCTATTCAGGCTTTCGTATTTATAATATTATTACATATCATAACATACATAAGCTCACGCCTGTATCCCCGAAGGGGTAGGCAGAGGCGTACTAGCGACCTGTGTTGTACCGAAAAACAACTACGCCACCGAGTCAGTCAATATAATATTATATTAGTATAGATAGTATGAATATTTTTATTTTACCTATTTTTATTTTCCCCCAGATGGGGGTTGACGTCAGGCAGGCAGCCGGTTGTAAAAACTAAGCTAAATCCTTTCTACAACATGCTTGAAAAAGTGTGTCGAGCCGACCCCACATTAAGGTGGGATACGGGTAGATAGAAAGAAAATAAAAAAAATATAGATACTTATTTTGTGGTATAGATCTCTGATACCCGCCACGCCATAGACACGTGTCTCACAGTTCGATACATCGCGTCAGGTTCGATCGAGTGTTTTTTGCCGTGCCAGCGATTTCTCTCAATCTAGGCGGTTCATTGAATACAGTATTGATGTGTCTCGGTTTTACTGTTTCGGTGTTTTTCTTTTCGACCAACTTCCAAAAAGGAGAAGGTCCTCAATTTGTCGGTATTTTTTTTTTGTACGTTACGCGATATCTCCGCCGAATGTGGACCGATCTTCAAAATTCTTTTTGTGTTCGATAGAGCTTCTTTCAAATTTGGTCACGATCGGATTTGAAGTCGGTCTGTTGAGTTTTTAAACTTGTGATTATTATATTTTTTGTTGCTTTGGAATTATAGTTGTCGCCTCCTCGGCCCAGTGGCAATGTATATGGGCTGTGAACCGGGAGCTCCTGGTTCAATTCCCAGGTCGGGCGAGGTGTTTTTCTAACACCATTTGAATAACGCAACAACCACAAGCATTGCTGAATCTTTTTTAAATAAATAAATACACCCAACAGTCACGCACATAGTCCTGACCCCACACTAAGATCGAGTCTTGTGTCGTGGGTATCAGGAACTACGAGGGACTATAGGTCTCACAACACCCAGACCCGAAACAAATATCTGTGGGTCAACACAGACATTTGTCTCGGTGGGGGAATCGAACCCGCGACCTCACGGTTCACAGCCGGCTACGCGTCCGCTGCGCTATGGAGGCTGTGAAGTCAGTTATTATCTGTACAAAAGGTACTAAGCTGCGCGAGACCACAATCTGGTCGGGGATTACGGACGTAATTTCGGTATGAGTTGTGATCCATGGTGACTGCACACTGACCGACGCGATGGATTGTATTGGTGACGCGTACCGTTCGCAAATAAATTGATTACTAGACTAATATTTTTCAATGAATTTTACATGGAAACGTCATCTAAAACATATCATAGACATAAATATTGAAATATTCTCAAAAATAAAAAGTTATAAGCCTTTGAAGTTTGATATACATTTGCACTGTGGGAAAAAGAAGTATCAGTATAATCACGTCACGGCCATAACGGTGCGTGCATTGGAAGGGGATAGCAAGATATTTCTACTACGCCATCACTCTTGCACAATGCAGATTTTAATATGATTTATTGACTCATTTTTTCAATTTTGATGCAGTTTTTACAGAAGGGTATATTTTTTGTTTTATTTGCTATTACATATAAAAATGTGTATAAAATCAAACATAGTCAAGTACCCAATTGCAAATAAAAAAGTAGTGACATTGGCAATCAACATCATAGGACTGCTGATCATAGGCCTCTCCCGAAGATTTCCAGACCTGCCTATTGGAATGGGCCTGATCCAGTGACTTTATTTTGGCAAAACGAAGGCAAAGACGAGCACCTGTTGGTAAGTGGTTACCACCGCCCATGGACATCGGTAATGCCAGGGCCACAGCCAAACCGCTGAATGGCGTAAAATATATATATCTTGGTTTGAAATAGGACATGTTATTATTTAGGTCGCAGCTCAGATCCAATCACGAGGAAATCGAGTTAGAAAAATAGCTTTGCCTGATCTGGAATTCGAACCCAGGACCTCCCGGTCCACAGACCATAGATGCTGCCACTAGACCAAGAAGACGAGAGGCGATATTACCTTTATAGAACTTAAAAATTCTGTTCGTTTTTTTTTTATTAAACCTGTTAAAACAATTTATTTTTCTCGTCTATTTTGTTGACCCTACCAAATTCCCGATAACACGGCATAGTTGCAATGGCATCGTTAATGTATTTGGGGGCTAATTATGCCCACACATACTCAAAGCATACCTACGGCATAACCAACCCACCACTCGCCACATTCACAAACCACGCCGCGTTTTAGGGTTAAACCTTATAGGCATTTGATTCGCAGTTATTTAGGGTTAATGAGTATGTGACGGGTTTCAAAATTAATTAACAATGAAGCGGCATTGGTCGGTTTGGTCCGGCGTCGGATTAACCCTCCTATTTCGGCGGTTTGAGGCCGGCCTGGGATATGGCGA
The DNA here is from genome assembly GCA_036417725.1 of Clanis bilineata. Classification (NCBI taxonomy): domain Eukaryota; kingdom Metazoa; phylum Arthropoda; class Insecta; order Lepidoptera; family Sphingidae; genus Clanis; species Clanis bilineata. The sequence goes on along the minus strand of CM071154.1, from coordinate 15,041,910 downwards.
TAAATGGATTGATATTTGCTTTGTGTTCGTGTTGGAGCACTATAGTTTATTGAAAATAGTGGTCGCCGACCAAATTCGATCGTTATTTGTTTTTTATGTTTGTGTGTTTGTTGAGGTATCCATTAAAAATATTTAATCTTTATCATAATAATCATCTTTTTCTTTCTTCTTTCTTTCTACCTGCCCTTTTCAAGCATGTCGTAGAAAGGATTTGGCTTAGTTTTAAGACCGACTTCCTGCCTGATGTCAACCCCCTCTGAAGGATCCAGTCCCGGGCAAATTAAATAAGAAAATTCACTTATTTATAACACATATCAGTTTTCTGTATTCAGTCTATTGTGTTGGAAAATTTGCCTTACGTGAGCTCGAATTCGAACCCAGGACCTCACGGTACACAGCCTGTGTACGCTGCGACTAAGTAACAAAGAGATGAAGTTGCAAAGTTTACTCTTAATGTACTTATGATAATTAACGTTCTAGTCCCACTTAATTACTCAACATGTTCGGCAACATGTTAGACAACATATTGTTGGGCGTCATACATAGTACACACACGAAGATCACAAACCACAGTATTAAAAATTGCCTATGAAATTAAAGATGGCGTAATCGAGAATGGTATTTCACAAAATGTCGTTTAAAATATTTAAATTTTAAATGTGCATCGCTTTTTCAGTAATATGAAACGTTGTGAAGAGTGAAACTCTCATTTCGACTATCATTTAAAAAGGTTTTATTTATATTACGAGTAAAATTATTAATTATATTAAAATGGCATTTTTTATTTTATTTATAAAAGCAGCGAAAGCTCAGTTAGGAATTGTACGGACTGCCGAGACGAGTGTCGGAGGTTCGAGGCCAACCCAAAAACAGAGCATGCATCTATGATTTTTGTTTGTTTCCTTTGTGAATTATCACTTGCTATAAGGGTGAAGGAAAACATCGTGAGGAAACCTGCATATCCGAGAATTTCTTCACAAGGATTTCGAAGGTATGTGAAGTCTACCAACCCGCATTAGGCCAGCATGGTAGACTAAGGCTTAATCCCTCTCATTAGTAGAGGACCGTGCCCAGCAGTGGGACAGTAATATTACAGGTCTAATATTATTATTTTATTCAAAAATGGAACCCTTATAGTTTGGTCATGTCTGCCTGTCCGGCCGTAACGCTACATAGTTGAAATATGGATGGAAAATTAGTTCTATAAAACACTATATAAACTGCCTCCGTGGCGTGGTGGTATCTCGGTACGACTACGGTTCTGAGGTCTCGGGTTCGATCCCCGGGTCGGGCAAAGTGATATTGGATATTTCCATATCAGCCCGGAGTCTGGAATTTGTGCCCGATATGGCGATAGGCTCGCCCCCTATCACATCTGGGACCGAACTAAGCTCGGCGAAATGTGGGTGTTCTAGTTCGCTAGTACGCCTCTGCCTACCCCTTCAGGGATACAGGCGTGAGCTTATGTTATGTAAAGTAATTTTAATGAAATGTGTTGTTATATCAATTTTCATATCATAATATGCATTTTTTATTCGTAAATAAGGCACACGCCATGGTAATGAAATAAACGAACCGCGAACGTATCGTTTAGGGCCAACGCACACGGCTTCCGTATCCGATTGCATTTCATGGGGCTTCTCGGAATTTTTACATCCATGCAAACGTTTGAGGATCAAATGTGTGAGGAACAAGATTCTGTACCTTAGAAAGCTGAGAAACTCTGAGATCTTGGGTTCGATTCCCAGGTCGGGAAATCCCAATTCACATTTTGGAACATACGTTAATACAAATATATATAATTAGACTCCTATAATCATATTTTTTGCGTAGTCGGATACTCCTTTTAAAGGTCACATGATTTTACACAAGTGTATTCGCATTTCACACTCTTTAATAATCACAACTTTAAAAACTTAACGGACCGCCTTCAAATCCGATCGTGACCAAATTTATATGGGACCACTCTTGAAATAAGCTAATAATATCGAACACAAAAAGAGTTTTGAAAATTGGTCCACATTTGGCGGAGATATCGAGTAACATACATAAAAAATTACAGACGAATTGAGGACCTCCTTCTTTTGTGGAAGTCGGTCGACCACAGCCGCAAAATTCACTTGGAATATCAACCAACCTCCTTTATTTGTCGGTATAAAACTCGTTACTCCATCTAAGAAACTTTCCTCAAAGAATTTGCGCCTTCCGCAACATCAGAGCACCGTGGGGCGTACTCTAGGAAATGGGCGCGAGAACTTTAGTACCGCGGGACGCACTCTAGGAAACGAGCGGGGGGATTTCAGTGGGTCGTCCGTCGGGACTCGCCGAAACTTCGCGCAGGAAATTAACTGGACACACATCGGTCCGCCTTTATTTATCTCAGCATTGCGTCAGAGATAAGTTTTTCTCATTTGTTTTTAGTAAGTGTGAGGGTTGTGTATCTTAGATCTTTGCTTACCAGATGGATATTTTACAATTACAGGGGCTATCAAGCTAGTTTCCATACAAAAACAAATGATCTCAAACGTCAGTCACGCCATCTACCACTTATTACAATGCGAGGGCGATTATTACAATTTACACTGTAGAATGTTCTGTGATAACATTATTATGATGGCACGACCTTGCGCGCGTATGTTTCAAATACGATTGAGTGACTGACTTATGACCACGAGGTCACATCTTTTTGATCACAAGTTTTGTGCTGTTGTCCCGTCTACATATATACTGTTGAACGTCTTTGTTTACGGTTTTTTTTAGCGACCGGCCACCTGCCTGTCGCCAACCCTCTGTGAGGGACCCAGTTTCGCGCAAATTAAATTAGAAAATTTGCTTTGCCTGACCTGGGAATCGAACCCAAGACCTCCCGGTCCACAGTCCATACATGCTGCCATTAGACCAAGGAGGCTCCACTGCCACTTCTACTACAAAAAAAAAATCTCACAAAATAACGTACTGTAGCACATTTGTGACCCCAAAGTCGTAATTAGCGCCCACATCAGGTAGCCCATATGTTGACACCGGAACTAAGGTCCGGCGCATGCGCCACGTGGCATGCGCTCTGTTTCCAAAAGCCATTGTATGGGTCACGGTCGGTGGCCACATGCTCACCCATTTATGGTTTCATTATGAATGGGCAGCTAGTTCGATGTGCATCGTGGACATAATGGTGGTCCCATGAGTTTCCAAAAACAAAAGGTAAACATAATTACATGGCTTACGACTGTATCTAAGGGGTAGGCAGAGGTGAACTAGCGGACTAGAACACTCACAGCTCACCGTGCTTATTTCCGTCCCAGATGTGATAGTTTGGCCCATGGCCATAACGGACATAACTAGACATGGGACTTATTGTTTAAAACATATAACAAAATTAAACGTTGTAGTTATTTAAATATACGCTTATTTATTGCTTAATTGTTTTCGTTTAAACGCCCTCCTCTAGACATAAGCCTCCGAACTGATACTGAGCAGAAAAACCCAATATCACTTTACTCGACTCGGGAATCGAACACGACACGCCACCAGAGACGACCTTTATGCAATATGTTATGAAATAGCTGTTATCGTATAAATTTCATAATAAATCTAACCCACGAGAAATCTACATTTTCCTTGCTATATATACCACATGAAATCTATCGCTGGGCCAAATTTCATCCAGATCCGTTCAGCCATTCTGGCGTGATTAACAAATTGCGTTTTAAGATTTGCATAATCTAATATTTAACTGTAAAAACTAACACCCCATTAAAACACAAAATTGACACATCAAAGAGTCACGAAATTTAAATTTCAAATCCTTACATGTTGTTAACAATTTAATGTATTAATTACAATGGTAATTGGCGAGTGGGACGCAAGTCCATTAGTCGTTTTGTGCGGCACGCGCCGGGATGCGCGGACGCATTACCATATCGAGTAGCGACTGGGGATTACATTGTAATTAATGGGGAATTAATGCTTGGTGGGAACGTTATTGAAGTTTAAGGGGTCATTTAGATAATGACTATTGAGTTTCCCCCTTATTCATAATGAAATCCTGGTCTTATCCAACGCATAACCCTACTTTTGCCTACTAAAAGGGAACTAAAATATGTTTACCGAATACAATGTTGCTGGTTACAGAAAAATCAGTATTTTTATCTCTGGCAAGCTTCGAAACAAATAGGAAGTCTTGGCTGGAAACAATCAATAAAAAATATATATCAATCTTAGATGGGGTCCGAGACTCTAACAAAATTAATGTCATTAAGAAAGAACATCAAAATTAAAACAGTTGATCGGAATCGGCCATGTATTCACTATCGAACGTTGGAATGTTTTAACGCTATTGAACGATTATGAATACATTTTTTATGAAACGTACTATTGCGGTCTTATTACGCTCTACTATGTTATTATGAATAAGGTGGTTTATATTTGTTATTAAGTAGCTGCTGCCCGTGGCTTCGTCCGTATTCTTTTCCGAGCGAAAAGTAGCCTATGTGTTATTCTGATGTACCTCTATAATCTCTATAACTGTAAAGTTTCATCGAAATCCATTTAGTAGTTTTGGCGTGAAAGTTTAACAAACATACATGCGTCATCAAAAACGTTAACGTTTATAATATCAGGAGAGTTACCAGCACGTCTTATAGCAATATTATTATAATCTTACTTTGTTTTTTTATACGGGAATCGATACAAGTAAGATTATAATGATACTGTTATAAGACGTTGTAACCCCCAGTTAGATAAAAGAATAACTTGCAAATAACTTTATCTTTGTTTAGTGATATTTCTATTTGGAGTCTAGACTCTATCCTTGGGGGATGTAATCGAGGATTAAAGATCTAAACTCTCATTAAACCTTTTCCTTGATTTCCATAGTGCTGTATGTTTTTAATTCATCATTCACACATGTTAATATAATATATTATTAAATCATTGCATTGCACATTGAGGGGATGGCGCTCGGCGGTATTGTGACCCGGCACGCGCCAGCGGACGTGCGCACGCGCATGCACGGAGTTCCGTACGACAGCGAATGTGATATAAAAACCGTTGACTGCACTTAAAGGTGTAGATTATTTACTTTAACATGCTCTAACAAAATAGAACTTAAAGTAACTAAAGTCAATAATAGTCACAAACATGATCTTGACCCCACATTAAGTTAGGTTAAAATCTTTCTGTCCAAAGAGTACTAACTTATTTCCTGAAAACGGTACATTTTAAGGTTTCGAAGGCAAATGGCCATTTATAACCTTTATAGTTTCGCCGTGTTCGTCTGTCTGCTTGACTGTGGTTTGGCTCAGGCAGAGGCTATTAGTACTAGAAAGGTGTAATTTGGCATAATTGTAGGTACATACTAATCACACGAAGTGTTAAAATTAAATCTTTGAAAAGATATTTTAGGTTACCTCCCCTACACGTAAAGTGGGTACGAAATTGGTTTTGCCCTACTATGCCATGGTGTCGGTGTCATTTATTTTTTTTCATTTATTTAGGTCGCTCATAAATTGCGGGTTTGCGAAAACTATTTTTTGATTTAAGGATCCATTTTCGAAATATTAAGCTTTAAAATACTAATTAATAAGTTATTTCTTTCTTAAAGACTGCCTCGGTGGCGTGGTGGTATTTCGGTGCGACTACGGTTCTAAGGTCTCGGGTTCGATCCCCGGGTCGGGCAAAGTGATATGGGATTTTTCCATATCAGCCCGGAGTCTGGAATTTGTGCCCGATATGGCGATAGGCTCACCCCCTATCACATCTGGGACGGAACTAAGCTTGGCGAAATGTGGGTGTTCTAGTTCGCTAGTGCGCCTCTGCCTACCCCTTCGGGGATACAGGCGTGAGCTTATGTTATGTTATGTTTCTTTCTTTCTTAATAATAAAGAACCTCATACACACACTCAGTAACGACTCTCGATTAATTTGAATCCCATCCAATTTGCATGACAAGCGTCCGGTTACGGATGGCGGCGCTTGGTACACGCTTCCCTTCTGCGGTTTCCTCATTGGATTATATTTTTAAATGGACCACGAACGTTATGGCTGCTTAGGATTTGGCCCTTTCGTTTTTTAATGAGTTTGAGGCTGAGATCTATAGACCGAACTTCGACTAAGTCTGAGTCAAAGAAACGAAATCATTGAGGATTTGGATTTTTTAAATCGGTCTTCTACATAGTCTGAGCCATTTTCTTGTAATAAATTAAAAGTAAAAACTATTTTTAAAAACACCTTTTATCTGGGACAATGAACTAAAAAGTTCAAAATAAATTCTAATTATTTGGCGTGTAGGTACTTACTTATTCTTAAAAGCTTGGAATTTGTGCCCGATATGACGATAGGCTCGCCCCCTGTCACATCTGGGACGGAACTAACCTCGGCGGAATGTGGGTGTTCTACGAGTACATCGCTAGTGCGTCTCTGTCTTCCTCTTCGGAGATACCGGCGTGAGCTTATGTCGTAATTTTAGGTACAAAAGCTATATCATATGTCATTAATGTACAAAAGGGCGTAATAAAATTATTTTTACCCACGATTTAACACAAAACGCAGTCAATCAGCACAGTTGAATCCGTCGGTTAAATCCGACTGAGGTTTTACGGTTATGTCTTTTGGACCGCCTAAAATTACAACACGTCATAATTTATATGAGGGCATAAAGCCTTTACATTTACGTACGACTTTACCTCTTTTGTGACAATAAAATGCTCGCGTAGAGTAATGTATACAGAAATTATTATAATTTTCACGTTTAATGGTTGTGTGAGAAGGTTTTTTTGCAAAATTATGCTAAGGTTTTGTTACATAACGCCTGTAATAGGTATATTATTATTACTTTTCCCTCACAGGGGGTTGACGTCAGGCAGGCGGCCGGTCGTAACAACTAAGCCAAATCCTCTCTGCAATACGCTTGAAAAATTGAAGTCTACCAACCCACATTAGGCCAGCTTGGTAGACTAAGGTCTAACCTCTCTCATTAGTAGCGGAGGCCCGTGTCTAACTGGGACAGTAATTACAGGGCTTATATTATTTTTGATATTCGTAGATAGTCACAGGCGGCTCGGCCTCCGGTGGCCCATACGCTTATGTAACATATATTTGACAGCCTCCGTGGCGCAGCGGGCGAGTAGCCGGCTGCCGGCCGGCCGCGGGTTCGATTCCCGCATTGAGACAAATGTTTGTGTGGCCCACAGATATTTGTTTCAAGTCTGGGTGTTGTGAGACCGAAAGTCTCTCATAGTTTCTGACACCCACGATACTGGTTATACCTAGTGTGGGGTCAGGACTAGGTGTGTGACTGTTGGGTGTATTTATTATTATTTATATATATGTGCCGCCTCCGACAGGTTAATATTAAAATTAGCATTTTTAGATCAAGTGTGTAAGAATACCCGCCTCCTTTATCTCTTGGCACAGTAAACAGAGTAAAGTTTCACCCGCTGCCTCGTTAGGCGCTTCTTGGACGTTTGTTAGTTTTTCTCCTTAACGAGTAGGTACCGCTCGGTGCTCAGTTTTTCGGCCAGACTTGTACGTTGTCGATTAATGCTCTTTCGTAGTTTGTAAGTTTGGTTGTTAGATGATTTGTTTTGGATGATTGGTCATACTTTCAACCGACTTCGAATAATCCGACAGCCTCCGTAGCGCAGCGGGCGAGTAGCCGGCTGTGAAGCGAGAGGCCGCGGGTTCGATCCCCACACCGAGACAAATGTTTGTATGGCCTTACAGATATTTGTCTCTCAGATATCGGGTCTGGGTGTTGTGAGACCGAAAGTCTCTCGTAGTTCCTGATACCCACGACACAAGATTCGATCTTAGTGTGGGGTTAGGTATGTATGTGACTGTTGGATGTTATTTATTTATTTATAATCGTTCTCAATTGGGACAACTTATTTTAAGATATTGTGTGTACATGCTGCCATTAGACTAAGGAGGCGACCCTATAAACCTACACTTACCATAAGCTACATTTCATCAAGACTCACTGGAGCAGAACCGAGAGCAAAAGCTAGTATGTTCTAAATCCCCTAATCATATCCAATTAAACAGTCGTTTGAAGTACACGGAACTGCTTCCTACATAATGTTTTGTACTGCTTTGTATCGCAGGAGCCACGACACCGAACACGAGCCTCGTGTGTAAGTTCAAATCTGACAGAACTCTGCACTTTGTCTGCTATTGGTTGTTAAGGGCCTTTTACATACCGTTTTCTTTTCAAAGTCCGCGACGAAATTTTTTATCTATCGACTTCAAAATAATTAGCTTATTAATTTTCGATCGACTGCCAAAAAGGAGAATGTCCTCAATTCGTCTGTATTTTTTTTATGTATGTTACGCGATATCTCCGCAAAATGGGGACCGATTTTCAAAATTATTTTTATGTCCGACAGAGCCTATTTCAAGGGTGATCCCATATAAATTTGGTCATGATCGGATTTGAAGTCGGTCTGTTAAGTTTTTAAAGTCCATTATTTTAAAAGAAGAATAATTCGTTGAAATTAAAGATTGACCCGTGACCACGAAGGCTGCAAAGCTTTCGAAACGTCGGGCATAAAAATTAAAACCAAATCGTGATATAATCCGTAAAAATAGTTTAATTTCAATGAATAACATTCACGTAAACCTAAGAAATCATTAAAAATAATTCGTCTGTGTTTATTTTGTTATGTCTACTTGCTATTATAGGCTTGTAAATATATTTTTTGTGTTGTATAATATTTTGGTTGTATTTATAATCATCATCATCATCATCATCATCAGCCATAGGACGTCCACTGCTGAACATAAGGCTCCTCCAAAGATTTCCAGGTCGACCTGTATAATACTGGAAAGTAATTTGTGATTTTTGGATCTGATTACTCAAACACAAATTATTATTGTTTGATCTGAGAAAACGTAATACAGCTTAATCCTACCCCAATAATTTAATTGAGAGATCAACATTAACATGCATCCCGGGTTCGATGCCCGATTGAGGTAAAGGTGGAAAGTAGGTCGGCGTGACCTAAGTGTGCTTAACGCCCCTTATACCTTGGGGGCTGTAAGAGACCCTTGAAAGGTGAAAATCCTTCTTAATAATTCACAACGGTGAAGTGAGATATTAACAATTAGGGTATACATATTTTATTGTCTAGTGGTAGTGTATGTGGGCTGAGAATCCTGAGGTTCTAGGTTCAAATCCCAGGTCGGACAATGACAAGTTATACTTGAGTTTTTAAAATCACATATGTATAAGTTGCTATGGATCACTTCATCCCCTACCATTTAAAGGGACGGGAATAAGTTCGTATAAGTGCGCTAGTTCTGTGGTATACCTCTGTCTACTCCTACGGGGATACACGCGTGAGCTTATCTTTATGTCATAACATAAACATAAGTTACCCGTAAACACCGACTTCAAAATGTTATAAGATATTGACCACAATTGGAATAAACTCTTCTTTTCTTTTTACCTGCCCTTATCCCATCTTAATGTGGGGTCGGCGCAACACACTTTTTCAAGCATGTTGCAGAGTGGATTTGGCATAGTTTTTACGACCGGTCGCCTGCCTGACGTCAACCCCCTCTGAGGGATCCAGTCCCGGGAAAATCAAATTAGAAAATTTGCTTTGCCCGACCTGGGAATCGAACTCACGACCTCCCGGTCTACAGCCCATATGTGCTGCCACTAGACCAAGGAGGCGAATTGGTATAAGCTCTATCGCAAAATAATCTTTAAACATCTTTGCCATATGCATCAGATATATTATTAAACACAAGTTTAAAACTTAACAGACCGACTTCAAATCCGATCGTGATCAAATTTATATGGGACCACCCTTGAAATAAGCTCTATCGAACACAAAGAATTTTGAAAATCGGTCCACATTTGGCGGAGATATCGGGGAACATAAAAAACAAACGAATTGAGGACCTTCTGCTTTTTTTAAGTCGGTAGAAAAATAAACTACGTCAGAACCTCCTCGTTTCAAAGTTGGTTAAAAATATTCTATTCCTCATCGGCCAATGTGTATTCCCTTTAAATATTAAACACTAAGCTCACCTATACGAGCTACGAGCTTGTTAGAAACTCAACTGTGTAAAGGTTTGTTCAAGAGGTGTGCACCGGGACAATTAAAACCGGATCATCGGAATACCCGGTATGCCGGAATACCCGGTGTACCGGAATACACTGTGTAACGTGTGACGGGCAGAGTTCACGACACTGTCGGGAAGTTTTAATTAAACAATTTTCGGCTGTGATTCTTGGATAATGGAATGTTGACCGGTGTCCAGGTTTTGTTTGGGGGTTTATTGTGATTTTTGTGTTATGGAGAGAGCTCAGCACTAGCCCGCGAAATGCAAATTGTATTGTGTGTTTGGAAAATACAGCACAATACTTTAACTAGTCTAGTTGACAGACGCACGAGCGATCCGAGTGAGTGTACATGTATCATTCTGTCTCCGTTGTTTTTGCTAATAAAAAATGTCTTAAAGTGATATTTCGTTATTAAAACTATACCAAATTGTGTGTTAAAGTGTATTTAGTAAAAAAGTTATCAAAAAGAAACGTTTTCCCGTATTAACTACTCAAATATTATGTAGTTTTGCAATAAGTGTCAAAGTGTAAATGAACGTTTGACATTGAGAGACAATTGGAAGGTCACCTTACATTAAAAAGTCCGAAAGTGTTAGAAAGCTGCCGCTATATTCGTCAACTTAATTTGCGACAGTTTGGCGTAGAGGCGCGGAGTGGCGTCAGAATACCTCTTTTATAATAGTGCTTCACGCGAAAGGCACCGTGATCGAAACCACGCTTCCGGACACTGAGATTTTTATTTTTTATTTTTTTTATTTTAATAATTATTTTCGTATGAGTTGCCTTGTGTTATGAGTTGCCTAGAGGCACCTGCGAAATTGTTGTTGCAACCTGCCTGGATTTGAGAATAACTTAAATTGCTGTATAGATTGGATAATCACAAACCAAATTATCATCTAGTACCATGTCGGCTGCACAGTTGTGGGGTTGTTGTTCTAATGAAAATATAGAAGACGATGAGCAATTTATTAACTGTACAATATGTAAAAACTCATTCCACTTCCTATGTATGTCTATCCCGATAATACCAAAGGATTCTAATAGCTACAGCACATGGAGTTGCCCAATATGTACGATTAATAAACCCAAACCGATGAAGGAAGATGAAACCGTAGCGCGTGGAGCTAAACGAGGGAGCAAAAGGCAGGCTCTAAATTCTCCCCCTAACATAACTCCGGTTACAAGCGAAGATGTTCGAAAAATTGTGGAGGAAGTGGTGAAGACTGAGTTTGCAACTATGCTCCAGCGGATAAATTCCTCTATTGTTAGCTGTATTAATAAGCAACTTGAACCAATTAAAAGCGAATTGAGAGAACTGAGTGAATCTTTGAACTTTCATACAGAAAAGTTTGATTCCCTTGAGAATGACCATCTTACATTGAAAAGCTCTTTACAAGACCTTGTGAAGCAAAATAGTGAGCTAAAGAACTCTAATGCAAATTTAATCCAACGCTTGAATCAACTAGAACAGCATGTAAGATCAGGTAACCTCGAGATTCAGTGTGTGCCAGAAAACAAACATGAGAACGTATACACAGTTGTTAAGCAACTGGCATCCACTGTTGGGGTAAAATTAACCGATAATGATATTCTACATGCTACACGTACAGCGAAGCTAAATCCTTCTAATAAACGTCCACGTTCTATTATAGCTCAATTTTCTTCCCCAAGAATTAGGAATCAGCTGCTCGCATCTGTTATTAGTTTCAACAAACTAAATAATCAAGACAAGCTTAACAGCTCGCATCTAGGTATAGCTGGAGAAAAAACACCGATTTTTGTCACTGAACACCTATCTCAGACTAATAAATCTCTTCATGCTGTTGCGAGATTGAAGGCAAAAGAAAAAAAGTACAAGTACGTGTGGATCAGGAACGGCAAAATATTTGTTAGGAAAACTGACGACACTGAATATTTACATATAAAAAATATAGAGAGTATAAATAAGATGGTATAATATTTCGTATAAGATACATCTTTGTCTTTAGTTATGCATGAGTTGTAAATTTTAACTTAAAATTCGATTACTTACATATTTATTATCAAAATTGTCGAGGCTTGAGGACAAAAGTCCATAGCTTTTTTAGTAATATTGCTTGTAATGATTATGATGTTGTTGTTATTACTGAGACCTGGCTAAACAGCACAATATTGAGTGGTGAGCTGTTCGACGACAGATATGTGGTATATAGAAGGGATCGAGAAAGCTCAAGATCTCATTTTGGTAGAGAGGGTGGAGGTGTTTTGATTGCAATAAAAGAAAACATTAAATCAGTACGTATTAAAGACTGGGAAAGTGATGTTGAGGACATTTGGGTAATCTTAGATCTACCAATAACAAAAGTCTGTCGTCGATTAGCTTTGTGTGCAGTGTACTTGACACCACCCGTTCGCCGTGACTGTTTAGATCGCTTTACAGATTCCTGTAATCTGGCTTTTGAAAAAATCAGTGATGCACGGTTCTGTATTTTAGGTGATTTTAATTTAAGCGCTATTGATTGGGGTGTGGTAAGAGACTCAACGGATGGTCCTAGATTATCTAGTACTGCAGAGGTTCTGTTAGACTTTATGCATACAAGTAGGCTTCAACAATTTAATTATGTTAAGAATTCCAGTGGTCGCGTTCTCGATCTGGTGTTAACAACTGTGCCTTCGTGTAGTATTGACGAATGTACGAGTCCGATAGTTAATATTGATAGATATCATCCAGCTTTAGATATAACGATTTATTTAGGTGAAATAGCTACATTACCATTTAATACATTAAACATTAAGCATAACTTTTACAAAGCCGATTATGAATCAATCTGTAATTACCTAAAGTGTATCAAGTGGGAGAGTTTATTCACAAATCAAAAAGATGTCAATGGTATGCTTGAAGTATTTTATGAGACTTTGGATTATGTGATTAAAAAGTTTGTGCCATATCATACACCGAAGAAAACCACTAAATACCCTCCATGGTTTACTAAAAAACTAAAGAGATTATTACATGAAAAAAATAACATTCGTATACGTTACTGTAAATATAAAAATCCTTTAGATGGTATAGAGCTAAAGATACTTAGGAAGCGATGTGATCGTTTAGCTATGGTTTGTTACAATACATACATAGAGACAATTGAGCATGAAATTAAAGGCAATCCAAAATTATTCTGGTCTCTAGTTAAAAGTAAGAGGGGAGGTTCAGGTACCTATCCTATTTCAATGTCAGATGGTTTTATAACTACTTCTGAAGGTACGAAAATATGTGAGATGTTTGCAAACTCTTTTAAGAATAGTTATAATAACATACAAGATGACTGCTACGATAGACATACCACTTCTTCACTTCAATCTAAGCGATCCAGCAGTTTACAGCTAATCATACCTGTTCTAGAATGCGATTTGGTTGCTTCTAAACTAAAAAGTCTTAACTGCACAAAAGGCGCTGGGCCAGATGGAATACCACCAATTTTCATAAAGTCTTGTGCCTCTGTGTTAGCTTACCCTCTTGTATGTATCTACAACAACTCGCTGACTTCTGGCATCTTCCCCTCTGAATGGAAGACGGCTAAGGTTGTGCCTATATATAAAAGCGACAAAAATGACTATGTGGCCAACTACCGACCAATATCAATATTGTCCGCGTTCGCAAAAATTTTCGAGTCTCTCATTTCTCCCCATTTTCAAAAACATCTACATTACTTTTTATCCGATCAACAACATGGGTTTGTGGCATCTCGATCGACATGTACTAACCTTGTCCTTTTTACGGAATTTCTGGTGAGGGCTATCGATGCAGGTTGTCAGGTAGACGTTCTGTATACTGATTTTAGTAAAGCGTTTGACAAGGTGCCTCATAATATTCTAATTTCCAAGTTACTTACATACGGAGTTTCCGGTAGCTTGCTCAAGTGGTTCAGTTCATATTTAAGCAATAGATCTTTTTATGTTGTGGTCAATGGTTTCTCGTCTTCGCTGCGTAATATATCCTCAGGAGTTCCACAGGGCTCCCACCTTGGCCCGGTACTATTTAATTACTACATCAACGACATTACCGACTGCTTTCATCACTCTGAAACTTATCTATATGCAGATGATTTGAAATTCGCAAGAGTGGTGAAATCAGTCGGTGATTGTAGCATGTTGCAGGACGACTTGAACAGACTGACACTTTGGTGCGTGAATAACAAGATGAATTTAAATACAAAAAAATGTCACCACGTAAAGTTTACTAGGAATCATAACATTGTCCACTTTGATTATCATATTGGTACTGAGAAAATAAATGAAGCGAACACTATCCGGGACTTAGGAGTTATTTATGATAAAAAACTTACCTTTATACCACATATAGACAATGTTATTAAAAAGGCTTCTAAAATGCTGGGTTTTGTTTTGAGAAACTGTAGACTGTTTCGTAGTAATAATACAAAGATTTTACTTTATAACAATCTAGTTAGGAGTATTTTGGAATACGGCAGTGTAGTGTGGCGTCCGCATTTTGCGGCACACACACTGCGTATCGAGAGGTTGCAGAAACGGTTCCTGTGGCATCTTGCCTTTTCGTTACGTATGACCAGAACACTGACCTCATACAACAGCAGATTGCGGTACTTTAAGATTACTTCTTTGGCCAAGCGGAGGCAGCTGATAGACGCAATTTTTGCATGTAAAATATTTAAACACAAATTCGACTGCCCCCGATTGTTAGAAATGTTTAAGTTACGCGTTCCGTCTAAGGTACCAAGAAAGCCAATCACACCTCTCTACCCACCTTTAAGAAGGACAGTTTTGGGAGCAAATTCGCCTTATGCTAGATTTGCTAAAATTATAAACAGCTGCAGTGACAAAATAGACCTACACATTGACTCTCTTGCCAAACTCTCCAAGTCTATTTATGATTGCATATCGGATGATTAATAGACTGAATAGTAGTTATTATCCTTCTTTGTATGGCTTAGTTATTTGATGTTTAGTGTAAATTACACACATTTTTATTTTTTTTTAATTTAATAAGAAAAAAATATATAATATCAGCAACGTATTATATTAATTGAGTCAAACACTCAAATTAGTGCATGCTGTGCCTTCCTTTAACTAATTGTTACATTTACCCTACATAATTGTAATAGTCATAATTTTTAATTATAAGTATTAGTGTAAACAATTGTTGGTGGCCAAATAAATAAATAAAATAAATAGTCATTTTATGTAACACAATGGAAACTTTTGAGTGGTAGAGCAACGCTGTAGACAGTTACGTCTACAGCACGAATGGGCCGGCTCGATCGGTACGATACCACTGTCTCACAAAAAACTGATGTAAAGTGGCAACTCGCTGTCACCTTTCGATCGGTGAGTGAGATTTCCGGTGGCCCAATCACACCCCCTCCTTTCCCAATCCCTCCTTTTAGCTTAGCAACGCACCCATGTTTTTTTTGGTGTCTTGGGTATTTATGGGCGGCGGAGATCACTTACCATCAGGTGACTCACCTGCTCGTTTATCAGTCTCAGCTATAAAAACAAACTCACGCTTGTATCACCAAAGGGGTAGATAGAGGCGCACTAGTAGAACACCCACATTTCAAGCTTAGTTCCGTCCCAGATGTGATAGAGGGCGAGCCTATCGCCATATCGGGCACAGATTCCGAGCCGATACTCTATTGAAAAAAAAACAATATCATTTTGCCCGGCCCGGGATCGAACCCGCGACCTAAGAACGGCGGTATTCGTACCAATCCAACTACGTCACCGAGATTATAAAAATAAAAAACAATATCATGTAGACACTCAATTAAAACCTCACACAAAGCTCCTTACTGCCAGAGCGCTCAAGACAAGCTATTAGCAATGACAGCGGAACCATCGCGGGCGTCTTCAAGATCAGCGCAGCACGGCCCATTGCACTCAGCTCCGTGAGTGGATTCACGACTCGGGTGGTGGCCATTTGTGTCGACACATTGAATGGGTCGATAGTATGATAGTTGTTTACATGTCGATTTAAATGAAGATGTTGGATATAAATGAGAGAGTAGATTGTGCCCAACACTCTTTTTCGAGCATTTTATTGAAGTTTTTATGATCGGCTGTCTGCCTGATGTCAACCCCCTCTAAGGGATCCAGTCCCGGTCAAATTTAATTAGAAAATTAGCTTTGCCCGACCTGGGATTCGAACCCAGGACCTCCAGCTCCACAGTTCAAATATGCTGCCACTATAGACTAAGGAGGCGACAATGGGAAGTCATTGTTAAGTAAATAAATATTCAGGTTTGATTGCATTCCTTCATCGTTATAGCAAGCGATAATTCACAATGGAAACACACTTAATCACACTTAATATAGAAAAGACGGAGGTGTGTACTCCTTTAGGGATTGGTCTCGAACCTTTCGGCAATTTCGGCGGTCCATACCATTCCCAACAGAGCTATCGCTGCTTACTTACTTACGGCCTTAAAACACAAAATACATGTTGTAAGTTGTAGGCATATTTAAATAAGGATCTTAATAATATCTTTAAAATGATGTAGGTATACTTAAACAATCGATACTAATGTAATAAATAAGTGAAGGTATGTTATTGGCAATTAGTTTATATTTTATAAAATATCATATTTTATTGTTGTTATGTCTGTAAGGCTTCTACCTTTAATAAATAAATAACAAACGTGGTACACAAGTAAACAACGTGGAACATCACACGTTCGTGTCATCGTGTCGGACACAATGGAACACCTCACCGCAATCCTTCGGTCGTTAGTGTTTTCAAAAGTCCTGCCGATAGTTCCCGATTGTGCCGTTCGAGCCGGAATCCTTCCCGGTTTGGACAAGTTCATTGCACCCGTGGGAAGAGCGGGTCGTGCATTACTACCACAGCACTCGGTGCTTAAAGAAGGCTTGTATGGTATGGTAGACTATAGCGGTTTAAAAGCGTTTTTTTATAGCAGTGACTGGCAAACGAGCAGATGGGTCACCTGATGGTAAGTGATCTCCACTGCCCAATGTCCATAGATACCCAAGACACAAAAAATCATGGGTGCGTTGCCAACCTAAAGGGAAGGAAATAGGGATTGGGAAAGGGAGGGGGGGGGGGGAGAATTGGGCCACCGGAAATTCACTCGATCGAAACGCGACAGCGAGGAGCCACTTTACCTCAGTTTGCTGTGAGACAGTGGTATCAAACCGGTCGAGCCGGCCTATTCGTGCTGTAGACGTAGTTGTCTACAGCGTGGCTCTACCACTCAGAACTTTCGAGCTTCGGCTAACTTCGTTTTTCCGAACATGACCGAACGTCGAGATTTTTTTATGTGTGTTACCCGATTTCTTCGGTAAATGTGGACCAATTTTAAAGATCCTTTCCAAATCTCATGAAGTAATTAGTTGGTATTGGAGATTGTGAGGGTGGAGGGGGGATTCGGGCCACAGGAAATCTCACTCACCGAACAAAAGCATCAGCGATGTCATTTGATATCAGTTTTTAGTGCCACCGTGGCATCGATATATTATTTACCTAGATGCACAGTTGACGCTCGGAAAATGGGACAGCAAAGAAGTGCTTAAGCACTCCTTTTCCCTACAGGCGGACGCCGATAGAATTCTAAATTTGAAAATTCAAATTTAAGAACGCTTGATCATTTCGTTTGAAAAGCTACTTTATAACACGTGCGTAGGGTTATATTTGTGTTGATTTAATTAGAACTTGTGATCTTTTTCTTTGTTTTATTCCTGAGACCACTTTTTAGGACGATATTTGCAAAGAACTGTGCATCTAGGGTATATTATATTGATGCACCGTGGTATTAAACCGGTACATTCGTACTGAAGATATACGTAGAGTGTAGGTATATCAGAATTTTTAGTACCATAGGGGGGCAAACATAGTTGCCTCCTTGGTCTTGTTGCAGCATATATGGACTGTGGATCGAGAGGTCTTGGGTTCGATGCCCAGGTCGACCTAAACTATTTTTCTAATTTGATTTGGCGGGGACTGGATCCACCAGAGGAGGGTTGGCATCAAGCAGGCGACTGGTCGTAAAAACTTACCCAAATCCTTTCTGCAACATGCTTAAAATAATCACAAGTTTAAAAACTTAACAGACCGACTTCAAATCCGATCGTGTCCAAATTTATATGGGACCCTTGTAATAAGCTCTATCGAACACAAAAATAATTTTGATAATCGGTCCATATTTGGCGAAGATATAGCGTAACATACATAAAAAATACAGATGAATTGAGGACCTTCACCTTTTTGGAAGTCAGTCGAAAATATGTTGCGCCGACCCTACATTAAGGTGGGATAAGGGCAGGTAGAAAGAAAGAAGGATAAACATAGAAACAAACTAGCATTCATAACATTAGGATACTAACCCTTCTGTATACATTTTCTTGTGTCGCCAACCAAGATCTTTACGTTACCAGATTTAAAGATGGCGGTGCTTTATGTAATCCGTATATGGGATTTAAAAATTCTAGTTTTTGTGCAATCTAACATTTATGGTCAAAATACCTTTGAGATAGGCGTGTCACGTGTGCTTCATATCATGTATCACGGACAGCCTCCGTGGCGCAGCGGGCGAGTAGCCGGCTGTGTAGCGAGAGGCCGCGGGTTCGATCTCCGCACCGAGACAAATGTTTGTGTGGCCCACAGATATTTGTTTAGGGTCTGTGTTGTGAGACCGAAAGTCTCTCGTAGTTTCTAATACCCACGACACAAGACTCGATCTTAGTGACGGGTCAGGAGTATGTGTGTTATTTATTATTTGATATCTTTATATCTTACAGTATTTGCACTTTTACAAGACCTCTGTAAAGGAAAGCCGGATCGAATTCTATGGAGTCTTCCATCTCAAAAATATTCATTACTCGTATGTTATTTCCTACACCAAAATAAAGCCGGATTTCTTTTTTCAATTAATAGCAAAGGCACTAATCTACAAGTACGGGTGGGGGCGAAAACTGCGCTCTCATCGCCAGCCAATGGCGATAATATCCATTAGTTACCCTTCTCCCCCCCATCGCCCCCTACAAGTACTGAATACGGTAATATGTTAACAGTCAACCGTGCTGACTACGAGGGTTATTTGGAAATAAATGTGGATTTGTTTTGTACGATCGATGTTTCATTGTTGTGGCGATTATTTATTTGATTTAAGTTTGAGTTACTATAGATCGAAATAACAAAGCAATTTTGGTGGGACATTTTTGGTTATGGGAGTGCTCCGCTATAGACATATATACATAGTTATAGTTATGTCTACAGCATGAATTACTGCCTTACTTGTTTGATACAGTGGTTCCATAGAAAAAATGTATAAGAAGTGTTGGAAACATCAAAAACTGTTATTTGTTCTGACTCATAATCTTGACTCCCAGGGACCTCCAGTCTAAGCCTCAAAACATTTATTTCAATATATATGAATAAATCAATTTATATAACTAATAATTGTAAAACACAATTTATTACGATGCAAAGATGCAAAGTTTAGTGGCCAATTAAGAATGAAAGGAGATATTATGTTTTGTAATGTGTATTTTATTCAATAAAATAAATAATACATACAGGCGATAACTTTCATATCTGCCTCGGATTTATTAATTCTGGCATTGATATAGCCACGAGACGAGGGGCATTAGACCCACCAACATACTCGCCTGAATCCGCTCCTGATATTACTCTTATTTTGTCCGCAGGGTAAAGCGAAACGGGACCAGTCGCTTGAAGAGCTGAGGCAGCACATCCACAAATTCTACGTGCCGCTTGGCAGGCAGTTCATGGTGCTGTTCCCAGAGGGTGGCTTCCTGCATAAGAGAAGGGAGGTCAGTCAGAGGTGAGTCTTGAATGCTGCAACAGTAACGGATTCAAATCCAAGAGCTGACTTTTCTAAGTAGTGTGTATTCGTTATAAGGTTAATGCTAGTTATAACGGCGAAAGGAAGTATCGTGAGAAAACCTGTATCATCATCATCAGCCATAGGACGTCCACTGCTGGACATAGGCCTCCCCCAAAGATTTCCAGATTGACCTGTTGGAAGCGGCCTGCATCCAGCCACTCCCTTCAACATAGAATAAGTGATGATAATTAGTAGTTATCCTTCGAAAACCTGTATACTTAGCAGTAATTTATTTACATAAAATTCGTAGATAATAATTAGATATTTTTCTTCTTGATTCTTAGAGACTTTGATTCTTGTAGATAAATAAAAATAAAAAGTTTACCAAGTCGCATAAAGACAGTGTAGCAGACTAAAGCCAAATTATCAACTCTTGATAAAAGAAGAAGCTTGTGCCCAAAAGTGATGGGGCTGATGTATTTACTGCAATGTTTTGAATGAGAAAATTTTTAATCAGAATCAATAATAAATTTATTTTTTATTTAATTTATTTTTTAAAATGAAAATGATGTAAAAATAATTACCTGTTTTATTTGTATTAAATTAGTTAAACTGTTGATCTAACAACAAACCACATTGATCTTAAATTATTAATGAAAATGTATTCCACCAAAATCCAGACTTGGACCCCACAATTATAGTCCAAATCCGCACCTGACCCCCGAAACAGTTTAATACATCAAACGTTATCATGAAATCCTCGGAGTATTACTCAGATACATGCCAAGTTTTGTTCTTGCGGACGTGTGCTGGCACGCATCCAACGAGCGACGCTCGGCACGTAGTTGATTGATGTCGCTTGAGGGGGTTAAGGCCACCGAGCGATAAACTTGAGCCGCCCCTGACGCGAATTACATCCAGACTCTATTATTGTATTAATAAGTTAATTTGTTTTTGTTGGAAGATTATGGGCCTTACTTTTAAAAACATTTTCGCTTATATTTTCGCTAAGAATAGCCTTTCGCTTTTTCCTTGTGTTACATTGTTTAAAAATGAATGAGACAACCTATGGTTAAAGATAAGCAGCGCTTAAAGATTTTTATAAGTAAGGGCGACTTGCACCACTATTACTAACCTACAGTTAGCCTTAACCTCAAGTTAAATTGAAAGAGAAATATATGAAGGACATGTAATTCATTACATGTAATTAATTAAATGTCATCATTTATTATCTGTAATTGCATGTAGTACATTACATGTAATGAATTACATGCCCTTCATATATTTCATTTTCAATTTAACTTGAGGTTAGGACTAACTGTAGTAATAGTGGTGCAAGTCGCCCTAAGAGGCTAGGTGTATAAGTTTGCAATAAATACCAATAAAACATATTTATTATGATATATCTAAAATCGTAATTTGATTGAAACGACAATTAAACTTGCATATAATATGGTACTTGACTATGTTTGATTTTATACTCATATTTATATTTAATAGTAAATAAAACAAAAATAAAACCCTTAACTGCATCGAAATTGGTTGAAAAACGAGACTGTAATTCATATTTTAAATTCTGGTGTGGGAGGCATATTTGAGATATCTTGCTATCCCTTCCCATCGCACGTACCGTTATGGCGTGACGTGATTATACCGATACTTCTCTTTCCCGCACTTTGAAGGTTACACCAATCTTCAAAGACTTATAACTTCTTTATTTTTGAAAATATTTCAATATTTCTTTCAGTTCTATATTTTAGACGTACATTTCATATAAAATGCTGCCTCGGTGGCGTAGTTGTATTTCGGTACGACTACCGTCCTGAGGTCTCGGGTTCGATCCCCGGGTGGGGCAAAGTGATATTGAATCTTTCCATATCAGTCCGGAGTCTGGAATTTGTGCCCGATATGGCGATAGGCTCGCCCCCTATCACATCTGGGACGGAACTAAACTCGGCGAAATGTGGGTATTCTAGTTCGCTAGTTTACCTCTGCCTACCCCTTCGGGGATACAGGCGTGAGCTTATGTTATGTTATGTTATGTTATTTCATATAAAATTATTTATTTTTTAATTAGTCAAGTATCTTATGTCGGTGGGTTTTTTAGACTGTGCTTTCCATCAGTTCGGATTAAAGTACCTAAGTATTTTATGTCAAAGTTTGTGAATACAAAAGCACTACATACACGCAATCCCGCAGGTTCGCTGAGAAAAACAATCTGCCGAAGTTGGAATTTGTGTCGTTGCCGCGGGCGGGCGCTATGAAGGTGATCATGGAGGAGATCGGGCCCAGGAGGGACGAGGGCGCCAGCACTTCCAAAGAGAATAAGAAAGGTGAACAAACTTTACTTGTTAAAGTAGTGGCGGTCGAACAGTAATGAAAAAAAATGTTAGGTACACCTATCTGCAGTTCTTGCAACGATGTCCAACATTTGTTGATGAATGGATGGAAAAAGGAGGAGGTCTTCAATTCGTCTGTATTTTAATCGACTTCAAAAAAAGGAAGAGGTTAACAATTCAAAACAATTTTTTTTTATTGTATGTTCGATTACTCGAAGACGCCTCGGCCGATTCGAGAATTTATTTTTGTTGTTTAAAAGTGTATACTTCCCAGGTTCCCATTGGCACCAAGTCAGGATCTGATGATGGAATCCTAAAATAGAGGGCAGCCCTCAAATTTTATAGGGACCCATAGTGTGTTTTATATATTTCCTAAAACTATTTAAGTATTTGCGTCTGGTCCTCATTAGCTCATGTTGCTGAGCTGATAATGGAAAATATAACTCCTTAACTATTAGGAGTTGGTGGATAATTCAGTATTACACTAAAAATAGACAAATAATAATTAACGTTTTACAAAACCTGAAAACCTACTTCAAAAACAAACACTTAAAAGTAAGAAAAAAACAACAATTTCATACTCTCTTTGCAGCCGGTACCTTTACAAATCTGCTTCGGCTTCAGCACCAATTCCGTGTACATTTTTGGAGTCGGTTTTCAGTTTTTGTTATTTTTATGTATGTCACGCGATATCTCCGCCAACTGTGGACCGATCTTCAAGATTCTTTTTGTGTTCGATAATTCAAGGGTGGTCCCATATAAATTTGGTCGGATCGGATTTGAAGTCGGTGCGTTAAGTTTTTAAACTTGTGATTATCTTCATCTTTTACGTCATAGTGATGGTGCACTATGATTATTAACCCCGAGTTTATTTTAAATATGAACCGGGCGATGCTTTGTTGAAAATCCATTTTCGGTCATGATTTTTATTCATTTTCTATGTCAATAGCAAATTGTCAGGGTAAACAGTGTCTTTTTGTCTATATACACTGCACGCGCCTGCATATCCAATATACTTAAAAGACATTGCCTCGGTATGATGTAAATAATTGTTAAAGAAAAGATCGTCAAGATTCAACGTGTATTTCTTAACAGATGACAAATGTAATAGAAGCCCAAAGAATAAGAGGATAATCGACAATAAGATCGGCGACAGCATCGAGTGGATCCTGGACGTGACCATAGCGTACCAGGACAGGGTGCCGCTGCACCTGCAGGACGTGGTGTGCGGCATCCGGCCTGCGTGCACCACGCACCTGCACTACCGGCTGTATCCGGCGAGCGAGGTGAAGCATCCCCTACCCACCAACACATCACATAATATAAACACACACACACACACACACACACACACACACACACACACACACACACACACACACACGCACGCACGCACGCACGCACGCACCACACACACACACACAGACGCACCACACACACACACACACACGCACCACACACACACACACACACACACACACGCACCACACACACACACACACACACACACACACACACACACACACACACACGCACCACACACACACACACACACACACACACACACACACGCACCACACACACACACACACACACACATACACACACACACACACACACACACACATACACACACACACACACACACACACACACACACACGCGCACACACACACACACACACACACACACACACACACACACACACACACACACACACACACACACACACACACACACACACACACATACACACACGCACGCACGCACACGCACACGCACACGCACACGCACACGCACACGCACACGCACACGCACACGCACACGCACACGCACACTCTATACTGCAAATGTTAATACCGTACTTGAATATCTAAATAATACTGTAATAATATAACATAGCAGATTCCTACTTATCTCATTAAGCACTGACTATTGTGCAATATATTTTTTTTTAAAAGTATGATAGATGTGCATAACATAACATAAGCTCACGCCTGTATCCCCGAAGGGGTAGGCAGAGGCGCACTAGCGAACTAGTACACTCACATTTCGCCGAGCTTAGTTCCATCCCAGATGTGATAGGGGGCGAGCCTATCGCCATATCGGGCACAAATTTCAGACTCCGGGCTGATATGGAAAAATCCAATATCATTTTGCCCGACCCGGGGATCGAACCCGAGACCTCGGAACCGTAGTCGTACCGAAATACCACCACGCCACCGAGGCAGTCATGATGTGCATACATATTATGAAATTGTGCATTTAGCTATGTGGTATATAATATTCAATCAAAATACATGTGTTTGTTTGTGATGTATGTATGTGTGTATTTATAGCGATACAATAGTCTTACAAAATGATAATAAATATTTATTAATTTATTTCTTCAACACACACACACAATCATTACAGGATATACCCAATCCGAACTGGCGGGACAATTACACAAATCTACAAAACAAAACCACAAAAACATTATCTTAAACACCTTAGTAAACAAAAATTGTGGAGAGCAATAAATTGAATTTGCATTTAGACGAGTATAACGACAAAATTTGGAAGACAACAGTTGGAAATGGTAGGTACGGACTGCCGAGACAAGTGTCGGAGGTTCGAGACCAACCCCAGATTGGAGCATACACCTCTGACTTTTCTATGTTAAGTGTATTTTCATTGTGAAATATCGCTTGCTATAACGGTGAAGGAAAACATCGTGAGGAAACCTGCATACCCGAGAATTTCTTCACAAGAATTTCGAAGGTATGTGAAGTCTAGCAACCCGCATTAGGCCAGCGTGGTAGACTAAGGCCTAACCCCTCTCATTAGTAGAGGAGGCCCGTGCTCAGAAGTGGGACAGTAATATTACAGAGCTAATATTATTATTTTTATTTTATTATTAACCACAAAATTATAACATAAAAAAAATGTATTACGTGATTTAACACTCACTTATTCTGCAGGTGCCATCAGACACAGAGGGTATGACCCAGTGGTTGTACGACAGGTTCATAGAGAAGGACGCGATGCTTGAGGAGTTCTACAAGACGGGCAAGTTCCCCACGAAGGGCTCAGGGTCCCACGTGGTAAGGCAAGTGAGACAGGACAACCTCCGGTATCTGATACTCCATTCATTCTTCATAGCGTCCACTTTCCTACAGTATAAGATTTTCAGTGCGTTGTGGAGTTATTTCTGGTAATGAACTTTCGGGTAGTGAAATGTCTTTTCAGGGCCCTTACTAACTGAACAGTTTTCAATAACGATGAATTTTCAAACCGACGTCAAAATGAAACCATCTATTAATTTGTTTTTGGCTGAAACTGGCAATGAGCAGATCGGTCACCAGGGTGTCTACTCTATAAAACGATTTCGGATACTCTACCGTACAGATTAATATAGATCCACGTGAATCAAATAAATGTCAACCACTGAAGAGTGGGCTGTGAAACAGTTTACAGCATTCTCCGAAACGAAACTTATAGATATCTGTCAGACACGTGAGCCACATAGAATAGCAGAACGTCCGAAAGAAGTCCGCAACTGCGGATTTCGTTTTACAAACTAGGCCCTATGGTACACTTACCATCTCCACCATCCATAGACACCAAAGACACAAAAAGAATCATGGATTCGTTGCCAGTCTAAAAAGAGGGACAAGGATTAGGAGTGGGAGAGCGGAATTGGGCTACCGAAAATCTCAATTACTTTGTCGGTTTTCTGTGAGACAGTGGTATCAAACCGGTCGAGCTGCCCATTCGTGCTGTTGAGGCTCTACTCAAGAGTTTTGTCTGCGCAACACACTTTCTCAAGCATGTTGCAGAAAGGATTTGGATTTTTACGACCGGCTGCCTGCCTGACGTCAACCCCCTCCAGTCCCCGATAAATTAAATTAGAAAATTCTCTTTACCCGACCTGGGAATCGAACCAAGGACCTCCCGTTCACAGCCCATTACACTGCCACTAGACCAAGGAGGCGATTATTATGTATTTAATAATGCTAAAGAAATATCCAACATTTTTGTTTATAATTTCCGACTATGGTCTAATTATCTTTTAGTACCAGACTACCTCTACGAATCTCTGTAAATTCTTTGTTATTCGACCATTATTATACATCCCTGAAAAGATATTTCACTTTCACTTTAGTTTTATTTTTCTATAATTCAACGATTAAATATAGATTATTAAATTGCTTTTGAATATTGGCTTTCAACAACGAAATCTAAAGTTTAAAAATACACTCTTTAAAATCAAAGACATTCAACAGCATAAAACTTGTGATCCAAAAGTTATGACCTAGTGGTCATAAGTCGCGCAGTTTATTTGAAATATACGCGCGCCAGGCCGGCCAGCGTAATAATATTGAGAGTATAAACTTATCTTACGTGATTCTTAACCATTCACAAAAAATTCTAGGGTGTCAATTGTAATAATCGCCCTCGCATTGTAATAAGTGGTTGATGGCGGTACCGAAGTTAGAGTTCAATTTTATTGTTTTGTATGGAAACTTGCTTGATCCTCTATAGTTAGGAATATTAAATCTCTTTATTTAGAATACATCATTTTATGGGATCAAAATGTTGATGTTTGGTTGAGAGGGGTATGGGGGTATTCCTGTATCTGCATCGGTCATCCGCCTGTCTTGTCGCAAGCCAGGAGATTTGCTTCTTCCCTCTTCGGATTCAGAGTGTGAAGAAGCATAAATAGGCCGGTATGCTTCTGGCGACCATTGTTTGTCAGTGGTCGCTAGTTTTTTTGGACTGCACTACGCTTACCATCAGGTGCAGTGAAGTCACTTTGCCGTGCCAATAATAAAAAAATAATTATATATTGTAAAAATTGTTGATATTCAAAAGTGATTTGAAAATATGCGAAGTGTGTGGAGAGAAGTACATTTTAGTTTAATTTTTGTGTACTTGTGGAATATTTTTTAAGTTTTTTTTTATTTAGTACTTCTATAAGGTTACCTCAGTTGGAGTATGACATATCGAGTGAACTCTCGATTTTGTGCCTTGGGCACTGTAAAATAATTGTATCGACCAATAGCACTTTCTTATGTTGCAGCATTAAGGTCAGCACACATTTGCGATAAGTATATTAACCGGTGATCTATTCCGGTATGATTTATTCCGGTAACCGGGAAAATGTGTGCTCACTGTAATGTTGCAATCGTGTTTATCAAGGCGTGCTGTGACAAACAAGTCAATATGTAAGTGAAAATATCTAGCATAGATCTCGTGCTTTGCGCCGTACCAAATTTTGAATCCCTCGTGACAATAATAGACGAGTTACTTATCTTCACTTTTATCACGTTTCACGTTCTATCTAATCAGATTCCCTCGCTTCGTACTTTGAATTTGAAAAAATCGAATTCTATACGAAGTATTCTCGAGTCAATTCGGGTCCGGAATTTTTAATGTGCTCGGTGAAATAAGGTGCGCGATATCAACGTGATTTTTGATGATTAAAAATATGTAATTATAGATCGGAATCCGCTTTTCGGACAGAAAAACGGAAGACCAAAATCAGGCAAAAATGTAACTTCAGTCATGGGAAATCAGAGCCACATTTCGGTTTTCTGTTCGAAATAAATAACCTTTTGAGCACAAATTATATTTTTCCGACAACGACCCTTGCTCATTCCGGTTGGTGAACCGGAAAATCTGCGCTTACATAAACAATAATTTAAATCCTGATTTATTTTATGCGTAACGCCATACAAACCGAAGTCTTTTCGATGTCTAAATTAGAATTAAGTCACTATACTAATATAATTTAGCTGATAAGCGTCACCGTTTTTGTTATAAAATGTGGGGATCGTTCCTTTAATTAGCTTTTAATGTACAGTTATAGAACGAAATGTACACAGTATGTAAACTAGCATTTGTAACGTGTTGGTAATATAATGGATACGTGTAAATTGGCAAAAAATTAAACTTATCGTGTAAATAAGGTGACTATTGAGGGTACGGGTAGTTATTCTGGTTGAAAATTGAACATGTTTTCTTCAACATTATAATTAATAATAATTAAAAACGAATTTTATGAAATATACTAAACGACGAAGCTATGAATCTGCTTCACGTGCCAACTAGCTCCTTCAGTGACAATTATTATTTAAATATGTCGCTATGTTCAAAAACATATTATTATGTCTTGTATTTTTGTTTCAAAAGCTCAAAACATGTTCATTTTTTACTGTTCATTGTATCGATGGCTTTGACTGTCCAAAATTTAGTTCTAAATGTTTATCCAGTCGAGGTGGGTTTACATACTGTCAAAATATATTTAAGTAATTATAATATGAAAATTGGGACTCCTATGCCAAAATATATTTGCCGTAAGTGCCTAGGCTTGTTTGAATAATTTTATTGGAGCCAAAATATAATTTAATTTGCGCTACATTGTATTTTCATCAAATTATTCCTAGGTATAATTTCGAAATTTCTTTTAAAATTATATTTTGAGATTTCTATATGTATTTGAAGGAAATTTAAAAGGATAGGTGGCGTAAACTCTTGTCTATGTGTTGTGCTATAAGGCGGCTAAAACTGTTAAATATTTAAACAAATTAAGAATTAGTTTATACTATCATTTTCCTTGTGTACTTGTAATAAAATATATTTTTACCGACTTTCTATTACTGAATTTCATTAAGTGAGGTACTGTGTTTTTAAGCATTTATCTTCAAAATTTAAAGAAATTAATAATCAAAAGTTGTCTATAAAACTTGCACAATAAAATCGCAATTTTTCATTAATGTCGTAATTAATCATTTGGGTTTAAATAACAGTACCTAACAATAATATAACAATTATTAGTGAAGCATTTATTCTATTTTTTTACTGGAACACTGGACTGATTTCTCCACACTTCCACTGTCATACGATATTTAAAATAATTATATCATATTTAATAAAAAAATACGGCTATCTTATGCTATGCTACAATGTAGAAGAGCAGCGTCTTCTGATACAAGTATCTATGAATACTTACTAGAAGATACTAATCTTGTATCTATTTTAGTAACAGAGTTAAAAAAATATTTCATTGTGTCGCGTCTTGATTGCATAATGTAGTCAGTTGAAAAATAATTATCATGTCGCTCTCTTCTATTTTTTGTACAAAGAAAAGTTATATGTATACGGATTTGAATGGATTTCTTATTATACTTTCTGGTACCTCACGTGAACAAATTATGAAATTTGAACTCAAAAATCTAACCAAAAATGAGAGAAGTTTGAATTATAATGAGTTTACATAATGATTTATGGAAATACCACAAAATATTATTACTCAAAAATTTACAGAATCTGTAATAACAAATATATCTTACTAAAAAGATTTTTCTACAACATCAAAGCAGTATTATCATCTGATTACAATATTATCGCTTAAAATATAACCGTTTTTCTCATTGATTAAACACGTGAAATACCCGTCGATGAAATTAATTGGGCATTATTAACACTTACCGGTCATTGTTGAGTTAAGTGGATCAAACAATTAATTAGTGATCAATTTATCACATCATCCAGTCGTTGTGAATTTTTCATTCGTAATACAAATCATGGAATTTACCATGAGCAGTGTTATGTATGTTTTTAATTTAGTTAATTTTGTGATTTATAATTAGTAATTTTAATGCTTGTGAAATATCAGACATTATTTTCAATTTGTAGCGAAGCCTTGCGTAGAAAAATAGATAAGTGTACATGTACACATTAATACTGATTAGGCTTAAAATATTTACTTTTTCCATTATACGTCATCGGCAAGTATGTATCTTAATTTCTAACATGCCATTTTTTCTTATTTTGGGTTAATGTTCAGACAAATATGATTGTCGTATTTCGGTAATTGTTGTTATTTTTAACGAGTTAAGTTTGTCAAATGGTAGTTGATAAGTTTTAGTTAATGCGAGTAACAAACTTTTGTGATGCTTTGTAATGTGTTTATAATGACTCTTGTGTTATGTTTATTATTATGAAAAGTTCGTGTTGGCGACTTGGAACAATATTTAAATGGAATAACTAGGTTGAAGGAAGGTTGAATGGTATATGAATTATGATGATCAGTTATCTGCGTCTCAGTTGCTTGTAAATATCTAAAAGTTAGCAATTGAGGGAGTGGGGAACAATTATTATAAGCTATGTGATTTTTTTTATACCACACTGCACTACTTACAAACACAATAATATAAATTCATAATCTTTAGTAATTTCTTGAATTTTAGAATATGTAATATGTTACCAATAAATTATAATTTGTAATACTCAATGTTATAACATAAATTAGTACAAACTAATCTTGCACGGTTTAAATTGTTCAAGCCAAGTCGCCAAATATCGACAATTTTTTTCCTATATTTCGGATCCAAGCCATAAAATACATGTAATATATTGTATAACCGGAATTTTACATTCAAATATTTTTCCCGGTTTTCATTTTTTCCGGTTAATGAATGAGTCACTTGTATGTTCTAGGCTTAACTTTATTAATGTGACATTTAAAATATATTATTGCTTAAGAACCAAAATTAATTAAAAAATCAGTGTTTACACAGGTTGTTCCAAAATACTTGGCTTTTTATATTTTTTTTTCATACATTTATGATGAGCGTATAAGACATACACCATATTACTTTTACAATATATGTTATGAAAAAAGACCTGATACTGATTATTTTCATTTTTATGCAATAATATATTAGAAAATGGTTTCAAAATATAAAGTGAGATTACACAGTATTGCAAGACAGATCTTGTGAAAATGGATATAATCCTACGTAATGTATAAATGGTGATTTTTATTAGTCAATATATTTTTGTTTTTTTCCAAAAAATCCAAAAAGCAGTTATGATTGTCATGTCAGTGTTATAATATACAGCATATTCTATAATGACAAGTTTGAAAACTGAACGGACCGACTTCAAATTTGATCGGATAATGACCGAATTGATATGGGACCATCCTTGAAACAAGCTCTATCGCACACAAAAAGAATTTTGAAAATCGGTCCATATTTGGCGGAGATACCGCGTAACATACATAAAAATATAGACGAATTGTGAACCTCCTTCTTTGAAGTCGGTCAAAAACTACAAAGCGTTACATACAAACAGTCATCAGTTAATATGCAATTATTAATGCTAAATTTTTTGGGGTTGCTGGCTGTTTTTATATTATAAATATTTGTAATACTTCAGCAAATTACTATTTCATTTATTTGAAAAAATGACTACAAAAACTATTTGCCATTTAAACGACTCATAATTATTATTTTCGGATTGAGAAATGCGGCTCTGATTTCCATAAAGTCTTCTAAAAAAATTACTTTTCATCCGAAAATATTTCCTTTTTTACATGCGGAATATATCCTGATATACCGAATTACTGTCTACCTACCCTTAATAACTTCGTGTTTGATGTGTAAATGTCATGCATGTGTTAAACAGATGGCGAAGCGATTGTGTGGCGATGCGTTTTTTGTTTGAATGTCTGAATCATATCACTGAAACGCAACGCTGTATCCTACATATATATCGCCACGCTTTCGCTTCGCTTTCTGTTTATCACGGGCAGTATTTTAAACGATGCTCGAACGTCTTGAGACTAATTTGGGACAGGGCTTATCGTACCTTTAAGCCTGTGCTATATCAAAACTAATTTAAGCCTTAAATGGGTGATTATATTCGTTAATAACGAGTAGAATCGCATTATTTTACTTATATCATAAATTCAGTACTTATTTGAGTCTGTAAAGTCCCAATTGGGTCTCAACTGACGTTCGAGTTTGAGCCTCAGTATGGCAGGACGCTTGGCTCGCTGTATATATTTGCGGACTATGTTCCACATTTTTTGTCAATAAAGCACATTTGTGGCACTTATTTGTTGTTTATTTTTAATAACATCATATTGTCATTTATTTAGAAAACCAACAGCGATATAAATATATATTATATCCTTAAGTATATGTAAAACAGTAAAGCTAATGACAAGTATTCCTTGATTAACTTCGTCATACATAAATGCACTGGAGTAACAACACTCAAAATCTAAATAGACATAGTAACATAACATAACATAATATAAGCTCACGCCTGTATTCCCGAAGGGGTAGGTAGAGGCGCACTAGTGAACTACAACACCCATTTTTCGCCGAGCTTAGTTCCGTCCCAGATGTGATAGGGGGCGAGCCTATCGCCATATCGGGCACAAATTCCAGACTCCGGGCTGATATGGAAAAATCTAATATCACTTTGCCCGACCCGGGGATCGAACACGAGACCTCAGAACCGTAGTCGTGCCGAAATACCATCACGCCACCGAGGCAGTCATAAGTCAATAGATATAGTGATGCGAATAATGATAAAAATAAAAAAACAGTCTATATCTAGACAGAGATGATGCAGTGAGTGATGTGGAGAATGTAATCCCTAAAGATGTAAAATGGAGATTCTAAATTTGAATAAAAAAACAATTGAAATAAAACGAGACAGACTCCCAAAGAATGCGTACTTTCATAACAAAATAAACTAATAAGAAATTATAACACGCCGTATAATGAAATTAACGTCTAATCCTTATATATTAGTAAAAAATAAATTAGATTTGTGCCTGATTTTAGATATGGCTATAGGCTGGATCACATCATCATCATCAGCCACAGGACGTCCACTTTTAAACATAAGCCTCCCCCAAAGATTTCCAGATCGACCTGTTGGAAGCGGCCTGCATCTAGCGACTTCCTGCGACCTTTATCAGGTCGTCGGTCCACCTTGTCCTTGGATCACATATGGGTCGGAAATAATATCGATGATATATAGGTGTTAGTTCTCCAGTTCGCCTCTGTCTACCCTTCGGGGATAGTAGCGTAAGTCTATGATGTATATAAAGCATCTTGTTCAAAAATACGCTTATGCTGAAACTGCTTCCGTGGCGCAGTGGGAGTAGCCGGCTGTGAAGCGAGAGGTCGCGGGTTCGATTCCCGCATTGTGACAAATATTTGCGTGGCCCACAGATATTTGTTTCAAGTCTTTGATGTGAGACCGAAAGTCTCTCATAGTTTCTGACACTCACGATACAGGTTACACCTAGTGTGGGGTCGGGACTAGGTGTGTGACTGTTGGGGGTATTTATTTATTTACTGGAAAAATTGTATCAAAATACCATAAAGCAGTCATAAGGAAACCCTCCGTGTATCTTGAGAATCAATTTCCTAAGGCAAGAATGCAAACATCGGTCCGATATAAAGCAAGGGATTCCGACGCACGCTCCTGTGTTTGTTTGCACACTATGGCAATTTCGTAAGAGATACCATATTGTGTGATGTGCTTTACTTATACAGAGTGTTTCATAAATTTGGTATCAATAATGACTACACTTAAAGAGAGGATGGCTGGCAATCGAGTGGAAAAGATGAAAATTTCATAAGGCTCATAGTTTTTGAATAATGGAAATTCGAATTTGTGACGAAAACATTTTCTGGCTCTTTGGGATAGCTGCAATGCATTTGCAAACCACTTAGGGCGACTTGCACCACTATTACTAACCTACAGTTAGTCCTAACCTCAGGTTAAACTTAAAAAGAAATATATGAAGGACATGTAATTCATTATATGTAATTAATTAAATGTCATCATATATTATCTGTAAATACATGTAGTACGTTACATGTAAAGAATTACATGTCCTTCATATATTTCTTTTTTAATTTAACTTGAGGTTAGGACTAACTGTAGGTTAGTAATAGTAGTGCTAGTCGCCCTTAAGTGGTAATTTATTATTTCTAGCAAACAGAAAGCCATTGCTATGCTAATTGAGACGATTCACAGGCCGCATTCCGATTTTAAAATTTCCATTCTTAATAATTTATTAAAAAATTAAGATCAATTTTTAGTTTTTAACTTTACCATTGCTCTTTAAATCTTTCTCCTGTATGTGGAATTGTTATTGGTACCAACTTAATGAAACAACCGGTATATAAAACTAGCTGTTGCCCGTGTGTCCGTTCACGTAAAAAATATTTTCCGTATATTATTTTTAATTTATTAAGGATAGTTTTAAATCAAATTTTCTAATTTTATTTTCCCGGGACCGGATCCCCAGAGGGAGTTAACGTCAGGCAGGCAGCGGGTCGTAAAAACTAAGCAAAATCCTTTCTGAAATATGCTTGAAAACTATGTTAAACGAACCTCCCATTAAGGTGGGATAAGGGCAAGTAGAAAGAAAGTTATGATCACATAGCTTTGAGAATTTTGAGTATGGATGACTGGATAGCAACTCTAATACCTCTAATTCTCTAATCTATTGACATGATAGATACCGCCAAATGTTCATACACTTAAGGTCGACTTATGTCGTTTAAGTTCGCCTTATCTGTAAAAATTGTATAGCGAAAATCAATGTGAGAAGACGTTAAAGTTGAGTAGGTTTGACCATTCGGGCGAATATAACTAATATTAAATATCTTCGCAATCATCATCAGCGTCATCATAATTAGCCATAGGACGTCCACTGCTGAACAAAGGCCTCCCCCAAAGATTTCCAGATCGACCTGTTGGAAGCGGCCTGCATCCAGCGACTTCCTGCGACCTTTATCAGGTCGTCGGTATCGGTTTTTACCTTTATCTTTGCAATACCATTACAAAAATCGAAAAACACACCAAAGACTTATCATAGACAAACAAATATCAAACTAAACCTTTGCGACCTAACTCAAAGACATCTGCTCCCGGCACGAGAAAAGTAGAGGACACAGGGCCGGAAATTCACCTGCTACGGAAGACGAGCAGACTTCTATTTCCGGCGCTGCTTTCAGCTGAAAGTGCGTTACCTTTGTCAAAGAAAACGTCTGGGTTATTTAATGTTTTCAGAAATTTATGTAGTTAACAAATATAGTTTTTTCGCTTATAAGCTTTTATGGCGTTTCCTTAGTCCAGTGGAAGCATATTTGGATTGTAGACCGGGAGGTCTTAGGTTCGATTCCTAGGTCAGAAAAACAATTTTTCTTATTTGATTTTCCCGGGATCGAATACCCTAGAGGAGGGTTAACGTCAGGCTGATAGCCGGTCGTAAAAACTTAGCCAAAACCTTTCTGCAACATACTTGAAATGAGTGTTGCGCCGACCCCACGTTAAAGTGGGATAAGGACAGGTAGAAAGAAAGAAAGATTAAATAAAACTTTGTTTACTATTTAACGTTTCCCTATCCAATACATCGATACGTACAGGTCCCGACGTCACGCCCCATCACGCGTCATCGGCATTCAATTAGCCACGGGCGATGCCCACGGACCCCTAACAGGGGTTCCCGATGCACCGTCACGCAACGGGGATCTTGTAACGTGTGTGTTTCCTTTTATACTTATACATTTTTAAGGGTTTCGAACGACATAACAATCCACTAAGCTAACGACCACTAATGCTGAGATCTATAGATCAAACTTAACAAGTCTGAGATCTATAGATCAAACTTAACTAAGTCTGAAATCTATAGATCAAACTTAACTAAGTCTGAGATCTATAGATCAAACTGAACTAAGTCTGAGTCAAAAAAACTAACTCAGTGAGGATTTGGAATTTTTAAACGAACTTCGACTCAGTCCGAGCCATTTTTCATAAGAAACACTTTATAAGAAGTCTGACAAAAAAAAGTTTTCTTGTAAAAAATGACTCGGACTAAGTAAAAGTTCGATTTAAAAAATCCAAATCCTCACTAAGTTCGTTCTCTGACTTGGACTCAGTCGAAGTTCGCTCTATAGATCTCAGCCTAAATTACTGTTCTAGACTAGTCTGAAAATTCGACCATAATTATTGAATGTGAACTTAAGATCACAAATTAAAAACGACTTCAAAATATGTCAGATCTTTATAATATAGGACCAACCTTAAAGCTCTATAAATCATTAAAATTAGCTTTAAATCGGACCTCATTTGCCAGAAATATCAGGTAATGGACAATGGAATTAATGGTAAATGGACAGCCTACGTGGCGTAGCGGGCGAGTAGCCGGCTGTGAAGCGTGAGGTCGCGGGTTCGATTCCCGCACCGAGACAAATGTCTGTGTGGCCCATAGATATTTGTTTCGGGTCTGGGTGAGACGGAAAGTCACTCGTAGTTTCTGATACCCAAAATACAGGTTACACCTAGTGTGGGGGGCAGGACTAGGTATGTGACTATGGGTGTATTTATTTATAATCGGTAAGTACAGTGTTGATTTGTAGAGCCGCACGAATGGGCCGGCTCGACCGGTTTGATACCACTGACTCACAGAAAACCGACGTAAAGTGAGATTACCGGTGGCCCAATTTCCTCCTCCTTTGCCCAATCCCTATTTCCCTCCTTTTAGGTTGGCAACGCCACCCATGATTCTTTTTGAGTCTTGGGTGTCTATGGGCGATGGAGCCATATCGTGCACAAATTCAGACTAATACCCAATATCACTTTACCCGACCGGGGATCGAACCCGAGACCTTAGGATAGTCGTACCGCACGCAATACTGAGGCAGTACCAATATTAGAATTTACAAATACATACCGTACAGAACACACAAAACCCAAAATCACAATCAAAGTCCGTAATTATATTAGGTCCTAAACAAACCGGAATCAAGGGAATCTTCGTATATATTGGCCATGCCGTTTGTTCAGCCCATTTGTATTATCACATAACTTGCTTATGGTGTTTGTGTAGGGGATTAGCGATTAATTAAACCGGAATGACGATTTGACTTTGGTTTTGGTTTGGTGTTTCGTAATTTTCGTTATATAGATATAAGATAGGTCTCTGAGATCAAATGCGTGATTGTTTGGATTGGATTTCTTCAACATTTTTATGGAGAGTATAAGTTTAAATCGGAATAATTATGCTCGTTCGCTTCCTTGGTCTAATGGCGTATGCGGGCTGTATATAACCTGTATCATCATCATCATCAGCCATAGGACGTCCACTGCAACATAGGCCTCCCCCAAAGATTTCCAGATCGACCTGTTGGAAGCGGCCTGCATCCAGCGACTTTCTGCGACCTTTATCAGGTCGTCAAATTCGGACCTTTAGATAACCGCGAAATCCTGGGTTTATTTCCCAGGTCGGTAGGGGTGTTTTTTTTACATGATTTGCCGAGGACTGGATTTTTGAAGGAGGTAAAAAAAACTGCCTCGGTGGTGTAGTGGTATTACGATATGACTACCATCCTAATGTCTCGGGTTTGATCCCCGGGTCGGGCAAAGTGATATTGAATTTTTCAGTATTAGCCCGAAGTCTGGAATTTGTGTCCGTAATGGCGATAGGCTCGCCCCCTATCACATCTGGGACGTAAATAAGCACAGTGAAATGTGAGTGATCTAGTTCTCTGGTTCGCTTCTGCCTACCCCTTCCGAGATACAGGCGTGAATATGTAAAAATTTTTTTTTTCATCGCATATAATATAATTCAGAATCTCTTTATTGGAAATCAATTAAAAACAGACAAAGAATAATATACATAGGTCTCGTACGTAATCATTAGAAAAGTGGCACTAAATTCAATTCTATCAAGTTTTAAAATATTGATTTCCAATAAATTGGCAATAAACATTTGAGACAAATTCATTTATTGTAATTGATTGCAGTATTAAAATTCAATAGCAGTAAAGTGGAGTGTAATAAGATTTTATTAGGCGGCGGCAGGCGGCGCGAAATTAAAGCTGGCTTCACTGTCTGGAGAGGTATTTGAAACAATCAGTTAGCCGGCGTGATGCTGCGTTTGAATTCGTATTTTGAGCAAGTATTAGTACCGTCCTTTGCATGTTGCAGAAAGGATTTGTCTTTGGTTTTACGACCGGCTACTTGCCTGACGTCAACCGTCAAACGTCTCTCGGGATTCAGTATCGGCCAAATCAAATTGGAAAAAATCACTTTGCCCGACCTAGGAATCGAACCCAGGATTACCATTTAGGTCTACCCCTAAATGCTGCCACTGGACCAAGGAGGCGACCAACACAATACCAAAACATATTGGGCCTTACTTATAAAAACAGTTTAGCTGAGCAAATGGCTTAGAATAGCCTGTCACTTTTCTCCTTGTGTCACATTGTTTGAAAATAAAAGGGATAGACTATTCTTTAACATTTGCTAAGTTAAACTATTTTTATAAGTAAGGCTCATAGACTACTTTTTTTATAGTACAGATTTACAAACCAGCAGATGGGTCACCTGATGGTAAGTGATCTCCACCGCCCATAGACATCCAAGACACAAAAAGAATCATGGGTGCGTTGCCAACCTAAAAGGAGGGAATGGAAGGGGTGGGAATAGGGATTGGGAAAGGGAGGGAGGAAATTGGCCACCGGAAATCTCACTCACCGAACGAATCACGACAGCAAGCTGCCACTTTACGTGGGTTTTCTGTGAGACAGTGGTATCTAACCGGTCAAGCCGGCCATTCGTGCTGTAGACGTTACTGTCTACAGCGTGGCTCTACCACTCAAAAATTTAGTATTCCAAGCAACTATTCCTATATTTGCCTTTGACTGCCTCGGTGGCGTGGTGGTATTTCGGTACGACTATGGTTCTGAGGTCTCGAGTTCGATCCCCGGGTCGGGCAAAGTGATATTGGATTTTTCCATATCAGCCCGGAATTTGTGCCCGATATGGCGATAGGCTCGCCTCCTATCTCATCTGGGACGGAACTAAGCTCGGCGAAATGTGGGTGATCTAGTTCGCTAGTGCGCCTCTGCCTACCCTTTCGGTGATACAGGCGTGAGCTTATGTTATGTTATTCCTATA
Source organism: Clanis bilineata (assembly GCA_036417725.1). NCBI lineage: Eukaryota > Metazoa > Arthropoda > Insecta > Lepidoptera > Sphingidae > Clanis > Clanis bilineata. Next base: position 15,002,917 of record CM071154.1, on the reverse strand, counting down.
TTTTAGGACCTAAATTACAAGACCTACACTTATTTATAGACTACGCATGTCACAGTTAACGTAATTCCACTGGAACATTTTCATCAAGTAAACAGCGTGTTTACTGCGTGAGAAGGGCGTGACGGCAGCGTGACGGGCGCGTGACGTGAATACAGCGTAGTTAGAGCGTGTTTGTGTCTCATTAGAAGCTGTTCAATGAGTTTTGTTAGATGAAATTCTTCTTATTTACGAGTATTTTGGTCGGTAATCTCGCACGTAGTTCTTCAGGAGTGGATTTTATGTATTTCTAGAATTAAACCGCCGCGCTGGTGGTGGGGACTTTGAGTCCTGTATTGAAATGCCAAGTAGGGAAACCAATTATCAATTTTGAAAATCAAATTTAAATTGCCTGGCTAGGAGATTAGTTTACGGCTCATCTGATTGAACTTGTGGCAAAAAAACAGTATCCTTGGCAAAATTGCATATTTTTACTTTATCTGAAAGTCACAAAAATTAGGTCCTTGACTAAAGAGATTAAATATTATTACTATAGAGGGTATATCTAAGTTCAAACTTAGATAGACATCAGTAACTCCCGCTTATTGCAATACGATTGCCCTTATTATAATTTACACCATAAAATGTTCTGTGAATGTCCAAGAACCACGTAAAACAATTTTATTGTTTAAACACGCCTATTACGCCAACACGAACTTACGCGCGTATGTTTGAAATACGACTAAGGGCGACTTGCACCACTATTACTAACCTACAGTTAGTCCTAACCTGAAGTTAAATTGAAAAAGAAATATATGAAGGATATGTAATTTATTACATGTAATTAATGAAATGTCATCATATATTACCTGTAATTACATGTAGTACATTATATGTAATGAATTACATGTCCTTCATATATTTCTGTTTCAAATTAACTTGAGGTTAGGGCAAACTGTAGGTTAGTAATAGTGGTGCAAGTCACCCTAAGTGATTTATGACCACGAGGTCACAACTTTTGGATCATAAGTTACGTGCTGTTGTCCTTTCTATGTACTGTTATTGTCTTTAGACCATGACACACGCTTTCTTCTTTATTTTTTATTAGCACACTTGCTATAGTTTTAATATGGATCAATAAAAATGATTTCTTAGGTTTACGCGAATGTTATTCATTGAAATAAAACACGGGTCGGACTCGTGACCACGAAGGCTGTAAAAAACTTATTTAAAAAAAAAACATTTTAAATTTAATTTTTTTTATCTGTAAGTCACGTGACTTTAAACACCAAACGACGCATGACGTAACATTACTCACAATAGACGATATACAAATAATTTGAATATAATGATGTAAGAGCACTTTATATTATGTAACGAATAGAGAGTGAGACGGGTCCGGACGTATGCTACTTCTAATATAAGTGAGTGGGACCGAAACAAATGAAGAGCGACGGATAGGGACGCCTCGGTAAATACATTTTAAAGTGGAATTAAGTGCTTGGCGCTCTGGTTGTTTCGCAACTTATATTTTTATGTACGTGTATTTACAAGTGGTAGAGCCACGCTGTAGACAGTAACGTCTATAGCACGAATGGGCCGGCTCAACCGGTTAGATACCACTGTCTCACAGAAAACCGACGTAAAGTGGCAGCTTGCTGTCGCGTTTCGTTCGGTGAGTGAGATTTCCGGTGGCCCATTTCCCCACTCCCTTTCCCAATCCCCTTCCCTCCCCTTCCTTTCCCTCCTTTTAGGTTGATAACTCACCCATGATTCTTTTTGTTTCTTGGGTGTCTATGGGCGGTGGAGATCACTTACCATCAGGTGACCCATCTGCTCGTTTGTCAATCTCTGCTATAAAAAAAAAAACTTTTTTTTTTTCCAGGGCGATTAAATTTTGAATATCTTATTATAGATAATAATACAATTATAAAAACTTCATTTTTTTATAATTTATGCGATCGTGACCAAATTATATATAAGATCATCCTTGGAATAAGCTCTATCGAACACAAAAAGAACCTTGAAAATAAGTCCACACTTGGCGGAGATATCCGGGAACATACATAGAAAAATACAGACGAATTGAGGACCTTCTCCTTTTTAGAAGTCGATCGAAAATGTTAAAATTTAAAAATATACTTTAATACTCTAGCTTGACCTTATATGTGACCAATTATACCCCCCGCCCCCCAGGTGGTAAGCTCTATTGAACACAAAAGAATCCTAAAAATTCTTTTAAGGTGTGTTGAAAATTACATTATCAAGCTATTTCAATGGATTCGATTCTGAATTAAAAACAGACAACTGTGATTATCTAGGGAAAGGTTGACAGCCTCCGAGGCGCAACAGCGATAGGAGAGGCCGCGGGTTCGAAATGTGGGTGTACTAGTTTGCTAGTGCGCCTCTGCCTACCCCTTCGGGGATACAGGCGTGAGCTTATGTTATGTTAAAAATATATATATGTATATATATATTACAGCCTCTGAATAAGCACGTGGGCTTATTAATATTAATACAAACAAAGCTAGGGTACCTATAAATATATGACAAAGGAAAAATGATAACACCTGTCTTATTGCTTATTATAATACTCTGTTAATTAATTACAATCCACATGACATTGTACCAACTCATTATGATACAAATTGATCAAAGGATACAAAGGGATAATAGAGATCTTAACCACAATAACGTATTATCTACACAAAGGCGTACAAACGAATGTCTATCTTACCACGCTGGTTTAAAGTCACAAGTAAAATAGCACATACAAAATCAAGAATTAATAATATACTTCGTCATATCAAAATATCATATGTGCAAAACGGTCTCTTTGCACATACGCCCTTTTGACGCAGAGTATTTCAATAAGGAATCACACGCGTTTTCATAACAAAGTTGTTTTGCAGTTGCGAAAGCGCTAAGTGCTGTTAAATTGGTATACGTATAGTAAAATATCGAGCGTAAATATAAGTTTGTTTTCTTGTGGTCTCCATTTAATGACATCGTGGACGGGGCGCTTTGATCTGGTCCGGAGTATGGTTCAATTTGTAAGAGATTTTCGTGAGTAAATCTAATATAAAGTCTCCTTGAAGTTGCAAAATAATGTCACTAAATGGAATGTTGATATACAGTTGATTAATTTAAAAAGAAAGAACACTGTGGGGAGCGAAGATAAAAATGAGTTAGCGAAGAAAAAAGACGAAGTTTAAGGAGCGGAAAGCGGAGAGCGAAAAGCGAAGATTTTTATTCGCTAAAAGTACACCTTAGACTCGCATATTACCAATGATATCTATGTACATTATCATCAGCTACAGACGTCCACTGCTGGACATAGACCTCCTCCAAATAGTTCCAGACCGACTTGGAAGCGACCTGCGTCCAGATACTTCCAGCGGCTATTATCAAGACTACCTCGGAGGAATACCATTATGGTATTGATTGTGCGTTACAACTACCGTATTGAAGTCTTGGGTTCGATCTCCGGGTCAGGCAAAGAGATATTGGATTTCCCTATCAGTCCTAAGTCTGGAATTTGTGCCGATATGGTGAAAGACTCACCCTATCACATTTGGGACGAAAATTAGCTCGGCGAAAACTCACATCACATATCTGTAATAATCTTTCTTTCTACCTGCCCTTATCCCACCTTAATGTGGGGTCAGCGCAACACACTTTTTAAGCAGGTTGCAGAAAGTATTTGGCTAAGATTTTACGACTGCCTGCCTACCGTCAACCCCCTCTGGGGGATCCACTCTCGGGCAAATTAAATTAGAAAATTCGCTTTACCCGACCTGGGAATCGAACCCACGACCTTTCAGTCCACAGTCCATGTATGCTGCTACTAGAACAAGGAGGCGACTATATATACATAGTTGTATTATTAATCTGAGACGGCCTCGGTGGCATGGTGGTATTTCGGTACGACTACGGTTCTGAGGTCTCGGGTTTGATCCCCGGGTCGGGCAAAGTGATATTGGATTTTTCCATATCAGCCCGGAGTCTGGAATTTGTGTCCGATATGGCGATAGGCTCGCCCCCTATCACATCTGGGACGGAACTAAGCTTGGTGAAATGTGGGTGTTCTAGTTCGCTAGTGCACCTCTGCCTACCCCTTCGGGGATACAGGCGTGAGCGTATGTTATGTTATGTATTAATAATCCCTAGTAAATATGATAATAATCCCCAATTCGTTCACTTAGACCACCCATGCCGATGGTAAAACTTCCCACAGCCAATAGTCGCGGCCTACATCAAAAGCTCGCTCGCATCGTCAACTTACCGAAACTTCTGAAAACTTCGCCTCGACGAGGATTTTTTTCTAGATTAGTTCCTTCTCGGTTAATAATGAATAGGTCTAATCAGAACGTCTAACTTTTTTAATTTCGTGACAAACTTTTACCACTTTGACTAGAATATTTTCGGTGAAATAAAATTGATTACAATTGAATATTTATGGGGCGACATCTTGTCTAAGCAGTGTTTTAGATTTATTATTATTTTTGGGGAGACGGCTCTGTCTTTTGGAACAATTCTGCCAACATCAATGTGACAGATACATCAATAAATGATGAGCACAAATAATTCAAACGCAGTGTTTTAGAAAACGAAATAAAAATATTATATGCGTATAGATTGCCTCGGTGGCGCGGTTGTATTTCGGTACCGTCCTGAGGTCTCGGGTTCGATCCCGGGTCGGGCAATGTGATATTGGATTTTTCCATACCATCCCGGAGTTTGGAATTTGTGCCCGATATGGCAATCTATCACGTCTGGGATGGAACTAAGCTCGGCGAAATGTGGGTGTAGTCGTTTGCTAGTGCACCTCTGCCTACCCCTTTGGAGATAAAGGCGTGAGCTTATGTTATGTTAAATATTATATTTTTTATAATGTAAACCGTGATCAGAGCATTGTCATCCAACTCGACTAAATCTATAAATGCAATGGCGTTTTACATTTGAAAATTATATAATTTCAGGATTATTAAATTTATGTTAGATCAAAGTCGGTCGACATGAATAAGGCTTCATAATCCAAACTATATACTAGTACTATTTTCGTAATAAAAGAGAAGAGTACGGAGTGGTGAGTGCGGAGTGACACGAGGGGCCCGATGCAATCTATATGCTAATACACTCCCGTCCAATTAGATATGACACTTATTGTGAACGCACTGGCGAGGTAAAACGCAGCGTTTTAAAAATACTTACGTAACATAACATAACATAAGCTCACGCCTGAATCCCCGAAGGGGTAAGCAGAGGCGCACTAGCGATCTAGAACACCCACATTCCGCCGAGCTTAGTTCCGTCTCAGATGTGATAGGGGGCGAGCCTATCGCCATATCGGGCAAAAATTCCAGACTTCGGGCTGATATGGAAAAATCCAATATCACTTTGCCTGACCTGGGGATCGAACCCGATACCTCAGAACTGTAGTCGTACCGAAATACCGCCACGCCACCGAGGCAGTCAAAAATCGATATACATACGTATTAAAAGTAAAAATCCAATATTGATAATAATAATAGCAGCTCTGTAACATTACTGTCCCACTGCTGGGGTCAGGACTATGTGTTTGTTGGGTGTATTATAGACCGCCTTCCAAAAAGGAAAAGGTCTTCAATTCGTCTGTATTTTTTTATGTATGTTACGCGATGTCTCCGCCAAATGTGGACCGATCTTCAAAAGTCTTTTTGTGTTCGATAGAGCTTATTTCAAGGGTGGTCCCATATAAATTTGGTCACGATCGGATTTGAAGTCGGTCCGTTAAGTATTTAAACTTGTGATTATTTAAACTTATTTTCATATGAGAATAAAAAGCTTTCAGGGGGGTTACCACCACCTATGTAGGTGGTAGAGCCACGCTGTAGACAGTAACGTCTATAGCACGAATGGGCCGGCTCGACCGGTTAGATACCACTGTCTCACAGAAAACCAACGTAAAGTGGCAGCTTGCTGTCGCGCTTCGTTCGGTGAGTGAGATTTCCGGTGGCCCATTTCCCCACTCCCTTTCTCAATCCCCTTCCCTCCCCTTCCATTCCCTCCTTTTAGGTTGGCAAAGCACCCATGATTTTTTTGTCTTGGGTGTCTATGGGCGGTGGATATCACTTACCATCAGGTGACCCATCTGCTCGTTTGCCAATCTCTGCTATAAAAAAAAACCTCTTATAGCAGTATTATTATAATTTTACTTGTATCGATTCCCATACAAAACAAACGAAGAACGATTATAATAATACTGCTATAAGAGGTGGTGGTAACCCTACAGTTCAAAAACCGCTGCGTTGATCCACGTCAGTGCGATTACAGAAGTGATAGTACCACTTATATCGATAGATTGAAAATACATTTGCATATGATTGTCTGTAGTTGAGTGGAGACGATTTTGTTAACCTTTTTAACTTCTCTACATATAGCATAAATATAGTCATGAATTTTATAAATCTCTGTGGAGTAGTTGTAATACGTGTACGTTAGACTATCATCTTGAGGTCTTGGGTTCAAATCAAATGATCTTAACATTGGGACCGATCTAAAGGTCGGGTAAAGTAATATTGTATTTTCAGTCTGTATAAGACAAGATTCTGGAATTTATGTCGGAACCCCCATTATGCTACACTTTCGTTCTACCTGCCCTTATCCCATGTTAATGTGGGGTCGGCGCTACACACTTTTTCAAGCATGTTGCAGAAATGATTTAGCTTAGTTTTTACGACCGGCTGCCTACCTGACGTCAACCCCTTCTGGGTGATCCAGTCCCGGGCAAATTAAATTAGAAAATTCGCTGTGCCCAACCTGGGAATCAAACCCAGGACCTCCCATTAGGGTCCACAGCCACTAGACCAAGGAGGCGACAATATTACACTAATTAGTATTAAACATAATTTGGGCAAACAAACAAAAATCATAATATACTACGAATGTTTTTAAACACAAAATTTATTCAGCAATCAACACACATAAAAAATTCAATTTAATTTTAAAATGAAACAGTAATATGTTCCAAAGCGAATCGGGCCCCATTTATTTCTGGTGGTCGCACACAGTCGGCCAAATTGGATGTAGACCTCATGAACAAGCAGATATAGAGTCCCGGATAAAACAGGAGACATCCTTTAAGGCTGGACAATCACTGAGCAGTATTTTTAACCGACTTAAAAGAAGGAAGGTTATCAATTCGATCCGCATGTGTGAAAGATTGTCAGATTTGCATAATATTCGCATAGTCTCTGTGGGCTCCTGAACAGATGTGCCAAATTTCGTAAGTGTATGTATGTACACGTATTTCTGGAAAAATTTTAATCGGATTTCGATAATTCTTTTTTTATTGAACTAGGTATTTTTCACCTTAGGTAATATTGTAAGTTTGATTTAAAATCGGTTCAGAAGTTTTGAAGATTTATGCACTTAAATGTGTGAAAATAAAGTAGGTTTTAAGTTTTTGTTAAACTTTAAATATATCTCAGCCAATCCATCCACTGCACGACCTAGGCTTCCCGAATTTAGCGCCAAGCAGGAATATTGTGGTTTATTTAGTATCCCCGAAGGTATAGAGAGAGGGGACCTTGAGAATAAGATCACCATTCAGCCGAGCTTATTTTCGTCCCTTAATGACGAGGTATCATCAACATTCCAGGCAAAATTACAACCCCAACCAACATATATGCAAGTTTCCATAAAAATCTATACACAAATTTCGGTTCATGCTGTAGACGTAACTGTCTACAGTATGCCTTTACTTATCATCGTATTCAAAAAACAATCATCTAAATAATGGTCATAATATATCATCAAAATATGAAAGGTATTCGGACATGGATGAACTAAAATATTATCTCAGATAGAGAACAAAACGCATCGCTTAAAGAACACCTTAAATAAAATTTTATTTCAACCAACCGACAAGCTCAGTTGGTGAATCAGTTCTAATTCGGATTCGACTTACGGTTAATTTAACGGGTTCCATTAGATGTCCATTTTATTTGAACGGTCATTTTTGGAAACGTACGGACAAACAAAAAGCAAAATGTATGATTATCTACATTTCAATGCGTCAGATCTGATTAAGCAGGCCTTTGAAAGGATATAATACATGAAACCATACTTAGAGGTATATTATAAATGCGAAAGTAAGCGATGTTCATGTTCGTAGCGAAGCGGACAAGTAGTCGGCTGTGAAGCGAGAAGCTACGGGTTCGATTCCCTCAATTCATAAACACAGATATCGAACCTTTGACCTTTTAACTGGTGAACTGATATCTGATATTTATCTAACTGATATTGGCTTTGAATAGTGAATATAGGCCATGGGGAGGCGTCCTATGTAAAGAACATCTCTTACTTATACTAAGAGGGACTCAAGAAGCGGTCGAGAAATCACTACTCGTACTGTTCTCTTACGTATTATGTATTCAATGCTGCCTTTTCATATTTATATGAAGGGTTTAGGCGTATTAACTCGTATTGCCTTCTCCAAGTGGTAGAGCCACGCTGTAGACAGTAACGTCTATAGCACGAATGGGCCGGCTCGACCGGTTAGATACCACTGTCTCACAGAAAACCGACGTAAAGTGGCAGCTTGCTGTCGCGTTTCGTTCAGTGAGTGCGATTTCCGGTGGCCCATTTCCCCACTCCCTTTCCCAATCCCCTCCCCTCCCATTCCATTCCCCACTTTTAGGTTGGCAACGCACCCATGATTCTTTTTGTGTCTTGGGTGTCTATGGGCGGTGGAGATCACTTACCATCAGGTGACCCATCTGCTTGTTTGCCAATCTCTGCTATAAAAAAAAAATAAGGTCTTGGTCGATGAGACGGACTCACTCGGACTATGGGAGTTACGCTTGATCTTTGGTTCAGATTCTTCCGCAACTAAACCTGAGATGACACTCTTTCTCTGAGCCGTCAGATGCTCTAAAGAACCCATTTCTTTCTTTGTTCGTCGACCCTACCTCACACGAGGATTCCAACAACCATTTTCAAAAGGGCTGCTCAACTTAAAGGGGGCTGCGGAGATTGATAGAAGTTCTTGTGCTCGGCATAATACACTCTTAGGCTCTATATAGATCTAATTTGCGAACTTCGACTTAGTCCGTGTCATTTTTTACAAGAAAATCTTTGCATATCTGTTTGTCAGTTTGTTTTATCAGATCTTAGTCGTAGACCTCACGATTTGAAATTATTGAAGGAGGGCTACACCAAAAAGGTCAAAATAGGCTAAAGAAGAAAAACATTCAATACTGTATTCAGAAAAAAATATATATAATTCCAATTTCCGCCATTCAAAATCTGTATTATAAAAATGAAACTAGTACAACACCGTAGTTGCATTATAATACAAGATGTTTTTGTTAGTCAAAAAGCAAAGAAAATTCCATGCTTATCTAGTCTGTATATTTTAAAAATACAATTTTCCTACAATGTATCCGAGTTTGTCCCAACAGAATTACAAAGAAACACACTGAAAATAATACAAAATTACACCCGCTCAGACTTTCTCGTTTATGATAACAACAAAGATTCTCCCTTAGGATTACAAAAACAGAGGCACGAAACTAGGCTAATGTGAAAACGGTTTTTTTTCTCCAATAACACCTTTTTTCCCAATTGGCTTAGTCGGGCGAACTGGCTGACTCACCGCACGGCTTGAAAAACGAACGTAATCGGGAATAAGCGGGTGATCGAGCGAAGTGAGCGACAAAGTGAAGCGTGAAACAAAAGAGGAGCGAAGATGTAGGGAAAAAAAGCGCCGTAGCAAGCGTTGCGGGCGTAGGCGATTGCGCTACGATGTAGCCACGTAGCGGATAGCGTAGGCGACAGTTATTATTTAAGCGTAGGCATAAACATAATTGTGAACGTAAAAAAGCATAGTCAAACATGACTTGAGAACAACGTTCGTTTTAAACATACATACATACATACATAAGCTCACGCCTGTATCCCCGAAGGGATAGGCAGAGGCGCACTAGCGAACTAGAACACCCACATTTCGCTGAGCTTAGTTCCGTCCCAGATGTGATAGGGGGCGAGCCTATCGCCATATCGGGAACAAATTCCAGACTCCGGACTGATATGGTAAAATCCAATATCACTTTGCCCGACCCGGGGATCGAACCCGAGACCTCAGAACCGTAGTCGTACCGAAATACCACCACGCCACCGAGGCAGTCGTTCGTTTTAAATTCGGCTAAAAATCAAGACCTGACCTTTGTAGACCTGAATGAGTTTCTTCAGCATAATTAATTTCATTTCTAATGTGAAAGGGAAGCCTATTGCCATTTCTATTAAATTATTTATTGGTAAGTGAATTTACTTCTGTAATTTAATGTGTTACGCCTAACCTTAGCATTCCATCGGTAAACTATGTCACACGTGCCTCCAAGTGTGTAGACGCTAAGTATGTTAGATAAAGTTACAATTGCTTCATATGTGACAATTATATTAAGATTTATTTGTATGATGGTTAAGTGATTGTTATATTGTAATATGATATTAAACATAACTTCAGTACTAAAGAGCATCGAATAACTTGAAGCGTGGCTTTAAATAAATAATAAAGAAATCGTAGAAAACATGTACTTTATGTTACACTTTAGAAACGTAAAGAAAGAAACGAATGTCTTTTTTTTTCGAGTTTAACATATTTTTTTTTCTATTCGATCACAGCAAAGTGGCTAACTACACCTGATGATAAACGCTGTGCAATCCACAACAAAACAGCGACCACCGACAAATAACGGGTTTATCCGTGGTTACCAGAATCATACCAGCCTATTTATACTTCTTCATACACCGAAGAGGGAAGAAGCAAAGGGGTTTGTGACAAGACAGGCGGATAACCGCTGCAGACACATGGATGTATCGAGACTCGCCCCAACCAACCCTCATGTCATGTCGCAACCTCCTCGAGAGAACCGAATACACTGGCTGAATCTGGATCCTGGGACGGGAACCACACAAGAAGTGTGGATCACTATGGCAAGCTTGTGTACTACCGTAAAATACCTTTCTTCTTCTTCATTCAAATACCCCATCATGATGGTACTCTATCAGTTAAGAAGAGGTATTTAAAGGAAGAAAGTTAAAGGTATGCTAAGATCCTTTCAGTCAATTCCAGCATTTCTAACTCCTTGTAGTGTTGAGGGCATGAGGATTGGAAATCACTTAGTCGACGTCTGCGGCGTCAGTCCTATCACGTTACCGCTCCTTAACCGTCACGTGTACGGTGTAAGGGAGATGACTGTCTAACGGGGTACTTTAGGAATACTTGGCATAGGGACTACGACTAATTGGGGTAATCTTGTTGTGAATAAAAAGTAAGTTTTAACCGATTTTAATATAGCGTTTCTTTATTCTAGGTCATACTTCGCATTAACCACGTGTAGGGGATGACTGTCTAATGGGGTACTTTAGGAATACTAGGCATAGGGACTACGACTAATTGTGGTAATCTTGTTCTGAATTAAAATTGAGTTTTAACCGATTTTAATATGGAGTTTTTTTATTAGGTATCCTTCATATTCGCCACGTGTAATGGAGATGACTGTCTAACGGGGTTTGTAGTAATACTAGGCATAGGGATTACGACAAATGGGAGTAATCTTATTGCGAAAAAAAGTAAGTTTTAAACCGATTTTTATATTGAGTTTCTTTTTTAGTCATCCTTCATATTCGTCACGTGTAACGGAGACGACTTTCTAACGGGGTACTTTAGGAATACTTGGCCTAGGAACTACGACTAATTGGGGTAATCTTGTTGTGAATAAAAAGTAAGTTTTAACCGATTTTAATATAGAGTTTCTTTATTCTAGGACATACTTCGCATTCACCACGTGTAAGGGAGATGACGGTCTAACGGGGTATTATAGGAATACTTAGTGTAGGGACTATGACTAAATAATAAAATAAAATAAAAATCTTTATTGATCACGTAGGCATGTAAAAAAGCACTTATGACAAGTCAACACAAGTAAATTTTTAAATTAGGATTAATATAATTTACATTATATATTTGTATTAGACAACAGGCAGGCAAGTATGGACATAATAACGATGGGATGGCTGAGATAGGGTGATAAGGGGAAATAGGACTAATAGGGGTAACCCTATTGAGCAGAAAAAAAATAGTTTTAACCGATTTTAATATTGAGTTTCTTTATTCTAGGTCATCTTTCATATTCGTCACGTGTAAGGGATGTGACTGTCTAACGGGGTACTATAGGAATACTTGGCATAAGGACTACGTTTCATGGGGAATTTTCAACCGATTTTCATACGGAGGGTCTTTATGTGGTGTTATTATACATTCTAATCGTCACATATAATACAGTAGCCCGAGCAAGAAAAACGAATGTAAATGTAAATGTATTCCAGTTCGCTGCGCACTGATGACATTTGGTTAATATTTCATACAAATTTCATAGACGCGCATCGAGTTTAAAAACATTTACGGTTGTCAGAAATTTTCCTGCTCAGTCCGCAGATAGGGTATATATATATATTTTTTATTTTTTTTTCATTTTATTTATTTAGGATCGCCAAGGGGTTACAAATAAACTTAAGTAACTAGCACTTATATCATTGCACCCAGTTACAGGCTACCACAGCATGCAAATTACCAAAAGGGAAGATTTCCTTTTATTACTACTCTAATTTAATAAAATAATATAATAATTAGTCATAAGTCGACGATATTGCTAAAGTAGACCGGTGGAAACCATACATGGTATGGAATCGCCAATTGTTGTCTAATATGTCTGTGTTTATAAACGTAGTTACAAAAATGAGATAGCTTTCGACACAAAATTGTATTTTATACTTATTTCGGACAAAGTTTCTCATCATTGTCAACAACTTGTAAAATTACAACACAAATTCAATCAAAGCGGCCATCATTCAAAATACCTCCGAATACTCAAAAGTTGAAGAAACAATCTCATAACTAAGCAATCGAACATAACACCAAACTCGGCTTACCTCAATTTAAATTTATGTAATAGATTGATTACCCCGAAACCAGTCGAAGGGGCAAATTTAAAATCGCTCCACCCCATTCAAGATTAATTACGTAAGAAAAAGTTTTTAATTAAACGAGTACAGTTTCTTCGGGAACTTCTGAAGGATTGATTGGAATTATCGGAGTGATCCAAGCGTGGGATTTAATTATAAAATTACAATTTGAAACTCCTTTCGATTTAATTTTGATACGATACAATGAATTCGGTAAAAATGATTAATGGGGTAAATAAGGAAATAAATCTCTTTGAGCTGGTATTATTTGAGTTTGGGATTTTTCATTGTTTTAATATCTTTGTCAGGTTTACCAATAAAACTTTTAATATGTCTCGACTGCCTCGACTGCCTCGTTGGCGTGGCGGTATTTCGGTACGACTACGGTTCTGAGGTCTCGGGTTCGATCCCCGGGTCGGGCAAAGTGATATTGGATTTTTCATATCAGCCCGGAGTCTGGAATTTGTGCCCGATATGGCGATAGGCTCGTCCCCTATAACATCTGGGACGGAACTAAGCTCGGCGAAATGTGGGTGTTCTAGTTCGCTAGTGCGCCTCTGCCTACCCCTTCGGGGATACAGGCGTGAGCTTATGTTATGTTTTATGTGTATGTTTTTAAATATGTAATTAAATCTAAAAGAGCGCGTTGATTTTTTTTTATAGTACTACAATAAAACTCTAATAATAAAAAGTTTAACTACAGTTTACAAATATTTTAGACCTTATTAAATACATATATACATAGACTCTCGCCTGTATCCTTAAAGGGGTAGGCCGAGGCGAACTACAAAACAAAAACATCCACTTTTCGCCGAGCTAATTTCCGTCTCAGATGTGATAGGAGACGAGGCTATCACCATATCGCGCACATATCCCAGCCTACAGGCTGATGCTGAAAAGAAAAACTCAATATAACTTTGCCCGACCCGGCGATCGAACCCTAAATACACCCTAGTACCTGTTTATAAATACATACTTGTGCCGCAAATCTAAACACACGATTTTCCAATGTCTCAGTTTTATTTTCTGCTGCAATGAGTAAACTTATTTTCTATTTTCGGAAATGATTATTTCCGAAAAAATTGATTTTGAATGCAGTTTAAAGTATTTTTCTGTAAAATTTTCTTCAATTTGACAGCCCTAATACTCAATTTGAAGCCCAAACTCATACATTAAAAATATATTCTCCGAGACAGCCCTAACATTCCATAATAAACTTATCCAGACTCGAGCACTGCATATACGTTTAATATTTTCTCGAAGACGGCAGCCCTAACACATAGTAAACTTATTAAAACTGGCTTCACAGCGCATACGCACATCTCGAAAATATCTTCTCAGAGACAGCCCTAACATTCCATAGTAAACTTATTAAAACTCGGGCTGTACTGCATAGAGCACGTATGTACTTCAAACTTGCTGCTCTGACAGCCGAGTAATATAATTAATAGAGTTTGTCGAGTTCCGTCAGGTTCCCTTCGCGCGACAACCCTAGTTTGCTCCACTTGTGTCTGGAAGGGTGTGTCAGGATTGTCACCTTTTTATTACAGATTGAAGTGAATAACTAATAAGTATATCTGTATATAGTGCCTTAACATAACATAATCTCACGCCTGAACGAAGGGGTAGGCAGAGTCGCACTAGCCAACCACATTTCGCCGAGTTTAGTTCCGTCCCAGATGTGATAGGGGGCGAGCCTATCGCCATATCGGGTACAAATTCCAGACTCCGGGCTGATATGGAAAAATCCAATATCACTTTGCCCGACCCGGGTATTGAACCCGAGACCTCAGGACGGTAGTCGCACCGAAATAGAACCACGCTACCGAGGCAGTCCTTTACCTAGATATGTAATTGCATTTATAGTACCGTATTGTTAAGAAGAGAAGAGTAAGCCTATTTTTTGTGGAATTTGTGCCCGATATGGCGATAGACTCGCCCCCTATCACATTTGGGATGGAACTAAGGTCAGCGAAATGTGGGTGTTCTGGTTCGCTAGTGCGCCTCTGCCCACCCTTTCGGAGTTGGCGTGAGTTTATGTTATGTTTTGGTGATGAATGCCTTGCTTAGATAACAAATCTAAGCAACAAACTGGTAATTTTATTGTTTCACCTCTATTTCGGATTACAGACTCAAATTTTAGTCTATGAAAAGTCATATATCTTAATGAAAAGTCATAAAATATACGCCATGGATTTGGTCCCCGACCTAACGATTTCTCAGCTTTCCGTCACCACTTGACCAAACTTTTATATTTTTTTATAAAATTCATTTATGTTATTAAGACCCAAGTGGAACCAAGCCTTCATGTACGAAATGACAAACTTCCTAAAGCGTCAGCAAATAGGGTTGGCAAATCCAAATGATCGAGCGATTTGTCGGCCGACTTGTGTGGACAATTTATTATGAGTTTATGACTGATGAACCAACTGAAGAAAAAAATAATACAGACGAATTGAGGACCTTCTCGTTTTTGGAAGTCGGTTGAAAATGTACTTAATCTAAATGAAACAAGTCTCTTTTTGGTTTTGTCGTTTTTGATTACGCTTAAAAGTGCGATTAGGATAATTAGAGTTGGAATGATATTGGCTTTTAGTACATTACAATTCCTTTCAGCTTATTCTTATAAAGTGTAACAAATAGGATCCAGGATTTATTAACAAACAGCGTTGGCTTCCCTTTTGGGACTGTTACAGTTCGCCACTTATAGAATTCATATTTATCTTATCTTCTAAGTATCATCCATTGGTCCATATAACAAGAGACAAAACTCTCGAATGTTTAAATAATATCACAATTTCATTTTTTTTTTTCCACCTATCCAATCAATCTATCAATGCGGGTTCAATTTTCAAGCATATCGAAAAAGGACTCGACTTACTTTTTACGATCGGCCTGGCTTCAACAATTTATTGCAGACGTAACACAGCATCTCAATATTACTTGCATCGAAGCATCGATCAATACCCTTAAACGCTTCGCTTAATTTCTTAGTAAACATAGTGGAAGTTTCGTCTAGCCAATTTTATTGGGATCACGGGTTGTTGGAGTGTTCCTGGGCGCCTTACACACCGATCCTCACCAACACGGGTCGGACAAGAACGTTAATCTGCCGAATAACTTGTCGACACAGACACTCTCCGTGTGCAGGGTGACCATGATGCTGAGTAAGCAGGATTATTCGGCATATTTAGTTGACATTTTACAGTTGAAACAGGAAAAAGTGTCCCGATGTAAAGTTATTACCGTCTGTGGAAATTCTAGGGATTTTTATAAAAAAAAATATATTTTTGGTAAAGATTAATCACGTTACTTGTAAAAAAATTGGAACGGTTTTAACATTTTTAACATTTTCGGTAAGTCGATAGTTTGAGAAGGAAAGATATAAAACTCTGAAATAAAACTATTCTTACGGATTCTATCACGATTAGGTTTTAATTATTATTCCCGACGTTTCGAAGGCTTTGCAGTCTTCGTTGTCACGGGTCAGACTGAAACGAAGACTGCAAAGCCTTCGAAACGTCGGGAATAATAATTAAAACCTAATCGTGATAGAATCCGTAAGAATAGTTTTATTTCAATGTATAATATTCACGTAAACTTAAGAAATCAGTATATAAAACTCTGTTCAATTTAAGCACTGCTTCGATATTTCCATCCCCACATATCTACATAATGCCCTAGGTATAATGGCTTCTGGATAATGCCATGAATAATTTGGACACCCCCAAAAAAAGAAGTTTACTTTATTATTTTTCCTGTGGCGAAATCAAACACAAATTACTAGCATTTATGTATATAGAAAATAGAATAAACTCAAGAACCAAACACAACATCTGATTCTGTAAGACTCTCAACTTACACATAGGATAAAAGTTAAACTATATCGTAATATCTATCATCGTTTCATGGCATGTGATGAAAGGGATGAAAGGTATGCCGTAAGTTAAATTGAAAGGATGTGTAAAAGGTATTAGTAATAAAGGAAGACCCGAGAAATGATGGATGGATTGTGTAAGAGATGATATTAGGAAAAACTGAGTAACTGCTATAACGGCTTAATATAGGAAGGTAACATAACATAACATAACATAAGCTCACGCCTGTATCCCCGAAGGGGTAGGCAGAGGCGCACTAGCAAACTAGAACACCCACATTTCGCCGAGCTTAGTTCCGTCCCAGATGTGATAGGGGGCGAGCCTATCGCCATATCGGGTACAAATTCCAGACTCCGGGTTCATATGGAAAAATCCAATATCACTTTGCCCGACCCGGGGATCGAACCCGAGACCTCAGAACCGTAGTCGTCCCGAAATACCACCACGCCACCGAGGCATTCGATTTAGGAAGGTGTGATAGCAAAATACACGTTCAGACCCCATATAAGCCAAGGGAAGGCAGATGATGATATCATAATATCCACTACACAACCGCGTCGTGGTCACCCCACACGCGACTAAGTTTCAATTAAGCCCCGCCCAGCCGTTTCCATTCGTAGAGTTCGTAAGCCCACCGATTTCGTATACGCGCCTCTAAGCAAAATAGATTACTGGATTTACTCGGCAATTGTTTAGCCAGGCGCGAGATAAATTTGATTGAACGTGTCCTTTGTATGAGTTTGTGTTTCCAGCGGTATTTCTAATGGTGGGATTTTGATGGTTTATTGTAACTGGCCGAAAAGATATCTCGACTTTAGTGTACAATGTTATGATTAAAGTGAATTGAAGCGTTTATTGAAGAAAAAAGGAAAAGGTCGCCTCCTTGGTCGAGTGGCAGCATATATAGGCTGTGGACCGGGAGGTCCTGGGTTCGATTCCCAGGTCGAGCAAATCAAATTTTCTAATTTAATAGATGACTGGATCTCTCAGAGGGGGTTGACATCATGCAGGCAGTCGGTCGTAAAAACTAAGCCAAATCCTTTTTGCAACATACTTGAAAAAGTGTGTTGCGCCGAACCCGCCGAAGAGACGATCAGTAATTAATAACTAAATATTATTAAACAAAAAAGAAACGAAACAAATAGCACTTTTAGTTACTATAAACTATCCACTAACCACGGACGCAAAGAAAAAGAAGGACACCATCTCGCCTATAGTTAAACGGACAGAGAAGCCACGCACACAAACGCCCCTGTACAAAAGTGCCCTACGCACACACACGGCAATATGTGTAGATAGATCGATGGGGCCGAAAACCTTGCTTCACTTTCAATGTTCCTACCGCTCCGTCCACCTTTTTTACGTCCGTGCCACAAGCATTTTCTGAGTGGTAGAGCTACGCTGTAGACAGTAACGTCTACAGCACGAATGGGCCGGCTCGACCGGTTAGATACCACTATCTCACAGAAAACCAACGTAAAGTGGAAGCTTGCTGTCGCGTTTCTTTCCGTGAGTGAGATTTCCAGTGGCCCATTTCCCCTCCTCACTTTCGCCTTTTCCCTCCCTTTCCATTCCCTTCTTTTAGGTTGGCAACGCACCCATGATTCTTTTTGTGTCTAGAGTGTCTATGGGCGGTAGAGATCTCTTACCATCAGGTAACCCATCTGCTCGTTTGCCAATCTCTACTATAAAAAAACATACAAAAACAATGAATTGTAACATGTAAAAGTGTAATGTAATGTAACAAGTGTACAGGTTAAAAACAAATTAAAAACCAAAGACCGAGATGTTCTCGTACAATCTATATATTATTAAAATATCACCATAATTACAATATTATTTTATTCTATATAATATTACTTTTATTCTTATAAAATAATTACAGAGCGGGTCGTATAAAATAATTACAGAGCGGGTCGTATAAAATAATTACAGAGCGGGTCGTGAGCCTACTGGTTTTGCTATCGTTCAATGCTCGAGTACATTTAATTTTGATGTTATGATAGTAAACTGTTACCACAAATTCAAATACAAAGGAAACTAAAAGGGGCGCCACCAGCCTCCGGGACAGACTGGAAATAAAATACGGAGGTACCTTCTAAAGGGGTTTGCGGAGTGGAACTCGCAGCCAACTCCGAGCACAACCTCATATAAAATGGGGTGATCCACCAAACACGTGGACACCAACACGACGCGGCCACGCGCTCAGTCACCCACGCAGCTGGCCCTGGACCGCACCTCACCCAGGCAATGCAGTCCAGAACAAGGAGACCATCCAGAAAGGATAGTAATATCCAAGAAGGCCCCTGGAACCAATAAATTCCAGGTTATAACCTTAAAAACACAAAATCACCATGTGATTGGTGACTACAAAGGAAAATACACGTGTCCATACCTTGAGGGAACGCGAAGGATGCCTATAGATGGATGTCCCAAGCTGCCGACCTCAGCCTTAGGACCTTCTCGTTATCCGCTGGTACCGAAGCGCTGCATGAGAGCGCTGTCGGTGTCGATCGGTCTCTGCTGCGGCCCCCGCCTTGAGGCACCAACGAAATCGATGCTCGCAGACCGAAGCTCTCAAGAAAAAAGGGAACGCCCGATTGGGAGGCCGAGCTTTTTATACCTTTGCGCCAGGCAATAGACAAAACTCCATGACGCAAAACAAAAGTCCAAATCACAAATCGCAATTACTAACATGATTAACCATACCGATCGACATCTAAATAACTCAATAACTCATCTGTCAATCTGACAAAACATAATGTCAAATGAACTCTTTTTTTTTAATTACCCAAGGAACACGAGTCGTTCTGCCAACGTAGTCTTAACTAATCGATAACATTTTTTTTTTTATGTTACAGTACCCCCCTCCCTAGGGAAATTTTGCTTGCAAAATTTAACGCTGGTCCTCCAGCTCTCTACAACCCAAGACCACAACTCTGACCTAAAACAAGCAAAAAAAAAAACACAAATCAACGGACCGAGTTGCTGGCGACATAGCGAGATGATACGTACCAATCGGGCTATGCGTCCAGCTACTACAGGATACCGGAACTAAAACAACAAAAAACTGCCGAGCGTTAGTGAGTGTATTACCATACTCACATGAAATATAACACTCAACATTACAAAACTCGTTACTACTGAGTCGTTGGCGACGCATCGAGGCGAACAGTATCAACCGGGGTGCGCGTCCAACAACTACAGAATCAACAAGAACAAAAAAAAATAATTGTATCGAGTGGTAGGTTAGCTACCACACCAATAAAAGGTGACACTCGACACAAAACAAACACCAAAATCGAACCCACGACAATGTGTCGATGGATTCCCTATGCTAACAAAAATAGTTCAGCATAATAAGGCAAATAAAAAAAACACGATACTGCGGCCAGTCACTTGCTTTAAAGCAGCAGAGACTGTATCGCATTACTACTCTCCAAGCCAATCCTAAGACACTATGCTAGCTATTTGCAAAAATACTACGAGCAAATGCTAACAGTCAGGTACTGACTTCCTTACTAAAGGCACTGAGACATTGGCGGCGCAGCGAGATATCCACGAAAATCGGGTTGCGCGTCCAATGACCAGAGAAAAAAGAGAAGAAAGTAATTTAAACTTTCTTGAGGTGCTGGATATGCCAGGACCCCAAATTTTTACCAGTTGCAACACTCTCCAGTTCATAAACCAAGGGGGAGTGTTTGAAAACAACTCTACATTTTTCATAACGAGGTGCTAATTTCGCCATGAAGAATTTCCCCGCATCACTCAAAGGGAAAGTTTTCTTCCAAACAATATCGCCTACCTGATGTTCGGCAGTACTCCGACCTTTATTGTAGTTTCTAGAACTTCGGACGTGAGCCTTTTCCAAAGCAGATTCAACCTTTGTAAAAATATCGTTCAGATTACCCAATTTAGTGGCATAATCGTCACGCGAAGCGCAGGTTAGGCCCACCTGAGAGTTCTTAGGATCTCCGTATACCTTTCCTGAAGCGATCGCTTCACGACCATGCACCAAATAGTAGGGAGTATAACGCGTAGATTCATTTACAGTGTTGTTTAAGGCGAACTGAACTTTAGACAACGTGGTATCCCAGGAACGATGGTCGTCCTTGACTAAAATTGACACAGCCGTCATTACGGTCTTATTATACCTCTCTACGGTGTTAACCTGAGGGCAATAACGAGGTGTTAAATGAATTTGAGGAATGTCGTACTTCTGAAACAAAGCCTTCAAATCACTACCAGTAAATTGCGTTCCATTATCCGCAATTACTGTACGTGGAATGCCGTGTTTAAGAAACACTTCATCCTCAAGACGCTGTGCAATATTTTTACCAACAGCACGTCGAAGGGGAAACAATAAGACATATTTGGAAAAACAACAAACCACACTCAAAATAAACGTATGTCCTAACCTGGAACGCGGCAAAGGCCCTATCAGGTCCATACTTACAGTTTCAAATGGACGTGAGCAGACCTTCGGGTTACCCATCGGACCAGAAGGTGGTTTCTGCGAATGCTTGTACGCAGAACACTGATCACACTCCTTGACAAATTTTATTACATCTTGGTACATGCCTGGCCAAAAGTAGTGTAGAGACAGTCGTTTATACGTTTTATAAACACCCAAGTGTGACAATTGATCACAATGACACGACCTCACCAAGTCTGATCGTTGGTCAGAAGGGATGACTTCTTTCCAATCAAAATCAGTAGGACAACGAAACTTACTTTTAGAATATCGATAGAGTTTACCATCGGCAATACAATAATTTGGACAAGAGGTGGGAAAATTTTTACATTTTTGAAAAAGGTTGTTATACCATTCACATTTCTGGATTTCCAATACCGGAACAATACGCGATAACGCGTCGGGTACGACGTTTTCCTTCCCTTTGCGATGCACAATTTCGAAATCGTAAGGAGACAAACGACAACCCCAACGAGCTAATCTACCGGTGGGATTAGTTAAATTGAAAAACCATTTTAAGCTAGAGTGATCGGTAACTATCCTAAAACGTGGACCTCCCTCCAAATAAGGTCGAAAATGTTCAACTGCAAACACTACTGCTAGCGCCTCTCTTTCGGTAGCCGAATAATTGCGTTCCGCCCTATTCAAAGACCTGCTGGCAAAAGCAATAGGGTGTTCAAGTCCATCCTCCAAAACTTGGGTTAAAGTGCCCCCAATACCATACCCAGATGCATCACAGTGCACAGTAAAAGCTCTGGTGAAATCTGGACAAGCCAGAATAGGAGCAGAGACCAAGGCAGACTTTAATTCATGAAACGATAGATCAGCTTCCTCAGACCAAACAAAAGGAGGAGCGTTTTTTCGGGTACTAGTTAAAGCGTGTAGCGGAGCAGCTATTGAACTAAAATTCTTGATAAATCTACGATAATATGAAGCGGTCCCCAAAAACATCTTCACATCCCTACGACAGGACGGAGTCGGGTAATCCACAATAGATTTAACCTTTGCTGGATCCGTACGTAAGCCTCTTTCGTCAACCACGTAGCCCAAATATTTCAATTCGCTACGAAAAAACTGAGATTTTGAAAAATTTACAGTCAAATTGGCTGATCTTAACCTGTCCAAAACCTGGGAAAGCAATGAAATGTGATCCTCAAACGTCGAACTGGCAACTACTATATCATCCAAATAAACGAAAATGCGACCATTAAATTCAGGGCCAAACAATTTGTCCATCAAACGCTGCTGCGTAGCAGGTGCTCCTGTCAAACCAAAACACATAACTTTGAATTGGAAGAGACCGCGACCTGGTACAGTAAATGCGGTGCGCTCTCTCGAACAAGGATCTAGTGGTATTTGCCAAAATGCACTTTTTAAATCAATTGATGAAAGAAATTTCGCGTCTCTAAGGCGATCTAAAATACTAGAAATGTAAGGCAAAGGATAGGCGTCATGCTTGCTCACTGAATTCAATTTGCGACTGTCGATACAAAAGCGAAGTTCACCGTTCGACTTAGGCGTGAAAAGGGTAGGGTTATTCCAAGCACTAGTGCTAGGTTCCACCACATCCTGTTTCAGCATTTCATCTAACTGCCTATTTAGTTCCACTAGGCGATGGGGTGAAATAGGATAATAACGCTGTTTAATGGGCAGACAGTCACCCGTATCAATGGTGTGAGAAACCAACTGCGTTCGCCCTAAACCTTTTTCCTCAAAAGATATGCTATTAAATTGACTAATAATATTATCGGCAACCACTCGTTGATCCGAACTTAAATTATTAAACGAAAGCAAGTGCACTTCCGACACGGTAACTTCACAACCTCCTGGCGAGCTTAAAGAGAATTCCTGGAATAAGCGAGGAGCTATGTTAAAAGCCTTCCAGAAGTCGACTCCCAAGATAAGTGAGGAAGTTACATCCGGTACTGCATAAAATTTTATAACTCGGGTTCTGATCTCAGAAAGACTTCTAATAAACCAACACCTCGGTTGGTGCCTCAAGGCGGGGGCCGCAGCCCCACGTTGGGCGCCACTGTAACATGTAAAAGTGTAATGTAACAAGTGTACAGGTTAAAACAAATTAAAAACCAAAGACCGAGATGTTCTCATACAATCTATATATTATTAAAATATCACCAGTATTACAATTATATTATTTTTATTCTTATAAAATAATTACAGAGCGGGTCGTATAAAATAATTACAGAGCGGGTCGTGAGCCTACTGGTTTTGCTATCGTTCAATGCTCGAGTACATTTAATTTTGATGTTATGATAGTAAACTGTTACCACAAATTCAAATACAAAGGAAACTAAAAGGGGCGCCACCAGCCTCCGGGACAGACTGGAAATGGAATACGGAGGTACCTTCTAAAGGGGTTTGCGGAGTGGAACTCGCAGCCAACTCCGAGCACAACCTCATATAAAATGGAGTGATCCACCAAACACGTGGACACCAACACGACGCGGCCACGCGCTCGGAGTCACCCACGCAGCTGGCCCTGGACCGCACCTCACCCAGGCAATGCAGTCCACACCATGGAGACCATCCAGAAAGGATAGTAATATCCAAGAATAGTTATATCCAAGAAGGCCCCTGGAACCAATAAATTCCAGGTTATAACCTTTGAAACACAAAATCACCATGTGATTGGTGACTACAAAGGAAAATACACGTGTCCATACCTTGAGGGAACGCGAAGGATGCCTATAGATGGATGTCCCAAGCTGCCGACCTCAGCCTTAGGACCTTCTCGTTATCCGCTGGTACCGAAGCGCTGCATGAGAGCGCTGTCGGTGTCGATCGGTCTCTGCTGCGGCCCCCGCCTTGAGGCACCAACGAAATCGATGCTCGCAGATCGAAGCTCTCAAAAAAGGGAACGCCCGATTGGGAGGCCGAGCTTTTTATACCTTTGCGCCAGGCAATAGACAAAACTCCATGACGCAAAACAAAAGTCCAAATCACAAATCGCAATTATTAACATGATTAACCATACCGATCGACATCTAAATAACTCAATAACTCATCTGTCAATCTGACAAAACATAATGTCAAATGAACTCTTTTTTTTTTTTAATTACCCAAGGAACACGAGTCGTTCTGCCAACGTAGTCTTAACTAATCGATAACATTTTTTTTTTTTTTTTTTTATGTTACAGTACCCCCCTCCCTAGGGAAATTTTGCTTGCAAAATTTAACGCTGGTCCTCCAGCTCTCTACAACCCAAGACCACAACTCTGACCTAAAACAAGCAAAAAAAAAAAACACAAATCAACGGACCGAGTTGCTGGCGACATAGCGAGATGATACGTACCAATCGGGCTATGCGTCCAGCTACTACAGGATACCGGAACTAAAACAACAAAAAACTGCCGAGCGTTAGTGAGTGTATTACCATACTCACATGAAATATAACACTCAACATTACAAAACTCGTTACTACTGAGTCGTTGGCGACGCATCGAGGCGAACAGTATCAACCGGGGTGCGCGTCCAACAACTACAGAATCAACAAGAACAAAAAAAAATAATTGTATCGAGTGGTAGGTTAGCTACCACACCAATAAAAGGTGACACTCGACACAAAACAAACACCAAAATCGAACCCACGACAATGTGTCGATGGATTCCCTATGCTAACAAAAATAGTTCAGCATAATAAGGCAAATAAAAAAAACACGATACTGCGGCCAGTCACTTGCTTTAAAGCAGCAGAGACTGTATCGCATTACTACTCTCCAAGCCAATCCTAAGACACTATGCTAGCCATTTGCAAAAATACTACGAGCAAATGCTAACAGTCAGGTACTGACTTCCTTACTAAAGGCACTGAGACATTGGCGGCGCAGCGAGATATCCACGAAAATCGGGTTGCGCGTCCAATGACCAGAGAAAAAAGAGAAGAAAGTAATTTAAACTTTCTTGAGGTGCTGGATATGCCAGGACCCCAAATTTTTACCAGTTGCAACACTCTCCAGTTCATAAACCAAGGGGGAGTGTTTGAAAACAACTCTACATTTTTCATAACGAGGTGCTAATTTCGCCATGAAGAATTTATCTGCATCTGTCAAGGGGAAAGTTTTCTTCCAAACAATATCACCTACCTGATGTTCGGCAGTACTCCGACCTTTATTGTGATTACTGGAACTTCGAACGTGAGCTCTTCCCAAAGCAAATTTACCCTTTGTAAAAGTCTCACTCAAGCCAGAAGGTGGTTTCTGCGACTGCTTGTATACAGAACATTGGTCACATCCCTTGACAAATTCCATCACATCTCGATACAGGCCAGGCCAAAAGTAGTGTAAAGATAGTCGTTGATACGTTTTATAAGAACCCAAATGCGACAGTTCACCACAATGACAAGAACTAACTAAGTCTGGACGTTGGTCAGAAGGGATAACTTCTTTCCAAACAAAACGACTAGAACAACGAAACTTACTTTTGGAATATCGAAAGAGTTTACCATCAACAATAGAATAATTCGGACAAGAGGTGGGAAGATTCCTACATTTTCGAAAAATTTTGTTGTACCAATCGCTTTTTTCAATTTCTAGAAGTGGGACAGGACGCGTTAGCGCGTCTGGTGAAACATTTACAGAGTCTTTTCGATTAGGTACAACAATAGATTTAATCTGAGGTGGATCATGAGTAAGTCCACATTGTCCTGAATTTGAAGGCAAACGCACTTCCGAGACGCTAACTACACTAACTTTTGGAGATTCTGCAGAGAAATCCTCAAATAATTGAGTAGCTATATCAAAAGCTTTCCAAAAATCAACTCCCAAAATAAGAGGTGTAGTAACGTCTGGTATGGCATAAAAGGTAACAACACGAGTCAAGTTCCGAACCTTGACCGGTAAAGAAAAACAACCAAGAACCTTAGCTTGGGAATTAGTAGCAGTAGTGATGTGCGTAAAGTCAGCACAAGGGTTAAGAGAACAACCCAAAGACAAAAATAAGTCAATTAATTCTGAACCCAAAATAGATATAGATGAACCAGAATCCAACAAACCATTAAATACCCTATCATGGATTTCTACCGATAGATGAGGACGCTCATCTCTATAACCTTTATGATGCGGTACCGACGAAATACTCGG
The DNA here is from genome assembly GCA_036417725.1 of Clanis bilineata. Taxonomy (NCBI): domain Eukaryota; kingdom Metazoa; phylum Arthropoda; class Insecta; order Lepidoptera; family Sphingidae; genus Clanis; species Clanis bilineata. The sequence goes on along the minus strand of CM071154.1, from coordinate 14,976,479 downwards.
AGAGACAAAAGCATTAGACTTACTAACATCCGTAGTACTCTTAGCTGCATTGCTAGTATTCTCTGAGAACATCTCGGTCTTTGGTTTTTAATTTGTTTTTAACCTGTACACTTGTTACATTACATTACACTTTTACATGTTACAGTGGCGCCCAACGTGGGGCACCAACGAAATCGATGCTCGCAGACCGAAGCTCTCAAGAAAAAAGGGAACGCCCGATTGGGAGGCCGAGCTTTTTATACCTTTGCGCCAGGCAATAGACAAAACTCCATGACGCAAAACAAAAGTCCAAATCACAAATCGCAATTACTAACATGATTAACCATACCGATCGACATCTAAATAACTCAATAACTCATCTGTCAATCTGACAAAACATAATGTCAAATGAACTCTTTTTTTTTAATTACCCAAGGAACACGAGTCGTTCTGCCAACGTAGTCTTAACTAATCGATAACATTTTTTTTTTTATGTTACAGAATAATAAAAAAGTTCAACACAATTCAATCCTTACAGACTCACAAAGCTATCGCAGTGACAAAATAAACAAGATACGTCTGAAAGCATTATACTCGAAGTATTAAAACAGACGAACCGAAAACGGCAGTCAAGAGCCTAGGTTTTATTACTTTAGGTCTAGACGTGGAACCGTATAACCTATTATTGGCTAGCTCAAAAGAGGCTCGACGGGATGGGAACAATTTTTGTGAAGCCTGTGACGTAAGATTGAGATGGGGTTTATCATGTGTGACGACATTGTGATGATAAACGAGAGAAAGGTTTTATATATATATAGCAGAAACTGGCAAACAAGCAAATCGCCTGATAGTAAAAATCTTTAATAGCAGCACCACCTTCCGTACTTTTAATAGCAAAGCATTGAGTGGCACTTTTTTATAGTAGAGACTGGCAAACAAGCAAATGGGTCACCTAATGGTAAGTGATCTCCACCGCCCATAGACACCCAAGACATAAAAAGAATCATGGATGCGTTGCCAACCTATAAGGAGTGAATGGTAGGGGACGGAAAAGGGATTTGAGGTAATTAGGCCATCGGAAATTTCCCTCACCGAACGAAATGCGACAACAAGCTGCCACTTTACGTCGGTTTTCTGTGAGACAGTAGTATCAAACCGTTCGAGCCGGCCTATTCGTAATGTAAACGTAACTGTCTACAGAGTGGCTCTACCATTATTTTTTTTTTACTAGTCTGTTTATAAGTTCTGTTTAATTATATTTATTTTATAGCATTTCCAAATGTGTATGAAAAAAGATAAAAGAATCTCTAAACAATACTCTTTTAAACAGAAAATAAATAATCCAAAACGGTCCACGCGTGTTGGAGTTGGAATGCACATCATATGATTGTTTAATTTAATTATGTTTTTAAATAACTAACAAGCTTAAAAAAAAAGTCAAAAATTAATTTCTGTTTGTTGTCGGTGCCTTTTCCTTTGGGTCTGCTTTGGCCCTGGCATCGATATGAACTTTAGCTTCATACATAAAACATCGGGACTACCATCATCATGCAACAGATGTTATCGTCTCGTTTCAATATCGTTTCATTATCGTAAATCGTCATATCTGCAATGGAAGTCACCGGGGTCGTTTAATAGGATTTTGATATTATGTCGACCGACGGAGCCAGTTCATATTGAATTATAATCTATGCTTTCATAGGAGGCTCTTTGTGCGGAAAATCTATTCTCATCTTTAAATAAGTATTGGAAATTGGGGATTTTGAAAATGTTGAGGAGTATTGAATCAGCTTACATATTATTACTTTGTTATAAGCTCCTCGCTTCATGGGCTAGTGGCAGTATATATGGGCTAGAGCCCAGGAGATCTTGGGTTCGATTTCCAGGTCGAGTGAGTTTTTCTACCACAATTTTCCTGGGACTGGATACTCCAGATGGCGGATGTCAGTCAGGGAGCCGGTCGTAAGAACTAAGCCAAACCCTATTTACAACAAGCTTGAGAAGATGTGTTGCGCTGACGTCACATTAAGGTGGGATAAGGGCAGGTGGAAAGGATAAGCTCGCGCCTGTATCCCTGAAAAAGTGGGGAGAGGTGTTATTATGCATTCATTGTTTACCTACCTTATTTCTGTTCCATAATGTGACAGAGCATAATACCAGACACGAATAACAAACTTAAGCCTATAATGTTGTGTAAATACATACATAGGCTCACGCCTGTATCTCTGAAAGTATAGGCAGAGAACAACTAGAGAACATCCTTATTTCCCTGCCACATTTCATTAACACTTACACCATTGTAACTATGGTTTTAGCAAAATAATATTTTTTACACAAGTCATATAATTATGTCAAATCGAAATCTCAACATATATTGCGCGATATAGGATTTGCAGCCAAGATCTAACGCTTCTTAACCTAGTACGTCTAGACTGATGAATTTTGTACTATTCAAATGATACGATTGCTAGTCAATAAGCGATTTGCAAGCGTTGTAAGCGATGCGAGCGTTTTCAGCATACGCCACGTAAAACACTATGAGGGTACGTGACAAGCGTTGTAAGCGAATAGATGTACAGGGTGATTGTTTCTATGTATTGTTTTTTTTATATCAGAGACTGGGAAACGAGCAGATGGGTCACCTGATGGTAAATGATCTACACCGCCCATAGACACCAAAGACACAAAAAGAATCATGGGTGCGTTGCCAACCTAAAGGGAGGGAAATAGGGATTGGGAAAATGAGGGTAGGAATTGGACCATTGGAAATATCACTCACCAATCTAAACGCGACAGCAAACTGCCACTTTACGTCGGTTTTCTGTGAGACAGTGGTATCGAACCGGTCAAGCCGGGTCATTCGTGCTGTAGACGTAATTGTCTACAGCGTGGCTCTATCACTCAAAAAAGTTTAAAGTTTCAATAGTGTCAATATGTCAAACAGACAGATTTTTTTAACAAATTATTAATTAAACCTCAAAAAATGACTTTAAGTGTATTGCCGCCATAATCCCAGCTGACCTGTCCTGAGATCATCCACATCTGGGTCTCATGGTCATTGTGAAATTTTGATAATTGCTATACTTACCATGATATTGGCTAAATCATCGCAAATACGTGGAAGCCATTATTTTTAAGGGCGGACGGGCTATTATTATTAACCTAGAGTTACGCCTTATCTGGAATTATCCTACAGCTCACACTATCTTTAGTTCAAGATTTGAGATAAAAAGAGATTTATCGCAGAGCTGCAATGCAAAGGCTAATGCGAGAGGCATTGGAAAGTCCTCCCCCACCAGTGCAGTACTATTTTAATCGCCGAGATTGAATCAAAGTATTTATTGAATCCATAATGTTTTATATATTGTTTATGATGTTTAGATAACGTCAAAATTTGTACTCTGCCACCAGTTCGGAAAGCTGTTTCGATTGAGCAGAACGGTCAAGAAACTTTGACATTGCTCTTTTTGAAAAAAAAGCGGTTTACAATCAGTTAATAATAAACAATCAATTAGAAAAATCCTTTCATTAAATTAGATAAGATTAGAGCAGCTAATCTTCAACAAGGTTATCAGCAAGCAAGCAGCAAGGTTGACAGCCTCTGTGGCGCTGTGGGCGAGTAACTGGCTGTGAAGCGAGAGGCTGCAGGTTCGATCCTCGAACCGAGACAAATGTTTGTGTGGCCCACAGATATTTGTTTCGGGCCTGGGTGATGTGAGACCGAAAGTTTCTCGTAGTTCCTGATACCCACGACACAAGACTCGATCTTAGTGTGGGGTCAGGACTATGTATGTGACAGTTGGGTGTTATTATATTATATACTATTAATAACCCACAAAATCCTTTTTTTTACCTCAATATGGTCTACTAATGGTTTAGATCAATAAAAAAAATTCATCAATCATCAAAATCATTTCTGCTCAACACGGTCCAAATTAGATTAGATTAGAGCAGCTAATCTACAACAAACGTAACCACAATGTAAAATAAAAACGAATAAAACATACAATTTCAATGACTGTGTGCTTGTTTGTCTGATCAATTGTTTTAGAGATTTTATAAACACACAACACGCTGTATAACAAATGAATAAATCAAAAATATATAAGCATTTGCATGCTATGTAAATATAAAATTCTATACAAATGTTCCAGCAGAACAAATACAAATACTTTGGAGCCACTGTTCACCAATTTTATCACTACGTGGTTGGAATAATTTTCGAAATGCTTCACAATAATATCCTTGCGTTAGATACTATATTCACGCCTGTTAGCCTTGAAGGGGTAGGCAGAGGCAACTAGTCAATAAACTTTTCGTTTAGCTAATTTCAGCCCCATGTAGAGACGTGCACAGGCATTTAGATAAGTGTAGACAAAAATTTTGCATAATTATTTTCTTCAATTTATTCTTGCTTTACTTTAACTATTATGATCATTCTCACGTCGATTTTAAATAATACAACGCTGTTTCAAAAACTCATCTTGCTGACCATTTTTGTCTTTCTTTATGTAATTTTAGCAAATTGTCAGGGTAGACAATGTCTCTTTGTCTATATGAAAAGCACGCCACTGGCCCCATGGTGTGATATATAACGAGCCATTAGATAATAAGTTTACCCGACCTGTGGCAGGAAAAAGTGGAAAAACTGTTTTGGAGGTCACTTACCATCAGGTGACCCATCTGCTCGTTTACCAGTCTCTGCTATAAAAAAAGTCTCACAACTTTCAGAAACCAATATCCAACCAATCTCGCCTTATTTAATATCACGGAGAGTGAACAATCAAAGTATGGACGAAGTTATAACGACCGCACTCAATCCACAACGTAGCTGTGATTCCAACTGTCGAACTATGGAACTCGTGTGGAGTATCATGATGGGTGATTGCAGAAAATTATTTTCTGTGATTGCCTTGGAGTTTGGTCTACTTTGGATGGATTTATTACATCTTGTTTGGTTTTTAGGGTTCCGAAGCGAAATGGCAAAAATAAATCCTTATAGTTTCACCATTTACATGAGTGGTAGAGCCACGCCGCGAATGAGCCGGCTCGACCGGTTTGATACCACTGTCTCACAGAAAACCAACGTAAATTGGCAGCTTGCTGTCGCGTTTCGTTAGGTGAGTGAGATTTCCGGTGGCCCATTTACCCCCCTCCCTTGCCGAATCTCTTTTCCCTCCCCTTCCATTTCCTCCTTTTACGCAAAACGCATGTTGGGAAAAGAGGGTTTTCTCATTTAATTTTACCTTGACCAGATCCCCCAGAGGGGGTTAACGTCAGGCAGGCAGCCGGTCCTAAAACCAAGCCAAACCCTTTCTGCAACATGCTTGAAAAGTGTGTTGCGTCGACCCCACATTAAGGTGGGATAAGGGCAGGTAGAAAGAAAGAAAGAAAAATTAAAATTTACATTAACATGACTTCTATCTCAAAGCTTTGTTTTAGAAGCCCGCAGCCATTCAAATGTAACTCTATATTCGGTAATCTCAAGTGGATTGGAATTTCCATTTCATTTGAATTCGTACAATAGGATGATACCGGATATCCGTAGTTTTGTTTGTTGATGCTACGTAATAGGGATATTGGCTTACATTAATGTTTTATTAGCTTTTAATCCTTGCTCTGGCTATTAGAAGTCTTTGCCTATCAAGCATCTTCCATACAACGTTTACATACGTAACGAGTAATGCTATTTTTAAATAGTAGAAGAGCCAAAATGGTGTGGTGAGAGAGCGGTGTGGATTGAAACAGGAAATAATAACGAGGATTGAGAAAGGAATGTTGCGGTGGTTTGGGCATGTAGAAAGGATGGATGAAAGGAGGTTGACGGAAGGAAGACCTCATCGAACATTCTCTGACCAAGTCAGAGATTTACTCGAGAAAGGTCAAGTTAAAAGTACCCTAAACCGACGTGCATGCATGAAGAATGTAATGAGACTGAATGAGGCGAAAGAGGTGTGTAAGGATCGTAGCAAGTGGAAATCCGTTGTCTCTGCCTACCCCTATGGGAAAAAGGCGTGAGTCTATGTATGTATGTATATAGAGCCATTCTGTGTCTTGCCGTGGCTATGAGGGTCACCCAGTGTATCTTGTATGTTACTTTGTCCTATATCCAATAAAATCTATTATTATCATGGTTTAGCTGTTCTAATTTAAGGTTTTTCTGTATCACTAGATACAGAAAATCCTTAAATGTTTGTACTTAAATTTTACTGTACTGTATTAGTAACTGACTGTAAATTGGTGTTAAAAAGAGCAACGTCAAAGTTTCTTGCCCGTTCTTCTCTGGCGAAACAGCCTTCCGAACAGGCGGTAGAGTTAAAATTTGACGGAATCTAAATAATGTTGGAACATTTTATGGATTCAATAAATATTTTGATTTTAATTTGATTTTGTTACGTCTACAGCACGAAAAAGAAAAGAAAGAAAGAAAGAATTATTTATTGACACAAGTGGGGTGGCGTACAGGTACAAGACGTAGAAACATATATTTAATTATACAAATATTTATGTGTATACCTAATTATTAAATATTAATTATCAATAGCCCGAGCACGAAAATCTAATGTAAATGTAAATGTATTCGAGTTCGCTGCGCACTGATGACGTTTGATTAATATTTCATACAAATTTCATAGACGCGCATCGAGTTCAAATACATTTACGGTTGTCAGAAATTTTCCTGCTCAGGCCGCAGATCACCCAAACATGTGAATGATAATATATGTCTCACCACAACCATGCCAAAAGGATCTAGAATGGCTCTACCAGTTGATACTACTGTCTCACAGAAAACCGACTTAAAATGGCAGCTCACTGGCGCGTTTCGGTCTGTGAGAGAGATTTCCTATGGCCCTATTACCACCCTCCACTTCCCAATACCTATTTCCCTCCTTTTAGGTTGGCTACGCACCCATGATTTTCGTGTCTTGGGTGTCGATAATATTTGTGGGTCATACAAACATTTTTGTATTAAGTTAGGAGAACCCTAAACCATATATAAAATATGTATGAGTGGGGAAGAGGCAAAAGAGGTGTTCCAAGATCCGAGCTTTTAGCGCTCAATATTCTCTGTCTATCCCGATGGACTGCAGGTGGAAACGGTATATTGTATTTTAGTAGCAAGGACGTAAAAAAAAGGATACCATCTCGTCTGTAGTTAAACGGACGCCACAGAGTAGCCACGCACACAAACCTGTACAAAAGTGCCCTACGCACACAACCCTCATAAGACGCTCAGTCGGTGCCGTTACGTGTCGATAGATCTAATCGACCGAAACCCTGCTTTACTTTGAATGTTTTTAGCGCTCCGTCCATCTTTTTTTTACGTCCGTATTTATATGTTTTATTTTCGGTTATAAGGGGTTGAACCCACGTCCTCTCAGCTCACTTCCGGCCACCCACTGCGCCACGGAGGCTTTTAAGCAATCTAATCTCGCAATAACCACAAATTCTAGCCTAAAACTCGATACTTGCCTACACAATCATAAGCTCACGCCTGTATCCCCGAAGGGGTAGGCAGAGGTGCACTAGCGAACTAGAACACCCACATTTCGCCCAGCTTAGTTCCGTCCCAGATGTGATAGGGGGCGAGCCTATCGCCATATCGGGCACAAATTCCAGACTCCGAGCTGATATGGAAAAATCCAATATCACTTTGCCCGACCCGGGAATCGAACCCGAGACCTCAGGGCGGTAGTCATACCGAAATACAACCACGCCACCGAGGCAGTCAATCTTCATAAATTTAAAAACATCAATCTCGCAAGCCCGGTATACTGGGTACTATAATGAAACTAATTTATCAGAGAACACCTGGACCCTTCCCAGTTACATCACTCAAACTTGTAAGATTTACGGACGATGACAGTGTTTTGATTATAATATTGTTAGCAGAATCTCCTAGGCACCCCAACTGCGAGGGAAGACTCTTTGGCAATGGCCAAAAATATTAAAAACTAAATTTTTTTTTATAGCAGAGACTGGCAAACGAACAGATGGGTCATCTGATGGTAAGTGATCTCCACCGCCCGTATACACCCAAGACACAAAAACAATCATGGGTGCGTTGCCAACCTAAAAAGAGGACATGGAAGGGGAGGGAATAGGGTTTGGGAAAGAGGGGGGGGGGGTCCACCGGAAATCTCATTCACCGAACGAAACGCGACAGCAAGCTGCCACTTTACGTCGGTTTCCTGTGAGACAGTGGTATCCAACCGGTCGAGCCGGCCCATTCGTGCTGTAGACGTTACTGTCTACAGCGTGGCTCTACCACTCATCATCATAAGTAAAGCGTTGACATCCGATGTAGAACTCTAGAAATGAGTGACGATTATGTCCAATATGGTTTTGTGATTATTCCGTAATTAATTGTATTTTCGTGTATTTAATGTGTAAAAACGAGTATTGATGAGATATTATTCCACTTTGGTCATTTTATTCAATTACTGGTTGGTTTACTATTTCAATGTAGGTGTTCTAGTTCGCTAGTGCGCCTCTGCCTACCTCTTCGGGGATACAGGCGTGAGCTTATGTTATGTTACTGGTTGGTTTCACTAAATATCTAAAGGAAACCAAGTCATGTTATATAGTATTTTGTTTTGATTCACTTCTGGTCCAAAGACACCTTAGATTTTATGAGGTTCCTAAGAATATATTAAATTTTAGAGCCATCTGTAGTAATATTATAATCTATAATCTACTTCTTCAACCAGGCCTTATCATATTCAAATGTAGGGTCGGTGCAAAACACTTTTCAAGCCTGTTGCAGAAAGGATTCAGTAGCCCGAGCACGGAAAACTAATGTAAATGTAAATGTATTCGAGTTCGCTGCGCACTGATGACGTTTGGTTAATATTCCATACAAATTTCATAGACGCGCATCGAGTTCGAATACATTTACGGTTGTCAGAAATTTTCCTGCTCAGCGGCCTGATGTATTTGTATGGAATATTAACCAAACGTCATCAGTGCACAGCGAACTCGAATACATTTACATTTACATTAGTTTTTCGTGCTCGGGCTACAGGCCGCTGTTCCAAAGATACCTTCGATTTTATGAGGTTCCTTAGAATATAATATACATCTCTAGTAATCTATAATCGACTTCTTCAACCAGGCTTTATCATACTCAAATGTGAGGCAAAACACTTTTTCAAGCCTGTTGCAGAACGGATTCAGATCCTGAACAAGCAGGTGCATCACAAATATATTTAATATCACTTACTATAGAGGGGCTATTTCACCTCCTTGGTCTAATGGCAGCATGTATGGGCTGTGGACCGGGAGGTCCTGGGTTCGATTCCCAGGTCGGATAAAGCTAATTTTCTAATTTAATTTGCCCGGGACTGGATCCCTCATAGAGGGTTGACGTCAGGCGGCCGGTCGTAAAAATTTAGCCAAAGCGTCTCTGCAACATGCTTGAGAAAGTGTGTTGCGCCGACCCCACATTAAGGTGGGATAAGGGCAGGTAGAAAGAAAAGAGGGGTTATCAAGAATACAAAAATTTTGATCTCAAACGTCAGCACCGCCATCTACCACTTATTACAATGTACACTCTAGAATGTTCGGTGAACGTTAAAGAATCACGTATGACTATTTTATTGTCTAAATATTATTACGCTGGCACGACCTTGCGCGCGTATGTTTCAAATACGACTGAGTGACTTATGACCACAAGGTCACAACTTTTGGATCATAAGTTTCGCGCTGTTGTCCCGTTAAGATAATTTACTATCAGCAGGTTGATTCTCTAAGGTTTTTGTGAAAACTACGTTGCGGCATCGTTGCGGCAACGATGTTTTCATTTTTGTATTCAGCAAGGACAAAGCGCACGCACTAGAGCTGTGTGATGACAGCGTTTATGCGAACTAGCTCTCTCTCGAGCGAGGCGTTTGACATAAATGTATGGAAAATGGTATTCTCTAAGACCCAAAAACGTTGAACGCTCCGTCGATCTCAACGATGTGCGCTTCTTGGAGAATCGACCTGCTGGCCCCCAATTGCTCGTTTACCAATCTCTGCTAAAAAAACTAAATTCTGAACTTCATTTTCCATTCCAAAAACATACTTTACCGCTATCAACATCTGAATTCATGATTAGCTGTTAATATTCATCAACAATTTGTAATTAAAAGAAATCCTTTGTATAAAATGGGGATCACGAGACAATTTAAATGGAAAACTCCGACAAGGAAACTTAAATAAGGTTTTTCCAAAAGAAATCCAGACGTGAAAAATGTTATGAAAAGCGAATGATTTATATGGTCCCTTCTTAAGAATTTACGAAAAAAACGGTCCGACCGATTTATTACGCTCCGTGCTGTACGAATTTTAGATGTGGCTATTAAAAATATTTTTGTTAGAGCGGGATGAAGATAGGTGTTATATAATTTGAGGACGCCATGGACACTCTCTTGGATTAGTTATAATAATATAAAATAAAAATAATATTAGCCCTGTAATATTACTGTCCCACTGCTGGGCACGGGCCTCCTCTCCTAATGAGAGGGGTTAGGCCTTAGTCTACCACGCTGGCCTAATGCGGGTTGGTAGACTTCACATATGTACCTTCGAAATTCCTGTGAAGAAATTCTCAGGTATGCAGGTTTCCTCACGATGTTTTCCTTCACCGTTATAGCAAGCGATATTTCACAATGAAAATACACTTAACATAGAAAAGTCAGAGGTGTATGCTCCATTTTGGGGTTGGTCTCGAACCTCCGACACTTGTCTCGGCAGTCCGTACATTTCCCAAATGAGCTATCGCTGCTTTGCTGGATTAGTTAATAATAATAAAATTAGTCTTGTAATATTACTGTCAGTGGGACAGTGGGGTCTTCAAAACAAGGAGGAGGTCCTCAATTCGCCTGTATTTTTTTGTGTATATAACGCGATATCTCCGCCAAATGTGGACCGATTATCAAGATCCATCGAGCTTATTCCAAGAGTAATTTGGTGCTTATTCCAAGGCCCCGTATAACTTGGTTACGTTTTGAATTCAGTCCGTTAAGTTTTTAAACTTGTCATTATTATTATTGGATTGTACCCAGACCTTCACAAGTTTACAATTTGAATACAGTCCTACGAAACTAATAATGCTACTCTATTACTCTAGGCTGAAATCTATAGAGCGAACTTCGACTAAGTCCGAGTCAAAGAAACGAATTCATTGATGATTAAGAATTTTTAAATCGAACTTCGACTTAGTCCGAGACATTTTTTACACGAAAAAACAGGCAGAGTTAAGAGACTAAGCAAAGATTTTCTTATAAAAAACGACGCGGACGAAGTCAAAGTTAGATTTTAAAAATTCCAAATCCTCACTGAGTTCGTTTCTTTGACTTAGACTTACGCCCGAATGGTCAAACGCTTCTCAACTTTAACGGCTTCTTATATTGATTTTTGCCATACAATTTTGACAGATAAGGCGGCGTTAAAAGACATAAGGCCACCTTAAGTGTATGAACATTCGGCGGTTAGTCGAAGTTCGCTCTATGGATCTCAGCTATAGAGTGAGAGCTCTAGCGATGCGATAAAAAGCAATATCAATTCATTTTGTTTTCGTAATCTGTAACCTGTTGTCGCGCCCTCCTAATTTAAACGTCGCTTTATAAATCCTGTTCTGAATTTATTTTACGCGAATATTTATTTATAATCTGTTTAGAGATGAATAAATAGGCTTTTTTGCTTTAATATTTTTATAAAGTCTATGTGACTGGCTCGGTGGCTTGGTTGTATTTCGGTACGACTACCGTCCTGAGGTATCGGGTTCGATCCCGGGTCGGGCAAAGTAATTTTTCCATATCAGCCAGGAGTCTGGAATTTATGCCCGATATGGCGATAGGCTCGCCCTTTATCACATCTGGGACGGAACTAAGTTCGGTGAAATATGAGTGTTCTAGTTCGCTAGGCCTCCTCTGTCTACGCCTTCAGGGATACAGGCGTGAGCATTTGTTATGTTATTCCATTCGTTACTCACTTCATCCATGAAAATAAACATACTTTATTTATTTTACTATAAATTCCAAAACACGTTGTATAATACCGAATATGTTATGTAAAATATATACCTTTTTATGCGTCAAGAGGATATGTAGGATATTCATCAAACCCTTGTTGAAATGTTAAATAAGCAAACAAAATATGTTGTATAAGAAGCAAGGCTTTGTTATGAAAACATAACGAAATTGTGTAAGGATATCTTTTCTATATACTTTATGAAAGTTGAACGGTAAACATAATTTTGGGAATTACCCGTGTTGCGTACTTTTTGTTGATTTTTATAGCGAGGCAAGAAAGAAAATCTTCATGAAATAGTAAAAATAAAAGCAAAATTTTCTTTGTTTCTACCAGCTCTTATCCCACCTTAATGTGGGGTCAGCGCAACACACTTTTTCAAGAGTGTTGCATGAAGGTTTTGGCTAAGTTTTAACGACCGGCTACCTGCCTAACGTCAACCCGCTCTGAGGGATCTAGACCCGGACAAATTAAATTAGAAAATTCGCTTTGCCCGACCTAGGAATCGAACCCAGGACCTCCCAATCCACAGACCATATATGCTGCCACTAGATCAAGAAGGCGACCATTTCTATTATCATAACAAATATTTACCCTTCCTTATAAGTGTCAATTGTCTATAATTATGTTGTGTTAGCCATGACGACAAGAGCTATATTAAGTTTCGTAAGGTTCCGTAGGGTTCCGCGGGTAAACAATGAAGACCGCTCTTATTGTTATTTCTCGGATCCCTTTTGGGGATTTTCACGGCATTTTGGCGGGAAATTGTAATGTTGCCAATCAAGTTGGCGTGTTTTGATGAGGTGTTGAATGGTTAGATTTGGAATGATGGGTTAAATAGCTTTCATTTAACTTTAATTACAATATCGTTTCCTTTTCTAAGTATTTTATTAAATTATATCCCATTTGACAGCTTTTGTGGCGCAGCGGGCGGGTAGCCGGCTGTGAAGCGAGAGGCCGCGGGTTTGATACCCGCACCGAGACAAATATTTGTATGGTTCAGATATTTGTTTCAAGTCTGGTCGTTGTGAGACGGAAAATCTCTAGTAGTTCGGAGTTCCTGATAACGCGATATAAGACTCTATCTTTGTGTTGGGGGTCAGGAATATGTATTTGACTGTTGGGTGTTATTTATTTGAGGCAGGCAGCTGGTCGTAAAAATTAAGCCGAACCTTTTCTGTAATATGCTTGAAAAAGTGTTATTAATAAGGTCAATTATTCCTCTTCTTATTATTAAAAATAATGGCTTCCACGCATATGCGTTGATTTAGCCAATGTCAAGGTAAATAGAGCAATTATGTTTTAACAATGACCATGAGACCCAGATGTGGATCATATACCTTGAGGTCCTGCTGGGATTATGGCGGTAATTCCTTCCAGTGCAACGCTCCTCAGATGACCTTAACACGGCGAATTGATCGAACAAAGCCAGCCAACGCACCAAGCAAATCACATCAAAGATCAACGATTAAAAAGTTTCCACATTATACTGTCCATCTTCACTGAAGTTTGATGCATTAAACCACATCACTTCAAAACAGCAAACACAGCTTTAGAGAATAATATGAAATAATTTTAACAAGCGACGTTCACCCTGTCAGACTTCCCGTCAAAATCCAAGGAAAAATTTACTTTAAAAGTATCTAAATGTCACTTGTTATCAAGCTTAATCACTGCCTACCCTCGTAGTGACATATGACTGCTGTGTATGCAATTTGTGTATTGAAACGCATTTCATAAACTGGCAGATGTTTGTCCCCTCACACAAAATAAAGCGAAAATAATAACCGGGACAAACAAGCGCGAAAGTATTCCGGAGCGCGACAATGTGAGAGGCCACCCTTAGGGGGGCGAATGGAGGTGGATTCTGCAAACTTTTTGATTAATTACATTTTGCTCACCGTAGATATATTGCCACATTCCAGGTAGGTAAAAGTTATGCGCAAAGATGTAGACTTTAGTATCGAATAGAATTGCTACTCGAGAGTCGAGGGTCAATAATTTGATATAGCTTTGAAGTAAGCATATTTTTTGCTAATTCAACAAAATTGGACGTAACATAACATAATATAAGCTCAGTAGCCCGAGCACGAAAAACTAATGTAAATGTAAACTCGCTGCGCACTGATGATATTTGATTAATATTTTATACAAATTTCATAGACGCGCATCGAGCACGAATACATTTACGGTTGTCAGAAATTTACTCGAGCTGCAGTTGTATCCCCGAAGGGGTAGGCAGAGGCGCACTAGCGAACTAGAACACTCACATTTCGCCAAACTTAGTTTTGACCCAGATGTGATAGGGGGCGTCTATCGTCATCATGATCATCAGCCATAGGATGTCCACTGCTGAACATAGGCCTTCCCCAAAGATTTCCATTTTTGTGATCCATTTCTATCGCCATATCGGGCACAAATTCCATAATCGCGCCGGGCTGATATTGAACGGAATTATATATTTCAATGACGTTGTTTTTTTACAAGATGGTTGTTGAAACAATCCGCCAATACACCAAACCAACATTGGAGTGGGATAAAGGCAGATAAAAGAAGTATTTATATAATTTACCCCTGTGTAAATATTCTTAGGTGCTTTTCTTAGCGCGGCGCGCGACTTTCAAGTTTATTACCTGACATGTTTGAAATACCAGTTTTATTGTAGGGAGGTGGGGGGAGGCCTGTAAGCTAAGGGGGGTGGACGAGACTTTTTATATATTTCCCTCATAAACGTGTTGAGAACCGCTCTGATGTCTAGTGGTATGCTTAATAATCGATTGAGATTTTATGGATATTTTATAGTTTTTATAGCAGAGAGCCCATGATGGTAAGTGGTTACCGTACATACATATCGGCGTGTACCTGCTATCTACTAAGGGATGATTTTAGTGCAAAGAGATTAAATATTACTAACGAGGGGCTATCAAGCAAGTTTCCATACAAAAAATATCTCAAACGTCAATAACGCCATCTACCACTTGTTACAATGCGAGGGCGCTTGTTACAATTTACACCATGGAATAACATAACATAACATAAGCTCACGCTTGTATCCCCGAAGGGGTAGGCAGAGGCACACTAGCGAACTAGAACACTCACATTTCGCCGAGCTTAGTTATGTGAATTTTCAAAAATAGCGTGATATAGTTTTATTGTCTAAACATTATTACGCTGACACGACCTTGCGCGCGTATGTTTTAAATACGACTGAGTGACTTATGACCACGAGGTCACAACTTTTAGATTACAAGTTTCGTGCTGTTGTTACGTCTATGTACTGTTCAATGTGTTTGTCTTAGTGACAGGAAGGGACCTGCGAGCAAAGATTGAAAAAAAAATAAAACGCTTACACACTAACCCCTCATTCGCACGAGAGCTTTTTCAACTCGTGTTAAAAAAGCGTCTCAACATGTCTGTTCATATGATTGCTTGAAAATCATTCTTGCCTTGTTACTAATAAGGTATATTCTACATATCGCACAAACAAAAAATGCCGTGTTTTTAAAGCGCCGGCGTGTGAACAACTATACTAGAACTCATATTATGTATATTGAAATAAAACTATTCTTACGGATTCTATCACGATTAGGTTTTTATTATTATTCCCGACGTTTCGAAGGCTTTGCAGTCTTCGTTGTCACGGGTCAGACTAAGAATCAGAATCAGAATCCGTAAGAATAGTTTTATTTCAATGTATAATATTCACGTAAACTTAAGAAATCAGTATCATATTATGTATGTTCCATTTCAAAGCTTTTTTAACGCGCGTTGAAAAAGCGTTCGTGCGAATGATGCCTAAACCCTGATGCACAGTAAATCGCAAAACAATGAGAGGACTTTGTACATTTCACATAGATGTAGATAGTCCCGGGCGGCTCGGCCTCCGGTGGCCTAGCTTATGTAACATATATGTATATGTGCCGCCTCCGACGGGTTAAAATAATAAATCGACTATAAATCGATGACATTTCATATTAAAAGCCATTCATGTAGTATACAAACTTATGATTACACTAAATTATAAAACATAAATATATGTACTTTTTTGGCGTAGGAGGATTTATGAAAAAAGGTGCGTTGCACCAATAAATAATCGTCGTAGATATATGTAGATCAACAGATATAATATGTTTCGGGTCTGGAGGTTGTGAAAATGACTCTCATAATTTCTGATACCCACGACACAAGACTAGTATCGTAGTTTGGGATCAGAGCTATGTGTGTGTGTGTGTTTGTGTGTGTATGTGTGTGGTGGATGTATTAAATATCTAAACTGATATAAATTTTCATAAGAAATTACTACAAATTTTGTCCCGCTTTGTTAAATAACATGAAACGTCAGAAGAAACAAGACAAAATATAACCATGACCGACGTGATATAACGATTTTGGCGCCAAATGAATACGTACACATTGACATACATAATCGGCCGTGACAGTAAACAAACTTGGTCCCAATTACGTGGACCCAAGAGAGCAAATCCATTAATTCCGTGATCAAACGGAATTCCGGTCAGCTCTTTGCGGAAGCCTCCTTCCACAATATGAAGATATAGAAATCGTGGAACAGACAAAAACTTTCGACGTCTTTAAGTCATAATTTATTATAATTATTAAAAATGGAAGCCACTAAATAGTAACTTTGCCAAGTATTGCAGGCTTAGCCAAATGGCTTATGTACTAGTCGAATAGAATAGTAAATGTATGGGAATGACATAAGAGTACGCGATATATAGCGAACTCTATTCTCTTCGACTAGTGCATAATTCTATTCGGCTAAGCCCGCTGAAAGGTATATTTTTCAATAGACCATTTTCAAACTTTAAATTAGGATAGTGACACGGATTAGTAAATAAAAATTGAGTGCGGTGACGACGGAATAAGGACTTTCAATGTCATTTTTGACAGTCACTCAATAGTGTTGATTTCTATCAGTGAAATTATTTTCAAATTACATAATTAGTTTCACAACACAACAAAAGCTCACGCCTGTATCCCCGAAGGTATAGGCAGAGGCGCACTAGCGAACTAGAACACCCACATTTCGCCGAGCTTAGTTCCGTCCCAGATGTGATAGGTGGTCATCATCAGCCATAGGACGTCCACTGCTGAACGTAGTACTCCCCCAAAGATTTCCATTTTTGTTTTTCATCATTTCAATATTTACTTCTCTTCTGTGTCATTACCATAGATCTTCTATCCGCTACGCTATCTTGCCGAATTGTCGCATCCAGTAAAACGATATCTCTACCATTAAAATCATGGGACAAAGTTATTTCAATTATAATACAATTAAAATGTAATTTGAGGGCGGGGCGAGGTAGGCGGGCGGGGGAGATGTACTTAAACTTTGTTTAACGCATTTTAATTGAATTTCACCTTAATGTATCGGTATATATGTAAAGTAAAATCTTTTGGGATTAAATGTTATTATTAATTTAGGTAATTCTAAACAGGGGCGACGTGCAGCACTATTACTAATCTAGAGTTAGTCCTAAACTTGATTTAACTTAAATCTCATTCATATATTTAAAGATAGGTTTAGGATAAACCGAGATTTATCTAAGTTTTGCAAGTCGTCCAAAGTAACCATTTGAAAGAAATTAGAAAAAAAAACTTTTAATTATTATTCATTCAATTATTTTAACAGCACCTATCTCATGGAAAATATCAGCTTAAGAATCTCTCAACGCATTTTTTTATAGCAGAGACTGGCAAACAAATAGATGGGTCACCTGATGCTAAGTGATCTTCACCGCCCATAGACACCCAAGACACAAAAACAATCATGGGTGCGATGCCAACCTACAAGGAGGGAATGGAAGGGGAGGAAAAAGGATTGGGAAAGGGAGTGTGGTAAATAGGCCACCGGAAATCTCTCTCACCGAACGAAACGCGACAGCAAACTGCCACTTTACGTCGGTTTTCTGTGAGACAGTGGTATCAAACCGGTCGAGCCGGCCCGTTCGTGCTGTAGACGGAACTGTCTACAGCGTGGCTCTACCACTCACGTATTTTCACTCTAATTCACATTCCTTTTGTAAATAAAAAGCACACACGTGAGTCTAAAAGCCAGCGTAACTAATGTACACAGATAAAGTAAATAAAACGCAATAAAAAGGCGAGTGAGTTCTCGCGAAGAGATTATTTCTAATCTGTGCGAGTCGTGCTAAATGGTCGTCATCACTCAGTGTGATCACTGCTTTATCTCGCTGATTTAGAAAATATACTTGTGATAATGAAAAGCTGGATAAGGTTTCATTGTCTTCTAAGGTGAAAGGTTTCGGTTTAATTTTTATGACTGGCTGCTCGGGAAAATAGTAAAAAGCAACGTTGCCTGTCCTGGGATTCGAATCCCGGATCTCCCAGTCCACAACCCACATAAACGTCCACTAGACCAATAATGCGACAAATTCAAAATTCAATACATTAATAACACGTAAATTGTGAGTTCAAATATATGGCGAAACAATAGAAATAAATAAATAAATACACCTAGTGCTGACCCCACACTAGGTATAACCTGTATCGTGGGTGTCAGAGACTATAAGAGACTTTCGCTCTCACAACACCCAGACTTGAAACAAATATCTGTGGGGTACACAAATATTTGTCTCAATGCAGGAATCGAACCCGCGGCCTCCCGCTTCACAGCCGGCTATTCGCCCGCTGCGCCACGGAGGCTGTCAAGAAAATACGAGAGGAAAAGCTCCCAGACGGGTAAAGTCACGAGTACAAGCTAGTATACGTATAATATAACAGCAACATAAGCCCAACTCACGCAAGACCGAGTAAGAGTCCCAATGTAGTGCGTATCTCGAATGATTGCCCCTCTCATGATAATAAACATAAGTACATACCTACAGCTTTACACGGTGAAAATTCCTGAAACGTGAGTCCATTTCGCACAGGGACGCAGTTAGAGGCTAATTTAAGGACCAAAAAAAATTAAAATTATTAAGTTACTTGAAAAAAAAAACAATTTACTGTTTAATTTTTATTCAATAATTAAATAATTTAAAAAACGAAACCAAAATTGATTCATACGTTTAGGAGCTAGGCTGTGCGCCCCTTATAGTACTATAGTACTTGCGACCCCGGGACGGACGGCAGCACGGACGGTCGGCCTCGTGCTGCCGTAGACGCCGAGGGCGTCCTTCGGCGGCGGGGGCTTCTGAGCCCCCCCCAAATCGGAGACGGGCCGCAAGGCGGCACCGCGCAACCGGGGCGGTTCCGGTAGCAATCCGAGGCTATCTCAGGATACCCCGGGGCCGCCCCTCTCATGCGCCGAAGTAGGCCACCGCGGGGTTTTTAGTCGGTATTGCCGGTGTAGGGCATTTGTTAGGGACGCGGCCCAGCGTCGCCCGGATGTCGACCATCTCTCCCGGGCATCACGGCGCTGGGTCGTAAGGCCGGCGAACCCGACATACCCGCCGCGTCCACCCCCCCGGGCGCGGCGGCAATGGTAAAACACTTTTCCCAAAGAGCTTCGATGCCACAAACACACAAGATACATGTTTAACTTATAACAACTCCTCTTTTTGGATTGAAAATTAAAACATGAAATAATAAAAAATAAATAATTAAGGCTCGACTACGAAAACGATCATAAAAAATTAAATAATAAAAAATATACTTGTCAGATATTTTGCTTTTGTTGTCTACTGAATTTTCATATACTTTTACAAGTTATGTTTTATCCCCTACAATCTACTTCTTATCTTTGACCCCGTTACCCTGACCCCCACCACGTACCTTTATTGCATCTCTGCCCCAGCAGTATCATAGCTCCGGACCCCTTATTTTGGGGTGGAAGTTAGACTGGCCTCTAACACGTAAAGTTTTCCCTCGTGCGTTGTAAAACTACCCTTTCTTATTCGAGTGCTGCCTGGGGATACAGCCTAGAGCTTAGGGGAAGTCTGTCATAGACTAATCGTAGGGATGTAGAACCGATATTTTGTTGATGATCATAATATTAAAATGAAACATATTTATATTATTGTTTGACAATGAGAATAAAAACATGAAAGCAGCGATAGCTCAGTTGGGAATCGTACGGAATGCCCAGACGCGTGTCGGAGATTCGAGACCAACCCCAAAACGAAGCATGACACCTCTGACTTTTCTATGTTAAGTGTATTTTCTATGTGAATTATCGCTTACTATAACGGTGAAGGAAAACATCGTGAGGAAACCTGCGTACCCGAAAATTTCCCGACCCGCATTAGACCAGCGTGGTGAACTAAGGCCTAACCCTTCTCATTAGTAGAGGAGACCCGTGCCCAACAGTGGGATCGTATTATTACAAGGCTAATTCTACTACATCGATTTTAGCTATCTCGCAGAACAATGGACCATAGATAAAAAATACATGTTTTTTGTAGGTCTTTTGTGTAATTTTTTAGTGCAGGGGACGCGGCTTAATGTAGCAGTGAAACAGCTAGTTTTAAAACGCGAAGATGGGACTAGATCCAGGTAAGTACTTTGTGATTTACAAATATTTTTTTATATCTGAATATAGTGAGAGAAAATCTCTTGTGACTCTCCACAGAACACAAAACTCCATCTTAATGATTTTGAGAGTATGTAAAACACCTAAAACAATAAAATAAAAGTAAACTCCAATTCATATTTTAATGTAATTTTTCTCTCAGATGCTCCTGGATAGTATCCACAAATTCTCCTCTTCCTTATCCCCTCTACGTTGGATAATCGAAAGTCGTCTAACGCATCCGGCACTCTTTACGGCCTATTTGCAATGAAAGAGTTTTACAACCATCCTGTATTTGCAGTTCAGAATAATAGGACTTACGTAACTGTGTGTTCGATGTAACGAATGCTTCGGTATAACGAACTTTTTAATTACACCTATTGTTTGTATAGATATTAGAATGATAGTATTTAGTACTAATATCTGAATACCCGATTTAGTTATATTGGATTTTTCCATATCAGCCTGGAGTCTGGATTTGTGCTCGATATGGCGATAGGCTCGCCCCCTATCACATCTGGGACGGAACTAAGCTCGACGAAATGTGGGTGTTCTAGTTCGCTAGTTCAACTCTGCCTACCCCTTCGGGGATCAGGCGTAAGCACGTGTATGTATGTATGTATGTTCATTATTTTTTGCAAGTTTTATATTTACATATATTATTAATGAGTATTAAATACATGGTAAAACCTATTCTACAAATAAAAATCGATATACCTGCCACGAAACTATACTCGGTAACGACTTCTTTAATTTTTTGTTACATGAGCGCCTAGTAACTTTGTCTTACAAGTCTCCCATGTTAAAAACGTTACATTTCTCGATGTTACTACTACTGACTAGACTTGTTGTTTTATAAAACGATCATGGAATTACAAGACCTCGTTATAACGAACGCTCGTTACTTCGAACTCCCGTCTGCCTATAAATTAGAATTATTGCGCTTCTGTTATTTTTATATCACCTACCGAACATTTTGCCGAGAACATCTGCGTCTGATGATCTAAATTAAACGTGTCAGTTTCTCTACGTTTATTGGTTGTATTTTCTTTATATTTTTTTATTGTGCGACGTAAATTGTTTTTTATGTGCATGCGAATATTGCGAATTGTCCTCACCTGCTAGTGTTTTGCTTATTTAGGTATCTTAAGGCTCCCTTAACATTATAATACTTTGTAAAAGAGGACGATGTTCTAGTTTTAAACAAGCTTTTATGAGTTTCAACTACTGGTTGGCTACATA
This sequence comes from Clanis bilineata, assembly GCA_036417725.1. Lineage (NCBI taxonomy): Eukaryota > Metazoa > Arthropoda > Insecta > Lepidoptera > Sphingidae > Clanis > Clanis bilineata. The sequence goes on along the minus strand of CM071154.1, from coordinate 14,954,752 downwards.
TTGGAAAGTATGATATGGTCTGGAACATAATATGATTGTTTTGACGGACTTATGTAATATTTTATTAGAATGAAAGTATACTCTGTCACATCGGCGTAGTTGTATTCAATGTTTCGGGTTTGATCCCCGGGTCGAGTAAAATGATATTAGGTTTTTCAACTCAGTATCAGCTCGGACTTCGGGGTCTGGAATGTGTCCCTGATATCGGGATAAGCTCACCACCTAATACATCTGAGACGGATATGAGTTTGACGAACTGTGGGTGTTTTGTTTCGCTAGTTCGCTTCTGCTTACCCCTGCAGGGATACAGGCGTGAGCCTATGTATGTATGGTCGTGACTAGATGCTGGTCGTTGCTGAATGCTTTATAATGAATGAAGTCCCTTAAGAAATTATTAAAACACTTTTCTAACGCAAACCTTTTAAGTCGAAATTAACATTTTCTACGAAAATTTACTATTTGTATTCCAGACATAATGGATTACTTCAATAAATAATTATATTGATTACGTATTCAGTCTAGACTTCGTGTTTAGAGTTCAATTATTTTTTATATCTAGACAATTACTTTGACCTTTTGACATTATTGAATAATTTAGGCTTAGAATTATTGTTAAATCTTTGTCGACGTGTTTTGTAGGTAATTGTTTAGTTCGCAATTTAGTTTAATGTCTGTTATTGACAGTTTTGGTTGAAGGGTTACGGTTGTTTGAAACCAGCTATAATAATAAATAAGAATAGTATAATAATAGTACCGACGGCCTCGGTGGCATGGTGGTATTTCGGTACGACTACAGTTCTGAGGTCTCGGGTTCGATCCCCGGGTCGGGCAAAGTGATATTGGAATTTTCCATATCAGCCCGGTGTGGAACTTGTGCCCGATATGGCGATAGGCTCGCCCCCTATCACATCTGGGACGGAACTAAGTTTGGCGAAAGCGGCGGGTGTTCTAGTTCGCTAGTGCGCCTCTGCCTACCCCTTCAAGGATACAGGCGTAAGCTTATGTTATGTTATGTAATAATAGTATTAACCCTGTAATAATTACTGTTGGGTACGGGCCTTCTCTACTAATGAGAGGACTTAAGAGAGGAGTTAGGAGGTTTAGCCGGAACTGGATCCCCTAAAAAGGGGTTAACGTTAGGCAGACAGCCAGCTGTCAAAACGAAGCCTTTCTGCAATACGCCTGAGAAAGTTTTGCCGATTCCACATTGTGTTGGGATAACGACAGTTGGAAAGAAATATTATATGTACCTACTTCAAACAAACACTAGTTTATAGAAACGGAAGCGGATTTTGACGGAAATTCTGTCTGGGCGTCGCTGGTTAAAATTATTTTATATTATCCTCTAGAGCTGTATTTGTTGTCTTTAAGTGGTGTGGTTTAATGCATCAAACTTCAGTAAAGATGGACAGTATGATGTGGAAACTTTTTAACCGGTGAACTTCGATGAGTTTTACTTGGTGCTGGCTGGCTTTTTCGGTAGATTCGCTGAGTGAAGGTCATCTGAGGGCATCTTGAAGGAATTACTGCCATAATCCCAACAGGGCCTTGAGATCATCCACATCTGGGTCTCATCGTCATTGTGAAAACATAATTGCTCTAGTTACCTTGACATTGGCTAAACCATCGCATATGCGTAGAAGCCATTATTTTTAAAACAAGCAGAAGAAGATAGAAACGGGATAAGCTCAGCAAGATACAACACTAGTCCTGCCTTTACTTACCCCTTCGAAACTGACATGAGCTTAGTGATAAAAAAGTAAACCCAAAACAAATGAAATTGAATTCCCCTCCAGCCATTTTAAATTTTCATAATAAATCTTGTATGTAGATATTGCTTTTGATACAAGTACAAGTTTGTTGTGAAACAATGCAGACGCGAGACAAAGCCTAATTACCGGAGCAACACTGTACTACACGCAGTTCATTGATGCATAAGCCTTGTTAGACGCCCGTCTGTGCGCTTGTGAAGGTGGAGTGTGCGGTGTTGCGACTTTTAGCCGCATTTGCGATTTGTTTTCGCAAGGTGGATTTGGAATGTATGTGTAAGATATTATTTTTTAACGAAATTTTTTATAAAATAAATAAATATTTTAGGGCTAATAGTCTAGGGTAGGGTCTTTTTCCTAACATTCTTAGATGTAAAATTTTTGACGCAAAATATTTAATTACGTAATTTATAGTTAATAGACAGAAAATCAAAAGTATAGCGAGACTTCGTAGGAATTAAGTAGCTTTTAATCAATGTGATTGAAGCTATATTTAAATTATATAATATTTTTCTCGGTTTTCCGTCGCCCTGACTTCACCTTGGCATGTGTTTGTTTAGATTTAGACAACATAAAATCTTAAGATAAATCAGGTAGATAGATTTTATATTAAATCAGACCTCCTTAATGACTACGGAACAGTTACAGGTGATATGACGACTATATTCGTGGGTCTTGCCGCGTGACGACTATGCCTGTTGGAACTGGTTATGTAGTAAGTTTAATTTATATGATTTTGATTTCTTTTCGACCGACTTCCCAAAAAGGAGGAGGTCCTCAATTCGTTGGTATTTTTTTATGTATGTTACGCGATATCTCCGCCGAATGTGGACCTATCTTTAAATTTTTTTTGTGTTCGATAGAGCTTCTTTCAAGGGTGGTCCTATATAAATTTCATCACGATCGGTAAATTGTAAGTCGGTCAGTTAAGTTTTTAAACTTGTGATTATTATTTATGACCTGGAATTTGGGCACAATTGCACAATTTTTCACAGTTTAGTAGCATTACTAGGCTTTCATGAATCCAACAATAACAAAATACGACAAGATGTTTTCTGCGAATGTCGAGAATGATTATTCTGCGATTAATATTCTTAACAGCGGAAACTCCCTTTAATGTCGAGAGAGGGACCACCTGTGCGGGAGGAGGGCCAGACGTCAGCTATCGATTATTCGAGAGCGAACTATACTTCTCTGGGGGCTGCCTTTCCTTTACAAACATTCACAAGCAAATACTCAACCCTAACTCAGTACTTCAAAGTTCAAATTCCCGCAAACCACTTCTGAAATAATTTCTGCTCATCCCCCTACGAGAGCTAATAGTCAACTGTCAATTATATGACTTCTCCGATGAGGAATAAAGTCGTTATTCGTGTGAAATGACAGAATTTGTTTGGTAAAATCAATTTGCAGTCATATTTTCGGATTCCTGTGTCGGTTGCAATTTGAATGGGTTTTAGTTCAAATTGGGCGAGTTTTGTGTTACTTTGTTTCTTATATCTGTATGGAAATAATTTTAGATATTTTGTATTACTGCTTTGTGTTTGAGATCTTTATGGGATGCAACGGAGTATAAATATCAAATTGGAAATGCTTTTCTATTATTTTTCTTGCGTCGTCTGATTTGTGTTTCTTTCTGATGTTTGATTTCTGTCTGGAAAAGAGTATTATAGTATCATATTTCAACGGATTCCAGAAGGGGGTCCTTAATTCTTGTTATAATATAAACTACTTGATAACTCTGGCACGTGTGGATTGATTTTCAAGATTATTCTTGAAATAGATAACCTGTATCGTGGGTATCAGAGACTATGACAGACTTTCGATCTCACAACACCCAGACTTGAAATAAATATCTGTGGGCCACAGAAACATTTGTCTCGATGCGGGAATCGAACCTGCGGCCTCTCCCTTCACAGCCGGCTACTCGCCCGCTGCGCCACGGAGGCTGTCGCATCAACTTAAAGTTAGATTGTAAAGTATTAGTACAGCAATAAAGGCTATTTTTTATGTTTTAAATAAAATAGATTGACTCCCGTGCCCCCAGATTTGGCAGGTATATACTATTTAAAGATATTGATTTCGGATTACATCAAATCCCTCAGTCACTAGCAAAATTGCATGATACGTCCCCATTAATCAATATAGTAACCCACAACACTTGCGAAGCCTCTCTAAGCTGGTTCAGTTGATGAATCCAACGCACCTATCACAAAGGGCTTACAAGAGATTACTGTAATTTCACTAGGCTGTACGGCTCTAATCAACTCGGCATGGTATTAGCTGTGGAATTTTTGGGTACTTTTTACGACTGGACTAAGCTAGTAGACTAAGCCTGGGATGTAAAGGTGTCTTTATTAGGTAGTTTCCAATTCTATATTTCCTATGTGACATCGCCACGTTTGGGCTGATTTTTGAGGATGGCCATCTTCAAATTCTGACAGGTTGCGCATAAAAAATAGGGGAATACGAACATCAGAAAGGAATAATCACAAGTTTAAAAACTCAACGGACCGACTTCAAATCTGATCGTCACTAAATTTATATGGGACCACCCTTGAAAGAAGCTCAGTCGAACACAAAAATAATTTTGAAAATCGGTCCACATTTGGCGGAGATATCGCGTAACATACATAAAAAAAATAAAAAATACCGACGAATTGAGGACCTCCTCATTTTTGGGAGTCGGTCGAAAAAGGAATTTATTCATCACAAAAAGGTTGTCTCGATTTTGTATATCATTAATCCGAACGTTTTTGGCTGTTTCGGGGCTAAATTGCATCAACTTATGAACTTACCAAATGGCAATAACATCGCAAAAATGAGTATATCAGATAAAAAAAACCGACATCTAAACCATTTAATTTCCACACACACATACATCGACAAAAAAAAACTGTACCATCGCTACTCACTTACTGTAGCTTACTTCTCTTTTTTTCTTTCTACTTACCTTTATCCCACCTTAATGTGGGGTCGGCGCAACATACTTTTTAAGCATGTTGCAGAGAGGATTTGGCTTAGTTTTTACAACCGGCCACCTGTTTGACGTCAACCCCCTATGAGGGATCCAGTCCCGAGAAATTAAATTAGAAAATTTGCTTTGCCGACCTGGGAATCGAACCCAGGACCTCCCGGTCCACAGCCTATACATGCTGCCACTAGACCAAGGAGGCGACTTACCGTAGCTCATATGTTTAATAAATAATTCCTCATTCCATACATATTATAGTGGTGTTTATTGATTGAATAATGTATCCGATTATATTGTAGACGGTTGCTACGGATGCTGGAGTGTTCCTACCGTTCAGATGGATTATGTTCTGTGTTTAGAGATTATTGTTGTGTTACGGCCGGTTTCAATAAACGATCTCAGTTTAGAGAGCAGATAGATCGCGATTATGAACCAATCAAATCAAGTTATTTGAGGCATGTTCAAATTGTATTCTTATTGGCTAATTTTTGTAATCTATCTGCACATTCAAACTGAGATTGTTTATTGAAACCGGCCGTTAGAGGTTACCTATCTCGTTAGTTACTAGTTAAAGTGTATTAGGTTTGATATAATTGGTCGAAGAAAATCCAATTATTTGGATTCAAAATGATCCATGATAAGTATTTTTTGATAAAATGTTTAGGGACTATGTCATTCAGGGATAGTTTTTTTTATAGCAGAGACTGGCAAACGAGCAGATGGGTCACTTTATGGTAAGTGATCTCAACGGCCCATAGACACCCAAGATACAAAAATAATCATGCATGCGTTGCCAACCTAAAAGGAGGGAATGGAAAGGGAGGGTGGATTGGGAAAGGGAGGGGGGGAGTGGGCCACCGGAAATCTCTCACCGAACGAAACGCGACAGCAAACTGCCACTTTACGTCGGTTTTCTATGAGACAGTGGTATCAAACCGGTCGAGCCGACCCATTCGTCCTGTAGACGTTACTGTCCACAGCGTGGCTCTACCACTAAAAAATGTATCAAAATCGGTTCAGTAGTTCCAAAGATTCGTGCATAAACTTTTCAGCTTTAAAATATTAATGAACATTTAGTTTCATGATGATTGCAGCTCATCGTTATGCCTTATATTTTACTGTCAGAATTACAATGAAAAGAGAAAGATTTTTCCTTGATTAATCGCCACATTTTCTAATCCTAGTTTTATTGATCCTGATAAACACGCCTAGATCCACCAGTGGACGTCCTGTGGCTGAAGATAATGAACTAGGATTCTTATGTACTATGGGCTTAACATTTTTGCTTACCTGTCGCTAATAATAGCCTGTCACTTTTTTCCTTGCGTTACATTGTTTAAAAATGATAGGGACAACCTATGGTTAAAGATAAGCAGCGCTTACATTTATAAGTAGGTATATAATAATAATAATAATAATATTAGCCCTGTAATATTACTGTCCCACTGCTGGGCACGGGCCTCCTCTACTAATGAAAGGGGTAAGGCCTTAGTCTACCACGCTGGCCTAATGCGGGTTGGCAGACTTCACATACCTTCGAAATTCCTGTGAAGAAATTCTCGGGTATGCAGGTTTTCTCACGATGTTTTCCTTCACCGTTCGTATAAGTAGGTAAGGGGTTATAAATTTAGGTAAAGTTGAAATGAGATAGCAAAGCGTTCGTAAAATAAAGCACCCGTACAGTATATTACTACTGTTCCCAAACCTCCAAATTAAACGACAAAAGCTGAAACGAGTAATATATTACGTGTTGAAAGCTATTAATTATGAGCACAATGGACGTATATCAGATTCTTTTTCCACCATTTTTCCAGCTGTAGGCTTATGATGTAATAAAAGATATTACACATTGGTTTTATGGCTTGTAAATGGACGAGTTAATTATTTTTATCTATATTTTTCTACCTGCCCTTATCCCACCTTACTATGGTCAGCGCAACACACTTTTCAAGCATGTTGCACAATAGACTTGGCTTAGGTTTTATGCCTATCGTCAACCCCGTCTGGAGAATCCAGTCCCGGGCAAATCAAATTAGATAAACCGTTTAGCCCAACCTGGGAATCGAACCCAGGACCTTCCGGTCCACAGACCATATATGCTGCCACTAGACCACGTAGGCGATCTTTCTTCCAGTTATACTTATCCTATTTCGGTGTGGGATCGGTGCAACGCACATTTTGAAGTATGCTGCAGAATGATAAGGTTTTAGACTTGTCGCCAGCATGGCGTCAAACCAACTGGAGAATTGAGACCTGGGCAAATTGTGTTAGTAAAACCGCTTCACCTAACTCTGTATCGGAATCCATGACCCTCAGATCCAGACCATATACGCTACCACTTCATCAAGGAGGCGGCTCTAAAATAAAAGGTTTGATACCAACCCGCGTTAGGCCAGCGTGGTAGACTAAGGCCTAACCCCTCTCATTAGTAGAGGAGGCCCGTGCCCAGCAGTGGGACAGTAAAATTACAGGGCTTTCTTTCTTTCTTTCTGCCTGGCGTTATCCTGGCCTTCTGCCAGGGTCCACCTTCCTACTTAAACGCTTCCACTTCACCCGGTCTTGAGTATTCTCAGCGGTGAGTCCATTGGCTCTCATATCATAATATTACAGGGCTATATTATTATTATTATGTTAGTGAAAATGAAAAGGGTTCGTGAAGTTTTATCCAAAGTCCGATCAATGGGCTAAAGGCAAGAAGCCAAAAACAAATTGAGAACAGTTTCCTTTTGGAAGTCGGTTATAAAACCTCATGGCATTCTGCACGGTCCTTAACATGCAAACTTATTTCCGCACTTCTGTTTGGCAGCGAAACACTTCTTAGTAAATAGATAATGTCATATTTTTGAAAAGGGTTGGGTGTCAGTTGAGGCAACGCTGCTCGCTCAGTCAGAATCACCTTGATAAACTCTTCGCAATTTTCTTTAGGGCCAACCCTGAGGTTGTATGAATATTTTTCACTGTCACTAGGATTCACACTCGTTCTAAACCAAATGGAAAGCAAAAGCAATTACTTGAAAAATAATTTCTTTCGCGATTAATCAAAAATTATATTATAAATGTTTGGGTGTTTATTAAAAAGTAACGATAAAAGTCACAACTCACAGCTAAAATTGTAAAAAGTCAATTGCTCTTACTTAATTACCTTACCTTACCTTTGACTTTTGCTATCGACGAAGAAACTGGGGGTTAGTGCGACTTTATCAAGAATGATTTTGGACTCTCTTGGAGATTTCCGGTGGCCCAATTCCCTCTTCCGATTCCCAATGCATTTCCCCCTACTTTAAGTATGGCAACACACCCTTTGATTTTTCTTTGTATCACTGGTCTATTTAGGATGGAGATCACTTATCACTTGTCATCACGAGATGAGCTCGGCGAAATGTGGGTGTTCTAATTCTCTAGGTTGCCTCTACCTACCCTTTCTGGGATACAGGCCTGAGCTTGTTTTTGTAAATCTGTTTTTAATGAAACAACTGTAGACAGACAAGAGCTGTTTTAAATGACTGCACACATTCTACCGTGCAAAAGCGGAACCAAGTAAACAAAGCCCCAAAAAACGTTATCTGTATTCGAAATTATTAATTGAATGTGAAATACTCACCGTGATGAATTGTCGGCGCGAGCCAATTTAACTGATTGAGAGCTACTCTGTTGGAAAATCGTGAGGGAAATTGGGTACGTCACTATGTTTGATTTTATACACATATTTATATAATAATAATATTAGCCCTGTAATATTACTGTTCCACTGCTGGGCACGGGCCTCCTCTACTAATAAGAGGGGTTAGGCGTTAGTCTAATGCGGGTTGGTAAACTTCACATACCTTCGAATTTCTTGTGGAGAAATTCTCGGGTATGCAGGTTTCCTCGCGATGTTTTCCTTCACCGTTATAGCAAGCGATATTTCACAATGAAAATATACTTAACATAAAAAAGTCAGAGGTGTATGCTCCATTTTGGGGTTGGTCTCGAACCTCCGACACTTGTCTCGGCAGTCCATACCATTCCCAACTGAGCTATCGCTGCTTATATATTTATATGTAATAAATAAATAAATAAATACCCCCAACAGTCACACACCTAGTTCTGACCCCACACTATGTATAACCTGTATCGTGAGTGTCAGAAACTATGAGAGAGTTTCGGTCTCACAACACCCAGACTTGAAACAAATATCTGTGGGCCCCACAAATATTTGTATCAATGCGGGAATCGAACCCGCGGCCTCTCGCTTCACAGCCGGCTACTCGCCCACTGCGCCACGGGGGCTGTCGAATATGTAATAGCAAATAAAACAAAAATTACCCCTCATGTAAAAACTGCATCGAAATTGGTTGAAAAAAGAGGCAGTAATTCATATTTTAAATACTGGAGTGCATACTGGAGATATCTTGCTATCCCTTTCCAACGCACGTACCGTTATGGCGGTGACGTGATTATACTGATACTTCTCTTTCCCGCAGTTTGAAGGTTACACCAAACTTCAAAGGCAACTTTTTATTTTTGAGAATATTTCAACATTTCTTTCTGTTCTATATTTTAAACGACGTAAATATCATGTAAAACCATCGATATATTATTTACCTACATGCACAGTTGACGTTCGGAAAATGGGACAGCAAAGGAGTGCTTAAGCACTACTTTTGCATACAGTCGGACGCCGATAGAATTATAAATTTCAAAATTCAAATTTAAGAACGCTTGCTCATTTCGTTTAAAAAGCTACTTTATAAAGCGTGCAAAGGGTTATATTTGTGTTGATTTAATTAGATCTTGTGATCTTTTTCTTTGTTTTATTCCTGAGACCATTTTTTAGGACGATATTTCCAAAGAACTGTGCATCTAGGGTATATTATATTGATGTGTAAAACTAATTAAATAAATAAATAACGCCTAACAGTCACACACATAGTCCTGACCCCACACTAAGACCGAGTCTTGTGTCGTGGGAATCAGGAACTACGAGAGACTTTCGGTCTCACAACACCCAGACCCGACACAAATATCCGTAGGCTATACAAACATTTAAAATTAAAAAAAAAAGTCAAGTACCCAATTGTGGATTATTGATACTTCGGGACTTTATTTCCAAAATGGTTTTAAAACGAGCATTGCTAGCTGTGGAAGGGTTTTATTGCAAAGACCTAGGTTATAGGTTCGATAAAAGTCTATCATCATAGGCTCGCGCCTGTATCCCCGAAGATGTAGGCAGAGACGAACGACAAAAGACTGAAACGCTTCCATACTATCGTGGGCCTAGATTGTAAAATGATGAGAGTAGTGTCAAATAATAGCTAATACATTATGAGGCCATCACTAAAAATTTTGTTTTTTTTGTAATCTGACAACAGAGTTTTCTCATTTGGACATAAATAAAAGTGAGGTTATGCAACAATCTATACGCAAACGGCTGATGTATATAGAGCAAATAGTACCTTTTTTATAGCGGAGACTGGCAAACTAGCAGATGGGTCACCTGATGATAAGTGATCTCCACCGCCCATAGACATCCAAGACACAAACAGCATCATGGGTGCGTTACTAATCTAAAAGGAGGGAATGGAAGGGGAGGGGAAAGGGATTGGGAAAAGGAGGGGGAAATGGTCCACCAGTACCCATACCTATTGATACGTTTTAATGTAGATAACAAAACATAACATAAGCTTAAACAGGCCATTTCATAATAACTGTTCTTTCTACCTGCCCTTATCCCACCTTAATGTGGAGTCGGCGCAACACAAGCAAGCATGTTGCAGAAAGGATTTGGCTAAGTTTTTACGACCGGCTGCCTGCCTGACGTCAACCCCCTCGGAGGGGGTAATAATAACAAATATTTAATAATAACAAAATACTTTATTGTATACCACACTTATAAAAAAATACATAATATGCTTAAAATTATGTATATACAATGGGCGGTCTACAACCCAACGGCACAATAGTGACTCCATCGATTTATTTCCTTCACTATAGTCCGATTGCTAATTAAACGGAGTAAACTGACAGATCGAAATGTCACTTTCCAAAATAATGTTGTTTACTTTCAAAACAGTGATGGAACTAATTCAATTTTTATCATTCAAAGAAACAATAACTCAGCACTAGCTTGCAAAATTAATTTTATTGCGTATTTTTAGAAATTTCAGCTTAACCCCCCGACTAAATGTGTAAGGGCGACTTGCAGGGATTTCACTATAATCGCCATTTTATTAGTCCCCGACTTTGTCCTAAACTTGATTAAAATCAAATGTCATATTAGTTGTCCCGAATTCACTCGCAGCTCCGCACTAAACCACGATGAATCTTGTAATAAACCCCATTTTGGAATCATTTCAGTTTAACGTCTTGCACGTCGTCGATTTACCCCTTATCTGGATTAAAATAAACGACAAAGTTAAATCATCGGGGCCGCCGGTTTAAATGGCTAATCGTGATTATTGAATGTCAAACAACATAACATTTTCATATTATTTCTTGTTGTTTTATGAAAATAATGATAATAATAACACTCAACAGTCACAAACATAGTCCTGACCCCACACTTGTGTCGTGGGTATCAGGAACTACGAGATACTTTCGGTCTCACAACACCCAGACTCGAAACAAATATCTGTAGGTCATACAAACATTTGTCTCGGTGCGGGGATCGAACCCGCGGCCTCTCGCTTATCGGCTAGCCTTATCGGCTGTGTGGTCGTCTATCACATCTGGAACGGAACTAAGCTCGGCGAAATGTGGGTGTTCTAGTTCACTAGTGCGCCTCTGCTTACCCCTTCGGGGATACAGGCGTGAGCTTATATTATGTTTTCTACCATGTCCTATGCCTACCATGTCATGTGCCTACTCCGCGATGTTCTCCTATTTTTAGGAGATAGGGGGTTACCACCACCTCTTATAGCAGTCTTATTATAATCTTACTTGTACCGATTCCCATACAAAACAAACGAAGAACGATTATAATAATACTGCTATAAGAGGTGGTGTTAACCCTGCAGTTGTTTACGAGATGATAAATTCCGCTTGAGCTAACAAAGTGCAAAGTTACTCCTAGTTACTCCTTAATAAATATAAATAACTAGCCTCATAGTATGTGTGTTCGTATTACATGTGAACATTTGGTGACTATTAACTTAAGAGAATCTATTGAAAAATCATATAAAACAAACTAGAATTCGTTTTATGCAAAATTTTTATGATAGATGTTTTGATACGGAACTTTAGATATGAATCTAATGGAACGTAAAGAATGAGTAGAAGTAATGAAATCGCGAATTAATAATCTACACTCGGATTTCTTAAATCGAACCAGAAATGTGTATGTGCAAGACAACTAATGGGACATTTGATTTAAATGACATTTAGGACTGAATCGTGTATTAATAAAACGGCGAATAGAGTAAGATGCAGTGTTGCAAAAGTGTAAAATTAAAACTCGTTAGATTTGGCATCTGAAAATCGGGAGATTTTTATACGGAATGAAACACAAGTAGTTTATGTTAATAATGCGTTAATTTATTTAATTATAATCAGTAAGTTACATATAATCATTTATAGTTTGATATATTGTACATTGATTAATCATTTTCGTCTTCTTACCACCTCTTACTACTTATTTTCGTGAACATTTTCTCATATTTATTAAAATTGTAACAACATTGATTGTTGTTTTCTATACATCATTTTGTGTGCAGAAGATCTACCATTGACTTAGTGGAAAGTTTAATCCGTTATTTTAGTGCGAGCTCTTCGTAACTAAGTTTTAACCTTGGATACTGACGCCGTGCAACGTAGTGAGACAATAATGTCTCACTTGGAAAGCCTTCACGCCGCGGCCGTGTACTGTCGTTCTATGTGTTATATTTATATGACATGTGCATGCAATTCTATGAATGGACTATAATGAACGACTAAAGCAAGTATAAGTTATCCAATTTGGGAAACAACCCGAACGAAGTTATCTTCAGAGACATTTGACAGCCTCCGTAGCGCAGAGGGCGAGCAGCCGGCTATGAAGCAAGAGGCCGCGGGTTCGATCCCCGCACCGAGACAATTATTTGTATGACTCACAGATATTTGTTCCGGGTCTGGGTGTTGTGAGACCGAAAGTATCTCGTAGTTCCTGATACCCACGACACCAGACTCGATCTTAGTGTGGGGTTAGGACTATGTATGTGACAGTTGGGTGTTATTTATTTATTTTCCCTTGTATACTCACCAGACAATAATAAACTCTATTATAAGGTATTTTAGTACAATTTGCTTTAATATACCGCGAAGTTGAATGGCCGTATTTTATTGTATGTAGTATTGTCGTATAGGCCGTATTGTATTGTATTACAGGTTTCTTTTAGTTTTGCCGTATTAATAATATTATGTTCCATTTTTTATAAGAATATTATTTTACATTAGTTGAAAATCCAAAAATTCGGCAGATAGGACTGCTACATCGGGACATCGTGAGCAATGACCAAAATCAGTAAATATCCCGATAAATCGGGAAATTTTGCAACGCGGGCAAGATGCCTACACTCTTCACTACTCCAAATTCATAAGTTCCGTTTCACAAAAAATATATAACCACAATCACAATTCCGCATAAAAAAATATTTTTTGCAATTTAAAATAAAATAAATCCCAACAATCACTCATTATTTACGTTCCGTAAATTTCATATTATTATCTATAGTGCCGTCTCGCAACATCTATCATCACAATTTCGCGTATAAAGAATTGTATTTTATTTTACATGATATTTCAATAGATTCTCTTGTGTCAATAGTTGGCAAATATTTAGTTTTAATTCAGTTTGAATACATGTAATATAAACACACATACGACGAGGCTGTATGTGGTTGCTTCCTTGGCCTAATTGATGAAAGGCATAATTGAAAAAAAATAATTAGTGTCAGTTGTCTGGATTACGACGTGTCAACTAGACATACGTATAATATTTCGCGATAAGGAATGGTCACTTTAGTTCGCGGCTCCTCAACGAACTAGTTCGTTCTTTCAGTTCACGTCTCGAACCAAAGAAAGGCAAAAAAAATATTATTTGCACGAATTTTAACCGACTTTAAAAAAGGAGGAGGTTATTAATTAATCGACTTCAAAAAAGGAGGAGGTGAATTAACCGACTTAAAAAAAAGGAGGTTAACAATTCGTTGGAATCTTTTTTTATGTATGTTCCCGGATTAATTATTTTTTATTCTTTCATAATATGCTGCTGTTTTTTTTTACTTGTACATACTTGGGGAATAGTGACGGCGTCTAAGGGACAACCCTTACCAAACGAACCCAACGATGACGGTGGCCTACTTACACAGTAGGCCACCAACACCTTTAGGTTTAAGCCAACCTTATCTGCATGTGGTACACTTTTCTGAGTAACGGACTAGGTGCTGGCGAAACCTGGGTTCTTGCCTTGCAGGGTATGGGGGACAGACCAGGGACCAAATGTTTGCTATTAGATCGTTTTGCGAGGCATGCATGTTGAAAGAAAAAGCTTCTGCATATCGCTTTCCTGGATCTGCAGAAGGCTTTTTACTTTGTGTCCCGACGGGTAGTCTGGTGGGCCCTAAGGTTCAAAGGGGTGCCAGAAGCTTATGTTGACGTTATCGAAGACATGTTCTTCCGATCAAAGTCTTTGATTCGGACTGCTTTTGGCGTCACCACACCCTTCCCGTTCACTATGGAGGTTCAGCAACCACCGTGGGTGTTCATGTACGCTGATGTCTAAGACAAACAGCGTCTAGGGGCCGCTTGAAAATGGTCGACTGAAAGGAAATGTGCTAAAGATCAAGTACATGAGTTGCGTAAACGTAGTATTTTATAAATGTTTTCAAATATTTTTTATCGAAGAAAGTAAAAGAAAATATTATGATGTGTTCCCATCTGTGAGACTAAAAAGTGCTGCGCACCGTATTTGAATATAGCTTAAAAAAGCACGATATTTCCCTAGTGGTTATTGACTACGTTACGAAAACAAGACCATCATTTGGCCAGTACTTCTGTGTATATGTACGATACGTGGTCTGTCAGCGTTATTTTAAGGAAATACAGATGACCTCAAAAGCGCTGGCTGGACTTTTTAGAGAATGATATGAGAACCAATGGTCTTACTTTGGACGATACTCAAGACTTAGATTCTATCTAACTTATCAAACGAACTAAAGAACGAGAGATCTGGGAACTAGTTCGTTAATTTCTTCTGTGGGAGCTGTCCTCCGCACTGGTTCGTTCGCGAACTATATAAATCTATTGTCAACAATGGTAATTTCTATAATAGAGGTATAATAAAATTTTATCAAGAAGTAACTTTGAAATTCGTTAACTTAAGTGAAATTTGTCATCTCGAAAACAACGCTCTCCTAGAAAATAGAATAACTAAAGTACTTTGTAATAGAAGAATATTGCGGAATGCGAGCGTGCACAAGAAAACAAGGTACTCGTTGATGGTGATGAACTAAGTGTGGAGTTGCACCAGTTACAAGGCGTTTGTGATGCGTGTGCCGAAACCTATCCTGCACCGAGGTGCGACGAGACATTGAGGAAAACTTTTAACTGCAGTGCCGGGTCGGGCGTGGTTGGTATACCACCGCTTCCAAGGACTAGTGCCACACGTGCGCACACAAATATCGGGCATAATAGTGAAGTGTTGTAATTATGTGGTTTTTCAAGAGATTATGTACATACAATGTTAGTTTGTAAGGTGTATGTATGGGTTATTGATAATTATATACTCTTCGTAAAAAAACTTGAGTTTTTATATATTTTACGAATTCATCATCCTTGTTTGATACAAAATCATGTTCAGTGTAAAAAACAAAGCCATTTTTATCATAGATTTTCATTAAACAACAAGAAATAATGTGAAAAGGTTATGTTTTTTGTGTTTAAATTCTTTGGTTGTTTGTCAATAAAATCAAGATTAGCGACTTTAAACCGGCGGCCATGCCCATTTAAGTTAAACGTTTATTTAAATCGAGATGAAGGGTAAAACCACGACGTGCAAGACGTTGAACTGAAATGATGCCAAAATGGAGTTTATTTTACGATTAAACGTCGTTTATCGCCTAGCTGCAAGTCACCCTAAATAATTTTGCGTAAATAATAACAACAGATACGCGAAATGATAACAATGAGAATTACAAATATTACTTTTATTATTTGAGAATAATAACGTTCCGCACATTCATAGCTTTAAAATAAGTTTTGTTTATACTGAACCATGACTATAATTCCAGCAGACATGCCATAGCTTAGCATGCAGTAAATTACTATGACTACAATTCATTAGACATGTAGTACTAATCACACATTAGGCAGGAATTACGACTTTGAGTTGGACTTTAGAAAATGAAAGAGTGAAATGGTTCACTGAATTGAAATGTTTAAATAATCTTGATCTTTTTACCACAGCACTATTTAAATTTCATGCAAAAGTGGCAACATTCGGAATGTCAGTGTACTCCGTTTAATTAGCTATCCTACTATAGTATAAAGTTATGTTTCACACTCGTCTAATGAAGCAGGCACATAAATAATATAACCACAATAGTGTAAAGCCATATCAAGCACAAATTCCAGACTCCAAGCCGATACTGAATTGTAAAAATCAAAATCACTGCCCGGCCCAGGGACCGAACCTGAGACCTCAGGATGGTAGTCATACCAAAAATTTAACTATGCCACTGAGGCAAAATTAAATTATCACGGGTTCACTACATCTTTTAGGGACAGCATGTCCTGAATATGTTTCGCAGTAAATGTCTGAAGACAATTATTTCTCAAACCCTCAATAAAATTCCAATCTTCGAAAGCTAAATGTTGATCACACATACGATTACTCTCAGGGACATAATATTTACATTGGCTGAGCAACATTTTTCTGGTAGAAAGTGGAACTCTGTTCCTCTGCGTACTTTGGCATCCTTCTATAAAGCACCTACTTTCTGTTTCAATAGCTCTCATGTAGTCTGGTAATACAATAACTGTGCTTGCTAGGGAGAAAGTTGATGAAACAGATGCCATACGTACAGCAGCTCTGTCTGCAGCCACCCAACAATTATGGCATATACGACTTTCAACTTCCACCTGCAACAAAGAAACAAGTTTTCAACTAGTTGATTTATTCAACATCTTCTTGTCCAGCATGATCTAGAAAATTGTTCATCGTAATGATTACGATAAATAATTGATTATTTTTTAAATATGTATTATTATATTATTAATTAATGGGAATGGTTGGAGCATACTTGGGGGGGTCTACGGACAGCAATGGACGGCGATAGGCTGAGATAATAATTGTCTAACCGATTCACCCGTCGGAGGCGGCACATATATATGTTACATAAGCGTATGGGCCACCAGACGCCGAGCTGCCCGTGACTATTTAATTGATAGCCTCTGTGGCGCAGCGGGCGATTAGCCGGCTGTGAAGCGAGAGGCCACGGAATCGATTCCTGCATTGAGACGAATGTTTGTGTGGCCCACAGATATTTGTTTCAAGTCTGGGTGTTGTGAGACCGAAAGTCTCTCATAGTCTCTGACACCCACAATACAGGTTATACCTAGTGTGGAGTCAAGACTAGGTGTGTGATTGTTGGGTGAAAGTTATTTATTTATGAATCATGTCTTTAAAACTAATTGAATTATCGATTATGAAAAATAATCAATTATCCACATCACTAGTTCAGCATTTGGTTAGCCTTAGCCAATCAGTAGGTAGATAGGCTTAACAACCCATGGTCACACAGTTCAACTTCTGGAGGTTTTCAATTCACCTTAAGCCGGGTCTTCTGTACTAAAACATTACACAAAACATGCATTTTTCATCTATGGTCCAATGTTCTACCAAAAGGTGACAGCTAAAATCATTGTTTTGCATATGTATTTTTTGCATATATGTTTTTAATGTTTTATTTCCAAAAAGCTAGTGCAGAGGACCCAGCTTTAGGTCTTGAAACTTTTTTCAGCATGTTCCATTTGGAGGTCCAATTCGGCATACCCTGTGCCTATTACCTGGGATCCAAGAGGATTTTCCCCATGTAAAAAAAAAGAGTGTTGAAATTTACATCCATATAAATGAAATAAAAACGGATTCAACTTACAGTTCGAGGAATAATCCACCCCTGAATAACATTATAAATTGCCATTTCACGAGTTGAGCCAGTGTGAAGTGGATGACTGACTCGTGATGCAAGAGAACGTCCGCAACGGAGACAGACACTACGGTGACCAAGTTGTCTTGGCTCACCATCAATGTATGGTCTTTGGGCTAAGTCCCAACAAGCCTGGCAAACATGGTCACTGCTGTTTACCTAAAAATACACATTGTTTTAATGTCATTTTTTTATTTTCAATTTTCTTAAGGGCCAACCCTGAGGTAGTATGAATATTTTTCACTGTCACTATAGGATTCACACTGGTTATAAACCTAATGAAAAGCAAAAGCAATTACTTAAAAAAAATTCTTTCTACTATCTTTCTTTCTACCTGCCTTTATCTCACCTTAAGGTGGGGTTGACGCAGCACTTTTTCAAGCATGTTGCAGAAAGGATTTGGCTTAGTTTGACGACCGGCTGCCTGCCTGACGTCAACCCCCTTTGAGGGATCCAGTCCCAGGCAAATTAAATTAGAAAATTAGCTTTGCCCAACCTGGGGATCAAACCCAGGACCTTCTGATCCAGCCCATAAATGCCACTAGACCAAGGAGGCGACCTATGTCAACAAAGCATGGGTAGGTAATATAAAAAATCTTACAGTAGCAATTGCTTTATACACTGATTTAAAGAAAACGATCATAACTTGGGGGAGGCTTATGTCCAGCAGTGGACGTTCTACGTCTGATGATGATGATGATGATGATGATCATAACTTTGTCAGTATACAGGTGAAGACGAAGTTAAGTAACAGGAGGTGGTACTTACAGCTTGTGGGGCACGCCATTGACGAATTACTGACAGCGTTTTTTCGTTATCTAAGGCTCGTCGACCTAATGTTTTACAACGACTAGTTGCTATGCCACAATTTATACAAAGATCCATCACGAATCGATATGCGAGCCGTATCCAAAATAAACAAGTCCGAGTCTGATGAGTAAAGATTCTTCGTCTGGTATGATCAATGACGAAAGAAGTATGATAGCAAAAGTCGTACAAGTAAGGCAAGATCAGAAGTCCGTGGAAGACAGCAATGGTCGAAATATTAATAAAACGATGGAAAACAGACTCAAAAGCACACACACAAAACCAAAATAACAAAACGGTAGGAATTCAGAATTGAAATGTCAATGTCAAATAAGCAGAAATGTCATTTGAGCAATGGCCAATGAGCCTTGAGCAATTATATTTTTGTTTCACCGGGAACCAGCTAAGGTCTGAGACCATGCCGCCAAGTCATTCAGTTACTATTTTATTTTTAGAACTGTTAATATTATATTAGTTCTAATGGTTTTTAATTATTTTTCTTTGAACTAATCCTCAAGATTTTTTATTTACCGTAATAGATTACACATAATTATCGATCTATTTTATTAGTGACCTTTACTTATTTTTTCAGATATCTCATTTTCCAGCTTGTGGATTCGACTGTTTTTTTTTTCATATTTTAAAATGAAAAAAGTATTTTTTTAAGTCATGATGCCTCAACTCTTTACAATTTGGCCCAAAGATCCATGTCTCCTATAACAATAGGTCTCTGAAAAATACAGACGAATTATTGTGAACCGTCTGTTTATTTACAAAAGTTGGTTAAACGGTTATTACAAAATGGTTTGATACCACTATGTTCAACGAACAAGATGATTTTTTGTTTGCCTTAAAGCTCAAATACCCCAATTATACGATTAAAAAGATCAGAAAAAATATAAAATAATAACAATAGTACAATTTCACACGGTGACAGCCTACGGATAATAATTAGAGGCATGATAGGTACATAAAACATTCTTCTAATGACTTTAGGAGGACCTTTCTGCGCCCACGTGCTTTCATGCTTTTAATACTGTGTCGGTAGGTTAGTGACTCGCGAGACTGCGGTCAGCTGATTTTATAATAGTATAATGAGGTATCCAATTTGCAAGATTTTTTACTCTAGTTTTAAGACAAAATATAACACAAATGCTAAAGACTGTAGTACCTATTAAATTATTTATATTAGGTAATTATGCACCAATTCCGTACAAACTACATTCGGTTTTTTGGGTATACAAAAGTACCCTGCGATGTAACATTATGATCTTTCCTCAACAGCTCAACTAAAAATGGTAACATAGACAATACTTTGATAAAAGCAAAAGTCTGTAAATAATTCGGGCTCCTGTAGTACCGTCATTATCTTCACAAAGTTCCGTAATAAGGCGCTCGAACTTCCCTCTGGGCCGGTCGTGAAAGCCGGGGGATGAAATTAAATTATTTGTTTTTTAATTATAAATTACGCGCATTCGCTAATGGACGCGGGGATTTTGATACTTGGTGAACATTTTTACGTTTTCTTCATTATGGAAGTTGGGTCTACAAACGAAATATTATTAGGCGGGATGACTTTTGTAATAAAATTATTTTGTACATAAAAACTTCTTATTTTCTGTACTTCGTACGTCATGAGGCTTTAGTGAGTTTTGAAAGTGAAAGTAGTTTTCGTAGATTGCCTTGGTGGCTTATTTGTATTGCGTGTGCGGTACGACTACCGTCCTGAGGTCTCTGATTCGATTCCCAGGTTGGGCAGTGATATTGGGTTTTCCGATTCAGTATCAGTCCGGAGTCTGGAATTTTTGACCGATGGCCATAGGCTCCTTATTACATCTAGGACGGAAATTGGTTCAGCGAAATGTGGATATCGTAATTCTCTAGTTCTCTAGTTCACTTTTGCCCATACCTTCGGGGATACAGGCGTAAATATACATAACTATGTAGAGGTATAATAAGCATAAGAGTTATTCAAATTTCAAATATTCTTCATACAAAATCTTGTACGCATTGTCAAAAGTTTTAAAAAGCGACATCTGTTGGTAAATTCGTGAAGTTTTTGTTATATTTGCATTCAAGTGAAGCAGTAGATATTATAGTTCAATGATGCAATAATAGATGGTGGTAAAATTAAATAATGTGTTTTACTAAGTTTAATACCTACAAAACAACTTACAATTTAGAAAAAAACAATGCTAAAATGATTCTCATTATTTTAATAAAATCACATACCCTTATACAATCGTAAAATAATTAATGTAAATAAAAAAATGTCGGATTTCGCGATAATCGGCATTTAAATTTCAATAGTAGCAGTTACAACAACTAATTAAGTCGGTATTGTTTTAAACATACGTGAAGTGAATTTAGAATTTTAGAGTGAAAATAATACTTTCTTTCTTGAAACTCATAACAGATGGCGCTATTCTTAACAAATAACACAATTTTTATCCAACCCGCGAAAATAAATGAAGTGAATTAACAAGATCAAACGAATTTTGCGAGTTCATTATCAATGGAAACTTGAGTGTTAGTGTGTGTGAAAGTGAACAATGAATATTAAATACTTGAAAGTAATGTCACAACGAGCATTACCATGCTTTGAATGTAAATCAATTGGGGCACTTGAGAGTGAAAATTATTTTCTAGACTTGGCTTAAATTTTAAAAAACTTAAAAATAGACTGCAATAATAGCCACAAAGTCATTAATAAATAAAATAAATAAATAACACCCAACAGTCACATACATAGTCCTGACCCCACAGTAAGATCGAGTCTTGTGTCGTGGGTATCAGGAACTACGAGATACTTTCGGTCTCACAACACCCAGACCCCGAAACCCCGAAATATCGTGATAGAATCCGTAAAAATAGTTTTATTTCATTGTAGTAATATTTCAAATTCCTTTATTGGTTTGAAAAATAAACTTTCTTTCTTGTTTCTTCTCTCTTTCTATAATAGCTAAGTTTTATTTTGACTGGTAGAACCACGCTGTAGAACGTCTACACCACGAATGGGCCGGTTCGACCGGTTTGATACCACTATCTTACAGAAAACTGACGTAAAGTGGCAGCTTGCTGTCGCGTTTCGTTCGGTGAGTGAGGTTTCCGGTGGCCTATTTCCCCCTCCCTTTATGAATCCCTTTTCCCTACCCTTTCATTCCTCGTTTTAGGTTGGCAACGCACCTATGATTATTTTTGTGTCTTGGGTGTCTATGGGCGGTGGACTTACCATCAGGTGACCCATCTGCTCGTTTGCCAGTCAAAATAAATAACACATTATAAATAGTTGATTAATTAACAGCCTCGGTGGCGTGGTTGTATTTCGGAATGACTACCGTACTGAGGTCTCGGGTTTGATCCCCGGGTCGGGCAAAGTGATATTGGATTTTCCATATCAGCCCGGAGTCTGGAATTTGTGCCCGATATGGCGATGGGCTCGCCCCCTATCACATCTGGGACGGAACTAAGCTCGGCGAAATGTGGGTGCTCTAGTACGCTAGTGCACCTCTGCCTACCCCTTCGGGGATACAGGCGTGAGCTTATGTATGATTAATTAACGGTAGGTATAAATGACAATTGAAAGGCGGAAGGGAGCATTATTTGGCAGTTCGCGTGTGAATGCAGTTTGTTTAACTTTAATTGCCGTGACTCGTGATTTGGCGTGATAGATTTACGAGCATTATATTGTGTAATGTTTTTTTATGAGTTCGCGTATATTGTGAACCAGCTTCGAATCCCAGGTTGAGCATCGCGGTTTTATTAAACGATTTTCGCTGGATTGAATAAATAAATAAAATAAATAAATAAATAAATGGTTGAAGATTTACGACAATTAACGATTAACGACAGCCTCTGTGGCGCAGCGGGCGAGTAGCCGTGTGAAGCGAGAGGCCGCGGGTTCGATTCCCGCATTGAGACAAATGTTTGTGTGGCCCACATATATTTTTTTCGGGTTTGAGTGTTGTGAGACCGAAAGCCTCTCGTAGTTCCTGATACCCACGACACAAGATTCGATCTTAGTGTGGGGTCAGGACTATGTGTGACTGTTGGGTGTTATTTATTTATTATTTTTTATTATTAAACTTAAGTCAATAAAAAAACATGTGTCTAGTGGTCTCCTAAGTATAATTGCTTTCCATGATGTGAAAGTAGTATATATTTTGGTGATAGCGACTTTTTTTAATAACAGAGACTGGCAACCGAGCCAATGGGTCACTTTATGGTAAGTGATCTCCGCGGCCCATAGACACCTAAGACACAAAAAGAATCATGGGTGCGTTGTAACCTAAAAGGAGGGAATGGCAGGGTAGGGAAAAGGGATTGGGAAAGGGAGGGGAGAAAATTGGCCACCGGAAATCTCACTCACGGAACGAAACGCGACAGCAAGCTGCCACTTTACGTCGGTTTTCTGTGAGACAGTGGTATCAAACCGGTCACTCTTTAGCTGCAGGTATATCGCTTGAGATGGTATGGTCACTTTGTCATTCACCTGGGTATTAAGAACTACGAGAGACTTGGTGTCACAACAACCAGACCCGAAACAAATATCTGTGGACCACACAAATATTTGTCTCGGTGCGGGGATCGAACCCGCGGCCTCTCGCTTTACAGCCGGCTACCCACTGCGCCACGAAGACTTCCATAATTTGAATTTAAATCATTAATTAGCACTTAATAGTACCTACTATTTAACCACCATTTGCTTTTATCGCTTTCATCGATCAAAGGGATTACGATTAAGAAAAACATTGCAAAAAACGCTTTTACCATCAACTCAACACTTTTACTCCGATCTGTACTCAAACACCTTCATAACAAGATTCAATATTATTTGCAAGGGTAATGCGACCACAACGCTGTTTGCCGTCTGTCACATCATTACACTATCCATAGCGGTGACGCTCGGTCGTTGGTTGCTGATTGCTGGTTGCTAAAGTTTTGTGGTGTTGTGTCTGGATGAACTATTGTTTCGAGTTTGGAGATTTTGACAGGTACATTTTATTGTTACTGTTATACTAATTGGGAAATACTGGCTGGTTATGTTCTATATTTAAAATATTTTCTTGGCACTTTATCTCAATTTTGTTTTAATTAATGCATTTAATTTTAATTGACGTGTTGTATAATATCAATGTTATATTTTATTACGGAAAAGCTCATTTTGTTAGAATTGTTTTTATTTTATTTATTATTTTTTTCTAAATAAATAATTATTCTCAATTTCATGTTATGATATTATACATATCTATCTACAAAGATGTCTAATAATAAATAACAATTCGGCTTTTTATTACTTATTTAGGAACTGATTTCAAAACTAGGCTTAAAAATTCATAGGATAATAAAATAATAGAATTTGGTCAATTTTTTTTTTTCATGGAATAAACCATAATATCAGTATCATACATATACATACATATGTATTTGATATTTACATCATTAGACACGAAAAACCATTAAGTACATCAAAACAGCAAAATAAATAATTTGTCAACTTCTTAAGTCATTGGAGAATTAAAATCATATATCATCGAGTTAAAGTATGTAACTTAGATTTTCGAAGCTTTCAAAACATTATCTCTAATAGCTCATTTAAACGTGCCTATACTGGTAAAACGCCTATTAAGATTTCCACGTTGTATGCAAACCGCATGTGACGGAAAATCGTGGGACCTAGGTCTTTATTTTCGTGTACGGCAAAAATACTACAGTGGCGAAGAGTAAAAATTTTCTAAAGGGAATACATTTTCTCGTCTATATAACACCTAATACTTATTTATTAGCCGACAATTTGGCAAAGGGAAGCCGGTAGGAAACGGGTTGTGTGGACCCTTCGTCACTGCTACGCATGAGGTCAAATCTTCCGCATTTTTAATTTAAAAGAATGATTTTTTTTCTACTACGATTTAAGTCGCATTAGATTTTTTCGAATTTGAAATACGTAAGTATTTGCCCCCTGATAAAAAAAAAAAGTCCAAAGAAATCTAGCGACCGACAAATAATGAAAATATTGGCGGTCACCAGAACTATGCCTACATTGATGTTTATTCACACTGCAAAGAATATTTTAGCTGAAGAACCACGGGCCCTGGCCCTAACTCTTAATCCTCAATTCAACTTTGAGTTCGATTCAATGTCATTTAATGACTTAAAATTCCACCGAAATCGAGGTAAAAAGTACGCTAAATCATGTAAAAAATTGCCAAATGACAATTTCTGGAATCCAATGCTACATTAGCGCATTTTTACTCGATTCCAATGGAATTTTAAGTCACTATGTTCTGCAGTGGACGTCCTATGGCTGATGATGATGATGATGATGATGATGAAATGAAATCGAATCAAAGTCAAAGTCGAATCGAGTATCTAAAGTTACCCTACTAGTTTGCAATCAAGTCATGCAGTCATAATTTCGTTGTTAAATTTACATTTAAAGTTACACCCGAAGCAGCAGCATTGCAAGCAATAAAAAGAAATTGTAATTAATAATTACTTGGCATTATGAGATTTAACATCAAATGTCTCAGGATGACGAGCGCAGTGCAGTGCCACTAAGTGCATTGTTATTCAAAGTGCTAGTGGTGTTGCTACTGTTTATGGATAGTCGTATCACTTACCATTAGGTGAACAGCTTGCTTGATTCGTCGTTTGGTTGCAATAGACTATGGTTAAACTGATAGCTGATGGGGCAGAAAAGTTCTCGAGTGGGGACCACGTACCGGCAAGCGCAGCGTAGCACGTCCACCTATAAGCAGAAGCAACGACTTGATAAAAGTCACAAGAAGTCGCTGAATGCAGGCCGCATCCAACAGATCGATCTGGAAATCGCTAAGGATTGCTTTATATCCTAGATGCATAGTTCTTTGCAAATATCATCATAAAAAGTGGTCTTAGTAATAAAACAAAGAAAATGATCACAAGTTGATATTAAATCAACACTATTATAACCCTGTGCACGCGTTATAAAGTAGCTTTTTAAACGAAATGAGCAAGCGTTCTTAAATTTGAATTTTGAAATTTAGAATTCTATCGGCGTCCGACTGTATGCAAAAGGAGTTCTTAAGCGCTCCATTGCTGGCTATTTTCCGAGCGTCAACTGTGCATCTAGATAGTTGCGTATGTTCAGGACGTCCTATGGCTGATGATGATGCTATACGGTTAAGGTTACAAGTCTTTATTATTAGATTTAGTCATTACGAATTCCTGCTTATAACTTTCTTACTAAAGGCTAATGAACTCAATTATCCAAATAAGGCATTGCTATTTAAATCAGTTTGCACTTTCCATTCAACTGTTCGATCGTCGTATAACTATCAAGTTTGAACCATTATACGATATTTATCTATATCATATCGCTTTAGTTCGTTGGCGCCATTAGTAGAGCGATTTCTATGTTTATTTGCATATTATAAATATTGGTAGTTTTAATATGGTCATTAATATTGGTAACAAACCAATTAATTAAACTAATTTAGCTTCTAGAGGTATAATAGAACTTTTTACTTATTGTACAATACAATTGTATGTTAAACTTTTTGACGTATTAAAGTTTAAAAACAAAGTACCTAAGGATATCTAAGGAAGGAGATACTTCACTAACTAGCGTGGGACTAGATCTTTCTAGATTAGACTTACTAGTAGAAACGTTGACGTCACTTTGCCGTGTTAGGGCAAAAAGATCAGAAAAAGCTAAAAACAATATTGTCTATGATCCGTAAGAACTCATCCCCAAAAACCTGTTACTGAAAGAGATAAAACCTAATTTACCAAGTAATAACCAACTTATGACATCTTTATGATAATTCAGCTGCCACAACTCATGAACCTGCCATTGTATGCACCATACAACCTGCATATGCGGGGAGCATAATAAAACACCGTATTCACCACTTTCTAGGACCGCAATGGTACATGAATTTTATCAGATTTACACTTTATTACACTTTCTATATTGTGATTTTAAATGTGGCATAGGCAAGTCACGACTTAGGGCTTGTTTAGTTTGTTCTAGATTATTTTGATTCATGGGCCCTTGTTAGCAGTCTCGCTGAGTGAAAGATTTACCTATGTTAAAGTAAATGTGGCTATATTTTGACTGGAGTTTATCATAAATGTTTATTATTGAAATTAACTGCACAGATACTAAACTTTTAACTTTCGTATCTAACCAGACTTTTATAAGTTTTTGCATACGGCATAATGTTTTAAAAGACATCAAAGAAATACAAGAACAGAAAGATGATACGAAGGTATTCCTAACAAAATAATTTGGTAGGATAGCTTCCAATTTAAAATTAATCCTGCCTGAAAGAAAATCTTTTTTAAGACCATTCTAAAATTATTTTTGGTGATAGTATTTTTGATACTCCAAAATCAAAGGATTTCCTGATATTTAAAATCAAAATATTGAATCTATAATATCTAGTAATAGAAGATGATTCAGATTCATACAAAGTTTATTTGTCAGAATGTACTCGTAGTTTACATGAGAAAAAACGTGGAGGATGTAAACCATGTCACCGAGTGCCGTGATTAAAAGATGCTATCTATGCGCTGGCTCAGAAAACACCTTGCTTTAATAATAATTATTGTGTAATAACTGTTTACTCCACGTGGTTAAATGTATTTACTTTGTAAGTTAGTTTCGTAAATAAGGCTTTGTTAAAGAGATAGCCAGTAATTCAATGAAAGTTGCTATATCTCTGTATAATATTATGAGGACCGATAATCTCTGAGGTATTCGTGTTCTTAAGTAAAGACCGCGTTTAGGTAAACCTGATGGAGTCCTGATGGTATAGAGACATCCTGCAAATGTGCTAGGCAAAAAGGGGAGGTAAGTTTTAAAGAGCTAGAGCTAGCAAAGACCCAGTTCAATGATGTGCATTGAGAAAGGCCAAATTCCAGCAGAGGAGAAATGTAAACTGATGATGACGGTGATCCGTGGATTTTTATGGTTAGATGTTTCATTATCATTTTGAAGTAAACTTTGACCGCAATTTCCGCGAAGGGCTCTATTAAAGAGCCTCCTATAGTGGCTATGGCTGCATGGATTCGCTTACCCGTTACGTCTACACAACAGAAAGTGTAAAATTGCCGGATCGGAGTTCTAGTCAATAGTATGATGAGCTAGATATACCTCCGCAGTCCGAACCCCGGCTCTGAGAAATCAATAAATTATTGAAAAGGATATCCCATTATTCATTCTAAATTTATTTAGACTACGTTTAAAATACATAGTGTATTAATATAGAATTTTATGACAGAAATTAATGGTTGTTCAAACCGCCATGTTAGTATACCGAGCAATATCCTTGCAACTTCCTATTTATAATCACTTCTTTCCAAATATGTACAGACCAAGAATAAATTATGCAAAATACCATTGATGCTGTATTCATTAATATGTATTTATTTCTCAGTTGCTGAACATTCTCTTTTATTTTACAATTCACAGTTTTCGATGCTACTTTGCATATCTAATATCATTCTTTAGTTATTTTGTCACATCACCTATGATCATATATAAACTTCGATTAATGATTACTGAGAATTTAAGGATATCAACAGATTTCTGCACAAGATCGGGATTGTTGGCGCTCACTTGGGGAGGCCTACGTTCTGCAGTGGACAGTGATAGGCTGAGATTAGTAGAACAGATTTCTAATAATATTATTGTTTTGACAGTACTCTTTACTCGTACTCTATATTATTTATTTTTAAAGGTGTATTCTTTAGTTACCAAAGACAAAACACTTCCTACTAGGATAATTATCTCACCAATCCCTGATTATTTGATATATCGCACTTTAAGATCAAGTTTAATTGTTAGCTTAGCGTTTACTCATGTATAAAGGTTTTCTGTTAGACAGTAGCACCTGGTCGCGTGTTCGTAATTGTTACATGTTGGCTTATGAGTTCCCCTACACATATGATTAACATAAATCGGTAATAAAATGGCAGAAAATCCTACATCAAGTTCCCACCGGCACAATGGCTTTTCTTATAAATTTATTTACATAAACTAACTGTACTGTGGGAAATGTTATCGCTTTCCTTGATTATCATACAAGCTCTTCATTGAACATCATGGTCAGGAAATAGGAGTCAATCTCCAATCAATAAAGTGGTGAAGGTAATATTAAACCTAAAGCGTTTTAAATAAATATTTGAAATTGAAGTTATATTCAAAGTTAGAGTAATTTTATTTATTACTGACCAGTATGTATTCCTAAGTATACTATTCAATTCTATAACTCTGAAGATTTTTTGGGAATCTTATAATTTTAGTTTACTTCTTATGGATAACAGAATGGAACGATGTCACCGTGGTAGTTTCTAAATAATTTAAGTTGTTTATTTACAAGAGGTATAAATCACTACTTTCTGACGTTTTCTTCAAAACGACACAGTTTTTGTCTGTCTGGGTCAATCGTATCGAGGAATTTAATCAATCGCTTGATTTAATTAGGCAATAGGTGAATATCTTAACAAGTTGAATTCATAATAATATGTACTACTAATTTTCCATTTCGTTCAGTCCTCTAATACTCACGGGAATCCTCTATGCTGAGACCATTGTCTCTTATATCATGTAACCCTTAATCATCTCCATCATCATCAGCCATAGGACGTCCACTGCTGAACATAGGCCTCCCCCAAAGATTTCTAGATTGACCTGTTGGAAGCGGCCTGTATCCAGCGACTTCGTGCGACCTTTATCAGGTCGTCGGTCCACCTTGTAGGTGGACGTCCTACGCTGCGCTTGCCCGTATGTGGTCTCCACTCGAGAACCTTTCTGCCCCATCGGCTATCAGTTCTATGTGCCCTGCCCACTGCCATTTCAACTTGCTAATCCTCTGGGCTATGTCGGTGACTTTCGTTCTTCTACGGATCTCCTCATTCCTGATTTGATCACGTAAATAAACCCTAATCCTAAAGAAAAACCCTTAATCGTGTGATAGCAATTGATTAGCCTTCTGCGACTCGATCCAGCGCTGGCCTTTCTTTTGTTAAGCTAGCGACTCAAATAGATGTCAACATCCATTACACTTAAGAAGGTGCTCTCTGCATCTCCAGAAACGCATAGCAATTAAACAAATCGAGATTTCGCCAGCGCAACTATTAGAATCTCGTTAAATCTCGTTATAGTTTTTGCTCCATTTTCCCGTGCACTTTCATCGTTCACAATGCTTATCATGTCACATTGAGGACATATTGCGCACGACTTACTTCGAATTTGGGTTGGTATAATTGGTAATGTAGATGCTTTTACTGCATATGATATTGTCTTGTCCAATGCTAGTAGTCTTGTTCGTTGAAGAACTGGGTTGACTTTTGATGAGCTTCTACAAACAATTACGATAACAAACAAAAGTGAAACTTGCATGTTGTTATTATTTAAATCAAGAAGTATATAATCGTAATTTACAAATTTTCAAAATTCTGATTAAATTCGGAAACTAACTTACTCTATTTTTTTTTTTTTCGACCTGCCATTAATACCTACCTAATTAATGAATATCTACCTTAATGTGGGGTCGGCGCAAACACACTTTTTCGATCCCGTTGCAGAAAAATGATTTAGCTTAGTTTTTCCGAGCGACTGCCTTCCTGACGTTACCTCCCCCCCTGGGGGATCCAGACCCGGGCAAACCAAATTAGAAAAATCGTTTTGTCCGACGTGGGAATCGAATCCAGGACTACCCGGTCCACAGCCCATATATGCTGCCAATAGACCAAGGAGGCAAGAACTTATTCTAAATATGAAACGAGGAATTTGAAAATGTATGATTTCGCAGCTCATAATTCAGATCTTTAGTATTCAACAAAGAGCAGTAAAACAATCATCGTTAAAGCAAAAACTATTAATAACGGGAATTTACATTCTATTCCAGCTACCGTAATTTTTGTACAAACTTAATAAAAGTAGTTTTTGAAAACTGCATTCACCGACTGAAATGAGTCTTTATTTTAGAGGTGTTAAAGCTTACTATTAAAAAGACAATGCAAATCATTTGCCATGACGGCAGACGCCATAAACACTTTATTACACACTAAATTGCATTTCCCACGATTTAAGACGAAATGATGGAAAGTGTAGAACAAATGTCTTACAGAGAAACTTATTGTACGGTGCTGGTAGCCGTTAA
The DNA here is from genome assembly GCA_036417725.1 of Clanis bilineata. Lineage (NCBI taxonomy): Eukaryota > Metazoa > Arthropoda > Insecta > Lepidoptera > Sphingidae > Clanis > Clanis bilineata. The sequence goes on along the minus strand of CM071154.1, from coordinate 14,923,890 downwards.
AGAGACTTCTCATTTGTTTGAAAAGCTAAAAGTATTTTTATTAATCTGAATGACGAAGCAAGCAGATCTTAGGCCTCATGATGAATTTACGACTTCCCATAAACAAATAGTAGTAACACCTCCAGATAATGGAATTACAAAGCATTAAACTACGCTCGTCAACGTCAAAGTTCAAAGAAATAAAATGTTGAGCTTCGTTATCCATTAATTTTACAAGTTGAAACCTTCGAACTGGGGTTAGATTTACTTTTGAGGTTTGCTTTAGCTTGACTTTAGAAATCAAAGACTTCTGTGCATACTACTAGACAAGCTGTTTAGAAGTAAAATTGTGGCACATTACGGCGAGTGTTTAACGTTTGACGGATAAGGAAAAAAGCAGATCTCTATTATGTTTTGCGACCAACTGACGAAAACTTAGTGCCTATATAGGGATCAGCCTATCTAGTAATACATAGTCTTTGTTATAAATACATCAAAATTAACCTACCAACCTTTTTTTTTTTTTTTTTTTTATAGTAGAGGGGGCAAACGAGCAAGTGTGTCACCTGATGTTAAGTGATCACCGCCGCCCATAAACATCCACAATACCAGGGGAATCATGGATGCGTTGCCGGCCTTTGAGGTAGATATAGGCTCTTTTCTTGAAGGTCCCTAACTCGTAACGGTCAGGAAACACAGCCGCCGAAAGCTTGGTACTATCTATACTACCTATCCCCAAGAACTCTCACGAGGCAGAGGTTCTGTAACTAATCAATTTAAATTGATTTCATGTCAATCGCTTAACAATATAGTTACTCTATTTGTAGCTAATGTCTCTGTTCTATGATCGTAGTTAATATTATCACATCTCAAGAGTATATTATGTGGTCAGATATAAGCAAAAGTAGTTTCACTTTTGATCGGTATGTTTCTATCACACGTCACGTTCGTGTAAATGATGTTTATCATGACATTATGTTAATGTGTTTGATTTTGTCTGTATTTTGTCGTGAGATTTCGACCGTGATATTTTTGAGGAGTTTTGCAAATTTCACTTATCTTTAAACAATTTAACTACAAGCTACTTTTTTGCAAAAGCGCGCGTTATTTTGTAAATATGTGTTTTGCTTCATTTGTGATACTGAATAAATGATAAACATTCTCATTCGTCAATAACTGTTTGCAAATTAAGGTGTTAGTATTTCTTCGGGTATTAACATTACTTCATAAAGCTTTGATTATTCTGCAATTTAGCTTTATACAACTTGTTAATGATAAAAACAATCTTATAATTACAATTACCTCAATGATGTTGTAAGGTAAGTCAGCCTATAAAGGGCCGGTTCCAAATAAGGTCCATATTTTCAAACTTCCCGAACTTAATACTTAAATTAAAACGGATAGCGCGCGACTTCTCTCCAGTAACCAATCATAAAAGCGCACCGACGTCCATTGATTTCGGGCTGGCTATTTTGTCAGTGGCTCTGTGTATTACCTCAGGGGGGGACCGCGTGACTCAATTTACAAAATATTATGATTCGATTTTACGTCATTTTAGTAATAAAACCCGGTCGGTTTGTAATAATTCTCCAATAGTAATGTTAAAACACTTTCAGAACGTGGATTGACAGGGTAAGTTGCCAAAACGATTGCTTTTTTATCTCGATTTTGTTTGGTTTTCTCAGGGCATATATAAGTACCTAATAAGGTCCACTTTGTTGTCTCCAAATAAAGTCCGGACCTTATTAGGGATAGACCATATTTACTTATTCCTTTTTACGTAGTTTTACAAGATGATATTCACATTATGCTCACACTATTAATATAAGTATATTGTTTTCAGTTAAGACAGAATGGAAACTTCGCAAAAACGAAAACGAGGTTCAAGATGGTCTCAAATTGATCTTCAGGGTGCTATAGATGATATAAAAACAAACAAATGTCTGAGCGTGCAGCAGCTTTATAATACAATTCATTACACATACAGTTAATCTTTAGCTGCAGTGGTTGTCATGTTTGTTATTTTCAAACACTTAATAAGGTCCAGACTATAATTAAAGAAGTATAACACCTAATAAGGTCCAAGGACCTAAGACTGAAAAAAATACTGATTTGTAACATTTTGTGATTTTCTTTTCTAGGGTTAATAAAAATAAGCTTAAAACTACTATTTGTTTTTGTTTATAACTAGAAAATATATTTGTTATAACTTATATACAATTCCTAAGACTTAATAAGGGCCACGACACTAATTTATATGAATTTTCGTTTTATAATTCGAAAGCCACGAAAGTATTAGTTGTTTAAAGCTATTGCTTCCTATAGATGTGTTTTTGTGGTATACAACGCCCTGAATCTTGTAGTTCAATTATGGACCTTATTTAGAACCCTAGTGTCCAATAAGGACCAAAGACAAGCTTTTAAAAAACTTTTTTTGTAAGTAACTGGGTATTGGTACCTTGTTTTTGTACAATATTTTGTCTTCAAAGAAAAACATTTAATTTGATCATGTTGTCGTACCGAAGAATACACTTTCCAAAATTGATTTATAAGGATTTCCAAAAACCCGGCCCTTATTAGATGCAGTTACCTTACATGATTTCTACTTCGACAGACAATGACAACATTAAGCCATTATAGATAGAAATACCACTTTCAACAGCACCATTCAATTATTAATATGTAAGAAAATAATTCCAGCACCACAATTTTGTTTTAACCGTAAACCCGACATTTCAATTACCGTTAAATGAGTAAACTTATAAATTATAGCACTTAAGTTTCTTGTGCTAAGTATATAAAATTCGAAATATAATGCGAAATCGGAAATGAAAACTTTCCCTGCTTGGAAGTATTATCGTATACATTTTTTTATTGATCGTGAATGTTTTGCAAAAAGTGGGGTCAAAAATATTACTTTTTTGCATTATCAATTGTTATTTTTTTATCCAAGCTCGTCTTGTTTCTTTAAATGTTTATTGGGAGTATTGTCAGTTTTTTGTTACTACATAGAATACAAAGACAGAATATAATTATTTTGATATGTTTATGAACAAACTCTATATCTCTGTTTATATCGTCATACAATCTAAAAATATATTACCATGAATCAACAAGAATATATTCAAATTCTGTAACATATTTTGACGTATCTAGCGATGGAAATTATGATAAGAACAGTATATTTATTTAATCAGCTGTTTCATCAAGAAATGCTCTACAACTCCGTTCTGGTTTCTCTGTTAACAACTTAGGCCTTTAACCTCTACCTTATCAGAGAGTGGCAGCTTGTAGAAATATTTCTTTTAAGCCTACGCATTTTGTTATAAAATAAGTTATAGACTCCATACTACTTCCATCAAATATTACTGCTCTTTAATGCAGGTTCAGTGCGGTACCCATTCTTTAAGTATTTACTTGCAAACATGTTTTTACTTTAGTTTTTCCAACCAGCTTAACGCTTCCTCCATATAGCGGCCATCCTTGCATGCTTTCTATAACATTGATGCTATAAATTCATTCAGGGAGGTCACCACCACCTCTTATAGCAGTATTATTATAGTCTTACTTCGTTTTTTTTGTACGGGCATCGGTACAAGTAAGATTACTGTAATAATGCTATAAGAGGTGGTGGTAACCCCCCAGGTCTCATTCATTAATTATACTAAAGTATATTCGAAATTATGATGCAAATAACAAGAGAGAAAATAAAATATAAGTGCTAAGCACAGTCACACAAAAACATAATATTATACTTAACGTTATAAAAAAAAACACTCGTCAATGTGAATACCAAAATCAACCTATGACACAATAAAGCCTAATCTTATGCAATAAACGAAAGTAAGAAAAAACATTCGCGAGATGACGAAAGTTTATGATCATGTGTAATTCTTTTATTTCCAGCCCGTTTCATACATCACTGGAGGTCGTTAAGAAAAAGTACGCAGAACCAATTGACCAAGAAATTGGTGTTTAGATTGTGTAATGCAGGGCTGATGAAGAACTGATTCGAAGAAGTGAAGTTGTGGAGTTTAAAAATTTGGATTATGGTGGTGTTTTATCTGAAAATACTGACATAAAAATAAAGGCTGTGGTATTTGAAGACGCAAGAGTATTTTTGGTGCTATTAAAATTGGAACACATAATTTTTTTTCGTATGATTACTTTACATTATGGAGATGCAGATTTGCAAAATTGTATAGAGTTACCTAACACAGGTGGTATTATTGCTAATGGAAGACAATCTCATTAATACTTACATAACAGCAAATAAGACTCATTCTTCCATAAAAAGACATGTAATTGAAAGTAACAAACACAAAGAAACCGCTGACTAGACATCAAAAATTAAAGTCATTCCATTTGAAACAATGATAATGATAATGTTTTACGAAAGGAAATCAAGACACGTTTTATATAAGAGATGCAAATAAATTTAGTGATTGAGGAAATTCGAGAAAGTATACACGTAGAAGCATTAAAGCACGAAGCCGACCTGACAAAGGTTACACAAATTTCGACAGTAACAGGGTCATTAAGATAATTGTAAAAGAATACTTGGAACAATTGGAGTGTGCATGATTATAGCTTCGGGTGCAGTAAATAAGAAGTGGATACGTGCTCAACATCGCCTGGCTTTGGACAAATGAAGGTAACAGGTGAGTGAACATTTTTATTTGTTATCAAATTGGGTCGGTCGGCTTTAGTCGTTAATTTTGTGGTATTACATGATTTGGTTAGCGTTCATTGAATTAAACAAACAATATAGTAGACTAAATTAGTTAGTCAAAATTTTTAAAGCATATTCTAAGTTTGTTACATAAAATAATTTATTACATTGCAACGTCACGTCGTTGGTGTATGTGCAAACAAAAAATATACCTCTATAAGATCACTATGTAGAAGAAATTACACATAAAGAAGTACTGATTCAAATAATAGTGTAATTTACGTTTTTATTGGAACATCAGATTATTTCATAAAGTCCTATATTTAAATAATATGCAGTGTACATTGAAAATTTAAGCAAATGCAATTGCTATTATAATAATGCTAATAGCACGTTTTTAGATAACTTCGTTTATCAATCCTCGATTCGTATAAGTTACAACTACAAGTTTACTTTCACGACACAATGTTTTAAAATTAAAGGTATTGTAAATTCTTATATTTTTTGGCACAATACCGATGTGTTAGATGATCGACAGACAGTGTATGATTACATAGCAATTGCCATAGGTAGGTGTCAATCATTCGTTGAAAGCCGTGATTGAAAGTCATGATCTTGGGCCTTTGCCGAAAGATGCGAAAAACATCTGTAGGCAAGTCACAAGCTTCGACATTTATGATTGAATCAACGTAGCCTATCAACTTCATTTTTGCTGAAACTTATGTTAGTTTAGACGGATGTACTTTTTAGTTTTCACGGCAAATACTGTACTCAAATCATAATGTCAAATATTCGATATTTCAAGATCGATATAATTAAATTATGTTGATCTAAGCTGGCAGGAAGTCGCTGGATGCAGGCCGCTTCCAACAGGTCGATCTGGAAATCTTTGGGGGAGGCCTATGTTCAGCAGTGGACGTCCTATGGCTGATTATGATGATGATGAAGCTGGCATGACGTCATCTAGATTCGTTGATGGTGGAATATCTCTTGCCGTAATAAGTCACCACGAAGGGTTTTCACAAACTGTGTACCATACCTTTTCACCTTTAAAAATCTTGATATCCCATATGTCTTGATATTTTAAAGCATCTAATCTTGTAGAATTTGGACACTGCAAGTATCAAATTGATCAAATATTTGTTCAAACCGACATAAACATTTTATCGTTTATATGACTATTACTGATGTTATCTGCTTATTCTTCATTGTTTATATCTTGATTGTACGCGTGGGTGGCATTACTGATACCATCTGAAGAATGATTCAACATGGATTTTTTGTTCCCACGACAATTACGATGATGAAGATTTTGGTAACACTGAATGTACAATCTCTCGTCTCTTTGATCGTTTTCATAATTCTAGACTTTTGTGTTATAGAATTTTTAATTCAATATATTATGGGTTACTTGCCTTTCCAGTTCCGATCCAGTTCACATAATAGTGGCATGAACAGGCCCAAACTCCTAACCAATTTATACTCGGTGTAGGTAACTAAGTACCTATCGATTTAACAAGCCACTTTGCTGCGACAGCTCTTTATGTGCAAAACTTCCCGTAGTTACTGGGGACCCTATACACTGATAGCTGCCAGTACTGCCTCGTTGTATTTTATGACCTAAAAGCCTCTTAATCAAGATACCGGTGGTATCTTTTTTTTTGTTGTCGCGGTGGGTATCCACTGATATTTAAGACCGGCAAAAAATCCATGATGCCTCTGGTTATCTCATGATCACTTGACATCAGGTTACCCACGTGCTGGAGTGCCCATCATTCATCATCATTTTAGATTTTGCGTCTTCTAAAGACTATATTTACTGTCAGTGAAGTTGTCTTGTCAATATAAAACATGTACATCATAAAATACAGTAGTATGTTGTATGACGAATTGAATGTGCTCGAATAATCAATATAAGCGTGAAATATCTTTTGGATGTTATATCATAAAACTGCATGAGCGTGTAAAATCGGTGGACAGCGTGTGAAATTTTATGTGCATGATAAATCCTAGACAAAATATTCCATTTCACCTGCGTTTACCGAGTTGGTTCACCAAGTTTTGAGCACGTTGTAGAAATAATTCAGCTTAGGTTTTACGACTGACCGCTTGCCTGACGTCAACCCTCTCTAGGAGATTCAGTTCAAAGCAAATGTGCTAAGCAAACTTGCTCAACCTACTAGGTTGTCCCTTGCCTGCCAAAAGGTTGCCAACCGCTGGTCTAGTGACATTGTATATGGATTGTCAATCTGGAAACACTGGGTTTGAATACTAATTCAAACCCAGTTCAGACCAGCGGTTGGCAACCTTTTGGCAGGCAGCGGCCGCATGGTGGCAAAATACAGTAAAGGCGGGCCTCACCTCATATTTTCTATCTATAGATGTATAATCTATAACATTTTAAATATTTATGACTAATTTACAAAACAATAACGGGCAGAAAATGGGACTTCACGGGCTGCATGCCGCTGCACTAGACCAATATCATGAACCAAGGAAGCAATATGTCTTAGATTTATTGTGTCGCGTTCTTGGTCTAGTCGCAGCATCTATAGGCTGTGGACCGGGGGTCCACGGTTCAAATTCCAGGTCGGGCATGACGATTTTTCTAATCATATTTTCCTAGAGGGGACCTCTCAGGCCGAAGGGCGTAAAAATTAGGCTAAATCCATCCAACATGCTTGGAAAGGGCATGCGTTGCACCGACCCCACCATAATAAGGATAAGAAGAAAAAATAATTTTGTGTCAAAAAAGGTTAAAAAAAGCACTTTACCTATCATGAGCTATCAAGTCATACATTCTTAACCAGCCTCCTTAAAAAGTAAAGTCACAGACAAAAAGAAACTATTATGTATAAACAAAATGCGTTTACTTTCATTACAGTTACGTCTGATTACCCTAACGCAGCGTGCTTGGTGGAAAATCGGACGTACTTCAATATTTAACCGATACGATGTGCCTTGCCATGGAAAGTGGCAGTCGCTTTCTTGACTAGGAGCTTGTTTTTTAGGGAGATATATTTAATACACCCAACAGTCACACACTTGGGACAACCTGTATCGTGGGCATCAGACATTACGAGAGATTTTCGATCTCCCAAAACCCGTCCCAGACCCGAAACGAATATCAATGGTAAGTGATCTCCATCGTCCATAGACACCCAAGACACAAATGTATCATGGGTGCATTGCCGACCTAAAAGGAAGGAAATAGGGATTGGTATACCTACATAATAATTTCGATGGGGCCATTACTTATTTACTATTCAATGTTATGGAAAAAAAATTGCGACTGAATTCAGGTTAGATCTAGCGACTAACACCTTACATTTTTAAGCGGTAGGTACCTATCAATCCTGTTTAATTAGTTTGTTACTTTATTCTTTACGTCAAATAATTTGAGTGTGAAAGAGAAACACTATAAATCCCGCATAAATATTTTTATAAATAAGATCCTAAATCATACGTTTTCTTATTTATTATTATCACGATCATAAATCGTAAAAATTAGTGAACTACTGTTTTACTGTTATAACGCCATCTAGCGGAACAATACCGTACTAAGCAACGCCATTTCTTTGGCCATGCTCCGCGCGCTGTTGACGTTTATTTGGTTTTCACGTAAACCGATAGATGACTCCGTATAGAGTTTTGGAGTCTGGAGATTGGACTACAAGATTGGATGGTGTTTTTTTTTATGCCAGCCTCTCTCAGACCAAGGGGTAACGGCAGTGTATATGATGCCTCTGGTTATCTCATGATCACTTGACATCAGGTTACCCACGTGCTGGAGTGCCCATCATTCATCATCATTTTAGATTTTGCGTCTTCTAAAGACTATATTTACTGTCAGTGAAGTTGTCTTGTCAATATAAAACATGTACATCATAAAATACAGTAGTATGTTGTATGACGAATTGAATGTGCTCGAATAATCAATATAAGCGTGAAATATCTTTTGGATGTTATATCATAAAACTGCATGAGCGTGTAAAATCGGTGGACAGCGTGTGAAATTTTATGTGCATGATAAATCCTAGACAAAATATTCCATTTCACCTGCGTTTACCGAGTTGGTTCACCAAGTTTTGAGCACGTTGTAGAAATAATTCAGCTTAGGTTTTACGACTGACCGCTTGCCTGACGTCAACCCTCTCTAGGAGATTCAGTTCAAAGCAAATGTGCTAAGCAAACTTGCTCAACCTACTAGGTTGTCCCTTGCCTGCCAAAAGGTTGCCAACCGCTGGTCTAGTGACATTGTATATGGATTGTCAATCTGGAAACACTGGGTTTGAATACTAATTCAAACCCAGTTCAGACCAGCGGTTGGCAACCTTTTGGCAGGCAGCGGCCGCATGGTGGCAAAATACAGTAAAGGCGGGCCTCACCTCATATTTTCTATCTATAGATGTATAATCTATAACATTTTAAATATTTATGACTAATTTACAAAACAATAACGGGCAGAAAATGGGACTTCACGGGCTGCATGCCGCTGCACTAGACCAATATCATGAACCAAGGAAGCAATATGTCTTAGATTTATTGTGTCGCGTTCTTGGTCTAGTCGCAGCATCTATAGGCTGTGGACCGGGGGTCCACGGTTCAAATTCCAGGTCGGGCATGACGATTTTTCTAATCATATTTTCCTAGAGGGGACCTCTCAGGCCGAAGGGCGTAAAAATTAGGCTAAATCCATCCAACATGCTTGGAAAGGGCATGCGTTGCACTGACCCCACCATAATAAGGATAAGAAGAAAAAATAATTTTGTGTCAAAAAAGGTTAAAAAAAGCACTTTACCTATCATGAGCTATCAAGTCATACATTCTTAACCAGCCTCCTTAAAAAGTAAAGTCACAGACAAAAAGAAACTATTATGTATAAACAAAATGCGTTTACTTTCATTACAGTTACGTCTGATTACCCTAACGCAGCGTGCTTGGTGGAAAATCGGACGTACTTCAATATTTAACCGATACGATGTGCCTTGCCATGGAAAGTGGCAGTCGCTTTCTTGACTAGGAGCTTGTTTTTTAGGGAGATATATTTAATACACCCAACAGTCACACACTTGGGACAACCTGTATCGTGGGCATCAGACATTACGAGAGATTTTCGATCTCCCAAAACCCGTCCCAGACCCGAAACGAATATCAATGGTAAGTGATCTCCATCGTCCATAGACACCCAAGACACAAATGTATCATGGGTGCATTGCCGACCTAAAAGGAAGGAAATAGGGATTGGTATACCTACATAATAATTTCGATGGGGCCATTACTTATTTACTATTCAATGTTATGGAAAAAAAATTGCGACTGAATTCAGGTTAGATCTAGCGACTAACACCTTACATTTTTAAGCGGTAGGTACCTATCAATCCTGTTTAATTAGTTTGTTACTTTATTCTTTACGTCAAATAATTTGAGTGTGAAAGAGAAACACTATAAATCCCGCATAAATATTTTTATAAATAAGATCCTAAATCATACGTTTTCTTATTTATTATTATCACGATCATAAATCGTAAAAATTAGTGAACTACTGTTTTACTGTTATAACGCCATCTAGCGGAACAATACCGTACTAAGCAACGCCATTTCTTTGGCCATGCTCCGCGCGCTGTTGACGTTTATTTGGTTTTCACGTAAACCGATAGATGACTCCGTATAGAGTTTTGGAGTCTGGAGATTGGACTACAAGATTGGATGGTGTTTTTTTTTATGCCAGCCTCTCTCAGACCAAGGGGTAACGGCAGTGTATATGATGCCTCTGGTTATCTCATGATCACTTGACATCAGGTTACCCACGTGCTGGAGTGCCCATCATTCATCATCATTTTAGATTTTGCGTCTTCTAAAGACTATATTTACTGTCAGTGAAGTTGTCTTGTCAATATAAAACATGTACATCATAAAATACAGTAGTATGTTGTATGACGAATTGAATGTGCTCGAATAATCAATATAAGCGTGAAATATCTTTTGGATGTTATATCATAAAACTGCATGAGCGTGTAAAATCGGTGGGCTGTGAACCGGGAGGTCCTGGGTTCGATTCCCAGGTCGAAAAAAGCGATTTTTATAATTTTTGTCCAGGACTGGTTCCCCCAGATGGATGTTGATGTCCGGCAAGCAGCCGGTCGTAAAACGAAGACAAATCCTTTCTGCTACATACTTAATAGAATAGAATAAAAGTGCGTTGCGTCGACTCCACATTAAGGTGGGATAAGGGCAGGTAGAAATAAAAGAGGGTGAATTACGATCAAAATATATTAATAGGATCAATTTACCCAAATGCTAAATTAATCATAGTGGCGTTGATGATAATGATAAGGTAGACGATAGATTGATAGTTAGACAGATAAGCGCAGGCGCAAGCGGCGAGAAGGGCTGTGGGACGCGAGGCTGCAAGTTCGATGCATCGAGACAAATATTTGTATGGCCTACAGATATTTGTTTCGGGTCTGGCTGTTGTGAAACCAAAAGTCTCGTAGTTCCTGATACCCACGACACGAGACTCGATCTTAGTGTGGGGTCAGGACTATGTATGTGACTGTTGGGTGTTATTTATTTAGTTGATTTTTTTTATTGTAGAGCCTGGCAAACGAGCAGGTAGGTCACCAGATGTTAAGTGATCACCGCTCATAGACGCCCAAGACGCTGAAATTATCATGGGTGTGTTGCCAACCTAAAATGAGTGATATGGGGATTGGGAAAGGGAGGGGGTGGTAGGGAAATTAGGTCACTGGAAACCTCATTCACCGAACGAAATCAAAATTGCCACTTTACGTCGGTTTCTGTGAGACAGTGGTATCAAACCGGTCAAGCCCGCTAATTCGTGCTATAAACGTAACTGTCTACAACGTAGCTCTACCACTAAATTTTATGGGCGTATCAAGACAAATAGAGTGAACCACAGATATATTTTCGGGACTGGGTTTTATGTCACTGGATACCCACGATACAGGTGATATTAGTATCGGGTTTGGACTATGTGTGAATTTTGGCTGTTATAAATATATACATACACACTCACGCCAATATCCCATGGGGGTAGGCAGATATTATGGAGCGCCACAAGCTACGATCCTGACACACCTCTTTTGCCTCTTCCACACTCATGCACATCTTTTCATACATTTCCGCCGGTTGAGGGTACTCCTTACTTGCCCTTTTCGGAGAAGATCACTTATTTGATCCATGTATGTTCTCCTCGGGCGCCCTCTTCCGTAAGTCGCCATTCATCCATCGTTCAGTGTATTTATTCATTTCATCCAATGTTCTTACTTTCCGACGCAGTGGCACTACCCCGGTCGAGTAGGCTCTTTCATTCTGAATATGAAAATAAATGGATAAACCAATTCAACACCTCAAAAGTATTATTTTAAAGTTCACGTATAATGAAAATTGAATGAAATGAATCATTCAGTTTTCACCCACTTCAAACCAGTTGTATAAAATCGAAACTTTCTTATAGCTCTACTTAATGTAGGTAAATCGATTAAGAAACCTGAGCTTGTAAAGATACATACATAACAATGACGTGCGCAGGCTTTCGGCTAAGGGTAGACAAAAACTTTGTTGTGACGATTTCATTAGTCTTTATGAATTCATTAGCAAAGTTAGGGTAGAAAGTGTATATATGTCTGTAAAGACTGCACGCCCGTGGTATTCATATACATAATACATTCTTAATTTGGAGAGTAGACTGATTCTATTAATTATTGGTCTAACTTTCTGGAATAAGCGAGGTTGGTAGATTTCACAAAACTTCAACATATGTTGATCAATTGACAACACTAAGATACGAGTCTTGTGTCGTGGGTATCAGGAACTAAGATAGACTTTTGGTCTCTCACACCATACCATACCCAGAATTAGCTCGGTCTGAAATCTGCTCTAGTCTGGTTTACATAATATGCACAAGCTACTTTTTAGTGTTTCTACTCAGACCAATAGGTACTTTCGATGTGCCAGTAAATTCTAATAACCTATTAAATTGACCCAGTGGCTTAATTTCTGAATAAAAATTTGAATTTGAATTCCTCAATATGGAGCAGTTTATAACTAATTTTAATATAATCAATGCTTTTCGGCTTGCTGTGATTGATGTTGGAGTGGTATTAGACAATAGAAAAATAAAGAAAACTAGGTCATTCAAAATACCATGACCATCCCTCAAGGAATTTTTGATGGTATTTCCAAACCATAATAAGAACCAGCATAGTGTCTCCAGTTGGAAAGCACTGCGTCAAACGAGTCCAAAGTGGCACGGTGTCCCGTTAGCGTACTCGAACGCCAGTACCATCGCGACTGCGCTCTTTGACGCAAGTGTTGTGTTCCGTGCCAGACTATTGATATAACGGTAAGGACGTGTCTATTATTTTTTCATCTTTCAAATTCTAGTGCTCCTTCGGAGTTTCTTTTTTGGATTATAATTTATTAGAACTATTATTGGGTGTCATTTCTGTGTTTTGTGAAATGTTGTTTAATTTTTTTCTTGGTCTGGTAATCGTTTTCTCATTGTGGACCAGTTAAGGTTTCCTGATGTTAAAAAGTTTGTTATCATTTAATGCAAACCGGTTTGAGGGGCAGATCAATGAAGAAGCATTAACACTAGGATTCCTTTAAAATTCTAGTGATTTGCAGCAATAAATTAATCTTAGAAGAGAACTCCACAAAGCTTTCTTCTTTTAGATCACTCAACCTACTATAATATTTAATGTAGTTCAGATACTAGTTGCATATTTAGCATAATGAATAAATTTCCTATTATAGATTAGAAATTGTACCCTGAATGTAGAACGAAGTTCTTAGTATAAGTTAGTAATAGACTGCAACTAATAATCATTAATGAATGCAACATATGTGCACCATAATCTTCTTCTATGTTATTATCATGCGATCCTAATACAATATGTTAATAGTTTTTCTCTAAGAAACAATGCTATATATCCAGTGGTTAACAGTTCTTAAAGTCAGTATATTTTCGTTTAGATTTTTTGTTGTGGTGGATAGGATGGGATAGATAAATTCATCGCTATTTAGACTTTGAGCATTGATTTTTGAAGTAGGTTTATGTGGTTTACGTATATCAATTTTATAATTAACATCAAGCTTACCAATTATACCTGTAGTAACATATTCTTATTGTACAAAGATCATCCTTTCTACGATCGTTAATGTTATTTTTATATTAGTGCCTGGTTTGGTTTTAGGATATTGTGTCAATATAAAAACAAGGCGTGTTCTTTCTGGTGTCCAGTACCAACTCTATGTCCACTAAAATTTGTTACATAATATTGTAAGCCTACGCACATGCCTTTATAATAAACAGGAAATCAAAGGCTTCAGATGCAACTATTTACATAACTCCATCTTTGGGGTCAATTTTGGTTCGTATCCGTGAAGAAGTTAATATATTTGACACCAATACATACTGGTTTTGATTGCTTGAACACATAATATGAATATAAGTATGTTTCAATTCATTTATGTACCTCTACACTAAGTTGAAGGAGTGATAAAGAGTGGAACTAGTGTGATAGAGATCATATTACCATACTGTCCACAAATTCCAATACAAGAGAGTTATGTGTTAGTTCCAATCGAAATCAATCAATAATAATTATTATGACCCGACCTATAATTGCTTTAGAACCTCAGATCGCTCCCGCCTATCAACTTAGCCAATGCTTATGCTACCAGAAGCGACTTCAATATTCTTAAACAAAAGTTAATGAATGCAAAATAATCACAAGTTTAAAAACTTAACAAACCGACTTCAAATCCGATCGTGACCAAATTTATATGGGACCCTTGAAATAAGCTATCGAACACAAGAATTTTGAAAATCGATCCACATTCGGCGAAGATATCACGTAACATACATAAAAAAAATACAGACGAAATGAGGACCTCCTCCTTTTTGGAAGTCGGTAGATAAGTTTACAAAGATAAGCCTGTTTTCTGGATGCAGTAGGATGCCTTGTGTAAAGAATATCTTACCGGAAGAAGCTTAAAGCAAATACCGTAACGGAAGAAATACTACTTTTTATACCAACATTCAACTCCGTTCAAAGACTCATTCAGGGGTAGATGACAATTTGTTTGATTTTAGTTTTTTCACATGATGTGTTTTTAAATTACCATCTTCATTATCAAAGGCCTAGGCAGAGAACTCTTATATGATTTCATTATCATAGGCTTAGGCCTCTGCCTAGGCCTTTCCTATGATTGATGAGGCATCGGGAGAGCCAATGCATACTATTGAACTCTGACAGGTACTTTGTCTTTTAAAAGATCTTGGCCAATGGCCGTGTTTCATCTTATACTTAGCTATCGTTAGTTACAAGTTAAAATTGGACCAAAAACATCATAATACTTGAACATCGGATGAGTCATTTATTTTTCCTGCCGCGATGCACACGCAGTTAAATTCTTGTCATTGCTCTGGTGACAGTACGTAGACTTAACACTTTGATGGATTCGGCAACACATGTTATAAATGGTAATATTTTTTTTGTTTATTCGTATGACTTTCGGTCCGTCGGACATACTAATCTTATAAATCTTTAAAAAATTTTTAGAAACCAGAATATATACACCATTATCTGTTTTTATTACGCCGGCCTTATGGCCTTATAATCACACATGTACATTATAATAAGCACTCGGCCAAGGGGCAAGCACAGCTAATTAATTTTGCATATTGGTCACGCTCTTACGGCGAAAGAAATAACATGGTTACTGATTTTATGGTTTTAAAGAGTACCAACTTTCAGGACAGGGAACGCCTTATGGCAGTCTTTATTTACTTTGTAACTTCCGAGATGTACGACTAATGTATCGATGTAAACTCTTTATACGCTCAGATAAGATTAATTCACAAAACTATCTATCCTTACATACTCATAACTTAACCCGTCGCCTTGCTCAATATATTGCTAAGAACAGTGAAGTACAGTAAATCTCTGAGAATTTCAAGCTCATTCATAAAATCCAAGTCAATGTACCAAAGAATGTCGTCAAAATGGCAAACACATCAATAACGCTCTTGAGCGTTTTTAAAGTTTTAACCGAGAACTACTTTACAATCTTGAATCTTCCATCGTCAAACAACAAACAATAACGAAGTATGATGGATATAAACTTCGAAAAAAATTAAATTCAAAATTCAAAGAATTTATTCTGCAAATAGGATATTTTATATCACATTTACATGTCAATTACGACTATATATTGAAAGAATAATAATAGCGTCGGCATTTCGTGGCTATCCCTGAGAAGAAATGCCCAAACAAACAAGGGTTCATAAATTTCGTAACATAGACGGGGAATCCAACAATGTGACATTATGAAAACGTTGCAATAGTAAAGAATAATTAAAAACAAGAGGAAATGTGACAATAAACGAACATTAGCATATCAGATGAAGATACAGTGGCTGCACTAATAAACAAAGCAAACAGGTGGGAGAAAGTGTCGGTAGCGCGAGACTCTTAGATCTGTGGGTATTGATACATATCGACTTTCGCTAGGGCCTGACGGTTTTAAGGCCACTTTCGTTTGTGTGCCAGTTTTAAGGGCTTATGTTATATAGGTGAAACTTGCTAATGAATAATCTACCCTGTCTAAAGAATTAAAGGTCCAATTTTGTATTCAACAGTGTGACAGTAAAGGCTCATGCTCATTGAAGGCATATTCTAGATCTTTCATATAATTCGAATTTTTAGTGTGTCTCTAAAAGCTATTAGCAGTTTTACAAGCGTTTTACAAAAGAGCTTATCTTAAAAAATACGCTTTTTAAATTACTAAAGATAGAGCTGCGGACAGCCCATAAGGAAGTGGGTCACATAAAATCAAGCATGTAAATCGTCATTAATGTATTGATAATAAATTAAATTAAAATTTGGAGTGGGGTAGATTTTACCAACGACTTTACGAATTTCGATTATATGTTAGACTGTGGTACTGCCCCGGTTGGGCCACCATAACTTGATGTAGGTCAAACAGAATAAGAATTGTTGTTGCAATGTATAATCTAAATTCTAAAAGGTAAAAAGTTCGTCTTGAAGTATTTCGAAATAATGTGATATGTATTTCCAAATATAAAGCCTTAAAAAATATTCAAATTTAATTCAATTCATACCTTAATTGTTATTTTACCCTCACATTTCAATTTGCTTATCTGAATAACATTTTCCTTTTGTGAAGGTCTATTAATATTCATAACGTTAAGAAACCAGGCTAAATGCCCATAACGATGATTTCTACAGATATGATTCATTTCCAATAGAAATTTTCTTTGACTCAACTCAGATCAGCCATCGACCGTGCTTACAATTTTTACCTACTTTTGACAGACCTTATTCCACTCTTTTTATTACTATTATTACAAGATATAACTCAAGTATAACTCAAATCGTAAAGCCACGTTTTTTCGTAGCTAATCGCTTTAGCACCGACCTTTTCTTATTTCTCATCTAAGACGCGTTTACTAAAACAAGGGGCAGTGCTCTACCGACCACATTCCTCAATATGTTACCAGCCACCTTGCGATTCACTTGCAAGTATTTGCATGGCCTTAATCTTTACAATCTCATCCATTGTCTTTTCAATCCGTTAGTTTTAATGTTCTCACGAGAAATGTATTCAGTATTCAGTCCTTTTACTTTTTGGTAGGTATGCCAGGTCTTTGTCTAATATTGTTCTACTTTTAGTCAAATAAGTTTGATTGATACTTTGTATATTTTAAGTTAGCGTAATAGCGTTAGTATTTGATGAAATATGAAGTGAATTGGACATTAACTTTGTTTAACAGCATAGCACTCAATATATCAAAATAAAATAAAACCTAAAATGACGAATGAAAGGTGAAAGATTCTCACCGATCTATATCATTAGATGGTCAGAAATCCAACCATGAATATTGTTAGAACTGTAAAGAATTGGAACGAGATGTGGGTGTTCTTATAGTTGTTTTCGCAACTTATAAAATATCATCATCATCATCACCAGCCATAGGACGTCCACTGCTGAACATAGGCTAAAATAAAATATGCGGACTACGAATATCTTACAATAGTACACAGCTTGCTAACTGTGAAAATTATTCACGTTTTACTAGGTAAAATAGTTGATCAAGAATTATAGCAACTAAAAATTCTTTATCCTATGGGAAAAAGCAATGAGTCTATGGATGTTCTGTACATTCAGTCCCAAAATATTTTATACCTTCCATTCTTAGTCTTGATCATTTTTGTGATCTTGATATCCCACTTCATACAACCAGCTATTCCTTTTCATAACTTCAGCTGTCTCATCACCATAGCTATGTCCCAAATTCTTCAAAACAAAAGGTATCCTGTCCTTTTCTAACTTCTATGTATGGTGAAGTGTGCCAGAGTGTGGTCACGAAGCACAACGGGACTTTGATGGTACACAATGACACAGATTCGCAATATTAATGGTGTTTTATACGATTTTTAGTAATTTGTATCAGTTTTGAGTGTAGAACACGCAATCGTCTGAGATTTTGGATGAACTAGATTTTATGGTGTTTGATGATTTTCAATCAAATCTTTATAGTGTCTGTTAGCATGGGATTGCAAGAAACTGAGAAACTTCGTAGATTTGATCAACTTTGGATAAAGGTTTTATCAGTTGTAAATGTAAATAGTACGGTATGTCTATGTCAATGTTAATTGTCTTGATTCTTGACCGGTATTGTATATCTAACATCATTATTCATACGGGCTGTAATTTTGGCTATTACCAACCGTTTGGTGGGTTTCTATGAAAAGAAGATTAGTGACAATTAATTGAAATTGTAAAAATAATCCATTTTATCTCCCAATTTTGACATTATTATTTAGAAAAAAAACTTTTTCCTCAAAATTCCAGTTAGCTGTAAACGCGACTGTTAGAACTTCACGTAATTCTGCTCATCAATAATGTATTTGAAATCTACATTTCATTCCAAGATTCGATTACACTTAACTTGTCCTCAAAACCGTTAAATACATTCATCATCATCAGCCTATACTCGTCCACTGCTGGACATAGGCCTCTCCCAATGCACACCATTGAGCAACACACCTCGGATACATTATCCTAATCTAAATAAAGTAGGAGTTTTGAACTTAAGATGAAGAGGTAATTAACCTCGTTTATGACAGTATTCACGTGGTCCATATCTAGGTAAAGTATCCTCCCACTGAGTTATTATTAATGGCAAGTCTGTAAGAAATGTATTTAATATATTTATGAGTGCCTTTACTCGACCCCGCTCACGTGGAACGTGCTTTTAAATATCTTTCTTAAACTGATTTACGGATGTATTTGCGCATAAAAGATTGTTACGCGCTCATAAATAGTTTTCAATCCTGACAATTTTTTTGAGATAATAGGAATAAGGTTTGATGTCTGCCTAACCGATTTAGGTTATACTTAACTTTTGCTTAATTGGAGTTCATGAGTAAATAAAGCTCAAACATTGATTTACACACATATCATATACATGTTCTAACTTCTAAGTTATAGCCCCTTACTTTTAAAAATATTTAAGCGCGGCTTATCTTTAACCCACAGGTTGTTCCTTTCATTTTTAAACAATGTAACGCAAGGAAAAAAGTGACAGGTTATTCTTAACCATTTGCTCAGCTAAAAATGCTTTTATAAGTAAGGCCCATATTGTCGTAAAGATGTTTGTAGGTTAGGGATAGACAAGACAAAAATGCAATAAAAGTTAAAACCCTAATCATGATGTAATAAAGAACAGTATCGTAAGCGATCGCAAACAACAGCTAATGAATAGTTGACATCTAATATACGACAATCGGCTTGCGACAGCATTTGTAACGTGCGGAAACACTTTCTACAACTGTGGCATCGTTTTACGCATCATGCACTTTTGATTGTATGAAAAATTGTATGTTTTATATTTTTGAGTAATGTTTGCCCTCATGTAGGGGCTTGTGGGTTATATGACGCCATACACGTAGTTGTGGTGAACGGTTATAGAAATAAAAAATGAAAGAAAGAAATAAACTTTATTCAGCCAATGTACATAGATACATAAGCTCACGCCTGTATCCCCGAAGGGGTAGGCAGAGGCGCACTAGCGAACTAGAACACCCACATTTCGCCGAGCTTAGTTCCGTCCCAGATGTGATAGGGGGCGAGCCTATCGCCATATCGGGCACAAATTCCAGACTCCGGGCTGATATGGAAAATCCAATATCACTTTGCCCGACCCGGGGATCGAACCCGAGACCTCAGAACCGTAGTCGTACCGAAATACCACCACGCCACCGAGGCAGTCATTCATTCAGCCAATGTCTTAGGCAACAATAACTGGCATCGTTGTGGCATCGCTAACTAGAAATATACGCCATGTATATAATTTGTAAATAAACGATAGCAGTTAGTTGAGTTGATTTCTAAAGCAAAATATTCTAAGAAAATCTAATTCATGCTTCTAATATTATTTCCTCATCCTTCATACATCACATCACACACATCATACATCCTTCCAAATTTATTAAGAATGTGATTATCTATCGGTAACTAGCAATAACTGTGATTGAACTAAGGTACAGCTCTAACATCAATTGGTTACTACTTTAATTCATCTAACACCCTGTCATAAACTCCATAATGAATACAATGTAGAATTTACATGTCATTTTTACTTATTTTCTTGTCATTAGCGGTATAAACAGTTTGACACGAAGTTGGGCAAATATGATGCCCTCGATTTCAAACCATCTAACTCAAAATAGTTTGAATAAGGAACAAGTAATACGCATTCACATTAAACCTTTAACATTTAATTAATTGATTTACAATGTAACCTATCAGAAAGCATCATAGCAGTGTGGGAACGACATACTGTATTTTGGTATATTGTGTAATATTTCACGCGTTGTAAGTAATTTTACGTTTGTAACAGTTATCTCATTGTTAAATAAGACTTAAACCATGTAATTTTGGAATCAATTTATGGAACGATTCTCGTTTGAATTTAAGCTGGTTTTTATTCCTGTTTACATAGTTTTGAATGGTAGAGTTGGAAGGGGAAGACCTCATCGAACTTTCTCTGACCAAGTCAGAGATATACTCGAGAAAGGTCAAGTTAAAAGTACCCTAAACCGTCGTGCATGCATGAAGAATGTAATGAGACTGAATGAGGCGAAAGAGGTATGTAAGGATCGTAGCAAGTGGAAATCCGTTGTCTCTGCCTACCCCTATGGGAAAAAGGCGTGAGTCTATGTATGTATGTATGTACATAGTTTTGCAAAGAAATACATAAGCGTTGATTATATCAAGCAGCTCACTTATAACATGTATTTAAACTTAAATTATCTTTTTTACTTAAGTTTATAGGTACGCTGTTAGGTAACTGCGACTCAATGGGAAAAATGCTGAAGACATAGTATTATATGTGAAACATCGCTCAAAAACTTGGTGGGAAGGCTAAATCTTTTAAAAGTGACTTCATATTTGTTTTATTACTGTTTTCAGTCGCTCGCAGAATTTCGCCGTAATAGTCCTTGATATAGTGACGATGCATATGATTTGTGAATGGCACTGTGAATGGGAGGCATCGATATATTATAGGAGGTCTTGGGTTCGATCCCTAGGTCGGGCGGGGTGTTTTTCTAATACATTTGACCAGAGCTGGTCATGGAAACTAAGTCAATCTTTTTGTAATTTGCTTGAAAAATGTGCGCCGATCTCAAATTAAGGTGGGATAATAGCAAATGGAAAGATTTAAAATAAAATAGCGATATGTTAAAGAGATCGAGCGATGATAAATTAGCCAATATATCTTTCCCCACACCTTTACAAAGAAATAAGGACTCGAAATTGTTTTGTTTTGTGACACAAATTGCAGTGTGAAAGTGTTTTTGGACAGACAAAATTCATCGTTACCGTGTTAGGTTAAAAATTTTACGTGCTACATTTTCTTGTGATGTTGTTTTTTTTATAGCAGACTGGCAAACGGGCAGATGGGTCGCCGGATGTTAAGTGATCTCCAACGCCCATAGACACCCAAGACACAAAAATAATCATGGGTGCGTTGCCAACATAAGTCATAAGTGATCTCCACCGCTCATAGACACCCAAGACACAAAGAATCATGGGTGTGTTGCCAACATAAAAGGAAAGAATGGAAGGGGAGAGAAAAGGGATTGGGAAAGGGAGGGGGAATTGGACCGCCGGAAATTTGTGATGAGAATCAATCATAGGTAGCACAGTATTACTTTTTACCTAGCTAGTCGATTCATCAATAAAGTCGTAATGCAATGCTGCGCGTGAGTGGGCGATACTTCGGAATACATATGTCCAGTAGAAACGGAGCAACGTTCCGCGCTCTGACTGCATACTCGCATTATTATAATGTTACTCTGGGACCTAAGTCATAAGCGAAATATATACTTATGCTCACAGCTGGTGTAGTCTAAGTGGACCAGAGGAATAAACAATTTGGCCCACTAAGCTTGAGTTTTTTCAGTCCACATTTTCGCATTGAAAAACTCACTTAATGTGTTTGTCCGACCTGGGAAATGAATCCAGAACCTTATAGTTTTCATTATAAATATATTGTGTAAATATATATTGGTTAAGAGGCATTTCACATTTTATGCGAGATTTCCAAGATTTTGAGCGCCTAATTTACCATGATAAGAACGGGTTGAATGCCATTGAATACATTCAAAATATAGATCGATTATTTTTGTTGACGTATTGTTTAAAACATTTACTAATACTACTTTGTTTTTTTAGTAGCGATTAATCTCCCGTACCTTGTTTCTTGAAAATAACGAAACAGGTCATCTTCAGGCTCCAAATTCTCTTATTAAAAGTCATTAAATGGCCACGAGAAAAATCCTAGATATCAGGCATATAAAACTGTTGACGTTTGGTTGACAGAATATCGATAATTAATCACACTGATTGTAAAAAAAATAAAGACTGTGACGATTTTTACGATTTATATCCGAAGTGTATCGCGAGTTTTTGCAAAGAAGAAAAGCAAATTACAAGAAAAAATCTGTACCAAAATAAACATTGTTTTATAAACAACCTAATTTTGTAGGTCAATTGGAAATATTTTTATTGATCACTTTTTTATTACAAAAAATACATCGCACAAAATTGCAATGAATTTGCGTTCGGAAATCAGTCGCGCGCCAGCGCTCGTCGGAGTAGGACCTGTGTCGATTTTTTCCGTGCTGCTCCCGAATGCTATAGAATTCGTAATTACAAAATATACCACAACTGATAGGATTTGATCCATGAGAGTTTTTTTTTTTAGTACGTTATGTATATCAAATGATATACATAAAAAATTATTGTACTGTAATTGCATTTTATTAACCGACTTCAAAAAAAGGAGGAGGTTAACAATTCGTCTGTCTTTTTTTGTTATGTATGTTCCCCGATTACTCGAAGACGCCTACGCCGATTCGTGAAATTATTTTTTTGTTGAAAAGAGTATACCTTCCAGGTGGTCCCATTGGCACCAAATCAGGATCTGATGAAGGGATCCTATAAAAATCGAGGGCAACCATCAAACTTTATATGGACCCAAAGTGTGTTTTATATATTTTCTAAAACTATATTGGTATTTGCGTCTGGTACTCATCATCTCATGTTGCTGAGCTGATGTAAATTATAACTCCTTAACTATTAAGAGTTGGTGGATAATTCTTTCAATATTACACAAAAATAGATAAAAAATCATTAAAGTTCAACAAAAACTGAAACGCGACTTCAAAATTTTTAAGATTTGAAGACATTTTAGATGTTCAATTTTGAAGTCGGTTTTCAGTTTTTGTTATAATCACCATCGAACTAATATAAATGCGAAAGTTTGTGTGGGTGTATGTGTGTGTGTATGTTTGGTACTCTTTCACGCAAAAACGACTAAATAGATTTTGATGAAATTTAGTATGGGAGTTGCTGACATCCTGGATTAACACAAAGTCTCCTTATTTTTTAAATCAACCCCTAATGGGATAAAACCCCGCTTAATAGATTTTGATGAAATAGCAGATTTGATAAAATAAGGATACCTTTGACCCTAGGGACTCAAATGGAGTTTAAATCAACCCCTAAAGGCATGAAATATGGGATGAAAGTATATTATAGGAATTCAGATACCGCTGATCAAACTGATTTTGATGAAAGTTTAGCCCTAGGATCAGACAGAGGTTGTGATTTTTTTTACCCCAAAAAGGGATAAAATAGGTTTTGAAACTTTGATTCTTTTATCTTTGATCTTTAGTGCTACATATTCTGTCTTATTTTTTTTTGTTCTCTCCCACTCACTGTTGCCTGAGACATTGGCTGAATAAAGTTTATTTTATTTCTTTCTTTGAGTTCAAAATCAATATCTGGGTTGCCCCGTAATTTTCAACGCCAGATCTGGTGTCATAACTGCAAAGGCGGACGCCCTTTTTATTTTTCTTTGTTTTTGACCCGATTTACTTCAAAATCGATATCTGGGCTACCGAGTAGGTTCGGAAGGGCGGATATGGGGTCAAACTAAAAAAAATATTATATATTTAGGTGTAATATTTGTTAGGTAGTAATCTTTGTAAATAAAATATATTATACTAGCTTTTACCCGCGGCTCCGCACGCGTATTTTGTAGGACTGAAGGGATTCTCTCTCAATAAATATATAATTACAACAAATATCTGTGTCACACAGACACTTGTCTCGGGGGGCGGGAACGAACCAGCGACCTCACGATTCATAGCCTACTCGGCCGCTGCGCCACATGCGCATGTAGAATATTCAAATTAAAATGACAGACCAAATCGACAAATCATAAACTTTTCCCTTCAATCCTACAATTTCAAGCATGTGGAGCTGCAAGTAAAAACTAGGTTATTATAAATAAATCCTCATAAACATAAAACTAATTGACTTATATGGCTTATTGACTTATATTAACTACTAGCTTTTGCCCGCGGCTTCGCACGCATATTTTGTAGGGCCAACGGTAAAAACTTTTGATTTATCGATCCACCCTGTCGTTTTAGTCTAAATATTCTACAATGGGGCGATTCAGATATCGATTTTGAAATCAATCTGCCCAAAAACAAAGAAAAACAAATTGGCGGCCACTATTGACTGGTTTTACAGCGGTTCAGTAGTTCGGAGCCACGGGGCGACCAAGATATCGATTTTGAAGTCAATCGGCCCAGAAACAAAGAAAAACAAAATGGCGGCCACTTTTGACAGATTTGATATCGGTTTCGTCGTTTGGATCCACGGGGCGACCGCGATTTTGATTTTGAAGTCAATAGGCCCAAAAACAAAGAAAAACAAAAAGGCGGTCACTTTTTTAGATTTCGACCCCGGATCACTAAACGATTTTAAAATGGTACACAATTCGTAAAATATTCAATATGACTCAGAAAATATGGTAATGCCATCTATTGATAAATTTGAAAATGACTTTCAGGCTATAAAGAACTCCCAACAATCGCAAACACAGAACAAAAATATCCGTATCTTTTGACAGAGTTGGCCTATTTAAATAAAACAAAGTCAAAATGTTAATCCAAGATGTGGTCTATGATTTTCTATCCAGTTCCGTAAAATTACTTTGGTGGTTTTCATTTGATACGTGGTGAAACATACAGACAGACAGACAAAAATTCTAAAAATGATAATAATGTGTTCTATTACTATTCCTGAACCCCCCAATTAGTTTTTTTGGAAATCTAAGCAATGTACAGACGCGCGATATTTACATTCTTATTATATGTAATAATGATGATTTTTAGCGCCGTCATTACGAACTCCATATGTTATTAGAATAGTTAGTTTTGTTGTTTCATATATATCATAACATCATCATAACTATACATACACGCCTGCAAATGGCTTCATCTATTTCGGAAACACGAAGATGTAATAATGATGATAGTGATATAAATCCGTTATTTTGTCTAAGAAAGTTGGTATCAATAACATTTCCACATATACGGAGGACAATTAAAAGCGTAATAGTAATGTTAAAAGATAAAAATTGAACCTAATTTTGTCAATGCCTTCTCGGGAAATATATATATATAAATTTAATTTAATATTACGCTATGTTGTAATAAGACTGGCTTGTTTTAGTATCCATCTACATATTGTATATAATAGTTTACAATATTACATTATGATAAATAATAAAATTAAAATTCGGATAACTCGAGTTCAGTGAAATGCAAAAGTATCAAAATGTTTTAGTCGCGCCATGATCCCTTATCTTCACTTTTTGTTGATTCGAACGAACTTCGCGAGTTATTTACCTAATCTGGAGCAGTCGAATTTTGTGAAATGGCTCTTAAAACGTGCCTCTTATATGCACTATATTCGCTACACAACATTACTGTATATCTCAAACTAGTTGTGTACACTTCCAGCTCCAAAGGGAGACTAACTCAATAATGATAGCTCCCGCTCTTTTATACCTTTTGCTTAAGTTAATAAAGAAATACCTTCTACAAATATTATGAATTACTTGGAGGGTAGTCAATATAAATATAATTAACATACTACCCTTCAATATCGTGTACTAAATCACAACAATTATCCGAAGTCGTAACAATTGCTATCGGACTAATGAGGCAGTATTATAAAATTTATATCACTTTATATAGGTATCGTGGGTGGCTATGGTCGAGGGAGATCACTTATCATTAGTTTACTTATCTGTACATTGGCCATTTCCTGCTATAAAAATATACACCTTTGCGTTTGAACACTCTAGAGCGCTGGGTTTGAACCCAAACCTCTTTCCTATAAAAATGATAAAAACTTAACTGAAAATCTATTGAAGATGGTCTAGAAATCATACAGTAACTTTTTTGCACTTAGTATTTCTGTTAAACACAAAGAGCTTCATATCGTTTTATGAAGACAAGCTATGTCCATCTTTAATGACCCAAATCTTCTTAGTAATTTGACATAGATGAAAGTACTAAAACATTTAGTGTAAAACTTTCACTGTTAGAACTGGTATCGTAAAGCCACTTGTTATAAACATTATAAGTCATACGAATACCAACTGAAGGAGATCACACAGTATCCGTAGCGTAGCATTAAGCTAGTTATAAAGTGTTATATCGCGGGTTTGATCAATTTTGCAACAAGATGTTTGTATAATCCACAAATATTTATTTAACTTCAATCAAGACCGAACGCCTCTTGTAATTCTTTTTCTTCTTTAGAAATATAGTTCCACAGTTGCAGCGATTTTGCCAATGTCAAGTAGACAGCATGTTTCTCAATATACCAATTCTAAATAATTCGTCTCTTGTAGTTCCAAACATCGATGATACAAAAGTTACTTAATGTGGGGTCAGGATTATGTGTGTGACTGTCGAAACGAATCTTCTATCAATTGATAATGCTAATCACCCTAACAGGGAACAAGAACTTTTCATACAACCATATGATGACGTATTGACAAATGAATAAGTAGAGATGAAACTAGCACTTTAAATTCCTTTAATCTACGTATTTATTTTCGATTCGACAATCTTATTTTAAAAACTGACTTCAAAACCCCAATCGCAATGTTTATGCTCGTTGTCAATGTCTGTTCATCAGATGTGTATCATGTGTACTCAGTCGTCAATAAGATCTTGACCAAATTGGATTACCTCTATATGGTTTACTAAGTAGTGACAATAGTGACATTTCTCCGTCTAAATAATAACAACAGTCACACACCTAGTCCTGACCCCACACTAGGTATAACCTGTATCGTGGGTGTCAGAGACTATGGAGAGACTTTCGGTCTCACAACACTCAGACTTGAAACAAATATCTGTGGGCCACACAAATATTGAACCCGCGGCCTCTCGCTTCACAATCGGCTACTCGCCCGGTGCGACACGGAGGTTGTCAAGTCTTATATCAAATGCTTATCTTGTGACTAATGAGGCGATACCCAGAGACCCTAAATATAAAGGTGTCATGAATCGCTAATGCCTCATCACTTGCGCCAAGTTCAACGTACTCCGCGAGGGTGGATGGTAATTAACCGGTTTCCAGTCACGGCCAGCTCTTCACAAACAAGTGGTTATTGACAACGGTTCTTCGCACTGCCGTACCTTCGAAAGGGGCGGTATGTATACCCAACTTAGAAAAGAGCGTGTATTTCTTTTTTCAACCGACTTCAAGAGGAGGTAATCAATTGGTCTGTACTTTTTCGACCGGCTTCCAAAAATTAGAAGGTCCTCAATTCGGCTATATTTTTTTAATTTTATTTATGTTACTCGGTATCTCCGCCAAATGTAAACCGATTTCAAGATTCTCTTTGTGTTCGATAGAGTTTATTCCAAAGGTGGTTCCATATAAATTTGGTCACGATCGGTAAATTGGAAGTCGGTCAGTTAAGTTTTAAACTTGTGATTATTTCTTTTTTCATGTTAAGCTATTTCTCCGCCAAATGTGAACCGATTTTCAAGATTATTTTTGTGTTTGATAGAGCTTATTTCAAGGGTAGTTCCATACAAATTTGGGCACGATCAGATTAATTTTGAAGTAGGTCTGTTCAGTTTTTAAACTTGTTATATTCGTCTATAATAAGTACCTATATGCTACGCAATATCCAAGCTAAGTTTTGGCTTATAGATTCTCCTTGTATTAAGCAAAGTATTCCAAGAAATATTCCTTATATTTGAGTATCTAAAAATTGTGCGATCTACAGATATTTGTTTCGGGTCTGGGTGTTATGGGACCGTAAATCCATCGTAGTTCCTGATGCCCACGATACAGGTTATACCTGTGGGGTCAGGCCTATGAGTGTGGATTTTGTACATATAAAAAATTGAAGTTAATAATAATCGTTGACTTTGAAGAAAATAATTTTATATAAACGTTAAGGAATCCCAAACACACAAATCAAAAATATCGTATCGTCCTTTATAAGACGTATAACGGAGTGCGACCCAAAAAGCCAGTTTGTATCGGGGTCAGCAATGCGGCTCACACGAAACTAGCTGTCGGTCACGGCCGCCAGGTCGACGACCCGATAGACTTACGCTCGGTTTCCCGAAGCCTAATCAATACTGAAGTTGACTTGCACACGGTTCTTGTAAAGTGATGAATTTAATGAATTATAATGAATTAATAAGCATGACCATGCTTCTAGCAACTCGATTTTTACTTCCGAAGTGTTTTGATAAAGATGTCAAGATTAAGGGTTTGGTTTTTTTGATTTGATCATCCTCTCAGCAACCAAGTATAAATTATGTCAATGCTGTTTGTAATGATATTATTATATTTCCAAAGTGGTAGAGCCTCACTGTAGCATATTTTGTCTACAGCATTTCAACGCACAGATTGCATCATCACACTTTTTAGTCTTAGGTTTCCTCTGTAGAACACTGTGGTCTATTCCGGACAAAATTGTCCACAGTGTATTTTCACCATTTGTATTATTATTCAGTTTCCGAAACATGTGTTCTGTATCTACATTTATTTGCACGAATATGTGTGCAAAAATGTATTTGTTTTTGTAAATTCCAAACGATTGCTTTCTCGATCGTCTTCGGGCTTAATGGCATCGTATATGCTAGAATACCGAGAGAGAACACCGGTTCAAATCTTTTAAGAATATTGCCATATTCGTTTTTCAATACTTTCAATCTTTAGGTTTAAAATATCGCGGTTTGATTTCTAATGGACTTAATTTATTAAAATATTCAAACAAAAGAAAATATTATATTCAGTAAGGATGCAGAAATAATATTAAAGTGACGCATAATAAACAATCATAATATTCAAAACTTGTGACGCACAAATCACAATGAACAAGGTGATGTTCGTAAACCGCACTCAAACCGCAAAATGAATAGTGAAAAAGTGAAAGGGTTTAATTCCATAAATAAATATGGGATTTGTTTACTTATACTTTCTTTGTCTTTAACAGTTTAACCACATTATTCAATTATTGATTTATCTTTATACGTTTGTACTTATACATAAGATTATACGTTGCATTCCTCAATACTTAAAAGTTGTACTTATGGAGTTAGTTGAAAATTCTTTCTTTCTTTCTACCTGCTCTTATCCCACCTTAATGTGGGGGAGCAACACATTTTTCAATAACGATGCAGAAAGGATTTGGCTTCGTTTTTACGTCCGGCTTACGAGACTGTCCCGTCCACACACCCGCCACTGTAACTCCTGTAAGCCAGATCAACAGTGGCACGCATTTTACGAGAGCAGTGAAGCTCGGTGAGTCTCAGATAATGTAAAATTATCTTCATCCCGCAACGAAATTAAACAAACAGAAAGATAGAGAGGAGTAGAAATTATAAGGTTTCCACCCCCGTCTTAAAAAAAATGCAGGAAACAATGTAAATAATTAAAGAGGCATCAACCTCATACACAGGGATATTTACAACTGGATACTTACGTCTTCTTGCCTGACGTCAACCCCCTCTGAAGGAACCAGTCCCGGGAATTAAATTAGTTAATTCGCTTTAACCGATCTGGTCATCGAACCCAGGACCTCCCAGTCTACAGCCCATATACATATGTTGCCACTCAACGCGACGAGTGAGTTGAAAACTAAGAAATGTTAATTTGTGGCGTGTGTTAAAATTATCTTCCTTTATTTTGATCAGTCACCACCACAAACGTGAAGAGAGTTTAAAATTATTTGTTTATAATAATAATTTACCACCACGATTTTTAGAAACCACAATTATTATTCCGATGTGAATATCACAAAGTACTAATGACCCTTTAGCCTATATGATATTAGGCTAGAAAATGTATGATAAGCGTTTAACGACAACCGTTATGAGATCCATGACCTGATATTACAATTGGGACTGATAAGATATACCGTCTCGTCTCTGCACCACCTTCAGGTAGACTGGTAGAAAATGCCTTCGGCATTAAGTCCGCCTTTATACATATCCATGTATATGAAGTTTAAATAAATAAATAAAATAAATAAGAGTTGCTATAAATTTTGATTTATTAGAGACAAAGGGGTAGGTGGATTTGATGGAATGATAAGTGAGATCCATCCCTTCATAGACAACCACCATAGCCAAGATAACAAAACTGTCATAACTCTATCAACCGAGATTAGGAAGAGGGAATATAGGAATTGAAACGGACATATTATTATAACATTTTTCTTAAATGAAGCTAGGTATCGTAATAGCCTCTAAAGTTAAAAAAAATACAAATTGAATACAATAAAGCCACACTAAATACACATCTTATGCTTTGAAATAAATTAACACATTCGTTTTTATTTTTTGCATAAAATTGCTTCTAGAACGGATAAACAGCAGCTATTTTTACGCGCTTTATACTATACTAGGATTAAGTTGCTTAGTATGTATAAAAGTTAAGAAGCAGTTTCTTTTCGAATTTTATTTACTCCGAAACTACGTATTTACAGTTTTTGTTTTGCAGTGTAACTTTAATTTGTGTTTTTATTTCAATTTCAAGTTATAATATGATGTCATGGTTTTACACACATTTTTATTTATATATATTTCTTCCATTTGAATTATTACTTATCATTTTTTTCGTTTCGTTTCAGGTATAATCACGGTACATCATGACGCGAAGAAAAAGTGTGTGTGTAAAGTGGACTTTAATTTTAGTGTGTGTAGTTTGTCCGTTAGTGTACAGTAGGCCACAGGATTCTTCAGTGGACACCACGATTAGTAGTGTATCCACAGATACTACAGAAAACTCATTAAGGTATAGATTTAGATTTAATAGCTCTAAGTTACCCATAGTCTTTAGTTTATCAAATAATGATACAATTAAATCAAAAAGTGATATAAATTTAGATTTTTTTATTACCAATAATACGTCTAGTAATCCAAGATCGAGTAGATTACTACACAAAAGGATTGAAAAGAAAAAGACTAAACCTAAAATTAGACCAATAGTTGAACCAAAACCTGATAATAACAATAACGAAGATTTGAATGATAAACGAAAACCTACGATTAAAAAAGTTATCACCAAATGGACTGATAAAACGAAGTTAGAGGATCTAAATTTTTCTCACGATACAGATTCTGACGAGTTGAAAAAGGTTTCTTTATCTAGTACTGACAAAAAAATTGCCGGTCTTGACACAAAGTCTAATAAGTATAATACGAATAGTCATTTTAACAAACTATACGGACCACCTATCCAATATTCCGAAGAAACACAAGTATACTCTAACCAATTTCATATAATAGATTATCCCTTAAAACGTCCGTACTATTATACCACCCAACCGACGCCAACACCGATTATCACAAATGTAGGTTACCCAAAACCGTGGACGCAAAGCACTTACGACCGTCGTAAAACAACA
The DNA here is from genome assembly GCA_036417725.1 of Clanis bilineata. Classification (NCBI taxonomy): domain Eukaryota; kingdom Metazoa; phylum Arthropoda; class Insecta; order Lepidoptera; family Sphingidae; genus Clanis; species Clanis bilineata. Next base: position 14,891,863 of record CM071154.1, on the reverse strand, counting down.
ACAAAGAAACCGGCACCGGTGACGGAACCGTTAAATTACAACTATCATAACATGGGAGTTAATTATCCGAATTACGACGTCACAACTTTCCCTCCACTTTCTGCTTATACGGAGAAGATTATTATAAGACCTGAAGAGTACAGCGGATCTCCTGATGATTGTCCTACTATTTTTCTCACTTTAAATAATACTTTCCAAGGACAAGCTAAAGAAGCTTGCCCTGATCTTAACATAGCAGTCAACACAAATGTTATCAATAAAAATGTTGTCATTGAATCTGATGAAGAGGAAGAATCAGAAAGTATATTTCCTGATGCATTTGGTCTTCCTTTAGGCGATGATTCAGCTAATGATGAATCATCTGCTAACGATTATTTCCAGTCTGGAGAAAGTCAAGGACAAGTTGAAAGCGCATCTGTTGAAGGAACCGAATTAGACAGTTATAACGCGGCGAATGCAATTCCATCAGAATCAGCTGAACCAGGCAATTATGGATCCCCATCATCGCCTATATCAGCGATTTCCAAACCAGGTCGTCCACAAAACGACGACGACGATTTTTTTGGTTTTTCATCATTATTAGATTTCTTTCGACCCGCTGTAAATCTGTTGGGCTGGCTTGCATCGATAAATCCTTTGAGTTTAGGTCTTTTCCCACTTTTGCTGACACCGTTAGCTTTTCTTTTCGCGGCATCTGGTTTGGCCACATTGTTTTCTAATTGGTTTTTACCGTACGGGCGTGAGGCGCCTCAAATAATTCACCTTTATAAACCAGATGTGCACTGGGAAGACAGACTCAAATCTTGGGATTCTCACACTTTCCCTGATAACAGGAGAGTAAGACCAGAATTGATAAAAACAAATAAAGAAGTAGAAATCAACACTGTTACTTCTAAACCCGCCTGGATTTTGAAATTCAATGAATGGATGAAGGCCACTGCACAAAAATTGGAGAACAATAAACTGTTTAGTAATCATAAAGATAAAAGGAAGAAGAGAGAAGCATGGGATAGCACGGTGAAATAGAAAAATAGATTTTTAATACTATTTATTTTCATTTAGGAATATGCTTAAGTGCAATAATACAGCCAGTATTAAATTACGATTTTATTTTTTTATTTTTAAGATAATAATAAGTAAGATGTAGTTTTCACATATAAAAATCCTAATAGATTTTTTATCTAGTATTACATGTGTACAAATAAAAATTTCCATTCCCACTTGCCACACCATTCATTCATTCTATAAATCCGTAGCAAATACATTTAATACTTACAAAATTCAAAATTTTACGATTATATAATATTTAATACCAACAAACCTCATAACATTTTAATCATCATACTAAATAAGTTTGAAAAATGTTCGAACTCTCACCAATCCATTTACCTAAGTAATTAACGCCCGAATGGTCAAACCCTTCTCAACTTTAACGGCTTCTTGCATTGATTTTCGCCATACAATTTTGACAGATAAGGCGGCCTTACAGGACATAAGAAGACCTTAAGTGTATGAACATTTGGTGGTAAACCTGCTATTATAATTTGAGTAACTGAGATTGTGGGTAACAAAATTATTTTCCATAGATTGTAAGCAATTAATAATAGACATGTATCTTTAATGAACTAATTTATTGTATAGAGATTTATTTATTATGATTTCCATTATAATATATTACAATATAAAATCAATTAAATAAATAAAATTTTAAGAAAGTTGTTGTTTTTGTATTATACTGAAAGTTGTTGTGTTTATGAAAGTTGTTGTTTTACCCATACGATGATTTTACGCTTATTTATTATGTTTTTAAATTCAAAAATATTGATAATAGTATAAATAAATATTACAAAGCTACAATCATATAATTCGTTACAGATCATCCTACCACCGGCCGTACCCTTGGTGGTATGGCTCACAGTGGGTATTTTAAAGATAAATGATATAATTTAATTAGAAAAGCACAAAACAAAAGAGGTTTTAGAAAAGCTTTGTTACAATAGTTGATTTAACACATTTTCCCCAGGTCGTCCTTTGTGTACTACGAGCTGTTGCAAAAGAATAGTATTACACTTGTAATCCTATAATAGTTCATGGAATGCATGATGGTATCATTTTTAAGGTACCGAATCCAAATAACAAAAAAAATCGCCATGTCCGTTCGTCTCTGTCTATCGGCAGGTTAGCTCAACGACTGCTAGTATTAGAAAGCTGTAATTTGTCATGGGTATATCTATCATGATATATCTGGATGCAGACTGTTTCCAACAGGTCGATCTGGAAATCTTTGGGAGAGGCCTATGTTTAGCAGTGGACGTCCTATGGCTGATGATGATGATGATGATGATGATATCAATCATGCCGACGAAGTGGTGAAACAGTAACGGTTCCTTTTTTACCATTTAGCTTCGGTACTTAAATACCCAATATTACTTCGCCCGACCCGTAGATCTCCGAACTCGAGAATTGAGAGTGTCATATGGCGTACGCAATTTATCCACTCCACCAAGGCAGTCATGAACAATATACCTTATATATTTTTGTTGCGAAGTAGCCTTTAAAAGTTTCCTGTAGAGACAATATCCCTCTCACATTCACTACTTGAATACTATAATATAATAGGATCAATAATGAAAATTATTTTTGACTAAAAATCTGTCATCTGCCGCAATTATATCGGGTAAAATAAAAACGTGACAAAGTGTACCTAATCCTATTGATAAATACTCATTACCACATTATTAAATTTCAGGGCCATCAGTCAGAAAACACCAGAAGAACCGAAACCGGAACCTGAGCCTGCAACAGCATCACCAGATTTAGCACGCGATGTCAAGTCCAAGGTCCCAATTAGAGATTCCATCAAAATCGTCGCTAACCAACTGCTTGATAAATCCGAAAATGAGTCTGCCAAAACGCCAGTCGGTGACACCAGAATACCGCCGAAACTTAAGTCTCAGCTATCCCAAAAAAATAAAATAAAGACACGGAATGAAGATGGAGATTCGACATATAACGGTCATGCTGGTGAAGCTATTCCAATCACTTTAGAAGAAATAGATACAGATAATAAAATCGGTGATGTAACAAACGAGTCTTCAACTTCCAATGATGGTATATCTACTTGGATTCTAGTTAGCAATCCTACAAATGTTAGCACTGTTTCAACTGAGCCAACCAAGACTGAAGAAGTACAAAGAAAACCTAAGCCACCAGCTAATAAAAATAAAGCTAAAAGACCTCAAAATAATAAGACAGGACCTAAACGTCCCAATGCAAGTAGTACAACTAAGTCTGACATGATCGCAAGCGGGTCTACTTCTAACGAAAATGTGTACGGTAAAATTAAAGACACAGGTCTTAGCAATACACAGAAAATTAAAACTACATCTACCCAACGCACCACTACTATATCTTCTACAGAAGTAACCATCCCAAAGAAAGAAAGCACTAAAACTCAATCAACAACAAAACCTAAAAAGAAGAATAAAAATAAGCAGAAAGTTAGTACCACTGAAGCACCTGAAGATAACGAATCAGCTCTGTTACCAATGGAACCGAAAGAACAGGAGATCGAATTAGAAGTAAGTACGCCACCAACAACAACGAAAAAGCCGAAACGTAGTTCATCTAAATCGAAAAATAAAACAAAAAAGAGAAAGACGTCAACACCTAAACCCGAAACAGAAACCGAAATTACTGAAATTAAAACCTCTAATAATAAGACTAAGTCAGCAAAGCCTGCAAAGAAACCAGAGTCAACTGGTGCAATCACTACACAACTGTATAATTACTTTTCAAGAGAAGTAATGCCATCTGTTGGCGTAGGTGTTATTGGTTTAGCAGGTTTAGTAGGCCTTGCAAGCTACTTCTTATATCCATTTTCAACACCAGTTAGAAGAACATTTGAAGTTGATAAGAAAGATGATATTTATAAATACAATGCTGAAGAATACGCAAGTGAAGGCAACGGCCAAGCTGAGGAAGAGATGTTAGGAACAGTTTTAGCTGGAATGCCGAGTCATGCTAAGCAAAAGCTTAATCCATATGCCGCTCAAACTCCTCATATTAATAGATATCCAGTTAAGAAAGATCAGGATTTAAGGTACCGCCACGGAGCAGTCTACGACCCGAACTATAGTAGATATCCTCAACAAAAAACTGGTATAGCCCACGCGGCTGTTTATGCAAAGCCCGTAAATTACAACGCTCAGTATGAAACCAGGCATGTTTATACAACAGAAGGAAAGTATAATTTTAATAAGCCGCAAAGTTATACGCCATACCCAGCAGTGGAACCCATATACGCGGCACCGCAAACTAGCTCTGGAGTATCATCATATGGTAATGAAAACGCAAATTCTGTAGTATATGGAGTAAAACCAACATCTGATTCGGATTTCAAACCAGTTTATCCATACAACAATCAATTCTTCAGTGAACCAACGAGTAGCCCAGAGACATATTCTCCTACTTCTATGTATTTGGGGTCTAACAATGAGGAGCAAGAAGCCAACGCTGAGAGTTCCAGCCAAAGCAGTGAATCTGATGACAACAAATTTGTAGTCGGCAATGTGCCTAAAGAACTTGTCGAATCTGCAACACCAGCAGTGGTGCCTGAACATGGTCCTAGAAAATTGAAAAAGAGAAGTATTTCGAGTTCACTGGAAGAAATCTTAAGAGCTGAGAAAGAAAACAAAGACATATTTATAAGCAATGAAATTGATGATTCCTATAGCGTACCTGTGAGAAATCTCGCAGCTGTGTCAGAACCTCTACCTATGAACGACATAGAAAAACCCAAAGAAGTGATTCCAATATACGCTGTATCTATGGACCCAGGAAAAGACAACACAGAATCATCAACTTTAAAAAACGAAATTATTGAAAGCGTCTCCACATTACCTGTAAATAACGATAGAGAAAAAATGAACACAGCAACTGAAACTAATACAGACGTAACTACAAAATCCTTTAAGGTTTACGAAGTATTCTCCACTGGGGTAGTCAGTCCAAAAGTTAAAGATACTACAAGATACGAAGTGACAACACAATTCAGAAATATAATGACAGAGACTACAACTGACGTGAAATTAGACACTATCTCAACTTTACCGCCTTCTCCGCCACCAATATCTGATGTTCCATCGACAACAACGCAACCTGACGTCATAACATACCCTCCGTTGAATCAATCTGGTGGATTCTTCACATTTCTGAAGAGACTAGTAGAATTTAAGTACAGGCTTGGATTAAGTATACTGCAAAGCACTTCGGAGTCACTAAATAGATATTTACGTAGCATGGAAGACACGATGACTAAAGTAGTAAAGGCTTCGAAAACGTAATGATTTTAAACAAGGAACTTTTGCTTGTTTGAACTTTTGATTGCAATCTTGTAATCCGTAAGTAAATAATACTTAAAATATTGGATCACTCATAATATTGGTATTAGTATTTGTATAAACATTTTAAAAGTAGTCGAATTGAAATAAAACTATTTTTACGGATTCTATCACGATTTGCTTTTAATTTTTATTCCCGACGTTTCGAAGGCAGTCTTCGTAGTTACGGGTTGGACTGACTGACTGTTGGTCAGTAAAATAAAAATTAAAAGCATTTCGTGATAGAATTCGTAAAAATAGTTTTATTTCAATATATAGCATTCGCGTAAACTTAAGAAATCAGTAGTCGAATTATCAATGACTGAATAAATTTTCGGGCGATCCTATAATTTCTTTAGATCTATGTAGTTCTGATGTAGCATAAAACGTTCTTGCATTTATACTCCCAAAAACTTATGATAGTTATTTTATAAGCAGTATTGTAAGGTTGTACTACAAAGTTTTTGAACTATTTTCTGGACTGACAAAGGTTGTTTTAACGCCATCTATCGGTAAATATGGCTTATTTGTGTTATTTGCTCACTAGCGCCACGTAGCGTGTATATGTATCTCTATAGTTATAAGAAAATTGGCAAAGCGGAAATTATTATTAATATAGACTTAGTTTATGTAAGTACAGGGAAATTAAGAATGTTATATAAAGATTCTATGTATCGAAATTTTGTACTTATATTTTATAATTTCAGAACGTTACCCTCGACATAAAAATATTGAGGGAAGCCTGCTGAATTTATATTGTGATAAAGAATTTGAATAAATATTTTCGGATGTTTGTAATGCTATATAAGTAATGAGTAAAAAAAAAATACGCTCAATTTTATGAATATTATGAACTATGTGGTAAGTATAATAACATAAAAACTGTACTGTAAATATTTTAAATAAACGTTTTAAAACACAATATCAAATAATTATTGTTATACCTTATAGATTTCATGGTGCATCAATTATTATTAATACAGTCAACAGTCACACACATAGTCCTGTCCAGACTGGGTTTAACCTGTATCGTGGGTATCGGGATGTACGAGGGACTTATGGTCCCCCAACCCTCAGACCCGAAGCAAATATATATCTGTGGATCACACAAACATTCTTCTTGTAACACAATCGCCACTCACTCGTTGCACCACAGACTGTTAAATGATTTAGTAAGAAGAACGCTAAATAACGCCATCTTTTGACAACTATACTAAACGATGTCACTCTCAGGCTTACATTAACATTATAGTTATTACACTATTTAACAGATGGCGTTATAATAAATAAGGCCGCTATCATTATTGTTATAACAATTTTATTTTAGTTGTTACTTTGAGATTGTTTTTATTTTAAACGATTCTATCCTCTATCCTGAATTTTGGTAGTTCCAGAAAATTCAAAATGATACTAATGAAAATAAAGACTATAAAAAATAGACGAATTGAGTGCCTATGCCATTTTTTAAGCCAGTCGAAAATACCTATTAATTTTGTATTTAGTACAAATTTTCTAAGCTTGCGTAAGCTCACGCCTGTATCCATATTGGGCAAGCAGAGGTGAAGTAGAAAACCAGAGCGCCCACATCGCGATGAACTATTTCCATAATCGGACCTTGTTGTGCAGAAATGATCCAAACCCACAAAAAACTAAGTTTTTTCACATCAATATGGTCTATTAACCCGTCAGAGGCGGCACATATATATGTTCCATAAGCGTATGGGCCACCGGAGGCCGAGCCGCCCGTGACTATTTAATGGTTAAGACTTTAGATCATGTTGGCATCAATAAAAAAAAAAGTGGGTTGTATCATTTCTGCACAGCACGGTCTAATTATTATCGCCATATTGGGCACAATGATTCCGGGCAGGCACCACATTTGTGATTTTTCAATATGGTATTTTTTGCCTATTTCTTATTTGTGCGCTATTTTATAAGTAGTACGCTAGATAATATGAAAAGGAAGCTCTTTTATAGAGGTAAAAACGAATTCAAAATTTATTGAAAAATGAGGCAGTAGTGCATTTTACTATCCTCGCACCATTATGGCCGGTGATGTCACAGGTTGCTAATACATCGGCTGGCAACGCATCCATGATTCCCCTCGTATTGTGGATGTTTATGGGCGGCGGTGATCACTTAACATCAGGTGACCCACTTGCTCGTTTGCCCCCTCTTCTATAAAAAAATCTCTTTCCTGTTACTTATTTACCTTACCTTTCACCAGATATATAGGCATTTATATCTTTAAGGAAAAAATTCAAGAAATTTCTTTCTCCGCCAGATTTTAGATGAAGTAAATTTTAAATAAAATTAATAAAAAAAATAATTGGTCAACTACACCATTGTGAAGCTCAATACAAATTAGATTTTAATTCAAGACCTCACATTTCTCAGCCTAAGTAGGTTGCTGCTAGGCAAAAGTTTAAAATAAAGCAGGTACCAAACTGTAGTTACTATCGCTGTCATATTGTGATGACACAAACTAGTTTCGGACGAATTTAATGGGGTATCCCGTTATATGGTTGATAGTTGAGGTTAATTTGGCAAGTTTAATTGGCTATAAATCTGTGGCCCTCTTTGCACAAGCGTATTGCTTAAGACTGGGCTGTGGAAACGATATTGCGTTAGTTGGGGAAATATTTGTATTTTGGGTACGCGGAGGACGTTGTTCCGAATTCGATCTCCGGGTCGGGTAAATAATAGGTATTTTTGATCAGTTGACTGCCTCGGTGGCGTGGTGGTATTTCGGTACGACTACGATTCTGAGGTCTCGGGTTTGATCCCCGGGTCGGGCAAAGTGATATTGGATTTTTCCATATCAGCCCGGAGTCTGGAATTTGTGCCCGATATGGCGATAGGCTCGCCCCCTATCACATCTGGGACGTAACTAAGCTCGGCGAAATGTGGGTGTTCTAGTTCACTAGTGCGCCTCTGCCTACCTCTTCGGGGATACAGGCGTGAGCTTATGTGTGATCAGTTGATACTGATCAAAAAAACCTATTATTTACCGCAAGGGTATTGAATGTCCGAGGTGGGTATAGGCTCGCCCTATCACACTATGGGACGGAAATAAGCTTGGCGATAATGGTACTAATAGCGCTTCTGCCTACTCCTTTGGGGGTACAAGGCAGTGACGAAAGGTCCATACAACATGATCCTGCCGGCTTGCCTTTGTCTATAATCGGCTTAACAAATAGGCATTAATTAAAAGAAAATGCTGCATCGGCTTACCTTTTTAAAAATGTCACCCTTCGCCACTGGTAATAGGACTGACCCAGTGAATGTCAGTGATAGGTTTAAGAAGAAGAAATAACTCACACAGAAAATAAAGACCGACGCAAAGGCGTGGCGTAGTGGTATTGCGTGTGCAGTCCGACTATCGTACTGAGGTCTCGGGTTAGATTCCCGGAGAGAGCAAAGTGATATTGGATATTTCCGTAGAATTCTGCAATTTGTGCCCGATATAGCGATAGGCTCACCCCTCCCCCCCCCCATCACATCTGGGACGAAACTAAGCTCGGCGAAATGTGGATGTTTTAGTTCGCTAGTGCGCCTCTGCCTACCCCTTCGGGAATACAGGGTGAGCTTATGTTATGTTGAGGACCCTGGGTTCAGATCCCAGGACGGGTAATCAAATTGTATGAGTTTTTCAATCGGGATTCCATGATCCATGTATGAAGTAATCGGGGTTAGAATTTGTAACCAATAAGATATATATAGATACGGAAATAAGCTTCGAGAGATGTTGGTGCTTTAATTTACCCCTGTCTACCCCTTCGGGAATACGGAATGAGCTTGTATTATCTATATGAATAAAATTGGAGTGTCTATTTGTAATATTGAAATATCCGTTTTTACTACATATATATGAATATATATACGATATATACACCAAAATAACATTTTTTTTTTATTTTTGTCTGTCTTTCTGTCTGTATGTATGTACCGGCTAATCTCTGAAATGGCTGGACCGATTTTGACGGGACTTTTATTGGCAGGTAGCTGATGTAATAAGGAGTAACTTAGACTACGTTTATTTTAGACATAATAAAAAAAAATCAAAGAATCGACTTTTAGGCGGAACGAAGTTCGCCGGGTCAGCTAGTATATTATAACCCCCTTATTCATAATAACTTAGCAGAGCGTAAAGAGACCGCAAAAATACGTTCCATAAAAATTGTATTCATAATGCCAACGTTCAATAGTGAAAACATGGCCGATTCCGATCAGCTGTTTCAAGTTTGATGTTCTTTCTTAATGATATTAATTTTTTATAGTCTACGACTCCGTCTAAGATTGATATATATATTTTATTAATTGTTTGGAAACAATTAATAAAAAATATATAGCCAAGACTTCATATCTGTTTCGAAGCTTGCCAGAGATAAAAATAATATTTTTTCTGTAACCAGCAACATTGTATTCGATAAGCATATATTAGTTCTGTTTTTGCTAAACTAGGCAAAAGTAGGGTTATGCTTTCGATAAGACCAAGATTTCATTATGAATAATGGGGTAAGTCTACAAGTCTGCTAACATTAATAAATGGTGTCAAACCATTCTCATTACCGCGGCTATCCCAAACGGTAATGTGAACTATGTACCGAAATCAAAGAGATTTAATATTACTAACTATAGAAGGGCTTTGAAATTAAACTATTTTTACGGATTCTATCACGATTTGGTTTTAATTTTTATGCCCGACGTTTCGAAAGCTTTGCAGCCTTCGTGGTCACGGGTCAGACTAAGGTGTAAAAGGTAAGGTGTAACATTAAAACCAAATCGTGATATAATCCGTAAAAATATTTCAATAAATAACATTCACGTAAACCTAAGAAAGCTTCCATACAAAAAAAATTATCTCAAAAATTATATATCTTCAGTAACCCAATCTTTCAATTATTATAATGCGGGGGGGCTTATTACAATTTACATTCTAGAATATCCTGTGAATGTTCAATAATCACGTAAGTCAATTTTATAGTCTAATCATTATTACACTGGCACGACCTTGCGCGCGAAAATTTCAAATACGACTGAGTGACTTATGACCACGGGGTAATAACTTCTGGGTTACAAGTTTCGCGCTGTTGACCCGTCTATGTATAGTTGAACTTTGACTGGAATAGACTCCATTTTGCCTTAATATTTTGCCCAACGCTGACAGTTGGATTGCCTCAAGAACGTGACATTTAGGATGGTATTCAGAGCGCTCCCTGGCCGGTAATATAGGTAAAGTCTGACCGCAAACTAAACCATCGATTTATGAAGATATAACATAACATAACATAAGCTCACGCGTGTATCCCCGAAGGGGTAGACAGAGGCGCACTGGCGAACTAGAACATCCACATTTCGCCGAGGTTAGTTCCGTCCCAGATGTGATAGGGGGCGAGCCTATCGCCATATCGGGCACAAATTCCAGACTCCTGGCTGATATGGAAAAATCCAATATCTCCTTGCCCGACCCGGGATCGAACCCGAGACCTCAGAACCGTAGTCGTACCGAAATACCACCACGCCACGGAGGCAGTCAATATATGTATATAATATGAAGATATTGAAATTATTAACTTATTTTGACAATACGCGTTAGTAGCTGTAAATGGATTATCGAGATAAAAGGTTCGAAAATTCGATGCCTACACCGAGAGCATGCATCTCCTGCTTTTAAGGCTGAGATCTATAGAGCGAACTTCGACTAAGTCTGAGTCAAAGAAACGAACTCAGTGAGGATTTGGAGTTTTTAAATCGAACTTCGACTTAATAATTTTCGACTCAATATTATATATTTTTTAATAATATGCTGGGCACGGCCTTCCTCTACTAATATAGGGGTTAGGCCTTAGTCTACCACGCTGGCCTAATGCGGGTAAGACTTCACATACCTTCGAAATTCTTGTGAAGAAATTCTCGTGTAAGCAGGTTTCCTCACGATGTTTTCCTTTTTTCCTTATAGCAAGAGATAATTCACAAAGAAAACATACTTAACATAGAAAAGTTAGAGGTGTATGCTCCATTTTAATGTAAGTGCGGACCTCCGACACTCGTCTCGTCAGTCCGTAGCATTCCCAACTGAGCTATTTTTTTTTTTTTTTTTTTTGATAGCTGAGATTGGCAAACGAGCAGATGGGTCACCTGATGGTAAGTGATCTCCACCGCCCATAGACACCCAAAACACAAAAAGAATTATGGGTGCGTTGCCAACCTAAAATGAGGGAATGAAAGGGGGCACGAATGGGATTGGGAAAGGGAGGGGGGAAATGGGCCACCGAAAATCTCACTCACCGAACGAAACGCGACAGCAAGCTGCCACTTTACGTTGGTTTTCTGTGAGACAGTGGTATCTGCGCGGTCGAGCCGGTCCATTCGTGCTGTAGACGTTACTGTCTACAGCGTGGCTCTACCACTTACAAGCTATAGCTGCATTTTAAAAAATAATTGATTTAAAAAAATATATTTTATATACAAATAAAAGTATGAAAGCCAGTATCTCTTAAAATACTGACGCTGTCAAAACGAGTTACGATACGAGAGTATAAACCACATCAACACCAGCCCCATCTCCGGAGCGGCCCAATAAAGTCCTAAAGGGGGACGTCTTTTATAGAGGCGCAGGGAAGGAAAACATTAACCCTTTTAGTTTTCCTTTAGTGACATTCTGTGACCGCCATGCTAAAGGTTTGTTATTAGAGGGTTAACCCGGCCAAATGAACGTTTATTACGCTGGATGTAACTGTTTTTGTTTTATTATTGTGATGAATTCTTAGGGGAGGTCTTTGATGTCTATGAAGGTGGGAAAATATGTTGCAAAAGCCAAAAGGGTATAAGTGGCAAATAATATGTTTTAAGCTATTGCATAGCTTCTATCGCGGGCCTGAGCGTGGAGACCGAATCCAGAAATTCCGTAACGAAAATAACCTAACACCCCCCACTCCGACCGGCACAGCGGTGATACTTTTTAGTTTTGCCATCTATCGATGAATAGCAGAACTTTTAATGACTTTTTTGAAATATCACGCTTGTCTCTTTAGTTCAGCAACTCGTCTCTAGGTGGCATTGGTTGTATCGGCGTTACTGCGCATGCGTAATCCCCCTCGCCCCGCAATCTGGTGACTCATGCCTGCTTAGAGTTTCGGCGTTAGGGCACCTCCTCTTTGTATTTGCTTCATGGTACGACTCTACGAAGGTCGTACGAATCGAGACGAGCTGCTCCGAAATCGGACGAATATGTAATCAGCTGTTTGTGAGAAAGTATATAGGTGTATTGATTTTGGATGCTATGCAATAGCTTTACAGCGGCAGTCCCCGAGTGCCACACGTTTGCTTTTTTAATCAGCTCTTTTTGCTGCGTCTCAATTATATTATTTTGTCATTTAACGCCCGAATAGTCAAACGCTACTCAATTTTAATGGCTTCTTACATTGATTTTCGACATACAATTTCGACAGATGAGATGGCCTTAAACGACATATGGCGACTTTAAGTGTATGAGCATTCGGCGGTAAGTGGATTCAATATTAAGGTGCCGAGAACAATTTCTTCATCCATGCCTCAATCATGGGCGATAGTAACCACTTACCCAAATAGAGGGTCTCTTCGCCTGACTAAATAACACAATAGAAATATACTAAAAATCGCTTCATTGGTCTAGTGATAGTGTACATGGGCTGTGAACTGGAAGGTCTTGGGCTCGATTCCCAGGTCGGGCGTGGTGTTTTTCTAACGGACTGGACTCCCAGACGGGCGTCGACATCAAGCAGGCAGCCGATCGGAAAAACGAAGCCTAATATTGAAATAAAACTATTTTACTAGTCTTCGAAACGTCTGGCATAAAAATTAAAATAAATCGTGATAGAATCCGTAAAAATATTTTTATTTCAACGTATAACATTCGCGTAAACTTAAGAAATCAGAACGTCACCTAATACTTTCTGCCACATGTTGAATATAGTTTGGTGGTATAAGGGCAGATAGAAATAAAGAAATGTACTACAAATGAGACGGTTAGAAAAGTAATTTATTTACATACATGACATAAGCTCACGTCTGTATCCCCGAAGGCGCACTAGCGAACTAGAAGACCCACATTTTGCTGAGCTTAGTTTCGTCCAAAATGTGGTAGGGGGCGCGCCTATCGCCATATAGCTATCGCCATATCGGGCACAAATTCCAGACACCGGGTGGTATAAAAAAATCCGCTATCACTTTGCCCTCGCCGGGGATCAAACCCGAGACTTGAAGACTAGTCGAACAGCGCACGCTACCACTACGCCACCGAGGGAGTCAATAATTGTTCAATTTAGATAAATAATTAAGTCTAGCCCTCAACCATCTTAATTCACAAACCACATACATTTTAAACAATCATAAATGTCATTGTTTTACACAAAGCCATTGTGTCATGTACCCAAATCATTGCAAACAATGGGCTTAATTTATTCTTAGGGTTAATCTTGTTTTGCTTTACTGAGCGAAACATTAGAGTGCTTTCAATACAACTATAATGATAGTGTAAACAAACTGATTTGACGTTTTATTAAGTGACTTTTTTATCCGGGCACTGCACCTAAGTAAGCGAAGTGCAGTCCAAAAAACAGTGACCACTGACTGACCAATAATGGGTTTATCATTGGTCGCCAGAATCATGCCTATTTATGCTTCTTCACAGTCCGAATCCGAAAAGGGAAGAAGCAAATCGAGAGGCTTGGTACAAGACGGGCGGACGACCGATGCAGAAAAAGGGATACCCCCATATCCGTCCCAACCAACCATCAAGTTATGCTGCAAGCCCCAAAATACTTTGTACTTTAAATATATTTTTTATGTAACTTTAACAATGATTGCATATGTAAGTATTTTATTACTGTTCCCTCAGAGGAAGCAGGTGTCAGGCAGGCCGCCGATCGCAAAAACTAAGCTGGATCCTTTTTGCAACATGCTTGAAAATGTGTGTTGCGTCGACCCCACATTAAGTGGGATAAGGGCGGGTAGGACGAAAGAATACTGTCCCTTTTATTGCTGAGCAGATTTAAGAAGAAAATTATCGAGTATACAAGTTCCCCACGATGTTTTTACCAAAGAAACAGAAAATAAGACCTTAGCTAAAAGTGAATGTTTTGGTTCACTAATACGCCTCTGCCTACCGCTTCGATACAGATGGATACAGGCGTCAGCCTATGTATGTATATAAAGCAACAGATGAATATACACTTAGAAAAGTCAGTTGCATGTTCTGTATATGCTACTGGCTTTTTCAAACCTGCGACCATCAGAATGACAGTCCACACCCTGATCGACTATCGCATTATTTCACATATATAATGTATACTCATAACATAAGCTCACGCCTGTATTCTGAATGGGTAGACAGAGGCGCGCTAGCGAACAAGAACACCCACATTTCGCTGAGCTTAGTTCCGCCCGTGATAGGGGGCGAACCTAGCGCCATATCGGGCACAAATTCCAGACTCCGGCTGATATGGAAAATTCCAATATCACTTTTTCCGACCCGGGGATCGAACCGGAGACGGTAGTCGTACAGAAATACAACCACGCCACCGCGGCATTATTTCAGGATAATAAAAAGACAAATTAATGATATCAGCGGGGCTACCACCACCTCTTACAGCAGTATTATTATCATCTTACTTGTACTGATTCCCATACAAAACAAATGAAGAACGATAATAATAATACTGCTATAAGAGGTTGTGGTAACCCTGCTGCTTGGACAAACCAGCATTCAATGATTTACCGCCTAGTAATCTTTGTTTACAATATTCATAGAATCTATTCAAAAAGACTATACATTGAATAGTTTTAACGGAGTTTGGTTTCAGTTTCGCGTGTTGGTTGGTAATGAGAATGACTTTGGATTTTAGTTTCAACTAGATGTTTGGAGATAATTCTGCTCTGTAGTTCACACTTCAACTGTTCATTATACCATAGTCACTTAAAAACAAACAAAAAACTGAAAAGTACATTTTTTACCATATCATAAAAAGTCTGCCTCGATGGTGTGGTTGTACTTCGGTACACCTACCGTCGTGAGGTCACGGGTTCGATGTCCGGGTCGGGCAAAGTGATAATGGATTTTTCCATATCAGCCCGGAGTCTGGAATTTGTGCCCGATATGACGATAGGCTCGCCCCCTATCACATCAGGGGCGGAATTAAGCTCGGCGAAATGAGGGGGTTCTAGTTTGCTAGTTCAGCTCGCTCGTTCAGGCGTGAGCTATGTTATGCATAAAAATTATTTTGATTGAATTATTAATAAATAAAACTCTTCCTGTATTACATACAGCTGTTGTCGTGGTTATGTATAAAGGAATATGTCTGTTTGTTTATTTGAATTCCACACATACACATAAGCTCACGCCTGTATCTCCGATGGGGTAGGCAGAGGCGTACTAGCGAACTAGAACACCCACATTTCGCCGAGCTTAGTTCGGCCCCAGATGTGATAGGGGGCGAGCCTATCGCCGTATCGGGCACAAATTCCAGACTCCGGGCTGATATGAAAAAATCCAATATCACTTTGCCGGACCCGGGGATCGAACCCGAGATCTAATAACCGTAGTCGTACCGAGATACCACCACGCCACGGAGGCAGGCATTAGTATTTAAATTCCATACTTGTGAACATAGGAACATTTGAATTCTCAATCAAGACTCCATTCAAAATAAAATTACGGTCTAAAATGATTCTCCTAAATATAATTACAGCCATCCGTTCAACTTATAATTCAGCGACTTGCTCAAATTTGTATAATTCCATATAATAATTAGAATTTTGCATTGTGCGTAGCACGGAAGTGAATCGGATGAATTGGTTCACCCGGCCGTGAATTAGAACGGGAATAGGAAATGCTAAATGGTAATGGTAAAAATATCATGAATAGAATTGGTGGTTATTTTCTACATAATATGGAATCGAAAATATTAGATACCGAATTAAAACCTTCCTCGGTGGCGTGGTGGTATTTCGGTACGACTACGGTTCTGAGGTCTCGGGTTCGATCCCCGGGTCGGGCAAAGTGATATTGGATTTTTCCATATCTGCCCGGAATCTGGAATTTGTGCCCGATATGGCGATAGGCTCGCCCCCTATCACATCTGGGACGGAACTAAGCTCGGCGAAATGTGGGTGTTCTAGTTCGCTAGTGGGCCTCTGCCTACCCCTTCGGGGATACAGGCTTGAGCTTATGAGCTAACGAATTAAAACCTGAAAGCAAAAGGAACCTAGTTGAAAACAAGTTAATCTATTTAAACGATATTTAAGATAATCACAAGTTTAAAAACTTTACTGACCGACTTCCAATTTACCGATCGTGACCAAATTTATATGGGACCACCCTAGAAATAAGTTCTATCGAACACAAAAACAATTTTGAAAATCGGTTCACATTTGGCGGAGATATCGAGTAACATACATAAAAACAGACGAATTGAGGACCTCCTCCTTTTGTGGAAGTCGGTCGAAAAGAGTTCTCAGCTCTATGATGTATCCGTTTTATATTTCTATGAGATTATACATACAAACCTCGACATGTCGATAATCACAAGTTTAAAAACCTAACGGACAAACTTTAAAATTTATCCGATCGTCACCAAATTTATATGGGACCACCCTTGGAATAACCTTTATCGAACACAAAAAGAATCTTGAAATCGGTCCACATTTGACGGAGAAATCGGGTAACATATATAAAAAAATACAGACGAATTGAGGACCTTCTCCTTTTTTGAAGTCGGTTGATAAAACTTAGAAGAAAGTCAGTGAAAAAGAAATTAATTGCTCTATTTAACCGATATTTAAGAAAAAAGTTCTCCTGTCTATACTTAAAGTATTCATTTTTTTAAGTTTATAATGGTTGAAAAATTATAATAATAATCGAAAATCTAAAACAGTTCCATTTTACCTGCGGCCTGAGCAGGAAAATTTCTGACAACCGTAAATGTATTCGAACTCGATGCGCGTCTATGAAATTTGTATGAACTCGAATACATTTACATTTACATTAGTTTTTCGTGCTCGGGCTACTGATATAATGTAACAATCGATGCCTTACCCTATGCGAGAAATTGGGGTAACACTGGTAATGAGAATAAAAATAAATATAGCACAGACACCATAACCGACATTCTGCTTTATGCCCCACATCCCTCTAGTATAAAAATACTTCCATATCCGAACAACATGTTTACACCATAAGAACATGGCGCCGCAAATGACCTATTTCCCCTTGAGAGCGCAGTTCATTAAATCAACAAATTATGTGTCAAAAACTCGTTGAAAAGAGAAGGGAGCGCTCTGGGTCGGAAACTCGAGGGTGGGGGCTTAATAAAATAAAATGAGTATATTATCGAATGGTACCCGCTGGGGTAATGTCGCGTGGTGCATGATCGGAAGTTGGGGTAGAGTGGAGACTTCATGTAATGATTTTTTGTCCGACTTCTAAAAAGGAGAAAGTCCTCAATTCGTCTATTTTACGTATGTTACGCGATATAACTCCGCCAAATGTGGACCGATCTTCAATACTCTTTTTGTCTTCGATAGAGTTTATTTCAAGGGTGGTCTCATATAAATTAATTGGTCACGATCGGATTTGAAGTCGGTCTGTTAAGTTTTTAAACTTGTGATTATGTAATGTTCAATGACAAGAAATGACTATTCCTTGACCCACTTGCTCGTTTGCCCTTATTCTTTAATTCCACCTGCCGCTATACCACCTTAATGTGGGGTCGGCGCAACACACTTTTTCAAGCATGTTGCAGAAAAGATT
This sequence comes from Clanis bilineata, assembly GCA_036417725.1. Classification (NCBI taxonomy): domain Eukaryota; kingdom Metazoa; phylum Arthropoda; class Insecta; order Lepidoptera; family Sphingidae; genus Clanis; species Clanis bilineata. The sequence continues at coordinate 14,873,692 of CM071154.1, read as the reverse complement.
TAGCTTCGTTTTTACCACATTTGCTTGACGTCAACCCTTATTTCGGGGATCCAGTCCCGGGAAAATTAAATTAGAAAACTCGCTTTGACCGACCTGGGTATCGAACCCAGAACCTCCCGGTCCACAGCCCATATATATATGCCACTGCCACTAGACTAAGGAGGCGACGTTTGCCCTTATTCTAAAAAAATAATTAAATAAAAACTTACATACAATGTGTGAAATTAACAATGATAACTTTCAAACAACACACCAAAAGCTTAGTTTCATTATCTCAAACACGCTTGCAGGTCCATTCTACTTTAATGAAATTTGAATTATTCTATTGTGATCAGATTTAAGTAAATATAAAAATACCCTAAGATATTTTCAATAAGAAAATCTGGCAATGGTTCATGTTTTCAAATAAAATGATGTAGTAAAGTATCGTTTTACAGTTCTAAATCACATACATAATTTTAAATAGAATATCGAATATAATACACCAAACAGAGAAATGTTTAAATACATACATACATGACTGTCCTACTGCAAAACAAATGCTCGATAAATAAAAAAATACTATACTATTTTATATAAATACCTCAACAAATTACATAACAATTCGTCTCTACCCCACACCCTGTTATCAGCCGAAATGTCCTAAACTCTCGCTCGTAAATCTGCACTCGTCTCCGAAACAGTTTACGTCTCGAAAAATGTCCCCGCGGTCTCATTGCGGCGTTTACCCCAATGGCCAGCAATGACGTACGTGACTGTAGGGTAGCTGACCCACAATAGGGTATATGACCCGTGATAGATACAAGCGCGCTAATGTTTAATTTTCACGAAAGATTAATTTTTGATAAACTGCGTGGTATTTGTTTGTATTTTGTATGTAATTTTTATTTCGTGTGAATGTTGAAATCGGTATTAAATCGTTTGTGTTAACCATCGTCATGAAAATTGGTCAGCTTTCTATTTGTATAATTCAATATCTCTCGTAAACTTTTGCAGTTGAATTTTTAGTTAAATGTGTTGTAAATGACATATATTTTAAAATCATTTGGACCGCATTACGCAGAAACGATACAACCCGCAAAAAGAACAAAAAAAATTTGACACCAATATGGTATATAATGGTTTAGAACATGTCGGCATCAATAACATTTTTTTTGTGTGGTTTGGATCATATCTGCGTAACACGGTCCAATTGAAGTGCCAGGTCGACTTAATTAACAGCGATTTCGATATTTTAGTTTCATTAGAAATTACATTTAAGGCTAAGATCTATAGAATTTCGACTAAGTCAAAATCAAAGAAACGAACTCAGTGACGATTTGGAATTTTAAAATCGAATTTTGTCTTAGTTCGAGTCATCTTTTACAGGAAAAACTTTGCTTAGTCTGTCTGTCAGTCTGTTTTACTTGTAAAAAAATGTCTCTGACTAGGTCGAAATTCGATTTAAAATTCCAAATCCTCACTGAGTTCCTTTCTTTAACTCAGACTTAGTCGAAGTTCGCTCCACAGATCTCAGCCTAAAACTAGTATAGACAGCTTAGAGTTTCACTTACCAGAGGCTGATGATCGGCTTTCTCATTTCGGGACTTCATCATCATCATCATCAGCCATAGGACGTCCACTGCTGAACATAGGCCTCCCCCAAAGATTTCCAGATCGACCTGTTGGAAGCGGCCTGCATCCAGCGACTTCCTGCGACCTTTATCAGGTTTTTTCGGGACTTATTATCTGTAAAAAGAAAGGCTATTATTTGAATAAAGTAATACACACAAATATCACGTGAATGCGTGAACTACACTGTAAACAATTATGTCTGAGATTTTAAGACACTTAATTTTAGCAGAGACTGACAAACGAATACATAGATGGGTAAGTGATCTCCACCACCCATAGACACCCAAGACACTAAAAGAATCATGGCACCAAATCTAAAAGGAGGGAATCGAAGGGGAGGGAAAAGGGATTGGGAAAAGGAGAGGGGAAATGGGTCACCGTAAATCTCACTCACCGAACGAAACGCGACAATAAGCTACTTTACGTCGGTTTTCTGTAAGACAGTGGTATCAAACCGGTCCAGCCGGCCCATTCGTGCTGTAGATGTTACTGTCTACAGCGTGGCTCTAACACTAATTAATATAATTTCCTTCAATGCGTTTATTTTATTTCCAATATAGCAGATTAGCTGTGTCCTTAACATCGCGGTTGCCAATAAGCGACGGTCACAACTTACTGCCTGATTATCTACCTTCATAAAGCTAAGCCGAATCTTTTCTGCACCATGCTTACAAAACTGTGTAAAGCCGACCCCATATTATGGGATAAAGGCAGGTTGAAAGAAATAATATTTTAGGCGGTTTTATATCATCATCATCATCATCATCATCAGCCATAGGACGTCCACTGCTGAACATAGGCCTCCCCCAAAGATTTCCAGATCAATTTACCGGCAAGCGCAGCGTAGGACGTCCACCTACAAGGTGGACCGACGACCTGATAAAGGTCGCAGGAAGTCGCTGGATGCAGGCCGCTTCCAACAGGTCGATTTTATATATAACTCTCTAAATAATGAACTCTATTCCACACAACTTTAATTTGAGATTGATTTTGAGAAGCGATAATTATATAAAAACTATTGAGGTACTGCACATTAATAATGTAGTAAAAATGTTTAAAAAGAACTATGCATTCAAGGAATGAATATTTACAAGCCAACTAGCTTGGATTGTATAGGCGGATGTCACAAGCAAGAAATATTGTGATGCGCATGGCCACGATAGGCCATTAAAGTTGTATTGAAGATTGAAGCATATTGAATGCAATGAATAATATAGCTCTTCTTGTATATGAGTTGATGGATTTTTTATTTATATTATGATAAGTCGCCTCCTCGGTCTACTGGCAGTATGTATGGGTTGTGGACCGGGAGGTCCTGAGTTCGATTCAGATCGGGCAGAAAAAATTTTCTAATTTAATTTGCCTGGGACTGGATCCTTTAGAGGGGGTTGACGTCAGGCAGGCGGCCGGTCGTAAAAACTAAGCCAAATAGTTTCTGCAACATGCTTGAAAAAGTGTGTTGCGCTGACCCCACATTAAGGTGGGATAAGGGCAGGTAGAAATAAATAATTTTAAAAGAATTACGTTGGAATAATATCAATATTATAAAGACAATGAAGTGATTCGTTTATGTCTATTTTCTGTGAGACATTGGTATCAAACCGAGCATGCCTGTAGACCTGCTGCAGACGTACTGTCTACAGCATGGCCCTACCACTCAAGAACTACTGCAATCCATGTGTACGGGACATCTATTTTGATAGTTAAATGATAGTCCTTTTTGATATTCACTTATGTATATTTGATAGTCGCTTCCAACAGGTCGATCTGGAAATTTTTGGGGGAGGCCTATGTTCAGCAGTGGACGTCCTATGGATGATGATGATGATGATGATGAAGTATATATGATAAATGCTTGATGATATTGATAGATGAGTACGCGTTCGCCGTCGATCGGTATTACTGACTAATAAATGTTGAAATATGTGAAAACGATGCGACGTGCTAACACTGCATAAATGGTTGGCCCGTACATGCTCCCGGGCAGGAAGATGAATCTAATATAAGATATAAGATCTATATATAAGAGAAGAAACTGACTGACTGACGTATCAGCGTGCAGCCGAAACTAATGGATCCACGAACGTGAATCTACACAAAACTTCTTTTTATAACGTAGGCGAGCACGGAAAGGATTTTTGGAAATGAATCCCCTAAAGTGACAGCCTCGGTGGCGTGGTTGTATTTCGGTGCGACTGCCGTCCTGCAGGGTTACCACCACCTCTTATAGCAGTATTATTATAATCGTTCTTTGTTTGTTTTGTATGGGAATCGGTACAAGTAAAATTATAATAATACTGCTATAAGAGGTGGTGGTAACCCCCTGAGGTCTCGGGTTCGATCCCTGGTCAGGCAAAGTGATATCACATCTGGGACGGAACTAAGCTCGGCAAAATGTAGGTGTTCTGGTTCACTTGGGCACCTCTGCCTACCCCTTCGGGGATACAAGCGTAAGCTTAAGTATGTAATCCCCTAAAGGGGTGTATTACGGGGTTGAAATTTTGTATAGAGAAAATGGAAATACGACGGGACAGACTCTCACAGGGTAGCCACGGGCAAAAGCTAGTCTTTGTTTTTCTATCTGCCCTTATCCCACCTTAATGTGGGGTCACACACTTTTTCAAGCATGTTACAAAGAGTATTTGGCTTAGTTTTTACGACCGGCCGCCTGCCTGACGTCAACCCCCTATGAGGGATCCAGTCACGGGCAAATTAAATTAGAAAATTTACTTTGCCGGACCTGGGAATCGAACCAAGGACCTCCCGGTCTACAGCCCATACATGCTGCCACTAGACCAAGGAGGCGACTCACGGGCAAAAGTATTCCATAAATATTTAAGAGCATAAAAATGTTTCCCTAGATAAATATATTTTAAAAGTAAACCATAGACTATAAAAGTCCAATATAACCGCACCTGATCAGACAGTTCATAACCCCATGGATTGGCATGAAGCGCGAACCCCATGATTTATTAATACCCCATCAATTAACATTTACATCGATGGTGGAAAACAAAGGGACTCATGTATAAATCCATAATATTCTTGTTTACACGTGCACAATTATTCTTTTGTGAGCTTAACAATGGTTTTTGGGGATTAAGGTTCATACATTTTTCGTAATGATTTTTTGATGATGTTGGATCAAAATGGGTAAATGTTGCTTTAAATTTTGTGTGAACATTGATTAATTATTCCTTAAAATTCATCATTTTGTCATTTATTGATAGCCGTCCTGGCGTAGTGGGCGAGAGGTCGACTGTGAAACGTGAGGTCGCAGCTTAGATTCCCGCAACGAGACAAAATGTCGTGGGGACAAAAAAATGAGGGAAAAAGTCGTGGCTGCGGAACATCCGAGAGTGGACAGGGATTGCAAGCGCTGCTGAACTATTTCGCCTCGCAAAGGATAAAGATAAATATGCTGAGCTGACGGCCAACCTTCACTAGTTGGAGAGGTACTACAAGAAGAAAAAGAAAAACGAGACAAATTGGAATTCCGTTTCATTTATTGACCTAAAATTCCACTGAAATCGAGTTAAATGCATAAATGTCACGTTAAAAATTACCAAATAACAAGTTCTCGATTATGCAACATTAGCGCACTTTAAAAGATTTCGGTGGAATTTTAAGTCAATAAATGAAACCAAGGCCGCTTCCAATAGGTCGATCTGGAAATCTTTGGGGGAGGCCTATATTCAGCAGTGGACGTCCTATGGCTGATGATGATGATGAAATAAAACCAAATCGAAATCACAAACGAATCTAGTGTCAAGAGAAAGGGGGTAGGACTATGTGTGTGACTGTTGGGTGTTATTATTTATTATAATGTTGATTGGCGGGAGATACATTGCAGTGGTGCTACTAATCTACTGTGGACTACTAATCTTGGATTTTGTGCTCGATATGGCGAAAGGCTCGGCTCTATCACATTGGGATGGAAATTAACTCGGCGATATTTGGGTTTTCTAGTTGTTTTTATAGCAGGGACTGGTAAACGAGCAGATGGGTCACTTGATGATAAGTAATCTTCACCGCCCATAAATACCCAAGACACAAAAATAATCATGGATGCGTTGCCAACCTAAAAGGAGGAAATGGAAGGGGAAGGAAAAAGGTATTAGGAAAGCAAGAGGGAAATGGGCCGCCGGAAATCTTACTCACCGAACGAAACGCGACAGCAAGCTGTCACTTTACGTCGGTTTTCTGTGAGTTCTATAGTTTGCCTCTGTCTACCCCTTCGAGGGTATAGGCGTGCATTTATGTATGTTTTCCTTCACTTAAAGCAAGCGATAATTTATAAATAATACGCACTTAAGTCAGAGGTTCATATCTCTCGGAGTTGGTTTCGAACCTGCGAACTTCGTCTCGGCAGTCCATACTCCCAACTGAGCCTAGAGAATGTAAATCAGCCCAAACCTCCCAAAAACGAAGGGGTTAAATAAAACATGATCTGTATCATTAAATATTTGTTAGTGCGTCTGGCCAGACCCTTATCTCGCTGATGTCTCTTTAAGTGTACCTTCATTTGCCCTCTGGGAGTCGTCCGATCAAATGCGTTCAGTCCAAATTCAATGTATTTTTTGTGTGTTTTAGGCATTTTGAAGGTAACGTTTTGTAGCAGACCGGCAAACGAACACATGGGTCACCTGGTAATAAGCTATCTTCACTGTCTATATATAAATACCAAATAATCACAAGTTTAAAAACTTAACAGACTGACTTCAAATCCGATCGTGATCCAATATGGGAGCATCCTTGAAATAAGCTCTATCGAATAAAAAAATATATTTAAAATCGGTCCACATTTGGCGGAGATATCGCGTTCTTCTTCTCCTTCTTAAAAAAAATCAGACGAATTGAGGACCTTCTCCGTTTTGGAAGTCGGTCGATAAGTGCGTTGACCTTAAAGGAGGTGAATAGGGATTGGGAAGAAAAGGATCTAGTCAAAAACATTTAACAACACATAGAAGGTACAACAGTACGAAACTTGTGGTCCAAAAGTTGTGACCTCGTGGTCATAAGTCACTCAGTCATATTTGAAACATACGTGCGCAAGGTCGTGTCAGTGTAATAATGTTTAGGCAATAAAATGGTGTTTCACAAAGATTACGTGATTTTAGAACAATGGGGGCGACTTGCACCGCTATTTCTAATCTAGAGTTACACCTTATCTCGATTTATCCTACAGCTCACTCCTATCTTTAAATCACGATTTGGGATCAAAAGAGATTAATCTTTTCTGCAACATGCTTGAAAGTGTGTTGCACCTCCAGATTTAAATGGGATAAAAGCAGGTAGAAAGAAAGAAAGTATGTAATGTAATTTACGTGCATTACTAAGTATGCAGTTTTGAAAACATCCATAATGTAGATCTTTAATATTTGTATCGACATTGTAGATATGTTAGGTCATCCATGTAACCAGACCTAATTAATTGCCAAAATATAAAAACAGTCTCCTTAGTACAAATAAAAGAATAATATTCCAATAAACATATTAAACACTAGTGATGTACTTAACGTTTGTTTTATTTGGATGTTACAATTTTTGAGAAGCTTTCTTTCTATATATAGTCACAAGTTTTTTCAAGTGGTAGAGCCACGCTGTAGACAGTAACGTCTATAACACGAATGGGTCGGCTCGACCGGTTAGATACCACTGTCTCACAGAAAACCGACGTAAAGTGGCAGCTTGCTGTAGTGTTTCGTTCGGTGAGTGAGATTTCCGGTGGCCCATTTCCCCACTCCCTTTCCCAATCCCCTTTCCTCCCATTCCATTCTCTCCTTTTAGGTTGGCAACTCACCCATGATTATTTTTGTGTCTTGGGTGTCTATGGGCGGTGGAGATCACTTACCATCAGGATCACTTACCATTAATCACTTACCATTCTCTATTGAACATAAAAATAATTTTGAAAATCGGTCCACATTTACAAAAAAAAAAAAAATAACATACATAAAAATAATCACAAGTTTAAAAACTTAACTGAACGACTTCCAATTTACTGATCGTGACCAAATTTATATGGGACCACCCTTGAAATAAGCTTTATCGAACACAAAAAGAAATCAGTCCACATTTGGCGGAGATATCGAGTAACATACATTAAAAAAATACAGACGAATTGAGGACCTCCTCGTTTTGTGGAAATCCGTCGAAAATACAGACGAATTAAGGACCTTCTTTATCGGAAGTCAGTCGAAATTATCAGTAGTATCTAGTAGTACAAGTTTACTGAGTGAAAAATGATGAGCGAACGTTTAATAAATTATTCTTCTTCCAATTGCCCTTAATCCACTCCAATATGGGGTCAGTGTAACAAAATTTTGAGTTGCAGAACGGATTCGGCTTAGTCGGTACGACCTGCTGCCTGTCTGACGTTAGAACGCTGGGGGATCCAGTCTTGGGTAAATCGTGTTGATATGGTCCCCTTAGTCTTGTGTCAGTTCGCCTGGGCTGTGAACTGGGAGGTCCTAGATTCGATTTCCAGGTCGTGCGACGTGTTTTTCTAACACGATTTCCCTGAGACTTGATCGATCAGAGAGGGGTTAAAGGCAGACAGGCCGGATCACAGCAGGTCTGGATGAATTTTGGCAGACAGATAGATTGTAATTTTTTATATCCTGGCACGGTAAAGTGACTACAGACTACTACTACTGATGGTCAGCGTAGTGGAGTCCAAAAAAAATAGCGACCACAGACAAACGATAGGTTTATCAGTGGTCGCATAATCATACCAGCCTCTTTATGCTTCTTCCCACTACGAAGCTGAAGAGGGAAGAATCAAATCGAGGGGCTTGCGACAAGACAGGCGGAAGACTGGTGAAGAGACAAGGATACCACCATACTCGTCCCAACCAACCATCAAGTCATGCTGCAAGCTCCTCGAGAGAACCGAAAGTACACTCGCTGATCCTGGAACGCGAACCACACACGGAGTGTGGGTCACTATGGCAGGTTTTATCACCATGTGTACGATGGTCGCCATCCGGTCGGATAGAAATATCCTACCACCAGCATATTAATGTCCTACACCCTTTCTTAACAACATCACTAGTCCCCATATGACAAATGTAAGCTAAACGTGAGAGTCGGCGTTTTTAGATGAACCCCTTTAGGTTGTGCAAAAAAGATATTTGGCAACCGTTCTCGCTGGACGGCGCGGCGGACGGCGGCTAATCACGTTTTTGTCTGGCCCCTAACTCTCGGAGTTATGGCTTCAACGACTCCCGACCTTTATTAACTGGGAATTATCATATATTCTATTACAATTTTCGTTTGGTACTTTACGTGATTTTGTGGAGTTTTACGGATTATAAATGCTACGTTTAAAATCGAGATGATTTGATATTTCGAAATTTCTAGAGGTAAAATGGGTTGCAATATTTGTTTGGAGTTTGGAGAAACAATATAATCCCATAAGAACAACTTGGGTGCAGCAGTGACAAAAAAAATCGGACGGCTGCATGCCTGACGTCAAGACTCTCTGTAGGTTCCAATCCTTCCCTTTCCAAAATCGCTTGCCCGACCTGGGAATCGAACTAAGAACCTCCCGGTCCAGCTAATATATTCTACCACTAGACAAAGAAGGCGACTACCAAATATTTCATCATCATCATCATCAGCCATGGGACGTCCACTGCTGAACATAGGCCTCCCCCAAAAATTTCCAGATCGACCTGTTAGAAGCGGCCTGCATCCAGCGACTTCCTGCGACCTTTATCAGGTCGTCGGTCCACCAAATATTTCCTAAACAATGATCACAATACTCAATAAATCGAGTTGTTTTCATCGAAATCTTGTTAAAATCTGAGCAGGAGTATTTGAACGCGGTTTAATATTCCTCAGTGACGCCGGCACTTGCAGATGGCTGATGCCTGATAGATATTAGTATTCGAGACACGTTACACGATTTACGAGCTGAATTCGCACTGCGTCTGCTTACATTGTAAAGACATCGATGCTTTTTAAAAATTTCAACAGAATTCATTCGATTATTTTTATATAAAAAGAAACTTCCAAAAATTAAACATAACATTACATAAGGTCACATCCACATTCATATACCCCACTGCATAGGCGCACTAGCGATCTAAAAGACCCACATTTCGCCGAGCTTGGTTCCGTCCTAGATGTGTTAGGGGGTCTAACATTTCAACTCGGTATTGGCCCAAAGTCAGGAATTGATACCCAAAATGGGCCTATGGTCGATGGGCCATTCTTTGTTTCCACCTGCCTTTATCCTAACACAATGTGTGGTCGGCCAAACATACTTTTTCAAGCATGTTTCAGAAAGAACTGGGTTTAGTTACCCCTATCATATCATAACGGAATTTAGTTTTGCGAAAAGTTAGTTTAGTTGCGCAACTGCCTATACCTTCTGCAGTTATAAACGGGGTGAGTGTGTATCTTTCTTTTAGGATCTTTTCCTTATTATCTTTTTTGATTGTTCAAGGCTTTGTGAATTGTGAAATGAAACAGTACGCACCACAGCATACATCAATTAAGTCATTACTGTCCCGCTTGCGTTCGCATTCGAACAAAACGACCTCATATACTGGAATAATTTATTCGCAAAAATGTAAACTGTGTACAGAGCAATAATACCGGCTATTGACAAAGCGAATTCGAATACGGACAAATTGTGAATACGTAATTTCATAGTTACACCGTTTTGCCGTTAGCTGTGTGTTAGGCACGTTTACAGGTGCGTTCAGATGTGCCGATAAAATAATTATTATTTTTCGACTGACTCCCAAAAAGGAGAAGTAAGAAAAGAGAAAGTCCTCAATTCGTCTGTATTTTTTATGTATGTTACGCGATATCTCCGTCAAATGTGGACCGTTTTTCAAAATTCTTTTTGTATTCGATAGAGCTTATTTCAAGACTGGTTCCCTATAAATTTGGTCACGATCGGAGTTGAAGTCGGTCTGTTAAGTTTTTAAATTTGTGATTATTATTTATTATGTATAAAGTATTGTGTATTGCATACCTCTTTGTTACTCACTTATTTACCTATAAGACTCTTTCTTTGTCTATCAAAAATGTATTATTTGTATTTTTATGCAGGTACTTGGAGCTAATTATTTGTGGAAGCTTTGATGGCTCATGTGTTACATTTAGTGATTTAAATTACATTAAGATATTGTTTGTATGTTTCCCTTAAAAACTAATAAAACTAATAAAATAAAAATAAAATTATTTATAGTAACGACTGCAAAACGAGCAGATGGGTCACCTGATGGTAGTTATCTCTGCCGTCCATAGACACCTAAGACACAAAAAGAATCATGGTTGTGTTGCCAATCTAAAAGGAGGGAAATGGGGTTTGGGAAAGGGAGGGGGAACGCGACAGCGAGCTGCTACTCACCATCAAGTGACCTACCTGTTCCGTTACCAATCTCAGCTATAAAAATAATCTCTCATGGGTTCTCTTAGTACGTTTAAAATAAATGTCGTTAACAAAACCCGTTGATTATGAACGGGCGATTTGCGTAGGCTTTACTGAGTATCTCAATGATTCTGTATTATGAAAATGGATTGGAATATCGAATCGATAATGGTAACTAAAAGAATATTTTTATCGTGATCAATAAACAAGTATTACTTCAAATATATAACTTTATTAATCCAGGTCATTTCCAACAGGTCAATATGGAAATCTTTGGGGAGGCCTATGTCCAGCAGTGGAATCTAAATAATGTTTGAACATTTCATGGATTCAATAAATGATTTTGATTTTGATTTTTGATGATGATTAATCGAGAATTGTCTGTGATTTTTTATTTTTACATATGTGTTTTATTCATTTAGTAAACTTTTTTGAGTAATATACATATAATCACAAGTTTAAAGACTTAACGGACCAACTTCAAAATGTATCCGGTCGTGACCGAAATGTGGGACCACCCTTGGAATAAGCTTTATCGAACGCAAAAAGAAATTTTGAAAATCAATCCATATTTGGCGCAGATATCTCGTAGCATACATAAAAAATACAGACGAATTGAGGACATCCTCCTTTTTTTGAAGGCAGTCAAAAAAGAACTGCTTCGGTGGCGTAGTTATATTTCGGTATGACTACCGTTCTGAGGTCTCGGGTTCGATCCCCGGGTCGGGCAGAGTTATATTGGATTTTTCCATATCAGCCCGGAGTTTGGAATTTGTGCCCGATATGACGATAGACTATCACATCTGGGACGGAACTAAGCTCGGTGAAATGTGAGTGTTCTAGTTCGCTAGTTCCTTCGGGGATACAGACGTGAGCTTATGTTATGTCAAAAAAGAAAAAAATACATACACACGAATTAACCTCCTTTTTTGGAAGTCGGTGGAAAATATTTACGAAATGAGAACATCTTATTTTTGGAATCGGTTAAAATAAACTTGTGTTGCACTATAAGAGTCAATTGGGTACAGAAGGTACGAACTGCGGGCAGGTTTGCTGGAAACTTTCGAAATGCTATTCCGGCAGTACAAACGCGAACTTTGTTGGAAACTGGCCGCTCCACTCCGAAAGTAATTTTATAATAAACAGAAATATTTTAAATTGAAATTAAGTTGTTTGCTAATTGAGTTTTGTTTTGGGTGCCAATGCGTAAGTTTAAGTATATACGCAAAAAGTTTATTTTTTATTGGCAAAGGTGGTTAGTGATTACCATCGACCATGAACTTTGGACTTGCTTGAAGCTAGAGAGTGTCTCAGCCGAGCCGCTGCGTAACGTGGAAAGGAACGAAATGGAAATAACAAATACCATTTGTTTGAGCCTCCGGAAACACGTTTGCAGAAACATTTGCAGAAACGATTTTGCTTAGCTTTTACGACTGTCTGCCTGCTTGACGTCAACCTCCTCTGAGGGATCCAGTCCCAGGAAAATTAAATCAGAAATTCGCTATGCCCGACCTGGGAATCGAACCCAAGCACTCCATTACGTTCGTTGACGTTCCACAACTCATATATACTGTCACTAGACCAAAGTAGATGAGTTTATGTATGTAACTGTAGATGGTAATTACACGACAGCCCCCGTGGCGCAGTGGGCGAGTAGCCGGCTGTGAAGTGAGAGGCCGCGGGTTCGATTTCCGCATTCAGACAAATGTAAGCCCACATATATTTGTTTCAAGTCTGGATTTTGTGACACCGAAAGTCTCTCATAGTCCCTGAGACCGATACAGGTTATACCTAGTGTGGGGTCAGGACTAGGTGTGTGACTGTTGGGTGTATTTATTTATTTTGTTACAGAAATGTTAATTTTCCCTCGTAAATTCTTGAGTTACAAAGAAAAGTAAAACAATGAGCTTTAGATGTCCAAATAAAGGACCTTTGTCCCAATCACCTTCCTTATTAGGACCTCTGAATAAAAACGTTTGATTAGCTAACAAGTATAAGGACCAACCGTTAGGGTCCCAATAAGCTTCCAATTTGTTTTTTATTTGTCTTGAAATTGGGGGAAAATTGAATAGCTATGTAGCAGGGGCTAAAATTTACTAAAAAAAACTGCCTCGGTGGCGTAGTGGTATCGCGTGCGTTATACGGCTATCGTGGTGTCTCGGCTTCGATCCCCGGGTCGGGCAAAGTGATATTGGGATTTTCAATATCATTGAAAGAAAACTATTTTTACGAATTCTATCACGATTTGGTTTTAATTATTATTCAGTCTGACCCGTGACAACGAAGACTGCAAAGCCTTCGAAACGTTGGGAATAATAATTAAAACCTAAACGTGATAGAATCCGTAAAAATAGTTTTTTTTCAATATCAGTTCAATATGGCGATAGGCGCGTCTCTATTACATCTGTAACGGAACTAAGCTCGGCGAAATGTGGGTGATCTATAATAGTTAGCTAGTGCGCCTGTGCCTAGCCCTTTGGGGATACAGGCGTGAGCTTATGTTATGTTGGCACTAGTTGTGTCTCGTTTTATGCCTATGAAGAATAGGCGAATATAAGCATATTCCTAAAAAAACAATTCAAGAAAAAATATTTACAAGAAAGCTAACTTAGGCAAGCAGCAGCGATAGCTCAGTTGGGAATGGGACGGTCTACCCAGACGAGTGTCGGAGGGTCGAGACCCCAAAAAGAGCACACACCTCTGACTTTTTTATATTAAGTGTGTTTTCATCGAGAAATATCGCTTGCTATAACGGTGAAGGAAAACATCGCGAGGAAACCTGCATACCCGAGAATTTCTCCACAAGAATTTGAAGGTATGTGAAGTCTACCAACCCGCATTAAGCCAGCGTGGTAGACTAAGGCCTAACCCCTCTCATTAGTAGAGGAGGCCAGTGCCTAGCAGTGGGACGGTAATATTACAGGGCTTATTTTATTATTATAAACTTAAAAAAAAACTCACCGATGAATTTTATTATTGCTCAATCGCAAACGATATTGATAAGAGCACTAAAGACCACTGTCACTATTAAACACTAAATTATCTTACACTCTAAAATCACTATTTACCAAAAAACAAAGCACCAAAACTCATTGTAGACTCGCATTGCCATAATTGTGGTTGACTAATATTGTATTGAAGACGGCAAATCAAGTACCCTCACATAGTTTAATATTTTATGGAAACTACTCTGACCGACACCCTCCAGGGCGCAGCAGGCGAGTAGCCGCGTGTGAAACGTGAGGTCGCGGGTTCGATTCCCGCACCGAGACAAATGTTTGTGTGGCCCACAGATATTTGTTTCGGGTCTGGGTGTTGTGAGACCGAAAGTCTCTCGTAGTTCCTGATACCGACGACACAAGACTCGATCTTTATGTGGAGTCAGGACTATGTGTGTGACTGTTGGGTGTATTTATTTATTAGAAGTTATATAAATGTTTTTATTTTATAGCAGTGACTAGTAAATATCGCCTCTTTGGTCTAGTGGCAGCATATATGGGCTGTGGACCGGGAGGTCCAAGGTTCGATTCCCAGGTCGGGAAAAGAGAATTTTCTAATTAAATTTTCCCGGGACTGGATAATCCTGGGGTTAAGGTCAGGCATGCAGCCGGTTGTAGAAACTAAGCCAAATCATATCTGCAACATGCTTGAAAGACTGTGTAGCGCCGACCCCACATTAAGGTGGAATAAGGATAGGTAGAAACAAAGATAACTAGTAAACGAGCAGCTGAGTTACATGATGGTAAGTGATCTCCACTCCCCCATAGACACCAGAAATGTATCAGAAGCCGACCAAAAAGGAGAGAAATAGGCATTGGGAAAGTGAGTGGGGCCGGAAATCTCACTCATCGAACGAAACGCAGCAGCGAGTTGCCACTTTACGTCGGTTTTCTGTGAGACAGTGGTATCAAACTGATCGAGCCGGTATTACTGCTGTAGACATTTTGATCTACAGTATGGCTCTACCACTCAAATATAGTCACGGCCCGAAAGGATAGAGAGGGGTGATCTAGAACTAGAACACCTATATTTCATCAAACACATTTCAATGTAGATATTAAGTTGTTCATGTGATCTGTTATTTAGACTCTCACTTATAAAAACAAGGTGAGGAATATGGTTAGGAATAGTCCTTCAGTCACTTTTTTTCTGGGGACAAGTTGTTTGCTCACCTAAAATGTTTTTTTTTTATAAGTGAGGCCACAGGTGTTGTGACAATTTTTATAATAAAAAATGTCACAACACTATTGGTTAAGACACTACCCGGAACTACACACATCCAAACCCTCAAACGTCCAAGTAGTTAAATAACAATAAGAAAACGAATATAAACCTTGTTTCTAATACATCTAAACCAGAAGTTATTCAAGACCCCATAATAAGCGACATAAAACCCCAATGCTCACGAAAGATTCCTAACGAATCAAAATCCCTAGGTATACGTGTAGCAACCAGATGTCCCCAATTTGTGTCTCCTCCACTCTATCAGAATTGCAAATGCCCCTGGAATTTACAAAGAAATACACAGAAATTATGCAGGATCCACGCTATGGGCCTTTGATTCCACAAGCCTAAGTACAAGAATATTATTATGACCTCGCTTGGCATATTTTTAAATTTTATATTTCTTGTGCAATAATTTTTATAGCAAAGGCTGGAACTTGTGTCCTTGGTCTAGTGTCATATATATGGAGTGGACCGGGAAGTACTGGCTTCAAATCCTAGGGTAACGTGTTTTTTCTTACACAATCTGGTGGTACTGCATCTCTCAGATGGGGTTGACGTCAGACAGCAGCTAGTTATAAAAGCTTACCAGAAACCTTTAATTGAAATAAAACTAGTTTTTACGGATTTTCCCCATTTGTTTTGTATTTATTTTATTTTTAGTCACGACGTTTTATGTCAATGAATAACATTCGTGATGAATATGATGATGGATGGAGAGGTAGAGGAAGGCCAAAGAAGAGGTGGATGGAGTGTGTAAGGAAGGACATGAAAGAAAAAGGGGTAAATGACGAGATGACGGCTGAAAGGCATGTATGGAAGTCGAAAACATGTTGCGCCGACCCCAAATAAAATTAGGATAAGGGCAGGAGGATGATGAACATTCGCGTAAACCTAAGAAATCATTACAGAAAACTTTCTCCAACATGTTTGAAAAAGTGTGCGCCGACCATACATCAGAGTGGGATGAGGAGAGGTGGAAGAAAAAAGATTGGCAAACGAGGAGAGGAGGTACTTAAGTAAACTCCACTGCCCATAAACAGCCACGATACCGAAAGAAAAGAATAAATACATGCATAAAATCACGTCAGTTTCCCGTTGGGGTTGGCAGACACTAAGGAGTGCAATTGCTTCAGTTCAAACACACGTCTTTCGCTTCTTCCATAGTCATTTCATGCACGCTCGTCGATTACGAGAACTAAACTATGGTTAAAAGAATAATAAAAACTAAAGATTACAAGACTGCCTCGGTGGCGTGGTTGTATTTAGGTACGACTATCGTCCTGAGGTCTCGGGTTCGATCCCCGGGTCGGGCAAAGTGATATTGGATTTTTCCATATCAGCCCGGAGTCTGGAATTTGTGCCCGATTTTTTCCATAGGGGGCTTGGCTTTTCTATGTACAATCATATAGGGGGGGTTTTGCCATTACTCGCCACGCTTGGCAGGCGGGTTGGCGAGCGCAGGGCGTAGATTCTCGCGCTAATGATGCTGCTGCCCATCACCAGACTGTGATATTTATCTACGCCCTCATACTGCTATGGTTATCCCGCCATCACCGCTTCCAACAGGTCGATCTGGAAATCTTTGGGAGAGGCCTATGTTCAGCAGTGGACGTCCTAAGGCTGATGATGATGGCGATAGGCTCGCCCCCTGTCACATCTGGGACGGAACTAAACTCGGCGAAATGTGGGTGTACTAGTACGCTAGTACGCCTCTGCCTACCTCTTCGGGGATACAGGCGTGAGCTTATTATGAGCTTATGTTATGACTACAAGAGTAATGGATGTCAACTTTATAAGGAAGGAAAGGATTAGAAAGAAGAAGGGGGATTTGGGACCGGTCTCGATTCTTGTTTGATATATAATATATACTAATGATTTTTTTTTAATTTAGGTACCGTTGATACCATTCAAAGTAAGCGTAAAAATAATGATAAGTACAGAAGATGTACCTACTGCAATTTGTGTAAAAGTAAAGAGGCAGATAATCAAGCGACATGACTAGACGAATGTCGACTATTTGTTATGGCGATCGAGAGACCGGTTAGACAGGGCTCTATTACGTTGAGATAAATCTAGTCGTCGATAGATAGCATCGTTTCTAAAGCTTCAAAATTGCGTGTAAAGTTTTAAAGATTTTTTTCTTTGGTCAGCAAGGTTGTTGAAGGTAAAGCCATACTGTAAACAGTTATGTTTATAGCGCGAATGGGCTCGACGTGAAGTGGCAGCTGTTGCATTTCATTTGGTGAGTGAGTTTGGTGGCCCAAATACTCCTCCGATTCAAAATCACTTTCTTTAAGTTTGACAACGCACTCATGATTCTTTTGTTATCTAGGTGCATTGAAGATCACTTACTAGGCGACCCTCCTGCTCGCTACCTGGTTTTTGGTTACATCAGTTTTCTGTGAGGCAGTGGTATCTAACCGGTCGAGCCGGCATTCATGAAGCCAGCTGTAGTCAGAACCCTGCCACTGGAATAATGAGGTATTAGAGTGGAATAATTCATCAGCTTTCCATTAGCCAAAACACTCCACCAAAATCCACTCATCATTTTCTCTTCATGATTAAATAGTTAAGTTAATCAAATTCATATTTCATACAATGCAATAACCCGCAGATAATGTAATCACAAAACTCAAATCAATACATGTTCAAAACTTTTCATCATTTAAATATTAGAAGGTTCTTTGTAAGTCGACAGGGAATTGAACCTTGTCCCTTGATTTGACATTTTAAGACTACTAAGCGAGGTTTGATGACATGTGTAAATTGACTTAGCGCTGTCCACTAAGTGGGTACAGAAAAGTAGCAGAAATTTTCTGCAGAAGACCTAAAAGTAGAAAAAGTATTTTCATTGCGGCTTATATGCTCTATTCCATAGAAGCAGCGATAGCTCGGTTGGGTGTGGTACGGATTGCGGAGACGAGTGTCGGAGGTTCGAAACCAACCCCAAAATGGAGCATACACCTCTGACTTTTCCATGTTAAGTGTGTTTTCATTGTGAAATATCGCTTGCTATAACGGTGAAGGAAAACATCGTGAGGAAACCTGCATACCCCAGAATTTCTCCACAAGAAATTCGAAGGTATGTGAAGTCTACCAACCCGCATTACCAACCCCAGCGTGGTAGACTAAGGCCTAACCCCTCTCATTAGTAGAGGAGGCCCGTTTCCAGCAGTGGGACAGTAATATTACAGGGCTAATATTATTATATTATTATTGGAATAATTTAACTAAACTAATGGTCACTAACTATCTCACTTCCCTCGTTCCACTTGTCCTTATTCCTGTCAATGGCACTGTCAAATTTTTTAGACATCTTTTAAATTTAATATATTATTTGAGTGGTAGAGCCACGCTGTAGACAGTTATGTCTACAACACGATTGGGCCGGCTCGACCGGTTTGATACCACTGTATCACATAAATCCGACGTAAAGTGGCAGCTTGCTGTCGCGTTTCGTTCGGTGGGTGAGATTTCCGGTGGCCCATTTTAGGTTTTAGGTTGGCAACGCACCCGTGATTATTTTTGTGTCTTGGTTGTCTATGGGCGGTGGAGTTCACTTACCATCAGGTGACCCATTTACTCGTTTGCCAGTCTCTGCTATTAAAGGCATAAAAATATAAAAACTCAGCCTTCTGTACAAATGTGGAAAAAGTTCGAAAAAAGTATAAATAAATGTACACCCGGGCTTAGACCCACGTCATGCGGCGTCAAAGTTAAACCTAGCTCCCAAATGAATCACTTTGAGGACGTGTTGAGGACAAGTGCTTGTACATTTCACCAGATATTCCACTTGAGATGGGTTTAGTTAATCATTGAAAGTTACTATGTGTCAACTTGTTAAATTTCTAAATGGTACACCTAAATAAGTAATGAAATTTTGTAAAGCAAAATTATGGAAATTTTAAAAATAGCATTACAACTAGATCTGGACTGGATCATTCTGAGCAGGTTGGCGTCTGGCAGGCAGCTGGTCGTAAAAGCTATCCCAAATCCTTTCTGCAACGTGCTTGAAATGGCTTGTTGCGCCGACCCCACAATAAAATGGGATAAAGGCAGGTATAAAGAGTTAAAAAAGCATTCAAATAATGTGTTTGATAAATACTGTCACCTTGATCTAGTGGCAGCTTTGATCCTATGTTTGAATTCCAGGCGGAACGCAACCGCAATTAAGTCTAGGGGTTAATGTCAGTCAGTCGTCGTAAATCCAAACCGAATCTTACCTGCAACATGGCTTTGAAACATAACGTAAGCTCATGCCTGTATCCATGAAGGGGTAGGCAGAGGCGCACTAGCCAACTAGTAAACCCACATTTCGCCGAGCTTAGTTCCGTTCCAGATGTGATAGGGGGCGATATCGCCATATCGGGCACAAACTCCAGATTCCGGACTAATATGAAAAAATCCAATATCACTGCCCGACCCGGGGATCGAACCCGAGACCTCAGAACCGTAGTCATACCGAAATACCACCACGCCACCGAGGTAGTCTTTGGCTTTGAAAAAATCTATTAAGGATTGAAGGTCATTTTTACTATAAGTACGCAGCGGTTAAGCTTGACATTATAGATGTCCATAGTAAATCGGGTAGACCTGTTCATCTACCTTCCCCAATAAAATTCAAAATATTTTTTAACCACAAAATAGGGTTTGCCTAAACATTTATCTTACATGATCCACACGACCTTTCCTAAACGCAATAAAATCTGAACATTTCCACCCGTGACGTCACTCAAACCTTTGCCAAGAGCTCGCGCGTTTGTCTTGCCTTCTTATCTAGCTACTTCAGAACGTGTCTTCGAGCTTCTATTCACCAACTTAACTTTACCATTTATAAACACCACCTCTCATACTTTGCCTCAAGCAACACCATTTTGCCACACGCAAAAGTAATGTGGATTGTCAACAACATGCACGAGGATGGGAAATGTATTTTAGTAGCTGGGGAATAGGGTTGGTTTTTGATTGGTAAACTGTATTAAAAAGTTGTTCTCAGAAGTGGACGGTTGACAGATGAGGACAATGCGACGCTCTTTCTTGCTTGTCTCCTCGGACCTAACTCGATTTGGGTAAATGAAAGCGGGGACTAGTCATCTGTTAGAGGGAGAGGGAGCTATACGTTAGACAAGGAGGTGCGACTTCCAATCGTATTGACAGGACGTAATCGGTCGTAAGGAAAAGTTTTTGACAAACTTGTGTTCGGTGTGTTTTAGTTTTTCCATTGAGGGTGTACACTATTGGAGTTCGGTAGTTTTTAAAACTGTTTTAACCGATTTAAAAAGGAGCATGCTTTTTGACGTCTATACTACTTAAGCTACCTTAAGCTATTTGTGAATTTGAACACTCTATGTTGTCAGAATTGCCTCAAAAGATAAAACCATAGCTGTTTTTACTACCTTGGTGGCGTGGTTGTATATCGGTATAACTACCGTCCTGAGGTCTCCAATTCGATCTCCGTATTGGGCAAAGTAATATAGGATTTTTCCATATCAGCCCGGAGTCTGGAATTTGAGCCCGATATGGCGATAGGCTCGCCCCTGTCACATCTGAGACGGAACTAAGCTCGACGAAATGTGGGTGTTTTAGTTCACTAGTGCGCCTCAGCCTACCCCTTCGGGGATAGAGGCGTGAGCTTATGTCGATACACTTGTGGTTTAAGAATAACGGCTAAAAGAAGATTAACTTCAAGTGCCTCGAAAATTAATAAGTGGTAGAGTCACGCTGTAGACAGTTACATCTACAGCACGAATGGGCCTGCTCGACCGGTTTGATACCACTGTCTCACAGAAAACCGACGTAAAGTGGCAGCTTGTTGTCGCGTTTCGTTCGGTGAGTGAGATTTCCGGTGGCCCACTGCCCCCCCTTCCTTTCCCAATTCCTTTTTCCCTCCCCTTCCATTTCCTCCTTTTAGGCTGGCAACGCACCCATGATTCCTTTTGTGTCTTGGGTGTCTATGGGCGGTGGAGATCACTTACCATCAGGTGACCCATCTGCTCGTGTGCCAGTCTCTGCTAATAAAAAATAATAATAATAATTTTAATTTTTTGCTCTAATCTATAGAAAATAAAATATTGTAAATTAATTAATTAGCATCACAGCTTAACTATATTAAATGAACATCACGAATTTCATTTTTCACGTTAATTCTCGGGGTTCTAATAATTATATTAATTATCTGGAAGATTTAAATAAGCCTCTTATGGTTGCTTTTTTAATCTAATTTAAGTGGATCATGGCATCGGTTCCATGTAAAATAGTAGTCTATGTTAAAAACAATTTTATAAGAGAACTGAAAACATCGACATATTATATACCTAGATGCACAGTGGCCGCTCGAAAAATGGGACAGCAAACGAGTGCTTAAGCACTCCTTTTGCCTACAGTCGGACGGCGATAGATTTCTAAATGTCAATTTTCAAATTTAAGAACGCTTGCTCATTTCCTTTAAAAAGCTACTTATAACACGTGCATAGGGTTATATTTGTGTTGATTTAATTAGAACTTGTAATCTTTTTCTTTGTTTTATTCCTGAGACCACTTTTTAAGAGGATATTTGCAAAGAACTGTGCATCTAGGGTATATTATATTGATGACTGAAAATCAAAAATCCATTAATCCCTTAATTATATTCTATTTGTAGGCCATTTGAAGGGCGACTTGTACAACTATTACTAATCTGGATTTAGTACTAAACTCGTTTGAAATATATACGAGTGACATGTAAGTTAAGTTAAGTTGGACTAACTCTAACTCTACATAAGCGTATGGGCCACCGGAGGTCGAGCCGCCCGGGACTACCTACAAATCAGTCTATGTTTGACGGAGATATCGTGTAATATATAAGCAAAATACAGACGAATTGAGGACCTTCTTCTTTTTTAGATGTCGGTGGAAATATACAGAAGAATTGAGGTCCTCCTCCTTTTTTTGAAGTCGGTCAAAAATTCCAAGCTACATTGCTTCAGCAATTGCGTTGTACCATTAACATAGACAACCCTTTCATTTCTTAATCTGTGAACGAATGAAACAAAAAGTAATTAATGTATTTTTATCTTATCTAATAAAATTTTAATTTATATACATTTAAGTTAAATAAAATACCAGATAAAGTCGTTGTAACTTGGATTCTAAACTTTATTTATATTCATTATAGTTTATTTTTAAAACGTGTTGGGATTATAACAGTAACTTAGTTTTTAAAATTCTGAACAGTTTTGCAAATGTTGTTTAAAAATTGATTAAATTATGTAGAGTTGCTTATCGTGAATGTCACCCGTTTATATTTGTCACTGTGACTTTTCTATGTCATACCGGGCCCAAATGTAATTGAAAGCACTTACCGTCATACAATACTCATACATTTAAGGTCGCCTTATGTTGTTAAAGGCCGCCTTATCTGTCAAAATTGTATGGCGAAAAACAATATAGGTATCAAGTTAAGTAAGTTAAGTAGTTAAGTAGCGTTCCAGTATTTGGGCGTTAGATTAATAACACTTAAAATTCTTTGTACAGGCATCTTGTATGATTTTTGAATTGTATAGTTTATTAATTCACGTAAGCTCACGCCTGTATCCCCGAAGAGGTAGGCAGAGGCGCATTAGCGAACACCACCCACATTGACGGAATATAGATGATGTTTAAACATTTTATGGATTCCATAATCACAAGTTTAAAAACTTAACGGTCCGACTTAAAATCCAATCGAGACTAAATTTATATGGGACCCTTGAAATAAGCTCTTTCAAACACAAAAAGCATTTTGAAATCGGTCCACATTCGGCGGAGATATCTCGTAACATACATAAAAAAATACAGTCGAATTGAGGACCTTCTTTCTGGAGGTCGGTCGAAAAATATTTTAATTTGATTTCGAGAGAGGGAAATGGGAACATCGGTTTTCTGTTGAATCAAATCAGTCGAGTCGCTGTCTACAGCGTCGCTCTAGCACTCAAAAATGCTGGTCTACTGCCTCTGTATTAGCAGGATATTAATCACTAGTTTAAATTTAACAGACCGACTTCAGATCCGATCGAGACCAAATTTACATGAGACCACCCTTGAAATAAGCTCTATTGAACACAAACATAATTTTGAAGATTCCACATTCGGCGGAGATATCGCGAACCATACATAAAAAAAACAGACGAATTGAGGACCTCCTCCTTTTTGGAAGTCGGTCAAAATTGCTGGTCTATTTGTATAAGCAGGATAAAAAAGGGCGTCATAATTCGACCAAACAAACCACCTCGGGGTGCGTGCGGTGTAAATTCTCTAACAACGCAGCTACGTGACGCGCATGTTACATGAATCAAAACGTACTGAATCTGCGCAATCTGGCGTCCGTATCTCATGCCATCAAATTAAAATGAACAACGTATGGGGAGTCTCGACAGAGTTCCACTTTGGGCTTTTCAATGGTGTTTCGCGTTTTGGAAATATACTGTTTTTTTATGGATAAGGCATCAATATAATATACCCTAGATGCACAGTAGCCCGAGCACGAAAAACTAATGTAAATGTAAATGTATTCGAGTTCTGCGCACTGATGACGTTTGGTTAAAATTTCATACAAATTTAATAGACGCGCATCGAGTTCGAATACATTTACGGTTGTCAGAAATTCTCCTGCTCAGGCCGCAGTTCTTTACAAATATCCTCGTAAAAAGTGGTCTCAGGAATAAAACAAAGAAAAAGATCACAAGTTCTAATTAAATTAACACAAATATAACCCTATGCACGTGTAATAAAGTAGCTTTTTAAACGAAATTAGCAAGCGTTCTTAAATTTGAATTTTGAAATTTAGAATTCTCTCGGCATCGGACTGTATGCAAAACGAGTGCTTATGCACTCCTTTGCTGTCCCATATTCCGAGCGTCAACTGTGTATCTAGGTAATTAATATATCGATGGGATAAGGCAACAAATGAAGATCATAAACCACTCAAACTCGAGATGCCCAGTTCACAAATCGATTATGTGAAGATGACTTAGATATAATATAAGCTCACGCCTGTATCCCCGAAGAGGTAGGCAGAGGTGCACTAGCGAACTAGAACACACACATTTCACTGAGCTTAGTTCCGTCCCAGATGTGGTACGGAGCGAACCTATCACCATATCAGTCACAAATTCCAGACTTCGGGCTGATATGGAAAAATCCAATATCACTTTGCCCGGAAATCGAACCCGAGACCTCCCGGTTCACAACCCATTTACACGGCCAGTAGACCAAGGAGGCGACAAGAGGCGACCATCAGCAATATTCCAAAATAAATCTTCACGTCACGATTATTTGGAAACTTTTTCAATGACAGCTTTGGGACAACTAGTATCATTTGGGATCTCTTGACCTTACTGTTAGTAATTTTGTTTATCAAACCTTATATTAGATTGTATAAGTTTGTAAGTTGGCGTCAGAGATGTCGCAGTACGAGAATTCTATAAGTAATAAAAAAGTTATTAAATAAAATAAGTTTCGAAAAGTTCTGGAAGTTTTCGATTTTACCGGAATTAGATTGAGTTACTCCTTGTGCTAATTTTCTTTTTACTAATTCGTTAGACTGTATGAAAATGCAAGAAATTTCATTTTTTTTCCGAGTACTGCAAAATAACTATACTCCCAGATGCTTCCCCAGACCCTGCCCCAAGTCCTGATGACCCCACACTAGGTATAACCTGTACCGTGGGTGTCAGGTATGAGAGACTTTCGATCTCACAACACCTAGACTTGAAACAAATATCTGTGTGCCACACAAACATTTGTCTCAATGTGGTAATCGTACTCGCGGCCTCTCGCTTCACAGCCGACTACTGGCCCACTGAGCCACGGAGGCTGTCAAAATTTATTTTATTTTATTTATTTGGAAAACAGACGAAATGTAATGTATCTTACCATCTAACTAATTATAAAAATATTTTATTGTACACTTCACTACGTTTTCACGAATTACTTAATATTAAAACTAAAACTAAAGGTACAGTGAAAATGAATTGAGTGTACTTAACATAGGTTGTTCTATGAATTTTGGTGCGACATTCGTGAATTTACAATTTATTTTTTAAAGTTTTTACTTTTAAGGGCGGAAATATCTATTTTAGTAAAGTTGTTATTATAAATTTTGGTTAGTCTGTGTAAGATGCGCGTTCACCCGCATAATAATATCTACTAATTTCAGAATGTGAAGAAGATGTTTAACTTCCAATTACTGGGATCTTTCTTTCGCCATAACGCTATTTTAGTTTCTTTCCGTACATTAGCCATGCTTATTTTTTGTATACATGCAAATTGAGATCCTGTCTTATAAAGGCGGTTAAAAGACACCCATTAACAAACTCCAAACGGCGTAAAAGGGCCTAATAGAGAGCTTGTTACGTTATACATAGCTATTCATTATAAATTCCAAGAAACTGCGAGACATGCAACACATTACTCCACAAGGGACTCAATTTGCGATAAAAATTTCGCTTTCTTCATATTATACATACGAGTAGAGTGAGCGCGAGACGAAATTTCACGCGCTATGATATTTTATTTGATATATTTGCAACAAATGAACTGTTATTGAATACAAGATGGCGATGCCACGCTAGAATTATTCTGAATTTGTCTACGTGTTCAATTGTTGTTTTTTTGGGTAAAATAGTTTAAAGTATCTTTTGCCTCGTAAGTGATCTCTACTTAAATAGAAAATTGAATGAAATAAATTCTTTTCTTTCTACCTGCCCTTTATCATAATCATCATCATCAGCCATAGTACGTCCACTGTTGAACATAGGCTCCTAAAGATTTACAGATCTACCTGTTGGACCCGTGTGGAGTTGCTGGTCTCCCATCGGGCGCGTCTCCCTGGGTGGCGGATAGGGGAAGGCCCCTCGGTCACGGGGGGTTACCGGAAACGGCGTGGACCAAAACCAGCAGTGGGACTTCCGCGTGTCCCTCTGATTAGCAGAGAGCACAGTGGAGGAACATGGACGGGCTTCGTGTGCACTTACACTGCCGCGGAGCAGACTGGAGTAGAATTTATTCTCTTTAGTCACCGTCGATCTCGAAAACTCAACAAGGCGCTGTGGTCATGTCTCGCGGCGTCTGTTGAGAGCGAGGGTCTTGGCTTAACCGCCCGGGCTGCGAGGAAGAAAACCTCTATAAAAAATTACCCCTAATCCCAAGCGGCGGCGCACCGCGAGGGGATGCATGGCCGATGGGTGGTTCGGTCTCGAGTGCGACCCCCGCTGGAGTACCGGCCGACACTCTTAGCGGGTTACCCCTAGGCTTATCCAGGTACAGGGGGCTCTGCCTGGATTGACCGTCTTTCCCCCACACTCGTGGGAACACAATGGAAAATAAACAAAATAAAAACAAAAAATCTAAAATTCCCGATTCGGAGTACGACTCCGGATCTGTAGAGATGATGGTCGGAGGGCTCAAACCCTGCGATGGTGAGAATTTGCCTACGTCTGATTCTGGGCGTAGTCGCCCAGCTTTACGACGAAGTAATCGGCTATGGCAAAAGCAACCGGGTACGGTACATCGATCCCGCTCGCCATTGTCGAGTGATACTGATGCCGGACCGGTGGCAAAGACCCCAAGGGGGCAAAATAAGACGACGGAGCGGGCTCGCGCTTTCCTGAAGTCGCCGCCTCCACCGGTGACTCTGATGGAGGCTACCGATGATGATAGTGAGCAACTGGTGGTTTCCGCAGAATCCAATCTGGTGGCGGAGGTGGCTCACTGGAAAGCGGAAAGCGCTCGCCATGAAGAGGAGAGCTCCCGCCGTGCGGCAGAAATTGTTCGCCAAGCGGAGGAACTATCTTCGATGGCCCGCCGTCTCGAACAACTGGAAAACCGTTGTTCTGCTATGTTTGAGGTGATTTTAATGCGTCTACCACCGGAGACACCTATTAGGCCACCGTTGGCTCATGAATTGAAGGCGAAACAAGTCTCATTGTCGCAGCTACCACCTGATTGCACTGCCCAAATGCCTTTACACACAGATACTGAGGTTTCGTATCCGATAGGAGGGAAAGGAAAGGGCAAAGGAAAGGGAAAAGGAAAGGGAAAAGCTAAGGAAATTACTAACCAGTCTGCGCCAATAATCGTGGTTCCGGCAGCTGGTCCCTCTAGCGCTCCGCCACCTGCGGTTGCGGGAACCTCAAGTGAGTATCCGCCTTTACCTAAATCAGGCAAAAATACAAATAAGGCCGTTTCGCAGGCGCAGATGGCTACGCCTACAGAAGCTCCGTGGTCGCTTGTTGTAGGCAAAAAAAGTAAGAAAAAGACTGCGCAGGCGCACCAGGGAATTACTCCAGCAGCATGCACACAACAACCCCGAAGGTCAGAACCTAAACTCCGCGTTCCACGCTTTGCGGCTTTCACTGTCACCTTGAAGCCGGAGGCAATACAGCGTGGGGTTACATATGCGGAGGTGATGATGAAGGCCAAAGCGGTAAACCTTGCCAGCCTTGGTATTGAGCGTCTCAACTTTAAAAAAACAGTTACAGGTGCTCGATTGTACGAGGTACCTGGAGAAAATAGCGAGGAGAAAGCTGACACTCTTGCTGAGAAGTTGAGGGAACTCTTCAGGGATTCAACGGACATATACATCTCCCGCCCAGTTAAAATGGCAGAATTACGGCTGTCGGGGCTGGACGATATGGCTACCCCTGAAATGGTTGCTGATGCTCTTGCTAGGGCTGGCTGTTACGGAGTGGAGGCCGTAAAAGTCGGCGAGATTCGTTCCGACCGCTCGGGTCTGGGGACTGTATGGGCCAAAATGCCCATTAAGGCGGCCCAGAAAGTTAAGGGGGCGGGTCGTGTTCTCATAGGTTGGGTTGCAGCTAAAGTGACCATCCTTGAGGCACGCCCACTGCGATGTTTCCGCTGCCTTGAGGCCGGTCACGTGCGAGGTCGCTGTACCTGTGACGTAGACCGCAGCGACTTTTGCTACCGTTGCGGAGAGCCTGGACATAAAGCCCGCATGTGCACCGCGGAACCGAAATGTGCAGTCTGTTCAGCGGCTAGTAGGCCTGCTGGACACCGAATCGGTGCGAGAGCATGTCCCGCCGCCTTGCGTAATGCCAGACGTCCGCCCCAGATGAACAGACCGGTTGCCGCTGAGGTCACGACCCAGGCGCAACCGAAGAGTCCACTGCAGACCGAGACCGAGCTAATGGACATTGCTCAATAATGGCCATAAAGTTCCTCCAGGCTAATATCAACCACTGCGCTCGCGCTCAGGATTTACTTTCCCAGAGCGTGGCGCAGTGGTCGATACAGGTGGCCGTGGTCGCCGAGCCCTATTTTGTTCCTCCTCGAGACAATTGGGCTGGGGACATGGAGGGGTCGGTGGCCCTCATCACCCGGGGTGCTGCCCTTCGCAAAAATTGCTAAGGGGAGTGGATGCGTGGCGGCTCTGTTGGGAGATTTATGGATCGTTGGAGTCTATTTTTCTCCTAACAGACCCCTTGCTGACTTTGAATCTTTTTTGATTCAGCTGGGGGCCCTAGTGGCACAAGGCTATCCTAACCCGGTGATCGTCGCCGGCGACTTCAATGCCAAGTCATTGGCCTGGGGTTCGCCGGCGACGAATGCACGTGGTCGGGTACTGGAGGAATGGGCGGTTTCAATCGGTCTGGCCATTCTCAACAGAGGTTCGGTGCAAACGTGCGTGCGGCACAACGGCGGCTCAATAGTAGATCTATCTTTAGCGAGTCCGTCTGTTGCGCACCGTGTTCAGGGTTGGAGAGTGCTTGCGGACGTGGAGACGTTGTCGGACCATCGTTATATTCGGTTCGATGTCTCCTCGACCTCAGCCTCTCGGCCAAACTATGGCCCGATGTCTCTGCATGGGAATGGCCCGCGGTGGGCTATTAAGCGGTTGGATAAAGAGGCCCTAGAAGAAGCTGCTCTGGTAATGTCATGGCTCCCCATCCCAGAAGGACCGGTTCGAGTAGAACAAGAAGCCGAATGGTTCGGGGTCGCCATGTCAGATATCTGCGATGCGGCCATGCCGCGGATCCAGCGCCTTCCGCCGCGACGTCAGGTGTACTGGTGGTCGGCGGTGCTAGCGGAATTAAGGGGTTCATGTGTTGCTGCACGCCGCCGTTATGCCGGACATCGTCGTCGTCGGCTTAGGTCGATGGATCACCAGGACCAAGAGCGGCTGCTCTATGGCCTCTATAAAGAGGCGAAGAGAGCGCTGCAAGTAGCCATCAGGAGAGCAAAGGTCGTGGCTAGAAAGGAATTCTTGGAGACTCTCAATAATGACCCATGGGGGCGGCCTTACCGCCTGGCGATGAACAAACTTCGCCCAGCGGCGCCCCCATTGACAGAGAGTCTTCAACCAGAATTACTAAACAATGTAGTCGCGACTTTATTTCCGGCTACTTCCGAAACCACTCCTCCACCGATGGCGCCAGAACAATCGGAGCCATCGTCGATTTCTATTTCGGCAGGGGAAATCCCGGAGGTTTCACCTGCAGAGCTCAGGTTGACAGTGCTTCGGTTGCGGGGTAAAAACACGGCCCCGGGACTTGATGGCGTTCCTGGACGTATTTGGGTAACTGCCGTCAAATATTTGGGTCCGAGGCTCCGCAGCCTTTTTACCGCATGCCTTGAGCAGGGTATCTTCCCGTTACGTTGGAGAACCGGAAAGCTTGTCCTGCTCAGGAAGGAGGGGCGACCCGCAGAATCGCCGTCGGCATACCGGCCTATCGTGTTGCTCGACGAGGTCTGCAAAATCTTCGAGCGTATAATTCACGCTCGCCTCGTGGAGCATCTCGAGAGGGCTGGTCCAAATCTTGCAGATTGCCAATATGGCTTCCGTAGAGGCCGTTCAACGATACACGCGATTTTGCGGGTGAAGAGGCATGCGGAGGATGCAGTAGCTCGGGGCAGGTTTGTATTGGCGGTGTCCTTAGACATCGCCAATGCGTTTAATAGCCTTCCCTGGGCCTGCATACAAGAAGCACTGAGGTACCACGAGTTTCCACCTTATCTTCGGCGTCTGGTGCATTCGTACTTGTCTGACAGGCAGGTAGTGTATCCGGGCGCCAATGGGTGGCAACGAAGGCAAATGTCTTGTGGTGTTCCACAGGGTTCTGTACTTGGCCCTCTCCTGTGGAACATTGGTTTTGACTGGGTGCTTCGTGGTACCAATCTCCGGGACGTCGGCATTACCTGCTACGCCGACGATACGCTGATTACAGCGTCTGGCAGGACCTATGAGGAGGCAGCAATGCTCGCCACAGTTGGCACCACCTATGTCATTAACCGCATTCGGCGGTTGGGTTTGACGGTGGCTCTTCAGAAGACCGAGGCCCTTTGCTTCCACGGGTCTCGGAGAGGGCCAGCCACCGATGCTCACATAGTTGTGGAGGGGGTGCGGATTCCCATCGGCCGTAAAATGAAATATCTTGGCTTAGTGCTTGATGGTCGATGGAATTTCCGCGCTCATTTCGAGACATTGGTTCCGAGAGTGTCCCGGGCAGCGGGCGCACTTGGAAACTTGCTGCCGAATCTGGAAGGTCCTGACAGCCCTTGCCGTAAACTTTATATTGGAGTCGTGCGATCCATGGCCCTATACGGTTGCCCCGTTTGGGCAGAGTCCCTGGGCGGGCGATGCGCCGCTCTCCTGCGTAGACCGCAGCGAGTAGTGGCGCAGCGCGCGATTAGGGGCTATCGCACGATCTCGCACGAGGCGGCCTGTGTTCTAGCCGGATCTCTCCCATGGGAATTGGAGGCAAAGGCCCTGTCCGCCACTTTTCACTGGCGGGAGGCGGCATTCAATCGTGGAGAAAGACCGGCTCCGAAAGAGGTCGATGCCAATCGTGGCTCCTTCCGCAGAGCCGCCGTGGAGGAGTGGCGTCTCAGGCTGGAGAATCCTTCAGCAGGTCAGCGGGCCGTCGCGGCGGTGCGCCCTATATTCCAAAAATGGTTGGATAGGCGCCACGGTGCAGCGACGTTCCGATTGACACAGGTGCTCACAGACCACGGTTGCTTTGGTGAGTACCTGTGTCGTGTAGTCCGCAAGGAGCGGTCGGCCGTGTGTCACCATTGTGACAACTGCCCGCAAGATACGGCCCAACATACGTTGGAGGTTTGTCCAGCCTGGGATGAAGAGCGCAGCGCTCTCGTAGCAGTTGTGGGAAGGGACCTTTCGCTGCCAGCTGTGGTATCAGCCATGGTCGACAGCAAGAGGTCCTGGCGTGCGGTGGCCACCTTCTGTGAGCGGGTCATCTCGCAGAAGGAGAGTGCTGAGAGGGATCGGGAGTTATCCGATCCCTACCGCCGCCAAAGAAGACGTAGGAGACGCCGGAGCAACGATTAACCGGCGTCTCTCGCCCTGTGGAATGGGGGCGAAAGAGAATTTCACCACGGCATCCCCTGCCTGTCGTAAAAGGCGACTAATAGGGGCTAACATCTGGGATCATGGGCGCACACAGCGGGGGGCTGTCTTAGTGCCCGCTTGTACTCTGTACATTATTTGATCCCGAGATGGACGGCAGCACGGGTGGTTGGCCTCGTTGTTGCCGTTGACGCCAAGGGCGTCTCTTGGTGCATAGGGGGCTTCTGAGCCCTCTTATAAATGAGAATGGGCCGCAAGGCGGTAATGCGCAAAGGCGGCTCCGGCGGAAGCCGAGACGCCTCTCGTCTTGGGATTCCCGGGGCCGACCCTAATGCGCCGAAGAGGGCCACCGCGGGGTTTTGGTTGGTATTTCCGGTGTAGGGTGTAAATAGTGTTAGGGACTCGGCCTGGCGGCCGTCTGGATGTTTACCATCTTTCCCGGGCGGCTGAATGCTGGGTCGTAAGACCGGCGAGTCCAACATAACCTGTTCACTTCTCCCCGGGGTGGATTGGTAGCGATAAATCGTTTTCCCCGCGAAAACAAAAAAAAAAAAAAAAGATCTACCTGTTGGAAGCGGCCTGCATGCAGCGACTTCCTGTGGCCTTTTTACCTGCCCTTATCCCACCTTAATGTGTGGTCGGCGCACCACATTTTTTCAAGCATCTTGCAGAAAGGAATTGGCTAAGTTTTTACGACCGGCTGCCTGACTGACGTCAACGACGTCAACGAAATTACCAACTTGCATAATGTAATGTGAATAGAAAGAAATACCTACAACTTTAATTGCGGTGACTCGGTAATTAATGTTAATTTATCTATTCTGTTCACTGCAGTCGGTGGCTAAAATATAAAATAACAATTTTTGACGTTATTATTTTTTCCAGTAACTTCCTGCGACATTTATCACTAGCCCGAGCACGAAAAACTAATGTAAATGTAAATGTATTCGAGTTCGCTGCGCACTGATGACGTTTGGTTAATATTTCATACAAATTTCATAGACGCGCATCGAGTTCGAATACATTTACGGTTGTCAGAAATTTTCCTGCTCAGGCCGCAGGTCGTCTGTCCACCTTGTAGGTGGACGTCCAATGCTGCGCTTGCCGGTACATGATCTCCACTCGAGAACTTTTCAGCCCCATCGGCTATTAGTTCTACGAGCTATGTGCTCTGCCCACTGCCACTTCAGTTTGCTAATCCGCTGAGCTATACCAATGACTTTGAAGCGTTCTTCTACGGTCGCAGGAAGTCTTTGGATGCAGGCTGCCTCCAACAGTTCTGGAAATCTTCAAGGAAGGCCTATTTTTTTTCCTCATTAATGTCGCCTAAGACATTGACTAAATAAAGTTCTTTTTCTTTGTTTCTATGTCCAACTATGGGCATTCTGTGGTTGCTAATGATGATGAATTCGCATTTTCATCTTATAATTTTTTTACAATTTCGTCATCCGTTACATTATTACTAATTATAACTTTAACAACTCACACAATAAGTGAAATAAAATCTTATAGCACATAACTAGAGCTATAATGAATTCGCAGATGTACACATCTTCACTGCAGTGCCCTAATTTTCAAACTGTGCTGGAATTTCCGAAGTGGGTAATGTATTAAGATTGGTGCCCATTAGTTCTGCTGGGTGTTTGGGATGTTGATTGATTTGAAACAAGTCCTAGTTGCTTATTTATTGGTGTTATTTAGAATACGCCCCTTACTTATACAAAAAACTTGAGCGCTGCTTATCTTTATACCAAAGGTCCCTTTCATTTTTAAACAATGTAACGCAAGGAAAAAAGTGACAGGTTATTCGTAACCATTTGCTCAGCTAAAAATGCTGTTTTAAGTAAAGCCCTATGTGTTAAAGACCAATTATAATGTTTTAATTAATTTGCAGAACGTGGACGAGACTAGCACGGGAGAAGAAATGTTGGTATGATATGGAAGAGGCCTATGTCTAGCAGTGGATTATATAGGACTGATATGATGATGATGATGATGAATTAATTTACTGCCACGGTGGCGCAGTCGTATTTCGATACGTCTACCCTGAGGTCTCGGGTCCGAGCCCGGTAGGGCAAAGTGGTATTAGATTTTTCCATATCAGCCCGAAATCTGAAATTTGTGCCCGATAGTGCGATAGGCTAGCCCTATCACATCTGGGAACTAAGTGGGCAAAACGTGGGTGGTGGGTGTGTGGTGATGTAGTTCGCTAGTGCGCCTCTGTTTACCTCTTTGGGGATATATATAGGCGTGAGCTTATGTGTTATGTTTAAAGTACCACGATATTATTATCATCATCAGCCCGAGGTCGTGCACTGCTGAACAGTGAACATCGCCATCCAAAAGGATTTCATAATCATTCATTCTGCAAATAGGATAATTATATCACTTTTAAATGTCTACATATATTTATTTATTTATTTATTTAAACTTTATATGCATGAAATTTATAAAGGCGGACTTAATGCCAAAGGCATTCTCTACCAGTCTCCCTGAGGGTGATGGAGAGGTATGTTTCAAAATAAAGATGTCGGCATTTCGTGGCTATCTGTAAGAAGAAATGCCGAAACAAACTAAAGGGTTATCGCCTCTTTTAGAGTCCAGACAATAGTTAACGTTGAGATATGCAAGTGCAATGCATGGCATGGAATGCCTTTTGTGATAACATGCATAGCTGTCAAGATTTCATCAGCCATACATACCATTATATAAAATGCTTTGATTTAATAAGAAAATCTTAAAAAAAACTACCAAACTGCTCTTTGAAAACCAGCGCGTTCAATAACTCCTAACCTAAAGTTAATCTGAAGCGACTTCGACGAATTTACATGCAAATTGGGTTTCACAACGGATCCAACTGAACGCCCATAGTTAATTCTATTAGCAAAATTAATTCTGCCCTTACTGAAATAGAATTTCAACCTTCTGCACATCACATTAAGGAGCGTTATTGAGTACTTCCAATTCAATTCGATGACAAATAAAACTTGGTTTCCGAATTAGACAATCCAAATAGTATACTTAAAAGTGAGATTAGTCCTTACATCAATGTTAGTAAGGATGTTTATTGCGTGGCAAGTTGGCATTTGTCAGTACTTGGGTAATAAGTTTAAAGTTGTGAAGCGATGAAGTTCGACCTCACGTATGTGGTAGAGACACGCTGTAGACAGTTACGTCTACAGCACGAATGGGCCGGCTCGACCGGTTTGATACCACTGTCTCACAGTAAACTGACGTAAAGTGGCAGCCTGCTGTCGCATTTCGTTCGGTGAGTGGGATTTCCGGTAGCCCATTTCCCCCTTCCTTTTCCCAATCCCTTTTTCCTCCCCTTCAATTCCTTCCTTTTAGGTTGGCAATCACGATTTTTAATGTGTCTCGGGTGTCTATGAGTGGTGTAGACCAATAACCAACAGGTGACCCATATGCCCGTTTGCCAATCCCTGCTATAAAAAAAATGTGATAGTCACAGTATGACACACCCCTTTCTTAAAAAAAAACAAAGAAAACTTAACATTATTTTTTTCTTTGATAGATGTGTCATAAATGAACCATCAAATATTATTATTATTCAACATATAAAGTTATTTTGCTGATGAAAAAAACATCCTACTAAATCTACAAAAGCATGCTTCATAGGTTTAGATCTTTAGAGCGAACTTCGACTAAGTCTGAGTCCAAGGCTGAGACCTATAGACCTATTCGACTAAGTTTTAGTCAAAGTCACGAATTCAGCGAGGCTTTGGAATTGTTATATCGAACTTTGTCTTAGTCCGAGTCATTTTACACGAAAAACAGGCTGACAGGCAGACTAAGCAAAGATTTTCTTGTAAAAATGATTATCGGATTAAGTCAAAGTTAGATTCAAAAAACTTAACAGACCGACTTTAAATCTAATCGTGACCAAATTTATATGGGACCACCCTTGAAATAAGCTCTATCGACCACAAAGAATTTTGAAAACGGTCCACATTTGGCGGATATCGTATAACATACATACAAAAAATACAGACGAATTGAGGACCTTCTCCTTTTTGGAAGTCGGTCGAAAATTCCAAAACCTCACTGAGTTCGTTTCTTTGACTTAGACTTGTTCGAAGTTCGCTCTATTCTCTCCCTCGTTATCTCTTCTCTCTCTCTCTCTCTCTTAGTATGCAACGAGAAAGTATATCAAAGAACCCTATATGCCTGATTATACAAATAATCAATTAAAAATAAATAATATGCAAATAATTATTGATGTGTCATCAAATCATCAATCCCCCAAACCTGACCAATGTTTGCTTAAACATCCCCCATATTATTTGTTTAGGACATCAAAAGCGTTCAAACATTTGTTTTTGATCACAAATATTTGTCACGCGCCGCTGTTTCGCGAGCCTATATTGTTTTAGTGATGTTTATGTTCATTACATTATGTAGTTTTATCGGGCCTTACTTATAAAAAGCATTTTTAGCTGAGCAAATGGTTAATAATAGCCTGTCACTTTTTTCCTTGTGTTACATTGTTTAAAAATGAATGGGACAACCTATGGGTTAGAGATAAGCAGCGCTTAAATATTTTTATAAGTAAGGGGCATTATGTTTAAAGGAACAATTTTAATTTCGCAACCGTTTCTTCTTATCCTATTTTTAGACTATACATGTAGGGCCTTACTTAATATACTATTTTTAGCTGAGCAAATGGTTACGAATAACCTGTCACTTTTTTCCTTGCGTTACATTGTTTAAAAATTAAAGGGACAACCTATGGTATAAAGATAAGCAGCGATTAAATATTTTTATAAGTAAGGGGCAATAAAAACAACTGAGTAAATGGTAAAGAACACCCTGTCCGTTTTATGTTCAAAAGGTGACACAAGGAAAAATGACAGGTTATTCTTAACCATTTGCTCAGCTAAAAATGCTTTTATAAGTAAGGACCTATAAAGTTTATTAATAACTTTAACTCAGACCGACATAAGATGCGCAACGATATCAGATAGTAGGAGGAAATTATGCTTAATTTCACATATGATTACAGTAATAGGCAATAATAACACAATATTATCCTGTTCGCGCGATGTTTGTGAGTTGAGGTGTCTGCTTTCTTTCCTTACTGGTTGTTACCTTACACTGACTGTTAAGGAGAAGACCATTTTTTCATCCGACTTCAAAAAAGGAGGAGGCCCTCAATTCGTCTGTATTTTTTTATGTATGTTACGCGGTATTCCCGCGAAATGTAGACCGATTTTCAATATTCTTTTTGTGTTCGATAGAGATTATTTCAAAGGTGGTCCCATATAAATTTGGTCATGATCGGTAAATTGGAAGTCGGTCAGTTAACTTTTTTTATGTATATTACGCGATATTTCCGCCAAATGTGGACGGATTTTCAAAATTCTTTTTTGTATTTGATAGAGCTTTCAAGGTTGGTCCCATACAAATTTGGTCACGATCGGATTTATTATAATTTACAACCTACAATGTGCTGTGAATGTCCAAGAATCATGTAAGTCAATTTTATTGTCTAAATATTACAATGACATGTTTAAAAACTTAACTGACCGACTTCCAATTTACCGATCGGGCCAAAATATATATGAGACCACCCTTGAAATAAGCTCTATCAAACAATTTTGGAAATCGGTTCACATTTGCCGGAGATATCGAGTAACATACATAAAAAAAATACAGACGACTTGAGGACCTCCTCCTTTTGTGAAAGTCGGTCGATTACGCTAACACTACCTTGCGCGCGTATGTTTCAAACACGACTGAGTGACTTATGACCATAAGGTCGCAACATTTGGATCACAATTTTTGTGCTGTTGTCCCGTTTATGTACTATTGAATGTCTTTGGCTGAGAACAAACTTCGACTAAGTCTGAGTCAAAGAAACGAACTCAGTGAGGAATTAGAGTTTTTAAATCAAACTTCGACTTAGTCCGGGCTATTTTTTTACAAGAACAACAGACTGACAGACAGACTAAGCGAAGATTTCCTTGTAAAAAATGACTCGGACTAAGTCAAAGTTCGATTTAAAAACATAAATCCTCACTGAGTTCGTTTCTTTGACTTCGTGTTCTTTGTCGAAGTTCGCTCTATAGTTCTCAGCCTTAGACACCCGAGACACAAAAATAATCATGAGTGCGTTGCCAACCTAAAAGGAGGGAATTGAAGGGGAGGGAAAAGTAATAAATAAATAAAATAATAAATACACCCAACAGTCACACACATAGTCCTGACCCCACACTAAGATCGAGTCTTGTGTCGTGGGTATCAGGAACTATGAGAGACTTTCGGTCTCACAACACCCAGACCCGAAACAAATATATGTGGCCACACATTTGTCTCAGTGCGGGAATCGAACCCACGACCTCACGTTTCACTGCCGGCTACTTGCCCGCTGCGCCACGGAGGCTGTCAAAAAAGGGATTGGGAAACAACAG
Organism: Clanis bilineata; assembly: GCA_036417725.1. Taxonomy (NCBI): domain Eukaryota; kingdom Metazoa; phylum Arthropoda; class Insecta; order Lepidoptera; family Sphingidae; genus Clanis; species Clanis bilineata. The sequence continues at coordinate 14,835,690 of CM071154.1, read as the reverse complement.
AAACGACCAGAGATTCAAGGTTTCATCCCACTCAGACCCGAAATTTCTCTGGATCCCACAAATATTTATGTCAGCGCGGTACTTGTACGTTTAGATACATTCTAAATGAATATTTTTTATCTTTCTTTTCATGTAATTAGATTGTAATGAAAAATAAACAAATTTGGTTTTCCCTTGGCTTCAAACCCTAAATATATTCCCCTTAACCAATTCGTTTATAAAAGCGGGCTGGATATAATTTCGTAGGTGTTGCGGTATATTGAATAAGCTTCGTATTGACACAGACGTTTCGCCTTCGGGCACCACCTTTATGGGATAGCGTTTGTTATTTCTGATGTTAAAGGTATGGTTTTTTTGTCTAACAGATGTGGAATATTAATACAGTTGTATATTTTATTTGCTTACAAAGGCAGCGAGGAGAATTCCCTCATGGTAAGTGGTTATCATCGCCTATGGACATGGGTAGTGCCTGCCCTCATGGTAAGTGGTTACCGTTGCTTAAGGACCTTGGTAGTGCCTGCCCTCATGGTGAGTAATTACCATTGCCCATTAAAATTGTTAGTGTCTGCCCTCATGGTAAGTAGTTACCATTGATTAAGGATATTGGTAATGCCATGGGCACAGTTAAGCCGCTAGCTGTGAAAAGGAAAGTAATTGTATTGGAAAAGGAATACCCTCCGTATTCAAGCCAAAGCGGCTTGACCGGTTTGATACCACTGTCTCACAGAAAACTGACGTAAAGTGGCAGCAGGTAGTTGAGTTTCGTTCGGTGAGTGAGATTTCTTGGCTCATTTTCCCTCTCCCTTTCCCAATCCCTATTTTTCGCGTTTTAGGTTGGCAACGCACCCATGATTCTTTTTGGGTCTTGGGTGTCTATGGGCGGTGGAGATCACGTACCATCAGTAGACCCATCTGCTTGTTTGCCAGTTTGTGCTATAAAAAAAAATGAACTGTGGCCTCATGTCGGTGTTCTGAAGATTGTTAGAACTGGTCGAATCAGCACATTCGTGTTGTAGACGTTATTGTCCACAGGATGGCTCTACCACGAAAGTCAACGTACTATGTTAAATGTGTTCTTTTGTTGTAAGAACATAACATACATAACATAACATAAGCTCACGCCTGTATCCCCGAAGGGGTAAGCAGAGGCGCACTAGCGAACTAGAACACCCACATTTCGCCGAGCTTAGTTCCGTCCCAGATGTGATAGGGGCGATTCTATCGCCATATCGGGCTCAAATTCCAGACTCCGGGCTGATATGGAAAAATCCAATATCACTTTTCCCGACCCGGGGATCGAACCCGAGACCTCAGAACCGTAGTCGTGCCGAAATACCACCACGCCACCGAGGCAGTCGTGTTGTCAGAAAATATAAGAAAAATCAGTTGTGATCTTTGAGCTTAAGGTGTATTTGATTTACTGAAATAACACACAAGTTTAACTGACCAACTTCCAATTTACCGATCGTGACCAAATTTATATGGGACCAACCTTGAAATAAGCTCTATCGAACACAAAAATAATTTTGAAAATCGGTCCACATTTGGTCGAGATATCGAGTAAAATACATTTAAAGAAATACAGACGCATTGGGGACCTCCTTCTTTAGTGGAAGTCGGTCAATAAAACTAGTTTTTACGACCACAAAGTCTGTTAAACATTACAAACGCCGTGACTAAAAATAAAAAAACCAAATCGCGATAAAATCCGCAAAAACTAATTTTATGTCAATTAATAACAAATATAAGAAATTATTATATACGGATATGTATGTAATAATCAGATACGCCTTCTCCTGAATAAGTACTTATCTACTGATTTCTTAAATTTACGCGAATATTACACATTGAAATAAAACTATTTTAATAAAAATTAAAACAAATCCTGATAGAATCCGTAAAAATAGTTTTATTTCAAAGCACGTAACTGTCTCGGTGGCGTACTTAGTTGTATTTTGGTACGATTACCGTCCTGAGGTCTCGGGTTCGATCCCCGGGTCGGGCAAAGTGATATTGGATTTTTCCATATCAGCCCGGAGTGTGGAATTTGTGCCCGATATGGCGATAGGCTCGCCCCCTGTCACATATGGGACGGAACTAAGCTCGGTGAAATGTGGGTGTTCTAGTTCGGTAGTTCAACTCTGCCTACCCCTTCGGGGATACAGGCGTGAGCTTATGTTATGTTATGTTTGTTATAACTGTATTTTTTAAATAACAGATGTGCCCTTTTTTAATGGCAGCAGAAATGTTGTCCTTAATCCCTAAAATCAACTACACTAAAGCCAATACGTTTGAAGGTTAATCCAAAAGTGCGTCGTCAGATTTGCGGCCGTTTCGTTTGATATCCTAAACAAACTGAGGGACTACAACTGTGCCAGTCAGTATTAATTCTATAGTATTTACAGTAGAACTACTTGATTCGTCAAAGGATCGTGTTTTTACTGTAAAGTTAGTCAACATATGTACGATTGGCTCGTTCTTTTACGCACTACATTGATATAATTTGCGGCAGCTAATAGATTACAAAGCAATAATTGTAACGATATTTTCTGAATTAACTATAGTCGTTATAATTGGGTATTTGACTATGTTTGATTTTGTACACATTTTTATATGTGCTAGCAAATAAAACAAAAAATAAACTTTTCAGTAAAATCTGCATCGAAATTGGTTGAACAATGAGTCAGTAATTCATATTTTAAATTCTGCAATGAGCAAGAGTGGGGACGTAATGGGGATATCTTGATATCCCTTTCTAACGCACGTACCGTTATGGCCCTGGCGTCATTTTACTGATACGTCTCTTTTCCGCAGTTTGAAGGTTACACCAAATTTCAAATGCTTATAACTTTTTTATTTTTGAGATTATTTCAATAATTCTTTCAGGACTATATTTAGATGGCATAAATTTCATATAAAATTAATTTAAAAAAAATGTCAAGTACCCAATTGTGAGAAAATAACATAACATAAGCTCACGCCTGTATCCCCGAAGGGGTAGGCAGAGGCGCACTAGCGAACTAGAACACCCACATTTCGCCGAGCTTAGTTCAGTCCCAGATGTGATAGGGGGCGAGCCTATCGACATATCAGGCACAAATTCCAGACTCCGGGCTGATATGGAAAAATAAAATTCGTATAATCCGCATACCCAACCCAGTATAATCTAATAACATTTTTTATTAATATTTTATCTTTTTTTTTGTATCTCTCTTTCTTTGTTTACGTATCCATATGTTGCCGGAGGGTGGGTGATAATAGCTGAGACACAGTTTTTAACTACTACTTTCAATGTTGTTTTTTGTGTTCTTTAAAATAAGGTGCAACATAAAGTATTTGAATTTGAATGATAGCAGGTATCATATTGAGTGTATTTTGGCATAATTATAAATCTCTACCTGTAATAAATTCACATATATTCATGTCTTTACGCATAATAAAAACTTCACTGACCAACTTCCAACTTACCGATTGTGTACTGATTTCTTAAGTTTACGCGAATGCTATTCATTGAAATAAAATTACTTTTACGGATTTTATCACGTATCACTAATGAAGGTAGATTTTGTAATACTAACATTTTTGGACAAATGACATCTCAGTCCAACCCGTGACCACGAAGACTGCAAAGCCTTCGAAACGTCGGGAATAAAAATTAAAACCTTACCGATTGTGACCAAATTTTATATGGGACCACCCTTTAAATAAGCTCTATCCAACACAAATCGGTCCACATTTGGCGGAGATATCGCGTAACATACATAAAAAATACAGACGAATTGAGGACCTTCTCCTTTTTGGAAGTCGGTCAAAAAATATTGGCACATTGTATTATTCAATGAAAGCCTTATTTAACACTTGCTTTACAATAAATCTTCTTAATATTATTTTATAACTATTTTTAAAGTATGCCAGTGTCCTTGATAAGAAATCACACAGAAAAGTGAAATGTCAATGTACATCCATGCGTTTTGTTCTCGCTAATAAATATTGTAACAATTTTATTATTACTTAAAACCAATGTTACTACACATTACTTAAATATTCTTTAAAATTTAACTTAATTTTTTTGCGTTGATCATCACACGAGATAATTCTATATTTTTATCCGATTACGATAAAGACAAAAGGAAGTGTTACTAGCATGAAACGGTAAATTACATTAGAAATCAACTAAAAGGTCTCGTTTATGAGCGAGTGTGGCCAACGTACGAGTTACCGTTGCTATTAAAAGTTGGCAACATTTTTTGCGCGTCGCCGATCAAGCAACTTTTAACGATGCCGTGTGTTTCATGAGACTTTATTTCGGGTATTTTAGTATCAGATAACACGTGTATATAGTTTCCTTATTGGTTTATTGTTAGTCAAAGACATTTTAACAGTGAATAGACGGCACAACTGCACGAATCTTGAGACCAAAAGTTGTGACCTCGTGGTCATAAGTCACTAAGTCAAGGTTGATTCAGACTGCCTCGGTGGCGTGGTGGTATTTCGGTACGACTACGGTTCTGAGGTCTCGGGTTCGATCCCCGAGTCGGGCAAAGTGATATTGGATTTTTCCATATCAGCCCGGAGTCTGGAATTTGTGCCCGATATGGCGATAGGCTCGCCCCCTATCACATCTGGGACGGAACTAAGCTCGGCGAAATGTGGGTGCTCTAGTTCGCTAGTGCGCCTCTGCCTACCCCTTCGGGGATACAGGCGTGAGCTTATGTGTATGTGTGTGTGATTCAGAATTTTTTTTGGGTGTTTTTGTAAGCGCCTCACATTATAATAATTCGTAGATGGCGTTACAGACGCTTGCTTTTTTTTGTATGGAAACATGCTTGATAGGTCCTCTATGTTAGAATACTTAGACTAAAAATCGTGAAATCCTGGGTTTTAATCTTGTGTTGATCAATGAAAAGTAATATTTGACAGCCTCCGTGGCGCAGCGGACGAGTAGCCGGCTGTGAAGCGAGAGGCCGCGGGTTCGATCCCCGCACCTAGACAAATGTTTGTATGGCCTACAGATATTTGTTTCGGGTCTGGGTGTTGTGAGACCGAAAGTCTCTCGTAGCTCCTGATACCCACGACACAAGACTCGATCTTAGTGTGGGGTCAGGACTATGTATGTGACTGTTGGGTGTTAAAAAAAAATCAATTTAAAATGCCTGGTATGGCTATAAGCTCTTAACACATTATGGGGTCCAATCAAGTTCAATGTTTTACACATTTACCTACCTCAACGAGGATACAAGCAACTGACTGGTTGAACGGACAAGATTAAATTCAAGGGTTACCCTTTGATTTCTTAAGTTTACGCGAGTGTTATACATTGAAATAAAACTATTTTTACGGATTATATCACGATTTGTTTTAATTTTTATGCCATAGATTTTTATGGACAAATGACATATCAGTCCAACCCGTGACCACGATGACTACAAAGCCTTCGAAACGTCGGGAATAAAAATTAAAACAAATCGTGATGGAATCCGTAAAAATGTTATTTCAATGGTTAACCCTTTGTCCTAAAGCCTCTATTAAAATATTCCTTCAAGTGTAAAGTCAAAGTGCCAACAAATAACACCAGAAAGATACAGAAATTCAAAGCGAAATCTCATAAAAACGCCTTCACAGACGATGCTCATTCGATAGTATTGCTTCAGCCGTAGCCCGTAGGCCGTATGTAGAATCGTGTGGAACCATTTGGAAAAATAATTTCCTTCTCGAGTAGTGATGGGCAGTTATCGATGGTTAAGGGCTGACACTGTCTCGGTGGCGTAGTTGCATTGCGCGGTACTACTACCGTCCTGAGGTCTCGGGTTCGATCTCCGGGTTGAGCAAAGTGATATTGGGTTTTTCTTCAGTATCAGCCCGGAGTCAGGAATTTGTGCCCAAAACGACGATGCATTCGCCCTATCACATTTAGGACGAAAATGTTTTAGGCGAAATATGGGTGCTCCAGTTCGCTAGTTCGCCTCTGCCTACCCATTCGAGGATACAGATGTGAGTGTATGTATGGATGTATGATGGTTGCGGTTGGCTCGGTACTGCATTGTCACTCTTTATTATGCTTGTTGATAATGGCCGCTGACGTATTCAAATTTGATTGATTCATGTAATTATTAAATCACTGATAATAGACTGAATACACTCCAAAATATTACCCTCCTTTCGGGGAAGTCGGATAAAAAGAGGGTGTCAAATTAAAAATAAAATTTTATAAAAACTTAAAAAACGACTTCAAAAGCGAACGCTTAACGTCAATAATAACAATTTCTTACTCTTTTTGCGGAAGTAGATCAAATCAAAAGGTACTGATTACACTCCAGCAGCTCATTCTGATGTCCGCCGAGGGCCAATGTTTGATTATCCGAACCGAGAAAAAATATGTATTTGATTCACATCTGGGTGTTGTAGGACTTTAAGTCCCTAGCTGTTTCTTATAATATTTACGATACAGGTTAAACCTAATCGTTCGGGATAATGTATGACTATTGAGTGTATTTATTCATTAGTTTGACGCGGGAGTTAAAATAAACATTAAATTTTTGCTCTAAATAGCAAACAACAGGCATAAATACTGAACTGACAAAATTCTACATTGGGGACAGTATTCACATCTACATTTATTTTGTTGCTTAAAAAATCGATATGTTTACAAAGACTGCTCATCCCTATTGCAAAACATGTCACCATTTCGCGTCTCAACCAGCAAAGTTAGACTCTAAAATGTATGTAATAGAGTCTAAATTGAAAATCAAACACATTCAATCTCGATAAATAGGGGTAAAATTAAACATGGCGTAGTCCGTATTTATGGGCAATAATTAAGATCTTTGAAGTTTAGCTTATTATCCCAGTATGTTATCACAGTATTGGCATTTGTTTTATGACTTTTGATTTATTGAACAATGATTGTAATTATGTAACTCTTAATGAGGGTTCTTGTTATCAAATAATTAAAATTGGAGTGTCTGTTTGTAATTTTAAATTAATAGCACTAATTGATATGCACTAAATGCATATGAATGTACATATATGTGGGATGAATGAAATACAAGATGTGTGAAAGGGAGTTTAAAAGAGGGCAACACTAATTTGAAAAAAGGTAGTTTAGTTTAAAAATGGAAGAGAAGACGTAGGACGTTAAAAAACAGTTATAAGAAATAAAAATATTAAGAAGTTTCTTTAAATTTTATTTTACGACATATATAAACGGCATGTATATAAAAAAAATGGCTGTTCTAGCTTTTCTCTAAAACGGCTATACCGATTGTGACGGGGCTTTCACTTCTATGCTGCAATATTATAAGGAGTAACTTAGGCTACGTTGATTTTAAAATATATCCCAGAGAATAGGTCCCAGATCGTACCAGGGGTGCGTTCCCGTGGACGGCCCAAAAAGCGCTAGCTGGACATTCTGGATATGAGTGATAAGAGTCTCACTGTGGAGGTGGAGATGCTCAAGACCGGGCGAAATGGAAGGTTTTAAGTTGGAAGGCTTACCCTGGCACAAGGCGCGTTAGCGACAGGCAGAAATAAAAAGAACGAAGGCTACGTTTTATCCCGGAAAATGTACTCTTCCCGTGCGGAATTCTTGCTTTCTACCTGCCCTTATCCCACCTTAATGGGAGGTCGGCGCAACACACTTTTTCAAGCATGTTGCAGAAAGGATTAGGTTAAGTTTTTACGACCGGCTGCCTGCCTGACGCTAATCCCCCTTGGGGGATCCAGTCCCGGACAAATTAAATTAGAAAATTCGCTTTGCCCGAATTGGGAATCGAAGCCACGACCTCCCGGTCCACAGCCCACATATGCTGCCACTAGATCAAGGAGGCGACTAAAATAACATAACCTACCATAGTAATGGAATAATTTCATTTTTTTAATATTATGTTTTTCTCAATTTCGCAATTTCTGTCAGACAAATGTTTAAATGAGTGAATGCACTTAAATTGGATAAATAAACTCAAAGGTGCCGCCGTCGTTCTCGGAAAAACATCTATTTTTAATGAAGACTGCACATATAAAACAGAATTTTAATGTGAGATTTTTCAACTGTGGCTTTACTTTTAAGATCACTAAAAATAGTTTTTTAAAATATTATGATCGTCTCCACTATTCTAAGTCTAAGGCTGAGATCTATAGAGCGAACTTCGACTAAGTCTAAGTCAAAGTCACGAAATGCTGACTGAACGGCTGTGAAGCGAAAGACCGCGGACGTGGCCCACAAATATGTGTTTCAAGTCTGGCTGTTGTAAGACCGGAAGTCTCTTATAGTCTCTGACACCCACGATGCAGGTTATAACTAGGGTCACGACTAGGTGTGTGACTGTTGGGTGTATTTATTTATTTTAATAATACTGCCTACACAGATTTAAATTTCTTAGTATTTTGACACACAAATGCCCTTTGAAGATTCAGACGACTCTAATTTAAAATACCAGTGAGGGAGTAAATTTTTGGTACTGTACGATGCTCGGAGTTCGTATTGCCCAATTATTTGGTCGATTGCTTCCAGTTCAATTTATTTCGTTTGCGACGATTTTTCTCAAAATCCAACCAGTTGTCTGCCGAAATGATTTCTATTTCACGTGTTTCTGATCAAAGGCACGTTCATGATATGAATCGAGAATTTATTCCAGTTAGCACGTGTGATGTTTTTGGATCTCCACTTTTAACTGACATTTACAATCATTAAAGTTTGACATTTAATTCTGGAAATCGTTGGGGAAGGCCTATGTTCAGTGATAGAAATAATATGGCTGATGATGGGGTTCACAGGCATATGGCCTGTGAACCGGGAGGACCTGGGTCCCAGGTTGATTTCTAACATTATTTACCCGGGATTAGATCTCCCAGATGTGGGTTGTCGTCAGGCAAGCTAAAAGTAAAATAGACCTAGCCTAAATCCTTTCAGGCACATGACTGAAAAAGTGTGTTGCGCCGACCCCACATTAAGGTGGGATAATGGTAGGTAGAAATAAAGAAAGTTGGAGATGGATTATACTTAAAGAAGGGGAACTACGAGCCATCTATTTATCATCTATGACGTCACAGAAAACATAGGCAGCGGAACTGTTATCGTTCACGTAACCTCAACAAAATTACCGCAATACCGATTTTTTATTAATATAAAATAATTTATATTCAGCAGTGGATGTCCTATGCCTGATGATGATGATGAAAATAATTTTATTTTAGGGTCACTTATAGCTCCGTGATAAATCTCTATTTATCTCGATTTAAAGATAAGAGTGAGCTGTAAGATAAATGGAGTTTTGGAGGCGGCACATATATATGTTACATAAGCGTATGCGCCACTGGAGGCCGAGCCGCCCGTGACTATTTAACTCTAGATTAGTAATAACGCTGCGATTCGCCCTTAAACATAAAATCCAAAATAATCACAAAATCTCTTCTAATAAGTTCTAATATAACTTAGAAATTAAATTAATAATAAAGGAGAATCGATTTTCATCCACAAACTCTATTTTGGTACAACGAAGTATATTATTTAAAACTTTCTCATCGAGAATTTAACTAATCTTGACTGACGTAGCAGGCATTTGAAATGCATTTAAAGCATTAAATTCATATTCAAAAGCTATTTTAAAGCTATTTGCTTCAGTGGAAACTGAATCTAACATGTTAGGTTGTTTCTTGTGATTTTATTTCACTATCAGTTATCAGTTTCATTTTGAACGTTTAAACTTTTTTATTTTTTGATATCTGGTAATAAGTTAATATTAGTTCATGATAGCCAGAATTATTAATGAAATCTTTGTGCACAGTAACCATGTTTAGGGCGACTTGCAGCGCTAATATTCGACAGCCTCCGTGGCACAGCGGGTGAGTAGCCGGCTATGAAGCGAGAGGGCGCGGGTTCGATTTCCGCATTGAGACATTAATTGTGTGGCCCATAGATATTTGTTTCAAGTCTGGGTGTTGGCAGATCGATAATCTCTCATAGTCTCTGACACTCAGGATACAGGTTATACCTAGTGTGGGGTCAGGACTAGGTGTGACTGTTGGGTGTATTTATTATTTTATTATTATTATACTGGTCTAGAGTCACACCTTATCTCGATTTATCCTACAGCTCACTCCTATCTTTAAATAGGAGAGATTCGAGATTCAAGATTTAGGATAAATAGAGTTTTGTCGCGGAGCTACAAGTGACCCTGAACGTTTAAGCCCATGTAAATATGGTCAAGATCTAATCTTTTGTGATAATAATTAATAATGTTTTGTGGAGTAAAGACAATAAGCTCCTTAACGAATAAAAACATAGGCGTCGCATTTGGATTATTCTTTAACAAAATACGTCTCATAACTAAATTACGTTTAACAAAACTTGAAAAATTTACTTTTAAAGGTCATTAATACATTTTTCCTAAGTTTATTCCCTTTTCCACACATTTTTGATGCCTACGTAATGTTACTACTACCTATATTTGCTTACTTTACCCGTCGGAGGCGGCACATATATATGATATGTTACATAAGCTTATAGGCCGCCGGAGGCCGAGCCGCCCGTGACTATCTACAACAATACTATTGTTCTATTGTATCATATTATTTCTACTGTATTGTAGCTCAAAATTCTAAATTCGTATTAGATAAAAATAATAAGCTAGGAGTCTTTGACTCCAGAAACCCTATGAGGAAATAGTTCAAGGAATTTCAATACCGATTACTTTGATTTGTCTTTAATCAATTCACTAACTACTATGGTTTCGTGTCATGAGTCATGACCTCTCCATTTTCCTTTATTATATTTTCGCAAAAGGCGCATCCACATTGTTTTATATTGTTTACGACTAACGTGTTGATGAACTAAAGTTAGGCAGCCTCCGTGGCGCAGCAGGCGAGTAGCCGGCTGTGAAACGTGTGGTCGCGGGTTCGATTCCCGCACCGAGAGAAATGTCTGTGTGGCCCATAGATATCTTTCGGGTCTGGGTGTTGTGAGACCGCAATTCTCTCGTAGTTTCTGATACCCACGATACAGGTTACACCTAGTGTGGGGTCAGGACTATGTATGTGACTGTTGGGTCCATTTATTTATTTATAGTAATGATTGAAATAAAACTTGTTATTACGGATTTTATCGCAATTTGGTTCTATTTTTAGGCCCGACGTTTCGAAGGCTTTAGAGCCTTCATTGTCAGTTGTCAAAATTGTTAGTTTTAATATATCTATCTTCATTTTAAAATCGTAAAAACATCAAAAATAAAAACATTTTTTTATAGCAGAGACTGGCAAACGAGCAGATGGGTCACCTGATGGTAAGTGATCTCCACCGCCCATAGACACCCGAGAATCAAAAAAAAATATGGGTGCGTTGCCAAAGGATGGAATGGAAGGGGAGGGTAAAGGGATTGGGAAAGGGAGGGAGAATTGGGCTACCGGAAATCTCACTCACCGAACGAAACGCGACAGCGAGCTGCCACTTTACGTCGGTTTTCTGTGAGACAGTGGTATCAAACCGGTCGAGCCGGCCCATTCTTGCTGTAGACGTAATTGTCTACAGCGTAGCTCTACCACTCAAAAAACATCAACGTAAACAAAATATCCTTAAAAACAAGTTTTATTTCAATGTATAAGATTCGCGTCGCCTCCTTGGTCTAGTGGCAGCATGTATGGGCTGTAGACCGGGAGGTCCTGGGTTCGATTCCCAGGTCGGGCAAAGCAAATTTTCTAATTTAATTTGCCCGGGACTGGACTCCTCAGAGGGGGTTGACGTCAGGCAGGCAGCCGGTCGTAAAAACTTAGCCAAATCATTTCTGCAACATGCTTGAAAAAGTGTGTTGCGCCGACCCCACATTCAAGTGGGATAAGGGCAGGTAGAAAGTATAACATTCGCGTAAACCTAAGAAAGCATAGAAATGATTAGCAATACTTTGATACCCAAAATCGAAATAGTAAATTAAAGCAACCAATCATATTCATAAGTCCATAAAAAAACTTGACTTTCTATGGATATAACGTATTTAAATAAAAAGTCATCCTATTTTTCGTGTTTTGATATGCTCAATTTTAGATGTTTATGTTATACCTTAACATGTTATTTGTTACATTCTGTTCCAACAGAAAAACAAACATTGCGCAATTTTAGTTTTAATATTTAGAAAAGTCTATCCTAAGCGTGTTTCATTGAAAATACATTCAAATCTGGGATTCTGTAATGTTTCGATTTAGCGTATAGACAGACCCCGAGGCGTGAGTTAAGAAAATAAGGCAAGAGTGATTTTAGTGAACCAGATTACGCATCCATTGTGTGTAAGCTGAAAAAATCGGCAACGAAACAAAACTCAACAGTGATTTTTAGAACAATCAACATTTGGTAGAAACATAAATGCCTATATTATGTACTTGTACGCTGCGTTTTTAGTTTAAGCGTGGAAAAAACCTCATCGCCCTTATAACGCCTCAGCACATGAACCGCTACGCCTTGTCTTGCAATATTAATAAAAGAAAAACGGTTTTAAAATTGTGTATGTATTACCAGTAATTAAAATTGCCAAATTATCTGAAAATTATATTTTGATACAGTTTTAAAATTTCTTTTCAAACACATTTACTTATTCTCAACTTCTCTTCACATTGGATATTTTTTGGCTTGGCACGGAGCCTGTTGGTAAGTATGGTGTAATTCATAAATATATTACGTGACTGCGTCGGTGGCGTGGTTGTATTTTGTTATCACTACCGTCCTGAGGTTAGGGTTTGATCCCCGGGTCGGGCAGTGATATTGGATGATTCATATCAGCCCCGAGTCTGGAATTTATGCTTGATATGGCGATAGGCTCGCCTCCCTATAACATTTGGGGCGGAACTAACCTCGGCAAGTTCTAGTTCACTAGTGCACCTCTGCCTACCCCTTTTGAGGATACAGATGTAAGCATGTATGTATTATGTATGTTTTACTTCTCGGTCGCTTGAATTATCCTGCCTGTCGTTACTACTTCACGCTCAAACCAAAGCTTCTATAATATATTACTTAGTCATACAATAAAGTCTTTTATTTTCCATTCTACATTTATCCGTACTCATTTAAATTCCCATAAACCGTCGATGTTTAATCGCGACAGTTTTGCACGGAATGTCCTGTCGTGTGCACCCAACCGCGTCCGGGCGCACTGTCCTCTTTCATGTTCCATCACGTGGAAAATGAATTATGCCTCCAATTTATCCAATACCCCCTCCTTGGGATGAGTGTAGCCTAGTTTATTTCAATACAGTTAAATGTGCCGAAATTGCTCGAGTTCGGCGGCACAAAAGAATTCCCATCAATTCTTTTTTGTCGATAAAGGTTTGTTAGAGGTTAATTATCGTTTGTTTTTTTGGATTTTCTAGGAATGGACTACTTCACATTTCTTACACCATTTTCTTTATATTCGTCTTCGTTTTACTTCATAGTTATTAAAGAACATTTTAACATGCAGATTCATAGTTTTTGATATAAGAAAAAGAACAGACGAATTGAGGACCTTCTCCTTTTTGGAAGTTGGTCGATAACTGAAACCGAATCGTAGTCAAACGAATCGAGTGTCAAAACTAAGGGGCGGTGTACTGAAGTCACTTTACCGTGCTCGTATAAGAAAGCTTTATTCGATGCATTCATCAATATATTATACCCTAGATGAACAGTTCTTTGCAAATATCCTCCTAAAAAGTGGTAAGAGAAATAAAACAAAGAAAACGATCACAAGTTGTAATTAAATCAACACAAATATAACTCTAAGCACGTGTTATAAAGTAGGTTTTTAAACGAAATGAGCAAGCGTTCATAATTTGAATTTTGAAATTTAGAATTCTATCGACGTCCGATTGTAGGCAAAACGAGTGATTAAGCACTTCTTTGTTGTCCCATTTTCCGAGCGTCAACTGTGCATCTAGGTAAATAATATATCGATGGATGCATTACCTAGATCCAAATAAAATTGTTTATCCAATTTTTGCATCCAAATTGTTTATCGCTAATCAACTTGTTATTATGTCCATACTTGCCTGTCTGTCGTCAAATTCAAATATATAATGTAAATTATAATTATTAATCCTAATTTAAAAATTTACTTGTGTTGACTTGTCATAAGTGCTTTTTTACATGCCTACGTGATCAATAAAGATTTTTATTTATTTTATTTTTATAACTCCATTTTGCTTCAACAACCATCTCCACGAATTATTTCTATCAATTACCAAACTAACCTCAACATCGAACAAACACGCCAAATGAAAAAGCAAAACAAATTAAAAATTCATTTCGACTATCTTCGTATAATTCGGGATTCTTCAACGGCACCGTCTATTGAATTAATTTTATTATGTTGATTGTAAATTGAGAATGAATCAGAATTGCAAATGCGATGGACGTATTCTGTAACGAAACGAGTTGCGTTAACGCTGTTACGTTCGACATTCGATTATCGTATGATTATCGATGTTCGTTGTTAAGGTTCCGTAGCCAATTAGCAAAAGCAAAACCATTTTATTATATTTTATTTTATTATATTTTTGAGCGCCTCCACGGTCTAGTGGCATCATATATGGGCTGTAGACCGGAGGTCCTGGATTGGATTCCCAGGTCGCACAAAGCGAATTTCTAATTTAATTTCCCCGGGACTGGATTCCTCAGAGGGGATTGACGCAGGCAGTCAGTCGTAAAAACTAAGTCAAATCCTTTTTGCAATATTCTTGAAAAACTGTGATGCGCCGACCCCACGTTAAGGTGGGATAAGGACTGGTAGAAAGAAAACGATATTTTTTTATTGCATAGATGCATTACGAGTATCTTCAAATAGACCTTTAAAACCAAATATTGATGTTTCTAAGTTAGTTATTGCTTTAATTGAATTTAAAACCGTAACCATTGTATCTCCCTCTAGCTTTTAAACTTTGAAGCGAAAAAAGGTAGTACAGCATAGAGAGTATTTTCAACGGATATTGTTTTGAAATACAAATGTTGAGTAATTTTAACAAAACAGGTTTAAGAAATATTCACGACTACTACAGAACCCTTTACTTTTATACTTAGACTGGACTTGGTTGGTTTTTTCACGTAAATGTCGCGAATGCTTAATTTCGGTTGTTGCCTTTTGTATTTTCGCATGTAAATACGGATCGTTAATTATTGTTGCATTTTCAAACATGAAAGAGACGGCGAATCAGGTTGAAAAGAGACGCAAACAACGAAAACTGATCGAAAGCGCAAACCTTTATTAAAGAGATGACAATATTTAAAGAACCTTTTTGATGTGGACAATGAATGGAAATAAATATTTTTTTAATTCTGGAATGTGTTTTACTTGCAAGCTTACTTACTTGCAAGATTCATGAAATTTTAAATTTAAATCATCATCATCATCAGCCACAGGACATCCGCTGCTGAACATAGGCCTCCCCCAAAGATTTTCACATCAACCTGTTTGAAGCGGCCTGCATTCAGCGAAATAAACTTAAATAGGTAAAAGTAAATACAAGTTCTTTGCTAATTAAATACTAGGTTTTGCTACTAATTATTGCCACTTAGTTCCCGTAGAAATTTCTCAAAAACTTTTCATACGGGGACAGTACATTTTTCCGGTACATAAAGTAGCCATAAACACTTTTCGATAGGCAAGCTAATATAGGGGTGTTTGTAAATAATCAATATTTGAATAATCACAAATTTAAAAACTTAACGGACCGACTTCAAATCTGATCAAGACCAAATTTGAAATAAGCTCTATCGCATATAAAAATAATTTTGAAGATCGGTCCACATTCGGCGGAGATATCGCGTAACATACATAAAAAAGTAGAGACGAATTGAGGACCTTCTCCTTTTTGGAAGTCGGTCGAAAAAAATATATCACATTTGGTTATCGCATAAGTGAAGGTAAATTTGCCACGGTCTTAGCAAAATTGGAAGTAATACATTACTATTAAAAAAAACTAAACTGACTGACTTCCAATTTACCGATCGTGACCAAATTTACCTGTATATGGGACCACCCTTGAAATAAGCTCTAACGAACACAAAAAGAATTTTGAAAATCGGTCCACATTTGGCGGAGATATCGAGTAACATACATAAAAAAACAGACGAATGAGGACCTTCTCCTTTTTGGAAGTCGATCGAAAAAAATATATCACATTTGGTTATCGCATAAGTGAAGGTAAATTTGCCACGGTCTCAGCAAAATCGGCAGTAAATATACATTAATAAAAAATAATTCAATTTGAATCACTTTGATAGTTAAATTTCATTAAAAAGAGGGGCATGTAAGCAATTTATTGGCTACAATACTGAAATCCCTTTAAACCTCGTGAGTTGCGAGCGCTACGAAGGGCACCACTCAACCCTTTGAGATAATGTTTAACTTAGCGAATTCAATTTGTTATTTGTATGTCTGTACTTACGTGTAGCCTATCACAAAATTAGCTTTGATCAATAAAATTAAGTTGATATTTGATTTTAAAGGTGATGTCACTGCCTCGCTGGCGTAGTAAGCGGTATTCCGGGCGCAGTACGAATCTCGTCTCGTGTTTGATCCCGGGTCGGGCAAAGTGATATTGGATTTTCGACCAAATTCCAAAAAGGAGGAGGTCCTCAATTTCTCTGTATTTTTAATAACAGAGTCGATGCTATCATACGTTTCGTAGTCATTGATCAGAATAAGTCCACTCTATTGCAGGTCGAGAACTGTTATTTTAAATAGGATAACACCAAAGATATTTAATAATAGGAGGAGCCAGTTTCTGCACAAAAAGTTTGATCTCAAACGACATTAACGCCGTCCTCGTAGAGTAGCAAAAATATTTACAACACTGTTTTAACGACATATTTTCGGACATAACACGGTAGGTGCTAGGTGTCATACTTAATGACGAGTTGTTGCCATGGCGTCATGTATAACAAGATATCGAACCTAACTACGATAACGAGATTCGACAACAGAGGGCGCTTATTAGAAGATAAATAAATTTCTAGAATCATCTAAGAAAAAAAAAACTTTTTTAAAGTTAAATACACTATCTATTACGAAGATAAAACTATAGGTCGCTCTATTTTTTTTACTCTAACGCGATATGCGAGATCGTATTGTTCAACTCGGCGTAATTTCTTTGAAAATAATTTATTTCTTGCAATACGACGACGTCCTGTCGTATGAATGCATCGATATATTATTTACCTACATGCACAGTTGACGCTCGGAAAATGGGACAGCAAAGGAGTGCTTAAGCACTTCTATTGCCTACAATCGGACGCCAATAGAATTCTAAATTTCAAAATTCAAATTTAAGAACGCTTGCTCATATCAATTAAAAAGCTACTTTATAACACGTGCATAGGGTTATATTTGTGTTGATAGAATTAGAACTGGTGATCTTTTTTTTTGTTTTGTTCCTAAGACCACTTTTTAGGAGGATATTTGCAAAGAACTGTGCATCTAGGTATATTATATTGATGCATGAATGTATCAAACTGTACTGTGTGACAGGTGACTAATGAATGACCACTTGGTCAAAAGTTGTGGATCACGAGTTTTGTGGATATGCCCGGTCTAGATCTATACTTTTTAATGTCTTTGGCTGGCATTGAAGATGTGTTTATTTTGCGGCCGTTTGAAGAAGCCTACACCACCAAATTCATAATTCGTATTTTCTTGCATCAACGCTGTTAATTCGATATGAATTTGTATTGTCTGCCTTTGATTGACTTATGAGGTCGGCGGTTTCTCATAAATATTAATATTTTGACGGATTTTCGGCATTTATTGATGTACGGTTAGGTTTCGTGTTGTGCTTTTAAGTTTCAATATGACTGTTTTGACATTTGAACCTATTACTGTTAAAAACATACATAACATACATAAGCTCACGCCTGTATCCCCGAAGAGGTAGGCAGAGGCGGACTAGCGAACTTGAACACCCATTTCGCCGAGCTTAGTTCCGTCCCAGATGTGATAGGGGGCGAACCTATCGCCATATCGGGCACAAATTCCTGTTAAAAACATCAAATAAAAACAAATGTTTTGAGATTTTAGTAGGATCGTTATCCGGCTGAGGTAAAATAATCTTATACGAATGCAGCTTTCTTTTTTTTACGTGTCTTTATCCCACCTTAATGTGGGGTAAGTTTTAAAACCGGCTGCCAGCCTGATATCAATCCCCTCTGAGGAATCTAGTCCCGGGCAAATTCAATTAGAAACTTTGCTTTTCCCGACCTGGGAATCAAACGCAGGACCTCCCGGTCCATAGCCCATATATACTGCTACTAGATTAAGGAGGTCACATTATACGAATGCAGCAATGAAGTCTACATATATTATGATACGCTAGTACACTAGTTCAACTCTACCGTCACCTTCCGGGATACAGGTGTGAGCCTATGTATACGTACATACCCTCACGCTTGCGTCCTCAAAGGCGTAGGCAAAGGCGAACTAGCAAACTAGAATAAACATTTCGCCGAGCTTATTCCATCCCAGATATGATGGAGGCGAGCCTATCGCCATATTAGGCATAAATTCCAGACACTGGCCTGATACTGAAAAATTCAATCCAGTATCCCTGTGCCCGACCCGGGAATCGTACCCGAGACCTCTGGACGATAGGCGTACCGAAATACAACCACGTCACCGAGGCTTAATATTACAATTGATAAAGTCTCTACTGAAGTACACTTAGGTAATATTTCTAGGTCACTTTTGATTTATGTCCGTTTCCTGTTAAGCTACATAAATTCATTATGGTCTCTGGCATAGCGCCATACATTATGCAATAGATATATTTTTATTATTGTTACTAAAATTGTTGTTCATTTCTAAGACCATGCTTGATATAATAGTCATATAGTTTCGTTTTAGATATTTAACTGACGGCTGATTTTTAAATGGCCAGATAGATTTTATCTGCGGAATAGTTTGACACTTGATGGTTGATGTATGAAATATATTCTGTCAAACCACAAATTAGGGTTTTTTCTGATAATCGAACAGATTCGTCAAATTATTTTCCCCAATTATTTTCCCCGTTTTCAAACTATAAAGTAATCGCAGAATGTCATTACTCTTTTGTACCGTGATAGTTTAGCATTTCAAAAGCATATAACTATGGTTGGGTTCAGGTGAAAATCAGCGAAAAAGCAAGGAAAAGGCTAAAAATCATTTAGTGTGTAAGTTAACTGTTAAATTTGTTTTTGAGTAATAAAGCCACGCTATAGCCTTTAACGTCTACTGCATGTATGGGCCGGCTCGACCGGTTTGATACCACTGTTTCACAGTATACTGACGTAAAGTGGCAGTTTGCTGTCGCGTTTCGTTTGGTGAGTGAGATTTCCGGTAGCCATTTCCCCCCCTCCTATTCCCAACCCGTTGTCGCTCCACTTCCATTCCCTCTTTTTAGGTTGGCAACGTACCTATGATTCTATTTATGGCTTGGGTGTCTTTGGGCGGTGGAGATCACTTACCATCAGGTGACCAAACTGCTCGTTTGTCAGTCTCTGCTATAAAAGTTGCAGTTTTCTTTCTTTCTTTATTATCTGAATATTTTTGTAATCTTATTCAGTCAAATAATAATACTTGCTACAGCGTAGCTCTATCACTCAATCTTGTTTCAAAGTTATACACAAACAATATCCGCGGATTTCACCGTTTTTAATATGATAGCGAACATAAGCAATATTGATCAAAGAAGCCAATTTCAATTTGTGGTTATGAAACGCGATATAACATTCTAGTATCGTACGGTAAATGTAATTGGTAATCATTTTATTGGCTTCTAAGGGTAGAGCAGATGGCCTGGTGGTAAATAGTTACCATCGCTTATGATAATATGCAAATATGGAGCAATAATAAAACCATAATACAATTTGGAATTGTAATGGTATTAGATGTGAAATAGATAATTATTAATTTTCCAATAATGGTACGAATTACGAGTGTTGTATTTCGTAGCGCTTGCTACGACATTTCGTAGATATCAAAATATTCTACGTCGTAGAGTCTATGATATTGATTTGGCGTTCGTGGGAGACAATTTTTATTTACATGACGCCCCAGCGATATAGGCTGATATTGAAAAAAATCAATATCACTTAGCCCAACCCGGGGATCGAACCCGAGACAACTATGCCACAGGGCCAGTCAAATTTAAAAAGGTTTTTTTCCATTATACAATATCCCATAGTTGGAAAAGCTTATCATTAAGGTCCCTGTAGCACGATTTTGGCACAGAACCCTAAAAATCGTATATTCGGCATAAAAGAAAAATACGCTGGCAATCAACATTGTCACTCAATTCCGTTGACAAGTGGACAAGACGGTCTCACAGCCGCATTTGAATTGCAAACATCGACCACGCTGACAAAGAAAACAAGACAATTAATTCCGAAACACCACTCTGGGTACTGTTGTAGGTGATGCGAGAGTGGTAGAGCAAGATAGAATATGAATTTGAGTGGTAGAGCCATGCTGTAGTCATTTACGTCTACAGCACGAATGGGCCGGCTCGACCGGTTTGATACAAATGTCTCACAGAAAACCGACGTAAAATGGCAGTTCACTGTAGCGTTTCGTTTGGTGATTGAGATTTTCGGTGGCCCAAACTCCACCCTCCTTTTCCCAATTCCCATTCCCGTCCTCTTCGGTTGGCAATGCACCCATGTTACAACACTTTTATCTTGAATGTCTATGGGCGGTAGAGACCTACGGTCTGAGCAGGAAAATTTCTGACAACCGTAAATGTATTCGAATTCGATGCGAGTCTATGAAATTTGTATGAAATATTAACCAAACGTCATCAGTGCGCAGCGAACTCGAATACATTTACATTTACATTAGTTTTTCGTGCTCGGGTTACTGCTCGTTTGCCAATTACTGCTGTAAAAAAAATCACGATCCGATATTGACACATTGTAAGTCCTTCGCTAGCCCCTTATTCTTATATCCTCTTATTCTCACTGTAAACATATATGAAATTCACCGACGTATTCACGTTACTTGGAACTAGAGGGTTACGATCCACAGTTTGAAAACCATGTCCAAGATAATCCCATCTTCCAATTTTCACACATAGTTGTATTACTGCCTCGTCGGTGTCGGTGGCGTGTTGGTATTTCGGTACGACTACGGTTCTGAGGTCTCTGGTTTGATCTCGGGGTCGGGCAGTGATATTAGATTTTTCTATATCAGCTCGAAGTATGGAATTTGTGCCCGATATGGCGATAGGCTCGCCCTCTATCACATCTGGGACGGAACTAAGCTCCGCGAAATGTTGTTCTAGTTCGCTAGTGCGCCTCTGCCTACCCCTTCGGGGATACAGGCGTGAGCTTATCTTATGTTATGTTAGTTGTATTACTCTCTAACCTTCAACTACACTGTTGATGTTTAATCAACTAAGTAGATACGTTGAGGTCCGTTTGGTTGAATGCTGGAGGTAGATATAGTTTGTTTAACTGGGCGACTGCATGGCGGGATTTTTCGAGAGTCACCTAACAACCTGGACGCCGCAAAATACAAAAGAATAAACATTTTCGCAAATGAAGAACGTTGGAGTAACATTTATGTTTTTGTTACGCTTTAAATGGGTTAAACTTATGATGAATTGGGTTAAGTTTTACAATTCGAGTTTGTGTTTAAATAAACTTCTGGAATACTCGTGTTTAAAATTGCGGCTTAAGGGTACTTACGACTCATATTAATTCTGAGGGGAAGATAGGAAAATCTGTCAAGATAAGAAAGTATGATCAAGAAGCAAATCTAAGGATCTGCGACAGGACAAGCAGGTGAATGAAGCTGGCATAGGGATACAACTGATAGGAACACACCTATACCGATCCAACCATCAAGGTATGTTGCAAGTTCCTCGGGAAAGCCGTATACTTAGCTGATCCAACTTTGTCAGGCTTTAATCATTCGGCCAACAATTTTTTGTTGGTTTTGATAAACATTCTTGAGTGGTATTTCATTCTTGAGTGGTAGAGCCACGCTGTAGACAGTAACGTTTACAGCACGAATGAACCGACTCGACCAATCTGATACTACTGTCTCACGGAAA
The DNA here is from genome assembly GCA_036417725.1 of Clanis bilineata. Taxonomy (NCBI): domain Eukaryota; kingdom Metazoa; phylum Arthropoda; class Insecta; order Lepidoptera; family Sphingidae; genus Clanis; species Clanis bilineata. Next base: position 14,813,655 of record CM071154.1, on the reverse strand, counting down.
ACCGACGTAAAGTGGCAGCTTGTTGTCGCGTTTCGTTTGGTGAGTGATATTTCCGGTGGCCCATTTCCTCCCTCCCTTTCCTAATCCTTTTCCCTCCCCTTCCATTCCTTAATTTTGGGTTGGTGACGCAGCCATGATTCTGTGTCTTCGGCGACTATGAGTGGTGGAGAACACTTACCATTAGATGACCCATCTGATCGTTGGGCAGTCTCTGCTATAAAAAAAAACATAGGTTAATCAAAACCAATGATAAAACTGAAATAAAAATGTTTATTCATATAAAATACCATTATTTAAATTCGTCGTTAAAACAGCGCATATAGAACAATTTATTCAAGATAGCGAAAGCAAGCAAAGAAAATATCCAATCTTAATCTGGTGCAGTAGTGTCTGTTTGCAACATAGTACACGGTAGCAAAGTGAGCCGTGCTCTTCCCGTGTCGGTTACGTTACGGCCCCTGATTCGGTGCATATCGACATGGATGTATATAGTTTCTACCTAAAACAGTGTTAGGGCCGTTGCACATGAATAAATAGAGACAAAATTACAATATAAATACAGAGGCGAGATATTTTCTAATATATGGCATGAATATTAATGTGAACTAGGAGGTCATAGAATCCGATAAGGTACGATCATATTAAGTGGTCTTTAATTCAAATTTAATTTAATTCAAAAACGTTACTTTAACTGCTTACGCAGCGCACGTAACAGAAAATCTCAAAAGGAATAATTTAGCACCATTATTGCAACATTTTTCATTGATGCCCCGATCTTATTAGTCATAGCGTGATTATATATTGCATATAGCCTTCCTCAATAAATGGGCTGTCAACACTAAAATATTTTTTCAATTCGAACTAGTAGTTCCTGAGATAAGCGCGTTCAAACAAACTCTTCATTTTTATTATATTAGTATAGATTAATTCTCATTTATGTTATACTATATTCGCCTCCTTGGTCTAGTGGCAGTATATATGGCCTGTGGGCCGGGAAATCCTGGGTTCGATTCCCAGGTCGGGCAAAGCAAATTTACTAATTTAATTTACCCGTGACCAGATCCTTCAGAGAGGGTTGACGTCGTGCAGGCATCCGGTCGTGAAAATAAGCCAAATCCTCTCCGCAACATACTTGAAACAGTGTGTTGCACCGGCCCCACGTTAAGGGCAGGTAGTAAGAAAGATTAACTCTCATTTAATCGGTCACATTGCGTTTTTAAGTACTCCCCCTTATATTTCCGGCGTCTCACACCGGCTGCAGAATGCAAAGCTTTAAGCTCGCTTTGAATACATCCGTTCTACGTGTCGAGTGTTGTTGCTTACTTTTTAAGCTCGCTCGTGAAGATACTTGTTTTATGTTTTGAATTAAGTACGACCGGACATCTGCTTCGAAAGTGGAAACTTTGTGGAGCTTTCTTAAGATGTGAGGTTGGTATTGGAATTCGATTACATGATACATTTTATTATTAATACGTAAAATAAATTAAAACATAAGCTCACGCCTGTATCCCAGAAGGGGTAGGCAGAGGCGCACTAGCGAACTAGAACACCCACATTTCGCCGAGCTTAGTTCCGTCCCAGATGTGATAGGGGGCGAGCTTATCGCCATATCGGGCACAAGTTCCAGACTCCGGGCCGATATGGAGAAATCCAATATCACTTTGGCCGACGCGGGGATCGAACCCGAGACCTCAGAACCGTAGTCGTACCGAAATACCACCACGCCACCGAGGCAGTCAAATAAAATAAATTATAAATTATAGTGGCTTATTATCAATTGTTATTTTAAATTAGTCAAGATTTCGTAATATACATCACAAGCGAAGGATCAATATATTGAATAAAGAAAAATTCCGACGAATTGTTAACCTCCTCCTTTTTTTGAAGTCGGTTAAAAAGTACAATACATTACACAAGTTCACAATCCCGTTTTATGTTCCGATCCTCAGTGAAAATACACCTTTATATACTTATTGTAAAGTGATTAAGGATGATGATTGAAGATATATTAACTAAAGGAAATATAAAAAGTACCCTTAACCAACGCGAATGTATGAAGAGATTGATGAAAGTAGATGAAGCGAAAGTAGTGTGTCAGAATCGGGCGAAGTGGAAATCCATAGTCTCTGCCTACCCCTATGGGATACAGGCATGATATTATGTATGTATGTATGATTAAGGATAGCATAATTAAACCTAATCGTAATTAGTAACTATACATGAAGGAAAAATATTACACGAAAATGACAATAATGGGACAACTGGCACGGAAATGGCTGTATCCCTTGTCCAATGGGACAACTGGTACAAATGCCAATCGTCCAATTGCAGGACAAATCAGTGGGACTAGAAGGATAGCAGAGATTGGCAAACGAGCAGATGGGTCACCTGATGGTAAGTGATCTCCAACGCCCATAGACACCCAAGACACAAAAAGAATCATGGGTGCGTTGCCAACCTAAAAGGAGGAAACGCGACAGCAAGCTGCTACTTCACGTCGGTGTTCTGTGAAATAGTGGTATCCAACCAGTCGAGCCGGCCCATTCGTGCTGTAGACATTACTGTCTATACAGCGTGGCTCTACCACTCACGTGCTAAATAGCATTAAACCTAGTCTGAGGACAGAACTATGTCATTGTTTTCTTTTTATTTTACAACTGTACCTTAAAATACTTTTATTTTTAAAAAACAACTGCCCCTTGAAAAAGCATTAACCTCACGAAATTGCGTAGTTTCATTCAAAACCGCCCCTTGAATAGGCAATCACTTAAAAAACTCCTTTATCGTTCCCGCAGGAGATGTAGCGGGTCGGTCCATTAATTAATTCCTTAACCGGACTGATAAATAAGGGATACTTAAGTACATTATCGTCCCTTGCCAAACTGTATCGTTAGTTTGGCAGAATGGGTAATGTGTGTGAATCATTTAGAAAGGCCTTGTTCAAGATTTCTGGTTTTTTTTTTATAGCAGAGACTGGCATACGAGCAGATGGGTCACCTGATGGTAAGGGATCTCCACCGCCCATAAACACCCAAGACACAAAAATAATCATGGATGCGTTGCCAACCTGAAAGGAAGAAATGGAAGGGGAGGGAAAAAGGGATTGGGAAAGCAAGGGGGAAATGGGCTACCGGAAATCTCACTCACCGAACGAAACGCGACAGCAAGCTGCCACTTTACGTCGGTTTTCTGTGAGACAGTGGTATCAAACCGGTCGAGCCTGCCTATTCGTGCTGTAGACGTAATTGTCTACAGCGTGGCTCTACCACTCAAGTTTTTTTGTAGGTATGTGCTAAGTATCTTCGAATATCTTTGCATATATGTTTTTCTAGCTTTTCTTGATGTATTTATGTATGTTTGACAGCCTCCGTGGCGCAGAGGGTAGTTGGGTGTGAAGCGAGACGCCGCGGATTCGATTCCCGCACCGAGACAAATGTTTGTGTGAACAATTCTCTCGTAGTTTCAGATACCCACTATACATGTTAAACCTAGTATTAGGGTCAGGACTATGTTTGTGTTAATCATTATATATAAACATAACATAAGCTCACGCCTGTATCCCCGAAGGAGTAGGCAGAGGCGCACTAGCCAACTAGTACACCCACATTTCGCCGAGCTTAGTTCCGTCCCAAATGATATAGGGGGCGAGCCTATCACCATATCGAGCATAAATTCCAGATATGGAAACATTCAATATCACTTTACCCGACCCGGTGATCGAACTCGAGACTTCAGGATTGTAGTCGTACCGAAATATAACTACGCCACCGAGGCGTAAATATACTGCAATAATGTTTATTATAGAACAATTCGGTCCTAAATTACAAATAATATGTACAATAATTTAAAAGAATCTAGACTATTTTGTCTATTCTTATTTAGTCTTTAGTCTTTTCGACTGACTTTAAAAAAGGAGGAGGTCCTCAATTCGTCTGTTTTTTTTATGTATGTTACGCGATATCTCCGCCAAATGTGGACCGATTTTCAAATTCCAAATTCTTGTGTTCGATTGAGCTTATTTCAACGGTGGTCTCATATAATTGATTTAAATTTGGGCACAAACTGAAGTTGGAAGTCGGTCAGTTAAGTCTTTAAACTTGTTATTATTCCATAATAAAAATATATGAGATCTTCACCGAGGATATAAAAGTAGAGCCAAAACCTCCCACGCTACTGTAAAAATGTAGATACGAAAATTTTGAATTTCCTCAATCTAAAAATTCTGGCGAAAAACTGCCAAATACATTTTCGGCGTGAACGAATTTATTTTCTTCAGCAAATTCAGCAATCGCTAATCAAGTATTCATTCATTCGTAAACCGACGCTGGAAGTTCAATACAGCTGCTTTTTTTAATATTCATCAAACTTGTAATTTGTGTACACAAAACCAAGATGGAATGTAAAGCTTAGCTATCTTGGATACGGATTTAACGTTGGATTGGCTATTTTTGAACATAAGCTCACGCCTTCTTTCTACCGGCCCTTCATCATCATCATCATCATCAGCCATAGGACGTCCACTGCTGAACATAGGCCTCCCCAAAGATTTCCAGATCGACCTGTTAGAAGCGGCCTGCATCCAGCGACTTCCTGCCCTTATCCCACCTTCATGTAGGGTCGGTACAACACAATTTTTCAAGCATGTTACAGAGAGGATTTGGCCTAGTTTTTAGGATCGGCCGCCTGCCTAACGTCAACCCTCAATGAGGGATCCAATCCCGGGCAAATTAAATAAGAGAATGTGCTTTGCTCTATGTTACGCCTATACCCGAAAAGGTTGGCAGAGGCGCACTAGCGAAGTAGAACACTCACATTTCGCCGAGCTTAGTTCCGTCCCAGATGTGATAGGGGGCGAGTCTATAGCCATATTTGTTTCGAGTCTGGGTGTTCTTCACAACAGTTTATGATACAGAGTAAACCTGCTAACGTTGGGAATTTTATATAACTGAGCATAAATATTATAATTATTTGATCAACGTTTCAGAAACTGAAGTTAACTTAAATCATGTCCGTTTACGTCAGTCGTCACCGTCATGCTGGCTTGCGTAATTGCTGCTCACTTCATGTCACTGTGACGTCTCTCATTAAAATGTATCCTGGATGTTAATTTAGGCTGTAAATTATAACAGACGTCGCGTCGTCGAGCTGAAGACATGCGTTTGACGTCACGCCACGAATTAGCACAAGTATATACCGGGTAGGCAGGAAGCAATTTATATATTCAGCGGCCTGAGCAGGAAAATTTCTGACAACCGTAAATGTATTCGATCTCGATGCGCGTCTATGAAATTTTTATGAAATATTAACCAAACGTCATCAGTGCGCAGCGAACTCGAATACATTTACATTTACATTAGTTTTTCGTGCTCGGGCTACTGTTTGCTGAGTAAAGCTTTAGTAATGCATACTATGGTGATGTAATTAATAAGCAGGTGCCAGGGCAATGGCAATTGGTACTTGACAGTGTTCGATTTTATACACATTTTTATATGTCAAATCAAATCAAATCAAAATATTTATTGAATCCATGAAATGTTACTACATTATTTAGATTCCGTCAAAGTTCCTCTACCGCCAGTTCGGAAGGCCGTTTCGGCAGAGAAGAACGGGCAAGAAACTCTGGCGTTGCTCTTTTAAATGCCAGTTGACAATAAATGCTTATAAAGTACCATATACAAAAAAATATATAAATTAGAGCAGCCAAACCACCAAGAAAATGCATACAAATGTTTTTTTGTAGTAATAATTGTATATCAATGATTTGTATGAAACCTGTTTTGTATGAAACAGGTATCCTGTATCCCCGGAGGGGTAGGCAGAGGTAAACTAGCGAACTAGTCCACCCACATTTCGCCGAGCTTAGTTCCGTCCCAGATGTGATAGGGGGCGAGCCTATCGCCATATCGGGCACAAATTCCAGACTCCGGGTTGATATGGAAAAATCCAATATTACTTTGCCCGACTCGGGAATCGAACCCGAGACCTCAGGACGGTAGTCGTACCGAAATACAACCACGCCACCGAGGCAGTCTACCAAATCAATCAGTCTACAAATACATAGAAGTCTTTGCAAAACGCGAACGAAAACGTAATAACTCATTCGAGACTATAATAAGCAAGTAACTTTTTAGATTAACTCCATACGTGAACTTTATCAAATAAAGTAAAAGTGAACTTTTAATACGGCTCCATCAAACGCCGTGAAATCTTCACGGCACATAATTGTCGCCGAAGGCTACTTCCGAGCTTTATGGCGAAATGTACTGAGGAAAATGGCGATGTTATGGCATAAAATGAGATAATAATCTTTCCATGGTTTCAAATTGATAACTGGAAGACGGTTTATAGAATAATCACAAGCTTAAAAACTTATTGAATTGACTTCAAAACATATCTGATCGTGACCAAATTTATATGGGACCACCCTTGGAATAAGGTTTATCAAACACAAAAATAATTTTGAAAATCCGTCCATATTTGGCGGAGATATCGCGTCACATACATAAAAATATAGACGAATTGAGGACCTGCTTTTTCGAAATCGGTCGACAAAACTTATTATAATACATTCATCATAACATAACATAAGCTCACGCCTGTATCCCCGAACGGGTAGGCAGAGGCGCACTAGCGAACTAGAACACCCACATTTCGCCGAGCTTAGTTCCGTCCCAGATGTGATAGGGGGCGAGCCTATCGCCATATCGGGCACAAATTCCAGACTCCAGACTGATATGGAAAAATCCAATATCACTTTGCCCGACCCGGGGATCGAACCCGAGACCGAACCGTAGTCGTACCGAAATACCACCACGCCACCGAGGCAGTCGGCATTAATACATTCATTATGTATGTATTAATACATTCCAATACATTTCGATACTCAAAACTCATAATAGTAGTTAATACAACGCGATTTCTTTTGTCCGTTTCGACCGACTTCCACAAAAGGAAGAGGTCCTCAATTCATCTGTATTTTTATGTATGTTACTCGATATCTCCGCCAAATGTGGACCGATCTTCAAAATTATTTTTGTGTTCGATAGAGTATATTTCAAGGGTGGTCCCATATAAATTTGGTCACGATCGGACTTGAAATCGGTCTGTTAAGTTTTTAAACTTGTGATTATTTAGGATATAATAAGTAAAGCTACGATTAAAATATTTTACGTTTCAAAAACCTTTTAATAACACAATACGTTAAATTATTTAAAAATCTGACGGACTCTGTTGAATATTTATTGATATAAAATTGCAATACAATTGAAAATAAAACATTTCAGCTGTGAAATCGAATTTCCTGTTGTCAATTACGGTTTATCAAATAGATGTACTCTCTACGAACAGGATAGGTAGAGAAATTTAAACTATGAATACAATTTTGAGGATAGCCACATGAAAAAAATCTTATTATTTCGTCATTCTAGTATGTCACAGCTATTTAATTCGGAATTTATTGACCCTAAATATATTTTAGATTTTCGTGAATTATCTTAAACTATCTGCCTCTAACTAAGGTCTTTGTAAAGTGATTTTTCGTTGTGAAAAAAAATTCCGCCTAGATAAATAGTGACAAAGCTTGTATATCCCAACGCGCAAAATGTAGTTAAAATGCACTAATTATATCAATATGTTTCAATTTCCTTCAAAATTAGACCGACTGTGAACCGGACAAATGTCACCTCCTTGGTCTAGTGGCAGCATGTATAGGTTGTGGACCGGGAGGTCCTAGGTTCAATTCCCAGGTCGGGCAAAGCAAATTTTCGAATTTAATTTGCCCGGGACAGGATCCCTCACAGTGGTTGACGTCAGGCAGGCGGCCGGTCGTAAAAGCTAAGCCAAATCCTTTCTGCAACATGCTTTAAAACGTGTGTTGCGCCGACCCCACATTAACCCGTCGGATGCGGCACATATATAGAGGTATGTTACATAAGCGTATGGGCCACCGGAGGCCGAGCCGCCCGTGACTATTTAAGGTGGGATAAGGGTGGTAAGATGAGCCTGACAAAAGTAACAACACGGTAGTTAGGTATACAAGCTTCTCAAGTTTAATATTGATAACATTATGAATAATACGACTCCATCTCTGAAGAGTATCGTGTTTATTTCCAAGGAAATTATAATCAATGCAAATACAATCAACAGTTGAAAGCTGGTTGATGGAAATTTTTGTTTTAGGAAAATCTTATAGAACATGATAACGCCTGTGCCCCCAAAGGGGTAGGCAGAGGCGCACTAGAGAGAAGTGAAGAAGAAGAGAGTGTATATTTTCCACCAAAAATTTCACATATCAAACGAAACAACTATGAACTGATGACTATGGCTTGGTTATTGGTATGATCAAAAATTGTAATGCGAATTAGGGCAAATTCCAGCTCCGCTATAAATCTCTATTTAACTCAAATCTTGATTAAAATATAGGAGCGAGCTGTAGGATAAATCGAGGTAAGGTGTAACTTTAGATTAGTAACGGCATTGCAAGACGCCCTTAGAAAACCTTTTTATTTTTACTGACCGATTTCAATCTAACCTGAAAAGCTTAAATTAACGTTTAAAAACCACGAAAATACTAAAAAAAGCAATATTTATATAATTAAAGCCTAATTACGTAATAACCCAATTAAACCTCCATAATTTAGTGCGGTAATAACAGAATGCAATAAAAACTTTTTAATTACCATCAAAATCTTAATACAGCATTAACGCAAACTCAAAATCGCCATGAAAACTTTTTAACGCGCCCGCTGTACTTAATGTGGAAGTTTCCTGCCCACCAGATGGTGCCACAGAGGTTCGATACAAAAATGTACTGTTTACCATACTCCATACCATACTTCCATAGACTAGTACTTCAGTCGTAACACAGATGCGGTGGGGGACTGACGTGTTCGCTCCCGACGCGCGTTCCGAAGTTCCGTAACGTGGTGTGTGTGGTTTAAATTGTTTGATGATCGGAATGTACTGATTCGGTGATTGTGAGGTGAGTTTTTTATTTATTTTATGCACATTATTTATATTAAAATATTTTTGTAACGTGGTTTGCTTTTATGAGTGTTTATTTCTAGAAACACTTTTATTTAAGAAGATAACGAAAGATCCACGCTAGTAATCCACACAAATAAACTGGGAATCGTCGTGCCGTTTATAATCATGGTTTATAGAGATACGCTACCTTTGATGTTGACAGAATTGTCCCAAGAACCTTAGATTTTTCGCAAAGACAGAGCCATATTTCCAAAAATAATAGATACATGAAGTACTTATTTCCAATTAGAAACACTCACAGTCTGTAAATTCGTCCAAAATAATTTACATGGGAAAATATTGAAAATCAAAGGCAAACGTCACCTTTGTAGTCCCATGGTTACTGCTTCGTAATTTAATCATAATTAAAATAATGATTTAGGAACCCTCAAAACGTTTTAAATGTAATTTAAAACTGCAATTATTACAAAAAAGAGTGGCTTTTAAAAATTTAAATGAGTCTCTATAAATAAATAAACACAATAGTTTGTACAAGTCACAGTTAAAATAAATTAAAATAATTATATTAATGAATCGTCGAAAGTTTTTAATTAGTTAACATCTAAGGTTAAGGAGAGAGCGTTTGTTACAATAAACTATTAAGACGATAATGGATTGTAATTAAAAACAAGATAATAATATTATGCTTTTGTTAAAACGCGTATTTATTTGCTTCAATATTTAATACAGCTAATATTAAATATAAAACAAATTTAGTTTATAAATAGAGTATTCGTATCGTTCTAAAATATTCTAACAATGTTTATCAAACAAACTTTTTTAATACTCCACTTATTTTTGTTGCAATAAAAAAGGTCTAATAAAAGCTCTACGAAATTAACTTTACTCTCAGATGTATGAAAAGTATTCTCATTAGGTTTAGGTTTAGCAATTTCGAGTACTTTAGACTCAAATATATTTGGCGGATTAATGAAATTACTGAATCATTTGTGCGTATTCCAGATTTCAGCTTGAGATTGTGTGAGATTATGGTCTAGATCTGGATAATTAGATTTCATTTGGGACAAAATTAGTTTTTCGTGATTTCATAAGAGGATTATCTTTTATCTCTGAACGTATTGAAAGAGAGCTCTTGACTAGCTATAGGCAATTATTGAATATACTAATGGAATAATTCGATTATGAAAATTTCGTGATTTTCATATCAGTAATTAATAATTTATTCTTCGCAATGATTCTTACTGATATTCTAATGTACTAACAAAAGTATATTGGGAGCTCCCGAAAATGGAAGATTAATAAGATTTTCGATTATTATATATTCAAGTTAATGAACTACTAATTTTATTATCGATTAATGATAAAATGTTTCGATCACATCTGTCATCCATTATCGCCCACCACAGTTCGTAGATTAATATGATTTAGAAAAATATTGGCTATTCATTTTGGAAAAATACTTTCAGAGTGATTGATTCTTAAATCATCTGTGTATATAAAAGGAGAATCTGACTGACTGACGTATCAGCATACAGCCGAACTATTGGAACTTGGAACGTGAAATATTACACACGGCTTTGACGCATGCGATTTTTGGAAATACATCCCCTTAGGGGGTGTAAATGGAAATACAACGAGACAGACTCTCATTTAGGCGTATGCACGGGCAAAATCTATTATAAAATTACATACATTTTTTTAGTAGCCTATGTGATGTCCCACTGCTGGGAAAAGGCCTCTCCCAACTTTCGCCACTTCCTCCGATCTTGTGCTACCTCTTGCCACTTAGGACAAAAACTGACTATCATCTTTCCATCTCTTTCTTGGTCGTCCACGTCGTCGGTAGCCGTCGGTTGGTATCTATTCTACATACATTTACATACTGATTTCTTAAGTTTACGCGAATATTATACATTAAAATAAAACTATTCTTACGGATTCTATCACGATTAGGTTTTAATTATCATTCCCGACGTTTCGAAGGCTTTGCAGCCTTCGTTGTCACGAGTCAGACTGAGGTGTCATTTGTCCAAAAAAGGTTAGTGTTACAATATCTACCATCATTAAAAAATTATACAAAATAAAAAATGTTTAATTATTTGTTTTTATTTATTTCTACATACATTTATTTTCGCTAATTCACTATGGAATTTAAAAGTCATTAATGGGCTCTAACTTTTATGCGATATCTTCATCGAGATATCTTCGATAATTGTAGAGCGATTTCAAGATTCTCTTCTTATTGAAGGTTACTTTAAGAATGGTGCCATGTAAATTACAACAGCAATAACACTGAAAATTTTACAATAAATTAAGTTTAACAAAAATGAACGACTTAATAATGAAAAAGAATCATCATCTCTTTGGACTGCCTCGGTGGCGTGGTGGTATTTCGGTACGACTATGGTTCTAAGGTCTCGGGTTCGATCCCCGGGTCGGGTAAAGTGATATTGGATTTTTCCATATCAGCCCGGAGTCTGGAATTTATGCCCGATATGGCGATAGGCTCGCCCCGTATCACATCTGGGATGGAACTAAGCTCGGCGAAATGTGGGTGTTCTAGTTCGCTAGTGCGCCTCTGCCTTCTCCTTCGGGGATACAGGCGTGAGCTTATGTATGTGTATGTATCTCTTTGGAGGCGGTACATTTTAATTTGAACTGCATTGATTTTTGAGAGACCAATATTGCATTTTTATATTTATTTTTTGAAACCTCTCAATAGCGCCTGAGGCAGACTAGTTAGCGAGCTAGACTTAGCTTAATAACAAAGATAAAATCAACTACGTGAGACTTGAAAACTGAAATTGAATTAGCTTGGTACATTGTTGTCGGTTCTAATTTTTTTTATAGCAGTGACTCACAAACGAGCAGATGGGTCACCTGATGGTAAGTGATCTCCACCGCCCATAGACACCCGAGACTCAAAAAGAATCATGGGTGCGTTGCCAAGGAAGGGGAGGAAAAAGGGATTGGGAAAGGGAGGGGGAATTGGGCTACCGGAAATCTTACTCACCGAACGAAACGCGACAGCGAGCTGCCACTTTACATCGGGTTTCTGTGAGACAGTGGTATCAAACTGGTCGAGCCGGCCCATTCGTGCTGTGCACGTGATTGTCTAGAACGTGACTCTACCACTTTAGTATTGCAGCTTAAGTTAATTTATGGGATTACATTAACCATAAGAATCATTGAACTACTTCCTTTAATGTGGAAACAGAAAACTTTTTGTCTCAATCAAGATGTGTTTGAACTCCACAGTGTAGTAGGATGAGGAATTTTTGAGTGCTAGAACTACGCTGTAGACAGTAACATTTACAACACGAATGGGCCTGCTCGACCGGTTTGATACCACTGTCTCACAGAAAACCGACATCAATGCAGCTCGCTGTTGCATTCCGTTGGGTGAATGGGCCTCATGTGGCTCAATTCTCTCTCATTTTAGGTTGCAGTGGCGAAGTGTCAACAAAACACGATTCCTTCTAGCTTACATAATTAAAATAAAAAATCTTTATTTATCACGTAGGCATGTAAAAAAGCACTTATGACAAGTCAACACAAGTAAATTTTTAATTTAATTTTAATATAATTTACATTATATATTTGAATTTGACAACAGGCAGGCAAGTATGGACATAATAACGATGGGATGGCTGAGATAGGGTGATAAGGGGAAATAGGAATAGAGTGTAAGGGAATGGATTGTATGGGAATGGCATATGGCAGGAATGGTGGCAGGGGATTGACTGGAAATACTGGAAGCAGTTGGGATTGGTGCGTGAGGCCCTATCCTAGCTAACCTACCAGCCTTTCTCTAGCTACCTACGGATGACGACCCGAAGAAGAAAGGCAGAAAGAAACTCCGGGCTTATTTTTTTCATCATCAATTGTCACCATTTCTTTTTTTTTCTTTTGTCTATTTTCCTTTTTTAATATTTTGATTTACAAATTATCAATACAATTGATAATCATATTTATATGGATTCACGCATACTCAATACCACTGGAGGTGTAATTACCAAAAGAATTATTAAAAGGTGAAATGGCATTGCAGGATGCAAAAACCCATACTAACAAAAATCCTTATATCTATATATATCACAACTGCCAAACAACACAATTGCCAAATATCTGCGAATATAAAGGAATTAATTCATAGAGATAATAGCATCGGCTTTCCTTTTATAATTTTTAACCCCTCGCCACTAAGATTGGCAGCTGTGTTTTGGGTGTCTATGAGCGGTGGAGATCACTTACCATCAGGTGACCCACCTACTCGTTTGCCAGTGTCTGTTATGAAAAACTTAGAAGACTCTAAGTGTTCATTTTTAAAGACCATTTTTAAGTTTTTGCTATTTAATATACATCAAATCTTTGATGTGTGATGTATTTTGTATATAATACGCTACATATTAAACTTACCAAAAGACGTCTTTGATATACGTCAATGGGTTTCGATGTCACATATTTTACCCGAAAAAGAGCCTCTGCGGGAAATTGGATTAAGATTTTTTTCATACAAATGGCTTACAAACTCTCGTCCCGAGCCCCGACCCGCCGAAAAGATGGAGGTTCGTTCACAAGTGGCACTGATCACGACCTTTAACCCTACAACTGACCGTTTTGGAAACGTCCTTCCTTATTATTGTGGATGGTTTTTTCAAAGGTTTGTCAAAGGTTGATTAAATTAACATTTAATAGCATTATTTTATTTTTGTGAATATAAATCTTTTTTTCTATCTATCCTTACATATAAATACATATGTAAGCTCACGCCTGTATTCCCGTAGAGGTAAGCAGAGGTGCACTAGCAAACTTGAACACCCACATTTCGCCGAGCTTAGTTTCGTCCCAGATGTGATAGGGGGCGAGTCTATCGCCATATTGGGCACTGATTCTAAACTACGGGCTGATACTAAAAATCCAATATCACTTTGCCCGACCCGAACCCAAGACCTCAGAACGATAGTCGTACTACGCAAAAATACCACTTCACTACCGAGGCAGACCTGTCCTTATCCTACCTTAATGTGGGGTCGGCGCAACACACTTTTCAAGTATATTACAGAAAGGATTTGGCTAAGTTTTTACAACCGACTGCCTGCCTGACGTCAACCCCTCCTAGGGGATTCCGTCCCTGGTAAATTAAGTCGGAGAATTCACTTTGCCCAACCTGGGAATCGAACCCAGGACCTCCTGGTCCACAGCCCATACAAGCTGCCACTAGACCAAGGAGGCGACTAAAGGTTAGGTTAGGAGGTTAGGTTAGTCCAACACCCTGGCCCAATTCGGTTGGTAGACGTCATATACCTTCAAAATTCTTGTGGAAAATTCTCAGGTACTATTATTTTGCTACAAGCAGCGATAGCTCAGTTGGGAATGGTATGGACTGCCGAGACAAGTGTCGGAGGTTCGAGACCAACCACAAAATGGAGCATACGCCTCTGACTTTTCTATGTTAAGTGTATTTTCATTGTGAAATATCGCTTGCTATAACGGTGAAGGAAAACATCGTGAGGAAACCTGCATACCTTAGAATTTCTTCACAGGAATTTCGAAGGTATGTGAAGTCTGCCAACCCGCATTAGGCCAGCGTGGTAGACTAAGGCCTAACCCCTCTCATTAGTAGAGGAGGCCCGTGCCCAGCAGTGGGACAGTAATGTTACAGGGCTAATATTATTATTATTTTGCAAAGGATAATACACAAGGTTTACGAAGCAGGCTTGCTACAGCCGACAAGCAGTATATTAAGACTCAGTAGAGTGAGCTCGCAAACGGACCAAAACATCCACCGCAACCACCCCACTTTACTGCAAGAAACTTGGAGCTATACTGACGTGCCTATATGTACATAGTTCTTAGTGAAGAAGTGTACAGGTAAGCCGACGCTTGTTCCTCTTCATTTAATGTGTGTTAATATTATAAAGCTGATTTTATTTGTAAGTTTTTATGCGCTAATCTCTGGAAATACAGAATTAATCTGCCTGTTAAATGAGCAGATGGGTCACCTGATGGTAAGTGATCTCCATCGCCCATAGACAAGAAAATCATGGGTGCGTTGTCAACATAAGAGGAGGGAAATAGGAATTGGGAAAGGGAGGGGGGAATTAGGCCATCGAACATCTCACTCACCGAACGAAACACGACAGCGAGCTGCCACTTTACGTTGGTTTTCTGTGAAACTGTGGTATCAAACCGGTCGAGCCGGCCCATTTCTACCACTCAATATTGACATTAATTTCATTAGTTTACGCTAGATCAAAAGGCGATACTATACATAGAATCACGCCTCTTTCCCATAGGGGTAGGTAGAGACAACGGATTTCCGTTTGCTGTAATCCTCGCACACTTCTTTCGTCTCATTTAGTCTCATTACAAATCAATTTTATCAAAGGCGATAGATCAAATAAATGCTACAATGTTTAATGAGACAGATAAATCAAAAGCTTTCACTTAAAATGTGAAAGTCAATTATTGTTAAGAAAATATTGAAACATATTTCCGTGAAAACAAGCTATTAATATTAACGCCCGCGCTATATAAAGCAATTCTTAGAATAAATCCAGAAAGTATTTCCCGGAAACATTTGAAAAATCACGAATATTGAGATAGGATGGTTATCAGCGGAGACCAAGCCAGGACCAAAATCAGCGAGGCGAAATATTTAATTATGGAATATTTTTTGCTAGTAGGATATTCGAATCCTCTGGGATGGCTACCACCATAAACATAGTGTTATAACCTGCCATAGGGACCCACACTCCTTGTGTGGTTCTCGTTCCAGTATTAGCCAGTATTTATCCAGTTCTCTCGAGAGGCTTGCGGTATGACTTGATGCTTGGTTGGGACCTCATCCGCCTATCTTGTCGCAAGCCTCTCAATTTGCTTTATCGACCGAGTTCCAAAAAGGAGGAGGTTCTCAATTCGTCTGTTCTTTTTTATGTATGTTACGCGATATCTCCGCCGAATGTGGACCGATCTTCAAAATTCTTTTTGTGTTCGATAGAGCTTCTTTTAAGAGTAAGTCTCATATAAATTTGGTCACGATTGGATTTGAAGTCGGGCCGTTAAGGTTTTAAACTTGTGATTATCCTTATTTGGATTGTGAAGAAGCATTAATTGGCCGGTATGGTCTGGTGACCACTAGGCCCCAATAAACCGGTGTATTGTTTTTTGTGGTAATTGTGGTCGTTGGTGTTTTGTACAGCGCTTACCATCAGGTGTAGCGTAGATACATTGGTCTGCTAAAAAAAAACTATTGAGCCGACCCATTTACTGTAGACGTTATTGTCTACAGCAAGATTATATTTTCTGGAGATATAACACATTTTTTATACTTGCTCTTATTCCATTGTGGGGCCGGCGCAACACAGTCTGTCAAGCATGTTGCATAATAGATTTGGTTTAGTTTTTACGACCAGCTGCCTTTTTGACGTCAATCCCTCTGGGGGATCCAGCCCCGGGCGAATAAAATTATAAAAATCGCCCTGACCTAGGAATCCAAACCAGGACATTCCGATCCACATATTACACTGCCCCTAGACCAAGAAGGCGATATCATATAAGATAACCTCACGCCTGTATCCCCGAAGGGGTAGGCAGAGGTGCAGTAGCGAACTAGAACACCCACATTTCGCCGAGCTTAGTTCCGTCCCAGATGTGATATATATAGGCGAGCCTCTCGCCATATCGGGAACCAATTCCAGACTCCAGACTGGTACCGAAAAATTCAAATTCACTTTGCCTGGCCCGGTGATCCAATCCAAGATCTCAGGATATCATATTATTAAATACCGACGTATTAAAAAACCTCATTTTGAAATAAAACAAACATATACCAAAATCATATTCAAACTCGCTAATCCCCCAAAATAACACACGTCAAGGTTAATTAAAATGTATGTAGGTTGTTAAGAGGATTTAACGCAACTACAGTATCGCTCAGAGCGACGCGGTCCCGGCAGACCATAACTGGAAGCCTTTCAAGGCCTGAGGGTACTCTAAGCCGTCCCCTTGTCGGGATAGTCAAGCCATATCAAAAGCTGAGATTTTCCGAGACACTATATGAAATTAATTACATTTTACGCCTAGTAATGTAATGAGAATGAATAAGATAAGAGCTGTAGAAGAATAGTAGTGCCTAAGTGAAAAACTTTTGTTTCTGTCTACCGCGTCAGTCGGTCTCAAGTTCGATTCCTGGGTCGGGCAAAGTTATTGGATTTTTCAGGATAACACATAAGGTCACGCCTGTATCCCCGAAGGGGTAGGCAGCGGCGCACTAGCGAATTAGAACACCCACATTTCGCCGAGCTTAGTTCCGTGATCCGTCCCAGATGTAATAGGGGGCGAGCCTATCGCCATATCCGGCACAAATTCCAGACTCCGGGCTGATATGGAAAAATCCAATATCACTTTACCTGACCCGGGGATCGAACCCAAGACCTCAGGACGGTAGCCGTACCAAAATACAACCACGCCACCGAGGCAGTCCAATATCAGGATGATTTTAATAATACAAACTGGAAATACATAAGCAGGATTAACTCCAGTTAAGTGAGCATAAGTGGAGGCACTCGATAATGCTTGCTGAATGCTTTGTATTTTATTTAAACATACTTTATAGTATACATTGAAAGGTTTTGAAGAGCGGGCGAATTGTCGCCATTGAAGATAGGAATTTGTGCCCAATATGGCGATAGCCGGTACGTGGTCTCCACTCGAGAACTTTTCTGCCCCATCGGCTATCAGTTCTACGAGCTAAGTGCCCTGCCCACTGCCATTTCAACTTGCTAATCCTCTGGGCTATGTCGGTATGGAGACCACGTACCGGCAAGCGCAGCGTAGGACGTCCACCAACAAGGTGGACCGACGACCTGATAAAGGTTGCAGGAAGTCGCTGGATGCAGGCGCTTCCAACAGGTCGATCTGGAAATCTCGATTTATTTTAAAATAAACAAGTTAAGCATTTACCTTGTATAATTCAATGTAAATACGAATGAGATATAAGTTAAATCGAGTTTAGGTTTAACGTCACATTTAATAAAATCAAGCTTTCGGGTCTGGGTGCTGTGGGTCTGGAAGTGTCTCGTAGTTTCGGACATCCGCGATAAAATACTGGTATCTTATTGTGAGGTCAAGAATATGTATGTGAATTTTAAGTTTTTAGGTTTAGTTATGAACTTGTGTGTCCTTTACCACATCGTCATCATCATCATCATCATCATCATCATCAGCCACAGAACGTCCACTGCTGGACATAGGCCTCCCCCAAAGATTTCCAGATCAACCGCCCTGTCCTGTTCCTTTACCCCATAAAACACTTGAATACCAGCGATATACGGGTTAGTTTTAAATTTAATTTAGTACAAGAGCAGGTCTAAGCCAGACTGTAAAAGAAACGTGCTAATAAAAATCGTAAGGAGCAAAATGCGTCGTAAAACACTTATCCATAGGAGCAATAAAATATTCGCCATTGAAATCAATCGTAAAGGGGAACAAATAAGGAAATTCCGATAACGCCTTCTTTTGCGTCAATAAAACAGATATGGCCTTTGTTTTCCTTAATAAAACAAAAAATTGCAATGAAACCAAATGTGGAAGAAATAAAGGATTAGAGGGACCCTGTGTAATTCCTAATTCCTTCCACATTTATCACTACGTATTATAGCAGTATTATTATAATGGCATATAAGGTATCAGACATCGCCTCCTTGGTCTAGTGGCAGCATGTATAAGCTGTGGATCGGGAGGTCCTGGATTGGATTCCCCGGTCGGGCAAAGTAATAGATTATTTTGTAATAGAATTTTCCCGGGACTGAATTCCTCATTGAGGTTGACATCAGGCAAGCGGCCGGTCGTAAAAACTAAGCCAAATCGTCTCTGCAACATGCTTGAAAAAGTCTGTTGCGTCGACCGTACATTAAGGTGGGATAAGGGCAGGTAGAAAAAAAGAAGATATTATACATAGAGGAAGACCCAAGAAAAGATGGATGGACTGTGTAATAGATGATATGAAGAAAAAGGGAGTGAGTGCTGATATGGCGGCTGATAGGAGTGTATGGAAAGAAGACATGTTGCGCCGAGCCCAAATAATATGGGATAAGGGCAGGCAGACTATAATGATATTCTAATGCGATATGGCGATGGGCTCGCCCCTTATCACATCTGGGACGGAACTAAGCTCGGCGACATGTGGGTGTTCTAGTTCGCTAACGCGTTTCTGCCTACCATTTCGGTGATACAGGTATGAGCTTATGTTATATTATACTATAGACTTAATATTATATAGGGTATTCTCGTATATTCCTTCAATGTAAATAATCATCGCATCATGCTAAAGCCTTCAAAGCGATTGCTAACTCACACGTTAAAGCTAAAAAACGTAAAAAGATCATCAAAGGTTTACAACCAACGTCTACTCCAAATAAAAAAGGAAAATGGAGTGATTTTTCAAGTTTCTCGTGTAAAACTGTTTGCTGCTCTTAGATAAAATAATAACGTGCATTTTTCAATCGCTTTTGCAAAGGAGGAGGTTGTAGATATTCTTCCTATTTTTCTAACACCACCATCATCATCATGAACACGGCCATGTCAGTTTGCATTATTAAAAGTTGTTTTTTTTAAGGAAAAACTGGTAAAGAGCCCCCCAGAGGGGGTTGACGTCAGGCAGGCAGCCTTTCCAAAATCCTTTCTGCAAAATGCTTGAAAAATGTTGTTGTGCCCACCCCACATTAAAATAGGATAAGGGCAGGTAGAAAGAAATAACTATTGCCACTTTGTCAAGGTACGCAGTGTCTTAGAGTCAATATGAACTTCAAGCTACTCACAGCCAGCACCTTCCGTTAAAAATATAGGGAAGAAATCTAGCAGCAGTTTCGAATCGGTCACGTTTCATCAATCGCGTTTCGTTCGGTGAGTGAGATTTCTGGTGGCCCATTTCCCCCCTCCTTTCCCGATCCCTTTACCCTCCCCTTTAATTCCCTCCTTTTTGGTTGGCAACGCACCCATGATTCTTTTTGTGTCTTGGGTGTCTATGGGCGGTGAAGATCACTTACCATCAGGTGACCCATCAGCTCGTTTGCCAGTCTCAGTTATATATTATTTCACGCTGCCCCAAAACCAATAAGACGGGAAAATGGAAATCAAATTTCGTAAAGCTTTTTCATTCCAACCAATCCAATAAATTGAGAATAATTCTTCTAGAAAAGGCGTCAGCATTCCCGTACATCAAAACAGTTTTACACAACTACAATATTCAGTAGGGCGTTAAAAATTAATGGCTCGTGCGAAGGGTCCGTCCCTAACACTCCAGGACAAACAAACTCAATTATACAACGAAACTGCATTGGGCAAATTGATCTGCACCCTAAAGAAGGTTTGGTGGTGACAGCTTGATGATATAATCTGTAGAAGAATTAAGATATCTCGTACATCTACGAGTTAGAAAAATATGAATGACCACGAAGACTGCGAGCCTTTGAAACGTCGAGCATAAAAATGAAAACAAGTCGTGATAGAATCCGTAAAAATAGTTTTATTTCAAAATATGAATTTTATTTTTTGGAGTATGGACATATTTCGACAGCCTCCGTAGCCCAGTGGGCCAGTAGCCGGCTGTGAAGCGACAGGCCGCGAGTGTGATAACCGCACCGAGACAAATGTTTGTGTGGCACACATATATTTGTTTCGGATCTGAGTGTTGTGTTGTGGTTTCGGGTCTGAATACTTGCCCGAAGCGCCACGGAGGAAGTCAAATTACATTTCAATAAATACTGTTTTTGGGGCAGAAAAGTTCTCGAGTGGAGACCACGTACCGGCAAGCGCAGCGTAGGACGTCCGCCTACAAGGTGGACCGCCGACCTGATAAAGGTCGCAGAAAGTCGCTGGATGCAGGCCGCTTCCAACAGGTCGATCTGGAAATCTTTGGGGGAGGCCTATGTTCAGCAGTGGACGTCCTATGGCTGATGATGATGATGATGATGATGAAATACTGTTTTTATCTCTCTATCATCGACGGAGGTATAATATTGAAGCTACATGATACATCCATACCAAAAGTTAGCCAAATGAAACAGTCGTTTTTATTTTTCGATCCAAAGCAGTAGGTGTAGGAGTAAGTTCCGTATTGCAGTAAAAGAATTTAATTAGTTTTTAAGTCGTTAATTAAAAACCTTAGGAACGAGAGCTAGTACAAATCTGTTTTAGTAAAAGTGCAATATGGTGAGAAAGCTTAGCTTAGCTGAACAAAGCCAGCCACCACGTACAACAAAATTTATTAAAAATCACCAATGAAAGGGTTTCCATATTATATTGTCCATCATCGCTGAAGTTTAGTGCATAAACCACATAACTTTCAAAGAACGAAGATAGATAACTTGCGATAATTTAATCTGCTATATAAAAATAAGTCGGGTTTTCCTTCCTGACGCTATAACTCCAGAACGCACGAACCGATTTCCACGGTTTTGCATTCGTTGGAAAGGTCTCGGGCTCCGTGAGGTTTATAGCAAAGAAAATTCCGGAAAAATTTCAACAGAAAAGCGGGAAAATCTTATTTCACATACAGCGCCATCTCTGATACATAGCATGTACTACAAACCAATATTTTAAGAAGATGGCGCCGGTGCGTGAAAAAAGATTTTCGAGATATTAGAGATTTCACAGACGGGGTGACAATCGAGCAGACAGACGGGGTGACAGACTGGGTGACAGACGGGTGACAGACGGGGTGACAATCGAGCAGATAGATGGGGTGACCGACGGGTTGACCGACAGGGTGACTGTCGGGGTGACCGACGGGTTGATGGACGGGGTGACTGACGGGGTAACTGACGGGGTGATGGACGGGGTAACTGACGAGGGTACTGACTGGGTGACTGACGGGGTGACTGACGAAAACGGACCAAAGTAGATCATCTCATTACCTCCTTTAGAAATATTGGATTATAGGTGCCTACAACTCATTCTTTCAACCCTCTCTCTCCTACGCAGACGAAGTTGCGCGGGTCAGCTAGTATGAAATAATTATAACAAGCGCCTTGTCAGAATTATAGTCAAAATCCTCATTATGTTTTTTATCGTTAAACAAGCTTCTTCGGTAGGCGATTGGTCGTAAAACAAAGCCAAATCCTCTCTGCAACATGCTTGAAAAAGTGTGCTGCGCCGACCCCTCATTAAGGTGGGATAAGGGCAGGTAGAAAGAGTTAAACTAGCTTTTTCGGTTGCGTGGAGAGGTATTCGACCCGAAAAATTAGAGGTAGGTTTTATTACCTGAAAAAAAACAGGCAAAATAAGAAAGCATATACAAAACGACACCCTGAAAAAAATCTTGAATACACAACATGAAAAGCCGTCACCTTCAAGCCTTCAAGAAATTTGCACATATTAAATTTCCAAGAGCCTTGGTATGAGCAAATCGGAGTTCGTTTACCCGAAGGATCTCTTTATTTTATAAAGACGACGTTTCCACGCGACCCCGCCTGAGTTACGGACTATGAAAACCTCCGTGGCGTAGTGGGCGAGTTATTTACTATGAAGCGAGAGGCCGTGGGTTCGATTTAGGCATCTATAAATGTCACTCGCAAATATTTGTTTCGGATCAGCAGGTCTATTCTCTAAGAAACGCTATAATGTGACGTTGCGATCGACGACGAGCTCCCGCAGCGCACATCGTTGAGATCGACGGAGCGTTCAAAGTTGTTGGGTCTTAGGTCTTTCCATACATTTATGTCAAAGCATAGCGCTAGTGCGTGTTCTTTGTACCTTGCTGAATACAAAAATGGAAACATCGTTACTGCAAGGAGACCGCAACGCTGTTTTCACAAATGAAACCTTAGAGAATCGACCTGCTGAATGTTGTGAGACCGAAACTGTCTCGTAGTTCCTGATCCTAAAACCATGTGCGTGATTGTTGAGTTGTTACATACATACATAAGCTCACGCCTGTATCTCCGAAGGGGTAGGCAGAGGCGCACTAGCGAACTAGAACACCCATATTTCGCCGAGCTTGGTTCCGTCTCAGATATGATAGGGGGCGAGCCTATCGCCATATGGGGCACTAATTCCAGACTCCGGGCTGATATGGAAAAACTGCCTCGGTGGCGTGGTGGTATTTCGGTACGACTACGGTTCTGAGGTCTCGGGTTCGATCCCCGGGTCGGGCAAAGTGATATTGGATTTTTCCATATCAGCCCGGAGTCTGGAATTTGTGCCCGATATGGTGATAGGCTCACCCCCTATCACATCTAGGACGGAACTAAGCTCGGCAAAACATGGGTGTACTAGTTCACTAGTGCGCCTCTGCCTACCCCTTCGGGGATACAGGCGTCAGCTTATGTATGTATGTTTTACTTAATGAACAACTTTATCTAAGTGATATTTAAAATATTTTTTGTACGAGAAGTGAATTTTCGTATAAATTTAATTGAATACAACATGGATGACGTTGTTACTTATGTAAAACATGTAGTAAATATATAGGATAGAAACTTTATTTCAGTAATATTTAACCCTACTTCGGAACCCTGTATTGTGCATGATCAAATATGCAGCATGCACTTGACCGATTTTTTTGTTGTCGTAGCAGTTACAAAATATTGAGCTCAAATAATCACAAGTTTAAAAACTTAACTGACCGACTTCCAATTTACCGACCGTGACCAAATTTATATGGAACCACCCTTGAAATAAGCTCTATCGAACACAAAAAGAATTTTGAAAAACGGTCCACATTTGGCGGAGATATCGAGTAACATACATAAAAAAAGAAATACAGACGAATTGAGGACCTCCTCCTTTTGTGGAAATCGGTCGATAATGTAGTTTAAGTCATATTTACATTAAAAGATACTATAGCAAGCATGATTTTACATAGGATGAACAACGTCCTAAAACTCATTAAGCGAGAATCAGGCTAAAAGGGTTTTTCAGAGTAGACAAAGCGCTCAATGCGTCGAGTGAAGCGAGCAGACGCTCCGCCCACGTTCATTTACAAAAAACCTCTTCATTCAAAAAACTCGGTCCTAATTACCTTCAACACGGTTTACAACATTCCTTTAATAGTTTTAAAAGAGCTACTGACCTCATCGATATATTATTTACCTAGATGCACAGTTGACGCTCGGAAAATGGGACAGCAAAGAAGTGCTTAAGCACTCGTTTTGCATACAGTCGGACGTCGATAGAATTCTAAATTTGAAAATTCTAATTTAAGAACGCTTGATCATTTCGTTTAAAAAGCTACTTTATAACACGTGCATAGGGTTATATTTGTGTTTGATTTAATTAGAACTTGTGATTTTTTTCTTTGTTTTATTCTTGAGACCACTTTTTAGGACGATATTTGCAAAGAGCTGTGCATCTAGGGTATAATATATTGATGACTGACCTACATAAATACATAAGCTCACGCCTGTATCCCCGAGGAGGTAGGCAGAGGTGCACTAGCGAACTAAAACACCCACATTTTGCCGAGCTTAGTTCCAGGTGTGATAAGGGGCGAGCTTAACGCCATATCGGACACCAATTCCAGACTCCGGGCTGATACTGAAAAATCCAATATCACATTACCCGACCCCGGAATCGAACTCGAGAACTTAGAACGATAGTCGTACCGCGCACGCAATACCACTACGCCACCAAGGCGGAGTTACTGACCTAGTTTTAATAAAAAGAAATTCTGGCCAATGATTCGAATGGTTAACGCAAAATTGTTTTTTTTTAATTATTAATTGAATACAGTTATTAACTTATTAATTTATTTCTATTTACGCCTAGCGGTTCAGCCGTTTACAAAGTGTGAGGCGCAAAAAAACTAATTTACGCAATAAATTTAATTCTGTCACTCTCGTATCTCGGCGAAAAGGGAAAATTTTTCAGTGGCAAAAAAAGAAATTAAAAGCCATAAATCTCTGGGGCAGTGTCTGCGTTGGAGTAAATAATATTCTATATAATTAGCGTTGTGTAGATGGGTTGAAGGCTGGGTTGTATAAATACAGGCAGTATGAACGGTTAAATCCGATTATTGACAGGAGTTATGTATGTTATTCTAATAGCTTACCTTATACCTCTAATTTCTTTATCGATAGCAAAACTCATAATTTATTGGCTGTAATTTTTATCTCTATCAATTAATTTGTCATTTTGTCATCGGATTCAGAATGTTAAGTAGAATATATTGGTTTTACTTTAGCTTAGTTATGCTTCACTTATTTGAACTCATCGTTTGAAATTGGCATATCCAAATGCAAATCCATACATAAGAGTTTCATAAAATGGTGGTACACAGTCGGAACGACAAGCAAAAATTAATAATATAAAAGCACTTATTACTTTTAAAAGCATTTTCGCCCAACTTCTAAAGAAGGTGGTAATCAATTCGTATTTATGTGGGCGTAAATGTTTGTGTGGCCCACAGATATTTGTTTTAAGTCTGAGTGTTGTGAGATCGAAAGTCTCTCATAGTCTCTGACACCCACGATACAGGTTATACCTAGTGTGGGGTCAGGACTATGTGTGCGGCTGTTGGATGTATTTATTTATTATTATTATTATTTCGTCTGCATTGTTTTTATTACTGCCTCGGTGGCGGGGTGGTATTTCGGTATGACTACGGTTCTGAGGTCTCGGGTTCGATCCCCGGGTTGGGCAAAGTGATATTGGATTTTTCCATATCAGCTCGGAGTCTGGAATTTGTGCCCGATATGGCGATAGGCTTGCCCCCTATCACATCTGGGACGGAACTAAGCTCGGCGAAATGTGGGTGTTCTAGTTCGCTAGTGCGCCTCTGCCTACCTTTTCGGGGATACAGGCGTGAGCTTATGAGCTTATGTTTTTATTAATAATTGTTAAGCTATATCTCCGCAAAATGGGAGGCGATTTTCAAAATTATTTTTGTGTTCGATAGAGTTTATAATTTGGGCCACAATACATTTTAAAGTCGATCTTAAGCTTTTTAAACTTGCGATTATTAACGCCATGTCGATCTCAGTAAAACCACTGTGAACAACCCATAAAAATATACCACGAAAATTGTACGTTTTAGATGAATTGGTAAAACGTTAGGTTGGTAGTACTTGGTTTATAGTTCGAACGTGCTACGGGATCAAAGTGCGGTGTCTGTACAAGAGTGGAAGGGATTTGTGCGACCTGAAGTGAAGCCTCAAGTAAGCTAGAGCTTACGGGTGAAACGGCACCGATATTTATTTATTAATCATTTATTGCGAGCTCTTTTGGAGATAAATAAATGGTTTCCTGATTTTTTTACCGACTGGAAAAAAGGTCCTCAATTCGTCGGTATTTTTTTATTTATGTTCCCCGATATCTCCGCCAAATGTGGACCGATTTTCAAAATTATTTTTGTGTTCGTTATTTCAAGGGTGGTCCCATATATTGATCATATATCGGGTCAATTTTGAAGTCGGTCCGTTAAGTCTTTAAGTTTGTGATTATTTCAAAGCACTTTTGGAGATAAATAAATGGTTTCTTGTTTTTTTCTTATAGACTGGTTAAGGAGTATTTTTAATTACTTCTTGCAGCAGGTATATCTGAATTTTTTTTAATGAATAATCGATTGTTCCTTAAATACACATAAGTATATACCTAACGTGATGGAGAATTTTATTCAAATTACATACATACATACACTCTCACGCCTGAACTCCATGGGGGTAGGCTAAGATGCTGAGACAATTGAGAGCCATAAGCTAGCGCATTTAAAATGAAATGAATAAAAATATGACTGTCCAAAACTGGATGAGTTATTCTACTTTATCCTAGACATGAAAATAAAGCTTACCTTTATCTTCTGATGGATTGATCTAGAAAGGGCGAAAATCCCGAAATTCCTCGAAAAGTCCCGCCAGCTATCTAATCCACCCGGACACATTGGGTTCAATCCCACGAACTGCGATGAAACCTAAGCCTTATTTTGACGTCGTGATTATATTTTAAGAAAGAAGCACGATTTCGGGGTATTAGATAAAATCTTGATCCTTGATGTTTCACTAACTTGTTATTTTTAATATAATATTGCCAGTAAAGATATAATTGATATAAAGTTTATTCATATACTGCCTCGGTGGCCTAGTTGTATTTTGGTACGACTACCGTCCTGGGTCTCGGGTTCGGTCCCCGGGTCGGGCAAAGTGATATTGGATTTTACCATATCAGCCCGGAGTCTGGAATTTGTGCCCGATATGGCGATAGGCTCGCCCCCTATCGCATCTGGGACGGAACAAAGCTCGGCGAAATGTGAGTGTTCTAGTTCACTAGTGCGCCTCTGCCTACCCCTTCAGGGATACAGGCGTGAGCTTATGTTATGTATGTTTATTCAACTTACTTGAAGAGGTTAAGATATTTAAAATAGATTTATCATTATTAAAAATATAAGTGACATGCATAAGGTAGAATCTTGACCCTTTATCTTTTACTAACTTGTGATTTTCAATTTCCAATAAAGATATGTTATAAAGTTTATTCAATTAAATGGAATAAGTTAAATACATAAATAGTCTAAAATTGACGTAGTGACATAAGCTAAAATCTGTATCCCAGAAGGGATAGGCAGAGGCGATTTATTTTTTTTCATTTTATTTTTTAATGTTTACCAGAATTTGTTTACATCAATACATGCAAAGAAGTACAAGTAAAGTTACTAAAAACGAATAGCTAAATTCAGCACTTACTAACAGGTAAACACAGCATGCATTAAAAAAAATAACGAACGATCACGAGACTTCAGGGCTGTACTCGTACCATATACGGACGTCATAATTACGAATTGCGTCACCGAGGCATTCATATAATATTTGATACAACAATATCCATTACATTTGGGGCATTTCACGCCAAGCGGGTAACGAAAAAAAAGTGAAGTTCTGAAATTCGTTCATATTTTGCTTATTTATACTTCTAGAGGGTATGAACGTGTACACAAAATATTTTTTTATAAAAGGTCTGATTGTCAAATTATGGCCTTCTAAAATATTGACCTCACCGGTGTAAGAGTTTCTTTGGGAGGTATTTTGCGTATTGAAGTAATTTATAATAAAATAACAAATGTAGTGTTTTGGGTTGTAAATTTAATGGACTTTTTGATTTTTTGAAACGATTTGAAATTACACTGACACTACATTTGTTATTTTATTATAAATTACTTCCATACGCAAAATACCTCCCAAAGGAACCCTTACACCGGTGAGGTCAATATTTAAGAAGGCCATAATTTGACAAGACCTTTTAGACTTTTAGACCTTTTATAAAAAAAATATTTTGTGTACACGTTCATACCCTCTAGAAGTATAAATAAGCAAAATATTAACGAATTTCAGAACCTCACTTTTTTTTCGTTGCCCGCTTGGCGTGAAATGCCCCATTTACATTAATACTTTTTTCTTTCTACCTATCCTTATCCCATCTTAATGTGGGATCGGCGCAACACACCCTTACAGAAAAAAATTGCTTCGTTTTTTACGACCGGCTGCCTACCTGACTTTAATTCAATCTGAGGGAATTTATACTAATACGATACAATTTTCAAATCAAATCAATCAATTTATTGAATCCTTAAAACTGTGACACATTATTTAAATTTCGTCAAAAATTTTACTCTACCGCCAGTTCGGAAGAAAGAAAGAAAATGAAGAAGAAAAGGAAAAGATAAAAAAGAAAAGCAAAAGAAAAAAGAAAAGGAAAATAATGCTGGTTCGCCAGAAAAGACCGGGCAAGAAACTCTGACTTGCTCTTTTTGAGAAAAAGTAATAGTAAGCAGTTTACAAAAAGATATTAATAAACAAACAATCATAGATAAATATTTCATTAGATTAGAACAGCTAATCTACAAGAAGCCTTTGCCTCAATTTAAAATAAAGTCAATAAAACGTATTTCGATTGCTGAGCGACTCCCACACTACATACATGATTGAGAAATTAATTAAATTACTTTGGAAATAAATCAAAAGCATAACATAACATAAGCTCACGCCTGTATCCCCGAAGAGGTAGGCAGAGGCGCACTAGCGAACTAGAATACCCACATTTCGCCGAGCTTAGTTCCGTTCCAGTTGTGATAGGTGGCGAGCTTATCGCTATGTCGGGCACAAATTCCAGACTCCGGGCTGACATGGATTAATCCAATATCATACGCTCGACCCGGGGATCGAACTTGAGACCTCAGGACGGTAGTCGTACGGAAATATAACCACGCCACTGAGGCAGAAATCAGAAGATCATTATGCAAATTAAATCCTTTTATTAAGTATTCATTTTGATGCTCTGTTATAAATAATTTAATATCCTTTACATGAATAGGTTTAATTTTGTGTTTCCGATACGCTTTCAAAAATCTAATAAAACACTTTTATTAAATCTAAAACTCTTTAAAAATCTAATAAAAGTTATCAAACCTTTTCAAGAATCCCTT
The DNA here is from genome assembly GCA_036417725.1 of Clanis bilineata. Lineage (NCBI taxonomy): Eukaryota > Metazoa > Arthropoda > Insecta > Lepidoptera > Sphingidae > Clanis > Clanis bilineata. The sequence goes on along the minus strand of CM071154.1, from coordinate 14,784,254 downwards.
AATAAAATCAAATAACAAACAAAATAATGTTCAAATAACGCGTTCGTCTATCATACTTTATGTGATAAAACTACAAACAAAACCTGTCCAAAAAACTTGTCCAAAACTTTAACCCTTCAAGGAAAACAAGGGATCAAATATTTTCTTTTCTTTTGCCCTTGTTTTGGGTTTTGTAGCAATATGTTGTGGATATAATACAGAGTGAATACAACCTTTCTTTCTATCTGCCGCTATCCCATCCTAATGTGGGGTCGGCGCAATACACTTTCTCATGTCGCCGAAAGGATTTGACTTAGTTTTTACGACCAGCTGCCTGCCACAACCCTCCTTTGGGGATCCAGTTCATCGTCCACAACGCTATAGCAGCTGTTATTGTTGTAATTCATGCGAAGTGTTGTATTTTAAATTTTTAAAGTGTAACTACCTCGGTGGCGTAGTCGTATTGCATGGGGCGATTACCGCTTTGAGGTCAAACTCCGAGCTGATATGGAAAAATCCAATCTCACTTTGCCCGACCCGGGGATCGAACCCGAGACCTCAGGACCGAAATGCAACCACGCCACCGAGGCAGTCACATTACACTGCTACACATTATACTATGAATAACGAGAAAGTTATACTTGACTCCATATTGAGTTAGCGACCATTGAACAGCTAGCGAAACACCTGCCTCAGGGCCAGGAAAGCACATCCAATGAGTTTAGGCAGTTGAAAAAAGTAAAAACAAATGACTGCCTCGGTAGCGTAGTTGTATTTCGGTACGACTACCGTCCTGAGGTCTCGGGTTCGATCCCCGGGTCGAGCAAAGTGATATTGGATTTTCCCATATCAGCCCGGAGTCTGGAATTTGTGCCCGATATGGCGATAGGCTCGCCCCCTATCACATCTGGGACGGAACTAAGCTCGGCGAAACGTGGGTGTACTAGTTCGCTAGTGCGCCTCTGCCTACCCCTTCGGGGATACATGCGTGAGGTTATGTGTTGTAAAACAAATCTTTGTAATTCTAGGTTAAAACTAAATCCTAATGACGTAAAATACAGCATCTAACTTACGTGTTTCTAGTTGCATTCTTAAAACAAAGTAACACATTAAACTTAAGAAAGAGCGATTAATGCTTTTACGAGAAACTTTTATAGCTTCAGTTGCAAAGATAAACAAATAGAAGTTTCTGAAATAATCACACATGTGACCTTTTGTTACGTGATAACGACTTTAGTTAAGATTTTAGTCTACCCACGTTTACTTCTAATATTTACATATATAATTGTTTCTGACTGTCTCAGTTGCGTCCTTGGTCTAGTGACAGCATATATGGGCTGTGAATCCGGAGGTCATGGGTTCGATTCCCAGGTCGGGCAAAGCGAATTTTCTAATATAATTTGCCTGGAACTGGATCCCTCAGAGAGGGTTGACGTCAGGCAGGCAGCCGGTCGTAAAAACTAAGCCAAATTCTTTCTGCGACATGCTTGAAAATGTGTGTTGCGCCAAACCGACATTAAAGTGGGATAAGGGCAGGTAGAAAGAAAGACTGCCTCAGTGGCGTAGTTACTGCGCGCGCGGTATGACGTCCTGAGGTCTTGTGTTCGATGCCCGGGTCGTACAAAGTGATATTGGTTTTTCTGTTCAATATCAGCCCGGAGTCTGGAATTTATGCCTGATATGGCGATAGGCTGGCCCCCTATTACATCTGGGATGGAAATAAGCTCGGCGAAATGTAAGCGTACTAGTTCTCTATTTAGACTCTGCCTACTCCTTCGGGGATACAGGCGTGGGTCTATGCTATAATATTATTAGTTTTATAAGCTTTGAACAGAGAGGAACAACGTAGACGTGGCAGACGAGGTCGCGCGAGAAGACCTGGATGCCCCCCGCTAGGACTTGAGTGAGTTTGCTATTGGCGAGATATGATCTTTGCTAAACAGTGGCATGATTTATGTTGTCACATTCATGATGATATGGGATAGTAGTTAACATAAGATCAATTATAGAGGCTATAATACTTTCTTTCCTTCTCAATCCACCTTATTTATTCCTTTAAGATTGGTAACACCATGTTCCTTATGATTTCGTGGGTATCTATGGAATGCAGTATGCAGTATTTACTATTTTGTCAACAATAAATCAAAGTATAAACAGAAAAGTTGTATCATCTCTATATTATGTTAACATTTTGTAAACAATCAATCGTTTATTATATTTATCTTCGCCCTAAAGATTTATCAGTTTTACCCTTCCATTTTGCATCTTCACGCCACCGTTCAAAGAGGCGTGACTGAAACCAGATTATGAACCCCTGGCATCCATTTTCCGCTCCTTAGGTCCTAAACGCGATGATATTATTTGTCTCGGTCGCAATTTTTCGAGCAATTCGATTCTGTTTCGTATAAGCTTTACGAAGAATAATTTTATTTGTACATGCTGATGACTAAAGGATTTTTTATACTTGATTCTGATGCTTTGACCTTTATTTCTACCTGCCCTTATCCTACTTAATGTGGGGTCGGCGGAACACACATATCCAAGCACATTGCAGAAAGGATTTGGCTTAGTTTTTCCGACCGGCTACCTCTCTAACGTCAACTTCCTCTGTGGGATCCAGTCCCTGGAAAAGAAAATTAGAAAATTTGCTTTGCTCGATCTGGGAATCGAGTCCAGGACCTCCTGGTCCACAGCCCATTTAGATACTGCCATTAAAAAGAGGCGACAGATTAAATGTTGAACATATTTATCGATATTTGTCCATGTTACATAAAAAGCAGTTATTATACCCAAAATATGAAGCAATGTCCACATAAAATACAGCATTGACACAAAACTCCAATGTCGGGACACAATCTGTAATAGCCATGTAATTTAGGTCGGACAGAGCGATAAATTCACCACTTTATTCCCAGAGCAAAACATCTTACGGCACATCCGACCTCACTCCACATAAACTTATGTCGGTAAAAACCTTCGAGATAAAATTATTTAAAGGCCACACTGCTCATCTCTTAATCTCAATTTACATAAACGGGAATTCTCAAATTGGACACTTGGCGGATTCTAATTAAGATTCACCCATTCAAAAGACACATTTCTTGAGTTAAAGAATTAGGGATTTTCGTCACCTCGCCATTGAGGCTTGGCATATTTTTCACCGGATGAAAGGGCGTTGGCGCATACAATAAGTTACCCTTCCGGGCGCGAAACGGCCCACTTTTTTGTTTTAAAATGAACAAATTAGCCCTTTTGTTTTCGGATATTTGAAAGGAGTTTTCCGGTGCACGGCCGAATGTTCGGAGTTATTTTCCTGTTAGCGAATCCAATCTATTGTTTGACCTGATAAAGGTGGTATTTCGTTTTTTTCGTGTGCATTTGTTTTTAGTTTATCGTTGTTGTCTATTGAGGTATCGAGCTTTTTTTATAATGGCTAAGGAGCAGATGGGTCACCTTATTGTAAGTGATCTCCACCGCCCATAGACACCCAAGATACAAAAAGGATTATGGGTGCGTTGCTAAACTAACATACATACATACATAGACTCACGCCTTTTCCCATAGAGGTAGGCAGAGACAACGGATTTCCACTTGCTACGATGCTTACGTCTACATACGTCTTTCGCCTCATTCAAAATAAATCTAAAAAGAGGGAAATAGGGATTGTGAAAGTGATGGAGGAATTTGGCCACCGAAAATCTTACTCATCGAACAAAACGCAACAGTAACTGCCACTTTACGTCGATTTTCTGTGAGACAGTGGTATCAAATCGATCGAGCCGGCCCATTCGTGCCATAGACGTAACTGTCTACAGCGTGGCTCTACCACTCAAAAAATGATCTACACGTGGAATTTGGTGAACTATTTTTATATCTTGAGAAAGATTTAGACCGTTAACAGTAATACAAAACGTGATTCCCGATTATCAAGCGATAGGCACACACGTTAATGTAGCATTCGGTTTTTAGCGAGCGCTACCCGCTACCACACATCTTACTGTGATGTATGAATTTATGAAGCACTGCACTGGCAAGCAACTTCAAGAAAGAGGCAGATAGGAGGATTCGGTTGGGCTGGGCGGTCTTCGGAAAGCTACGTAATATTTTCGAGTCGTCGATCCCTCAGTGTTTCAAAACTAAGGTTTTCAACCAGTGCGTCCTACCCGTAATGACCGGAGCTGAAATCTGGACACTCACCAGCGGAATGGTCCACAAATTCAAAATCGCTCATCATCGAGCGAGCAATGCTTAGCATTTCTTTGGCGGACAGATTCGAAATGAAGTCATTCGCCAGATAATCAAAGTTATCGATATTGCTCGCAGAATTAGCACGTTGAAGTAAAAGTGGGCGGTCATGTCTGCAGACGGACAGATGGTCGGTGGAGCAGACATTTGCTGGAGTGGAGACCGCGTTTAGGCAGACATAGGGTGGGACATAGGGAAAGGTGGCGGGCAGCGGATGGATGCGGACTGCACAAGACTGGGTTTGTTGGCGCTCCCTTGGGGTGGCCTACGTTCAGCTGTGGACGGTGATAGGCTGAGATAATGACGGCAAGCGACGGGGTCGCGCGACGAGACCCACTTTAATCCTATATTATATTTTTACTTCGTGACTTTGTAAGTTTGTTCGTAAAGGGCTTTGAAATTATTGATGCAATTTTTTCTATAACAACAATATTTTTTCTGACTATTATTTTATTCACAGCTATTCTTCATGGAGATAAAAGTGAATTCATTAAATAATTGACTTTAATAAATGGACCCGAAATTAAAAACTAGTTTAATATAAAAACAACTAGCTCCAAGGTGACCTAGGAAAGTTAAACAATCTACTACTTTGACTTTATCTATCAAACTATCTCGCTTACCTTTATTCTTTATTTTTGTTGTCTAACATTGAACGAAAACAAGATTGAGAAATTATACTATTTTTATTTGGCCCATACTTCTTTCAACTTGATTCTTGATTCAAAACAAAAGTTTCAATTTCAATTCAATGCAGAAACTTATAGAAAAAAAAAATTACGATCTATATTTTTTAAACGCTACAATTCGTCGACTGCCTAGTGGCGTAGTTATATTGCGCTATGACTATGGTCTCGGGGTCCGGTCAGGTAAAGTGATATTTTTTTTATATTCAGCCCGGAGTTTGTCCCCGATATGGCGATAGGCTCGCCCCCTATTACATCTGGGATGGAAATAAGCTCGGAAAAGTATGTGTGTGTCTTAGTTCTCTGCCTATCCTTTCGGGGATGTAGGCGTGAGTCTATGTATTTATGTTCCTACATAAGCACACGCCTGTATCCCCGAAGGGGTAGGCAGAGGCGCCCTAGCGAACTAGAACACCAACATTTCGCCGCGCTTAGTTCCATCCCAGATGTGATAGGAGGCGAGATTATCGCCATATCAGTCACAAATTCCAGATTCCAGGCTGATATTGAAAAAATCAAATATCACTTTGCTCGACCCCGAACCCGAGACCTCAGTACGGTCGTCGTACCAAAATACAACTACGCCATCGACGCACTCATTTTGCTACGATTCCGGCGAAATATAGGAGGATCCTTAAGTAACAATATTAATACAACATTTCTATTATCAATAAACTTTTAATCGCAGTTTACTCTTACCTTAGTTTCCAACACACACCTTTAATAACTAAATACCCAGCAACACAAGTTATTGTTTTAATTTAAAAAAAAACGCTTCTAATCCGATACCTCGTGTCGTAATTCGCAGTTTCTATTGTACGAACTTGTTAAATAAATAAAAATTATATCTCGGGAGAAAAATAATCCGCTTAGCCTCGAAAGAGGGTAGTTAAACATTGATATTTTTAATTTTTCGAGGTAGAAACTTTCTTGGTTCTTTATTTTTGTGAAATGTGAGTGATTTTTTTATGAATTTTGCGTTAAGTGGTTTAAAATTTATTTATTCATAATCTTATATTTAAGCTATACTTAATCAAGTAAGTACCTTTAGCTTAAATTATTAAGCTTTTAATTAATATTATATCTGTCCCACTGCTAGGCACGGGCGTCCCCTACTAATGAGAGGGGTTAGGCCTTAGTCTACAACGCTGGCCTAATGCGGGCTGGTAGACTTTACATACATACATACATACATTCCTCACAATGTTTTCCTTCACCGTTATAACAAGCGATAATTCACAATGAAAACACACTTTCTTTCTTTCTTTCTACCTGCCCTTATCCCACCTTGATGTGGGGTCGACGCAACACACTTTATGTTGCACATAGGATTTGGCTTAGTTTTTACGACCGGCCGCCTGCCTGACGTCAACCACCTATGAGGGATGCAGTCCCGGGCAATTTAAATTAGAAAATTTGCTTTGCTGGACCTGGAAATCGAACCCAGGGCCTCTCGGTTCACAGCCGATACATGCTGCCACTAGACCAAGGAGGCGACTTATCATAGAAAAGTCAGAGGTTGGTCTCGAACCTCCGACACTCGTCTCGACAGTCCGTACCATTTCCAACTGAGCTATCGCAGAAGCTTTTAAATAATTATTTTTTGAACATGTCAATTCAGACCACATAAATCTGATATCCGAAAACCGTATATAAACTGCGTTTAAATTCTTTGTATAAACTATTATATTTGGTCGAAATTATTCGGATTTTTTTTAATTTAAACTATTACCGATACTGTAGATTTGGAGGATGTATGGAGCATATATATGGTAGGCAGTGTTTAGATAAAGCACAATAGTATGTATGCGTGGTTTGGCACTGGACCAAAACTTTGGTATTTATGCGTTTAAGCAGTAATTATTTCCCGAAATCCACTGAAAGATTCGTATTCTATACTATCTAATATATAAAATTCTCGTGTCACAGTTTTCGTTGCCATACTCCTCCGAAACGGCTTGACCGATTTTGATAAATTTTTTTATGCTTATCCGGTATCTATGAGAATCGGCCAACATCTATTTTTCATCCCCCTAAATGTTAGGGGTAGTCCACCCCTAATTTTTTTTAAATATTTTTTAGACAAAATACATACAATCCTCAATTTTCACCCTTCTACGATCAACCCTTATTTTTTAATAGCCATTTTAGTAATTTAATCATTTTTCCTCTCCGGTCGAAAACTGATCAATCGTCATTTAATTAGTTATCCCCGCCAGATGTCTACAGGTGACAGACTGGGTGACAGATGGGTTACATACAGGGTGACTGACGGGTGACACATGGGTTACAGACGGGGTGACAGACTGGGTGACAGACGGGTGACAGACGGGGTGACAATCGAGCAGATAGATGGGGTGACCGACGGGTTGACCGACAGGGTGACTGTCGGGGTGACCGACGGAGTGATGGACGGGGTGACTGACGGGGTAACTGATGGGGTGATGGACGGGGTAACTGACGAGGGTACTGACTGGGTGACTGATGGGGTGACTGACGAAAACGGACTAAAGTAGATCATCTCATTACCTCCTTTAGAATTATTGGATTATAGGTGCCTACAACTCATTCTTTCAACCCTCTCTCTCCTACGTAGACGAAGTTGCGCGGGTCAGTTAGTATTTAATATATTTTACTACCGTTTGTTATCCTGAATAAATAAAAAATAACTTTTTAGTACCTGCGTATTCATATCAGTAAAATAGCTAAAAATAAAGATTCTGGGTTAAAAAGCCTATGTCACTCAGGGATAGTATCGGTGTCGGCTTGTAAGAGCTTTAGACCTGACTCTGTAAAAGTTGATAACTTCATACCGTTTCAAATCTGTCAAATCAGCTCCGGAACTAATAACAAATCAGCTCCAATAATAGTGACCTTATCGGCATCATGGACGTAAAGAAAAAGATGGACACCATCTCGCCTATAGTTAAACGGACGTCACAGAGAAGCCACGCACACAAACGCCCCTGTACAAAAGTACTCTACGCACACACACGCCATTATGTGGCAATAGATCGAATAAATAAATAATAATAAATAAATAAATACACCCAACAGTCACATATATAGTCCTGACCCCACACTAGGTGTAACCTGTATCGTGGGTACCAGAAACTACGAGAGACTTTCGGTCTCATAACACCCCGACCTGAAACAAATATCAATGGGCCACACAGACATTTGTCTCGGTGCGGGAATCGAACCCGCGACCTCACGTTTCACAGCCGTTTACGCGCTGCGCCACGGAGGCTGTCAAAGGCCTAAAACCTTGCTTCATTTATTTAATCAATATTCCTAGCGCTCCGACCATCTTTTTTTACGTCCGTAATCGGCATGTAGATTAATCTCACAAGCAATGCCTTCTTGCTGGATGTTTTTATAGAGGCATCTGCTCATGCTTGTCCAAAATACTACACAAAGATACCTACACAAAACATGGTTATACTACATATTTTTTTTATGACACATTAAAAGCCGCCGCCGAGAGGCCGCGGGTTCGATTCCCGCATTAAGACAAATGTTTGTGTGGCCCACAGATATTTGTTTCAAGTCTGGGTGTTGTGAGACCGAAAGTCTCACATAGTCTCTGACACCCACGATACAGGTGTGGGGTCAGGACTAGGTGTGTGATTGTTGACTGTATTTTATTTATTTATTGTTCCAACAGTAGGAGATAACGTGTGTCTAAAACGAAACATTGTTTTGTGTAGAATTTCAAAGAAACATACACAGAAGACGCGTCTTTACGCTATCATATTTGTAAAACAAACCATTCACAAACATCAAGGGTCTATGTTTGGATCGTTGGACCAAACGTTCGTCCAACCATCGCTGTGTTCGACAAACCTCATTATCAATTCCGTCAAAGAGACTCCGGAGCTCTTTGTGGTTGGCTCTCCGTTTGTACACTCCGTTTGTTATTACCGTTTACATCGAACTCATATTGTAAGTCTGAGTTGGTTGGATGACCGTTGGCCCGGTTAATTTTAATTACTGTCTCGGTGGTATTGCCTACGACTACTGTCCTGAGGTCTCGGGATCTATTCCCGGATCGATTGAGGTTTTCTACTCAGCAATAATTTGTGATTATATCGCCATAGGTTGGCTATTACTGGGACGGAAAAAGCTTTTCGAAGTGTAGGTGTTCTAGTTCGCTAGGTTGTCTCTGCTTCTCCCGCGAGAATACAAATGTGAGTTTATGTATGTATGTAATTTGGATGTACTTAGCTGTTGACAAGCTTTGATTGCAATGACGGTCTTTATCTAGTAAGAGTATACATAGGCTGTTGATCCTGAGGGCTTGGGTTCGAATCCCAGGTTAGGCGAAGCGGGATTGGTCAGAGGGAGTTGTCAGGCAGATTTATTTTCTTTCTTTTCTTTTTTGTAGTAAAAACTATGCTGAATATTTTCAGCAATATCCATGAAAAAATGTGTTGGAACTATTTATTATACATCATTCAGAAAAACACACGTCTAATATTGGGGTAGACATTTCGTTTTTTCAAGAGTCATCTCTCTCTTTCTTTTTATACATAAACTGTTTTAGTTGAGTACTCCTTACTTTGCCTATTTTAGTGCTTGTTAATTTGATCCATAAAGGTACGCCTAGAAGTATACAAGACACCCTCTATAATAATTATTTCTAGTTCATCCACTATTACTATCTTTACTATATTCCTTTACCATTTCCTTGAAGTACACACAACCTGTCTTTATAACATGTATTTTTCCTGATTGCAAGGGTCAACTTGTTATTTTATGTATATTACGTAGGATTATCCCAAATACGAGTACCTGACCTTTGCAATGTAATCGAAATTATTTTGCTGAATCTGACATAGAAGTCTTTTAGGATACCTTTTACCTTCTTATTGGTCGATATGACATGACCTTCGTTTAAGGGTTTAATAGTCAACGAGGAACCATAAAAAGTTTCTTATTTTTCTTATAATTTCACCATGTCCGTCTATCTGTCTGCCGTTTAGCTCAGGGACTCGTTGTACTCTTAGTACCAACTAGAAAGCTGTAATCTGGAGAATAAAGGAATAAATAGAGATTGAGAAGGGGAAATTCACTCGTCACACAACAAGCACCACCTAGATGTTGTTCTATGAGAAAGAGGTAAAATAATCTAGTCGAAACCATCCATGTAGCTACAATTACTACAGGGCTATCATGAAATTTTTTAACTTTTGTTCATCATCATCATCAGCCATAGGACGTCCACTGCTGAACATACGACCTGTTGGAAGCGGCCTGCATCCAGCGACTTCCTGCGACCTATATCAGGTCGTCGGTCCACCTTGTAGGTGGACGTCCTACGCTGCGCTTGCCGGTACGTGGTCTCCACCCGAGAACTTTTCTGCCCCATCGGCTATCAGTTCTACGAGCTATGTGCCCTGCCCACTGCCATTTCAACTTGCTAATTTAAACTTTTGTTCAGTAAATGTTATTACAGACTCCCACATTTTAATTTAAATCACCATCGCTTAATTTAGTAAGAGCCACGGGCCGAGTAAATGCTCAACTCAGGTAAATTTAACCTCAATTAATTATTTATTTCACGGGTATAAATCATAATTATGTCTCACTTTGCCCAAGACTGCAACGTAAAGTTGGTGGAAAAAATGAAACAGCCAACTTTGTGACTCCGGCAACTTTGTAGCCGTTGCGAAGTTTCCATTTATTTACCGAGTTAATTTATTTGGGGAAGTGTGTATTAAAGGCCTAAAAGATATTAATGTTTTGGAGTTTAGATAAAGTAAGGTTAATATTTCATTCGAAAGATTTCACTTAGAGTTTTTATAGCAAAGGTCCGCGGTTTCACTGTGGATGAAATTTGTATTTTTTTGTTATTTATATAAATGGCTTGCGGATCCTCAACTTTGGATTGTGTAGTAACACTTAATGTTAATGTTTTAACTTGAATTACAAATTTCTTTTTATTTAAAATGTACCTACAGGAGCAATTTTCTCAATTTTTATTTTTACTATAATGAATGCTGAAATATTTATTGGTATTCATACTCTAAGCATGTGTCGCCTCCTTGGTCTAGTGGCAGCATGTATGGGCTGTAGACCGGGAGGTCCTGAGTTCGATTCCCAGGTCGGGCAAAGTAAATTTTCTAATTTAATTTGCCCGGGACTGGATCCCTCATAGGGGGTTGACGTCAGGCAGGCGGCCGGTCGTAAGAACTAAGCCAAATCCTCTTTATAACAGGCTTGAAAAGTATGTTACGCCGACCCCACATTAAGGTGGGATAAGGGCAGGTAGAAAGAAAGAAAATATTCATACTCTAAGCAAGGTAATGATTTTTTGAAGATAGGTCATGGGTTACATGAAGTAAGATATGAGATAATTATATTTATACTTGACAGCCCCGATAGGAGGAATGAGTCTTCTACAATGCGATGTCACTAATAAAAGTGTACAATACCCCTTACTTATAAAGATAATTAAGCGCTTCTTATCTTTAAGAATAGCTTGTCCATTTCATCTTCAAACATTTAGTCACAAGTAAAATATGACTATTCTTAAAGATAAGATAAGCAAAAATGAGTTTGTAAGTAACGCCCAATATGTTAAAGTTCAGAATATGAAACATATTTACATTGAGTTTTTTATTATTTACATATTTTCTGCCTACCCCTTAGGGGATACAGACGTGAGCTTATGTTATGTTATGTGTCATCAAAAGTCTATAAAACTTTACAGACCGACTTCAAACCCGATCGTGACCAAATTATATGGGACCACATTGGATTAAGCTCTATCGAACACAAAAATAATTTTGAAAATCGGTCCACATTTGGCGGAGATATCGTGTAACATATAATAAAAATAATAATATTAGACCTGTAATATTACTGCCCCACTGCTGGGCACGGGCCTCCTCTACTAATGAGAGGGGTTAGGCCTTAGTCTACCACGCTGGCCTAATGCGGGTTGGCAGACTTCACATACCTTCGAAATTCCTGTGAAGAAATTCTCGGGTATGCAGGTTTCCTCACGATGTTTTCATTCACCGTTATAGCAAGCGATATTTCACAATGAAAATACACTTAACATAGAAAAGTCAGAGGTGTATGCTCCATTTTGGGGTTGGTTTCGAACCTCCGACACTTGTCTCGGCAGTCCATACCATTCCCAACTGAGCTATCGCTGCTTTTATCGTGTAACATACATACAATAAAATAAAAATACAGACGAATTGGGGACCTTCTCCTTTTTTGAAGTCGGTCGATAAAATATTATTATCATTACACAATTAAATAAACAAGCAAACTAAATTTCGTAATTTGGACAATGTGACGTTTTAATTACCAAAATACAAGTTTACCCTTTTCGTGGGTAAATCTTCTGAACCTCTCTCGGGGAAGCACAATAAACTTGCCCAAAATCATAAAACCGACTGAATGCGATTAAAATTGCCCCAGTCCTACAAACTTGAAATAATTATGTTGCCGACTGTACTTACGAATGCTTTTGTAGGGAATTGAATTTACTGCCTAGGTGACGTGGTATTGCTTGTGTGTGCTATTGTATATTATTTAGGAAACACGGAAATAAGAATATTGTGGGTGGAGTTTATAATCGCCATATCGGGTACTGACTGCAGACTCCGACTTAGCTTATGATATGTATGTAGATATATTACCAAGAATTCACATATTGTCGTCGACTGTACTCAGACACCTTAACCCTTCACGCATGAGGTGCCAGCCCTACATGCCTCGAATGCCCTAATATCATTACAATGACCTCGCCGTTGATCCCTTCTGAATTTACTGCCCGTGTCATCGCCCGGGGAAGGGGATTTGGCCATTTTATAGTTATTAGTTACCTTGACACAGCCCGCAGATATGTCCCTTTATGCTTTATTGTGCCGTAATTGTTGAGCTAAGGCAATTACGTAAAGTTATTATCCGGGTTATTATGGATGTGTATTGTAGGATTCGCACGTGATTGCCGGATGTGGAATTTAGGGGCATATTTTTTTTGCAAAATATACAGATTTGACGACACTTTGCAGCCCTAAATTTTTGTGTTTGGGAACAATTTTTTAAAACCAAAATTCAAAGGTTAAATTTTTTTGTTGTGTTTTAAAATACTTTTCAAACATGTTTTTAAAACATGCTTGACGTAAACCCTCTATAAGATTTAGTTCTGAGAAAATTGTGCTACAGAAATCATATTTCCTGACTCATGATTCGAACACAGGATTTACGGATTCACATATAGACCACTATAACAAGGAGGCAACTTCGTTAAGTAACTTGAATTCAGTAGCGAGTGTAGAAACTGCAATTCACAATTCTCAGATTGGGACAAATGTTTGTGTAGTACACAAATATTTGCGCCAATGCTGCATATGTGATCAAAGTACCAGGTAATTAATTTAACCACAAAACATCTTAGTGTGGGTTTAGTTCTCTGTGTTGTTACGTTTTGAAGTCTATTCCAAACTAACACAAGCTCACACCTGTAGTCCTGAAGGGGAAGGCAGAGGTGAAGCAGAACACCCAAATTTCGCCGAGCTTATTTTCATCCTAGATGTGATAGGGGGCGAGTCTATCGCCATATCGGGCACAAATTTTAAGCTACGGGCTGATGCTGAATTTAAAACCTTAATATCACTTTACCCGACCCGGCATCGAACCCGAGACGTCAGGACGGTAGTACCGAAATACAACTACGCTACCGATGCATTCAAAATCTGTTTTGTCTTTCTGAGTTTGGGTCGTTTTTGTGACGTGCGCATGAAAACATCATGTTATTTGCTAATTTTAGTTCAGATATGTAAATGTATTTACATGCCATGTCATGAATAAACATTTCTTTCTTTCTTTCTCAATTCGTCTGTATTTTTTTTATGTACATATGTTACGTGATATCTCCGCCGAATCTGGACCTATCTTCAAAATGCTTTTTGTGTTCGATAGAGCTTATTTCAAGGGTGATCCCGTATAATTCATTGGAATTTGAAGTCGGTCCTTTAAGTTTTTAAACTTGTGATTATACTCACACATAAGTTTTACGAAGTCAAACCCCTCTTTTGTGATGTCGGTTAAAAATAAATTCAACCAACAAACCCAGCAACCCTTCCAAAAGTAAATCTTTATAATTAAAGAAACATTTACAAAAATTGGAACGGATTCCAACCGTTGGAATGGAGGTCGCGACAATAACCTTATCCAAATAGTTTCATTTAGCATCTTTAATTAATTTAATGGAAACATTTGGACCTTGGGTGAGATAATATCAATTTAAGGGGTCAAACGTTCTCAAGCTAAGCCCTTAATGACGGGGATGTGGCTAAATTTCTGTGCTGTTTCGCGGAGTTTATGTAGGGGTATGTCGTCCTGATAGGGTTAATTTAGAGTTAAAGTTATGCGTTTGATAGCGCCAATTTTCTCTGCTTATTTATTTATACTTCTGTCTGGCTGTTAGCGATCTCTTACCAAAGGATCCTCAGCTGTTTTGGTCACATTGCCCGTCGTCAATATGTCGGTAAAGTCGGAGGAAAATGACCTCGCGGCCGGACACCTAGCCGTTGGTTGGATCAAGTGGCCGCACTCACTGGATCCTCTGTTACAACCGCCCTAAGAGAAGTAGAAAACCGGGCGAAATGGAAATGCATAATACCTCTAGGGAATGCCACGAAGGCTTTTCAGGGACACTACCTTCAGTAATGAAGTATGGGACCACGAAGAAGAAGTTTATACTTCAATAATCGCCTCCTTGGTCTAATGGCAGTATGTATGGGCTGTTGGACAGCTTGCTGTTGCGTTTCGTTCGGTGAGTGAGATTTCCGGTGGCCCATTTGCCCCCATCCCCTTTCCCAATACCTTTTCCCTTCCCTTCCATTCCCTTCCCTTCTTTTAAGTTGGCAACGCACCCATGATTATTTTTGTGTCTTGGGTGTCTATGGGTGGTTGAGATCACTTAGCATCAGGTGACCCATCTGCTCGTTTGCCAGTCTCTGCTATAAAAAAGCCCTCAAGACGATCTGCTACGCCGAAGCAGTCACCATTACAGAAACTCAAATATTACAAAGTAGGATTGTACTCGTATTATGTACAGAAATGTGAATTTGAATGCGAAATATACGCATGTAGATCGGATTACTGAACTGTAGAGCTCTGTCCCGAGAGAAATTCAAAAAGTTCGATATCATTATGAAATATGTATTAAAAGATGTGTATATAGAATAAGAGTGTGGATTTTCTTTTATGACACAGTTTGGTTTTATCTTTTTGGTCCAATGGAAGCATATTACGAGTATACGGGGTGTTTAGGATGGTTCTGGGTTCAATCCTCAGGTCGATTCGATTTTTTACTGGACTGGATCCCCAGAGTGTGGTTGACATCAGGCAGGCAATAGGTCGTAAAAATTAAGCCAAATGCTTTCTGCAACTTGCTTAAAAAGTGTGTTGCGCCGACCCCACATTGTGGCATAAGGGTAGGTAGAAAGAACAGTTATTGGCAAAAAGGGCAGGACAACTGTATTTAGTTACTTGAGTAAAGACACTAAAAGATTCAATTTCATTAATTTCTGCCTTACACGTGATATAAGGTATACCGAGTGTTTCATAAAATTGGTACCAATAACAATTTAAACGATTTACGCCCAAATGGTCAAACGCTCTTCAACTTTAACGGCTTCCTACATTGATTTTCGCCATACAATTTTGACAGATAAGGCGGCCTTAAACGACATAAGGCGACCTTAAGTGTATGAACATTCGGCGTATAATGTGCAATGGTAAATTTAAAGAAAAAAATCTTTCTACCTGCCCTTATCCCACCTTAATGTGGGGTCGGCGCAACACACTTTTTCAAGCAAGTTGCAGAGGATTTGGCTTAGTTTTTACGACCGGCCGCCTGCCTGACGTCAACCCCCTATGAGGGATCCAGTTCAGGGCAAAATAAATTAGAAAATTTGCTTTGCCCGACCTGGGAATCGAACTCAGCACCTCCCGGTCCACAGCCCATACCAAGAGAGGAGGCGACTTAAACTTAAAGAATAAAAATAGAACTTAATTTTTTAAATCAATTATAAAGCATGGGGAATTCAAAGCGGACTGCGACCTGGAAATCTTCAAAGAGCATAGGAATGCCTTTGTGTATGCTAAAATAATTAAATACCACATATGTGGTTTGCAAATTTACTGCAGCTGATCCAATGAGTAAGGAAAAAATATTTCTTCACAAATTCAAGTTTCCATTATTTAATAACTGTGAGCCGTACTAAATTTTAAACTTGAAGTAACGTAAGTGTGCTAATTATTGATACCAACTTTATTTAAACACCCTGTATATCTTCGAAATCCTTGCGGAGATTTTCTCAGGTATAAAGATTTCCGAAGTGACAGAGGTATCGAACAGGTCGAGCCCATTCATTCTGTAGACGTTACTGTCTACAGCGTAGCTTTATAACTCAAACAGCCACAGCCGCGAAAAAAAGCTAGTTCCTCCCATAAATAGTACATTCGATATCCTCCCACCCTTTTTCCCGACATCCTATTAAGTACAGAGTCTAAATATTCGCCTTTACTTCGAGGAAATTGGTTTCGAAGCTTATCTTTCTAAAACCTGTTTCTTATTAAGACTTACATGTAATAATTTTTGCATGAGTGAATTACCGATAAGGACTTAAACGAAATAATAATAATCAATTAATGTCATTCCACTGCTGGGCACGGGCCTCCTCTACTAATGAGAGCGGTTAGGCCTTAGTCTACCACGCTGGCCTAATGTGGGTTGGTAGACTTCACTTACCTTCGAAATTCTTAGAGAAATTCTCGAGTATGCAGATGTTTTCCTTCACCGTTATAGCAAGCGATAATTCACGATGAAAACACGCTCAACATACAAATGTCAGAGGTGTATGTTCTGTGTATGGGGTTGGTCTTGAACCTCCAACATTCGTGTCGACAGTCCGTACCATTCCCAACTGAGCTATCACCGCTTCGAAAACGTCTTTTTACTCATATTACTATAGCGAATGTTACAAAGGGGTTGACGTCGTAGACCACTGGTCATAAAAACGAAGCCGAATCATTTCTGTAACATGCTTGAAGAAGTGCATTTTGCCGACCCCACATTCATAGTATATGGCAGATGGAAAAAAAGATAGGAGCATTGTGCTTTATTCTTAGCATTGTATATAGATTCGGGTAATATCCGGTACTACTAAGACAAATCATGTCAGAAAAACAATCCGCCTGACCTGAATCGAACCCAGGACCTCCCGGTCACACCAATATGACCACTGCTGAACAGTGATAGGCCGATATTATATTATGATTTCACGGTTTTCCAATAATAGATTATGATCACTAGAACAAAAGTATATACTTTGATAAAGATAAAGATACACACGTTAAAAAACGTAAGTTTAAAACATCCAAAGGCGACGGTGTCACGCCCGGAAACAGTAGAGGAACTAACAAATCACATTTTCTACGATTCCGGGCGCAGTATTAAAGAAAATAAAATGACTAAAAGACATGTTGCGGCCACAGAATGAGCGATTGGTTTTTTATAAACTTATATATTGAAGGAGCAGGCAGATATTATGTAATTCTTTAAAATTAAGATTTGGAAATAAGCCGGTGGTCTATCTGATAGTAAGTGATCTCCACTGCCCATAACCGCCCATGACACAAAAACATCATGGGAAATGGCAATCTCATTCACCGAATAAAACGCAGCAATGAACTGCCACATATATTTCTGTGGGACAGTGGTATTAAACCGACCAAGTCGTGCTGTAGACGTTACTGTTTACAGCGGAGCTCTACTATTCTTTCTTTCCACCTGCCCTTATCCCACCTTAATGTAGGGTTGGCGCAACACACTTTTTCAAGCATGTTGCAGAGAAGATTTGGGGTAGTTTTTACGACCGGCCGCCTACCTAACGTCAACCCCCTATGAGAGATCCAGTCCCGCGCAAATTAGTAGAATTTTTGCTTTGACCGACCTGGGAATCGGACCCACGACCTCCCAGTCCACAGCCCATACATGCTGCCATTAGACCAAAGAGGCGACTGAGCGTAGCTCTACCATTGCCACTTAATAATAAAAAAAGTAGATCAAAATAGTGAATAAAATAGATGGCAACGCTCGCCCCCATCACATCTGGGACGGAAAAGAGTTCGGCGAAATGTGGGTGTTCTAGTTTTTTACTTCTTCTTTGCCTACTCCTTCGGGTATATTAGACGAGAATCTATGAATGTATACTCTTTATAAAATTAAGAAGATTGTTATAATAAATAGAACGCTTGTTTCGAGGCCCGATGCCCAAGGTAAGGAAGCACACGTCGTAGTTTCACATAGTACTCGCTCGAGTTCGCCTTGCAGCAGGTGTTCCTCTGCCAAGATGTCTCTCCAAACGTAAATGTTTTACTTACATCCACGCTCTATTGATTTCAAATAACCTAAACTGCATCCAGTTTGAAGAGACTCTTAAAATAATGTTGTCTTGAAATAATAATGTCTGCTTTGCGTTTTTTTCTTTGACAGCCTTCGTAGCTAGTAGCCGACTGTAAAATGAAGTACCATGGATTCCATACCCATACTGAGATGATTGTGGGATTCAGTTATGTATATTTTTGTGGGGAAATACACCTTAATAATTTCTCAATTAAGTCGTGTTTTATTAACGATAGCATAACATAAGGCAGAGGCGCACTAACGAACTAGAACACCTAAATTTCGCCGAGGTTAGCTGCGTCCCAGATGTGATAGGGGGCGAGACTATAGCCATATATGGCACAAATTCTCTCCAGGCTGACATGATAAGATCCAATATCACTTCGGCCGACCCGGGGATCGAACCCGAGACCTCAAGATGGTAGTACAACCACGCTACAGAGGTAGGCTGTAAGATTAAATAAATAGATAACACCCAACAGTCACACACAAAGGCCTGAGACCCCACACTAAGATAGTCTTGCGTCGTGAGTATCAATAACTACGACAGAGTTTCGGTCTCAAAACACCCAGACTCGAAACAAATATCTGTTGGCCATTCAAACATTTGTCTCGGTGTGGGAATCGAACCTGCGGCCTCTGGCTTCACAGCCGGCTACTCGCCCACGTCACGAAGACTGTCAAATGTCATAAAACTTTACCTAAGTGTAGTTAAACGCAATTACTTCAAAAACAAATAACAAAAACTGTACGTACAGAAAAACTTCAAGCGGAATAAAAAGTAGTTGCTGTAACCGCAGGTCTGGGAACTACACGTTAAGTTCCAAGTGCCAGGAAAAAACTCACAATAAACGTCTTACTTGCTCACAAATTAAGATTTTAAACATAAATGAGGATGGAGTTTCGCGAATGTTTTTTGCTTTTGATGGCTGTTATAATTTACCTGAATCATATTCCGTATTACTTTATGTAGAAAGCTTATAGTCACTCAGCGCGCTATGGAGAGGGCTATGCTCGGTGTTTCTCTACGTGATCAAATCAGGAATGAGGAGATCCGTAGAAGAACGAAAGTCACCGACATAGCCCAGAGGATTAGCAAGCTGAAGTGGCAGTAGGCAGGGCACATAGCTCGTAGAACTGTCAGCTGATGGAACAGAAAGGTTCTCGAGTGGAGACCACGTACCAGCAAGCGCAGCGTAGGACGTCCTGAATACGGCACAGAATTTGAAAAGAAAGTTATAATACGAACAAAAGAGCACGAGCGTGTAAGTAGCAACACGGAAGTATCTCCGAGTTCG
Source organism: Clanis bilineata (assembly GCA_036417725.1). Lineage (NCBI taxonomy): Eukaryota > Metazoa > Arthropoda > Insecta > Lepidoptera > Sphingidae > Clanis > Clanis bilineata. The sequence goes on along the minus strand of CM071154.1, from coordinate 14,764,608 downwards.
CAAACTAATTTTACTATTCTAGAGACCCTTTATATTTGCATAAATGCTATGTTCTAGAATGCAAAAGCTGTGTATAATTATTTATGCATTGATATTGTGCTTAATAGCCTGCAGTATTATTGCTGTCCTTCGGTCGGTAGCATCCGTACTTTCGTAGGAGCGTATCCTTTCTTTCTCTCCTTTCCATTAATTACCAACAGGGACATTATTTCAGTGAGCCTTCCCCTGGAGAGCCAATCTAATCAGGCTGTAGATAAGGTCACTAAAAATTCCGTTGATGTCACAAACACATAACACCATTACAGATCCATTAGAAAATAATCCTTAATACAACGTCAGTGGAAATTATCCCGTCACCGCAATTCGTCGCCACGGACCATAATTAATTCGATTACGTCACGTGAAGAATGAAACTCCTAACTTTACTCTGTTGCCGTGCAATCTAATCAAATACACATTTTCGACGCGGGTCTCAGAGAGATGGGATGCGGTGTCGATTTTCGCTGTTAGTAGTATAGGGATTAACCGTACCCAGAGCAAGTATGGAGACCTTTGAACTTTGAATGTATGGGACGAGGTACCTCCATAGTCTGCACCAGTGTCGGTCATAGGTACTGCCCGCGAATAAACTTAATTAGATCGCGAATTAACTTTATTGGACCGCGGATTAAATTAATTGGGCCGCGGATTAAATTAATTGAGTCGCGAAATAATTTATAAATTACTTTTATTGATTGACCACGGATTTCTTTAATCGTATCTAAAACTTATTATTTCCCATATAATCTTATTGGATTATAAGGATATTGGTGTTACATTGTTATTGCACATCGGTTCATTGTATTGGTTCCACGGCATTGTTTTGTCACACCCCCATGGAAAAGTTGTTAGGTCCACGTGTTATAGGATCGCGGATAATCTTGATTACGTCGCGAATCTAAATCGCGGGTTTTATGTTTTTTATGTTTTACCTAGTGACTCAGTATGTTACGTTACTTTTCACCGGAACGCGATCACATACAGAACTTTATACTTTGAACATGCTTTTTGCATCACGTAATAATTGCGTCATCAATCAATTTAATCCAACCACCGACTACTTTATTACGACGTGAGTCGTTTAGGTAGCGTCCCAATTGCAAAACCTCGCAATATTCCGCGGGCTAGATACGGGCGGTGTTTCATTTGTGACAGGTTACTACATATAGGTAATAGGTATTGCATTGATTCGCAATACGATCAACATATTCTGCGTCCCTTGAAGGTGAATTAACCTTATATCAAGTTAATACCTATTATTGATTACATTTATAAATATCCAATTAAATTTATACCTAGTGCAGATTAGTTTTATAATGGTCTTCATTTTAATTTATTCTTTCGACTCCACACGTGGCCTGCCGAGAGGCAATTTGTCCTTCTAAAAGGTTTATAATTCAAATATTCGAACAAAAGACACATTTTTGTATCACCCTTTTTATAAACAATTAACTGAAGTTTCTTATTGTTATAAGAGAAATCGGGTCTTCATTGTTTAAATGAACAAAGAATTCATGATGCATATTAACGTCGAGTCGTGTTTAAACGTGTTTGTCTGTTAAAATTAAGCATACTCATGGAATTTTGTACCTGTTTTTATTGTGCAGTTTATATTTATTACCTCCCAACTCCACATGTGGTCTCCTTAGAGGCAATTTGTCCTTCTAAATGGCTCATAATTCCAAGATTCAAACAAAAGATTGACACATTTTTGTATCGCTCTTTTTATAAACAATCAACCGAAGTTTCTCATTGTCATAAGAGAAATCGGGTCTTTTATTTAACCGAACAAAGAATTCATAACGCATCTTAACGTTTGGGTCATGTCTATACGTGTTTGTCTGGTAAAATAACCATTTCTTCCCCATATAAAAGACACACCGAAATTATTTTGCACCGTATTCCAAGCTGTGCTCTACACTACATAACATCTCCAAAGTTCCTGACCAGTGAAGTGTTAAAAGAGTGACGCTGCTATAAAATGAATGTAAGTAACTATTATACATGTTTCTTATACTGTTGATATTGTTTTGTACAAAGGACATCATATGTGTAATACTTAGTATTAAAATACTTCTGTTATCTGATTACTGTATTGATTGTAATTATTTTAACATACATTATTCCATGTTTATACTTATCTCTAAACTGTTATTTAATATACTGTTTTTTATTGTTTCAGTCCTCTGAAAACACCTTTAAGAATTATTATTATGAAGATAATGTCGACGAACCAAGTGATCAAGAGGAAGGAACTCTCGCTTTCAAAGTAAAAAAGGCGATAGCAAAAAGACCTAACAGCATTGACGAATTTTTTGAAAAACCCAAGAAGAAGAAACTTACAAAAAAGTCATCGAGTGTTGGTCGATCTACGAGTGGCGGGATATCGTATATAACGTCAAACAAAGACGACAGTGCTGACGCGTCGCATCTTATCAAAATTGAAGTTTATGATGTGAACAAAATAAAAAATGTCGCACAAACGGAACAATGGAAACACGCTGACGTGCGTGTTAAACTTTTTACGGAGAGTGAAGCCGACCGAAATTTGCAAAGTGTGAGAGACATTATATATAATATCACCAAACAATTGGCTACCCAAGAAGAGTGTAAAAAGTTTTTTATAGATACTGATAAATAAGCTAGCGTTATATTTTTATTTTAATATTCTTTCTAATCATTTTAATAGTGTATAGAGGTATAAGTATTGTTTTGTAATTAATTGATTTGTCTTTTTGCTATATGAAATCATTCATATTGAAAAAGTTGTTGTAAAGAATTATAATTTTTAAGAGTCAGGATATATGTTCATCGTAATTTTAAATGTAAAGTAATTCCAAACTTTTATTAATCAATCGAAATTAACTGCACAACAAACGATTATCACCATGGATAATTTAAACTGTGATTTCTACGACTCACATCTTGTCGCCCTTCTCGACAACTTCGAATCAATGGATCTGATGTCAACATTATTCGATGCCGAACTCTATGGGCTTTGTGTGGAAACATCACAAAATCATTCTGAAACGTAAGTCAACTTGTTATTACATGTTTTAGTAGTATAAGGAGGGGATACATCTATTGAGTATTTAAAACGACAAAGACGTATCTTGATGTCATTTCTTAATTTTTTGAGTAGCAATTTCTTTATAAAACTATCCAAAAATGTATCACACCCTGGATATTAATAGTTTATCCCAAAGTGATATTGTGAGTTTGAATAAAAATCTTATTTTAAAAAAATTTCATCGCTTTATACGACTTTGGTACCTACAAAATATTTTACCGGAATCAATGTTGGACGATCATGATATTATTCCATATTACACACCATGTAAAGGACATAGAACTACAAGTGTTATTAGATTCAATGAAGATGAGATTGATGGTGTTTTACCAATGCAAGCATATTGTTCACGATGCACTTAAATAAAAAATAATAGTTAGTAAATGTAATTTATTTAAATTATTTATGATGACTGAATTATGAGATGGTAGGGTTTGATGATTTATTTGTTTCATTTTCTTATTAGATCTGAACAAAATGGAGGTACAATGAAGAGGCCAGCGCCATCGATATTAATGGAGGGTGAACCTTCAAGAAAGAGGATAAATCTTGAACTTGAAGCTCCTTTATCATCAGCACCGTCAGCTAGCTCCATACAAAATGTAAGTACAGAAAACAGTGATAAAGTTCTATGTCCTGAGTGTCACATACTAGTATCGAAAAAATATATGATCAATCATTTAAAAAGTAATACACATAAAAATAATTTCATAAGAGGAGATAATGAATTCGCAAACGTTCAAGTAATTGATAGTGCGTTCGGTAATAGAATTCTTACATATAGAATAAAATCTAACGGAACTTCTGATCAATCATTTGAAACACCTGAGTTATTTTTACAAAAGACTAAAGATTTAATATATAAATTATTAGAACGATCGATCTTAGAACACTTAGTCGTGAAAGTTAATTTCATTCTTAATGCAGACTTTATACAAGAAACCAAAAATCTATGTAATAATTTTGACTTCCAGATTTCTAATTATCTTATTTGTCAAGGAGATGATAAGGATATTATTTTTCCATCTATATCTTCTGAAATAATTAAGAAAATATCAAATTTTGAAAAAAAAGGAAGCGGGTGGAGTTTAGTTAAAATTAATCACTTAGATATAAATGTTAACAGATTTAACCCATTACGTGGATCATCATATATAGACTTACCCATGGATATTAAAAGTAAGAAGGCTATAATCAATGTAAAAAATACTGATCATGAATGTTTTCGTTGGGCAGTATTATCGGGTTTGTACCCTGCCACTCATAGCTCTAATAGGGTATCATCTTATATACTACATAAAAACAAGTTAAAATTTGGTAATTTGTCTTTTCCTATAAAAATCAATGAAATTCATAAATTTGAGAAACTAAACAATATAAGTATAAATGTTTTCGGGTTACATTATGATTCAAAGAGAAAGATTAATAATGTAGTAGGTCCATTACACTTAACAAAACATAGGAGAAATACTCATTTAAACTTATTGTACATAACTAAAGGGAGCAATGGTCATTATTGTTATATTAAAAACCTTTCGAGATTAGTATCTAAACAATTATCCACATCAGAACATGCAGTTCATATTTGTGATGGTTGTTTGTTACATTTCACATCATCCAAAAATTTACAACGCCATCAAGAAAATGATTGTTTTAACGTTTGTACAGATTTACCATCGGAAAATGATAAGAAAAGAAATTGGTTTAATGAACTAATTCCAACGAATCAAATCTCATTCAATAATTATGAACGTAAGTTAAGAGTTCCATTTGTTATATATGCTGACTTTGAAGCCTTTTTAAATCCGATACAGAGTTGTTCTAATAATCCAAATAAATCTTCAACTGCTAGTATACAAAAACATGAAATGTATAGTTTTGGTTATTATGTTAAGTGTTCGTACAATGATAATTTATCGGTGTATAGATCATATACTGGAAAAGAGTGCGCACAAAAATTTATGAAATTAATCAAAGAAGATTTAGAAAATATATGTAAAAAGAATTCATTTAACAAATCACCACTACCATTAACCAATGAAAATAAAATGAACATCAAACAAAGCAAGTCATGTTATATCTGTAACAATTATTTAAATGAAGATGTCACAATTTGTTATAATTGGCATTCTGGTGTATATGAAGGAGTCGCTCATCAACTCTGTTCCGAGAAATACAAGACACCTAATTTTGTACCCATATTTTTTCATAATTTGAGTAATTACGATGCTCATTTTATAGTGCATGGTCTCAATTTTGAGGATGGTGAAATAGAACTTATTCCAGAGAATAAGGAAAAATATATTTCTTTCTCTAAAATTTTGCATATTAATAACCGAGTTATAAAATTACGATTTCTTGATTCTTATAAATTCATGTCCAGTAGTCTTGACAAATTAGCTCAAAACTTACTACCTGAACAATTTCATGAACTTCACTTACAATATCCATCTCACGACGACTTTAAACGTTTAATACGAAAAGGTGTTTATCCATATGAGTACATGACTTCATTTGATTCGTTAAAAATAACTTCCCTTCCTACACGCAATAAATTTTATAGTTCTTTAAATGACAATAACATTTCTGAAAATGATTACAATCATGCTCAAGATGTATGGAATCACTTTAATTGTAAAAATATGGGTGATTATTCTTACCTTTACTTAAAAACTGATGTATTACTACTGGCGGACGTATTTGAAAATTTTAGGAATGTGTGTCTTAAAACTTATGCACTAGATCCTGCTCATTACTTTACAGCTCCTGGATTGAGTTGGGATGCTATGTTAATTTACACTAAAATTAATTTAGAGCTCCTAACAGATATCAATAAAATTACTTTTATTGCGAATAATATTAGGGGTGGTATATCACAATGCAGTAATAGACATGCTAAGGCTAATAATTTATTTATGACAGATTATGATTGTAATAAACCATCCTCTTTTATCATGTACCTAGATGCAAACAATCTTTATGGTTGGGCTATGTCTCAGTGTCTTCCGACTGGCAAATTTGAATGGGTAGATGTAAAAACAGACTTTAACATCCCTGATGATGCTGAACATGGTTATATTTTAGAAGTAGATTTGGAGTATCCCGAATTATTACATGATATTCACTCAGATTTTCCCTTTTGTCCTGAAAACATATGTTTAGGAAATAGCAAACATAGAAAACTAATCCCCAATTTAAATAATAAAAAGAACTATGTTATCCATTATAGAAATCTTAAACAATGTATAAAAAATGGTCTACGATTACTTAAAGTTCACAGAATTCTTAAATTTCAACAATCTCAATGGTTAAAATGCTATATAGATTTAAACACACACATGCGTTCGTTAGCAACCTCAGACTTCGAAAAAGATTTCTTTAAACTTATGAATAATTCCGTTTTTGGTAAAACAATGGAGAATGTAATGAAAAGAGTGAATGTTAAATTAGTCAATCATTGGTTAAACATCGGGAAATCTCAAGGAGCTCAATCTTTGATAGCCAGACCTGAATTCCATAGTCTTACAATATTTTCAGAAAATTTGGTTGCTGTTCAATTAAAGAAGACAAAAGTTTTATATAATAAACCAATATACCTCGGTTTTTGTATATTGGATCTATCAAAGACATTAATGTATGAATTTCATTATGATTACATGAAATCGAAATATCGAGACAATCTCAAGTTACTCTATACGGATACTGATAGCTTAATTTATCAAATATTTACAGAAAATTTCTATAACGATATTAAAATTGATTTAGAAAAATATTTTGACACATCTGACTATCCTCCTGATAATGAATATGGAATACCATTAATTAACAAAAAGAAGTTAGGATTCTTTAAAGACGAAAATAATGGTAAGATTCTTAATGAGTTCGTAGGGCTACGTTCAAAAATGTATGCAATGGATGTACAAAATAAATGTATATGTAAAGCAAAGGGTGTTAATAAAAGTGTCACGAAAAAATTTTGTCTTTCTGATTATAAGTCTTGTTTAAATGATAATAAAACGTTTTATAGTGAAATGTTAAGATTTAAATCAATAAAACATGTTATATATACACAAAAAATTAATAAAATATCGCTATCTCATAATGATACAAAACGTTACATATTAAAAAATTCTACTGATACACTTGCATGGGGACATTACAAAATAAAGGACATTTAATTTCATCATCACTTTCTGTACAATTAAAGTATGTATTTGTTATAGTTAATAAGTTTTATAGTATAAAATAATTGATTGTAGCTGGTAAAAACAATCAATTATTTATCTTTGATAGAAATAAATTTATTATATGACGTATGTGACTCTATTTAACTGTATTAGTTTTAATTTTAACGTGATTTAACAACTGAAATATGTATACCTAGGTAATATTTAAAAAATAATTATATATAATACATCATTTTCAACAATGTGTTTTATTCATTCCAATATCATCCAAAGGATTACACGCATATATAAAATGTTCCATTTTATTCATCCTTTTACTGCCATAGTCGCAGGTCCAAGTGGTTGTGGAAAGTCTAATTTTGTGACAAACTTCATTAAATACAATAAACAGTTATGTAATAGAACTTTTAACCAAATAACTTGGTGTTTTGATGAAATGCAACCATTGTATAATTTACCGAACGTTAACTATTTTCAAGGAATACCAGATTTGAACATGTTCGATGGAAATGAAGCAAACCTTATTATCATTGATGATCTTATGAGAGAATCTGATGGTCGTATTGTCGATATATTTACTAAAGGTAGTCATCATAGAAACTTAAGCGTATTTTACATTACTCAAAATTTATTTCATCAGGGTAAAGGTCAAAGAGACATTTCTTTGAATTCAAGCTATATAATTTATTTCAAAAACCCTCGAGATAAAACTCAAATTCGTTATTTAGCACGTCAAGTTTCCCCCGAAAATAGCAAATTCATCGAAGATGCATATAAAGACGCTACTAAAGAAGCACATGGATATTTGATAATAGATTTAAAACAAGATACTTTTGATATGTGTCGGATTAAATCTAAAATATTTCCTTCTGATGGTTTTTGTACAGTATATATTCCCACAAAAGAGTTTAAATACGTTAAGAACCAAGAAATACCTATCATTTACAAATGATGGATCGACGCCTCAAGACGCATAAAGATTTGTTATCCGCTCTATCTAAACTTAAATCAAAACATCAGCAAGCTCTTTTAAAAGCCTGCAGTGAAAACGAAATAAATTTTATTTGTGAGTGTATTCACAACGTTTTACAGGGAAATATAATTCTTGAAGAAAAATCAAAGAATAAACTAAAAAAGTTTAAAAATTTGTTACGTAAATTAGTACGTAAAAGTACAAATAAAATACGCAAGACTATAATAGTTCAAAAGGGTGGTGCATTTCTACCGATTATATTGGGTTCCATATTGAGTGGATTAGTAAGTGGACTGATTTAAAATGGAACACGCAAAAAAAATGCTGTTGGTTGAACCAGGTTTCATCGATAAAATAAATAAAAAAAGAAATGAAAATCCTACCTCTCGCTTAGACTCTGAAATGCAAAACATTTTGGATAGTAATATAGATGATAGAAAAAAATGTAAGTTGTACTTACAAATTTTACAAAGATACCTCCACTTTATGGAAGAAGATCGTCGACCGTTTAAGCTTCCTATAATTTCAAATAATGATTTTGATGAAACCGCGGTGGAAAATTTAAAAAGTTCAAATATAAACAATGACATCAAAAATAAAGATGTAGTTGCCGTCCAGACATTGAATAATGAAGAGAGTCAACAAGAGAGTATTTTACTTGAAAGAAACTCTCCTTATACAAAAAATCAAATTCTAAGCTTGATACCTAAATCATATTTGAAAAAAGGTGAGTTATTATTGGATTCGGTTTCATTAAGTAAAAACAAAATTTTCTGGAATGATGATGGTACAGTTATGATAGACAATGAAGTAATCCCCGATAGTAATATTGTAGATTTAGTGAATGATATGCTACGACCATTAAAAAGAAATGATCCAATAGGTTGGGAAAAATTTGCTAAAGCTTTAAAAGACTTAAAAATACCCTTAACCTATATTGGAAACCCCAAAAGACGTGAATACATTGCTCTACTTCAAAAAGATTTGGGAGAATCTCTTACAAAAAACAAGGAGATATTTTTTTCACCGAGAAGCAACGATAAGCATATTAAAAAAATAAAGAAAAAAATTGAGTGGGAAAAATGGACCCCTTATTAGAAATAAACCGCATGTACTATGATGTATCACACCCGGCTGGATATGGCAGTATTGAAAAATTATCAAAAGCAATGAAAGGTAAAATGAATAAAGAAGATATTAAGAAATGGTTACAGACCCAGGAAACATACACACTTCATAAACCAGTACAAAGAAAATTCCCTCGTAACAGATACATTTTATCTAATTTAAATGAGCTTTGGCAAGCTGATTTAAGTGATATGAGAACTTATTCTAACGATAATAAAGGTTTTAATTACATCCTTTGTGTTATTGATGTATTCAGTAAATACGCATTTGCTAGACCCATGAAGAAGAAAAATTCGGAAACAATAAAACAATGTTTTGATAGTATATTTAAAGAAGCGAATACAACTCCAACACACATACAGTCTGATAAAGGTACTGAGTTCATTTCAAAAGATGTACAGAGATATTTTAAATCAAAAAACATAAATTACTATACAACGAATAATCCTGATATTAAAGCAAGTATTGTAGAAAGATTTCAAAGAACTCTTAAAATGAAGATGTGGCGTTATTTCACGCATAAAAATACTCATAAATATATTGACGTTTTGCAGGATTTGATACACTCTTACAACCATAGTTTCCATTCTAGTATAAAAATGTGTCCTTGTGATGTCAATTTTAATAATATAATGACAGTTTGGACAAATTTATATGACAGGAAAAACAATAATAAATCATATGAAACTATACAACCTAAGTTAAATGTTGGTGATCATGTAAGAATAACCAAATATAAACATATATTTCAAAAAGGTTATGAATCTAATTGGAGTGATGAAATATTTATAATATCTTCTATAATAGAACGAAAACCTTGGGTTGTTTACACTATTAAAGATTTAGACGGGGAAGAGGTAGTAGGAACGTTTTATGAACGGGAGTTACAAAAGGTAATTTATGACCCCACCATAGAACATAAGATAGATAAAATAATTAGCTCTCGCTACACTGGTAACAGACGAGAAGTGTTAGTTAAGTGGAAAGGTTATCCGAATAAGTTTAATAGTTGGATTTCAGCATCTAGTATAAAACAAATATGAATAAAGATTTCTATTTAACTTTACCTAGTAATAGTTCAATGGAATATTATCCTGATAATAAAACATCAAGATTTTCAACAAAATTACCTAAACCTATAATATTGGAGGGAGAATGGTGTGTAGCAATTGTTGAATTTCAGTATCCCTGTACTATGTTTACTGTTCAAGATCATGAAAACATCGTGTACATCACAAAAATGATGATAATGCCTAATCAAGAAGAACCCTCTACAGTATCTTACCTGACATATATACCTGTCACAAACTATGATAATATTCATCATCTACTAATAGCATTGAACAGCATTAAGGAAAAAATTGAATTTAATTATGATGAATTTTCCAAGTTTGTATCGGTTTCTGTCTTGGATGAATCCATAAAATCTGTAAAATTATCACTTAAATTAAGTTTACAATTGGGGTTTGAGCCAAATAAAAACCTTGTTCAAAATAATCAAGCAGCATGTCCAGCTAATTTAAATTTAGGCTTACCATCTCAACTATTCGTCTACTGTGACATAGTAGAACCACAAATTGTTGGTGACGTAATGACTCCCCTTCTAAGAATTATACCATTAGATCTACCAAACTACATCTATGGTGCAAATAAAATGCATGTTTTAACACCGCCTCATTATTTACCTGTAATGCGTAGACAATTTGACACCATCGAAATAGATATAAGATCAAGCACCGGTCAAAAGATACCATTCCAATTCGGAACAGTGTGTGTTAAACTTCATTTTAAAAAAATATAATGCATTCTCAACATAATAATATTACTTGTCCTTATGAACGCTATTATTCTCATCAAGCTGGCTCTGGTATAGGAGTGGTTTATAAAGGAGCACCATACCAAAAGGGTCATGGCATTGGTAGTTTTCTGGGAGGATTATTTAGATCAGTTTTACCACTACTATCGGGTGGCGTTCGAGCCATTGGTAAAGAAGCATTAAGTGCCGGTGTAGGTCTTTTGACAGATATGGTTAGTGCACGACCCATGGAAGATTCGATTAAGGCACGTCTAAAGGAAGCTGGTTCAAATTTAAAACGGAAAGCTGATGAAAAAATAGATAGGATAAATATGTCTGGATCGGGATATATAACAAAACGAAAACGTTTGTCTGCATTCAGTCCATCATTGACTTCCAAACTGAAAGCTACCAAAAAATCAAAATTCAACTCGAAACATATCAAAGATATATTTTCTAGTTAATAAAAATGTCTTTTTTACATAGTCACTCCTGTGAATGCATTAAGTCAGAATTGGATTTGTTTGCATTACCATCTACTCAAACTAGTATTGAAAGTGGAATATGGATCCATTACAAACCGATTTCATCTCTTGCTGATGATGGTCCCATAGAATTTCAAGTGCCAGGAGCAGGTGATGACTATATAGATCTATCTCATACACTGATCCATGTAAAAGCTAAGATATTGCATCAAGATAATACTAAATTAATATCATCAACAGTTGTGGCTCCAGTTAATAACTGGTTACATTCGCTCTTCAGTCAACTTGATGTTTATTTAAATCAAAAACTTGTATCACCACCCAATAATACTTATGCCTATCGTGCTTACATTGAAAATTTGCTGAACTATGCACCAGCAGCTAAAAAGTCTCATCTTACTTGCGGTCTATGGTATGAAGATACAGCTGGAAAAATGGATTCTACTGATGAAACCAATAAGGGATTTATTAAAAGACAAGAATTGGCAAGTGAAAGTAAAGAAATAGAAATGATTGGACACTTACATGGTGATTTATTCAACCAAGAAAAATTTTTAATTAACGGTGTTGATATGTGTGTTAAATTAGTTCGTTCTAGGGAAAACTTCAATTTAATGTCTTCTTCAGTTGATACTAAATTAAAAGTATCGATTACAGATGCAACTCTGATTATTCGTAGAGCTCGAATCAATCCAACCGTGTTGCTTGCACATCAAAAAGTGTTAGCATCTACTACAGCTAAATATCCCATTACACGGGCTGAAGTTAAAGTTTTAACTATACCATCAGGTGTTCAAGGAAAAACTCTTGACAACATTTTTCTGGGACAAGTACCTAAAAGGTGTATAGTAGGATTTGTAAATAATGCTGCTTTCAATGGAAACCTAACTAAGAACCCATTTAACTTTGAAAATTATGATATCAATACATTTTGTTTATATATAGATGGCAATCAAATACCATCAAAAGCTCTACAACCATCATTTGAGAGCAATATTTATACATCGGTCTATCATACACTGTTTTCTGGTACAGGTATTCATTTTCTTAATGAAGGTAATGGGATATCCCGAGAACAATATGCTAAGGGATATTGTATGTTAGCATTCGACTTAACACCTGATTTATCAGCGAATTCTTCCAATCATTGGAATCTTATTAAACATGGAAGTGTGCGATTAGAGGTTCGTTTTGAAACAGCTTTGATTCAAACCATTAACTGTATTGTTTATGCAGAGTTTGATAATGTAATAGAAATAGATAAAAACCGTAATATTTCTGTCGACTATAGTAGTTAAGCAAGAAATGTTTGTAGATTAAGTATGAATTATTTTTATTAATTGTCTCCATGAACTGATCAATAAAAGACAAAATTAAATAATTTATTTGTTTTACTGTTATTAATCCTTGCAACCCCATAAATAGAGATACATATTTTGAAATAGATATTACTATTATAACCAATTGCTAACATTATTGATGACATTACTTCTTTGTCTTTCAACTGATAAGGATTCTGCAACAATTCCATGAAATAACATGAATACATTAGAAATACAGAACTACTTGAAGAAAATTGATTCAAGTATTGAATATAACGTGTATGCAGCCAATCGTTTACCAATATATGTTGTAAATCCCACTTACATAGTAAGTAACTTGGATACTGATAATAAACCAGGATCCCACTGGATCGCCATACATATCGATAAGAATGGTTTTGGTCAGTATTTTGATTCATATGGGCGTCCGCCTCAAGGATATCATAGAATGTTTTTAACTAGAAATTCAAGAATGTGGAATTATAATACTAATCGAATTCAAAATGACTTTACTACAGTTTGCGGGGAATACTGTATAATGTATTTATATTACAAATATCATGATGTGAGTTTGAAAGATTTTCAACAGTTATTTTGTAATGATACTATGTTAAATGATGTATTTTTATCTGATATGTTTCAATCATGTTTTAAAATAAATAAATGAACTACAAATAGAAAGTTTGTTGCATTTTTTTATTCAGTTTCAAAAATCTTATATTGCTTACATTTAAAATTACGATGAACATATATCCTGACTCTTAAAAATTATAATTCTTTACAACAACTTTTTCAATATGAATGATTTCATATAGCAAAAAGACAAATCAATTAATTACAAAACAATACTTATACCTCTATACACTATTAAAATGATTAGAAAGAATATTAAAATAAAAATATAACGCTAGCTTATTTATCAGTATCTATAAAAAACTTTTTACACTCTTCTTGGGTAGCCAATTGTTTGGTGATATTATATATAATGTCTCTCACACTTTGCAAATTTCGGTCGGCTTCACTCTCCGTAAAAAGTTTAACACGCACGTCAGCGTGTTTCCATTGTTCCGTTTGTGCGACATTTTTTATTTTGTTCACATCATAAACTTCAATTTTGATAAGATGCGACGCGTCAGCACTGTCGTCTTTGTTTGACGTTATATACGATATCCCGCCACTCGTAGATCGACCAACACTCGATGACTTTTTTGTAAGTTTCTTCTTCTTGGGTTTTTCAAAAAATTCGTCAATGCTGTTAGGTCTTTTTGCTATCGCCTTTTTTACTTTGAAAGCGAGAGTTCCTTCCTCTTGATCACTTGGTTCGTCGACATTATCTTCATAATAATAATTCTTAAAGGTGTTTTCAGAGAACTGAAACAATAAAAAACAGTATATTAAATAACAGTTTAGAGATAAGTATAAACATGGAATAATGTATGTTAAAATAATTACAATCAATACAGTAATCAGATAACAGAAGTATTTTAATACTAAGTATTACACATATGATGTCCTTTGTACAAAACAATATCAACAGTATAAGAAACATGTATAATAGTTACTTACATTCATTTTATAGCAGCGTCACTCTTTTAACACTTCACTGGTCAGGAACTTTGGAGATGTTATGTAGTGTAGAGCACAGCTTGGAATACGGTGCAAAATAATTTCGGTGTGTCTTTTATATGGGGAAGAAATGGTTATTTTACCAGACAAACACGTATAGACATGACCCAAACGTTAAGATGCGTTATGAATTCTTTGTTCGGTTAAATAAAAGACCCGATTTCTCTTATGACAATGAGAAACTTCGGTTGATTGTTTATAAAAAGAGCGATACAAAAATGTGTCAATCTTTTGTTTGAATCTTGGAATTATGAGCCATTTAGAAGGACAAATTGCCTCTAAGGAGACCACATGTGGAGTTGGGAGGTAATAAATATAAACTGCACAATAAAAACAGGTACAAAATTCCATGAGTATGCTTAATTTTAACAGACAAACACGTTTAAACACGACTCGACGTTAATATGCATCATGAATTCTTTGTTCATTTAAACAATGAAGACCCGATTTCTCTTATAACAATAAGAAACTTCAGTTAATTGTTTATAAAAAGGGTGATACAAAAATGTGTCTTTTGTTCGAATATTTGAATTATAAACCTTTTAGAAGGACAAATTGCCTCTCGGCAGGCCACGTGTGGAGTCGAAAGAATAAATTAAAATGAAGACCATTATAAAACTAATCTGCACTAGGTATAAATTTAATTGGATATTTATAAATGTAATCAATAATAGGTATTAACTTGATATAAGGTTAATTCACCTTCAAGGGACGCAGAATATGTTGATCGTATTGCGAATCAATGCAATACCTATTACCTATATGTAGTAACCTGTCACAAATGAAACACCGCCCGTATCTAGCCCGCGGAATATTGCGAGGTTTTGCAATTGGGACGCTACCTAAACGACTCACGTCGTAATAAAGTAGTCGGTGGTTGGATTAAATTGATTGATGACGCAATTATTACGTGATGCAAAAAGCATGTTCAAAGTATAAAGTTCTGTATGTGATCGCGTTCCGGTGAAAAGTAACGTAACATACTGAGTCACTAGGTAAAACATAAAAAACATAAAACCCGCGATTTAGATTCGCGACGTAATCAAGATTATCCGCGATCCTATAACACGTGGACCTAACAACTTTTCCATGGGGGTGTGACAAAACAATGCCGTGGAACCAATACAATGAACCGATGTGCAATAACAATGTAACACCAATATCCTTATAATCCAATAAGATTATATGGGAAATAATAAGTTTTAGATACGATTAAAGAAATCCGTGGTCAATCAATAAAAGTAATTTATAAATTATTTCGCGACTCAATTAATTTAATCCGCGGCCCAATTAATTTAATCCGCGGCCCAATTAATTTAATCCGCGGTCCAATAAAGTTAATTCGCGATCTAATTAAGTTTATTCGCGGGCAGTACCTATGACCGACACTGGTGCAGACTATGGAGGTATACATTCAAAGTTCAAAGGTCTCCATACTTGCTCTGGGTACGGTTAATCCCTATACTACTGCTGTTGCAAAATTTTGATTGGAGTTCTGGATTGGATTTTGTGGTAGTTTAGAATGAAATATGGAAATTAATACGTCTTTGTTTGATATTTGTATTTGATATTATAAACTGATATGATTATGACTGCCTCCGTGGCGTGGTGGTATTTCGGTGCGACTACGGTTCTGAGGTCTCGGGTTCGATCCCCGGGTCGGGCAAAGTGATATTGGATTTTTCTATATCAGCCCGGAGTCTGGAATTTGTGCCCGATATGGCGATAGGCTCGCCCCCTATCACATCTGGGACCGAACTAGGCTCGGCGAAATGTGGGTGTTCTAGTTCTCTAGTACGCCTCTGCCTACCCCTTCGGGGATACAGGCGTGAGCTTATGTTATGTTATATTACAAATTGTTTTATTTTAGTCATCAGTATAAAAAAAGGTTTTGGAAATTCAGTAGCAACTTTACGCAGGTATGGTAATAGTTGAAGGTGAACATTGTGTAAATCCCCAGACTCGAGGGGAGATGACGGCAGGCAGACGGCCGGTGGAAAATCTAAACCAAATCCTTATTGCAACCTGATTGAAAAAGTGTATTTCGCTGACCAACTTTAAGTGGGATAAAGGCAGATGAAAAATAATGCTTTTAGGTGAAACGTGTAAAATGCTAACGAGCATTAGACCAGCATCTTGTATTAAGACAAAGATTTCTCACAGATACATCAGCAATTACTGTGGCCTTTAACATAAGACAAATGTAAATCATGTTCTATAGGAATAATTAAGTCTTATCATGATTGACAAACAAGAAAATACAATACAAACAAGAATAAAAACTTACAAATAAGCATTTTGACAAGTATGATAAATGTAATCCGATCAAATTAAATATAAATAACAAAGGTAAAGGAATAGTCGATAGTAATATCGATACTATCACATCGACAGTTCTCAGAAGCTTTACTAAACGAATGAAGGAACCAGCGAGAGAAATCCTTTCCGCCCGAACGGACGTTGTTTTCCCGTCGATTTCCATTCACCCGTTTCGGACGTGAGATTTGGATTTGCACATTCGTATAAGTGATTTTATAAAAATTTCAAAGTCTGTGCATGTAGTGGACACGAAATTGCATTTGTAGATAAGTTTCGCAATTTTCTCACGCTATTGAAAATATTTGAAATTGGTAGAAGTGCTGAGTGTTATGAAGTGGCTAAATGGATTTTTAACTGAATGAGAGAGATTAAATAAAGTAATATAAGGAGTGTATTAAAAATTGCCTCGGTGGCGTGGTGGTATTTCGGCACGACTACGGTTCCGAGGTCTCGGGTTCGATCCCCGGGTCGGGCAAAGTGATATTGGATTTTTCCATATCAGCCCGGAGTCGGGAATTTGTGCCCGATATGGCGATAGGCTCGCCCCCTATCACATCTGGGACGAAACTAAGCTCGGCGAAATGGGGGTGTTCTAGTTCGCTAGGGCGCCTCTGCCTACCCCTTCGGGGATACAGGCGTGAGCTTATGTTTATGTTATGTTATGTATTAAAAATCCTTGCTTCTTCCACCTGCCCTTATTTCATTCCAAAGGAGGGGTTAGTGTAACACACTTTTCCGAGTGTTGCTAAATTGTACCCGCCTCTTTGACGTCAACTCCGTTTTGGGGCAAACTGTACAAGAAATCGCTTTACCTCACCCATGTATGATTGGAATCCAGGACCTCCCAGTTCACAGCCAATATAATTACAAAACCAAGTACATTTTTTCCATTGCATACAAGTTAACAAACCAGATTATTATGAAATCAAATAATAATGAACAAGTCTCAAAAAGATCACAACCAAATCCTGAGTAACACAGAAAATAGGATTTCTTCCAAAAATCCTAGTTCAATCGAAAGGTGTCTGGAGAAAAACATCACTATTGAAAACTAACACAAGATTGCGGAAACTTTTTTATTTAACGTGAAACACTAGTTTTCCGCCATTGCAACTACACACAAGTTTCCGGTTCGCAACAAAGTAAATTTCAAAGTTGGGACCACCAGTTTCGGACGTGGCGAATATTCCCAACGTGTTAGTTAACAATAGCATGTATTTCTGAAATCGAGGGTAAATAGGTCAACCTTGGATTCAATCGACATAAAACAGAGGCAAGAGGCATGGGAAAAGTTGACCTGTGCCCAGGAATAGATTGATAAAGCTGTGAACGAGGATGTAGTTTTAGGGATTTCGGAATTTCCGTGGCATGAATTCAGAAAGCGTAATTGACTCGGTATTGGTGATCAGATTATTGATTGAGGTATAAAGAATGATGCATATGTTCGATGTCTGAATAGCTTTTTTGATTCGCAGACGATTTTCATCTTTGTGAATCGACCAGCAATCTAGTGGTTGCCAAGAGTCAACAGGATACAGAAATCCCGTTTAGACGATAGAATAATTATAAAAGTAAAAATAGTCTTCAAAGTGTAAGAGGTCTAATTCTAGTCTTAAAATACTGATAATTATCATAAAAAGCTAAGCTGTCAACGTAAGTTTAAAACAAATTACTCTACTAAACACTGAAACTGCTAAAGCGATTAATAACTCGCCAATTTCATACTGAAATATAGTCGTTCGTAATTGAATCCCTTCTATGTATCAAATGGCGATAAGGGTAATCCGGGAAAATTTAATTTCCACCAAAATACAGGGTTGAATTAAATTATAACTGAATAAATCCACAAAAAGACTGCGCGGGGTTGGAATCCCTCTTCGCGGGATAACAATGGAGGTATTTCCTACAGGAAACGGAAGGTGGGACAAACAGACGGTGCCGCGAATTTTATTGTCAAAAATGTAATCTTGCTATGAATGGTTGTTATTTGGCAACTAAATTGTATAGTTGGAATACCTTTGTGAATTAAAGTTGAAACGCAATGTGGCTGTAATTGCCGGCAAGTTTGTCTTGATATCTCGTAATGAAATTTTTCCAAGCTCGATTTACTTGGCAAAAATAGTACAGTTCCGAACAAAGAAGATCAAGGCAGTAATCGTATCCTATCCTACTAATATTATAAACGTGAAAGTTTGTAAGTGTGTGTGTGTGTTTGCTACTCTTTTACGCAAAAACTACTCGATGGATTTTGTTAAAACTTTACAGTTATATAGATTATACATCAGAATAACACATAGGCTACTTTTTGTCCCGGAAAAAATCATTTTATCTTAGAAAATAAATTTTCAACCGAACGAAGTCGCAGGCAACAGCTAGTATCATATAAGGTTCAATAAGGCGAGAAACAAAAAGTCAGTGCCTCAAATCGAGACACCTTTAATCATAGTGTGATGTTTTTTTTTATTTTAACAAATAAAATGTATATCCACAATTTTTACAAAAATAAATGTTTAATCAGAGAATTTCATGCAGAGGGTTGATTCTAAACCGCACTGTCGTTAAACGAATAACCTGAAATTACAAAAAAATGAAAAGATTTTCTACCATCCCCCATTAGGGAGTTGATGATTTTTGCCATTTTTTCTTTTTTCGTTTCCACCCCTGTAAACTCGTAGGTAAAATGGCTCATTGGCGCACGCAAACAGGAACACGGCGGTCATTAATTGAATTACACCCAAAGATCCAATAAACTGACATAATTACCAAATCAACCTATGGCAGAAACACGAAATGCTGATTCAATTGTCTCCGGATTTTGGAATCCAGATTGCAAATGGAGGCGGATTGTAACATCTTTTTTTGCAAAAAGACGTAAAAAAAAAGAGGGGATTCTTCGGAGTGCGGGCGCCATTTGAAAATTCTCTCTATATGCTAATAAATAAATTTACCCGGCAGAATTGATTTGACGTTAGGTAAATGTTGCGGCACACAAAAAGGGCCGATGGAAAACCAATTATCGGTTGCCTCTTTACTCCCTATCTTCAATAAACGCATTGACTTCGCTACAAATAAATTCAAAAGATCTGGTGTTTTCTTTTACGTGTCTCTTAATGTGGTTTCAGTGATGTTGATTTGAATAAACGGGACAGTGCTCTGTTTTATGTGGGTGGATGGGTAAATGTTACGTTCTACAATAAATAAACCAAATTGGTACGCCCACGCGAGCGACTGCATGGAAGTAAAACAATCACAACGGTGTTTGTCCGAAATTTCACGATCCTGTTGTTTTATTTCTCCTAGATTATCATTTGTTGTAGCCTTTATTCATTTGTATGTAGCTAGATTATTAATTAATGCTTTTAATTTTTTTTTCGAATTTATGTCTGGTATGGTGATAGGCTCTCCTGACGTCTTCTGTAACATGAACGAAATGAAGCTTTACTTCCATACTTCACCTCTGCCTACGCTTTCAGAGATCCAGGTGCGACTTTATGTATATTCTTTTATATCGCTAGTGGGCGAGTTTTGTATCTTGTTGGCATTCCACCATATTTCTTTTGTCTTTTTACATATTTTAGTCTTTCAACCCTATCTAACATTTTATAATAAAGATGTTTTAAGAAGTAATTTTATTAAGTAGCTGATTTAATCTACCATCTATCAGCTGTTGAATACAAAATTTTATAGCATTCATTAAAACTTCTAAAAACTCAGTCGTCTCACTGAATGTACTTCGTCGAGCCTCATAAACCACTGGCACAGAAACTCCGAGATTAAAACATAATAACGATATTTCTTCACTTCCCGATTGGTGCAATTTAAACAGCCATCACACCGAAAACTTTTAACGTACATCCAAAGGATCTTGAAGAAGGCAAACATTTTGAAGACACAAAGAAGATGGCTGCTATAAATCAAAACTCTGCAAATCGTCACGCTCAGGGAGTTTTTTGTAATCTCGTACACAAAGGTCTATTATGACATTATTAAAGTATAGTCAAGTTTGATCGTCGTTCTTTTTTGCGAGCATGTGATAAATTTTAACGACAATTTTTGTTTTAGAGTTATCGTTCTTTGTTAGCTTGGGGCTCGGTGTGTCATTGAACTAGGTCGATTAAACATTTTAAATTTTATCAGCTGTACCGTCAAAGTCACTTAACTGATAAAATTCAGTAATGCGTAGGGATCTTATGTTCTCAAGGTCTAGTTTTAGACATTCCGGGCCGGGGGACGAGAGCAATTCAATCGATCGGCCTGACCGTCTCGAAATTGTTATTACCGATAATATTATCAGTTCGAATCGATACAGGACGCAGGTTTCCTAATAATTTCTACGCATGTTGACTAACTTTGCTGTTATAAAACTGAGCTAAAACAAATAAAAAAGCGGCTAAGTGTGTGTCTTCCGCACGTTATATGGTGCCAATGTTGTTCTTTTGGAACTAATCTTAAGAGCATGCACCTTTTCCTTTTTTTTACTATGATTTTTCTATAATGATGAAGAAAAATATCGTGAGTAAATTTGATGAATATTAATTTTATCGTGAGCACACCTGAGAATTTCGTCACACGAATTTCGAAGGTATGTAAAGTCTACCAACCCGCACCAAGCCAGCGTGGTAGACTACCCTACTCCTCTCAGTAATAAAGAAGGCGTCCAGCAGCAAAACAGTTATATCACGGGGTTAATATTATTGTATTATTACTGTTTCTAATCTGGTGCCATGCGTATCCAAAATTTGATATTCGACTTATCCAGTTACTTTACATGGTTATCCCCAATTGGCCTTAACATCCAGCCGGAGCGGTTACATATCACCGCCCTAGGCTAGTACATACGCCGTTGTAGTAAATGTATATAGAACGTCTCAGGACCTATGTATGTTCATCAATAACATTTATATGGAAATATATAGGGGTAGATTCTAAGACTGCCTCGGTGGCGTGGTTGTATTTCGGTACGACTGCCGTCCTGAGGTCTCGGGTTCGATCCCCGGGTCGAGCAAAGTGATATTAGATTTTTCCATATCAGCTCGGAGTCCAGAATTTATGTCCAATATGGCGATAGGCTCGCCCCCTATCACATCTGGGACGGAACTAAGTTCGGCGAAATGTGAGTGTTGTAGTTCCTTAGTGCATCTCTGCCTACTCCTCCGGGGATACAGGCGTGAGCTTATGTTATGTTATGTTATATAGATTCTTGATAGCAGCGATAGCTCAGTTGGGTGTAGTACGGACTGCCGAGACGAGTGTCGGAGGTTCGAGACCAACCCCAAAGAGGAGCATACACCTCTGACTTTTCTATGTTATGTGTGTTTCCTCTGGGAATTATCTTGCTGTAACGGTGAAGGAAAACATCGTGAGGAAACTTGCATACCCGAAAATTTCTCCACTAGAATTTCGAAGGTATGTGAAGTTTACCAACCCGCATTAGGCGTGGTAGAGTAAGGCCTAACCCCCGTAGAGGAGGCCCGTGCCCAGCAGTGGGACAGTAATATTACTGGGCTAATATTATTAACTAGCATAAGAGGTAACAGCATCGGCGTCATTTTTGAAACTTTTCAAACGAATGGTGTATAAAATATCCCCTTAGCTACCCAAAAATAATGATAACACCTATTACCTCATTCACACCACGTATAGAAAATTAACATAACATAACATAAGCTCACGCCTGTATCCCCGAAGGGGTAGGCAGAGGCGCACAAGCCAACTATTACACACCCACATTTCGCCGAGCTTAGTTCCGTCCCAGATGTGATAGGGGGCGAGCCTATCGCCATATCGGACACAAATTCCAGACTCCGGGCTGATACGGAAAAATCCAATATCACTTTCCGACCCGGGGATCCAACCCGAGACCTCAGAACCGTAGTCGTACCGAAATACAACCACGCCACCGAGGCAGTCTAGAAAATTATATAACATCCAACAGATAGATAAATAGGCTATCCAACACAAAAACAAAATTCAATTCGAACCAGTAGTTTCTGAAATATAGTCTTTTCAACATTTTTAATTTCTGCTCCGCTCCTATTGCTCATAGCGTGATGATATATAGCCTATAACCACCGTCGATAATTGGGCTATCCAACACAAAAATAATTTTTCAAATCGAACCAGTAGTTCCTGAGATTAGCGCGTTCAATCAAACAAACAAACAAACAAACTCTTCAGCTTTATAATATTAGTATAGATAAAACATACAGACAAACAAAGAACCATTTTTTAGTCAGTAAAATTTTCCCACTCAACACCGAAAAGGTCACCACGAGAAAAATTCAAGAAGTGAGGGTCTCAGAATCTGGTCTGCAAAGCGACACTCGAATGACACTTGAAGACGTCGTCTTAATAATTTAAGCGAAAAATTTATCATCCAAAACCGTTTGCGAGTCCAATTCCGCTTCAGTCGAAGTTGAGACGTGGCTTTTGTTTGATGTTTTATTAAAAATGACTTCATTATTTGACAAAGGAGCTGAGTGGTCGTGCTATGTAATTGTTTTTAGACGAGTTTAGAATGAAATTAAATTAAAATGTGTAAAAATGTTGAAGAAAATTCTGGAATATTTTTATATACAATCATTTACTTCATATAAAGCGAATTTTCTGATTTAATTTGCCCGAAACTGGATACCCCAGAGGGGGTTGACGTCAGGCAGCCAGCCGGTCGTAAAAACTAAGCCATATCCTCTCTGCAATATGCTAGAAAAAGGGCAGAAAAAATTAAGATAACATTCAACAATCACACACATAACTCTGATTCCACAATAGGATTCCACATTTGTACATCCTTATGCGTGAATGATCACTTACCGGTCTTGTTGATGACCACTCCATTTTCATTCTTAATCTAAGTATTGAAGAAGCATTTATGCTGGCTAGCATTATTCAGCGGCCTGAGCAGGAAAATTTTTGACAACCGTAAATGTATTCGAACTCGATGCGCGTCTATGAAATTTGTATGAAATATTAACCAAACGTCATCAGTGCGCAGCGAACTCGAATACATTTACATTTACATTCGTTTTTTGTGCTCGGGCTACTGCCTACTGGTGACCAATAACAAGCAATGAGTTTCGCGGTGGTCACAAGAATCATTTATCAATTGGGTACTTGACTATGTTTCATTTCATACACATTATTATATGTAATAGCAAGTAAAACAAAAAACAAATCCTTTTCTAAAAACCGTATCGAAATTGGTTGAAAAATGAGGCAGTAATTCATATTTTAAATTCTGCAATGAGCAAGAGTGGGGATGTAGTGTCCCCACTCCCCACGGTGCGTGCGTTGGAAGGGGATGGTAAGATATCCCTATCTTACCATCCCCTTCCAACGCACGCACCGTCATGGACGTGACATGATTTTACTGATACTTCTCTTTCCCGCAGTTTGAAGTTTACACCAAACTACAAAGGCTTATAACTTTTTTATTTTTGAGAATATTTCAATATTTCTTTCTTTGCTACGTTTTAGATGACGTAATTTTCGTATAAATTCAATAAAAAAATTAGTCAAGTACCAAATTCAATCAATTTTACTGCACTATACTTACTTTCACGTGAGTTATACTGTAGCCCGAGCACGAAAAACTAATGTAAATGTAAATGTATTCGAGTTCGCTGCGCACTGATGACGTTTGGTTAATATTTCATACAAATTTCATAGACGCTCATCGAGTTCGAATACATTTACGGTTGTCAGAAATATTCCTGCTCAGGCCGCTGCTATCAAAAAATAAATAAATCAACATAAAACGAATTTCGATTATCAATTCAATATCGATAATCATTGTATATACGTTTAAATCGAAGTTCTCAAGCGTAGCAATTTCCTATGATCTTATCCGGAGTGCACTTTAATAAAATTAGACAAACTTGTTTTGACTACGGAATTTTCTAATACTATTAATAATGTACGAGCTACGAATATTCTAACCCCCTTATTCATAATAACTTAGTAGAGCGTAAAGAGACCGCAAAAGTACGTTTCATAAAAATTGTATTCATAATGCCGACGTTCAATAGTGAAAACATGGCCGATTCCGATCAGCTGTTTCAAGTTTGATGTTCTTTCTTAATGATATTAATTTTTTATAGTCTACGACTCCATCTAAGATTGATATATATTTTTTATTAATTGTTTGGAAACAATTAATAAAAAATATATAGCCAAGACTTCGTATCTGTTTCGCAGCTTGCCAGAGATAAAAATAATATTTTTTCTGTAACCAGCAACATTGTATTCGATAAACATATATTAGTTCTGTTTTTGCTAAACTAGGCAAAAGTAGGGTTATGCTTTCGATAAGACCAAGATTTCATTATGAATAAGGGGGTAAGTCTATATAAAATTTTAATACACTCAGCTTATAATAGAAATTGCTGCGAACTTACAAGACACATAACATAAGCCCAGGCCTCTATCGATGGAAGGCAGAGACGCCCTAGCGAACTAGAACACCCACATTTCGCCGAGCTTAGTTCCGTCCCAGATGTGATAGGGGGCGAACCTATCGTCATATCGGGCACAAATTCCAGACTCCGGGATGATATTGAAAAAACCAATATAACTTTGGCCGACCCGGGGATCGAACCCGAGACCTCAGGACAGTAGTCGAACCGAAATATGACCACGCCAACTAGGCAGTCAACTTACGAGAACCTACGAGTCAGAACGAGAGATTTTAATAAGGATTCTTTCTTTTAACCTCCCCTAATCCCACAGTGTGAGTTAAGTGTAACACACCTTTACAAGCATGTTGTGGAAAGGATTCGGTTTATTTTTACGACCGGCTGCCTGCCTGACGTCAACATCCTGTAGACTCTAGAGATTCTAGTTCCAGGCAAATTAAATTAGAAAAATGTATGTACGTGACCTGGAAATCGAACCCAGGACCGGGAGGTCCACAGCCCATTATACTGCCACTAAATAAATAAATACACCCAACAGTCACACATATAATCTTGACCCCACACTAAGATCGAGTTTTGTGTCGTTGGAATCAGGAACTACGAGACACTTTCTATCTCACAACACCCAGACCCGAAACAAATATCTGTGGGCCACACAGACATTTGTCTCGGTGCGGGAATCGAACCCGCGACCTTACGTTTTACAGCCTGTTCCTCGCCCGCTGGGCCACGGAGGTTGTCTATTAAACCAAGGAACGACATGGCATTACAAGTTACATTAATATAATCATTAAAGGACGGTCGTTAAGAGAATACGACTGCCGGCGTGGCGTGGTGGTATTTCGGTACGACTACCGTCCTGGGGTATCGGGTTCGATCCCCGGGTCGGGCAAAGTGATATTGGAATTTTTCCATATCAGCCCGGAGTCTGGAATTTGTGCCCGATATGGCGATAGGCTCGCCCCCTATCACATCTGGGACGGAACTAAGGTCGGCGAAATGTGGGTGTACTAGTTTGCTAGTGCGCCTCTGCCTACCCCTTAGGGGATACAGCCGTGAGCTTATGTATGTCTGTATGTATGTTAAGAGAATCACGTTTAATTTCAACATAAGTCTAATTACGTTGGGATTTAATTACAACGCGATGGCTCTGTTACGTACGTGTGACGTCATCGTTATCTCGGAAACATCTTTGCGGATAACGCAGATTCCAAATTAGTGTAATTAGTTATTATGAATAGTACAAGTTTTGGAACATGGTTTTAGAGATGCTTTACATTGATGATAATTAGGTACTTGACTTGGTTTTTTAAATTAATTTTTATATGAAAACGTCGTCTAAAATGTGAAATGGGAAGAAATATTTCTCAAAAATAAAAATGTTATACACCTTTGAAGTTTCGTGTAACCTTCACCGTGAGAAAGAGTAGTATCAATATAGTCACTGCTATAACGGTACATGAGTTGGAAAGGGATAGCAAGATATTTCCATTTTTTTTCCATATAGACATTTTGCAGAGAGGATTTGTGTTAGTTTTTACGACCGCCCGCCTGCCTGACGTCAACCCTCTATGAGCAATCCAGTCCCGGGTAAATTAAATTAGAAAATTTGCTTTACTCGACCTGGGAATCGAACCCAGGACCTCCCGCTCCACAGCCCATACATGCTGCCACTAGACCAAGGAGGTCACTACTGTAACTATCAAAGGTAAAGTTATTCCAAATTTAAAACTTGCGTAAACATTGATACGGCTTTTATCTTTTTTTCTACTTGCCCTTACCTACCTTAATGGGGGGTCGACGCAACACACTTTTTCAAGAATGTTGCAGAAAGGATTTGACTAAGTTTTTACGACCGGCTGCTTGCCTGATGTCAACCCCCTCTGGGGGAATCGATACAGCGTTTATACTCTATTGAAATAAGGCGGGCTATAAACATCGATACTTCATTGTAAAACTTATTGTAGCGGAGGGTCAGATGGCTTTTATTGTCCGATATTACCAGTATGCTAGCATGTAGCTCGTATAAGAGATGGCTGTAATACTTTATACGGTGGTAAAACTTTGGTTCTCAATAAGCTCGTAAGTTCACGCCTATATCCCCTAAGTGGTAGGCAGACGCCCTAGAGAACTAGAACGCCCACATTACTCCGAGTTTAGGCTGAGTTCCATAGAGCGATCTTCCACGTAGTCTGAATCAAAGAAATGAAAGAAAAACAGACTAAGCAAAGATTTTCTTGTAAAAAATGACTCGGACTAAGTCAAAGTTCGATTTAATAATTCCAAATCCTCAGAGTTCGTTTCTTTGACTTAGACTTTGTCGAAGTTCGCTAGATATTAGTTTGGTAAGGGGCGAGCCTATCGCCATATCGGGCACAAATTCCAGACTCCGTGCTGATATTCAAACAACCTAATATCATGTTGGCCGACCCGGTGATCACACCCGATACCTCAAGTCGGTAGTACCGAAATACAACTACGCCACCGAGACAGTCATATTATAAAGATATTTTGTACCGATTAATTTGTTAGTGGTAGGATGGATGGATGACGGATGGCGACCACCATACACATGGTGCTAAAATCTGCCATAGTGACCCACACTCCGTATGTGGTTCGCGTTCCAGGATCAGCCAGTGTACTTCCGGTTCTCTCGAGGGGCTTGCGGCATGACTTGATGATTGGTTGAGACGGGTATGAGGGTATTCCGTATACCTATGTCTGCATCGGTCATCCGCCTGTCTTGTCGCAAGCCCCTCGATTTGCTTCTTCCCTCTTCGGATTCGGAATGTGAAGGAGCATAAATAGGCCGGCATAATTCTGGCGACCACTGATAAACCCATTGCTTGCCGGTGATCGCTTACCATCAAGTGCAGTGTAGTCACTTTGCCGTGCCCGGATAAAAAAAAATAGTACTAATTCAATAAAACTAGAATTCGAAATAAAGCGAAGTGTTTAAATTAAAAAAGAAAGACAGGTCTTCTATATTATACATACAAAGCTGTAACTGTCTCCAGAAATTCCTTATTCTACGATTAAAATTCCATAACACAGCTGCATTTACTTAGGAGGATAAAATGTCCGTTAAAGCCTTGACCGCTCTGTAACATCTCAAAATGAATAATAAATATGCCACAACATGCTCCCGTATAATTCCACGAATGGGAAGAAAATATTCTGGCGACGGCTTTAAAAATCCTTCGCTCTTTTACGAAAATATCTTTTGTAACGGACTTAAGTTGAGTGAAATTAATTTCGAATTTTTGTTTTCAAAGAGACTGAGTGATTTTGTGCGGGAAATATTTTTCCCAGCAAGTAATATAAAGCGTCTTACTGTCTGTTAATGGGCGTTTTTAGTCATGCATTTATATTTTATTTTTGAAATATCGCACGTCACAAACAAAAGTGTGTTAAGTAAAAATAACATTTTTATGTTCACAAAAAATATTAATTTCTTTATAACTGCAGAATAATTGTATTTAACTATAAAAAAAGTGCGAGTCGGATTGGTGCACCTAGGGTTCCGTACAAACCTGTAGGTATATAATGAATTGCGCAATTTTTCCTTTATCTGTGCTATAAGACGAATGCTTCGTATCAAATTTCAAGATTCTGAGTTCACGGGAAATACCCTGTAGGTTTTGATACCCTTGCGAGTGTCGAAAATTTGCGGCATAAATGGCTGTATCTTTTGACTGCGTTGGCTTAGAAATTTGATTTTTCACAGCTCCAAGGGACCTGAGTATTTAATATAAATTTCAACTTGAAACCTCCAGACAGACGGACAGACAACAAAGTGATCCTATAAGGGTTCCGTTTTTCCTTTTGAGGTATATATTAGCCACAACATCTTATCAGATGATTGTTGCAGCCACTGTGGTTATGGAAATAATTGAAGAGTTATTGATGAATAACACGCAGTCAGGACGTTCGTAGTTTGGTGTTAGTACATTTGCTCCTGTGGCTTACAAGGCCAATGGCAGCACGACATCTCTTGCCACATTCATCGCAGATAAAACGCGGATCTGAGGGAGAAGTAGTTGCAGCAGCAGGGATCCTTGTCTGCTTAATCTTATTAAGCCAGGCTTCATCATGCTTCAGCGTTCCAGCTAAAATAGCTTTACGCCACTCTAGTCTATTGTTGACCGTGCTCCCCACGTCCTGAAGTCCGAAGCCTTCCATGTCCTGCTTACAGGAGTCTTTAAGCTTTAGTACCGGACGGCCAACAGCGGGTTTAGACTAGTGGCTTATGCGTTAGTCGAATAGAATAGTCAAATATAATAAATGTATGGAAATGACATAAGACTACGCTATATGCGGCGTACTCATATGCCATTCCCATACATTTATTCAATTTGACTATTCTATTCGATTAGCGCATAAGCCACTTGTCTAAGCCCGCAGGCCTCTTAACTCCTTTTGAGGTACGGAACCCAAAAAACAGCTCCACATACTAGAATAAAACCGTTACATTTCGAATTACGAATATTTCGCAACGGCAACTCGGAACTCGAAACTATTTGCACATTATAAGCACACGCTCGCACTTTATTTAAATGTACACTCGACGAACAACTGAAGTGTGTAACTTAATTTTAAACTTCGTGACACACTGCAAGCTGGTTCATCAAACTTGGCCGTGTAAGTTATGGATGTAGATTTTGTGGTGGATTGTTGTTTCGTGTTAAGGCTGTGTTGTATTTGCTTACTTGTAGCTTCATTAAGCCCGTAAGGTAGAGATTTTCTGTAGGCAAGAATAAGAGCTAGCGTGCAATTTTAATATTTTGACAAATATAGGGAAATGTATCGAAATTCACCTAGGGTATAACTCTCAATGGCGGTTTCGTAAAGAGTGGGGTGTTAAATTCGTGAAATCTTGCTTTAAATTCCTAGAAGGGCAATCGAAAAACAAACAAATGCGTATCTTTAATGAAAACTACATAAAGTCTCTGCTATAAAAAAATGGTTCATCAGTTGCTTAAGATGATGTGGTTACCTTTTAAGGAAAGCACGTCGAATATTTTGTGTCATGACCAGATGCTGGATCGACATTCTGGAGGGATATATGTAGGCCAATGGACTTACTGTGGAGGATGCTCAAAATCGAGCGCTGTGGAAGCGTCAGGAAGGCGGACCCTGGCATTAGGCAGAGATAACGCTAGGAAAACAGAAAGGTTGGCCGACATTGTACTTTATGACCGATACGTCAATAGACTTGGCCCTTTTAACATATTAGTGTGAGAGGATTTAACTACGGAATACTCATACTAGCCGAGAAGTGCTCTTGCCAAGTAAAAAGGAAATAAAAAACGTCAAGCGTCATTGCAATGAGTTGAAAAAAAGATTTACGGGTCAGTTTAGCCACAATGTAATATGTATTTTTATTGTTATTAAAATACTTCATTTTACTTGGACGAAATGCCAAAACAGTGGAAGAATTTCAATCGCGAATTTATATGTAACAATAGTTTTCCTGAACCGTGTACGACCCAATCTTATCAACATTTTTAAAAACGTAGCGCTATTTCGGTTTCTGGACAAAACCGAACAAATGTACCAACTCGTAATCCAACAAAACGCTGGCTGAACTAACAAACCATGTGCCCATATGAATTGGCACAAAACTGAACGGTTATGTAGAACTTCACTAAATAACCCAACATTATGAAATAGTTTCAACAGATATAATTACTTGGAGAATTAATTTTGTTACTTGTAATTGACTCGTGTGTACGGGGCTTTATTAAAACGTGTACGTCGATATTAATATTAAGGATCATGTAGTTGTGACTTCTGAAGTTCGTTCATCATTAAGACCTTTACTTATAAAAATATTTGAGCGCTACTTATCTTTAACCCAAAGGTTGTCCCTTTCATTTTTAAACAATGTAACGCAAGGAAAAAAGTGACAGGTTATTCTTGACCATTTGCTCAGCTAAAAATGCTTTTATATGTAAGGCCCATAGAGGTAGTGTACAGAGCCTTAGCACAAATAATTTTCGACTACGTTTTTGTAAGAGGAGGGCTCCGATTTCTTTAAAAAAAATTGCATTAAGCATATCTGACTATGCACACATAGCAGGTCGCTTCCAACAGGTCGATCTGGAAAAAATACCTCTTTTTCCAAACCGTTCCCACTTCAATGAGGAGTCACGACTAAATTTTAATCATGTTGCGAAAAGGATTTGCAATGTAATACAATATTATATAAACAAGTATAGTTATGTATAATATTGCGTAGTTGTATTGCGAGTGCTTACCGTCCTGAGGTATCGATATCGATCTCCGAGTTAGGTAAAATGTTTGGGTATTTCTACTAAGTATCGGTTGTCTGGAATTTGTGACCGATAACGCGATAGCCTTGCGTATCACATCTGGGACGGAAATAATTTTGGCGAAATGCGGGTATTTTAGTTCGCTAGTTTGTCTCTGCTTAGCATTTTACGGATAACGGCGTGACCTTATATGTATGTAAGTAATTATATAAGACAGATATCCATAACTTTTTTCTTTAGTTGAATAGGTAATTTTGATTTCAGTATTTCTTTTAGACTCCAGAATTTGTTCCATGTCAAATTTATTCTTCTTTCAATTTCTTCCTTATTTCTTGTGCCGCTAAATGATATTTGTTTTCCCAAATATGTAGCTATTCACATATTCTAATGATTCTTCGTTCGCTATTATAGGGCTTTTTAGAGAGTTAGTCATGACCTTTGTCTACCTTTGGCTACCATGTCTGTCTTACGGATGTCAAACCTGGATATATAACCATTATGCAAGTGATAAGATATTAAAAAGCCAGCGAGCAATGGAGAGAAGCGTTCTTAATATCAGATTAAAAGATAAACAAAGAAAGGAAAACATACGTAAGATAACTAATGTTACGGACGCACTTTACCATACATTGCGTCTTAAATGGAAGTGGGCTGGACATGTAGCCAGGATGACAGACGGGAGATGGACGCGGAAAGTAACATACTGGGAGGGCCCCAGTGGAAATAGAGCGAGAGGTCGACCTAAGGAACGATGGGTCGATGATATCAAAAAGATAGCTGGAGAAAATTGGATGTCAAAAGCCAATGAAAGGAAATGCTGGAAAACGTTGGAGAAGGCCTATTCCCGTAAGGGGCCTTAACTAATTATAAAAATACTTTAATAAATTATTAAAGTAAAGTAAACTCAAACACAATTATAATGTAAGGAACTTTTAAAAATTAATTACTAAGAAAAAGAAAATGTTTATAGATGTTAAGGAAATAAAGGCTATTTTATTTTATTTATTTTATTTTAATTATATAAGAGCAAATAAACTTATCCCTTATTTAAGATTGTCAAAATTGTACATGTAAAGTTACTTTCCACCAAGCACTCATCCCACTTGAAACACCGTTTATCAAAACAAAAGGAAAGGTCTAAACGTTCTTTAACCCCACTTGACCAGTTATCCAGAAGATTTCGAGTAATTTATTAACTTTTACGTTTAGAAAAACATGTTTGGGCCCTCTCAGTATTAACTGCTTTGGTACGTCAGTAGAAAAGGTGTACCATTTTGATTTACAACAGAAAAATTTTATTATTTCTTAAGCTTATGCGAATGTTAGTCTTTGAAATAAAAGCAGTTTTAGCAAATACATTCTTTCTTTCTACCTGCCCTTATCCCACCTTAATGTGGGGGTCGGTGCAACACACTTTTTTCAAGCACGTTGCAGAGTGGATTTGGCTTAGTTTTTACGACCAGCCACCTGCCTGACGTCAACCCCCTATGAGAAATCCAGTCCCGAGCAAATTTAATTAGAAAATTTGCTCTGCCCGACCTAGGAATCGAACCCAGGCCTCCCGGTCAACAGCCCATACATGCTGCCACTAGACCGAGGAGGCGAGTTTTAGAAAATAACATAAGATAACATAAGCTCACGCCTGTATCCCCGAAGGGGTAGGCAGATGCGCACTTGCCAACTAGTACACCCACATTTCGCTGAGCTTAGTTCCGTCCCAGATGTCATAGGGGGCGAGCCTATCGCCATATCGGTCACAAATTCCAGACTCCGGGCTGATACGGAAAAATCCAATATCACTTTGCCCGACCCGGGGATCGAACCCGAGACCTCAGGACAGTAGTCGTACCGAAATAAAACCACGCCACCAAGGCAGTTAGAAAATACATTGGCATTAAATTCATTTTGGTTCGTGCTAAAAATATGACAAACAAACCAAATGGTAATGACACGTAGAATATCATAAACAATCATTACGGATTCTTTCCGCCTCTCGCCATGAATCCTCCAATTATGAGGTAAACAATATTGTATCGGTGTTTGTTTGGAACAGAGCTATATGTTTCATCGTATTATTTTGTACAAGGGTTAATTACCCTCGGAGCTTACGCGGGATGTGGTTAGGGTAATTAAATAATTTAATATACGAGAATCGATTGTGATATTTTAAATTATTAAATCGATTAAAATTTATATCATCAACATCAGCCATAGGACGTCCACTGCTGGACATTGGCCTCCCCCAAAGAATTTATATGATGCGTCAAAATACGTATGTAGCTGAGCGGATGGACATGATCGTAAGTGATAACGGTGATACATGATAAGAACTTTGGATCGGAATCTTCTTCTTGGTCGTACTCCTCATTTCCGAAGGTCGTATCTGTCTTGAAACTTGCGTTACATCTGTCGATCTCCTTCCAGGTTTTCTGTCCTTAGTTTGACTGCTGTAGTTACTGACAGTCCCGTGAGTAGCTTTATTTGATCGTATCAATGGCTAGGCACACGCCCTCGCGGTCGTTTCCCTTTCAATTTTCCAAACAATTATTTTTTCATAGTTTCTTCAAATGGGGTCCCGGCGAGGCACATGTCCAAAATACTGTAGGATTGGATGGAAAAGAGGAGTGATATTAGGACCTCGAAACAATCAATTTTATTTCACGGTGGTTTTCAGTGAGGCATTAATAACTCGATGGATGCGTCCCATTCATGCCGTAGTGAATTGTTTACAACGTGGGTTCAACTAGTAGTCTGTAAGGCCTCGGACACGAACTCAGCGGGAGCGGAGCGGCGGCGGCGCGGGGAGCGGCGCGTTTCAATGCATAGATTTAAATGGAACTGGCCTCGAAGGCAGAGCGCGGAGAGCGGCGTTCGACTGGTCTAGCAATACGTTGCCACGCTGCTCCCTGCGCCGCCGCCGAAGCCGCTCCGCTCCTGATGAGTTCGTGTCCGCAGCCTTACAGTCAAGGTTTTTTAAATTCATTATTTGGTTCGGCTTCGAGGGGCTTGTAACATTGCTTGATGGTTACTTTAGGCATGTATAGGGCTACATCCCTGTGCCTGCATCGGTCATCCGCTTGTCCTGTCGCAGACCACTCGATTTGCTTCTTCCCTCTTCTGATTCGGAGTGAGACCACTGATAAACCCTTTTTTTCTGGACTACACTGCGCTTACCATCAAGTAACTAGTCACTGTGCGGTGCTCTGACGAAAAAATACTTCACTTCTGCCTACCTCTTTGTAGATATAGGCGTGGGTCTATGTGTTTACTGACGACCTTGCCCGCAAGCTTAGTCACTCATCACTACACCTCAAATATAATTCAGTAAGCTCATTACTATTTGGCGTAAAAAGCTCATAACTCTTACACCAAATAAGATCTCATATCGGCGCGTGTTCTCAGCAATCAGATTATTCTCTCGAGCGCAAGTTCACGCGTGGTTGTCCTCTAGTAATAAACATGGCAGCGAGTAAACATTTCAGTTGGCTTAACAAGTCTAATTTCGGACTTGGATTTTGGTTGTGATTTGATATTAAATACATCGTATTTCCTTATTAATGGTAGTATCCGATTATGCTATATGAGTATTTTTACCTGGCTATGTCATTCGTCAGGGTAAACATAGGGTCACAAAAATTTTGTAGAAGTGAAGTAATCAAGTTTTATACACACCCACCAGTCATACAAATAGTCCTGAACCCAAACTAAGATCGAGTCTTGTGTCGTGGGTATCAGGAACTACGAGAGACTTTCGGTCTCACAACACCCAGACCCGAAACAAATATCTGTGGGCCACACAGACATTTGTCTCGGTGCGGGAATCAAACCCGCGGCTTCTCGTTTCACAACCGGCTACTCGCCCGCGGCGCCACTGAGGCTGTCAAAGTATTTAGAATAACATAACGTAACATAAGCTCACGCCTGTATCTCCGAAGGGGTAGGCAGAGGCGTACTAGCGAACTAGAACACCCACATTTCGCCGAGCTTAGTTCCGTCCCAGATGTGATAGGGGGCGAGCCTATCGCCATATCGGGCACAAATTCCAGACTCCAGCCTGATATGGAAAAATTCAATATCACTTTGCCCGACCCGCGGATCGAATCCGAGACCTCAGAAACGTAGTCGTACCGAAATACCACCACGCCACGGAGGCAGAATTTAGAATTTAGGATTCTGAAGCTAAATACCCAAAATGGATTTTTATAGTTTCGCCATATCCGTCCCTCCGTCTGTCTGTCTGACCGCGTTTCTTAGAGACTATTATTACCAGAAAGCATATGTATATCCATGCCAAATTCTAATTTATGGTATGATTGAAATTAATAACACAACACGTATGGGCCAGCTCGACCGATTTGATACCACTGTCTCATAAAAAAACGACGTTAAGTAGCAGTTTCG
The DNA here is from genome assembly GCA_036417725.1 of Clanis bilineata. Classification (NCBI taxonomy): domain Eukaryota; kingdom Metazoa; phylum Arthropoda; class Insecta; order Lepidoptera; family Sphingidae; genus Clanis; species Clanis bilineata. The sequence continues at coordinate 14,728,574 of CM071154.1, read as the reverse complement.
TTCATTTGCAAGACCTTTAACTCAATAACTTTAAAAAAATTAAATATATTATTTGCCCTGTATTAATGTCCCACTGCTAGGCACGGGTCTCGTCTACTAATGAGAGGGGTTAGGCCTTAGTCTATCACGCTGGCCTAATGCGGAGTGTTAGACTTCAAATACCTTCGAAATTCTTGTGGAGAAATTCTCGGGTATGCAGGTTTCCTCACCATGTTTTCCTTCCCCGTTATAGCAAGCGATAATTCACAAAGAAAATACATAACATAGAAAAGTCAGAGGTGTATGCTCCATTTTGGGGTCAGTCTCGAACCTCCGACACTCGTCTCAGCAGGCCGTACTATTCCCAACTAAGCTATCGCTGCTAAAAGATATTATTTGCCCTGTATTAATGTCCCACTGCTGGGCACGGGTCTCGTCTACTAATGAGAGTGGTTAGGCCTTATTCTACCACGCTGGCCTAATGCGGGGTGATAGACTTCAGAACCTCCGACACTCGTCTCAGCAGGCAGTACCATTCAACTGAGCTATCGCTGCTTTCAATAGCTTTATATTATCACAAAACTAACAAACTCCGGTACTATGATAATCTTGCTACAATTTTTTAAAACCCATATAGTTTACAGCTTCAAATACTACGTACAAGTCAACCGCTAAACCCGAGTTGAGCTGTAAAGTGACGTTATCACGCTGCCTGTTAAACCACAGATAAGCAAGATTACTTTAAGGTTTATTCTGTAGTAAAATACGAGGACTGTAGTCATTAATTTAACATCAAGGCCTTTGAGTTACCTAGAATATTGCGTTTGCATCTTGATGTGATTTTATATAAATGGTTGCTACGATTTTTTTTGTAGTCAAAAATGCTTTTCTTGTTTTTACTTGGCTGCTTCGGTGGCGTAGTGGTATTACGTGAGTACAACTATCGTCCTGACTCCTGATGTTTCGGGTTCGATCCCCGGGTCGGAAAAAGTGATATTGGATTTTTCAGTATCAGTCCAGAGTTTGAAACATCTGGGATGGAACTAAGCTCGGCAAAATGTGGCTGTTCTAGTGCGCCTCTACCTACCTCTTCGGAGATCCAGGCGTGTATATAAAAATAGTACTAATAATATTGTCCGAATGCTGGATACGGACCTCCTCTACTAATGAGAGGAGTTAGGCTTAACTAACATAGAAACCTTCAAAAATTGTGGCTTCAAGATAATGAGGCGAATGTAAAATTTCGGGATGAAAATAATTGTAGGTTTTAGTAATGATATAAATGTGATACAAAGTTTGATAATTATTAAGAATTTTATTATAAAAATGATAAAAAGACTCTACATACGTATAATAAAAAACACTACGGTTGTGTGATGCCTTTTCCCAAGCTTAATATTACGCATGCGCGCACTTTTTACTGTCGCTTTTTCGTTTCATCGACTTTCAAATCACAACGATGCTAAAGAAGTTCTCACTTCAAAAATACCATTAAAAATGCATTATCAGTAATTCTAATTGAATACAGTGGAAAAAAATACTCCGAACAAACACAAATTTAATTCGAAAGGTTTACTTCAGTCATAAAGAAAATACCTCAAAGGAACCTATAATTGTATGAGTTTCCAATGAGTAGGGAGTATCATAGTGTGTAATATTGAAATTGTGTTTGAATTGGCAAGTAAAGTTCAAATCAGCCATTCATTTGATAATAGACTTCAATGGGAAACTACATGTGGACAATCAAAGTTTTTTTACGTAGCACAATATTTTAATGTCACAATTCTTTGTTGTTTCGTTGTCGCAGAAAGGCGGTGTCAAGAGTATTTAATTATTTATAGTTAAAGGGTATTTAATTACCTACTTGGTCTAGTGGCAGCATATATGGACTGTGGACCGGGAGGTACTGGGTTCGATTCTCAGGTCGAGCGATTTTTTTAATTTATTTGCGCAGGACTGTATAGAAGATCCTTCAGAGCGGGATTGACGTCAGACAGGCAGCCAGTCGTAAGAACTAAGCCAAATCATTTCTGCAACATGTTTGAAAAAGTGTGTTCCGTCGACCCCACTTTAACATGGGATAAGGGCAGGTAGAAAAAAGCTTTAACCTTTTAGAAACATAAGCCTTTCGTAATCAAACCGGGTCAAAAAGTTTATAAGAACACAACTCTACAAGGACAAAACTCGCCGTCTGCCTCACAAAGACCTGAAAGAAACAATTTAATATATGCGTCTACTTTACGAAATCCCTGAGAGGGAATTCGAGCAAAATAGTCAAAGTGAGGGTAAACATCGCTTAACGCACACAAGGGCAAATCAAGGGGAATGTATTTTACATAAATAATGTTAGCCCTGTAATATTACTGTCCCACTGCTGGGCACGGGCCTCCTCTACTAATAGAAGGGTTAGGCCTTAGTCTGCCACGCTGGTCTAATGCGGGTTGGTAGACTTCACATACCTTCGAAATTCTTATGGAGAAATTCGCAGGTATACAGGTTTCCTCATGATGTTTTCCTTCACCGTTATAGCAAGCGATAATTCACAATAAAAATACACTTAACAGAGAAAAGTCAGACGTGTACGCTCTATTTTGAGGTTGGTCTCGAACCGCCGACACTCCTCTCGGGAGTCCATACTACTCTCAATTGAGCTATCGCTGATTATTTTATAGAAGATCACGCCTATATCCTTGAAGAGGTAAGCAAAGCCATTCAACAAACAAGAACAATTTCGCCAAGCTCAATTCCGTCCCAGATCTTATAAAGAGCTTATCGTTGTATGGGGAACAAATTCCAGCTCAGTCTGAATAGAAAAAACTTGCTTGATAGCCTCCATATAGGTTTTTTTTTATTAGCAGAGACTGGCACACGAGCAGATGGGTCACCTGATGGTAAGTGATCTCCACCGCCCATAGACACCCAAGACACAAAAGGAATCATGGGTGCGTTGCCAACCTAAAAGGAGGAAATGGAAGGTGAGGGAAAAAGGGATTGGGATTGGGAAAGGAGGGGGGGGGGGAAGTGGGCCACCGGAAATCTCACTCACCGAACGAAACGCGACAGCAAGCTGCCACATTACGTCGGTTTTCTGTGAGACAGTGGTATCAAACCGGTCGAGCCGGCCCATACGTGCTGTAGATGTAACTGTCTACAGCGTGACTCTACCACTCAAGAATATATGGGTATAGGTAGTAATATTAGGTATAAAATTTCTCTGTTAATTTTGGAAAACTATGGATGAGCTACAAGATGGTAGTTAAACCTCACATACACTAAAATTCAAATACGCCACCGAGGCAGTTAAAAAAAACCTTTATCTTTTAAAATACACTAACATTTAACAGACAATACGTCAGACAATTCAGACAGTTAGGCGCCAAACAAAATGATCCAATAAGGTTTCATTTTATTACTTTTTGAGGTACTGAACCGTAAAACCTTGAAAATGTAACATTTGACTGGAACCCTTTAAATAACTTACACGCTGCGACAGCGGAGGTTTTATCTCACGATAAAAGTAAAGTTAAGTTGTACATAATTAAGTAGACAAAACCGCTTCGTGGATATAAAGTTGGTGGAAGTGACTTAGGAAAATAATTACCTATGAAGATAAAGTCTTTAATTCTATTTGATAAATTTATGTAGCAATAGCTCAGTTTAGAAGTGGTTTCTGCCGAGACGAAAGATACTAGTTCGTATTTAAATCCAGAAGCATGCACCTCTGATTTTCCACAGTTAAATTTAAGTCTTCTTCTTCTACTTACTTTTATCCCATCTCAATGTGAGGTCGCAACACACTTTTTCAAGCATGCAGAAAGAATTCGGCTTAGTTTTACGAATGGCCTGCTTGGCGTCAACCCTCTCTGGGGAATCCAGTTCCGGGCAAATCGTGTTAAGATATCTTGTGTCCTACACTTTGAATCAAATCCAGGACTTTCCAGTTCACAATCCCTAAATAGATAGATCTAAGATGTGACAGTGTTTATTGAAAATCACAATACACTAATTATAATTATTCAAACTAGGATTTGAATCCAGGTCATTGAGGGTTACAGCCACATTTACACTACCACGTTACCAAGGAGTTAGATTATATACATAGTATGCATATATGTCTACACTACGCTTCAATAGCTTTTCGAAGTCGCATCTAGAAATCTAAATTCAAAGCATTGACCTTTTGTATTTAGTTTTGCTACATTCAGCATCCAGCACCCTTATCTGTATGTGTGAGCTACTTAAACTGTCAAACTTTGAGCATCCCTTATTGGAGTTTTTGCACAATCAAAAAACTTTTAGCAGGCGGCCATATTGGAAACGTTTTGACGTGCGATTGACGGATGGAGCTTTTTATGTCCACTTAAATGGACAGTGGGATCGGACCCTGCATATTTTTATGATTTCGTATGTGATTTTAAATTATCTGTAAAAGCAGTGTGGATTCTTGGACTAGATTTTGCTGAATCTTTGGCTGTTATTTATTCAATGACGTCTCCTGAAACATCGTAGGTTAGAATCACTTGAGCATCAGTTTTATCAACACCTTTTTTATTGGCAGTAGGGTGCTCACCTGCTAGTCTGCTTAAATAGGTACCACTGACCACCGCAACTTCTATGTTTACTGTCAAGATATCATTGTGCAAGTGTGGTGTGGTTACTTTTATGGGATATTCGTTAACATTTAATAAATTTAAGGCAGTTGAAATAAAACTATTATATTTTTACGGATTCTATCACGATTTGGTTTTAATTTTTACGAATTCTATCACGAATTGGCTCGGCTCGTCAGTTCGTTACAGAAAAAATCTGCACTGACCCCAGAAAGGCCGTTACTGTAGTATTTGTGTCTGTATATTGTAAATTATTGTTGTTATCACAATTGGAGAGTGTTTTAAGTTATTGTCAAATTTCTATTGCTATATACTATTAATATGACAGATTTAATTACTGGTAATGAAGATTAGTTGAAATTACGTTGTGTAAAACAGTTAATTACAGTATGGTTGTAAATCATGATATTGAAATCATTAATACAAATGGCCATTCTGCCTTCCGGATGACGATTGATTCACGGTCACTTATCAGAATCCGTACCGTCGGGTAACGGGTTAATGTGAATATTTGGGATTCTCCACTAACGATGAATACCTAAATGGAATATTAGGGCCACGTGATTACGTGATAGGAATTTCCGGTTCCGTTGTGGGCTGTTAATCGATGGGCGAGCTGCGGTCCGCGTGTCCGTCTGTTTGCTGATTAAATATAGATAACCAGGTTATTTGGGGATTGGGTGCATGTATCGAATTAAGTTTTGTGTATAGATGTTAAGTATGCTGATTTGGCTATATAGAGAGGATGGATAATAGGAAGATGATAAAACAAGAAGGTGTGTATAATACTGTTGGGAGGGGAAGATCTCCTTAACATTCCATGACCAAATCGGAAACAATTGTACTGGAGAAAGGTCACGATAGAAATACCTTAAACGAAAGTACATGTATGAATAATTTAATGAGACGCAAGAATTATAGTAAGTGAATTCCGTCGTGTTGTTCCCTTCCTTTATGAGAAACAGACAGGAGTCTAGGTATATATAAGCATGCTTTCTATAGGTAGAAGTACATCTAATCTTATGCCGTTCATGTGTCAGGTTAATAAAATGTCAGCTAATTTGATGATCGTACGGTAAAAGATTTCTAGATATTTTATCCCCATTTCAATCTCCATTCTCGTCCACTTCGGTCTTAATTAGTTCTTTGTGCTTTCTTCAATTATTGACAAAGTCTCGAGACCTACTCGCTATTTACAGTATATTCTTTGAGAGTCTGCTTTCATTTATAGCCAATATTGGATTGGATGTAGAATTCCCAGCATAGAAAATGGCAGGCCACCAACGTACACAAAGGCGATCTGTGACGTAAAATCCTTTGACGTTGGTCGAAAAAGCAACACCACTACGAAATTGGAGACGGATGTTGGAGCCTAAGCTTTAGACGTTATTGAAATCAAGTTTTTTTTGTAGAAGTACTCTACACTTGAAGACGAAGATGCTTTGTCATTCCACTGATTTCAATTGAAATGGAACACTATAGCGCTTAGGCACTTCTCCATGACACATTAACTGAAAATTCGGTGAGAACTTTCTATATTTAGTGCGGTCTGTACTTAGAGTGCTATTGACTTATATTTATTTTTATTTTTTTTATGTTACCAGTTATGTTTATCATTTATTTGTTAATAAAAAATAATTTGTTCTCAAATTAATATTCGTAAAAATATTCTTACTGCAATATTTGTACTGGGTCAGAGCAATGTTTAAGTATGTTATATAATTTTCAGCCTCAGATTTAGCTTAAACTTCTACAAAAACAGAAGAAGAAATAATCTTAACTTCCATAAAGAAAGGACAATACATAAACCATCCCCTTTCCAATTTAAGGATATAAATGTACATTTCCTGGCGAGTGCTAATGAGATTTTCCACATCAAGATCGGTCGAGGATAACATCTCCTGGAAATAATGTCTGCTTCATTTACTTGATATGCATCTAACTGGCCTTTGGTTAACAAACGTGGGAATAGATGACCTTAATCGAACTTCGCAACATAAAAAATAATCCAAGCGCGTATCTGGCGCATAGTAAAAAAAAGTATAATCACAAGTTTAACCGACTTCAAATCAAAACATCCGAACGTGACCAATAATATGACACCACGCTTGGAACAAACTCTATCAAATACAGAATCTTGAAAATCAGTCCACATTTCGCGGAGATATCGGAACATACATAAAAAAGGCGAATTGAGGACCTTTTCCTTTTTTAATTCGGTCGAAAAGAAAATAAGGCCTAACGTTGCAAAAAAACTGACTGCCCCGGTGGCGTAGCTGTATTTCGGTTCGATTATCGTCTTGAGGTCTCGGGATCGATCCTGGGGTCAGGCAAAAGCAATTTTGATTTTTTTCATTTTAGTATAAGTCGGGAATCTAGAATTTGTGCCTGATATGGCAAAGCTTGCTCACTATCACATCTGGGACGGAAATAAGATCGGCGGAATGTGTGTGTTCTAGTTCGATTGCGGCCTCTGCCTACAGATATGAGCTTAGTATGTATGTATGTGAAAATGACTATGACTAACAGAACAAGTTTAGACACTCTAAATATAATATTAAACGATGGCGCCATGATAAATTGATAAATCTATATAATAATAGTGAAATTATTAAGCCTTTGTTTATGAGGCCTTACAATACCTTGCTCCATGCTGTTGCTAAATAATTCTATTGGTTAATAATAAAAATAGCAATCAGACTAATGTAAAGCAAAAACTGACCGAACTGGACAAGAATTTCATAGATTTCCGATGATAAACGGCAGCAATAAACAAACATTTTACGAGGGAACACTAAAACAATTCTATACAATAAAATATCAGGATAAAGCCAGCAGGATTTGTCCCAAATTTCAGCGTACACTCGCTCCTTAGGGAACTGGATGGGAGCACACGATGGCCAATCCTCTTTGTCATTGGTTAAACTTCTGCGGATTACAGTGGAAGCTGGTGCTTTATCGAATATTGTGCAGTATTTGACAATGTTATTTGATTAATATTGCTATATTACAGACAGTAATGTAAAGTACTTAATATAAACAATTTGAGTCGTGAATTTGTAGACGGTGTAACAGTATGGGAATAATGAAAGAGCAGAGAAAAGACAGAATTTATTTTGTTTTTATTTTTATCAAAGATCAAGTAGTACTGGATCGTACACGTATTGGATCTCCAGAAACGTGTGATTCCACAGTATTAAGTTCACTCAATCGCGTGGTCGCAGCAAAATAACACCAAATTATATATGAAAAATTCGTATTAAATAGTTATAAAGCAATAAATTTCCCGAGCCAACTGTACGTGAAAGCGCGTATGAATTCATTTAATACGGAAATGATGCAGACATTTTATTGCTGGCGCGAAATTCTTGATGCGCGACGCCAATTTCGGTACAAACTTTTATTATTTCTAATAGGTATTAACGTAAAGTGGAATAGAATCAGTCTGGTTTTATTTTTGAAAAATTTAAACTGACTTAACTGTTATCAACAACGAAAAATAAACCTTCAATGCCGTAAATGTATCAAAATGGAAAAGGCAAAAGAGGTGTGTCAGGATCGTAGCTTGTGGCGCTCAATATTCTCTGCATACCTAAGGCATGTGTATGTCAAATAAAAATAATTCTACTCTCAGTTTTGGATACGCATTATGCTCATAATGTTTATCATCATCATCATCATCACCCATAGGACGTCCACTGTTAAACATAGGCCTCCCCCAAAGATTTTCAGATTGACCTGTTGGAAGCTCATAATTATAGTCAGTCATAATTATATTGGTAGAGTTGGAAGAGGAAGACCTCATCGAACATTATCTGACCAAGTCAGACATATACTCGAGAAAGATCAAGTTAAAAGTACCCTAAAGCGACGTGCATGCACGAAGAATGTAATGAGACTGAATGATGCGAAGGAGGTGTGTAAGGATTGTAGAAAGTCGAAATCCGTTGTCTCTGCTTACCTCTAAGGGAAAGAAGCGTGAATCTATGTATGTATAAATATATTACTAAAAATCTTGCTTCTATTCACTTTGCTTCACGGTAAGTAATATTCCTCAACTGTCTTCAGATGCATAGTTTATCGTACGATTCTAGTTACATGATGTAACAACAAGTTAAATTCAATAAACAAAGTAATTATTTTTGACCGAGTTTGACTAATTTTGACACCACTGATAAAGCACTGTAGGAATATTCTGTATACCTTTTGAGCATAGGTCTTATACAAACATCACAATTAGAAAAATTACTTAATATTAGCATTTATTACTTTTTTAGGAAACCTCACAATATTCAAAATTGTACACGCTTAGTCGTTTTTCTAGAAAGATCCTAATGATCCACGATCCTAACAAAATATCTTTATATTTATACCGAGCGGATTAAAAAGAATGACATTATCGTGCGGAGCCATGGTGACTTAGACTACACCTTAGAGGTTTTGCCTCTAATAGCCTATTACAGTGCGATGGAGCTTGAACAGCCAAGGGAAATACTAAGAGTTTGCATGGATTAACAAAAATGGTGGTCTGGGACACGAAGTATAATGAGTTGGTCATGCGAATATTTTTTAATCAGTTGTATGAGTTTTTAGTATCTTTTGTTGATATAGCATCAGATTTGTGTTTTGATTCTGTGATAGATATAGAATAATTATGATCATTTCCAGTTACTACTTCAATATTTAAAAATATTACCAAATTCATATAGAAATCACTAGGGTTTGACATCTTTTGAGGTATTCGGATACTTGTGTTTAGGTAAATGTTGGGTAGGATGACATAGAGAAAGCAGCGGGCAAAGACTGGCTTTAAAGAGCTAATAAAGGAGTACAATAATATACACTGGGAGATGCCGACTGTAGTGGCTGTGGCAGAGTGTATGTTGATGGTGATTATGATGGTAATTATGATGATGATGCCTTTGAAGTAAACCCCGTCGACTACAAAAACAATCATCAAGATCGTTTACATTTGGTGATGATATCACGTAAGTACGTAAAAATACGTGTTGCATTTAGACTTCTATCGTGGGAACCTAAACACTTTAAAAACCCGTACCACACCAAATGGCATGAAAAACGTACAAAATGAATACGTCACGAAATGTACCCAGCTAAAATCCCCTTAAACATTAATGGTACGGGACCCTCGAATGAAGTAGTTTCATGCTCCGCGGCCTTTCATGCAAGCGCTGCCGTTTAAAAGTACTTTTAAATAAAAGTTCACATTAAATACGCGCATTATATTCATCATTTGCGTACAGCTCTGCACGTATTAATGTGGTGCAGCATTACGCGAACGTCCTTTGGTGTTGCACTTATGTATTCGAGTGATGGAAACTAGAGATAATTGTTGCAAACTTCAGTTATGTTTTTAATAAACGAGTATTTTGCACTCGCGTTTATTATTTTTTAATATTTTTCTGAAATATGCATTTGCGTAAATGAAAATTCGGTTTGGATATCAAGTGATTCCATCCGAATGCTATAAAATTACATGCACTGTATAATCAAAAGGTAGATTCTTAGCGGGTACTTTTTAAACCGGAGATTGATATATATGAGGTTTTGGTCGTTATGTCAGTTAAGATGAATATGTAGTTACTTAATGTTTTGATCATTAATAATCGGTCAGGTTGACTGAAGAAGACACAGGCTATGCCGCGATCTATAAAATTTTGTTTACATCACAAAAGCTGATAGAAGGCCGACTTGAAGCTTCCTTCACGACACAAGACTCGATCTCAGTGTGGGGTCAGGACTATGTGTTTGACTGTTGGGTGTATTTATTATTATTATTTTACCTTGTGAAAAGATAATTTTCTGGAGGCTGGCTACCAAAACCTCAAACGTTAGTTATGACTTCATCTGCAAAATTGAATGCTTAGATCATACAAATTCGACTGCAGATGTTAGCAACGTGCTTGAATGTTAACGTCGCTGTATTCTAAGTGGAAACTCCTGCAGTTTGGATGCAGTAACACGTGCCACCAAACTGCCTTCTGCTCAGTTCGTGTTCGGTCAAACTAGTTGTATCGCTATGAGCATCCATTCGTTAGTTTTGCATAACTTAAGCTCACGCCTGTATCCCCGAAAGGGTAGGCAGAGGCGCACTAGCGAACTAGAACACCCACATTTCGCCGAGCTTAGTTCAGTCCCAGATGTGATAGGGGGCGAGCCTATCGCCATATCGGGCACAAATTCCAGACTCCGGGCTGATATGGAAAAATCCAATATCACTTTGCCCGATCGAACCCGAGACCTCAGAACCGTAGTCGTACCGAAATACCACCACGCCACCGAGGACGTCGTTAGATTTGGACGTGTTGAAAGCTATATTTTGAGTAACAGATATCCTTAAATCATCAAAAGACAACCTTTATAACCCATTGTCTTTTTAGGAATTCCTTTCCCTGACAACTAAGAAAGCATTTAAAACTTTTTATCAAAAAAAAAACAACAAACGAGTCCAAAATTGAGGTGGCTGAGGCAAAAAGATTTGAAAAGTTTAAGAAGCTATATTTGTTTTTTAAAATAATGTCGGCGATCGCTAACCAACAGAAGATCCACTTATACCAATTCTTTTACTATAAAGAAATTAAGAAAATTGTCTATCTGCAGTTTTTAAGGAATGTCATAATCATGGGACTCCCTGTTTCAAGTTTTCTCACCAAGGATAAATATCTGCATCAGATGATGGAACTCAACAAAAGAAAATGCAAACTCACTCAAAAAATACACTAGAAAATCCATCAACTGTCAACCTTGTCATTGTTATTACTAAAATATTTCTATGTAGATCAATCAACACATTTAAGGAAGAGCATAATACCATTCAATTGGAATGTACGTCCAATACGATCGTAATATCTGACATATTTGGCGGAATTACAGGCCTATTGGCAATTAGTATCCCAATTTAATGAGCACTGTGTACGTTATTCATCATCCCCCAATACATTTATGAACGTAATTAGATGTCGAACTATAGCTTTGATCGCTTTGTATCCTTTATTAGTATGTTTTTCATCAAATTTTATATTATTACTATGATAATATTATGTTATGTTTAATAATATAATGATTAGTTACAACTGACTGCCTCGGTAGCGTGGTGGTATTCCGGTATGACTACGGTTCTGAGGTCTCGGGTTCGATCCCCGGGTCGGGCAAAGTGATATTGGATTTTTCCATATCAGCCCGGAGTCTGGAATTTGTGCCCAATATGGCGATAGACTCGCCCCCTATCACATCTGGGACGGAACTAAGCTCGGCAAAATGTGGGTGCTCTAGTTCGCTAGTGCGCCCCTGCCTACCGCTTCGGGGATACAGGCGTGAGCTTATGTATGTATGTATTAGTTACAAACAATTATTGTACTTTGCAAGTATGATAACGTTTTCATTATGAATAATTATTTTAGCACAAACTGGCAAACGAGCATGCGGGTCACCTGATGTTAAGCAAACTTCACCGTCCGTAGACACCAATGATACATAAAAAATCACGAGTGCGTTGCTAGCTTTAAAGGTGGAAGATCAGGATTGAGAAGGATAAAGAGAATTTGGGCTACCAGAAATCTCACTCACCGAACAACAGCAACAAAAAACTGCCACTTTAGGGCGATTTTCTTAGTGGTATCAAACCGGTCGAACCGACCCCTACAGCGTCGCTCTACCACTAAGAACATTTTCTGGTGAAATGTATACAGAGACTGTCAAATGCGTAGATAAGTCATATGATAAGTGATGTTCATTGCCCATAAATATTATACTAAAAGAATCATGAATGTGACGCACGGTCTCATAACTCCTACACCCGAAGTATTTGTGGGATACTACAGACATTTGCCTCTATCGGTAATCGAACCTGACCTATAGCTTTACGGCCTTTTTTATTGGAGAAACTGGCAAACGAGCAGGTGAGTCTTCTAATGGCACGACCCATGACGCTAAAATTATCATAGGTGCGTTACCAAGTTAAAAGGAGGGATATAGGAATTGGGAAAGGGGAAAACTCATTCACCGAACAAAACGTGAGAACGAGCTGCCACTTTACGTCGGTCTTCTGTAAGACAGTGGTATCAAACCGGGAGAGGCAGCCCATACGTGCTGTAGACGTAACTGTCTACAGCGTGGCTCTATCACTCATAAAGGCTAGCTAAGTACCCGAGAATGTACCTCTTATCTAGCATATTGGTGCCTTTGTAAACGTCTAGAAACTTTCTTTCCCAAAATACTCTTAACACCTAAATCCAATATCACTTACTAGCATTTAATCGATTCCAAACCGAAGAATCGGTACATTAACGTAAACCCTCACATGAAATTTTACGTACATACACCTAATCTTTACAATGCGGACTTTGTCCCAGGGATTTGAACCTGAGAACTCGAGGCCGCAACAGGCCGTTACATTTTATAACATTACCGTACCGCACTGGATTTCACGATTGTTATTACTGTATTGAGCTTCATGCTATTCTGTGTTGGCCATAAGGATTGTGATGTTCAAATAATCAGTCCATTGTGGCAGTAAAGTTAAGTCTTATTGTTTCCATAATTCGAGTTTTATCTTTGTTATTTCCTTCCTACTGCCTTGAGAAGTGGTTATTCGTACGCGGTACTATCGTCTTGAGGTTTCGGGTTCGATCCCCGAGTCGGGCAGTGATATTAAATTTCTCTATTCAATATCAACCCAGAGTCTAGATTTGGTGCCCAATATGGCGTATTATTTTTTTATTTTTTTACGGAATGGCGTAGCAAACGAGCAGAAGGGCCACCTGATGGTAAGCGGTCACCTTCGCCCATGAACATCCACGATAACCAGAGGAATCGTCGATGCGTTGCCGGCCTTTAAGGAATCTATATGCTAAGGAATCTAAGGAATCTATAATATATTATTAATAAAATAGTTGGATGATGGATGGATGCAGGCCGCTTCCAACAGGTCTATCTGGAAATCTTTGGGGGAGGCCTATGTTCATCAGTGGACGTTCTATGGCTGATGATGATGATGGCGCAAGGCTTGCCCCCTTTCACATCTGACTGAAAGGAGCTCGGCGAAATGTTAGTATTTTAGATCGCTAGTTCACCTCTGTCTACCCTTCGGGGATACAGACGTGAGCCTACGTATGTGTATATATATGTATGTATTTGACTATGAAGGATAAATATCCCTCATCCCACTCCACTGGGACATTTTTTATTTTATTTATTATTACCGTAATACACTTGTTCAAACATTTTGCAGAAAGGATTTCGCTTAGTTTTTACGACCAGGAGTTGACTTCAATGTCCTCTTGTGGATTAATCAGGATTATTGTCGCCATAATCAATAACCTTATTTAGTTGGTAATGTAGTGGTCTCTATAGATGAAATACATTATTTAGGTATGTGGATTGTCCATAGCAATATCTATTGTGTGATTGGAATGGTCACGGCTCACAATGGAACAGTCTGGAAACAAATACCTGCCTTTAATTAAATGCCCATACTGGTCCAGATTGACAGCTTTAATGTAGGTCCTAATAAACCATGAACTTATCTAAATAAATAAATACACCCAACAGTCACACACCTAGTCCTGACCCCACACGAGTTATAACCTATATCGTGGGTGTCAGATACTATGAGAGACTTTCGGTGTCACAACACCCCACCACAGACTTGAAACAATCGAACATACATACGCTCACGCCTGTATCCCCGAAGGGGTAGGCAGAAGTGCACTAGCGAACTAGAACACCCACATTTCGCCGAGATTAGTTCCGTCCCAGGTGTGATAGGGGCGAGCCTATCGCCATATCGGGCACAAATTCCAGACTCGGGGCTGATATGGAAAAATCCAATATCACTTTGCCCGACCCGGGTTCGAACCCGAGACCCCAGGACGGTAGTCATACCGAAATGCAACTACGCCGCCGAGGCAGTCCCACTAAACTAATCTGAAATCATTATCTTACTATCTTTGATCATATGGATTACATAGCTTAAAGGGAACACATGAAAGTGCCCTCAAATAACGTGAACTAATACGATACAAAGGAAATGCACTTGATTAAACAATGTACTGTTTGTATAGGAGAGGTCCAAAGAACTAGTTTGGTGTATAGAGCGCAGGTACGGATTTGGTGGGGGGTCGTGGGTCCTCAATACCAACTAGCATATTTAGCTTGTCTTAGTGATATTGATGATAAGTCATAATGATTTCTTAGGTTTAAGTGAATGTTATTCATTGAAATTAAACTATTTTTACGGATTATATCAAGATTTGGTTTTAATTTTAACCATAAAATATTATAGGCATAAAAATATAATATAACTTAGGCATAAAAATTAAAACCAAATCGTGATATAATCCGTAAAAATAGTTTAATTTCAATGATAAGTCATAAATTAACAGATAGTGATTTAAAGTGATGCAAAATTAATAATATATAGCGATTATGGTGATTTAAGTGGCATATTTTGAAAATATTACCAAAAACACCAACTTTATAACTAAATTACTTCCAACCGTTTTTATTTTCTGGGGATATAGCTTTGTTCTTTGGGACAATACTTCCAATTATGCTGATGAAGGTATAGTTGTGAAGAATAACTAATGTAAATATTAAATCAAATGCTATTAATGGTATGGCATATGATAGAAAATTAATGAAAATCACCAGGGCCCAAGTCCCCCACTTTATTCCCAAAATCCACCCCGTCTAAATTTCTACGTGGCGCTCCAGTGCTCCGTGTCACAAAGGGCGGTATTTATTGAAAACATACGGTGCTGTTTTGCGAGCGCACCCGCTGCGCTCAGAAGTTTACCCCATAAGCGTCAAGTGCGAGCTAGTTTAAAACTTCATTACGTACTGTTTTCGTTTCTGTGTTACATATGTGTTAAAGAATGTTTTACATAAGAGTTTTTAAATAATAAATGGAAAATTGAGTTTATATTATTATACTTAGTGACTTTTTCCGGGTGTCCCTTCCCGAAATCTCGGGAAATTGCAAATATTTCGTGGTAATTGAGTGTCCATTGTCGGAAAATCAGAAAGTGAATAAAAAGATAAACCAAAGAATATAATTTCATATCTACATAGCAAGTATATCAGTGACCTGAGCAGGAAAATTTCTGACAACCGTAAATGTATTCGAACTCGATGCGCGTCTATGAAATTTGTATGAAATATTAACCAAACGTCATCAGTGCGCAGCGAACACGAATACATTTACATTTACATTAGTTTTTCGTGCTCGGGCTACTGGTGTGATTATGGACAAACGCATTGCCTGTATTATTATGAAAAAAGTATAAAAAACAGTGAAAAACTTGTCAAGTTTCAACCATATATCATACATACTATAAGAACAAAAAAAAACAGTCTTTTAAGCGTACTTGGCGAACAACGGCATCATACCTTAACAATTTTATTTTCGCAAAATAAATGTAAATATTGTCACTACTTTTTCACAATTCTTTACAAAACAGTGTTAGAAACTTCATATAAAAGATAATAGACATTCCCTAATATCCAAAATTCAAGATGCACAAAGCCAACCAATATTCATAACAATACATTTGATTCAAAATTTCAGTCTCAGGCTATTCAACGAAGGCCAGGAGCAGTTAACGTCCAGGTAGCTTCCTAAACGGGCCAATAACCGTTTAAATGCTAGCCAATATCACGTTTGTGAATCAATTGCCGTGCTCTAGTTTCTGTGGTTTTGTTGATAATGAGTATTGATTGATGTAAAGCTTGTAGCTTATTACATAGGCTCACGTTTATATCCCTGAAGAGGTGGGCAGAGCCGTACTAGCGAACTATATTTACATTATAGAACATTTACTTTTCGCCAAGCTTATATTGGACACAAATCCCAGACACCAGGCTGATACTGAAAAACCCAATATTACTTTGCGTTACCCGGGGATCGAACCCGAGACATTAGTCGTACTGAAATACAATCACGCCACCGACGCAGTTTTTTCTCAAAGACATTACTTATTAAAACATTTTAGCTGAACAAATGACTAAAAATAGTCTGTCACTTTTTTCCTTGTGTCACATTGTTTGAAAATAAAAGGGATAGACTATTCTTTACCATTTGCTAAGTTAAACTGTTTTTATAAAAAAGGCCCTAAAAATACAGTTAAATATAAATATTAATACCCTATACGTTGTTTAGCTCTTGCCGAAAAAAATACGTCCTGAATTCCATTATGTGGTCTTTTGTATGGAATCTGCGTCTTGTTTTTTTGGCTTCCTATCTTGGATACAATAAGCTAATGGATTGATGCCTTTGCGCCGTGACTTTTTGTACGAATCTTAGATGTGGTTCTTTTAGAAGTTAGATAATAGTTGTTTGCTATTTTAAGGGCTATTTTACGCTCTATAGAGTGCATTTGTTGTTATAACCAAATTGACATTTATTACTGCTCAATGCTACAATGACTGCCTCATTGGCGTGGTGGTATTTCGGTACGACTACGGTTCTGAGGTCTTGGGTTCGATCCCTGGGTCGGGCAAAGTGATATTGGATTTTTCCATATCAGCCTGGAATCTGGAATTTGTGCCCGATATGGCGATAGGCTCGCCCCCTATCACATCTGGGACGGAACTAAGCTCGGCGAAATATGGGTGCTCTAGTTCGCTAGTGCGCCTGTGCCTACCCCTTCGGGGATACAGGCGTGAGCTTATGTTATGTTATGTTATGTGACAATTATTACATTTCAATAAGTGCGTCCATAAACTTTTTATATAACAAATACTGGAATGCTATTAGTCTTTACTGTTAATAAAAAACATTGTCACCTCTTTGCTCTAGAGGCAGCATATATGGGCTGTGGGTCGGGAGGGCCTAGGTTCGATTACCAGATCGGGCAAAGCGAACATGCTTGAAAAGTGTATTGCACCGACCCCACATTAAGGTGGGGTAAGGGCAGGTAGAAAGAAAGAAAGATAATTTAAAGAAACACATACGACAATTTCAAGGTACTAAGCAGTTCTGTTGAACAAAGTGATTGTTCCCATTAGGAATTTCCTTCTCATACTATTATAATATATTTTCTTTTTCAGGTATGAGATCATTCAACCGCTTGCGACGTTGCATTACGGAAAATTTCTAGAAGTTAAGGTAATTATTTAATTCTAGTTTTTTTTATAGCAGTGACTGGTGAGCAGGTGCGTCACCTGATGCTAAGTGATCTCTACCCAAGACACAAATGAATCATGGGTGCGTTACCAACCGAAAATAAGGGTAGTAGTGACCAATCCCTACTACCCTTATTTTCAGTTTTTTACGGTTACCAATGATTCCCCTATCCCTTTCCCGAGAAAGTTGGCCTATATAAGTTGTCCTATATATATGGTTTGGGGAATTGGCCCACTGGAAGTCTCATTCACCGAACGAAACGCAATAGCGAACTGGCAGTTTTCATCGGTTTTCTGTGAGACAGTGGTATCAAATAGATCGAGCGGGATCATTCGTGCTGTAGACAGTAATGTCGTGACTCTACCACTTAAACTTCTGTAAACTTATCTTTTCTGAAGGTTCCAGTCCCCAGCAAATCGTTTATACAATAAAAATCAGCACAAAATGTTACACGACTTACTAATAATTTTGAATACTGGAGGATTTATACATATATACATAATTTGATAGACCGAGATCCGGCTGCAAGATCACTACGTTCATAATTCAAAATCTAATTTTTATGGTTAATAGCTTTTGCCCGCGGCTCCGCACGCGTTTTTTGTAGGGCCAACGGAAAAAACTTTTGATTTGTCGATCCGCCCTGTCGTTTTAGTCTAAATATGGGCGACCCAGAAAACGAATTTGAAGTCAATCGGCCCAGAAACAAAGAAAAACAAAACGGCGGTCACTTTTGTCAGGTCTGACAGCGGTTCTGTCGTTCGGAACCACGGGGCAACCCAGATATCGATTTTGAAGTAATTCGGCCCAAAAACAAAGAAAAACAAAATGGCAGTCACTTTTGACAGGTCTGACAGCGGTTCTGTCATTCGGAACCACGGGGCGACCCAGATATCGATTTTGAAGTCAATCGGCCCAGAAACAAAGAAAAACAAAATGGCGGCTACTTTTGACAGGTCTGACAGCGGTTCTGTCGTTTGGAACCACGGGGCGACTCAGATATCGATTTTGAAGTCAATCGGCCCAAAAACAAAGAAAAACAAAATGGCAGCCACTTTTGACAGGTCTGACAGCGGTTTTGTCATTCGGAACCACGGGGCGACTCAGATATCGATTTTGAATCAATCGGCCCAAAAACAAAGAAAAACAAAATGGCGGCCACTTTTGACTGGTCTGACTGCGGTTCTATCGTTCGGAACCACGGGGCGACCCAGATATCGATTTTGAAGTCAATCGGCCCAAAAACAAAGAAAATCAAAATGGCGGCCACTTTTGACAGGTCTGACAGCGGTTCTGTCGTTCGGAACCACGGGGCGACCCAGATATCGATTTTGAAGTCAATCGGTCCAAAAACAAAGAAAAACAAAATGGCAGCCACTTTTGATAGGTCTGACAGCGGTTTTGTCATTCGGAACCACGGGGCGACTCAGATATCGATTTTGAATCAATCGGCTCAAAAACAAAGAAAAACAAAATGGCGGCCACTTTTGACACGTCTGACGGCGGTTCTGTCGTTCGGAACCACGGGGCGACCCAGATATCGATTTTGAAGTCAATCGGCCCAGAAACAAAGAAAATCAAAATGGCGGCCACTTTTGACAGATGTGACAGCGGTTCTGTCGTTCGGAACCACGGGGCGATCCAGGTATCGATTTTGAAGTCAATCGGCCAAAAAACAAAGAAAAACAAAATGGCAGCCACTTTTGACAGGTTGGACAGCAGTTCTATCGTTCGAAACCACGGGGCGACTCAGATATCGATTTTGAAGTCAATCGGCCCAAACACAAAAAAAAAACAAAATGGCGGCCACTTTTGACAGGTCTGACAGCGGTTCTGTCATTCGGAACCACGGGGCGACCCAGATATCGATTTTGAAGTCAATCGGCCCATAAACAAAGAAAATCAAAATGGCGGCCACTTTTGACAGGTCTGGCAGCGGTTCTATCGTTCGGAACCACGGGGCGACTTAGATATCGATTTTGAAGTCAATCGGCCCAAAAACAAAGAAAAACAAAATGGCGTCCACTTTTGACAGGTTTGACAGCGGTTCTATCGTTCGAAACCACGGGGCGACTCAGATATCGATTTTGAAGTCAATCGGCCCAAACACAAAGAAAAACAAAATGGCGGCCACTTTTGACAGGTCTGACAGCGGTTCTGTCGTTTGGAACCACGGGGCGACTCAGATATCGATGTTGAAGTCAATCGGTCCAGAAACAAAGAAACAAATTTTCAACCCCTATTTCATCCCTTTGTAGGATAAAAATATATCGCACCCCATTTCTGTCCTTAGAGCTAAAACTATCCTAATACCAACTTTCTTAAAAATCCGTTCAGCGGTTTCTGGATTCGCATAAAAACTTTCATCCCCTATTTCATCTCATTAGGGGTTGAATTAAAAATGTAGCCCATCTGTGTCTTTAAACTCAAAGATATGCACTATCCCATACCAAATTTCATAAAAATCCATTAAGTGGGCCTTAAATTCCCATACAAACTTTCATCCCCTATTTCATCCCATTAGGGGTTGATTAAAAAAAGTGGCCCATTTGTATCCTTAAACTCGAAGGTATCCTGTCTGTCTCATACCAAATTTCATAAAAATCCATTAATTGGACCTAAAATCCCCATACAAATTTAACCCTTATTTCATCCCTATAGGGGTTGATAAAAAAAAAATGAAGTACCCCATTTGAATCCCTAGGGTCAAATGTATCTTCATACCAAATTTCATCAAAATCCATTAAGCGGTTCCAAAATTCCCATACAAACTTTCATCCCCTATTTCATCCCTTTAGGGGTTGAATTAAAAAAATAAAGTACCCTATGTCCGTCCTTGGGGTTAAAAGTACCCACATACCAAATTTCATCAAAATCGGTTCAGCGGTTTAGACGTGAAAACGCCACAGACAGACAGACAGACAGACAGACAGACAGAGTTACTTTCGCTTTTATTATTTAGTAAGGATTAGTAAGGATTATAAATGGGGGAATCTACTTTTGCCAAGATGCCAATTAAAATATATAACTAAAAAATATTAATTAAAAATTCTCGCGGGCAAATTGTGATTGGCACGTTGGCAAAATTAGATATCCCCATTAGTCATAAAAATGTGATTTCGACTACATACATACAAAATTATGCATATGATCACAATAACTCATACTGGCTGCAAGGTCACTACGTTCATCATATCGGTGCTATAAGTTTAGTTTCGGAGAATGCTATGCTGTAAACCGTTTGACAACCCACTCTTCGGTGTTTGACATTTATTTGATCCACGTGCATTAATTTGGTCCGATATCGTTCATCCAATAACGTTTTACAGAATAGACACCCAGATCGGTAGTCCGACCGGCCTCAGTACTACGCCATCGAGGTATTCGAGGTTTAATCCTAGTCCTTAATAGGTGGCCCAAGGACGTAATATATCTAAATGCAAAGCCTCGACATCATGGCATTAATTCTGTAGAAATCTCGAAAACGGATGGGGTTTTATTCAAATCCTCCGAAATTCCTTTACACAATTAGCTATGCCCACTGAACAAATTGCGAAAGATGGCCCGCACTGGATTATTTCTATCCAAATTTTTTTCATCCGCCTGTCCCTTCCTTCCTTTCATTTCGGAGCCAATAATTTTGCTTTCTCAAAATAATTACCATTGTTTATTGTAACAGATTTGCCTCTTCCTGTTTCTGAATTTTTGTTTGTTTGATGGATATTTTTTAAATTACATTGATTACTGATATTACATTGATTTTAAAAAGAGTACATATTCATTTTAGTTCCACAATAATTATTATTCCATAATTTATGTCTTTAGGTATAGCAGCGATAGGTCAGTTGGGAATGATACGGACTGCCGAGACAAGTGTCGGAGGTTCGAGACTAACCCCAAAATGGAGCATACACCTCTGACTTTTCTATGTTAAATGTATTTCCATTATGAAATATCGCTTGCTATAACGGTGAAGGAAAACATCGTGAGGTAACCTGCATACTCGAGAATTTCTTCACAGGAATTTCGAAGGTATGTGAAGTCTACCAACCCGCATTAGGCCAGCGTGGTAGACTAAGGCCTAACCCCTCTCATTAGTAGAGAAGGCCCGTGCCCAGCAGTGGGACAGTAGTATTACAGGGCTAATAAAAAAAAACATATTCTTTTTAGTTCCACAATAATTATTATTTCATAATTAGAGAACTGAGAACACCCGCATTTCACTGAGTTTATTTCGGTCTCAGATGTGATAGGGGGCAACCCTATCGCCATATTGTTGTATAATAATACATTAGTTCCATTTCAGAAATAAATAACAAATATTTTTAATATGAATATTGATTACCCTGAAATAAGCCAAGGTTATTAAGCCAAAACAGATCCGACACAAACCAGAAATTACATAGACCATTTGTTAATAACCCTTCGAAGTATATAGTACGTAGATATTCTAAAGATATAAAAAGAATATCACGTGGTCAGCGAAATGGGCCAGTCCAGCTGTGCCCTCAAAAAATGGGCTCGGTTGAATTGGGCGCTTATCGCTTCCCGGCGAGTACCTACTTGTACTGTTTTAGGGTTTATGCCCACTGGATTTAGGCAAGGACTGTACAGATAAAACATAGATTGTGGATTTATGGTTTACTAGATTTCTTTCACTCTTTTTATACCAACTCTTCTTATACCTTTTATATCGTGATTTGTTGATTTCCGTAATTGTGCATAAAAATGATTTTTAGGCGCTCCTCAGGTTTTTGTCGGTAGTGTATGCGTAGGTCTATAGCAGATATATGGGCTGTGGACCGTGAGGTCCTGGGTACGATTTCTAGGTCAGGCAAAGCGATTTTCCTATTTTGATTTTCCGGAGTCTGAATCTACCAGAGAGAGACAGAGATTTTACATTATTTATTATTTTACATTAGTGAATTTCATGTCTCAAGACGTGATGTAAGATGACTGATGTATACGATATTCGTAAAATAATTAGAGTATAAAATTGTGTTTACAATAACTTTCCATTAGAGTCTGGTCTTAGACCATTACGTAAAATACTCTGTCTAAACATCATCAACATCAAAGCTAAAACCATATTTCTAGTCAGACGGTGACCCTACTGTGGCCCAACAAATTTCGTTATGCCTAAATTAGATGCGGCTACAAACCCCAAGGGTCTTCGTAATCCGAATAAAGCCGAAGCACGACCACGAGTGGGTCCCGGTGTTGCCGAATTTGTTATCGTTAAAATGTAATTCCATTGTACTCCTGTCTATAGGGGATTTGTTTGGTAATAGCTTGAATATTAGTAACGAAAAGTCAATGAACTAAAATTATTATGAAATGTTATAACACTACATATGTATATAAATACCTATGAGTGAGTCTATACTCACGACTGTATCCCCGAAGGGGTAGGCATAGGCGAAGTAGAGAACTAGAACACACACATTTCACTAAGCTTATTTACGTCTTAGATATGATACGGGGCGGGCCTATCGCTATATCGGGCACAAATTTCAGACTCCGGGCTGATACTAAAAAAATCCAATATCACTGCCCGATCCGGGGATCGAACCCGAGACCTCAGGACCGTAGTATCACATCTGAGATGGAAACAACCTCGACCAAATATGGGTGTTCCTATTCTCATCTGCCCATCCCTTCGGGGATACAGGCGTGAGCCTATATATGTATATTTGTTCACATATAATAAAAATGTGTGTGATGTATTTTGGAGTTGACTTCAAAATTCTATTATAACATTTTTATCTCACTTAAAAAGTCGGCATTACCCTCTAATACAGAAATGCTACTCGACTTTAACGGTCATTTACCTACATTGTAATGAAATATGCACCATATATTTTTAACTTATAAGATAGCCTAAATGACGTGGGACGATCTTAAATCTTTAATTACATTTCAGTATAAAGGCGTTACGAAATAAAATAAAAATCGACTGATAAAACCACATGTTACGAAAAGTAAACTGAAAATGGCTAATACACGCTTCGTTCAAACAAATATATATTTCGTGTTTAGCCTCAGGAAAGCGACCAGTCAACAAACTATACAAATAGAAATAATGTTTAAAGTTTTTGAACCTTGTACTGCGGTAGAATATTAAATTGAATTCTAGCTAACATTAAATAAGAGGTAACCCAGCCTTAAATAAATTAAATTCGCCTACGTAAGATATTTTAAACATACAGTGCGTTCCACTAAGCGTTCACAACGATCAAAATGCTCTTTTAGCCGTTCCACATGACGACCGCGGTCGTTGTGGTCGCGGCGAAAACGTCACTTATGACGTCATGACTTACGCTCACGCGAAGCTCACGACGACCCATCTAAAAAGGTGGGTCGTCGTGATCGTTGAGAAAATTAGCGGCGTTTTCAAAATTCAATGCATCAAAAATGGCGACCGTTAAGCTTACGTTATTTCATGCGGAAATATATATTTTAGTAAAAGTGAATGTTTCTGCCGTGGATATAAAAAATTAAATTATATTTTTTTTTCAATATAAATCGATTTAAACAATAATTAATCAAGTTTATTTTCAAGGCTTAGAGATTATAACCAAACCTGTTAAATATTTTGCATTATTTTTATTAACTCGCCGTTTGTATTATTTACCTCCACGCTCAAAACGCTCTATAATCCATTCCACTTGAGTTTACGACAGTAACGCTCACAAGCAAGTGGAACGGTAAAAACTGCGGTCGTGAGCGTGATCGTTGTGAACGCTAAGTGGAACGCACTAATAGTTGTTCATTGAAATAAAACTACATTTACGAATGATATCGCGGTTTGATTCCAGTTCCTCTTCTTCTTTTATATACAATGGCTTCAACGCATTTGCGATGATTTAGCCAATGTCAAGATAAATAATAAATAAATAATAAATAAAATAAATAACACCCAACTGTCACATACATAGTTCTGACCCCACATTAAGATCGAGTCTTGTGTCGTGAGAATCAGAAACTACGAGAGACTTTTGGTCTCACAACACGCAGACCCGAAACAAATATCTGTGGGCCACACAAATATTTGTCTCGGTGCGGGGATCGAACCCGCGGCCTCTCGCTTCGTAGCCGGCTGCTCGCCCGCTGCGCCACGGAGGCTGTCAATATATATGCTGTCAATAATAAAGCAATTATCAAGTTATCTCAATGACCATGATGTGACTGATCTCAAGTCCTGCTGGGATTGTATCGGCAATTCCTCTCAGTGCAAGCCTCTCCGATGATCTTCACTCAGCGAATCGACTGGATAAAACCAGTCAACGCACTAAGCAAAAGTCATCAAAGAAAACCGGTTAAAAAGTTTTCACATTATACTATTATCATATTCGCTGAAGATTGGTGCATAAAACCACATCACTTAAAACAACAAGCACAACTCCAGATACTATGAAATAATTAACAAACAACGCTCATTTGTCAGACTTCCCGTCAAAATCCCTGATTCAAGTTGATAATTGGTTTAGTTGTTTATTTTTTATAATAAAAAGACAGTCTCTTTAGTATCTGATCAAAAATCCTGTTCTACAAAATTTACGACGGATCGAAGGTCTTCATTAATTGGCTCAGGCCCTCGTGTTTTAAGGACAGTCGTAAACTTGCGACGTAATTGTTTGCTTATTTCAGTTGGCAACGTGTCCTTAATGGTATAGCCTGGAAGAAGTTCGCCACAACTTCTTAATAAGTATTTTTGTTGAGAATGTTTATGTGCCGGCCTTTTGTCTCGGCTCGGATAACTTTTAGCTGTTACATAAGTTGAGTTCCTTTAGTTTATTCATCACCTTTTCGTTCTTCATCAGTAATAGGTGGTTAAGATAATAATTAAGCAGGTCGATTCTCTAAGAAACGCCACAACGTTGCGATCGACGACGAGCTCACGCAGTGCAGATCTTTGAGATCGACGGAGCGTTCAACGTTGTTAGGTCTTAGAGAATACCATTTTCCATACATTTATGTCATATAGTTCGCATAAGCGCCATCATCACGCATAGCGTTATTGCGTGCACTTTGTACCTTGCTGAATACAAAAATGAGAACATCGTTGCCGCAACGATGCCGCAACGTTGTTTTCACAAATGAAACCTTAGAGAATCGACCTGCTGGTATTTAACTTACCACAGATTGTGAGTCAGCAAAATATCTGCAAACCAAATAGTTATTGTAAATATCATTGAAGCAAAATGATTCATGTTTCAGAATGTTTTATGAGAAAATTTCATCCTTTATCATGATTTACACACTCATAAAATCACTCCACCTATTGGTAACAAGTCGTAGAACAGACCTACCATCCAAATTATATCTATATAGTCGTAGTTCCTAAGTAAAATGGGCTTTTTTATAGCAGAGACTGACAAACGAGCAGATGGATCACCTGATGGTAAGTGATCTCCACCGTCCATAGACACTCAGACAAAAAGGATCATAGGTGCGTTGCCAACCTAAAAAAGGGAATAGAGATTGGGAAAGGGACGGGGGGGAACTGGGTTTTCTGAGAGACAGTGGTATCAGATCGGTCGAGCCGGCTCATGCTGTAGATGTAGCTGTCTATCGCGTGGCTCTACCACTCAACATTCTTATCATTCAGATGGACAGCCTGATACATAGACAAGCTATAAAGGTTCCGTTTTACTATTTCGGTATAGAACCCTAAACACTTACTACGTTATTTGAAACTGAATATAATTATAACAAAACCCTGATGAAATTATTTTAGTAGCAAACTTTTCGTGAACCATATATAGAAATGGAGAAGGCCAAAATAAACATTTGTTGAATAAACTGGGACCCGGTATGACGTCACTGACGTTTTGTATAGAAGTTACGAATATTCCCAACTTACCGAGTGGTTTTAGGTAATTTAACAGGATTTGGAGTTATTTATGTTTACGTAAGATAAAGCTATGTTTTCACCACATGCTCTAGACATTCATCGTCTATCCTAGACCTTTTAAGTATAATAACATACATAAGCTCACGCCTGTATCCCCGAAGGGGTAGGCAGAGGCGCACTAGCGAACTAGAACACCCACATTTCGCTGAGCTTAGTTCAGTCCCAGATGTGTAGGGGGCGAGCCTATCGCCATATCGGGCACAAATTCCAGACTTCGGGCTGATATGGAAAATACAATATCACTTTGTCCGACCCGGGGATCGAACCCGAGACCTCAGAACCGTAGTCGTACCGAAATACGCCACGCCACGGAGGCAATCAGTAATATTTATGTCTTCTTATCGTATATTTATATATGCCACAGAGGCGTAGTTGTATTATGGTACGACTACCGTCCTGAGATCTTGGGTTCGATCTCCGGGTCGTGTGTTATTGAGTTTTTCAATTCAATATCAGCCCTCAGTCTGGAATTTGTGCACAATATGGCGATGG
Organism: Clanis bilineata; assembly: GCA_036417725.1. NCBI lineage: Eukaryota > Metazoa > Arthropoda > Insecta > Lepidoptera > Sphingidae > Clanis > Clanis bilineata. The sequence goes on along the minus strand of CM071154.1, from coordinate 14,701,432 downwards.
GATCTCCCCCTGTCATATCCGGGATGGAACTAAGTTCGGCGAAATGTGGGTGTTATAGTTCGCTAGTTCGCCTCTGCCTACTTCTTCTGGGATATATGCGTGAGCTTATGTATGACGTGAACACCCTGTAGCAGCTAGAGTCTATCTGATCCTGTCCCGGACAAATGCAAGAAACACCACGTTACCTGATCTGGGAAATCACCCTAGCTTGGGATTCGAACTCAAAACCTTCTGGCTTACATATTAGAATATTCGACATTGAGTGAATGTGAAAGTCGCCTCCTTGGTCTAGTTGTATAATGTATGGGCTGTGGACTGAGAGGTCCTGGGTTCGATTCCCAGGTCGGGCAAAGCAATTTTTTTAATTTAATTTGCCCGGGACTGGATCCCTCAGAGGGGATTGATGTCAGGCAGGCGGCCGGTCTTAAAAATTAAGCCAAATGCTTTCCACAACATACTTGCAAAAGTGTGTTGTGCCGACCCCACATTGAGGTGGGATAATGGCAGGTAAAAGATAGTGAATACATGTCCTTATCCTAAGCGTTAGTTATGCGGTTGAGTCCATAAGTCCTCTTTACAAAGTCTAATGAAAATCTTTGTTTGTTCCAAGATGGCTTCCATTGAATCTTTTTCGGAATCTTTCTTTTGAGAATTTCCGATTCCCGATTGCAGCCCATTATTTGCTGTCATGTTCTTATTTCTCATTTGTTGATTAATCTTTGTGATTGTCGATTGCAATCTTTGTTAAGAGTCTCGAGATTTTAAAAATGCTTCAGTAGTTCTAGCAGTTTGAAACTATAATTGTAGGTAATCTATGAAAATGACATTTTCTTTCTACCTGCCTTTATCCTAATGTGGGGTCAACGCAATAAACTTTTTAAAGCAGAAAGGATTTGGCTGAGTCTTTTTGGCGGACTGTCTGCCTGACGTCAACTCCAATGTGCTCCCACATCCGGGCAAATGGTGTCAGAAAAATACCTTGTGCGACCTGGTAATCGAATCTGAGACCTCTCGGTTCAAAACCCATACACGCTGTATACAAAGGAGGCGGATCCGATAAGTAGGATAAAGGCAGGTAGAAAAAGAAGATCAAATTCTACATAAATATTTCTTACTTCTTCTTTCTACCTGCTCTTATTCCACTTTAATATGGGGTCGGCGCAACATTATCTTTCAAGCATGTTGCAGAGAGGATTTGACTTAGTTTTTACGACCGGCTCCCTGATTGACGTCAACCCCCTCTGTTCGATCCAGTCCCGGACAAATTATATTAAATAAATAAATACACCCAACAACTACACACCTAGTCCTGACCCCTCACGAGGTATAAACCTGTATAGTGGGTGTCAGAGACTATGAGAGACTTCGGTCTCACAACACCCATACTTGAAACAAATATCTGTGGGCCACACAAACATTCGTCTCAATGCGGGAATCGAACACAGGACCTCCCGGTCCACAGCCTATATATGCTGCCACTAGACCCAGGAGGTGACAAATTCTACATAAATCACAATATAAGTATACTGAACATCTATATTTTTCTACCGCAATAGCAATTTTTATACGACAAAAGTTTTTATAACCGAGTCCCACATTCGCACAATATGACTTAACGACGGCACTAGCACTTTGCCAAAACAAATAATGCGCAGAATAATGAATACTTCCATTATTAACGGGGATGTGGTGGGAAAAATGAACGCGATTTAATTGCTATATGTTTCGATTTATGAGACATAATTATCTGATTGTGATGCGGTGCTTTATTTCATATAAGCTTGCTAGATGAAGTTTTTGAGTGTTTAAACTTGCAAATATAAGCCAATAATAATCACAAGTTTAAAAACTGAACGGACCGACCTCAAATCCGATCGTGACCAAATTTATATAGGACCACCCTTGAAATAAGCTCTATCGAACAAAAAAATAATTTTGAAAATCGATCCACATTTAGCGGAGATAAAGAAAGGAGAAAAAAAATAAATAAAAGAAAAATACGAGCACGTAAACCATCACCTCAAAGCGATGAGCCGAGAAACTTAAAAAAATATAAACTGAATTTTAAAACGTGTCATACATAATACCGGAGCGTCTTGCCTCGAAAATGAAAAACGTAAAACTGCATCCGCATAAACCCGGTTCTCGCCGGCGCGAATCGGTTGCTACCAGTAAATTCCGGCCCGCTCCAGAACTCGGTCGGCCATATTTCGCGAGCAGTGTGCCGACATCGCGCACAACGGAGCAAAATTTAATTCCCGTCTGCTTAGTTTAAAGCTGAGAGCATATGTATACAGCACAACACGGCAATTGAAAAGATAAATTGGGTTGGTATTTTCAATGTGTGGCAATTAATTAAGTTAGTTGCTTCATAGCGTTTTTGTTTTTATTAGTCGGCGGTATTAATTAAGTTAGTCTTTATCGTGTTTCAGTAGGTATAATGTAATCAAATATAGTCCGATTCCTAATTAAACGAAGAAAACTGACAGATCGAAATGTCACTTTCCAAAATAATGTTGCTTACTTTCAAAACATAATCCAGTTCAATTTTTATCATTCAAAGTAACAGTAACTCAACACTAGCTTGCAAAATTAGAATTTTATTGTGTATTTTCAGAAATTTCAGCTTAACCCATCGACTTAATGACTGTGTCAATAATTTTGTGTAAATAATCACAACAGATACGCGAAATGATAACAATGATAATTACAAATTATATTTTTATCATTTGAGAAAAAATACGTTCGGCACATTTATAGCTTTTGTATGTTTTGTTTATAATGAACCAAGACTATAATTCCAGTAGACATGCCATAACTTAGTCTGCAATAATTTAATATGACTATAATTCAATAGTCATGCAGTACTAATCACACATAAGGCAGGAATTACGAATTTAAGTTGGACTTTAGAAAATGAAAGAATGAAATGGTTCACTGAATTGAAATGTATAAATAATCTTGATCTTTTTATCGCAGCACTATTTAAATTCCATAAAAAAGTGGCAACACTCGAAATGTCAGTTTACTCCATTTAATTAGCTATCCTACTATAGTATGTTTTCGATTCGCTTGATTTTAATTCTGTCTGAGAATTCTCTTCGGGATTAATTATTGAGGATGCCGACTGACCCCTTGCCAATTATTGGAATAATAATACTGTCTACAGGATTTTATGTTATTGGAGTCATATTATAGGTATATGAGCTTAAAAAATCACTATAAAATAAGAATGTATGCCCTTTACGTGTGAGCGAGTGACTATCGAGAAAATTTATTGGGGTGTGATGTCTTGGATAATTTTTTGGCCTATACTGAAATTAATCAGAGTTGCAGGAACAACACACGACCTCGTAAAATTATTGGCTTCAGAGGACATTAAGTCTAGATGAGTGGAAGGAAGATAGACTTTGTATCTTTGGGAAGATCATGGTTGATGTTATCATATTCAGAATTAAGTCAACTCCTCAAATAGATGCTATTAGAAAAGGTTATATAAAAAATATATATATACTTTAGAACGTATCCGAACTTGATCGAATAGGACGACCGTTGAAACAAGCTTTGTTTATAACACAAAATATCTTGAAAATTGGTCACATGTCTAGATGTCGAGTAACATATATAAAAAACTTAACAGACCGACTTCAAAACTTATCCGATCGTGACCAAATTTATATGGGACCACCCTTAGAATAAGCTCTATCGAACACAAAAAGAATTTTGAAAATCGGTCCACATTTGGTGGAGATATCTCGTAACATACATAAAAAATACAGACGAATTGAGGACCTTCTCCTTTTTGGACGTCGGTCGAAAAATACAGACTAGTTTTCCTTCGTCTTTTGAAAGGTTGAAAATAGCCCATTTATATGTCTCATTATGGTTATTGCCCTATCATCTGACAATATAATGAATCATAGTAAGTAAAAAGTTTGTCTACTACAAGCAAAGATAGCCGCCCGGAGCTATTAGCAAGAAGTTTTCACAGTTGGGCGGCGCTTTTGTCGTATACTCGCTGTTGAATGTTCAATGTTGATAGATTATTTTGTAATTATTAAGAGACTTCAACAGTTTCTCAATTACATTCATCTGTATTTTTTATATAATACGATCTTTCTATAGAACGCAACTAAGCTCGGCGAAATGTGGGTGTACTAGTTGGCTAGTGCGCCTCTGCCAACCCCTTCGGGGATACAGGCGTGAGCTTATGATACAATCTTTCTTTCTATCTGCCCTTATCCCACCTCAATGTGGGATCGCAACATACTTTCTCAAGCATGTCGCTTAAAGGATTTGACTTAGTTGACCAGTAGCCCGAGTACGAAAAACTAATGTAAATGTAAATGTATTCGAGTTCGTTGCGCACTGATGACGTTTGGTTAATATTTCATACAAATTTCATAGACGCGCATCGAGTTCGAATACATTTACGGTTGTCAGAAATTTTCCTGCTCAGGCCGCTGTTGCCTGCCTGACGTCAACGCCTCGCTGGCGATTCAGTTTCGGGGAAATCCCCACCCGACCTAGGAATCGAGCGCAAGACGTCCCGGTTTACGTCCCATATGCAATGTTACTAGCCCAAAGAGGCGACGTATATAGTATTACAATAATTCCCAGAGTTCCCATAGATGTAAAATAAATGTATCTAGTAGACACACATAGTCCCGGGGGGTTACCACCACCTCTTATAGCAGTATTATTATAATTTTATTTGTACCGATTCCCATACAAAATAAACGAAGAACGATTATAATAATACTGCTATAAGAGGTGGTGGTAACCCTGCTGAATCCACACTAGGATCCACACTATACAAATTGTATTATGGATTTGAGGAACTACGAGAGACTTTCGGTCGCACTGCTCACAATACCCATACCAGAAACAAATACCTGTGGGCCACACGAACATTCATCTCTCTAAATCTTTCACCGATCTCGATTTTGCAGACAATATTCGGTATAATTTTTTTAACTGGCCGCCTGCCTATAGTTAACCCCTTCTGGGTGTTGCAGTGTAGTCATATTTTCAAAATGTATATTTTCCGATTCATAAACTCCATTCGTTGATTTGTTCCATCTCCGAATCAACAAACATACTTTCATTTATTATTTCTGATTATGTTTTAAAAACAAAGCCAAAAATCTGATAATTTGGGATCACTACCGCCCATGAAAACTCAATGTCGTAAAATTCATGGGTGCATCGAAGGATGCTTGCATTGCCAAAACATATAAAATTCGCCTCCCATCCTACACCATCGATGCGGAAACACAGCAAAACCTCTTGCTGACACGCAAAAAAACCGGCCAAGTGCGAGTCGGACTCGCGCACCGAGGGTTCCGTACAAACCTGTAGGTATATAATGGATTTCGCAATTTTGCCTTTATCTGTGCTATAAGACGTTGCTTCGTACCAAATTTCGAGATTCTGAGTTCACGAAAAGTACCCTGTAGGTTTTGATTCCCTTGCGAGTGTCGAAAATTTCCAGCATAAACGGCTGTATCTTTTGATTAAGTTGGTTTAGAAGCTTTATTTTTTCACTGCTCTAAGGGACAGTACACCTGAGTATTTGATATGAATTTCAGCTTCATACCGCCACGCGTTCCTGAGAAAAAGGGTCGTGACAGACAAACGGACAACAAAGTGATCCTATGAGGGTTCCGCTTTTTCCTTTTGATGTACGGAACCCTAAAAACAGTAGTAAACCCTTATACACACTTGTTCTCATTTACATACAATGTAACTTGACCCTATTTATTAAGGTTTTCGAGCAAAAGGCACCGTTCGAGAGCTCGATATCTTTAAGAACAGATTATATAAACACGCTCGAAAAGATCCCATAAAAGAAGCAAAATGTATCCTTTCTGTGTATTTGAATATTATGAAAATTATTCGCTTAACGGAATTATGCTTTGGTGCATGCCGTTCTAGAAGGACCGCTTTGAGCATGGCCTCTTGTTACACTGTGGTGTACAAAATTACCACTAAGGGTTAGTTAAGGATTTTGTAACAAACATAACATAAGCTCACGCCTGTATCCCTGAAGGGGTAGACAGAGGTGCACTAGCGAACTAGAACACCCACATTTCGCCGAGCTTAGTTCCGTCCCAGATGTGATAGGGGGCGACCCTATCGCCATATCGGGCACAAATTCCAGACTCCGGGCTGATATGGAAAAATCCAATATCACTTTGCCCGACCCGGGGATCGAACCCGAGACCTCAGAACCGTAGTCGTACCGAAATACCACCACGCCACCGAGGCAGTCAGTTATTTAAAATATTTGTAATTGCTAAAATTTGTATCGTTACCACGAGTTGCTTAAGACTGGATTCCCTGGAGAAGTTTAACGTCAGGCAGGTTTACTGAAAAATTAAGCTGATTTTTTTGCTTGCTTTAGCTTTAAGTGTGTATCCACGTCGTATAGGGGTGAGATAACAACAGGTAGAGACAATAAGAGGCCCCTTAGTTTGTTATAAAATTAACAAGCATCAGTATTCGATAAATATTGGCGGAGGACCGCCAAGGCTGGCGCAATCTGGGAAACGCCTATGTCCAGCAGTGGATGGATACAGGCTGATGATGATGATCATGATGATGAGGTATTCGAGCTGGCGTAATCTGGGAAAGGTTTATGTCCAGCAGTGGATGGATACAGGTTGATGATGATGATGAAGTATTCGACATTATAATGTAATCTAAAGGGTTGTAAGGTAAAGGCAGTGGTAGTCCTATGGCTGATGATGATGATGATGATGATGAAAGGGTTGTTGACTATACCGATAAGGATATAAGAAACTGAATGGATTCACAAATTATCATTATGTAGCGTTACTTAATATTAAAGTTAGATTGGTGTGGTAAATTAGATTCAAATTGACTACCTCGTCCTACTAAATATACTAATTGATCTTCAGGTGGTATGTGTCACACAAAGGCAAAGCAAATTAATATCTTGATACTGAACAGGTGACTAGTAAGATCAAATAATCTTGACCAAGCTAATTAAATTGAACGTTCTTGATCGCCTCGAATGATATGAAGAGCTGTATTTCCATTTTGATAATTATTGCTAGGTATATCTATCTACATAGTTCGTCACCATCATCGTCATCAGCTATAGGAAGTCCACTGCTGAACATAGGCCTCCCAGAAAGATTTATAGATATTATATTTTAGTTTCATTTTTTCATATATTTATTTATAGATTTTTTACCCTTTTTTCTATTTGATTTATTTATTTATAGATTTCTATAATTAGTTATTTAGACAAAATGTTTTTTTATTGGTTTACGAAGAGAAACGAGTCGCCTCCTTGATCTAGTGGCAGCATAAATGGGTCGTGGATCGGGACGTCCTTGGTTCGATTTCCAGAGCGGGGAAAGCTATTTTTCTAATTTGGTTAATGTAATATTACTGTCCCACTACTGGGCACGGACTTCCTCAACTAATGAGAGGTTAGGCCTTAGTCTACCACGTTGGCCTTATGCGGGTTGGTAGATTTTAAATATTTTTTTTAATTCTTGTGTAGAAATTCGCGAATATGCAGGATTCCTCGCAATGTTCGCATTCACCGCATAGCAAGCAATAATTCATAAATAATTTAACACAGAAAATTCAGAGGTATATGCTCCATTTTGGGGTTGGTCTCAAACCTTCGACACTCATCTCAGCAGTTCGTACCATTCCCGACTGAGCTATCGCCGTTTTTCTATTGTAAAATATTATATAACTCAAGTGTTACAATACGGTGTGATAGTCTTCCAAAGGGGAAACGTTCAGGAAATATCCGTTACTAGGACATTCTGGAGGGAACGCCTTGGTGAGGCTGAATTAAAAATATAGCCAATAAGAACAAAACTGCGGCTCTTCCTGGCGATTGCCGTTTATATACAAACTTTAGGGCCTGACCTCTTTTATTTTTGCTTATAATTAAGAAGGTTGTGTGAAGGAACAGGTTTTGGGGTGAAAGGAATGTAGTGAAGGGAATTATCTCAAGGATTTTTAAACTCTTTCGTTTCATGGACTGATCAAATGAGCAGGTGGGTCATCTGATGGTAAGTGGTCTCCACGGACCAAACATCTACCATATCAAAATAATCAGTGGTGCGTTCGTAATCTTAAAGTTAAGGTGGTAGAATAATATATCAGCTGTAGACTTGGCTCGGGTCTTTTATTTTCATTTGGTTCTAGGTTCGAGACCTAGGTCGGGAAACCCAGTTTTTAATGTGTTTTTCCTGAGAATGGCACCCTCAAAGGGGGTTCACGGCAGGTAGGATGTTCACAGTAACAGCCTATCTAAAAAATCTTAGCTGAATCCTATCTGTACTTAAAAAGTTTTTTTTATTGGCCTACGAAGGCAGACGGCCCACCTGATGGTAAGTGTTACGGTCGCCCATGGACATCAGCAATGCCAGGGCTGCGGGAACGACGAGGAGGGGATTTGGGGAGGGGATGATGCGGCGACCCCACATTAAGTTACGATAAGGACAGGTGCTATGAAAAATGTGGTATGTAGGTATGGTAAGAGACTGTGTCCCTTACTTATAAACATTTAAGTGAGTTTTAGGAGATATTGATAAGTTCCATAAACGCCATTTTTTGTCTGTTCTACTGTCAATAGTTCTGGCAGCGTACGCCAAATAATAGCTTTTATACACAAATATTTTATACGAAATTCGAATTTTCTTTATATTTTTTTAAAATAATATTTTATCCATTTACTAACTGATAATGTAGCTTCCTATAGGGGAAAGAAATTTTAAAATCGGTCCAGTAGTTTTGGAGTGTGTGCGTAACAAACATAAAACAAAACACAAACTTCCTCCTTAATATTAGTATACATATCATTTTTGTGACGATGACTCAAAATGGTTCACATTGGTCACTGATTTCAAAACATAAGTTTATTTTAATTTCTAATGCGCTCATATCACACTCGGATACTTCCATCCTTTGATCCAAGCATATATTACGTTACATTGAATTCCTTTTGTCTGAAACCCTATTGTTCCCAATACAAACGTTTAACAATCTTACTATTTGATAAGTTTGGTAATATAATATCGATTCCTTGGTTTAGTGGCAGTGTACAATATCTAGAGGTCCTGGGTTTGAATTCCAGGTGGGGCAACATGCCTTTTCTAGCATGATGTACGTAGAACTGGATCCTGATATGGTAAGCTAAATTATGATATGGTAGATGGCCGGTAGTAAAAATTTGAAAGAAGCTTAAAAGATGGTGTTGAGGCGCCCTCACATTGAAGTGTGAATTGGGCAGGTGGAATAAGACTTTAAATTAGATAAGTCAAAGGTGGTCATAAAAAAGTAAGGCGAATCAATTCCGCAACATGCTTCGAGAAAGTGAGTTGTACTGACCCCACAGGTAGATGTACACTGGCATAGGTCCGATATAACGCCAAGCAGAAACAAGACGTGGTAGAAAAGTCTAAAGCTGGATTCAAACCTGCGACCGTTGTGGTAACATAGCACGTACTCCCAAGTGTATAAGTGATATCGCTGCTATTCTAGTAAAATCATTTGTGTTTAAGCATTGACTTAAGTCATCTTCGATTCATGCCAGTTACACGTGTGTTGTCAATGGAAACTGACACCTATTGCAGGTACATAAAGATGAAATTAATATTAAATGGACAGGTTTGTAGTTCTGAAACGCCTTGCTGTTTTGCTTTGTTGTCGCTTGGTGGAGGATTAAACTCATAGTTGGTGCAAGTTACGAGAAACTAGCATTTATTTACAATACTGATAAAGAATTAACTGTGGTTTTCCCTTTCATATTATTGGTATTGTATTTTTTATTTAATACCTAATTAAAAAACCTAGCATCAACATTATTTTAATATTTATCATCAAACTGCACAGTAAAAATATTTTTGCTTTATATTTTAGCAGAGTCTATGCATTATATTATACTCAAGTGCGAATGAATTTGGATTAGCTCTAGTTTAATATATTCTTTATTACTATTTTGATCTTCAGATAATTCTTCACAGTTATGTTAGGTAAAAATAATAGAGTCTAAGCTTTATAATAATATTATAATTACGGTTTATCCTTTCAATTTTCAAGATTTTCTAATCTTGGAATTGTAATATCAAAAAGATTTTATGTAACAAAAGTAGATGATATTAGCAGTAAATATTATATTCAAATATATATTTCGAATATATTACAAAAGGCGCACAACTTTCGAATAAATAAAATCGCATTGAAACGAAAATATTTGTCCCCGTCAAATTTCCGCCAGCGATATTGTTGACCTGCCAAGTGTGGGCTCGTTTTATTTCGGAGATGTTCGCCCTTCAGCCCGTTACGTCGCGGCGTCGGTAAATAGGCCACAGTTTGTTTTTTATTTGTATTTACATGCTTACGAAATGCGATATCTGGTTGAGCATTTTTTATTAATATATATTTAATTAATTGCAATTCATGACATCTTGTCCTCGCAACTACTTATCAGCGCCATCTGTGGTCGAACGGGTCACTCATTTGAATGCAATTTACGCTAATATACGATGTGATGCCGTTCACTGTAATTGGACAATTCTTGCGTTCGCCAAAAACTTCCGCCAGATGGATGAAGAATTCGGCGGTTCGGCGCATGCGCGTTGACTCTTTCTATTATTTTCGTCGTTGTAACTTGTTGTAACTTGAACGGCTCCTTCAAGAAGTGAAGCCTCCAGACAAGATGTGCTCTGGACTGTAAACTGAACATGGCATTGTGCCAATAAAAAGACCTTGTTCTCACGAGTGCATTAGTGGACTCCTTGTATGTGATAAGTGAGTGCACGTACGAAATCGTCAAGCACCATATACCAATGTACCTACCACCCCGGGGTTGGAGCTGTTAGTGGATACTGATTTGCTGGACTGCGTAGCGGCTTCGAACATTCCAGGTGAGTGGCTTACGATTCAGTTGGTTGCTGTTTGGTTGATTTGTGAGGCAAGGTGTAATCTTTCTCTATTGTGTAGGTAGTTATTAATGTACCTTAACACTTTTTCACGATTACGATCCCGCGTGGAGCTTGGGCTATTTACACGCCCCTCCATCCCTTATGGTTCTTTACGAGCTCGGATGCTCATCAGCTTAGTACTTTTTGCGTAATTAAAGTTGGTAAAAAGTTACTGTTTCGCCGATTATTGGCATCCATTTCCGCCATATTGCAAGTTTCGCAATATTTTACGTAATTATTTGATAACAGTGAGTTAATTGTAATTTTGAGTTTTCTCACGTTTTATAAGGTTTTTAAGCTTTAAAATGGCTCAAACAAGCCAGCAAACTATGTTAGCTATGCTTGAGCATAAAAAAGAACTGTTGTTTAAGCGCGTTAATCGTATATTTAATATGTCGAAAAACATTGTTTCTTTCGAGTCGCGATCGAATGAGGAATTCATGACTGAAACTGAGACTATTGATGACATCAGAAGTAAGTTCGAGTCCATTATAGATCAAATAAATCAAATAAATTTAACACTTAAACCGGAATCGAGTCCCGATTATGCCTGTTTAGAATCATTCGAAGATCTGTATATTCGTATTAAACGCGTTCGAAATAAGATGAGCACGGATAAGTTGCCGTCGCGCCTTGACAACAAAGATTCGGAAACCCATAAAGGTATAAAATTACCGCCTGTCCAATTAGCTAGTTTTGATGGTAAGTTTGAAAATTGGCCTATTTTTTATGAATCGTTTAAAGCAAATATTCACGAAAATAAACAGCTTACTGACTCGCAGCGTGTGCAGTACTTAGTAGGTAAATTGACACACAACGCATTGAAGGTCACGGCAGGTATTGTACCTAATGGTGAAACCTATAATATTATCTGGAATAATTTGGTGAAAAAATACCAAGATAAGCGAGAGTTAGGTACTCATTACCTAAATAATATTCTCGATCTAAAGGCTTGTGCGCATAGTAGCAATAGCTTGAGTTGGTTTATAGATAAATATACTTCCTCAATGTTAGCTCTAAAACAGTTAGGTATATCTGATTTAACCGACTTTATATTACTGAACTGTGCACTGAGAAAGATGGATTCTCAAACCATTCAAGCATTTGAGATGTCAGTTCGTGACGTTAAATTCCCGTCTACTGAGATGTTAATTAATTTCGTTCAAGATCAAGTTAAGATTTTGGAACGGTCGGCTACCGTGTGTGCGTATTCGAATACGAAAAAACCTTCCGATCAAGCGCCACGCGATAAGCGCGTACAACATACCTACAAGTCTTTCGTCGCAAGCGACAACACTTTCCCGCAGGCGCACGGTGCCTCCGACGCGGTCGGGGCTCCGCTTGCGGACGCGCCTACGTCACATTGTGCGTATTGCAATAAAAATGATCACGTTCAACTTTATAGTTGCTCGGAGTTTAAGAAGTTGCCTACTCCGCATGCGCGATATGAATTTATAAAATCTAAGCGTGGTTGTGTTAACTGTTTGAGCGTATTGCATAGTTTATCGAGTTGTAACTCGTCGTCAGTTTGTGAGATATGCAAGAAACGACATCATAAGTGTTTACATTTTACGAAAAATAAAAATGTAACAAAATCATATGTAATGACCGTTTCCGACTTGAATAATTCTGTTGAGTCGGTCTCGGTACCCGCGACGTCTGCCGCGCTCGGGCTTTCGTCACTGTCCGGTGCTAGGTCGTTACCGACGCCGCCGCAGCCCGCCACTCGGATCGCTAGTGATGCCGTGAGTCATAATATAGTTAGACAAACGACACATACGGATGCGAATATAATAACTTCACCGTCGCAGTGTGACAATACATCGGTTGCACTGCCAGTAGTATCGAGTGCTACTATCTTGTTAGCAACCGCTCAAGTGTACGCTCGATCTAAGGGTAATTATACAGGATGTAAGAAGGTAGTGCGTTGTTTAATTGACAACGGCTCCCAAAATAATTTAATAACAACTGATTGTTGCCAGAAACTTAATTTACAAATAATACCGTTAAGTAATTCCTTTGTTAATGGTATTGGTTCTACTTCACGACCGATTTATGGTTATGTTTATTTAGATATTGAATCCCGCGTATATCCTGAACAAAAATTCAGTATACGTGCACTAGTTGTTCGATCCATAACCGATCAATTACCTTCGCATTTAATAGAGATGGATAGTGACTTAAATCATCTTTGTGACGTACCGCTCGCAGATTTAGGTTGGAACATCCCTGGTAATATCGACGTCGTGTTGGGTGCGCAGCTATTTCCGTACATATACTTGGGAAGTAGGATCGAGTCAGGGACTCGCGCTCCACTCGCGTTGGCGACCGTATTCGGTTATGTTTTGATGGGAAATTACCCTCGTGATGACGGCATCTCTAATAACACGTCTTCTTTTACGGCGTTAGCACTAAATGACTTAGTTCAAAAATTTTGGGAACTTGAGGAGTTACCTCAGACTCACTGGTTGTCGCCGGAAGAGACGGAATGTGAAAACATTTTTACGTCCTCCGTGACTCGTGATCACGGAGGGCGCTATACAGTTAATCTGCCTTTTTGTAAAGATCCTTCTGAACTCGGTAATTCCCGGTCTGTAGCTCACCGTCGATTTGTGGCGTTGGAAAGACAGTTTCATAAACTTCCGTCATTGAGAGAATCCTATAATAATGTTATACAGGATTATGTACAAAACGGTTATATAAGCGAAGTTGACGAGTCCAAAATCTCCGATAGCGGTTATTACATACCGCATCATGCCGTTGTTCGCTCGGACAAACCGATGCCGCGCATTGTTCTCGACGCCAGCGCGAAGACACATACCGGATTGTCTTTGAATGACGTTTTGCATACTGGCCCTAATTTACAGGCTGATTTATTTTTGCTTTTGTTAGATTTCCGTTTATTCCCAATCGCTATGAATGCTGATATTAAACAAATGTATTTACGTATTGGTGTTCCTCATGACCAGCGTAAATATTTGCGCATATTATTTCGTTTTAATGAGAATGAAATGATTCGCACATTTCAATTTAATCGCGTTCCATTTGGTCTCAAGTCCAGCCCTTATTTAGCTATGCGCACTGTGCGACAGCTGGCTACGGATATGAGTACGAATTTCCCTGAAGCTGCAAAAATAGTTAATGGGTTTTTATACATGGATGACTTAGTGCATTCCGCTCCTGATGAAGCGACTGCTAAGCAGCTTTCTCAGGATCTTATTGCTTTGTTTCAAGCAGGTTCATTTGACTTAGTTAAATGGGCCAGTAATTCACCGACGTTACTTAATAGTCTCCCTGATTCGCATCGCAAATCATTGGAATTTGACACCGGAAGCAGTTCATCAAAGGTTCTCGGGATGTCCTGGGATCCGTGTAAGGATAAGTTCTTTTTCACATCCGCTCCAATTACTGAGAAATGTACAAAACGGAATATACTGTCTGTGGTAGCCCGTTTGTTTGATATTCTTGGTTTGGTTGCTCCCGTAATTCTTTATGCTAAGTTATTGATAAAGGAATTATGGCTTAGCAAAATCGGTTGGGATGATCCCGCACCGGAGCATGTGGTTAAAGCTTTTCTATCGCTTGCTCAAGAATTTTCATTGCTCGCCACATTGCGTATTCCGCGACATATTGGTGTTCGAATGGATTGCGTTGTCCGACTTGTTGCGTTCTGTGATGCGAGTATGAACGGGTATGGATGTGTGATTTATGCACATTGCACATATCCGTCGGGTATTAGGGTGAGACTTTTGTGTGCAAAATCGAAAGTGTCGCCAACAAAAATAATAACGCTCGCTCGGCTCGAGTTATGCGCCGCCGTGCTAATGGCTAAATTAGTCAAAATTGTTAAGGACACATACGCTGCACGCATGCCAATCGCTGAAGTGTATGCATTTTCGGACTCAACGATTGCGTTATCATGGATACATTCATCCCCGCACCGTTGGTCAATCTTTGTAAGTAACCGCATTGCCCAGTGCCACGAAAATTTGGCTCCTGAGCATTTCTTTCATATAGCTGGGAAAGATAATCCTAGTGACTGCCTTTCTCGGGGCATGCTACCATCCCACCTCGTCTCTCATGACTTGTGGTGGAATGGTCCCGCGTGGATGCTTAGCGATCCCGAAGCTTGGCCTATTAAACCGTTCGCTCCCACAAATATTGGAGAGCTACCTGAACATAAGATAAATGTTCTGACAGTGACGACGCAACCGGAACTCCCCTTGTTGTGTCAGTTGTCTCAGCGCGTCTCGTCATGGGACAAGTTATTGCGTACTATCGTCTGCATTTTTCGTTTCATACATCGAAAAGATGACAGATTGAAATCTGTTGAAGGTTTGATAATCGCGGAACGAGCTATGATTCGCGAGGTTCAATCTGTGCATTTTGTACAGGACATAAAATTAATTAAAACTGGTAAATTACCGTCAAAATGTACCGTCAATGGTACTAATTTTGTTGGTGCAAAAGCTCAACTTGATGAGCTCTATAAGTTTCTTTTAAATTCCAAATTTAATTCAATTATATCCGCGGAATTGAAATTACAACGTATAAATTGGAAAATGATTCCTCCAAGATCGCCCCACTTCGGCGGAATGTGGGAGTCTAATATAAAGTGTTTAAAAACTCACTTGTATCGTGTTATCGGTAATCAATTGCTTTCATACGAAGAGTTACAAACTGTTTTAGTGCAGATAGAATGTATACTTAACTCTCGTCCTTTAACTGTGGTAACTTCTGATCCGCATCCGGAGGTTATCACACCCGCACATTTTTTAATGTCAACCCCATTGAAGTATTTACCGGCCGCTGACGTAACTCATGAACGTGTTAATTTATTACAACGTAAACAGCTGCTGGATAGTATGGTCCAATCGTTTTGGAAAAAGTGGAGAATCGAGTATTTGCACACTCTGCAAGTTAAGCAGAAATGGGCAACCCCAGAGAAACCAGTTCAGGTCGGAACTGTTGTACTTGTGGGTCAAGACGATTCACCGCCTTTAAGTTGGCCAATCGGAATAATAACCGAAGTTTATCCGGGTACTGATAATGTCGTGAGGGTCGCGACGGTAAAAACAAAATTTGGCAATTTTAAGCGCCCTATTGTTAAGTTGTACCCTATACCTACTCAATAAGTTTCAGTCATGAGTAATCATTTAATTTAATTTAATTCAATTAACTCACGGTTGACAATGTTGTTACGTGAGATTTTTCTCATTTAATTCTTGTTTAATGACAATTATTCTCATTTATAATTAACTTAAAAATATTTGAATAGTTTCATTCTGTTATAAGTTCTTTAATAGAATGTAGCATTATTTTTTTTCTTTCGAAAGTTCTTGGAACTTTCAACGCGGGGAGCATGGTTGAGCATTTTTTATTAATATATATTTAATTAATTGCAATTCATGACATCTTGTCCTCGCAACTACTTATCAGCGCCATCTGTGGTCGAACGGGTCACTCATTTGAATGCAATTTACGCTAATATACGATGTGATGCCGTTCACTGTAATTGGACAATTCTTGCGTTCGCCAAAAACTTCCGCCAGATGGATGAAGAATTCGGCGGTTCGGCGCATGCGCGTTGACTCTTTCTATTATTTTCGTCGTTGTAACTTGTTGTAACTTGAACGGCTCCTTCAAGAAGTGAAGCCTCCAGACAAGATGTGCTCTGGACTGTAAACTGAACATGGCATTGTGCCAATAAAAAGACCTTGTTCTCACGAGTGCATTAGTGGACTCCTTGTATGTGATAAGTGAGTGCACGTACGAAATCGTCAAGCACCATATACCAATGTACCTACCACCCCGGGGTTGGAGCTGTTAGTGGATACTGATTTGCTGGACTGCGTAGCGGCTTCGAACATTCCAGGTGAGTGGCTTACGATTCAGTTGGTTGCTGTTTGGTTGATTTGTGAGGCAAGGTGTAATCTTTCTCTATTGTGTAGGTAGTTATTAATGTACCTTAACACTTTTTCACGATTACGATCCCGCGTGGAGCTTGGGCTATTTACACGCCCCTCCAATATCTTTTGTGTCTTCACGCCTCTGTTTAGTATTGAATATCTATAATAGTATACTTGTCGTTTGGTATACTTCTTCTTTTGAAGATAATGGCTACCACGCATTTGCGATGATTAGGCCAATGTCAAGGTAAATAGAGAAATTCTCAAGTTTTTGCAATGACAATGAGACCATATGTGGATGATCTCAAGGTTCTGCTGGGATTTAGGCGGCAATACATTCCAGTTCGATGCCCCGCAGATCACCTTCACTCAGTGCATCGACCGAACAAAGCCAGCCAACGCACCAAGCAAAACTCATCAAAGATCACCGGTTAAAATGATTCCACATTATACTGTCCAACTTCTCTGAATTCTTTACTTTCTATCTGCCCTTATCCCATCTTAATGTGGGGTCGGCGCAATACACTTTTTCAAGCATGTTGCAGAAATGTTTTGGCTTAGTTTTTACGACCGGCTGCCTGAAGTTTCTGGTATAAAAATCAGTTACTCCTAACTCGCTCATTTTAAAAATCATTAACAAGGCACAGTAAGGTACTACTGCCTCGTTACGTAGTGTTATTGCGTGCGCGGTACGGCGATCGTTCTGAGGACTCAGGTTTGATTTCCGGGCCTGACAAAGTGATATTAATTTATTGAGTATCAGTCCGGAGTCTAGAATTTGTGCCCGAAATGGCGATAGGTTAATTATCACATCTGGGACTAAGCTCAGCGAAACGTGGGTTTTCTAGCTCGCTAGTGCGCTTCTGCCTACTCCTTCAGGGATACAGGCGTGAGCTTATGTATGTAAGGTATTACTCGCTCGTAATTAACAACTTGCACCAAGTATGATGAGTTGCCATAGCGAAGCCGTCCTGTCTTGCAGATTACTGCTGTTACGCTACAATGACAATATTTGGTTCAGCAACCTTTGTTTGTTAATTTTAATAAGTCACAACGTCAGTTATGTTTACTCAATGGTAATAATCTGATTGCTTGTGATTTTACCTCTGAGAATTTACGCAGTAGAATATTTAGCTTGTAGACTCGCCTCCTTGGTCTAATAGGAGCGTATATGGGCCTTATGAGCTGTAAACCAGGAGGTCTTGGTTTCGATTCCCGGGTCGGGCGGGGTGTTTTTGTAACACTATTTGCCCAGGACTGGATCTCCCCGGAGGGTTGTAGGCAGACAGGTGGTCGTAAAAACTAGGCCAAATCCTTTCTACAACATGCTTGAAAAAGTGCGTTGCGCCGACCCGACAACAAAGTAGTATCAGGACAGGTAGAAAGTAAAACAAACGTAATGGGTTCGTAAATCATTAAGAAATAGTAGAGGTAGTTTGATTTTGTAAAAGCTAGCATTTATCGTGCTCCAACATAGCAGTATAAAGGACACAAAATAGTGTCAGCAATACTATAGTAAGTACTTATAAACATGTCATATCTTTATGGAGACACGGCCGTTAAGACGAAAAAAACACAACAATAATTTCCTATCTGCAATATATTACATTCATAAATAACCTTAAAAAAAGCGTACAAACGAAGTCATAAACAGCCGAATATATCGTAAATATAAAAAAGGGGAAAACGAACAACATGGCATGCAAAAACTCTCCGAGCAGAAAACATTTCATATAATATAATCCTGATGTGTTTTGTAAAAGTTTTGCGATATATCATCGAGTTCTCGCGAGATATCTTAAGATCCGTAGATTATGTTAATATCATGTATTACTTACGACAATGTTTATTTTCATACGGATCGTTGTGATGTTTGATTTATGTTGGTTTTTGATGGTTGACTGGTTCTATTGAATAGATTCTAACTTTCTAGAATGAACGACTATAAAATAAGTAGAGCATTCGTATTCTGAAGTAATGACAAAGGTAAAGAAACATAACATAAGCTCACGCCTGTATCCCCGAAGGGGTAGGCAGAGACGCACTAGCGAACTAGTACACCCACATTTCACCGAGCGTAGTTCCGTCCCAGATGTGATAGGGAGCGAGCATATCGCCATATCGGGCACAATTCCAGACTTCGGGCTAATATGGAAAAATCCAATATCACTTTGCCCGACCCGGGGATCGAACCCGAGACCTCAGGACGGTAGTCGGACCGAAATACAACCACACCACCGAGGCACTAAAAATAATTTGTATATCATTTTTGAATAGGAGTCGCCTCCTTGTCTAGTGGCAGCATATATGGGCTGTGGGTCAGGAGGTCCTGGGTCCAATTCCTAGGTCGGGCAAAGCAATCCTTCTAATTTGACGCCCCAGAGGGGTGGTTGACGTCAGGCAAGAAGCCAGTCGTAAAAACGTTGCTAAATCATTTCTGTAACATGCTTCAAAAACTGTGTTGCACCGACCCCACATTAAGGTGGGATAAGAGCAGGTAGAAAGAAAATTGAATAGGAGTCGTTGTATTAGTGATAAACTTAGCAAGACAACTATACTATATCTGCTGGTGTAAGTAGATTTTGGGATGACGTCACCAGAGAACGATGTGTCACTTGCATGTCCAATAACAGACATCCCTGATCAAATTCGTTTGATATCTGTGAATTATGTTGCGTGTTTCAGTGGTCTATTGACTACGGTATTTCGGTACATAGATATATAGTCTCATACCTGTATCCCCAAAGGGGTAGGCAGAGGCAGACCAGAGTATCCGAAAACCCACATTTCGTAAAGCTCACTTTCGTGATAGGGGCGAACCTATCGCCATTTCGGGCACAAATTCCAGACTCCGGTCTAATACTGTATAGAAAAACCCAATATAACTTTGCCCGACCCGGGGATCGAACCTGAGACCTAAGGACGGTAGTCGTGACCACTATAATTTTCCCATACCTCATAGATCTATAAGGGCATCTAGTCTACTATAACTACTTTACTTGACCTGGAATTTGAACCCAGGACCTCCCGGTTGCCACTAGACCAAGGAAGCGTCTAATATATTCACCCATGTTCACTATTCGAACATAAAATGAAAAGGCAAATGAGACTTCAGTTTACTAAGCGATTTTAATGTAACTACCACATTACCTATTTTATAGTCAGACGATTTTTATTGTTATTGCCTTTGCGATTCCAACTTAATGCTTACCTGAATGTGTACTAACAAAGCCACTATGAATTATGTATAGAACTATAGAGCTAATTGTAAAAAAACGAATATACTTTTTTGTAATAAATGTTTTAATTTAAAACTATTATTACGAACTGATTTCTTAAGTTTACGCGAATTTTATACATACATATATAAGCTGACGCCTGTATCCCTGAAGAGGTAGGCACAGGCCCAATAATGAACTACTACACCCACATTTCGCCGAGCTTAGTTTTTTTTTTTTTTTTTTTTTTTTTTTTTATATAGAAGAGGGGGCAAACGAGCAAGTTACGAGTTAACGAGTTACGTCCCAGATGTGATAGGGGGCGAGCCTATCGCTATGTCGGGCACAAATTCCAGACTCTAAGCTGATATGGAAAAATACAATATCACCTATGGTAATTATAGTCTACCGGGATTATTGGGTTTGATTCCCAGGCCGTACGCGGAGAAAAACTCTAACAATTTTTTTCCGGAACTGTATTCCCAGACGGGGTGAGGGTCAGGCAGGCAGCCAATCGTAAAAACTAAGCCAAATTCTTTCTGCGCCAACCTCACATTACGATGCAATAAGGGCAGGTAAAAAGGAAGAAAGAGAGACAATTAGGCCACAAGAAATATCGATCATCGAAAGAAACGCGTTTTCTGTGAGACAGTGTTATCTAACTTATTAAGG
This sequence comes from Clanis bilineata, assembly GCA_036417725.1. Classification (NCBI taxonomy): domain Eukaryota; kingdom Metazoa; phylum Arthropoda; class Insecta; order Lepidoptera; family Sphingidae; genus Clanis; species Clanis bilineata. The sequence continues at coordinate 14,680,654 of CM071154.1, read as the reverse complement.
CGGGCCCATTCGTGCTGTAGACAAAACTGTCTACAGCATGACTCTATCGCTCAAAGGTGTATAGTCCCATCCGTATGTAATAAAAATTCGAGAATATTCGAAGACGAATTGAAATACCAAGCCGTAAACCGATACACGGCACCAAATGTTGGATTCAGGAAGCGGTACTACGGATTTTTACAATATTCGATGGTTCAAACGAAGCGTGAAGGCGCAGTGGTGGCCACTATCGTACACACGTCTTTCTATACGGTTACATACTTTCAAATGCAATGTAATATTGTCATATAAAAATATGTGGTACGAAATAAGGAAAATTAGAGATTTTTTATAGCAGAACAAGCACAAAAAGAATCATGGGTGCGTTGCCAACCTAAAATGAGGGAATGGAAGGGAAAAGGGAGGGAGAGAAATGGGCTACCGGAAATCTTACTTAAAGAACGAAACGCGACAGTAAGCTGCCACTTTACGTCGGTTTTCTATGACACTGTGATATCAAACCGGTCGAACTGGCCCATTCATGCTGTAGACGTTACTGTCTATAGCGTGGCTCTACCACTCAAGAAAAAACCTAAAATAATGAAACAAAACAAGTCGATTAATAGACGCATTTGTTGCTCTGCTCACCCCTTTGGGAATGCGCACATGAGCTTATGTTAATATTTTGAAACTCATCGCCACAAAGTATACCAACCGCGACATATCATTTGAAGTTAAATTGCTTCCGTATTTAATCATAGCTGGAAAGCGTATTCTAATATTTTTATTAAAACGCCCCTGTCCTCGTCTCCGAATGAAAACGGGGTTGCTCCGCGGGGGTTTGAGAAATTACCCTTTGTGCGGGAAAAATCTGCCAAGAAAACCGTTAAATAAAACGTAATGAACCAATTATATCATAACTGGGATACGGTCGGATTTCGGCCAATGGAGTCGGTTTTTATCCGATTTAAAAAAGGAGATAATCAACTTTTCCCGTATGTGTATGGTACTCATGAAATTGCACAATATTTGTATGTATATGTGATCTAAACAGGTGTGCGTTTCGTAAGTATGTACATATGTGTGTTCTGAAAAATGCAGGGCCTGAAAATTCGATTGAGTTGTTTTATTGGACTAGGTATATTTCAATTCAGGGAAAAGAGTAATTTTCGCCAAAATCTGTTTTAAAGTTTTCAAGATATGTACTTAAATGCGTACTAATCAATGAAAAAGTGTTAGAGTGCTCAAGTTTGAAGTCAGTTTGAAATTTTGTTAAACTTTTTATACCAAAAAACTGGCAAACGAGATGGGGAGTCACCTGATAGTAAGTGATCATCACCGCCCAGTCACTTAATACCAAAATAATCATAAGTGCTTTGCTGACCTTAAACGATGGGAATAGAAGTGGGAATTAGGAGGCTGGAATATATGATTATGGCGATAAGCTCCCTATCACATCATGTGATGGAAATTGTTTAACGTGGCGATAGTGGTGTTCTCCCTTTACCTCTACAAGACAAGAGTGTGTTTCTTTTATAAATTATCTTGTTGAATCAAAGGGGAATACCATTACTCCCGACATGATACATTGCAGTGAAAATATCACGTGCAATTTGAGATAATGTTATCACGGAATGCGAATTTTCCTGGTTTTGTTTTCAGTACTCTTTCGCATCGCTTATAGTTATGAGTTATTTAAAGAGCCTTTATGTTTTTGTGTTGTGATATCTATGTAACATTTTGGGCGTCAAGCATACGATATAGACGGAAAAACAAAAAAGCCATAAACCGAGGTAGAGATTTATTTTTTTCAGATGGTATGACTAAGCTTTGTGTGTGACAATTTACTTTTTTACTTACTTACTCCGATGGCTCAGCGACCGAAAGTGAGTGAGTTTCTTTTTTACAAATTTCAAATTCTAATTTAAATTTACAAATTTTTTGAATGACAGGATCTTTTCTTTTCATAAGCACACGCGTGTTTCCCTGAAGGGGTAAGCACACTAATTTCTTTAATAGATCAAATAAATAAATAACGATACCACCCGATACGAAATGCGATTATTTGATTGAAACCAAATATAATAAAATCATAAATCATTCCATCTAAACGCAAAGGAAGCATAGAATCACGAAACCCGTATATGATGGGAGACGAGTTTTTTAATCGTATAAAAACATATGTAACATTTGTAAGGAGTACAGGAGCACGTAAACCGTAACTCGTTATGACGCGACTCTAACAAACGCAATTTTTCATCTCTACATTATTTTTCTTGTTACTCGTCGTTTGTGTAGCGGAGATAGAGTTCTGGATGTGCCTCTTTATCTTAACATAAAAATTTTAAGTCTTTTTTACCGAGTTGCTTCTCCTTATTCAGTGAGCTTGTATTTTTTATCCGATAATATCTGTCCTAATATCACAAAGCCATGCTAAAGCATTTAGTCACGGGAAATTGATGTTAGAAAAAACTTAACGGACCGACTTCAAAACTTATTCGACCGTGACTACATTTATATGGAGCCACCCTTGGAATAAGCTCTATTGAACACAAAAAGAACCTTGAAAATCATTCCACATTTGGTGGAGATAAACATAACATAAGCTCAAGCCTGTATCCCCGAATGATTGGTGGAAATATCGGGGAAAATACATAAAAAATACAGACGAATTGAGGAACTTCTTTTTAGTAGTCGGTCGAAAATTGCTTTGTCCGACTTTGGACTTGAACCCGAGACCTTGCGGTCCTTATCTTATGTACGCTGTAACTAGAAGGAAGCGATAAGCTATCACTGAAAATAATTAAATACTCATATATACATGGAACCATATTTGAAAGGTTATCTGCTAAGTTATTTAGATACGAGTACTAAAGCTTGAATAATATTCATGTAGCCACATCCAGTGCACGATCCATTATTAATACCTAATCTGTTCCACCAGGTGGCGCTGTTCATTAACATAAATCATCTCAACATCATCAAGAGTCATCATATTGTGATCAAAATGTGGCCGAAATAGCGTTTTTTGTTAACGTTTATTCCAGAAATTGGGTAATTTTTCGCTTTAAAAGTCAAGTCAAATTGATTTATGTTTTAATTTGGAAGATGCCAGCGTAATCTTGTTTGTTGCGTATTTTTAAGGCTAAGTTACGGATATTAATTTATGTTTAGCTTTATACTTTCATTTTGTCAACGTAATCCGAAAGACATTTTGGATTTTTCAATAAAATAAGGTTTAATATATTCTAAAAGATTTACTGGAAATGTTATTGATCTATGTGAAGACTGGACGAAGTGAAAACCTTCAAGTAGGATGGCAGAACATACATTACACCAGAATAACGCCGGGCAAAAAGAAAAATATTGACCTAGTGCAGTGGTGTAGGGTGATTTTTTTCAAAAAGGAAATCGATGCAGAATTTTCTTCTGATTAATCCCTATTTGTTTAGCCACGGTGCCTAGACTGCCTCGGTGGCGTGGTTGTATTTCGGTACGACTACCGTCCTGAGGTTTCGGGTTCGATCCCCGAGTCGGGCAAAGTGATATTGGATTTTTCCATATCAGCCCGGAGTCTGGAATTTGTGCCCGATATGGCGATAGGCTCGGCCCCTATCACATCTGAGACGGAACTAAGCTCGGCGAAATGTGGGTGTTCTAGTTCGCTAGTGCGCCTCTGCCTACCCCTTCGGGGATACAGGCGTGAGCTTATGTTATGTTATGTGTACAGTAGCGAAGAGTAATTTTTTTCAAAAGGCAGGCCGATGCAGCACTTTCTTCTTGTTAATGCCTATTTGTTACCTATTAGTGTTACATATTTTGTTTGTTTTTTTTTTGTGTTCTCCCACTTATTGTTGCCTGAGACATTGGCTAAATAAAGTTTATTTCTTTCTTTCTTTCTTTCTATTTGTTAAGCCAATAATTTGTCAAAGGTAAGCCGGTAGGAATCGCGTTGTATTAACCCTTCGCCGCTGATCTACTGTTTTCATCCCAATACGGCAAAGTTTACGCTACAACTAATGGTGAGAGCTAACAAATCACGAGACTATAATATATATGACTAAAATCATGCCAACATGCTTCTTCACACTTCGAGAAGGAACAATGTCGATCGTGGGGACTGCGATAGGACATACTTGAAGGCTTAGGCATATAAATCGACCTATCCAAAGAATAAAGTTACATATGATATGAATCGAAATTTCTTTCTTATTTTTCTGAGCTTATTTATTGACCTGTATATTTAACTAGTGAATATTTTTTTAAGCTATGTCATAATTTAACTTGTTATTATGTCATAAATTTAAAAAAATACTAGTATTAGTTAAATATATAGGTTAATTTAAGCTCAGAAAAATATAAAAGCAATTTCGATTAATTATCATATGTAACTTTATTCTTTGGATAGGTCGAAATATGTACCCCATAACCTCTTTTAACCAACCATCATGTCATATGGAAAGAACCGGATTTAAATTTACTAATCCTGGAATGCGATCCACACAACATGGTTATTATAATAAGATTAACGACATAATAATTATGTAAAATTATTACTATTCGGGCGGAAATTAATATCGGCTTATTTAACACCAGAATTTCCATCATGACCCATTTCGTCCATATTTCCAACAAAGCATAGACATTATTCTCAAAGTAGTTCCAATGTTGTACAAGCTCGGCGAGTACTACGGCGTAGCACTTGCGAACGCTACGCGGAAGACCATTGTCAAACTTCGTAGCAAGTATCGTAGCATCGTATTGTAGTGACGTTAGTACGAGATATGGAGATATCCTTGAAAGTAAATGGCATTTTAAAGACAGATTTAAATAAAATTTAACAAAAACAATTTTTTTTTTTCATAAAGAGCGCACAAAATACGTTAAAGATTTATTTATATGCTCTCCTGTATATTTAGTTCGGATCTTTTACTAGGTTTTGATGTGAGGCAGCCAACTTCAGTCAAACGACTTTTAAATCTATCTATGACTGTCGAAGGAGGTATATTTACTTTTTGATAAATAAGGCGCCACGATATCGAAAATAGGAATCAAATTCCTGATTTTTTATCAACAAGTTGAATAATTACAATCAAAACTAGTCCAAAAATTATATTCATACATAGACGCTTGTATCCCCGAAAAGTTAAGTAGAGGGCGAGTAGCGAATTAAAACACTGACATTTCCCCGGGCTTAGTTTCGTCGCAGATGTGATAAAGGTGAGCATAAATCATCATATCGGTCACAAATTCCAGACTTCGGGCTGATACTGACAAATCTAATATCACTTTGTGGTAATAGAGACATGGTCCAAGGTTCGAAGTAAAAGAAGACACGTCTCCAGTTTAGGTTGCCATTTATTAGTGTCACAAAAGTATAAAGTATTACAATTGCGCAAATACATAGAGATGCTGATATAAGATACACTGTACTTACAAACTACAACTTTGTCTGACCCGAGAATCGAACCCGAGACCTCAAGACGGTAGTAATATCGCGCAAGCAATACTACGCCACCGAGTCAGGCGGTGGTAAATTAAATTCCATTTCCAAATAGTATATTAATAAAATACCAATTGTAGCACAAAATATTATTAATTCTGTTAATTTTCCCGCCAACAAAGCGTACGGTACATTTAGTTAGATGTGTAAACATGACCACAAAAGTATTTCACGCTTCCGATACGAAATTTATTGCGAGCTAAAATTTCAACACCATCCGCTTTTATTTTTCATATTGTGAATTTAACATTGTTCCTGTTTAATGAGGCTCGATATGTTTAAATAATAATGAATGTTTTAATAGTTAATTAATGTTTTGAGTTGTGAAATAATTGATTATATAGCTTGCTTCTACAGCTTCTATAGCATGGATTCGAAAGCTAGCGCTTTATTTTTTGGTGGTATGACACAAAACATAACATAACATAACATAAGCTCACGCCTGTATTCCTGAAGGGGTAGGTAGAGGCGCACTAGCGAACTAGAACACCCACATTTCGCCGAGCTTAGTTCCGTCCAGATGTGATAGGGGGCGAGCCTATCGCCATATCGGGCACAAATTCCAGACTCCGGGCTGATATGGAAAAATCCAATATCACTTTGCCCGACCCGGGGATCGTCTCGAGACCTCAGAACCGTAGTCGTACCGAAATACCACCACGATATCATCAGATATCATAATATCTGATGATATCATGATATCGTCAGATATCATACCACCTACATGGGCTATGATTAATCTATATATAATAATTTTCATGATTTTCCGGAACTGAAGTTTATGCTTGTGTCATTGTTTTAATGTAGTAATTAATTTACAGAAAATAATCACAAGTTTAAAAACTTAACAGACCGACTTCAAATCCGCTCGTGACCAAATTTATATGGGAACCTTGAAACAAGTTCTATCGGTCCACATTCGGTGGAGATATCGCGAAAAATACGTAAAGTAAAATACAGACGAATTGAGGACCTTCTCCTTTTTGGAAGTCGGTCGAAATTTCATACAATACTTGCGAACTCCATTTTCCTAAAAATATACACAATGCCATGTACCCAAAATTGATTTTATCTGTATCGTGGGTATCAAGAATTACGAGAAACTTAGGGTCCTATAACACCCTAATCTGAAAGAAATATGTGGAACAATTAACCATAAAATGTTGTGTCCTGAAGGGATCAAACCGGCGATGACTTGGCATCACCCCACTGTGTCACAGAAACCCAATGTTTCTGAAAGACATATAATCACAAGTTTAAGAACTTAACGGACCGACTATAAATCCGATCGAGACCAAATTCATATGGGACCACCCTTGAAAGAAGTTCTATCGAACACAAAAATAATGTTGAAAATCTGTCCACATTGCGGAGATATCGCGTAACATACAAAAAAAAATACAGACGAATTGAGGACCTCCTCCTTTTTGGAAGTCGGTCCAAAAGTAATCCATCACCGTATTCGTATGTTTATTTCTTATTTAACTTTAAATATAAAGATTAAATATTACAGATATATATACAAGTGTCACGAATTCAAAAAATGCAACAAATTCGCTTATCCAACGAATCATCTTTCAGAATATAGTGTCTTCAACTGAAAATTTTCATGAATATTTCATATCTGTAATATTTTATTTAATGATTTATGTTCGCGTTTTACTGTCAATCTTGTTGGATTAAACAATTTTCGTATATTTTATTTTTGTTTGAAGTTGCAAGCTATAATAAAATAATAAATACACCCAACAGTCATAGACCTGACTACACACTAGGCTTAACCTATATCGTGAGTATAAGAAAATACGAGATCCTTTCGGTTTCACAACACCCAGACCCGAAACAAATATGTGTGGGTCACACAAACATTTTTCTCCGTGCGGGAATCAAACCCGCGGCCTCTCGCTTCACAGCCGGCTACTCGCCCGCTAAATGGTTCAAATAACATGTCGTTTGTACGCAAACAAAATATTTTAGGCCATAACATGTCCTAAAATACTAGGACATAAGCGAAACGTGTCGGTAAAATTACTGTTTTAAAAATACCCATGCAAACATTAGCTTTTGTTTATTTAAAAAATAAAAATACAACTAAAAATTAAACTGCCTCGGTGGTGTTGTATTGCGTGCGCGGTACGACTATCGTCCTGAGGTCTCGGGTTCGATCTCCGGGTCGGGCAAAGTGATATTGGATTTCATTACCAGCCCGGAATGTGGAATTTGTGCCCGATATGGCGATAGGCTTTTCCCATATGGCTCATCATTATCAGCCAAAGGACGTCCACTGCTGGACACAGGCCTCCCCCAAAGATTTCCACATCGACCTGTAGGAAGCGGCCTGCATCCAACGACTTCCTGCGACCTTTATCCCATATGGTTCGCCCCTTATCAAATTTGGGACGGAACTAAGCTCGGCGAAATATGGGTGTTCTATTTTGCTAGTGTGCCACCGCCTACCCCTTCGGGGATACAGGCGCGACCCTATATTATATTCTAAATATAAAATTGTTGGCACTGCGTGTCATGTAAAGACTTGTTTTCGAATCGCCTCATTAGTCTCGGGATAGCGTATTCAGCTTGAGTAATTGGTAACTGGTTCGATCCCGAGGGTGGTCAGTTAAAATTGTGACTTATTAGACATAAACATGTAAATTACCCTGGTCAAGAACTAATCGGATGAATCGGAATGAAACTGCGGCCTGAGCAGGAAAATTTCTGACAACCGTAAATGTATTTCAGCTCGATGCGCGTCTATGAAATTTGTATGAAATATTAGCCAAACGTCATCAGTGCGCAGCGAACTCGAATACATTTACATTTACATTAGTTTTTCGTGCTCGGGCTACTGGTTTAGTTTTTAATCTACCTAAATCAGTTGTTATGAACAAAAACTAATTTGTACTTTTGTACAACGTTATATTTTGGAATTAAGATTGTAATCATTAATTTTAGATCAGTTACATCTGCGTGGCTTAATTCACTCCCTTTAATCTGGTAAAAATAAATTAGACAACTTTTATAATACCCAACCACGGACCTAAAAAAGATGGACGGAGCGCTACGAACATTCACAGTGAAGCAGGGTTTTCGGCTCATTCGATCTATCAACACGTAATGGCGGCGACTGATCGAATGAACCGAAAACCCTGCTTCACTTTCAATGTTCCTAGCGCTCCGTCCATCTTTTTTTACGTCCGTGGACCTAACCTTTCCAAGTAACAATATATTGTATTATTTGTAGTTCTGTTTCCCCAATATAAATAATTTAAACGGAAGGATGATACAATCCACCTTATCGAGATTTGCTCGTTTGAAATCCCTCAGTGCCTCTCACAGCCTCTTCAGTATGATTGAGGAGAACGATTGGCATTCTCCAGCCATTCCGACACGGTATCGGCTGAGTTGCAACGGCTTTTGATTTACAAATCTTCGCAAAGACATTCTGTCAACTTAGCAGTTTCATAAAGAATACAATATTGAAAATTATCTGCAAATGACAGCCTCGTGGCGTGGTTGTATTACGGTACGACTACCATCATGAGGCCTCAGGTTCGCTAGGACAATTAAAAAACTTCAAAAATCACTTCCCTTTTCAAAGATTTGATGAGTGTATTAATTATTTATACATTCTCTGTTAAATTAATAATCTGAATTCGTGGAATACGAAATAATAAATACAGCTGAGAAAAAAAATCAAAATAGATACAAATACACTGTTTCCGGCATGTTGCATCAAGAATTCGGCTTTTGACTTCCGTCGTAAGATGACCGGCTGTTTGAAGTCAACCTTCTCCATCCAGGGGATCCAGTCCCGAACAATTCGTGACAAAAAATACGTTGTTTTAAAAATAGGTACACCCAAAAAATATGTATGTATGTATGTATATATGTGGATGTATGTGTATATATATATGTGTATATATATATATATATATATATATATATATATATATGTGTGTGTGTGTGTGTGTGTGTGTGTGTGTGTTATATGTATATAGGTATCATATTTACCTACGTTGTCTATTAATAATCATATACTTATAAATAAATACTCCACAATACCTTTATTTTACACCTCCGCTTATTTGCTGATCCTCTTAACTCCTTCAGAAGGGTGTTTGGAAGAGATCGCTTTAAGTGATAAGGCCGCCTATTGTAACATTGTATAGTTTAAGTTTCTTGTTTTTACTGTTTCAAAATGTTTGTGTTCAATAAAGTGTTATCTATCTATCTATCTATCAAAAAAAACAAAACCATGTACAAAACCCGGCTTAAAATATTTCAATCATCGATATAATAATATACCTAGATGCACAGTTCCATACAAATATCATTGTAAACAGTGTCCTCGACAGACAAAACAAATAAACATCACAAATTTAATTATATTAACACAAATATGACCTTATAGACGCGGCATAAAGTAGCTTTTTAAATTGAATGTTCAAACGTTCCTATATTCGAAATTTTTGAATTTCTAATCGTTTTTGAATTTGACAATAATTTGACATTATTAAAAGAAACATTCTAGTCACTTGGACAAAGATTGAATGGAGTCGAATAGTTCTTGTATTTATCTGTGAGAAATTTTGATCACGTGGCGTACAATGTAGATGAGAATGGCGATATCTGTATAATAATTTTACTTACATTAAGAGATAGATAGAGTATAAATGTTTAGAAGATAACAAGGCTTATTATAAGTTATGAATATGAAATAAGCACTGTTTTGCCTTAGCGTGATTCATAAATAAATAAATAACACCCAACAGTCACATACATAGTCCTGGCCCCACACTAAGATCGTCCTTTGCTCTTTAGATTCTTAATAATTTCTTTTAGACTATCATTTCGTTTTCTTAATCTTTTGTTCTGCCTTTTTAAGTTTCGCACTAAATTAGATTTAAGTTTAAATTTTTGGTTGCGTTCTTTCAAATTATCTTTCAAAAATAACGTCTTAGGTGTGTTAAAGATTGATGAAAATTCTGATGGTATTGGTGATCCTTCATTATTTATTGGTTCAATTGCTGGTTCCTGGAAATGAATATGTTTCCAATAAATGATGACGCCACAATTACTGTTGTAGTAATTATGCCTAACGACCGGTTCCAATAAATGATCTCAATCCGAGAATCCAAGATAAAAATGAAAAATTAAAAAATGAAAAATCGCGAGAATGAACCATTAAAATTATTATTTGACAGCGGAATGTTCAACTTTGTTCATGTTGGCATTTTTTTATGATCTGCACACTTTGATTGAAAACATTTATTAGAATTAGCCGCAAGTTATTAAATAGTCATTTTACATGGCAGTATGTACCTAGTATATGCTTGCTATTGATTAATTCTGTATCAAATATTTTTCAACTATTACATTTGTACTGCACCCTGCCTCATTTAAACTTGTAGTTACGACAATCTAAAATAAAGTCAATAAATGTGGCAATATTTATTTATTTATTTATTTATAGGTACACCAACAGCATACATATTGTTAAATTAAATAGTAAACATTAGTTAAGGACAATGTAGCTGATGACAATTTATCACCTTTATTTTTGGTACAGCATTCTTTTTATTTTTCCTAATCCCTTTTTCTGTATAATATCCATCGGAATCGGCAAAATGGTCTGAACAAACCACACTTGAGTAATTGGGTTTAAAATTTTCTTCTCTCCTTTCTTCGGAAATAATTTTACGCCATTTATCTCTTATTATTTCATTTCATGGAAATAAAATTAATAAAAAAAATCATAAATTTAAAATAAATATAATATATTTACAAAAAAAACGACTCCATATATTTCATTGTTCCAAATCATGATTTCAAAAGGGACAAAATATTTTATTAACTGAATTTGTTAAATTAATTATTTATACACGTTTAATACTTAATTTAACATGATTAAGGTTTTAAGAATCAAGTAAGGGAATTATACTTACTTAAAATATGAAATCCCATGTGTTTTGCGCTTTGTAAGAGTGTTATTTTTGCACTCTTTCACAGAGCATTTAGGCATCTTCACAGACGAACGGTCGGCGCCCGACTGTCAGCCAACAAGTGCTTACTTACATTTTAAGCACTCGTTGGCTGTCCCACTTTCTGAGCGTCAACTGTGCATCTAGGTATATTATTATATCGATGATTTCAATACTTAAAACACCCACCGCTCTCGACTGAAAGCTTTTATTTCTAAATCAGTGAGCTTCTAGAAAATATTTACGGAGCTTACTCCTTTAGGTCATTATGAGCGTTTTGTAGAAGCGAGTAGTCTGCCATATGTTTTACTCTGGTATCCGAACAGATGGGAACGTTTTTTTTTTTATAGCAGAGATTGGCAAACAAACAGATGGGTCACCTGATGGTAAGTGATCTCCACCGCCCATAGACACACATGACACAAAAAGAATCATGGGTGCGTTGCCAACCTAAAAGGAGGGAATGAAAGGGGAGGGAAATGGAATTGGGAAAGGGAGAGGGGAAATGGGTCAACGGAAATCCCACTCACCGAACGAAACGCGACAGCAAGCTGCCACTTTACGTCGGTTTTCTGTGAGACAGTGGTATCTAACCGATCGAGCCGGCCCATTCGTGCTGCAGACGTTGCTGTCTACAGAGTGGCTCTACCACTCAAGAAAACTTTTTTGCTTTATAAATCTGTCTTATATATGATTTCTTAGGTTTACGTGAATGTTATTCATTGAAATAAAACTATTTTTACGGATTTTATCACGATTTGGTTTTAATTTTTATGCCCGACGTTTCGAAAGCTTTGCAGCCTTCGTGGTCACTGGTCAGACTAAGGTGTCATTCTGTCTTATCATTATAGTGGATACAACCCATAATACTAGGCGGTAGGCGGTAGGTTTCACTGCGGGACAATGAGTCATCAATAGATAAATATATCATTAGTTCACATTAATTAACTACCTAAATGTATTAAAATCGCTCAGAATTTTTGTTGAAAGTATAAATCATTTACACGCATACACTCACGACCATAATCCCCTAAGATATAGACAGAAACGCAAGTAGTGAAATATTATAGGAAATGGAATATCGTCATATCGGGCTCAAATTTTAGTCACCAGGCTGATACTGAGCAGAAAAGCTTAATATCACTTTATACGACCCGGGGATCGAACTCGAGACTCCAGACCGCACACGTAATACAACTACTCCATCGAGGCAGAAAATCAACATAAAAATTTTAAAAATACAATATGTATTGATTTTGGGTAAAACATTCCATATTGATAGGGCACCAATTAATGTGAAGTAAGTTACAAGATGCGAAATCAGGGGGTTACCACTACGTTCTATAGCAAAAAATATAAGCTCACGTATGTATCTCCGGAGGGGTAGGCAGAGACGCCCTAGCGAACTAGAACACCCACATTTCGCCGAATTTAGTTCCGTCCCAGATGTGATAGGGGTCGCCCCCTCGCTCCCGCTCGCACCTATCGCCATATCGGGCACAAATTCTATTATTTAATGATATTTATGGTATTGAAAAACCTCAATATCACTTTGCCCGGAAATCGAATCCGAGACCTCAGGATGGTAGTCGTACCGAAATAGAACCAAGGTAAGCATGGAACATTTCACGGAACTATATTGTGTCACTTTAAAACTTAGAATAAAAATTACAAGTAAACGCAAAATAAATTAAAAATAACCCTTTATATTTTCTCTTTTATATCAGAAACACGTTCGTTATAAGAAAAAAGGTGTCAAAAACTGCAAAGGTAATACTGTTGAGAGAAAATTTCTCAAAGGTACTACTGTGTGCTTTGAAATATTTTTAATAGAAAGTAACCTGTAAGTGAATATAATGAAGCAGGGAGGGTCGCCTCTTTGGTCTAGTGGCAGCATATATGGGCTGTGGATCGGGAGGTCTTGGGGTTCGATTCCCAGGTAGGTCAAAGCCTTACAACTTTCTTATTTAATTTGCCCGGAACTGGATCCCTCAGATGGGATTGACGTCAAGTAGGTAGGCAGCCGATAGTAACAACTAAGCTAAATCCTTTTTTTTAGACCGACGTCAAAAAAAGGAGAAGGTCCTCAAATCGTCTGTATTTTTTTTAATGTATATTACGCGATATCTCCGCCAAAAGTAAACCGATATTCAAAATTATTTTTATGTTCGATAGAGCTTATTTCAAGGGTGGTCCAATCCATCGGTAAATTGGAAGTCGGTCAGTTAAGGTTTTATACTTATGATTATTTAATCATGTTACAAGTAGGATTGGTTGCTTAGTTTTTACGACCAGCTGCTTACCTGACATGAAGTCCCCTCTGAGGATCTAATTTAGGGTAAACCAAATTACAACAATCGCTTTGCCTGGCCTGGGGATCGAGCATGAGTTATCGAATAAAAAAATCAAACACAAATGATTTTCCGATCTGGGTTTGAACACTAGGTCCCGCGGTGTTCAGCTTAAGTAGCCTGAAGCGTGAGCTGGAATATTTTTGGCAATCAAATTCGAATAGCGTTTTATGTGTGTCTATGACATTTGTATAAAATATTAATCGAATGTCATCAGTGCATAGCGAGCTCGAATTCGATTGCCAAAAATATTAATTGAGAAACTTCTTAAGCCCAAAAGGTTTTTAGTAACTTAAATTATTTAATGAAAAAGAAATAACTGGGCATGGCAAAGTGACTACACTACACCTAACAGTAAGCGTAAAACAAAAACATGATACCCAAAACATAGAATAGTAAACAAAGAGAAGTAAGGCTTGTAATATGTACTACAAGGAATAAGCAGAATATTCTGCTGCAGTATAAAGCTTTGTCTTTACACTTCTTAATGGCGAAACCCCATTTACGAGATGGTATTTTAAAATTTCCCTCCACTGTTTAGATATACAAACATGGAAACACCTTTAACTTGCACTCGAAATGCCAGCTTGTAGTAGCGGGTTTATGTACGAAAGACTAACCGCCGAATGTTCATATACTTAAGGTCGCCTTATGTCGTTTAAGGCCGCGTTATCTGTCAAAATTGTATGGCGAAAATCAACTTAAGAAACCATTAAAGTTAAATAGCGTTTGACCATTTGGGCGTAAATAATTTAAAATAAAGATTTTGAAACTTAACGAACCCATTTCAAAATTATACGATCGTGAAAAGTTTATATGGGACCACCCTTGGAACTATATCTATCGACACACAATAAGAATATTGAAAATCGGTCTACATTTGCCAGAGATATCGCGTTACTCAAATAAAAAATACAAATGAATTGAGGAGTTCCTCCATTTTTTTAAGTTGGTCGAGAATCAAGAAGGAGTTTGTAGTAGTGCCTAACATAAGATGGATCTTTACATAGATAAGATCACGCATGTGTCCCCGAAGGAATCCCCTTTCTGCATCTTGCTTCAAAAAGTGTGTTGCGACCCTACATTATGCTGAAATAAAGGCAGGTAGAAGAGATACTAAATGAATTTAGTATTTCAAGATCATACATAAAGAATAAAATTTTAAAAGTAGTTATTTCAACAAAAGCCGCAATAATATTGTTAATTATTCAACGTCCATAATTAACTTCGCAGACAATCTGACTCGAAGGACCAAAAAATACAAAGACATCTTCAAGATAAACGAATAATGAGTTTCATAATCGTTTGTCCGAAAAACGTAAACCAGACTGGTAGAAACGTCGCCACAATTTGTCAAATCATCTCGAGAGGTCTGTGATGCGTAAATAATTATGGAAAAATGAATAGCATGACTTGTTTTATGATTACGTGGTTCTGTACATTAGACTTCTTTGTGTAACAGAAAATGCACACAATTGCATGCCCATAAAGTCCCTTTTTTACCACTTGTCCTCATCCTATATGAATGTGGGATGTGTGTCCATGTTGCAATTTACACAGTTACTTAAAATATGCTCCAAAAATCTGATTTCTTATCATTTTCGAGTAAAATGATTGTGACATATAAACTGACAGGCGGACATGAGGAGCATAGGGGTTTTGTTTTTGCCATTTGGCTACTAAACCGTACAAAACAAAGAAAGTTAATTCATCGCTATGTGGGGTTAACGCAAGAAAGAGAGGGATATGTATGTGAGAGAGAGAAAGAGAGAGAGAGAGAGAGAGAGAGAGTGTGATAAAGTGCCCTGTTTGCCCGGATTCATTCTATTAATAACAAAAACTTAAAACCGACGTCACCATTTTCACATATTTAAGTTCATAACTTCAAAAATACTGAACCTATTTTCATGAAAATTGCACTATTCCCTAAGTTGGAAGGTACCTAGTCTAATAAAAAAATATCCATCGCAACCCTATTTGTAGTTTCTGAGATATACGTGGACAAACATACATACATACACTTATGAAATTGAGCACATCTGTTCAGAAGCCCATATAAACTAACATGATATGCGAATACCATGCAATTCTAGCAATATTACATAAATACGGGTCGAATTGATAACCTCTCCTTTTTGAAGAAGAGAAACAATTGCTAGTATCTTTAAAATTGTAAAATAAGAATGTTTACCATTGACATATAATCTTATTTTTTAAAATGTATGTACTCATGTATTAACGAGAAGACGATAAAAAAGCCAAAGTGATACATCAGAGCACATCTGTGGGACCCTAAATTTCGTAATGTATTTTTTATTTCACTTTCCGCCCTTGACCTTTTAGCAGACTGGTCTCACTTTGTCCCGACTGCCGACGCTTTGTTCTGCTAATATTCATGATAATCGTTATTAATGTTGGTCCGAAGTTTTTTCTGTCATTAACTAGTCACTCTCACTTACTGTAATTTTGCGAGTTCTTGTTTACTGCTTTCCAATGTCATTTATCTTGCCAACATTAGTAGCTTTTATATTAACTGACTAGCTGTTACCCGCGACTCCTTTCGCTTGGAAATTTATTTTTACGCTAATCCTAGTACCTTAATCGTTATAACCAGTAAAAGTCCCGTCAAAATCGGTCCAGTCTCTTCAGATATTAGCCGGAACAAACAGAAAGAACACAAATAAAAAAAATGTTTATTTTATACAATTACTGTATATACGGTTCTTATATACTTAACAGCTTTTCACTAAATTAAATAAATTTTGCATTTAGTGAAAAACTGTTAATTTAAATTACAAACAGACAATCCAATTTTATTTATTTGTATGTATATGTACCTCTATAGAATATAGATTTCTTGATCTGTGTTGGATTATTAACTAGATATACTCACAGACATCACTGTTATATGATGTGTTTATTTGTTCTATACTCCAAGACTCCACTCGTATAACTTTTAAGTTGAATTTTGCTGATGAATGAATATTAGGGCGCGTATATAAAATAATATGGATTTTTATTTCAATAATGTTGAGACATCATCATCATCATCCACAGGACGTCCACTGCTGAACATAGGCCTCACCCAAAGATTGAGACATATGTAGTTTAAAAGATTCAGAAATTAATCTTAAATTTTTATATTTGACGAAACATGTCAATTAATAATAAAAAAAATTGGGTATCTATTCTACTGAATATCTTCTAATGAAGCCGTGTTCCAAAAATTCGAGTGTTCTTTCACGTAAACTATAGCATTTACAAATTTTGCCCCTTACTTATAAAAATATTTGAGCGCTGCTTATCTTTCTACCATAGGTTGTCCCTTTCATTTTTAAACAATGTAACGCAAGGAAAAAAGTGACAGGTTATTCTTAACCATTTGCTCAGCTAAATATGCTGTTTTAAGTAAGGCCCTTTGAATCTCATTGAATTTCACTCATCGTTGTTGATCAGAAGTTGTGTATTTAGGAAATAAATTACAACAAATATTAGCAAACCCCCCTCCACGCTAACTCGATTGCTCTCTTCAAATCCGCCATTTTGCATACACCAAACATCCGAAGATACACATTTCGAAGTTTGCTCCACTTATCAGTCAATATGCTTAATTAATTACCACACTAGCGGATCCGGGATTAGTCCGGGAACAGTTTGTCAACGTCACTTGCAAGTTCGGGATTCGGCAGTCGCGGCCGGGACCGCTTATTTAAATTATTGTAGGGCTATTACGACTAAAGGGTTGATGTTCTAATTTATTGTAAGAGTAATGATCGCTGTTTGATGTAGTATTAGTTACTGGTTATTGGGGAACTGTATTGTATTTTGGTCGATTAACTATGTATGTATTTACTTTAATATAGTAACTACTACGATAATTACTGATCAGAATCTCATTAGTAAAAAATAATTTGACTGTATTATGATTAGACTGAATCTAATTATGGGAGAAATGTACTGTTACTAGTCTTAACAACAGCAGTGTCAAACTGTTTTAATATATTACTTAATTGATTTTAAAAATGGCTGACATTCCTCCAAATTATGCTGCCCCGACCGGAGTGACACCACTAATTAACAGGTCTAAAGTGGCAGTTTTCTCTATATTTCGGAAATTATTAAAGTTTTAAACGCACACTTTAGATAACTAATTACACTTTTATAAAAATTAATGCATAAAAATTTTAAATATAAACAAAGCAAGCAACAGACCTAAAACAAATTTAAAATATCCCAATGAGGATCAAAATCTAGTTAAAAGCCAATTCTGAAACGGTGTTAGTAAAGGCAAAGAAGAAATTAAAAACAAACTAAATAAAGTCTGTTTGAATTTGTAACTAAATAAGAATTTAAGGATTGCTCATTTTATTTACACGATATCCTTAGTAGTAGACTCGATATTGAAATTAAATTTGCAAGTAAAACGAGGGTTGTACAAAGATACGAGGGCTTTTCATCATACCAGAGGCCTTAATTTTTATATTTTTAACCTGTTGAGACAAAAAGATGAGGTTGTATCCGATGGTAAATGTGGTGTAGTTCCACTAGAAAGTAGGAATAGATTACATTGGATTATTACTCGCTCAAATCATCATGCACCATGCACCATGCAGCATTCTGCTAAATATTTACTGTAACAAATTATCAAAAATCAAAACAGTTTCTGGTTGTATATACTATAAATTCAAAGATATTCAATAGTCAGTTGTATTAGAAACATACGCGCGAAAGGTCGTGTCAGCGTAATAATGTTTAGATAAAAAAATCGAAAATAGCTGAACAAATTTTCTTTGTGTGTATTTTATTTGCTCTTATTTCTATTTAATCTTTAAATGGCTGAACAGATTTTCTTGATCATGGTTTTGGCCATTATAACCCTCGATCAAGTAATCGTTCACACAAAAAAAATCAAAATCGGTTCATCCGTATAGGAGCTCCAACGCTACTGATAGACACACAAGTACAGACGTTAAACTTGTAACACCACTCTTTTTACGTGGCGGTTTAAAAATTAAGTACTTTATGCCTATTCGCAACCATCGAGTATCAAACTTCACCAATACTGTTTACGAACGTTCATAATAACTACCATTTGTAGGGATCGGGAAAGGAATTAGTTTATGGGCCATTAATGAATTTTGCTGAGAAATGCGACCCTTTGTACCTTAATTTGTAAAGGCACTGGGTATCAAACCAACCCTTTTTGTTGTATGCGCCTCATTTATTATTTTCGATGAAGCTTTAACTGTGACTTCGGAAATCCTGTTTGAAATGGAGTCTTAAAGTTCTATATTTAAGATAGTAATCTTTATTTCATTTTCGTTGTAAATAAAGTACTCTGAGTACGTTTCTATGTTGTTTGTAGTATTTCCTTTTGTTTTAATGTTATTGTGTATTTTAATTTTAATATTGTTTATGATATCAGTAACAAAACTTTTCTTTCATTATATAAATATCTTTGAATCCACTTTACGCATTCAACTTAAAGGGAATTTACTTTATAGATGCTAGTTTAGTCGTTTTTATCTTTACTTCCTTGTAATGATCTGCAAACAATTCATGGTAACTTTCCAGACCGTTTCCATTTATAGCCATCCCAGGAATTTCCAACAAGATATTAATTAATAAAACGAGATCGAAACCATAAATCAATTGCGCAGATTCTACAATCTATTAACCAATAGAAAAAAATCATAAACGAAAGTGAATGTTCAGAATTAATTCATGTTGTGCAACGGGGAGTGATTCAGTCGGGCTAATAACATTATGAATAGCTAAACCCGCCCCATCCATCATAGCGGTTGGTGCTGACGTGGGGAGCCCTACATCGGAATATCTGCTTCATTTTCCATTAGGGTATTACTATTTAAGTTTTATATTGGCTTGTAATTCAATATAATATCTTCTTTTATGTATTTTTGGTGCTGGTGTCAATGATTCTACATTCTTATACACCTGATATATATCTATTATTAATGTATCAAAAAGAAGCAATTGTCACAATGACAAAATATACATACATACTTACACACTTACGCCTGTATCCCATGGGGGTAGGCAGAGACAATTGAGTTCCACAAAGATAAAATATACTAGATTTTTACATTAATTACTTTTTACACTGCCTGAAATGATTTTTGAAACTTTATAAATGTTTGTATTAAAAAAATTCACCGAACTTTTCCCGACTCATACATACTGCTCCAGCTTTGAATGTTTTCGACAGCAAATGCCCAAGAGACGAATAATTAGGTTATCTGACGCTTGTATGATAGAGCAAACGTAGTTGCGCTGTCCTCCTTTCAGGAAACAAATAGTGTTTGGGAGGTATGGCTTTTTAAGTATTTTCATTGAGCAATTATTGATTTAGTTGAAAAACGGCTTAGTCTCCTTAAAAATATAGAGGTATAATTTAATATTATCATACCAAACTGACCTAAAATACAGGTTGCAAAACGTACCTTGTGGTTATCACTGTTTTGTTCTTTATTGTTATTTTCTGAAATTTCCCGTATACCTCGTAACTGGTCCTTCAGTAAATAGAAGATTGTGACGATCAGAAGTTTCTGCATTTCGAAATTTTATGATTTGTCTCGGTATTCTATGAACTTTTACTGCAAAGTGAGCAAAATGTTGAACTTCTATAGGTAAGAAAAAAATCTGGATATGTTAAAAAATCCTAAGAATTGATCTATCGATATTTTGTAAAATTAAATAATGGAAATACAACAAGAAAGATTCCCAAGTGAGTTGGACCACGAGTATTTTTGTAATATCTGCTTTTATATACCGTAAAAATAACAAAGATATCACATCCACCGACTCGATTTTACAAAACAAACTGGAAAACCCTTTCTGATGCCCTTTCTGGTTGCCCTTTTTATTGGTACTTCGATTTTATTGTAACTGCAGTTACGTCTACAAATTGATGCTTCAAAACTCAGATGAGTATTCCAAATGTTACAAAAAGCAGCATGACTGAAAATTAAAATGAGAATGAATGCATTTACGTTCAATAGATAATAATGTATGCTACTCCTTAATATATGCCAAAAGTCTTCGTTGAAGTCTACCAAATTGCATCAAAATAAAAATTAAAATTCAAATCAGTTATTCTGCAAATAATAATAATATTAGAGCCCTGTAATATTACTGTCCCACTGCAGGGCACGGGCCTCCTCTACTAATGAGAGGGGTTAGGCCTTAGTCTACCGCGCTGGCCTAATGCGGGTTGGTAAACTTCACATACCTTCGAATTTCTTGTGGAGAAATTCTCGGGTATGCAGGTTTCCTCACAATGTTTTCCTTCACCGTTATGGCAAGCGATATTCCATAATAAAAATACACTTAACATAGAAAAGTCAGAGGTGTATGCTCGATTTTGGGGTTGGTCTCGAACCTCCGACACTTGTTTCGGCAGTCCGTACCATTTCCAACTGAGCTATCGCTGCTTCTATTCTGCAAATGGGATAATTTATATATGTCAATCACGATGTCATTATTGATATCTGTTAGTTATCTTAAAATAATGGTGTTTGCATTTTATAGCTATTGCTGAGAAGAAATCATCTAGCGAGCTTGGAATAAATCCTAATTCTTTCCTCAATAGACAGCGACTTGGTTACGCTCTTAACATTGTCGATGATCTTGATCAACGGTCACCACTATCCATTTGATCGTCTTTGGAAACCAATAAAAGAACAAGAACAATAGACATTTCAATAGAGCTAATTGTAACGATCCAAATGGATAAAGCCTTTCGAATTTTAACAGAAACATCCCCGTCGCTGAATTAGCTAATCATTCTAGACTGAGCCTAATTGAAAAGTCTGAATTTGTATTCCACCCCAGCTTAGGCAGGGACGGTATTATTATCGACTAGTATTCAAACGTTTAATCAATAAGCCTGTTCTATAAAGGTTGTATTAATTGTAGGGAACGGTTCCCAATTTTCGGGTACGCAGGCGGCAAATAGATGGCCTTGTTTTAAAGCTAAGTTTAAATCGATGATTGGCTTTGTCTACAAATTAATCAAAGTTCGATGAATATTATCTAGAAATATTCTTTATTTATCTCACATAAAATCAATGTTTACTGCGTACACAGCTGCTATACTTTTTTAATAAAACCTGGCACTTATTATAACATGACACTTTAAAACTTTTGGAGGTCGATTATGAACGATTACTAATTGATTTTGTTAGCATCTAATCTAGTATAATAAACTTTTAAATTAATTTAATTTCAATTTGCAATATTCTCGTAAACATTACCATTTACGACACCATTATCTTTACCATAAACCTTAAAATTAACTTCTATTACACGTGATTCATTAATACTATGGTCAGATATTACAGACTGAACACATTCTAGGTCATCTGAGAATGCTATTACTATCCTTTTTTGCTAGATATCGGTATTAATACTATCAAGGTCTTTTCTTGCGTCATCCTTGTAGGCTATAACTTAGTCGATCAATCAGGCATTCTATTGTCTTGGGAATCGTGAAATACTTGATTAAATTCAGATGATAATAAACCTTGATGCTTTGTAATAGAGCAGTAAAGATTTTTGACAATAAGTTAATAAGCAAAATGTTCTCTTGTTGAAGGTATAATAATTATTTACAAAACACAGTGTTTAATAAATTAAAGCGTCTATTGAAAGGTTTCAAATGGTATTAAATGGCTTAACGTTTAGTCGTTTTAATCAATTATTCAAGTTATTTTAAGTAATTAACTACGATAGGGTTTGGCGTCCCTTTGGCCTTGGACCGCAAAGTTCTAGGTTTGACTTCCAGGGGGGTTACCATAACCATATTATTATAATTTTACTTGTCATTATTCCCATACAAAACAAACGAAGAACTATTATAATAATACTGCTATAAGAGATCATGGTAACCCTGCAGGTCCGGCAACAGTTTGTTGGTACACAATACATATATTTTACCAAAGTAAAATATAATCCGGAAACATAAAGGCAGGACATTCATAATTTCAATAATCTAATTTTAGATCTTACATAAATCTAAATTAAGAATTATAAAAATGAAAAGAAACCACAAATCCTAAATTTCCTTTCAACCAATCAAAACAAAAATGATCGTAGACACAAACTTAAGATAATTTCTGATCGATTTGAAATCGTGACGTGTTTGGAGTGGCTGTTAGCTTCGAAAATTACACGGCGATGTTACGGCTTGAGAATACCAACCGCTACCCTACACGTCCTTAGGGAGTCGTAAGCTGAGAGATTCCCGGCGACTATTTAATCAGTTCTGGTGTTGAACTTGTACCCGGCTGGAAAGAGATTTGCACTATCAATCCATGTGGGATATAAGTTTTCGTGGGATTTAGGTTAGAATTTATAGATCACACTTAGAAGCCATTTCACGAGTTCTTAAATTTATGTCATATTAGAATTAGTACAAAAGAAAAATTAACGGACTGACTTAAAAATTTATCCGATCGTGACCAAATTTATATGGGACCACCCTTGGAATAAATTCTATCGAACACTGAAATAATCTTGAATATCGGTTCACATTTAACAGTGGTAGAGCCACGCTGTAGACAGTAACGTCTATAGCACGAATGGGCCGGCTCGACCGGTTAGATACCACTGTCTCACAGAATACCGATGTAAAGTGCCAGCTTTCTGTCGCGTTTCGTTCGGTGAGTGAGATTTCCGGTGGCCCATTTCTCCACTCCCTTTCCTAATCCCTTTTCCCTGCCCTTCCATTCAATTGTCAAAGTGAAATTGAGAGTGAAGACCTTGTAAGGTGAGAAGGCGCTGTAGTTTATAAAACATTGTAGCTGATATTTTTGATCAGTATTCTATGTGAATCGGAAATAGAACAATATGAATGTTGTTCCACCGAGTTATTGATATAATTTTAAAGAAAACTGTCATGAAATAGTTAGTTGGCGTTGCGTTTTGTAATGTGAATGAGATTTTTGGACATCGAAATATCTTCTCCTTTTCTAATCTATTTGTACTTTTTTCTCGAAGATTGCGGCTTATGTTGATAATGATCATGACCGACAGTAATCATTTACCATCACGTGGGCTGATTGGATATCTGCCTTCATTATACTATTCTTTATTTCTATAAGCCCTTATCTACTCTAGGCGCATGCTTGTTGCAATAGTTAGATTTTGTTGTTCTGTCTGTCTGACGTCAACCTCCTCTGAGGGAACTTAGAACAAAACCCTACGAAAAATTATACTTTAGTTTCTACCACAAATAGGACCTTTTTAAGGAGTCAAAGTTAAAGAGTTCAAACATAATTTACAAAAGTGTCCGAAAAACCTAGTCTAAAAACTAGTCCCGAGGCCTGCGCGCCGCAGATATGCGCTAGACTCTTTTTTAAATACAGTCCAGAGGTAATATTTTAAGGACTAAAGGATATTCGTTTAGGCATAATCGTTTTTTGACGTTGGAGCTTAAGCAGAGACGGGGGCGGTTTTGGGTAAAAATGATAAAAAGCATAGAAAGTAGAATAATCAAAGTAAGATAACTTATCTTTTAGGTATCAGAAAAAAATATGAGCAAGAAGGCGTGGGGCAAACTATCAGAGCTAACTATTGTGCTAACGAACTTAAATTTCAGCAGCAGGAGATTTCAACTACTTTTATTGTAATGTATAGCAAGATTGTTTTTGATATAGCAAATCGCAGCGATAGCTGTGCAGCATTAACTCGCCTGCAACTAGATGGCGGCAATTAACTAGTAGCTGAGCAACGAGTCCGAAGTGCTGATCCTCTCTGCTTTCGTTCATTTTAAGTCAGTTTAACGGCATGATGATTGGCGAGGCGGTGACGATCTGTTTCCGAGTTGATATGTATATATCGGCGCAAAATCGCAAGCTTATTTAAAAAGCCGTTGTTATTTCACGTTATTAATTCATTTTACAATTATTAAACTGCTGAATAGTTAAAATATTGTAAAAACTTAAAATAATCATTATAATTATTTCTTCAGCATTCGATATTCGGTATCGAGTAGGTAGTTGCAAATATGCACCCTATAAAAGGAGTGTTCAGAGCAAATTCGACACAGTCGTGGTCCGGCACTCGGACTGTCCACATCCCTGACTAGACGGTGCTGTTGAGCACCGTTAATAAAGGGAGTTAGTGAATTTCAGTGTTCACAGTTGATAAATAAGATGACTAATCATCTTATTATCAAAAGTGACGTCATCCGTGCTGACGTCACCGTTTTTAAAAACAACGTTAGCGTTGGCCATCCGACATATATATAACTTTAACCATTAATCGTATTGATTTTGTCAATCTACATATGCCCCGCCAAGCCTGTCATCTGAACGTTAACTTTCCTTTTATGCTAATAACAAAACGAACTGCCGGCCCCTTCAAACTTTCTTAATATTTGAAACTCAAACAGTTTGGAATCTACATTTTCAATTGCCGGCATATCACTTCGCCTTAGGTTATTTATACAAGTTTCGTTCTTGTATTAAATTTATTGATTGATATTTGCACTGCGGATGGAGTTTAGAAATTAGAATCCTTTGTCTTTAAGTTTACTTGGGATGTTTGTTATTAAAGATTTGCTGTTAGATACCTCAGTTCTGTAATTTTGTTTTGCGAAAGGAATGGTTTCTACTTTTACATGTTAGAGTGGTTAGTTTTTTAAATTTGTAATACGAAAGTAAATAACACCTTAATTTGTATTGAATATGCATTTTTTTATCCTGGCACGACAAAGTGGCTACAGTGCACCTAATGGTAAGCGTAGTGCAGTCCAAAAACTAGGGACCACTGACAAACACTGTGTTTACCAGTGGTCGTTAGAATCATGCCGGCCTATTTATACTTCTTCACACTTCGAATCCGAAGAGGGAAGAAGCAAATCGAGGGACTTGCGGCAAGACAGGCGGATGACCGATGCAGATATAGGGATATCCGTCAAGTCATGCCGCAAGCCCCTCGAGAGAACCCGAAGTACACTGGCTGATCCCGGAACGCGAACCACACACGGAGTGTGGGTCACTATGGCAGGTTTTAATACCATGTGTACGGTGGTCGCATAAGAATATCCTACCACCAGCAAATTGCATTTGTTTTGTTTTGTTTGTATCTGCCACAAAGCTTCAAATTCGGTCAAAATTAAACTAATAGATTAATTACCTTTAACGGTAATGTTATATTATTTGATGAAAGTTCATTAAAATCCAGACAGAAGCCGTATATGCTTCAATCTCGGAGCGTTGGCCGCAGAAAGTTGGCCATTGGGGCAACACAGCCGACCTGAAGCCTTATGCTAATGTATTTAATATCAAGTACGCTCAATTTGGCCGTATTTTCAACACATTTTTGAATTGCCTTAGTTAAATGAGGATTCATTTTGTTTAAAATAATAATTGTGTTCACGATGTCTTGTATCGATGGGTTAACTCAAAATGTGTTTTTATAATAGTCTGTCAGTTTTTGGGAACTAGTCAGTCAATCAACCAGTCATTTCATCAAACAATAAATCAATCAGTCTAGATACGATTTTTTTTGTCTTCATGTCATCATCATCATCATCAGCCATGGCTTCCAACAGGTCGATCTGGAAATCTTTGGGGGAGGCCTATGTTCAGCAGTGGACGTCCTATGACTGTCATGTCACCTTGTTGGAAATCCATGACGAGAAAAGGTACAAGAAAATAATAGTCTAGATTAATCGAATT
This sequence comes from Clanis bilineata, assembly GCA_036417725.1. Classification (NCBI taxonomy): domain Eukaryota; kingdom Metazoa; phylum Arthropoda; class Insecta; order Lepidoptera; family Sphingidae; genus Clanis; species Clanis bilineata. Next base: position 14,654,136 of record CM071154.1, on the reverse strand, counting down.
TGCCCGGACAGCTGATGTCGCAAGGCATGTTTTTATTAAAATAATGATAAATCATCCATTATAAAAGCTAGGGATCGTCCCAAAAGCGGCTAGATGTGGTTTTAATAAAAACTTGATTAAAGTGATTATCTCGTAATTCTTTCATGAAAAAATTCTGGAGGAAAATTTAGTACAGTTAGGGAAAAATTCATATTGAGTTTAACATTGTTTGGAGCCTTGTAGAACATTGGTTTATTAACAAGTATACTTTTTACTTCAAAAATGCAGACAAGTCGATTGTCCAACTGATCCTACATAATAACAAGTTTAAAAACTTAACGGACTGACTTCAAATCCGATTGTGACCAAATTTATATAAATAACCATATATAAATTTGGGACCACCCTTGAAATAAGCACTATCGAACGCAAAAAGAACTTTGAAAATCGGTCCATATTTGGCGGAGATATCGTAACACACATAAAAAAACACAAACAGACGAATTGAGGACCTCCTCCTTTTTGGAAGTCGATCGAAAATGAGTCTTAGTGTACTCAAAAATCGAAAGTAGTTTGTTCATAATGAGTAATATAATCCAATACTATAATTTTAACATGTACCTCTATAAAACACTGATCTTGGTTTTACATCCATTTATTAGGTAAAGAAAAGAAAAAAAGGTACGTTACAATGAATTTTGTAAATGTTAGGTACTATAAATACCGCGCGATGAATATCGACGTAAAGTCTCGAGTGAAGTCCTAAAACTTAATGGCCGCCGGGACAACTCGGGAGGCCGAGCCCTTTATACGCGGGCTGCGTTGGCGTCACCACGGCCGCGTCCAATCGCGACGGCTAGGAGTGTGGAGGTCACGCGCAGACAGCTAATAGCGCACGGCTGCGCGGGCTTTGGTTATGGCGCGCGATATTCGAAATCACCGGCCAGTGTTTAGTGCGTGCTCGCGTTACACATGTTATATTTTGACCTAACACCAGAGTAAAAATTCTTGCAACTTAGATATCCCATTATGAGTAATATAATCATCTGAAGTCAAGCTTGGAAGTCGCTCATCTAGTACTCAAATACGAACGCACGCATGCGCAGAAAGATGTTGGTGAATTTATTGGAGAGACTGGGCAATATTCGTTGGCTGTCAGATTTTACTATTTTTTTTTGTTATTTGAAATTAGACATTGCAATGGCAGCGTCACAATATGCTGCACTACTTATCATGAAAACAAATAAGGATTAGGAAGGGTTATTGGGTTTGTTATTTGCCTCCTTGGTCTAGTGGCAGCATATGTGGGCTGTGGACCGGGAGGTCGTGGGTTCGATTCCCAGGTCGGGCAAAGCGAATTTTCTAATTTAATTTGCCCGGGACTGGACCCCTCAGAGGGGGCTGACGTCAGGCAGGCAGCCGGTCGTAAAAACATAGCCAAATAATTTCTGCAACATGCTTGAAAAAGTGTGTTGCACCGACCCCACATTAAAGTGGGATAAGGACAGGTAGAAAGAAAGATTGGGTTTGTTATTTACTCTAGAAATATTACTTACCGTACTAAATGCAACAGAAGTATCACTTCACGTCGATTTTAAATGTTTATTACAACATAAAATGGTTTAATAATGTTTCCTTGAGCATAAAAGTTTCCAAAATTTCAAATAAAGTACTTTATGCCTCCATATAAAATATACTCCCTTTGCGACAGTTTGGCAGCCTAAACTCGGAATTCTTGTCTACATACGTGAAATTTTCAAATATGATAACTTCTTGTCACATATTCCAAAGATCTAGAGAATTTAAATACTTTAATTATTCAACTGCTTTTAGATTTAATCGCCTCTTTCGTATTGTGACATCCTTCTCAACAAACAGCCTCCGTGGCGCAGTGGACGAGTAGCCGGCTGTGAAGCTAGATGCCGCGGGTTCGAACCCCGCAACGAGACAAATGTTGAGTTGTGAGACCAAAAGTCTCGCATAGTTAAAACTGGGTTATTGTTGTGAGGTGCTAATGGATTGGGTAATAAGGACTATGGGAGGGACTATGACACCTGCCTGACCTATGTTGAAAACACGAATAAAATAGGCAGGTGGTGACTCGCCAACTCAGGTAAAGATGGGCTCCCCTAAATAGTCACAAGAAAAAGCGACAAAGGAGCAACACCAATTAAGCGGCTAAAAAGTGGAGAAGTGTCACTGGGCTTTAAACAACGATCATTTGCTTCCTTAGAGTCTCATCACGTTGCCCACTCACCGCTTACGTTCCACAGCGACCCTTCGAGCATACAGCACTCGCGACTCCACTCTGACCAGCTGATGAAGGCAAGCCAGAGGTGGGCGATCTGTTCCTCGTCAGTTTTCACTCTGGCCGGCCGGTGAAGGTAAGCCGGAGATGAGGAACAAGACCTTTCCCCGGTAGCACTCGGGTTCGTGGGATCGCTACTCCCCAACAGCTCGCCACAAGCTGCCCTGCGGGTTTATTATTATTATTATTTGGTGTGCAATACTACTTTAGTTCTGACGTCCCGGGTTCGATACTCGTCTCGGCCAAAGTGATATTAGGTTTTTCTATTCAGTATCAGCCCGGAGTCTGGAATTTGGGAATATGGCGATAGGCTCGTCCCCTATCATCTGGGACCGAAATAAGCTTGATGAAATGTGGGTGTTTTTGTTCTCTAGTTCGTCTCTGCCTACCCCTTCGGGAATACAGGTCTATATATGTAATATTATTAATGTAATTATTAAGATTATAGGAATCTATGTTTGTAATTATTCAGATAATAACAATGCTCCCTATAAAGATTTCCACATCGACTTATAGAGACCAATACATGTATCTATTTATCTTCATTGTCGAAGCAAACGAAAATAGCAAATCGAAACAAAGTCTAAACAAGCGATCATTATTATTTTACAACTTTTTGTTTATACACAACAAGGTCGCAGTTGTCAGCGTTAATAAATCAAACGGGCGGGGGATGAATGAATAAAATTTTATTATCACCCCTACCCCTTTAACTTACATTCAATTTCTTAACAACTTGTTTACCCGGCTCTCGATATTGCGAAGGGTTGGGGGTGGTATCGATGGAAGAGAAGAGCGTTTTGTTTTTACTACTTATTATTAGTTGTTTTTTTGTTTAAGTGATCTTGACCTTCGTTGACGATATTATAGTAATGGTTTGCTGGATTTTGTCTATGATTTATATTTTGTGTAATACGTGCGTTGGCTAATACAATATTTAGATATTTCAGCTATAACAGTTATTTTGAAATAAAACTATTTTTACGGATTCTATCACGATTTGGTTTTAACTTTATTCCCGACGTTTCGAAGGCTTTGCAGTCTTCGTGGTCACGGGTTGGACTGAGATTTCATTTGTCCAAGAATGTTAGTGTTACAGTTATTTGTAAAGTTGTCGTTGATTTTTATTGTCATTCTGAAGTTTGAAAGTCTTATAAGTAAAAGCGATTTCATCAGCTGTTTGCTTCAAGTGACAAAAATTGAAATTGAAGTAAATCAACGGTGACAAGATATACATGGCGGGTTAGGAGAGCAACTTAACTGTGGGCATTGAATTTGACCAGATTTAAGACTAATATAAAAAATGTCATCTTCTTAGAAAACCGTCAAGAAATGACAGTTGTTGTGCTTCATGCAGTGTGTGAGTGAGATTTCCAGAAACCTTAATATCTCCTCTCAGTCCCAAATACTAGTTATTCCTTTCTTTATCATTCATAAAAAAGTCACACTATATTTTATCTCTTATATTAAAATATCTGGCCCAGATGGTATCAGTTGTGCGTATCTGTGAATGGCGCAAAAAGCGCTGGCTGGACGATTTGGAGGAAGATATGCGAACAATGGCTTTACTGTAGAGGATGCTCAACCAAGCTAAGTGCAAGCGTTTAAGTAGGAAGGCGGCTCTGGCATAAGGCCGGGATAACGCCAGGCAGCAAGCAGAAGGCAGGAGAAGCTCATGTCCTCACCATCGCTTACAACTTGTCCACACTTTGTAATCTGTTGGAGGGCTTCTTGCGCGGGCACCAATCAATCACGGGGACAAAGCGCGGACGTCGCCGACCCAACAAACTTTACTCGATTTTAGCCAACTTTCGCCGATTTTGGCCCATTTTAGCCGATTAGCTGTTTCATAGTAAGAACACGGTCGGTTAAGTTTGCCTCTTGACAAATCGGACGCGATTAAGGAGTTCTTTTCAATCATTCTAAGTAGGGTTGTTAACGTAACGTTTGTGTAAATGTTGCTTTTAGTATTTGAAGTGTTTTTTCGTCGCCTCCTTGGTCTAGTAGCAGCATGTATGGACTGTGGACTTGGAGGTCCTGGGTTTGATTCCCAGGTAGGGCAAACCAAGTTTCTAATTTAATTTTCCAGGTGGATTCCTCAGGGAGGGTTGAGGTCACGCAGGCGGCCAGTTGTAAAACTAAGCCAAATCCTCTCTGCAAAATGCTTGAAAAAGTGTGTTGCGCCAACCCCACATTAAGATGGGATAAGGGCAGACCGCTTCCAACAGGTCGATCTGGAAATATTTCGGGGAGGCCTATGTTCAGCAGTGGACGTACTATGGCTGATAATGATGATGATGATGATGAAGGACATGTAGAAAAAAGAGTACTAGATGTGTTTGTTGGGCTGTTTTTATAAGGAAATTCTTCGAAGGATTTAGGCCTGATTCTGGAATTAGGACGGGATATCGCCAGGCAGAAAGAATAGGTAATACGAAGGTTAGCTGTCGAAATAATTGGAATGCAAAAATGAATTAGACGCTTTGGTGTGTGAGTAAGTAACGTTTTTAAGCATTCTAGAATAATTCTTTTCTTTGGTCTTATGGTGGTAGTGTGACCTTTGGACCACAAGGTCCTAGGTTCAAATATCAGCTCGAAAAACGTGTATATACCTACAGAATCTGTCCGAAATTGTATTTTACGTTTTACGGTTACTTTACGGAATTTCAAGCCATATAACAGATGAACTATTGGATCTCTCTCTTTATATTTTGATGTGCCTATCCACATTGAAGCAAGAGTTATATTTTTTTATTAATTCAAGTGTTTCAAGAGTTATATTCGTAACCTCTCTTGGAGGTTGGCTCTCAACTCCTCAAAATAATTATGAGGGGTATGAACTAATCCACCTGGAAATAAATAGATAATATGCAGACTGCCTCGGTGGCGTAGTGGTATTGCGTGCGCGGTACGACTATCGTCCTGAGGTCTCGGGTTCGGTACTGGGTCGGGCAAAGTGATATTGGATTTTTCAGTATCAGTCTGGTATTTATGCCAGATATGGTGATAGGCTTGCCCCTTTTATCACATCTGGGACGGAACTACTTCTTCGAAATGAGGTTGTTCTAGTTCGCTAGTGCTCTTCTGCTTACCCCTTCGGGGATACAGACGTGAGCTTATGTTATTTTATGCATGCAGAATTGACTCTTGGTTCAATGAACTTATTTCCGTCTTATGCTGTAACTGTGATGGGACTATTACAACATCGGCATTAAATACAATCGTTTCTGTACTTCAATCTCACTAAACGAGCTCTAATTTGAAAGTTGAAACTGAAACGGCGTGATAACAATTTTAGATTAAGTACAATTCAAATCCAACCAATTTTCGTAAATGGATGTCTATTTTAAAACCTTTTAATCTTGGAATAAGTATCTAGACTGTTTTTGATGTTTGCATTACGTAAGTACTATAAATGTGATATAATGTAGTGCCTCATTATTTATGTTTTTTACAAAGTAGCCTTGAAATTTAGCTTCAGACGAAACCACTCTATTCAAATTAGGCTGGCTGCGTGTTTTTTAACTAATTTAATATTTTGTTAGTAGGTACGTGCTAGACTGGATAGCGAATATGTTACACGTGGAGTAAATTATGTCATACCACTATAATGCGGTTCTATAGAATATATTTATCTTAAACCTCAATTATTGTAATATTTTTTTAAGTCTACGTATATATTACACATAAAAATAAATTTGTTTTTATTTTTGGTTAATACCACCACGCCACGGAGGCAGTCAATTTGTACCATTCGCATAAACTTTAAAAATCATTATGAAAACATACCATTCAATTAAGTCAGACGTTGTCTTCAAAGCTACCTCCTAACGAGTAAATCTCACATCTTTAACTGAGAGTGTTAGCCTTTGTTGACGCATCGTGTCGTTAAGATTAAGACAACCGAGCTCTTATTCAAAATTACGCTAAGAACGCGTAACGCGCGTCATGTTAACTTAATGAAATACGTTTGAAAAATGTTTTTTATGCCATTCTCTTTGAGTTTATATTTTATTGAGCTAGAACTTGCACTTTTGATTTTCTAAGTGTATATTCATTGTGTGTATTTACACAACTATTAAAGAAAACATCGTGAGTAAACCTGCATATCTGAGAATTTCTTCGCAAGAATTTCGAAAAAGGGAAGTCTACCAACCCGTATTAGATTAGAATGGTAAATTAAGGCGATACCCCTCTCACTAATAGAATAGTCCGGTACCCAGCAGTGGGGCAGTAATATCCCAGGGTTATTAGTCGCAGCATATATCGGCTGTGGACTGAGAGGACCTAGGTTCGATAACCAGGTCGGGCAATAAAAAAATCCTAAGTTAATTTGCCCAGGACTGGGTCCCTCATAGGGAGTTGACGTCAGACACGCGTAAAGACTAAGCCAAATCCTCTCTGCAACATGCTTGAAAAAGTCACACACGCCGACCCCACATTAAGATGAAATAAGGGCAGGTATACGGAAGGACTATCTACCGTAAAATCTATAGACTATTAGTACAAGATCTAAATAAAAAGACAATCTATTATTTAGTTCTACATTATACACCTAGAGGTCACTATAAGTAAAAAATTGGATATAACCCCACAGTAACCAATAACTCAGTCATCACAATGGAAGAAATTTTGGTTGCACTTCGCAAGATTCAAAAAGATCTAGACGAACAAAAAAAGGCAATAACGAAGACTGGTGAAACAATAACTGAAAAAGTTACAGCAAATATAAATAAGATTTTAGAAGAAAAATTTAAAATTTGGGAAGAAAACCAAGAACAGCTCAAACAAAAAATAGAAACCCAAGAGCACCGATTACAGGTCTTGGAAAAACAAGCAAGGCAGAGAAATATAGTTTTCTTTGGTATAGAGGAAAATGAGAAATCCTATTCAGATCTAGTAAGCAATGTTATAAACTTTGTTGCCAAATATTTTTCTATAAAATTATACACCAACGACATACAATCAGCTAGAAGGATTGGCAAAAAATGTGAGAGACCACGCCCAATAACAGTAACATACACCACACTTGGCACCAAAATTGAGATTATGAAACAAAAAAAAATGCTTAATGATTCATCATACTATATTAAAGAAGATTATCCCCATTACATAATAGAGAAAAGAAAGTTACTGCAAGAACAAATAAAAATAGAGGAAGAAAAGGGGAATAAAGCTATAATTAAATATGACAAACTGATAATATTGAAAAATAGAGCAAAGAACTCATCAGGAGATAATAGAAAAAGGTACCTCTCTATCTCTCCACAAGAGATCAAAAACCCCAGAGAAAACGTCTCCCACAGTTCCCAAATAGTAAAGAAAAATAAATCTATTTATACGCATACTTCAGCACAGCGATCATCTAGCTTCTCTGAAGGGATGATAAAACCGAGCATACTCAACTTTTTAGTGAATAAAAATGATACAAACCAGGAGAAAGATAGCCAGAGCAATAATAATAAACACATATAGCAATCAACTACACCTCTCTCAAAAAAAGGAAATAGAAAGCATAAACTACAAAGCAAAAAAATACATCTTCCAAGACGGCTGGTCACCGTGGAAGATTACGACCAAAACCCTTCAAAGATAGTATCAAAGGAAAATTCTACAAAGGAAAATTCTACAAAAAAATTTAAATTCGGTGAACCAAAAAAAAATGAACTCTATGTAGCAACATACAATGTTAGAACACTCTCATCACACGAACGCATAATAGAAATGGAAAAAGCACTCAAGGATATTAAATACGACATAATAGGTGTATCAGAAGTTCGTCGCCTCGGAAATAGAATAGAAGAATATGAAGATTTCATTCTCTGCTATACAGGACAAACACCAGGCAAATACGGAATAGGTTTTATAATAAATAAATATCTAAAACAATATCTGGAAAGCTATATTGGCGTATCTGAACGCATAGCGCTGCTTAATTTGAATTTATTGGGCAAGATGATAAGTATAATACAAGTTTACGCTCCTACCGAGGCAGCGGACGAAGAAGATGTTAATATTTTCTACAAAAACATCTGCGAAACCATGGTAATATCATATGAAGATCTAATTCTAATGGGAGATTTCAACGCAAAAATAGGACAACCGCAAATAGATGAATATCTTATAATGAAACAAAACGGATATGGAGTAAGAAACGCTAGAGGTCAAAAACTAATCGAATTCGCTATGCAAAATAAGTTAGCAATTATAAACACTTTTTACAAGAAAAATTCAAAAAGAAGATGGACTTGGCGCTCTCCAAATGGTCAATACAAAAATGAAATAGACTACATCCTAACCAACCAACCACAATCCTTTCAAAACATAGAGACAATAAACACAAATTATCCATCAGACTGCTCAGAGCAAAAATTTCACTTATAAAGTCAATAAAAAGTAGAGCCAGATATACAAACAAACAAAACAGCACACTCAAAAGCGAAGAAGAAATCAAAACATATAAAGAAACCCTAAAATTACATCTATCCGAACTCGAAGTAGATCCAAGTGATACAGTACAAGTTTATCACGACAAAATAGTAAGTCTAATCAGGAAGAGTCTTCAAACGACACGAGAAATAAACCATGCGACTAAAAACCACAGCATTCTAACGGAACGCACAAAAAACTAATAAAAAGGAGACATGAACTACAAAAAACCCATAATAAAACTAGATCCATGAAAAATGAGTTAACAGCTCTATACAAATTAATAAGCAAAAATATAAAAATGGAATATAAGAAACACAGAATAGACACGATTAAAAAACATTTAGAACAAAAAGGAAGCGTAAAAAAGGGATATAAGGATCTAAGAACCAAGAAAACTTGGATCGAAGGCTTGAAAGATATAGATAACAAAACCATCCATAACCGAAAAGATATCATAACCTTAGCAACCAACTTTTACAAAAACTTGTATAATGATACAAGTAGGCATATCAACGAAAACTTCGAATATGAAAGACCTAAACGCTACAATATAAAGCCAATAGATAACACAGAAATGATACAAACGATAATGAAACTAAAATCCGACAAATGTCCAGGTTCTGACGGCATTACCAACGATGCCATAAAGGTCGCCTACGATAGTTTAACCGTTCCATTGGTGGTACTGTTCAATCTGGTATTAAAATCCACAGAGACACCGGTACAATGGTCCGAATCCAATATTATTTTATTGTATAAAAAAGGAGATCCGAAAGACATAGGCAACTACAGACCAATAAGCTTGCTACCAAATATTTACAAACTCTTTTCCACTATAATAAATAAGAGAATAAGTCCGTTACTAGAGCAAAATCAACCAATCGAACAAGCTGGTTTCAGAAAGAATTTCTCCACCATCGATCATATACATACGCTGGAGCTTATTATTGAAAAATATCAGGAAATGCAGAGACCACTTTATGTCGCTTTCATCGATTATCAAAAAGCATTTGATACAGTGGCACACGAAAGTATCTGGGATACTTTAAAATCTCAAAAAGTAGATATACAGTATATAGAAGTACTAAAGCAGATATATAGCAAGAGCTCTAGCAAAATCAAGTTAGAAAATATCGGCCCAAGTTTTCCAGTCAGAAGAGGTGTAAGACAAGGGGACCCCCTATCACCCACAATATTTATTGCAATACTAGAATCCGTTATAAGAAAACTTGACTGGAGAAATAAAGGTTTGTATATTCAAGGCAAATATCTAAACCACCTGAGATTTGCAGACGATTTGGTCTTATTGTCGGAAACAGTCTGTGAACTGCAATACATGATAAAGACACTACACGAGGCTAGCAGGCAAGTAGGTTTGGAAATTAATATTTCAAAAACAAAAGCCATGACCAATCACATCAAGAACAATATTACAATCAAAAGCGACCCTTTAGAATATGTAGAGCAATATATTTACTTAGGCAAACAAATGGGATGTTGGAAATTTCGGCATAGCCAAATAAACAACCGGAGTTATTTATGGATTACCTTTTTTATTAAATTAAGTACAACCACTTGTTACACACTTTTGGAAAAAGAGAGAGCCGACAGTGACGTTTACACAGCTAGTTATTTTAACGTAGTGACATTGACATATATAATTTTTTTTTTTTATGCGTTTAGAAATCAAACAATTCTAACACTGGCCCTTAAACGCAAACTACTATACAATAATAATGCTCTTAAAGTTATTACATACCATATTATTATGTATTATAAAAAAAAATATATAAGCGGTTAGGTACAAAAGAAATTATACAGTTAACATTGAATTTGAAAATTTGCAATGTTTATCTTTACACAGTGGTTTAGTTAACACATCAGCTAACATATTATTAGTAGCTAAATATTTAATTTCGACCACACCATTATTAACAATTTCTTTGATAAAGTGATGACGAATATTGTTTTGTTCTGGAGTGAAACATAAAATTTTTACACAATTTGATAGCAGATTGATTATCGTTATAGATGGTGATTTTAGGCACAGTGCCAAATATCTCAAATAAAAAACTTTTAATGAATAGAGCTTCTTTACATGTGTCAGACAACGCCATGTACTCAGATTCTGTACTAGAGAGAGCGACAGTACGTTGTTTTTTACTTTCCCAAGAAACAATGTTTTTGCCTATAAAGAATGCATAGCCTGTATAGGACCTACGATCTGTATTGTCAGACGCCCAGTCAGCATCAGTATATGCAACAATGTTCATACCACTTTTAGTAAATACAAGACTTGAATTTATTGTACCCTTTAAGTGTCTCAAAACTCTTTTAGCGGCCTTCCAATGAATTTCACTAAAGCAATTATTAAATTGACTGAGGTAACTTACTGCATGACTGATGTCTGGCCTAGTATTGACCGCAATATACATAAGTGAACCAATCAAACCTCTGTAGTCATAAGTATTATCTTTCAGAGTTTCTTTGGATAATTTCAAACCAGTTTCCATAGGTGTACCCGCAGGACTACAATCCTCCATTCGAAATTTCTTTAACAATTTTTGAATATAATTAGATTGGGTTATAGAAATTATAGAGTCTTTTCTGCTTAATTTTATGCCTAATATTTGTTGCGCTGGCCCTAAATCAATTATGTCAAATTCCTGCTGTAATCTTTCCTTTATTACATCTTTTTCTTGAAATGATGGTGAACAAAATACTACTAAATCATCTACATACAATGCTATGATCATATATGAATTGTTTTCAGCCTTAAAGTAAACACATGGTTCAGAAGTTAAATTAATAAAATTTAACTTATCACACAAAATATTTGAAATTTTGTCGTACCAAGACTTTGATGCCTGTTTAAGACCATAAACAGCTTTGTTAAGTTTGAATACCATATTCTCACTCCCTTTAATCACAAAACCTGGTGGTTGTTCCATATAGACTGACTCGTTAAGATCCCCATTAAGGAAAGCAGTTTTAACATCCCAGTGATCAATGGTCATATCTTGCTCCGCAGCCAAGGCAAAAAGCATTCTAAGGGTGGAGTGTCGTACTACCGGTGAAAAGGTTTCTACGTAGTCCAGACCATATTTTTGTGTGTAACCTTTTGCAACTAAGCGAGCTTTAAATTTTAACAACTCACCGTTTCCACCATACTTTTTCTTAAATATCCACTTACACTTCACAGGTTTCTGCTTTTTGTCTCGTTCTGTCAGAGTCCAGCATTTATTCTTGTTAAATGACTCATATTCATCAACCATTGCCTTGCGCCAACTGTCAGATTCTGGTCCATTCAGCGCCTCAGTTTCAGTTTGAGGCTCATCAGAATTACAGTTTATTAGACTCACAAAGTTGGTCATGAATGGATTATCAGCAGCATCATCGTAGTTTAGATCATCGGAGAGCTCGGAGTATTCTGCAGAATCCTCCTCTGGAAGGTAAGTTGGATCCAAAGGATCATCTGCCTCATCACACATCCTTTCACTGTCGGAATCATCTATTATGATTGTACTTGTTCTTTCATTATTATTTATAGTATTCTGCATTAATGTGTCATCAGATATATCAGAACTCATAATTGATGATTCCGATGGTTGAATATCATTATTATTCAAACTAAGATCAACATTCAGTTGATGTTGATTTGAATTATCATCATGTGACATTTTATGAAATTTGTTTTCTAAGAAAACAACATCACGGGCATTTATACAAGTCCTTGAATTATTAGGATCAATAAGTCTATATCCTTTAGACTCTGCATTATAGCCTACAAATATATATGGTTTACTCTTCAAATCAAGTTTCTTTCTATTCTTTACCATAACATATGCTATACAACCAAAAATCTTTAAATGGTTAAGTTTTACCTTCTTTCCACTCCATTTTTCTTCTGGAGTGGTACCAGGGATGGCCTTTGATGGACTCCTATTCTTTAAATAGACTGCGGTATTGACCGCCTCAGCCCAGAAATCATTTCCCAGTCCAGCTTCTCGCAGCATGCACCGAACCTTATCCATGATTGTTCGGTTGGATCGTTCAGCAACCCCGTTTTGCTGAGGAGAATCTGGTATTGTTTTCTGATGTTTAATGCCATTCATCTTTAAGTAATCCTGAAATTTTGAACACATATATTCACCACCCCTGTCGCTCCTAAGTGCTTTTAATTTCTTACCAGTTTCATTTTCCACAAGAGCCTTAAATTGTTGAAAATATCTAAAAGTTTCATCTTTAGATTTTAAGAAATAACAAAACTGTTTTCTTGTGTAATCATCAATAAAACTGAGCATATACTTGGCTCCACTAATAGATGAAGTCTGCATAGGACCACACAGGTCAGTGTGAACCAAGCTTAACACTTCAGTCGACTTCTTAGGGAAGGGCAACCTAGACTGCTTCCCCTCAATGCAAGTTATACACTGTTTAAAATCAGACACACTGTAATTAATACCAGTTGCCATACCTGACTGTAAAAGTTGCATACTTCTTGCGTTGAGATGTCCTAAACGTTTATGCCATACCTCCTGGGATGCCATATGTGTTGCCGCAGCTGATGTTAGTAATGAACACACCTTTTGTTCAGTACAGCTGTTGTCTGACACAGTGTCAAGTTGATAGACACCATTGACCTGTGTGCCGGTAGCTAAAATTTCATCACCATCATAAATAGTACAATAATTTTTGTTAAATGTAACTATATATCCCTTTTGAGTCATTGCACTGACTGACAACAAATTAGTACTTAAATTAGGGACATGATAAGTATTGCTTATAGTCTTTACACTGTCTTTTAAGTTTACTTTCACTTCTCCTAATCCAGCCGTCAACACTTTTTCACCGTTTGCCACACTTACATCCACAGCTTTATTAGGACAGTAGTTTAACATTATCTCCTTATTATTACACATGTGGTGTGTAGCTCCAGAGTCAATATACCATACTTCTCTACTGACATTAACCGACAACGCAGCAACTAGGGCTTTCTCTTTCACTTTACTTTTGGGTTTGTATCTGTCTTGACCATGACTGTGCTTCTCTTTATCCGATGTGGACTGTCCTGTAGTTTGTTTAGCAGGGCAATTTTTGAAGATGTGGCCTGTACGTTTACATTTGAAGCATTTAAGCGGTTTCCGAGTAATTAGTGCTGTAATGCCATCCTGCTTGTCCTCCCTTCTCCGAGTTTCTTCTAACAATTTTGCTGAAACATGCTCGGATGACAACTTGGTACCTGCATTTTCCAGTGCCATAATCAACGGGTCAAAGTCTTCCGTCAGGCCACTCAGCATAATCACAGAAACAAATTCATCATCCAGGGGGGATTCTATCTCGCTCAACTGGTGCGAGACTTCCTTAATTTTGTTTAGGTAGTTCTCCATTGAGCTGTTATCCGACAATTTTGTGCCAAACAAGTTTCTAAGGAGGCCTAGTCTCTTACATAGTCCGCGCCCTTCGTAGGCTTTTTTAAGGTTATTCCATGCTTCGTATGCACTTTTTGCAGAACGAATATAAGGAATCACTGTAGGTTGAACCGACAAAGCAATACGTGCCAACGCTTTTTCCGCCCTTTTTTTGTCTTGGCTGTCTTGTTCCACAAATTCCCATAATTCTTCGTGGATCAATAACATTCGCATTGCGAATTTCCAAGTCGAATAGTTTTCCGATCCCTTTAGTTTTTCAATGGAATTCATTATTTGAGTTGAAGAAGCCATTTTTCGTACACGAGGTGCGACGTTAGTGCAAAATTGTAGTTTCGAGATTTCTTTGCCAATCTGCCCGAAATATTAACGTTTTTGTTGTCCTTCAACCACGCTCTGCTACCATGTTGGAAATTTCGGCATAGCCAAATAAACAACCGGAGTTATTTATGGATTACCTTTTTTATTAAATTAAGTACAACCACTTGTTACACACTTTTGGAAAAAGAGAGAGCCGACAGTGACGTTTACACAGCTAGTTATTTCTTGTTTTATGGCAATTTAAATACATTATGCCAATGTCAAGTTAGGGAAATTGTTTTCCTACATCTAAGTTTTCGCAAGTGCAATGAAGTCGGATGTGTTCGATTTCAAGGCCCTGCAGGAGCTTTGGCGTCAATTCCTTCCAGTTTGATGTTTTTTAGACGATTTTCTCGCAGCGGCGGAATCGAACATGGTCGACCCATCCACCCGACAAAAAGCATCCAAAATCACTTATTTCAAAGCTTCCACATACTGTCCATCTTCGTTGATGTTTATTGCTTAGATACACATCACATTTAAGCCACAAACACAACTTTAGATTAAAATATGAAATCATTAAAATAAGCGACCACCTGCACTGTCAGAATTCCCGCCAAAACAAGCTAGTTATTTTAACGTAGTGACATTGACATATATAATTTTTTTTTTTTATGCGTTTAGAAATCAAACAATTCTAACATGGGATTCAACAGAAATAACAACGAATTAGAAATAGAGAGAAGAATCAAAAATACATGGAACAAGTATAAAGAAGTTTTTAAGAGCGATATGCCCATAATGCTTAAAAGTAAAGTAATGGACTCATGTCTTATCCCATGCTTAACTTATGGATGCCAAACATGGAAGTTTACAAACAAAATAAAGAATAAAATAA
Organism: Clanis bilineata; assembly: GCA_036417725.1. Taxonomy (NCBI): domain Eukaryota; kingdom Metazoa; phylum Arthropoda; class Insecta; order Lepidoptera; family Sphingidae; genus Clanis; species Clanis bilineata. The sequence goes on along the minus strand of CM071154.1, from coordinate 14,638,790 downwards.
TCACATGCCAAAGAGGAATGGAGCGTAGCATGCTAAATATTAAGAAAATGCACAAGATAAGACATACTAAGATCCGATCAAAAACAAAGGCCATCGATGCTCTTACCCATGCACAAAAACTAAAATGGAAATGGGCCGGACATGTGGCGCGTTTAAAAGATCTTCGATGGACACAATTAGTGACAACCTGGAAAGGACCACGAGGAATGCGCCGGAAGGGAAGGCCCCACATACGCTGGGAAGACGACATAAAAAGAATTGCAGGTCCGAAATGGCAACAATTAGCTCAAGACCGGGAGAAATGGAAATCTTTGGAGGAGGCCTTCACCTGAGAGGGGTTCCTGTTACACAAACATAATAATACGTATAATATAAGACAAGCTAGTATTAAGGAAACTTTAAAAATTAATTACTTATAACTTTTTTCCAATTTACCTCTATACTACTAACAGGAAATAAAAGGCTTTTTTATTTTTTTTTTATTTTTATTTATTTATACGGAAGGACTATCACTATCACTACTATCATGACAGGACGGCTGAAATAGCAAACAGTATACTTTTCCATCCCATGTAAAACATTTGTTAATAAATTTGACGTCGCGGACAACAGCTTGTTATTTATATTTAAAGTTAAATGATGAAGCGCGTTACATACTCGTTTTGAAATGTGAGTATACCAAATTAAGGTCAACTTAAGCGCCTCGTGCCCAAATATATCAGTTATTTTAGAACAGTTCTACGTGATAATCGTGTACACGGTAATAAATGCAGGAGTAGGGTGTTTAGTTTATAAGAGGGCATGTTTGGAATATTGATATGGAATTGAGTAGTAAGGTTGAAAGTCGTCTCGGACGCGAAGGTTTGATTCTGAGGCGCTGATGATTCAGCTATTAAAAACAGCCTTTTAAGTTTTTAAATAAATTTTCACATTACCTTTCAGAGTGCCATAAACTATTTTCGACCGAGTTCGAAAAAGGAGAAAGTCCTGAATTCGTCTGTGTTTTTTATATATGTTGCGCGATATCTCCACCAAATGTGGACCGATTTTCAAAATTATTTTTGTGTTCGATAGATCTTATTCCAAGGGTGGTCCGGTTTGGTCATGACCGGATAAGTTTTGAAATAGGTCTGTTAAGTTCTTAAACTTGTGATTATTATCGTCTTCTTCTATTTCTACCAGTTCTTCTCTCACGCCACTGTTCTATAAAAAATCTGCATTGCAGTTTTTCTACGACAAAGCAAAATATAGTTATCATATTTTGATAGAAATGACTGCTACGGTGCTGTAGTTGTATATCGGTATGACTACCATCCTGAGGTCTAGGGTTCGCGTCCCGGTCGGGCAAAGCGATATTAGATTTTTCCGCATCAGCCCGGAGTCTGAAATTTGTGCTAAATATGGAGATAAGCTCGCCTCTATCACATCAGTGACGGAGAAAAGCTCGGCGAATTGTGGGTGTTCTATATCGCTAGTGCATCTCTGGCTACCGCTTCGGGGATAACACGCGTAATTGTATACATATTTCAAGAAGCCATGACCTACGTTGCCTTTACAATCCCATCATATTTATATTTAACATTTGAAGCACACATTTAGTTGGGAAGTGTAATAAATTTGTAACAGGTGTAAAGTAATTTTGAGTGTAGCTGTAACGTGCTAACAGTTTGGTACGCTTGTTGGCGCGCTCTACCGCTGGCTGAATTAATGCTGCTCTCACAGTGTAATTGTTTTTGAGTTGTGCAGAGATTAAGGGATTAGGCTTTTAGAGCTCTGTAGTAGAAGGGTGTTAACGAAAGCCTAGTATCAAACCTATGGTGTATGTTGGTGTATGCCATTAATAGATTAACGGGATAATAATAATGATATCACCGCCGAATGTTCATACACTTAAGGTCGCCTTATGTCGTTTAAGGCCGCTTTATCGGTCAAAATTGTATGGCGAAAATCAATGTAAGGAGCCGTTAAAGTTGAGTAGCGTTTGACCATTCGGGCGTTAGCCCTGTAATATTACTATCCCTCTGCTGGGCACGGGCCTCCTCTACTAATGAGAGGGGTTAGGACTTAGTTTACCACGCTGGCCTAATGCGGGTTGGTAGACTTCACATACCTTTCAAATGCGTTTGTAGAGATTCTAGGATATGCAGGTTTCCTCACGATGTTTTCCTTCACCGCTATAGCAAGCGATATTTCACAATAAAACACACTTAACATAGAAAAGTCAGAGGTGTATGCTCCTTTTCGAGGTTGGACCCGAACCTCCGACACTCGTTTCGGCAGTCCGTATCATTCCCAACTGAGCTATCGCTGCTAATAACGGGATATCTGACAAAAATTATGTTTGAGTAGCTGACCTGGCCACGTGTTGCTGTGGATTGATTAAAATACATTGATTCAATATATTATTGAACTATTCAATGCAGACAAATTATTTCATCGTGGACACACACCATGACACTGGATTTGGTAGATAGGGTAAAGTGGCAAAGTTGCCCCACATTTTGATAAAGTTATTATTTCTAATGAAAACCATGTCTTCATAGATACATATTGAAACAAGACATCAGAAACTCGAGAGAGGATTAATAATATTGAGATAATAAAGTCATCTTACGTAATTCTTAACCATTCACAAAACATTCTAGGGTGTAAATTGTAATAATCGCCGTCGCATTGTAATAAATGTTTAATGGGGGTACTGAAGTTTGAGATCAATTTTTTTGTATGGAAACTTGCTCTTCTATAGTTAGTAATATTAAATCTCTTTGGTTGCGCCGATCCTATATAGAAATAGAATAAGGGCAGATAGAAGAAGATTAAAATGAGACTTCTTAGACAAAAAAGAAATAAAAGTTACTCGTACTATATGAGCAACCTTAATCACCAAACTGCCTCGGTGGCGTGGTGGTATTTCGGTACGACTACGGTTCTAAGGTCTCGGGTTCGATTCCCGGGTCGGGCAAAGTGATATTGGATTTTTCTATATCAGCCCGGAGTCTGGAATTTGTGCCCGATATGGCGATAGGCTCGCCCCCTATCACATCTGGGACGGAACTAAGCTCGGCGAAATGTGGGTGTTCTAGTTCGCTAGTGCGCCTCTGCCTACCCCTTCGGGGATACAGGCGTGAGCTTATGTTATGTTATGTTATGTTAATCACCAAACCAATATCGCATTTCAACACAGCGGTTATTTGAAAATCTCACTTATAACCCACAAGTTCACACAAACACATACATTACCGAACCACTCATTTATCTCTAGCTATTAGCTAACTAGTTTCTGGATTTTAGCACTGCACTAGTTGAAGTGACAACAGTATACCAACTGTTCATTTATGTTCACCAAAAAGATTAGGCTGAGATCTATAGAGCGAGCGAGTGGATTTGGATTTTTTAAATCGAACTTCGACTTAGTCCCAGAACAGACAGGTGACCCATCTGTTCGTTTGCCAGTCTCTGCTATAAAAAAAAATAAAAAAGTAGTCCGAGCAATTTTTCACTAGAAAAACAGACTGATAGGCAGAGCAAAGAAAAAATGACTCGGAATAAGTCAAAGTTTGATTTAAATATTCCAAATCCTCACCGAGTTCGTTTCTTTGACTTCGACTTAGTCGTAGTTCGCTCTATAAATCTCAGCCTTAATACTACTTATTACTCTACTACTACGAATGAGAGGGGTTAGGCCTTAGTCTACCACGCTGGCCTAATGCGGGTTGGTAGACTTCACATACCTTCGAAATTCCTGTGAAGAAATTCTCGGGTATGCAGGTTTCCTCACGATGTTTTCCTTCACCGTTATAGCAAGCGATATTTCACAATGAAAATACACTTAACATAGAAAAGTCAGAGGTGTATGCTCCATTTTGGGGTTGGTCTCGAACCTCCGACACTTGTCTCGGCAGTCCGTACCATTCCTAACTGAGCTATCGCTACTATACCCCCCCCCCACCCCCCTCTCATTCGTAGAGGAGGCCCGTGCCCAGCAGTGGGACAGTAATATTACAGGGCTAATATTATTATTATTATTATTTACTCTACTACTGTTTAATGTATCTGATGTTTAGTGAGGTCTTAACAACAGTTTATGTATTCGACAAATAGGTAATGGTACTAATGTTATACATATTGATACTGGCAAACCAGTAGGTGGGTTATCTGACTGTAAGTGGTCTTCCGGAATCCAAGAATTATGTGTGCATTGCTAACTTTAAGGAGGGAAATAAGAGTTTGGGAAGGGATGAGGAAAATTGGGAAGTAACTAATCGGGAATCAAGTGCTTTTTTGACTGTCAAATAAAAGAGAGACTGTCACCGATTTTTGTGAGACTTTCAAATCCAAAATACTGGAAGCCCATTAAAACTTCTTGTTACTTAAAAAATTGATCCTCTTACAACATAAAGTAAAGCTATTTCCCTAACTTACGTCTTTGTACCTCAACTGTGCCATATACCGACGAATTGCGATCCCCAACTTGTTCCCACCGACTGCCAATATCGCTAATTGAGTTACTCTCCTTCGTACCGCGGAAATATTGGTTGTCTATTTTTTATTCGGTTTCATAAATTTTGATTTATACGGCGGCATCGAGAGCACTATCGCGCCGCGGGCGGGTTATCGTGAATCACGCTGATATATCGTGAAAGTTGGATGAATTCGCAAAAAACAAGAGGAGTATGTTGGAATCTGTTCTTTGTTACATAATCAGATGTACAGATGGTTAATATAGAACTCACGTTCTTTACGTTGTGTCCGATATGGTCATAGGCAGTGATCACTTAACATCAGGTGACCAACTTGCTCTTTTGTCCCCTCTTCTAAAAAGGCTCTCCCCACAACGTCTGGGATGGAAATTACATAACATAAGCTCACGCCTGTATCCCTGAAGAGGTAGCAGTGGCGCACTAGTGAACTAGTACTCCCACATTTCGCCGAGCTTAGTTGCGTCCCAGATGTGATAGGGGGCGAGCCTATCGCCATATCGGGTACAAATTCCAGACTCTGATCTGATATGGAAAAATCCAATATCGCTTTGTCCGACCCGAATCGAACCCGAGACCTCAGGACATTAGTCGTACCGAAATACAACCACGCCACAGATGCAGACTTCTTTCGAGTTCTTCTATACATTGTGCAGTGATCACTTAACATCAGGTACCTATGCATCTTGCTCTTTTGCCCCCTCTTCTAACAGGCTCACCCTCTGGGACGAAAATAAGCTCGGTAAAACGTAGATTTGGTTCCGTTTTTACGACCAGCTATACTATAATACAAATGAATGATTAATACTCATAGACCAAATACCCTTTCCTAATCCCCAGTCCTTTCATGTAATTTACATCAGAATATCAGGTAGACGACGTTTTATCTCGGGAAAAGCTACCACAATATTAAAGCCAGTTTTATATAATCACAAGTTTAAAAACTTTACGGACCGACTTCAAATCAGATCGTGACCAAATTTATATGGGACAACCTATGAAATAAGCTCTGTCGACACAAACAGAATTTTGAAAATCGGTCCACATTTGGCGGAGATATCGCGTAACATACATAAAAAAAACACAGACGAGGACCTTCTCCTTTTTGGAAGTCGGTCGATAAATGAGGCACTAAATTGCAATCTTGATGAACATAAAATTAAGCGTAGTTTTTTAAAATCATTTTATTAAAGCGTAGGTTATTAAAAACACCTCAGAGGGGGTTGACGTAAGGCAGGCGGCCGGTCGTAAAAACTAAGCCAAGTCCTTTCTGCAACAGGCTTGAAAAAATATGTTACGCCGACGGCCGACCCCACATTAAGGTGGGATAAGGTCGCAGGAAGTCGCTGGATGCACGCCGCTTCTAACAGGTCGATCTGGAAATCTTTGGTGGAGGCCTATGTTCAGCAGTGGACGTCCTATGGCTCATGATGATGATGATGAAGGGCAGGTAGAAAGAAAGAAGATTACTATGATACTTATTTAAAAATAAATAAAAAGAATCTCGCTCTCAACTACACTGGTCCAGACTAATCTAGAGGTAGTAAAAGGACCACAAACCAACCTTCAAAAAGAGAACACTGCAAGCTAATTGATACACATTCCATCTCATATAATTTATGAAATGTAGTTTATATTCCGTCATGTCTAGAACAGACTTGCCACATTAACTACATCCACATTGGGAGAGTTTATGCAATAATTCAACATACTGTCCTGATTCCGCTTGATGGACACGCTTCTTGGACAATGTACATTGTTCAAAACTATTCTTAAGCAAAGCTTAACATTTTACCAGAATACTCCAAAATCTGACTAAGAGCGACTTGCACCACTATTACTAACCTACAGTTAGTCCTAACCACTATATATTGATATTCAATTCATTACATGTAATAAATTGTGCCATGAAATGTAATTTATATATTGTTTTCAATTTAATTTGAGGTTAGGACTAACTGTAGGCTAGTAATAGAAATGCAAGTCGCCCTAAATATACCAAGTCACACCAAGAATAATATCTTTACTTTTAGAATTATAATTGATACTTCTAAAATTTAGGATCTGCACTCAGTTTGACGTATTGAATTTCACAAGTATTGATAAACTAGGAATTAATAGTAATGTTGAAGGTGGGGACAAAGAAAATAAAGAAAAACTATATTTATTAATTAAGTCAGATATGATATAGATGGAAAGAGACGACAGCATTACCAAAAGACTATTGATTGAGATACATGAGGAAGACAATAGACATGCATAAAGTTATAAAGTAATGTAAATCAGAAATGGCACAATCTAGTATCCACAATTATTAATAGAAATTAATATTGACAAGAAATTCAAATCAACATTTGAAATTGATGAAAAACCTCGACTTCTTTAAAACTGATAAATGCGAATAAGACAACGAATAATTGAATTAATAAAAGCTCTGAAATCAATTAGATTATTGTTAAATGTATTTTTACGATTGTATAATATGAATATCAATATTTTTACTATTAGATAATATATTGCAGCAATGAACAAAACACTGCCTTATAAAGTGTTTCGGAAATCCGATAATGGTTTAAAATTCAGATACCACTCCGTTCGTACTGTAGTCGAATTCAATATCACAACTTGAGAACCATGTGAAATATCTCAATGGAATGAAGACAAAGTTAGCTCCAGTGTTATTGTATACAACCTGTACAAAGTTCATATCGATAGCTTTAGTTTGGAGTTAAATCCGGACAGACAAACTAGTAGAGAATTATTATTATAATTGGATTAATTTGTAGAGCTAGTAATTGAAGTGATGTTGTGAGTATTATATTTGTCGGCGCAATATCACGAGCTTCAGGAAGAAGCACGTCCTATTTTACAATATTCATTTATTTTAGTTGCTACACTGCTAAGTTGTTATAAGATTCTTAAATGTTAAATTATCGTTATAATTAACTCTTTGACATTCAATATTTGGTATTTAGTAAGTAGTTGCAAATGTGTACCTTATGAAAGGAGCAATTCGAGACAGTCGTGCTCGGGCACCCGGACTGTCAACATCCCCAATTAGAATGTGCTGTTGTGCACCGTCAATAAACAACTTAATGCATCTTAATGTTTAGTTTTGGATAAATAAGATGAGTAAGCATCACTATATTAAAAGTGATGTCAGCTTTGCTCCATTTGCACCATTTTTAAAAACGACATTAGCATAGGCCCTCCGTCATATTGATTCTGTAATTTTTAAATTATTTAAAAGCAGTAAGGTAGATACGCCACTTGATTGGTAAGTGGTCATCTTTGGTTACCGTTATCCACGGACATCAACAAAGCCAGGGTAGTAAGACATTGCTGCCTAATGTAGAAAGGAAAGGAAGATTGGGAAGTGAAATACCAAACATATTGGGACAATTATTTGGGATATTTTTGGACAAAATATTATGTTATTATAAATTCAAACAACATTATGCTTTTAATATTATACAACTAAAATATTATCTAGATTCCAGAAATATCTCAATTATATGAAAATTATAAAATTAGAACACAAAGGAGAACAACGACTCAACAACGGAAGAAAAGCAGAGTTTGGTAAAACTAGAAACTAACTCAAAGGAATCGGGATCAACAAAGCGAGTGAGTACTACAGAAGTACAGACAATCGATATCAAACACAAGTTTGGAGTTACGATAGAGGCAGGTTGTGGCATGTGTTGTGAAACTTGCGCGTCCGGGTGTACGCAACTGGGTTAATTACTCGTGTATTGGTACAGCGTCTGTTTGTGCGTGAAGTTTTGAGTTGTTTGAGGGCAAAAAGTGAATAAGCAAGAAAGATTTAGTAGCCAAGTCTTTCTGATGATAACGAAAGAATTTATAATGGTGACACATCGATATATTATTTACCTAGATGCACAGTTGACGCTCGGAAAATGGGATAGCAAAGAAGTGCTTAAGCACTCCTTTTCTCTACAGTTGGACGCCGATAGAATTCTAAATTTGAAAATTCAAATTTAAGAACGCTTGATCATTTCGTTTAAAAAGCTACTTTATAACACGTGCATAGGGTTATATTTGTGTTTGATTTAATTAGAACTTGTGATCATTTTCTTTGTTTTATTCCTGAAACCACTTTTTAGGACGATATTTGCAAGAACTGCAGGTCAATTCTCTAAGAAACACCACAACGTTGCGATCGACGACGAGCTCGCGCAGTGCACATCGTTGAGATCGACGGAGCGTTCAACGTTGTTAGGTCTAAGAGAATACCATTTTCCATACATTTATGTCAAACGCCTCGCTCGAGAGAGCTAGTTCGCATAAGCGCCATCATCACGCATAGCGCTATTAAGTGCGCTTCGTACCTTGCTGAATACAAAAATGACAACATCGTTGCCGCAACGATGCCGCAACGTTGTTTTCACAAATGAAACCTTAGAGAATCGACCTGCAGTGCTTACATAACATAAGCTCACGCCTGTATCCCCGAAGGGGTAGGCAGAGGCGCACTAGCGAACTAGAACACCCACATTTCGCCGAGCTTAGTTCCGTCGCAGATGTGATAGGGGGCGAGCCTATCGCCATATCGGGCACAAATTCCAGACTCCAGGCTGATATGGAAAAATCCAATATCACTTTTAGGGTATAATATATAGATGTGATGACAGGTCAGCCAGTTAATATCAAGCAACTTCAACCCGATATAATTACTCCAGATACAATCAGGTTTGGAGTAATGTATTTGTCTATACTAGAAAAACACACCTGATGAATAAACAAAACATAGAGCGCATGATATAAAAGTTTATTTTTTAGTACTAGGTGATGCGTTGTGTAATGGTTACAATAACAGACATGGCAGGCAAATTGCAATTTTCTCGATGCGTTTTCATCAATACACAATGTGAGTAAAGTATTTCTGTGTTATAAGAATATATTATATATTTTTTTTATACAATTATATTATTTTTTAGTCTCTAGTTCGTATCGAAGTTCTAACGCGATAACAAGAAAATATGGTCTCCAGCATTGGGCTCTCTGATTCAAGTGTCGTTTTGCGTATTTTTCCTTGTACACTTCTCTCTTCCAAAATCTCACTAGCTTTTTAGATTATGTTACTACTACCTTCCATCTGCTGCATTTCTTTACACTAGATCATATATTTTTTCTGGTATCTTTTACTTTTCTGGTATTTCCTAGTCATCTTTTTCTAGCATTATCCTAAGTGTTTGTGCTATCGTGCCTATTTGTTTCAAACCTTTCGAAGCATGAACTATTTTATTTCGTTTTAAAAGTACCTTTATTTTATTTTGAACAGCGGCCTGAGCAGGAAAATTTCTGACAACCGTAAATGTATTCGAACTCGATGCGCGTCTATGAAATTTGTATGAAATATTAACCAAACGTCATCAGTGCGCAGCGAACTCGAATACATTTACATTTACATTAGTTTTTCCTGCTCGGGCTACTGAACTAAGGATATTCAGTATTAAATTATTTGTGTTATTTACCTTTCTAGTAAATACACTTCTATCTACTTACCTATGTCCGCTTTAATCTATAAGCCTGATGGTATAATTTGTCACCCTAAATCAATTGCCCCTAATTTCAAAATTTAACATTCCATGTCCCACATGTGTTTCAAAGCATGTGCCAGGAATACTTAGTTCCTTAACCTTAAACTTAGGTCTAATTATATTTAGACTAAAGTCAGTCTAAGTTGCCCTGAGCTTAGATTTAATTATGTAAGTTGTTCCGTTAAGCGAGTTGTGGGTTCAAGGCGATGTTGAGATACTCTAGTGTAAACACTATTGGGAGTTATTATTCCTACAGTTTATTTATTTATTTATTATCAGGAAAGCACAGACTAATAACATTATTAATAGCAAGTATAGCTTACAATTTAGCTGACAACAAGCTCTCACAAATATTATAGACAAATTAAATGAACACTAACCGCCGAATGTTCATACATTTAAGGTCGCCTTAAGTCGTTTAAAGCCGCCTTATCAGTCAAAATTGTATGGCGAAAATCAATGTAAGCAGTCGTTAAAGTTGAGTAGTGTTTGACCATTTGGCAGTAATAGTCGTTAAAACAATAGGTAATCTTATAGTATGTAGCTAAGAATTAACAAAAATGGAATGATTTTTTATTCGCATTTATTTTAGTTATGGAATAAGGCCGCGTCGCCAATGTGATCGGTTAGGAGAGTATTTTTCACCCAACTTGCAATAAACAATAGTTTCTAAATTAGCTCGATGTATGCATATTAAATTTATAATAATATTAACCTAAGCTCGATGAGAATCGATTACAAATATTATGCTAATTTGTTACAAGATATACCGTGAGGTCACTGCCAAAAATAATAAATCCCATAGGCTATGATTTATTTCGTTGATCCTTAGTCTAGTTGGCGGTTATATGTATATCCTTTAGATGAAATTCCAGATCGGATCAAAAATAAAGCTCTCGGATCGGATCTTCTCTGCAAAAAAACCGACGCCACATTGAAGTGGAAATAAAGGCAGGTGGATGCCACCATTGTGGCAACTGCCGCGAGGACACGGCCCAACACACTCTTCAGGAATGCCCAGCCTGGGTGGAGGAGCGCAGCGCTCTCACAGCAGTCGTCGGAGGCGACCTCTCGTTGCCGGCCGTGGTGTCCGCCACGGTCGGCAGCCGGGGGTCATGGCGTGCGATGGTCTCCTTCTGCGAGCGCGTCATCTCGCAGAAGGAGAGCGCCGAGCGGGATCGTGAGCAGAACGATCCCGCCCGCCGCCAAAGGAGACGAAGGAGACGTCGGGTGGACGACTGACCGGCGTCTCCCGCCCTGTGGAAAGGGGGCGTTTGGAGAATTCCACCACGGTATCCCCTGCCTGTCGTAAGAGGCGACTAATAGGGCCCTTCCGGGGTCGCGGGCGTACAGCGGGGGATGTGCGCCCCTTTTAGTACTTTTGTACATGCGGCCCCGGGACGGACGGCAGCACGGACGGTCGGCCTCGTGCTGCCGTAGACGCCGAGGGCGTCCTTCGGCGGCGGGGGCTTATGAGCCCCCCCCTAAATTGGAGACGGGCCGCAAGGCGGCACCGCGCAGGGGCGGTTCCGGTAGCAATCCGAGTCTATCTCCGGATACCCCGGGACCGCCCCACTAAAGCGCCGAAGAAGGCCACCGCGGGGTTTTTAGTCGGTATTGCCGGTGTAGGGTGTATATAGTGATAGGGACTCGGCCCAGCGTCGCCCGGATGTCGACCATCTCTCCCGGGCATCACGGCGCTGGGTCGTAAGACCGGCGAACCCGACATACCCGCCGCGTCCACCCCCCCGGGCGCGGCGGCAGTGGTAAAACACTTTTCCCCGCGACAAAAAAAAAAAAAAAAAACTTGGAAACCAAAATACACTATGATAATTGTCTTTATAACGAAGTTCAAAATTCCGCACCGCCACTCAAGCTCTACCACAATGGTCATTAAACTCTAAGCCCTCACTTAAAGTTCATTAAAATTCCCGAAATCTAAGCCATTCAGAACAACCGACCTCTAAACAATCATTACCTATCATTTTGAATGTAAAGTATCTTAATATACACTGTTCTGTTACGAGAGACACTTTGGAGCGAAATCGCGAGAATTTTCCCCGCAGTCAAGTGATTTTCAACTCTACCACTTTTGCATTACGTCCATTTCCGATTTAAAGTGGTGTCAGAGGGTGATTATGTAAATAATGTTGTAATGACGTCATCAAATGCGACGCCGTTTAGGGTTGATGCGAATGTAGGTTTTAATAAAAGTTCAAATGTATTCAAAGATTTCCGCGATCGAAACGGTCCCGCTTAATTTTGTCGGGTAATATCAGGTTTTATCATAAATTGTTATAAGTGGGTCCTTATAGGACTGGTTTATGGTATAAGCCTGTTGGAACAAACTTTATTAAGAAATGAGCCAATAAGTTTTGCCTTCGTTGCTGGAATTTTGAGAAAAAACTGGTCCTGTAATTGCGGTAATGTAGAGATTTATGCGACCATTTTTTTTCGTATCACATATTTTTTATTTTTTTTATAACAGAGGCTGGCAAACGAGTACAGAGGTCACCTGATAGTAAGTGATCTCCACTGCCCATAGACACCCAAGAAACAAAAAGAATTATGGGTGCGATGCCGACCTAAATGGAGGGGGAATTGGGATTGGGAAAGGGAGGGGGGAATTGGGATTGGGAAAGGGAGGGGGGAATTGGGCCACCGGAATTTCCTCACTGAACGTAAATCAGCAGCGAACTGCCATATTATGTCGGTTTTCTGAGAGACAGTGGTATCAAACCGGTCGAGCCGGCCCATTCGTGCCATAGAACTGTCTACAGCGTGGCTCTACCACTCAGATAATACTTTTTAATTCAAAATTGAATGGTATTATAAGCTCACGCTTAAATATCTCCGATGGGAAAGGCAGAGACGAATTAGCGCAATAGAATTTTGCCGCTTATTTCCGACCCAAATCCCAAACTCCTGGCTGATACTGAATAGAAAAACCCAAAATCTGAGCACCTACTCTCACCTTCTTATCTCCTATAACTAATTCATGCTAGTGGTTGCTCAGTGGTTTATATTCGACCATTATTCATAAATACAGATGTTGTATAAATAATGTATATTGGATAAACAATTCACATTTCTTCAAAATTTCCACATCAATTATTCCAAAGTACAAATACGATTAAATTACAGATTAATTTATTAATTCAAGCGAAGTCGCCGACACGATGATTCAAGCAATGATTCGCCAGAAAGATGATTGATTGCAAGTTTTAACTTGCCTTATCCGCGATTTCTATGCTCCCATTATGTCCACTAATCGCTGTGATATTTGACTAAAGCATTGTATTTATTATGATTAATACGTTTCATAGAACTATTTGTTCGCCGAATTAATCCTTAATCTTGCTTTAAAGAATGAAAAAATATTTTTGTGAATTTATACTGATTTCAACATAGTACCAACATAGAAATTACAAAAAATAGGGGCCTCGAAAATGGACATTGCAAAGTAATTACTAAAAATTATTTCATACATGAACGATAATAAATAAATACATCCAACAATCACACACATAGTCCTGACTCCTGAACTGTGTTGTGGGTCAGAAACTACGAGAGACTTTCGGTATTACAACACCAAAACAAAACCCGAAACAAATATATATCTTGTGGGTGCAAACAAATATCTGTGGGTCACAAAAAAAATCTCAGTGCAGAAATTGAACCCACGGCTTCGCCTTTTGCAGCCGGCTTGTCCCCCGCTGCACCACGGTGACTATATTTGGTTATAGGTGAGGCTGTGATTTTAATACAGGTCTTTTAATTTGGACTTAACGTATTTAAAACTTCGGACTTTGGACTTAACGTATTGAATAGATCATTTTATAAATCAAGAATAAAACACAGACAAAAATGCGACCTCTGTTACTACAATAAAACACAAAGTCACTTAACCCCTCCGGTCCAACTTGCACGTCATAAACTAAACAAAGGTGGCAAACATCACAAAGGGTTCTGTACAATGAAAAGAAATAAACCAATGACAAAGCGCACGCTTATCTATGAGATGAAAATTGCTGTAGAAACCACTTAGCTTTGTCTCCGGCGACTGTTTCTAAGTTAGGATGACGTGTGACTTTGTAAATCCATATTATAATGCGAAAATAGCTTTGTCCATCTGTTACGTTTACGTAGCTAAATCGGTGAACAGATTATGATAAAATATGGTTGTACCTTCATGCCATACTTGAGCTCTAGGGAAGGATAGGTAACCTCTATTGTCTCAAAACAAACGACCTAAAAATCTTTAATAAAGGCGCGTCTCCTGCAAATGTTTTTACAAACAAAACACAAAAACACTACACAATACAAGGTGTTTCACTGTCTCTTGCTCATGTGACAATGGACCATAGGCAAAAAAATTGAAACACTAGTTTTGTGTAGGCGTTTGTGTAATTAGTTCTTCTTAGTTCAGAAGACGTGGCTTAAGTAAAACAATAAACACAAGTTTAAAAACTTAACGGACCGACTTCAAATTCGATCGTGAACAAATTTATAAGGGACCACCCGTGAAACAAGATCTATCGAACAAAAAAATAATTTTGAAGATCGGTCCACATTTGGCGAAGATATCGCGTAACATACATAAAAACAGACAAATTGAGGACCTTCTCTTTTTTCGTCGGTAGAAAATGAAATGTAGTTGCTTTATTGACATAATTGTGCTACAGTATAGCTCTACCATTCCATACCATATTTTATTTTTATGGGCAGGTACAAAGAAAATATTTTTTGATGTTTCACATATGCCAGGTGTCCCATGACGGTTCAATTTTTGGATACAAATTCAGGAATACTGACGTCATAAACAGAACTTCAAACCTCTGGTGTATGGATACTACATTTTAAGAAACATTACCCCGAGTTTGTAAGTGACTTGGCAACTTCCCGCCTGGCAACGGAGATCGATGACTAATTCTCGAAGGAGCAACGCTCTAACAATATACCAATCTCACTTCACAATAAGCAGGGCTTAATGAATAATATCGGAGGTCGATGTATCAAAATTGAAGAAGATTACTTGTAGAGTCTAGATAACAAGTTTGGTCTTTTGATCTTTCAGTTTATTACTTCAGACGATAGTTTACATATCTAATTATAATAAATATATAATAACTGCACCCACTGTCATACACATAATCCTGAAGCCACACTAAGTTTATCCTGTATTGTGGGTACCAGGAACTACGAGAGACGAATGGCCGGTTGCGAAACAAGAGACCGCGGGTTCGATTCTCGCATCGAGACAAACATTTGCGTGATTCTCAGATATTGGTACCAAGTGTAGGTTTGTAGGACCGTAAGTCCTTCGTAGCTTCTGATACCCACGATACAGGTTAAACCTAGTGTGGGGTCAGGACTATGTGTATGACTGCTGCGTGTATTTATTTATTCTCCACACTTAAATCTACTATTACTCTTATAAAGTAGTTTTAAATACATATTTACTATCATAGTATTCCACACATTATTGTTTTGAAACAGTTTTAAATGTAAAATTTTAGTGCAATGAATATGTTGAATATGGCTATACACTAACAGATCCCGTTATCAGACCTGCCCCACAGTCCGAAGATCTCCCACACCAGGCTTTCAGCACAGGTTCGAACTCTAACTCTTGTCCCTAGCGATAGTTCAATCTGAGGTCTAAGCCTCCTAAAAGGCATCTGTGATCAATCACAGTCAAATCAATATATTTCTTACTAGAGCACAAGTGCCAGCTATAATTTCAGGTGAAGCTGTAAAAGTAATTTTAGTTAACAGCACAAATCCATTAGATAAAAATTGTGATTTTTCATTGAGGTTGAGAGTTCAGAAAGGCGCGAGGCATCGGCGATTCTTTAAGAATATTCGTTCTATAAAGGTTCGATAATTACAATAAGGGTTAATTGCAATTAATCCCACTAATTTCATATATTTAGTGGGATAATGGACCACTCACATTAGTCGTAAGTGAACCATCTCCCACAAATTGACGTCTAAGCGCCTGCTTTACGAGGTGCTCGGAATGACGTCATTCAAAAAAACATGAGTATTCACGTAATGGAGAGATATTGAATGGGCTGAATAGCGCAGGCATTTTCTGCGGCCTTTGTATGGCCAATTTGTTTTTATTATAACTGTACGTGGTACTGAATTGATGCGTTTCCAAACATTAAATGTAATTTGTTAATAGATTAACCCCTTTATTCATAATAACTTAGTAGAGCGTAATAAGACCGCAATAGTACACATCATAAAAATTTTATTCATAATCGTTCAATAGCGTTAAAACATTACAACGTTCGATAGTGAAAACATGGCCGATTTCGATCAGCTGTTTCAAGTTTGGTGTTCTTTCTTAATGATATTAATTTTGTTATAGTCTAGGACCCCATCTAAGATTGATATATATTTTTATTGATTGTTTGGAAACAATTAATAAAAAATATATAGCCAAGACTTCCTATCTGTTTCAAAGCTTGCCAGAGATAAAAATAATATATTTTCTGTAACCAGCAACATTGTACTCGATAAGTACATATTAGTTTTCTTTTTGCTAAACTAGGCAAAAGTAGGGTTATGGTTTCGATAAGACCAAGATTTCATTATGCATAAGGGGGTAAGTATTTTAATGCCTCGGTCACGTACTTGTACTGAGTGCATGGTGCAACTCCGCCCTGAGGTCTCGGGTTCGATCCCCGGCTCGGGCAAAGTGATATAAGTTTTCAATTTAGTATCAGACCGGAGTTTGGAATGTATACCCGATACGGCGATAGGCTCGTCCCCTATCACATTTGGGACGGAAATAAGCTCGCATCATTTCTAATTAACACAGAATTTACATTATATTTAATTACGTTTATATAAACATGGTTCGCCTAACGAAGATTAATTATTTCCTAAATTGATTTTTAATTATCCGTTCAAAGCTTTCGTGTAAATTACTATCGGCTTTGATAATGGGGAATTAGCTGTGATTATGAAGACGAGATTGTCTGTAATTTGGTATGCTATATATTAGAGGCATACTTGAATTGAGATAAACATAACATAACATAAGCTCACGACTCTGCCGCTCTTCTCTTTCTTTCTTTCTACCTCCCCTTATCCCACCTTAATGTGGGGTCGGCGCAACACACTTTTTCAAGCATGTTGCAGAAATGATTTGGCTAAGTTTTTACGACCGGCTGCCTGCCTGACGTCAACCCCCTCTGAGGGGTCCAGTTCCGGGCAAATTAAATTAGAAAATTAGCTTGGCCCGACCTGGGAATCGAACCCATGACCTCCCGGTCCACAGCCCATACATGCTGCCACTAGACCAAGGAGGCGACAGACCAAGGAGCCGCCGCCGCTCTTCTCTAAAACTCCTAAAAAAATCACACAACGAAACGCACCAGCTGCCGGTCATCGGCATCAAACCGGTCGAGCATGGTAGTGGTGGTGCATTCGGGCTGTAGACCTGTCTACAGAGTAGTCTTATTCATAAAAACGGATGATTAAAGTTTGATGAATACAAGCCAAAATGCATAACTTTAAAGATTTATACTCAGTGCTAAAAATCCTTCTTTCGATATCAAAGATTAAAAGAAATTCAAATTACTAAAAAATCCTTTTTAAACTCGCAATTAATTAAAGTACATTTTATTTTGTCATTAAGTTAAATACCTTTTCCATTACACTGGATGGGACAAAAGAATGGTTTTAAAATCAGTCAAACAGTATCTTTTGTACTGAAATGTCTATTTTAGATATCTGAATAGGCAAAGCTGAACGACCAAGTCGCCACGAATCACTGAAAGCGCTTCAAAGGAATCCTTTCATATTTAAAAATGATCGCCTCGCTGATTTGCCTGAACTAGGGTTGAGAAATGAGGTCCTGGGTTTATTTCCCAGGTCGTGAAACCATAATAGCGACTGAGTTTTTTGTTTGAGTAAACTCTTAGGACATACGACCTCATAAAGGTCGCAGGAAGTCGCTGGATGCAGGCCGCTTCCCTCAGGTCGATCGGGAAATCTTTGGGGGACGCCTATGTCCAGCAGTGGAAGTCCTGTGTGGACGACTGTTGAAACTCTTAAGGCTCATGTTTTTTTTAGAAACACTACACACCAACACCTACACAAATTATGATTTTGCTACATATTTTTGTCTATGGGCCATTATTCCATGAGCAGGAGACATCAAAAAACATTGTTTTGTGTAGGTGTTTTTGTGTAGTGTTTCGAGAAAATATGAGCAAAAAAGGCGCCTTCAAGTGGCTGCTGTTCTTAAAAGGTTTTTTACATAAAAGAGCGGGCAACGTAGGTTACGTTGTAGACAATCATCGTGCACAGATTCCAGACTCCTGGCTGATACTAAGTAGAATAATCACAAGTTTAAAAACTTAACGGATCGACTTCAAATCCGATCGAAACCAAATTTATATGGGACCACCCTTGAAATAAGCTCTATCGAATACAATACAGTACACATTTGGCGGAGATATCGCATAACATACATAAAAACAAACAGAAGAATTGAGGACCTCCTGCTTTTTGGAAGTCGGTCAAAAAATACAGATGAATTGCGGACCTCCTCCTTTTTTGAAGTCGGTCGAAAACACAATATCACTTTGCCCAACACGGCGATCGAACCCGAGACTTCAGGACGGCTGTCGAACCGCCCACGCAACACAACTTTGCCACCGAGGCAGTCGTGAATTGAGGTTAAGTGATAACGTAATCGATTCCCGAAATTATTTTGTTTGTTCGGTTATTTAGTTAGTTTTGTTTTATGTCTCTGCTGATTACTTTTAAAAGTTGTCCAATTTAGTTGGGTTTTGTGGTATTATCGAGTATCCATTAGGCCTGCCCTCGAGTTTATCTTACTTTTGCTTCGATAATGTTGATATCAGAAATAGAATTCTTTTCCAATGCGAAATGTTTTTCACATTTTGATCGACGACTTTTCGTAACTCTAGTAACGATTTTTGTATTCTATATTTATTCTTTATTTTTATGATTTTTTAAATAAATAAAATGGAATAAAAATCTTCATTGGTCACGTACGCATATAAAAGGCACTTATTATAGGTCTAAACAAGCTATATTGATACATTATTTATATTATACCGATAGCGGTATAATATAAATAATGTATCAATATAGCTTGTTAATCTGTCCTGCCTGTCTTCTAATGCATAGGCATTAGAAGACAGGCAGGCGTATGGACAGAATAACAAGGATTGAGCTATGATAGGGTGATATGGGAAGACAGGAACAGAATGAAGGGGATTGTGGTTTGTAAAAAAGTGAATATGTATTGTAAAGAGTTAGTAAACTTTAACAAAAACTTAAAACCGACTTCAACATTTTCACACATTTAAGACCACATCTTCAAAACCACTGAACCGATTTTGATAAAACTTGCACTATACCCTAAGTTGGAAGATACCTAGATTCTAACAAAACTAATAAAAAGATTCATCGCAATCAGATCCATAGTTTCTGACATATACGTGGACAAACATAAGAAATTTGGCATTTATTCAGAAGCCGATAGAGATTAACATATCGACGGTTCCAAGGCAAAGTGCGTTAAGCGACATTTTTGAAACTTTACAGGAGAGAGGTTCAAAGTTTTTATTTGAAAAAAAATTCATTATAAAAAATGTACTTGGCGGATTTTAGCAAAATTAATATATTTCTTGCGTTTGCACATATCGCAACTTTTTAAATATAAATTGTGTTTAAATGAGCTGTATTTTCAAAAATAAGTGTCGCTTAACCCAATATGCATCAACTGAAAGAATTTTTAGAGTGAGGCAAAGTGACTCAAGTGCCCATCACAGATATTATAGCGGAGACGAAATTGATTCATACCTTAATACGATTACGTTTCAGGAAAAGCAAAACTGCTTTATCCTCCATGTATCATAATGTTCATAAAAAAATACTTGCCAGAAATTAGCACAAGTGGTATGTTACATGGACGCGGCGTAGGGTAAAATGATGAAAACGCCGCGCATGGGGATATTTAACCCAAAATTATTTTACGATTTTATGTTATTGATATGACCAAAATAATAACATTTACAACAGATTTGATTTTTCACCATTTTTTTTATGGTTAGTAAATATTGTATTATGTGGGTAGTTTTATATTACTAATATAAAAAAATAAAGGATCTAGGTTTACAGTGATTCTATACCTCCCTTCATTATCATTTGCTCATGATGAAGTACAATCTTATTCTTGCGCAAACTTGCTGAACGACCAGCTTGAAGCGACCCGATGCAAATATTACTTGCTCCGATTTCACCTAACAAGATTCTTAGTTATCTCCATCACTTGAAGAAGGCTTTAATTACTTTCTTATGGAGGCGTGGACACTGGGCTCTTATGGTGTAGAGCTGTTTGGCTCCCTGTTCAACCATTATACACAATAAAATACTTAATATACGAGGGTATGGTCAGTATTCGAGATTGTGATCAGTACCGCGACATTCAGCTTATTTGACATGCTGCACCAAGAAGAAAACACTGTCGCTGAATGAATGAATAGCTTTAAACCCAGATATGATACCATAGGCCTGGTGTTTGCCATTAAATCGTTGGGCGAGACATACAGGTCGATGAAGACTGTAGAAATCTGAAACTAAATGTAGGATAGATCGAGGACATAACCTATTGGAGGTACAGACATGGATAGTATTCAGATAAGGAGCAAAAAGACAAATATTTATTAAACATACTATGTTATTTACTATGGTTAAAGTAAAAGCGAAAATGTCTTAAATACATTGGGTGTTCAAAATAGTAACTGCAAAAATGATTTAACCGACAAATGAAATTAAATCAAGTAGAAGCCTAAAAATCTTAAGTGACCGAGGGCCGAAAATGGTAAAATCTTGTGTCGTTTCAATCAATGAACATCAAAATGGAAGCTATTTTTCGTGTTGTGTTAAGCGACAAAAAAGTCGTAAAAAAAAAATGAAACTAGCGTCAAACAACGCAGAAAAATTCGCTGATTCCAAATATATATATAACTCAATATCGCAAAAAATGTCGCTTAAAGCACTTTGCCTTGGAACCGTCGATATGTAAATATCATGCAATTCTAACAATTACATACATACGGGGCGAATTGATAACCTCCTTTTTTAAGTCGGTTAATAAAGAAAAATACTTCATGGCACACACCGCAACCAGCAAGGACTATAATACCCTAACCTAGCTTAGCCTAAATATGGAGAGGTGAAATGAGTGAATAAATTACAAAATACATCCAACTTAAACTGTACTAGGCTATTCACTTCACCGAGGATGGATTCGGAGGGCCCTTATAACCTCAGCCTGCTGCGGCCACGATCCTCAGCATTGAGGGAACGACTGGCTGGATGGTTGCAGCTAATCTACTAGCCTCTCTCTGGCTACCTACGGATATAATATTCATCATCATCAACATCAGCCACAGGACGTCCACTGCTGGACATAGGCCTCCCACAAAGATTTCCAGATCAACTTGTTTGAAGGTCGCAGGAAGTCTCCGTAACATAACATAAGCTCACGCCTGTATCCCCGAAGGGGTAGGCAGAGGCGCACTAGCGAACTAGAACACCCACATTTCGCCGAGCTTAGTTCCGTCCCAGATGTGATAGGGGGCGAGCCTATCGCCATATCGGGCACAAATTCCAGACTCCGGGCTGATATAGAATAATTCAATATCACTTTGTCCGACCCGGGGATGGAACCCGAGACCTCAGAACCGTAGTCGTACCGAAATACCACCACGCTACCTAAGCAGTCTCCGTATATAATATTATTTACGAATAATTTCAATTCCAATTTCTTAATTTGGCCGTGACGTAATGAACGACAATTTCGCCAATGTCAGAGTGTATTACGAATAATTAAACGTATTAATAAAGTTTATTTCTTTCTTTCTTTCTATTTAAAATTAGTATTATTGAATGATTTCTTAGGTTTACGCGAATGTTATTCATTGGCATAAAACTAGTTTTACGAATTCTATCACGATTTGGTTTTAGTTTGTTTAATATAAAGTAGTATTTAGTAGTACTGATTTCGCGAATATTATACATTCCAAAGCCTTCGAAACGTCGGGAATATAAATTAAAAATTAAAACCTAACCGTGATAGAATTCGTAAAAATAGTTTTATTTCAATAGTATTTAGTAGTAGTTTTTTAGTATTATTGAAACGTTGATGCTCCGTACTAGTAAAAGTATTACGAAGAATACATATTCCCATTGCAATCAAAAGGTCTTAATTTCAATAGAATGGTAGAACGATTTTGTAATTAGTTGGTTCACTCGTTTGAACGTTCCGCTTCGAGGAAATTTTACTTAACATACCGAGTAATGATTCCGGGAACATAGGTATTTCTGCACCAATCAAAAACTTTATGATGTTTTCATTTAAAAGGTAGTTTCATTTCGGCATTTACGAATGTTATTATTTCCAACGGGAATTAATAAATTAGTCCAATTAATACCACCCCCCTCCCTTTCCCAATTCCTTTTCCCTCTCCTGTCATTCCCCCTTTTAACGTTGGCAATGCACCCATTTTCTTTTTGTGTCTTGCGTGTCTATGGGCGGTGGAGATCACTTAGATCAGGTGACCCATCTGATTGTTTGTCAGTCTTTGCTAAAAAATAAAAAAAAGGACGATAGCCGTACCGCGTATGCAATACCACCACACCACATAAGCTCACGCCTGTATCCCCAAAGGAGTAGGCAGAGGCGCACTAGCCAACTGGTAGAGGTACACCCACATTTCGCCGAGCTTAGTTCCGTCCCAGATGCGATAGGGGGCAAGCCTATCGCCATAACGGGCACAAATTCCACACTCCGGGCTTATACTGAAAAATTAAACATCACTTTGCCCGACCCGGGGAACCCGAGACCTCAGGACAGTAGTCGTACCGAAATACACCCACACCACCGAGGCAGTTTTATTATCATCTAGTTAAATGGACAAAAGTGTTCTCGGAAATTTTATAATAGAGAAATTAACTACACCATTAGCGTACCATACAAAATTCACGTCCTGAATCGCCCACGTTGCATTTAACTGAGTTACAAAGTATCTAGTTACTGCTGGAAATAGTCAACTCTTGAAAAAATAATAAGTCTGTACAACGTAGCTTGATAATGAGAGAGCTCGCTTAAAATTCGTTTAAATTAAATTACAAGGGAAATGAAATTGTTTTCAGTATGGGATTTAGTAAAACATGGCACTTATTTCGGAACTGTCATACAAATCATGCAAAACTGCTTTACTGCTTTTAGCCTTTTTTTGCCTTATGGTTGCTGGTGGTAGGATATTCGTATCCGCCCGGATGGCGACCACCGTACACATGGTGCTATAACCTGTCATAGTGACCCACAGTATGTGGTTCACGTTCCAGGATCAGATAGTGTACTTTCAGTTCTCCCGAGGGGCTTGCGGCATGACTTGATGGTTGGTTGCGACGGGTATGGGGGTATCCCTGTGTTTGCATAGGTCATCCGCCTGATTTATTTTAAGATGGGATTACAACATAAGCTCACGCTTGTATCCGCGAAGGGGTAGGCAGAGGTGCACTAGCGAACCAGAACACCCACATTTCGCCGGGCTTAGTTCCGTCCTAGATATGATAGGAGGGGAGTCTATCGCCATATTGGGCACAAATTCCAGACTCCGGGCTCATATGGAAAAATCCAATATCACTTTGCCTGAACCGGGATCGAACCCTATACTTCAGGACGGTAGGCGTACCGAAATACAACCACGCCACCGAGGCAGTCCTACCAGTAAGATGGGATTAGTTTAGGTAAAAATAAACCATTGCTGATGAAATATACACACATCTCTAATTTCTTTTATTTCTACCTGCCCTTATCCCACCTTAATGTGGGGTCGGGGCAACACACTTTTTTAAGCATATTGCAGATAGGATTTGGTTAGTTTGTACGACCGGCCGCCTGCCTGACGTCAACCCCCTATGAGGGATCCAGTAATTAAATTAAAAAATTTGCTTTGCCCGACCTGACAATCGAACCCAGGACCTCCCGATCCACAGCCCATACATACTCCCACTAAACAAAGGAGGCGACACACATCCCTAATTCCATAAACACAAAAAGCCCCAGTGCACACTGACCGCGTCGATTTATTACACTGACAACTGGCTGACACCCTCATAGCAGACATCACCGCGGACACTTGATTAAGTTGCCGACAGCGTTGATTAATGAGACGGTGAGATTTCGAAGGCCTAGCCCTAATTAGATTATCGTATGTGAGATTCGTATCGTGATGAGTATTAATAGTTCTTGTCAATCTTGTTTTGTCGATTAAGCGGGTGTCAATTAACTTATAATCATCTACTATCTTATTAATTAATTGATTATTTAAGTATTTTTAGCAGAGTCTGGCAAAAGATTCGTAGATTCGTTGCCAATCACAAAGCAAAAGGCTGGGGATTGGAAAGAGGAGTAAAAATCTCAGTCAGAACAAAACGATCGAGTTGCCACTATTACGTCAGATTTCTTTGAGACAGTGCTATCAGAGTATAAATATAGCATATAGCAATGATCTATCAATAAAAAATATATATTATCCAGTTTCTTCGTCCAGTGACAGCGTTTATGGGCTGTGAACAGGAAGGTTCTGGGTTCGATTTCCAGGTCAGGCGGATTTTTTTCTAACATGATTTGCCCGGGACTGGATCTCTCAGAAGGGGTTTTACGTCAGGCAGGCAGTTTAAGCCCAAACACTGAGCCAAATCCTTGCTGTAACATGCTTGAAAAAGTGTGTTACGCCGACCCCACATTAAGGTGGGATAAGGGCACGTAGAAAGAAAGAAGGACTTAAGTATTTGTTCCACTAAGTTACAATATAATCATAAGTTTAAAAACTTCACGGACTATCTTCAAAACTTATCTGATTTATATAGGACTATCCTTGAAATAAGCTCTATCGGACACAAAAAGAATTTTGA
Organism: Clanis bilineata; assembly: GCA_036417725.1. NCBI lineage: Eukaryota > Metazoa > Arthropoda > Insecta > Lepidoptera > Sphingidae > Clanis > Clanis bilineata. The sequence continues at coordinate 14,613,766 of CM071154.1, read as the reverse complement.
AAATTGGTCCACATTTGGCGGAGATACGGCGTAACATACATAAAAAATACAAACGAATTGAGGACCTCTCCCTTTTGGAAGTCAGTTGAAAATAGCCCATCAACCAGACTAACATTAGCTCAGTCACAATACACGGTGGGATTTGTCGTACAAACATATCCGAGTTTAACACCTCCCGCCGCTGTTATTCATCCAATACAACGCAAACAAATTAATCTCCATCCAATACCACTGTATTATAGGGGTGGACTACGCGCGGATAAAGCGGGACGCGGATCTGGAATATGGATAAAAATAAATAATAATATTAGCCCTGTAATATTACTGTCCCACTGCTGGGACTCCTCTACTAATGAGAGGGGTTAGGCCTTAGTCTACCTCGCTGGCCTAATGCGGGTTGGTAGACTTACATATCTTCGAAATTCCTATAAAGAAATTCTCGGGTATGCAGGTTTCCTCACGATGTTTTCCTTCACCGTTATAGCAACCGATATTTTACAATGTAAATACACTTAACATAGAAAAGTCAGAGGTATATGCTCCATTTTTTGGAGTTGGTTTCGAACCTCCGTCACTTGTCTCGGCAGTCCGTACCACTCCCAACTGAGCTATCACTGCTTATAATATGGATGCGAAATGCCAATTACATGCTATATTTTGTATTTAATTACTCTGAGCTTCAAAAACATATTTACTAGTAGTAAACAACATAGTAATGTTGAAAATTAAATTGGAATTGACATTTCAATTTCATACTCTGTTTTATTAGTTTGTTTGGTGAAAATAAAACACATATTTTATATCCTTTTGGCAAATATTTAAATACGATATACACTGGCGAGTATGTCAGTAAACATTCTATACAACGACGTCAAGAACATTCTATGGATTATAAATTCAATGTACAGTGTCATAAATTCGGAAAGATCATTAGAAGAAGCAAAATCTTTAGTATAACTATATCAAAGTATATTTTCTTCTTATCTTGGATACTGCGGAAACTTACTTGCTGATGGTTACCATTTAGCAAGTGATCTGTAAATTCTTCAAAAGGTAAAAATGGCCTTCCAGAGCATCTGCTCAACTGGGACACATATAAGTCACCTAATGGTAAGCGATATCCACTGTCCATACGCACCCATAATACCAAACAAAATATGGGTGCGTTGCCAATTATAATGGAAGGGAATAGGAAGGGGAGAATTAAAATGAAAAGCAACAAGGTCTGCCACTTTACACCATATTTCTGAGAAACATTGGTATGAAACTGGTCGAGCCTTGCTTATGTCAAAAGCGTGACTACCACTCAAAACGAACACTTAAAGTAAAAAATAACAACAATTTCTTACTATCTTTGGAGTCGGTGCTAAGGCCGAAGTAGATTAAATGAAAAGGCACTGGCTGCAAAGAGAGTAAGAAATTGTTGTTATTTTTTACTTTTAAGTGTTCGTTTTTGAAGTCGGTTTTCAGTTTTTGTTAATGTATACCCGTTTAAACATCGAGTAATCGGGAAACATATATCATAAAAAAGATTCCGACGAATTGTTAACCTCCTCTTTTTTTTAATCGGTTAAAAATATCTTTGTTAATGGTAACAGATTAATTATAGTATCTAACACCAACCGTTACATTTCCCATCACTAGCACCATATCCCTATATTGATGAAGTTAATCCACAACACTAAAGGAAGATATACGGGTATCATAAAATAACAAACGTCGATTTTATTGTCGTGCCAATATAGAAAAGAGCAGTTAAGACTGCCTAATAGCTAGTAATTCGTTTAGCTGTTACTAGTGATGTTCGTATAGCTGTAATCACGGAACAGAGAGGTTAGTGGAAGTGCTAAGATTCAAAATTCTTATGAGAACTATTGTTGCCAAATATCAAAGAGATTCAATATTAATATAGCGGGACTATATACTAAAAAGTCGCCTCATTGGTCTAGTGGCAGCAAGTATGGGCTGTAGACCGGGAGGTCCTGGGTTCTATTCCCAATTCGGGCAAAGTAAATTTTCTAATTTAATTTGCCCGGGACTGGATCCCTCATAGGGGGTTGACGTCAGGCAGGCGGCCGGTCGTAAAAACTAAGCCAAATCCTCTTTGCAACATGCTTGAAAAAGTGTGTTGCGCCGACCCCACATTAAAGTGGTATAAGGGCAGGTAGAAAGAAAAAAGGGACTATATACTAAAAAACATCTCAAGCGTCAGTAACGCCATCTATCACTTTTACAATTCGAGGGCGCTGTTACAGTTTACATGCTACAATATTCTGTGAATTATATTGTCCCGTCTATGTACCAATAGGCTCGCCCCCATCACATCTGGGACGGAACTAAGCTCGGCGAAATGTGGGTGTTCTAGTTCGCTAGTGCGCATCTGCCTACCCCTTCGGGGATACAGGCGTGAACTTATGTTAAGTATGTTATGTCTATGTACTAATGTTCAATACCTTTGCCAAACACATGCAAACGTAAAATCATAATGATGCAATACTAGCGAACAATTCGGGCGATTCGTCGTTTATATTTTACTCAGAACTAGCTCCAATAATATAGGTTGTACATTTGAAAATAATCCTTCATCTTCATAAAATGTATTTTGCTATACTATAAAAATCATTGACGACATTTCTACAATTATTAAACTAGATTTGATTGACGAACAAGTTTCGGTTCTGTACGATAGATGGCGTTATTCTTAATGGAAGCAATTTTAATCCTAATTACATTCGCAATATTATAATTGCTAATGACTGATTAAATTTGGAACAAAAAAGTATATTTAAACATACGAGCGCTACGTCTACTTCACAATTCCACAGACTTCTTTGTTCCATGGCTGTAATAGCTCACAGTCGAGAAGCGAGTGAGAAACTCGAGAATACTACCAAATCAATAAAGATTACGTTTTCAAACTACTTATCGAGAGGGTGAGAAAGCGTAGTCATTACTAGTGGATTTCGGTTGGGCTGAGCGAGTTTGTGCGGTGCTTTTCCTGGTACGTTTGGGGATCGAATTTATTATATCAGAAATATCCAATGTCAAAAGATTTTTGGAATACTATCAAATGTGTTCGGAAAAATAACATTAAATAAATAAATACATCCAACAGTCACACACCTAGTCCTGACCCCACACTAGGTATAACCTGTATCGTGGGTGTCAGAGACTATGAGAGGCTTTCGGTCTCAGAACACCCAGACTTGAAACAAATATCTGCGGGCCACACAAACATTTGTCTCAATGCGGGAATCGAACTCGCGGCCTCTCGTTTCACAGTCGGCTACTCGCCCGCTGCGCCACGGAAGCTGTGATTGAAGAACTATTGAAAAAATTTGAAGTTACAAACGTTTACAACAGCAGGTGAGTAGACAGCCATCGATGGTTACTGGTGGGTTTCCAACACAATTTGTTCCTCACTGGAACCTATGTTTCTACATAGGTTATCCACAATTATTATATCTCCCTCTGGTTGATGTCAAGCAGGCAACCAGTTATAAAACAAAGCTAACTGCCACGAGTTTAAGTGTACTGCAGGGTTACCACGACCTCTTATAGCAGTATTATTCGTTCTTCGTTTGTTTTGTATGGGAATAATGACAACTAAAATTATAATAATTAATATTAATTGGTGGTTTAGCTGCTTTAATTTATATATATTTTTTTGTATATGGTACTTTATAAGCATTTATTGTCAACTGGCATTTAAAAGAGCAACGCCAGAGTTTCTTGCCCGTTCTTCTCTGGCGAAACGGCCTTCCGAACTGGCGGTAGAGGAACTTTGACGGAATGTAAATAATGTAGTAACATTTCATGGATTCAATAAATATTTTCATTTTGAATAATACTGCTATAAGAGGTGATGGTAACCCCCCTGTACCGATGCCACATTGGAATGAGATAAGGGCAGTTAGGAGAGAAAGAGTTAACCCTGTAGGATACGATTTATATCTAAGCGGCGTTACGAGTGAAAGCTAGTATGAAAATATTCAAAGTATCTATATAATTAGATACCTTTATAATTATTTCGTACTAGAAAACTTGTTTCGAACTTCATAACGAATTGAATAACCCAAAAATTACTTCAAGATAAATCCATAACTTTTGACGTCTGAATAAGGTTTAATAGTGATAAGGTATTGATAATATTTTAGAGGACTCAGCACGAAGAACTATCGACTAAATATTCGAAACGAGTTAGGCACAATCTCATCACATTAGATAGAAATATATTTATATATCGTGAACCTGCCTCGGTGACGTACTGGTATTGGGTGCGCGGTACGACCATCTTCTTGAGGCATCGGGTTCATTCCTCGGGTCGGTCAAAGTGATATTGAATTTTTCAGTATCAGCCCGGAATCAGAAAATTGTGGCCGATATTGTGATAGGCGCGCTCTCTCTCATATCTGGGACTGAACTAAGCTCGGATATGTGGGTGTTCTAGTTCACTAGTACGCCTCTGCCTACCCCTTGGGGGATACAGTCGTGAACTTATGTTATTGTGATAGTACAGCTAGTTATTTTCGAATACGTATTCGAGAGATATGGGCTTTTTCATGCCTGACCTTTAACCACGTTTATGCATCAAGTATTACTTCAAGAAATTTTCCAAACATTGTTCAATAATTTGTAATAGACGTCAACTGTCAAACTATATTATATTGAGTTCAAAGACTTATTTACAGAGATTGGGAGTCAGAGTTTCATATATTATAGAAAGTGAACACTCCTTGTTTTTAACCGACTTCAAAAAGGGAGACGGTTCTCAACTTTATTGTTGATGATGGAGTTAATTTGGCCGTAAGCGTAAGGTGAAAGTTGCCAAAGTTTTTGTTTCGTGTTTGGTCGCTCGTAATCGTACAGCTGCCCTAGGCCCGGGCCTAGTTGGCCTTAGGGAAAATCCGCCACTGTGTGATTGTTGGGTATATTATTTATTTAAAACCACATAATATTTCATTTAAAAAACCTATCTTCAATGTATAAATAGTGACGGGCAGCTCGGCCACCGGTGGCCATTCGTGATGTATACGAAACTGTCTACAGCGTGGCTCTACCACTCACGAATATAATATATTATATGTGTGCCGTATCCAACGGATTAAGGTAGCTTAATTTGGGTACACCCTTTATTATTTTGAACAATCTAGTATATTCTCCTTATGTGAGCTAAGGCCTGATTGATGATGGAGGTCATTTGAAGGACATCTACAAGCCCATGGCCTAGTTTTGAAACCAATCAACAAATTGCTAACAACTTGAAATAAGTCGCGTCATCGGTAAACAAGTTTTATCTAAAAAGAAAATTCATAGTAACAGCGCTGAGTAATTAATTAACAGTAATTGAAATTCTGTGCTCTAAGATAGACTAATTTGTAATTAGTTATACCTTTAATGGATCTGTTCATTCATTTACTATTATTCACTTCTTTTAAAATTGTATTTTATTTATCTACAGAATTATGAAAAGATGCTGTGGTACCTATCATGAATGGGCTAGATGGACTGGGCTAGTATTTCTGCTTTAAGAAAAATGGGAGTTTATAAATGAATAATTATAAGTTTAAAAACTTGTCTGATCGTGACGAAATTTATATCGGACCTCTTTTGGAAGACGCTTTATTGAACACAAAAGTAATCTTAAAATCGCTTCACATTTGGCAGAGATATTGCGTAACATATAAAAAATACATATGAAATAATACAAAGTACTCTGTGGTTTCGATTTTTAATAACAAATTCCGCGGCGGAATTTCAATTCATAATTTATGAATTGAGGGCCTTCTCCCTTTTTTTGACGGTTGATAAGAAAACATAAGAGTTTAGAGACCCTGGGCTCTAGAGCTTCTTTCTTATTTATGTGTCAACTGATTCATTTTTGTTTTGTAACTACTACGGAGCTTTGGTGTTGTCAGTAAAAAAAAATCAGTAGCATTTTTTACAAAGATTTCTATATATACTACTAGACTGGCTGTTCGGTACATAGAATGTGCGCACTAAATATTTGTTAATCGACCTCAAGTCACTATAGAAATCTGCTCTTTTCCTTAGCCGTGAAACGTCAAACACTCGCCGTCAAGTGCCACAATTTTACTTCGAAACATCTTGTCTAGTAAATACATAGAAGTTTTTGATTTTATATGATCACACTATAAACGCCAGTTCCTAGGGAGTATACAGAATATTTTCCAACTTCCTCCTTTTTAAGTCGGTCAAAAAAGAGCTTAGTTACCTAAGGTTATTAAATAACAATACAAAATTTTTGTTCCAAAGTACAAGACTGATTCTACCATTATTATCATGATACCAGTTTATCATTATGATGCATTTTTTTTTCATCATTCCAGGTATCAGAAGGATTTGTTTGCGGGAGTTTAAGTCCTGGATCCTGATTGATCCTCATACTGGAGAGAACACTGGAAATAAGAAAAATCCTATACAAAGGTAAGAATATTTTGTTTTAATTGATTTACGAAGGGAGACAAACAGACATTCCACCTGATGATTTGGAAGGATGGCGGTTTGGAAGGGGAAGAACCTTACCTTTAACCTTAGTAACGTAACGAATCTATAGTCGCATAAGAAATGATCTCAAACTGTATTTTTGAGATTTTCAGCACGGTTTAAAGCTTAATTATGTCTTGCTTCAAAATAGATTTACAGTTATATATTTTTTTATTGATTTCTTTTACACCTATCATTATTGATTTTATGGCAATGTTGAGTTCTTACTTGCTTTTATAATCTGTTACTTACATATATATATATATATTTTTAAAATTATATCCACAGTTCGATATTAGGAATGGTGATAGTACTTGGTCTAGTGGCAAGGTACATAACGTGTGAACCGGGAGGTCTTGGGTTCGATTCAAAATGGTTATCAATGTTATAATATTTGAGAAAATTAATACCTTCTCCTTCCCTTCTTTAAAAAAATATGTCGAATATTGTGTTACGGCAAAACTTTTTTAACTTTAGTAATATTTATTTCTAGTGATCAAAATTTTAGAATCCCGAAGTGAAACTATATCTGACGAATGTTAACATAACTACCCTTTCAGAAACTCGGCGGTAAAAATAATATTTTCTTGACGTCACCAAAGCCAGGCTTAATCCACAGCAAGTTAGAAAGCTCATTAATCTCATTTATACTAATCGCTTTTTATAAGAAAACAGTCTAGTAATATAAATAAATGGATACCATTGAGTTGAAAGGCCTTCTTAATCCGGCAAAGGAATCCCAAATCGTATTAGTACCGAGACAAATTTGTACACATGTAAAATATGATTATAGCTTGTTGAATTATTGGTGCCAGTGATAGCGGGCGTAATGCCGTTCCTTCTTTTTGTTTACCACTTATGAGGGTCGGAATGTCAAGGATTCTCTTAATGTAAGCTGTGTTTGCTACTTCGACTACTATAACTCTGTTTTATTTACGTAGCCTAGAAACAACTGCTAATTCTGTTGTTTTTTGGAGAAAATAACTAAGCAACAATAAGGTTCTTTTTAACTATGCAAAATCGTTGATTCTTCAACTCCTTTATCATCTGATATAACATGATTGATGATTAATCAAATAAGTCGCACATTAATTAATGGAATTAAACGAGCAATATACCAGTATGCCTGCAGCACGCAGATTTTATTAATTATAAAATGATAAGTACTACTATTATCAATAACTACTTGCACCTTGCAATCACATTCTTGCCTTCTTAAACTTAGTATCAAGTATATGAAAGATATGCGATTGCTCTAAATTATAATTTTACTCGATACTGTTATAGACTAAATTGATGACAAACTGTTGCACGTGAATTCGTTCACGTGGATACCTCACGGGATCCGCATATTAATCCAGGATAAAAAGTAACCTATGTAGAAATAATGTAGCTTCTACGGGTGAAAGAATCTCCAAAAACTTTCAAACTTCAGCTCTTTATAATATAAGTACAGATAGTAACTCGCCTTCTTGGTCTAGTGGCAGGGTATGTGGGCTGTGGGCCCGGAGGTCCTGGGTTCTATTCCTAGGTCAGGCAAAGCGATTCTTCTAATTCGGTTTGTCCGGAACTGAATATCTCAGAGGTGAGTAGACGTCGCGCGGGCGGCTGGTCATAGAAGCTAGACCAAATCAGTTCTGCAATATGCTTGACAAGGTGTATTACATCGACCTCACATTGCGGATGGGGGCAGATGGAAAGAAAGAAGTGTATATAATAATTCTTAAGCTAGATTCTTAGAGTGGTAGAGCCACGCTGTAGACAGTAACGTCTACAGCATTAATGGGCCGGCTCGACCGGTTAGATACCACTGTCTCACAGAAAACCGACGTAAAGTGGCGGCTTGCTGTCGCGTTTCGTTCGGTGAGTGAGATTTCCGGTGGCCATTTTCCCCCCTCCCTTTCCCAATTCCTTTTCCCTCCCCTTTCATTCCCTCCTTTTAGGTTGGCAACGCAGCCATGATTCTTTTTGTGTCATGTGTGTCTATGGGCGGTGGAGTTCACACCATGAGGTGACTGATCTGTTCGTTTGCCAATCTCTGCTATAAAAAAAAAAAAAAAAAAATATTACTAAAGGATATTCCTAACTCAATAATAGCAGTATTATACACTCACGGTTCAAACAGTGGAAATACTCATCATAAAAATGATATTGTAATGAGTTTCGTGACCGCAAGATATTTGCGTGGAATCATAGTACCTACCTACCATAACTTTCTGAACCATCTAATAGATTCGAGGGTTTATTAGCTAATAATTCGATAGACTGTTTCAATATAATCTGGAACATTCTAGATTGTATTCGAACGTACATAGATCAAGTTGAAATTAATAAATACTTTGATAACTTTCATGGACTTTATCTTCCCAGTGTAAGTAACTTATATTACGTTTACGAAGTAAATTGAATATGCCTCAACTGCTAACAACATCATGATTTTCGAGTTCCTCGATATTTTATTAAAAGTTATTTATATGAAAGAAACATAAAGTTTTAAATACTTAAGAATTGATTTCAAATTTCATCATATCTTATCCAAAATATCCAAGACTACCCTTAAAATAAGCTCTATCGAACTCAAAAATAATTTTAAAATCGTTGTACATTTTCTGGCAATAGTGCGCTGCTTGTTGAAGAAACCGCAGGAGTACTTAGCAAATGCCTGTGCATGGTTGAAGAAAGGATTTTACTTAGCTTGACTCGGGACTTGGCTTTGGACTACCAACTGCCTACCTGAGGTAATTCAGTTAATCTAGTCCCAGGCTAAGCGGGTCAGAATAACTGCTTTGGAATTCAAACCCTGGACTTGATATTCCATTTCAGAGCCCGTATACGATGCCACTAAGCCAAAGAGTAGACCCGCATAATAATCATCATCATCAGTCAGAGGACGTCCGCACATAGGCTCTAAAGATTTCCATATTTCATAGCAACAATAGCTCCAAAAAATTAATAAAATACATATAACATTTGTTAATATCCACACGCCCAACCAAGCTCGCTCTCACTGCCACCGCGCCATACAATATGAAATTGCGCTCCCAGTTGAAACGATGCGAAATTGAGACAGATTTCAAGAAGTAAAATCATTTAAGGCGCGCGTCGGCGGCGGAAATCCGTCATACAGTAGACGTTTCACAAAAGTATAATTAGATTTGAGAGGGTCGCAGGTTCGGAGTTTTTCCTCGTACCGTCCTGAATTCGCATTACGAGTGTTTCTCGGGTATATGCGTGTTCATGAGATTTATAATGTCAATGGGATTTTGTTTGAGAGCAATATTTGTATCGCGTTTTGCAAATCCTATGTATATTATGCAATAAATATTCTTTGCTTGGTTGTTTTATGTATTGCAGAATTTCCTGAAATTGGTTACTTATTTTACTACAGCTTACTTTAATGATGAGGAGAAACATCGTGAGGAAACCTGCACAGCTGAATGATTGATGAATTCTACTAATATTACTATAGCTTGATTAGACGTTAAAATAAAATAGCGCGAGGAAACCTGCACAGCTAAATGACTGATGAATTAAGTAGAATTCTGTGTATTAGTAACATAACATAACATAACATAAGCTCACGCCTGTATCCCCAAAGGGGTAGGCAGAGGCGCACTAGCGAACTAGAACACCCACATTTCGCCGAGCTTAGTTCCGTCCCAGATGTGATAGGGGGCGAGCCTATCGCCATATCGGGCACAAATTCCATTATTGTAGTGTATTAGTAAATACTACAATTGCTTGCATTAATGGTGAATGGAAACATCGTGGGGAAACCTGTACAGATAAATGATTGATGAATTTCCTACAAGAAATCCCAAGGTATATGAAGTCTACCAACCTGTATTAGGCCAGAGTAGTAAAGGCCTAAACCCCTTTTAATATAACGGAGACCGGTGACCAGCAGTGGGACTATAGGGCTATTATTAATCTATTTTCGATAACTGCCTCAATGTCTGACTGCCTCGGTGGCGTGGTTGTATTTCAGTATTACTACCGTCCTGACGTCTCAGGTTCGATCCCTAGGTCGGGCAAAGTGTTGTTGGATTTTTCTATATCAGCCCAGAGTCTGGAACTTGTTCCCGATATGGCGATATATGCTCGCCCCCTATCACATATAGGACGGAACTAAACTCAGCGAAATGTGGGTGTTCTAGTTCGCTAGTGCGCCTCTGCCTAACCCTTCGGGGATACAGGCGTGAGTTTATGTTATGCTATTTTCGAAACTGTTGAGCCTTATTATAACAGCGAATTGAAACCAAAAATTGTGATTATAATCAAATTTGGTGAAATGCTCAAACAGGCTTAGCTTCAAAACTGGTTAAACCATGAGAGGATTATAATTAATCGATTTTGAACTCATTTTATCCTCTGCTTTATGTGGAAAATAGGATCATACCACATAAATGAATTAATAACCCATTATCGTTATTAATGTCTAATTAACGAGGAGATATGGACGATTATGAAAATCAATTTGTGATGCTACAGCGGCTTTGTGATTTAGAATGGTTTGATGAACGTTTGGAAATTAATTGTAGTAGCTAAAGGTATAAATTATAATAGTGTTAGATAAATCTTATGTTGTAAAGAAATTGAGTATTTTTTCTAAAAGAGAGCAGCATAAGAACAAAGGTGTTAAAGAGTAGCAAAAGTTAGAAAATAAGAAAATTACTTTTTTCTAGCAAAGGATCAATGAAGCAGATGGGTAAGGTGCTGATAATAAGCTACCATATACCGAAAGTATTGTAACGGCTATAATGCAATGTAAGCACATGCATGCTTATTTGTTAGGATGAGTAGTTCGTAGAGTACTGTGGAGTCCGGCACTGTGTTCACGCGTATTGTCTGTCTTATATGCGTTTTGTACTTTTACCTTTTACAATAATCATTATTTCTATACGCACTTTGTGGACTTAATGGGCCCTACTTATAAAAGCATTTTTAGCTGAGCAAATGGTTAAGAATAACCTGTCACTTTTTTCCTTGCGTTACATTGTTTAAAAATGAAAGGTACAACCTATGGTATAAATATCAGCAGCGCTTAAATATTTTTTAAAGGAAGGGGCTATGTGTTTGCCTAAATAATTACCCCTTTTGGTATATCACCCTAATAATGATAACCGGACAGTAGTGATACGGGTCAGTATCTTGTAGTTTCATGTAACCACGATACAGGTTATATACCTAGTGTGGGGTTCAGGACTACGTGTATGTATACTGCGACCCGAGCAGTAATATTTTTTTCTGACTGATGACGTTTGGTTAATATTTTATCATCATCGTCATCATAGACGTCCACTGCTGAACATAGGCCTCTCCCAAAGATTTCCAGATTTCAAATGTCATAAACGCGCATCGAACTCGATACGAATTTGATTGTCAAAATATGCCTGCTCGGCCACTGTTGCCAGTGACGTGCACAGGTATTTAGATTAGGGTAGACAAAAATCTTGCATAATTATTTTCTTCAATTTATTTTTGCTTTACTTTAATCATCATGATCATTCTCAGGTCCATGTAAAATAATTCACCCATTACTGTTTGAAAAAGCCTTTTCGATGACTATTTCTTTTTCTTTCATTGTGTAATTAGTAAATTGTCAGGGTAGATTTACGGTTAGGTGTATTTATTTATTCGGGTCACCTAAAATAACGATTTTCATAATTAAAGGCATTCACATTTCATCAAATGTAAATAAATGTTTGTTAATATGGATGTTCAAAGGCTCGCGGGATGTTTTTTCAATAATGAGTTGATGGGCTTTTGATCCCATGTCGCATATTTGAGCGGTTATAATTGCCACACATGAGAGCGTTAATTATTATATACGCTGAATTTATCATTTTTTTTTGAGTTCTGTACTTTAAATGAATGATGAAATGAATCATGTCTGACTATATTCTTTTTTTGTGTTCCCTTTACCCTTCATTAATTTTACACCTGCCATGTACATTTATGTATCACCCTAAGGTTGACTGGCAGATAATGCTTTTAGCATTAAGGCCGCCTTTATACTATCGTGTATATAAAGTGTAAATAAATAAATAAATAAAAGGAAAAACGGAACTCTTATAAGATGACTTTATTGTCTGTCTGTATGTTTGTTACGACCGTTTTTCTCATAAACGTGTGGAGATATCAAGCTGAAATTCATATCAAATACTCAGGTCTACTGTCCCTTGGAGCTGTGAAAAAATCAAACTTCTAAGCCAACGCAATCAAAATACAGCCTTTATGCCGCAAATTTTCGACACTTGCGGAAATCAAATCAAATCAACTTCCCGTAAACTAAGAATCTTGAAATTTGGTACGAAGCAACGTCTTATAGCACAGATATGAACCCTCGGTGATCCAGTCCGACTCGCACTTGGTCGGTTTTTTATAGGAGAGACTGATAACATAACATAAGCTCACGCCTGTATTCCCGAAGGGGTAGGCAGAGGCGCACTAGTGAACTAGAACACCCACATTTCGCCGAGCTTAGTTCCGTCCCAGATGTGATAGGGGGAGAGCCTATCGCCATATCGGGCACAAATTCCAGACTCCGGGCTGATATGGAAAAATCCAATATCAGTTTGCCCGACCCGGGGATCGAACCCGAGACCTCAGAACCGTAGTCATACCGAAATACAACTACGCCAATGAGGCAGTCGGTTTTTTATACGAGAGACTGATGATGATATGATTAGAGATAAATAAGGTGATGGGTCAACTGATGACAATTAGTTCTGCTCGCTGTTGCATTGCGTTCTCGAGTGAGATTTCCGCTAGCCCAATTTCCCTCTCCCCTCCCAATTTCTATTCCTCTCCTTATAAAATTGGCATGCACCCATGATACTTTTGGTGTCACAGGTATTTGGACAATGGATATAATTTTATATGAGGTGACCCACCGGCTCATTTGCCAGCCTCTACTGTAAAGATAGCATTGAAACATATTACAATTTTATTATATTCGCAGTTGATTTCAACATCGCAACCCACCAACATAGATCATTACAAAGTAGCAGAAATAAAAGGCTCTTAGGAACGCGACGGCCTAAATCTCCACAATTCGTTCCTCCTAATTTCCTCAACCGTTAGAGGTATGGCCACTCCGAACTATGGGAGGGTAAAAAGATATTCCGACGAGAAATGGCAGGTCATAAATAAGTGTGAGTGGTGGCAACACGCTCGATTCTGACATTTAGCTGTGCAAAGGTCTACTGCGACTGTTGTGCGGATTTATGATCTCAAGATTTCGGTAGTTATAAATAATTTACAATGGTGTCAATGGGTGCCCTTGTTAAATTATTTATTGAGATACTTTTGGGTTCGTTTGTTGCCGGTTTGAAATAGTTCACTGCATTTAGTTTAATATATGAAATCATGATTTTTATTAAGAGTGAATGAGCAATTAAATCATCTGAGTGTATGTGATACCACTAAACTCGATGCAGAGAAATTAAATATTTTTTATATGTGCTAAATGGATTTACTATCACTGCTAATATTAAGGCGATTATTAAATCGCTGATTCAGAAACGGTGCGTAGGACCCATATATTTATCAGTCGACTAACGTCTCATATCTATGGTAGGACCTATTTCTGGCATGTTTGCGAAATCTATACTTATAAAACAGTTGGTTCTGAATATCTACGCACAGCCAAACAATATTGTATAGAAAGCTGTTTGGGACATATTTAATGACATAAGGATCCGATAAGAAAGGATTTTTAGAAATGTTATAAGAAGGGAAGTGACATACGTGAATAAAGTGATGAATATGAATCTTGATAGATGGAAAGGTAGAGGAAGGCCAAAGAAAAGGTGGATGGAGTGTGTGAGGGAGGATATGAAAAGAAAAAGAGGTGAATGACGAGATGACGGCTGATCGGCACATATGGAAGTAGAAGACATGTTGCGCCGACCCTAAATAAAATTGGACAGGGCAGGAGGATGATTATGAAGAAAGGATTTCTAGAAATTTCTACATTAGGAGGGGAACATGGGAGTTCGAGATTCGTATAGATTATAGAGTATCAATGGAAATATGACAGCGAATCCGCAGGTAAAGTATCGCAGAAAATACTTTTGCGTTAGCAAATGTAATCTTCATTGCTCGGTATCATAAAATGCGTGCCATTGTGAATACTGGCTTACAGGATTTAGAGTGGCGGGTGTATGAGCGGGATAGTCTCGTAGAAAATGTAAGTCTTATAGTAGGATAATTCAAAAACTTCATAAATTAAAATCACGCGTGGTTTAATTCAAATAATATACATACTTACCATTTAAATACATAAAATAAATATTAAAAGCCATTTAAAATCTCACTTTATATTCAAATAGCGCGTTGTATTAAAATCGAAACGAGCGCATCGTCATAAGTATAAACGTTATCCTTTAATGTCTTCTCAAACTTTAATAAAACAACTTTAAACACGTTTTGAATATTTTTTCAAAGAACAATTCAATCACAAAGCAATATTAATAGTTGAAAACTTGGAGTAAGTACAAACAAATTTATCATTCAACTACAAGATCACAGGCTGAAAGCACAGTTGAGAGTTCGTGAGTGGTAGAGCCACGCTGTAGACAGTAACGTATACAGCATGAATTGGGTTGGATATCACTGTGTCAAAGGGCTGTCGTAAAGTGGCAGCATGCTGTTGCTATTCGTTCGGCAAGTGATGTTTCCGGTGACCCAAATCCCCTTTTTTCTAATCCCTATCCCCCTTGTATTGGCAACGCACTCATGATTATTTTGGTATCGTAAGTGTCTATGGGCGGTGGAGATCACTTACTATCACAAGTGACACATCTGCTCTGTCAGACAAAAGGTTTAGTATTTTGCCTAAGTGGCTTCAGAACCCAAAAAAGGACAAAAACTTTACAAAAAGAGATATTATACAAATGCAAAATCAATTATTCTCATTGAAAGTACAAAAATATGTATACTCGTTCGAGTAATATTGTGAAATACACAGTTTTATTTTACTCGAACTACAAATCATAACGTTACAATTTATTGTAATAGTCTTTTGGAAGCGGAGTTGTAACTTAAAATGTAACTTACCACACGCATTCACGAAAAATGTGGAAATACCTGAAACAGAAAACGTGAATTATTACAAACATACAGTCAGTAAATTATAGTCTCGTGGAATAGTCCTTGGACTTTGGGATTTGAAAGTGAATCAATTACTGATTCTGAAATGTAAACAATTGGACTGCCTGATTGACTGCCTCAGTGACAGAGTATGTAGTACGACTACTGTACTGAGATCTCTGGTTCGATTATCAGGTCGGGTAATGTATTTTTCTACTGAGTATCTGGAATATGCGCCCAATAAAGCCGAAAGAAACTCAGCGAGATGTAGGTGTTTTAGTTATATCATTCGCCACTTCCCACCAATTCCCTTATGCTTATGGGAATAATCTCGGCAAAACTCGTGTGGTAGTTGCAAATCATTTCATCCTTTCGAAAATAAAACATCCTAAATTTTTATCCCTCCCTTTCATACCAAGTTTTTATCCCAAAAATATTGAAGAAATTTTTACGAAACTGTGATCAAATAGCATAAGATGTGGGAATCAGATAATTATTAAACATTGCTTTTACCAAAGTCTGGTAAAAATAAACACTTATTTGATTATACAGACGGAATCAACAACAACTAGTCCACAATAAAAGCTCACATAAACATGTTCAGGAGACGCGTAGGGGGAAAAATACATTTCTTTGTACAGAGAAAAATAGATAACAAAACGTCTTAACGTCCTTCCCTTGTGGTTTATTTCATTTCTGTTTGTAAGTCTGCGGTAAATGGTGTTCGAGTTTAAACGTCCCGGATTTATTGACACGGGATGTGAAATTGTTTGAAATGAAAAGCGTGATGGAGAATGTCGCCTCTTTGAATTGGTCTGGAGAATGTGGCTTGTATTAGAAATCAAATTGAATACCATGTACATTTTTTGTGGATTCTCGAATTCTTGTCCAGGACTGGTTCCACCAGAGGTAGTCGATTAAAATCTAAGCAGAATAATTTCTACGATATGCTTCTAATAAAGGGTGTTAAGTCTCATATTACAGTTGGTTAAGAACATGTGGAAGAAACGTATGATAAGGGACTGTAGGAAGATCACAACGTGAATGTTATGATTATGCATACAATCCATGAAAATACAAAACAAACATAGTTTAGCAGAATAATATCTTAATATTGTAAACTATACCTCATAATGTGCTAAAAACTTATCACAAGGGCATGCACCTCATAATTTACAAAATCAAGTTGAATTCTTTATGAATTATTATTATCGTTAACTTTAGCAGTAAAGATAAATCGTTGCGAGTAAAGCTGCATTCCTGATATTTTTTCCATAAAATCTGTCTTGTTCAAGGTGTTGGACTAAGGCCATCTTTTCATTAGTGGAGGAGTCCTTTGCCCAACAATGGAAGGGAACGGTTATTATTTATTATATGGCCGATTACACACAGTGCCATCATTTTTTTTCGACTTTGAATATATGTCACAGAATCGTTCTTCTTCATATCAAGCCAATACTAGCCATTCATCACCACAATAAGTTTCCACCACTTACTAAAGTCATCACCCACAAACATTGAATACAGTATTAAATAAAGAAACCATCAAAGTCAGCCCATCGACAGAATATTATTTAAATTTCTCGAAAGTTGGAAAATATGCATATTCAGAGCCCCTAATCCAGACCGGCCAACAAAGCGGCGCTGCAATCGACACCCGTTCCAGAATCGGTGGAACTGGCGATGACACTTTTTAATTTGGCTGTCGGTTGTTTTTTGAACCAGGATGGTTTTGCGCGTACCGCTGTGGGAATGGAATTCTGTGCCTTAGGCGCGGATCGATGGCTCGCGTGAAATGAAAATGCATGGTCGGCAGTTTTTATACTGCGGTCCAGTGGTTTGTGGACGAGCCTGTGTGAGTTTATAAACGTGTCATTAGTTAGAAAAGGTATGATGATGGTTGTTGAAATAAAAACTCCTTTAGGCGCGTTGAGCACTTCATTTGATGAATATTGTATAAAATTGAGCCGTCATGCTCGGCTATGTAACGTTCGGGTAAAGTCAGTTCGATTCAACTAACGGCGTGAGATAGAGATAATAATAATCAACGTGTCATTGCTATACTCGCTCTCGGCGAGCGTTACATGAAAAAGCATGACGCATCAGTCGTATTTAGTATCAACATAAACACGGAATGTACCAAGCTGTTGCTCCCAACTGTACTTTTGTGATAAATTTAGTATCTTTCACGGTATAACATTATCCTAAGTTATCCTGATGTAGAATAGCTTTGGGAGTAAAATTACTTTGAAATCGATTTGGTACTTCAAGAGATTAAGTGCGTTCAAACAAACTTTTCATATTAGTATAGATATCCTAATTAATTTCTTTATGTGGATTGCGAATTGGTATGATTATGTTGGCAGGTGTCTGAATTTTTTGTTTACCAGATACTACTTAAAAAAGATTTTTTTTTTATTGTAACGTATTATTTCGTTTAAAAGAACGCATGAATAACTATTTAATAATACATATACCTCTTCCAGTTCTACTTGATTTAACTATAGTCTTATAGCCATTCCCAAAGAGAGAAGCTATATTTCCTACAGTCTTACAATACTGTGGCGTGTTTGTATTTCGATACGACTACCGTCCTGAGGTCTCGGGTTCGATCCCCGGGTCGGGCAAAGAGAAATTGGATTTTTCCATATCAGCCCGGAGTCTGGAATTTGTGCCCGATATGGCGATAGGCCCCCTATCACATCTGGGATGGAACTAAGCTCGGCGAAATGTGGGTGTACTAGTTGGCTAGTGCGCCTCTGCCTACCCCTTCGGGGAGACAGGCGTGAGCTTATGTTATGTTATGTTATGTCTTACAATTTTCTTCTTTCTTTCTATCTGCCTTTATCCCACCTTATTGTGGGGTTGGCGCATCACACTTTTTACGAGCATGTTGAAGAAAAGATTTGGCTTAGTTTTACGACCTGCTGCTTGCCTGACGTCAACACCCTCTGAGGGATCCAGTCTCGAGCAAATAAAATTATAAAATTCGGTTAGCCCGACTTGGTAATGTAACTCAGGATCTTCCTGTTCACAGCCTATATACGCTGCCACTAGACTAAGGAGTTTTTTGTTTACACTAAGATCTGATTAATCTGTCGCCTCCTTGGTCTAGTGGCAGCATGTATGGACTGTCGACCAGGAGGTCGTGGGTTCGATTCCCAGGTCGGGCAAAGCTAATTTTCTAATTTAATTTTCCCGGGACTGGACCCCTCAGAGGGGGTTGACGTCAGGCAGGCAGCCGGTCGTAAAAACTTAGCCAAATCATTTCTGCAACATGCTTGAAAAAGTGTGTTGCGGCGACCCCACATTAAAGTGGGATAAGGGCAGGTAGAAAGAAAGAAAAGACTAAGATCTGATTAATGTTTCTAATAGAATATAGAAAATTCATTTATTACGTAACTTTGTAGAATACTAGATAGCAAAACAACGTCTTTTACATGACAGCATAATAAGAACAATTTTGCGTTCTACTTTCCACTGTCCTACTAGGCCATAACGGAAAAATATGGCGACCCCATCCAACTAGGAACCAACAAAAATATTTTCACTGGAATAAGATCAGCTCTCCCACCCGTACTTACCTATAAACATAATTTTATTATGATCGCAGTGCTAGACTGAAGTTTTTCGATAAAATATTATTGTTGGTCGTAATGCTGTGGGGTTGATTGAATCCCATATGACGTCTCATCTTCATATTTGCTGGCTACAGTGTTTTCGTATTGGGTGGTATGGTAGACGAATTCTTAAGTGGGGCAGACTGTTTTGCTTTCGTGTTTTGTTTAGCTTTTAAAATTCTTTATGATAATTGAAATAATGGAATGGATGAATGGAGACTGGATGTAAGGTGAACTTATGTTGCTAGTGAAAAATCAAGATTCGGTGAATGACATGTACTTTTAGCCTGTAGTTAATTGTGTCTACAGAATCAATAGCTGTTCAACCAGATTAATGTCAGTGTCTGCATACAACACTCTACAACCCCCATTAGATTGTTTTTTGGCCAAGTCATTGAAAATACTTGACTTAGCTTTTTATCTAGCTTCTTCCATCGTTATCATATTTACTTATAATAAATATGATTGCTATTGAGTATGTTCATTTATTAATTTCTTTCTTTTCAACTGCCCTTAACCCACTATTAATGAAGGGTCAGCACAACACGTTCGTAAAGTATTAAAGGAAGAAATTTGGTAGAGGCCTGTAGTTAGCAGTGGACATCCTATGACTGATGAGCGAAATAAGGAAAGATATCACATTTTCAATAATATTCGAGGTATATTAAATTAGTTAAATATGCGTGGTGCACCTGTTCATGCCTTCGAACTCTCGCAATGTGTCGATTGAAATTACAATCAACTTCGACATAACTCAAACTACTACTACAATATTAGATAGAATCGAATATCAAATTGCTAACAATACGAGAGACGATAACATCTGCAATGGGCAGAAGCTGGGCTTTGAAACGAAAACGCGTAGGTACGGTACGTCATGCTGAGAAATATATTGTTTCAAGTTTAGATTAAGATACTAGGTCCCTTATAGTTCCTGACAGTCATGGCATAAGGTTTGTGTGAGACAGTTGGCAGTTGCAACAGATATATAATAGTTTTAGTTCATCATTGTTAAATAACAGATCAACACACATACTATTGTAATTAAAATATGAGCACGATGTTTGCTAAAAACTGTAATAAATTCCAAACACGAAATAGAAATGTTATTAGCTTTTCAATTGAAATGCACGGCGTCAGTGATTTTGTTCATACGTGAAAACAGTGTTACAATTGGTATTACATTTGTATGTTAAACGAAATATTAGATAGACTAATTGGTTTTGAATACGTTAATTACAATAGTTTTGGCTGTCATTAAAACGCTCGACGTTTGTTAGTAGCATTTAATTTCAATCGTTTGGAAGTAAAATGCACTATTAATATTGAATCTCTTTGTGGTTGAACACTGGTAAAATAAATTATCCATATATTTAATACAAGTTAATGTTATAGAAACGTACTAGCCCCGTATGCAACAGTGAGATAATGAATCTTGTACAGTCTGATTCATGGAAACATAATGACTATAGCATCAGAAAAATCTAGATAGCTTCTTGCTTTATCTGTATTATTGATTCAAGAGATAAAGTCAATGTATAGAGAAAGCAAGCCTGATATAAAAGAAATGTCTAAGTAAGCAGGTGGGTCGTCGAAATGTCTAAGTAATCTGGTTGAGTTCGCGGGCCACAATGTCGGTTAAATATATTTGGAGTAATGTCAAGTCAATTATAAACCATTTTTTTATAAGAATGAATTATTAAGACAATATAAAAATCCGATCCACTACTTGCCTTGTGTAAATAGATTGTTCAAACTAATGGATACATGAATGAACGAATTAATGCAGATAATACAATTCCTAGACATTATCTTATTACTAGAGGGGATATTGATTTGTCCTACCATAAAGATTTTGAGATTTATTACATGTTACATTAAACTCGTATTATACCCGATTTCATAAATAAAAGATTTTGAACTTATAAATTTTGAATTTTGATATCTTCATATTGTTTTGACTTAGTAGATGGTTACAATAATTGGACTCATGTGATGGAACTGCGCGTTATGCATCAACACAATGGCAATCAGGCACTACTTCTATACTTTGATCATATGGAAGTAAGTCAGAAATTGGAATAGGCATAATTGTTCCCAACGTTGAAATCGGTTATCGGTAAAAACGCCGATCAATCATAGCCTGCAATAGTTGCGAGTGGCAGCACGTAAGCGATACAGGTAACAAATTGTTTCACGTGTCGATGAAAAAAACAAACAATAATTTACGTATTGTTTTCCAGATTTATTTTTGGAAGTGGACATGAGAACGATGTATTTAATACAGTTATTTTCAGATAATTTGATAATGATTTTTTAAGATTACGCAATTATTACATTGAACTAAAACAATTTTTACGGAT
Organism: Clanis bilineata; assembly: GCA_036417725.1. Lineage (NCBI taxonomy): Eukaryota > Metazoa > Arthropoda > Insecta > Lepidoptera > Sphingidae > Clanis > Clanis bilineata. The sequence goes on along the minus strand of CM071154.1, from coordinate 14,592,180 downwards.
TCTATCACGATTTGGTTTTAATTTTTTTTCCCGACGTTTCGAAGGCTTTGTAGTCTTCGTGGTCACGGGTTGGACTGAGATGTCATTTGTCCAAGAATGATAGTGTAAGTAACATATTAGGTATACAGAATCCGTAAAAATAGTTTTATTTTAATTTGATAATGCAAATTTTTCGTAAACTCTTTTTATGGCCTACTTTTCCAAGATTTATTTCTGAAAATGAGACACAATTATGTGTAAAGTTTATATTTAAATTAAATCATTTCTACTTAAAGGTCAGTAGTACAGACAATGAGCTAAAGGTAAAATTCTCTCTATCCAATACTTTAGGTCTTGCAGAGAGTATACAATATCGATGTAATATTAAATAAGAACAAGAAAACTTAAAAGGTTGAAGCATTGCACAATTAATTATGATGATGATTACAATCAATTAATCCTATGAAAGATGTAACATTAATAAAAATCTGTGATAAGACTAACAACAAAAGAAATAAAGACCAAAGCAATTATAAACCTGCAGATACCCCTACACGATACCACAAGACTACCAATGAGTTTACAAAAGGTAGAATTGGAAATGCAGCGGAACATTTTGAATTAACGCTCCATTAACGAATGCAAGCCAACACTTTTTCACAATGCCCGTCGGACTATCGCTGCTCCCTCTGTGGGCTCATCCGCGAAATAAAATTAGCCGTGTGTACAGCCAGTTTTACGGCTACACGCCGATGTTGGCTCGAGTACACCAGGGCTGATACCGTGGAAAATTTTCTTTCTTTGTAATGCCATTAGGGGACGAAGTTTTTGTTCTTGTGCAACAGAGTTGCTGTAATGAATTTAATTGGGTGGTTTTAGTGTCTTGTCTCAGTTGGCCATGAGTTATAACGTGTTATTTTCTTTCCTTACAGTTAACATCTCGGATATTCTTTCTGTTTTTATGCAAATTCCTCGCAATACATTCCTTTTTATATTCTTCTGAACTTTATCATCATTAACTTCATGTTCGAATTGTCTCTTAGAGGTAAGTCTCCCTAAGTGCAAGCTATCTTGGTTTTAAACAATCACTTAACATGCGCCATATTTTTTTTATATTATGTACTAAAGCACTTACTGTTTCTATATCTATTATAGAAGTATTTATGCTTTAGATCGAATCTAAGTTTCTTTGATAAGATAACCATGACATAATCATCACATTTACATCTACATTATCATGCAGCCCTATTTGGCGTCATGAGTCGACATTTTCCGGTTTTTCCGTCGAATTACTATTGCATTTTGATGCCACCCCAAAGTTTATTTTGCATTCGTTGAAAGAATAATGGCTGCCACCGGTGCATTGGATCCGACAGCTTTTTTATCCCAAATGGAAAATGGATCACCCTTTACACCTAAAAATGAAACGTGTAGAGCTGATCCCACATTCTCAAAGGTAAAGCCTATGTTACATTCGATAAAAGTTTAGGGAAAAACGGAGTTTGATCGAAAAAGTTGGATATATTGAAATATTTAATCAAAAACAATGTTGGAGGTTTTGGTTCTATTGTTTAATAAAATAAAAATCATCTTATGTCGGAGATGTGAATATAAATGAGAATATCAACAATTGTATTGTTTCTAAGGTTTCTATTTCTAATAACGACTGGTATGCAGGCTAACTTAGACATTTGAATTGAGCGTCCTCAATAATTTAGCCTCTCAAAATGCAGGTTTCCTAACTATGTTTTCTTTCATCGTTAAATCAATAACAATATATCATTATAACACACTTTACTTATAATTACAGTAATGGGTGCAGTGTGGTGCTCCTAAAATAATCACTGTTTGCCTAAATTCATTATCGTCAATATATGTTATTATCCAAAATTGAGCTGTTTCAACAGATACGGCAAAAACTAGGATCATTGAATTATTGTGTTCGAAATTGGTTTATCTGTCCCCATAACGACGTTAACTCATTGTTGAAAAAACATTTCGCATTTGTTCAAAAGTAAACAGTATTCGGCTGAATAAAATACATTGTTAAAAATTCGGTGTCCACAAATTGAGGTCGATTAATGGAATTTTTCATTACCAATATTGACAGTACTTTTAATTTATTAAAACCTTTTATCAATGATGTTAGAATAATTTGTTTAATAAATCAGGAATTAATTACTGCATACACATCTAACCTAACCTTTTCGGCATCGACAGTCTTTTGATTTTTTTTTCTATTTCAGTACATAATTGATACCAACACTGTGCAACCAAAAAGCACTTTAAATAAAGAGCTACTCGTTCAGTTCGATTCTTACTAAAAGTGCTTAATAAAAAAATCCCAATTTTCTTTTTTTTTAGAATTTAGAAAAGATACTTTGAATACCATTAAATTTATAGTTACAATAAAAGAAATTAATTTAGAAGAAATTTAGAAAGCTTTATCGTAGTTTCTAGTTTTACCAATATATTTTAAAAAGTTTATATGCACATTTAGCAGTCCATGCAAATATTTAAAATGTCCATATACAGAGACAGATTCATAAAAGAATCTCATTCGACGGCTAGTTTACGAAACGACTGTACATCGTGTTATTGCTTTTTCGACAGAAAATAATTCGATTGTGTCGCATTGCAAGTCGTTTAGGGTTGTCATTGGAGATTGGTCTTTAAACAATCCAATCAGTTGGTTCTTTTATATCTTTCAAGATTTATTTTGTCTTTGTTTTGTTTATTATTGATATTTTTGCTTGACAATCTTTTTGATTTTGATATTATTTATTTACTAGCTCTTGATCGCGGCGTCAACGACGTGAAACGTTTTCTTTAAAGGATCTCTATGTGCTTGTACCGTGAAAAGCGTAATTGGGCTTAAACATTTGTTAGACGTTCTTGAATAATTTTCATCCCCCATTTCACATATAATAGAGACAAAAAGTAATATGTGTCCTTTCCTAGGGTACAAGCTTTTTTCATGCCAAATATCATCAAAGTCGGTATAGCGTTTTAGTTATGCAGCCTGGAAGAGATCGCTTTTAGCGATAAGGCCGCCACTTGTGGCACAGTTATTCTGAAGCTCATCTGTTTTTTAACCTGTTTTTTTGTGTGTGTCTGCAATAAAGAGTTTCTATCTATCTATCTATCTATGAAAACGTAACAAAAACACACAGATGGATAGATACTTTCGTATTTTTATTACTATTAGTATAGTCTATATTATAACAATTTTGGAAACCACTTCGTTCTTGAGGAGTAAATTGATCAGATTAATATTTATCACCTGCCCTAGTCTCCGTAATAAATTTTGGGACAGACTTAGCTGTGTCTGAAACTTTTTCATTAGATCATCCTATCTTATAAGTTTGTTATTATGGTAAGAGAATTTGTGTTACATAACGTTGAGCTTGTGTGGGTTGAACGATGAAAGAACTTTTAGACCAATAATATTGACTTCTTTATCAAAAATTGTTCAAGGCAAAAAAAAATCATGAAGGTAAAAAAAATACCACGCAAAGTCACGCACATCCCTGTCCAAATGAAATGTTACCGGTATTCCGGTTTTCCAGTTTTTACCTTTACCGGTGCAGTTCATATCGGCGCCGGTGAGTTTAATAGACTGTTATGGGTTTATAACTGACAATTTCGGATTGTCGTTCCTGCTTCGATTGTGCATTTTTAGGACTCATCAAAATGATAACTGTTTTACCGACAGATATTCAGGTTATTCCGGTTATTTTGGCATTTGTAATGTAATCTCTGTGGGATTGACTATTGGAATTGTTGGTGCGCATTCATTTCAAAGCAAATTGCTTCAGGATTGCTAGTTTATGGTCTAAATGATATTTGTGCTACCGCGCTCCTGTACATTGTGGACTATCGACGTCAGTAGAATCTAGTTCTCATAAACAGATTTTGCTCTTACACTTTCGTATATGTGGTGTTTGGAAACTATTACATTAGCGCATCTAAGGGATGATTTTCCAGCTTGAAAAAGAGAGAGCTCCAGCTTCATTTGGATCTTCTAAATAAATTGTGACACTCTATCAGGCTCTGTCTGAGTCGCAGTAAGTTTGATAAATTGTTATTATTTTCAAACAAAAATTAAATGTTACTAATTAAGTTAATTATCAATTTATTGATGACAGCCTCCGTGGCGCAGTGGGCGAGTAGCCGGCTGTGAAGCGAGAGGCCGCGAGTTCGATTCCCTCGTTGAGACAAATGTTTGTGTGGCCCATAGATATTTGTTTCAAGTCTGGGTGTTGTGAGACCGAAAGTCTCCCATAGTCTCTGACATCCACGATACAGTTTATACCTAGTGTGGGGTCAGGACTAGGTGTGTGACTGTTGGGTGTATTTATTGCAACATTTCACTTATTTTGAAGGTAATATATTAAAAATCACTGCCTTTACTTCTTTAGCTTTAATAACGTATGTATGGAGATCTAATAGAAGTTATCTAAAATGGAAGCACCCTTTCGCCTGGAGGCAGTTTAAATACAGACAGTCTCGAGACTGCGTAAAACGAAATACATTATTTGTAACATATTACATAAGAGACAAGAAAGAAACTCCGTGGGACAGCAGACGAAAAGCCTGTTGTAAAACAAGAGAGCACGGTTTCGATTACTGTGCTGAGACAAATATTTATGTAATACAACAACATACATAACATATTATTATGGGTATTGGTGTTGTATATAGAATATATCTCGTATTTCATGATACCTATGCCACAAACGTCTTTAGTATAGAGACTTGACAATATAATGGGAGTTAACTAAAACAAATTAATTTTCACTTATCATACACAGTAAATTAGTATATAAACACGTAGATGTTTTAAATTTAAGCACCGTTTAATTTTTCAAGTAAACGGCTGTATGTTGCTGCTTAGCTGTATTATTTTTCCGTTAAAAAAATAATGAAATGTAGCTTTTACTTCATTTTTGCCTTTTCCAAGAAAAAAAAATAATTTTGGTTAAAATGTAGGTTTTATTCGATTTTGCTGTTTACACTTATCATTTCCAAATAAAGTCACTTCGTCAAATAAACTATGCGCATACAAAATGTATTCCATTTATCGAAACAAATGTCAAATAAAGTGAGATTGAATACTTAAAGGCTTTTACTGATTGTAGAGGTAAATATTCATGCACTGAATAAAGTCGTATAAAGTAATATAATAAAAGATGTTATACCATAAATCTATGACGCAGATCGGAATTTTGTTTAGGGCAATCATTCTACCAGGAAAATCATACTATTACGTGTTAATTATGACTCCAAAACTCAGCATATACTAAACTTTGGCGAAAATAGTTCGAATTTAAAAATTCAACACCGATCCCGTTGAAGCAATAAAATCGCAAATGGCGCGAGTAAAGTTTAAAAACTGATATAAAACTCCCGTAAAATGTCGATAAATTTGTACGTACAATAAAAATCAACTATCTACGTGGATTTTGGTGAGGTAATGGTAGAGTAATGTTGCAATTGGATCAAAGTCGCACAATGGGCCAGCAATTACATCGTTTGAACGGTGCCCCGACCGACCCAGCGGTGTACCGTTTGCTATGTCCGATCGACTTGCTTCTATTGCTAAAAGTCAACAGATAGTCAGATACATAATATTAACTGTGGTTTTATTGTCAGATAAGTTACATAGACTGACACCAGTTTCCCATTAGGGTAAGCTGAGACAACTTTATTGTTTTTCTTTATAATTATTAATACGTAAAAAGAAATATTTGTGCACATTTTTCAGAGAATTGCGCGAACGGATGAAAGTGAAATTTGACACAATTAAATTTTATATGGAGAAGTACATACAGCCAATTGTATATCATTGACAAAAGAACCCTTATAAAGCTCAATCTTTAAAATTAAATGAATTATGATCGAATTTCGACCACTTGTTGTAATATAATGTTCCAAAACTATATTTTTTATTGCAAGTAGTGAGGTATGCAAGCTAACCAGCTGATGTTAATTACTTATATTATTTATAGTGTTTAGTGTGTATGCTATTGTTTAGAATGTTTTGAAATACACACACGTCATTCATACGAATCAGATTATGTAGGGATCCCGTACCTCAAAATTATTATCCCAAAATACAACAGACTAATAATCATGCTTAACCACTTAAAATCCTCCTTAAATTATAACGGTCTCGTGGCCTAGTCTCAAATTCCCAAATGTTATCCTCAAATGCATCCAAGTGACGCCCAAAAACTGGAACGGTACTCAACTGTATCGGCTTCTTACGTTTATTTTCACAATACAATTTTGACAGATAAGACGGCGTTTAATGACATAAGGCAACTTTAAGGCTGAGATCTATAGAGCGAACTTCGACTAAGTCTAAGTCAAAGAAACGAACTCAGTGAGGATTTTGAATTATTAAATCGAACTTTGCCTTAGTCCGAGTCATTTTTATAAGATATTCTTTGCTTAGTCTGTATGTGACTGCCTCCGTGGCGTGGTGGTATTTCGGTACGACTACGGTTCTGAGGTCTCGGGTTCGATCCCCGGGTCGGGCAAAGTGATATTGGATTTTTCCATATCAGCCCGGAGTCTCGAATTTGTGCCCGATATGGCGATAGGCTCACCCCCTATCACATCTGGGACGGAACTAAGCTCGGCGAAATGTGGGTGTTCTAGTTCGCTAGTGCGCCTCTGCCTACCCCTTCGGGGATACAGGCGTCTGTATTTGACATACAGACTAACATAACATAACATAAGCTGACGTCTGTTTTTTTTTGTAAAATGAGTGGACTGAGTCAAAATTCAATTTAAAAATACCGATTCCTCACTGAGTTCGTTTTTTTGACTCAGAAGTCGAAGTTCGCTCTATAGAACTCAACCTAAGTCTTTGGATATTCGGTGACAAGATTTCTAATCTACTTGCTCAAATCGTTCAAGTAACTAGCCCGTTTAAACACTCGCCAACAAGTGGTTAGAGGTAACCCATCGGATTGATCCACGCTCGGCAATTTTGCCACAATTCTGTGACGGTGACTTGTTCATTTTACGGGTTCCGAACTATTGAACTCTATTTAATAATAGAATTAGAATTCAAAGGAAAGGTAAATAGATTTGTGTTGGCTTTACCGTGTTGTGTATTAAGTTATACTTATACAGGGTGTTTCATAAAGTTGGTATCAATAATAACTATACTTAAAGAGAGGATACCTAGCCATCTAGCGGTAAAGTTTAAAATTTCGTAAGAGTCCTAGTTTTTGATTAATGGAAACTTGAATTTGGGACGAATTATTTTGTTCTGGCTCATTGGTCAGCTGCAGTAGATTTGCAAACCACTTATGGGGTAATTAATTATTTTAAGCATACACGAAGCCAATCCTATGATAATTACGACGATTTACAGGTCGAATTTCGATTTTAAAATCCCCATAATTAATAAAAAATAGTTTAATTATTATTTATAACTTCACGAATGCGCTTTAAATCGGTCTTCCTATATGTGGATTTTTTATTGGTACCAACTTTATGCAACTTTTTATGTTATACCGAACATATACATATGTTATACCAAACACTGGGGTAGGCAGAAGTAAGTAGAAGCACTTTCCACTGTAGGGTTGGTGCAGCAAACTTTTTAAAACATATTGATGAAAAGATGCAGCTTTAAATTTTTCACGATCGGATGCCTGAATGATAACAACCAATCCAGTCTCGGACAAATTGTATTAGGAATCAGAATCCCTGCCTCGGTGGCGTGGTGGTATTTCGGTATGACTACGGTTCCGAAGTCTCGGGTTCGATCCCCGGGTCGGGCAAAGTGATATTGGATTTTTCCATATCAGCCCGGAGTCTGGAATTTGTGCCCGATATGGCGATAGACTCGCCCCCTATCACATCTGGGACGGAACTAAGCTCGGCGAAATGTGGGTGTTCTAGTTCGCTAGTACGCCTCTGCCTACCCCTGCGGGGATACAGGCGTGAGCTTATGTTATGTTATGTAATCCCTGAAGTCACAAGCTTCATACTATTCTGTCACTAGATAAAGAAGGGGACTCGCCCCCTATTACGTGATGGGACGGAAATAAGCTCGACGAGATGATGATGGAGTACTTGCATCTCCGCGGCCTCGGTCTATTCCTCTGTGGATACAGGCGTAAGCTTATGCCAGGATAAAGAGAGTAAAAACAGGTGGACAAGTACAGCAAAATTTCAAAATACTCTGTCCTACCCACATAATCCTAAAAGACATGTTGTACGCTCGTTAGTGAAATCTCAAAGCTAAATGTACCAAAATCCATTCTAACATGTAGTTAATAACAGGCCCCTTTTGAGGAAAAAAATTACGCAACTTCACAAGGTCTTGTTATGTGCGTGTAAACGCCTTTACAACTCGTTCTCTGGCAAAAAATTGAAACAAACTGGACCTTTTTCGTTTAGTCTAGAGGTCAGACATGGTTTAGGGTCTCTTGAATTCATTTTATTTTTGACGAATATTGTCGAAATGGTTTCTATTTATCTCTACAAAAAAACAACTAGCTTTTGCCCGCGGCGACATCCGCGTGAGAGTCTATCCCGTCGTATTTCCATTTTCATCCCCTTAGGGAATTAATTTCCAAAAAATATTTCTGAGTACTCGCCTACGTCATCAAAGAAAGCCGTGTGTAAAATTTCATGTTCCTATTTCCAATAGTTTCGGCGTTGATACGTCAGTCAGTTAGTTTCTCCTTTTAACGTATATATACAGAAGAAGATGCATATACATAGTCCTTGCCCTAAGTATACTGTATGATTGCCAACAGTTATTTCCAAAATGTTGGCGGGGGAGGATCAATGGAAAGCTGTGGTCTCCTTCTGTGAAACTGTTATGGTTCAGAAGGAGGCTGCGGAGCGGGATCGGTAGAGAAATGATCCCGCTCGGAGGCGTAGACACCGAGGCAATACCAGAGATCGCCCTGGTTCCTCTGCCTGAGGCGGAGGTCATTATTAGTTTGGTAGGTAAATCCATGCCTTACCGAGACGTGCTCTAAAGCATAGCATTAAAAAGGGTTTCGGCGTGTTCCGTTTGGAGGTCCCGGAACCCTTTCTAAATGCAGATGACGTAAATCATGGGGTTTTTAGCCGGTACGAATCCGGCATACCCTGCGCCTATTAGCTGGGATCCAAGAGGATTTTCCCCATGTAAATGGATCATACAAACTTTTGACCCGATACGGCAATCGAACTTAAGGCATCTTTGTAGACTCACCCGTCACTCCACGGAAACTTTAAATGACTCTTGGTTGAATAGTTTTACTTACTTGCCAACGTTATAGAAGAGTCAAATATCGTCGAAGACAATAACATACATACTTCACTGCTTCCGCCACGTAGCAAGAATGCGCAATAAAAAAAGCACGACCGAGAGATCGTTCGGTCTCAGACTAGAGAGTAGCTGTTGGCAGAAGACTGTGAAGACACCGGGAGGTCGAAGTAATGCTTGCTAAACTTATAATCCGAAGACATGCTAGACATTGGTGGATGTTTAACAAGATAATTGGAAACAGAGTCCACAACAAAGACCGAGACAGTTGGAGAAACAATTTCCAAAGATTTTCCAAAACGCCAAGTGATTTCACGAAATAGAGAATACCAACTTAAAGTATCGGAGACTAAAATTCATATTAGGTCAATGCTTCAGCAAGATTGAGGCCAGTAAAGTTTCAAATTACCCAATTACCTATCCCAATTTTCGCTTAACCCTCAAAAATATTACTCAAATAAAATGTTTCGCTTGCAACAATTTCACGCAAATCCATCTCTTTTAAAGAGGAGGATATATTACCGAGTAATTTTCATCTACTTTTTTCAACTTTAATACAACATAGTAATAAGACGCTCGGTAGCTTTAGAGAGCGGTAGCAAGACTCTTTACGGCCCACATAAAGTAGGACGTCTAATATGTTTCATATGAAAATGTAAATTAGTTGTTATGAAAATGGTGAATAGAAGACCTAAATATTCTTCTTTTGTTATAAATTGGCTACTTTGTACGTACAAATTGGGTTTAGGGTTCCGAAGGATAATGGTGAAAATGGAAACCTTATAATTTCTTCAATTCGCGTATCCGTCCGTATGTCAGAAAGTACCTCTGATACAGGGATAAAAAGATGGTGGGCATGTTCTATGGACCGCTATATAAAGGTAAAGTGAAATCGGTGAAAAGGTTTTTATTTGGGTGTCTCTCCATACTTTCTTCTTTCTTTCTGTCTGGTGTTATCCCGGTCTTCTGCCAGGGTCCACCTTTCTACTTAAACGCTTCCACTTCGCTCGGTCTTGAGCATTCTCTATGGTGAGGCCATTGGTTCTCATATCTTACTCCAGAACGTCCAGCCAGCGCTTTTTGGGCCGTCCACGGGAACGCAACCCTGACACGATTTGGGCCAGACACATGCGACCGACGTACTCCTGTAGTTTCCTCAAAACGTGTCTTTCCATACATGTAATTTAAACATGATATAGATGTCTCTAAATTTGAGTTTTGTTTACTGATTTCTTACTTATGAGTTCTCTGTACGACAGTGTAGGTATCTAACCAGAAGAGCCATGTATCCTGAAGACATAACTATCTAGAGGTACAGCGAGTATCAACAACAAAAAATTCTAGATACTTCAATAAAACATCCTGTCATCATCATCCTCCTGCCCTTATCCCAATTTTATTTGGGGTCGGCGCAACATGTTTTCGACTTACATACATGCCTATCAGCCGTCATCTCGTCATTCACCCCTTTTTCTTTCATGTCCTTCCTTACACACTCCATCCACCTCTTCTTTGGCCTTCCTCTACCTCTCCATCCATCAAAATTCATATTCATCACTTTCTTATCCACGTATGTCTCTTCCCTTCGCACAACATGCCCATACCAAGAGAATCCTGTCACCAAATAAAAATATTCGAACATCGGATTCAAAACTCGACACTCGACAGCATAACACACTCAAACTCACGTTACCGAGTGTTACGTGTTACCAGTTACTCGCATTAGACACTCATATTTCCACTTTTCACTTCCTTCCGCATCGACTGCCTCGCGCCGTGTGCGACAAACTTTCTGTATTAAACTGATTTTCGACGCTTATTTTTTCATTTTCAACTGTTCCAAGTGCAGTTAGGTGCGTAATTTATATTTGATTTTGTCTGCTTTTTCTTTTGGTGACGTAATTTATTATTGAGTATCAAATGAATAAATCCTTTTTTTATTATTTTTACTCTCGCACAGCAAAGTGATTAGAACCAGTGATGTGTATGATACTCATACATTTTATGTATTATATTAATTTTTTGTCGTACTTAATATTGAGAAATCTATCGGAGGCTTTGTTAGGGAGTCGTGATATGGAAATGCTTATAATAAAATTGTTTAGAGAACAAATAACTAAATTTTCCTAATAAAAACAACATTACTATATTTTCCTGACCCCATTATTTAAACTGCAGATGGGGCACATTGTTCAATAATAGATTTTTTATGAGATATTGATTAGCCTCATCAATGAGGTTCTTAACTGAGAGTTCAACATTCCAACCAACTTCAAAATGTTTCGACTTAAAATATTCAAAAGAATTGCAAAAAATACCGTAGCATTTGTCGTGTTTCGCACTAAAGCCTTGAGATGTCCTTCAGCTAGTTGGTTCCCCTTTTGTCTTGAGTACAGCCTTGAGTACCCCACCTAGCCACGCCGTAAACCTGTCTGCGGTGGAGAACTTTAACAAAAATCCTTTTCATACATTGTTATAAGTGCAGACAAGAGGACTTTATTGCATCTATAACTTATGCTGCTATATTATAATTTTATGAGATACTATCAAAGTACTTGTTACTTTGAAATAAAATTATTTTTACGGATTTTATCACGATTTGGTTTTAATTTTTATTCCCGACGTTTTTTTTTTGCAGTCTTCGTGGTCACGGGTTGGACTGAGATGTCATTTGTCCAAGAATGTTAGTATTACAAAACCTACCTTCATTTTAGAATTATACAGATTTAAAAAAGTTAACCGTTTATGTTAACTTGTTACTTGTTACTTACGATGTCCTTTCTCAAATTATTAGGATTCATATTGTATGGACCATCATAAATGTTTTGATGTAAATTTTTGTAGAGGTACTCAATTAAATGCAATGTAAAAATACTATTACTTCTGTCTCCATCACTGGTCGTTTACGTATTTTTTTATAGAAGAGACTGGTAAACGAACAGATGGGTCACCTGATGGTAAGTGATTTCCACCGCCCATAGACACCCAAGACGCAAAAACACAAAAATAATCATGCGTGCGTTGCCAACCTAAAAGGAGGGAATGGAAGGGGAGGTACAAAGGATTAGGAAAGGGAGGGGATGTGCCGCCGGAAATCTCATTCACCGAACGAAACGCGACAGCAAGCTGCCACTTTTGCTGTAGAAGTTACTGTTCTTTCAGGCACTGTCGGGAAAACAAAAGCTCACTAATCTTATAGGAAAAGTCACCATGTATTTATCTAGCTACTACAATAGACGTTAATGTGTATATTTATTTTAATATTATAGTTAGTTTTCCAAAGAAATATTTTTGCATGGTTGTTACATTACAGAAATATTTTTAGTTTACCATTTAAATATCACATTTCTTTTTATTTCCACAGTATAATTGAGGTTATTTATCATTTACGGGTAAACAGAAGTTTACAATAAATAATCAACGATATTATTTAAGCTACGTAAACTTTCTACTTAAAACAACCGTCTTGTTTACAATTTTAGGAGTACAGCTCTCAATGTTATTTTATTTGATTAAAAATAACAGCTTCGTTTTCTTAATAATTTACTTTCTGGCGTATTTTTGAGGCAAGTTTATTGTTTTGATTTTAGCACCTTTTTGAAGTATTTACCTTGAATCATAAAGCCACTCTGTAAACAGTAACATCTATAGCACAAAAGCCGGCTCGATCGGTTTGATACCACTGTCTAAAAACTGACGAAAAGTGGCAGCTCGCTGTTCCGTTTCGTTCGGTGCTTTCCAGTGGTTTAATGCTCCCTCTCCTCCCCAATTCCTATTTCTCTCCTTTAAGGTCGCCAACGCACCCATGATTCTGATGGTATCATGAGCGTCTGTAGGCAGTGGAGATCACTTACTATAAGGTGACCCACCTGATCGTTTGTCAGTCTCTGCTAAAAAAAATTTAACACATTGGAGGTGCATTCTCTCAGGGTTGTAATCAAAGAGGTTTAATATTACCAACTATAGAGGGGCTTATACGTTTTGAAGGGAACAGAGATAGAGAGGATATCAAGCAAGATTCCATACAAAAAAAATGATCTCAAACGTCAGTCCATCTACCACCTATTACAATGCGAGAGCGCTTATGACAATTTACAACCTAGAATGTTTTGTGAATATTCAAGATTCACGTAAGACAATTTTACTGTCTAAACATTATGGGCCTTACTTAAAACAGCATTTTTAGCTGAGCAACTGGTTACGAATAACCTGTCACTGTTTTCCTTGCGTTACATTGTTTAAAAATGAAAGGGACAACGTATGGTATAAAGATAAGCATCGCTTAAATATTTTTATAAGTAAGGGGCTATTACGCTAGCACAACCTTGACTGTGTGACTTATGACCACGAGGTCACAACTTTTGGATCTCAAGTTTCGCTGATATCCTGTCTATGAACTAAATGTCTTTGGTTGTAATCGAATTTGCTACTTTCGTCTCGGTAGTCCGTACCACTCAACTGAGATACCTATAAAGTTTAAACAAAATTATTGCCCCAATTTCACACCTAGTTCAATTCGTAAACAATAAAATAATCACAAACGGACAGGCTGTGAAGGAAAAATGCTAAAAGCCTACAATACCGTGTCGCAGTCCGTAACAAAAGTCGTTTGTTTCCCATACCGGCTAGTGACGTCATCGTAACGGCCATCGTAAATTAACGGCACTACAGCTGCGTCATTATACACCGTAAGTTATAAGCGATAAGGTAAATTATGGGTTATTATGGTATATGTTATGTCATATATATAATCTGCCTGAAGGGTTCCTAATGGAGAGTTCATGCCATTGTTTAGTATTGAACAAGTAAAATACACTCTATAATCATAATCATCATAATCATCGTCATTATGCACCTCCTTGGTCTAGTGGCAATGTATAGGCTGTGATCCAGAAGGTTCGATTCCTAGGTCGGGCGTGGTCTTTTTCGAACAATATTTTCCCGGGATTGGATAGGGGTTGACGTAAGGCAGTCGGTCATAAAAACTAAGCCCAATCCTTTCTGCAGCTGCTTGAAAAAAGTGTGTTACCCCAACCCCACATTAAGGTGGGATAAGGGCAGGTAGAAAGACAAGTCATTTACATAATCAGGTAGGGAAGTGACAGATAGAGAATGCCATGGTCATTATGTCTGCTTTTTTACATAATTGTGTAAATAGTATAAATAAATAACATCAGCTCACAACTGTAGGGAGAGGTGTAGTGAACTAGAACACCCACATTTTGCCGATCTTATTTCTGTCCCAGATGTAAGCATGTAGGCGGCGAGCCTATTGACAATTATCACAAGTTTAAAAACTTAACAGACCGACTTCGAAACTTATCCAATCGTGACCAAATTTATTTTTATATATGTGACCACCCTTGAAATAAGCTCTATCGAACACAAAAATAATTTTGAAAATCGGTCCACATTTGGCGGAGATATCGCATAACATACATTATAAAAAATACAGACGAATTGAGGACCTTCTCCTTTTTGGAAGTCGGTCTAAAAATAAATAAATAAGCAAGTAAATAATCTCTTCCTTGGTCCAGTAGCAGCATGTTATCGACTATGGGTCGGAGGATTCTGAGTTCGAATCCCAGGCCCTGCACGTTACCTTATACCAATCGCTTTCGACTCATATTTTGCGCCAAACTAAGGTAACCTCGCAGGCTTACTCGCAGGTAAAGTTTGCTGTTGACATCGCAACATTTAATAGATGTTTTATGTGGACGGATCGCAGTAAAATTAAACTTAATATCTACTTACCAATACGTATTGAAATAAAAAGCAGGTCGCCGTTCATAAAAATTAATATCTGGACCGCATTTAACGACCTTTTGCTCGATTTGCAATCACGAATTCCATTGTTTCAATTGGATATTTTCGGTGATATTACGAGGATTTTACCTTTAAAGGTATTGTTACTCATGCCATTGGTTGAATTCCTGAACAATTTTATGTTGATTTTCTTTGTTGTTATACATTTTGTTTTACATAGTAGTAAGATGAATGATGATATAATTATATAAAATTAGTATGCTCGTATTAAAGATGCCGATCAAAGTTTTATGCAATGCTGTAGAATTAAAATTTTGAGTGGTAGGACCACGCTGGAGACAGTCAAGTCTAAAGCACGAACGCGTTTGCTCACTCATTTTTTACAGAACATACATACATAAGCTCACGCCTGTATCCCCGAAGGGGTAAGCAGCGGCGCACTAGCGAACTAGTACACCCACATTTCGCCGAGCTTAGTTCCGTCCCAGATGTGATAGGGGGCGAGCCTATCGCCATATCGGGCACAAATTTCAGACTCCGGACTGATATGGAAAAATCCAATACCGCTTTGCCCGACCCGGGGATCGAACCCGAGACCTCAGGATGGTAGTCGTACCGAAACCCAACTACGCTACCGAGGCAGTCAACAGTCTTATAGAAAACTGACTTAAATGGCAGCTCGGTGTTGTGTTTCATTCAGGGAGTGGGATTTCCTGTTGCCCAGTATTCCCATCCCCTTCAAAATCACTATTCCCCTACTTTATGTTTGCCCACACACCCATAATTCTTTTTGTGTTTGGGGTGTCTATGGGCGGTAGAGATCACTTACCATCAGTTGCCCTACCTGTTAATTTACCTGTCTCTGCCAAAGATTTCTATGTATTTACTAGACAGGCTGTTTTGAAGTTAAATTGTGGCACATGACGGCGAGTGTTTGACACGGCTAAGGAAAAAGAGCAGATTTCTATAGTGAGTTGAGGTCGATTAACAGAGACTTACTGCACACATTCTTTGTACCGAACAGCCAGTCTAGTAGTATACATAGAAGTCTTTGGTCTCTGCTATAAAAAAAAAGGTCGTCCCGACTGCTTTTCAACTATAAGATTCAATTTTATAGGACCTGGAACTATAGGACCTTACTTATAAAACAGTTTAGCTAAGCAAATGGCTAAGACTAGGCTGTCACTTTTTTCCGTGTGTCACAACGTTTGAAAATAACAGGGTCAGGCTATTTTTTACCATTTGCTCAGTTAAACTGTTTTTATTAGTAAGCCCTATAGGTTAGTTCTGAGTGTTGTGAGGTTCAAATTTGTCATTGTTCCCTCATCACCAAAGCTTTCTAAAAAACAATCAATACTCTTATACCGGGTGTTTCAATAAGTTGGTACCAATAACAATCATACAGGGACATCGATTTAAAGCGTAATGGTAAAGTAAAAAAATAATTACAAGTTTAAAAACTTAACAGACCGACTTCAAATCCGATCGTGACCAAATTTATATGGGACCACCCCTTGAAATAAGCTCTTTCGATCACAAAATGAATTTTGAATATCAGTCCACATTTGGCGGAGATATCGCGTGACATACATAAAAAAACGAATTGAAGACCTCCTCCTTTTTGGAAGTCGGTCGATAAAAAAGAACTTAATTTTTTTATAAATTTTTAGGCATGGGGATATTAAAGTTGGAATGCGACCTCAAAGTCGTCGCAATTTGCATAAGGATGGCTTTGTGTATGCTAAAAAGAATGAATTACCCCATAGGGAGTTGTGTGATGTACTGCAAGTGACCCAATAAGCCAAGAAAAATATTTTATTCACAAATACAACGTGTATTCAAAAATTACGCTTTACGAAATTTTAAACATTACCACTAGATTGCTAGCCATCTCCTCTTTAAGTGCAGTTATTATTGATACCAACTTTATTAAACACGCTGTATATAAAAAAATGCATGTCAATAAATTTGACAAAAGTTGAATGGCCTGAAATTGCTACCATATCTATACTGTACCAACTATTAAGCAAATTAATTATTCTAAATTAAAATATTCTTCTTCTATTAGAACGGAGTCAGTGAATATACCTCTATATAGGATCTATTTACAAAAAAGAAAACTAATAATATCACTTCATGTTCCGTCAAAAGCAGTTTTTTTGGATTTTCTATAACTACCATATTTATACTATACCAACTTTTAAGCAAATTAATTATTCTCATTAAATTATTATTTTGTTTAACCCAAAAGACCAGCTGCCAGAACTCAAGACACCGTGAGCTCGTACTGCGTAGATCAGAACACAATTAATTAACCTTTTTTAATTTTGTATATTTTAAAAATGAAGGTAGATATTGTAACACTAACCCTTTTTTGGACAAATGACACCTCAGTCTGACCCATGACAACGAAGACTGCAAAGGCTTCGAAACGTCGGGAATAAAAATTAAAAACCTAATCGTGATAGAATCCATAAAAATAGTTTTATTTCAATATTATTTTTCTATTAGAAGGGAGTCGGTGAATATAGAATACATTTACAAAAAAAAAAAAAATAATATCACTTCATGTTCCGTCAAAAGCAGATTTTTTTGGATTTCCTATAATTTATTTTGCAAACGGATCCCATGTAATTTCCGGGGATCTTCTCTAAACGGCTCCGGCAACCTTTAACACTGACGTATGTTTTCCTTTACTCATGAGTCGGGCCCTTGATTCTTATTATACCTTTGGGATTTGTGGTAAGCTTTTTAACCGACTCCGAAAATGAGGATGTTTTCAATCCATCTGCGGGTTTAGACAAGTGGCTTATGCGTTAGTCGAATAGAATAGTCAAATAGAATAAATGTATGAAATGACATAAGACTACGCCGCATATAGCGCATTCTTATGTCATTCCCCTGCATTTAGCTTTAGCTAGGATTTTAGCTAGGAAAGGGCCTTATAGTCCACGGCATGATTTTCCTTATTCAGATCTCCAGTCAAATCCTACAAGCTTCTTATTTTATTTTCCCGTCAATTCCCTGCTAGCATTCCTGCCATATCCCGTTCGTTCCCTTTCCTACAAATTACAACCATTTATCTAAGCCCCATCCTAGTTTTGTGGCCATACCTGTCTGCTTGTTTTCTAAATTGATAGTGTTGTAACATGATTATTATTATATAAATGTATCTAGACCTTGTTGTGACCTATCATAAATGCATTTGATGTGCCTACGTGACCAATAAACATTTTTTTTTATTTTTATTTATTTATTCAATTCAAATATTTATTTATTTATTACACTTCATATACAATAATTATACAGGTGGACTATTCTATTCGATTAGCGCATAAGCCACTTGTCTAAACCCACTGGACAGCTTCAGTAGCGTAGTTGTATTGTGTGCGACTACAGTCCTGAGGTCTTAAGTTCAATCCTCGGGTCAGGTAAAGTGATATTTGTTGTTTCTACTTATTGTGAGCCCGGAGTTTGGAATTTGTGTTCAATATAGCGATAGGCTCGCCCCCTATTACATCTCATGTGAAATGTGGGTGTTCTAGATCGCCTTGTCTACCTCTCTGATAAAAGGCGTGAGTGTGTATGTTTGTTTGTTATACATAAATACATAACATAACATAAGCTGACGCCTGTATCCCCGAAGGGGTAGGCAGATGCAGACTAGCGAACTAGAACCACCCACATTGCGCCGAGCTTCGTTCCGTCCCAGATGTGATAGGGGGTGAGCCTATCGCCATATCGGGCACAAATTACAGACTCCGGGCTGATATAGAAAAAAACCAATATCACTTTGCCCGACCCGGGGATCCAACCCAAGACCTCAGGACGTTAGTCGTACCGAAATACAAACACGCTACCGAGGCAGTCGTATAAATTGATTTTACTTAGTTTAAAGACTAGCTTAGTCGTCTCCTTGCTTTACTGGTGCTGTATACGGGCTGTAAAGCGAGAAGTCCTGGGATCGATTCCCGAGACAGGATCCCCGAGATGGAAGTTGGCGTCATGCAGGCAACCGGTCATAAAAACTATGCCAAATCTACAACATGCTTGAAAACGTGTGTTGCACCGACACCAAAATCTCTTTTCATCATGAATTAAAAATATTAATAAAATGAATTATGGAATTATAAATTAAATTTACTAATTTAATTTCCGCGGGACTGGATCCCTTATAGGGGGTTGAGGTCAGGCAGGCTGGTCGCAAAAACTAAGCCGCATCCTCTTTGCAACATGCTTGAAAAAGTGTGTTGCGCCGACCCCACATTAAGGCGGGATAAGGGCAGGTAGAAAGAAAGAATAAAATGAATTATGGAATAATAACGTATTAGAAATTACTGATGTACTAACATATGTAAACATAAAGCCAATTAGATCCGATCTTAGAAAAATAGATAAATTCACACGAGATGCGTACGAAAAAATACTGACATAAAAATGAAATGTAACGGGGACGTGTAACTGATGTATGAAATAAAATATTCTTTGACACAAGCCGAACGTGACCTTTGAAAGTAAAGAGAGGGATACTGTAGACAAGAGGTAGCAATTTATAAAAAAAAAACTTCGAAATGCAAATTTCAGTTTCTTACTCTCTTTAGAGTCATTGCCGGTGCCAATTGCATCATATGAAAATTCACTTCTATTCTACATACTATAACTATTTATATAATATAGTGTTGAGTACATCGACTATTCAACAAGATAGACTGGTAATGCACCGCGAATGCTATAACACATTACATAACGAAGAATGTACTTTTGAAATACAATGCGTACGCGTTGCTATTAGCGACCAATTTAATGAATTAAAGTATTTGTCACTGCCGTATATGTTGCCTATTGTATTTATTCTAAATTTAAATGTAATTTAATATATCCCGCCCCTCCCTTGCCTCACACCTCAGGTGGTATGAAGCGTTTGTATTGCGAATAATTACGTATGCCGTGCTTATCATGAATAATATTGAATGGTCTATAGTTGTGTTATATATGTATTTATTATTTGCTTATATTTATGATACCTGTTAAACTTGCTTGAGAACATTTTTATTCATCAAAAACCTTATCGGCAATTCTGGACCTTATTACAACCACCACTATTATCATAGTCAACTGAAACCTAAATACTTTTATAATAATTGCCATTATAACGATCCCTCATAGACTGATTTAGTGACCAAAGAAAATATTTGTTCTTTCCTACATATTTATTTGTGAACTAAGGCGTTGTAGTCTTAATTATAGCAATTAGCACCGAAAAGAACAAACGGCGAAAATAATTTCCTGTATCGCTCCGAATTTAGATAAATGTCTAAATTTATGTAGGAGTACAAAAGTAACAAAAAATATTGTGGTCGTGTAGTCATTAATTAGCTACATAGATATAAATCAAGAAATACTAATATTTTCCTTATTTTTGTTTCGTATGTTCATTTAGTATACCTTTGATGTTCCTCTGAAGAAAATCCCTGTCCCCTCTTATTCTTCAGCCTCCGTGGCGCAGCGGGCGAGTAGCCGGCTGTGAAGCGAGAGGCCGCGGGTTCGATCCCCGCACTGAGACAAATGTTTGTATGGCCTACAGATATTTGTTTCGGGTCTGGGTGTTGTGAGACCAAAAGTCTCTCGTAGTTCCTGATACCCACGACACAAGACTCGATCTTAGTGTGGGGTCAGGACTATGTATGTGACTGTTGGGTGTTATTTATTTATTTTATTTATTTATTAGAAGTGGACCTATGTCCAGCACTGGGACAGTAAAATTACAGGGCTAACATTAATATATTATTATTTTAAGTTGATTTTAGTGATCAAACTATGAAAAGCTTAAGATTCCTGAATATACTAAATAAATAAAATTTTAATTATTTATACAAAAATATTATCTCAAACGACCACTGCGTATTGCGTGCGCAAGGTATTATTATCGTCTAGAGGTTTCGAGTTCGGTCCCCGGTCGGGATTTTCTGCTCAGCAGCATTTCCAAAGCATGGAATTTGTGCTCTATATGGCGATAGACTTTCTATGTCTCATCATAGGCAATCAGCTTGGCGAACATTGGGTGTACGAGTCTACCTCTTCGGGCTAACAGACACGTTTGTATATATATATACATAAACTTTAATATTTGAGTGGTAGAGCCACTCTGTAAACATTGTCATCCACAGCACGAATGGACCAGCTCGACCGATTTGATACCACAGCCTCACAGAAAACCGAAATAAAGTGGCAGCCTGTCGCGTTTCGTTCGGTAAGTGAGATTTCAGGTAGTCCATTTCCCCCCTCCCTTTCCCAATCCCTTTTCCTCCCTTCCATTCCCTCCTTTTAGGTTGGCAACGCACCCATGATTCTTTTTGTGCCTTGGGTGTCTATGGGCGGTGGAGATCACTTACCATCAGGTGAGCCATCTGCTCGTCAATCCCTGCTATAAAAATATATTATAGAGGGATATAATTCTGCACATAGTTGTCGTCTTTATGTACGTAAGGCCCTCATGGCTTACACAATATGATATTTTCAAAGTTAGGTAACCTTCACAAGTTTTAGCAAAAGTACTCCACAGAGCAATGGCTAATGAGCCGAGCCTACAAATATTCATGTTATAGACAGTTGTAGACAATATTTTCCACGGTAAGTCTGACTTCACCAAAATTCCGACGTAGTGACAGATTGCCCTTGTGTTAACATGTATGAAGATCCAAATACCTCCTAACACTCTTTTCTATACAAATCTATACATCTTTATCTATACAAATAAATAAAATTGGAGTGTCTGTTTGTAATTTCATATTAACAGCTTTTCACTAAATGCGTATGAAAGTACTTAAATCAAAATAATTTTTTTACATTTTTATCTGTCTGTTCCAGCTAATCTTTGAAAAGGTCGAATCGTTTTTAATGGGACACTTACTGGCAGATAGCTTTCTATCCCGAAAATAAATTTTATCCCGGAAAATATTTCTACCCGAACGGAGTCGCGGGCAACGGCTAGTCCTACCTAAATACATTATTCTCCATAGTAGATAGCAGCTTGGCTGTGCCTCTGGTATTGCCAATGTATGGACATATAAACAATTGGGTAACGATAACCACTTACGATCCTGTAACCAAATAAAAAAATATTACAGAGTCCTCATAAATTTCATTTAAAACTAATATAAAAGTCGATGAACTTCATTTTATTTCAATCAATCAAATACTGCCGGCAGGTTACCGTTTTACTCTGAAAAAAAGTTCAATCATTTTTTCTTACTTGTTTTTGAAGGCAGTCGTTTTATAGGCTGCAGTGCTGGGACGTATTGAAGCTTCTTGGGGGCCTCGGACCCCCCATATATCTAAATATTTACATGAATTATTCTCATATTTTTTTCTCACCTGAATATTATGTACAGCTTATGTAATAACCAGGCACTGAATAGCAATAAAAAATGTATGTTTTGCATATTGTTAGAAACGTTGTGAGTATTGGCATAAAGCACAATAGTATTAACAACTTTAACAGTAGGTATTTGTGGCTGATAATATGAGAATTGTTTGTGGCTAAAATATAATACTTCTTAATTAATATTTAAAAACATAAATAGCTATTATAATGAATTTTGTCGTAAAATTCCAGTTTGTTATACAATCATGTTATTTGTTAGAATTTAACTCGTTTTTCTCTACAGTTTACTCGAAATTTGTCTCCCACAACACTCCAAGTCCGTCCCACACCTGGTGGAGGTTAATCGATGTGGTTCCCTGGGCAAATAGGATTTAACAGACTAATAAGCCGCCATGACGTTGATGTAAAAGCATAACCTCGTTTGCTGTGAGCATTTTTCCCACGAGACTTATAGTTTAGTGAAACGAAGATGGTCCGAAAGGATAGGCAAAGGTGACTTTGAAAGAGCTTACATTTTGCTGCGTGAGAATTTTGGGGTATTTTCCAGTGGCAATTTAAGGCATTTGTAAAGTATAAAAATACAGAAGCAGATAAAGAGTCTTTAAAATTTCTCTTAACTCAACATTCATTGCCAATTACTAAATTTGGCTGAATTTTTAAAGGTTCTTATGCCTTGTTTCACCTGAATAAAAAATATAGAATAAATAAAGTAATACGAAACTATACTGCCTACGCATCCGCCACTGTTGTTCTTGTAAGCCAGGATTAACAATGGCACACATTTATCGACACCGAGCAATGTAGCTCAAACTGAGCTTCTAGTTAGCTGCTGAGTCTCTGGTAGAAAAACTGTCTTTATCCCTCAACGAAATTGATGAAAAAGAAAAATAGGGATGAGTTGTAAAATAAGCAAAGGTAGTTTAATCAAGGACAATTTATATCTTGTCCCTGGTTTAATAATCCTATACTGAGAATAACGTTTATTTACAGAAATAAATTTAACTACAAAAAATTATATGTAAGCTGTTTAAATATTATTTTTTATTAATAATATGAGTGAACCAGCTCGACCGGTTTGATACCACTGTCTTACAGAAATCCGACGAAAAGTTGCAGATCGCTGCTGCGTTTCGTTCGGTGAGTAAATTTCTGGTGGCCCAATACCCCCCTCCCTTTCCCAATTCCTGTTTCCATCGTTCTAGGGTGGCTAAGTACCCATGACACTTTTTGTATCTTCGGTGTCTGTGGGTGGTGGAAATCACTTACCATCAGGTGACCCACCTGCTCGTTCGCCAGTGTCTGCTAAAAAAAACCTCGAATGTGATCTTCACAATAATCACCTATGATATTAAAAGCAATTCCCTCTACGTAATGAGATATCAAATTATACCCTACTATGATCTTTCTAGACTCAAGTTTCATGTTCGCCTACTCAATTCAAGCCTCTCAAGTTATAACAAACCTTTATAGCAAACATTCTCGCTCACATTCAGCTAGTTGTAAATGAGCTGTACAAGTTTCTGGTAACAAGATACAGTAATCTTAGTATAGAGTTTCAACAGATTCAGATTTGCTGCGGCTTCGATAGGCGGTGCGATATATGTGATTAGATGGAAGTTTTAACTATTAAAATATTATTTAGATTTCTTGCGACCTGTATCAGGTAGTCGGTTCACCTTGGTGGTGGACGTCCTACGTTGCGGTTGCCGGCACGTGGTCTCCACTCGAGAACTTCCTGCCCCAATAAAAAGTCAAATTCAGGAAGTCGCTGGATGCAGGCCGCTTCCAACAGGTCGATCTGGAAATCTTTGGGGGAGGCCTATGTTCAGCAGTGGACGTCCTATGGCTGATGATGATGATGATTATTTTGATTGCATTATTTGGTTACAGCGATCAGTAATAGCTCAATTGAGAGTGTTACGGACTGAGACTAGTGTCAGAGGTTCAAAACCATCCACAAAAAGAGCATGCACCTCTGACTTTTCTCAGTTAAGTGTATATTTATCCATACATATACATACATACACACTCACGCCTGTTTCCCATGGGGGTAGGCAGAGACTATTGAGCGCTACAAGCTATGATCCCGACACATCTCCTTTGCCTCTTCCACACTCATGCATCTTTTCATACATTTACGCCGGTTGAGGGTACTCCTCACTTGCCCTTTTCGGAGAAGATCACTTATTTGATCCATGTATAGACTCCTCGGGCGCCCTCTTCCGACCCTTCCATTTACTTTCGCGCGATAAATACCTTTCGTAAGTCGCCTTACATCCATCCTCTCCACGTGCCCAAACCACCTTTTTATATAGCAGACATTGGCAAACGAGCAGATGGGTCACCGGATGGTAAGTGATCTCCACCGCCCATAGACACCCAAGACATAAAAAGAATCATGGGTGCGTTGCCAACCTAAAAGGAGGGAATGGAAGGGGAGGGAAAATGGATTGGGAAAGGGAGGGGGGAAGTGGGCAACCGGAAATCTCACTCACCGAACGAAACGCGACAGCAAGCTGCCACTTTACGTCGGTTTTCTGTGAGACAGTGGTATTTAACCGGTCGAGCCGGCCCATTCGTGCTGTAGACGTTACTGACTACAGCGTGGCTCTACCACTCACAAACCTCAACATCCCTTTACCAATTCTAGTCACCACATCATCCTTCAGTTTACAGCGATCCCTTATCATTTCATCACGGTATATTAATTCATTTAATACATTCATAAAAGAAAACATTGTGAGGAAACCTGCATACTTGTTTTTTAAATAATTTCGAACGTATGTGAATTCTACCAACCTGCATTAGGCCAGCGTGATAGCCTAAGGCTTAACCCCTCTCATTAGTAGAGAAGGCCTATGTCGGTACAAAAACATAACTCACACAAAAGGTTTTGAGTTGAAAATTGTTCTGAAAATATTTTTTGTAACGTCGTGGACACGCTGGAATTCTATACAGTTACGGTATGCTGTGATATAAATACATATGTGTTTTTGTTTTGGTTATGATGATCAGAGTTCTGAAGTAATAAATAAATAAAACTCAACAATCACACACACAGTCCTGACCCCACAGTAAGATACGAGTCTTGCGTCGTGGGTATCAGGAACTACGAGAGACTTTCTGTCTCACAACACCCAGACTATACTGTGGGCTACACAAATATTTACCACCGTGCGGGGATCGAACCCGCAACCTCTCGCTTCACAGATGACTACTCGCCCGCAGCAACACAGATGCTGTCAGATGATGGTTAAAATATTTTACAAGGAGTTATAAATTTCTGTTGAGGAGAGTCGAAAGTAAAAGCGCAATTTTCGCCATCGTGTGGTAAGATGGCTTGGGTAAAATTGTGTCTACCCTAGGTGCCTCTATGCTGAAGGTCGTGGAAAGTGACATACGAGAGGCCAATTGGAGTGCACAATCGAGAGAGTGTTTGGTAAACAATATGACGTTGTGTACTATTATTGAAATACATAAGTATTAAAATTATTTTCAATTAAAGGTACTTAATCGATGGCCCTGTTTGGCATAACATATAACAATACAGCTCCATTGTAAAAAAATAAACAAAAAAATAACAGTTTGATCGCCAAAAATATTGCCTCAATGAGTCCAGCTAAATATTCCATTCTCATTTCAAAGAACAATTAAAGTAAATTACCTCCAATTCATAGAACTGAGACCAGATCTTAAGCCCATTTTATTTTTTCAAGCAATATTCTGAATTGGAACGGTTCCCATCAAAACTCGTCGCTTCGCGTTGACATAAAACAAATGAAAAACCCCACATACGTTTCCAAGAAGTATTTCGGCAATTGCGTTCTTAGTTTTATTCATGTTTTATTTGAGTACTGTTTGAGAAAATTCGGTAAATTATAGTACTTGCTACTAAAATTATTATGCGTCATATAATTTTGACAGATATAATAACATATAATTAATGATTGAATAATAGAGGTACAATAACATAAAACGACATCAGTTAATGTTGAGTTGGATTTCAGTATTCGGGCATTAGAGACCTTCATTTATTGGCAGATACTATTCCTATTTTCAACCGAATTCAAAAGGAGGAGGTTCAAAATTCATCGGTTTTTGTTTTATTTGAGGTTACCTAATATTTGAGGCAACTATGGATCGTTTAACAAGATTATTTTTCTTTAGTAGCGGTTACTATAGAGGTACATACACTTTTAGTTAAAAAGCAGCAACCTTCGAAATGTACTTTTTATGAAGATTATAATAATATATTATATTAAAATAAAATAACATACACGGACACTTCAAATTGATAGATTGGATGACTTTTTTTATAGCAGAGGTTGGTAAATGGTCAAGTGGGTCACCTAATGATAAGTGATTTCCACCGCCCAGAGACACCCAAGACAAAAAGAATCAGGGGTGCGCTGCCAACCCTAAAAGAAGTGAATAGGGATTGGAAAAGGTAGGGGGGAATTGGGCCTCCGCAAATCTCACTCACCGGTTTTCTGTGAGATAGTGGTATCAAACCGGTCGAGGCTATTTTCAAAAACAGTCGTTTTGCTACGCAGCATAACTTCACGACCGAGGTCATTTACCAGTTTTACAAGCACTAACTCAGACCACCGAGGCCATATAAAATAACTTAGAAAGTGCGAGAACGCGAAGTATCCACACATGCGGATAAATTTCCAACGCGGAAACGGTTTTTGTTCAGTGGCACGTGTGTCAAATTACCTTTTATACGCATCTCTGTAATATATGGCGACACAATAGCTTCAAAGAGGGTTTCTTTTTGGGATTCCCGGAATGAATTATTAAAATACTGTACTATTTGTTCGGGTTGTAGCAATATGGGTAGAAATATTTTTTATACCATAGACTGGTAAACGAGTTGTCGCCTCCTTGGAGTAGTGCCAGCATATATGGGATGTGGATTGGGAGGTCCTGGGTTCGATTCGCAGGTCGGGTATAGCGAATTTTCTTATTTAACTTGTCCGGGTCTGAATCCCTCAGAAGGGGTTGATATCAGGCAGCCGGTCGTAAAAACTAAGCCGAATCCTTTCTGCAATATGTTTGGAAAAGTATGTTGCAACAATGCCATATTAAGGTGGGATAGGGTAAGGCAGAAAGAATAGACTGGCAAAAGAGCAGTTTATGTGCAGATAGTGAGTGATCACTGGTCATGTACACCGACGCTACCAAATAAATATAATAAATTAATATATTTAACAGTCACACATATAATCCTGACCCCACACTAGGTTCAACCTATATCATGGGTCAGAAACTACGAGAAACTTTCGGCTTCACAACATCCAGACCCGAAACAAATATATGTGGATCATACAAACATTTGTCTCGGTGCAAGAATTGTACCCGTGTCCTCGCTTCACAGCCGGCTACTGCGCCATGGAGGCTGTCGAATGAAATTATAATAGTCTTCTTCCTCTCACTAAAGTGAAATAGCTAAATATTGATCACTGATTAAAGTATTAGTACCTAGGCAGCTTCTGCTTTACTAAACTCGTAGTAATCTAAATTAATAAAATTTAAGTAAAGGACGATATGATGAACAAGCAGCGATAGCTCTGTTGGGAATAGTACGGACTGCCGAGACGAGTGTCGGAGGTTCGAGACCAACCACAAAAAAGAGCATACACCTCTGACTTTTCTCTGTTAAGTGTGTTTTTATTTCAAATTATCGCTTGCTATAACAATGAAGGACAACATCGTGAGGAAACCTGCATACGCGAGAATTTCTCCATAAGAAATTCGAAGGTATGTGAAGTCTACCAACCCGCATTAGGCCAGCGTGGTAGACTAAGGCCTAACCCCTCTCAGTAAAGGAGGCCCGTGCCCAGCAGTGGGACAGTGATATTATAGGGCTGATATTACCTCTATTATTATTATAAGTGAAAGACGAAACAAAGAAAACTGGGAATCAAAATAGTCTTTGTAAGATTGAGCTTCATAATGCTCGTACCCTCGAGAGTAAGTCTCGATATCAAATTCAAATAGCCTGTGGTAAACAAATTATTTATACTAGGAGATCTAAAAATATTTACAAGGAAAATCAACTCAATAACATCAGATTTACCATCGCATAATGCAAAATAAAAATATAAGAAGATTAACAAAACAATAAATAATTCAACGAAATAATAGAAGATTCTTGACAAGGCAACGTTGCCAAAGAGAAATTATATGCTCGAATCGACTTGCGACATAAGGAAAATTAGGCTTACATTAAAATTTGAGATTATAATTATGCAGGGAGACAAACGAGGGGTGTTTTCGGTAATAAATTCAAGAAGCTGCTGCTGAATTATATGAAATGTTTTAGCAGAATTCTGATTTGTTTCAATATACGTCTTAAATTATTCGTGATTTGAGTACGAATGAAGCCTACAAAATTTTCTCAGAGTACGATCATTGTAGTTTTGCGCAGAATTAATGTTTAATTTATACGGGTTGGTTACATTAACTTTAATGAATTTCTCGACTTGACTAACAAGGACGGAATAGGGTTAAATGATTGTCAAATGAATATTTTTTCTTTCTTTTTCAAACTGATTCAAAATGAGGAGTATGGAGGAGCCATACATCTGTATTTTTTGTTGTTGTCGAGATCTCCCACATTTTTTTCTTTCTACCTGCCCATATCCCACTTCAATATGGGGTCAGTGTAAAACAATTTTTCGACCATGTTGCAGAAAGGTTTTGGCCTAGGTTTTTTACGACCGGCTGCCTGCCTGACGTAAATTCCCTTCTTGGGGTTCAAATACCCAATCTGGGAATCGACCTCAGAACTTCCCGGGTCCTAAACTGTAAACCATACGCTACCGCTAGGTCAAGGAGGCTATTCTCATAATCAACATCATCATCAGCCATAGGACGCCCACTGTTGAACATAGGCCTCCGCCAAAGATTTTCAGATCGACCTGCACCTTTGCACCTGCTAGTGCACCTTTGCCTACCCCTTAGGGGATACAGACGTGAGCTTATGTTATGTTATTTTTATCACGTCATATATTTCATATCAGCAACATACATTTCTATTACATTCCATTACTAAAATGAATCCATCCCTTAAACTCATACAATTATCTCGTATGAATAAAGCGGTATGAAATAAAGTAGGAAGCATACTCGTAGATGCAATTACATGTACGCACGGTAATGTATTTTTTACATTGTGAACATTTTCATCGCGAGGAAACGCTTAATCCTACATTAGGACGGATGACGAGGGTGGAGACGTTTGCAGGGATGGACTAAAGGTTAAATGTGGGGGAAATAATAATGAACTTATTTATAAATAACCGACAGTCACACACATACTCGTAGTTCTGAGTTGTAGTAAGATAAGAGTCTAGTGTTTTAGATATCAGAAACTTAGAGACTTTTGGTTGAACTGCCTCGGTGGCGTAGTGGTATTTCGGTACGGCCACGGTTCTGAGGTCTCGGGTTCGATCCCCAGGTCGGGCAAATAATTATTGGATTTTTCCATATCAGTCTGGAATTTGTGCCCGATATGGTGATAGGCTCGCCCCCTATCACATCTGGGACGGAACTAAGCTCGGCGAAATGTGGGTGTTCTAGTTCGCTAGCACGCCTCTGCCTACATACATACAAGCGTGAGCTTATGTTATATTATGTTATGTTATGTTTGGTTGAACAGCACCGAAATTCGAAATAAATATAAATTGTGGGTCAAATAAATAAACCTTCAATAATGGACAGATTGGCTGCATTGATGATGTACACAAACATTTGTATCGATATGATACTCGTGGTCGCTTAGTGATCTAAATTCGACCATAAAGCATAAAATATAGCTTTATGCACTTTTTCTTCATATAAACTTCAACTGTGTCAAATTTCACGTTCGTCCGTTCGCACAATTCTCTTATAAAGGGGTACAAAGTTTTCACTTCACGTATTTATAGATTTACTCATCTCTCCACACTTTTGTGTTTACAGTGTAGCGTCCTGACATTGGAGTGTGAAAGATCGTTGAAAGATTATTATGACAATATCATTATGACCCCCATACACTACGTCTACTAGACTACATCCCTGTACTGCGTTTAGTCCACGAGTGTATAAAAGCAAACATACATTACGGCCTTGTAACTGGCCATGACACGGTACTGTATCGCCAAGTGGATGCTGTAACTTATTTACTTTCGTGCGATTTCATGTTAGCATGCCAACATGTATATCATGGAACGTTTTGTGCATCCTTAATTTGAGACGAAATAGCATCTCGCTCTTGCGTTTCGTTCGGTGAGTAAAATTTTTGATGACCCAAAATCCGCCCCACCCCTATTCTGAATTCCGATTTTTCTTTCTTTCTTTCTACCTACCCTTATCCCACCCTAATGTGGGGTCAGCGCAACACACACTTTCAAGCATGTTGCAGAAAGGATTTGGCTAAGTTTTAACGACCGGCTGCCTACCTGACGTCAACCCCCTCTGAGGGATACAGTCTCGGGCAAATTAAATTAGAAAATTCGCTTTTCCCAACCTGGGAATCCACGACCTCCCGGTTCACAGCCCATATGTGCTGCCACAAGACCAAGTGGGCGAATTCCTACTTTTATAAAAAAAATATATAATCGCCTCCTTGGTTTAGCGAAAGCGTATACACAAGCTGTGAACCGAGAGGTCCTAAATTTGATTCCCCCGATTTGCCCCTCAATCCGGATTGGACCCTCAAAGAAGAGATGTCGTTAGGCAGCCGATTATAAAAACTAAGCTAAATTCTCTACACTTTCTACAACATGCTTGACAATGTGTTGCGCCAACCCCACACTGAGATGATAATGGCAGGTGGAAAGAAAAATTGAAATAAAATCGCTAACACTCAAATGGGATAAGGGCAGGTGGAAAGAAAAATAAACAAAATAGATTATTTTCGCGATTACAATAAGTATAGCAGTTAGAAAATCGAAAATTATTACACTGTGTCATGAAATTATGTTGCAAGTTGGCTTTGGTCATGCTGGTCTAATGTGCATTATTAAACAGATAAAGATATTATTAGCCAAACTTTGCAACAGGCATTTAGGTATTCCACTGGAACATTGACTATGGCCTTCTTGGTCTAGTCGGGGTGCGGATCGAGATGTCCTGTAGTCCAAGCACGAAAAACTAATGTAAATATAAACTCGCTGCGCACTAATGACATTTGATTAATATTTCATACAAATTTCATAGACGCGCATCGAGCACAAATACATTTACGGTTGTCAGAAATTTTCCTGCTCGGGCTGCTGGTTTCAAATCCCAGGCAAACGGTGTATCTAATACGATTTGCCCGGAAATAAATCAGTGTTAACGTAGGCCACCGGTCGAAAAAAAAAACGTTCTGTAATATGCTTGAAGAAGTTGCGCTGACCCCACTTTAGAAGTATTAGGGGGAAAGAAAGTCGAAAGTTCATGTTTGGAGCCTAAACTTTACTTTACATCCTAATGTACAATAAAGATTATGGAATAAAATTATTCACAAAATACTATTTTAGTTCCGTCGACTATTCAATCGAAGTGAATTTCTTAAACTATCAGTTTCCATTAAATAAGTTTCAATTTATGTTTCAGGTAATTTCACGGCTTGCTGGGGATTTCCGTAGTTTGTAAGTAGTTTATAAACATTTTGCAGAAGTTGTCGGGAGCTAGACCGAGCTTGTCGCTAAAAATATATTTTATAAAAATTGGTTTTCTTTAACCTTCTTTTGAACTGTAGGTACATAGTATGGATAACTATTTGATGCAGAATTTAGTCAGTGTTGTTTTATTTGTTTATTTTTGAATTTCAAAGTGCTTTAAACCGATGTGCATTAAGAATCTAATGCGATTTTCGGAGGGACTCAATCTGCAAGAGGGTTCGACAAGACCCATTTGTTACCTCTTAGTAGTACAAACTTTGTTTTTATTTTTTGTTTCCCACTCATTGTTGCCAGAGACATTGGCTCAATAAAGTTCATTTCTCTCTTTCTTGATAGCCAGTTATAAAAACTAAAGCTGAATGCTTTCTGCAATATGCTCGATCAAGTATGGTGCATCGGCTAATACGTGGGATAAGGACAGATGGAAGGAGAGAAGCGTGTCCCCTAGTCTATAAAACTATCCAACGAAAAGAGCTTTTTACAAAGAACCAAAACCACCAAACAACGTTTTACACTCGTAATATCGGCCCATATTTAACTACTGTACATTACAGCTGGAATGTTCCACAATAATACAATGAATTGTGTACCACAGTGTCGCCTCCCGACAAAATATTTTCCAGTACACGGATGACAAAAACCTTTAGTAATTACGCCGAATGTCGGCACAAAAAATATTGTATGAAACTCCCACGTTGCGTTCGCGTAAGGGCGATTTCACGCTGGAGTTTTTACAACGCAGCGTTCTCGCAGTGATAAAGGCGGTTGTGAAACAGATTGCTTTGGGTTCGATTCTCACACACAGGAACAATTAAATTCAAGAGATGAGAGGTAAATAACAACTTGGTAATACCAATTGCAAAACTTTATTTACATACATAAGCTCACGCCTGTATCCCCGAAGGGATAGGCAGAGGCGCACTAGCGAACTAGAACACCCACATTTCGCCGAGCTTAGTTCAGTCCCAAAATTTTATTTAATGACTATTTAAATGTCTAATCATCATTTACTATCTATCGGGTACCCAAGTTGTTTCTAAACTATCTGCTATAAAATTCATGACTGATTAAACCAAGATATGAATGTAATATCTCATGCAAAAAAACTTGTGCAATTAAATTATTTAAAGACCGTGAGTTCTCAGTAACGTTACAAGGGAATACTCAAATGTGTGTTATCCCTTACAATTTCATATTATCGAGTTGGCTTTATGGAAAATTGCCGATTCACTTCATATCGTTTTCATTAATTAAGGGGTCAGTGGTTTGAATTATTGCGTCTCGTTTGAACGGAACTCTGATCTAAATCGATTAAATCGATGAGCATTTCACCATTATCGATAATTCTATTTAATTTTGCACCAGTAGTGTTGCAATATTTTTATAGACGATAATTCATAGATAAATCGTTTTAACCTGCCTCGGTGGCGTGGTGGTTATTTCGGTAGGACTGCGGTTCTGAGATCCCGGGTTCGATCCCCGGGTCGGGCAAAGTGATATTGGATTTTTCCATATCAGCTCGGAGTCTGGAATTTGTGCCCGATATGGCGATAGGCTCGCCCCCTATCACATCTGGGACGGAACTAAGCTCGGCGAAATGTGGGTGTTCTAGTTCGCTAGTGCGCCTCTGCCTACCCCTTCAGGGATACAGGCGTGAGCTTATGTTATGTTATGTTATGTAAATCGTTTTCGTACATTGAAAGCTCATTGTAGTATTTGTTCTACTAGTTAATCTTAATTTAGTTTTCTATACCCTTCACTCGGTAAGGGTCACAGCACACACTAACTGATTTACGATTGATAGACGTTCTTAATTCAAGTCTTTTATTCGTTTCAAGATAAATTACCTAGACTAAGTAAGATGTGGGTTTGTAGATAAAAATACACCAGTTTGAATTTCTAGGATCCCGCAATACGATTCGAATAATAATATTAGTGAATATTTTATCTTAGTTGCTTTTTGAAAGCTCTTTATAACGACTGAGTTCCAATCTCCTTAGACCTTCACCATATAGTGAGTGTATATATGTATGTATTATATATAATATTACTTGCGCAATGCTGCTTATAACGAGTTGTCAAAACTCAGCATCGATGTAGCCGCAAAATCGCTGACTCGAAAACTCTTCTGTGTGCAGCGGCCCTAAGATTATAAAGACTGATTTTGAATAGCGCAGCATTTAACTTGTTTAATTAACCTCCATATAACCCTCTACTACTTGGCAAACATGATCATTAAGCAGTTTCATCGACGTTTGACAAATCGATCTGATATTAACCTAACACGACCTAGCTTGACTTATGCACTAAAGAGTGATGTATTACGTCGCTAAGGCAGGTCGTTAACTGCAAACAGGTAAGCGAAGTAGAAGAGTGATGTGTGCATACTCAAATAAAAATTGACGAGTTCCTCCGGTCTTAGAACTTACCACAAAAATTTTGCAAAAAAATATATTCGTATTGAAATCTGAATTTGCTCGAAATCCGGCTTGTGAGCACGAACAATATTGACAATGGAATTCGATTCAAGCTTAATGCGCACTTAATATATTTTTATAAAATTTTAACCCAATGCCAGTATGAATCGAGCCCGATATGAATTGTTCGATTAAAGTTTGTCAAAATGATTCGTGCTCGAGTCTTTATATATAAAGCGTACTCTTATATCATTCCCATACATATTTTCCCTTTTCCTATTATTTTATTCGACAATTCTATTCGACTAGCGCATAAGCCATTTGTCTAAACCCGCTAAGTTAAGTTCGATACAAATTCGATTGTCAAAAATATTCCTACTCGGGTTGCTGAGCCTTTTATAATTTTGGTACTTACCAATACCTATAGTAGAAGGGGGTGGATATTGAGAAGGGGACGAAAGATTTGAGACACCATAAATCTTACTCACCGAACAAAACGCAACAGCAAGCTCATCAGTTTATGAGACTGTCGAACCGGTCGAGCCGATCCCTTCATACTATAGACATAACTAAATAAATAAATAAATATACCCAACAGTCACACACCTAGTTCTGACCCCACACTAGGTATAACCTGTATCGTGGGTGTCAGAGACTATGAGAGATGCACGGTCTCACAACACCCAGACTTGAAACAAATATCTATGGGCCACACAAACATTTGTCTCAATGCGGGAATCGAACCCGCGGCCTCTCGCTTCACTGCCGGCTACTCGCCCGCTGTGCCACGGAGGCTGTCAGCTACCTTCTCTCTTCCCCTCAATTCATCTCGACATCCTCAAACAAAGAAATATGGCCTTATTCTGCAGCGAACGGGCGTCACACCCACTAATGGACCCAATTAAGGTGATGCATATGAGAGTTTTTCCAACTCACGTTAGGAATCTGTGGAGCGCTCTCGTTGCATAACGCGCCAGCGTGTCTGTACGTCTCTTATTATTTAACTTGGGGTAGTGGTACACTGGGAGGAAGAAAATATTTTAAAATTAGTAAAAGTTTACTGTTCTGCAGAACTTAGCCTAAAATGAGAATAAAATAATAAAAAAAAATATTGCTTACGTAAGGCGTATAAAATTAAAACATAGTATATTTATTGAGGCAAAAACGTGAACGAAATTCAAATTTTACTTCATACATGACAGAACTACATGGATAACTTTGTTATTAGCCTAATCACACTAGATCGATCCAGTATCACTGTAAGCATTGACGTAAAGTTCTGGCATCATATGGAAAAAGACTTATATTTCTTACAGTGAGTGAAATTTACGGAGGAAAAATAACAAAAGGTAATTGAAAATGGAGTAAATATATGAGAAATCTAGCGCCTAGTATAGACATCATAAAATATTTTCTTGTTAGTAAAACCGATTATAAATGAATTAAAACTCGGTACGTCTACAACCTAACGAGTTCTTTAGCAAACTCATCGTGGACGAACAAATGGGACCTTTAGACGGCGCGACTGAGACACTCCCAGAAAATGAGACTTCATTCAAACGGTTGTGTAGGATACCTTATATTTATTCAGGGCTTCGCAAGTATGAATGTTTTGACGAATTTTTGGCGGTAGTGAGCACGCTTAAGTCACCAAAGGGGTAGATAGAATACTTGTCCTACGGATTGGCGAGATTTCCATACGTAATGTGACCAGCGGCCTGAGCAGGAAAATTTCTGACAACCGTAAATGTATTCGAACTCGATGCGCGTCTATGAAATTTGTATGAAATATTAACCAAACGTCATCAGTGCGCAGCGAACTCGAATACATTTACATTAACATTAGTTTTTCGTGCTCGGGCTACAGCTCGCTGTTGCGTTTCGTTTGGTGATTTCCGGTGGGTCAAATTCCTCTCCCCTTCCCAATCTCTAATTCCTTCCTTTAAGGTAGGTAAACCGTGATTCTTTTAGTATTATGGGTGTTTATGTAGGGCTATGATGTAGGTTGATCGGAAAATTCTTTAATACTTCGACACTCTATTGCAATAGCTTCTTTCTACCTGCCCTTATACCTCCTTAATGTGGGGTCGGCACAACACACTTTTTCAAGCATGTTGCAGAAATGATTTGGCTAAGTTTTTATGACCGGCTGCCTGCCTGACGTCAACCCCTTATGAGGGATCCAGTCCCGGGCAAATTAAATTAGAAAATTCGCTTTTCCCGACCTGGGAATCGAACCCACGACCTCCTACAGCCCATATATGCTGCTCTATTGCAATAGCTATGATCAATAATAATTTATTTTAATATGGATTCAGATTTAATAATTGCAATTCACTAAATGCTACTGAGGGAACATACTCGCAATTTGAATTTTATTAATTGGATTCGCGGCGAAAATTACAGAATGTGGTGAACTACAGTGCTTCATTAATTAAAAGGAAGACTTTAAATGCACACTATATTATTTGAAGTGTCGGTAAAGTAGAGAGTATGAGGATTAAACCGGATGTATTAGTTTTAATTTTTTACCCAGGGAATTTATGTTCTTAATATTCTTTTTTACCTTCTACCTGTCCTGACCACCTTAATGTGTCATCGTAATACTCTTTTTCAAGCATGTTGTAGAAAGAATTTGGCTTAGCTTTTACGACCGGCTGCTTAACGTCAACCCCAGCAGAATCAAACCAAGCAATCTCGAGCAAATAAAATTAGAAAAAACGCTTTGCAAAAGGGGCGACTCGGATAAAAACTGAGACAAAAATATAATTACGCTTTTCTTTCATATTATTCATAAATTATAACTGCTATTATCTTATTTTATTATACAACTACGAGACCGAAAACCTTTTTCGAGTGCCAACAAATTTTTATTACATGACAAATGATCACAATAATATAAGCTGTAGGTTGGCAACGCTGTTAATCGCATATTACTTTATTTTACTAGATAAAACTACAGGTGAAAATTAGAGGTAATGAACTATATAACATAAGCTCACGCCTGTATCCCTGATGGGGTAGGCAGAGGCGCACTAGCGAACTATAACACCCACATTTCGCCGAGCTTAGTTCCGTCCCAGATGTGATGGGGGCGAGCCAATCGCCATATCGGGCGCAAATTCCAGACTCCGGGCTGATATGGAAAAATCCGATATCACTTTGCCCGACCCGGGGATCGAACCCGAGACCTCAGAACCGTAGTCGTACCGAAATACCACCTCGCCACCGAGGCAGTCCATGTCCACCAGTAATGAACTAATGTAATTGAATTAAAACTATTTTTACGGATTCTATCACGATCACTCTGAATCAGTCCGACCCGTGACCACGAAGGCTGCAAAGCTTTCGAAACGTCGAGCATAAAAATTAAAACCAATCGTGATAGAATCCGTAAAAATAGTTTTATTTCAATGAATAACATTCGCGTATGCCTAAGAAATCATTGTGTAATCTAATGTAAAGAATTGAAATAAAACTATTCTTACGGATTCTATCACGATTAGGTTTTAATTATTATTCCCGACGTTTCGAAGGCTTTGCAGTCTTCGTTGTCACGGGTCAGACTGAAGAAGACTGCAAAGCCTTCGAAACGTCGGGAATAATAATTAAAACCTAATCGTGATAGAATCCGTAAGAATAGTTTTATTTCAATGTATAATATTCACGTAAACTTAAGAAATCACTAATGTAAAGAAACTAATTTTAGTATAACGTCCCGATGAATACAAAATAGTGGTGGATTTTCTCTTAAAAATTGAGTTGGCAGTTTAGTTTCTAAACAATGTATTAAAATACATCGTGGTTTTAAATTAAACACTTATTGAACATTTTGTATATTTTAATTCTTCTTTCGTAGTTTATTCATTATAAATATTGGCTCTTGGTCTATTTACTAGTTTAGTAATCTTGTAGAATATTGACTGCCTCGGTGGCATGGTGGTATTTCGGTACGACTACGGTTTTGAGGTCTCGGGTTCGATCCCCGGGTCGGGCAAAGTGATATTGGATTTTTCCATATCAGCCCGGAGTCTGGAATTTGTGCCCGATATGGCGATAGGCTCGCCCCCTATCACATCTGAGAAGGAACTAAGCTCGGCGAAATTTGGGTGTTCTAGTTCACTAGTGTGCCTCTGCCTACCCCTTCGGGGATACAGGCGTGAGCTTATGTTATGTTATCTTATGTAGAATATTAAAGTCCATCCAGAGCCAGATACTTGTTCCGTTATAGTCATAGTTATTATCAAATAAGCCGAGATCCGGCTGCAATATCACCACGTTCATCATGTATCATAATTTTTAGGGTTCCATACCCCAAAAGGAAAAACGGAACCTTTATAGGATCACTTTGTTGTCCGTCTGTCGGTCAAGACCCTTTTTCTTAGGAACGCGTGGAGGTATCAAGCTGAAATTTATATCAAATACTCAGGTTTACTGTTCCTTGGAGCTGTGAAAAAATCAAACTTCTAAACCAACGCAATCAAAATATACAATTGTTTATGTCGCAAATTTTCGATACTCCCAAAGGAATCGAAACCTACAGTGTACTTCTCGTGACGTCAGAATTTTGAAATTTGATACGAAGCAACGTCTTATAACACAGATAAAGGAAAAATTGCGAAATTCATTATATACCTACAGGTTTGTACCGAACCCTCGGTGCACGAGTCGGCCTCGCACTTGGCTGGTTTTAAATCATATAACAAATAACACTTACACTTTTTTTTAAGGAAGAGGGGCAATCTGATGAGATTTCTGTGGAGGATGCTCAAGATTAGCGGGGGTCCGTTAGGTAAACGCTAGGTGGAAAAAGATCAAATTCAAATTCAAATTCAAATTCAAATTCAAATTCAAATTCAAATCATTTATTCTGCAAATAGGATATTTTATACCACTTTCACATGTCAATTACGAGTATATATTGATAAAGTAATAATGGCGTCGGCATTTCGTGGCTATCCCTGAGAAGAAATGCCGAAACAAACTCAAGGGTTATGGCCTCTTTTAAAGTCCAGACAATACATGGTATATAAAATTACAATTCAAAATGTCAACTTATTACTAAATACAATAATATATTAATATGCCAATAGAGCAATCTTACAACAATAACAGGCATCGTGTATGCCTTAAATAATAATAATAATCATCATCATCATCAGCCATAGGACGTCCACTGCTGAACTTAGGCCTCCCCCAAAGATTTCCAGATCGACCTGTTGGAAGCGGCCTGCATCCAGAGACTTCCTGCGACCTTTATCAGGTCGTATAATAATATTAGCCCTATAATATTCCTGTCCCACTGCTAGGCATGGGCCTCCTCTACTAATGAGGAGGGCCTTAGTCTACCACGCTGGCCTAATGCGGGTTGGTAGACTTCACATACCTTCGAAATTCTTGTGGAGAAATTTTCGGGTATAAAGGTTTCTCACAA
Source organism: Clanis bilineata (assembly GCA_036417725.1). Classification (NCBI taxonomy): domain Eukaryota; kingdom Metazoa; phylum Arthropoda; class Insecta; order Lepidoptera; family Sphingidae; genus Clanis; species Clanis bilineata. Next base: position 14,552,258 of record CM071154.1, on the reverse strand, counting down.
TGTTTTCCTTAACCGTTATAGCAAGCGATATTTCATAATGAAAACACACTTAACATAGAAAAGTCAGAGGTGTGTGCTCTTTTTGAGGTTGGTCTCGAACGTCCGACACTCGTCTCGGCAGTCCGTACCATTCCCAGCTGAACTATCGCTGCTTATGCCGTATATGCCTTACAGTGTATCAATAAACAGACCTACATCGTGTTAATTAAGCAGCCATATTCGTGACGTCACCTGATATTAACTACGTAAACATCGCGATAATGGAGAATCGATAGTGTCACGTCCGATATCGATTTGAAATCGGCGCTAAATGACTCGATTTATTTGCAATATAAAATAGGTTAACGATACTGTTTGTATATATTTCGCTAATGACTCGCAGATCTTTTACTTATTTAATATTAAAAAGTTACTATACTAACCTTCTGTTACTGAAAGGGTCATCAAATATACAGTTAGCTGACAGTGTACTAAATTTTACATCGCTGACAAAAAAACTATTAGAACTCGGAATTCAAAAGCGTTTAGTTACGCTTATAGTAGCTTAAAATTACATTTAACATAATATATTTACTTAATTATGGTATTAATCAGTCCATTTTGCTTAATCATACTTCGGCTATATTCGACATTTGAACACATAAATGAACTCCCATCCCAGAAAATGAAATAATTTGATAATCATCATCATCAGCCATAGGAAATGTGATAATATATTTGCAGAAAATAATTTTAAAATGTTCACTTTTATCTTTCCACTTCAAAGAAAAGTGTCGTAAATAAAACAATCGATTACAGCACTTAATATAATCGATTCACAATCGAGTGAAAAGCAAACGGCTCGATTTGTTTACTCTAGAATCAGGTTAATGACGCTTCACGTACAGAACAATAGTGGCGACTAAGCTCTCGCATAATTAACAGTAATTTAAAATTGAAACGCGTAAATATCGATAAGTATCGAATCAAACGTTTCTATTGGGATTAGCGGTTGTTCCATATTATATTTTGTTACTAAATGAAATGTGGTTGGCGATTGAAATAATATTCGGATGAATTACGAATATTAGCTTACATGGGAAATAAGGTATTAGTTTCAATCACGTTTACATAGAACTGTAAGTTTTTTAGCTTAATTTATCTGGTAATAATGTTAACCCTGTAATATTACTGTCCCACTGCCGGGCACGGGCCTCCTCTACCAATGAGAGGAGTTAGGCCTTAGTGTAGCACGCTGGCCGAATTCGGGTTGGTAGACTTCACATACATTCAAAATTCTTGTGAAGAAATTCTCGGGTATGCAGATTTCCTCACGATGTTTTCCTTCACCGTTATAGCAAGCGATAATTCGCAAAGAAAAACACTTAATATAGAAAAGTCAGAGGTGTATGCATTTTGGGGTTGGTCTCGAAACTCCGATACTCATATCGACAGTCCGTACTATTCCCAACTGAGCTATCGCTGCTTTATCAATATAATATGCTTTTATATATTATATCTTAAATCTACTTATCAACAGAGTACCAAATTATTTACATTGTATAACTATTTTAAATCATCAGAATATTATTTCAGAAGTCGCAGTAAAAATGTAGTCCATATATAAGAATTATATGCAACGAGCTAGTATTCATATTCAACCTAAACTTGTAATCATCTGAATATTTATACTAGCGCTAACTTTAAGGTTTACATCTAGTTACACGAAATTTTATCAAGAGGGCGCTGATTTAAATTTTCACAATACTACAAAATATTTTGTTATGTAAAATGTATAATAGTGAAGTTAAGTAAAATATATTATATTGGATTCATAATTTTTTTTTTTGTTATTTTGTGGTTCAGCTGGTAATACGCTATAATTTATCAATTTTGCTACGATTGTCTACAGCTGCTACGATTCTACGAAATGCTATGGCGTAGACTTTAGCTACGAGTAAATTTTATCAGAATCAATTTAAGATTTAATGTTGTCGATATTAATAATTAACAACATATTAGTATACAGGTAATAACTTAAACTCCCTAATGTAGCGAGCAAGTGCCTGTAAAAAAAATGAGTTCAAAATTGCTGGTGGGGATTTCATAATTCCTTTAGATCACAATATATTTTATAACTACAATAGACCTTACCGCACTCAATCTAGTTGCTTAATATGTAACTAGCACCTGTCTAGAACTGGTTGAAGGCTGGGAGTCGAACGGACGTTCCATCCAGACGCAAGCCGTGATTGTTGCTCACTATCCAATCAGGCCCGCTAGTGACGTCGGGGCTTTGTGCCGTAGATAGGGTTACCATATTTAAAGGAATATAAGTATTTGATTTTCTATTAAACAGACATTTTTGGACAATATATATGGCTACGTCAGTATCCAAGTGAAAGTTAAAGAGGAATAAAATGGAATAATAATTTGGTAAGTGTAACATTGAATTACATCCGAAGTATTATTACCCCATAATAAAGAACATTTGAAGGAGAAAGAGGTCGAAGAAGCGGGATAAAGGCGGGAAATGATAATAATAAATACACCCAACAGTCACATACATAGTCCTGACTCCACACTAGGTGTAAACTGTATCGTAGGTATCAGAAACTACGAGAGACTTTCGGTCTCACAACACCCAGACTCGAAACTGTCACAGGTATTTGTTTGTGTCAAGTGACATTTGTATGTCTGGTATTTCAAGCAAAGAAAATGTACATTTATGTGTATTAGAAGGCTAATTGTGAAAGAACTAGGAATAATTGCAGAGCAAGGAAAAAATCGCAACTTCAATATTGAATAACTATATTTCTTAAATTACATTGGTGTCTGCACTATAATATATATACACTGCGCTCCTTAATTAATTACCTTTACAATCAAAACCAGACAATCTACTGATGAATTAAAATTTAAAAAGAACTTAGCATATCTAAGTACATGTATAATTCTTAATTAAAAAAAAAGAATGCTCGACTAGATCACGGTACGAATGTGGGTTATTGGAATGGAATTTCGGTCGTCTAGAATCACCAGAACATCATATATAGATTACAAAAAAAAATACGGTACTTCTCATGGTAGTTAAGTAAAGTTGGGCGCCGTTAAAATAAAAGAAAAGAACAAAGCAGGAAGACGATTCACCGCGCTGAATGCGACGCTGGGCACGTGGTGATGAGCACGTGGTTTCCCTGATCACCCCAGGTCATCTACGGCTACCTCGTCGCCCTCCAAGGCACGACGGCCCCCGGCCGCTTGGTGTTATTGCCTTATACAGCCTCCTTTGACCTCCGTGGAAGCTTTCGCCACCAGCGAAGCTCCCCCCCCAACGGACGCAGCCCGAAACGGTCACCAACGGTGCGTTCCTGGACCACAAGAAACCACCAGTCAAGCACTGCCACGCCACGGTTTGGGAAATGCCAAACCGCAAGCCCAAAATTACAACACTTCAAAATACAAACTCAAAATACAACATTTCACTTACTTCCTGGGGAAAACAGAGTTGCAGACGATGCTTTGCTCTGATGTCTACCCGTGTGCTACGCCCGCTGGGGTCAGTCACTAGGAGATTTCTCTAGCTGCTAGCTCGTCCAAGAAAAAGGAGAAAAAGGCCGGAGCGACTCTGTCACGGCTTTTAAACCATTCCTCCTCCAACAAAGCCGCGCCCACACATTTCCGACCCAAATTCGAGAACATTCCAGCTAAAATCCTCCATACGAAGTAAGTCGATATGTCTACACAATAAGGCGAAAAATTCCATACACTAACAATGGATGTAAGACCACAAACTATGATCGACATATGTCAACTTCCGTAACATAGACAATCCACAAAAATTTTTTAAATGTCGCTGTTCGAAATATCGTCAACGACAGCCCGCAGAACTAGTTCCAAGATAAATTAACAAGCGTTTCTCGGCATCGCGCCCAGATGGCATTACCAGTATTTTTTTTATGTAACAAAACAAATATCTATGGGTCACACAGACATTTTTCTCGGTGCGGGAATCAAATCCGGACCTCACGTTTCACAGCCGGTTACTCGTCCACTGCGCCACGGAGGCTGACATTAAACTTTAACTTTAACTTAATTTAAAGTTTGTAATAATTAGATAAACTTAAATTTTATTATTTTATTTTCACAATAATTCACATTCTTTTATATGTACACTTTTAGATACACTTTTAAAATTCCTAGAAAATTCTAAATCATGGCCACCACACTCGAAGTTTAATCGGCCAGCTGTACTAAACGTCCAACCGGATTGATGGTTACCTCGTTGGCTGATAGTGACGTCACTGTATTAAAGGTTTTGACGGTCCTACCCGGCTAGGGAAAGCGCCTGATTGAAGATACTTGGATGCCAGTAAATTCGTGCATTGTACTTGATTTTCGAAAATTGGTATCCAAGCTTTGTATGATTAATTTTAAAATACATAGCTGCCATTGCAATTGAATAATTCGCGGATTTCATAATGTATCTTATAATATTTTCAAATGTTGTTTTATAATTTAATTATTGCTTCTATGGTTTAGTGGCAGCATATGGCTGTGGATCGAGAAGATCTGGGTTCAAACGTGGGATCTGAAAAAACCTTTAGTACCATCCATATTTCCAACTAGCTATGAATTAATTCCGTATCAATGCGTATGTGAACCACGGATATTTGTCTCTGGGTGTTGTAGGACCGTAAGTCCCTCGTAGTCCTTGATATCATGATACTGTTCAATGTAGTGTGAGGTCAGGGCTATACACAATCAGGTGTATTTATTGAACTTTCTTTACAAATCCAATAAAAAATAAATAACACCCAAAAGTCACACATATAGACCTAATCCAACACTAAAATATGAGTCTTGTGTCGTGGGTATCAGGAACTACAAGAAAATTTCGGTCTCGCAACATCCGAAACAAATATCGATGGGCCACAAAAAAAATTGTATCAATGCAAAAATCGAACCAGTGGCCTCTCGTCCACCGCGCCACGGTAACCTGTAATTAACCCCACACAGCTCTACAAAACATTCCTATAAAGTTAAATCGACAGCACAGTATTACAATGCCCGGGTTACGATCCTCGCATTTCACCAATACACCGGTACATTTACGGACTTCACAATGGTTATTCGATTCACGTCAATAAAATCTGATAATCTACAAGCGTATGGATGAAAATACAGGGGCTAAGCTCGGCAGGGGTAGAAGGTTCCGTAGGTTTTGTCTCATTGTCTGAAACATTGGCTGAATAAAGTTTGTTGTACATTTTTTAAGTGATAAAAGTGGTAATAAATACACCTAATGGAAAATAATGCCTTACATCGTAGAGACATACTTTTTCTTTATATTTAAAAATGTAAATAGAAACCATCTATATATATAAAAATGAAACCCGTTTTCCGTTGTCACGGCATCACGCGTGAAGGGCTGGACCGATTTCGCTAATTCTTTTTTTAGAATACTCATCGAAGTAAGAGGATGGTTCTTACGGAGAGAAAAAAATGAAAAATTGTCTGAAAAAGTCTAAAAACAACACTTTTCTGTACTCCCATACAATCGATTCGTAATAATACTTAAAAGTCAATTTGAACTTTAATACCATACCATAAAGTTCAAGTATTAGTGGAGAGGTTCCGGGAAGGCAAAACAATTGAGTGTCGTTAGTATCTACTGGTTCGATTTGAAAAATTCTTTTTGTGTTGGATAGCCCAATTATCGACGGTGGCTATAGGCTATATAACATCACGCTATGACCAATAGGAGCGGAGCAGAAATGAAAAATGTTTAAAGCCGGGGAACTTGGTATCTCAGAAACTACTGGTTCGAATTGAAAAATTATTTTTGTGTTGGTTAGCCCAATTATCGAGGGTGGCTATAGGCGATATAACATCACGCTATGACCAATAGGAGCGGAGCAGAAATGAAAAATGTTTTAAAGCGGGGAAGTTGATATCTCGGAAACTACTGGTTCGATGTGAAAAATTCTTTTAGTGTTAACCGACGGGTTGAATGATGGGGTGACTGAGGGATACCTGACGGGGTGACTGATGGGGTGACTGACGGGGTGATAGACGGGTTACAGACGGGGTGACAAACGGGGTGACAGACAGGGTGACAGACGGGGTGACAGATGTGGTGACAGGCAGGATGACTGATGGGGTGACTGACGGGGTAACAGACGGGTTACAGACGGGGTGACAGACGGGTGACAGGCTGGGTGACAGGCGGGGTGACAGACGGGGTGATTGACGGAACCGCACCGAAGTCACGTACTATCTCTCGAAGTTCAGCAAAACATATCATTACCTTTTTAGAATTATTGTGCTATAGGTGCCTACTCACTCTTTCAACCCTCTCTCTCATACGCAGACGAAGTTGCGCGGGTCAGCTAGTTTTAGATAAAGAGTAATAGGCATACCAGACACGCACTGCCAGTAACTGAATCTCCCATAAGAGGTTGACGGTACGTAAGATTGCCTATTTATAAAATTAATGTAGAGTCTAGCCAGTATAGATATATCCTAGAAAACAACGTACATACATAAACACACTGTATCCCCGAAGGGGTAGGCAGTGGCGAACTAGTGAACTAGAACACCCACATTTCGCTGACGGAAATAACCGTCCCAGGTATAATATGAGAGCTATCGCCATATCCGAACCGAAATCAATTTTACTAATGTTGAGTGGTAGAGCCACTCTGTAGACAGTTACGTCTACAGCACGAATGGGCCGGCTCGACCGGTTTGATACTACTGTATCATAGAAAACCCACGTAAAATGGCAGCTTGCTGTCGCGTTTCGTTCGGAGAGTGAGATTCCTGGTGGCCTAATTCCCCACCCTCCCTTTGCCAATCCCTTTTCCCTCCACTTCCATTCCCTCCCTTAGGTTGGCATCGCACCCATGATTCTTTTTGTGTCTTGGGTGTCTATGAGCGGTGGAGATCACTTACCATCACGTGACCCATCTGCTCGTTCGCCAGCCTTTGCCATAAAAAAAAAACGACTAAATGACAAATATTTCAAAAGTAACGGGTCGTTTACTTGTTTCCTCTTACCCGCATACGGTCTCACACAATATTGAGTATAAGCGTCAAAAGGGTCCAATATTTACCATTTGAACCCTGAAAAGCAATCGTTTAGCACCGAGCCCGTCCCACAAACGCCAATGAATATCGCCACGATAATTCAGACTCGCGTAATTTCCGTGCCGTCAGTTTCATGCGGCCCGATCTAGTCCGCTCGTATACTATGTCATCCTAGAGGTGTGGTGCGAATGCTAGCGATAGCGATTATAAAAGTTGTATTGTGGGGGCGTGTTTATAAAATAATGTATGTATAACTATTGTACTGTGTATTGATGGCCGATTTTTTTATAGCCAGCTTAATTCTGGGAATAATTTTGTCATTTTAACAGATGTTTTATACTCGTAGAAATCAATATAAAAAGACGTATGGCTTTTATGGCGAAATCAGAGTTATTATCACCTGACTGATACCTCTAGGGATATAGACACAAAATATATAAGTGTTTAGTGGGTGAAAGAATGTGAAATACGTATTAGATGATTTGTCAAACATAACCCTAACTAAGCGAGTCAAAACACAAATATGAGTCTCATTAGGCAATATCATCAAATGTTTGTGTGGCCCACAGATATTTGTTTCAGATCTGGGTGTTGTGAGACCGAAAGTCTCTCATAGTTTCTGACACCCACGATACAGGTTATACCTAGTCTGAGGTCACCTATACCAAAGAAAATTTTCCTAATAGTAATAAATAATAATAAATTTATTATATCTAATATATAATAGGTATATCTAATAAATAATAATAAATTTATTATTATTTATTACTATCAAATCATTTTCTGAATCATTGACTGCCTCGGTGGCGTAGTGGTATTTCGGTACGACTACGGTTCTGAGGTCTCGGGTTCGATCCCCGGGTCGGGCAAAGTGATATTGGAATTTTCCATATCAGCCCGAAGTCTGGAATTTGTGCCCGATATGACGATAGGTTCGCCCCCTATCACATCTGGGACTGAACTAAGCTCGGCGAAATGTGGGTGTTCTAGTTCGCTAGTGCACCTCTTGCTACCCCTTCGGGGATACAGGCGTGAGCTTATGTATGTATGTATGTATCAAATCATTTTACACTTTTTACTAATTTGAATATTCACCGCTACTCGCTTTCAACCACACCACAGCACCTTCAAAAGCGTCGGAAGCAACCCGTCTCTCTCCGCCATTGTATTTTTAGAGCAGGACGACGTGCTTGCGGTTAAGCATCGTGTATATGCAATGTGACACCAGAGCGGTATCGAGGGCCGGACACTGCCTTTGTCGGTTTGCGGTCGGCTTTAGCCAAGATTTAATGAGAAGAAGGTGCGACCAAGTTTTTAATTATTTCTTTGGTAAACCAGTGAATGCTTTTAAGACTTGCAGTGAAACTACTAATTCCTTAGAAGCAAAGGTTCTTTAGCTTCAAAGACTGGTATAGTTTGATTTATTGAGCTATATTTATTTCGAATATAGGTTAGTTTGCAATTCTTTTAGGTTGGCAACGCACCCATGATTATTTTTGTGTTTTGGGTGTCTTAGGGCGGTGGATTTGACTTACCATCAGGTGACCCATCTGCTCGTTTGCCAGTCTCTGATATAAAAAGGTACAATTTATCTGCCTCGGCGTCGTAGTATTGGAGTACGACTACCGTATTAAGGTGTCGGATTCGATGTCCGTGTTGGGAAAAGTGTTTTTTTTTTCAAATTCAAATTCATTCATTCATTCAATTCAGTATCAGCCCAAAGAATAGATATGGCCATAGGCTCGCCGCCCTATCACTTATAAAAAGAAACTAAGCCCGGCGAAATCTGGGTGTTCACTGTTTAAGTTCGCTCGTTCACCTGTGCCTACCCCTACAGGGATACAGGCGTGAGCTTATGTTGTTATGTGTCACTTTGCAATAGGTTCAAATTCTCTAATTATTTTTGCTACCTACAGTAAGCAGTTGCTTGCAGGACAAATGTACTTCTGGCATTACTGATGTGCATGGGCAACAGTAACCACCTACCATCAAGTGGACTATTTACTCTCTCATCGTCTCACCGTCTCGTCAACCAATAAATAAAAAACTTAACGGATCGACTTCAAAATTTATCCGATCGTGACCTAATTCATATGGTGGTCCCCCTTGGAGTAAACTCTATCGAACAAAACAATAATTTTAAAAATATAGACAAATTGAGGACCTTCTCTTTTTTTAATCCGGTCTAAAAATTACTTACTAATCTGACTTTCAAATCGAAGGTACTACTATAAGGTCTTCCGTTCATATCGGTCTATGTTAAATGGTTTTATAAATTATTAAACTTATAAGAATTCAATAAAAATTTAAAGTGTGTAATACTATTTCATGTAATTTGTATAAGGTAAATAATATGTCTAATTATGGGTTTTAAAATTTGTACCTAATGGCTAATGACCTAAAAAATATATATGAAAGCCTTAAACGAATTAAAGAAAATTAAGTAAAGTTAAGCTACTCTAAAAGAACTAGGGATGTCTTACAACAAAGAGTATTATATATATATATCCTACATTACACTACTTACCCACTTATAAATAACATGAGGACGTATGAAAATCCCTAACTTGAATGTCAATAAAGCATAGCTAATACAACCCGCGACCCAGTACATATCACGCCAGGTAGCAGACGCAACAAGTGCCTCCACACGCCGCGGTACCCATCGTCATGTGGTAAATCACACCGCAGCACAGGTAACAATAATTTACCCCACTACCAGATAAACCACGTTTTATTAAGAGCATAACATAAGCTCACGCCTGTATCCCCGAAGGGGTAGGCAGAGGCGCACTAGCGAAGTAGAACACCCACATTTCGCCGAGCTTAGTTCTGTCCCAGATGTGATAGGGGGCGAGTCTATCGCCATATCGGGCACAAATTCCAGACTCCGGGCTGATATGGAAAAATCCAATATCACTTTGCCCGACCCGGGGATCGAACCCGAGACCTCAGAACCGTAGTCGTACCGAAATACGACCACGCCACCGAGGCAGTTAATAAGAGCAATGATTGATATTGATTAAGTGGCCCGAGCAAGAATATTTGGTGGTGGTAGGATATTTGTATCCGACCGGATGGCGACCACCGTAGACATGGTGTTAAAATCTGCCGTAGTGACCCACACTCCGCGTGTGGTTCGCGTTCTAGGATCAGTCAGTGTACTTCCGGTTCTCGCGAGGGGCTTGCGGCGTGACTTGATGGTTGGTTGAGACGGGTACGGGGGTATCCCTGTATCTGCACAGTCATCCGTCTATCTTGTCGCAAGGCCTCCATTTGCTTCTTCCATCTTCAGATTCGGAGTGTGAAGAAGCATAAATAGACCGGCATGATTCTGACGACTACTGATAAACACAGTGTTTATTAGTGGTCGCTAGTATTTTTGGACTGCACTACGCTTACCATCAGGTGCAGTGACTACACTGACTTTACCGTGACTGGATAAAAAATTGACAATCGTAATTAGTTCGATACGCGTCTACAGAATTTGTATGAAATATTAACCAAACGTCATCAGTGCGCAACGAGCTCGATACGAATTTGATTATCAAAAATATACCTGCTCGGGCCGCTGAAATCGAATAAAAATATAAACCAATCTAGAATAAAAACTCCGAGAAAATTAATCAGGAGTGGTCTTTATCATTATTTAATGCTTATATTAGTTTTTGTCTCTGTCGCTCTCAAACTGTATGTAAAGAACAAGAAATGAACTAGTTTAAAAGCTTACCTCAATGTTTATAAATAGGAAGAACAGTCTAGCCTGAGAAGAATCCAGAGTTCAAGATGCAATCCTTACACTGAACTCTAATGTAGGGTCAGCCTAACAATTGGCTGGCTGGTTGACATCAAACTCATATGGTGGATCCAGTCCCAAATCATTGGAAAATCGCATTACCCAACCTAGGAATCGAACCCAGATCAAACAACCCATATAGCACATAAGAACCTTGGAAAAAAAATTAATCGCTAGATTGCTAGCCATCCAATATTTAAGTGCAGTTATTATTGATACCAACTTTATAAACACCCTGTATATCACATCATAATATAAACATAGTAATTATAAATTGTAATAAATAAATGCAATTTCTCAAACTATTATCAGCACAGCTGCTATATTACATTTATCATATTCTGTAATGTAATAAATAACTCACATGACACGTGCGGTGTTTCACCCCAATTACTTACTGAAACCTATCCAAAGAAAAGTTACTTACTTGATGAACTCGGAGCTTTTGTGCTGTTCAGTAAAAATGTGTATTCAATTTTATTGTAAGTATATTATGAACTTTTGAAGAATATTATGCCCTTATAGGGGGTCAGGCAGGCGGCCGGTCGTAAAAACTAAGCCAAATCCTCTTTGCAACATGCTTGAAAAAGTGTTGCGCCGACCCCACATCAAAGTGGGATAAGGGCAGGTAGAAAGAAAGAAAGAATATTATGAACTTTGTGTTTTTAAAGATAATACATAAAATGCAGATGCATTTAGTGAATCATTAAAATTTTAATGTGGTATATCTTTTAGTTTGACCAGTAAGCAACAATATGTTTTTAGTTTAGTTTAATCGGACACGAAAATTGCCTCGATAGCATAGTGAGGTCTCGGGTTCGATCCCTGGGTCGGACAAAGTAATATTCAATTTTTCAATATCAGCCCAGAGTCTGGAATTTGTATCCGATATTTCGATAATGAGGAGATTCGTAAAAGAACGAAAGTCACCGACATAGCCCAGAGGATTAGCAAGTTGAAATGGCAGTGGGCAGGGCACATAGCTCGTAGAACTGATAGCCGATGGGGCAGAAAAGTTCTCGAGTGGAGACCACGTACCGGCAAGCGCAGCGTAGGACGTCCACCTACAAGGTGGACCGACGACCTGATAAAGGTCGCAGGAAGTCGCTGGATGCAGGCCGCTTCCAACAGGTCGATCTGGAAATCTTTGGGGGAGGCCTATGTTCAGCAGTGGACGTCCTATGGCTGATGATGATGATGATGATGATGATTTCGATAGGCTCGCCCCCTATCACATCTGGGACGGAACTTAGCTCTGCGAAATGTGAGTGTTCTAGTTCGCTAGGACAAGAAAAATATTTTGATAATGTAACTTTAAGTAAATCTAAAACGAATTAGTCGGCTGTAATATATGACATGAAACATACAAGTAATATTAAAAAACGGCCTAGTGATAAACGTTAAAAAACGGGACCAGATGCGACGCCCTCCATTTTCCTCATATCGTATTTTAGTCACAGTTTCGCAAGCGTTTTTTCGCCAAAATTGATATAACTATTATTACAAACGTTAGTATTTTTGTTCACGGCACTTGGTTCAAATATAATACTCAGGAACCAATAACATGCTCATTGAAAGGGTTTTTAACATAACATAACATAAGCTCACGCCTGTATCCCTGAAGGGGTAGGCAGAGTCGCACTAGCGAACTAGAACACCCACATTCCGCCGAGCTTAGTTCCGTCCTAGATGTGATAGGGGGCGAGTCTATCGCCATATCGGGCACTAATTCCAGACTCCGGGCTGATATGGAGAAATCCAATATCACTTTGCCCGACCCGGGGATCGAACCCGAGACCTCAGAACCGTAGTCGTACCGAAATACCACCACGCCACCGAAGCAGTCATCAAAGGGTTTTTAATTGAATTATTTTAACCGATTTGAAATAAAAGTATGATATGGGTTACACTCTTAAGCGGGTTGATTATTCTGAATAGGTTTCATTTGTGGGACACATAGTCTGTAAACGGCAATTGAAAAAGCAATTTCAGAACTGTAACGTCACGTCGATTTTCTGTTATAGATAAAACAGACATGGAATTAAAACGCGCCGGCAAGCGCAAATTTAAAATAACCTCCTACAAAATAAAGAATAAAGAAAGACAATAATACCTCTATATAAATTTGTCTTTATTAAAAAAAGATGGACATGGCCAAAATATTTTTTTCATAGCAGAGATTGGCAAACGAGCAGATGGGTCACCTGATGATAAGTGATCTCCACCGCCCATAGACACCCCAGACGCAAAAATAATTAGGGTGCGTTCCTAACCTAAAAGGACGGAATGGAAGGGGGAGGGAAAGGGAATTGGGAAAGGAAGGGAGCTGAAATGGGCCACCGAAAATCTTATCACCGAACGAAACGCGACATCAAGCTTCCACTTTACGTCGGTTTTCTGTGAGACAGTGGTATCAAACCGGTCGATCCTGTCCAAGACGCAATTGTCTACAGCGTGGCTCTACCACTCAAAAATGCAACAATTCGTTAGCCGGAAAACATTTCACAGCGTTATTGGTGTTATAAATAACTAACTGTATATTAGTACCTACTTTATACCTTCCTGTACACACACTGAACATAAGTTGTATACATTACGCGTACATTTGCATATAATTTTTATGTAGACATTCATTAACTAGAGGTACATTAGATATGATGGCAAGTGAAAACGCAATCTAAACTAAAGTATGCTCATTTGGATATATTTTCATAAAAATGTCATATAACTTATGGAGCCTTCAGATTATTTTGCTAAAATTACATACATAGACTCACGCCTTTTTAGCATAGTGGTAGGTAAAGTCAACGGATTTCTACTTGCTACGATCGTTACACACCTCTTTCGCCTCATTCAGTCTCATTACATTCTTCATGCATGCACGTCAGTTTAGGGTACCTTTAACTTGAACTTTCTGGGGTATATCTCTGACTTGGTCAGAGAATGTTCGATGAGATCTTTCCCTTCCAACTCTTCCATTCACACTTGTCATATATATTCGCTTTATCAACTTCCTTTTATCCACCCTTTCTATATGCCTAAACCAAAATTATTCATATTTATGCCTAAGCCTCAAACTACAGTAAACGGCATTCTATATTAGAATAATTGCTTTTGCATGCTGCTAATAAAAAATATTATTGGTAATTCAAATCAATTATCAATAAATAGATGTGAATCATTCATTTCAAAAAGATTACTTCAAAACAATTTATATTTAGGAAATAATTCACGTGTAAAACACGATGGCAACAAATATACAGAGTGAAAATCTTTTTGAGTCAAGAAATAAATATCTTGTTCCACGTTCGTACTCATTAGTGGAACTAGACAAATATGCTGCGCCACCGAATTTGAAACATCTCGCTGAACGTAGTTTATTCTTAACTTTATAATCGTTGAGCTTCGTTTTTAACCGAGTTAAAAAGGTTTTCAATTCAGTGCGGATTTTGCTTTTTTGACCGACTTCCAAAAAGGAGGAGGTCCTCAATTCGTCTGTATTTTTTTTATGTTACGCGTTATCTCCGCCAAATGTGGACCGATTTTCAAAATTATTTTTGTGTTCGATAGAGCTTCTTTCAAGGGTGGTAAAAATGTCACGATCGGATTTGAAGTCGGTCCGTTCAGTTTTTAAACTTGTAATTATTCTTGTAAAAACTCTCGGATCAAGTCGAAGATCGATTTAAAAATTCCAAGTCCTTACTGAGCTCATTTCTTTGATTCAGACTTAGTCGAAGTTCGCTCAGATCTCAGCCGTAGTACTTATTGGTGGCGTAGTGATATTGCGTGCGAGGTAAGACTATGTGCCTATGTAACTATGTGGCTTATAAACATTATAACATCCGAATCATTGACGTGTAAAATCAAAAGATCCTCCATAATTATATTCGGTGGAAGTTTCTACAAAAATCTTATATTCCCAAATCAAATTATCAAAGTTGTCCGTACAAAGTCCGCCATTAAATATGACGTCACCGTATTTATTCCATTTAATAATGTAACTTTTCAAAATGGACTATGTTAATGTTATTTTTTCCTTATTTAAGCAAATTGAGTTTAAGTTGTTTGAGACATTTCCCAGAAAAGTTCATTTGATTTTTAATGATTTCATGTTACTATATTAATATTTTTATTAGGTTCTGATGATCGGAAATTAAGTAAAATCGTTTACCTAACGGGATCTTTACGCTAATCTCTGTCACCTGGTAATGAAATGAGCACGGCATAATGTGGGTGTTCTAGTTCGCCTCTGCCTATCATTTTGTGGATAGAGTTTGTATATATATATAATATTTTTACAGCTGAGACTGGCAAACGAGTATGTGGGTCACTTGATGGTAAGTAATCTCTAACGCCCATAGACGCCCAAGATACTAAAAGAGTCATGGGTGCGTTGCCAACCTAAAAGGAGGGAAATGGGGATTGGAAAGTGGGAATTGGGCTACCAGAAATCTCACTCACCGAACGAAACGCGACAGCGATCTGCCACTTTACGTCAGTTTTTTTTTATAGCAGAGATTGGCAAACGAGCAGATGGGACACCTGATGGTAAGTGACCTCCACCGCCCATTGACACCCAAGACACAAAAAGAATCATGGGTGCGTTCCCAACCTAAAAGGAGGGAATGGGAGGGGAGGGAAAGGGATTGGAAAAGGGAGTGGGGAAATGGGCCACCGGAAATCTCACTCACCGAACGAAACGCGACAGCGAGCTGCCACTTTACGTCGGTTTTCTGTGAGACAGTGATATTAAAACCGGTCGAGCCGGCCCATTGGTGCTGAAGACGTAACTGTCTACAGCATGGCTCTACCACTTAAAATATATCATGTATGTATGACATTTAACAACAATTATGTCACGTTTCAGAACGTGTGAATCCAATAACACACTAAATTGTGTCGCATAATGATTCTTTCTGTAGAATGTTTGTAATTCATTGCTGATGTATGACCGCTCTAATTTCCGAGCTGGCCACGAGCCAAACCTCCGAAGTACACCGGCAACATAATGCCTTGTTCACTGTGACAAATATTAACTTTTAGAACTAAGAATTAAAAAGAAACTTTAGGGTGTTAAGATTGGTGGACATCGTCGTCGTACCAGACACGGCTATGGGGCATTGTTTGATGACGTGGTACAAGTTTGGCCTCATCTTTATTATAAATAAATACACCCAACATTTACACACCTAGTCCTGAACCCCACTAGGTATAACCTGTATCATTGGTGTCAGAGACTATGAGACTTTCGGTCTCACAACACCCAGACTTGAAACAAATATCAAGCGCAAGAGTCGCGGTTTCATTGCAACTCCGGTCTCCTAACCGTGCCGTTAAACAGTCATTACACTAATATGCGGCGTATGGAGCTCAAACAACTCTGATAAATGTACGTTAATTATACTGCATACTGTTTAGGCTTTAGATGACCAAGTTTATTAGATAAATTGAATCTAAATTGTTAATTTATTTATGAAAATACATGAGCCTGTTCATTTACATAATATGTATGACACAACATTGACGCGACGTCGCATCTCTGAATGTGTTTTATGAACAGTATGTCGCATCCGTGGTCTAGTGGCTGCATATATAGGCTGTGGACCGGGAGGTCCTGGGTTCGATTCCCAGATCGGGCAAAGCAAATATTCAAATTTAATTTGCCCGGGATCGGATCCCTCAGAGGGGGTTGACGTCAGGCAGGCACCCGGTCGTAAAAACTAAGACAAATCCATTCTGCAATATTCTTGAAAAAGTGTGTAGCGCCGACCCCACATTAAGGTGGGATAAGGGCAGGTAGAAGAAAAATTGTAATTATTGCATTCAGTGAATTCCAAGTTATAAGAATATGGACTCAAGACTTTGAGTTATCTACCTGCAAGTTAGATAAGCAACCTAATAAAGGCCGCATCAAGTCGCTAGAAGCAGGCCGCTTCAAATAGGTCAGTCTGAGATTCAAAGCCTATTCATTAGTGGACATTGTGTTAATATTGGTGATCGGGTAATAGAACTTTGCTACAGACAAATTTTCGTTACTTGACGAAAACGTAACGTTCAAAAACGTTAACATAGCAAGCAACAGTTACGTTTTCATGGCTAAACCACTTAACCGATTTTGATTGATTTGTCAGAATTTTTTTTAACTCTAAGGCTGAGATCGAACTTCGCTCTATAGCGAAGTTCGACTAAGTCTAAGTCAAACAAACGAACTCTGAGGAATTTTTGAATCGAATAATAAGGAAGGACATTACATAATTATTGTCACATAATCACAAGTTTAAAAACTGAACTGACCGACTTCAAATCCGATCGTGACAAAATTTTTACCACCCTTGAAAGACGCTCTATCGAACACAAAAAGAATTTTGAAGATCGGTCCACATTCGGCGGAGACATCGCGTAACATAGATAAAAAAAATACAGACGAATTGAGGACCTTCTCCTTTTTGGGAGTCAGTCGAAAAACAGACTTTAATGACTACCAAAAATAATTCTATCTGCAATCACACAAATCAGCTGCATTGGCTGACATCAAAGCAGGGATCCCAGAAAATTCTTTCACTGAGGCGGAACTAAAACACTCCATAAATCACATATAAAAGTATCTTTGTTATCTGGGGTTTAAAATTGTGTAGTGACCTTACTCCTTAGACGTCTTTCCCATTCGAAGTAGTTTAACAAACTCGAGGTGACCTCGCTACGGCGTCGTGTTTTACACTCCGTTATAATTGTGAAGTGACCTCGTAGAAACGTCTGATGCTCACTGGGTTTTATGAATTTGTGTGACGTCATTGCTTTTGATACACAATTTTATATCTAGTGTATAAAGCAATTTGAAACTTTATTTGATAAGGTTAAAAGTATTGATTTGCTCGTGGGGGATTTTTTATATATTTTTACTGCATCGGTGGCGTGGTTGTATTTCGGTACGACTACCGTCCTGAAGTCTCGGGTTCGATCCCCGGGTCGGGCAAAGTGATACTGATTTTTTCCATATTAGCCCGGAGTCTGGAGTTTTTACCCGATATGGCGATAGGCTCGCCCCCTATCACATTTGGGACGGAACTAAGCTCGGCGAAATGTGGGTGTACTAGTTCCCTAGGGTGCCTCTGCCTACCCCATCGGGGATACAGGTGTGAGCTTATGTGTTATATTCGTAACTGGATCATAACTTAGTGAAAATCCCAAAGTAGCTGGAGTTTTGGTAAGCCACGCTGTAGATAGTCATGTCATGTCAGTCATGGGCCAACTGGACCGGTTTGATACCACAGTCTCACACGTAAGGGAGTAGTTTGATGTTGCATTTCGTTCGGTGAGATTCCTCATTATTGTACAATTTTTCAATGGAAAAACTGCACACAAATTATGATTGACTATTTTTACGGATTCTATCACGATTTGGGTTTAATTTTTATGCCCGACGTTTCGAAAGCTGACCCGTGACCACGAAAGCTGCAAAGCTTTTGAAACGTCGGGCATAAAAATTAAAACCAAATCGTGATAGAATCCGTATAAAATAGTTTAATTTCAATGAATAACATTCACGTAAACCTAAGAAATCATTACAAATTATGATTGATTATCCTGAGATTTGAATCTAGGACATCTCAGTTTTTAGTCTAAATACGCTGCCATTAGGCAAAGGAGGTGACCTATGGGATACAGATGTGATATCTTTACATCTACTATTATAAATGCGAAAGTTTGAATAGATGGGTGTTTGTTACTGATAATTATACTCAGCGGCCCAAGCAGGAATATTTTTAACAATCGAATTCAAATCGAGCTCGATTCGCGTCTATGAAATAGTAACCAAACGTCATCAGTGGACAGAGAGCTCGATAAGAATCCCATTGTCAAAAAGATTCCTGCTAGGGCCGCTGGAATAGCACTTACATACTTTCTATCCAAAAAAAACGCACAGTTAATTTTCCACGCGAAGGAATCACGGACAACAGCAATCATTATTATAAAACTAAGCTCTTCCGCCACGTCTGTTTGTCTATAACTACAGAACATACTTTCATAAAACAATCCACCCAACCTGGCAATCGAACCCAGGACGACGTGGTTCCAAGATCTTATGCGCTGAAGTAAACGCTAGTTTCGTATACAAATCAACGATGTGGTGCTAGAATTTCCAATTCCGTCAAATGATTTCACTAGTCCAAATTGCAGACGTTCACGATTTTCGTGACCTATTTCCCACATTTCGACAAACGAATCCCAGTCCAGTTCAGACATACGGTCGTTGATTTTTTGACGTTGCCCCGTCGTTGTTATGAATCAAAGATAGTCAACGACGGGACAGCAGTACAAAACTTGTAATCCAAAAGTTATGACCTAGTGGTCATAAGTCGCTCAGTTTATTTGAAATATACGCGCGCCAGGCCGGCCAGCGTAATAATATTGGGATAATAAACTTATCTTACGTGATTCTTAACCATTTACAAAACATTTTAAGGTATAAATTGTAATAATTGCCCATGCATTTTAATAAGCTCACGCCTGTATCCCCGAAGGGGTAGGCAGAGACGCACTAGCGAACTAGAACACCCACATTTCGCCGAGCTTAGTTCGTCCCAGATGTGATAGGGGGCGAGCCTATCGCCATATCCGGTACAAATTCCAGACTCCGAGCTGATACGGAAAAATCCAATATCACTTTGCCCGACCCGGGGATCAAACCCGAGACCTCAGAACCGTAGTCGTACCGAAATACCACCACGTCACCGAGGCATTTCAGGTAGCGAAGTCAATGGTTGCCCGACTAAAAAATGTCCTGGTGTAAGAGGCAATGGATCCGAGGGATCATTACTCTGAGTACAAAGTGGTCTTGAGTTAAGTACCGCTTCTATTTGACATAGAAGAGTGTTGAACTCGTCGTGAGTTAAAGTAAGTTGCCCTATGACCCGATAAAGATGGGTTTTCATGCTTTTGACAGCTGCTTCAAAAATACCACCGAAATGACTTGCATATGGTGGGTTAAAATGCCAAGTTATGGATAGATCAGTTAATTTGCTGTTAATATGAGTTTTATTAGCGGTGTTTTGTAAGAACATCCGTAATTCTTTAAGATAATTGTTGCAGCCTACAAAGTTACGACCGCAGTCGGAATAAATATCCGTACAAAGTCCACGCCGGGAAATGAAACGACGTAGAGCGTTAAGGAATGAATCCGTTGACAAATCCGGAACTAATTCTAGATGTACGGCCTTGGTAGACATGCAAACAAAGACGCATATGTAAGATTTGTAAATTTTTGCGTTGCGGAATTTAGTTGATTTTAGGTAAAAATGACCTGCAAAGTCTACGCTAACGTGTAGGAACGGTCGAAGGGCGTTGACTCTTGCAGCAGGCAAAGGAGCCATTGGTGGCTGCGGAGCGGACGGTCGCGTACGAAAGCATCGAACGCAGCGACGCGTGCGAATGCGGACTGCATCGCGAGCAGACATTATCCAATATGTTTGTGATATTAAAAACTGTAACGTCTGTGGTCCTACGTGTAAATACAACTTGTGAAAGTGGTCTATAAGTAAGGTTGTAAGATGATGCCTTTTAGGTAAAATGATCGGATGTTTAGCATCATACGGTATTTGAGCACGTTGTATCCTGCCGCCGACCCTGAGAAGTCCCGTATCGTCCAGGAAAGGTCTCAGCTTCTGAAGTTTGTTGGAACAGTGATCGTCATCTCTTAGTCGCGAAATATCTTCAGCGAATTGGTCTTGCTGTACGAGTTTTATAATGCGATGTAATGTAAATTTTGTTTCAGAAACTGTAATATATTGATACGAATGGGATTGAGTCTTAAGGCATTTGTGATAAAAACGAAAGATAAATGAAACCACACGCAATAGTTTTGGCAACGACGAAAATCGCTCCATAAATTGTAAGTCCGGAGTTACGTTTTTGGAAACAAGAACGTGTTGACGGCGTTCTTCATCGGTATGTAAATCGATGTTCGAGACAGGCCAATTAGATTGACACTGCGTAAGCCAAACAGGTCCATTAAACCAAAATTCGTGGTTTAACTTTGTTGGGAGCACACCACGGGATGCTGGATCCGCGGGGTTGTCCTCGGAACGCACGTGACGCCAATGTGCAGCGGGCACGCGGCTTATGGTCTCCGTCACACGATTGGACACGAAGGTGCGCCATTCATGTGAAGATGAGCGTAACCATGCAAGAGTGACTGCAGAATCACTCCATGCATAAACATTGTCGATAGACAAAATGTTTGAGTACGTTAAAAGTAGTTTTTGGATAAGCTTAGATAAAAGCAAAGCTCCACAAAGCTCCAAGCGTGGGAGTGATATGCGTTTCAAAGGTGCAACTTTTGTTTTTGCAAGAATAAGATTAACGTGTACAGAGTTTTGACTGTTGCTGACACGTAAGTATACGCAGGCAGCGTATGCTTTCTCGGATGCGTCCGAGAAACCATGTATTTGGATTTCTTTGTTGTTATGGGGAATCACGTGTCGTGGTAACGAGAGTGATTCAAGAATTGGGAGCTCTGATATGAAAGTGAGCCAAAGATCACGAATACCCTTCGGAGGAGCTTCATCCCAATCTGTTCCAGATATCCATAACAATTGAATTAAGAGTTTTACAAACAATGTAATGGGACTGAGGAAGCCAAGCGGATCATAAATTTTGGAAATTTCGGAAAGCATTATGCGTTTCGTGCATGTTTCAGGAGGAGTTGTAACCGTATAAGAGAAAGTATCCGACTTGGGATTCCATTTCAGACCCAAAACTTTGACTGTTGTATCAGTGTCGAGAGCGGATAGAATCAGAGCTTCGTCATCTGGATTTGTTACACTACTGCTGACAGAAGATAAAAATTCAGGACAATTGCTTGTCCACTTGCGGAGCTCAAAAGAGCCTGCCTTACAAATGGCGATAAGCTCACGCTGTATGGCAATAGCTTCGTCCAGAGTGTTTGAGCCCGAAACAACGTCGTCGACAAAGACATCGTTTACCAACACTTGCGAGGCAAGTGGGAACGAGTCCGCTTCATCAATCGCTAATTGACGAAGTGTGCGTAACGCTAAAAACGGCGCTGACGCTACGCCGAAGGTTACCGTACAGAGTCGGTAATCTTGGACAGGATCTTTAGGAGAGTATCTCCAAAGAATCCGTTGAAAGTCCCTGTCTTCAGGACGTATTTGAATAAATCGATACATCATTTTGATATCAGCTGTAAAAACTATCTTGTGTAGCCGAAATTTTAAAAGAACTTCGTTTATGTCCTTGTGCAATTTCTGGCCAACAAGTAAATTATCGTTGAGTGATCGACCGTTCGATGTTTTACACGAGGCGTCAAAGACAACCCGGAGTTTGGTCGATGCGGAAGAGGTTTTCAACACACAATGGTGTGGAATGTAGTAGGGAATCTGATCGGGAACTGTGTGCTCATTGACAGGTTCCATGTGACCTAAGATTTCATAATCACGGATACATTTTGAATATTCTTCTTGCAAAGAAGGATCGCGAGAAAGCTTTTGTTCAAGCTTGTACAAGCGATTGAGAGCGATTTGACGAGATTCATCCAGAGGGGGTGCATGTTCCTTAAATGGAAGCGAAACTATATATTTTCCGCTATCACTACGTTTGTGAGTATCAACGAAGATTGATTCACAAAGAGCTTCTTCCCTTGTGAGAGGCTTGACGTCAGGTACCGATTCAAGCTCCCAGAAATTTTGCAACTGCATATCGAGTTGATAGGTACTAACATTCATGCAGACTTGTGCTGGCAATGAATGAGAAATTTTACCGTTAAGTAGGTAACCAAAGATACTATTAATTGCCACGGGTGTACCCTGTGGGCCTTTAATGTTGTCATGTAATAATATCAGATTTGTATAATCTGATCCTAGAAGGAGTTCAACGGGACGCGCAGAACGTAATTCTGGATCCGCTAGAGGAAGATCCTTTAGGTGAGGAATGTGCTCGAAAAAGCTTGGAATGCTTGGTAGATAACTCGTTAACTTTGGCAAGATAAGAGCTTCTATAAACAATTTCGGTTCTGGTTTATTGTATGGTGTAACTTCACATAAAACATAACCACGCGGCTGCTCATTTTTATTACCGATGCCGGTTATAGTCATGCTAGTTTTCGCATGATAACGCTTCAAACCCAGTCGCTGGACGCATGACTCTGCAATAAGCGTGGCTTGAGAGCCTTGATCAACTAAAGCGCGCACAAGGCGAGGAGGGTTCTCACTAGCATCAGATGGACGAATGTTAATGAGAGCGGTAGTAAGTAGGACCGTACAATTATTTTTATGTCCAGAAAAACCATGCTGTGATGTGGATAAATAGGAAGGTTCCGCTACCGAAGTTAGCTCGGGGGAAGATACGTTGCATTCGGTTGTCAGTATTACGTTAGGAACATCTTCGTGCATAGAAGTGTGATGACGTTGTGAACACACACGACAATTATGTCGCGATTTACAATCCTTGAGTTCGTGACCCGTAAATAAACAATTGTAGCAAACTTTATTTTGTTCAATAAAATTCTTTCTTTCGGATAAAGTTAATTTACTAAAGTTTACACATTTATTTAGTGGATGAGAGTTTTGTTTGCAGTAAAAACATCTCATAATATGACTAACACCAGAAGGAGTTGACGTAGCTGCATGTATACTCATTGATCGAGAATCACGTGAACGCGCGAATGATGTATTATTCATAGACGTAGCTGTCCGGTCTGCATCGGAGTGAGATCGCTCGACTCGACGGGACGAGCCGCCTGCATGGCTCAGCGGTGCGCGAGAATGAGACTGCCGTACCGCGGCTTCAGTGCTCGACGCGACGGATCTTGACGCAGAGGTGTTACACATAGCCTCAGTCGCATTCACTTCTTTGTTTAAAAACTCAATCAGACTATTCACACTCGGAATGTCGTTATGGGACTTTAAAGATAATTCAAACCGTTTTCTAAGAATAGGTGTAATTTTGCGTAGCAAAATATTTAATAAAATGAAACTCCATTCAGTTACAGGTAAGTCGAAATTTTTTAAAGCCGTTATATTTTCTTTGTAGACTATTAAAATGTTACGCAAGCTCTGTTCATAATTTTTATCAGTTACTGGGTCCACGTCAAGGATTTTATCTAAGTGCTTGGATGCAATTATTCTATTGTTTTGATACTCATCCAACAACACTTGCAAAGCATTATTATAGTTATCACCAGTTATGGGAATTGATTTAATTAAGCTATAGGGTTCACCCCGTAGGGACAGACGCAAATAACGAAAACGTTCTACATTTGACAGAGACTCGTTGTTATGTACTAATGACAAGTACAAATCATAGAATGCATGCCAATCAGTTACCTGACCGTCGAAAGTAGGCAGCTTAATGACAGGTAGTTGGTCCCTCCCGTGACCTTGACCATGACAACATGTGGTAGGCTGGACGCTAGCTACACTTTGTCTACGTTCAACAGTTTTTAACTGATCAGCTGTAATCTGTACTTTATAATACAAATCATCGAAGTTGTTACGTATTTCTAAATGTTCCTCAGGTTTAAATTCTCCACTTTTAGCTAATAGTTTCTCAATTTTACCTTGAACGAGGAAAAATTGTTTTTTAACATTGTTTAATTCTTTGATACGAACTTTAAATTCAGATTCATTAGTTGAAGAACAATCAGCCATACGTTGGATACTGTTCATAAAAACATCGCGTTCAAATTTTAATTGTTCTAACTCCATTATAATTATTATGTATCAGGTAGGTAGAACGATGAATTAAGAAAAAATTGACTAGCAAGCTATAAGGTACGGAGTACACTGATAGCGTAACTGTTATTTAATTGAATACGTTATGTTGAAGTTAAATATTTTGTTGTACGAAATTATATAGAATTATTTATGCAGTATTGAAATGAAGCAAATTAATGATAAATACGTAATACACAAAAAATTAATAATTTTGCAAATTAATTAATTCTACATGTGATGTTATACAAATGAGTGAGTAATACAAATTAATAAAATATGTAATATTGATGTGTGTCTAGTACGTAATACATAGACCACGTGTTAATGTGTAATGTAAATGTAGCTTGTGTGGCGCACGCCTTATTGTTCCGCTAACTTGGTGCAAGTATGTTCGACTCGAGCGCTGACGGCAGGGCGAACGATGTACCCACAAGTTGGGAAAAAAAGGACGATTATTGTAAAATTCGCTATTTTACCTAGTAATTCATTCGTAAAATGAATTAGTACGTTCGAAAAAACTGTACGCAATGGTATGGTCGAAAAACACATACGCTAAGCCTAGGCAAAAGGAATTTATGGGGTTAGGAACCAGTACTATGATGCTAGCACAAACCAGTACAAAATGTAATCCGGCTCGAAGGACCAACAAGTTATGTATGAGAAATTCGTTAATGAGACATCAGGGACTTACGTGTTTCGGCCACCGCTACCTGGCTTTGTAGGTTTTCTTGGTGGGGGCCCCCTTGAATCCCTTCGTTGGACGTAGTATGCAGTTATTTGCTGATTCACTGGCTTTGATCGCGTTACACGACATATACTAGTTCAGATGTTAATTTGATAGTTGCGTGCGCGCACTTTGATACGTTTCGAACCGTTCACGACCGTTGCGAGATTCGAATAGAAGAACAACGGTAACGTATAGCAGGTGGCAGCACTTGTAGCTGGTTGTAATGTGTTCCAGAACACGCAGTATGACATCCCATTGTTACAAAATAATAAAGAAAAAAAAATGCCGAAATAATTATTTGAAATGGTTTGTGCTAACAACTAAAAGTACGGAACAGTTATTATTTTTATTATTATTAATGACATGTAACGCATTACATGTAATGAATTGAATGACACTCATATTATATTATCTGTAATTACATGTAGTACATTCCACGTAATTAATTACACACATACAGTGGTAAATGACTTATTCCGCGACAAAAAAAATGACTGTGTGTGTGACTGTTGAAGTGATATTAGTATTATTCATTGTTGTAAATATATAAATAATAAATTTTGTTCTTTATGTATTTAAAAAACTATATTTTTAGGGCCTTACTTAAAACAGCATTTCTAGCTGAGCAAATGGTTAAGAATAACCTGTCACTTTTTTTCTTGCGTTACATTGTTTAAAAATGAAAGGGACAACCTATGGTAAAAGCAGCGCTCAAATATTTTTATTAGTAAGGGGCATAATGTTTTGAAAGCTTTTCTTTACAAAACTAGACTCAATTATGTTAACAAAAAAGCCTAAACTAAAGCTTTACTACGCACCCCAAGACTTATTTCTTTAAGGATTACTCTACAAACGTTCAACATTGGGAATTTAATTTCGTCCCCCTTACTTCCTTCTCAGTGGTTCTTTAGAGCGTGAAATCTGCTTAACAGTATACGTCTGGTGTAAATCCGTCGATGTTGAATTAAGATTTCCTATCCAGAGTGTTGTTACTCAATATTATCATGGGATTATGTGTCTAACGCTCGGTTTCTCTAAGGCAAATTATGTCACTGTCAATACATATGTCAAGTCAAAATTGAGTTGTTATAAGCTTTTGAATTGAGCTTTTAACATATCGCATAGAATTATGTAAATTTCATTAAAGAAACTCTCAACGATTAATATCAAATTGCTTGTAGATTTGATATTAGTCGTTGAGAGTTTTTCGTTGAGTGTAAATCGAAAGACTTTGTATTTTACTATTTACGATTTATTTTTCTGAGTCAAAAGTTTTTACATCCTTAACACTGCTATCTTAATCCAAGAGGTTAAAACTGGATAACTCTGCAATATTTTATGTAGTTCAATATATTCTTGGTTTTATTTTGTACTTCCTTTTTATATATATCCCATGGTTGTCATGGTTTTCGAGCATATCGCAAAAAATCGAAATCGAAAGGATTTGGATTTTTACGACCGGCTTCCTGCCTGACGTCATCCCCCTACAGTCCCCGGTAAATTAAATTAAAAAAATCTCTACCCGACCTGGGAATCGAACCCAGGATTACGGTTCACAACCCATATACACTGCCACTAGACCAAAGTGGCGACTATTACCAGATAATATAGATTATGGTACTCTCAAATACCATATCAAGCAATTTAGTTGTTAGTGCTACGGAAAAGCTTTTGAACTATAAACATAAGCTCAAGCCTGTATCCCCGAAGGGGTAGGCAGAGACGCACTAGCGAACTAGAACACCCACATTTTGCCGAGCTTAGTTCCGTCCCAGATGTGATAGGGGGCGAGCCTATCGCCATATCGGGCACAAATTCCAGACTCCGGGCTGATATGGAAAAATCCAATATCACTTTTCCCGACCCGGGGATCGAACCCGAGACCTCAGAACCGTAGTCGTACCGAAATACCACCACGCCAAAGAGGCAGTCTATCTGAACTATAAAATTTAATCGCATAGAATTAAACTAGTTAT
Organism: Clanis bilineata; assembly: GCA_036417725.1. Lineage (NCBI taxonomy): Eukaryota > Metazoa > Arthropoda > Insecta > Lepidoptera > Sphingidae > Clanis > Clanis bilineata. The sequence continues at coordinate 14,524,958 of CM071154.1, read as the reverse complement.
TTCGTATTAAAAGACATGTATCCTACATTAATTATAAACACCTAAATACAGCTACAAGTTTAAGCCGCGAATTTTTCAGACGGCTTGTGTTCCCATATTCCTTTGTTAGCCGAGAGTTCTCCGACAGTGACATGTTAGCTGGAGTGAGGACGCACTTAGTTTTGCCTAACAAGGAACGTCTTTAGCCGTGTTTACGGATGCAACTTCATATCTGTCTGTCTCGTTTGATATTTGAATTTTGGTTGAGTATAATGAGGTTTTTTTATAGCAGAGACTGGCAAACGAACAGATGTGTCACCTGATGGTAAGTGATCTCCACCGCCCATGGACACCCAAGACATTAAGAATCATGGGTGCGTTGCCAACCTAAAAGGAGAAGATTGGGAAAGGGTGGGGAGAAATGGGGCACCGGAAATCTCACTCACCGATCGAAACGCGACAGCAAGCTGCCACTTTACGTCGGTTTTCTGTGAGACAGTGGTAACAAACCGGTCGAGCCGACCCATTCGTACTCTAGACGTAACTGTCTACAACGTGGCTCTACCACTCAAGTGGAGTGGAGGTGTGAGGTAATTTGGGTTTTATGTTAATTTTTCTTGTTCTTATCAGTCCTGAGTGTGGAATTTGTGCGTGATATGTCGATAGGCTTGTCATATATCATCTTGCATCACTTCCTACCTTATTGGAGACAACAATAAGGTAGAGTAAGGCACGGGTAATGTATCAAACATGCAAGATGTAGTCTAGTTTTCCAAACTTTTGAGTATTTAGAGCCTCGCTGTAGATAACATCTATAGGCAGACTCCATGAATATAATATAGCCTAGATGCACAGTTCTTTGCAAATATCCTTCTAAAAGTGGTCTCAGTAATAAAACAAAGAAAAAGATCACAAGTTCTAATTAAATCAATACAAATATAACCCTATGTACGTGTTATGAAGTAGCTTTTTAAACTTTTTTTTTAATGAGCAAGCGTTTTTGAATTTGAATTTTGTTTAGAATTCTATCGGCATTTAACTGTGAGCAAAAAGAGTGCTCAAGCACTCCCATTTTCCAAGAGTCAACTGTGCATCTAAGTAAATAATATATCGATGACCGACTCCACTAATTTGTTACAATGTCACAGAAAAACCCACGAAAATCGCCAGCCCTCTGTTTCGTTACGTTCAGTGACTTCCAGTGGCCCAAATTTCCCTTCCTCTTCCTAATTCTCCACCAGTAAAGTCGGAAACGCATCCATGATTCTAATCATGGTGTTTTTTTATATAGCAAAGACTGGGAAACGAGCCGGTGGGTCATCTGACGGTAAGCGATCTCCACTATAGACATCCAAGACACAAAAAGAATCAAGGGTGGCAATAGTAAAGATATAATAGAAAGAGGAATAATATAACGAGGATTGAGAAAGGAATGTTGCGGTGGTTTGGGCATGTAGAAAGGATGGATGAAAGGAGGTTGACAAAGCGAATATATATGGCAAGTGTGAATGGTAGAGTTGGAAGGGGAAGACCTCATCGAACATTCTCTGACCAAGTCAGAGATTTACTCGAGAAAGGTCAAGTTAAAAGTACCCTAAACCGACGTGCATGCATGAAGAATGTAATGAGACTGAATGAGGCGAAAGAGGTGTGTAAGGATCGTAGCAAGTGGAAATCCGTTGTCTCTGCCTACCCCTATGGGAAAAAGGCGTGAGTCTATGTATGTATGTATGTAATAGAAAGAGAGGACCAACGGGCTACGGGTGGAGATCACTTACCAGGTGACCCATCAGCCCGTTTGCCAGTCTCTGTTATTGAACAGTCCACATTACCCACATATCATATTTATGTACTATCAACATCATAAATATAAAAGGGCCAACTTTATTCTCAACATAAAAGTTACGTTTACAAGTTTTCCATTCACCATTCACATTTAACGGGACATGAACGTTACTAAATGTATTTTATAAGGCAGTTACAATTTTATTACATGTTACGGAAATATTAATACTCGAATGGTTTCCGTTGGAGGGGAACAAATGAGATCGCTAGTTTATTTTTGTGCGTTTATGACGTGTTTGGCTTAAAACGTTATAATGCGCTGATTTCTTAAGTTTACGCGAATGCTATTCATTGTAATAAAACTATTTTTACAGATTTGAAGATTCAAAAAATGAAGGTAGATTTTGTAACACTAACATTCTTGGACAAATGACATCTCAGTCCAACCCGTGACCACGAAGACTACAAAGCCTTCGAAACGTCGGGAATAAAGTTAAAACCAAATCGTGATAAAATCCGTAAAAAAAGTTTTATTACAACGTTTATAACGTTGTGTGTGTAGTGTGTGTGTGTGTAGAAACTACATCATTGAATAATCTCGCACTGTAATGACTTATCTGATGTTGATGGTACGACTTAGAGCCGAATGTTCATACACTTAAGGTCGCCTTATGTCGTTTAAGGCCGCCTTATCTGTCAAAATTGTACGGCGAAAATCAATGTAAGAAGCCGTTAAAGTTGAGTAGCGTTTGACCATTCGGGCGTTAGAGTACCACGGACGTAAAAAAAGGAAGTTGTAGCGTTAGGAACATTGAAAATGAAACAGGGTTTTCTACCAATCCGATCTATCAACACGTAATGGCGGCCACTTAGCGTATTATGAGTGTTAGTGTGTGCGTAGAACACTTTTGTAGAGGCGCAATTGTGTGCGTGACTTGTCTGTACCGTCCGCTTAACTGTAGGCGATACGGTGTCCTCTTTTTTATACGTCCGCGACGAGTACCTACTTAAAGGCACTCATTACCTTGATAATGAAATATAAGTGAGTTCAATTAACATAACAATTTGATTGGATAACTTCTATTTTATTTAAAAACTATGGCCTTCTTAAAAGAATGACGATTTTGCCAACAACAGTGCTTAATAAATCGATTACTCAAAAAATAGCTTCTCAGACATCTTCAAGGTATTAAAATAAATTAATTGGATAACATAACATTATTGAATTAGTTAAAATGACGAACCATTACGTAACGTGATATGAGCATGACATACATAAGATTCCGCCTGTATGTCCGGAGAGGTAAGCAGAGGTGAATTACAGAACTAGTGCATCCATATTTCAAACCAAATTTCATCTCATGTGATAGACAAAAAATCATAGCGTCCGCGATTCGGCGGATAAACTGCAAGAATGAAGCTTGCGATGGTATGATCACGCTTTGAGGACACCACATGAGTACAGGCAGAAGTGTCTGGACGAGATCGTACTAGGGAGACTGTTCAACGAGCGGTGGCTGGACGCTCGAGCGTTTAAGTAAGAAGGCAGACCTTGGCATTAGGCCGGTATAATGCTAGCCAAAAAGAACTAAGGGAGGATATAAATAAGTGACAAATCTATCTACAAATCTCAGTTTTATACATGAGTCAATTTAAAGGTACGTCTTCGCCAAAATTCCTTCTTAAAAAATATAACCACATAAATTCAAAAGCCACACACTCCGAAACATGGCACGTGATAAACCATTTCGTATCATTCACGCCAATGAGTCCTAAATAAAGGGCCTCCTTAACACGCCGCTGGAGCCACGTGACGCGTCCGCCATCTTGTGCTTTCAATTTCTTTTTATGTTTAAGGTGATAAGGGATTTTGTTTTAAAATATTGCTAGTTTTAGGACCTTTTATATTGTGAATACTTTTGCAAATGTTTGAACATGGATGACTTAATATGATAAGGGAAATAGTGGTAAGGTACTTATAGCTTTTTTAATGACATTGTTTGAATAATATAGACTATTTTGAATTTTGGTTCGATGGTCCATAATATACATAAATGAAAAAAGATTATACTGCATGTACTAGATTAATATAATTCTTACTTACAGCACCCAACAGTCACACATAGTCCCGGAGGCCTAGTTTGTAAAACGAAATCCGCAGTGGCGGACTTCGTTTCGGACGTTTTGCTTATTCTATGTGGTTCACGTCCGACCGATATCGGTGCTATAAGTTTCGTTTCGTAGAATGCTATGCTGTAAACAGTTTGGCAGCCCACGTTTGTTTGACATTTATATTAGTCTGTGCCGTAGTATTGGTCCGATATCGTTTCAACCAATAACGTTTTATAGAATAGACACCCTAACCCCACACTAGATATAACCGCTAGCGTGGGTATCAGGGAGATTACCGACACCTCTTATAGCAGTATTATTATAATTTTACTTGTACCGATTCCCATACAAAACAAACGAAGAATTATTATAATAATACTGCTGAAAGAAACTACCGGTGCCTGCCTGACGTCAACGCCCATCTAGGTTATCTAGTCTCAGGAAAATAGTGTTAGAAAATCACCACGCCTCACCTGGGAATCGAACTCAGGACCTCCCGGTTCACAGCTCATATACACGGCCAATAGACCAGGGAGGTGACTATCTCTACTAGTGAATCTTCCTTACTGTAAATCCTTTTTTACTTTAGCTTCTTGCAATACTATTTATTGCATACAGATATTGCTATCTAGGCATGGGATTCATAAATATCTCCCATAAGCCCCAGCCGATTTGAGCGCGGCAAAAAATATAGCTCGTTAGATAAGGATAGATGTAACAACTGCAGTGTGTGGTACAGGTTAATCTTCTGGGGAAAGTTTTAATGGAGTTGGTTTGACCGAATTTAGGAAGCTCGTTTTCTCGAAGGCTGATAACCAAAATAAACTAATATAAGTCAAAATTAATTTGGTGGACAGTGGACAGGGCTTTTGGTTTCATGATGCCGAGATGTTCTGACAGAGATGTAGAAACCAAACATCGTCTAATTGATAAAGACTTATTAGGTTTACGCGAATGTTATTTTTATCGCGATATGTTTTGTATTTATTTTATTTTTAGTCCCGACCCGTGACCACGAAGTAAATGTTGAAACGTCGGGACTAAAAATAAAATAAATACAAAAAAAAAATCGCAATAAAATCCGTAAAAACTAGTTTTATTTCAATTGTCTAATTTATAGTTGTTTTATTGACAGTTACAGCGTTGAATAATTCCTTGTCCCTAGCCTGTTTTATGACGTTAGAAAATATTTCACTTTTTAAATATTTTTTACTATATTTACACTTATTAGGCGTTGCAAAAGGAATTTGGCTAAGTTTTTACGACCGGATAACTGGCAGATGTCAACCCTCGTGTGAAGAATCAATCTAGTCTCGGACAAATAGTGTTAGAAAAACAGCCGCCCGTCCTGGAAATTGTACCCAGGATCTCCCGGTTCACAGCCCATGTACATCATACGCTGCTACTAAACCAACGAGATGAGGTAATTGATAAAACTAACAAAAATAATAAAAAATGTATGGATACAAATTGTTTACATTTCTAGTATTAGACTGGCGATTACAGGCATTAAGTTTCCAAACTTTTCTACAAATCGGATTTATCAATGAAATCCTCCCTAATAACATCAAAGGAACGAAATCTCTGAACGAATGAATCAATCGATGGATGTCGAAATGTAGAGATAAGCTTGGATTGCGCCTCTTTGGCAAAGTCCGGGGGGAAATTATTGCTTACTTGATAGATTTAGGGCCTCGTTCACCAACTCCAAGTAAAGTGTTGATTAGTTACTTTCTGACTAGCGTTAATTGACAAGTAAGAGCTCCGAGTAACTTCTGTTAGTTTCACAAGCAAAATTAGAGCTCTGAGTAGCAACTTACTGGTTAAGTGAATGATATCACTAATCCTGCGTCTTATTCGTTCAATATTACGTCAAAAGTATCTTATTTTGGCAAAAAAACACTCGTGACTCATCTCGGGTCCGCACCACATGACACAAAAACCTACCGGGCCCTTTTTTTTGCTATATAAATAGTTACACAGGTACTAAATGTGTGTCCATAAGGACGAGTTTTGCGTGACCCCGTCTGGACATCGGTGTTCGCTTCGCCCGAATTGCAGTTTGTTTTTGTTGAAACTACTTGATTTTTTAAATGAAAGGCTATTTTACAGTTAACACGTTCATTTAAAACGTTAAACATCGTTATTAAGGTATGACTACTATAATTTGATTTTATAATTTATTTAACTACGATAAAATGTACAATTAACTGCCTACTTGAAACTTTAACCGTCAAGTAAACGCGCTACTTGGCAGACGACGTGGCCAGTAGCTTACTGGCCAGTTTAATCATAAGATGCATCCTACTCGAACGTCGTGAAATTCACACGTGCAGTTACGGGTGACTTTAACTGACGATTAGCCTATTTGACACTTTACTTGAGGGTGGTGAACGAGGCCCTTAAGAAGGGAAAAGGGCATATAAAATACATTCATAAGCTCAATCCTATATCCCAGAAGTGGTAGGCAGAGCGAACTTGAGCGAATAATACATACTCGTTGAGCTACATGCTAGCTACTAAATGTTAGGCAATATTGGCTTTTTGCTAAAAATTTATCCTCTGTTAATCCCTTAACACCGTGAATTTATATAGGTATAAGATAAGATAAATATTTATTGAACACCTCAATATTGAACAATGCAAACAAGATAAACTTTAAACTATAAAATGTTACAATAGGAGCGGTCTTATCTCTTAAAGCGATCTCTTCCAGACAACCTTCTGAAGGAGTTAACTAAGGGTCAGCAGACAATTGGGGGTGTATAATAAATAATTTTACGGAATAAATAATAATTAAGTATGATAATAAAGAAAGCACGAAAGTAAGATCAGAGCGGTTGAAATGAGAGTGTTAAGGAGCATGTGTGGTGTCACATTGTGTGACAGAGTGAGGAATAATGTGGTGATGGAACTTTGTGGAGCGAAAGAAGATGTAGTGACAAGAATAGAGAAAAGGATGTTGAGATGGTTCGGACATATTGAGAGGATGGATGATAGGAGATTGACATGCAGGTGTGATATTATGTATGAGTGTTAATAATAATATACCTATGTTCATACCTACTAATAACATGTAACGATGTAAACAAACCCTGACCTACTTTTACACGCGAGACGATTAATCGTGTCGTTGACGTCACGTGAGTTAACTTCGCAGCCACTCTGAGCATAATCCGTTTGTCTGAGAGATTTATATCCATAGTGAGAACGGCGTGTCACACTGATTCCGAAGATGTATGAGGTGTCAGCGCATGTTGTTTAAATATAAACGTATGGGACGAGGGTGTTTTACATTTCTTGGTAACTGCATTCTTAATGTAACATAGCTGTTGCCCGCGGTTTCGTGCACGTGGACATCGCAAGCAAAGCGTACATTTTTCCGGGATAAAAAGAAGCCTATGGCACCAATAATGTAGCTTCCACACATACCTAAGCTCACGCCTGTATCCCCGAAGGGGTAGGCAAAAGTGCACTAGCGAACTAGAACACCCACATTTCGCCGAGCTTAGTTCCGTCCCAGATGTGATAGGGGGCGAGCCTATCGCCATATCGGGCACAAATTCCAGACTCCGAGCTGATATGGAAAAATCCAATATCACTTTGCCCGACCCGGGGATCGAACCCGAGACCTCAGGACGGTAGTCATACCGAAATACAACTACGCCACCGAGGCAGTCCTGTATAATGTAGCTTCCTGCTGGTGAATTCTCAAAATTAAGAGTAGTTCAAGAGATTTCTCCCTACAAACAAACTTACAAACATTACCATTGTTATTTAGGTTATTAGACTTCACATATCTCCATATATTTTCATTTGAGTGGTTGATTTGATACCACTGTCTTACAGAAAACCGACGTAAAGTGGCAGCTCGCTGAATTGTTCCGTTCGGTGAGTGAAAATGCCCATTTCCCCCCCTCATTCTCCCAATCCCTTTTCCCTCCCCTTCCATTCCTTCCTTTTAGTTTGGCAACGGCCCTATATGCTGGCAACCCACGCATATTTCACCTGCTCATTTGCCAGCCTCTAGTATAAAAAAAACTTCTACATTCATGTGTTAAGAATGTTTTTGACTATGTGATTCAAATCGAGCTCAATGCGCGTTTTGGCATTTATATGAGGTTTTAACCAAACGACATCAGTGCGCAGCGAGGTCGGTATGATTTTGATTATCAATAATCACAAGTTTAAAAACTTAACGGACTGACTTCAAATCCGATCGTGACCAAATTTATATGGGACCACCCTTGAAAGAAACTCTATCGAACACAAAGATAATTTTGAAAATCAGTCCACATTTGGCGGAGATATCGCGTAATATACATTTAAAAAAATACAGACGATTTGAGGACTTTCTCCTTTTTGAAAGAAGAAAGAAAAGAAATTTATTGCGATCTCTCACACAATATACAGAGATGCTATGCTAAACGTTATACTTAAATAAACTACTAACACACATATGAGAGTGTAAAGCAAGACAGAATAAGTATAAGTATAATACATAGGCACAAGGTGCCCCAAAGATCAGTTGTGTGAGGCCGCAAAAGGTCCCATCTCAGCTAAAATGCTGCAACGCACTGTGCGCTGAAGCGCTGATTTTCAGATGGCAACTTTTGGAAGTCGGTTGAAAATAATCCTGCTTGAGCTTTGTACTTTCCAATTCACGATTCATAAACGCAGCTAGTTGGTACTAACCAAGAAGGTATGTATAACATTTTATACATTTCTGCTCTTCAACCTTAAAATTCTAATACATTCATTATTCAAATAAATCAGACCGCATTCGCGATAAAAATACACAATTCGGGAGAGAAAAAACAAAAATATTCTCAATAAACCTTCCGAAACATGAATAAAAACGGCAATAACATTGAAAAAGTCGTAAAGCGAGCCGGGAGGCGCCGGATGAACGGTTACCGCCATGAGAAAATACTCTAACATGCTTCTTACAACTTTAGTGTATGGAATGATAAACACATCGGTGCAAAAGTATGGAATCCATTAAACGTAAACTCACGCCTGTATCCCCGAAGGGGTAGGCAGAGGCGCACTAGCGAACTAGAACACCCACATTTCGCCGAGCTTAGTTTTGTCCCAGATGTGATAGGGGGCGAGCCTATCGCCATATCGGGCACAAATTCCAGACTCCGGGCTGATATGGAAAAATCCAATATCACTTTCCCCGACCCGGGGATCGAACCCGAGACCTCAGAACCGTAGTCGTACCGAAATACCACCACGCCACCGAGGCAGTCAGGGAATCCATTAACCGACTGTAAAAAGGAGGAGGCCTTCAATTCGTCGGTAGGCTGTAGCTTACGTATGTGAACTAGAACACCCACTGTTCGCCGAGCTTATTTTCACCCCAGATGTGATAGGGGGCAAGCCTATCGCCATATCGGGCACAAATTCCAGTTTGGGGACTGAATTTTTGATTGACTGAAATTGGGGACTAGAAAACTCAATATCACTTTTCTCGACCGGGGATCGAACTCAAGACCTAAGGACGGTAGTACAAACCACGCAAGTAATACAACTACGCCACCGAGGCAGTTGTTTGTAGACAGGACAACAGTACAAAACTTGTGATCCAAAAGTTATGACCTAGTGGTAAAAATTCACTCAGTTTATTTGAAATATACGCGCGCCAGGTCAGCCAGCGTATTAATATTGAGAGAATAAACTTATCTTACGTAATTCTTAATCATTTACAAAACATTCTATGATGTAAATTGTAATAATTGCTCTCGCATTGTAATAAATGGTTGATAGGGGTACTGAAGTTTGAGATCATTTTTTTATGGCAACTTGCTTGATAGCCACTTATAGTAATATTAAATTCCTTTGGTTTCTCAACCGACTGTGATAAGGAGAATCTCAAATCGTGTGTATGTTGATGGTTGATTAATGGTGAAGGAAACCCATATCTTTGGTTAACATCATGATGTAACGCGGTAGAAAATTTCCTCTGCGTAAAATATTTTTATTATACAAAGAGTCGCCAGCAAAACTAATATTTCTTAAAACAAAGTAGTGTAATCGAAAGTTTAAATAACAAAAAATAAATAACACCCAACAGTCACATACGAGTACATAGTCCTGACCCCACACTAAGTCCGAGTCTTGTGTCGTTGGTATCAGGAACTACGAGAGAACACCCAGACCCGAAACAAATATCTGTAGGCCATACAAATATATGACTGCCTCGGTGGCGTGGTGGTATATCGGTACGACTACGGTTCTGAGGTCTCGGGTTCGATCTCCGGGTCGGGCAAAGTGATATTGGATTTTTCCATATCAGCTCGGAGTCTAGAACTTGTGCCCGATATGGCGATAGGCTCGCCCCCTATCACATCTGGGACGGAACTAAGCTCGGCGAAATGTGGGTGTTCTAGTTCGCTAGTGCGCCTCTGCCGACCCCTTCGAGGATATAGGCGTGAGCTTATGTTTATACAAATATATTTCGGAGAGTCCAACATAACCTGTTCACTTCCCCCCAGGGTGGATTGGTAGCGATAAATCGTATTCCCCGCGAAAACAAAAAAAAGGCCATAAAAAATGTTTGTCTCGGTGCGGGATTCGAACCTGCGTTCTAGCTTCACAGCCGGCTATTCGCCCGCTGCGCCACGGAGTCTGTCTGTCAAGTTATAGACCGTAATTAATTGAACGTAGCTCTAGATGTACTTGATCTACCAACAATAGTTAACATTGTCGAAAATTCAATACAGGAAACCACAAAATTTGATTTATGAAATGTTTACACGCACGTATATATCAAAGTATGTACGCCTATTACAAAATAATTTGAGCCCTCAATACCCTGATCAAGTGAATTTAGCGTTTAATACCCAATGAATAAATAATAAGATCCCGTGAGCATGTTTCGGTGGAGGCCTTCCAACCACAGCATTATTGCCGTAAAATGTATACAGAGATGGGGAATAATTACATTTTTAATTATACATTTCGAAGCTTTTGTTTGAATTAATATTATTATGAATACAGGTATATGATATTTAAACGCGTATGTAGGTACCGGCAAGCGCAGCGTAGGACGTCCACCTACAAGATGGACCGGCGACCTGATAAAGTCGCAGGAAGTCGCTGAATGCAGGCCGCTTCCAACAGGTCGACCTGGAAATCTTTGGGGGAGGCCTATGTTCAGCAGTGAACGTCCTATGGCAGATGATGATGATGATGATGTACGACACCAGCAATAAGACAGGCTAAGAATAGAAAAATCTAGGATATGATTAGGAAATTTCAAAAGGGATACAAGCTTTGTAAATGATTAATACTAAGTTCTTTTTGGCTACCACTGAAGGGACACAGGCGTTTAATCTCACGCCTGTATCCCTAGCATGTGTGTGTCATTAACAATATTGGTAAAATCAACTTCTATTTTTTTTTCTTTTATTCCTTTGCCACCCCAACACAATGTAAAGTCGACGCAAAACAATTCTTCAAGCATGTTGCAAACAATATTCGGCTTAGTTTTTACGCCCGGTTGCCTGCTTGACGCCATCTGGAGAGACGTCAATGAGGATTGGATGATATAGGAAGATGGAGGCATCTTCCTAAATCGCGTTATTAAAACACCCCGCCAACCTGAAAATCGAACTCAGAGCCTCCCGGTTCATAGCCTATATACGCTGCCAGTAGACCAAGGAGGCGACTTCCATTAACAAGGATATTATTAATAACGTAATGTAGTAAAGCTGTAGTCCAGATCAGGGTAAAGTTAAAGAGGTTTGATATACCACCTACAGAGGGGCTATCCAGTAAGTTTCCATACAAAAAAAATATTTCAAACGGCAGTAACGCCGTCTACTGCTTACTAGTAAGCGAGGGCCCTTTTTACAATTTACACCCTAGAATTTCCTGTGAATGTTCAAGAATCTCGTAAGACAATTTTATTGTCTAAACATTATTACGCTGGCACGACCTTGCGCATATGTTTCAAATACAACTGAGTGACTTATGACCACGAGGTCACAACTTTTGGGTCACAAGTTTCGTACTGTTGTCCCGTCTATGTACTGTTTAATATCTTTGGGTAAAATATACACGGACCTAATACCCTAGGGTTCATAAAATGTGAACTTTATTATTGAGTTTTAAGGAGTAGCATAAGGTAAGGTGTTTTGGAGTTAGAGATACGCGATGTGGCTTAGGATTTAAGAATCATGGTAATTGGTACCTTTTTTTATTGCAGAGACTGGTAAACGAGATGGGTCACCTGATGGTAAATGATCTCCACCGCACATAGACACCTGAGATACAAAAAGAATCATGGGTGCGTTGTCAACCTAAGATGAGAGACTAGAAAGGGAGCAAAAAAGGGATTGGAAAAAGGAAAGGAATTAGGCCACCGGAAATCTCACTTACCGAACGAAACGCGACAGCAAGCTGCCACTTTACGTCGGTTTTCTGTGAGTCATTGGTATCAAAGCGGTCGATCCGGCCCATTCGTGCTGTAGACGTTACTGTCTACAGCACGACTGGCAGCAAAACGACTATGTGTGTATATGTACAATTTTATTAACCTCAGATTATCTGATGCCACATCCAGTTCGCAGAATCCCTTAATATTTTTTCTCATAACACTCCGACGCTGCCGGTTCCCCGGGGAAGTTTTAGGCGGTATTATGACGGTCTTGCGGATGTTGCCCCGGCGTTGTGAATCCACAATAAATTCTTCCACAGGCACGGATGAAAAATTTACAAGGCTTTTTGTTGATGAATTATTTACGTAATATTTAACGGCGATGGAAAAGTTCGTGAAATGGTACCCATTTGTCTATGTTGAAGTAATAAAGTTTTTGGGAACAAAGATTTTCTAAAAGTGATATGAAAGTGATATGAATATTATATGAAATTTATCTTATCTTAAGCACTAAAACATTACAACATGGTATTTCTACAAATGTTTGTCTATGGTCCATTGTTCCATGAGCAGGAGACAGTTAATACGTTGTTTTGTGAGGTGTTTTTTGTTTCGAAAAACATATGCAGGAGACGCGCCTTTCCTGTATAATGTGTTTATTACAAACTAATGACACGTTCGAAAGACCTATTCATTGGTACCTGTAGAGGTTGTCGGTGTTCCTCCACCAGAGGGGAGATCATCTCATCAGGCGGGTGTAGTGCCTGACCGCCGCGGCCCCTCCGATGGTTCATCTTCGGAGGTCGTATATATGCTACGTCTGCGGTAAACTTTGCCACCGTGATTTAGGATTCGGTGGCTCCATCTGTTGTTCCGTAGCTAAAGCCAGTACCGTTGTGCGCTGACGCTCGATGCGTAAGTTGGTTCGGCGCGCATTGCAGAGATGTCGCCACAGTACCAATAACGCTTGTGCAATGAAAAAATATAATATGTAATTCATTTAGATGTATATTAATAATCCTAGTTTTATTATTTAATTTCACATCATCATGATGCAGTGATTTATTTATGAAGATATACCGACAATCTAATTTTCACCTATGTAATACCAATATTCTCTAAACAACTAGAACACCCACATTTCGCCGAGCTTAGTTCTGTCCCAGATGTGATAGGGGGCGAGCCTATCGCCATATCGAGCACAAATTCTAGATTCCAGCAGGTCAATTCTCTAAGAAACGCCACAACGTTGCGATCGACGACGAGCTCGCGCAGTGCACATCGTTGAGATCGACGGAGCGTTCAACGTTGTTGGGTCTTAGAGAATACCATTTTCCATACATTTATGTCACACGCCTCGCTCGGGAGAGCTAGTTTGCATAAGCGCCGTCATCACGCATAGCGCTATTGCATGCGCTTTGTACCTTGCTGAATACAAAAATGACAACATCGTTGCCGCAATGATGCCGCAACGTTGTTTTCACAAATGAAACCTTAGAGAATCGACCTGCAGGCTGATACTGAAAAATCCAATATTACTTTGCCTGACCTGCGGGTTTAGACAAGTGGCTTACGCCGCATACAGCGTTCTCTTATGTCATTCCCATACATTTATTCTATTCGACTAGCGCATAAGCCTCTTGTCTAAACCCGCTGGGGATCGAACCCGAGACCTCAGGACGATAGCCGTACCGCCCATCCGTTACACCACACAACCGCTACATCAGGCAGTCATGATTCATGACAGACATGACAAAAATACAAGGGTTCCGTTTTCGCCAAAGCTACGAAACCCTAACCTATTATTCATAACGCCCACACCAAATTTTTAATCCGATCCGCGTTATAAACTCCCGGTAAGTGGAGCGGCGATGATGGTTTTATTAAATTGTGTACGGGAATTACTAACAAGATACCATTGACCCTTCCGTACTCCGAATTAGATACTTTAAATTTGTACGGAGCGGTTGGGGTTATGTTTAGAAGGAAATTTGATCTTCAAGCTAATGGTATAGTCTGACAGTTGATGTGGTGTCCTTGAAACCAGAGGTCGCGGGTTTTATGTTTATGTGATATTTTTTGTGTATGATAAGGTGTTTGTATGAAATTGGTTTGTGCTTACTTTTTTGTAAGTTCGTGCTTACTTTGTGTAAGTTAATACTTAGCTTGAGTAAGGTTGTGCTTACTTTGTGTGAGTTTGTGGTTGGTTTGTGTAAGGTTGTGCTTACTTTGTGCAAGTTAAGGCTTAGATGGAGTAAGGTTGTGCTTACTTTGTGTGAGTTTGTGGTTGGTTTGTGTAAGGTTGTGCTTACTTTGTATAAGTTTGGGATTAATTTAAGTAAGTTTATGCTTACTTTGTGTAAGTTTGGGCTTATTTTGAGTGTAGCTATATGTTTGTTTGCATTTGTAGTCCAAATGTAATACCGACGGTCCAGAGAGCTATTTAGGACTAATGTTATAGTTCAATACTTTGTTATGTTACTCATATACATTAACTACAATTTTCCATAAATATGTCAAAAATATTTTGGTTGGCACCCTATCTACAATTAACATTAGCAATAGTAATAGGCTTACTGGTCACTTTGGACGCTGGCACCCAAACACCACTTATAAATAAGATATAATGTTATATGAATCATCTTAATAGCATCCAAATATTTCTTCCCAAATCACTATATATCGTTTACCAAAATGATAATATTTCGCTACAGAGCAAATCGTAAAGTAAATTTATGTGGAGCAAGCGAACCGAACGCGAAGGCTTAGGATCCCACCCAAATGAACCCTAATAAATAAACATGAACAGTCTTGACCAAAATGTCGTAGTCGCAAAGCCGACGACACCGCAGGTACCGTCATCTTTGATTTTGATTGTGTTGCCATATTAGCATTCTAGCATCCACGTCGGCGTGAAGGTGTTGAGCTTCGGGAAATTTCACTCAGAATAGAGGGATTTTGTCATAATCAAAATCTATCTGTATGGTAAATTATATCTAAGAGTCTCTGTCATTGTCGTCTCTTTGGTCTAATGGCAGCATATATGGGCTGCGGATCGCGAGGTCCTGGGTTTGATTGTGAGGTCAGGCAAAGCGAATTTTCCTGTAATTTAATTTGCCCGGGACTGGATCCTTCTGAGGAGATTGACATCAGGCAGGCAGGCAGGTATAAAAACTAAGCCAAATCATTTCTGCAACATGCTTGGAAAAGTGTGTTGCGCCGACCCCCACATTAAGGTAGGATAAGGGCAGGTATAAAAAAAAAAGAAAAAATCCCTGTCATTAGTAAAGAAGGTCCACGCCCAGCCGAAGCACGTGGGCAGTAATATTACAAAGCTGATATTATTATTTGACAAAATAATTAAGATGAAATAGATATAGCAACATTTCTTCATGGAATGATTGTCAAAAAAATGACACTAGCCAGCAGATTTTAAAAACTATATAAATTTACACTTCGTGAGATAGGAAGAAGATATAAGAACCAATGGCCACACCATAGAGGATGCTCAAGACCGGGCGAAGTGAAAGAAAGTGAAAGAAGAAAAAAAGATGAGATAGGATAACCTTAGGCCATATACTAAAAGATCTCTATAAGCTCAAATTCACAGAAATACATCATTTTACAAAAGATATCAGCTCTTTGACAACGCATCGATGAAATACGATAAGTAAATTTATACAACAAAAATTGTTGATACGCAGAATCGTAAAAATGAGTGTCACAAAGCAAAAAAGTCGGATGTCCACGCTGGAATATATCCAAAAATGAGTATTGAGAAAATTGTATATGAGAAACCGCCAAAGTCATAGATGATAGGGTTTTAGAAACTGCAGTCGCATTTGAACGACGAGTGCTGAATTTTGATGTGTTGAATTGATTCCAGAATTTACGAAATAAAAGTTACATAAAATATATTGAGCCAATTGAAAATAACCTATCGGATGATCAACTGTCTTGTAAAGTTAACAAAGACAGATTAGGTTTTACAGGACAAGACTAAATTTAAAGGAAAAAAATAAAAATTATTCGATAAAGACGAGGAATAAAAAGTAAAAACGGTAATTTGAGTAACTAATCAATTGAAAATTAGCCACGTCAATCATTGTTGGTGGTAGGATATTCGTATCCGACCGGATGGCGACCACCGTACACATGGTGCTAAAACCTGCCATAGTGACCCACACTCCGCATGTGGTTGGTGTTCCAGGGTCAGCCAGTGTACTTCCGGTTCTCTCGAGGAGCTTGCCGCATGACTTGATAGTTGGTCGAGACGGGTATGGGTGTATCTGCATCGGTCATCCGCTTGTCTTGTCGCCTCTTGATTTGATTCTTCCCTCTTCAGATTCGGAGTGTGAAGAAGCATAGGCCGGCATGATTCTGGCGACCATTGATAAACTCATTGTTCGTCAGTGATCGCTAGTTTGTTAGGACTGCACTGCGCTTACCATCAGGTGCAGTGTAGTCACTTTGCCGTGGATTAAAAAAAACAGCATTAGACATTGGAAAAGCTTAAATTCCATTCTGTAATTAATTATGAAATTCCCCGTAACCTACTTCACATCACACATCACATCATCAGCCATAGAAAGACCTTTGCTGAACAACCTACTTACATAATAGAATGCTATGTGAAAACGCTATATCCAAAATGAATGCATATTACCGGGTGTAATATGGCTGGTCCCGAACATCTTATGTAAAAGTTTCCTAAGCCTGAACGGATATCATTTTCAGACGCAAACAGTGGCCTTTATTGCTTTTGATCTCCTCTTTGTGAAGGAAGTGGGAAAAATGGATGCGATGTTCGAAATAAATTTAATTAGGCTATTTAACGACAAGATATTTTATAGTTTAAGTTAATTAAACATGGCCAATTAAATACACTGGACAAAGCAATTTCCAAAAAAGTCATAATATTTTTCATGTCCCTTGCAATGGAATTGGTAATAACCGTTATAATACATTTAGAGGAAATAAAGTTACCTATGAGACCTGTAAATGAGTCTAAACAATGGCATCTTGGGTAATAACCCAGTTTTGTACTACAAAATTTACTTTAAAAACAGATGAAATGATGGAGTAAAACATAACATAAGCTCATACTTGTATTCCCGAAAGGGATAGGCAGAGACGCACTGGCGAAGTAGAACACCCACATTTCGCCGAGCTTAGTTCCGTTCCAAATGTAATAGGGGGAGAACCTATCGCAATATCGGGCACAAATTCCAAACTCCGGGCTGATATTGACAAAATCCAAAATCACTTAGCCTGATCCGGGGATCGAACCCAAGATCTCAGGCCGGTAGTCGTACCGAAATAAAAAATCTCATCCACACGTTCCTACATGAACGTCAACACTATGTTTCTTATTCATCGCCCGCCGAATGAGATGGGTTGGGAAATTGAAAACTAATATCGGATAGAAAGTTTCCATTGTACTTCAAATGTAAACGGAGGTCGGCAGCTAACGTGGCCACTCTATGAATGCCAATAGGTGCACTTTGTACACGGCTACTAAAAACATTCAGGTGTATGAAGGCTATTGTTACGCGCAGTGTTTTAAGAATGAACAGCTTGTTTTGTTATAAAGAATCTGAATTAAAATTCAAAATATTTATTAAATCCATAAAGTGTTTAATATAATTTAGATTAACATTAACATTATTCTCTATATACTGATTTCTTAAGTTTACACGAATATTATACATTGAAATAAAACTATTTTTACGGATTCTATCACGATCAGGTTTTAATTATTATTCCCGACGTTTCGAAGGCTTTGCAGTCTGACCCGTGACAACGAAGACTGCAAAGCCTTCGAAACGTCGGGAATAATAATTAAAACCTAATCGTGATAGAATCCGTAAAAATAGTTTTATTTCAATTATTCTCTATAGTTAGAAATGGTGGTTCACCAGAGAAGGAACAAAAAACTTTGGCCATGCTTCTTTAATGAGAAAGAAATAAACGGACTCTACAATTATTAAGTGGTTGTTTAAAAGTAGCTTCGCAGACTTCTTTGAACAGGAATGCTATAATCACAAGTTTGAAAACTTAACGGTCCGACTTCAACAATTATCCGATCGTGACCAAATTGATATTATTATGGGACCACCCTTGGAATAAGGTATATCGAACACAAATCGAATCTTGAAAATTAGCTGATATTTGGCGGAGCTATCGAGTAACATACATGAAAAGAAAACATACTAATTGAGTACCTTCCTTTCCAACCGACTTCCAAAAAGGAGAAGGTCCTCAATTCGTCTGTATTTTTTTATGTTATGTTTATTATGTTACGTTATTATGTTACGCGATATCTCCGCCAAATGTGGACTGATTTTCAAAATTCTTTATGTATTCATCATCATCATCATCATCATCAGCCATAGGACGTCCACTGCTGAAGGCCTTCCCCAAAGATTATTTGCTTATTTCAAGGGTGTTTCCATATAAATTTGGTCACGATCAGATTTGAAGTTGGTCTGTTAAGTTTTTAAACTTGTGATAATTTTAAAGTCAGTCGAAAAATCTCCGGGTCAGGAAAAGTGACATTGTGTCCTAAATATATGTATGTACACTTTCAGGAATATTGGCGTAAATTGTATGGAATTACAATAGTATATCAAAAACTTTGTTATGTTTTCCTTAACTACACCAAAAACGTGGAAACATCAATTGCTGCTTCGCCAAGCCATTCCTATGAAATTGACCATCCTAATATCGAAGTCGTACAATTCTATTGTGTTTCTTTGAACGTGAAAGGCCTAAAAGTCCATTGAATACAGACTGGCACGAATTAACAATGCTTTCGCATGCCAACGGTGTTTAAAATAAGGCCTTTTAAAAGTTTTTTCTTAATTTTTATTTCGTGTCGTACGTAATTTCGCTTCGGGCTAATAATTGCTCTTTTATAGTAATTTTTCTTTTTATTACGACTTTGAATTGCATTAAGTGACTTAAGTGCAGGGTTACCCCATGATTATTTTGTTGGAAAATATTGTGGGCTATGTCGATTTGCGAAATTCCTATGAGTTAAAAACTATTACAGTCCATTACAGCTTTATAATGCTTTTGATTATGCAAAGAACTAAAACGGTTATTAAGAAAGCTACAATTAGTTTAACGTTGAAATCTGAATATATATTACGTAATAGTTCCTTACTTTGTTTCTGAGCGGTGGTTTACTTTAAAACCAGTCTGTCCCTTTCTTCCTCATGAAAAAAGACTGAGAGTGGGAGACAGTGGCGGATTTGCAGTGTTGGCTCTAGACTCATAGCTCATAGTATTTTTAATCGACTCCAAACAAGGAGGAGTTCCTCATACAGTCTATAATTTATACATATTGCGCATTTTTATGTATGTTTGTCTACCGATAACCTCCTTGATCTAGTGTCAGTACGTAAGGGTTTTAGGCCGGGAGGTGCTGGTTTTGATTCCTGTTCGATTTGGCAGCCCCTAATATAGGCCGCTTCCAACAGGTCGATATGGAAATCTTTGGGGGAGGCCTATGTTCAGCAGTGGACGTCCTATGGCTGATGATGATGATGATGATGATGATGAATATAGATTCACTAGGTCCGGACCTAGTGAGGAAAATCTACCACTGGTGAGAGATAAAACATTTTCTAAGTTAAGCTGGGTCTCATGCACTAAAACATTACACAAAGCACCCTAAAACACATACGCAAAACAACGATTTTAGTTGTCACCTGCATGCACCTCTAGAACAATGGACCACAGATAAAAAAGCATGTTTTGTGTAGGTGTTTTAGTTAGCGCTTAATTTTTGTTAAAACAGAATATTATCCTTTCATTTGAGTTTGACATTTTATATTCCGAAAGTCATCGAAAAGTCACATATACTGAAATATATGTAAACTCACAGAACTTTAATTGGACTCAACCTTGCAAATAAGATAAAAATCTTCAAAAGAGTGATGATATTAAAATATCTATAAAATATTTACATTGTTGTTAATTCTTTCAGCATAATAAGCATTGAAAGTGGAAAACTTTTGGAAACTCTTAATTGTTATAGGTTCTGTCTTCTGAAGTCTTTTGAAGTTAAAAGTTTTTATCTCTGCAACGATTAACCTTGCCTACTTAATGGTATTCTTAAAAGGACTTACTGTTCCATCTAGGGGAGGATGGGGAGTAATAAAAGGGCCCGTTACTTTAAGGACTTCTCTCTAGGTCTTAAGTGAGGCACAGTAGAACGCGTTAAAGCTTTAAATCATTTTTATTCATGAGTTTAGCTCAGTTGGGATTGGTACGGACTGTCGAGACGTGTGTCGGAGGTTCGAGACCAACCCCAAAAAAGATCATACACCTTTGATATTTCTCTGTTAAGTGTATTTTCATTATGAATTATCGCTAGCTATAACGGTGAAGGAAAACATCGTGAGGAAACCTGCATACACGAGAAACGTGCAGCAAACATGACTCCTTAAAACTTCATGAAATAGTAGGCCCTGTTGCATACAAGGTTCCACGTCTGCAAAGTTTATATATTAATAAAACATTACACCCAAATCTAAATTCATTTCATTCTAAGATGGGGAACGTCTAATCCGGTCTTACTTATGCGACATTTATGTAGCACAACAAAGCAAATGAAATAACTCGTGTTTTAATTAAAATAAAATCTCCAAGCCATAACAGATTACTGTATGCTGAATGCAAAGTAAAAAATGGAGGCACGCTTAGAATTCTTTATAAATGAATACGTGCGTAAAATAGAGTAGACAAAGGTTTCAAGTATAATAATGAAAATTCATTTATTAAACTTAATAATATGAAAGAAGAGAGTGATTATGTTAGTTCATAATTACCTAAGGAGTTGGTTGGGTGATGAATTTGAATGAATATAATAGCTAAATACTATTACTGTGATCCTTATTCAATTTGTTAGAGACGATAAAATAAAAGCTGGAAGAATTTAGGAAAGCAAGTATTAACGTCAGAAGCGGATAAAAGATAATTGAATAATAATAAATATTCAAAAAACAAAATATCCTTGCCATCTGCATAATACGTGGAATTAGATGATAAGATACAATTGTGTTAACTGATTGTAACTTTTAACTAAAATTACTCTTCTAACATAAACATTTTTCTAGATATACCCAAAATTCCTCAACTATTTGCACGAAAAGTTAAAAGCCATGATGTGAACATAAACAAAAACTTGTGTTGCATTTCCAAATATATATGCTATTAAGAATATTCCTCATAGATGTGCCCGAGTGCCAAGGGAGGCAGTAACAGTGAGGTAAAATGAAACTATTCCTCGCCGTTACTTAAAGGCGGTCGTAAACCCGCGTGACGGCTCCGTAGGGAGTGGCGTCGTGTTCTCTTTCTAGGGTACTTTTTAGAATTTTAAGTTAGGACCCTCGGCTGATGAGATTAGTCATTTGATTCGGTTTTCTTTTTATGTGTTTTATGTGCTGATAGGGTTAGTCAATCCTATCTCTCCTATATATTTTATACACAAAAGTTGATGATTCATTCTGTGACTATTATTTGGAATAATGGATATTCAAAATATTTTAATGACAAGAGTATTTCGTTGAGTAAGTTGACCTATCATACATCTCAAACATAGACTAAATAGTGGGATCTTCAAAGTTTTTTTCTGTGAGACAATGGTATCAAACCGGTCAAACCATTCATGCTGTAGACGTACCTGTCTACAGCGTGGCTTTACCACTCAAAAATGTAGTAAGTACAATATTTTTTCTTTTCTACACAAAAAATCGATTGTCAGACACTCGTAAAACAACTATAGCTGTACTGTAACATATTCTATACATGTTGCGGGGCTTCAGGCCGCAGGCCGCGGTCTGCTGGACCATGTTAGATTAGTACCCAGTCTAGCGGACGAATTTTTAACCCGCCCGTGCAAAATAACATGCTTTAATCCATCAAGCTAAGCCGACTTTATTGTAGCCCCTTTTTGCTTGTTTTAAGTTATTGATTTGGAATCAATTTGGTTTTCATTATAACAGTGGTCTCCTTGATCTATTGTTGTGCAATCTTTTAAATTAATAAGCACTTTAAAAACGTAACGGATAACATCAAAATTTTCCGATCGTGGCCGATCGATTTCTACAAAAATCTTAAAAATCGGTCCACGTTTGGCGGAGATATAGATAGATAGATAGATAACTCTTTATTGCACATCGAGAAAAAACAGATTACAATAAGGACCAAAATATTAAAGACAGGCCAGATATATTTAAAAAATACAGACGAATTCATAACCTAAAGTGGTACCTTTTTAAAGTGGTAGAGCCACGCTGTAGACAGTAACGTCTATAGCACGAATGGGCCGGCTCGACCGGTTAGATACCACTGTCTCACAGAAAACCGACGTAAAGTTGGCAGCTTGCTGTCGCGTTTCGTTCGGTGAGTGAGATTTCCGGTGGCCCATTTCCCCAATCCCCTTCCCTCCCCTTCCATTCCCTCCTTTTAGGTTGGCAACGCAGCCATGATTCTTTTTGTGTCTTGGGTGTCTATGGGTGGTGGAGATCACTTACCATCAGGTGACCCATCTACTCGTTTGCCAATCTCTGCTATAAATAAAAAAAAAAAAAACTTCTTTTGAAGTCGGTCGAAATTGTTCGAAGCCACGCTGTAGACAATAACGTCTAGAGAAAACCGACGTAAAGTGGCAGCTTGGCGTTGCGTTCGGTGAGTGAGATTTCCGGTGGCCCATTTCCCCACTCCCTTTGCCAATCCCTTTTCCCTCCCCTTCCATTCCCTCCTTTTAGGTTGGCAACGCACCCATGATTCGTTTTGTGTCTTAGGTGTCTATGGGCGGTGGAGATCACTTACCATCAGGTGACCCATCTGCTCGTTTGCCAATCTTTGCTATAAAAAAGCTCGTATTATTGCTCGTATTTGAATATTTTGTAGGATGCATGAAGAAGCTTGGAATAATACCGACGTGCAAATCGGATTTTTTTTTATAACAGAGACTGGCAACCGAGCCGGTGGGTCACCTGATGGTAAATGATCTCCACCGCCCAAAGACACCCAAGACACAAAAAGAATTATGGGTGCCTTGCCAATCTAAAAGGAATTAGTTTAATTATTAGTTGTTTAATCGCCTCCTTGGTCTAGTGGCAGCATGTATGGGCTGTGGACCGGGAGGTCCTGGGTTCGATTCCCAGGTCGGGCAAAGCAAATTTTCTAATTTAATTTGCCCGGGACTGGATCCCTCATAGGGGGTTCACGCCAGGCAGGCGGCTGGTCGTAAAAACTAAGCCAAATCCACTTTGCAACATGCTTGAAAAAGTGTGTTGTGCCGACCCCACATTGAGGTGGGATAGGGGCAGGTAAATAAGAATTAGTTATTTAATTCATTAGTTTTGGATTAATATAAAGTATAAGGAGCGCAGTAGGTATAATATTCACTGAGGTTTACTAAGCGATAGTGAATATACTTAGCGTCAGATTTTAAAACCGCCCGAGCTCCAACAAAGCTAATCCACTTAGCTGAGCGGGCTTATTAAAACTATTTAAAATGTTATAAGCTTGAAGTGAATTCAAGCCTATGAGATAAAAAGTTAGGTGTGAATGAACCTATATGGAATGGAGTATTTAATATCCATGTGTATAAAGACATACATAACTTACTTTTACATAGTTTCAAAATTATTTTGGATTATTTTTTGGGTATAATCATTAAGTTATCATGCTTATTTATCATGCTTTGATAGCCTCCGTGGCGCAGTGGGCGAGTAGCCGGCTGTGAAGCGAGAGGCCGCGGGTTCGATTCCCGCATTGAGACAAATGTTTGTGTGTCCCACAGATATTTGTTTCAAGTCTGGGTGTTGTGAGACCCAAAGTCTCTCATAGTTTCTGATACCCACGATACACGACTAGGTGTGTGACTGTTGGGTGTATTTTGTATTTATTTATTTATACGAAAGACAAAGAACATAAGTATTTTCTTTTATAAAAGGCATTTATCGATCAAATTCTAAGTTTAAAAACTTACCGGATCGACTTCAAAACGTATCCCATCGTGACCAAGTTTTTAAGGGACCACCCTTGGAATGAGTGCTATCGAACACAAAAACAATCTTGAAAATTCGTCCACATTCGGCAGAGATATCGGGCAACATACATAAAAAAATACAGACGGATTGACGGTCTTCTCCTTTTTTGATTTTTATAGGGGGCGAGCCTATCGCCATCATCATCATCATCATCCACAGCCTGTAGGGTCCCACTGCTGGGCATAGGCCTCTCTCATATCACGCCATTCCTTACGATTCTGGGCCATACGCATCCAAGTTCGACCTATGATCTTAACTAAGTCGTCGATATCGGGCACAAATTCCAGACTCCGGGCTGATATGGAAAAATCCAGTATTACTTTGCCCGACCCGGGGATCGAACCCGAGACCTCAGGACGGTAGTCGTACCGAAACATAACCACGCCACCGAGGCAGTAGATAATATAATTAGACTATTAACACAACATTATTATAAGCTCACACGTGTATCCTCGAAGAGGTAGGCAGTAGCGCACCAGCGAACTTGAACATAATACTAACCTATATACCCTGAATTTGTACTTTAATTGAAAAAAAAAACAGCAGAAAAAGCAATTAATTTTGATTTTGCGTATGAATTATTGTTAACTTTCTTTCTACCTGCCCTTATCCCACCTTAATGTGGGGTCGGCGCAACACTCTTTTTCTAGCATATTGCAAAGAGGATTTGGCTTAGTTTTTACGACCGCCCGCGTGCCTGACGTCGGCCGCCTGCCTGACGTCAACCCCCTGTGAGGGATCCAGTCCCGGACAAATTAAATTATAAAATTTACTTTGCCCGACCTGGGAATCAAACCCAGGACCTCCCGGTCCACAGCCTATGCATGCTGCCACTAGACCAAGGAGGCGACGAATTATTGTTAACTGTGATTAAAAAAATAAAAAAATATTTATCCATTACTGAGATAATAAACCTTATAATCGTAACAATCACATGCAAAACTTATGTTTTTAATTAAATGGATTAATATCGTTAGTATAAAATCTAATATCCAGCACATGTTTGAAGATAAAGCTAACTTCAGTTTGCATTTGAAATGAGACTTCTTCAAAGAGATATTATTTGTTAAACATTAATAGAAACTCGACTAGACTTACCTCGTTTGATAACATGTTGCTTAGAAGTGGCTCAGTCTATACAAACATAATTAGACTGAGATAACAAACTACATACATTTGTATAAGAGACTAGCTGACCCGCGCAACTTCGTCTGCGTAGGAGAGAGAGGGTTGAAAAAATGAGTTGTAGGCACCTGTAATCCAATAATTCTAAAGGAGGTAATGATATGATCTACTTTGGTCCGTTTTCGTCAGTCACCCCGTCAGTCACCCAGTCAGTACCCTCGTCAGTTACCCCGTCCATCACCCCGTCAGTTACCCCGTCAGTCACCCTGTCCATCACCCCGTCGGTCACCCCGACAGTCACCCTGTCGGTCAACCCGTCGGTCACCCCATCTATCTGCTCGATTGTCACCCCGTCTGTCACCCAGTCTGTCACCCCGTCTGTCACCCGTCTGTCACCCTGTATGTCACCCATCTGTCACCCATCCGTCACCCAGTCTGTCACCTGTCTGTCACCCGTCTGTCACCCAGTCGATCACCCCATCTGTCTGCTCGATTGTCACCCCGTCTGTGAAATCTCTTATATCTGGAAAATCTTTTTTCACGCACCGGCGCCATCTACTTAAAATATTGGTTTGTAGTACATGCTATGTATCAGAGATGGCGCTGTATGGGAAAAAGATTTTCCCGCTTTTCTGTTGAAATTTTTCCTGAATTTTCTTTGCTATAAACCTCACGGAGCCCGAGACCTTTCCAACGAATGCAAAACCGTGGAATTCGGTTCGTGCGTTCTGGAGTTATAGCGTCAGGAAGGAAAACCCGACTTATTTTTATATAGTAGATTAAATATTATCATGCACATAACCATGTATTCAATTGCATAAATATTTTCTCAATTTTCGTCCGACTTCCAAAAAGGAGAAGGACCTCAATTCGATATGTTACGCGATATCTCCGCCGAATGTGGACAGATCTTTAATTTCTTTTTTAATAGAAGTGGGGTCTAACGAGCAAGTAGGTCACCTGATGTGAAATGATCACCGCCGCCCATAAACATTCACAATACTAGGGGAATCATGGATGCGTTGCCCGGCCTTTGAGGTAGATATAGGCTCTTTTGATGAAGGTCCCTGACTCGATATTTTCGATGTGTTCGATAGAGCTTATTTCAAGGGGGTACAATTTAAATTTGGTCACGATCGGATTTGAAGTCGGTCCGTTAAGTTTTTAAACTTGTGATTATCGAAAATAATGAATACTATAAAAGTTAGAGGTGCATGTTCTTAGAGTTCATAAATGGCATTGCCCAAAAAAGAGATAAATTGCAAAAACTAGAGGAGGCCTTTATCCGAGAGGGGTCCAAACCATAAAAAAAATAGTATAAATTGATTAATTTTTGTATTTATATATACTTACTTCTGTTCATGGTTATGGTATAAACGGGCTTTCTATTTTATTTATTTATATGTTCTTAGAGTTGGTTTCGAACCTGTAGCATTTGTCTAGGTGGTCCATAGCTCCCGGCTCAGATATCGCTGCTTTTCTCTTCTATAACATGACTCTACGTCACATTTCTTACATAACGTAGTTTTACTAAAACGTGTACTTTTATTGGATTTTTCAAATCAGTATTAGTATATGTGCCCGATATAGCGATAGGCTCGTCCCCTATCACATCTAGAACGAAACAAAACACGGCGAAATGTGAGTGTTCTAGTTCGCTAGTGCGCCTCTACCTACCCCTTCGGGGATAAAGGCGTGAGCTTATGTATGTGTGTAATTTTACCCGTTTTCAAATCTGGTGCCTATAAATTTTCTGTTATAACGAATCAATTGTTGATTGATCTCTTCCAGTGATTACACCCTAGCACAGTGTGTACATACATAGCCTATCGCCATATCGGGCACAAATTCCAGACCGGAGTCTGGAATTTAACAGCCCGGAGGCTGATATGGAAAAATCCAATATCACTTTGCCCGACCCGGGGATCGAACCTGAGACCTCAAAACCGTAGTCATACCGAAATACCACAACGTACGTGGCAGTCAAGTACACAGTAGTAGCACAGTTTGTAATAACGAGATAAGCCTCGGAACAAAGAATTTCCGAATCATTTATTCAGTACAAGCGACTGACAGCTCGACAGTGTAAGATAATTCGATATTCGTCCACGTTTAGGGCCCGTATTCAGGTACGGAGTTGGGAAAAATTAATCATATTTCTACTAAAATGAGAAATTATGAATGTTGAATTAATAAAAGAGGCGCCAATTACTGAAATAAATTTGGCATGTAGGTAGATCAGAAGGTGATTTGTATTAGAACTATGAGTACGATGATTTTTGTCTTGGTAGCAGTGTTGGGTCAATTTACAAATTTTTTCCATCGATTAATCAATGACGAATTGAATTGATTCAATCATGACTAACTAAATCATGACTAATTTAATCATGATTGAAAAATGTAGTTGTAATCATGACTAAAGAGATTAAATTAGTCATTCAATCGTAAATTTTTTTATGACTCATGACTAATTGGTTTTTATGAAAAGTACATAATTAGGCACAAATACAAGTATAATTACAATTCTGTGTTCAAACTTAGTTATTGAGGTGTCGGTACCTAATCGATTAATCATTTAAAAAATATTTTTGTCTGCACTCATACTTAATATTGAGAGATTTTTTTTTGTATGGAAACCTTAATAGACCCTCTATAACTAATTTAATATAAAATCTTTGCACCCTACTAATCACCATACAACATTCTACAAGAGCACAGCGCGCTATAAAACACATTTTACTTCAGTCTATAGTTATTATGATCTATCATTAGTCTGATTACTTGACTAATGATTGAAACTAATCAATCATTAGTCACCACGGCGCGACTAAACTAATAAATCGTTAATCGTCAATCATGATTGATGTATTATTCGTTAATCGTTAGTCAGACTAAATTTTGCTCAACACTGCTTGACACAAACCTTTACAAAAGCAGCGATAGCTCAGTGGGGTGTGGCATTGACTGCCGAGACAAGTATCGGAGGTTCGAGGCCAACCCCGAAAAGGAGCACACACCTCTGACTTTTTTATGTTAAATGTATTTTCATTAGAAATTATCGCTTCCTAAAATATAGAAGAAAACCTACATGCCTGAGAATTTCTCCGAAAGAATTTCATAAATATGTGAAGTCTTCTAACCCGAATTAGGCAAGCGTGGTAGACTAAGGCCTTACCCCTCATTAATAGAGGGGGCCCATGCCCAGCTGTGGGACAGGAATATTACAGAGCTGATATAATTTATTATTAGTACTTTTTCATGGAATAGAATATTCGTGGAATCAAGAGAATCAAATGGAATCAAGAGCAAAAGCCATGTACAAGTTACATTATGTATTGTTTGTATCCATTAAATAACTGCCTTGGAGGCGTGGTTGCATTTTGTTACGCCTACTGTCCTGAGTTCTCATATTCGATCCCCGGGTCAGGCAAAGTGTTATTTGATTTTTCCATATCAGCCCAGAGTCTGGAATTTGTGCCCGATATGACGATAGGCTCGCCCCCTATCACACGGAAACGGGACGGAACTAAGCACGGCGAAATGTGGGTGTACTAGTTCGCTAGTGCGCCTCTGCCTACCCCTTCGGGGATACAGGCGTGAGCTTAAGTATTATGTTATGTGTATTTATCCATTAAAATAAGCTACATACAATGCATTTGAGTGAGTAGTCAATCAGACTATTAATCAGAGTTAAATAATAATCAACAAAAGACGATGTTCTCATCTCATTTTGATTTGATTAGTGAATTAAGCATCGAAGACTAACTATGACTGGTATTAAAAATAAATGGGCACTGTAAAAGCCTTTTCTGAACAATTCATTGAATTTAAAACTTTCTCGAGTATAAAGAGAAGGTGATTATAGTGTAGCGAAAACAAAACGTTTGCATTTAAAAATTATTTCAATTAATTTGATTTAATCAAAGAAACATTAAAATAAAATGAACATAATTTTCATTAAAATGATTGTATATTCATAATTATACTTTAAGCACAATATTTAACAATATGACTACCATCCTAAGGTCTCGGGTTCGATCCCCGGGTCGGGCAAAGTGATATTGAATTTTTCAGTATCAGCCCGGAGTCTGGAATTTGTGCCCGATATGGCGATAGGCTTGCCCTCTATCACATCTGGGACGGAACTAAGCTCGGCGAAATGTGGGTGTTCTAGTTCGTTAATGCACCTCTGCCTACCCCTTCGGGGATACAGGCGTGAGCTTATGTTATATTATGTTATGTTATGTTCACTGTACACTATTTTTGATTAATTCTAGTAAAGCCGTGCGAAGATGAAACAAATCAATATATTTTTTTACCTCACATATCACAGAATTATTATACCAAAGCTTCTTTTACCCTTATCCCACCTTAACGTGGAGTCGGCACAACACACCTTTAAAGGCATGTTGTAGAAATGAATTGGCTAAGTTTTTACGACTGGCTGCCTGACTGACGTCAACCCTCTCTGAGAGTGAGGGATCCAGTCCCGGGCAAATTAAATTAGGAAATTCGCTTTGCCCGACCTGGGAATCGAACCCACGACCTCCCGTTCCACAGCCCATATGTATATGTATGCTGCCACTAAACCAAGGAGGTGACCAAAATGCCAAACCCACTTATATTATTTCTAAATACGCGCCTGTTTGCAAAGATGGATACATTGTTCCGTATTCCAGAAGCGTCCTGTCACAGTGGAGAGGCGATCAGTATAATAAACATAATACGATTTTCCGCAGGTACACGATTTCCTGGCTTGTAAACTGCATTAAATAAATAGCTGCCAGGGTGACATAGTTGTTAGACGATTACTATTATGAGTTCTGCGAGTTTAGACAAGTGGCTTATGCGCTAGTCGAATAGAAAAGTAAATGTATGGGGATGACATAAGAGAACGCCGCATACAGCGTACTCTTATGTCATTCCCATACATTTATTATTCTATTCGACTAGCGCATAAGCCACTCGTCTAAGCCCACTGGTGTTCGATCCTGGGTCGGGTAACGTTATATTGGGTCTTCCACCGACTTCCGAAAAGGAGAATGTCCTCAATTTGTCTGTATTTTTTTTAATGTATATAACGCGATGTATCCGCCAAATGTGGACCGATTTTCAAAATTCATTTGTATTCGATGGAGCTTATTTCAAGGGTGGTTCCATATAAATTTGGTCACTATCGGATTTGAAGTTGGTCTGTTAGATTTTTAAACGTGTGATTATTCTACTTAGTGTCAAGCGGAAGTCTGGAGTGTGTGGCCGATATGGCGATAAGTCACCCTCTGTCACTTGGTTTGATACGAATTGACACGATTACTTTACTTAACTAAACTTCAGAAGAAAGTAGGTGACTTCGGTCAGTCCATCAGTCACCCCGTCATTTACCTCGTCAGTCACCCTGTCAGCCACCCCGTCGGTCACCCCGTCAGTTACCCCGTCGGTCACCTCGTCAGTCACCCTGTCAGTCACCCCGTCGGTCACCTCGTCATTCACCCTGTCAGCCACCCCGTCAGTGACCCCGTTAGTTACCCTGTCCGCTACCCCGTCGGTCACCCTATCTGTCATCCCGTCTGTCACCCCATCTGTCACCCCGTCGGTTCACCCCGTCAGTCATAATCGGAATCGAACCCAGGACCTTCCGGTTCACAGCCAATATATGCTGCCACTAGACCACTAGATAATAATCAGTTTTACACAAAACCCAGGAGAATATGCACATCATCGTCTTTATAGATCAAAGCTTTTATAAATAGAGGTTCATATGCCGTTGAAAAAAGCGCTGTATCCATAAATACCGGTAATATATGAGCGTCTGTAGCACCTCGGGTGTCCGATTGAATTTCAGCGCAAAATGATTTAGTGTATACCTAAATGGGATGTTTTAGTTGCCGCCTGCGGACACTTGCGACGTGATGGATCGTCTGATACGGATTGGTGGGTTTTACGGTATTCAGTGGGATAGGATGGAGTTAGTACACAATTACTCCACGAATTTGCTGAGGAATTTAGGCAGTAGTTAGAATATATAGGTTGTTTCATAAAGTTGGTATCAATAATAAAGTATGCAATTCTGGTATCAAAAAAAGTATGCAATTCGATAATATTACATACGTACGAGTCGAATTGATAACCTCCTTTTTTAAGTCGGTTAAAAAGGAAAAAAGCAACCTGGGGTTTTCTTTCCGTCTTTCTTCTTCGGGTCGTCATCCGTAGGTAGCT
This sequence comes from Clanis bilineata, assembly GCA_036417725.1. Classification (NCBI taxonomy): domain Eukaryota; kingdom Metazoa; phylum Arthropoda; class Insecta; order Lepidoptera; family Sphingidae; genus Clanis; species Clanis bilineata. The sequence continues at coordinate 14,493,284 of CM071154.1, read as the reverse complement.
AGAGAAAGGCTGGTACGTTAGTTAGGATAGGGTCTTATAGTCTACGGTGTGATTTTCCTTATCTACATTTCCAGTCAAATCCTACAAGCTTCCTATTTTATTTCCCGTCAATTCCCTGATAGCATTCCTTTTTTTTTTTTTTTTTTTTTTTGTCGCGGGGAAAAGTGTTTTACCACTGCCGCCGCGCCCGGGGGGGTGGACGCGGCGGGTATGTCGGGTTCGCCGGCCTTACGACCCAGCGCCGTGATGCCCGGGAGAGATGGTCGACATCCGGGCGACGCTGGGCCGCGTCCCTAACAAATGCCCTACACCGGCAATACCGACTAAAAACCCCGCGGTGGCCTACTTCGGCGCATGAGTGGGGCGGCCCCGGGGTATCCTGAGATAGCCTCGGATTGCTACCGGAACCGCCCCTGCGCGGTGCCGCCTTGCGGCCCGTCTCCGATTTGGGGGGGCTCAGAAGCCCCCGCCGCCGAAGGACGCCCTCGGCGTCTACGGCAGCACGAGGCCGACCGTCCGTGCTGCCGTCCGTCCCGGGGTCGCAAGTACAATAGTACTATGAAGGGCGCACAGCCCCCCGCTGCGCGCCCGCGACCCCGGAAGGCCCCTATTAGTCGCCTCTTACGACAGGCAGGGGTTACCGTGGTGGAATTCTCCAAACGCCCCCATTCCACAGGGCGGGAGACGCCGGTCAGTCGTCCACCCGGCGCCTCCTACGTCTCCTTTGGCGGCGGGCGGGATCGCTCTGCTCACGATCCCGCTCGGCGCTCTCCTTCTGCGAGATGGCGCGCTCGCAGAAGGAGACCATCGCACGCCATGACCTCCGGCTGCCGACCATGGCGGACACCACGGCCGGCAGCGAGAGGTCTCCTCCGACGACTGCTATGAGAGCGCTGCGCTCCTCCACCCAGGCTGGGCACTCCTCTAGAGTGTGTTGGGCCGTGTCCTCGCGGCAGTTGCCACAGTGGTGGCACACGGCGGACGCCTCCTTCCCGGCTATGCGACACAGGTACGCACCAAAACACCCGTGCCCCGTCAGTACCTGTGTCAGCCGGAACGTAGGCGCACCGTGGCGCCTGTCCAGCCACTGTTCGAGGACAGGTCGCACTGCCGCGACGGTCCTCAAGCCCGAACTCGGGCTCTCCAGCCTGGCATGCCACTCCTCCACGGCGGCTCTGCGGAACCTGGCCGCAATCTCCCTCGGGGCAAGCCTTTCCCCATGACGGGACACACCCTCCCGCCAGTGGAACGCTGACGAGAGGGACCGGGCGTCCAAGTCCCAAGGGAGAGTGCCGGCCAACACGCAGGCCGCCTCGTGGGAGACCGTGCGGTAGCCCCTGATTATCCGCTGCGCCACCAGACGCTGCGGTTTGCGCAGCAAGGCGACACAGCGGGCGCTCAGGGACCCGGCCCATACGGGTGAACCGTACAGGGCCATGGACCGCACGACTCCGGCGTACAGACTCCGGCAAGGGTTACCGGGACCTTCGAGGTTCGGCAGCAGGCTCCCAAGCGCGCCCGCTGCCCGCACCAACTTCGGCGACAACAACTCAAAGTGGGCGCGGAAATCCCACCGGCTACTCAATATTAAACCCAAATACTTCATCGTGGTGCCGATGGGAATCCGCACCCCCTCCACAGTAATGTGAGCCCCTGCAGGTGGCCCACGCCGAGGCCCGTGAAAACACAGGGCTTCGGTTTTCCCCAGGGCCACCGAGAGGCCCAGTCGCCGAATCCTGCCCACCACCTGTTCGGTTCCGAACGAGGCGAGCAGGATGGCATCCTCGAAACATCCCGACGTCGCTGTCACCAAGGTGTCGTCCGCGTAGCAGACGACAGCGACGCCTCGGGGGTTGGTACCACGGAGAACCCAGTCATAACCGATGTTCCACAGTAGCGGGCCCAGAACTGAGCCCTGTGGAACACCGGCAGACATGGCCCTCCGGTGCCACCCAGCGGCGCCCGGATACACTACATACCTATCAGATAGGTACGAGTGCACCAGACGACGCAAGTAAAGTGGCACCATGTGGTACCGCAGTGCCTCATGTATGCAGGCCCAGGGCAAGGTGTTGAAGGCGTTGGCGATGTCGAGCGACACCGCCACCACCACCTTACCCCGGGCAACTGCATCCTCCGCGTGCGCCTTGACCCGCAGAATCGCATGCACCGTCGATCGGCCATGCCGGAAGCCGAACTGGCATTCTGCCAAGTCCGGCCCGGCCCCCTCCAGGTGCTCGACGAGGCGAGCGTGCACGATCCGCTCGAAGAGCTTGCAGACCTCGTCGAGCAACACTATGGGCCGGTAGGCCGATGGCGATTCTACGGGTCGACCCTCCTTCATGAGGAGGACCAGCTTACCGGTTTTCCACCGGGATGGAAACTGGCCCTGCTCCAGGCACGCGGAGAAGAGGCCGCGGAGCCTCGCTTCCAGATGCTCGACGGCTAACACCCAAGCGCGTCCGGGGATGCCGTCGAGACCTGGGGCGGCTTTCTTGGCCCGCAGCCGAAGCACCGCCACCCTCATTTCTTCGGGTGAAACCTCCGAAATAACCCTTGCCGAATCCAACGACGACGGCGTCGACGAGCGCGACGCCATCGGTGGAGGAGTGACATCCTCCGTGGCCGGGAACAAAGCCGCGACGACCTCCTGCACGAGGTCGCCCCGGAGACTCTGCGTCAGCGGGGGCGCCCATGGGCGGAGCTTTCTCAACGCCACACGGTATGGACGCCCCCACGGGTCGCTGTCGAGAGTACCCCGGAACTCAGTTTGAGCCGCAGACTTTGCCCTCGCTATGGCCACGTGCAGCGCTCTCTTAGCCTCCCTGTGGAGGCCGTGAAGCAGCCGCTCCTGGTCCTCGTCGCCGGGCAGACGAATCCGGCGACGACGGTGTCTGGACAGCTGGCGGAGGGCGGCCACGCAGGACGCGCGCAGCCGCGTGAGCTCCGCCGACCACCAGAACACCTGGCGCTTCTCCGGGAGGCGTCGGACCCGGGGCATGGCAGCGTCGCAGACTCGCGACATCGCCGCCCCGAACCACGCCGCCTCCTCCTCGACCCGTACCGGCCCGTCCGGTACGGGCACCAGCGCCTGGGCCAGAGCGGCCTCCTTCAAGGCCTCAACACCGAGGCGACTTACTGCCCAGCGTGGGCCGTCCGACCGCGGGACGGTCGGTCCCCCACCCGACCGGGTGGTTGGGGACGAGGCGACGTCGAACCGAATGTATCGGTGATCCGACAACGTCTCCTCGCCCACCAGGACCCTCCAGTCCCGGACACGGCGGGCTAGGGCCGGGGTGGCGAACGTGATGTCCACCACCGAACCGCCGTTATGCCTCACGCACGTGTCCTCAGTCCCGCGATTCACGACGGCCAAGCCGGACGAGATCGCCCATTCCTCCAGGGCCTCGCCGCGCACGTCGGTCGCCGACGACCTGATAGCATTCCTGCCATATCCCCTTCCCTTTCCTACAAATCACAACCCCTTATCTAAGCCCCATCCTTATTATTGTGTCCATACCTGCCTGCTTGTTTTCTAAATTGATAGCGTTATAACATAATTAATATGTAAATGTACCTAGATCTTGTTTATTGTGACCTGTCATAAGTGCTTTTTATATGCCTACGTATAAACATTCTTATTTTACTGAAATTAAACTATTTTTACGGATTCTATCACGACTTGGTTTTATTTTTTATGCCCGACGTTTTAACAGCTTTACAGCCTTCGTGGTCACGGGTCAGACTAAGGTGTCATTTGTCCAAAAATGTTAATATTACATTATCTACCTTCATTTTAAGGCTGCAAAGCTTTCGAAACGCCGGGCATAAATATTAAAACCAAATCGTGATAGAATTCGTAAAAATAGTTTAATTTCAATAAATAACATTCACGTAAACCTAAGAAATTATATTCTTATTTTATTTTATTTTATTTAAAGTTAAACTTTCAATGTGCAATTTGTGTCGTTTATCGCACAAAGCGAGCGTTGTACACTTCAAATCTATAGAAATTTGATCGGACCGCAACTTGTGACCCATACGACACGATTTTTTTTTTATATAGAAGTCCAACGTGATAACGGCCCGCTTGGCACGGTCCACACGCCGACATGCCAAAAGTCGCCATCTTAATATGATTTATACACCCTACTTTAAAATCTTTATTGTGACACAAACTGACAAATCCAGCAAATTAATCGTTGTTGTGATTTATATTAATGGAAGGAGTTGGTGGTGAAAATCTTGTGCTTGTATTTTCGACCGAGTTCCAAAAAGGAGAAGGTTCTCAATTCGTCTGTATTTTCATGTATATTACGCGATATCTCCGCCAAATGTGGACCGATTTTCATAACTCTTTTTGTGTTCGATAGAGCTTAGTTCATGGGTGGTCCCATATAAATTTGGTCATGATCGGATTTGAAGTCGGTCCGTTAAGTCCGTGAAGAGTAATAATCCGTGAAATGGGGAAATAATTCTCCCAACTGGAGAAATAATTCGTCCCCCACTTTACTTGTACACTTTACTACGGTGAGATACCCAACTTTTTCGCGGGATTTTATTTTACCACTTTGTCGGTATTATTGCTCATTCCAAATAACAACTTTCCAGCATTATCATTAGTCTAGGAGCCAAACTACGGTCAGACAGACGGACATGACGAAACTACCTATATAATATTAGCCCTGTAATATGACTGTCCCACGTGTGGGCACGGGCCTCCTCGACTAATGAGAGGGGTTAGGCCTTAGTCTACCACGCTGGCCTAATGCGAATTGGTAGACTTCACATACCTTCGCAATTCTTGGGTACAAATTCTCGGGTATGCGGGTTTCCTCACGATGTTTTCCTTCACCCTTATGGCAAGCGATATATGAAAATGAAAACACGCTTAACATAGAAAAGTCAGAGGTGTGTGCTATTTTTGGGGTTGGTCTCAAACCTCCGACACACGTCTCGGCAGTCCATACCATTCCCACTTGAGCTATCGCTGCTTCTAACTACCTATATAAGGATTCCATTTTTGCTATTTGGCTTCGGAACCCTAAAAATATCTCAAGTATTCACCCGCATGCTACCGTACACGAAAGCTAATTAACAATGACCAAAATCACCAATATACAAACCATCTGAACCATAAACATGATTAACTAAATACACGCAGTAAAGCGATTTGACGCGACAACGCATAAAGTCGGACATAAAGTTGCGGCGGCGCGTACACCGAGTTGGCAGGGCGAGCGAGGCCGCGTGCCAAGACTAGCTACACGCTGATGGGCGAATCAATTGGTACGACAAACGAACGGGTAGCTTAAAGCCCTTCGACTGACGGATGTCGTGTACTATTGAATGATGGATATGGATTGAGTGAGGTCTAAAAGCATCTGTAGCGCAGCAGGCGAGTGGCCATGAAGCAAGAGGCCGAGAGTTCGATTGCCGCATCGAGACGAATATTTGTGTGTAGATATATTAATTTTGGGTCTGGATCTTTTGTAGTTTTTTTACTTACAACACAAGTTTCGTATTTTAGTGTGGGATCAAGACTACTGATCTATGTGATCACATAACATAAAATAATCTCACGCCTGTATCCCCGAAGCGGCAAAGGCGCCCTAGCGAACTAGAACACCCACATTTCGTCGAGCTTAATTCCGTCCCAAATGTGATAGGGGGCGAGCCTATCGCCATATCGGGCATAAATTCCAGACTCCGGGATCGAACTCGAGACTTCAAGACGCTAGTTGTACCGAAATATAACCACGCCACCGAGGCAGTCTATGTAGTCATAATTATAATTATTTGGAAATTATCAATTGTAGTGTCTTCCAAGAACGTCTTAAAAGAAAGGTAGTAAGAAAGGGTGGGGGGGAATTCCGGTGGCCCAACCGGAAATCTCGCTGACTGAAGAAATCGCAACAGCGAGCTGCCACTTGACGCTGCTGTTCCTTGCAGAATCGCATGCCCGAAAACCTCATCTCCTTCCTAACCTATTTTTCCAGCAATGCTATAAGCCGCAATAACCACTTTTAAATGAATCGTATGCTTCCCTGATAAGCCATTAAAAAACCTACCCAAACAAACTCTAACGTATATAAAAGAACTATAACTATAATTGAAGCGGTTTATACGAAATGTCCGATCAAAATGCGTTTACATAACTCAGTCATAACTCGTTCGTACAATTAGAGCATCACTAATTAACTTTGGAACAATTTTGGGCGGCGTATGTTATTTAACATTTGCGAACTGCAGAACTGCGGCGCATTTAAATTGTTTTTGAAGATAAGAATATAACGTGATTTGATGTTTGTACGAGAAACTTTGTAGAGTGGTAGAGCTATGCTAGGCTCGAATGGGCCGGCTCGACCAGTTTGATACCACTGTCTTTGAAAACCAGCGTTAAGCTACGTTACGATCTTCCTGTGATCCAATCCCAAAACCCCTCCCTTTGAGGTAATTCTTTTGGTATAGTGGGTATATATATAGGCGGTGGAGATCACTTATCATCAGGTGACCCACCAACTCGGTTACTAATTTCAACATAAGCTCATAAGCTAACGCCTGTATCCCCGAAGGGGTAGGCAGCGGCGCCCTAACGAACTAGAACACCCACATTTCGCCGAGCTTAGTTCCGTCCCAGATGTGATAAGGGGCGAGCCTATCGCCATATCGGGCACAAATTCCAGACTCTGGGCTGATATGGAAAAATCCAATATCACTTTGCCCGACCCGGGGATCAAACCCGAGACCTCAGGACGGTAGTCGTACCGAAATACAACCACGCTACCGAGGCAGTCAATTTAATTTCAACTGATAAGAAAATCTCTTACATAGTCATTCTAGTTAAGAAAATTCCATTAAGTGGGCTGGACAAAAACCCCGGTGAGAAAATAAACAAGATCCGACATAATAAATGTACCCAATAAAGTAATGTATGGAAGTAATTACGTAACTGTCTACGAACGTATCCAGATAAATCATTATTTTTGTCAATCAACGTCATATTCATTAGTTCCCATGATTCCAGATAGCCGAGAGTAAAGATAGCGATAAAATCGCTGCCGACCAGTGGTCAGTTCATACGAAACCGAGACGAACCGATATGAAATAAATTGCAGTAATACTTATTACTAATATGTACGGATGGTCGTAAATCCACAAATAAAAATATCAATAGCTATTTTAAAATAAACTTTCACCAAATAGTTAAAATTAATTCTGATAAAATATTAGACAAAGTCTACTGGGGATGGTTTTAATCTCAATTAAACTACTATTTGGCGTACACACTCTGTTTTCCTTTGAGTTGAAAAAAATGTTCAATAATGATTTGATATACCTTTTATGATAAAAGCACAAGATAAAATAGCTAGTGACAAATCTATCGGAGGGACACATCAGAGAGAGAGAGAGAGAGAAAGAGTGCGAGCGAAACTTATTCAATAGTAAGAACTGTAACAAATTTTACATCCTAAAACATCGTCATAAATATCAAAGTACAGAGGTAAAAAAACTTCTAAATGAATTAATATAATAATATTTTTCTAAAGCGAAATTCATCAAAAGAAAGTCAAATTAATTTGTTTGATTGTGTTCGTGAAATTAATAGATTTTTCTACAAAGATAGACGGAGAGTTATTAATCTCTGTCAAGAATTTAGTTCGCCTCTTGTACAAAAGAACACGAAGATTGTGGCTGTTTAATCAAAAATATTATTTCCTTTTTTATCTCACGGTATTGCCACAATTTGTTTTATTATCACTTTTTTTTAAAAGCAGCATTTTTAAAGCAGCACTAAATTATTACAATGAATTTCACAGTTAAATTCTGAGGTCCACCTTAACTGTTTAAGGTAAAATTCTACAAATTCGAGTCCGAATTCCTCAGTCACCTTTTACGGCTCCCTTGGGATATCATCAAGGAAGACAGCATTTAAGGACAGGTTTTTCACGGTCAGGAACCTTTGGGATATCTCCAATACAAATATTGGTTTACCACCTTTTTGCTAATATAAGAGACTTCGAATTTATGCTGAGTTAAGGTCCTGGGTTTAAATAGAACTTTGAGACTAAAAATAAAACGTCATGAAAAAAATAGTTTATTTAAATATTTGCTGTTGTATAGTGTGAACCGAAGACTTCTATGTATACTACTAGACTAGCTGTTCGGTACATAGAATGTGCGCACTAAGTCTCTGTTAATAGACTTCAACTCGTTATAGACATCTGCTCTTTTCCTTAGCCGTGAAACGTCAAACACTCACCGTCATGTGCCACAATTTTCCTCCGAAACAGCTTGTCTAGTAAATACATAGAAGTCTTTGGTGTGAACAGACTCTTTTTATAGTGGATAATACAAACAATACAGAAACGAAACCTTATCTGGATGATATTGAAAGATACCACAAAGTATCGGATAAATATAGGTTCGGGGAAAATGATGCACAAATGGCGTAAATAACATTCAATTTACCCACATTTAGTGCAGACTAAAGATATTGGTAACAATTTTATTTAGCGACAAGCTGTTAATTGCAGCTTCAGTTCCGTGGCAACGTTTTACCGCGGATAAAAGTGGACTATGTCGCTGAATGATGATGTTGTTTTGTGTAAAATGACTTTCAAAAGTGATTCAGCAGCTCTAGTTGTTAACGCGCTCAAATAATTATTCAAAATTTAAACAGTATGGATTGTTTCTAGATTTTTTGTTAACTGCATAGACTTTCTGAGCTAAACTTTGGAGTTAAAGATATATTCAATATTGGATGTATTAAAGATCTGTTTAACAGACAGCGAAGAAAAATGGATGGACGAATTGTTTGTGATGCGTCATGTGACACAGCTAGTGCCTATCTGATTCGTGAGGATCTTGGAGAACAAGTTTTTTACGATATTAAAAAAAATACTAGTGATAATCCTCAATACTTATTGCTACTACTCTATGTGTCTATCTAATATCATACCTATCTACTATGATCTTATCTACCATGATCAATGGATAATAATATAAATTGAAAGCAGTATTACGTCTTTTGAAAATACTCAGCGTATTACTGAAGCTTTTAATATCCAATTACTCCATTACAATATCAATACCGTCACAATTATCCGAAATTGTCAAAGATAATCCGGCTAAATACGGATGGAGGTAAAAGAAATATCCTATTACAATACCGACACGCGCAGTACGCTGATCCTCGACAGTGTTGCCAGAAAAAAATTTGTAAATCGAAAATATTATAAGTAATGGTATGTGGAACAGCAGAAAAGCCAAAATAATCATTAATAAAATAAACGAATCCCACCATTTTAGCTAAAAATGTTATTTAAATATTGTCGGTCCCTTTTGAATACGAAGCGACGCCCAAATTTTATTTTAATCGTTCCACGGATGTTTTGCAGTTTTGAGAATATTTAGTTAATAACTACCTTCTCCTGCCTCTGACTGCCTCCGTGGCGTGGTGGTATTTCGGTACGACTACGGTTCTGAGGTCTCGGGTTCGATCCCCGGGTCGGGCAAAGTGATATTGGATTTTTCCATATCACCCCGGAGTCTGGAATTTGTGCCCGATATGGCGATAGGCTCGCCCCCTATCACATCTGGGACGAAACTAAGCTCGGCGAAATGTGGGTGTTCTAATTCGCTAGTGCACCTCTGCCTACCCCTTCGGGGATACAGGCGTGAGCTTATGTATGTATGTGTATGTAGTTAATAACTTAAGGTAATTATCGGGTGAACTTATTTGACAGACCTAAAGAAACAGAGAAGAAATGATGAGATGAAAAATTAGAAGCATTTAATAAAAAACTTGATATACCAGTGGAGTTAAAAGTTGTTGTTCTGGCAACACAAATTCTCGTAACGGTAATGTAAAAATATATCCTAATAAAATCAATTTGGGAGCCGATTGTGCGGCAAAGCCTGCCACACCAATCTCTAAGGAGATTTATTACTGAAAAAACGAATGATAACCAGGGCCTCAGTTACCTCGCCTACGTGACAATAATGCGTAATTTTAGACGTTTCGAATTACGAGTAGTGATGTGGAACGGCGTGGATTGAAGAAATGAGGAAAAGATTTGAATGAGAATTTCGGAATGAGAATCATACAATCGTATGTTGCCCTCGTCGCCACCCTAAATAAATAAATAACACTCAACAGTCACACACATAGTCCTGACCCCCAATATGATAGAGTCTTGTGTCGTGGGAATCAGGAACTACAAGAGACTTTCGGTCTCACAACACCCAGACCCGAAACAAATATCTGTAGGCTGCACAAATATTTATCTCAGTGCGAGGCCGGCTGCTCCCCCGCTGTGCCACGGAGGCTGTCAACCTTATACTAGAAATATTAATATATCTGCTCACTTTTCAAATAAAACTTTGTTACAATCTATAATTTACATTTATTAAAGCTGTTCTTGGGAATTAAGGAAAATAGCGAGCATTTTATTATCTTTTACTGATTGATATTGGCCCATAGTAACCTCAATAATAAAAACTATTAGGTAAGTGAAAGTTGAAAGAAGACTAAAGGCCGATGCCCAAAGAGGTGGTCTGGCAAAATCCGAGAACAACTTGGAAGAAAGGTATATGAAGCAGTAATGCTTCTTCAACAACGACAAATGGAAATACCATGAGTACACCTTAGAATTCATGATCTTTGTCTAAAGGAGTGCAGAGGAATATTGGCCTTGTATCAAAAATATTTAAAATACAAATATTTTCGTTGCATTATTTTAATCTTCTACGTCTGTTTGTATGAATACTAATGATAATAGTTTTGGTTTCCAGAACTCGATGCAAATTCAACGCAACTTTTCATACAAAAACAAATAACGCGAGGGTTAATTCGCAAGAACTTTGCTGTGGAATAAAATCTGCATTCTAATTACTAAGACGTTTGTATTAGGCATAATCGTTTCATTGACTATTAAAAGAAGTTTCTCAATTCCTCTGTATTCATTATTATTTTATTTTTTTGTGTTTTGTTTACTGCTGTCATGCGAATGTCTCTTTTTTGTTTCGACACAGTTTTATCGATAATTGTCTTCTCACTTCGGAGCGTGAAGAAATATTTATGTCAGCCGGCAAGATTGTGGTGACAACCGATAATCCCATTCTTTGTAACCCACCACGGTTGCTGATTTTTTTAACTGCACTGCATTTACTATCAAAGTAATTTGTTAGCGCTTTGTCGTCCTCGGTTAAAAACAAACGTGAGTGATTTCTTAGGTTTACGTGAATGTTATTCATTGAAATTAAACTATTTTTACGGATTTATCACGATTTGGTGGATTATCTCGATTGGACCAAATCGTGATAGAATCCGTAAAAATAGTTTAATTTCAATGAACAAACGTGAGATTTATTAAAATGCTTGTAGTTGTAGTACTGGCATATTTACCATTTTTTTCAGATAATCGACTACAAAATAAAATTAACAATCCATCGCGTTCCCCCATCCCTACTCTAAATACTTCGCCTGAGCACTCGTTATTCGATTTCTGCCTTTCCCATTCTCACGGCGTACTCGGTGTAAATTTCCACAAAACTTGTTCAATGGTTATTCCTGCAGCTACCGTTTTTGCTTCAGCGAAGTTACTTACAGGCTATTAGTGTTCAATCATAACCAAAGGGTTTTTAGTCAGTATTAGGACCATCTCAAACTATCAAGTTTTAAAATTTATATTGGTCGCCTTTTTGTTATTTTATAGTGTTATGTTATGTTTTTGCTCTATTTATTTATTTATTACACTTCATATTCCACAACTTTATAGGCGGATTTAATGCTATAAGCATTATCTTCCAGTCAACCTTGGATGGTGCACAGATTTAGATGGCAGTGGAATGAGGACGGAGAAAATGTAAAAAAATACTCTAGTTGTAGCGTACGAATAAATGAATGAACCAGGGGTCCTGAGTTTGATTCCCAGGTTGAGGAGGGTGATTTTCTAATACGATTTACCCGAGATTGGATCGTTAGATGTCGTGATGATCGTTAGATGAAGTCTGGTAGATAGTAGGTCAATAAAATTAAGACAAATCCTATTTGCATCTTTGAAAAAATGTGCTCCGTCGACCACAATTTGAGGTGCAAGAAATAATAATGTATTGCTTAATGCCATGTACATAAGCTAACACCTGTATCCTAGTGTAGTAGTTTACTGTGCCATAATTTTTATTTTTCTGCCCTTATCCCACCTTGTGAGCTCGGTGCAACAAAATTCTTCAAGTTTTCTTTCATTTTTTGATCAGCTGTCTACGCCCGACTGTCTATGTGACGTAAACCCCCCACCCGCTGGGAGATTCAGTCCCGGGTAAATCAAATTAGAAAAATCTCAGTGCTGACCTGGGGATCGAACCCAGACCACAGCCAATATAATATGCTGCCACTACACTAGAGTCTAGAGTTTACGGTGCCGTAATAAAAACACATATTCAATTTTAATCAATTTACACAATTAACCTTCACATAAACCTTGTAAATGTTGGGCAATAACTCAAACCTAACAACTCATTTGGGTACAGTAAAAAATTAAAGGGTTGTCGCGATAACTTATTTAATTTGAAAAGGTCCCGCGTCAATCAGTCCGCTGCCCTCCGGACGCATGTTAACACCCTGTCAAAGTAAACGGGCTGACGTAATTACTTTTTGTCTGTCCGGATTCCGGAACATTGAATTATTTATAAAGAAAGTTTTAAGAACACTGTGTAATTGTAATGGAATAACAGTTACGTCTACAGCATGGACAGAATGGACCGGCACGACTGATTTGGTACAACTGTCTCACAGAAAACCGACGTAAAGTGGCAGCTCGCTGTTGCATTTCGTTCGATGAGTGAGATTTCCGGTGGCCCAATTATCCCCCTCCCAATCCCTACATCTCTCTTTTTAGGTTGGTAATGCACTCATGATTCTTTTTATGTCTTGGGTGTTTATGGGCGGTGGAGATCACTAACCATCAAGTGACCCATATACTCGTTTTCCAGTAACCTCAGTGCATTCTACTTGAAACACTGGCTTGTGAGGTATCAATAGCGGTAATCTATGATTCTGACATTCAATTTGATGCCGATACGTGCAAAAGATACCGCAGTTGCATTAATTCCACCTCAGGGATTATTGAACACTAACCGCTGTAATTACTCCGATACTCTGATGACATCTAATATTATGCGGTGAAATTATGTACATGTTAGAATGCTTTATTGTTTATTACATACATCCCTATCACATCTGGGATGGAAATGAGTTGGCGAAATGTCAATAAAAAGAATACTATGGTCAGGACAGTGTATCTAGCTTTCTTATACAAAAAATATTTTCAAAATCAGTTCAATAGTTGCAGAAATTAATTAAAAAATAAATAAATACCACCCAACAGTTACACAAATAATCCTGATCCCACACCAAGATACAAGTCTTGTATCGTGAGTATCAACTACGGGAGACTTTCGGTCTCACAACACTCAGACCTGAAACATATATCTGTGGGCCACACAAACATTTGTCCCACTGCCTCTCGCTTCACAGCCCGTTAAACACTCACTATGCCACGGAGGCTGTCAAATAGCGATTTAGCGCAAATAAATTTGCTTCTTCCTATATTACATTCCATCATTATAGTTCAATGTTCATTGTGATTAGTGGCAGTAAGAAACATGTTATTACCGCAGTATAGGAGAATGGACATTTTGACCCCAGGACAAACACCGATGACACGATGTATTTTATATCATTTAGAAGGTATTTCAATGTACTATAACAAAACAAATGTTTGAAAAAAATCATACTGAATATAATAATTTCTTAGGTATGTTTTCGCGAATGTTATACATTAAATTAAAACTAGTTTACTTTTAGGCCCAACGTTTCAAAGGCTTTGCAACCTTCGTGGTCACAGGACGGACTCCGCATTCGGACAGACTGACCCGAGACCACGAAAGCTGCAAAGTCTTCGAAATGCGATAAAATTTATTAAATAAAATAGTTTTATTTGAACATACTGAATTTCTTTGATTTTTCAAATTTCAATTTCCAATGATCGTAAATATGTACTTATGTTTTATTTATTTCGATGCTGTGTGCGCTGTCTTATACGCTTTCTCCATCTTGCTTATTGCTACTTCTTTTCAACCTCCCTTTCTTCCTATCTCTCTTTCTCACATCACCCACTCAAAAGGCTCTTTCTATATTTTTCACTCCCGTTACATTCAGCTTCCTACATAACATTTGATGGTAAACGCAATGTAATCTAATAAAACCATCAAATAAATAATGTATTTATCGTGGTTACCAGAATCGTGCTGGTGTGCATAATGCCTCTTCACAGTCGATGGTAGTTTAACATAATTGTAAGGCCTGCAAAACATGGCGAACGACCGATGATCTCCATCGCCCAACTGACCCTTCTACCACTGAGACTCTACCAATCATAAAAAAAGCATAATTATGAAGTAGTTTCACTACCAAAATCAGTTAAACATGTTGTTTTCTAAAACCTAAATCAACAAGAGTTACGTTTAATACCACAATGTTATTTTGTTAACATACTGTTAGTAATCTTAAACACTATTAGACAGTTATTAGAACTCAACCAAATAACATTAAAAGCAAGTATCTCTAGCTCTCGCTTGTGAATGTCGGCATTAATTAAACGCATAACTAATAAACATTTCTCTATGCTTTGGTTAGAAACTTACGGCGTCTGTACGCTCGGTCTCGATGGATCAAATCTGGAAAAGAAAAAGATGTGTAGTTAGTTATGAAATATGTCGTTTTAATTTTACTAATGTTAAATTATGTACGAATGCTGTAGATTTTCATATTAACGACGCAGTTTACAGCTGAATTGATTTTAATGAAATTTACCGGGCAGATATACAGCTATTTGTGTTAGTACAAAAGACTTTTAGGAGTGGTAGAGCCACGCTGTAGACAGTTACGTCTACAGCACAAATGGGCCAGCTCGACCGGTTGGATACCACTGTCTCGCAGAAAACCGACGTAAAGCTTGCTGTCGGGTTTCGTTCGGTGGGTGAGATTTCCGGTGGCCCATTTTCCCCCTCCCTTTCCCAATCCCCTGTCCCTCCCCTGCCATTCCCTCTTTTTACTTTGGCAACGCACGCATGACTCTTTTTGTGTCTTGAGTGTCTATGGGCGGTGGAGATCACGTACCATCAGGTGACCCATCTGCTCGTCTGCTAGTCTCTGCTATAAAAAAAGACACGATAGATGAAAGCTGATAATTCTCAAAAACATTAGAAGCATTATATAATAAATCAACTGAGTGACTAAACAAAGAAAAAGGGGACAAGTACAGTAGAACATAAAATTATTGAAATAGTTTATTTGCTGAAAATAGTGTTGGCATGTACTTTGTTTGCTATTTACTTTTGTTAATTACTATTTAATCGCCAAGCTGCGGTCAGCGATGGCCAACTACAGCGTGTTGCGGTTGTAGCTATTAAATTCTCGTATAAGTTGGAGTGGGTGCAGTAGATACACTAACTATTCAGATATAATAATATATCAGTAGAAGAAAAAGTAATCAAAGTATTATTCTCTTAATTTACTTGTTAAGATGAAAATGATGACACGGTTGCAACGAGTACTCATTGCAACCGTGTCATCATTTTCATTTTCTGGGATAGCTCCCAATCTTAATAAAATTGTTAATGAACTTTAGTTTGAATGGAAATTACATCAACTAGTTGGATATTACAGTCTCACAGAAAACCGATATGAATTGCAGCCCGCTGTTACGTTTAGTTTGTTGTGTAAAATTTTCGGTGGTCCGAATCCCCTTTCCTTCCCAATACCTATTAATTTCCTTATTCATTTATTATTTAAGTATCAGGGGTGTCTAAGGGCGGTGGATATCACTTACCATCTGACCCACCTGCTTGGTTGCCACTTACCGCTGTTGTTCCTACGAACATACAAAGTATGACTAACATTAGTAAATTCCACAGAAAATTTCTGCAACATTTCAAAACGTCAGCAGTTTATGCAAGTCATGTTATTTTTCAAAGTACTCAAGCAAGAACATCTTCCATTTAAATGCACGTACAATGTAACAAAAGATCAAGATCAGAAAATAAGAGCATGTTAAAAGATGGAAATATCTTAGAGCTGACACGAAACAATGGTGACTACAAAGAGAATCTAGATAAGTACGTCGCGAACCATGCGTCGGTGCTAGGGGCGGGAGTATCCAAATCCAAATCTCCTTTGTAATTTATATAATGTAATGTGCTAAGTATAGTGCAGTCCACAAATGTAACCGAGATAAGGAAGGAATTATCGTAATGCGATTTTTGTCAAAATTAAATAGAAACATGAATTCGCCAGTTAATTGATTAATCGATTAAAATTAGGCTTACAAGTTACCTCTTTCTTGAACAGCATTTCAGGAAAAATAAACATAAGATTTACAACGAAAAAATTACAACAGATAATCATCAGATTATCGGGTATTAACCATTCACGGAATTATAATAGGCTTAAAATTCCTATCCTTGAAGGTTTTTATGCAGACGGAGTCATAAGCAAAACTTAGTAAGAAAAGGTATGCTCATAACACATGAATGTTGATATATTTGCAATTCAATATTTATGTGCTGGTTTTAGAAAGAAATAATATTCACATACACGGTACATGCTTTATTTTCACTAGATCTCCAATAATTAAATTTTGATACAAATTCATATCAATTAAATAGATCAAAGGTCACCAGGGTAAAGCAACAGAATAGAACAAAGCTGAACTAAAACATCCTCAATATTACACCACATCCGCACCCCTACTCACTATAATACTCGTATTTGAATTTCAAAGCCAAATAACTTCACAGTTTAGGATGTGGAGTCAACTCATTCTTTTGTGAACGTCACGCCGCGCTGTGGCTTCGTGTTTGTTTCGAAAACTTTATAGTTCTAGTTTTTGGATGGTGTTGGGGGTGATAAATATTTCCCTACAGGAACTCTTCTTTACTTAAGAAAAGTTTTTGAATTGTTAGATGTGGAATGTAGATACAACCACTTTATTACTTCTGTCACCAAGATGTCTTAACTGTGTGTTCCTTTTTGAAGCATAGTCAGTAATATTTTAATTGAAAATAGTGAAATTATTTTTGGCATTACATGTTAATTTTACATAATTAGAGTTTCAAGCCCTTTAGTCTTTTTCTGCCTATCTATCTGTGTCTACCGATCAGATACAGATAGATAGGCGATGCAGTAGTATTTATCAATAGTCCACATGAAATCCTAATCCTCCAACTCGGATGAAAATACTCCTCGTCGAGATAATATGGTGAGATACATGTTTACCTCATTCTATTTAATATTCTCTTTACTCATTATGTAAAGAGTTATTCACAATTTATCATTATATTTATTCAAAACATTTTGAAACAAGAAACCAGTTCGTAGAAGCGGTCGTTTAGGTAAACAGTTTTGAATATTGTTATTAAAACCACGTCACGTTCCTAACATGGCTTTTAATTTTACGGCCCTTTTGTTTAACGACCTAATTAGACCAGAAATATCTGCGTATTCCTTTAACAATTCCACAGTTATAATAAGTTCAATATTTTGTTTTTAGCCATTACCTACGTTTTAAGTTGTGGTGTAGAATACTCGAGTAGTTTGCATGATTCTTCTTTTTTTATCATCAACTTCAGCAAATTTTGAATGTGCCTATATAAGGATTTGTGCTCTTCGTTGTATCATTGTTTAGTAACCTTTTACAGCAGCTTATTACAATCTTTTAAGTTTTAAGTAGAGAGTATTTCTTTTGCTCCGCAGCTCGGGCTTCAACGGCATTAGACCCAAAGATAGAAGTAGTATTATAACTTTAACCTAATATGAAATAAAATCTGTTAAATCTTCTGAAAGTGTTGTTGTCCTGTGGGAAAATCTACTAATTTAAATATAAGTCGGATTCCAATTCCAGATCAGAAGAAAAAAATAATTTGTATATGAGATTTCAATTTGAAAATTCCCATATTGAATTTGTAGATGATGTGATAGATTCTCCATTTATTAAACAAAATTGAAAGAGAGTTGCACCTCTGCCTACTCCTTTGGGGATAAAAGCGTGATGATTTTTGTTAACAGCACAAGATAAAACAACCATTCAAAACACGTATTCTAATAACTCTTTAAGCGTACAGTCCCGCGAGCCTCACGAATCTGTTTGCTTAAAAGGAAATATCCGTAGCACTCCAGAGATTTTCGGCAATAAATCTCACTGTATCAAGGGGACTTCACGTTTGTTTTTATCAAGATCTCTCGGAGTGAGGTTCAGTTTTTTTACCCCAACCCGTCCCTCCCTGAAGGATATTTAGTGGCCGATTGCCTGATATTGTTTGAGTTATGGTGACGGCCGCCGTACGGGAATTGTTTTGTTTGATGATGTGTAATTGGTGGTTTTATTGAATGTTGTTTTTCGACTATTATGGATGTTCTGAGTAATGAGCGCGATGTTTGTCTCGAAATTAATTTGTGAAAGGTTGCAACTTATTTTTCTACTCTAACACAAGCTCCATCTCTCTCATCGTTGGTACATAATATATTTTTACTAACTTCATTTTCTTTTATATAAGTTTTTACTCCGTCTGCCTGTCTGATGTCATCCCCTTAAAGGGAGGATGTCAACCCCCTTACAGTTCTAAATCGTACCAGAAAAATACTATCCTTACTATAGCAGAATTTGAATACTCATAATAATTTATTGAGTGGTAGAGCCATGATGCAAACAGTTACGTCTATAGTACGAAAGGTCGGCTCGGCCCATTTCCCTCTATTTCCCTCCCTTTAGGTTGGCGACATACCTATGATTCTTTAAGTGTCTTGGGCGGTGGAAATCACTTACCATCAGGTGACCCACCTTTTTTTATAGCAGAGACTGGCAAACGAGCATATGGGTCACATGGTGGTAAGTGATCTCCACCGCCCATAAACACCCAAGACACAAAAAGAATCATGGGTGCGTTGCCAACCTAGAAGACGTGAATGGTATGGGAGGGAAAAGGGATTGGGAAAGGGAGGTGATAATTGGGCCACCGGAAATCTCACTCACCGAACGAAATGTGACAGCAAGCTGCCACTTTACGTCTGTTTTCTGTGAGACAGTGGTACCAAACCGGTCGAGCCGGCCCATTCGGCAAACGAGCAGATGTTAGAGCCACGCTGTAGATAGGTACGTCTACAACGTGGCTCTACCACCTGCTCGTTCGCCACTGTCTGCTATAAAAAAATATGATCATCCTTACTCTATCAACAAAACAATAGCATAACCCATTAGCCAGGAGATAATTTGTCGACAAATTGCACAAACTATGGTTCTTGGAACATTTCAAACATATTAAATCTAACAGTGGTACGTTTGACTCGTTAATTATTTGAAACCCATTACGGATTACGGATCGCACGCTCTTCGTATAAGCCTCGTTCGCATATCACGGAGACTTCACGGCCTAGTGATTGTTTAGTATAACTCCTATTTATAACCCCTACCTGTTTATAAAGACTTAGTTAGATATGTGAAACCGAGAGTCTATGTAGTTCCTGATTTTTGATTTGCCTTCGTTGTGGAGATGTTTTTCGGTCCGACTACTGTCCTGAGGTCTCGGAGTCGATCCTCAGGTTGGACTAAGTAATATTGGATATTTTCAATATCAGCACAGAATCTAGAATTTGTGCCCGATATGGCGATAAGCTCGCCCCCTATTACATTTGGGACGATATATTATTGGGTTGACTTTGGTAGATAACCAGTCAAAGAATTAATCCGAATCCTTTCGACATCTTGCTTTTAAAAAAGTGTGTTACGCCAACCCCACATTAAAGTGGGACACACGCAAGTGGAAAGAAAAGTTTAAACTTTTGTTATCCGTTATTAGTCAGTAGATCAAAGGCTTGACCTGGCTGTACTACTGTAGATAGAAAGATTAAACTTATCAAGAAATACAAAACTTATAGCAGTGATTAGCAAACGAGCAGGAGAGTCACCTGATAGTAAGTGATCTCCACCGCCCATAGAAACCCAAGACATAAACGTGGGTGCGTTGGTAACCGACAAGGAGGGGATTGGAAAAAGGAACGGGTAATTGGGCCACCGGAAATCTTAGTTACCGAACGAAACGCAACAGCAAGCTGCCACTTAACGTCGGTTTTTTGTGAGACAGTGGTCACAAACTGGTCGAGCTGGCCCATTCGTACAGCATGGCTCTACCACTCAAAAAACTCCCAACAAAGTCTAGGAAAAAATATCTACATGACGTCGTAATGCGAACGGACCTTTAATACATTAAATTACGTTCGGAAGCCGTCACCACAGTGTGTTGTAATCTCTCAAAGGGATTAGTGTGCGGCCACAGCTCTTTATTTATGCAGTCGTAATTTTTGCGTGCGGCCACACCGGGACATAATTCACAATTTTAACACCTACCGCGTGGGCCCTCATTATGAATTTTATTCCTCCACGCTCCAGCACCTGTCTTCACCCGACCCAGAATTTAGAAGGGACGCATTGTGAATGATATGGTTTATGTATGGTTTAACTTGTAGGAAGTATCCCGATATTCACTTTTGGCTTTGTAATTTCGCTACGTTTATTTTGATGTTAATGAAGGCTGACTAATATTGTACTATTGATAAATGTAAGCGCAGGATAAAACGTGAATATTAACAAATGAGAGCCTATTGTTTGGACACATAAATATTATAACAGCTGGGTTCTAGTTTAAATACAGATTTTCTATCCCTTAATTAATTGTTTCATCGAGCAAGAATGTAATAAAGTCCTCCATGAGAATATTAAAATTTATAGAAACATAAATCTTACAGAAAACCCACGCTGTTATGTACACCCTCGTAACGTCACAATTTATATTGTTTACACATCATTCATATTGCAACAAGGCAACCATTCTCGCAAACTTTGCCTTTACGATAGCGAGTGACATATTTAACTTGTATAAAACTCAATAGACTTGTTACATACCCTTTGAATACGAAATGGCATCCGTTATTTACATTAGCTTCCTTTGTTAAATTTGTACATTTCGTTTGTTACAGAAAATGGAGCGTCGCATAGCGGGAATAATCTACATCTTAATCACGTTCGCGCTTGTCAACGAAATGTCCATCAACGTCCAGGCCAGAGACAACAACAAGCGGCGGAGCAAAGAGAAGACAGGCGGCTTCCAGAAGAACATATGTGATATCACAGATAGAGACTCAAAAGTACATTGCTACTGTGAAAACACAAGAGAACCTAGAAACGCCACGAAAGCGGAATGCTGGGTATTCAACGGAGGAATACCGCGCGACGACCTCATCTGGCAGAGTTTCGCCTCGCAGCCCATTTTGCAAACTTTATCATTCAACGTCCGCGTCGAAGGGGCGCTCAGCTACGTCCCCACAAAAGCATTATACTACTTACAACGCCTCAGATCTATCAATATAAAATACGGCAATATTATAGACGTAACGCCGTTCGCTTTTGCAAATCTGACTAACTTGAAAGAGGCGGGACTGTCGCAGAATCAAATAGAAACACTCCAACAATACGCATTCGCACACCTTCCTAATATAACAACGATAAATCTCGAAGACAACATGATCATCGACATCGACACAGAGGCTTTTTATGATGTGCCAAAGTTGGAGAAACTGGTGTTCACAAAAAACAATATATCATTGATAAGGAACGGCACTTTTACACACACGTTCAATCTTCTAGAGTTGGATTTGAACAAAAACAACATATATCATTTGAATCGCAGGACTTTTGACGGATTAGCGAACTTGAGGAAATTGGATTTGAGGAGGAATCGAATACATAACCTGACGGAGTTCACGTTTGCGGAGCTGTGGAACCTGCAAGAACTGATGTTGGGGAAGAACGATTTAAAATATATCTCGGAGCGAGCGTTCGACGGGTTGTCGCAGTTGAAAAAGTTATCCCTCGACGACAATAAGCTTGCGGCGCTCCCGTCCGGGCTGTTTGAAGGAGTGCGGGGTCTAAGCTCCCTGGATCTACGTTCGAACGAACTTCACTCCCTAACTTTCGACAACATCAAACCCATACTGGACAATTTAAAGCCCCTGAACAGCAATTTGTTACTCGAGGGTAATCGTGAATTCCTATTCCCCCTAGATAATTTAACACACGTTGGAAATTAAGTCGCGGAACACAGTAACTTTAACGCACTTACAAAGTTTACCTTTTTTATGAACCTTTAGGGTATTCTTAGTTTACTCGCTTAGGTGTAGAAAAGTAAAAATGTTGCGCATTAAATTTGAATATGCGATTTTGAATTGGTCAGTCCAGGAGTTTTAATAAGATAAAGTTTGTTACTCAGTGAACTTTCAATTTGTATTTTACCTGCTCATTTACATAAAATCAAGTCTAGTTATAAACTCATTATGGATAAGAAACAATGGCATATTTATATTTAAGGAAAAGAAAATAGATACATACATACATAAGCTCAGGCCTTTATCCCCGAAGGGGTAGGTAGTAGCGCACTAGCAAACTAGAACACCTTCATTTCACCGAGCTTAGTGCAGTCCTAGATGTGATAGGGGCCGAACCTATCGCCATATCGGGCACAAATTCCAGACTCCGGGCTGATATTGAAAAAAGTATATATCACTTTGCCCTACCTGGGGATCGAAAATAGAAAAAGAAAAGCAAATGAAGAAACATTTTCGTGATCATTTTTACACACCATGTTCTACTCTCATACCAATAATTTTATTATATTCTCTATTTTCACAATATGTACAAGAATGTACAATATAATTAATTTACTATATTACAATTTATCTTTGAATGTAATCTCGTGTAATGTTTACAGAACTACACGTTTATCTCAAGTTTTGCTTACTAAACTACAATCAAAATAACACTATCACTATTCTACTCACGCCGAGCATTATTGTAGTCTTATTACTGTAAATACTAAATCTAATATACTTTACGTTTATTTTGTTGAAAGCACGCCTCTATAATTTATCAGACTTGACTTTAATATGTCTTTATTTGTTTAGATACCATTTATGTATTAGTAAAATAACCATGACTTTTGTAAAATTTCAGAAAACAACTTCGTCTGCGACTGCAACTTGAAGTGGATGCATGCACTCCGCAACGACACGAAGAGTCAAAATACTAAGGACTCCTTAGACACAGTCACTTGTAAAATGGATCCTCCCATAGTCAGCTCTGCTTACAACAAAATGCCTGAAGCCGACACGATAGAATACAATCACGAGATCCTCCACGCCGGCCTTACAATCGAAACGTTAAATGAGAAAAATGTTACAGAGAAGAAAACTGGAGACTTCAAAGACTTGATCGATAACGATTTAGTATTATCTAAGAAAGGGGTAAAAAGAACTGTACTAAAAATACGTCCAGAAACCCTTCCCTGTCCTAAAGAGACAGTGAAGTCTACAGAACCTCCGTACGTAATAGACTCTGTAATACCAGTACAAAATGAAATGAAAACGTACAGATTTCATGAAACGAATGGATGCGGGTTGCTTAGTTTTAATGTAGCGTTAAGAATTGCGTGTTTTGTGTTTTTCTTCACTTAAGCAATAGCGAGTCAATTTTCAGATTTAGTCGTATATGTAAGCCAAGTAATATAAGAATGTTTGGTGACTGCACATTGATTGTACATAATTTTCTATTGTATTCTGTGATAGAAAGTAAAACAACGCATTATTATTTATACTCATGGCTGGGTCTCTTCTAATAGGTATGATAGATTAGATCTTGAATCCATAACGATCTTTAAAGCGAATAATTGATTCGAAATACTTATTGAGAATTCGCAGATGTGCAGTTTCGTCACCATATTTTCGTTTGCAGTCAAAATAAGGTATAATTGACAATGAGTATACACACTGTATCAGATAATTGAATAAATACGTATTATCTATATTATTATCTATGTCGCTGGATGCAGGCCGCTTCCAACAGGTCGATCTGGAAATCTTTGGGGGAGGCCTATGTTCAGCAGTGGACGTCCTATGGCTGATGATGATGATGATCTATGTTAAATTTCATATAACAAGAAACATTTAGCCAAGAAAAATGAAGATTCTCTAAATCGATAGAAATATGAATGTGTAAATTAAGACTGAACCCCAAATAACTTAATATATGTCAGTAGTTTTAGTATTTGTCTTGATAAAAACTACAATATCATAGAAAATAAAGGAAACAACGATACTGATGTCCTAGAAATTACAAAACAAGTTGCAAAGACCATCAGATTTTTTGACATAGCAGTCGCAGTATTAATAGAGGAACAAAACTTCACTTACATATTTCTGCGCAATGGAACACGAAATGCTTTTGCAAGGCATTTAACAGTTCTGCACAACAATAATTGGAATAACTATCTCCATTGTATCACCATTTTCACCATTGGAGCGTTGGAGGAAATATAAAAATATGTTATGAACATGATGTTAATTGAAAGTGGGTACAATTGTAAAATGGATATAATATAAAATTATTTCATCTCAAATTCATAAGCTCACGCCTGCCTCTGTCTACCCCAGCAGGCAGAAGCCAACTAAAATACCCACATTTCGCTGAGCTTAGTTCCGTCCCAGATGTAATAGGGACACACACTCTATCCCATCGGGAACAGAAATAAGTTCCGCAAAATGCGTGTGTTCTAGTTCACCTCTGCCTATCCTTTCGAAGAAACAGGCGTGAACTCATGTAAAGTTTTTTATTGTTTTTTTTTAAATTTTGCTCTCAATGTGCAGTCAACGAACCAATCACAAATCCATATAAAATAAGCCACGGAAAATCACATTTTTCCTTCGAGCACACTATACCTACAGTATAAACACATGTAAATTACATTCAATGTTCTATAGAAATTAAGATATGTGATCTCATTATGTTTAAACGTTCATCTATCATCAAGGGATGAGGGCATTTTGTACCGTGTAATTGCTTAATTACAAATTTATTGCGTTAATGAGATTGTAATTAGTTGAATACGGTGAAGAAAGCTTCATCAAGATATGTATTTATCCCAAAAATGTAAGATTGTAATCAGAATATAAGTAGAGCTTGTTGCCTCCTTGGTCGAGTGGCAGCGTATGGCTGTGGATCTGGAAGGTCCTGGTTCGAAACCCAGGTCGGGCAAAGCTGTTCTGAAACATGATTATCCTGCGACTATACCTCCAGTGGCGTTGATGCCATGCAGGCATTCGGTCGTAAAAACTAAGTTGAATTAAGCAACATGCTTGTAAAAGTGCGTTGCGCTAATCCTACATCGGAGTAAGATAAAGTCAGGTGGAAAGAAAGAAAGGTAGGCAACGGCAACCATTTAACATTATGTGGGCGGTCTGTTCACATGCCTAAGTAAAGGAGGACGTCATGGACGTTGGGTTAGTGAGAGCTGGGTCTCTATTTGCGAAGACATATTCTTAAAATAACGGCCCGAGTAGGAACATTTCTGACAATCATAAATGTATGCGAGCTGAATACATTTACGATACTGTTATTTATTGACTATGAGTATGAGTATTTTTAATTGGCCAGCGGCCGCAAGTGACACGAACTGACCGCTAAAAACCAGCATTGTATTGTGGTTGTAGCCACATTACAACACTATGCTGAGTGGTTACTTACCTGTCACAGTGTCGAATGGCCATTATTAAATCCACTTGCCTGTTCATTTTGCTTTTTCATTTCATCTTTCCATCTGTGATGCATCATTGATTTCTTTCCTTACTTTCTTTAAAAAAATAATATAAAAATACAAAACTGTCAATTGCTAGAGCTCGTACAATATGAAAATAAAAAATAAAAATTGATTGATGCGGATTCATAAGAATAGCTGTTTTCTATTAAGTATATTGTTAACTATGAAATGGATGCTCGTTTATAGGATTTTCTTTAAAATACGTATTGCTTTAATAAAATCAATTAAATATTGGAGACTCTGTCTCTCTTTAATTCGCTTCAACGTGACTCTTTCATCAAACATTAAAATACTTCAATTCCCATCTAATTAAGGAAGACTTAATGTAAAGACCTTTTTACTGTATATTATTGTGGATTACTAAAGACTCGAGAGACGCCTCACGGGCGAAAGAGATAAATATAGGCGAGATATGTTAGTTAGAAAGAGAGGTGGAACAACATCGGTTTGGTTCCGTAATAAAAAAATGCCATTACAATTGTTATTTAGTTGTTTTTGTTGAAGCTGTTTTTTTTATGACGTTGTTTTGCAAAAGCTTTCGTAATTGAAGGATAAAGATTTGCTATATTAATTTAATTGTTCCCGAGTCTTATACTTGTGGTTTCTTTTAATGCTCTTACATTTAACGAATCATTTTTGTCGATTCTTTATTGAATGCAATACTGATCAATTTGGTTCCATTAAAAGGCAATATTTTCTTAAGGGTGTATCATAAGGGACATAAAAGCTTTATTTAGACCTATTTTAAAAGTGATTATAAGGCAAACAATAAAATGATTATTATTAATTATGTTACACCTTATTATTTAATCTACATTCAAAAAAATTATTCTGATTATCTTAATCTAATAAAATTGCCTCGGTGGCGTAGTTTGTATTTCGGCACGACTACCGTCCTGAGGTTTCGGGTTCGATCCCCGGGTCGGGCAAAGTGATATTGGATTTTTCCATATCAGGTCGCAGTCTAAAATTTGTGCTCGATATGGCAATAGGCTCGTCCCCTATCACATCTGGGACGAAACTGAGCTCGGCGAAACGTGGGTGTACTAGTTCGCTAGTGCGCCTTTGCCTACCCCTTCGGGGATACAGGCGTGAGCATAAGTTATGTTAATAAAATTCGACTGTGTGATGTCATCAATAATTAACTTTAAAACTGTAATAGAACAGACTTAAACTTTATTAAATAAGTCTCAATTGCACCACTATTATTAACCTAGAGTTAGTCCTAACCGCAAGCTAAATTGACAGAAAATGTATGAATGACATGTAACTTAACTTGCGGTTAGGACTAACTCTAGGTTAATAATAGCGCGATATCTCCGCCGAATGTGGACCGATTTTCAACATTCTTTTTGTGTTCAATAGAGCTTATTTCTAGGGTGGTCCATAAATTTGGTCACGATCGGATTTGAAGTCGGTCCGTGAAGTTTTTAAACTTGTGGTTATCATTTAACTCGTATATAAAATGCCCTCATCCCAATATTTCGATGCATCAACGTGTAATGTTCAACTAATTGTGCATAATGTTGTATAAAGTATTTTGACAAGGCGTTTTTGTATGAATATATATTAAATAATATTAATGGTCTAAATTTTTCTATCGGGTATTGTTTTATTTTCCTCCCTAATTTAAAATTTAAATCCTTTTTGAAACCCTATTACCAAGTGGCAGCTGGCTGCGACAATGTTATCTCAATTTTATATAAATGTAAACCATCTTATTAACCGATTTCAAATGGAGGAGGTTCTCAATTTGTCGATATTATCGACCGACTTCCAAAAAAGAGAAGGTCCCCAATTCATCTGTATTTTTTTTATGTATGTTACGCGATATTTCCGCTAAATGTCGACCAATTTTCAAAATTCTTTTTGTGTTCGATAGAGCTTACTTCAAGGGTGGTTCCATATAAATGTTGTCACGATTAGTCGGATAACTTTTAAAGTCGTTCTTTAATTTTATTCCTTCTTGGTCTAGTGTTAGTCGATGTGAGTTGTGAACCAGGAGGTTCTGGGTTCGATTCCCAGGAATTTTCTCATTGGATTTGCCTGGGACTGGATGCCCCAGAAGGAGGTTGACATCAGGCAGACATGTGGTCGTAAAAACTAAACCAAACTAATTCTGCAACATGCTTGGAAAAGTGTGTTGCGCCAAGTCCACATCAACTCGTTAGAGGCGGCACATATGTATAATTATGTATGTCACATAAGCGTATGGGTCACCGAAGGCCGAGCCGCCCGTGACTATTTAAAGGTGGTATAAGAACAGAGAAAGATCTTCGGTAAATAGGGATCGATTTCAAGGTTCCTTTTTGTGTTCGAAAGAGGTTACTCCAAGACGGTCCCAAATATTTGGTCAACATAGAATAAATTTTAAAGTCTCATTTGAAATTTTGCTAATCTCGTTCATGTGGAGTGTTGTTGAGTCTCCAAATATATGTAAATCTTCAGAACAGATTTAATATTTGTATATAAAGTGCTCGTTTTTAAATGGCCAGCAGCTAATCCCCCAGGATCCGTCTGATCCCCATATCAAGTGCATTACGAGAGCCAAATATTTTCACTTCATTTAATCTGAGAAACGCTAGTGTCGTACGATCAGTCTCGGAGCTGCAAACTTCCATGTTTTGGTAATTAAGGAGAAAACATACTTGGTTTTGTCTCCAAAAGGATAATGATTCCACGACTCTAGTCAAATCGAAAAATCTTTATTTGTAAGTCATGTATTTTTTTATTGACTCAACCTAAACATGATTAATTTTTGGCCTATGATAGGGAGGGAACAAGCGTATGGTTATGACTAAACATAATGGGGGTTACTTATAAAAATAGTTCAACTAGCAAATGGTGAAGAATAACCTGTCCCTTTTATTCTTCTTCTTCTCTTAAGAAATATGGCTCCACCCTGGCGATGTTTTTTCAGTGTCCCAGTAATTTATTTACTTGAACTTTTGTATAAGCATCCGGTCCGTAAAAGAAATATAAAAAGAATAGTAAAGGAAAATATATATATTTAAGGAAGAAAATAGGAAAAAATCGCTAAATTCGGACCAAGCGAAATTTTACACAAACGGAAAAGGAAGGGATTGTTATTAAAGTTTTGATAAAAAAAAAGTTGTTGAAAAAAAATATAAAAAAGCTCTTCACCAAATATTAATAGGAATGAAGACTTATTTTTTAAAAAAACTACAGAATAAAGAAAGAGAGTGAAAGGGCTAACTGAAAATAAATCATGATACACCTGTCCCTTTTATTTTCAAACGATGTGACCCAAGGAAAAAGTGATAGCCTATTCTTAGCCATTTTCTCAACTAAACTGTTTTTATAAGCAAGGTCCAATTTCAATACCGAGGAAATTATATTATGTCACATAACATCATTGGTGCTACTGCAATGATTTTTGGCAAACTTATTTTTGTGATGGTATACGGAACGAGCCCATAATCATATAGGGCACAAATTACTACTGATACTGAGCAGGAAATCCAGCATATTACACGATCGGGGATCAAACCCGAGACCTCAGCATAAGTAATACATACCAGGATTTGAAAAAATAGGAACTTAGACTGCCTCGGTAGCGTAGTGGTATAGCGTGCACAGTACGACTACTGTCCTGAGGTCTCGGGTTCGATCCCCGGGTCGGGCAAAGTGATATTGGATTTTTCCATATCACCTCGGAGTCTGGAATTTGTGCCCGATATGGCGATAGGCTCGCCTCCTATCATATCTGGGACGGAAATGTGCTCGGCGAAATGTGGGTGTACTAGTTCGCTAGTGCACCTCTGCCTACCTCTTCGGGGATACAGTCGTGAGCTTATGTTGTAAGCTTATGTTATGAGTTTAACATAAACTTGGAAAAATGGAATATTTTTCTACACATACCGCAGTTTTCAACATACTCAGCTCTTAGACTAGACTGTACAGAGTTAATTCACAAATCCCCGAAATCTTCTCGGGGCTCGAATGTAATTTATTGCTCGGGCTTAATTTGGTGCTCTAAAATGAGATTTGTTAGCATGACAGGGACGGCTGTGAGCGTAAATCTAGTACCTTCATGTTATGTATTCACTTCGTTAGTTTATTAAGTCTGTCTTCACAGCCTCAGTGGCGTAGTTGTAAGGTACGACTATCGTCCTGAGTGCAGTTCGATTCCCGGAGTGAAAAAGAGATATTAGGTTTTCGACCGACTCAAAATAATGAGGTACTCAATCGGCTGTGTTTTCGATTTCAAAAAAAGGAGGAAGTCCTCAATTCATCTGTATTTTTTTATGTATTGGACCGATTTTCAAAAAAACTGTGTTCGATAGAGCTTATTCCAAGGGTGGTCCCAAGTTTGATCACGATCAGGTAAATTTGGTCCGTGAAGTTTTTATTCAGTATTAGCTCGGAGAATAGAATTTGTCACCGATGTGGCGATAGGTTCGGCCCACATCACATTTGGGATGGAAATGTGCTCGGCGAAATATAGGTGTTCTAGTTCGCTAGTGCGCCTCTGCTTACCTTTTCAGGGATAAGGGCCTCTATGTAAATATGTACGTAGGTGGGAATTGTTAGGATTTAGTGGACTAACAACTTTGTAGCCTTAATGAGGCTGCGGACACGAACTCAGCGGGAGCGGAGCGGCGGCGTTGGCGGCGCGGGGAGCCGCTCGACAACCTCTTGCTGGACCGGTCGTACGCCTCTCTCCGCACAGCTGCCTTTGAAGCCAGTTCCATTTAAATCTATGCATTGGACCGCTCCATTCCCGTTGATTTCGTGTCCGGGGCCTCAAATATTTCTTAATAACTATGATAGATGTCGCCTCCTCGGTCTAGTGGCAGCATACGTATACGGACTGTTGAGCGGGAGGTTCCGAGTTCTATTCCCAGGTCGGATAAAGCAATCTTTCAAATTCCATTTGCCCGGGACTAGAACCTCTAGAGGCGGTTGATGTGAAGGAGCTAGCTGGTTGTAAAAACTAAGCAGAATCCATTCTGCAACATGCTTAAAAAGTGTGTTGCGCTGACTCCACATTGTGAGATAACCACAGGTTGATAAAGACAGCATGATATATATCGTTAAATCAACATACATTTGATTGGTAGCGCCTCTTGTGGAAACTACAAACATAACATAACATAAGCTCACGCCTGTATCCCCGAAGGGGTAGGCAGAGGCGCACTAGCGAACTAGAACACCCACATTACGCCGAGCTTAGTTCCGTCCCAGATGTGACAGGGGGCTAGCCTATCGCTATATCGGGCACAAATTCCAGACTCCAGGCTGATATGGAAAAATCCAATATCACTTTACCCGACCCGGGGATCGAACCCGAGACCTCAGAACCGTAGTTGTACCGAAATACCACCACGCCACCGAGGCAGTCAGGCAGGAAACTACAATGAACTACAAATGTATAAAGATTTAACCATAACTATCATCATTCTTACTAAGCAGCGATAGCTTAGTTGGGAATGGTATGGACTGCCGAGACAAGTGTCGGAGGTTCGAGACCAACCCCAAAATGGAGCATACACCTCTGACTTTTCTATGTTAAGTGTATTTTCATTGTGAAATATCGCTTGCTATAACGGTGAAGGAAAACATCGTGAGGAAACCTGCATACCCGAGAATTTCTTCACAGCAATTTCGAAGGTATGTGAAGTCGGCCAACCCGCATTAGGCCAGCGTGGTAGACTAAGGCCTAACCCCTCTCATTAGTAGAGGAGGCCCGTGCCCAGCAGTGGGACAGTAATATTACAGGGCTAATATTATTTTTTTATTATATCATCATTCTTTCTTTCTTTAAGATGGGATCGGCAAAGCATGCATGTTTGAAAAAGGATTTGGTTTAGTATATATACAATCGGAAATAACAAAGCAAAGCTACAAGCAACACTCCTTTCACATCAATACCGATTTCCTTACAAATTAATTGCAAACTATGAATAAATGAATCCTATTAAAATGCCGTCAAGGATCCGTTTGCGAATATCTCGAAGGATCCTCAACATTTATCAGAATCATTAGTGAGATTCCTTTGTGCAATCATTCCTGAAGAGTCCACGGGCGACCTGACAAATACCGCCGTTCGATTCCCGGCTGTAATTGGTGTGGGAATTTTAATAAAAAACGCCTTTTGTGCTCGTTAGCAAATATCTTTGACACGGCTCTGTTTTTCTTCCCGTAATCATGTTTTTTTATTTCGTTTTTCCTATCGTCACCTCATTGATCTGTCTGGTGTTAAGAAAATCGTGAGGCCCTGGATTTATTCTGAGTTTTTGTAACGAGTTGTGATAGATTGAATAGTCATTGACCGATATGACAATATGTTCGCCAACTGTTACCTACTCGAGAGGATCGAAGTATTTTTTTATCCGGGCTTGGCAAAGTAACTTCACTGCACATGACGATAAGCGTAGTTCACTCACAAGAATCATCATGGCCTATTGATGTTTTTTCACCCTTTTTTTTCGGGCGCGGCAAAGTGACTACACTGCACCTCATGGTAAGTGTAGTGCAGTACAAAAAAACTAGCGACCACTGACCAACAATCGGTTTATCAGTGGTCGCCAGAATCATGCCGGCCTATTTATGCTTCTTCACACTCTGAATCAGGAGAGAAATGAAGCTAATCACAGGGCTTTCGTCAAGACATGCGGATGACCGATACAGTCACAGCGATACCCCCATAAACGTCCCAATTAGCGATCAAGTCATGCCGCGAGCCCCTCGAGAGAACCTGAAGTACTCTGGCTGATCCTGGAACGCGAACCATACATAGAGTGTTTGTCACTATGGCAGGCTTTAACACCATGTGTACGGTGGTCGCTATCCGGTTGGATACGGATATCCTGCCACCAATAATATACTTCGAAGAGGGGAGACACAAATCCAATTGCGACAAGGCAGGCGGACCAATCATAACACGACCAAAAGCGTAAACAAAATTTTCTCGTGGTGCGTATGTGAGCCGAGCTGTGGTCTCGGGTTCGATCCCGGGTCGGATAAAGTGATATTGGATTTATTATATTCATTTTATCTTTATTCTGGAATTTGTGCCTGATATGGATATAGGCTCGCCCCCCTATCATATCTGGGATGGAAATTAGTTCGGCGAAATGTGGGTGTTCCAGTTCGCCTCTGCCTACACCTCACCGGGACACAGTCGTGAGTGATACTTACGATTAATACATTTGTGTCTCATAAAAAAATCTCATTTGTATTCACTCGCGTAGTTCTATTCACCCCGTTCAAATAAAACTAAGATTTCGTCAGCGTGGGAACCGGATCGCGGTCGAGGCAGCCCGCCAACTAGCGAAGTTGGGAACCGGGAGCACTCGGCCTGTCACTGAAACGTGTTTATGGGACCGCAAATTTACTGCCTCTTATGTGCCACCTTGGTGTGCGACGGTCTTTTTAATTAAAGTTTATATGCACCTTAATTCTCATAAGTAGTAGAGCACTAAAGCCATGGACTATTTATGTCTTTAGAATCCGGCTCGAGCGGAAAACCGACGAAAGCTTGTTATTTCTATGACTATGACGGAAGCTTCTTTTCGACTGGTGAGTAAAATTCTCGTAGACCCAAATATCCCCTCCCCATTCATCCCTATTTACTTCCCTCACCTTTTCACGATAGGCAGCGGTTTGCCATTGGCATATTTGACAATACCCATGACTTCGAATGAGTAAAAAAAACGGTTACAAAGTCGCATCTTTATAGAGGTAAAGAGAAATAACCAAAGCTGTTGTCGAAGTGGTATCGGCTTTCGACGGAAAAAAGTGTTTAATATCAATGCAATGTAAGAGTCAAATATATTATTAGAATTAGAGGATGAATAAGAATTAGAATTTGAGTGGTAGAGCCACGCCGTGCTGTAGACAGTAACGTCTACAGCACGAATGGTCCGTCTCGACCGGTTTGATACCACTGTCTCACAGAAAACCGACGTAAAGTGGCAGATTGCTGTCGCGTTTCGTTCGGTGAGTGAGATTTCCGGTGGCCCATTTCCCCCCTGCCTTTCCCTTTTTCGCTCCCCTTCCATTTCCTTCTTTTAGGTTGGCAACGTACCCATGATTCTTTTTGTTTCTTGAGTGTCTATGGGCGGTGGAGATCACTTTAGTAAGTGATGACCACAGGTGACCCATCTTCTCGTTTGCTAGTCTATGATATATATATAAAAAAAGAACGATTCAACTATCTATACGAGTCGATTATATTATACAAAACGCACCCTCATAAGTAAATATTTCCACGCACCCCACCAAATAATTCACCTACAAATGTATTCCTGCAATACATTCTTAGCTTATAATCTTTTAAAATGCACTTACACCCTTACTTTATAGCGGAGTGTCTGTTTCTCTTGGACAGTGGTTCGTAAACTGTGTTCATGAGACCCTTCGTAAATTGGGTATTTGACTATGTTTGATTTTGTACACACTTTTATATGTACTAGCAAATAAAACATAAAATAAACTTTTCTTTGAAATCTTTTTTTTTTATAGAAGAGGGGGCAAACGAGCAAGTGGGTCACCTGATGTTAAGTGATCACCGCCGCTCATAAACATCCACAATACCAGGGGAATCATGGATGCGTTGCCGGCCTTTGAGGTAGATATAGGCTCTTTTCTTGAAGGTCCCTAACTCGTAACGGTCAGGAAACACAGCCGCCGAAAGCTGGTTCCACAAGCACATTCTGCATCGTAATTGGTTGACAAATGAGTCAGTAATTCATATTTTAAATTCTGCAATGAGCAAGAGTGGGGACGTAGTGGGGATATCTTGATATACCTCTCTAATCCACGTACCGTTATGGCCCTGACATGATTTTACTGATACTTCTCGTTTCCGCAGTTTGAAGGTTACACCAAATTTCAAATGCTTATAACTTTTTTATCTTTGAGAATATTTCAATAATTATTTCAATGTTTTTTTTTGATGGCGTTAATTTCATATAAAATTAATAAAAAAATATCAGTAAAGTACCCAATTATTTTATTTATATAGAACTTGCCTTTGCCCAGCAGTGGGACACAATAGGATAGAATAGATAGATAGATAGATAGAACTTCTATGAAAAGTATATTTGAATAGAGACAAATGATCTAGACGTAGTCGCTAGCATTATACCAATACAGGAAGTATATATTTGAACCTGTCCTGGTTCAAATCCCGGTCGCAGACCACACCACACAATACATATACGCTGCCAATAGCCCAAATAGGCCACTAGATTTTCGATCAACTTCCAAAAAGGAGAAGTTCCTCAATTCGTCTGTATTTCTTTATAAAATAAAAATAAAAATAAAAATGTTTATTGGTCACGTAGGCACATCAAATGCACTTATGACAGGTCACAACAAGGTCTAGATACATTTATATAATAATAATCATGTTACAACACTATCAATTTAGAAAACAAGCAGGCAGGTATGGACACAAATCAGGGATGGGGCTTAGTTAAATGGTTGTGATTTGTAGGAAAGGGAACGAACGGGATATGGCAGGAATGCTAGCAGGGAATTGACGGGAAAATAAAATAGGAAGCTTGTAGGATTTGACTGGAAATGTGAGTAAGGAAAATCACGCCGTGGACTATAAGGCCCTATCCTAGCTAACCTACCAGCCTTTCTCTAGCTACCTACGGATGACGACCCGAAGAAGAAAGACGGAAAGAAACTCCGGGCTTTTTTTTTCATCATCAATTGACTTTCCTTTTTTTTTCTCAATTTTACAAGATACAACTCATTTAATTTTTACATTTTATATTTTATACGGATTTATGCATTCTCAAAATACCACTAAAAGTATAAGGTACTGTAAGTATGATAGAAATAATGCATTGTAGGATGCATAAATCCATACTTACAAAATATCCTTATATCTATGTCAAAACAATGTACTTAATTATTACATTTTACAGAGTTGATGGCATACACTCTTCAAATTGGTCGATCGGTTGACTTTTGAAAAAAAAATAATTTTTAAAGTAAAATAGAATACCTATTAATAAATAAATATTATGTCAAATAACTATACTATTATGTCATGCCAGTCAATACAAAACGAAGAATAGTATATATAATATTATGTATGTTACACGATATTCCTGTATATAAATGTGGACCGATTTTCAAAATTGTGTTCGACGGATCTTATTTCAGAGCGATCCCATATAAATTTGGCGATCGTGACTAAATTGAAAGCCGGTCAGTAAAGTTCTAACTTATGATTATTTATTTTAATTACACTACTACTACAAAAGGTATTTGCTTGCAATTCTGATGTGATGACCTTAAATTGCATCTATCATAGCGTTCAATGACGCCTCTATCGATTCGCGAAGCCCTACAGAACACACTTTGGGTATCACTGAAACCCCAATCCATTTACACATATTTGCATCCCCCTCTAAAAGTCACATCCAAAAATTCACTCGAAAACTATTACTGCCAACTCTAAACGAGATTGTAATGCCTACCCCAGGAACAGAATTTACGACTCCCATATAATTAGATTCGGAGAGGGGCGATGCAACACGGTTTAGGATTTTATGACCAAATTCAAAATTCGTCCAGCCGTAAAGATTAACGAATGAGACAGATGTTTGGCTGTGTGTTTGGTATTACAGTAATGTTGGTTAGACGAGTTATTGAAGCAGTAGTTAATAGTATAGCGTCTATAATATTATAAATGTGTGGGTTGTTTGATCTTTTTCTACGCAGTAATAAGGAAAAAAATATTTTTACAAATAGGAAAATGTTACGCGAAAAAGTTACACTATGAGTATACATAATGATAAATGATGAAATTATTATAAAATATAAAATACATACATAAGTTCACGCATGTATCCCCGAAGGGGTAGGCAGAGGCAAACTGGAACACTCACAATTCCGCCGAGCATATTCCGTACCAAATGTGACAGGGGGCAAGCCCATCGACACATCACAAATTCCAGACTCCGGCATGATACTGAATAGAAAAACCTAATATCATTTTACCCGATCCGAAAACCGAACCCGAGACCTCAAGATGGTAGTCGTACCATACACCAATTAGAATTTATAGAACGTACATATCAATGATCATTTATTTGAATAAAACCGCGGGTTATTAACAAATAAATGATTATAAGAACAAAAAAATCAACACAAAAGCATCAAAATTGTACACGGAAACATGCCTTGTTTCCAAGCTTAATAAAACATGAACAATTTATCACAATAATTTAATAAAATGGACAAAAGGGGGCATACAATGGACCTTTCAACTTGACACGCCAATATCGAAGCCGCAAGCTCTTGCGCCAATTAAATCGCGACGACAAAAAAAACGTAACAATGGCCGCGTCCTTTTATCGGCATGTGATAGAAAATATCCGTGAAAAAATAATTTTATACCAAATTATAACGTAAAGATACCATGAATAAAGTTCTATTTAGTCTATCCTATTAAAATGTGATAGACAACATAATAAATGTGCCAACCAAAGGTGACAACAGAATAATTTTAGTAATTTTGTCTTACCGGCATGGTTGGTATTTTAGTTCATTAGTTTGATCATAGATGGCGTTAAACTTATGAAGCGCAAAATACCAATAGGGTAACTGGATTTCATTTAGTCACTTAAAATGCCACCGAAATCGAATTAAAATGTACTAATGTCGAGTCTCAGTG
This sequence comes from Clanis bilineata, assembly GCA_036417725.1. Lineage (NCBI taxonomy): Eukaryota > Metazoa > Arthropoda > Insecta > Lepidoptera > Sphingidae > Clanis > Clanis bilineata. The sequence goes on along the minus strand of CM071154.1, from coordinate 14,455,858 downwards.
TGCTAAAACGAAGTGGGTCTTTACCTAAATTCTTCTCTACTTCCCCGCACATTGTAGTTAGAGTAATATTATATCCTATGTCACTTCCACAACTGAGACGAATCAGTCAACCCGTTTAGACTATGGGGCGTGCAAAAGAAATATACATACATATATACATAAACAAAAACATAACATAAGCTCAACGCCTGTAACCCCGAAGGTGTAGGCAGAGGCGCATTAGCGAACTAGTACACCCACATTTTGCCGAGCTTAGTTCCGTTCCAGATGATGATCACCATATCGGGCACAAATTCCAGACTCCGGGCTGATATGGAAAAATCCAATATCACTGCCCAACCCGGGGATCGAACCCGAGACCTCGAGACGGTAATCGTACCGAAATACAACCACGCCACCGAGGCACTACATACATACATTAAATTAATAAATGCAATTCACGGTCACACATACACACGAAAAACATTACCCTCCTTCCGAAGCAGTCGAGTAATAATCACAAGTTTAAAAACATAACGGACCGACTTCAAAACTTCTGATCGTGACCAAATTTATAAAACACCCTTGAAACAAGCTCTATCGAATACAAAAATACATAAATACACACTCACGTCTGTATTCCATGGGGGTAGGCAGAGAGTATTGAGTGCCACAAGCTACGATCCTGACACAACTCTATTGCCTCTTCCACACTCATGCATCTTTTTATACATTCCGCAGGTTGACGGTTCTCCTCACTTGCCATTTTCGGAGAAGATCACTTATTTGATCTATGTATGCACTCTTCGGGCGTCCTCTTCCAATCCTTCCATTCACTATCGCACGATAAATACCTTTCGTAAGTCGTCTTTCTTCCATCCCCACCACATGCCCAAATCACCGTAACATCCCTTTACCAATTCTAGTCATCATATCATCGTTCATCTTACAACAATCCCTTATTTGGCGGAGATATCGTGTAAAAAAAAATACAGACGAATTGAGGACCTTCTCCTTTTTTCGTCCGTCGAAAAGGAACAGAATATAGCCTAATGGATCGAAGAGGTATCTCTACATAATATTGTTGGCCGTTTACTGATTTTTCTCATTATTACCAAGTTTGTTGGTTTAGGATCTTAAGTAATTTCTTGCGTTATTCTTGATTGCTTGTATAAACACACTTTATTGGCCTCCTTTTGAATTAATTAGGCCTGTTTAAGTCTTCATTTCTGTGGAAGATACATTTTTACAGGAATAATTACAAACAAATGTTAGTTATTTTACCTTTCTTTTCTCAATATTGATATTAGCTTTGCGATTCTACTTAATAACTGAATTTTATGACTTATCTTTATACATAATTACTTTTCATACACCTTTATTAAAGGATTCTTTAATGGAAATGCTGTCTAGCTAGTAAGCAAGTTAAAATAATATTGGGGGAATAAATCCATTATTTTTCCAAAAATTGCTATCATAACTTTGCAAAAAGAGGGTTCTTGGCGAATTTATTTGAGTTGTAGAGCCACGCTGGAGACAGTAACGTCTACAGCACGAATGGGTCGGCTAGACCGGTTTGATACCACAGTCTCACAGAAAACCGACATGAAGTGGCAGCTTACAGTCGCGTTCCGTTCGGTGAGTGAGATTTCCGGTGGCCCCTTCCTCCCTCCCTTTCCCATTCCCTTTTCCCTCCCCTTCCATTCCCTCCTTATAGGTTACCAACGCACCCATGATTCTTGATGTATCTTGGGTGGAGATCACATACCATCAGGTGACCCATCTGTTCGTTTGCCAGTCTCTGCTATAAAAAAAACTAGTTTTATTTCAATGTATAACATTCGTGTAAACCTAAAAAAAAGTCTTCATATTTCCATACACTCTTAGGCAGCAGAACAGACGTCGATAGCATTGTATAATCAATAAACACCTAATGAACAATGTGTCTTGATTGAATAACGATATAATCAAATTGAATGAAAATTATCGTTAAAGCGAACGTATAGCGGAGTGTTTGAGCGTACAATCTAGATGTGGGAAACTAGATGCGAACACTGTCGAGCGTCCACTAGAGATGAGGGTAGTCGATGAATATTAGTGTGATATCGATAGGATTAAAGCTTGTTCAGTCGTCTACAGTCTCCTATCACCTGACATTCGATAAACAATTGTGAACGTTATTGATATCGATATAATCATAGCCTGTCTTGTCGAAGATCTTCGGTTAACTTCTTCCCTCTGTGAAGTGTAAAGAAGCATCTATGTAGGCCGGCATGATTATTTGTGGCCAAACAGCATTGGTAAGTACTTTTGTATTGCAGTTTGGCAATTAAATCAAAGTAAAAAATTTGATTATAAGACATGGCTCTCACATACTTTTCTAATCTAATTACGTACTGAGAAAAATAAAAATGGCAAAAAAAATCTACGAAAGCTGCTACATCTCGTGAAAATGTATTCGCTTTGAGATAAAGAATTTAAATCACGATTGTAAGTCCCTACAGGTCAATTCACATCACTCAGTAACGTGTAACACGAAGTTACACATAGGTACACATTAACCCGGATATTCTACTAAGTCACTTACCAAATAGAGTAACGTTACGTCATCTTCCCGACAACAGATCCGAATGTTCTGAAACTATATCTCTGGCATAACGCATCAACGCTTCTGCCGTAAGTAATCAACTCTGTATTTGATTTAATAATCGATAATCGACATCCATAGATGCACTCTCTAATCAGAGATTCTCCGAAACGCCTCTGTGAAGACCTACGTTATCCGTGCGTATAAACTGGACCTTACGTCTATGATGATAAAGAGGATTTTGGGGAATAAAACGGTTTGTTAACTTTGTAAAATCAGACGGATAGAGGAGACAAGCGAAGTAGATTTGGGTTGGCGAGCGTTTCGGTGACTTTCTGTATACATAATGTAGGTACAGACGTACTTTGATTCCGATTCAAAGGCAGTAGATCATGACTGTTTGTGCATGAAAACTTTATTAAAAATATCTAAAATTGAATATGAAATGTTCGATCTAGTTACAGGAATAAGATAAATTGTGTTAAGTTTATCTTATTCATGTGCATAAGCCATCACAGATTCAAATTTCTGACACTATCCTTATTTTTTAGGCACGGCATAGTGACTACACTGCACCTGATGGTAAGCGTAGTGTCCAAAAAAAACTAGCGACCAATGGGTTTGTCAGTGGTCGCTAGGATCATGCTGGCCTATCTATGCTTCTTCATACTCCGAATCCGAAGACGGAAGAAGCAAATCGAGGGGCTTGCGACAAGACAGGCGGATGACCGATGCAGATACAGGGATACCCCCATACCCGTCCCAATCAACTATCAAGTCATATCCATACTATGTGTGAACGTCTTCAAATATTATAATATTCCTACTTATTTTTCCAACCTTCCTACTAAAACATCTAGCAAAATCGTGTTACGAAATCCGTGCTATTTTGACTTGGAATTAAGCTCGGGGTCACCTATATACGCTGACATTATATCTAGATGTCAAAGTGAATTCTCGGCCTAAAATAAAGTCTGTAAAAGACAACATGGCATTTTGTTCAGTCATAAAACAGGCTCAAGAAATGATCCAGATCTAGACTATTATTACTAACTTATCACTCTTTATTTGAATTCAATACAAATAGATACAGTTTAAACTTTATATCTAAAAACAGATAACCAATATAGTAGTCATAATAACGTCAATGTACGACCGACGACAGTCTTTTTCACGGTATCTGAAATTTATTTTTATTGAAATGGTGCAAAAACGACAGTACCAGCTCCTAATGCTTTTTTATTTCTTTAATATGGTCTTCTGAGGGACGTAATAGTGTTTAGAATAGGGTATGTACTAAAACGTTATTTGCAGAAGGTTATAAATAAACTGTTGATACGCTTAGGAACACTATTAGAATTTGCAGTTTTCGTGGAAATTGGCCATTTTTCCAAAGCTGGGTATTACTACACTAACGCTTATCGATGTTCGGTTTGATAAATTGATGGATGGAGGTTGGATTATACCTATAAATAAAATACCTTTATAGAATTTTAAATATTCTAAACTGATAATAGCTAAGGCTGAGATCTACAGAGCGTACTTCGACTAAGTCTAAGTCAAAGTCACGAACTCAGTGGGGATTTGGAATTGTTAAATCGAACTTAGACTGAGTCCGAGTCATTTTTAACAAGAAAAACAGACGGACAGACAGACTAAGCCAAGATTTTCTTGTAAAAAATGACTCGGACTTAGTAAAAATCCTCACTGAGTTCGTGACGTTGACTTAGACTTAGTCGAAGTTCGCTCTATAGATCTCAGCCTAAAGTTGTTTCATGCAAGTTGGACATCTATAAATCTTGAAAAACGATATGAAGACTTACTAAATTAAGGGCCCATACTACCTCAAATGGCTTATTTTGAACCCGGATAAAATCAACAATACTGCAGCTTTTACTTTGTAATAAATATATGATAAAGTTGAGGGCTTATGTGAGTGAACATGTGTGGCGAAAACACGATTCCTTAAAATTTTCTCGATAGAAAAAAATTGCAAAGTTACCTCTAAACCGAATTAATATCCCGGATTACTCATTACATACTTCAAATAAGATCGCGAAATTTTGTATAGTAACTTAGTTAAATAATACGCATAGGTTATGTGTTTTGGATTTTGAAAATAATTTGTCTTTTTATTGTAAGATCCAATTATCTAAATTTCCGCGTTTTGCGCACCGTTTTATTCATGACCGCCCTGCCGCCCGGCCCGCACACATTCCCGCTTCGGCTGTCAGACGGGGAGGTTGTGTCGCTTGCTGTCAGCAAAATAAATAAATATAATTTATATATCTGGGATACTTCATCAATTAAACAACGTATTGTAAGTGATTATAATGATGATAACGAGAATATTCTAATAAATAAGTCAGTATTTTCTAGGTTTCCATTTACCTGAATATTTAGTAGATTAGAAATCCAGTCGCGTGTCAGCGGCGTAAGTATAGCAAATGTCACGGGCCCTCTACTATTACACACGGTTAGTTAGAACATAAATTATTATGTACGAAGCTGAAAGGATACTGTATTCGTAATAATAAACAACTTTGGTTCTTGCAATTTTTTCAATATACTTAATACTTTCACGGATATTGCCAAACAAAGTTTTATTTATAATCCTACATAAAATTATTAGGTATATGTATATTAGAAATGTAAATATAAAGTATTTATATAGCAGTAACACGATTGCTCGTGGGTCAGGGTAAGTCATCTCCACCGCCCATAGATAGAGACACCCATGACAGCGTGCTACCATTTCACATCGGTTTTCTGTGAGACAGTGGTATCCAATAGGTCGAGCCGGCCCATTCATGTTGTAGACGTAACTGTCAACAGCTTGGGTCTTCCATTAAAAAAATATAGTGTAATTTAAGCTTTTTACATAATGATTGACGATGACCTACCGACACTCAATCGTCCCCTATATATATATATATATATGGCTTCTGCCAAGGGCCGTCTAGAAGAAGGCCGGGATATAGCCAGACAGAAAAATGTTTCGTGGGGCGTGCTACCAACATCTAAGCTACCAAGATTGTTTTATTTCAATAATTTGTTTAATCTGTAATCATTATTTAAGTGGCTATTAATGTGGTAACTTCATGATTTTGTTACTAAATCGATGATTATCTAGTGACAATGTGCTGTATAAGTCCTAGATAATAATAATTAAAAGACGCATAGTAACTATATCTTAGTTAAAATTACAGTGTGGGGGCGCGCGCATTGCGTAAGCGGCACGTATTTTGCCGATATGTAATCGTAGGATAGGTAGTTTACTTTTTATATGAAATAAAAAATGTCCTACTATTAAGATGAGGTACGCTCGTGCCCTCCTTGGTCTAGTGGCAGCATATATGGGCTGTGGACCGGGAGGTCGTGGGTTCGATTCCCAGGTCGGGTAAAGCGAATTTTCTAATTTAATTTGCCCGGGACTGGATCCTCCGGAGGGGGTTGACGTGAGGCAGGTAGCTGTTTAAACTAAAATCTTAGCCAAATCCTTTCTGCAATATGCTTGAAATAGGGTGTTGCACCGACCACTCATGAAAGTGGGTTATGGGCAGGTAGAAAGAAAGATTAAAATGACGTACGCTATCTACGGTAGAAATATTTAATAATGATACATTATGTTGGCCAAGGCTCTCTACACACTTTCCGACTAACCCTGTATATTTTTTTTTCACCTGCCTTTATTCCATCTTTAAATTTATTGTTCCGTTGTATAAGGATAAGGAGTCACGGCAAGACTATCAGAGTACCTTCTTGGTGTTATCGGCAAATTATATGCGAAAGTTCTGAAATGTGTAATGTATGAGACGAATAATAAGTTATAGAATGTACAAGCGGGATTTCGAAAGAGTATGGGATGTGCGGATTAGATCTTCTCCCTACGAAGCTTTCCGGAAAAATTCTCAGCCAAAGAACGAAAAGTCTTTTGCGCCTTTGTAGACTTGGAGAACGCCTAGGACGAATTACAGACAATGGTAATAATTATGGATGATGCATTTAAAGGGAAAGGAGAAAATTAATGTAAGTAAGACGAAAAGTATGTTTTTTTAAAGAAATGAAAGTATAACAGAGTGCAAAATTATGATAGGTAACGAGAGAGTAGAACAAGTGAAAGACTTTGTATATCTGGGTTGTATATTTAAAGGTGATGGGAAGCATGATAGCGACATAAAAAGACAAATATGTGCAGGTAATCGAGTTAATGGAGCGCTGAACACCTTTATGAGTAGCTGAAAGGTCTCTAAAAAGACACGATTGGCCGTTCATAAAGAAGTGTTAGTGCCCACACTTATAAATGAGAGTGAAAGTTGGGTGTGACAGAACAGGCATGAAAGTAAGATCAGTGGGCTTACTGGTGGACTCTTATGTCATTCCTATACATTTATTCTATTAGTACGCTATATATAGCGTACTCTTATCTCATTCCCATATATTTACTATTCTATTCGACTAGCGTATAAGCTACTTGGCTAAGCCCGCAGGGTGGTGGAAATAAGAGCATGAAGGAGCATGTGTCGCGTGATAGAGTGTGGAATAAAGTGGTGTTGGATCTCTGTCGAGTGAAAAAAGATGTAGTGATAAGAAATAGAAAGGGATGTTGAGATGGTTCAGACATATTGAGAGGATAGATGATAGGAGATTGTCGAAACAGTGACAAAAGACGAGTGTGCATGGAAAAGTCGATATAGGGCGACCGCATCGCTCTTATATTGGTGATAAATTGATGATATATTTACTAAAGAACAGATAAAAAACTAAACCGACTCTAATGAGATCATGATAGTAGATGAAGCGAAAGTAGTATGTCAGAATCGGGCGAAGTGTAAATCTATAATCTCTACCTACCCCTATGGGATACAGGCGTGATATTATGTAGGCGTACGTTTATTTCATCTCAGTATGGAGTCGACGCAACACATTGTTAAAGCATGTTGCAGAGGTGTTTGGCCTTAGTTTTTACAATGGGCTACCTGAGTAATGACCCACCCATAAAGTCAAAAACGCCTGCTCGATCTGGAAATAGATTCCAGGACCTCATAGTTCACACCCGATATACGCTACCAATAGTGAATAGATCAATGAGGCGAGTTATAAATACTTCAGGAGCCATGTATTAATTAATTGCTATGAGTTTTGGAAAAAAAGGACGTGATGGAGACTATAATTGGAAAGGTCCGACCGGTCACTCTATTAGGATTTCCGATTGGTGTGCGCAGTCTTCAACATAGATGGATGTCAAAAATTCTTCAGAGTCGGAACTCTTATATGAAAAATTGAGGAAACTCCTGAGAACGAGGGTTAACTCAGCCGCGGACGTCTTAAGAACCACCACGGGAATACGATCAGCCATGCTCGACTTTCGAATGTCCAAGATTCAGGCTCTCGCCTAACCGCATACAGGTTGATATGGATTCATGTACTCGTAGTACTCCACACACGCTGCGCCGGTGCAACGTCCAGTAGCGTGGCTCCACCATTGTACAAAATCGAATTTGAGGCAAAGGGTTCAACTCAAAGATGAGTGTTATTTTACTGTGGTTATCAAGTTTACGCAGTGACTGCAGATTAAGCTAGTAGAAACTGCTTTACATTGCGATGACAAGTCACCAAAAGCTCGATTTCCGAGATAGCTTTTCTGTCGCCCTTCAATTTTGCATAGGTATTTTCCCTTGGCCCTCCTGTTGGATTCGAAAGCTGTACGTAAATTTTCTTTCTCTTCCTTAGATATAGGGCTCCAAGCCTTAAAGGTGACATTTCACGCCAATTTTGCGGGCTGTTTAAGACGTGCAGTGACGGCGCCGACATTGTTATACTAGCTGTGATATACCCTGGAATTCTGGTATTGGCAGTGAATCATTTAATTCCCAATATCCACATCCTTGACTTAGTCCGTAGAGGTGTGAGGATCATCGGGTAAGAAATAAGAGTTTTCTCCATAGGAAGAACGCAAAGAACTGACGAATACACCTAAATTATTTTGGTTAAGTACACGGATTATTTATAAAATCTTTGAACGGCAATATCTATGAAACATCAGGTATATTGACAATTTTGCAAATATAAAAGTTGTTTATTATTACGAATCCTGTAGTCTCCTTTCAGTTTTCTACATACATTGGAACTAACTCTATATACCACCGCTAAACATCAAACACTGGAGGAGCCGCTTAAACCTATCTGACAAGAAACTGTCCCCATCCAGTGGAGGAACATTGACATCCGTTTTTCTACAGGTTTGTCAACGGAAGTTCCAGCAAGGAGAACTTATAGCACAGGTGGGCTGTGTGACTGGTTAAGAGGACACCTAAACCAAAGTTATTTTGTAAGAAAAGTTACCTGATGGTTCGATGATCCATGGCTCAAACATAACTTTCTAAGCCCGACAGACAGCGTCAGCGCTGACACGCCATTGAAAAGGTTTTTAATTGTACTAAAATAAATTGTGCCTCGATTGTGTGTTACTATATGTGTAAACTCTACCTCCGGGGTTTAGTTGTATTTAAGTACGACTACCATCCTGAGGTCTTGGGTTCGACCCCTGGTTCGGGCAAAGTGATATTGCATGTTTTCAATATCAGCCCAGAGTCTAGAATTTGAGCGCTATATGGCAATAGGTTCGGCCCCTATCGCATCTCGGACGGAACTAAGCTCGGCGAAATGTGGGTGTTCTAGTCGCTAGTGCACCTCTGCCTACTCTTTCGGCGGTACAGGCGTGAGCTTATGTTTTTGTAAATAAATTGTCCTAATGCGTCGTAAATGCGGGCCCGCCACGCTACGTCACTTGTTTGACTTATCAACACCGCTTGACATCCTATGACGCTATTAGTGTATGAGCGAGACAGCGTACGATAGCGCACTCTAGCAGGGACAGGTAGCGGGTGCAAAATTTGAATTTGAGCTGAGGTACCATGCGCTCTTAAAGTGTGGTTAAGTGAAACTGATGTTAAAGTAGTAGTGATGGTTTATTGACGTGACCTTGTGATAATAAAAAAGGAGACCAACTAAAGACTGACAATAAGGATAATGTTTAGGCCTCCTTTAAAGTTATCCTGTATCGACCTATTGAAAGCGATCTACATGAAACGGTTTGCCTTTGTTCAGCAGTGGCTGATGATGATTATTTATTTTTTATAGAAGTAGTGACGATACCACAGTTATAGAATAGGATATAATATGAGAACTAATGGTCTCACTATAGAGGATCGATCAATAAACATTTGAGTAGAAAGGCAGACAAAGAAGCAGATAGAAAGATTACATAATATCATTCCCAAGGCTTCTCAAGAGGCTTCTCGATCAAATAACAAAAAAGGCAATATACGAATAATATTAAGCAAACAAACTAAGCAAACAAAATCAAAACTACGCACACAGTATGAATATAAAAATATGCGTACTGTTTACAATGTTGGTAACATGATTGTGGATGAGCAAACTCTATTTAATCTGTTTGCATAGTTCGGTTAAGGCAAATATTGTAAAGTGCGATTAATATCGTTTGTTTACTGTTGATGTTTAAAATAGACGTGAAATAAGGTTAGTTGGTATCGATGAAGCTATAATTACTATACTAAAGGGAGGATTATTCTTTTACTGAAATGTCAAGCAATGAAATACCTTTTCTTGGTGCAAATTTAAAGGCAAACAGAGACGAGTAGATGACTTAACTGATCAGAAGGTGAACGGTAACCAGTGCCCATATTATGCCATCCCCCTTGTGTGGAATTATTGATCACAATATGTGTATAATAAACATCAAAATCTAGAACCACATATTGATATCTTTCATGACTCATTTGCTAATTTCAAAACCAAAATTAAAAAGAAGTTCTTAAATAGATAATATGTGAATTATTTGCACTATAAATAATTCACATCTTACTACTTTAACTAGGTATATAATGATGATACTATAATATTGTCCTGTGTTCTATTTAATAAGTTTTTATAACGTTTTTTATGATTATTTATGATATTTTATGCCACTATTTTATATAATGTTTTGCACATTGTTAAGACTAAACTTAAGTGTTAAGACTATATTATATTTCTAGATACTAAGCTAAATTGTAACTATTCTATATAAACATGTCGCTGCCGACGAAAAGAAAATGATTGGACGTTGGGAAGGGTGTCCATAACCTTCCAAAAATGTAACTCGACGTACCCAACGAAACAGAAATTTAACTACTACTAACTACTAGTACAGCAAAGTACTTAGTGATAATAATCCGGTTTATCAATCAGAAGTTGTTGATAGGCAAACCGTTCGTAAAAATTAAGAAGAATCCTTTCTGTAACTTGCTCGAAAACTTGCGGCGACTCTTCATTGGAATGGGGTATCTGCTGCGGACAAAACAACAGAATTTCTCTCCTACTTAAAAAGACAAAAAATTGTTCCTTCCCAGACTGCGCACTAATGACATTTTGACAGCCTACGTGGCATAGCGAGCGACTAGCCGGCTGTGAAGCGTGAGGTCTCAGGTTCGATTCCCGCACCTGTGAGTGCTTGTGTCTGGGTGTTGTGCGACCTAAAGTCTCTCGTAGTTCCTGATACCCACAACACACGATTTCATCTTAGTGTGGGATCAGGACTATTTGTGTGACTGTTGGGTGTACATTTGGTTAATATTTCATACAAATTTCATAGATGCGCATCGAGCTCCAACATATTTATTATTAGAAATTTGAAACCACTAATCTGGTGGTAAAAATAAGCCAATAAGGTAAGACTTTGCCTTTCCTATAATTTGACCGTCATAATAAATAGGAAACCATTCCAAAAGGGCCGTTAGTTTAATGTGAAATAATATCACGAATTCTGCCACAAAGCAAATTACTTCTTCCACTCCGACATCATAAGCGAAAAAGTTCACTTCGTTTATCCCTTATAGACATAGAGCTGTACATGTTACATGTATTTTATGTAGGTATTGTCTTTTAATTGGTAAAGTCACGCTGTAGATAGTTACGTCTACAGCACGAATGGGCCGGCTTGACCGGTTTGATACCACTGTCTACGGTAAGCCGACGTAAAGTGGCAGCCTGCTGTCGCGTTTCGTTCGGTGAGTGAGACTTCCGGTGCCCAAATTCCCCCTACCTCCAATCCCCGTTACCCTCCTTTTAGATTGAGAACGTACCCATGGTTCTTTTTGTATTTTGGATATCTATGGGTGATGGAGATGACTTACTGCTGCTGTCACATGCTCGTTTGCTAGTTTTTTTTCTTGCTTTCTTTTTACCTGGTCTTATCCCACCTTAATGTGGGGTCAGCGCAGCACACTTTTTCAACCATGTTGCAGAAAGGATTTGGCTTAGTCTTTACGACAGACTACCTGCCTGACGTCAACTCTCTGAGGTTTCTCTCTCTCTCTCTCTTTAGTATTTTTGTAATTTGTACCTGCCTTTATACCTCCTTAACGTCGTCGCCGAGGTGACTTCCATCCCAGATGTGATAGGGGGAAAGCCTATCATCATATAAAAGAAAGAAAGATTTATTCGGTACAGCGTTATGCGACACAATGATATAAACAGAAAGGAACAAAACGAACATAAATTCCAGATTCCGGCTACCACTGAATAGAAAAATCCAATACCCGACCCGGGCATCTAACTCGAGACCTGTAATACCACCACGCCACTAATGCATTAGCTGATATGAACGATAAACTACACAGCATGTACAAATCTTCCTAACTCCTAGCTAACAACCATAACGCTCATAAAATACGAGAGCCCAATAATCTGTATTTATTAAACTATCCCCCGGGTGGAGTTGACCATCAGTTTGTTGATTACTGGCTAACGAGATAAGTTCAGTACAGCTATCTCATCGTCGCTAATCTTTGGTATGACGGATGTGGGAAGAATGGAGGTCACTGCGAAGCTCTATTCATCGCCTAATACCGTACTTTGTCGAAGGGCCGGTCCCAATTAACGAGATCAATCCGAGTTTGCAGATAGATAAACTAACCAATCAAGTGAACTTGAGTGGTAGAGCCACGCGTAACGTCAGACAGTAACGTCACGCTGACAGTAACATCTACAGCACGAATGGGCCGGCTCGACCGGTTAGATACCACTGTCTCACAGAAAACCGACGTAAAGTGGCGGCTTGTTGCGTTTCGTTCGGTGAGTGAGATTTCCGGTGGCCCATTCCCCCCCTCCCTTTCCCAATCCCATTTCTTCCCGCTTCCATTTCCTCCTTTTAGGTTGGCAACGAACCAATGAAGCTTTTTGTGTCTTGGGTGTCTATGGGCGGTGGAGATCACTTACCATCAGGTGACCCATTTGCTCGTTGACCCATCTGCACGTTGCCAATCTCGGCTGTAAAAAAAAAGTGAACTCTTTTGATTTCATCATGTTCGTATGTTCTGATTGGCTAATTTTTGGGATCTATCTGCACCTTCAGATTGATATTACTTACTGGGACCAGTCATAACAAATAGATCCTACTACGAGTTCTTAACAGTTTGCAAATAAGGATAGTTTTTATCTCTATATATTTTACTAGGAGCGCCAATTGCAGTATATTTTTTTAAAGGAGAAACACAAACGCAATGGAATTGGAATCTCTCAAAACAGCGAGCCTCCCCTTTCATCACGGCGTTTTAAGAGACAGTGGTATTAAACCGGTCGAGCTGGCCTATTTCTTCCACATTTTTCAAAAATATTGCTTTTTTTCGTGTTAATTTGTTTGAATATACCGCATCCACGATTCCAAACTTTCGAACTCAGGTGTGATATTAACAAAGTTGGACATACACGTGTGGACAACCGTGGCCCATCGATGGCCGGTATGACACCCTAATTAGGTGGGAAATGGGATACGTGACTCACCCCTCTTTAGTACATGACGTCCGCGGAATACTAATGCGGTTCACATTTGGTTTCACGAATGACAAAAATGTTAAATATGAGGCAAAAGAGGTGTTGGTATAGACTGCCTCGGTGGCGTGGTTGTATTACGGTACGACTACCGTCCTTAGGTCTCGGGTTCGATCCCCGGGTCGGGCAAAGAGCTATTAGATTTTTTCATATCAGCCCGGAGTCTGGAATTTGTATCCGATATGGTGATAGGCTCGCCCCCTATCACATTTGGGACGGAACTAAGCGCGGCGAAATGTGGGTGTTCTAGTTAGCTAGGGCGCCCCTGCCTACTCCTTCGGGGATACAGGCGTGAGCTTATGTTATGTTATGTGTGTGTGGGATAGTTTATGGCACTTTATAATCTCTGCATACTCCCATAGGATCAAGGCGTGAGTGTGTATAGTGCTGTTTTATAGCAGAGAGCAAGACACAAAAAGAATGATGGGTGCGTTGCCAACCTAAAAGAAGAAGTTCCTCCTTCAGATCCATCCATTCAGAAGGGGAGGAAAAAGGGATTGGTAAAGGGAGGGAGGAAAATAGACGACGTATGTGTTCTTCTACAACTTCAATGAGGCGACAAGGCCCATAGACACCCAAGATACCGAAAGAATCATGGGTGCAATGATACCTTAAAAAAAATGCATTGAGACGGCAGAGCGTTCAAGTCACCAAAAGTGTCGAATGAATTTTAATTTTACAAAGCATGCAAGATAATCCAAGCACAAGGCTATTAAATTCTTTCATTCTGCTTGGCGTTATCCCGGCATACTGCCAGGGTCCGCCTTCGTACTTAAACGCTTCCACTTCGCCATGTCTTGAGCATCCTCCATAGTGAGGCCATTGGCTCTCATATCTTCCTCCAGAACGTCCAACCAGCGCTTTTTGGGCCGTCTACATGGCACAAAGCTATTCAATTAATGAATAAAACTCATTCCATCATTATTCAGTCAAAAATCACTTTCAAAAGTATTATTATTGTCTAAAAGAACTGAATCGTCCCACTCTAGAATAACAAAAGTGCATCACAATAAACTTAACAAAGTGAAACGAGTCCCCAGCATTTTTAGTAGATAAAAAATTTAATTTTTACTACAATAACAAAAGTAATAAACAGATACAAGAGGCACGATAATGTAATCTGCCACAAGCTCTGCTTGCACTCGACGACTTAATTTCAACAGCTGTTGTACCAGTCGACGGCGAGTGGTGGCTATTTATATGTTACGATACGATTTATCGGTGGTCTTAATATGATATAAAAGTGAAGAATTTAATAGAGAGAACAACATATTATAATCGAGAATATTTGCTTTTCTCAATGTTTGCATTTTGTTTCTAATGGAAAAACTCTAAATGTACTCGATCACCTATCATCTACAAAAACTTAAATTATATAAGTGACTATTAAGATATATTTTATTTTAAAATAATAACCCGTAGCAAGAGTTGTGTCACAGAAGCGGAACCAGAAGAACTAGCGATAGCTAGTTTGCTTATAAAAATGTTACAAATGCGAATTAAAGCGCGGAGACATCGCAAGTCGCGCATAATGCTTTAATAATGACCACTAATGTGTTATTAATTATATAAAGAGTATTTGACAAAGTCGGCCTTTATAAACAATATCTGAAGACCCAGCTGCGGTAACGGAGTGTAATAGCACCGTAGTGAACGCTATCAAAACAGAAACCACAGATAAGCGCACTTCATGAATCTACTAGGAGTTGTCGTAAAAAGTATGTTCATCACATTTCAAACTGTGACCATTCCTTTAATATTGTTGTGAAGACATTGTTTGATATACTGCTTTGACGGAAACTTTTAGAGGAAAATACGAGTATTTATAATGTTCTTTATAAAGAAGTACTTGAAAAATAGAACGGATAGTAATAATAAAATTAAAGAACATCTAACCAAATAAAAGTGAAAGTTTGTGATCATGTATGAATGTTTACTATTATTTTACGCTAGAACGGATCTGGATGGAATTTGTCACAGAGATAGATTATAGTCTGGAATAGCACATAGGCTACTTTTTACTCTCGAAAAATGTACGGCTTCCGAGGGATATTTGTTAATAAATCTCCACGCGAGAGGCGTCGCTGGAAAAAGCTAGTAAGTGATAAACATAATCATCCAAATATAAATAGTCAATTTTATTTTATCTTTTACTCCAATATTCTGTGTGTCATCTTCTTCTTTTAAAAATAATGGCTTCCACGCATATGCGATGATTTAGCCAAGGTAAATAAAGCACTTATGTTTTCACAATGACCATGAGAACCAGAAGTTGATGATCTCAAGGCCCAGCTAGGATTATGGCAGTAATTCTTTCCAGTGCAGTGCCCCGCAGATAACCTTCACTCGAATCGACCGAACAAAGCCAGCCAACGCACCAAGCAAAACTCATCGAAGATCACCGGTTAAAAAGATTCCACATTATACTGTCCATATTCACTGAAGTTTGATGCATTAAACCACATCACTTTAAACCAACAAACACAGCTCTAGAGAATTATATGAAATAATTTAACAAGCGACGACCACTCTGTCAGACTTCCCGTTAGAATCCTTTTGTATATCATCGGGTATAGAACAATATTTTATTTTATACCTACATGATCTCAACTTTCCTTCAATTCAGAGAATAATAAGTAATTTAATGGTAAAATACAATAAAATGTTCACAGAAACGATTGATAATAACTTGAAACATAACATTTACTAAGAAAAGACAAACAAATCTTGGAAATAATTAGTATTCAAGCTTTGAAATGAACTTCTGATTAATTATGAAAGTTAATCTTCCCATTTTCGGTAATAATGTTTAATTTCGAAACCCCTTCAAGTATTCCTTTCTAGGTACTATATGTTTTGTTTATCTTCAGGTTTAATTTCATTTTGGGTATTGAATAGTATTTCTGGTTCATAAAAGGAAATGTAAGTACATAAAACCACAAATAAATTAAACATAACATAAGCTCACGCCTGTATCGCTGAAGAGATGGCAGAGACGCCGTTTCGCCGAGCTTAGTTCCGTCCCAGATGTGATACAGGGTTAACCTTATGCCATATCGGGCACAAATTCCAGACTCCGGGCTGATATGGAAAAATCCAATATCACTTTGCCCGGGGATCGAACCCAAGACCTTAGGACGAATCTAAAATAAATTAAAAGTCTTTCTGAAATAGAAAATTATTGGCCTCCTTGGTTTAGTGCCGCGTGTATATATGAGCTATGGACCTGGGGGTTAAGGGGTTCGACTTCCACGACGAGCAAAGCAGGTTTTATAACACTAATTGCCCTTACTATATATCCAGAATAATGACGTCAGGCAGGTAACCATTTAAAAAAGTAATCTGATGTTTTTCTATAATATTCTTGAAAATGTGTGTTGCGCTGACCCCATATTGAAATGGGATAAGGGCAGGTGGAATGACTAGAACGGAAAGCATGTCGCAGAAGTTTTAAGACCAGCTGCCTGTCTGACGTCAAACTCAATCTGGGGGAACAGTCCCGGACAAATCGTGTTGGAAAGATACTCGACTGACCGGAGAAACGAACCCAGGAACTTCCGGTTCATAGCCCATATACACCGTAATACCAAGCATGTAATGCATAGATCAAAGAGGTAACTCCAACATTTCTACAATTTGCTTTCAAAGTAAAATCAGGTTTTATTTTAAATCGTTCAAGTGTTGACTGAAAAATGAGCAACTGGTTACCAATAGCAACGGGACAGTTCATTAAAACGTTTCGTGTGAAAAAACACACAATGCTTTGAGATGTGTAGAAGTAACTACCTTCTATTTAGAACTTAGACAAAAGAAAATAGAGGACGAGGCATAGCTACGAAAAAATGAAGCATTCCTAATGTATGGAACGAAACCAAAATGGCGACTGTGAAAGATATCAGTTAAGAATCTTCTTTATACTGATTTCTTAAGTTTATGTGAATATTATACATTGAAATAAAACTATTCTTACGGATTCTATCACGATTAGGTTTTAATTATTATTCCCGACGTTTCGAAGGCTTTGCAGTCTTCGTTGTCACGGGTCAGACTGAGGTGTCATTTGTCCAAAAAAGGTTAGAGTTACAATATCTACCATCATTAAAAAATTATACAAAATCAAAAAAGGTTAATTATTTGTGTTCCGATTTATGCAGTACGAGCTCACGGTGTCTTGAGTTCTGGCAGCTGGTCTTTTGGGTTCCGATTTAATAAAAACATACGTGGGAGCGCTAAAATTCTAAACCAGGCAAGTAAAAAACTGTTACAAGCTACCATACATGAAGCTCGATCCGACCTACATTACTTAAATAATTGTGTTGAGAATACATCCAATGAATTAAAGACAGAACTATCAGCATTTGATTTCAAAAATTGCATTGACAAACTAAATAAACGAGAAACATCTAAATATAATGAATGCAAAAATAAACACATAATAAAATTTAATAAATTAACATCTAAATCGAATGCCAAAGACAAAAATGATAGCAGTTACGGAACGCAAACTACCATAGACGTCCACTCTCGTGCAGCCAATGAACAACGCGCTGTGATTAATCTGTCAAAACAAACATTGGATGACAATACATTTCAGGTATTAACTAAAGGTTTAAATTTTGCTGTAACACCACGAAGGGTACCGTATGAAGACATTATTTGTAACGTAGAGAACAGTCTCTTCAAGAATAATTTAGCAAAGGAAGATTCGGAGGCAATTCGTCAAGACATCTCTTCATTATTACGTCGAACGAGGTTGCCCAAACTAAATCTTCCTAAAACACAATATATCGCGTTAAAGAACTTGCGATCAATGAAGGACCTAACTATTCTTCGTGCAGATAAAGGGAATGCGACAGTAGTAATGGATACGTCTGATTACAACAATAAAATGGAACAACTTTTGTCGGATGAAAGTACTTATGAAATAGTCAAAACAGACCCGACTAGCAAAATTTTAAAGGCCACCAGCTCTTTAATAAGCAATTACTCCGAGTTATTGAGTCTCGACGTAAAGTTACTCATCCCATCGTCAGCGAAATCACCTAAATTGTATGGTTTACCAAAAATACACAAAACAAATGCTCCGTTACGTCCCATTGTAAGTCAGATCGACACACCAACCTACAGACTGGCTCAGCACGTAGCAAAAGTTCTTTCACCTCTCAGAGGAAACACTAGAACAACTGTCAAGGATTCATACCAATTTGTCAGTGACATTAAACACCTAAAATTAGCTGACAATGAAACTATGGTCAGTTTTGATGTTCAGTCGCTGTTTACAAGCTTACCAATACAAGACTGTATTGAAATAGTCTCTAAGAGGTTAACAGAGAATAACATACCCTTGGCATATGCAGACTTACTCAAACACTGCCTTACATCTGGCTATATGTTGTGGAATAATCAATTCTACGTACAAATTGAGGGCGTAGCTATGGGCTCACCTGTATCTCCAGTTGTCGCCGACATTTTCATGGAGGACTTTGAGCAGACAGCACTCAGCATGGCCCCGGTCTCACCAAGGTTTTACAAACGGTACGTAGATGATACTTTCACAATTCTACCATCTGATAAAGTAACTGCATTTTTAAATCACCTTAACTCCATTAATAACAAAATTCAATTCACAATGGAGTTAGAACATAATAAATCTCTTGCCTTCTTAGATGTTTTAGTTATCCGTAATCCTGATCAATCTTTGAGTCATACTGTGTATAGGAAAAAGACCCATACCGATAAATACCTGAATGGAGAATCTCACCACCATCCGAAACAGTTAGCTACCGTGGGTAAAACTTTGTTTCAGAGAGCACAAGGAATCTGTGATGAGGAACATCTAGCCGCTGAGCTGCGTCATGTCAAGCAAGTCCTGCGAGACAACAAGCTCCAAATCCCACGGCGCCGTCACAGAAAGCGAGTGAAACCAGCCACCGTCGAACGCGTCCCGGTTGTTTTACCTTATGTAAGAGGAGTCACTGACAAGATTGGCTATATCCTGAGGCGCGCTTCTATCAAAACTTACTTCAAGCCACCCAAGAAGATTAGTCAATTTTTACCATCTGTCAAGTGTCACATACCTCTGCAAGACCCAGGCGTGTATAAAATTGATTGCGACTGTGGTCTCTCTTACATCGGACAAACAAAACGGAATATAGGGACCCGCGTAAAAGAACACATAGCTGACGTAAAACACCGACGCTCTACGAAGTCTGCAGTTGCTGAACATTCAGAGGAAGGTTCCAAACATTATCTTAGATTTGATAAACCACAAATCCTCGCCAAAGAACACCGATTCCTCCCTAGGATGATACGCGAGGCTATTGAAATTAAAAAAACATCCTAATTTCAATAGAGAAGATGGTTGGAAGCTTGCACAAACCTGGGATCCAATTATACATCTTATTAAATCGGAACCCAAAAGACCAGCTGCCAGAACTCAAGACACCGTGAGCTCGTACTGCATAAATCGGAACACAAATAATTAACCTTTTTTGATTTTGTATAATTTTTTAATGATGGTAGATATTGTAACTCTAACCTTTTTTGGACAAATGACACCTCAGTCTGACCCGTGACAACGAAGACTGCAAAGCCTTCGAAACGTCGGGAATAATAATTAAAACCTAATCGTGATAGAATCCGTAAGAATAGTTTTATTTCAATCTTCTTTATATTACGAAATTAGTATTTTTATAAATAAAACACCGTATTTAATAAAATCATTTAAGTATTTATACTGTATTTAATTCTTATGAAACGGTGACAACTTATGTGTAAATAGATCGCGAAACTAAAATGGCGGAACCGGCTTCAAAATAAACACGTATTTTTCGTAGTTATACCAGTAGCCCGAGCACGAAAAACTAATGTAAATGTAAATGCATCGAGTTCGCTGCGCACTGATGACGTTTGGTTAATATTTCATACAAATTTCATAGACGCGCATCGAGTTTGAATACATTTACGGTTCTCTTATTTTGTCTTTAGTCATTGGCTCGCATAGATAGTAACTGACTTTTGTTTAGATTCAATAATTGGAAACAGATGAGAGTTTGCATGATATATTTTTATAGACAGTCTATTCAGTTATGCAAGTTTCTTCAATTTTCCACGATGTTTTTCTTCACTGTTAAAGCAAGCGAACCACAATAACAACCCTTGGTCTAGTAACAGCAAATTCAAATTCAAATCATTTTTTCTGCAAATAGGATATTTTATACCACTTTCACATGTCAATTACGAGTATATATATTGGGCCTTACTTATAAAAGCATTTTTTGCTGAGCAAATGGTTGAGAATAACCTGTCACTTTTTTCCTTGCGTTACATTGTTTAAAAATGAAAGGGACAACCTATGGTAAGCAGCGCTAAAATATTTTTATAAGTAAGGGGCATTTATTTTAAGATATTGATAAAGTAATAAACGCGTCGGCATTTCGTGGCTATCCCTGAGAAGAAATGCCGAAACAAACTCAAGGGTTAAGGGACCAGGAGGTCCTGGATTCGATTCCCAGGTCGGGCAAAGCGAATTTTCTGAATTAATTTGCTTGTGACTGAACCCTCTAAGGGGAATTGACTTCAGACCCCTGCCTGCTGCCCAGCCGGTCGTAAAAACTTAGCCAAATCCTTTCTGCAACATGCTTGAAAAAGTGTTGCGCCGACCCCACATGAAGGTGGAATAGGGGAGGTAGAAATATTGGTACATCACGATAATTTGCATCCATAAACATTAACTATGAACAAAGTTTTAATATATTCATATCGGGCATAGCTTTTGTCGAGTTTTATTTCCACGGAACCCACACTTCATCAACAACATACCGGCATACGTCGAAGAGTATACTAACATGTTGCATGAACATTATGTCTTGTTTGAGAGTTTGTTAAAACTTTCGTACAAATATAATGCAGGCGGTACTCGCTTGGGTGCATATTATTGACTGTTGAGAGAGAAATCTCTTGAATATTGGAGTAAGCAGTGTATTTATTATTTTTCGACCGACTTCCAAAAAGGAGAAGGTCCTCAATTCGTCAGTATTTTTCGATCGACTTCCAAAAATGGAGAAGGTCCTCAATTAATCTGTTTTTTATTATTTTATTATGTATGTTACGCATCAATATATTATACGCTAGATGCACAGTTCTTTGCAAATATCCTCCTAAAAAGTGGTCTCAGGAACAAAACAAAGAAAACGATGACAAGTTGTAATTAAATTAACACAAATATAACCCTAAGCTCGTGTTATAAAGTAGATTTTTAAACGAAATGAGCAAGCGTTCTTTAATTTGAATTTTGAAATGAATTCTATCGGCGTCCGACTGTAGGCAAAACGAGTGGTTAAGCACTTCTTTGCTGTCCCATTTTCCGATCGTCAACTGTGCATCTAGGTAAATAATATATCGAAGATGTTACGCGATATCTCCGCCAAATGTGGACCGATTTTCAAAATTATTTTTGTGTTCGATAGAGCTTATTTCAAGGGTGGTCCCATATAAATTTGGTCACGATCAGATCAAGTTGGAAGTCGGTCAGTAAAGTTTTTATTATTGATCTAGATTCTAGAGGGTCGTTATTGTCTATGATCAAATGAACAGTTAACGCACTCAAGTCTTGTGGACCTAACGAAATCTGTATGAAAAAGTATTCTTTACATAGTTTTCTTTAAATCTATTTTCATAAATACAATAATGTGCGTTGCACACTCGTTGTGATCTGTGGGCATAGATAATCATTCCTGCACTACTTCAGAGGACTATTTGATAAAATTAACAGTAGGCCATTTTTTGTCGTGGGGAAAAGTGTTTTATCACTACCGGGGGGGTGGACGCGGTGGGTATATCTTGCCGGCCTTACGACCCAGCGCCGTGATGCTCAGGAAAGATGGTCGACATCCGGGCGACGCTGGGCTATCTATTAAATGCCCTACACCGGCAATACCGATTAAAACCCCGCTATGGCCTACTTCGGCGCTTGATTGGGGCGGCCCCGGGGTATCCAGACTAGGCCTAACCTCTCTCATTAGTATTTTATTAGAGTAGGAATTTGTACTCGACATGGTGATAACAAGTAGTGATAGCTCAGTTGGGAATGGTACGGACTGCTGAGACAAGTGTCCGAGGTTCGAGACCAACCACAGAATGGAGCATACACCTCTGACTTTTCTGTGTTAAGTGTATTTTCATTGTGAAATATCGCTTGCTATAACGGTGAAGGAAAACATCGTGAGGAAACCTGTATACCCGAGAATTTCTTCCCAGGAATATCGAAGGTATGTGAAGTTTACCAACCCGCATTAGGCCAGCGTGGTAGACTTAGGCCTAACCCCTCTCATTAGTAGAGGAGGCCCGTGCCCAGCAGTGGGACAGTAATATTACAGGGCTAATATTATATTATTATTTTTTATGGTGATAGGCTATCACATCTGGGATGAAACTAAGTCCGGCAAAATGGGGTGTTCTAGTGCGCTAATGCGCTTTTACCTACCCCTTCCGGGACACAGGCGTGACTTCTGTTGTATGATATTAATTTTATTTAGTAAGGATTGCCTTTTATACGTTTATGTTATTGAGGTGTATTTTAAAAACATCCGATGTTAAAAACAATATTTACATTTTATTAAAAATGAAAAATATTCACAAGGCTTATATCTGGTTCTATTTTTTGGCGAACAAACGTAATTAAAGCTCTTCAAACATTTAAAAATAATAAAGCTCAATTGTGTATTCAGCCAAATTAATGGTAAACGAGTAAGATTCCGTTTGGTATATTTTTGGATAAATATTGGTTTTTAGGGTTCCGTACCTCAAAAGGTAAAAACGGAACCCTTATAGGATCACTTTGTTGTCGGTCTGTTTGTCTGTCAAGACCCTTTTTCTTAGGAACGCGTGGAGGTATTAAGCTTAAAATCATATCATATACTCAGATCTACTGTCCCTTAGAGCTGTGAAATAATCAAACTTCTAAGCCAACTTAATCAAAAGATACAGCCGTAAAATTTCGCAATTCGACACTCGCAAGGGAATCAAAACCGGGTACTTCCCGTGAACTCATCGTGAATCTTGAAATTTGATACGAAGCAACGTCTTATAGCATAGATAAAGGAAAAAATGCGAAATTCATTATATACCTATAGGTTTATACGGAACCCTCGGTGCACGAGTCCGACTCGCACTTGGCCGGTTTTTCTTAATAAGTTTTCTTGAGATAGTAATTTATGTAATTTTTTAGAATCGATCTTATATAATGTCATGTTATATGTATCTTATATAATCGAATTACATCCTGTATAAACCGGATTATAACATCAGCACCAAGCCAAAACTATTTTTTTTACACCCACAGTCACATACATAGTCCTGACTCCACACTAAGATCGAGTCTTGTGTCGTGGGTTTCAGGAACCACGAGATTATTTCGGTCTCACAACACCCAGACTCGAAACAAATATCTGTAGGCGAATAGAAACATTTGTCTCGGTGCGGGGATCGAATCCGCGGCCTCTCGCTTCAGAGCCGGCTGCGCCACGGAGGCTGTCTGTACATGCTTCAAAAAGTATGTTGCGCCGGCCCCACATTAAGGTGGGATAAGGGCAGGCAGAAAAAAGGAAAGTATCCATAAATACCTATACTGCTCACTCTACAACATTCACACATCTCTGCACTTGCATCCGACATTTCCGTAAACCGTGAAGCTTTTCCATTTTTCGTGTAGGAAACTTATACGCCTCGCATCCGAATGACGAGTTTTATTGAAGGTGTTAGAGTCCAGGGATATAGTTAAAAGCAGCGCTCTTTTGTACGCGCTATAAAGAGTTTTGAGAAAATAATAAATTTTAAAACAAAAATAAAAAAAGAATTATAAATAAAATATTTATTACTTATAGTTTTGAGATAAAATGTTGTCAGATAGTTAGACGAAAATGGCGAAAATATAAGGGTTATATTTATAACTTTATCCAAAAATATACTGTAATATACTATAAACTATTATCTCTTTATCTTTATATTGAGTGGTAGAGCCACCCTGAAGATAATTACATTTACAGTACGAATGGGTCGACTCGACCGGTTTGATACCACTGTCTCACAGAAAACAGACGTAAAGTGGCATCTTGCTGTCGCGTTTCGTTCGTTGAGTGAGATTTCCGGTGGTACAATCCCCCCTCCCTTTCCCAATCCCTTGTTTCTCTCCTTTTAGGTTGGCAACGCATCCATGATTATTTTCGTGTCTTGAGTGTCTATGGGCGGTGGAGATCACTTACCATCAGGTGACCCATCTGCTCGATTGCCAGTTTCTGCTATAAAAAAAAATCTTTTACAGTTGGCTGAAAAATATACACATTATATGAAAGCCGGCTTAACATATAATTTAAAATGTTATTATGGAATCCAAAACTAGATTTTCTATAGCAAAGTTAAATTGTATGATATAGATCGAACAAAACACATAGATAAGGAATACATACATACATAAAGAGAGATAGAGGCGCATTTGCGAACTAGAACACCCACATTTCGCCGAGCTTAGTTCCGTCCCAGATGTCATAGGGGGCGAGCCTATCGCCATATCGGGCACAAATTCCAGACTCCGGGCTGATATGGAAAAATCCAATACCACTTTGCCCGACCCGGAGATCGAACCCGAGACCTCAGGACGGTAGTCGTACCAATACAACCACGTCACCGAGGCAGTCAGATAAGAAATTCAATGTAATTTTGTTACTAAGCCTAATGAGTACATCCAATATCGTTTTATTGCTAGCATTAAGCTGTGTGCACATTTTGATATGGCATATGATTATCGCCCGAATGGTCAAACGCTGCTCAACTTTAACGGCTTCTTACATTGATTTTCCCCATACTATTTTGACAGTTAAGGCGGTCTTAAGCGACATAAGGCGACTTTAAGTATATGAACATTCGGCGGTAAAACCGTAAAATTATATCTGCAATTCTGCATCTAATAGCACCGAGTGGGATGGTTGATAACATTTTCTTAAAGTTAAATGCTGGGCACCTTTTGTTTTTGCAGGTTTTGTTACTGATAGTTTTGACTGTTGATATGAAAGGAAGAAAAAGACATGCATTTTCGCTAATAATAAAGATTTACATAACGATTATTGAAGTTCTTCCATAAGACTTTGTCTTCTGTGCAGAATCAACCAAGTTCAGTCCATGGACGTAAAAAATACGATGGACGGAGCGCTAGGAACATCGAAGCAGGATTTTCGGCCCATTCGATCGAGACTTAATGGCGGCGATTGATCGAATGAGCCGAAAACCCTGCTTCACTTTCAATGTTAGCGCTCCGTCCATCTTTTTTTATGTCCGTGGTTCAGTCTAATAATTCCATTTCTTGAAATATCTATGATAGTGCAATACGGATTGTGTAGTAATTTCGATAACTAGATTTGCTGAACCATGATTAAATTCAGCAACCACGTCAGTCAAACAGGCATTGTTGCACTCAAACTGGTGTTAAAAAGAGCAACGTCAGAGTTTCTTGCCCGTTCTTCTCTGGCGAAACAGCCTTCCGAACAGGCGGTAGAGTTAAAATTTGACGGAATCTAAATAATGTGTGAACGTTTTATGGATTCAATAAATATTTTGATTGATTTTATTGAAACTTACTTCTCTTATTCTAGGCCGTTGCAGAATGTTGATGAATAGTATAATTCATAATGGTTTAGTTTTTCTGGTCATTGTCGCCTCCTTGGTCTAATGGCAGCATATATGGGCTCTGATGGCGAGGTCCTGGGTTTAATTTCATTTGCCCGGGACTGGATCCTCCAGAGGGGGTTGTCAGGCAGGCAACTGGTCGTAAAAACAAAGCCAAATCCTTTCTGCAACATACCTGAAAAAGTGTGTTGCGCCGACCCACATAAATGTGGGATAAGGGCAGGTAGAAAGAAAGATTTTTAATACCATTCAGCTTATTGATTTACCAATAGAACAAACAAAATTTCAAGTTTATCATAAGTTTATGGCGATAGGCTCGCCCCCTATCACATCTGGGACGGAACTAGGCTGGGCGAAATGTGGGTACTAGTTCACTAGTGCGTCTCTGCCTACCCCTTCGGGGATACAGGCGTGAGCTTATGTTATGTGTTGTCATAAGTTTCTGTCTCATCTATAAGTGATTTTCGTTTCCAACCTCGAATGTATGCGATGTACCACGCTGACCCTACATGGTCGGATGTCGCAGCGTCGCTGGCCACTCGACCGTGCCCGGTAAATGAGTCTATTTATGGAGGAAACCGCTACCCATGTATCTTTGAAAAATATGCGTCAAATATCCGTTGGGTATAAAAGGATGTTATTAATATACGTACTAATAACATCTATCGCCTGTTTAGTTTAGTGGCAGTGTGTGGGCTTTGAACTATAAGGTTATTTTTTGATTTATAGCAGAGACTGGCAAACGAGTAGATGGGTCACCTGATGGTAAGTGATCTCCACCGCCCGTTGACACCCGAGACTCAAAAAGAATCATGGGTGCATTGCCAACCTAAAAGGATGAAATGGAAGGGGAGTGAAAAGGGATTAGGTAAGGGAGGGGGAATTCGGCTGCCGGAAATCTCATTCACCGAATAAAACGCGACAGCGGGCTGCCACTTTACGTCGGTTTTCTGTGAGACAGTGGTATCAAGCCCGTCGAGCCGACCCATTCGTGCTGTAGACGTAAATTGTCTACAGCGTGACTTTATCACTCAAAAATTAAGGTCTGGAATTTGTGCCCGATATGGCGTTGGGCTCGCCCCCTATCACATCTGGGACGGAAATAAGCACGGCAAAATATGGGTGTTCTAGTTCGCTAGTGCCCTCTATGCCTACACCTTCGGGGATACAGGTTTTTTTTTTATTTATTCAATAAATTCTTCTTATTGCACATTAAAAATAATAAAAATGACCCACAAAACCGCCTAGGCGGTTTGACTGCGGATCAATGAGTCTTCAGGTCTCCTTACATATGTAACTCCAAATACATTAATAAAATGTAGTCGTTAGTTCATTTTAATTGCCGACCTAACTAAATTATAAGATCTCCAAATAATATTCCTTTAGCATGTTCTTAAATTTATTTTTATGAGTTTCTTGTCTAATCCCTACTGGCAAACTATTTAGTATATAGGGAAGACGCTTTTTGATAGTTCTGTCTCCATAATAATTATTAACCTTAGGTGTGACCTTATATTACTTTATGTTGATATTATTTGTTAATAGGTCAAATATTATGTATACTTTGTAGGAGCAGAGAATAGGAATTGGACAGCATCTACGAGAATTACAAGTAAGAATTGTATTTACTTCCTTTACTTACAACTAAATTCTATCTTATCCTAATTCATACTAAAACCAGTCAAAACATTTTAAGAGAACTACTTCAACGTATTACAGAAATCACTTTTAATCTAAGCTAAAATTCCTTCCAGAAATACGAAAATGCGAACTAATACACCTTTAATCTAAGCTAAAATTCCTTCCAGAAATCCGAAAATGCTAAAATCCTACCAACTACAAACTCTATCAAGCGACGTACATTCATTCCGTTTCCACCACACCCAATAAATTACCCCACGCCAAATGCTTTGTCAAATTTAAGGCGTGGACCGATTCAAAATCGTATTTCAAACCCATTGCCAAACGGCATTTGGTTCTTACAGTTGTTTTTGTCCTCGCCGTGAGTGGCCACTGATTTATATGTCGGCTTTCCAATTAGCCTTACGGAGCGGGTTTTATTTATCGCACTCTTTCCATTTTCCGCACTTTTGGCTTGGCTGTGTTGTGTTTAGCGCGTACGATATTGTGTTACGATTTGTCGGATACAAAAAGATTAAAATATAAATGTTGAATATCTTTGGTCGAAGAGTTAAGTAGTTCTAAATTCAATTTTATTCAATCAATTGCACTCCATAATTTTTAAGTAGGTTTTACAAGAGGTTCTTTTTTATCCGGGCACGGCAAAATGACTACACTGCACCTGATGGTAAACGTAGTGCAGTCCAAAACTAGCGACCACTGACAAACAATGGGTTTAGATAGGCGGATGACCGATGCTGTACTTGCGATCCCGGGACGGACAGTAGCACGGACGGTCGGCCTCGTGGAGGGCGTCCTTCGGCGGTGGGGGCTTCTGAGCCCTCCCCACTCGGAGACGGGCCGCAAGGCGGCACCGCGCATGGGCGGTTGCGGTAGCAATCCGAGTTTATCTCTGGATCCCCGGAGTCGCCCCACTCGAGCGCCGAAGTAGGCCACCGCGAGGTTTTAGTCGGTATTGCCGGTATAGGGAATTCGTTAGGGACGCGGCCCAGCGTCGCCCGGATGTCGACCATCTCTCCCGGGCGTCACGGCGCTGGGTTGTAAAACCTGATAACCCGACATACCCGCCGCGTCCACACTCCCTGGGCGCGGCGGCAGTGGTAAAACACTTTTCCCTGCGACAAAAAGAAAAGACACAGGGATACCCTCATACCCAACCAATCATCAATTTATTTACTCTAGAAGTTTATAAACAAATCTCGTATACTATAAAAGCACGCCTACATCCCAGTATGTGGTCACACGTTTTACTCCGTAACGTATGTGAGTTTTGATTCACAACGAAATGCATTTGAAGCTTTCTCTCTCTTGTTTTCGGTACGGATCTGGTAAACACCGAACTGACTAATGGTAATGCCTTCTTTGCGGTAAATGCTAATTTAACTTCTCACGGCGTGGTTTCGCGATCCAAATTGGACGAGATTTGACTGTGAATTCAACTGTTGTTTTACTTCAAATGTGGTCCGAACAAAAATTCTGACTAAAAATACGAGTACTTTTGAGTTTTTTTTCCACAGTTACGTCGACAGCACGAATGGACCGGTTTGATATAACCGTGTCACAGAAAACCGACCTAAAGTGGCAGCTTTCGCGTCTTGTTCGGTGAGTGAGATATCCGGAGGCCCAATTCCCCCCTCTCCCTTCATTTCCCTTTATTTCCCTCCCTTTAGGTTGGCAACGCACCCTTGATCCTTTTTGTGTCTTGGGTGTACATGGGCGGTGGAGATCACTTACCATCAGGTGACCTATCTTTTCGTTTGCCAGCCTCTGCTATAAAAAAATACTACGCATAACATAACATAAGATAAGCTCACGCCTGTATCCCCGAAGGGGTAGGCAGAGGTGCACTAGCGAACTAGAACACCATTTCGCCGAGATTAGTTCCGTCCCAGATGTGATCGGGGGCGAGCCTATCGCCATATCGGGCACAAATTCCAGACTCCGGGCTGATATGGAAAAATCCAATATCACTTTTACTACGCATAATCTGTATTATAAATCAACCTTTAAGCGTGAAACAATATAAACCACTAAATTCATACAATATAAGCAGAGAATGCTCATAGCATTAAGTCCGCGTTTATACCTTGTGTATATCAAGTGTAAATAAATAAATAATAATATTAGCCCTGTAATATTACTGTCCTACTGCTGGGCACGAGCCTCCTCTACTAATGAGAGGGGTTAGGCCTTAGTCTACCACGCTGGCCTAATGCGGGTTGGTAGACTTCACATATCCTCGAATTTCTTGTGGAGAAATTCTCGGGTCTGCAGGTTTCCTCACGATGTTTTCCTTCACCGTTATAGCAAGCGATATTTCACAATGAAAACACACTTAAAAGTCAGAGGTGTATGTTCCATTTTGGGGTTGGTCTCGAACCTCCGACACTCGTCTCGGCAGTCTGTACCACACCCAACTGAGCTATCGCTGCTATCAAATATAAAAAATGTCTCAAATGTAAGGTACAGAGGTCGAGTCAAAGTTGAGATATTACATCACCTTTGTATTTCATCTAGATATTATTTCGTGTCTAACGGGGCGTTAAAGTGTTGCCTTTAAACTAGGGAGAGGAGGCGACAATCATTTGATCTTTATCGATAATATTATATTTTCTTTATCCTCGTTAAGTAAGAAGAATCAGTTTTAATTATAAAATACCAGAAAGCTCTGCTATGAGTTATTTGTAAATAGGTAAGATTATTTAGCGCGATGTTATAAATAAAGCGTGTAAAAAACGGGTAAATTCATCATTATCAAATAAAATAATCACTATTCCTTGAATCGGTGATCGGCGTGGCTATTACCTTTATTATATTTTCTCAATACAGTTTATAAGGATTTATTTTTATTATTTTAAGTTATTACAATTCAATTATTCTGAAATAATTAATTTGTTTTTTTTTAAACGCGCTGTTTTTGAAAACCACGGCACCGATTGAAAATATTTTCACTATTCGAAAACTAAACTATCCCTGCGGGACTTTATTTATCCGCGGAAAGGACTTATCACGAGAGGACAGACACGAATAATAATAATAATAATAGGTAGTACATAATATTTGCTAAATAAAATATCAATGTCACATGCCCATATCTCTATTCTTAAACTATGAATACAGTAAGCAGTCGGCACCATTTAGATAGGCTACCAAAATAACATAGGTCTTTGGGACGACGTTAGCTTTGATTGAAGCGAGGCCTAGCTTACGTAAGCCTAAGCCCCACAGATAAGCACTTGAGGATTTTAGTAGGGTTTTATAGTAAAAATACAAAACGTAGAAAAACGCAATTCGGGTTATAGACTTTATATAGTAGATACTGGCAAACGAGCAGATGGGTCAAATACAAAAATAATCATGTGTGCGTTGCCAACCTTAAAGGAGGGAATGGAAGGGGAGGGAAAGGGGATTGGGAAAGTGAGGGGGGGTAATGGTCATCGGAAATCTTACTCAACGAACGGACCGCGACAGTAAGCTGCCACTTTATAGCGGTTTTCTATAAGACTGTGGTATCAAACCAGTCGAGCCTATTCGTGCTGTAGACGTTACTGTCTACAACTTGGTTCTTCCACGCAAAATCTTATCCAATGACAAAATACCACGCTATGACATCTATGCTACATTTGCACTTTGGCATAGAGACGTAATCTTTCTTAAAACCCTTATCCCATACACCCTATTATTACCTCCCTGGTGCCCTATGATTACGACTCAGTGCATGCCTGTACTCGCTCTCTCTATGCAAATAATGGAAGCTGAAAGCCTTGTAGATTATACGTTGTATCGCCAAGTGCTACGCCTGCATGACGGTTGCATGCTATTTCGGTAGGGAAGAAGTTTTGAGATGTCTGATGAGTTATGTCACCTGATTTAAGTGGTGTGGTTTAAAAGGATTCGTTTATTATATCGTGCAAATATGTTACTTTTGCATCCAGCGACTTCCTGCGACATTTATCAGGTCGTCGGTCCACCTTGTCGCTGGATGCAGGCGGCTTCCAACAGGTCGATCTGGAAATCTTTGGGGGAGGCCTATGTTCAGCAGTGGACGTCCTATGGCTGATGATGATGATGACGACGATGATGATGATGTTACTTTTGATATTTTGAGCTCATTTGACTCTAAACGTATTTGTACCATAATAATGTAGATATTTGTCATCATGTTTGTTCGATATGATAGATAACTTAACCTTATCTTGATGTCAACCACCCTCGGGGGATCCAATTCCAAGCAAATCAAATTTGAAAAATCACTTTGCCCGACATGGGAATCGAACCCAGGATCTCCAGCTCCACAGCCCATATATGCTGCCACTAGACTAAGGAGGCGATTATACACTCATCAACCTTTTGTTTTAATAATTAATGAAATGGTTTAATGAAACGTACCCCGAACACAATCTACCGTGAACAAAAAAATCATAACCGTTCGAACAATTAAACGCGGATTTTTCCACCGAAATCCTTTAGCGTTTTGTTTCGAATGAAAAATACCGTGGATTAGTCACGAGTGAATTAATTAATAAAGGCTAAACAAAGGGGCTTGGCTGCAAGACCATATATTAACGCTCACAATGGGTGTGTGCACTGAAATGAAATAATGCGATGCTCCAACCCCAGTCACCTTTGTTTGAGAGTTCGTTATTTCTGTGATATCATTATCTAGTATTGTGTTATTATTTGAATGTCGTTTAATGATCGTGTGCGTATCGTGTGAAAAGTCTTGGCATTATTTTCGGCCGACTTCAAAAATGTAGGAAGTCCTCAATGCGTCTGTATTTTTTTATATTCGTAAGCCTAATACACGCCAAAGTCGCCGACCCCCCGACACGACCCGGCCGTATATAAGTTTAGCGACTTCTAAGGACTAAAGCCGCCAGCAAGCCTGCCGAAGAAGTTGCCGACATAAGCCGGCGGGTCGGCGACTTTGGTGTGTATTGCCATCAATATAATATACTCTAGATGCACAGTTCTTTGCAAATATCCTCCTAAAAAGTGGCCCCAAGAATAAAACAAAGAAAAAAATGCCAAGTTTTAATTAAATCAACACAAATATAACCCTAAGCACGTGTAATAAAGTAGCTTTTTAAACGAAATGAGCAAGCGTTCTTAAATTTGAATTTTGAAATTTAGAATTCCATCGGCGTCGGACTGTATGCAAAACGAGTGCTTGAGCACTCCTTTGCTATCCCATTTTCCGAGCGTCAACTGTGCATCTAGGTAAATAATATATCGATGTGTATTGCCCATAACGCGATATCCGCCAAATGTGGATCGATTTTCAAGGATTTTTTGTGCTCGATAAAGATTCTTCCAAGAGTGGTCCCATATTAATTTAGTCACGTTCAGATAAGTTTTAAAGTCTGTCCGTTAGTTATTATTATTTCATCCACCAGCCCTTATCCTTAAACTATTTTTTACGGAGTTTATCGCGATTTGTTTTGTGTATATTTTATTTTTAGTCCCGACGTTTCGAAAGCTTTACAGCCCCCGTAGTCACAGGTATGACTAAGGTGTCAGTTGTCCAAAATGTTAATGTTACAATATCCTACCTTCATTTTAAAAATGTATTTAAAATTATAAAACATCGCAGTACGAGCTCACGGTGTCTTGAGGTCTCAACAGAATCCGTAAAACGTTTATTTCAAACATAAGAAATTACTTTTTGTGACTTTTACTGTTTGTTACTTTGTTTTACTTTTTTTACTTGCCTAACCCCAATTCCCTCTGAGGGATCTAGTCACAGGTGAATCATATTTTATAAACACTTTGTCCGACATCGGATTTGAAGCGTGTACCTACCGGTATCAGACAGCCCATAAACGCTGTCAATAAGCAAATAAAGTTGGTAACAATATTAAAACCATTTAAAAAGTTTCTTGGAAATATTATTTTATCACAATATGCCATTTAAAGCCTAGATGCACGTTCCCAACAAAAACAAACTTGAATTCTAATAACATTCAAATGTAAATGCTGAACATAAGACGCGATGTAAATCAACATAACCACGTGCGCTTGAATAAAATATAAGTTATGTTGTGTGTTATTGAGATACGACTTCAGTAGCAGCTTGTTTAGACATTTTTCACTATACTTTATTATATTAAATGTATGTGTCTGATATATATTTTTTATGAAGATATTTGCCCGCAGCTACGCCCGCGTAAAACTTTCATCCCCCGTTACACCCCTTTAGCGGATGAGGTTCCAAAAATCCTTTTTTAGTACTCTCCTACGTCATAACAGGAAACCGTGTGAAATAAGAATGTTAGATGTGCATAGAGACTTTGGCTTGATGTAAAATTATCACGGACAATACTGAAAAGTATTTTAAAATTAAAATTTTGCAAATGCAAAACATAGTATAAAAAATGATTAGGTGTTATCAGTAGTTGTACGGAACTTTTAAAAAAGTAGTTATTTAAAAAAAAAAACTTTGGGGTTATGTGATTTTTATATACTCCGATATTACACCTATAGTAAAAAGCAGCAATAGCGCAGTTGGTACGTATTGCTGAGACGAGTGTCGGATATTCGACACCAACCCAAAATTGGAGCATACACCTCTGCAGTCCTACGTTAAGTATATTTTCTTTGTGAATTATCGCTTGCTGTAACGGTGAAGGAAAACATCGCGAGGAAACCTGCATACCCGAGAATTTCTCCACGTGAATTTCGAAGGCATGTGAAGTCTACCAACCCGCATTAGGCTAGCGTGGTAGACTAAAGCCTAACCCCTCTCATTGGTAGAGGAGGCTCGTGCTCAGCGGTGGGACAGTAATATTACACGGCTAATATTATACACTTATAGTACCTTAGGTAGGTACCCAATATGTTGATATAAACGCAAAACCTAACCCCACTGGTTTTATATATATTTTTTTAACAGAATAGAAGTCACTGAACGGGACTTCTATTGTATATACTTTCTTTTCTAAATAGAGTTCCTGGAATATTAAAGTTCTATAACAATAATTGGTAAATGGTAGGATTTTATATAATCATTCACGTGTTTAACTAACCTGTTCAGTTCATTTTAAATATTGAAGTCATGAAAGCCAAAAGTTGGCATTCTTCTTTCACGTAGTTTCAGCTGTACCAACGCTGATACGTTAGTCAGTCTGTTTCTTCTTTTATATTTATAGACGTCTATTTCAGAGAATGATAACTTTAACTTAAACGGTTAAATAAATTAAAATAACTATTGTCCTGAGGTTTTGGGTTGGTGTCAGGTCGGGCGAAGAGATATCGGGTTTTACTAGGCTCGCCACCTATCACATCTGGGATGGAAACAAAAACAGAACAAATAGTAAAGTAATAAAATTACTAGTTTGGTATAAATAGTACGTTAAATTAGTGAGAGAAAATTAAGATAGTTCATAAAGCCGGCACTCCGCAAGGACGCCCTTTAGCTAATTATGTTTTATGGGATAGGGATCCCCCTTGGGCTCGTGTCTGCCCTGCCTCATCGTTTAGGGAAGAATTATATTCGACATCAAAAGTAAGGTGAAATGAAAAGAATTATGGGACGATGGGTTAGGAAAGTTTTTTTTTATAGCAGAGTATGAAGGTTGGTTTAGGTTTTATATATGGAGGTTTTCAAATATATAATATATATATTTGACAGCCTCTGTGGCGCAGTGGGCGAGTAGCCGGCTGTGAAGCGAGAGGCCGCGGGTTCGATTCCCGCATTGAGCCAAATGTTTGTGTGGCCCACATATATTTGTTTCAAGTCTGGGTGTTGAGACCGCGCGTCTCTCATAGTCTCTGACACCCACGACGCAGGTTATACCTAGTGCAGGGTCAGGACTAGTTGTGTGACTGGTGTGTGTATTTATTATTATTTATTTATTTATACGAACACATTTATATTGAAGGTAGAGTAGGTACAGTAACAAATCACCCTATCACTAATAGTTCGCTACATCGGTCGATTGGCTTGTTGGAGTTGGTTAACATGATTCTGTGTTATCGCAGCGATGTCCTGCGGCGATCCGACGCGTGGCTATCTGTACTGCCGGAACATTACAGCACTTTGACATCATTGGCGTATAAACTCTATTGAGAGTTGAAGATCGACTAGTTATTAGTTATGTACATGCAAGCTAAGCTAATCCACGAAACACAGAAAACCGAAGTAAATTGGCAGCTTCCTGTCGCAACCCCATCCATTTTTTCCTTCTAGGTTGACAACGCACTCATGATTCTTTTTGTGTCTTGGGTGTCTATGGGCGGTGGAGATCACTTACCATCAGGTGACCCATCTGCTCATTTGCCAGTGTCTGCTATAAAAAAAGAAAGATCAGCGGTAGCCTAGCTAGTTTTGAATTCGAATTGTTATGAATTAGGTTTTTTGAAAATTTCAGCTCAATCCTTCGCCTAAATGTCTATGTAAACAATTTTCTATAAATAATCAACAGATACGTGAAATAATAACAACAAAAATTTTAAACCTGCCTCGGTGGCGTGGTTATATTTCGGTACGACCACCGTCCTGAGGTCTCGGGTTCGATTCCCGGGTCGGACAGTGATATTAGATTTTTCCATATCAGTTCGGAGTCTGGAATTTGTGCCCGATATGGCGATAAGCTCGCCCCTTATCACATCTGGGACGAAACTAAGCTCGGCGAAATGTGGGTGTTCTAGTTCGCTGGTGCACCTCTGCCTACCCCTACGGTGATTAGGCGTGAGCTTGTATTAAAAATTATAAACATTGCTTGTACTGCATAGAGAGCAGAGCAATTGCAGGATATCCTACAGACTGGAAAGCCACTTCCTAGCATTTGAGCTCAAACGCACTGTAACGCACATCCGTAGACGCCGCGCTGGCTTTAAAAGGACTTATATAAAAAGTCACGATTTTAAAATGTCTTGCTTTTTGCATAATATATGTATAAGTACCTGTTACTAATAGTTAGAACACCGATCAAACAAGATTTTCTATCATTATTAAGACAAGTATTTAATATTAGTCACCTGATTGGCTTAGTGGCAGCATATAGGGGCTGTAAACCAGATGGTTGGATTCTCTGAGAGACCAGATCAATGTGATTTTTCTATCACAATTGGCCCGGGACAGGGTATCTCAGAAGAGGTTGATGTCAGCCAGGCAGCTCGTCGTAAAAACATAGCCAAATCCTTTCTGTAATATGAAGTGAATGGTAGTGTCGGCCGATGACGTCCTAGACGTACCTTTAAGAACCAAATTGGCGATCTCCTGAAAAAGGGCCAAATAAGGAGTTTTCGTAACCGACGAGCGTGAATGAAAAGACTGATGACTGTGGAAGAAGCGAAAGAAGTGTGTTTGAACCGAAGCAATTGGCGCTCCTTAGTCTCTGCCTACCCCAACGGGAAATAGACGTGAGTTTATTTTATGTATCCTTTCTGTAATATGCTTGAGAGAGTGTGTTGCGCTGACCCTGTATTGGAAATTAAGAAAAAGAAGAAAAAAATAAGTTAAATCTTTTAGCTAATCCGTACATGAATTAATCTTCAGAAGTATTTTACAATATTCACCATGTTACCCTCTACACGCAGACATGAGGTAGCTGTTAGTTCCACACAAGAAGCTAGATGGCGATGTGTCAAGCTTACGTTGACTAGGCATAGATGGCGCTAGTCAATTATTTGAAGCTAGGGAAAATTAATGCTGAGCACATACGTTAGGATTGGATTACTGTCGTGAACTTGCATGAAATTACTCTAGACAATATCAAAAATGTACAAAATTTAATTAAACAAAAATTGAAAAATAGTCATCAAAATTGAACGCAATGGGCCTTAGGGCTACTTGCAGCGCTGTTACTAATCTAGATAATACCTAAACTCGATTTATCTTACAGCTCATTTCTATATTTAAATAGAAATTTGGGATAAATAGATATTTATCTTAGTGTTTCAAGCTGCCCTTACTTATAAAACATTTTCGTTTATCTCATCTTTAAAAATAAGTTGTTACTTTTTCCTTGCGTCACATTATTTAAAAAATGATTAATTCATCATAAGCTCACGCCTTTATCCCCGAAGGGGTAGGCAGAGGCGCACAAGCGAACTAGAACACCCACATTTCGCCGATCTTGGTTCAGTCCCAGATGTGATAGGGGGCGAGCCTATCGCCATATCGGGCACAAATTCCAGACTCCGGGCTGATATGGAAAAATCCAATATCACTTTGCCCGACCCGGGGATCGAAACCGAGACCTCAGAACCGTAGTCGTACCGAAATACCACCACGCCACCGAGGCAATAAAAAATGATTGTTATTAAATATAAGAAGCACTTAAATATATTTATTAGGAATGAGCAATAAAGTTAATAATAACTACAAACCAAGACATTACAACAATCACTTTTCTATAAACAATCCCCTGCCACATAAAAAAGCCTATTAAAACATAAAATTTAACAAAGCTGCTCGATTTCGGATAAAAACCCGAGCCCGTTACGGGCATACAATTGTTATTAAGTTATACGCGGTTGGAACGGCCGGCTCGCCATAAACTTGACTATTAAGAAACACAGTTTAACTCTTATTAACCACTGGGTCCATAGTTGATGTCTCATGCAGTAGGTTACGAGAATAATGTGATATTTTTACTATTTATTTATTTTCAGGGAACATATGGTGATACAAAAATAAAGCTATACAAAACACTATAAACCAATTACATGTTTCCACAGATAGGTATAATAGTATAATAGAGATATAGATAATATATATATACACATATAAGTAGAGCGCTTTCATTATATAATACAAATATACACATTGACATACATCGGTACTATCGGTAGAGATGTTATGTGTAGAGACTGGCAAACGAGCAATTGCTTACGTGATGATAAGTTATCGCCGCTGCCCATAGGCTAGTGGCGAAAGGGGGATTTTTCAAAAGAAAAGCGAAATACACTTTTTTCTTCTATTCCATTTAAATTTGGAATAGGCTTAGAAATCGTGTTGCAAGGACCTTTTGCCACTGCTTTATTTTTTATTTAGTGCGAGCAAGCAAATTTAACGAAATTTGCAAAGAGTTCGAGATAGATTCATTTACAACAAATTTTTCCACGGCAAGACGGTTGCTAAGCCTATCTTTCTTTCTGAAATAACTTGGCATTAAGGCTTGTAACAGGGTGATGATCTCCATAATACTATAATATCTTTTGTATACGTTTACCAATTAAATTACCTGCCCGTGAAAACCGTTAAATGGCAATTCGTTTATTAAGCTGTTACCTATTTAGTTATACTTAGCTGTAGGTTTTCCGAGAAATAAATAAATTATTTGAAACACTTTTACATAATGATATGTACAGGCAGACTTAATACCTGAGGCATTCTCTACCAGTCAACCTTTGTGTGGTGCAGAAAATTTCAGCCGAATCAGCTTTAGACACCGACGATATTTAAAGATCATGATCATGTGAATCATGTTACTAACGTAATGTACTGTGAAAATCGTGTTTCACATACGTCATGCGTTCATATCCACAGCCATATAAGTACGCCTCTACAAAAAAATTTGTCAAAATTTTCAAGTCCCGTAATTTTAATATTAACATATTAACATATTTTCGTTTTCAATAAAAATCACGCAGTTAACAGAGGTCGAAATTCGTGCCCAATAAGACAAAATGCACGAAAGGCATAGTATCTCACGACGGAAATTATTTCGGCGGAACATGAGTAGTCTACTTCTCTCTGGATAAGAGTTGACTCTTTGTTTGCCGCCCTACTGTGTCTCTTATGCTCGCGGCCGCCTACCGCTCAATAAGTTCCAATTCTGTTGGTAAACCGATTAAGCGTATACCTGGAATTGAACAAGCTGCAGTGAATGTCGTTATACTCTTGCATGGCACGATACACTACATCTGGATGCTTTTAGTTAGCAGAGTTGGTTTGGACAAGCTATTAGTTTGTGGCCAGAGTTGCTTTGTAGTATGGACAAGCTATAAGTTTGTAACAGAATCTCTATTAACGTTTGATTGCATGTCAGTTACAACAGTTGCTTGTTGCAGGGTGTTTTGGTGGAGGATATGAGGGCTAGTGGTCTGATGGTGGAAGATGCTTGGAACCAGGCGTAGTGGAATCGTTTAAGTGGGAAGGTGGATCGTGTTATTAGGCCGGGATAACGTCAGGCAGAAAGAAAAAAGGTGTCTCGGAAATTACCTCATGTTTCAGAAGAAGCATCAACAAACTTAGCCGTAGGTTCATCGAATACATAGAAGGGACAAATCCGTTATCTCAATAAGTTTCGTTTCTTTTCAGCTAAAACATTAATACATACATAAGAACATGCCTCTATCCTCGAAGTGTTACGCAGAGGTTTTTCTCTAGTTCCCAAAAGAACTAGAACAGCCACGTTTCTTCGAGCTTCGCCATATCAGGTATGCCTGACCATCAGACTGCGCAGACCAGAACGCAGTAGAACTTTACCCGACCCGGGGGTCAAATACGAGACCTCAGGGTCAGGTTCAGGGCTGTGAAGTGAGGGGCCGTGGGTTTGATGACCGTACCGAGACAAATGTTTGTTTGACCCACAGATATTTGTTTCCAGTCTGAGTGTTGTGAGACCGAAAGTCTATCGCTGATTCTAATAACCACAATACAGATTATACTTAATGTGGGGTCGGGACTATGTGTGTTACTGTTGTGTGTATTTATTTATTTACTTAAACAATACAACTAGCCACCTAGACAGTCATCGGTAGTCTTTTAGCTAAAAGGGAAGATGAGTCTCAAGATACTAACATCGTATACGTGGCTAGGGTCCAAGGAAGCAGGCAGTGAAATGACTAAGTGACGAGGCAGATTTAAATTTATTCCAACACTTAGTGCATGCAAATTTGAGACCATAACTTAGCCGCGCTAGGCTGCTACTGCGAGACGATCTTATCTACAGAATGCTGAGGATTAGTAGAAATTGACTTTATTTACGAAGATATAGTTGTTTCTAGTATTTTTCCGACATGTTTAATGTTGCTTTTATGATTATTATTAGAATTTTTGTGGAAAACTAATACATAACTTAACATAACATAACATAAGCTCACGCCTGTATCCCCGAAGGGGTAGGCAGAGTTGCACTAGCGAACTAGAACACCCACATTTCGCCGAGCTTAGTTCCGTCCCAGATGTGATAGGGGGCGAGCCTATCGCCATATCGGGCACAAATTCCAGACTCCGAGCTGATATGGAAAAATCCAATAGCACTTTGCCCGACCCGGGGATCGAACCCGAGACCTCAGAACCGTAGTCGTACCGAAATACCACCACGCCACCGAGGCAGTCGGTAAAACTAATACAAATTCAGTGATAGCTCAGTTAGGAGCGGTAAGAACTGCCAAGAAGAGTATTGAAGATTGGAAGGTATTGTACACCCCGTCTGTTATCTTCTTACTATTCTTCTCCATCCAATGGTTGCCGGGAAGAGATTGCTTTTAGCAATAAGGCCGCCATTTGTGGCACAGTTTTTTATGTTGTTTAGTGTTACCTGTTTTCTATGTGTGTCAACAATAAAGAGTAACTTATCTATCTATCTAAGATCCGAGACCAACCCCAAAAAAAACATGCACTTCTAAATTATCTATGCTTAGTGTTCATTACAAATTATAGTTTTCTTTAACGGCAAAGGAAAACATCGTGAGCAAACCTCCATACCTGAGACTTTCCAAAAGAATTTCGAATTTCTGGACCTGGGTAAATCGTGTTAGAAAAACACTCGCCTGACCTGGGGTTCAAAACCAGGACATCTCGATTCACAGCCAATATGCATTGCTACTGGACTAAGAAGACGATTTGATTTAAGTCTTGACTTGGAGTAAATCCAAAAACGCTTGCGTTTTATACCCAACAGCTGAATATTTTGTATCTAGAGACGTTTTATCTCGCTTCGTAAGATATCACATTGAAGACGCTTTAAATCATTCCGTTCCAGTTTAATTTAAAAGTACATTTTAAGGTCTATTAAAATAAATCTTTACCAGAGTATCAGTCACCAAATATTTGTAACCTCTACATGAACATACATAAGCTCACGTCTGTATCTCCAAAGGGGTAGGCAGGGGCGCACCAGCGAACTTGAACACCCACATCATTTTGTATATTCTGGTGAACAATGAAGATTTTAAATAAATAGTCCCGACCCCACACTAGGTATAACCTGTATCGTGGGTGTCAAAAACTATGAGAGACTTTCGGTCTCACAACACTCAGACTTAAAACAAATATCTGTGGGCCACACAAACATTTGCCTCAATGCGGGAATCGAACCCGCGGTTTCTCGCTTCCGCCGGCTACTCGGCTAAATAATCTATTTATCATGCTACAATTGTTTAATGACGGCTATTATTATGCTCAAATTCTAATCAATTTGATAGGTTATGGAACACTGGGGGGTTACCACCACCT
The DNA here is from genome assembly GCA_036417725.1 of Clanis bilineata. Lineage (NCBI taxonomy): Eukaryota > Metazoa > Arthropoda > Insecta > Lepidoptera > Sphingidae > Clanis > Clanis bilineata. Next base: position 14,413,667 of record CM071154.1, on the reverse strand, counting down.
CTTATAGCAGTATTATTATAGTTTTACTTGTACCGATTCCCATACAAAACAAACGAAGAACGATTTTAATAATACTACTATAAGAGGTCGTGGTAACCCTGTTGAATAAGGCTTTAAGCCTACTTATATTTCCAATATAATCCCACAAATATCATAGAAAGCTTTTAAAAATAACAGAACTTCATAATATAACTGTAGTTGACATTTTGGGAGGTTTATGACCATAGTTGTAAATTCCAAATGCCTCCCTGTGCAGACTACGATAACAACGTAATGCACAAAATTAGCACAATAATGCTACAATAGTTCAAACATAACGAGTGGCCTGGCTCTTCATACATCATATTAGTTGATAAGCTTTGTTATACACAAATTAGAATGCAGAAACAGGAGTCGACTAAGTCATGTTGAAACTTATTCATTTTTATGTCCTAAATAGATAGATAGGATAGGATATAGATAGAAAGTTTATTTTGACTACATACACGTACACACATACACAATTCAAAATACAGTAGCTAATATAACAATATAAATTGGAAAGACATATTAATATAAATAGATATATTGTAGCCACAATCAGGCCCCAGCTCAACTATCTGCTTTTAATCACGAACTTACATAAAATTAAAAACTTAACTGACTGACTTCCAATTTACCGATCGTGACCAAATTTATATGGGACCACCCTTGAAATAAGCTCTATCGAACACAAAAAGAATTTTGAAAATCAGTCCACATTTGGCGGAGATATCGAGTAACATACATAAAAAAAATAGAGACGAATTGAGGACCTCCTCCTTTTGTGGAAGTCGGTTGAAAAAAGAAGGACACCATCTCGCCTATACTTAAACGGACGTCACAGAGAAGCCACGCACACAAACGCGCCTAACACACGCTACGCACACATTAACACTCATAACACGCTCAGTCGCCGCCATTACGTGTCGATAGATCGAATGGACCGAAAACCCTGCTTCACTTTTAATGTTGCTAGCGTTCCGTCCATCTTTTTTACGTCTTGATCCCAATATGGACTTTTCTAGTAAGGTCGGAATATAAGTAGATGGATTACCTGTGAAACGAGAGGCTGTAAGTTCGATTCCCGCACAAAGACAAATGTTTGTTATTTGTTTCGGATCTGGGTGTTTTGGAACCGTGAGTCTCTAGTAGCTCCTGATACCTATGATACAGATTATACCTAATGTGGGGTCGGGACTATTTATTAAAATCTTCATTGTTCACCAGAATATACAAAATACAAAACACTAACATAATGTGTTGGGTGATATTCTAAAAAAAAATAATGTTAATGAAAAAAGATTTCGAAATTACGAAAAATCTATCACTCCACTGAATTTTACACATACACTCGCTAGTTGGAGTATAAAACCCATACGAAGAAGTCACAAGAAAGAGCGTGAGCGCTAGATGTAGTGTACAATGCTTTAGCTGCCCGGTGCTTTGAAAGGCGATTTACAGTCTGTCCGTGCAGCATTCATTAATCTGGCACGACAGACCGTGATGAACTACCTGACAGATGTGTGTCGAATGTTTTCTGAATTCTAGAACATTACCACGTTTCATTCAGATGGCATTGGTGCTAAAATGAGGAATTAACATAACATAACCACACGCCTGTATCCCCGAAGGGGTAGGCAAAGCCGCTTTAGAGCACTAGAACATCCACATTTCGCCGTTTACAGGCATGTTGCAAAAAGGATTTGGCTTAGATTTACGTCCGGCCTAGGTATGTTAGGTAACATAACATAAGCTCACGCCTGTATCCCCGAAGGGGTAGTCAGAGGCGCACTAGCCAACTAGTACACCCACATTTCGCCGAGTTTAGTTCCGTCCCAGATGTGATAGGGGGCGAGCCTATCGCTATATCGGATACAAATTCCTACCTCACGTCAACCCCCTCTGGGGGATCCAGTCCCGGGCAAATTAAATTAGAAAATTCGCTGTACTCGACCTGGGAACCAAACTCTCTCGGTTCACAGCCCATATTATGCTGCCACTAAACCAAGGAGGCGACTAACATGTTTAATGACCCCAATTAACACCAATACGGTTTATAGCCGCAAAACATCAAAGTGAATACGAAAATGCACAAAATACAGGAACGAAACCGAACAAAAGCGTACCCAAAGAGTCATATCTCTTTTAGTCGGAAATTTCTATATAAATGTCACATTTCCAGCTTTTCCGCGACTGTCCGCTTGTTGCCGATTCTCTGTGTAACGACTGGACGAATTTGAGAGGCTTTTAGTCTTTCAGTACGAAAAATAGCAAAATGGAACACGTGCGTCTGTGATACTCGATGTAAAACTGTATGGATTTGTATAGCTGATGAAATAATCCTCTGAATGCATGTCTGACCACGCACTGTGAAGGGTTCCGATGCAGGGATAAAAATTCAAATCAAACGTTGTTCTTTGATAATATGATAATTCAAATTCTATTTTCAAAAACTTAACACATCTTGTTCGAACTAATTTTCATTGAAAGTAAATAAAGCGTATAATAAGTTTAAAAACTTAACGGACCGACTTCAAATCCGATCGTGACCAAATTTATATGGGGTTACCCTTGAAATAAGGTCTATCGAACACAAAAATAATTTTGAAGACCGGTCCACATTCGGCAAAGATATTGCGTAACATACATACAAAATTCAGAAGAATTGAGGATCCTCCTTTTTGGAAGTCGGTCGAAAAAAAAGGGCTGTGACATACGGACAGTCATAACGAAATTATAAAGGTTCCGTTTTTGCCATTTGGCTACGGGACCCTGAAAAACCGAACTAAAGATCGAATGTCGGTTTTTTAGAGAATTCAATAGTCTAATTTACTCACCTAGGCTCGCAGTGTCTGCTTAATTTCTGATATCAAATGATCTCTGGGATAATCACTAATCACTTCACAACTCCACACCCACACCCACGCACACATAGACACATCACACACGGTACAACAGCAAGTGAAAATTCACATCCCGAACTAGATTTTATTTTAGCTCTAGAACACTCGCAGATTTGTTTACACAAAGATGGCTAAAGCAGCGTACCAGCGTTCAGTACCAATGTTCATACACTTAAGGTCGCCTTCTGTTGTTTAAGACCGCCTTAACTGTCAAAATTGTATGGGAAAAATGAATGTAAGAAGCTGTTAAAGTTGATTAGCGTTTGACCATTCGGGCGTAAGGTAAGCGTGTTTTCAAATAATGTTGATCAGTAGCCCGAGCACGAAAAACTAATGTAAATGTAAATGTATTCGAGTTCTGCGCACTGATGACGTTTGGTTAATATTTCATACAAATTTCATAGGCGCGCATCGAGTTCGAATACATTTACGGTTTTCAGAAATTTTCCTGCTCAGGCCACAAGTGTTTAAAGCGCGGTAAGAAAATTCAGCCCGACCAAGTTTCTTTGGGCGTATGGCCACTATTTTCTCATTCACATGTTAAAAAAAATAGAGCCTCGTTAGTTTGTTTTTAATTTAAATAAATAAATAAATAAATACACCCAACAGTCACACACCTAGTCCTGACCCCACACTAGGTATAACCTGTATCGTGAGTGTCAGAGACTATGAGAGACTTTCGGTCTCACAACACCCAGACTTGAAACAAATATCTGTGGGCCACACAAACATTTGTCTCAATGCGGGAATCGAACCCGCAGTCTCTCGCTTCACAGCCGGCTACTCGCCCACTGCGCCACACACACATCGCGACTTCTTGTTTAATATACTACTTGATTTCACTAAAATTGCACCGACTAGTCACGACGATGATCAACACCGACTGAAAGGCGAGGGTATGTGTATAAATATTAACTTCACAACTACCCTCACAAAAGCAGGTAGTAAAAGTAAACTTTCATTATATAACCACGAAAAATGTATTAAAATCGTAATTAATTATAATGAATGTAAAGAATAAACACCAACGCCTGGCGTCACTCCCCATTCCCTACTCCGATTAGACGCTAACGATATTCCATTTTTAAATTGTGAAAATATGTAATTTTCTTTTTTAAATGGCAATGAAATGGCAATGACGTGCTACGTTCAGCACGATGTAAAGGTGAAAAATTATATTAGTTTCTAATTAATAATTGATTACAAATAGTTAATTATAATAACATAGTGCTATATTGCCGGGTATCGGCTACAGACCAACTATATAATTGGGGAAAGGAGAGGGAGTAGTTTTCTAAAAGCTATCGATGTTCCATATTCAAATTCTTTTCTTTTTGAAGTTATAATTCTTTAGGCGCGTTATGAAAAAATGATGAGAGTGAAATTTTCAGATGCGCGCGCATCTGTGACACAAAATTAACAGTATGAAGTTGTCTACAGTATGAAGCTGTCTGCTTAACCGCTCATTAAGTCTCGAAAAAAAAGCTACCAACAAAATAGAAATTGAACCTCGATATTAGTCGCGCATGTTGGTACGCTCGTCACCTCTGATCACTGTTTTCATATTTATCAACATGTTTCTAGTTTATACATTCACAACACGTGTTTTAGTTTCATACAAGTGCGAATTATATATGTGCCAATAAATTATATTCAGTAGTGATTTAAATTGAATATTTTGATTGATATTACTTACTATTTGTGAATATTAGTGAAAAAAATTGTGCTTATATACTTTTTCAAGTGCTCCAATATAATTGAGGTTAACTATCCGTATGTATTATTTATTGATATCAATTAATGACAAAGAAGTATAACTTCTCACGCGCGTACGTAAGTACACGCACCCATTTTTTTTTTTTTAATAATGTAGCATGGCGTAAGAAGTTGAATTTGAAGGATTATATTTTTTTATTACAGTAGAGACTGGCAAACGAGTAAATAGTCTCTACCGTTGTAGGAAATTGTAAAAGGGTTAATTATTGAGCCCCTTGGATTGGAATTTAGGTGCTGGTAATAAAAAGTCGAGCAGTGCTGTAAAAATGTAACTTGCTGTATTCAATGCAAAGATGGAAGAAGGGAACCGGAAGGAACTTAAAAGTACATAGACAATTCTAAACTTAACATTAGTTATCATAGACACAATCCACAGATAATGACGTGTTTTAATAAATTCAATATTGATTTAATGTTGGTGTTGCCAACATGTTGCCCGGGGAAAAGAATATACAATCTATTAAATAGTCACGGGCGGCTCGGCCTCCGATGGCCCATACGCTTATGTAACATATATATGTACCGCCTCCGACGGGTTAAACAACAGTGCAAGAAAAATGAAAAATGAAATTGAAACAGACTTACAATTATGATCCAAGATTTGAGTTTATAACAATCAAAATCCATGGAATGAAATGAATTACAAACGCAATCACTAACCTAATTTGAGTAGGTACTCTTATAATGAAGACATTATATATAATTGAATATGTTGTAACAAAGTCAAAAACAAAACTAATTTGTCATAATGTTAAAGCTAATACAACATTACAACATTTAACATAAATTGGAAATTTTCTTAAAACCTAATTACTTTCCAATGGTAGCACACAGACTTTCATTACAGCCCTTTTATGTGTATTGCCATTGGAAGTTTTAACTTCAACTACCCTGACCTTACCATCCCTACCGGGATATGTATTAATTATTCTGGCTAAAGACCAGTACAAAGGTGACAAGTTATCATCTTTTAATATCACAAGTGATCCTATTTTAATGTTAGGCTGTACATCTTGCCATTTGGGACGCGATTGTAATAAATTTAAGTAATGTTTACTCCATACTTTCCAAAATGAGGTTCTCATTTCGTTGCAAATTTTCCAAAACTGAGAACATTTAAGTGCATTTACATGGGTATCTGGTAGAGAGTTTAAGGCCGTGCCGATTAAAAAGTGACCTGGTGTAATATAAGAGTAATCACTTATATCATTTGATACAGGCATAAGAGGTCTACTATTTAAAATAGCCTCAATTTGACACAATACTGTACATAGTTCTTCATAATTGAGAACAGACTTTAACAGTACCCTTTTGAGGTGGTACTTTACACTTTTAACACCAGCTTCAGCAAGTCCAGCAAAGACGGGAGAATAACAAGGTAAGAAATGAAAATTTATTCTTTTTTGAGAAGCAAACTCACAAACATGTCTTTGATGATTTACTGAGCCATGCAATTTATGTATTTCATTTAATTGAGTGCTAGCACATTTAAAAGTTGAAGCATTATCGCTGTAAATATCTGTAGGCATTCCTCTTCGGGATATGAATCTATTTAAGCATGCGATAAATGTTTCAGTTTTCAAATCAGAGGCTAGTTCTACATGTATAGCTTTGGTTACAAAACATACAAATATGCATACATAACCTTTTGTAATTATTGGTTTTCTAATTCTAGCAATTTTAAGCGGTATAGGGCCGGTATAATCTAAACCGACCTTTTGAAAAGGGCGACATACATTTACCCTATCATAGGGCAATGAACCCATTAATTGTTTGGAGGCTTCCGCTTTTAATCTAAAACATACCGTACACTTATGTAAGCTTTTCTTAACTTGTCTTAATGCACTAACAATCCAATACCTTTGCCTTATAGATGACAAAACAAGTTTAGGACCTGCATGGAAATTTTTTATATGTTCACTAGAAATTATAAGGTCAGCTACTCGTGAACCACGCGGCAAAATGATGGGATGCTTTTGCGAGTAAGAAATCGAAGCATTTTCAAGACGACCTCCAACACGAACCAAACCTTTGTCATCTATAAAAGGACATAGAGGCTTCAAATTAGTATTAGAAATGGCTTTGCCACATTTTAAAGCATGAATATCATCCAAAAGATGTATTTGCTGTTCATATTTTATAATTAATAACATTGAATGCTCAATCTCTTCGCTCGTTATATAATTAAGCTTATTCTTAGCTACTTTATCCCTTGCATTCTGACAAAAGCGTAGCACATATGCTAGTACCCTCTGCATTTTATTAATATCAGAAAACTTCTCCAAAAAATCCAGACATAAGATTTGTACCTCTGCAGCGGTGCAAAGCATAGCACTCAAACATGCGGAGCTGTCCTGGACTTCAGGTAAGCTTTGTGGGGGGCTAGATTGTAAATTTGGTTTGTACTCACGTGACTTTAGAGCTGGTGGTCCATTCCACCACAGCTGATTGTCAGCGAGGTCCTCCGGCGTGACTCCTCTGCTGAGACAGTCGGCAGGGTTCTCCGTAGAACTGATGTATGACCATGTGTATGATTGTGTAAGATGCAATATTGCCTTAACACGATTAGCAACGTATGCTTTAAGTTTATTAATGTTAGTTTTTAGCCAGGCAAGAACAATTTGTGAGTCTGAATGGAGAAAAACCTCCTGTACATGCAATTTAGTAGTTATTATCTCATAAATTTTGTTAATGAGCCTTGCAAGCAATAATGCGGCGTTAAGTTCCAGCCTAGGCACAGACAGGCTTTGTGAAATGGGATTTATTCTAGATTTCGAGCAAAGCAAAGAAAGTTTAACATTGCCAGCTGTATCGGCTATTCTTAAATAAATACAGCAACCATATGCAGTGGTGCTGGATGCGTCAGCAAACCCTATAAGCTGTATGCGATGCATGTCTTGTAAGCCTATGTACCGTTGTATAGGTATAGGTTTCATTGCAAGCAGACTATTATAAAAATCCTGCCATAGCTGAAAAAGCTCCTTACCAGGCGGTGAGTCCCAATCCAATTTAGCAAGCCATAGTTTTTGCATGATGACCTTTGCACCTACCACAACAGGACCAGCGAGGCCCAGGGGGTCATAGAACTTACTTATAAAGCTAAGAATTTCACGCTTGGATTGGGGCATTTTGTCCAAAGCTTTTGGATTAGAAACAATAAATGAATCTGAAAGTGTATTATAGGTCATGCCTAAAGTTTTTAATGATAAATCATTTTTTTGTAAATCAACCTCATCAAAATGATGTTGGTCTTGTGGGATATCTTGCAACAATTCTGCTGAGTTTGACACCCATTTATGTAACTGAAAACTTCCTAGCTCTAATAAGCTAATAAGCTGACGCTTGGCTTCTATTAAACCAGCTTTGGATTGATTTGAGTAAATTATGTCATCTACATAGGTAGAATTACTAATTATATCAAAGGCGATTGGAAATTCCTCTTTGTATAGATCGGCCAACAATTTTAAACATCTTGTTGCCAAGTAGGAGGAACTCTTTAAACCATATGTAACTGTATTTAGTTGAATGCATTTCACATGCTCCTTTGAATTGTCTCTCCATAAAATATTTTGTAAGGACTTATGCTCTGGATTCAACAAAATGTTTCTAAACATATTTTTTATGTCTGTTATGTAAAAGTGTTTAAATAATCTGAATAATAACAAAACATCTACTAGTTCCTTTTGTACTACAGGACCATTTAATAATAGGTTATTTAAAGAAGTTTTTGTATTGGTCTTCATGGACCCATCAAATACAACCCTACACTTAGTTGTCTTTTTGTCTAACCTGACTACTGGATGATGAGGCAGAAAGTACACTGGATCAGTTGTTAAATCATATTGACTGATATCAATGACGGTGCCATGACCCTGTTCAAGATACTCATCAATAAATTTTTTGTAAAGAATGTATAAGTTAGGGTCTTTGAAAAGCCTAGCTTCTAAATTATAAAATCTTTTTAGTGCTAAATGAAAAGAATCTCCTAAGGTTTCATTTATAGATTGTAATGGCAATTTAAGAGGCAAGACTACCTGAATTTGTTTAGTTTCAGAGTCCAACTTTACATTTTCAATGAAAATTTGTTCACATAAATCATGCTCTGCCTGTGCCTCTGAAAAGGCTTCAGGAACACTTTCTAATTTCCAAAATTTTTTAAGTGTATCATTTAAGTTGTCATCACAAGTATTACAGTGTAATGTGACTACTGGGTGAGTGTGAGCATGAAGTGTGGGAATATTGCCGGCTAATACATAACCAAATTTTGTATTTAATAATGGAGTTGCAGGTACTGGGCTGTCACTGCTGCCGCTACCGCCTTCTCCTTCATAGCTGGACTGAAGCACTGCCAGAGGCTCCGTTGGCAGCAATACCTGGAAAACAACATCAGCACCCAATAGAATGTGTATAATACTAGGTTCATTGAACCTTTTGTCAGCCAATACTAGATTTGGTGGCAAATTTAAGTTTTGTAAGTTAATAGGTTTTTGTGGTAATTTTGAAGTTATTTTATCAAGTATATAACACGTAATAGACATACTAAATTCTCGAGTTAATGAATGTACTTTTAAACTAACACTTTGTTGTGTTTTGTTTACGTTACTCCCTATTCCAGAGATAGGTAAGTTTACAGATTTAACCTGTAATTGTAATAAATTTGCTAGCTCTTTGGTCACAAATGAAACTTGTGAACCTGTATCGAGAAGAGCCTTTACATGGAAATATGTACCATTACTCGCTGTGAGTCTAAGCTCTGCTGTAGGCAACAGTACCTGTTTAGTGGCAGCTCCGGACATCAATGTAACTGGTGATGAAGATTTGTCGTCATGGAGTAATGTGTTGTGCCGCTGTTTGCAAACTTGACATTTAAAATTATATCTGCACTTTTGATTATGGTTACACAAACATAATTTACATAGGTTTCTGTCTGTGACAAACTTAATTCTGTCATCCACAGGCATTAATTTAAACTGCGGGCATAAAAAAAGTTTATGTTTTGACTTACATAGTGTGCAGGTCTTGATTTCAGGATTTGTAGGCTTTATTTCGATCACGTGAAGACTGCTCTTTGGTGTACTCTTATCTGGTACCGGACGCTCGGCATTTTCAAGTGCTAACGCTCGTTTTTCTAAAAATTGTATTAAATCACACACCTTAGGTTCTACCGTCTGGATTGGAAATGTTAATTGAAATTCCCGACTGCATAGTGCATCGAGCTTTCTTGTCAGAATGCATAGAACAATAGTATCCCACATGTCAACTGAATGGCCTAAATTTTTAAGTGCAGCTAATTGCTGTTTTACAATAGATATAAAACTACGTATATTAATTGCCGTAGACCGTACAATTGGTTGTATGTCGAGAAGTCTATTTATATGTTCGTTTGTAATTTTATACTTATTACTGTATCTGTCCATGAGAATATTTCTGGCCTCTGTATAACTCTCACCACACATATTTAGATTTTTAATTAAATCGAGAGGCTCACCAATTAAAAATGTTTTTAAATAGAACAATTTTTGAACATTTTCGAGGCTGTCATCTTTGTGTATAAGTGAGTCAAATAAATTGATAAATGTGGGGAAATCAGAATATTTACCAGAAAAAGTGGGGACTGAAATAGTGGGCAGCTTGTTATGACGCGTTTTGCCGTTGCTCTTAGCCGCCAAATCCTTTAAAGTGGCTAAAGTAGCGATGTACTTCGCCTCCACCGCCGCAGAATCATCCTTGGGGTCTTCTACGCCCATTCCCGCTAATTCAAGAGTGATATCATCGTATTTGGCCCATATATCATGCAGCCTTTCTGCTTTAATATTCAGAAGTGACTTTTCATGGTCGTCGGGATGGCTGGCAGCCACTGCATTGGCCATTTTCGTAAGGGACCCTTTTAGTGCCGCTCTTTTGCGACGCAGCGTATCTGCATCCATGTTGCACGTAGGTATGATTCGTACGGTACGAAATACGAATTGGAATTTGGAAGTTGAAAACACTGGATAAATAAATACCTTGTGGCGCGGCGGCTTAATGAAATAGCCTGCTCGCACGCACGCGACTTACGACTGCGCGGTGCCACTGCCAACTTGAATGACAAAATGGCGCCCGCGCACGGCGAATCGGCAGCGACGGCGCGGCGTGGTTCGCCGGCCAAAATGGAAAACTGCACGATAAACGTGCAGCTCGGCATGGACGTTGAACCCGGCGCGGCGCTTACCCTTCGTAACTTGTGATGTTGCGAAAACTTTTCACTTGTAAATTGTAATGAACGGCGTTAAAAGTATAGACGCACTTTGTAATTGCACTGCTCGATGTAAAATAGTTTGTAGTCGAAGGACCATGTAGGAAATTGTAAAAGGGTTAATTATTGAGCCCCTTGGATTGGAATTTAGGTGCTGGTAATAAAAAGTCGAGCAGTGCTGTAAAAATGTAACTTGCTGTATTCAATGCAAAGATGGAAGAAGGGAACCGGAAGGAACTTAAAAGTACATAGACAATTCTAAACTTAACATTAGTTATCATAGACACAATCCACAGATAATGACGTGTTTTAATAAATTCAATATTGATTTAATGTTGGTGTTGCCAACAACCGTACACCGAAGTCTATGGACGGCATCCATAGAGACCTACGGTAACAAAAGCATCATGGATTCGTCGCTAATCTAAAAAAAGAGCATCGGACATAGAGAGTTGTACCAATATTCTTGCTTTAGTTATAACTATCTATAACATGGCTTTACCCGTCAAAATATCACTTAAAACAAGAGGAAAATATAATGGAATTTGTGCCCGATATGGCGATAGGCTCGCCCCCTATCACATCTGGGACGGAACTAAGCTCGGCGAAATGTGAGTGTTCTAGTTCGCTAGTGCGCCCCTGCCTACCTCTTCGGGGATACAGGCGTGAGCTTATGTTATGAAAATATAAATCAAGAATTTAATATTCATCAATCCTTCTATACTGAAGTCTGAATTGTATATTCATTGAGAGTATTCTTACAAAGACATTACAGCAGAGTTCGAACAGAATACATTTGTATGAACAGGGTATCAAGGTAGAGCGATCCTGTATTGGATTGAAGCTTTTAAAATACTAAACTCTGATATGCAAGAGACAAACAGTGGATATGTGCAGACAATATTTTGTTATATAAATATAAAGCCATATTTTGTTTTAACTGCGCTGAGAAAATACCTTTTTTTTTTTTTTTTTTTTATGGGCATGAGAAGGCAGACGAGCAGACGGCCCACCTGATGGTAAGTGGTTACCGCCGCCCATGGACATCGGCAATGCCAGGGACACAGCCAAGCCGCTGCCTACTGTGAAAAATGCTTTTTTAAGCCTCGTTTGAAGGTCCTGTTCTTTTCATACATACATAGGTACAACTACCGACTACCGAACTAAATCACCCAAATTTCGCCGAGCATATTTCCAGCCCAGATGTGATAGACGAGCCTATCGCCATATCGAGCACAAATTCGGGTTGATATTGAAAAGAAAACCCAATATTACTTTGGTCGACCAGAGGATCGAATCCAAGATCTCAGGACGGTAATCGTATCAAAATACTACGTCACCGAGGCAGTCTTTTTCAAGCATGTTTCAGAAAAGTTTCGGCTATAGTTTTTTCTACTAACTGCCTATCCATACACAAGCCAAATTTTATCAATAGCAAAATGGTACGCAAAGCCGAGACGAGTGTCGGAGGTTTGAGACCAACCCCAAAATTGAGCATACACCTATGACTTTTCTATGTTAAGTGTGTTTTCATTGTGAATTATCGCTTGCTATAACGGTGAAGGAAAACATCGTGAGGAAACCCGAGAATTGCTCCACAAGAATTTCGAAGGTGTGTAAGGTAATTAACCCGCATTAGGCCAGCGTGGTAGGAAAGGCCTAACCCCTCTCATTAATAGAGGAGACCCGTGCCTAGCAGTGGGACAGTAAAACTAGCAAATGCAATATTTCATTCACTACTTACTACCACTCGAACTACTTAGTACAAAAGACTATTCCCAACGGTTCCGTACAATATTGCTAACTATTCCGTTGAAAACTCTTCGATTTGGCGTAGTGTCCCATTCAATATTGAAATGTAATAATCAGTCGCCCGGAGAGGCTCGCCGGCTGGACTTCCGCTGTCAATTTGTCTCGAGCTCGATGCATTTGGAGCCGACTGGCGTTGTAAAGTTGCTATCGGGGTTTATTTAGAGTGAAATTTTATCATTGAATCAGCGATAGCTCAGTTGGGAATGGTATGGACTGCCGAGACAAGTGTCAGAGGTTAAAGAACCCCAAAATGGAGCATACACCTCCGACTTTTCAGTGTGTGTTTTCTTTGTAAATTATCGCTTGCTATAACGGTGAAGGTAAACGTCGCGAGGACACCTATATCCACAATATATAGAGGTATATACATAACAATCGAATTCAAAAAAGGTAGGTTTCTAATTGATTTGATGATTTTTAATTTGGATGCGTTTCCAATTTAATGGACGAGAATAAGAATTAGAAAAGAGAGGGGAAATTGGGCTACCGGAAACCGCACTGAACAAAACGCAACAGCAAGCTAGCAAAAACCTACAACGATTACAAAATTGAGCACTTAGAATTCGAAATCAATAATTACTTACTCTCTTTGGAGTCGGTGCATTTGCATTATGATTGATCAAACAATATAATTTCATCGGCACTGGCACCATTGTTTCGGTGATCATTGAAGTGAGTTTTAAGTCGCGTCCCTGCACCAAAAAATTACACAAAACATGTTACACGACGACACTATTCGCTACACATTTTTATCTATAGTCCATTGTTCTATGAGCAGGAGACAGCGAAAATCATTATGTTTTTGCGTTTTGTTTCAAAAAATCTGGTGCAGGAGACGCGCCTTGACGGTGTCATTCTATGTTTGATACACACAAAGAAACACCGATAACATAATGATACAGTGTGGACATGCAGAATCAAAATGCAAAATCTATGTTGTACCAATTTATGCTATCAAAGCAATTTGAGTCGTTCAAGTTGATTTGAGAAAATATGTAATTGGGAACTTCAATCTACTGTTTTGAATTGTACCTCGATTTTAAATTTCACTGTAGTTCTATCACGTTTGTAGCTCTTCGTAAGCTTAGCAGAGAACTCTGCGTTTGTCAGTTTCTCTACAAGTAATAAGTAGAATTGGAGCCCGTCATACTTACTTGCATTTGTATTGAACAGATTGTTTATTTGTAAAAGATTTTGCTTGTAATTTTGACTTAATAATTTGATAACCTCAGTGGTGCAGTAGCCGTCTGTGACGCGAGTCGTGTGTTCGATTCTAGAAATAATTATTTGCAGGCCTCATAAGACGACGGACACTTGTCTAGGACTATTTAAGGCCGAAGTATTGAGGTATATCCTTATTACAAAGGCTCGCTACTCAGAGCAACGCTAAGGGTGAAATAGTTCTGATAAGTGAGCTGATCACCCGTCGGTGCGACTGCAGACGTCCCCACCATAAATAGAGCAACGCTGTAGACAGTTACATCTACAGCACGAATGGGCCGGCCCGACCGGTTTGATACCAATGTCACAAAAACCGACGTAAAGTGGCAGCTCGCTGCCGCCTTTCATTCGGTGAGTGAGATTTCCGGTGGCCCGATTCCCGCCTCCCCATTCCCAATCCCTATTCCTCAACTCTTAGGTTGGCAACGCACCTATGTGTTTTGGGTGTCTATGGGCGGTGGAGATCACTTACCATCAGGTGACCCATCTGCTCGTGTACCGGTCTCTGCCATAAAAGACCGCCAAAAGCAAAAACCTACCGCCTACGAAATACTACAATAATCTGGATCCATTCGGACAATTAAAGGTAATTTAGAGCAGGCCGTTTGCGTTAGTTCAAGATAATGTTTATTGCTCACTTCGTTTATTTTAATTGCAATTAATGCTGCGATGCAACGTGTAAATAACTCTTAATAGGTCAGTGGGTGCCAAATACCACTTTTTGAAGTTTAATGTCACTTAAATAATGAATGTATAAACGGATTTTATTGCAATTTGGTTTTATTTTTAGACCTGACGTTTCGAAGGTTTCCTATGTTTTTTTTTATACAAGTAGTTAGTGTCGCTACTGTTCATGGGGAGAAAATAATTAGTGTGATGTCAATCTTAAAGAAGGGGAGTAGCGATCGGAAAAGGGAGGGAGAACTGGAAATCTCACTTATCGAACGGACCGCTGCCACTTTACACTACTATTCTGTAAGACAGTGGTATCGAACCGGTCAAGCCGGCCCTACTATTTTATTCCTACGTTACTGTTCACAGCTTTGCTCTCATAGTAGTAGAAAACCGTAAACATTAAATCCACGTCATTAGTAGAGTTCCATTACAAAATAATGGTATTCATACAAAAAACTTTGCACACAATGTCGTTACCTCAGTGCCTCCTAAATCAAGTTGAACGCTCAAACCATTTCCCGAATCCTTAAATAAATTCCCTGCAATGGATGCAGTTTCAACGGATGACTGATCTTAGTAATATTGTAAATCAGGAACTCTATTTAGATTAAGACTATTGACTCCCAATGGACTAGCTTAATGGTTGGAATTATTGCTGAGGATTGTTTGTTTAGATCTTTGTTGAAGTACTATTGTTTATTCATGGAAATAAGTATATGTACTCATTGTGAAATTATGATTGCTTGCGACCAAAGTAAATATTGCGAGAAAAAAATGCAGACCTTTCTTTTGACCTTTCGATGACAGTAAACTCGTTATAGTCTAAAAAATTGGGATAATAAAATCATGAAACGATTTCTGACGTTCATTTGCGACGTGCGTAAATCAAATAATTATCATAATTAGAAAGTGGCTGCCTCGGTAGCGTTGTTGTCTTTCGGTACGACTTCTGTCCTGAGGTCTCGGGTTCCGCTCCTATTATTCATCGCATCTTCCTCGATAAATGGGCTATCCAACACTAAACGAATTTTTCAATTAGAACCAGATATTCCTGAGATTAGCGCGTTTAAATAAACAAACTCTTCAGCTTTATAATATTAAGCATAGATTATTATTGGACATAATATGTTTTTATTAAACATTAAATTATACAAACATGAATAGAACTTGACTGCCTCCGTGGCGTATTTCGGTACGACTACCGTCCTGAGGTATCGGGTTCGATCCCCGGGTCCGGGCAAAGTGATATTGGATTTTTCCATATCAGCTCGGAGTCTGGAATTTGTGCCCGATATGGCGATAGGCTCGACCCCTATCACATCTGGGACGGAATTAAGCTCGGCGAAATGTGGGTGTATTAGTTCGCTAGTGCGCCTCTGCCTACCCCTGAGGGGATACAGGCGTGAGCTTATGTATGTGAATAGAATAAAAAGTGTTATAGTCCAATAACAATATTAAAACGTCAATATTATTAATATCTGCAGAATTTTACGGTTCATTTAAAGGTCGTTTCAATACATTACATTTCAAAATGACATCTGTAATTTACATTAAAGTCCATAAACAGCTATTGTAAATAATAACAAAATGTTTCTTTGTTAAAATTATGAATTTCCCATTTCCCCTATAAATTGTTCGAATGTATCCATAAAGCAATTATTGCTTGATAAATGTCTTAATAATGTTTATTTACTCTGCCGGAGTATAAAAGGTTGTTCCTTTATTACCAGGTACTATATCACGTAATTATTTTCTTATTATTATATTAGCACTGTAATATTACTGTCCTACTGCTGGGCACGTGTCTCCTCCACTAATGAGAGGGGTTGGGCCTTAGTCTACCACGCTGGCCTAATGCGGGTTGGTAGACTACACATACCTTCGAAATTCTGGTGGATAAATTCTAGGGTATGCAGGTTTCCTCGCGATGTTTTCCTTCACCGTTATAGCAAGCGATAATTCACTAAGAAAATACACTTAACATAGAAAAGTCAGAGGTGTATGCTCGATATTGGGGTTGGTCTCGAACCTCCGACACTCGTCTCGGCAGTCCATACCATTCCAACTGAGCTATCGCTGCTAACTAATTATTTTCTTAAAAACGTTAATTATAAAAAACGCCATCTATATATAAAGTAAGTTTGTTTTTTCGTTTTATAAGTGAAGGTGGCACAATAATTATTTTAAAGTCTTCCTCTGTCACTATACTACCACTTCAATGTGGGGTCCACTCAAGACTCTTGTGTTTTGAAGCATGTTCCAATAAATATTCGGATACATAACGACCATTCATTCACCTGTCTGGATGATCCAGTCCTGCGAAAATCATACAAGAAAAATCCCAATGCGTTGCCAAACCCCCCCAGACCTCCTGATCCCCAAAATCACCAACATTGTCACATCCATGGATGTGATTCTCTAATAATATTAATCAACGATACCTTTTATAGGTACATTTCTTTTCTATATATGTTGTATAGTCTATAGTTGTATAGTATCGATAGCCTAAAAGTTTATTTTCAATAATCACAAGTTTAAAAACTTAACAGATCAAATATGATCGTGACCAAATTTATATGGGACCACCCTTGAAATAAGCTCTATAGAATACAAAACGAATTTTAAAAATAGGTCCACATTTGGCGGAGATATCGCGTAACATACATAAAAAATACAGATAAATTGAGGACCTTCTCCTTTTTGGAAGTTGGTCGAAAATGAGAAATACCCATAAACTCGGCGAGGTGTGAGATTCATATTGATCAAGTTCACTGTTACCTACCGGGATACAGGAAATATTAACTCTAGCCACTTCACGACTAGGTTACACTAACGCAGAGCTCTTTATTTTACGGTATATTACACAATAAAACATAGTAATAAAAAAACAACTAAATAAGGAAATTACGAGCAAAGTTTCCACATCAGCGACCAACATATAAATCTGGAGACGCCCTTAAATCGTCGAGATAAGTCGGCAACTTTCCCAAATCTCACTGTTTTATGATATTATCGCAGCAGGGCGTCACAACTCCCCTCAACCTAATAGTTTATATCTGAACGGGTGAAAAAACAAAGTGAGTTTTGTTATAATTTCTCGGAAGTTTTGTGACTAATTTGGGTTGTTTTGGTACTTTACTACATAAGTTGCGTGCAGTAAAGTATCAAGAAAATCTGAAATGCAAAAAGGTTTCCATTTACGCTTTCATTTTATAATAGTCCCATAATTTATATTCTTGTAAGACTTTGATGCAATTTTTGTAATATTATAAAGAAATAAAATACGATCATTATTCGCAATAGAATGTATTGGTCCATCACGACCCTGTAAAAGAAAGCTATCAATCTATCAATAATATTAAATTCATTTTTATACATCTCTATTCTATTGTAGATCTCTTAAAACTCGATATAGTAACCGTCATGTAAAATAATTCCAAATTGAATGTCTGTCGAATCGTGATGGAGAGGGACTTAAAAAAAGACTGACATTCACATATAAACACACATTTAATCACGCATAAATAATGATATTTTGATAATAATTTATAGAATTTTGAAAGGATCGGCAAGGTAGCTGTCGCACAGGTTCTTCTTTTTAAACTCTTCTAGAAGTTTTGGTTCTAGTAACCTGTTAATGATATTAGCGACTCTGCAGTCACTAGGAGCTGTTGCATGATCACACTCAATATTAAACACTTTTACCGGCTTTTCACTATACTTAGACAGGTTATAATCTTCTGTAAGCCCAACTGCTGCTGGATGCGGGATTCCCTTCATCAAAACCAACTCAGACTGCAGTTTGAAGTCTGGCTCGTATTCTCTAGCAAGCATGATTCTTTTGTAAGCTACTTGCAGGAGCGATCTTTTATACTGGTGAGAGTAGAAAACTGTATCCCGAAGGCTTCTGACGCAAGCTTCGACCTTCTCAGACCAGGTGTCGAATTTCTCTAGATCTTTCTTCAGTTCTTGGCTGTCTTGACCTGACATGAGACGGTACATGTGTTCTGCTATGCAGTTCTGGAGTTTTACGTCTGTTAGGTTGCCAACGTATGCGTCTATATGAGCTCGAAGTGCATCTGGGCTGCTGTCGAGGCAATAGACTACTCCTACGTGACCTAGAAGAATTTTTTTTAAGAAATTACATTAGTTGAAGAAGATATTGTAAGAAAAGGTCAGTTTAATTATATTAAATTTTATTTTATGAATACTAAATTTTTATAATCTTTTACATAATTCGTTTCAAATCCCAAATCGTTCTCTATAAGAAGTTAAACTTCATAATTCTTTACATTTTTTAATTATCACAAAAGTCTTGATTATTCTTTCGAGATGAAATTACCAAAGCGTGAGCCATTAATGAATACTTATTTACACAACCTTCCGCATGATGGTTTAAACTGATAAGCGTCGTTAAAAGTATGGATATTTTTACCTTCTTTTTCGAACAATGCAGCCAGCTCCAATGCGACGTTGACTCCAAACGAGTATCCCAACAGGTAGAACTTTGATTTCAGCTCGATACGTTTTTTAATGAACTGTAAGAACAATGACAGTAGAATTTTATGATTTTTCTTTGGCACCAACGTTTTAATTGATCACGCTATTGAAATATTACAATGAAATTGCTTGCATAAGAATATAACTGTTTTAACACTTTTTTAAGTTTTTGGATTTTGTCTTCGTAATCTTGTACGACATATTTTAACATCAAAGGAATTAGATGAAGCATTGTATAGAAAGTATAACTAACACAAGCGCAAACAATTTTTATTAGTGAGCTATATATTTAGAAATTAAACAATGCGCATATTTTTGTAGATATCATAACATAACAAAGTAGGTACTGATTTCACTAGGTTTCAAAATCGTTTTTACACTGGCAATACTGTTAGCTCCTTGGGAAATATAAGTTGAATTAATTCAATCTTTTTCTACAATAAAAGAAAACGCAATGCGCACGAACGGCAGCGACGAATCTCAAGGAGCAAGATAACGAGATCTCTGTTCTGATAAATACCGAGGGAAATGTAGGTGAAGAAAAAACCTTTTTGGTGAAAAATAATAGACGATTGATAGGATGTTTGCGAATTGATGAAACTTTGATGCTTATAGCCATTACATTTAAAATTAAACATTTAAAATTAGTTTCTATACTGTATTATTTACTACATTTTGTTTGGTCTCAGTGTCTATTTGCTACGTTTTTACCGCTGTACCGATTCCGATAAAATGTTGTGTCAAAAAAGCTTGAATGCTAGGGAAGTAAAAAATAATAAGACTATGCTACCCCTACCTTCATGATGTTACTGGCCATCTGCTGGATGCTATCATCCAATATATCTGGTCCAAGTTGGAGAGTTAAAGCTTGGACTTTCAGTCTCTCGCAGACGGATGTAAATATACTGTGATGTCCTTCAAACCCTGGCAGTAGAAGCAGGTACGTCGACTTCGGGTCCAATTCCTCCTCTTCCTAGAATTTAAACAGGATTGCTATATAAGATTTTGATATTCTGGTGTAGGAAAGTGACTGCATTAGACCTTGCAGTTCTAATATAATGTCGATAGTTTAAGTTGCTAGAATTACACTTTCCTGAAGATATTGGATATGTCATACCTGACTACTGAATTGGATTATTTTTTTGAGTTATAAAGTAAAAATACGAACCGTGACATCACTGAACTTTGTTTGCATAGTGATGAGTGGTTCAGCAGCGAAGCATTCATCTTCGTCGATGTATGTGAAGAAAGCTCCTAGCCCGCAGTTAAAGTTGTTCTTAGACTTAACAACTTCACGGCCTAAATTTTTCAAGCTGAAACATATGTTATATCAAAGCTTTATGAACCATTATACTGTATCTCCATGTTAAAGACTATCTCGGTCATACTCCTGTCACCTAACTTTTATACGCCAAGATCATAGCACACATTTCCGGAAACTAAGCAACACAAAGGCTCGTCAAGTTTGAAGGCATGCAAATCTGTCAGTATCCTACAATTAAATTGATCACTCAATATTACCACTTCCAAATAGTACTTACTTTTCAATAGTCATTTCCATAACTCTCTCTATAGGATAAGTTACTTTATATTCTTCTTTGATAGCATTCATAATTTCTTCTATGCTGATTTCATTAATCATCAAATTTTTCAAAGTATACGTTGGCTCCAAATCATCAATTGATTTCACACCTGGAGCAAAATCAGTGTACTTTAAACCCTAATCAATCTCAATTAATTGATTCATGTTAAAAATATATGTATCAATTTATTTTGTTGCTTTTGTTTCATAGTTTTCTGATATAAGACAAATATTTATTTATTCAAAATTTTAGTAGATAAAGTCTTCTTTAAGATGTCTAGCTTATTCAAGACTCTCTTACCTAGAATTCTAGCAATCTTCGAAATAAAGTTAATACCAACAGGTTTCTTTAAATTGTACGTTCGGACGTTATTGTAGTTCATCCTTAAGCTACTTTCAAGAGCATTGAACAAAGTTGTAAGTGTTTGGGGTTTAGTTTTTATTTCTATGTTGTATAGCTCTCCATCCACCTGAAAATAAACAATGTGTATTCAAATTTGCTTTGATGGGTAGTCATTTAGAATTTAGTGGTATATCGTTTAAAAGTTTAAAAACATTACATTAATAATGACAATTTAAGGCTCATTCAGATAAGGATATTTTAATAAAACGTGAAATGTGACAGAATAACTGTCGTTAATGAAGCCGTATAATATGATTCGTGTTTTAATTGCATGGTAAGGTCCCAAATACGAAAGCTTTATTTTAAATTCTTGCCTCTATCGTTTGAGAAACTAGTTCCGAATAATTGCGACATAAGCTTCATTTATATGATTAAAGGTATAAGTATATATTTACGAGTACGTAATTATACTTTTTAAGAAAAAAAAACGTCTAGTACACATCATAGAACTTTTTATAAACATAAAAAAATAATAGATGTTTTAGTAATCATACCTCAGTCAACGATCCGACTCGTAACACTAGAGCTGGCAGTGTGATATCGTTCCTAGCTTGACATATTTTATCAATAGTCGAACAAACATATTCGTCAGCAGCTGTTTTAGGTGAACAATTAAGAATAACGAAGTGGCTGCAAATAAAAATAATAAATACACACATAATACGCTCACGCCTGTATCCTCAAAGGGGTAGGCCGAGGCTCACTAGCGAGCTAGAACACCCACATTTCGCGGAGCTTAGTTCCGTCTCAGATGTGATAGGAGGCGAGCCTATCGCCATATCTAACACAAACTCCAGACTCTGGGCTGATACTGAATTTAAAAAACCCAATATCACTTTGCCCGGCGGTCGCATGGAAATACAACTACGCCACCGAAGCATCCTTTCAAAGGTATATTCATTGAATGATCATTAAAATTGATTTAATTATCTCGCAGAAAAAAACATTAATGTCTTTGTGGATAAAAAGTAGTTTCTAAGTGATATTAGCATTAAATGTAAAGTCAATCTCGACTTAGTCATGAACTTATATATAGCTAAGAAAGTTTCCATGAGCATTCGAAAAAAAATCGGAATTTGAATATCAAAACGTTGTACGAAAAGTCGATATAAATAACATAAAAATAATTATCAAAACTCACGCTAGCTCTGTGCAAATATTTCTAGACACCACATCCAAGTTGGCTACGGTGAAAACTGTTTTATTGAATTTGTCAACAAATTCTTGCTGTTCGAAATTGACGACATGAACTCCCGAACTCAAGTTTTGAACTACGAAAATTCCTAAAATTGAACCTAATTTCTTTCCATCTTTCAGCATTAGCAAACATCCTTTTTCTGTTTGCAGATTCTCTGACGATATTTTGATTGATACATTTTGTTTCTTCCATTCCCTGTAAGAGATAACTTTATAGGGACTGATTTTTACAGTTATTATAAATTACAATATGAAGTTATTACAATATTTATAATATAAAAAGTATTTTCGTCAGTATGTATGTTAAGTCATCAGCAACAATTAAACTCATTTTAAAAATCCTATTACTATTACTAATCCTAACTGACATAGGTTACTTTTCACCACAGAAATATTTTATAACGGATTTGAACCTTGGACGCAAGTAACAGCCAACTTCTTACATTATTATACCTTATGCCTGATTCTAAAATTACTATTTTTTTTGACACAACAATGTTACGTCTTTTAGTATTTTAACACATCTGTTTTAAATGCAGTATTCTATAATATTATAAACATATTATAAATACTTACATCATTTTCGTAAAGGCATACCCTGCAACTTCGTGCGGATCCATATGTAGAACAAGATTCTTAGCGCCTCTCTTCACGAGATGATCTGCCAATTCTATGCCTACAAGTGTCTGATAACATACGACAATATAGGTTCCTTTTGATGAGTAAGTCATTCTGTGAATACACATATATTATTATGAAAAAAAAAATTATCACGAAAATTTTTAGTAACATTAACAATGTTTTCAATATGTCTAAGATTTGAAGATCTTTAACGAATGCAAATCTGGATCATATGTTTTGATGCTAACCAATTTCTGATTATTTTTAATAGTAAACTTACCTGGGCAAAACGGCTATATTTTGGGTAATATTTTCAGGGTCCTTCATCCTAATCAGAACCTTACCCCTATGCTTGCTTGTGGATATGAGTCTAAAGGCTCTAGATACGTTGGCTGGTGTATACACAACTCTACTAAGTGGACGTACGATGCCTCTCGCAATGCCTTCGCTGATTAAATGCTGTAGAATCTACAAGAACCACAAATATGATCTTATGTGCTTTTGACATTAACTTTATTTCAACTATCTTCTACATTGCTAATCCGTGTAATTTATGTTAATTTATTATAATGATCATGAGTATAGCTATGTGCGCCTAGGTAATTTACTAAGACCTCATTTATTAAAGGTTGACCAATAACAATATAACATGTTTCAAAGTGTTGAGTAAATAATGAGTTTCTAGAAAAGTGGTCAAAAAGTAAAAATGAAACAAAGTACAACGGTGTCAAAACAAAGCTTATTGAATACACCTCCAAAAACTCGCGGCGAAGCTTTCACTCAATTTTGTTTTCAAATGTGTATTAAATTACCTTTTTTTCTCGAGCAAATTTAGGCTTGAAGATGGTAGCAAACCGTACGCTTTGATAATGCCGCTCGCCTCTTAGGAACGACATTCCGAAATCACAGTTTGACTGCATGTCGTAATCGCTAATATCCAGTATTCGGCTGATGGGTCTCACACAATTCATTGCAGCCTGAAAAAGTAACCATAATAATCCCAAGATTAAAAACTCTACGGTCCGACTTCAGAATTGATCAAATTTTATATGGGACCACCCATAAGCTCCATCTAACAAAAAAGTAATTTTGAAAATCGGACCACATTTGACCGAGATATCTCGTAACACACATAAAAAAAACGCCGAGTTGAGGACCTCCTCCTTTTTTATATCGGTCGATAATAGCTAATCAGTGTTTGTTCTATTTATTTTCAAGTTTAAATTACTAGATGCCGCAAAATGGCGTCAACAATTTTAAATTCTGTGTACTTACATGTCGTAAGTTCCCACTCAAGCAGTTGATGACTACGTCACAACCCATATTCTGAGAATTTTCAATCACTACATCTTGGAATGTTATCACACGGGAATATCCAATGTTGCTCTCTATAAACAGGATTATTTAAAGTTTTTGTTAGTAGTAAAGGTAAATTTACATAAGTTAGAAATATATGTAACGATAAATAGATATAATATCCTAAGATAGCTGAACGCGGAGAAGTACGGAATGCGTAATGGTAGTAGCGAATCACCAAACCTCGAGAGGATGCACATCTCACGTTTTAAGTAAGGTGTCAATTATTTTAAAAATGAAGTTAATGCTATGAATAATAATAATAATTATTAAATAATAATATAATAATAATATTATCCCTGTATTATTTATGTTATTTCCGGTTGTTCGTATTTTGCTAACGGCGAGTATTTGCATAGGCATAACCTTGTAGCCAAGATCCTACACCAGCAACTTGCTCTTCGATATTGCCTTGTGGCTTCTGAGGTGCCTTATTATCAATATGTCCCTCAACCAGTTCTCGAAAATAGTCATGCAACGCTCTATTGGGATCGATCTGTTATCACAGACAGGACTATTGTGGCCAATAAGCCTGATATTGTGGTAGTAGATCGATTGACGCGCCGGGCGATGCTTGTTGATGTCACGATTCCACATGATGAGATCCTTGTGAAAGCCGAAAAAGACAAAATGTTCAAATATTTAGACCTGGCACATGAGGTTACTCGCATGTGGGATGTGGATTCAACAATCATTGTTCCGATAGTCATTTCTGCCCATGGTTTAATACCACTGTGCCTCGACCAACACCTCAAGAGGCTCTCGGTTGGTGTTTGGGTCAAGAGCCAATTGCACACATACATGCAGAAGGCAGTATTACTGGATACGGCACGAATTGTGAGGAGGTTCCTCACTCTGGGGTCCTAACCGCCGGTGGCTTGGGTCCCGAGCCTCGCCATCGGAGGGGAATATTTTTATATTTTTAAATGTATTTATTTTTATAGCATATATTTAAAAATGTAGAAAAAACTTTTAAAAATAAAGAGTATTGAATATATTAGCCCTGTAATATTAATGTCCCACTGCTGGGCACGGGCCTCCTCTACTAATTATAGGGGTTAGGCCTTAGTCTGGCCACGCTGGCCTGATGCGGGTTGGTAGACTTCACATACCTTCGAATTTCTTGTGGAGAAATTCTCGGGTTTAACTGCAGGTTTACTCACGATGTTTTCCTTCACCGTTATAGAAACCGATATTTCACAATGAAAGCACTCTTAACATAGAAAAGTCAGAGGTGTATGCTCCATTTTGGGGTTGATCTCGAACCTCCGACACTCGTTTTGGCAGTCCGTACCACAATCAACTGAGCTATCGGTGCTATTTTAAATTATTATTAATAATGATAATTTAAAAAGAATGCGAAAAGTACTAAAATATGTAGGTCAGCGTGACGGACTAAAGCCGCTCATTACTAGTGGATGTCCGTGCCCAGAAGTAAACCATACAGGTTTATTGAAACCTGTATGGTTATGTCAGACTGACAAACTGACTGGTCTGACCCGTCACAACGAAGACTGCAAAGCCTTCGAAACGTCGGGAATAAAAATTAAAACCTAATCGTGATAGAATTCGTAAAAATAGTTTTATTTCAATGTAGGTATAATATTCGCGTACACTTAAGAAATCAGTACATACAGGTTTAGCTGATGTTATCTAGACCAAAATTTGTAAAATTTACAAGCATTACCTTTAAGTTGAGGAAATAGCTTGATCAAGAACTCCTTCTTGGAGACGTCGCTGACTGTGGTAAACACTTCACATTCTAAAGCTAAGCAGATGGATATAACAGCTTGACCCAAAGCCCCTGCTCCACCATTGATAAAGACTTTTTGCCGTGGAAGAAGATCAGATTTGATAGCCTGATGGAGATTGGAAATAACAGATTACGCGATTCCTGAATATCTTATTACTTATCTACAACTGAATAATAATGCTCAAGCTTCAGCTCAAACCGTCTTATTGGTCTTGTGGCTTAGGCTGAGAACAGGAGTTGCTGGATTCAAGTCCTATTTACAGGTTGGTTGACAGTCATAATATATTTTATAAAATGTGCAAGTTACATGGAATTTTCGGGTTTCGGTGGCTGATTATGTAGCCATGATTGATTTGTTTAACCAGAAACTTAGAATTCCCAGCAGTTGCCGGTCACTCACCAAGCAATAATAAGCGTAAAGATATGGCAAAGGTACAGTCGCTGCGTCTTCTAATGTCCAGTGATCAGGCACTGGCCAAAGTAGCTCGGGATCAGCTTCAATAGAGCTGCTCAGAGCACCTCCATTCACCACACCCATCACTCGTTCACCCCTAGAAGACATACAATAGGTTAGTTAAAATGATATACTTTTGTAGAATGGCAAAAGAATTATCTGCTTGTGAATTGTGATACAATAAAATATGTATGTGTGAAAGAGTCATAATTTTAGGATAAATAATTTAAACGCTAAGAGAAAGACATAGACCCTTTAACTACATAATGTGATAAAAATGTTTTTTATATAACTTATGTGTATTTTCCACATGTTATTAGATGTGAAGACGACATCGCTAATTAAAACTTACTTGCTATTAATTCCGCTGAAGTCCATACCAAACGGTTTGTCTTTATTTTTTATCGATTTTCCACAGGCTTGCTGTGCGTCTTTGAATGAAGGGCTAGAATAACAAACCTGAAAAATAAAGGAAACTTATGAGAGCTAATTTCTTTTGTTTAATAATAACCATTCACAGTTTAAAAAATCACATCACAATTCAATAACTTTTATGTAATAATAGTATAATTAAGTAAGTAAAGGGAAATATCATCATAATATTGTATTAATTCGACTGAGGTAGAAAGAAAGAAAACTTTGTTGCTTTTCCCCATACCAGTAACGTATGCATTATTCTTTAATGAATTATTTGAGAGTTCTTGGGCAAACGCTTAGTAGTATGTAAATCAATTAGTTGTTTAATGCTCTCGCAAGAAAAAATACTTCATCATCATCATCATTATCAGCCATAGGACGTCCACTGCTGAATATAGGCCTCCCCCAAAGATTTCCAGATCGACCTGTTATCCTTACCTCAACTAAATTATTACTTGAAGGTAAATTCGTTGCTTCAATCCATTTGAGGCTATCGATGTCACCTGGTACATTACTGGCGAGGTATATGTTCTGCAAATTGGCTGAGGGGACGTTGGTTAAGTAATAGTAACTGCCCCATAGTCCCTGGAACATCAATATTTTTTACTCAGCATATGATTGTAAAATTCACCATTCGGAGGAGGGAGGAGCTACGAATGCGAGTTTCACAAACTCGTGGTATGAGTTATACACAAATATTTTCAGAAATAGATAAAACAACAGCGTAATATATTTATAACTACATAAAACTAGCATGGTTTTGAAATACCTTTTTCATAATATTGAAAGTTAAATTCTTCTGTAGTTGTTCTTTAAATACATTATTTTCTGGATTGAAGGACGGCATGTGACCAAAATCGTCCAAAATTATAGAAGAAATTGTGTTTCCGTGTTTCTTTCTCAGCACTTTTATGAGCCCTGTAATTACGTATATTCTGTATAACTATAGCATTACTAATTAAAAGTTATAATTACTACTTGTAAATGTAATTATCTTTAAATGAAATTAGATTAAAAGGAAGTACTATAAATCTAAAAGCTACTAAAATTATAGCTTACTCACCAGCAACACCACAATAATGTTGTCTTTCAGATATCAACACAACTTTTTTATTCGCCTTCAACTCAGCAAGGATATGTGGAATCCAAGAAAATTTCGGATCATGAGTCATCGATATATAAACCACATCTTTTGTAGTGTCGACCTTTTTCATAAGCATTAATATTTGTTTCTTAACTGACATGGCCGAAATTATGTTGAATGATTCGTATTTCAGGCTTATGTTTTTTATGTCTTGTTCCAATGCCAGAATAAAGGTATTTTCACTTATGATGTTATACAAATTCTTGACTTTCTAAAAAGTATTTTTATTAATATTTAAACACAGTTTTAGATGAAACATATAGAGTTAAAAAGTAATAAAAATAGACATAATATTGGCAACCTGTTACAAATAAGTTATGTGAAATAGTAATTATCTGAATGTTATCATAACCTACTGAAGTAAGAAATATAGAATGTAATATTTTATTTCGTTTTTTAACTCAACAAAAACTCATAAAAGTATATTTATATAAATATTCAACAATATCACTGCACTACTTGCCTTCTCATTATCCAATAAATTATCAACAATAATCACATTTGCATTTCTAGTTCTTTCATTTTCATAATCTCCATTTGTTTCATAAACTATAGTGAATTCGTTGGTTGGTATTTCACACGTAACCTCTTTAATAGTATTAGATACATCGACGTTGTTATTGCTCAAATTTTCTAGAACTTTTATACCGTCTTCTTGAACATTATCAATTATTATTTGGAAGTTAACTTGTAGTGCTGTTTTGAGCTGTAATGAAACGTAGTTTTGTGATGTAATTTTTTTTATTGCTTAAATAATAACGATTTTTTTGTTCTTTATAATACTTACATCCATAACTCCTGTTAAATAGTGAGGCACAAAAACTCGGGATTGTAAAACATCTGGTTCTTTTATGGTTATTGGCTTGTCAACAAATTCTATTGAATCTATCTCCACTCCACCACATCTAAAAGATAAATATTATTCGTTAATAGCTGAGTTCGTGTTTTTTATAATATAGACATTCATTATAAAACTTACTGAGTCCTTTTATAAATATCATAACGATCCGCCGTCATACATGTAACATCTCCATTAACAATGGTCAATGCACTTGCATGTTCCTTAATATTGATCGAAAGTGTCCTTATGAGCGAAGGTTTGGAGATACCGTCATGGTCCCGAGATAATGCATTGAACTGAATTAGAGAATCTAGGAAGGGAATCCATTCGTTATTCCATTTAATGTGAGCTTTGTTGCGATTCAGGTTTACGGAGCGGATAGACTGGAAATCGTCTCTGAAATAATGTTATGTGTAAGAATTAGTAGCACATTTGACAGCCTCCGTGGCGAAGCGGGCGAGTAGCCGGCTGCGAAGCGAGAGGCCGCGGGTTTGATTCCCGCATTGAGACAAATGTTTGTGTGGCCCACAGATATTTGTTTCAGGTCTGGGTGTTGTGAGACCGAAAGTCTCTCATAGTATCTGACACCCACGATACAGGTTATACCTAGTGTGGGGTCAGGACTAGGTGTGTGACTGTTGGGTGTATTTATTTATTTATTATTATTTATTCATTACTAACCACTTACAGAACTTGTGACTACATATTTATGTTTTAATTGAGAGGTGTAATTGAGTATTAGTTAAGCCATTTTTTTCAAGTCTTGCAAGTTATGTTATTATTTATTTAAATTGACGCCAGAGTTTCTTGCCTGTTCTTCTCTGGTAAACAGACTTTTCGAACTCGCGGTAGAGTTAAATTTTACTGAATCTATATGGTTTAGGTACAAACTTTTTATGAATTCAATTAATATTTTGTTTTAATTTAAATTATATTTTCATATTGTGTTGTTATTTATCTTATGTTTCGCTAATTTATAGAAGTTGTGAAATTCGGTTTTTAGTCCTCTACCAACTTACATGAAAATTACTCACTTGTACGCATATCCTCTTAGTTTCAAGATAGTGTACACATCGTTAGTGCTAAGTAGCACTTCATTATCTTCAACCTTTAGAGCTTCTCTTTTCCTATTCAAGAATTGTGCTGATGCCGCCTCAGTTATGAAGCCGCTCGCTATTTGAACTTTTTCATAGCTGACCTACAATAATAGTAATATTACATAGTTAAATAGACAAATGTTTAAATTATCCAATAAGTTTACAATCAGTTTAGACTAAGTCTACGGAAATGATAATAAATAAATACACTTTAAACAGCAGATTCTTTGTAACTATTAATTACTTTACGTTATTATTATGTTTAAAAACATACTCTTTAAATTTTTCAAAAGTTTTAGATAATCTATTGTATGAGCATTAGTATTTTCCCTTAAAAAGGTTCTTATTATTACCTCAAACTTATTGTTTCCTTTATTTATCATAATGTCAAGTCTGAATGGTGACTCCGGTCGAATTGTGGCTTCACCACTAAATTGAATATTTCTGAATATAACTGACATGTCCTTGTAGTTAACTCCTTTATGCATAGCTAGTGTCTCCCATACTATGACCAGACATGCAGCTTCAGGTAGCACGTAAACACCTTAAATAACACTCGTATAAACTTTTTCTAAACATTAAGACAAACCTTGATAGTTCTATGATCAACTCTGATCTGTTTAAGTAGAATATATTAGTAAATTTTTATATGTGCCTGAGTGTGATCTGAGGGACTCGATATCGATGTCTGTTTATTTAACCGACTTAAAATAAGAAGGTCCTCAATTAGTCGTTTTTTTTATGTATGTTCCCCGATATCTCCACCAAGACCGATTATCAAGATTGTGTTTGATAAAGCTTATTCCAAGTGTGGTTCCATGTAAATTTGGTCCCGATCAGTTAAGTTTTTAAGTTGGTCTGTTAAGTTTTTAAAGTTGTGATTATGTTAGCTATACTGTCGGTATTGATGTAATTCTGTAATACCGAAGTATTACAGTTATTTATGAGCAATCAAGATCAATTAGCATTTGACAGCCTGCTTCATTTACTGAACTGCAATCTTATTGTATATAAAGTTTAAATAAATAAATAAATAATTTAACTGCTAAGAAAATAATTATAATAGACATACCATCTCTAACATGTCCACTAAAGTATTTATAGTCATCGTCATGAATGGACATCACAAACTCACGAGCTGTAGCAGTAATCCTAGTTTTTGTATTGAATGTAGCTTGAGGCCTGTGAATTAAAATGACCGCTTTATTTAATTTTGGGTAAGACCAACAAAAAAGGTTTCTGAGTGGTATATTTTGTTTAAATATACTCTTCGACTGATATTTTCATGAAAGACCGTTGTATCGCTTTGGTTAATATTGGGTCTCTAAAATTACGTTGGTTTAAAATCAGTGGATGTAAAGGGGACTATAGGTACCAGAAAAACGAATTATCTGATAAACAGTGCACACTATACTGCAGAGTATAAATGAATTAAGTACAATGTCACTAGTACATACAACATGGCCATTAAAAATAAACAACTCATTTAAAAATGTGTTAAAAGTCTCATCTTACCAGTCTTCACTATGCTCCCATTCAACTAAGTGTGACAACAAAGCTGTTTCTGTCGAAACTGGATATTCTATCTTCGGATACAAAACATCCACTTTTGGATTGCATCCGGCTTCGTACAATCTAAAACGAAATTTGTAGTTTAGTGTATTCTTAAAAATAGGCTTTTAATTGCTTTAATTCGATATCAATGTTAAAAGGGTTGTAATTAAAGCTTCTTGTATTATTTCGTCTACAGATTTATTGTCTAGCTATTTCCAGGAAAAAACATGTGAATCATCCAGAAAATTTATGAAGATTATTTCTGCCTTGTATAATAGTTCCTGTTGGCTCTTTTATATTTTATGGAACTTTATCGTAAACAAATCCTTTGAGAGAAAGAGCAAATTTTAAAGTATTTTTTGTTTCATTAACCATCATATTTCGATAGCAATGTTTTGGTAGCAAACCTTGAATTTTGAAATGATTATACTGAATACTCACTTTCCAATAGATTCCAGGAGATACTTCACTGGATCTGCATGACCTCGTCTTGTAAGAGGAATATGCACACAGTCGCTTAAGGACCTCTTCAAGATGGCTTGCAGAAGACCGTGAGGTGCTATCTCAACGACTAACGCATTCGAAGGTATGAGTTTCGAAGTTTCCTCAAATAGGACAGAGTTCTGCGAATAAGGTTTACCTTTAAGTATAAGTGGTCTTAGTATTTGGTAGCTACACTTAATTTATTTTGGGTAGGTATTTATCATGAATTGCGAAAAAATATTCGTGTTAACAGTCCATATATCCATAAAATTATTCGAAATTTAATTTCAGTTGCTGGCTGGTAAGTTTATGCTTTTCATTGATAATATAAATAAAAATGTAATTACCAGTAAATTGTTGGTGTGGTATTCAGCTGAAGAATATTTAGACATCGGCTGATCCCAGTTCTCTTGTGGTACTGACGTGGATACCCATTTTTGACTGCGTTTTTTGGGGTCTTTAATGACTTCACTCAGGTATTTAAGAAGACCAGGACCTGATAAAAAGCCTTCGCTAAAGGAAACTAACATCACAAATCACTTAATTAGTCTAACAAGGCAAAATACTGAACCAAGGTAAGTCAATACTTACCTTGGTTCGTGAACGAAGTATAAGTTTACGTATGACGGTATAGTTCAAGTGAAACACAAGAATATTATCAAGGATCATACTAGCACACATTATTAAAACTTACACCGACGAGGTCAGAGAAGACTTAAAAGTAGTTCAGGGTTACATGTGGAGTAACACCTAAATTATCAATAAATTAAAATGCAATTTAATATCAGTAAACAATTACCGGCATCAGCAATATACTTGGAGTGATACGCTATGTTAGAACAAGGTACTTCCTTAGCGAAGATGCCGCGATTAGTCAACTCTGAGACGAACTCTTTCATAATATCAGCGGGTCCAGAAATTGTAGAAGAATCAGCACTATTATGGCAAGCTACTTCAATGCCCGGCGGACATAGGGCTAGGATCTATAAAGAACACACAACACAGATAATTACTATTTTAATAAAGAATAATAATACTTAAGAATTGCTACAGAATCACTATTCCAATGCTATTTTAGAAATTTCGTAACATACATGTTGCAACATTATACCTCTATAATTTCCATATTTTCTCCTGATTATATATTATATTCCGTTTAATAAAAACACATTTTACTATAATAACCATAGTATTGTATGCTTTTTGACGGTGATAAAATTGTGGCTCAATAATTGGTAAAAATATTACATAAATAATAAACTTATGGAAAAAGGGAAACATTTTTACATTTTTATATCCAAGACCCACAGCTGCCATGGATCCTTTGATGAATGGAGTTTGCACAGAGACTAGACCACGGCTGTACGCTGCTAGTATCATCTCCTCAGCAGTAAAGCAACCGTCTGCGTAAGCACAGCCAAGTTCTCCCACGCTATGTCCTGGAATGAAGTATAGTTGAAGTCGGGAAATAGTACTTTTCATTCTTTTGATTATTTTCATCAACGGGAGCTTTTTACACCTACTTGTAATATACTACCTTTGTTTGAAGATTGGCCTACAACCAAAATAGTCTTTAAAGATTATTCCTTATTCAGCAAATTCATCGAAACTAATACAAATGTTGAGGTGTCTTACCAATTTACTAAAATCTAATTTATGCAAAGTATTCCCCATTGGCCTATTAAGGTAGATGAGCACACAGCCACTTAATGGTAAGTGAAGAAAAGAGAAGAAGAGAAATGATTGGTATTGAAGTGGCGAGTTATTGTAGTCCGTAAATTTTATGAACATGCTTAATAACACGCACCAATAATATTATCAGGTACAATTCCCATCTCGGTCAGGATGTCAGTGAGACCAATCTGCACTGCTGCAATCCCCACAAAGGAGTGGAGAATGTTGTCATAGATCGTCTTATCAGGGTCTGTAAGGATCCTCACAATGTCGATCCCCTTTGGTTCAAGGACTCTACTGCATCTGTACAATAAGAAACCCATTAATCTATCACTGCTACTTATTTAAGACACATTATTGACGTCGCATAAATCAGATATAAATTACCCAATTTGCAACATGATTTGAATTTGAATTGAAAATTGAGCAATGTCTACAATAAATTGTAATATCTTGGCGGTACATTTAGATGTTTCACAGGCGCTGTACTATTTTTTATTAAGTCTCATATATTCGCATTACCGAACTAGAAAAAATAATAGCACTCATACTATAAATATTCATGATTAGATAATTAGATACGATCCTTGTGTAATAAGTACCAGAAACTACGAGATACTATCGGTGTCAGAACACACAGATCCGATGAAAAATATTGTGGATCATCCAAACCTTTGTACACACATGGAAATTAAACTATTGAGCAACGATGACTGTTAACAAAGTTAAATCGTAATTTCTTACTTCTCAATAGCTGCAGCAAAGATAGGTATACGCATGAGCTCAGCTCCCATAGTAGCCCATTGTGATCCCATTCCACTGTAGACGAACCAAATGGGGCGAGACAGGCCTGGGTAGTACTCCACGCTTTGTGATAGACACACTGGTTCTTTCTTGTCGTTTGTTTCTAGAGAATGTAATATTGATGCTCTTTAAAATAGAACTAGGGGGTTACCACAACCTCTTATAGCAGTATTATTATAATTTTACTTGTACCGATTCCCATACAAAACAAACGAAGAACGATTATAATAATACTGCTATGAGTGGTGGTAACCCTGCTGGACTAAATAATGGAATGACATATCGATAACGAACTGTGATAATTACTGTTTAAAACTATTTATATCACCTAATCAATCCAAACAAAATTAATGAAATTTGGGCAAGGGTTACTCAAAATGTAAAAATTATTGAACTATCAGAAATTGTTCATTCTATTAATTACGTTTAAATTCAAAATAAAGTTGTGATTGATGCCAGTGTAATGCGAAATAAATTTAGAATTTGATTTAACTTTAAAATGCTATTGAAATAATCCTATTTTTTTAATGTATTCATAACACTAACGGGTTTTGTAAATATATTTCGAAGCTTTGGGGAATTTTGGCAGCTAATTGTATAACGTTTGCGTAGAAAATAAATTGAGGTTTTGTTTGGTGTGATTTTTTGAAAGGATTTTTAGCAATTTTAGTGCGTACTTCTGAGGTAGAACAAAAAACAAAAAAAAAATCAGTCTTATGAGCTTGAAAAACACTTTCCCCAGCAATGAGGTATAAGCTATTATAGTTCTCTCTACAGCAAAAAGTAGCTCAAGCTTAATGATCAATTTAAATAAAATTATTAGATTTCATTGATATATATCATCATCATCATCATCAGCCATAGAACATCCACTTTTGAACATAGGCCTCCCCCAAAGATTTTCAGATCGACCTCTTGGAAGCGGCTTGCATCTAGCGTCATAAATGATTCATTCGGTGATATATGATGAATACATTTGAAAGTGCAGTTGATGTATTCACAATTTCTCCTCATACAAAATACTAAATACTGGGGCTACTTCGGTGGCGTAGTTGTATTGTGTGTGCGGCATGACTATTGTCCTGAAGTCTCGGGTGCGATCCCCGGGTCGAAAAAATGGTATTGGGTTTTTCTATTTAGTATCAGACCGGAATCTGAAATTTGTGTCCAATATGGCGATAGGTTTGTCCCCTATCACACCTGGGACAGTAATGAGCAAGGAAAAATGTGGGTTCAAGCTCTCTAGTTCGCCTCTGCCTACCCCTTCGGGGAGTACATGCGTGAGTCTATGTATGCGTGTAAATCCAACCTTCTAGTTAGTTTTGAAGTCTTAACGTAGTAGTAGTACTTAAAGCTTACCAAGGATAGAATAGCCTCGGCACGTATGTCCAGGAATCTCGAGCTGGTGAATATTGTTCAAAAGTGCAATTTGCTCAGGATCCACAGGATTACTCTTCAATGAGTTCAATATGGTGTAGACACATGAATCTTTTCTGCCTGATACGAGGACTAAGTGAGGTATGCTGCTTTTGTACTGTTCGGGATCCTTAAAATAATAAAAGTGGTGAAACCATACTACTCCACCACATATAAAGCATTTAGTAACCCAGATCCGCAGACTCATCATCAGATTTCTTAAAAATGTGAAGAAGCACAAATAAGCTGGCAGGAGTCTAGTGACCAACGATAAATCCATTTTTGTAGGTGGTCTCTGTTTTTTTTGGACTGCACTATACCTACCATCAGGTTTAATGCAGACACTTTGCCATGTTTGTAGAAAAAAAGACATACCTTTGGTTTGTAATGGCCTTTCAAAAGAAGATGGAAGTTTCCACCGCCATACGAGAATGTGTTGATTGCTGTGAAGCCACGGCGAAACTTGGTGGTTTCTGTCAGCACCTGAATTCTTCCTTCACGGACGGCATCAATTTCGTCGTGAGGTTCAGAGTAGTGAAGGTTGCCTGGCAATTTACCTTCATGGTATGCCAAACAAGCCTGGTTATAAAAAATAATAGTTTTAGGAACAGCTATTCGACTTATCTGTGGCAATCGATTATATGACCCAATAATACCAATAACTTCCTATTATTCATTTGGTATTATAGCTTACTGTAATGGTGAAGGAAAACATCGCGAGGTAACTTGCATACCTCAGATTTCTCCACGAGAATTTCCAAGGTATGTGAAGTCTACCAACCCACATTAGGCTAGTGTGGTGGACTAAGCTCTAACCCCTCTCATTACTAGATGAGGACCGTACTCAGCAGGGGGACAGAAAAATTATAGGGCTTATAGTTTTCAAATAATTTTAAAGTTGTCTTTTAGACACAAATAACTTATACCACTTTTCAAAATTTTAATAGTCAAGCATATAATACCTTAGTCACGGCACATACTCCAGATGCGGGCTCACTGCATCCCATATTGGATTTAACGCACCCAACCTTTACTGTCCTATCCCTTGCAAATACCTCGCCAATAGCCTTAAGTTCATTAGCATCTGCCTGGCCAATTGCTGTTAGATAAAACCTTTTTTAAAATTAAATCTAATAATTTATCTGAATGATAGTATAGTAGATATCTTTCTAGACCGGTGCCGATGCCAGTCTAGTATTGGCGCAGTGATCTCCAAAAATACTTATACTGTAATATATTTCATGTAAAAACATTGTTTTTTTTTCCTTATATATGGTCACGTCACGCTGGCTGCAGGCCGTTTCCAACAGATCGATCTGTAAATCTTTAGGGGAAGGCCTATGTTCAGCAGTGGACGTCCTATAGCTGATGATGATGATGAAGAAGGTCTCGTCTGAATCCCAGACGGTGTAGGCAGAGGCGCACTAGCGAACTAGAAACCCACATTACGCCGAGCTTAGTTCCATCCCAGATGATAAGAGCCAAGCCCATCGGCATATCAGGCACAAATTCCAGACTCTGATATTGAAAAATCCAATATCACTTTACCCGACCCAGAGATAACCTAAGACCTCAGGACGGTAGTCGTACCGAAATAGAACTACGCCACAGAGACGTTGTTATTCTTTTGTCCCTATTTACTAGGATTATTTGTTTTCATTGTTGGCACCCATGAGTATTTTAATATTGCGGATGTCTATGTGTAGCGTGAGATCACTTCTACCAGGTGACCCACCTGCTCGTTTACCCTTCATAATATCTCATACACACCTGCTCCACAAGCTTCTATATACTCCACGTCACGAGGAGATACATCTAATCCTGAATAGAAAGCTTCAAGGAATTTTTGGATCTCATCATCAACTCGAAGTGGTAGAAACGATTCATTCGATTTGTTGTTATAGTCGGAGTCAGCATAGTACACTTCGGAGTATATCCTAAAAGATAGATATAACATAGATATGTAGATAGACCGCCCATTTTACAATCACAAGCAGTTTTAAGTATCACCTATGTAGTTTTCATATAATCACTGTTTTTTAAAATAAAACTATTTTTACGGATTCTATCACGATTTGGTTTTAATTTTTATGCCCGACGTTTCGAAAGCTTTGCAGCCTTGTCTGACCAGTCTGACCCGTGACCATGAAGGCTGCAAAGCTTTCGAAACGTCGGGCATAAAAATTAAAACCAAATCGTGATAGAATCCGTAAAAATAGTTTTATTTCAATGAATAACATTCACGTAAACCTAAGAAATCTTTATCATTGTTTTTTACAAAAAGAGTTATAATGTAAGCCAATTAGAACAAGTTCTGGATTCCGACAGCAAATTTTATACTAGAGTGCCCATACTCTGAGTTGTTTTATCTCGATTGTACACTTTCATATCATTATAATTTATGCTGTATGATAGTAATAAATTAAACAACCCAAGTCGAAAAAATACCTTTTTGCATCCTTCGATTTTTGTAAAAACAGAACGCTAATAGCATCAGCTCTTACATAGCCGTCGGCATTCTTGTCGAAGCACTTGGTTTTTCCATCTAAACACAGATAACCGGCCCTAGAAACAATGTTCCATTATTGGTGTTGTGTTGGTGTTCAGTACAATTACAAATATCATTAAAAGTCTGAAGTATGTTTTTTAGTATTCGCAAAGTTGTGGTTATTAGCATTAGGTTTCTAAATCTCTTGAAATTGTTCAAAAATTGTAATATTTGTTGATAGTATTTCAATGCATACGAGTAAATTAAACATATATTCGAATAAACTCTAAATCACTTTAAGTTTTTATTTTGTTTTTTTCACGTACATAATTTTATCGACATAAATATAGATTCTAGACACTCGTCAGTATGGCAGTCAAGTTCACATATAATAATTAATAATTTATAGACAAGAGCAGATAAACAAAGACTATTTTCTATTGGAGATCTATTGGAGATTTCAAACAACAATTTTAAAAAGAGTCTTCTACAATTCCCCTATAACATTTATTATTATATGTTAGATCCACTGCATGATCATGAAGATCCAAAGCAAATCTTACCTGCTATAATTGAGCATAACTTTAGGATGCATGCACAAGTTACATCCGCCGACTATAGCAGCCTCACACTGGCCAGAAGTGATGGCTCGGTAAGCATGTTCGATGCAGGCAGTGGAGCTGGCACAAGCAACGTCCAGGGTGTAGGACGGACCCTTCGCATCGATCCAGTAGGATATACGGTTGGCGTACATTGCCTTATTACATCTGCAACAAAGGACAATAGTTAAGAGAATAAACACATGTTAATCGGAACGTGGCGGTACGATCGATTAACCGCCGAATGTTCATACACTTAAGGTCGCCTCACGTCCTTTAAGGCCGCCTTATCTGTCAAAATTGTGTAGCG
The DNA here is from genome assembly GCA_036417725.1 of Clanis bilineata. Taxonomy (NCBI): domain Eukaryota; kingdom Metazoa; phylum Arthropoda; class Insecta; order Lepidoptera; family Sphingidae; genus Clanis; species Clanis bilineata. The sequence continues at coordinate 14,374,331 of CM071154.1, read as the reverse complement.
AAAATCCATGTAAGCAGCCGTTCAAGTTGAGTAGCGTTTGACCATTCAGATGTTAGTTTCATAAGAATTAATTTCGTCTTGATTCAACAGAAGCCACGTTGTGGACAGGTACGTCTACAGCATGAATGGGCCAGCTCGAGCGGTTTGATACCACTGTCTCACAGAAAACAGACGTAAAGACACAGGTCGCTGTCGCATTTAGTTCAGTGGGTGAGATTCCGGTGGCCCAATTACCTCTTCCCTTTCCTAATTCCTATTTCTCTCCGTTTAGGTTGACAACGCCCCTCATAATTCTTTTTGACTCTTTGGTTTCTATAGGCGGTGGAGATCACATCTGCCCGTTTGCCAGTCTAGCCATAAAAAAAGCGAAGAATAGTCAATTTTCCGCCCTTAGATAAAATAATATTCATATTCCAACGAAAATGTTATGATTAAACTTTTTGTATAAATGCCGATACAATTCGAAAGGACAAAGAAAAAGTTGAGAAAGAATGAATCCTTATATTAAATATGAATTTTCGGTATACGCAAATAAAAATTGTCGGTGAATTAATGATAATCTATGCTCCGATGCAACGAGTTCGAGGCCGTGGGTTCGGTTCCCGCACCGAGGTAAATATTTGTGTGGCCTACAGATATTTGTTTCGGGTCTGCGTGTTGTGAGACCAAAAGTCTCTCGGAGTTCTTGATTCCCTCGACACAAGACTCGATCTTAGTGTGGGGTCAGGACTATGTATGTGACAGTTGGGTGTTATTTATTCATTTATTTTTAACATAACATAACATAAGTTCACGCCTGTATCCCCGAAGGGGTAGGCAGAGGCGCACTAGCGAACTAGAACACCCACATTTCGCCGAGCTTAGTTCCATCCCAGATGTGATAGGGGGCGAGCCTATCGCCATATCGGGCACAAATTCCAGACTTCGGGCTGATATGGAAAAATCCAATATCACTTTGCCCGACCCGGGAATCGAACCCGAGACCTCAGAACCGTAGTCGTACCGAAATACCACGACGCCACCGAGGCAACAGTTCACCACTCTAATTGTCCTTATTTATTCAACAGCAAATGTATTAAACATGAGACACCATTGTTTTCATGTGTTTACATTCTCGTTGATCATTGTTTAACGAAAATATAACACAAAATAATTATAAAGTAAAAAAACAACCAACTCATTTCCCCATACTCATTACCACTTTCGATCTTTTAATTACCATATATGAATATGCACCAAAATAATGAGTATCGACAACATTGTCGCCGTCCAAATATTTGGACATAAATATTTTAAACTCTTTAATTCAACCTATTGTGAATAAAATACATGACAAGGAATTTTGGTTGAAAGCTGATAGGATTGATTGACATTTCTGATGCAGTAAAGAAACAAGTATTAAATACATCAATATAATATACCCTAGATGTACAGTCCTTTGCAAATATCGTCCTAAAAAGTGGTCTCAGGAATAAAACAAAGAAAAGGTCACAAGTTCTAATTGAATCAAATACAAATATAACCCTATGCACGTGTTATAAAGTAGCTTTTTAAACGAGATGATCAAGCGGTCTTAAATTTGAATTTTCAAATTTAGAATTCCATCGGCGTCCAACTGTAGGAAAAAGGAGTGCTTAAGCACTTCTTTGCTGTCCCATTTTCCGAGCGTCAACTGTGCATCTAGCTAAATAATATATCGATTATTAAATACTTTATTTTTAATAGCTCTCAAAAAAAGACAAACAAACTATAAGTGGTTGTCGTCAGATAGATTTGGCTTTAGCTATGAGCGGGCTGCATAATCAACCTCCTCTAGACAAAGACTTCTCTGTATACTACTAGACTGGCTGTTCGGTACATAGAATGTGCGCACTAAGTCTCTGTTAATGGACCTCAACTCACTATAGAAATCTGCTCTTTTCCTTAACCGTGAAACGTCAAACACTCGCCGTCATGTGCTACAATTTTACTACGGAACAGCTTGTCTAGTAAATACGTAGAAGTCTTTGCCTCTAGAGAATCCAGTCCCAGACATATCGTATTAGAGACCCTCCAGAACTACAACCATGGAAGAGATCCATTAGTACACTAGTATATCATCATCATCATCATCAGCCATAGGACGTCCACTGCTGAACATAGGCCTCCCCCAAAGATTTCCAGATCGACCTGTTGGAAGCGGCCTGCATCCAGCGACTTCCTGCGACCTTTATCAGGTCGTCGGTCTACCTAGTAGGTGGACGTTATATATAGTGATGACAAATTGTGTGAAGCAGGATTGTAGACATTATCGTCATGTAGTAATACTTTTAGCTTTAACATATTGCTGGAACATGGAAAGACAACTTTCTAAACTACATTACAGTAGATGTATCGGATTGTTAGCCTCTGAACGGATGTCATTACCCTAACGCTATACTATTTGTCCGAAGCTATCGGAGACGGAACTTTATCTAAGGTTGTAACACGAATAACGTTCGAATTCGTATTCGTATCGACTTGACTTTTCGGAAATTTCAAACAAATATCATAAATGCTGAATGCCTCAATCGTATAGGCACTTAATCTGAGAACTTTGAAATCCTGGCTTCAACGTTCAGGTCGGGAAATTGCAATTTATGTTTAGAGTACCTATTTCTCATGTGTGAATTTCCTGATTTGAAATTTGTGACTGGTAGGAACCCCTGTCACATGAAAAGCCAAAAATTATCCCGGCGAAAGGAAGGTGCTTTTTTTTCTACTCTAGCACGTTCAAACGTCAAAAAATCATCGGATCGACTCAAGTAAGTACTCGAAAGTTGTTCGTGCTAAAGCCATTGATGTGAAATAATAAATCTCTGATATTAGAACTGATTGTGCCTATCAATTTGTGACCGTTTCGTTTTACGACATCGGTCCCTTTTTATTTATTTCAAGATACGTTTTATATTTTTTGTTTGTTTTCTTTCTTTTCGATGCACAATTTTCTATAATCAGATATAATATATGAGTTCGGACTTGTATTGATATGCTTGTTTCCAATGGTTTTTTAATTGTTTGTGCAATTATGTATGAAGTTAGGTAAACTTTCCTGTACTTCCATTTTAGAGATTCGTTGTTTACCCACATCCCAAAAGTCGGATGGAATAAGCAATATAATGTCCTTATTGTTTTTATAATATTAAAACAATAATTAAGGTTTATAAGTATTGTTCAAAGATCTGTCACTTCTATGTTGACATAAAATATTGATATCATACAAAATATGTTAAGTTTTATTAAAGTTAAATATATTTGCTCTATGTAGACGGCTATTTGGAACACTGAATTCATGGGGATATAGCTCAGTGGCAGAGCAATCGACTGCAGATCGATAGGTCCCCGGTTCAAATCCGAGTGTCCCCTACTCAATTTTTTGATAAGATTTAGAGATAAAAAGATATACAAATATATTAAAACCATCACCTTCTAACGAGGACTTCTAACTTCGGTGTTTCAATCAATAACATACATAAATTAGGACTAGCGAGTCCTAATAAATCCTACATAGCAATGTATCAGATTATTTTTTATCAGAACAGCACATGGGCTACTCTTTATCCCGGAAAATAAATTTCCACGTGAACGGAGTCGAGAGCTACACCTAGTAAATAATATGTGAAATTGAAATGCTTTTTTTTTGTAAATAACATTTTCTTTAGTCCGTACATGCTCAGTGTAAAATACTGTTTCATTAGTTTTAGCGCTGTAGTACAGCATAGGATTTCCGCCAGAGGTCGTGTCTAACAACTATTTTCACGTAGCGACGTGAAATATAGACTAAGTCGCTTTATTGTAAGAAACAGGTTCTAGGTAAATACGTAAATATAAAGAAATGTTCTAGACTACGACTAAAAACGTTCGTTCGTCTGATGAATTATAATATTCTAGACTGCCAGTGTTAAAATCGACGAAGGTTAGCCAGTAGGAATGGTATTGTATGAACCCTGCGCACGCCAAACTGCTGTAGTTCATCTCGATCAACATCAATGATCTGGCCCAGATGGTTCCAGGGGTGCGTTCCCGTCCACGGCCTAAAAAATGCTGGATGGACGTTCTGGAGGAGGATATGAGAGCCAATAGGCTCACAATGGGAACGTTCAAGCCCGGGCGAAGTGGAAGCGTCTAAGTAGGCGGACCCTGCCAGAAGGCCAGAAGAAAGAAAAAACATCCATACTTAGTCCTATATCCCCGAAGGGGTGGGTTGAGGCGAACTAGGAATTATTTCAGATTTAACGTATTTTAACATACTACAAGCTTGCATCTATATCCCCGAAGTAATACACAGAGGCACTAGTGCCCCAAATCTCACCTTAATAGAAAAGCAAAATATATACTCGTCGAATAAAGAAACACATTCTTTTATGTCGGTCAGACTTGTTGATGCCATGTAGCAAAGCATATATCTAGCAAATGATGTCCGTCTTTTAAATGTATTTCCTATACTAATTCAGCCTTAGGCAAAACCTGGTATAAATAATTACGCAGCCCTTTCCATAAGTGATATTACATTGCCCTAAACGAATTTAGCTAAAGCAAATATAATTTGAGTGCCATCATAACATGCTTCCGGCAAGTCAGCCCCTCTATTAGTCCATATTGGTAGAGCATAATATTATTATTATGTTTATACTTGGATACCGTCTAGACACACTGATATCTTATAATTTTCCTAAAGAAATATCAGCATCTGAGACTATTTTTTTCTAATTTTTACTTTATGATGTAGGAAACGAATCATAATAAAATAGGTGTCATCTATTATCAATTTGAACCACTTTTCTTTTTTTATCAATTTGTATTCACTGACTACGAGAGGTTTGTCTTTTCTTCTTTCTATTGTAATAGACTCCTTAGTTTAATTGCATCTTAATTTTCTACAAATCTATGGCGTATTATATCAAATTTGAAAGTCAAGTAAGCATTTTAGGGATTTTGGCTTCAAATCACAAACGGATAATAATTTTGGAAATTCGATGTACATAATATATTATGTCAATTATACAGTAATGACAGTAATCTCTACAGAATGAATGGACCGGCTCGACCGGTTTGAGACCACTGTTTCATAGAAAATCGATGTAAAAACAGAAAACTGACGTAAAAGTGGCAGCTCGCTGTTGCGTTTCGTTCGTTGAGGGAGATTTCCAGTGGCTAAATTCCCTGTTCTTTGCTCAATCCCTATTGCCCTCCTTTTCGGTTGGCAATGCATCCATGATTCATGGGTCTTGGGTGTCTATGGGCGGTGGACTTACCATCAGGTGACCCAACTACTCGTTTGCAGTCACTGCTATAAAAACATATACTGAAGAAATTCTCATCTTTTTTAAGTGTGTTAAAGTGATATATTTTGATGCAGCAGCCATCGTAAATTCACCCACGTCGAGTATAAATTACAAGGGCCTAAGTAACCTTTGGCTTGTTTCTCTGTCGCCATTTCTTATCTGCCTGACAACTATCTTAATTATCTCCTCGGGTCCATTAAGGATTGCCTTTATCGCCCTGCGGTGCGTCGTCTGAAGGCAGTTGAGTTTTATCTGCATCACGGAATCCATTAACTAAAATGGTACCATAAGTCCTCATCAAATGTACTTTAATTCGTTATCCTTTACTGTACCGGCTTCAGTTACTGATGATATTATGATGGCAGTAAATAATGAAATAAATGTAGCTTAAAGGCGTTTTTTTCTTCCGACACAATGAAAGAATCCGAAATGAGATCCGAGATGAAACTGAGTTGATCAGAATAAAAAATGTTGATCACTTTCATTGATTGATTGAGAATACTATTCCAAGATAATTCAGAAATAATCACTATTACACTATAAATCAAGTTCAAAATTTGACAGACCGACTCCAAATCCGATCGTGACCAAATTTATATGAGACAAATGTTTGTATGGTCCAGATATTTGTTTCGGGTCTGGCTGTTGTGAGATCGAAAGTCTCTCGTAGTTCCTGATACCCACGACACAAGACTCGATCTTAGTGTGGGGTCAGGACTATGTGTGTGACTGTTGGGTGTTATTTATTTATTATTTAATTAATTTTATGTGCCCGCTTGAAGGATAGTGTAGCCAGTGTAATTATTGGCCTTACGTGGCTTAAAATCTAATGTCACGGGTTTATGCAGTGCAGTTACGTCTACAGCACGAATGGGTTGGCTCGACCGGTTTGATACCACTGTCTCCGACGTAAAGTGGCAGCTTGGTGTCGCGTTTCGGTCAGTGAGTGAGATTTCCGGAGGCTCATTTCCCCCTCTCCCTTTCCCTCCCTTTCCATTTCCTCCTTTTAGGTTGGCAACGCATGATTCTTATTGTGTCTTGGGTGTCTATGGGCGGTGGAGATCACTTACCATCAGGTGATCCATCTGTTTTTTTGCAGTCTCTATTATAAAAAAGTGCCATTCAATGCTTTGCTATTAAAAGTACGGAAGGTGTTGCTGTTATAAAAGATTTTTACTATCAGGCCAACCGATGGTCGTTTCGTAATTTATCATAAAAATGGCTAAGTGTCGTGATATCCACGTTAGCGAATAGGAAGCCATAGATTCCTTATGATGCGATATCTACGCTACATTAATATGAACAAATGGGGTATGAATCATAAAACGCGTTTAGAGTAATTGTGCCGAAAATTGGTACCGCGTCGGGATCTTTTCGATGGGCGTTTTTGCTAGTTATTTGACTGACTTCAAAAGTGGAAGGTTCTTTGTTCTTCAATTTTTTTTTTATTTTATTCTATGTGGATATGTTTAGCAAATGAGAACCAATTTTGAAGATTATTTTTATGTTGATAGAGCTTATCCAAGAGTCGATTTTACTGACTCTATTATTTTAAGGTGCTGCATATTATATAACGATCACTGGCCTGAGAAGGAGTAAATTGAGTTAATATGACCTACCTATTTGAATTTACTTAGCTGCACTTAAATTATGGATATGTCATAATCGTGCAGTAAGTTAGTCGAAAGTCATTCGTACTTAACCCTCTGAAGGTTTTTAATTTTTTCCATTATTCGATAGCCCTATAGTCTATGGATAGGGCTTTTTTTATTTATGGCAGAGACTGGCAAACAAGCAGATGGGTCACCTGATGATAAGTGATCTCCACCACCCTTAGACATCCAAGACACAAAAATAATTGCGTTGCAAACCTAAAAGAAGGGAATGGAAAGTGAGGTAAAATAGATTGGGAAAGGGAGGGGGAAATGGGCCACCGCAAGTCTCACTCACCGAACGAAACGCGACAGCAAGCTGTCCGTTTACGTCGGTTTTCTGCGAGACAGTGGTATCAAACCCGTCGAGCCAGCCCATTCGTGCTGTAGACATATGTCTACAGCGTGGCTCTTCTACTCACAAAATCAGTCTCTGTTAGATTTTCAAAAAAGGAGAACGTATTCAATTCGTCTATAATTTTTTTAAAGTATGGAACGCGATATCTCGGTCAAATATGAACTGATTTTCAGAATAATTTGTGTTCGATAGACTTTACTTCAAAGTCCCAAAAATGATATAAATTAGGTCTAGATCATATAAGTTTTGAAATCGGTCCGTTAAGTTTAATAAAGGTGTCTAATTCTATATATTTTACGCAAATGAATTTCAAGAGTTGGATTCACAGTAGGACCTATATTGAATTTCATACAACCATCCAAACGACGTTTAAACAAAATAACCGCATTAATAATGGACATAAACTTCCGAATGAATCCTGTTATGGAGTGCTAAACCGTTTTAAATTAAGTTTAGAAAATAATTTAGTTGAAATTCAATTACGGAACACCGGATCTAATTATGACCGCGGCTGGCTTCCATTTCGCTAAACGCTCGCATGTTGTCATATGAAACTAGTGTGTAGCGAAATTAAAGTTTTATTAAACTGTGTTTATTCGGAAATCTGTATTTTATAGTAGGATTGCTAATTAAACGGAGTAAACTGACATTTCGAATGTTGCCAATTTTTAATGAAATTTAAATAGTGCTGCGGTAAAAAGATCAAGATTATTTAAACATTTCAATTCGGTGAAATATTTCATCTTTCATTTTCTAAAGTCCAACTCAAGATCGTAATTCCTACCTAATGTGTGATTAGTACCGCATGTCTACTGAATTATAGTCATAGTAAATTACTGCATGGTAAGTTATTGCATGTCTACTGGAATTCTAATCATAGTTCATTATAAACAAAATTTGTAATAGCTATGAATGTGCGGAACATAATTTTTCTCAAATAATAAAAGTAATATTTGTAATTTTCATTGTTATTATTTCGCGTATCTGTTATGATTATTTACGCAAAATGATTTACACAGACATTTAGTCGAAGGGTTAAGCTGAAATTTCTAAAAATACGCAATTAAATTCTAATTTTCCAAGCTAGTGCTGAGTGATTATATCTTTGAATGATAAAGATTGAACTAGATTAATCACTATGTTTTGGTAGTAAGCAACTTTATTTTGAAAAGTGACATTTCGATATGTCAGTTTACTCCGTTTAATTAGCAATCCGACTATAGTTATTGCTTATTGAATTTAGAAATTCAGTCACCTCCTTGGTCTAGTGGCAGCATATATTGGTTGTGGACTGGCAGGTTCTAGGTTGGATTCCTAGGTCGGGCAAAGCAAATTTTCCAATTTAATTTGCCCGGGTTTGATTCTTCAGAGCAGGTTGACGTCAGGCAGGCAGCCGTTTGAAAAACTAAGCCAAATTTTTCTGCAATATGCTTTGAAAAAGTGTGTTACGCCGATATTTTTTGTCTAGTAAAAAGCTGTTTTTCACTTTTTTTTTCTTTTTAACAGTAAGTAAAAAATAATATGATTCCAAAAACCATAGACACGACGAAGAAGAATTGTAGGCTTTTTAAAGTCGGGTCTAAAATAAACGTTGACTTAGAATTGATTATATCGCCATTGAAATAAGAACTATTTTTGACAATTACCTTGACTAAAATTGAAAAAGTAAATTTATTACAAAAAATAGATTACAATGAGGCTTACATACTAAATTGCCACCCATAGATTTCACGCCGAAGGCCAAATTTGCTATAGAGAAAGCGTCGTCGTAAGCGTCGGAAAAGCCTTGTCGCCAAATGGCGTCAATAAATTGAATTGTATCGACTCACCCGCTAATACCAAAGCCGTTTCTTTGAACGTTTTCGTATATGACGAGCTTCTCAGACTCGGAGAAGCTAGCGCCGACAAATACGCCTACTTTTTTCCCTTTCAGCTGCATTGGATTTATGCCTGTGGAAATAATTTGGTATGAAGTTTTTGTATGAATCATGGCAAAATATATATTAATTAATTTAATATTAATTATCATCATTAGCCACAAAATGTCCACTGCTGAACATAGGCCTCCTCCAAATATTTCCAGACTGACTTGTTGGAGTGTTAATAGAATAGAATATAATAATTTATTTGCTTGATTTCTTTATATTTATTTCACCAGATAAATCCACTAATAGCTTTTGCATTATGACTATTTCTAAAAGTTATTATCAACATTCTCTCTCTTCATATCTTACAAAGCAAAATTTCAGACACGTTGTAATTTATTTTATAGATTTACTTCTATACCGTGGCTTGATTCGGATTAGACATACACGGCGTCTTATAGAAATTCTCAATTGCATGTTTTTTCCTATACTTTCCTTCATCATCATCATCAGTCACAGGACATCCATGACTGCTGAAGATAATTTCCGTCATTGTTGAATAATATTTAATATTTAATATTTTGACTGCCTCGGTGTCGTAGTTGTATTTCGGTATGAGTACGGTCCTGAGGTCTCGGGTTCGATCCCCGAGTCGGGCAAAGTGATATTGGATTTTTCCATATCAGCGCGGAGTCTGGAATTTGTGCCCGATATGGCGATAGGCTCGCCCCCTATCACATCTGGGGCGGAACTAAGCTCAGCGAAATGTGGGTGTTCTAGTTCGTTAGTACACCTCTGCCTACCCCTTCGGGGATACAGGCGTGAGCTTATGTTATGTTACTTTTGACTACAGCTCGGCAGTTTAGCTAGGGCAGTATTGTATCTTATCAAACAATCTAAAACCAGAAGTGTACGTTATACCTGCATCATAAATAGCTCCATAAGCTTGTTCCATAAGTCTCCTGCTCATTGGCTCCATGGTGCATGCCTGCTTGTAATGCACCTTGAAGAATTGAGCATCAAACTTGCCCATGTCGTTCACTTTGCCCACATGTTTCGGGACTTCTGGATGGTTGAAGGTCCAGCAATTATTTTCGGATGAAACCATGTCTACCTAGAATTAGATAGTCAATTGTTTTGAATTGAAATTCTAGATGTGGGATCTACGCTTTTAGTTACAGAAACTCGATTTGATTTGACAGTTGTATTTAAATCAGAAGTCGGTTTATATTTATTTTATCACTCTCGAAACCTGAAAGTGAATTCTAAAGTACAACTTAAAGCTATTGCACTCAATATTTCGGAATTGTCGGATGATTTATTTATACAGAAAAATGATTACCGCCTACCAGGACTTCGATCCTTCTAAAACAGCCAGGTCTATGTGCTCAAAAAACACATAAGCTCACGCCTGTATCCCCGAAGGGGTAGGCAGAGGCGGACTAGCGAACTAGAACACACACATTTCGCCGAGCTTAGTTCCGTCCCAGATGTGATAGGGGGCGAGCCTATCGCCATATCGGGCACAAATTCCAGACTCCGGGCTGATATGGAAAAATCCAATATCACTTTGCCCGACCCGGGGATTGAACCCGAGACCTCAGAACCGTAGTCGTACCGAAATACCACCACGCCACCGAGGCAGTCATAAGGAGTAATCCTACCAAGTAACGAAGAATGAATCCGTAATTAGTGCTCAAAACACACTTCAGAATCAACTTTATGGTAAGCTAGCCATTTATTGTCTTCTGAGATCCACACATGTAATGAGACTGAATGAGGCGAAAGAGGTGTGTAAGGATCGTAGCAAATGGAAATCCGTTGTCTCTGCCTACCCCTATGGGAAAAAGGCGTAAGTCTATGTATGTATGTAAGTATGAGATCCACACGGATGAATTCACGGGAACAATTAGTAGCTAATAAGTATTAACTTCTTTACCTGATCAAAAAGATTTTTCTTAAATTCCAATACGCTATCCGAATTCGGGAAGATTCCAGACATTCCACTGATGACCACTTCTTCCCCATTTAGGGGATTTGGAGGAGCATCCTGGGCTTCGGATATGGCCCCAGGACCCATGGTATCCTGGGCTAGAGTCTCTTGAGGTGTTGGAGTCATTGTTAAATGGTACAAGAAAGACCGAGTGCTATTATCGGTTGACGACTGCATGCAGTTAGAAAAGGTCGTTATTTATATACAAAAGTGCGTAAAAATAGGAAGTCGTTGAATTGATTATAGACATGTTTGAAGGGTTCTGTATTATTTAATTAAGGAGACTGTGTAAAATTTAGTAATATTTTCTCAATTTGAGTGTATAAAAAAGAGAAGGTAACAAAGTATAATGTTCATGATAACATTATCTAAAAACGACTGCCTCGGTGGCGTGGTGGTGGCTCGGCGAAATGTGGGTGTTCTAGTTCGCTAGTGCGACTCTGCCTACCCCTTCGGGGATACAGGCGTGAGCTTTTGTATATGTATGTATGTTCTTCGTTTGTTTTGTATGGGAATCGTTATAGTAGGGGAGCCCACGATGCTAAATGGGGATTTACTCGAGCGTCGTAGAGACCTATTGGGATGCAAAGCTTAGATGATATGAAGAAAAAAAATGTTATATGATATATACCTTTACATCGGTGGGGGAAGCGGCTATAGATTTTTAAATATGTAAAAAAAAACTGTTGCATGAACATCCTCGAGCGCGTCAGATATTGATAGCATCAATGCCCTACGTATTTTTAATAATGTACGTATGTTAATCTGATCGTTTGCATGATGCGAGTGGTTGTATTTAAGGGTTGAAAATGAAAAAAAAAAAAAATTTATCGAGCGCGTCAGACTTTCTAACGGAGTGTTAAGTGCACCAAAAAAAAGCTCTCATTCACTAATCTGACGATTTCGATGGGACGCAAACTCGCGGCCATTTTCATAATGTGCAAAAAAAATTCGCCATTTTGAAATACTCAAGCGCGTCAGATTAAGATATATATGGTTCATCTTTATGTTCTAAACGTACTGTCTCATAATCTGACGATTATCTAGAGGGATTGGCCTGATCTGACAAAAAAAAATTAGAAAAACGGTTCACCTTAAAGGCCATCCCTGCAACTTCCCGCTAATTCCATTATTGGGCTCTTAAAATTGTACTTATGACATTTTTGAGCTCAAAATATAATTTATGTGATATTTTGAGCTCGCTGAGTTCAAAGAAATAGAAATTTCATAGAACACTATTTTTGGAATTTTTAAACCGCAATAACTTTTGAATGGATCAACCGATTTTCACGCGGTTGGCGGCATTCGACGCAGTTTTATCACCCTCATAAGTAATTTTGCAATTTTAATTGATCGAACCACAAATTTCGGAGTAATCCCGAAAAAACCCTTTTTCGGGTTTCTTTCGTTCACGATATCTCTCGAACGAATCAACCGCTTTTGACCAGCTAGGTGACGATCGACGTGGTTTTTCAAGCTCAAAGGCGGATTAGTTTTTGAAGTTGATCGATAAAGCCGGTTAAAAGTTATTCCAAAAAAACCACTTTCAAAATTTTTTTTTTTTTTAAATCATTGAACTTAATTAATTGAAAAGCTCAGGAAGCAGAAACCAGAGTGGGGACGGAGTGAGAGAGTAATAGATAGAGAAAGAGTGAGAGAGGAATAGAAGCGCGGAGAAAGAAATGTAGGCATCACGCAACTGCACGCATTTAACTTTATCGACGAATTTTTATTATTTCGGCTTGCGGAAATCGTCAGATTATATATTTTTCATTATTCTTGAATTATTTTCTTCAAAATAAAAAAAAATTTAGCTACGCTCGAGAATGTCGAGATGACGTTTTTTTTTTACAACTTTGTTGCCGTCCCCTTTTTTTACGTCACTCTCAAATTGTCAGATTAGTGGAATATACACTTTTTAGGATGTAATTAACTCACCCTACCTTAATCTGACGCGCTCGAGAATTTCTGATGGTAAATTTTTTTTTACTAATCTGATCCTGTATCCTTCACGGGCGGCCTTATATATGGGCCTCATGTTTTGTGGAGGTACTTAACCGGGTACAAGGTATCCCCCTGTATATTAATCTGTCGCGCTTTAGTAAATCCCGAAATCCCCGCTTGGGCTCCCCTACTATTACAAGTAAAATTATAATAATACTGCTATAAGAAGTGGTGGTAACCCCCTTGAGCACTGACACCCGCGGCAGGTACCGCACGTTAGCAGTGTGGTAATGCGGTACCCTAAAATAGAAAGACATCTACATAAAAATGTGATTAGCATGTTAATAAAATACCGTACGGTCAATATCCGGTCATTGCTTTTTAACACATTTTTTAAAATTTTAATTATTAACGATACACCGTTTGTATCATTATGGTAACTCTATGTTTTAAACACGGACGTGTAAAAAAAGGACACTATACCGACGGACGCCACAGATAATCCACGCACACTAACGCGCCTCTACATATGTACCCTAAGCATACACTCAGTCGCCGCCATTACGTGTCGACTGTCGATAGATCGAATGGTCAGAAAACCCTGCTTCACTTTCAATGTTCCTAACGCTCCGTCCCCTTTTTTCTACGTTTTTTTTTTTATTGTCAGAGACTGTCACACGAGCAGATGGGTCACCTGATGGTAAGTGATCTCCACCGCCCATAGACATCCAAGACACAAAAGGAATCATGGGTGCGTTGCCAATCTAAAAGGAAGAAATGGAAGGGGAGTGAAAAAGGGATTGGGAAAGGAAGGGGGGAAATGGGCGACCGGAAATCTCACTCAACGAACGAAACGCGACAGCAAGCTGCCACTTTACGTCGGTTTTCTGTGAGACAGTGGTATCTAACCGGTCGGCCGGCCCATTCGTGCTGTAGACGTTACTGTCTACAGCGTGACTCTACCACTCAGGAGTTCACTTAGTTTTTTCTTTTTCGATAAAATTCCTTTCGACAATATAAAAGACTGTTGATCAACATGGGGCTTAGATCTGAGGAGCGCTTGGATAAAAAATAAATGCACTCAACAGTCACACACATAGTCTTGACCTCACACTAGGTGTAACCTGTATCGTGGGTATCAAGAACTACGAGGGACATACGGTCTCACAACACCCAGACCCGAAACAAATATCTGTGGGCCATATAAACATTTGTCTCGGTGCGGGAATCGAACCCACAGCCTTTCGTGTCACAGCCGGCTACCTGCCCGCTGGTCTACACCAGCAGCCCGAGCAGGAAAATTTCTGACAACCGTAAATGTATTCGTGCTCGATGCGTGTCTATGTTTGTATGAAATATTAATCAAATGTCATCAGTGCGCAGCGAGTTTACATTTACATTAGTTTCGTGCTCGGGCTACAGATCACAGTCCAAACTATGAATGAACAAAACATTATATTCTGTATATCATTAGCATCCTAACGAATTCCTTACAAAGTCGACGACAATAACCCCAAACAAAAACAATCATAGTGAAATGAACTTGTGAACTCATTCTAAAATAATTTGTTTTAGGCTAGTTGTTATCCGCTACTCCATTCGCGCGTAAATTTATTTTCCGAGATAAAAAGACTATGTGTTTATCCAGGGCGTTAGCTACCACTATACCAGATTTCATCAAAATTGGTCCAGCCGTTTGGGCGTGAAGAAGTTACAAATATACATACACACTCAGAAACTTTCGCCTTTATAATATTAGTGTGATGATAACAATATGTAAAATAAATTAAAATTGTAAAAAAAAATAGACATAAAAGCCTTTGAAATGTAGTGAAATAAAAGAAAAAAGATGCATCACTATTCACGTTATGGCTATGGATTGGAAAGGGATAGCAAGATATTCGCACTACGCGCCCACTCTTGCAAATTACGAAATTCAAAATTAATGTCTTGTTTTTACAGAAGAGTTTCATTTTTGTGTTTTTATATTTATTAGGACAAACGTGGGCCTACACGGGTCTTGTTTCTTTCTACCTGCCCTTATCCCACCTGGGGTGGGGTCGGTGGAACACACCCTTTCAAGCATGTTGCAGAAAGGTTTTGACTTAGTTTTTATGACCGGCTGCCTGTCTGATGTCAATCCTCCCTAGAGAATCTAGAGAGGATTATAAGAGATTTGTAATTTAATACAAAATTCGCATTGCCCGACCTGGGAATCGAAGCCAAGACCTCTCGGTCCACAGCCCATATATGCTGCCACTAGACCAAGTAGCCTACACGTGTAATTTATGAATAAGATTTATTACGAATGATAATCTGTAACAAGTATTCATATAAAGGCTAAAATTCTAGCGCACATAAAACATTTCTTACATTTAACTTATCGCTCTCGTGTTATTTTTAAAATATAAGAAGGTAATCAGAAAATATGGCTATAATAGTCGGAAGTCTTGAAGAAATTGCTTCTGAGTTTGGGGTCGTTACTGGTCCGAAGCTTCGAGAGTGGTATTTTACTGCAGTTTTATGGGATTGCGGACACGTGACTGGGTGATGTTGCTTTCTGCTGCTTATATTTTACCTGAAATTTATCTGGAATAAACATTTTTTTATTAGAGATCTCTGGTTTTCCAAAGAGACCTAAAGGCTGACTCTTGACAATTCGAATCAGCTTTGATCCGATTTCATTTAGTGACTTAAAATAGAGTCAACTCAACTTTTCTATTTTAAGTGTTTTCTTTGCGAATTGTCGTTTGATATAACGGTGAAGGAAAGCATCGTGAGGAAACCTGCACACTCGAGAATTTCTCCACAAGAATTTCGAAGGTATGTGTTAGTCTACGAACCTGCATTAGGCCAGCATGGTAGTATAAGGCCTAACCCCTCCCATAAGTAGAGGAGGCCCGTGCCCAGCAGTGGGACAGTAATATTACAGGGTTAATATTATTATTATTATTTATATATTAAATACTCATAATACACACTAATCTAGAGGGTCAGTCACTGCAAATCTGACAGATGTAAACTACAAGCAGTTAATTAGTAAGTTCCGACCACTGCAAAGGGTATAATTGTCATAGATTAAATAGTACAGTTAGAACCAAAATGTATGTGGGTAAAATTCTCTTTATTTTCTCGATTTACCTAACAGCAGTAGCAGAACCTCTTTCGACAGCCTCCGTGGCGCAGTGGGCGAGTAATCGGCTGTGAAGCAGAGGCCGCGGGTTCGATTCCTGCATTGAGACAAATGTTTGTGTGGCCCATAGATATTTGTTTCAAGTCTGGGTGTTGTGAGATCGAAAGTCTGTCATAGTCTCTGACACCCATGATACAGGTTATACCTAGTCTGGGGTCAGGACTAGGTGTGTGACTGTTGGGTGTACTTATTTATATATTAAACTACTTTCTTTCTAACTGCCCTTATCCCAATCTCAATCCAATCCTAAAAAACCTTAACGTAGTCTGTCAGTTTGTTTTTATTGTAAAAAAATGACTCGGACTAAGTCGAAGTTCGATTGAAAAATTCCAAATCCTCGCTAAGTTTCTTTGACTCAGACTTAGTTCGCTCTATAGATCTTACCTTTAGTCTCTGGGAGTCTTACCACGTTTAGGCATAACTTACATTCACAATATATCGTGCGCAAATCCCTAAAGGCCGTGGCCCGTAGCAGCAGTAATTTTACGGTAACTGGGTGTCTACAGCTCGACATTAGGTGCCTTTATTGTTATGCTAATTTATTATTTATTACTTAGGACAAAGGATGCAATTTATGTGTGTTAATTATTGTGGAGAGTTGTCACTATGCGAGTAAATACATATGTACATAGATGTATAGGTAGGCAGAGGTGAACTATAACACCCATATTTCGCCTCTCTCTTATCTATCTATTCTCTTATCTATCTTATCCCGTCCCTGATGTCATAGGGGGCGAGCCTATCGCCATATCGGGCACAAATTCCAGACTCCGGGCTGATATGAAAAATCCAATATCACTTTGCCCGACCCAGGGATCGAACCTGAGACCTCAGCATGGTAGTCGTACCGAAATACAACCACGCCACCGAGTCAGTCGATTTTTTCAGTATTTCAGTTTTTTTCGATTTAAAGTATTACAGTTTTTTTATTTATTAGAAGCTAACGAGCTGATGGGTCACCTAATGGTAAATCTCCACCGCCCATAGACAACCAAGATACAAAAATAATCATTGCTATTATATAAACTGACTATTTTCATAACAACATATTCATCATCAAGAATCGTTTAAATTCCATAATTTACCTAGTACGTTCCTTATTGAGAAGATCTTAAAAATATTACCCTCCTTCCGGGACAATGGAGTAAAAATATTTATAACTGTTAGTTCCCCTAACACTACAACTAGCGCCATCTATTAAATATAAGAGAAACTACGCCCACAGAGCGCCTTGCTTTACGGTTTGGGGTTGAGTTGCAAAATTGATGTTTTATAATAACATTTAATTACTCTATCATAAAATATCAGTTATTTTATAAAAGAGTAATTAAATTGATTTTTCTTCTACGATCAAAGTATCATGTTTCTAATGCATAGTGCAGCTAGCTAACTATTAATAAAATTATATAGAAAAATCTAATATCACCTGACCCGGGGATCGAACCCAATACAACTAGGCCTATCGTACATATTGTTAATGAACCAGGACTAACAATATAAATAAACATACGTTAATTATTTAAAAACGGACTTAATTACACCGTCAATAAGGACTTAAATGAAAAAATCATTCTACAATGGAAATTCATTGCCTAACTTCTTTTATTCGCATTATACTAGCGTGCAAATTAAAATTGTTCACTCACGAGTATCTAGAGAGTAAAGCTCCGTTTAGACTGGCTGCGTTTTTCGTGCGGATGAAATATAGCAACCGCGAATAGTACCTATTCGAGGTTGTGTCATACAAATGGTAGTGCTTCGCTATAGTAATGGTGACTACAGCATAACAAAACCTAAGTAGACTACATAAATCATTCGATAGGAAGCGGTATTTTTCGCTGTTTTCCGCCTGTTTTATAGAAAACTAGTGAGTTTTCTATGGTTACTGAGATTTCTGGAGGCTCAATTAAGATCTCTTCTCAACAAACCCAACTCAATTATTTATGGTATCTCATTATGGTCGCCTCGATTCTTTTGGTATTGTTAACGTTTATGAATGGTGGAAATATTTTTGCATCTAATGATCCATTTGCTGTAAAACTGTGTCGCGGATCGCGGTCACTAAAAACTGAATGCTATCAACATTTTCCAATAATATCAATTAGGTCGCGCGGTAGTTTTGCTCCATCTAAACGGGCCTTTACGAACTGGTTGCAATAATTATTCACGCCATTATCTCGAATACACTCCACGACTGTTTAATGTTGGTGGGGAATGTGAGGACTTTCAGAGTGTATTTTCAATTAATATTCAAGTATTGTGCACTGATATGCAAGTTACGTTTGTTAATGATGTAGATAATTTGATTAGTACTCTGTTATGTATATGTCACGAATTGGCTGGCTCGACCGGTTTCATACTTGAGTGGTAGAGCCACGCTGTAGACAATTACGTGTACAGCACGAATGGGTTGGCTCGACGGTTTGATACCACTGTCTCACAGGAAACCGACGTAAAGTGGCAGCTCGCTCTCGCGTTTCGTTCGGTGAGTGAGATTTCCGGTAGCCCAATTACTCCTCCCTTTCGCAATCCTTTTCCCTCACCTCACATTCCATCCTTTTAGGTTGGCAACGTATCCATAATTCTTTTTGAGTCTCGGGTGTCTATGGGCGGCGGAGACTTACCATCAGGTCCAAATCCAATAGGAGTGAATGGAAGGGGTGGGAAAAGGGATTGGGAAAGAGGGGAAGGGGGAATTGGGCTACCGGAAACCTCACTCACCGAACGAAACGCGACAGCAAGCCGCCACTTTACATCGGTTTTCTGTGAGACAGTGGTATTAAACCAGTCGAGCCGGCCCATTCGTGCTGTAGACGTAACTGTCTACAGCGTGGCTCTACCACTCAAAAATCATTTCAGAGCATCCTATCATCAGCAAGCATTTTACATGTTCATTATCATTACTTGAGATATACCACGCTCGCGCAATAATATTCAGGCTTAGCGTACATTACTTACCCACTAATGGATGAAGCTTTAATGCACTTGAAGCTGTAACCCATAATATATTGCGTTTACTATTATACGTTGCAGTTTGAGTATCTTATGTATTAATAGTACATACATAAAGCCACGCCTGTATCTCTGAAGGGATAAGCAGAGCTGCACTAGCGAATTAGAACATCCACATTTTGCTGAGCTTAGTTCCGTCACATATGTAATAGGGGGCGGAACTATCGCCATATCGGGCTCAAATTCCAGACTTGGGACTGATATAGAAACATCCAATGTCACGTTGCCCTACCCGGGGACCGAACCCGAGACCTCAGGGACCGCAGTCGTACCGCGCACTGTAACGAGGCAGTCTATAACGACCCAAAGCCATTAACAAATATATTTTTACAAACAAATAGTTTATTTGAGAATGCTGGTACATCTTTTTTTGGTAAGCACATATGAATAAAACTGCTAATACTGTAATTTTATGCCTTGGTTTTAATGTATAAACTGTAAACTGCTGATTTCGCTTATTTTTTCTTTTTACCTGCCCTTATCCCACCTTAATGTGGGGTCAGCGCAAAACATTTTTTCAAGCATGTTGCAGAAAGGATTTGGCTTAGTTTTTACGACCGGCTGCCTGCTTGACATTAACCCCCTCTGAGGGATCCAGTCCCGGGCAAATTTAATTAGAAAATTAGCTTTGCCTGACCTGGGAATCGAACCCAGGACCTCCCGGCCCACAGCCCACATATACTGCCACTATACCAAGGAGGCACCATACCTAAATACTAACCAAAATCAAAAATTCAGCACCCCAAGCTATTAACAAATGAAACCCACAATACAAAATTACATTTCCTGACTCAACCAGCAGCTCGAGCAGGAAAATTTCTGACAACCGTAAATGTATTCGTGCTCGATGCGCGTCTGTTAGTATGAAATATTAATCAAATGTCATCAGTGCGCAGCGAGTTTACATTTACATTAGTTTTTCGTGCTCGGGCTACTGGACGTGTAATCCATATTTGAACTAACTTCAGGCACGTTTCGGCAACTCTTGAGTACTCGCATCTCATACCGGTAATTATTGGCTTTGTGATAATAATTACAGATTTATTATATACACTGACTGACTGCCTCGGTGGCGTGGTGGTATTTCGGTACGACTACGGCTCTGGGGTCTCGGGTTCGATCCCCGGGTCGGGCAAAGTGATATTGGATTTTTCCATAGCAGCCCGGAGTCTGGAATTTGTGCCCGATATGGCGATAGGCTCGCCCCCTATCACATCTGGGACGGAACTAAGCTCGGCGAAATGTGGGTGTTCTAGTTCGCTAGTGCGCCTCTGCCTACCCCTTCGGGGATACAGGCGTGAGCTTATGTTATGTTATTATATACACGCCAAACATTTGTGTGACCCACAGATATTTGTGTCGGGTCTGGGTGTTGTGAGAACGAAAGTCTCTTACAGTTTCTGATACCCACAACACAGGTTAAACCTATTGTGGGGTTAGGATTATGTGTGTGATTGTTGGGTGTAGTTATTTGTTTCTTATTTATGTACTTAAGAAGAATGATTCATAAACATTAAATACTCTAACTGGTGCTAATTTACTGCCATTACTTTTAAAAGACAAGACACTTGCGCGAGGTTCCTCAAATATTCATAGGCGGCGAGTAAATGGACATTGATAAGACAAAAAAGAAGTTGAATTCCCATTTGAAACATAAAAAATTCAAGCGGCCAAAGTTATTTCAAATAGGGACCATATTTTTATGATTGACGTTTATTAATTTTCACAATTCCCGACATTTAACTCGGTGTCAGGAATGTTTTAATTTCGTCAGAACATTTAGGAAATGTCAACTTTTTTGGTCAGGGTCGATGGAGGGATCTTTAAAAATTATTTGGTAATTCTTTTGTCATTACGGTAACACAGTAAGTTAAAACAAAATTTTACAAAAGAGCATAAAACATAAATAGACTATATTGTTGATTAATCCTGTCTTATCATTGCCATTTCAATAATCACAAGTTTAAAAACTTAACTGATCGACTTCCAATTTACCGATCGTGACCAAATTTACATGGGACCACCCTTGAAATAAGCTCTATCGAACACAAAAAGAATTTTGAAAATCGGTCCACATTTGGCGGAGATATCGAGTAACATACATAAAAAAAATACAGACGAATTGAGGACCTCCTCCTTTTGTGGAAGTCGTTCGAAAACCTCGTAACCCGCATTTACTATTGAGGAATTTGCGGTAAAATTGATTTAATAAGTTTCTTATTTTGTTTGTCTCGGGTTCGATCCCTGGGTCGGATACAGTGGTAGTGGGTTTTCCTACTCCGTATCAGCCTAAAGGCTGGAAATTGTGTCCTAAATTAGTCTGTATTTTTTTATGTATGTTACGCGATATTTCTGCAAAATATGGACCGATTTTCAGGTTTTTTTTTTGTGTTCGATAGAGTTTATTAAGGGAGGTCCCATATTTGGTCACGATCAGATAAGTTTTGAAGTCGGTCCGTCAAGTTTTTATACTTGTCATTATTAGCTTATTTATCTAGAATATGTAATAATCGCAGCAGACGTGAGATGATGTCCCCTATCACATCTGGGACAGAAATGAGCGCGGTGAAATGTGGGTATGTTCTAGTTTGCCTCTGCATACCTCTACGGGGATACAGGCGTGAGCTTATGTATGTACAAAAACAAAACTCACATGTCAACAATTAAAAGAAACAGTCACAAAAATGTCTAACTCCCGAAGTCATTCGGTAACTTGTAATTAAGGCAGTAAGTCGTGCCGTGTTATTTGTTATTAATGCTGCAAGTTTGTTCGGAACGTGTGATCGTCACGTAACGCGCCATTTCTTACAGATAGTTTTGTGATTTATAAAATAGGGCAAATGTCTTAGGCCGCGGTCTCGAACTCAGCGGGCGCTGAGCGACGGCGGCGGCGAGCGGCGCGTTCCAATGCATAGATTTAAATGGAACTGGCCTCGAAGGCAGCAGTGCGGCGACCGTTCTAGCAATACGTTGCCGCGCCACTTCCCACGCTGCTGAGTTCGTGTCCGCAGCCTTACTGAACAATATATCTGATATCTCTTTTTATATAATAGTAGGGTATTTTTTTTATATACGTAGCTTCACGCCTCCTTAGTCTGGGGACAGGGAGGTCTAAGTTCGATTCCTAGGTCAAGTTAATTGAATTTTCTAATTTAATTTTCCTGGGATTCGATCCTTCCGAGGGCTTGAAGCCAGGCAAGCAGCCGGTCGTAAAAACTAAGCCAAATCATTTCTGCAACATGCTCGAAAAAGTGTGTTGCACCGACCCCATATTAAGATAGGCTAAGGGCAGGTAGAAAGTAAAAATATGCATATTAAAGATCACTGGTTACCCACTGGTTACGAAATAAATACTTTTTAGTCTCTCTTTGAATTTCATCATCATCATCAGCCACAGGACGTCCACTGCTGGACCTAGGTCTCCCCCAAAGATTTCCAGATCGACCTGTTGGAAGCGGCCTGCATCCAGCTACTTACATCCTCACAGAGTAAAAATCTCCAATATTTCTTGTTCAGAATATAGAGCTATAACCAAACAAACATCGTGTCACATTCATTTTAATTAATTAAAAAACCGTAAAAACCGTCAATCTTTGACACTGTTTTCACAACGTCGGGAAATGAATTTTCATTTTTTCAACAAAGTTTACAGTAAGCAAACTGCCGTTGGGTCATTCGGTCTATCAATTTAATTTTTGATCGAATTCGCCGTTTCATGGTTGAGAAATGTTTTAAAATTCATTCCTGTATCAGCCCTGAGGTGGTTTATATATTATTAAAGGAATTAAAGGCAATGCCTTCTGGGTTTTTGTATGTATTTTTTTTACATAGTTGCTATATTTTTTTACATATGTACATAGAATCACGCCTGTAAACTAGAACAGCCACATTTCTCCGAACTCATTTCTGACGCAGATGTGATACGGGGTGATCCAATCGCTTTATCGGGCACAAATTCTAGACCTTAGATTGATACCGAGTTGAAAAGCACTATATGGCTTTCCCTGACTCAGGGAACGAATCCGAGACTTCAAAACTGTAGTGGTTCCAACACGCAATACAACTACGCCACCGAGAAGCATTTTTTTTTGTCAAATAATGCTATGATAAGCATGACTATACTTGTAAAATAGCTGTAATAAATAATAAAATATCTAAACAAGAATTCAGCACAAGTCTTTACGGACCAACGTTTCCCTACTCTGTAAAGAAGAAAAATTAAAAAAATTTAAAGAACCAAATCTTAAATCCCAAAGCGACACAGGTCTGAATTAAGAAAAAAACTTGTAATGTACAGTCAGCGAGATAAATCCGCAGCCAGCAGATAAGTGACCGAACTCAGTTGCCCAGTTTCAAACGGTATCAGTGTAACGATCTCGTAAATTTTTCCCAATCTCTGTAGCTGTTCCTCCGCTCTTTTACCAAGGTGGAGTGCTAACAAAATGCCAAATTGAAAATTCTTTGCGGTTGTAGCAATTCATGTTTAGAAATATATCGGTATTGGTGTTTAAGATTTAAAACGATGCTTGCTCAATATTTATCGTGTGATTCCTGCAAATGTCACATTTGAACTTGGATCGACTAAGGTTTCAGATCAGAGAGATTCTAAAAGCAAAGTTAATTGCAATATTTTTATTTGGACTAGTTATTCTTTATTTCTATTTAAAAGAAACGTAAGTATTTTTCTTCTCACTGGTTTAAACTACATATACCTCAACAATAATAACAATTAGCTGGATGTTGGCCGCTTTCTACGGATCAGATAGAAACATGGATATTCTGTGTCTGATAATAATAATGATGAATACGTTGAAGTGAAGTGAAGTGAATATGTCCTCGAGGATGATGATTTTCATAGATGTATAAGTGGCAGTACAAAAAAACTATCAAATATTTATTTCTTTGAAATTTCATGCAAATGTAATGCTGCTTATTCGAAAGTTGTTTTTACGAGGTACGTATCAAAATTATTTGTTTTCTCAAAATTGCCATTGCATCTGATTCTGTATTTCCAACCATGAGGTCGCCGGACCAATTATGATTTAAAAGCTATTTGAAACGAACAATTTTGTAACTGCCAACTAACTTGAGGTACCGCAAGAAAAAGTAGAGTAAAAAATATTTTTGCATTTAGAATTTTATTACAAAAAATTGCGACCTAACTTTGGATGCAGATTTTGTTTAGTTTGCGTAACTGCAAAATGTAAAGTTGCAAAGTTGGTTTATAAAAAAATCTGGTGATTTTATTTGACAGAGTTTCGCATAATTTTGTCGGGGATGAATTATGTTATCTGGAATTTTAAAATCTCTTTAGGTTTACTGCGTTTGTAAGCAAAAAAATGTTCTAAAGCATGTCATTGTAGAATGTCGTTGGTGCCTTTTCATTTATCAATGAGTTCGACAGTCCTACGCGTAAGAAATGTTTGTTTTATGGGTTCACTTTGATCTTTATTTTAAGCTTTTGTAAACATTAATTACAGTAAAACTAAAACAACAATATTTACAAATATATTTAACATAGTCTTTGCTTTAATTAACTATTCCTTCGTCAAATTTAATACTAACATCAATATCTTTAAAGTCTTGTTCACTAAGATATTGTTTACTTTAATCAATACAAATAATAGTAAATTGATTTACAATTTCCAACCAAACTACAGAACATTTAATTTTTCTTCTAAACACATTCTTGTCACGTAAACCTGAATCCAGAAGTTATGATATAAAAATCTCCGTCAGCGATACACGTGTTCAAATTAAAAATCCCACAAAGTATCCAATTAGACGTCACCTCAGCACCTACAACATAAACTATACAATAGTGTTCACTACAAACCGAACAAATAATCCGTCTCTTATTAGATAAATTGCGACTAGCGACTGGGAAGCGAGTGACGACTGGTTGTTTTTTGTGAACAAAATTGCGATATTAGGCCAGATTTTTAGGTTGCTGTTTTATTAATAAAAAAAGTAAAGGCTCCATTAACGATTACATTTAAAACGCCTACTTCTACGGTGAAAGAAAACCTGCATACATGAAATGGTAGAGTGATAAAATCTATCAATCCGCATTACTCTTACGTGATGGTAAGGCCTAAGCCTTTACTAATACGGGGTAGTGGTTTATTATAATAACATTATATTGAATTACCATGGCATTCAATGAGACGCACTCTTTCACTTTACTTAAAAGGCTGACTATCTATAAACGTGATTTTATTATAGTTTTTTTAATAATACCTTCTTTGAATTTATCACGTAGACTCGATGCTTCTTTATATTTTAGCTTTTTAGATTCAGTACGCTAACACTAGGCCCTCCCACATCAATGTGGGGTCAGCGCAACACAGCTTCCAATCATATTGTAGAAGAGGCTTAGTTTTTACAACCGGCTTAGCTTGACGTTGAAACCGTTTAGAGATCCAGTCTTGGGTAAATCGTATTAGAAAAATAACCTGTCCCACAAGAAAAACATAAAAGTGAAACTCTACAAAATTGCCAGTTGCCAATTTCAAGCCACATAATACCCATCCTAGAGATAAAGGAGAAAAAAATCGCGTACAAGTCCAAAGTCTGAGCTCGTGCAAGTTCGCTGTAGCTGATTCAATTTTCATGTTAATACGTTACTCGGCAGAAAGTCCGCTCTTTTGTAACACAGGAGTTTCGTCGTGTTGGAGATTTTTTTTTGTTTGCTGTGCACGCGCTAAGCTTCGAGGCTTAGAATGTGTTTTAGACAGCATGTGTTTACTACTCGTATAAACTTTACAAGCTTCGTAAAGGGGAGGTAGAACTTTATTTACGAAAAAAGGTTCGTGGATTCCTGCGCGCTTTCCAAATTTGTCAAAAAAAATTCAAAAATGAAAGAAATATACTTATTTATCCAAGCACCGCTTAGCGCAGTGCAGTCAAAAATGAAGAAATAAGATTTTAATAATGTCAGCGTTTTAAACGATGTGAGTACTCAGTTTTTCACTACTTAGACGGGTCAGACAGTAGATCACCAATCTGGGCTACACGATATGCATATAACTGCTTCACATAACTTCGAAAGTCTTTTGAGGAATTATCAAGTAGGTATGCAGGCTTTGCGATTACGGTGTTTTCGTCTGATAATGTAGATAAGGGGATTGTGTCACCGTTTTGGTAATGTACCTATGCTATACATTTTTGAATTATAATAATAATATTATTAGCCCTGTAATATTACTGTCCCACTGCTAGGCACGTGCCTCCTCTGCTAATGAGAGGGGTTAGACCTTAATCTACCACGCTGGCCTAATGTGGTAGACTTCACACACCTTCGATATTCTTATGCAGAAATTCTCGAGTATGCATGTTTCCTCACGATGTTTCCCTTCACCGTTATAGCAAGTGATAATTTACAAAGAAAACACACTTAACATAGAAAAGCCAGAGGTGTATGCTTCATTTTGTAGTTTATCTGGAATCCCCGATACTCGTCTCGGCAGTCCGTACCATTCCCAACTGAGCTAATCATAATTTTTAAATAATTTTTTTAACAATAAGCTAGAATCGTTTAAAACATTTGCTTGAATAAATACATTTCGAAGTTTAGTGCGTTAGCGTTTACCGAACACGACCAATATTGCAGTAACATAGAAACCAATTCCAACAATACACATTGACCCGTAACCTGTTCCAAACATGGGAAGTTAACTGAAGCCATTTACAAAGTTAGGACAAAAACATTAGCCGTCGATTGGCGAGCGTCGAACCCTGCCAAAGTTTCATTACGGTAAGGTGACTATGCGGTTGGAGCTAACGAGCCTGCTTTGTGCGAATAAAGCTTGTCACATAGTGTAACAGAGAATTACTACTAGTAATGCTAACAATAGTCTAATTTATATCCTCCTTGGTATAGTAGGAGTGCATATGGACAGACAACCTGACAAAGGTCGCAGGAAGTCGGATGCAGCCCGCTTGCAACAGTTCGATCTGAAAATCTTTGGGGCGGGCCTATATCCAGCAGTAAACTTCCTGTGGCCGATGATGATGATATGGACTGTGAATATAATACGCATACATAAAGAAACGTGTAATTGCTGATCTAATTATAGCACCGCTTTAGTAAATGTCACCGTTATAATATTACCCTGAGGCAGTCTTCGTACAGAGTGGTGTGGAAGTAGCAGGCCCAGCCAAATCGCTATCATAATCAATAAAGACTAGGCGATCAACACTATTTATGTTTCGGGTTAGGATATATCAGACCAAAGAAGAAAGTCTTTCTTACACACGTCACAAGATCCTTGTGTGAGTTAGCACTTTAATATGACGTTGGAATGATTTTATCAACCAACTTCAAAAGAAGGAAATTCTCAGTTCGTCAGTATATGCAATGCAAATGTGAACAGATTTTCAAGTCTCTTTTTGTGTTCAATGGCGGTGTTGATAGGGAAATAAAAATTTTATGGATCTTTTTTAACTCGGTTTTTAAGTTTTAACCCTTAAATCATTATTACGAAGTGCTGCGTGTGAAACGTGCCTAAAATGCTGTTATACGGTGTAAATGACATTGATTGGACACACACAGAGTAATGGAATACCTACTATGCCATTGTAAACAATACTAATGCCATTAGAAAACACTCAGTGAGTAATTCGATTCGTAGTGAAGAATACGAATCTAACAAAGGAAATAAACGCAGTCAGTTTGAACAAATGGACATATTGTGATATATATAGATATGCTTGTTTATGAGGCATAGTTAGTAGCGCACAAAATAATTTATATTGAATTTATTGATTAAAGAACTTCCATTTGAGGCTGTTAATTAGTAATGATCCCACATATTACCTAGAAACAAATATGAAATAGACATTCAAATCACCAATGGGTTAAACGTGACCGCTTTGATATCAAAGTTGAGAGAAACAGAAATAACATCTCGATATCTCGATTTAGTGGTCTGGAGTCTGGGGAAATTTATTTTCTACCCTGAAGCGGGGCTCGGGTTAAACGATATCGTAGTCCTAATAGGTTCTATGCAAAGAATGTTTGTAACTACTGTTTAGAAGTTTAATAATATTGGATTGAACTCTATTTTAACAGTTGGATCGTTTTTGGTTTTTACTTGATTTCACCCTACATAGTAATTCAAAGTATGTTCTATGCAAATTTCCTGATACTAACTAAATGATTCCAGACTCTAAACCAAACCGCTGAACCTAAAAAGCTGCAATTTTAACTCATCATCATCATCATCTTAAGCCACAGGACGTCTACTGCTGGACATAGGCCCCCAAAGATTTCCAGATCGACCTGTTGGAAGCGGCCTGCAGACCACGTTCCGGCAAGCGCAGCGTTGGACCTCCAACTGCTAGGTGAACAGACGACCCGATAAATGTCTCAGGAATTCCCTGGATGCAATATTAACTAATTTGACATATTTTTTTTGTTTGCAGCCATCGATATATTATTTACCTAGATGCACAGTTGACGCTCGGAAAATGGGACAGCAAAGAAGTGCTTAAGCACTCATTTTCCCTACAGTTGGACGCCGATAGAATTCTAAATTTGATAATTCGAATTTAAGAACGCTTGATCATTTCGTTTAAAAAGCTACTTTATAACACGTGCATAGGGTTATATTTGTGTTTCATTTAATTAGAACTTGTGATCTTTTTCTTTGTTTTATTCCTGAGACAACTTTTTAGGACGATATTTGCAAAGAACTGTGCATCTAGAGTATATTATATTGATGTTTGCAGCACTTAGATTAAGAGACGAACCAAAAATTAACTCTGCACTTTTTAAATTTACAATAAATATTTTAAAAACTTAAGTTTGGGTAGTTTCATCAATGGTTCTTAGATGATATAAATTATCCATGATAACAATGTCAACCAATTTAACATATTACCAGCAGGTGTCACTGATATAATAGAATGTAGCGTGCGACTTGCCAAAGGTTATAAATCTGCAACCCTTTTCATTGGAGATGGAACCTTTTCGCAGTACGTGCCCCGCATCACAATGCAAGTGTAGATACGAGAACGAATTTGGAAAGAGCCGTGTTATTTGACGTTTGTGATCGAGGTTAGTGGAATTCTGTATATCGTCATGCGAAAAAGTTTACGTAACTGATTTAGGTACAAAAGATATGCGTATGAAATAAAGCAATCATTTCGAAGGATATCTGAAAAGGAAACATGATGGGTATTGTAACTTATGCTGTCATTCTAACAATAAAAGATCCAGAGATAATGCTGCTGATGAACTATCTACTTACAATGCACAAAATATTCATAATGCTTATCTATATACATTATAATTAAGACACATATGCTGGATTAGCCAACCTGCATAAATATTTTGTCTCACCCTGAAGAGGGAAGAAGCTACTTGAGAGGCCTAAGACAGGATAAGAGGATGACCCATCCAGCCACGAGATAAAAAGATGGCCCCAACTAACTCATATAATTCATGCCCTTATGGATTCAACTTGTGTCCATTCAGTCACGTTAAGTCAGTATAATTCTAGCATCACCGAGAGATGCCCGACAAGGTCGATAGTTATGTACTGTAATTAGATTTTAAGACCATTGTAAACAATTATGGAGAGCAATACAAATTAATTGAATCGAATTGGATACAAGATTTTTGTCTGAAATATAGATATGATGAAGTCTAATTATCACCTTGCAGTTTGCCTTGCCAGGATTTAAAAAGGACCACTTATATTTTAGATATAATTAAATATTTTTGACTGCCTCGGTAGCGTGGTTGTATTTCGGTACGACTGCCGTCCTGAGGTCTCGGGTTCGATCCCCGGGTCGGGTAAAGTGATATTTGATTTTTCCATATCAGCCCATATTCTGGAATTTGTGTCCGATATGTCGATAGGCTCGCCCCCTATCACATCTGGGACGGAGCTAAGCTCGGCGAAATGTGGATATACTAGTTGGCTACTGCGCCTCTGCCTACCCACCTCTTCGGGGATACAGGCATGAGCTTATGTTTGTATTTTCACAAACAAAACGGGTAACAGTCACATAATAAGCTAAAATGTGGTGAATATTTTGAAACCAATTTCAATTTAATTATCCTACAAATAGCCTGCATACACTAAACCACAAAATCCCAAATTCCACTTGGCGAAACAATTGCAAAAAGCGAGCAAAACACGTAGTAATTCCCGTATTGGACTAATTTGCTAGTTGCAAGGCAATATTTCGTCGGTCAGTCTAAATTGCAGAAAAAACTAATGTTTAGATGCAAAATGAAAACAATTAACTTGGTGTAATGGTTGTGAATAATTTGTTGCGGTGGTCTCATGTTTCAAATAGAGTTTGAGCAAAGAATATTACTAATGGATGAATATTAACATTATCATATTAAGTTTTATGTTATCTTATGATTATTATATAGTATAAGTATATATATTTTAGTATAAGCGTCCTTGAGTATAAGGGACGTATAAGGAACTGCCTCGGTGGCGTGGTGGTATTTCAGTACGACTACGGTTCTGAGGTCTCGGGTTCGATCCCCGGGTCGGACAAAGTGATGTTGGGTTTTGTCAATATCAGCCCGGAGTCTGGAATTTGTGCCCGATATGGCGGTAGGCTCGCCCCCTATCACATCTGGGACGGAACTAAACTCGGCGAAATGGTGTACTAGTTCGCTAGTGCGCCTCTGCCTACCCCTTCGGGGATACAGGCGTGGGCTTATGTTATGTTATGTTATGTTTATTAACAGTTTATTCAATTATTCATTTATCATGTAAATAACTACAGAAAGTGAATTGAAAGCGACTATTCTAGCAACACATATGGGTCCATACAGCAAAGAAGTCTTGGTTTGTATATTACGTTGGGCAAAGCGTATTTTCGAACAGGATTAAGCTTGGATTAGATCCTGTAGAGGTGGTTGAAATCAGACAGGAAGCCGGTCATAAAAACCAAGCCGATTCCTCTCTGCAACATGCTTGAAAAAGTGTCCAACACTAAATTGGAGTGGGATAAGTGCAGATCCAAGAAGGTAAAGATTGCTTCGTTATTTAATAATTTATATTGCAAAAGGGGGCTCGAACCATCACGCAAGCTAAGGTGTGAGCTAAAGGTATTATTTCTATGTAATAAGATTAAAATGATTTACTATATTGTTAAAAAATACAATAGATTAAACAATAATGGCTACTTTGTTTTTGTCAAAATTACCGAATAAAATCAAATGTAGTGTAAATTATCTATGACTTTAGAAATCTGTAAACTTCACGTAGTTACTGCAGATAAAACTTTGTGTTTCATAATATATTATTAGTAGTGTTTTCAAATTAATCGATATATCTCTATCTCCAGACTATAAACAGTTGACCTTAAATGAAATGTCTCCTCTATCGTCGAAGATTAAAGAATCGTTAACACTTTCTTAAACACTTTCTCGTTAAAGAGTATTTCGTGAAAGAATATTCAGCTTATAACGTATTCATCATCGTCATCATCGTCATCATCATAAACAGCCATAGGACGTCCACCGCTGGACATAGGGCTCACCCAAAGATTTCCAGATTGACCTGTTGGAAGCGGCCTGCATCCAGCGACTTCCTGCGACCTTACCACTGTGAGTTACCAGTGATGACTTACGGCACTGAAACGTGGCCTCTCAATATGGACCGTATCAGAAAGCTTACAGTCGCTCAGCGAGCTATGGAGAGTGCTACGCTCGGTGTTTCTCTACGTGATAAAATAAGGAATGAGGAGATCCGTAGAAGAACGAAAGGCACCGACATAGCCCAGAGAATTAGCAAGTTGAAGTGGCAGTGTGCAGGGCACATAGCTCGTAGAACTGATAACCGATGGGGCAGAAAAGTTCTTGAGTGGATACCACGTACCGACAAGCGCAGCGTAGGACCACCTACAAGGTGACCTGATAAAGGTCGCCGGAATTCGCTGGATAACGTATTATCGAAATTATAATATTTTATTCTATTGGTAACTGATTATGCTTATATGCTAAAACTGAATCAAGCTGATACATTCC
Source organism: Clanis bilineata (assembly GCA_036417725.1). Taxonomy (NCBI): domain Eukaryota; kingdom Metazoa; phylum Arthropoda; class Insecta; order Lepidoptera; family Sphingidae; genus Clanis; species Clanis bilineata. The sequence continues at coordinate 14,342,008 of CM071154.1, read as the reverse complement.
AACGCCGTGACTTTTTATAACTTTCAATCAAATCTGAATCTTTGTAGGCATAGAAGTATAAGGCATATAACAGCTTCGTATTTGCTCCTTATGTCTCTGTTTTCAGTACAGAGCGACAATATCTCATAACTGGCCTGGAGTGAAGCGCTCAGTGGATCAGCGGTAATCCTGGTGAGCTTCACTGCGTTCATATTGCCATGTACGATTGTGTGGAATTGTCACTTATCCGACGCTCGGCGAATGAGCTTAGAGTTCCTTGTACCTAATATCCTCTTTATTTGGCCTGTTCCAGTGCTGGTTAACGGCTTTTCCTACTGAACGTTAGGAATGCACCACCTCGTTGCTGGTTGGAATACTTTATAAACCTTCAAATTTATTCTAGATGGAGGATTTCTCACAATGTTCCCATTTATCAGTAAATATATATCTTCAAAAAGTATTTCTCTGGAGTCTTTTAAAACCTACTACTAAGCTAGTCATTATTTTGAAATAAATAGATTTTTAATAGACAATTGAACTGAACTCGTTGCAAAAATACGATTCGCTCTTCACCAATGAATTTCGTAACTTCGAGGATCATACGATTTAGGATACCTTAGGTGGTACAATTTCAAAATAGATTTAGTTGTGTCTAATACTAAGACCTTAGTTATTGTTTTCAATTGATAAGTCGTTTGATTGTATTGGGTTTTCAAAACAATAAATATTTTGTTTCAATTTTTGTAACACCTCCAGTATTGTTCACATTTTTTCTACTGGTAATGTTAATTTTCATACTGTATGTAGTCCTTGTAGTCTCCAAGTAGATTTGACATACGAGACCACTGATGGTCATGACAGTTATATTACCAAATAATGCTGCAACAAGTCCATTGAAATGGTTGTACACAAAAATATTATCAACTCTAAATATACTTAAGAGACTTGTAATAATGGTAGTGTTGAAATTTTAATTCATCCTTAGCACCAGCTGAATCTGAGTTAAACTGTGTAGGAAGTTATGGTTAAACTCTATAAGGATTTGTCTATTCGAGCACATTAGATAGCTTTCCCCGTGATCAAGGATGACCGATCACATTTAGAGCTACACGCTGCTGTGCATGAGTATCCTAATTAATTATTCGCTCTGTGGATTACGTTAATGGATTGTTAAGTAAATTATACTGATTACTGCTTTAGTATTTGGTAGTCTTTGTTGGCAATCATTGATTAAGGAAGTCTTGTATGGCTTTTGGCTAAAAAACTGCGTATTATAAAAAAATCGAGCACGGCGAAACGACTAAACTACACCTGGTACTAAGCACAATGCAGTAAAAAACAGGTATCACAGGCAATCAATGGGCTTATCCATGGTCAGCAGAATCATGTCAACCTTAATTTATATCCATAGTCTAAAGGGAGCACAAGCAAATTGAGGAGACTGCGACAAGTCAGGCGAATGACTGAATTAACCACAGGGACACAAGTATGTACACTACACTCGCCACAACCAACCAAGTCATGTCATTTTATTAATTAAAGCATATATGCTTGCATTACATCTTACAATAGTCTTTTATCGTTCTTTCTCTCTGCCTGCCCTTATCCCACCTTAATGTGGGGTCGGCGCATCACATGTTTTCAAGCATGTTTCAGAAAGGATTTGCTTCAGTTTTACAATAGGGTGCCTGCCTGACGTCAACTCCTCTTTAGGGGAATCTTGGGCAAATCACATTAGAAAATTAGCTTTGCCCGATCTAGTAATCGAACTCAGTAGGTACCTCTCGGTCCACAGGCCATATATGCTGCCATTAGACCCAAGGAGACGTCTGAAAATAGTTTTTAATAAAGATATAATATATCTATTACATGGATACCGTACATCCGGTCTATTCGGTCCACCTACAAGGTGGATCGACGACCTGATAAAGGTCGCCAGGAAGTCGCTGGATGCAGGCTGCTTCAAACAGGTCGATCTGGAAATTTTTGGGGGAGGCCTATGTTCAGTAGTGGACGTCCTATGGCTGATGATGATGATAATATCTATTACATGCACGTTTCATGGAAATCTATTTGTTTTTTATTTGCATATGCCTGACATATTTTTATAACTAGAACTATTATATATGAACTAAGAACCTCTGTAGAAGTTTGAAACTATTGAAACTTAGCAGCGAGTTTTGGCCTGAATATAGATGCGATGGATCTTATCTAGTTCAAAAGTGCTTCATATGAAAATCATGTTCCGCAGGCTTTAAGAAAGTAAAACTTAAACATAAACTAGATATAACTTAGCAGTTTTCAAGTGAATTTGTTTCAATTTATTTTTTGTCAAAGTCAAATAGAGGTATAATTTGAAATATTATTCATCAGTATTTTAGTATATGCGTCCTTGAGTATAACGGACGTATAAGGAACTGCCTCGGTGGCGTGGTTATATGTATTTCGGTACGACAACCGGCCTGAGGTCTCGCGTTCACTCCCCGGGTCGGGCAAAGTGATATTAGATTTTTCCATATCAGCCCGGAGTCTGGAATTTGTGCCAGATATGGCGATAGGCTCGCCCCCTATCACATCTGGGACGGAACTAAGCTAGGCGAAATGTGGGTGTACTAGTTGGCTAGTGCGCCTCTGCCTACCCCTTCGGAGATACAGGCGTGAGCTTATGTTATGTTGTTTAGTATAAGGATATCAAACCTGATCATAAAAAAAAATCCAACAGCCAAAAAGTCTTGTCTGATACTAAAAATAACCCGCAAGAGGTGGCATCATGTAAGTAAGGTAGCACAGGAGCGAGTAGTTATCAATTTATAAAATGATTTTTTTGTATGTATCCGTGTATGCTTTGTTGGTGTCCTAATAAATAAAAAAAAACTTGCATTTTGCTCAGCATGTTATATCTAGTTTACATATTCGATACTAGATGGCACCTCTTACACTTAATATAATATTAATACGAATGGATTATGTTATTCCCCAGAGGTTTTATTTCACAGTGCGGTAATGTTGCTACTATTTAAAGGCAGGCACGTCGGTTTTCTGAAAGTAAACAGTGGTAATAGCATGTCGAGCCGAACTATTCGTGCAGTACTTTATTGACAGCATCACTCTACGTATAATACTCAGAAAATTCTTTGCTACTACGTACTACTTTTGATATAAGCTCTATCGAACACAAAAGAATCTTGGAAATCCGTCGACATTTCACAGAGAAATCCCGTAATATAATTAAAATTCAAATTATTTATTCTGCAATTAGGATATTATAATCAGTTTTACATGTTATTTATATGTTTAAAAATAAAGACGTCGTACATACATACATAAAAATGCAAACGAACTGATTACCTCTCCTTTTAGTCGGTTAAAACATTGTATCTACAATAGAAGTTGACTACAATGCACCTGAAGAATGAACATTTTATTTTACACGCTTTGTATTTGGCAACATCGTTGATCATATTTCAATATTTAATATTTTGGTAAATATTTTTAGAGAATGCCTTTTAAAAGGCTCTCAAATGCTCGCTCACAATAATTTATGGCCAATTTCAAGACGTTCACGTTTAAATTATTGCTTGGGGACGTCGTATATTTTATACAAGGCAAATTGAAATTTGATTTTTTTTGACTAAGTTTCGTTGTAGTCCTTTTGTATAATATTAGGTGCTTTCAAAATTGAGGTTTTTGATTGTTCTATATAAATTGCTTTATTTTCATGTAGTTTATTGCTCTCCTGTATTTGGGCAGGGGTCATATACCGTACTAATATACATGGCCCATAAGTCGTAGATAAATAATTTGGTATTATTGCTGATACTGATACTGATAGTCGCTTCTTGATCTAGTGGCAGAATATATGAGCCGTCCGGGAGGTCCTGGGTTCGATTCCCAATAATTTAATTTGCCCGGTTCGGATCCCTCAGAGGGAGTGGACGTCAGGCAAGCAGCCTGTTGTTAAAATAGCCACATCCTTTCTGCAACTCTTTATGGTTGTAAAAGGCGCCTACGCCACATGAATGGGATAAGGGCAGGTAGAAATAAAGATTATTGCTCCTGTATATAATTGATAAAAATTATTTAATCTTACCCATAGGGGGTGAAATTGCAGGCTGCTTACAACAGGTCAATCTGGAAATCTTTGGTATGCCTTTGTCTCGTAGTGGACCTCCTGTGATTGATGATGATGATGAAATGTAGAACATAATTAAGCACAATTTTAACATAACATAACATAAGCTCACGCCTGTATCACCGAAGGGATAGACAGAAGCGCACTAGCGAACTAGAACACCCACATTTCGCCGAGCTTAGTTCCGTCCCAGATGTGATAGGGGGCAATTACAATTACAATTTTATGTATCTCAAAACAACTAAAGCTGCAGTACATTTGCAAACCACTTATGGGGTAATTAATATTTACCATATACAAAATCATATAATTTCTTTGCTAATTACTACGATTTACAGATTGCATTCTGATTTTAAAATCCCCATGCTTAATTTAATAATTTATTTAAAAAAAAAATGTTATAGCAGAGACTGGCAAACGAGCAAATGGGTCACCTGATGGTAAGTGATCTCCATCACCCATAGACACACAAAAATAATCATAGGTGCGTTGCCCAACCTAAAAGGAGGAAATGGAAGGGGAGGGAAAAGGGATTGGAAAAGGCAAGAGTGAAATGGGCCACCGGAAATCTCACTCACCGAATGAAACGCGACAGCAAGCTGCCACTTTACGTCGGTTTTATGTGAGACAGTGGTATCAAACCGGTCAAGCCGGTCCATTAAGCTGTAGACGTTACTGTCTACAGCGTGGCTCTTGCACTCAAGAGTTCCATTTTTGTTTTTTTTACTTTATCATTGCTCTTTAGATCGTTCTCACTGTATGTGAAATTGTTATTGGTACAATTTTATGAAACACCTCGTATTATTTTCTTCTATAATGTTGTTCTAAGCCGCGATTTAAAGTTAATACCGTATTACAGAGACTCGTCTATATTACGACCGTACCTGCTAACTTCGATTTCATTGTAAAGAACGTTCGCTTTAACAAATAGTAAGTACTTTAAAAGGATTCCGTAGTTCATAGTAATTTATAGCCACTATTTGTCAGTTTACAGTCTTTATCTGTACCGTTGGGAATGTTTCCTGCTTCAGAACAGCTCCTGGAAGCTTCGAAGTCACAGGTCTTAGAATAACTAGATTATACACTCTACATTTTAATGAATATGAACGTGTACATCCGCGGTAGTCGTGGTGTCCGCGACGAGGCGGATAAATTGCAGGAGAGTCGCTTGAGATGGTATGGTCACGTTTTGAGGAAACCACAAAAGTACGTCAGTAGTGCCGTGGAAGGTCCATAAAGGGTTGGTTAGACGTTTTGGAGGAAGATGATGGATGTAGAGGATCCGCAAGACTGGGCAAAACAGAACAACAGGTCGATTCTCTTAGAAACACCACAGCGTTGCGATCGACAGAGCGTTCAACGTTGTTGGGTCTTAGAGAATACCATTTTCCATACATTTCTGTCATACGCCTCGCTCGAGAGAGCTAGTTCGCATAAGCGCCGTCATCACTACCGTTCATGCGCTTTGTACCCTGCTAAATACAAAAATGAAAACAACGTTGTCGCAACGATGCAGCAACGTTGTTTTCACAAATGAAACCATAAAGAATCGACCTGCAGGAACTACGAGAGACTTTCGGTCCCACAACACCCAGACCGTAGAAACAGATACACTAAGCGCAAATGTCAGTCCACAACAATGAGTGTTGTAGCAGTATTTCTATCTAACAGTAGCTTAAAAGTATTCCATATGCGTATGAAATCTGCAAAATTATTGGTACGTGGCATATACAGTAACTTTGGGCAGTTAGTGTGTACGTGACTGGTGCCCGCAGGAAACAAATTTTGTTTAGGCGTTCGTAACAAAGGAACGCGGCGAAATGGACTACGCCTCCCGCATGAGTTCCAACATTATTGTTATTGAGGAAATAAATGTCCAGAGCTGTTGCTATATGGATAAAAATCCCCTTGTACGATTATAACAATGCAGAACTTTCACGAAAATTTGTGTTGATAAATCAGTAAACAAAACCTTGAAATGTGCTATCATGAAATTTGGAGTATATAACAGCCCACTAGTTTTATTTAAAACAATGAATTCATATTATGTACAGAATGAATATCATTGACCTATTTAGGTCATCACTAACACGTATTCTGTGCGGCATTCTTCAATAATTTGGAGGTCACGGGAAGTACGGCAAATGTACTTACAAGGTGTTAACATATTATCTTTTACTTAAGAATTATTTACATGATAAAAACAATAAACTTTCTTTATAAAAATTTCAGTACACAGCTTTGTTGGTGGTGCTGGCTCCGGCCCTTTATTTTACATGGGGAAAATCCTCTTGGATCCCAGCTAATAGGCGCAGGGTATGCTGGATTCGTACAGGCTAGAATCCCCATGATTTACGCCATCTGCATTTAGAAAGGGTTGCGGGACCTCCAAACGGAACACGCCGAATCTTTCTTCCTGTCCTTATCGCTACACACTTTTTCAAGCATGTTGTATTAAGAATTTGGCTTCGTTTTTACGACCGGTTGCCTGCCTGACATCAAACCCCTAGGGGATACAATCCCGACCAAATTAGAATAAAATCGAACAAGTGCATGCTGCAGATACACCCTTTATATCTATAGTTACATCCTATACCGTTTTGCTCGTAGTGGTCATGACTCTAAAAAAAATTTAGTCCTTTAAAGCTTAATCCGCAAACGAAATCTTGGATCGAAAAAGGTTTTAGCAAACCCTCAATGTTTTGAACAATCCCACGATACCCAACACCACGAGACTATTGAGAAAATAAATTTTATCCCCTAGTTTACGTGTAGGGGAGGCAAACATTTTTTTAAAGTTTTTATTCTATATTTTTGTCGGTGTGATCGATATGTATATCTACATATCAAATTACATATTATTTTGGCATACCAAATTACAGCTTTCTGGCAGTCTAATAGTCTTAGAGCTAATCTGGAGCCAAACAGGCAGATAAAAATACCGACATGACGTATCTATAAGGGTTCCATTATTGCCATTTGGCTTCGGAATGCTAAAAATGGTCACGTACTATGCGGTAATTGGAGAGGTAATTTGACAGTACAGTATTAATCCTTACCAAGTTTAATACACCCCCGTCCTAAACAGTTTGTTTTGGATTCGTGAAAAAATTCACAGTAGTAGCATATACAATGAATTTAAAAGGAAAACTATCACGGGTAAGCAGGCTTTATACGTTAACGAGTAATCGATGACCAAATTAAAAAGTAAATTATGTATAAACTCCTTTGAATATCACTTAGATGAAGTTGTTATTACTTATGTAAAACAGTTAGGTTCAATTGCACCACTATTCTTAACCTAGAGTTAGTCCTAACGGCAAGTTAAGTTACATGTCATTCAAACATTTTCTGTCAATTTAGCTTGCGGTTAGGACTAACTCTAGGTTAATAATAAGTGATGCAATTGAGCCTAAGTAAATATGAGTTTATGGACCATATTCTTAAAATTCTGTCAATAGTCCGATTGCTAATTAAACGGAGTAAACTGACATATTGAAATGTCACTTTCCAAAATAATGTTGCTCACTTTCAAAACATAGTGATTGGTCTAGTTTAATTTTTGTCATTCAAAGATACAATAAATCGGCACTAGTTTGCAAAATTAGTTTTTTTGCGTATTTTTTAAATTTCAGCTTAACCGATCGATTAAAAGACCGTGTCAATACTTTTACGTAAATAATCACAACAGATACCCGAAATGATAACAATGAAAATTACAAACATTACGCTCAGGGCATTCATAGCTTTTGTTAATTTAATTTATAATGAGCCATGACTATAATTCCAGTAGACATGCCATAAGTTAGCATGCAGTAATTTACTATGACTATTATTCAATAGACATGCAGTACTAAAACACATTATGCAGGAATTACGACTTTAAGTTGGACTTTAGAAAATGGAAGAATGAAATTGTTTACTGAATTGAAATGTTTAAATAATCTTGATCTTTTTACCACAGCACTATTTAAATTTCATAAAAAAGTGGCAACATCTGAAATGTCAGATTACTCCATTTAATTAGCAATCCTATTAAAATATAATTATGCTGACTAATACTGACAGCCTCCGTGACGCAGCAGGCGAGTAGCCCGCTGTGAGAGGCCGCGGGTTTGATCTCCGCACCGAGACTAATGTTTGTGTGGCCCACAGTTATGTGTTTCGGGTCTGGGTGTTGTGAGACTGAAAGTCCCTTGGTTCCTGATACCCACCACACAAGACCAGTATCTTAGTGTGGCGTCAGGACTATGTGTGACTTTGGGTGTTATTTATTTATCTATTTATTTAAGTAATAGTTACGCTTACTTCGGCACTGTGTACTGTGCGTGGTCAGATATGCAGCATGCGCTTGGCCGATTTTTTGAAGATAGAATGTGTATAATAAGCTATTCTTAAAAGTGTTGTCTATGAAAGCTCCCGGGCCGGGCGGCTTGATTTTTTCCGACACTGTCAACAACATCGACATAATTTAACCAATTTACAAAACAAGAGCTTGACATATTATTTACCTAAACCTTTCTCATGAATAACTCTTTATATTGGTGAGAACATCATGAACATTCGTGCCATAGTTTTTCCCCCTTATTCATAATGAAATTCTGGTCTTATCAAACGCATAACCCTACTTTTACCTACTTTAGCTAAAAGAGAACTAAAATATTTTTATCGACTAAAATGTTGCTGGTTACAGAAAAAACATTATTTTTATCTCTGGCGAACTTTGAAATATATAGGAAGTCTTGGCTGGAAACAATCAATAAAAAATATATATCAATCTTAGATGGGGTACTAGACAATAAAAAAATTAATGTCATTAAGAAGGAACATCAAACTTGAAACAGCTGATCGGAATCGGCCATGTTTTCACTATCGAACGTTCGAACGTTTTATCGCTATTGAATGATTATGAATACAATTTTTATGAAACGTACTATTGCGGTCTCCTTACGTTCTATTAAGTTGTTATGGATAAGGGGCTTTGAGTTTCTCGCGAACATACAGACGCGGCGGAAAACTTTTTTTTATAATAATCATATGAAGTGATAACAATATAGTGATGAATAAAACATATTATAGCGCAACGTTGTTAACGGATATTGTCAAGGTTGAATTACAAGTGTTAGTTTAAAAGCATTGCCAAATTAAAAATTGTAAACGCCGACAACCTAGGTCGTAATGTTTCTCCAGGTGAGGAAATTGTCATCAGTGGTATATCTGGATTATTTCCGAAATCTGATAATGTTGTGCAGTTTATGGAAAATCTTTACAATCATGTGAGTATTTTTAAAAATTTGCAATTTGACCGAGAGTAACCTCAGATAAATTTGGTAACGCCATCTATTGATTAACTTGAAAATCACTTTCAGGCTTTATAGAACTCCCAACAATCGCACACATGATACAAAAATATCCATAACAATATCCATATCATATCTTTTTATAGAGTTGACCGATTTTAATAAAACAAAGCCTAAATATTTTTCCAAGATATGGTCTCCGATTTTATATCTAGTTCCGTAAAATTACTTTGGTGGTTATCATTTGATACGCGGTCAAACATACAGACAGACAGACAAAAATTCTAGAAATGATAAAAATGTATTCTATTACTAATTCTAAACCCCCCCAATTAGTTTTTTTGGAAATCTATGTAATATACAGACGCGCGATATTTACATTCTTATTATATGTATATATTGATGATGATTTTTAGTGTAATATTGAAAGAATTATTCACCAACTCCTAATAGTTAAGGTGTTATATTTTCCATTATCAGCTCAGCAACATGAGATGATGAGTGCCAGACGCAAATACCTGAATAGTTTAAGGAAATATATAAAACACTCTATGGGTCCCTATAAAATTTGAGGGCTGCCTTCGATTTCTCTAGGATTCCATAATCAGATCCTGACTTGGTGCCAATGGGACCACTTGGGAAGTATACCCTTTAAAAAAAAAAAATTCGAATCTTCAAGTAATCGGGGAACATAGAGAAAAAAGATTCCAGCGAATTGTTAACCTTCTCCTTTTTTTTGAAGTGAGGTTAAAAACGACATAAAGTGGCAGCTTGCTGTCGGGTTTCTCCAGTGAGTGAGATTTCATAACATAAGCTCACGCCTGTATCCCCGAAGGGGTAGGCAGAGGCGCACTAGCGAACTAGGACACCCACATTTCACCGAGCTTAGTTCCGTCCCAGATGTGATAGGGGGCGAGCCTATCGCCATATCGGGCACAAATTCCAGACTCCGAGCTGATATGGAAAAATCCAATATGACTTCGCCCGACCCGGGAATCGAACCCGAGACCTCAGAACCGTAGTCGTACCGAAATACCACCACGCCACCGAGGCAGTCCTGTGGCACAATTCCCCCCTCTCTTTCCCAATCTCTAGATAGATACCTATATACATACAAGTCAAGCTAATCTAAAGCGTGTAGCAACCCGACCAATTTCCCTCTCTTAAAGTTGGTGACGTACCATGATTCTTTTTTTATCTGTGGGCGGTGGAGATCGCGTACCATTAATATATGACTACCAGATTCTATGCCAGTCTCTTCCATAAACATAATAAAGCGTGTAAACAATTTAAAGTGGACTAATTACCAAGCCAAGGACTGCAGGGTTACCACGACCTCTTATAGCAGTATTATTATAATCGTTTTTCGTTTGTTTTGTATGGGAATCGGTACAAGTAAAATTATAATAATACTGCTATAAGAGGTTGTGGTAACCCCCCCATTACTGCTATCGATTGTCAAAATTAATCAAAAATGCAAATTAAATAAACAGTATGTATTTCCGATATAAAAATATATTTAAAATTAATTGTTTAGGTGGATATGGTGGAACGAGATAATTCAGAAATATTATACAAACATCATGACATGCCGCAATTTATGGGAAAAATTCATGTTTGGAATAAATTTGACGCCCAATTTTTTAAAGTGGCACACGGTCAAGTAAGATTTATGGACGGATTGAGTAGAAAGTTCTTGGAACAAACTTACGCAGCTATTTTTGATGCAGGTATGTTAAAGTTTTTTAAACCTTTTCTCATGGGAACGGTGAAAAAGGATAATTTCCAAATTATACAGTATAACCTATATATACTCATCACCATCATCATCATATAACAACATAACTAAGTAACAGAGTCACCAGAAGTCTAGGAACTTGCAGTAATAGAGCTTTCTGTGCAGACGTTTAAGTGTACGTAGAGAGTGTTCTATATAGTCCGCTCTTTGATAAATCAGTTCCTTCGGACTGGTCAGTAAAAGACGACTATAGTAGGATTGCTAATTAAACGGAGTAAATTGTCATTTCGAATGTTGCCACTTTTTCATGAAATTTAAATAGTGCTGCGGTAAAAAGGTCAATATTATATAAACATTTCAATTCAATGAACCATTTTATTCTTTCATTTTTTAGAGTCCAACTCAAAGTCGTAATTGCAGCCTAATGTGTGATTAGCACTGCATGTCTATGATTTATAGTCATAGTAAATTACTGCATGCTACGTTATGGCATGTCTACTGGAATTATAGTCATGGTTCATTAGAAAACAAAACTTACAATATCTATGAATGTGCCGAACGTAATTTTACTCAAATAATAAAAGCAATATTTGTAATTTTCATTGTTATCATTTCGCGTATCTGTTGTGATTATTTATGCAAACTTATTTACACAGATATTTAGTCTTAGGGTTAAGCGAAAATTTGTAAAAATACGCAATAAAATTATTATTTTACAAGCAAGTGCGGAGTTATTGTTTCTTTGAGTGATAAAAATTGAACTAGATCAATCACTATGTTTTGTAAGTAAGCAACATTATTTTGAAAAGTAACATTTCGATCTGTCAGTTTACTTCGTTTAATTAGCAATCGGACTATAGTACGAATTCCAACCAAAAATATTCAGTATGCAAATAGTTTTAATAATTAATGTTTGCAAAGTAGTTTCTGGATTGGGGTATAAGTGACTAAAGCTTGCTATTTTTTTCAGACTAGTGGTAAGTTGCTAGTGCTAGGATATTCGTATCCGATCGGATGGCGACCACCATAAACATGGTGCTAAATCATGCCACAGTGACCCACACTCCGTGTGTGGTTAGCGTTCCAGGATCAGCCAATGTACTTCCGGTCCTCTCGAGAGGCTTGCGGGATGACTTGATGGTTGGTTGAGACGGGTATGGGGGTATCCCTGTACTTGCATCGGTCATCCGCCTGTCGTGTCGCAAGCCCCTCGATTTGCTTCTTCCCTTCTTCTTCATTAGAGGCAATCGTCACATAAGAGTAAGGGAGCTTAGCGAAAAGATAAGCGAAAATATTTTTATAAGTAAAGCCCTTATATGAACACATATTTACCTAATAGTGCATAATAATGGTTTGTTATACAAATGTGGAGGCTTGTTATTAGCAATTTTACTTATGCTAGATTTTGTGTAACATGTTATTTAGTTTATTAGCCTGTAAACCTTCTTCAAATTTAAATAAAAAGAACAAACTTAGTTACCTATAAACATGAAACTTAGTGGAAATATAATAACTATAATAATAAACAATACGCTATTTAAATATCATGAACTGTTTATGAAAAACTTAAACTGAGTGTTTGTTATTTGTATACTTATCTTAATTTTTTTTCAGGCGTCAATCCAATTTCATTGGCTGGTGGAAAAGTTGGTGTTTTTTCGGCTACTTCATATTTCGACCAAGCGTCAATAAATTTTTTGAATAAAGCCATTAATTGCCGTGAAACGTATGCTATTATCGGGTAAAATGCAATATTTAATAAAAGTCATCGTATATGAACACTGAACATAATTATTAATAATAATAGCACAATAGAAGCTTCTTATATCAATACTATATATACTATATTTAATTAATATGTATATTTATCTTTTTTACATCTTTTTCTTTTTTCATTTTCATTTATATACACCCACATTGTCTCGTCTCTGCATCACCCTCAGGTAGACTGGTAGAAAATGCCTTAGGCATTAAGTCCGCCTTTTATACATATCCATGTATATGAAGTTTAAATAAATAATATAAGTATTATAGAGGATAAATAGATTATCGATGATACAACACAATATGTTTAGTCAATCAGAAACAGTATATACAGTAGTATATACATGGTGCTAAAACCTGCCATAGTGACCCAAACTCCGCGTGTGGTTCGCGTTCGAGGATCAGCCAGTGTACTTCCGATTCTCGCGAAGGGATTGCGGTATGACTTGATGGTTGGTTGCGACGGGTATTCGGATTCGGAGTGTGAAGAAGCATAAATAGGTCGGCATGATTCTGACGACCACTCATAAACCCAGTGTTTGCCAGTGGTCGTTAGTTTTTTTGGACTGCACTACGCTTACCATCAGGTGCAGTGTAGTCACTTTGCCGTGCCGGGATAAAAAAAAGCATCCTCCACAGTTAGAATCTCATATCGTCCTCCAAAACTACCAGTACTTAAACATATCCATTTTCACGGCAAGCTTGTTCCCTATATGAATACTATCCGGGTCTGTAGCCTGAGCACGAAAAACTAATGTAAATGTAAACTCGCTGCGCACTGTTGACATTTGATTAATATTTCATACAAATTTCATAGACGCGCATCGAGCACGAATACATTTACGGTTGTCAGAAATTTTCCTGCTCGGGCTGCAGCTCTCCTACAGCCTATGTTCTCGTTCTTTACCACTTAGGTCCTGAAAAATAATCGAAACGACAACTCTGCGTTTTGTGCCTTCGTATAATAATGTATTGCATACCAAAGAGAAACATCATCATACGTTCCGGAACAAGGCACTAAAATTATAATAATTATATCAGACGCGGCTGTAGCATCATATCTGGTCGTTGATTTTAGGAGCAGCAAGTCTATGTATGCCAACCGCGTATCTTATTGGTTGGATACCAAAGCCACATCTTACTCAGTTGACCAATCTTGTGCAAGTTTCACTGTATGCTTAGAACACGCTTACTGGTGCATCAGAAATGGACTGTGTGATGCTGCTATCGTCACAGGCGGTAATCAGTGTATAGAGCCAATGTTATCGATTAACTTGAAAAGGTATGGGATCAATCTTTCTTCTTACTAATATTTTAAATATGCAAGTTTGGATCGATAGATGTTTGTTACTCAATTACGCCAAAATGGGTGAACGGATCAGAACGAAATTTGGCACAGAGATAGATTATAGTTTGGAATAGCACATAGGCTTATATCTCGGAAGAATGTACGGTTTATTAATAAATTTCCAAGCGAACGAAGAAGCTGGCAATAGCTAGTAAATTCATATTGACGATGCTATAAAAGCCACTATTATTAATATTTAGATTTTATACTTCGTTATTTCATACATTAAAATGCTTAAGTTAACTGATTTTTATTCCTCGTCGTTTAATAGTATTAACAAATGATTTATAAAATATTACACTATGATTTATATAAATACAAAGTGATATTGGATTTTTCCATATCAGCTCGGAGTCTGGAATTTGTGCCCGATATGGCGATAGGCTCGCCCCCTATCACATCTGGAACGGAACTGAACTAAGCTCGGCGAAATGTGGGTGTACTAGTTGGCTAGTGCGCCTCTGCCTATCCCTTCGGGGATACAGGCGTAAGCTTATGTTATGTTATAAAATAAATATCATTGATATTAACCAATTATTTTATAGAGCTGTTGTTATTAATTTGGATGGTAAAACTAAGTGTTTTGATAAGACTGGAGATGGATTTGTTAGATCTGAAGTGTGTGGGACAATATTTTTGCAAAAAGCTAAGGATGCCAAAAGGTGAGATACAACAATAGTACTCGTAATATTTTGTATAAATAACTATTTTATTGGACTAATAAAATGGTGTTATTATTTCAGAATATACTGTGAGGTATACTATGCAAAGGAGAAATTCTTTGTGGGCCCTGACTTAGGTTTATCTTTGTCACGCAAAACAGAAGACCTAGAACAATTCTTGCAAGAATTTTATAATGAAATCGACGTATCCCCTGACATAGTGGAATACATCGAAGCTAATGCTCCTGGTAAATATTAAACACAACATAATAAACTTATGCCTACTTTATTAAAATAATGTATAGAAATGCAACAATGGACCTAAATATACCGAACTAACTTCTATTCTTTTCACGGATAGAAAATTCATAATCGACTTGGGATTTAAGTTCTAGTCTCACTAGTTTATTGATATATGTACCTACTGCACCAATAAATATTGCTTATAAACCGCAATACAAAAATAATTGTAAAACTTTTTAGTTACAGTTACAACTCAACAAATATGACAACATGTAAATGGTCAACTAAATTATTATATCCGCAGGTATTGCAGAAGCTGACGGTAACGAGCTAGAAGCTATTGCCAATGTATTTGCCAAAAACAAAACTGTGAAAGTAGGGTGTGTAAAATCAAATATGGGACATGGAGAAGGGGCTTCGGGATTAAATGCTTTAATTAAAGTAAGAATATAAATTACAACTTGTATGCATTTGTAGGTAATGGCATTAGTTTAACTGAAATTCGCAGATTTAAAAAAAAATTGAAATATTTAACACACTATAATCCTATTAATATTATAAATGCGAAATAATTATACATAAGATTATTATTGTGCTCTGCTAGAGATAGGCAGGCAGGCCTCCGTAATACATATATTAATATTAGGAAATATCAATGACGAATCAATATTTATAGATTTGCTTGGCTTATCAAACTAGTAAGCTGCCGGCCAATCTTCACTACTATGAGCCTCAGGATAATATCCCCGCTGTGAAAGATGGTAGAATCCAGATTGTTACAGAAAATATTCCATTCAATAGAGGCTACGCCGCTCTAAGTACGAGCAGTTTTAGCGGCGTTAATACGCATGTTCTTCTGAAAAGCCATTACAAGAAAAAGGTACATTAACTATTTACACACTATGCTAATTATATGCTAGGCAGACGAAGCCTTAAAATTCCAAATGTTCAATTAAATGAATCTCTGGGGTTTAGTAAGGGAACCAAGAGTGTGTAGGGTGCAAATGCAGTAGAAAGCTGAAGTAGCTTGACGGTTTAAAGCAGAACACTAACCCCCAATTTTTGCATCAAAGGAAAAGCCAAAGTTGCTTGAGATATTGGCTGAATTGAAAAGTTTATTTCATTTATTTCTTTCTTTCAAAGTGTGGTATAAAGTAAAGGCATTGCCTTTACTTTATACCTAAATTTGATACTTCATCATTGTAGATGTTGCTTTTACCGTTAGGTACTTTTGGCTTAAATTTTTGAACTGTTATTTCCTAATTGCTATCAGTAATCTTAGGTAGGTAAAATATATTGCTTTACTATAGTTTTTACTTTAGCTGCACATAAAGAAACTAGCTATAGAGACAACTGATTTAGTATAGATAATGATTAACCACTGAACGACGAAAAGTATTTACATAGAAATGGTGCAAGGCATGGTTAAAAGAGCATTAAAGATAAATATTTATTATTTATAAATTACACTTCATATACAAGGAGTATAAAGATAATAATGAGAATGTTTTACTTGGATGTTTTAGGATGCGGAAAAATACAATTGCTCTATACCTCATCTGGTACTGGCTTCAGCTAGAACCGAACCTGCCTTAAATAAATTAAAGGACCACCTTAAAAATAAGCTAAAAGATCCAGAAGAAATAGCACTTTTACACAATTTCTACAATTTAAATATACCTGGTCATACAATTAGAGGTTATGTCATTCTTGGTAAGTTTAACTGCTTCCTATGCATTAAATTCAAGATAAGTATTAAGACGTATTTCCTACTCTAAAGTAATTTTAATAACCGTATAGAGTATAATCATTATATTTTTTATTGAAATAGATAATGGTGTATACTAAAAAAATACGCGATAAACAATGTAAATGGGTGGGTATAAATAAAGTCAACTTACTTCAGGTACCAATAAGAATAGCGAAACAATCACTTTTCGAGAGTCTTGTGAAATTTATCAAGGAGACAGAAGACCAGTATGGTTTGTATTCAGTGGTATGGGTTCCCAATGGCCCACTATGGGAGATGCATTCATGACCATACCTGTTTTCGCTGCTGCTGTTGAGAGGTATTTTTTATTTAAGTTTCGTCTGCTAATATTTATCACCTATCCATATTACATAATTTTGTTTTAGGTACTGCCTCGGTGGCGTGGTTGTATTTCGGTACAACTACCGTCCTGAGGTCTCGGGTTCGATCCCCGGGTCGAGCAAAGTGATATTGGATTTTCCATATCAGCTCGGAGTCTGGAGAGTTTGTTCCCGAAAAACGAAGCAACATTTCGTATAAATTCTATCAATTTAATACAATATAGAAGTTAGTTATGTAAAACAGATAGTAAATATAAGTTTATGGACTATATTCTCATAAAATAAGCTCACGCTTGAATCCCCGAAGGACCAGACAGAAGCGTGCTAGCGTACCAGAACACCCACATTTCGCAGAACTACAAATACCAATTCAAATTCAAAATTTATGTCATATTCTCATATTTTATTATTTTAATTCTCATATTTAATCTTACTTCGGAACCCTGTACTGTGCATCATCATCAGTGCAGCATGCACTTGGCCGATTTATTTATTTATATTCTGTAAAACTTTATAATATTGATTCTTATGCAAGACATTAATGTATCGTAGATGCCACAAAGTTTTAAAACCAAAAGGTGTAGATATCATCAGAATTTTGACTGATCCGGATAAAACAATATTTGATAATATTCTTCACTCATTCGTCGGTATTGCTGCTATACAAATCGCTCTAACCGACATATTACAAGTGTTGGGGATTGTTCCGGATAATATGATAGGTACAGTTTAATTTATATATAATCAATAATTTAAAAGCTCAATTGTAATTCTATTCACCTCGCATCGAGGTGGTGACACCAAATCTTTTGGCTACTTGTATGCCTTCATACATATCCAACTTTTTATAAATTGTTGGTGTTTGTAATTTGTCTATAAATAGTAATAAAAATACGTATTTTAGATAAGATTGTGTAGATCAATTCTGAAATAATCATAATTTTGTACATATTTTAGGTCACAGTGTAGGAGAGTTAGGATGTGCATATGCAGACGGTTGTTTGACTACTGATGAAATGATACTAGCTAGCTATTATCGTGGACTCATCTCGCTTCAGACAGTAGTTTCTAAAGGTGCCATGGCAGCTGTTGGGCTTGGTTATGAAGATGTAAGATTTACTACACCTAATTATTTCTTGAATTAAATCAATAATGTAAATATCATAATTGTCGCTTTCTGCTACTAGTATTTAGTTAAAGTGTCTGATGTTCCGTAGATCCTCCCGATATGCCCACCAGAAATAGATATCGCATGTCACAACAGTCCGGAGTCATGTACAATATCAGGCCCCTTTGAAGATATTAAGAAGTTTGTCTCCGAGTTGAAAAGTCGTGGCGTTTTTGCAAGAGAAGTGAACACTGCAAACATTGCCTATCATTCAAGATACATTGCACATGCAGGTGATTTTTAATTTTATAAAGTTGTATTAACACTAACTTTTCAAAAAGACCCCAAAAATTTGGAATATATAAAAACAAAAATGTTTCTTTCTTTTCTCTTGTGTAATCTGTCATTTTTAGGAATACGTTTTCAAAATTTCATAATTATTTCCACGCCTGGATCCTTTATTTACTATGACCATATAAATTCGTTTGGCGGTGGTGGCTCGTCAATTTAACGCAATTGTTAGGAAAAAATATTGTCTATGGCATTTTTTGGGTATATTCTTAAATGAGAGGAGGTGGGGTCTCTCATTAGTAGAGGAGGCCCGTGCCCAGCAGTGGGACAGTAATATTACAGGGCTAATATTATTACTATTCCTCATTTATTTCAATTAACCTTTTTTTTACATTTTTAAATATAAGTTATATAAAAAAAATACATTTAAAAATATAAAAAACAATAAATATCACCCTCCCGATGACGAGGCTTGAGACCCAAACCACCGGTGGTTAGGGGCTCAGAGTGAGGAACCGCCTCACAATGCGGGCCGTGTCCAATAACACTGCCTTCTGTATCTGGCTTTTGACCCAACGTCCGATTGAGAGCCTCTTAAGGTGTTGGTCGAGGCTCTTTGCTATCAACCCATTAGCGGTAACGACTATCGGGACAATGATTGTTGATTCCACATCCCACATGTCGGAAATCTCGTGTGCCAGATCTAAGTATTTAGACATCTTGTCATTTTCGGCCTTAACGAGATTTTCATCATGCGGAATGGTGACATCAACAAGTATTGCCCGACGCGCTAATCGATCTACTACCACAATATCAGGCTTATTGGCAACAATAGTCCTGTCTGTAATAATAGATCGATCCCAATACAGTGTTGCATGTCCATTTTCTAGAACTGGCTGCGGCACATATTGGTAGTATGGTACTTCAGAAGTCACAAGGTAGTATCGAAGAGTAAGTTTCTGGTGTATGATCTTGGCTACTAGGTTATGTCTATGTAAGTACTCGCCGTTAGCAAGATACGAACAACCGGAAATAACATGCCTAATGGGCTCTCCGGGTCGGTGACATGCCCGACAGATGTCGACCGTACCGTCCTTTATGATGTATTTCCTATAGTTGTTCGTCTTGATAACTTCGTCCATAATTGCAAAGACAAAACCCTCGGTTTCCCCAAAAAGGTTACCGAAACGTAGCCAAGACACGGAAGCAAGTTGGTCGACATCGGGCCCATTGAGAGCTCGATAGAATCGTCCGTGAAGCTCTTTGCTCTTCCATACCTCCCTGCGATCCCCGGTACTCAGTGCCACAGGTGCCCGCTAATTCTCATTTGCCAGTGAGAGCGGAGTGAATCCTTTGTCTACCAAGCCCATATCCTTATGCATCACCACTTCGCTACGGAGGAAATAATTCCTGAGATTGCATATCTCGCGGTTATGCAGGTCCTTGGCATTATTATTATTATTATTTTTATATTCTTAAATAATGTGATAAGCGCTACACACTCGTTATGAACTTTGGTCATGGACATTAAAACATTAGGTGTTTCGTCAACGTTAACATCTCAGGATATGCAAGTTTTTAAATGCAGATTACATAAATCTCAATTAATAATATTGTTTTGTTCAGGTGCTCTTTATTTGTCGACGTTAAAGGAATTGATTGCAATACCAAAAATACGAAGCAAAAAGTGGTTATCAACCTCTGTTCTACCAGAAAACTGGAACAATCCTGAAGCACAGTTTTGTTCAGCAGAATACTTCACAAATAATTTATTGGTCTGTATAATAAAGAACAATTTTCGTAAATCAACTTGTACGTACTTCTGTTAGTCAGTACAGTATCTTGCACAACCATACGTAATTTACAAGCAAACGCATCAGCAACACCGATAACAAACTTAAATTTGTCATCGATGTCATGCAACTGAAAGTCTACGCCAGTTGTTTTACGTCTATTCTTGGTTCCGCAAAAGTTTGTTCCTTTATCAATTTTATTGCAGAGTTCTGTATATTTCGAAGAAGTAGCTACAATGATACCTTCCAACGCTATAGTCATAGAAATATCTCCTCATGGCTTAATGCAACCTATTTTAAGACGTTCCCTCGAAAGTTGCATCCATGTACCATTAACTAAACGAGATCATCCTGATAGCGTAACATTTCTTCTAGAAGCTATTGGAAAGTAAGTGAATATATAAAATCCTTGTAAATGCATCAGTCTTGAAATCGATGACTATTTTGGGGATTCGTTCCATGAAATAGGACTTCGTTAGAGGTTTCTAAAGTACGATTAGAAATATTAAATATAAAGGAGAATCAAATCCTAAGGTCTACTGTAGATTAGAAGTAGAGAGAGAAAGATTAAAAACTTAAAACTTGTAGATTTTTAGTCAACTCAATTAAAATAATGTATGACTACATACATATGTATTTGTGGCATAGTTTTGATGAGCTTAAAGATTAAACTTATCAAAACTTATAGGGTACTTCCTTTTGACATAGAGCTGCGAATTTTGGTATAAGGGGAGTTTATGTGACACAAATGAAGGATAAATTAAAAACTTATTACATTGGAACACAGTACGGAAAAAATAAAAAGGAATTATTAGCTTTAAATCAATAGTGTGTATACGTTTTATGATATGAAAGCCTGCCGATGGCATGAGTCTTACGAGAATTCAGCCAATTTTTAATTGGTTTACAAAATTTAGTAGGCACCGACATTCCGAACTTTCTTTTTTTCCTGATATTCTGAACGAGGAAAGTATATTAAAAATTATTACAAAATCAGTTGAAATGAGAAGCGCTAGTTTCTAACGTATGCTTCTCTCATAATACTGTTTTCTATGTGACTATCTAACTATTTCAGATTATATGAAGCTGGATTAAATCCAAAGATAGAGGCATTGTACCCTAAAGTAGAGTTTCCAGTGTCTACTGAAACACCTATATTATCTCATCTGGTCGAGTGGGAACATAGCGATGATTGGTGACTACCTATACTTAAGTTTTTGTTTTGAGTTTGTTTGTGACTTCGTATACAAATGGCATAAACAAATTTCTTATAATAGTATTATGTCCGTCCGTTTTCACAGCAGATGAATCTTAGATAGTAGTTGTATTTTAAGATTCGCTATCCAAAGGTTGTAGTTGGAGAATAATTTGTTTGTTAAGGTTGCACTCGAAAATTGGTTTCAATATGAGATATTCACAATATAATTTTTTTTTGGATAGTCGTTATTTTGATATATTTACCGCAGAAATAAATTTGTTTTTCCAGTATCTGAAAAACTGTAACAAGAAAATAAAGAAAGAAGTATAGAAATAATACTTGTTATATTTTATAGGGCGACAAAGTCTGTTAATATGGGTGACAGAACAACATCATGTGCCCGTGACGTTATGCTCTCTGTTTACGATGCTGACTGGAGTTTCATGCAGGATCACGCAAGAGATGGTAACATGTTGAGTTTATTTTTTCAAATTTAATGTGTATTAAATAACTTAAATCACTTATCCGGATTTCTGAAATGTAAATTTACTGATCGCATGTAAGAAAACTTAAAGTTTTGGCAAAGCGAATCTAAACATTATGCGGTTGATCGTAGGTATTGCCGTGGTTCCTGAAGCTGTAGTTTTGTTTTTGGTTTGGGAAACATTAGGAATGTATCAAGGTGTCAACCATAAACATCTTTCGGTCTACTTTACGGATGTCGAATTTAATGGTACGATAAAATTAAGAGAAGATACAATAACCTTAAACATTAATATTCTTAAAGGATCTGGAAAATTTCAGGTAAACCGTAAATTGTATAGTTACGAAAATATATTTAAAGGTTTTTTTTTTATCCGGGCACATAAAGTAAGTAGCTCGGATATGTAGTCACAGAGCGAAGTGATGGTAAGCGATGTTCACCTGATAGTAAGCGCAGTTCAGTCTAATGAAATAATGAGTTTATTGGTGATCACCAAAATTATGACAGACTGGATAAATGCTAAATATTAAAATATACCAAATTTTTTGACTACAGTATATGATTGATTGCCTCGGTGGCGAAGTGCGGTGGCTGTGGCTCATGTAATGTTAGAAGCTTAAAAATATGACACCATCAACTTTAGTTAATAACTTTCACCTAAATATCTGTAATTCAAGGATTCGAGCTTTTTCGGTCAACGCCAAATTTTGTTGTAATTCCCTACGTGATAAGCACCACGAGTTCTGATAGACAGTAGTAACACTACCTAAAATTGAATCACAAAATACTCCATAAAACTCCACTAGATTCGTCAAATTAAAACAAAATATTAAATTGCATTTCAACCAAAATACAAAGATGCTTAGAATTATCTAATAGCATAGAAACAGTAGACAAAGTCTTACACAGAAGAGACTTATAAACTAGCAGAGTGTTTATTTTACTTGCTTGAAGGTAACTTTTGAAGATTTGGTAATCGTTGGAGGTTACGTTCACAGTTGTGATGAAAAGTATAAACACAAATATGTCGAAGTATCCGAAATTGTAGAAAACGACATGCAACTAAATTCAAAAGACGTTTATACAATGATGAGTTTAAGAGGTCATTCTTACGGGTAGGTACACTTTGATGTATTTAATGAGATATGCGCCAGACTTAGTAGATTTAAAATACATCTGAGAAATATATATGGTTTCGGAGAGAGTGGAGTTTTAAGATAGTGTCAGAGGAATTTTAGGAGGGTAATTATGGTAGATGACTTTAACGGTTGGGTTGGAGTGGAAAGAGAAAATGTTGAAGGTGTTGGGAAAATATGGAGATGAGAGAGTAAATGAGAATAGTATATATTTGTAAGATGTATACATGGAGAGGAACTTTTGTGGTACCAAACAGTTTGTTTGACCATAAGGATATCCATAGGTATACATAGGAGAGGGATGGAAGCAAAAGTGTGATCGACTTGGTAATTGTAGACCGTAGACACAAAAGGCATGTTCTCGACATCGGAAGTTATCGTGGAGTTAGTTTGGGAACAGACCGCTATTTTATGGTAAGGCGATTTATGGGTCTCTTTAAATTCTGGAGACATATATCGTAAAATTCGACAACAAACCAGAGTCCAAAGGTTGAGAGAGAAAGATGTGCAAGGAGAATATTTGAAAGAGATGCGAGAAGGGACATCTCACCTTTAGCAGAAAGATTATGAGGGAGGAATGTATGGTGTTTGGGAAACTGTAAAGATTGGTGTAGTCGGAGCAGCTATCAAGGTATAGGTGAAGTAAGAAGCAAAATAATAATTGAGGATAGCTGGAGGAATGATGAAGTGAAAGAAGTTGTGGAAGAGAAAAAGCAGGTATGGCTAGTTTTATTAGCGATTCTAGCAAAAGGAGGCATGCATGTGAGGGGTATCGCAGATCCACAAATTGCAGTGAAGCAGCAGCAGAAAAAGCAGTGAGTGTGTATACAGAAGTGAAAAAGAGCGTTAAGAAAGTGGTTGAGCAAATAAAAGAAAAAAATGGTTTGATGAGGAGCTCTCTGATCACTTCCAAATAAATATTAGACTATTTTTGAAACAAGTACGGTTTTCCAGGGAAGCGTCAGAGACTTCTTAATTACGCGTGATTAGGAGAGAAAAAGGAAGAGTATTAAGTAATGAAAGAGAAGTCTTGCATTGTTGGACATGTTATTTTCAAAAACTTATTGAGGGTGGCACTAAGAATATGGCTAATGTGGACGATCTCATAGGCTCGGCACACTCTCGGGACGATGAGGACGATATTACCGAAATGGTGAATGTGTTGAAAGGTTGAGGTGTTGAGTAAGTCTGCTGGGTATGACAGTATTGTTTAGGCCGGAAAAATGTTTTTCGCCTGCATAGTTTTGGAAAAGGCCTATAATCGTGTGCCGAGGAATGAACTGTGGTTGTTATGTTATAACATGATGTTAAGAGCTTCCCTTACGCTGACGATCGAGTATTACTTGCGCTGATGGTGGAGAAGCTACAAGACAAAAGGACAAAGAAGTATAGTCAATGTAAATAACACTAAAATTATAGTGATAGTGTAACATTAGTATAGACAGATGGAGAAAGAGTAGAACAAGTAGAAGAGTTTGTGTATCTGGGAAGTATGATAACGACAGATGGAAAGTGTGATGGGGATATTGAAAGGAGAGTGACGGCTGGTAATAAAATGAACGGTGTCTTGCGCTGCATTATGGACAGCCAGGCGGTGTCGCCAAAGGCGCGAATGGCTGGCCACAATGGTGTTCTGATACCAAAACTGACATAATATGGAAGTGGCTGCTGGGTCTGGCAGAATAAGCATAAAAGTCGAGTAAATGCGGTGGAAATGTGTTGCCTGCGATCAGTCAGGTCAGGTTAGTCTCCCTTGCTGATCGTATGAGGAATAGCATTATAAGAGATCGTTGTAAGTTGAAGGTTGATGTAGTGATTAGGATTAGGAAAGGGTCACTTTGGTTCAATATTCTGTATTTACCCCTTTTAATATTTATCCTTTTTCAGACCAAGACTACAAAGTATACATTCATGTAATTTTGAACTTAATAAAGCACAAGTGAAATGGAATGGTGAATGGGTGATGTTTCTTGATACACTTTTACAATTAAGTGCTTTGGCGACTGATCACAATGGTATTGTTAGGCCAGTTTTTATTAACCAATTATTAATAGATACTAAAAGACATAATGAGTTCGACAACGATGGACTATATGTCGCCAGGGTTGTAAAAAGTCAGAATCAAATAATTCGGTAAGCAATTCATAAAGATTGTTTTTTTTTATAGCAGAGATTGGCAAACGAGCAGATGGGTCACCTGATGGTAAGTGATCTCCACCACCCATAGACACCCAAGACACAAAAAGAATCATGGGTGCGTTGCCAACCTAAAAGGAAGGAATGGAAGGGGAGGGAAGGGGATTGGGAAAGGGAGTGGGGAAATTGGCCACCGGAAATCTCACTCACCGAAGGAAACGCGACAGCAAGGTGCCACTTTACGTCGGTTTTCTGTGAGACAGTGGTATCTAACCGGTCGAGCCGGCCCATTCGTGCTATAGACGTTACTGTCTACAGCGTGGCTCTACCACTTTAGAATTATGAAAAAGATCGTAGTTAAAACATTTCGAAGTAGTTTTTCATTCAGTATTAGATTATTATTTTGTAATTGGAAGCCATTTTTACAACCAATTATGTACATTTTACAGATGCGGAGGAGTTGAAATAAAAAATATATTCCACCAAAAAGCTGTACCAAAAACGGAAGCAGGTTTTACGCACCCTACTGCAAGTGCTGAAGTAATGTTACGAATTTTATCTCCCTTATTACCCTATATCATCATTAATGATTTTGGAATATAACTATTTTATTATTAACTAGCTGACCCGCGCAACATCGTCTGCGTATGAGAGAGAGGGTTAGAAAGAGTGAGTCGTGGGGACCTATAACACAATTCTAAAGGAGGTAATGGGATGATCGCTACTAAACTAAACTTCGAGAGAAACTACGTGACTTTAGTCAGTCCGTCAATTACCCCGTCCGTCACCCTCATATTTTCGGTCACCCCGTCGGTCACCCCGTCAGTCATCTCGTTGATCACCCCGTCAATGAAGCCTTGTGTAAAATTTCACATTCCTGGCTCTAATAGGTTGGTCTGTACGTTGATCGTTAGTCAGTCAGTATTCCCGTTTATACATATATATATATATATGAGATAAAATTCGTAACATTACTTCAGCACTTGCAGTAGGGTGCGTAAAACCTGCTTCCGTTTTTGGTACAGCTTTTTGGTGGAATATATATATATATATATATATATATATATATACTAGCTTTTGCCCGCGGCTCCGCACGCGTATTTGGTAGGGCCAATGGAAAAATCTTTTGATTTGTCGATCCGCCCTGTCGTTTTAGTCTAAATATGGGCGACCCAGACATCGATTTTGAAGTCAATTGGCCTAAAAATAAAGAAAAACAAATGGCGGCCACTTTTGAGAGATTTGACAGCGGTTCTGTCATTCGGAACCACGGGGCGACTCAGATATCGATTTTGAAGTCAATCGGCCCAGAAACAAAGTAATACAAAATGGCGGCCAATTTTGACAGTTCTGACAGCGATTCTGTCATTCGGAACCACGGGGCGACTCAGATATCGATTTTGAAGTCAATCGGCCCAGAAACAAAGTAATACAAAATGGCGGCCAATTTTGACAGTTCTGACAGCGATTCTGTCATTCGGAACCACAGGGCACCTAAGATATCGATTTTGAAGTCAATCGGCCCAGAAACAAAGAAAAACAAAATGGCGGTCACTTTTGACAGTTCTGACAGCGGTTCTGTCGTTTGGAACCACGGGGCGACTCAGATATCGATTTTGAAGTCAATCGGCCCAAAAACAAAGAAAAACAAAATGGCGGCCACTTTTGACAGGTCTGACAGCGGTTTTGTCGTTCGGAACCACGGGGTGACTCAGATATCGATTTTGAAGTCAATCGGCCCAAAAACAAAGAAAAACAAAATGGCGGCCACTTTTGACAGTTCTGACATCGGTTCTGTCGTTCGAAACCACGGGGTGACAAATATCGATTTTGAAGTCAATCAGCCCAAAAACAAAGAAAATCAAAATGGCGGCCACTTTTGACAGTTCTGACAGCGATTCTGTCGTTTGGAACCACGGGATGACTCAGATATCGATTTTGAAGTCAATCGGCCCAAAAACAAAGAAAAGAAAATGGCGGCCACTTTTGACAGTTCTGACAGCGGTTCTGTCGTTCGGAACCACGGGGTGACTCAGATATCGATTTTGAAGTCAATCAGCCCAAAAACAAAGAAAATCAAAATGGCGGCCACTTTTGACAGTTCTGACAGCGATTCTGTCGTTTGGAACCACGGGGTGACTTAGATATCGATTTTGAAGTTAATCGGCCCAAAAACAAAGAAAAACAAAATGGTGGCCACTTTTGACAGTTCTGACAGCGGTTCTGTCGTTCGG
The DNA here is from genome assembly GCA_036417725.1 of Clanis bilineata. NCBI lineage: Eukaryota > Metazoa > Arthropoda > Insecta > Lepidoptera > Sphingidae > Clanis > Clanis bilineata. The sequence goes on along the minus strand of CM071154.1, from coordinate 14,314,371 downwards.
AACCACGGGGTGACTCAGATATCGATTTTGAAGTCAATCGGCCCAGAAACAAAGAAAAACAAAATGGCGGCCACTTTTGACAGTTCTGACAGCGGTTCTGTCGTTTGGAACCACGGGGCGACTCAGATATCGATTTGAAGTCAATCGGCCCAAAAACAAAGAAAATCAAAATGGCGGCCACTTTTGACAGTTCTGACAGCGGTTTTGTCGTTCGGAACCACGGGGTGACTCAGATATCGATTTTGAAGTCAATCGGCCCAAAAACAAAGAAATAAATTTTCAACCCCTATTTCATCCCTTTGTAGGATAAAAATATATCACACCCCATTTCTGTCCTTAGCGCTACTATCTATCTGACTATCCTCATACCAACTTTCTTAAAAATCCGTTCAGCGGTTTCTGGATTCATAATATGCATAAAAACTTTCATCCCCTATTTCATCCCATTAGGGGTTGATTTTAAAAAAGTAGCCATTTGTGTCTTTGAACTCAAAGATGTCCACTATCCCATGCCAAATTTCATAAAAATCCATTAATTAGATCTAAAATCCCCATATCAAACTTTTAACCCTTATTTCATCCCTTTAGGGGTTGATAAAAAAATGAAGTACCCCATTTGTGTTCTTAGGGTCAAAAGTATCCTCATACCAAATTTCATCAAAATCCATTAAGCGGTTCCAAAATTCCCATACAAACTTCCATCCCCTATTTCATCCCTTTAGGGGTTGAATGAAAAAAAATAAAGTACCCTATGTCCGTCCTTGGGGTTCAAGGTACCCACATACCAAATTTCATCAAAATCGGTTCAGCGGTTTAGACGTGAAAACGCCACAGACAGACAGACAGACAGACAGACAGACAGACAGACAGACAGACAGACAGAGTTACTTTCGCTTTTATTATTTAGTAAGGATATATATATATATATATATATATATATATATATATATATATATATATATATATATATATATATATATATATATATATATATATATATATATATATATATATATATTGTGACTGTTAAGACAAATATATATTTACTACTATTTTGTACACTTTTTTTCTTTCTGAAACAAAACTGTTTTGTAATCTAATAAAACAGACCAAAGAGAACGGACCTCATACTACTACTTCTAAAAAAACAAAAGAGATCAGGCATCCGGAGTTTACAGTAAGAACAGTTTATATTGGAAAATTTAATTGTTATTTTTAGTATTTTCCTTTACTTATTATTTATGTTTCTCACCGTTTAAACCTTCCCTGAACTTTTACACATATTTCAAGATCAAATTAGCCAAATCGGTTCAGCCATTCTCGAATAGCTAATTCGAATCGAATAGCCAAAACAATTGAGTAATGCTACCATCGTATAAATATTCACATTAATATTTTTATGATACTAACGTCACTCAATTGTTTTGCCTTCCCGAGACTCTCCACTAACACTTAGGCTGAGATCTATAGAGCGAACTTGGCCTTAAACTTTACTGTATGGTATTAAAGTTCAAATTGACTTTTAAGTATTATTACGAATCGATTGTATGGGAGTATAGAAAAGAGTTGTTTTTAGACTATTTCAAGCATTTTTTTCAATTTTTATCTCCGTAAGAACCATCTTCGTACTTCAAGGCATATTCTAAAAAAGAATTAGCGAAATCGGTTCAACTGCTCTCGAGATTTGCGCTTAGCAACACATTCAGCGATTCATTTTTATATTATAGATTTGAAAATATTGATGTACCTATACATTTTTTTTGTTAAAATTGCTATTTACCGATAAGTTATTTGCAGATACCCAATGGCCACAACATCGCTGATAATGAAAATACATCTTGCAAAGAAATAAAATTAAGAATTAAGGAATACGGCGATTTTGATCAATTAGAATGGTTTAAATCCGATAATATAAGAGGCAGCGTAGCTGTGCAGGTAATAAAGTGAAGTGAATATTATATGAATACTGTATAGTGTATAGTATATAGAGGTAGAATCGCCTCCTTGGTCTAGAGGCAGCACATATGGGCTGTGGACCGGGAGGTCGTGGGTTCGATTCCCAGGTCAGGCAAACCAAATTTTCTAATTTTATTTTACCGGGACTAGATCCCTCAGAGGGGTTGAAGTCCCGCAGGCAGTCAGTCGTAAAAACTTAGCTAAATCGTTTCTGCAACATGCTTGACGAAATGTGTTGCGGCGACCCCACATTAAGGTGGAATAAGGGCAGGTAGAAGAAAAAAGTATATATTTTTTTATAGAATATTTTATAGATCTTATGGATATAAAACGTAACTCGGACGACCGCCACATTTAAAAAGGTTGTAGGTAGTACTGATTTCTTAAGTTTACGGGAATATTATACATTGAAATAAAACTATTCTTACGGATTCTATCACGATTAGGTTTTAATTATTATTCCCGACGTTTCGAAGGCTTTGCAGTCTACGTTTTACGGGTCAGACTGAGGTGTCATTTGTCCAAAAAAGGTTAGTGTTACAACATCTACCATCATTAAAAAATTATACAAAATCAAAATGGTTAATTACACAGGTCTGCGATGAAAAAGTTTTTTAAATAAATTCCTCACTAACATGTAGAAGTTGGTCTGTATATAGCAAATATAAACTTTGTTTTAACGTATCACGTCACATTTTTTTTGCATATAGATAAATATATAATAGTTCGTTAGATTGGTAAGTTAGTTTTTTTTTACCTAATTGATTCCATGATCTATATTTCTATTTTATACTCTATGACCAATCATCATATAGTCTATTGTTACTAACCTGCCTTTCCCGTGTAAGAAAAAAAAGTGTTATGTAGTCTATGACCAATCGTAGTGGCTTAAACCGCCAAAAAAACGTGTAATAAAATATTGTTTAGTTAAATCGGTAACTATGGCTCCTCGTAGTTGCAAAAACAATCCAAATGTATTTTGCTATATTTGCGGACAATATACAATAGTTAAGCAAAGATTAAAAATAACAGACTTTGTAAAAAATGCTTATTATGCTTACTTCGGAATAAGGTTATGTTACCAAGAAAAACAGTGGGTTCCGCATACAGTATGCCGGCTATGTGTTGAAGTGTTAAGACAGTGGACTTACGGTAAATCAAAATCATTGTCATTCGGTATTCCTATGTTGTGGCGGGAACAAAAAAATCATACAGATGATTGTTATTTTTGTTTGACCAGTGTAACAGGATATAATTCTAAAAACCGCGCCAAAATTGTGTATCCTGATGTTGCGTCTGTAACAAAGCCAGTTCCACATGGGCCCGAATTACCCATACCAGTTCCTACTAACACTAACAGCTTCGAAACGCCTTTATCACAAAATTCAGAACACAGTGATCATCTGCAAAGCAGTGGTGAAATTTTTCACCCAACAAATGACCCTCGACCTTTAAAACAGCAAGAACTGAATGATTTGGTACGGGATCTTGGATTACCTAAGGACGCTGCAGAACTTCTTGGTTCTCGACTAAAAGAAAACAATTTATTAGATGCTGCAACTACATTTTATTGGTATCGAAGCAGAGAACAAGAATTTGTGGAGTATTTTAAGAAAGAGGATAATTTAGTATTTTGCTGTGATATTGGCGGTTTAATACAAAAGTTCAATATTAAATATAATACACAAGAATGGCGACTCTTTATAGATTCTTCAAAAAGAAGCTTAAAGGCTGTCCTTTTGCATATCGGAAATAAATTTGCATCGATACCAGTAGCTCATTCAGTTTATCTTAAAGAAACTTACGAAAACTTGAAAAATGTTTTGGACAAAATAAAGTACACCGAACACAAATGGTTAGTTTGCGGTGACTTAAAAATCATATGCATGCTTCTTGGTCAACAACAAGGCTACACAAAATTCCCCTGTTATATTTGTGAATGGGATAGTAGAGCAAGAAATTTACATTGGCAAAAAACTGATTGGAAAATTAGAATGGAATTAAAAGTCGGAGTAAAAAATGTCATAAATCTGAGTTTGATAGATCCCAAAAAAATATTGCTTCCACCACTTCACATCAAACTTGGTTTGATCAAACAGTTTATAAAGGTATTACCGCAAGATGGAAATACTTTCAAGTATCTTTGTTCATGTTTCCCTAACTTATCTGATGCGAAGTTGAAAGAGGGAATATTCACGGGACCTGACATCAGGAAACTGATTAGGGATACAGAATTTGAAAAAGTGATGACAACCTTGGAACGAAATGCCTGGCATGGCTTTAAAAATGTCGTATCTAAGTTTCTAGGCAACACAAAAGATCCTGAGTATAAGAATATTGTGCAGGAAATGTTAAACGCCTATAAAAATTTAGGCTGTAATATGAGTCTTAAAATTCATTTTTTGAAGTCTCACATTGATTGTTTCCCAAAAAATCTAGGCGATTACAGTGAAGAACAAGGTGAACGGTTTCATCAGGACATAAAGGAAATGGAAAGAAGATATCAAGGCCGTTGGGACGTTAATATGATGGCGGACTATTGTTGGATGATACAGAGAGATGAAGTAAAAAATCATAAACGCAAACCAACAAAACGCAGCTTTTTTTCAAAAAAAACACGTTACAATTAACTTTTTTCTTTATGTATACCTTAGTGTAGTATTTTCATAGCTACAGACCTAATAAAACTTTACAAAATATTCTCAAATGACTCTCATTAATTTTATTAAATTTTTCTTTTGTTATTTTTCATATTCAAATGCTATATCATCTAAATCTGATAAACGTGACGTGGTATATATCATATGAATTCCGTTTTCTATTATTTTTAGGACAATTAAAACAAATGTTAACCATTCAATAAAAAAACTTTTCAAAAAAATACATTCGCAGACCTGTGTTATTTGTGTTCCGATCTATGCAGTACGAGCTAACTGTGTCTTGAGTTCTGGCAGCTGGTCTTTTGGGTTCCGATTTAATAAGATGTATAATTGGATCCCAGGTTTGTGCAAGCTTCCAACCATCTTCTCTATTGAAATTGGGATGTTTTTTAATTTCAATAGCCTCGCGTATCATCCTAGGGAGGAATCGGTGTTCTTTGGCGAAGATTTGTGGTTTATCAAATCTAAGATAATGTTTGGAGCCTTCCTCTGAATGTTCAGCAACTGCAGACTTCAGTCTGACCCGTGACAACGAAGACTGCAAAGCCTTCGAAACGTCGGGATTAATAATTAAAACCTAATCGTGATAGAATCCGTAAGAATAGTTTTATTTCAATGTTGTAGGTAGTATTTTGACAAGTGGCAGATGGGTAGATATCCCTGATATAGGTATATAAAGAAATAAGGTTTAAGTTGAGAAATACATTTGAGTAAGTAGTTTTTGTATTGATAGATCTCCTATGCTGGAATATCATTAAGTGACTGCCAAAGAGCTGTGGGACATATTGCTGACGGAGTACCTTTTGGCATGGATTACAGTGGACTCAATAAATGGCAAGTTTGAACCAACATTATCCAAATTTGTGGACTTGGTTTGGGGCTTTTTAAAATTAACAAATAAAAATGTTGATTATAAGGGTGTGGACACGAACTCAGCGACGGCAGCGCGAGGAGCGGAGCGACAACGTATTGCTAGACCAGCCCGCCTAGCATGCGCACCACGACATACCCCGATAATAGACAGTCGAGATGATGTCTACGTGTTGTCTACAATATTGTATGAAAATAAACGAGGACGCATGTTAGTGTCCGTAGACAAATAGGGAAAACCGGTTATAACAGGACAAAAAACGTAGACATAATGTACTCGTGGCGCGCATGCTAGGCGGGCAGTAGTCGCCCTTCTCGCCGCGCCGTTGCCTTTGAGGCCAGTTTCATTGGAAATCTATGCATTGGAACGCGCCTCTCGCCGCGCCGCCGCCGCCGCTCCAAGCCCGCCGAATTCGTGACGGCGGCCAAAGTGACTGCACATAGACACGCGTGATAAAAAAATTATAAGTACCTTACCAACCTACAAAAAAGTGAACTGGGACGGGGATGGGTTTGAGTCATTGGAAAAATTAATTGCATATACGAAAAAACCGGCCAAGTGCATGCTGCATATCTGACGACGCACAGTACAGGGTTCCGAAGTAGGGTTAAATGTTACTGATATATATTTTGATTAAACATCATTTTAAGTACATCGTTCAAAAACTTAAATTTACCATCAGCTGTTTTACATAACTAACAACTTCATCTGTGTGTTATTCAATACAATTTGTACGAAAATTTGTTTTCTACTTTAGTCGACTATTTCTCGTTAAAGCCTGATTGATAGTATTCCTTTAATTTTATTTTGTTATATATGCGATGACCATGAATATTTTCATATTTTCCAAATCAACCGTCTAGCTGGTAGAGAGTGCGGACACTTGACGCTAACAAGAATTAGCACCTTAAAGCTCATTATTTCGCAAACGAATTTTATGATAGAAAAATGATTTTAACAATTCTGCAATGTTTTTGAACGACCTATCCAACGATACCCTACACCATGAGTTAATCGAGAAAAACAATGTTAACCCCCACATTACGTGTAGGGGTGGTACCCAAGAATTTTATTTTACAAGTTTTTATTCTACAATTTTGTCAGCATGATTGATATGTATACCTACGCCAAATTACAGTCTTGTAGTAGTAATAGTCGCTGGGCTAAGCCGCAGACAGACACAGACAGACGGACATGGTGAAATTATAAAGGTTCCGTTTGTCATTTGGCTTCGGAACCCTAAAAGCAGATTCACTAAATAATCAGTATTAATATAATTCATTAATCAGTAGTATAATTAACTAATATTTTTGACAGGAATGAAAGAGTAATGGGCGTTATTAATGGTGGAGCCGTCGCAACATCAGTCGAAGCTGACTTAGACTTGCTGTGGCCAGTGCCTGAGCATTGGAGTTTGGAAGACGCCGCGACAGTGCCGCTGCCTTATCTTCTAGTCTACTATACTTTGGTAATACTTTGTTTTTGTTTTTTAAAATAAATAATAAATATCATGTACACCAGGATCAAAATTAGCACACGTTCATTTCGCAACAAAACTGATATTTAGCTGAGAAGATGGTGGTAATGCAAAATAAAGCAATGTTTAAGTATCTTTTTATTAATATTCCAGACGATAAGAAACGAGATACGAATTAACTGTAACGTTTTAGTAATAGACGGTGCTAATGCTTTTGGACAAGCATTTATATCTGTTTGCCTTGATTTAGATTGCAATGTATTTGCCACTGTTGCCAATATTAAGGAGAAAGAATTTTTGATAAAAATGTTTCCAACCCTCAAAGGTAAGTGATGTTTTTTATTTGATCTTTAAAATGTAACGTGCAGTATGTGATTTAAAATATATTTACTCTCAACATAATACTATATATACTAAGTAATAAGTGATTTTAAAATTCTTGCCGCCATTTGTGATTTTGAGTTCCTACACAATTTGTGAAGAAATATTTGACCCTGACTAGGCCATTGTGAAGCGACAAACTCGAGTATTGATATCAATATTTATATTTGCAATGGGCTTCAATACAGGCTTTGCGATGGTCATATCACAACAACAAGGGAATTTGACTATAGTGTCACAAGACTTGGTGTCACTAGCATCATTGTTATCTGCAGATCTCGCACGGTTTTATTTTTTTACGAGCACCTGCCTGCCTAATGTCCTCTAGAATTTTTTCTGGAAATTCCAGTCCCGGGAAAATCATGTAATAAATATCCGACCCAAGAATCAATCCCAGGACATCTCAGTCTACAGTCCACATGCACTGCCTAGTGGCGGAGTCTTTAAGAGAGTCAAATTGTCAGCTAATTAGTCTAGTCACAAATGAGACCACCAAATTGAGGCATAATATTTAACAATTATAAAATAAATAAAGTGAATATTTTTACAGGAGAGAATATAATCAACTATCGTACAACAAGCACCAATTTTTCAATAGCTTTCAACACTAAAAAGTGTTTATGTGATTTTGTGATTAACTGTGGATTTGGTGATGTACGGGAGGTAAGAAAAATTGTAATTACTGAAAATGTAGAATTTAACTTAATGAAATGAATGGGTAAGCAAAAACCATCATATCCCAAGGAAAGATAAAAAAATATCACCCTTCATATTAAATAATAATATCTTTATCGAATGTGATATTAGTCGAATATTAATAAAATCATTTCAAAAGTCAGTTGAAGTTAACTAAAGATCTGTTAACATTTCTGATACAAGATATACAAATACTTTGTATATAAGGTCTAATCAAATTAAACTACAATAAATTGATAAACAGAGAGGAAGAAGTGGGACACGTGTTTTTTTTGTAATTTGGACGTTACAGTACACTTGATGGTAAACGCAGTGCAGTCTAAAAAACAGCGACTACCTAGAAACAATAGGTTTATCGGTGGTGACAAGAGTTTAGAGTGAGAGAGCAGACGGCTCACCTGATGGTAAGTGATTACCGTTGTCCATGCATATCGGCAATGCCAGGGACACGGCCAAGGCCGCTGCCTACCGTGTAGATGCTTTGTTAAGCTTCGTTTGAAAAAGGACATGTCATAACGCTGCGGGAACACCGAGGAGAGTCATGACGACAGGTCGGTCGTTATACAAGTATAAATGCCTTCTTGAAGTCCACTCTGAAGACTCACTTCAAAGTGGAAAAAATCAAATTAAGAGGCCTGCAACAGGACAAGCGGATGACCAACGCAAGCACAAAGTCCCGAGCATATACATACTGTTCCACGATGCGCCGCTCAGACTGTAATAATAATAATTCATTATTTTTCAGACCGGTCTCAAATGTGTCGGATTCAGCGGTAGTTTCATAGATATTATTGAAATACCGGAAAGGAAATTGCAGGGAATGCATTGTTTGTCGTTTAGCAGAAATATAAATTTGGTTCATTTGCCTAATTTATTCAAATCTGAAAACATCCACGAAAGACGAGTAAGTTACGTCACAATCTTTCTACCTGCCCTTCTCCCACCTTAATGTGGGGTCGGCGCAACACACTTTTTTAAGAATGTTGCAGAAAGGATTTGCTTAGTTTGTACGACCGGCTGCCTGCCTGATGTCAACCCCCTCCGAGGGATCCAGTCCCGGGCAAATTATATTAAAAAATTCGCTTTGCCCGACGTGAGAATCAAACCCACGACCTCCCGATCCACAGACCTTTTCAATGTTATCCATAAAAGAACAAATTGACTGATTAACATCTGTAAAACATAAGCTTCAAAAATGATAAAATTAAAAATTTTCAGCTTCTCCAAGCTAGAATTAGCGAGGGAATTGCCAGAGGTATTGTACGACCGCTCAACCGCGTAGTCTATTCACCAACAGACATTAGTAAGGCGTTTCGGCTATGTTCCTCCAATAACTCTAAAGGTCGGGTGATAATTGATATGAAAAATATACAGGAACACGTTGTTTTATCAAGGTATGTATAAGAAAATTAGCAATACATAATATTTCATATAGTTTTAGTTCATATGGAAGTTAACTAGAATGTGAAAAACGGTAACATAGATCTCGCCTAGGAAATGAATAGAGAAGTGTGCATGACTTTATTAAAATTATAATATGTGATATATTCGAGGCAGACTAAGCTTTCTTTTTCTACTTACATTCGTTTCATAATATACGAACCACAGTACGGACATGCTGTACTTGCTATATGTCCGAAATTGGAATTGCTATTTTATCATCATCATCCACAGCCTGTAAGGTCTCACTGCTGAGCATAGGCCTCTCTCATATCAACCATTTGTTACAATTCTTGACCAACCAATCATCTAAATTAAACTTGCGCTTTTAACCTGGTTGTGGACCCATCTTGCCATGTTTTATATCAGAAAAAGAACAGATTTTCGTTTATCCTTTATTATTTTTATTACAGAGAGACCGTATATTCAGACGGAACTTATATAGTCATCAGCGAAAGGAGTATCTTAGGAATAGAACTAGTTGACAGACTTGTTAGTAGAGGAGCAAAACACGTGGTTCTAAACTGCACTATACATTCAGGATATTTACAATACAAAATAAAGTAAGATGATGTTCTATTCATTCAAAGTTGTTAATAGGGAACTTGCGTGTAATTTTTTTATTGGTTCATTGCAAAGAACTACGTCTCAAATAAACACACCAGAAACAAAAACATAAAAATATGCACAAATCATTTAATTATCGCAAGTCTAAATATATCTTACAAAACCCCGCGCTAAAAAAGGACGTGACGTCACAGCTTAAAAATGCCTTTTTGTTGACATCTTAGTTGACACTGACGGCTAGTGACATTGTCTGGAATGACGTTTGAACCGCTATAATTGCCTATTGTTTAAAATTTCCCCATGCCGAACAAAAATTTCCGCAAAAATGTTGAAGCTATTTCATTAAATAACGAAGTAAAAATAAGTTGCACCCTTGAATCCTAAGCGGAGAGGTGGGAAAGTTACATGAAGAAAATAATTTGGAAAGAGGACGACGACGACGAGGACCTCCGAAATCTCATTCATCAAGTACCATACTAAACATAACAACAGTTTTCCGCAAAATTGGGAAAAATACCCCAATGTGGAAATACTGCCTAATGCAACGACGTCACTTGGGTTTTGTAATAACGTTCCATTACACGTAATTTCTAATTAAGATATTTTGTAAAATATCAATTATTTTATACTACAAATTTCATCATAGCACATTTCAAGGTTTTGTTTATTGATTTATCAACACAATTTCTCGTTATAATTTTCGTGCAAGTTCCCCATTTCGCGAAAAAACCTTTAACGTATTTCCACGGGTTTCAAAATTCTAGTTTTCTGCGTAGCTAACTCCTAAAATAACTCTATTTGTGACTATCAATAAAATTTCAAAATTGGGAAAGAATAGCATTCTTATTTTTAATTCTTTAATAAAAAGATTATTTTTTCCAGTTCATGGTCAAGAATTGGAGTCAATGTTTCCATATCTTTGACAGCCCTTCAAACTGAGGAGAGTTGTAGTAAATTAATTAAACAGACAGTAACTAAGGAGCCAATTCATGGTATTTTTATTGTGGAAGAAGCCTTTGCTAAACACAATAGAAGACATCCTGATGATCTGTCAACAGTTAATTATCTTAATAAAGCATTAAGTGAAATATACCCAGATTTAAGGTAAACAATTACTCAAAAATATAACTTCTAAAGTTTTTCTAAGATGTGAAAATTAAATGCTGTTATTGTTGATTTTAAGGTCATTTGCTGTAATTGCTTTAACATCATCAGATGACAAAGATGAAGATATTTTAGTTGAATTTAAAAACTTATGTCAACGTCGAAGACAAAACAAATTATCATCAATCGTATTCGAGGTTGCACTAAACAAAAAGGTAAGTCGTTTTCCTGAATACGAGTATTTTTTATATAGGACGATTGATAATATAAGTAACATTCTGTGAATTGGACATTTTGCGCTTAAACGTAATACGAGTACAGCAGTAGCAGGTAGACTTTGAATCAACAAGAGGTCAGTAATTCATAGCTGAGAAGTGATTGGTCGATGGCTGAATGATCATCTTACGTCCAAGGGACGAATCAGAGAAGAATCGTGGTTTCGTTATTCTATATAACAGAACCATTGCAAAAATTCTGCTGCATTGCTTGTATGGTTTAATAAAATTTATGTTTGTTTTCTAGCAAATGGAAAACATTAAAGATTTGTTAATAAATACAAGTTCTGAAATGAAGTCGGTGATGTTTAAATCTTTAGAATTAGCTATTGAACAAGGAAGAGATACAACTTTCTTTATGAATAAACGAAACCGATCTGTGGATTTTACGCAAAGGATCATAGAAATCCTCGGTGAGTAGATCCTTGTTGCTAATTTGACGACGCAATCCAGAATATTTATTCATTCTTTTGGGTTTTTAACGAAAGGAAGAGGAATATTCATTCCCTTAAAAGTAGTATTTTGCAATCAAAATGTCACCACCATTTGGGCTCAGTGCGATTTAATTCTTTAATATTAATAATAATTATGACGCTAAATAGTCTAAAATGACATTATTTTGATATTTATAAATAAAATATAGCACCAATATCCTCGCGGTCTATTTTTAATGAATTTAAAAATAAATTTGTAGGTGTAAAAGATATCAGTGAATTAAATGCTCAGAAGACACTGAAAGACTACGGTATAAACAACATTTTACTTCAAGAGATAAAAGTTCTCATATTAAATGTGTGCGGAATGAATTACTCTCTGAAACATATACAACAAATGACGATTCGTAGGTAAATATTATTCCTGTATCAATTAAATTATTTATAGGAATTACAATTAACACGTATTAATACTTTATAGATTTATTTTTAACCCACTTGAAACAAGAGGGTTAATTACTTTGTGTTATGCAACTAGGCTAATCAGAAAATCTAAAATCGATATTTATGATTTTATAGAAGTCATAGAATACTAATTAATATTTTCCCTAGATGGGGTTGACGTCAGGCAGGGAGCCGGTCGTAAAAACTTCTTGCTAAAGCTAAATCCTTCCTGCAACATGCTTGAAAAAGTATGTTGCACCGACTCCACATTAAGGTGGGATAAGGGCAGGTAGTAAGATAGAAGTTATAGAATAATATTAAAACATAATTACACAACAATATTTGCAGTTTGAATTTACTTCATGACAAATATAATAAGAAGGACATCGATAAAAAAACAGGTCTCGACGCTTTCTTCTCGTATGTAGACAATGATGAGTGTAGAGCGGCAGAACCTATTGTACTTATGTCTACAGCAGCTAATAAACACGTATATGATGAGGTGCGTAATCGTAATACGTTTTTTGCGTAGGATGAAGAATCTATTATGGCATTAACTGATTTGCTAATAATATTTTAAATTACTTATATTTATAATTTTAGACAAGGATGGAAATAGATTCCAAAGACACCTACCTGTACATGATGCCAGGTTTTGGAGGGCATCATGAAGTCTTCACATCCTTAAGCAAAGGACTGAAAATCCCATCTGTGACGTTCCAGATCGGAACAGAATTTCAATGTGACACCATACCCGGAATGGCGAAAAGGATTATGGATGTAAGTTCATATTTGAGATTGTTTATGTTTAACACGGTCTGGTATGCAAGAGGCTTATAATTTTCATAAAATTATCTATAATGTATTACATTCCCTAAATAATTACTTAATAATATACTAGGTACTGAGATAAACAATTAATTTGGCTACAATTTTATTATATGTAGTAAAAATATAGACACTGAGCTTCCATAACATAAGCTCCCCGAAGGGGTAGGCAGAGGCGAACTAGAACCACCCCACATTTAGCTGAATTTAGTTCCGTTACAGATGTGATAGGTGGCGAGCCTATAGCCATATTGGGCACAAATTCCAGCCTCTGGGTTGATATTGGAAAATCCAATATCACTGCCCGACCCGGGGATCGATCCCGAGACCTCAAGACGGAAGTTGTATCGAAATAAAACTACTCCACCATCATTATCATCATTCCATAATAATGATGTATTATGTGTCTATGTTACACATACATTTTTAAAAGGGTAAATATCTTTAATTCTGAAAGTGTTTTCTGATTTTAGAGTATCAAAAAAACTTTTAGTTTGAAAAAGACGTTTTACATATTGGGATATTCTTTTGGCACCACTGTTGCTTTAGAATTGGCTTCCCTATTGGAAAAAAAAGGTATAGTAATAAATAATCTTTATGTTTGTAGTTGCAAGAGTTTGATAATTTTGGTCAGATGCCTTACGATTACCTTTATTTAATTTTTATACAAGGTTAGGGGCCTTTTTTCATTAACAAATAAATCTTTAATATCTATCCTTAAATCCGTAGGTCACACGGGTATTATTTACTGTATAGACAGTAGCCCAAATGCATTGAAAATACAACTGGATGAATATATGGGCAAACTCGATGATGAGGAACTACAAAACGAAATTATAAAGCATATGTACAGTCTTATTAGTGGGCGAAATAAAAATGATCTTGGAAAAGATTTAAAAGCTATTCAAACCTGGACAGCTAAATTAGAATTTTGTATCGCCAAACTCAAAAATGTCAGCTATTCACACGAATATATTAAATGTACAATACAAGGACTATATGATAAAATAAAAGCAACTCGGGACTACAAGCCGCACTTGAAACTAGAATCAGAGATAGTACTTTTGAAGGGAACTGGGAACCAGGGTAGTTTGACTGAATACGACTATTACGGTTTAGAAGAGTATACCATAAAGTCAGTACGAGTGTTTGACATAGACAGCGACTTTGTATCGGCTCCTCAAGACTGTAGGATCGCTAGTATAATCAACACACTCCTTGAGCCCCAAATTTTGGAAGAGTTTAAACAGAAGAACTTATGTGACACTTATGTTATAATGTAAGCGTGTTAGGTGAACCTGGAAATTGGTGAAGGGTGTTTACGTTTAGCATTGGCATATTCTTTAGCGGATATTGATGTTATTTTTATATATTTAAATACAGAATGGTTGTACCACTCAACGATGATCTTTTTTTTGCGTAATATTTACTTTTTCATGTATTATAACAATTATTATATGATAAACCAGTTTGAATTACAACACAAACTCTTTAATAGACACCGAATACATCAAATAAACCTTTCGGGAAAACAAGATTTTTATGAACATTTTATTTGTCCAGTCGCAGGACGTTGCTGAATGTAGGCCGCTTCCAACAGGTCCGTCTGGAAATCTTTAGATGAGGTCTATGTCCAGCAGTGGACGTCTTATGGCTGATGATGATGATGATGATGATTTGGCCAGTGCCATACACTTATAAACACCATCTTTTCATCGATGTATTAGCTTCCAATGGTTGCAACATACGGTCTATGTCTGTGATACGGCCGGACAGACCGACATGATGAAATTTGAAGGGTTCCGTTCTCGCCATTCGTTTATTATTTATATATTGTCGGAATTTTCCATCGAAGAAGTGAAAAGTTAGCGTATTAGCGGAAGTTTATTATTTGGGCTGAGGTTATTTATAAATATATGTATATTCTTCTTGACATACATTAAATTAGCGAATATGAATTGGGATGCTAATGTCATTATATTAACACAAGTTAAATCTTAAAATGGGTGCCAGAGTTTTTCCTTAGCTAATGACGCCAAGTGATGTTCACCTAAAATAAGATAACCATTGTACAATTTACTTTATTGGAATAAATGATTATTATTATTATTTGTGTGAAACTACTTTATTCTCAGCTTTAACGCTGGTATTAGCTACATTTACGGCCAAGTGCCAAGTAAATGTATTATTATTATTATTTGTATTTATTTATTTATACTCCCATTTAAGGGGTTTCATTACCTGTAGTGCGAGCCTCGGCCAAGCACTACAGATTATATTGTGTATATGCATGAATTTATGGAAGTCGATGAAAGAAACTTCCGCGTGATGCGACATGTGTTAGGATAATAGCTTTTTGTATAAGATGTAGAATATATGTATGAGCATGTTTAGTATTTCAAGATTATGGATAAGGCTTTCTGGTACTACTCCGGTGGAAGATAGAATAATCGGTACAATGTGGACAGTTTTTAATTATAATATTATTATTATTATTTCTTTAAACTTTTCTCTTAAGAACACCTGGTACTAAGCGAGTATATAGATCTTATGGCTCGCTTTTGGAGTACAAAAATAGTATTAAAAAATATATATTCATCAGTATTTAAGTATAACGGTATCAAAACTGATCATAAAAAAATTGCAACAGTTAAAAAGTCCTGTCTGCTACTAATCTTGCATTTTGCACAGTAGGTAAGGTATATCAAGTTTACGTGGTCGCCACTAGATGGCACCCCTTACACCTAATGGGTCTTACTTATAAAAGAAAATATCGATTTTTTACAAATTTAAGGAACAATGATTATAGAGGTATATCTTATTTTTGCATTACATGTGTATCTACCTAAACTATGCTCAACTTTTAAAGCAGCCACTATGATTTATTGTTTAAGATTACTTTGTTAATTTTTATAAAACCTATTTTAAACATCTGTAAATTAATTTTAAAATTTAATGTTAATTTTTGTCTGGTGTAAACACCACAATAATGCATGCTGTGGTTGCCTGTAACTGGGAGCAATGATATAAGTGTTAGTTACTTAAGTTTATTTGTAACCCCTTGGCGATCCTAAATAAATAAAATAAAAATAAAAATGTAGCGCGGTACAGTCTGTAGGGTTGGTACTTATGTTGTTGCTAAGCGATCCGTTCCCCCGCTTTCACCCCTCCGCCTGAACTCGTCCCCGCGCCTGCCCCGCTCGAGCCCCCCGCTGCGTGTCGGCGCGGCTCGCAGCAGTCGCGAGCTGCCACCGTCAAGCCCGCCCGCTCGTTCATTTTATGATACGCGCCCCTGCGTGTGCGCACCTATTCCCGTGTATTAGTCTTGTGTACCTTTTCGATAATAAAATATTTAAAACCCCATTACAAAAATAAATAAAAATAGTTTAAATGAGCAAATTGTAAAGAATAGTTTGTCTCGTTTATTTTCAAACAATTTGACACAAGGAAAAAAATGACAGACTATGAGTGACATACTATGAGTAGTAGAGCCACGCTGAGACTAACGTCTACGTCGGTGAGTGAGATTTCGATGGCCTATTTTCCCTCCTCTCCCTTTCCCAATCACTTGTCCCTTGTCTTCCATTCCCTCCTTTTAGGTTGGCAACGCACCCATGATTATTTTTGGGTCTTGGATGCCTATGGGCAGTGGATGCTCGTTTGCCAGTCTGTACTATAAAAAAAAAAATATTCTTAGCCATTTGCTCAGCTAAAGTGTTTTTTAAGTAAGGCCCATTATAATAATTGACAGCCACCGTGGCGCAGCGGGCGAGTAGCTGGCTGTGAATCGTGAGGTCGCGGGTTCGATTCCCGCACCTAGACAAATGTTTGTATGGCCTACAGATATTTGTTTCGGGTCTGGGTGTTGTGAGACCGTGCGTCTCTCGTAGTTCCTGATATCCACGACACAAGATTCGATCTTAGTGCCACACTACCCCACGGTAAGGACTATGTATGTGACTGTTGGGTGTTATTTATTTATTTTAATAACATGAATGGATTATGCAGTGGACAAAGGTTTTTTTTCACAGTGCGGTAATGTTGCTACTATTTAAAGGCAGGCACGCCGGTTTTCTGAAAGTAGACAGTGGTAATAGCCTGTCGAGCCGAACTATTCGTGTAGTACACAAGATTTATTGACAGCATCACTCTAAGTAATAAATAACAAAAAAAAATTAACGATGGCGACCAAATTATATCTACCTTTACTATACTACGTACTACTCATAGAATAAGCTCTATAGAACAAAAAAATAATCTTGGAAATCGCTCCCATTTGGCGGAGAAATCCCGTAACATAATTCAAATAATTTATTTTGCAAATGAATATTATAATCACTTTTACATGTCATTTATATGTTTAAAAATAAAGAAGTCGTACAGACATACATAAAAATGCAGACGAATTGATTACTTCTTAGTCGGTTAAAAACATTGTATGAGAAAATTGACGCACAAATTTTATGGTAAAGCAACTGTTTCCTAACGTAAGCTCACACCTGTATCCCCGAAAGGGTAGACAGGGGTGCACTATTGAATTAGAACACCCACATTTTTCCAAGCTAAGTTCCGTTTCAGTTGTGATATTATCGAGCCTATTGCAATATCGGGCACAAATTCCGAAATCCGAGCTCATATTGAAAAAATCCAAAACCACTTTGCCCGACCCGGGTATCGAACCCGAGACCTCAGGACGGTAATCGTACCGAAATACAACTACGCCATCGAGGCAGTCTTCGTGTTTCTTCTATAATGACTTCTACGGGTCCAAGCCGCGATCCAAAGTTACTACCGTATTACAGAGACACGTCTATATTAAGATCGTACCTGCTAACTTCGATTTCATTGTAAAGAACGTTCGCTTTAACAGATAGTAAGTACTTTAAAAGGATTCCGTAGTTCATAGTAATTTATAGCCGCTATTTGTCAGTTTACAGTCTTTATCTGTACCGTTGGGAATGTTTCCTGCTTCAGAACAGCTCCTGGAAGCTTCGAAGTCACAGGTCTTAGAATAACTACATTATACACTCTACATTTTAATGAATAACGTGTACATCCGCGATAGTGTTGGTGGTCGCGACATGGCTGATAAATTGCAGGAATGTCGCTTGAGATGGTATGGTCACGTTTTGAGGAAAACACAAGTGTAATTCGTTCGCAAGTGCCGTGGACGGCCCAAAAAGGGCTAGCCTAGCTGTTTTGGTGGACGATACGAGAACGAATGGTCTCACTGTGGAAGATCCTCAAGACACAAAAAGAACCTCAAAAATCGGTTCACATTTGCCGGATATAAGTAGTAATACATTTAAAATATAACACACGAATTGAGAAGGTTAAAAAAGACACTTTTTTAATAAATAAATTACACATAACAATCACACAGATAGTCCTGACCCCATACTAAGATACTAATCTTGTGTCGTGGGTATCAGGAACTACGAGAGACTTTCGGTCTCACAACACCTAGACCGCACAAACAGAAACACGAAGCGTAATTGTCACACAACAATTAATTTTGACGCAGTATTTCCATATGAACGCTAAGCTTAAAAGTATTCTATATGCGTATGAAATCTGCAAAATTATTGGTACGTGGCATATACACAGTAACTTTGGGCAGTTAGTGTGTACGTGACGGGAGCCCGCAGGAAACAAATGTTTAGGCGCCCATAACAAAGGAACGCACCGAAATGGACTACGCCTCCCGCATGAGTCCTACTACTATTGTTATTGAGGAAATAAATGTCCAGAGTTGTTGCTATATAGACAAAAATCCCTTCGTACTTCTTCGTCTTTTTAAAATAATGGCTTTCACGCATTTGCGATGATTTAGCCAATGTCAAGGTAAGTACAGCAATTATCAAGATTTCACAATGACCATAAGACCCAGATATGGATTATCTCAAGGCCCTTCTGGGATTATGGCGGCAATTCTTTCCAGCGTGATGCCCCTCAGATGACCTTTACTCAGCCAATCGACAGGACAAAGCCAACTAAAGCACCAAGCAAAACTCATTGTAGATCGCCGATTAAAAAGTTTCCACATTATACTGTCCATCGTCACTGAATTTTGGTGCATAAAACCATATCACATTATAACAACAAACACAACTGCAGAAAATAATCAATATCATCATCAATACATATACCTCTTGATATTAGAGGTATAATAAGAATGTAAATTTAGCGTGTCTGTACATTGCTTAGATTTGCAAAAAAACTATTTGGGGGGGGCTTAGAATTAGTAATAAAATATATTTTTATAATTTTTTGAATTTTTGTCTGTCTGTCTGTGGCTTTGTACACGTATCAAATGAAAACCACCAAAGTAATTTTATGAAACTAAATAGAAATTCGCAGACCATCGTTAATTCTATCAAAATTAATCAAGTATGTATTTTGTATCAAAAGTCTTTTACAAATTTTTCAATAGATGGCGTTACCCTATTTACTGAGTCACATTGTTTTTTGCGACTTATCATTATCGTTGAGTGACCGGTGATCTCTTGACCTTCTACTTCACAAAATGGGGGTTCTCAATTCTATTTTATATGTAGAATGATTTGTTAATGTTGTTCGATATAGTTTATCTACTGTGTGGGATCAAAACCGTGAAGGGTCAAAAACTCATATATCGCTCGCTACGGTTCGGGACAAATCGACACTGAACATCATCAAAATATGTCCATGTGCCAGGGACTCCCGGGATGTTTTTGTTACCGGGCGGTATTATTTTCACAACCTGCTGAACATCTAGAATTTGACATTTGTTCGTGGCTTACCATGAGATACCTCTGAATCTGACTGTTTGTACCAATCTCACTTTGCGAGATTCTTAGTTAGTCTTTAGTTGTCACCGTCGCGTCGCATGAACGATCGGCAATTGGTGGGGCCTTATATCCCTATCAAGCGGTGGAAGGCGATGGGCCCTCACGGTGTGAAACTTCTTGTCGCCCGGTTCAAGCACATACTGAACAATAAACAAATACTTCACCCCTGAGTGGTTGAGTTTTGGTCTTTGAAAATTATATCCTTAATTCTTTTGATGTTCACTTCTCCATGTCGTAAAAATTGTATTCCCTGTCTAACTTTTATACTAATAAGTACAAAAGTCTGAAAAAAATAGTAGAGCTTAAAGAGTATTTTGAACAAAAAAAATAGTGTCTCGCTGAGTCTTCCTAGGCAGGGCCGCTTTTGGATCCGCTTTTGCTTTTGAATTCGGAAACTCAATGGACCCTCCTAAAATATTCTAGGTATAAGCAGCTATTTATTAGCCTAAGTGATAAATAATGATTTTATTTTATTTCTAAAATCAAAACATCGTTCTCTGTCTCATATCTCTATTTATTTTGCAACACAGTATTATTATTTTTTGAGGTCCACCCAACCGAAGTCGCGGGTACAGCTAGTATGAAATAATTTTAACAAAGGACGTCCACCCTGTCAGACCTCCTGTCAAAATCCTTCCCTTCGTACGATTATAGCAATGTTTATGATTTTGGCATGTCTTTCAATTTTTTTTTTATAACAGTCACACACCTAGTCCTGACCCCACACTAGGTATAACCTGTATCGTGGGTGTCAGAGACTATGAGAGACTTTCCGTCTCACAACACCCAGACTTGAAACAAATATCTTTGGGCCACACAAACATTTGTCTCAATGCGGGAATCGAACCCGCGGCCTCTCGC
The DNA here is from genome assembly GCA_036417725.1 of Clanis bilineata. Classification (NCBI taxonomy): domain Eukaryota; kingdom Metazoa; phylum Arthropoda; class Insecta; order Lepidoptera; family Sphingidae; genus Clanis; species Clanis bilineata. The sequence goes on along the minus strand of CM071154.1, from coordinate 14,293,547 downwards.
TTCACAGCCGGCTACTTGCCCACTGCACCACGGAGGCTGTCATTGATTGATCAATTGATAAAATACTTAATATTTTACGGTAGGCAGGTACTGCTTTGGTGGCGTATTGCGTTGGCGGTACTACCACCTAGTACGTAGGTGGGTACTGGGTGGTAGGTCTCGAGTTCGATCCCCATACCGGGTAGAGTGATATTGGGTTTTCTACTCAGTATCTCGGGTTTTTAGATTACAGACTGTGTCCGACAGGTACATGGTAATAAGGGCAGACCTTATGACATCTGGGACGGAAATAAGCTCGGCGAAATATGAGTGTTCCAGTTCGCTAATTCACATCTCTGGGCCTCACAAACAGTTCTCGAAAATAGTCATGCAACGCTCTATTGGGATCGATCTGTTATGACGGGCAGGACTATTGTGGCCAATAAGCCTGATATTGTGCTAGTAGATCGTTTGGCGCGCCGGGCGATGCTTGTTGGTGTCACGATTCCGCATGACGAGAACCTTGTGAAGGCCGAAAATGACAAAATGTCTAAATATTTGGACCTGGCACATGAGGTTACTCGCATGTGGGATGTAGAGTCAACAATCATTGTTCCGATAGTCTTTTCTGCCCATGGTTTGATACCAATGAGCCTCGACCAACACCTTAAGAGGCTCTCGGTTGGTGTTTGGGTCAAGAGCCAAATGCAGAAGGTAGTGTTACTGGATACGGCACGAATTGTGAGGAGGTTCCTCACTCAGGGGTCCTAACCGCCGCGCCGGTGGCTTGGGCCTCCCGAGCCTCACCATCGGAGGGGAATATTTTTATATATTAAATGTATTTCTGTTCTTATACCTTACCTCTAATATATGTATCTATATATATAAAAATGAATCCCTATTTCCCGTGGTCACGCCATCACGCGTGAACGGCTGGACCGATTTCGCTAATTCTTTTTTTAGAATATTCCTCGAAGTACGAGGATGGTTGTTACGGAGAGAAAAAAATTGTAAAATTGCCTGATAAAGTCTAAAAACAACACTTTTCTATACTCCCATACAATCGATTCGTAATAATACTTAAAAGTAAATTTGAACTTTAATACCATACCATAAAGTTTAAGTGTTAGTAGAGAGGTTCCGGGAAGGCAAAACAATTGAGTGACGTTAGTATCGTATAAATATTAATGTCAATATCCTACTAATATTATAAATGCGAAAGTTTGTGTGTGTGGGGGGGGGGCTTGGGTGTGTGTGTGTGTGTGTGTGTGTGTGTGTGTGTCTGTGTGTGGGGGAATTCTGAAACCTTAATAGATTTTGATGAAATTTAGTATGAGGATACATTTTACCCTAGGGACTCAAATGGGGTACTTTTTTTTAAATAGGGGATGAAAGTTTGTATGGGAATTCAGATCATTCTGTCAAAACTGTCAAAAGTGACCGCCATTTTGTATTTCATTGTTTTTGGGCCGATTTACTTCAAAATCGATATCTGGGTCGCCCCGTGGTTGCAAACGATAGACCCGCTGTCAAAACTGTCAAAAGTGGCCGCCATTTTGTTTTTCTTTGATTTTTGGCCGATTGACTTCAAAATTGATATCTGGATGCTCCGTAGTTCCAAACGTCGGAACCGATGTCAAAACTGTCAACTGTCACTGACTGACAGGGTGACTGGAGTGGCGGACGGGGTGACCGACGGGGGTGACCGACGGGGTGAAAGACGGGGTGAAAGACGGGTTGACCGACGGCGTGAAGGACTGGGTGACTGACTGGGTGACTCACTGTGTGACAGATGGAGTGACCGATGGGGTGACCAACGGAGTGACTGACGGGGTGACTGACAGGGTGACTGACGGGGTGATGTACGGCGTGACGGACGGGCTGACTGTCGGGGTGGCCGACGGGGTGACCAACGGGGTGACCAACAGGGTGACCAGCAGGGTGACAGACGGTGTGAATGACGGGATGACGGACGGGGTGACTGACGGAACCGGGCCGAAGTCACGTACTATCTCTCGAAGTTTAGTAGTAAATCATCCCATTACCTCCTTTAGAATTATTGTGTTATAGTGCCTACGACTCACTCTTTCAACCCTCTCTCTCATACGCAGACGAAGTTGCGCGGGTCAGCTAGTGTATTTATAAATGTAAGAAAAACCTTTAAAGATAAAAAGTACTGAACAGATGTAGTGATAATAATAGAGGTATAGTGTTGAATAATGCGTATTTTAACGCGACGTTGTTAACGGATATTGCCAAGGTTGAATTACAAGTATTAGTTTAAAAATCATTGCCAAATTACAAATTGTTTGCAAAATGGCGCCGACACCGCAAAGGATCCACGCCGACAACCTAGGTCCTAATGTTTCTCCAGGTGAGGAAATTGTCATCAGCGGGATATCTGGATTATTTCCCAAATCTGACAATGTTGTGCAGTTTATGGAAAATCTCTACAATCATGTGAGTATCTTTAACATTTTGCTTGGCTTTGAGTAACCTGAAGACACATTTCTCTCACTGTAACATACATAATATCTCCTATATAGTCAAATTATCACTCGTTTTAATGGAGAAGACAATATTATGGAAATATCAGATTTCCTGCACTAATGGGCCGGCTCGATCGGTTTAATTCCACTGTCTTACAGAAATCTGACGTAATTTATAGTTTATATAACTATTTTGTATGAGTCGCCTCCTTGGTCTAATGGCATCATGTATGGCCTGTGGTCCTGGGTTCGATTCCCAGGTCAGGCAAAGCAAATTTTCTAATTTAATTTGCCTGGGACTGGATCCCTCATAGGGGGTTGACGTCAGGCAGGCGGCCGGTCGTAAAAACTAAGCCAAATCCTCCCTGCCACATGCTTGAAAAAGTGTGTTGCGCCGACCCCACATTAAGGTGGGATAAGGGCAGGTAGAAAGAAAGAAAGAACTATTCTGTATGCTTGAGTGGCAAGATATAGCGCACTATTAATATTACATTTGTGATCTGCATTTACATATGTTTGTTAAAAATAAATGATTATGATTATAAAAATGATTTTTTCATTTATTTAAATTTGTCATTTTTTACATTTTTAAATATAAGTAATATAAAAAATACATTTAAAAATAATAAAAAAAATATCACCCTCCCGATGACGAGGCTTGATACCCAAGCCACCGGTGGTTAGGGGCTCAGAGTAAGGAACCGCCTCACAATGCGTGCTGTGTCCAATAACACTGCCTTCTGTATCTGGCTCTTGACCCAACGCCCGATTGAGAGCCTCTAAAGGTGTTGGTTGAGGCTCTTTGCTATCAACCCAATGGTTATTATTATTATGATTTAATTACTTTATTCTTAAATAGCTATCAACAGAATATTTGTAAAATTAAATATTTGGCACCCCACGCTTTTGACAATGATTTATATCGCTCTAAAATAAACTCTTTTTACTTAAAGATTATTTTTAATTCTAGTTAGATGTTTTATAAAAGTGTTTATTTTTTAAACTATTAAATTTTTATTTGCATTTTTTTTGTCTCTGCATAAGCATGACCAGTAGGTACCTGCTTAATCACATTACGTCTACAGCACGAATGGGCCGGCTCGACCGGTTTGATACCACTGTCTCACAGAAAAATTACATAAAAGGCAGCTCGCTGACGTGTTTCTTCGGTGAGTGTGATTTCCGGTGGCCCAATTCCCCCCTCCCTTTCCAATCCCTATTTCCCTCTTTTAAGGTTGACAACGTACCCATGATTCTTTTGTGTCTTGGCTGTAATGGGTGGTGGAGATCACTTACTATTAGCGGGCTTAGACAAGTGACTTATGCGCTATTCTATTCGACTAGCCTTTACTTAGCACTTGTCTAAGCCCGCAGGTGACCTATTTCTCGTTCGCCAGACTCTGTGATAAAAAAAATGTGTAATCAGAGACTTGATCTTCATCGAATCATATTATTTTTTGTTATTCTGGTGATGGTGATGTGTGTGCGTGTGTGCGTGTGTGCGTGTATGCGTGAGTGCGTGAGTGCGCGCGCGCGCGCGTGTGTGTGTGTGTGTGTGTGTGTGTGTGTGTGTGTGTGCATGTGTGTGCATGTGTGTGTGTATGTGTGTCATAGATACCTATATACACATACAGGTCAAGCTAATCTAAAGCGTGTAACAACCCGCCCAATTTCCCTCTCTTAGGCTCAATTGCACCACTATTATTAACCTAGAGTTAGTCCTAACCGCAAGCTAAATTGACAGAAAATGTATGAATGACATGTAACTTAACATGCGGTTATGACTAACTCTAGGTTAATAATACTGGTGCAATTGAGCCTTAGTGATGGTGACTTAGCCATGATTATTTTTTCATCTATGGGCGGTAGAGATCGCTTGCCATTAATATGTGACCCACCAGATTCTATGCCCGTCTCTTCCATAGACATAATAAAGCGTGTAAACAATTTCAAGTGGACTAACTACCGAGCCAAGAATTGTACTCCTATCAATGGTCAAAATTAATCAAAAACGCAAATAAAATAAACCGTAAGTATTTCTAATATTAAAATATATTTAAAATTCATTGTTTAGGTGGATATGGTGGAACCAAATAATTCTAAAATATTACACAAACATCATGACATGCCGGAGTTTATGGGAAAAATTCATGTTTGGAATAAATTTGACGCCCAATTTTTTAAAGTGGCACACGGTCAAGTAAGATTTATGGACGGATTGAGTAGAAAGTTCTTGGAACAAACTTACGCAGCTATTTTTGACGCAGGTATGTTAACGTGTTTTAAATGTTTTCTAATGGGAACTGGAACAAGGATCGTTTCCAAATTATACAGCATAACCTATAATACTACTCAAAACAAAATAGGGGCCATTTGGTCTTTCCACAATTAACATCCTGTATCCCCGAAGGGGTAGGCAGAGGCCCCCTAGCGAACTAGAACACCCACGCTTCGAATGAGAATGTGTTAAATGTATAGGATTGAGTGTAGAAGAACATATTTATAACAATCCCACTTAAAACTAATGTCTAAATGGCGAGATTTTGAGCTTTATTTGTTACCACTTAATTTTACCTTGTTTAAGCCAGAACTTTAAATTCCTTTAACTTTTATTTTACATACATACATACATACATAGACTCACGCCTTTTTCCCATAGGGGTAGGCAGAGACAGCGGATTTCCACACACACACACACACACACACCTTTCTTACACACCTCTTTCGCCTCATTCAGTCTCATTACATTCTTCATGCATGCACGTCGGTTTAGGGTACTTTTAATTTGACCTTTCTCGAGTAAATCTCTGACTTAACTTAATTTTATTTTACGCAAGGAATAATTCGTTTTCTATAATAAGAAGCTAAATTAACACATTTAAACAATAATGCCGATGATTCGACGCTATAGGGATTTTTTTTTTATTGATTTCTTTTACACCTGCCATTATTTATTTTATGGCAATTTTGAGTTCTGTTACTTACATATATGTTTTTTTTTAATTATATCTTTTCATTATATATAGAAATATTCATTATATATGCCATAGGGATGTTGTTACCACGGCTAGAGCCACAGAAATCAAGAGAGGATTTCAGAACATTCGATTGCTTCGCAGCTGGATTTTTCAAAAGAGAGAGTCCTACATCATACGAGCCTGGAATTAATCTCAAATAACGAACACAGTCAGCCTCCGTGGCGCAGTGGGCGAGTAGCCAGCTGTGAAGCGGGAGGCCGCGGGTTCGAATCCCGCATTGAGACAAATGTTTGTGTGGCCCTCAGATATTTGTTTCAAGTCTGGGTGTTGTGAGACTAAAGTCTCATAGTATCTGACACCCACGATACAGGTTATACCTAGTGTGGGGTCAGGACTAGGTGTGTGACTGTTGGGTGTATTTAGTTCGTTATTTAGTTTAGTTTAGTCACCAGAAGTCTAGGAACTTGCAGGAATAGAGCTTTCTGTGCAGACGTTTAAGTGTACGTAGAGGGTGTTCTGCCATCGTCCGCTCTTTGAAAAACCTCTTCCATCAGACTGGTCTGTAAAAGACGACTAGTATGAATTCCAATCACAAATATTCAGTAGTAAAATTCACTAGAGGCAATCGTCGCATAAGAGTGTGGAGACGATATTATGAATCAATTTTAGGTGTTGCATCGATGAAAGTTAATAGATTTGGGAGACCTAGTGTAATGATGTATGCAGGAATTAGCATATCGCGCAAATTCGTTCAAGGTTACGTCGAGGAAGTCATAACAACCCGTGTGATGCCATTCACATAATGAGTGGGTATAGGCTCCAAGCTGATGCAGGATAATGCTCAAGAACCTAGAACATACAGATCAAGGTATCAGCAAAGGTTTCGAAGAAGCCTTTATAGGAGTCTCGCCATGGTCTGCAAGTAGTCCAGACCTAAAACTGATAGAAAACGTATGGTATCTATTGAAATGAAGCATTTCAGAGACTAACCAACACGTACTCAATGCGGGTCAGCCCATAAATGTGTTAAAAGTAACCTGGGAGTCGATACTCCATAAAACATTCTATTACCTTATTGCATGCCCTCTCAGCTTGAATGTTATGTTCAGAAAAGAGGACGACCCACCCGATATTAGAGTCATCAGAAGAGATCACTTAGGTTAAGTTTATTTATTCAGGCAGTATTTTTGCGTATGTGTAATTATTAATCAATTTTTAATTTTTCTTTTAAAACATTATCCTCCTCCTTTATCGTTCCCTCATGACTGTTGAGGATCGTGATTCTGTGCAAGGACTTCGTCGGTGGCCTTCTTCCATTTAAGGCGGTTTTTAGTCTGGTAGATAGCGACGCTGACTGGCGTTTCCAGTTGTTCACACACCTGGGGGGTTACCACCACCTCTTATAGCAGTATTATTATAGTCTTTTTTTGTACGGGAATCGGTACAAGTAAGATTATAGTAATATTGCTATAAGACGTGGTGGTAACCCCCCTGGTCGGACCAGCGTTTAGGGTTCCTTCCTCTCGGTCGTAAAACATTATATACTTGTTAAATCCAATATTTAAATTTTACTATCACTAAGGCTCAATTGCACCACTATTATTAACCTAGAGTTAGTCCTAACCGCAAGCTAAATTGACAGAAAATGTATGAATGACATGTAACTTAACTTGCGGTTAGGACTAACTCTAGGTTAATAATAGTGGTGCAATTGAGCCTAAACCATACAATTTCAATTATTTTTACCATTTGTGATCCTAAGAACCCCACACAAATAGTTCACAATCCAAAAATATAGGTTGGTCCTTATTTTCTTTTGAGTAGTTTATATGAAAAAAAAAAGTATGACATCCATCCGTCTATCTGTCTGTCTGACTGCGGTTTAGCTAAGAGACTATCGCCCGAATGGTCAAACGCTATTCAACTTAAACGCCTTCTTACATTGATCTTCACCATACAATTTTGACATAAAGATGATCATAAGCTGGTATTGTTTTAAGGCCGATAGACTTCGTAATCGATATCTGCGTCGCCCCTTAGTTTCAAAGGATAGATTTGTCGATAAAATTGGAAAAGCGTCCGCCCTTTTTATTGTTTTAAGGTTTATTATTATTTATTAAATCACACAGCAACGCGTGGTCGGGTCAGCTAGTCTCTATGGGCCTTACTAATAAAAACATTTTTGCTTATCTTTTCGCTAAGAATAGCCTGTCACTTTTTTCCTTGCGTTACATTGTTTAAAAATGAAAGGGACAACCTATGGTTAAAGATAAGCAGCGCTTAAATATTTTTATAAGTAAGGGCTATATGAACACAGATCTACCTAAAAATTCAAACTTAATTAGAGGTAGTTACCTATAAACATGAAACTTAGTGGAAACATATCAACTATAATAATTATCAAGAAGCTATAATTAATATTCATGGACTGTTTATGACAGACTTAAACCGAGTGTTTGTTATTTGTATACTTATCTTAATTTTGTTTCAGGCATCAATCCAATTTCATTGGCTGGTGGAAAAGTTGGTGTTTTTTCTGCTACTTCATATTTCGACCAAGCGTCAATAAATTTTTTGAATAAAGCCAATAATTGCCGTGAAACGTATGCTATAATCGGGTAAAATACAATATTTTATAAAAATCATCGTATGAACATTGAACTTATTTATTTAATAATAATAGTATTATCGAAGCTACTAACATAAGTATTATCGAGGATAAATAGATTATCGATGATAAAACACAATACATTAATGTTTGGTCAATCAAAAACAGTATATACTTAAAGAGTAAAAATAGATATGGTTTGTAAGCTGTTAAGAGGCATTTCACATATTATGCGAGATTTCCAAGATTTTGAGCGCCTAATTTACCATGATAAGAACGGGTTGAATGCCATTGAATACATTCAAAATATAGATCGATTCTTTTTGTTGACGTATTGTTTAAAACATTTACTAATACTACTTTGATTTTTTAGTAGCGATTAATCTCCCGTGCCTTGTTTCTTGAAAATAACGAAACAGGTCATCTTTAGGCTCCTAATTTTCTTATTAAAAGTCATTAAATAGACACGAGAAAAATCCTAGATATCAGGCATATAAAACTGTTGACGTTTGGTTGACAGAATATCGATAATTAATCACACTGATTGTAAAAAAAAATAAAGACTGTGACGATTTTTACGATTTATATCCGAAGTTTATCGCGAGTTTTTGCAAAGAAGAAAAGCAAATTACAAGAAACAATCTGTACCAAAATAAACTTTGTTTCATAAACAACCTAATTTTGTAGGTCAATTGGAAATATTTTTATTGATCACTTTTTTATTACAAAAAATACATCGCACAAAATTGCAATGAATTTGCGTTCGGAAATCAGTCGCGCGCCAGCGCTCGTCGGAGCAGGACCTGTGTCGATTTTTTCCGTGCTGCTCCCGAACACTATAGAATACGTAATTACAAAATATACCACAACTGACAAGTTTTGATCCATGAGAGTTAATTTTTTTTAGTACGTTATATAATTTTATTATTGTACCTCATTGTACTGTAATTGCATTTTATTAACCGACTTCAAGAAAAGGAGGAGGTTAACAATTCGTCGGAGTCTTTTTTATGTATGTTCCCCGATTATTCGAAGACGCCTAGGCCGATTCGTGAAGTTATTTTTTTGTTGAAAAGAGTATACCTTCCAGGTGGTCCCATTGGCACCAAATCAGGATCTGATGATGGGATCCTATAAAAATCGAGGGCAACCATCAAACTTTATAGGGACCCAAAGTGTGTTTTATATATTTTCTAAAACTATATTGGTATTTGCGTCTGGTACTCATCATCTCATGTTGCTGAGCAGATGATGTAAATTATAACTCCTTAACTATTAAGAGTTGGTGGATAATTCTTTCAATATTACACAAAAATAGATAAAAAATAATTAAAGTTTAACAAAAACTGAAACGCGACTTCAAAATTTTTAAGATTTGATGACATTTTAGGTGTTCATTTTTGAAGTCGGTTTTCAGTTTTTGTTATAATCACCATCGAACTAATATAAATGCGAAAGTTTGTGTGAGTGTATGTGTGTGTGTATGTTTGGTACTCTTTCACTCAAAAACGACTAAATAGATTTTGATGAAATTTATTATGGGAGTTGCTGACATCCTGGATTAACACAAAGTCTCCTTATTTTTTAAATCAACCCCTAATGGGATAAAACCCCGCTTAATAGATTTTGATGAAATAGCAGATTTGATAAAATAAGAATACCTTTGACCCTAGGGACTCAAATGGAGTTTAAATCAACCCCTAAAGGCATGAAATATGGGATGAAAGTATATATACGAATTCAGATACCGCTGATCAAACTGATTTTGATGAGTTTAGCCCTAGGATCAGACAGAGGTTGTGATTTTTTTTACCCCAAAAAGCGATAAAATAGGGTTTGAAATTTTGATTTTTTATCTTTGATCTTTAGTGCTACATATTCTGTCTTATTTTTTTTTGTTCTCTCCCACTCACTGTTGCCTGAGACATTGGCTGAATAAAGTTTATTTTATTTCTTTCTTTGAGTTCAAAATCAATATCTGGGTTGCCCCGTAATTTTCAAGGCCAGATCTGGTGTCATAACTGAAAAGGTGGACGCCCTTTTTATTTTTCTTTGTTTTTGACCCGATTTACTTCAAAATCGATATCTGGGCTACCGAGTAGGTTCGGAAGGGCGTATATGGGGTCAAAACTAAAAAAAATATTATATATTTAGGTGTAATATTTGTTAGGTAGTAATCTATGTAAATAAAATATATTATACTAGCTTTTACCCGCGGCTCCGCACGCGTATTTTGTAGGACTGAAGGGATTCTCTCTCAATAAAAAAATAATTACAACAAATATCTGTGTCACACAGACACTTGTCTTGGGGGGCGGGAACGAACAAGCGACCTCACGATTCATAGCCTACTCGGCCGCTGCGCCACATGCGCATGTAGAATATTCAAATTAAAATGACAGACCGGATCGACAAATCATAAACTTTTCCCTTCAATCCTACAGTTTCAAGTATGTGGAGCTGCAAGTAAAAACTAGGTTATTATAAATAAATGCTCATAAACATAAAACTAATTGACTTATATGGCTTATTGACTTATATTAACTACTAGCTTTTGCCCGCGGCTTCGCACGCATGTTTTGTAGGGCCAACGGTAAAAACTTTTGATTTATCGATCCACCCTGTCGTTTTAGTCTAAATATTCTACAATGGGGCGATTTAGATATCGATTTTGAAATCAATCTGCCCAAAAACAAAGAAAAACAAAATGGCGGCCACTTTTGACAGATTTGATATCGGTTTCGTCGTTTGGATCCACGGGGCGACCGCGATTTTGATTTTGAAGTCAATAGGCCCAAAAACATAGAAAAACTTAGAAAAACATAGAAGCGGTCACTTTTTTAGATTTCGACCCCGGATCACTAAACGATTTTAAAATGGTACACAATTCGTAAAATATTCAATATGACTCAGAAAATATGGTAATGCCATCTATTGATAAATTTGAAAATCACTTTCAGGCTATAAAGAACTCCCAACAATCGCACACACAGAACAAAAATATCCGTATCTTTTGATAGAGTTGGCCTATTTAAATAAAACAAAGTCAAAATGTTAATCCAAGATGTGGTCTACGATTTTCTATCCAGTTCCGTAAAATTACTTTGGTGGTTTTCATTTGATACGTGGTGAAACATACAGACAGACAGACAAAAATTCTAAAAATGATAATAATGTGTTCTATTACTATTCCTGAACCCCCCAATTAGTTTTTTTGGAAATCTCAGCAATGTACAGACGCGCGATATTTACATTCTTATTATATCTATTGATGATTTTTAGCGCCGTCATTACGAAATCCGTATGTTATTAGAATAGTTAGTTTTGTTGTTTCATATATATCATAACATCATCATAACTATACATACACACCTGCAAATGGCTTCATCTATTTCGGAAACACGAAGATGTAATAATCATGATTGTGATATAAATCCGTTATTTTGTTTAAGAAAGTTGGTATCAATAACATTTCCACATATACGGAGGACAATTAAAAGCGTAATAGTAATGTTAAAAGATAAAAATTGAACCTAATTTTGTCAATGCCTTTTCGGGAAATATATATATAAATTTAATTTAATATTACGCTATGTTGTAATAAGACTGGCTTGTTTTAGTATCCATCTACATATTCTATATAATAGTTTACAATATTACATTATGATAAATAATAAAATTAAAATTCGGATAACTCGAGTTCAGTGAAATGCGAAAGTATCAAAATGTTTTAGTCGCGCCATGATCCCTTATCTTCACTTTTTGTCGATTCGAACGAACTTCGTGAGTTATTTACCTAATCTGGAGCAGTCGCATTTTGTGAAATGGCTCTTAATGTATGTTGTTAATAGCATAATTATCAGCTTTTACGCCTGTTCCTGGTGTAATGATGCAGCAATTGTAAAAATCTTACAAAATAATTAGTTGTTATGAGAGGGACAAAATAATAGAAAACAATTTTAGTGCTTACCTTTTTATATTACTACAATTAAGAAGACACAAAATGCTTGTTCCGGGGTGGAATAAGCTATTCTATGTTTCCTGATTTCACAGTGGTATTATGAAGGTACGAATAGATTTTTCTTTCTACCTGGCGTTACCCTGGCCTTATGCCAGGGTCCGCCTTCCTACTTTAATGCTTCCACTTCTCCCGGACTTGAGCATCCTCCGCTGTGAGAATCTCATATCCCTCCAAAACTTCCAGCCAGCGCTTTTTGGGCCGTCCACAGGAAAGCATCCCTTGTACTATCTGGGTCAGACACCTGCAACCGATGTACCATATGGTTTTTTCAAAACGTGGCCACCACCTCAAGCGACATTGCTGCAGTTTATCCGCCACCTCACGAACTACAAGACTATCGCGGATGTGCATGTTACATACACGATCCAGTCGTGTAACATTGCACATCCACCGCAGCATCTTCATCTCCACGACGTGGATTTCCCTAACATGACGCTTAAAGGCAGGTTACGTCACACACCCATACAGGCCTTACGGTCGTAAGTGACGCCCGTGACCTGTCACCACTTAGCCCAGGCGGCGTCAATACGAGCCGTGACGTCGGATTCGATATCACTGGACTCGTGCAATACAGTCTGTATTGCACGAGTCCAGATACTTAAACTTATCCGTTTTCACGGCAAACTCGTTCCAGATCCGGATACTATCCAGGTCTGCACTCTTGCAGCCCATGTTTTCGTTCTTTGCCGCAAATAGGTCCTGAAAAATAATCGAAACGACACATCTGCGTTTTGTGCGTCCGTATAATAAAATTGATTGCATACCAAACGGAAACTTCACAATATGTTCCGGAACAATGCACTAAAATTATAATAATTTTATCAGACACGGCTGTAGCATCATGTCGTCTGGTCATTGATTTTAGGAGCAACAAGTCAATGTATGCCAACCGCATATCTTATTGGTTGGATAGTAAGGCCACATCTTACGCAGTTGACCAAACTTGTGCAAGTTTTACTGTATGCTTAGAACACGCTTACTGGTGCATCAGAAATGGACTTTGTGATGCTGCTATCGTCACAGGCGGTAATCAGTGTATAGAGCCAATGTTATCGATTAACTTGAAAAGGTATGGAATCAACCTTTCTTCTTACTAATATTATAAATGTGAAAGTTTGGATCGATGGATGTTTGTTGTTGTCACGCCAAAACAGCTGAACGGATCAAAACAAAATTTGGCACAGAGACAGATTATAGTTTGGAATAGCATATAGGCTTATATTGTATATGGAAAAATGTACGGTTTATTAATACATTTTCACGCGAACGAAGTAGCTGGCAACAGCTAGTAAAATCATAATGACGATGCTTTATAAGTCAATATTATTAGTATGTAAATTATACACTTCGCTATTTCACATAGTAGTCACATTAAAATGCTTCAGTGAACTGATATTTATTCCTCGTCATTTAACAGTAGTAACAAATTATTTATAAAATATCATTGATATTAACCAATTATTTTATAGAGCTGGTGTTATTAATTTGGATGGTAAAACTAAGTGCTTTGACAAGACTGGAGATGGATTTGTTAGATCTGAAGTTTGTGGGACAATATTTTTACAAAAAGCTAAGGATGCTAAAAGGTGAGATACAATAATAGTTCTCGTAATATTTTGTATAAATAACTTTGTTATTAGATTATTGACCTAAAATGGTGTAATTATTCCAGAATATACTGTGAGGTGTACTATGTAAAGGAGAAATTCTTTATGAGCCCTAACTTAGGTTTATCTTTTTCACGCAAAACAGAAGACCTAGAACAATTCTTGCAAGAATTTTATAATGAAATCAACGTATCGCCTGACATAGTGGAGTACATCGAAGCTAATGCTCCTGGTAAGTATTAAACACAACATAATAAACTTACGTCTATTTGACACATAACATAACATAACATAAGCTCACTCCTGTATCCCCGAAGCAGAGGCGCACTAGCCAACTAGTACACCCACATTTCGGCGAGCTTAGTTCCGTCCCAGATGTGATAGGGGACGAGCCTATCGCCATATCGGGCACAAATTCTTGACTCCGGGCTGATATGGAAAAATCCAATATCACTTTGCCCGACCCGGGGATCGAACCCGAGACCTGATGACAGTAGTCATACCAAAATACAACCACGCCACCGCCACGTCTATTTTATTACAATAATATTATAAAGAAATGCAAGAATGGACCTACAATATACCGAACTAATTTCTTTTCTGATAAAAGGTAAGACGCTATCGACGTGATAATATCGCAAATATTATTTTCACGGATAGAAAATCCAAACAAAATTTCTTAACCGGCTTGTGATTTAAGTTAGAGACTAGCTCACTGGTTTATTGATGTATGTACCTATTGCAACAATTAATAAAATATTGCTAATAAACCACAAAACAAAAATAAACATAAAGTAATTGTGAAACTTTTTAGTTACAGTTTCCAACTCAACAAATATGACAACATGTAAATGGTCAACTAAATTATTATACCCGCAGGTATTGCAGAAGCTGACGGTAACGAGCTAGAAGCTATTGCCAATGTATTTGCCAAAAACAAAACTGTGAAAGTAGGGTCTGTAAAATCAAATATGGGACACGGAGAAGGTGCTTCGGGATTAAGTGCTTTAATTAAAGTGAGAATATAAACTACAACTTATTATATACACTATCTCTTAAGCTATCACCGACTACTGTTAGACTTAAGCCTCTCCAAGCAAGCGCCATAAAATGTTTGCATCTTCAACATCATTTTATTTATTTTATTTACACATGATGGTTTGAGTTTCAGGTCACCTGAATAATAAAATAAAATATATAACGATAATTATATTTTTGTAGATTTGCTTGGCTTATCAAACTGGTAAGCTGCCAGCCAATCTTCACTACTGTGAGCCTCAGGATAACATCCTAGCTGTGAAAGATGGTACAGTCCAGGTTGTTACAGAAAACATTACATTTAATAGGGGCCACGCTGCACTAAGCTCATTCAGTCTTAGCGGTGTCAATACGCATGTTCTTTTGAAAAGCCATTACAAGACAAAGGTAAAAAACAAATTACACACTTTATTAATTATTGCTGGGTAGATGACGCGCCAACATTTTTGAATACTGAATAAAATTAACTCCTGGGGTAGCAGTAAAAAGCACCTTTCTTCCTTTCTACCTGCCCTTATCCCACCTTAATGTGGGGTAGGCGCAACACACTCTTTCAAGCATGTTGCAGAAAGAATTTGACTTAGTTTTTACGACCGGCTGCCTGCCTGACTCCCCTTGCCCTCTGGGGGATCTTCTCCCGGGCAAATTAAATTAGAAAATTCGCTTTGCCCTACCCGTGAATCGAACCCAAGACCTCCCGTTCCACAGCCCATATATGCTGCTACTATTTAAAAATATTTTACTTCGATGTTTTAGGATTCAGAAAAATACAAAAGCTCTATATCACATCTGGTACTGGCTTCAGCTAGAACCGAACCTGCTTTAAATAAATTAAAGAACCACCTTAAAAATAAGTTAAAAGATCCAGAAGAAATTGCACTCATACACAATTTCTACAAGTTAAATATACCTGGTCATACAATAAGAGGTTATGTCATCCTTGGTAAGTTAATCTCCTTCCTTTGCATAAAATACAAGATAGGTAATTTCCTAGTCTAAACTCATATTAACCTTACCTACAGAGTGTAATATTTTTTATTGGAAAACAGTGTACAATCGTGAAGCGCAGCGTAAATGTATATGTAGGTATATGCATATATAAAATTGACTTATTTCAGGTATGAACAAAAATAACGAAACAATGGTTATTCGAGAGTCTTCTGACATTTATCAAGGAGATAGAAGACCTGTATGGTTTGTATATAGTGGAATGGGTTCGCAATGGCCCACTATGGGAGCTGCATTTATGACCATGCCTGTTTTCGCTGCTGCTATTAAAAGGTATTTCTCTTAACTTTATTTTGCTGATATTTATAATATATTTGGCCTATTTGCAGCAGTGGACGTCGATGATAATAATATATTTATCCATGTTACATAATTTTACTTTGGGTAAAATAGGTATAAGAAAGATAACGTTAAGGAACTTGCACAAAAATTATAACGAGAAACTGTGTTGATAATTCAATAAACAAAACCTTGAAATGTGCTATGATGAAATTTGTAGAATAAAATAATTGATATTTTACAAAATATATTAATTATGCCTCGGTGGCGTGGTTGTATTTCGGTACGACTACCGTCCTGACGTCTCGGGTTCGATCCCCGGGTGGGGCAAATTGATATTGGATTTTTCCATATCAGCCCGGAGTCTGGAATTAGTGCCCGATATGGCGATAGGCTTGCCCCCTATCACATCTGGGACGGAACTAAGCTCGGCGAAATGTGGGTGTTCTAGTTCGCTAGGGCGCCTCTGCCTACCCCTCCGGGGATACAGGCGTGAGCTTATGAATGAATGATGATGATATTAATTATAAATTATGTATAATGGAACGTAATCGCACAACCCAAGTGACGTCATTGCATGATCGCGTCAGAGCAGTGTTTCCAGGTGGGGTATTATTTTTCGATTTTGCGGAAATAACTGTTGTGTTTAGTATGGTGATTGATGAATGAGATTTCAGAGTTCCTCCTCTTCCGAAATTCCTGTCTTCTGGTAAACTTCCTGCCTCTTCGCGCATGATTCAAGAGTGCAACTTATTTTAACTTCGTTATTTAAAGAAATAGCTTTAATATTTTCGTTTTTTTTTGTATGGTATGGGGAAAATACGATAAGCAATTATAGCGGTTTAAACGTCATTTTAGGCAATGTCACTAGCCGTCAACGTCAACTAAGATGTCAACAAAAAACAATTTCTAATAAAGTCGGATTGCTAATTAAACGGAGTAAACTGACAGATCGAAATGTCGCATTTCAAAATAATGTTGCTTACTTTAAAAACATAGTGATTGATCTAGTTCAATTTTTATCATTCAAAGAAACAATAACTCAGCACTAGCTTGCAAAATTAAAATTTTATTGAGTATTTTAAGAAATTTCAACTTAACCCTTCTAAATGTCTGTGTAAATAATTTTGCGTACATAATCACAACAAATATGCGAAAGGATAACAATGAAAATTACAAATATTACTTTTTATTATTTGAGAAAAATGACGTTCGGCACATTCATAGCTATTGTGAGTTTTGTTTATAATGAACCATAATTATAATTCCAGTGGACATGCCATAACTTAGCATACAGTAATTTACTAAGATTATCATTCAATAGACATTCAGTACTAATCACACATTAGACAGGAATTACGACTTTGAGTTGAACTTTAGAAAATGAAAGAATGAAATTGTTCACTGAATTGAAATGTTTAATAATCTTGATCTTTTTACCGCAGCACTATTTAAATTTCATGAAAAGTGGCAACATTCGAAATGTCAGTGTACTCCGTTTAACTAGCAATCCTACTATAGGTGACGTTACGTCCTTTTTTAGCGCGGGGATTTGTAAGTCATATTTTGACTTGCGATAATTAAATAATTTAATATTTTGTTTCTGGTGTAGTTATTTGAGACATAGTTCTTTACAATTAACTTTAAAAAAAAACTACATGCAAGTTCCTTATTGTGTCAGAAAACAAATTATTTAAAAATAAATAGCCATTGAAATAAAACTATTCTTACGGATTCTATCACGATTAGGTTTTAATTATTATAATCCGTAAGAATAGTTTTATTTCAATGTATAATATTCGCGTAAACTTAAGAAATCAGTAAATAAATAGCCACTTGAAAATAATGGTACTAAGACTTTATATGAGATAGTAAGTAGTAAGGTTAATAAATTATAATTATTCTCATGCAAGATATTTTTTATCGTAGATGCGACAAAGTTTTAAAACCAAAAGGTGTAGATATCGTTCGAATTTTGACTGATCCAGATAAAACAATATTTGATAATATTCTTCACTCATTCGTCGGTATTGCCGCTATACAAATCGCTTTAACCGACATACTTGAAGTGTTGGGCATTGTTCCGGATAATATAATTGGTACAGTTTAATTTCTATTTATATTTTGATTAGTTATTTACAAGCTTCATAATACATCGAGGCTCTTCGAATCAAGCCGGTAACCCAAACCTTTTGGCTCCTTATACACTATGCCTTCATACTTATCCAACTTTTTACTAAATTGTATTTCTACTATTTATAAACAGGAATGTATTTTACATAAGTTTGTGGTAAATCAATTCTAATTTGGAGACCATCATAATTTGGTGCATCCTGGGTGTAAGGAACACGCTTTCGAAAACCAAAATAGTGATAATAATCTGTAATTATTTCAAAAATAATCACCTGTTGCCACAAAAATAATTACAATACGGAACTTCGATTTTTTTTTAGTTTTTTTCGCAGCATCATGTTTGTGTGGATAAATACTTAGTAGATTCACAATTAAAATAATTATTTAAATAATATTTTTTTAAAATACGAATAAAATATCTGCCGATGTTCGAGCCCACTCGAGCGCTACGGCGCAGCGCGTTTGCTTTGTAAGGTTATGCACCCCGCGCCAGCGGCGCGGCGCGGCGGCCTTTGAGCTACCGTCCGCCGCGTCGCCCGCCCACGCCCATTCGGCCATTCACGTTTTATTTTAGGTCACAGTTTAGGAGAATTAGGATGTGCATATGCAGACGGTTGTTTGACTACTGATGAAATCATACTTGCAAGCTATTATCGTGGACGTATCTCCCTTGAGACAATAGTCTCTAAAGGTGCAATGGCAGCTGTTGGGCTTGGTTATAAAGATGTAAGATTTACTACACCTAATTAATTACTTGAATGAAATCAATAATGCAAATATCATAATTGTCGCTATTTTACTACTAGTATTTAGTTAAAGTTTCTGATGTTCCCTAGATCCTCCCGATATGCCCACCAGAAATAGATATCGCATGTCGCAACAGTCCAGAGTCATGTACAATATCAGGCCCTTTTGAAGGCATTAAGAAGTTTGTCTCCGAGTTGAAAAGTCGTGGTGTTTTTACAAGAGAAGTGAACACTGGAAACATTGCCTATCATTCAAGATACATTGCACATGCAGGTAAAAATAGTATTAACACTAACTTTCCAAGAAGACCCCAAAAAGATT
Organism: Clanis bilineata; assembly: GCA_036417725.1. Taxonomy (NCBI): domain Eukaryota; kingdom Metazoa; phylum Arthropoda; class Insecta; order Lepidoptera; family Sphingidae; genus Clanis; species Clanis bilineata. Next base: position 14,274,339 of record CM071154.1, on the reverse strand, counting down.
ATTAGGTAAAAATTTGGAAAGCCTTTTAAGAATTCCTTTTATAGTGGAACACGTACTTTGAATAGGTATAAGAAAAATGTTTTTTGTTTCTATCGTCTAATTTATGTCATTTGGGGAACGTTTCAAAATTTAATTTTTCCACTCTAACACCTTTATTCACTATGACCATAATAATATTATGGATGAATGCCTTAAATGATCATGTTAACTTTATGTATGACATGTTAACGTAACTATGGATAAAATAATTTTCTATGACATTTTCTTTAAATATATTTTTAACTAACTTTTAACTAACTATTTTGTAGGACCAACAGAAAAAGCTTTTGATTTGTCTATCCGCCTTGTCGTTTTAGTCTAAATATTCTAGAGGTACAACGGGGCGACTCAGATATCGATTTTGAAGTTAATCAGCCCAAAAACAAAGAAAATAAAATGTCGGCCACTTTGACAGTTTTAACACCTGTTCCGTTATTTGGAACTATAGGGCGACCCAGATTACAGATATCGATTTTAAAATCAATCGGCCCAATAAGAAAAAAAAACAAAATGGCGGCCACTTTTGACAGGTCTGACAGCGGTTCTGTCGTTCGGAACCACGGGGTTACTCAGATATCGATTTTGAAGTCAATCGGCCCAGAAACAAAGAAAAACAAAATGGCGGCCACTTTTAACAGGTCTGGCAGCGGTTCTGTCGTTCAGAACCACAGGGCGACCCAGATATCGATTTTGAAGTCAATCGGCCCAGAAACAAAGAAAACAAAATGGCGGCCACTTTTGACTTAAAAATCCGTTCAGCGGTTCCTGGATTCCCATTAAAACTTTCGTCCCCTATTTCATCCCATTAGGATTTGATTTAAAAAAGTGGCCCATTTGTATCCTTAAACTCAAAGGTATCCACTGTCCCATACCAAATTTCATAAAAATCCATTAAGTGGATCTAAAATCCCCATACAAACTTTAACCCTTATTTCATCCCTTTAGGGGTTGATAAAAAAAAATGAAGTACCCCATTTGAATCCCTAGGGTCAAATGTATCCTCATACCAAATTTCACCAAAATCCATTAAGCGGTTCCAAAATTCCCATACAAACTTTCATCCCCTATTTCATCCCTTTAGGGGTTGATTTAAAAAAAATAAAGTACCCTATGTCCGTCCTTGGGGTTAAAAGTACCCACATACCAAATTTCATCAAAATCGGTTCAGCGGTTTAGACGTGAAAACGCCACAGACAGACAGACAGACAGTCGCTTTTATTATTTAGTAAGGATGTAAGGATAATAAGGAGTAAGGATTAATGTGATGAGATGAATTACTCACTCGTTAGGAACTTTAGTCATAGAGAATACAGTCTCAGGTGTTTGTTCAGTCAGTCAATCCCAGGATATGCAAGTTTTTATATGTAGATTATCTAAATCTCAATTACTAATTAATTATTTTGTTCAGGTGCACTTTATTTATCGACGTTGAAGGAATTGATTGCAACACCTAAAATGCGAAGCAAAAAATGGTTATCAACCTCTGTTCTACCAGAAAACTGGAACAAACCTGAAGCACAGTTTTGTTCAGGAGAATACTTAATAAATAATCTATTGGTCTGTATAATAAAGAACAGTTTGCCTAAATCAACTTGTACGGGCTTCAGTTAGTCAGTTTGCTGGTGGTAGGATATTCGTATCCAACCGGATGGTGACGGACATGGTGCTAAAACCGGCCATAGTGACCCACACTCCGTGTCTGATTCGTGTTCCAGGATCAGCCAGTGTACTTCCGGTTCTCGAGGGGCTTGCTTGGGCGAGTATAGGGATATCCCTGTGTCTGCATCGGTCATCCGCCTGTCTTGTCGCAAGCTCCTCGATCTGTTTCTTCGGCATCAAAGTGTAAACAAGCTTAATAGGCCGGCATGACCACTGATAAACCGATTATTTGTTAGTGGTCGCAGATTTTTTGGACTGCACTACGCTTACCATCAGGTGAAGTGTAGTCACTTTGTCGTGTCCGGATAAAAAAATTACCTTTCACGACCAAACTTAATTTGTAAGCAAAATCTTCAGCAACACCGATGACTAACTTTAATCTAGGCCAGTTGTTTTATGTTTATTCTTGGTTCTACAAGAGTATGTTCTTTCCCCTTTTTATTGCAGAGTTCTGTATACTTCGAAGAAGCAGCTGCAATGATACCTTCCAACGCTATAGTCATAGAAATATCTCCTCATGGCTTAATGCAACCTATTTTAAGACGTTCCCTCGAAAGTTGTATCCATGTACCATTAACTAAACGAGATCATCCTGATAGCGTTACATTTTTTCTAGAATCTATTGGAAAGTAAGTGAATGCTTAATTTTAAGCCGTGAAGTTTGGCATAAGGGGAGGTTATGTAACACTAATGAAGGACAAATTAAAAACTCATTAATTTGGCACATGATATGGGAATAATAAAAAAAGGGAAAAAATGTGTTATTTATAATTTTTTACAAATAATTTAAATTTTTTAATAGATTTACAAAATTAAGTGGGTAATCTAAATAAGAAAAGTATATTAAAAACCATTACAAAATTAGTTTTGAAATGAGAAGCGCTAGAGTATTTAGCGTGTTCTTCTCTCATAAAACTGTTCTGTGTGACTATCTAACTATTTCAGATTATATGAAGCTGGATTAAATCCGAAGATAGAGGCATTGTACCCCAAAGTAGAGTTTCCAGTGTCTACCGAAACACCTATATTATCTCATCTGGTCGAGTGGGAACATAGCGATGATTGGTAACTATGTATAATTAGTTTTATTTTGTTTTGAGTTTAATTTTGCACTTCCAACGAAAATTTTATTCAATATGGGATGTACACAATAAAATTTTTGGTTAGACAATATTCTAGTATGGCTTAGGAAATAACTTTGTTTTTCTAGTATTTAAGAAATTGCAAATAATGTATAAGCTAAAAAAATATATATAAATACTTGTTATTTTATAGGCCGTCAAAGTCTGTTAGTATAGATGATAGAACAATATCATGTGCACGTGAGGTTATACTCTCTGTTTATGATGTTGACTGGAGTTTCATGCAGGATCACGTTAGAGATGGTAACATGTTTGTTTTAATTTCTTTACATTTAATATAACATATTAAATAGCTTAATTATCATTAAATGCTGGAATATCATTAATTTTGAAACGTATATTTTTTACTGTATCTAAGTAAACTCAAAGTTTTGATAAAGCAGAACTTAACATTAAGTGCTTGGTCGTAGGTATCGCCGTGGTTCCCGAAGCTGTAGTTTTGTTTTTGGTTTGGGAAACATTAGGAATGTATCAAGGTGTTAACTACAAACATCTTTCGGTGTGCTTTACTGATGTTGAATTTTATGGTGCAATAAATATAAGAGAAGATGCAATAACCTTAAACATTAATATCCTCAAAGGATCTGGAAAATTTCAGGTAAACCATAAATTGTTGTATAGTTACGACGAAATATTTAAAGGTACCCTATACTATTATACCTGATGGTAAGTAAGAGCAGTCGCCTCCTTGGTCTAGTGGCAAGACATATAGGCTGTGGAGCGCGAGGTTGTGGGTTCGATTCCCAGGTCGGGTAAAGCGAATTTTCTAATTAAATTTGCCCGGGACTGGATCCCTCAGAGGGGGTTGACGTCAGGCAGCAGCCGGTCGTAAGAACTAAGCCAAATCCTTTCTGTAACATGCTTGAAAAAGTGTGTTGCGCCGACCCCACATTAAGGTGGGTAGAAAGAAAGATAAGTAAGAGCCGTATAAAAACACCAGCGATCACTGTTAAATAATGTGCATGTCGGTGATCACCACAATCATACAAGACTGGATAAATCCTAAATATTAAGATATTCCTAAATTTTTTACAACAGTATATGTGGTAAGGCCAGTTCAGCCAAACTCAAAATATAGCACCATCAACTGAAAGAATTCAAGGATTCGACTTTTTCTGTCAACGCCAAATGTTATAGGAATTCCCTGCCTGATAAGCACCACGCCTTCCCATATACATTAGTAACACTACAAAAGCTTGAATCACAAAATACTGCACAAACCGTACTAGATTCGTGAAGTTAAAACAGAATATTCAATTATTAAATTCCAACTAGAACACAAAAAGGCTTAGATAATGCTGTTCAAAGACAGAATCAGTAGACAAAGCCTTACACAGGAGAGACCTAGCAGAGTATTTCTTTTACTTGTTTGAAGGTAACTTTTGAAGATTTGCTAATCGTTGGAGGTTACGTACGCAGTTGCCATGTAAAGTATAAACACAGATATGTCGAAATACCCGAAACTGTAGAAAACGACATGCAATTAAATTCAAAAGACGTTTATACAATGATGAGCTTAAGAGGTCATTCTTACGGGTAGGTAAATTTACATAGTAAGTTTACATAGTGTAAATTGAGTTTGACATGTGCTAAATAAAAGTTGATAAATAAAGTAATAATAATATAAGGTATATCTTACCCTTCAGGGATACAGGTGTGAGACTACGTATGTATGTATAATATTATTTTTTAAGGACAAGGCAAAGTAACGAAAACAAAGAAAGTTGTAAATAGATCATTTGGGTTATATATTCTTTATAAATCTACCCCTTCTAATATATATTCTTTTTCAGACCAAGAATACAAACTATACGTTCATGTAATTTTGAACTTAATAAAGCACAAGTGAAATGGAATGGTGAATGGGTGATGTTTCTTGATTCACTTTTACAATTAAGTGCATTGGCGACAGATCACAATGGTACTGTTACACCAGTAATGATTAATCAATTATTTATAGATACTAAAAGACATATTGAATTTGACAACGATGGACTATATGTCGCCAGGGTTGTAAATAATCAGAATCAAATAATTCGGTAAGCACTTCATAAAGAATTATGAAAAATATTCCGAAATTATAATATTTTGCACTCAGTTATGTTTATATATTAGTAATTGGGAGTACTTTTTACAATTTACCCATTTTATCAATAAATCATTAATATTTTATTACAGATGCGGAGGTGTTAAAATAAAAAATATATTTCAACAAAAAGATGTGCCAAAAACGGTAAGAGGCTTGACGCACCATACTGCTATATTGAAAGTAATGAATTAAAAATTTAAGAATATATTTTTATAATTTAATTTAAAATGCATGATGTACTGTAAAACGATTACTTATAGTAGCTATTTATCGCAATTATTTTCAGAAACCCAATGGCTTAAACCTCGCTGCTAGCGAAAATACAAGCTTCGAAGACATAAAATTAGGTATTAAGGAATACGGTGATATTGATAAATTAGAATGGGTTAAATTCGATAATATAAGAGGCAGTGTATCTGTGAAGGTAGGTTATAAAGTTTATTTATAAAATATAAGAATAATTATATGAATATGAATTAAGAAATGAGGTTTAAGTTGAGATAATTAATATTTAAATATGTAATAAGTAATAATTGTAATATCGATAGGTCTCCTATACTGGAATATCATTGAGTGACTGTCAAAGAGCTGTGGGAAGTATTACTGATGGAGTGTCTTTTGGAATGGATTACAGTGGAATCAATACAAGGCAAGTTCGAACCAAATTTATCCAAACTATTGCACTTGGTTTCGCTTCGCTTTTTATAGTAAAAACTCACAAATTAAAAAGTGGGCCACTAGATGTTAAGTGACTGCCCACCGTTGATACCACAAAAATATAAAGACAATCTCAACCCAAAAAGAAAAGCCAACAAAAAATTAATGGAATATGCAAGTGAAAAATAAATTGTTAATTAGTATATAATTATGGGCACTGGATACGTAATTAAGATAATCAATAAGTTTTTTTACAGAAATGAAAAAGTAATGGGCGTGGTTTATGGCGGAGCTATGGCAACTTCAGTAGAAGGTGACTTAGACTTGATGTGGCCAGTGCCTGAGTATTGGAGTATGGAAGACGCCGCGACAGTACCGCTGCCTTATCTCCTAGTCTACTATACATTGGTAATATTGTTTTTTACGAGTTTAGTTTTTCTACTAGGTTTACTTGCACAATTCACTCGTAAGTAAAGATTTTTAAGAATTAACTGTTAGGCTTTATGCCAAAAGGTTATGCAAAACATTGCTTATCTGTTTTAGGGCGACTTGCACCACTAGTACTAACCTACAGTTTGCCCTAACCTCAAGTTAATTTGAAAAATAAATATATGAAGGACATGTAATTCATTAGATATAATGTACTACATGTAATTACAGATAATATATGATGACATTTCATTAATTACATGTAATGAATTACATATCCTTCATATATTTCTTTTTCAATTTAACTTGAGGTTAGGACTAACTGTAGGTTAGTAATAGTGGCGCAAGTCGCCCTTAATGATTTCTTAAGTTTACGCGAATATTGTGCATTGAAATTAAAGTTGTTTTTACGGATTTTATCGCAATTTGGTTTTATTTTTAGGCCCGATGTTTCGAAGGCTTTACAGCCTTCATGGTCACGGGTCGGACTGAAGTGGCAGTTGTCCAAATTGTTAGTTTTACAATATGTACTTTAATTTTAAAATTTGGGTTCCAATTTAATTACACGTAAAATACGACTGCCAGACCTCAAGACACCATGAGCTCATTTTGCATAGATCCGATCATAAAAAAACTAACTTTTTTAAATATTGTATAGTTTTAAAATCACAATACAATCACGTCAGTCCGACCCGTGACCATGAAGGCTGTATAGCCTTCGAAACGTCGGGCCTAAAAATAAAACCAAATTCGTAAAAACAAGTTTCATTTAAATGCTTATCTGTCTTTCTTATTGGACTTCCAGACGATAAGAATCGATATTCAGAGAAACCGTAATATTTTAGTAATGGATGGTGCTAATACTCTTGGACAAGCATTTATATCTGTATGCATTGATTTAAGTTGCAACGTATTTGCTACTGTTGCAAATAATAAGGAGAAAGAATTGTTGATTAACACATTTCCAACACTTAAAGGTTTGATTTTGTATATCTATGTGTATTGTTCGCAATGACTGCTTTTTCTCGACGTATAGTATGGCTGCTGAAAGAGAATTAAAATATTTTAAAATTTTGGATCTCTGAATAACTGGATGAAAAAAAATGACTATGACCTGAGTAATAGAAGCAATGAACTTAAGTCTCGCTTGCGGTTGGCCTATATTTACTTTTAATCAACGGCATTTGCAACACGTGGATAATTCGCACCAGATAGTGTGGACACTGGAGAAACTAACGCCTCCTTGGTCTTACGGTAGAGTATATGAGCTGGGAACTCCTGGGTTTACATTTTTCATCCCCCAGTTTACGTCTACAGAAATTTTCCTTTTCAAGATTTTATTTTACCATTTTGTTGGTGTGATATACATATATCCATTCCCATACCAAATTACAGCTTTTTCCTACTAATAGTCTCTGCGCCAATCCGTGGTCAGACAGACAGACGGACAAGACGAAACTAAAAGGGTTCAATTTTCGCCATTTGGCTTCGGAGCCCTTGAAACCGTGATGAAACATGTAATAATCAGTAATGAATAAAGAAAATGAGTATTTTTACAGAGGAGAATATAATTAACTATCGTACAACAAGCACGTATAATACCATAGTTTCCAATACTGCACAGTTTTTATGTGATGTTGTAATTAACTGTGGATTTGGTGGGTCACGGGAGGTAAGACTAATTGTAATTACTAATAATTTAGGATTTCACTTAATCAAATAAATGAGTAAATTAAAATTTTCCTAGCCTAAGTAGAGGTATAATTAACAAATATCTGCCTTCATTTTGATAACATCTCTACTATATTTGAAAACAAGAAAGCATTTCAAAAGTCAGTAGTAAATCGTCCGTTTATGTTTCCGATACAAGTCTTATCTGTACTAATATTAGAAATACGAAGTTGAGATGGATGTTTATTACTCAATCACGCTACGCTATTATACATTTAGCTGATGAAATTCTACCTCTATGAGAAACATCTACACCCATATGCAGATGCTTAGAATAGATACTGATCTACTTTTTAATAGATATAGAATAGTTATTGACCACTAGAACGAAGCGGCAGGAACAACGAGCAAAGAATAATTAAATAACTCCCACATGAACGGATGGCGATCCTAAACAGGGCATTTCATAAGGAATTTCTTTCACATGGAACGTACTTCTACAAACAACTTTCAGCAGCTGTATTTGAAACTTTTACGAATTAAACAACAAAATAACTCATTCCTACCAAATCAAAGGCCAGCAACGTGTCGATGATCCATCTTAAAGATGTTTATGAGATTGAACCTGCGGCTTCAATTTTTATAACTATGTGCTCTCCTACTGTGCCACACAAGCTGCTATAATTCATTCATTTTCAGACCGGTCTCAAATGTGTCGGACTCTTCGGTATTTTCTTAGACATCATCGAAGTGCCGAAAAGGAAAGTGCTGGGAATGGATTGTATGTCACTTAACAGAAATATATATTTAGTTCATCTGCCTAATTTATTTAAACCTGAAAACATGCACGAAAGGAAAGTAAGTAATTTGTAATAGTACTTATGAACTTATGTATGTACCTAGTAGAGCTAACCTAACGATATTAAATTCAATAATGAGTAACATAAATAAATATCTTTAAATTTCGCAGTGCCAATAATAAATTGTAACATAAAAACTGTTTTTTTTTTAAATAAGATAAATACCAAAATTTCGGTTTCTAAATGTGATACCATTAATATACTGTGTGAAAATGGTAATACACGCAAATAATCTACTTGTAAGTAAACGCAGGGCGGCGCTCGCGTCCGAGTCGCGCCGGACTAGTCCGTACCATATTACCAACAAAAGTCTTTGACCATGTGCAAATATTGAGAAAACTATAATCCTGTGTCTAATTCAATTCATTCATCTGATTTTTGGTGCAAGGTCTTGCAACATTTTAAGGTATATCTGGGATAATTTGTTGTCGTTAGAAGATTATAAGGATTTCTCACGTGTAAATACACGTGAGAATATCTTGATACATAGATAATGCAAGTAAAATAGCAGTTTTATTATAGTGGCCATTTAATAAAAAGACGAGACGTAAAAGCGGGCGCAGCGGGCGAGTAGCCGGCTGTGAAGCGAGAGGCCGCGGGTTCGATCCCCGCACAGAGACAAATGTTTGTATGGCCTACAGATATTTGTTTCGGGTCTGGGTGTTGTAAGACCGAAAGTCTCTCGTAGTCCCTGATGCCCACGACACAAGACTCGATTATGGGTGTTATTACTTGTAATAAAATAATAAATTTTCAGTTTCTTCAAGCAAGAATTAGTGAGGGAATTGCTAAAGGCATTGTAAGACCGCTCAGTCGCGTAGTCTTTTCACCTACAGACATTAGCAAGGCGTTTCGGCTATGTTCCTCCAATAACTATAAAGGTCGGGTGACAATTGATATGAAAAAAATACAAGAAAAAATTGTTTCATCAAGGTATGTATAAGAAATTTAGTAACGAATTTTATTTGATACCTCTTATCTATTAAATCCCCTATATTTTAAAATCCTCTTATTTAGTCTTTATTTTATTCCTCTTATCGAGTCTGACTTATGCTCTTAACATTATCGTCGACCCATCTTGCCATCTTGCTGATTTATATCAGACAATTTTTCAAATTTTCGTCATGCCCAATCTGCACCAAAAATTCGCATGTTTATTTATTTTTATTACAGAGAGACATTGTATTCATCAGGGACTTATATAGTTATCAGCAACAGTATCTTAGGAATAGAACTAGTTGACAGACTTGTAACCAGAGGAGCAAAACACGTGGTTCTAAACTGCGCTATACAATCAGGATATTTACAATATAAAATAAAGTAAGATAATAAATCGTTAAAAGTTGTTCATTATATTAAACAACATTCAATTCTACGAGTTTTAATTCTTAAAAAACAAGTTTATTTTTTTCAAGCTCATGGTCAAGAATTGGTGTTATTGTATCCATATCTTCGGCAGCCCTTCAAACTGAGGAAAGTTGTAGTAAATTAATTAAACAGACAGTAACCAAGGGGCCAATTAATGGAATTTTTATTGTAGAAGATGCTTTTGCTAATGCCAATAGAAGACATCCTGATGATTTATCAACAGTTAATTGTCTTAATAAAGTATTAAGTGAAATATACCCAGATCTAAGGTAAACAATTACTCAAAAATATGATATGCCAAATACTTTTCCAAGATGTGAAGGCAACTGTGGTGATTGATTTTAGGTCATTCGCGGTTATTGCTTTAACATCAACAGATAACAAAGATGAAGATATTTTACTTGAATTTAAAGACCTTTGTCAACGTCGAAGACAAAATAATTTATCATCAGTCGTGTTCGAGGTTGCACTAAACAAAAAAGTAGGTAGTTTTCATAAATAAGAATAATTTGTTTTATAGGACGATTAAACATATAAATATATAGCAGATGAACGTTGAGGTAAGCAATTGATAGCTAAGAAATGATTGATCGCTGGCTGAATGATCATGTTTTATCCAATAAGAAGAAAAAAATCCACTGTAAAAATTCAACTGCATTACTTGAAATTACAGCTTATAAAAACCTTCAATAAAATAAGTTTTGTTACTGATTTGAAAAGATTTATGTCTTTTTCCAGCAAATGGAAAACATTGAAGATGTGTTAATGAATACTAGTTCTGAAATGATATCGATGATGTTTAAATCTTTAGAATCAGCTATTGAACAAGTAAGGGATACAAAGTTCTTGATGAATAATTTTAAAACATCGGTGGATTTTATGCAAAAGATCACAAAAATCCTCGGTGAGTACGTCCTTGTTGCTAATTTGACGTGATGTTTTGAATATTTCTAGATTTTAACGAACACTGATTATTTTTTTAGGTTTTCATGGTTCCTTTTAATCTCCGTCATTCAAGGAAACCTCGAAAACTACCCTTAAAAGTAGTATCTCTTAATACATTTGGGCTCAGTGCGATTTTATTATTTGATATTACTAACAAAAAATGTTATAACTCTAAAGTGAACATAACATAAGGGCTTTTATAAATTAAAAAAAGAGCGCAAGGAATATGGCTGCATAATTTTAATGAATTTGAATATTTTTTTATAGGTATTAAAGATATCAGAGACTCAAACGCTCAGAAGACACTGAAAGACTACGGTATAAGCAACATTTTTCTTCAAGAGATAAAAGTTCTCATATTAAATGTATACGGAATGAACTACTCTCTGAAACATTTGCAACAAATGACGTTTCTGAGGTAAATAGTGTTACTACATCAACTATTTATAGTTATTACAATTTACAAATGTTACCATAATAATTAAAGTTATAATTTTAAGATTAATTTCTAACAGACTTCAAAGCCCGATTCGAAAATTTGAGATCGAAATTTAGTGATCGCCGAACATTATGAGTTTTGTTGAAGACATAAGATAATATTAAAAAATAATTACACAAAAATGTTTTCAGTTTGATTTTACTATACGAGAAATATAATAAGAAGGACGTCGACAACAAAATAGGCCTGGATGCTTTCTTCTCGTATGTAGACGATGATGAATGTAGAGCGTCAGAACCTACCGTACTTATGTCCACAGCGGCTAATAAACACATATTTGATGAGGTGCGTAATCGCAGTACGTTTTTATTGAATTGCAATATTTATAAAGGTAGAAATTACACTTCATTTGATTTTAGGTTTTGTAAAGAAGTGAGCATTTTTAAGATGATGAATGTACTAAGTATTGCGGTATAATGCAATGAATTGCATTGCTAATGCTGAAATCTCTAAATATATTTATAGAGATTCCATAACACACATATTTATAATTTCAGACGAGGATGGAAATAGATTCCCAGGACACCTACCTGTATATGCTACCAGGTTTCGGAGGGCATCATGAAATCTTCACATCCTTGAGCAAAGGGCTGAAAATTCCAACTGTGACGTTCCAGATCGGAACAGAATTTCAAGGGGATACCATATCTACAATAGCGAAACGAATTATGAATGTGAGACCGTAATTGGAAATTTTTATATTTTTAGTTACCTGACTCTCATACTCTCATAATTTTTGTAGGTAAGGTCTTTGCTATGCAAAAGACCTATATTATCAGAAAATTACCTATGAATATTACATCTCCAATTAATAAATAAATATTCATCATCATCAGCCACAGGACGGCCACTGCTGGACGTAGGCCTCACCAGAGATTTCCAAAATTGATCATGTTATCATAAAAATCATGTTTCCATAATAAACATATATATAAATATTTTTAAATTGTTTTTTTCATTTCAGAATATCAAACAAACATTTAATTTAAACACCAAGTTCTACATACTGGGTTATTCATTTGGCGTCACCATCGCCTTAGAATTGGCATCCTTAATGGAAAAAGAAGGTATAGTAATAAACTTTATATTAACTGCACGAGTTTGGTAGTTAGAGTAGGTTAGTTTATAATATCTATTACTTAGTTTGAGTCCTTTTTATCAACAAATTAATCTTTATGATCGATGTTTATATCCGTAGGTCACACCGGTATCATTTACTGTATGGACAGTAGCCCAGATGCACTGAAAATACAACTGGATGAATATATCGGCAAACTTAATGACGAAGAACTACAAAACGAAATTATTGTGCATATGTACAGTCTCATTAGTGGGCGAAATAAAAATGAATTTGGGGATGATTTCAAATCTATTGAAACCTGGACAGCTAAAGTAGATTTGTGTGTCGCTATACTCAAAAGATTTGTCAGCCATTCACACGAATATATTAAATGTATAATACAAGGATTATATGACAAAATAAAAGCAACTCGGAACTACAAGCCGAACTTGAAACTGCAGTCAGAGATAGTACTTTTGAAGGGTACTAGAAACCATATTAGTTTGACTGAAGATTACGGTTTAGGAGAGTACAGCATACAGCCAGTACGGATGTTTGATATAGACAGTGACTTTGTATCAGCTCCTCAGAACTGCAGGATCGCAAACATCGTCAACTCACTCCTCGAGCCTCGAATTTTAGAACAGTACAAACAGAAGAATTTGTGTGATACTTATGTTATAATGTAAATTTGATGTAAACCTACAGCGTTGGGGGATGCTTATGTTCAGCATAAGATATATTTTTGGTGACAATGATGTTTATTTTATAAAGTTAAATACATAATACAACCACTTAACGATGATCTATTTTTTGCTGGTATTTAATATTTCATGTGATACAAATTATACATCATCATCATATCTGGCGCAGCGACTCAAAATGAGTCTTGGCCTCCGACAACAAGAGCTTCCATTTCCACCTATTCTGCGCTAGCTCCTGCCAATTTTCAACTTGGAGCTTACGCAGGTCTCTCTCGACCTCATCTTTCCAGCGGTATCTAGGACGGCCGACCGGACAACGATCACTCGGCCGTCCCACATACGCTCGCTTCTCTCCTCGATCGTCACCCATTCTTTCCAGATGGCCGAGCCAGCGGAGTCTGTGAGCTTTTGTCTCGCTAATGATGTTCGGTTCGGTCACTAGATCTTCAATTTCTTTATTTTTTGTTTAAATTAGATTATACAGCTGTCGTTCCGTGACAACTAGTATAAGGCATATCTAGGTACCTACATATAGGCTATACTGGCTAACTTGACGTTCTTTCGTTATAGTAGGTGGCCACTGAGAATTAGCGCTGTATTGCATCTCACATCACAGCATAGCTTTATGTTGAGATAGTTGTAACGGTATGGAGGAGCAATATTTTTTTATTTGTTTATACTTTGTTTAATATGTAATTTTGTTATGTTTTTTAAAACAAACTTTTAGACTTTGTATTTATCCAGTACCAGCCTATCATAGATTCACTAATACCCCATCTTTGATATCAATCTATTTGCAAAAGTTCTCAATGGGGGCAAGATATGGTCCCTGTCCAAAGACACACATAGATGAAGTTTGAAGGGTTACTTTCTTGCCATTTGTCTGGGGAATTCTAAAAGAGATTGTCGATTCCAGTAAAGAGAGTTCTACGGAAGACTCATAAAACTTTGCTGTTTACGGACTAAAAACTGAGTCAAGGAAATATTTTGAACATGGTGCAGATTAAAGAAGTGCAGCGTTTGAAGACGGTGTTTTCATTGAAGTTATTTTAAACACGCTAGAAGGCACTACAATCTTAGTAAATTTTAATTTACCCACGCTGAAGTAAAAAGTTAGCGTATTAGCAGATGTTTTTATTAATTTAATATTTCAGCAGTTACAGCTTTTACCCAGGTTTTTATGAGCTTACGTCTACACCCCCATAGGAGCAGGCACAGGCGAACTGGACAACTAGACCATCCTCAACTGGTCGAGCTTATTTCCATCCCAGATGTAAAAAGAGGCGAACCGATCGCCATATCGGTAGAAAATACGAAATTTTTGTAGGACAAATTTATATTTGCCAAGGAATTAAGCAACATTACGAAATATTCATGGAATTACATCAGACAATGTTTGTTTACATTTCTGGTATAATAATAATGCCCCTTACTTATAAAAATATTTGAGCGCTGCTTATCTTTATACCATACGTTGTCCCTTTCATTTTTAAACAATGTAACGCAAGGAAAAAAGTGACAGGTTATTCGTAACCATTTGCTCAGCTAAAAATGCTGTTTTAAGTAAGGCCCAATGAATACACTTAAATAAAATATGTTCAAAATAAAAATACCAGCATTAAGCTTATTATCACAATACTACTTACATCTTTAATCGGTCGCGTTAATTGCATTTCAGTGCGTACTCGATAAATTATTCCCGCATATCGCATTGCAAAGAAATATCTACCATTTAATAATATATATTAAGATGGTTTCACTATGGCAAAGACAAACTATGAAGGAAATTGTCATTTAAGGTGCAGACAATATGTTATATACCTCTATATTTATTAAATCTGTCATAATTTTGGCAATTTAATTATTTACTCATAATACGTAATCTAATACCTATACTGTAACATAAATTATAATTTATGTCTGAGACTTTAATAATTTAATGTCTATTAAGTATCATCTAGTAAACAAACACGCAAAGTATCAAAATAGTAATAAAATAATTCATACACTTATAATAATATATACAGTACGATTCGAGTCATGAGTTTTAGAAAATACTTATAAAATAACCATACTGACAGAAATACGAGTATTTGTGGGACACACAAGCTTTTGTTTCGGTGCAGGGATCGAACCCGTGGCTTCTCACTTCACAGCCGGCTGTTCGCCCGTTGCGACATGGAGGCTAAAATTTCAATCTAAAATTAAACTTAAGTAGGTAAGTATGCTATATTTCGAATAACCTACGCAATTTCTGCCAAAAATGTTTCGAACAGTTTTATAGTGGTCGCTAACATCTTGTGCTCATATTAAGAACAAACCTCGTAGTCTCGTAGTTCCTGGTACCCACGACACAAGACTCGATCTTAGTGTAGGGTCAGGACTATGTATGTGGCTGTTGGGTGTTATTTATTATTATTATTTATTAAACATTACAGAGAATCTTGGGATGCTACTGTTTGCTTGTGCTTAAATTGAAAATAAGCCTAGATTTTTTTTTTGTAATAACAGTTTCTCAAGAGGTGCTGCTAGTCAATTAATAGATTTTACAAACTTTACGAGTATATTAACACTTCTCACTTGTCGAAAACGCCGATAGTTGTTCTTTCCATACATTTGATAACCAGCGCCATATGCGGTAAATACATCGAACAAAAGAAAAAAGTATGGAAAAAGAAAACTATCGTCTCTTTCGAGAAGCAAGAACTATAAAAAAAATCGCACTTGATCATGAGCTTTTTTTACATTTTGTCGATAGCGACAACGTAAAATAATTACATGATTGAAAGCCTGAACGCCTCTACCGGTTATGTGGAGAATAAAATTTATGTTTTTCATGCAAATTATTTTACATAGTCGCCAGTGAGAATTATCAAAAAACTCATGATCGAGTTATAGGCTTACAATCCACACTCATACAAAATGTCCAGCGCCTTAACATTCGTATCGACAATCGTCCGCCACCGCACACAATGCGACGTAATTGCGTTCCATCTCTTTGAGGTTTGTTTAATTTTTTTCCAATGCCCCTACGGAAGAGCTCAGTGAAATATTGCTCCGGGCTTGGTTTCTTCTGATTTTTATTTTGAATTTAATTAGAGTAATATCTGAGACCCTGAGTTGATAGAAATTTGGAGTTTAATGAATAATCACACTAATATTATAAAGGCAAAAGTGTGTGAGTGTGTATGTTTGTTACTACTTCACGCTCAAACGACTGGAACAATTTTGATGAAATTCGGTATAGTGGTAGCTGAAATCCTGATTTAACACATAGGCTATTTTTATACTGGAAAATATTTTTATTACGAAAAATAAATATCCCGTAAAATAAATTTCCAACATCGCGGGTAATATCGCGGGGAGTATATCGCGGGCTGTGCACCGGGAGGTCGTATGTTCGATTTCCAGATCGGGAAAAGCAGATTTTCTAATTTAATTTGCCCGGGACTGGATGCCCCAGAGGGGGTTGACGTCAGACAGGCAGTTTGTCGTAAAAACTTAGCCAAATCCTTTCTGCAACATGCTTGAAAGGGTGTGTTACGCCGACCCCACATTAAGGTGGGATAAGGGCAGATAGAAAGATTCACTCATCTGAATCCATTCGGGTTGTCACAACCTCAACTCATGCTTAAAATGCGATCGTTAACAGCCATTTCCTACTTCTAATATGACGATTTTCGACAGAATCTACGAAAACGAAGATATTTTTCACGAAATCATAACCTAACCTTAACGAGTAAAGCCGCCGTCAAAAGCTAGTGGTTAATAAAGTTTTCCAACATCAGATACGGTGACAATATGCATAATGTAGCTCGCACGTGGCCCACGCTTATTTTGACTTATGGCTCTATTAAGTTAGGTTGACCAGCGATTTGAGGCCTAATATGGGACATATCCCATAATGCCTGCTTACCACTTTCTGTCTGACTGCCTCAATGCCTTATTTTTATTGCGGTACGACTACCATCCTGACGTCTCAGATTCGATTCCCGGATCTGACAAATGGATAAACGATAATGATAACTAACGGTTTTTGAGTCTAGTATCATCCCGGAGTCTTTAGTGCCCGATATAGCGATAGGCTCGACTTATTTTTGACCGATGACGTTATAGGGAGCACCCTATCACATCACAAAAATAAGCTGGATAAAAAGTGGCTGAACTAATTATGCCTCAACACCTTCGAAAATAGCAGTGTGAAAGATGTATGTAGAATTTTTCTTTAAAATTCTTAACCTCCCCTTATCCCACTCTTATATGAGTACAGTTCAATCTTTAAGGAATCCAGGACTTTTAACTTAAGGAATTTTCATACTTTATCCATAGAAAAAACTTGTCGTATGGTGACAGTACACTCGTTACCTCGCTAGCTAGATGTTCAGTGCCGTTTAAATCATGTTGCAATTTTAACGTTATATGACTTTTTTATATTCTTTGAAAAGCACCTTTAGAGTGTTGCAACGTAAAATGAGGGTGTATTAGGAGCTGTATTTCTTTTACGTCCTTACAAAAATACTACCCGTTGAATTCATTTTAGGAATATTCAGAAAGAACTAACAATTAGCATCTATAGTTGAGCTAGGTTTGATTGCTGAAGATGTTTGGAACTTTCATAGAAATACAGTGAAATGCAACGAGTATTCCGATTCGACTTCTGCAAATGAGAAATGTATTTTACGTATTATAATCGACTTAAAAAAGGAAAAAAGAAATCAAGTACAATACCCAGATGCAACATTTCTCAACGACCATTAGACTTACAGCTAATAACAGCTTATACTTTATACATACATAATGTCACGCATGTATCCCATAGGGGTAGACAGAGAATATGGGTTTCCACCGATTCTGACATATTACTTCATCCAGTTTGACCAAACTCTTCATGCATTGGCGTCGGTTCAGGGTACTTTTGACCTTTCCTTTATATAATATGTCAATTAATGTAAGTCTGATGGGGTCGCCTTTACCGACTTTTCCATCCACACTCGTCTTGTGTATCTTTTTCGTCAATCTCCTATCATCCATCCTCTCAATATGTCCGAACCATCTCACCCTACCTATATAATCGGACATATTATGTGTATTGTAAAAAAAATGGCAACAGATTTTCTAAAGTGCATACAATAAATTGTTAGCCGTTCCTGAACTACTAATACTAATTAACCCTATCAAATTTCGAGGCAAAAGGTACCCCAGGTCTAAACTTTCTTTTCACCTTCCATCAAAGATTTTCAATGATTTATCAATAACAACGTATGAAACACACAAATGTGCAGTTACATTGCATCTGTAACTGATGTTTTAACTGGGGGTTGTCTGCGAATGGAATACTGAGACCTTACCGTAGGTAATTACTAATTCACGTTAACATGAAACAAGAAACACACAAATGAACCAGAATATCTATTATAGATACATTTCATCTAATCCCAAACTGCAGGGGCAACTTAAAAGTAATAAATTGCACTTCAATGTACCACGACTCCGCACTCCGGTGGTTAAAATCCTACGAATTAAGAAAGCCAACGTGATTTGGGATGCGGCAAAATTAACTTATATAAAATCAATCCCTACTTCGGAAGCATTTCAGAACTTTTGTGGCATCCTTGGTCTAGTGGCATCGTATATAGACGATGAACAATGAACGGCCTGAATTCGATTCCTAGGTCGGGCGGGTGTTTTCCTAGGAGGAGTAATTTAGGAGGAGTAATAGGAGTAATTTGTCGAAGACTAGATCCTCCTGAGAGAAGTTGACGTAGGGTAATTAAGGGCCGTCGCAACACACTTTTTCAAGTATGTTGCAGTAATGATTTGGGTTAGTTTTTACGACCTACTTCCTGCTTAACGTCACCTCCCCCTCCCTCCGGGGGACCCAGTCCCAGGAAATTTTAATTTGATACCGATAAAGCGTGTGAAATAATTTTGCCTGACCTGGGAATTTAACCCAGGATCTCCCCGTCCACAGCCCATATATGCTGCCACTAGACCAAGGTGCAACGAAATTTTTTACTGATAGTCTATTAAAATACACATTAATATGATTGCTTAAGAAAAATAATTATCACAAGTTTAAAAACTTAACAGACCGACTTCAAATCCGATCATGACAAATTTATGTGGGACTACAACATTTTGAAGATCGGTCCACATTCGGCGGAGATATCGTAACATACATAAAAAATAATACGGACGAATTGAGGACATTCTCCTTTTCGAAACTCGGTCGTAAATGTTACTTAGGGCTACTAGCAACGCTTACCACATCCATCACAGTATTTACTACATCAGAGCTACAATGAGTTTCAACAAAGTTTCACAATTGGCTACGTAGATCCAGTTAAACCGCTTAATTGTTTTCGTTTGCAGCAACGATTTTTTCCAGCAACCAATCAGCAATGTTAATGTTCTTGATTGATTCGAATGATAGCTGTGAGTTCAGTTTTCCATTTTGTTTTAATATTATCAGTAGTTGAACCGTCGCCTCCTTGGTCTAGTGGCAACATGTATACTGCTGTAAACCAGGAGGTCCTGGGTTCAATTCCCAGGTCGGCCAAAGCAAATTTTTTAACCTTTTGGGGAGTGGATCCCTCAGAAGGGGGTTGTCAGGCAGACAACCGATCGTAAAAACTAAACCAAATCATTTCTGCAACATGCTTGAAAAAGTGCGTTGCGCCGACCCCACATTAAGGTGGGTGGGATAAGGTCAGGTAGAAAAAAAATAATAGTAGTTGAACCATGATCGGCAAAAGAAGTTGGGTCACCTGGTAAGTAAGAAACCATAGAAGTCATTGATGCGCTGACAACCTTAAGGGAATAGGAATCGGGAGGGAAAGGGCGATTTGGGCCACCGGAAATTACACTCACTTACCGAAACACAACAGCGTCTCACTTCACTTCGGTTTTCTGTGACATACTAGTATAAAACCGTTCGAGGTGGTCCATTCGTGTTGTATATTTTACTATCTTCTATCTAGTTTTATAATTATTGTTAACATACCTATTTCAAACTTAAGATTGTTTTTTTCAGCCGACTTCCACAAAAGGAGGAGGTCCTCAATTCATCGGTATTTGTTTTTTATGTATGTTACTCGATATCTCCGCCAAATATGGACCGATTTTCAAAATTATTTTTGTGTTCTATAGAGCTTATTTCAAGGGTAGTCCCATATAAATTTGGTCACGATCGATAAATTGGAAGTCGGTCAATTAAGTTTTTAAACTTGTGATTAATACCCAAATCGTCCAAGCCTCATAAAGCGAAATTCATTCGTAACTTATAGAAATTGGTCGTTCACTCATTTACCAACGCGTACTTCATGCTCAGAGTAACTTGTTCCTGATGATTATTACTAGACATCGTGTTAACAAACTACGTTAGTTCCGAACTTCAGCCCAAAGTTCGTTCTACTGGCTTCTTTGTGAAATCTTTCGTATTTATTATATCTGGATTGTTGCTGTTTTCGATTTTCAAAGTGTCGCCCTGATCTATTGCATGATATGTTATGCTTTCTTTCCACTTGCCCTTATCCACATCAATGTTGGGTTAATGCAACACATTTTTACAAGCATATATATTGCAGAAAGGATTCGGTTTAGTTTTTACTATGGCTACCTGCTGGACGTCAACCGCCTCTCTGGAGCATCCACATTGAAATGGGATAAGGTGTGGTAGAAAGAAAGAAATAAAGATAAGCTGTGTCAATTTTATTAAAAATTAATAAGCTAATATGATATCATCATCATCATCATCAGCCATAGGACATCCACTGCTGAACATAGGCCTCCCCCAAAGATTTCCAGATCGACCTGTTGGAAGCGGCCTGCATCCAGCGACTTCCTAATATGATATATTCAACATTAAATATCTTAACAAAAATAATATTCGACGAATTGCCTAAATTTCGTATTAAAAGTTTGTTGAGTGTTTAGTTTATTGAGTACTTAATCAAATGGCGGTTTAATAGGAACATGTTTGTATTACACGAACTGTAATAAAGCCCTTAACTTGTATTATTTAAACTAGTTTGCTGAATTTTGGCACTTTAATTATAACTTACGTTGGGTTTGTTGATGAATTATATCAAATATTTATTGCTCAGTTTAGTTTTTAAATTGTAGTAAATTAGTGTAGTTTTTAAAGGAATGAATTTGTTGCTCATTTATAGAGTTTATAGCAATACCATTTTCTTTTAACATCGCTTTAGGGCAACCTTCCAGCGCTATTACTAATTGAGAGTTACACCTTATCTCGATATATCTACAGCTCATTCTCATTCCTATCTTTAATTCAAGATTTTGAATAAATACAAATTTATCTCGGAGCTGCAAGTGGCTCTTAATCCAAATGGTGTTTAATCTATCTCAAAGTTAATTATTTTTGCATCAGAAATAAAAGTATAACAATATCTATACTTTTCGAAATTATTATATTTAGGAAGAACTAGCGTTAACTAAAAATTATTTGCTTTATATTCGTTCTGTGTACCTTATGCGGCAACATACATATATTACTTGCAGGAGACAAATATGCAAGTACTCTTACTTATTTGGTACTTAATTTTATTGCGTTATTAGTATATATTCTAATAATAATAATATTAGCCTGTAATATACTATTTCACTGCTGGGCACGGGCCTCCTCTACTTATTAGAGGGTTTAGGCCTTAGTCTACCACGCTGGCCTAACGCGGGTTGGTAGACCTCACATTCCTATGAAATTCTTGTGGAGAAATTATCGGGTATGTAGGTTTCCTCACGATGTTTTCCTGCACCATTATAGCAAGCGATAATTCACAATGAAAACACACTTAACATAAAAAAGTCAAAGGTGTGTGCTCTTTTTTGAGGTTGGTCTTGAACCTCCGACACTCATCTCAGCAGTCCGTACCAATCCCAACTGAGCTATCGCTGCTATTCATAAAAGTAAATGAAAACATGATGCTATAAAATGATTCGTGAACAAAGCCCTACTTGAAGCCCACACAAGTCCACTAATTGCTAAAGATATATTCAAAAAGATACTTTAAATTTCAAAGGCCCTTCCGAATCACTCGCAAATTCTAAGGGTAACTACACGTTACATTTAAACTAGCAGACGTCCATTAAGGCTTTCCATTCAGTGGGTTTGCGGAATTCTGTGAGCAATGAGCATTTATGGCGCATTTAACGGAATCCGACCTTTGAGATTTAACTTGCTGGACTAAGTTTCCTTTACTTCTTTGGACTCATTTGGGTTTATGAGTTAATCCTGCTTGGTCTTTATCTCTGTCATTAAATAGTAAGTTGAAAATATTTCCTCATTATTTATACAATAACTGCCTCGGTGGCGTAGTTGTATTTCGCTACTACTACCGTACTAGGGTCTCGAGATCGCTCCCCAAGTCGGGTAAAGTAATATTGAATTTTTTCAACATCATCCCGGAGTCTGGAATTTATGCCCGATATGGCGATTCGAACCCTATCACATCTGGGATGGAACTAACCTCGGCGTAATGTGGGTATTCTAGTTCACCAGTGCGTCTCTGCCTACCACTTCGGGGATGTGGGGATGGACGTGAGCTTATGTTTTTTTTCTTTTTCTTTTTTTGCTTATGCACTATCATTGGTTGATTGGCAGAGAATAAGACATTGAATCCGTTTTTAAACATCACTTATGTAAAAAGTTTATTAGATATACCAAAAACATAGTTCTTGATGGTTCCTAGAATATGCTGGTATGAAATCTCTGGGTGTTCTACCTCTATATGGTCTGAGTGATTAAAAATGTAACTCGCTTGAACTGATTAATGTTTTTTACACCATTGGTAAAGGTGTTAGGTCACATAAATATACTATGACGCTCACTTATCAAAACTAAATAGCCTAGGTTTAAGCGAAAGCAATTTAATTTTAAACGAGAAACAACGCTTACAAATCACTTAAACTAAACATTTAGCTTTCTTCCATGTCAATTATTTTATGAAACAACCAACTAATTAAGTACTTTTTGACAGAGCGAAGATAAAAAAACAATTTGCTTAGTGGACTCAGGAAAATTATAAAAGCTTCGAGATGAAGCGGAAAAATAAATTGTAAAATAGCTGGAAACGCCTTCAGCAATTATGTAGTACAGTTTTGTATGGATATAAAGGGGATAGAAGCGGCAGTTATTTTTGTAGTGACGCCTTCTTATATTAGGGTAAAATCATGGCTGTGTCCTTGATGGAAGCATTGATGGACGGCAAAGTGACTACCCTGCACCTGATGGTAAGCGTCGTGCAGTCCAAAAAAACTAGCGACCACTGACAAACACTGTGTTTATCAGTGGTCGTCAGAAACATGCCGCCTTTATTTTTGCTTCTTCACACTCCGAATCAGAAGAGGGAAGAAGCAAATCGAGGGGCTTGCGACAAGACAGGCGGATGACCGATGCAGATACAGGGATGCCCATGGGGGTATGGGGGTTGGTTGAGACGGGTATGGACCCGTCTCAACCAACCATCAAGTCATGCCACAAGCCCCTCGAGGGAACCGGAAGTAACCTGGCTGATCCAGGAACGCAAACCACACGCAGAGTGTGGGTCACTATGGCAGGTTTTAGCACCATGTGTACGGTGGTCGCCATCCGGGCGGATACGAATATCCTACCACCAGCAAATCAAATCTTGAAAACGCGAAAATGAGTAAAGTTCCTTTTTAAATTGTTTCAAAACCAACACTTCTAGTTCGTAGATAGGCGTTGGTGATACGCCTTGTTGCCTCATAATTAGGCAACATTAATTTAACGCATTATTAGCCCACCTTGAGCTCCCCTGGGCCGTTTATTACTGCAACAGTTTATGGCCTTCTTATTTTTAAAACCCACGTTGAGATGTTAATTGGTGTGTTAATAGTCTAAGTTTAAAAATTTATAAATACACTTTAATATTCATTATATCGTGATCAAATTTATATAAAGATTGATGTAAAAAGGCGATATCCCTTGGGTTTGTTTGGGTAACTTGTTAACCCTGGGGTAAATTATGTTTTCACCTATGTATATGACTGCCTCGGTGGCGTGGTGGTATTTCGGTACGACTACGGTTCTGAGGTCTCGGGTTCGATCCCCGGGTCGGGCAAAGTGATATTGGATTTTTCCATATCAGCCCGGAGTCTGGAATTTGTGCCCGATATGGCGATAGACTCGCTTACTATCACATCTGGGACGGAACTAAGCTCGGCAAATGTGGGTGTTCTAGTTCGCTAGTGCGCCTCTGCCTACCCCTTCGGGGATACAGACGTCAGCTAATGTTATGTTTGTGTGTGTAATAACCATGAGACCCAGATATGGATGATCTCAAGGTCCTGCTGGGATTATGGCGGTAATTCCTTCCAGTGCGATGCCCCTCAGATGACCTTAACTCTGCAAACCGACTGAACAAAGCCAGCCAACGCACCAAGCAAAACTCATCAAAGATCACCGGTTAGAAATATTCCACATTATAATGTCCATCTTCACTGATGTTTGATGCATTAAACCACACCACTTAAAGACAACAAACACAGCTCTAGAAAATAATATGAAATAATTTTAACAAGCGAAGTCCTCCCTGTCAGACTTTCCGTCAAAATCATAATCTGGCGTAGGCGCAACACATTTTTTCAAGCATGTTGGAGAAAGGATTTGGATTCGTTTTTACAACCGGCTGCCTGCCTGACGTCAACCCCCTTCTGGATATCTAATCCCGCGCAAATAGTCTTATAAAATCACCCGGACTGCCCTGGGAATCAAATCCAACTCTTCCCGTTACAGGAGATGAGGCGTCTAGTTCCCCTCTGGCTATTACTTACAAATTAAAAATTACCCTCGTTTTGAAGCATTCAGTTTCAAAAATATAAAATCAAAAATCAAAAAATCAAAATCATTTATTGAATCCATGAAATGTTCAAACATTATTTAGATTCCGTCAAATTTTAACTCTACCGCCTGTTCGGAAGGCTGTTTCGCCAGAGAAGAACGGGCAAGAAACTCTGACGTTGCTCTTTTTAACACCAATTTACAGTCAGCTACTAATAAAGTACAGCACCAGATACAGAAAGAGCTTGAATTAGAGCAGCTAAACCATGATAACAATAGTATAGGACATCTAATAATATAGGACAAAGTAACATACAAGATACACTGAGCGACCCCCGCAGCCACGGCAAGTTGAATTGACACAAGGGAAATAAAACAGTCCAGGCAGACCAGTCTCCACAAGCAGCACCCGTTCACGAGTATGACGCATGTGCCAGCCATCGACCTCCTCAACCACGTTGCAGGGAAGTGATCGACCCGGCACACGACGCCGCCACAAGCATAGACCTTAAGTGAGCATGACTACCTAGACTGATGCAATGGGCAAATAAAGTACGCCACAATACAACACCGCCGCCGCGAAAGCCACACAGCATCACTATAAATAAAACATATGAATAAACTAATAAGGCTCCCTGAAACAGCAACTGGTTATGCTCCTAAAATAGTTTCATCCTACTCCCAAGCCTCTTTATCATCTAGATGTTCAGAAAGCTTGTAGTAGGCTTTATTACACAACTTACGTTTAATTGTAATTTTAAATTCATTCAATTCTAGCTGTTTGATATGAGTGGGAACTTTATTATAAAGACGTGTACAAAGACCTTTAAAAGAATTGCCGATTTTATGGAGCCTGGTTTTGTGTTGAGCCAAATTATTTTTATTTCTGGTATTCAAATTATGTATATCAGAAACTTTGGGAAATATATCTATATTCTTCTTGACATACATTAAATTAGCGAATATGAATTGAGATGCTACTGTCATTATATTTATTTCTTTAAACTTTTCTTTCAAAGAACACCTGGAACTAAGCGAGTATATAGATCTTATGGCTCGCTTTTGGAGTACAAAAATAGTGTTAATGTCAGCAGCACCACCCCACAACAAAATTCCATAACACATCAAACTATGAAAGTACGCAAAATAAACTAATCTAGCCGTATTGACGTCTGTTAATTGACGTATCTTGCTCACTGCGTAGGATGCGGTACTTAATTTTTTGGCTAGCGTAGATAAATGGGGTCCCCATTGAAGTTTGGGGTCTAATGTAATACCTAAAAACTTGGTTGTCTCCACAAGGCTCAGCTGAACGCCATTCATAAAAATATTTGCGTCAGTCTTTTTAACATTAGGTGTCAAGAATCGAATGCATTTAGTTTTTTGACTATTTAGTAGTAAATTATTGACACTAAACCATTGTAATATTTTTGAGAGAGTGCTATTTACATCGTCAAGAAGAGTTTGATGTCGATTTAATTTAAATATTAAGGAAGTATCATCTGCAAACAACACTACCTCGCAATTATCCCTTATGAAATAAGGTAAGTCATTAATATAAATTAGAAAAAGAAAAGGCCCTATAAAGAACCCTAAACGGCGTTTTAATTATACTGGAAAAATTTCACAATAATGTTGACATGACCTATTGTGACACGAAATATCGACACGATGACGTCATGGTCCTAATATGTACCATGACGTCACTTTTTACAAATTGATATTGCATCCAAAGCCTTTTGTTCATCTCTTTATAAAATATACAGTGAAACTCGTTTGATTTGGTAATAATCCGCTGTTTCAGATTTTATTTAAAAAACTAGATACTGCTTCAGTGGTTTGTTGTATTGCGGTACGACAACCGTCTTAAGGTCTCGGGTTCGATCTACGGGTTAGGCAGTGATGTTAAGTTTTTTTTTATAGCAAAAACTGCAAACAAGCACATGGGTCACCTGATAGTAATTGATCTTCATCGCCCATAGACACCCAAGATACAAAAATCATGGGTGCGTTGCCAACCTAAAAACTATTTTTCGATCCAAGAATTCTTTTGCGAAATATTGAACTAAAGTTCCAATTTTTGTCAAGTGTCCGTACCCCCTGCTGGCTAAACGGCTAAAAGGAAAACTATCACGGCTAAGCAAGCTTTACAAGTTAACGAGTAATAATCGACCAAAGTAAAAACCAAAAAAAAAATGTATAAATTCTAATGAATTCAACATAGATGAAGTTGTTACTTATGTAAAATAGGTAGTAAATATAATTATGTTTATGGACGATTCGCTTAAAATATTGCCTTATAAAACTATATTACAGTAACATTTAACCTGCCTTGGTGGCGTGGTTGTATTTCCGTACGATTACTGTCCTGAGGTCTCGAGTTCGATCCCCGGGTCGGGCAAAGTGATATTGGATTTCTCCATATCAGCCCGGAGTCTGAAATTTGTGCCCGATATGGCGATAGGCTCGCCCCCTATCACATCTGGGACGAAACTAAACTCGGCGAAATGTGGGTGTACTAGTTGGCTAGTGCGCCTCTGCCTACCCCTTTCGGCATACAGGCGTGAGCTTATGTTATGTTATGTATGTTATTTAACCCTACTTCGGAACCCTTTCCTAT
The DNA here is from genome assembly GCA_036417725.1 of Clanis bilineata. Classification (NCBI taxonomy): domain Eukaryota; kingdom Metazoa; phylum Arthropoda; class Insecta; order Lepidoptera; family Sphingidae; genus Clanis; species Clanis bilineata. The sequence goes on along the minus strand of CM071154.1, from coordinate 14,246,776 downwards.
GCGTGTTCAGGTATGCAGCAAGCACGTTGCCGGTTTTTGTAGAATTTATACACTGCTAAGTGCTAGTACTTTGCTCTGAACTTGGCTTACATATTCGATTTTCTGGATGGTATTCAGTGCCCTTGCATGCATTTGCATTGAATACAAGGTATTAATAGGTCAACTAAATGTACATACAATAATAATATGTACCCATAATAAGTAATTGCTTAATAGCCGGCGTATCTGGATTCCTCATGGAATTCTTTAACGAATATTAAGTCATTTTGACAGCCTCCGTGGCGCAGTGGGCGAGTAGCCGGCTGTGAAGCGAGAGGCCGCGGGTTCGATCCCCGCACCGAGACAAATGTTTGTGTGGCCCACAGATATTTGTTTCGGGTCTGGGTGTTGTGAGACCGAAAGTCTCTCGTAGTTCCTGATACCCACGACACAAGACTAGTATCTTAGTGTGGGGTCGGGACTATGTGTGTGACTGTTGGGTGTTATTTATTTATTTATATCAAAGCGAAAGATCAGATAGCCCACGAATTTCATTTTTTGAAATTTCTGCTAAATTCTGCGACTAATATCTATGGTTAATAATAATATTCGTTGTATTTATGCAAAATTATTTAAATATAGTATTCGTTATATTAAAATCAAAATATTTAATATTGCTTTAAGGTTAGTAAAGATCCAAAAATGATTAATTTGAGAATATAAAATTGCGTTTTGCACATAGTTTTTGTAAACTTTATTGATAATTACGCAATAATTCAGTAAATATACATTACCAAGATAAATAAAGACTTTTTCATAAACATATAACAAAATAACGGTATACAATATCCAAAGAAACATAGTAAATTTACGAGATTAAGGGCTTATTTTTCACCATTTTGACTCCAGTAATAATAGGTTAGGCAAAGTCACATAAATTAGTCCTAATTTCCACATACATACATGTACATATATACATAGTAAGAAAAGACGAGACAGAAGTATGTTTGGTATGTCATAGTTTCTGTCTACCCTAACAGGAGATAGCATGAGTTTAATACATACATAAAATATAAATAATGTTTAAATTAAATGTTATTTATTTATTATAATGTCTAAGGCTCAATTGCACCACTATTATTAACCTAGAGTTAGTCCTAACCGCAAGTTAAGTTACATGTCATTCATACATTTTCTGTCAATTTAGCTTGCGGTTAGGACTAACCCTAGGTTAATAATAGTGGTGCAATTGAGCCTAAGAGTCTATGCACACGGCGTATTACGAACGCGCCGACGACGCGCGTATTACGAACGCGCGCTCACAGCACTGTAGATGACCAAAAAGCAGATTATCGCATTTGTATCGATTCAAACGCGCGTACAAAGCGATATAAATGCGCGTGAGAAACGTGTCCAAAGCTATACAAACGCGCGCGAGAAGCGCGTTCAAAGCTCGTTTGTATTGCGTTTGTTTATGAATTTTCGGAGAAAGCGGTGTGCGGGACGGGCAAGGTTCACTTCACAGTCTGTTGAAAACGGAGAGATTTCTGTATTACAATATATGCGCACAATTGCAGCGCGTTTATATCTACTAAATTTTTAATCGTGTGCAAAGGTTTACTGTCAGCGTCTAAATTTCGTTTAAAAGGCGTTAGCGCGCGTCATGTGTGCTTCGTCGGCGCCGTAACAATAGGCCGTGTGTATAGGCCCTTAGACTAGTGACATAGCTCTCTAGGTAATAAAAAGTTATTCTAATTCTAATTCTGAATAGAGTCTTGTTTGTGAAAATATCATTCAGACACTAAAGGGCGACATATGAAGGATACAAAACGCCGTCATCATCATCACCTGCATATTTCCTGTAGTTCCCTTTAATTATAAAAATAAGCTTTATTCAATAAGTACACAAGCATTGATGCTGATGTTTGAAAATCATTATTTGATAATTTTTGCAATACACAACGAGTCTATTCAATTGAAATAAAACTATTCTTACGGATTCTATCACGATTAGGTTTTAATTATTATTCCCGACGGTTTCTATTCAATGCAAATTCAGCACCAAAAGGTCAAGCTCGTTGTTTGCTAATTACAAATTACTAGTCTACGTTCGCGATTCTGCAAGCACCCCGAGTGACTCTCATATGTCCCGCAAAGTTTCCTCTTCCGTATAAACAAAATTGAAGATTAGTGACTAATAAAAATATTTTATTAACTAATTTTGCATTAATATTTTGCAAACTAGCAAATACGACACCAGCGGCCTGAGCAGGAAAATTTCTGACAACCGTAAATGTATTCGAACTCGATGCGCGTCTATGAAGTTTGTATGAAATATTAACCAAACGTCATCAGTGCGCAGCGAACTCGAATACATTTACATTTACATTAGTTTTTCGTGCTCGGGCTACTGATGATAAGTGATCTCCACAGACATCCAAGACACAAAACGAATCATGTGCGTTGCCAACTTAAAAGGAGGGAAATAGGTATTGGGAAAGGGAGGGGGGAATTGGGCCACCGGAAATCTCACTCACCGAAAGAAAAGCAACAACGAGCTTCCACTTTACGACGGATTTCTGTGAGGTAGTGGCATTAAATCGGTCGAGCCGGCCCATTCTTGCTGTAGACGTAACTGTCTACAGAGAGGCTCTACCACTCAACTTGATTACAAATTCGTCTACGTAATACGGCTGTATGTGCATCGTCAGTCAAGATAAGCAATTTCTAAATATCTGTAGTTAATGCTGCAATAGTTTATGTGCCTGACTGATTTAGACTGCCTCCGTGGCGTGGTGGTATTTCGGTACGACTACGGTTCTGAGGTCTCGGGTTCGATCCCCGGGTCGGGCAAAGTGATATTGGATTTTTCCATATCAGCCCGGAGTCTGGAATTTGTGCCCGATATGGCGATAGGCTCGCCCCCTATCACATCGGGGACGGAACGGACGGAACTAAGCTGCGAAATGTGGGTGTACTAGTTGGCTAGTGCGCCTCTGCCTACCCCTTCGGGGATACAGGCGTGAGCTTATGTATGTATGTAGTTTATGTGACCTTCGTAAACACGTCAGGTAAAGGTTTTTGATCCGAGTCACATTACTGCAGGTCACCCACGGGGCCACGATGCGTTTCATCAAGTTAATTGAAAAAGTTGTTTGAAATGTGAGAAACTTTGTTTTTAAACCGGTTCAAGTATAATTGATGCCCCAGCCGCACTCAAAACTTTGTCTTATTACTCTTTTTATTATTCAGTTATGGTGAGTTATGACTATTTAATCTAAGGTTATGACAATTCAATTATGTTCTGTTTTTATGAGATGTAATCTATACTATCTATACTAATATTATAAAGCTGAAGAGTTTGTTTGTTTGTTTGTTTGTTTGATTGAACACGCTAATCTCAGGAACTACTGGTTCGATTTGAAAAATTCTTTTTGTGTTGGATAGTCCAATTATCGAAGGTGGCTATAGGCTATATAACATCACGCTATGACCAATAGGAGCGGAGCAGAAATGAAAAATGTTAAGCGGGGAAGTTTATATCTCAGAAACTACTGGTTCGATTTGAAAAATTCTTTTTGTGTTGGATAGTCCAATTATCGATGGTGGCTATAGGCTATATAACATCACGCTATGACTAATAGGAGCGGAGCAGAAATGAAAATGTTAAGCGGGGAAGTTTATATCTCAGAAACTACTGGTTCGATTTGAAAAATTCTTTTTGTGTTGGATAGTCCAATTATCGATGGTGGCTATAGGCTATATAACATCACGCTATGACTAATAGGAGCGGAGCAGAAATGAAAATGTTAAGCGGGGAAGTTTATATCTCATAAACTACAGGTTTGATTTGAAAAATTATTTTTGGGTTGGATAGCCCATTTATCGAGGATGGCTATAGGCTATATAACATCACACTACGACTAATAGGAGCGGAGCAGAAATAAAAAATGTTGCAAAATTGGGGAAATATATATCTCAGAAACTACTGCTTTGAATTGAAAAATTATTTTAGTGTTGACCGACGGGGTGAATGAAGGGGTGACTGAGGGGTGACTGACGGGGTGATTGATGGGGTGACCGACGGGGTGATCGACGGGGTGACCGACGGGGTGACTAACGGGGTGACTAACGGAGTGACCAACGGGGTGACCAGTGGGGTGACCGACGGCGTGACGGACGAGGTGACTGACGGGGTGACCGACGGGGTAACCGATGGGGTGACTGACGGGGTAACCAAAAGGTGATCAACGGGGTTATCAACGGGGTTACTAACGGGGTGACCGACGGGCTGACCGACGGGGTGATTGACGAGGTGACCGATGGGGTGACTGACGGGGTAACCAAAAGGTGACCAACGGGATGACCGACGGGGTGATCGACGGGGTGATCGACGGGGTGACCAACGGGGTGACCGTCGGGGTGACCGATGGGATGACTGACGGGGTAACCAAACGGTGACCGACGGGGTGATCGACAGGGTGACCAATGGGGTGACCAACGGGGTGACTAACGGCGTGACCGATTGGGTGACCAACGGAGTGACCAGCAGGGTGACCAACGCGGTGACCAGTGGGGTGACCAGCGGGGTGACCGACGGCGTGACGGACGAGATGACTGACAGAGTGACCGATGGGGTGACCGACGGCATGACGGAAGAGGTGACTGACGGGGTAACCGAAAGGTGACCAATGGGGTGACCAACGGGGTGACCAGTGGGGTGACCATCGAGGTGACCGATGGGGTGACCGACGGCGTGACGGAATAGGTGACTGACGGAGTACCTGAAAGGTGACCAATGGGGTGACCAGCGGGGTGACCAATGGGGTGACCGAAGGGGTGACCGAAAGGGTGACCAACGGGGTGAGTAATGGGGTGACCAACGGGGTGACCGACGGGGTGACCGACGGGGTGACCGAAAGGGTGACCAACGGGGTGGCTAATGGGGTGACCAACGGGGTGACCAACGGAATGACCAACGGGGTGACCAACGGAATGACCGACGGGGTGACCAACGCGATGATTGACGGGGTGACTGACGGGGTGACTGACGTGGTGACCAACGGGGTGACTGACGGGTTGACCAACGGGGTGACCAACGGGGTGACTGACGGAACCGAACCGAAGTAACGTACTATCTCTCGAAGTTTAGTTGATCATATCATTACCTCCTTTAGAATTATTGTGCTATAGGTGCCTAAGACTCACTCTTTCAACCCTCTCTCTCATACGCAGACGAAGTTGCGCGGGTCAGCTAGTCATCGTTAAAAAGGTATTATTTACCTATACACAGTTGACGCTCGGAAAATGGGATAGCAAAGGAGTGCTTATGCACTTGTTTTGTATACAGTCCAACGCATGGAATTCTAAATTTCAAAATTCAAATTTAAGAACGTTTGCTCATTTCGTTTAAAATGCTACTTTATGACACGTGCATAGGGTTATATTTGTGTTGATTTAATTAGAACTTGTGATCTTTTTCTTTGTTTTATTCCTGAGACCACTTTTTAGGAGGATATTTGCAAAGAACTGTGCATCTAGGGTATATTATATTGATGGATGTAATTGACTATGTCGATATTGTTGATTTTTGTTGTCATTTTTGAGTATGTACATAAAATGGCAAGTAACTCCGTCTGTCAGTTTAGTTGTTACGTTTCACAGCTAAAATAATTTCGACCTATCCAAAGAATAAAGTTACATATGATAATGAATGGAAATTGCTTTCTTATTTTTCTGAGCTTATATTGTATATTTAATTAGTAAATATTTTTAAGCTATGTCATAATTTAACTTGTTATTACGCCATAACTTAAAAACAAAATATTGCTAGTTAAATATATAGGTCAATATAAGCTCAGAAAAATAAGAAAGCAATTTCGATTCATTATCATATGTAACTTTATTCTTTGGATAGGTCGATTTAATAATTAAGATAAGCAAATTTTCGAATTTTTGCAAAGTATGTTAGTTTATTTGGGTGTGCGTCAGCTATAGCGTAGATTCAGACTAATCAAACTCTCTAGCTAGCAATAGGCCAATTACAGTGTTTTTTATAATTCTCGTTAGCGACAACGTAAAATATTTGTATGACAAACATCAGTAGCTCGACCATTATTTTTTATATTTCTCGCACGTTGTCGCTACGTAAAAACACCCAAACGCCAAATGTTGCAGATTGTTTGATTTTCAACGACCGGCTGCCTGCCTGACGTCAATCCATCTGGAGGGCCAATTTTGGTTAAATCATATCCTCGACCTGGTTGCTTAAAGCAAGATCCTCGGATATGAGCTGCCACTAGACCGAGGCGGCAACGAGGTGACATTCAGGTCTAGTGGTTATATTAAGGATAATGAAGTGCAGTGGTAACTGGTACCTTCCTACAGGATCATAAGTTCACATGGTAAACGATAGCATTTTTAACGATATTTCCACATAATTTATTTGTTTCCAATTATAAATTCATTTTCAATATGCTAATTTACCTTCATGATATTATTAAAATATCCCTTAAACTAATGTATTATTGGGTTGGGTTTACTCCAACGTCAAGGAATACGAATGTTTAAATACATGTTATTTGCTTACGATAAAAAAAAATAAAGAGTGGGTTCACTTCTTATTAAATTAAATTATAGATTATCAGTAACTAACTATGGAAGACAAAAATATACATTTAGATAAAACATATTTAAAACTAAACTACTACTACTTTAATAATAAACATCGTATTATTTTTGAATAAACCAAGACATACCTCTAATGTTATACAACCATGACAGATGTAAATAACTATATGTACCAAGTAGTATAAATGATTAATGAATAATAGTGATCCCATTTTTCATAGTTCATGCACTATAAATGATGAAATCGTTTTGGGTTTTGTCCACCATACTACAGAACTCCAACAAATTACAATTGATTATGAATGCACGTATAAATAGTTAATTGAACTGAAATTCAAATTATTTTTATTGACTAGCGTCCAAGAACAGAAAGAATAAAAAAAAAGTTGTTGGATTAAACTGAAAAACAATCAGATATTACTTTAAGATAATGAATTATTGCAGTTTAGGAAAGATTGTAGGCTATTGAAAAACACGTTCAAATTTTTATCGAAAATATGGCGGCAAATAAGGTGGAGAAAAATGATTTAAATGATGAGATCGTAATCAGTGGTATCTCAGGACTGTTTCCTAGCTCCAACAGTGTTCATGAGTTCATGCAGAATTTATACAATAATGTGAGTACACCATAATTTACAATGAAACATTTTACGAAAGTTTATTCAGAAGCCTCGATGTCTATATCGTATTTTATGGAACTTAAGTAGTGGCTTCATAAGGGCTGTTGACTGGGAGATGCAGGGTTTAATTTCCAAGCCAGGCAAAGAGTTGATTTCAGGCAGGCGGCCTGTTAAATCTTATCCGAATACGTTCTAGAATATGCTGTATAAAAGTATATTGCACTAACCACACATTAGAGTGGAATAAATGTAGATGAAAAGAAGGAATATCAATCACAAATAATATATCTGTAGTAAAATATCGAATAGGCAAACGCTGCAATAACTCTTGAATTTCCAAAGATGTAACTTGAAAAATTTATGTCACATCATTTCATAGGTGGATATGGTTACATCGGACAATCCGAGATGGAATTTCAACGATCCAAGCATACCCAAGCATATAGGCAAGGTCGAAGGTTTTGAGAAATTTGATGCGCAATTCTTCAGAGTGACATATCAACTAGGCTTTGTACTAGAACCTATGGCAAGGAAACTACTCGAGGAAGCATATGGAGCTATTTTTGACTCAGGTGGATATATCTTTGCTATTGAAAGAGTACTTAACTGGTTATACCACCATACATACTAAAATGTGCTTTGTTATAAGATATTATTTAGCGCGAGATCATCATAATTATGTCGTCATTTGAAGGAATTATCGCCTCGTGATATTCTATTTTGGATATATATCTGCAGGGTTACCACCACCTCTTATAGCAGTATTATTATAATCGTTCTTCGTTTGTTTTGTATGGGAATCGGTAGAAGTTAAATTATAATAATACTGCTATAAGAAGTGGTGGTAACCCCCCTGTGCTTTTAAAAATGCAGCTTTGAGTAGTAAACAAGTATTTTTAAACGAAAAAAAAAAAAATTTCATTTCTTAAGTAAGAGCAATACACCGAGCAGTTATCAATAAGCCATGAGGGAAATATAACGGATTAAAAAGTTAATGTTCTTTTTTAGGTACAAGTCTGGCGTCACTAAAAGGCAAAAAAATCGGTGTCTTCATCGGTTCATCCTTCACTGATTCTAGTGCTATGATCATATTCCAAATTTCGAAACACGGCAATTTCATTATCAACGGGTAAGCTTCAAATTCCCTTTTAATGACTTGTCACAAAATAGTCGTCGTACATATCAGTAATAAATTTAACTGATGATGCCTTAATACAAAATTCTGAATAAATAGTATTTTTAGCTACTTTAAACATTTTCCTTTTTTATTGCTAGTTTCAAGATGTTTGATAAAGATAATTGAAATTTGGCATATTACATTTATTCTATTTTGTGTATTGTTAACGAAAATCCAGGTCCAGCAAGGCAATGTTCGCGAATCGTATTTCCTATTGGATTGATGGAAGAGGCCCATCTTACGGCCTGGACTATTCCTGTGCCAGCTCTACTGCCTGCCTCGAGATTGCTTACAGCAGAATGAAGGCAGGAGACTGTGATGCAGCATTGGTCGGAGGCTGCAATTTTTGTCTTTATCCTAATGTATTGAAGAATATGCGATGGTGGGTACTTTTCGTCTGATATTTGGGGAATATTCCCCAGGATATAATTCAATAAACAAATATAGGTATTTTATAGAACCCAAAAAACGTATTTATGGAGAATATTATTTTTAGGTTGTATTAAAGTGACTTGTCGCGAGTGTAAAGTGAGAATGTCCTTTCAAAATGTGAAGAAAACGATATAACGACAAAAATGTTCTGAAGTCTTTTATTTTCTTCAATAACAAAAATTAAGATCCTGTGCAACATAAATTACGAGGTAGATCGTCTTGTTATTTATAAATGGTAACCAAATTTGGTTTGTTTTCAGTGCCGGTCTTTTATGCTTGGATGGAAGGACAAAATGTTTTGACAAAAATGCTGATGGTTACGTGAGATCTGATGCCGTCAGCTTATTGTTTTTACAAAAGGCGAAGGACGCAAAAAGGTAAAAACGAATACTGTTGTACATCTCTATCAATCTATTTCTTACTATATTAAGGCGGAAGATTATTCCATTTAAATACCAATTAGCTAATAATTCTGAACTCTTTCTAACTCATCAAAATCTCAACACTTTGTATTTTAGTCACTATTATATGCAATAAATCAATATTATTGAATAAATGCAATATTTTATTATAAACCCAACAAATAATACTCTCTGATAGAATATATGCAGAAGTCGTTCATGCGAAAGGCGAACATAAAATGAGACCAGACGCTGCTTTCTTGCCGATACGTAAACTTGATGATTTACAACAGTTCCTAACAAATTTTTATGCTGAAGCAAAAATCGATCCAAGAATTGTTGAATACGTAGAAGCTCATGCAACAGGTATGTATTTTTGCCTGACGGTGAAAAAAAAGGAAAAGTAATTAATTAAATAAGAACCTAAAATAAATCTTGTATTACGTTTAAAAACTTTACAGACCGACTTCACATCCAATCGTGACTAAATTTATATGGGATCACCCTTGAAATATGTTCTACTGAATACAAAAATAATTTAGATAATCGGTCCCCATTTGGCGGAGATATCGCATCACATACATAAAAAATATTAAAAAATACAGACAAATTCAGGACCTTCTTCTTTTTGGAAATCGATCGAAAATAATGAATTTACACTACATAGTGTATACGAATTAACTAACGTAACTATGAACTCGATGCAAGTATTAAGTGTTAGTAATGTACACAAGACCATGACTAATAAATAACACAAAATTATTTTGAAAATATGTATATTTTTAAATCCTGATCTGTTGTTACTTCCAGCCATCGCACAAGCGGATCGAAATGAAATGGAAGCAATTAGTAACATTTTCGCCAAAGATAAAGTAATCAAAATTGGTAGTGTAAAATCGAATATGGGAAACAGCGAGCCCGCTTCAGGGGTGACTGCTGTTACCAAGGTAAATGTGTATTTTATCTTTTCTATACAAAAACAGGGTAGATTATCAAAAGTATAATTATTTATTTTTATTTATTGATGAAAATGTTACAACTGCATTTAGTATAGTCAGGACAATGGCATACATGACATGATTATTTTATTAAAATTAGCATTACAGAATGAACATTAAATAATTTCAACTGTTATGTCTCTGCAGAATTTAAGAAACAGACTATGTTTGGGACCTCCACCGACCATAGATATCCTCTTGGGTACTAAAAGTATCAAAAGGGCAATGCCAACTTTAAAAAGGATATAGAGATATTAATCAAGTATGAATGAATACTCTCGTATCTTAAAACTATAAATCTTCTTGCAGCTCTGCATTGCTTACCAGCAAGGTAAACTTCCAGCAAACTTACATTACACTGAGCCTCAAGACCTGCCAGCTATACGAGATAACAGAATCCAAGTGGTGACAGAGAATGAAGATTTTAAAAGAGGGTATACAGCGCTAAACAGTTTCTCGTTCACTGGTGCTAATTATCACGTTCTTTTAAAAGGCCATTATAAAAAGAAGGTTGGTGTAAATATAAAATTTAATTCTATATTGATAATGATATTTTACGCTGTTATTAAAACATTACTTTGTTTTTAGAATCCCAAAAAGTATGAATGTGCAATCCCACAATTGGTTCTTTTATCTGGTAGACAAGAAGACTGTGCGAGCAAAGTCATTAATATGTTGAAGAGTCAACCTTTGGACTTAGAACAAATTGCACTCCTACGTAATGTTTTTGCAGATGATATACCTGGGCATACTGCAAGAGGCTATACGATACTCGGTAGATTGTTTCATTTTACTGGATAACTAAAATGGACGGTTCAAATTGCGTTTTCATTCACTTTATTTATTCGGCAGTGTACTTAAGACGAGGACTGTAAGATCTTGCGTTCAAAGCCTAGGCCGAGCAATCAACATTAGTTAATTGCAAAGTACTGATAGAGATACGTCTGCTATAACAAAATGTGAAATTGTTCAAATTTTACGAGTCTCGATATTATTAAATACAACATCAAATTTAGTCGTTTCTCTTCTTCCAGAAACAAGTGATACCAACGAAACGATAACCCCATCTGAGAGTGTGGAGTACTATCCAGGAGTTAAACAGCCCGTGTGGTTTGTATACAGCGGTATGGGATCCCAGTGGGCTGGAATGGGGGCCGATTTGATGCGGATACCGATATTTGCAGAATCTATAAGAAGGTACATACATACATGTACATAAGCTCACGCCTGTATCCCCGAAGGGGTAGGCAGAGGCGCACTAGCGAACTAGAACACCCACATTTCGCCGAGCTTAGTTCCGTCCCAGATGTGATAGGGGGCGAGCCTATCGCCATATCGGGCACAAATTCCAGACTCCGAGCTGATATGGAAAAATCCAATATCACTTTGCCCGACCCGGGGATCGAACCCGAGACCTCAGAACCGTAGTCGTACCGAAATACCACCACGCCACCGAGGAAGTATAAGAAGGTAAGTATACCACAAGCCTTTATTTCCGAAAGACAAAGATGAACTAGCAAACTAGAACACCCACATTTTCCTTTATGTCCCAGGTGTGACAGAAGAGTGATATCAGGCACACCGACTTGTGAAAACAGAAAAAAAAATGTAAATGTATATTTTACTAAAAAATATTTTAGCTCTAGATTGTTGCCCGGACCTTATTATTATGACATTGAAAATATATTAGAAAGACCACAATGATTTTCGACGTCACTAACCTTAGAAGATTATTTTCATTTTATTATTTTGTGTACCTACTTTTATCTTTGTACGAAGTTGTTATTTACCATAATTGTATTTATATTTCATACATAAAAATGAACGAATAAAAAGCAATTCTAAAATTTTCGTTTAAGATGATTTTTTCGCATTACTTTATATTTGTTAAGCACCTTATAGTTTTCGGTACATTAACTCTATTTATGCTAGTGAAATGTGGTTTTATATAAAAGAATATTCGTGCTGTATTTTTCTTACTTCAATAACTTTGTTGAGCCACCACTAAGCTGGATTTTTGTTCAATTGATAAACGATAGTATTATACTGAAATCACAGCACATCGATTATTTTAAATAATAATTGTGTGAAAATTTCTAATCATTTTGAAAATAACCTACTGATGAGAGAGGTTAATTGCAATTTAATTAGAGATATTAACAATTATTCCGTTATTGTCTGACATTTCAATATACTTTATTCCATAACAGCAGTCACATGGAGGGGATATATCTTAAGTAATGCCGAAAATTCTCTTAAAATTTCTATCTGTAATGTTTAAGGTAATTACCATCTTGTATAACCGTGGAACACTCTTATACAGTTCTATAATATTAATATTCACAGGTGTAGCAAGGTTATGGAGCCTAAAGGCATAGATCTTATTAAGGTAGTGACAGAACCCGATAATACATTGTTCGACAATATAGTACATGGGTTTGTTGGTATAGGAGCCATTCAAATTGGACTCACAGACATACTAAAGGCAATTGGAATTGTTCCTGATTATATAATTGGTAAGCTAGAGTACAACGTCTTTGTAGTTAAAATAATACATAGCTATGAGCTTTTTGAAGGCAGTTGAAGTTTCGCTAAAGGTATAAATAATATTTAGAATGCGGTACAGCAGTTCTGATATCTAGGGGGTTTTTTTTTAGCCACATATATATCAACAAATAAGCCATCTGTAGAATGAAGATTCAATTTTGAGATACATCAACAACCTGTGAACATATCTTAAGTAAATTCAGATGCTAAACTGTTGTATCTAGAGGTATATTTATTTGCCAAAGGTTCAGATGCTCATCCTCTTACTACAATTTAACGTTGGTTATCTAATATGCTCGGTATATATTTTTTTCCTTTTTATGCTACATCATTTCCTATTTATTGTTTCAGGTCACAGTTTAGGAGAGACAGCATGCGCCTACCAGGATGGCACTTTCACGACCGAAGAAATGATGCTATGTACCTATTGTCGTGGTAAAGTCTCCTTCGACACACCTCTTATAAAAGGTTCCATGGCTGCAGTTGGTATAGGATATAAATCTGTGAGTTTTTTGCATACATTTATCAGGCGACTATCTTCATTTATTTAATATTTTTTTTAATTTATATTAATTAGATTTTAATTTACCTGTTTCAATGTTACGTTGATTAGGTAATGCTCATAACGATAATATTTATTTTATCAATTTAAAATTTTATTCCACTTCTAACAGGTCGATCAGTAAATATTTACGAAGGACCTATTTTCAGCAGTAGACTCATTGTGGCTGACGATGATGATAAATATGCCTTAGTTTTATTTATAACAATATTTCGTACTTTTGTGACACGAATGTCTTGCACCTTAATTAAGCCTCGTACTTTCTTGTATTAGAATTTAATTCAAAATTATATCAACAGATTATCAACCTATGTCCACCAGATATTGACATAGCATGTCATAACAGTTCTGAATCAGTGACCATATCAGGACCCACAGAATCCATGAAGAAGTTTATCAGCGAATTAACAGCTCGTGGGATATTCGCTAGAGAAGTGGCTTGTGCTAACATACCCTATCATTCAAGATATATTAAACAAGCTGGTAAGTGTTATTTTATTATAATTTACTATATTGTTATGTAAGGTATTTTCTTTAAATGGTGGTTTCTGATACTTATTCTTAAAACCAATTCAAGAAATAAAACAAAACCTTGGATATATAAGTTGTATCACAACCATCATAACTATTCTTGATCACGGGACTCTTCCAAAGTCATGTGAAAATCTTAATTATGTGTAAAGATAACAATGATTTGTAGGTATTGAACTACTAAAAATATTGAAGAATGTAATACAAGATCCCAAACCTCGTAGTAACAGATGGCTATCCACATCAATACCACAATCCCAATGGGACGGGCCGTTAGCAAAGTACTCGTCGGCGGAATACCACACAAACAACATGGTGGTAAGTTAATTCCAATTTTTTATGTGGTTAAGTATGTGTTGCAGCCGCATCGTAACCTCCTTTGTTCACATAACTAGGTATTAGAACTATACCCCTTTATAATGAAGACAAATGTTCAAAAATATCAGTGTCGTGCAGCCCATATAGACACTGTCTACCCTGGCAATTTACCATTTACAAAAATCTTAGCAAAAAATCGTGACCAAAAACAATTTTCTAAATAGCAGCACCCGGGTTATATTTTTAATCATAATGTGGGTGTATTATGATAGCAAAAGTGATGTTAATTTTTTGCCTACCCTGATTGGAATGCCTGTGCTCGTTAACTATAAGTAACTATAAGTTCTAAAAAAGTAACCATAATTCTAAAAAGAAAACAAAGTGAAATAGCGTATTGCTCTTTAATTTCGTATATTTATACAGATTTCGGAAAGCTCAATATTTTCGTATTCAATGTAACAATTTTGAATATTATGCGGTTTTGTGGAATTTCCTTCACCGTCTTTGACTCCTGTTTTGAAATTATGATCTTATTACTGAGGTAACAAAAGACAAATATAATTAATTAGAACAGGCAAGTCAATGAAATGCTAGAACATTATAGCTATATTCTTATAACTATTTAGATAAAAAGAATTGAATCAATATGCATCGATTTAGCAAATCTTTTTCTAATAGAGTCCAGTACTATTTGAAGAGACGGCGAAGTCCATCCCAGATAATGCAATAGTAATTGAGATAGCCCCACATGGTTTGCTGCAAGCGATATTGAAAAGGTCTCACAAAGACTGCACACACATACCCTTGACCAAGCGAGGCGTGAAGGATGGTGTAAAGTTTTTATTCGAAGCTATTGGGAAGTAAGTTGGATTTTAATATTATAATGGCATGACAAAATGAAAACGTTGCGTCTGATGTTAAGAATGGTAAATAAATAAAATCCAGGAAATTTGTACCAATGTACGTTACTTCTTTGATTATTGCTAGAATGATGTAGGTGTGTGAGGCAATAAATCTAAACTAACTGACCCGGAAATATGACATTCATAAAAAAAACGCTATATTTCCTTATATCATATGACACATTTTTAGTGATGCCTTATTATTACTCGTAATTGCAGTTTAAATGAACTAACATCGATGTAATTTTCCAGAATGTATCAAGCTGGATTAAATCCAAAAGTGGATGTATTATATCCCAAAATTGAATATCCCGTGTCGACAGAAACGCCTCTGCTTTCCCATTTTGTTGAATGGGAACACAGTGAAGATTGGTAAGGCACATTACTTCATTGTAAATTATAAACTGCCTGCCTCGGTGGCGTAGTTGTATTTCGGTACGACTACCGTCCTGAGGTCTTAGGTTCGATCCCCGGGCTAAGTGATATTGGATTTATCAATATCAGCCCGTAGTCTGGAATTTGTTCCCGTTATGGCGATAGGTTCGCCACCTATCACATCTGGGACGGAACTAAGCTCGGCGAAATATGGATGTTCTAGTTCGCTAGTGCACCTTTGCCTGTCCCTTCGGGGATATAGGCGTGAGCTTATGTCTATATGTAAATTACAAAATATTATATTAGCTCTAAACTGTCAGAAAGAATTCTTAGCTATGCAAGATTCTTTACAATATACTATCTCACCGTCTAGGTCAGTTATTAATTTTCACTACCGGTACTCTGTATGACGTCAAGAATCTATGGAGGGAAGCAATTTTGCTTAATTTATTATTAATCATCATCATCATCACCAGCCACAGAACATCAACTGCTGGACATAGGCCTCGTACTTAGATTTTCTGTTAAAGGATGATCTGGTAATCTTTGGTGGAAGCCTATTTCAATGAATGCTTTACTTAAATATTTTTCTTATCTACAGGCCAATAAGGACTATGAATAAAGTAGAGAAGATGACGGCGTGCTCTCGCAAATTTGTCATGTCGGTATTTGATGATGACTATAATTACCTTGAGGGACATGTAAGAGAAGGTACTTTTCCAGTTATTGCCTCATTACTATTTTTCTCGTTATCATATTTTCCACTAACTTCAAAAAAGGTAAAGGTCCTCAATTCGTCTATTTTTTTTTATGTATGTTCCCCGATATCTCCGCCAAATGTGGACCGATTTTCAAGATTATTTTTGTGTTCGATAGAGCTTATTCCAATAAATTTGGTCACGATCGGATTAATTTTGAGGTTGGTCTGTTAAGTTTTTAAACTTGTGATTATTTTCTTGTATTTTTTTTCATGTAACCTGTCTTGATGAATTAAACTCTTAAAATAAAAAGACTTCAGGCAAAAATTACTTTTATGTAATTAATTAAAAATTTGTGGTTACTATCGCCTGGGTTTTCATTACCAATACGATATTCTCCTACTTCTAGGATGAACTTAATTACGTTTGATTTTTTAGGTGCTAACATATTTCCGGAATCAGCAATTTTGGTACTTGTTTGGGAAACACTTGCCATGTATAGGAATATAAACTACAGAAACACATCGGTTGTATTCAAAAACATTCATTTCCTTAGCGACGTGGTCATACAGCGCGACAGTTCATTGAAGTTGTCTATAATGATAAATAAAGGAGACAGTAGGTTTGAGGTAGGTTAATTTATTTGAGGTAGGTCGAAATTCCACCATAATTCATGCAATTTCAAAGTGTTTTCACGAATTTTGACATTCAATATTTTTATTGGTATTTAGTACCGATTAATTTTTAACAAATTAGTATCTCATTCATTTTTAATTCAACCTATTCCCTCAAGGTCTTTTCGGATATTTTGTGAGCGTATTACTAACTACACGCGGAATCTGCTGTATTTTAAGTATATGGATTGTCTTAAGTTTACGCAAATGTTATACATTGAAATAAAACTATTTTTACGGGTTACGTCACGGGTCGGACTCGTGACCACGAAGACTGCAAAGCCTTCGAAACGTCGGGAATAAAAATTAAAAACCAAATCGTGATAGAATCCGTAAAAATAGTTTTATTTCAATATATCGATTTTATAGTTATGGAAATTAGTTGTTGCAAATAATGGTATTTTAGGTTTGCCATGATGATATATTGATAGCTACCGGGGTTGTAAATATTGTCAAAGTAATCAATTTCCATCAAAAAATCGAAAAAGAAGAAAAAGAAGACGAGATTATTTTGAACTGTGAAGACGTTTACAAAGTATTGCAGTCGCGAGGATTTTCCTACAAGTTAGTACTGGAACAACTAGTAATATTTTGAATAATCACATTTTTATATATTCTGCGAACAGTATATTAATTTGTTCGATTTACTCATGTCAGAGCAAATAACAATAAGGATTCAAGTAGGTCTACGATATTATTAATTTTCATAGTAGAGACTGATAAACAAGCAAGTAGTTCACCTAACGGTAAGTGGCGTACACCGCCCGCGGATGCCCGCGATACCGAAATAATCATGAATGTGTCCACCAATCTTAAGGGAAGGGAATAGGGATTAGGAAGGAGAGGGGCGATTTGCTAATTCAGGCCGGTTTTATGTAAAACCATGGTAATACTGTAGTAATAGTTGATACGACCTATCTACCATCACTTCCTGCTCGAATATAATATATTGTACATACATGTGTGTGCTTATATATGTGTATTAAACGTATGAAGATATATAAAATCATTTTGTAATACCTACCACAGAGGACAATTCAATTCGATCCACTCATTAAACATTGAATGTAACAAGGCTCGTGTCAAGTGGACGAATGAATGGGTTACGTTCCTGGACTCTCTCATACAATTGAACACTTTGGCAAGAGACTGTGAAGGGATCTCCGTGCCTAAATATATTAGAAAATTGAGCATCAGTACGTTTCAACAAGAAGTGGCTAAACAAAATTTAGAGGAAGAAAACTATTTTAATGCATATTTGAATCAAATTCAAGGAATAACAAAGTAAGTTTAATCAAATGAAACTTATTCTAAAATAAAATTAATGGTTTACTACTATACTATATATACTATATATACATAGTCTCAGGCCTGTATCCTCTAAGGGTAGGCAGAGGCGCACTAGCGAACTAGAACATCCACATTTCGCCGAGCTTAGTTCCGTCCCAGATGTGATAGGTGACGAGCCTATCGCCATATCGGGAACAAATTCTAGACTGCGGGCTGATATTGAAAAATCCAATATCACTTAGCCCGGCCCGGGGATCGAACCCGAGACCTCAGGACGGTATACGTCGTACCAAAATACACATAGACACACACATATCGCCGAGCTCAATTCTGTCCCTGTCAGAAATGATAGAGGGCGAGCCTATCGCAATATCGGGCACAAATTCCAGATTTCGGACTGATACTGAATAGAATAACCCAATATCGTTTTTCCCGACTCGGAGATCGAACCCGACATCTCAGAACGTGCAAGCAATACCACAAGGCTACCGAGGCAATCTATTCAAGTTTACATACCTACAATATAAAAACCTGATCTTAAAATAATATACTTTGTTCAAAGTTATTCAGGTGACCACTATGTGGTAAACTCGTTTATAACAAGTGACACATCACAGAATTTTTTTAGACTGCGTTGCCCTATAATGAGGTTCAAAATACGTAATTTTTTGTGCTCGATTAAAAAGAAATCTTAAATGCAATAAATATAATGGAGATTCATTCTAAAAAATTCGTCGTCATCATCATCAGCCATAGGACATAGGCTTCTCCCAAATATTTTCAAACAATTAAAGAATTTTAAATATATATTATATTCTACTTGTATTTAACCCTTTAAGGTGTGCTGGTGTAGAGATTGATACAATTACTTTTACTGATAAGCCAGTTTTCGAAAAAGACTGTGATGTTTTGGAAACGCGATCCTTTTTTCCGTATTATTCTATGAATAAAGTGGACGTGAGTATAAAAACAAAGTGTTTTAATTAATTTTTCAACACACAGCAACATTCAATTGAATGGTACAATTATTCACGTCAAAGAATAAAATACTTTTAGTAACCAATTAAATATACAATAGTCATAATTTTAATGCCGAAGAAACTGGAGTATATTTCGCTTTATGAAACATTATTTACGCCGAGACAATGCCAGAAGGCCGAAAGATACATTATTTGTTAACTACAAATTTGCAATTTTTTTAGGTAAAAACATCGTTGCATATAATTTTGCAAATAGTGGCGGAAAATGCCACCAATGAAATTAAGATAGCAGAAGTAGGCACTATCACAAATGGAATTACTAACACGATTAAAGAAGTGGCAGACAAAATGCCAATTCAGTTTGAAATAGATTCAGAACCAATATCAGTGGTACAATCAAACGAAATCATTGCAAAAAGTAAAGACAGTGGTAAAACTTACATGTTTGTCATTGAAAATCTATTTGGGAATGAACAGGTATGAGAGAGACCAAGACTTAGTAATACAAGAATATTTTGCATTCGATTACTAAAATAATATTATGTTATATTACAGACATTAAACACAATCAAGGATATATCGAAAGAATCCTTCATATTGACGCTAGAACAAAGCGTTCCAAGTATCCAACAATATTTAAGGGAACATTTCACAATAATCACGTCTTTGTCAGATAGAAAGCAAATACTAATTTTGTTAAAAAGGGCTCATTTGAAACAAGAGACTGCTTACATTACGATCGGTTTCGATAATAAATTATCTTGGATGCCACGTATGTACAGCGAACTGAAGACGACAAAACGTGTGGTTTTAATCTCTGAGCGACAGCCTTATTGTGGCGTATTAGGTAATTGAAACATGAGTGTGTTTCGCCGAAGCAACGTGAACATTCATTAATCGAAATTCATGGCTTTCATTGTTAAATTCACAGAAGTTGAACAATACGACATTTTTAAGTATTATGATTTTAGTTAGATCATTCCAGTTTCGACGCCGAGGGCGTCTGTCGGCGGCGGGGGCTTCTGAGCCCCCCCAAATTGGAGACGGGCCGCAAGGCGGCACCACGCAGGGGCGGTTCCGGTAGCAATCCGAGTCTATCTCCGGATACCCCGGGACCGCCCCACTCAAGCGCCGAAGTAGGCCACCGCGGGGTTTTTAGTCGGTATTGCCGGTGTAGGGAATTTGTTAGGGACTCGGCCCAGCGTCGCCCGGATGTCAAACATCTCTCCCGGGCATCACGGCGCTGGATAGTAAGACCGGCGAACCCGACATACCCGCCGCGTCCACCCCCCCGGGCGTGGCGGCAGTGGTAAATCACTTTTCCCCGCGCCAAAAAAAAAAAAAATATCATCATTCCAGTTTCCAATGAATTTCAATATCATTATATTCATAACATAACATAAGCTCACGCCTGTATCCCCGAAGGGGTAGGCAGAGGCGTACTAGCGAACTAGAACACCCACATTTCGCCGAGCTTAGTTTGGTCCCAGATGTGATAGGGGGCGAGCCTATCGCCATATCGGGTACAAATTCCAGACTCCGGGCTGATATGGAAAAATCCAATATCACTTTACCCGACCCGGGGATCGAACCCGAGACCTCAGAACCGTAGTCGTACCGAGATACCACCACGCCACGGAGGTATTATATTCACAATTATGTTCATTACGAGATGTAATGAAAAATATGCGAAACAGCCCTCCGCTGCGCGCCCACGACCCCTGATGGACAGATAGCCCCTATTAGTCGCCTTTTACGACAGGTAGGGGATACCGTGGCAGAATTCTCTAAACGCCCCCACTCCACAGGGCGGGACCCCTAATGAACCTACCGCCACACCAAGTTTTTTTATACCAAGCATAATGTGCTGTAGCTCATTTCGTATCAAATTTTTGTTTGAGCCATTTTTTTCTAAGTATAAAGATGGTCGTCATTGAACAAATTAGGTGAAAAATTCTGATAACCAAATTGAATCAAAACAAGGCCTTATATGTTTCAATTTACTGACTTTCTACTAGCAGTTCACTTTTATTATTACTTTCCGAGTGTTAAGTCTGTAGTATTAACACTATATTAAAACAGTACATCAGTTTAGCATATCCTTTGTACTCATAAACATCACGGAGCTTATGTTTGCGGCAAAGATAAACACTATGAGAGAGTTTCTGTGCTCTAGCAATCCTATTTGTATCATAAATATGAAAGTTTGGACATTTTGATATTTGTTGCTCAATTGCGATATATTTAGATGGTTTAAATTTACATTTCGCAGGATTCGTTCAAAAATTAAGAAGAGATGGCGTTAAGAAGTTATCGGCTGTTATCGTAGAAGATTATAATGCCCCCAGTTTTAATCCACAAAATAATATTTATAAGGAGCAAATAGAAAAGAATTTGGCAATAAGTATTATGCAGAAGGTAATTAATTATTTAATGACATTTCAATAACTCACCAGTGAATTTAAAAGTGATTCTTCAGTGTTTTAATTAAACACCTAACAATCGAAAAGATATATATTTTGCTTTTGATCTAGTAGGTAAACATCAATTTATTATAAAGCCCTATTTTAACAAAGAGCTTCTCGTACTACGTAATCGATAATATAACTTTTTACCTGCCCTTATCGCTTCTTATTATGGGTCCGCCTTTTTTTTTGTCGCGGGTAAAAGTGATTTCCCACTGCCGCCACGCCCGGGAGGGGTGGATGTGGCGGTATGTCGGGTTCGCCGGTCTTACGACCCAGCGCCGTGATGCCCGAGAGAGATGTTCGACATCCGGGCGACGCTGGGCCGAGTCCCCAACAAATTCCCTACACCGACAGTACCGACTAAAAACCCCGCGGTGGCCTACTTCGGAATAAACGAAGAAATTAGTGGATAAAGGTGTTATACTAAATGCGTACAGTGTAATAGAATTCAAATTTTATTACAGACTTAAAAATAATGATAATATATTTTAGGGGCAATGGGGCTCATACTATTTCACGCCCAGTACAAAATCTGTTAAGCTTCGAAACGCTATACTAATGAAAACCGCACCTTGTATAGAAGATGGACTGACTTGGGTGGAAGGCCCCCCAATGTCAGCTACTAACAACTTAGTACAGGTAAACAAAACGTTTTTATAACAGAAACTGGAAACGAGCAGGTAGGTCATCTGCTGATAAATATTCTTTTAGACCCATGGTACCAAAAGAATCATGGGTTTATTGCCAACCTTGAAGAAAGGGAATTGAGATTGGCAAGGGAAAGGGGAATTAAGTTATTGGAAAGCTTTTTCACCAAACAAAACGTAACAAGAAGCTGCCACTTTGCGACGGATTTTTGTAAGGCAATTGTAAACTAGTCGAGCCAGTAATTTCTGCTCTAAACTAGATGTTACTATGTACAGCAAGGCTCTTCACCCATGACATTTATTTTCTTTTGGTGTCATGGTTTCTATAGGCGGTGGCCATCACTTACCCTAAAGTGACGCACTTGCTCATTTGTCAGTATTTGGAAAAAAATATGGTTATAATGAGAACATATTTTGCGTAGGTTTCTTTTGCTGGTTTATCATTAAGGGATTCTGAGAAGGCTGTGACCAACGTAAATACTGAAAGCACATATTTTGGAATGGATTTCAGCGGAATTGATATTAGGTATGCTTTGATTGATTCCAATATTTCATTATATTAAATACATTAAGTTCAAGCCTATATCATCGTTAACGCATAAGCAGACGCGCAAATAGTGCTCCTATCATGGTCGAACTTTATTCCGTCACATAATTTGGGGCGAGCCTATCGCCATATCGGGCACAAATTCCAGACTCCGGGCTGACATGGAAAAATTCAATATCACTTTGCCCGATCCGGGGATCGAACCTGAGACCTCACAACCGTAGTCGTACCGAAATACCACCACGCCACCGAGGCAGTCTAAGAAGAAAAAAGAACTACTTTATAAGTAAAGCATTGTAAAATAAAAATTAAAAATAAGGCGCGTAAACTTTATTTTACCAGCGGCGACAGAGTGATGGGTCTTGTAAGAGGATCAGTAACTAGTACTGTACAAGCAGATCCTGACTTGCTTTGGCCTGTACCTGAAAACTGGAGTTTGCAAGATGCTGCCACAGTACCGCTGCCTTTCGTACAAGCATATTATTGTCTTGTAAGTTTCGGCTATTTGTATAGTTACATTATATTTATTAATACTTCATTCAGATGGAGATACAGTACAATTATAATGGTTTTAGGCAATACCGATCACCTTGGTTTATTGTTGGATAACTTCTTTGCAGATGCGTTCCATCAGAGCCTCAAGAACAGGTCTCTGTTTCTTTAGTTTGCTGGGTGACTTTTAATTAGTCTGCTAACCACAAATTTTTTCAGCATTGTAGGTTTATGTCATGTCAGAGATGACGCACTGACTGAAGACTTTCGCATTGTGGTAAAGACGACCGGAAGACCTGACGAAGCTTTCCGAATGTCGTCTAATACAACCAAATCTTTATACTAGTCAGTAGTCTCCCTTTCAAGGCTGTTTAGATTTTCTCCTAATCCCCCGAGTTTTCGATGAAATGGAATTAATAACGAATAGGATTGAATGGAATGTTAAAAAATGGACAAACTCGATGTCAATATTTAATGTGTTTAAATTACTTTTTGGCAGACCATAAGAAGTCAGCTCTTCAAAGGCCAAACCATATTAGTGACAGGAGGTGCAGGAGCACTTGGACAAGCGGTTATAGCAATATGTTTAAGAATGGGATGCACGGTCTTTACTATAGTCAGCACAATGGCCAAAAAGACATTCTTACTGAGATTATTTCCTGAATTGAATGGTAAATTCTTTTTGTTTTTTTTTTCATGGCGTCTTTTTAACACAAAGTATTAATCATCTTTGCAGAAATAAATTGAAATTTCAAATACATGTCTATCATTTATGATTTTTAGATATCGGTGTAAAAATTAGGAGAGCCTCTTTGGTCTATGAATCTAGTGGCAATGCATATGTTCTGAGTTCGATTCCCAAGTCGGGCCAGGGTGTTTTCTAATACGATTTTCCCGAGATAGGATCCCATTGGATTGATTTCAAGCAGGCAGCTGATCATAAAAGCTAAATCCTTTCTGCAACATGCTTTAAAAGTTTGTTAGGTTGACACCAAGGGAAGTGTCATAAAAGGAGGTGGTAAAAAGATAACGGTGTTTCAGTAAGGACATTTATTTAAAAAATGCATTCAACCTTTACTTTAATAATCATTTCAAGACTTTTGTTTCTGTCTCGAAAAATATCCAAGCTGTTGTAAAAATTCTTTGTTGTTACTAAAGTTCCCAGGAGATGTTGATACTCGGAGACTTCATGTATTA
This sequence comes from Clanis bilineata, assembly GCA_036417725.1. Taxonomy (NCBI): domain Eukaryota; kingdom Metazoa; phylum Arthropoda; class Insecta; order Lepidoptera; family Sphingidae; genus Clanis; species Clanis bilineata. The sequence continues at coordinate 14,222,311 of CM071154.1, read as the reverse complement.
AAGTAACATCTGCTTTAAAACGTGAAAATGATAATCTTTACAGAACATCACGTCGGTTACTCCGGAGACGACTCAATTCACACTATAGTCGCCTTTTATACAAAAAACAAAGGCTGTCATTTGGTCATAAATTGTTCCACTGGCTATTTGCGAGAGGTGAATAATTTTACTATGATATAATAATATAATAGGGGGCGTCCATAAATTACGTGAGGTGTTTTTTTAAATTTTCTGCAATGGTGAGATGTCGTGAGATTTTATTCTACCCCCTCCCCCATCCCCCAATCTCACGTGAGATTTTTCAAAATGTGAGTTTCTTACGTAAACGCATGTACAATCTGGATTAAATGGACCAAAATATCATTTTTTTTTTGTTTCAATCAGAAAAAAAATTGCGTGATATTTGCCGAGACCCCCCCTCTCTCCAACGTAAGATTAGATGAGATTTGACTCGACCCCCTCCCCCCCTTAAACACCTCACGTAATTTATGGACGCCCCAATATTAGCCCTGTAATATTACTGTCCCGCTGCTGGGCACGGGTCTCCTCTACTAATGAGAGCGGTTAGGCCTTAGTCTACCACGTTGGCCTACTGCGGGTTGGTAGACTTCACATACCTTCTAAATTCCTGTGAAGAAATTCTCGGGTATGCAGGTTTCCTCACGATGTTTTCCTTTACCGTTATAGGAAGCGATATTTCACAATGAAAATATACTTAACATAGAAAAGTCAGAGGTGTATGCTCCATTTTGGGGTTGGTCTCGAACCTCCGACACTTGTCTCAGCAATTCGTACCATTCCCCACTGAACTATCACTGCTTACTATGATATACAGTATTTTTTAAAGTATTTTCTAGTTATCATCACAAACACAAACTAAACAGAGGTCCGAGTAGGAATAACTTTGATAATCGAAATCATATCAGGCTCGCCGCGCATTGATAGTGTTTTGTTAAAATTTCTTACAAATGTCGTAATTCGATTATCATAATTATTACTGTAATTCGACCATGAGTTTTTTGACATTTCACCTTAGCGACTACGTGAAATAATTCGTATGAAAAACGTCAAATCCCCACGCAACCACTGGAGGCGTTCGGGTGTTCGTCATACTCGTATAATAATTAATATTCTATGCCGCTAGCGTGAAATAAATATACTGATTTCGAGGTAATGCTCTTTTAAAACAAAAGTTATTAATAACAGTATTCAAAAAGATCGCAATATAAACTATTCTTTCGTTAATTAAAGGCGTCATATGCAAATTGTGTTCTTCTTGGCTAATTTTGGGATCTATCTGCTTCACCTTTATTGCCACCCTATTTTCGCTGTTATTAGTATTCACGATTAATAATCATTTTGAGTTTTCAAAGTACATTAAATAGGTTAGGAGAGTTATTATTTTATTCTATTTCAGGGTGCCATGAAATGTGTTGGCAATTTTGGATTGTTCTTAGACTTGAGTAAACATGACATGAATGAAAATAAGCATGTAGGCATGTATTATCTATCGAATGACAGACAATACATAGCTGTGGATCTCAGCAATATATTTAGACCTCAAAATGAGACGGATAAAAAGGTAACACGGAAAGAAAATCCATCAACCCCCAAAATTTACTTGATATATATCACGGAAAACGGCCTGATAAATGTCGCAGGAAGACGCTGGATGCAGGCCGCTTCCAACGGGTCGGTCTGGAAATCTGGAGGAGGCCTATGTCCATCAATTGACGTCCTATGGCTGATGATGATAATATCACGGAAATTAAAGTTACCAATATTATGAATTTATAATATTGAACATATTCTGATTGCAAAAACTTTTTAAGTAGTCGAATTTCAATTAATAGTTCTGATTATTATTTTTTTATAATTTTGATAAATGTCAATATTGCTTTTTTGTAATTGACTTCAAACTTAGAATGTTCTCAATATGCGACTTCTCTGGCAAAGTAATGTGGACCCATTTCAAATATTTTTTATCGAAGGGCTTACTTCAAAAGTCTCATAGGCCAAGTCCTGATGAAGGAGTGCGGAATAAACTCCTCAACGAACAACAGCATAAAGGTCGACAGTAGGGTCTTTTTTATTTCATAAAATTATCTTCTAGAATCATATTCGTTCAATAATTTTTTATCAATATTGATACATTTATGAATTCTGCATTATTATCTAATCAACTAGGGAACTCAACTCTCGAAGTTGTAGACGAATATGAAATGAGACGGACAAAAAGGTAACACGAAAAGAAAATCCATCAACCCCCAAAATTCACTTGATATATATCACGGAAAACGGCCTGATAAATGTCGCAGGAAGTCGCTGGATGCAGGCCGCTTCCAACAGGTCGATCTGGAAATCTTTGGGGGAGGCCTATGTTCAGCAGTGGACGTCCTATGGCTGATGATGATGATGATGATCTAATCAACTTGCTTTTTGTTTAATAGCAATTACAAAGTATGATTAGTGAAGGAATTGCAAATGGTACAGTGAGACCGCTCACTCGAGTGGTATATTCTTCTAATGACGTCACTAGAGCCTTCAGATTGTTATCCGCAAGCAAACATAGAGGAAGAGTCCTTATACGAATGAGAGACCCAATAATTACCAGCCAAGGAATGTCTGTTGCGCCAAGGTATGAGTGCTCCTATTCTAACAAATTACTTTAACAAAATATAAATTTAGACAGTGAAGGACATTTGGCATATTGGTACGTTTTGATACATATTTGGTAGTCAGGTGCAATGGGCTGAGGTTTGCAAGACGGAATGTATACAGAAAACCCAAAAGTTACATGATAATTATTAGTTCACTCACCATTAGGATATACTTATCTTGTATCCTCAATAAGAACTTAACGAAGAATAAGAATATTTCCACCTGCCTTTATCCCACTTAAAGTAGGATCAGGTTGAGGAACTACACTAGGTACTACAATTTATGGCAGTTTTCTAAGCATGTTACAGAAAGGGGTCGGCTTAGGCTTGTCGGCCGGCAACCCAATTCTTTAGCATCAATCCTGGGTTTATCAAGAAAGAAATACCGTGATGCCCGACCCAGGATTCAAAACGAGTACCAAGCGGTCCACAGTCCATATAAATTACCACTTAATCAATTTGCACTGACTTTACACTGGAAGGATAGGTGGAAGGAAAAAACTATAAACAGGGATTCTTTATTTCAGAATGACATACTCAGAAAATGGAGTATATATAGTGGTGAACGATGATACAGATTTAGGAATTGACTTGGTAGATAGACTCGTGAAACGGGGAGTAAGAAAAATTGTTATACACACAAATTCTAGACCAGTCTCAGGATATATTCAAACGAAATTCGTGTAAGTTACCGTAATATCGTACTAATTGTAATATTGGCTTTGACAAATTAATTCCTGATTATAACATTTCCGCTGGCAGCTTAAATGCTAATTAGTTTAATCTAATTTTATGCTCGTAATGCAAATTAAATATGTATTAAGGACCCTTGACATGAATGACAGTTTCATGTTATTCAAGTAACTAATCAGCTGTTTTACTAACGGACTATTTTGAAGTTTTTTATAGAAGTGGGGGCAAAACGAGCACGTAGATCACTTATTGTCAACACGGCTCATAAAGATTTTAAAACCAGGAGAGTCATCCCTACGTTGCCGGATGCTGAGACGGAAAATAGAAATAATAAAAATAGTTACAGCAATGTAAATAAAAAGAGGCCTTTGAGAAATAATTTCAAGTTAAAACATGTACTTTTATTTACGTTAAACCTTACAGCTAGTTAACAATTAAACTACATATTTTTAGATCGTGGTCCAAACTAGATGTTACAATAAAATTGAATGCAGAAAATCTTCATACCGAACAAGGATGTATAAGAATGCTGAAAGATGTTTCCAAAATTGGACCAGTTAAAGGAATTTTTATTGTCCAAAATAATTCATTTTTGGGTAAAGATGATGAAAGTAGTGAAGACTTTTTACACAAATTCAACAAGTTCGGAATTATCGTGGCTAATCTAGATATTGTTTCTAGAAGCCTTTGTGGAGAATTGAGGTACGTTAAAAGTAAATAGGTACAAATATGTATGCTATTAATATCTTTTATAAAATAATTTCCTTAATAAACTCTTAGCTTATAGCTAAAATGAACCTAGTTAGAAACGCTTAGTGAAGAAATATTTAAGGAAAAGCCTTTACGAAATAAATGTCGCATGTTGTAAATAATTTTACTTCCCTTTCCAGCCACTTTGTGGTACTATCGCGCTATTCACAAAACGATAGCAACGAATACGCCATGTCTATTGCCGAAAGGATTTGTCGAGCGAGGAACGACATCGGCTACCCCGCTTTGGTTTTACGCTACAACATTCTGCATGATGTAAGGAAGCACATTGCGTATTTTTATTCATTTATACATAAAATTGTAGTGCTTTATATTTGTTGCTGGATTTAGATCTTCTATTTCTACTTACTATACTTTCTCTAATTTTTCACAAGTAATCAGCGTAGTATAAAAGTTTAACTGTTAACCTTTATCGTCATTTTTATGGCTATGAAATGGTGTCCGTTCGTATTTCTATTGAGTTTTAATTATAACAAAGTGTAAACAGAAAATGGTAAATATTTGAGTAATTTGATTCGATATTCGTGTTTCGATAAATAACATTTATTTTACAGTCAGAGAACAAATTCGTCGGATCGCATGACAAATTGCTACCCGTGCCGGGGTCGGCGCTTTTCGATGCAATGGAAAAGAGTTTGAGGCTAAAACACAAATACGTTCGCACGTTCAATTTAAAGAAAAAGAGTACCAAACATTTGGATTTTGTACAGAAACTATGTAACATACTAGGTGGGTTTTAGGGAGTCACTATTTGCGAAATGGTAATAATTTTCGAACTAAAAGTATTGCAAAGTTGGTTTGTAGGAAATAGGAGTTTAATGAGTTACAAATATACAACAGGAAATATAAAGAAGGAAAATAAGGGACTCCAAACAGACAGCAATATATAAAAGATATTGTTGTCGAGTACACGAAAATATTTTATCTCGAATATAATGTATTATTAGAAAACTAATAAAAAGTGACGAAAAAAGTGATAATGAAATGATGTGTTGTCGCCCCTCCATTTGTAGAACTAAATGATTTACCCAACAACATGAATAATTTTGCTGTTGATACCGACATAATGTATTTTTAATACCCTCATAAATTATAAATAATAAGGGAATCTCTAACAGTATCCTATAATAGGTCCGAAGATTATTGAAGATTCCAACAATGAAAAAAGAATGGAGGAGTTGAATCTAAACCAGATTACGTTGGAAGAATTAAAAACACTTATACGAGAAACGTGCCATGTAGATTACCATCTTGAGTATATACAACGTATGAACATTAAAACGTAAGAGACTTCATATTTATTATTCAGTAACTAAAAAATAAAAAAGACTTTATTCAGTAAAATGTCTCCTGTAATAAGATAACAAGTACGCGACACAAGTACTTCTACTTATTATCCAACTTCAATATAGGAGGAAATTCTTAATTCTGTACGATTTTCATATCGACTTATCCGCTGTATGTGGATTAATTTTGATGGATAAATATTGTTCGATAGTATATCTGCAGTTTTTTTTATCAATTTTTAGCCAGACCATGATGGAAGGATAACGTGTAACAGGACAGCGGCCTGAGCAGGAATATTTATGACAATCGAATTCGTATTGAGCTCGCTGCGAACTGATGACACTTAGTTAATATTTCATACAAATGTCATAGAGCTTTATACGAATTTGTTTACTAAAAATATTCCTGTTAGGGCCACATATGTCGCAATACGCTTTCAAAATCGGATTCTTAGTTGTATATATTTTATTTCATGCATACATCCAAAGTCTTCATAATAATAATTCTATAGCTAGAACTTCACGTCAAAATATAGTACCTATCTTAAGTTTCAAAACAACGCGTGTTACTTATTGGCACAAGAAATGATTGAAAAGGAAGATTCAGACTAAACTATACTTTGCATCTAGTTTCACAACTCAACCAAAAATTCAGCTAAGACTATTACTATGGAATACAAATAAAATTTAAATTTTTAGCATCAAGAGCATTGGCGTAGACGATGCAAAGAAAAATGACAAAATCTGTAGTGGACCAGGAGTATTTTACACTCGCATAGAAACTGAAGAACACCATATTTTGGAGGCGTTACCCATTGTGCCGATGATGACATTATTAAATGATGGGACTGAAGTATGATAAGAACATTTTGTAGTTTAAAAAATAACTAAACAAAGCTAAGTATACCAAAATCCAGGATGATCTATTACGTCCCTCTCAAAAATACATGTTTTTTTAGAATGATCTGGACCCACAAGGAACGTACCTTACAATGATACCAGGCTTCGAAGGAAGACCAGAAATATTCACGACAATTGCCGAAAGACTCAAAATACAGGCTGTGACAGTTCCATTGGGACCAGACATGATACATGATAGCCTGACAAAAATGGCTGCTGATGTTAGGAAGGTAAACGTATTATAAATAAAACAAGGAATCTATATTTTTTAAAGATCTTTTAAATATATAGATGTTAAGAAATATAAATTTATTTATTTATTTATTTATTTATTTATTTTCAGGCAACTAGGCCCATATATAAATACCTTACAAGCTAACATACATATTTATAACTATAAAAATAAAATTATCACTAAGCACTAGGTCTTTGTGCGCTCGTGTGGCACTTCTCCGCGGAAGCGGCGAAACACCACGTCCTGTGGCCAGAAGTCCTCCTCCATGATGAGGTGCAACAAGCAGTTCGGCACGCGCACCACAAACGCCTTAAAGTTGACGTTTCGGCGCGACTCCAGCAGCTGCACCCTCGGCGAGTATCTCGTCTTCTGGCGGACGTACTCCATGATGCTCTCCGCCTTAGTGGTGTAGTGTAGGCGTGAGATATACACCGGAGTGTTTGGCTGCGCGGCACGCACGGTGATATTGGGCTCCGCAGGAGCTTTGCCGCAGCGGTTCGCGATGGTTCGTTGGCGATGCTTCCTCCTTTGCACCATCACGAAACCATCGTTACTAGCCTGGTTCAATGCTTTTTCTAGCACAGGCTTCGTTGAGGGAGCGACGGAAGCGCTCACGGCGACTTTAGCAAAATCTTGATGACTTGATTTCGCCGGGGCTGCTGGCACAGACAGTGAGACAGAATATAAATACTTCCTAATACAGTTTTGTTTATTTCTAGGCTATGAAAACCAAATTCGAGACCAAATCTAAGTTCTACATTTTGGGATATTCATTTGGAGTTAACATCGCATTAGAACTAGCTGCATTACTAGAAATAGAAGGTAATATAAAATCATATTATTTCCCCATCTACGCCCCACGTAGAGTAGTTTAAATTTCTATAGTATTACTCGCTATAGCTGGTGCTGTTCGACTAACAAAGAATTTTGTATGGATTCGCTATTAGTTATTCGATCGATAGTATGTATAGTGTTACATTATTGAACTTTACTAATTCGTAAATCTTAGTTTTGTTAGCTGATCGAACAGGGCTTTAAAAAGATCAACTAATTTGATGAATTAAAAATTCTAAATTAAAAAAATACTATCTTGTCGCAAGCCCCTCGATTTACTTCGTCCTTCTTCGGATTCGGAGTGTGAAGAAGTATCAATAGGCCAGCATGATTCTCGCGACCACTGTTAAACCAATTTTTGTCAGTGGTCGTTAGTTTTTTTGGACTACACTACGTTTACCATCAGGTGAAGTGAAGCTTTGCCGTACCCGGATAAAAAAAATACTACTGTCCCATATCCTTCACCTAACTAATCTTCATAAACCATATTTTCAGGTCACGAGGGCATTGTGTACTGTTTGGACAGCAGCCCAGATGCATTACGGCACCAAATAAACGTTTATTTAGGCAATATAACGCAGGCGCAACTGCAAAATACTGTTATAGAACACGCATATTTCCTAATGACTGGACTGACATCTATTCAATTAAAACACGAATTGGATAATGCTTCGACTTGGTCAGAGAAGGTTGAATGTTGTTTGAACAAGCTGAAAGGCTTAGTGAATTACTCAAACCAGTATAAGAAGACGATATTAGAGTCGATGTATCATAGGTTTAAGCTAGCTCAAGAATACAAGCCGGAGCTCAAGTTGCGCTCAGAGTTGGTGCTTATAAAAGGGAATCAGAAGTCTGGAGTAGAGTTTGATGAAGATTATGGGTTGGAAAAATACAGTGAAAAGAAGATTCGGGTATACAATATAGAGAGTGAGCACACGGCAGCACCGCGTGACTGCAGGGTTTCGAATATAGTGAATAGGTTATTAGATCCGACTCTACTAGAAGAATTCAAAAAGAAGAATCTTTGTGACACGTACTTTATTGAGCAGTAATTGGGTTATTTTTGATCATACTAAATATTTTTAAAACTATGTTTCTTTTTTTAATAAAAAAAAACAATAGTAATAACATCTCTATATTATTACCGTCTCTGTACTAATAGGTAAATAGTATGCTGCTGACTGTGGGCTTGGGGACACTGACTGAGCTGCACATTAAACGCAAACCCAAGTAGAGTGTGGTCGCAGACTGAGTCAATCTGCGCGTGTATATTTGCTATATAATAAATACTTTTGATTAACATAAGCTCACGCCTGTATTCCCGAAGCGATAGGCAGGGATGCACTAGCGAACTAGAATACCCATATTTCGCCGAGCTTTGCTCCGTCCCAGATGTGTAAGGGTCGAGCCTATCGCCATATCTAACACAAATTCCAGACTCCGGGCTGATATGGAAAAATCCAATATCACTGCCCGACCCGGGGTTCTAATCCGAGACCTCAGGACGGTAGTCGTACCGATATGCAACCACGCCACCGAGGCAGTACTTTTGATTAACCTATACTTTAACTGCAAATGACCCGCTGAGTTTAGCGATTTCATTTACGTGGAGATATGGCACCAGCATTATTAGAAATACCTTTCCAAACAGCAGGGCTACCACCACCTCTTATAGCAGTATTATTTTAATCGTTCTTCGTATGTTTTGTACGGGAATCGATACAAGTAAAATTACAATAATACTGCTATAAGAGGTGGTGGTAACCCACCTGGACACCTAGCCAGAAAATCTTGAAATGGTATGATAGGAAAAAAAAACAAATTAGGCATTAAAATAATGGAGTCGTCTATTAAAATAACGTAGTAACCGACCGAGCACCGCCGTACCTCATGAATCTAAAAGCGGCCTTTATTTTATATGGCACACATGTCTTTATAATTAAAAACACTGAATATGAAACAGATAGTAATCTGAATACCGTATGAAGTTTCTGATAGATGGTTCAGTGTAGCATGGTTGTAAACGACGACTGGTTTGACAGTACATCAGGTGGCCCATTTGCAACGAGCAAATGGGTGACCTGATGGTAAGTGATATCCACCGCCCATAGACACCCAAGACACAAAAAGAATCATGGGTGCGTAGCTAACCTAAAAGGAAGAAATGGAAAGGGAGGCAAAAGGAATCGGGAAATGGAGGGGGAATTGGGCTATCGGAAATCTCACTCATCGAACGAAACGCGACAACGAGCACTTTACGTCGATTTTCTGAGAGACAGTGGTATCAAACCGGTCGAGCCAGCCCATTCGTGCTGTAGCAGTAATTGTCTACAGCATGGCTCTACCACTCAACTATGCTATGTATGCTGATCGGGTGTTGACACGTTACCACCATAACCGAACAACTGGTAGTGATCAAACACAAGGTATTGCCGGACCAAGAATTGGAACCCAGGACCTCCATGTACACAGTTTATAAACCTATAAGTTATAAATAAAAGAAGGTCGCCTCCTTGGTATAGTAGCAGCATATATGGACTGTGAGCCGGGAGGTCCTGGGTTCGATTCCCAGGTTGGACATAGTAAATCTTCTAATTTAATTTGCCCGGGACCTGGACCCCTCAGAGACGGTTGACGTCAGGCAGGCAGCCGGTCGTAAAAACTTAGTCAAAGTACTTTCTGAAACATGTTTGAAAAACATTTCATGGATTTAATCAATATTATGATTTTGATTTTTGATTTTTGATCTATTTTAATTAAAACAAATATAATTTCATATTATTGTTATGCTTTAAATAGTAATATTTATCAAAGCTAGCGAGACAAAACATGATATAGAGCAGCTCTTATACTGCACTCTTCTTACAACATCAATATCGTTATCATCAGCCACAAGATATTCCCAAAAAAAAATCCCGACCGATTAGATGAAAGCTACTCGCTTCCAATGACAGCATAAAGAGTGACACAGCAATGGCCTAAACTCCTCCATAGCTGTACAAACTTCTCATCGTCAGTTATAATTTATTTACCTTGACATACGAGGATAATTTAAGATTTTAGTTCTTCTGTAACTTTTCCAGAGACGTTATTTTTGCATACAAGTTGTTGCATGGCATGACTGATTCCCCGTATTTGTTAAGCAAAATAAAAAAGTGTCGTAGACCGTCATCTCGTTGTAAGGAAACCTTTAACATACCATTTGCTCGGACAGTTGGCTCTAAACATAGGTTTATTGTTAGAGTTACTAATTGTTACAACAAAAAATTTAATAATATTGATATTTTCCACCTCTCTTTTTTGGGTTCAAACGACATCTCTGGAAACAACAACAATTATTATAGTTGGCACTAATCTTTCCACTTCTTATCAACATGTAATAAACATAAAAAACATCATTCCTACTGACTAGCAGCAGTCTTTTTGTAAGGTGTGCCGTGACGCACCTAGTATTTGTATGTACATCTCTTTAATCCTAATATCCAAATTTGTTAACTCATTTGCCAATACCGACAGGCAAATTAGAATATAATAAAAGTTTTTGGAAACTTCACTGGTTAAAGTGCTGTTTTAAATGTACTCATACTTTTATGTAATAATTTAGAACTGTTTTTTCCTTTACTCAATAAAATAAAATAAATAAAATAAAATAAATCATCATTGTTGCCTCTCACAACGACAAGCTTGCACTCCTTGCATTCTGTCGGCCTAAAGTGTAGGTATGCAAATTATTTATTATAGTGCATCCGAATAATTTGCAATACAATTAATTAAAATATTCGTCAACACGCTCAATTTGACATATTCAATGACCTCATTAATTATAGAAAAAGCTTTATTTCAAATATTGTTTGACTTCATTAAGAGCTGCAAATTGTTCAAAACAATACGGGAAAATGGCTCAAGAAGAAAATATTCACAACGGTTCACAAACCAATGCTGGTGATGAAGTTGTTATTAGTGGAATATCGGGAATATTTCCTAGTTCTGACAGTGTTTATGAATTTAAAGAAAATCTATATGATAAGGTAAGAACTGTTTTATCTGTACACGGTAAAGTGACAACACATCGTAAAAACTTATCATCACTGACAAAAAACGAGTTTCTCGGTGGTCACCAGAAGCATATCGGCCTGCATATATCTTTCTTCACACTCCAACAGATTGAAAAAGAATAAAATCAAGGGATAAGTTGAAGTTGAAATAGGTACATATTTATTGATAACATACATATTTTAGATTAATATGGTCCAAAAAGCTGCTTCATGGGATGCTCTAAAACATCCTGAGATGCCTCAGTACATGGGCACCATTGCGGGAATGGAGAAATTTGATGCCCAGTTCTTCAAGATACATCATAAGCAGGCGGTTTTGATGGAACCCATGTGTAGAAAGCTATTAGAACATGCTTATTATGCAATTTATGATGCAGGTAAAATACGCTGAAGAAGCGGGTTTATTAGATATTGTATTTTAGTAGATAATGGCTCTGTTCTCACGATAAGTCTTTTCATGAGATAAAAAAGCCTAATAATATTATATCATTTGGATACCCAAGCAAGAATATTTTTTACCACCTTTATCGCGTCGAGTTTGCTGCGAATTGATGACGTTTGGTTAAAATTTAATACAAATGTCATAAGCGCGCATAAAGTTCGATTCTAAAACGATTTTTGTTCGGGCCGTAGTAGTTCCAGAGATCCCTACCCCCTACATACAAACAAACATACCTCTTTTTAGTAGTATAGATTGTTTTAAAGCGTAGTCATGCCCAATTAGGACACGAAAACAAAAAACAGCAACATAATTAAAATAAAATAAACACAAATATTTACAAATTGCAAACGAGCTTGCGTATAACGAAATACCGTTTCTACTATTTAAGTAATGACGAAGCGATAGTCAGTTAGTTTCGGATTAATAACAGGAATCTAAACTAGTTATTTGGAGCCGAATATCTAACAAACTAATTAAGGAGAGGAATATTTATATTCCGTAGTATCAATACTAAAACATAGAGCTGAAAAGTATGTTTATTTTATAGCTGTTGATCTTTGTCGTATTTTCATTGTACTACACGTCGCTTACTCTTTTACTTGTTGAATTTCAAAATATTTATATAATTTGTTTGTTGACTGCCTCAGTAGCGTGGTGGTATTTTGGTACGACTACGGTTCTGAGGTCTCGGGTTCGATCCCCGGGTCGGGCAAAGTGATATTGGATTTTTCCATATCAGCCCGGAGTCTGGAATTTGTACCTGATATGGCGATAGGCTCGCCTCCTATCACATCTGGGACGGAACTAAGCTCGGCTAAACGTGGGTGTACTAGTTGGCTAGTGCGCCTCTGCCTACTTCTTTGGGGATATAGGCGTGAACTTATGTTATCTTATGTTGTTTGTTGCAAATTTTAGTTTCTTTGGATGCAAGGATTAAGCGTTCATAAATTACTGATTAAGACATTTATCTTGCTAGATATGGTAGGCAGAGGCGCCCTAGAGAACTAGAACACCCACATTTCGATTTCGATTCGACACATCGGCGAAATCGCCGAGCTTAGTTCCGTCCCAGATGTGATAGGGGGCGAGCCTATCGCCATATCGGGCACAAATTTCTCCGGGGATACAGGCGTGAGCTTATGTTCTGTTATATGGCTAAATTGCTGACATTTCTGATATTACTCCTGATGAGCTAAAAAAGAAGAGTTTACGCTAAAATTATTTTTGTATTCGATAGGACTTGCTCCAAAACTAGTCCTCTTTAAGAAGTCAAAAAATTAGTTCTAAAGTCACAAATATAACAAAATTCTTTTTAAAAAAGTTAGAGGAGATAGAAGAGATCCAAATTGGTGGCGGCGCTGGTGCAATTAAACTAAATGCCATAATGACTATTAAAATGCCATAGGTATCAACCCAACAACACTAAAGAAGAAAATCGGAGTATTTATAGCAACCATGTTTTGTGATACTGAAAATAAAGAACTTTACAAGACAAAAAGACTTAACAACCTTGCTTTACCCGGGTATGTAATCTATCTAGCTTATTCTCAAATGTCGACCTGATTTGAAGCATATAGTATATGTATATTGTTATATGGTGTGATGTTCAATGTTTCCCATTGTTTCTACCACTACCAGCCAAATTACCAGAACAACCAAGTTCTTATTTTCGACCGACTTCCAAAAAGCAGAAGGTTCTCAATTCGTCTGTATTACTATTATTTAATTTTTTTTTATGTATTTAATGCGATATCTCCGTCAAATGTGGACCTATGTTCAAAATTTTTTTGTGTTCGATAGAGCCTATTTCAAGGGTGGTCCCATATACATTTGGTTACGATCGGATTTGAAGTCGGTCCGTTAAATTTTTAAACTTTAGATTATTCACTGTTGCGTTGTATTTGGTCTGCAAAGAAGCAGCAGAATATTCCTGTCGCCCAAATCCCCCATCCCTCTCTTAACGAATTCCAATTCCCTTCCTTGAAAGATTGGCAATGCACCGATGATTCTATTAGTAAACTGGTTATCTGAGGACAGTAGAGCTTCCATCCTCAACCTAAAATGCGGTTAAGTGATATAACCTAATTTTGAGATGTCTCCAAAAACGTGGAAAATATGATCCCTAGATATTTCATAGACTTACGGTTATTTTTAATCTTAAAGTAAACAAGTTATTATCTATTAAATATAAAAGCCCCAGTCTAATAAACCTCTAAGGTTAATATTTTCTACATTTTATGGAGACATCATAGCTCGTAGAACTGATAGCTGATGGGGCAGAAAAGGTCTCGAGTGGAGACCACGTGCCGGCAAGCGCATCGTAGGACGTCCACCTACAAGGTGGACCGACGATCTGATAAAGGTCGCAGGAAGTCGCTGGATGCAGGCCGTTTCCAACAAGTCGATCTGGAAATCTTTGGGGGAGGCCTATGTTCAGCAGTGGACGTCCTATGGCTGATGATGATGATGATGATGATGATGATGATGATGATGGAGATATCTCAAAATTAGGTTATATCACTTAACGGCATTTTAGCTTGAGGACGGCAGAGAGACTGTCTTACAAGTCACCCCACACATTTGCCATTCTCTGCTATAAAATAGAGACTCCAATATTGATGTTTTAGATTGAAATAAAACTATTTTGAAGGCTTTGCAGTAAAAACGTCGGAAATAAAAATTAAAACCTAATCGTGATAGAATCCGTAAAAATAGTTTTATTTCAATGTATAATATTCGCGTAAATTTAAGAAATCACTTGATGTTTTAGGAGCGTCAAATCAATGTTCTCTAACCGCATATCGTTCTGGCTGGATAGCACTGCGCCGTCTTATGTCTTGGATGTGGATTATGCTGGATCGATAGCATGCTTGCAGCTGGCTTGCAGGAATATGCAGATGGGACAGTGCGAGGCAGCTGTAGTAGGGGCTTGCAACTTTAATACTAATCCTGGCGTTTTTCTTAACTATGAGAGGTAAGTTAATTAAGATTGAATAAAGTTGTTGTTGTTACCTCATAAAGGTCGCAAGAAGTCGCTGGATGCAGGCCGCTTCCAAAATGTCGATCTGAAAATCTTTGAGGGAGGCCTATGTTCAGCAATGGACGTCCTGTGGCTGATGATGATGATGATGATGATAAAAGGTGTTTATTTAATCTACTCTTATTCCACTCCAATGTGGAGTCAGTGAAACAAAAGTTTAAGAGTGTTTAAGAATGGATTCGGCTTAGTTTTTACAGCTGGTCGTTTGCCTGGCGTCGACCCCTCCTAGAGATCCAGTTAAAGGTAAAAACAGGATTACTGGATCTGGAATTCGAACCCAGGACCTCCCGTTCCATAGCTCATATGCGCTGCCGATAGACCGAAGGTACGACGATTGTGTGATAATAATTATAATATACATACAAAACACAGTTGCCGAAAGGCTTATTTAATTTCACCTTCACACAAGCTATTGTTAAATCCAAATATAAATTAATTTTATTTCTATTAATTTGCATATTTAATTAAAACCATACTAATTGGCTTACATTTATTTTATTTTATTATTACTTTTATTTTATTTTATTTTATAACTGGCTTACACTAATTACACATACATACATAACATAAGCTCACGCCTGTATCCTTGAAGGGATAGGCAGAGGCAACTAGCGAACTAGAACACCCACATATGGCCGAGCTTAGTTTCGTCCCAGATGTGATAGGGGGCGAGCCTATCGCCATATCGGATACAAATTCCAGACTCGGGGCTGATTTGGAAAAATCCAATATTATTTTGCCCAACCCGGGGATCGAACCCGGGACCACAGTATGCTAGTCGTACCGAATAAAACCACGCTACCGAAGCGTCAATTATGAAATATAAATTAATTTTATTTCGTTCAATTTGCATATTTAATTAAAACCATGCTAATTGGCTTACACTAATTACACTTATTTATAAAAACTTTCGACTTTAAAAATTATTATCGACTGCCTCGGTGGCGTAGTTGGTTTACGTCCGCAGTATGACTACCGTTCTGAGGTTTCGAGTTCGATCTCCGGGTCGAAGTGAAGTTTTTCTATTCAGCATCAGTCTAAAATATGTGCCTGATATGATAGGCTCGCTCCCTATCACATCTAGAATGAAAATTAATTGTACGAAATATGGTTGTTATAAGTTTTTAGTTCGTCACTTTTCTTTATACCTGCCCTTATCCCACCTTAATGTTTAGTCGGCGCAACACACTTTTTCAAGCATGTTGCAGAAAGGCTTTGGCTAAGTTCTTACGACCAGCTGCCCGCCTGACGTCAACCTCTCTGGAGGATTTATTCCCGGGAAGTTTAAATTAGAAAATTAGCTTTTCCCGACATAGGAATCGAACCCAAGACCTAGCGGTCCACAGCCCATATATGCTGCCACTAGACCAAGGAGGCGACCAAGGAGGAGAAGAGAGTTTTAAGTTCGCCACTGTCTACCCCATATATAAATATAAGCATGAATCCATGTACGTATGTATGCATTATTATCGACAGACTACGATTGCAATAGAATAAATAAAACACCACTATAGTGCAGGCCTAACCTTATTAGCAGAAGAGCCCCGTGTCCAGCAGTGGGACAATAATATTACAGGGATAATATTGATTTCTTAAGTTTACGCGATTATTATACATTGAAATAAAATTATTCTTACGGATTCTATAACGATTAGGTTTTAATTACTATTCCCGACGTTTCGAAGGCTTTGCAGTCTTCGTTGTCACGGGTCAGTCTGACCCGTGACAACGAATTTGCTCAGCTAAGCTGTTGTTATAATTAAGGCTCAATAGGTTAGTATTAAAGAGGTTGGAAATGTTTTTTTTGGGAAAGTAACAACAGAAACCTAATTCTCTGTGCCCACAAATCATAACGAGTGTGCAACGGACCTCAAAGCATTTATGAAAATAGACTTAAAGAGTACGGTATAAAGATTACTTTCGTTTCTATTCATATGGGTCTAGGCTAACATATCATGCTAGTTCTTCAATAATAATAACTCGCTGTCAGAGTAAAATTCTAAACATAAGGTAACATAGAGTACTAAAATTTTAGACAGATTATTCATTATTTTTTTCAGAATATACTGCGAAGTATACCATATCAAAGGAGAACATAATATGCCGCCCGACGCAAAGTTTTTGCCTGTGCGAGAATCTGAGTATTTCAAAGGATTTTTTGAGGAATTTTACTCAGAAGTAGATGTTAAGGCCTATGAGGTAGAATTCGTAGAAGGATTCGGTGTCGGTGAGTACAATTCAATTTCACTTACCAAGTACCTAAATAATTTTGTGTAAAATATTAAATATTATAAGCTTTAGAAACTGTGACAAACTAAGCCGAATTATTTCTACAACATGCTTCCAGAGGTTGTTGCAGCAATCCCACATTTGAGTGGGATTAGGGCACATGGAAAAAGATGTTAGTAATTCATTAATCTTCTTTCATATCCCGCTCGTCCTGTGGTTCTTAATATTCTTATTAGAATAAAATTGTCTTTCTGAGTCGAAATTCGATTTAAAAATTCCTAATCCTCATTGAGTTCGTTTCTTTGACTCGGACTTAGTTGAAGTTCGCTATATAGATCTCAGCCTTAGTTATGGAAGCTATAAATTCTGTTCTATCTTTTCGGATAATGTGCAATGATATAAGAAAGTCAATCAAAAGTAATTTTCGATTGCCATTTATCATTCTATCATTTTTTAAGTTTCACAAACCCGTAAAATTAAAGCAGGATAATTAGAAAAAACAATAATATGTTATTTTAATACTATAAAGGTATGGAAGAAGCAGATACTAAAGAATTAGAAGCAATTGCCAAGTTTTCGGTAACAAACATTTAGCCAAAGTTGGCAGTGTTCAATCCAATATGGGAAATAGTGGTGCCGTTACTGGAATGTGTTCCATAACGAAGGTAACATTTTTATATTTCGTCGTAGATTTGCTGGAACAGGATACTTAGCACGCAAATATTTCGAATGAGTATTCGAATGGAACGGGTTATTCATGCTCAGCACATTTGTTTAAAATTGTTAATGCGTGTAGTGTGTTCGATTCGAATGTTTATTCGAGTATTGTTCATTTCAGTACCCAGTAATATAACAGATGAAATAGTTTTATAGAGTTATGAACTCGTAAATCTGTCACACAAAGCAATAAAGCCTATTGTACATCAGTTGTTTTATGTTTTATTCGGATGAAATTATTTGGGTCAACAATTTTAATTACATTGAAATAAAACTATTCTTACGGATTCTATCACGATTATGTTTTAATTTTGATTACCTTTTTTTTCTTACGAAAAAGGTAAAATATTTGTTTAATCTTTTCTTTCATTCTTTAAGATTGAGCATTTGAAACACTTAGTAATAGCTTTAGACAGTGTCAAGTATTTATAAGGGGCAGTGTGGTAAGTTTTGTTTCTAGGTAAATTAATCAATTTAAAAAAATATGACATAACATAACATAAGCTCACGCCTGTATCCCCGAAGGGGTAGGCAGAGGTGCACTAGCGAACTAGAACACCCACATTTCGCCGAGCTTAGATCCGTCCCAGATGTGATAGGGGGCGAGCCTATCACCATATCGGGCACAAATTCCAGACTCCGAGCTGATATAGAAAAATCCAATTTCACTTTGCCCGACCCAATTTTAAATTTAATTTATATAATTTATTTTAATTTATATTATTTATTTTAAATTTTAATTTATATAATTTATTTTAAATTTTAATTTATTTCGGGTATTCATTTATTTCCTGTATCCACTACTACGGGTCTTCTGTCACATTATGTCGGATGGGAATACAGTGAAGATTGGTAATATAAACAGCATTTTAATGCAGCAGCAAATTATACAAGCAAACCTGAATACAAGAATAATTTAAAGTTACTTTGAAAAATTTAATTAAAAAAATATTTACTGAGATGGAGGAAATGGTCAGTGGCGTGGTGGTATTTCGGTACGACTACGGTTCTGAGGTCTCGGGTTCGATCCACGGGTCGGGCAAAGTGATATTGGATTTTTCCATATCAGCCCGGAGTCTGGAATTTGTGCCCGATATGGCGATAGGCTCGCCCCCTATCACATCTGGGACGGAACTAAGCTCGGCGAAACGTGGGCGTTCTAGTTCGCTAGTGCGCCTCTGCCTACCCCTTCGGGGATACAGGCGTGAGCTTATGTTATGTGTTATGTGAAATGGTTGAAAGATGACCTGACAAAGTTCGTAGGAAATTACTGGATACAGACCGCTTCCAACAGGTCGGTCTGGAAATGTTTTGGGGAAGCTTATGCTCAACAGTGACATCCTGTGGCTGATGATGTTGTAGAAGGCTAGGAATGGAGTATTTGTTAAGAATCTAAGATGCTTATTCACCATTATATATGAACGCGTCACTTCGAATCAGTTATAATCTGTAATTATTGGAACCGTCTCTTTCTCGTTTCCAAAAATGTATCCAGAGCGTTACGTGTTGATGAAACAAAGTAAAATTAATTACTGGTTTAATGTTTGTTTTTAGGCCCGTATTCAATTACGTTGCTAAAGAGCGAGTGGTATCAAAGTCCCAAACAGTAATTATATCCTTTAACGATGATGAGTACAAATATTTGCGTGGTCATGTCAGAGAAGGTACAGTTCTATTTTTTTAAATTATATATTGCCTTCAATTTTAATACAATATACTGCATGGCCAACGACGCTTTTTCTATAACTGGTATCATATCTACAACTTTGATGTGTCCATTATGTTTTAGTAATTTTGTCATTAACTTGCATTATTTTTTTGAAGTAAACAAGTATGTATAGTTTAATAGAATAAAGAAATAAATATTTTAGACTACAAGATTAGTACTATATAATTATTTAAATTCCGAAAAGATAACAGTTTATTTACGTTCAATTTTTATTCAGATGCCAACGTACTACCTGAAGCAACTTTGCTGGTCTTAGTATGGGAAACATTAGCAATGTATTATAACCTTGACTACAAAAGTATGTCGGTTACATTCCTAAAAGTGGAGTTCCATGATGAATTAATCTTAAATAGTGAAACGCCACTATAACTGAGCATTATGATTAGTAAATCAAAAGATAATACATTTGAGGTAAGTGAAAGAAATAAAAAAAAGTCTGAGGCACTTAATGTGGTAATATTAAGTACCTTAGACTTTTAGGTATGAAATTCCAACAAATGGTAGATTCTAATATATACATATATGAAAGATTTTCAGGGTAGGTTGTGTACCATACGCATACATATTAATAAAGTCATTAAGTGTTGAAAGAGAACAAACAATTTCACAGGTTTGTTGCCAGAATCAACTTGTTGTTAGTGGTATTATAAAATTAAAAACCAATAAAAATAATACTTATAATATTGAAGAAACAAACGTTAATTACAATGAAGATGTACTTTTGAATACTAATGACGTGTACAAAATATTATACCGTAAAGGATATTGTTACAGGTAATAATTTAAATTTGGTCAAGTAGTTCATGAGAGAAAACCGTAATGTAAAACGACTGTTATAAACATTCGTAATAAACGGATACAGAAACCGTTTATGCTGGCATAACATAATTCTGGCGAATTCATTAATTTTGATTGTCTATGTTTTACTCCTTTGGAAATACTAAATACATAAGATTCAGCCTAGTTAACTCTAGTTACTTTTTCTTGTTACATTAAAATTACACATAAAAATAAGACAAATCCATTAAATTTACATTGAAATTATAGCAATGAATTCCAATCAATAAAGGCAACAAATGCATCAATAACTAAGGCAGATATTAAATGGACTGGAAATATGGTGTTGTTAATCGAGTCGCTTATACAAATGAATGCACTTGCATTAGATCATGAAGGAGTATCTATGATAAAATATATTGATCATGTTGAAATTTCCATCGATGAACATTCGAATACTGAATTTACAAAACAAAGTGAAGTTGATTGCTATATTGCAGAACGATGTGGAGTTATAGGGGTGACGAGGTAAGATAAATTAACTATTGCTAATGATACTAACTTGCCGGTACGTGGTTTCCACTCGAGAACTTTCTGCCCCATCGGCTATCAGTTCAAGCGCAGCATAGGACGTCCACCTACAAGGTGGACCGACGACCTGATAAAGGTCGCAGGAAGTCGCTGGATGCTGGCCGCTTCCAACAGGTCGATCTGGCAGGCCTATGTTCAGCAGTGGATATCCTATGGCTGATGATAATGATGATGATGATGAATGATACTAACCCTGTTACGATTTTGGAATCGTGCTGCATCCATCAATGAGAATAGTTAGGTTAGCTATGGAAAGAAAGATGAATTTCATTTCCTTCTCCGTCATTTTTTTAAATTAACAATAAATCGCAAACCTGGAGCAAAACTAAGACAACTAAGAAAAATGTAATAATACGTACGTATGATACTTAAGGTGTACTATTATTATTTTATAAATATTTGATATAGCATAAGGATTTTCTTGTCTCCTGAAAAAAATATTAGTTTTGAGTTGTCTTACTTTTGATCTAGGTGTACGATATATTATTATTTATTATATTTAATTAATCTGTCAGTCAGCTACACGAAACATTTTTAGCTTAATTCGTTAAATGGAAAGTTTTAGTGCCAACATTAGGGATTAATTATTACTTTATTTTGCACATTTTCATTACGCAAACTTTTAACCTGTTACTGAGATTAGTATTTCCAATCAGAATTTTGATGTAAAACATTTTCATACACTAATATTCAGTTAAGAAATTGATGCACTATTATTTTAACAACCAAGCGCCATGTTACTATTATTATCGTGTTTATCTTGTTTAGATGCGCAGGTATTGAGATACGAAATATGTTGTTTGCCAATAAACCAATATTTACAGAAGAAAAGTTTACATTGAAAGTGAACGCATTAAGGTTTGACGATATAGAAAATAGTAACGTAAGTGATCATAAATATAACATTTTGTTTATACATGACTGCCTTGGTGGCGTGCTTGTATTTCGGTACGACTACTGTCCTGAGATCTCGGGTTCGATTCCCGGGTCGGGCAAAGTGATATTGGATTTTTCCATATCAGCCCGGAGTCTGGAATTTGTGCCCGACATGGCGATAGCCTCGCGCCCTATCACATCTGGGACGGAACTAAGCTCGGCGAAATATGGGTGTACTTTGGCTAGTGCGCCTCTGCCTACTCCTTCGGGGATACAGGCGTGAGCTTATGTTATGTTTATACATAAATCATAGTATATATATTTTGTTATTATTATTATTTTCTTTAAGCACGCCCTTACTGAAAATAATCAAAGTATTAAACTAACAAGAGGTCCTTCCAAAAATTTGATACACTATACTTGGTCAGAGGTTGCTTCGTCAAGAACAAGTAATATAATTAAGGTAGTTTATCATATTGAATATAGTGATTATGTTGGTGACTGAGTGCCTTTCTAACGAACGTTTTTTTAAGGTGTCATATGCAGGACTCTCAGTCAGAGACATCAAGATGCCTAAGTATAACCATGGTCACTATAATAAATATTTGGGGATGGATTTCAGTGGTTATGACACCAAGTAAGTTTAGATTTTATTCCTGTCATGCAGACAAGAATTAATATTTTTCTAATTGACTAGTCATAATGATTATAACTGATGCGTATGTAATTTTAACCCTAATTTAAACCAGTTTCAATCTAAGGCTACAGGTATAAATAAGAACCTTCTGATTCATGTCGGTAACAATAATAGTGTTACAATTGTGGTCTTCTAAATACTAGTTTCCCTAACGGACGTTGTTCTGTGACTAAAACAATTCAATTTTAGTTCTAAACAGAAGTTTCGAGTTTCTGATCTATACTTTGATTTATAGTGGCGTGAGAGTAATGGGCGTTGTACGAGAAGGTGCAGTAAGTAGTACGCTGGAGTCTGACCCAGATTTGGTGTGGCCTGTGCCTGAATATTGGACTTTGGAAGAAGCCGCGACAGTTCCGTTGCCTTTTCTCCATGCGTATTATTGTTTGGTATGATCATTTTATTATTTTGAAATTTTACTGTGATTCCGAAATTTAAAATAATACAAAACTAAACAGATTTCGAACACCGAGTTTCTTAAAATATTTATGATGTGTTTTAATATTGATTAAAAAAGCATTTCCCTTATTGTTGTTTCATAATTTCTTAATAAACAACTCAATTATTTATTCTAATTGACCAATATTCTTTGTTTCTTTCTGCCTGCCCTTATCTCACCTTAATGTGGGGTCGGCGCAACACACTTATTCAAGCATGTTGCAGAAATGATTTGCTAAAGTTTTTACGACCGGCTACTTTGAAAAGTTATAACGCGATCATCCTTAGAGATATCTTGAAGGTTATTTTACTTTTAAAAAGCTACGTTATCCCTGAGATAAATAATATTTTATCCCGGAAAAAGACTTTCATCGTGAGAGCAGAACTATAACTGCTAAATTCATCACATATGTCACTGTATTTTGTCTTCTAAACAATATTTCATATGGATATCTTATACTCTTTTTTTTCTACAGGTTATAAAATACAATCTTAATAAAAGAAAGACTGTGATGATAACGGGTGGAGCTGGTGGATTTGGTCAGGCTGTTATTGCTTTATCTCTTGCTTTGGACTGCACAGTCTTTACCGCAGTCAGTGATGTTGCCAAAAAGAGATATTTGCTTAAATTATTTCCAAAGTTAGATGGTAATTACATTATTAATTATCAATTGCAGTAAACTTTTTTAGCGGTAGAGCCGTCCGCCGTCCGGTGATATTAATTATGCCTACAGTCTACGTATGGGTCGACTCCATGAGTTTGTTACCACTGTCTCACAGTAAAGTGACGTAAAGTGGTAGCTAGTTGTTACGTTTCGTTTAGTAAATGAGATTTCTGATGGCCCAAATCTTGCCTCCGATTGA
Source organism: Clanis bilineata (assembly GCA_036417725.1). Lineage (NCBI taxonomy): Eukaryota > Metazoa > Arthropoda > Insecta > Lepidoptera > Sphingidae > Clanis > Clanis bilineata. The sequence goes on along the minus strand of CM071154.1, from coordinate 14,198,480 downwards.
ATGTTCACCTAAAATATTGGATTGGATTAAAATACTATAATTTCTTTATATGTTATGTTTGGTTTGGTTTTATATAGGATTTTAGGATAAATCGACGACGTGCAAGACTTTAAACAGATTGACTTAAATCGAAACCTGATGTTAGATTTTAAAATAAATCGAGATTTATCTAAGTACTGCAAGTAGTTCCTGGGTATTATTATATTTAAATATATGTTAAATTATCTCAAGTATCAAACACATTTTTTTATGAAGTCCATCCAGTAGATTGTGTGGGTTCCGTAAACGACCATGAACCTCTATCGCTGTATTTATATAGATTATGATTGTATTACATTTATAAACTCTAATGAAAGCATATTACGCTGCAGGCGATAACTTAGCGTTAAGTTAAATTAAATTTACTTAGGTTCGGATAAGTTAGGCCGGATTACATTAGCTTAAATTAATGCTAGTATTCTTATATCAAAGGAGGTTTAAGTATTTGACTGCAGATTAATGAAGCCTATTAATTTTGGGGGATGGATAAGGAATCCTACTAATAAACTTGAGTACTAGAAACTTACACTTAATAATTACTTTTTGCACGTCTGTAATATTTATAGAATCATGATAATCGGTCTAAATTTTTTTATAGCAGAGACTGGCAACCGAGCAGATGGGTCACCTGATGGTAAGTGATCTCCACCGCCCATAGACACCCAAGACACAAAAAGACTCATGGGTGCGTTGCCAACCTAAAAGGAGAGAATGGAAGGGGAGGGAAAACAGATTGGGAAAGGGAGGGAGATAAATGGGAGATAAATCTCATTCACCGAACGAAACGCGACAGCAAGCCACTTTACGTCGGTTTTCTGTGAGACAGTGGTATCAAACCGGTCGAGCCGGTCTATTCGTGCTGTAGACGTTACTGACTGCACCGTGGCTCTACCACTCAAAAGACACTACATTTCGGAGATATCGTGTATCATACATAAAAATGCAGGCGACAGAAATTGTATACATCTTTCTTTTGAAATGGGTGTTATATCTCACTAGTGCATATCTGCATGCCCTTCGGAGATACAGGCGTGAACCGATGTTATGTGTTCTTTTGAAGATACAATAATCATAAGTTTAAAAACTTAACGGACCGACTTTAAAACTTATCCGATCGTGACCAAATGTATATCGGACCACCCTTGGAATAAGCTCTATCGAACACCAAAAATCATGAAAATTGATCCACATTTGGCGGAGATATCGAGAAACATACATAAAAAATACAGACGAATTGAGGACCTTCTGCTTTTGAAAATCGATCGAAAAAGATAAAATTTATCTTGATCCTAATGACTTTTATTTGATTTGATTGATTAATGACAGACGGAATCTTGGGAAGATGTGGCTGCACAATTTGCTCTTAGTTCTGAATAGGCGTCAGCTGCAGCCCGAGAAGGAAAATTTCTGACAACCGCAAATGTATTCGTGCTTGATGCGCGTCTATGAAATTTGTATGAAATATTAATCAAATGTCATCAGTGCGCAGCGAGTTTACATTTACATTAGTTTTTCGTGCTCGGGCTACTGATGTACTTGTATAGTAATACTGTTTTATTTAACAGGAAACAATATTGGACTTTCTGAAGATGATGTTTACTACATAGTTAGACAGAACACGAAAAATCAGCGATGTGATGTCGTAATTAATAACAACGGTGCAAAGTTTAGTGAGGTACGCAATCACTACCATACGACTAATATACATACCCCAAACATATTTTTTGATGGGTAGGGCCACGCTGTAGAAAGTTCAAGGCTCAAGCGCTTTGATATCACTGTCTCACAGAAACCCGATGTAAAGTGTTGTGGCCTAATTTCCTCTTTTCTTTCTCAATCCCTATTTCCTTCCTTTTATGTTAGCAACGCACCCTTGATTCTTTTTGTGTATTGGGTGTCTATGGACGATGGAGATCATTACCATCAGGTGACTCATCAGCTATTTTGCGAGTATCTGCTACAAAAAAAAAACAATTGATATCCAATCTTCAATGCCCCCACATTGATAATTATCAAGCTGTTTCAAGCATGTTGGAGAAACGATGCGGTTTAGTTTTCGCGACGGTCTGCGTAACGTAAAGCCGCTATTAAGGAATCAGTCCCAGTAGGTCGTTAGAAAAACCGCTTTGCTCTATTTTGGATTCGAACACAAGATCTCCCAGTCCACAGTCCACATACGTTACCACGACCAAGAAGGCGACGTTGGCAATTAATATCCAGTACTGTAATTTGATAATGTCCCGAAGTAAAAGGGATACGATGTGATACTGAGAACTCCATTAACGCCAATATAGTAGTAGTTACTATTGGTTAGTTACTTGTAGAACATGTGAATAATTAATTACCTCTAAATTTGTCTCTTTTGTCTCGTATAATGACTTTTGTAGATGAAGATGGAAGTGGTAATAGCTTTACAAACAATAGTTTAATTTGGAGTGGTATGGACTGCCGAGATGATTGTAGCAGGTTTGAAGCAGGTTTGTCTTGGCTCCAGGAGCATGCATCTTTGACTTTAAAAATGCATTCATTATGAATTATTGTTTACTCTATTGTTGGATGAGAACATCTTGAGGAAACCTGCATACCTAAGAATTGCCCCCAAGTATTTGAAGGTATATAAAGTCTACTGATCGTCATCAGGCTAGGATAGGACTAAAGACCTAAAACCTCTCTTTAGTATGGTCCGTGATAAAATCCCCATTCCCAGGCCCCATTGCTTTCCACCTAGGCAGCTGCTGGATTATGCTCCTGTTGCCTTTGGCGACGGTAACCGCTTGGCAGCATCTGCTCGTCTATCTTCGTAAACAAATACAAAACAAGAAAAAAGCATGTTGTATGCATATATGGATGCACGGCGCTTCCAACATGTAGATCTAAATCTTTGGGGGAGGCCTTATCCACTGCTGCTGTGGCTACTGATAATGATGATGATTTATAGGTAGCAATGCAATGTGTCGGCGAGGGTGGATTCTACATGGATGTGAATGGCGCTGATGTCAATGAGAAGATGGATTTACCAACACGTCATTTGGATAATAGCGTTAGCCATTCTATTGTGGATCTAACAAGCTTTTTGACATCAAATCGAGTTGAAGAAAAGAAGGTGAAAAGTATCCTCATTTTAATAAAAAAAATATATATTCATCGCAATTATGAAAATAGAAAAAAAATGCTTGTTTGACTACATATCACATACCTGTATTATAACCAACTTATCAAAAAAACTCGTGCCGGTAATTTATTAAGAGCTGAAGTAGCTTCAGTAACGAGTATCGAGATAAAAGTCGTAGATTCGAAAGCAGTCTCGACCTCAGAGTTATGTAAATTATATGTAAATAATATGTTTTATTGTGAATTATCGCTCGTTAACAGTGACGCAAAATCCCGGATGCTTCAGAATTCTTCACAAGAACTGGTGGTATGTGAGGTCTAGTTAGCGTTGTGGACTAAGCACTTGCTATAATTTATTTTTGTGGCAATATTTTTGATTTTGTAGCTTCTCAAGGAATTAGTCGCTGAAGGCATTGCTATAGGTATTGTGAGACCTCTAAGCAGGATAGTATATTCTGCTAGAGATGCGCATGAAGCGTTGAATCTTCTATCTTCTAGAAGACATATTGGAAGAATTCTGATAAATATAGAGGATATCGAAAAAAATAGGAATGAACTAAACATCGCACATCGGTAACGTGTAATAATTTAATTATTATTGTTATATAGACAGTATTTTGAACTAGTTTTGAACTAGATAATAATAACTTCTAACAGTCACACACATAGTCCTGACGCAACACTAAAATACGAGTCTTGTGTCGTGGATAATAAGAACTATGACAGATTACCGATCACACAACACGCAGACCCGAAAGAAATATCAAATTAACAATTCTAGTGATTTTTATATTTGCAATTAAATGAGAATGCATTGAGCATTTTGCACCAAATATGATGAGAAGAAAATATGGTTGGAGAAAGGTGGGGCACTAGATGCACCTTTGCCTAAAAGGCGTGATTGTGTATTTTTGTAAAATACTATTATAAAATTATTTACATTTTGCTCGTTTTTTTCCTCTATTATTATTTCAATTTCCTATTATAATATTACTTGCTATATTGGTGACAATAAAATAACTTCTTCCTTGCAGGATGAATTTAAATTCTCAAGCGTCGTATGTAGTGATATGTGATAGAACAGAAGTAGGATTAGAACTGGCTGACAGACTGGTACAGCGTGGGGCACGGAAAATAGTTATACATAGCGAATTGAATATAGGATACTATAGATTGAAGGACAGGTATCATTAGAATATTGTATTCAACCCTGTGGGTAAACATGAAATGGATAGCATAAGGTCTAATATTGACAATTTGGTAATAACTTTGATAGAATTTGTACAATATTTAGTGAGTGGTAGAACCAAGCTGTAGACAGTTATATCTACACCACAAATGGACCGCCTCAACCGATTTGATACCAAGGTCTTACAGAAAACCGACGTAACATGTCAACATACTATAGCGTTTCGTTTGATCAGTAAGATATCCAGTAGCCCAAACCCGATTACCCCTTCCTAATCTATGCTATAAAAAATAGAAAGCAACACAAAATAAAATAACAAAGTAAAATCAATATCTCAATAGCTTGAATGTTACAGATATTATGTTGCAGATGGGGAAATAGAATGGGTAAATCTATTTATTAAATGGGGTTTCAAAGTTTATATTTAGGTGCAATGGAACAAAACTTCCATGCGGACAGATCCGTGAAGAAAAACAGGTTCTAGTGGCGTAGTGTTCATATAACATATTTCCGTCTGGCTTTTCCAAAATGTCTACTGATAAATATGGATTTATTCAAAGAGAAATTAACATCGGCTTTCACCTTTTGGTTCGCAGGAAGTCGCTGGATGCAGGCCGCTTCCAACAGTTCGATCTGAAAATCTTTGGGGGAGGCCTATGTCCAGCAGTGGACGTTCTGTGTCTGATGATGATGATGAATGTCATTTATTTAATTCTTTTTAGGCGAAAATGATCGTGTATCTTTTTTCATGTGTCTATTATATTAAACTTTATTATTATTTAGATCGTGGAAAAAACAAAATGTTACATCAAGGTTGAACGCCGAAAACCTCGAGACAAAAACAGGATGTGAAAAGTTGCTCGCAGTAAATGCGGAAATGGGGCCTGTAGAGGGTCTTTTCATCGTAATTAATTCTGAAAGCAAAGTTAATAAAATAAACGGGAATTATGAAGTAAAATGTGTTAATATAATGCGGAATTTGGATGAAATTTCAAGAATGTGCGATTTATGTTAATAATTGATCTGGACATCACATTCGGATGCTTGCTTTTACGAAAGTAGCTTTTATCATAACTATGTGCTGAATATTTTTGTATGATGATTTTTATCTACGATTGACTTCCATTCATTTTTTTATTTCTAAGATGGTTATCTTTGCTATTTCGTCAGAATCTGCATAAAATCAAATTATTTCAGGTATTTTGCAGTTCTCGCACATTCTTCGAAAAATGATAAGGGGTCAATCTTAACCACAATGTGTACCCAAATACGCCGAGACAGAAATGAATTTGGCCATCACGCGTTATTTTACAAACTGGCAACATTGATACGGTATTTAGCTTTAAAAATCAATTTTATCTTTAACTAATCATTGTTTATTGAAAATATTACGGATTCTATCACGATTTGGTTTTAATTTTTATGTTTTATTTCAATTAATAACATTCGGGTAAACCTAAGAAATCATTCATTATTGTTTTCCTTTTATGCCATTAAGACATTAATGCCTTCAAAGTGGTTGATGTCAGCCAAGCCAAAAACCGTTCTGATTTGGCATAAAAAGTATTCCGCCGACTCCACGTAAGTAATCTCATAACATCCAGACCCGAAACTAATATCTGTGGGCCATACAAACATTTGTCTCGGTGCGGAAATCGAACCCGCGGGCTCTGTCTTCATAGCCGGCTAATCGCCCGCTGCGCCAAAGAGGCTTTAGTTTGGTACTGGGTGGACTGGTTTTAAAAACCTCAATAATGTGTATTCAGTATAAAACAGAGTCCAATTAACTGTAACATAGCCACAAAAATATTTATCAATTGGACGATGTTGTGCAGGAATTGATAAATCCACGAAAAGGTTTTTTTATCCGGGCTCAGCAAAGTGACTACACTGCACCTGATGGTAAGCGTAGTGCAGTCCAAAAAAACTAGTAACCACTGACAAACTCAGTATTTATCAGTGGTCGTCAGAATCATGCCGGCCTATTTATGCTTCTTCACACTCCGAATCTGAAGAGGGAAGAAGTAAATCGAGGGGCTTGGGACAAGACAGGCGGATGACCGATGCAGATACAGGGATACCCCATACCCGTCTCTACCAACCATCAAATCATGCTGCAAGCCCCCGGGAGAACCGGAAGTACACTGGCTGATCCTGGAACGCGAACCACACGCGGAGTGTGGGTCACTATGGCAGGTTTTAGCACTATGTGTACGGTGGTCGCCATCCGGTCGGATACGAATATCCTACCACCAGCTATTTGTTTTTGAAGTTATACTTCTTTAGGCGCGTTATGAAAAAATGACGAAAGTGAAATTTTCAGATACGCGCGCATCTGTGACACAAAATTAACAGTATGAAGTTGTCTGCTTAACCATTTTTGCTTATATACTTTTTCAAGTGCTCCAATATAATTGAGGTTAACTATCCGTAAGTATTATTTATCGATATAAATTAAAAATATTATTATTTAATATAATTAACACTAAATATTATTAAATTATTAATGTTAAATACTTATTATTGGTTATTTAATATTTACAAAATAAAGAAATAAATTTAATAAAACATTTAATAAAAAGTTTGTGATAAAAATTAAAATTGAATATCAAATTATAATATTAATTTTTAATATTTGCTATTAAATTGAATAAATAATAAATATTTATAAAAATAACTAAATAAATTTAATGAAAATTTTTTGTTGATTATCCTTTTCCAATCCTTCTATTATTTTATTGTAATTAATTATTTGCATGCAATTAAAAACTATTTTTTAATGATGACAAAGAAGTATAACTTCTCACGCGCGTACATAAGTACACGCACCCATTTTCTTTTTTTATTGATAAGCCAACATGATCATGTGATAACAATTTTTTTTTATCTTTTTGTCTTTTTGTGGGTTGAATTACTGCATAGCACGGTTCACATAACATAACATAAGCTCACGCCTGTATCCTCGAAGGGGTAGGGCAGAGGCGTACTAGTGAACTAGAACACCCACATTTCGCCGAGCTTAGTTCCATCCCAGATGTGATAGGGGGCGAGCCTATCGCCATATCGGGCACAAATTCCAGACTCCGGGCTGATATGGAAAAATCCAATATCACTTTACCCGACTCGGGGATCGAACCCGAGACCTCAGAATCGTAGTCGTACCGAAATACCACCACGCCACGGAGGCAGTCTTCAATTGTTGCATAGTTAGCACGGTCAATTGTTGCATAGTTTAAATCTAGTGTCGAACAATTTATATTAAAACAACCAACAGTTCTGAATGAAAATGTATTTTTCAGTACAACGAATACAATGCCCAATCAAATACAATGTTGAAAATTTCGACCGTTCTCAACGCACTCGAAACAAGCATTCGAAACAAATACACTGACGTTTGTTGCTATCCAAAAAATACGAGAGATAATGAACTTAAAAACGGTTTGGATAGAATTCACAATACCGTAACTGGAGAAGGTGTACGATTTTTCTACAAAAGAATACAAGAAAATGAAATTAGCACACCAGAAGTTTTTGTTAATATGACTAACAAGATTAGCAATACCTCTGTGGTTTGTCAAGATATTTTATTTTAAACAGGAAAAAAAGTTATAATATGGTTTTTGGTGGTGCAAATTTCTGGGATACTAAATGGATAAGATAGAGATGGTTTAATAATGATTAGCAAGTTATTGGTAGTTAAGTTACAAGTCCTAAATACATATTATACATGTTTTTTTTATAACAGAGACTGGCAAACAAGCAGATGGTTCAACTGATGGTAAGTGATCTCCACCGCCCATAGACACCCAAGACACAAAAAAATCATGGGTGCGTTGCGAACCTAAAAGGAGGAAATGGAAGGGGAGGGAAAAGGTATATGTTACATAAGCGTATGGGCCACCGGAGTCCGAGCCGCCCGTGACTATTTAATAATTATTCGTTTTCTAGATTGAAGATATTATCGATCCAGATGGATCCTTTTTGTTAATGATACCAGGATTTGACGGTACTTACACCATTTTTAAATCTTTATGCGAAAGGCTCAAGATTCAAGCAGTTGCTATCCAACTGGATCCAAACTAAAGCAATAATAGTATTGAAGATATGGCTTGTGATATTATAAAGATATGATATAAATGTGGAAGTTTCGGATATATGCCAATTTCATAATGTTTGTGATAATGATGATGTCTTGATTGATAAATTCTTTAACAACAATAACTCTAAGTGCCGAATGTTCGTACACTTAAGGTCGCCTTATATTGTTTAAGGCCGCCTTATCTGTCAAAATTGTATGGCTAAAATCAATGTAAGAAGCCGTTAAAGGTGAGTAGCGTTTGACCATTCGGGCGTTAGTGATTTCTAGCATGTGGACACAAATTATAAATCTTAAGGCTGTATGATCAACTTATAATCATGTGCTTGTGAATAATGAAACTCGCGTCTCCTGCTCCTACACAGCATCATCATCATCAGCCATAGGACGTCCACGGCTGAACATAAGCCTCCCCCAAAGATTTCCAGATCGACCTGTTGGAAGTGGCAAAACATGGTAAACCTTCTACACAAAACATGGTATTTCTACCATTTTTTGTATATGGTCCATTGTTATATGAGCAGGAGCTAATGAAAAACCTTGTTTTGTGAAGGTGTTTTTGTTTTAAAAAACATGTGCAAGAGACGTGGCTGAAGTCCTACACCAAAACTCAGTTTGCGTGCTCTTGAATCGAGCCTGATAACTTAATATTGGTGGTCCCTTTCATTCCCACCGACATTACATTTAAATACTACTACGTATAATAAAATTAATCCTCATAGTTTGTTTCCATTAGGCTCAGCTAAAATTGTCATACGGGTACGGTATCCCTTCACATAATTTGTAAATGTCGTTTGTATATTTTATAGTGTTTTGTGGAATTCAAATCATACAAATTTCCATAGGTTAGTGGACGTGGAAATTTTAATTAATAGGCTGTTTAGGCAAGTAGCTTCGGAGAGGTATTATAATTATTTTATCGTATTACCTACTTGGTCTTTGAATTTAATATAGGATATTATCATTTCATCTCATGATAGTAAATACTTAGCAACATCATCCAGAACTCACGAATCACAAAGTCTGCGGTACTGTTATTAATTTTTGTTTCATTTTAGGGTTCGTGAGATGATCGGATCTCCGAAATCTACTCTTCCTCTCAATCATCAAACTTTATAACTCTTTTAAAAAAAGAAGGAGTTTCTCGATTCTTCTGTATTTATGTTTGTTACGCAACACCTCCGTCAACAGTAATAGTAACATTATCAGCCTGGAGTCTGGAGTTTGTGTCAAACTACACACATCGCATATCACATCATGGGATGTGTATAAGCTCGGCGTAAAGTGGGTGCACCTACCTCTGCCTCTGCGGAGATGACGGGCATGAGTCAATATATGTCTTCTTTCTACCTGCCCTTATCCCACGTTAATATGGGGTCGGCGCAACAAACTTTTTCAAGCATGTTGCAGAATAGATTTAGCTTAGTTTTTACTATCGGCTGCCTGCTTGACGTCAATCCCCTCCGAGGGATCCGGTCCCGGGCAAATTAAATTAGAAAATATGTTTTGTCTGACTTGGGAATCGAACCCAGGACCTCCCGGTCCACAGCCCATATATGCTGCCACTAGACCAAGGAGGCGTAATATGTGTAAGAAATAAAATGAGATATTCGCCTTGAATATATTACCAAATAAATCATAAAGAATACACATTATGAATATCACATGAGCGCACATCTCATAACAAATTAAAGAAAACAAATGGCATTCGTTCAATCCGGTTCCATTAAAAAGTTTTAACGAGATCTGTATCTCCTCTGTTTACTTCATGTAACATTTATTTACCTTCATCTGTTAGGCTTCTGATTGTTTTGCTTATGTTCACAGAAAATTCGAGAACTCACAAAACTTACTTTATTTGTTATTAATTTACGCACTTTACAAGCTTAACAAGTTCGTGAAGCGCCGTTTCCGATTGAAGTCTAAGTTTCACATTTTTGGGTATTCGTTCGGGGTCAATGTTGCTTTGGAGCTGGCTTATAGGTTTGAACGGGACGGTAAGATCTAATATAATTAAATGTTGAAAAATGCTATGAATATTGATGTGCAGTGAAGATCATCTAATGACCAAAATGTTGATAAAATTACTATTGAAATTAATTCAATTTTGGTGCTTGAATAATTTTTCTATTTACTATAAGTATATTTGTAGCTATAAATTATGTAACAGTCAGCCAATATTTCATATCATTTATCAATGATCACGTGCCAAAACTTTTCAAAAGAAAATCTATTACCACCGTGCATACAGAATAGAGAATGTGGTTCCAACGATTACCTAAATTAGCTAAAACAATTTCAGGTCACGTGGGGCTCGTGTTCTGCTTGGACAGTAGCCCAGACATTTTGCGAGTTCAAATACAAGCTAACGTAGGCAATTTATCATGTATGCAGCTGCAAGACTCTGTTGTATGCCATATGTACCAACTTATTGCCCAGAGGGAGGACAAGGAACTTCCAAACGCTTTGATACATCTAGATTGGTCGACGAAGATTGATGTTTGTATAAACCGACTAAAAGGAGTGGTGCCTTATTCGCATGAATATATGAGGTTCTTGATTGAGACTGCATTTAGAAGGATTATACTAGCTGAAGAATATAAACCTATGTTTAAATTAAAATCAAAATTGATATTGATGAAAAGCTCAGAATTATTGTTGCCAGACGACTATAACCTTTCAAAATATAGTGAGGAGCCAGTGCAAGTGAACGGAATAGAATGTGACCACGTGACAGCTCCTCATAGTTGCATGGTCCCGAATATCATCAACAGTCTTCTGGATCCTGAGGTGGTAGACGAATATAAGAAGAATAATGTTTGTGATATATATCTGTATGACCCGCATAATTCGGAATAATCATTATCGTACAGATACTATTTCTTTGTTATATTAATGTCTCTGTAATGTAATATACTCGCTTCATGTAAACGCGACTATATTATGGAATTTCTTTATGGAATCGTGAATGGTAGTTGGAATTGGGTTATAATTTTAATACAATTTATTGTGAATTAATTATTTTTATAAATTGTTTTTGAAACGTCGGGAATAAAAATTAAAAATTAAAACCAAATCGTGATAGAATCCGTGAAAATAGTTTTCATTTCAATGAATAGCATTCGCGTAAACTTAGGAAATCAGTTTGTAATTATTTTTCCTCAATTTGGTGTACAAGATATAGTACAACTTTTTACATTTACATGGATTCATGCCATTTTAAACCCACTAAAAGTAAATCCATACCAGAATATGATACATCTCTGTTCGATTGATTACACGTAGCGTTAGTTTTTGCTCTCAAGTCACGTACGGTATCGATCCGGACAAATCACACAATCATACACAGCTGAGATATTGCTTTGGTTTATCAGTGATGTTACTATTCTTTCTACATGGAGTATGGTAGTAACTAGTAAGAGTTTATCTTAATAGTTTGGGTATTGATTTGATTTTGATTGCCTCCATGGCGTAGTGGTATTTCGGTACGACTACGTTTCTGAGGTCTCGGGTTCGATCTCCGGGTCGGGCAAAGTGATATTGGATTTTTCCATATCAGCCCGGAATCTGGAATTTGTGTCCGATATGGCGATAGGCTCCCCCCTATCACATCTGGGACGGAACTAAGCTCGGCGAAATGTGGGTGTTCTAGTTCGCTAGTACGCCTCTGCCTACCCCTTCGGGGATACAGGCGTGAGCTTATGTTATGTTAGTTTGGATTTATATTTTATTTGGCTTATGTATTATGACAATCCTGGATCCCTCATAGAGGGTTGACGTCAGGCAGGCGGCCGGTCATAAAAACTAAGCCTAAAAGTGTGTTGCGCCGACCCTAAATTAAGGTGGGATAAGGGCAGGTGAAAAAAAAATGACAACATAAACATAACATAAGCTCACGCCTGTATTACCGAAGGAGTAGGCGCACTAGCGAACTAGAACACCCACATTTCACCGAGCTTAGTTCTGTTCCAGATGTGATAGGCAAGCAGGGGCAAGCCTATCGCTATATCGGGTACAAATTCCAGACTCCAGGCTGATATTGAAAAAAATCCAATACCACTTTGTCTGACCCGGGGATCGAACCCGAGACCTCAGGACCTTAGACATTTTCGTACCGAAATACGATTATGCCACTGAAGCAGTCTAGTCACCACTTATGTATTATATGAGCGCATCATTTAGAAAATATTTTTGTTCTAAAGAATAAGTTTGAATGTAAAACGTGGGCTCAATGGTCCTTTCTCGTTCGAAATTTGAAAATTAAAAATAAACTTAATAAAAACAAAACAGTGCGCGGCTAACCGAAGTTAATTGGTGCGAAGTTTCTTTAGTATAAAAACAGGTGCCAAAAACTGATATTATCTTAAGATTGTAATGGATACAAAGATTATTAAAACAAAAGTTTGTAAATTTTATTTTTCTATTTTTTTATGCAGATTATATAGTGTGTAGGATTAAAGTAACTAAAAGTATTCACTATTATATAACTATTATGAACAGAGGTCCAATGTCTAAGTAAATAAACAGGTAAATATACAAATATATTATAGAGGTATAGTCTCTTTTTAACTTGTTTTTAATTTGTTACAATATTTTATGGTGACATGATTGTATGGGTTTTTTGCCTGAAATAAAGAATAAATAAAAAAATAAAATAAATTATCATATTTTGCTGTCACAAAATCTCTAGTAATCATTGTTTAATATTTACACACCTTACATTTTAATACAAAATATTATTTTATATATTTATTACAAACCTTTTTAATATGGGGAAAAGAGGTTTATACTAACACGGAATACGAATATTTGAAAAAAGAGAAATGAAAGTAGTTGACAAGTTGGCGTCAATTATTATCGCAATAAGAACCAAGAAGAAAGGAGCAGAAAAACTATAAAATATCAGCGGCTCTGAATCATATTAAAGAATTTATATATACACATCCAGGAGATGTAATTATTGGACTGCTAACCTTTCCACGGGTTTAAGGGTGAGCTTAGTTAATATATATATATTATATTTTATTTTTAAGACTTTTATTCACAGGAACGAGACGCCAGGGCTGAATTCCAAATCGCGGAGTAATATTTAACATTTGGTCCTTCGAGCCGGATTTTTATAGCGGATATTTCGGATAGTTTTCATTGGAATTCTCAAGTCCTGGAGTTTCGTTCTGTTACAAAAGTCGCGGTCGGTTCTTATTGTAGTTTATGCGGTATCATAAACGCGGATAGCACAATATACTTTGGCGGATATAAGTATATTGATTGCTCAAAATTCATAAATTTATTTTATTTTTCGGCTTCGAGCGGTTAGGGGCCGATTTATCGTTAAACACTCTACAGAGAAACTCAAATTATATTATATTGCGGTAGGACTACATATATTTTATTAGATTGCTCCCTTTATTTAGTATATATTTTGAACATACATACAAAACATACAGTAATTATTTTCGGTGCGGATATAATATTTTATTCATCAAGAAAATAAAATATTACATACATTTTTTTGTTTGAATTATTGATTTTTGTCTGTTGCTTAGAAACCAGGCAATTCGAAATCCGGTTTTTGTCAATAAAATTGACAACGGTGACAGCTAACATAAAACGTTTGATAGCTCGGCGGTGATTAGACCATTGGATGTTGAACGCGGGTTCAAATCCAGTTGATTTATTATTTTTTTGTTCGTTTGGCAATATTATTAAATAACGTAGTTTTTTATTGCTGGCTTATTGTTAATTTTTTGAGAGAGATTATATTTAATATTTTAATAGGTATATTTTGAAAATGCCTCCTAAAGGCCAACCTAAACTATTAAAGGTGAAGTATGATATTGCTTCATTAAATTTGGACAAACTCTATGAGCTCTCACAAATAGAGTTCATTTCGGAAGCGGAAAAAAATGAATTTAAAGTAAGGTATGCGGATTTGGAAGATATATATACGGAGTTTACATCCAGTCATATTGAACTCCAGGCTAACCTGGAAGAAGGTGAGGATTTAGAAGGGTTTACGAAAAAATATGTAGCATACAATCAAAAATATTATGATGTAAAACGAAAGTTTTTAGAGTTGTTTCCGGAGGGTAGCTGTCAGTCTTCTGAATATGGTACTGCTTCCTCAATGGATAAGCCAAGGGGCAAGCGGGCCCTCTTGCCAAGAGTTCAGCTTTCGACTTTTTCGGGTAAAATAGAAGAATTTGTATCTTTCATGGATTTGTTTGAGTCGTTGGTTGGAAAAGACCCAACATTATCAAACACTGAAAGGCTATATTATTTACTTGGGTCTCTTTCCGGGGAACCAAAAATACTGACAAGACACTTGTCTATTACTGCGGACAATTATTCAATTGCTTTAGATATTTTGAAAGCTCAATATGGCAATACAAGATTATTAGCGGATAAACTATTACATAATTTATTGTGTACTACTAGGGTCACAAAGAATTATTCATCTTTGAAACCTTTTCTTAATACTATCATAGAGAATACTAAGGGATTGGAAAAGATGAAATTTCCAGTTTCGGCATGGTCTTATCTTTTATTTTACATACATTTTCAAAAGCTTGATACTAGCCTGAAAAAACGGTTTGAAGCTAAAGTAATTGATAAAGAGTTACCTAGTTTTTCTGATCTGATTCAGTTTTTAGAAAATGAGGTTAGAATATTGGAATCTAGTGGTGAAAGTTTCGGTGGTAAAGATGGTACAATGAGTTCACGGGCACACCATGTAACATCAATAACTGAATCAATAGGATGTTTATTTTGTAAACGGGGGAGCCATCATTTATCAAAATGCGAACAGTTTTTAGCTTTGACTCCACGTAAACGCAAAGATCATATAAAAGAATTTCGGCTTTGCTTTAGATGTTTAGGAAAGCACAGTATTAATGAATGCCCGTCGAGTTGGACGTGTTTTAAATGCAAATCCACTAAGCACCATTATCTTATTCATTTTGATTTGCCGGTGGCGGCTGCGACTAGGGGGGTGTCCGGGGTTCCATCAGCGGTCGGGGAATCTCGCACACATAATGCGGCCTCAAGTCGGTCAGGCGCATCGGGAGTTGATCCAAGCCACGCATCTGAAACCGGTAGTAGATGGCGGCGCGGCTTTAACTGCATTCAACAGAAGGAAGGGTTTAGGTGGGTATCGGCGGACTGTGCTTCTAGCGACGGCTATAGTGCGTGTTATGGATAGATGCGGTCAATTTCATGAAGTTCGCGCACTATTAGATGGGGGGAGTCAAAGTACTTTTATCACTGAACATTGTGCTATCAGGCTTAATTTAAAACGATTTAAGTCAGATATTGTCTCCGTTTCGGGATTAGGGGGAAGGCCAGTAAGTGATTGTAAAGGAGGGGTGAATTTAGTTTTATGTCCTAGGTTTTCGGAAAATCCTAGACTGGTTACAAATGCTGTAGTATTGAATAATATAACCCACAACTTACCAGCTGAAACGCTATCTGAGAATTTGGCGACATGGTATAGAGGTATTAATTTAGCAGATGATCAGTTTTATGTTAGTCGACATGTAGATATATTAATAGGTGCGGATCTCATGTGCGAAATAATGATAGGCGGTTGTGTAAAAATCAATGATTATTTACCGTCCGCAATGAAAACTATATTCGGATATGTAATAATGGGCCCGGTAACCTATGCAGCTCCTCAGATTATTGGTAATCGGTCTCAACAATTATTCTCGGCGCATGTCACCACAGATCAAATTTTAGAGAAATTTTGGGAGGTGGAAGACATTCCAGATAAAATTGTAATTAACCCTAAAGATGTTGAATGTGAAAAGAATTTTAGGGAAACTCATCTTCGGCAGGATGAGACTGGTAGATTCATGGTGCGGTTGCCATTTTTAGAGGATAGACCGGAATTGGGTGACTCTATTTTAATAGCTAAGAAGCGGTTCATGTCAATGGAAAGGCGATTACTTTTGAACGCACCATTGCGTGAGAAGTATATTCAATTTATGCGGGATTATGAACGTATGGGGCATATATCTGTCTGTGACCGGGAACCAGACGATTATGCAGAAAGAATCGGTTATGTAATACCTCACCACGGTATTTTTAAAGCGGGCTTTGGGCTGGATAGCACCAGTGCTATCTTAGTGTAAGGTTCTTATGCAGCGGCTTTGGAGGGTAAGTTCATCGTGGGATGAAACTCCACCACCGGATGTGGTAGCGGAATGGTCTGGTATTGTAGCTGATTTACTTAAGATCGAAAACATTCTATTGAGCATTTTGCATTAACCACAAAGAAAATTTGTTCTTTGCACGGTTTTTCTGATGCTTCTGAAAACGGATATAGCGCGGTTGTATATCTTGGATCGGTAGACGTTAATAACATTGAAATGTTTGAAGGGAATCGGGTATCCCAAATAGTAGATTGCGGATTAGAATTAAAATGGCGGCATGTACTATCACAAATTAACCCTGCTGACGTGGCAAGTCGGGGTTGTGTATTTCATACGGTGCAAACGGATTTTGCAGGTCCATTTTCAATTAGAGCATCACATCTTAGAAATGCTAAGGTATTAAAGGCATATTTATGTGTATTTGTCTGCTCTGCAACGAAAGCAGTGCATTTAGAGGTTGTTAGTGATTTAACGGTAGAGGCATTTACAGCCGCTCTGATGAGATTCACAGCACGGCGTGGACTTCCGAGCGTGATACGTTCTGATAACGGTACTAATTATGTAGGGACAAACAAACACCTTCATGAGGTTAATAAATATCTATTAAATAGAGAAGTTGCGGATAGTCTCATGAATGTCGCAGCCAAAAGCGGTATAACTTGGCTGTTCAACATTCCTGGGGCGCCTCATTTTGGGGGTTTATTTGAAGCGGCGGTTAAATCTGCTAAAACATTAATCAAACGGATGATCGGGGAGCAGATTTTAACCTACGAAGAACTGACCACAGTGTTTACAAGAGTTGAAGCGGTTCTTAACTCTCGACCACTGTGTCCTTTATCAAATGATCCTAGTGATCTTGAAGTGCTGACACCAGCACATTTTTTGGTTGGCAAGCCTTTACTGTCTGTACCAGAGTATAATTTGGAGGACGTAACTAATACACGTTTAGGTCGTTTTAAGTTAGTTCAGGCTATAGCTCAAAGATTTTGGAGGCAGTGGAGTGACCGGTACCTACACTGTCTACAAAATAGGAATAAATGGACAACACCGAAGGATCCGCCAAAGGTGGGTGATCTTGTGTTGATTAAAGAAGAAAATATTTCTGCTCTTAAGTGGAGACGCGGACGGGTTATAGATTTATTACCTGGAAAAGATGGGGTTGTCAGAGCTGTCAGACTTAAAACTCTCTCAGGGAATTTTATGAGGCCAGTTGTAAAAATAGCAAGACTGCCTCTGGACTAAATCCAGGAATAACGTTTCATTTTAGTTGATATTTTTTATTTTGCGGCGCGGTATATTATTATGCGGCAATTCAAACAGAAGTTTTGTTGTTTTGTTTTCCTTTTGATAAAGGCTTTAGCCTTTCTCGGGCGGGGGTATGTTTAATATTTACACACCTTACATTTTAATACAAAATATTATTTTATATATTTATTACAAACCTTTTTAATATGGGGAAAAGAGGTTTATACTAACACGGAATACGAATATTTGAAAAAAGAGAAATGAAAGTAGTTGACAAGTTGGCGTCAATTATTATCGCAATAAGAACCAAGAAGAAAGGAGCAGAAAAACTATAAAATATCAGCGGCTCTGAATCATATTAAAGAATTTATATATACACATCCAGGAGATGTAATTATTGGACTGCTAACCTTTCCACGGGTTTAAGGGTGAGCTTAGTTAATATATATATATTATATTTTATTTTTAAGACTTTTATTCACAGGAACGAGACGCCAGGGCTGAATTCCAAATCGCGGAGTAATATTTAACAATCATCATCATCATCATCAGCCATAGGACGTCCACTGCTGAACATAGGCCTCCCCCAAAGATTTCCAGATCGACCTGTTTCCATCATCCAACACCGAGTATTAAAATTAAAAAAATCTTTTATGTGATTACGTAACATATTCTCTAGGGTTAAAACGAAATGAAATTAAGTTTCATATCCTGAAAGCTTTTAGTGTGATTCAAAAGTTTCCGCCGCGCCCATACCAGTTTGCTTAGAGGAAAAACTTTAGTATACAGTACTACCTCTATAATAATATATAAAATACACCCAACAGTCACACACCTAGTCCCGACCCCACACTAAGTATAACCCGTATCGTGGGTGTCAGACTATGAGAGACTTTCAGTCTCACAACACCCAGACTTGAAACAAATATCTGTGCGCCACACAAACATTTGTCACAATGCGGGAATCGAACCCGCGGCCTCTCGCTTCACAGTCGGCTACTCGCCCACTGCACCACGGAGGCTGTCAGTCAACTAAGAGTCGAATTTTATTCTGAAGAATAGATTTGTTGCTTTTACATATGTTTTGAAAGGAAGAAAAGAAAATTATTACATGCGTTAAAAAGAATCAAATCGATTTACAAGTTTTTTTTTCACTTAGATACTACTTTTAACAACAATAATGTGCAAGACGTGTCTTTATATCATCAATCTTTTGAAATCTCCTACAATATGTTTATTTGTATTTTAAGACTCCTTTCTGATTTTTGCTCACTAATTTTGATCCTCATAGAGACTTGAAGCCAGTGAGAAGTAAGACCAAGTTGTGCTTAGTACCTGAAAGACAAAATAAAAGGTTGATACCAAAATGACAGTTGATACCAGAGACTGCCACACGAGCAGATGGGTCACCTGATGGTAAGTGATCTCCACCGCCCATAGACACCCAAGACACAAAAGGAATCATGGGTGCGTTGTCAAGTTAAAAGGAAGAAATGGAAGGGAAGGGAAAAGGAAATTGAAAAGGTGTAACGTTGCGTAATTTGGGGAGGGAAAAACCGGAAATCTCACTTACCGAACGAAACGCGACAGCAAGCTGCCACTTTACGTTGATTTTCTGTGAGACAGTGGTATCAAACCGGTCGAGCCGGCCCATTCATGCTATAGACGTTACTGTCTACAGCATGATTCTACCACTCAAAAAAATGTGGGTGTTCTAGTTCTTTAGTTCGCCTGTGCTTACCCCTTTGGGGATACAGGCGTAAGACTATGTATATATGATACCAAAAAAGGAGACCGACTTCAAAAAAGGCGAAGGTCCTCAATTCATCTGTATTTTTTTATGTTACGTGATATCTCCGCCAAATGCGGACCGATTTTTAAGATTATTTTTGTGTTCGATAGAGCTGATTCCAAGGGTGGTTAATAAATTGGTGACGATTGGCTAACTTCTGAAGTCAGTGCGTTAATTAAAGTTGTGATTATACAGCGTTTCAAATCGATAATAATAAACGCCAAGTCACGTCTTTTGCATATCATCATCATCATCATCATCATCAGCCAGGACGTCCACTGCTGAACATAGGCCTCCCCCAAAGATTTCCAGATCGACCTGTTGGAAGCAGCCTGCATCCAGCGACTTCCTGCAACCTTTATCAGGTCGTCGGTCCATCTTGTGGGTATGTTTTTGCATAGCTATGTCATTATTATTGTGGTACAATGTTCATCTGAGAATACAGCCTTCTAATCTCCAAAGCCGTACGGAATCCCTGAGCGACAAATTAAAATCAGAGCATGGATTTTGTAACTTAGGTATTTTAGTTAAACGAAAATTAATCATGGATTAGGAAATTATTGATTAATCCATTAAGGACAACTTGCAGCACTTTGATTAATCTTGATTTATCCCAAATTTCTTTTTGAAATATAAAAATGCATTGTAAGACTAACTCTAGATTAGTAATGGCGCTGCAGCCTGCAAGTTGCCTTAAGTAATTAGGGCGCCTGGGGGGCGTGGTTGTATTGTGTGTGCAGTACGACTACCATCCTGAGTTCTCGGGTTCGATCCCCGGGAGCTTAAGTTAGGATTTATAATTAATATCAGTTCGGTGTCTGGAGTTTGTGCCCAATATGGCCATAGGCTTTCCCTCCTATCACATTTGGGACGGAAATGAGCTCGGTGAAATGTAGGTATTCTAGTTCTCTATTTCGCCTCTACCTACCCCTTCGATACAGGCGTAAGACAATGTATAAATTTGGTTTAAGAAGACAAATAGGATAGTTTATGTAAAAAAGAAACATGTAACGACATCTCTTGGCATACCCACGAAATACTGGTACGGAACTGTATAATAATAATTTATTTCACAAAAATCAGTGGTTACAAACAATAAAAACACCTGATGTCCTAGCTAGGTCACAGAGTAACCTGTATTAAGGACCATCAGCCCATATTCCCTAGGGTATATCATAAATCACTGACAGTGTTATTAGACTAAAATATATAATTAATGTTTAAAATAAAGACGAGATAGAAAACTTGCGATAGTATGTTGTGTGTGTGCGTGTGTGTATGTGTATGTATGTGTGTAGGTGATGTATATTTACATATACAAGTTACATATACATTTTGAACGGGGTATCAGCTTCAACCAGTTTTTAAATGGACAAATAAAGTAGGTATATTTAAGTTTAACAAGTAATATTGCTTCTAGAAATTTTATAGCTAGTGACTTTTTTTTCAACCTGCCCATATCCCACCTTAATATGGGGTCGGCGCAACACACTGTTTCAAGTATGTTGCAGAGATGATTTGGATTAGTTTTTACGACCGGCCGCCTGCCTAACGTCAATCCCCTATAAGGGATTCAGTCCCGGGCAAATTAAATTAGAAAATTAGCTTTGCCCGACCTGGGAATCGAACCCAGGACCTCTCGATCCGCAGCCTATACATGCTGTCACTAGACTAAAGAGGCGAATAGTGACTTATATGAACAAAATTGTTTACCTTTCATACATACATACATACATAAGCTCACGCCTGTATCCTCGAAGGGGTAGGCAGAGGCACCCTAGCGAACTAGAACACCCACATTTCGCCGAGCTTAGTTCCGTCCCAGATGTGACAGGGGGCGAGCCTATCGCCATATCGGGCACAAATTCCAGACTCCGGGCGATGGAAAAATCCAATATCACTTTGCCCGACCCGGGGATCGAACCCGAGACTTCAGGACGGTAGACGTACCGAAATACAACCACTCCACCGACCTTACCTTACCTTTTATGAACTTCGATATCTCATTTTGAATCAATATTTGTTCTTCTAACTCAATCAATATAATGTTTCGTGTTGAGCACATCTTAAATATTCCAACTTTCGTTTTGATTAACAAACAAATTTTAATTAAACCCTTGAATTACAAGTTTTCGATGTATCTTGCTTGTTTGACAAGTTTTGTTGTCCGAACTTTGCTATTGTCCCGAAGTTTTGGAAATTTTGGAACCAAATATTTTTTTTTTTTTTTTTTTAGACTGCCTCGGTGGCGTGGGTATATTTCGGTACGACTGCCGTCCTGCCGTCTCGGGTTCGATTCCCGGGTCGGGCAAAGTGATTTGGATTTTTCCATATCAGCCTGGAGTCTGGAATTTGTGCCCGATATGGCGTTAGGCTCGCCCCCTATCACATCTGAGACGGAACTAAGCTCGGCGAAATGTGGGTGTACTAGTTGGCTAGCGCGCCTCTGCCTACCCCTTCGGGCATACAGGCATGAGCTTATGTATGTAATTTTATTTTTTATATACTTACCCGATGACAACAAAGATAAACATGATGTTAGTCTTTACATGTGTGCTACAACTGATTCTAAAATTAATCATTTTAAAAACTTAACGGTCCGCTTTTGAAATTTTAACGATCCTGACTAAATTTATAGGGGACCTCTGAAATAAGCTCTATCGAATCCAAAAAGAATTTTGAAATTGGTGGAGATATCGCGTTACACATTAAAAAAAAAGCGGTGAATGTTATGTTATGTTATAGTCCCATATAAATTAGGTAACGATTGGATTTGAAGTTGGTCTGTTAAGTTTTTAAACTTGTGATTATTGAACAGATATATGCAAGCATAGACTCACGCATGAATCCCCGAAGGGGTAGGCAGAGGCGCATTAGCGAACTAGAACACCCACATTTCGCCGAGCTTAGTTCCGCCCTAGATGTGATAGGGAAGGAGCTTATCACCATATCGGGCACAAATTCCTGACTCCAGGCTTATACTGAAAAATCCAGTATCACTGGCCGACCGGGGATCGAACCCGAGACCTCAGAATAATAGTCTTATCGTGCAAGTAATAATACTACGCCACCAAGGCAGTACGAAACAGTAAATTTTTCAATAAATAACTTTTTTTTTATAGCAGAGACTGGCAAACGAACAGACGGGTCACCTGATAGTAAGTGATCTCCACCGCCCATAGACACCCAAGACACAATAAGAATCATCCTAAAATATCATCAACCTAAAAAGAGGAAATGGAAGGGGAGGGCAAACGGATAGGGAAAGGGAGGAGGGGAAATGGGCCACCGGAAATCTCACTCTCCGAACGAAACGCGACAGCAAGCTGCCAATTTACGTCAGTTTTCTGTGATACAGTGGTATCAAACCGGTCGAGCCGACCCATTCGTGCTGTAGACGAAACTGTCTACAGCATGGCTCTACCACTCCACTTTTGTCTAAGGGCTAATCTTTTGCTTTGATGTTTAATACTCACCGTAGTAAAAATGTGCAAAGCAACTGCATTGTATTTCATTGAAGTAAGACAGCATGGCTTTTGAGCCCTGTAAATAAAATCTATTTAGGTACATATTAGTAGACGTCCAGTCGCCTCCTTGGTCTAGTGGCAACGTATATGGGCTGGGAACCGGAAGGTCCTGGGTTCGATCCCCAGGTTGGGCGTGGTGTTTTTCTCACACTATTTTCCTGGGACTGGATCGACGTCAGTCAGATAGCCGGTCTTAAAAACTAAGCCAAATTCAGCAGACAGCCTCCGTGGCGCAGCGGGCGAGTAACCGGCTGTGAAGCAAGAGGCCGCGTGTTCGATTCCCGCATTCAGACAGATGTTTATGTGGCCCACAGATATTTGTTTCAAGTCTGGGTTTTGTGAGACCGAAAGTCTCTCACAGTTTCAGATACCCAAGAAACAGGTTATACCTAATGTGGGGTCAGGATTAGGTCTATGACTATTGGGCGTATTTATTTATTCTTTTTCAAATCTATTACATAATTTTAATATTTCAATATTTTCTGTGCTATATTTTAGATGACGTAAACATATAAAATTAATTTTAAAATATATCAAGTGCCCAATTCTGCGTGGATAATACTTACCTCCGGATAATCATCCATATTGACTTCTGATATTCCTTGTCGTTTAAGTACCACAGATTATGATAAGCTGACGATGCTATACCGGTACTCTGCAATAGCAAAACAGTATCCTCAGTATGAATTCACGCAATAACGAAATTGGCGATAGACTCGCTCTCTATCACGACTGGGACGGAATTAAACTCGGCGAAATGTGGGTGTTCTAATTCGGCAAATTCTAGTTCGCTGGTGTGCTTCTGTCTACTCCTTCGGGGATACAGGCGTGAGCTTCTTTTCGGCCGACTTTCCAAAAAGGAGGAGGTCCTCAATTCGTCGGTATTTTTTTATTTTTTTATATATGTTACTCGATATCTCCGCCAAATGTGGACTGATTTTCAAAATTCTTTTTGTGTTCGTTAGAGCTTATTTCAAGGGTAGTCCCATATAAATTTGGTCACGATTGGTAAATTGGAAGTCGGTCAGTTAAGTTTTTAAACTTGTGATTATATGTGTTTATTTTTTGTTAAAATTAATATGGTGGCCTTTGTAGCGCAGAGAGCTGGAAGCCGGCTGTGGAGCTAGAGGCTGCGAGTTCGATTCCCACACGGAGACAAATGTCTGTGTGGTTCACAAATACTTGTTTTGAGTCTAGGTGTTGTGTGGAAAGTCTCTCGCAGTGATACCCACGACACAAGACTTGTATCATAATGTAGGGTTAGGACTATGTGTGACTGTTAGATGCTATTTATTTATTTTATCTGTTTTACGCTTAAGATGTAATGTAAAAATGATTACCGAATCTATTAATAGCTGTGCGTAATAGCACAAATTAAAAATTGGCAGTATTAATGCTACAACTGCCATGAAATTGTTGGCCACGTCGACGGGTCCTCGAGCCACCTGCAATAAAACGTAGATTCAGTAGACCTATGTTCACCCATGATTCTATTTTTGTCTTGGGTGTATGGTTGGAGATCACCATCAGGTGAAGCACCTGCTCGTTCGCCGGTCTCTGCTATAAAAATACAGACGAATTGATACTTCCCTCTTTTGAAATCGGTCGATTAGTCGACACACTTGATTATCCTGGAACGTCAATATGTACCAACACAGATTTTAAAGGTAATTCGAATAACACGCGTATATAATCTGGTTCGTAATTTATACCCGACATGACCAGAGGCCAATATATATACATCATCAGCCATAGGACGTCCACTGCTGGACATAGGCGTCCCCCAATAATTCCCAGATCGACCAGTTGGAAGCGGCCTTGCATCTTGCATCCAGCGACTTCCTGCGACCTTTATCAGGTCGTTTGTCCATCTAACAGACATACACACATACTTAAAAACTCACACCTGTATGCCCTAGGGGTAGGCAAAGACAATTGAGCGCGACAAGATACGTTCCTGACACATATCTTTTGCCTCTACCACATTCATGCATCGTTTCATATATTTCCGCCGGTTGAGGGTACTCTGAACTTGCCCTGTACATAGGCGATCGCTTATTTGATTCATATAGGATAGCGTCGGGTGCAGTCTTCAGGCCAATATAATGGGACAGAATAATCCCAGCGAACCGTGGTTGCGCTAATTGCATCTCTGGTTACCTGCCTCGAGGAAGCAGCTCAGCTCATAGATACAGCAACATAATATTATAATTACGGGCTGTAAGGCTCGGTATCTTACATACAATTACTGTTGAACATTCCTAATTTATCATAACTTCAGGCAGTGCAGTTCATATAATTAATGAGACACTGTCTGCTTTGACAATTACATAATTAAAGAAAAAGTACAAAACACCTTACCTAAAATAGTTTTTTTTTATAGCAGAAACTGGTAAACGAACAGATGGGTCACCTGATGGTAAGTGACCTCCACCACCCATAGACACCCAAGACACAAAAATAATCATGGAGCCAATCTAAAAGGAAGGAATGGAAGGGAAGGGAAAAGGGAATGGGAAATGGAGGGGGAAAGAAGCCACCGGAAATCTCAATCCGAACGAAACGCGACAGCAAGCTGCCATTTTACGTCGGTTTTCTGTGAGACAGTGGTATCAAACCGGTCGGGCCGACCCATTCGTGCTGTAGACATTACTGTCTAGAACGTGGTTCTACCACTCTACATTTTAAATATAGAGGTAGTAGAGCTCGACTTATATTTTAAAACGACACAGGGATGATTATGATTATAATGAAGCAAGAATTGAAGAAAATAATTAGTGTCTACCCTAATCTGAATGAATGTGCACGTCACTGACTTGAGGCCTCATCTATGAAGTAGAAGGCAGGCCATTTAGTTTAAAATAAGAATAAGGAATGGACGGCGAAAGATAGTTAGTAAATACACGTACTTGCCTTGGCTTTATCGCCACGTTACGAGTGACTTTTTGTATTGACATTAGACCGGAGGGTCCTGGGTTCGAATAGAAGTCGGGAAAAACGTATCTGATACGATTATTATAGGACTTGATCCGTCGGAAGGCGTTGACGTAAAGCGCAATATACCCCAAACTTACTGACCCGCCGACACAATTCGGTGACCTATAATTTTTCCGACTTGCAAGTACTGAAGCCGCCAACAAGCCCGTCGACAAAAGTTGCCGACATAAACCGGTGGGGGGGGGGGGTACAGCTTTGCATACGAAGTCGCGAACAAAAGCTAGTAAATAAAAAAATAGGAGTACTTACTTTAGCAGCGAACGAGAAGAAGCACACAGTGATTGTCACCAAGGACATATTGACGAATATCATTTTATTAAATATCCCATCCAGTTGTTCTGAGAATCTGTACATGAAAAGATTTACAAAAAATAATATCATTCCAAATTCCATGAAAATCCACTCAGAAATACTTAATACCGAGAAGGTTTTCAAAAAAAGACGGCTGGGTATTAACAAAAATATGAGTAACGAATAATTGGGTACTTGACTTCTTCTTCTTCTTTTAAAAATAATGGCTTCCACACATATGCGGTGATTTAGCCAATGTCAAGGTAAATAGAGCAATTATGTTTTCACTATATTAAGAAATAGTATGGTGAGAGAGCAGTGTGGTTTGAAAGAGGAAATAGTAACGAAGATCGAGAAAGGAATATTGCGGTGGTTTGGGCATGTAGAGAGGATGGATGAAAGGAGGTTGACAAAGCAAATATATATGGCAAGCGTGAATGGTAGAGTTGGAAGGGGAAGACCTCATCGAACTTTCTCTGACCAAGTCAGAGATATACTCGAGAAAGGTCAAGTTAAAAGTACCCTAAACCGTCGTGCATGCATGAAGAATGTAATGAGACTGAATGAGGCGAAAGAGGTATGTAAGGATCGTAGCAAGTGGAAATCCGTTGTCTCTGCCTACCCCTATGGGAAAAAGGCGTGAGTCTATGTATGTATGTATGTTTTCACAATGTTTTCACAATGACCATGAGACCCAGATGTGGATGATTTCAAGGCCTTGCTGGGATTATGACGGTAATTCCTTCCAGTCCAGTGCCCCTCAGATGACCTTCACTCGGCGAATCGACCGAACAAAGCCAACCAACGCACCAAGCAAATGTCATCGAAGATCACCGGTTAAAAATTTTCCACATTATACTGTCCATCTTCACTGAAGTTTGATGCATTAAACCACAACACTTAAAACCAACAAACACAGCTCTAGAGAATAATATGAAATAATTTTAACAAGCGACGCCCACCCTGTCAGACTTCCCGTCAAAATCCCTGGGTACTTGACTATTTTTTTTTAATAAATTTTATATAAAACTGACGCCATTTAAAATATAACACTGAAAGGATTATTAAAATATTCTCAAAAATAAAGAATAAATAAATAAAGGAGTCTGGAATTTGTGCCCGATATGGCGATAGGCTCGCCCCCTATCACATCTGGGACGGAACTAAGCTTGGCGAAATGTGGGTGTTCTAGTTCGCTAGTGCGCCTCTGCCTACCCCTTCGGGGATACAGGCGTGAGCTTATGTTATAAAGAAGTTATAAGCATTTAAATTTGGTGTAACCTTCAAACTGCGGAAAAGAGAAGTACCAGTAAAATCACGTCAGGGCCATAACGGTACGTACGTTAGAAAGGAATAGCAAGATATCCCCACTACATACCCACTCTTGTTCATAACAGAATAACTGACTCATTTTGCAACCAATTTCGATGCAGATTTTACAGAAGAGTTTCTTTTTTGTTTTATTTGCTAGTACATATAAAAATGTGTACAAAATCAAACATAGTTAAGTACCCAATTGCTTCAAAAACCTTTTACAAGTATGTAGGTAGGTGTGTAACAAATTCCAAAGACACTATTCTAGTGTTAGAAATTGGATATACACTGATAAGACAAATTAAACCTTAGCCCATCACTATAATAATTTATCTTTAGGCGAGGCCTATGTTCAGCAGTGGGCGTCCTTTGACCTATGATAAAGGAAGAATAAGGATTTGGCGTGATTACTAGACAATTAAATAAGCCTATTGTATGGAGAGAAACCAAAATGGCGACTTGGCGAACAAGATCCCAGCAATATAGCAGTTAGGGGTCTTCTTCACATTCCGAAATTAGTATAATTGTAAAAATACCGTATTTATAATAAAAAAAGTTGAAGTTTATTTTGTTAAAAAACTTAACGGACCAACTTCAAATCCGATCGTGACCAAATTTATATGGGAGCACCCTTGAAATAAGCTCTATCGAACACACAAAGAATTTTGAAGATCGGTCCACATTCGGCGGAAATATTGCGTAACATACATAAAAAAAAAAACATATGAATTGAGGACCTTCTCCTTTTTGGAAGTCAGTCGATGAATACGTATTTTTACTTTATTTAATTCTTATGACACGGTGACAACTTACATGTAAATAGTTCGCGAAACTAAAATGGCGGAACTGGCTTCAAAAAACGTATTATTCGTAGTTATGCAAAGTCCTTATTTTTCTTTCATGCCTATGACTAATGATGATGATTTACCTCCATTTTGTTTAAGTTTATAATTACGATGCCAATTAGTATCCGGGTTCTAGTCTCAAGCTAAGCAACGCGACTTTAAATAATAAGTGAATAAATAACATCCAACAGTCATATACATAGTCCTGACCCCACACTAAGATCGAGTCTTGTGTCGTCGGTATCAGGAACTACGAGAGACTTTCGGTCTCACAACACCCAGACCCGAAACAAATATATTATTATGTAGGCCATACAAACATTTGTCTCAATTGATCGAACCCGCGGCCTCTCGCTTCATAGCCGGCTACACGCCCGCTGCGCCACGGAGGCTGTCACTTTGCTAATACGCCGATATAACAATTAAGCCTATTCATTTCTATAACGTGCTTAAAAGA
The DNA here is from genome assembly GCA_036417725.1 of Clanis bilineata. NCBI lineage: Eukaryota > Metazoa > Arthropoda > Insecta > Lepidoptera > Sphingidae > Clanis > Clanis bilineata. The sequence continues at coordinate 14,169,424 of CM071154.1, read as the reverse complement.
GTCTTACGACGACACATTCAGTGAGATAAAGGCAAATAATATTGGGATAAAATCCGCTATATTCACAACAAAATCGATAATATAAACGTATATACATAACAGAATGTATAGGGCACACTCGCGAAGTAAACAGATCTTATAACAATAATTGAATTTGCCAGGTCTATATTGCATTGGCGAGATCAAAGGCGTCTCGCGCGCCATTTCCTTCCGTACCAATAGTATGTAAATATGTAAATATAGGAGTTGAGTTCGGCCGGAGGTTTCTTGGCAAGTAAATCGGATTTTGGGTTCTGTACCAAAATAGCAAAATCAAACCCTTGTAATTTAGCCATCAAAATTATATTGGATTTTTCCATATAAGCTCGGAGTGTGGAATTTGTGCCCGATATGGTCTTAGGCTTGCCCCCTATTATCTGGGACTGAACTAAGCTCAGCGAAATGTGGGTGTACTAGTTCGCTAGTGCGCCTCTGCCTACCTTATCAGGGATTTGGGGATACAGGCGTGAGCTTGTGTTATAATTTAGTAATTTCCGTTTATAAGTCTGTACAAGATTTACAATGCTTTATTGTTCCATAATTCAACATCATCATCATTATCATCAGCCAGAGGACGTGCACTTCTGGACATAGGGCTCCACCAACGACTATTTAATTCATCATCATCATCAGCCATAGGACGTCCACTGCTGAACTATTTAATTATTTTAATTTAATTTATTGCCTTCGTAAGCCAATACAAAAATTCAGCATCATCGTTTGATAAAGCAACGCTTGGAAATAAACTAGAAAATAACTCACTTGATTAATTGTTGATGTCTTATTATTATATCACGAAGTTCCATTTCATGCTTTCTCTTGTGTCCTTTTCCAACAGGTCTCGCATGAAGCAAATCCTCGCTCAATAGAAATAATTCAGTACTGAGATGTGAACAGAGTGTTATCATTAGAAACTCTGTGCCTAAATATGAGTAGACGATACGGAACACTGAAAATAAATAACATTTAACTGTACTAATAATATAATAATAATATACACCCAACAGTCACACACATAGTCCTGACCCCAGACTAGGTATGATGGATATCAGAAATTACGACAGACTTTCGGTCTCACAACACCCAGACCCGGAACAAATATCTATGGGCCACACAACATTTGTCTCAGTGCGGGAATTGAACCGGCGGCCTCTCGCTTCACAGCCGGCTGCTCTCTGTTAAATATACTAAATTAAATAAAACAAAATAAAGTTTATATGCACTCAATGACGTTTTAACAGCCACATATACATCTACGCTAATCTAAAGGGTCGTTGAACCTATTTAGAAAATAATTACATTTGCAACAAGCTTAAACATCTCTGAATGACATTTTCTTAAAAGACGCAAGGGAGCGGGCTTACGTGTAAAATCTAGTACATAATCATTATTGTATAGATGAATATCATACAACATATTAATATTATATAAAAAAACTTCTAAAAAGACTTTCGTAATTCTTTTACAATTTTATGTATGATAATCGGATTTGAATATTTTTTATATTCAGGAAAGCTCTTGAGGAAGAAGAAGAAGGAAGAGGAAAGTAGTCGGCTTTCACTTCTAAAATATTTATTCTTCGCCAATTATATTTTTAAGACTATACCTCTAATATTACTATCCATATATTTAAATAGCAAAGACTTACTGCTATAAGTTTCAAAGAGGTAGACAGCGATATACGTCGGCCAGTTTGCAGAAGAATTGAATGGGAAGGAGCAAGCAAACGGTAGGAGAAGTCCACATTCCTGGCCAAGGACGTATCTTCGAAATAATGTCTCAAATAATGGAGCGAGGATGTATTGCCAGGAACCTATTATATTCATCCAGTAGAAGGCTGAAAGTACAAGGATGTACACTTTACATTCACATAGAATAGTCTTGAGATATTACCATCTTCTTCAACAACATTTTTGTTTACTCTAAAGCTCAAACACTGGAATTAAATATTGACTTAAATGTTAATAAAAATACATACCTCTGTATAAAATAATAATAGTGAAAACTCCCGCAATGTGTGATGAATTGACAAGCACCTTTCTGAGCGCGCATTATTTCGTACTAAATGTACTGGTCAGAAGGCTAGCGACTCGCGTTTGAGTTCAGAACATGACAAAAGCTCACGCCTGTATCCCCGAAGGTTTAGGCAGAGAGGCGCACTAGCGAACTAGAACACCCACATTTTGCCGAGCTTAGTTCCGTCGCAGATGTGATAGGAGCGAGGATCGCCACAAGCCTATCGCCATATCAGGAACAAACAGACTCCGGGCTGATATGGAAAAATTAAATATCACTTTTCCCAACCCGGGGATCGAACCCGAGACCTTGGGATGATAGGTAGTCATAGAGAAATACATCTACGCCACCGAGACAGTCTTGAGTTCAGTTGATGTTATAATAGTGATAATGGGCTACCTTAATTGCAACAGTAATCTCGTAACAGCATGTAAAGTTTAGTTAGGTTTTGCATCAAACAGTTTTCAAGTGAAAGAGGCAACTATGTTTAAATTAAGTATATCTAATTTAATGCTAAACAAATCATTCTTAATAATGAAACTGAAATTTAACATCAAACACGACTTATCTATGGCATGAAACTTTAAACTTAACTTTACAACTGTCTTAAACAACTACATTAGTGTTCATTCTACGCCGCGAACATACCTCCGTAGCAAAAGTTTAGCTTCTTCAGCAGTAAATTCTTTTTGTTAAATTGCTTTGAAGTCAGGCTGTCCGTCCTCCACGTACTGCCAAGTTGGAGAACCAGCGAGCTGATGTCTGTCTTCTGAGATATTACTATCATCGCCTTTAATATTGCTAAAAACATACAAATGATATTTAATCATCACTTAATTTTCTTTTTTTATAGCAGAGATTGGCAAACGAGCAAATGGATCACCTGATGGTAAGTGATCTCCACCGCCCATAGACACCCAAGACACAAAAAGAATCATGGGTGCGTTGTCAACCTAAAAAGAAGGAATGGAAGGGAAAGGAAGGGGAAAGAGATTGGGAAAGGGAGGGGGGAAATGGGCCACCTTAAATCTCACTCACCGAACGAAACGTGACAGCAAGCTGCCACTTTACGTCGGGTTTCTGTGAGACAGTGGTATTTAACCGGTCGAGCCAGCCCATTCGTGCTGTAGACGTTACTGTCTACAGCGTGGCTCTACTACTCAAAAGTGAAGTCACTATTATGAAGTCAACGAAAATCTGAGAAGACAGAATAAATTATTAAAATTGTAACGTATTATAATAATTATACAAAATATTATATTGTATAGTAATGCAATATTCTAGAGCACAAGTATGTATGCCGTTTACTTTGTGATGGAAGAATTCGTTTTTTTTTTACCGAGGAATATAGTCGGACTTTGTGCATTTTTTTCAAGCAGCTGCTTATTTAGGAAGAGTACCGTGAAGTCTTGGGTTTATATTCTAGATCAGAAAACCACAATTAGCTTTGAAATTAAATTCCGAATATTACTCATTGGCTGTAGTGTTGATTGTTGAAAGTGACCGGTACGGCGATAAGCTTGAAAGCGCTACCTATCACATCAAGAGACAAATATGTACGAAGAAATATAAAAGCGGTAGTTAAACTTGCCTACCCCTTCGATGATACAGGCGTGAGCATGAGTATGTTTGTTCCTTCTGGAATGTGGGAAGTACCAAAACTCGTTTGTGCTTATCATGGATGTGAATACCGCTATGGTATTTTGAGTAAATATTTGCTGCACGGAAAAGCCTTAAATCTCGGGTTTTCAAAGCAATTATTCCGGTATTTTTGTATATGTGGAATGCTACGGTAGCGATGTGGGTTTACATATCGAATTATATTTGATGTTGCTTCAAAGTGTTGGCTACTTTATGTTTTTCCGCGGATTTAAAGTTATTTCATTTGTTATTATTATCAGTCCTTGTCACGCCTTGGATGCAAATAAGTTTGGTGAAGTTCAACCTCAGCCTACTCCTTTGCAAACGGAGGCATGAGCTTATTTTATATTTGCATATAAATATACCCTATCGCCTGATTGGTCTTGTAGAAACCTATACGGTCTATGAACAGAGAGGCCATGGGATCGCATCCAAATCCAAAAGCGGTTTTTCTATTACGATGTTCTTGTGACTAGATCCTCCAGACAAGGTTGACGTCACGTTAGTTGACTGATAAATTTATGCGTCAGGGAGACGGTTGTAAAAAAGTAAGTCGAACCTTTCTTTAACATGCTTGAAAAGGTGTTGCGCCACACACGTGGAAGTTGAATGAGGGTAGGTGGAAATAAAGTATCAAAAGAAAAAGTAACCAAAAACAGTGAACAAAAAGAAAGATTCAAAAGAACTAAGTAACCAAATCACGGAGCTAAATTTTAAGTTCATTAAAAGAACTGTTACTCACCTTGAGTACATACAATGTAAACTGGCAAAACATACGCCAATTCAAACACCTCCATCTGAGCTTTGAATATCTTCAAGGCATATGCAGTTAGGGACGAGTAGTAAATAACCACGCTTGTAATGATGTAGGAGTAACGCCAGTACTTCTTGAAGAATGAAGAGTTCTCATCGAAGAAGACTATATTGCACCTTTTGAGGAGATCAAAGCATGCTGACAGCGGCTTAAGGTAGTCTTGCCGTAGGTCAGAGATTTCCATTTCTGCTATTCTTTCTCTTATATTTATCACATTATTGTTGTCCCGTGCTGACAGAAGCTATCTAAAAAAACCGTGAATTAAGCGCTGACTAGACAAGGAAAATTTTTCGTACGTACTAGGTGATAATCACAAGTTTAAAAACTTAACGGACCGACTTCCAAACCGATCGTGACCAAATTTACATGGGACCACCCTTGAAATAAGCTCCTTCGAACACAAAAAGAATTTTGAAAATCGGTCCACATTTGGCGGAGATATCGCGTAACATACATTTAAAAAAAATACCGACGAATTGAGAACCTCCTCCTTTTTGGGAAGTCGGTCGAAAATATTGGCATGTCGTTCATTAGAATGACAGTAGTTTTATATATTATGATCTACTCAATTTCATGACTGATATCTCATGTTAAAGTGCATGTAAATGAGGCTTCAATATTTGAACATGATATAGAATTAAACGCTCTTAAATTTACCAGACTGATTTTTAAAATCAGTGAATACTAGCACGACCGTTCTCAACAAAATGTCTACGAAGTAATGGTGAAGACTTTATTTTAATTTTGACGTTTGAAAGAGAATATTTAATAAAATAAACTACACACTAACATAACATAACATTGCTCCTTCTATTATTACGTGGCAAATAACACACCTCATTCTAAAGAAGCGTTATTTCTCCCAACCCTTATTTTGTAAAAAAATTATAGAAAAGGTAATACCATATTGAATAAACAACTCATATTTTTCCTTTGACAAATTACAAGGGACATTTGGTTATTTGAATTTAAAGTAGATATTATATTTTGCTGCCGTTTCTCTTGCGATTTCATCTTATCAAGGTTTTTGAGAAATTTCTTTCGATTTCTATCTTGTTAATTACGACACTTTATTTATATTGTTTTCATGCATCTACGACTAATATTTTGGTAATCTCACTTAAATTTATATCTTTCTTCTTAATCGTTTGTTTCCTGAACTCTGCTGCTGGAATAGTGACTGAGTTCCTTTTTTTATTTAGACTTAGTCGAAGTTCGCTCTAGAGATCTCAGATCTCTTCGTGACAGGCCAGTAACCACGTTCGCAGAACAGTTGTAAACGAAAGCATTGAGACAATCTAGTAGATAGTGTAAAAATATAGTTCATACCTACATAAGAATTTACTCTTTATCTCATTTTTTACCCTGAACTCTTATTCTGCACAACCTGCCTCTTACAAAGAAGCACTAAACGCAGTTTATGTAAATATAAAGTTGTACATAAACATAATACAACATAAGCTCATGCCTGTATCACCGAAGGGGTAAGCAAAGGCGCGCTAGCGAATTAGAACACCCGCATTTCGCCGAACTTAGTTCCGTCCCAGATATAACAAGGGGCGATCACTATCACCCTATCGCCATATCGGGCAAAATTCCAGACTCCGGGCTAACATGGAAAAATACAATATAACTTTGCCCAACCCGGGGATCGAACCCGAGACCTCAGGAAATACAAGACGCCACCGAGGCAGTCGCTTCTCGGTCTTTTGGCTAAGATCAAAGTGTAGTAAAATCAAATAATTAGCGCAAAAATATAGTTCATACCTATTTACTCTTTATCTCATTTTTAACCCTTAACTCTTGTTCTACTAAACCTTTACAAAGAAGCACTAAAAGCGATTTACGTAAACATAAAGTTGTATCAAGAATAAAACCGCAAGTAACAATATTTCACCATCCCACCCACCAATTCCGCTAAAACGTAACGCCTATAACGTTTATTCCCAACGTAAAAAAAAAACTCTTTTCAAACCATACCAAGACAATAAACCTCAATAATGTATTTTACGTCATAAAACAATAACTGTTGGCATCATGTGAATGGTGGAGGCATCCGCAATCGGGGTGTTACACCACCAGTTTACGATGACACCTCATTATAGAAAGAAATAAATAACATCTCCTTGGTATTTGCATCGTGTAGTGGCAATCAGGGGGTAAAGTTACGCTGGATGTCATGGTAATATTGCAGCAAGGAAATAAAAACAAAGGGGCGGTGGTTTGGTACAAGATGTTAGGTGTAGCGATTATTTCGACCGACTTAAAAAAAGAGGTCCTCAATTCGTCTGTATTTTTTATGTATGTGACGCGATATCTCCGCCAATGTGGACCGATCTTCAAAATTATTTTTGTGTTCTATAGAGCTTATGTCAAGGGTCCATATAAATTTGGTCACGATCGAATTTGAAGTCAGTCTGTTAAGTTTTTAGTTAAGTGATTATTATTTATTTAGACTGGAAAACAGCACGAAACTTGGGATCCAAAAGTTGTGACCTCATGGTCATAAGTTACTCAGTCGTAATAATGTTTAGATAATAAGATTGTCTTATGTGATTCTTGGACATTCATAGAACATTCTAGGGTGTCAATTGTAATAAGCGCCCTCACATTGTAATAATTTAGATTGCATTACGGACGTTTCATTTGTTTGTATAGAAACTTGCTTGTTTGCTTGCTCTATTGTAGAGGTATATACTGATTTCTTAAGTTTACGCGAATGTTATACATTGAAATAACCTCACCCGTGTGACCCGTGACCACGAAGACTGCAAAGCCTTTGAAAAGTCTGGCATAAAAATTAAAACAAATCGTGATAGAATCCGTAAAAATAGTTTTATTTCAATATAAAGTAATAAGTAATAGAGTAACAATATAATTGTAAGTACAGTAAAGTCCAACATATGATAAAAAGAAAGACTGCCTGGGTGGCTTATGATATTGCAGATCTAATGCGCTACGACTATCGTCCTGAGGTTTTAGGTTAGATTTCCGGACTAGATAAAGGGATGTAGGATTTTTTTACCCCCGACCCAAAAAGAGGGGTTTTATAAGTTTTACGTGTGTATCTGTATGTCTGTCTGTGGCTCATAAATTGATTTTCATTTAGATTTTTTGTTAGAAAGTTGACTTGTTCAAGTATCTTTAGGCATAATTCAAGAAAATCTGTTGACCGTTTTGAAGATTAGAATTTCATTATCTCAGATTCGGAGTATTCTATTTCTCTGAGATCTGTCATATAGAATAACCAAAGTAATGCTTTATATGTGGCATTATTTAACAATGACCTTGAACTACTTCAATTATAAATTAGTAAACCTTGATATTGTCTTAGAAGGCCTAATTTTCAACATATTGCCTTGTCACTTCTCATTAAAGTCATCTTTGATGTAAATATAACGTCTAGTCAAAACAATTAGTTCATTATGTTATTGTACAACGTTGCCGCCCCCTCTAAATATTATTAAAACATTTTATCTATGTTACATAATATGAGCTGAGAATTGAGTGGGTGGTGTAGCTATAAGTAGAAAATCGACATAGTATATATCCGTTCCAAAATTTGGGCGAGGGTCTTAATGTAAACATAACTTTATGTAGTTATTTATTACAAAAATGGCTCGTACTAAGTCGAAGTCCAATTTAAGGCTGAGATCTATAGAGCGAACTTCTACTAAGTCTAAGTCAAAGTCACAAACTCAGGGGGATTTGTAATTGTTAAATCGAACTTTGACTTAGTCCGAGTCATTTTTTTACAAGATAAACAGACTGACAGACAGACTAAGCAAAGATTTTCTTGTAAAATATGACTCGGACTTAGTAAAAATCCTCATCGAGTTCGTGACTTTGACTTAGACTTAGTCGAAGTTCGCTCTATAGATCTAAGCCTAAGAATTCAAAACCGTTACTGAGTTTGTTTCTTTCACTCAGACTTAGTCGAAGTTCGCTCTATAGATCACAGTCTTGGATTATCTCTTGGTGATGTATTCTTTTTCTTCTCACTTAGTGTATCAAAAATTAGCGTATCGCCATTTTGAGACTTTCTAAGAGTTATAATTTAATCTAACCACCCAAACGAAACAGTCTGCAACATCTACCAAGTACTATATCATGTAAAAACATAATAGGTATAATTAAGATCCGGATTCAAGGACCAAATTTTATAAACCTAGTGCTAAAAGTAACATTTTGGTACTTGGAGTCAGATTCAAATTATAAACAAAAATTTAAAACTTAAAAACCGAAATATCTAAGTGTTCTGGATCTAGACCTATTTTTATATGGGACCACCCTTGGCACTAGCTACAGCGAATACAAAAATATGAAAATTGGTCTACATTTTCCAGATATATCGAATAACATACATAAAATACCGACAAATTAAGAAAACGGACGAGTTCTTTTAAAATCGGTACAAATTGAGAAAAAGGACGTGGACTATAAAAACAATGCACTTCCCATAAATCGCCAATCCCAACAATTTGGACAGCACCCGACTCCGTTGTTCCTATGTATTCAGATAAAATCCGCGAACTCCGCAGCTTTCAAATGGTTATCATTAAATCTGACGTAGTAACACAACTTTGGCATCAAAATACCCACGTTCTCAACCGTAAAATGGAAAGGAGTTGTTCTTTATCTTTTTTACCCTGACACAGCAAAGTGACTACAGTGCATCTGGTAAGTACAGTCTTCTTCTACCTATCCTTATCCCACCTCAATTTGGGGTCGGCTTTACATAACTTTTAAGGATATTGCTGAAAGGTTTAGCTTAGTTTTTACGACCTGCAGTCCATCTGACGTCAATATCCTCTGGCAGATCTTGTAAATAAAACACGATTTTTTCCAACCTGAGATTAGAACCCGAGACTCGCCAATCTACAGATCATAATTATTATACCGGATGTTTAATAAAGTTCGTACCAATAACAATACCACATACAGGGAGAAGATTTTAAGCGTAATGATAAAGGTTAAAAATTAAAAATTGAACTTTTTTTTTTATATCAGTTATTAAACATGAGGGTTCTAAAATCGGAATGCGACATGTAAATCGTGGTAATCATCATAGGAATGGCTTTGTGTAGATTAAAATATTGAATTATTCCATAGGGTGCTGGTGGTAGGATATTCGTATCCGACCGGATCGCGACCACGACCGCGTGTGGTTCGCATTTCAGGATCAGCCAGTGTACTTCCGGTTCTCTCGAGGGGTTTGCGGCATGACTTGATGGTTGGTTGGAGCGGGTATGGGGTTATTCCTGTATCTGCATCGATCATCCGCATGTCTTGTCGCAAGCCCCTCGATTTTCTTCTTCCCTCTTCGGATTCGGAGTGTGAAAAAGCATAAATAGGCCGGCATGATTCTGACGACCACTGATAAACCCATTGTTTGTCAGTGATCGCTAGTTTTTTTGGATTGCACTATGCTTACCATCAGGTGCAGTGTAGTCACTTTGCCGTGCCCGGATAAAAAAGGGTGGTTTGCAAATACTACAGCTGCAAAGACTTCTATGTATTTACTAGACAAGCTGTTTCGAAGTAAAAATGTGGCACATGATGGCGAGTGTTTGACGTTTCACAGCTAAGGAAAATTTCTATAGTGAGTTGAGGTCGAATAACAGAGACTTAGTGCGCACATTCTATGTACCGAACAGCCAGTCTATATAGTAGTATATATATAAGTCTTTGGCTGCAGGTACTGCAGCTGACCCCAATAAGCCCGAAAAAACAGTCACAAATTCAAGTTTCCATTATTCAAAAACTGTAGGTACGAAATTTTTAACTTTACGGCTAGATTGCGTGCTGATTCTTTAAGCGTTAATATTGATACTAACTTTATGAAAAATCCTGCATAGTATATACTGCCACTAGGCCAACCAGGCGATATACAATACCGTATTAGATATAAAGTAAAAAGTCGACATATAGATATAGATGAGTATGTGATTTTGAAAATATTTATTCATGATACATAAGAACCACTATCTACTTCGAGTGTTATTAATGTTATTGCAACACATTTCAGTATTGTGTCTCCCATATAATGCTTCACTTAGCAAACTTGTACAGAATATCAACAAATCACTAGATGGATGTCAATACAAATAGAATGTATAAATGTGGAACGTAAATACATTTCCGAAGTCAAAACATGAAAGCGAGGCCACATGAAAAGGCGCTAAACAAAAATATGAACGTGTATTGACGCAATATTGCGATGTTAGAACGTTAGTGGTATTAATTTTCTGTGTTAAATAAGTAATATTTTAGGCAAAAGTGTAGGTCCTGGGTCGACCAAAGTGCATTTTTCTAATTAAATTTGCCCGGGACTGGATCCCTTAAAGGGGGTTGACGTCAGGCAGACAGCCGGTCGTAAAAACGAAACCAAATCCTTTCTGCAATATTTATTTATATGTATCTTATGAACCCAGCCCGCCTAGCATGCGCACCACGAGGTATCCCGATAATCAACAGTCGAGATGTCTACAATATTGTATGAAAATAAACGAGTACGCATGTTAGTGTCCGTAAATAAATAGAAAAAACCGGTTAGAACAAGACAAAAAGCGTAGACAAAACGTTCTCATGGCAGATGGAATATTTTTTTTCCAACAAAATAAATATCGCAATAACGGTGTATTTCGCTAACCTATAACTCTATTCTTTCCACCTGACTTATCCCACCTTAATGTGGGATCACATTTTTTAAAGCACATTTCAGAAAGGATTTGGCTTAGTTTTACGACCGGCTGGCTGCCTAACGTCAACCCCCTCTGGGGGATCCAGTCCTAGGAAAATTTAATTAGACAATTCTCTTTTCCCGACCTGGGAATCGAACCCACGGCTCATATACGCTACCCCTAACCCAAAGAGGCGACCTATATATAGCCTGTAACTCTATTACTCGCGGCAAAATTAATTAAAAACATTAAAAGCTTTATTTTTCTTAACAAAACCGTCACGACTTTATACAATAAGAACACAAAATTCTTTTGAAAAACACCAAATACAAAAGAAAAGTTGACCGGACAACTCCGTCGGTGTTATGGCGAAAACAGCATTATTTGGGAAAATGGAAAAAATATATAATATTTCACTTATTTGGCTGTCACAGAGAACGGAATTAATAAATCACTTTTGTTTCAAGCCTCTCGGAATGAAAGTTGTAAGGGAGACGAGACAAAGAGGGGCTATTTCCGATGATCTATCAAAACACTCAGGATTGTACAGTCGGGGGCGAAAGTGTTGCTTTTTTACACCGTATTAGGGTCCCCTCTCATTAGTAGGGGAAGCCCGCGCCCAGTAGTGGGACTGTAATATAACAGGGCTAATATTATTATTATTCGAAAATTTCGAAGGTATATGAAGTCTACCAACCCGCATTTGGCCAGCGTGGTAGGTTAAGGCCTAACCCCTGTCATCAGTAGAGGAGGTCCGTGCCCCGCAGTGGGACTGTAATATTACTATATTATTAAATAAAATAAATAATGGGGAGTCGCAAGACGTGATTGTTTCCTTGGTGTACTGTTAGCGTCGGCAACCGGAAGTCCTGGGTTCAAATCCAGGTTGGGAAAAGTAGTTTGTATTACATGGTTACTTACTTAAACTTATTGCAAATAAATGACGTATATGACGTAAAAGCACTTCTTTGTACCGTACTACACTTTAATTGTTACTTCAAATTAATTGTTACTTCCGTTTATTTGGAGACATTTTGAATTGACACGTGTCACTCGCAGTTATGAGTGACTATATAACTTAACATAACATAAGCTCACGCCTGTATCCCCGAAGCGGTAGGCAGAGGCGCACTAGCCAACTAAAACACCCACATTTCACCGAGCTTAGTTCCGTCCCAGATGTGATAGGGGGCGAGCCTATTGCCATATCGGGCACAAATTCCAGACTCCGGGCTGATATGGTAAAATCCAATATCACTTTGCCCGACCCAGGGATCGAACCCGAGACCTCAGAACCGTAGTCGTACCGAAATACCACCACGCCACCGAGGCAGTCATGTTATATTAATATTTATTAATGTTGATGAAATTGTTTGCAAAACCAAAAACATACTTCAATGATAATATTAATGATCAACGTTTTCCAGTTATTGCTTTATAATTTATGTTTGTAACAGAAGCATCTCATGTAAACATTCCTGGAAATTATTTAGATATGAAATATTTAATAGTCTCCATATATTTATGAAGTTCAATGAAATTCCATTTATTCCAATGTTTCTTACAATCCGAAAATATACGATCAAAGGAAAACTGACTACTGTAAGCATTCTGTTTTTTTCAATTTTCGTACTTAATGACATTTTAGCTAATTGCATCCCCGAGTCGGAAATTAGTATCGGATATGGCGATAACTTCACCCCTTTTTACATCTGCAGTGACGTGCACAGACATTCATATTAGGGTAGCCCAACTTGCCAAATTATTTTCTTCGATTGTTGCTTCACTGATGATGGTTGTACCATCATCATCATACTAGTGTCGATTTAAAATGTAAGCCGAGTGCTGCTATTGTAAAAATCTGTTTTTGTGATGATTTTTTTCTTTAATTACGTAATTGTCAAGTTGTCAGGGTAGACAGTGTCTCTTTGTCTATATGAACTACACGCCACTGCATATCTGGGACGGAAATACGCTCGGCGAAATATGGGTGTTTTATTTAGTTCTTTAGTTCGCCTCTGCCTACCCTTTCGGGGATACAGTCGTGGATCTATGTTTTGATAATTTGCGAAGCTTACTTTTGAGTATTTTTAATTCCAATAGTTGGACAGTGTTGTGCAGAAATGATCCAACCCACAAAAAAAATATTGATGCCAACATAATCTAAACCATTAATAGACCATAGTGATGTGGAAAAAAATATTATTAATATTGTTTTTTTTTTTGTGGGTTGGATCATTTCTGCACAACACGGTCCAGTTATGCTCGCATGTCACCTACGGTTTTGAAGTCGGATTTTAAGTCTAAACTTTTGATTATAGCTTTTATATAAGTACCAGTTGGGGCACTTAATAGTAAGTGATCTATACTGTACTATCCACAATTAGAATTATGGGTGACTTCCCAGACTTAAAGAAACCAAATCGGTATCATAACGGAGCGAGAGACTATACTAGAGGTATTAACATAGCTCTACCTCTCAATAAAATGTAAAACTAACAAAAATATTTCGCAGGTGAACAAAACACTACTTTGCTAGTATTTGTCAGTACCATTCCGAGGTGGCGAAGCATTTAAGTTACTTTATGATTTCACACGAGGACGTACTTTAGTTGAGAGCACTTTCAGTCGGAGCAAAGCTGTTGACAAGGGTGCGTAAAGAATTTTAGAACTAACTAGAGGTGACGCCTAAGCTCAGCTGCTTTTATAAAGGTAATGATGAAGTTTTATCAACATTATGTCTAAACCACCTCTACCGGATTGATACCTAACCTTATTTGGTAAAGCAGGAGTAGTGTTAAAGAATTGAAATTCGGTTCATCATATATAACAATAATTTTGTAACTATGTTGACATGACATTAATTTTGAGCTTTGAACCCCTAATTGTTTGACTAGATCCCCTAGTGGGATTACCTTAGGTAGGCATCAGGAGATTCAAATCCCTAGATTTGTTGACCTTCAGGTGCCATTACAGCTTATATTAACAAGAATACATTTATTATATTTTCGACCGAGTTCCAAAAAGGAGATAGTGCTCAATTCGTCTGTATTTTTTTATGTATGTTACTCGATATCTCCGCCGAATGTGGACCGATCTTCAAAATTATTTTTGTGTTCGATAGAGCTTCTTGCAAGGGTGGTCCATATAATTTGGTCACGATAGGATTTGAAGTCAGTCTGATAAGTTTTTTTTATGTTACGTTAATCATGTGAAACCACTTTTGTCTTCACCGGTACACACCTATCTATCAGAGTGAGTGAGGCATCTAATAATGGCCCTTCAATTTTTTGCGACGCTGTATCGACAGCCGTCCGGCGGCGATGTAATTAAAGCGATGATTTTATTAAAGTATTCGTCAACTTAATTACGGACGGTGTCCATTAGTTTATTAATTTTGTTTGACTTTGTAATCAGTACGGATAAAGACACGACTACTATTGGTATGAAATTAAAGTCAATATTTGATGTAGACTGTTATGTATAGATATTTATTGACATGAAAGCAAAGATAGAAATAAAATTAGTAGTATCAATTAGAGACCATTTTCGAAGAACTTCAAAAAGGGAGAAAGTCCTCAATTCGTCTGTATTTTTTATGTATATTACGCGATATTTTCGGCTAATATGGACCGATTTTTAAGATTATTTTCGTGTTCGATAGAGCATATTCCAAGGGTGGTCCATCGGATATGTTTTGAAGTTGAACGGTTAAGTTTTTAAACTTGTGACTATTAAAATTCCGTATCGAATGAAAACCCTTATCGCCATGTCTGTCTGCCTGACAGCGATTTAGCTCAGGGACTATTAGCACAAAGCTGCAAATTAATTTAGCATAATTATCCATATTAATTACGCTAACAATATAAAAATCTCTGAAAAAGGTGTCAATGCACCTCCATGTAAACTTGAAATGATTTTTTTTCGTCTATCCCATGATGTGTGGTATCTTTGGATTGGTCATTCAAATATTGCGGGTGTTTGAACACAATTTTTGATTCAAGGAACTTATTTTTTCCTAAGAAATATTCTTTCTCACTCCACGAATTTAATGATTTATACAAACAGAAAACACGCATTGGCCTATCACTCTACAAATTGTGATTCATATTATAGTCAGGAAAACGCATTGGCCGACCCGAGATTTGTATCCAGTAACCCGTGGACAGAGGCCTATTAAAACGCTTTTACCTATTGGAAATAACACCTCATATAACAGCCAAAACCCACTCAACTGTAACAGCAAAACTACATTTCAAAAACATTTTAACTGGTTCCCATTCCATTGTACAACGGTGTTTGTGATCGGCAATCGTTAGGACATCAAAGGCCTCGACTTTAGGTATCCAAATTGTAGAGATAGCGAGAGGTAGAGAGCGGTCATGACCTATGATTGGTTCGTAGAATGGGATGAATTGACAGATTTCTCGTGCCGAATATATGTAGTCTCCGTGATTTCCCAGAAATTTGGCTACATATAAGTTTATAACATATCAAAGAGACTATGAAATTTTTTTTTTATCTTTTTCGACCGACTTCCACAAAAGGAGGAGGTCCTCAATTCGTCGGTACTTTTTTTTATGTATGTTACTCGATATCTCCGCCAAATGTGGACCGATTTTCAAAATTCTTTTTGTGTTCGATAGATCTTATTTCAAGGGTGGTCCCATATAAATTTGGTTACAATCGATAAGTTAGAAGTCGGTCAATTAAGTTTTTAAACTTATGATTATTAAGTTTTATATAGATTTTTAGGTGTTCATTAGAAACTGAACGATACATACTGTGAAAACCAATGTTTCTAAATCTCTCACGTGAATGGGAATTGTTAATGAACAGAAAAAGATATTTACATATTGAGGACCTTCTCCTTTTTGAGGTCGGTGGTGTGGTTGTGGCGTGGTGCGAATATCATCCTGAGGTCTCAGGTTCGATCCCCGGGTCAGGCAAAGTGATATTGGATGTATTAGTATCAGCCCGGAGCCTGGATTTTTTTCCCGATATGGCGATAGGCTCGCCCCCTTTCACGTCTGGGACGGAATTAAGCTCGGCGAAATGTGGGTGTTCTAGTTCACTAGGGCGCCTCTGCCTACGCCTACGGGGATACAGGCGTGAGCTTATGTTATGTGTGTGTTATGTTTGTCGCATACTTCATTATTGAAGGTCGTGTCCCTTAAGACCTTCGTGGCTATGTATTTCGCGTTCGTGGCATTTTTATTTCGTTTGGTATATATTTTCTCTTAAGGCTATTGTAACAGAGAACCTAGCGAGGACAGTCACTTGATACCACTAAGATATGTATAATCTTCTTCTTCTACCTGTCTTTATTCTAATTTAATGTTCGATCGACGAAACACACTTTTTCAAGCACGTTGCAGAAATGATTTGACTTTAGTTTTTACGAGCGGCTTTTAACATCAACCT
Source organism: Clanis bilineata (assembly GCA_036417725.1). Taxonomy (NCBI): domain Eukaryota; kingdom Metazoa; phylum Arthropoda; class Insecta; order Lepidoptera; family Sphingidae; genus Clanis; species Clanis bilineata. The sequence goes on along the minus strand of CM071154.1, from coordinate 14,152,807 downwards.
TCTCTGGAGGATGAGCTATAGGGATAAGATCAAGATTTGTATAACAATAGAAGAAGAAAGAAAGAAGCATGAAAGATTTATTCGTCCTACCAAAAAGAACAGGTAGTAAGTTGTACATGTATATGGCAATAATATGTATAGCATTTTTTCATCGTAAGCCATATAAATACATATATCATACTATGGTAGAGATATTGTCATATACAAACAATGCAATAAAATAAATCATTAACGATTTATTAATTTTATTTTAATAAGAGACTATTGAATTACCAAATACATTAAAATATAAAGCAAAATTCAAAGTAATAGACTATAATCATCGCATCAAACAGATAAAGCGCTCGAAATTACATATTTTACCAGCATGTACTATTTATTTTTAAAGTTTTTTTTTTATTTTCAAATATATCATATACAAATAAAAATACATTTAAAAATATTAAAATATTCCCCTCCGATGGCGAGCCTCGGGACCCTAGCCACCGGCGGTTCGGACCCCAGAGTGAGGAACCTCCTCACACTTTGTGCCGTATCCAGTAACACTGCCTTCTGCATCTGGCTTTTGACCCAAACACCAACCGAGAGCCTCTTGAGGTGTTGGTCGAGGCTCATTTTTTAACCAGCATTATTATTAAGCGAATTTAATTTTATAAATATATTAGATCAGCTTGTATAAGCACACAGCGAAGTGTGAAGGTAGCCAGCCGTTTAATTTTAAATTAAACACGCATTACATTCATAATTTTAACTACGTATTAGTTTCAATCTGTTTTAAAATGTAGTTAGGGCGGCCATATATGGACTATTCGAGCAGTTAGCCAGTGATCAAAGTCGTGTATCTTCTGTATCTTCTTCTGAACGCTCTTGAAGTCATAGTTAACACCTTGAAGCTGCCATTGGTGACTGCACATCTCAACAAGTCAGAAACTACCGGGTGGGAGGCGCGCGTGACAGGGAATCTACAGAGCGGGTGAAGGTAACAGCGCGAGAGCAGTCGACAGCTGGAGCAGTCAGTCATCAGTGTATGTCTTGCGAATGCTTGATCTTCTTTCTGCCTGGCGTTATCCCGGACTTCTGCCAGGGTCCGCCTTCCTACTTGAATGCTTGATCGCGCGATGAAATTTCAACACGCTGCCATGGCTCAAAGCAATCGCAACTGCTCGAGTGGTTCATGTATGTGTATATATTTAAAACTGTAGTTTGCTATGCGGTCGCAGTTGGAAGCAGTCGATAGCTGCCTCCAGCTGTCCATGTAGGGACTAAATTCCACAAAACGCTGACCCAAAACAAATATGACTGTGAAACCCAGTACTTATCTTGGTGCGAGAATCAAACATATAGTCTCTAGTTTTCTCCCCCGGCTATTCACCTACTGTATAAGAAAAGGGTTAATCAAAAGTAGTTACAAAGAAATGCGAAATTCGGTTGTTTCGATCCATTCATTTTTTTTATTTTTTTTTCTCTCTGGTATATGGAGACATTAGACATCAGTTATTTTAGTTTTTAGTTCTTATTTTAAATATTCTAGCTTAATAGCATATTTTAAACGACATGGGTCATGGTCACATCCAACGGTTTCCATAAAGCGTCTAGGTTTCCTTTCTCATGGATTGTGATGGTTTCTAAACATTAGGTGACCTACATATTCGTTTCTATAAAATATGTGAACAAAATTCTCATAAAAATTATGTCAATCTCGAAATATGTGAAGTCTAATCCTATCTCAAAGTTGGAAAGTTCTTTCTAGACGTACATTGCAAGCTTCGCGAACTTTCACGAAAATACATTACGTTAATCAAAACTTTTCAGTCGCAAAATGCGATATTCATGTAGTGTGCAATTTTAACGAATGTATGATGATCAATACGATATCTATAAAGCCTCATCGTCATTAACGTTCATCCCTGATATTAAAAGTATTATACTCGTAATGAGCATGAAATCCCCAGATTATATTCACAGCCAAATAAGCCTGAAATTACCTTTTGTGCCTTTGTATAAAATATCAAAAGAAAAATCCAACAGAAAGAAAATAACGATAATTTTTAAAAATTTAAATTTTCGACGATAAATCTTAAATTTAATAAGTCTACACAAACAAAATTGTAATACGGACTGAATGCAAACAAGATGGAATCTTTAATATGCATTAAAAAAATAAAATCGACAAAATCCTGCCAATGTAATTAAATATACGCGTTTATCATAATTTATGAGTGTCGTAGTGATGCTACGGCTTACTGGTGCTACGGCGTAGCGATGCTACAGGCTGAGGCTACGTGCTACGGGCATGATTCAGAGACTGCGCGTCGCCCAGTGCTACGCGAACAGTTATCGAGTGAACACGTGTTTTCAGTGCATGACCGTTAAGTCAACGCGCGCGATTCGACCCGCCTACCTTTAAACTTATGAACATAAATCCCCATAAAGTTTCCTGCAAATGTGATTTATAATAAAACGGTGAGTGCGGTGCATTTTCTATGTGTATGGAGTGTTTTTATATGCTTTGTCAAACATTCACTATATCATGTTTTAAGAGAAAACAGTTACTGATTGGACGGCAGCTTTGCAACGTGAATTTCGCGATATTATCACAAGAGTTGGTAAGACTTAGTTTTTAATTTTATAACAAATATAGAGTGATATTTTAACGAGCTCAATAATGTTAATATAATGCATTATACGTATATTCACGTCACCCAACCATGACAAGACTGCGCTCGACGCACAAAATGGTTATTACTGGGGGCATTCATGTGTACAAAATTCCAATGACCCATGAAATTTTCTTTCCCTTTAATACGGAATGTCCATAAATAAACAAAGAAACTACCTGTGTATGGAAATCTTTATTGTGTGCGTGTCTGGGGAAATTGAAGAGATTTTCGGCGTATGTTCTTGGCTTTTCATATGTAGGGAATACAAATAGAATATCGACATTGATTCTAAAACAATATTCCTTTGGGTTTCACAAAAATGTATTTGAGCATGTTTTTCTTTGAACTGAAAAAATTCAAAACAGTAATTGTGCAATCGTTTGAAATAAACAACACATAACATAAACTCACGCCTGTATCTTCGAAGGGGTAGGCAAAGGCGCACTAGCCAACTAGTACACCCACATTTCGCCGAGCTTAGTTCCGTCCCAGATGTGATAGGGTGCGAGCCTATCGCAACATCGGGCACAAAGTCCAGACTCCGGGCTGATATGGAAAAATACAATATCACTTTGCCCGACCCGGGGATCGAACCCGAGACCTCAGGACGGTAGTCGTACCGAAATACAACCGAAATACAACGCCACCGAGGCAGTCTAAAATAAATAACTTATTTTTAAAGAATAATTGCTGGAATTCGAGTAAGTTGTACACATACACAGTTCCTTATATTTTAAAAGACTATCCGCCGAATGTTCGTACACTTAAGGTCGTCTTATGTCGTTTAAGGCCGCCTTATCTGTCAAAATTCTATGGCGAAAATCAATGTAAGAAGCCCTTAAAGTTGAGCAGCGTTTGACCATTCGGGCGCTAATCAATCACTTAATTTAGACCCACCATTTTGAACTCAGGATCTAATTATACTCGTACTAAACATTTTTCACAACTGGTTATTGTTTTTTTTTAATGTATACCGATATTACCTAACTAAATCCCTCAGGGGATAACGTCAGGCAGGAGGCCGGTCGTAAAAACTAAGCCAAATCCTTTCTGCAACATCCTTGAAAAAGTGTGTTACACCGACCCTTAAGGTGGGATAAGGGCAGGTAGGGAAAAAATTGCCTAACAAAGGAAAACGATCAGACTGCTTAACTGGTATGGTAGGCTACCGTTGCCCATGGAATTCGTCCAAGATCTACAAGCCACTGCTTACCATGGAAAGAACTATTTCTTTCCATGGTAAGCAGTGGCTTGGAAGAGGAAGAGAGATGGAGATTTGGAAGAGGATAATTTAAGTTGACTGCCTCGGTGGCGTGGTGGTATTTCGGTACGACTACGGTTCTGAGGTCTCGGGTTCGATCCCTGGGTAGGGCAAAGTGATATTGGATTTTTCCATATCAGCCCGGAGTCTGGAATTTGTGCCCGATATGGCGATAGGCTCGCCCCTATCACATCTGGGACTGAACTAAGCTCGGCGAAATGTGGGTGTTCTAGTTCGCTAGTGCGCCTCTGCCTACCCCTTCGGGGATACAGGCGTGAGCTTATGTTATGTGAAAATTTAAGTCGGAAATTATTTTCATTAAGATCTACAATATTACCACATTCAATAATACCTCTAGTTATTTGGCTACATACATGAGTTATTAAAATCATAACGACAATAGATAAATGATATTCATATGGAATGAAAGCCGCTGTCCAGCGCGACGTGAGCGATCATAAATTTCAATAGTACCCACACGAATCTACTGGGATGATTCGGGGCCATGTATTTGAAGATATTGATTTACCGAAGTGATACTCCTACGCTTAAGGGTGTGATTTTGATACAGATTTTAAACGGAATTGTTCAAAAAGACCCAAATTCTTGTGTTGATTTTTATATCACACATGTAATACAGTGCGTGAGATAGGCTTTTGGTGTGGCGATGCTATTTAAATAAAGAATAATAATAATATTATGAAATAGTGTTAGCCCTGTAATATTACTGTACTATTGCTGGGCACGGGCCTTCTCTACTGATGAAAGGAGTTAGGCCTTAGTCTACCGCGCTGGCCTAATGTGGGTTGGTAGACTTCACATACCTTCGAATTTCTTTTGGAAAAATTGTTGGGTATGCAGGTTTCTTCACGATATTTTCCTTCACCATTATAACAAGCGATAATTGACAATATAAACATACGTATCATAGAAAACTCAGAGATGTATGCTCCATTTTGTGATTGGTCTTGAACCTCTGACACTCATCTCGGCAGTCTGTACCATTCCCAACTGAGCTATCGCTGCTAAATAAAGAATTATTTTCAAATAGAATGAGGTTGAATTCAGTGCGTATTTTGCTCAGTTCTTTAAAAGAAATTGAATATTTTGCTTTTGATATGCCTTTGATTGCCATATTGTTTGACTTTTAAGTAAAGAATATTTCTTTAGGAAAACTGACAAAGCATGTGAAGTAATTTTTAAAAAAAGAAAAAAAGAAAAAATATTAGTTTACATGTTGGGTTACCTTGAGATGCGACAGTGATGTGATAAGAACGAAGAGTCAATAAACAAAAAAAGACATAAATATTAATTTCAATATTTCATATCTCTCAGGTGTCTCGCGACGGTTGAGTTTTTTTAAAGCAATCTCCAGTAAGTATGTGGGTCACCTGACGGTGATCTCAACCGCCCGTTACCAATCACAATACCATAGACAGACGCGCTTTGCTGTGGCATTGACACCCGAATCTGAATCTTGATGACAATTTCGGAAGTGTACCTTAAATACGCGCCCATATTATGATACAGAACCGGTTATTGCATTTATATCCGTAGGTTCATCTACCGTTAGTCGCCTTATTGATCTAGTGGCAGCATATATGGGCTGTAGACCGGGAAGTTCTGGGTTCGTTTCCCAAGTCGGCCAAAGCGAATTTTATAATTTAATTCATCCGGGACTGGATCCCCCAGAGGGGTTTGACGTCAGGCAGGCAGGTCGTAAAAACTACGCCAAATCCTTTTTCCAACATGCTTGAAAAAGTGTAATGCGCCGACCCCACATTAAGGTGGAATAAGGGCAAGTAGAAAAAAAGAAACAGGTTCATCTACGTTGCATCAGTTTTTGGCCACAGTGTTTTATAATTTTTCTTTTTGTAAAAGTCATGTTAATCAAGCGTTTCTCTCTAACATAAGACTAACGATTTAAGGTAATTCATGTACTATAATTAACTTAATTTAAATTCCAAATTATAACTTTGTGAGATAATTTCGACATGAATCATGAAAGTTAATTAATGGGTCTAGAAAATTAATTCGTGCAGAAAAACTTGTTTAAATTTAACGAATTGTTAGAGATCGTCATTATTTAAAACAGTTATACACACATAAGCTCACGCCTGTATCCTCGAAGGGGTAGGTAGAGGCGCACTAGCGAACTAAAAACACACCTTTTGCCGAGCTTAGTTCCGTCGCAGGAAGCCAGCATAAATCCTAGATTCCGGACTGATAGTGAACAATCCAATATCACTTTGCCCGAACCGGGGATTGACCCGAAACCTCAAGACGATAGTCGCACCGATACTAATATTCAACACCATATAATTTGAGATTATTGCAGTGCAATGTTCCGTAGTTTCTGATACCCACGACACTAAACTAGTATCTTAGTTTGGGGTTAGGACTATGTACATCCGTGAATCACTTAGGTTTTCATAGGTTTGACTCAAAACCAGCGTCAGACATTTATTGTTTGGCATATGCTGAGCCTAAACCTTTCCGGAAGCATCGTGAAACGCAAAGTTGTAATTATTATTGTAGGTTATTATTGTAGCACTGTCTCGGTGGCGTGGTTGCGTTTGTGTACGACTACCGTCCTGAGATCTTGGGTTTGATCCCCAGGTCGGGCAGTGATGTTGGATTTTTCATATCAGCCCGGAATCTGGAATTTATGCCCGATATGGTGATAGGCTCGCCTCCTATCACATCTGCGACGGAACTAAGCTCGGCGAAATGTGGGTGTTCTAGGTCGCTAGTGCACCTTTGCCTACCTCTTCGGGGATACAGGCGTGAGCTTATGTTATGGTTTATGTCATTATTATTATTAATTTATTGTCTGTTCTATGTTTTATACCCCCTTTATGTTAATAACATTGTGTCGCATAATGTGCTGAATCATCTTTCTTTCTTTCTTTTCTTTCTTTCCATGTCATGCAGGACTCTATTATACAAATGTTCTTAGTAGAGTCACTGGTTATGAACAGCCGAGTGACTTGTTATTCTGTCATTCAATTCAATAAAAAAACAACAGACGCTTCACAATTTGCGTTCCGGAATTTTGTTGATAAGTGTTCCGTCTTATCATGTCAATCGTCGAAATCTCTTGATCCGTCTTCGTTAACTGTGACTTCGTTTGTAACGAAACGATTTTTTCCTATTTTTCAGGAAGACAGGATAATCTTTGTGAAGATTTTTGTTCAATTTTTTAACGGATCTTGGATGTTGAATTTAGTCATTATATTATGAAAGAATAATGAATTCTAAATAATCGCAAACAAGCCTTAAAAACTACTTTGTGATTGTCGATAAGTTGCAAGTATATTGCATTTTTGTAAATAATTAAACCACTTATTACAATAATTATATATAAGTCTGAAATTTAAAAACAAAAAATTAACTTTTATCTCTCCTGTACAGGGTAAACAATCAGGAGATAGTTAAATGAACGTATTCTGAATTTCAAGCGTTGGTTTGTTGTTGTTTGGACAGTGGACAGTATTATCCGACAGTTATTTTAAACAGGTTTTTTTTTTTTTATAGAAGAGGGGGCAAACGAGCAAGTGGGTCACCTGATGTTAAGTGATCACCGCCGCCCATAAACATACACAATACCAGGGGAATCATGGATGCGTTGTCGGCCTTTGAGGTAGATATAGGCTCTTTTCTTGAAGGTCCCTAACTCGTAACGATCAGGAAACACAGCCGCCGAAAGCTGGTTCCACAAGCACGTTTAATGGTTAAATGGTACTTGCAATAATGTGTTTCAGAATACACATATCTTTCTTCTATAATGTAGAACTAGAAAGTAGGCGCTGGACGTAACAGATTGTATTTTTCCTTTGGGTATAACTTAAGATGCTAATATACCTCTATTCATCATCATCATTCCCAGCTTTTTGGCACCCACTGCAGGACATAAGCCTCCTCCCCTTTTACGCCACTCGGCTCTCTGTTGGGCTAATCTGTGCCAAGTGACACCCGCAAACTTCTGCAGATCGTCTGACCATCTGGATACCTCTATTACTCGAAATAAATTTAAAATACAGGATTTCAAACGTAGTACACAATGAAAATTCAATTACTAAAATTTTGAGGTTTTTTCTCATTTTTTTTTTATATTTATCAGTAGTTCCACAATGTAATATCACAATGGTTTTTCTAGGCAATAAGTTTATGCCCAAACTCATATCGTGACCCTTTCGTGTCCTGAATTTTATTCGTTTAAACATGATTGATTACATTTGAATCGACAAAATATTGAAACACATTTTACGATACGATTAAGGTCTTTCATTAAATTAACATTTGTACATCAATGGAAGCGTGACCATTCGGATCGCAAAAACATTAAGGAATTATCGAGGCGTCAGTGAGCTTTTTCAGCGTCCACCTGACGTTGACTGATGTAGAGTCGCTAGAGACGAATTTTGGCTTCACGCCACATGATGTTACAGCCTAACTCTTTTTTACTGGACTATCCATTTATTCTCACTGTGGGTAGCACTCACTGCTGTTCTACAAATTGCTGTTTGATAACGAGATGGAATTTACGCCGACTGTTATTGGACAGAAGTGGATAAATTTGAGTGTGTTTTGGAAATGTAGTTTTAATTTATATTTATCTGTGTAGTGTCAACACTAGGTGCGGCTAAACAGTTAAATGTTGGTTCCAAACAATAATTAAATCATTTCACTCAAGGTGAATAATTTAGAGGTAAAAGATTTTAAAATTTTAAAAACGTTTTCACTATACCTCTAAAATCAAGTTCAAATTATTCATAATTTATTGCTCTTATCACACTGATATTTTTGTTTGTTTATTTATTTAAAACAAATTATTTATAAATTGCTACTTACTCCTTCCAATAATTAGTTTATATCAATAAATAGTTATTATTGATACACATTTTTAAAACACCATGTATTAATTTTTAATTCTGTTATTTAAACTACTTGTTAGCATAATGCAACTTTAAATTCGAAGTACATTATTCGAACACTAATGAAATATTTACATAAATTATCAAAGTTCACTAATATGTGAACTCGGCTCTTAAATAAATAGTTCAAGAATGTAAAAATACTCAGGAATTTTCGATAACACTCAGCAAACACTAAAAGCCTACAAAAACGGTAGAATAAGCTCGCTCCGTTGAAGCACCGTCAAGTAATTAAGCAAACATTTTTTCACTCGTATCCATAAAATTCACCGATATTTTCCCATCCCCATCTATTCTAACCGTACACTCTAACATTTTTAACGAAATATTACTTTTAATTTTTCCGACATGATATTTTTATTTTCAATACGTTGAAAATGTGTACCGAATACTGTTACGAGCAAAAGGATTTTTTCAATGGTGGATTTTTTCAGTGTTATGAAACAACCTTGTTAAATGGGGGTCGAAATTTCAGTGTTTGCATACAAATGGGTTATTTAAATATTCAGTAAATGTATTTATTGGGATCGAAATAAAATATTAGACGTGACTGTATAACATCAATATATTATATACCCTAGATGCACAGTTCTTTGCAAATATCCTCCTAAAAAGTGGTCTCAGGAATAAAACAAAGAAAACGATCACAAGTTGAAATTAAATCAACACAAATATAACCCTAAGCACGTGTTATAAAGTAGGTTTTTAAACGAAATTAGCAAGCGTTCTTTAATTTGAATTTTGAAATTTAGAATTCTATCGACGTCCGACTGTAGGCAAAACGAGTGCTTAAACACTTCTTTGCTGTCCCATTTTCCGAGCGTCAACTGTGCATCTAGGTAAATAATATATCGATGCTGTATAATGATAAATTTTACAATAAATACAATAAACAAGCTGTTGCCCGCGTCTCCGTTCGCGTGGAAATTTATTTTCCGGAATAAAAAGTGCCTATGTGTTAATCCAGGTTGTCAGGTACCTTCGTACTAAATTTCATCAAAATTTGTTCAACACTTTGAGCGTGAAGTAGTTACACACATACAGACATTCGACTTTACAATATTAGTGTGATTATTAACAGCTCCCATGGCGCAGCGGATGAGCCGGCTATGAAATGACAGGCGGTGGGTTAAATTTTTTCAAAACTGAGTGTTTTGGGACTGTACCTCGTAATTCCTGTTTCTACCCCTTCGGAGATACAAGCGTGAGCTTATACTAGTTGCAGCTCTCATGCTTACCTCTAATATAATAGGGGTAACAGGGGGGTTACCACCACTTCTTATAGCAGTATTATTATAATTTTACTTGTGTTGATTCCCATACAAAACAAACAAAGAACGATTATAACAATACTGCAATATGAGGTGGTGGTGACCCTGCAGGCGTGAATGTGTATTATTTTTTGTGGTTATTACCACTTTCATCTCGTAATGACGAAACATGTTTTGATTTTTTACAATTGAACATTCCGCTGATTTTTTCGTTACAAGAAAACTCAATAATAACCAACCTCATTTCTGGGCTTATTGACATCAAAGGCCAACGGAAAACCGTTTCATAAACGTTATAAATTATGGAAAGGAGCAACATTTAATATTAACAAAAAATATTCCATTTAAAATCCATTTCCCTGAAAGAAATGAGCAACCTAAGGAACATTGCAAATATTTTTGTTTTATTTTTATTATGTCCTACGAGAATATTCCGGAACAAAAGTAGCCTAGATTTAAGCCACCTTAAGACGGCTGGATTAGTGTAGGAAACAATGGAGCTGTGAATAAGACTTGGGACGTACTTTTAGATATTAAAAAAATGAGTAATGGTGAAATCCAGTAACGAATGCTAATATGATCTCAGGGTCAAATACGATGTGACTGAACTTGCAAGACGATAAATGTTTGCGTGATCCATATATATTTATTTCAGGTCTGGGTATTGTAGGACCGTAAGTTGTTCGTAGTTCCTAAAACCTACGATACAGGTTCAACCTAGTGATTAGTGATGTGGATAATCGATTATTTTTTATAATCGATTATACAATTATTTTTAAAGACGTGATCAATTAATCGGTGAGTCAATTATCTCAGCCTTTCGTCGTCCATTGTTGGGCGTAGGCCTCCCCAAGTTAGTGCCATTCTGGACAGTTAATAATATATACACCTTTAAAAATAATCGATTATAAACATCACTACTAGTGACTATATTTGACTGTTTAACATAACATAACATAAGCTCACGCCTGTATCCCTGAAGGGGTAGGCAGAGGTGCACTAGCGAACTAGGACACCCATATTTCGCCGAGCTTAGTTCAGTCCCAGATGTGATAGGGGGCGGGCCTATCGCCATATCTGGCACAAATTCCAGACTCTGGGCTGATATGGAAAAATCCAATATCACTTTGCCCGACCCGGGGATCGAACCTGAGACCTCAGAACCGTAGTCGTACTGAAATACCACCACGCTACCGAGGCTGACTGTTTATTTTATTTATTTATAAGTATTGTTATTAAATATTGTTAGTGACATGTTTTATACGGCTAAATTAATGCTTAAAGCCTAGTAAATTATGGTTTTAACTACCTTTACTCGCGATTCTAACCGCATGATGGTATTCCGGACTTATTTCCATTGTTTCTTCATATAAACCCCATTTTACTTCTTCAGCTATCGAATTTAAAAAATATTGTTCCTTATTTATTTTTTCTTAATAAATCATTCGCTTGACCAGGACTATCTTCGTAGTGTATAGAAGCATTTATGTTGGCCGGTATAAATCTGGTGACCTAATCGCTGGTCTTGTTGCTTGTCGGTGGTCGCTGGTTTTTTGGGCTGTACTAGCAGTAAGTAGCAAATAAATATAAGACAAATAAATAAATACAGCCAACCGTCACACACCTAGTCCTGACCCCACACTAGGTATAACCTGTATTGTAGGTGTCAGAGACTATGAGAGACTGTCAAATTCAAATTCAAAATTCAAATTCAAATTCAAATCATTTATTCTGCAAATAGGATATCTCATATCACTTTTACATGTCAGTTGCGAATATATATTGAAAAAATAATGATGACGTCGGCATTTCGTAGCTATCCCTGAGAAGAAATGCCGAAACAAACTCAAGGGTTATCGCCTCTTTTAAAGTCCAGACAAAATTTAAAATGTCAACTTATTTCTAAATTCTATAATATATTAATATGCCAATAGAGCAGTCAGAAAAAAAATATAAAAGTAAAATATAAAACTGTTGATATAGCCTTATAGTGTCGGGAGTAAGCTGCTCAATCCCAAGCATTTTTGTCTTGTAAATAATCCTTTACATTATAAAAACCTTTTCGGCAAAGTTGCAGTTTAATAAATAATTTAAATTTGTTAAGGATTAATTGGGATTAATTGTTATTAGGATTAATTGTTAGGGATGTAAGGGAGCTAACCACGACCTTAGAGCTCCAAGTCAACCTCACCTGCTCGCGGTGCATCCTGCCGATTTAGCCAACGAGGCTCTGACCACCGACCGATGGCGGTATATCCACCCAATACATGCGTAGCCAAATAACACAGACTGGAGTCGGGCAGCAGCGGCTCGAGTGCGAGAGACTACGCTCTGCGGTCGCCAACCCGCATGCCCAGCGTGGCGACTATGGGCATTACCTCCAAATGACTGACACCAAAAAGCAAAGGCCCCCAGTTCCCGGCCGCTCTGCTATTCCTGACCACGGTGGCGGTCACGGTAACGGCAGGGCAGGGGGTGCTAAGAATCCCCGGGCTACCGTAGGCCACTTAAACCCATTGACCTTGGCTACGTACAATGGACGAACGCTTAGGCTCGACGAACACATGGCACAACTGGAAACGGAGTTATCCAAGGTGAGATGGCACATACTCGGATTATGCGAAGTTCGAAGAGAGGGGGTGGATACTGTCACACTAGAGTCCGGTCACCTCTTCTATTTCCAAGAGGGCGACCAACAGTCCCAGGGTGGCGTCGGGTTCCTTGTCAATAGAGTCCTCGCTGACAGCATTGTGGAAATCGCGAGTTTGTCGAACAGGGTAGCATACCTTGTACTTAAATTAAATAAAAGGTACAACCTTAAGGTCGTACAGGTCTATGCACCGACTTCAACACACCCAGATGATGAAGTCGAGCAAATGTTCGACGACATATCGACAGCGCTACATAATACTACTAAGGCCCACTACAATGTTGTCATGGGGGACTTTAACGCAAAAGTGGGAAAACAAAATGACAGCGAATCAAAACTTGGTCCACATGGTTATGGGGTCAGAAATCACAGGGGGCAGATGCTGGTCAATTTCTTAGAAAAAGAGGGGCTATTCTTAATGAACTCCTTTTTCAAAAAGAAGCCCCAAAGAAAATGGACTTGGCGAAGCCCTGATGCTGTGACCAAAAATGAAATTGACTTTATCATGGCAGACAAAAAGCATATATTCAGAGACGTCTCCGTAATCAACCGGTTTAATACAGGTAGCGACCACCGGCTTATACGAGGCTCTCTGAATATCAGCTACAAAGTTGAAAGATCTCGTCTGGTAAAGTCAATACTCCGACCCAACCTACTGCAAACCATTGTTGGATCAGAAAGCTTCCAGCTTCAACTGGAAAACAGATTCGCTGCATTAGAACCCACTATTGACGTTGACGAGGGCCTCCACAATGTTGTGGAAATCCTTAGGGAAGAGGGTAAAAAATTTTGCCATTACCAGCGCAAAGGCAGAAAGTCTAAACTCTCGGATGAGACTCTTCGGCTTATGGACATACGACGAGAGCAAAAAATTGCCACAACGTCAGAGCTAAGGGAGCTCAATCGCAAAATAAGAAAGCTGGTGCGACGTGATCTCCGGCGCTCAAACACCCTACATATCAAAAGGGCAATTGAGCGCAATCGGGGGTCAAAAGTTTTTGCCCAGCAATTGAGTACTTCCCATCTAACGAAGCTCGCAAAATCGGATGGCACAACTGTCGTGTCCAGGCCGGAGATTCTCGCTGAGATCGAAGACTTTTATGGGCAGTTATATGCCTCGCATGCCCATAAACCCGAATCGACCCAAGATGATTCTCGCGCAACGTTGACACGCCACAACACCGAAGAGCTGTCCGACGTCAGCCTTGACGAAATTGAGATGGCCCTCAAACAGCTTAAAAATGGAAAAGCCCCCAGCGAAGACGGAATTACTACGGAACTCCTGAAGGCAGGAGGGAAACCTGTACTTAGGGAGCTGCAGGTGTTATTTAATTCCGTTATCAGCAGTGGGAGAACTCCAGTGGCGTGGAGCAGTGGTCTGGTAATTCTATTCTTCAAAAAAGGTGACAAAACGCTTTTGAAAAATTACCGACCCATCACCCTTCTGAGCCACGTCTATAAGCTGTTTTCGAGGGTCATCTTAAATCGTCTCGCAAGAAGACTTGACGAATTTCAACCTCCTGAACAGGCTGGATTTCGAAGAGGATTTGGCACCATAGACCACATACACACTGTGAGACAAGTTGTGCAAAAGACCGCAGAGTACAACTTGCCCTTATGTCTCGCTTTTGTGGACTATGAGAAAACCTTTGACTCTATCGAGATCTGGGCTGTTCTAGAGTCTCTGCAGCGATGTCAAGTGGACTGACGATATATCGAAGCGCTGAGATGTCTGTATGACGCCGCGACTATGAGTGTCCGAGTACAGAACCAGCAGTCTAAACATATCCGTCTACGCAGGGGAGTGAGACAGGGTGATGTAATGTCTCCCAAACTGTTCACAAATGCCCTTGAAGATATGTTTAAGACGCTGGACTGGAAAGGGGTGGGCATAAATATAAACGGCGAGTACATCTCACACTTACGATTTGCCGATGATATCGTCCTTATGGCAGAGTCGCTGCAAGATCTGCAATGGATGTTGACTGGCCTAGCTGATGCTTCTCGACGCATCGGGCTCCGGATGAACAAAGATAAAACAAAAGTCATGTTTAATGACCTTGTCCACCCGGAGCCAATCGCTGTTAACGGTTTACCCCTCGAGGTCGTTAGTGAATACGCCTATCTTGGCCAAATAGTAAAACTTGGCAAAGACAACCTAGTGGGGGAAATCAGTAGAAGGATCCGGCTGGGCTGGGCAGCATTCGGCAAGCTTCGTCAGGTCTTCACGTCGTCTATTCCACAATGCCTCAAGACGAAAGTCTATAATCAGTGCGTCCTACCCGTCATGACATACGGTGCCGAGACGTGGACACTCACAGTAGGGCTAGTCCACAAATTAAAAGTTGCTCAGCGAGCTATGGAGAGAGCTATGCTTGGAGTCTCTTTACGGGACCGAATACGTAACGAGGTTATCCGACAAAGAACCAAGGTGACCGACATAGCTCAAACCATTAGCAAGCTGAAGTGGCAGTGGGCTGGCCATATATCACGTCGAACCGATAACCGCTGGGGTGTTCGTGTTCTTGAGTGGAGACCGCGCCTCGGCAAGCGTAAGGTGGGACGTCCTGCGGCCAGGTGGAGTGACGACCTGCGGAAAGCGGCGGGCAAAAACTGGATGCAAAGAGCTAAAGACCGAGCTCAATGGTGTGCATTAGGAGAGGCCTATGTCCAGCAGTGGACGAGTATAGGCTGATGATGATGATGATGATGATAAGGATTAATTCTTTAATATGACTTGGGATTTTGTTATAAAAGCGTATACTTTGACACTTAAAAGAATTATTAATTTTCTGAAGCCTTGTTTTAGGTAGTATTATTGTTTATTGTCAGTCTCACAACACTCAGACTTGGAACAAATATCTGTGGGCCACACAAACATTTGTCACAATGCGAGAATCGAACCCGCGGCCTCTCGCTTCACAGCCGGCTACTCGCCCGCTGCGCCACGGAGGTTGTCGGAGTAGCAGTGTAGCTACTTTTCCAAGCTGAGACAAAAAAGTCCATTGTACCTCTAGTTTCTGATACAATTTATTAAACTTTGGGGTCAATTATGTGAGTGATGGGCGTATCTTTAAAGAGCGATGTCACAAAATACGTCCGACTTTAGGCAAGTCTAGTAGCCAACAACTCTTTCCAGGTCGTCGCACCGTGTCTAGACATTTCATACTTCGTTTACCGATGCAGTCTCTACAACTCCTTTACTCAACGGTGATCGGTGCTTCAGATATGTTAAATTGCTTCCCAATGGCAATACATATTGACATATTCTGATTATAAAAAGGAACTTAATGCTATAGTTTGCCCAGTCTCCCGATTAATTATGAATTAATTTTGGTTATTGTTAATACACAAAAAACATAAGCTCACGCCTGTATCCCGGAAGGGGTAGGCAGAGGCGCACTAGCGAACTAGAACACCCACATTTCGCCGAGCTTAGTTCCGTCCCAGATGTGATAGGGGGCGAGCCTATCGCCATATCGGGCACAAATTCCAGACTCCGGGTTGATATAGAAAAATCCAATATCACTTTGCCCGACCCGGGGATCGAACCCCAGACCTCAGAACCGTTATTGCGGCTATTTAGACACAATGCTCTGATTATAAGGTGCTGCATACTTATTCTGACATGAAATAATTAAAAAATATGGTTTCCTCAACGGTACATGTTCTAAGGAATATTTTTCCGAGTGTAGTGCCTGTGCAGTGTATTTCCAAACCATTACGAAATGCCTATTCCTTACTCAATACTCAATAACATATCGATGATACATGTGATATTTTCGATGTTTATAGGCAACGGAGACGTAGCATCTAGGTGTTCCACTTACTCAATTTCCCCTTTAAAAAATTCCATAACATAACATAAGCTCACGCCTGTATCCCCGAAGGGGTAGGCAGAGGTGCACTAGCGAACTAGGACACCCACATTTCGCCGAGCTTAGTTCAGTCCCAGATGTGATAGGGGGCGAGCCTATCGCCATATAAGGCACAAATTCCAGACTCCGGGCTGATATGGAATAAATCCAATATCACTTTGCCCGACCCGCGGATCGAACCCGAGACCTCAGAACCGTAGTCGTACCGAAATACCACCACGCCACCGAGGCAGTTTTTAAAAATCCATATTAGATTTTCAACTAGTTTCAAATGCACTTTGACTTTATGCTCTCAAACTTTTACCTCTGTCAGTGAAATAGAGTTAGCAACCGGACGCATTTTATAGCCAGTTAAATTTTTATGTCTGTCTTTATGATTTGAAATTGAAGCTTTAGTAGACAAAATTTCCAAGTCGTAAATTACTAACTTTCTAGTGATATATTGTTTAGCTTAATACATCGTTATCCCACTGTTGGGCATGGGCATCGACGATTCAATATTTTCATGATAGACACGTTATACATACATACATCAGCTCATGCCTGAAGGGGTAGGTAGAGGCGCTCTAGCGAATTAGAACACCCACATTTCGCCGAGCTTAGTTTCTTCCCAGATGTGATAGGGGGCGATCGCCATATCGGGCACAATTAATTCTAGACTGCGGGCTGATATTGAAAATAAAAACAATATCACTATGCCCGACCCGGGGATCGAACCCAAGACCTCAGGACGATAGTCGTACCGCGTACGCAATACATATACGTAGTCACATCTCTGGGAGATTACATATGTAATACAGTATTTACAAATATTTGTGTGGGCCACAGATACTGTTGTGAGACTGAAAGTCTCTTTTAGTTCCTGAATCTCACGACACAAGACTCGATCTTATTGTGGGGTCAGAAGTGACAGGACTATGTATGTGACAGTTGTGTGTTATTTATTTATGGTATTAGAAAAACAGTTTGAGAAAACCACATCCGTACGTCGGTCGCATCTGACTGCCGCAGATCGTGCCAGGATTGCGTTCCCGCGGACGGCCCAAAAAGCGCTGGCTATACGTTTTGGAGGAAGATATCAGAGCCAATGGCCTCACCATGGAGGACGCTTAAGACCGGGCGAAGTGGAAACGTTTAAGTAGAAAGGCGGACCCTGGCAGAAGGCCGAGATAACGCCAGGCAGAAAGAAGATTAGAAAAGGAATGGGTAGTAATCCTAAGATGCTTGTAAAACCGCGATTTTCGTCTCCGCAGTCACCACTTCCTACCTCGCTGGTATAGGCGTTTTATTCTTTTTCTAACTAAGCGTTTTATTTTTTCCAAGCTTGTTCCGAACATTGTGCCACGCTTTGTAAGTGAACATAAGCGTTCTCAGTTATTGTATGAAAGTTTTGCAGCGAATAAAGGCGTTGGTTGTGCAGATTATAGCGCGGATTTGCCGTGTACGTAATGTGTAAGCCGGTGCTGACGGTGTTTGGTTTAATTAAAGCGAATCCACTGAATTCGTAAGTGCGAGTTAATTCTTTTTACACCTGTATTGGCTTTCTGGCTAGTTTATTATAAAAAATAGATCACGTTTGTATCCCTAAGAGGGGTAGACAGAGGTGAACTGAGACTAATTACTTAACAGGCCATTATCGAAATTAAAAAACGCAAAATTGCCACTTCCATGGATGCTATTAGACTGTCTTTAAATATCGAAATTATTTGTCATATTATTGAACTAAACTATGCCAAACGTACCAGGGGTGCGTTGCCTTGGACGGCCCAAAAAGCGCTGGTTAGACGTTCTGGGGGCAGATATGCCTTACTATGGAGAATGCTCAAGACTGGGCGAAGTGGAAGCGTTTAAGTAGGAAGGCGGACCGTGACAGAAGGCCGGGATAACGCCAGGCAGAAAGAAAAAAATGAATATTCAACTAAACTAAACAGCTTGTAAACATTCCATTTCTGGATCAAACCTCATTATTTTTCATGTTTATTAATTGAAACCGTATAGAACAAAAGTCGACGATCAAGGTATCTCATAAATGGTGAAAACAAAATTGAAATTAAAAAGTTAATAGAATTTAATTAACGTTGAAAGGAAGGAACGCCGTCTGTCCGAACACCGTGAAGTTTTAAACATTTGCGAATCGAAAAATATTTCTGTTATTAATATTTTTATAGCAATGGCATGTGGGTCTTCATCTTGGGTGTGGACTCCTTTCTTCACGCTGTAGACAGTTAAGTACAGTACGAAAGGGAGGGCTAGATAGTCGAGTCTCAATCGGTTTGACCGCTCTACGTCACGGATAACTGATGTGTAATGCTCGGGCATTAAACATTAGTTGATCATGCTGGTTTTAGTGAACGGTGATGAGATTTCCAACCGTAATGTCATGTTCCCTTCCTAATACCTATTATCGTCCTGTGAAGGTGGGCAACGCACCCATAATTCGTTTGGTATCGTGGGTCTATGAGGGATGGAGATCACTTACCATCACGGGACCCACCTTCTCGTTTGCTTGTATCAGTTGAAAAAACCCTAGTTTCAAAAATCTGATGTGCCGGTATTAA
This sequence comes from Clanis bilineata, assembly GCA_036417725.1. NCBI lineage: Eukaryota > Metazoa > Arthropoda > Insecta > Lepidoptera > Sphingidae > Clanis > Clanis bilineata. The sequence continues at coordinate 14,133,592 of CM071154.1, read as the reverse complement.
CCACTATGATGAGAGTATCATATAGATTATGTTATTTACCGTTGCTACACTCGTGAAATACTTCTTTGCATTAAATTTACTACTTTTCAGTGTAATTGCTATTTCCCAGTAAAATTACTACTTTTTAGGTAAATTACTACTTTCCAGTAAAATTACTACATTCCAGTAAAATTACTACTTTCTAGGTAAATTACTACTTTCTAGATAAATTACTAGTCTCCAGTAAAATTTCTACTTTTAATTAAAATACCACTTTTAAAAAATCTCGCGTAAAACGAACATTATATTGTACCTAGAGGCATTAAATTATCTCCATTTATTCACTTAAACCGGTATTCAAGAAGTCACATCGCGGCTCAAACGTGCCTCATTCAACAACAGATACAGTTTGAGTTCTATTCACTGTTCTAATTTGTCAAATTATACAGATTAGTTCTAGACTGCTAGGCGGAGGAGCTAACGACCTATTGTCCTATTGTTGGTTTCTACTGGTGTGCATTAAGCCGTAAAGTGCAGATTAAGTTAATTCGGAACATTAGATTTGTTCGGCCTTATTGTTTTTGCTTTCTTTGATGAAGGGCTTGTACGTGCTACTCGGATTACTGACTATGATTGGCGACTCTGTTATTACGAAGACTGAAGTATGGTTTTATTATAAAAATAGTAAGTCACAATGTTACTATTATTGGCTGCTTTAGTGGCGTATGAGTACCGTCCTGAGGTCTCGGATTCGATTCCCGGATCGAGTAAAGTGATTTTGAGTTTTCTGCTCAGTATTGCCTCGGAGTCTGGAATTTGTACATCTGGGAGGAAAATTAAGGCGGCGAATGTGAATGTTCTATTTCGCCAGTCCGCCTGTACCTAACCCCAGCTTATTTATGTATATGTTTTTAGTATGTGTGTAGTATTATGTTGGGTTATTATTATTTTAGTAGTTTATGTCATTAGAACCCTCCATTTAGAGATAATAAATAGAATTAATCGTCTTTTATCTTAAAATTACTTTGAAGTCCTACTCAGGTATTGTATTCCCGCTATAATGATGTCTATTAGAAGGTTTCAAGGTGGCACTATAACGTCGATGTTCAAAGTACCTAGGTTAATATTTTACATTGAATTGATTATCAAGATTTAATTGTATTTTGGTCATAAAATATCAGCAACATTAAAAACATTAAATTGGGTCAGCGTGGTGGACTCAGTCATAACCCTTCTGATCAGTATACGACATGTATGCCAAGCCCTATTTTAATACGATTGAATTACCATAGTAAAGTGAAATACTTTTGAAACATACATTTAGAAGTACATCCATAACTAACTGCGATGGCTAACCTAAGGTGAATTTTGGTTTCCCAAATGACAGATCTTCAGCTGTCTCTGTCCTGTGCTATTTCTAGCCAGTTACTGACTTGAAGTATTTCCTTCAAGTCAGTAACTGGCTAGAAATCTGCATTTGTAGGTTCTGGTTGTGGGTTCCCTTCTTCACATATAGACGCCTACAATATCAAACCAGCGATACATCTCTGATACTATCTTTAGTCAGATTATATGAAAATGAAAGGGACAGACTAGTTTTGAAGTTTATAACCTTGTAAATCACACTTATATTATGAATGCGACAGATTTTGAGTGTGTGTGCATGTATTTTTATTACTTTTTCACGATCAAACGGCTGGACCAATTTTCATGAAATTTAGTATGGAAGGGGCTGACACCTTGGATTATTACATAGGCATTCTTGTCCCCATAAATACATATTTTTATCCCAGAGAATTTCCACGCGAACGGAGTCGCGGGCAACTGCTGGTTTTAAAAGGGGCTTTTATTTAGAGCTTCTTATCTTTAAATTCCAGCAAGGATGCAGGTAGTAAAGCAACGTCACATGACTTTAGTGCGGTGGGTTTAGCGTGTCATTGATCACGGGTTCCGTGGCGCTTCCCCCGGGAAATCTATTGGTGTAGTTGTGAAACAAGTTCCGATATTATTCATGTAATTTATTGTATACCGTGGTACTGCGGTCGGCTGTTAGGCTGCGGACACGAACTCAGCGGGAGCTGAGTGGCGATGGCGACGGCCGGGAGGTCGTGGGTTCGATTCCCAGGTCGAAAGCGAATTTTCTAATTTGTCCGGGGCTGGATCTCCCAGAGGGGATTGACGTCAGGCAGGCCAGCCGGTCGTAAAAAAAATTACAAATCCTATCAAGCTTGCTGCTTGCAACATGCTGGAAAAAGTGTGTTGCACCGACCTCACATTATGGTGGGATAAGGGCAGTTAGAACTCTTTCTACCTGCCCTTATCCCACCACTATGTGTGTGACTCTCTAGTCACACACATAGTCTTGACCCCACACTAAGATACGAGCCTTTTGTCGTGGGTAGGAACTAGGAACTACGAAAGACTTTCGATCTCACAGCACCCAGACCCGAAATAAATATCTGTAGGTCTCAGTGCAGGAATCGAACTCGCGGCCTCTCGCTTCTCAGCCGGCTACTCGTCCATTGCGCCATGGAAGCTGACGAATGTAATTGGAGTCAGATACTAAGGGCCTTAGTTGCCAAGTTGGTATTAAAGTAAGCAACAAGGAGTAAACGTTCGTGAAGAGTTATTAAAGGATCGGCAGAAATAACTTAAGAGGATTTAAATAAACATCTTGAAATTAAGATATTTGAGTTTTAATACTTGATTGATGCTTCCTGTTATACGAAGACTAAGACAATAGAGCTGAGAGCCCTTTAGTTCCAATTTTAGGGTGGAAGCTATAATATAATTTAAAATCATTTTGTAGAAGTTTTTCGATTAAGCTCGATTTTAAAAACTTCAGGCATTTATTTATGCTTTGAGCTTGTTACGAGTATTTTCGTGTATGAATTTATGAGCACTTAATATTCTTATTTATTTCATATTTCAATCGAGCCAGATCATCGCAAATACCATATAAGCACTCAAAAAATTGTTGCAACAAAATATTTCTGTCGTGTTGGTATTTATAATGATTTCTCGATGTGTCTGTTTAAACAAAAGCTACATTCGATAGAAATATATGTGCTAAGAAAACTTAGTAACAAAGATTGAGAAAAGAATGTTGTGTTAGTTTGGGCATGTAGAGAGGATGGATGAAGGTTGACAAAGCGAATATATATGGCAAGAATGGTAGTGTTGGAAGGGGAAGATCTCATCGAACTGTCTCTGACCAAGTCAGAGATATACTCGAGAAAGGTCATGTTAAAAGTACCCTAAACCGAAGTGCATGCATGAAGAATGTAGTGAGACTAAATGAGGCAAAAGAAGTGTATAAGTGGAATTCAGTTGTCTCTGCCTACCTCTATGGGAAAGACGCGTGAGTCTATGTGTGTATGTAGAAAACAGTTCATTCATGTCATTGAATTACAAACGACACCAATTCCAAGAAAATATTCCATTTAAAGTAAATTTACTGTAATTTGACGTACATTTGAATTAACTCAAGAGTATCAGCTACCTGAGATTCTGAAGCAATATTTTAGCTTTTCATTTAAACTAATATAAAGTTTGCAATACCGAAGGCATTTTTAGTGTTTTACTATTTATTGACTATAATTCATTTTGTAATATTTAACGATGAAAGTAACAAGTAGTCATTATCTGTCGCCTCCTTGATCTAGTGGCAGTATATATGGGCTGTGAACCGGAAGGTCCTGGGTTCGATTCCCAGGTAGGAGGTAGTGTTTTTCTTTTTTTTACTTTTAACATTATTTTACCGGCATTGGATCCCTCAGTTGTGGGTTGAGTTCAGGCAAGTAGTGGATCATAAAAACTAAGCCAAATCCTTTTTGCAACATGCTTTAAAAAGTGTGTTGCGCCGACCCCACATTAAGACGAGATAATAAGAAAGCATAAGCCAACAATTTACCATAGGTAAGTCGGTAGAAATAGAGTTTTATGGTCCCTCCGCCACAGGTCCACAGTCTATACTCGCTATTATCACACTATTGAGGCGACCTGCGACATATTTCCATTATAAAGTAACATTCGCAAGCGTTGCTCTATTTACATCCAAATTGAATGCTCGCAACAAGTTGTTTAAAACACCACGTTTTGTATCTAAAAATAAAACAACACGATCCATTTATCCTGCACAGCGATGTTGTTCGATAGTAAATTGATTTTGTTTTTCGTTAAATTGGTTTGCAAAGACAACTGTGTGAGTCTGTGTTTATACAAATATCTAAATACGTGAAGGGAAAAATTTGTAACCGTTTTAAAAGACTTGCGCAAACAAATAAATGTGTTTGACACAGAGAAGTGCATAACGCATTTTTTATACATACATACACACTCACGCCTGTATTCCATGGGTGTAGGCAGAGACTACTGAGCGCCACACGCTACGATCCTGACTCACATCTTTTCATGCATGTGTTTGTTTTTGTTTGTTGTGTGGGCTCCATTTTCCGCAATCAGTCCATTTCGATGATGGACCATTGTGCGTGACGTGATGCCAGTTAAAAGTTTAGCCAGCCTAGCTCCGACCAGAAGCGCAGGATCATCCTGGGGTCTCCGCAGGCTTCTCGGAGCGACCTCGGTGTGTTGAGGATTTTAGCCCGTTGTGCAGCAACGCCTTCGCATTCCAGGATGACGTGGGCAGCTGTTTCATCGGCCTACAGGGGGCTGTCGGTCATACCTAGAACATACAAATGTTTGTTAAGTGCGCAGTGTCCAGTTATGGTACCTACGACTATGCGTAGAGATGGCCTATCTAAGGACAGCAAGCGTTTAGTTAAGCGGACATCCGGGTGTGGCACAACATCCCGAGAGTGTTTGCAAGTGCTCATTGTAGCCCATTGATCAGCATGTTGTTTCGATGTTCTTTGGCGGAGCCATGACCTTATCTGGTTGGAGTTTTTCATGCACCTTTTCATACATTTCTGCCGGTTGAGGGTACTCCTGAGTTACCCTTTTCAGAGAAGATCACTTATTTGATCCACGTATGTCCTCCTCGGACGCCCTCTTCCGCCCCGTCCATTCACACATTTTTTTATACGCTTTATATTTAAATATATTTAAATAAAGTTTATTCCTGTCTGTCGTTCTATCTATCATTCTTTCTTTATTTCATTAATTCTTTCGTTCTTTTTTCATTTTTTCTTTTTTTATATTGGCTTCACCAGTATGTATCTATGTATCCATGTAATGGAATCTTTCAACGTGATTTTCCCCATGTTCCAGACGTCTGATGAATTTGAAAATTGGTACACATATCAAGGACCGATGACAATACAATATTATAATATTTTTATTGTATCATCTACCACTCAAACAGAGTGGCTCTACCACACAAGATGACATTACTCATTCCTGAACTTATACTACAAAATCGCAAGTTTAAAAACTTAACATACCGACTTCAAATCTAATCGTGACCAAATTAAATTAAAAGGTGAGACCACCTTTGAAATTAATATATCGAATACAAAAATAATTTTTAAAATCGGTCCACATTTGGCGGAGACATCTCGTAACAAACATAAAAATACAGACGAATTGAAGACCTACTCCTTTTTGGAAGTAGGTAGAAAATTGTACACCACATTGTCCACAAAGTTATGTTTTGAAAAATACAAGCCAACTTCTTGCATAATAACGAAGTACACCCGACAAGTGAGATGTTATTCAACATTTATAATGCAGCGCGGAGGAATAGTTGCTTGCTAGTTTTCCTGTTTGCTTGCAGTTCTAAGACAATTCTTGCGAGTATTTGCGAGGTTGCCAGGCACCGTTGTTTTAATAAAACTTTTTGTTTACCGGCGTAAATATTTCTGCGTTCAAAGAAAGAGGTACTCGATTCGTCTTTATTTTACATAAGCTCACGCCTGTATCCCCAAAGGCAGAGACGCACCAGCGAACTACACACCCACATTTCGCCGAGCTTAGTTCCGTCCCAGATGTGATAGGGGGCGAGCCTATCGCCATATCGGGCACAAATTCCAGACTCCGGGCTGATATGGAAAAATCCAATATCACTTTGCCCGACCCGGGGATCGAACCCGAGACCTCAGAACCGTAGTCGTACCGAAATACCACCACGCCACCGAGGCAGTCAGGCAGTAAATATTTCTGGGTTCAAAGAAAGAGGTACTCCATTCGTCTTTATATTTTACATAAGCTCACGCCTGTATCCCCGAAGGAGTAGCGAAGACGCACTAGCGAACTAAACACCCACATTTCGCCGAGCTTAGTTTCGTCCCAGATGTGATAGGGGGCGAACCTATCGCCATATCGGGCACAAATTCCAGACTTCGGGGTGATACTAAAAAATCCAATATTACTTTGGCCGATCCGGGAATCGAACCCAAGACCTCTGGACAATAGTCGTACCGAAGTACAATTACGCTATCAAGGCAGTCTGTAAATTATGTATATTACGCGATATCTCCGTCAAATATGGATCTATTTTCAAAATTCCTTTTGTGTTCAATAGAGTTTTTTCCAAGGGTGGCCCTATTTTTCAAATTCAGATTTTGAAGTCGAACTGGTAAGTTTTTTGCTTACAAAGGCGACGTTGAGTTACCTCCTTGGTCTAGTGGCAGCTTATATGTACTGTGAACACTTGGGTTCGATTGCCAGGTCGGGCGGGGTGTTTTTCCAATACTGTTAGCCCGGGTCTAGATCCCTCAGTCCACGTTAAAGACAGCCGGTTGTAAAAACTAAGTGAAATCTTTCTGCAAGATGCTTAAGAAGTGTATTGCGTCTGATCCCACTTCCAAGTGGGATAAGGGCAGGTAAAAAGGTGCATCCTTGCTGTAACCAACGTAGTAGACACTAGATTTGGGCAATTATACTTCGGAAACACGAAAATTGCCGAGTCGCTCCGAGTACAACTTCATGTAACTTCTGAATGGACTGAATTAAGTGAAATTCCACAGTGCATGTGCGATCCCTCCGCTTACTTCTAACATAATACTGTCCGAATGCATCTGTCTTTTCAATTTAAATTCCATTCTCTCGACGATCTAGCAAGTTTACTAGACATAAATTATTTTGGGAAACCACTTTACACAAGTTGTTTTACTTTTACTTGCTTTAAATCTATTTAGTGGTAGAGCCACGCTATAGACGGTATGTCGGTATGTCTACAGCACGAATGGGCCTGCTGGACCGGTTTGATACCACTGTCTCACCGGAAACCGACGTAAAGTGGCGGCCGTCTGTTCCGCTTCGTTCGGTGAGTGAGATTTCCGGTCGCCCAATTCCCTCCTCCGTTTCCCAGTCCCTTTACCTCCCCTTATATTCCTTCCTTTTAGGATGGCAACGTACCCATTATTCTTTTCGTATCTTGGATGTCTATGGGCGGTAGAGATCACTTACCATCAGGTGACTGATCTGCTCGTTTGCTAGTCTCTGCTATAAAATACAATATGCTCTTGAATATCAGGTACATGTCAAAATGTCGTCACATGAGGAATTAGTACAATAGTCCATAATTATAAGTTGATGTTTTACGTTAAAAATATTGTTAAAGTAGGTAAGTATCTAAACTTTCAGCGATCTTACCTAACGTCCAATAAAATGATTTACGAGTAAGACAAAATACTAGCAGATTTGTTATTTTAGCAGACATTTTAGCAAAGGTAAACTGAAAACTGCCTCGGTGGCGTAGTGGTATTGCGTGCAGGCCTTCTCGTAGAGACCCTACTGTCCTGAGGTTTCGGGTTCGATCCCTGGGTCGGGCAAAGTAAACTATCAGCTCGGAGTCTGGAATTTGTACCCGACATGGCGATAGACTCGCATCAAACATCTGGGACGGAACTATGCTCGGCGAAATGTCGGTATTCTAGTTCGCTAGTGCGCCCTTGTCTACCCCTGCGGGTATACAGCCGAGTGTTTATGTATGTATGTAAGCCAGAAAGAATCGTGCTGAATAGATCTCGTATCTTATCGGCCACTAGTAGTTTAACTTTCTTATAAGAAACTAATTGTCAGTAACAACGAAATAGATAAGACAAAAACAAATTATGCACGAAATCGCTGTAAAGTTGGCAAACAGTACGTAGTGAACTTCGTTAGCGTGTATTCAAAGGCCTTAAATTCCTTATTTGTCTTGGCTCAGTGCCTTACTCAGACTTGTTTAAGACCGCGAGGAATTTTAGCATGTGTCCTTAATGCTTGAAATTAGGAATTCGTGTTCTGGAACCGCCTTGAGTTTATTAAGCTTGATGTAGGCCAAGAGTATTTTGTCTTAGTTATTAATATAATTATAGGGTGTAAACCATATGGTCCTGAGTTAAATTCCCAGGTCGGGCAGGGTGTTTTTGACAAGAATTTCCGGGGTGCAAAACTGCACAATTTCTCAGCATTTTATGTAGTCTGCCACCAGACCGGTGATGTCGTTTTTTTTATCCGGGCACGGCAAAATAACTTTACTGCAACTGATAGTAAGCGTAGTGCAGTCCAAAAACAAATATCGACCACTGACAATAAATGGGTTTATCCATGGCCACCAGAATCATGCCGGCCTATACTCCGAATCTGAAGAGTGAAGAAGCAAATCGAAGGGCTTGTGACAGGCGGATGACCGATGCATACAAAGTGATCCCCTATACACGTCCCAACCAACCATTAAGTCATGCCGCAAGCCCCTCGATTTGCTTCCTTGTTTTTACGTGTTTTACTTTCAATAAAGATTCTTCTTAGATGTTGCCACGTTTATAATGTATCTGTCATCTTGATTGCTGTCAAACACACTTGACAGTAACAAGCACTCGTCGATCGATCAGCAGGAATTTTTCGGAGAATTTCCGCACATCATTTTATGACGCTTTATTTATTTTTTATAGCAGACTGGCAAACGAGCAGATGTGTCAACTGATAAGTGATCTCGACCGTCCATAGACATCTAAGACCTAAAAAGAGTTACGGGTGCGTTGCCACCCTAAAAGGAGGGAATGGAAGGGGAGGGAAAAGGGAGGGGGGAAATGGGCCACCAGAATTTCACTATAATTTTCCTCAGTAGCTCGACCATGAGTTTTTTGATAATTAACGCTAGCGACTACGTAAAATTATTTGTATTTTATCGTCGAGCTACTATCAGTAGCGATCGATAACGATCTAACCCTTGAGTTTGTTTCGGCATTTCTTCTCAGGGATAGCCACGAAATGCCGACGCGTTTATTACTTTATCAATATCTTAAAATCAATCATCATCATCATCATCATCAGCCATAGGACGTCCACTGCTGAACATAGGCCTCCCCCAAAGATTTCCAGATCGACCTGTTGGAAGCGGCCTGCATCCAGCGACTTCCCGCGACCTTTATCAGGTCGTCGGTCCACCTTGTAGGTGGACGTCCTACGCTGCGCTTGCCGGTACGTGGTCTCCACTCGAGAACTTTTCTGCCCCATCGGCTATCAGTTCTACGAGCTATGCGCCCTGCCCACTGCCATTTCAACTTGCTAATCCTCTGGGCTATGTCGGTGACTTTCGTTCTTTTACGGATCTCCTCATTCCTGATTTGATCACGTAGAGAAACACCGAGCATAGCCCTCTCCATAGCTCGCTGAGTGACTGTGAGCTTTCTAATGCGGCCCATAGTTAGAGGCCACGTTTCAGTGCCATAAGTCATCACTGGTAACACACACTGGTCGAAGACTTTTGTCTTCAGGCACTGAGGTATTTTGGACGAGAAGACCTTGCGTAGTTTCCCAAATGCTGCCCAGCCGAGCTGGATTCGACGAATGACCTCTCTCTCAAAGTTGGACCTGCCTAGCTGGACCGCTTGTCCTAAATAGACATATTCGTCTACAACTTTCGAACAACTTAAAATCAATATATACTCGTAATTGACATGTGAAAGTGGTATAAAATATCCTATTTGCAGAATAAATGATTTGCATTTGAATTTGAATAACCGAAGTAACATGTTAGGCTATATACTGATTTCTTATGTTTACGCGAATATTATACATTGAAATAAAACTATTTTTACGGATTCTATCACGATTACGTTTCGAAGGCTTTGCAGTCTTCGTTGTCGAAACGTTGGGAATAATAATTAAAACCTAATCGTGACAGAATCCGTAAAAATAGTTTTATTTCAATGTTAGGCTATATTTTAGTAATTTCCATTAAAAAATAAGACATAGCTAATTTTGTGATCTGCAAATATTTAATTACTTTCGGGTGTTAGTAATGTAAGATGAAGGATCGTATGATCTTGGAAGTTACAGATACCCACGATTCACATCCATCTCTGTGGAATCCTGTAGGGTAACTTTTGGCGCTCGATTCGACTAGATTTCATTTAGTTATTTAAAAACTCCACCGAAATCAAATTAAAAAATGAGCTAATGTCGCGATTGGATTCGAGAACTTGTCATTTGTCACTTTTCCTTCCAAGGAATCCTATAGGATAAAACTCAATTTCGGTGGAATTTTAAGTAATTAAAACAACAGGTCGGCCTGGAAATCTTTGGTGGAGGCCTATTGTCTAGCAGTGGACGTTCTGTGGCTGATGATGATGATGATAATGATGAAATTAAATCGATACGAAGGCAGTTTTAAAACCCTGAAAAACATAACATAACATAATATAAGCTCACGCCTGTATCCCCGCAGGGGTAGGCAGAGGTGCACTAGCGAACTAGAACACCCACATTTCGCCGAGCTTAGTTTCGTCCCAGATGTGATAGGGGGCGAGCCTATCGCCATATCGGGCACAAATTCCAGACTCCGGGCTGATAGGGAAAAATCCAATATCACTTTGCCCGACCCGGGTATCGAACCCGAGACCTCAGAACCGTAGTCATATTGAAATACCACCACGCCACGGAAGCAGTCTACTATACTACTAAAACCCTGAAACTATCATATAATGATTGCACTACACCGCTACATTTTAAAAACTCTATAACTAAGTAAGTTTTAAAGGCACACTAGTATCACAAAAATATACAAGCCATTTCAAATATCCGGGTGCGAAGGAAGACATCTTGATATATCTGATTTAGCAGCTTACAAGATAAGTCGAAATGTTAGCAGCTGAGCCGACCGACTTACGAGATCATTCCTAACGTGGTTTCCTATTATATAAGGGTACCATGCCATTGTTAGAAAGTTATGAATTTCTTGTAATTGTGTTGCGTGCGCGGTACGACTAACGTACTGAGGTCTCGGGTTTGATCCCTGGGACGGGCCAAATGAATTTGTTTTTTTCTTTTCAATATCATATATGTATACCCGTGCCTCCGTGATGACTGCCTCCGTGGCGTAGTGGTATTTCGATACGACTACGGTTCTGAGGTCTCGGGTTCGATCCCCGGGTCGGGCAAAGTGATATTGGATTTTTCCCTATCAGCCCGGAGTCTGGAATTTGTGCCCGATATGGCGATAGGCTCGCCCCCTATCACATCTGGGACGAAACTAAGCTCGGCGAAATGTGGGTGTTCTAGTTCGCTAGTGCACCTCTGCCTACCCCTTCGGGGATACAGGCGTGAGCTTATGTTATGTTATGTTATGTATACCCGATATGGTGATAAAGGTCGCAGGAAGTCGTTGGGTGCAGGCCGCTTCCAACAGGTCGATCTGGAAATCTTATGTTTAGCAGTGGACGTCCTATGGCTGATGATAATAATGATGATGATGATGGTGATACATCTGGGACAGAAATGAGCTCGGCAACATGTGGGTGTTCGGTAGTTCGCCTCTGCCTCATGCTAACCTAGAGGGTGCGTTGCTAACCTAGAGGGAGGGAAATACGGATTGCAAAGGGGAAGGGGGGAATTGGGCCACCGGAAATCTCACTCACCGATCGAAACGCGACAGCGAGCTGCCACTTTACGTCAGTTTTCTGTCAGTCAGTGGTATCAGACCGGTCGAGCCGGCCCATTCGTGCTATAGACGTAATTGTCTACAGCGTAGCTCTACCTACCGTTTCTTGGATTCAGGCGCGAGCTTATATTTATGCAGTAATAATTGTAGACGAGCCAGGGAGACAAACGGTCAATCCGAACCACAACATTATATCCAATAAATATATTATCAACTTTTATTCAAGATTAGAAATCTAATTCCAATGCCTCAAATAGTCTATTAGATAAAATTTGAATTCGGTACGAAGATATTTCAATAAAATTGAGTAATTTCAGTAGCGCCGTATAAAACGAAATATTTGAACGCTGATGCCGATTGCTCAAAAAATTGAAAACACCGAGACGGCATAAAACGAAATAAGTCTTCGGTATTGCATTTTTGATGTCTCATTTTACGATTATATTATTGTTTATGCGTATATGAAATTACATTCAATTTGCGTATTCATGACGTGTTACGTGCCTGTGTTGAGTTGCGAGATCAGTCTTATTATTTTTAATGTATTTTCAAATTCTACGCACGATGGTATAAGGATTGGTTTGTTATATGAGAAAATATGATGCATGTGATGCAAAAGTTTTCAGAGTTCATCTAACTTTGGAACGTGATTTACTTATACAATGAATTAATATGTTATTGAAAATTATTATAATCTTCAAAACTTTAATCACATCTTTAGATTATGTGCTGTCTTAGGGCGAAATGCGGGATTACTATAATCTTGATTATATTGTTTAAGATTTTTTAAGAATTAACAACTTTCATCTTATTCGTATACTTAAATCGAGGTTTAGAGTAAATTGACAACGTGTGATCAACAGAGTATGTTTAAATGGAGTTTATTTTAAAATAAGTCAATTTTACTTGATTAGAGGTATACTATTCAACTACGTATGTTGATAACTCAAATAGTAAGTAAAATAGAAATGTTAAAACTGTCAGGAACCAAGCTTAAATGGAGTGTTATAATAATTGAGTAATCCTGGAGTGTCAGAGCCACGCTGTAGACAATAATGTTTACAGCACGAATGGGCCGGCTCGACCAGTTTGATACCACTGTCTCACAGAAAACTGACGTAAAATGCCAGCTCGCTGTTGCCTTTCGTTCGGTGAGTGAGATTTCCGGTGGCCTAATTCTCCCATCCCTTTCCCAATCCCTATTCCCCTCCTTTTAGATTGGCAACGCACCCATGATACATTTCTGTCTTGGGTATTGGGCGGTGGAGATCATTTACCATCAGGTGACCCATCTGCTCGTTTGCCAGGCTGCTATAAAAAAGTTTAGAATATAGATGAAATAAAAATCGTATTTCTGGCACAAACCATATAAAACAATAACTAACAACAAACCATTAGTTGTGAGAAACTCCCATTAATAACATTACTTAGTTCGATAGACTGTTGACAGAGACATTAATACGTGTGAGCAAATGAGCTACAAAATCACCGGCAAGAATGATTACTGTTGCCTAAAGAATACAGACTACTTTGAAAAATCTACGGTATTAGAGACAAGTGAGCGAAGACGGAGAGGCAATAATTTGGAACAATTTTCATTGATAAATTGAGGAATTTAATCACAATCAGAATGAAGTTGAAAATAGCGTGCATGAGATAACAAGCAGCCTACAGAGAATTCTCTTTCACGCAATTTTCAACTCAATTTCAATTGTGGTTGAGTTCATTACTGATTTATCAATAAATATTCGAGCATATCGGCACTCAGTAGGCACTAAACCTCTACACAAACTCAAACCAGTTTGTGAAATGTCGGATTTTCCACGTACGTTTGATCAAATTTATCATGTTATGACCCGATTTCTCATACAGAAACCCACTGCACATTGCATGCGCCTAATCGGTACTGGAATATAGACTCATTATTCTAACAGCCACTAATTTCGAATGGCCACTCAATTTTGAATCTTATGCTACGAAAAATTAAGTCGTTCCACGATTGATAAAATAATTAAAAAGAGTATATATATTAAGTATAATATATACACTAAGGCCTCATTCACACGAGAGCTTTTTCAACGCGTGTTAAATAAACATTGAAATGGAACATATGAGTTCTAGTTTAGTCATTCACACGCCGGCGCTTTTAAAACGTGGCGTTTTATTTTTGGGTGGTATGTAACATAAACCTTGAAATAAAATTATTTTTTCGGATTCTATCACGATTTGGTTTTAATTTTTATGCCCGACGTTTCGAAAGCTTTGCAGCCTTCGTGGTCACGGGTCGGACTAAGGTGTCAGTTGTCCAAAAATGTTAATACTACGATATCTACCTTCATTTTAAAATGGTACAAATTTCAAAAAGTTAGTTATTTCAAAATGAACCTTAATAGAAATAAGGCAAGAATTAAATTCAAGCACTCATATAAACATACATATTGAGTCGCTTTTTTAACGCGCGTTAAAAAAACTGTTGTGCGAATGAGGACTTAGACTGTAAAATTTCAATTTTAAATTAATAAGTAGATCTTATGTATCATTTAATGTCTATGTTGATATTATGAAGATGCAGGGCGCTTCCAACAGGACGATCAGGAAATTGTCGACGTGCTGTGGCTGATGATGATGATGCTGACGATAGTTGTAAATAAACAATATACCTGTCAATTTAATCTTTCTCTTGAACTTCTGACCTAGACATTGTCTCACCGATTAATATGCCAATAAAATGTTGATGATCTCAGACCTTGAAGTTTATGACTCTGACTCTTGCGACGTTTTATTAAATCTTTTGCTTTTTTACAAGACAATTAATGGGTGACTTTTATGTTCAGGATTTTATTGGTTTTGATATTGGAGTTGTATTTTCCTTGCTCTTTCTTGAACGTATAAATTTTATGACTTGGGATAATGACCCTAATTTTACGTTCGACGTTTAACTAATTAGCCATGATAGCATATTTAAAATTAAAAAAAAATTTAGCGATCTGAAGCTATTTCACATAGCTGTTTCAATGCTCCATAAGATAAGATGAGCAAAAAATACTTGGTATACTAACCACCAAAACTTACAAAAAGAAAGCGATTTGTATAAACATGATCTTTGACCTATCTTCTGTTTATCTTCATCATCGACTGCCTCAAGATAACCACTATGTAGTTGAAATGAAATGAAAATATTTATCATATATATAAAAGGCTCTTTTATTGACATTGGACCAAGTTTATTTATGCTACCTTAGATAAGAACGGTTAGTGTTTGTGGAATTGAACTTTATAAAATGTGTTTACTAGAACACCTGTTTAGACCACTCCATTTAATTCATAGAAATTCTTTCTTCTCTTTTTGTCTGTTTTATATTCAAGGATTTATTCGCCTCCTTGTTCTAGTGGTAGCAAATATGGGCTGTGGATGTCGTGGATTCGACTCCAAGGTCGGGCAAAACTATTTTTCTAATTTAATTTGCCCGGGACTGAATCCCCCAGAGGGGGTTGACGTCAGGCAGGCAGCCAGTCGTAAAAACTTAGCCAAATGCTTTCTGCGACATGCTTGAAATAGTGTGTAGCGCTGACCCCACATTAAGATGGTATAAGAACAGGTTGAAAAAATCGAGGATTAATTAACTACAACATTTTTTAAGTTTAGGCTTAATTTAATAACATTCACTTGTTTTCAGACATTATATTCGCTTAATTAGTTTTTCGTCTAGCCGATGTTTAAGCAGAAAACATTGGTTTAAACCCAGGTATTAGGGTTTCATTTCACATTTACAATTTGTTTGTTGACTTTTCAACTCAATATTTGCATACATTATTCGATACAACGACCTCTAGACGTGAGCTTGTGTAATTGGCTCTTAAAATTATAAAAAAAACAAATACTTCTTTTCGACCTACTTCAAAAAAGGAGCGATTTTCAAAATTCTTCTTGTACTCGATAGAGCTTATTTCAAGAGTGGCCCTTTATAAATTTGGTCACGATGGGATTTGAAGTAGGTCCATTAAGTTTTTAAACTTGTGATTATTTAGATATATCAAGGACTGGCAAAAAAGAAATGGGTCACCTCTTGGTAATTAATATCTGCGGCCCATAGACAGCCAAGATATCAAAACGATCCTAAATACCTAGCCAACACTAAACGAAGGGAATAGGAATTTGGTAAAGAAGTATTTTGAAAATTTCGGCAATGAGGATACTGTTTTGTTTGATCAGCCACAAACTGGTCACAAATCAAAGAGACGCAGACGAGAGCAGTTAAAAAGAACCAAATAAGTTTTATTTGATGCTCATTTGCCAAGTCAGAACAGCAAAATATTTCATTGAACTAAAGTCTAGTCTAGTGTCTTGCTAGGTGGACAGACGTCCTGATAAAGGTCGCAAGAAGTGGTTGGGTGCAGGCCGCTTCCAACATGTCGATCTAAAAATCTTGAAAACGCCTATGTCCAGCAATGGACATTCTATGGCTGATGATGATGATGATGTAAGTCTAAGAAATTAAAAATGCACTTGAGACAGTTGCTACTGAAGTTCTATCTCGAATACTTTAAGAAACTGATCCGGTCAAGGAGTAAGAAACTAAAGCCGAAAGCATATCCGAAAAAATACCCCGGATTACTCCGAGACAGTTCCTTATCAGAAAAGATTTAGTTTTAGCACTAAACGCTGTTCCAATTCGAAAGCTACAGAAATCCGTCTAAAGAAATCTAAGGAACAAATGTAAAGGATTTTCAACAAATCCACCGCTACTCCCATTTGTATGTAAGAATCCAATTTTCCTAATTTTATTTCAATTCTGCGTGTAACGTCTACGCTCTGTGTCAAATACGTAAAGATGTATTGTGTCGGAATCTCTTCTTTGTATTCCTATTCTGTAGTTGCTAGAGAGGCTTTGCCGAAAGTGTCAGATTTAGAAAGACATAAGTTAGTAACTTTATTTGAGTATACGAGAGTAAATAATCTCTTCAGATCCAAGTTACTTTTAAAATTTGACGTGTCATTCATAACCATAATGTAGAGAATTTCCTTTTTTCAATCAAAACATACTATGATCTATGGATTATTATTTCATGTTACATCTACAAAAAGTCCACAGCCTTTATTAATTTCTTCGCCAATTAACTACAAATCTTTAAATTAAATGAAACATCTATAGAACAAGATAATTTTTCAAATACAATAAGATGTAATTTTATCGTCACAATTTTCACTTTTACTTTTACTATTTTTTTATCTTTGTTTCTTTCTTTCCCAAAGTTGATTTCAATATTTTAAACTTTTATGCGATGAAAGTCTATTGACATTGGATAATATTTATTTGTTTCTTCTTGTTATCTAAAAAAATATAAAAATAAACTTCCTCAACGCTTTGTCCAATCATTTATTTATAAGAATTAAATAAAAATGCTTTTAGGCGGAAGGCTATTGCGATAATCCTGTGTCATGGCCGGTTCATACATCATCTTGATTTCCTTTGTCAGAACTGGACTGAACAAGAAACTAAGATAAAATAAGTTGAATGAAACTGCCAAATAGAGATAGGAATTATTGATCATTTTGAAATAACGTGAATTTTCTTATTACGCTTTGATTTTCATTGGATGTTCATATTTTTATTTCAGTTAATTAATATTTACTGTTTAATTAACATCAGTCTTTTAACCCTCTACTGGGTGCGGATTTACTCATATGAATGATAAACTTTAGTATTTTCGTTCATCAGCTGCAGTTTAACAAACTTTACACTTCCCGAAATATTTTCCTTCAACGTTTGAATTTATCGTAGCATCTGCCAGCAATAGAGCAGCAATTGAATTGCAGACTGTGTTACGAAAGACAGAGGTTTCAATTTGCAATGAGAGTTTGTTGTGAAAGAACCAGTTGTGGTGATCCACAGCTATTTGTTTCGAATTTGGACTTTAGGTCTTGTGGGATGTAAGTAATTCCTTCGTTGTTGATTCCCACGATACAGGTTAATAGTGTGGGATCATGTGTGTGTCTGTTAGGTGTTTTATTTTAGTTCAATGTTAATCAATATGTTCTAAGATATGATATTAAAATGAGAATTCGCAAATACCTAATATTAAAATAACATGAAATACCATCTTTAATAAGAAAAGAATAACCCTCAAGTCAGGCTCCTTTAAGTAGGAAGACGTCATTTGCACAAGAAACTTCCAAACCGGTAAATCTTGCATCCGTTCAACCTTTTTCACCCCCGAAGTTCCTTTTGAAAAAGCTGTCCCATCTTATTACCAAAACATTTGTATTGTCGCGCTCGTGTATAATAGAGCGATGTGAATAATTTCACGAAAAATTTATGGAAAATCATCAAGCTTTCGGGAGCTGACGTCACATCTCTGTCATTTATGAATATATCAGCATTTTTTGATGCGTGAATATATACAGTTATTGCTTGGTTAGAATGGAATGGATTTGATGAAGCGAAGTATTTGTACGACTATCGTCTTGGGGTGTCAGGTTTGATCCCCGGGTCGGGAAAGTGATATTGGCTTTTTCTATTCAGTATCAGTCCAGAGTCAGGAATTTGCGCTCGATATGGCTATAGGTTTTCCCCTTATGATATCTGGGATGGAAATAGCTGGGCGAAATGTGGGTGTTTTAGTTCTCTAATGGGTATTTGAGCCTCCTGTAATTCCATGTACAGCAAAACGCAGCAGTTAGCTATTGTATTAATGGTTTTTGATACATAATCGTCTGTTACATGAACTCTTTATTTGGCCCTTTTTGAAGAGGTTGCCAATTTGGTCCATAAAAGTACGTCTAAGACGTCCGCGGCCGTCACTAAAATACTCATATTTATAATATGTATTGCTAATTTTCAATCATCGTTTGTTAATAAGATACATATTTTTAAAATATTAATTTACCATCAATATTTTAGAATAACTTAATGACTAAAAAAATATGCACGAAAAATTAAATAAACATTAGCAAAAAGGGATTTTGAGACATCTAAGCAAAAATGCCAGTCTACCAGTCAATTATAGTGCATCTACCCGTGAAAGCATTGACCTTTTACTTAAAATTTATTATGTAGAATTTACGATAGCTTCAGCATGAGTGATTTTGGGTGCGTTGCCAAACCTTAAGGAGGAGAATAGGGATTGAGTAAGGGAGGAAAGAAATTAGGCCACCGAAAATCTCTCTTACTGAACGAAACGCAACAGCGAACTACCAATTTACGTATTTTTTCTGTGACTTCTGTGAGTCATCAAACCGGATATATTTCGATACGCCACCCTGAGGTCTTGGGATCGATCCCCGGGTCGGACAAAGTGATATTGGATTTTTTCAATATCAGCCCGTAGTCTGGAATTTGTGCCCGATATAGCGATAGGCTCGCCCTCTATCACATCTGGGACGTAACTAAACACAGCGAAACATACCCATATTCTAGTTCGTTAGTGCGCGGCTGCCTACCCCTTTAGGGATACAGGCGTATGCTTATGTATGTACATACATCAAACCGGTCAAGCCGACCCATTCGTGCTGTAGACGTTACTGTCTACAGCGTGGCTCTACCACTCAAAGATATGCAGACGCGGAACTACATAATAAAATCGTGGTACTCTAAGTAATCATATCCATATTGCCTTAGATAACATAACATAACATAAGCTCACGTTGTATCCCCGAAGGGGTAGGCAGAGGCGCACTAGCCAACTAGTATACCCACATTTCGCCGAGCTTAGTTCCGTCTCAAATGTGATAACCTTTGAGTTTGTTTCGGCATTTCTCAGGGATAGCCACGAAATGCTGACGCCATTATTACTTTATCAATATCTTAAAATCAATATATACTCGTAATTGACATGTGAAAGTGGTATAAAATATCCTATTTGCAGAATAAATGATTTGAATTCGAATTTGATAGGATTGCCTTAGATACAACCCCCTTAAACACTTACTTAAACAAATTACCTTCACTTTTAATGTCTGCAGATACGTACTATCTTCTGCGGAGTTGGGTAATAAAAGGAGGCTGATTTAAGAGCTATACGTTTGCGTACTTCGTTTTATTAGGGTTCTATCCTAAGGTTGTTTTTAATTATGTGGGAATGCAGAAAATATTTTTTAGTTTTAATTTATTTTTCATTAGACTAACATGTCACCGTGTCCTTGGTCTAGTGGCTGCGTATTTTTGGTGTAGACAGAAAGGACCTGGGTTCGAATGTATGATGATGATTATGTGAAAAAAAAAACAACGAGACGTCAACCCCCACTGTCGGATCCAGTCCAGGAAAATTGTGGTAGAAAAACTACTTTGCCCGATCTCGGAATTGAATCCAATACCTCCCGATCCAATGCCTATACTACACCAAGGAGCTAAAGTTATGGCTAGACGATGTGATGACAGGTGAAGCAAAGTAATCTCGGAGTGGTGGCCGAGGTAGGGCCGCCGAAAAGAATTGCATTGCAAAAAGAGAAAGGCTGTGGATTAAGACGATGACACTAAGTAGGTGACGCGACGAATCCGATTCTTTGCCTTCATTATAATAATATTATTAGGCCTGTAATATTACTGTCCTCCTGCCGAGTACGGAGCACCTCTATTCATGAGAGGGATTAGGCTTTAGTCTACCACGCTGGCCTTATGCGGGTTGGTAGACTTCACATACTTTCGAAGTTCTTCTGAAGAAATTCTCGGGTATGCAGGTTTCCTCCCGATGTTTTCCATTACCCTTATAATAAACGATAATTTATAATGAAAACACAACATAGAAAAATCTGAGGTGTATGCTCCGTTTGGGGTTGGTCTGGAACCTCCGACACTCGTCTCGGCAGTCCATACCATTCCCAACTAAGCTATCGCTGCCTATATTTTTATTAATTTCTTGGTACCGAGGAATTATGGGTTCTCCATGATATGGCGCCAAGTTTCCTGCTTACGTCACTGTCCTTGACATCACCCATATCATAATATGTTTCATACCTACCAACACGCATATTATTTCATGTTATTTATAGCTTAATTACGATTTAAATGCTTTGTTTCGGGTGAGATGTTATCATGCGAGTGTTTATTATGGACATGAATTGTAGTCATTCATCAGAGCCTATCTAAATAATGTGTTTTGAGTGGTAGAGCCACGCTGTAGACAGTTACGTCTACAGCACGAATGGGCCAGCACTACCGGTTTGATGCCAACGTCTTTTTTTTATAACAAACGAGCAGATGGATCATCTGATGGTAAGTGATCTCCGCAACCCATAGACACTCGAGACACAAAGAATCATGGGTACGTTGCCGACCTAATAGGAGGAAATGGAAGGGGAGGGAAAAATTGATTGGGAAAGGAAGGGAGGAAATGGGCCACTGGAAATCTCACTTACCCAACGAAATGCGACATCAAGCCGCCAATTTACGTCGGTTTTCTGTGAGACAGTGGTATCAAACCGGCCGAGCCGGCGCAATCATGTTGTAGACGTTACTGTCTACAGCATAGCTCTACCACTCAAAAACACAGAAAACCGACGTAAAGTGGCAGCCCGCTGTCGTGTTTCGTTCGGTGAATGAAATTGCGTAAATTGGCTTTGTAAGCAAAAATAACGCCAGGCAGAAAGAAAGCAAGGTTCTAATCCTCGAATATATCCAACACAACTTTGTTCTTCAACTTTTTAATACCATATTATGATGCAACTACTAGCAAAACTCAGCTGTAAAGAAACTTAAAAATATACGAAGTTGCCATCGCGCCGTACAAACTTCGTACGCCAATTTGTCGTGCTGGCATATTCAATAACTTTTCACACTTGTACGTATCGTGAAGCTGTTGGCACATTAGCTCGACGCGCTATGGATTTCAAGCTACAAATAAAATGCTGTTTGAAGCTTGAACATTTTAAGCTGTGACGGGCGTTTGAAATTCAATATTTGAACACGGAAAATGCATTTTCTGTTATGTGAAGACGTAAGTGGAATTATTTTCTATGTCTTCTTCTACCAACTATCCCACTACTGTGGCGTTAGCGTAACATGTTGCAGAAATTATTCGGCTTAGTTTTTACTACCAGCCGTCTGCTTGACGTCAACTTTTGAGAGTTCCAGTCCCAGACTCTCTCGGCTCTCATATCATCTAGCACTTAGAGTCGTATATTTGACACCCACAAAAGTGATATAATCATTATTAATATAAATATCTTTTATTTTATTTTACAGAAGGGACTGGAAAATGAGCAGATAGGTCACCTGATGATAAATGATCTCCATCACCAGTAGACATCCAAGACACAAAAAAATCATGGGATTGCCAACCTAAAAGAAGGGAATGGAAGGGAAGGTAAAAGGGAATGGGAAAGGGAGGGGGAAAGAGGCCATCGGTTTTCTTTATTCCAACTTAAAGACTGCATCCAACACCGCTCCATGGCATTCAACAAACAAATAACAACAAAAACTGTCTTCTTTGTTTTTGTATCGAAAAAGTTTCACCATATAGTTTACCGGCATCATGAAAATTGCATATTCTCGTACGCATAATGTTAACTTGAAAACTTCCTTCGCATGTTATCACATCGGAAATGTATGCGATAAAAAAGTTCCAACCACTCCCCTCGTCTGCTCTACACTGTGACCTACTAACATAATGTACTCTTTAGTACAGAAAAAGTGATTACATTGCAGTGTGAGCATTTTATGTGTATTTTATTTTAACATAACATAAGCTCACGCCTGTATCCCCGAAGGAGCGAACTAGAACACCCACATTTCGCCGAGCTTAGTTCCGTCCCAGATATGATCGGGGGCGAGCCTATGGACATATCAGACACAGATTTCAGACTCCGGGCTGATATTGCAAAATCCAATATTACTATACACGACCCGGGGATCTAACCCGAGACCAGGGTAAGCCACCGAAGTAGTAAACCATCTTTTCGACCGAGTTCAAAAAAGGAGAAGGTCCTTAATTCGTCTGTTTTTTTATGTAACGCAATACCTCCGCCAAATGTGGAGCGATTATCAAAATTCTTTTTTTGTTCGATAGAGCTTAATTCAAGGATGTTCTCATATAAAGGTCACGATCAGATAAGTTTTGAACCCGGACTGCATGAATATAATATACTCTAGATGCACAGTTCTTTGCAAATATCCTCCTAAAAAGTAGTCTCAGGAATAAAACAAAGAAAAAGATCACAAATTCTAATTAAATCAACACAAATATAAGAAGTGCTTAAGCACTCCTTTGCTGTCCCATTTTCCGAGCGTTAACTGTGCATCTAGGTAAATAATATATCGATGCCGGACTGTTAAATTTTTAAAGTTGTGATTACTCTCTTCATAAAAATATATTACAAATACATTAAACACAATACCTGTTGCCTAACGTCGCCAGTTAGTGCGTGTTATGCGTCCTATCTTTCCACTCTGTTATTCTCAAAGGATTTAAGCCATGAAGCGAGCCATCTTATCTTGTCAACCTACTTTATCCCGCAGAGAAAGTTACGAATATTTTTTGTAATTTGAATAAAAGTACGAAGTATATTTCGGCTCATGATAAATCAAGGATTACAGTTTCTAAGTGCGACTTGCAGCGCTATTACTAATCTAGAGTTAAACCTGAATTGGATTTATCCTACAGCTCATTCCTATATTCAACTCAAGATTTAGGTTAAATAGAGATATAGAGATTTTTGGCTGAGCTGCAAGTGGCCCTAAATGGTGTGTTAAAGATGCGGTCAACGCGTTTTTATTCACTGGACTGAATACTAAAGATTGATTGGATTTGTATTTCGGTACGACAACCGTCCTGAGGTCTCGGGTTCGATCCCCGGGTCGGGCAAAGTGATATTGCATTTTTCCATATCAGCCCGGAGTCTGGAATTTGTGCCCAATATGGCGACAGGCTCAATTTCTTGATTAAAATTGTTGCATCCACATTGAAAGGAGGTCAGGAGTAGGGTAAAGTGGTCTTTCCCCAGTAGCATTATGTTGAGTTACATTACGGTAGATTAATAAAATAGGAGTATTCGCTTTTGTTACCGCTCGGCACGGACGTATAAAAAATAGGACTCCATTTCCCTATAGTTAAACGAACGCCAATGGTATTCTCTAAGACCTAACAACGTTGAACGCTCCGTCGATCTCCACGATGTGCACCGCGCGAGCTCGTCGTCGATCGCAACGTTGTGGCGTTTCTTAGAGAATCGACCTGCAGTTACTTTTGCTCGAACTGGCGAACTCAAACTTTATTTCCTATATTACTTATTCAAGTGGAATAATTATAATGATCTACATCGCATTTCGAACTTATTTCATAGTTCATGTATTTTAAATAGCCTTCCGCCACTTGAGACAGTTGCTACTGAAGTTCTATCTCGAATACTTTAAGAAACTGATCCGGTCAAGGAGTAAGAAACTAAAGCCGAAAGCATATCCGAAAAAATACCCCGGATTACTCCGAGACAGTTCCTTATCAGAAAAGATTTAGTTTTAACACTAAACGCTGTTCCAATTCGAAAGCTACAGAAATCCGTCTAAAGAAATCTAAGGAACAAATGTAAAGGATTTTCAACAAATCCACCGCTACTCCCATTTGTATGTAAGAATCCAATTTTCCTAATTTTATTTCAATTCTGCGTGTAACGTCTACGCTCTGTGTCAAATACGTAAAGATGTATTGTGTCGAAATCTCTTCTTTGTATTCCTATTCTGTAGTTGCTGGAGAGGCTTTGCGGAAAGTGTCAGATTTAGAAAGACAAGTTAGTAACTTTATTTGAGTATACAAGAGTAAATAATCTCTTTAGATCCAAGTTACTTTTAAAATTTGATGTGTCATTCATAACCATAATGTAGAGAATTTCCTTTTTTTAATCAAAACATACTACGATCTATGGATTATTATTTATAATGTTACATCTATGGAAAGTTCACAGCCTTTATTAATTTATTCGCCAATTAACTATAAACCTTCAAATAGAAATGAAACATCTATAAAACAAGATAACTTTTCAAATACAATAAGATGTAATTTTATCGTTTCAATTTTTACTTTTACTTTTACTATTTTTTATCTTCTTTTCTTTCTTTCCCAAAGTTGATTTCAATATTTTAAACTTTTATGCGATGAAAGTCTATTGACATTGGATAATCTTTGTTTGTTTCTTCTTGTTATCTAAAAAAATAAAAATAAACTTCCTCAATGCTTTGTCCAATCATTTATTTATAAGAATTAAATAAAAATGCTTTTAGGCGGAAGGCTATTGCGATAATCCTGTGTCATGGCCGGTTCATACATCATCTTGATTTCCTTTGTCAGAACTGGACTGGACAAGAAACTAAGATAAAATAAGTTGAATGAAACTGCCAAATAGAGATAGGAATTATTGATCATTTTGAAATAACGTGAATTTTCTTATTACGCTTTGATTTTCATTGGATGTTCATATTTTTATTTCAGTTAATTAATATTTACTGTTTAATTAACATCAGTCTTTTAACCCTCTACTGGGTGCGGATTTACTCATATGAATGATAAACTTTAGTATTTTCGTTCATCAGCTGCAGTTTAGCAATCTTTACACTTCCCGAAATATTTTCCTTCAACGTTTGAATTTATCGTAGCATCTGCCAGCAATAGAGCAGCAATTGAATTGCAGACTGTGTTACGAAAGACAGAGGTTTCAATTTGCAATGAGAGTTTGTTGTGAAAGAACCAGTTGTGGTGATCCACAGCTATTTGTTTCGAATTTGGACTTTAGGTCTTGTGGGATGTAAGTAATTCCTTCGTTGTTGATTCCCACGATACAGGTTAATAGTGTGGGATCATGTGTGTGTCTGTTAGGTGTTTTATTTTAGTTCAATGTTAATCAATATGTTCTAAGATATGATATTAAAATGAGAATTCGCAAATTCCTAATATTAAAATTACATGAAATACCATCTTTAATAAGAAAAGAATAACCCTCAAGTCAGGCTCCTTTAAGTAGGAAGACGTCATTTGCACAAGAAACTTCCAAACCGGTAAATCTTGCTTCCGTTCAACCTTTTTTACCCCCGAAGTTCCTTTTGAAAAAGCTGTCCCATCTTATTACCAAAACATTTGTATTGTCGCCCTCGTGTATAATAGAGCGATGTGAATAATTTCACGAAAAATTTATGGAAAATCATCAAGCTTTCGGGAGCTGACGTCACATCTCTGTCATTTATGAATATATCAGCATTTTTTGATGCGTGAATATATACAGTTATTGCTTGGTTAGAATGGAATGGATTTGATGAAACAGAGTATTTGTACGACTATCGTCTTGGGGTGTCAGGTTTGATCCCCGGGTCGGTAAAGTGATATTGGCTTTTTCTATTCAGTATCAGTCCAGAGTCAGGAATTTTCGCTCGATATGGCTATAGGTTTTCCCCTTATGATATCTTGGATGGAAATAGCTGGGCGAAATGTGGGTGTTTTAGTTCTGTAATGGGTATTTGAGCCCCCTGTAATTCCAAGTGATTTTGGGTTCGTTGGCAAACCTATGAGAGGAGAATAGGGATTGGGAAAGAGAGGGGAGAATTGGGCCACCGAAAACTTTCTCACTGAACGAAACGCAACAGCGAGCTACCAATTTCCATACTTTTTCTGTGACTTCTGTGAGTCATCAAACCGGATATATTTCGATACGCCACCCTGAGGTCTTGGGATCGATCCCCGGGTCGGGCAAAGTGATATTGGATTTTTTCAATATCAGCCCGTAGTCTGGAATTTGTGCCCGATATAGCGATAGGCTCGCCCTCTGTCACATCTGGGACGTAACTAAACTCAGCGAAACATACCCATATTCTAGTTCGTTAGTGCGCGGCTGCCTACCCCTTTAGGGATACAGGCGTATGCTTATGTATGTACATACATCAAACCGGTCAAGCCGACCCATTCGTGCTGTAGACGTTACTGTCTACAGCGTGGCTCTACCACTCAAAGATATGCAGACGCGGAACTACATAATAAAATCGTGGTACTCTAAGTAATCATACCCATATTGCCTTAAATAACATAACATAACATAAGCTCACGCCTGTATCCCCGAAAGGGTAGGCAGAGGCGCACTAGCCAACTAGTATACCCACATTTCGCCGAGCTTAGTTCCGTCTCAAATGTGATAACCTTTGAGTTTGTTTCGGCATTTCTCAGGGATAGCCACGAAATGCTGACGCCATTATTACTTTATCAATATCTTAAAATCAATATATACTCGTAATTGACATGTGAAAGTGGTATAAAATATCCTATTTGCAGAATAAATGATTTGAATTCGAATTTGATAGGATTGCCTTAGATACAACCCCCTTAAACACTTACTTAAACAAATTACCTTCACTTTTAATGTCTGCAGATACGTACTATCTTCTGCGGAGTTGGGTAATAAAAGGAGGCTGATTTAAGAGCTATACGTTTGCGTACTTCGTTTTATTAGGGTTCTATCCTAAGGTTGTTTTTAATTATGTGGGAATGCAGAAAATATTTTTTAGTTTTAATTTATTTTTCATTAGACTAACATGTCACCGTGTCCTTGGTCTAGTGGCTGCGTATTTTTGGTGTAGACAGAAAGGACCTGGGTTCGAATGTATGATGATGATTATGTGAAAAAAAAAACAACGAGACGTCAACCCCCACTGTCGGATCCAGTCCAGGAAAATTGTGGTAGAAAAACTACTTTGCCCGATCTCGGAATTGAATCCAATACCTCCCGATCCAATGCCTATACTACACCAAGGAGCTAAAGTTATGGCTAGACGATGTGATGACAGGTGAAGCAAAGTAATCTCGGAGTGGTGGCCGAGGTAGGGCCGCCGAAAAGAATTGCATTGCAAAAAGAGAAAGGCTGTGGATTAAGACGATGACACTAAGTAGGTGACGCGACGAATCCGATTCTTTGCCTTCATTATAATAATATTATTAGGCCTGTAATATTACTGTCCTCCTGCCGAGTACGGAGCACCTCTATTCATGAGAGGGATTAGGCTTTAGTCTACCACGCTGGCCTTATGCGGGTTGGTAGACTTCACATACTTTCGAAGTTCTTCTGAAGAAATTCTCGGGTATGCAGGTTTCCTCCCGATGTTTTCCATTACCCTTATAATAAACGATAATTTATAATGAAAACACAACATAGAAAAATCTGAGGTGTATGCTCCGTTTGGGGTTGGTCTGGAACCTCCGACACTCGTCTCGGCAGTCCATACCATTCCCAACTAAGCTATCGCTGCCTATATTTTTATTAATTTCTTGGTACCGAGGAATTATGGGTTCTCCATGATATGGCGCCAAGTTTCCTGCTTACGTCACTGTCCTTGACATCACCCATATCATAATATGTTTCATACCTACCAACACGCATATTATTTCATGTTATTTATAGCTTAATTACGATTTAAATGCTTTGTTTCGGGTGAGATGTTATCATGCGAGTGTTTATTATGGACATGAATTGTAGTCATTCATCAGAGCCTATCTAAATAATGTGTTTTGAGTGGTAGAGCCACGCTGTAGACAGTTACGTCTACAGCACGAATGGGCCAGCACTACCGGTTTGATGCCAACGTCTTTTTTTTATAACAAACGAGCAGATGGATCATCTGATGGTAAGTGATCTCCGCAACCCATAGACACTCGAGACACAAAGAATCATGGGTACGTTGCCGACCTAATAGGAGGAAATGGAAGGGGAGGGAAAAATTGATTGGGAAAGGAAGGGAGGAAATGGGCCACTGGAAATCTCACTTACCCAACGAAATGCGACATCAAGCCGCCAATTTACGTCGGTTTTCTGTGAGACAGTGGTATCAAACCGGCCGAGCCGGCGCAATCATGTTGTAGACGTTACTGTCTACAGCATAGCTCTACCACTCAAAAACACAGAAAACCGACGTAAAGTGGCAGCCCGCTGTCGTGTTTCGTTCGGTGAATGAAATTGCGTAAATTGGCTTTGTAAGCAAAAATAACGCCAGGCAGAAAGAAAGCAAGGTTCTAATCCTCGAATATATCCAACACAACTTTGTTCTTCAACTTTTTAATACCATATTATGATGCAACTACTAGCAAAACTCAGCTGTAAAGAAACTTAAAAATATACGAAGTTGCCATCGCGCCGTACAAACTTCGTACGCCAATTTGTCGTGCTGGCATATTCAATAACTTTTCACACTTGTACGTATCGTGAAGCTGTTGGCACATTAGCTCGACGCGCTATGGATTTCAAGCTACAAATAAAATGCTGTTTGAAGCTTGAACATTTTAAGCTGTGACGGGCGTTTGAAATTCAATATTTGAACACGGAAAATGCATTTTCTGTTATGTGAAGACGTAAGTGGAATTATTTTCTATGTCTTCTTCTACCAACTATCCCACTACTGTGGCGTTAGCGTAACATGTTGCAGAAATTATTCGGCTTAGTTTTTACTACCAGCCGTCTGCTTGACGTCAACTTTTGAGAGTTCCAGTCCCAGACTCTCTCGGCTCTCATATCATCTAGCACTTAGAGTCGTATATTTGACACCCACAAAAGTGATATAATCATTATTAATATAAATATCTTTTATTTTATTTTACAGAAGGGACTGGAAAATGAGCAGATAGGTCACCTGATGATAAATGATCTCCATCACCAGTAGACATCCAAGACACAAAAAAATCATGGGATTGCCAACCTAAAAGAAGGGAATGGAAGGGAAGGTAAAAGGGAATGGGAAAGGGAGGGGGAAAGAGGCCATCGGTTTTCTTTATTCCAACTTAAAGACTGCATCCAACACCGCTCCATGGCATTCAACAAACAAATAACAACAAAAACTGTCTTCTTTGTTTTTGTATCGAAAAAGTTTCACCATATAGTTTACCGGCATCATGAAAATTGCATATTCTCGTACGCATAATGTTAACTTGAAAACTTCCTTCGCATGTTATCACATCGGAAATGTATGCGATAAAAAAGTTCCAACCACTCCCCTCGTCTGCTCTACACTGTGACCTACTAACATAATGTACTCTTTAGTACAGAAAAAGTGATTACATTGCAGTGTGAGCATTTTATGTGTATTTTATTTTAACATAACATAAGCTCACGCCTGTATCCCCGAAGGAGCGAACTAGAACACCCACATTTCGCCGAGCTTAGTTCCGTCCCAGATATGATCGGGGGCGAGCCTATGGACATATCAGACACAGATTTCAGACTCCGGGCTGATATTGCAAAATCCAATATTACTATACACGACCCGGGGATCTAACCCGAGACCAGGGTAAGCCACCGAAGTAGTAAACCATCTTTTCGACCGAGTTCAAAAAAGGAGAAGGTCCTTAATTCGTCTGTTTTTTTATGTAACGCAATACCTCCGCCAAATGTGGAGCGATTATCAAAATTCTTTTTTTGTTCGATAGAGCTTAATTCAAGGATGTTCTCATATAAAGGTCACGATCAGATAAGTTTTGAACCCGGACTGCATGAATATAATATACTCTAGATGCACAGTTCTTTGCAAATATCCTCCTAAAAAGTAGTCTCAGGAATAAAACAAAGAAAAAGATCACAAATTCTAATTAAATCAACACAAATATAAGAAGTGCTTAAGCACTCCTTTGCTGTCCCATTTTCCGAGCGTTAACTGTGCATCTAGGTAAATAATATATCGATGCCGGACTGTTAAATTTTTAAAGTTGTGATTACTCTCTTCATAAAAATATATTACAAATACATTAAACACAATACCTGTTGCCTAACGTCGCCAGTTAGTGCGTGTTATGCGTCCTATCTTTCCACTCTGTTATTCTCAAAGGATTTAAGCCATGAAGCGAGCCATCTTATCTTGTCAACCTACTTTATCCCGCAGAGAAAGTTACGAATATTTTTTGTAATTTGAATAAAAGTACGAAGTATATTTCGGCTCATGATAAATCAAGGATTACAGTTTCTAAGTGCGACTTGCAGCGCTATTACTAATCTAGAGTTAAACCTGAATTGGATTTATCCTACAGCTCATTCCTATATTCAACTCAAGATTTAGGTTAAATAGAGATATAGAGATTTTTGGCTGAGCTGCAAGTGGCCCTAAATGGTGTGTTAAAGATGCGGTCAACGCGTTTTTATTCACTGGACTGAATACTAAAGATTGATTGGATTTGTATTTCGGTACGACAACCGTCCTGAGGTCTCGGGTTCGATCCCCGGGTCGGGCAAAGTGATATTGCATTTTTCCATATCAGCCCGGAGTCTGGAATTTGTGCCCAATATGGCGACAGGCTCAATTTCTTGATTAAAATTGTTGCATCCACATTGAAAGGAGGTCAGGAGTAGGGTAAAGTGGTCTTTCCCCAGTAGCATTATGTTGAGTTACATTACGGTAGATTAATAAAATAGGAGTATTCGCTTTTGTTACCGCTCGGCACGGACGTATAAAAAATAGGACTCCATTTCCCTATAGTTAAACGAACGCCAATGGTATTCTCTAAGACCTAACAACGTTGAACGCTCCGTCGATCTCCACGATGTGCACCGCGCGAGCTCGTCGTCGATCGCAACGTTGTGGCGTTTCTTAGAGAATCGACCTGCAGTTACTTTTGCTCGAACTGGCGAACTCAAACTTTATTTCCTATATTACTTATTCAAGTGGAATAATTATAATGATCTACATCGCATTTCGAACTTATTTCATAGTTCATGTATTTTAAATAAACAGAGTCGTTAAATGCGCCAGTTTTATGATCATAACTGCTAGTATTCATAAATATTATATTATGTTATAACCACAGGCTATAACAAAAGCCGTTAAACTCATTACACGAATATGATTTATGTACATTTATTTACAAAGATTATTATGTATGTACATTTCACAGGCTCATATCCCTGAATGGGTAGGCAAAGTTAGTCTATGTGATTACAGTAGCTAAGTATCACCATACAAGCAAATTCCATCTCCGCGAAATGCATGATTATTATAATATAAATAATAATGTTTATTGGGTGAGTGAGATTTCCGTTGGCCCAATTCCCCCCTCCCTCCCCCAATCCCTATTTCGGTCCTTTTAAGTTGGCAACAAACCCATGGTTTTCTTGTCTTGGGTGTCTATGGCGATGGAGTCTGACCAGGTGACCTATCTGCTCGTTTGCCAGTCTCTGCTAAAAAAATAAAAAATGTAATATTATAATTATTTTATTTTTTTTATAGAAGAGGGGGCAAACGAGCAAGTGGGTCACCTGATGTTAAGTGATCACCGCCGCCCATAAACATCCACAATACCAGGGGAATCATGGATGCGTTGCCGGCCTTTGAGGTAGATATAGGCTCTTTTCTTGAAGATCCCAAACTCGTAACGGTCAGGAAAATAATGTCGTGCTTATCCCATAGGCCTACCACTATGCGAACGTGGGATGCAAGGACTTTTAATTTACATGATTCAATACTATGTCGCTTCACAAACACAACATAAGCTCACGCCTGTATCCCCGAAGGGATAGGCAGAGGTGCACTAGCGAACTAGAACACCCACATTTCGCCGAGCTTAGTTCCGTCCCAGATGTGATAGGGGGAGCCTATCGCCATATCGGGCACAAATTCCAGACTCCGGGCTGATATGGAAAAATCCAATATCACTTTGCCCGACCCGGGGATGGAACCCGAGACCTCAGAACCGTAGTCGTACCGAAATACCACCACGCCACCGAGGCATTTATTTACATAGATTATTATGTATGTACGCTTCACATGCTCATATCCCTGAATTGGTAGGCAAAGTTTGTCTATGTGATTACATAGCTAAGTATCACCATACAAGCAAATTCCATCTCCGCGAAATGCATGATTATTATAATATAAATAATAATGTTTATTCAGTGAGTGAGATTTTCGGTGGCCCAATTCCCCTCTCCCTCTCCCAATCCCCATTTCGCTCCTTTTATGTTGGCAACACACCCATGGTTTTCTTGTCTTGGGTGTCTATGGCGATGGAGATCACTTACCATTAGGTGACCTATCTCCTCATTTGCCAGTCTCTGCTATAAAAAGTCTATTATTATAATGTCAAGCTTATCCCATAAGCCTATCACTATTTTATCTACATAGTGGGATTTAAGAACTTTCAATTTATATGATTCAATACTATGTCGCTTCACAAATTCTAAACAAAATGTTAAGTTATAAACAAATCAGACAGACATCGAAAGCCTCCGTGGCGCAGCGGGCGAGTAGCCGGCTGTGGAGCGAGAGGCCGCGGGTTCGATCCCCGCATCGAGACAAATGTTTGTATGGCCTACAGATATTTGTTTCGGGTCTGGGTGTTGTGAGACCGAAAGTCTCTCGTAGTTCCTGATACCCACGACACAAGACTCGATCTTAGTGTGGGGTCAGGACTATGTATGTGACCGTTGGGTGTTGTTATTATTATTGTTGTTAATCATAATTCAATGACCACAATACTGTGAATATTATTGAATTAGCCACTTAGCCAATTAAATACGTAATTAAATTTAAAAAATCGAATTACGGTAGAATCTCTAAATAACCCTTTGCAACGCGCAAAAACGCAAAGAACGTTCCAAGGCCTATTATTTTAGGATTGTAATTTAATTAGGTCAGTTAAGTCGACCTCGCGGATAAGATCTGGATATTTTCGGTGTAAATTTCCCGGTGGAAATCCTCAAAACACGGTTTCGCTTTCAGTAACGCAGGACCTGAGTTCGCTGGCAAATGGTCCGTTAACTCTATAAAATAAGCAAACAAAGTGTATTTACTTCGACTTCTGTGAACGTGAATGTTTTAACAAGAAGAAATTAAAATGCTTTCATTTTTGGAATGGTTTTGAAGCTGCCTCGGTGGCTAAGTTGTATTGAATGCGGAGTACCAACCTGATGTCTCGGGTTCAAAATGAAAAATCAAACATCATTTACATTCCGTCAAATTTTAACTCTACCGCCTGTTCGGAAGGCTGTTTCGCCAGAAAAGAACGGGCAAGAAACTCTGACGTTGCTCTTTTTAAAATCGATTTATAGTTAGATACTAATACTGTACAGCACCAGATACAGAAAGACCTTAAATTAGAGCAGCTAAACCATGAAAACAATAGATTGTATTAGATGTAGGACCAAATAACATACAAGATACACTGAATGACTTCCACAGTCACGGCAAGTTGAGCTGAAACAAACACAGTCCAGGCAGACCAGTCTCCACAAGCAGCACCCGTTCACGAGTAAGACGCATGTGCCAGTCATCGACCTCCTCAACCATATTGCAGTGATAGACCCGGCAAATGACACCGCCACAAGCATAGGCTTTAAGTGGGCATGACTACTTAGACCGATGGCAATTGGCAAATAAAGTACGTCAGATCGATCCACGGGTCGGGTATTGATAATGGGTTTTTCCACGGAGTATCATCAACCCGGAATTTGAATATGGGTATAGGATAAACTAGGGCAATTCTGTCACCATATCGGCTTCAGACTCGTCCCTATCACATCTGGATTGGAAATAAGCTCGGGGGTAATGTAAATGTTTTAATTCGCTAGTTCTCTGCCTATTCCTTAAAACCGACGCAAAGTGGCAGCTTGCTGTCGCGTTTCGTTCGGTGAGTGGATTTTCCGGAGGCTCATTTACTCCCCTTTCTTTCCCAATCCCTTTTCCCTACCCTTTAATTCCCTCCTTTTAGTTGTGTAGTGAATTATTTGTCTTTTTCTAAGTGACATTGTGCGAATTATATTATTAAAAAAACGCTGTATTTTGAACGCGATAGACAGTTACGTCTACAGTACGAATGGGCCGGCTCGACCCGTTTGATACCACTGTCTCAGAGAAAACCGACGTAAAGTGCCAGCTCGCTATCGCGTTTCGTTCGGTGAATGAGATTTTCGGTGGCCCAATTACGTCCGTCCCTTTCCCAATCCCTATGTCCCTCCTTTAATGTTGGCAACGCACCCATGATTCTTTTTGAGTCTTGGGTGTCTATAGGCTGCGAAGATCATTTACCATCAGGTGATCCATCTGCTCGTTTGCCAGTCTCTGCTATAAAAAAACGTTGGCATCAAACCGGTCGAGGCGGCCCATTCGTGCTGTAGACGTAACTGTCTACAGTGCCTGTTAATAGTAGAATACAACTTCTTTCTCACTTTCTAGTGAGTAGGATCGCCCTTCACTATTTGCTCAGAAATAAGTTGCCTTCTCTCCCTGAGGCGGAAAACAACACTCAGTTACGGTATAGTTACTAAAGTACTACAACGCTTAATATTTAAGTTCATTTATTAACTCAGCTGAAGTTAAAACTAAATTAACAGCCTTTAAACTCATAACTAATTCAGAAGCGATGACTCAAATCGTTAACTTTTTTCTTTTTAATCAGCGTTTACAACCAGCCGAGGGCTGACTACTAATTAGTAGCGTCCCGACACAATTTGTTAAGCAGCTGTTTCATTATACAAATGCGCGTTAAACTGACGAGCCTCCATGAATTATACCCTATTAACGCTATAGGATTTGACATGATAATAAATATGCAGGGCTTTATTTTCCCCAGATTTGGGGGGAATATTTTTTCCCCCAAAATTGGTGGTGATGTCTATTTTGAGTATGATTCTAACCTAAAACCTTGAATAATGTAAAACAAAGATAATACACAAATAATAACCTACAAACTCACATTCGCCCTTCATAATATTTCCATTATTATTCCATGCGAAAAAATAGCCGAAAGAACCCTCTAATACGCACACATTTTTCCTCACAAAGGAATGATATTTGAAACATCAAAAGCATCTAAGCATTGTGAGCAGCTATTAAAATTGTATTTCGGTCTCACACTTCTTGGGGAACATCTCGAGTGGCTTTCATATACACCATAATAGCCATTAAAACACATCTAAATAATGTGTGACTCGTGAATTTATTTTAGGAAATGATAGAATAATATTATATTATACTTTTCTGCTTCATTTCTTTTAATAGCAGAGACTCGCAATCAAGCTAGTGGGTCAGCTGTCTGAGTCACGCCTGTATCCTGAAGGCGTAGGTAGAGGTGCACTAGCGAACTAAAATACCTATTTTTCGCCGAGCTTAGTTCCATCCCAGATATGATAGGGGGCGAGTCCATTGCCATATCGGGTACAAATTCCAGACTCCGGGCTGATATGGAAAAATCCAATATCCCTTCACCCGACCCGGGGATCGAACCCGAGACCTCAGGAAGGTAGTCGAACCGAAATACAACCTCGCTACCGAGGCAGGTGAAAATTAGTAATATTATATACTAAGCTATAAAATGTATTTACAATTTGGCTCAAGCCTAGCGATTATGGCTCAGTACGCTTATTCCTCGAAACACTTACAATAAACGTAAGTACTCTAATATAAATAAGATTTAAGACACGAAGTATGGGCATAAGTGCTCACATTCCGCTTCCCTGGTACATAAATTCCCAAACACATTTACAACAAAAAAATACCGCAACAAAACGCGACAATTCCGGGGAAAATTAAACGAATTCGCGCATTTCCGTACGTTGCACGGCTGAGGTAATTTTGGCAGGTTTCATCCAGGTTTACGGGTTTTTAAATGTCACGTGGTGTATAAACCTTGTTAAATGAAGCTTTACAATCGGTTCGGACAATTGGAGTGCATAATGCCAGTGAAACATGAATTTAATAGTCAAAAACGTTACTGAAAAGGTATAAATCATTTCCCAACGGCGTGCAGTCTATACAGTTATAAAGACAATATGTACGCTGATAATTTGTTAATCAAATAACAAAAATTTTCTTAACTAATATTTTAAATCTTCATGGCGATGTTGATGGTAATACAAGACTTGAAAAAATAATTGTCAAAAATTTAAGAATGACTGCCTCGATAGCGTGGTTGTATTTCGATACGACTACCGTCCTGAGGGTTCGATCCCCGGGTCGAGCAAAGTGTTATTGAATTTTTCCATATCAACCCGGAGTCTGAAATTTGCGACTGATATGGCGATAGGCTCGCCTCCTATCACATCTGGGACGGAACTAAGCTCGGCGTAATGTGGGTGTTCTAGTTTGGGGATACAGGGGTGAGCTTATGTTATAATAAAATAATTTTGTTTTTTTTCTATCCTAAACTCAATGCCTGTGCACATCACTACCGTTTCTGTACACTCTTTGACATCAATTAAAAGACAGTTAGGTTTTCAGTTATTTAATTTAATTATTGGGTGTACTGCACTACAGTAAGTTAGCTTACTACCCGCGTTAATGAATCAATTGCACAGCCAACGGTATTCCAATTTCCGCACAAGAAGCGTCTACTTTGATCAAAGTACTAGCTATTTACTTAGAAGTGTAGTTTGAAACTGATTGGAAAAAGACTAGAAAGTCTCAGAACAGCACACGTATACACATAAATTATAGAATATCGTTCCATTACGTTCAAAATCTCATTTCAATAAAACAATGCACATGGACATAACAATCAGTTTTAAAATGCGTCATACATGTTTATTCTGAACACGACTATGCAAATGATACCATCACTTCTATTTTATATCTACATGAAGCAGTTTTCTGCTGGAACAAAGCATATTCTGACGTTAGAGGCACAATGCAAATGGTATTTGTGGAACACAGCAATCGCATTTAGTGCTCCGTTGATGCAAAAAGAGCATTTGCGAAAGAAATCTCCGTCGAATCTGAATCAACTGTTAAATATCTATCAATTTACTGAATGGTATATTGAACGATTTGTTTAAAGCGTTTTCTTTTCATTCGATGTTATTGCATTTCGTTTATTTTGCATTATAGTCCTGCATTAATATTGTATTTTTATTATAATTTGATCTTTTAATATTCCCTTTTCATCAATCTAGGAGTATTTTTTTGGATAGAAATTAGTAATGAAAGTCTTGTCTTTAATTTCTAAGCTACAATCCAGTATGACGTCAACTGATACTGAAGGTTTTGAATCTATAGTTTAGAACCTGAGATTCTTTTGTTAAACTGCATTTTCTGTCTTCTTCTTTACCTTTTTGATTTTCAATCAGCCTCTTTATATTTTTGAGCAAGGGTTCACTCAATTAAGGGAGGTTTAACATAATTTCGTTATGCTGGTGTTATGTGAATTGGTACGACGCCTTTGCCATCTAGTTAATACTTAAGGTCCATTAGATGTTTGTTGGACCTGTATAGATTTGATTTAATATAATGTTTCTTTGTTTTCACTTGTCCTTTTTCAACTTCAATGATAGGTCGTCGCAACATTTACAACGAATACAAAATTTCGTAAGGCTCTTGTCGCAGAAAGGTTTCGGCTTAGTTTTTAACAACCGGCCGTCTGCCCGACGTCAACCCCCTTTGGAGGATAATTCTTAATAACAATAAATTTTCTAAATCAAAGTAAATAAAACCTTAAACTCAAATAGGACCAAAGATGAAGTGACCGAAAACGCACCCAATTTCAATCCATCAATCCGAGTCTCTGCAATTAACTAATTACAATAAGAAGTTTCCCAAACATACGATGCGGTCGTAAGGTACTTTGTTAAATACACACGGTTTACGTAAGTTTGCGGGAGTATAGAGCCCTGAGCACGTGTAACTATCGACTGCGTATTCGAATGTAGCTCGCTGTAGATTCGTAACATCTGACTAAAACTTCACGTAAATACGCGGAGAGAGCCCGATAGTCGAATATTCGTGCTACGGTCTCAACACGACTTGTGAAATTGTTTGCGCCAACTGGTAACAGTCGTTTGTCGCGTCTTGGTACAATGTATAGCTTAGCAAACTTAGCTGCGTGCGGTGAAATTCGGAACAACATCGTTTTATCACACCAGCGAAGTAAATCAATAAAACTATTTTAAAGAGTATTCAAAAGCCCCCGGTTTTAACGTTACAGTATTTATAAAGTTATCTGACAGCTAATATACGAGTATCTGTGCTTCCACCATAAGTTATTTCATTGACCAGTGTCATCTTCACTAGGTGCACAGATACGTTTGCCAAGCTATATTTGATATAAAACTCAAGATGGTTGCTCTATGCTAGTTTGGTGGCATTTGCATGTTTTGTTATGTTCACTGAATCGTTTTGAAATATGAACGCATTTTGGTATAAAATATAGAGACAAATAAATAAAAGAAGTTATTTATACGAATTTATACGCAACGGCGATCTACCGCTTTACGACGGTTTTCTGTGAGACAGTGGTATCATACCGGTCGAGCCGTTCGTTCTGTAGACATAACTATATATCTCTACTTATCTTAGAAGTTACATTGCAAACGTCCAACCTCTCAAATGCCTCTACAAACAAAATTACCGAAAATATTCTGTAAATACGTTCAGAAAACACTTACATAAGGCATTATGGTACGAAAGCTTGTTTGTGTAAACTTCCTGGCCATTAACACGAGGGCTCATCAATCATCTCATTACAAGACAGATTCCTCAGACAAAATAACGAGCTGTTTCCATACAGTTCAACGTTATATTAAAATTTCCCTTTCCGAGTATTTTGTTCATTTCTGTTGGAGACAAAAATAGATCAAGGAATTGGATGGGCATTGTGTCTTAGTCATTAATTATCAACATTGATTCCATCGCCGTTTTTGGTGGTATATTTGGCTAATTCATGAAAGTTCTAATTCAAGTACGTATTTTGCTGAATCAGGAAAGTAAAATTTCAGTAGAATTTATAATTGAAATCTAACTATTCTTATACTCGCCTCGGTGCCGTAGTGATATCGCCTGTGCGGTACGCCTATCGTCCTGAGGTCTCAGGTTCGATCTCCGAGTCGGGCTAAGTGATATTGGATTTTTCAGTAACAGCCCGGAGTCTGGAATTTGTGCCCCATAAGGCGCTAGACTCACCGTCTGTCACATTTCGGACGGAACTAAGCTCGGCAAAATGTGGGTGTACTAGTTCGCTAGCGCACCTCTGCCTACTCCTTCGGGGATACAGGCGTGAGCTTATGTTATTATATGTTATTTTTTTCTACCTGCCCCTATTCCACCCTATTGTATTGTACCCCTATTGTACTCGGCTGTGAATATGACCAGACCGCACATCACATTCTTTGGGAGTGTGGTCTCTGGCAAAATGAGCGCACCATCATGCTAGACAGTATGCAAATAACATCTGGAGTTGTATACTATATGGACCTTGTGGAAACTAGGACGAATTTCCGTGCATTCCGGCGTTTTTGCCATACTTATTATTGGAATCAAGTTTAACAGCTCGCATGATAGGACCCACTAAAAAATTAAAATTATTTCCGTGGTGCTTTACATCTGGCCTCTTCAGTTGTAAATATCCCTATGTATGAGGCTGATGCCTCCTTAGTTCATTACATTGTCTCCTGCATTTTTACGGAGGGAAGTGGAAACCCTATAATTCCAACTCCTCCCTATCTTTCTGTTTGATTAATTTCGTTGCGGGATGAAGACAATTTTGCATTCTCTGAGACTCACCGAGCTTCACTGCTCGGTGTCGTAAAATGCGTGCCACTGTTGATCCTGGCTTACAGGAGTTACAGTGGCGGGTGTGTGGGCGGGACAATTTTTTGCCCCTATTCCACCTTAATGTGGGGTCGGCTCAGTCCTCTCGGGGGAATCCACTCCCAGGCAAACCAAATTAGAAAAATCGCTTTGCCTTACCTGGGAATCTGGACACTGAACCCAAGCATTTAATACTGTAGTAGCACCGCGCACGATATATTCAAGTAAAAGATTATGATATCCATAATATGTGTATTCATGACTTGCCGAATTCTCACCTATGGAAATGAGGTCATTCAAAGCGACGGTATTACTGTTTTCCCTTGAACCACGGTTTGTTTCGAATAACAAAGTTTCGTCATAAATTCTATGAATATAGCTTTGAATAATTCATCGACACACACAGTATTTCGTGTACTCTCAATGAATTCCTCATTTTTCACATCACAAAACATTGCTTTATGTACAGAAAAAAATAATTCATGGCACGAATAAAACTGAATACAAATCCGTCCGTTAATTTAAAAGAAAATTGCTTCTTTTTGTTGCCTAGCCTTTACCATCTCTTCAGCTCGATTGTGCTCCGCCGCTGCGATCTTTGAATATTATTTTTTATTATTTCGCTTCGGTGGAAATAGTTGTTTTCTGTACTGAAGTGAGCTTCTGGGTTTAATGCTTCATGTTTCGTATTTGGGGCTTTTTGTGGTTATGTGCGATCAAAGTCAATTCCCTGATATTTGTTGCCGAAACCCGAAACCCTTTAACTTAAATTGCGTTTGGAGAAGCGAGTGTAGAATTAAATTAAACCTCTGAACTGGTTACGTACATTACTGAATAACATTAACAATATATTGTGCAAAAGTTATTTTCATACAAAACAATTGGAAATTGGAGTTAGGGAATTGTTCGGTTTGAATTGTCCCCGCCCGTTTACTTATCGCTACGAACCCAAATAATAGTAATAGAAAATTGTACTTCGCTTCGAGAAAAAGCAAATATTTTTAGGTCATGATAACGTTAAATAACTATTTTCTAGGTTATGATTGATTGCTATGCTTTTAGACCAGATTTTATTAATTTACTTTATACTGATTTCTTAAGTTTACGCGAATGTTATACATTGAAATAAAACTAGTTTTATGGATTCTATCACTATTTGTTATAATTTTTATGCCCGACGTTTCGAAAGCTTTGCAATCTTCGTGGTCACAGCCTTCGAAACGTCGGGCATAAAAATAAAAACAAATCGTGATAGAATCCGTAAAAATAGTTTTATTTCAACTTACTTTATTACAAATATTGTAATTGTAAGAACTACCAGAAACACGTAGTTATTCTGTGCCTATTTTATTTTAAAAAAACTCGGTAAAAAGACACTTCTATCTCTACATAGAGAACAATATTGATTGTAATATTACTTGTTGTACATAATAAGCAGTTACTGGTTTAAGAATTTTGTTCTGAATTTACTACAAGAACATTGAAACAAATCTGTCAGAATCAGTTTCACTTCAAACTTTTCCTTAATATTGTAATTAGAAAAACAGATCATAAAAACAATGACTTCGTTATCTTTTACCAAAACTTTACCGAAACTGTACGAATAATTTATGGAAGTTAACAAATTAATTCTTTCAAAATATATTCTATTAATACGTTATTATTTTACCATACACTGACTCCGTGGCGTGGTGGTATTTCGGTACGACTACGGTGCTGAGGTCTCGGGTTCGATCCCCGGGTCGGGCAAAGTGATATTGGATTTTTCCATATCAGCCCGGAGTCTGGAATTTGTGCCCGATATGGCGATAGGCTCGCCCCCTATCACATCTGGGACGGAACTAAGCTCGGCGAAATGTGGGTGTTCTAGTTCGCTAGTACGCCTCTGCCTACCCCTTCGAGGATACAGGCGTGAGCTTATGTATGTTATGTATGTATTTTACCATCTCTACAAAATATTAAATATTAATTCAGCCGACCAACGTCGTAACAGAAAAACTGTTTCCAGAAATTTTACTTTGTAGGATCTTAGATAAAGCAAATTGCTTTAGACCCTTAGGCTGTGCCGCC
Organism: Clanis bilineata; assembly: GCA_036417725.1. NCBI lineage: Eukaryota > Metazoa > Arthropoda > Insecta > Lepidoptera > Sphingidae > Clanis > Clanis bilineata. The sequence continues at coordinate 14,091,265 of CM071154.1, read as the reverse complement.
AACGTTTTGTCTTTTGCCACAAAACGATGCCTGTTTACTAAGACAACGACACTTAAGCCTAGAGAGCGTTGCCGTAACGATGTATCAAGAGATGATATTTACATAATACGATACTCTAATCAATAGAGGGGCGTCTTCTGGGAAAGATGTTCCCAAAGTTTAAACGTACAGTTGTAATTTAGTTATGTTTTTAATATAGCATGTAAAAAATGAATGACGTTTTATGTCTCACTGAGTGACGTTATGAACAGGATTTGGATTTTCCATATTAGCCCGGAGGCTGGAATTTGTGCCCGATATGGTGATAGATTCGCCCCCTATCACATCTGGGACGTAACTAAGCTCAGCGAAGTGTGGGTGTTCTAGTTCGCTATTGCGCCTCTGCCTACCCCTTCAGGGATACAGGCGTGCGCTTATGTATGTATGTATTAACAAAATGCCATTACTGCGTGGAAGACTCAGTTTATTTATGATGATAATATAAATATTTCGTCAAAAGAATAATATTAATATTCTCTGATTAACAATCAACTTATTTATTGTTCTTAATCAACATTAGCATGTATTACATAATAAATAGACTAATAAACATATTTCGTCCTTTCATGAGAACATAAAAGGGGGTTAAGACACAGTTTGAGAACCAGTGGCCTGCATCGGAGCGTAAGTCATTAGATTACTGTGTAGATAGTTTCTACAAAGATATTTTGAGCAACCGCTGCCGTATTGTGTTCTTGTAATAAAGTTATATTAAACTGCCTTTTGAAGTAATTAATTTATAGATACAGTACGCTTGTATTCACTAATTAAATTTCGTCAAATACATTACTGTTGATAGTTGCTTGATGTCTGTGTGGTTGGGAGTGATTATTTCAAGGAAATTTGTCAATAAAATAGGATTGTAGCGTAATATAGTTTGACGATATATGTTTATACATTTTATATTTAATTATATTATCATCGAGAGGTAAATCGAGAGGTACTATTTTTGTCTATACTGCAATATAATACCGCAAGTGCAACACATAGTAATAAATTATAGTAAAAGACAATAGTATGTTTTCAAATTTAATTTAAAAGACCTGCCCCCTGACTTTTCGATTACGATTCGATTTTATTTAGTGACTTAAAATTCCACCGAAATCAAGTAAAAAAATGCGCTACCTATCTCGAATCTAATGGGGCATTAGTGCACTTTTTAACTTGATTCCGAATTATTAAGTCAATAAATGAAACCGAATCGTAGTTAAAAATCATTGAGGATCAAAAGTCATGGGGCAAATAACGTTGCGATGTCCAAATACAAAATAGATTCACTTTTAATTGCATAACGTCTAATAGTAACCGCAAATTGAATTTATTTTATCAAAAAACTATATTAACAGAAAACCAATGATGGAATAGCCATATGTATGGAACACTTTTTCTTTTCTTTCTACCTGCCCTTATCTCACCTTAATTTGGGGTTGGCGCAATTTTTTTCAAGCATGTTGCAGAATAGATTTGTCTTAGTTTTTATGACCGGCTGCCTGCCTGACGTCAACCCCCTCCAAAGGACCCAGTCCCGGGCAAATTAAACGATACAATTTGCTTTGCCCGACCTGGGAATCGAACCCAGGACCTCCCAGTCCACAGCCCATATATGCTGCCACTAGACCAGGGCTGCTATATATATTTATCAAACTGTGAAGTCAATTAAAGCATCTCAATAAAATTAATTGAAAACAAAATTCGTAGACTAAATAATACTAATTAATTCAAAAATAAACAGAGAGGATTAAAATCCAAATAGAAATTAAAATTCCTAATAGAAAGTCAAAACATTTTAGTTAATTAGTAACAAGAGGTATTTGAATGATTTACGATGGAAACCTGCAGGCTACCAGTCTGTTAATTAAAAGTAAAGTATTTATTTATTACGACTAAAGCGAATTAAAGTATCAGGAGTGAATGGGGCTTTCTGCCTTCAAATAAATAATGCATCAAGAACTAAATACGAAGGTTCTTTTAGAGTAGCAAAAGAAATATTGCTATAAGCACTAAAAGCTGATATAATGTAGGTCAGGTATTTTTAAACTCAAGCCCCTAGTTTTCATTATCAGATGTTGTATTTCATAAAGCAAATATCATGAAAGACCATGTTGAGAATAAGACAAGTTTTCTAGCTTTACGAAGCACAGCAACTTCTTTTCTTTCTTTTTACCTGCTCTTATCCCACCTTAATTTGGGTTCGGCGCATCACATTTTCAAGCATGTTGCAGAGAGGATTTCGCTTAGGTTTTACGACCACCTCTCTGACGTCAACCCCTCTGAGGGATCCAGTCCCGGAAAAATTAAATTAGAAAATTCGCTTTTCTCGACCTGGGAATCGAACACACGACCTCCCAGTCTACAGCCCATATGTGCTGCCACTAGACCAAGAAGGCAAATTCAAGCAACTACATAATTTTAAATATCAACACTCACTTCTATCTACAGTCATCTTGTGCATTTGTTTCGTTAATTTTCTATATGTTCATTCATCCTCTCAAGTCTCAATGTGCTTGGTCTAATTCAATATGCTTTTCTTTATTTCTATCTCTACATCTTTTTCATCCCACATGGTTTTATCTCTCACTAAAGATGCTGCGGTGGATGTGCAACGTTACACGACTAGATCGAATACGTAACGTGTACATCCGCGGTAGTCTAGGTGTCCGCGACTTTGCGGATAAACTACAAGAATGTCGCTTGCGATGGTACGGTCACGGTGAGAAAACCACAGGAGTACGTTAGTCGCAGGTGTCTGGACCAGATCGTACCAGGGGTGCGTCCCCGCGGACGACCCAAAAAGCGCTGGCTGGACGTTTTGGAGGATGATATGAGAGTCAATGGTCTCATTGTGGAGGATGCTGGCCGGGATAACGCCAGGCAGAAAGAATTTTTTTATCTCCCACCTGTCATGCATCTTTATGTTCATGTCATGCATTTTTACTTTTAGGAAAATAATTCACGAAGCTAATTAACTAACTAAATACACCTAATAACATATCATAAGCTCACGTTTGTATCCCCGAAGAGGTAGGCAGAGGCGCACTAGCGAACTAGTACACCCACATTTCGCCGAGCTTTGTTCCGTCCCAGATGTGATAGGGGGCGAGCCTATCGCGATATCGGGCACAAATTCCAGACTCCGAGCTGATATGGAAAAATCCAATATCACTTTGCCCGACCCAGGAATCGAACCCGAGGCCTCAGGACGGTAGTCGTACCGAAATACAACCACGCCACCGAGGTAGATTCACCTAAATCAGATAAAAACCAAGAACAAAGTGCTCACAATCCGTACACACATCTTAACAAAATCCTTAAACGTATTCCCTTGTTTGCTTTCACGCTGTTGTAATTACACCCCTTAATCTTGTACTGCTTTAAATCAACACCCTGTTTTTAATGAACACGGCTGAGAACAAGCGAGAGGGGCTTCACGCCCTCTCTTTCTAAGTGGATGTTATACCATAATTTATGCAAACGAGTTATTTGCTTTAACCGAACGCAAGTAGCGTTGACTGGAATAGAAAGAGATTCGATAAATTGAATTATCTTGGGCTTGTTTTTTGTGGGGGCTTGGGGCGCAAATATTGAGGATTTGTTGTTTCCTTAGGATATAAGATGACATGGGTTGTGTGTAGTTTGTATAATATTTAGGTTTTGATGACCTCTGTTAGTGAAAACGTAGGCTGTTATAGGAGACCAACTTTGAAAAATACTTTTTCAATAAAAAAAGAAAGATCAATCGGACCGTGTTGTGCAGAAATGACCCAACCAACAAAAAAAATCACACCAATATTAATAATGGCACTACACGCCTGCTACGCCACTATCAATAGTCAAAATGAAGAAAGCTTTCGGTACATACATAACATAACACATAACATAAGCTCACGCCTATATCCCCGAAGGGGTAGGCAGAGGCGCACTAGCAAACTAGAACACCCACATTTCGCCGAGCTTAGTTCCGTCCCAGATGTGATAGGGGGCGAGCCTATCGCCATATCGGGCACAAATTCCTTTAAATTAAATTCCAAGCTTTCGGTACATTTAGAATGTACATAAATCCATAATACTTAAATATAATTATTATTAATAAAACACAACTTTAAGTTCCCAAGTGCTTAATTATATTATTTTCTTTAAACACTTTCTTCACTCAAGACTACTCAAGACTTTCTCCCGTGAAGTACCCTTGAACTAGTCGCTTCCTCTTATAAACTCTTGTTTGAGATACCACGAACCTCTTCGGATCTCCTTGTTTTCACGTATTAAGATGCTATTATAAACATAATAGTAAGAAGTGTACTTCAATATTAGAGTGACTTGCAGCACAACAAATCTCGATTTAAATATAGGAGTGAGCTATAAGATAAATTGAGTTAACTTCTAATTCTAGGTTAGTAATAGAGCTTCAAAAACATAGCAATAGCTTACCAAAAGATATTAAATAATGCAAAAAGTTAATTTATTTGTATCTAAGCTTAAGACTTTTGTAAGTGACAAAATATATGATTAAATATCTGGAAGACATCATTTACTCATGTCTTTTTTGGGTCACAGAAAAACTATTTAAAATAAGTACACAAGATTAACTACCGTTTATGTTTTGATATTTGAGGATAATTAAGTAATATTGCTCATATTTCGGCAACATATATGGACCGACGACCTGATAAAGGTTGCAGGAAGTCGCTGGATGCAGGCCGCTTCCAACAGCCTTGCCTATGTTCAGCAGTGGACGTCCTATGGCTGATGATGATGATGATGATGATTGCTCATATTGTAAGTGAACTGATGTTATTTATGAGTAAATGAAGATCTCTAAACTGAAGTCAAGCTCAATATTTAAAATGTAGTTTGAATATTTTTGATCAATTTCTGTGGTCACCTTACCGGCATTGGTAGAAACGTGCCGGTTAAAGTGTGGGTTCAAATTTAATGTCGATTAATTCATCAAAGGTATCTTGTGATTCGACAGTTAAAGCATGAAACATATTTGAAAGTTTCAAAATGATGACAGCCTCCGTGGCGCAGTGGGCGAGTAACCGGCTGTGAAGCGAGAGGCCGCGGGTTCGATTCCCGCATTGAGACAAATGTTTGTGTGGCACACAGATATTTGTTTCAAATCTGGGTGTTGTGAGACCGAAAGTCTCGCATAGTCTCTGACACCCACAATACAGATATACCTAGTGTGGGGTCAGGTCTAGGTGTGTGACTGTTGGGTGTATTTATTTATTTATTCTTGTAATAAAACATATCTGGATATTAAAACCGACGTTATCAATAGGAAAATACGCCTTTCAGCAACAAGCTTTAAATACTTTTAAAGGTTCTATCGATCCCACATTAAAGTGGTATAAGGACAGGTAAAATAGATTCTTTAAATAAGAGATAAATATTCCATAAATTATAGAATATTGTATATTCTGGTATCAAAACACAAAGTTGCAAAAATAATGAAGTGAATAACAAAATGTATGCATTTGCATCTCAATGCTCGTGTAATGTCGAGAACATACAGTTCCATTATGTATACATTGGTTTTGATGGTATCAATAGGCATGACTACTGTTATTCACTGATGCACAAATCAAATCAAATCATTTATTGAATCCATCAAATTTTAACTGTACCACCTGTTCGGAAAGCTGTTTCGCCAGAGAAGAACGGGCGAGAAACTCTAACGTTGCTCTTTTACCACCAATTTACAGTCAGCTACTAATACAATACAGCACCAGATACAGAAAGATCTTAAATTAGAGCAGCTAAACCGTAATAAAAATAGATATCTAATGATAATATAGGACAAAGTAACATACAAGATACATTGAGCGACCCCCATAGCCACGGCAAGTTGAATTGACACAAACAAACAAAACAGTACAGGCCTCCACAAGCAGTACCCATTAACGAGTATGAAGCATGTGCCAGCCATCGACCTCCTCAACCATGTTGCAGGGAAGTAATCGACCCGGCACATGACGCCGCCACAAGCATAGACCTTAAGTGAACATGACTACCCAGACTAATAGCCTAATAAATAAAGTACGCCAGAAAGTATAGTAAATTAAACATTTCATTACATTTTTCGACAGCCACAATAGAGTGGAGAGGTGATGAGATGAAAGAGACAGAGCGATAAGGATGTCAAGAACGAAGAGTTAAGTTCATTTACATTTTTGTATGGTTCTTCAATATCGGCCAGGAGTCTGGAATTTGTGTCCAGCATGGCGACAGGCTCGCCCCCTATTACATCGGAGACGGAACTTTTCGACGAAATGTGGGTGATATAGTTCACTAGTACGCCTCTCCCTACCCCTTCGGGGATACAGGCGTGGGCTTATGTTATGTTTATTTTGTAGAGTAATGAATAATTGCATTAAGAGCAATATATTTACTGTAGTAACAAAATGTTCTCAGAATGATGCAGTAGCTTTGAAAATAAAGCCACCTTTCATGCAAAGTTACACTAAATCCTAGCTTGAGCAGGTAGTACTAAGCCTGAATATCATTGAATCTACAAGGTCTATTATTGTTAAGCAGACTACATGAAGCGTTGCATAATACGTGCACATTCTCGGAAACTCAGTTTGAATCAAATTATTATATTAACATGCTAGCTTATTTAATGTTATGAAATAAATACATACAAACGCTCAGGCCTGTATCCTAGAAATAGAAGATAGAGGCAAACTAGCACACCCATATTTCCCCGAGCTTAGTCCTTTTCATAGCAGACTGGCAAATGAGCAGATGGGTCACATGATGGAAAGTGATCTCCACCGCCCATATACACACAAGACACAAAAAGAATCATGAGTGTTGCCAACCTAAAAGAAAAGAATGGACGGGCAGGGGAAAGGAATTGAAAAAGGGGGGGAGGAAAATAGGCCACCGGAAATCTCACTCCCCGAAAAAACGCGACAGCAAGCTGCCACTTTACGTTGGTTTTCTGTGAGACAGTGGTATAAAACCCCTCGATCCGGTCCATTCGTGCTGTAGACCTTACTGTCTACAGCGTGGCTCTACCACTCAATGTGTCCGATCATGTTAGTTAAAACAATTTATCATTTTTTAAATAGAAGACACAGCAATGCAATTTTAAGCAAAATCAAAAAAGTTAATTGCATTTTGATGTATTATTAACATACTTTGGTTGTAAAATGAGAGACCGTGGATTCGATCCTCGTACAGAGACAGCATGTTTGTATTTACAGCACGCTAGTTTGTTTGGGTCTGGGTTTTGTGAGACCAAAAGTCTCGTTATTCCTGATATAACACAGACTCGAATCATTGTGGGGTTACTCCGAGCTTAACGGATGGGTGTTATTTACGTTAATTACCAGTTCATCTAGCTTAATAAACATTAAAATACCAAAGTAATTCCACGGCAAATATTAAATGGTACTCCAAGTTACATAAAGACGTTAATAATTCGAAGATATTCTTCGACAACGCTGTTTATGTTTTCGGGGTTTAATTGAAAAGGGCCCGACGACCTTTAGCGGCCTTAATGGCTTTCATTAATGAAACAACTTGATTTAAGGAAAAAGTACATCGATCTTCGGTGCCCCTGACTTTTAAACGTTTGTTTTTGCAAAGGCTCTAATGAATCAACAAAACCAGGGGGGTTACCACCACCTCTTATAGCAGTATTATTATAATTTTACTTGTACCGATTCCCATACAAAACAAACGAAGAACGATTATAATAATACTGCTATAAGAGCTGGTGGTAACCCTGCTGTTGCTGCTATTATGTGTCGTTAGATCGAATCGGCAGAAAGCCCTTCTTCACTTTCAAGTTACTAGTGCGACGTCCATTTTTATTAACATAACATAACATAACATAAGCTCACGCCTGTATCCCCGAAGGGGTAGGCAGAAGCGCACTAGCGAACTAGAACACCCACATTTCGCCGAGCTTAGTTCCGTCCCAGATGTGATAGGGGGCGAGCCTATCGCCATATCGGGCACAAATTCCGGACTCCGGGCTGATATGGAAAAATCCAATATCACTTAGCCCGACCCGGGGATCGAACCCGAGACCTCAGAACCGTAGTCGTACCGAAATACCACCACGCCACCGGTCAGTTTTTTTTACGTCCGTGCTATAAGCTCTTTGGAACTCTAAAAAGAAGAGATAGAAGTTGAACTATTATATATTTTCGACCGACTTCCCAAAAAAGAGGAGGTCCTCAATTCGTCGGATTTTTTATATATGTTACGCGATATCTCCGTCAAATGTGGACCGATTTTCAAAATTCTTTTTGTGTTCGATAGAGCTTATTTCAAGGGTGGTCCCATATAAATTTGGTCACGATCGGAATTGAACTCGGTCTGTTAAGTTTTTAAACTTGTGATTATTAAATTTCTGCCTGTATAAATTAACACAATTTCCACTCAACACTAAAAGTTCTAAATTTGCAACGCCTTAGTTCTAACGATGTCCATTTTCCAGAGGATGGGCATTAGGCGCGGGGAGTACAAGGGTCACGCTCGAAATAACTTAATTAGGAATAGAATTCCCACACTGGGACGGTAACGAGTGTATTCCAAACAAGTTTCGTTATAACCATGATCTGTTAGATATGCCGGTTTTGTTTAGCTTCAATTTAATTTGGGTTTCTGTTTCTGAATTATCGGTAGTCAATAATTTTCGACCAAATTCCAATAAGGAGAAGGTCCTCAATTCGTCTGTATTTTTTATGTATGTTACGCGATATCTCCGTCAAATGTGGACCGATTTTTAAAATGTTTGTGTTCTATAGAGCTTATTTCCAGGGTGGTCCCATATAAATTTGGTCACGATCGTATTTAAAGTGGTCCGTTATTTTTTTTATAACATAACATATATAAGGACACGCCTGTATCACCGTAGGGGTAGGCAGAGGCGCACTAGTGAACTAGAACATCTGCATTACGCCGCGGTCATTTCCGTCCCATATATGATATGAGGCAAAATTGGATCAGGATCGCCATATCGGGCACAAATTCTAGACTCCGAGCTGATATTGAAAAAACAATATCATTGCCCGACTGGGGGATCGAACCCGAGACCTCAGGACGGTAGTCGTACTGAAATACTACTACACTACGAAGCAGTCACGAGCAGACGAGGCTGCATAAAAATGGTAAAATTATCCTCATATCGTTCCTACGAAAGTATTTCTTTATCGTCATACTCGGAGTTCTCGCAAAATGCCAAACTTGCAAAATTCCAGCATCATGCAAATAAAGATAACATAAATCTTAACTTTTCTCCACACAAGCGTATCATCTGGCGAACTTCATAATTCAGCATTATTTTACTTTCACACGCCAGCACTCTGAAGGCGTGTAAATAAACCTTTATTTGAAGGAGGCTTTACATGCTAGATGTAGTAAGAATTATGCCTACATTATCTTTATCTTGGATAATAGATATATTATTCTAACTGTCGATCGTAAATATCTTATAGTAATATGTAATACTAGCTTTAGGCCGCGGTTACGTCCGCGTGAGTCTTGACAAACATTTATCCCCCATTACGCATTTTATGCATGTATTATATTATATTGTATTATATACCAGCTTTCCTCTTGAATCACTCTATCTATTAAAATATAACATAACATAACATATTATGTTTTAATAGATAGACGCCCGAATGGTCAAACGCTACTCAACTTTAACGGCTTCTTAAATTGATTTTCGCCATACAATTTTGACACATAAGGCGGCCTTAAACGAGATAATGCGACCTTAACCGCCGAATGTTTATACACTTCAGGTCGCCTTATGTCGTTGAAGGCCGCCTTATGTGTCACAATTGTATGGGGAAAATCAATATAAGAAGCCGTTAAAGTTGAGCAGCGTTCGACCATTCGGGCGTAAGTGTATGAACATTCGGCGGAGAGTCATTCACGAGGAAGGTTGGTATAAAAAAGGCATCAAAGGCAACTGATTTTTAGTAGTTTTAAAGATCTAAGCATATAGACAGACAGACAGCGGGAAACGACTTTATTTTATACTATGTAGTGACTGTCGATTTTGTCTTAAGGAATCGTAGACAGAGTGTCCAGAGGATCTAGGTTCGATCTCAGGCTGGGCAAAGCGGTTTTTCTAACACGATTTCACTAAACCTAAAGGGGATGACGTCAAGACCCCATATTAAAGTGGGATAAGGGCAGGTGGAAGAGAACAGTAAATATATCCTGCTAATGACTCTGTAGTGTAGTTGTAATGCGTGCTGGTATGACTACCGTCTGAAGTCTCGGGTTCGATCCTCGGGTTGGCCAAAGTGATAGTTCTTCGGGTATCGCTATCGTGAACAGGGACCTAGCATATCTAAAGGACTGGTCAGATAATTTTGGTTTATCAGTGAACCCATCGAAATGTCAAGCCATTATCGTGGGTAGTTCCAGACAACTGAGCCGGCTAGACTTATCATCTACTGCTGCCGTCGTATTTGATGGTATTGCCATCCCGTTTTCGACTTCTGTTAAAGACCTGGGTTTACACATCGACTCCACTCTGAGCTGGCGGGCCCAGGTAACCTCTGTGTGCCAGAGAGTCACCGGTACTCTTCGCGCTCTTTATCGCTTGAAAAACTTCCTACCTTGCAGCACCAAGACATTGCTTGTGCAAACCTTAATTTTCCCTATAATCGACTATGGTGATGTATGCTATTTCGACCTGAATGCAGACCTGCTCAATAAACTTGACCGCCTTCTTAACAACTGCATTCGATTCATATTTAATCTCCGTAAGTATGACCATGTGACATCTCATCGCCTCCAACTAAAATGGTTACCCATACGTCAACGTCGTTATCTGCGCGCACTTACTACACTTTATTCGTTTCTTACTTCTCCTTCTCCACCTTCTTATCTATCTTCTCACTTTCAATATCTTGGCAGTAACCATGATAGAAACCTTCGCTCTGCAAGCAATCTCCTCCTTAATTGTCCTTCCCATACCTCAAACTTTACTCATTCTGCCTTTTTTATACAATCGATCCACCTCTGGAACTCGCTTCCTCGTGAGATCAGGTCGAGCACTACTCGACTGGCTTTCAAAGCCAGAGTTCGTCAACTGTTATTCGATGGAGTTGTGGAGTCATGTCAGTAGTATTCTAAGATCGCTTTATATGTGTATGCTTGTATATATTATTATGTATGTACGTATTCATATGTATTTTGATTATTTATATATTTATTTATATATGAACTTGATATTTATTTTTATGAGTATATATGTGTAACATTTTATTAAACCTTACCCTTATTTTTTCTACTTTTCCTCATATACACCTGCCTTCTCTTTTCTCTACACCACCCAAAGGTTGACTGGTAGAGAATGCCTCCGGCATTAAGTCCGCCTGTACATGTCTATGTATAAAGTGTTTAAAATAAAATAAATAAAAAATAGTGTATTTTCTGTATCTGCTTAGACTCTGGCATTTGTGATATGGTAATAACCTCGCCCCCTATCGACCAGTAATAATTTTAGAGATCTGCCTACCCCATGCAAGATCTAAGCGTGTACTTATATGTAAATATGTAGACGCTCATACATATTCTACGTTGGAGAGTTACTTCACTTAAACATAACTTTATTAAACGTAGCTTGAAGTAATCCCAGCTTACTAGCCACTTTAATTAAATTACATTCAATTTGAATGGAATATGAATTGGCTGCATTGTCGACGCTACGAAATTGCATGCCAAGGGCTGAAGTTTGGTCATTGTGGAGTGGACTGCAGTTCAGTTTTAGAATATTAATGTTGCGAACGACCTGTTTCTTGTTCCCGGATTTTGGCTTGTTAACGTCTATTGAAATAAAACTATTCTTACGGATTCTATAACCTAATCGTGATAGAATCCGTAAGAATAGTTTTATTTCAATGTATAATATTCGCGTAAACTTAAGAAATCAGTTTGTTAACGTCTGTTTTGCCGGTCGCCTCCTCGGTCTAGTGGCAGCATGTATGGGCTGTGGACCTGGGGAGGTTCTGGGTTCGATTCCCAGGTCCGGCAGAGCTTTTCTAATTTAATTTGCCCGGGACTCCAGTCTGTCCCTCAGGGATCCATCCCTCATAGGGGGTTGACGTCGGCAGGCGGCTGGTCGTATAAACTAAGCCAAATCCTCTCTGTAACATGCTTGAAAAAAGTATGTTGCGCCGACCCCACATTAAGGCGGGATAAGGGCAGGTAGAAAGAACGTCTGATTTAATGGTGATGGAAAACATCGTAAGGAAACCTGCATACCCGAGAATTTCTACACAAGAATTTCGAAGGTATATAAAGTCTACCAACCCGCATTAGGCCAGCGTGGTAGACTAAGGCCTAACCCCTCTCATTAGTAGGGGATGCCCGTGCCCAGCAGTGGGACAGTAATATTACAGGGCCAATATTATTATTACTATTATAACGTCTGATTTATGCTTTCTATAATCTCGTATTTGGAGGAACATTCCGTATGACATTTGCAGTTATGACATTTGTATGAAATATTAACCAAACATCATTAGTGCGAGCGAGCTCGATACGATTTCGATTGTCAAAATTCTGCTCGGTACGCAGAACGTTCGTAAAAAATAAGCCAAATCCTTTCTGTAACATGCTTGGAATATGTGGTGCGCCGTAAAAGCATGCGAAAGGCTCTTAAAAAAGGTCGATTTCTACGGGGACTCCATAAAAAAAATTAAGAGTCATATTTGACATCATAAAGTGGTAGAGCCACGCTGTAGACAGTAACGTCTATAGCACGAATGGGCCGGCTCGACCGGTTAGATACCACTGTCTCACAGAAAACCTACGTAAAGTGGTAGCTTGCTGTCGTGTTCGGTGAGTGAGATTTCTGGTGGCCCATTTCCCCACTCCCTTTCCCAATCCCCTTCGCCCGAAGGGGAGGCCCTTCCATTCCCTCCTTTTAGGTTGGCAACGCACCCATGATTCTTTTTGTCTCGGGTGTCTATGGGTGGTGGAGATCACTTACCATCAGGTGACCCATCTGCTCGTTTGCCAATCTCTGCTATAAAAAAAAATTACTATAAATAAAGTATTATAAAACATGTCATAAAACTCCATTGTAAACCCTAAATTGTGTCTAGACGAAAATGTCTTTCACGACTGATATCAGGATGACAAGATTGCCCTTTGACTTTATTGAAGTGGCGATAGCATCATACCAACAATATCTAGAAAGTTCGTTTCTCTCTGGAAGAGCGAAATACTTCATACAGTGTGTATTTTTAGTCGAGGAACATATTTAAACAGATGGCTTAAAACAGTTATGCTTGAATGTAAATAAAAAAATATGGGTTTTTCGCATCAATATAATATACCCTAGATGCACAGTTCTTTGCAAATATCCTCCTAAAAAGTGGTCTCAGGAATAAAACAAAGAAAAAGATCACAAGTTCTAATTAAATCAACACAAATATAACCCTATGCACGTGCAATATAGAGTAGCTTTTTAAACGAAATGAGCAAGCGTTCTTAAATTTGAATTTTAAATTTAGAATTCCATCGGCGTCGGATTCTATGCAAAACGAGTGCTTAAGCACTCCTTTGCTGTCCCATTTTTCGAGCGTCAACTGTGCATCTAGGTAAATAATATATCGATGGTTTTTCGACTCAGATTTGTGTCGTGGATAACTACGAGAGACTTTTGGTCTCACAACACCCCTCTGGGACAGAAATGTACTCGGCGAACTGTGGATACTCTAGTACACTAATTCATGTCTACCTCCTAGAAAATATAGGTGATAAGCCTATGTGTGTAAAATAGAAAATAATATTAAATTGCCTCAGTGGCGTGGATGTATTTCGGTGCAATTACCATGCTGAGGTTTCGTGTTCGATCCCTGGGTCGGGCAAAGTGATATTGCATTTTTCTATATCAGCCCGGAATCTGTTGTTTTTTCTTTTTTTATGTCAGAGACTGGCAAAAGGGCAAATGGGTCACCTGTTGGTAAGTGATCTCCATCGCCCATAGACCATTGAATTTGTGCCCGATATGGCGATGATCACACCTGGGACGAAACTAAGCTCGGCGAACTGTGTTCTAGTTCGTTTGTGCCTCTGCGTACCCCATCAGAGAAAAAGGCGTAAGCTTATATATGTGTATGTATTAAACTCCAAACAACTGCAAAATACATAGAAATAACATCCTGATAATTCCTATACAATAACCACTGCCGAAGTAGTCTGGAAACTATCACACCCATTATCTGCACCGACAAAGTCTTTTGTTTGTCACGAACTGAAGATAACGAAGTATACCAAAATATCAGCCCAGATATCCATTGTCTCTAACAATGAATGTTGTTTATGAGTTTCTTTAGAAATAATATTGTGTTTTTCGGCACGATACTTTACTGAGATTTAACGATTAATATATTTTACGGCACTAAGTTCGCTGGAGATAAAATGATTTTACTACAGATATAAAGTACTTAATGCTAAACCTAAATAAATACAGAGACCTTCAAGTGTGTCCCTTTTGATTTTATGGCTGCATTTAATAACGCTGTCTTATCGACGCTACGTAATTCGTCAGTACTAAAAGACGTCTCTATAAAAAACTAAGGCGATATCTATAGAGCGAACTTCGACTAAGCCTAAGTCACAGAAACGAACATAACCTAACATAACATAAGCTCACGCCTGTATCCCCGAAGGGGTAGGCAGAGGCGCACTAGCGAACTAGAACACCCAGACACCCACATTTCGCCGAGCTTAGTTCCATCCCAGATGTGATAGGGGGCGAGCCTATCGCCATATCGGGCACAAATTCCAGACTCCGGGCTGCTATGGAAAAATCCAATATCACTTTGCCCGACCCGGGGATCGAACCCGAGACCTCAAAACCGTAGTTGTACCGAAATACCACCACGCCACGGAGGCAGTCAAACGAAGTCAAAGAAACGAACTCAGTGAGAATTCGAATTTTAAATGGAACTTTGACTTAGTCCGAGTCTTTTTTTAACCGACTTCAAAAAAAAGAGATTAACAATTCGTCTGTATTTATTTTTTATGTTACGCGATATCTCCGTCAAATGTGGACCGATCTTCAAAATTCTTTTTGTGTTCGATAGAGCTTATTTCAAGGGTGGTCCCGTATAAATTTGGTCTCAATTGGATTTGAAGTCGGTCTGTTAAGTTTTTAAAGTTGTCATTATAATTTCTAATTTTAATTTTTGTACGTTATAATATTGTTTTTCAGTAAGTTGTTCTTGATTTTTGTGCTAGCCGTGTTCGCCGTTAATTGTTACGGCATTTAGCCTAGGTAATCTTTATACCATATATTTTTTAAAATTGCATTGAGATTGACTGCCTCCGTGGCGTGGTGGTATTTCGGTACGACTACGGTTCTGAGGTCTCGGGTTCGATCCCATGGCCGGGAAAAGTGATACTGGATTTTTCTATATCAGCCTGGAGTCTGCAATTTGTGCCCGATATGGCGATAGGCTCGCCCCCTATCACATCTGGGACGGAACTAAGCTCGGCGAAATGTGGGTGTTCTAGTTTCGCTAGTACGCCTCTGCCTACCCCTTCGGGGATACAGGCGTGAACTCATGCATTTAGATAATGTACGTTGTGTTGGCGTTACTAAATAAATAAATAAATATAGTTATAAGTATAACCTTAAAGCGATGTTCATAATACTCGTTCTTCAGAAGGATATTGCCCAGCTTCGATGGAAGTCGATTCCATTGAAGATATCGAATGTCGTTCGCCTTTGTGCTCAGATTCCCGCCATACGTTAATACTTATACTTAGTATGCATTAGATTCAATTTATTTGAATCGAAATGTTTGCGATTTCTGAGTTTGTTTGTTAGCTTAGTTTAGAAGCTGTTTTTGCAATAGAAACCTTGAGATCTAGGAGTTGAGATTGATATTTTGTTATTGTTCATTTTGTATAATATAAATTCAAGAAAATTGAATATTATAAACATTTGGAAATATATTTTACTTTGTTTGTATTCTTGAATTACGAAACCCAATCGTCAAACTCATAGTCCCATATATATAAAAATACTTTATCTATAAAGTAAAAACATACATGTGACGTTATCAGTAAAAAAATACAATAACAAACAATCGTAAGGCACCCCATAAGCAGCAACATTAAGCAAAAACAACAAGACATCTTCTGGGTAAATCTAGAGTAAATACACTTAAATAAATACACCCAACAGTCACACATAGTCCTGCCCCACACTAGGTATAACCAGTATCGTAGGTATTAGAAACTACTAGAGACTATCGGCCTCAGACATAAATATAATATACTAGCTGACCCGCGCAACTTCGTCTGCGTAGGAGAGAGAGGGTTGAAAGAATGAGTCGTAGGCACCTATAATCCAATAATTCTAAAGGAGGTAATGAGATGATCTACTTCGGTCCGGTTTCGTCAGTCACCCCGTCAGTCACCCACTCAGTACCCTCGTCAGTTACCCCGTTCATCACCCCGTCAGTTACCCCGTCAGTCACCCCGACAGTCACCCTGTCGGTCAAGCCGTCGGTCACCTCATCTTTCTGCTCGATTGTCACCCCGTCTGTCACCCGTCTGTCACCCAGTCTGTCACTCCGTCTGTCACCCGTGTGTCACCCGTCTCTCACCCTGTATGTCACTCGTCTGTCACCTGTCTGTCACCCGTCTGTCACCCAGTCGGTCACCCCATCTGTCTGATCGATTGTCACCCCGTCTGTCACCCAGTCTGTCACCCCGTCTGTCACCCGTCTGTCACCCCGTCTGTCACCCGTCTGTCACCCGTCTGTCACCCGTCTGTCACCCGTCTGTCACCCGTCTGTCACCCGTCTGTCACCCGTCTGTCACCCGTCTGTGAACCCGGCTGTCACCCGTCTGTCACCCATCTGTCACTCGTCTGCCATACGTCTGTCACCCCGTCTGTCACCCGTCTGTCACCCGTCTGTCACCCGTCTGTCACCCGTCTGTCACCTGTCTGTCACCCGTCTGTGAACCCGTCTGTCACCCGTCTCTCACCCATCTGTCACTCGTCTGCCATACGTCTGTCACCCCGTCTGTCATCCGTCTGTCACCCCGTCTGTCACTCCGTCTGTGACCCCGTCGGTCACCCCGTCAGTCACCTCGTCAGTCATCTCGTCAGTCACCCCGTCCGCCACCCCATCAGTCACCCTGTCAGTCACCCCATCAATCACCTCGTCAGTCAGCCCTTAGGTCATAGTGTGATGTTATATAGCCAATAGCCATCCTCGATAAATAGACTATCCCACAAAAAATATTTTTTCAATTCGAACCAGTACTTTCTGAGATATCAACTTCCCCGCTTCTTAACATTTTTCATTTTTGCTCCGCTCCCATTCGGGACGCCGCGCCGGATCAGAGTGACGTTACTATCGTATAAATATTGACAAATATTGACGTCACTCAATTGTTTTGCCTTCCCGGAACCTCTCCACTAAAATTTGAACTTTATCGTATGGAATTAAAGTTCAAATTGACTTTTAAGTATTATTACGAATCGATTGTATGGGAGTATAGAAAAGTGTTGTATTTAGACTTTTTAGGCAATTTTTAATTTTTTTCTCTCCGTAAGAACCATCCTCGTACTTCGAGGAATATTCTAAAAAAAGAATTAACGAAATCGGTCCAGCCGTTCACGCGTGATGCCGTGACAACGGAAAACGGGTTTCATTTTTATATATATAGACTAGCTGACCCGCGCAACTTCGTCTGCGTATGAGAGAGAGGGTTGAAAGAATGAGTCGTAGGCACCTATAGCACGATAATTCTAAAAAGGTAATGATATGTTTTGCTAAACTTCGAGAGATAGTACGTGACTTCGGTGCGGTTCCGTCAATCACCCCGTCTGTCACCCCGCCTGTCACCCAGCCTGTCACCCGTCTGACACCCCGTCTGTAACCCGTCAGTCACCCCATCAGTCACCCTGCCTGTCACCATATCTGTCACCCCGTCTGTCACCCCGTCTGTCACCCCGTCTGTTACCCCGTCTGTCACCCCGTCTGTCACCGCGTCTGTCTTCCCGTCTGTCACCCCGTCTGTAATCCGTCTGTCACATCGGCTGACACCCCATCACTCACCCTGTCTGTCACCCTGTCTGTCACCCTGCCTGTCACCCCGCCTGACACCCGTCTGTCACCCCATCAGTCACCCTGTCTGTCACCCTGCCTGTCACCCCGTCTGTCACCCTGTCTGTCACCCCGTCTGTCACCCCGCCTGTCACCCATCTGTCATCCCGTCTGTCACCCCGTCTGTCACCCGTCTGTCACCCCGTCTGTCAACCCGTCTGTTACCCGTCTGTCACCCCGCCTGTCACCCGTCTGTCACCCCGTCGGTCACCCCGCCTGTCATCCCATCTGTCACCCAGCCTGTCACCCATCTGTCACCCCGGCTGTCACCCGTCTGTCACCCCGCATGTCACCCGTCTGTCACCCCGTCTGTAACCCGTCTGTCACCCCGTCAGTCACCCCATCAGTCACCCCGTCAGGTATCCCTTAGTCACCCCATCATTCAACCCGTCGGTCAACACTAAAAGAATTTTTCACATCGAACCAGTAGTTTCCGAGATATCAACTTCCCCGCTTTAAAACATTTTTCATTTCTGCTCCGCTCCTATTGGTCATAGCGTGATGTTATATAGCTTTTAGCCATCCTCGATAAATGGGCTATCCAACACTAAAATAATTTTTCAATTCGAACCAGTAGTTTCTGAGATATCGCCTTCACCGGTTTTAAACATTTTTCATTTCCGCTCCGCTCCTATTGGTCAAAGCGTGATGTTATATAGCCTATAGCCATCTTCGATAAATAGGCTATCCAACACAAAAAGAATTTTTCAATTCGAACCAGTAGTTTCTGAGATACCAACTTCCCCGGCTTTAAACATTTTTCATTTCTGC
The DNA here is from genome assembly GCA_036417725.1 of Clanis bilineata. Classification (NCBI taxonomy): domain Eukaryota; kingdom Metazoa; phylum Arthropoda; class Insecta; order Lepidoptera; family Sphingidae; genus Clanis; species Clanis bilineata. Next base: position 14,072,333 of record CM071154.1, on the reverse strand, counting down.
TCCGCTCCTATTGGTCATAGCGTGATGTTATATAGCCTATAGCCACCGTCGATAATTGGGCTATCCAACACAAAAAGAATTTTTCAAATCGAACTAGTAGATACTAACGACACTCAATTGTTTTGCCTTCCCGGAACCCCTCCACTAAAATTTGAACTTTATCGTATGGAATTAAAGTTCAAATTGACTTTTAAGTATTATTATGAATCGATTGTATGGGAGTATAGAAAAGTGTTGTTTTTAGACTTTTTAGGCAATTTTTAAATTTTTTCTCTCCGTAAGAACCATCCTCGTACTTCGAGGAATATTCTAAAAAAAGAATTAACGAAATCGGTTCAGCCGTTCACGCGTGATGCCGTGACAACGGAAAACGGGTTTCATTTTTATATATATAGGTAACAACAGCGATTCCAACGACATTAATCTCACAACACCCTTAGAGGCATATAGAGTTATACATCAGCCATTAATTGAGGATTAAAGTGTTAATATTTAAAAGACAACCCTTCTAACATGTAAACAGGCACGTTTGTTGCTCAAATATCTTATCCAAACATCGCAGTAAAATTTAACCGTGTAATGCACAGATTGTGCGTACGTGGGTCGCTTATACCCCTGGCCCGCGCTTAACCCGTCACATTATGTTGTTGTCCGCCCATACATTGCTGTTCACGCGGTCGGCATATCTGTCGATAAATTGAAAAGATAATGTTTTCCATTTCGGTATTTTTTGTCATGTCGTGTTGGTTTGAATTATTTTCATTTTTACGTTTAGGTCTCGGTAGGGTTAACGAGTTTTTTGGTTTATGTTTTGGGCCTTTTCGATCATCAAACATAAAAAATATTAGCCCTGTAATATTACAGTCCCATTCTGGGCACGGGTCTCTTCTACCAATATGAGAGGTTAGGCCTTAGTCTCCCACGCTGGTCTAACGCAGGTTGGTAGACTGCACATACCTTCGAAGTTCTTGTGGATAAATTCTCGGGTATGTAGGTTTCCTCACGATGATTTCCTTCACTATTATAGCAAGCGATAATTTACAATGAAATCACACTTAACATAGAAGAGTCAGAGGCTCCTTTTGGGGTTGGTCTCGAACGTTCGACATTCAATTGTACTTTATCGTATTTATATAATTTTGTCCCCAATTTGGAAACCGAATTATAGGTATATAAAAAAAAACTGAAAAATATAGTTCACGTGATTGAATAGTATCGATTCTAACGCACATCCGACTTCAAGAAGGAACTCTCTGCTTCGTTTTTTTAACCAATATGACTTATCCTTCTTTAACTGATATTTTAAACAGTGCTCATCAAAACAGCGGCTTAGCTGTGTCCTTGAGTTTGCTAAATTCCATGGGACGGGTTAGCCGTTTACCGCAGAGGTCACTAGCTCGTCTGGCGATTTGGGAATACGAAAAAATATTTAAATCAACAATACATACACGGGTATGTACTGTTGATTATCTTTGATTGATTTAAATATTTTTTCGTATTCCCAATTCACCAGACGAGCTAGTGACCTCTGTGGTATACGGCTAACCCTAATATATTTTTTTCTCCCGTGAGAAAAGCACGAAACTTGTGATCAAAAAGTTTGACCTCGTGGTCATAAGTCACTCAGTCGTATTTGAAACATACGCGCGCAAGGTCGTGCCAGCGTAATAGTTTTTGGACAATAAAGTTTTCCCCTGATTCTTGAACAACCAAAGAAGATTATAACCACATATAAGCTCATGCGTGTATCCCCGAAGGGGTAGGCAGAGCGCGCTAGCGAACTAGAACACCCTTATTTCGCCGAGCTTAGTTCCGTCCCAGATGTGATAGGGGGCGAGCCTATTGCCATATCGGGCACAAATTCCAGACTCCGGGCTGATATGGAAAAATCCAATATCACTTTGCCCGAACCGGGGATCGAACCCGAGACCTCAGAACCGTAGTCGTACCGAAATACCACCAATATATATAACCAGTAAATTGTAAACGCGTTGGCGTTACTGACGTTCGAGATATATTTGTTTTGTATGAAAACTAGCTTGATAACCCCAAATCCAAAGAATTATTATGATGCTAATCAAAAACTTAAAGAAATAGTCTTTTTTCATTTCCATACAAGAAGCTAATGCACAGCTAACAAAAAGACATGAAGAATAGCAAGTCTGAATGAATGTCTTCAGCATGCGAGAGCTTCGTTGGCTCTGACATGCTGAACGAATGAATGAGTGAATGAAAAAGTCAACTTTTCATATTCAGAGCTTGCTTGACGACTGTCGCTCGTATGTATATACAAGTAACTGCTATAATTACTTTAATTAACAGAATAATACATGACCAATTTATTCATTCAATGTGGCTGCTGGGTATATTTGTTGTCACATTCACGCCTATTACTCAAGAGGCTAAATAAAAGTGCAACCAGTATACAAACTTTACGTCAAGCCTATTCCGACCCATGATGTGATAGATCGTAAATTCATTATTGAGCACAAATTTTGCACTGTATACTAAAACTAAGCAGAAAAACCAAATATTACTTAAACCGACTTAGGAATCGAACCCAAGACTCCAGAAAGATAGTCGTACCTCATATATAATAGCACTACGCCACCGAGATACTCAGTATCATTTCATATTCTTTCTACCTGCTCTTGTCCCACCTTAATGTGGGATCGGTGCAACAAACCTTTTCAAGCATGTTGCAGATAGGATTTGGCAAAGTTTTTACGACCGCCTGCCTGACGTCAACCCCCTCTGAGGGATCCCGTCCCGGGCAAATTAAATTAGAAAATTCGCTTTGCCCGACCTGGGAATCGAACCTATGACCTCCCGGTCCACACCCCATATATGCTTCCACTAGACCAACGAGGCGACAGTATAATTTAATATAATCTTTACAAGTATCATCATCAAAATGTATGGATGCTCTTCACCAAAAATATAATCTTTTTAAAAGTAAACGCCTGTGGGTAGAAAGACGGGCCGGGCCTTGTCAACATACGCGGGGTAACAAGCCGAAACCAACGAAATGTTAAAAGTATTCTCTATTTTTGGGTAACCACGAGTAATACTGAATCTCGCCCACATCGCAAAATCCTTATCTGTACTCGCTTGTATATGAACCATTTCGCCCGCACATTATGCTAAATATGAAACTGAGTTTTCTATTCAGGCTATCTTAAAATTCATAAGAACTAAGCTCAATTCTTAGCTAAAAAGAAATCACTGTCCACCTACATTCGGTTTCTGTAGGTCTTTATTAGTGCCCGTAAATACAAACAACCTCTCGCCCCTGACAAAGTGACGGTGCAACAAGAAACATTGATAAATCCGTGCCATTTCCTAATCTTACAAATCTCTCTTACTCCGCACACGATCATTAATCTCGTCGGTCCTCACACATCCGAGTGTGGACGTCTGCTTCGCTTTACGCGATGTTTGGATTAAAAATGTTAAATGTCATCTTAGATTTATCGTATAAGGGATACCGTTTTGAAATTAAAATCTTTGTAATGATAATCACCACAACGTTTTTCTCGTATATACAAACCATAATCCGGAAACTAAATTGAAAAAAGTGTCCGTCATTTTGTTTTTCTTAGTTTTTGACCCGATTGACTTCAAAATGGATCTGGGTCGCCCCATAGTTACAAACTACGAATCGGGAAACGAAATTGAAAAAGTGGCCGCCATTTTGTTTTTCTTTGTTTTTGACTGTATTGACTTCAAAATGAATATCTGGGTCGCCCCGTAGTTACAAACTACGAACCCAGAAATGAAATTGAAAAGTGGCCGCCATTTTGTTTTTCTTTGTTTTTGACTGTATTGACTTCAAAATGAATATCTGGGTCGCCCCGTAGTTACAAACTACGAACCCGGAAACGAAATTGAAAAAGTGGCCGCCATTTTGTTTTTCTTTGTTTTTGACCATTATTTTCTTTGGTTAAAGGTCGTCATAACGAGTGTTATGCATCTCATCGCATTAATGAAATATATACTTGAATAAAATTGCAAAGATAACATTTTTCCATAGGAATTGCATTAAGTTAATGTATCACATATAAATATAGTGAATAAAGGTCCAGATGATAACTACTACCTGTCCTAATCCTCTGAGGGATCCAATTTGGAGTTTTTCACAAGAACTTAAACATTTACATTTGCAATACTAATAGGATAAATGACCTTATTAATTAAGCTATACGAAACTCTATTAACTATAAGTTCAGTTACCGAGGTGAAAGGTTACTCAGAAACTAATTTCCCTGGTTTAGATTAGTACACAGCGATTTATGAACGATTTACTGAATTAATGAATGCTATTAGTCTTCTATAGCCTTCACAGCTTCGTGATAAAGCGTTTATAATTCGAGAATAGTTAGCCTTTTGCTTGGAGTACCTTTATTTTATAATGTTATTAGAGACTTTATTATTAATTAAATTTTCTATGTTATCGAAATCTAACATTTCCAGTATGTCACTTTTTTAAATAAATAAAACACAGAAATTCTTCACCAGTTTTGTCATGAATATCTTAGAGATTAAGAAGCTGTTCCACTTCAAAGGCATACGCAAAATACTGATGTAATAAGGTTTCAAAATGCCGAAGAAGCCACAGATGGGTACAAAATATGCGTCGTCGCGTTTCGTTATCCGTCGTTTCGTTATCGTTATATATTATAAATCGGAGAAGACATCAAACAGACAGTATAACATTCTTAGAGAATACAGACGAAACCTCCTTTATGGTACGGTTGATTATGAAATTAAAACAATAGTTTATCATGTAGGCTAATAAACAGCTCTTATGAAAAGTCATTGCATAAAGATTTCAATAAAGATTACAAATCAGCTTATGAATTATTCAAAGTCACAAGGTCCAAGTATAATTTAATGATGTAGAAATATCTGCTGTGAAACATTACATTCTAATATTACCATCAAATCCAAACGCAGCCCTGCCTGAGAAGACTCAGCACTACAAACTCGTTCAAAAGCCACTAGATTCAACTCATTTAATAATAGTAGGAAGCACTCCAACAAAGCACGAACTATTTCCAAACCTCAAAGACACTGCCAAATATGAACTCATAAAAGCGCCCTTCGTCCCTTAATGTACCGGCATCGCATAGCTCCATCAGGCTCTTATTACACGCATTCCTGTTGGCCTCGTTTGGGAGTAATTTTGCTACCCGAAATTTGAATACCGCTTTTTGGCATCGAGGAAACGTATCCGACGCCAAATTATAACTGGAATTAAGAATGTATTATGAAATAGTAAAGGATGCTATTTGGCCATGTTTTGAACATTTTTTTAAATTAGGAGGATATTTTATTTTGGTAAAAGTTTTGCTTAGTTTCACTTAGTGCGGCGTGGTTGACTTTTTTTTTAGTAGTTTCATTATATTTAAGCTTTTGTGTTTTTTCTCATAGTATCATCATCATCACCATCATCAGCCACAGGTCGTCCACTGCTGGACATAGGCCTCCCCCATAGATTTCCAGATCTACCTATCCCAGTACAGTATCGTGATAAGTACCTAAATTGGTCAAAAATTAACAGCCATTATTATATTACGTGAGTGTGATTCGCATTTGTTTTACTTTTGTCCACGTTCTACTATCAATGAAAATATGATTTTTTTTTATCAGAGTCTGGCAAACGAGCTGATGGGTCACCTGATAGTAAGTGATCTCCACCGCCAATAGACACCTAAGACACAAAAAGAATCATAGGTGCGTTGCCAACCTAAAAGGAGGAAATGGAAGAGGGGGAAAGGATTGGGAAAGGAAGGTGGGAATGAGCCACCGGAAATCTCACTCACCGAACGAAACGCGACAGCAAGCTGCCACTTTACGTCGGTTTTCTGTGAGACAGTGGTATCAAACCGGTTGAGCCGGCCCATTCGTGCTGTAGACGTTACTGTCTACAGCGTGACTCTACCACTCATGTACTAATAATAAACGTCATTATAGTATGAATCCACCTTAAAACTAACATACTTGCCCCATCACACCAAAACATATGAACATCAACCCTCCTAACACACGAGGTCCTAAACAGACCCGAAACCATATTAAATCACACAACATTATGTAAGAAAACAGTGTAGGTGTGAGTTTCATGAAGGGACCTCAACTAAGGCCGACCTAAATTAACCAGAGATATTATGTTTAACAAAAGGGTCAAGACGTTTGCTATCAGTAGGAGTGGAGGATTCTTCGAGAATTTTACCTGAGAAACTAAGGTAAATATTTAAGTTGTGATTTTTACCTGCTCTTTTTGGGGTTGGTCTCGAACCTCCGACACTCGTCTCTGCAGTCCATACCATTCCCAACTGAGCTATCGTTTTCATTGTGAATTATAGCTTGCTATAACGGTAAAAACATCGTTAGAAAACCTGCATATCGTAATATTTGTACACAAGGATTTCAAAGGTATGTGAAGTTTACCAACCCGCATTATGCCAGCGTGGTAGACTAAGGCCTAACCCCTCTCATTAGTAGAGGAAACCCGTGCCCAGCAGTGGGCCAGTAATATTACAGGGCTAATATTATTATTTTTACCTGAGAAAGTAAATAAGGTAAAGTTTTGGTTGGTTATTTTCGTAAGAATTTCCTCGTCTTAAGAAAACTGCCTCAGTGCTGTTTTTTGTTTTGTTTGTGGGCTCCTTTTCAGTTTCTCTCAGCTTCTAAGTAGCAGTTGTGTTATTTTTCGTATATAAGGGGATTATGGCTAACAAATACCCACAACTTTTCCTTCAAAGACTTTAGCCAAATCGCCATTTTTTTCTTCAAGGGTGATACACACCTACATTATTATCCACACAAACACTTAAGTTGTTACCCATGGGGTGTTACCATAACGTCTCATAGCAGTATTATTATAAACTTACTTTTACTGTTTCCCATACAAAAAAGGAAAGTAAATTATGATAATACTGCTATAAGACGTGGTGGTAGCCCCCCAGTACCGACTGATTTAGTTACCGTAACCGAATTAGATGAAGTTTGGTACACACAGGTAGACTGTTATTTAGATAAGGATAGGTTAGATTTTATTAAATCCGGATATAAACTTAACGTATTTATTGACTGCTTCGGTGGCGTAGTTGTATTTCGGTACAAATTTTATCCTGAGATGTCGGATCCTATTCCCGGACCGGGCAAAGTGATACTGAGGATTTTTCAATTTTGTACCAGCCTGGAGTCTGGAATTTGTGCCCGATATGACGATAGGCCCCCTATCACATCTGGAATAAGCTTGGCGAAATTTGGGTGTTCTAGTTCGCTAGTGCGCCTCTGCCTTCTTCTTCGGGGTTACAGGCGTGAACTTATGTTTATGTTTATATTTCAAGGTTTATGCTTATATTGGATTTTTTAAATTGTCACTTGTCTCGCTGTTGTTTACTTTAACTTGATTTATTTTATTTAAAACCTAACAGGATATTGCATATTTTTATGAAAAGAAAGTATTTGTAGGATGCTTCTCTACGATCAAAGTTACAAATAGTAGTATAAAACTCCTTTCAAGCAGTCGTTCTACGCTATAATATATTGGATGCTGAAGATCCGGTTCTAATAAAACGCCTTATATAAAAGGCCATACAACATAGAGTATACAAATCTTGTACGAGGCTCGTCGTGTGTCGCCCGCGGCGGCGCCTGCTGTTTTATTTAATTTGTCCTACATACTGTGTTACAGTAAATTTTAAATGGATTTCTGTTGGAGCGACCGCTTTTTCTGTTAAAATTGTTTTTATATCTGGATGGAATATTTCAGCCTACGTTTTATTGCGAGCGAAATTTATATGTTCTGAACTAGAGGGACTTCTATTTTTGTACTTTTCTGCGGTGATCTTAAAATGATCCTCAATTCGTCTGTATTTTTTTATGTATGATACGCGATATCTTCGCCAAATGTAGACGGATTTGCAAGATTCTATTTGTGTTCGTTAGAGCTTATTTAAGGGTGGTCTCATATATTTGGTCACGATCGGATAAATTTTAAAGTTTAAAAGTTGTGATTATTAATGGTATTTTCTGTATTTATACTATCTCACTGCTGCTTATGTAGCCCTCTTTGTAATTAAATGGCTGTTTGATAAAAGGACATGGCCGGAATTTGTATGGAGCTATGCCCTAAGTCTTCGGACACGGACACGGACACATGTTACGTCATATGAAAGCTCACAGGCCCGCGCTTATAATAGTATAAGATTTACTTACCAAAAACCTGCGAGGATAAATAAAAAGAGTGTACAAAGAGCGTCTAAACTTTTTGAATAGCAATTATTATTTTTAATAAAGGCAGAATTTTAGCACCATCTAGTATCTATACGATGGGTACTATTGGTATCTGGATAATCTTGGGTCTTGGATGGCTCACTGTCAAACAGAATATTATATACAAAATCTTGTTTTCGGTTTATGTTCCGTGGCCCGTGACTTTGTGAAGTCTAAATGGCAAGAATAGCAAATAATTCCATAACGCCGCCCTTACACATAAGACTTGCCGATAAAAATTCAGATAGGTACATAAATAAATAGTCACACACATAGTCCTGAACCCACACTAAGATACTAGTATTGTGTCGTAGGAATCAGGAACTATGAGACACTTTCGGTCTCACAACGCCTAGTCCCGAAACACATATATGTGGGCCATACAAACATTTGTGTCCATGCGGGAATCGAATCCGCGGTTTCTTGCTTCATAACCAGCCGTCTGTAAAGGCGAGTAGCCACTCGCACACTGCTCCTCGTAACATTATATATCGTCATAAAATATAATATAGTTAAAATCACAACAAAGATTGACGTCAAGCAGGCGGCTAGTTCTAAACACTAAGCTCGATCACTTCTGCAACAGGCTTGAAAAAATAATTTCTGGACAACCTCGAATTCGAGTGAGACATTGGCAGGGGAAAGGAGTTGGTTGGTTACAAACATTTTTAGGAACTAAGGCGCAAATTCCGAAATTCAGACTCAATAAATTAATTTTGTTGCTATTACATAGGAGCACTATAAGTAGCGCACTAGAAACAATTATTTTATTACTATTACGGGGAAAAAAATATGGATTTGTAGTTGTTAGAAAGATATGAAGCTTGAATACTTACTTATTTAAGATTATAATTTCCATTTTTGAATTTCGTCGTGTGTGAAGCCTGCCTCATGCAGAAATACATAAAAGGCAGAAATGTCAAAATAAACGCCTCCAATGTCATTATCAAAATAGCTAGCGCATTCAGAAACATAATCTAAAATATTATTATCGATGCAGTTAATTTAACATCATACGTCACGACAGCATAAAATATCTATCGTTTATTATAAAGTTGATTTTGATGTTTACTTTTATGCTTCGTTCAGTAGCACTATTAATTATTCTGTGGGTAGGTAAAGATTACGATCGAATAATATTACAGTCATAAAAGATGTTTTTCTTAAGCGTGTTTCCGAATACAAATATGACAAACGATCTTTGAAATCAAGTTAAAGGAAAACAATTAGTATACATATTTATTCGGCATATTTTTGTCGCAGGTTCTAGAGAAATATAATGAATGCCATATATTTTAATTAATTTTGTAGTTAATTTTAAGATATCACTATTGACAGTATATTTCAGTTGATTTTTCTATATACATATAGGGCAGGACTCGGCCATGTCCTTTAAACCTTCCTTTTTAAGAACTGTTACGTATTTAGATAACCTTATGACGTATTTCACTCGACTTACTTGCACGTGATTTTCATTGACAATCATTATTAGACATAACATACATAAGCTCACGTCTGTATACTCGAAGGGGTAGGCAGAAGCGCACTAGCGAACTAGAACATCCACATTCCGGAGATCTTATTTCCGTCTCAGATGTGATAGAGAGCGAGCTTATCACCATATCGAGTACAAATTCCAGACTCCGGGCTGATGTTGAAAAAACCCAATATCACTTTGCCCGACCAAGAGATGGAACCCGAAAACTCAGGACGGTAGTCGTACCGCGCACGCAATACCACGATGCCACCGAGGCAGTCGTTATTAGACTTTGTTGGTATAATAAAAGTGGGTCATACTGATATCAAGCGAGTCGATCGCAGTTAACGAGGCGATAGGTTATCACTCACGCCGTATCGTGTCACTGCACCACAGACATCCTATGGGCGATGAGAGCAATTTGCATCAACATATGAAGGCATCTACGAAGCCGTCAAACTGATCCCTTTGATGTTGAACAATATTGATATTAAAGGAGATAGAAATAAGAGCTGTTTTGTTGTGTTCTCAAGTCGTGTACATAAAACTGCATTACGATGAAAGATATGAGATATACTTCATACACATTGTATACCGTCAGGTGGCGCTGCTCAAATAAAAAAAATGTAGTGCTTCACTTGATAATTCAACTTGAAAAGTTGTACGACAACTTTCTTCATTTAAATGAGAATTTAGAGTTTTGCCATTCCGTAACCACGAGTGTAAATGTGGTTTATTATTAAAATCATCCAAAGTGAAGGATGTCTTGATTGCTTCGGTGGCGTAGTTGTATTGCGTGCGCGGTGCGACTTCAGTCCCGAGGTCTCAGGTTCGATCCCTGTTTCGGTTAAAGTGATATTGAATTTATCTATTCAACATCACCTCGGAGTATGGAATTGATACCGCAAACTCAATATATGCACGCCACCGGGGTAGTCTTAAAAGTACCAAATTATAGAGGGTAAAGTATCCAACACACCCTATAAAAGAGGTATATTAAAATACCACAAACGTTAATGTAGCAAATGAAAAATGCATAGCAACCATCCTATTGTCCAGCCTCTGAACGAAGTTTTTGCTGTCCACTCCATTGTGCAACAAAAAAACGTGGCGTTTTATTCACTTTCATGTGAATTCGCGCTTACAAAATATACGTGCTAGTTCGTTCTTTCAAATGGAGTTGAAATGGATTTTACATTCCTAAATGAACAGTTTCCTCAGACAGTGGCGTGCAGTCCATATAGGTAAAGACACTGTCTACCCTGACAATTTGCTATTTACCCATATAGAGGTAAATAATAAAAATCATGACTAAAAACCATTTTTCAAAATAGCAGCGCCCAGCTTATATTTTAAATCGACACGGGGACGATTGTGTTGATGATGGTATTGTAACAGTAGAGCAAAACCATTTTGTAAGTTTTTTGTCTATCCTGACCGAAATGCCTATGCACGCCACTGTCCTCAGGTAAAAGATACCGCATGAGTATTGTGTCGTAAAAAATTCTATGTATACTACTAGAGAAGCTGTTTAGAAGTAAAATTGTGGCACATGACGGCGTGTGTTTGACGTCTAAGTAAAAAAGCAGATCTTTATAGTTAGTTGTGGTCAATTGACCAAGTATAGATTTGGGCAGGAGCACGAATGGAAATGGAGAAATAGGCTTGATCGGTTTTATATCACTGTTTCACAAATAATCACAAGTTTAATGACTTAACGGACCTACTTCAAATCCGATATGACCAAATTTATATAGGACTACCCTTGAAATAAGCTCTATCGAAAATAAAAATAATTTTGAAAATCGGTCCACATTTGGCGGAGATACCGATAGAGATAGATAGAGTTAAAATACAGACGAATTGAGGACCTTCTCCTTTTTTCAAGTCGGTCGAATATCAACATAGAATGGCAACTTGCAATCGCTTGAGCGCTTATAACCTTTTACATAGCTTATTATGTTCTAGTGTGTTCGAGTAGTTTTGGGAAAATGGTTTTCAGTAATTTGTATTAATTTGTCGCCTCCTTGGTCTAGTGGCAGCATGTATGGGCTGTAGACCAGGAGGTCCTGGGTTCGATTCCCAGGTCGGGCAAAGCAAATTTCCGGTCGTAAAAACATAGCCAAATCCGCTCTGCAACATGGTTGAATGAAAAAGTGTTTTGCGCCGACCCCACATTAAGGTGGGATAAAGGCAGGTAGAAAGAAGTAATTTTTATTAATTTAAAATTTTAATAAAAAACTCTTCCCAACTACGAAACCCTTCAGCACGCACTTGCATGTTTTATACACGGAACTATGCTTACACATCCAATTTGAGATAACTATGTATTAAAATAAATAACCAGTTATGAAGGCGCGACGATAACGTCTTAATAGTACCATAAATGTGAAGAAGTGTATATTGCGGCATCGTAAGTACCTCCAAAGCTATTATAACTGAAATCTAAATTACACCACATAATATCAAACCGCAAAAAATGGTAGCACTATCCTATTGTGTAACTTCATTAAAGTTTTCATCGCACATTCCATTGTGCAAAACGCTATACTTTTTCTCTTCAGTGTGAAATTAGCTTTTATGCATTTACACACGCTTACACACGCAGGCACGCACACACACACACACACACACACACACACACACACACACACACACACACACACACACATACACACAGAGAGAGAGAGAGACACTAGCCAAACATATGTACATTAGCTCACGTTTGTAGGGTAGTTGGTGTAGGCAGAGGCGCACTAGCGAACTAGAAAACCCAAATTTCGCTGAACATATTTCCATCCCAGATAAGATTGGGGCGTGCCTATCGCCATATCGAGCACAAATTTCAGACTCCGGGCTGACACTGAAACGAAAAACCCAGTATAATTTGCCCGACCCGGGGATCGAACCCGAGACCTCAATACTGTAGTCGTATCCAAATACAACTACGAGGCAGTCACACTGCAAAAACTGATAGCACTTTCCTATTGTATAAGTGTCTTCATTAAAGTTTTCATGGCCCATTCCATTGTGTAAATCGCTACATTTTTCACCTCAGTGTGAATTAGCTTTTACACTTTTATGAATGCTTCTTTTGTTCCGATAAAATAGTTCTTTGTCTCCGACGTGACTAAATCTAAACAAAGACGGATGACTCTTACAATAAGATGTTTTTGTGAGTTTTTCGAATGTGTTTTTCTTTATAATGTATCATTGTTTGGAAAACATGTGAGGTTTCGTTTGGAGATTGGTAAAAATCGCCCGTTCTACTTGAATGAAAAGTTTTATGTGACGTTGAAAATGTTATGTGGTTTTTGCGATTTTATAGCTACAAGCAAAAGCTAGTTCTGAATAAATATTATTAGCACTAATAGCTATTTTAACTTGGCTTCGTGTATTTGTTATTTATGTTTGCTTAGCACAGTTCATGAATGCTGAGGGAAAACTAAAATAAATAGGTTAGTTTATTATTCTAGTCAAAAAAATCAAGATTAGGCTATTATAATAATAATAATATTAGCTCTGTAACATTACTGTCCCACTGCTGGGCACGGGCCTCCTCTACTGATGAGAGGGGTAAGACCTTAGTCAACCACGCTGGCTTAATGCGGGTTGGTAGACTTCACATACCTTTGAAATTCTTGTGAAGAAATTCTAGGTTTCCTCACAATGTTTTTATCACTGTTATAGCAAGCGATAATTCACAAAGAAAATACACTTAACTTAGAAAATTCAGAGGTGTATGCTCCATTTTGTGGTTGGTCTCGAACCTCCGACACTTGCCTAGCCAGTCCGTACTATTCCCAACTGAACTATCGCTGCTTATTTCGTATTAAATCATATAAAAGCAAATTTAGAACCATTCAGATTATACATAATTTATAATATAACACTTCTCCTGGACATATGTCACCATTTCATAGGAAATAGACTCTATAAATACATATAAATCACGTCCCCAACTACTTTTGCATTGATAATTGAAGTACACTTAACCTCGCCATTTCCAATAATTGTACGCATATCAAAGCGATTCGTATACCCCATGACCTTTCACCCAAATCGATCTATCAGTGAAAGGTCTTCATTCAGATGTGAGTGGAACCCAAAATTTCGGTCATAGTGTTGGTACACGAATTTGCTCTTAGTATAATAACCGCTTCATTACACGAGGGTCTATGGGACCAATCGAATTATGTCTCTTTGATGGAAGGAACTAACGTACCTCTAGAGCGAACTTGACTAAGTCTGTAAATTTTTTTGAGAGAAAGAAAGAAAAGATATTTATTGCGATCTCTCACACAATATACAGAAATGATATGCTAAATGTTATACTTAAGTAAACTACTAACACACATAAAAGAATGTAAAGCAAGACAGAATAAGTATAATACATAGGCACAAGGTACCCCAAAGGTCAGTTGTGTGAGGCCGCAAGAGGTCCCATCTCAGCTAATATGCTGCAACGCACTATGCGCTGAAGCGCTGATTTTCAGATGGCAACCATTGGTGATTTTTGCTAGAAAAACCAGACTAAGCAAATATTTTCTTATCAAAAATGACTCGGACAAAGTCGAAATTCGATTTAAAAATTCCAAATCCTCACTGAGTTTGTTTCTTTGACTCAGACTTGGTCGAAGTTTGCTCTACAGATATCAGCCTTAGTATAAAGAGTTTGTGGTGAGGGCCTCTTGGCTGCCTTTGGTATCTTTCAACCAACTTGAAAATAGGTCCTTGATCTTATCCTTGAATCATCAAAGGGGTAGGCTAGGCGAGAACTAGAATTTACATTCGCCGAGCTTATTTACGTCCCAACTGAGATGGGAAGCGAGCTTATCGCCATTTTTCAGTGGTAGAGCTACGCTGTAGACAGTTACATCTACAGCTGAAATGGGCTGCTTCGACCGGTTTGATACCACTATCTCCCAGAAAACCGACGTAACGTGAGCTTCCTGTCGTGTTTCGTTTAGTGAATAAGATTTTCGGTGGGCTTATCCCCCCACCTATCTTTCCGAATCCCTAATAATCTCCTTTTAAATATATGTTTATCGTGTTTCTGTTTATACCATTGTGTCGCATAATGCTGTGCCGAATAAATATTTTCTTTCTTTCTTTCGTTCTAATTCCTTCATTTTAGATTGGCAACGCACCCATGATATTATTTCTGTTTAGTGTGTCTTTGGGCTACGGAGATCACTTACCATCAGGTGACTCAACTACTCGTTTGCCAGTTTCTGCAATAAAAAATTGAGCACAAATTCCAGTCTCCGAACTGATGGTACTGAATGGAAAAACCCAATATTACTTTTCCCGACCCGGGGATCAAACCGAAGATCTCAGTACGACAGTCGTACCAGCAATACGTCCATCAATCAGATTATAAATAAACCATACAAACTTAAATAACATGATACAGTATTTCATCACACTGAGTAGACTGCCACGGTGGCGTGGTGGTATTTCGGTACTACTACGGTTCTGAGGTCTCGGGTTCGATCCCCGGGTCGGGCAAAGTGATATTGGATTTTTCCATATCAGCCCGGAGTCTGGAATTTGTGCCCGATATGGCGATAGGCTCGCCCCCTATCACATCTGGGACGGAACTAAGCTCGGCGAAATGTGGGTGTTCTAGTTCGCTAGTGCGCCTCTGCCTACCCCTTCGGGGATACAGACGTGAGCTTATGTGAGCTTATGTATGTGTATTTCATTAAAAGATAACTCACTTTGAGTTCGATTTATACTTCACGCCTGAGAAAGTGACGCTATAAACGCTGTGTGCAAAGAATTTAAACTCGCGTTCAACAAAGTCTCTCACATTTCAAGTTCTATCCGGATTTCAAGTGTTTTGTTCGAGAGCGCTATTAAAATCGATACTTGGGCGAGTCACGCCGAACAATGGATCTTTGACAGTTTTTATTGTTCCCAAAACTTGACTAAAATAAGTTACACGGTAATGTGGCTAAAGCGAGTTTATGGATCAAGTTTTCGCGTTTCGTAACTCGGTTGGGGTTTGGATATTCTCTCGGAAATTTATTAAATGATAAAGCCTACCGGTGTTTTACGCATTATTTAATTAGTTTTCGTCTTTTCTCACGTCATTGTTTATCGTAAGCTAGCTAATACTCCCTGACAGTACTGTATAATATCAATGTATTATTAATGAATGCCTTGGTGGCGTGATGGTATTGCGTGCGCGGTGCGACTACCGTCCTGAGGTCTCGGTTTCGATCCCCGGGTCGGGCATTGTGATATTGGATTTTTCAGTATCAGTCCGGAGTCTGGAATTTGTGTCCGATATGGCAAAAGACCCCATCACGGAAATAAGCTCCGCGAAATGTGGGTGTTCTATTTCTAGTGCGCCTCTGCCTACCCCTTTGGAGATATAAGTGTAAGCTTATTTAATGAAGTAAAATCAAATAAATATTATAAGCAACGATAGCACAGTTGGGAGTAGTACGGACTACCGAGACGAGTGTCCAAGGTTCGAGTTCAACCCTAAATAAGAGCAAGCACCCCTGACTTTTTCATATTAATTATGTATTCATTGTGATATATTGCTTGCTATGACGGTGAAGAGAACGTGAGGAAAGCTGCACACTTGAAAATTTCGAAGGTATGTGAAGTCTACCAATCCGTATTAGGTCAGCGTGGTAGACTGACGCCTAGCTCTTCTCAGCTAGGCGTCAGTCGTCAGAGCGGCTTCGCTGTGCTGGTGGCCGTGTCTATGTCCAGGAGTGGTGGTAAACTTTTTTTCTACCTGCCCTTATCCCACCTTAATGTGGGGTCGGTGCAACACACTTTTTCATTTGCAGAAAGGATATGTCTTAGTTTTTACGACTGGCTGCATGACTAACGTAAACCCCTCTGAGTGATCCAGTCCAAATTATAAAATTCGCTTTGCGCGACCTGGGAATCGAACCCATGACTTCGCGCTTCGCAACCCATATATGTTGCCACTAGACCAAGGAGGTGACAAGAGTGGTGGTAAATACTTACCATTAAGCCATCGGCCGCTCTTAGGCAATAATCAGGTACCCTCGCCAATAAATCCTGAACAATTTCGTATCAAAAGCTTGGCTTCAAGCTTATCTCATTACAAAATATTTGAAGAGACAACCTCAAAGGTCGCAGATTATTGCCACTTCAAACTATGAAATTAATCTCAACACAATCGATAAACAATATCAATAAGCTATCACTCTTGTGAAATATTTGCCGTTCTCACAATGACCTGCCTTGTAGAAATTCATTATTCTTGGCTGGCATTACCAGTTTTTTGCGGACAGTATCTTAATGTTTTTGATTAATGATGCTCTTATTTATGCCAATTAATCATGTTCTATAAGACTTTCGGTTAATTGAAGTTCAAGGGCATCTTCCAACTTCGGATTATATAACGTTGCCTGACGCCAGTGGCTTTGTTTCTTTTTGTAGGAAAACTTACTTAAGCCACCTCTCCTACAGTAAAATATTACACAAAACACCTACGCAAAACATGGTTTTGCTACACATTTTTATCTATGACCCTTTGTCCTAAGAGCAGGAGTCATCTAAAATTGTTATGCGTATGTGTTTTTGTGTTTTGTTTCGAGAAAAACAGGCGCAGTAGACGCGCGTTAATAATTTAAACAAAATCATCAAAGTCTATTTCTTGACCACGAAAAGTGAAGTGAAACGTTCTCGGCAAACACATTTTGACAGCCTCCGTGGCGCAGCGGCCGAGTATCGAGCTGTGAAGCGAGAGGCCGGGGATTCAATTCCCGCATCGAGGCAAATAATTTTGTGACCCACATATGTCCGAAAGTCATTCGTAGTTTCTGACACTCACGATACAGGTTATACCCAGTATGGGGTTAGGATTTTATGACTGTTGGGTGCATTTATTATTATTTATTTACAGAATTTAAAGATTTATCTTCTTACTGCGGCATTTGGGTAATAAAATTACTAAAATCCTATTTGCTTAAAAAAGCCGTTGAAATATATAACACGCAACCACTGCTTATCATTTAAGCATATATCATGAAAGAACCAGTGCAAAGAAATATAGCAAAAAATTCTAAAGCATTTTTATTGAATTTTTTTATCGCTCGAACATTCATCATTAGCATATTCAGATTTCTATCCAGCCACTTGGTGCTAAATTTTATTAGCATGAATTAAAATTTGCCGCCCGATTTAACGGCAAATACTGATATTATCGCCTTTCTTTGGTGGAATTCAGGCTGAGATCTATAGAGCGAACTTGACTAAGTCTAAGTCAAAGTCACGAACTCAGGGGGATTTGTAATTGTTAAATCGAACTTTGACTTAGTCCGGGTCATTTTTTACAAGAAAAACAGATTGACAGACAGACTACGCAAAGATTTTCTTGTAAAAAATGACTCTGACTTAGTAGAAATCCTCACAGAGTTCGTGACTTTGACTTAGACTTAGTCAAAGTTCGCTCTATAGATCTCAGCCTCAGTCTCTAGTAAAAATCTTTCTTTCTACCTGCCTTTATCCCACCTTAATATAGAGTCGGTGTAACACACTTTTTCAAGCATGTTACAGAATAGTTACGGCTTAGTTTTTACGATCGACTGCCTGACTGAGAAAATTTGTTTTTCCAGTCCTGGGAAACGAACCCCGGACCTCCCGGTCCTCAGCTCATTCGCTACCACTAGACAAAGGAGGCGTCAGTCTCATGTAAATATAATAATGAAAAAATATTAACACTATAATATTACTGCCACATTGCTGGACATAGGCCTTCCCCAAATATTTCCAGATCGACCTGTTGGAAGTGGCCTGAATTCAGCAACTTCCTGCGGCCTTTATCAGGTAGTCTGTCCGCCGTATATGTGGACGTCCTGGGGGGTTACCACATAAGCCCACGTCTGTATCCTCGAAGGGTTAGGCAGAGGCGCACTAGCGAACTAGAACATCTACATTTCGCCAAGCTTAGTTTCGTCTCACATGTGATAGGGGGCAAGCCCGTCGCCATATCGTGCACAAATTCCAGACTCCGGGCTGATATGGAAAAATCCAATATCACTTTACTGTTTCCCGTACAAAAAAAAGGAAAGTAAGATTATAATAATAATACTATAAGACATGCTCGTAACCCCCCGCACTGCGCTGTCCGGTGACACAGTGTAAAATTAGTTAATGAAAAACTTACTCAACACACATCATAACCTCAACTCACGCCTGAATCCCCGAAGGGATAGGCAGAGGCGCTCTAGCGAACTAGAACATCTACATTTCGCCAAGCTTAGTTTCGTCTCACATGTGATAGGGGGCGAGCCCGTCGCCATATCGTGCACAAATTCCAGACTCCTGGCTATTACGGAAAAATCCAATACCACTTTACTGTTTCCTGTACAAAAAAGGAAAGTAAGATTATAATAATACTACTATTTTATATTTCTTATTTTTAGCCAAGTTGATGATATACTAACTAAGGGAAAGATAAAAAGTACCCTTAACCGAGGCGAATGTATGAAGAGATTGATGAAAGTAGATGAAGCGAAAGTAGTGTGTCAGAATCGGGCGAAGTGGAAATCCATAGTCTCTGCCTACCCCTATGGGATACAGGCGTGATATTATGTATGTATGTATGTACTATTTTATATATAAAACATGGTCTTAACCCCCAGCACTGCGCTGTCCGGTAACACAGTGTAAAATGAGTTAATGAAAATTCCCACCGTTTTTAAGCTTACTCAATATGAACATAATGTTTCTAAACTTAATTCCCGTATTGTGCTGGTTTGTGTTTGTTTTCCATTGTGTAAGTTGGTACCGTCTTGTTTGAACAATGGCGAATAAGACGCCTCAGAGGTTCGGATTATGCTGGAATTTATTTTGCTTTCGTGAAACGTCACTGCGCTGTTTTATGGAAAAATAATATTTTAATAGTTTTTTGTGCTTATAACAGGGTATTTCATTTTTATATATAGTTGCTGTTGAAAGCTTTTAATGGTTTTTATGTAGGCTCGTATAATCAATGAACATATGACGTTAAACGTACTCTATGTGTCAGAGGGTCTCATGATATTGTCTCAGAGTGGAGTTTATTAATTTTACTGATTTTTAATCGTTTTTAACACCAGATGTAACGAAAATACGATCCATTATATAACTTATAGGCAACTGATTTACACCGTCTCTTAAAAAATTCTATTCGAAGAAATCATTATCTACCTTATAGGCAAGGAGTGAGTATAAAGGTTATGACGATTGGACCTCTAAAAATTTCAATATTTGGGTAATCCACATTTTTATGTTGTGAGTCTTCAATGTCACAGTTTCTGATACACAAAACTGTACTCATAACTTGGTGTAGAAATTATGCATACAACTATGCTTTTTCGTATACAATGTCACGAACGAAACAAAATATTTTTCATTATTCTGTAGTACCCGCAGGGTGTTTTTTGTAAAAGATGGATGGCAAGATATTTTGATTTATTCCAATGTTTGCAAAGGTCTGTTTGTAAGGGACGATAAGACCATACAGATTAAATCGCCTTTGGATTTATGGAAAATCTAATCTTGATACTAAAATGCTTGAGGTCAAAAGCTACGTGTTTCTTTAATATTTTATGAATATTTTATATGTCCGAAGATCTTCACCGATAGAATAATAATAATTATAATAAATATACCCAACAGTCACAGAACTAGTCCTGACCCCCCACTAGGTATAACCTGTATCGTGGGTGTCGGAGACTATGAAATACTTTCGGTCTCACAACATCCAGACTTGAAACAAATATCTGTGGGCCACACAAACATTTGTCTCAATGCGGGAATCGAACTCGCGGCCTCTCGCTTCACAGCCGGCTACTCGCCCGCTACGCCATGGAAACTTTCAACTATACTATCTTGAGACGTCTAAACTAATTATCTGTACAATACTGCTTAATAATAGGTATGATATTATTTCACAAACCGATTTCTTAAGTTTACGCGAATGTTATACATTGAAATAACACTATTTTAAACGGATTCTATCACGATTTGTAGAATAACGAACGAAAAATAATAATCAGAAGTTTAACAACTTAACGGATCGACTTTAAATCCGATCGTTACCAAATTTATATGGGACCCCCGTGAAAAAAGCTCTATCGAATACAAAAAGAATTTTGAAAATTGGTCCACGTTTGACGGACATATCGCGTAACATACATAAAAACAGACAAATTGACGACCTTCTCCTTTTTGGAAGTCGGTCAAAAATATGTTCCATTTCAACGCTTTTTAACGAGCGTTGGAAAAGCTATCATGCGAGTGAGGGCTAAAGCTCTACCTACAACACGTTTCCTCGACATCAAATACAAATCTTAAGAAACAAGTCACAAAACCTTTAGAAGGAACAACAAGGCTTACGTCATTTGCCAGTGACGCCACATTACGTATGTGATGACACGACGGCTCGGGTAATGACACAGAGCTTACGGCTCTCATTTGGTCCACGCATTTTGGCTACGTCTGTATGTTAGGGTTCCGTTGCTTATTTTCAGGTTATTTATTTATTAATTATTTATTTATTTATTGCCCATAATGATACATAATCTTATAGTTATGAACATAACCCTGTTAGGGTTACGTATGGGATACGTTTTCTTAATCATTTTTATTACTATCAACTAATGGCCGGTTTCAATAAACGCTCTCAGTTTAGAGTGCAGATAAATCGCGATGATGAACCAATCAAATCAAGTCATTTGACAAAGTCATGTAAACTGTGTTCTTATTGGCTAATTTTTGTATTCTATCTGCACATTCGAATTGAGATTGTTTATTGGAACCGGGCGTTAGATGATTAAGCACTCGCCTGATAGTAAGCGACAACAAATAAACAGAAGCAGCACCACCCGCACTTTGTTTGGACACAAGTTTTCTTTCAACCTCTCCACATCTATATGGGGTCGACGCACCTTTTTCAAGCATGTTGCTGAAATGATTCGGATTAATTTTTATAACCTGGCCTGTCTGATATCAACCTTCTCTATGGGTAAAACAAAAAATAAGTTACATATATGTCAGCATAAAAGACGTGAATCTTTATTGAATACACACAATTATTAACTTGCCACTACAATCGCATGTGCAATGTAATTAGTGGGTATTATGAGACTAAACATCAAATTTTTCAGGGCGGTGAGCGCAGTGCAGTGCCAATCAGTGCTTTATAACTGAAACTTGCGGTGTTGCAGCTTTTCACAGATAATCTTATCGCTTACTATCAAGTAAATAGTAAGCTTAGCCCGAGCAAGAGTATTTTTGACAATTGAATTCATAACAAACTTGTTGTGCACTCATGACGTTTGGTTAATATTTCATACAAATGGCATAGACGTCCATCGAGCTCGATACGAATTTGATTGTAAAAAAATATTCCTCCTCGGGCCACGGGTCTCGGCATTGGCTTGAAAACAAAAATCAAATTTTATGTGAATCACTTCTACATAAATATATTCTATCAAGCTATGAAAATTATAATCCATCATAAAATACGACAAACCCCAAATAAAATAATTTACGACATCACAGTAATTCAGACACGTTTCATATTCGAAGAAATCTCTCGGAAAATCAGAGATAGTATTCAAAGCGGGTTTATTAACACGCAAACTGACACGTTATGATTATAATAAAAGCATCCGTAAAGGCTTTACAGCTTTTGAAAGCCTTTGTCCCGGATGTGACCCGATGTTAATAGCAAAAGCGTGGAAGTGTGACATATTTTATGAGTCACATATATGTTATAATTTTAAATAATAAAGTTTTATTTTTGTACTTTTAAAAGGTAAAATATGTCTGGTTTTCGTATAATAACTTCGTACGTAGACTGAAATCAAAAGAAATAAAAACTCTACCTAACTATCGGTAACACTAAACACAGCTATGATGGTTAAAATATGCAAGACCAATTACGTAATTCCAAAAAAAATATGTTTGTACTCAGTTTGACTATCAGCTGAAACAACCCAATAACAATATTAATTAAATTATTATTTTAATACGTAGCAGTCGTAGACCGTAGCATTGTAGCCCGTAGCGTTCGTAGCAATTGTAGCAAGACTACGATACGACGCCGATCAATTACTAAAGCATGGCGTCCTTCGAAGAGGAAGCTTGTATAATATAAATACATGTACACATGTGTCCCTCTAACAGTATTTTGCAAAAAAGTCTCTAAGATGTTGTCATGAACAAGAAATATTACGTGATTGGTTGAATATTTAATATTCCAACGCGATGATATACGATGTTGCGGTCATATGCTGTCAGTGGTTTAGGATTCTGAAATACGTTTGGTCACTGTGAGAAATAGCTACCTATAAGAAATATTTTTGCTACTCTATTTAATTTACTATCTACTACGTCAGTAACTACAGTTAACTTATAAAAACTAATTATATCTCTATTTATATAGACATCTTGTTCAACTTTTTTATGCATAAATCTTAAACACTTTGAGTGAGTTATTATATGAAAGGTTATATGTATAAAAATATGGGTGATCATCTTTGCTCGTAATAACTTTAGTTGCTGCATAAAGTCTCGAAATTATTCATAAATAGTAAATGTTAATTTAAAATTTAAAGTGGTTTCTTACAAAAGACTTGATTTAACAAGTGTTTTATGACAGTTTTTATAGGAATTAACATGAAATACAAAATTATATGAGATGGATTAAAGTGATCATTCCTAAGGGGATATCGAGTGTAGTGTAACAACGCAAGATTTGTATTGGATTTGCCCTAGCTTCGTGAACTAATTAAAAGTATGTGTTTTAACAACTGATCCAGATAAATAATTCATGCGGGCGATACCGTGGACAAAAGCTGATATAAACTACTAAATAAAACGTAACATTTTTGAATGGTAGAGCCACGCTGTAGATAGTTACGTCTACAGCACGAATGGTCGACCGGTTTGATACCACTGTCTTACAGAAAACCGACGTAAAGTGGCAGCTCACTGTCGCGTTTCATTCAGTGAGTGAGATTTCCGATGGCCCAATTCCCCCCTTACCTTTCCCTATTTCCCTCCTTTTAGGTTGGCAACGCACTCATGATTTTCCTTGTGTCTTGTATATGTTGTAGAAAGAATTCGGCTTAGGTTTTATCTACTTGCCTCAACCCCATTTAGGGGATGAGTCCTCAATCCAAGCGTCATTTGATTTTATAATTCGAATTCAGATCCACAACCCACATTCCGCTGCCACTAACTATACCAAGGAGGCGACCAACCTACATTAAACTGCATAAGCCCTAAAATTAATAAATGGGTAATTTTTGTATACCTCGCCTGCCGACTGCCTCAGATGGCGTGGTTGTATTTTGGTTCGACTACCGTCCTGAGGTCTCGGGTTCGATCCCCAAATCGGGCAAAGTGATATTGGATTTTTCAGTATCAGCCCGGAGTCTAGAATTTGTGCCCGATATGGTGATAGGCTCACCCTCTATCACATCTGGGACGGAACTTAGCTGGGCGAAATGAGGGTGTTCTAGTTCTCTAGGGCGCCTCGGCCTACCCCTCCGGGGATACAGGCGTGAACCTATATCATGTCATGTAAGTTATTTTTTGTATCGCAAGTATTTAAACATGACCTTAATGACATGACCTGATTAGCACCTACACATTAAGCCGCCTACACTTTAATTTTAGACTGATACTTATATGTATTTTGGAAGCTTCCAACAGGTCGATCTGGAAATCTTTGGGGGAGGCCTATGTCCAGCAGTGGACGTCCTGTGGTTGATTATGATGATTATATATTGGTTTTCAGCAAAAAAAAAATGATACAAAGAACCTTTCGTTTTGTCGCTTCCTTGGTCTAATGGCAGAGTGTATGGGCTGTGAACCAAGCGGTCCTGGGTTCTATCAAGGTCAAGTGTGGTGTTTTTCTATCAATATTTACCCAGGACTAGTTCCCCAGGAAGAAAGGTTGACGACACGCAGGCAGCCAGTCGTAAAAATTAAGCCAAATCCTTTTTGCAACATGCTTGCATACATGCATGCATGCATACAAAAAGTGTGTTGCGCCGTCCCCACATTAATGTGGAATAAGGGCAGGTAGAAAGAAAGTATTAGTAAATAACCATGGTTCGGACATATTGAGAGTATGGATGATAGGAGATTGACGATAGAAGTACACAAGACAAGTGTGGTAGGAAAAGTCGGTAAAAGTCGACCGCAATCCACTTATTTTAGGCGAGTCGATGATATATTAACTAAAAAACAGGTAAAACTACCCTAAACCGATGCGAATGCATGAAGAGATTGATGAAAATAGATGAAGCGAAAGTAGTATGTCGGAATCGGGCGAAGTGGAAATCTATAATCTCTGTCTATCAATGGCGAAAAGTCCATATAACTCGATTTCTTCCTTCTTACCTTAACCGAATTTTTTGGTAATAAGCAGCAGCCCGAGCAGGAAAATTTCTGACAACCGTAAATGTATTCGTGCTCGATGCGCGTCTATGAAATTTGTATGAAATATTAATCAAATGTCATCAGTGCGCAGCGAGTTTACATTTACATTAGTTTTTCGTGCTCGGGCTACAGGCCTCAAGGAAAATAAAAGTTAATAGCGGCTTCCTTTTTGAAAATTCTCACCCGTTGCCACTGCTGCCTACCCCTATACGATACGGGCGTATGTAGATACATTGTAGATACATTACCAGATGAAATTCGTACTCAACACCTTCCCGGTAAAAATACCGCAAAGCCTAAGAATATATCAAACGATATCTGAATAATACACTGAGGAACGCGAACCTACATCAAGTCGGCTTTTTTCCTATATTATTCAGGATTAAATCTCGTTACATTCTCTCAGCTGAATTTCATATAATACATAGATACATAAGCTCACGGCTAAGAGGTGGGTACAGGTGTACCTAGTGAACTAAAACACCCACATTTTGCCGAGCTTATTTATGTCCCAGATGTGATAAAGGGCGTATCTATTGCTATATCGAGCATAAATTTCAGACACTGGGCTGATACTGAACTGACAATACCCAATATCACTTTACCCGATCCGGGAATCGAACCCGAGACCTCAGCACGATACGGCCTCTTACTTTAAAAGGGGTAGACAGACGTATAACTACTGTACCCATGGCTCATCATTATCAACCATAGAATGTCCACTGCTAAACATAGGCCTCCCCAAAGATCCCAATGCTTTTACCCGACTGCCTCGAAAAGAGGGTAACGCTTTTTCCTATGATGAGATGGTATACCTGGCATAAATTCCATGATCATGTATTTCTTTTTGAGTGGCAGAGCCACGCTGTAGTCAGTTACGTCTACAGCACGAATGGGCCGGCTCGACCGGTTTGAGATCACTGTCTCACAGAAAACCGACGTAAAGTAGCAGCTCGCTGTCGCGTTTCGTTCGGAGAGATTTCCGGTGGCCCAATTCCCCCCTTCTTCTTTCCCAATCCCTTTTCCCTCCCCTTCCATTCCCTCTTATTAGGTTTGCAACGCACCCATGATTCTTATTATGTCTTGGGTGTTTATAGGCGGTGGAATTCACTTACCATCAGGTGACCCATCTGCTCGTTTGCCAGTCTCGGCTATAAAAAAAAATCATGTTGAATTATTTAAAATTCACACTTGTAATACCCAACCTGGGATTTGAACCTCACTATCAGCCTAAGTACACTGCCCAACGATTAGGGCGTGAAGGTCGACTAGCCATAAAACCTTTGTACCCTGACCCTACTTTTACAACACATATTAACGCGTTTTCGGCACCCATAAAAATAGCAACACATAAAAATTGTTGTTGTAATATCGTATATATTTTCGACTACATAGGCAGTCCCGATGGGGTAGTTATATTGCGCGGTACGACTGCCGTCTGGAGGTCTCGGGTTCGTTCCCGGGTCGGTCAAAATAATATTGGATTTTTTTATTATATCCCCCGGAGTCTGGAATTTGTGCCCAATATGGCGATAGACTCGCCCCCTATCGCACCTGGGACGGAAGTCCTCAGCGAATTATGCGTGTTCTAGATCGTTGGTTAGCATCTGCCTACCCTTTCGGGGATATAGGTGTGAGTGGGTAGGTTGTAGTAGGTATGTGTATACGTTATGTATCTTCGGTTGACGTCTTCTATAGTAGAAAAATAACAGCGTAATATGATAACCAACTGGTAAGTGGTTACCACCGCCTCTAAGCACTCTTAATTCCCGAATAACAATATTAACAATACCGGGAAAAGTTTCGTTCATCGTTTTGACACGCACCAGTGACTTTCAATATACTTTTCTGTGAGACAAAAGTATCAACCCATTCGTCTATTTAAACTATAGAAAAATCTATCTAGATACATATATGGTCACTTTACTATAATTAATACAGTAGGCTACTGTGAGTTTTTTTGACATTACTCGCTAGCGACTCCGTAAAATATTTGTATGACAAACACCCGAACGCCTCACTTCAGCAATCCGCAACACTTCGTAGTAACAAAACGTGCGATCCGTCATCTGAAACTACGGATTTCGTTTTTGGTAGTAGACGCTCTGGTTACGCGGGGAACTGACGTTTTCCATACAAATATTTTACGTCCTCGCTCGCGTAAACACGTGCAACAAACTCATGACTGGCCTATAGCTCTACACTAACAAAAACCTGACACAGAAAACGGTAAAGGAAAATAGTACCCTTGCTCATAATTTCGTCCAGTATTTTAGGCTCATGAAGTAAGTACGCTTGCGTCATTTGTTTCTATGTATGTCTATGTAACCGCCGACCGCAAACGCTACAGCACTCGGCCCCACAACGATCGTTTCACTCTGAACTCAACTAATGTTTTGCCCGAATTTCGGCGAGGGGTTAAATGAAAAATACCAACCCTTTAACACCAGAGATCGCTTATGAAAACAAAAACCGTTTCCAACTTTGATACCTAAACTGGGGTATCGTGTTTTTAAGAGCAGCGATTTACGTTATTTTTGTTTTGTGACACCAGTATAAAGTTCGCGAGCTAGTGTGAGATATTTTACTTTGTTTTAGGGTTTTGTTTTAGCACCAGATATGAGTAAAATGTCTTTGTAAGGTTATGTTATAAAAGTAACAGTAGCTGATTTAAAATCTTTGAACATAAAATGAATCTAAGTAAATGACTCAAAAATAGAAAATAAATTAGCTTTTCGACCGACTTCCAAAAAGAAGAATCAAGAACTACGAGAGACTTTCGGTCTAACAACACCTAGACTCGAAACAAATATCTGTGGGCCACACAAACATTTGCCTCGTTGCTAGAATCGAACCCGTGACCTCTCGCTTCACAGCCGGCGATTCGCCCACTGCGCCACAAAGGCTGTCAGTTAGTAATCTTATATGTCTGTATCCATTTTCCTATTTAAAGATATCCATGCATTTCATTCTATTTTGAACAGTCATCGCAGCGAAACCGCAAACATCCTAGCAATCTCAAAACAAAATAGGTTTTCTTGTGAAGCAAGCACTTCTTTAAGCGTCCGCAAGACCGTACTCTAGGTAATAAAAGCCCATCCAAAAGCTAAAAACGAGACCAATTTCAACCCACGCACACCTGACTAAGCAAAGGAAATCCTATTATGTGGAATAAACTGATTGACAGCTATGTAAAAGCAGTCTTCCAACAGTATTTCGCTCGCCAAAAAGACGAATTTATTGTGCTGACTGTACACCCGATTGACCGTGCACAATCGGAGATGGGAATCTCGCTTTCCACTCACGTATATGCTAAACTTAACACTTGACGAATCCGCTATACACGGGAAATGCGTCAAAATACGTACAAAGCAGGTTTGTGTAGAATGAAATGTGTTGTGGCGTTTTGAAAGAGAGTAAAAACTTATTTCTGCTCACTGTACAATAAATTATAGTAACTTTTTTTATAGTAGAGATAAGCAAATGAACAGATGGGTCACCTGATGGTAAGTGATCTCCACCGCCCATAGTCACCCAAGACACAAAAAGAATCATGGGTGCATATGCAACCTAAAATGAAGGAATGGATGGTCAGAGAATAGGGTCTGGGAAAGGGAGGGGGGAAATGGGCCACCGGAAATATCACTCACCGAACGAAACGCGACAGCAAGCTGCCACTTTATGTCGGTTTTCGGTGAGACAGTTGTATCAAACCGGTCGAGCCGGCCCATTCGTGCTGTAGACGTAACTGTCTATAGCGTGGCTCTACCACTCAAAAACTACTAACTTCCATCTATGTATCTATTATGCATAAGATTCAACCGATAATATTTTAAACATACACTTTTCACAAAGTCTACCAATTTCAGCGGCCCTAGTAGGAATTTTGAAAATTCAAATCGTGTCAAGCTCGCTGCGCACTAATGACGGTCAGTTAAAATTTCATACAAATGTCGCAAGAGTTTGATTGTCATTTTTTTTCCTACTCAGGCCGGTGTACTATGGTGTGAGAGCAAGCGAGCCTATCGCCAAAGTAAGCACAAACCCAAACCCCGTGACTACCTAAAACTACCTGGGAATCGAACCCAGAACCTCCCAGCTCACAACGCAAATATGTTGCCCTTCTATCAATGTGGTCAATTATAAATAACACCTAATTCTTAATTCATCATCATTTAAACAGAATAACAAACGAAACAAAAATCATATTGCGAAATAAGAAACAGACAAAAAACACGATACTATTCATCAAATAAGTATTGGCGCGATTGTAAACCTTTGCGGGACGTGTATAGAGTAAAAATGTCGCTAGAGGGCGCCACATGGCGTTGGACCTGACCCCACGTACTGACAATACCTTTCGGGTCTCGGATGTAAGCTGTGAATTTTGTTGTTTTGTGAAACGGAATACAAGGTGTGAACGGTGAAAACAAACAATGTAAAAACTATCGAATCGAGAATAGCTTTTGTGAAAGTTTAACCTACTTAATAAACCAAAACCAGAATCGTTGTTAATTCATTAAATAAACATAAGCTCAAGCCTGTATCCCCGAAGAGGTAAGCAGAGGTGCACTAGCTAACTAGAACACCCACATTTTGCCGAGGTAAGTCCGGTCTCAGATGATTGTGCTAAATAATAACAAGTTTAAAAAATGGGACCACCCGAAACAAGCTCTATCGTACACAAAAATAAATAAATAAATAAATACACCCAACAGTCACATACATAGTCCTGACCCCACACTAGGTGTAACCTGTATCGTGGGTATCAGAAACTACGAGAGACTTTCGGTCTCACAACACCCAGACCCGAAACAAATCTCTATGGGCCACACAGACATTTGTCTAGGTGCGGGAATCGAATCCGCGACCTCAAGTTTCACAGCCGGCTACTCGCCCGCTGCGCCAGCGATTATCAAAAATAATTTTGATAATCGCTCCACATTTGGTGGAGATATCGCGAGACATATGTACCAAAGACATTAAATAAGCTCTATCGAACACAAAAAGAATTTTGAAGATCGGTCCACATTTGGGTAGATATCGCGCAACAAACATAAAAAAATACATAATACAAAATACTGAGGACTTTCTCCTTTTCTGAAGTCGGTTAAAAGAAAAATTAAATAACTTCCACATGGTCCCTAGGCATTTAATAAATATCCGGACCAACTTAACAATTGCCGCGTAAAGAAACGTAAACAAAAGTAAGAAAACACTCCGAGGAATTATTAATGCGTTCACTTGCGTCGGTAACAAGAAGATACATTAAACTTGAACAGTCCGCCCGAGGGCCTCATTACACTCTGGACCTAGTTTCGTTTCTCTTCTTTGTCTCCAGAGATGTTTAACAACGGTATTAGCGATTTAGAAATTAGGGACTTTGGGTTTTTGTTTGTTAATGAGCCGGTGACTTTTTCGATGAATAC
Organism: Clanis bilineata; assembly: GCA_036417725.1. Lineage (NCBI taxonomy): Eukaryota > Metazoa > Arthropoda > Insecta > Lepidoptera > Sphingidae > Clanis > Clanis bilineata. The sequence goes on along the minus strand of CM071154.1, from coordinate 14,041,703 downwards.
ATTAATTTTGCAATGATGAATACATTTAGGGTTTCTAAGCTTATTTTTATAGGTCTTTGTAAATTAGCTTTGTACATGATCTGGTATTATTTAAATAAATAAAATAAATACACCCAACCGTCACACATAGTCCTGACCCCACACTATGATCGCGTTTTGTGTCGTGAGTATCAGGAATGAGAGACTTTCGGTCTCACAACACCCAGGCCCGAAACAGATATTTGTGGACCACACAGATATTTGTCTCGGTGCGGAATCGTACCCGCGAACTCACGTTTCACAGCCCGCTACTCACTCGCTGTGCCACGGAGGCTAGCAAATTGTCCATTCATATGCTTTTGTAGTCACGAATTGATCGTATTATGTAATTAATAGATTTTATATTTAACATCTCGATATTATCTAATAACAAATGAATAACGAACTTGTATGAAATTTCAAAGAATGGCGTGACGAGCGCAACGTTCTCGTTTCGAATAAGTATTCGAATGTTATTTAACGATATTCATATTCTATTCACATTGATTTTATGATGATTCATTAAATATTTCAAACACGTTTTATACTTAAATGTCATGATGATTTTTTGAATGTTGTTATCTTTAACAAAGTGTTTTTTAATAGAAGAGGGGGCAAACGAGCAAGTGGGTCACCTGATGTTAAGTGTAAACATCTCCAAAGGAAAACATGTCTCCCAGGCAGCTCGAGGTGTTGTAAAATGCTTAAACAATGCAGAATAAAGGCATCTAACGGAAGGAACCTAAGAAACGCACCTACTCGCACTGTTGGAAGGAAAGAATAGGACAAAATGCACTGGAGTGCATGATTGTACCAAAAACGGAAGTAACGTTTTAACATCTTTGAATCCCGTCAGGAGAATTTCTTACTTTTTTACGTACGTTTTTATTCCTGGCTAGTCTTACTTAGAAACAAAGACCTAAAATAATTATAATTAATAAGATACCTTTCTTTCTATCTGCCCTTGTCCCACTTTAATGTGGGGTCGGCGCAACACACTTTTTCAAGCATGTTGCAGAAATGATTCAGCTAAGTTTTTACGACCGGCTGCCTGCCTGACGTCAACCCCCTCTGAGGGATCCAGTCCCGGGCAAATTAAATTAGAAAATTTGCTTTGCCTGACCTGGGAATCGAACCCACGACCTCCCGGTCCACAGCCCAAACATGCTGCCACTAGACCAAGGAGGCGACTCTAATTAATAAGATACCGTCTGAATAAAATATTTTTAACAGCGCTGTTAGATAAATAAAGCTTGTGAGCTTTATATTTTACAATTGCTTACTTATTAACGCATTAAGAAGCTTGGGTTGATTTACCTAATGGTAAGTGATCTCCACCGCCCATAAATATCCAAAACACAAAAAGAATCATGGGCGCGTTGCCAGCCTACAAAGATGGGAACAGGGATTGGGAAAGGGAGGGGGAAAATACCGGAAATCTCACTCACCGAACGAAACGCGACAGCGATCTGCCATTTTACGTCGGTTTTCTGTGAGACAGTGGCATCAAACCGGTGGAGCCGGCCCATTCGTGCTATAGTCATAATCGTCAACAGCGTGACTCTACCACTTTAACTAACTCCTTTCTTGAAGTGGGTCGAGGAATAATAGCTTATATTTTGTTGCACATATTACCTAATCACAAAACAAACAACGGGTTTATCAGTGGTCACCAGAACCAAAGCTGATACTGGAATGCAATCTAAACGAGAAGTGTGGACGATATTTTCACAAAAGGTAAAAAAGATTCACTCATTAACAAGCGCTGCTGATTGAATTATTGTTTTAATTAATGTTTTTATCGTGCTTCATTCGAAACCTTTCCAGCTGCCTTGACACAATCAAAACAAAAGATTGAAACACGATTAAAAATTAACACCATTTATTATTTAAAATTGTACGCAAACATTTCTAAACAAGCGACAAGAAAGGTCTCGCTCCATAGAGTATTTCGGCTTCGCAAGTAATAAATAATTCAACCGGGCGACTCATAACCGCGCTTGCCGACTTCTTGTATTGGGAAAAGGCGCAGTTACCCAGAATTCGTATTTATTGGGAACGATACCCGGATGGAATTTCACGGTTATTATATTTGTTGAAGCTGTGGATAAGTTGTTGCTATGTGGTGATACGTCTTACCAACAAAATTAAATAGATTTATTTTTTTCTTGTATCAGAAACCGGCGGATGAGCTATCAATTCATTTAACGGTATCGTTAAGATCAGGCGCTTAGACGAAGCTGAAATTCTAACTTTGAAAGTATTTTTGGCAGAGACTGATAAATGAGTAACTAGGTCATAGGTTTTACAACAAGATGTCTGACTAGCTATTTTTTTGAGTAATGGATTTATTAAACACTGTCGTTGGCAAAATCATCGAACTCTGATGGAGGCCATATTTTAAATAAAGAAGAAGATGAACTAGGTTATAATATAGGTAGGTGATATCCGTGATATCCACCGCCCATAATAAATAATATAATAATATTAGCCCTGTAATATTACTGTCCCACTGCTGGGCACAGGCCTCCTCTACTAATGGGAGGGGTTAGGCCTTAGTCTACCACGCTGGCCTAATGCGGGTTGGTAGACTTCACAAACCTTCGAAATTCCTGTCAAGAAATTCTCGGGTATGCAGGTTTCCTCACGATGTTTTCCTTCACCGTTATAGTAAGCGATATTTCACAATGATAATACACATAACATAGAAAAGTCAGAGGTGTATGCTCCATTTTTGGGGTACCTAAGTCTCGAACCTCCGACACCTCCTCGAACCTCCTCGGTTCCCGCCCATAAGCACCCGCGATACCAAAAGAACCAACCAAACCATACCAACCAAACCATACCAACCAAACCATACCAACCATGTATGTTGTTAACCTTAAGGAAGAGTATCTGAGCCACTGGAAATCTCAAGGAACATTTTTAACCGAGCTGACACTTTCCGTCAGTTTCCTATCAGTCGAGCCATGCTGTAGACGTACTACAGCACGAATAGGCCGGGTCGACCGGCTAGATACCACTGATTTTTTTTTCATTTCTCTGTGACAAATAAAGTGCTTTTCTTTCTTTCTAAAGTGGCAGGTCGCTGTCACGTTTCGTTCGGTGAGTGAGATTTCAAGTGGCCCAATTCCATCCCTTCCTTTCCCTAACCCTTATTCCCCTCTCTATAGGTTGGCAACGCACGCATGATTATTTTTGTGTCTTGGGTGTCTATGGGCGGTATATGGTGACCCATTTGCTCGTTTATCAGTCTCTGCTATATATAAAATACGATTTTATCAAATCAGTCAGCAGAACCCATTAGGTCTGTAGACATATTTACAGCGTGGCTCTACCAAAACCTTACATTTGAGTATATCTTGGATAGTAAATTGCGTACTCAATCCGGAAAGCCAAGCGAAGCCAGGCTTAACAGTGAATTTAGGGTCATAGACGTCACAGTGACCTAACACGGAAATTATGGTAATTGGACATTACCATATACACTAACATAAATTACGAAAGCACATGCTTATGACAATGTAACATTTACAATGCAATGTTGAATAAATGTAACATTTATTTAGGTTGAATAAAATACAAATGTTTTACCTCATGGCTCATTTCAAATTCAATCGTTAGAAACTGCCCCTTGACTTTTGCACTCGATTTGATTTCGAATACGATTTGATTTAATTTAGTGACTAAAACATAACATAAGCTCACACCTGTATCTCCGAAGGGGTATGCATAGGCGCACTAGCGAACTACAACACCAACATTTCGCCGAGCTTAGTTCCGTCCCAGATGTGATAGGGGGCGAGCCTATCACCATATTGGGCACAAATTCCAGACTCCGGGCTGATATGGAAAAATCCAATATCACTTTGCCGAACCCGAGACCTCAGAACCGTAGTCGTATCGAAATGCCATCACGCCACCGAGGCAGTGACTTAAAATTCCATTGAAATCAAGTTAAAAAGTGCGCTAATGTCCCGAGACTGGATCCCCCAGAGGTTGTTGACGTCAGAGAGGCAGCCGGTCGTAAAAAATAAGCCAAATCCTTTCTGCAAGATGCTCGAAAAAGTATGTTGCGCCGACCCTATATTAAGATGAGATAAGGGCAAGTAGGTCTGGAAATATTTGGGGGAGGCCTATATCCAGCAGTGGACGTCCTGTGGTTGATGATGATGATGATAAAGGGCAATTAGAAAAAGAGAGAAGAGTAGTTTTGGATTACGATGGAACATCATCAATATAATATACCGTAGATGCACAGTTCTTTACAAATATCCTCCTAAAAAGTGGTCTCAGGAATAAAACAAAGAAAAAGTTCACAAGTTCTAATTAAATCAACACAAATATAACCCTATGCACGTGTAATAAAGTAGCTTTTTAAACGAAATGTGCATGCGTTCTTAAATTTTAATTTTGAAATTTAGAATTCCATCGGCGTCGGACTGTATGCAAAACGAGTGCTTAGGCACTTCTTTGCTGTCCCATTTTCCGAGCGTCAACTATGCATCTAGGTAAATAATATATCGATGTGGAACATACATAAATACATACTATATACTTCTAAAATAATAACTCTTTTCTTCGACTTTTTCTTTATCAGTAAAACAAACATGAAATCTACGCTGATTTGTTTCAAATACAACCCACTGACCTTCAACTCGGCACGTGTACCGAAACAATGACTTATTGCACCACCATGTCGCAAAAAATTAGCAGAAAATTTCGTAATAATACACATACATCGCCGAGATTCCTTTGTGAAACTTTCTCTCTAATTAAATTTTGTGTACCTGTCATTTACTTTTGTTTTTACTGAGACCTTTTTCGGGATCTGAGTCCGCGCATAAAGTCCCTGAAATATCGAGGCCAAGTCACATACTAGTTGGAACTAACTTCAAGTTAAGCTCGGTGTTGTTGAAAGCATTTTATTTGGAAAAAAAAGTTCCGATATTTAATGTTTGGTACTGCTTCGGTGGCGTTGTTGTATTTCGGTACGACTATATTCCTGAGTTGAGTGACTGAGTGTCTGAGTGAGGTCTCGAGTTCGATCCCCGGGTCGCAAAATGATATTGGATTTTTCCATATCAGCCCGGAGTCTGGAATTTGTGCCCAATATGGCGAGAGGCTTGCCCCCCTGTCACATGTGGGACCTAAGCTCTGCGAAATGTGGGTGTTCTAGTTCGCTTGTGTGCCTCTGCCTACCCCTTTGGGGATATAGATGTATAAGCTCACGCCTTACGTTATGTTTATGTTGAAAACAATAATATATTTTTTGATTTCTTTCTCTTAACCCCTAACCAAAAAGAGGGGTGTTATAAGTTAAACATGTGTCTGTGGCATCGTAACTCCTAAACAGATGACCTGTCATGTGTTTTTTACCGACTTCACAAAAAGAAGCTTATCAATCCGACTCGTATGGATGTAATTGTTAGAATTGCACGATATTCGCATATGTTTGTCTATATGAGCTTTTGAACAGATATGCCTTTCATAAGTGTATGTGCTCGTGTGTATGAATGCATGTATGTATGTTTGTCCACGTATATCTCAAAAACTATAAATCGGATTGCAATGGGTCTTTTTAATGATATTATAAATAATTGTAAAATATATTTAGGTAAATATTCATTAAGAACTTAATAGATCGTATTTCGAAGCAAACTCTTTGTTTCAATTAATATTCGTTACTAACCAACAAGTACACTACAATTTTAGAGCTGTTATTCTATTTGCATGTCGCAGCATATATATTTCTTTGCACTTCAATTAATTAATTTGTTTAGACGTATTTCACTTCACAAACAACAATCCTCAAAATAAATACAGACGTCCATAAATCATCGCTTTTATGTCGCGAAAATTAATGCGACTTAAAAATCTTGTTTCAATTTGTTTACTATAATAAATCTAAACATTAAAAGTTCTAGAAATTCTATACTAAGTTTGTTATTCAATCACGTCGTAAATAACTTGACATAACATAACATAAGCTCACGCCTGTATAGATAGATAGATAGATAAGACTTTATTGAACACAAACATTTTGAAACAGTAAAAACAAGAAACTTAAACTATACAATGTTACAATAGGCGGCCTAGGCAGAGGCGCACTAGCGAACTAGAACACCCACATTTCGCCGAGCTTAGTTCCGTCCCAGATGTGATAGGGGGCGAGCCTATCGCCATATCAGGCATAAATTCCAGACTGCGGGCTGATATAGAAAATTCCAATATCACTTTGCCCGACCCGGGGATCGAACCCGAGACCTCAAAACCGTAGTTGTACCGGAATACCACCACGCCACCGAGGCAGTAAATAACTTGTAGAGGCCATATTCAAATTAAGTACCCCATAGCGTATATCCAGAGTATTAGATAACTTAAGATACCCTCTAAATTCTAATATACTAATTAGTTTACGCTTTCATCGTTAATTAATGAGAAATAAATCATTATCGACCGACTTTCAAAAAGGAGAAGGTCCTCAATTCGTCTGTATTAAGCTATTGCATAGCTTCTATCGCGGGCCTTCAGCGTGGAGACCGAATCCAGATATTCCGTAACGAAAATAACCTAACACCCCCCACTCCGACCGGCACAGCGGTGATACTTTTTCGTTTTGCCATCTATCGATGAATAGCAGAATTTTTAATGACTTTTTTTGAAATATCACGCTTGTCTTTTTAGTTCAGCAACTCGCCTCTAGGTGGCATTGGTTGTATCGGCGTTACTGCGCATGCGTAATCCCCCTCTTCGCCCCGCAATCTGGTGACTCATGCCTGCTTAGAGTTAACTCACCTCCTCTTTGTATTTGCGTCATGGGACGACTCTACGAAGCTCGCACGAATCGAGACGAGCTGTTTCGAATCGGACGAATACGTAATCAGCTGTTTGTGAGAAAGTATATAGGTGTATTGATTTTGGATGCTATGCAATAGCTTTACCGCGGCAGTCCCCGAGTGCCACACGTCTTTTTTTTGTGTATGTTACGTGATGATATCTCCGCCAAATGTGGATCGATCTTCAAAACTGTTTTTGCGTTCGACAGAGCTTATTTCAATTTATATGGATTTTGGTCACGATCGGATTTGAAGTCGGTCCGTAAAGTTTTGAAACTTGTGACTATTTTCAAATCAAATGTAATAATCACGGACGTATAAAAATAAATAAAACACATAATGGCGGCGCCTGATCGAATGAGCCGACAACCCTGCTTCACTTTCAATGTTTCTAGCGCTCCGTCCATCGTTTTTTTATTCCGTGGTAATAATTTACTCATTCATTAAATCATTTATATTCATTTTTGTTATTGTATTTATATACAAAATGTTGTCGCCTGGTCTTGGTATGGGTTGTAGATCGGCGAGACCTAGGTTCCAATCACAGGTACGGAAACACCTTTTTTTTTAAAAAAAAATATTGGATACCTTGGATCTCAATCATTTGTCTCAGTGTGGGAATCGAGTCTCGTTTCAGAGCCGGCTTCCCGCGCCACTGCTGACAGCTGTCATAATAATATTTAGATTTCATAATCGTTCATCCTCGCATAGTCGCCTCCTTGGTCTAGTGGCAGCATGTATGGGCTGTGGACCGGGAGGTCCTGGGTTCGATACCCATTTTTTTTTTTTTTTTTTTATAAAAATACATACATACAGGTCGAGCAAAATAATTTTTTTAATTTAATTTGCCCGGGACTAGATCCCTCATAGGGGGTTGACGTCAGGCAGGCGGCCGGTCGTAAAAACTAAGCCAAATCCTCTCTGCAACATGATTGAAAAGTGTGTTGCGCCGACCCCACATTAAAGTGGGGTTAGGGGCAGGTAGAAAGAAAGAAAAGAATCGTTCATCCTAAATCATCTCCACCACCAAGTTATGACTCAATATATTTATTCCAATCACAATCACATAGTAGCCAACTGCCAAGTCTACAGAAGACAATACGACAAAGTTGAGATGGACGTTCCGTATTTACTTTATTTACTTTATCAAACAGCCGGAGGGCTGTCGCATCTGTTACGAAATCAATAACTGTTCAATGTTCATATAAAATACTTCTTGAATGGTGACCACTTTAGGGTTTATGAAAGGAACTTGTATTGTCTGTTCTTCTGTGCTTTATTAGTATTCTTTTGTTGTATATTTGAAAATGATAAGTAAAAAGAAGGTAAGAAAGTAGTGTGTCAGAATCTCAATTTTAACAGATTCATAGTATTATTTATTTATGTATATATTTTATTTGTATTTATATGTAGTTTATAAAATATTATATTTTATAACACATTTATGTATGTTATTATACTGAAGTATGTATTGTTGTATTAATTGTCAGGTTCCGTCTTATTACCTCTATTTATATTTTATATACACCCACATCGTTTTGTCTCTGCATCACCTTAGGTAGACTGGTAGATAATGCTTTGGCATTAAGTCCACCTTTATACAGTTTTGTATATAAAGCTTAAATAAATAAATAAATAAAATAAATAAAAAGAATCGTATTAAAAGAAGCTCACGCCTGTATCCCCGGAGGGGTAGGCAGAGGCGAACTAGCGAACGAGAACACCCACATTTCACCGAGCTTAGTTCTGTCCGATGTTATATGGGGCGAGCCTATTGCAATATCGGGCACAAATTCCAGACTCCGGGCTGATAGAGAATAAAAAAACTCAATATCACTTTGACCGTCCCGGGGATCGAACTCGAGACCTCAGAACGGTAGCCTTACTGCAATACAATTACACCACCGAGGCAGTCATATGCCATACCTAGTATTTTGTAATTTAAACATTTGTCAATTCTTCTCTCTGCCTCATCCCTGAATTCGCAACTCAACAACTATTTATAACAAAACATCTCCAATCTCTCCAACGGCACCAAATAAATTCTTTCCCACATAAAATGAAACATTACAACAATTAACAGACTAATAAAGAACAAAACAGTCCATAAACTCGACTCGGAGTGGTCGCATTTATAATTATTAACCGTTATTAATTTGACCCGGGGCTTCGCAACTTGGCCATTTAATCAAAGCGAAGATGGCTGAGTCGTAAATTCGCGCGGGCTGGCGACGAATCAGCTACAAGCCATTGTGGCACATACTAAGCAAATTTATAGCCGATGTGGTTAATAAGACGGAGCTGGGTTCTGGGTTGAGGCTTCCGGGCTTTTGGCCAATTTATATCGGGTCTAGATAGTGTATTAACAGAGGTATTATCACTCCCCTAAAGCAATAGGGGAAGTCCGGGCAAAGCGAATACCCCGGGCAAAGTGAATAGTCCCCATTATACCCAAACTATTCGTTTGGCATCAACCACGCTGCCATAGTAGCGTTTCGCTATCGGGTCTCAATCACCGGCAAAGGCTTAAACGAGAGGCCGCGTCACGCGGCGTTCACAGATAGAGGAACTGTATTTTTGACAAATATTTTCTAATATTTCGAGTAGTAAGTGTTTTGATGATATTTTCTATAATATTTATTTATTATTCTTGGGCATACTATAGTTTTACTATATATCAAAGTGTACTTTTACAATATGTTGTACTGGGAATCAAAATCAATAGTTTTTGTATTAATAGGCTTAACGTCAAAAGTGATCGTGTTGGGCAAAGTGAATAGGGCAAAGCGGATATGGTATTCACTTTGCCCGGCCTTTTCGATTATTTAATTTCAGATGTTTGATGCTCTTATTTTGTTGCAGATAGAAACATTTTGGTGCATAAATACAAACAAAAAAAACTAATCACGGCTCTTGGAATAAAGACGTCACGCAGACAGCAATAAATTTATGTAATGCCGGAGAATCTGTGAAGGGTATAGCTAAAAATATGGGTTGGCTTATTCCACTTTGTACAGTCACGTCAAAACTATTCTATTAACTATTAACTATTAATATTCAGAATGATGATTGTGCCATTACTACACTGGAACCAGAAATAGAGTCCTTTAAAGTTTCTTCTTCAAACTTTCACTACAGTCCCGTAGTATTAAGCCCAATACCAAACCCTCACAAACCAATGACAACTCGTAAACGGAAATTACAAAAGTCAAAAATTTTAACTAGTACACCTGTAAAAGAAGAACAGAAGCTAAAATTTGAACAAAATATAGTTAAGAATATAACTAAAAAACTAAATGTAGGGTCCAAAAAAGGTCCTAAAAAGACTGCTAAAAACCTGTTAAAAAGGGTAATATAATACGAAAAAAATAAGAAATTCGAAGATATTTTGTGTATTTTTTGCGGTGAAATATATATTGAAGAAGATGATCATCCAATTGAAAATTGGGTTCACTGTGGTGCCTGTTTCAGGTGGTGTGACGAAGAATGTTTCGCTTTCGAAGGCATTGGAGACTACATATGTGATAAATGCCAGACTTAATTTTTGTGTTATTTCGTTTAAATGCGAATTTAAGTAATGTTTCATTTTATATGATTATAATAATTTCAATTATTAAGTGTGACTTTGAGTTTTGTACCATTAAAAGGTAGTTGTTCACTTTGCCCGAGCACCATATCCACTTTACCCGGGGGTCTGGGCAAAGTGAATACTATCACACATTTTTTAATTTTGGTATTTGTTACTAGTTGTTTCAATTTTAAAGTTAAATGATAATAATATATGTTAAAGCATTTAATAAAGACTGATTTGGGATATTTATTTTGTTTGTATCTCTTATACCTGTTCTAATAAAGCCTTTAACATGTTAAGGTGTTCACTTTGCCCGGACTTCCCCTAATAGTGGTAATTTGTCGACCGACTTCCAAAAAAGGAGAAGGTCCTCAATTCGTCTGTATTTTTTATGTATGTTACGCGATATCTCCGCCAAATGTGAACCGATCTTCAAAATTCTTTGTGTTCGATAGAGCTTCTTCCAAGGGTGGTCCCATATAAATTTGGTCACGATCGCATTTGAAGTCGGCCCGTTAAGTTTTTAAACTTGTGATTTTTTGTAGTGTTTTCGTCAGTAGCATCATGAACGCCGTAACAGTTACTACAGTTGTTGCAGTAGTTGTCAAATGCTTAGTAGTCTTGGGTGTCTATGGGTGATGGAGATCACTTACCATCAGGTGATTCATCTGCTCGTTTAACAGTCTCTGCTATAAAAAAATGTCAAGTAGCAATTACCTACTACTGCATTTCATGCCGTGAATTCTCTTATGCCCATTCCTTTCCTTTCTTCGGAAGACAGCAGCTAAGATGTACTTACAGGCAGGATGGCATGCAAGAGGATTCCACCACGGTATCTCCTGCTAATAGGGGCAATCATCTGGGATCGTATATGGGCGCACAGCGGGGGGCTGTCTTAACGCCCATCTGTACTCTGTACATTGGATCGTGAGATGAACGGCAGCACGGGTGGTTGGCTTCATTACTGCCGTTGACGCCAAGAGTGTCTTTTGATGATTTGGGGGCTTCTGAGTCCCCTTATATGTGGAAGAGCCGCAAGGCGGTAATGCGCAAAGACGATTCCACTGAAAACCGAGGCGCTTCTCGTTTTGGGAAACCCACGGGCTGTTCCTAATGCGTTGAAGAGCGCCCCCGCAGGGTTTTGGTTAGTATTTGCGGTGTAGAGTGTAAATAGTGTTAGGGACTTGGCCCGGCGGCCGCCTGGATGTTTACCATCTTTCCCGGGTGGCTGAACTGGGTTGTAAGACCAGCCAGTCCAAAATAACCATTCCCCTTTCCCCCAGGGTGGAGTGGCAGTGATAAATTTCCCCGCTAGAAAAAAAGGCTAGTAAAAATAATATACCTAGCGTATCTGCCGATATCAATTGTCCTTAAACACATAACTCTATATTTGCTAATCTTGCTTCAAGTAACTACGAGCTAACGTGATTCCTAGAGTCCGCTGTCGTCGCTTTATTCAGTGTTTGCTTAAAGCGCTTTAATTAACTTCATACAAGGGAATTAAACGTTTCCCGTAATGTGCAAATTAAGTAATTTCGCTTCATAAATTCGGAAGTTGAATGGTTCGTTGGATTCGCTGTTAATGTATACTTGTTTATGATTTGTAGCGAGGCTTACATTAAGATGGTTGTGGTGTAATGATAGATTATACTGTAGTGCTATAATGTTATGCTACTATTCTGACCCATTTTGGAACATTTGGTGGAATCTAGGTCAGAAATAGATTTAGAGGATCTTCGGGTGTTTAAGTGAAGACTCATGTTCTGTTTAGAGACTTCAGCATTATTTTTCTACCTGCCCTTATTCCTTAATTTGGGGTCGGCGCAATACACTTTTTTTCAAGCACGTGACAAAGATGATTTGGCTTAGTTTTTACGACCGGCCGCATGCCTAACGTCAACCCCCTATGAGGGATCCAGTCCCGGGTAAATTAAATTAGAAATTTTCCTTCGCCCGACCTGGGAATCGAAACCAAGACCTCTCGGTCCACAGCCCCTATATGCTGCCTCTAGACTAAGGAGGCGACTTGGAGACTTCTGCAATAAAATGCAAAATTTCCAAATCCTGATGATAGACTGCCTCGGTGGCGTAGTGGTATTGCATGCGCGGTACAACTATCGTCCTGAGGTCTCGGGTTTGATTCTCTGGTCGGGCACAGTGATATGAGATTTTTCAGTATCAGCCCGGAGTCTGGAATTTGTGCCCGATATTAACGTCCAATTCTCAGAATGTCCTATTATTTTACTTCGAAACATCTTGTCTAGTAAATACATAGAAGTCTGCAAAAAATCGATGTGAAGCTTGCATTTGCGTTTCGTACCGTTATCCCGTTGAAGTTAATCGCGTTAAAAATGGCGGCTCTGTTTATTCCTCTTAAAAGTATCTAAATTGCGTACATTATGTTGTTTAATATCTCACTTAATATGATTTTATACAAGGTTAAAGCAGACACGTCTTTCTAATAACTACATCCAAATTATTGCTATCTTACTCGTAATTAATCAAGATACTTAGTTACTAAAACCCTGATTAATTACTACCACTCTGACAATTATTAATTCCCAGAATTGCCAAGTTTCCCTCGGTAACCAAGGCTATTTAACCAGAGAATCAATGGCAAGTTTGATAATGGTAAGCCGAATAGAATAGTATTATAAAAGCCCGTCGCTATTAAAACCAATTCTGTAATTCGATCTTGTTAATTAAAATAAATAATAAATAAATACACCCAACAGTCACACACTTAGTCCTGACCCCACACTAGGTATAACCTGTATCGTGGATATCAGAAGCCATGAGAGACTTTCGGCCTCACAACACCCAGACCTAAAACAAATATCTGTGGGCCACACAAACATTTGTCTTAATGTGGGAATCGAACCCGCGGCCTCTCGCTTCACAATACGAGAAGGAGGATATAACGAAATCTCGATATAAAAAAAACAATGTGCCATCCAGTGGCGCCATGTTTATTCTTTGTAATAGACGTTTTGTTTGAATAATTTTTCTCATTATGAAATTCATTAACGTATAAAAGTTAGACTCAGCGAAACGAAAGGTTGGATGAATTTTTGTATTTTTGTTAACTTGAAACTATTAATTTAAAATTCGTTTTTTGTATTATTAATTCCATAACGTTTCGGGAAACATATTTGTTTTTACTTTTTACGACCGGTTGCCTATTTGACGTCACCCCTTCTGAGAGATCGTGTGAGAAAAACACCTCGACCAAAGGAACCTAACCCAGGACCTCCCGATTCAAAGCCCATTACGCTGCCACTAGACTAATAGGCGATACATCTTAATATATTTTAACATTTACACTAAACCTCATAACTTATTATAAGAACTGAAGCATGTATTCGAAGTGGGACGGATTTTTGTACATCATAATAAACTCTTTTGACAATGTTCACCTGCTTTGTGTTACTGTGACCCATTTCTGTCTGGAGCTTGACAGATAAAATACATTGCGGTCTTTTGCTCCATTCATCCACGGAGTTCGGGTCTATTTTCAGACTATTCTTTTTTTTCATTACATGTAATAATATTAAGTTTTATTTAAATTACACTGTTAAAAACTGATAGTTATTTTAATATTATAAATTTTGTTCGGTCTCTTATATCACACAAAGGCCCGATTTTTCAATAAACAGGTAACTTTTATCTGAGACATAATTTTGATGACCATAACTGTTAAAATTATTACCCAAATAAAATTTATCTAACCTTTGAAAAATATGCCCTAAAACAAAATAAACAGCGAACAAAATAATGCTGAGAATGAATATGTCTGACAAAGCATTATAGAATCGTCAACTTGACGACGTCAAGCAATGACTTTCTTTGTAACAATAAAATAAATGTTAATCTCTTTCACAGGTAGGAGGTATGCGGGCGCAGAGGGTACCCGCTGCCTTGCTACTGTTGCTGTTCGCAATAGAAGCTCTGGACGCCAACCGGAGAAAGCAGAAAGAAAAAATTCCGCCCACAACAAACATCTGCGACATAAGCGACAGAGACTCGAAAGTACATTGCTACTGCGAATACGGACAAGAGATAAACGAAGCATTGAAAACAGAATGTTGGGTCTTCAATGGAGGTATAGAGAAAATAGATCCACTTTGGTCAAGTTTCATATCGCAATCAAACATAGAAACGCTCGCATTTAACGTTCGAGCAGACGGCGGCCTAGACTTCGTGCCATCAAAAGTTTTCAGATATCTACGAAAGATAAAACAGTTCAGCATAAAGTACAGTTCGATTCCTAATATAGACAGTTACACATTCGTGAACGTGACCTCTGTACAAGAGATGACTTTGACCAAGAACCAGATAGCGTATTTGGGGAGGCATTCGTTTTACAACTTACCGAACTTGACTGCCCTGACGTTAGATGAAAACAGAATAGGAGAGCTCGTGACCGAAACGTTTTACGAGGTACCCGCTCTGCAAAAGCTGTATCTAACTAGTAATAACATAAGCGTTATACAAGATGGAGCCTTCAAACATCTTGTTAACTTAGCCGAGCTGGAACTCGACAGAAATAATATAAGCGAGCTGAAAAAGGAATGCTTTGACGGACTCGCTAATCTCAAACGGCTAGACTTGAGAAGAAATAAATTAGCTATGCTAAACTCGTTCACGTTTACTGAACTGTGGAACCTGCAGACTTTGTTGCTAGATTATAACGAAATTTATATATTAGCTCAGAGGACATTTGATGGCCTATCGCAATTACGGAAGTTGAGTTTGAGCCATAACAAACTTGTAAATCTGGCTGGAGGGTTGTTCGAGGGTGTTAGAGGACTCTCGGCCTTGGATCTCAGACATAACAAGTTAAAGAGATTCACTTTTGATAACTTGCGGCCCATATACGACAATCTGAAGAATCAAAATAGTTACATCTACTTGGAAGGTATGTATGAACCCTATGACCGTCATTTTAAAGCCATCAAGCGAATTTTCAAATAAACTCGTCTTCTTACTTCTTTAATATCTATTTCCCAGTTCAACTATCTGATATCTAAATTTAAATTTATAGCAAATGCAAAGATCCAATGAATAAAATCAATAATTAGTCTTAAACGTGCCGAATCCATCATTAGTCCAATTACGAAATTAATTAAGGCCCCGATTGTTACAGGGAACGATTTCGCCTGCGACTGTCATCTCGCATGGATGCATAAGCTTCGTCATGAAGCGAAAAGCGTGAAAGTGCGAACGTCTTTGGAAAATTTCATTTGTAAATTCAGCGGTGAGCCATCCTTAAATTCACACTTTGCTTACTATGAAAGAAGCGTGATCGGCTCAAACAATTTATACGAGGCCGACGATAAAAGTCAGATAAAAGATTATTCGGATAATCCGGATGATTTTATACAAGATGAAACGGATGATACTTACGTTGATGAACCCAAATCTGTTAAGGGAGATAACGAGAGGACGTTGCTCCAAATACCCGTGGAGACGCTTCCGTGCCCCCAAGACGTTAAGAGCGTCACGGATCGTACTTACACCTACCCATCTCAGAACGAAGCGAAGGACTACAGGAATCTGATACAGACGTCGATATCAACAAAATCATATTTGAATATTGTAGTACTAGTAATTACAGTCACACTAATTTATCGGATCATTCAAATGTAAATACTAAAGGTTCTCTTACAAAGAGATCATTAACATTCTCTTTGCTACACTGTATATTTTCCGGATCTGCTCGTTAATGTACATAAACTAATATCTTAAGATTAACTTCTAAGCTTCATTCTCTAATGACTTATGAAGCTGTATATATTTTAATGTAAAAATGTGATATACAAGTTAAGTAACGTTAAATTAGTAATTAAATTAATGGTCGAAATTTTATCGTAGGGTAATTTTCTATTGGATTCAATAGATTTTTTCAATATAATTTTATTTATCGTTATTATTGGAGTATTTGTAAAAATATATGAGTAAAGTAATTTTATTGGAAATAATGTAAATAATATTTACGTCATACATAAGTCGGAATTTTAGGAATTATGGATTTTGGAAACTTTAATAATCGTATTTTTGTTTAACTTAAAATCAAGGTAGATTTTGCGAGGAGTTATTGGAAATAATATTTCCAACGTCGAAATTTTCAAGTTTAAGTACTTTGAGTTACTTTGTATCGTGATTCTTTCAAAGTTTCCAAATTATACTTAGTGTAAAGGTGTACAATTTTATATGTTAACTTCAACAGTATCATACTTTTTAATAATTTTCTCTTCTAATAAATTAAATATTATTATGTTGACATCAAAAACCACATTAAAAAGAGTAAATTTAAACAAAATTGAACCATATACATTACAAATGAGTACGGAAATGCAAAATCTACCTGTTTATTCATACCCATTACCAAGTATTGGGTTGTTACGGTTTCGTTCTATTTAAAACTTTTATATAAAACTTTATAAGGAGCTTATAT
Source organism: Clanis bilineata (assembly GCA_036417725.1). Classification (NCBI taxonomy): domain Eukaryota; kingdom Metazoa; phylum Arthropoda; class Insecta; order Lepidoptera; family Sphingidae; genus Clanis; species Clanis bilineata. The sequence goes on along the minus strand of CM071154.1, from coordinate 14,024,818 downwards.
TTATGTTGTGATATATGAAGATTGATTAATAATTTAATATGTTATCTTAAGTTTTCAAAATTCTCCGGGAGATTATTTTTTTCCACTCAAAGTTAATACTCTCTTTTTAGTATATTTTTATATTAATTATAATTAATCAATTTATCAGGAAAATAATGAAATGAATATAAAGGACAAAAACTTAAATACTCCACAAGTAATTCTATTCTCAGTCAAATCCAAGGCGCGGTCCTGAGTTCGTATCCTATGACAGACTATATTAGCTTAGGAGGCAAAAAATGCTAAATTTGGATTTACTCTAGTATCGCGGGAACCTTTTGGATTATAATTAAAATTATTATTATTATTTATTATTTATAATTTGGAAACTCCTATGAAATCTGGTTTAACGAATCCAATTTTAACTCATCTGCGAGACATAATGTGATCATAATGAAGTTCGGCCAGGCAACCATAAAAAAATAAATATCAAATTTTACGCAGTTCCGTCCAATCTTTCATAAAACCTTATGTACTCTGTTCTGTGGATTTTATTAGACCATCGAATATACTTAACTACCATATTTATAAGCCAACTTCAATATATTTCGGATTCCAACCTCTATACATGCGTATCGTAAAACTGTTTTATCGTGTTCTTCTAAGAACCGCGGTTAAATGTCTTTTGAAAACGTCCTACTGTCGAATGAAAAAAATAATCACAAGTTTAAAAACTTAACGGATCTTCAAAACCGATCGTGACCAAATTTATATGGGACCATCTTTGAAAGAAGTTCTATCGAACACAAAAAGAATTTTGAAAATCTGTTCACATTTGGCGGAGATATCGCGTAACCTACATACAAAAAAATACAGACGAATTGAAGACCTTCTCCTTTTTGGAAGTCGGTAGAAAAAAAATACAGACGAAAATGCACGGAAACATCTATAAAAATACATGAAGCATAATTAGAACGTCAGCGAAGTAGAAATTCGTAGTGTCTACGATAGCAAATACGCTAGCTTGACTTAACGAGAGCTGTAATTTCGTTTTTGAGCATGAAAAGTCGAGAAACGAAGCAGTATTAATATAGAATTAATAAATAACCACTTATAATAAAGTATCAAAAGTAGCAAAAATAATATTGATGACAACTTAAGTTTAGCACGGGATATTTAAGTTATTCATATAACACATAACACACAGACAAAAGAACATGGACTTAATCGACTAACGAAAGGATTATTAGAACTTACTAAATGGACATACTGATTTCTTAAGTTTACGCGAATATTATACATTGAAATAAAACTATTTTTACGGATTCTATCACGATTAGGTGACTATCAATCACCCGTGACAACGAAGACTGCAAAGCCTTCGAAACGTCGGGAATAATAATTAAAACCTAATCGTGATAGAATCCGTAAAAATAGTTTTATTACTAAATGGATTCGACTAACGAAAGGGTTATTAGAACTAACTAAATAGACTTACTCGACTAACGAAAGGGGTATTAGAACTAACTAAATGGACCTACTTCACTAACGAAATTGTTATTACAAATAACTAAACGGACTTACTGGACTAACGAAATGGTTATTAGAAATAACTAAACGGACTTAATCGACTAACGAAATTGTTATTACAAATAACTAAACGGACTTACTCGACTAACGAAATGGTTATTAGAAATAACTAAACGGACTTACTCGACTAACGAAATGGTTATTAGAAATAACTAAATGGACTTACTCGACTAACGAAATGGTTATTAGAAATAACTAAACGGACTTAATCGACTAACGAGATTGTTATTACAAATAACTAAATGGACTTACTCGACTAACGAAAGGGTTATTAGAAATAACTAAACGGACTTACTCGACTAACGATAGGGTTATTAGGAATAACTAAATGGACTCACTCGACTAACGATGGGGTTATTAGAAATAACTAAATGAACTTACTCGACTAACGATAGGGTTATTAGAAATAACTAAGTGGACTTACTTACTCGACTGACGAAAGGGTTATAGGACCAAACCAAATCTATACAATACAAAACAATCCCACCAATCCTGAAAAATCAATAGCAATCCAAACTGCTTGCAAGACAATTTACCTATAAAATTACCTATAATGTATTATTTAAATCACTTTCTTTCGACATGTACTCAACCATTACACTCAAGTATCTTTCTTATAACGCACTTCGTTTGCCACTTTTATTGCTTTTCTATTGGCTGAGGCGGTATCTGATCTAAAAACCCTTATTTTTATCATTCTGACTCGATAAAATCGGTTTGACGATGCTGTTTGCTAGCTTTACCTGAATTGGGAATAATCATGGTCGCATTGAACATATTATCTGGTTTCAAGTGTTTAGTGATTTTTTTTGAGGTCTTTGACATTGATAAATGTGCTCATTGATTTCACCGTGAATCTGTTTCTTACATGAGCACTTAAGAAATGAATAAATATCCCGGATTTTTTAGTGGTAGAGCCACGCTGTAGACAGTTACGTCTTACAGCACGAATGGGCCGGCTTGATCGGTGTGATACCACTGTCTCACAGAAAATTGACGTAAAGTGTCAGGCCGCTGTCGCATTTTGTTCATTGAGGGAGATTTCCGGTGGCCCGATTCACCCCTCTCTTTTCCAATCCCTATTTCTCTCCCTTTAGGTTGACAACGCACCCACTATTATTTTTGTGTCTTGGGTGTCTATGGGCGGTGGAGTTCACTTACCATCAGGTGACCCATCTGCTCATTTGCCAGTCTCTGCTATAAAAAATATAGGCTATCCCGAATATATAAGTAAGAAATTCACATAGGAGAATCGAACCCATGTGATACCGTTTGTCACAACTAACCAACCACAAGTAATAAATTCCCACCATTTTTTACGTGCAACCATTCGAGTGCTGTCAATTCAAATTGTTTCAACCGCTCTCCGAAACGAAATCGGTTACGCAAAAAACGCAAAATTCTAAAAGCTTTCAAAACTAAAAACAAAATAGAGGTACGTTAAAAGGCATTTAAGTAAATATCGTTTCGAAGTATCGAATCTTACTGGAACACTGCCAAGCCGATAGAACCATATTTATAGAGGTATTGCGAGTAAAAAAGTCTAGGTTACTGCAGTTGGTAAGTCTTAAATAGCTGCGACCGAAGTTTTGTTCGCTTTGAACTATCATTTGAACTGAGTACCCTTTATGAATATAGCATGAATTTCTTGTTGAACTTTTGTAGCATCTGTTTTGCGAGTAAGATAAATGAATACTACTTTTATTTTGGGTGATATTAAAAGGAAATGGCTCCTATAAAAACTAGAAAACCAGTTTGTTAATTGATTTTACTTATTAAGTAGCCAATTTTAACCAAAAGCTAAGAATTAATATCACGGTATAATATTTTGAGTGGAAGAGATCCTCAGGTCAGATTAACATTTACATAACATAATATAACTTAAGCTCACGCCTGTATCCCCAAAGGGGCAGGTGGTAGAGGTGCACTAGCGAACTAGACCACCCACATTTCGCCGAGCTTAGTTCCGTCCCAGATGTGATAGGGGGCGAGCCTATCGCCATATCGGGCACAAATTCCAGACTCCGGGCTGATATGGAAAAATATCCAATATCACTTTGCCCGGCCCGGCGATGGAACCCAAGACCTCAGGGCGGTAGTCATACCGAAATACAACTACACCACCGAGTAAATGAAAATTGTAATGTTTTTAAAACACACATGTCTAATATTAATGTGCTATTAAGGTAAGTTTATTTCTGGATTAGATTAAATATTTCTGGACAGATATATCTCTGTATTTTTTCATTATTAAAAATATTATGTTTGCAGTTCTCGAATACTATAAAAGTCTCCCGGACGGTTAAACTTCTAATTTGATTTGAAATATTTGTGTAAAATATCACGGAATACAAAATGTACATAATCCTTTGTAATTTATATTTATTAATTTAAAATAATAATTTCATTAAAGGTTGATGTTGGAAGACTTGAGGTTTTATTATGGAATACCTTGTTCCTTTTAGTCTTATCACCCCAACAAGAAGTATGGTACAAATATGGTTTCGAATAATACTGATAAATATTGTCACAAAGATTAAGATTAAGAGCGACTTGCAGCGTTATTATTAATCTAGAGTTATACCTTACATTTATTCTACAGCTCATTCTTACCTTTAAATCAAGATTCGGAATAAATAGAGATTTATCACGCGATTTAATATAATAAGCGCTTTTACTTATCTAACTTAGTTTTACTAACACATGTTAGTAAAACCGAGAAGTTAACTTTCGTTTATTTAAATCTAGTTTTGACAAACTCTAGATTAGTAATAACGCTGCGAGTTGCCTTTATACAGTTCGTGATAGAGATTTACACATTTCTTAAGAACATTTACAAGAAGGAGAGCAAAGGAAAGAGAGGGAGCGAGACAATAGAGAAGCACTGTTCAACCGAGTAAGTAAATACTATTGAAATATTTGTACCTAAGCTCACGCCCGTATCCCCGAAGGGGTAGGCACTAGCGAACTAGAACACCCACATCTTGCCGAGCTCAAGTCTGTCCCACATGTGATAGTTGGACGAAACCTATCGCCATATTGGGCACAAATTCCAGACTCCGGGCTGATACTAAATCCAAAAACTTAATATCACTATCTCCGCGGATCGAACCTGAGACCTTAGGACGATACTTGTACCCCAATACAACCACGCCACCGAGGCATTTAAATATTCACAAGTGTAAAAACTTAAAAACTTCCAAATGTATCTGACCTTGACCAAATTAGCATAATAAACCATCCTTGAAACAAGGAACAAATCTTTATCAAACTCTTTTCTTTCTTTCTACCTGCCCTTATCCCACTTTAATGTGGGGTCGGCGCAACACACTTTTTCAAGCATGTTGCAAAGAGGATTTGGCTCAGTTTTTGCGACCGGCTGCCTGCCTGACGGCAACCCCCTATGAGGGATCCAGTCCCGGGCAAATTAAATTAGAAAATTTACTTCGCCCGACCTGGGAATCGAACCCAGGACCTCTCGGTCTACAGCCCATACATGCTGCCACTAGACCAAGGAGGCGACCTAAATATATATCAAACTCTATCGATCAAAAATTGATGAAAATCTAAAAAAACAGGAATTTTAAAATTTGCCCTAATTTGCCGGAGATAATAAGTAACAGATAAAAAATACCGACGAATTGAGAACCTTCTCCATTTGCGTTAACTATGGAAAAATCTATAGAAATATCTATTAAATAAATAACACCCAACAGTCACACACATAGTCCTGACCCCACATTATGATACGAATCTTATGTCGTGGGTAACAGGAACTACAAGAGACTCGGTCTCACAACACCCAGACCCGAAACAAATATCTATGGACACACAAACATTTGTCTCGATGCGGAGATCGAACCCGCGACCTCTCGCTTAACAGCTACTCGCCCACTACGCCACGCAGGCTGTCATAACAATCCAATTATTTGAAGCTAATAATAAACACACCAATATCTTTATACAAGCATAATTAAATCCAAGCACATTAGGCATAACCTTCATAAAAAGAAGAGGCCGTATGAAGCCACAAAAAGTAATTCTCAGGCAATATAGGGAAGTAATGACTTCTTGCAATTAAGAAAAGGCCTAAAAGGATGATTATTTGCTTGTTTTATTTTACTCAAATGTAGGCATTTTGCTAGACAAAGAGCTTTTAGACACGAAAGCTCACTTTGACAAGACAGAGGTTGTTATTTATGCTGCTGTTTAGGAAATAGGCTTTTAAAAGCTTGTTAGCGTTTAGATTCAACGGTCGTCGCCTTCTTGGTCTAGTGGCGGCATATATAGGCTGTGGACCGGGAGGTCGTGGGTTCGATTTCCAGGTCGCGGAAATCGGGCCATATCGGGCACAAATACCAGACTCCGAGCTGATACTGAAAAGTCCAATATTACTTTGCTCGACCTGGGAATCGGACCCGAGACCTCAGGACGATAGTCGTACCGCGCACGCAATACCACTACGCCATCGAGGCAGTCTATTATGATCTGATATGATATCTTATATCTGGAAGTCGCTGGATGCAGGCCGCTTCCAACAGGTCGATCTGGAAATCTTTGGGGGAGGCCTATGTTCAGCAATGGACGTCCTATAGCTGATGATGATGATGATGATGATGATGATGATGATGATGATGATGATGATGATGATGATGATGATGACGATGATGATGATGATATCTTAGGCTGAGATCTATTGAACGAACTTTGACTAAATCTAAGTCAAAAAACCGAACTCAGTGAGGATTTGGAATTTTTAAATCGAACTTTGATTTAGTCCGAGACTGACAGACCGACTAAGCTAAGATTCAAGATTCAAACAGTCAAACTTCGATTTAAAAATTCCAAATCCAGTGAGAATTTTGACTTAGTTCCAGTCATTTTTTACAAGAAAATCTTAGCTGTCTATCAGTCTGTTTTTCTTGTAAAAAATTACTCGGACTAAGTCAAAGTTTGATTTACAAATTCCAAATCCCCATTGAGTTCGTAACTTTGACTCGGACTTAGTCGAAGTTCGCTCTATAAATCTCAGCCTTAGCGTGGTTCAGAACTATGTCCGTGACTGTATGGTATTATTTATAAAATAACCACAAGTTTAAAAACTTAACGGACCGATTTCAAATCCGATCGTGACCAAATTTATATGGGACCACCCTTGAAAGAAGCTCTATCGAACACAAAATTTGAAAATCGGTCCACATTTGGCGACGATATCGCGTAACATACATAATAGACGAATTGAGGACCTTCTCCGTTTTGGAAGTCGAAAATACTACATCATATCAACCCGTCGTTCATTTTAAGAACTTATTTACAACCAAATGTTATTACGTCCCAAACGCATGCAGGCCGGGCGTGCGAAGTTTTTACAGCTCCCACAAGGTTCAACTTTAACACCGTTTTAATTAGTTAGGGATTATTTTCTGGGGGGTGAGTTCGCGTGCGATGTACAGGGTGTTAAATGTTTGCTTTGTCGTTAAGTTTAGGGTGGATTAAAATGTAATCTGGAACACCTATACCACGTTCGTTTCTTTAGTTTAGTGGCAGCGTATATAGGCTGGGCTGGCAGGTCCTGGGTTCGATTCCCAAGTCGGACAGATGTGCTCGGGATTGGATTCCCTAGAGTTTTGACATCAGGCGTCATTCTTAAAATTTAAAGCCTATTTTTTTCTGCAACATGCTTTAAAATTGAGCAGCGCCACATTTTCATTCACACAACAGTTCGGTTCGTTCGACCAGTGTGTAGCCGCCATGATATGGATAGGCAGAACAGTATTTTGGTAAGAAATAAAATAGTTAAAAATAGTTATTAATTTATTATTCCAATATCCCTTTAGTTATAACATTCACAATTAATAATAAATACACCCATACAGTCATACACTTAGTCCTGACCCCACACTAGGTATAACCTTTATCGTGGGTGTCAGAGACTATGAGAGACTTTCGGTCTCACAACACCCAAACTCGAAACAAATATCTGTGGGCCATACAAACATTTGTCTCAATGAGGGAATCGAACCCGCGGCCTTTCGCGTCACAGCCGGCTACTCGCCAGCTGCGCCGCGAAGCTGTCTGAATTGTTTAACAAAGATGTAAAATTTATCTGTAAGCGTTTTAAAAACTCGAATTACTGTTAAAAATATTACTAATGAAGATTTAAAAATAAATAAAGATTAACAAAAACGTAAAACCGATATCACCATATTATCACATTTAAATTCATATCTACAAAATTACTGAACCGATTTTGGTGAAATTTGCACTATCCCCTAATTTAGAAGATACCTTTCTTGTTTTCGCGGTGACAACGATTTATCTCTACCAATCCACCCTGGGGGGAAGAGAACAGGGGGGTTACCACCACGTCTTATAGCAGTATTATTATCATCTTACTTGTACCGATTCCCATACAAAACAAACGAAGAACGATTATAATAATACTGCTATAAGAAGTTTCGGTAACCCTGCAGGTCGTGTTGGACTCGCCAGTCTTACGACCCAGCATTCAGCCGCCTGGGAAAGATGGCAAACACCCAAGCGGCCGCCGGGCCAAGTCCCAAAGAATCATTGCAATTTATAGTTTCTGAGATATAAGTAGACATACATAATATATACATACTTCAACATCATCATCATCATCAGCCACAGGACGTCCACTGCTGGACATAGGCCTCCCCCAAAGAACTGGTAGCCGTTGGGGCAGAAAAGTTCTCGAGTGGCGACCACGTACCGGCAAGCGCAGCGTAGGACGTCCACCTACAAGGTGGACCGACGACCTGATATACATACTTACACTTATGCAATTCCGCACATCTGCAGGTCGATTCTCTAAGAAACGCCACAACGTTGCGATCGACGACGAGCTCCCGCAGCGTACATTGTTGAGATCGACGGAGCGTTCAACGTTGTTGGGTCTTAGAGAATACCATTTCCCATACATTTATGTCAAACGCCTCGCTCGAAAGAGCTAGTTCGCATAAGTGCCGTCATCACGCATAGCGCTAGTGCGTGCGCTTTGTACCTTGCTGAATACAAAAATGAAAACATCGTTGTCGCAACGTTGTTTTCACAAATGAAACCTTAGAGAATCGACCTGCAGTTCAGAAGCCCATACAGACTAACATACTCGTATGTGAATATAATGCAATTATACAATATTACATACATACAGGTCAAATGGACAACCTCTTTTTTATTCGGTTAATAAGCACATAGTACACACACCTATTTAACATAACATAACATAACATAAGCTCACGCCTGTATCCCCGAAGGGGTAGGCAGAGGCGCACTAGCGAACTAGAACACCCACATTTCGCCGAGCTTAGTTGCGTCCCAGATGTGATAGGGGGCGAGCCTATCGCCATATCGGGCACAAATTCCAGACTCCGGGCTGATATGGAAAAATCCAATATCACTTTGCCCGACCCAGAGATCGAACCCGAGACCTCAGAACCGTAGTCGTACCGAAATACCACCATGCCACCGAGGCAGTCACCTATTTAGTTAAGTAATGAAATGAGGGAGGGTGTTTTGAATCTGGCAGAGTTGCACCTACAATGCAGACGCGATGAATTAAATGTTCAGTATGACCCATTTTCCACACCTGCATGAGGTATTGTTCTGTAGGACGTCATTACGCCTAAGCACCATTTTAAATTTTTCCATTTTTGTAATAACACGAAATTATTAAAATGGGATAATGTAAGTGAAAGTGGGCCCGACGCGTCTGGAGAGTTCGTTTTGCGTTTCTCTCGACGTAATTCTTTATTAAATGAAGTATTACTTTCATCTGTGTGGGTTTCAAGCAAATAATGTAGTATTACTCCCATTTGTGTGGGGTTTACGCGAATAAATGTATTTGTTGCGGATATTTTGAATTTGAATAATAGGTTTGGTATTTTTTCGTTTAAGTGCCTGATGAGGCTTATTATTTTCAATGTCGCTTTCGGGAAATGTAAGATTTATTGTGTGGTATATTATTATACGGTATATTATTTATAAAACATTACCCTCTTTTCGAGACAGTCGAGTAAAAATAAAGCTTTGTATTACTATCCTTTTCAAATGCTGGCACCGTTATAACCGTAACGTCAGTATACTGGTGCATCTGTTTTCTGCAACCCGAGCAGGAAAAAATCTGACAATCGTAAATGTATTCGAGCTCGATGCGCGTCTATAAAATTTGTACGAAATGTTAACCAAATGTCATCAGTGCGCAGCGAGCTCGAATACATTTACGATTGTCAGAAATTTTCCTGCTCGGGTCGCTGTTATTTGACAGTCACATTCCGGAAGATTTCAAAGGCTTATAACTTTTTCAATATATTTTTCCCTGCTTTATTTTAGATAGTAAATATTTTAGATTGCGTAAATTTTAGATAGAAATATTAAAAATAAATCAATCAAGTACCCATTTTTTTATTATTTGCCGACTAATTTTTAAAAACGCGATTTTTTATGTCCTATAGAAATACATAAGTATATTGATTTACTTTACCCATTAATACTTAACTATCACCATAAACTCACGCCTGTATCCCCGAAGGGGTAGGCAGAGGTGCACTAGCGTACTAGTACACCCACGTTTCGCCGAGCTTAGTTCCGTCCCAGATGTGATCGGGGGCGAGCCTATCGCCCTATCGGCCACAAATTCCAGACTTCGGGCTGATATGGAAAAATCCAATATCACTTTGCTCGACCCGGGGATCGAATGCGAGACCTCAGGACGGTAGTCGTACCGAAATACAACTACGCCACCGAGGCAGTAAGTCAGTTTATAATCGAACGTAACCTACATCACAATAGCCAAGAGTACAATATGTCCTAAATATAATATTAACCTACCGTTCTCATTGATTGCCATTTCATATTATTTGTATAGACCTGAAATACCCTTACGATTCATTAACAAGGAGTCAAACCTGTACGTGTCAAACAGCACAGGGCTGTCTGTTGAATTTTTAATAGCAGACATTTACCTAACGTGAGTCCTAGGTTCATAAATAATTTATAAGTTGGTGTGTTTTACATCTTAATTACGCGATGTTGGATAGTATTTACAAATACCAGTATATTTGGAATGTTTGGAATGGAAACAAGCTTTTAGTCTTTAAGGCTCAATTGCACCACTATTATTAACCTACAGTTAGTCCTAACCGCAAGTTAAGTTACATGTCATTCATACATTTTCTGTCAATTTAGCTTGCGGTTAGGACTAACTCTAGGTTAATAATAGTGGTGCAATTGAGCCTTAATCTAATCTTCAGTTTATTTAGGTTGACTGCCAGCACTTAAATCTCAATTTATTTTAAAATGAACTCAATTTCAGCTCTCTTTAATGCCTTGTACATCACCGATTCTTCATAAATGCATTTTTTATGGAATGGCATAGCAAACGAGAAAATGGGCCTCTTGATGGTAAGCGATCATCACCGCGTATGCTGCTGTCATAAAAAATACCTATATGACATTTTGTCGCAAAAGACAAGAGACTTATCTGTTTCAGAAAAATGTAAGATACGTCTTTATTCTCTAGGGACTTAGTGTCAAGTAAATGTTTTTCCTTATGACGGCAGTGTTACCTCAAGTTTCGACTAATCATTAATTACCTAGACTAAATAAAAACATCAGACAAAATCAAGATTTTAGTAATAACGCCACAAAGTTGCCCTTTACTGAGCTTTATTTTATTTGTAAATCACGTTGAGTTAGGTTTGTTATATTCATAAATTGTTACTTAAACTGAATCAGAATAATTAAATCGAACAACTTATGTTTTATAATTTAATTAATAATTGGTTATAAAGTACTTAAACCTATTCATCGTGTTTTACATTAAGAAAAGAATGAAAAATTACGTGAAAAGATTAAATTAAACCATTCCACTCACTATTTGACTGAAATAAATAAAGGGTGTATGCAAAGGTTATTCGAGTATTAAATTAACTAATTTATTGCCTCACATTTATTTCATAGTAAAAGCCACTTACTGCTGAACTGTGGTTGAACTAATTCGTAAATTAAAGGCAAGTTAAAGTTGTGGTTTGAACATATTGCCTCAACAGATTTATTGGCAACAACGTTCAGATTTGGTGACAATATAAAGTGAGCATTCGGAAAAATCTATGAGATTATATTATGATTTCTTAGGTTTACGCGAATGTAACATTGAAATAAAAATGTATTTTTACAGATTATATATTAAAAAAATATTTAAATAAAAAGGTTGTAAAGCTTCGGGACTAAAAAATAAAAACAAATGCCGTATTTTTTTTAATATCTGTATTTTTTTTTTCTAAAGGCTGGCAATCGAGCAAGTAAGTGTTTTTCAATGAGTATATAATAAACTCTCGCTATACCAAAAGAATGAATGTAAACCATCGAAGTAGTGGTGACTGTGCAGAAGAGGGATTTGAGTCCCTTGAAATCTAATTTCATTTAGAATCACAACATCAAAAGTAAAGAGACGTCTTTTTTCTCTTGGGTCTCAATGTGGCTTTTAGCGCTAAGGCCGCCATTTGTGACACAATTATTTGTCATTTAATGTTACTTGTTGTCTGTGTTTGCTTACAATAAAGAGTTACTATCTAACAACAAGCCACTTCACTCCGGTTTTCTATGAGTATTAAAACAGTGTACCCGGGCGATTCATGCTATAGAAATCTACAACGTGGCTCTAATCACCAAGGTCCTAGCATGGTTGCCATAATTATGCCGGACTTATGTTACTATTACTTTATCAACATCATAATCATCAGCCACTGGACGTCCACTGCTGCATATATGCCTACTTTTTTATATAAGAGTCTGGCAAATGAGCAGATGGGTCACATGGTAAGTGATCTCCACCACCCATAGACACCCAAGACACAATAATCAAGGGCGCGTTGCCAACCTAAACGGAGGGAAATAGGGATTGGGAAAGGAAAGGGGAGAATTGGACCACCGAAAATCTCACTTACCAATCGAAACGTGACAGCGAGCTGCCACTTTACGGCGGTTTTCTGTGAGACAGTGGTATCCAACCAGTCGAGCCGGCCCATTCGTAAACGTAATTGTCTACAGCGTGGCTCTACCACTCAAAAACTTACTTAATTATTATCCATATAATACGTCAAAAAGGGTTTAATGAAGCACTCACAGCCCTCTTTCTGCAACACGCATAAGAATTGACAGCCTCCGTGGCGCAGCGGTCGGGTAGCCGACTGTGAAACGAGAGGCCGCGGGTTCGATTGCCGCATTGTGACAAATGTTTGAGTGGCCCACAGATATTTGTTTCAAATCTGGGTGTTGTGAGACCGAAAGTCTCTCATAGTCTCTGACACCCACGATACAGGTTATACCTAGTGTGGGGTCAGGACTAGGTGTGTGACTGGTGGGTGTAATTATTAATTATTTTTTGCGCCGACCCCACACGTGGGATAAGAGCAAGTCAAAAAAGAGAATCAAGCGATATAAAAACATAAATATGGGTGCTTTATAGTCGTCTAGGTAATGGAAAGAGGATTAGTTAATTATTTTATGTTAATAATGTTTTTGAAACCACGACCAAGACCTTTTAAATTTCTATACGATGGAAATATAACCTTCCATTATTCATTAAAACTGTTTAAAAAGTTATACATAATAATGGCGGTGCTCATTTTAAAAAGTCAAAGAAAGCCCGTCTCTACTTTAATCTATTTAGCCTCGAGGTTATAAATGTCGACTCACCCCCAGCCTCTTCAGCAAAAGAAAAAGTCAATGTAACATCAAAAGCAAAGACTCGAAAGTAAGATATAAAGTAATAAAAAACCAACCAAGTGCATGCTACATATCTGATCACGCACAGGACAAGGTTCCGAAGTAGGGTTAAATGTTACTAATATATCATTTTAGTAGACATAATTTATAGCACATCGAACAACTTGTATTCACTACCTGTTTTACATAAGTAACAACTTCATCTATGCTGTATTCAATATAATTTGTACGAAGTTTTGCTTTATACTTTGGTCGACTAGAACTGGTTAACTTGTAATGGCTTAGCATGCGCGCCACGAGATATCCCGATAATCGATAGACGAGATGTTGTCTACATGTTGTCTACAATATTGTATAAAAATAAACGAACAGGAAAAAAAGCGTAGACAAAGTGTTCTCGTGGCGCGCATGCTAGCCGGGCATGGGATAATAGACAAAAAAATGTATCCCCCACTTTACGTGTAGGAGAGGTATCCTAATTTTTTTCAAGCTTTTATTTTACCGTTTTGTCGATGTGATTAATATGGATATCCATGCCAAATTACAGTTTTCTAGCACCAATAGCCTCTGAGCTTATCCCTAATCAAACAGACAGACGGACATGAAATAGCATACATAAAAAATACAGATGAATTGAGGACCATCTCATCTTTTTGAAGTCCATACATAATATACTTTTATTGCTCCACACGAAAATAATAAAATATATTACGTCTGATTGATACCGAAAAGTCGTAAATTCACACAAATTGGAACATATCGCAAGCTCTCTGTGCTTTAATAATATCAAATGTGTCGCGCCGTGGTGTGTGACAATTTTATGTGATGTACTAAGGGTGTTGATATAATAAGGAGCTAAAAGAAGACATAACACAATTCTATGAGATCAATGGTAAGAAAGGTTAGGATTTCAATGAAAATAAATCAAATGTCATGTCTTATGAATGGTAGAGCCACGCTGTAGACAGTGACGTCTACAGTACGAATGGGCCGGCCCGACCGGTTGGATACCACTGACTCACAGGAAACCGACGTAAAGTGGCAGCTTGCTGTCGCGTTTCGTTCGGTGAGTGAGATTTCCGGGGGCCCATTCCCCCCCTCTTTCCCAATCCCCATTCCCTCCCCTTCCATGTCCTCTTTTTAGGTTGGCAACGCACCCATGATTCTTATTGTGTCTTGGGTGTCTATGGGCGGTGGAGATCACTTACCATCAGGTGACCCATCTGTTCGTTTGCTAGTCTCTGCTATAAAAAAAAAAAGATGTCAATATCACGCTGGAAACGAGGGCACAAATTGAAGTTATTAAAATCGATTTAGATCAATTACAAGAATGATGAGCGGTAGAAAAGCATAGATAAAATAAAAGACAAACCAAAAATCGAATACCTAAATAATATCTAACAAGGCGCAGATATATTAAGGAAATTATATTTTAGACTAAAATTAATTGTGTGCTACACAGTTTAAAATCCATTTTTCACTAATTAATTGCGAGGCGAGGTGGCGATGACCTTAATTCGCTAACCTAAGGTTACGAAATAGAATCATGGATGTATCTTATCTTATCTTCAAAGTGTTGAAAGCAGACGGGTGACCGTCTGCTAAAAAATATATTATTATTGCATCACTGGTAATATATTTGCCCCTTATCACACTGGGACGGAACTGAGCTCGACGAAAGTGGGTGTTCTAGTTCGCTAATGCGCCTACCCCAGCCTACCCCTTTGGGGATACAGGCGTGAGGTTATGTATTTGTGATGTGTCTGCTGAGAATTATTTCGGTGTCCCATACCACCGGGGTAATATAAAAAATATTAATCCTTTACGAAATGTAAGGGAAAGGTAATTTACGCTAAATATATGGGTGGGGCTAAAGGACTCGGAAGTCGGAAAATATACGACGCTTTTTCTAATACGCCGAAAAATCATTCATGTTTGTAGAAACACTATAGCAGTACACTACAGTAGTTTCGTGTCTAAAATTGCATAATATATGACATTTTGTGTTGACTTAATGGGTTACACCAAATGGACATAATTCTGGCGAACGTCAATGGACGGATGGATTTTAACATTTTAATTAAACTAAACTGCACTTACCATCAGATGTAATGCAGTCACTCCGGCAAGGAATAAAAAAATACGTATATTTATGTCATACATACATACATAAGCTCGTGAGCTTGCCTGCATCCCCGAAGGCGTAGGCAGCATTAGGCAGTAGGCGTTAGGCAGAAGCAGTAGGCGCATTAACCCACATTTTGCCGAGCTCAGTTCTGTCCTAGATGTAATAGAAAGAAAAGAAAGAACGGGGCGAGCCCATCGCTATATAGAGCACAATTCTGGACTCCGGGCTGATATTGATGAATAAAACATTATCACTTTGCCTGACCCGGGAATCAAACCCAAGACCTCAGGCAGACAGGCATATTTGTGTCCACTATAAAAATATATTGTGCAAAACTTTTTTCGTTCGGCTAATTCATGTAATTATTGAAAAAACATTAAAATCTGGTTCTTTCACTCTTTTATAGTTTCATTTCATATATAAATATATTAGTATCCGTAAATTGAAGATAAAATCGCACCACTATATAAAGCTCAAAAGAATGTAAAGTTATTTAACCGAAACGTAAGCCTGCATTTTACAGCTTCTTTTATATTAAACATCAATTCAGTACCGTAAATGCAATAAATTCTAGCTCTAAAAAGGATTCTCGAAAGAAATGATCGCGTTTATAAAATCGCTTTACCGAAATATCTAGCTACATTAAGGGTGGCGGTAGGTTGTTCCAGCGAAAAGTGGCGTTCACGATACATTAGCAAACTGTCAGTCAAAAGTCATATTGAAATATTATATCGCAGCCCTTCTTTTCTTTATTTAGGCCAGTGTACACTTGCGTAACGAAGGTGAAGTGATAGGACAAATGGAGTGTAAGCGAAAACGACAAAAAATTTGATGCTGATGCTTATAAACAACGTAACCTTTACTGGAATTATATTTAAAAAAACTTTTTCTTTTATCCTTACAATGGTTACCAGAGGTTGAACCTGTATACAAGTTTCGCTAAGCATATTTTCGTCTATTAATATCCCGTACATACTTGGTGTACGGTCTATCTCTAAGTACGCTGTCGAGGTCCCGGGGTCAATCTCCGGGTCGGGCAAAACGGGGCAAGGTGATATTGAATTTTTCCATATCAGCCTGGAGTCTAGAATTTGTATCCGATATGGCGATAGGATCGCCGCCTATCACATGTGGAACGGAACTAAGCTCGGCGAAATGTGGACGTTCTAGTTCGTTAGTACGCCTCTGCCTTCGGGGATACAGGCATGAGCTTATTTTATATGTATGTCTGTAAAAATCGGTGGAATTCTTTTACCATGAGATAACTCATTTTACCCAGTCTTTGATATAAAAAATGCGGTATAAACTCTTCCTACATTCAAACTCCTAACGAACTCACCGACAAAATCCACACCAAAATCAGCTGTCGTGTCTACAACAAAATTAAATCACGTTAAATATTCTAAATATTTGTGCGCACATGGTATCTTCATGCCGCTGCCATATATTACACGAGTATCATGACAGCACATAAACTTTGTACTTAGGAATTTGTGTTTTTACTGCTATATAATTTATGTGATGAGGCTATTTTGGAGAGAAAATTTTAAGCATTAGTTACTTTCAAGATCCGAGTAAGGAGCGTTGAGCACCTTAAGATGTTTAGCTTTTGCTGAGTTTAAGCCGCCTGGGACTAAAAGGTGCCGTCCATTTTGAAAGGTTGTACAGTTATGGACAGTTTACTTTCGATTTATGATTGATTCGAATAAATAATTATGTAACACCAAAAATGTAAAATAATAATGTAAGAAAATAATTTATTATTAAATTCTAAAACCGAATAAATAAATAAAATAAATACACCCGTAAATAATACAATAAATACACAATAAAATAAATAATACACTGGAGTGGTAGAGCCACGCTGTAGACAGTTATGTCTACAGCACGAATGGGTCGGCTCGACCGGTTTGATACCACTGTCTCACAGAAAACCGACGTAAAGTGTAGCTTGCTGTCGCGTTTCGTTCGGTGAGTGAGATTTCCGGTGGCCCATTTCCCCCCCTCCCCTTCCCAATCACTTTTCCCTCTCCTTCCATTTCCTCTGTTTATGTTGGAAACGCACCCATGATTCTTATTGTGTCTTGGGTGTCTATGGGCGGTGGAGAACACTTACCATCAGGTGACCCATCTGTTCGTTTGCCAGTCTCTGCTTTTAAAAAAAAGTAGACTATCCCGAATATATAAGTAAAATTTCACATAAGAGAATCGAACGCACGTGATACCATTCTCAACTCACCTACCACTACCGCAAGTAATAAATTCCCACCATTTTTTTCGTGAAACCATTCGAGTGCTGTCAATTCAAATTGTTTCAACCGCTCTCCACACATCCAACCGTCACACACATAGTTCTGACCTCTCACTAGGTATAACCTGTATCGTGGGTATCAGAAACTACGAGAGACATTCGGTCTCACATCACCAAGACTCGAAACAAAATAAATATCTGTGGCCCACAAAAACATTATTCTCTATGCGGGAATCAAACCAGCAGCCACTCGCTCACAGCCGGCTACTCACCCGCTGCGCCATAGATGCTGTTGAATTTGTTCTAAAAATCATTTTTTATTTTAATGAAAACATCCTTAAATGCTGAGAAAAGTATTCTAACAAAAATTCTTACCTTATTCAAGGTATTTTCAGCTGTTTTAGTACAAAGTAGGTTTTTTTTATCAACTATGAAATAAGATTCCTAGCATGCTTGAAATATTTAGTCTTCGGAAAATAATATTAACGTTTCTTTAAGAAGCTAAGGCTTTATACATACCTCCGACTATTTTCTTTGCCATTCCATTCTTTAAATGTTAAAATTCACTACGGTCATATAGGTTTAAGATTATTAAATAAATTCACTTAAGCGACATACATAGTCCTGACCCCACGATTGGCTTAACTTGCATCGTGATTGAAATAAAACTATTTTTACGGAATCTAAATCGTAAAAATAAAATCGTAATTCTTTTTTCTACCTGCCCTTGTGGGGTCGGCGCAACACATTTTTCAAGGATGTTGCAGAATGGATTTGGCTAAGTTTTTACGACCGGCTGCCTGCCTGACGTCAACCCCCTCTGAGGGATCCAGTCCCGGGTAAATTTAACCAGAAAATTTGATTTGCCAGACCTGGGAATCGAACCTACGTCCTCCCGGTCCAAAGTCCAAATGTGCTGCCACTCGACCAAGGAGGCGACCCATAATCCGTAATTCTAATCCGTACAAATAGTTTTATTTCAACGTATAACATTCGCGTAAACTTAAGAAACCAGTTTCCATTTTTTTCGTGATTATCAGAAACTACGAACAACTTTCGGTACTGCAACAACCAGAATTTAATTCCGAACAAATCTACATATAGGCCGCTCAAATATTTTCGACCTACTTCTAAAAAGGAGGAGGTCCTCAGTTCGTCTGATGTTTTATGTATGTTACGCGATATCTCCGCCAAATGTGGACCGATTTTCAAAATTATTTTTGTGTTCGTTAGAGCTTATTTCAAGGGTGGTCCTATACAAATTTGGTTACGATCGGATTTGAAGTCGGTCCATTCAGTTTTTAAACTTGTGATTGTGTCTTAGTGCGGGACCCGAACCTGCTGCCTCTTGTTTCCCTGGCAACCCGCCCACTGCGCCTCAAAGTTAATTAGTTCTTCACATTGAGTATTAAATAGTCTTTAACTAGTGTTTAAAGTTAAATACAATTCACATGTAGCGAACGAAAGCACTCAGCGCTGTTGCAGTGTCTCTTTAATGGGACATATTAATGGTTGCCTATTCCAACGAAACTTAGCACTCTCTTAAGGAAGGAAATTTGTTAATTCCAAGCACATTGCAATCTTATATCCGACACAAATAAAACTCATCTAAGGTATAAACATAACATAAGTTCACGCCTGTATTCCCGAAGAGGCAGGCAGAGGCGTACTAGCGAACTAGACCACCCACATTTCGCCGAGCTTAGTTCCATCCCAGATGTTATAGGGGGCGAGTCTGTCGCCATATTGGGTATAAAGTTCAGACTCCGGGCTGATACTGAAAAATCCAATATCATTTAGCCCGACGCGGGGACCGAACCCGAGCCCTAAGGAAGATAGTTGCATCGCGCATGCAATACCACTACGCCAACGAAGTAGGCTAAGGCCGGGAAAACCCCAGGAAAAGAAAAAGCATAAACAATATTGAAATGTATCGCTAAAATAAAACATGCTGATGAATTGAGAACCTCGACTTTTTTGAAGTCGGGTAAAAGGGCTGGAACATATATTAATTAAACAGGAAACCTTATCCCCAAAGTTTTTACGTTATATCAAAAAGTAAAACATAAAAATTACATTTGCCATTCATAATTCGACCGTTCAAATAATTTCGTGTATTCAGAGGTTAACATTTTAATTAAATGCCTTGTGTATTTCCGACCTCTTTGATATTAATACTCTTTTGGTAATTTCTTTTTTATTTTCGACGGACTTCAAAAAAGGAGAAGGTCCTTAATTCATTCTTGCAGATTATCTCCATGTAATAAAAAAAAATCACCTTATTGAGAACCTCTTTCCTTTGCAATAGGTTGAAAACCACAGTTGGCTGTGCATACCTAATTCGGGCTAATAGATGGTATCGAGTTAGCTGACCATTCTTGTGCCAAAATTTTAAGCCACCCGTAGTGTTTCTTCCACGGTTCCAAAACATCTATTAATCTGGATAAAAGCTCCCGCCAACTGCAATGTTAGTGCTTTCCATAAGGGAAATCCTATACTTTATGAATTTACGCAGATTACACCGAGGTTTCTAGTTTTGAAATAGGAAAGCCTAAAGCCCATAAGCTTACGCCTATCCTCCAAGGGGAAGGTAGAGACTAACTAGCGAACTAAAACACCCACAGGTCCCCATTTCGCCCATCTCATTTCGGTCCCAGATGTGATAAGGGGCGAGCCTATCGCCATATTGGGCACAAATGCCGAACTCCGGGCTGATACTGAAAAAAACCAATGTCTTTATGTCCGACTTGGGGATTGAACCCAAGACCTAAGGACGAAAGTACCATCACGCATTAAAAACAAAAGTGTACCCATGGTCGAAACTCCTACTAGGCTTTTTATTTGAACTAGCTTATTAATGTTGTAGACAAATCTGTCTACATACTTCGAAAATTTTTTGATCGACTCCAAAAAAGGAGTCTGTATTTTTTTATGTATGTTACGCGATATATCCGCCAAATGTGGATTTCAAGATTATTTTTGTGTCCGATACAGCTTATTTCAAAGGGTGGTCCCACATAAATTTGGTCACGATCGGATTTAAAGTAAGTCCGCAAAGTTTTTAAACTTTTTATTTAATACTTTGTTGACAATAACACCGTTATGTTATGAAGACAAATACCAAAAACCATGAAGTACCAGTATATTATAACGTGGCTCGGGTGAGGGTGTAAGTGGCCACGTTACATGGGAAGAACAAGTCTATGTTTGGTCGATGTGTCAGGTTAAAACAAATTAAAAACCAAAGACCGAGATGTTCTCATACAATCTATATATTATTCAAATATCACACAATTACAATTAAATTACTATTTTTTTATAAAATTGATTATAATACAGAGCGGGTCGTGAGCTTACTGGATTCGCTATTCAATGCTCGAGTACATTTATTTTTGATGTTATGAAAGTAAATTGTTACCACAAATACAAATTTAAAGAAAAACTAAAAGGGCGCCACCAGCCTCCTGGACAAACTGAAATTGAAATAGGAGGTACCTTCTAAAGGGTTTGCGGAGTGGAACTCGCAGCCCACTCCGAGCATAACCTCATATGAAACGGAGTGATCCACCAAACACGTGGACACCAACACGTCGCGGCGACGCGGCCACGCGCTCAGCGTTACCCACGCAGCCGGCCCTGGACCGCACCTCACCCAGGTAATGCAGTCCAGACCATGGAGACCATTCAGGAGGAATAGTTAAACCCAAGAAGGCCCCTGGAACCAATAAATTCCAGGTTATAACCTTAGAAACACAAAATCACCATGTGACTGGTGACTATAAAGGAAAATACACGTGTCCCTACCTTGAGGGAACGCGAAGGATGCTTCTTGAAGGACGTCCTAAGCTGCCAACCTCAGCCTTAGGACCTTCTGGTTAGCTGTTGGTACCGAAGCGTGCATGGGGAGCGCTCCTGGTCTCAGCCGCGGACGGACCGCCACAGGTCGACACGCCAAAAGAAATCGATGCTCATAGATCGAGATTCTCAGAAAAAATGCTGCTCGACCGATGGATCCCGGTATTTATACCATTTCGCTAGGCAATAGACAAAGCTCCATCGACGCAAAAAAAGTCTATATCACAAATCACAATTCACAACATGATTAATTGCACCGATTGACATCTGACAATTAGAACTCATCTGTCAATCTGTCAAAACACAATGACAAACGAACTTTCTTTTTAATTACCCAAAGAACACGAGTCGTTCTGCCAACGTAGTCTTTAACTAAACGATTACTATATATATATATATATATATATATATATATATATATATATATTTTTATGTTACAGTATCATCACGAAAATTGCCAAAAACAACAAAGAAAAAGGTTTCACAAATTACCTCGTATACATTTTTAAAGATACGCACATATTTCTTTCAAATATCTTGTCCATAACTCACCCAACCGAATGAAAAGGATAACAAGCTTAGCTTTTTAGTTCCGCATATATTTTTTACTAAATACCTTCAAACGATGTCTTTGTGTATATGGGTATAATATTAACATATTTTAAGGAAAAGCTATGCAAAATACATAGTTAAATGATGATACATTACTTTTTTATAGCAGAGACTGGCAAACAAGCAAATGGGTCACCTGATGTTAAGTGATCTCCACCGCCTATAGGCACAAATAAAATTTCCTATGTTAGCTGCCTCGGTGGCGTAGTTGTATTTCGATATGACTACCGTCCTGAGGTCTCGGGTTCGATACCCGGGTCGGGCAAAGTGATATTGGATTTTTCCATATCAGTCCGGAGTCTGGAATTTGTGCCCGATATGGCGATAGGCTCGCCCCTTATCACATCTGGTACGGAACTAAGCTCGGCGAAATGTGGGTGTTCTAGTTCGCTAGTGCACCTCTACCTACCCCTTCGGGGATACAGGCTTGAGCTTATTTTACTTATCCTATATTATAAGGAAATGTATATAGGTAAAGTGGCAGCCCACTTTACGTAATTTTTTTGTGAGACAGTGGTATCAAACCGGTCGAGCCAGCCCATTCGTATTGTAGACGTAACTGTCTACAGCGTGGCTCTACTCAATAATCACAAGTTTAAAAACTTAACGGACCAACTTCAAAACCGATCCTGACCAAATTTATATGGGACTGCTCTTGAAATAAGATCTATCGGCACACAAAAAATATTTTGACAATCGCTCGACATTTGGCGGAGATATCGCGTAACATACATAAAAAAATAGAGACTAATTGAGGACCTTTTCCTTTTTGGAAGTCAGTCGAAAACACACATTTTTTGAGTGGAAGAGTCTCCAGAGTTTGAGTGGAATCTTGACATTGGCAGAATCATCGCGAATGCGTGGAAGCCATTTTTTTAAATAAGAAGAAGAGTGATAAAGCCACTCTGTGACATAGCATGAATGGACCGGCTCGACCAACAACTGTATAGTTTAAGTTCAAATATGTTGACATTTTAAATTGTAATTTTATATATCATGTATTTTCTGGACTTTAAAAGTGGCCATAACCCTTGAGTTTGTTTCGGCATTTCTTCTCAGGGATAGCCACGAAATGCCGACGCGTTTATTACTTTATCAATATCTTAAAATCAATATACTCGTAATTGACATGTGAAAGTGGTATATCCTATTTGCAGAATAAATTATTTGAATTTGAATCAAGATTCGATTAATTGTGAGTGAGTGAAAAGTATGTTTTCAGTGGGTGTGTTGAGAAAAAATATGAACTTCATTTGTGATAAATTGTATTTTTCTACTAGCTATTGCCCGCGACTCGGTTCGCGTGGAAATTCATTTTCCGGGTTAAAATTTTCCGGTATAAAAGTAGCCTTTGTTTTATCGACCGACTTCAAAAAAGGAGGTACTCAATTCGTCCGTATGGTATTTATGTATGTTATGCGATATCTCCGCCAAATATGGACCGATTTTCAAGTTTTTTGGGTACGATAAAGCTTATTATAATATGGTCCTATATAAATTTGGTCACGACCGGATATGTGTGTCACGATGTGATAAATTTTGAAACTGGTCCGTTAAGTTTTTAAAATGGTTATTCTGATGTATAAATCTGAAGTTACACTAATGATCTAAAGTTATAACTGTAAAGTTACATGAAAAAAAATTAGGTAGTTTTTGCGTACATACATTCTATGTGTATATACACATACCCACAAATACATGTAAGAGATTTTTTTAAGACTTTTTAGTTTACATTTTTGTCAGTTTAAATTTTTTATTGATGCAAATAATGTGGCAAGTGAAAATCAATTGTACTTTCCCACTCCATGATACTCTGAAATCTATATCCATAAATAGCAAAACCAGTTTTCCCGATACACACGGGTATTATAACCTAGTTACGCTATATCTGAATATTCAATTGAGACTAAAGGATTCAGTTCCATATGTACATTCTAAACATGGAGGAAACAGGTGTTGTTAATACTAGTAACCTACCAGTATCACTTGAACCGCCGCGTCCATTACGCGTTAAGGCGCAGCCGCATCTTGAACCGAGGTAGGTAGTAGGAGTAGGTAGGTAATAATCGACTTTAATATTTATCCAATCTTGACGGTCTCCTATATGAAACAAGCTCGTGGAACAAGCTCTATAGAACTTTAGTTTAAACTTAAAAATCGACTTTAATATTTATCCAATCTTGACGGTCTCCTATATGAAACAAGCTCGTGGAACAAGCTCTATAGAACTTTAGTTTAAACTTAAAAATCGACTTTAATATTTATCCAATCTTGACGGTCTCCTATATGAAACAAGCTCGTGGAACAAGCTCTATAGAACTTTAGTTTAAACTTAAAAATCGACTTTAATATTTATCCAATCTTGACGGTCTCCTATATGAAACAAGCTCGTGGAACAAGCTCTATAGAACACAAAAAGAAAAATGATATTGAAAATCTGTTCACGTTTGCCAGATATATCAAGTACCTAAAATACACAAAAAATACAAACAAATTTAGAACCTTGACAATTTAAAGAGGGTTAAATTTTTTTAACTCATCTAGGAATATTTTTCATACTTCGCTTCTTTTGTTTCCACCTGCCGTTTTTTCACTAATATGCTTTGTCAAGCAAGTTGAAGAAAATTTGGCTTAGTCTACGACTGATGCTGAGAAACTGACCTGTGATTCAAACACAGGACCTCCCAATCGAAGGCTCATACACGGTCTTAGACGATAAGTATGAACATGAAAATGGGGATTTGTTAAATATAACATTGTTATTGTCTTGGTGGCTTAGTTCTATTTCAGTAAGAGTACCGTCCTGAGGTCTCCAGTTTCAGTCAAGTCCAGTCCTGATGTGATAGGGGGCGAGACTTTCGCGATATCGGGCACAAATTCCAGACTCCGGGTGATATGGAAAAATTCAATACCACTTTGCCCGACTCTGCAATCGAACCGGAGACCTCATGACGGTAGTCGCATCGAAATACAACCACGCCACCGAAGCAGTCAAGGTTTTACATCACTCAATTCTGACATACATTCATCCCTGCAGCGTAGTGTACCGCGCCTTAACACAAACGGTAACGGGGTAAGCACTTGCAAGTCCGGGGTTCTCAATAAAATGGATAGTGTAAATTTACTCAAGGGACGGAAATTAAGGCTCGAAGGTCGGGATTAGTTGACTGCGGATTATTGGAATTGTTTAACTTTACAGCCACGATCCAACCTCTTTAGTTGCGGAGTAACTCAGCTGTTAATTTAGCTGTACTTTTATGGATGTTTCACACAGATTTAGGGTACGAGGTTCTCTTGAGGTGTTTATGGGCAGAACAAAAATGTTAATTCCCCGTAATCTCCGATACATAGATAACTCTTTATGGTACACCAAAGTCTCCATAAGTAAAGTGAATATAGAAAAATTAAAGTGTAAGCAATAAGCAATCTTATCCCTTAAATAAAGCTATCCATACAGAACAATCTTTTGATGGATAAGATTTAAGGAAATACTGCTAGGAAATACCTTGAAAGAGAATCAAGTTATGTTCTAAGTTTGAAACATTTGAACTTTTTATCATGAGCTATTCTTTATGCGATGAGTGCCCTTTAGCTTTGTTATTGAGGTATAACAAATAAAAAACATTGATATAAATAAGTGGCTTTTGTATGAAAACATAGTTTATTATATTTTTTAAAGAGGACCACAATTAGGTCACTGATAATAAGCGATCACCGCCGCCGCTAACCATCTAAAACACCAGATGAATATCGATGTATTGCGGGCCTTTGAGATTTAGTAATGATGTTCGCTACAACACAATAATTATAATTCTTCGAAAACAGCTGACATTTTATTAAGAAAGATTTATTCCCTCGGACCCATATCTACATCGAAACTTATCAAGGTCTAAAGTAGAAATAGTTAATAGCTTAATTCTATGTACACATAAAGTAATATAAAAAAATATTATAACCTTTAAGGAGAACTACCCTAACAGTAGTATATTTCCTTCAAGGTCGTCTGGTTTGTGGTTCATAGTAGCGAAGAGTAATCATTTTCAAAAGAGGAGCCAATGCTAGATAGTATAGTATTATGTTTGAATGCTAACACTACTGTTACCCAGAAAACGACGTGAAGTGGCAGGACGCTGTTACTTTCTGTACAGTTATTACGATTTAAGAAGGTTATACATGCTATTTTCTTAATCCCAATGGTTTTCCTTTTCACGGTAGGCAGCGGCGTGCCCCTG
The DNA here is from genome assembly GCA_036417725.1 of Clanis bilineata. Classification (NCBI taxonomy): domain Eukaryota; kingdom Metazoa; phylum Arthropoda; class Insecta; order Lepidoptera; family Sphingidae; genus Clanis; species Clanis bilineata. The sequence goes on along the minus strand of CM071154.1, from coordinate 13,998,423 downwards.
GCATTGTTGATGTCCATGGACGAAGAAAATTTGCATATTTTAGAAAGAAAACCAGAAGGTATCGTTTCAAAGATTTCGTAATTCTAGATAATACATAAATGAAGGCTGCTAACGTACCGAACCACAAAGGAATTAAGGAGCAAGCACTTTCAAAACACCTGAAGACGCTGGAGTTAATCAACTGGGGTAGAAATGGGCGCGTTACGATAAATCTGAAATTCCAAACGAGGTCAAAGGGGCTAGAAACCTTAGATTTTATCAGACGAAGCAGTGTTGTCAAGGCTGATTTACTTAAATTCTGTTTTTTAAGGAATTTGCTGATTTTGTGATCATCATTTTAACTTGCTAGATCTGACTTATAGTCTAAAAGTCATGAAACTTCCCATTTTAAGAAACTATTTGCTTGTAGCTTCGCCAGAGTAAAGAAACTATGTAGAGGTAGTATCGACTCACACTGGACGTTGTATAAAAAAAAGTATTTCATGAATTATCGAGTAACATTAGTACCTTTCAAGTAAATTAAATTCTGAAATAATTCAATACAAAATCTAGGCAACATTTTCTTTCAAAATAAAATTTGGACGACCTTTCTTTTAACGAAAAGGTCGTCCAAATTATAGTCTACTGATTTTTGTATCAAAACTCTGATGATAATTTCAAATATCATCTGGCAACTTTGAGCTGAGGTAAGAATGGATATTATTGAGGATATAAATCTGAATTCCTTAATGAGATTAATTAATGTAATGTGCCATTATACTCTGTCTAAACCATATAATACCAAAAAGCGCGATGGGTCCGCGTAATGGATCTCAAGGGAGTCCTAGTTTTCAACCATAATCACTTCATTAACGATAATTGGTAGCTGTTGTATAAATAGTAAAATACTGGGTCAACGAAAGACGCCATTATAATATGAATTTATAGCTTGTTTGACTTCAAGGTGATCTTTTTGGATACCATCTAGTCACGTTGTGTACAGTATGACTTTGATGCTGCAGCTTATTCATTTAAGACAGTGGTACCACCTTATAGAACCCGAACGTAAGGTCCCAACTACCAGCTCGATTTACCGTCTCGTTTGGTGAGTGATATTTCTTATGGGCCAAATCCAGGGCGGATTCCGGAGAATCATCTTCCGCTTATTTCCTTTCAACGGTTAGTAGCGACTTAGCTATGACATTAATACTGGTTAATACTCATAAATGAAGATAAGCTCCTATCAGATGAACCATCTGCTCATTTGCCTTATTAAGAATCAATCAATCAAAAATCATCACGAGATAATAAACTTAAAAACCTACTTCAAAATTAATCATATCTTTACCAGAGGAATACTAAACCACTCTTAGAATAAGCTTTATCAAACACATAAAGAATGTACGAAATCGGTCTACATTTGCTGAAGATATCAGGTAACATCATTACGGGTAACATACATAAAATCAAAAAGTACCGACGGATTGAGCTCCTGCTTTTGTGAACGGTTAAAATATTAATATAGCACGTAGGCTCAACGTACATTACTTATCAGTTGTTCAAGTTCACTTCTAGGCTGAATACATCGCCGCCAGAGAGTAAAATTAATCTAAACTTTACCACACCGCCTTAATTCATCCCACATCACATAAGTTCACCGCTTTTTGGTAATGAACTTACAGGTGGCTTTCTTTGTAATAGGAGTTTGTTTCATACTGTAAAGAGAACGAATGTTCGTATTTAGATCTTGGGTTTACTAAATACTAGATTATTTTTAGCAAAATAAGAAAATGCGAATGGCTCATAGTTATTCATTATTAGAATGGTAATTGTAGGACTAGATGTAGAGAGCTTTCAGAAAAGATAATGTGTTTTGCAATGATAATGATCATGATCACCGCTATTATCATCATTATTCACATCATCGTTATCATCATCAGCCACAGGGGTTCCAAATATTTCCATACCGCTCTGCTGGATCAGTACCTCATGACTTGCTGCGACTATTACAAGACCTCATAAGCATGAAGAGTGAACTTCAAATACCAAATATAAAAAATCTAGTTGCAAAAATCATGTTAGCCTGTTACGAAGCTAAATTTAATTCTTTCTTTCTACCTGCCCTTATCCCACCTTAATGTAGGCGTCAGCGAAACAAACTTTTTCAAGCATATTGCAGAAAGTATTTGGCTTAGTTTTTGTGACCATCTGACGTCAACCCCCATCTGGAAGACCCAGTCCCGAACAAATAGTGTTAGAAAAACACCACGCCTGACCTCGGAATTGAACCTAAGACCTCCCCGTCCACAGCCCATATATGCTGCCACTAGACCAAGGAAACAACTAGAGCTCAATTTTATTCAACTTAATAAAACTGATATTTTTCTTAGTGGCCAGAGTGAGGAAATAATAACATACGTACTCCTTGTCTATTTGCAAAGAAAACAAATGGACTGAATGGGACCCACAAAAAGGAATTTTTCCTTATTCCGAACCATTGTCACCGGCTTACCATTTCCTAAAATTCCCGGCCGCCCAAATTACGCGGAAGGCAATCGAGCGGGATGACATGATGTGTAATATATGCCTGGGAAACGTTCAACGATGCATATCGCTTGTTATACTAAATACAGTTGCCGCCTTCGTCTTGGCAGCGTTATGGGCTGTGAAGCGGAAGGTCCTGGGTTTGATCACCTGGTCGGACAAGGATTTTCGACTGACTTCAAAAAAGGAGGAGGTTCTCCATTCCTCTGTATTTTTTTAATGTATGTTACGTGATTTTCAAGATTCTCTTTGTAACTGCCTCTGTAAGACTGTAAGACTGCCTCGGTGGCGTGGTGGTATTTCGGTACGACTACGGTCTGAGGTCTCGGGTTCGATCCCCGGGTCGGGAAAAGTGATACTGGATTTTTCCATATCAGCCCGGAGTCTGGAATTTGTGCCCAATATGGCGATAGGCTCGCCCACAATCACATCTGGGACGGAACTAAGCTCGGCGAAATGTGGATGTTCTAGTTCGCTAGTGCGCCTCTGCCTACCTCTTCGGGGATACAGGCGTGGGCTTATGTCTTCAAAAAAAGGAGGAGATTCTCAATTCCTCCGTATTTTTTTAATGTATATTACGGGATTTACAAGATTCTTTTTGTGTTCGATAGAGCTTATTACAAGGTTCTCATATAAATTTAGTCAAGATTTAGTCGGATAAATTATAAGTATAAGTCGCTCCGTTAAGTTTTTAAACTTATGATTATTCTGCAACCTGCTTGAAATGAGCATCAAACTAATTATAAGGTTGGAATAAATACAGATGGAAATAAAGAAAGATATACATCCCTCACGCCTGTATACTATAGGGGTCAGCCGAATTCCACTTCACACAATTCTGACACACTACTTTCGCTTTATCTTCTTTCATCAATATTTATTCATGTTGGTTTAGAGTTTATTGATCAGCAGCCCGAGCAGGAAAATTTCTGACAACCGTAAATGTATTCGTGCTCGATGCGCGTCTATGAAATTTGTATGAAATATTAATCAAATTTCATCAGTGAGCAGCGAGTTTACATTTACATTAGTTTTTCGTGCTCGGGCTACTGGTAATATTGTATCGAAATTAAAGTAAACATTACTGTGTTGAAATTGTTGTAGGAGTAGCCATATGTATCGCTGCCAAGAAGCGAAAGAGGAATCTCGTGACTGAAGAGTCTGTGTAAACACTTGAGAAGCGCCAGTTCTGTAAAAATGTATAGACGAAAAAGCTTGTCACAGATTGAGGCAACTAAAATAGTTTTTATAGTGTAAAATCCATTGAGGTTATACAGCAAAAAATTAAAGTGTAAACAAAAAGGTTGAGTTCTGTGGATTCTTGGATAAAGTTGAAGTATTGATATTGATTAGCAGAAACTGGTAAATGAGGAAAAAGCATTATGGGCGTGTTGTCAACCTTAAAGGAGAGGAGTAGGGATTGGAAAGGGGAGGGGGAATTGGGCCACTAGAAATCTCACGTACCAAACAAAGCGACTGCCTCGGTGGCGTGGTGGTATTTCGGTACGACTACGGTTCTGAGGTCTCGGGTTCGATCCTCGGATCGGGCAGAGTGATATTGAATTTTACCATATCAGCCCGGAGTCTGGAATTTATTTGTGCCCGATATGGCAATAAGCTCGCCCCCTATCACATCTGGGACGGAACTAAGCTCGGCGAAATGTGGATGTTCTAGTTCGCTAGTGCGCCTCTGCCTACCCCTTCGCGGATACAGGCGTGAGCTTATGTACAAACAAAGCGCAACAGCTAGCTGCCACTTTACGTTGATTTTCTGTGAGATAGTAGTATCAAATAGGTAGAGCCGGCCCATTCATAATATAACAAAGGTTTCGGAACTACGCCTATAATTTAAGGGGCTATACAAACTGCCAAAGAAACACGAAATAACAACGAGCAATGACGTGAACAATTCTTCAAAATAACTTTAATAACAACAAGCACTATTTATCAACTTTTTTCATTACGATAGTTCCTGCAGTCGACAGTATCGGAAAGTTCCACGGCCGGCCTTAAGTTGAGACCTCCCTCAAGTACCATTAGGCTTGCCGTAATCCTTTTTTGTTTAAGCGAAACTTAAACTGCGTCTTTGGGCCTGTGAGGACTATTCGCTTAGAACAAGGTTTTCTAACCGTCCTCTTGAGATCTCCGTGGCCTTAACAACGTTGGAAACTGCGTTTGCGTTGTGTTAAAACAAATAGAAAGTACAACATTATAAGCTCAGCAATAGGCGATTTATCCTGTCATGATAAAGAAATTCAGTTTATATGGTTTTGTTTGTAGCATTAGCATTCGGGCACCAGAGCAAGGATACCCTGCTTAAATAAAAAACAAAATAAATTTGCGTATGTGGGTATGAACCAGCAGGTCTTGGGTTCGATTCGACTGGTAAGGTGGGTTTATAACAGGCTTTGCCCGGGACTAGATCCCCCCAGAGCGTTGCCTTCAGGTAAACAGTTAGTCGTAAAAAACTAAACAGGTGGCAGTAGTTAAAGCTGTGTTGCGCTGACCCCACATTAAAGTAGAATAAGGGCAGGTAGAAAAAAAGAAAATATGATATGAGAGCCAATGGTCTCTCTATGGAGGATGTTCTAGACCTGGTGAATTGGAAGCATTTAAGTAGAAGGACGGACTCTGGCAGAAGGCCGGGATAACAACAGGCAGAAAGAAAAAAGAATGAAAGAAAGCACAAGCACCTGATGCTAAGCGCAACGCAGTAAAGAAGTATACTAGTACTTCTATATAGTATCGATGGTAACTAACCATCGATAAACAATGAGTGAATCGCTGGTCATCGGTATCATGTCGCCCTACATAAATACTTCTTCACATTCTGAAGAGAGATATGCAAATCGAGCGAGGGCAGTCGGGAGCCCCTCGAAAGAACCGCGTATACACTGGCTGATCCTGGAACGCTAACCACACGAAGAGTGACACAATGACAATTTTCAACATCCTTTGTACAGTGATAGCTATCCAGGCGGATACCAGCTGATCACTTTCTTTCTGCCTAGAGTTAGGCCTTCTGCCAGGATCCGCCTTCCTACTTATACGCTTCTACTTCGCCGGGTCTTGGGCATCCTCGATAGTAAGACCATTGGCTCTCATATCCTCCTCCAGAACATCCAGCCAGCGCTTTATCATTAAATACAAAAAATCCCTAAACTATATCTAGCCTAGCTACAAAATCTAAAAACATTTCAAAAAATGTTTTCACACAGGTGTCAGCACCAAGTGAAGCAAAAACTAAAACGTTGTCAATAGAAGTAAATATTTTTTACACAATAAACAAACGGACAATGGCCTTTCAGAATTGTAAATGCGTAACGAATCGTCACTTGCAGAGTCCACGTGACCTGTCGATTACACGCCGTCCATTATATCCAGTTACGCAGAGGAATATTTATCGAAGGACAAATAATATACTTGATACATTTACTCGTAGCTCTGTTTGTTTGATTAATTTATTGTGCATTGTAAGTAACCTTAGCTCTTTATTCAACTTTTGCTTCTTTGAGTTTTCTTAGGCTGAGATCTATGGAGCGAACTTCGACTAAGTCTAAGTCAAAGAAACGAACTCAGTGAGGATTTGGATCTTTTAAATCGAACTTTGACTTAGTCCGAGTCATTGCTGATGGTGATGATGATGATGAATTAAATGCAAATAGCAACTGTCATAGGACGGTTTTTCGTGACAATGGTATCAAACCAGTCGAGGCTAATAATCAAAAGCTAAAATCTGAGATAATAACAGACATTTCTATCACCTGAAATTCCTCATTCTGCAAAGTCAAAAGTATACGAATATCTGCAACATTTCAAGTTAAACAACTACCTCAAACTCTAGATTTTATCTCACAACATAGCAAGACAACAAATTTTCTTGTGTCACTGTTCCTATTTCACACTCTGGTTGACAAAGTCCCGCGCCACATTTTGTTTGTAAGCAATTTTCTTATAAAACGGCGGCCACGGGACCGTTTCCACTTTAGATTCCTTTTCAGCGCTTTTTTATTACAAGATATTATAAAGCCGCTTTAAAAGGTTGACTGCGACCCGTAAATAATTTGCTTATGAAGCTAGAGTATCATCGTAACGAGAAAAAAATAATTGGTCAATGGTGTCAAAGCTGACTGCCTCGATGGCGTGGTGGTATTGCATGCGCGGTACGACTATCGTCCTGAGGTCTCGGGTTCGATCCCCGGGTAGGGCAAAGTGATACTGGATTTTTCAGTATCAGCCCGGAGTCTAGAATTTGTGCCCGGTGTGGTGATAGGCTCGCCCCCTATTACATCTGGGACGGAACTAACCTGGGCTAAAACATCCATATATATATAAACTCACGCTTGCATCCCCGAAAGGGTAAGCAAAGGTGAACTAGCTACCTAGATTACCCACATTTCGCCGCGCTCATTTACGTCCCAGATGTGATGCGAGTCTATCACCATTTCAGGCACAAATTCCACAGTCCTGGCTGATAGTGAAAAACTCGATATCACTTTGCCCAACCCGGGCATCTCACCCGAGAAATATATCCTTATTAAAGTGTTTTGCGCCAACACCATAATTGTTGCAGAAATAATTTAAGTAGCTTTTACGAATGGTCGCCTAGAAGATACCAGGCAAATCATAGTAGAAACCGCGCCACCCGAACACATATTCGAACCCAGGTCCTCTCGATCCACAGTCCTTAACCACAAAACCAAAGAGGCGACCAATGCCAATGCCTCTTCTAAATATAAGGAACGTCCCCATTAGTTGAATAGTTACAGATAGCAATAACATTCAATCTTAGACAAAAGAAGATAGAGGACTAGGCATAACTAACTACTAAAAATTAAGCATTCCTAATGTATGGCCGAAACCAAAATGGCGACTGCGATAGAAAGATCCTATTAATATAGCAGTTAGCAATCTTCTTCATATTCCGAAATTAGTATTATTGTAAATAAAACACAGTATTTATAATGAAATCAATAAGAGTTTATACGTTATTTAATTCTTATGACCTGCTGCGGCCTGAGCAGGAAAATTTCTGACAACCGTCAATGTATTTCAGCTCGATGCGCGTCTATGAAATTTGTATGAAATATCAGTGCGTCATCAGTGCGCAGTGAACTCGAATACATTTACATTTACATTAGTTTTTCGTGCTCGGGCTGCTGCTGACAACTTAGATACATCACGAAACTAAAATGGCGGAACCGGCTTCAAATAAACACGTATTTTTCATTGTTATGCCAAGTCCTCATATTTTTTCTTTAGTCATTGCATTCAATGAATTCCACTGTACCGAGCTGTCTGCACGAAGCTTAATGTCAATAAGGAATAATGTATCGCAAATATCAAATAACAATGTTTGAAGTAATAGCGGTAGTAAATAAACATGCGAGATACTTCTATTAGTTGCGGAAGATCTTCTCGGAAGTGTGGAGTGTGGTTTTGTTATTCTCACTTGTACGCTCTGAATATTAATTGTGAGGGAAATTATTTCCGGTTATTTGCAAATTGTTATGTTGTTTGGAGAAGTATTTTCTAGCAAATTAATGCTGATAAAGAGTTCTAGTGTAACTGTTGCTGGAATAATCACAAGTTTAAAAACTTAACGGAACGACTTCAAATCCGATCGTGACCAAACTTATATGGGACCACCCTTGAAATAAGCTCTATCGAATACAAAAATAATTTTGAAAATCGGTCCACATTTGGCGGAGATATCGTGTAACATACATTAAAAAAAACGTCGAATTGAGGACCTCCTCCTTTTTGAGAAATCGGTCGAAAACACATACAGCTTTTGAGAAATATATTGTGTATTTTTATTATTTAACTGATGTAAGCAGAAAATTTAATTATAGTGGCTGAATATTGCTAAATTGACATGCTAAAACTGTAGAGGTATAATGCCTAACAGCGAGGGTGTTGGAGACTTGAGGTGTCCCGTATAGCCACTATAGGGGCTGGTTTTAAAATTAAACTCACGACGGTGGTTTCTGCATGCAGCTTCGTGTATTTCTTTTTATGTAGTATTACAAGTATAAAAAATCAAAACAATTTTGTGTTGGTGTTGCCAACAGAGGGAATGTGTTCCCTTATAACATGAAGGGTCAAAAATATTTTAGAGCCACGTTGTAGACAGTTACGTCTACAGCACGAATGGGCTAGCTCGACTGGTTTGATACCACTGTCTCACAGAAAACCGACGTGAAGTGGCAGCTCGCTGTAGCGTTTCGTTCGGTGAGTGAGATTTCCTGTGGGCCAATACTTCCCTCCCCTTTCCCAATCCCTATTTCCCTCCTTTTCGGTTGGCGACGCACCCATATTTTTTTGTGTTTTGTGTGTCTATGGGCGGTGGAAATTATTAACCATCAGGTGACTCAGCCGCTCGTTTGCCAGTCTCGGCTATAAAAAACAATAGATATACTAACTCTCACATCAGTTCTCTCTCTTACATCACCTAACACCAACAACACCTAACTAGCACACCCACATTTCGCCGAGCTTAGTTCCGTCCCAGATGTGATAGGGGGCGAGACTATTGCCCCAACGGGCACACATTAGAGACTCCAGGCTGATATGGAAAAATCCAATATCACTTTGCCCGACCCGGGATTCAATCCCGAGATCTCAGGATGCTAGTCGTACCGAAATACAACCACGCCACCGAGGCAGTCACAGTTACAGTTTGAGACGTAATTATAGTAAGGTTTGAATTAATAGTCAAAATAACCAAAAGCCACTTATGTAAGTCACGACACTGAGATGCTAGTCTTGTATAGGTATCAGGAACTATGAAGGACTTTCGGTCTCATAACACTCAAATATTCGGATCACAAAAATATTTGATTTGGAACCAACCTAGTTTCCAGTATGTCCTACATCTAATGTGATGAAAGGCCTAAAGGCCAAAAGTATAGCATACCATAACACACAACATAAGCTCACGCCTGTATCCCCGAAAGGGTAGGCAGATGCGCACTAGCGAACTAGAACACTCACATTTCGCCGAGCTTAGTTCCGTCCCAGATGTGATAGGGGGCGAGCCTATCGCCATATCGGGCACAAATTCCAGACTCCGGGCTGATATGGAAAAATCCAATATCACTTTGCCCGACCCGGGGATCGAACTCGAGACCTTAGAACCGTAGTCGTACCGAAATACCACCACGCCACCGAGGCCGTATCTTTTCCATATTATAAATATAAGCAATTCTCTTTTGTATTCAGTAGATGTTTTCGTTCGATTCGTATGAGAAATCACTTAAGCGTTCTAATCGAAGACACGTGTCTATTACATATTATTTTATCGTAGTAGCGTATAAGAAAAGTAATTCCAAATATGTACTACTTAAATTGAGTACGTACAAAAATCTTTCTTTCTACCTGCCTTTATCCCACCTTAATGTGGGGTCGGCGCAACACACTTTTCAAGCATGTTGCAGAAATGATTTGGCTAAGTTTTTACGACCGGCTGCCTGCCTGACGTCAACCCCCTCTGAGGTGTCCAGTCCCGGGCAAATTAAATTAGAAAATTCGCTTGGCCCGACCTGGGAATCGAACCCACGACCTCCCGGTCCACAGCCCATACATGCTGCGACTAGACCAAGGAGGCGACTAGAAAACGACTAGAAGGCGACTAGGCGAGTACGTAGAAAAATAATATCGTAAAATAGAGTGAATAGAAATGTTCATGGTGTAATGGCGGCATATATGGGCTGTGGTCCTGTGGATCCCAAGTCGGGCAAAGCGATTTTCCTAATTTGTTTTGCCCGGGACTGGCTATCTCAGAGGGGGTGGACAAAACGCAGCCGGTCATAAGAATAAGCTAATTCCTATCTGCAACAAGCTTGAAAATTTGTGTTGTGCTGACTTCACTTAGATTGGTATGAGGACAACTAATGGGAAGTGTTGGAATTACCATGACGCTAAAGAACGCATAAACATAGATAAACACACTCCGGTATTCTCGAAGGGGTAGGCAAAGGAGCACTAGCGAACTAGAACCCTCAATTTCGCCGAGTTTATTTCCATCCCAATTGTGATAGGGGGCGAGCCTATCGCTATATCGGGCACAAATTCCAGACTCAGGACTGATACTGAACTGAAAAAACCCATTATCACTTTGCCTGACTCAGGGATCAAGACCTCAGGATGGTAGTTGCATTGAAATACAACTAGGCCACCGGAACAGTCACTAAAGAACTAATATAAAAATACCCTTAACGTAGAAATTGTAAATAACACCAAACCACAGGAGTACGTCGGCCGCAGGTATCTGGCCCAAATCATACCAGGGTGCGTTCCCGTGGACGGCCCAAAAAGCGCTAGTTAGACGTTCTGGAGGAAGATATTAGAGCCAATGGCCTCACTATGGAGGATGCTTAAGACCGGGTGAATTGGAAGCGTTTAAGTAGGAAGGCGGATCCTGGCAGAAGGCCAGGATAACACCAGGCAGAAATAAAGATGAAACCGACGTAAAGTGGCAGCTCGCTGTCGCGTTTGGTTCGGTGAGTGAGATTTCCGGTAGCCCAACTCCCCCTCCTTTTTCCACTCTCTTTTTGTGACTTGGGTGTCTATGAGCGGTGGAGATCACTTACCATCAGGTGGCCCATCTGCCAGTCTCCGCTATAAAAAAAAGATCGAAATCTATAATATAAAAATGAATCGCTGAATGTGTTGCTAAGCGCAAATCTCGAGAGCAGCTGAACCGATTTCACTATTTCTTTTCTAAAATATTCCTTGAAGTACGAAGATAGTTCTTACGGAGAGAAAAATTTAACAAATTGCCTGAAAAAGTCTAAAACAACACTTTTCTAAACTCCCTTACAATCGATTCGTAATAATACTTAAAAGTCAATTTGATCTTTAATACCATACCATAAAGTTGGAGTGTTAGTAAAGAGGTTTCGGGAAGGCAAAACAATTGAGTGACGTTAGTATCGTATAAATACTCGTATTACTGTCAATATTCGTCAATATTCTTTCTCATACGCAGACGAAGTTGCGCGGGTAAGCTAGTTGTAAATAAAATCGTGTTAAATAATACTTGCATTTGAATAAGAATGATGCAGGAATGCATGACAACGTCTCATCCGGGGTGGCGGCAAATTGTTTTAGAGATACCTTTTATTTGTAGTGCCCTCGAGGTAGCGCGTGCCTAGAGAGCCCGACACTTCACCTCATGCTACGAAACGCTATTTTTAAAAACACTAAGCCCTAAGCACAAGAGCTTTTTCAACGCGCGCTTAAAAAAATGTTAAATTGGAATAAGTACGGCCTCATTCGCACGAGAGTTTTTTCAACGCACGTTAAAAAGCGTCTCAACATTATATGATTGATTGATTATGATTGATTCTGATTGAATCTGATTGATTATGATTGATTCTGATTGATTATGATTGATTATGATGGATTATGATTGATTATGATTGATTATGATTGATTATGATTTATATGATTGCTTGAAAATCATTCTTGTCTTGTTTCTAATAAGGTATATTCAACATACCGCCCAAAAACAAACGCCGCGTTTTAAAAGCGCCGCCGTTTGAATAGATAAGTTTCAATACCCCAGTATACTAGAACGAGTGATAACTTTATATTATACCTTTCGCATTAGTAGCAAAATATTTTCTATATTTTTTCACAAAATACTAATTGGTGTTATTTGGGCAACTAATAAAGTGCACTTATGATATTAATTAAATAACATTCAATAAGAACGTAACTAAATAAATCGAAGACAGAACCTTAATAGAAATTAATTGAAAAAGCCAATATACTTAGCGATGTTAGTAGTGTTAATGCACTTTTACTTTGGAATAAATGTAATTGCATTTTCTGTTACAGAAAACTGGACATCTCTTTGAGACTATCTCTTTCTCTTTCTGTCTTTTACTGCAATCTTTAGAAGGCATATTTCTTTCTTCTTTCATTTCATTCTTTCTTTCTTCACTAAGACACCAAAACAATAAATAAATTAATACACCCTACAGTCCTGGACATGCTCCTGATCCCATAGTAGGATGCAAGACTTATGTCGTGGAGAGATTTTTTTTTTTAATTCTGAGTACGGCAGAGTGACAACACTGATGGTAAGTGTAGTGCAGTCAAGGAGATTTAATATTATTAACTATAGAGGCTATCAAGCAAGTTTCCATACATAAAAATTGATCTCAAACTTCAGTACCGCTATCCATCACTTATAACAATGCGAGAGCGATTATTACAATTTACACCCTAGAATGTTTTGTGAATGGTAAGAATCACGTAAGATAAGTTTATTCTCTCAATATTATTACGCTGACCGGCCTGTCGCGCGTATATTTGAAATAAACTGCGCGACTTACGACCACTAGGTCACAACTTTTGGATCACAAGTTTTGTGCTGTTGTCCCGTCTATATACTGTTGAATGTCTTTGAGTGCAGAACATACTGACTGCTGACAAACATTGGGTTTATCGGCGATCACGAGAATCATGCCGGCCTATTTATGCTTCTTCACACTCCGAAACCGAAGAGGAAAGAAGCAAAACAGGAGGATTGCGACAAGACTGGTTGACCGATGCAGACACAGGGATGCATCTCCATACACGCCCTAACCAACTATCCAGTCGTGTCATCAGCCCCTCGAGAGAACTGGAAATATAATGGTCTGAAAATATGAAGTCTCACAACACCCAGACAACAAAATATATTTGTGTGTAACTCAGTACGGGAATCGAACCCGTGCTCTCTCGCTTCACAACCGACTCCTTATTCACTGCGCAAGACTGTCCATAAATACTAAAAGGGACTTAGATTGTCAGAGACCCCACCGATGCTCGAGTTCCTAATTACTTTCTTTTACTTTCTTTCTATGGTAAGATTTTCCATAACTGAACCTGGTTATGCAATTATAATCACAAGTTTAAAAACATAACAGACCGCCTTCAAATCCGATCGCGACCTTTAATAAATAATAAATAAACCACCCTTGAAATAAGATCTATCGAACATAAAAAGAATTTTGAAAATCGGTCCACATTTGGCGGAGATATCACGTAACATACATAAAGAAAAATACGGACGAATTGAGGACCTTCTCCTTTTTTGGAAGTCGGTCGAAGATGTTCCAGTTCACAAAAAAAAAAACATAAAACGGAGTCAATAAGATTTTTTTTAATCGGTTAATATTATACGATTTTTCTTTCCACCTGCCCTTATCCCACCTTAATGTGGGGTCAGCGCAACACACTTTTCCAAGCATGTTGCAGGATAGATTTGCCTTAGTTTTTACGACCAGCCGCCTGATAGGTTTTATTCAAATTATTATAAAAAATCAATTTTCACAAACATATCAATCTTATTCTTAGACAGATTCTAATAAGCGTTCCACTTTCGTAAAATTAGTTTTTCCAACGTTGCTATTCCATTACCTGAATAAAAAAGTAATTGCCTGTTACTTTCATCTAGGCGCCTTCAACGTGAAACTTAGAACAATCATTATACCTTGGAATAATGCGGAGGACTCCTACGGGACCCTTTTTGTTGATTTTATTAAAAGACGAAGAGAGCGTACATTTTCCTGTCATCGAACGGGTCCCCAGAGAACTGAATGTTGCTATTAGGGCTGCCAAATTTCAACGTTTCGTTTAATGCTTACTCGCGTATTCGCATTCGGGCTTTATTATAAAAGGCTTCTCTTTGCTATCGATTGCCAACTTTTCCTGCATTGATTGGTATTGCGTGCGCGGTACGACTATCGTCTTGAGGTCTCGAGTTCGATCCCCGGGTGGAACAAAATGATATTGATTTTTTAGTATTAACCCAGAATATGGAATTCGTGCCCGATATGGCAAATGGCTCGCCCCCTATCACATCTGGGACGGAATTAAGCTCGGCGAAATGTTGGTATTTTTGTTCGCTAATTCGCCTTTTTCGTATTATTTCGAGTAAAACATACACAGACGCGTCTTTAAACATGTTTGAAAAAGTATGTTGTGCCGACTCTACAGTAGAGTGGGATGAGGGCGGGTAGAAGATTAATATATTTTGAGCACATTTGACTGACAAATACGCACATAAGCTCACGCCGGTATCCCCGAAGGAGTAGACAGATGCGCAGCAGCGAACTAGAACACCCACATTTCGCCGAGCTTAGTTCCATTCCAGCTGTGATAGGGCGCGACGATCGGCATATCGGACACAAATTCCATTCTCCAGATGGAAAAATCCAATACCACTTTTCCCGACCCGGGGATTGAACCTGAGATCTCAGGACGGTAGTCGTACCGAAATACAACCACTCCACCGAGACAGTAGTGGAAGCTTAAGTTATAATCCGAACTTTGCACTTAACTTGTACTTACTTCCTACGTTTCAACACGAGTTGAAAATAACAACTTATTTATTTGGACAGCAAACAAAAATGTTAATAAACTGACTGGTCACAAAATGGCACGAAATAGAGGCGCTGTATACCCTAACAGTCATAGCTTACCCGCAGATTACAGGAGCAATGGTGCATGGACTTAGGAAACTGTAGATATGGCTATATAATATTTTTACTCTGTGGAGTATACATATCGGCCGTCTCCTATGTCTAGAGGCTATAGGCTGCGACTAAGGACTTGGATTCGATTCTCAGGTCAAGACCAAAATTTGTTTTTCTAACAAAATTTCCATGGGACTGAATCTGAATGGGGGTTGATGTTAAGCAGGCAGTTGGTCGTAAAAACTAAGCCGAATGCTTTCTGCAACATCATTGCGCCGACCCCTCATTGAGGTAGGATAAGCGTAGATGGAAAGAGACGAGAAGAATATTCGTGGTCACAGTGTGGTAGATGAACTATAGAAATCCCATGGTACAGTGACGTTTTCAGGATACTATGTCGCCCACAAGCCTGGGTCAGATCCTGCCAGAGGTACATTCCCTTGGACTGCCCAAAAAGGCTGGCTAGACATTTTGGAAGAAAATAATTTATGATAGCCAATGGTCTACTCCAGTAACAGCGCGTCTCCAGCACGTGATCGTGATTTTGAAATCATTCAAAATTTATTCAATTATTTTTGCTGTCTCCCGCTGATAAAACAATGGACCATAGATAAAAATGTGTATCGAAACCATGTTTTGTGCAGATGTTTCGTGTAATGTTTTAGTGCAGGAGTCGCGGGTTAATAATCTATGAAAGCTAATAGTCTGGGTTTAAATTAAGGTGGGGTAAAATAACGGCTTTAATAACCTTGGATTTAAACTCAGGATTTACTAGTCCACAGCTCATATGCTACTTGAGAAAGAACTCTAATACAATACAAAGTAAATTGACAATCCAATGGATATGATGGATCATTAGTAAATACGGAAGCAAACTCAATAATATTTGAATGTTTTTGGAAACTTCGGTTATTGTCCTCGGAGTGTTTAATCTTGATTGTATGTTCGTGTGTTTGTTTATTTGAATGGTGAAAACACTAAACCAATTTCCGTGTCGACTGTAGACGCTTCATAATTTAGAAATCGTTGAATAAAATGGTATTTAGATTTTAGGGTTCCGATCTTCATTAGATAGGATGAAATTGAAGATAAGAATGATAATAATACATAATAATAATTATAAATGTCAGGTTATGTGTGGTTTGATAAAATAAAAGGGGCGAAAAATTCAGATTTTTTATATTGTAATATATTATTATACCATACTATAATTTTATTAATCCTATTTCACCAAATTATTTGAAGTTATTAATTAACAGAACTACGCCATGGCTCGCCTCCATGGTTTAGTGGCAGCATATATGGGCTGCGGACCGGGAAGTTCGATTCCCCGGTCAGGCAAAGCGAATTTTCTAATTTGATTTGCACGAGACTGGACCTACCTGAGAAGGGGTTGACGTCAGGCAGGCAGCTGTTCATAAAAACTAAGCCAAATCATTTACTACAACATGCTTGAAAAAGTATGTTGCGCCAACTCCATATTAAGGTGGGATTAGGGCAGGTACAAAAAAATATTTTAGAACATCGGGATGAAATATTATAATCTGTCTTAATTGAAATATCTTAATCTCCAAATTTTATAATACTAAATAGCTAAAGATACTGTATTTTAATCTGACACAAAGCTAGCCATATTCTGCGAAAATCGCTTGCCCAAAGCTCATAATTAAACCAAATATTCTCACTTCCCAGCCTAACCTAATTAAAATAGGCCATTCGTATTCGTTGTTCATTCGGTGTACATTTTTTGGCAAAGTTTCAATAATGCTGTTATGTTCCATTGAAATTAGCTGCTTTGAGTGAAAATTTGATAAATTATTTAATAATGGGCATTTTGAGTAATAACGGTCTTTATTGCTAAGTGGGATAAAGATATAAAGTAAAAAAACTGTAAAGTAAGTTTTCTTTTATCCGGGCACGGAAAAGTGGTACGGCACCTTATAGTAAGCGTAGTGCAGTCCAAGAAAACTAGCGACCACTGACAAACAGTGAATTCATCAGTGGTCGCCAGAATCATGCCGGCCTATTCATGCTTCTTCACACTCCGAATCCGAAGAGGGAAGAAGTAAATCGAGGGGCTTGTGACAAGACAGGCGGGTGACCGATGCAGACATAGGAATACCCCCAAACCCGTCCCAATCAACCATCAAGTCATGCCGCAAGCCCCTTGAAAGAACCGGAAGTATATTGGCTGATCCTGGAACGAGAATCACACACAGAGTGTGGATCACAATGGCAGGTTTTAGCACGTGTAAGGTGGTCGCCATCCGGTCGCATACGAATATCCTACCACCAGCGACAAGCACAATACACTTGATAATTAGATACATGTTAATTCATTTGTTTATGAAATTATATTTTTCTTACTGCCTGGCGTCATCCAGGTCTAGTGCTTGGATCAGCCTTCCTACTTAAACACTTCCCGTCCATTCATGAGCATCCTCCACAGTAAGACCATTGACTCTCATATCATCCTCTAAAACGTCCAGCTAGCGCTTTTTGGACCGTCCACGGGGACGCACCCGTGGTACGATCTGGTCCAGGCACCTACGACCAACGTACTCCTGTAGTTGAAATGATATTCTATTAAACAGATATTTAAAACCTGTGTAAACAAAGATTATTTATTATCATGACAAAAAACAACGGTTCAGATAAAATGAATTTTGTTACTTGCAAAAAATTATTAAAATATGCAAATATCGAGCAAAAATCCTTTCCAGGCCATCAATACACGTCATGCGTCAATTAAATTGCTGTTACGTTAAATCTCAAACGATTTTTGATTAACTAGTAGATCCAGGTTTGAATATAGCATGGATGGGTTGGTTTGGATTGCTTGATGCTTTTGCTTATTTGCACATAAAACGATTTTGTAATAGCTACCACGCACTGGGGGGCAAGAATGTTCCATATAAACCCAGCACGCATCTTGTGACATCATATGTTCGTCCAATCACAGTTAAACGACGTTTTTATGGAACATTCTAGGGAGACTGGTGGTTTTTGTTTTTCTTTTATAGGAGAGACTGGCAAACGAGCAGACGGGTCACCTGATGGTAAGTGATCTCCAACGCCCATAGACACCCAAGACATAAAAAGAATCATGGCTGCGTTGCTAACCTAAAAGGAGGGAGTAGAAGGGAAGGGAAAAGGGATTGGGAAAGGGAGGGGGTGAAATGGGCCACCGGAAATCTCACTCACCTAACGGAACGCGACAGCAAGCTGCCACTTTACATCGGTTTTCTGTGGTATCAAACCGGTAAAGCCGACCCATTCGTGTTGTAGACGTTACCGTCTACAACGTGGCTCTACCACTCAAGAACCGCGGCTTTTTATTTCCATTGACTGTAGACAAAGTCAAAACTCATGTTATGGTGACAAAAGTCACCCGTACGCGCTAGCTCAATCACCACTCGTAATGTGCGCGCATCTTCGTAATATAATTTTTTAGACAAAATTGTCTTTTTTGTGACTATTGTCAAATGTATGGAAATTTATCAAAAGCCACCCAGTTATTGCGTAACGTACGTGCATCTCCGTTTCCCTAAACAGAAGCTTGAGCAGGAAAATTTCTGATAATCGTAAATGTATTCGAGCTTTTTTTATTCGAGCACGGCAAAGTGACCACACAACACCTGATGGTAGGCGATGTGCGGTCAAAAAATACCAGCCACCACCTATAGACCTTGTCCATCGGTGGCCACCAGTATCATGCTGGTTTGTATAAATGCTTCTTCACACTCCGTTTGTAGGAGGGGGGAATACATATGCCGGCAAACTATTCCACAGCTTCACGGTACGGCAAAGGTAGGAGTTACTGAACTTCTTAGTTCTTGCTTACTGCGCACAGCAGCCCGAGCACGAAAACCTAATGTAAATGTAAATGTATTCTAGTTCGCTGCGCACTGATGACGTTTGGTTAATATTTCATACAAATTTCATAGACGCGCATCGAGTTCGAATACATTTACGGTTGTCAGAAATTTTCCTGCTCAGGCCGCTGATGACATTTGGTTAATATTTCATACAAATTTCGTAGTCGCGCATCGAGCTCGAATAAATTTACTATTGTCAGAACTTTTCCTGCTCGAGCCGCAGGACAAGAATAATAAAATAATGGCGGTGACAAAAGTCACCCATGCGCACTAACTCTCGCCGTAATATTAAGAGAAATTCGGCAACCGTACTTTGTATGGAATATGCTACATTAGTCAGCATCGTAACGGCTTCAATTCGCCTCGAATCGGATAGGCGGTGACAACCCGTGCCCAAGTTGATCCATAAAAGCTTGAAAAGTTGTGCAACACGAACGAAAAACCAGTTTATTTATATTTTTATATTGGCTATTTATACCGAGTGCCCTATTTGCTCATTTGCGTATAAAAACGGGGCCGCTTCTGTCACCCACTGACTCTACGGCCCACGTTTTATTAAAACTGCAAAAACGGTCCGTGGCAAACAAGGGTGAGGTTCAAATGATCGCTGTACAGCCGTGGCGCCGAGTAACGCTGTTTGAATAACTTTACGAAAACATGGTTGTTTGTCGATATATTTTCGCAAAGGGCTAGTACAAACGATGGTGGTAATGGTAATAATATTACATACATAGGAAAACTAAATCGTGCTGTAAAACAGCTTATTTTATCGTCCGACTTCCAAAAAGGAGGTCCTCAATTCGTCTGTATTTTTTTATGTATGTTACGCGATATTTCCGCCAAATGTGGACCGATTTTCAAAATTATTTTTGTGTTCGATAGAGCTTATTTCAAGGGTGGTGATATAAATTTGGTCACGATCGGATTTGAAGTCGGTCTGTTAATTTTTTAAACTTTTGATTATTTAAGCCATTGATTGTAAGTGGTCGCTAGTTTTTTGGACTGCACTACGCTTACCATGAGCGGCCTGAGCAGGAACATTTCTGACAACCGTAAATGTATTTCAGCTCGCTGCGCGTCTACGAAATTTGTATGCAATATTAACCAAACGTCATCAGTGCGCAGCGAACTCGAATAAATTGACATTTACATTAGTTTTTCGTGCTCGGGCTACTGGTGCATTGTAGTAACTTTGCTGTGCTCGGATAAAAAAAATATAAATATTAACTGTTTTTATTAGGAATTAATTCAGACCTAAGATTTTTTCCTTATTACGTAATACAAAATTTCATTTATAACCTAAGAGTGAACACTGAACGTACGCAAAATATTAAAAGGTTTTCCATAGATTTTACTTCAAATTAATCACGTGACTTCTTTAGTTTGCGGCTAGTGGTGTAACTCATACGGCGTAGATATATGTATTTTTATTACATAACATAAGCTCACGCCCGTATCCTCGAAGGGGTAGGCAGAGGCGCACTAGCGAACTAGACCACCCACATTTCGCCGAGCTTAGTTCCGTCCCAGATGTGATAGGGGGTGAGCCTATCGCCTTATCGGGCACAAATTCCAGACTCCGGGCTGATATGGAAAAATCCAATATCACTTTGCCTTTGGTCTTTCTTGCCTTCCTGCCCTTATACCTTAATGTGGGGTCAGCGCAACACACTGTTTTTACAAGCGTGTTGCGGAAAGGATCAGGCTTAATTTTTACGACCGGCTGCCTGCCTAATATCAACTCCCTTTGACGGCTCCAGTCTCATGCAAATTAAATTAGAAAATTCGAAAATGATAAATTTAATGTGGTTTCAAAGATTTCTTAACTTACAGTCAACAAACAATAGCAAAAAGACTGTGGCCGGAAAGTTAACAAGAAATCTATAGCCTTGAAAATTCGCGTATTTGCCAAGTCAGGTTTGACTTTATTTAATAAACAATAAGCCTCTTCGCCAGCCACAACACCCGTTACATTCACTAACTTCAGCGTACTTATAATTTGGCTATCCTTATGAATTACTGCTGATAAAATATAGTACCTATCTGATAATGATATATCAGCAGCCCGAGCAGGAAAATTTCTGACAACCGTAAATGTATTCGTGCTCGATGCGCGTTAATGAAATTTGTATGAAATGTTAATCAAATGTCATCAGTGCGCAGCGAGTTTACATTTACATTAGTTTTTCGTGGTCGGTCGGTTCGCCATGACTGTCTGTCTGTCTGACTGCGGATTAGCTCAGAGACTATTAGTACTAGAAAGCTATAATTTGGCATGGGTATACATATCAAACACACCGACAAAATGATGAAATAAAATCGTGAAAAAATATGTTTTTAGGGTACCTCCTCTATATGTAAACTGGGGGATAATTTTTTCCCCCGATTATCCCAGCATGCTCTTGGTCGTTTTTTTTAATAATTTGTATTTTATTTTATCTATTTGGACTGCGTGGCACTAAGCGTGCTTCTATTTCGACAATGTAATCGAAAATCATTCGAGATATGGCTTTGTTTCGTTAACCCTTTCTATGAACAATAATAATAATTAAAATACCTTAATTAAAGCTACTAACTTAGCTTTTCTCTCTGGATTTTCACGTTTCGGGAAAGTCTTTCTTGTTGATATTTCTTAGAATTTCATATAATGAAGTTTAACAAGGACGTTCAACGCCTACATGGAATAATAATATGGTTAGTCACTGAATTAAATTATCTTCTACATCTAAAATAGCTACGTCGTCTAGGTTTTGCCTTTTAACTACATATTATGAGAATTTAAATTGTTTTGTTTAGTTAAAATATTTGACATAATATTAAACTTTATAACTTTCACGTGAATAATCTACTCGCTTGGCAATTTTTACAAAAACATTACTAATTTTTCGGGGTCATCATCATCATAAACAGCCATAGGACGTCCACTGCTGGACATAGGCCTCCCCCAAAAATTTCCAGATTGACCTGTTGGAAGCGGCCTGCATCCAGCGATAGTTTAGCGATATTTTCGGGGTAATCGGATAAAAATACATAAAAAAGACAAAACATTCATTCATTACATTCCCTATTTTTTCGTGGCTGTGTTAAGTAGGTGGGGACTGACGAGATAAAGTATAATATGATATAAAAGAAGGAAACAAACCCAACAATCACACATAGAGTAATTTTCCCACACTAGATATAATGTGTATTGTAGGTCTCAGGGGGGCTACCATAACCTCTTATAGTATTATTATAATTTTACTTGTACCGATTCCCATACAGAACTAACGAAGTAAGATTATAATAATACTGCTATAATAGGTGGTGGTAACACTGCAGAAACTACGAGACACTTTCGGTCGCAGAAAACCCAAAACCAAAATAAATATTTGTGGATCACACAAACATTTCTCTCGGTGCGGGAATCAACCCGCGGCCTCTCGCTTCACAGCCGGCTACTCATGGCTTTAGGTAAAAAGATAATTGTTCGTTAACTTTACTTTATTTTAGTGTAATATATTTATTATCATGCCACAAAACACATTGTTTTTAGATTGTTGATTTTTTGGACTAAAATACATACATACATACATAAGCTCACGCCTGTATCCCCGAAGGGGTAGGCAGAGGCGCACTAGCGAACTAGAACACCCACATTTCGCCGAGCTTAGTTCAGTCCCAGATGTGATAGGGGGCGAGCCTATCGCCATATCGGGCACAAATTTTGGACTAAAATGTATGAGAGCTTAATGTCTTTTCTCTCCGATGAAGCTAAATATACGTTTGAAACCCCTACCTTTACCTTTGTACACTGGCAACACCAATTCTTCTTCTTCTTAAAAATAATGGCTTCCACGTATATGCGATGATCTAGCCAATGTCAAGGTAAATAGAGCTATTACGTTTTGGTAGAGCCACGCTGTAGACAGGAACAGCTACAGCACGAATGGGCCGGCTCGACCGGTTAGATACCCCTGTCTCACAGAAAATCGACGTAAAGTGGCAGCTTGCTGTCGCGTTTCGTTCGGTGAGTGAGATTTCCGGTGGCCCATTTCCCCACTCCCTTTCCCAATTCCTTTCCCCTCCCCTTCCATTCTCTCCTTTTAGGTTGGCAACGCACCCATGATTCTTTTTGTATCTTGATTTCTATGGGCGGTGGAGATCACTTACCATCAGGTGACCCATATGCTCGTTTGCCAATGTCTGCTATAAAAAAAAAATACATTTTCACAATGACCATGAGACCCAGGTGTGGATGATCTCTAGGCCCTGCTGGGATTATGGCGGTAATTCCTTCCAATCCAGTGCCCCTCAGATGACCTTCACTCAGCGAATCGACCGAACAAAACCAGCCAACGCACCAAGCAAAACTCATCGAAGATCACCGGTTATAAAGTTTCCACGTTAAACTGTAAATCTTCACTGAAGTTTGATGCATTAAACCACAACACTTAAAACCAACAAACACAGCTCTTGAGAATAATATGGAATAATTTTAACAAGCGACGCCCACCCTGTCAGACTTCCCGTAAAATCTCGACAAGACCAATTCATCCACACATTTGTTGATTAAAATGTAACATAGTGTGTGGGATACCTTGTGTACCGCTGTAATATTTCAGCTTTCAATTTGCATTCACATTAATGATGCATGTGAATATAGAATGACGTGGCTAACATGCAAATGATGTTTAATTAACTGCTGAGGATCTGTGAGTAACCAGTAATTTACTCGCAGCAATATTTATATTGTAAACTAGGCACTATTATCGTTCTTTTTCACTACCTCGATGGCGTATTTATTTTACGTGCGCGGCACGACTGCCTTCCTGAGGTACCGGGTTCGATCCCCGGGTCGGGCAAAGTGATATTGGATTTTTCCATATCGGCCCGGAGACTGGAGTATGTGCCCGATATGGCGATAGGCTCGCCCCCTATCATACCTGGGACAGCAATCAGCTCTAATTCGCCTCCGCCTACCGCTTCGGGGATACTGGTGTGAGTTTATATATATTTCAATGGTTACCTAACAGATCGCTTTTCGCGATAAAGCCTTCATTTGGGGCACATGTAATTACAATATATTTTTTAAACTATTTTCTATCTATACTATGTGTCTACATATTAAAATGTTTCTCTGTCTATCAGTCTTTCGCATACGTTGAATGAGTCTATAAATAACCTAAGCTTAAGTGACATGCAAAGCCTACATTTTGAATCTGTTTTTTTATTGCAGAGGCTGGCAAATGACTAATAGATACTCTAAAATACAAAAAGAATCAAGGGTGCGTTGCCAACCAAAAAGGAGGGGAATAGGTATTGAGAATTGAGTCACTGGAGTCATTGGAAATCTCACTCACCGAACGAAATGCAGCAGTGAAGTGCCAATTTACGTCGGTTTTCTGTGACACGGTAGAACAAACCGGTCGAGATGGGCCATTCGTGCTGTAGACATAACTAACGCCGTGGCTCAACCACTCGAACTGGTAACCCGTTGAAATAATTACCACTAGTAACACACATAATTACACACTTACCACTTCAACACTAACACCTCATTCTCTTTATGTTTTATTTATTACACCTGCCTTAATCTCTGCACCACCCAAAGTTGGGCGGGTAGACAATGCCTCGGGCATTAAGTCCGCCTGTACATAGCTTATGTATAAAGTGTATAAATATAAAATATATATAAATGCGAAAATAACTCTTCTTTATAATATAGTCACTGTAAGCGATACGGCTCGAAGACTCGAAGTCCGGGCGTATTTGTCGTCTTTCGTCTTTTTCTTTCGTAGGTACAAAGATTAATATTATTATTATGTTATACATCTTGATTTTACGCAAGCTAAAATCGTCTTCTACTACTGCGGATATTACATAACCTAACGATTACAAGAAGCTTTAGAAGCCAAGAGGCCAGGTCATACAAATAACTTATAGGCCATAAAAATATTTCTACCAATGCCTAAGTCTATTAAACGATCGAATGCTCTATAAAGGGCTTTCAAACTATCTTTAATGGAGTGTAATGCCGAAATTTATTACCTGTACACGCTAGGCAGTAACCTAGTACTAGAAAGGTAGACAAATAACTAACCGATTATGATCTATCCTTATTGTATTTCGCCTGATAGTCTAGTAATAACGTATTTAAACTAATCGCGAGGTCTTAGGTTCAAAGCCTAGGTTTTTTATCCGGGCACGGCAAATTGACTACACTGCATCTGATGGTAAGCGTACAGCAGCCAAAAAAAACTAGCGACCACTGACAAACAATATGTTTATCGTTAGTCGCCGGACTCATGCCGGTTGTGCATGCTGGTTGTGCTGCTGCATAACCCTTAAAGGGTACAGGCGTATATCTCTCAGCCTGTCGCCGTCCACTGATGGACGTAGGCCTCCCCAAGTAAGCGCCAACCTCATTCGCTGCCTGCCACCTTTCCCAAGTGGTCGGTCCATCGTGCAGCAGGACGTCCACTACGTCTACCTAAACGCCGTCTCCACTCCAGCACGTGTCTGCTCCATCGACCGTCTGTCCGTCTGCAGACATGATCAATCCACTTCCACTTCAGCGTGCTAATTCTGCGAGCAATATCAACCACTTAGATTCTCTGGATGACTCCATTTCGAATTCTACCCACCAGAGTAACGCCAAGTAGGTATTACTCGGTCGAGGATTATATCGACGAAATTATATTATTACTATGTTTAACCTACTAGAGATACATAATAATGATGATATACCTCTATAACTACAATACTGGTAATCAGCGTAAAATGGTAAATAGGCACGCATGCGATATACCTGCTGGATTCAATAGGGACCTATTCGGAAAAACATTTCAAAGCAATATCGAATTTCGACAGATTTCGATTGAGTACGTACCTACGGATTTTATAACGATGTAAAAGCATTAATAAAACAAAAAATGTAGTCTGGAATATTTTACTTTCGTTAATCGCTGAATATTTTTCCCATTTAACACGTCTACATCTAAATACCAATTTACACCTTCTATATAAATATTATGGCGGAACTATTTTAGTAGTTGTCGCGTGTGGAAATTAATAGATCACGTTTCGAGGTGTGATGCTTAGTATTAGATTCAACTCAGGCAGCCAACCTCAGACAGCCTCAGTGGCGCAGCGGGCGAACAGCCGGCTGTGAAACGAGAGGCCCGCGGGTTCGATCTCCGCACCGAGACAAATATTTGTGTAGCCCACGCCCAGCGAACTAGAACACCCACAATTCGCCGAGCTTAGATCCGTCCCAGATGTGATAGGGGGCGAGCCTATCGCCATATCGGGCACAAATTCCAGACTCCGGGCTGATATGGAAAAATCCAATATCACTTTGCCCGACCCGGGGATCGAACCCGAGACCTCAGAACCGTAGTCGTACCGAAATACCACCACGCCACCGAGGCGAGCCAAAATCGTCTTCTACTACTGCGGATATTACATAACCTAACGATTACAAGAAGCTTTAGAAGCCAAGAGGCCAGGTCATACAAATAACTTATAGGCCATAAAAATATTTCTACCAATGCCTAAGTCTATTAAACGATCGAATGCTCTATAAAGGGCTTTCAAACTATCTTTAATGGAGTGTAATGCCGAAATTTATTACCTGTACACGCTAGGCAGTAACCTAGTACTAGAAAGGTAGACAAATAACTAACCGATTATGATCTATCCTTATTGTATTTCGCCTGATAGTCTAGTAATAACGTATTTAAACTAATCGCGAGGTCTTAGGTTCAAAGCCTAGGTTTTTTATCCGGGCACGGCAAATTGACTACACTGCATCTGATGGTAAGCGTACAGCAGCCAAAAAAAACTAGCGACCACTGACAAACAATATGTTTATCGTTAGTCGCCGGACTCATGCCGGTTGTGCATGCTGGTTGTGCTGCTGCATAACCCTTAAAGGGTACAGGCGTATATCTCTCAGCCTGTCGCCGTCCACTGATGGACGTAGGCCTCCCCAAGTAAGCGCCAACCTCATTCGCTGCCTGCCACCTTTCCCAAGTGGTCGGTCCATCGTGCAGCAGGACGTCCACTACGTCTACCTAAACGCCGTCTCCACTCCAGCACGTGTCTGCTCCATCGACCGTCTGTCCGTCTGCAGACATGATCAATCCACTTCCACTTCAGCGTGCTAATTCTGCGAGCAATATCAACCACTTAGATTCTCTGGATGACTCCATTTCGAATTCTACCCACCAGAGTAACGCCAAGTAGGTATTACTCGGTCGAAGATTATATCGACGAAATTATATTATTACTATGTTTAACCTACTAGAGATACATAATAATGATGATATACCTCTATAACTACAATACTGGTAATCAGCGTAAAATGGTAAATAGGCACGCATGCGATATACCTGCTGGATTCAATAGGGACCTATTCGGAAAAACATTTCAAAGCAATATCGAATTTCGACAGATTTCGATTGAGTACGTACCTACGGATTTTATAACGATGTAAAAGCATTAATAAAACAAAAAATGTAGTCTGGAATATTTTACTTTCGTTAATCGCTGAATATTTTTCCCATTTAACACGTCTACATCTAAATACCAATTTACACCTTCTATATAAATATTATGGCGGAACTATTTTAGTAGTTGTCGCGTGTGGAAATTAATAGATCACGTTTCGAGGTGTGATGCTTAGTATTAGATTCAACTCAGGCAGCCAACCTCAGACAGCCTCAGTGGCGCAGCGGGCGAACAGCCGGCTGTGAAACGAGAGGCCCGCGGGTGCGATCCCCGCACCGAGACAAATATTTGTGTAGCCCACAGATATATGTTTCGGGTCAGGGTGTTATGACACCGAAAGTCTCTCGTGATTCCTGATTCCCATGACACAAGACTCGATCTTATTGCGGGTCAGGACTATGAGTGTAACTGTTGCTGCTTTTCGTCCCAGGCTGAGCTCACTTCGGGGGTCTGTTGGGCCGTGTTCTCCGGACTGTTCGTTTGCTAGTCTTTGCTACAATAAAATGTAGATTCCCACAACTCACATTTAAAGTATCTTATTATGTACACAACAATATCCTTGTTTAATAATTAATATTACAGCCAGTTTAATTACTAATAATACTAACTGTGATATCGAGTGTGACAAGTACAGTGCAGTGCTTTGTTATTCAAAGTACGGGTGGTGCTGCTACTGTTCATGGACAGTCGTATACCATCAGTCTAGTGGCTTGAGCATTTCATCAGATTGCAATAAACACATATTGGAATATAGTTCACAATGCTTTTTTCAAGCCAATAGCCTCACAATGGAGAATGCTCAAGACCGGGCGAAGTGGAAGCGTTTAAGTAGGAAGGCAGACCCTGGCAGAAGGCCGGGATAACGTCAGACAGAAGAAAGAAAAAGTCCAAAATGCTTATCTCGTATTGATGAACAAACGAAATTAGAAACAAATGAAAGATTAACTTATAAAGTTACAACCACCGACCGGGTTGATACCAACGAAAATGCCCCCAAAATAGTGTCAAATCAGGACAATCCAATTGGGAAATAAATTTACCCAATTTGTAACCAATTGGATTTCAGCACGATACGATTACGAGCGTCCAAATCTTACTGAACACTTTTATTCAAATTTCTATTGCGAATAATTCTGAATTGAATGAAGATTTTCGCGGGATCTACTTTGATTTTGTTATTTGCACACTCCGGACTCGGATGGAGGGGAGGCTTCCTCAAATTTTATTGAGTCTTTTCAATATTAACAAGATTTCAATTGGATATGCTAGGTAAACATATCGAGATGATACTTTTACTCATTTTTGTCTTTGAGCTGTCGTGGGGAACTTATATGAAGAATTGGCTGGTAATACCAGTGCGATATTTTATTTCCACCTGCCCTTATCCCAGTCTAATGTGGGCGTGACGCAACAACAACCAGCTGCTGCTTTGTGTTAGCAAATAAAACGGTACAAGTAAAATTATAATAATACTGTTATAAGAATTTGTAGTAACCCCCCTGTACAGTACAAGAATTTCCTCTCTACAATACATAATAGCTCACTTCAGAATGCTTAGCAGGATCTCAACTACCCCAAGTAAAAGAAAGCACAGAGGAAATTTTAACAATTCCTTTTGTTATCAGAGCGAGAGCGGAATTAACGTGGACTACGTGACTTGGTATACGATAGCGGCGTTAGACATATTTTAGCGTCAGTCCATGTATTTGTGGCCAGTAACATTTGTAACTGATCGCGCGGATAACTTTATTTATAAGGGAGGTCTGAATGGTTCATTCAGTTTTGTTACGCGTGGAAAGTGTTCTATTAGTTACTCGTTGGGACAAGTGAGTAGTATTCAAGGTAATTCACTAACTTTAGACTAGATTCTCGGAACTGTTTCGATGTTGGTTGGAGTGCACTGTATATGAAGCGACTTAATGAACCCTTGGTAAGAAATAAAAGTAAAACATGATATTTTTTTATTATACCATAAAACTGCCCTGCCTCGGTGGCCTAGCTGAATTTCGGTACGGCTAACATCCTGAGGTCTCGGGATCGATCCCTGGGTTAGGAAAGTGATATGAGATTTTTCCATGTCAGCCCGATATGGCGATAGGCTCGCCCCAAAGGAACTAAACTCGGCGAAATGTGGGTTTTCTAGTTCGCTAGTGCGCCTCTGTCTACTGCTTCGGGGATACCGTCGTGCTTATGTTATGTATGTTTTCTATATAACAACAACTCGCACATCTGCAGTTCGAGAAGGAATATTTTTGACAATCAAAACTTTTTTTATCCGAGCACGGCAAAGTGACTACACTACACCTGATAATAAGCGCAGGGCAGACCAAAAATTCCAGAATAATTTCGGCTTACATTAATGTTTCTTCACAGTTCGCTTATAAGACCCAATATAATAGGAGAGAGAGAGAGAGAGTAAGTCGGCAAACTATTCCACAACTGTAACACTGCGCACTGCGATTTGGTTAAAATTTCATACAAATGTCATAAACGCGCATCCAGCTCTATTCGAATTCGATTTTCAAAAGCAAAGAGATTTAATATTACTAACTATAGAGGGGCTATAAGTCGCTGGATGCAGGCCGCTTCCAACAGGTCGATCTGGAAATCTTTGGGGGAGGCCTATGTTCAGCAGTGGACGTCCTATGGCTGATGATGATGATGATGATGATGATAGAGGGGCTATCAAGCAAGTTTCTGTACAAAAAATTGATCTCAAACTTCAGTACCGCCATCGACCACTTACAATGCGAGGGCGATTATTACCCATTTACACCCTAAAATGTTTTATGAATGGTTAAGAATCACGTAAGATAAGTTTTTTCTCTCAATATTATTACGCTGGCCGGCCTGGGGCGCGCATATTTCAATTAAACTGAGCGACTTATGACCACTAGGTCATAACTTTTCGATCACAAGTTTTGTGCTGTTGTCCCGTCTATATACTGTTGAATGTCTTTGGTCACAAGTATTCTTGCTCGCTGTACCTACTAATTGTCGCAAAAACGTATTTTTTAAATAGTCACGGGCGGCTCGGCCTCCGGTGGCCCATACGCTTATGGAACATATATATGTGCCGCCTCTGACGGGTTAAATTCAAAAAGAGTTATATTCATTTTTGTTACCTGAATTTGCCTCCAACCCGTACTAGACAATGTGTTTTTAACTGCAGAATAACAAGGAAGATACAAAAACTGTACACAGAAGCTCTTAGAACAAAATTGCGATCTGATGTTTTCATTTTCATATACTTTTTATTACTTTTTCCGTTTATAATCCAGCTTGGGCCGGCTTAAAAAGCCGGGCCATGTAGCTTTTAGCTCGGATACAGCTGAAAATATTAAAGCGGTTTCTTTGATTTTGATGATGTATTAACATTTTCAAAATCTATTACTAACTAGTTAAGATTTGTTTGATTAGTGTTAATACACTTTCTTGAACGTTTGTTAACGCCTTGATCTAGTGGCAGCGGATATAAGCTATGACTTGGAAGGTCATGTATTCGAATCCCAGGACAGGTTCTAAGTCGATTTTCCCGGGACTTACTCTCTACGTATCTCATAAAAATTCCATTCAACCAAATATACTCGGCTTATAATTTTCATAAAAGAACTTTTATACCAAAGAGGTAATTCAGAACGCTTTGACGTCAACTCTGTCGCGTAGACACCGACATAGTTTATGTTTAATACAGGGCAGATATGAATATTTGCGTATTTACCTTCTCGTGTTAAGGCTGCGACATAGTCCGAACATAAGCGATAATACGGGTATAAATGGGGTAACTCAGAACGGGTATAAAGTTTATAGGTCACATGAAACGAGACATGGGAGACGAAAGTATTAATATAAAACTACGGACGATGAGATGAAATGAAACAAAATATTTTTTGTATATTTTTTATTGAGACCGTTTTATAGACTTACAGAACTTTTTGCTATATGGGGTAACTGAGAACATAAATTTGTAGAAAAATATTCTTGGAATTCGCAAGCCAGATATGATGTTTATTCTACGTGTTTTGGAGGAAGGAGCGAAAATCTGACATTAGCCAAACTTTACACATACATACATACACTCTCACAGTTTAAAATAAACAAGAAACAAAATATCTCAAATGTGTATTTTACTGGCTGCCTCGGTGGCGTGGTGGTATTTCGGTACGACTACGGCTCTGAGGTCTCGGGTTCGTTCCCCGGGTCGGGCAAAGTGATATTGGATTTTTCCATATCAGTCCGGAGTCTGGAATTTGTGCCCGATATGGCGATAGGCTCGCCTATCACATCTGGGACGGAACTAAGCTCGACGAAATGTGGGTGTTCTAGTCTGCTAGTGCGCCTCTGCCTACCCCTTCGGGGATACAGGCGTGAGCTTATGTATGTATTTATGTATGTGTATTTTACTTAAGAATAAGATCGCAGAATAAAGTATGGATATTGTACTTTAAAATTATACTATACAAAAATCAAACGAACTTAGACTCAACTCCTGAATTATAATACGCTTACCACGGACGTAAAAAAAAGATGGACTGAGCGCTAGGAACATTGAAAGTGAAGCAGGGTTTTCGGCTCATTCGATCAGTCGCCGCCATTACGTGTTGATACATCAGAAATAGAAGCATACCGATCTTCTTTATTAATAGTAGGTACTACTGAGGTAATTTAAATGGGGTAAACATCACACATACCAAAATGGTGTACGGAAAGGTGTAAGGAGGAAATATTGTTACAGAGTTATGCTCTTCTATCAAGTTTCAAGGGTTCACGGTAAACAGCTTTAGGGCGGGGTAATCTCAAATAGGGTTATAACTAAAGTATATTGCACGGGACGTTATAATGTGATTTAGATGTTAGTTGTATAAGGGCAACTTGCAGTGCTTAGATCTTGATTTAAATTTACGAATGAGTACATCTCATCGAGTTTAGGACTATTAAATTTACGGATGAGATGTAAGTTGAATCGAGCTGGGTACTAACTGTAGATTAGTAATAGATTAGCAAGTCGCCTAAATGTTTTTAAAACTCGAATAACATTAAGTGGTCAGCTATCAGTGTATACTAATAACTTAAGAGTTAAGAAAAATTAAAGGCGTATCTAGATGGATAATAAAATTATTTCCCCCATACTTTTTAAAACGATGGAAAATTTATCTCCGTAGAGTTAATGATCATAATTATTCTATTTGCTGTTACCTTGACATTGCTGATAAACTTTTGGAAAATAGAATAGAATAGAATAAAATAGAATAGAATAAAATATAATAGAATAGAATAGAATAGAATCTCTGTTGGGTTTCGTCTGGTGATTTTCCTAATTTCTATTGTTTTCCTAAGGTTGGTCACCTACCTATAATAATGTAAATGTCAATAATATGTGTAATTAAAATTAAATATGATATGGATTATAATCTGAAATAAAGTTGATAATAAAAAAAAAAACTATTTTGGTACCGTCTATGCGATGAAGATCGCTTACATCTGACAACCCTACTCTACTCGTTTGCCGGTCTGTGAAATAAAACTTATAGCTTAAATGTTTCATATGTCCCCTCAATCTACGTATAAAGATCTCACTCTATTCCCTCTGGGAAAAGGCAGTTTAGTTCCTTTACTTACATTAAAAAGTCCCTTAACACTTCGCTAATGACGATGATTGAGAGCTCCCTTCGTTTCAATGATGATGTGAGCTTGAATACAGCTGCCATCACCTTTGAGATTGCATCGATGGATGATTTTCCGCGTCCTTTTATGCTTACCCCTAATGAACGATCTGCATTTGATGTATGAAAACGCTCGCATTAAAAATCTGTAGCTTTTAGATTCTATTTGTAATAAGTTTTATTTTGATCAGGTTTTGTGATATTTATACAGGGACTATTAAATTACATAAGCTCACTACAACTTACATCCACATTTCGCCGAGCTTATTCCGTCCCAGATGTGATATGGGGCGAGCCTATCGCCATATCGGGCACAAATACCAGACTCCGGGCTGATATGGGAAAATCCAATATCACTTTTCCCGACCCGGGGATCGATCCCGAGGCCTCAAGACGGTACATATAAGTAGATATATACGCTCGCACCTGTATCCCCAAGATAAAAATAACCCAGAGAACTAGATCATCCACATCTGACCGAGCTTATTATACGGCACGAGCTTATGCCCATACCGGGTACAAATTCCAACCTATTTATTTTCAAATAAAAATTGCCCTTATCAAAATTCCTATAAAATTGGGATTGTCTAACCTAAAATTTGACAGGTCTTGAAGGTTCTCAGGCTAACTACGCTTCCACCAACATTCATCACCGTCAGCATCATCATCAGCCACAGGACGTCCACTGCTGGACATAGGCCTCCTCCAAAGATTTCCAGATGGACCTATTGGAAGCGGCCTGCATCCAGTGACTTCCTGCGACCTTTATCAGGTCGTCTGTCCACTTATCAGGTGGACGTACAATGCTGCGCTTGCCGGTACGTTGTCTCCACTCGAGAACTTTTTTTCCCCATCGGCTATCGGTTCTACGAGCTATGTTCCCTGCCTACTGCCACCTCAGCTTGCTAATCAGCTGGGCTATATCAGTGAGTTTCCACCAACATTAAGGCGGTTAAAATAAAACTGCGAAAGTAAGTGTTGCCTAAGGTGCAAACTAGAATTATATATACAAGCCTATGTGATTAAGTTTAAAATTAAACAAATGTCAAGTAGCATAATGAAGAAAACAAACATCCAAACATGTCCAAAACTTTAGTGGAACAGGTAAACAAACAAGCCTCGCCGCACAACAATTGAAACGGCCTCCTAAACGCTGGTGCTCGTTTGGGCCCCTTTACCCCATTTTCGCCTTCGCCTTAATACGCAAAGTGATACCCACAGTATTTCCGAGGAAAGCCTCCGCCATCTGCGCAGTCCCCCTCAATTATTCAAAGAATCTTTCTCTTACATTTTGAGTAATGAAATTTTAATCATTTCTGCCTTAAGTCAGCACTTATACAGCTACAGGTACTGATTAATTTTTTACATCTTCGTCTGTTTTGGGCTTCGTGTTATCGCCCTGTTTTCCAAGGTCAAAATAATTTGGACGATTATTACATTTCATCACTTTGAGATTGAAAATAGTCTTAATAAACTACGATGTATTTAAAATTTGAACAATTGCCCTAAGCCAGTTATGCTATCCACTACGATATCGTGACATCAGTCGTTTGTTTCCTATTTTTTTAAACCGTGCTTAACTTAATCAGTGTTTTTCTGAACCAGGTCAGGAATAAATTATTATAATGATAAAGTTAAGCATCGCAGTACCAATAATTTAAGAAAAATACCTTATTTACAACAGATTCGCACTCACCGAAGAAACAGCGAATCACTTTGCGTCGACTTTCTATAAGATATATATATCAATCCCTTACCATCGACTAAACAACAGACATTTTGCGTATACAATGTAGCTTCCAATTCGAATCGAATACCGGTAACGTAACAATAAAAATCAAAGCTATAGCGTCATTAGGCACGATGCTTCCACGACAGAAATCTCAGCGAACTTGCATTGAACATTATCCAACTTCATCTCGTTTTGTTTCCCTTCGCTCTGCTCTAGTTTCGTATGTTAAACGTTTGACAATTACTTTCCATTTTATTTACTTTGCATTTTTCTATAAACTGACATTGGGTGTCCAATTCGGTACCAGCCCGGAGTCTGGATTTTGTGCCCGATATGCATTAGGCACGATTCTTCCACGACAGAAATCTCAGCGAACTTGCATTGAACATTATCCAACTTCATCTGGTTTTGTTTCTCTTCGCTCCGCTCTACTTTCGTATGTTCGACGTTTGACAATTACTTTCCATTTTATTTACTTTGCATTTTTTATAAAGCGATATTGGGTTTTCAATTCAGTAGCCTGGACTCTGGATTTTGTGCCCGCTATGGCGATAGGCTCGCCCCCTTTCCCATCTGGGACGGAAATAAGCTCAATGAAATAAGGGTGTTCTTGTTCGCTAGTCTAGCCTGCTGTACCGTCCCCTGCGAGGACATAGGCATGAGCTTATGAATGTATGTATTTTTCCATTGCTTATGTTAAAAAGGTGATGTTGAAGTTTGAAATTTGGATAGTTGTTATGTTTGTTTACGAAATGTCAATGCTGGCTAATTTAACAATGCAAGATATTAAATGACCAATTAATTTACTTGATTCATTTAGCTTACATGGTGTAGTAGCCGGCTGTAAAACGAGGGATTTCGAAATCGATTCCCTTATCGAGACAAATGTTTGTGACCTTACAAATGTTTGTTTCGGACCTGGTTGTTATAAGACCGAAAATCTCTTATAGTATTTGATACCCACGACACAAATCTCATGTATTAATGTGGGGTCAGACCTATGTGTATGACTGGTGGGTGTTATTTATTTATATAACGTGAATGTTCATCTGAGATCACCAAATATAGTTTTGAAATACTTCTTAAAGCTGATAAAATCATTGGTATGGTAACTTCACGGACGTAAAAAAAAGCGGGACGGAGCCCTAGCAACATTGAAAGTTGAGCAGGGTTTTCTTTTTATTTACGTCCGTCGGTAACTTATATTTTTTCTTATCTCTCGAGGATTCCCTGGGTGTGCTTCCCTCGTGGGTTGAAACGTGATATTGGCAATAAAACAAAGTCCTAAAAAAATTATAAAAACTTCCCGCATTACAATTTTTGAACTGAATCAAAGCTAAAGTACCAGATCATATTACGTGCATAGATACACTACAATAAATTAAAGACGATGGCGCTCATTGTCCATACGCTCACTGCCCCTCCTATAAGGCAGGATCAACTCTGGAAATGCAAAACTATCTTCATCCCATATCGAAATTAATTAAATAGAAAAAAAGAGTCGTTGGAAATAAGTTTTCCAATTCCTGACTTAGAGACGTCTGATGCATCGCCCGCTGATACTTTAATTAATTGTTGACTTTGATTCATCGAATTTTAAAAAGAATCCACTGTAGAAAACACAACCGTTAATGTATGACCCGCCGAATGTTCATAAACTTAGCCTTATGTCGTTTAAAGCCGCCTTATCTGTAAAATTGTATGGCGAAAATCAATGTAAGAAGCCCTTAAAGTTGAGTAGCGTTTGACCAATCGGGCGTTAAAGTTTATAGAATAAAAAGTGTCTACTGCTCGACCACAATACATTTTTCCTTTATATTTGCCCTTATCCCATTGTAATGTGGGGTTAGCGCAATGCCATTTTTTAAGTATTTTTCAAAAAGTATTTGGCTTCTTTTTACATCTGGTTGCCTGGATGTCAACTCCTCTCCATGGAATGATCTGGTATACCCCCTCGAATACAATACAATTCAAAGAGAAAAAAAATATTGTAGACTTTTTGCAAACTAAAAAATGTAAATAAAACTATTTTTACGGATTTTATCACGATTTGGTTTTAATTTTTATTCCCGACGTTTCGAAGGCTTTGCAGTCTTCGTGGTCACGGGTTGGACTGAGATGTCATTTGTCCAAGAATGTTAGTGTTACAAAATCTACCTTCATTTTAAAATTATACTATCAGTATGTAAAATTCAGAAAATCAGTTTATGTTTTTTTTTATAATAAATCAGATCTACGAAATTTAATAGACTATTATCTTGGTAAACATTGTATTGAAGTCCTTGAAAAATTATATAAACAGCAATTTACTTTGATTCTAAGATTAAACTTTGTACATCTCACTATCTTTAAATATTCTACTATTTTCAGTCTTATGTAATGGTCATAAAAACCTAAATGTGTGTGGCATTGAAGTTAAATTCTCTGAATTATCTTTTTAAGTAAATATATTTAATCCTTCCATGTATTATTAAGATTGTATGCATTTATTTTTCGACCGACTCCCAAAGAGGAGAAGGTCCTCAATTCGTCTGTGTTTTTTATGTATGTTACGCGATATCTCCGCCAAATGTGGACCGATTTTCACAATTCTGTTTGTGTTCGATAGAGCTTATTTCAAGGGTGGTCCCATATAAAGGTCACGATCGGATTTGAAGTCGGTCTGTTAAGTTTTTAAACTTGTGATTATTAGTACATGAAGTTGACTTAGTATAAAATAATTCAGAATCATAGAAAGATTGAAATATGATTAGAAATAACCAAAGGTCCTGGGTTCGATAACTTAGGTCGGGTGTTTTTTAATACACGTTACTCGAGACCGAATACCCCAGATGGGTTTGAAGTTAAGCAGGCAGCCGTTAAAATCAAGCCAAAATCTTTTTGCAACATGCTTGAAAAAGGAAGTGTATTACATCGACCCCACATAAAGTTTGGATATTTGGCAAGTGAAAAGAAGGAATTAAAAATCTAAATATTTTACCACGAACGTAAAAAAAGATGGACGGAGCGCTAGGAACTTTGAAAATGAGGCAGGATTTTCGGCTTATTCGATTAGTCCCCGCCATTACGTGTCGATCGAATGGGCCGAAAATCCTGCTTCACTTTCAATGTTGCTAGCGCTCCGTCCATCTTTTGTTTACGTCCATGCCTTTTTATCATCATCATCATCATCATCATCATCAGCCATAGGACGTCCACTGCTGAACATAGGCCTCCCCCAAAGATTTCCAGGTCGACCTGTTGGAAGCGGCCTCTACTTTATATTTATTCGCTAAGGGTACTTTTACATTGTCATCAAATTTAATTGCCCAACACTGTTTAATAAACAAGGAAATTAAGTTAAGAAAATCTTGCATAAAGAGTACGTTTTATGGAGCAGGAGCTCTTAAACTTAACTGTTGTGTGATAATGCTTCTGTCTCTTTCTCTCTTGAGAATTGGCAGATGGGTGTCAGACTGGAGATATAATTGTGAATTGAAGCGGCTTGAGCGTGCTACAAGTCGAATAGTAGGCGTAGTTGATTGTATGTTTATGTAAGTTAATAAGTCAAATTGGTACTGATTCTAAATATTAGACTGCCTCGGTGGCGTAGTTGTATTTCGGTATGACTACCGTTGTTTCGTCTTGAGGTCTCGGGTTCGATCCCCGGGTCGGGCAAAGTGATATTGGATTTTCCATATCAGCCCGGAGTCTGGAATTTGTGCCCGATATGGCGATAGGCTCGCCCCCTATCACATCTGGGACGGAACTAAGCTCGGCGAAATGTGGGTGTTCTGGTTCGCTAGTGCACCTCTGCCTTCCTCTTCGGGGATACAGGCGTGAGCTTATGTATGTGTTCTAAATATTAATTTCTCAAATCTACACTTCCAAGAGAGCTTTGAAAATACTAAATTTTCTTCTCTAAAATAAATTAAATAGTGACGGGTGGCTCGGCCACCGGTGGCTGAGACGCTTATGTAACACAAAATATATATGTGCCACCTCCAACGGGTTAGGCTTATGTTGTTATTATATTTAATAAGTCTTGATTACTTCTAAACCTAGAATACAATTTTTTTAGCATAATATTATTAAAGAAAAATCACAAAACGGCTCTCAACTGTGTACATTAATATTAAGCATGATAAGCAAAATATTACTTTCTTTCACAAATGTAAAAGACTACGATAATATGCTTTATAATAGCACATAACTATTAACCCACATTAAAAGCATGTTTTTACCAAAGATAAATACATAAAAGACTGAAGAAACTTATGCTGTAAAAATAACGAATCAAATATCAGTTCCATTCATTCAATATCCGCGTACATCTTCAAGTAATCGACATTCTATGTTCCCCACGCATAAATATTGTATGAGACGGAAGATGTGGCCGACTGGAGAATATTCTATTTTATTTCAAGATGCTCCGATGGAATGAAAGGCTTAATGCAAGAAGGACAAGACTTAACCGCCATCCAAAATAATGGGGATCGTTAGCTATAATGCTAAGCCATGAGTTTCGGTAATGTGTGTTGTGTATTGTAGGAACAGTATGATTCCAGTATTAATACTAAAGCAACGAGCTTATGGCTTAGTTATTGATTTATGATGATTTGAGAATACCTAAGACTTCATGATAACTTATAGGTACTCGTAGGTTAATAAATGACAATTAATCATTATGAATGCCACGATAGCTCAGTTTGGAATGATACGAACTGCCGAGACGAGTGTTGGAGGTTTTTTAAGCCTTAAAAAAGCATACACCTCTGACTTTCTATGTTAAGTGTATTTTCATTGAAAATTATCGCTTGCTATAACGGCGAAGGAAAGCATGGTGAGGAAACCTACATACCCGAAAAAATTCTTGACAAGAATTTCGAAAGTATGTGAAGACTACCAACTCGTATTAGGCCTAACCCCTGTCTTGGTAGAGGAGGCCCGTGCCCAATAGTGGGACAGTAATATTTCAGGGCTAATAACCATTCTGATAACACATTCTTCAATAATAACTAAATACACCCAACAGTCACACAACTATGTGTGGTCAGGTCAGGACTATTCCTGACCCCACACTGGGTTGAACCTGTGTCGTAGGTATCACTACGAGGAACTTACGGTCCCACAACACTCAGACCCGAAACAAATATCTGTGGATCACACAAACTTGTCTCGACGCGGGAATTGAACCCGCAAATTTTGTGTAAAGATTACGTCTTATTCTGCTTAAATGTTAATAGAGAAATCTAACCAAAAAATTTGAAGATTTTGAGGAGTTTAAATAATCCGATAACGTCCTCTCAACGAAAATCCAATAACAAAAAATAAGTAAAATTTTATAAAAATAATCAAGAAATGATCTCGTTTCAGTGTTTATTTTTGCTCAGTTACAGTGCTATAAACATCGTGAAGCTAATATTAGCCGAGATTTCTAGGTAAATCTTAAAGCCTCCCAACAGCTCTTCATGCAAATTGAACAAATTAATTCGACAACCTGTTATGTCGAGGCCCTGAGTCATTAATCTTTGTTACCCAAAGAAATAATTATAATGCAAATCTTGCTGCCAATACGTTTTTGGTATTATCGTAAAAGTTGTTACTTCGTAAGGATGAATATTCATCGTGTTGCTGAATAATCAATTTACTGTCTTTATTTGTAACATCACGTATTTGTTTGTTGTAAAATCACTTTGTATACTTGTCTGGTCTCTCGCGATACACGTGCGTCTAGTGCGCGAACCCTTGCACAACTATTATTGTCATTACTATGTTACTCAATAAAATATTTGTATTTGTATTTTGTTTTAATGAGACTGATCGTCGTTACTATTTGTCATTTCATATTTTGTACAGGCTTATCACTGAGCACTTTCTTCTAAAAGTGCTGTGTTTAAATAACGAATGTGAGTACCACATCCTATGGATTCATTATCAAATACCTTTTACTTTAACTTCTTTCCTAGGCTGTTTAAAAAATGCGTTAAATTTTGCTGAAACTTGCTTTTAGACATAAGGCCCCTTACTTATAAAACATTTAAGCGCGTCTTGTCTTTAACCATAGGTTGTCCCTTTCATTTTTAAACAATGTAACGCAAAGAAAAAAGTGACAGGCTATTCTAAGCAAAAAGTTAAGCGAAAATGTTTTTATAAGTAAGGCCCAATATGGCCATTCTATTTCTAACCCTCAACTATAAACCATACACAAATCTGACATAAATCCAGTTTTAGCTCATATATTTTACAATTTTACAAAAGATGCCATCGTGCTAAAATAACATGAATTCCATTACACATAACACGGAACGATAATGATATAAACCGTACGAAGTCGCATGCCCTGAAATATTCAGGTGCAGGAAGTCATAACGTAAATGCAATCTTGCTGGATAATATATTGTATGGGAAAATTCGTATAGCGCAAGATGCTTTCCAGAATGTGGCTTTGTGACACAAACTCATTACGTTAATATGAAGTATGAATATTCAAGAATCTTGCTAAAACGGTGTTTTGATGGTGTCAGAGAAGTTTTAGGCACTGCAGTGGAATGCAATAATAATATGGTGGAAAGTCCAACTTATCCTTTGATCAATAATTTGAGACAATATTTAATCACAACAGATCTAAGGATAACTAAAAATAAATCTAATTTTACTGATCAAAATAAATAAGTTGATAATATTGTACGATGATGATGATGACACGAGTTTTTCATATTAATCCATCTATTTCTACGACAAAATGTTGTTAATAATAATTAAGAAGTTCAATTCAGTACATCAGATTTCGATGTCCCGTTTCACTTGTGACACAGACTTCCTCGCAAAGCAGACCACCACTGAAATAAACATGAAACAAATGGTATTCACAATAATGACCAAATCAAAAGAACCTTTACCGATCTTAGAGTGCCCAACTAGTGTGCAGCGAGCGTTCATTGTAAACATAACTACTTTATTTACGTTCGTAACAATGTTTGCCGAGCGTGTTTGTGTCATCGCATTCGACGGCACGCTGTCACGCTGGATCAATTAACGTGTATTTTATTAGAATTGTCACGTAAATTGGCAGCACTGTGTGTTTGCTCTGAATGTGCCGATTGTTGGTGTTCTTGTTTTGAATTTTGAATTTCGTTGGTCGTTGTTTATGGTTTCGATGTGGCAGTATTGACAAAAGCTTTGGTAGTATTGGTTGGATATTAAAGGATTATGTTAATCCTATTAAAGGCTACAGCATAGTAACTACGTGATTGAAGTGAACCATCTATAAACTAGATATTAATTTAGAGAAAAACTAGCATTGGTTTCCTTTTTATAAATCTTGTCGTCCTTTGCTGAATGGCTGATGATAACTATAGTGGAGTCCAATTTATAGAAAGACGTTGCGTCTCGGTTGCTAGAATTATCCCAACCTAACGATATTAGATATACTTTGACCGATCCCGTACAGGAGT
This sequence comes from Clanis bilineata, assembly GCA_036417725.1. Lineage (NCBI taxonomy): Eukaryota > Metazoa > Arthropoda > Insecta > Lepidoptera > Sphingidae > Clanis > Clanis bilineata. The sequence goes on along the minus strand of CM071154.1, from coordinate 13,956,225 downwards.
TTATCTAAAAAAAACTATCAAAAATATTTTTTAGCAAAGGCAACGAGAACCCTACACCTACCGAATGCCAAAAAAATCTAATGTGTTGACCTACATAATCCCATCCCTAAACCCATTAACCTTGAAATGTAACAAAAATTCCCGCCGCATTATTCCTTTTCCAACCGCAAATGCGTGTTTATATCATTTTAATTCTTTTAGTTGGTGCCATACATCGCGGGCGCGCCGCAACCTTTGTTTGAGTCCATTTGGGTAAGTCACGTAGGCTTTTAAACTGGATAAAAGCGGATGAATCCGGCATTAGCCGGATGCCACCGGCCCGAAGCTTACGTGACGTTACATAAACTCCATTAGGGGTATAGCTAATTTCCTATTGTTTCTACTGGTTCCGTTGCTCCTTTTATTTTGGATTCTCGCATCGGAATGGTAATAAAACTAGACAAGGGATGGAATATCGGATGAAAAAATATTATATTCTATTTTTGTTCCAATTTTTTGGCGTAAAATTTTCATCAACAAAAGTGTATTGTTCAGCCATCTACGAATTTAATTCAGTTTCGTGTTATTACTAGCAAAAATGTGATTGAAGGCATCTGTTAACGGCATGACATATCCTTTGAAAATCTAGTAAAAAAAATTTGGTATTAAATTCCATTATTATTGAAATACCGAGTACAATGTCGTATGTAATAAAACATTATAAGTGCCCAATAAACTTACATCGATGCTAACGTAGACATAAGCCTTGCTTATCTGCAGAATTTATTGGACTTTTGTAAAGCAATATAACAAAACTAAGCCTAGATTCATATTGGCTTGAACTTTAAACTATCCCACGATAAGATCAAAGACGTTTGAAACCAAACAAAAGAGCAATATCTGCTCAATAACCGTTCACCCGTCCGTACATTCCATGGATAAAACAATACGTGAATAATGTAGGTCGCCTTCCGTAAATGCTTCTCGTTCTTCCTTTATGGCAGATGAAAACACATGACATGCACTTGCATTATTATCTCCGTGGAGTAGTCTCTTAGAAATATCTATTGTATATATCTTAATTTACATTGATCAAGAAAGATAGAACATAGTATTGATTGTAACACAGTTTACTGAAGCTGTTCCTTTTTTCTATAAGATAAAGTTCTTTGAGCACAGTGAAGGAGCAATTGACGAGGCTATCATAATTTTGGCGATAGATGCTTCGTCTTCTGTCCATCAACATTTTTAACTGCGTTGAACTTAGGTGTAAACACTACCAAACAAGGTCAACAAAGCGAAGCTTAGTACCAAGTCAATATTATTAAAATGAAGACAGGTTGTGGGGCAGTGATGGATTAGATGGTAAACGAGATTAGAAAGATTCGTATCAAAATTCGCAGAGATGAAGAATAATGACGGTGCCGGGTTTTGGGTATGATTTGCTTCATTCATCATTATACGATCGACCTCAATACTACGTGATTGCAATGAGACCAGATATTTAAGGTACAGTATGTTATATTGAATTATGTCTCAAAGTAGTTTTTTGGTAAACAAGATTAAGTACTGCCTCGGTGGCGTGGTGGTATTTTGGTACGACTATGGTTCTGAGGTCTCGGGTTCGATCCCCGAGTCGGGCAAAGTGATATTGGATTTTTCCATATCAGCCCGGAGTCTGAAATTTGTGCCCGATATGGCGATAGGCTCGCCCCCTATCACATCTGGGACGGAACTAAGCTCAGCGAAATGTGGGTGTACTAGTTCGCTAGTGCGCCTCTGCCTACCCCTTCGGGGATACAGGCGTGAGCTTATGTTATGTTATGTTAAGATTAAGAATTAATAACCATGTGATTAAAAACTTAACAGAACGACATCAAATCCGATCGTGACAAAATTTATATGGGATCACCTTTGAAATAAGTTCTATCGAACACGAAATTTGAAAATCGAACTACATTTAGCGGAGATATCGCGTAACATACATAGAAAAAAAAACAGACGAATTTAGGACCTCCTCCTTTTTGGAAGTTGGTCGATAAGGCGGAATAAAAGACGTCTACCGCTACACATAGGCCTCCCCCAAATCCTGATCGACCTGTTAGAACATCAGCAGTGAACGTTCAACGGCTGATGATGATGATGATGATGGAGTCAAAAAAATGATATAAGCCGCAGGAAGTAGCTCGATGTACACCGCTTTTAACAGGTCGGTCTGGAAACCTTTGGGGGGGACTATGTTCAGTAGTGGACATCCTATAATTGATGATTATGATGATGATGAAAGTGCTAACCTTAAACTGGTGGTACATTGGAAAGTGAGAGTATCACAAGTGGGTGTGTCCATTAAAGACAAAATCCTAATAAAGCAAAACTTAGACGCCACGATTAAGTGTATAAATAAATATAAACGTAGTGTACACATCCTATTCGTGTAAGAAGTGTCTGTTATTATTACTTTGAATATTGGTACATATACGTCTGAGAAGCCTCATAGTAATAGGTTCAAATTCACTGTTCACGATTAAATACGTCAAAATAAACTTGTTATGCAAGGTAAACATAATTTAATATTAAAGCTATTAGTAGGTAGCGAGCCCATCGCCAATATCAACAAATCAGAATTAAATTAAGTTATAAGTAGTATGGTCACGCTAAAATTAATTTTACTATAACATTTTTAACCAGCTTAGTAAAAGGTTCCCACAGAAAACCGACGTGTAATAGTAATTATAGTAATCTCCCACCTTTCTTTTCTTTATTTTCATTCTTACGGTCTTTGTCAACAACGAACCTATGATTCTTCTGGTGTAATGGATATCCATATGGCAGGGAAATCATTCATAGTAATAATTGATAATCGGATGACCAACCTCATTATCCGATCTATAAAAAATAAAATTGACTGCCTCGGTGGCGTGGTGGTATCTCAGTGCGACTACGGTTCTGAGGTCTCGGGTTCGATTCCCAGGTCGGGCAAAGTGATATTGGATTTTTCCATATCAGCCCGGAGTCTTTCAAAATATCACATCCTGGTTCAACAAAGACTTCTATGTATACTACTCGATGGGTTGTTCGGTACATAGAATTTGCGCACTAACTTTCCGTCAATTGAACGCAACTCACTATAGAGATCTGCGACCCGAGCAAGAAAATTTCTGACAATCATAAATGTATTCGAGCCTGCTGCGCTCAGTAGCCCGAGCACGAAAAACTAATGTAAATGTAAACTCGCTGCGCACTGATGACATTTGATTAATATTTCATACAAATTTCATAGACGCGCATCGAGCTCGAACATTTACGATTGTCAGAAATTTTCCTGCTCGGCCCGCTGTTCTTTTCCTTAGCCTTCCAACGTTAAACACTCGCCGTAATGTGGCACAATTTTACTTCTAAACAGCTTGTCTAGTAGTATACATAGAAGTTTGTTGTTCAATGACGATGATTCCCAAAGTAGGTACAGTAATTGCAACTGGCTAATTTCAGGGATCAAAATACCAAACGATAATAATTACGCATGCCTATTAATTTCTGATCTAATATACCACAATTAATATGGAATTAATGAGTCCTATCGTCGCGGCAATCCAATCATCGACTGGCTGTACAATAATCTGGCTATAGTAGCTTATCAACGGTTTTGGTCAAATTTGAACCTCATTCCTTCATACAGTATCGAATAATAATGAAGTTTTGATTTGGGGATTATGTTGGTACTGATCAGTTCGATCTACTGGGTTCCAGCTTCATCTTTTATTGGAATATGAGAGTTAGCTTTGGAAACTAACAAGGACTACTCAATAATTTCATTGTTATAGCAACGGCTAACTATGGCAGTGACATCAAATAATCAAACTTTTTTCCTTCTACCTGCCCTTACCTACCTCAAGGTATGGTGACTATATATATCATGGCACTGTCTCGATAGCGTATTGCGTGCGCGGTACGACTATCATCTCGGGTTCGTTCCGGGTCGGGCAAAGTGATCTTTCTATCTACCTGCCCTTATCCCACCTTAATGTGTGTTGGCGCAACACACTTTTTCAAGGATTTTGCAGAATGGATTTGGCAAAATTTTTACGACCGGCTGCCTGCCTGACGTCAACCCTCTCTGAGGGATCCAGTCCCGGGCAAATTAAATTAGACAATTCACTTTGCCCGACCTGGGAATCGATCCCACGACCTCCCGGTCCACAGCCCGTATACGCTGCCACTAGACCAAGGAGGCGACTGGTCGTATGTCGACCCGGCGGTCGGTCGGCCCTACACACTTTCTCAAGCCTGTCGTAGAATGGATTTGGCTTAGTTTTTACGACCGGCTGCCTGACATGAACCACCCCTTGGGGGGAACTAAAGGTAGACAGAAGCACGAGTAGTAAATCCACGGTTCACCAATCTTTTCACCCCATGATGTGATAGGGACTGAGTCTAACGCCATTATCAACCTGAAGCAAAATTAAAGAATACCTGTAGTTACTACTAATGACTACCACGGTGGCGGTACGGCTATCGACCTAAGGTTTCGGGTTCGATGCCCAGGTCGGGCAGAGATATTAGATTTATCAGTATCAGCATGGAGTTTGGAATTTGTGCCCGATATGGGGATAGGCTCGCCCTTTATCACATCTGGGACGGAAATAAGCTCGGATGTTCGCTCGCTAGTGCGCCTCTGCCTATCCCTTCGATGCAGACGTGACCTTATATTATGTGTCAGTTACACATAACATACACACACATAACATGTATATGTGTCAGTTACTACTAAAATAAATCCACACTAGCCAAGCTACAAGCTTTGAACATATTAACTTTGATCAGCCCACAATCGACTCTAACATGAATACATACTAGATAGAATACCGTTTAGGATCGCTCAAATCCAAACAGGATAGGTTGTACGGTTATTTGAGCTGTATCAATTTCATCAAATTGTATATCCAAGGCTTCAGTTTCGTATCAAGCTTAGATCTCTAGGGTTTCATAACATAACGTAAGCTCACGCCTGTATCTCTGAAGGGGCAGGCAGAGGCGCACTAGCGAACTAGAACACCCATATTTCGCCGAGCTTAGTTCAGTCCCAGATGTGACAGGGGGCGAGCCTATCGCCATATCGGGCACAAATTCCAGACTCCGGGCTGATATGGAAAAATCCAATATCACTTTGCCCGACCCGGGGATCGAACCCGAGACCTCAGAACCGTAGTCGTACCGAAATACCACCACGCCACCGAGGCAGTGAGGATTTGGGATTGTTAAATCGAAGTTTGATTTAGTTCGAATAATTTTTTACAAGAAAACCAGACTGACAGACAGACTAAGCAAAGATTTTCTTGTAAAAAATTACTCGAAATAAGCCAAAACCCTCACTGAGTTTGTTAGACTTAGACTTAGTCGAAGTTCGCTCTATAGATTTCAGCCTTAAGCAAGGAATTATTAGAATTAAGAAATAGTTGCTTTGGATTAGGATTTTCGGACATGCTGAGCATACTGTGTAGTCAACAATTAACTAAGGGGCCGTTCAAATATTATGTAAGCTGATTCTTTACAATTGGGTACTTTACTTAAATTTAATTTACTTTAATTTAAATTTATATGAAATTTACGTCGTCTAAAATATAGAACCGAAAGAAATATTGAAATATTCTCAAAAATGAAAATAAAAAAGCCTATGAAGTTTGGTGTAACCTTCAAACTGCGGGAAAGATGAGTATCAGAATAATTACGTCACGCCATAACGGTACATGCGTTGGAAAGGGATAGCAATATATATTTTTAACAGAATTTAAAATAACAATTACTGCCTCATTTTTCAACCATTTTCGATGCAGTTTTTACTAAAGGGTTTCTTTTTGGTTTTTTTAGCTGTTACATATAAATATGTGTATAAAATCAAACATAATCAAGTACCCAATTAATCCGTCCCTCTTCCTGGTCAGCAAAAGTAAGCAAAGCTCTAAGCAGGAGTTTAGTTCTAACTCTAGATTAGTAATAGCTCTGCAAGATGCTCTAAGAGTCACTTGCAGCTCCGCGATAAATCTTTATTCATCCCAAATCCAGATTTAAATATAGGAATGGGCTGTAGGCTAAATCGAGTCTGTAGCAGGATTGCTAATTAAACGGAGTAAAGTAAACATTTCGAATGTTGCCACTTTTTCATGAAATTTAAATAGTGCTGCGGTAAAAAAGATCAAGATCATTTAAACAGTTCAATCAGTGAAATATTACACTCTTTCATTTTCTAAATTCCAACTCAAAATCGTAATGTGTGATTAGTACTGCATGTCTAATGAATTATACACGTAATATACTGAATGCTAACTGCTTAAATTATAGTCATGGTTCATTATAAACAAAACTTACAAAAGCTATGAGTGTGCTAAACGTAATTTTTCTCAAATAATAAAAGTAATATTTGTAATTTTCATTGTTATCATTTCGCGTATCTGTTGTGATTATTTTCACATTCACAGACATTTAGTCGCAGGGTTAAGCTGAAATTTCAATTACTGTTTCTTTGAATAACAAAAATTGAACTAGATCAATCACTATGCTTTTAAAGTAAGCAACATTATTTTGGAAAGTGATATTTCGATCTGTCAGTTTACTCCATTTAATTAGCAATCGGATTATAGGTGTAACTCTAGATAGCGCTGCAAATCCCTCTTAGGCTCAATTGCACTACTATTATTAACCTAGAGTTAGTCCTAACCGCAAGCTAAATTGACAGAAAATGTATACATGACATGTAACTTAACTTGCGGTTAGGACTAACTCTAGGTTAATAATAGTGGTACAATTGAGCCTAAGTGATACGATTTTACGTGATATAAAGATTGACATACAGAATAAGGTCTGTATTGGTATGAAACTGATTCGGTGGGCGGTCGTCAATTCGTTTCGACAGGGTTCATTTTGATTTGCATGTTTTCCCAGAATATATTTCGGGATAGATTGTTAGTTTTGATAGTTTTTAGGAGTCCGTGGACAAGTTGAGTTGAGGCAGCCATTGAATTGAGAATTATTAAGTTGTAGAACATCGGTCCGAGCAGGAAAATTTCTAACAATCGTAAATGTATTCGAACTCAATGCGCACTGATCACATTTGTTAATATTTCATACAAATTTAATAGACGCGCATCGAGCACGAATACATTCACGATTGGTAGAAATTTTCCTGCTCGGGCTGCTGAACAGATTTATCAAGATCATTATATTTTATACTGCTACTATCTTATAGAATAGCGTTAAAGTGCTAGCTTGTTGCATTAAATACAATAAGTAGTAATTCACTGAACCTTAGACGATCTAATATTTTTTTTTTCTACCTGCCTTTATCCCACCTTAATGTGGGGTCGGCGCAACACACTTTTTCAAGCATGTTGCAGAATGGATTTGGCTTAGTTTTTACGACCGGCCGCCTGCCTGACGTCAACCCTCTGTAAGGGATCCAGCCCCGGGCAAATTAAATTAGAAAATTTGCTTTGCCCGACTTGGGAATCGAACCCAGGACCTTCCGGTCCACAGCCCATACATGCTGCCACTAGACCAAAGAGGCGACTTAGACGATCTAATTATAGTTTGACAAAAGTTATTAAAGAACTATTAAAAAATAAATTGAACTTTCATAATTACCCTCCTGAAAATCGAACTGAGGATTTTACGGTTCACAGCAGATATTTTACTAGACCGAAAAGGCGATAAAATTTAGCTCATTAAAACTTCTTTGATATTAATAAAAAAGTCGAACTATAAGTCATGTACTCGTTATGTTAATTTATTACGTGCTATTTAAAGTCGTAATTTCTCTTGACTCCCTCGGTGGCGTAGTTGTATTTCGGTACGACTAACGTCCTGAGGTCTCGGGTTCGATCCCCGGGTCGGGCAAAGTGATATTGGATTTTTTCATATCAGCCCAGAGTCTGGAATTTGTGCCCGATATGGCGATAGGCTCGCCCCGTATCACGAAGGCAGACACGAACTAAAACACCGACCAGTCGCCTCCTTAGTCTAGTGGCAGCATATACGGGCTGTGGACCCGGAGGTCGTGGGTCTGATTCCCAGGTCGGGCGAAGTGAATTGTCTAATTTAATTTACCCGGGACTGGATCCCTCAAAGAGGGTTGACGTCAGGCAGGTAGCTGGTCGTAAAAACTTAGCCAAATCCTTCCTGCAACATGCTTGAAAAAGTGTGTTGCATCAACACACATTAAGGTGGGATAAGGGCAGGTAGAAAGAAAGATCACTTTGCTCGACCTGGGGGTCGCACCCGAGACTTCAAAACGATAGTCATACCAAGCACGCAATACCACCACGACATCGAGGCAGTGCCATGCTATTTATAGTCGCCATTTCTCTTGTTCATTTATTTACAGAAAATCGTATTGACGATCGTTTAAACCGATCCACAAACAAGCCACGTTACAAATTATGCAAGGAAATTGACAAGTGCAAGGGCGTACCGCACGCTAACTACGTGTAAACAATTTGCCCCCTAGCGTTTGAATCCATCAATAATCCATCTCTGTTCATCACGTAATGATAGAAAGGAACGGGGCATGTCGTGACGATATGCAGTGTTAGGCCAATATCAATAGGACTAATGAGTTTAATAAGCTTGTTAATCCACTCGTGCGCACGACGCCCTGCTCTGTAAATTCGTTTTGCAACATTTTGTGTATTATGGGTGCTTGTTTAGCAAATTATTAAAATTTTAACGTAATAACAAATAATAACTACATTTTGTCAATAGAACACAAAATATGCTGAAATAAAACTATCTTCTTCTTCAACTGCAAAGCCTTCAAAACGTCGGGCATAAAAATTAAAACAAATCGTGATGAATCCGTAAAAATAGTTTTATTTCAATGTATAACATTCACGTAAACCTAAGAAATCATTATGATATAATCTTATCACGGCCCTCAACATCTTACCACTCTATTCCCCTCTCCCCATATGACCCTATCTTCGCCTCATTCTTGATATTCTGTCTATACTAGCCTGCCTGTTTCTAAATTCATGTCATTTTATACTTATAAGGAATATTTGAATCTAAATTATGCTTTTTTGATATGTCATCAAAGCTTTTTATAAGTCTACGTAACCAATAAATATTTTTATTTTATTAAAATCTTTTTTCTTAAGTAGTTAACCGCCAGATTTTGAAAACGGAGGATTACAAGATATGTCACTAAAAAACAAGATAGCTTTAACATTACTCATTTCTCGTTCATGATTCCCAACACCATCATCAAAGTCATTGCCTCCATTTAATATTACACGTTTATTTTTACCCGGCCCAATTTCACAAACAAATTATGTTTACTGTGGCCCATTAAAAATTCTTTGTATCATGCAAATTAGCTTAAATGTTGAATTCACTGGACGTGTATGTTAATGAGAGGACGTTTCGTAAAATGGCTTATTTTGGTGTGTGAGTGCTGCGCTATATAGCTTATAGTTGACAACGTCTGTAGAGTGTGCACAGAGGGGCTTGGCGCGTGGGATAGTGGGTGCGTTTGCGACTCTTCCGGAGTTAAGGTAGGCTTAAATTTGTGAATGAAAAACTTATTAAAATTTAAAATATTTAGTGAAAAGTGCTTTAATAAAGACGGTGTGTACTTAGGTATCAAATTATAATGATGTTGATGGTGTGTCCCTGAATAGAAATTATAATGGATTCTTTCTTTTATGGATTATCTTTAATTTTCTAGAATAAAGAGTTTTTTCTAGAGCGATATAAATCATTATGAAAAGCGTGGTGTGCCAAATATACATATAATATTACAAATATTCTATTGAGCTATTCATAAAAGTAAAGTTATTTTAATAAAGTTCTGAAAGCACCCCACGTTTTTAAAAAGATCGCTCTACAACAAACTCTTTATACTAAAAAGTTATTTTCATTTTTAGTGTGTTTTTTTAACTATTATGATTTACATGCTACAAATACTAGTCTGGGACAATTCATGACTCATGCTTTAATGATAAAAAACCGATGAAACGAAACCGATAAAATGAAAAATACTACACATAATCTCATCATCATACATCATGATAAATAAATAAACTTATCACAAAAACTTAGATCTCCATCTACTTAAATTTACTATTCGTGTGCTCCTCTGTACTTAGCTAATTTGATTTCGCAATGTATGTATTTCGAGACGAAACCAAATCTAGAAGTTTTATTTCTCATTAACAGAGGTATTTCTAAATATAATTATTGTTGTACGAACATTACATATTTAATTATATTTATTGGTAGTGAGTTTTGTATTCACTATATTATTCAGGTAGGCCATTGTCTTATCGAAATGATTTCTTTATTTTACGTGAATATTACATATTGAAATAAAATTTCTTCTTTTTCTTTTTGTAATATATGCCTTCCACGCATTTGATTCTGGCAATGTCAAGATTGGATCGCACCAAGATTATAATTACAAAAAAATATCAACTAAATGTGTAACGATGTTTGTAACATATTTTCACGTGATTTATTTTAATTTCTAGTCATGTCATTTTAAAAGCTCTTCAACCTTTATGGTCACGGATTGGACTGAGCTATTTAGGTCGTCGGAAAAGTTATTACATTCTACCTTCATTTTAATACTGACCCGTAAAAGTTATAAGCTTTCGAAACATCAGAATTAAAAATAAAACCAAATCGGGACAAGGTCTGTAAAACTAGTTTCATTTAATTGTCTAATTACTTTATGAGTCTCGACAGTACTTCTAAATTCAGGAATAGCGTAGTTTATCATGAAATAATTTGTAATCATAACTTCATTTTTACTAAGAAACTGTAAGAAAAGATCTTATTGCTAAAATAATCCTCAAAGAAAATTTCAGAATAAAAATTCACGCGCGGAAAGTCACGAATAAGACGAAAATATTTTAAGTAGAGATTTGTAATTTAATGCAGGTTTTATCACACTTAAGTTAAAATCAACTGATGAACAACGTAAACCAATTACTCCAAACACTAAAAGAGACTGAATAAACAAAAAATCAAATCCCATTCAAATATTCATAGAGATGTTGGCAAGGGATATTAAATCTTAAACGTCCCGGCCTGTGCAGTCAAATGCATAATGATTGTCCGATGGAGCGGCCGACTAGAAAACGACTGCTGGAAATTTAATTCTCCGTGATCTGCATTCACTCGATATTAATGAAAGAAGCACGGATTGCTTGTAGGAAAGTCTTTATGAAATAACATGAAAGGAAGGTAATTTTGTGCTATTTACATCGATTACCTTTGAGGTTTTCCATTTTTACTCATACACATTTGTTGATAGGGTTATAATTTTACGTAATTTTAAGAAAATGAGTGAAGGGCCCAATAGTGATGCACTACAGTAGATCCAATAAATTACTTATCGTCGATACGTATGCATATCTCGATTGTTGCAAATTTAGTCCTAATCACTAGATATAGATTGACTATCTCCTTAATGCAAGTCGCCTGAATATTATTGATGGATCTTTTACCACGAGTAATGTCGGGTACAAACAAATATCAGGTTCTTGTCACTAGCAGATTCTAATATTTTCATTACCAACGTACACAACCATTGCATAACCTTTTACTCTCTAATATAGACCGATCTATCCAACATATTTAGGTATGGGACCTGCATTATGAAACGCAGTTTTGTCATAGCTCTCCCATGGGTTTAATTACGGGACCGATTGCGTGTTGGTAAAATCAACATGCATACTGCTTAACGAGTGTCCGTCATAACACACAAGCTGGTTTTGTTTTGCATTCCACCAGAAATAGATTTTACGGTGTTATTATTTTAACGATCTTTACAAAGAACAGTTAAATAGTTTTTATTATTATTATCAAACAGAAATAGCATTCATTATCAGCAGTTTCTCTTACTACTAGACCTAATCTCTTCTTCTTAGAAACTATATTATGTCTTTCTACTTATTTGCTTTGCTTTCCTTTCTTCCATGGAATAGGGAAAAAATCATGTTTTATATTCATCTTATTCGGCGAAATTTAATTTATCTCAATAAAGTGCGATATGGATGTTGAATTGCTCTATACCTTAGAAGTAATTTGAACCAAATAAATCCTTTAAATCTCAATGCAGATCATATGAGGGGACTCAATTCTATTTTTAACTTCGTATCATAAGCCATAACAGCACGTTATATGGTCTGGATGTTCAGACTTTTATTTGCATACACTCCATTTTTTTAAAGTAAACTGAGGTAAACCAGTACTATATAGTAATATAGATAGAATAATTATAGCGATATAATTAGTATCTAAATCTTTAACAGACCAAGGTGAAACTAGAGATGACAAATCGCAACTTTGATAGTTTTCTTAAAACATTAATCGTTAGAGATAATAACAAACAATATAAAGGATAATAATTGTTTACGTTTGAAAATTATGACATAGAAGGTATGAAACTTTACAACAGTAGATAGATAAACACTACATCCATGAATTTGTGCTTAAATACTTTACAATACAAATCATCTTATCTTTACTCTGTTCTCCTAAAATACTTAAACAAATCTTCATTAAGTCACTGAAACTGAATTTTAATCCTTTAAATTGTGTAACATTTTAGAGTTACGACTAATGAAAAATAATAGTAACATGCAACAAGAACACTTTTACCTCTTACGCAGACTTATCAACAGATTTAGATTACATTGTTTGATGTCATAAACAACTCATTACGTTTCCTCATTTTAACTGAGATTACTATTTTATGGACTCCTTTGTATCTTTTCATTTGGTTAGTTGAATTCTTTGTTTTAAGACTATTTACACTGTGTAAATTACTGTAAATTACACTGGAAGAGATTCTCGTATGATAGAGGCGTGAATATTCCAGTAAGTTTTTACTCGGGGATTCAAGAGTAATGCAATTAAACAGATGAAAATGCATGATGCGCTCTGAACGGCGAAGATTTTCTAATTTTTCGTTTCTCACCTCTCATGTTCAAATTTTGTCCAGTAAGTACAACTTACTTCATAAAATTTTCCTTCACACTAAATAATATTTTTGAGTCAGCATTTTGTAATGGATGTTTTAGACCACTTTTACTCGTGTTGTACACTATTTTAGAATTCTAGTTCGCATGTAAGAAGTTGATGCTAACTAACGCATTTAACCGGTGTTATGCCAGCTTACAATATATTTTGAGTATCTTCCGTAGACAGAACACTCTCTCTTATATCTTACTCCAATAGGTCGTTTTCAATTACTACCACCATATACCCATATTTATACAATCTTTAGATTGTACTAGTTCAGGAAATAAATGCATACCACTTATAATGTATTATGTCTTGTACTTCAACAAATGTTACAAGTTTAAAAATCCACCACAGTTGCCATCTTCAACATCTTCTTTTACCTGTCCTTAACCTGTGGGCTCCTGTGCTACGGTGCTAAACACTTTTGAAACACGTTGTAGAAAAGATTCGACTTAGCTCCGTCCAGGATATTCAGTCCAATAACCTTCTCCAACTAATTGTTCAAAATGTTGTTCTTTTCCAGAAGTCCAAGATGGTGTTGAAATATACAGCGATGAAGTATTCGCCAGTGATGGTGGTACAGCTGATCCTCATGGTATTGTTCTTCATCTTCGTCAGATATGGAGACCCTGAGGAGGCAAATGTTAAAGGTTAGTTCATTTAGAATTTTCTGAAATGGATAATGATGAATGCCAAGTACAGTGCCACCTTTCATTCATGGAAGTACCATGTCTCATCTCTGAGAGACAGGCCACCGGGCCGATAGTCGAATGATTAAGAGAGAGCCATATGGGTGCTTGGTGAATCCCCAACATTTACTAAGCATCCATATTAATTTGTTTTAGATTTGATAGATAGATGAATCATCTATCTCTATGACCTAATCTAGTGTGCATATTAGATTGTTATTAGAAGCATTATTCGTTCATTAGTTTTAATTTTGTGGTACATAGACTAAGCTATTTAGTTGTGTTTCTGAATGTTTTTATTTTTGTACTAGCTGTACTAATTCCTTGGGACATTTTATTTTTCTGAAAAATGACGTCATCTGAATTTATATTAAGAGTGCTAAAACTGTTAATTAATTCCAGCGCAAATTGCTGTTCATAAGCTGATAAGGTAGATTTGTTTAGCGTATGATTACGTTTGGATTCCAATGGATTTGTTGTTTTTTTAAAATTAAACTTCGTTGTAGCGAAGAGGGCGATGATCTGAATAGATTTTGAAACAATTTAAGACGTGTACAGTTATTTTATTATTCTGTTTATGTTATAAAAGAAAAAAAAAATTGTTTAATCTCTCTCAGAATACCAGGCTCATTGATGCACAATTTGTCAATAATATTGTCCATAGACAAATTGCAAGAAACGGGTTTTCTATTTAGTTCTCGTACTTAGTTTGTAAGAATATGGTAGTGTTATCAGAAAAAAATCTTCAGCAGGTTTAATGCGGATTCATGGCTACGCGTTAAAACTTACTGCACTCGTGAGTGGCGCTATACCGATCTCCATGAGTCCAAAATATGTTTTTGCTATGTAATCTAGGACTGCCAAAGCAGCAGAGAGTTTCACTGCTGATCCTATTACCAATGAACACCATTACGTTGGCCCTAAGTAATATATTATAAAGATATAAACATCAATAATAAGGTTTTTAGAACTCATTAGCAACGTTTTAATTTTTTGTCATTATGAAAACTACCAAAGTCATTACATCAAAAATTATAAAACAGTGATAACTACAAATTCTTTGTTATTTAAAAGACAACTAATTGGATGTGTAATTTACTTTGAACTCCGAAATGGTTCGTTAAGTAAATGCAATTCGAAACGCAACGTTAACAATAGATAATGACTATCTGATAAAATAATACCTTTACCTATACCAGTATAAAGATTTGTATATTGAACTTAAATTTTTCTAAATTACTAGTAGCATGGTATGGTATGGTATGGTATGCTGGGAGCAGCATAATGTTTTACTCAGTAAAATTGAAGGCATTTTGCACTTGGTATATAGTATTATATGTTGAATTACAACATCCGAATCTTAGCCCTAACTCTCACACTGTGTTACAAGACATTAATTAACTTAAACACTGAATAGTTTGACATAATAAAATCCTAATCATTCTACTGTGGGTATCATTAACTATGATGAAAGTACGGTTCCACTTACCTAGTAACCCAATGAACACTAAAACTTTTTGATTTGATTAAAAATATTTTTTTAGGTCAAATAAAAATAGCCTTGTTAGTTTAGAAGAAAAATAAGCACTTCAAAAAGGATTTTTGTATTTTGAATGACAGTTTCGTTACCTTTCAATAAACTAGAACTATAAAATTATTTGGTATTACCAGCAGCCTTGAATCTAAGATCAATACGACGTGGTAACAATCTTAATGAATACGTACATTGAGTTCAATGTAGATTAGATATGAATTATGAATGTAACTGGTAACATCCCGTACTACATTTGCGTAAACTGATATATCACCAACTTTGATAACATGTACTGCAAAATTCAATTTACATAACTCATATTAAATTACTGTGCTTTGAAGTAATGTTCGATACGCTTATATTAACTTGTGTGTGGATCGCAAATTACTAGAATTAGACATTATGTTTAGCACTTGAAGGGCATTTATCATCATCATCATCATCATCATCAGCCATAGGATGTCCACTACTGAACATAGGCCTCCCTTAAAGATTTCCAGATCGACTTGTTGGAAACGGCCTACAAGGATACACATCCTTGTGGATAGACATGGATAGACAATCAGGTCGTCGGTCCACCTTGTATTGAGACCCCTACAAGGTGGACCGACGACCTGATAAAGGTCGCAGGAAGTTGCTGGATGCAGGCCGAATAGCATCAGCTTTTAAAAATGATGCATTCTTAAATATTCCTTTCAATAGTGCTACCAAACAAGAACAATATCTGAGTAACATATCAGGAGATTTTCTTATTTCTTCTTATTTTATTCCTTTCCGTATCATTATTAATTTCCTTTAGTTCGGTATGTAGTACTTACGGTATGACCTTTCTGGTATTATTTTTATATTTATATTCATCGTCGTCACCATCATTATCCATGGCTAGGAATAGCTCTCTCTCATATCATGCCACTTACCTCATATTCTTAACCACGTTACTTCCCATCCTGGTATAGTTCATAATTGGTGGAAATTACTTACCATCAAACTCCTGTAAAGAGTGTTCCATAAATGTTTAATGGTTTCTCGCAAAATCGACAGTAGTATCCTCGCACTGTTGATTGGTTTGCCCAAGTCCGCCTGTGAGCGACGTCAACCAGGGCTTTGTTTACAAGTGTCCACCGGACAAACGTTGGTGGGTTTGATTGCGTTTATGTGCTTGTTTATATGCGTCTTGCTTCTCTTTTGTAAGAGATTGTTAAGAATTTGATAGATACTAATAAATACATCGAAGATGGAAACATGTTTATGTGGTTTTGCATCTTCATTAATCTTCTTACAGCCTGTCCTCCCACACCAATGTGAACACACTTTTCAAGCATATTTCAGAAAAGTTTTTACGCCCATCTGCCTGCCTCACATCAATCTCCTCTAAGGGATCCAGTCCTATGCAAAGTGGTTGCAACAAGGGTTTCAATTTCCATGTAAAGTCGAATATCTGTAGATGATGAAAAGAAAAGTTGAAAAACTTACTACACTGCATTGGCTTTTGACGTCGGTTTTTTTTTTTTTTATTCGGTTTACAAACGGAAAGTTCCTTAAGACTGACACATTGGTTTATACGGTAGAGGGTGATGATTAAGGACATTCTTAAATAGTGAACACAACATGCACATATTATGGTATTTCAGAGTAGTTGACACAGTTATTTAATGTTTAGACACATTAGGTAATTAAATAATAACAAATGCTATTTTTGTTTGTTTTGCTAATTGATGATCTCATCAGACCGTCATGAAAAAAATGAATATCCATTTATCTTTTAATGAAGATACTCACGTCTCATGTCATAGCAACGTGTCGCCTCCACCAGATTAATGAGGAATTCCAAACGAATTAATTGAAGACTGTTCGTCAACATTATTTTAATTGAGAGCGACTTTGTCACAATAAAGTTCGTGATATCTGATAGTTTTACTTTTGATATTTTAATTGTCGTTGCAAGTAGGTCGCTACTCGCTACGTTTGATTGATTTGTTTGTCTCTTGCATGATTGAGGAGTCTCTTAAGCATGTTATGTAAGAATCTCATATTGATGAATAAAATGTTGAACACTTTTATAAGTATAAAGAAAAGAAAAATATAGGTGCCATTTTTCAAATCAATATTAACATTTACCACAAGTTACTACAAAAGCAACCTCAAAACTACTTACGGTTAAATGGTTTATTTATAGAAGTTTTTTTTTTTCAAATATGAATGTCGCCGCCATTATTGTATGCATACATAAGAACAAAATTAGAAGAACCTCAATAATAACAAAAAAAAGAAAATAACAGACTGGACTAATTTAGTAAACATAATACATATTTGCATCAAATATTATAATCTAAAACAATTAATTAAATTGCAGAATCTCGTATCACTTACGAGATTTTTGGTCTCACAACACTCAGACCCGAAACAAATATTGCTTGACCCAGAATTTGTGTCTGCAAAGATCGAAGCCGCGGCCTGGTTTTATAGCTATTCCTCGCAGGCTACGTAAATTATCTTACTTAAAACGGGCGTGTTAATCCAAACATAATCTCAAATTATACACGTTAAATCCAGATTACATAGGAAACCCATTAAGCATCCGACATTCATATTCTTGGACGCAAATAGTAGAGCATTACTACTGTAGATTTAATGGAAGGACATTCGTAGAACCGTATTTATATCGCTAGTATACGAGGAACCATTAGCGACATGCAAGCTTGGATTTAATAATTCTGGAACGTTCTAATATATCCTTGGTCTAGTGCCAGCATATATGGGCTGTGGACCGGGAGGTCGTGGGCTCGATTCCCAAGTCGAGCAAAGCGAATTTTCTAATTTAATTTGCCCGGGACTGGATCGTCAGGCAGGCAGCCGGTCGTAAAAACCTGGCCAATTCCTCTCTGCAACATGCTTGAAAAAGTGTGTAGCGCCGACTCCACATTAAGGTAAGGGAATAGGGCAGGTAGAAAGAAAGGTCAATTCTAATATCCATTTCAGTAGCTCGATCATGAGTTTTTTTGGCATTTCACGCTAGCGACTCCGTAAAATATTTGTATGACAAACACCCAAACACCTCTAGCGGTTACGTGGGGAACTGGCGTTTTTCATATAAAATATTTTATTTTAAATTGTGCCCGATATGGCGATAGGCTCGCCCCCTATCACATCTGGGACGGAACTAAGCTCCGCGAAATGTGGGTGTTCTAGTTCGCTAGTGCGCCTCTGCGTACCCCTTCGGGGATACAGGCGTGAGCTTATGTTATGTTATATTTTACGTAGAAATTAGCGTGAATTGTTGAAAATACTCATGACCGAGCTACAGATTTTTGTGTCGTAGAGCCACGATGTAGACAGTAACGTCAACAGCACGAATTGGCCGGCTCGAACGGTTTGATACCACTGTCTCACAGAAAACCGACGTAAAGTGGCAGCTTGCTGTCGCGTTTTGTTCGGTGAGTGAGATTTCCGGTGGGCCATTTCCACCCTCCCTTTCCGAACTCCTTTTCTCTCCCCTTCCATTCCCTCCTTTTAGGTTAGCAACGCACCCATGATTCTTTTTGTGTATTGGGTGTTTATGGGCGATGGAGATCACTTACCATCAGGTGACCCATCTGCTCGTTTGCCAGTCTCTGATATAAAAAAAGTCTACTTCTTTTGAAGTCGGTCGAAAAAGTACGAAACATCGGCCAAGCGAAACTCTACTACTTCAACACCCAGTTTTTGACACTCTTCTAGGAAACTCATTATAGAGTTAAGTATGTCGAATTTCTTATAAGAGTAAGGACCAGGGATGTTACCATCACCTCTTATAGCAGTATTATTATAATCTTTGTTTTTTAGTACGGGAATCGGTACAAGTAACATTATAGTAATACTGCTATAGGACTGCCTCGGTGGCGTAGTGGTATTTCGGTACGACTACGGTTCTGAGGTTTCGGGTTCGATCCCCGAGTCGGGCAAAGTGATATAAGATTTTTCCATATCAGCCCGGAGTCTGGAATTTGTGCCCGATATGGCGATAGGCTCGCCTCCTATCACATCTAGGACGAAACTAAGCTCGGCGAAATGTGGGTGTTCTAGTTTGCTAGTGCGTCTCTGCCTACCCCTTCGGGGATAAAGGCGTGAGCTTATGTTATGTTATGCTATAAGAGGTGGTGATAACCCCCCAGAACTTTGCTTATAGCTTCTCGCACAATAATAAAGCAAATCTAAATCCCGTCAAAAACAAGACAAGCCGTAGTGGAGTGCAAATAATCCAATTAATTGAAATACGGTAGCGACACTACTCAGAACGGCTTATTGATAAGGACGACCGGGTATAGCCGGGTATGCAAGCAGAATCCGGGTCAATAGGGCCTTAGTTCCACGGCAACCGGATATGTTAATGTTATACCCGGTTGTAAGTGAAAATGAAACCGGTTATTTACTGAGGGTACGGATTTGATATCCGCGTATTCAATTGACATGTGAAAGGGATCTAGTTAGCCTTTCCGGTGTTCACTGGCCTTTTGTGAATGTCACATTACTTTATATTGGTATGATAATGTATTTGACGCCTTTTATTGAAACGGTAATGATTTTATGTCGCCTTAGTCTAGTGGCAGCGTATATGGGCTATGAACGGGGAGGTCGTGGGTTTTATTCCCAGGTCGGGCAAAGCGAATCTTATAATTTAGTTTTCCCGGACTGGTTCCCCTAGAGGGTGTTGAGTGTTGACGTCAGGCAGGCAGCCGGTCGTAAAAACATTGCTAAATCCTTACTGCAACATTCTTGAAAAAATGTGTTTATTATGTATGTATGTATTGTGTGCCGACCCCTACCTTAAGGTGGGATAATGGCAGGTAGAAAAAAAGCTTTTATATATATCTTCTCTCGCCTCTCCGCCTCCGTGGCGCAGCGGGCGGGTAGCCGGCTGTGAAGCAAGAGGCCGCGGGTTCGATTTCCGCATTGAGACAAATGTTTGTGTGGCCCACAGATATTTGTTTCAAGTCTGCGTGTTGTGAGACCGAAAGTCTCTCATAATCTCTGACGCCCATGATACAGGTTCTACCTAGTGTGGGGTCAGGACTAGGTGTGTGACTGTTGGGTGTATTTATTATTTATTTATTACCTACTTTTAGAAATCTTATTTTGAACCTATTAACTGTCGCCTGGTAATTATAATTTGCCTTCTCGGTCTAATGGCTATGTACTATGTAGGTATGTATGTGCTGTGTACCAAAAAGTCCTGGGTACAACCCCAAACTCGGGCACAGCTGATTTTCCAAAACGATGGCTGAGAACTGGATCCCCCAGAAGGAGTTGAGGTCAAACAGCCAATCATAATAAACTAAAGCCAAACCATTTCTGCAACAGGCTTGAAAATATTTTGTGTCGACCACAGTGGAGTGAGATAAGGACATGCGGACAAAAATATTTGTCTTTCCGTGGTCATCAGAAATATTCCAGCCTTCTTAAATGCAAGGAAAATAAAATTCAATTATACTAAAAAATCTTGACCATAGATTAGAATGTGATTAAAAAAGCATTGGATCGAGGCGCTGCACTCTGCAAAAAAAACCTAAACGTCTCATTTTTCCCGAGGTAAAGCCTGGCTTCGTCATCTTGTGCTAGAAACGATTTATCTATAATTTCTAGGATTTTTCTTGCATCTTTTACCGCTTGTAGGTCACGATTGCACGACAGTGATCTGTGGGGATTATTGTGTTATTGATTAAGATCATTATAATACTTTCTAACAGAAAAATACTGCCTCAGTGGCGAGTTGTATTGCGGGCGCGGTACGTCTACCGTCCTGAGGTCTTGGGTTCGATACCTGGGTCGAGCAGTGCTGGGTATTTTTACTCAATATCAGCTTAAAGTTAGGAGGTTGCGACTGATATGGCGATAGGCTTGCCACCTATCACATTTGGGACGGAAATTAGCTCGGCGAAATCGTGGTGTTCTAGTTTGCTAATTCCCTTTGCCTACCGCTTCGAGGGAGCTTCAATTTATATTATGGTAAATTCTAAAAACGAAGTTGAAGTGAAAGCTAGCACGTAGCTTGAGATTGAATCCACAAGCCTCAAGAGTTTAACCAATATTTGGCGTGTTGTCGCTGTATCGGAGATCTTCACCACAAGAACACTTCAAGCGTTCAAAAGCTGTTGCCACCAAGAGGCAACAAGAGGCGGTCCTCATTTTTACTTACATTAAGTGATTTAAAACTTCACTTAACAAAGTAAATCTTTGCCTTATTTTTTGTGGATACTCATGCTGTAGACAAGTCGTTTCCTTGGTCTAGTGGCAGCATATATAGGCTGTGGACCCGGAGATTCTGGGTTTGATTCCCATGTCGGGCAAAGCGATTTTTCTAATTTGATTTGCCTGGGACTGGATCTCCCTGAGGGGTTGACGTCAGGCAGGCAGCCGGTCCTAAAAACTAAGCCAAAACTTTTCTGATACATACTTGAAAACATGTATTGCGCCAACCCCACATTAATTCGGATAAGGGCAAGTAGAAAAAAAAGAATGTATAGAACAGTCAAGTCACCTACATCATTTACCAACTTTAACTAACTAGTTCATAACTACCTTAAAACCATAAATTAAATCCATGAAATCCATTCATCGAAATTAATAACATCCATTACCGAAGAACACCGACAAAAATCAATCAAAATTATTAAACAATTCAATAAATCCATAGATAAGTTCAGACCATTCACGACGGGGCCGGCTTATTACCTCCATAATTTCGCGTAAGCACCTATCAGAATGGGGAAACTGGAAAAATAATAAATTACGTCCGTACCATAGCCCATTGTTGATATCGGGGCCCGAAAGCCAGCTTACTAGGAACAATCATCCACGATTATTGGGATATATCTTTTGATCCGAGCGCGAGGTAATTCCATCAAAATGTACATTATTAGGGGAAAGTAATAAATGATCGACTATATGGATGCAAGCCGCTTCCTACAGGTCGATCTGGAAATCTTTGGGGAAGCCTTTTGAGTGGTAGAGCCACGCTGTAGACAGTAACGTCTACAGCACGAATGGGCTGGCTCGACCGGTTAGACACCACTGTCTCACAGAAAACCGCCATAAAGTGGCAGCTTGCTGTCGCGTTTCGTTCGGTGAGTGAGATTTCCGGTGGCCCATTTCCCCCTCCCTTTCCCATCCCCTTCCATTCCCTCCTTTTAGGTTGGCAACGCACCCATGATTTTTTTTTTGTGTCTTGGGTGTTTATGGGCGGTGGAGATCACTTACCTTCAGGTGACCCATCTGCTCGTTTGCCAATCTCTGCTATAAAAAAAAAGCCTATGTTCAGCAGTGGACGTCCTATGGCTGATGATGATGATGATAAGATACGCGAAACGGTGCCTTTTGCTGCTAATGAACTTTATAGATTTGGAGTTACAGAATTCGATAGTTTGAAAACTCATTTTAGTTTTGAAATTGAAATGTAGATGAACAATAGATTGAATTTGAAATTCATCAATGC
Organism: Clanis bilineata; assembly: GCA_036417725.1. NCBI lineage: Eukaryota > Metazoa > Arthropoda > Insecta > Lepidoptera > Sphingidae > Clanis > Clanis bilineata. Next base: position 13,933,535 of record CM071154.1, on the reverse strand, counting down.
GCGTTTAATAGGCGTGTGGAGAGCGACCACATTTTGAGGCTATTTAATGGTCCTTTAAAAGGATTTTGGAAGGTAATGTAATGACGATATTATGTCCTGTACATATGTACATAGTATGTATAATTCGGTCCAGTGATGGTCAACAATTTTAATTGAAAAGCCAGTTACTCTTTTTTATAACTAGACTAGCTGACGAGCAGCTGGGTCATCTGAAGGAAGAATAGGGATTTTGAGGGAAAGGAGGAGTGGGAGGGCTGCCAATTTGAGATAGTGGATCAAACCGGTCGAGTCGGTCCATTCGTACTGTTAGTAGACATTACTGGCTACCACTCAAAGAATTTAATCACTATTAGAATTAGTCGCCTCGGCATAGTGGCACCAAATATGGGCTGTGAACCGGGAGGTCCTGAGTCTGATTCCCAGATCGGGCAAAGCGAATTTTTCAATTTAATTTGCACGGAACTGGATCCCTCAGAGGGGATTGACGTCAGGCAGGCAGCCGGTCGTAAAAACTAAGTCAAATCCTTTCTGCAACATACTTGAAAAAGGGTGTTGCGCCGAGCCCACATTGAGATACGATAAGGGCAGGTATGTTCTGAATTATAATTCTTATATTTTAGTCAACATTTCGTTCGTTCGATAAAGATAAGTCGAAAGTAATCATATTACACAGACTCTGCAAGCAGTGTCGTTTAAATGTAATCAACTATCGAGAGACGTCCTTCGTCGGTCGCCAGAATCACGCACGTCTTAGGTAACTGGATATTCAGTGGCTTATGCCCGGACTGTGACTCGTCTGAACACATAATTGAATTGCATAGATCTTACCAGCACAGTATGTTGTCTTTGCTGACCTGTCTAATAGAGTAGACGAAAAGAAAGAAAAGAACCACTATAGTTGCCTTCTTGGTGTAGTGGCAGCATGTACGGGCTGTGGACCGGTCCTGGGTTCGATTCCCAGGGCGGGCAAAGCGAATTTTCTAATTTAATTTGCCCGGTACTGGATACCTAAGATGAGGTTGACGTCTGGCAGGCGGCTGGTCGTAAAAACTAAGCCAAATCCTTGCGCCGACCCCACATTAAGGTTAAGGTTAAAGGCCGGTAGAATGAAAGAGAAGAACTGCTATGCAGTTTTCGACTGTGGTGGTCCATATCTAATAGGGGACGAAAATATCGTATTTGAGTAATAGAGCCATGCAATAGTTGCAACCTTATATACAACTATCTCAAAGAAAGTCAACGTAAAGTAATAGCGCGCTGTTGCGTTTCGTTTGGTGAATAAAATTTCGTGTAGCCAAAATTTTTCAACATCCCTATTTTCTTCCATTAAGATTGGCAAAGCATCCACGATTCTTTTGGTACCATAGATGTCTAACAGTAGAGATCACTTACCATCAGGTGACCTTACCTGCCCGGTACCCAGTCTTCTTGTTCTACCTACTCTTATCCCACTTTAATGTGGAATAGAGGTTTAGCCTTAGTTTTTATGATGTCAACCTCATCTCTCACCCGATATATTGCTGCTATAAAAATACTATCCAATAATGTAAACAATTAGATTTACATATATTATTATTCAATTAACTGGACCAGCGCTAATTAATTTGTAATTAATTGAAGTGCCTCAACAAAATTTCGAACACCGATCGATTGAAAGTGGATCTGAATACGAACAAACGAGGACGGAAATCGTATTAAAATTAATTTACTGTACTATTTTGTATTTTAACGAAGACCCTTCGCTTTCCTAAATAATTTGAAAGAGTAGGAGCTAAAACGGAATTTACAACACTCATATATATGCTGTCCCGCTGGTGGTCAGAATTTTTTATACAATTTATTTTATTATAGAATATTGAAAAACAATGTTATAAATGTGTACTGGATATATTTTGTAAGTACATATATGCCTGGATGCAGGCCGCTTCCAACAGGTCAATCTGGAAATATTTGGGGGAGGCCTATGTCCACAAGTGGAAGTCTTGTGGCTGATGATGATGCTGATATTACCTGGATGTTTGTTACAGATTTAAATTTAGGCATATATACCATAACAAAATTAGGGCCAAAAGACGTCTTTATCCTTGTGGTACGTTCCTATTGTTTAAGATTTTCGAGCGGACACAGCTGCGAGAAGCTAGTGAATTGTTATTAAAACTTAAACTTTCTCATTGAAAATAAGAGTTACAGATTTTAACATATTTTTTAATCACTTTTTATCCTAAAAATACGTGCAACAAAACTAACCAGCGATTACCATATAAATAGAAACTCCAACTTCCTCGATAGTTGTACCTTAGATTATGCACAGAAATCCCAACGTCCCTACTTCTAGAAACAAGACTAGATTCAATAATACTTATATCAATAATCCCAGTGAAACAGATTCGAGATGTGAAACGGGAGCGTTGGTTGGGAATACACGCCCGACAATTCTGTGTATAGCCATTTTTATTCCCATTACACCCCCGGGAGTCGTTTTGGAGGCAGAAAACAATGAATTGCGTAATTTCATTTGCAATTTTTCATTTGACATTCTAACGAATTACTGTCTGAAAAACACAAGAATAAAAGAGTTGGGCGGAGTACTGCCGTAGGGAGATTAACTGTTTGTAATAGTTTTGAATGGGTATAAATTGTTTTTGGTGGAATTGTTTTAGAATACATTTGAAGAGTTGTATTTTAGTTTATGTTGATAGGGGTTAAAACCCATCATGATATGGTTTAATAATTGCTTCTTTAATTGAGTGTTTAATTTATTCGGATGTAACGTAATATTAATTATTTATTTAATTATTTATTTGACAGCCTCCGTGGCGCGCGGGCGAGCAGCCGGCTACGAAGCGAGAGGCCGCGGGTTCGATCCCCGCACCGAGACAAATATTTGTGTGGCCCACAGATATTTGTTTCGGGTCTGGGTGTTGTGAGACCAAAAGTCTCTCGTAGTTCCTGATTCTCACGACACAAGACTCGATCTTAATGTGGGGTCAGAACTATGTATATGACAGTTGGGTGTTATTTATTTATTTATTAATCAATACAAAATACTTAGAAAGTGTTGTTTCCTAACCCACTAATTGTGTTATTATATTCAGAAAATTATCCTTAAGGAAGTTTTTTCTACATTCATTTTTGCATGACGTTGGTTCGATTTGGTAAAAATTCTCTTATACAATTAAGGAAACAAAATTTGTTATTAATTTCATCATTTTTTTAAACGCAATCCCTATACGAAGAAATGGGGTATACAAAGTTATTTATATATACAGTGCTTCGAGCGAAGTGATAGTGCTTCGACAACAAGCTGACATTGTAATTATCCGACACTTGAAGATCTAACAACCTCGGCTGCAATAAACGTCTATTGAACCTCTCCCCACTCGTACATGAAAATATTTAATAATGTTCATATCTGATAATAAAATGCTCATACATTTTCAAATTTTGAGTTACGATCTCTTACATTCTCCAGACTCTTGATGGGTTCCATTGCAAGTTTATTACGTTTTGTAGTTACATATATATCAACTCTGATGAGTCAGTGGGATTGTCTGAAGGTCAAAAATATATTCTTTGTATGATAACACTTTAATTCTTTGAGACATAAAATTGAAATAACTTGTCGAGATTATGATTTATTTAATTATTCATTGTATCAGAATGTAAAGTCTAAAATTTATTACTTACGTTGTTATCTAAAACTAACAATAAAATTTTAAAGATAAACTCCAGACCAATTAGTTACCAAACAACTTCTTAGTTTTAGAGTTGAAAAATAATCAAAGAAATAACTTTAAAGATACAAGTTTAGTTACTTCAAGATAAGAATAAACAAAATGTAGACGAAAGATGCTATTGATAACTAAGTACACAGCAAAAATTAATTGTATCATAATTTTATCAATAAAGTTCAGCATTGATGTAGTAAACAAATTAATACTTTTAATATTCATGTTAAAGGTCAATTTCGTGTGGGGGTTGTAGGCGTTTTCCAGAAATATAATACAGATTACTTCTTTATTTGATTTAATCAATATTATGGCAAGTTATGTTATTAATTATCCGTATATATTTATTGTTGACACCTTGTGCGGCTAAAGCTTCCCATAGTTTCTCATGTTTTATGGAATCGAAAGCCTTGTTATAGTCTACGAATGCCAAGTAGTAGACTATTCCATATTCGTTACATTTTTGGATTATTTGTTTAATGGTGTGGATGTGGTCTATTGTCGAAAAATCACTGCGAAAACCTGCTTGTTCTTTAGGCTGATTTTCATCCAGTGTTTTTGTTATTCGGCCTAAAATTATCTTTGAGAAAATTTTGTAAACGTTCGACATAAGACTAATGGGTCGGTAATTGGAGATATCATCTTTTCTACCTTTTTTATGAAGTAAGGTTATGGTTGAAGTAGTCCATTGACGTGGTATGTATTCCGATGTTAAAATTTCATTAAATAAATTTGTAATTATGTCCGAAATAGTTTGAGATGTACTTATTAATAGTTCATTGGTGATTCTATCTTCTCCAGGCGCTTTTCTACTTTTTTGGGATCGAATAGCTTTCTCTACTTCTTCTTTTAATATGTTTAGTATTTCATCTTCATTGTCTTCATTTGTATTTATTGAAGGTAGAGACGTTGATAGTTCATCATCACTATATAATTCCCGGTAAAAATCAGTTGCTGTTTTTAGAATATCGATTCTTTTTGTTTTATTTTTCATAGTTTTGTGATGTTTCATATTTCCGATCCATGTTAAGCTATCTTTCAGTTCTTTCCATGCTATTTTAATTCCTCCAAATTTTTCGATGTAGAAATTTATTGTGTCGATTTTAATTTTCTTTCTGTGATTTCTTATACATATATTTATTTTCTTGCTTAGATTGACTATATCTTGTTTATTGTTTTTCCTATCCATAAATAAAAGCGCTCTCTGTTTAATTAAGTCAGTTGCTTCCGTCCCTATTTTATCTTTTATAATTTTGTTTGTCTTAGTGTTATTTCCTATTTCTTGTAATTCTTTTTCTAGAGCATCATATTTTTCTTGGATCCCTGTAAGATCTTTAACTTTTTGAAGGTTATCTTGTAACAGTACTAGAGAATTATCTGATAATTTCGAGAAAAATGGTTGTCTTTTATTATTTCGTATGTGATTCCTTGGTGTTTTTGGTTCCAAAATATGTAATTGTCCTCTAAGCAATCGATGGTCAGTATTAAAATTTAATTGATTCACAACTTCAACATTCGAGAAAAGTCTTGGTTTATTTGTCATTATGTAGTCTATCTCGTTTCGAACCAATTGGTTAGGTGAAACCCAGGTCCATTTTCTCTTAATTCTTTTATTATAATAGCTATTCATAATCTGTAGGTTGTGTTCTAAAGCGTAAGTTACTAATCTTTGTCCGTTATCATTTCTTTTGCCAGTTGTGTATGAGCCAAGAATTTTATCTTCACCTTTCTGTCTTTTACCAATTTGGCCATTAAAATCTCCCATTATTATAACGTCCTTAAATAGTTTATTTGTAGTTGTTTTTAGTTTTGCATAAAAATCGTCTTTTATTTCTTCTCCTGCAATCTCTGTAGGAGCGTATACTTGTACTATTGATATAGGTTGTCTGTGTCCAGGCAATTTAATGTTTAATACGGCGATTCTATCTGAGATACCTATGAATTCTATTATCCTATTTTTTAAGAACTTTTTGACCAGAAAGCCTACTCCATACAACCCAGGTATTTCATTTCGGTGGAAGAGGATATACTCCTCGTATTCTTGAATTTTTTCCTCAGATCTTCTTACCTCACTTATCCCTATAATGTCCCAATTGATAGTTTTTAGTGCATTTTCGAGTTCTAGTAAAGATTCGTGTGACTTAAGCGATCTTGTGTTTAGCGTTGCTATATGCAGTCTTTTCTTTTCTTCTAGTTTCTTAGTTTCGTTTTTATTATTTATATCGTCTTCATTAATTTTAAGAGAGGAATTATATATTGTATGGGGGTGTGGTCAGTAACCCCACGGTGACCAACCGTATTGGGGATTTCTTCGATATTTATATTTTTGCGTTTATTTATTTTTATGATCGTGTTACCGGTGTCTAATATATCCTATGCTTTATATGGTTGATATTCTTTATCTGAGCGCGATATAGATCTGGATTTCATATATGCAAAAGCATCCACTTTGTGTATTTTAGATGGAGCTGAAACTATTTTGCCTTCTACTGATTGTATCTCTTTCGGCGACGAGGAAATTTGCCTTTTTCTTTTTTCATTCCCTATTTTCTCTCTTATCATGAGTTTATTGTTCTTGATAAATGCTTCATTTCCTAATTCCTTTTCTCTTCGAAGTTGTTCTCTCAGATTTTTACGTTCTTCCAGCATATCCTTCGAGAAATCTTCAGTAATATAGGTTAGGTGTGGCATTTTGTTTTTGTTCTTTAATGTTTCAGACTTCTTCAAGTATGATGTGAATGTAATAAGTATAGGTCTTACTTTTTTGCTGTCCCCTTTGCGTCCTAATCTGTAGTATTTATTTAATTCGTAGCCTTCGATATTAACATCAATGCTTTGCAAGGTTTCTTTTATTATGATATACAGGTCTTGATAACTTTTCTCTGTTTCTTTGATACCATGTATTATTAAGTTATTTTTCCTATTCTTTTCTTCTAAATTCTTTACCTTTTTGGTTAATAACTCAATTTCATTTTTAAAATGTTTGTTTTCTTCCAGTATCGGTTTTAGTTTATTCTCTATATGTGACATAATCGTGGTAGTTACGTTTTCTGTTATAATTATGGTTTGCTTATCTAGTTCCATTTTCATCATTTGAAATAATCTAGTCATATCTTCTGATAGTTCTGTAGTACTCATGGTGAATAAACAAAAACAAAAGCAAAAGGTGCCAATTTACTTGTAACGGAACGTACTGTGTAGTTCAGCCGTAATGTTGGCACTATGAGTTGGTATTCCCTTTTGTCTATACCAAGCTGACACTTGATAGTTGACAGATGACACTGGCAATTGACAACAGTTGACACTTGACAATGACAACTGAGTAATAAATAATTGTAGGTAGGTACTATGAAATTATTGTTCTAGTTTGTAATCCAATGTGTCTAACCTCTAAGTGCAGTTATTTATGCTTCCATACTACAGTAATCAGTTGGTTTAAGTGTTTAATAGGATGAATCCAAGACGTTTAATCTTCATTTAACGAACCTCTCGCAATTTGATGTCGGTTTTCTTGATGTACACTGATTTTATAATTTAAATATGAAGAGCTCAGTTTTCGCTGTTGTTACGTTGACAACCGGTGTTGCCATCTTATACAAAAACATATACAAATACAAAAACATGACGGCAAGAATACAAACAGAGAGATTAGGCCAATACTTTGACATTAGGAGAGGGGTCAGGCAAGGTGACCCGTTATCACCTAAATTTTTTTCTGCTGCGCTCGAACACATATTTAGGAACCTAGACTGGAGGCAATACGGATTAAATATCAATGGGGTACTCTTGAACCATTTACGATTTGCAGATGATCTGATTTTGATTTGTGAAAATTCAAATAATTTGCAATTGATGATAGAACAACTTGTAACTGAAAGCAACAAAATAGGATTATCAATAAATATAAACAAAACTAAAGTAATGACGAATAGTGAGAAAATCATAATTAATACAAACAACACTGTCATAGAATATGTAGAGGAATATACATATCTGGGACAAATTATTTCTCCAAAAGACCTCACGACGAAGGAAGTGAATAATAGAATAAATATTGGATGGAAAAAATACTGGTCACTTAAACAAATCATGAAGAACCCTGATGTACCATTGACAGCAAAGAAGAAAATATTTGATTCGTGTATTTTACCAAGCATGACTTACGGCTGTCAGACATGGAGCCTAACACGAAAAAATATACAAAAAATAGAAACCTGGCAACATAGCATTGAAAGAAGTATGCTAAACATAAAAAGAATGGATAGGATAAAGTTAACAGCAATAAGAAGACAAACTAAAGTCACTGATATAGTTTATTATATTAAAATGCTGAAATGGAAATGGGCAGGACATTTAATAAGAAATAAAAAAGATAAATGGTCTAGAGATGTCACAGAGTGGTGTCCTAGATATAATAAACGAAAAACAGGCAGACAATGTCGAAGATGGGAAGACGATATTATAAAGACTGCAGGAATAATTTGGAAGAGAAAAGCACAAGATAGACTAATATGGAAAGCTCTAGGGGAGGCCTATGCTGGAAAGCAAGACAATCTGGAATTAACACGTTCGTAGATACCGGTGTCAAAACTTGTATTTATGTAATATATACTAACATTAAGATAAGTAATAGAATAGAATATGCTGTAAAATTGGAAAGATTGTTAAATAAAGGCTTTATTATTATTATTATTATTATGGCAAGTTATAGGCAGTTAATTATAGGCACAGATGTATATACATAGTATAAATTTTAATCTTTATGTTCAGGATTCGAAGGCACCCATGTCATGATCTTCATCGGTTTCGGTTTCCTGATGACCTTCCTCAAGAAGTACTGCTACAGTGCTCTCGGCTTCAATTGGTTATTGGCTGCCCTCGTCATCCAATGGGCAATACTCTGCCAGTCTTTCTTCACCATGAAGGGCAACACCATCTTCATCACAAAGAAGTCTTTGCTTGGTAAGTATGATACAATATATTAATGTTGAATTAATATCTGCAAAATTATAAGAATAATATTTGTGCTTATTAATTTTATTAAGAAGCTTTTAGAATCATACAATGAAGGCTCAGTAACTGATGTTTTCGTTTTTTCTCGAGTCGAATGATTTAAAAAAAATCTAATATATTTAACTTCATCATCATCAGTAATATTACTTGTATCCATATCAAATCTAATAATAACCTGAACGAAAATAGACTTCCATTAATATCGAAGAATAATCCATTATAATCTACTATTGTAGAGACGTAATACAGTGAAGATGATTAAATTGGAATAAAGGCCCTTAGAAAACTCTACCGAAACGACAATAACAATTCTGGCGAGTCCAGATGTTTTGATTAATAAGAAACTTTGTCTCTACTTTTACTAAAAGCAATATTTTAAAAGCCCAATTTCCGTTCTATGCCGAGACAAAAGGCCATTTTATTACATTACTCAATGTTTGATATTGTTTAAAGTGAAGTTGTAATAAATTTACCTATCAAGTCTTTTTGGTAAAATTAATTTGATTAAATGTTTTATTCAGGTTATTGTTGTTATAATTTTGTTACTCGTTTTAAAAGTTTAAAGTATCTTTTTAATTTTTCGGTTAATTGTGGCCTATTAATTCGCTTATTGTGACATAATTATGCCTATGTTCAGCAGTGGACGTCCTATGGCTGATGATAATGATGATGATGATGATATAATAATTATAATGTAGTGTTTTCGTCAGTAAACACAAACATTAATTTAATGATGTTTAAGTAAATTGTGTTATAATAGTTGAGAATATAAGTTAAAATTATTTTCGTAGTAGTATCAATAGTCTAGTACTCGTTGTGATTTTTGAGGTCGTCAGTTGAAGCATTGGATCAAACAACACTTTTGGTTAGTTCTTCGGAGTCCTCCCGAGTGAATAATAAAAGAATCCCTTTAATTGCTCAACGTCGAGCCTCATTTTAGGGTATACCATTAGCTATTATGGTCTTCATAGTTGTAGATAGAAACATTGGTTCAGAAGCTGTATCTGAAATTAGTCATTGGCTCAAGAATCTAAATGATATCTTATCGGTATTCCTACATATTCACCTCTATATTTTTATTTTAGACCTCGTTCCTATGACAAGGATAACAATAAATATAATGAGGAATGCATCTATGTAATGATGATGAAAGTAAAACGTAGATTAGGCAAAATGTATATATTTCATAAACTGAATGATGGCGTTACAAGGAATATTTTACAGACAATGGTACAACAGCTCTTTGAAAAACGAATACTTAAACAATTGTATGACACATACTTTTTATACGCAACCAGTATTATTTATGTATTGCATTGACAAAACTCAACACCCCCTCTCAATGCAACTACATAACATTCAACAAACTACTCACAAAGTTTAAGTATTAAAACACAATTTAATCTAACAATAGTTCTAAACCACATTCTTTTAAATATCTCTCTAGTAGCTGCTTGCTTAAAGCCTTAGTAAACATATCTGCAGGTTGCTCATTAGTTTTAATATATTTAACACTAATCTTCTTATTTTTTATTAAATCTTTTATAAATGGTACCTTATGTCTATATGTTTTAAACGTTTAACATTATCCGTACAAGCAACTGAAATTGCAGATTGATTGTCACAATACATATTTACTGGACAATTAATTAAAAACCCAAAATCTTTAACTATATTATTTAACCAGATTGCTTCGCTCGCTGACATACTCATGGCGACATACTCAGATTCAGTTGAAGACAAACTAACTGATTCCTGCTTCTTTGAACACCAAGATACTAAACAATTACAATATTTAAACAAAAAGCCTGTAGTAGATTTTCTATCCCTAAGATCTCCTCCCCAATCTGCAACACAATATCCTTCTACAAAATTTTCGTTACAATTATAAATTAATTTATATTCTAAAGTATATTTCACATAACGTAACACTCTTTTAAGTGCAGACACTAACACAAAATTAGCATGATTTTGGTATCTACTGAGCAAAGATACTGCAAAACACAAGTCAGGTCTCGACCCCAGTACAGCATACATAAGACACCCAATCATTTTTCTACACAGTTTCTCAATATCTTTATTATCTTTAATATCTTTGTGCCTTTCAAATATTTTCGCATTAAAATTAACATCCATAGGTATTGCCATGGGCTTACAGTTTTCCATGTTAAAAGTTTTAAGAACATTTTCTAGATATCTTCTCTGACTCAGTGTAGTGACACCTGTATTTAAATTCTGATCTACCTTAATACCCAGAAATTCACTAACCTTTCCCAAATCCTTCATTTTAAATTCATTATTTAATACATTTTTAAGCTGAGAAACTAAAGCTTCATTTGTTACAAAAATTAACAAATCATCAACATACAGCACTAAAAAAGTTTTATCACCACCACTACATTTAGTATATAAACATGAATCACAATAAGATCTGAAAAAACCTTCTTTCATTACAACAGAATTGAAGTTTACATTCCAACATTTAGGTGAATTCTTCAGACCATAAAGCGATTTATTTAAATTAACAATATTATTGTCACCTGAATAAATTCCCTTTGGCAAACTTAAAAACACATTTTCAATTATTTCACCATACAAAAAACACCGGTTACATCCATCTGATATATTGGCAATTTTTACGTTGTTGCAACAACTACAAAAATTCTAAATGTAGATAACTTTGCCACTGGTGCATAAATGTCATTCAAATCTAAAACATCATTTTGTTCAAACCCTCTAGCAACTAATCTAGCTTTATACTGCAATATATTGTTATTTTTTCTTTATTTTAAATACCCATTTACTACTTACTACTTTCTCACTCACCGGTACATCACAATGAGTATTATTTTCTTTAAGTGTTTGTAGTTCTCGGTTAATGGCATCAGTCCACATACTCGCATCCTTTCTACTCATGGCCTCTTCATATGTAAGTGGCTCATTTTCTTCACTTAACACACTGTGACAATGATAGAAAGATGTAGGCTTTCTTACACGCCTACTTCGCTCATTTGGAGTAGGATGAAGCACATCCCCCAAATCCTCAGAACTGTCACCTTCGTCGGAACATGATACATACCCACTGCCAGACTCAGACTCAACATGGTCTATCATGACATTTTCATCTGAAATATAACCAGGTACAAGATTAGATTCATCAGCTACATTCACTCCAGTTTCATTGCTTTCATGTTTGCAAGCTAAATCCAAGTTAACTATCACTTCACTGTCATAATTTCGATCACATATGTCCGCTTGAATTAACTCACATGTTCTAATCGATTTTGTATCACTATTATGGAATGATAAACGCTGCATTTTTCCTCGCAAACAACTTTCACATTTTGGCATTGTTGTCGTTGGTGTTACATTAATATTATTTTGCAACAAAAATTTTTTAACATTATCGACGTTTTGGTGAGCCATTTTCTCATGACATTCTTTTAAACAATTATTGCTATCCGATTTTTCAATGTTAGCAATTTCGTTCCTATAACGAAAACACATATAATAAAAATTTCCATCTCGTTTTGCAATTGCACACACTTCATTGTTTTTGTAAAATCGGCTCGAACTGTCATCCGTCAACATAACATAACCTCTGTCAGATGCGCAATTCACAGAAAATAGGTTTGTTTTTAACTCTGGAACAAACAACACATTGTCAATGGTTGTGTCAATCCATTCAATTCCATTAAATACTTGCATCGCCATCTGTCCACAGCCTAGTACACTAATCGATGCGCCATTTCCTACAATCACCAATTTCTGCGTCGTAGTTTTAAAGGATTGAAATAAACTTCGATCACAGCACATATGACTACTCGCTCCAGTGTCCACCAACCATTTGGATTCTTGAAAAAATTCCTTTGCGGCCGCCACAACAAAAGCATTATTTTTCTCACACTGGTTTTCTTTGTTCTTTTTAAACCAGCACTTTGCCTTATTATGTCCTCTTTTTCCGCAATAAAAACATTTATTGGTATTGATATTAGACTTTTCTTCGCTATTTATTTTATTACTACTACATTCACTTTGATAATGCCCCAGTTCATTGCATTTATAACACTTTATATTTCGTTTTCCTCTAACAACAAACGCACACGAAGAAGATTCTTCTTTACACCCTTCACCCTTCTCTTTTACTCTTTCTTCTTCTACTAACAGCCTTGCAATCAAGTTATCCATAGTTTGCTTATCGTCAGGAGCTGACTCCCACGCCGACACAAAATGCTTATATTCGTCTGGTAGGGACATCAAAATCTTTGTTATGACAAACTTGTCAGATATATCCTCTCCCATCTGTTTCAATTGGTTTTGCATCTCTTGAATTTTTGACAAAAATACCGACATCTCTATACCCTTTTCAAACTTATATTGAAAGAAACGCTGTTGTATAATATGGATACTTGTCTCAGTTTTCTGCTCAAATACACTCTGTAGTTTACTCCACATCTCTGCAGATGTTCCGCAAGATATAATGTGCAACATCACCTTCTCCGACATTCTTGTAACCAGCAGTGTCTGTGCCTTGGCATCCTTGGACTCCCAAGTCTTTTGTTCGCCATCGTCTTTAGGTCTTATACTCCGTCCCTCGACTATGTCTAACCAACCTTGGCCCCTGAGCAACACGGTTGTTTGGAACTTCCATATATTCCAATTGCTCGCCCCTTCCAACTTAATCAAACTAACGTTGTGAAAATGTTGTCCTTCCATTTTGCTAACCTTCCTTGCTCAAAAACTCCGAACAAGTATATATCTACTTTTTCCTTTACTGAAACTGATTTATACATGCAGGACTATGTGCCTGGGCCCATAACCTGATGAAAGTAAAACGTAGATTAGGCAAAATGTATATATTTCATAAACTGAATGATGGCGTTACAAGGAATATTTTACAGACAATGGTACAACAGCTCTTTGGAAAACGAATACTTAAACAATTGTATGACACATACTTTTTATACGCAACCAGTATTATTTATGTATTGCATTGACAAAACTCAACAAATGAACGTTCAGTTAACTTATTGAATAAATATTATAATGTTAGTTTAAATCCGAAAATCCGCTGTAATTACAATACTTTATACGAAACACTGTTTTTAATTAAATAACTTTACCCGAACAATATTCGAATATAACTTTGCGAATTAAATTCACAAATTCAAAATTTTACTGCGCCACCATTGCGCTCGTATTTCTAATATTCATATCGGTTATGTGGAAGAAGTTTTTAATATTTCGCAGTACAGTGCGTTCATAATACATAATATTATACTTTAGAATACCAATAAACTGCGTTCCCTCGCTTATTACTTATTCTGTGGAAGGCGTTAAGCAGGTTTTAGGAAAGTGGTTAAAGTTTTATTTAATACATATCTTGATACGTGAGGATACCAACGAAAATTAACATGAAGCGATAGCTGTGAGGCTGTTCCATATTTGTTGTCAAAATCCCAGTCCACACAATTTTTATAACAAAGACTGGTAAAAGACTAGATGTGTCAGATGGGTCACCTGATGGTATGGCATCTACGCCTATCATCATCATCAGCCATAGGACGTCCACTGCTGAACACAGGCCTCCCCCAAAATTTCCAGATCGACCTGTTGGTCACCTGGTCGACCTGATCTACGCTCATAGACACCCGCAATGCAAAGAATCATGGATGCGCTGCCAACCGTGAAAGAAAAGAAATAGGGATTGCAAATTGAGATTTTCGATACATGGCATTATAGGCATTTATGAATAGCAGCAATGTTGTCAGTGACCCAGGCTGTGTGGTCACTGGATTTGCTATTATTAAGGAACTTACTTCATAGCTTAACGGCCTTCAGCCAAAAAAATAATCCATACGTGTATCCCCAAAAGAGCATTATCGAGCATATGCCTTACCGAGCTGCCGCAACATAAAATGTTAGATATAAGGCCACATAATGACGTGGTAATGCGACCGCCATTCTTCAGCGTTGAGCAGCCCTAATATCTCCCCGCAGAATATATCATTAGCTACAATTACTTTTTTTATTTTCAGAGGCGGATATAATGTCGGCCACAGTACTCATAACATTTGGGGCGTTGCTCGGAGTGGCGACTGGCCTGCAGTTACTTTTCATAGCTATCGTAGAGACCGTCATAGCGTGTTTGAATCTCTGGCTTGTCTCCAATGTATTTAAGGTTGGTTTTCAAATGAACGTGGATATATTGTAGCCTATACAGCATATAGTTGAATTGTTCGGCGGTCATGTTTAGTAAATTGCATATCTTTTAGAAATATTTGATGGTACGTTACGGTAATTGATTGGCGGGATTTACGATTTCAGAAAATTGCCGGATGTACATTTTTTTTTTTAGTTGCGCATGATAAAAATTATTGAATTAATCAAGCATGTTCATATTCTCAAGATTCTATTCACAAAGATGTAGTTAGAGCTGAACAATAGAAGTAAAGCTTTCACATTTCAACGAGATCATTGATGATCCAACTGGATTGAAATAGATAATACAAGTTCCTGATATTACTCAAATAAACTCATCCAAACAAAGACATCCATACTGGTACTTAAACCATTTTTTAATTTTTTGCTTTTTCACCGACAGGCCTCTGACGTAGGAGGTTCGATCGCCATTCATACGTTTGGAGCGTACTTCGGTATTGGTGTCAGCATAGCTCTGAGGATCAAGAGAGAAGAGACCACCAATCCTACGAATGGGAACACTGTCGCTGTTGTTGATCTTAATGGACCTAGTTATACTTCTGATATAACTGCTATGATAGGTACGGACTTTAAAGTTCTATCTTTCTACCTGTCCTTATCCCACATTAAAGTAGGGTCGGCACAACACACTCTTTCAAGCATGTTGAAGAAAGGATTTGGCTCAGTTTTACGACCGGCTGCCTGTCTGACGTCAACCCCCTCTGAAGAATCCAGGCCCGGGTAAATTAAATTAGAAACTTCGCTATGCCGGACCTGGGAATCGAACCCAGGACCTCCCGGTCCACAACCCATATATGCTGCCACTAGACCAAGAAGGCGACGATACCGAAAGTACTGAGACAAAATTATGCCCCCAATATCTCTCCTCCATCTGAATTCCCATTATTTTTCTGACCGTCATAGGCAGCAACATAGTAATAGGGATGGTAACTATTTACCATGGGTGGTCTGCTCGTCTGTCTTCGTAAGCCCATAACAATGCGGTAGTTTTTATTAATTTGTTGGTTTATTTTACGTAATAATCGAACTTGATTAGATTTGCTTCTCAGATATAACTACCTCAGTAGCGTGGTTATATTTCGATACGACTACCGTCCTGAGATCTCGAGTACGATCCTCGGGTTGGGCAAAGTGATATTGGATTTTTTCATATCAGTCCGGAGTCTGGAATGTATGTCCGATATGGCGATAGGCTCGCCCTCTATCACATCTGGGACGGAACTAAGCTCGCCGAAATGTGAGTCTTCTAGTTCGCTAGTGCACCTCTGCCTACGCCTTTGGGGATACAGGCGTGGGCTTATGTTATAAGCTAAGTAATTTTTATCTAGAAATATAACATGAAATACTTGTGGGTGGAGCCCTCAACAGATGCTAGTAAAATTACTAATAATCTATTATTGAACATCGTTTCATTCTACGAACCTATCAAATTGAACCATTCAGATTCCTCGAAGCTATATTTTATTATTCGAAAACTGTTTCGAGTTCAAATATTCGTTTTAGGGAAAACTAATTTATATTAAGTTTCGTTGAATTATTGAAGTGGTTAAAAGACTCTTAAAATTGTTTGAGGTTAATATTATTTTTAATGGCGATGGTTTATGTAAACAATTTCTTTACGCAGTGTTAATTAATGTGGGTATTCTTTTTCTTCTTCGTCGGTCCGTCAATGATGAGGATCGCGACCACATACAATCTGTCATCAAACTGGACACGCATGTCAAATGCATTTAATATTTCAGGAAAAAAATCCTTATTCGAAAAAAATAGACTATTGCAGTTTCTGGTCTATTTATACGTAAGCGTATACGAAATCTGAACTTAGGTCAGGCTAAATCAAAACCGAAATTGCGATCCATTTTTATCACAAACACCTTGAAAATGTAGTTACAAGTCCAGCATCATCTCTACCAGTTCTAGATAATAAAACAACTTTTTTGATACAGGGTCAATATTTCTCTGGATCTACTGGCCGTCTTTCAATTCTGGTCTGACCAACTCTGATGCTGAATACCAGAGAGCTGTTGTCAACACTTACTTATCTTTAGCAGCTGCTACGGTAAGTGGCTATTTATTGACAGGAATAATTAATCATGGCGAGGTAACTGCAGCGCAAACTAGTTACGCCGGCAAGATATTGTGTATAGCGGATTATAATTAAGCAATTTGTCGATTATATTTATATGATGGATGTGTATGTGTACGTGCGTGTGTATTTTGTAGTAGGACGCCACGTGGTTTTAAACAAACAAGGATCAATCGATCTAAATCTCAACCACCCATAAATAAAATAAGCAATAATGCTTTGCCAAAATACTAGGTAAGAATGGAATGGAAGTGAATAAGAATTTGGCTCCTGAAATGCCATTGTGGCTGAAGCCACTTTGGAGTGCACAATGGCCAATAAAACCCAAATATTTTTTAAGGCTGGCATTCACTTCGATTGTTAGACATATTTAACACGTAAACATAATATCAATTTTTCATACAATTAAGGATTGTTGTGCAAGGTAGCCTCGGTACTTTAATCTAATCTCTTACTATTTCCATCTTTACTTTAATTTTCAACATTATCTTCTATATCAACAACTGCATCTTATTATAAACAGGTGACAGCATTCGTCATATCATCAGGAGTGAACAAGCATGCAGGCAAGTTTGATATGGTGCACATTCAGAACTCGACGCTGGCAGGCGGCGTGGCTGTGGGGTCTGTGTGTAACATGCATATAGGAGCTGGTGGTGCTATGGCAATAGGCATCGGATCTGGATTGTTGAGTGTTATTGGATACAGATATATAACGGTAAGTAGATTTTTAGCATGTCATTAGCTTAAAATTTTCGGTGAAATAGATAAATAAAGAAATGTTACTAGCATAACATGCAACATTAATTAACATAAAATTACACATTAAATGTATGGTCATGCTTCTTCCACTAGTATTTGTGCCACTCAAATGTGAAGTCGGTGCAACACTGCACACACATTTCATCACTAAACATGTTATAAAGGAATTTTTCTTTCATGGGTCATAAAGTGTCAAATTAGTATTTTTCAATGCTGGCACTAGCACGCTTAGCATCCGATGGCAAGTACGATGCACTCCTAAATTCCTAAAACTACATTTTCAATCGTTGAAACACGCAAACAGCAAATCTAAAAATTAGAAATTGTAAAGAAACTGTTTAATATGAAATACCATTCCGAAATCCTCTTCAACATTTAGATAAAGTAAAGCAACTATACGCATGCCATTAGCATAAAAACTGCAAAGACATTGCCTTAACGATCTTCTATTAGTTGTTTAAACAAATAAGCTTCAAAATTATCATGAAAACTTTTTTATCGCAACTACTATCGTAAGGCAAGGTCTTATTAACAAATACTTGCAACCCTTTCGGCCGAATGTTCATACACTTAAGGTCGCCTTAAGTCGTTTAATGCCGCCTTATCTGTCAAAATTGTATGGCGAAAATCAATATAAGAAGCCGTTAAAGTTGAGCAGCGTTTGACCATTCGGGCGTTTGTATCTCAATTGCGCATAGTTAATTTTTTTTTATATTTAAAGGGGAGTTTTGTGTTAGTCTATCTTATCATGCCAATCAAATATTTTTTTCTACCTATCCTCCTTCCTTATTTCAAGGTCGGCCCAACACCCTATTTCTAGCCTGTCCTAATCCGGCTTAGTTTTTACGACTGCCAGCCCGTCTGACGATACTCCTTTGAGCGTACCAGTCCCAGTCAAATTGTATTAGAAAAATAGCTTTGCCTGACTTTCCCCCTTACTCTTTAAACTCGATTTTTTCATTAATTGACTCAAAATTCCACCGAAATCGAGTAAAAAAGTGCGTTAATATTGCATTACATTCGAGAACTTGTCATTTGGTAATTTTTAACGTGGCATTAGTGCTCTTTTTAATTATCTATTTCGGTGGAATTTTAAGTCACTAAATGAAATCGAATCGAAGTCAAATTCGAATCGAGTGTCAGTCAGCCCCCTGAAGTGTTACCACCACCTCTTATAGCAGTATTATTATAATCGTTCTTCGTTTTGTTATACGGGAAACGACAAAAGAGTTTTTAAAAAAGATATTTATTAAAACCTATTTAAAATAGAGGAAACACACAGTGAAATTAGAAAACGGCAGCGTGACGACACGAAATAGAAGTTAGGGAGAGACTGCGGGACTCGGCCCGCGACTGACATTTATATCATATTATAATGCTGGCTTGACAAACGGTCAAGTCAGCGTCAACGTAAAAAGGTACATCCAAGGGGTATAACAGCCCCCCGGAGAAGAGTGAACTTCGGGGTTGCAACTCCGAAGTTTACAAAAGAGTTCAGGACATCCGAAGTCTCGGAGCACTTGAGGTTGGAGGTGGACTTTCAACCATCTCCAAAGGGGTATCTGCCTCAGGGGGTGCAGATAGAGTTGAGCGAAATTTGGAAAGAAGGGTTGGACGAGTCAGGCTGACGTTTCCTTTACATAATATGAACAATTTATATAAAACATAGGAACATATTAAAACGACAATACATAGAGTTAATATTGAATAATGCGTCCCGTATTTGATAATATGTGGTTTTTCAATAATGTCATTTAATTTTGATATCTGTGATTTAATTTCAGGGTTGGAATCTAGACTATCTAGGTCTATGTTTTTAAGGTGAATTGGGGACACATTAGGCAATGTTTTATTAATTATATTACAACAAGAATTATTAATTAAACTGAAGTTTGACTGTCTTAGTGGTGTACTTATGTTATACGCAGAGTTTTTCGATGTGAGTACTGCGCTTTTACAATATGCGGTACATAACTTTGGCATGTTAAGTACACCTGCACCTAATATAGTAGTCTCGTAAGGTTCTGCGTTAATGCAGTCTATTACCAGGTTACTGGGTTGAGACTGAATGTACAACCATTTATTAAATTTTAAAGGATGCCAAACATCTACAGTGCCGGAGATGAATTTGGGATGACAATTATCAGGTAAGCTGTTTATTACTTTGGTTAACATTAAGCTCTCACAGCTTGGATTCGCGGATACAGAGTATATATTAATAATGTTACATACATAATAAGTGTCGCTATACGCACGACAGTCGTCCAATGAGTTTAATGTGCAATAATGTGTTTTGTCCTTGGTCACTGCAATATATTTTGTATTTGGTATAAGCATTCCAAATAGTTTAAGTTTATTATGTGGAACTGGCAAAGGTAAATTATGATACAAACTGTATTCATTAGGGAATACAAGAGGAATTTGTACAATAAAAATAATCTTATTTAATGAATAAAAGCATTTCATATTAATTATGTTTAATAAACTATGAATTTCGTTTAATTCTAAGCTTAATGGTAAGTCTAGATTATTAGGTATGTTATTGTAATGAGCGACAAGTTCTCGGTACAGTTGCACGGGCGATAAGACGCTCGGGCTTAAAATGTTTTGACTACTAAACATGATAGCATTGTTTATATCTTCCAACTGGAACGAAAGTGTTAAGACACTGGTTTCCAAACTGTTGAGAATAAAATTAAGGTTTGAAATAATTTGTGTATTGGAATTATCTTGTGAAACATTTTGGATCAATACCGAGAGTTTGTCAATCGCATCGTTTAAGACAGCTTCATTGTTCTTTAGTTTCTGTAACGTTTTGTTATAAGAGGATAATGTCGAAGTGGTAATTAGGATATTTTCTTTTATTAATGAAGCTATCTTCTTTTGATCATCTTGTAACATAGAAATAGCATTATCATACTTTAGTGCGTCACTTTCGTCTAAAGTACCGAAAATAGTCTTTAACAGAGAGCCTCCGGCTCCGATCCAAGCTGACCTACGTTGTCTGTCAGAAACGAGGTGTTCTAAAGAGTTGTAGGACTCTAGGATGTCATGGTATCTAATCGACAGAGGTTCAATAGCATTAAGGCAGTCGTCGCCATTTATAATATTTTTGAGGGAACAGAATTGCTTCGCCGTTTCAATTACAGAGCCAATATTCTCTATATGACTTGGAAAGTGAGAAATGTCTTGTGGGATTAGTATGTCAAGATTACCATTTTGAATTTTAAGTTTTCCTTCATAATCGAAGAATATACCCGATTCTGTGCGAATAGGTTGTATGTATTCGTGTGCTTGCACCATAACGCTGAAATCGAATAATTAGTTCATGGTAAGTATAAAGGTAAGAAATAGTAATCATCTTACGGAGTAAGGTTAGTAATTATTTTTTTTTTATTTTATAAGAATAGAATATTTTATTTATAGTTAACATTATTATTTATTTATTTAGTATAATAATATTTACATTAATTATATAATTGTATTTTTTTTTTCAGGTTTGTTGCGGGAGTAGTAGAGAAACCGTGTGAGCTGGTTTGACTTCGTCATAATGGTGTCTTATGTGTCGTCGGTTGATCAGAAGAGACAGTGTGTTATTGCCATGTACACGGACAATGCGGTACGGGCCTTTCCAGCACGGTGAGAGGGACTTACCTTGGCGAACATGATTTTTCAAGAATACATAGTCACCTGTTTTGTATGATATGGATCTAGTTCTGCGGTCATAGTAATCTTTGGATCTTTCTTTGGAAGCAGAGATATTTTCAGTGGCTTTATTTCGAGAATGTTGTAGGCGGTGTTGGAGCATTTTTAAATACTCGGGATATGTGGTATCAGGAGTTGAGTCAAAAATTGAGTCTGGGATAAATGGTTTGTGACCGAATACGAGTTCGTAGGGAGTGAAGTTAGTGGTCGAGTGGACGTTAGTATTGTATGTCATGATTGCAGTGTACACGTATCTAGGCCAATTGGTGTGGTTAGGCTCCACAAAAGATTTCAGGTATTCTTTTAGGGTAGAATGACTGCGCTCGAGTGCCCCTTGAGTTTGGGGATGGTATGGTGTGGACCAAAGTTGTTTGATTTTCAGAAAGCTGCAAGTCTGCTTAAAAAGTTCTGAGGTGAAGTTAGTTCCTTGGTCTGTCAAAATGAATTTTGGGATACCGAATAGGCATATGAAATGTATGAGGCAGTCAGTGCTTTCTTCCGCGGTGACACTGCGCATGGGATAAGCTACTGAGAATTTGGTAAGGTCGTCTTGTAAGGTAAGGATATACTTTAGTTTAGCGTTGCCAGATTCTGGGAGAGGCCCAACGACATCAAGCGCTATGCGCTGAAATGGACTTGTTGAAGTTGTAGTGATTTGCATTGGTGCACGATTTGTCTGCCTTAGAGCTTTGTTTAGTTGGCAGGAGGAACAGCGTTTTACATAGTCTTCGACTTCAGAGCGCATGCCTTTCCAATAGTACTTCTCTTGGATTCTCTTAAGCATTTTAGTAGACCCAAGATGACCGGAAATAGGAAGGTCGTGATTTTCCTTAAGGATTTTCTTGATTTCAGATGGAGTAGGATAGATTATGCTGTTATGATAGATATTGATGACTATGTTAGTATTGTGAAAGAGATGTGTGAGTATATTGTATATTTTGACGAAAGAATGTTTTTCGAATGGGTTTCTGAGATCGGAAATGGCAATTTCTTTTATACTCGGATCAGATGTCAACTGAGTCCTGACGGTTTTTAAAGTCTCATAGATTTCTTTGTAAGAGCTTTCGTCGAAGTGATGGACTTTGAGAAATAGGAAATAGTAGTCTTTGTTATTAACGAGAAATTTACGGAATGAATACAGGCTCCGTTCAGAATTTGTTAGGACTTCAGTGTCTTCGGTGTTTCCTAAAATTTCTTGTACATAGGGATTGGATTCATCTAAATCAATCGACGTAGGAACTAGAATGGTTTTACAATGTGATTTAGTAAGACTTTCATTATGTTCAATCAGCTTAGTATTATAGTTACTTTTATTAGTTACAGACTGTTTTAAGAAGTTGGAGTAGTCGTCGTCGTTGTATGACAAGGTTTGGGATTCAGTGGTAGTCGATTCTTCTTCAGGTATCGTCTGAGGATCTGGTATTTGAGGGTCGTGGACCCGAGAAGTAGTAGGAATAATGTCTTCAATGGGAATCTGTTGGAATTCTGGAGAAGGAATTAGCATCAAGTCTGGTTCAGGGATTCTTGAGAGTTCTTCTATATTAGGGTTTTCGTCATTGAGATCAGGGAAGGTTTCGTTGGAATTAGGATTAGAATTGATTTCGTCTAGCGTAAATGATGGAGGAGACACAAGAAGATCCATTAAGTCTTCGTCTAGATCTTTATTCTGGATAGGGGGATTGGCAGAATTAGTAGAAGTAGAAGGTTTTGGTTGGCTACTGTCATAGATCGGATTGACTGGGAATCTAGAAAGAGCGTCAGCGGCGGAGTTAAGTTTTCCTTTTCTATATATGATTTCATAATCGTATTCTTCTAGTTTTAGCCGCCACCGTTGCATTTTGCTAGAAGGGTCTTTATGGTTGAATAGCCATTTTAAGGGTCGGTGGTCTGTTATGATTTGGAATTTTCGGCCATACAAGTATGGGCGGAAGGTCTTACAGCCAAATATTATAGCAAGTAGTTCTTTCTCTGTGGTCGAGTAGTTGCATTCGCTTTTATTTAATGTTCGGGAAGCATATGCGATAGGTCTATCCTGTCCGATAGTGCCTTGGGATAGTACGGCTCCAATTGCGTGATTTGAACCATCGGTGGTGAGGATGAATGATTTGGTGAAGTCGGGATAGCACAGTACAGGCGCGGTAGTAAGTTTTTGTTTTAAGTATTCAAAGGCGAGTTGCTGCTGATTATGCCATTCAAAGGGCGTATCTTTTTTTAAAAGGGATGTAAGAGGTTTGGCAGTTTTGGAAAAGTCTGGGATGAATCTTCGGTAATAAGATACTAGACCTAGAAATGATTTTATATCTTTTGGAGATTTAGGAGTAGGGAATTGAGTCACGGCTTTTATTTTATCGGGATTTGGTTTGACGCCGTCTTTTGAAATAATGTGGCCAAGATATGCCACTTCGCGCCGTAGGAATTCGCATTTGTCGGGCTGGAGTTTGAGATTGAATTCTCGAAGACGTTTAAATATTGAGGTAAGATTATCGATGTGGGATTCTAGGTCATAAGAATAGATGACTATATCATCTAAGTACACGAAGCAACGGACACCTTGGAGGCCTGAAAGAGCTGTGTTCATCAGCCTTTGGAATGTAGAAGGTGCGTTTTTTAAGCCGAATGGCATGCGTGTGAACTGGAAATGTCCCTCAGGGACAGAGAAGGCGGTTTTGGTTGCATCTTCTTTGTGAATTTGAATTTGGTGAAAACCAGAAGCGAGGTCAAGTGTAGAGAAATATTTGCTGTTGCCTAGTTGGTCGAGAATTTCTGAAATTTGTGGAATTGGGTAGGTATCTCCTACTGTGACATCATTTAGTTTTCGATAATCTATGACGATACGCCATTTCTGTTGGCCGGAAGCGTCGCGTTTTTTGGGGACAATCCAGATCGGAGATGACCATGGAGAAGCAGAAGGTTCAATAATACCTTGATCTAGCATTTGTCCGATTTGTCTTTTAACTTCGGCTTTGTGGACTTCGGGGAATCGATACGACTTGGTATTTATTGGATTATCAGATGTGGTCTTGATTTCGTGTTTAATAGCTTCGGTGCATGTAAGTTTTTCGCCCTGGAGGTGGAATATGTCAGAGTAATCTGAGCAGATTTGGAATAAAGATTGGGCTTCTTCGTCATTAAGATGTGATGTGCGGAGTTGATTAAGAACTTCTCTAGTCCTTTGCATGGTATTGGATTCAGAGCGAGAATTGGACATGTCGGATGTAGTATAGTAGCATGCATCGATGGGAGTCAGAGTTAGATTAAGATTTGATTTCAAGGAGACAGGGGATTCAGAGACATTGGCTACAGTCAGATTAATCCTGTTGTTGCCTTTAACTTTAACGAGACAGTTTGCTATTAGTAGGTCATCGGAAGGGCTTTGGTCGAGGACGAGACCTGTTTTGATTTCAGGGTTGGAAACAGAGCATTCAATTACAGTTTCAGTCCGAGGTGGTATTATATACGTAGGTTCACAGAAATGGAGTTTGATCTTCTGATTTCTGAAGTAAAGGGAGTCCGTACTATAATCAACAGAACATTGGAATGATTTGAGAAAGTCGTTGCCAATAATACCGTCATAGGGTAGGCTTATGTTGTTGATGACATGGAATTGATGATGTATGGATTTGCATCCAGAGTTGAGAGGAATGAATTTTAGGATAAAATGTCCTAGAGTTTGCGTGGTTTCTTCCACGGGGTCAATGCCTTTTATCATGATTGATTCTTTCGTAAGAGTAACTCTGTTGTGGAGGCAATCTGATTTCAGGAGGCTAACTGAGGATCCAG
This sequence comes from Clanis bilineata, assembly GCA_036417725.1. Classification (NCBI taxonomy): domain Eukaryota; kingdom Metazoa; phylum Arthropoda; class Insecta; order Lepidoptera; family Sphingidae; genus Clanis; species Clanis bilineata. Next base: position 13,908,239 of record CM071154.1, on the reverse strand, counting down.
AGTCAACTAGTAAAGACAGAGGCGAATTAGAAGCGGATGATTGGACTAGGACGTGAGGTAACATGAGTTTGTTTGGATTGCAAGAAACTTCATAGATTTTCTGAGATACTATAGAATTGTTGACCTTTCGCGATGTAGTGAATTCGGTGAGTATTGTAGGATTAGTGGATACAGTGTTTGGAATGGAGTCGGTGAGGATCTTTGAATCAGTGGAAACAGCAGAAACAGTGGGAACAGTGGAAACAGCGGAAACAGTGGGAACAGCAGAAACAGCGGAAACAGTGGAAACAGTGGGAACAGTGGAAACAGTGGAAACAGTGGAAACAGTGGATACAGCGGAAACAGCGGGAACAGTGGAAACAGTGGAAACAGCGGATACAGTGGATACAGTGGAAACAGCGGAAACAGTGGGAACAGTGGAAACAGTGGAAACAGTGGATACAGCGGAAACAGTGGGAACAGCGGAAACAGCGGATACAGTGGAAACAGTGGAAACAGCGGATACAGTGGATACAGTGGAAACAGTGGAAACAGTGGAAACAGTGGAAACAGTGGAAACAGCGGATACAGTGGATACAGTGGAAACAGCGGAAACAGTGGATGCAGTGGAAACAGCGGTTTTGGTGTCGATATTTGCTATTCGGTGCCCCGTACGACACCAGGACGAGGCATTCTTTAGTTTTTTGGATGGTCAACCTCGTCGTAGGGTTCCTGCGTGTCGTGGTAATGAGTTTGTGTAAAATTAATTCGATTCGTATTAAATGAGGGGCCCGGTTGATTCGGGTTCGAACTTGAGAACCGTCTGTTATTGTATTGCCTCTTACGGCAATTCTCTATGTTGTGACCTGGATTTTTGCAGTATCTGCAGATTTCATTCGAAGTATTATTATTATTAGTGAAACGCGGTCTATGTTCAAATTTGTAGCCATGAGATTGTTGACGTGGCGGATTAGGACGTTCCTGTCGGTTCTGGAAATTAGATGTCTGAAATGGGAGATAGCGTTTGGGACCTGTCTGAAGAATTTTTTCTTCTGATACGGCGAAGTTAATTGCTTCGTTCAACGTTTCAGGGTCTCGGGATCTGACTATAGTCGATAATTTGGGATTTAGTCCAACTATGAATGTATGTGTTGCTAAGTCTTGCATAGCGGCAACACGGCCCGCTAATTCACCTTTCTTTTTTGTTGGAATGGAAATATTAATTTCCGTTAATAATTTAGAGAGACATGATTCAATTTTCAGTGCATATTGACTCACCGAATCAGAATTATTTTGCCGACAATCTTGGAGGTCGGAGAGTAATGCTGAGTAGTGTTTCTTTTCTCCAAATTGAGATTTAAGGAAATCTTTTAATTGGTCCCATGAGTTAAATTCTTTAATTGAGCATGCGACTTCTGCCTTACTTTGTAGCTGACTTAGTATGTATTTGAAAAGAATAGGCTTTTGATTGTCCGAGGCTAGTTCGATGGCATTGTCGCAATTGGTCAAGAACGGACTTAAAGTCTCCCTGGTCCCGTCAAATGGTTTGATGAATTTGAGTAAGACGTTTAGTCCTATTTCTGTTGAGGTCATGTTTTGTAGAGTCTGACGGGTTAGCCTTGAAGTAGTAGGTGTCGGACTCGGAGGGAGTTCTACCTCACTAGGAAATGGATTTGATTCGGCGGCTATTTGTTGGTCTGTTGTAAATTGTATTGTAGGCACTTTATGCATAATATGATAAGACAAAAGATTGGCACTAGAAAATTGTAGTTAGTATTAAAATATCACAATCAGTAAAAATAACACCGTAAAGAAATAGTATAAATTATTATCAGTGACCAAGGACTTACATAAATATAGCAGGAATCATGTAGGCTATCGGCATTGCAGGGTTTTTCGGTCGTGACAGGTACAGCAGGCACGCAGAGCAGAGACGCAGAGCAGGGATACTGAGCAGACACGCAGAGCAGGGATATAGAACAGGTACGTAGAACAGAGACTCAGAGCAGGGATACTGAGCAGACACGGAGAGCAGGGATGCAGAGTAGGATCAGAGCGGCGCGGCGTTCCTGGGTCAGACTCCAGTTGCGGGTAAGATGGGTCTCGAGGGCTGTTAGCAGGTGAAGGTCGTCAGCACACCGTTGAAATGGTAAGTAAGTTGCACGTTTATCACTTATAGCACTTTCACGACTTATGTCGCTTTTACCACTTTTATCGCTTTTAACGTTTTTATCACTTTTATCACTTTCTCACGAGTTTCAGGTCGCGGTCACCTTAAACACGGCACACGCGGTTGCGGAGACGTTTCCGGGGACTTTTCCTTTAAAATCCCTTAAAGCTGCCACCAGAATGTTATACGGGAAACGACAAAAGAGTTTTTAAAAAAGATATTTATTAAAACCTATTTAAAATAGAGGAAACACACAGTGAAATTAGAAAACGGCAGCGTGACGACACGAAATAGAAGTTAGGGAGAGACTGCGGGACTCGGCCCGCGACTGACATTTATATCATATTATAATGCTGGCTTGACAAACGGTCAAGTCAGCGTCAACGTAAAAAGGTACATCCAAGGGGTATAACAGTTTGTTTTGTATGGGAATCGGTACAAGTAAGATTATAACAATCCTGCTATAAGAGGTCGTGGTAGCCCTCAAGCTCTTAATCCACATACAATGCTATATAGATCTTTCTTTCTTTCTACCTGCCCTTATCCCACCTTAGTATGGGGTCGGCGCAACACACTTTTTTAAGCATGTTGCAAAGAGTTCAAAAGAGAGTTTTCCAGGTGGTAGAGCCACGCTGTAGACAGTAACGTCTATGGCACGAATGGGCCGGCTCGACCGGTTAGATACCACTGTCTCACAGAAAACCGACGTAAAGTGGCAGCTTGCTGTCGCGTTTCGTTCGGTGAGTGAGATTTCCGGTGGCCCATTTCCCCACTCCCTTTCCCAATCCCCTTCCCTCCCCTTCCATTCCCTCCTTTTAGGTCGGCAACGCACCCATGATTTTTTTTGTCTTCGGTGTCTATGGGCGGTGGAGATCACTTACCATCAGGTGACCCATCTGCTCGTTTGCCAATCTCTGCTATAAAAAAAAAAAAAAGAGAGGATTTGGCTTCGTTATTACGACGGGCTGCCTGCCTGACATCAACCCCCTATGAGGGATCCAGTACCGGGCAAGTTAAATTAGAAAATTTGCTTTGCCCGATCTGGGAATCGAACCCAGGACCTCCCGGTACATGCTGCCAGTAAACCAAGGAGGCGACAATGCTATATCGATCATATAAATAAATTCGTAATTTTGTCCACAGCCACGCCTGACCAAGATGGGAATCCTGGACACATGTGGCGTAAACAATCTTCACGGTATGCCTGGAATATTCTCTGGTCTTCTGTCCGTACTGTTCGCTGGACTAGCATCAGCTCAGGACTATGGCACCGAAATCGGATCTGTTTTCGAAGCTGTTGCGAAGGTACCTATAATAATAAACTCAACATAAGCTGTCTCGGTGGTGTAGTTGTACGACGTGCGCGTCACGACTACTGTCCTGAGGCCTCGGGTTCGATCCCTCGGTCGGGTGATATTGGGTTTTAGTCAGTAATAGCCCGGAGTCTGTAATTTATGCTCAATATGACGACAGACTTGCCCCCTGTTACATCTGTGATGAAAAATGAGTTCCACGATACGGGGAATGGGGATATTCTATTTCTCTAATTCGCCTCTGCTTACCCCATCAGGAATACAGGCATGGGACTATGTATATAGGTATGTTTGTAACTTGTTCTTTTCAAGTGACTTCCAAAAAGGAGAAGGTCATCAATTCGTCTGTATTTTTTTATGTATGTTACGCGATATCACCAAATGTGGACCGATTTTCAAAATTATTTTTGTGTTCGACAGAGCTTATTCCAAGGGTGGTCCCATATAAATTTGGTCACGACCCGAAATTTTTTTAAGTCGGTCTATTAAGTTTTTAACTTGTTATTATTTTAATATTAGCATAACGTCCCGATGTTTCTTTGAACTTCGTATTATAATAATGTTTGTTTCAGGACGGCAGATCGTTTGGTGGGCAAGCTTTGTACCAGTTCATAGCGTTGGTCGTTACAATAGGATTGTCGTTAGTTGGAGGATTTCTTACTGGTAAGACCTTTGTTAGCATCATTATGATAAATCCTTTTGTACGAGAATTTTCCGAAGATAAACAGTAAATAAATATACTCGTACAGTTACCTACTATCGCCTTTTTTATAGCAGAGATTGACAAACGAACAGATGGGTCACCTGATGGTAAGTGATCTCCACCGCCCATAGAAACACATGACGCCTCCTTAGTCTAGTGGCAGCATATATGGGCTGTGGACCGGAAGGTCGTGGGTTCGATTCCCAAGTCAGGCAAAGCTAATTTTCTAATTTAATTTGCCCGGGTTTGGATCATCATAGGGGGTTGCGGTCAGTCATCCAGTCGTAAAAACTTAGCCAAATCATTTCTGTAACATGCTTGAAAAAGTGTTGTTGCGCCGACCCCACATTAAGGTGGGATAAGGGCAGGTTGAAAAAAAGCTACAGTTAGGTACCTACTATACAGACGGTTATTAATATTATTTTGTTAGTTCTAATACACTGGGCTGGACAGCTTTAGTGGCGTAGTGGGCGAGTAGCCAGCTGTGAAGGGGCCGCGGGTTCGATTCCCGCACCGAAACCAATGTTCGTGTGGCCCATAGATATTTGCTTCGAATCTGGGTGCTGTGGGACCGAAAGTCTCTCGTAGTTCCTGATACCCACGACACAAGTTATATCTAGTATGGGGTCAGGACTATTGGGTGTATTTATTATTATACAGATAAAAAAAATATTGCTTGCCATTCTCAACGTGTGGGTAAAAAGTCTTCGAGCTATAAAATGTCTTTTCTTTTTTTTCTATTTCAGCAAATAAAAATTAACTCATTAAGGCGCAATTTATATGGTATATGCCATAGTAGAGTTATCTTGCTTCATAATAAATTAAATCTTATTCAACACGTTTGCAAAACGTCACTCCTCAGAAATAAAACCCGAAACTGAAACTGAAATCTTACTAAGAATAGTCTGGGTGCGTTCACCTCAAGTTTTCGTGAAGACTATAATTGCAGATGTCTACCCAAGTAATGACCCCACCGGGAACGGAGCGAGTGGCGTCGCGGGACCAACCGTTTGCCTTAAATGTATTCTTACTCTTAGACAAACAAACTTAAAGGTTCTTTGGGGCTTACACTTGAATTGTATTTGTGGATGATTGTGGTTGTAAAATTATATAAATTCTTTACAATGGTGAAAATATTTGTGAAGAAACAATGAAAGTAACCATTGCGAGCACGAATATTTTTGACAATCGAATTCAAATTGCGTTCGATGCGTGTCTATAACATTTACATGAATTTACATTTACATTAACCAAATTTCATCAGTCCGATAAAAAGACTTCTATGTAAACTACTAGACTGGCTGTTCGGTACATAGAATGTGCCCACTAAGTCTCTGTTAATCGACCTCAACTCACTATAGAAATCTGCTCTTTTCCTTAGCCGTGAAACGCCAAACACTCGCCGTCATGTGCCTCAATTTTACTTCTAAACAGCTTGTCTAGTAAATACGTAGAAGTCTTTTGGTCCGATACGAATGGGCTACATAAGCTCGATACGAATTTGATTGTCAATGATATTCTTGCCTGGGCCACCGTTTCTTGTTGCTAGAATAATCCAAAATCTTATTGTATTATCATGGGAATTTATCCATCTGCCCTTATCCCATTATATATGGGTTTAGCGCAATACATCTTTTCAACCATTATTCGGCTTAATTTTTTGACCTGCCAGCCTGACGTCAACCTTTATTATGAAAAAACATGTGAAGTGCTGACTCCACATAAAATGGAGTAAAGACAGGAGGAAGAAGACTGAAACCCAGAAAGACTACAGTCTAAAGCATAGCCAATGTCTATGAAATTCTTTGTTTCTACTTGGCGTTATCCCGGCCTTATGCTTCTACTTCGCCCGGTCTTGACCATTCAAAGTGAGACCATTAGCTTTCATATCCTCCAAAACGTTCACAGCTTTTGGGGGCGTTCACTGGAACGCACCTAAGGTACGATCTAGGCCAGACATCTGCGACCGACGTACCCCTGTGGTTTCCTCGAAAACGTGGCCATTGCATCTCTAGGAATGTAGTTGACAGTCTATGAAGTTGACTGCATGATATACTGACAATATCCCATCATCCTCCAAAACTATGGCTTATGGCATACCACAATCCTCCGCATAAAGCACTTATCAATAAACGTCGTAATATTCGTAATACATTTCTCATTCTTATGGAATCCTTTAAAGAGAGTATTTATGGTGTTATTTTCCAGTATCTGTTATTTCTTTTATATGTAGGTGTTCATAATAAAAGGTCACACGATGTCTGGATTGTTTCCGGTGACATTTGCTATAGAAACAACATTGGAGTTTGTTGTTAGGATGAACGCTTCAACGGCTGTTTTTTCTTATTGTAATTAGGTTTTAACATAACATAACATAAGCTCACGCCAGTATCTCCGAAGGGGTAGGCAAAGGCGCACTAGCGAACTAGTACACCCACATTTCGCCGAGCTTAGTTAGTTCTGTCCCAGATGTGATAGGGGGCGAGCCTATCGCCATATCGGGCACAAATTCCAGACTCCGGGTTGATATGGAAAAATCCAATATCACTTTGCCTGACCCCGGGATCGAACCCGAGACCTCAGAACCGTAGTCGTAATGAAATACCATCACGCCACCGAGGCAGTCATCTTTTCATTTTCTATCAAAATATATATAGTGTCAAACATAAATTCTAGGTATATACTATATAGGGCATATGTTATCTATGCTAGTATATATACATAGATCGGGCATAAACTTTGTTTACACAAAATATTTCACTAACAAATGTTTTACCCCACTTCAACACGTAACGTTTTTCGCCACTCGTATTCGAGGGAATTGCTAATTAGTTTGTGTAAGCTTTGGTAAATAGTACTTCAGTGGGTCAAAATTTGCTCGGACCTTTTTTTTATAGCAGAGACTGACAAACGAACAGATGGGTCACCTGATGGTAAGTGATCTCCACCGCCCATAGACACCCAAGACACAAAAAGAATCATGAGTGCGTTGGCAACCTAAAAGGACGGAATGGAAGGGGAGGGGGGGAAAGGGGCCATAGGAAACTGCACTGGGTTACCATCACCTCTTGTAGCAGTATTATTATAATCGTTCTTCGTTTGTTTTGTATGGGAATCGGCACAAGTAAGATTATAATAAAACTACTAGAGGTGGTGGTAACCCCCCAGTGGTAGTATATCACAAAAAACCAACGTGATGGCAACATGCTGTGATGTTCATTAGTTTGCGTAATTTTTCGACTAATTTAGGTATTTTCCATTTATCTATTTTATCGTTGTGAAAAGCCTTTTCTTTCGCTACAAAATTTTAGAAAACGATTCCTAATATTTGTATCCCTAACTCCGTAAGAAACAAATAAATACCGTTATTTTTGTCATCAAGATACCACTATAAATAAAGTTAAGATCTCCAAAACTCGTGTGGCATTTTATTTTTAATTACATAACAGACTGCATCGGGGGCGTGGTTGTATTTCAGTACGACTACCGTCCTGAGGTCTCGGGTTCGATCCCCGGGTCGGGCAAAGTGATATTGGTTTTTCCATATCAGCTCGGAGTCTGGAATTTGTGCCCAATATGGCGATAGGCTCGCCCCCTATGACATCTGGGACGGAACTAAGCTCGGCGAAATGTGGGTGTACTAGTTCGCTTCTGCCTACCTCTTCGGGGATACAGGCGTGAGCTTATATTATGTAACAGAACACGCAAAAATACGAGGTCACAACAAACTTGCAAACTCATCAAGCACTCCCGACGCAATTTTCTCTAAATAACCGAGATACCATCAAAATAAGAAGTCCGAGAGGAATTTTTAAGATACTTCCAAGTTCCTCATGCATAAATTAATTTATTTCAGGTCTGCTGTCAAAAATGCCCGTGTTCGGATCCCTGAAGGAGGCTGAGAGATACGACGACCAAATCAATTGGGAATTACCTTAATCGACCTGTTTTAAACAAATTGTGCCCTTATTTTGTTGAAAAACAAAGAGCAAATTAAGATGTTCAATTTGTTGGATAATGAAGAGGAAAATAGGTTAATGTAATATAAGGGGAAATTAATTTGAGATTCGAACGTATCTTATTACGTTGATAAACAGAAATAGGTTACAAGAGGATCAGCCATGAGTTTTTTGAATTTCTCGCTAGCGACTACAGTAATTTGTTTGAAAAAAAATAATTCCGCACGTAACCGTTAGAGGCGTTCGAGTAGTTTCCAAATAAATGATATTTTACGGAGTCGCTAGCATAATATGTCAAAAAACCTCATGGTTGGACTACAGAAGTCAGATGAATATATTCTACAGTGTATTGACAGCAGTGGCGAAGGGTCCATACACGATTCCTTCCGGTTTACTTTTTCTAAAAATGTCTATTATTAAATAGGTATTAATACAAAGAGAAACAGCGGTTTCCCCTTTTGGAAAATGTCACCCTTCGCCACTGCACAACAGTCATTAATGGTAATGTTAAACTTGCTAGAATTATGCTGATTTCAAGTTACTTAATCTATAATGGTGGAATTCAGACCACATCTAGCCGAGCCACTGTCATAAACATAAACATAAACATAAGCTCACGCCTGTATCCCCGAAGGGGTAGGCAGTCCATTATAAGTTTGTTCACGGTAAAATTATCACAACATTTTGAGAGACGCTATTCAATCGGACTACCTCGGTGGGGTGGTTGTATTTCAATACGACTACCATCCTGAGGTTTCGGGTTCGATCCCCGAGACGGGCAAAGTTATATTGGATTTTTCCATATCAGCCCGGAGTCTGGAATTTGTGCCCGATATGGCGATAAGCTCGCCCCCTATCACATCTGGGACGAACTAAGCTCGGCAAAATGTGGATGTTCTAGTTCGCTAGTGCGCCTCTGCCCACCCTTTCGGGGAGACAGGCGTGAGCTTATGTTATGTTATTCAATCGGATACAAAAAAAAACGGTCGCTTGACGGAGTCACATCGCTAGCTATAATTACTTCGCTAAGGTAGCTTTGGATGGTGCTAGAAAGAAAGAAGGAAGAAAGAAATAAACTGAGCTGAGATATTTATCGACAGATAGTTAAGCTCGTGGTGTGATATCGCGGCTATATGCCGCGGTGTGGCTTTCACATCAATATAATATACCCTAGATGCACAGTTCTTTGCAAATATCCTCCTAAAAGAAAAAGATCACAAGATCTTATTAAATCAACACAAATATAATCCTATGCACGCGTTATAAAGTAGCTTTTTAAACGAAATGAGAAAGCGTTCTTAAATTTGAATTTTGAAATTTAGAATTCTATCGGCATCCGACTGTATGCAAAAGTAGTGCTTAAGCACTCCTTTGCTGTCCCATTTTCCGAACGTCAACTGTGCATCTAGGTAAATAATATATCGATGGGCTTTCACTATAGTCTTGTTGGTCTAAAAGTCGTTAATAATGATAATGATATTACAAAACTCATTGTCACAAGATCTTCTTACATTACGTCATACATCACATATATTCCAGACATTGCATTACTAATTATTATTATTACGTGATTGATAAAATCAAACAATAAGTAAAACAAAATAATTCCGAAAATTAAAGTTAAGAACAATTCAGTGTCAATTTCCTTACTAAATATTCTTGAAAGAATACGTTTTATGATAATAATTTAGTAAACGAGGATATAGGTATATACTTACTTATCATCATCATCATCAGCCACAGGACGTCCACTGCTGGACATAAGCGTCCCCCAAAGATTTCCAGATCGACCTGCGGCCTGAGCAGGAAAATTTCTGACAACCGTAAATATATTCGAACTCGATGCGCGTCTATGAAATTTGTATGAAATATTAACCAAACGTCATCAGTGCGCAGCGAACTCGAATACATTTACATTTACATTAGTTTTTCGTGCTCGGGCTACTGTTGGATTGGAAGCGGCCTGCATCCAGCGACTATACACATAAGCAATTGTCTTTGTATGATGTATCACAAATGCATATTTTTAAAGGTTTTCAAAATGCAAATTAAAATAACAATGTGAATATTTGAAAATAAATATATATTCGAAAACTAATTTTACTGTAAATATTGCATTGTATTATTAATATCTAGTCTATAACATGGGTGTTATACTAAAAAGCAATATAATCAAAATAATTAAATTATAGTATCTAAATCAACAAAATAATTTATATTCTTGTTATGAAAATTGTATTGTTACACATATAAATATAATATTGTTTCGTGTGTATCCGAAGTAATGTTGTTGCAAAGATATAACTCACAAAATATTTTCCTAGTGATTAAGTGGAAACTAAAGATTACTTTAAGTATTGTTCTTTATAATTTGTTCATTGTAATATGTAATAGCTCTCTATTAAAGGTGCTATTAAAAACTATTTTTTTGCATAATAATTTACGAACGCCCAACCTGGTTGCTTCTTTCTCTCGTTTTGGATTTGCAAGCTTGAACTTATATCATAATATTAAGGAATTTATTCTAATTCGAACGTTAATTTGGCTATTTTTTTATTTAGTCCAAGCCTTTCACATGCAGAATTATGTTATTCTTACACAATACCTGACAAAAATAAAATCACATGCCTCATTCACAAAACTACTTATAAAAACAACCCCAATTTCCAAGGATATCAATCAAATCCGCGCAAGAATATCCCAGTCATTTAAAAACAGCAACTGCTCAACAACTTTGGACGAGACTCAAACTAAAAAGTAACAGTCTAAAATGAGTCTAAATTAATCTTCGTTAGCACGTCGCGCTATCCGAGCACCAAGCTAGGAAAGCAATGAAATCATTAAAACTTCCATACTGTGAAAGCAATAAAATTTTGAGTTTCCAAAAGCATTTTGAATTACGCTTCAAATTTTTGCCCGGGGCGTGCACCTGGGACCTCCGTACACAATTGAAATTGTCACCAAAGCAATAAGGGCGAGATTTCCATAACGAAATGCATGAATTTTCACTGGTTGTTATAGAGACCGGAATGGAATTTGCGGGAATTTCTACCATTGTTAGTTTTGGGAACTTTATTTCGAACCGTATCATTTGTAATAGTTGTGAATTTACTTTGGATGCCTCAGTATATTTCGTACCTTTGTCGCCACCCTTGGTCTAGTGGCAGCATATATGAGCTGTAGACCGGGAGGTCGTGGGTTTGGCTTTGCAGTCTTCGCAACGTCGAAACGTCGGGTATAAAAATTAAAACAAATCGTCATAGAATCCGTAAAAATAGTTTTATTTCAATGTATAACATTCGCGATAAAAAATCAGTATAGAAATAGCCAAGACATCAGGCCGATAGTCATGCCGCGCATGCAATACCGAGGCTCTCTTTCTCTGGTGCCTATCCACTACTGGAAGTTGGCTGTCAACTCTGCATATTCCTTTCTATTTCTTGCCAGATGGTATAGTTCTTGTACTCGTGTTATTCCTGTCCATTTTTGAGTGGTAGAGCCACGCTGTAGACTGACGTCTACAGCACGAATGGGCCGGCTCGACCGGTTTGATACCACTACCTCACAGAAAACCGACGTAAAATGGCAGCTTGCTGTCGCGTTTCGTTCGGTGAGTGAGATTTCCGGTGGCCCATTATCCCCCGCCCTCCCTTTCCTAATCCCTTTTACATTTCCTCCTTTTAGGTTGGCAACGCACCCATGATTCTTTATGTATCTTGGGTGTCTATGGGCAGTGGAGATCACTTACCATCAGGTCACCCATGTGCTCGTTTGCCAGTCTCTACTATAAAAAATATATATATATTCCTGAGCCAGGATTTCCATCTTCTACCAAGGCAATACCGATACTAAGACAATCAAGAGTAAACAACAGCTCTGTATATGCTTATACATGCTTGATATTTTACCACAAGCATCAAACCCTATCCATTGATAACGTCAATGCGATGTCACGGCGGACCTATATCGACCAAATTTCAGCCACAGCCTCCGGTTTGCGGCGACGTGTAATGTACACCGATATTGGGAGAAGACAAGCACTTAGCCCACGGAATATGACGTGTTTACCATCACAAGTCATCCGATATTCCATTTACTATGACAATCGGTCAGTGTTGCCAGATCTACTCGTTTGATTTTCCTTAAAATTATGATTTAGGTACTGAGTTTTAAATCTCTGCCTCGGTGGCGTAGTTGTATTTCGGTACGACTACCGTCCTGAGGTCGCGGGTTCGATCCCCGGGTCGGGCAAAGTGATATTTGATTTTTCGATATCAGCCCGGAGTCTGGAATTTGTGCCCGATATGGCGATAGGCTTGCCCCCTATCACATCTGGGATGGAACTAAGCTCGGCGAAATGTGGTTGTTCTAGTTCGATAGTTCACCTCTGCCTACCCCTTCGGGGATACAGGCGTGAGTTTATGTTATGTTTTAAATCGAATTTGAATTATCAAATTTGATGAATAAAATATCGGCTGATCATTTAATAAAATGATAATTTTATGTATGTGCTACAAATATCTCTCCTCCCTAATTAAACCTAGCAGCTCTCTAAAGTAAAAAAAATGTCTTCTAAATATGAAGAGGTTTTTAAAACCCTAACGATATCTTCAAAATGTGGAGTGATTATAATTTTTGTGTTATTATATTCGACCAATTTTATAATATTTTGATATTCCGTGGGATTTAAACGATTTGCTTAGGATTGATGAAGTAAATTGTAAACAACTTTTCAATGTAAGTCTACTTCAGTATTAAAGAAGAGATTTCCAGCTTTTGTTATTCGCTAATTTCAAATAATACCAGTAAAGTTTAAAAGTATTGGTAAGTTTGAATAACATCTGGCAACTCTACAACATGTCCACTGGAGCATTGTTAATAAATAATCTGAACTGGACTGACTGAGCCACTGTGCCGATGTCTAAACCTGTTTACTTAAACAGCTAGACGGCTGATGGGCTGTTATCTTGGATGGCAAAACAGAGTTATGGCTTTTCTATAATGTTTAACCGGTGTTTATCGACATCGAGTTTCGGTTCGGTGATTGAGTGCGGCCTTTTTATTTGTTTACTAGATTTGGCCACGATTTTATAAAATACTGACTGCCTCGGTGGCGTGGTTGTATTTCGGTAAGACTACCGCCCTGAGGTCTCGGGTTCGATCCCCGGGTCGGGCAAAGTTATATTGAATTTTTCCATATCAGCCCGGAGTCTGGAATTTGTGCCCGATATGGCGATAGGCTCGCCCCCTATCACATCTGGGACGGAACTAAGCTCGGCTACAAGGCTAATATTATTAGTATCATAGGTAGAAAAGGACACTTCGAGTGACCTATTGAAAATTTGAAACCACAAATACAAACATTTCTATTACATTACCAAAAAACCCTAACCTTATAGTTATACGTAATCTCCTCGAACTATCTCCACAAATCCCGAAATCTCCAAAGGGTTGTAGCTCACAAATTAAAATAACATTTTTTGCTCCAACCCTCAGAAACAAATGGAGTGTGGATAATGAACGGGTATCAACTCCGTAATACATTTTCTCAACAATACGTAAGCCATTACAGGTATCCTAAAAGGATCTGAGACTAGACGCCATTGTTCCCGACAAACCTCGCCGCGGTAACTTTAGGCTTTTATTTGAGAGACAGGGTCGGAACTAGGAAGTTTACTAGGAGTGAAATATTTAGAAGGCAAGAAAATTCTATGAATCATCTTCAAATAGGATTGACGTCAGGCAGCTGGTCGTAAAACTAAGCCAAATCCTTTCTGCAACATGCTTGAAAAATTGTGTTGCGCCGACCCCACATTAAGGTGGGATAAGGGCAGGTAGAAAGAAAGATAGTTAATTTAATATAGCTCGAAATTGTGCCCAATATAGTACAATGATTATTTAAATAAAATTCGTAAGCCGTGAATGTTCAAGTTCTAACTCTGCCTATACTCCTAAATATAAGCTTAAAATCCATAAAACATTCGTTAGTATTTTAAGTAAAAATGTAAGTCAGTGATGATTTTTAATATAATAACTTTAAGGGCGATTATTTATTTATGATTTAGTTTTATTTTATGTTTGTGTCCACTGTCTTATGTTAATTACCATTGTCGGTGGTCACCAGAATCAAACTGAGCTGCATAAATGCTTCTTCATACCCTGAAGAAAAAAGAAATAGAGGGCTGCAACAGAGCACGCACAAGGGTGTACCCAATACCCATACCCGCCACAGTCAACCAACAAGTCATATCGCTAGGTCCTCGAAAAAACAGGATATAGAGGTATATTGGCTGATCCTGGAAGACCATCCAACTAATGAGTATTGGTCACTATGACAGGCATTAACACCATTTATACGGTGGTTGTTATCTGAGCGAATATCTTAGAACCAGATAGTCTATTGATGATTTGGTATTATATACAAATTGGCAATAAGCTCGGCGAATTATGTGTATTCTAGTTTGCTAGTTCGTTTCTGCCGATGCCTACCCCTACGGGGATACAGGCGTAAGCGCGTATGTATGTACCGGTGTTTCATAAAGTTGGTATCTACCAATAACCATTCTACATACAGGGAGAACGATTTAAAGTGTAATGGTAAAGTTAAAAAATAAAAATTTTACTTATTTTTAAATCAATTAGCATGGGGATTTTAAAATCGGAAACGACCTGTAAATCATCGCAAATAACGTAGGAATGGCTTTGTGCATGCTAAGAATAATTAATTACCCCATAGGTGGTTTGCAATCTGCTGATCTGAAGCTGATCCAATGAGCCAGAATAATTTGTTTCATCACAAATTCAGTTTCCATTATTCAAAAAATGAGCCTTACGGAATTATAAACTTTGCCTATAGATTGCTAGCCATCCCCTTTTTAAGTGTATTGATTATTGATGCCAACTTTATGAAATTTCCTGTATATATGAACATCGACACTGTAGCTTAGATGTAAACGTAGAAATGGCGTCACCACTCCCAGAATGTTTTGTGATGGAAGTGTTTACCGCGATCAATGCTGCTATCTAACATTTTTCCTCCATAAATTTGACATCACTTAATAATAATATACAAAATATAAATATCAAAATCTGTTTCCCATACGGCAGAATTTACGTCCAAAAGCCCGCACGTAACAGCAATAAATTTATTGTCGGCCCACAAAAATCTGAACATAAACTTACCAGTGGAATGACTAAAGAAAAAATCCGATCCTCAGCCATACTTTTATATGTAAATATTACATTAGCGATACATAAAAAATACCGCTTCGTAAAGGAAGAACCGCAATGTAAGCCATGAAAAATTCATGCTAGTGGAAAAAGTATAATGAGTTTCCAGATTTCATTCGGGGTCTGGAGAGTACTTTCTTAGTTTAATTTTGAATTGTAATTCTTTCATGCCTGAGGTGGCGTGCTTTGTCAATGTTGCCTGGGTAATGAAACTGGACAGCTTTATAAAAGCGGACTGAACTGCATAAACTGCTGTTTTAATTTATGCTGCAAAATGTATAATAGTGGTATTTATAAGGTATTTTACTTAGTGATATAAATCTTTTTCTTTCTACAAGCCCTTATCCCATCTTAATGTGATGTCGCCATAACACATTTTTAAGCATGTCGCAGAAAGGATACGGATTGATTATACTACCGGCTGCCCACTTCTCCTGGGTGATCCAGTCCCAAGCAAATCATATTCGAATAACACTCCGCCAGATCTGGGAATCGAACCCAGAACTTCCTGCTCCACAGCCCTACGCTACCAACGAAACAACTTAGTGAAATAATTGGTTGATGTAGATTGTCATAAAATAGGTATTTAGGCAATGTACCGAGACGTCCGAATTCAAATCCGGGGTAAGCAACACGGTGTAAGCGGGTAGATGGTCGTAATAATCACAAGTTAAAAACTTGACGGACCGACTTCAAATTCGATCGTGACCAAATTTATATGGGACCACCCTTAAAATAAGCTCTATCGAACACAAAAAGAATTTTGAAGATCAGTCCACATTCGGCGGAGATATCGCGTAACATACATAAAAAAATACAGACGAATTGAGGACCTTCTCCTTTTTGGAAGTCGGTCGAAAAAGCGAGCCAAATCCTTTCTGAAACATGATTATGAAGTGTATTATGTCGACTATTAGAATGCGATAACGACAGGTAAAAAATGAAGGTGATGAAATATAATAAAACAAAGTTAAACATGTCGTGAAGTAATACAACCATTAAACGAAGCTACGTTTTGTGACACATTTCCAATTACAGAGATGCCTTTATACAAAACAC
Organism: Clanis bilineata; assembly: GCA_036417725.1. Lineage (NCBI taxonomy): Eukaryota > Metazoa > Arthropoda > Insecta > Lepidoptera > Sphingidae > Clanis > Clanis bilineata. Next base: position 13,891,826 of record CM071154.1, on the reverse strand, counting down.
TCGGGTGTTGGAGTCCATTACTTTCATTAACGAAGCATTTACTTCAGTTTAATTAATATTTTCCAGATGACCGGATTCTGTATGGGACACAATAACAAAAAAAAATGAATTGCATTTCGTTGGAATATTAGCTTGGAATTTCTTTTCATGATAGTTTCGATATAAGTAGTGACAGAAGTATATATTTATACGAATTTTTCCTATCTCTTTCTAGCAAGGCGTCTCAAATAGTGTTAAGATCAATTTTCCCAATTCTTCAATACCTATTCCTTACACTATTCTCGATGTTTTTCAAAAACTTAATCTAATAACCATTTTTTACCTCCTCCTTGATCTAGTGGCAGCGCATATGACCTGTGAACCGGGAGGTACTGGTTTCAATTCCCAGGTTGGACGGGGTGTTTTTCTAATACTGTTTGCCAAGGATTGGATCACCCAGAGGAGGGTTGACGTCAAGTAAGTAACCGGTTTTGAAAACTAAGATAAATCCTTACTGCAACATGTTTGAAAAAGACCACACATCAAGTTGAGATAAGGGTAGGCAGAAAGAAAGTTAACGGTTTCTATGCTTAACGTGATTTATAATAATAATATTAGCCTTGTAATATTACTGTCCCACTGCTGGGCACGGGCCTTCTCTACTAATGAGAGGATTTAGGCCCTAGTCTATCACGCTGGCCTAATGCGGGTTGGTAGATTTCACATGCCTTCGAAATTCTCGTAGAGCAATTCTTGAGTGTCCAGTAGCCCGAGCACGAAAAACTAATGTAAATGTAAATGTATTCGAGTTCGCTGCGCACTGATGACGTTTGGTTAATATTTCATACAAATTTCATAGACGCGCATCGAGTTCGAATACATTTACGGTTGTCAGAAATATTCCTACTCAGGCCGCTGGTTTCCTCAGGATGTTTTTCCTCACAGTTGTAGATAATTCACAATGAAAAACACACTTAACATAGAAAAGTAAGAGTTGAATGCTCCATTTTGGGGTTGGTCTCAAACCTCTGACACTCGTCTCGGCAGTCCAAACCATTTCCAAGTCCCAACTGAGCTATCGCTGCTTTATAACATGCTGCTGCTTAACATGATTATTAACATTAAATTCAGAGTATTAAATGTCTCATAAAGTACTTTAAGCCATCTGCCCGCTGTTATTAATAGAAACAGTTGTAAAATTATGTCATAAACTTAACAAATATAATGGGTTTTAAGACGAGAGCAACGATCTTATAATAAAATGAAATTTAGTTGACTTGCTTGAACCATCTGCAGTAACTAGTAATTAGCAAACTAGTATTAGATGTATTTCGATAAATAACTAGTTTTGTTCGCGGTTATGCCCACACGAAATTTCATCCCATTGTAACGTAATAACATAACTTAAACTCACGCCTGTATCCCCGAAGGGGTAGGCAGAGGCGCACTAGCGAAATAGAACACCCACATTTCGCCGAGCTTAGTTCCGTCCCAGATGTGATAGGGGGCGATCCTATCGCCATATCGTGCACAAATTCCAGACTCCGGGCTGATATGGAAAAATCCAATATCACTTTACCCGACCCGGTGATCGAACCCGAGACCTCAGAACCGTAGTGGTACCGAAATACCACCACGCCACCGAGGCAGTCATAGCTAGCTAAGCTATGTGATACTTATTATATAATAGTATTATAATAAGTATCACATAGCTTAATCCGGTCATAGTCAATGAGGCCATAAAGTTTTCGAGAATTGAAACCTATCAAAACTAACGTATCAGGGGTTCGGTATGTCAAATCTCATCTAAACTGGTTCAGACGGCGTCTCCCGCAGTTTTTCTAGAAACATTATACAAAAACACATACACAAAACATCGATTTTTGCTGCCACCTGCTCGTAGAACAATAGACCATAGATAAAAAATACATGTTTTGTGCAATGTTTTAGTGCAGGTGACGCGGCTTTACAAAGTCACAAACGACCAAAATTTTATTATCCATTGTCTCTAAAAATAACTCCAAAATCTCCACTTCCATTAATCTAATCCTGTTCTACTTTTAAGAGATCGTGTCCGCCAAATTTTCGTCGAATATAAACGAATATCAATGAATATATTCATCAATTTGCATTGGAAATGTACCAATGAAGTATGATTAATAAAAAGTTGTGAGATACGAATAAAATGGAGGAAATCGAGGTTGACTTACAAATGGGTGATTATAAAGGAACAAGTCATTTCCAGTTTGGGAAGTGGGTGTTGGACACAGAAAACCAAGAGGTAGAGCTACGCTTTGGACAATTATGGGTACATCATGAATAGGCCTGGTTAGCTACATTCTTATCGCTCTCTCGCCGAAAACTGAAGTGAATTGGCCTATTTCGTTTCATACAGTGATTGAGGTATCTATGGGCGATAGTTACGACTTACCATCAGATGGACTGTCTGCTCATATACATATCTTTATAATGAAATAATAAAAATATAAGAATGATGTACTGACCACTGGCAAAGAGATTTTCATTTCATAGTCGCTCTCGCTTTTGCATGAAACAATATAATATGTAACTTTTATACTTAAATTAGAGCATCAATTTCAACCCAAAATATAATCCAATAACATGAAAGTTTCAACACCAAGTTATTTAATGAATTCATTTCATTAGTTTAATTTCGCATATGCTTATAAGTTAGAATATAAACCACCGCTGATCGCCCAACTGAAAACCGTCTCACAAAATCAACATAAATCACAATCAATACATCGCCCTTAATATATCATCTAAATCCATCCCTGTTCACTGAATTGGTTCTTTCTACCAAACACGATCAGTAATATTGTTACAAGTAAGAAAATACTTTCGCACAAATACTACATACGTAAGGCAAGTTAATATGTTAGAAAGATAAATAGCACCAACATCACGATCTTCCTACACAAAATATCGTAAGGTTTGCTCAGAATAATTATCATTATTCCATTTTCCTACATCTAATTTACATTCCGTTCGTACTCGAAGTATGCTCTTAGTTAGAATATGAATATCATTAGTACACTCGAGGAGTGAAGTTTTGCCTATAACTGCTCCAGTAATTGCAAGATAATGGAACTTGTTGTTGCTGAGTACATTTTCGAAGAAGGCATCGAATTCAATAATAACGCACTGAATGTTCTTTAATTTCATTTTATCTTAATGAGAAACATTGTGATCTTGCGTAGCATATTTGAACTTTACCAGCTTCAGATGACACGGCTACTGAATACAAAATGAAATTAAATGAATTAAATGATTGCGAACATGAACCTGCGAATGGTGAATTTAAATTTTTGTTTATGGTAAGATATAAAATACTAATCTCATTTGTCTATTTTTAGTTAAACACACGAGACTTGATAAAATGCATTTTGAAATTGAAGCTTGAAAGAAGGCATATTGCAAAACTAGTCTTTGCGAGCTTTCATTTGCATCATCATTATCATCATCAGCCATAGGACTTGCACTAATGCACAAAGGCCTCCCCCAAAGATTTATTTATTTCATTTGTTTAGCATTTTAAAATGTGTTATACTTTTCTTTCGGACACGAGACCTTTTTATCAAGATGGTTTATGAGCCCTTACTAGTCATCACGAAATTACGAATGAGGGAAACTTAGACGTCGAAGGAGCCTAGACTAAAAGTTAGCCTAATATTTTACTTCCCATACATCATCAAAACGCAGAACTTTAGCAGGTTAAAGAAACCACACAAATAGAACCTCTAAGGAAAATATTCATCGACATAGTTTAGATTGCATTGTTTGGGTTTCTCGAGATAATTTATGTGCTGGGTTTGAATCCAGCGTTTGCCTTATTGCCTGTATTATTCTAAATGTAACCGCATGTTTTGAAACCCGACCGGAGCGGTGCTTCGGGATCTCATTCCAAAATGAATTCCATTTTGAGTCGAGGCACAAACTTCTGATCTGGATTGTTTGATTAAATTATATTTGTTAGGTTATATTTTTTCGTTCACAGTAATTCTGGATATGGAAAGCAATTCTGGATTTGTTTTAAGGTAGCTGGGTAAAACGTCTATACTAATTCTGAAAAGTTTTATTTAGAGTAGTAGAGCCACGCTAAAGATAGCTACTTCTAGAGCACTAATTTGCCGGTTCAACCGCCTTGATATCACTGTGTCACAGAAAACCGACCTAAAGTGACAGCTCGCTGTTGAGTTTCGTTCGGTGAGTGAAATTTCCGGTGGCCTAAATCCCCTTTCTTAATTCCTATTCCTCTCCTTTAAGGTTCGCACCTCACCCATGATTGGTTTGATATCGATACGTTTATGGGCAGTGGACATCACTTACTATCATATTTTTATTATACCTCTATAGTCAAACCATCTGCTCGTTAGTCTTTATCTACCTGTCCTTTTTCAACATGGTCGCTGCAACACTCTTTTTCCAACATGTTGCAGAATAGATTCGGCTTAGCTCCAAGACCGGCTGCCCAGCAGACGTTAATTCTCTGGCCTGTACCTACTCTAGGGATTTTTTTACTGTTTTGTACTCACAATGTGACTTTTTTAACGTGGCAAATCATTTACCATTGTATGTGCTCAATAATATTGCCACCTTTTCCTATAAATTAAATTTCTGAAATAAAAAAGTTAAATAAGAACAAAAACATATTATTATGACCTTTTCTAGTCTAAAAGACTTTTTTATCGCAGAGACTGGCAAACGAGCTGATGGATCACCTGATGGTAAGTGATCTCCACCGTCCATAGACACCCAAGACACAAAAATAATCATGGGTGCGTACCAACCTAACAGGAGGAAATGGAAAGGAATATGGATTAGGCAAGGGAAGAGGGAAATGGTCCATCGGAAATCTCATTCACCGGACGAAACGCGACAGCGAACTGCCACTTTACGTCGCGGTCGGTTTGATAAACGGTCGAGCCGACCCATTCGTGCTGTAGACGTTACTGTCTACAGCGTGGCTCCACCACTCAAAACTGATTACTCAGATAGATGACCTCTACACATGAATTGTTCAACTAAACTTGTCGTCGGGTTTACAACAGTCGTTCAATTTATACAGCCAATATAAAAAGCAAAGATACTTGAAAAAACTCAGCAGATAATGGCCTCTTAAGCGACGACAACAAAGTTAGTGAGAACCGAGACAAATGCTGCAACTTTTCACGTTAATCTCCCCGACCAACCTATATTTTGAATATTTTGCCACATTCAAAGCACCGTTTAGAGGCAGCTATGTATATCGCACGATAAAGTGATTGCTATCGAAAACTTTTATTTATGAGGCTGCGTGATATTTAACAACCTTTTTACTAACCCTCTGCTAGGCAGGAGCCTCGTCAACTATTGAAAGGAGTTAGGTCCAGTTCCACCGTTCTGGTATAGTGCAGGTTTCCTCACGATTTCCTTCACCACTTAAGCAAGCGATATATCATTCCTTACCAGTAAAGAGAAGTCAGTTCTTTCAAGTAGGTTCCGACATTTAGTCAAATCAAAATTTACGTGCCTGAAGCATAGTCAAACGTTTTTGAATTTAAAATCCTAAAGTGTTTAACACGTGTTTCAAAAACTAAATGGTTTGTTAATCCTACTCATCCTACTAATATTAGAAATGTGAAAGTATGTTCGTCTATGTTTGTTACCCTTTCACATAAAAAGTATTAGATGAATTATGATCAAACTGTACGGTGTAACTATATGTATAAAGATAAAACATCAGATTAACACAAAGGCCACAAAAGTACTAAAATCCCGGAAAATAATTCTCAAATTAAGTTTCCACGCAAGCGGAGTCGCGGGCAGCAGCTAGTATTTTTATAAGGGTGAATATTTTTAATACCAGAACCAGGGGTGAATCTTTTTGCTATATAATACTTGGAGGAACTCATGTTTATTATCCTGATAAAAAATATCTGACATCTGGCTTATAAGAAGGCGTTATATTAACCGTGGATAACACAACTGAAACCGAACGAAAAGATGAAAAATTAATGAGAAAATAAACGCACCGCATCTGCGTCGGTGCCCCGGAATCTAGACCAATCCGAGCTGACCCCTGCCTCAACGCGCAATAACTTAGCTGAAGATGAACTTCCAATTCCGAGTGGGAGGGGTGTGGGGTCTCTCACACTGGTCGTCAATACGTCCCATCATGAAATATTCATTCTAGAATGTTCCCGACTCGGTCCGCGATCTCTTTTATTAGCATTTAAGACAAGTTTTGTAATGTAAGCCGGGGTTTCACTCGTGTCCGACCTTTCGCATCTTATATCGACAATAATTTGAATTGTTGTTTTCATTATCGCCTGTTCTTTGATTTGATTAAGTGCTTTTTGTTGAGTGCTCATTTTATTTTGTTTTGCTGTATCTTTTTCTTTCAGTATTTATTATATATATATTTGTTGGGCATGTGGAATTCTTCTTTTACCTATTCTTAACCCACTGTATACACAGTGACCCTCACAGCTTGAGTGGATTGTTTTCCAAGATCAACTAGTGTGTCATTTCATGGTATGGGAATACATGCTTATGTTCCACTGCCATCAGCGATCACCCGCCTGTCCTTTCCATTTTGACCAGAGTTAATACTATCTAGATAAATGCCATTAAGATTATAAAAAAGTTAATATCAATGCATCAATCCAGACCTTATCATCTTAGAATACCAAGTATAACTCCGAAGAAATCCTTTTCCAGTTTCCAAAAGAAGTCGTTTTTAATATAAATACCCAAATAAGAAGACACAACAATAGTTCCACTAAAAATACCCAAACTTATATCCCTTCGGACAAACACCAACAAACTTGAAATCCTATAATAGTTGGTTTTTCAACCGCCCCAGTTTAAGATAAGCTCCCATTTCGGCCTTTAGTATTCGTGAAACAACGGGAAAACAAACTTGTATTTCAATTGAAACGAATGTCGGTTCGTTAAATCCCTTTCTTCGTACATCCATAAAGATCATTGCCGCTTTGTACCTGAGCATTCGTCCCTTCCTTAAGAAAATGTCTTCCTTATGAGAGACGGGCCATAGATTTGGCGGGATGCAATATTTTTACAGAAATATTGTTTTTTAGTTATATTACCCTACATTCGCCTCATTGGTCTAGTGGCACAACATATTATGGGCTGTAGACCGAGAGGTAGTGGGTTCGATTCCCAGGTCGGGCAAAGCAAATTTTATAATTTAATTCCCTAGAGGTGGTTGAAGTCTGGCAGGCAGCCGGTCGTAAAAACGTAGCAAAATCTTTTCTGCAACATGCTTGGAAAAGTGTGTTGCGTCAACCCCACATTAAGGTGGGATAAGGGCTGGTAGAAAGAAAGAAATTATATTATTATTCTACATAACGGGATATTAAATAAAAATACATATTGTTTAAAAAAATCTAGCCCATATTTCTTTCTTTCCACCTGCCCTTATGTCCTTCTGTCCCAACACAATGTGGGGTCGGCGTAACACGCCTTTCTAAGATTTAACTTCATTTTTCGTTTAACGACCGGTTGCCTGCCTGACGACAACCTTTCTGAAGGATCCAGTCCCGGGCAAATAGTGTTAGAAAAACACCCCGCCTAACCTGCGAACCGAACCCAGAACCTCCCGGTTCACAGCCAATATACGCCACTACTAACCAAGGCGAACCAAATCTAGCTCATCATCATCATCGTCACCCACAGGACGTCCACTGCTGGACATAGGTCTCCCCCAAAGATTTCCAGATCGACCTGTTGGAAGCGGCCTGCATCAAGCGACTTCCTGCGACCTAATAACAAACTGAATATTAACAAAGTAGTCTCCCCGCCAACGGTACGGCCCCATTAAATACACAAGGAGCTTTATGACGTCACAAATCCTTGATCTACGCCAGCCATAAGTAACCTTCGTTAGCCAGTACATTAACGAACCTCTGGACTGCGATGGCTGATCCAGTTAGAACGCAAATGAGTATTGATTAACCTGTACTATAAATGGTGTTCTAAGATTGAGTGATGTTCAAAGGGAATCTTGATAGATGAGTTAAAGTAATAGGCTTGATTGTTTATTTAATTGGGTTTAAAAGTAAAATTGTGTATGGATAACAACAAAACACAATGTCTAAAAGATTTGAAATTGAAATTCAATCAAGTTTAATTTTGATACCACTGTCAAAACAACTACGAGTTACTGAATTTAAAAGCGTTGGCCATGGACGGGGATGTCCTGGGTTTAAATCATAAACCTATGTTTTTCTGACACAATTAGCCCGATGTCAACGTCAGACATGCAAGTACTAGCATACTAGTACTATACTAGTCGGCAAAAACTAAGCCGGATCCTTTATACTGTTTGTTTGTTTGATAAAGTTTGTTGAGACCCACATGATAAGATAATGGGGAGTGGAGTAGGAGTGGGATAAAGGCAGGTTGAAGAAGAAAAACCTATTACTTAAAATACAAAAAACTCAACAAAACAAATTAACGATAAGCGCCTTATATAAGTAAAAAGTTATTCCAATCGTACTTTATGCTCTTTTCGTACGGGCATTATTTCTGCATCAACAATCATGAGAGATTTCGTCAAGTCGTAAGTAGGTTTATATTTATTAAAAAGTAACACGAGATGTGGATTGCAACAGATAAGTATGGAAACTTCCAGAAGCATTTCCTGGTTCCTACTAAGATGTTTCTATTAAATGTTTTATGAGAAGTAAAGATACGCGACCGTCTAGGTCGTAATTTGGTTTATAATCTCTTGAGATGCATGTTTATACGACAACAACTCTATTTTTATCGGCCAAAGACGAGTTGACTACCCACCTGATGCTAAGTGATTGGTATAGTTCATAGACATCAACAGTGGTAAGGTAAATCGAAAAGGCAATATTTTTACAACATTTACTAAAATTACTTTGAAAATGAGGAGTTTATTATCAAATTAAATAAGCTATACAATTCTATCAACACAGATATGTGCTACCGGGTAATCAATTTCCCAATAAAATGCGTTGATTCTTAATAATTTATTTTATTCTTCCTTTTTTTCTACAATCTGTTAACACCGTACGTCGTTACCCTCTAAAAAACGTCCATTCACTCCCCGCTCACTCCCTCAATCAGACTTCCTCGTTCATGCATTCACTCTCAGTTCCATTTCACTCCGACATCACACGTTCCATTCCCACAGATATTATTATGACAGTTGTAGTAAACATACTAAAAGCTCAAGTGGTAGAGCCACGCTGTACACAGTAACGTCTATAGCTCTATGGGTCGGCTCGACCGGTTAGATACCACTGTCTCACAGAAAACCGACGTAAAGTGGCAGCTTGCTGTCGTGTTTCGTTCGGTGAGTGAGATTTCCAGTGGCCCATTTCCCCACTCCCGTTCCCAATCCCCTTCCCTCCCATTCCATTCCCTCCTTTTAGGTTGGCAACTCACTCATGATTCTTTTTGTGTCTTGGGTGTCTATGGGCGGTGGAGATCACTTACCATCAGGACCCATATGCTCGTTTGCCAATCTCTGCTATAAAAAAAAGGTGGTACGATGAGTTTTGACTCTGCTGTTGATTGTTATAATTTGAATAAATTTGTAGACTACTACAAATGTATCGCCAACAGCACGTTATACTACTAAGTTTATCCTGCTGTTTGCTGTCTTTGCAATCACTTGTTTAAAAATACTACGATGGACTATTTCATTATCCTCCACTTTACTACTTGTAATACATTCAACTATAAAATATTTAATACACAAAATTACAACACAGTGTTTGTAAAGGATTAAGCATCCTTTTATAAAATAACTGGGTTAAACCCGCCGGAGCCAAGCGGAATGCTCATGAGTAGCAAAAACTTTTTTAAAGTGACTGCTGTTTTTACTTTCTTATTTACGTCCCTTTTCACCAAACCCATAAATGTTTTATTAGGTGTCCGTAAAATGGAAGGTAGAATCCATTTTTAAGTTGAATCTAAAAGTTTGACAAACGCCAATGGGAGTTATAGTTGAAAAAATCGACTTGACAGTGAGCAAAGAGCAATCGATAAGCCTTAAGTTTCACTGGCAACAGTTTCTGCAATAGATGTCCGCTGGAGTGTGATATGTCTAGATTCTAAACTCGGATTTTTATTAGACTTGTTTAAAGGCATTCGAGTTTCCGTTGATCCGAGACAATATGACACTAAAAGAAAATGTATTTTAATAAAAACACTCTAGCGTTTGCTCCCGTCAGCTTAGATTTATTACGTGCGACTGGGAATTTACAAGTTGGCTTTAGGATTGTAGTCAGACAAGTTGGAGACTCCGTATTTGGGTCAGGGAACTGTGTCAATCAGGGATTTGAAACCACATTCGTAAGCATTGTTCTTCTCATACTAAAACGAGATTGTAAGTAACGTCTTCCTAATAAACTAACTAAGTATGCTAGAATTGTATTTTAATAGCAAAACTGGTAAACGCTGTGGCGTTTACAGACAGTTTATATAAACTGTGAACCGGTAGGTTTTAAATTATATAACCAGCTCATCTTATTGTTTGAAACTTTTAGTCTTGGATTGGACGCCCACAAGCAGCTGGTCGTGAAAACCAAGCCGAATACTTTATGCAGCACGCTTGAAAATATTGAACTTCACGCCTATAATAAGAAATAGTGATGCAAGAAGTGAAAAATCCAAAAATTTTGATAGAGATAACATTATTGAATACTATTTAATTAGATAATAATAATAATATTTTTTTTATCCCCGGGTCCGACAAAGTGATATTGGATTTTCCATATCAGCCCGGAGTCTGGATTTTGTGCCCGATTTGGCGATAGACTCGTCCCCTATCACATCTGGGACGGAAATAAGCTCGGCGAAATGTGGGTGTTCTAGTTCGCTAGTGCACCTCTGCCTACCCCTTCGGGGATACAGGCGTGAGCTTATGTTATGTTTTATTTAATTAGGAACGGTTGTTCTGTTCCTAATTAAATAGATAAATCTTAGAAATATCATATTGTAATAGGCTGTCTTAGCGCTTAAAGCGATCATTACCCAACAACCTTCACACGAAACAACACTACACAACTCAAAACACGAAAACAATCTAAACACATTGCCAACATCCGTCCCCGTTAATGTTTCAACACAGACCGCTTGCGAAATTCATAAACAAATTCACACTCCAGAGACCGCGGCCGGAAAAAATTGCAATTTAACATCTTCCACACCTCGCCGTCCCGGGGGGCGTATTAAAAAAACTTCAGCCGCGCTGCCCGGGCATTAATTAAACAGAATGAGCCTAATTTCAGGTTACGCCTTTCATGCTAATTGAAATAAATGCAAAGTTTTAATCAGGGAATGGGAGCGAGCGCGCTTCGACCCTTTATCTGGACTTCATTTAGTTAATTCCGCTCGCTGTCGTATTTAGATAATCGCGGTGAGCTCCAACGTTTGCATTCGTGTATTGTTTACGGCCCAACGGGCTTGGGATTTCATAAATTAGTTGATGCTGCTTTGTTTACAGATAAACTAGAGGTATATATTGATGAACGCGTCACAGTTGAGTGAGTGGTAGAGCATGCGGTATATAGTAACGTCTATAACGCGAAGGAGCCAGCTACACCGGTTTGATACCACTGTCTCACAGAAAACTGACGTAAAGTAGCAGCTTCCTGTCGTGTTTCGTTCGGTGAGTGATATTTCCAGTGGTCCATTTTCCCCCTTCCCATTTCTAATCCCTTTTCCCCTCTCCTTCCATTCCCTCCTTTTAGATTGGCAACGCACCCATGATTCTTTTTGTCTTGGGTGTCTATGGGCCATGGAGATCACTTACCATCGGGTGACCAATCTACTTGTTTGCCAGTCTCTGCTATAAAAAAACCTCGATACCTGGCAAACCAAACAGCGGTAAAATGGTGACTGAGCTAGGTCAGAAAAAATAATTCTTCATATGAACAGATTGATCGATGTTTTTCATATTTGAGGAGTCATAATTTAGACGTAGCTTGATACAAATTCGATTGTCAAACACATTCTTGCTCGGACTGGAGATCATACCCCTGTTAATGTATTTAACTGGAATAAATAACATGGTACAGCAGTTGAAGCACCAGAAGTGAATATGGAAGCAGTCACCTTTCTCCTCGATAAAATATTTGTGGTTCAATATCACCATGACACATAACCAGCTTCTAATACAAAGCTCAAATCGTTGTTACAACATTCCCAAAAAGATTCAGTTCTGCAAGAACCAGTTCAGACGAAGTTCGCATTTCATACTAAGCAAGGAGTTTCTTAATCAGCGAATAAGGAGAAATTCGGGCCTTTTACTAAAATTACTGTGTGGAGTTAGCTGAACCCAGTAAATACAAGCATAATACAGTCGTGAGTTGTTCACGGCCGAATGAACTTGCAATTAGATAAATTAATTACCAGGAAGCGCCATTTACGGCTCAGTTGTTTGTTTAGTAAATATGTGGCGACGCGTTATGTTGCTTGTTAGATAGTTTGTATTAATGGGTGGATGTTTCGTGTTGTGGAATAGAATAAGGTGTAAAGGAAATTAGTCTTCTATAATTATAGGTAAAGCAGCGATAGATAGCGAAGCATAGCGCTTGTTGTAGATTGGCTGCTCTAATTTAATGTAAATTATTGAAATTTTTTGTTTTCTTATTTTGGTTGTGTATATCTGACTGTAAACTGGTTATTATTCTCAAAAAGAGCAACGTCAGAGTTTCTTGCACGTTCTTCTCTGACGAACCACCTTTCCGAATTGGCGGTAGAGTAAACATTTTAGACGGAATCTAAACAATGTGTGACATTTTATGGATTCAATAAACGATTTGATTTGATTTGGTTTGATTTGAATTGATTTGATTTGATTTGATAGCTCAGTTGGGAATGGTACGTACGGCCGAGACGAGTGTCGGAAGTATGAGACCAACCCCAAAATAAGAGAATACACCTCTGACTTTTCAATGTTAAGTGTGTTTAATTGTGAATTATCGCTTGCTATAACGGTGAAGGAAAACATCGTGAGGAAACCTGCATACCCGAGAATTTCTCCATAAGTATTTCGAAGGTACATATGTGAAGTCTACCTACCCGCATTAGGCCAGCGTGGTAGAGGACTAAGGCCTAACCCCTCTCATTAGTAGAGGAGGCCCGTGCCCAGCAGTGGGACAGTAATATTACAGGGCTAATATAATAATGAATAATAAATTATAAGTAAGGGGAATTACAATTACACAAATGGGCCGGCTCGACCAGTTTGATACCACTCACAGAACACCGATGTAAAGTGGCAGCTCGCTGTCACTTTCATTAGATAAGTGAGATTTCCGGTGGCTCAATTCACTCCCTCCATTTCCCAATCCCTATTTCCCTCTATTTACATTGCCAACGCACCCATTGTTATTTTTGTGTCTTGGGTGTCTATGGTCAGTGAAGATCATTTACCACCAGGTGACCCATCTGCACGTTTACCAGTCGTTGCAAAAAAAATATTAATACCCACTTTTCGAATATTAAACGCCATTTCATAAATGTGGCAAATTGTACATCCAAATTAAGTATGTCAACCTAACTCAACATGACAGCCCACTTAAAGAAACATCAAAAGCACAAACTGAATTAAAAATAGTATTTCTCGGGTACAGATTATCCGTCCGATGACATGACAAGGGAAGTCGTATACAAAGTCCATTAGCGCCCACGGTGGCACGAGGAAAATCACCCACGGGGCCGATATAACCCATGGTTGGAAACGTGAGTATGTCGCGGATGATGTGTTTTATTGAGTTTTTTGTAAAGAAACGAGTGTTACATGTTACATGAAGCCCTAACTCACTATAGTTCGTCATTTTATCAACATTTATACATGTATACATTTTGATAAAATGTCGAACTATAATGAGTTAGGGCTGCATATTGAAAATTATCATTTATAAATGTATAAATATTGATAAAATAACGAACTGCAGAGTTAAGGCTTTGACAGTGGCAGAATCATCGCAAATGCTTGGAAGCCATTTTTTTAAAGGTGAACCATACAGATTACCAATTATAACTATATACCATTAAGGTCAATTAAAACTTACATTCTGTTAAATACATAATTATCTCATAGTACGTTTCTCTTTTCGAACACGGCCTCATGAATAACAGTTTCATGTTATCCTATTAAATCTGTATCTAAAAGAGGTTTAGCATGTTAATTGCCCAAAAATTTTCAACCGTACGAATTCTAAATCTAGTTCAAACGAGGCAAATTGCATTTCCAAATGCGTAGAACAGAAGTCAGGTATATTGCACAATAGCCGAGTCCGCACATTCCTGCAACGTGGAACTTTCGTAATAAACAAAAGTTTGCGTGTACAGAACGTTACTGGAGTCAGGTGTTTTTAGGTGTGTATTCCACTATCCTACGTGTATACTAAAGATAGAAGTTTGTGTGAACTCAGTGATCACTGGACCTACAGCACCTATTTGTAAATAATTTACTCTTAGAGAACAGAATGCAGTTCCTGAGTCACGACTGCATCTTCAGTTCTGTGACATGGATTACCTTAAGACGCTAAAGGGTTGGCCATGTCTCACAAGGTAAAGTCTCCATATTTCTGCCTTCCCTCATCGTATTCCAATGTGAGATCGGCGTAACACATTTTTTCAAACATATTGTAAAAATGATTCGTTTTTACAACCGGGGATACGTATCCTAAGCCCCCTCTGAGTGAGCAAATTGTGTTTCAAAAACTGCTCTTCCCATCCCGGGATTCGAACCCAGGACTTACCGGTGCACATCAAACATACTGCCACTAGACTAAGAGACAACCTTCCTACATCAAACTTAAACCAGATGCTAGATCAAAGTTCAGTACACTTCATACAAAATTCAGCCACAATGGCTCGCTTATTTGTCCACAAAATCCGATTGACCACAGAGAGCGTTCGACGCGACGACAGTGTTCCTTTTATGGGGCATTAGCGACAAAAGAAAGACTATTACGTCGGCTGGAAATGGGTAATGACGCCCATAGTTCACACTGAATCGTCGGATTAGGCTGCGATTTGTAACAGTCAGGAACTGTCGCATTCACCCTATTTAGCTAAGGGATTGAGTGTTCAAGAATAACGTTGTTAGCATGTCGATTAATTAAGAAAGCATGAAATATAGAAAAATGTTTTAAAGGTGTGTATTTTTTGTTATAGCATCGACTGGCAAACGAGCAGATGGGTCACCTGATGTTAAATGATCTCCACCACCCATAGACACCCAAGACCCAAAAAGAATCATGGGTACGTTGTCAACCTAAAAGGAGGGAATAGAGGGAGAGGGACAAGGGATTCGAAAAGGGAGGGGGGAAATGGTAATTTTTCTGACTCTTCTTCCCTCTGACTTTCTATGTTAAGTATATTTTGAATCATTTCTTCACAAGTATTTCTTATATGAAGTCTACCAACCCGCATTAGGCCAGCGTGGTAGACTAAGGCCTAATCCAGATAGGTTAGACCCAGACGGGCCTCCTCTACTAATGAGATCATTAGTAGAGGAGGCCCGTGCCCAGCAGTGGGACACTAATATTACAGGGCTAATATTATTATTAAAATTAATTGTCACCTCTTAGTACTACATATATGTTTTACTCCTTTTTTCTTCCCACTCTTTGTTGCCTGAGTCATTGGCTAAATAAAGTATATTACTTTCTTATACCTCTATAGCGATAGATTCGCCCCTATCACATTTGAGACGAAAAAGTGCTCGACGATATATAGGTGTTCTAGTTCGCTAGTGCCTCTGTCTACCCCTTCGGGGATACAGGCCTGAGCTTATGTATGTAATCGAAAAGACTACTAAACATGCCTTCACGGCTGGGGTCATACAGGATGACACATTCGACCCGGATCAACAGATCGATCCTGATAGCCACATGACCCTCGTCAGACGCAACCGACGCGATGAAAAGTGGTATTCATTACGAGCTCGTGCGTCTGGAGTTGAGACATCTGATAGGTTAGGGACTTTTTTAAATTGTTGATAGTTTATTTGCTGTTATGAACAATTATAACAGAGTCGTGAAATCGCCTCGTTGGTTTAGTGGAAGTGGCGGGTCCTAGACTCGAATCCCAGGTCGGGCAACGTGTGTTTTTTGGCATTTGACAATAGTTAAGGGTTGACAATAGTTAAGCGGTGTATCATAAAAATTAAACCAATTTTTAAAATGTTTTATTGTTTGATGTATCATCATTTGCCAAAAATTAAGATCATAAATATTCCAGAATTATTTTGACCGGAAAACTTATTATAAGAAACCCTTCATTAATATAAACCCTCATCAGAAAACTGCTAACATATCTATGACCATCGAAGATTTTCTCATCGAAGAAAAGCCGTTTTAACTTCAATTTACCGCAGACGTTATAAAAGGCGCGTAAAGTATTTATTTCCTACTAAAAAATATATCGCTACACAAACAATACCATTACGGTCTAGTCCCGCGGTGCACATCTCATAAGATGAAAATTACGAGCCTCGTAGTGATGTACTCATCTAGTTATCGATATTCAGTCTTGCTTAAAAATAATATGCTTAACAGGTTTTGTCTCTTGCACTCTCAAATTGTTTGACATAAGAACGAAGGGGAGTTTTGGCGGGAATTCTGACAGTGCGGGTGGTCGCTTGTTTTAATGATTTCATATTTTAGTCTAAAGTTGTGTTTGTGGTTTAAATGTGATGTGTATCTAAGCAATAAACATCAACGAAGAGGAACAGTATGTGGAAGCTTTGAAATAAGTGATTTTGGATGCTTTTTGTCGGGTGGATGGGTCGACCATGTTCGATTCCTCCGCTGCGAGAAAATCGTCTAAAAACATCAAACTGGAAGGAATTGACGCCAAAACTCCGGCCTTGAAATCACACAAAACACATAATAAACTATTTTCAAGTTAATTATCGTTTATTTTTTCATAAGTGAGGGGCATTTATTACAAACGCCAAAATCAAATGAATAAATTTTGGTAAGAAACTACCGAAATCACACACCGAGACTGGTTTCTTTCTTTCTGGCTGGCATTATCCCGGCCTTCTGCCAGAATACGCCTTCCTACTTAAACACTTCCACTTCGCCTGGTCTTGAGCATTTAGCACCACCGAGACTGGTTTATTTCGTTAACATTGAAACACAAAAAACCTTTACAACAGTAAATAAAACGTATGTGTCACTGTAATGAGTAAAATGAAAAATGTATTTCAGTTTGTTATTGAAAATATATCTAAAGACAACCTAAATATCACCAAAATAAAAAGATTTTTTGGGATATTAGAAAAAAAAAATGTATGTTATGTTATGTATTAAGGGAAATTATTGCTGTAATAATTGCGCCTCTACTTACACCTTCGGGCTATAAATGTCTTTTGTTCATGTTTTAATTTGAATATATTATTATTATATTTATCATAATATCAATATTATGATACAAATTTGAAAGTTCAACAGCTGCAGACCACGAAATATTCATAGTATTATCAAATAACTCAAATCAGATTCTATCAATTACAAACAACGTTTGATTAGTGCAAATTTTGTGGTCAGCTGGGATCGAATAACGGGTAGACGCATTAAAGCAAACCGTTTTTGGTCAAATAATTACATTTTCAACTGTTGTGGCTTTACCTTAAAATTAAACATTTATGTCTCTTGTTCATTTTAATGTACCGTTGTCTATGTATATACCTTGTAACCGCCGGTTTCAATAAACGATCTCAGTTTAGAGTGCAGATAGATCGCAATTATGAACCAATCAAATCCAGTCATTTGACGAAATTATGTTCAAACTGTGTTCTTATTGGCTAATTTTTATAATCTATCTGCACATTTGAACTGAGATTGTTTATTGAAACCGGTCGTTAATCATGATGATTTCAAAAATGTAGGTACATAATATTAATAAATGACGTTAAAAAAAACAATAACCCCAGAGTTTGGTTTGATATTTCTTGTCATGGATATTAGAGTCATTAAATGCTGATAAAGCATTTTTTTTATACCGGCACGGCAAAGTGACTATACTGCAACTAATGGTAAGCGTAGTGCAGTCTAAAAAAACTAGCGACCATGAACAAATAATGGGTTTATCAGTGATCGATAGCATAAAGCTATTTATGCTTTTGTACACCCCGAATCTGAAGAGGGAAGAAGAAAATCCAGGGGCTTACGAGAAGACAAGCGGATGACCAATGCAGATACAGCAATATCCCCATGCCCGTCCCAACCAACCATTAAGTCATGCTGCAAACGTCTAGAATGAACCGGAAGTACTCGCTTGTCCTGGAACGCGAACAACACATGGAGTGTGGGTCACTATAGCAAGTTTTAGCATCACGTGTATGGTGGTCGCTATGCGGTCGGATATGAATATCCGACAATTCAAACATATTTGACATACAAAACCGATACATGACTTTTTTCTGCACAATGAATTGAAGAATGAAAAAAATCTAATGCGTACTTAGTGTAGAGGCAAAAGTATTTGAATTTAAT
This sequence comes from Clanis bilineata, assembly GCA_036417725.1. NCBI lineage: Eukaryota > Metazoa > Arthropoda > Insecta > Lepidoptera > Sphingidae > Clanis > Clanis bilineata. Next base: position 13,873,326 of record CM071154.1, on the reverse strand, counting down.
ATTGGCTACCGTGCTAACATAAATATTAAATGTTATTATTATACCAATTTTAATTGATCTACCATTAGATACATTTAAAACATATTCAATATAAAATCTTTGCAGCTCTTTACTCAAGAGAAGAATCTTGAGTATCGATCAGTTCTTGAAGCTCCTTCTTTCCTATCCTTTCACAAATCATAACCAAAACAATTCAAAGGCACAAATCGCAAATATAAAACGGTTTGACATGACCCTTCGATTATCTCAAGGGACGGGTTATTCGCCACGTGGTAATAAATCATTTTTATCGATAGCAGCGGCATCCCTAGAAGGAGTTTAGTCGTGCATCAAATTGAATATATTCATAAAAACAGGCCCCGTTCGTTTTATCGACAAAGTTTGTTCGCCGTTGACTTTCAGTTGATAGTGTACTAAGCCGACATACCACGTTATTAACTACTAGCTTACGTATGTGGATTTGCTTGTATTCAGAATACAAATTAATCAAGGATAAGAAAAATCTTTATCGGTAAATGCCTAATCACTTTCTCTATAAATTAAGTGATTATTGATTCTACCTTCTTACAACAATCATTCAGTACATGATTGTACACGCTGTAACGTCTACAGCACGAATGGGCCAGCCCGATGGGTTTCATACTGCTATCTCACGGGAAACCGGCGTAAAGTGGCAGATCGCTGTTGCGTTGCATTAAATGAGTGAGATTTCCGGTAACCTCAATTACCCCTATGCTTCCCAATCCCCATTCCCCTAATTTAAGGTTGGCAACACCCACGATTATTTTGGTATCATGGCCTATAGCTGAGATCTATAGAGCGAACTTCGACTAAGTCTAAGTCAAAGTAATTAATTCAGTGAGGATTTGGAATTGTTAAACCGAACTTTGACTTAGTCCGAACATTTTTTACAAGAAAAACAGACTCGCAGACGGATCAAGCAAAGATTTAATTGTAAAAAATAATTTGGAATAAGTCAAAATCCTCACTGAGTTACTTTGACTTAGACTTAGTTAAAGTTCGCTCTATAGATCTCAGCCTATGAGATCATTTAACCTTCAAATAACTGTCATATTTTCTGTCAGGGATGACCTAGTAATTCCTCGACGCTCGCCTACATCGTTCTGAACAGTTTACGTAATATAAGTAGTAAATATTAGTGTATAATTTGTAATTGGATATCAAAATTAAATTTATAATACTGCTGAACCAATTTCGTAACGCCCACGAAGCAAGTAATGTACCAAATTTGTCTAAAATACTACCCAATAACCTAAATTAATTAGGTTGAGGTTTCAAAGGCTCAAGTTTCATACACAACGTTATAAGTATATCGGTGATTACTAATTAATTAAATTATTTAATGAAATTAGCTGAATTAATTTAGGTTTAGATTGTGGGTAAAAATGCACTGTAAGTAAAATTTATGATTATATAATAATGTGTCTAGGAGCTGCTTGTTTTCAAAATAGACCATAATTCCAGTTTTTAAACAAGCCCAGCATCCAACTCGAACGTGGGGTCCGGTCGCCGTGTACACATATTTGTTTCACCAATGGTGTATTTATTATTTATTAGGCTTCGTTTTTTGACCGACTGGGGACCCCTGCCTGACGTCAACCTCCTCTCGGGGATCCAGCAAAACAAAATACAAACCTATAAAATTGGCACAACATACTCGTAAATCATAAATGAACAAACATCAAGATTGTATTTACTACACAGATGATTTATTTAAAATAAACCTATCCACAATTTTACATTATTCACAACGTTTATATTCCATCAAGCTAAATCGATATCCAGTTATCGATATTGTTCGATGGCGCAGCACTAAACGAAACTAAATTTTATTCGAGGCAATACTGAACGCACTAACTTTGTATTGTTTTGTCGATAAAATCATAATTTATATGTCTTATCACGGATATGAATTTATGTATAATGTTTTGCGGTTAAAAAATTGATATACAGTCAAATTATTCTATTTAAAAAGTTGTTATTTTTATGCCAGATGTATTTTTCTTTTGTATTGTGTTTCTGAATTCGTGATTCTAGAAAAATCTGATAAGTATCTCATACAATACTTTTTTAATTCGTGGAAGCCAGTTAATATAAAAATAATAAGAAGAAGGGTTCCGAAGCCAAATAGAAAAAAAAAATTATTATAAACATATAGAGCATATAGACCTATGTTTGTCTGTCGGTTCGCGGTTTAGTTTAGAGACTATTAGTAATAGAAAGCTGTACTGTAGTGTAGATATACAAATCAATCACATGGACAAAGTCGTAAAATAAAACTTTATGGTACCTCACCGACACGTGATTTTTTTTCGATTATCCCATGGGTGGAGGGTATCGTTGGATAGGTAGTAAAAACATTGCGGGTTTTTGAAAATGATTTTTAAATCCAGGAATCCGTCTCCGAAATATTAAGCTTTAAAGTGCTATTTTTGTTAAAATCAAGAGTCTGTACCCCTTACCAGCTGAACGGTTGGTTATCATCAACTACATATCTAAAAAGACTGCCTCGGTGGCGATAGGCTCGCCCCCTATCACATCTGCGACGGAACTAAGCTCGGCGAAATGTGGGTTTTCTAGTTCGCTAGTGCGCCTCTGCCTACCCCTTCGGGGATACAGGCGTGAGCTTATGTTATGGTATGTTATGTTATATCTAAAAAAACTCAACAAAGTTTATGATCAAATTACTTGCTTATTTGCACACTTCTGATATAAACTTGATTTCCTAACACCATAAAAATCCCGACACGTCCCCAGTTATTAGAAATTACATTTTTCCTACAAAAAAATGAGTAAGCAGTATTTTTAGATCGTCGACCTGTCCGAATGGTCGTTAATCATCTACGTCGAACCATTAGCACCTTTACAGCTATCCCACTTCTTGTATCGCGGCGTGTGCTTCTGACATCTTGTTTGATATTTGTTAGACTATACAGATTGTTAAAAAAATGTGATATTTAGTTGAAGCGGTATTAAATATCGTTAACACCTCTCTTAGGTAGAGATATCCATTCGTTGTCCCAAATACTTTTCTTTTATAAAGCAGAGACTGGTAAACGAGCAGATGGGTCACCTGATGGTAAGTGCTCTCCACCGCCCATAGACACCCAAGACACAAAGAATCATGAATGCGTTGCTAAACTAAAAGGAGGGAATGGAAAGGGATGGAAAAGGGATTGGGCAAGGGAGGGGGAAATGGGCCACTGGAATTCTTACTCACCAAACGAAACGCGACAGCAAGCTGCCACTTTACGTTGGTTTTCTGTGAGATAGTGGTAGCAAACCAGTTAAGCAGGTCTATTCGTGCTGTAGACGTTACTGTCTACAGCGTGGCTCTACCATTCAAAAAACGTTTTGGCAGACCGAAACGATCCCATCAAAGTTGGTGTCGTAGCTACCTTTTTCCTTTTCAATACCAATCGCAATATCAACACTAGCCCCCGACATCGGACCCAACCGAGAGTCCGAAGATCTCTCACAGCAGACCTTCGGCATACTGGTATGCAAAGACGATCTAGTATCAGCAGGTCGATTCTCTAAGGTTTAATTTGTGAAAACAACGTTGCGACATCGTTGCGGCAACGATGTTTTCATTTTTGTATTCAGCAAGAACAAAGCGCACGCATTAGCGCTATGCGTGATGACGGCGGTTATGCGAACTAGCTCTCTCGAGCGAGGCGTTTGACATAAATGTATGGAAAATGGTATTCTCACCGTTGCAACGTTGAACCATCGATATATTATTTACCTAGATGCACAGTTGACGCTCGGAAAATGGGACAGCAAAGAAGTGCTTAAGCACTTCTTTTAGTTACAGTTGGACGCCGATAGAATTCTAAATTTGAAAATTCGAATTTAAGAACGCTTGATCATTTCGTTTAATAAACTACTTTATAACACGTGCATAGGGTTGTATTTGTGTTTGATTTAATTAGAACTTGTGATCTTTTTCTTTGTTTTATTCCTGAGACCACTATTTAGGACGATATTTGCAAAGAACTGTGCATCTAGGGTATATTATATTGATGCGTTGAACGCTCCGTCGATCATAACGTTGTGGCGTTTCTTAGAGAATTGACCTGCAGTATAATTCAATATGAGGATAGGCTCAGACTTCGACACAGCCACACGTCTTTCCTCAATCTCAGCTACAATAATATATTTCTGGCAGGAGCGCCATACGCCTTAGCTATAATTTCAGGTGAAGTCCATTAGAAAAAATGGGGGGATGGCCTGTACCTAGTGACTGACAGTGGGACAGAGTTATATTCAATTTTGGTTACAAAGTAGTAAATTGTCGCATCCTTAATCTAGGTAGCGTACATGTGCTGTAAAATGGAAGATCCTGGGTTCGATTCCCAGGTCGGGCGGTGTGTTTTTCTGATACGATTTGCCCGGAGCTGAATCCCAATTAGGGTTGACGGGAAGCAGACAGCTGGTCGTAAAAACTATGCCAAACACTTTGTGGTTGCGAAAGTATGTTGCACCGACCCCACATACAGGGGTAATAAGGATGATGGTAGGTGGGATAAGGGCAAGAGGAAAGAAAAACAAAAATAAATGAATTGTGACCTTTTATAGTTTGCCTGACATGATTAATACTGTACTTTTTCTATTAACATAACAGACTCCGGGCTGATATGGAAAAATCCAATATCACTTTGCCCGACCAGGGGATCGAACCCAAGACCTCAGCAGGGTTACCACAACCTCTTATAGCAGTATTATTATAATCGTTCTTCGTTTGTTTTGTATGGGAATCGGTACAAGTAAGATGATAATAATACTACTATAAAAGGTGGTGGTAACCCCCCAGGACGGTAGTCGTACTGAAATACAACCACGCCACCGGGGCAGTATTTTTTTATATACCATTTTTTCTATTAACACTATAAAAATAGTTCATAGATTTACGACAGCGCTATGAAAAATTATATTAATGTTTCCAGATTCCCCGCCGAAGGTATTTGAGACAATTATCGCATAACAAACTTGCTATGTTTTGATAACAATGGAAGGAACGGAGTGAAACGATTCATAAAAGCAATAAGTAAATAGTTTTGTGTTTGATGCAGACGAAATAACAAACATTTAATTAAATGGACTGCCTCGGTGGCGTGGTTGTATTTCGGTACGACTACTGTCCTGAGGTCTCGGGCTCAGGCGTGAGCTTATGTTATGTTATGTTATGTAATTAAATGAATATTTTCCGAAACCGTAGCATGAATAACTTTCGACTGTGTTCTCGAATTGATCTTGTTTCGCACACATGTCATATTTTCGATAGACTTCAACAAAAGAGAAGGTCCTCAATTCATCTATATATTTTATGTATGTAACTCGATATCTCCGCCAAATTTGGACCGATTTATAAGATTATTTTTGTGTTCGATAGAGCTTGTTTCAAGAGTGTCCCATATACAGTTGGTCATGATCGGATAAATTTTGAAGTCGGTCCCTTAAGTTTTTAAACTTGTGATAATTTTTTACCTATTTAATTATTAATAGCATAGTATATAGTTATCCTCTTCCTATCAAAAAACTTAACTGACTTGGGATTCGCACCCAGGACCTCCTCATAATATCCACAGCCTATATACAATGGCACTAGACCTAGGAGACGATTAGTCTTTTCTTTCTACCTGCCCTTATCCCACCTTAATAGGGGTCGACGCAAAACAATTATTCAAGCATGTGGCAGAAATGAATTGGCTTAGTTTTTACGAACGGTTGTCTGCCTGACGTCAACACCCTCTAAGGGCTCCAGTCCCGGGCAAGTTAAATTAGAAAAATCTCTTTTTCCGACCTGGTAATCAAACCCAGGACCTGCCGTTCCACAGCCGGTATACACTGCTACTAGAAGGCGACAATCCAGCACATCTCTGATAAAAGTACACTTCTGACCTATTCTATGGCTTCCATGCGACAGCCTACTTACATACGTAGCAGGTCGTATCGCGTGCAAAATATACAGTGTGTTTCATAAAATTTAGTTTTTAATGTCTAAACTGCTTACTATTACTTCTTTCTTAAAAAGAGCAACGTCAGAGTTTCTTGCCCGTTCTTCTCTGGCAAACCAGCGTTCCGAATTGGCGGTAAAGTCACATTTTTGACGGAATCTAAATAATGTGTGACATTTTATGAATTTAATAAATGATTTGATTTGATTTGTTTTGATTTGAATGCTGGTATCAACAATAATAACCTAAAGAGGGGATGGCTAGCAATCTAGTGGTAACATTTAAAAATTTATAAGACTCATAGTTTTTGAATAATGGGCACTTGTATTTGTGACGAAAACATGTTTTCTGGCTTATTGGGTCATCTGCAGTACATTTGCAAACTACCTATGCGATGATTAATTATTTTCAGCATACACAAAGCCTTTTATATGCTAATTGTGACGATTTACAGGTCGCATTTCGATTTCAATATACCCCAGGCTTAAATAATTGATCAAAAAAATTAAGTTCCAGTTTTATTTTTTAACTTTAGCATTGCTCTTTAGATCGATGTCCTTGTATGTGGATTTAATGGGCCTTACTTATAAAAATAATTTAGATGAGCAAATGGCTAAGTATAGGCTGTCACTTTTTCCTTGTGTCACATCGTTTGAAAATAAAAGGGACAGGATATTCTTTACCATTTGCTCAGTTAACATAACATAACATAACATAAGCTCACGCCTGTATCCCCGAAGGGGTAGGCAGAGGCGCACTAGCGAACTTGAACACCCACATTTCGCCGAGCTTAGTTCCGTCCCAGATGTGATAGGGGGTGAGCCTATCGCCATATCGGGCGCAAATTCCAGACTCCGGGCTGATATGGAAAAATCAAATGTCACTTTGCCCGACCCGGGGATCAAACCCGAGACCTCAGAACCGTAGTCGTACCGAAATACCACCACGCCACCGAGGCAGTCAGCAGAGGCAGTGCTCAGTTAAACAGTTGTAATAAGTAAGCCTCGTTATTGGTACCAACTCAATGTAACACCCGGTATAGCGCATATAAAGTTTAATATTGCAGTTGCATAATGCAGGCCGCTTGTAAATTCATTTCTATTTATATGGAACGTTGATGGATGTGATATGGTGGTTAGGTGCTGGTGAATTCTTGAACAACTTGCTTTATTTGTGGGATTATTATTCAGAAATGGTATGTTAGCAAAGTTAATTATTTTACGGGACAATTAGATAATGGTTTGGCCACGTTGAAAGGATGGATGAAAGTAAGCGACAAAAGAAATTTATGTAACGAAAGTAATAATAATAAATAAATAACACCCAACAGTCACACACATAGTCCTGGCCCCACATTAAGATACTAGTCTTGTGTCGTGGGTGTCAGGAACTACGAGAGACTTCCGGTCTCACAACACCCAGACCCGAAACAAATATCTGTGGGCCACACAAACATTTGTCTCGGTGCGGGGATCGACCCCGCGGCCTCTCGCTTCACAGCCGGCTACTCACCCACTGCGCCACGGAGGCTCTCAACTACATAAGTTATAAGCACCACAGGACGTCCACTGCTGGACTAGGCCTCCCCCAAAGAGTTTTATATCGACCTGTTGCTGATGATGATATAAAATCCTCTGTGAGGCAATGGCCGAGTAAGCGATGAGGCCGCGGGTTCGATTCCCGCACCGAGACAAATGTTTATGTAAGCCAGAGATATTTGTTTCGGGTCTGATATATATAATATACCAAAAGTCCCTTGTAGTTTCTGATACCCGACCCGTAGGGCTAACGCCCGAATGGTCAAACGCTCCTCATCTTTAACGGGTTCTTACATTGATTTTCGACATACAATTTTGATAGATAAGGCGGCCTTAAACAACATAAGGCGACCTTAAGTATATGATCATTCGGCGGTAAGTGTGTGTGATCACAATGTGATTGTGATCAGAATCAGAATCAGAATCATTTATTTGCCTTGAATGTACGTAAAATGATAAGGTGTTACATAACAATATTTAGTTCCGTTACATTCTGTTAGGTGGCGTGAAAAAATATTTATATTTATAAAATGTCAAATAAAATTATTAATTATTAACATAATAATATAATTAAACTGATAATGTGTGTGTTGGATGTCTGTATTTATTTATTTTATAATCCGCTTCCGCTGGAAGTTCACCGCAAGCACAGCCAATCATAACTTGTCGATGCTAATTAAACCTCATTTCGATGCAGGTTGTACGTAAATAGTTCCGCGTACTCGCAACAAGCGCAGCTGGAGCCGGAACAATGCGCACATGAAATCATGCACTAACTAATTGCAGCATACCACTGCCTTTGATCTAATGTTAGGCCTCAATTCTGTGTCTAGTTTTATGATTGCTATTGCGTTTGCTATTCAATTAACTTTAAAAGTCGATTGTTATCAATTCGTAAGTATTTTTTATGTATGCTACCCGATAAATCCGGCAAACATGGACTGATTAACAAGATTATTTTTGGGTTGGTTATAGCTTGTTCCAAGAAAAATACAGATGTATTTCTAAGGCGATTTTTAAGTTTTATAAAAATCGTCATAATATCTTCCTCCAGATCGTCCAGCCAGCGCTTTATTAGACGTCCACGTGGAACCCCCCACTCCCAAGGATATGGGCCAGACACCTGCGACCGATGTAGTCCTGTGGTTTCCTCAAGGCGTGACCATACCATCTCAAGCGACATTACTGCATTATTTCGGAGATACTAGTAGAAAAGTAAAATTTCTGTTATATAAGTATTTAACTACTAAGATGCTTTGATGGAAGCAAGACAAAAACGTATGGCATATTATAGTTTTTCATTTATTGATAGACCGTTTTCATACATAATTCAAACTCAGATTTGATGCATGAGCGCTTTATATCGAAATCAGCACAACTTGCAATGTTTAATGGACTCCTAATGCGGTTTGGGGGATTTGACCTGATTGCTAATTATAGTGAACTAGCTATTGTTTGCGTCTCCGCCCGCGTAGAAGGTTTTCTGGATGGTTCTCCTAGTATGTTGTAAATATGCGTATTTGAATAGTTGCGCATAAAAATGTATTGGGCGCTCGTAGCCTATGAGTTATAACGGACGGCTCAGCCACCGGCGATCCAGCAGTTAATGTAATATGTATTATTATCCTATAATAATAATAATAATAGCCCTGTAATATTACTGTCCCACTGCTGGGCACGGGCTTCCTCTATTAATGAGAGGGGTTAGGCCTTAGTCTACCGCGCTGGCCTAATGCGGGTTGGTAGACTTCACATACCTTCGAAATTCCTGTGAAGAAATTCTCGGGTATGCAGGTTTTCTCACGATGTTTTCCTTCACCGTTATAGCAAGCGATATTTTACAATGAAAATACACTTAACATAGAAAAGTCAGAGGTGTATGCTCTATTTTGGTTGGTCTCGAACCTCCGACACTTGTCTCGGCAGTCCGTACCATTCCCAACTGAGCTATAGCTGCTATTATTACCTAATTTAATTAATATTATAAATGTGAAAGTTTGTGTATGTTTGTTATTCTTTCACGCAAAAACTACTGGATGGATTTAGATTAAACTTTACAGTTAAATAGATTATACATCAGAATAACACATAGGCTACTACTAAAATTTATTTCCACGGGAACACGGATCCGCGCGCAACAGCTAGTTAATAATGAGGCCTTAAACAACTTTCATCGCCTAAAAAGGGGATGAAACCTCCGTCAAATTTGCTGTCAGTTCAAAAGTATAACCGCGAAAACATAGCAAATGAAGTTATTTTGTGTAATAATTAGTACGGCTGATATCAGGCTCCTATGTTTTGAATATTTGATCTTTATAAAATGTTAGCTCTTTTTGTAATTTGATTTTCCAGGGAAAGGATCCCCCAGAGGAGGGTTCAAGTGTATATTGTAAAAACTAAGTCAAATTCTTTCTGCAACATGCTTGAAAAGGTGTGTTGAGCCGACCTTTCATTAAGGTGGAATAAGGCAGGTAGAAAGAAGGAAGATAATGTAAATAGATAAATGAAAATAATTATTGGTTGAAAGTAAAACTAAATTCATACCTACTTGTATTATGTTTTAAATTGTTTGTATTAAAATAAGTTTTATATATATTTTTTAACACTGCGGATACCAGAATTGTTTTACAAGACCACAGAATATCTGAAAACTGATTTATCTTCCAGTATTTTGCTACTTGCATGATAAAATAAAAGCTGGTTCAGAAACAAGAATATGTATTCCGGAGAACAAAATGTTTGTATCCATAAATACTTGTCACCTGCGTCTGGGTCCCACGGTGCAAGGCATCCTAGTATCTATATATCTTATATCTTGTCTCTATAGATAATACCACAAAATATGAATCGATTTGTTTGAAGGTTTGTACCAATACGTTGAATACACACCGTGCTTCCATCGAATATACAGGGTGTTTCATAAAGTTGGTATCAATAACAATTCCACATACAGGGACGATTAAAAGTGCAATGATAAAGTTAAAAACTAAAAATTGAACTTCATTTACCGACTTAAAAAAGGAGGAGGTTAACGATTCGTCGGAATCTTTTTTTATGTATGTTCCCCGATTACTTGAAGACGCCAGCCCGGCTAGCATGCGTGTCACGATATATCTCGATAATTGACTATCGAGATGTTGTCTACAATACGGTATGAGAATAAACGAGGTCACATGTTAGTGTCTGTAGACAAATAGAGAAAACCGGTTATAACAGGACAAAAAGTGTAGACAAAATGTTCTCGTGGCGCGCATGCTAGGCGGGCTGGGCCGATTCGAGAAATTATTTTGATCAACTATTAAGCATGGGGATTTTAAAATCGGAATAGGACCTGTAAATTGTCGCAATTAGCGTAAGAATGGCTTTGTGTAGGCTAAAAATAAGTAATGAGGTAATTATTGGTGTTTTCAGAAAAAAATATTTCGTCACAAATTCAAGTTTCAAATATTCAAAAACTATGAACCTTACGAAAATTTAAACTTTATACCTAGATTGCTAACTACCCTCTCTTTGAGGCTTGCTACCGGTATGCAATGAGGTGCTGTCGGCTATACAGATACGTTTTCAAATGTTATTTAAAGGTACTCTGTTCGCAACGTTTATGATTTGACAGCCTCCGTGGCGCAGCGGGCGAGTAGCCGGCTGCGAAGCGAGAGGCCGCGGGTTCGATTCCCGCATTGAGACAAATGTTTGTGTGGCCCACAGATATTTGTTTCAAGTCTGGGTGTTGTAAGACCGAAATTCTCTCATAGTCTCTGACACCCACGATACAGGTTTATACCCAGTGTGGGGTCCGGACTAGGTGTGTGACTGTTGGGTGTATTTATTATTATTATTATTATTTGTTATGTTATTACGTTGAATATACTGTAGCTCGACGATGTCTCAGTAGCGACTACGTAAAATAATTTGTACGAAAAACGTCATTTCTGCACGTAACCGCTAGAGGCGTTCGGGTGTTTGTCATACATATTTACGTAATCGCCAGCGAGTGCCTCGGTGGCGTGGTTGTATTTCGGTACGACTACCGTCCTGAGGTCTCGGGTTCGATCACCGAGTCGGGCCAAGTAATATTGGATTTTTCCATATCAGCCTGGAGGCTGGAATATGTACCCGATATGGCGATAGGCTCGCCCCGTATCACATCTGGGACCTAACTAAGCTGGGCAAGATGTGGGTATTCTAATTCGCTAGTGCGCCTCTGCCTACCCCTTCGGGGATACAGGCGTGAGCTTATGTTATGTTATGTAATCATGGAGGAGCTCTCTCTCTCCCTCTCTCTCTCTCTATCTCTCTCTCTCTATCTCTCTCTTTCTCTCTCTCTCTCTCTCTCCTACCGGCTATTCATACTACGAGCTACCGATTGAGAAAAAAATGTCCAGTTGTAAATCAAATGAATGTAACTATATGCACATACACAAGCTCAGAGAAGCGTAATTATGATTTATTTTTTCATTTCTGTACTAAAATATATAAAAAATGCTTGTAAATATGTATGAATAAGGCATAACGCTCAAGGCAATATGTAACATACACGTTCTCGGACGGTGCGTACAGTAGAATCTGTAATTCAAACAGAAAAGGCAAAGTAAAATAAAAATATTTCCTCTGTAAATACACGTAATAGAACGTTTAAAGCTCCATTTAATTTAATATTCTTTTTATATTCGAGTTTTAAACTGAGAGTAGTACATTTTGTCACTTTAGCTTCGTCTAATATTCATAAGTACACGTCTGTTTCTACGTGTGAGCAGACAGTGGTGCAACTAGTATCCCACGATTCACTTAGTTTATCCACCACGTATGACCGTCGACTGTCGGTCTAAATTATAATATATTAAAACAATATTGGCCCTGTATTTACTGTCTTACTGCTGGGCACGGACGTCCTCTACTAATACTCAAGCGGGTAGGTAGACTTCACATACCTTCAAAATTCTTGTAGAAAAATTCACGGCTATGCATGTTTCCTCACAATGTTTTCCTTCACCGTTATATCAAGCGATATTTCACAATGAAAATACACTCAACATAGAAAAGTCAGAGGTGTATGCTCCATTTTAGGGTTGGTCTCGAACCGCCGACACTTGTTCCGGCAGTACATACCATTCCCGACTGAGCTATCGCTGCTTTTAATAAAACAATATTGGCCCTGTATTTACTGTCCCACTGCTGGGCACGGGCCTCCTCTACTAATGAGTTGAGTTAGACCTTTGGGGGAGGCTTATCTTCAGCATTATGATAATGAAGAGAAAGGGAAAGTAGCCTTGTGAAACGTGAGGTCGCGGGTTCGATTCCCGCACCGAGACAAATGTCTGTGTGGCCACAGATATTTGTTTCGGGTCTGGGTGTTGTGAGACCGAAAGTCTTTCGTAGTTCCTAATACCCACGACACAAGATTCGATCTTAGTGTGGGTTCAGGACTATGTGTATGACTGTTGAGTGTATGTATGTATAAAGGCAGCTTAATGCCAAATTACATAAATACATACACAAACTCACGCCTGTTTCTCGTTGGGGAAGGCAGAGTCTAAGGAGCGCCAATTGCTTCGGTTCAAACACACCTCTTTCGCTTCTTCCACAGTCATCAGATTTTTCATGCACGCGCGTCGGTTACGAGAACTCCTAATGCCGAATTATTTTGTTTGTTAATCAATCATTGCTAAATTAAATCTAGATAAGGTCATAGGATCCTTCTTATCCCGGTTACAAACATAAACATAAACATAAGCTCACGCCTGTATCCCCGAAGGGGTAGGCAGAGGCGCACTAGCGAACTAGAACACCCACATTTCGCCGAGCTTAATTCCGTCCCAGATGTGATAGGGAGCGAGCCTATCGCCATATCGAGCACAAATTCCAGACTCCGAGCTGATATGGAAAAATCCAATACCACTTTGCCCGACCCGGGGATCGAACCCGAGACCTCAAAACCGTAGTCGTACCGAAATACCACCACGCCACCGAGGCAGTCAGTTACGAGAACTCCTAATGCCGGATAATTTTTTTTGTTAATCAATCATTGCTAAATGGAATCTAGATCAGGTCATCGGATCCTTCTTATCTCGGTTCTTACGATAAAAACTTCCACATACGAATCTGCGTAAAAAGCCAGTATTCAATATATCGTACACGTGTATTTTAAACGGATATATCCGAGAATTTGACCCGAATATGTCACATGAATGAAGAGTATCAATATTCCCAATATTTTTTCCGAATTCATATTGGAGCGACAGTGACCTGCCTATCAGCGACGTGACGTGGGGTTACGTCATTGTGCCTCACGCCTCGAATATTTGTGGCTATCAGTATTCTTCGATATTGCAGAGGACTGATTTTATGTACGACTAGCTATTAATAAACATTTCTTTCTTTCTTTCTTCTTTCTTTCTCTTTCTATTGTTTCTGTCTTCGCTTCTTTGAAAGTCTTATCCTTTAATGTAAGTATATGTCACTCTGGTATAATGTACCTTTCTATCTCTCTTAATTTAAAGATAGGAGTGAGCTATTGGATAAATCGAGTTAAACTTGAAGGTCATTTAAAGTTTTCATATATACGCTTTTTTTGATATATTTAAATAAAAGATACTTTTGTTCAACGTTCATAGCAATAAAATTAATTAAACAAAATCAATAATATTCATGCATATACATCACACATGTGTGCTACATACCTCTAAAACAACAAGGTCCATAATTATGTACTGTAATTAGTTTTTAACACCATTGTAAACAATTATGGAGAGCAATAAAATTAAATTGAATTGAAAAAATATAAGCTCACGGCTGTACCTTGAGGAGAGGCACAAGTAGACGCACAAGCTGTGCATGCACATTTCATCGGCTTTTCAAACCTAGTTAGGATAATTGAACGTACATAACCATTTATGGATTGGATATAAAATAACCCTGAGCCTACAAGATACGAGTCTTTTCTCGTTATAATAAAAAAATACGAATGACTCTACTCACAACATCCACTGAAACTCTTGAGTCCTAACACCTGAATCGATCAGATGATTTAATTTTGGTGTATCATAAACTACGACTGCCTTGGTGACGTAGTTATATGTCGGTACTACCGTGCTGAGGTCTCGAGTTCGATTCCCGGGTTGAGCAAAGTGATTTTGGGTTTTTTCAATAGGAGCATGGAATTTGTACCCGATATGTTCATAGGCTCGCCTTCTATCACATTCGGGACGGAACTAAGCTCGGCGAAATGCTGTATGTTATGTAGAAACTATGAGAGGACTTAGTTTGATTAAGAATTATGTATCCAGCTTAAGCTTCAAACCTCAGAGACCTTTTCGAAACAATCATATGTTCCATGAAGGTAAATCGATGGTAGCCGAGCAAAATCACTTAGGAACGGAACCTGCGCTTAGTTACGTAACCGTAAGCAAGTCGAAAAGGAGTAATAAATCTTAGCAGTTATACTGCGGAACCCAGCACTTTTAATACAACAGCATGATTAACGACTCTCGCGAATGCTAAATGGTGTTGGGGAAGCAAAAATTCTTTGTAATGTGGAATTTGACAGCCTTGTAGGCGTAGCGGACATGTTGCTGAGACGAGAGTGGCAGACACCATTCCAGCGTCGAGAGCGATGTTGGTGTGATCTAGGATATTTGTTTTAGGTCTAGATGCCGACAGCCAATTTTAAAATTTTCTTAGGATTTAGGATTCTTAATGCCTCCAACAAATGTGGGTCGATTTTTAAGATTCTTTTTTGTTTAGTTTTTTTCTCGATAGGTCGCCTGTATATTTGGTCAAGATCCAATAGGTTTTGATGTCAGTTTTAAAGTATTAAAACCGTTTTTTTATTAACTACCGTCCAGCAGGGTTACCACCAGCTTTTATAGCAGTATTATTATAATAGTTCTTCGTTTGTTTTGTATGGGAATAGGTACAAGTAAAATTATAATAATACTGCTATAAGAGGTGGTGGTAACCCCCTTGAATGCCGTGCTGTTGGGCAACACATACGTAGTGTTAAGGTTCTGTGACTAAATAGTAAAAGCGGAACCCAGATAATATTTTTTTCTATTGTTTATAAAACTTTATGTTACGTATCATTTATTATCTATAGTTTCAACATTGACTTAATGTCATTAGGACTTCAATATGCACCTCAAACAGTGCGTTCCACTAAGCGCCCACAACGATCAAAATGCACCTTTAGTAACGACTAAAGGTGCGTAGTATGTGGAACGCCACATAACGACCGCGGGCGTTGTGGTCGCGGCGAAAACGTCACTTATGACGTCATGACTTACGCTCACGCAAAGCTCACGACGACCCATCTAAAAATGTGGGTCGTCGTGATCGTTGAGAAAATTAGCGGCATTTTCATAACTCAATGAATCAAAAATGGCGACCGATAAGCTTACGTTATTTCATGCGGAAAGATATATTTTAGTAGAAGTGAATGTTTCTGCAGTGGATATAAAGAATTAAATTCTATTTTTTTTTCAATATAAATAGATTTAAACAATAATTAATAAAGTTTATTTTTAAGTCTTAGAAATTATAACCAAACCTGTTAAATATTTTGCATTCTTTTTATTAACTCGCCGTATGTATTATTATATTTACCTCCTTTAAACGCTTTATAATCCATTCCACTTGAGTTTACGGCAGTAACGCTCACAAGCAAGTGGAACGGGAAAAACAGCGGTCGTGAGCGTGATCGTTGTGAACGTTTAGTGGAACGCAGCCAAAATGTCATCAAATGGTCGTCAAGAAATGAGCAATAAAAAAGTTTCTAGACACCCAAACAGTAACAATGAATTTAAATCGATGGGACGAGCTAGAAGCAGTGGACGAATTCCTTCTATGCCTTCCTCTAAAAGCAGGCGCCTTTGTAATAGCAACATTTGGAATCATCTATGGATTCATCGGCCTCTTCTTCTTCATGTCGATTATCATAAACTTCTCCCTCTGGAAGTCAGTTTACATAACCAAAGTTGACGCTTTGATTTACTTACTCTTCGTGTTTTTCGTCATCAGTGAGTTATTCTACGGAAGCATAATACTTCTAGTTGGAACACTTACGAATAATGATGATTTAGTTTTAATATACTTGTGGTTTGCTGTAGTGCATGTCGCTTTGAACTGGCTGGTTACTTTAGGCTTGTTTATTTACTGTGCTTTTGTTAATCTGTGTTGTTTTCAAGGATCTGGTTTGGGGCATGCTGTCTCCACCGTGATTATTACTGTCTTCTACACTATGTTCTGGTGTTACAATATTGTTATCATTAATAGCTTTAGAATGGATATGTGATTGTGTATTTATTGTTGCATTATGTTCATTGTGTAAAGTGTAGTCACCAATCTTGTAACTGTATCTGATCATTGTAGGTGACTGCTTGTTGGTTATAACTATTTAGTTATATGTAGTTGTATATGGCGATAAAATATGTTGTCCTTAGTTTTCAATAAACTTAAACAAATACAACATTGTATAATTGCCTAGTTCTTACAAAGGACATGTGTTAAAACTATGTGGATAGTTTGTTCCTACTAGAGCTTACTTTATAGTTTGTGTGTGTAAATAACGATATTTCAAAGCCATATTTTTAAAAGAATGATTCTGTATATTATATAAAGTTTATAAAAATATTTTACTCATTGTGAAAATAAATTCTTTATCAAGAAAAGATAAGGAATTACTATATTTTAATTTTCCTCTTGCTTATCTTCAAATTTAAAAAAAGCAAATACAAAAACTAAAATGCATGTAACGATCACAGATATATTACACGACTATACTCAGACATTAATCTACTTTTAAAACAAGACTTTTGTACGTAAATCCTAGCTTTAAATCTAGATTCATTCTCGAGTGTTCTTATCCTTACACTGAAATACGTTTCTTGTGTCGTGGATATCAGGAACTACGAGCGAGTTTAGGTTTCCTAACACTCTGTCACGAAACAAATATAATTTAGAAAATTCTGTAACAATAGAATTATATTTAAATCAATTCCCACTTAAATTACTTATTCGATCTGAATCCAAATCAAAATGACACAAAAAAATCGTAAGCGAATAAAAAGTATAATATTGCCAATTTGCTCCGAAAATTCGTCCCAATGTTGGAAGGAAGGCTAAATTAAATTTACAAAATTTGCCTCCCCCAGTCAAGTGAGATTGCAACCGCGGCCAATCCCCCTAATTTTGTTCAAATTCAATGATTTTCATAATATCGTTGAAGTTAATATGTCTGCGTGGGCAAATGTAATTGCGTACAGAGGTACACGTCTGATATATTTGTCTAGCCAGCTTATATTATTTTATTACATGAATCTTCATCGTTGACTTTGTCTCGCCTTTTGTGAGAATTGTGGATATGACAGCAAACGGCAATTATTGTAACTAAAGTAAATAAAAATCTTTATTGGTCACGTAGGCATATAAAAAGCACTTAAATAGTTCAAAAGAAGCGTAATGTAGGTAATATTCCTTGCAATATTGTAAGATGCGTGAATTTGGAAACAGATAGGCAGGTAACATTACATAAGCTCAAGCCTGTATCCTCGAAGGGTAGGCAGAGGCGCACTAGCAAACTAAAACACCTACATTTTTAGTTCCGTCTCAGATATGATAGGGGGCGAACCTATCTGCATATCGGGAACAAATTCCAAAATCTGGGCTGATATAGAAAAATCCAATATCACTTTGCCCGACTCGGGGATCGAACCCGAGACCTCAGGACGGTAGTCGTACTGCAATACAACTACCAATGCAGATAGGCAGGTATGGACACAATAACAATAGTGAGGCTAAAGGTCATATGGGGAGAAGCGATTGTAGTGGTAAGAGTTTGTGGACCGTGAAGAAGGCATAGATATGGCAGGAACGCTGACAGGCAAGAGACTGGTTTTAATTAAGATAAGTCTTATATTTATCAGCTTACTGGTAGACAGCACATTTGGTGGTAAGTGGTCACAGTCGGTTATGAACGACGCAAAATACGGTTTACGTCATTTCCATTCTACAGGTACTGGAAAGGAAATTAATGGGGATTGGAAAAAAGAGGGAGTAGTGCCTCTACCTTTGTCTTGGCGTAACCTTTATGATAATGTTATGTAAAGTAATCTTATTATTTATAAACCTATTTCGTATTTTTCTAAAAATATATTAATAGCAAGTGTATCTAGATAAAATAAAGGTAGAAACAAAATTACTTTATGTGTCGGCGTTGTGTATTACAGATCGTCTTTATTACAGTTAGGTAATATAAGACGTGAAGAGTTCCTCAATTTATATGTTTATTCTTCAATCATGTGGCACGCCATAATGTCTTATGCAAACATCTAAATGTTTCCATCCCGGTATTTAAATGTATGAATAATAAATATACCTAACAATCACACACATAATCCTGAAACCACACTAGCTAAAACCTGTAACCGTGGGTATCGGGAACTACGAGAGGCGTCGGTCTCACAACACCCAGACCCGAAACAAATATCAGTGGGTCACACAAGCTTTTGTCTCGGCGCAGTGCGGAAACCGAACTCGCGGCCTCTCGCTTCACAGCCGACTACTTGCCTCGGCTCGAAAAACATTTGTATGTTTTAAAATGATATGTTTCTTGGACTACGACATTCACGGGCAGTTTGATAAAAAGTAGTAACACCAAAAAAATACATAGAAGTATTGAATAATTATTATTTACATTACAATGAGACATTACCCTTTTAGTGGAGTAATTTTAAGACATCAAGCTATTTATATTACTCTAGACAAACGAAAGATCTACTTCTTTTCACTCCTTATAGCCATCAATTCTGGATTTTGCGGTGGGTACCGGCAAGACAGCAGTAACTCTTTGTAAGCGAAAATTATCAGTATGTCGTGGCACAGGACAGCTGTAAAAAAGCAAAGTTTTAGTGGTAGTTGGTACGGATAATTTGGTGGGGACTCCTGACATGAAAGTTGTGAATTTGAACCTAAGTATTAAATACGTCTAAATAAGCAGCGATAGTTCAGTTGGGAGAGGTACGGACTGCCGAGATGAGTGTAGGCGGTTCGAGACCAGCTCCAAAAAAGAGCAAACACCTCTGACTTTTCTATGTTAAGTGTGTTTTCATTGTGAATTATCGCTTGCTATAACGGAGCAGGAAAACATCGTGAGGAAACCTGCATACCGGAGAATTTCTCTACAAGAATTTCGAAGGTATGTGAAGTCTACCAACCCGCATTAGGCGAGCGTGGTTATTATTATTTATTTTCCACGTTTTTGGAGACGTCTCAAAGTTAGGTTTATCCACTTAACGACATTTTTAGCTTGAGGACGGCAGACATATACGCTACAACTAAACCAAGGACGCCACAAAAACTATCGAAAAATATCATACTCCAACCAAATCCTGACACTACTTGACCGCTAAAATCTTTTCAAAGACCCACATTAAGTTCACTGAGGCATGATTATCAAGATTTTTGCCACAACACGGTCACCCGCCCATTCCCAGTGACCCTAGCTTAAACTAAGCCCTTCGAGTGAAACATGTAACCAATATATCAGTTTAAATCTATGCAAATGTGACATTAAGGGCGACTTGCAGGGATTTCACTATAATCGCCATTTTATTAGTCCCCGACTTTGTCCTAAACTTGATTAAAATCAAATGTCATATTAGTTGTCCCGAATTCACTCGCAGCTCCGCAGTAAACCACGATGAATCTTGTAATAAACCCCATTTTGGAATCATTTCAGTTTAACGTCTTGCACGTCGTCGATTTACCCCTTATCTGGATTAAAATTACCGACAAAGTTAAATCATCGGGGCCGCCGGTTTAAATGGCTAATCGCGATTATTGAATGTCAAACAACATAACATTTTCATATTATTTCTTGTTGTTTTATGAAAATAATAATAATAATAACACTCAACAGTCACAAACATAGTCCTGACCCCACACTTGTGTCGTGGGTATCAGGAACTACGAGATACTTTCGGTCTCACAACACCCAGACTCCAAACAAATATCTGTAGGTCATACAAACATTTGTCTCGGTGCGGGGATCGAACCCGCGGCCTCTCGCTTATCGGATAGCCTTATCGGCTGTGTGGTCGTCTATCACATCTGGAACGGAACTAAGCTCGGCGAAATGTGGGTGTTCTAGTTCGCTAGTGCGCCTCTGCTTACCCCTTCGGGGATACAGGCGTGAGCTTATATTATGTTTTCTACCATGTCCTATGCCTACCATGTCATGTGCCTACTCCGCGATGTTCTCCTATTTTTAGGAGATAGGGGGTTACCACCACCTCTTATAGCAGTCTTATTATAATCTTACTTGTACCGATTCCCATACAAAACAAACGAAGAACGATTATAATAATACTGCTATAAGAGGTGGTGTTAACCCTGCAGTTGTTTACGAGATGATAAATTCCGCTTGAGCTAACAAAGTGCAAAGTTACTCCTAGTTACTCCTTAATAAAAATAAATAACTAGCCTCATAGTATGTGTGTTCGTATTACATGTGAACATTTGACGACTATTAACTTAAGAGAATCTATTGAAAAATCATATAAAACAAACTAGAATTCGTTTTATGCAAAAATTTTATGATAGATGTTTTGATACGGAACTTTAGATATGAATCTAATGGAACGTAAAGAATGAGTAGAAGTAATGAAATCGCGGATTAATAATCTACACTCGGATTTCATAAATCGAACCAGAAATGTGTATGTGCAAGACAACTAATGGGACATTTGATTTAAATGACATTTAGGACTGAATCGTGTATTAATAAAACGGCGAATAGAATAAGATGCAGTGTTGCAAAAGTGTAAAATTAAAACTCGTTAGATTTGGCATCTGAAAATCGGGAGATTTTTATACGGAATGAAACACAAGTAGTTTATGTTAATAATGCGTTAATTTATTTAATTATAATCAGTAAGTTACATATAATCATTTATAGTTTGATATATTGTACATTGATTAATCATTTTCGTCTTCTTACCACCTCTTACTACCTATTTTCGTGAACATTTTCTCATATTTATTAAAATTGTAACAACATTGATTGTTGTTTTCTATACATCATTTTGTGTGCAGAAGACCTACCATTGACTTAGTGGAAAGTTTAATCCGTTATTTTTGAGCGAGCTCTTCGTAACTAAGTTTTAACCTTGGATACTGACGCCGTGCAACGTAGTGAGACAATAATGTCTCACTTGGAAAGCCTTCACGCCGCGGCCGTGTACTGTCGTTCTATGTGTTATATTTCTATGACATGTGCATGCAATTCTATGAATGGACTATAATGAACGACTAAAGCAAGTATAAGTTATCCAATTTGGGAAACAACCCGAACGAAGTTATCTTCAGAGACATTTGACAGCCTCCGTAGCGCAGAGGGCGAGCAGCCGGCTATGAAGCGAGAGGCCGCGGGTTCGATCCCCGCACCGAGACAATTATTTGTATGACTCACAGATATTTGTTCCGGGTCTGGGTGTTGTGAGACCGAAAGTATCTCGTAGTTCCTGATACCCACGACACCAGACTCGATCTTAGTGTGGGGTTAGGACTATGTATGTGACAGTTGGGTGTTATTTATTTATTTTCCCTTGTATACTCACCAGACAATAATAAACTCTATTATAAGGTATTTTAGTACAATTTGCTTTAATATACCGCGAAGTTGAATGGCCGTATTTTATTGTATGTAGTATTGTCGTATAGGCCGTATTGTATTGTATTACAGGTTTCTTTTAGTTTTGCCGTATTAATAATATTATGTTCCATTTTTTATAAGAATATTATTTTACATTAGTTGAAAATCCAAAAATTCGGCAGATAGGACTGCTACATCGGGACATCGTGAGCAATGACCAAAATCAGTAAATATCCCGATAAATCGGGAAATTTTGCAACGCGGGCAAGATGCCTACACTCTTCACTACTCCAAATTCATAAGTTCCGTTTCACAAAAAATATATAACCACAATCACAATTCCGCATAAAAAAATATGTTTTGCAATTTAAAATAAAATAAATCCTAACAATCACTCATTATTTACGTTCCGTAAATTTCATATTATTATTTATAGTGCCGTCTCGCAACATCTATCATCACAATTTCGCGTATAAAGAACTGTATTTTATTTTAAATGATATTTCAATAGATTCTCTTGTGTCAATAGTTGGCAAATATTTAGTTTTAATTCAGTTTGAATACATGTAATATAAACACACATACGACGAGGCTGTATGTGGTTGCTTCCTTGGCCTAATTGATGAAAGGCATAATTGAAAAAAAATAATTAGTGTCAGTTGTCTGGATTACGACTTGTCAACTAGACATACGTATAATATTTCGCGATAAGGAATGGTCACTTTAGTTCGCGGCTCCTCAACGAACTAGTTCGTTCTTTTAGTTCACGTCTCGAACCAAAGAAAGGCTAAAAAAATACTATTTGCACGAATTTTAACCGACTTTAAAAAAGGAGGAGGTTATTAATTAATCGACTTCAAAAAAGGAGGAGGTGAATTAACCGACTTAAAAAAGAGGAGGTTAACAATTCGTTGGAATCTTTTTTTATGTATGTTCCCGGATTAATTATTTTTTATTCTTTCATAATATGCTGCTGTTTTTTTTTTACTTGTACATACTTGGGGAATAGTGACGGCGTCTAAGGGACAACCCTTACCAAACGAACCCAACGATGACGGTGGCCTACTTACACAGTAGGCCACCAACACCTTTAGGTTTAAGGCAACCTTATCTGCATGTGGTACACTTTTCTGAGTAACGGACTAGGTGCTGGCGAAACCTGGGTTCTTGCCTTGCAGGGTATGGGGGACAGACCAGGGACATGTGGACCAGGGAAATGTTTGCTATTAGATCGTTTTGCGAGGCATGCATGTTGAAAAAAAAAGCTTCTGCATATCGCTTTCCTGGATCTGCAGAAGGCTTTTAACTTTGTGTCCCGACGGGTAGTCTGGTGGGCCCTAAGGTTCAAAGGGGTGCCAGAAGCTTATGTTGACGTTATCGAAGACATGTTCTTCCGATCAAAGTCTTTGATTCGGACTGCTTTTGGCGTCACCAAACCCTTCCCGTTCACTATGGAGGTTCAGCAACCACCGTGGGTGTTCATGTACGCTGATGTCTAAGACAAACAGCGTCTAGGGGCCGCTTGAAAATGGCCGACTGAAAGGAAATGTGCTAAAGATCAAGTACATGAGTTGCGTAAACGTAGTATTTTATAAATGTTTTCTAATATTTTTTATCGAAGAAAGTAAAAGAAAATATTATGATGTGTTCCCATCTGTGAGACTAAAAAGTGCTGCGCACCGTATTTGAATATAGCTTAAAAAAGCACGATATTTCCCTAGTGGTTATTGACTACGTTACGAAAACAAGACCATCATTTGGCCAGTACTTCTGTGTATATGTACGATAGTGGTCTGTCAGCGTTATTTTAAGGAAATCCAGACGACCTCAAAAGCGCTGGCTGGACTTTTTAGAGAATGATATGAGAACCAATGGTCTTACTTTGGACGATACTCAAGACTTAGATTCTATCTAACTTATCAAACGAACTAAAGAACGAGAGATCTGGGAACTAGTTCGTTCATTTCTTCTGTGGGAGCTGTCCTCCGCACTGGTTCGTTCGCGAACTATATAAGTCTATTGTCAACAATGGTAATTTCTATAATAGAGGTATAATAAAATTTTATCAAGAAGTAACTTTGAAATTCGTTAACTTAAGTGAAATTTGTCATCTCGAAAACAACGCTCTCCTAGAAAATAGAATAACTAATGTACTTTGTAATAGAAGAACATTGCGGAGTGCGAGCGTGCACAAGAAAACAAGGTATTCGTTGATGGTGATGAACTAAGTGTGGAGTTGCGCCAGTTACAAGGCGTTTGTGATGCGTGTGCCGAAACCTATCCTGCACCGAGGTGCGACGAGACATTGAGGAAAACTTTTGACTGCCGTGCCGGGTCGGGCGTGGGTGGTATACCACCGCTTCCAAGGACTAGTGCCACACGTGCGCACACAAATATCGTGCATAATAGTGAAGAGTTGTAATTATGTGGTTTTTCAAGAGATTATGTACATACAATGTTAGTTTGTAAGGTGTATGTATGGGTTATTGATAATTATATACTCTTCGTAAAAAAACTTGAGTTTTTATATATTTTACGAATTCATCATCCTTGTTTGATACCAAATCATGTTCAGTGTAAAAAACAAAGCCATTTTTATTATAGATTTTCATTAAACAACAAGAAATAATGTGAAAAGGTTATGTTTTTTGTGTTTAAATTCTTTGGTTGTTTGTCAATAAAATCAAGATTAGCGACTTTAAACCGGCGGCCATGCCCATTTAAATTAAACGTTTATTTAAATCGAGATGAAGGGTAAAATCACGACGTGCAAGACGTTGAACTGAAATGATGCCAAAATGGAGTTTATTTTACGATTAAACGTCGTTTATCGCCTAGCTGCAAGTCACCCTTAGACTAGAAATTTAATTTAATACAAACTGGCTAGAGTTGGCTTCAGAGCGTAGATTTTACTTTTATTTGAATAACGGTTTCAAATTTATAATAGTCTCAGAAAGTTGTTGATGTTTATCTTGGTTTTATTAGACTTAGAGTGATCTTATACCAAAAATATATACATAGCCTAAATCCTGTATCGCCGAAGGAGTAGGCAGAGACGAACTAGTGCACCCTAATTTATTTTTTATTAGCAGAGACTGGCACACGAGCAGATGGGTCACCTGATGGTAAGTGATCTCCACCGCCCATAGACACCCAAGACAAAATAAATTATGGGTGCGTTGCCAACCTTAAAGGAGGAAATGGAAGGGGAGGGAAAAAGGGATTGGGAAAGGAAGGGGGGGAAGTGGGCCACCGGAAATCTCACTCACCGAACGAAACGCGACAGGAAGCTGCCACTTTACATCGGTTTTCTGTGAGACAGTGGTATCAAACCGGTCGAGCCGGCCCATACGTGCTGTAGATGTAACTGTTTACAGCGTGACTCTACCACTCAAATTTATTAATTATTTAGCCCGCCGAATATATATAGTCATATAAAAGACATTGATATTTAAAAAAAAATATTAGCCTGTAATATTCCCACTGCTGGGCACGGGCCTCTTCTTCTAATAAGATTATTGTTTTATTATTTACTTACTGAATAATGATATAGCAAGTATCGCAAAAATAACGGCGAGCATAAAATGCATCGTGAGGTATCCAGTCCTGATGAAATATATACCGCCCATAACGCCTAGCACTGTGTTGTATGACGCCAATATTAACGCTAGCCAGAGCGATACTTCTAAGGCTAGCGGTTTCTCCTGGAAAGGATAAAATAATAATAAATATCAAACTCTCTAGCAGTGGATGCCCTGTGGCTGATGATGATAATAGAATAAAACTATAATAACACTCAGGCTGAGATTTATAGAACGAACTTCGACTAAGTCCAAGTCAAAGTCACGAACTTAGGGAGGATTTGTAATTGTTAAATCGAGCTTTGACTTAGTCCGGGTCATTTTTTACAAGAAATAAAAATTCGTCGATAAAGTTAAATGCGTGCAGTTGCGTGATGCCTACATTTCTTTCTCCGCGCTTCTATTCCTCTCTCACTCTTTCTCTATCTATTACTCTCTCACTCCGTCCCCATTCTGGTTTCTGCTTCCTGAGCTTTTCAATTAATTACGTTCAATGATTTAAAAAAAAAAAAAAAATTTGAAAGTGTTTTTTTTGGAATAACTTTTAACCGGCTTTATCGATCTACTTCAAAAACTAATCCGCCTTTGAGCTTGAAAAACCACGTCGATCGCCACCTAGCTGGTCAAAAGCGGTTGATTCGTTCGAGAGATATCGTGAACGAAAGAAACCCGAAAAAGGGTTTTTTCGGGATTACTCCGAAATTTGTGGTTCGATCAATTAAAATTGCAAAATTACTTATTAGGATGATAAAACTGCGTCGAATGCCGCCAACCGCGTGAAAATCGGTTGATCCATTCAAAAGTTATTGCGGTTTGAAAATTCCAAAAATAGTGTTCTATGAAATTTCTATTTCTTTGAACTCAGCGAGCTCAAAATATCACATAAATTATATTTTGAGCTCAAAAATGTCATAAGTACAATTTTAAGAGTCCAAGAATGGAATTAGCGGGAAGTTGCAGGGATGGCCTTTAAGGTGAACCGTTTTTCTAATTTTTTTTTGTCAGATCAGGCCAATCCCTCTAGATAATCGTCAGATTATGAGACAGTACGTTTAGAACATAAAGATGAACCATATATATCTTAATCTGACGCGCTTGAGTATTTCAAAATGGCGAATTTTTTTTGCACATTATGAAAATGGCCGCGAGTTTGCGTCCCATCGAAATCGTCAGATTAGTGAATGAGAGCTTTTTTTTGGTGCACTTAACACTCCGTTAGAAAATCTGACGCGCTCGATAAAAATTTTTTTTTTTTCATTTTCAACCCTTAAATACAAACACTCGCATCATGCAAACGATCAGATTAACATACGTACATTATTAAAAATACGTAGGGCATTGATGCTATCAATATCTGACGCGCTCGAGGATGTCCATGCAACAGTTTTTTTTTACATATTTAAAATTCTATAGCCGCTACCCCCACCGATGTAAAGGTATATATCATATAACATTTTTTTCTTCATATCATCTAAGCTTTGCATCCCAATAGGTCTCTACGACGCTCGAGTAAATCCCCATTTAGCATCGTGGGCTCCCCTACTATATAGTCAAGACTCGTATTTCATATTAAAGCTTCATTTTCACAAAAATCAATAGTCCCCATTCCATTATTATTGTTACCAAACATGACAATTGAAGGGAATCTTCGAGAAATATTCTCCAATACTCAATATCAATAGATACTTTGTAACAAGGCCTCTCTTGAGGGCAAATTGTGGATTCTCAAAGAGAAGACACGCGTGCTGTCTTTGTGGCAACACAATTCACCTTTAGGCGAAGATTTTAAGACTGTGAAATTGCGGAGAGACTTATGGAAGCAATGTAAGCCGCGTAACATTGTAGTTTTATATATTTTTATTTATTAGCGAGAGCGGGTTATTTTTTGGTACACTTTTAAACACAACATAAAGGAGAAAGTATTTGACGAGAGCTTAGCAAAGAGAATAATAATTTTGCTGTGGTATGAAAGAAACCTAATTTTCTTGAACGTGAAAATAACATATATAGGTAAGCCCACGCCTTTATCCCCGAAGGGGTAGGCAGAGGCGAACAAAAACACCCACATTTCGCCGAGCTTAGTTCCGTTCCAAATATGATAGGGGGCGAGCCTATCGCCATATCAGACACAAATTTCAGACTCCGGGCTGATACTCCAGTATCAGCCTGGAGTCTGGAATTTGTGCCCGAAATGGCGATAAGCTCGCCCCCTATCACATCTGGGAAGGAATTAAGCTCGGCGAAATGTGGGTGTTCTAGTTCGCTAGTGCGCGTCCGCTTACCCCTCGGGGATATAAGCGGGAGTTTAGGTTATGTTAGAAATGTGCATATTTAAATTTCAGGATATATAATATTATAATGTAGACGATTAACTAGATGAATTATAATCAGTCTCCCTCTTGGTCTAGTCGCAGCATGTATGAACTGTGGGCTGGGAGGTCCTGTGTTCGATTCCCCGGTCGGCAAAGCAAATTTTATAATTTAATTTGCCCAGGACTGTATGTGTCCCTCGGAAGGGGTTGACATCAAGCAGGCGGCCGGTCGTAAAAAAATTTGTTGCGCCGACCCCACATTAAAGTGGGATAAGGGCAGGTGGTAAGAAAAATAATGTAGACAATAAACCTAGAACATATTTATTCTTGGCATACTTTGTACTCATCATGTAGGTATATTAACTTCATCCTTTATGCAAAGTTACTCGGTCTATTGGCCTGTTCGTGAAGTTCCACAGATAAACTGTTAAAGTTGATGAAATTTTATACGAAAAACGTTTGAAACCTAGGGCTAATGTTTGTTTCAAAATAGCCAACGGTGGTGAAAAGGGTTATAAAATAATTTAGGAGCACCTAACCAACTAACCTAACCTAACAAAGTTTTGTGCACAATCACGTAATACGAAATGGGCAGAAAAAACTTCGCGCAGGTGGATCTATCTGGGTGCTTAGCATTTACACAATAAACAGTGATTTGTATTTTTTTATAGCGGAGCCTGACAAACAAGCAAATGGGATAGATAGTAAGTGATCTCCAGCGCTCATAGACACACACCCAAAAATAATTTTGAGTGCGTTTCCACCCTAAAAGGAGGGAAACAGGCATGGTGAAAAGGAATTGGGTAACCGGAAATCTCACTTCCCGAACCAAGTGCGACAGAAAGCTGCTACTTTGTCGATTTTCTCTGAGACAGTGGTATAACCGGTCGAGCCAGCCCACTCGTGCTGTATACGTAACTTTCTACAGCGTGGCTCTACTACTACAAAATGTAATGTACAAAATGTACTACAAAGCCATTTAACAGTATTAGTATTGTATAGTATAATAGTTAGTGATATTAAATCTCGTTACTATTTAAAATCAAGGTATAACACCATCTTCTTACTACCTATCACCTTTCTTTCTTCTTTCTACCTGCCCTTATCCCACCTAAATGTGGAGTCGGCGCAACACACTTTTTCAAGCATATTGCAGAAATTATTTAGCTTAGTTTTTACGACCGGCTGCCTGCCTGACGTCAACCCCCTCTGAGGGACCTACTACCTATCACCAAATACTCTTAAAATCCCCTATAAGAACGCATTGAAAAATAGTACGATCGAAATCCAGCTAATTGATAGTCATTAAGCTCGTTAAAGCCGTTTCTTTTGAACATTAAACGATACTTGCTAGCTTCAGCCAACCGATGCAAATGACTGCATCTCGTAATGCCTTCCTCCTGAATGCCAGCTCATCTTGATCCAAGGGCCTCACCTCGGTACAGATTAGCATTTTTACACAAATTATTATGCATTTAATATTCTTTATATCACTTGCAATTTAATTTTTAGGTTATGTTGACATGTCAGTTTTGACAATCACTTATCATAGAGATATCTACGCGTTGTCTACGCTTTGCGTATCTTTTCTATAGTTTAGTAACAGTATTTTTTTGTCGTTGGAACAAGGAATAACGTTAATGCTTAGTCTATGGGTAAATGTAAGCCTTTTATTATCTTATTTACTCCGTTCGCATGGAAATTTAGTTCATGTTTTATTGTGATGTATAATCTATGTAATTGCAAAGAAAAAGAGTAACAAACATACATACATAACTCACCGAACGAAACGCGACAGCAAGCTGCCACTTTACGTCGGTTTTCTGTGAGACAGTGGTATCAAACCAGTCAAGCAGGCCCATTCGTGCTATAGACGTTATTGTCTACAGCGTGGCTTTACCACTCATATTAGGATTTTGATCACAATTATTTTTTAGACATATGACAAATTATTAGGTTGTGTTGTTTGAACTTTGAGTAACGAGACAAATTAAAATTTCGCTCTCTCAACATCCAGACCCGAAGAAAATATTTTATAGGTTTTATAAACTTTTGTCAATGAGCCGGAATTGAACCTGCTGCTTTTTACTGTATGCCCCGCAGTTGATCAAAAAGGCGATTTAATTCGTTGATATATCATATAAATCTGAGGCTTAATGACCTTCTTAGTTCTAACAATTATGACGGACACAAAATTCGATAATAATACTGCAGATATAACAATAATACACTAAGGGCCACTAGCAGCTCCGCGATAAATCTCTATTTATCCCAAATCTTCATTTAAAGATAAGAGTGAGCTGTAGAATAAATCGAGTTTAGGTTTAACTTTAGATTAGTAACAGCGCTGCAAGTCGCCCTTAGAATGAACCTTAAGGAATCAACTAACTTGAATTTTATCATTTGTACCAGTTAACTAAGCTACGCAAATGTAAATTAGACTTAAATTGAAACAGTAGAAGAAATTAAACTATAATCATTAATAAGAAAACAATTAAGAAACTTTTCGAGAACAAAAATAAATTTAATACATAAAAACTCTAATTAACTCATTCCAATTTTCCACTTGAAAGTTAAAGCTATTAAAACTTAAACTGCACCAAAATTCAATTGCAATCGATTTGCGTGGACTTAATACTTAGCGCTCAAGACTGGGCCAAAGACATTCAACAGTACCTACATAGATGGGACAACAGTACGAAACTTGTGATCCAAAAGTTGTGACCTCGTGGTCATAAGTCACTCAGTTGTAGAAATATACGCGCGCAAGGTCATGCCAGCGTAATAATGTTTAGACAATAAAATTACCTTTTTTTAATACACCCAACAGTCACACATCTAGTCCTGACCCCACACTAAGTATAGCCTGTATCATGGGTATCAGAAACTATGAGAAACTCTCGGTCTCACAACACCCAGACTTGAAACAAATATATGTGGGGCACACAAACATTTGTCTCAATGCGGGAATCGAACCCGCGTCCTCGCTTCACAGCCGGCTACTCGCCGATCTTACGTGATTCTTGAACGTTCCTGTTTATGTTTTTCTTGAAATACTATACAAACTACATGAAACATAGTATCAACACGGTATAAAGGTATCCATTGACACATGTCAACGTATGTCTTAACACAACAGCTCGAAACTGGCTTTAAACTTAAACCCCGTGGTCTTAAGTAACTCAGTTGTAGAAACATACGCCCAAGGTCATGCCAGCGTAATAGGGCCTCACTTATAAACAGTTTAACTGAGCAAATGGTAAAGAATAGCCTGTCCCTTTTACTTTCAAACAATGTGAAACAAGGAAAATAGTTACAGGCTATACTTAGCCATTCGCTCAGCTAAACTGTTATAAGTAAGGGCCGTAATGTTTAGACAGTAAAATTATCTTACGTGAATCTAATGTTCACAGAATATTCTAGGATTTATATTGTAATAACCGCCCTCGCATTGTAATAAATGGTAGATGGCGTTACTGACGTATGTGATCATTTTTTTGTGTGGAAATTTGCTTGATAACCCCTCTATAGAAAGTTATATTAAATATCTTTGGAGACACAAAATTAAAGTATTACAACAAACTTTGGAACAATTTCAACGCTTTTACCTACTTTTTAATGTGATCAGCAATCCTCTTCCATTATATTGCAAAAAATTAAGACTGCTTTTAAAGATATGTTACTTTTAAAGTAATTTTAATTTAATCTGAAATATTCAAGTGAATAAAGAAATGTTAACAGAATCGCTAGATTGACTAGTAGGAAATGCGCGTTTAAATTACTTGCGTTAAAAGTTTAATAACTATTTAAATGACGTGTTATTTAAGATCGTACCGGGCTTAGCCAAGTGGCAGAATATATAGCCCCTTACTTATAAAAATATTTGAGCGCTGCTTAACTTTATACCATAGGTTGTCACTTTCATTTTTAAACAATGTAACGCAAGAAAAAAAGTGTCAGGTTATTCGTAACCATTTGCTCAGCTAAAAATGCTGTTTTAAGTAAGGCCCTTATAACACACAACATAAGCTCACGCCTGTATCCCCAAAGGGGTAGGCAGAGGCGCACTAGCGAACTAGAACACCCACATTTCACCGAGCTTAGTTCCGTCCCAAATGTGATAGGGGGCGAGCCTATCGCCATATCGGGCACAAATTCCAGACTCGGGGCTGATATGGAAAAATCCAATATCACTTTGCCCGACCCGGTGATCGAACCCGAGACCTCAGAACCGTAGTCGTACCGAAATACCACCATATATAGCTTTTGTAATATACATTTTGTCACATAAAAACACGTTTAATCATTAATGAACTCCCTTTATTATTTTTTATTCAAGATCAATCTAATGTTATTTTGTGGATGAGACCACAGTCTTTTGCTTATAACAATGCAAGCCTGCATACCTGTTCCTTAACGCTTCGTTTAAACTAGTGTACTGTAGGAAACCCGGAGTACACAGGTCGGAAAATTGTTCCGCAACTTAATGGCACATGCTGGGTAACTGTTCACGGTTTAAGGATATAGTCTCCTCTCTCAAGGCCTGTAGCTTTTGTATGTATTATTTACGCATTCGTGTTTTACAACCTCGGTGGCGTCATATTGCATAGTATGGCTACCGTTGTAATAATTTAATATATTCATAATATCACAAAATACAAAAACGTAAGCTCACGCCTGTATCTCCGAAGGAGAGGCGCACAAGCGAATTAGAATACTAACATTTCGCCGAGCTTAGTTCCGTCCCAAATGTGATAGGGTGCGAGTCTATTGTCATATCGGACACAAATTCCAAACTCCGGCCTGATACTAAAAACCCAATAAAACTTCGCCCAACCTGGGGATCGAATCCGGGACCCCAGAACGATAACCGTACCGCGCATGGAATACTACTACGCCAGGCACTACATCACAAAAATCACAAGACAAAATGGTTTTTGAAACCTAAATATTTTGGTGAAACTTCATAACAATAATTAATTTCAGACAAAAGCTATCCGACAATAATATAAATCGACTACTGAATTAATGAAGTTTGTATCTCACTACAAAGTGATTTCGGTAATTGATCGGACCGGTCAAGTGCGTACTTGCGAATCAATCAATTTGAGCAAATTAATGTACGCCTCAAGCCATGTACACATAGCAATTGTAATTGTAAACTTACATAAGCAGTGCCCTAAGCTTAGACTAATGTAACTTACTGAGATCTGCCCTTATCACATTCCAGTGTGGGTTCATCATCAGCCATAAGACGTCCACTGCTGAACATAGGCCTCCCCAAAGATTTCCAGATCGACCTGTTGGAAGCGGCCTGCATCCAGCGACTTCCTGCGACCTTTATCAGGTCGTCGGTTATTCGGTTACCAGTGTGGGTTAGCGCAATATATTTTTAAGTTGTTGCAGAAAGGATTTGGCTTAATCTCTACGCTCGGTTGCCTGTTTGATGACACTGTCTGGAGATTCTGGTCAAATCCTGTCACAAGAGAAGCATTGCTTGACCTGGGATTTAAACCCAGGCCCTGCCGTCCTAATCCCATATACGCTGCCACTAGACCCAAAGGACGACTATTATAACCATAGATCCTTTCATCATAAACGTTGACTATGGAAATATCTCGCTAAATTATTTGAAATCAATTAAAGTATAACCTATGTTACCTAGACCACAAAAATTTTATTGACATCTTATTTTAGATTAAGTCCTACGGTATATATAACATACGAAAATACATATTTAAGTACTCAGGCTGCTAAAATAATAATGCTTCAATAGTCAGGTAAAATTACTTCTTTCTTTCTTTCTATCTGCCCTTCTGCCATCTTAATGTGGAGTCGGTGCAAGACAGTTTTTGAAACATGTAGCTGAAAAGATTCGACTAAGTTTTTCGACCGGCTGCATAACTGACGTCAGCCCCCTCTGGGATGAAATTCGCATTACCTGATCTAGAAATTAAATCAACGACCTTCCGGTTCACAGCCCATATATGATCCTACTAGACAAAGAAGGTGATTCAGCTAAAACTACTAAGAGAAACTATTATAACGAATATATTCAAGTCCATAAATCTCCGCTACCAAACCAAGCAAGACACCAAGTTTATTTACAGTATAAGTTCAACACGGCTTCGATGAGCTCCAAACTGAGTTTGTGCTCCACTCGTCTTGTACGCTCGGTAAACTGACGCCACACTTGACAATCTGGAAATTTCGATGGCACCATGTTTACGTTGTAACCTCAGTAAGGATGCACCGGGCTTTGTAACTATCTTCGTAGTGGACGGACATTCACGAAGGTATTATGAAGCTCTTGGATGTAAACAATATGGGCCTTACTTATAAAACATTAAATTGAAAATGAAAGGGACAACCTATGGTTAAAGATAAATAAAAAAAAATCTTTTAATTCGGACAAAATTGATTCCATAGGTACAAAAAATTAAATTAAAAATAATAATATATATATAACCGGAAAAAAATAACAAATTTAAATAAGTCGTTGGACAAGGCTCCTCCAAAGTGGCGATGAGAATCGGTCCGCAAGATGTTGCTGCGACTGCCTTGCAGACTTTCAATCGGGGATACAGTTTTCTTGCGACTAATGGCATGAAATCCATCATTGTGATAATGGGCAAACATCCCCGATGCACTACAGAAACGAGGCAGTCCCAACATCATCCTGAAGCAGCGCTTAAATATTTTTATAAGTAAGGGGCTATGTGGTTGAACCGATTACCTAGCCTGTCTTGGAATGTTTATAAATTCACTGCTTATATGGAACAGAATCATCATCATAAACCACAGGACGTCCACTGCTGGACATAGGCCTCCCCCAAAGATTTCTAGATCAACCTGTTGAAAGCGGCCTGCATCCAGCGACTTCCTGCGACCTCGAGTGGAGACCACGTACCGGTAAGTGCAGTGTTAGACGTCCACCTGCTAGGTGGATAGGCGACCTGATGGAACAGAATGGTTCTGAAAAATATTTAATGCTTCCTTTTGAGTCCATTTGCATAAACGGTATTACAATGTTAGGTCTTAGCCATTCTCTATTTCTCTTTAAATTGATTAAGCTGATTCCAAACATATACGACGTAATAAAAAAATTAATAATTTGATGGCTCTAATTATTCGTTTATCATCAACTTTTTTGGAAATGTCTGAGGAAAAACATGAAAATACACTTTTAAAAGGTACAAAGAACCTTTGAGAATTATGAAGAATACTAGCAAAGGCCTTTATTTGCATAATTTAATCTACTTTTTGCTCTAAAATTCTATCAACATCAAGTTCCATTTAATACCAGTTTAAGCCAAGATCCTAATAAAGACAAAATAGGCAACAAAAACGAAGACGCATTAAAAACTTCTAACAGAATAATAAAGGTTAGTAACAAAACGAAACAGTTACTTTATAGCGAAAGTAATTTGCGAAGTTCCAGTCACTTGGTACAGTTTGATTGTTTATAGCTTTTCGTTTATAATTTAAAGCAAAAACACGATGTCGGAATTTTATGAAGGTATCAAAAAACTGAAAGGCATTTTAAAGTATGAAGTGTTAAATCGTTGTAAACGTGTTAAAATGTTGAATATTCAGATGAGAACGTGAATTATGCTTCATTTTACATTATTGTTGTGAAGAGTCGAAATATGTGCAGCGGTCTACGTAAATGAGCCAATCACTCGAAATTATCAATACTGTTCGGTCATCGTTAATCGTTTTTTTTTTTCATCATTGTCCAGTAAGAAGTTTAACAAAACTTCTACCTTCATCATCATCATCAGCCACAGCAGGTCGATTCTCTAAGATTTCATTTGTGAAAACAACGTTGCGGCATCGTTGCGGCAACGATGTTTTCATTTCTGTATTCAGCAAGGTACAAAGCGCACGCACTAACGCTATGCGTGATGACGGCGCTTATGCGAACTAGCTCTCTCGAACGAGGCGTTTGACATAAATGTATGGAAAATGGTATTCTCTAAGACGTCGTCAACGTCGAACGCTCCGTCGATCTCAACGATGAGCGCTGCGGGAGCTCGTCTTCGATCGCAACGTTGTGGTGTTTCTTAAAGACCTCAACCTGCAGGACATCCAATGTTAAACATAGGCCTTCCATAAACATTTTCAGATCGACCTGTTAGCAGCCTGCACCCAGCGACTTCCTGCAATCAGATCGTTTACTTTTATTAATTTATCTTTCATTTGTGCCCGATATGGCGATAGGCTCGCCCCCTATCACATCTGGGACGGAACTAAGCTCGGCGAAACGTGGGTGTACTAGTTCGCTAGTGCGCCTCTGCCTACCCCTTCGGGGATACAGGCGTGAGCTTATGTTATGTATGATGTATCATAAGGAGTTTAGTACAACCATCTTTCTCTTCGAAATTGGCGTCACATTGCATTTTTCATCTTCATCGCTCTTTATAATCCCTTAAGCCTTGGGCTTGTATCAATCCAATTACCGTAAACCTTTTTGTAATATCGGTATCCATAATTAATAATGTATTAACAACGGCTTATGGACTTTGAATAATTAAAAGGCAATATTTTGCACAAATAAGGGAGAAGCTTCATTCCCTAGTGATTTGGAATTAATATAGGAAGCCGATTTTATTACTTTTGGTAAACAAATAAGTTGCTGTTTTTTGCAGGAAGTATTACTTTGTTTATTTAAACTGTGTAAACATCACACGTATAAAGGCGGGTTCCGTGTTCATTTTCTACCAGTTTAACTGTTGCTGGTGTAGAGACGAGATATTGTGGGAGATAAATATACTTTATTGATCTCTTAGGGCCTAATACTGACTACAAAGATTGTACCTCTAGTGTAGGATTTGAATCCAAAACAATAAATAACTATTCAAATACTTATTTCTAAGCATATACTCTGAAATAACTAAGTCTATACAATATACACTACACTAAATGACAAAAATTGTTATAGATAGATAGATAACACTTTATTGAACACCAAAATTTTGAAACAGTAAAAACAAGAAACTTAAACTATACAATGTTACAATAGGCAGCCTTATCACTTAAAGCGATCTCTGTTATAGCTAGTGTTAAAATTGAAGGTATCACAGAACCGAAAGAAATAGATCACATGAACACAGGTCAGTGTCTGCTAGGATAGATTTGCAACCTCTCATTTCGACGGAGGCTTGAATTAAAAAAGTAATATAATTTAGCACAAAATGAAAGTTTAAACGCTATAATTCCAACTCCTTCCATCGCTCAGCCTCAACCACTTTCAATGATACTTTAACTAAAAGTTGGTTTGAAACATAAATTGGCATAAAAGACCATCATTCTGGAAACTAAGTAACTCAGGTGAGCAAGTAACACACAAACCGAACACTGTAATTAAAGTTTGAGCTACTCCCAGTTCCTAACTTCAGCTTAATTGTTCGTATCTAAAGGTATTTTGCATACTTTTAGCAATTTGTTAAAGGGGAGTTTTCTGGTTGCGTTCGAAATGGGAATCGGAAATAACTTGTGCTCGTTAAGATTACCGTTGGAAGTTTCTGTGCCTATCGGGGCTTGATTGTAACATTTATTGGTTAGAGAAGTAGACTAGTCTGATATCTACAATGTCGTTGTATTCAAGTTTCTTCTTGTTCAAATAAATTGATTATAGACTTTTCGTCATTGCCCAAATACGTATCTTTAAACGTTTTATAATTGCCAATCAAAAAAGTGTTGTAAACTTCTGAGACAGTATTTTGTTTTGACACATTGAAATATTAACGCTAAGTAAAACTGCAACGGACCATAATCAACAGTAAAAATGACAGACATAATGGCTACGGACTTCATATGGCTGATAATGATCATGAAAAAATAATAGTAGAACCAAACAATTAATTGTAAAATGGAAAAGGCAGGTAAATATCACCTAACCAATCACCAAGATTTTCTTCCAATCGCCGGGTGATTGTTCACGTCACACCTTCCGTTTCATTCTAAGAAAGCTTATTCTCGATCACTCGATAACAATCGAATTATCGAGAATATATTGAGCACAAATTCCTTAATACCAAAATATTAAAAAAATATGAGTAGGTAGGTACATAAGTAGTATGCCCTGTAGCGCGTCCATGAGTTGTTGATTTTTACATTTCAAGCAAGCGACAACGTAAAATAATTAGTATGAAAACATTAATTCCCCACGTAACCGTTAGAGGCGTTTGGGGTGTTTGTCATACAAATATTTTACGTGAAACGACAAAAAAACGAAACACAACAGCATCCCGAGCAGGAAAATTTCTGACAACCGTAAATGTATTCGTGCTCGATGCGCGTCTATGAAATTTGTATGAAATATTAATCAAATGTCATCAGTGCGCAGCGAGTTTACATTTACATTAGTTTTTCGTGCTCGGGCTACAGTAAGCTCCAACTTCAATTTTCTATGAGACAATATCCAACCATTCGTGCCGTAAACATACCTTTCGTAGGCCTCGGTGGCGTAGTGTTATTGCGTGCGCAGTATGGCTATCATCCTGAGGTGTCAGGACGATCCCCGGGTCGGGCAAAGTGATATTGGATTTTTCAGTATCAGCCCGGAGTCTGGAATTTGTGCCCGATATGGCGATAGGCTTCCCTCTATCACATCTGGGATGGAACTAAGCTTGGTGAAATGTGGGTATTCTAGTTCGCCTGTGCCTACTCCTTTTAATTGTGCCACCGGTAATCTCACTCACCGAACGAAATGCGACAGCAAGCTTCGACTTTACGTCGGTTTTCTGTGAGGCAGTGATATCACACCAGTCGTGCCGGCCCATTCATTTTGTAGAAGTAATTGTCTACATCGTGGCTCTATCACTCAATGCAATCAAACATTTTATTCTACACCGTGGTACTACCTCGAAAATATCGAAGGCGCCAGAATAAGCACCAATAAACCTAGTACGTCTAACTGAAGCAGACCTTATTGATATCGCACACGTTTCACCAGCTTTATGTGCAATTTCAAATATTCTTTTAGCAAATAAATTGGTATGGAGGAAATTTTAAAAAGTTCCGTTTAAACGAACCGCAGTTGAAGGCTCCCGGATTATTGTGAATGCTGAAATGCATTTCGGAATGTGAGGGTTTTTATAACAGCTCGCTTTTGATTAAATATTGGACTGTATGAACTAAGCTTTGAAAAGCATTTTGTAGACATTCCGGCTCATCGTTGCTCGTTTTGGTATATGTGGATAACTGGGTATATACTTCATACAGTTCCATGTAGGCATAAAACGTCATCATCATCCACAGGACGTCCATTGCTGGACATAGGCACAATTACTATTAATTGTAAAACAAACTATTAATTGTTTCATATCTGGGTCTAGTCGCCTTCTTGGTCTAGTCGCAGCGTGTATAGGCTGTGAAGAGAGGACCTGGCTTCGAATCCCAGGTCCTCTCGATCCACAATGACCTAGGTCAGGCAAAGCGAATTTTCTAATTTGATTTGCCCGGGACTGGATCCCCCAGAGAGCGGTTCACGTCAGCTAAGTCAAAGCTAAGCTAAATCATTTCTACAACATGCTTGAAGAAGTGTGTTGCGCTGACCCCACATTAAGGTGGGATAAGGGCAGGTAGAAAGAAAGTTGTTGTTTAGGACCAAAATTCATATTAAATCTTCTAGTACAAATAGCTCGGACAAAATCTCACTCAAAATTGCCAGTATAATAAAATTTCCTTTAATGTTCCAAGTCTGTCAGTTTCAGAGATCGCAAAAAAAGGTTGGCAGGCCACGCAGCTCCCTCGGGCGGTTGTTAGTCTATCCAGTCGGAACGATTTACCTAACTCTCATAGAAGGTATGTCATGAACAGGACATTAGGGTTTATGTTTATTTTTATTTATAAAAACCTATTTTTGCCTCGGTGGCGTAGTTGTATTTCGGTACGACTACCGTCCTGAGGTTTCGGGTTCGATCCCCGGGTCGGGCAGTGATATTAGATTTTCCATATCAGCCCGCATTTGGAATTTGTGCCCGATATGACGATAGTCTCGCCCCCTTTTACATCTAGGACGGAACTAAGCTCGGCGAAACGTGGATGTACTAGTACGCTAGTGCTGCCTACTAGTTCTGCCTTTTCTGCCGTTCGGGGATACAGGCGGGAGCTTATGTTATGTTACGTTATGTTAAAAACTTATTTTGGACAAAATAAGTTATAAAATGTTAATAGCCAATGGTCTAATTTGAGCGTTGATATTTTTAAAATGTTTTTAATTATAATTTAATATGCGAATCTTTGGGGGAGGTCTATGTTCAGCAGTGGACGTCTTATAGCTGATGATGATGATGTTGATGCGAATCAGAGAGCCGTTTTTTATAAGCCCGATAAGATATTTTATTGAATAATTTTTGTTTTGACTATTAACGCATAAAACATCTGTTACAGCAAGTTATCCTGAGAATAAAATTATCTGACTTTGAATAATAATAATAATAAATAACACCCAACAGTCACGTACATAGTCCTGACCCCACTAAGACCCCACTAAGATCGAGTCTTGTGTCGTGGAAATCAGGAACTACGAGAGACTTTCGGTCTCACAACACCCAGACCCGAAACAAATATCTGTAGGCCATACAAACATTTATCTCGGTGCGGGGATCGAACCCGCGGCCTCTCGCTTCACAGCTGGCTACTCGCCCGCTGCGCCACGGAGGCTATCAAATAATCACAAGTTTAAAAACTTAACGGACCGAATTCAAAACTTATCTGATCGTGACCAAATTTATATGGGACCACTCTTGGAGTAAGCTCTATTGAACACAAAAATAATCCTAAAAATCGGTCCACATTTGGCGGAGATACCATATAACATACATAAATAATAC
This sequence comes from Clanis bilineata, assembly GCA_036417725.1. Lineage (NCBI taxonomy): Eukaryota > Metazoa > Arthropoda > Insecta > Lepidoptera > Sphingidae > Clanis > Clanis bilineata. The sequence continues at coordinate 13,832,428 of CM071154.1, read as the reverse complement.
AGACGAATTGAGGACCTCTCCTTTTCGTGAAGTCGGTCCAAAAATTTTTTTAAAAATATTTATAAGTAAGGGTTAAAGTAAGAGTTAGAGGCAACCGTAACAGCTAAAACTGTTAAGTGTCGAATTTAACCACTACTTTTGCTCTTCTTTGACTAAGCTTCCGACCAACCGTAACAAAAGTTCAATTCTGTCCAACGCCACCTACCGGCAGGGAAATGTACATCATCATCATCATTATCATCATCATCATCATCATCATCATCATCATCATCATCATCATCATCATCATCATCATCATCATCATCATCATCATCATCATCATCATTATCAGCCATAGGACGTCCACTGCTGAACAAAGACCTCCCCCAAAAATTTCCAGATCGACCTGTTGGAAGCGGCCTGCATCCAGCGACTTCCCGCGACAATATAAGGGAAATGTACGCAACTCGCAAACTTTCCTAATTACTCACAAACTACAAGTAGTGACGCCTGAGTCCTGACTCCTGGCAAACAACATAAGAATTCACATTAGAACTTGGTAAATCAACTCAAACTGAATAAATTAACGTGAAACTATGCTATTGAAGGCGGGAAGTGAAGACTGGAAGTTTTATAAAAGGGTTGACTTGCCAATTTTGATTGTTTACAAAATTTATCTTTTACCGCTTTTTTTATAGCAGAGCCTGGCAAACGAGCAGAGCAGGGTCACGATGGTAAGTGATCTCCACCACCGGATGTTTCACTTTGTCTGTTGCTGTATCTTTTTTACTGGAATAATGGCAGGTGGAAGAAGGTTATATTGTCTTCAAAAAGGTTCCTTGATATGTATTCTTCTGTACGTTTCATTTTGTATTCAATAACGTTTACATTAAAGTTGATTTTATCTAAGCTGTGGTGACAATTTTCAGCGGAGCACATAAAAAGATTCGCAAATGAACTTTGGGAATATATTTTTTATTTTTGTTTAGTAAGCTATATTATAATACTTTTAGGTACTTATCATATTCGCAAAATTGAAATACACTTAATAAAAATGATCTTCTAAATACAATTTTGCAGAAGGCCTTTCATATAATTCCAAGAAACACAGAATATTATTTTATCATAATATATTTTGTAGCTTCATGAGCAGGATGTTCGAGGAAATATGATTTTTGTGAAAAATAATATACTGGCAAGTATTTTGTTGATACGCACATAGAAACTACTATGTAAATATTATAAAGTAATATAATATTAGCCCTGTAATATTACTGTCCCACTGCTGGGCACGGGCCTCCTCTACTAATGAGAGGGGTTAGTCTATAATGGCCTAATGCGGGTTGGTAGACTTCACATTCCTACGAAATTCTTGTGCAGAAATTCTCGTGTATGTAAGTTTCCTCACGATGTTATCCTTGACCACTACAGCAAGCGATAATTCACAAAGAAAACACTCTTAACACACAAAAAGTCAGAGGTGTATGCTCCATTTTAGGATTGGTCTCGAACCTCCGACACTCGTCTCGGCACTCCGTACCAGTCCCAACTGAGCTTTGCAAATATTATATAAAATGTGAAATATAGCTTTCATTATTATAGTGGAGACTGGCGGGACTTCTGAGTGGTAGAGCCACGTTGTAGACAGTTACGTCTACAGCACGAATGGGCCGTCTCGACAGATTGATACCACTGACTCATAGAAAACCGACGTAAATTGGCAGTTCCCTGCTGAGTTTCGTTCGGTGAGTGAGATTTCCGGTGGCCCAATTTCCCCCTTCCTTTCCCAATCCCTATTCCCCTCCTTTTAGTTCGGCAACGCACCAATGATTATTTTTGTGTCTTGAGTGTCTATGGGCGGTGGAAATCACTAATTATCAGGTGACCCACCTGCTCGTTTACCAGCCTCTACTAAAAAAAAATCGAATGGCAAATGAGCATCTTTTTCAACCGACTTCCAAAAAGGAGGAGGTCCTCAATTCGTCTGTATTTTTATGTATGTTACGCGATATCTCCGCCAAATGTGGTCCACATCTGCAAAATTCTTTTTGTGTTCGATAGAGCTTATTTCAAGGGTGGTCCCATATAAATTTGGTCACAATTGGATTTGAAGTCGGTCCATTAAGCTTTTAAACTTGTGATTATGAGCGAGATTATAAAACATCGCAGTATCCTATAGCATTGAAAAGTCCACCTCTACGGCCTATCTACACGAAATATGCATTGTAATTACAAGATGGGTCACGGGCACAGAAACAGTATTATTCCAACGTCGTGAATGTACGAAACTGTCTGCGGTTGCATAGTTTAGTTAGGGGTGAAGTACTAAGGATGGTTTAATAGCTGTCGTGAAGATTGCCTTTGGCTAACGAACAGGCGCTACATTACAATGTGGCAATCCAGACACGTGAGTCTACAAGAAGCCACAAGTACCCCGCTCGCCATGATTTAACACTCTGGACTTATTTGACAGCCTCCGTGGCGCAGCGGGCGAGTAGCCGGCTGTAAAGCGAGAGGCCGCGGGTTCGATTCCCGCATTGAGACAAAAGTTTGTGTGGCCTACAGATATTTGTTTCAAGTCTGGGTGTTGTGAGACCGAAAGTCTCTCATAGTCTCTGATACCCACGATACAGGTTATACCTAGTGTGAGGTCAGGACTAGGTATGTGACTGTTAGGTGTATTTAATAAAAAAAAAACTATAAAATATCTCTGTTATTACTTTGTTTTGTTATAAACATGATTTTAATGTTTTCTTTCTTGTACTTTGTTGTACCATACTAAATATGGTAATATAACAATTGGTTGTGATTAAAGTTAATTCATATTATAACTGAGAAAATGAACATTAGAAAGAACATTGAAAAGTCTAGTAAGATGCGATTGACTATGAATAATTTACCTTATTATTATTGTCAGCATAATACTTTGCCCACATAATTAATAAATAAATAAATAAATAAATACACCCAACAGTCACACACATAGTCCTGACCCCACACTAAGATCAAGTCTTGTGTCGTGGGTATCAGGAACTAGGAGAGACTTTCGGTCTCACAACACATATCTGTGACCGAAACAAATATCTGTGGGCCACACAGACATTTGTCGCAGTGCTGGAATCGAACCCGCGACCTCACGTTTCACAGCCGGCTACTCGCCCGCTGCGCCACGGAGGCTGTCAATACTAATAATGAAGTTCATATAAAAGACTTCCCTCATTTCTATAATAATAAATAATAATATTAGCCCTGTAATATTACTGTCCCACTGCTGGGCATGGGCCTCCTCTACTAATGAGAGGGATTAGGCCTTAGGCTACCACGCTGGCCTAATGCGGGTTGGTAGACTTCACATACTTTCGAAATTCTTGTGGAGAAATTCTAGGGTATGCAGGTTTCCTCACGATGTTTTCCTTCACCGTTATAGTAAGCGATATTTCACAAAGAAAACAGACTTAACATAGAAAAGTCAGAGGTGTATGCTCCATTTTGGGGTAGGTCTCGAACCTCCGACACTTGTCTCGGCAGTCCGTACCATTTCCAACTGAGCTATCGCTGCGATCCCTCATTTCTACTGTCACGGAATATTTTTAACCTATGTGTCGTCTCTAAATTTACTGAGCTATGTTAACAATCTTTAACGTAGCGCCTGCCACTTTCTTAGTAGCAATAATCTGCACGAATGCTGATCAACAGGCGCGTTTACGACGATTTTGTGTTTTGTGTGTTTTTGATTACTTATTAATCTTCGAGTAGTAATCAAGAAGTAAATAAGTAATAACCTTATTACAGTCTATTGAGATTTCCTTCTTCCAGAACCGGCTTGGAACTATTTATATTTACAATAAAACTCATGCAACAAGCACCTTCTGCGATTTAGATCAATTTGACTGTTGGAAATTATTTTTTTTAAAGAATTTTTGTTAAAACACAAGCTCACGCCTGTATTCCCGGAGGGGTAGGCAGATGCGCACTAGCAAACTAGTACATCCACATTTCGCCGAGCTTAGTTCCGTCCCAGATGTGATAGGGGGCGAGCCTATCGCCATATCGGGCACAAATTCCAGACTCCAGGCTGATATCGAAAAATCCCGACTCGGTGATCATACCCGAGACCTCAGGACAGTAGTCGTACCGAAATACAACCACACTACCGAGACAATCTATTGAGATTTCCTTCTTCCGGAACCGGCTTGAGACTATGTATGTATTTACAATAAAACTCATGCAAAAAGCACCTTCTCCGATTGGATCAATTTGACTGTTGGAATTATTTTTGAAAGAATTAAATTTGTAAAAAATATTTTGCAATCCAGATAGAAAATCATGAATGATTGAAAATTACATTTGTATTTGAACCTCATGTATTTTTCAATACATAGCTCAAAGTTTTTAGGGCCACTTTCAGCTCCGCGATAAATCTCTGTTTATACCAAATCTTGATTTAAAGATAGGAGTGAGATGTAGGATAAACCAGTTTAGGTTTAACTCTACATTAGTAAGTAGCCCTTAGGTGACTACCATACTTTGTGCCACAAAGACCGGGCGTGATGCATAAAACAAGGTTTATGGTCCGTCTATACGAGCCATTACTAAAGTTCTATGGGACCCCTGACCTACTTACTGATTTGTAACTCTGATCACTTGCTGTGGGATTCAACTTGTAACTATAACCGATACGTTTTATCATTTCTAAACATCGATATATTATTTACCTAGATGCACAGTTGACGCTCGGAAAATGGGACAGCAAAGAAGTGCTTAAGCACTCGTTTTCCATACAGTCTGACTCCGATAGAATTCTAAATTTCAAAATTCGAATTTAAAAATGCTTGATCATTTCGTTTAAAAAGCTACTTTATAACACGTCCATAGGGTTATATTTGTGTTGATTTAATTACAACTTGTGATCTTTTTCTTTGTTTTATTCCTGAGACCACATTTTAGAAGGATATTTGCAAAGAACTGTGCATCTAGGGTATATTATATTGATGTTTGTAAAAACTATTTTTAAAAACCATCAAATAACTCCTCACATTTATACGTACAGTCTTATTAAAAATAAAACATATACATGTTCATAATATTTTGTCTGTGTCTTTTGTCAATGTCTTAAATTCTCTATCGCTTTCTGTTTAGTCTGAAAATAATATAAATAAACAAACACATTTCAGATCGGTTTTCTGTGAAATATGTTGTGGAAAAAGTGTCTACAGCATCCTTTGAGCATTATTTTACAGAAAATGGATTAATGTTTTCCGAAAGTTCATATAAACATAACGCTCACGCCTGTATACCCGAAGGGGTAGGCAGAGGCGCTCTAGCAAACTGGAACACCCACATTTCTCCGAGCTTAGTTCCGTCCCAGATGTGATATGCGAGCCTATCGCCATATCGGGCACAAAATCCAGACTCCAGCCTGATATGGAAAAATCCAATCACTTTGCCACTCGGGGATCGAATCCTCGACCTCAGGACGATAGTCGTACCGCGCACGCAATAACTACTACGCCACCGAGGCATTCAAAGGCAGTTCAAATAATTATATTATCATAGTATTTGTATTATAAATTTACTGAGAATAAAAAGTGAATTTATGCCCTAGTGAAAAAGTGTTTTAAAACTCCAATTTACATTTTTACTCATATTAATCCTTAATATAATGGATACTACGAGCAGTAAGCACACGGTTCATTTGAATTGTAAAGTATGTAGGCACAGAGAGAATAAATTGTGGACGCCAAGGTCTACCATTAAATTAAGTCCTTGAAGTAATATATAACTTGAAAATCTCATACATACATATGATCAGTCTTGTCGCTGAAAGAGTAGGCAGAACTGTAGATGCTATAGAACCACTTGCACTGAGCTCGTCATCTGGAGACATAAGTTGATGTAAAGTCACAATGCCCCTTACTTATAAAAATACTTATGTGCTGCTTATCTTTAACCATAGGTTGTCCCCTTCATTTTTAAATAATGTAACGCAAGGAAAAAAGTGACAGGCTATACTTAGCGAAAATATAAGCGATTTTTTTTTTATAAGTAAGGCCCATAATGTCGAGAAAATAACAGATTTTTGAGTGGTAGAGCCACGCTGTAGAGAATTACATCTACAGCACGAATGGACAGGCTCGACCGATTTGATACCACTGTCTCACAGAAAACCGACATAACGTGGCAGCTTGCTGTCGCGTTTCATGTGAGATTTCCGGTGGCCGCTTTGCCCCCCTCCCTTTCCCATTCCTTTTTCCCTCCCCTTCTGTGTCTACAGCGTGGCTCTACCACTCAAAGCTCTAACATCATCATCATTTTTATTTGTGGCAACTTTGCTGGCACATGTCCCGTAAAAACTAATAAATAAATAAAATAAATCAATCGACCTATATATTTAAAATATAAGCCGGGTGTGCAATTTTTGAAAGTATTTTTTTAATTGTGATTATTTTCTTTAATTGGCAAACTGTACAGGGTAACAGAGTAGAGTGTCTCTTTATACACACTTCACGCCACTGTTACTACCCGTACCCATCAATATAATATATCCTAGATGCACAGTTCTTTGGAATTATCCTCCTAAAAAGTGGTCTCAGGAATAAAACAAAGAAAAAGATCACAAGTTCTAATTAAATCAACACAAATATAACCCTATGCACGTGTAATAAAGTAGCTTTTTAAACGAAATGAGCAAGCGTTCTTGAATTTTTAATTTTAGAATTCCATCGGCGTCGGACTGTATGCAAAACGAGTGCTTAAGCACTCCTTTGCTGTCCCATTTTCCGAGCGTCAACTGTGCATCTAGGTAAATAATTTATCGATGCCTGTACCAGATGAACCACTCAAAATCATTTCTACGATACCGACACGACAATTTTATAAACACACCTATTTCGTGTAACCGCCCCATTCAGGGTGATGGCCAGATAAATTAGTTTGACTTTGATTGGAAAACTTCCAAGTTTGATATTATGGAGATCAGATAAGTATTTACCAAGTTGAAAGCGTACTGAGCGTTACGGATATACCGTAATTTATTCATCAATCCGAAGGCTAGGAAACGGTGTAGGCTGGCCCGGGGCGATGTATTACCATAGGTCTATCTTTTACAAAAAACACGTATGAGAGTAAAATACATTTAAATTAACACTAGCTTTTGCCCACGGCTACGCCCGCGTCAGTCTTGACAAAAATTCATCCCCCACGAGTAGCACGATAGCACGATATTGCGCGCGTATGTTTCAAACATAACATAACATAAGCTCACGCCTGTATCCCCGAAGGGGTAAGCAGAGGCGCGCTACCTAACTATAACACCCACATTTCGCAGATCTTAGTTCCGTCCCAGATGTGATAGGGGGCGAGCCTATCGCCATATCGGATACAAATTCCAGACTCCGGACTGATATGGAAAAATCCAATATCACTTTGCCCGACCCGGGGATCGAACCCGAGACCTCAGAACCGTAGTCGTACCGAAATACCACCACGCCACCGACGCAGTCTATATTGATAAAGTAATAATGGCTTCGGCATTTCGTGGCTATCCCTGAGAAGAAATGCCGAAACAAACTCAAGGGTGTTTGATAGCACCTCTATTGTTGGTTATATTAAATATCTTTGTTTATAGTATATTAGAATGATGAATAACGTTATTATGTAAAAACAAATTTGACAGCCTCCGTGGCGCAGTGGGCGAGCAGTCGGCTGTGAAGCGAGAGGCCGCGGGTTCGATTCCCGCATTGAGACAAATGTTTGTGTGGCCCACAAATATTTGTTTCAAGTCTGGGTGTTGTGAGACCGAAAGTCTCTCATAGTCTCTGACACCCACGATACAGGTTATACCTAGTGTGGGGTCAGGACTAGGTGTGTGACTGTTGGGTGTATTTAAAAAAAATAATTGTAAAGTTAAAATACATAAAATATGTTGCATATTTTTTCACTCTTCATTTAAAAAGCATGAAGAATACGTTTTGTGTATACGACTTGACTCAAAGAGTGAACTCTAGAAGTGCTCTTTGCCTTTTACTCAAGCGTGTCGGGCCTTCCCAATTTCAACATAAAATATTTCTTTGAAACAAAACGGTTTTAAAATATTACAACTATTTTTATAGTACGTTTTTCTTTTATTAAATATTGTAATAAAAAACTTAAAAAGATAATACGAAGACTATACTTCTATTAGGTAATTACAATATATGCCGCAAGGGCTGGACTGGCTTGGTGGCGTGGTTGTATTTCGGTACGACTACTGTCCTGAGGTCTCGGATTCGATCCCCGAGTTGAGCAAAGTGATATTGGATTTTTCCATATCAGCCCCAAGTCTGGAATTTGTGCCCGATAAGGCGATAGGCACGCCCCCTGTTACATCTCTGGGACGGCACTAAGCTTGGCGAAATGTGGGTGTTCTAGTTCGCTAGTGCGCCTCTGCCTACCCCTTCGGGGATACAGGCGTAAGCTTCTGTTATATTGCTCGTCAAGTTGTTTGCGTGGTATGAACGTATATGTATATTGAATGGGATCCATATATTTTTAACCGACTTCAAAAAAAGGAGCTTATCAAATGCAGATGAAATAAATTGCATGTTGCAGAAAGGATTTAGCTGATTTTTTTCGACCGGCTGCCTACCTTACATTAAACTTAATGTGGGGGATCCAGTCCCGGAAAAATCGTGTTAGAAAAACACCCCACCCGATCTGGAAATCGAACCCAGGACTCCCGGTTCACAGCCCATATATGATGACGTTATACCAAGGCAGCGACGACGACTCATTTATTTACCACTAGCACCACACGCATACAAAAAGAAAAGACACAAGTTCCATATTAAAATGTACCACATCAAATGAAATCATTTATTGAATCCATAAAATGTCATACATTACTTAGATTCCATCATGAATAGTACTCTACCGCTAGTTCGGAAGGCTGGTTCGCCAGAGAAGGACGGTCAGGAACACTAACGTTACTAAAAAAATTATAAGCAGTTTACAATAATATAATAAACAACCAAGGAAGTCAGACAGGGTGGGCGTCGTTTCTTTAAATTATATCATATAATTTTATAGAACTGTGTTTGTTGTCTTTAAGTGGTGTGGTTTAATGCATCAAACTTCAGTGAAAATGGACAGTATAAGGTGGAAACTTTTTAACCGGTGATCTTTGATGAGTTTTGCTGCTTTTGCTTGGTGCGTTGGTTGGCTTTGTTCGATCGATTGGCCGAGTAAAGGTCATCTGAGGGGCATCGCACGCAAGAAATTACCGCCATAATCCCAGCAGGACCTTGAGATCATCCACATCTGGGTATCATGGTCATTGTGAAAACGTAATTGGTCTATTTACCTTGACGTTGGCTAAATCATCGCATGTGCGTGGAGGCCATTATTTTTAAAAGAAGAAGAATAAACAACCAACTAGAAAAAAGAAGCTAGCGCTATTTCGCGTTATCACCTGGCACAAGGGTGTTACTTTACAAACCACATGCAATTTCCCTTCTAGCGAGAGTGATGTTGTAATTTCAGTCGGAGCGAGTGACAACTGACAGCCAGTGACTCCTGACCATCGTACCCGTGACACCACGTCGCAGGCAGTAGCGATAACATCAGTCATTCTGCACTAAGGCTAGTTTAATTAAATACTGGTGTTAAAAATGTGGTTAACTATTTGAGCTTTAGTGGACCTAGATAAAGGATTTTGTGGTTAATTAACTGATGTTTTCGTTTAAAGAACTATTTTATGGTTGCGTGGGTTATTTGAAGCCTTTTAATCCCACTGAGACTTCTACAAATCTCATAATCCATATTTAATTCTAATATAAATGAGATATATCTAACTATAAAGGTTTTTATATTTTCAGGGATAAACAAACTGAACTGAACCGATTTTTATAGAATTTATTTATTATTCTTTATTTTGGATAATACATGTGATCCATATCTGTTAGTGTAGTTCAAAGAAAAAATGAACAAACAAACAAAAACAGGGCACGAACGTAAAGAAAAAGAAGGACACCATCTCGCCTATAGTTAAACGGACGCCACAGAGAAGCCACGCACACAAACGCGCCTGTACAAAATTGACCTACGCACACACACGCCATTACGTGTCGATAGATCGAATGGGCCGAAATCCCGGCTTACATTTTCCTAGCGCTCCGTCCATCCTTTTTTTACGTCCGTGGAACATGGTTACCTTTTATCTGAAATCACGCAAATTAAGTGATTCCAAAATATTTATTGTCACGCGAGCGGAGCTATAGATAAAGGTTTCTTTAAAATAAAATTTTCACTCCTCTTCAGTTGATACGCTTTTTCCTAAAAACAAGATTGTAAATATTTACAAAACCATTTTACAAGTAAATAACACAGCCCCACGCGACGAATTCTGAGAAGTTACAAATCTGGTCATGTTTTCCGAGTTTGTTTCCGGTCACACTGAAAAGAATTCCATGAATTGACACAGGGGCAAATTTCACAAAATTTTAGCTTCAGTCTGTAGTACAACTTTACGAAATGTATTTGTCTTGACTGTTCTATATTAGATGATAGTAGATCTACGTTTCCACGATATATGCGAGGAAGCTAAGCGGCGCGATTCACCAATAGAATAACTTTTTAGCTTTAACACACTAGATTAGCTCCTCCTGTGAATTTCTTCCTCACACATTTCCATCACTCATTTCTCCTAGAAATGTAACCTAAGTGGTGGGCGCATCACGAATCTTCATAGATTGTGCAGTGAGACATACTCAGGCATAACTTAGGATTTAATAAATTTAGCTTTAAATCTAGTTTCAGGCCTGATAAATCAGAAATCAACTAGACTAAAACTGAGTACACTAGTTACGCCTCTAAAAATAGATGTATGTGTAGGTTTTCTGAAAAAAAACACAAGTATTCCTAACCAGTATATTAATAAAATACATTTCCGAGTCCAGAAAGGCGTAAACCCGGTACGTGCCAATTAACAGCAGTCATTAGTAGATGGATCTTCGATCGTCAACGGCCTATCCAGTACGGCAACTAGAGCACACCGCTGGCCTATATTCCACCGCCAGCAGCCACCGACAATGTACTTCAATTGAAATAATTAACTTAAAATATTTGCAACAAGCTGCCGTTCACCGCCCTTGATGATATTTTTAAATGTAGGAAATTATTTTTATTTCTGGTGTATTTTTCACATGTAGACTAATGACTTGCTAATTTGAATATATGCGTAGTCGGCTAAGTAGGTAATTCAAAATCACAAGTTTAAAAACTTAACTGACCGACTTCCAATTTACCGATCGTGACCAAATTTTATGGGACCACCCTTGAAATAAGTTCTATCGAACACAAAAAGAATTTTGAATATCAGTCCACATTGAGCAGAGATGTCGCGTAACATACATAAAAAATACAAACGAATTGAGGACCTTCTCCTTTTTGGAAGTCGGTCTAAAATAATCCTACTGTTCATGGGTTATCTTATCATTTACCATCAGTTGACCTGTGTTTAATCTTTGTCGTGGTTATTAGGAACTACGAGAGACTTCCGGTCCCACAACAGCCAGACCCAAACCAAATCCAGGAATCGCACAAACATTTATTCGGTGCGGGAATCGAGCCCATGACCTCTCGTTTCACAGCCAAGTACTCGCCCTGTTCACTACGGAGCTTAGTCTGTCTAATTATTAATTAAATTAGACTTTTCGCAAAATTCCCAGCCAGAGCTGACTCCAACACAACTATCGATGTTGATTGATGATAACAGTTAGGCTCGAATATTGGGTTACCGGTTCCAACCGAGTTAGGCGTTAATACTCTTCAAACTTTATCTAACTCTGGCTTGTAACATAATAGTTAGAACTACTTAACTAAGACATCCCACAAATGAAGACGGAGTTGCAGAATTTGATAGCTTGGAGATTTCTGATATATTTAGAGACAGGGCTTCTTATCTGGAGCTAAATGCAGGGCTTTAATGAAGCTTAGTTTATATAAGTTTGAAAGATAATGTTCTAAAATGAGGCGCATTAGAGCAGCGTAATAGAATCGTAATCGAAAAACAGTTTGAACATAAACAGCCACGTGCACATGCATTGAGATTAGCACAGACTATTTGCAAAAGTTTTTAAATCTTGCACCGTCATCATCATTAATTTGCGGCTCTGTTGCACACAAGACTTGGTTAGGCGCTCCTGAACATCTTTCAATCCTTTTATACACCGTGGAGTTTCTTGAGACAAAAGGCAACCTATGTCCTTACCTAGGGTTCAAGCTTTTTTACATATCAATCACTAAAATCAGTGAAATCATAAAAAACAGATTACTTTCGCCTTTATTAGTAATGGATATCATAGCTATATCACTTACCTCTCTCTCATCATCATCATCAGCAGCCATAGGACGTCCACTGCTAAACAAGGACCTCCCCCAAAGATTTCCAGATCGACCTGTTGGAAGCAGCCTGTATCCAATGACTTCCTACGTCTGTCTATTGCACCTCAATTAAGAATTCGAAGTTAACCCTAAGGGTTGCAATCTCATTGCAATGATTCGATTCGAAAACCCTCAAAGGAGCTGCTCTTTCATTATCAATTCCTCACACGTGGGCATGTCTCATGACTTAATACCCTCAGTCCAGTCCCCTCGGAGGGACGTGGCCGATTACTGTAATCGGGTCGCTGTCGTCTGTGGTCGCCGGCGTAGATTTACGTTGCATACATTTGCTTACAATATGTTAGGAGAGGAACTATGCACTATTTAACAGCTTGAGGATTTGCGTGGGTATTAATATTGATTGAGGAGATTTTGATATACATGTAAAAATATGGAATAATATGTAACTTAATAGAAAATTCGAAATAAACTTTGTTCTATAGTATGGTAAGAAGACCCTTGTAGATGTTTTATTTGTTTTTTTTATATCAGAGATTGGCAAACAAGCAGATGGGTCACCTGATGGTAAGTGATCTCCACCGCCCATAGACACATAAGACACAAAAAGAATCATGGGTGCGTTGCCAACCTAAAGGAGGGAAATAAGGATTGGGAAAGAGAAGGAGGGAATTGGGCCACCGGAAATCTCACTCACCGAACGAAACGCGACAATAAGCTGCCACTGATGTCGGTTTTCTGTGAGACAGTGGTATCAAACCGTTCGAGCCGGCCTATGCGTGCTATAGACGTAATTGTCTACAGCCTGGCTCTACCATTCAAGGTATAGGAGGCCGTGTGAAGCAGTTGGACATTAATAGACTCGTAAAATAATGAGAGGCCTTAGTTTATGTGGCCTAATTCGTATATTTAAGTCTTCACATACATTCGAATTCCATGCATGAAGATTTCCTCACTTTGTTCCTTCCTACGTTATAGCAAACGATAATTATACAATGATGACACAAAAAGTCAGTGGACAAGCGTCAGGGGAAATTCAAATCTCATGGGCTGGTCTCAAACCTGCAACATTCGTCTCAACAGAACATACTTCTAACTGAGCTATTCCTTTTCCTTTACAAAAAAAATAACACTTCAATTTCATTCTACAAGACAGTAAGTATGCACTTTGTTATAAACTTAAATGTTTCTAGAAATTGCATTGCACAAACACCTTCATTGCATAAACATTGTGCATTTAAAAGTGAAAGCAAATATCATAAACACATCAAGATAAACATCGGCTGAAACAAAGAATACAAGGAAAACGATAACTCTACGGAAAACAGGAAGCAAGCTTTCTTCTACAAAACATTTTATGGATGCTATTGTATTATAAACTTTAACTTCAGGTTTTATGATTGCATTCATAGTGCACGTATTTCTAGAGGTGCTGTTGTATTTAATAGAGCTATTACAAAGGCTAAATGTGAATGTATGAGCTTGATTTATGGTACTTAATGCGCGTCACGTCGCCGCTTTGGTCTAGGATTGTGAACTAGGTGGTCCCAGGTTCGGACTTCTATGCAATTTCATCTTCATCATCATCAGCATCATTAGCCATAGGACGTCCACTGCTGAACATAGGCCCCTCCCAAAGTCTTCCAGATGGGCTTGGTGGAAGCGGCCTGCATCCAGCGACTATCCAATTTAGCTCTAACATTTCTTCAATATTAGGATTCTGATGTATTTGAGGCTACACGTAATAGAAAATCGAGCATACGCCACTTCTGAATAGCCAAACATAGAGCAAAATATTACTACCAGCTTTTTTGGGATCATTCCAGCAAACGCTCTAGTAAATAGTAACCCCAAATATTTAAACATTTAAGGTCGCCTTATGTCAGTTAAGGCCGCATTATGTGTCAAAATTGTATGGCAACAAACAATGCAAGGAGCCGTTACAGTTGAGTAGCGTTCAAGTTTTCGGACGTAAGTCTATCAACACCTTAAGGTGGCGTTATGTCCTGCCACTAAAATACCCAATTCACTTATTATTTCCTTTATTTTGTTGACCGACGATTGTTCATGATCAACCTAACAAGGTAAACTATCCACTTAAATCGACGTTAATTTAACAAAGCCTGTAGCACGAAAAAGTTTCGACTTCTCGACTTCGAAACTCGGTTCGAGTTGGCTGCGTGCGGTATGAACTATGTGTGTTCTGAGGACTGGGAGGTCCTGGGTCCGATTCCCAGGTCGAGCAAAGCGATTTTTCTGATTTGATTTACCCGGGACTCGAGCCCTCAGAGGGAGTTGACGTCATACAGACAGCTGGTCGTAAAAACTAAGCCCAATCATTTTTGTAATATGCTTGAAATAGTATGTTCCACCAACCCGACATTAAGATGGGATAAAGGCAGGTAGAAAGAAAGGCATGAACTACTATATAACCGGGTGACCGTCTCATCGATGTAGCTAAGAACCGTGGTTCTGAGTTCAAATCCCAGGTCGGGCAGACACAGTGTTATCACACACACAGTGTTGTTTTTAATAAGGAAATTATTTTTATTATCTCTATAGAATTCTCCAGATATCTAGATCACCTGTATCTACGAAACAGGCATAAAATTGTATAAGTGGCGTAGACTCGATTCGAATACATACTCGATAATTGTTCGTGCTAGGGCTCCCAATATTAAGTACAGTTTCGTAAGCCATTACGCGCGTTTCCGTCTGCTGGTTGACATTGGCGAGTCGCGGTCACTTTCTCTCGGCTAGTGATTCTGTTATGCAACTTATAACTCATAATACTCATTCTTATCGTAGAGATGTGCGGTGATGAGATATTTTCGACTGACGAAAGGAGAAGGTCCTCAATTCGTCTGTATATTTTTATCGTTATATCTAGGGTGGCCCCATATAAATTTTTAAACTTGTGATTATTAACCGATTTCAAAAGAGAGAAGGTTCTCAATTCGCTGACTGTTTTAGCTCTGCCAACTAAACTATTTTGATGATATTTTGTTGTGTTTACTCTCAAAATGATTAATGTAAATGTTGATCTGATGATAGGCTTCGTAAATAATATTATCTTGTTGTTATGGTGGTTATTGGAAATCAAAATCTCTATGACATTCACAATCTATATGCATATTGACGCTCAAAAACTCCTACATTTACACTTATACTATGTTCATGAGTAGGGTCACCTCAACAAACTTTTAAGAGTTCGCAGAAAGGATTTGACTTTTCTACTCTGCCTGCCTGACGTCAACCCCCTCTGAGGGATCCAGACCTGGGAAAATCGTGCTAAAAAAACGTTTCCAGCCTTGTGATTCGAACCCAGAATCTCGCCGACCACAGCCCATAAACACTAGATCAAGAGAGCCAGCCTACTTACCGTAAATATTCATCTAATTTCCATATCCTCGATATGACGATGTAAATCTTCGATGCAATAACAAATTAAGCATTCAATTATGTATGAATCGTTGCACTAAGCATTTTTGCACTCGCTTTACTTTTACCTTTACTAATCACAAGTTAAACGACTTAAATCTGACTTCAAAATTTATCCGATCGACCAATCACCCTTGGAATAAGCTCTATCGAACACAAAAAGAATCTTGGAAATCGGTCCATATTTGGCGGAGATAGATAGATAGATAGATAGTAACTCTTTATTGTAAACACACACAGAGAAAAAATAGGTAACGTTAAACAATAAAAAAAAACTGTACCACAGTCCACAAGTATAAGATATCGCGTAAGATACATAAAAAACATAGTCAAGAGTTTTGGCCGGAATTCTGACGGTTGTTTGTTTTATTGATTTCATATTCTAATTTAGAGTTGTGCTTGTTATCTAAATGTGATGTGAACTTATGCGATAAACATCAACGAAGATGGACATGGACAGGGTATGGAAGTTTGAAATAAGTGATTTTGGACTCTTTTTGTCAGGTGGATGGGTCCAGCATGTTCGATTCCTCTGCTGCGAGAAAATCGTCTAAAAAACATCAAACTGGAAGGAATTGACGCTAAAACTCCGACAACACCTTGAAATTGGCACATCCGTGTTTCATTATTCTCGTGAAAACTTAGTTATACATAGTTAGTATAGACTAACTATAAAGGTTAGGTTAAATTAGACAGAAAAATATGTAACTAATGACGGCATGGTCTCCGACCTTAGCCGGTTACCTGTGCAACAAATGTAAAAAAACATACAGTAAATTGAATACATTTATGGCTCTATTTCCATTTGACTAAAATATTTTAATCGCAGAAGACACGTCTGCAACTAAACGGTTGTTTGTTCCGCTAATTCGTAACTTGCTTCACGTTCATCGGATTTAACCTTGGTTAGTTAACCTCGGGTTGCGGTTTTATTCACACACTATTGCACAATTGGTTATCTGTTGCATAAATATATTTTTTATTTTTTTTATATGTTAATCTACTATTAATTGTCTTTACATTTACTTTCTTGGTAAAATATTTAAAAAAATCTCAAGTTCTATATTGTATTTTTTTGTATTTAAAAACAGAATTCGCATCAGAAGTATTTTTAAATAATGATTTTATGTAAAAAGCGAGCCAGCGACTGCCTCGGTAACGTAGTTGTATTGAGTGCACGATACGACTACCATCCTGAAGACTCGGGTTCGATCCCCGGGTCAGGTATAGTGATATTGGGTGTTTCTATCCAGTATCAGCCCGGAATCTGGAATTTGTGCCCGATATGGCGATGGGCTCACCCCCTATTATCTAGGACGAAAATTAACTCGGCAAGATGTGGATGTTCTAATTCGCTAGTTCGCCACTGCCTACCCTTTCGGGGATACAAGCGTGAGCTGTTTATGTATGTACATATATTTAAAAATCGATCGACAATTTTGTACCAAATAGCTTTGATATTCCAGTAACCGCTCTACGCCGCTCTACTCTAATATAAGGTACGTCCCTATTTCATAAACCATAAATACATCAAAATTATTAAGATGAGGTTTATTGCTCTTCCTTGTGAATTTAAATTGGACATTAAATAATTCTTAATCAATAAAAATTTCACTTTAATTTGTGTGTCTTGTAACGCACTATCACGGCTTGATTTTATGGTGCTTACAGAGTTTCAACAGCTCATCTCGTTTTTCCGGTATACAAAGAATGTGACATCTAAATAAATTTATAGACACCAAATATTTAAAACAATGTGAAATCCAGGACATTTAATTCCATGTAATACTAATTAATTAAATCCTTACTAACTGACTACTTTCTTTCTATCTGCCATTATCCCACCTTAATATGGAGTCGGCACAACACACTTTTTCAAGCATGTTGCACAGAAGATGTGACTTAGTTTTTACGACCAGCCGCCTGCCTGACATCAACGTCATGAAGGATCCAGTCCCGGGCAAATTAAATTAGTAAGTTTGCCCGACCTGGGAATCGAACCCAGAACCTCTCGGTCCACAGCCCATACATGCTGCCACTAGACCAAGGAGGCGAGGACGGCGACGTAGTTTTTAAGAACGGCCGCCTGCCTGACGTCAGCCCCCTCTGAGGGACTGACTACAACTAACTTAAAAATATGAGTTATTATTTATTTTAACGGTGAAGGAAAACAAAGCGAGGTAACAACCTGAGAATTCTTCACAAGATTTTCGAAGAAATTGTGTTGGCTACTAACATAGGCCAATGCGGTGAGCTAAGACTCTGCTTAGAAGAAAATGCTCGTGTCTAGCATGGTAGTAATAGGGCATTGTTTCATTTCGTTAATATGCTCATTAGATATTTAAATGTGCATAATTTAATTATGTATTCATATTTAAATTACCACATCATTCATTTTAAAAAAATATTCTAATGAATCGGGCCCATTACAGATAATCGACTCGCCCTGACCCGGATTAGCGTAGAGGTGTTAAAAGATTCATTGCTTGTTTTCCAGGAATACTCAGGGTATTAGCTATAATGGGCCTTACTTATAAAAACATTTTAGCTGAGCAAATGGTTAAGAATAGTCTGTCCCTTTCATTTTCAAAGAATGTGACACAAGGAAGAAAAGTGACAGACTATTTATTCTTAACCATTTGCTTAGGTAAAATGTTTTTATAAATAAGGCCCCATAGATCTAGTGGCACCATGCTCAGGTTGAGATCTGTGAAGTCTCGGATTCAAATCCCAAGTCGAGCAATCATAATTTGTGTTTGAGTTCAATTTAAAAAATGAAAAATAAGTTGGCAATGAATATTGATTGTCTCCAGAAGGAGTTGACGCCAATCAGGCGGCTGGTCGTAAAAGCTAAGCCGAAACCTTACTGCAACATGCTTATAAAAGTGTATTACGTCATGACTACATTGAGTGGGATGAGGGCAGATGGAAACAAAAAGAATTGAGGTTGGATGTTAAGACAGCTCTATCAAAAATGATCTATCAAATATTAATTTTATAAAACGTGGTGTTGGTAACATTACTTTCGATTCTACGAGTAGCATTGCTTGCATTGCAAATTGATTTATATTGTGATCAATGACCCATTTATGAGCAGATTTCTCACCTTCACAATTACTATCTATTTATTTTGTGACTTTAATACATTATATCACAATAAAGTTGAAAAATAACATCAAAGAACTTTGAAATGCTAGCTGCTTACTGTATACAGCACCCAAGTCGTTGGATCCAGTGATGCATAAAATGCATAACGAATTGAGCTAATAGAATCGATTCAAATTGAATAAAAATGATGTAATATAGTATACTTTAATGAAAGTATGTCACTCTTAGTTGATGATCGTTTCAGCTAAATACATACAATTTTCAAAAGAACGAGGGTGTATTGATTTTTTTATGTGTGGCGATTTTGATGATAATTTCAAGTTTGTTATAGGGTTTACTCAGTGATCTTGTAATTTGGTTAAGACGTGACGATGAATTACAAATTTTAATAATCTTCTCAAAGAATAACAGCAAATGCGCACAAATTTTAAAGTACGTTTTTCAAATGTTCTTTAAAACTACAAATCAAAGGAACATCTTAAATGTGAATAAACATACAGACATTACTGAGATTCTAGTGACTAGTGATTTCTCATGTTTTTATATTTGTCTGATTGCTTTGCCTCGCGTGGATTGCAAGCGTCGCGTGATGTGTGTTTACAAATATTTTCTTCTTCACTATTAAATTCAAGTTAGCATTCCGGCTTTCGTTATGCTATATTAAACGTTTCGTATGCAATCGATTACTAGGTCATGTCATATGTTCCGCATTCTATAGACATCGTAGACTATTACCTTGTTTTTATTTCCTTGTCCTGTCTTAGGAAAGAAATTTCCAATAGATATGTACGTCTTTAGGAACCAAAGTTACTGACCTTCTGCGGTACGCCTCCTAGCTAGCTAGTAATTTGATTACAAGAGAAGTTCCATATTGCATTCCTTGTGATATGCCTTACTGTTCTACGTACAATTTGTATTACATCCAATGTACGGGCCAACCATTTATGCAGCGTTAGCACGTCGCATCGTTTTTACATATTTCAACATTTATTAATTTTTAGTGCGTCAGTAATACCGATCGACGGCGAACGCGTACTCATCTATCAATATCATCAAGCATTTATCATATAGACTTAGCAACTATCAAATATACATAAGTGAATATCAAAAAAGACTATCATTTAACTATCAAAATAGATGTCCCGTACATCTTAATGGTCCTTCGAGCCGGATTGTCGCGTCGCGAGTGATTTTTGTGAAAGTAACTGGTGCACGTGGCGTCGAGAACAAGCACGTGGAGACAGCAGCAGTCTTTAGCTCACAGCGTGGTGTTCAACAGGAGGTACCAGCAATCAAAGTAAGATCTTTCCAATTAATTATTATATCAAGTTGATTTGCAAAATGGAAGGTCTAATTACAACTCAGTATCAAATATTGGAGGGCATGCACCAACTCCTCCGCAATTTCAAAAAGGATGGTCCTGAGCGCAAAACTCCGGACAACATAAAAAGGCGATTAGATACGTTGGACTCTTACTGGCAAGAGTTCCAATCTAACCACGAGCAACTGTGTACATTAGATGATCAGTCTCATGAATATTTTATAAATAATTATTATCAGCAAGCTACTACGTTCTATAATGACACTCGGGTTTATATAAAAAGATTTTCCTTTGTCGAGGGTGAAAAAACCAAGACTCCGGTGATATTAAAAGCAGCAACCCCGTTTCCAACAAGGACACCGTCACCTGGTGGTCAGCAACTTTACATACCAGGGGCTGAGAAACAGTCGGGAGATTTAAACATGCCAACCACCTCCTTTGGCAACATTGATAGGGGTACGAACAGTAAATTAGATGAAATGCTGCGACGTCAAAAAAGCAATTTCAAGGCATTTTCACGTACAGTTCAAAATATCGATTTAGATGCAATGTCAGAAAAGTGGGAGTTCAAAGATACGCTTAAAAGTATCGAGGCCAGGTGGTCTGCCATCGATGTCCTACATTGGGAAATCGATAGCGAAATGATAGGGGATAACTTGGATTACGAGCAAACTTTTGCCCTATATGAAGAAAAATTTAATTCTATAAAAAAATCGTTGAACAGCAAAATGTGGTCGGTACAACATAGAGAACAATCAACGCCCCAATTGGATATTCCTGTATTTAGCGGTAATTTTCACCAGTGGCTAACATTTAAAGATTTATTTTGTGAGTCCATTCACAATAACCCATCATTGTCCAGCGCACAAAAATTGCAATTTTTGAAGGGAAAACTTAGGGGAGAAGCAGAAAAATTAGTACAACATTTACGAATCAGTTCAGAAAATTATCAAATCTGTTGGGACATACTTAATCACAGATTTAATAACGACAAATTAATTTTTGCGTCTCATATTAACCTTATTTTAAATCTACCAACAATGAGTCAGACGTCTTATTTTCACATTAAAAATATCCACGACACCGTTAAGGAGAGCCTGTATGCCGTAAAAAACTTAGGTGTGGATATTTCGTCGTGGGATCCGTTGGTAGTACTTATTTTAGATCAAAAACTTGACGCGGACACTCACAACGAATACACAAGTTCATTATCCAAACCACGAGAGCTGCCAAGATTGAAGGATTTCTTAGATTTTTTGGAAAATAAATTTACTGCACTCGAAACAAGCCGTAAAAAGCATGATTCTCCTAAAGGATCTCAACCTCAGTCCGATACGAAGTTTAATAAGAAAACACCTTTTAATAAATCATTTCATTATGACCGCAACATATCAAAATTTTCCACTCCAAAGATATTCAATTCGACTACGCAACCAATATGTCCACTATGCAAAAATCCGCACAAAATATTCCACTGCGATGGATTCCTCAAATTACATAGCAATGAAAAACGAAACGCAGTGGCAAAATTGAATTTATGTACAAATTGTTTATACGATCATAAGGGCAAACAATGCATTTCTGAAAAACGATGTCAAGAGTGCAACGGCCGTCATAATACGTTGCTACATGAGGCTTTCGTTAGGCCAGCCATCACCACGAAGGAGCAACGTAACCGCACCTCACATCTTGGCGCTGTTAACGATCCATATGTTCTTTTAGCAACAGCTTTAATCAAAATCCAGGCCGCAGATGGTACCCATCATCTCATGCGGGCCTTAGTGGATCCAGGAGCACAAATGTCCTTAATGACAGAAAATGCTGCTCAAATGCTAAGACTACCACGACAACATTGTAAGGGTGTTCTGTTTGGAGTTGGTGGAAAGGAAAACAACTGCAAAGGAATGCTTCATATTACATGTTCATCAAACCACAGCGAATATCAATTTATGGCTGAAGTTTTTGTAATCAATAACATCACTAAAAACATACCTTTTCAGTCTTTTCAAAAACCATCCTGGCCGTGTATAGAAAACATCCCGTTAGCAGACCCTAATTTTAATATCAGCGGCCCTATTGATATATTATTGGGATCAGATGTATATCCTTTTATCATTTTAGAAGGCATCATAAAACCGGAATCATCTCAATATGTTGCTCAACAAACACACCTCGGGTGGATTTTAAGTGGCAATGTTGTCTATCAAAGTTTCCAATGTAACGTGGTCATCAACGACATGGATCAGATTAAACGCTTTTGGGAAATTGAAGATGTTTCATCAAGTGCTGACAATTCAAACTTATCGGACGAGGATAATCGATGCATACAACACTATCAAGCCACAACTGTTCGTGAAGAGGACGGAAGATACCGAGTGAGGCTACCGTTGGAGGAAAACGCACAAGAAAAACTAGGAGATTCTAAAAGCAAAGCCATAGCCCAGTTTCTACAATTAGAGAAGAGATTTTCAAAGAATCCTGAAGTTAGAAGGGACTACAAATCATTTATGACGGAATACGAAGAGTTAGGCCACATGCGTCCATCTAATGAAACCTCATCAGCTAACTATTTTATGCCGCATCATTGTGTCCTACGCTCTGATTCTGCGACAACCGCTTTACGAGTCGTATTCCACGCATCATCCAAAACGTCCACGGGGCATAGTTTAAACGACGTAATGAGCCGTGGACCGAATTTGCAGCAAGACTTGCAGTCATTAATCCTCAGATGGAGACAATACCAGTTTGCCTACACTGCAGACATTGAAAAAATGTTCCGCCAGATTTTGTTGCACGAAGAAGATCAACAACTGCAGAAGATTATTTGGCGTAATTCATCAACAGAACCACTACATGAATACCAGCTAACAACGGTAACCTATGGCACAAAAGCAGCACCCTTTCTAGCCATGATGACCTTAAGACAATTGGCTAAAGACGAGAGTAGCAAATATCAAGAAAGCCAGGCTGCCAAGGTCATACAAGAGCAATTTTACATGGACGATCTACTTAGTGGACACCATGACTATCATTCAGCAAAACAGTTGCAAACAGATTTAATACAGCTGTTAAAATCAGGCGGGATGAATCTCCGAAAATGGTCCTCAAATTGTCCAGATTTGTTGAAGGACGTAAACTCATCAAATGACGTAGACGAAGTTTTCAATTTCAAATATCAAGAATCCACTAAGACGTTAGGCTTACATTGGCAGCCCAGCACCGATAATTTCACTTTTCAATCAAAGTTGAGCACGTCATCAAAGAAACATACTAAACGTACACTTTTATCAGAAATATCAATGTTATTCGATCCATTAGGTTGGCTTACACCTATAACAACAAAATTAAAGATTTTATTCCAGAAAGTTTGGTTAAGAGATCTCCAGTGGGATGACCAATTACCAGCTGATTTGAACAATGAGTGGGATACAATAAAAAAGGATTTACTAAACATCAATAAGTTTCATATTCCGAGGTGGTTACATTGTAATAAAAACGACACTATAGAATTACACGGATTTTGTGACGCTTCAATGAAGGCGTACGCGGCGGTAATTTATTGTAAAATTAAAAGGATAGATCAACATGGACATCCATCTATATCAATCATATTAGTAGCAGGGAAATCAAGACTCGTCCCACCAAATAAACCCATTACGTTACCACGCTTAGAGCTCTGTGCAGCACATTTATTGGCAAAATTGACTCAAAAGGTAATGAGCTGTTTAAATGAGCACAATTTAATATTACACGGATGGTCGGATTCAACCGCAGTACTAGGTTGGCTGCAAGGTGATGCCAACAAGTGGAAACCCTTTGTCGCTAACCGAGTAAGGGAAATTGTAAAATTGATACCAGCAACATGTTGGAGGTATGTCAAATCCAACGAAAATCCCGCAGATTGTGCAAGTCGGGGTTTAACAGCCGAGCAACTACTCCAGCATTCCTGTTGGTGGCAGGGACCGGAATGGCTACCTGCTCACAATGACAACGATGATCAACCAGTCTTTACAACAAGTGAAGAGATGAGAAATATAAAGCAAATAAATGTTTCGACGCATCCACACAATGATATCCTTAGTGATTTAATTACTAAACACAGCAGTTTTACGCGCGTAACACGAGTACTTGCATGGATACTACGTGTAAAACATAACAGAAAACAGATGTTTTTATCAGCTGACGAATTAAAAAGATCGCAAATGATTATTATTAAGCATATTCAGAGGAAAGAATTTAGCAAGGAAATAGAAGATTTGAATAAAAGAGGGAAGGTTGATTCCAAAAGCAAATTGTTGAATTTAAACCCGTTTTTGGACCAGCAAGGTATGCTCCGAGTCGGTGGTCGTCTTCAAAATGCACATAATATGGATAAAGAGATGATAAATCCACTTATAGTACCTCACAGTGGTCATTTCACAGATCTCCTTATTGAACATGCCCACAAAAGGGTATTCCATGGTGGTGCCAGAATCACCCTGGCCCGGTTGCGAAAACACTTTTGGATTATTGGGGGGAACCGTGCAGTCAAAAAGAATTTAAGACAATGCATTACTTGCCGAAGACATTCACCAGAAAATCAACATCAATTAATGGGTGACCTGCCAGCTTCGAGAGTTAATCCTACAAGACCCTTTTTTAACACAGGAGTGGATTTTACGGGCTACGTAGAAGTAAGACCAAGCAAAGGACGCAATATCAGAACAACAAAGGGCTACATTGCCGTATTTGTCTGTATGGTCACCAAAGCCATACATCTTGAATTGGTGTCAGACTTGTCATCATCATCCTTTTTGGCCGCTTTAAGGAGAATGGCGGCACGACGAGGTACGCCACGCCATTTATACAGCGATAATGGCACTAACTTTGTTGGAGCCAATAAGTTATTACAGCATGAGATCAAGGAACTAAAAAGTATCATCAGCAACGAGTTTCTATCAGATGTGAGCGAAATGGACATAGAGTGGCATTTCAATGCCCCTTCGTGGCCCAGCGCGGGAGGACTCTGGGAGGCTGCCGTGAAGAGCCTCAAGTACCATCTACGCAGAGTGATAGGAGAACAGAAGCTTACATTTGAGGAGTACACTACACTTTTATCACAACTGGAAGCGTGTCTCAATTCACGACCACTTTGTGCTTTAACGGAGGATCTCGAAGATATTAGTTACCTAACACCGTCTCATTTTCTATCAAGTGGCCCAATATTAACAATCATCGAGACAGAAAGGGACGAACGGAAAAGATGGCAATTAGTTCAAAAAATCTATCAAGACATATGGAAACGATGGCAAGCAGAGTACTTATGTCAGTTAACATCGAGAAGCAAATGGTTAAGACCACGGCTTAACCTCAATCTAGAGGATATTGTCATAATTCACGATGTCAACCTACCTGCAGGGAAATGGGCACTAGGTAGAGTCATCGAATTACACCCGGGAAAAGACGGTTATGTGCGAGTTGTCACTGTCAAAACCAAAAATGGAGCTATCAAGAGACCAATCACAAAATTATCATTACTACCTGTTAGCACCAATCAACCCGAAAACGATAAAGGAACACATAGCAATTCTAATCCACAATCAGAAGATATTCCAGTATTAAAACCTAAGTCATCAGGAATTACAAGGAGTAAGTGGAGTCATCTATTAACTTTTATTTTCTTAATTTTTACAACGCTGGCAGCATCAACGGAATGTTCTTATAATATATCAAAATTCAGAGCTAATCAAAACTTGTACTTTGATCGGATATCAAACATGCATCTTGTCCGAGATAATTGGAAACTTATTGTTTATTACAATATGGAGCCTTATTGGGAAGCAACAAAATTATTTAATAAGTACTTGAATCATCTAGAAGACACATGCTTAAAACAACGACAACACTCCCAGTGTGACATGATCCTATTGCAGTTACGTCATAGTTCGGTTGAGTTAACATACTATGACAGTTTATTACTCGGCAAACAACCAGACGTCCAACACCGGCAACGTCGAGGCCTCATCAACGGCGTAGGAAACCTAGCACACAGCCTCTTTGGTATACTAGACGACAACTTCGCTGAACAATACCAGAAAGATATAGAAACAGTACGAGCAGATCAGCAATATCTTTTACATTTATGGAAGAATCAAACATCGGTTATGGAGGCTCAATATAATTTTCTACAAAGAATGGAGGGAGTTATGGATAAGCAGCATAAATTATTCAATCGTCATTTGAATACCTTGGAGCAAAATGTTAGCGAACTTAAAGCTGAAGCACAAAATCTGGAAACAATCACGGATTTCACGTTGTCTATGTTCATCACTAACAGCATTTTATTGAATGTGCGAAATATACAAACCACTCTGCTGGACACTATCACAGACATATATCACGGAAAATTTGATATTCATCTAATATCCCCGAATCAACTGAAAAATGAACTGAGCATAATTTCTAGCCACCTATCCAAAGATTTATCTTTACCGATTCAAAATATACACTCTGATATTTCTGAAGTGTATAATTTACTAAAGGTTAAAGCAAAGATCACCGAACAATATCTTATACTAGAAATAAAAATTCCACTGATAACCAGGGAACATTATGAGATTCACAAAGTTATTCCCATTCCAAAATTTATACACAATCATTCAGTGAGCATTGTTCCGATATCTAATTACATTGCAATAAACATTGAGAAGGATACATACTTGCCAATGTTTCACACTGATTTAATAAATTGCCTTGAATTTAACCCGAGCACCAAACTATGTGAGTTGCACAGACCAATCTACCAGATGAAGAATGACGAATACTTATGTATTAAAGATCAAGCTGATAGTTGTAAGACTGTAGCACATCCATGTAAGGATATATGGGAAGAATTAACAAAAATTAATACTTATTTATTTAGTTGCTGTGGCCAATGTACGCTACGCTTTATATGTGGTTATCAGATTACAACGGAACAGCTGAAGGAAGCGGGCCTTATGTCTATTGGACCTGATTGCGTCATTAAAGGTGATTCATTTATGATATTTCCTCAAAATCAACCATCAAACGAAATGAAAGCGAAACCGCCCATTGTCAAATTAGATATATCACCCATCAATAACATCATAAATTGGACCATAGCGAATACCAGTTCGTATCCCAACTTAAGTAAGGAATACGATATTCAAAAACAACAATTAAAGGAGATTGGTGAGCAAATCAATCAGCTGAAGACAAACGACATACAATTGCAACAATTATCAGCACACGATGTTCATCACTATTCCGTAATCTACGTGTTGATCAGCGTGACCGTAGTGGCGGGTGCGGTGTACGCGTGGCGGCGCGTCCACCGGGCGCGCTCGGCGAGGGTCACGCGCGCAGCGCCTGCACCGCCGGCTCCCGAGGCGGGCCTGGCGGCAGCGGTAGCCGCTGCAACGTCGGCGCCGGCTCCTGCTCCGCGGGTGTCATGTGTCGAGAGTGTTCAATGTTTAAGTGAAAATGTGCCACAGTGTAGTGTGTATCAGTGCGCGAGTGAGCATTTCACGCCTTTATCTAAATCCTATGTGTTGGACAAAGAGACTTCACCTACTTATACTACAATAAAATTTAGTGATAGCGCTCATTTCTAACCAAATCATTCTTAAGTATAAGACCAAATTGTTCAATCATCTTGTAATACATTAATCACCTATTAACACTTCATCACATTTCATCAGATTCATCTTCCTGCCCGGGAGCATGTACGGGCCAACCATTTATGCAGCGTTAGCACGTCGCATCGTTTTTACATATTTCAACATTTATTAATTTTTAGTGCGTCAGTAATACCGATCGACGGCGAACGCGTACTCATCTATCAATATCATCAAGCATTTATCATATAGACTTAGCAACTATCAAATATACATAAGTGAATATCAAAAAAGACTATCATTTAACTATCAAAATAGATGTCCCGTACATCCAACGACTCTGCATTTCCACAGTCCCTATAAAGTTATATCATCAAAACTGCTGCACTAGCATCAAACATATCCGGAGAACCAATTTCCCCCTCCTTTTCTGAATTGACGTCATATCCTTAATCTACAACGCAACTAAATTATTTTAGTATTTTGGCTGATGATGATCAAGTATCATCATACTACCATGATCCTTTATCATGATTTAGAATAAAATGACGACGCATAAAGAAGATATCAATTAAAGATTATTTTTTAGCAATTACTATTGAAAAGACACATAACATACAATTTTACTTATCCCCGTAAGGGTAGGCAGACGCGCATCTAGTTTATCCACATTTGGCTAAGTTTATATCCCTTCATACGTCGATTTGAACTCATTTCATCTCCCAGCTAATGATTTTTCACCAAAACAAACAAAAATGACAAATTTAGGTTAGAATCGAAGACCTAACGATGCTGAGACAACTACTAGACCAATGAGGCTTACTATCATTACTACAAGTGAATGAGTCCAACCTCATCAGCAAGGACTGTTGCAATGGTGGGAGGGAGTGGAGTGACAGTGCCGTGGTCGGACCGTTGGTGGACGGTCAACTCGCGTAGTGAAGGGTGCTCACTGATCTATTATATCAGGTACGGATTATTGTTACTGGTGATCGGAATTATAGTGATTTCTTAAGTTTACGCGAATATTATACATTGAAATAAAACAGACCAAACCAAACGGGTCAGACCCTTGACAACGAAGACTGCAAAGCCTTCGAAACGTCGGGAATCAAAATTAAAACCTAATCGTGATAGAATTCGTAAAAATAGTTTTATTTCAACGGAATTATAGTTTTGTGATTGGAAGACTTCGGTAAAAGGATTTTAATGAAAGGAGTATTTATTTTCTAATTCACGTTCAATGCACCTTCTGCATTTGGTAATGTTTGTTTTGTGTCTTGCAGTAAATGACTTCGTTTGCTTTTATCTATACTGAATGTAGTTTCATTAGCATGTCTGTCGCTTTCTACTAAGCGAGTATTACTAACAAAATTTAATTTTGCATTATGATTAAATTTTAAATTACTTTGACTTCATAATGATTCAAATTAATTGTAATCTCTAAAACGAGTCTATTGTAATTTGATGAAATTATCAAGGTTAGCGAATTTTAGTAGAATTCGTAATTAGGTAATTTAATTAATTTTGATGTGTCCTAATTCACTAACTTATCTCTTTACTAAAATCTTTGTTATATATGTACGCATTTATATGGTTATTAGGATAGTAGTCGTTTGTTATCCTTCAATTCCTACAGGATATATGAAAACCAATATGTCAATAACGTGAGACATAAGATCAGTGGCGAAGATTCCATGTAATACCGGTTACCGGCTTACCTTTGCCAACTTTCAAGTAGGATAAGTTATTTAATAATGATTAAAAACCGGTACCGGCTTGTCTTTTGAGTGTTTCACCCTTCACCAATGTAAAGAGATTATTTTCGTACGTATGTATCCATCATCTCAAACTTCATTGCATTACTAAATCACTAGTATTACATAAACATATGAATGTATAACGTGTTATGTAAATAACTAAATATGCAGATCACTGATGGATTTACTGAGTAAAAAAGTATGAACATAAATAATAATATAACATAACATAAGCTCACGCCTGTATCCCCGAAGGGTTTAGCAGAGGCGCACTAGTGAACTAGTACACCCACATTTTGCCGAGCTCATATCCGTCTCAGATGTGATAGGGGGCGAGCCTATCACCATAAATATCTGGCACAAATTTCAGACTCCGGGCTGATATGGAAAAATCCAATATCACTTTACCCGACTCGGGGATTGAATCCGAGACCTTAGGACGGTAGTCATACCGAAATACAACCATGCCACCGAGGTAGTCTAA
Source organism: Clanis bilineata (assembly GCA_036417725.1). Lineage (NCBI taxonomy): Eukaryota > Metazoa > Arthropoda > Insecta > Lepidoptera > Sphingidae > Clanis > Clanis bilineata. The sequence continues at coordinate 13,802,341 of CM071154.1, read as the reverse complement.
ATCTAAATAATATGTTTGCATCAATAAAAAAAGAATTAGGTCAAACATTATTAAGTATCTTCAATTTCTTGAAAGTTTGACAGTTTCTAAAACAATAACAGGATTCTTACCCTTATATAGTTAATTAGCAGTTCCACTCGCAAACAACAATGAATAAATTTCAAGGTGTCAAAACTAATAGGAAAGTTGATCTAACGCTACGTTACTACCGAACTGGTGGGCAGAAATGCAATTGTAAACCGTAATTTCCATCCTAGTTACTGCTTTTTTGATTTATATAAAGCCAATAACTACAAGCTATATACTGATTTCTTACGTTTATAGCTATATTATACATTATACATTGCGCATAATATATAATAGCGCCAATATTATACATTGAAATAAAACTATTATGACAGCCTCCGTGGCGCAGCGGGCGAGTAGCCGGCTGTGAAGCGAGAGGTCGCGGGTTCGATCCCCGCACCGAGACAAATGTTTGTGTGGCCCACAGATATTTGTTTCGGGTCTGGGTGTTGTGAGACCGAAAGTCTCTCGTAGTTCCTGATACCCACGACACAAGACTCGATCTTAGTGTGGGGTCAGGACTATGTATGTGACTGTTGGGTGTTATTTATTTATTTATTATTTATTCTTATTAAAACCTAATCGTGATAGAATCCGTAAGAATAGTTTTATTTCAATTACAAGCTAGTGAAAGAAAGAATGTAACTTTATTTAGCCAACACTTGAGACAATCTTTATAGAGGATATGTTACTCGACATGTTGGGAAATCCAATAAAAATGAATATACCTCTTTATTAATACTGTCCGATTGCTTGGCTCTGGCCTCCTCTACTAATGAGAGAAGTTAAACCTTAGAATATAACATAACATAACATAAGCTCACGCCTGTATCCCCGAAGGGGTAGGCAGAGGCGCACTAGCGAACTAGAACACCCACATTTCGCCGAGCTTTGTTCCGTCCCAGATGTGATATTGGGCGAGCCTATCGCCATATCGGGCACAAATTCCAGACTCCGGGCTGATATGGAAAAATCTAATATCACTTTGCCCGACCCGGGGATCGAACCCGAGACCTCAGAACCGTAGTCGTACCGAAATACCACCACGACACCGAGGCAGTCAGGTACCTTAGAACATTTGTCTCATATATGATCATTATATCATAAGCTCACGTATATATCTACGAAGGCATGCACAAACGTGAACTAGAGAACAAGAGCCCCCCTAATAAGCTCATTTCCCTAAGACTTCCCAGTCCACAGCCCATATACGCTGCTAAAAGAAGGAAGCGCAGATCAAACTGCAACCAAACATTTCCATTATCATTTTTGATGTATTTGGAAACAACGTATCCAGCTAAAGCAGGCTTAAAATACATAACATAACATAACGTAACATAAGCTCACGCCTGTATCCCCGAAGGGGTAGGCAGAAGCGAACTAGAACACCCACATTTCGCCGAGCTTAGTTCCGTCCCAGATGTGATGTGATAGGGGGCGAGCCTATCGCCATATCGGGCACAAATTCCAGACTCCGGGCTGATATGTTTAAATCCAATATCACTTTGCCCGACCCGGGGATTGAACCCGAGACCTCAGAACCGTAATCGTACCGAAATACCACCACGCCACCGAGGCAGGCTTAAAATACATTGAGAGTATAATTTACATTTAACAGTAACGTATCCTTTAATGGGTGTATTAAACGATAATGTTACAGCAGAATGGTCCCGGAGTGCTAAACTGAAATGAGGTGGGCGGACTCAGTACCGATACAATGATTATGCCTTCGGAAACGTTCGGATAGGCATTAAGTTTTATGGACACTAGTATATTTTTGTGTCCGAAACTATTGCTATTTGAATCGGTAATGTGAAATCTATTTCCTGATACTTCGGTGGTTATTTAAGGGAAAATGGTGGACAGTCACGTTTATTTCCTTGATTAAAGCTATTGGAAATGTTATTGCTCTTGATCTGATTGACCGCTTTGATCTATTGGCAGTGAATTGGTTCCTAGGGCGCTGAAATCTCCAAAGTTTTGAATTCGATTACCAAATAGGGTTATAAAAAATGTGTTTAAATTTTCCACATAACATAACATAAGCTCACGCCTGTATCCCCGAAGGGGTAGGCAGAGGTGCACTAGCGAACTAGAACACCCACATTTCGCCGAGCTTAGTTCCGTCCCAGATGTGATAGGGGGCGAGCCTATCGCCATATCGGGCACAAATTCCAGACTCCGAGCTGATATGGAAAAATCCAATATCACTTTGCCCGACCCGGGAATCGAACCCGAGACCTCAGGGCGGTAGTCATACCGAAATACAACCACGCCACCGAGGCAGTCGAGCAGTTAAATTTTCCAATTCGTCTATTTTTGAAATTTATACCCGATCTGTTGATAGACGCGCCATAAATCCCATCACAAGATGTAAATAAGTCTAGCAAACAATTCGAGCATTCTTTGCTCCTATATCTAGTGTCAGATTTATATTTTGTGTTATGTAAAGCCTTTTTTCGGCTAATGTCCAGTCTGGTGTGAACCCAGTTTCTACGCTGGCCTCATGCCAGCTACCATTTGGCAGCCACCGGCTTGACATGCTCCGGTGAAACGACTAGAGATATTTAACTAAACGCTGTCACTTCCTATAGAGCAGCATCGATGTAACTTTGTAGGACAATGTTAGGTCGTATACAGAATATTTCTACGAGATAAATCAAATAATGTGTATAACTGGTTTGGTAGTTATTGCAGAAGTTTTTGACCGACTTCAAAAAAGGAGGTCCTCGGGTTTGTCTGCATGTTTTTTTTATGTATGTTACTCCATATCTCCGCCAAAAGTGGATTGATTTACAAGTTTTTTTTTATTCGATAGAGCTTATTTCAAGGCTGGTCCCATATAAATTTGGTCACGATTGGATATATTTTGAAGTTGGTCCGTTAAGTTTTTAAACTTGTGATTATTTATAACATTGGTTGACGTCAGTTCAGGCAGTCAGTCGGTCCTAAAAACTAAAGCCGAATTATTTCATGGCACAGCATGTCGGTAATCACTGTGAAACTTGGGTTCGATTCCCGCACCGAGACAAATGTTTGCGTGGCTCACAGGTTTTAGTTTCGGGATTGATGTTGTGTGACTGAAAGACCCTCGTAGTTCCTGATACTCACGATGCAGGTTATACCTGGTGTGAGGTCAGGAATATGTGTGTGATTGTTGGGTTTAACTATCCAGCAACTTGCTTAAAAAAGTTTGTTTTGCTGACTCCACATGCAATAAAGGCAAGTGAAAAAAATATAAAAAAATAAAATATTACCCTTCCTCCGGATCAGAAAAAAATTGAATTAAAATCAGTTCTGATTAATCTAATCAGAATCAGTTTCTTTGCTCGTCTCGTCATTGAATTGCAATAAAAAAAATCGGATACAAAAGATGAAAAAAGAATCTGCACGAACTAATTGCAACACGTTTGCCAATCGAACAACTCTGAGCATTCGCAATTATGTTTTAGCATGGTCTTGCAAAAGTCATTGAGAAATGTGTGACATAGGCGGATTCGTCTCGATGAGTAAAGTAACAAAAGTAAAAGAAGCGATAGCTCAGCAATATCGAAATCAGTGGGGAGTGGTACGAAAGACCGAGAAAGCCGCAAGTTCAGAACTAGCTTCAAGGGCATCCACCTCCAACTTTTCTAAGTGTGTATTCAGTACTATCGCTTGCTTACATCGAAAACACACATCTTGAGGAACCTTGCAATTTTAAGCTTTCGGTAAGCTCATCCTTAAACCACGCTGATTTAATGTGATACTGTAATACTATGGCATCTGATATACAGGATGACCTAGTTCAGATGTCAAGCTTGCATGGAACTGTAAAATGTTGAAGATATGTTCAAGAAATTAATTATTATTATTACTTTTATCTGAAATATATCCCACAATAAACTAGCGTGGTGGTGTAAGATCTAACCCCTCTCATTATACTTGTTCCCAGCAGTGGGGCATTTATTTATTGGGGTTGACTAATGACAATAATAATTTATTGTCAACTGTTATTTTCGAGAGGTAGAGCCACGCTGTAGACAATTACGTCTACAGCACCAATGGGCCGGCTCTACCGGTTTGATACCACTGTCTCACAGAAAACCGACGTAAAGTGGCAGCTTGCTGTCGCGTTTCGATCGGTGAGTGAGATTTCCGATGGCCCAATTCCCCACTTCCCTTTCCCGATCCCTATTTTCCTCCGTTTAGGTTGACAACGCATCCAAGTCTTTTTTTGTGTCTAAGGTGTCTATGGGCGGTGGAGATCACGTACCATCAGGTGACCGATCTGTTCGTTTGCCAGTCACTGATATAAGAAAAAACAAGTAATGAACCCTATAATATTACACTGGAATAAGGTCAGATGGAATAAAATGAATATGTATTGATATTGTATTGATATTTATGTAGGTTGTGATTATAGGTATAATATATAAATGAATGCAAATGAAAATCCTTACAGATAAAGCTAATACAGACAGATAAATAGCTAGCGCAAAAGTATTTTTTCCATATTCCTGTAATGGATTGCCTACATTTATCTGTGTCGGAGTTAGAAACTCAATGTCCATACTCAAGTACGTTCACGTAATGTTCAAACTTTATTAACATTGGGACCACTTATTGAATAACCAAGCACCCAGCACTCGGGGCAAAAAATCGTAATTATTTTCCCACAGGCCATTCATTGCGCCGTGTTTGCTGACAGGTGATGAACGTGTGTGTTTTGTGCGCGCAATGGAACATTAAATGATTGTTTGTTGGAAAAATATTCTCACGCGAGATTCCCGAGGAGTCGAGACTCGAGGCTGTACCTTTCACTTTCGATGCACCGTGTCACGTACACATTTTTATGTCATACATTAAAATTACAAGGTTTGCCGACTTCACTACCTTTTCGTACAAAAATACGGTAAATCGAAAGTACCTAATATTAAACGTAACTGACAGTTGCGTAAAGGCCGCCATTTTGTTATGTAATGTGACGTCACGGCCATTTGAGCGTCGAACGTCGTGGGCGGTAGACGTATTGTATTTGGCATAATTTATTATGTGTTATCTAATATATTTACACCAGCTTGATATAAATCTTTTGCATGACGTAATTTATGAAAGTACGTAGGTAATTCATCACATGTTTAACGTAATTTGCATACTATAAACAGAATTGTTATTTATGAAAATAACTACACGGATTTCATATTAAATACAGCACAATTAAATATAATATCGGCAGAATAATATCAGTCTGAAGTAGTAAAATAAATTGATTAAAAAAACATCCAAGTGTGTCTTTGACCACATGTTTATGTAGTTGCGGCGGATGCTACTAAAATCTTATTTTCTACAAAACTAATCAAGACACTATATTTAAACCGATTTCCCTTGTAAATACAGTTTAACTTCTACCTTATTTTTTAAAAAAATTTGACGCCGTAGCTTAAAATAAGGTGACCAATTCACCAAATAGACCTAAATAGAGAAACAATTCAGAAGATCGTTATGATTTTTTGAGTGATTATAATCAAAATATATTTCTTGAGACACTTTAATTCAAAACTCTATTAAGACAGTTTCCATAATGAATAGTTCATTAGTAACAGATTACAATTTAAACTCTTTGAAGTAGGTCGGTAATATTAAACAAAAGGAAATTTAAAACGACATTACAATTAAAATGAATGGTTTTGTAAACGATTTGAAGGAGCCTAATACCTAGGTAGGCTAATAATTCTTGCTTAATGACTACAATTTACATAATTTTACGCCTAATCGCCAGAGGTTCGAAGTTTTGCCGATGAAATTAAAAAGTTGGATTTTACAAGGCATTTAATCCAGTAAGTCTGTCATGCAAAGTGATTTTAACTAATGTTGTAAATTGGGAATATTGTTTTACCCACCTGCCCGCTAAAGAGGGTATGTTTTTATAGATACTTGTCGAATACATAGGTAGGTACATGTTCAAATGACATGTTTATTTTACTGTCTTAATAAGTACGACAAACGTTCGTCGCCTCTTTGCTCTAATAGGTATGAGCTGTAAAAAGGGAGGTCTTGGGTTCGATTTCCAGGTCGAGTGTAGTGTTTTTCTAACACTATTTTTCCCGGGACTTGATCTTCCAGGTGGGGGGTAAAGTCAGGAAGTCTATTCGGTCATAAAAACTAAAGCAAATCCTTTCAGCATACATGCTTGAAAAAGTGCGTTGCGCCGACCCCACATTAAGGTGGAATAAGGCCAGTAGGGATTACAATCCGGTGCCATTTTCAATCCAGCCGGATCCGGACCGATTTCAGCTATTTGGTACCGCATACGGTAGATGTCAAATGACTCCGGACCCGCCGGATTACCGGATCCGAAAAACCGGATTGCAATCCCTAAAGGGCAGGTAGAAAGTAAGAATAAGTATGACAAACGTTATATAGAGGTAAAATAAAATATCCAGCCAGGAAGACTAATTATCTTTACGTGTTTTGTTTGTGGGCTTCTTTCTCTCCACTTAGGCTCAATTGCACCACTATTATTAACCTAGAGTTAGTCCTAACCGCAAGTTAAGTTACATGTCGTTCATACATTTTCTGTCAATTTAGCTTGCGGTTAGGACTAACTCTATGTTGATAATAGTGGTGCAATTGAGCCTTAGTCCATTAAAATTATAGCCATTATGCGTAACATAAACGCCAGCTTAATAATTATGATCAAATAATCTTAGTATCTCCACAGGCTTTTAGAAGTGTTGTGGATTTCAGCCGGTTATCTTTACGGAATACATTGGTACATCAAATTCAATTCACTGCACTCCAGAATTGTTTATAAAGGTGTCACAAATTTTAAAGTATATAAAATTAATTATATAAAGCACATAATAGTGTACTCAGATTGGGTATAGAAGATAAGTTATTGAAGAGATATAGATAAATAGGCATCAAAATGACTGTTTATTTTCATGAAAAGTTTACAAGTGTTCAATGACTGTTTCACTAACAAGAAATCTCATTAAAACGAAAAGCAATTCCCGTTGCGATATACCGGGGGCGTCGCAGCACAATGCCGGTTCAAAGGTGAATGATTTTTGACAAAGCTGACAATAGGTGTGAGAGAAAATGGTTTGTCACAATAGAACTCGGCCGACATAACTTCGTTTTATTGTGAACGCTTCCTTACGTGGAAAATCTAAATCTTTTGCAGTGTTAAAGACAATTTTATGTTTCCTTTTAGGTGTCTTTGGGTAATGGGAATTAACTTTAAGGTGTTTAGCAGAGTCAAGTGTTTATTTTTTATTTTACAAAGGACCTTCTCTCAATATCTCTATCATCTTCCTGAAATATTGATGTATTGTTTCTGAGAAGCTAAATATTACATAAACGTTCTCCCAAAGTAGGAACAGATGAATTAGTAAACCGAAACATCCACATGTTTTCGAGCTGATTTTCGTCCCAGATATGGTAGGGGACGAAGCAATTGCCATAACGTGTACAAATTCCAGACTCGGAGCTGATACTGAGAAGAAAAACCTAATCTCATTTTACCCGATAAGAGATTCGAACTGGAGACCTTAGGACGGTAGTCGTACCACGTTCATAATAAACTACGCCACCGAGGTAATTACTTAGTAATAGAAACTTGTATCATAAATTCTCATTTCCACGAAAAAAGGTCGTATACCTCAAAGGTCATCTCCCGTATAATTTTTGAGCCGCGTCCTCCCCATACATTTTAATGCGATGCGTCACGTAGGGCATTAGGGCGGCTTTAATTAGGGCCAGGTTTATGCCCTCGGGATTAGCCATTTGTTTTATATCTTGTACCTGGCCGTTCGGCCCCGATAGTTTGAATATAATTGCTATTTTACAAAAATTAAGTTGATTTTGCTCTTGAATACAGTTTGGGTAGAGAAAATGCAAGATTTTTTGAAAATTGAGATAAACCTGGTGGTAATTTCCACCTTAAAACAGTCTTTTAAAGTAGATATTCGCTGTAGAAAACACAACACGAATGGGCCGTCTTAGCCGGTTCTACCTCTACAATAGTGCCACAAAAACTGATATAAAAAATAGCAGCTAGCTGCACTGTTTTGTTTATTCTAACTTTAGACCTTTGATGTGCATTTACTGAGTGAAATAATAAGAGCAAAAGAGCCTATATCAATCCTTATATCTTTGCCGATTGTTCTGTTTTACTGTCGAAATGCTAATCGTATGCAATGAGCAGTCAAGCAACATCTATTCCGATTGTCGATTATCTAAAGATGATCGGACCTTGCAGAGCTCTCGAGACGTCTAGCTGTTACCGAATCCTAAACGGTCACTTGACTTCTGAATTTAGAGTGGGCTTTAAACGTCTTTGGGATTGCATCATTGCTTTGGAGATGCTAAGGTCGGTGGCTAGATTATAGTGTATGCCAAAATAAAGTTGTAACTAAGTTTCAATAGAGTTTAAAGGGACATAATGCCCTATTATATTAGAATTTAGAAACTACAAAACCATAATTTTAATTAAAATAGCAAACTCAAAGTAATTTTCGTTGAAAAGACTGCAAAGCCTTCGAAACGTCGGGAATAATAATTAAAACCTAATCGTGATAGAATCCGTAAGAATAGTTTTATTTCAATGTATAATATTCACGTAAACTTAAGAAATCAGTATGTAATTTAACAAAGCAAAATGTCTTAAACATACAATAAAATTGAATTTACTATTAAAAATCGGTCGGTCTGGAAATCTTAGGGGGAGGCCTATGTCCAGCAGTGGACGTCCTGTGGCTGATGATGATGATGATGATTATAAATACACCAATAATTAATTCTTCAAAGATTGAATCACCTATCCAGCAAAGATCAATAACCAAATTGATTACAACGGATAAAAGATAGATAATAATGTAGCAAAAATAATCCAAATGGATAAACAACCTCATTTATTAAGGATTAATACAAGATTGCGAGTTCATAGCATTTAATACTGAAGACAGCGGCTGATTGGCAGATATTACATGTCGAGTCGGATTTGCTCGTCTCCTTGATTAAACGCCACGCTTCGGATGGAGTACTACTGTTTAATTCATCTTGAGACGTCTTCATACGTTGGATAGACAGTGTGGTTATTATTTTTGTTTCGGATTATTTATGTCGTTTAAATAAAATTATTTTTACGGATTTTATCACGATTTGGTTTTAATTTTTATTCCCGACGTTTCGAAGGCTTTGCAGTCTTCGTGGTCACGGGTTAGACTGAGATGTCATTTGTCCAAGAATGTTAGTATTACAAAATCTACCTTCATTTTAGAATTATACAGATTTAAAAAAAAAAGTTAACCGTTTATGTTCCGATCTACGCAGTACGAGCTCACAGTGTCTTGAGGTCTGGCAGCTGGTCTTTTGGGTTCCGATGCCAGACCTCAAGACACTGTGAGCTCGTACTGCGTAGATCGGAACATAAACGGTTAACTTTTTTTTTTTTTTAAATCTGTATAATTCTAAAATGAAGGTAGATTTTGAAGAAGACCCTCTGTCTTGCGATTAAGTTGATGGTTGGTTGGGGTGATATAATATGCGTACATTCCTGTGTCTATTGATCTCTGTCTTGTCGCAAGCCCTCGATTTGCTTCGCTTTGACTGTGAAGAAGCAATTATTCAAGCATTCTGTACGTCACCGATAAACTTATTGTATGTTGATGGCCTCTGTCTTTTGGGACTGTTTTTCCCTTACCATGGTACCAACGGTTCTAGAGTAGGTAATCATTTTTTATTTTTGGCATTACCTGTTTATTTTAGATCTACATTCATCTCAAGGAAATATAATCAGGGCATGTAATTTTAATAGACTTCAAAATAAGCATTTTTCAATACGCCACATAATTCTTAAATGAATTTTACCCTGACAGTTCTTACTCGAAAAAATGAATAGTTTTTCGATAAAATCCATAACAGCTCATCCGTGTTATTGTCACCAGAGCTGAAAAATAGAAGCATTAATTCCCAAAACGATCGGAATCACTCAGTCTGGCGCCTCTGTGCTATATTATCTGTCAGAAATGCTGACGAGCTCACGAGCCCGTCGCGTCGCGCCGCGCCGGTGTTTACGGCCTGCCATAAAAACTCTTGATTCATTGATTTCTAACCCACTAACTTTATTACACAATAGAACGGACCTTTTGTATTATAAACTTATGTCGATGGCAGTTGAACTGGGCAGACATTTATCAAAAAGCCTACTTATAATCGTAAATATTTAATCATAACTTAACTGAAGAATGATTTTAACCGCCAAGGCGACAGCCGCAAGTATGAAAACAAACGCAAGGATTTGCATCTCAGCCTTTTTCTTGTGTTCATTATATCATTGTTTTAATTGTAAAGAAAACATCCTCAGGGAACTTAGATAGCTAGTTTACTTGTGAAAATTCTCTACAAAAATATTGAAGATGTTGTGAACTCAATCAACCCAAATTAGCACAATCCTGATTCAACATCCCTCATCAGCAGTGGACGTCCTATGCCCGATGATGATGATGATAAATATTAATTTAGACTGAATTTGTAAAGTGTTAAAAGCTAGTATCTTGGAATACAACATTTAGTAGATATTATTAGATCGACGAGCTTTTACAGCAACCGACTTTACGCGTACTTTAAAGTAGTTTTAAAATACAACTTTTACTACTCGCTTGTGTAATTATTAGTTGCATAAGTAGCACTTAGCAAATACTCTACAACTACTAATAAAGGTGTTGTTTCATACAGAAAGCAGCAGAAGAGTCAGTTGGAGTGATTGTCACCAACATAGACAACTGTTCTGGTAGGGTTCGCCTTCCTAGTTAGGTACGCTTCCACTTCGCTCGGTCGCCCCGGCCCGGAGCATCCTCCATGGTGAGACCATTGGCTCTCATATCCTCCTCCAGAACGTCCGGCCAGCGCTTTTTGGGCCGTCCACGGGAACGCACCCCTGGCACAATCCGGGCCTGAAAGGCAATCTATATTTTAGAAAAACATTGTAATAATAATTTTTACATAACTGACATACAATCATTCTAAAATTATATGATGATAACACATTTATTAGTGTAATTCTCGTTTTTATATTTCTGGCTTAGAAGTAAATTGTGGACAAAGCTTCGTATATCATGGTCAACTTAAATAAGGTTGTTTATCGTCATTGAAGTTTCTTTCGTCCCTTACATGTGAAAGGATCAAACCGCAATTGGATGTATAGAAGTACCCACTATCCCTTTCGAATTATATACCTTAATTCAATCTAATGTATTTCAACGTGAACTAACCAAAGCTTATATATTCAGACCCAATTCCAGATAACATAATCTCTTCGAACCTAAAATAACTTTGACCAAGGTATTCCAAGTAAGCTAAACGAAACCTTGGTGCGTCCATCATAAATAAATAGAGATTATGCAAACCCTTGAATGTAACTTTAAAATGTACAGTTTGTAGTTTGATTTTGAAGCGTACTATATCCAGATATCTAGTTTCTCAAATAGCTTCTCCCTTTCAAAATTATTTTTTATATCTTAGGGCGACTTGACTTTGAATTAATATAACTAATGTAATTAGTTCCAAACACGATTTAACTTACATGTCAAACGTACACTGAAATCGAGATTTAAGGTAAACCGATATTTAAGATAAATCGAGATTTATGTAAGTGGTGCCAGTTGCTTAACTCTACACATTGGCAACCAAGTCATTATTCTTTTGGTACCTCAACTGTCTGTCAGGTGACGTGTCGTAATGTCAGGTTAGGATTGCAGTAAATTTTTTAACACAATTTGCCTGGGACTTAATCCGAGGTTGACGTCAGGCATCCGGTCGTAAAAGCTAAGTCAAATGCTTTCTACAACATGCTTGAAAAAGTGTATTACGACAATTCCGCATTAAGGTGGTGTAAGGGCAGTTGTAAAGAAATTTAGTTTCCAACACTTTACAAAAATACTGATTCCAACGACTGCCTGCGACACAAAGTTGATGATCCGCTATTTTCACGCTTACACATCCATCGTGGATCGATTGTCATGTGTTCAACGTGAGTACCGTCACGTTCGTGAGTGTGACGGATGTATCGTGTAACTAGACAAGGCCGCTGAAGAGTGACACGAAACTATGGTTACTAGGACAGTGGTTACGTTTGGGTGATAACCTTAAACGCGTCTCTTGCACTTGTTTTTCTCAACAAAACAATATTTTTGTTTGGACACACATTGTCTCCAGCTCATGGAATTAATTAAAATAGACCATAGCCAAAATGTGCAGCGAAACATTGTTTGTTTAGGTGTTTTAGTGCAGGGGCTCTCCTCGCTTATCCTCGAATACTGAAACGCTCCTCAACTATAACGACTGCATTGTTTTGCGCCATACAACTTTGACAGATAATGACTCAAAAGACGTACCACGAATTTAATTGTTTAAGTTACGTTTCGGTATTTGAATAACAAAACTTGTTTCTATGTCTAATATTAACGACAAAGTGATATTGGGTTTTTTTATTCAGTATCAGACTGGAGTATGTAATTTGTGCCCCAAATGGCATAGACTCACATCTGGAAATAAGCTGGGTATTCTAACTTTCGGGTGTGAGCTTACGTTAGGTCTACACGTCCTCATATAGATGTACTTTGATACATGAATTTCGCGGACCATTTAAGTCTACATAACTAGCTGTACAACACAGCTTTATAAACATAAAAAAATTACATCAAAAACATGCGTGATACTTTATCCACCGTCGGCAAAATGAACTGACAAACGATTTTAATAAAAGGAAAATATTGCGGTTGATAGCTGTCAACATTCCAAAACCACTTAGCTAAATTGCACCCTGTATTCTAATCATAAAGTTCAAAATCCGATGTAACAAATAGTTGTATGTTATAAAATTTGACGATCCTGAATTTCTGTACGTCAAAATTGTACGTGTATCCTAAATACTGAGCTAGAACATGGGCTAAATTTGGGCTAAACGTTTTATGTCGAAAACTTTTTGTTATAATTAAAATTATAACAAATTTAGAGAAGCGTAATGCGTTAACTAAACCAGAATAATGTCTATGCAGTAAACAATATTTCTATCATAGTGTTTTTACCAGAATGTATACGGGCTGTGGTCCGCAAGGGCCTAGTTTTGATTCCCAGGTCGGGTGAAGCGAATTTTCTAATTTAATTTACCCGAGAATGGGTTTTTCAGAGGGGGTTGACGTCAGGCAGACAGCCGGTCGTAAAAACTAAGCCAAATCCTTTCTGCAACATGTTTGAAAAAGTATGTTGCACCGAACCTACATTAAGGTGGGATAAGGGCAGTTAGCCCCCTCTCATTAGTAGAGAACGCCTGTGCCAAGTAGTGGGACAGTAATATTACAGTGCTGATATTATTAAGGGCAGGGTAGAAAGAAAGAAGTGTTTTTACTAGAATATATGCTAAGTATAAATAAGTATTGACTGATTTAAGACTGCCTCGGTGGCGTAGTTGTGTTTCGGTATGACTACCGTTCTGAGGTCTCGGGTTCGATCCCCGGGTCGGGCAAAGTGATATTGGATTTTTCCATATTAGCTCGGAGTCTGGAATTTGTGCCCGATATGGCGATAGGCGCGCCCCCTATCACATCTGGGACCGAACTAAGCTCGGCGAAATGTGGGTGTTCTAGTTCGCTAGTACGTCTCTGCCTACCCCTTCGGGGATACAGGCGTGAGCTTATGTATGTATGTATGTATGTATATGCTAAGTAGACAAAACATGCAAATATCAACGACCAATGTTTAACCTCTAAAATTGAACTGAATCGGTCAATTCGTTCAAAATTGCACCAACCTACCATTGATTTATAATATATAAAACTATGAACTCTTTACTATATTACCTCAAAGCCTTCCGTAGAAAAACACGCCCCGATCGCCGATTACATCAATTTAATCAGTTTTAATCCTCTTTTAATCGATTACAAAGATTTGGAAACTTAATCGATGGACGGCGAGCCTTTTCCGTACTAACATAATCTGCATGAAAACCCGGTTTGGGGACTATTTGGGATTATATGGTTGTGGAATTTAAATTAATAATAATGTAATATTACAATATACCGGGTGTTTCATAAAGTTGGTACCAATATCAATTCCACATACCGGGAGATCGATTTAAACCGTAATGGTAAAGTTAAAAATAAAAATTGAACTTTTTGCTAAGTTATTAATGGAAATATTAGTCGCAATAAGCATAGGAATGGCTTTGTGTATGCTAAAAAGAATTAATTACCCCATAGGTAATTTGCAAATGTACTGCAGCTGACCCAATAAGCCTAAAATAAGTTCTCATTATACAAAACTTTGAGCCTTACGAAATTTTAACGCTAGATTATTAGCCATCCCCTCTTTAACTATAGTTATTGGGTCCTACTTAAAACAGCATTTTTAGCTGAGCAAATGGTTAAGAATAACCTGTCACTTTTTTCCTTGCGTTACATTGTTTTTATAAATGAAAGGGACAACCTATGGTATAAAGATAAGCAGCGCTTAAATATTTTTATAAGTAAGGGGCATTATATTATATCTATTGGGTCTTACTTATAAAAACAGTTTAACTGAGCAAATGGTAAAGAATAGCCTGTCCCTTTTATTTTCAAACGATGTGACACAAGGAAAAAAGTGACAGCCTATTCTTAGCCATTTGCTGTTTTTATAAGTAAGGCCCAATAGATACCAACTTTATGAAACATCCCGTATAAAATAAATGTACTAATGTTTTAAAATATGCTTATATCATAGGTTTCGATGTACTCATCTATAGACTCAAATCTGTATTTGATAAGGATAGGCAGGGGCGAACTAGAACACCTACATTTCGCCGAGCTCATTCCCTTCCGAGATGCGATAGGGGCGCGACCCTATCGCCATCATCATAATCAGCCACAGCACGTCCACTGCTGAACATAGGCCTCCCCCAAAGATTTCCAGATCGAGCACCAATTCCAGATTCAAAACTGAATAGAAAAACTCAATATCAATTTGGCCCACGCCCGGATCGAACTAGAAACGTTTATTTAAAGGACCACCGGAGCACAAAAATAACAACGATAAACTACAAAACCATTTACTAAAATAGCAAATACCAGTATCATTCAAAGGATACAAAAATTCACGCGTCTATCCGTATGTAATGTCGATTACCGCCATCGTTTGTGAATCAAGCGCGAACTGTTTTTCTATCCCGTTGTTTCCTTATGGAAATCCGGGACGGGTCCGGACTCCGGCGCCATGTCCAATAATATTCCAACTAAGCTTCCTCCTACCTGCGGGATTTATCTTTTATCTTTCGGGTTCACTTTTGACCGTTTACGTCGGAATTCAATCAATTCCCGCAGGATATTGGCGTATTATAAGCACACGTTATTGCTTTGTCATTGAAAAAGGAATGTCTGGACTTGAGGGAGAAATTGAAATCCATTTCGATATTGTCATAATAATACTGCGATTTCCAAAGAAATGATTTTAGTAGCAAAAGATATCACTAGGAATCTAATGATATCCTTTAAAGTAGCTTCTTTGTACTGTACCACTATTGAAGTTGTTAGTTTCGCCAATATGATGTTCCAATTGATATAGTTACTTCTATCTATATATATTAATCTTTAATGATTATATACTTCTATATTCTTATTGAATAATATTAGTCCTTTTGCAAAAAATCTTAGTTTTTTAGGATTAATAAACGCTTACCGAACTATTATTCTACTATTAACTATTATTATTATATTATTATTTACCGAACTGTTGGAAGCAGCCTACATCCAACGAACTTCTGGATTTGGGGGAGGCCTTATGTTCAGCTATGGACGTCCTGTGACTGATTATGATGAAACACAAAGCCATCAGTTGACCCGTTTGCTACTTTATTTATATACTGATTTCTTAAGTTTACGCGAAATAAATTATATTGAAATAAACTAAAAATAATCTAAATTGTCTGACCCGTGACAACGAAGACTGCAAAGCCTTCGAAACGTCGGGAATAAAAATTAGAAACCTAATCGTGATAGAATCCGTAAAAATAATTTTATTTCAATACTTTATTTATGTCACAAACAATCTTGATTGATTCGAAACACTCTTCAATTGAAGTTCTAAACACTCTATTACAAATCGTAGCGATTCCTTCGTTCTGGAAGCGGTTGTTTTATTTATCCTAACAACAAACACAATTGCTCGAACGCTAGCTATTGGCACAGGTGATGCGAGCGCGATAGATAACATTTTATACAAGCACAAAGGAAAATAAAGACGCTATGAAGGAAATAACGCAAAAGCTACCAGATATCTTGATGTACGCACAAAGGACGCGGCGAAAAAATTGGGAATATATGTATGAACGTGTTTTATTGCAGGGATTTTTATTTATTTATATGTGGAGGACGTTTTTGTTGTTTGTTTATGAATACAGGCCAATTCAGAGTATATTTAGAAAAAATACGTGTGTGGGTTTAGGCAATTAAAATCTATGGTAATTCCGTTGCCATATACATTGGCATTGCTATAATCAAATACATAGTATTCAAAGCCAAGGCTTACAGCGATTCAACTGAACTAGATCAATGTAGTTTTTTAGTTTATATCCACATCATCAACATTCATCATCATATATTGGCAGTTTTTTTTTAATTAAGAGTATGATATTTCTATGTTAAGAGCCAAATCATTGCATCACTATTAAACTAAGTGTAAAGTAAAAAAATAATAATTAAGATTAAGACTGGTAGAAACTAACACATCAAATTGAAATTGACTTTCATGCTGTTATGCAACTAATTTGACCAGCTGATTAGATTATCAGATATCATTAGGTAATGATGATAATAATATTATTATCGACTCTAAGCCTGTATTACATATCCGAACCCATTTATAGACAATCGACATTACATCAACGACGACGGCCTTAAGCGACTTGATCAATAACTTAATAATCATATATAATCATATTAATATAAACCCAGATAAAATCTCAACATTTCTAATTTTATATCCACAAGAAACTCCGACACACATTATGGATACCTACCGGGTCAATGTTTAATTACAACAAACAATCCCAACAATTAATTCTTTGCACATTTTAACAAACATTTCATCCCTCGTTTTATTAAAACATGGGACTTTGGTTCTGAACACTTGGAATGTAAATGTACGGTGGGAGTAGAAAGTGGTTTCAACAAACGTTACGGTTTATAAACATTCGTTAATTGGATGTTTGTGATAGACTTGGTAT
The DNA here is from genome assembly GCA_036417725.1 of Clanis bilineata. Lineage (NCBI taxonomy): Eukaryota > Metazoa > Arthropoda > Insecta > Lepidoptera > Sphingidae > Clanis > Clanis bilineata. The sequence continues at coordinate 13,785,033 of CM071154.1, read as the reverse complement.
TGAAGACTAAGCGATTACTATCGCAGTCAAAGAATCCATACTCGTATAAATGCCAACATAATTCTGTCTCTCTGTTATGTTACGTATTTACAATAAAACCACTGAACTGATTATAAAATTTGGTCGAAGAAAGCGTCAAGTTGAGGAAATAACGTAGACTATGTTTTGTTTTAAAAAACCTTGACAGGAACGATATAGGGGATGAATGATGTACAGAAGTGTCTAAATAATTTTTATCCTCAAAACATTTCGCCGTTTTAAAAGCACTAATTTCGGAAAAACCATCCATGCGGGCGGAGCTGTGAGCAAAACCTAGTGTGGAGTAAAATTCAAGAAAATATCGTCTTGTCTTAAAATGTATAGGTACAGGAATTACTGTGTTACTTTACAATGTTCGTTATAGTGGTCCAACATTTTCTAAGGCTCCTAATATTAATAACGAACTCAGTAATTCAAGAAGTTCATCATATTCGGTTGTATACGTGCTTGTACACCCTCTCATTTATAAAATAGATTATATTATGAAATGCCTAAATATATTGTCAACCTTGAAGGAATAGACACATTACAAAGATATGAACCGAGCATGATTACTAAGAAATTTAAATTCATTATATAAAATGTTATGTCCTACGATATTAACTTAAAACACTTACACAATACAGTAAAGATAATCCCGAACTCTCAAAATAAATATATTAGATAAAGTCAAAACACATCTTAAACTCCAGAATGTATATTTAAAGAGAATAATCGTTAAAATTACACGGATATAGCTAGATTGCTCTCGGCATACAAAATTGTTCTGTAATCGAAACTTTGGTCGATAACAACTTTGCGTTTTCAAGCCTCTCAATACTGAGGAACTTTCCACATTACGATTATGGTGTTAGACTTGACTGAAGTGCGGGCGTACGCACGACGGTGAACTTATTCCGGCTCCGAATTATGTTAACGTTACCTTAGTGGATAAAATCAAAGGATTCTGCTAACTCTACAGAATAAATAACAAGTTCTCAAGCCTGTTTTGGAAGTCGAAAATTATATTGATATTTTCAAAATCAATAGCTCTCTGTGCTAACTTTACCGAATGAATTTACTACCTGATTTTCGGTATTACTTTTGAGTTAGATTCATTTTAGTTATCATCAGATTATTACCTTATTTGTATGACTTTTATTGGTTACTTTAGAGAAACATTGAAATGGAAAAATACAAAAATCGCTCTAACTGCAAGGCCATATATAAAACGAACCCAATTTTTTACTATTTTATTTATTAAATATGTAATAATTCAAAACAGTTTAAAGGCAGCGTTTTATGGTAAGAATTAGGATTAATTATTATTTTCTTACGGCATGTTAATGTATTCTTTCTCGTTTCAGAAAATGAAGTTCTTGTGGTGCTGTCTCGTAGCAGTGTTATTGAGGGCATCAGAAGGTGCAGTCGATGTGGAAAAAACCGTCCAACAAGTACAAAGTATATTGAAAGCAAACCTACAACTACCGAGACTTTCAAGAGATGAAATCATTCAGTTAATGAACGATATCAAAGCTGAAGATGCTAAAAGTATAACTTCAAGACAATCGACAGAAGATAGCAGAGAAGTGAAAACCACAACTCCTTTAAGCACGGTTGAAAATGAAATAACTCCTATCACCCAAATACCTAATTCTTCAGAAAATTCTGTGCCAGATGAAAACCAAATAGATGTAGCCTCTATACCACCGAATTCCTTCGAAGTTACTACAAGAAAGACTGAATCTACATTAATGGTTGTGTTGCCATACACACCACGTGATGGATCATCATTACAAGAGCTATATACACGACCACCTCGAGTTGAAGTTGTGCCAGTAGAAGCGACACAAAAACCTGTTAAAACAGTAAAATCAAATGTTAAACTTCAAGAAACCTTGATAGACAACGCAAAGCTTGCAAATCAGAAAAAAGATAATTTCCCTGCTGAACTACAAGCATTTTTGGATGCTCATGGTTTGAAAGGAACGCCTGGACAAGATCATTTTCTTTTACCACTTGAGGGTTTTAAACCTCTGCCACCCGCAAGAATTGTCGATGGAAACGTTGAGCTGCCAGAAAATATACTGCTTACTTACGATTTAATCTCTCCTGATGATCTTAAAGCAAGTAACGAGAAAATTCAAGCCATATCTCCCAACAACTTTTTATATGAACCATTGCGACCAGATCTGCCTTTTGAGCTAGAAACATCATCTTCAGAAATTAAGGAAACGAGTTACCCATATGACATGCCAAAAACTAGGAAAGCGAAATCGACGAACACAGCTCCGGTTTACGATCCATCCGATTATGATTCTGTTAAAGTTATACCTTTGAACAAAGGTGTAAGTCCGTTAGATGATGTACGAGCTATTGCAGAGAATGACCAAAGCAAGAGACAGGCAAATACAACGATAACAACTACACAAGCCCCGACGACTACTGAAGAAGCGAAGAATGCTCAGACAGATGTATCCCAAGATTCAGCATCAGCTGACACAGATTCTGGGGCTTCTATTGCTGATCTAGAAGATTCTTTCGGTGGAGCGGCACCGGCGAAACCAGGAGACTCAGAACTACCGCCGCCTAGAAAAAACGGTTTTTACTGGATGCTTGATTGGAACAGTTTTCTGGAAGTTGGTGACGGTGATACAAAAGTGAACATTCGCTTCGAGCCGAAATTAGGTGATCCACAAATGTTCTTGCCGGTTACCGTACCGTGAAAATTGGGTGGATATGACATAATACTTACCAGTTCTAGTCTTGAGGTTAGTTTAGTGGTAGAAGGGAAATAATGCCTTTTCATTTGATTGAAAGTGGTAAGAAAGGATTTTAGAAGATGGATGCTGACAGAAACATTTCAGCTTCAACAAGTGCTTTCTTTTGTCCTAGCTAACTTAATCATTAATTTATACAATACTCTTATAAAACTCGATTTGTTTAATATAATATTTACTTCAAGTATCTAGAAAGCAGATATGACATTGATCACGAACGATTGGAAATATTTATGAACCTTTATTGAAAATAGAGACTGCAAATTTTGATTAAACATATCGAAATATTTGTGTTTCATTTGCCTTGGATAAACTTTGATCAGACTTATAATAACTACGAGGGAATGACAAATTTCAATATTAATTTGAAGTCTTCAGACATTTATTTTAAGAAACCATTGCGAAATTATCACGACGCAAGAATAATAAATGACAAATCTTAAATGCGAGTAGTGTGACAAAAATTTCAAGTATTTTAAAAACTCATCGTTTAGATAGATTGGTTGAGCGAAATTAATGATTTTTTAATAAAAGATTTATGTCTTTAATGATGTATCTATGTACATACTCTAAGGTTCTTAGTAAAATTATCTTTAAACAGCTGTCACAGTATAGACATAGTCTGATCAACTACTTTATTCTATGTAGTTGAGTTATTAACCTAAGTATGTAGTATAATCAAGTTTCCTGTCAAATTACCTAAAATAAATTCGACAGGTATTATTCAACAGTATTCTTTATTGCGCATCATGATTTCGATAATAAAGACGCGTTACGTGTCCATTACATCAACACCGGTTTGTGTGTCACTGATGAACGCGGTGAAATGGGACAGTGGAATGTCGCTCGATGATCGCTTGCGTTACGTCGCAAAAGTGAGAGCGCTGTACTGGCTATTTAAGGTACGTTCACACACAACGTCACGTATTTGCAAGCACTTTTTACTTATACTACTTCAATTCTATAACACACAATTTTCCTATTACCATTTTGTTTGCGATCTACCAAAATTATATATATCTACCTCGGTGGCGTAGTTGTATTTCGGTACGGCTACCATCCTGAGGTATCGGGTTCGATCCCGGGTCGGGAAAACTGAAATTGTTTTTTTTTTCAATTCAGTATTCAGTCTGGAATTTGTGACCGATATGGCAATAGGCTCGCTCCCAATCACATCTGGAAGGTACTAAGCTCGGCGAAATTTGGGTGTTCTAGTTCGCTAGTGCGCCTCTACCTACCCTTCGGGGATACAGGCGTAATCTTATATTATCCTATGTTTATATTTCCATACTTAAGGCACTGCTACCACACGCGTAAGTAAGCTTGCCAAACTATACACCACAACGTGCTTAACATCATTCAAAACGATGACGTCACAACCTCCCAAACAAAATCACAGCAATTCGTTGTTAGAAGCAGCTGTTCCGACAAACTGTTCACAGACGTGTTATTCCAAACCGTATTTCACGTTCGCAACTATGTGCCTGTACCATAACCACTATTAGGGGTTCTCGAAGAAACTTGGTGATGATTGATGAGACTGGCACGAGACATGACGTCAAAATCGAAATAATAATGCTTACATGATGGTTAACGAGCAGATGGGGTCACCTGATGGTAAGTGAGCTCTACCGCCCATATCTATGGGTATCTACCCAAGACACAAATGTATCATGGATGTGTACTAACCGAAAATGTTGGGAATAGGGATTGGGAAATGGAGGGGGAATTGGGGCACCGGAAATCTCACTCGCCGAGCGAGTCGCCACTTAACGTCGATTGTGAGAGTGTGGTATCAAATCGGTCGAATTCCCTCATTCGTGCTGTAGATATTACATCTACAGCGAGGCTGTACCACTCAAAGCTAGCTAGACCTGGAATTTGAACTCAATATCTCATGGTTCCTGATCTAGTAGTTTGCGGTGTCTATATCTACTACTCCTAGTCCATCTCAAATATAATCACAAGTTTAAAAACTTAACTGACCGACTCCAGCTTGATCCGATCGTGACCAAATTTATATGGGACCATCCTTGAAATAAGCTTTGAACACAAAAATAATTTGAAAATCGGTTCAAATTTGGCGGTAATATCGCGTTACATACATAAAAAAATACAGACGAATTGAGAACCTTCTCCTATTTGGGAGTCGGTCGAAAGACCCTGCCTGATAACCCTACACACAAGTTTTTAAAACCGTAGCTGTCTGGGCATTTTAAAATGCGAGAATAAAACTCTTTAAGTGTTAATTTCGAGTACACTCTTTCCAAGAGTAGTGGTAGCTGGTAACAAGTTCACAAGCTAATCAGATAGGGCAACGTCTCCGTGGTATCTATCGGAAGTTGAGCCCGTCACGTTGTAATCAAAGTTTTGGAACTGTTGTCACGCCATCTTGCGTCAGCCCTTCAACCTAGAGCAGCAATTAATGGGATTTTACACTTTACGTGTAGATATAGATTGATAAACTGAATATTGTTTATATGGTAGAGCCATGCTGTTGGCAGTAAGATCTACACCACCAATGGGCCGGCTCGACTGGTTTGATACCACAGTCTCACACAAAAACGAAACCGCGTTTCGTTCGGTGAGTGAGATTTCCGGTGGCCCATTTCCTCCCTCCCTTTCCTAATCTCTTTTCCTTCTCCTTCCATTAACTCCTTTTAGGTTGGCAACGCACCCATGATTCTTTTTGTGTATTGGATCTCTATGGGCGGTGGAGATCACTTATCATAAGGTGACCCACCTGCTCGTTTGTCAGTCTCTATCATAAAAAAAAATTTAGTACAGTGCAAGCCCCCTATCCAAAATAAAAATTGGGTGCAATCGCTTATTCATATGAGATCATACGGCATTCCGCATACCCAGTAAATTTAGATCAGTGTTATTTAATACAAAGTTCTGAATATACTCCTAGAGACAGTTATAACTTTCTAACTTTGTCAAATATAAAAAAGTGTAGTCATATTTGGCTAAGTTTACTTACTTCACATTAGAAGGAAACGTTTAAATAGAAAGACGGACTTTAGCTCGGGATGATGAAAGACAGAGAGAAGTAAAGGAGAAGCTTATCGCCGTATGAATTACAAATTCCACATTCTGAGCTGACGAGAATAGATTCAATATCACCTGGTAAAAAAAGTTAAGACCTCAGGATGATAATCCTATCGCGTTCTGCGTTACAACTAAACCACAAGTCACTCCAAACATCACAAATTAAATGCTACCTGCACACTAAAAAATAATATTATCTCATGTAACATGTGTGGTGCAATAAAAATAAACCTACAACCGGCAATAAAGCTGCAAACGATGTTATGACGTCATTTCCGTTGAGTATGTCTCGTAAAGAAGGACGTTAGAGCATCCATCATGTGAGAACTTCCGTGGCAACATCGCAATTAGAGTATTACACTTACGTTGAAGTTGGTTAAGTTGAAGACATTACAGTGTTATAAACTGTAATCGATTTGTAGTGTATTGTTATTGTATGAAAATGTTTCGATATAAATGATAGCTTGTGGCGGCGTCATGTGCCGGGTCGATCACTTCCCTGCAACATGGTTGACGAGGTCGATGGCTGGCACATGCGTCATACTCATGAACGGGTGCTGCTTGTGGAGACTGATCTGCCTGGACTCTTTTGCTTGTTTGTTTCAGCTCAACTTGCCGTGGCTATGGGGGTCACTCAATGTATCTCGTATGTTACTTTGTCCTACATCCAATAATATATATTATCATGGTTTAGCTGCTCTAATTTATGGTCTTTCTGTATCTGGTGCTGTACTGTATTAGGGCTATATGTATCTTGTATGTTACTTTGTCCTACATCCAATAATATCTATCGTGATCATGGTTTAGCTGCTCTAATTTCAGGTCTTTCTGTATCTGGTGCTGTAGTGTATTTGTAACTGACTGTAAATTGGTGTTAAAAAGAGCATCGTCAGAGTTTCTTGTCCGTTCTTCTCTGGCGAAACAGCCTTCCGAACAGGCGGTAGAGTTAAAATTTGACTGAATCGAAATGATGTTTGAACATTTTATGGATTCAATAAATATTTTGATTTGATTTCATAGACTTTTTTAGTCTAGTAGAGTCACACACTGTAGACATTTGCGTTATAAGGTTGGGTCGTCCGCTATGATACCTCTCACCGAAAACCGACGTAAATTAGCAGCTTATGATTTTTTATAACAATTCTTGTGACCCAAATCCCCCTTCCCCTATTTAATCCTTATTCCCTTCTTCATTTATTATTTAAGGGTTTGCATTGTGGGCGGTGAGGTAATTAACTATCAGTAGCCCGAGCACGAAAAACTAATGTAAATGTAAATGTATTCGAGTTCGCTGCGCACTGATGACGTTTGGTTAATATTTCATACAAATTTCGTAGACGCGCATCGAGTTCGAATACATTTACGGTTTTCAGAAATTTTCCTGCTCAGGCTGCAGGTGACTCTATACAGAATGAGCCGTTTTTTTTTCATAACACGGTAGTTGGTATAATAATATACTATCGATAGTACATAAAGTATAAATAATCTAATATTTGGTAATTATTCATAACTTATATCTAAAATATGATTTATTAATAGAAAAGGTCACCTGACCTCGAGACTCGAATCTGCGGCTTAATATTGATTGGCCCTGATTAACCACTCTCAATTTCCACCTAATATGGGTAGTTACTTATCAAATAAAAACTAAAGTCATAAACGTCCCGACAAAAGTACTCTGGCATCCTATAAAAATAATCTCAGACCTAATTTCCTTCTAGATAAAAACAACACCGAGCTTACCTCGCACAAAAACTCATAAGGTTTGTAATTTATCTCCCAAACTTTTGGGAGCCTAGATAGCACAGACAAAAAAGGTACAAAGAAATAATGCCGGGGTGGTTACTCAAGAGCACTCCGAGTTGAAAAGAGCGGTCGGATTCTAGTTTCAAAGTCAATTGACCGTTGGTTTGAGTTGAAGAGGCCCTTAACCACGCCACGCGTCAACCCTTACTGAGAGCTTGGTGTGAAACTGCGCATGTTTGACCTCAGGGTTGATAATGAGTTTTTGTGATTAGTAAAATGATGTACTACCTCGGTAGCGTGGTTATATTTCGGTACGACTACAGTCCTGAGGTCTCGGGTTCGATCCCCAGGTCGGGCAAAGTGATATTGGATTTTTCCATATCAGCCCGGCGTCTGAAATTTGTGCCCGATATGGCGATAGGTTCGTCTCCTATCACATCTGGGACGGAACTAAGCTCGGCGAAATGTGGGTGTTCCTAGTTCGCTAGGGCGCCTCTGCCTACCCCTTCAGGGATACAGGCGCGAGCTTATGTGTATGTTTTGTATAATGATGTAGTTTTCTATATTTAATAAAGTATTTAATGTTAAAATGCTACGGTGATATTCAATTTGCAGTGACTACTGTGCTTCTCACCATAAGAATCAGTCACAAAGAAATTCCCACTCCATAGTCATGGATGGGAGGATACTGATCCAGACTGTATGATGTAGTTAAAACACGTATTTATAATAAAATTAACTGCATACAACAGCATCTGAACAGCACGTATAGTCCATCTACCAACAGCCTTAGAACCTCTAGCAAGTGGAAATCCTTAGAAGCAGTGAGCATTTATACCATGAATACAATATTATTAATCCTTAGAAACGAAAAAAACAGATGAGACCAGATTCACTAAGATCTAACTAGTCTCAGATACAATAATTTGACTATATTTTCCTATAACCAGAAGCAAGCGGTCCAGAAGATAATACCTTTATATAATAATACTAGCTGACCCGCGCAACTTCGTCTGCGTTTGGGAGAGAGGGTTGAAAGAGTGAGTCGTAGGCACCTATAATCCAATAGTTCTAAAGGAGGTAATGGGATGATCTACTTCGGTTCGGTTTCGTCACTCACCCCGTCCGTCATCCCGTCAATCATCCCGTTCATCACGGTGTCGGTTACCCCGTCAGTCACCCCGTCGGTCACCCCGACGGTCACCCCGTCTGTCACCCCGTCTGTCACCCGTCTGTCACCCCGTCTGTCACCTCGTCTTTCACCCGTTTGTCACTCCGTCTGTCACCCCGTTTGTCATCCCGTCTGTCACCCCGTCTATCACCAGTATGTCAGCCGTCTGTCACCCCATCTGTCACCCCGTATGTCACCCGTCTGTTACCCCGCGTGTCACCCCGTCTGTCACCCGTCTGTCACGCCGTCTGACACCCGTCTGTCACCTGTCTGTCACCCCATTTGTCACCCCGTCTGTCACCCGTTTGTCACCAGTCTGTCACCGCATCTGTCACCCCGTCTGTCACCCCATCTGTCACCCCGTCTGTCACCCCCTCTATCATCAGTCTGTCACCCCGTCTGTCACCCCGTCTCACCCGTCTGTCACCCCGTCTGTCACCCGTCTGTCACCCGTCTGTCCCCCGTCTGTCCCCCGTCTGTCACCCCATTTGTCACCCCGTCTGTCACCCCATCACTCAACTAATTTTTTTACTTTTTTTTCATAATTTCACAGTGAACACAATACCGGTTTGTCATATGAAATTAACTGAGCAGAGAACAATGAGTAGCTGTCAAACAATGTATCACGCACCGGCGCCATCTACTTAAAATATTGGTTTGTAGTACATGCTATGTATCAGAGATGGCGCTGTATGTGAAAAAAGATTTTCCCGCTTTTCTGTTGAAATTTTTCCTGAATTTTCTTTGCTATAAACCTCACGGAGCCCGAGACCTTTCCAACGAATGCAAAACCGTGGAAATCGGTTCATGCGTTCTGGAGTTATAGCGTCAGGAAGGAAAACCCGACTTAATTTTATATAGTAGATAAATAATATATATATAGATAATGCCTTGATGTAACTGTTTTATTGCAAAAATAAGCGGAGTTTATGGTACAGACACTAGATTTAAACACAATAAATCAACCAACAATGTATAGACATCTACACATAATAGAATCAAATACAGTAAAACAATAAATTCCGAATAAACAAAGAGCTGAGGTCAAGTTTTTACAAAAGCGTGTGACCGTTTTGAAATATTGATTAATGCTAACAAACAGAAAGTAAGTGACAATTGCGATTGTGGTTTGAATAGGATCAAAGAGGTAGAACTTTTTGTCAGTTTGTAGTCAGGTTGTTTGAGACAATAGGCTTTGGACACCTTCATAAGAAGTTGATGTTTAAAATACAATGAGTTGATGTACTCTGTGGCCGTAATCAGTGAAACTGGTCGATTTTTTTACAAACTTTGATATCGAGCTGACTCCAGCTTAAGAATTAAATGGCTTGGTCTATACATTTTGTAACAATACATTGGCATTCTTTCTCTTTTACATTGAACTTGTCTTTTTACTAGATGCTTCCACTGCCATCGACCTTAACCATATTTCATAGCGATTTCTAATATATGTATATATGTATATATTTCTCGCATTTTATTTTTGATCCTCAAACATATCTCATATGGACTTGCAATGGACCGAGATGTCACACGTCATCATTATCTTAGCCCACCACCATGCACTAGCAAGGAGGCCTCCCCAAATTCACATCATCATCACCATCATCAAAAGGACGTCCACCGCTGGATATAGGCCTCCCCCAAAGATTTCCAGATCGACCTATTGGAATTCACATATTTTTGTTTAAAAGGTAGCTAATTAATATTAACTCAGATTTCACAGAAACTCTAGCATAAGATATTTAGTATTAACCTTTAACTCTAAATTCGGCTACCAAGGACATGTCCCAAGGGGACTCATTTGGCGCGTTTAAAATTCAAAATATCAAAGGTATTTGTGGGATGATACTTGAGTTTTTGGTTAACATTTGAATATTTTCCAGCAGTTTTGTTGTCACGCCTCCCGACCCGTGTCATTTGGACATACTGTCACGTGTAACCAAAATGCGAATTAAATATTTTCAAATAAGTGTTGGAATTTATGTTAGAGGTTTTGCAGAAATTGATTTTGTCACCGAAAGGGACCTGTAATAGAAAGTTGTGACAATATGCATGTATTTGCAGCAAGATTTCTAATATGTTAACCTATTGTATGATCTATACTAGTCTAGACGACTCCTCAAAGTCACATTAGAATTACAACTAAAATATTAAACAAGTTTGTTTAATTACATGAACGTACAAATCTCTAGTGATTAGAAAAACTGACGACATCAGCTAACAACTTTAACATTCGATTTATTTGTGCAAATAAAAATGAAATACATTAATTTTATAGAAAGCTAATACATAACAAAGTATCTATTGTTATTGATGGCAAGAGATCATCAATAACAATAGACACATATGACGTTAGATTCACATTTGACGGAGATATACCAATAAAATACAGGACCTTGCCTCCTCCTTTCTGAGGTCATTTGCAAATTAGATACAACATGGCCCTATGTCATACGTCATACATTCTAACTATAATAAAGACTGGCAAACGAGTAGTTGGGTCACCTGTAGCCCGAGCACGAAAAACTAATGTAAATGTAAATGTATTCGAGTTCGCTGCGCACTGATGACGTTTGGTTAATATTTCATACAAATTTCATAGACGCGCATCGAGTTCGATTACATTTACGGTTGTCAGAAATTTTCCTGCTCAGGCCGCTGATCGTAAGAGATCTCCACCGTCCATAGGCAGCCCTGACACCAAAAATATCATTGGTGCTTTCGATTGATTTGGCGCATACATGCTATTATTGTCTACAGCGTGATTCTCCCACGTTACTGTCTACATACTATCCCATTCAAATAAATACATCGAAGAATACCTATTACTACGACCATTTCCTTAACTTTTTCATCACGAACACTACTTATCTTCATACTTTTATCTCATCAAATTTGACCTTCAAGGATCTATTCCTACAAACCCAATCTATAGGAAATGGGCACATCAATACTTTTCGACCAGCCTTACCTCAGTAATGGATTGGGGGCGGTTTATATTGACGCTATTGGAGATAAGGCTTGGCGATAAGTGGGGCCCGAAACTTGGAGTGTTGAAGTGATAGTGAACTTTTTTCTTATACCCGATGTTTGACGATTGTCTGTAATATTATGGCAGGTAAGTTTTTAGTTGTTCAATTAATTGCTTTCTTCCTTTATTTGTGGTATGTACCTTTTTTATAGCAGAGACTGAGAAACGAGCAGATGGGTCACCTGATGGTAAGTGATCTCCATCGCCCATAGACACCCAAGATACAAAAGAATAATGGGTGCGATGCCAACCTAAAAGGAGGGAAATAGGGATTGGGCTACCTGATTTAACAATTGTGTTAGGGTGCAATCTTTAAAATGTTTATTTTTGTTAGTCATTTTTGACACTCCCAAATTGAAGTAAACAAAGTCTTGTAACTAAAATATATTTATCTTGTTTACTATCCTTTAAATAAACACAAACATAAGGAAAGGGACATTAATGAGAAGTATTATTTGAAGAAATATGAATATTTAGACAATATTAAATTGGGGCTTTGCTGTAAATCATTAGCGTGCCTCTAATCGTCTCTTGGTTATTCCAGTTGCCTAATTAAGATTCAATTTGGCACATTTCATCTCGTTAACAATTTATATAAATAGTCAATGAATATCACGAAATTATTCCATCGAACTAATTTCCATAAAGTAGGAAAGACTGAGGACTGGCGGTTACGGAACAGGAATCCCTTAATAAGAAAGGAGCAGTACATCAGTCCGTTGTCCAATTTCATATACTATGGCGCTTATTTCATTCTACCTATTCTTATCCCACTCCACTGTGGGGTGTAAAAAAAATAATCACAAGCTTAAAAACTTAACTGACCGACTTCCAATTTACCTATCCTGACGAAATATGGGATCACCCTTGTAATAAGCTCTACCGAACACAAAAAGAATTTTGAACATCGGTCCACATTTGGCGGAGATGTCGAGTAACATACATAAAAAAATACAGATGAATTGAGGACCTTCGACTTTTGTGGAAGTCGGTCGAAAAGGAACACAAAAGTATGTTATACTTTTAAAACATTTTGGAGAAAGGTTTAGATTCGTTCTTACGACTGGCTGTCTGCCTGACATCAACCTTTTCTGGGGGATCTATTCTCGGCCGACTGGTGTTAGCAAAACCGCTTTATTCGACCTGGGATTTGGACCCAGGACCTCTTAATCCAAAATCAAAATCCAAGTCTAAATCCAAACCACGGTGCTACTAGACCAAAGAGGCGACTATCTAGGGCAGTTATAATAAAGACTGACGCATTTAGTTAAAACTTTTTTATAGCAGTGGCCAACAAACAAGCAGGTTACGGCCAACCAAAAGAATCATGGGTGCCTTTGCAATGTTTTGGGTGATGTATAGGGATCGGGTAACGAAGGGGGATTTGGGCGATTCCGAGAAACTTCGTATAAATATCGTAAGTGCACATTGATTCGACTTCGCTTATAATTTAACTTACACTTACCTACACACACAGACACAGCAAAGTAACTATGTACACAGCACCTGATGAACCTGAATTATAAACCTTACTGGTATGAACGGTATGAACCCAGTTTCTATTTAAATCAGAATGAATAAAGACTGCAATAAAATATTTTGCGGTTAAGCCACTTATTTGTGCCCCAAGAATACATAAAGCTGCACTACTGTCCTATCTATATCATGCCAATACATTCGCAGGTTTCATCAGAGCAAAATCCTTGTATTGTTTCTGTTATTTCCTTCAGAATTCATTTATACCTCTTGAGAAATTGTCAATAAATTTTTGAGAAGTTATTGAATGGTGCTCTCGAGGATCCCCTCCGCTTTGTAGGACGCTTTTGTTCATTTGAGGCTTTATTTCTCAAACTTCTTCAATTTATCCTATTTATTTCGGTGTAATATAATAGCGGTTTCTAGGGTTCTATCTGTATGCCGCAGCATATTTAACACATCATTTTCTTTCAATCTCCCCTTATTCCACCTTAATGTGGGGTCGACGCAAAAGACGTTTTCAAGCCTGTTCCAGAAATAATTTGGTTTAGTTTTTTCGACCGGCTGCCTAACATCAACCCTCCTCTAGGGAATCCAGTCATAATACTACAAAGATGAAAATTAGATGGTTTATCCTATACACCGCTACCCAAGGGCGAATAAAGTTAAAATATTTTTTGAGAAATTGAGAAAGGGAAGCAGTGTCTCGGTGTCCTTGGTAACTTAGCCATTAACTGGGAAACTAATGGCAATAAAAATTGGTATTCACCTCTGTTTCTTCATATGTGTAGTTAAGTCATAAATTCTCGTAACTTTCAAATAACTTCACTTTACAAGTTTCATGAATGTAGGAATAAATTAAAAGATCCACCGAGAATTGATCAAAGTTGCTCCGCGGTTGTAACTCATCTAGTGTGCACATAATTAAACGTGCATTTAAGTGAATATTGTGAGGGAAAAACAGTAGAATTAGGCTGAGAATAGAGCGAGCTTCTACTAAGTCTGAGTCAAAGAAACGAACTGAGTGACGATTTGAAATTTTTACAAGAAAAACAGAGTGATAGATAAACTAAGCAAAGATTTTCTTATAAAAAATGACTCGGACTAAGTCAAAGTTCAATTTTAAAGACACCAAATCCTCACTGAGTTTGTTTCTTTGACTTAGACTTAGTCGAAGTTCGCTCTATAGATCTCAACCTTAGTGTTACGCCTGCTTCCAGGCGAATGGAGTTCCAAGATCTGGGGGGTTACCACCACCTCTTACAGCAGTGTTATTATCATATTGCTTGTACCGATTCTCATACAAAACAAACGAAGAACGATTATAATAATACTGCTATAAGAGGTTGTGGTAACCCTGCAGCTGGAGTATACTGCACGCCTATCGATGATAGTCTTCATATCAATTGGTAGATTTATGGTCTTAAATCTATCAATCGTGGAAGGAATGTCGATTGAACGAAGAAGGCCATTATACTTGGGTTCAACATCAGATTCAGTTTACATATTAGTTTTAAATACTGCAAACGAAACCATATAGTGAACTATTTCACCAAAAGATAATAAATGGAAAAGATGTTCCAAAATACGGTACTTCCTGAGGTCTAGGGTTCGATCCTCGGGTCGTTCAAAGTGATATTGGATTGTCCAGTATCAGCTCGGAGTCTGGAATTTGTGCCTGATGTGGCGATAGGCTCGCCCCCCATCACATCTTGGACGGAACTATGCTCGGTGAAATGTGGGTGTTCTAGTTCCCTAGTGCGCTTTAGCCTTCCCCTCCGGGGTGACAGGCGTGAGCTTCTGTTATAAGCAAAAATACAGGAAAACAAAGAAAATACAAATAAAAATTATTCACGGTGTTATCGAATTAATACCATACAATCAAACTTCCACCCTACAATACAACAACAAACACGCTATTTCCTCCTCACCGATTATCGTAAAACCTGTCTTTACAGTAAAAAATAATTCAGGTACAAAATATAAAGCGCTTTCAATTCCTCAGTGTCACAGAGAAACTAAAACATCACAAGTCAAGACAAAGCGAAGCGTCAATTCAATGAAAACGCTAATTAAAATTAGTAATTCAGACATAAAGCTACACCTGGTATCCAAGGCTGAATTGTGAAAATTAATTAATCTAACTCTTAAACTGAACTTGGAGATAAAAATGGAAGGGATAAAGAAGTATCCATCAGATTTCGTCAAGGCTTTTGCACCGAGCACTAAATTCTTGAGCCGTGGTAATGTTAGATTCTTCACTGATGATGATTCGAGGTTTTCTAGATACTGGATGTTTTTCCTCATTATTCCGAGCGTTGCCATGGTATATTTTACCTCTATTATTCAAGTCTGTGAGTTACTATCGCAGAAGCAGATATTTCGGGTTGCTTATTTACTGCCCCCTTTATTGATTATGACACAAGGTATGTATTTAAAATATTAACATTTTAAAGATCTTAGAGGATCTACAATAAAAACAAATTCAACGGGCAATTAGTTAAAGTAGTAAGTTAAAGCAACAAAGTTAAAATTTAAAAATGACCTAAGAATAACATAGGCCTATATTCACTAGTAGACGTCTTTTGGCTGATGATGATGATAAAGTTATAATGGTAAATAATATATTAATAAAGGTATTCAATTATCAAAACAATAAATACGAATGGATACAACAATAATAGTATTAATATAATATCGCTCTAATGCAAGACAACTCAAAAACGTTATTTTTCAGGACACGAAAAGTAAGGCTTAGTTTTATTCAATGAGTGCGATATACATATGCACGGTAAAGTGATATGTAATTATACATACATAAACTCACGCCTGTTTCCCGTTGGGGTAGGCAGAGACTAAGGAGCGCCAATTGCCTCGGTTCAAACACACCTCTTTCGCTTCTTCCACAGTCATCAGTCTTTTCATGCACGCTCGTCGGTAATGTAATTATCTAAACGTAATTATAAACTCCGAAGACACAATTATTATTACATCTATATCCTATATATTATTAAACGTTACAGCAATACTAAAAGGATGTGTTATCATCCCACACATGACGAAATTGACTGGCATGCTGAAAGAAGTAGGAGAACTATGGAAATCAAATAACATAACTGAAACACAAAATAAAAAGAAGCTTGCACTCCTTAAGAAGATAAACTTCTGTAACTCAGGTAATTATCAACATATAAAAGACCATAAACAACATAAGCAAAATGTACCTATATAGTCTAAATATTTATCGACTGCCTCCGTGGCGTGGTGGTATTTCGGTACGACTACGGTTCTGTAGCCCGAGCACGAAAAACTAATGTAAATGTAAATGTATTCGAGTTCGCTGCGCACTGATGACGTTTGGTTAATATTTCATACAAATTTTATAGACGCGCATCGAGTTCGAATACATTTACGGTTGTCAAAAATATTCCTGCTCAGGCCGCTGAGGTCTCGGGTTCGATCCCCGGGTCAGGCAAAGTGATATTGGATTTTTTCATATCAGCCCAGAGTCTGGAATTTGTGCCCGATATGGCGATAGGCTCGCCCCCTATCACATCTGGGACGGAACTAAGCTCGGCGAAATGTGGGTGTTCTAGTTCGCTAGTGCGCCTCTGTCTACCCCTCCGGGGATACAGGCGTGGGCTTATGTTATGTTATGTTCATTTGATCACTATTTCAGAAATCAGGTGCAATCTTATTGAACAGATTCCGTTTATTATCTAGTTTACTGTACATAAAAAAATATAGGCAAAATATTGTCCTTTCGAAGATTGAATGAGGTGCTGTATCAAGAATAAAGTGAAATGGGCAAGAAAAGCATCATCATAAATTGTTTCAGTTAATAAAATATTTTGTTACTTTGCATGTTTATCTTAAAGGTCGAGCTTATTTGAGGCTTTATCGAGTGCATTTTATTTTCTTTACGTCTGATCTAAAATACATTATGCTAAAACCGAACCTTTGAATATTTTCTAACATTTTTATTTCTCCAATATACCTCTATTGAAGAATAAAAATGTGAAATCAGCACATAAAAATATCGTTTCATATAATAATAAAAACATGTTATAATCCTCTTGTTAAGTAAAGATATTTATTACCCTTGATTATGGATTGCTTTTAATGCAATAAATAAAACTATTTTAGGAAAGTATGTAAATTATTAATCACTATTCAATCTTGTTGTGTTTAAATGAAACGTCTCGAGTGCCAGACAACTGATTTTATTACATGTACCCACAATATGTTATTACATACATATATAGATAACAAATCTGACAATAATATTTCTCAAAAAAATTATCTCCATTTGGGATATTATTCTCTATGTGCCCTTTCCTTAAAGATTCAGCAGCTACTTATCAACTATTCTTATTTCGTAAAGATTTCTTAGGTTTACGTGAATGTTATTCATTGAAATTAAACAGCAACTGCAATTAAACTGCAGCCTTCGTGGTCACGGGTCACGGGACTGAAGTCTGACCCGTGACCACGAAGGCTGCAAAGCTTTCGAAACGTCGGGCATGAAAATTAAAACCAAATCGTGATATAATCCGTAAAAATAGTTTAATTTCAATATTCTTATTTCGCCTATGTTCAGCAGTTTTGGGGTTGATAATAATTATGAATAAATGGACCTTCCACCCAAAAATATAATCATCATCACCATTTTCATCAGCTTCAGGACGTCCACTGCTAAACATAGGCCAGCCCGAAAAAAATCAAATAAAAAAATTAACAATATATAAACTTGCAGTGCTCTACTGGGTGAGCGTTGGTGGTACATCTCAATACCTCATTTCACCTTTAGTTGAGACGTTAGTTCGAAGGTTTTTGATGATGGAGGAGTTCGAATTACTCTTGCCTATCTACTGTAGTTATCCGCTTAATTACACCGACAGCTGGATCAGTTATTTATTGATTTATGCCTTGCAGTTTACTTGCAGTAAGTAGATATTTTCTTATTGCACGTTATAACATTCTATCAATATGCATTTTTTTTTCTTTTTTCTCTTTATTTTATTTAAGGAACTTTTGTCCAACATGGATATTTTAGTCCCATCTAATATAAATATTAGAGCAGAACCAAAGACTGGTTTTCAATTAAAACCTCAAAACCAGTGATTCGCTGTGATTTGTTTTTTGTGAGTAATAGAGTACGGTAAATTTACGAATTTGCTCTTCTATTATAATAATAGCGCAAAGGGAATCTTAACATATTTCGAACTTTCGAGAATTCATTTACCAGTGAAACCTGAGAGACGAGGTCTAGTAACATCTAGACTAGAGAGGTTTATTCGCACGTTAACTTTTACTATTATTTCAGTGTTTCTCTGCGTGTTCGTCTACGTGGGATCCGAGCTATTTATGATAACGTTGTGCGCAATTATCGGCATAGAGTTTGCTCTACTCCGCGAAGATTTGTTGCATTTGAAACCTGGGAATAAATGTGATACGATTGCTGATCGTAGAAATGAAGACTACACAATAACCGACTTTGTGAAAATCCATCAGAGATTAATCGAGTGAATTGGATTCTTTATTATTGCTTCTTATTGTTGTCTGGTTCTGGAAATGTTGGGTATTAGTGAGATTAAATTGCAATATTAAAGTAACAACTATTTTGGTACTGAAGTTGGAAATACCGATACGTCTACTGATCTAAGTAGATTATTAGTACTTACATAGGGTTTTGAAATGATTTAGTATAAAATATTGAGTAACAAAAGTTCCTCCTTTAAGCTAACATGATTCTTCGACACAGGAAAATACTGATTAACGGACAATTCATAAGTCCGGAAGAAAAGACAGACAGATTTTTTTATTTTTTTTATAGCAGAGTTTGGCAAACGAGCAGATGGGTCACCTGATGGTAACTGATCTCCACCGCCCATAGACACCCAAGACACAAAAAGAATCATGGGTGCGTTGCCAACCTAAAAGGAGGGCAATGGAAGGGGAGGAAAATGGGATTGGGAAAGGGAGTTGGGGAATGGGGCACCGGAAATCTCACTCACCGAACGAAACGCGACAGCAAGCTGCCACTTTACGTCGGTTTTCTGTGAGACAGTAGTCCAACCGATCGAGCCGGCCTATTCGTGCTATAGACGTTACTGTCTACAGCGTGGCTCTACCACTCACATTAGCAAATATATAGAAAACAGTCAAATTTTAGAAGTGGTAAACGACTATTTCTGTAGAAGCGATGACGCTATTTAAAGTTTATTTGTTAACAGATTGGGTCGTCAACTTGATGAAATATTTAATCCAATGGTGTTTATTGACCTTCTATTTGTCGGTCTTACCACGTGTTTCTTCAGATATGCTGCTCAAGTAAGTAAATAATATATTTTTACGTTATAGTTTTTACGAGTATGGAATTTGTGCCCGATATGTCGATAGGCTCGCCCCCTATCACATCAGGGACGAAACTAAGCTCGGCGAAATGTGGGTGTTCTAAATCGCTAGTGCGCCTTTGCCTACCCCTTCGGGGATACAGGCGTGAGCTTATGTTATATTATGTTTTGCGTATTTCTTTGACGGTATACAGCTCTGCTTCAGAATAATAATATTATTTGTCACGTATACTTAACTAATTCATTCCATTGTGAAATATCGCTTGCTATAACGGTGTAGGAAAACATCGCGAGGAAACCTGCATACCCATTTCTACACAAGAATTTCGAAGGTATGTGAAGTCTACCAACCCGCATTAGGCCAGCGTGGTAGACGAAAGCCTAACCACTCTCATTAATAGAGGTGACCCGTGCCCAGCAGTGGGACAGTAATATTACAGGGCTAGTATTATTATATTATTACATACTTAACTAAATCTGTGCGGTTTGTATATTACATTTGGTTGACTGGCATACCTGAGAAAAAATCGACTATCGAGAGGATTTTAAGAAATGGATTTAATCAAAAAGTATAATTGATGATTTGGAGTTTGCTCACCATACGAATAACAATAGTAAATTGCCATTTCAAGACATTCTGTGAGACAACAGCTGTGAAGAGCTACGTTGGGCCACAAATTAAGCCAATTCATGCCGTAGGGAGAATTATATGGCCTAGCTCGACCACTTTGATCGTTTTAATATTCTTTCCAGTTCTCACGGGGACCTACGTATATGGCTAATAATTATGTCGCAGTGTTTTCTTCTCTAACATTCGTACTCTATCTTTGTTATTCTGGAGAACTTCTCATGGCAGAGGTAAATAACCGTTTCTCTAATAAGTGTTTCTTCAAATAAGTGTTACACAAAATTATTGAAAATGCTATACTGGAACTTTCTTTTTTTTTCAGAGCATTGGAATAGGTGATACAGCTTATCAAATTAATTGGTATAAGGGTGATAAAAGTTACCAAAAAACCATCTGGCTTATAATTAAAAGGTGAGTTTATCTTTTTTGAAAATAATTTTACTATTTAAGCCTCCGTGGCGC
The DNA here is from genome assembly GCA_036417725.1 of Clanis bilineata. NCBI lineage: Eukaryota > Metazoa > Arthropoda > Insecta > Lepidoptera > Sphingidae > Clanis > Clanis bilineata. The sequence goes on along the minus strand of CM071154.1, from coordinate 13,764,311 downwards.
AGCGGGCAAGTAGCCGGCTGTGAAACGTTAGGTCGCGGGTTCGGTTCCCGCACCGAGACAAATGTCTGTGTGGCCCATAGATATTTCGGGTCTGGGTGTTGTGAGACCAAAAGTCTCTCGTAGTTTCTGATACCCACGATACAGGATAGGTACACCTAATGTGGGATCAGGACTATGTGTGTGACTGTTGGGTGTATTTATTTATTTATGGGTGTATTTATTGGAAAGTTGCGCTTTTTTATCCCGGCATTAAATTATGACGGGGCTGGAATTATAAACAACAACTTGTATTATGTAAGGCGTAGATTGGCATAAACTACGTTCAAACGATATGACGAAAATGATGTCAAGCGGGAAATTCCGCAAACAAAAAACCAGGAAATTCTTCTCACCTTCATGCCATAAGGACTCTATATAGGGAATAATACATTTTAAGTATGTTGCAGAAAGGATTCGCCTTAATTTTTAACACTAGCCACCTGCCTGACATCAACGTCCTCAGATAACCTAGTGTCAAACAAATCGTGTTACAAATGCATTCGAACCAAAACCTCTCGGTCCACAATCCGTATACTACCACTAAACCAAGAACGCGAAAGCCAGGAAATAATAATGAACGAAGCCACGTTTCCGTACATTTTCCAAAACCGATTGAAGCATTAGAGAAACTATTAGTTACAAAGACAGTGTGTTAATGATCCCTTTGTCACTATACACCAGAATTTGTATAATTAATTTGTGACTTTGTTTGCAGATCACAAAAGCCTTGTTGCCTGACATCATTAAAATACGCAACCATCACGTTAAATATGTTTACTAAAGTTGGTATAACTACTTTTAGGCAAAAGACTTTTTTAAATCGAACGATCATGGACAGCCTCCGTGGCGCAGCGGGCGAGTAGCCGTCTATGAAGCGAGAGGCGAGAGTTCGATTCCCGCATTGAGACAAATGTTTGTGTGGCCCACAGATATTTGTTTCAACTCTGGGTGTTGTGAGACCAAAAGTCTCTCATAGTCTTTGACACCCACGGTACAGGTTATACCTAGTGTAGGGTCAGGACTAGGTGTGTGACTGTTGGGTGTATTAAAAAAAAAGCGCTCGACCGGTTTGATACCACTGTCTCACAGAAAATCGACGTAATGTGGCACCTCGCTATCGCGTTTCGATGAGTGAGATTTCCGGTGGCCCAATTCCCCCCTGCCTTTCCCAATCCCTATTTCCCTCCCTTTAGGTTGGCAACGCACCCATGATTCTTTTTGCGTCTTGGGTGTCTATGGGCGGTGGAGATCACTTACCATCAGGTAACCCATCTGCTCGTATGCCAGTCCCTGCTATAAAAATAAAAATAGTAGTACTAGTATAATAATATTAGCCCTGTAATATTCCCAACCGCTGGGCACGGGCCTCCTCTACCAATGAGAGGGGTTAGGCATTAGTCTACCATGCTGGCCATTGAGTGGGTTGGTAGGCTTCACATACTTTCGAAATTCTTGTGTAGGAATTCTCAGGTATGCAGGTTTCCTCACTATGTTTCCTTCACCGTTAAAGCAAGCGATAATTCACAATGCTCTTTTTGAGTTTGTCTCGAACCTCCGATATTCGTCTCGGCAGTCCGACCATTCCCAACTGAGCTATCGCTGCTAATAAAATAGTAGTGTTACAATAAAATTAACATTAAATCCGTTATTTCCAGGTAATGAGCACAACATGGTCATATTTCTCATTAATGAACACAGTGTATGGAGAATAAAATTAATTGGCAAACAAAATTATTACGCACAGTTCAATAATTTAATATTTACAAATGAAATGTAGCTGAATAACAATAAAAGGTTCAAAATAATATTACATTTCTCTGCATTCCACTATCAATAAATATCAAAGAGTAATTAAACATCATAACATATGCTCAGGCCTGTATCCCCGAAGGGGTAGGCAGAGGCGCCATAGCCAACTAGAACACCCACATTTCGCCGAGATTAGTTCCGTTCCAGTTGGATAGGAGGGCGAGCCTATCGCCATATCGGACACAATTTCCAGACTCCGGGCTGATTCTATATTTAATGGTAGTAAAATACTACAAATTCGATAAGTGTCACCAAAAGTACTTTTAACGGATAGTGTGAAGTATGTTAAACTGAATAAGTGTTTACTTGTCCCGGTCCCTGGGCGCAATTCTCTGGCAAACAAAGTGAAAAGGTAGACCTTGAAACTAATAGTGTTACGTAAAACACATTACAATGGCTGGCGTAGTTTTGATAAAGAATTACGATAAAGAGCGAATATAAATAGTCAGGATTTCTGAATAAATTACACAAATATGCAAGCACGCCATAAACTCAGCTGTAATATTAAATCCATAGTGGTATTGCTAGCCACAACGGCAGAAAATACCACTAAATTAACATTAACTATAATATTAACAATAACATTAACTACGACTTTCAGTACGACTACCGTCCTGAGGTCTCGGGTTCGATCCCCGGGTCGGACAAAGTGATATTGGATTGTTCCATATCAGCCCGGAGTCTGGAATGTATGCCCAATATGGCAATAGGCTCGCCCCTATCACATCTGGGACGGAACTAAGCTCGGCGAAATGTGGGTGTTCTAGTTCGCATGTTCACGTCTGCCTACCATTACGGGGATACAGGCGTGAGCTTATGTTATGTTTACCATTAACTAACACTACAATAAGACAAAGAAATAAGGATAGTTGAATTGAGTTTAACGAACGTTTGGATCAGTTTTGTAGAAATCATTAATATTGTGTCAACGAAATTAGCTTAAACTCATCTCTATTAAGAATCTGTGGATTTGAATGAAATTCGGCATACAAGTGCATAATTATGCATTAGGAATTGAATTAATTTAATAATAATATTAGCCCTGTAATATTACTGTCCCACTGCTGGGCACGGGCCTCCTCTACTATTGAGAGGGGGAGGCCTTAGTTTACCACGCTGGCCTAATGCGGGTTGGTAAACTTCACATACCTTCGAAATTCCTGTAAAGAAATTCTCGGGTATGTAGTTTTCCTCACGATGTTTTCCTTCACCGTTATAGCAAGCGATATTTCACAATGAAAATACACTTATCATAGAAAAGTCAGAGGTGTATGCTCCATTTTGGGGTTGGTCTCGAACCTCCGACACTTGTCTCGGCAATCCGTACCATTCCCAACTGAGCTATCGCTGCTTATAACGTCTAATATAACGTTCGTAATTTAGAAACTCTTTGCCGTAAGTACTAAGTACCTACTTGGGTTTCATCCATAACATTCCGATCAAATTGATGGATGCTTTTACTATCACTTCGATATTTTACTCCATGATTCAAAGACCCTATATCAACCTGTATCTCATTTTACATTTCATAACCGATTTCGCATAAACCTCACGAAGCTCAAGTTAGTAAAAATTTATTGGCAAGCCAGAATACGTTGACGGTGAAAATCTGAGATACTTCTCATAGCTCTTAGGTAAGACTGCGTAAAATAATATCACAGATCCACCGAAGTATAATAAAGCTAAAATTATATGGGATGAGAAATAGACGTCCTATTTCAACGAAATGTTCACGGAGCTATCAAAAATTGATACACCCGTTACACAAACGATAGTTTTAGTGAGGTCCCTACCATGAAACAATTCTGGGAGTGAATAAAAATAAAATTTTATTTGCAAGAATATGGTTACAATAAATAGTTGTTACAATTATTTTGCAATCAGTAGCCCGAGCACGAAAAACTAATGTAAATGTAAACTCGCTGCGCACTGATGACATTTGATTAATATTTCATACAAATTTCATAGACGCGCATCGAGCACGAATACATTTACGGTTGTCAGAAATTTTCCTGCTCGGGCTGCAGATGCACACACTCTGTCATTTCTGACGCGCAAATATTTTTTTATGTTAAATTTCAATGTCTAATTATTGTGACTTGTGACATTATACAAAATTGAAAATAACATTTTTAGGGTTCCGAAGCCAAATGGCAAAAATGGAACTTATAGTTTCCTCATGTCCATCTGTCTGTCTGTCTGACTAAGGATTAGCTCATAAACTTTTAGTACTAAGAGCTGTAATTTGGTATGGATTTATCAATCACACCGACATAATGGTAAAATAAAACGTGATCAATAATTTCTTTTGGGTACCTACCTTTCCTACATGTAAAGTGGGGAATGATTTTTTTTCTCGATTATCCTATGGCGTGGGGTATCGTTTGATAGGTCGTTCAAAATCATTGAAGCTTTGCTAAATAAAATTATATAAGTAATATTTAACCATACTTCGGAACCCTGTCCTATGCGTGATATATGCAGCATACACTTGGTCGGGTTTTTTTTAAGATTCACAATGATTATATTTTCTGATTGTACGATTGATTGGCCTAAGTCTTTTGGGTTTACTATCTAAATATTTAATTTTTATGTGAATCGTTCTTACTAACTTTATTTAATATGGAAGGAACGTCGTACGATAAAAAAAATCCCATTTAATGTACTATATTGAATGAAACTCGTTTCACACACATAGGACCTTACTTATAAAAACAGTTTAACTGAGCAAATGGTAAAGAATAGCCTGTCCCTTTTATTTTCAAACAATGTGACACAAGGAAAAAAGTGACAGCCTATTCTTAGCCATTTGCTCAGCTAAACTGTTTTTTTAAGTAAGGCCCGTTATGTTTTATTAAAATTATAAAAAAGTCGCACAGCTTTCTCGAATCGAGTTCAATACTCGATAGTTCGTGCTCAGGCATCAGTAAAAACACATAGTAGGGTCTTCTGGATAAAGGTATTTACATATAGCGTTAACAAAATTGACTGAAGTAAGAATGACGAATGGCGGCGCGCGGCCGCTTGTGTGACCTTTCTTTATCCCTCATTTATGTAAATAAGGTAGTACATCGCAGTTTCCTTTCGTCGATTTCTGTTACGGACCCTCGGTAAATTCCACCAATATAGGAAGTTTGCGTACACTTCGGTGTTGATATAAAATGAGGCGCTTAGGGATATTTAGACCGACTTCCAAAAAGGAGAAGGTATTCAGTTCGTCTGTATTTTTTATTTTATTTATTTCACACAAAACAGATTACAACCATTAATACACTATTATTGTTACAAAATATGCTTAGTTCTAGTTGTGACCCAAAACTTGTGTTTAAAGAAATGTTAATTATAGAGGACGAGTTGACAATATTACAAAGTAGATAGTAATGTTACGTTATTAATTATTAAGTACATTGAAGTGACTTATGTATGTTACGCTATATCTCCGCCAAATGTGGATCGATTTTCAATATTCTTTCACCCTTGGAATAAGCTCTATTGAACGACACAAAAATCATCTTAAAAATCAGTCCACATTTGGCAGAGATATCGTGTAACATACATAAAAAAAATACAAAAAGTCAGTCAAAAACTCAGTATCACTTTGCCCGACCGAACCGATCGAACCCGAGACCCCAGGATGGTAGTCGTACCGAAACACAACACGAGGCAGTCAATACTAACAAGACATGAACAAACGTCCACAGAATATAATACTATGCCAATATTAGGATACCTGCGTCTAAATATAAAGGAATAACGACATCCCTGTACAAAAGGTTGACGCGCTGAATAAGGGAAAACTGACCAGAAAGGCCCTCCGCAACCATTCGATAGCCTCTTACGAGCCCCTTGGGATGGAACAACGAATGTTATTCTAAGTTAGCCCTACATCGCCAGTTTAGCGTTATTTTACACCGACTTCAAAAAAGGAGACTGCGTCGGTGGCGTGGTGGTATTTCGGTACGACTACGGTTCTGAGGTCTCGGGTCGGGCAAAGTGATATTGGATTTTTCCATATCAGCCCGGAGTCTGGAATTTGTGCCCGATATGGCGATAGGCTCGCCCCCTATCACATCTAGGACTGAGCTCGGCGAAATGTGGGTGTTCTAGTTCGCTAGAGCGCCTCTGCCTACCCCTTCGGGGATATAGGCGTGAGCTTATGTCAAAAAAGGAGGTTAACAATTAGTCGGAATCTTTGTTTATGTATGTTCTCCGATTACTCGAAGACGCCTAGATTTATTCGGAAAATTATTTTTTTGTTTAAAAGGGTGGCAAACGAGCAGATGGGTCACCTGATGGTAAGTGATCGCCACCGCCCATAGACCCAAGACACGAAAAGCATGAGTGCGTTGCCAACTTAAAAGGAGGGGAATTGGGCTACCGGAAATCTCACTCACCGAACGAAAGCGATAGCGAGCTGCCACTTTACATCGGTTTACTGAGATAATGGTATCAAACCGGTCCAACCAGCCCATCTGTGCTATAGACGTAACTGTCTACAGCGTTGCTCTACCACTCAAGTTGATGATAGGAATCATATTTTAACTTCAATTCAAATTTATAAGACAAGAAAGTTCATGATAACTTTCATTTATCCATCTGTATATCATCAAATCCTACAAGCTTCCTATTTTATTTTCCCGTCAATTCCCTGCTAGCATTCCTGCCATATCCCGTTCGTTCCCTTTCCTACAAATCACAACCATTTATCTAAGCCCCAATCTTGTTATTGTGTCCATACCTGCCTGCTTGTTTTCTAAATTGATAGTGTTGTAACATGATCTAGACCTTGTTGTGACCTGTCATAAGTGCACTTGATGTGCCTACGTGACCAATAAACATTTTTTTTTTGTATGTGTATTCTGTTTTTGTAAGTAGATTCATGTTTGGTGTGCTGGCAACTCATATGAATTATGGACTGTTAGGTCTTGGGTTTATGCCTTAGGTCAGGTAAAGCGGCGTTCTAACACGAATCGTCCGGAACTGAATCCCCTAGGAGGGGGCGGCGTCAAGTTGGCAGTCGATCCTAAAACCTAAGCCGAATCCTATCAGTAAAAGTACGTTAAGTGTTAAGCAGGCGGTTGAAGTCAACACCTCAGGGAACCATCCGGGAAATTCGTGTAAGAAAAATCTCGCTTGACCTAATACATTAAGCACAAAAACAATATATCATCATCATCATCATCATCAGCCATAGGACGTCCACTGCTGAACATATGCCTCCCCCAAAGATTTCCAAAAGCAATATATACAACAATTTTGTTTACGTTAAAGACACGAACTCTACATTAAAAACTAAATGCACTTCCAAACAAATACATAACGACCCGTAAAAGTTCCTCGGTCCATCGGCAGCACACCCCGAGCACTGCCACACACGAGTTGATATTAATACCAAATTTTCCATTTCACTTTAAACTATAGAACAATTTTCCAATCGACTTAAATTCATATTTGTGCCGGGCTTTTAGTTTTGATAAACGCTTCCGAGTAGTTCCAAACCACTGGTGGCTTTGTTTAAATGTATTTCGCATTCCCAGCTCTATATTGGCAATTTAAAACAGCATTAAATATTTACCTTTATCTTTATTATTTGTTTCTGTTAGGCCTGAAATGGATATTTCCACGTGAATTATTAATGTGCTTCAATATTTAAGCAAGTTATTAAAGTGTATTTGCGTGGTTTTGTCGATTTACTTTTATACAAATAGTACGCCTACTGATAACCTTTGAAATGTTATGTTTGTTGAATAAACATCGGCAATGGAGGTACAAATAAGCCGCTGCTTACTGTGAAAAGGATAAGAAATGGTGATTGGAATGGGGAAAGTGTATTACTGTCTTATTTCACCTAATTAGAGAACGCCTCGGACATATTATGTAAAATCTGTTCTATGGAAAAATAAAGTGTATTTGTACCTCCGGAAATCACAGTCATATGAAGTTATGATCATCTGTAATTATAGTAAAGCCGTTCCATTTAAGTGTCCATAAATGTCAGTGTAACTCTACATATATTTCTTTTTACCTGCCCTTATCCCACTTTAATGTGGGGTCGGCGCAACACACTTTTTCAAGCATGTTGCAGAAATGATTTGGCTAAGTTTTTACGACCGGCTGCCTGCCTGACGTTAACCCCCTCTGAGGGGTCCAGTCCCGGGCAAATTAAATTAGAAAATTCGCTTGGCCCGACCTGGGAAACGAACCCATGACCTCCCGGTCCACAGCCCATACATACTGCCATTAGACTAAGAAGGCGGTGTGGCTCTACATATGCATAGAATAAATAAAATGCAGCATAAATATAATAATTTTCCCGGTCTTCAGCTTTACCACTTTTTCTGTACGTATATGCGTGTCTACCTTTATACCTCCCCACTGCGATGTTGGCACAGCATACTATATCAAGTATGTTGAAAAGATTTGGCTGTCCTTTTTACCACAGGCCAACCTAACGTCAACACCCTTTGACTTAGCTGTACCTAAAGAGATAAACTGCAAAAGGTAGCCCGTCATAGCTTTTTACATTTGACTGCGTGTTACCAAAAACTCAACGGAACACGGCCGGGGGCTGGCAACTGGCAAGTGGCTCAAAACTCCAACATTGTTTACGACAAGCGACCGCTCTGGAAACTTGCTTAATTGCCAACTCCTATAAAGTTGTTATCTACCGTGATATGCATCAGGGGAGTCATTTTTACTCGGCTGTTTTGTTTTAACATTCTAAAAGTGTTTGGTACGTGCACCGGGTTTTAAGATTATAGAGATTTTTGTTGAAAGTTTGGATTACGAGATATTTTAAAAATTAATATTATTCGTACTCTTACGACAGTATCGTGCACCCGCCACTGTAACTGAAAGGATTTGGCTTAGTTTTTACGGCCGGCTGCCTGCCTGACGTCAATCCCCACTGAGGGATTCAGTCCCGGGCAAATTAAATTAGAAATTCGCTTTGCTTGACCTGGGAATCGAACCCAGGACCTCCCCGGTTTTATCCTTAGTTATTAGCTACTTTTTGTCTTAAAAAAACCTGACGTGATTAAATAAGTGATAAAATTGATCAAGAGTGCCTAACATTTTTGATGAGCAATTACACAAATCCATCACAACATGAAAGAAAATTCCCATAAAAACCTTTGCTATTTACAATTTATCAGCCAACAAGTAATATACGTCTAACAATAACAAAATAGTATAGCAAAACACATTTTGAGTTCGTCTGAGACGTTTCCGATGTATTCGTCGCTTCCCACGCTTCCTGACACGCCTTTGCTGCGAGCACGACAGGAATTTATACTGAGCTGCTGTGCGATGATATCAGGATATTTTACGATGTAATTGCACGCAAAAGCAAGATAATTTTGAAATATATGAATTTGAAATTTTGAGTGGTAGAGCCACGTTGTAGACAATTAGGTCTACAGCACGAATGTGCCGGCTCGACCGGTTTAATAACACTGTCTCACAGAAAACCGACGTAAAGTGGCAGCTTGCTGTCGCGTTTCGTTCGGTGAGTGAGCCCTGTGAGTGTGTGGCCCTTTTCCCCCCTTCCATTTCCTCCCATTAGGTTGTCAACGCACCCATGACTATTTTTGTGTCTTGGGTATCTATGGGCGGTGGAGATCTTTACCATCAGGTGGCCCATCTGCTCGTTGCCAGTCTCTGATAATATATATAAAAAAAAGACAGGGATAAGGACAGTCATAAGGCTGGGTGACACGCCTCTAGATACACTGGCCATACGAAATGCAATAAGAAGCATGCACTTCTTGTTGGTTATAGAATAACTGAGTAATCTGAGGCAATTCAAAAGTAAGGGTGATTTTTTAAGTATGTTATGCGATATCTGCGCCATATCTACTATTTTATTTGTTCGATAGATCTTGTTCCAAGGTTGGTCGCATAGATAATTTGATCACATTCAAATATTTTTTAAAGTCAGACGCTTTGAAGCTTTGACGCAAAAACTTTGAAGCTTATTTTTTTATAACATAACATGACTAATAAAAGCAAAATCTACTGAAATGGAATATTTTGAAGGCTCTAGATAAATTTAAACACGCCCATCGAGAACCCCATTTCGACTTTATAGATGCAATCAGTGGTTAAATTATTAAATAAATTCCTCCAGCAAAGCTATGGAGGCAATATCGCGGGAGATTCATACAATAACCTCGCAGACGAGCTGCCGCTGTTTATTGGTTTCCAGACATTTCTGGAATTAGAAGGGAAGGTTGGTGTCTAGTGTTTGAAGGCACGCGTATATTGCAGTAATATTATTCTAAGTGTTTACTTCAATAAATAGAAAACATTGTCTGAGTACTGAATAGTAGAGCTACGCGGTAGACAATGACGTCGACAGCATGAGTCCAATCCTCATTCTTCTACTTTATGGTTGGAAACGTAACCATGACTCATTTGGTATCACAGATGTCTATAGGCGGTGGAGATGAAGATCAGGTGATGCACCTACTCAATCGCTTTCCAGTCTCTGCTATAAAACAGCAGATTTCCCTTGGAATATGTCTTCTTAATTTATAACATAAGTACAAAAATACCAAGTTCGGGAATATCAGTATAAGATCGGTCACAAATTAAATAAACCGAAAGAGTGTCAACGTACATGGATTTCGCAAACACTATTTTCGCGAATGAACAAAATACACAAAGCTTCAATGTAGAAGATGCTCAAGAGGCAGCACAGTAAATGAGTACTTAAAGTAAGTAGAATAACAGATCCTAACTATAGGCCTGATAACTCTACTTAATCAAAAAAATCAAAGATACCAACCAAAAGAGCTATCAAACAAGTTTTCATACAAAAAAAAATATCTTAAACTTCAGAACCGGTATCAACCACTTACTACAATGCGAGGGCGATTATTACAATTCACACCCTAGAATGTTTTGTGAATGGTTAAGAATCGCGTAAGATAAGTAAATTCTCTCAATATTTTTACGCTGGCCGACCTGGCACGCGTATAATTCAAATAAACTCAGCGACTTATGACCACTAGGTCATAACTTTTGGATCACAAGTTTTGGGCTATTGGCCCATCTATATACTGTTGAATGTCTTTGATACCAACCAAACTTCGTTAGTTGTTACTGTAATTATACAATATTAATTATTATGCTTCATTACAACTATCAGGGGCTATAATAATGAATGTTAAATATGTTTAAAGTATAAAATTGCACAGGCACCGTGTCTGTGGGTAAAAACATTATTGTCTGTTCGAAATGTGTTAAATGATGCAGAAAATTGCACAAATAAAACCAACATAACATAACATAACATAACATAAGCTCACGCCTGTATCCCCGAAGGGGTAGGCAGAGGCGCACTAGCGAACTAGAGCACCCACATTTCGCCGAGCTTAGTTCCGTCCCAGATGTGATAGGGGGCGAGCCTATCGCCATATCGGGCACAAATTCCAGACTCCGAGCTGATATGGAAAAATCCAATATCACTTTGCCCGACCCGGGGATCGAACCCGAGACCTCAGAACCGTAGTCGTACCGAAATACCACCACGCCACCGAGGCAGTCAAACCAACACACCCAATTAATTCTACTATGAAAATGAAAAAATAAATGTTTACAAATTGTTTACATGTCCATTTCAAGATATAAGCATTCAATTCGTACGGTGTATGGTTACACCAATTCATAAAATTGTGCCTCGGCGGCGTGGTTGTATTTCGGTACGACTAACGTCCTGAGGTCGCGGGTTTAATCCCCAGGTCGGGCAAAGTGATATTGGATTTTTCCACATCAGCCCGGAGTTTGGAATTTGTGCCCGATATGGCGATAGACTCGCCCCCTATCACATCTGAGACGGATCTAAGCTCGGCGAAATGTGAGTGTACTAGTTGGCTAGAGCGCCTCTGCCTACCTCTTCGGGGATACAGGCGTGAGCTTATGTACCTATGTTATGTATGTCGTAAATTTTGGTGAGTAAAGTGTAACCAGTAACAAAAAATATTATTTTTACTGTGTTTTTTACACTAAAACCACTAACAAACGTAAATTGAACATACAAAAACTAATTGAGCAATCAAAAATTTACCATAACATGAATTTCATGCGTTGAAAACCGCTGGAAACAACAATTTCGCGCTATCATGACACTGTTGCACAGCCATTATCTACTGACCCTTATGATCTACCTCCATTGTGATTTTAGAAGCAATTTACACACCTCGGGAGGTCTCAGTATACTGGCTACAGACTTCATTCCGCATTCGGTGGGTAGCCAATTAAACATACTGTGCAAACTTGTAATGAGATCTCAAACAGGATTGAACAGTCAAATTAATGATACTGTCTTCCTAATTTAAATAGTCGTTGGAATCCCGGAGAAATTGGTCTAACTATGCTCACGTTTGTTTGTAACCTAAATTAAGTTGAAGCAAGTATTACCGCGGGGGCCATATCAAGTTTTAATCGTTCTTGCTGCTGCATACGTTGGATATTAGTATGAAGTGCTTTCTCAGATTATGCTAAACGTAATCTAAAAGAGTTGTTTTGATTTAATTTATTTCGAGTGAGATGTGTACTACGACTATATACTTCGGAAACCTTGATTGATAAAATATAACAATGAGAATCTAATGCTTTCTCTCATGTAACAGACGCAGAGCTGATGGTAAACAAGTTTCATCATAATCGTCATCATCATCAGCCATATGACGTCCACTGCTGAACATAGGCCTCCCGAAAGATTCCCAGATCGACCTATTGGAAGCGGTCTGCATCCAGCGACTTCATGCGACCTTTATCAGGTCGTCGGTCCACCTTGTAGGTGGACGTCCTTACAATAATAATAACAAGTTTACAATAATCAAAATTATGTCCATTATAATAATGATACAAAAAAAACTAAAATTGCCATACCTAATCTCATGGTATTGAATGTTTTGCTCGAAAATTCATTACTCCTCAATGCTAAAGCTCCATAGCCTACAACACCTAATAGAATAATAGCAACTATAGGAGTTTCGATTCTCCACGCTCGAGACACAGATTCTCGAAACGATTTTACTAAGCCATCTATTCATAAACTCGTAAACCGATAGATGATAGAGTTTAGAAGCGTGGGTTAATCAGGTGTTCCTGATGCCTCAGGCTGAAATAGACTGTGAAAGGTAATTAGGTTGTACGCTGATATGACAGAATAGATCACTAGGCTGCGATATAAATAGCGAACTTCGACTAAGTCTGAGTCAAAGAAACGATCTCGGTGAGGATCTGTAACTATTAAATCAAACTTCTACTTAGTCCGAACCATTTTTTACAAGAAAAAGAGAATGACAGACAAAGTAAGCAAATATTTCCCCGTAAAAAATGACTCGGACTGAATCGAGGTTCGATTTAATAATTCCAAATTCACTGAGGTCATGATTTCTTAGGTTTACGCGACCTCACCGAGGTCGTTTCTTTGACTTAGACTCAGCCGAAATTCGCTCTATAGATCTCAGCCTTAGTCTTACTGCAAACTATTGAGGCATGCATTATCGGAGTCTATTATTGAAGATTGTAATAAAAAGATTAATATCAATGTCTGCAATTGTTTATTCGTTATGTTTATACCTTTTCATTCAGGGATCTAAATAACATTTTATTTTATCGTTTTAGGATTATAGATGGGTTTTATTTTTATGATAACGGTGATTTTATCGTTTTATTATTGTGTTTTTTATATTTGTATCAGTTCAGGGGAGTTATCACCACCTCTTATAGCAGTATTATTATAATTTTACTTGTACCGATTCTCATACAAAACAACGAAGAACGATTATAATAATACTGCTATAAGAGGTCTTGGTAACCCTGCAGTTTGCTTTTTCAGCCATGAGGTTTAGTTTTTGATTTGCCTATTTATTGGAGTCATAGTTTGCTGTATTTATTTTATGTGATATTGACATGATTGGAATGTGTTTAACATTCATTTTACGAGTTTCGAAGGTTTAATTTAGTCCACACAGATAATAAAAGTTGGATTAGCCTCAGCGACATAAAATTAAATTTATCAATGAATATTAATTAAGCTCAAAAAGGTAGCCCCATGCAGGCCGCTTCCAACAGGTCGGTCTGGAGATATTTATGGTCGCCACTGGCCGCGAATGTCGTGGCTACCTAAGAGGATAAATCTCTCCTCATTTAAACAAATACGAGAAACAGCAGGTAATATTTGATAACACAAAACAGGAGACAACATAAGTTTCAAGTCCTTCGGACTAATATACACAAATACAGCGTGAATTACTAATACTAATGCCACCCAAAAACAAAAACCGAACTCAAATTCTGAAAACCATATACCAAAGATAAAATCCCCGTACTTCGTTTGATTGTGAAACTTGTCGCGGTCACCGGAGGGTCGAAACATTTCGCCAAAGTCAAAAACTTTTCGTTATTTAGTGTAATTTCTTCGAGTTATCAATGCCTGGGGGCGTAAACCTCAGTACCATTGAAATGGTATGCTGTTCGAGATCCTCAGTAACTTAGTTAATGTGTGGTTTTCTAACCCACTTTCAACTGGAACGAACTTGGCGGGAGTTTAAACAGTGTTCTCCTCCATGTCAGGAATTAGAGTAATGAGTAGCGAGTTTGTAAGTGCTACGTTTAACTTTGAATTTGAATGTTCAGATTGTGTATTTGCTCTTTTTATGTTTGATAATCCTAGTTTCTTTAATTGTGTCGTGACCGCTTTATCCGAGAAAAGTGACTAATACATCTGCTTGTGAATTGTTGCGATGCAAAGATTGTTCTATTAGGGCATTTAATTAAGGAGCACAGTCTAGATCCTAAGTCATAGCTTTTTTGTTGTAGTTATTATGATTGTTTTTTGTAATATCCCTTTTATTAAACAAAATAAAATACATCTGCTTATAAATTGTTGCGATGCAAAGGTTATTCTATTAGGGCATTTAATTAAGGAAGACAGTCTAGACCATCGATATAATAATATACCTAGATGCACAGTTGACGCTCAGAAAGTGGGACAGTCAACGAGTGCTTAAAATGTAAGTAAGCACTTGTTGGCTGTCAGTCAGGCGCCGACCGTTCGTCTGTGAAGATGCCTAAATGCTCTGTGAAAGAGTGCAAAAATAACACTCTTACAAAGCGCAAAACACATGGGATTTCATATTTTAAGTAAGTATAATTCCCCTACTTGATTCTTAAAACCTTAATCATGTTAAATTAAGTATTAAGCGTGTATAAATAATTAATTTAACGAATTCAGTTAATAAAATATTTTGTCCCTTTTGAAATCATGATTTGGAACAATGAAATATATGGAGTCGTTTTTTTTTTGTAAATATATTATATTTATTTTAAATTTATGATTTTTTTTATTAATTTTATTTATTAATTACAGATTTCCATGAAATGAAATAGTAAGAGATAAATGGCGTAAAATTATTTCCGAAGAAAGGAGAGAAGAAAATTTTAAACCCAATTACTCAAGTGTGGTTTGTTCAGACCATTTTGCCGATTCCGATGGATATTATACAGAAAAAGGGATTAGGAAAATTAAAAAGAATGCTGTACCAAAAATAAAGGTGATCAATTGTCATCAGCTACATTGTCCTTAACTAATGTTTACTATTTAATTTAACAATATGTATGCTGTTGGTGTACCTATAAATAAATAAATAAATAAATATTGCCACATTTATTGACTTTATTTTAGATTGTCGTAACTACAAGTTTAAATGAGGCAGGGTGCAGTACAAGTGTAATAGTTGAAAAATATTTGATACAGAATTCATCAATAGCAAGCATATACTAGGCACATACTGCCATGTAAAATGACTATTTAATAATTTGCGGCTAATTCTAATAAATGTTTTCAATCAAAGTGCACACTTTTGTCATCATTTATTGGAAACATATTCATTTCCAGGAACCAGCAATTGAACCAATAAATAATGAAGGATCACCAATACCATCAGGATTTTCATCAATCTTTAACACTCCTAAGACGTTATTTTTGAAAGATAATTTGAAAGAACGCAACCAAAAATTTAAACTTAAATCTAATTTAGTGCGAAACTTAAAAAGGCAGAACAAAAGATTAAGAAAACGAAATGATAGTCTAAAAGAAATTATTAAGAATCTAAAGAGCAAAGGACGATCTTAGTGTGGGGCCAGGACTATGTATGTGACTGTTGGGTGTTATTTATTTATTTATGAATCACGCTAAGGCAAAACAGTGCTTATTTCATATTCATAACTCATAAGCTTTGTTATCTTCTAAACATTTATACTCTTATCTATCTCTTAATGTAAGTAAAATTACTATAGAGATATCGCCATTCTCATCTACATTGTACGCCACGTGGTCAAAATTTCTCACAGATAAATACAAGAACTATTCGACTCCATTCAATCTTTGTCCAAGTGACTAGAATGTTTCTTTTAATAATGTCAAATTATTGTCAAATTCAAATACGATTAGAAATTCAAAAATTTCGAATATAGGAACGTTTGAACATTCAATTTAAAAAGCTACTTTATGCCGCGTCTATAAGGTCATATTTGTGTTAATTTAATTAAATTTGTGATGTTTATTTGTTTTGTCTGTCGAGGACACTGTTTACAATGATATTTGTATGGAACTGTGCATCTAGGTATATTATTATATCGATGGTCTAGACCCTAAGTCACAATTTCTATGTTGTTGTTATTACGATGGTTTTGTATAATATCCCTTTTATTAAACAAAATAAAATAAGTACATTGCAGTCCGAAACATCAGCTACCACCGACGAAGCATTAATAAAAGAAAGAAGAAGCAAATGAAGAGGCATGTGATAAAACAAGCCATTGAACGATCAACGATGCAAATACAAGGAAATCTCTTATGTAGATGATTCTCTTATGTGGATATCTTATGTAGACCAATTTCCAGTAGTGGACGTCCTGATGACGATGATGAATTGAAATAAAACTATTTTTACGGATTCTATCACGATTTGGTTTTATTTTTTATGTCCGACGTTTCGAAAGCTTTGCAGCCTTCGTGGTCACAGGTCAGACTGCACAAATCCGTAAAAATTGTTTTATTTCAATGAATAACATTCACGTAAACCTAAGAAATCACGACAATGATGAATTTTACCTTATAACACTTTTAGTAATCTATATTAGCATCTATATCCAACATTGTTGATGTTATTTACCTTTAAATTCTCAATCCTTTTACCACCTTATAATAATAGAGATAACCACAAACTCTTGCTTTTATATAGTCAGCCGAAACAAAGACGTAACTAATCAACGGCGTGGGCCTGTCGCGGGGAGATAAGCCCAGATTTTACGTTTCCACAGTGTGGATGGATATAAAGTGGGGTCCGTGGTTGCCAAATTACCTATACTAGGCTTCAGCTGCGGATTCACTTACGTTTGAGATAACTAAAGAAATTCGAGAAATTACTAAAGTTGCAATTAAAGCTTTTAGACCGTGCTGCAGAAATTAACAAAATAAATCAGAATCAATATGTTTTTATAATCCATAAAATGTTTATACATCATTTAGATTACGAATTTGTTACTCTACTGCCAGTTTAGAAGGTTGTTTCGCTAGGGAACAGGAAAAAACTCTGGAGTACTATATGAAATGGGGTGGATAAAAATTAGTTTTGAATTTTTAGGCATATAAATAATAATAAATAATACCCAACAATCACATAACAGTCACTACGAGTCTTGTGTCGTGGGTATTTGGAACTACGGTAGAGTTTCAGTAAACCCGAAACATATATATGTAGATACGTCATATAAACATTTGTCTCAGTGACTGCCTCGGTGGCGTGGTGGTATTTCGGTACGACTACGATTCTGAGGTCTCGGGTTCGATCCCCGGGTCGGGCAAAGTGATATTGGATTTTTCCATATCAGCCCGGAGTCTGGAATTTGTGCCCGATATGGCGATAGGCTCGCCCCCTATCACATCTGGGACGGAACTAAGCTCGGCGAAATGTGGGTGTTCTAGTTCGCTAGTGCGCCTCTGCCTACCCCTTCGGGGACACAGGCGTGAACTTATGTTATGTTATATTATGTCTCAGTGTGGGAATCGAACCCGCGGCCACTCATTTCATGACCACTCATTTCATTTCATAACTGCGCAACGACGGTTGTTAAATGAACTGATACCTGTTATCAACGAAAAAATAAAGCTATCTCCTTTCAATTTTGGTTTCGAGTTAAGCTTTAGCTTCTAAATTGATCCATCCACATCTGTTATAATCTCATTAAAAATGTTATTTCTAGCCACTCGCGAATCTCTATTCACCCCACAAGTGTTTATTTGGTCATAAAACTATAATACCCACAAAGGTCGTACTTTTAATTACCGAACTCGCCTGCGGCACCTGCAGCCAATTTAATTAAAAAACATAATAAAAAATAAACCTGAAAATTTCGGCTTATATTAACTCTTTTCACGTAACATTAAACGAAATGGAAATTTCCCTCTAAAGTGTTAATACTCCGTTCATGTGGAAACATTTTTATTTCACTGAACTTGTTTACGAGTTATTTTTTCGGGTTAATTGGTTTTCCTATTGGAACTTAAAAACTTGACGTGTTACAAGGAAGGAATATAAGAAAAGCGTCAAAAATACTTATGGAAGAATAAATGAGTTGATATTTATTATCATGATTTATTGCACAATAAACGATACAATTTATTAAACGCATCAAACATTTTGTAAACAGTCATTAGTTAACGTGAACGTGTTAAATGAGTTTCTAGCTTTGCAATAATAATATCATAATTCTGAGTCCGATACAAGGGTAGGAGGCGTGCTTTCGTTATTTAAACTTGAAGAAATATCAACTATAGGGATTAAATCTTCATGCTGTGGTCGCAACTTGCCCAGCTTGTTTATCAATACAAAAGCAAAGTAGGAAAAAAACAGAAAACCAAGTATCACAGCAGTCCACCAATACCACTTTATAGTCTCTTTTGAAACATATATCGTATACCATTCACTACAAGCACTTATAGAAGCTAAAGTCGTTGTACATATTCTTGCTCTATACTTAGTAGCTATAACGCAAGACATCTGAAAACTTGACCGATTAGCTGGCAAACACCAAGTCTGTGGTAATGCAGAGATTTCAAACGAATATTTAGGCAATATTTCAACTGTATACGATAAAATAGGTCCATTAGTGGCGTCAGGTGGATCCCATTTTACAATAACATAGCCAGATTCATTAGCATAACCATAAGTGATTATTGGAAAATCTGCTTCTTTAAATTTCTTCGTTCGGACCACTCCTCTTGCTGATCGGCTGCATCGTAATCCAATACAAGCTCTCAATCTGAACCTATAATCTCTATAAGGAGCTAAACTGCCTACTTGAAAGGAATTTTTCGGACTGGAAATGTTCAATGCTAATGTTTTCACATATTTTTTGAAAGTGGTGTTAAGAGGACGAATGTCTTCTTGTGTATTACAATCAAAATCAGAGCTGCAGACATCAAAAAAATCTTCTACCAATGCGCCAGCAGTAAAAGTTGCAAGTACCCCGCACATAGATTCACATGCTTTTTCATACTCTGTCGGAGGTCTCATGACCAAAGCATGAGGACTATGATCAATTTCTTCATCATCATGTACTACATACCTACAATAATCAATATTAGATAAATCTTTGGGCTCAATTAAAGCTACGTCAAGTTCGTATCGAGTAATATGGCGACGATAATCGTTATGGTTTACCCAACGTAAAACTACGAGATCGTGTGAGTCAGCTACCAGTTCGACAATGAACGGTGGTTCGGGAATACCAACAGGTGTGGTGAAATTTAAAATGCTACTACGACCTAACCTCTGATTTACTGGATCATAAGTTTCAATACATATCGCATAAGTCGAAGCGGGTCGTAGTGAATCTATTTGAATCATACCATTTTGACCAAATATGGAAGGTACTGTAACAGAAAACCATTGAAAATCACTGCATGTTTCTGGAACCACAGTACTATTCAGTTCTGGTGGTATACGGACATACAAAGCAGTGTATTGAATATGAGGTTCGCGTACTGGCGAAAATAAAAGTAAAACAGATGTTTCATTCCAAAAATGGATTTGAAAATCAACTGGCACTTCCTCGCAACCTCCGCTGTAACCATGAGTGTCTGATACTACATCTAATTCGGTAGGTGCTTCTGGCAATAAATGTTTCAGTTCATCAACTTTGCTCATACACAGCATTGGATTATTGTACATCTTCATAGTTCCACGCTCAATGTGAAGATTCTTCATAACATCAGGACTAAACAAACTATGGAGGTTAATCATGTCGTGGATTATTATACTGTACTTGTCGTTTTTAAGTTTGTTTCCTTTTATGTGTTGGAGTGAAGACAGAAAATCTAATGAATTAATGACAAGGGAACCGTAAATTTCTACATAACCGGAAACTTCTTTTATTCGACTTAGAAACATCCTTAACTCTTTCATCGCATCTGGTATAGATCGTATATGGATTTTTAGGGATCCATTGATGTAAACACATCTTGCAGCGTTTTGGATGGTGCCTAGAGAAATAATCTTCTGTTCCGGGCAGGTCTGCAAAAAAAACTTATGTAAAATTCTTAACAATTTGAAAGTGTGAATAACTTCACTTGTGCGAACATAAATCATGGTGAAATAAATATATTTGGCATATTGCCAGGGTTTGAACTTTCAGTTGTCGTAATATTTCGTACTGTGGTAAAAGCCAGAAAGAAGTCCCTCGAGTATAAATCAAAACACGAGCCAAAATGTTACTTCGGGGCAGACGTTAAAAAAGTTTTATACGAGTCGTTTAAAGGTCTGTGGTAAAATTTTCACCTCGTTTTTATCATTGAGTGAGATGATTCATCGGCATTTTGTGGATTTTTATCGGCTTTAGAAATCGCAGATATTTTATTTGAAATACTAGTATTTAATCATACATATTATACTGGAGATTAAAGGTGCAAAGTGACACTCCTTTTGGGGATTGCGTTCCAGGTTGATCCTGTGTATAACTGGTGTTATAGTCATTTTGCCATGATCCGATGGCTTAGACTTACAGTATTTTGAGTACCAGTACAGTACCAGTTACTTTGAATGGTAGAGCCACGCTGTAGACAGTAACGTCTACACCACGAAGAGGCTGGCTCGACCAGTTTGATACCACTGTCTCACAGAAAACCTACGTAAAGTGGCAGCTTGCTGTCGCGTTACATTCGGGAGTGAGATTTTTGGTGACCCATTTTCCCCCACCCTTTCCCTCCCCTTCTATTCCCTCCTTTCAGTTTGGCAACGCACCCATGATTCTTTTTGTATATTGGGTGCCTATGGGCGGTGATCACTTACGATCACGTGACCCATTTGCTCGTTTGCCAGTCTCTGCTATAAAAAAATCTAGATTTGAATGAATGAATGAATGATAACAGAATTTATACCTCCTGGGTTTTAACGCAGTGTGGTGCAGTAACTCCATCAGTGGAGTTTTGTTTGACATAGTCCATAGGACATTCAAACACACACGAATTGTTCCACGCCCATCCATTTAGATGGTGGCATTCTTCTTCCGTCAAGCAATATTTATTTGCGGAAAGAACCATGCTGAAAGATTGTCAGGAAAAAAAAAATAAGGTTATAATATAAGCTAAGTAGGTACATTAATATGACCCTAGTATGAAAATCATCAGAAGTAAAAATATTCATCTAAACTGATTGTTCTGTTTGAATTTATTTTATCCGTTTTACTGTTTTGTCTATTTTAATGGATGGAGTGGATGCGTCCTTGCAGATTAAAGAGCTAGATGTTAGACGTTTTGAAGTGTAATCACTATTAAAGATACCTACTTATAACCGGATAGGTTTCCAACATGGACGAAAAAAACGTCAAGATGTTTTGTCAACATCCCCTTTTTTAAGTCGGTTAAAAAGTGCCCTACGTGTCGATACATCGAATGGGCCGAAAACCCTGCTTCACTTTCAATGTTCCTAGCGCTCCATCCATCTTTTTTTTACGTCCCTGGGTGGAAACGTTTCGGTTGGAAGACAAAGAAAGGTTGTTTAATACCTACTCGTACATATATCTCCATAAACTTGATACATGATCGCCTACATCATCTTTGAATGATGCCATAATATAGTATTGAGGACTTACGTGCCGTTCGGACAATGTGGTACACATTGGCCATTGTATGTAAAATGGCGACAAGTTGTACATTCATTGGCATCACGTTGCCGACAACCAAGACATTGCTCGTTGCATCTCATGTCTTCAAAACCATCTGGGAAGACCTGACATTTTCTGTAACAAGATAAGTTTTTTAAGTCTTAGTTCCAGATTCTATGACGATATCTGACGTGAAAACCATCTTTATCTTATTATGTAGTTTGTTTCTGAAGGCTCAAATTATTAGTGAAAGGTCACCAATAAAATTGCAATGCACCCTGCTTTAGAACAGATAACATGATATACCTTTTATAATTATACGGCTTTACTTAAACTGCATTACATATTATATTTTATCAGAAACCTGCCCTAAAAGTTCTTCTCCTCTGGAATTTAAAAATATTTGTAATTAAATCCAATAATCTATTGTTTTCAACTTACTTGATATTCCAACAATAGTTATAAGTGGCATTTCTGGTGCAAGTACAGATGCCGCTACATCGAGGCTTGTCAAATCTATCAGAGGAACCGATGACGTGTCTTGCTCTAGGAGCTATGACCTTCCAGTCAATAGTATCTACAAAACAGGCCTGGGGCAGCCCACGTATTATGATACCGCCTCTGTCTATCTTGCGAAGACTGTATAGACCAACCTTAAAAAGTCATAATGTATTTTTTTTCAAGCATGGCAAAGTGACTACACTCCACCAACGATGGTGAACGCATTGCAGTCCAAAAAAACAGTGATCACAAACAAAGAGTTTATCGGTGGTAAACATAATTATGCCCGCCTATTTATGAATCTTCACACTCTGAAGAAAGAAGAAGTAAATCGAGGAGTTTGCGACAAGTCAACCAGATAAGCGTTGCAGATACAGGTATATCCCCCACACCAGCCCCAACCAACTATTAAGTCATGTCACAAGCCCCTCAAGTGGCCCAGAAATACTATAACGTGATAAAGGTCGCAGGAAGTCGCTGGTTGCAGGCCGCTTCTAATAAGTCAGTCTGAAAATCTTTGGGGGAAGCCTATATCCAGCAATGGACGTCCTGTGGTTGATAATGATAGGAGGCAAGCCTCTCACCAAATATCACTTTTCCATCCAGGTGATCGAACTCGAAATTTCAGGACGATAGCCATTAGGCCACCGAAACATATTAATAGCTGCCTGTGCCTTTGCGTTTCATATCTTATGGTCAGTGATATTACCAGAACCTTTAAATTCCCTCTGCGCATCTATATTTTGTTATACATTAATCATTATCATCACCAGCCACAGGACGTCCACTGCTGGATATAGGCCTCCTGAAAGATTTCCAGATCGACCTGTTGGAAACAGCCTGCATCCAGCGACTTCCCGCGACCTTAAATAAACGCGCACCTTAATTATTCTATTGAGGATGTTCAGTTTAGAAATTACATACCATTAGATGATCCTCACGTCTCTCGGTCAAAATAAAATAAATACACAACCATTAACCGAGCTCGAATGATTTAAATGATGGGTTCAACCATTAACAATTCATTTTCAATACAAACGAAGCGCACTTAATCCCGCAATTTCTAAATTGAATATCGGTTAGGCAAACATAAAATGCACAAATACAAATAAACACGGAATGAAATCAGAATACCTATACACTTTAATATCCTATGTTTGATTTGTTAGTGTTTGTTTTAGTATGAGATTTATAGCAGCAGTACAGGGTTGCCCGCTAAATGAACCAAGGTAGAATATACGTGGGTAGCTACTAACAATATTAAAATAATCCCACTCGCGGAAATCAAAGCAAACAAAATATGCTTAAATGCCCCTGCAGACTATGCGTAGTAGATTGCGCTAGTACCAAAAATAGTACCACTAAACCACGTGGTACATTGTTGAGAATCTGTAACTGAAACTTTCCTGGCGGGCTCAAAGATCCCCTCTAGGACTGACACGGACATGGTGAAAATATAAGGTTTCCTTTTTTGCCATTTGGCTTAGATACCCTAAAAACCAACTTCAAATTATCTTGACCTTTATATGTGACCACTCGTGGACCATTCTTTATCAAACACAAAAACTTGAAAATCGGTCCCCTGAAATATCGAGTAACAAAGGTACCAAAAAACAAATTGAGACCTAATCTTTTTAAGGTCGGTTGAAAACTGATATATGATAACAAAGATACTTATTCTAATACTAACCTCTACCAGGCTAGGCATGTCGAATATAGCCAATGCATAATTGTACATCAGCTGCTCCCCTCGTATCCTCGTTAAACTAGGAAACAATTGTCCCAATGAATCTAAACCTTGCACTCTGTATATAACCACGAATCCTGTCACCTGAAAATTATTATTTTGAAAGCTTTTTTTGAAATCTTCTGTTAATTCAGTATGGATATCAAGTTCATATCATAGTCGTTGTATAAATATCTCATTATCGATATTTGCGGGTCTGTAGACAGAGATGCCTAACACCACACCGGGCTTAACTTCCAACCCTGGCAACTCTCGTATGAATTTTCGAATTGAATTATTGATTCCTTACTTAGGAAAATTAGTAACTTTGAGCCCATTTACGATTTTTCTAACAATACCTCCTTTACCACCAAATACTTAACCAATATCTCACACCACCAAGTTGAAATAATTTAGATTGTAGTTCCTGATCTCTCACGATCACTTTACCTTTTTTAAAACATTTTGATTATTCTTCATTTATAAAAACGTATTGTGTTTTGCTATAATACTTACTGCATTAGGCTTCAAACTTAAAACAGCTTCTTTTTGCGTTGGGTGTTAGTTTAATGATAAAGACGGATTTTATTGTATGAAATCAAAATAACTGCCGCCTCCGTGGCGTGGTGGTATTTCGGTACGACTACGGTTCTGAGGTCTCGGGTTCGAACCCCGGGTCGGGCAAAGTGATATTGGATTTTTCCATATCAGCCCGGAGTCTGGAATTTGTGCCCGATATGGCGATAGGCTCGCCCCCTATCGCATATGGGACGGAACTAAGCTCGGCGAAATGTGGGTGTTCTAGTTCGCTAGTACGCCTCTGCCTACCCCTTCGGGGATACAGGCGTGAGCTTATGTTATGTTATGTAAATCAAAATAAATTGACCTTACCTCCCGAAGTAGAGGGAAACTCAAATTCGCGAAGTCGTTCTTCGTGGCTCTCTCTAAAATGGACAATTCTAGATTGCCCAGGACGACAACGCAATCCTTCAAATTATCTTCCAAACACTTCAATGATGTGCAGATGGCTGATTTGTTGCATATATTATTGGTAGGGTTCGGCTTAAAACTTAACTTCTGTGCTACTGAAGTTGTGATGAAGATGGTTAGGAACCTGAGAATCCAGAAAACAATATTAAGTTAATTTATGTTTGAAATCAATAACTAATTTGTTTTTGGTTCAATATTATGTCATAGATTATGGAAACAACGCAACAGCATAAATCTTGGTAAACAAAGGTATTGTTGCTGTCGTGCTATATTCACGCCACTATAATTTACAAAGCTTTTTTTTTTGCTTGTGACTTCGTCTGCGTAAAAGTTCTTTCTGGAATAACTCTCTATGTCGCCAAAGGTTGATCTGCGTGATTGCAGACGAAAATTTCGTTAGGCGCTCTTGAATTATTTTCCAAAAATCCGTCACAAATAAGGACATTTTAATATCAGCAATTATAAGACAAACAAGTAGACACCACATAGCAAAAACTGATTTCTTCCGATTAATGTAAATGAACATTTTCCAGTTTTGTTACATTCAGCAAGTCCTAAAAATTGAACTTTGACTGCCTCGGTGGCGTAGTTGTATTTCGGTATGACTTCGATCCCCGGGTCGGGCTAAGTGATATTGGTTTTTCAATATCAGTCCGGAGTCTGGAATTTGTGCCCGTTATGGCGATAGGGCCGCCCCCTATCACATCTGGGACGGAACTAAGCTCGGCGAAATGTGGGTGTTCTAGTTCGATAGTACGCCTCTGCCTACCCCTTCGGGGATACAGGCGTGAGCTTATGTGTTATTTTATCTAAAAATTGAAGCCAAATCTTTTCTGCCACATGCTTAAAAAAGATATAGATAAAGATAAGGTCAAGAAGAAGTTATATTATGATTATTTCAAAAAACAAGTTTGAAATTTGATTTGTTATATAATACAGCTTTATATTACAAAAATGTTGCTACTCCGTGATCGAGTAAACTCCAAAAGTTCGCCTCAAGATAATCGCGAACGGAGGCAGTCGGCAACGTTATCCACTCGTGCGTAAAGCCTAAAGTATTCCGCCTAATCTAGCTAAAAGCCGCTGAGCAAAATCCGAGTCACGAGCTAGATATTTTCCTGCCCTGACCTGTCTTTTCCTTTTTGAAGGAAAGAAAAGAAAAGTGAGTCACTTCATGGTAATTGAATCTATCACTCATGAACATCCATAAAATTAGAAAAATGTTGGGTTGCCTACGTCAAAAGAATGGGGATTAGTAACGAAGAGGTTATTTAGCATTGGACCTCCGAAAATTACTCATAACGTACAGATAGCAAAATCGGCGCCACTTTGTTCTAGTGGCAGCATATATGGGCTGAGACAAGGAGATCCTGGGCTCAATTTGCCCGGGACTGGATCCCCCAGAGGGGCTTGACGTCAGGCAGGCAGCCGGTCATAAAAACTAAGCCAAATCAATTCTGCAGCATGCTTAAAATGTGTGATTCGCCGACCCCACATTAAGGATAAGGGCATATAGAAAGAAAAAGAACAGATAGCAAAAATGAACTGCCACGTCATGTCCGTCTTGTAGAACAGCTGAACGGGAAAGACTGTCCCATTTCTATTGTAGGCAATTTAAAGATACTTTTAGTCTATCAACACCTTGACCAACAATACATATTCTAGATCAGACAAATATTTGTCTCAAATCCAACCCGCAGCCTCTAAAAAGCAGACCTCTCCAGGAGGTGTAAAATAATTTTCACTTTCTAATTTCTAATACCACGAACACGTGAATGTGGTCTTATATCTAAATACAGTATTAATATTCCCGAAATGTATGAAATGAAAAAAGTCAGAGGTTTAGGTTCAAATCATAGGTAAGGAAACAACATTTTTAAAGCGTAGATGTACTCGCATTTGCACATCTCCCTACCTATTTCGGGCGACACAAGCATAATTTTATCAGTATCATCATCATCATCAGCAGCAGCCACAGGACGTCCACTGCTGGATATAGGCCTCCCCTAAAGATTTCCAGATCGACCTGTTGGAAGCGGCTTGCATCCAGCGACTCCGTACTACCTTTATCGATATCATCATCAGCCACAGGACGTCCACTGCTGAACATAGACCTCCCCCAAAGATTTCCAGATCGACCTGTTGGAAGCGGCTTGCATCCAGCGACTTCGCACGACCTTTATCAATATCATCATCATCATCAACCATAGGACGTCCACTGCTGAACATAGACCTCCCCCAAAGATTTCCAGGAAGACCTGTCGGAAGCGGCCTGCATCCAGCGACAGCATTTATCCATATACAATATGTTATTATAATAATGTTATTCATTTTTATAGTAACAATAGTACTATATAAAACCTAATGCTATCTTAAGGAAAAGTTAGAATTCATTAAACACCGCAATTAGGACCAGGCCACGATAAGGTAAACGCATTGAAATTATTATTTGTACTAATTATAAAGACGACTGATATAAAGAATGCTCTGGCACTAGATGGCCTTATTTTACATTTGTGGTCGCAATATTAATTATTGTTAATTTTATGTTTTTTTTAATTTGTTGTTTTGTGAAACGCAATAATTATTATACAGACAAAACTATTCTTTCCTTTTATAGAAAAACGTAATTTTCATCAAGACAAATTTTAATATATTTAGCCTTTTGATGCTTTAATAGTAGTAAATAATATTAGGTAAATTATTCATTATTTTATTTTTTCATAACATTCATAACCATTTTTTTTCATATCAGAGGTTCAATTTCTAATAGGTATCTGTTGCTTTTCTTTTACTGGAAAAGAAAACATGAATGAATGAAAAAAAAAAGAATTAGGCTTACATGAAAAAAATGATAACTAAAATCGGATAATTACAATGACTTAGTTTTAATTATTGACAAAACAGCGAATAATTAACTTTGCGGCTGCTTTAACACTTTAGAAAACTTGAGGATAGTTTTCGACTGACTTCCAAAAAGGAGAAGGTACTCAATTCGTCTGTTTTTTTATATATGTCACGCGATATCTCAACCAAATGTGGACCGATTTTCAAAATTCTTTTTGTATTCGATAGAGCTTATTTCAAGGGTGGTCCATTTAGTGACCGGATTTGAAATCGGTCTGTTAAGATTTTCGAATAACACATTTAAGTACAATATGTAATTGAGGATCTTTCGCTAATTCAATTTATTTACGCAGTACGCACCTCCAGTTCGTTACTAAACTATTCCAGACAAGACCGCAGACTTTAATAATACTGAGAGTAAATATAATAAGCGCACGTGCACCGAACACAATGTTAAATGTAATCTTGTTATTGTCAGCTCCAAAATATGATGCCCTTGCTCCGCAGATGCACTTTGAATACAATGGTTATGGAATAAAAAAAGATGGACGGAGCTTTAGGAACATTGAAAGTAGTGATGTGGATGATCGATTAATAATAGATTATTTATCATAATCGATTATTTTTAAAGATGTATTATTATCCGGGATGGTTGGCGCTCACTTGGGAAGGCCTACGTCTATCAATGGACGGCGATAGGCTGAGATAATAATTGACTAACCGATTAATAGATCACGTCTTTAAAAATAATTTAGTCGATTATGATAAATAATGCACTTTCCACATCACAAATTGAAAGTGAAGCAGGGTTTTCAATCAATTCGATCTATCGACACATATGACGTAATGCGTGTGAGTCTGTAGGGCACTTTTGTAGAGGCTCGTATGTGTGCGTGGGTCTTCTCTGTGACGTCCGTTTAACTATCGGCGAGATGGTGTCCTTCATTTTCTTTACGTCCGTGACATTGGTTTATTTGTTATTATTTATTCAGAGGATCCATGTGAATTTTTTCTCACAGAGATTTGAAAACAGAAACGAGCAGGTGGTCACCTGATGGTGAGTGATCTCTTCAGCCCATAGCCACCCAAGACAATCATGAATCATGAATCATGGGTGCGTTGCCAAACTAAAAGGAGGGAAACAATGATTCGGAAAGGGAGGGGTGTAATTCGGCCACCAGAAATATCAATAATGATATTTTTGTTTTTAAAAATGAAAAAAATCCTTTTAAAAAACTAAACATCTAAGAACACAGTATTATCATATACCTAGCATCTTACTAAGATTTTGTAGATACGTCATGTCCATTGTCCACAGCTTTGTGTAACAGATACATAGAATAGATACAGGGCGATAATAATGAGGGTTGTCTGATCAAAGATATCTAGTACTGATAGCCGTTAATAGTTACCTAGTAACTACTGCCTTAGTTATCTATCGAATTATCTGTCAATGGAGATTCGTCTCCTTGTGGCTTGTTCTAACGGCAGCGTATATGGGCAAAGGGATTTCTAATTTAATCCCCTAGAGGAGGTTGACGTTAGACAGGCAGCCAGTCGTTAAAAACTCAAAGAGATTTAATATTACCAACTGTAGAGGGGCTATCCAACAAGTGTCCACACAAAAAAAATCTCAAACGTCAGTAACGGCACCTACCATATATTACAATGCGAGGGCACTTTTTACAATTTACATAGTATTCTGTGAATATTCAAGAATTATATAAGACAAGTTTATTGTCTAACCATTATCACGCCGGCACGACCTTGCGCGCGCACGTTTCAAATACGACTGAGTGACTTGTGACCACGAGGTCATAACTTTCGGATCAAAAGTTTCGTGCTGCTGTCCCGTCTATGTGCTGTTGAATATTTTTAAAAATCTATACCCAAAATTATGCAACATGCTAAAATGCCTGTATATACCCTTCATTGAATTAGGATAACAGGATTGACAGCCTCCGTGGCGCAGCGGGCGAGTGAAGCGAGAGGCCGCGGGTTCGATTCCCGCATTGATACAAATGTTTGTGTGGCCCACAGATATTTGTTTAAAGTCTGGGTGTTGTGAGACCGAAAGTCTCTCATAGTCTCTGACACCCACGATACAGGTTATACCTAGTGTGGGGTCAGGACTAGGTGTGTGACTATTGGGTGTATTTATTATATCCAAAAATATAGCGCCTATTATACAAATCTGAAATTTAATCAATACAAGTCCTTATTGTTACCGCGATCAAATACGTAAAACAACTAACACTAGGCACAAAATTAATACCGAGGGCTATTTCTCGTTACCGAACTGTCAATACCAACGTATAGTCTTAAGTTATTGCCTATCGCTATTGAATTCCATAACGAATCACCAATATATTGACGAAAGTTTCAATAGAAGTACGAATAAATGTAGTGGAAGAATTTCTTTCGTAATAATGTGACTGAGTTATGTTGTTAAGAAAGTGTAGCGCAGAGAAACTATTGAACTCTATATAGTTCCACTTATTCTTATTCTTTATTAATTAAATACACCCGTTAGTCACACACCTAGTCCTGACCCCACACTAGGTATAACCTGTATCGTGGGTGTCAGAGACTATGAGGGACTTTCGGTCTCACAACACCCAGACTTGAAACAAATATCTGTGGGCCACACAAACATTTGTCAAGATTATAATATATAAAACGTGGTGATGGTGAACCCCCTGGACATTCATCTCGGCAGTCCGTACCACACCTGAGTGACCTGCACAAAGCTATTCTTTCTACCTGTCCTTTTCCGACCTTAATGTGGGGTCGGCGCAACACACTTTTTCAAGCATGTTGCAGAATAGATTTGGGTTAGTTTTTACGAACGGCTGCCTGCCTGACGCCAACCCCCTCTGAGTGATCCAGTCCCGGGCAAAATACAAGAACATTTGGTATGCTCGACCTGGGAATCGAACCCAGGGCCTCCTGGTCCACAGCCCATATGTGCTACCACTAGACCAAAGAAGCAACTCACCGCTGCTTTACGAAGAAAAAAAAAAATATTTACCATATCACCGTTTTCGACGCCATGACACCTTCAAGTGTAGTTTCTTCCCACCAAAATTGCTATACTTCCTCGTAGAAACAGTCTGTCTCCGCAACACGCGACCAAACACTCTCAAATACATGGACGAACCAATCATGGGAAAACACATTGTGCTCGTGGAATTCTCATGGCTTTCAACGTGCGTTTGATTGTGTACTGTATGAATTTACCATGACAATAGCTTCAATCCATTCGGTTTCTTAGATTTAACTGACTGATGTTGCAAGAAACTGAATTGAAGTGTTGGTACTATGATGTTAAATATCAATATAATCACAAGTTATTGTACCACCCTTGAAATAAACTCTATCGAACACAAAAAGAACTTTGAAAATCGGTCCACATTTGGCGGAGATATCGGGTAAAATAAAAAACAGTGAATTGAGGACCTTCTCCTTTTTGGAGGTCGGTCAAAAATAACGATTAGCAATATAGAAGTCACTTATACGATTGAGATTAAAGTTTCTTTATAAAAGCATAACAAAGATACACAGGTAATAGGTATCAAAGTAGTCTGCATATGAAAACACCTTAATCACAAAATAAAAGAATTAAAAAAATATTAAACACTTATTAGAATTTGTTATCTGTTATTCCAAGCAATAAACACAATAAAAAACACACAATATTAATATTCGATACATAATTATATCGTTCGCACTGAAAGGCGGTAAAACTAACACTGTAGCCTATAAGTATATGGGGGACGAGGAAAATAGTCCTGTAGCACGGAACTGATAATCTGTACTGGGTCTGAACACCAATCATTCTAAATATTATTTAATTAGAGATTCGATGGGACACCCGCGTTATTAGATCTTGACCTCTGGCGGTTGTCTAAAGGGTGGTTGTCTAAATGGAGAATGTTGAAATTGTATGAGATACAAAAAACCGACGCGAATGCATACATTCGCGTCGGTTTTTGATGAAGAGATTGATGAAAGTAGATGAAGCGAAAGTAGTGTGTCAGAATCGGGCGAAGTGGAAATCCATAGTCTCTGCCTACCCCTATGGGATACAGGCGTGATATTATGTATATATGTATGTATGTACAAAACATAAATTAATAAGACAAGTTAGTTTGCCTTTTAGAAATCTTAGAAAACTTGTCAAATCTAGACATTTGTGTATTGTTACATTGTACTTATAAATCCGCGTATCCTGAGCATGTTTTTGACCGACTTCCACAAAAGGAGGAGGTCCTCAATTCGTCTGTATTTTTTTATGTATGTTACTCGATATCTCCGCGAAATGTGGACGGATATTGAAAATTCTTTTTGTGTAAATTCGGTAAATTGGAAGTCGGCCAGTTAAGTTTTTAAACTTGTGATTATTTAAAAACAAAATACTGAAAATACCTATACACAAAACAAGGTTTTTCATTGTCTCCTGCTCATATAACAAGGGACTATAGAAATACCATGTTTTGTGTAGGTGTTTTGTGAAATGTTGGAGTGCAGGAGATGCGGTTTTAAGTGGTCTAAGCAATAAGATAGTATTGAACAGCATTAAGTATTCCTCGCAACAGCATTAAGAATAACGGGCATAAAATTGGCGGTGTTTTCTATACTGACTGTACTACCTCGGTAGCGTAGCGGTATTGCGTGCGTCGTACGAAGTGTCGGGTACGATCCCCGGGTCGGACAAACTGATATTGGATTTTTTATTATCAGCCCGGAGTCTGGAAATTGTGCCCGATATGGCGATAGGCTCGTCCCCTATCACATCTGGGACGAAACTAAGCTCGGCGAAATGTGGGTGTTCTAGTTCGCTAGTGCGCCTCTGCCTACCTCTTCGGAGATACAGGCGTGAGCTTATGATGATGATATGGTCCACATTTGGCGGAGATATCGAGTAACATACAATAACACACAAAAAATACAAACGAATTGAGGATTGAAACCTCCTCCTTTTGTGGAAGTCGGACGAAAAAATAGGATGCGGCAAAAATCTAATAAACGTGCAAGACCATGAAGTAAAGACAATTACAGTAAGGTAAAGTTCGACTGCACTGCACCAGACCATATATTACGAACTAAGAAAATATAGCGCAGAAATGTCGGCACATTAACCTAGAACGGTGGGCACTTTATTTTATTCTTTATCACACTTCAAAAACAATTTATTTCCATAATAGTGTTTAATTTTAATAAAAGGAAGCACGTGGACGTCGTAAATAATTGGTGATATTAAGTTTTCTTCCTCTGACATTCTGAATAAGGACGCTTATGACGCTATATAAATAAACAAAACTACTATTTTATTCAAAGTTAACCGCGGCCTATAATATGGAACTCTATACAAACTACTACCTCCATTGACAGCCCCTGTGGCACAGTAGGCGAGTAGCCGGGTAAGCTAGAGGCTGCGGGTTCGATTCCCGCATTGAGACAAATATTTGTGTGGCCCACAGATATTTGTTTCAAATCTGGGTGTTGTGAGACCGAAAGTCACTCATAGTCTCTGACACCCACGATACAGGTTATACCTGTGTGAGGTCAGGACTGGGTGTGTGACTATTAGGTGTATTTATTATTTTATTCTCGAGTGATCCTGATATCTGTTAAATTACCTTTTATTCTGTCATGATTTTATTTAATTATATATCAACGCTTATTACTTATTAATTACTTTATCGTCAATGGGGAAGTTCACAACGTGCCTCTAAGAAACAACTAAACGGATCTAGCGCTAACGAATAAACGAACAATTTCACGCCAAAATCCAGGTGACGAAGGAAAAATTGCCAAAATGCCACAATAAATTGACCCACGCTCGCGTATTCGAATTTCCCTGTAAGATTTTCTGTAACCAAGTCAATTTGCAACTCGACGACGTAAAAATGGCTTTTTTATTTATTTTGCAACCGTTCATAACCGTTTCTGTAGTGTTCTGAGTAATGAAACACGCTGTACCAGCCCCGTTGAGTGTAGGTCAAGTGAGTTTAACGAGCAATATTGCATTTTGTGTAAGGCAGGCAAGCGCATGCCGTTTTATGAGCATTTATAGTAGCTAGTCGCTGCCACTTGGTACATCTTAAGCCGGGTCTCCTGAAACAAAACACAAAACATATTCGTGATAGCTGTCACCTGCTCGTAGAACAATGGATCATAGATAAAAAAATATTTGTTTTAGTGCAGGAGGCGCGGCCTCAAGCCACTTGTTTTGCGGAACAAAACACTAAAAACACCTACACAAAGCAAGGTTTTTCATTGTCTCTTGATTATAATATAACAACGGATCATAGACAAAAAAATTTGAACCACTATGTTTTATTAAAACAATACACAAACATACAAAACAAGGTTTCGCTACACATTTTTATCTATGGTGCATTGTTCTATGAGCAGGAAAAAGCGAAAATCATTGTTTCGCGTATGTGTTTTTGTATTTTGTTTCGAGAAAAACAGATGCAGGAGAAGCGCCTTTGGAGTTTAGAAGTTTATCCGGGCACTACTGTATATTATATTTTTAGAAAACATTAAGAAAAGGGTAAAAGGAAAAACGGTTATCTTTATCCGTTCAAGTAGGTACCTAAATAATGATGACCCCCGAGCTCGGCGTCAGCACTCATCTACTATATAAAAATAAGTCGGGTTTTCCCTTCTGACGCTATAACTCCAGAACGCACGAACCGATTTCCACGGTTTTGCATTCGTTGGAAAGGTCTCGGGCTCCGTGAGGTTTATAGCAAAGAAAATTCAGGAAAAATTTCAACAGAAAAGCGGGAAAATCTTTTTTCACATACAGTGCCATCTCTGATACATAGCATGTACTACAAACCAATATTTTAAGTAGATGGCGCCGGTGCGTGATACATTGTTTGACAGCTACTCATTGTTCTCTGCTCAGTTAATTTCATGTGACAAACCGGTATTGTGTTCACTATGAAATTGTGAAAAAAAAAGTAAAAAAAGTTAGTTATTCGTTTCCTAACATTTACCATCAAATCAATCACGTGTATTGTGCAAATTATATGTTTACATCGTTTAAAAAATAGAACAGAAAGAAATATTGAAATATTGTCAAAAATAATAAGTAATAACTGACAGGCTGACTCATGGGGTGGCGGACGGGGTGACTGACGAGGTGACTGACGGGATGACAGATGGGGTGACCGACTGGGTGTCAGACGGGGTGACAGACGGGTGACAGAAGAGTGACAGATGGGGTGACAGACGGGTGACAGACTGGTGACAGACGGGGTGACGGAATGAGTGACCGACTGGGTGACAGACGGGGTGACAGACGGGTGACAGAAGAGTGACAGACGGGGTGACAGACGGGGTGACAGACGGGTGACAGACGGGTGACAGACTGGTGTCAGACAGGGTGACGGAATGGGTGACCGACTGGGTGACAGACGGGGTGACAAGCGGGGTGACAGACGGGGTGACAGACGGGTGACCGACACGTGGTCACAGACGGGGTGACAGACGGTGTGACTGACGGGGTGAGAGACGGGGGACTGACGGCCGAAGTAGATCATCCCATTACCTCCTTTAGAATTATTGGATTATAGGTGCCTACGACTCACTCTTTCAACCCTCTCTCTCATACGCAGACGAAGTTGCGCGGGTCAGCTAGTTGTCCTATATAAAGACTTTTTCCCGAATATTGCAACGCAACTCAAAATATAAAATTGTCGTATGTCATAGCGGTTACCGTATCTCTCAAACTTTTACTGAGAGACCGTTAAAGTTGTGTAGCGACTTGCGCTCAAAGATTTTTAGGTATATAGGTATCTACACGTAGTATGTAATGTGATTTTTATATTCGGGGGTTTGTTTCACAAGTCTAAACTAAAAGCCCGTTTTTGTGACTCGTGCGACCAGCTTATGTAGGTCTATCTAGTACTTACTGTGGTGATAAACGGTTAGACATTACTCCTATTGAGCAACCTTACAAACTGACTGGTAAGTGTTCAGTTATCAGTAATCCCATATAACTTGTCAAGGTTTCGGCACATCCAGCGGTAGAGTAGCCGGTTGTACTTGTGGGACGAATCATTTTCCGCCCAAGACAAACAAGTACCTACTTTCTATTATGTGATCCGATTTATTTGAACTCTGGGCTTTGTGTGAAAGTCTTTCTTAAGACTATGGAGACTTCGATTCAGTTGATACTCACATACAACCACATTGTTGAATGTAATTCCTAACAATCTTGTTGGAGGATTTTCTGATCATAATCTACCGGTCGCTCAGTATAGTGGTACCACAAACTACATAGAGATACGAGTAGTACCTAGTAGGTACCTACATATTAAGTATTCTTTCTGGCTTATAGATAATATCTATGCGATTGGTACATACTTACAAAAAACCCTGTCCTTAAATTATTACCTGGCCACATCTAGGTACGTAGGTAATCCAGTTCTGCGAACTCAGGGCATCGTGGTAAACCTTTGGTAAACACAAACTTATTTTTTTTATGTTATTTAAATATCTTATTACGATTTAATATGTATTCCTCTCATAAAAAAAATAACAATTTCATTGATAAAAGATAAAATATAAATAATTTTATTAGTTGTGTAATATTATATTGTTTTTAAAATGAGTCTAAAACGGAACGCTGCTGTCTTTTGTTATGATTCGCTACGTTCCGTGTTGAGTTTTTCAAAGACTTAAGACATTTAACATATTGGATAATGTTTTATCACCTACACTCATTAGAGTTCTTTTAGCCCATGTTCATGTTCTATCATACGTTTGATTTGACAGTTCACAGTTATAATGATAGATCTGTCATTTCTATTTCCAAAACAAATCTGTGTTCTAAGCGTAGAAAGCGACGTTTTATTTTGTGAATTGTGAACTAGGTACGGTTTATTCTAATTGTTTTAAGAGAAATATTAATTCATTACAGAGTTAGTTAATTAAATAGCTATTGCATACAACTACATAGTTGTGATAAAAGATTTTTATCGAGGTACAAACTGTCCTCAAATATAACTCAGGGATATAGTGGCTATTTACTAGTGCAAAATCCCAAAATCAGTTCGGCATTGCGGTGATTACCAATCATTAACTTACAAACTATTTTTTAGGTACTTCCTATAATAATGTCTTAAATGAGAAACTAAACAAACATAACCTTATTGAAATA
The DNA here is from genome assembly GCA_036417725.1 of Clanis bilineata. Lineage (NCBI taxonomy): Eukaryota > Metazoa > Arthropoda > Insecta > Lepidoptera > Sphingidae > Clanis > Clanis bilineata. The sequence goes on along the minus strand of CM071154.1, from coordinate 13,727,037 downwards.
TATCACCTGTTATATTTCCTTCAAACATTCCCTTCTTTTAGTATATTTTGGGTCATTAGGTTGTGTTAATTTTTTAATATTTGATCTGATTGAATAAAATCTGAACAGCTTGGATAGATAGTAAAATCATTTTTTTATTAGTGTTTTAATTTTAACTGTAAATAAATAATAATAAATAAATAACACCCAACTGTCACATACATAGTCCTGACCCCACACTAAGATGGAGTCTTGTGTCATGGGTATCAGGAACTACAAGAGACTTTCGGTCTCACAACACCTAGACCTGAAACAAATATCAGTAGGCCATACAAACATTTGTCTCGGTGCGGGGATCGAAACCGCGGCCTCTCGCTTCTCAGCCGGCTACTCACCCACTGCGCCACTGGGGCTGTCATAGCTGTAGGCTGTCAATAATAAATAAATAAACCACTGTTAAAACTGTCAGAAATCTGGCACCAGTATACAATTTTGTTAATTCTATTATATAAAATTCTGTTTTACACAGCTCTTGTACATAAACTTGTCTGTGCTAAACTTTTTTTTTTAGCATCCGAAACAATGAACATTGACGGGGTGATGTTTGGAAGTAAGAAAAAAACTAAGAAAGGTCGATTAAAGAAAAAACCCTTTCAACCTCCAAAAAAAGGTATGACACAATTTATAAAATCAATTAAGTGTATATAAACCATAAATTAATAAACAAGGTGGTATCATGTATACCAGCCCCTGACAGTAACGTCTACAGCACGAATGGGCCGGCTTGACTGGTTTGATACCACTGCCTCACAGAAAACCGACGTAAAGTGGCAGCTTGCTATCACGTTTCGTTCGGTGAGTGAGATTTCCGGTGGCCCTTTTTCCCCGTTCCTTTCCCAATCCCTTTTGCCCTCCCTTTCCATTCCCTCCTTTTAGGTTGGCAACGCACCCATGATTCTTTTTGTCTTGTGTGTCTGGGCGGTGGAGATCACTTACCATCAGGTGACCCATCTGCTCGTTTGCCAGTCTCTGATATAAAAAAAACTCTTGACACTCTATTTGATTGTATTTGTTTATGTTAACGTATTCAGCACGAACGGGTCTGCTCGACCGGATTGATACCAGTCTCATAAAATAACAACATATGTCAGCTTACAGTCGCATTTCATTCCGGAGTGTGATGTCTGATGGCCCAATCCAATTCATATTCCTCTTCTTTTAATCTGCAACATACCCATGATTCTGTTCATCTTGGGTGTCTATGGCCAGTGGATATCACTTACCATCAGGTGAATGACTTGTTCATCTGCCAGTTTCTGTAATAAAAACTGTTCTATTGTAAACAAAAATTGGAATATATTAAGGGATGATTTTTCAATAGCCAGATAACTTATTCAAGGAATAATTTTGATGTTTTAAATTTTTCATAATTGGATACTTGACTATGTTTGATTTTGACACATTTTTATATGTACTAGCAAATAAAACAAAAAAGGAACTCTTCAGTAAAATCTACATCGAAATTGGTTGAAAAATGAGTCAGTAATCCATATTTTAAATTCTACAATGAGCAAGAGTGGGGACGTAGTGGGGATATCTTACTATCCCTTACCAACGCATGTGCCATTATAGCCCTGACGTGATTTTACTGATACTTCTCTTTTCCGCAGTTTGAAGGTTACACCAAATTTCAAATGATTATAATTTTATTATTTTTGAGAATATTTCAATAATTCTTTCAGTACTATATTTTAGATGACCTAAATTTAATGTGCAATTAATTTAAAAAAAAGACAAGTACACAATGGGCATTGTCCATTTTTTTTAATTACGTGTAAATGAAAAACCATTTGGAGATTTTCTTTAGCTTGTTGCAGAAAATTGATTTTTAATGAAAAAGGATCGTGATTTACCAAGATTTTTAACAAAATATATTTGCCCTTTGTTTGACCTCTAATGACGTCATTAATGGCATTCGTTTGTTTCATTGCCTGATTTCTTTTTAGAATCTGACGACTGTTTATATGTCAGTTGTCATTTGTCAAGTACACATTATAGACGTGCGCTTAATAGTTCGCGACAAGGAGCGGTCACTTTAGTTCGTGGCTCCTCAACGAACTAGTTCATTATTTTAGTTCTCGTCTCGAACCAAAGAAAGGCTCAAAAAAGATTATTCGCACGCATTTTTTTCTTTAATAATATGCTGTTATTTTTTTACTTGTACATACTTGGGGAGTAGTGACGTCGTCTAAGGGACACTCCTTATACGACGACGACGACGACGACGGTGGCCTACTTACACGGTAGGCCATCAACACCTTTAGGTTTAAGCCAATCTCATCTGCAAGTGGTACACTCTTCTGAGTAACGGACTAAGCGCTGGCGAAACCTGGGTTCCTGCCTTGCAGGTTGTGGAGGACAGACAGCACCATGTACCCAGTGTACGTCATTAGATCGTTGCGCGAGGCATGCAGGGCGGAAAAAAGCCTCTGCATATCGCTTTTCTGGATCTGCAGACTCTTTTAACTGTTATGTTCGTTTCCGCCGCCGAATAGTATCCAGACGAACTTTACGTGAAAACAGACAAGTTTAAGCAACATCAACTTCGACGTCAGGGTTTGAAGTGGCGCAGCATGGGCTACTTGCTTTAATTTTTATACCCCCCCTCGCAGTAAACCCGTAGTATATGCCAAGACCCCCATCCCACTCTAGTTTTCCGTAGTAATTTATAAATATGTTAACTTGTTGAGCATGTCTAAAACATTCAATATAAAAAATAAACATAAACTTCAGGCGAAACATCTTGGATTCACCTCTAATGAAGAAAGTCCTATCTTTGTGTCTGAGCAGTTAACTCCCAAAGGCGCTCGACTCTTCTTTCTGGCAAGAGGTCTTACAAAATTAAAAAAAGTTTAAGTTCTGTTGGACGTCCTTCGGACGCATCTATGTAAGAAGGGATGAGAACTCACCAGTCATAGTAATCAAAAACGAATCGCAAGTACATCGTCTACAACAAGAAGCATGACTATGTAGTCTTAGAAATTGCCAAGCTTTAGATACTAAAATCCGATTGTCCTTTTACCTTAAATTTCAACGTTATTTTAAGTTTGTTTATACTGTACTACATAATATACTACTATACACATACCTTTTTCATACATACCATACCCTTTCATACGCTCATACCATATACACAAAATCTCAATTATTCACATACAAGATACATCAACTTAATTACCAACACATACACAATATTATATTGTATCTGATAGCTCTGGGAAAAAACTGCTTATATGTTATATATCATAATGGATAATAGCTCGCTCACTAATATACTTAATATAGATGAAAGTGAAGTAGCTGAGTCTAGTGCATGCCTAATAGAGGATTTTAGTAAACAAACATCACAAAATAATGTATTTACAATGATCACACAGAATATTCGAAGCATCTACAAAAATATGGCTGATTTGCAACTCTCTCTAGCTAACTTTAACTTTTGTGTTGACCTAATGGTTCTAACCGAGTGTGGCATAAACCCAAAAAAACCTATACCCCTGATTAATAACTATATGACGTACTCTACAACAAATCATTTGAACCGTTGCGATGGTGTTACCCTTTATGTAAAAAACTGTTATAAAGCAAATGTAAAAGAAATAAAATTAATGCACGCTTCATATCTACAGATTTCTATACAAAATTTTGTGGTTTTGGGAATTTATCGTTCCCCTTCAAACAATAATGCTGTAAACTTTATAGATTCGTTAAATACTCACTTAGAGACTATTAAATCATATACCAACATAATAATAACAGGTGATATAAATATAAACATAATACCTAAGAGTAGTGAATCCACATATGAACGGGAAAATCGTGTGGGATATCTAAATATGTTAGCACTACATGGTTTGCTTCCTGGTCATCAACTCCCTACGAGAGATGTCAATTGTCTTGATCATGTCATTCTAAAAATTAATAAGATATCAGCTTCTATAACCGTACTTAATACTACTATCACAGATCATTATATGATCTTTCTTAAATTATCCAAAGTAAAAACTACAAATGTAACATCCAAAATTAAATCAAAAATTGACTTTATAAACGTACTAAAAGATATTAAAAAGAAAAACTTAAGCGACTTGTTAACATGTGCCGATGCTAACTTATTATGCAATTCATTGATACAGGCTATAACAGATTGCCTCGCGCAGAACACCATCACTACCTTAGTTCCAAGGAGTGTGCGTCTCATTAAACCTTGGATGACATTAGGTATCTTACGTTGCATTCGAAACAGAAATAGTATGCAGATAAAGCTAAGATCGGAACCTGACAATGAAATCTTAAAAATTACTTACAGAAGATACCGCAACTATTGCAATAAATTGATTAAAAAGCTAAAGCGTACTCACGATAGAAATAAGTTATCAATGGCTCATAAGAATCCTAAACGTCTCTGGAACACAATAAATAGTATTACTCATCGTAAATCATATCATAGCACACATAACTTAGCATTATTAGATACAGCAACGTCACCACAAGATTCTGTAAATCATACAAATGAATATTTTGCTAATATAGGAAAATCTTTAGCTGAGAACATACAATCGAGTACACTACATAACAATATCACCTATAACTCACCAAAATCACAAGTTTCTTCGTTTGTACTTTATGAAACTGATTGTAAAGAAGTCTATATTACATTGATGAATCAAAAATCAGAAAGCGCCCCAGGCTGGGATAACATTTCGACGAAATTCTTAAAACTAGCAAACAATATAGTTGTTCCTGTTATAACACATCTAGCTAACTTATGTTTTAGACAGGGTATTTTCCCTACGGCACTTAAACAAGCAATTATCACGCCAGTGTTCAAGAATGGGGATAAAAATTACGTAAATAACTACAGGCCTATTTCTGTACTACCTGCCATAGCTAAAATTATCGAAAAACTTATCAATGCCCGCCTCATTTGCTATTTGAATAAATATAATTTACTTTCACCATCACAATACGGTTTTAGACAAGGATTATCAACTGAAGACGCTATCACCTCGTTATCCTCGTTCATTGTCAAGCAAGTAGATAATAAGAAGAAATGTCTCACTGTATTTCTTGACTTAAAAAAAGCATTTGACACTGTTTCGATTCACATACTTGTGCAAAGACTTGAAAGTATAGGCATAAGGGGTATTCCTTTACAACTAGTACAAGAATATCTCCACGGCCGCAAACAGCGTGTTAAAATTGATAAATACATTAGTGATGAAATAGATGTAACATATGGTGTACCACAAGGGAGTGTTCTGGGCCCTACATTGTTTTTAATTTATATTAACAGTCTTTGCGATTTGGCAGACATTGAAGGAAACATATTTTCATATGCAGATGATACTGCTATTGTTTTTACCGGTAACACTTGGGAAGATGTTCGAAAATCCACAGAAAAAGGACTAGTTAAGGTTACCAGCTGGTTAGAGTCAAATTTGCTCACATTAAATTTATCAAAGACAAATTATATTACCTTCAGCAATTATACTATAACTCAGCCTGATACCAATTTTCAGATAAGGATTCATACATGTAACAACTACCTTAACTCGAACTGTCAATGTACTACTATCACTAAAGTTAATAACACGAAATACCTTGGAATTATACTGGACCAACGGCTGTCTTGGCATGAACACATAGACTTGTTAATGAATAGAATTAGAAAGCTTATGTGGACTTTTAAGACCTTGCGACATATTGCTTCAAAAAGTCTCTTAAATCAAATATATATATCCATAGCCCAGTCGGTCCTGACTTACTGTATACCTGTGTGGGGAGGGGCAACTAAAACCAAATTCCTAGAACTGGAAAGAGTACAAAGATTACTTCTCAAAGTGATGTACTTCAAACCATACAGATATCCAACTGAAAAATTATATTCTCTTTGTGATCTTTTAACGGTTAGAAAATTATACATCTTACAATCGATATGTAAACTGCACAAGTCCCTAAGTTACGATGCGCGTACTCTAAATAAAAGACGAAAAAAAGATGTAGCCCCTGTTGGAAAAGTCAAAACAATGTTTGCTACAAGGCAATTTAATAGACAATCCGCAGTTTTATATAATCTTGTAAATAAACATATAAACATCTACCCTATGACACAAGAAAATTGTAAAACATCATTGGTTATCTGGCTAAAAACTAAGAGCTATGATGAGATTGAGTATTTCATGAAAAATCTAATTTAAGAAAATAATAATTTATACCCGATCACAAAACACACACTCACACACACACTCAATCACACATACATGCCCACTCACACATGCCCACACTCACACACATGCCCACACGCACACATAATCATAGTAATAGTTATTAAAAATTTATTTTAATTTCATTTTTAAAACACAGAGAATTATATGTTATAAAAATAAGTACCTACACATTTTGTATTTTCTACTTAAGGAAGAGCGGAGCCTCCTAACACAAGCATATTTACATGCTTAAAAGGAAACTCCAAATACTGTTTCACTGTGTGTAATTATTAGTTATGGAAATAAAATATTTTTCATTTTTCATTTTTTTTTATCCAAGAGATTAGAAAAAATATCTGTGAGTCAAAAAGTGCTGCAGGCTTTATTTGAATATAGCTCTAAAAAGCACGAGATTTCCTTAGAAGACTACGTGACGAAAACCTAAGACTTTAGATTAGACTTTAGACTACCTAAGACTTTAAGGTCTCATAGACCATCATTTAGTCAGTCCTTCTGTATGGGTGCGATAAGTAGTCTGTTATATTAAGGAAATCCAGATGGCCCCAAAAGCGCTGGCTGAACGTGTTGGAAAATGATATGAGAACCAATGGTCTTACTGTGGAGGATGCTTAAGACGAGGCTAAGTGGAAGCGTTTAAATAGGAAGGTGGATTAGGCATTAGGGCGGGATAACGCCAGGCAGAAAGAAAGACATCGGATAGCGCCGCGCTCTCGCTCACGTTCACTATTACATACAATCGTACAATTTAGAATCTAACATATCAATCGAACTAAAGAGCGAGAAATCTGGAAACTAGTTCGTTCATTTTGTCAGTGGGAGCGGTCTACCGAACTAGTTCGTTCGAGAACTACACAAGACTAGTACCTACACAACATAACCTCTTCCTTTACGAGTAAATAATAAATACTTTTCTAGTAAATCATCGTATTATAGAACCACGCAAGAACAAAAGATACATATAACAAATTATATTTTATGAAGTGTTTCAATCGAACATGAAAAAATAACTTTCAGCTTGAAGACACGACATGGCATACAAATATAACTTCAGTGGAATAAAGCGTGTAAAAAAGTAATCTGCGGTATATTTTACAACCAAATCCTATTGGACTAGCGGACAGAGGTTTTAAGGAAACTGATAATCTACTTATTCACATAATTTTGGACTTTCAAGGCCACCAAGTGTGCATTCAAGAATCAAGCAAATTTTCAAAGCCTCACAGAAGCACTTAAAAGTGATAGATAGTTTAAGAGTTATTTTGTTTTGAACATGTAATTAAACGTGTACTTGGGAATTTTGTGTTATTGAAACCTTGTGCTGTGATTATAAATATGTGCTACATTTAGATAAAATTGCCATCATAGTTTGTGGGATGATTACTGGTTTCTCTGTTCTGTGGATGATTATTATATGAGCTGAAATAATAAAAAGGCCCACAAAAAGCTTCGGAAGGTTTGTAGGAGGCATACTGCAGGATCACCAGTAAAATCAATGCTTCGGCCCTACCCCGGGGGTCCTAACCAACTGGCTTGGCAGGGCGTGTTTGGGCAGCCGTGGGTGGATCTGAAAGATGTAAACCTGAAGAACCTCTAAGTGCTCAAAGGCTAATCTGAGAGCTACAGAAAATCTCAAATGGTGAAGCACCTCTTGGGAGCTGCTGTGTACCTTGGTCATCTTCGAAGCCAAAGTGGAATACCAACCAGACTGGGATTAAGGGTGACAACATTCTAATAGGTGAGCTGATCACCTGTCTGTGTGAATGCAGATGTCCGCATCATAAATAATAAAGCTTAAAATTTTCACTTTTTTTTTATTTAAATACATATATTAAAACACAAACAATGAATATGAGAAAATATAACAATACATGATTTATTTGGTAGCACCAGTCATTTTAAATACAATAATAAAAAGCAATATTGGATCCATAAAATCTCTTAAATAGTGACTTATGTAATATATATAATGCCACCTCCAACGGATTAATGTATACCTGTATTTTTTCTCATAGTTATTGCTTGTTTGTTTGTTACAATGCTATGTAGTTGTACTACTATATAGCCTATTAGGTAAGTATTAGTAAATATATAAACTTTTTGTCACTATAACGCCTTGAGTTTGTTGCATCAATACATCATCATTATTGTGAAGCATGAAACAGCCCAGTCATCACAATCTGAGCTGATGACATTATTCTGTTCATCAATTTGACATTAGATACATGTATGCAACTTAGGTTTGCAACAACTGTTCTATTCTGGCATTTCTCACAATATGTGATCTGAAACAAGCACAAATAAATAAATGTGGAATACACACACTACTTACTTTAAATAAACCATCTAAATGGGTAAATTATGAAGTTAACCTACATAAATCTTATTTTGGAGGCTATTAATAGCGATGTATTCCAATAACATTACGGTGACTGCATTGGGAAAGATCCTTGAGTCAGTTTTATAATTAATGTAGTCATATTGATGCAACTTAGGTTTTCAACGACTGTTCTATTCTGGCAACAATATGTGACCTGAAACAAGCATAAATAAATAAATGTTGAATACACACACTACTTACATGAAATAAACCATGTAAATAGGTAAATTATGAAGTTAACTTACATAAATCTTATTGTGGAGGCTATTAATAGCGATGTATTCCAATATCATTACGGTAAGTGCTTTGGGAAAGATCCTTGAATCAGTTTTATAATGAATGTAGTCTTATTGATAGATATTATTATGATATCTATTATATTTGTATCGTAAACACGACTGTAATTAAATAACAATATCTTATTGGTCTGAAAAACTGTCGAACACTAGATTTTTCAATATTATATTATAGAATTTAATATTGTTGTTTACAATCGATCGACACATGTACACAATGGCCGATAGAGGTGGACGATCCTGGACTGAAATATAATTTCGAATCAAATCATTCGATTTTAAAACTGCAGTGAGATATATCGATTATAACCTTTATTTAATTAATAACTTTTTTAGTCACATACATACTTAAGCTGACATCTTTATCCGTACGTAGGATAATGCACATTGCCTTATCATGTATCGTATAAGCCACGTTCTGCACACACATTTTACGATTTGACCAACAGAAATTAAGACCTTCATAATGATGTAAGATTAATAGTACAAATAAGTAAAATTAAAAATACTAGCCCATTTTGAAAGTAAATTATTTACTAATTTCATAATCGATTAAGATATTTAGATACATCTCGAATAGTACATCATTTATGATCGCGCATCTCTACTTAACAGCAGTGTGAAGTGTCATTTTATCCGTCAGCTGACATCACAGATAGCAGAAAATATAGGCAATGAAATAACACTTTTCGCGCCATTAATGACGTCATCACGTAGAATCATCAAGATATTTTCAAAAAAATATTACAAAATAATTACAGCCCTAAAAACAAAAATATTCAAATTAGTATCTTAATTTGGTCTATATTTTTAGAAAAAAATATAAAAACCAGGGGTTAAAAAATATGGACAATGCCCATTGTATAGAATATCTGTCTAAGAAAATAAAACTATTCCTTGGATGAGAGTTATTGAAATATGGGTTCTAAAGTAAATGAATAAAATATATTTCATTTTACAGTGATAGCTGGTAAAGCTATACCAAGTAAGTATTTTTTAAATTAATATTTAATAACATATTGTATCTAGTGTTGATTCACATTATTTTTTGTATGCAGGTTTGACAAGACAACGCGCAATGTATCCAAAAGGTAATTTACACAAATATAATTATTAAATTATTATTTATTAACCCACTAAATATTACTGGCCCACTACTGGGCAAACCCTTACTCTACTAATGCTCTATTACTACACTGGTCTCATACAACTTGGTAGCCATACCTTCAAAATTCTTGTAGAAATTACTATGTATGCAGATTTCCTGACAATGTTTTTCCGTTGGCAACTAAAATTAATATACATAATAATTTATTATGTACATAATAATAATAATAAAAAAATAAGATAAAGTTGTTACTAAATAAACTTATAAATAGCAATTTCCACAAATTGTAATTTACCCAAAAAAATACAATTATTAAAAAGATTTTCAATTTACATAGATTGTAGTTTACACAAATAACTAAAGTAATTAAAAATATTTCACATTTACACAAATCTTATTTAAAAGATATGTAATTTTCACAAATTACTTGAATAATTTTAGTTGCTGATCTGTTTATGTGGCTATAATGTATGTTTATTTCAGGAGTGCCCAAAAGTTTTTTGCTACAATCAGGATACCAGTTTCCGAGAAGTGAGTTTTCTTGATGCATTACAAATGTTATTTATATTTCTACCTCAAGTTATAGTACTTATATTTTTTTGAATTATCAAACATTGCAAACATGATGTATGTTATTCATTGAAATAAAATTACTTTTACGGATTTTATCACGATTTGGTTTTAATTTTTATTCCCGACGTTTCGAAGGCTTTTTAAAAAATCTATAATTCTAAAATGAAGGTAGATTTTGTAATACTAACATTTTTGGACAAATGACATCTCAGTCCAACCCGTGACCACGAAGACTGCAAAGCCTCCGAAACGTCGGGAATAAAAATTAAAACCAAATCGTGATAAAATCCGTAAAAGTAATTTTATTTCAATGAATAGCATTCGCGTAAACTTAAGAAATCAATATGATGTATGTTTATTTATCTTTGATCAAATCGTCACTTTACTTAAAAAAAAAAACAATTATTTCCGAATATAAAGACGGACATGAAGAAAGTATAAAGGTTCTTTTTTTGCCAGTAGGCTCTGAAATAAACGTAATTTTATGCATACGTATAACATTATATTTTTTTTTATCAATAGCAACAATTAATTATACTTGGACGAAGCCAGAACTCCAAGCTGCTTCGACGTCGAACCAGGTTGAACCTGCGACTGTAGTATCTCACGACGAATCGCAGGATACATCGCGCGATGTGTACTCGCCTTCTGACATATATGACGACAATATGGTCAATCTGAGTGATGATGGTAATTATTAAATATACTAATATCAAATATACCTACCGTACAACGGTAATTGGTTACTTGATTGATTTTATACACATATTTATATGTAATAGCAAATGACAGCCTCCGTGGCGCAGCGAGCAAGTAGTCGGCTGTGAAGCGAGAGGCCGCGGGTTCGATTCCCGCATTGAGACAAATGTTTGTGTGGCCACAGATATTTGTTTCAAGTCTGGGTGTTGTGAGACCGAAAGTCTCTCATAGTTTCTGATACCCACGATACAGGTTATACCTAGTGTGGGGTCAGGACTAGGTGTGTGACTGTTGCTTAAAAAAAAAAGGAACCTTCCTGTAAAAACTGCATCGAAATTGGTTGGAAAATGAGGCAGTAATTCATATTTTAAATTCTAAATAAGCAAGAGTGGGGAAGTAGTGGAGATATCTTGCTATCCCTGTCCAACGCACGTACCGTTATGGTGGTGACGTGATTATACTGATACTTCCCTTTTCTGGGAAAGGGATGCTGAGGTGGTTTGGTCATGTAGAAAGGATGGATGAAAGGCGACTTACGAAAGGTATTTATCGTGCTAAAGTGAATGGTAGGGCCAGAAGAGGGCGCCCGACACGATCCTATATGGATCAAATAAGCGATCTCCTTCGTAAAGGGCAAGTTCGGAGTACCCTCAACCGGCGGAAATGTATGAAACGAAATGCATGAATGTGGATGAGGCAAAAGATGTGTGTCAGGATCGTAGCTTGTGGCGCTCAATTGTCTCTGCCTACCCCTATGGGATACAGGCGTGAGTGTGTATGTATGTATATGTTCCCTTTTCCGGAGATTGAAGGTTACACCAAACTTCAAAGGCTTATAACTTTTTTATTTTTGAGAATATTTCAATATTTCTTTCTGTTCTATATTTTAGACGACGTAAACGTCATTTAAAATTAATAAAAAAAATAAGCCAAATACTCAATTAGTCGCCTTAGTCTAGTGGCAACGTATATGGGCTGTCCACCGGTCATGGGTTTGATTCCCATGTCAGTGGGTGTTTTTCTATCACAATTAGCCCATGGAGCATCGTCTAGATCCCACAGAGGGTTAACTAAATAGTCGTAAAAACTAAGCCGAATCCTTTATGCAACATGTCCATCAAATGTGATAAGGGCAGGTAGAAAGAGGATTAAGGCCTAATTCCTCTCATTGGTACACAACGCCTGTACCCATCTGCCCTGTAACAGTTATAATATCTTTCACACATCATTCATAATAATAATATTGTGTATTACTTTTTTAACCAACTTCAAAATAAGGAGGTTCGCAATTCGTCCGCATTTTTATTATATACAAACTTTATATAACATAAGCTCACCGCCTTATCGTATCGTATATGCCAAACTAGAACACCCACATTTCGCCGAGCTTAGTTCTATCCCAGATGTGATAGGGGGCGAGCCTGTCGCCATATCAGGAACAAACTTCGGGCTGATACTGAAAAATCCAATATCACTTCCCGACCCGCGGATCGAACCCCAGACCTCAAGACTACAGTCGTACAACAAAGATCTCGCGATAAACTCTATTTTTTCCAGAACTACCGGACCCAGGCATGTCCACTGATTTGAATATGAACGCTAGTGGCAAACAGACAAACGTGTTCGAGCGTTTGGGACCGTTGCAGGAGCAACCAAAAGTGCCGAAAATTACGATCAATTTGAATCTAGACAAAACTTGTGGTGACAGGACAGACAGGTAAATATAATACAATACTCTCAGTGCAAGATTTGACTATCAGCGCCACTTGCGGAAACTACAACGAACTATAATAACACATAACATAACATAAGCTCACGCCTGTATCCCCGAAGGGGTAGGCAGAGGCGCACTAGCGAACTAGAACACCCACATTTCGCCGAGCTTAGTTCCGTCCCAGATGTGATAGGGGGCGAGCCTATCGCCATATCGGGCACAAATTCCAGACTCCGAGCTGATATGGAAAAATCCAATATCACTGACCGACCCGGGGATCGAACCCGAGACCTCAGAACCGTAGTCGTACCGAAATACCACCACGCCACCGAGGCAGTCAGAACTATAATATGTATGCAGAAAATGAAAACTATAATTTTTTTGCGCATCTGCATTTGTGCTATGGGTCTGTAACAGTAAATCTCTTGCAGTAGGCCAACCATGAGTTTTTTTTGACATTACTCACTACAGACTTTGTAAACCTGACAGCCTCCGTGGCGCAGCGGGCGATTAGTTGGCTCTGAAACGTGAGGTCGCGGGCTCGATTCCCGCACTGAGACAAATGTCTGTGGCCCACAGATATTTGTTTCGGATCTGGGTGTTGTAAGACCGAAAGTCTCTCGTGATTCTTGCTCACGACACAAGACTCGATCTTAGTGTGGGGCAGGACTATGTATGTGACTGGTGGGTGTATTTATGTATTTATTTATAACTAAAATATGTATGCAGAAAATGAAAATTATCATTTGTTTCGGGCTTGGGTGCTATGGGACTGTAGCAGTAAATCTCTTGCAGTTCCTTATACCCACGATACAGGTTAAACCTAGTGGGGAATCAGGACTATGTGTGTGACTGCGGGGTGTGTTATGAGACCCCACATTGGAGTAGCATAAAGGCTGATGAGGAAAGCGGACTACGGCCAAGGCTGGCGGAATCTGGGAAAGGCCTATGTCCAGCAGTGGACAGATACAGACAGATGATGAAAGGCAGATAAAAGTAGAGGTGCCTATAATACCTCGACTGAAGACTGCCTCGGTGGCGTGGTGGTATTTCGGTACGACTACGGTTCTGAGGTCTCGGGTTCGATCCCCGGGTCGGGCAAAGTGATATTGGATTTTTCCATATCAGCCCGAAGTCTGGAATTTATGCCTGATATGGCGATAGGCTCGCCCCCTATCACATCTGGGACGGAACTAAGCTCGGCGAAATGTGGGTGTTCTAGTTCCCTAGTACGCCTCTGCCTACCCCTTCGGGGATATAGGCGTGAGCTTATGTTATGTATGCCTATAATACCAATATTCTGAAGATATCTTCTGTGGCTTGTCGGGCGAGTAACGCTGTGAAGTGAAAGGCCACGGGTTCGATCGCCCACCGAGACAAATGTTTGTATGGCCTACAGATATTTGTTTCGGGTCTGGATATTATGAGATCGATAGTCTCGTAGTTCCTGATACTCATGACACAAGACTCGGTCTTTATGTGGGGTCAGGACTATGTATGTGGCTGTTGGGTGTTTTTATTTCTCTGTTCCAGAAAAGTGGTGGTGGAGAAGATAGAAGACAGTAAGAAGTACATGCCAGTGGAGCTGCGCGAGGATATCCTGGCCAGCGTGGATCCCATAGTGAAAGAACATCTGGACTCCTGGGCGTGGAGCAAGGTTGTCACGGAGAAGAAAACCGTAGACAGAAGGAGTTTCATGGTAAGTAATAAATATACCACCTGCCTCGCTGGCGTGTATTTATTTTTGGTTTAAGATATGAGCACGTTCATGATGTTTTGTGTGCTCATTTTATTTTACGAATAATATAACATAAGCTCACGCCTGTATCCCCGAAGGGGTAGGCAGAGGCGCACTAGCGAACTAGGAAACCCACATTTCGCCGAGCTTAGTTCCGTCCCAGATGTGATAGGGGGCGAGCCTATCGCCATATCGGGCACAAATTTCAGACTCCGGGCTGATATGGAAAAATCCAATATCACTTTGCCCGACCCGGGGATCGAACCCGAGACCTCAGGACCGTAGTCGTACCGAAATACCACCACGCCACGGAGGCAGTCATAATATTTACCAAGTATAATTAACAAAGTTACCTCTTAGTGTTACATATTCTGTCTTTTTTTTGTTTTCCCACATATTGTTGCC
Organism: Clanis bilineata; assembly: GCA_036417725.1. Taxonomy (NCBI): domain Eukaryota; kingdom Metazoa; phylum Arthropoda; class Insecta; order Lepidoptera; family Sphingidae; genus Clanis; species Clanis bilineata. The sequence continues at coordinate 13,711,858 of CM071154.1, read as the reverse complement.
TGAGACATTGGCTGAATAAAATGTATTTCTTCCTTTCGTTCTTTCTATTTGTGTACTAAGTTCCTACTGTATTTCCCAAGTTCTCGGGTTCGATCCCCGGGTCGGGCAAAGTGATAATAGGTTTTCAGTATCAGCCCGGAATGTAGAGTCACGCTATAGACAAGTATCTCTACAACATGAATAGGCTTGTACTGATACCACTGTCTCACAGGAAACCGACGATAAGTGGCAGTTCGCTGTTGCTTTTAATTCGGTAAGTGAGATTTCCGGTGTCCCAATTCCCTCCCTTTCCCAATCCCTATTCCCCTCCTTTTAGGTCGGTACCGCATCCATGATTATTTTTGGGTGTCTATGGGCGGTGGACATCACTTACCATCAGGTGACCCATCTGCTCGTTTGCCAATCTCTGAAAAAAAAAACAACTTTATGAAACACCTTGTATAATACTTTACATTATTTTCCCAGTCTTTATCTCATCGCGAACAAGATCTGTTACAAGAGTCGTACGACAATCCGGACGCGTTCGTGAAAGTGTCCGTCACGGGTTACCCGACCGCGTGGGAAAAGGAGGATGTGTTGGACGCCATCATAGAGAGTGTCAGAGGGAAGACCTTCATACCCTGCTTTATTCAGGTTAGTATGGCCCGGATATCCCCATCCCACTGTGGGATCAGCGCAACATCCTTTCAAGTTGGCTGCCGAAAAGATTTAGTTTCAGTATGAAGGCTGGCTGCTTAACGTTTACTGATTTGAAGATCCAGTCCCGGGAAATTATAAAAACACTGCTTGACCTGGGATTTGAATTCAGAAGCAAGCGTGTTGCAGCATGGATTCGACTATGTTTTTACGATTCGCTGCATGACTGATGTCAACCGCCCTTTGGGGATCCAGTCCCGGGCAAATTGTGTTAGAAAACCATCCCGACCAAAGAGATTTAATATTTCTAACTGTAGACAGGCTATCAAGCAAGTTTCCATACAAAGAAATTGATCTCAAACTTCAGTACCGCCATCAACTACTTATTACAATGCGAGGGCGATTATTACAATTTACACCCTAGAATATTTTGTGAATGGTTAAGAATCACGTAAGATAAGTTTATTCTCTCAATATTATTTCGCTGGCCGACCTGGCGCACGTATATGTCAAATAAACATAGCTATATGACCACTAGGTCATAACTTTTGGATCACAAGTTTTGTGTTATTGTCCCATCTATATACTGTTATATACCGTGTGCATGCAGGCGTGAGCTTATGTATGTATGTATGTATGTATGTAAATACTGTTGAATGTCTTTGATTCCCACCGATCTGAGAATGGAACCCAGGACCTCCCGGTTCGCAGCACATATACGCTGGCAGTGAAAAGTACATACATACATAAGCTCACGCCTGTATCCCCGAAGGGGTAACCAGAGGCGCACTAGCGAACTAGAACACCCACATTTCGCCGAGCTTAGTTCCGTCCCAGATGTGATAGGGGGCGAGCCTATCGCCATATCGGGCACAAATTCCAGACTCCGGGCTGATATGGAAAAATCCAATATCACTTTGCCCGACCCGGGAATCGAACCTGAGACCTCAGAATGGTAGTACCGAAATACAACCACGCCACCGAGGCAGTGAAAACCGTCATTACTTTTACAGCTATCCAGAAGAGAATGTAAGTTTCTAGTACTTCAAAGTCGGCAAGCTTTAACAACTTTACACAACTACGGCTTCAACATACGGAAGGACAACGTGGATTTAGAAATAACTATATCGCATACATCTCTCACATTGAAAAAGTTGAATTTTGTACCGAAACTGATTTTGAGGAAGATCGCAGCGGCCGGCTATGATGGAGAGAGGAAATTGAGTCTGAAGGCGTTTACTTATAACAAGGGTATGTATTAAAGTAGTACAATAGCATGCGTAAGCCGAATTCTTTCTGCAACATGCTTCAAACAGTGTGTTGCGCCGACCCCACATTATTGGGTATTGTGGAGTATTATAGGTTTGTCTATGAATACTACAACTGTTTGATTAAATAAATGTCAGTTATGCCGCAGACTCGATCTTATAAATTACTCTTCCTATCCAAATCTTACTGGTATTTGACTATGTTTGAATTTAGACACATATTTATATGTAATAGCAAATAAAACTAAAAAGAAACCCTTCTGTAAAAACTGCATCGAAATTGGTTGAAAAATGAGGCAGTAATTCATATTTTAAATTCTGGAGTGGGGGCATATTGGCGATATCTTGCTATCCCTTTCCAACGCACGTACCGTTATGGCGTGACGTGATTATACTGGTACTTCTCTTTCCCGCAATTTGAAGGTTACACCAAACTTCAAAGGTTTACAACTTTTTATTTTTGAGGATATTTCACTATCACTTACTGTTCTATATTTTAGACAATGTAAATTTCATATAACATCAATAAAAAAATCGTCAAATACCCAATTGTAGGATAATAGTAGGTAGGAAGAAAAATAATCACATAGTCCTGACCCCAAATAGAGATACGAGTCTTGTTTCGTGAGAATCACGAGAGACCTGAAACGAATATTTGTGGCCTTTATGCATATAAGGAAGGTGGTTCTGGGCGTCCTGGGTTCAAATCCCAGGCTGGGAAAAGTGGGTTTTCTTCACGATTGACCCGAGACAGGATCTCCAAAGCCCCCTCTATCGTCATGCGAGCAGCTGAACATAAAAATTAAAGCGGAATTTTATCTGTAACATTCTTGAAAAGTATGTATAGCATAACATAACATAAGCTCACGTCTATATCCCCGAAGGGGTAGGCAGAGGCACACTAGCGAACTAGAACACCCACATTTCGCCGAGCTTAGTTCCGTCCCAGATGTGATAGGGGGCGAGCCCATCGCCATATCGGGCACAAATTCCAGACTCCGGGCTGATATGGAAAAATCCAATATCACTTTGCCCGACCCGGGGATCGAACCCGAGACCTCAGGACGGTAGGCATAACGAAATACAACTACGCCACGGAGGCAGGCAAGTATGTATAGTGGAGTGGAATAAGGGCAGGTAGATTTTTTTTATAGAACAGGGGGCAAACGAGGAAGGGTATCAATATGAGACTGCAATAATATTGTTCCAGATGTCAGTCACTTCATATATTACCCGTTGAACCGTATCAGCAATCAAACGCAACTGATGAACGTCGCGGGAAACATCGCGTGGGAGTACCTAGTCGAGCTTGATCTATCACACAATAGATTAAAGTGAGTACTGAACTACTTTTCAGGGTTCCGTACCTCAAAAGGAAATAATGGAACCCTTATAGGATCACTTTGAAGTCCCCCTTGTCTGTCACGACCCTTTTTCTCAAGAATGCGTGGAGGTATCAAGCTGAAATTCATATCAAATACTCAGGTCTACTGTCCCTTAGAGCTGTAAAAAAATCACACCTCTAAGCCAAAGCAATCAAAAGATGCAGCCGTTTATGGCGCATTTCGACACTCGCAAGGGGATCAAAACCTACGGGGTATTTTCCGTGAACTCAGAATCTTGAAATTTGGTACGAAGCAACGTCTTATAGCACCGATAAAGGAGATATTGCGAAATTCATTATATACCTACAGGTTTGTACGGAACCCTCGGTGCGCGAGTCCGACTCGCACTTGTCCGGTTTTTTTTACCGAGCACGGCAGAGTGCCTTATTAAGTACCACTGCACCTGATGGCAAGAGCAGTGCAGTCTAAAAAACCAGCGACCATTGACAAACAATGGAATTGTCGGTGGTCACCAGAAACAAGTCGCGCCGACGTATTTATACTTCTTAAATATGGCGAATAGAGTTGGGAAGGGGAAGGTTTATAATGATAAAGTTGTAATTAATAAATAATTATATTTTTTATAACCAATATATATTTTGTAATTCCTGTAATTGTTGTCACTTGACATTTACAATCGTGCACCATTTTTTTCTTTTATTAATAAAACTAGCTTTTGCCCGCGGCTCCGCACGCGTATTTTGTAGGGCCAATGGAAAAATCTTTTGATTTGTCGATCCGCCCTGTCGTTTTAGTCTAAATATGGGCGACCCAGACATCGATTTTGAAGTCAATTGGCCCAAAAACAAAGAAAAACAAATGGCGGCCACTTTTGAGAGATTTGACAGCGGTTCTGTCATTCGGAACCACGGGGCGACTCAGATATCGATTTTGAAGTCAATCGGCCCAGAAACAAAGAAATACAAAATGGCGGCCACTTTTGACAGTTCTGACAGCGATTCTGTCATTCGGAACCACGGGGTGACTCAGATATCGAATTTGAAGTCAATCGGCCCAGAAACAACGAAAAACAAAATGGCGGTCACTTTTGACAGGTTTGAGAGCGCTTCTGTCGTTCGGAACCACTGGGCGACTCAGATATCGATTTTGAAACCAATCGGCCCGAAAACAAATAAAAACAAAATGGCGTCCACTTTTGACAGTTCTGACAGCGGTTCTGTCATTCGGAACCACGGGGTGACTCAGATATCAAATTTGAAGTCAATCGGCCCAAAAACAAAGAAAAACAAAATGGCGGCCACTTTTGACAGTTCTGACAGCTGTTCTGTCGTTCGGAACCACGGGGTGACTCAGATATCGATTTTGAAGTCAATCGGCCCAAAAACAAAGAAAAACAAAATGGCGGCCACTTTTGACAGTTCTGACAGCGATTCTGTCGTTCGGAACCACGGGGTGACTCAGATATCGATTTTGAAGTCAATCGGCCCAAAAACAAAGAAAAACAAAATGGCGGTCACTTTTGACGGTTCTGACAGCTGTTCTGTCGTTCGGAAACACGGGGTGACTCAGATATCGATTTTGAAATAAATCGGCCCAAAAACAAAGAAAATCAAAATGGCGGCCACTTTTGACAGTTCTGACAGCGATTCTGTCGTTTGGAACCACGGGGTGACTCAGATATCGATTTTGAAGTCAATCGGCCCAAAAACAAAGAAAAACAAAATGGCGGCCACTTTTGACAGTTCTGACAGCGATTCTATCGTTCGGAACCACGGGGTGACTCAGATATCGATTTTGAAGTCAATCGGCCCAAAAACAAAGAAAAACAAAATGGCGGTTACTTTTGACGGTTCTGACAGCTGTTCTGTCGTTCGGAACCACGGGGTGACTCAGATATCGATTTTGAAGTCGATAGGCCCAAAAACAAAGAAAATCAAAATGGCGGCCACTTTTGACAGTTCTGACTGCGATTCTGTCGTTCGGAACCACGGGGTGACTCAGATATCGAATTTGGAGTCAATCTGCCCAAAAACAAAGAAAAACAAAATGGCGGCCACTTTTGACAGTTCTGACAGTGGTTCTGTCGTTCGGAACCACGGGGTGACTCAGATATCGAATTTGAAGTCAATCGGCCCAAAAACAAAGAAAAACAAAATGGCGGTCACTTTTGACAGTTCTGACAGTGGTTCTGTCGTTTGGAACCACGGGGCGACTCAGATATCGATTTTGAAGTCAATCGGCCCGAAAACAAAGAAAAACAAAATAGCGGCCACTTTTGACAGTTCTGACAGCGATTCTGTCGTTTGGAACCACGGGGTGACTCAGATATCGAATTTGAAGTCAATCGGCCCAAAAACAAAGAAAAACAAAATGCCGGCCACTTTTGACAGTTCTGACTGTGGTTCTGTCGTTTGGAACCACGGGGCGACTCAGATATCGAATTTGAAGTCAATCGGCCCAAAAACAAAGAAAAACAAAATAGCAGCCACTTTTGACTGTTCTGACAGCGGTTCTGTCGTTTGGAACCACGGGGCGACTCAGATATCGATTTTGAAGTCAATCGGCCCAAAAACAAAGAAACAAATTTTCAACCCCTATTTCATCCCTTTGTAGGATAAAAATATATCACACCCCATTTCTGTCCTTAGCGCTACTATCTATCTAACTATCCTCATACCAAATTTCCTAAAAATCCGTTCAGCGGTTTCTGGATTCCCATAAAAACTTTCATCCCCTATTTCATCCCATTAGGGGGTGATTTTAAAAAAGTAGCCCATTTGTGTCTTTGAACTCAAAGATGTCCACTATCCCATGCCAAATTTCATAAAATTCCATTAATTAGACCTAAAATCCCCATATAAAACTTTCAACCCTTATTTCATCACTTTAGGGGTTGATAAAAAAAAATGAAGTACCCCATTTGTGTCCTTAGGGTCAAAAGTATCCTCATACCAAATTTCATCAAAATCCATTAAGCGGTTCCAAAATTCCCATACAAACTTCCATCCCCTATTTCATCCCTTTAGGGGTTGAATTAAAAAAAATAAAGTACCCTATGTCCGTCCTTGGGGTTCAAGGTACCCACATACCAAATTTCATCAAAATCGGTTCAGTGGTTTAGACGTGAAAACGCCACAGACAGACAGACAGACAGACAGACAGAGTTACTTTCGCTTTTATTATTTAGTAAGGATAAAATAAAAAAATTGACGTTACTTTACAATTTACGTTCCGTAATTGTAATTGTTGTAAATGTAAAGCTGTGATTGGCAATTAATTTTTATTTTTACATTTACAATTTGTAATTGTCATTTTTGACATCATCCAGGTGTAATCAACATTTTAACATTGTTAATTGAATTTTTTGTAATTTAAATGTGTGTTTGATCGTCTCCATGGTCTGGTAGCAGCACATATCGGTTGTGAATCGAGAGGTCGTGGGTTCGATTCCCAGGTCGTGCAAAGCGAATTTTCTAATTTAATTTACCCGGAACTGGATCCCTCAGAGGCGATTGACGTCAGGCAGGCGACCGTTCGTAAAAACTAACCCAAATCTTTTCTGCAACTTGAAAAAGTGTGTTACGCCGACCCCACATTAAGGTAGGATAAGGGCAGGTAGAAGGAAATAATTTTTTGTATGTTATTTTTAGATCCATCGCCGGATTCGATCTAATAGAAACGACACCAAAACTAAGACATCTGGACCTATCGCACAATTTGTTTGAAAGACTATCAGCTCTAGTATGCTGTAGGAATATAGCGCTGGATTCTATTAATTTGGAGGGAAATCCTGTTTGTAACGACTATACAGATCCGTTCCATTACGTCGAAGTCATCAAAACTTTGTATCCGACTGTGAAGAGCATTGTGAGTATGGAATTATGTACCTTATTAAACGGATATATTTATTTATTTATTTATTAAGACTTTTGACTGCCTCGGTGGCGTGGTGGTATTTCGGTACGACTACGGTTCTGAGGTCTCGGGATGATATTGGATTTTTCCATATCAGCCCGGAGTCTGGAATTTGTGCCCGATATGGCGATAGGCTCGCCCCCTATCACATCTGGGACGGAACTAAGCTCGAGAAAATGTGGGTGTACTAGTGGCTAGTGCGCTCCGCCTACCCCTTCGGGGATACAGGCGTGAGCTTATGTTATGTTATGTCTTCGACAAAAAAATATTTAAGACCATATTTATAAATTACTATGTGACAACTATGGGGAGAAGAGGAGGGGTCTTGGCATACACTACGGGTGGTCACCGAGGGGGGGAGAGGGTATACATACATACATAGACTCACACCTTTTTCCCATAGGGGTAGGCAGAGACAACGGATTTCCACTTGCTACGATCCTTACATACCTCTTTCGCCTCATTCAGTCTCATTACATTCTTCATGCATGCACGTCAGTTTAGGGTACTTTTAACTTGACCTTTCTCGAGTATATCTCTGACTTGGTCAGAGACAGTTCGATGAGGTCTTCCCCTTCCAACTCTACCATTCACACTTGCCATATATATTTGCTTTGTCAACCTTCTTTCATCCATCCTCTCTACATGCCCAAACCACCGCAATATTCCTTTCTCGATCTTTACTATTTCCTCTTTCAAAGAAATAAATAAATAATAGAGGGTATAATTTTTTTAATATGGGCCACGTATGGTTATGTTCCCTAAAATAAAACATTTTTACAGGACGGTGTATCTATACAAATGAAGGGAGAATTCCCGCCGTTCAAACGCAACTACTGCTCAGAAGTAGAGAAGAGTGTCGTAGAGATGGTGTTAGAAGTGTACTTCCCACTTCTAGAAGGGTCGAGAGACCAACGCCCTCGGATACAGCATCTGTACGACGATGATGCTGTCATGACTGTCACTTGCCGGAACAAACTTCGTGAGTTCAAGTGGTAGAACCACGCTGTAGAAAGTAACGTCTACAGCACGAATGGGCCGACTCGACCGGTTAGATACCACTGTCGCACAAAAAACCGACGTAAAGTGGCAGCTTGTTGTCGCGTTTCGTTCGGTGAGTGAGATTTCCGGTGGCCCATTTCCCCACTCCCTTTCCCAATCCCCCTTCTCTCCCCTTCCATTCCCTCCTTTTAGGTTGGCAACTCACCCATGATTCTTTTTGTGTCTTGGGTGTCTATGGGCGGCGGAGATCACTTACCATCAGGTGACCCATCTGCTCGTTTGCCAATCTTCTATATATAAAAAAAAAGTTGTAAAATATTAATTCAAAATCTTTTGAAATAAAGAGGAATAATCGTGCAAATCATGTAAAAAAAGCAGCGATAGCTCAGTTGGTAATGGTACGGACTGCCGAGACGAGTGTTGGTTCGAGACCAACCCCAAAATGATATACACCTCTGACTTTTCTATGTTAAGTGTGTTTTCATTGTGAATTATCGCTTGCTATAACGGTGAAGGAAAACATCGTGAGGAAACCTGCATACCCGAGAATTTCTCCACAAAAATTTCGAAGGTATGTGAAGTCTACCCCGCATTAGTCCAGCGTGGTAGACTAAGGCCTAACCCCTCTCATTAGTAGAAGAGGCCCGTACCCAACAGTGGGACAGTAAAATTACAGGGCTTCCGTCCCAGATGTGATAGGGGGCGAGCCTATCGCCATATCGGGAACAAATTTCAGAATTCGGGCTGATACCGAATTAAAAATCCAATATCACTGTGCTCGACGCAGGGATCGAACCCGGGACCTCAGGACGGTAGTCGTACCGAAATACAACTACGCCACGGACGCAAGCATTGTATATCTTTCTTTTTTTTATAGCAGAGACTGGCAAATGAGCAGATGGGTCACCTGATGGTAAGTGATCTCCACCGCCCATAGACATTCAAGACACAAAAGGAAAGGAAGGAATCATGGATGCGTTGGCAACTTAAAACGAGGAAATGGAAGGTCAGAGAAAAGGGATTGGGAAATTGTAAATGGACCACCTGAAATCTCACTCACCGACCGAAACGAGACAGCAAGCTGCCACTTTTTCGGTTTTTTGTGCGGCAGTGGTATCTGCCCGGTCGAGCCGGCGCATTCGTGCTGTTGACGTTACTGTCCGCAGTGTAGCTCTACCACTCAAAGATCTTCCTTCCTACATGCCCTTATCCCACTTTAATTTGAGGTCGGCGCAACACACTTTGAAGCATGTTGCAGAAATGATTTGGCTTTTTACAACCGGCTGCCTGCCTGACGTCAACCCCCTCTGACGGGTCCAGTCCCGGGCAAATTGAATTAGAGAATTCGCTTTGCCTGACCTGGGCTCGAACTCACGACCTCCCGGTCCACAGCCCATACATGCTGCCACTAGACCAACGAGGCGACCATTCAAAGATCTATCTATACTCTTTATTTTGTAGGTATAGCACACATGTATCGTAACTTCCAAGATCTGTTCCTGCGCGCCCGATCATTGGAGGAGGGGAGGGTGGACGCCGTGGTGGGGGGCGCCACCATCACCAAGCACATCAACAAGTGGCCAGAGATGGAGTACGATCCCACTACATTCACCATAGACGTTGTGTATCACTCGGTAAGTATGGGAACCTAGGCCGAGATCCGGCTGCATGATTACTACGTTTATGTATGTAGTCAAAATATATTTTTTATGGATAGTTATAAACGGGGGAATCTATTTTTAGCAAGGTCTTTCTCTTTACCTCCCCTTATCCCACCTTAATGTAGGGTAAGGGCAACACACTTATTCAAGCATGTTGCTGAATGGATTTGACATCGTTTTTACGACCGGCTGCCTGCCTGACGTCAACCTCCTCTGAGGGATCCAGTCCCGGGCAAAGATATTAGAACTTTCGCTTTGCCCGACCTAGGAGTCGAACACAGGACCACCCAGTCCACAGTCAATATATGCTGCCGCTAGACCAAGGAGGCGATCAATGCCAAGGTGCCATTTCAAATTTGCCCGCGAGTATTTTTTTATTAAAATAATATTAATTAAAAATACTCGGGTACAAATTTTTACTGGCACCTTGGCGAAAATAGATTCCCCCATTTATAATATTTATCCATAAAAATTGATTTTTACTACATAAATTATGAACGTAGTGATCTTGCAGCCGGATCTAGGTCCATAATGTTTTTTTTAGGTTTACGCGAATGTAATACATTTAAATAAAACTCGACTAAACAGACTGCCTCTGTGGCGTAGTGGTATTCGTGCGCAGCACGGCTATCGTCCTGAGGTCTCGGGTTCGATCCCCGGCGAGAGAAAATTGGTATTGGATTTTTCTGTATCAGCCCCGAGTCTGGTATTTGTGGACGGAACTAGGCTCTGCGTAATGTGGGTTACAATTCGCCTCTGCCTACCCCTTCGATACAGACGTGAGATTGTGTTATGTTAAGCTATGAAATAAAACAAGTTTATACGGATTCTATTGCAATTTGTTTTGATTTTTGGTCCCGACGTTTCGAAGGATTTGCAGCCTCCATGATCACGGGTCAGACTGAAAAAAAATCCAAACCGTGACCATGAAGGCTGCAAAGCTATATGTCGGGCTTAAAAATAAAAATAAAGCGCGATAGAATCCGTATAAAATAGTTTTATTTCTATGTATGGCAATGTTTGGATGGAAAGTTTGGATTGATGGATATTTGTTACACATTGACGTCAGAAAGGCTGAACGGATCTGGATGAAAGGCGCAGAAATACAAAATGGTCTGAAATAGGTATAGGTTATTTATGCCGGATAAATGTACGATTTCCGTGGAATAGATTTCGTGATAAACTTCCAAAATCGACGATGTCGAGGGCAACAGTTAATATGTACAAATATTAGTATTCACCGATAACCACAAGACACGTCGGCCGATTTCGTTTTCTTTTTGTTTGAAAGATTTTTGGAATTTGTCCCATATAACTTATTTATAAAAAACTTAAAACTTCAAAATTTCAAATATAATTTCTTACTCCCTTTGTAGTCGGTGCCAGTTCTACAACCAATAAGATTCTCTAGGGTATCCATTACAAATCGTGTTAAAAAAGCTTGTTTTCCGATCTGGGTTTTGAACCCAAGCCCTCGAGACCAGCCCCTATACTACCACTAGATAACTAAACCAACGAGATGACAAAGTTGATTATCATGAACAAAATTATAATGAGTAAAATCTTTGAGATGACAAAAATTCAGTTAATATGACAGAACTACAATTCATTTTAACTTAACATATACACACATAACATAAGCTCATGCCTGTATGCCCGAAGGGGTAGGCAGAGGCGCACTAGCGAACTAGAACACCCACATTTCGCCGAGCTTAGTTCCATCCCAGATGTGATAGGCGGCGAGCCTATCGCCATATCGGGCACAAATTCCAGACTCCGGGCTGATATGCAAAAATTAAATATCACTGCCCGCCCCGGGGATCGAACCCGAGACCTCAGGACGGTAGTCGTACCGAAATACAACCACGCCACCGAGGCAGTCGAGTAATTTTAATTTATCAGACTGATATTGTTATTTTTCATTAGAAGATTATTTTTAGAGACATTAGATAGCAATGTACGTTATCTACTAACGGCTGTGTCAACTTTGACCTTAAATAACTTAACAAGTCGTTCGGAATTTCCTCTACGTACAACTATACAGATATTAGCTGTAGCCCGCAACCCCGTTCGCGTGAAAATGTATTAACGAAAGATATTTAATATTACTAACTAGAGAGAGGCTATGAAGCCAGTTTCCATATTTTTTTTATCTCAAACATCAGTAACGTCATTTACCACTTATTACAATGGGAGGGCGCTTATTATAATTTACATCCTACAATGTTCTGTGAATGTTCAAGAATAACTTAAGACAATTTATGTGTCTAAAAACGTTGTATGTTGCAGCATTTCGACCTATCCAAAGAATAAAGTTACACATGATAATGAATCGAAATTGCTTTTTATTTTTCTGAGCTTAAATATGCCTATATATTTAACTAGTAAGTATTTTTTTAACTATGTCATAATTTTACTTGTTATTATGTCATTTTTTTTTTTTTTTTTTAACCTTTATTGTCCCACTGCTGGGCAAAGGTCTCCCTTAATTTTCTCCAGCATTCTCTGTTTATTGCTATTGCCGGCCAGTTTTTTTTCGAAGCGGTCAAGGTCGTCGCGCCACCTCTTCCGGGGTCTACCTCGTCGTCGTTTACTATTTTCAGGTATCCACTCTGTAACAGACCTGGCCCATCTTTCGGGATGCATTCGGCTCACGTGGCCTGCCCAATCCCATTTCAGCGTGGCCGTTTTGTGTCCAACATCGGCTATGGCGGTTGTTGAACGCAAGATTGTATTTAGGACTCTGTCTATGCGTTTCACGTCAAGCATGCTGCGTTCCATAGCTCTTTGGCAAACCTTGAGCCTGGACTTTTGAAGCTCAGTCAAAGACCAGGTTTGAGCACCGTAAGTGAGGATGGGTAATACACACATGTCGACGAGTTTACGCTTAAGCGACATTGGAAGGTTACCCTTCATAAGGTGCTTCAGAGACCAGTAGCCCTTCCACGCATTGTCAATTCGACGCTGGATCTCTCGGTCTTGGCGGTTTTCGAAGGAGACTATCTGACCTAAATATGTATACTCGTCGACATACTGTATCACCTCGCCATCTACCACAATTCTGGTTTTAGTCGTATTTGTCATAGCCTGGGTCTTCGACCGATTCATCGTCAGTCCAACCTCAAGGCTTGCCTTACTCAGGTCCTCAAGCATAGATTGTAGGTCGTGAGCCGAAGAAGCGAACAAAACAATATCGTCTGCAAATCGAAGGTTGGACAGTTTCCGACCGTCCACCGTGATGCCCCGTTCTTTCCAAGAATTTGCCAACGACTGGAATATTTCCTGGAGAATGCTGGTAAAAAGTTTTGGGGAGAGTGGGTCGCCCTGCTTAACACCCTTACAAATTTTGAAAGCCTGACCAGAGTTGTTCAGTCTAATATCTGCTGTGCTGTTGCGATATATGATTCTAAGCAAGTCTATGTAAGTTTTGTCTACGTTATGGTTTTTTAAAGCTTCAAATACTGCGTTGTGTTTAACGCTGTCAAAAGCCTTTGTGTAATCTACAAAGGCCAGATATAGTGGTTTACGATATTCCGAGTATTTTTCTATAATTTGATTAATTGTGTGAAGGTGATCTATGGTTGAAAAATTCCGACGAAAACCAGCTTGTTCTGGTGGCTGATGGTTGTCTAGGTTTTCGTCTATCCGGTTAAGGATAATTTTAATGAAAAGTTTATACAAATGGGACAGTAAGCTTATCGGTCTATAATTTCCGATGTTAGATTTTTCGCCTTTCTTATGTATAAGGATAATGCTGGAATGGCACATATCTTTTGGAACCTGTCCTGTCTGTAATATGGAATTAAAAAGATTTGTGATGTGAGGGAGCAGTGCCGGTGATCCAATTTTCAAAGCTTCTGTAGTGACCCCATCCCCGCCAGGGGATCTTGCAAAAGGCATTGTTTTGAGAGCCTTGTAAACTTCGGGACTTGTGATGTAGGGAATCGAATCGGATAAGGAATACTCTTGAACAGTATTCGCGGAATCGTTAGAATCGTCAGAATATAATTCTTTATAAAACGCTGTGCAGATCTCCATAATTTTATGCTGATTGTGGTGTTTCTTTCCTGTTTGATCTTGTAGAGTATTAATCCAGGCTTTTCCTACGGTTACACCTTGTTTAGCTACTCTCAGTGATGATCGTTTCTCTAAAGCGATTTTTACTAGATGGCAGTTGTTGTTTCTTATATCTTTTCTTATACTACGTTTGACCAGTCTGTCGAGATTTTTGTATTCAGTTGTATTTATTTTCATATTGTCACGTGTTTTTATTAGTTGTAAAGTTGGTGGCGTTAACAATTTAGAATTTTTGGGCTTTTTAAATTTTCTAGTACAGTTATTAATACTAGTTACGATTAAGTTGTATTGTTGTTCTACATCTGCCATGTCTAACGGTAAGTCTTTAAAATGGTTGCACAGCTCTATATTGAATTGCTCGCAATTTTGGAGAAGTGTATTTTTGGAGATTTTGTAATGCTTAATGAAATGTTTGGCTCTATGGATTTTAAAATCAAATCGAATCCGAGCTCGGAGAGGTCTATGATCCGAACTGAAGCTGAATCTGTTAATAGTACTGACGTCTTTAACAATGCTTATGTCTGATGATAGGATATAATCGATCTCGTTCCTTGTGTTACTGTCCGGTGACACCCATGTCCAACGTCTCTGTGGTTTTTTCAAGAAATAACTGTTTGCAATGTGAAGATTTTGTCCAAACGAAAACTGAAGTAGTTGGCTGCCTCGCTCGTTTCTGTTTCCCGATCCATATGGACCAAGAATATGCACATTATCTGTTTCTTGTCTGGACCCAACTTTAGCGTTAAAGTCTCCGAGGATAAGAGTCCATGTACCTCGATTATCATCACATGCCTTGTTCAATAGGTCATAATATTCTTCCACTTCTTCGTTAGAATACGCAGCTGTTGGTGCGTAGGTTTGTACAATTGTCAAAGTTTTGTTTGATGTTAGTCGGAACTTCAGTACGGCAATTCGTTCCGAATAAGGTTCAAAAGCCATGATACTGCTTTTCCATTTCTTTGAAACAAGAAAGCCCACTCCATGCATTCCGCTTGTTTCTCCGTAATGGAAGAGCACCGCATTGTCTCGATCTTCAGTATGTTCTCCTTGTCTTCTAACTTCTGAAAGACCAACTATATCCCAATTTATCTTTTTTAAAGCGTTCTCTAATTCGATAAGTCTTTCATCTTTCAAAAGCGTGCGGACGTTACATGTTAGGATGTTAAGCATATCGGTATCCTTTACAACGTTTGCCAGGGTCGTTTGATGGTAGCGCCTCGCCCGGAGATTTACCTGGCCCCCGACCCCAGTGTCGGGCCGACGCCCATCAACGTCAGAACGACAACTGGGGCTGCCGGGCACTAGGGGCATTTTGTTTTATTATTTTGTCATAACTTAAAAAATAAATTTGCTAGTTAAATATATATGTAGATCAATTTAAATAAAAAAGCAATTTCGATTCATTATCATATATAACTTTATTCTTTGGATAGGTCGATTTTAAGCTGAGATGAGACCTTTTGCGGCCTCACACAACTGGTCTTTAGGTAGAATTTGCTTAGTTCACCTGGTAATAACTAGTTTCCTTTGTTTTTGTATTAGACTAATCTAGGTATAATTAAGTAAATTGCCATTGTTTGTATCATGTTTTAGTATGAGATGCCGCAATAAACTTTTCTTTCTTTCTTTATAAAAATGATTACGCTGGCACGACCTTGCGCGCGTATATTTCAAATATGACTGAGTGACTTATGACCACGAGGTCACAACTTTTGGATCACAAGTTTCGTGCTGTTGTTCTATATACTGTTGCGTGTCTTTGGTATTAATAAATCTATATAGCGGGAACCGTACATATTACATTCGGGATAAAAAGTAGCCTATGTTCTATTCCAGACTATAGTCTAGCTCTGTGCCATATTTCATCCAGATCCGTTCAGCATTTTTGCATGATTAGATAACAATCATCGATACATCTAAAACTTTCGCAATTATATTAGTAGTAGATAAGATGAAAGTAAAGCATTATAATTGTATTGAGGTCCTGAGGTCACGGGTTCGATCCCAAATGGGACAAAGTGAAATAGTGTATTTTACTCAATATTAGCTCAAAGACTGAAAATTTAAATTTTGAGTGGTAGAGCCACGCTGTAGACAGTAATGTCTACATCACGAATAGGTCGGCTCGACCGATTTGATACCACTGTCTTACGGTAAAACGATGTAATATTACAGCTCGCTGTTGCGTTACGTTCGGTAAGATTTCCGGTGGCCCAATTCCCCCCACCCTTTCCTAATCCCTTTTCCCTCCCCTTCAATTTCCTCCTATTTCCTCCTTTATAGCTTGGCAACGCACCCATGATTCTTTTTGTGTCTTGGTTGTCTATGGGCGATGTAGTTCACTTTTTTTTTGTGTCTTGGTTGTCTATGGGCGATGGAGATCACTTTCTTTTTGTGTCTTGGTTGTCTATGGGCGATGGAGATCACTTACCATCAGGTGACCCAACTGCTCGTTTGCCAGTCACAGCTATAAACCTATTACTATTTTTTAACAGGATACAACATCAGTTATAAGAATAACTGGACTTCTTAAGCTTATAGTTGCAACTTTAGCCGAAGATGAACATTTACTAGCATTCACAAAGACATTTGTTTTGAAAACACCGGACCGTGTCGAATACAAAATCGTCAATCAAATGGTGTACTGGGATGAACCGACGAAAGAATACGCTAATAATGGATTTAAATTAGCCACGGTGAGTTCAAATAGCTTTTTAATGTTTACAACCCATGCAGTGTTTGGTGAAAAAAAGGGAAGAAACTCAATAAAATAAATATACCTCCATAAATAATCACAAGTTTAAAAACTTAGCAGACCGACTTCAAATCCAATATTGATCAAATTTATATGGGACCACCCTTGAAATAAGCTCTATCGAACACAAAAAGAATTTTGAAAATCGCTCCTCATTAGGTGGAGATATCGCGTAATATACAAAAAAAAAATACAGACAAATTGAGGACCTCCTCCTTTTTGGAAGTCCGTCGATAACACCCATATGGGCCCTACGAGAGACTTTCGGTCTCACAACATCCAGATTCGAAACAAATATCTGTGAGTCAAAATATTTTCTGGGTGCGGGAATCGAACCCGTCTCTAGCATCACAGTCTACTCGCCCGACAAGCCACGGAGGCTGTCGCAAAGGGATTAATAAATTGGATATCTACGATCTTTCTTTCTACCTGCCCTTATCCCACCTTAATGTGGGGTCGGTGCAACACACTTTTTCAAGCATGTGGCAGAAATTATTTGGCTTAGCTTTTACGACCACATGCCTGCCTGACATCAACCCTTTCTGGGGATCCAGTCCCGGGCAAATTAAATTGGAAAACTCGCTTTGCCCGACCTGGGAATCGAACCCAGGACCTCCCGATCCACAGTCCATATATGCTGCCACTAGACCAAGGAGGCTAGGTTATGTATTTACATAGATAAAAATATATGTGCGTATATAAATATATATTTTAATTTCCAGAACAATATTATCTGTTGCTGTTAATAGCTTGAGGAAAAGTCTGTATTTAGTATATAATAAATATTTAATGTAATATTAATTACACCCGTAGTTCTGACTACATAAGGTTGAAACTGTATCAAAGAATGGGGTCCCCATAATGGGGAACTAAGAGGGACTTACAGTCCCACAACACCCAGACCCAAAACAAATAAATAATAATAATAATAAATACACCCAACAGTCACACACCTAGTTCTGACCCCACACTAGGTATAACCTGTATCGTGGGTGTCAGAGACTATGAGAGACTCGGTCTCACAACACCCAGACTTGAAACAAATATCTGTGGGCCACACAAACATTGGTCTCAATGCGGGAATCGAACCCACGGCCTCTCGCTTCACAGCCGGCTACCCGCCCACTGCGCCACGGAGGCTGTCAAATATCTGTGAATCAAACAAATGTTTGTCTCGGTGCGGGAATCGAACCCGCAGGCTCTCGTTTTACAGCCGACTACTCACTCACTGCGCTTCGGAAGCTGTCAGTTTCTGTAGTGTATTTAATATTGATGTTGGTGTAATTAAATAAAAATAATTGCTATTTAACATGGGTAAGTAATTTACAGGGCAATAAAGGCGATGGTCTTTTTTTGCACAGACTGGCAAACGAGTAGATTGGTCACCTGATGGTAAGTGATCTCCACCGCCCATAGACACCTAAGACACAAAAATAATCATGGGTGCGTTGCCAAACTAAAAGGAGGGAATGGAAAGGGAGGGAAAAGGGATTTGGAAAGGAAGGGGGAAATGGATATACAGGCGTGTGTGTAATTTTATGTTAGCCATATATGTACTTTCTTTCACTAAGCTGTCTAACCGCCGAATGTTCATACACTTAAGGTCGCCTTATATCGTTTAAGGCCGCCTTATCTGTCAAAATTGTATGGCGAAAATCAATGTAAGAAGCCGTTAGTTCTAGTTCGCTAGTGAGCCTCTACCTACCACTTCGGGGATACAGGCGTGAGCTTATGTTATGTTGTTACTATGGGGAGTTCGTAAGTTGAATGGATACCTTAGTATGGGCAAGTTATAACTAAGGCTGACATCTATAGAGCGAACTTCAACTAAGTAAAAGTCAAAGTAAAGAACTCATTGAGGATTTGGAATTGTTAAATCGAACTTTGACAGACCGAGTAAGCAAATATTTTCTTGTAAATAATGACTCGGTCTAAGGCTGACATTTATAGAGCGAACTTCGACTAAGTAAAAGTCAAAGTAACGAACTCAGTGAGGATTTGGAATTGTTAAATCGAACTTTGACAGACCGAGTAAGCAAATATTTTCTTGTAAATAATGACTCGGTCTAAGGCTGACATTTATAGAGCGAACTTCGACTAAGTAAAAGTCAAAGTAACGAACTCAGTGAAGATTTGGAATTGTTAAATCGAACTTTGACAGACCGAGTAAGCAAATATTTTCTTGTAAATAATGACTCGGTCTAAGTCGAAATCCTCACTGAGTTCGTTGCTTTGACTTACCGCCCAATGTTCATACACTTAAGGTGGCCTTATGTCTTTTAAGGCCGCCTTATCTGTCAAATTTGTATGGCGAAAATCAATATAAGAAGCCGTTAAAGTTGAGCAGCTTTTGACCATTCGGGCGTTAGACTTGTCGAAGTTCGCTCTATAGATCTCAGCCTTAGTTATAACTTGCCCATACTAAGGTATCCATTCAACTTACGAACTCCCCATAGTAACAATATAACATAAGCTCACGCCTGTATCCCCGAAGTGGTAGGTAGAGGCGCACTAGCGAACTAGAACACCCACATTTCGCCGAGCTTAGTTCCGTCCCAGATGTGATAGGAGGCGAGCCCATCGCCATATCTGGCACAATTTGCAGTCTCCGGGCTGATATGGAAAAATCCAATCCATCTTGCCCAACCTGGGGTTCGAACCCGAGACCTCAGTACGGCAGTCGTATCGAAATACAACCACCTTAGCCAACCACCAACCTTTAAATAAATCATTTATTACATTGAAAAACATGTCGCTATTGTTTTTCAACCATACTAATAATGTATGCATGAGCATTTCTTATCTATGTAATTTCAATATAACATAACATAAGCTCACGCCTGTATCCCCGAAGAGGTAGGCAGAGGCGCACTAGTACACCCTCATTTCGCCGAGCTTAGTTCCGTCCCAGATGTGATAGGGGGCGAGCCTATCGCCATATCGGGCACAAATTCCAGACTCCGGGCTGATATGGAAAAATCCAATATCACTTTGCCCGACCCGGGGATCGAACCCGAGACCTCAGAACCGTAGTCGTACCGAAATACCACCACGCCACGGAGGCAGTCATTTCAATATCTATGGAATTTGTGCCCGATATGGCGATGGGCTCGCCTCCTATCACATCTGGGACGGAACTAAGCTCGGCGAAATGTGGGTGTTCTAGTTCGCTAGTGCGCCTCTACCTACCACGTCGGGGATACAGGCGTGAGCTTATGCTATGCTAATTTCAAAATATTAAGTCTAAAATAGAATTAACAGTCGCTTATCCACATCTATTTGTTTTTCCTGTTTCCTTCTATTTACATGGTTTTGTTTTATTTCACTGTCTGTATATTCACCAATTTTAATTCAATACTTTCATAGTAGATATTTTATTTTTCATAGCATTTTAAAATTAAAATACATTTTTTTCTACCTGCCCTTATCCCACCTTAATGTGGGGTCGGCGCAACACACTTTTCCAACATGTTGCAAAAAGGATTTGGATTAGTTTTTACGACCGGCTTGCCTAATATCAACCCCCTACGAGGGTGCCAGTCCCGGGCAATTTAAATTAGAAAATTATCTGCCCGACCTGGGAATCGAACCCACAACCTCCCGGTCCACAGCCCATACATACTGCCACTAAACACTAAACACCAAGGAGGCGACATTTATATGTGTGAATATTTTTATGCGTTAGGTTATAATCAATGAAAATCAGAAAGTAGAAAAAAATATTCTCTTTATTTTGCTGAATCTTTAAATGTGCAGTTATATGATTTCATGAGCATAACAGTGTATCACTCTAAAAATTAAATTGCATACCCATTTGTTCAAAAATTACCATTCTGCTTATACATAATATACTATTTTGAGGCACATTATACCAATGGTTCTATACTGACATCAAAATTTCACTTAAAAAAGGAACAACTTGGCACTATTTCAAAGTATATGCTTAAAATTAACGGTATGTGATTTAGTGAATGTATCTGTAACCAACAAATGATCGAATTTCACACAGTATCCATAGACTCTTCGTTAAGAGGTTCAGTCTCCATTTCCATATCTTTGTCATCGGCCCCTGAGGCATACTTCAATCTGAGTTTTTCATAGTGCAACTGTTCCTTCGATGAAACAGATGGCTTGCATTTCGCCAATGCCGCTCTAAAGTCATCGAACGAGACGAATATTTCACCTTCAAGACTGCCGTTCGCGATGTGGTTGGTGAGGGTATTCGTAGCAGCGGCTCTTACAAGCCCCGCGAGGTCGGCTCCAGTGTAACCTTCAGTTAATCCAGCGATTACTTGCAAGTCCACATCAGGCCCTAATTGAGGCTTGGTACCACCTTTGGTTAACTTTTGAAGTATGTCGAAACGGTCTTCTCTCGCCGGCATTCCGACGTACATAACGCGGTCTAGACGCCCTGGCCGCAGTACCGCCGGATCTATAATATCTGGTCTGTTTGAAGCAGCCAGTACAAAAACACCTTCACGGCTCTCTATACCGTCCATTTCTGTCAACAACTGATTGACGACTCTGGCCGCGCCGTTGTGGTCTTGGGATGTACGTCGAGGGCATAAGGCGTCGAATTCATCGAAGAATATTACACAAGGTGCAGAGTTGCGAGCGCGTCTGAAACACGTGCGTACTGCTCTCTCGCTCTCACCAACGTACATGTTAAGTAATTCCGGACCCTTCACAGAGATGAAGTTAACACCTGCCTCATTAGCAACTGCTTTTGCTAACAGTGTCTTACCGCAGCCAGGAGGTCCACATAGTAACACACCACTGGGCGCAGACAGGCCAAGTTTACTCAATTGTTCCGGATACTTCACTGGAGCTAACACAGCCAGTTGCAAGTCTTTCCTCACTTGATTCAAGGATCCGACATCATCCCAACTGACATCAGGAACTGTGACAATACCTTCTCTAACTGCACATGGTTTTGTAGTTTTTAAAGCTTTGACGAAGTCTTCTTGTCTGATTGCGAGTCCTGATAATTTGTCTGTAGAATAAGGCATGACATTGAGCAGTTCTAGGACCTCGTCAAGAGGATTTAAAGGCTTATCAACAGATTCATCAATATGGTTTACTTCAGTATCAACTTTTTCTACTACAGGTTCTGCAACTATATCAGGGTTTGGGCCTTCTGTAGCATTCTCTGATGGCTCTTTTG
Source organism: Clanis bilineata (assembly GCA_036417725.1). Taxonomy (NCBI): domain Eukaryota; kingdom Metazoa; phylum Arthropoda; class Insecta; order Lepidoptera; family Sphingidae; genus Clanis; species Clanis bilineata. The sequence continues at coordinate 13,690,034 of CM071154.1, read as the reverse complement.
CATCACTATTTTCTGGATCTTCACTCTCCTTCTCACCATTTGGTATTACAGGTGCTTCTTCACTGGGCTTAGTCTGCTCCGCTTCCTTTTTAGCCATCAGTTCATGTGCTCTTATCTCTGTAAAGATTCTCTTCACTGCATATGTGCTGGCTTTATTCACCAAAGCCTGTAAATCTGCTCCAACAAATCCAGGTGTGATTTGTGCCAATACATTCATGTTAACATCTTCATCCATTGCTATGTTTCTACAAAGAATTTCCAATATTTCCTTTCTTGCCTTCAATGAGGGTATGCCTAAGGCTATTTCTTGTTCAAGACGCCCTGCCCGTCTCAAAGCAGGGTCTAAGGCATCAGGGTTGTTTGTTGCTGCAAGCACTAGTACTGGTGCATCATTATCACTAAGTGAGTCTAAGCTGGCCAATAGTTGTGCCACCATTCTCTTCTCCATGTCCTTTTGTGCATGAACCCTATTACCACATACAGCATCTATCTCGTCAATGAACAGCACACTTGGTGAGACAGACATAGCTCGCTCAAACAGATCTCGGATTCTCTCTTCAGACTCTCCAGACATACCTCCTACTAACTCAGTACCCGTTACTGATACAAGTGGCAGTTTCAACTTCCCTGCAATAGCATGTGCCAATAATGTCTTCCCCGTACCCGGTGGGCCATGCAGTAATGCCCCTCTTGGTGCTTTTATGCCCAACTTAGTATAAACTTCTGGGTGTTTCATATGCAAAATCAGGTCACAAATCTGTGTAATAATGTCTGACAGTCCACCAATATCCTCAAACGACACTTTAACATTCTTTGCGGTACCAACATCATATTTTTTCTTAGGCACTGGGTTTTTACTTGACTCTGGCTTCCTTTTCTTGTCAACAGGTTGGTTTTGTTGTTTTAGTGCACTCTCGATGGCCGTGCTGTTCGTTCTTGCCGGTATGTGGGGGGTTATGGTGATTTGATCGCTTATTTTCGGTAGTTTAGGCGCCGCGCCGCCGTCCTCGTCGCTGCTGAGTATATCTATCGGCTCGCCAGACTTGTCTGTGTTGCGACGGTTCGATGCAGGCCGTTTCTTGTCCTGCATTTTGTACATGGCGAGCAGGCGTTCATTCAACGCGCTGTTATTCTCGTCCAACAATTCTAAATCGGACTCTTCCTCAGATCCGTCTGAAGTGGACGCGCCGTCGAGTCCGTAACTCTGTAATACGACTTTGTACGCACTCTCCACCATCTGACAGAAGGCGGTGTCGCTCCTGTTGTTGTACTCGCGGTGCCGCTCTTTGAGGGAACGCGCCATTTGGCTCACATCAACGAACGTTTTGTCCACATTTTCCGCGAGGTAGTTTTTCACTCGCGAAACGATCAGCGGATCACTCATAGTCTTTTGTCGCGTTTGATGTGTTTTCTTCATGTTGTAAAAGTTCGTGGCACAGTTTCGTTGGTAAAAAGGTTAATTTTTTTACAACTTGTCTCGCGAGACGCAATGTTTGTCTTTTGACAGCGGCGTCGTTGAATCGATCGAAAGTTGCCTGTTTAAATATTCCGCAGATTACGATCTATGGGACGATTTTGACGTAACAGTTTTTGAAGAACGTGTATCCGAACGCAAATCAAACTAAAATTCGTTATTTTTTTACGATTTTTTTTTAGCAACTGTAGCATTAATTTTATATAATCCATATTACTTCAGGTATTTTAAATAATTATGTATTTTATTACAGATAAGCAGAAAAAATTTAAGCCTCAAACTAGATACCGTCCCGGACGAAGACCTCAAAGAAAAATTAATAAAGATATTCATGAAATTATCAAAAATGGATCGAACAATAAGTGAAAAGTAGCGTTATTTCAATTATATTCCATTATATATTTTGAAGCACGACTTGTATGTAATATTTACAAAAATATTTTTTCAGGTGTCTTGCTGCGAAGAACTGGCATTTCAAAAACGCTCTGGAACATTTCGTCAAGTTTCTGAAACTAGATGCATTATACGATTTATAAGACAAACTAATAAACAAAATTGCATTTTGGCGTTACTCTATTTTACTCCTATGTTTAGGTACCTACTGCAATTGTTATAATAAATTATAACATTATTTGTAGTTACCTATACCTTTCTTTCTACCTGCCTTTATCTCACCTTAATGTGGGGTCCACGCAACACACTTCCTCAAGAATGTTGCAGAAAGGATTTAGCTTAGTTTTTACGACCGGCTGCCTGCCTGACGTCAACTCTGAGGGCAGGCAAATTAAACTAGAAAATCGCTTTGCCCGACCTGAGAATCGAACTCTCCTGGTCCAGTCCATATATGCTGCCTATTTGTATTATAATTTTTATACACACACTGATGTATACCCACTTCACTTTTTAGTTTTTATTTCTTGGAAACAACTTATTATTTAGGTACATAAAACTTTCACTTATATACATAATTATTACTAAATCTTGTGGGGCATCATACTAAAAATACGATATTTATTATAATTATTTATTACTCAAAACTTAAAAGTTATTACACAATCATTTCAAGGTGTCTTGCATACTCAATGGTTTGCTCAGCTAGCTCAGAAGATGGCAGAACTCCAGCATTGGCTGCATTGCTATCTTCAGCAGTTACAAAGAGGTAGCGGTTGTCAGAGTCCAAGTTCCAGTTGCGCTGTGATAATAATATTAATATATTAACGTCAGGCTTGTGATATTACTGTCCCACTGCTGGGCATGGGCCTCCTCTACTAATGTGTTACGTTGTTATGTTGACCTAATGTGGATTGGTAAACTTCACATAGGTACTTTTGAAATTAACAGGTAAGGTATTTTTAGACATTTTCCTTCACTGTTATAGAGTGTGGTATTTCATAATGACTACACTCTCAATATAGGAAAATCAGATGTATATCTTCGACACCTGTCTCTGCAGTCCGTACCCAGTGACGTGCACAAACATTCTAACCAGAGTAAACAAAAATCTTGTAAAATGATTTTCTTCAACTCTTACATAACCATCATCAGCATTCTTATGACGATTACAACATACTGATATTTTGACAATTTGTGTATGGTCACAAGTTTTTGGTAATGATTTATGTAAATAGCAAATTGTTAGGGTAGACAGTGTCTCTGTCTATACGGACTACACGCCACTGTCCATACAAGTCTTAATGATAGAATTTATAACTTCAATACTGAAAATCATCATTATCTCAATGAATCACTGTTCATTATTGAATGCAGACGAAGTAACGAACCATCCTGGCCTTGACCAGCTTAGAATACTATTTATAAACTTTAGTCGATTTTTATTTCTTAAGTTTACACAAATGCTATTCATTGAAATAAAATTATTTTTACGGATTTTATCACGATTTGGTTTTAATTTTTATTCCCGACGTTTCGAAGGCTTTGCAGTCTTCGTGGTCACTTTAATAATGTTTAGTCGATTTAATGATGGTTACCTTTTTGCCATATTCAAGCACAGCTTGTTGGGAAGGTAGGTTGAGCCTTCGTGCAGCTTCTGCACAAGGAATACTCTGGTAAGCCTTCTCAATGCAGGCTGCGATCTCTCCTCTCACTGTATCCAGCAGTGTATCCATGAAGAGTGTGTAACTTTCAGCTGGTACATTACCCTGGAAAAATATGATATTATTTAGTTTAAGTACATGTTAAACTACAGCCTAAACTCCGTGTGCAGAGCGGCTCGGCTTCCGGAGGCCGAGACACTTATGGAACATATACTCGTATATGTGCAGCCTCCAACGGGTTAAATGGTACAATTTGATAAGGTACACTGACATTAAAGTTTAGTAAAAATCTTGTTAATGTTACACATTACACAAGTAATAGGTAAAGTATTCAATGGATAAACTGCTTCTATTAATAAGTTTTTATGTTGGAAGTATGAAATGAAAAGTGTTAAACTACATAATAAATGGAAATGCAAAAAATGTGCAATAGATAATAATACAAAAAAAAAACATTAATCCTTATCATCTTTGTTGCAAATCGAGAGTACCTTAATAACTGTAGTTTATATGGATTTGTTATTTTCAGGCCTGATGTTTCAAAAACTTTATAGCCTTCATTGTCACAGGTTAGATTAAACATTAGGCCTAAACATAAAACAAATCATGAAAGAATCCTTGTAACATGTATTTCAAGTTTACCTTAGCCAAAAAGATTTTATTGTAGCTTCCCTCCATAAGATACTGTTCTAGTGCAAGTGGATGCCTGACATAAGGGTCGGCTCTGATTACGTCTACAGGCAAACGTTCCAACTCTGTGTGGAACTCAGCCACACGGTTCTGAGAGAGGAGGAATAGCAGGTTTAGGCCGAGGAGCTGGTACATAAATGCTGATTCTGGCAGGTGATCCCTGTAAAGATGTATTTTATTTCAAAAATTGATTTGATATAAGGGTGGAATAGTATTAAAAAACTAAGCTCGGCGAAATGTGGGTGTTCTAGTTCGCCTCTGCCTACCCCTTCGGGGATACAGGCGTGAGCTTATGTTATGTTTATGTTAGTATTAAAAACCAATTACTAAAATAGTACATATATAAAGTGAGAATTGGTTTGGATGGCTCAGAACCTTCACAAACAATATTGTTAATAAGAAAAATTCTAATACTCTTGTCACATTCTCATACACACAAGTTATTGTTTGTAGAGAATATGGCAATAGGTGCCAATAAATGGTAAAAGGTAATACGAAAATATTGACTTACTTGTAATCAAAATAGTAGCATTTTAGTTGAGACATGTATCTCTCAAATGCTTTGACGTCCTTAGCGGCGACTGCCCACTGGGCACCGATCTCCAAAATATCTCGAGCCAAAATCAACTCCTTTTGATTCGCCACTGTGTTATTACTTGGTAGGAAGCTTAATTGTGTCAATGCGATCTACCAACAATAATAAACAATGCATTTTTCTTACAAAATAATAACAAAAATTGAATTTTGTTTAGTCATCATAGACGTACCTTTATTTTGTTCAATAACTCCCCACATTTGTCCAATTTTCTCGGCTTCTTTGCCCATTCGGTTTTGAGATTTTGATATAATGTAGCTACATCTTTAACTGAAGTCATTTTAAAGGATATTTTTTAATGAAAATACAAAACAATCAATTTCCCAAATTGAGGTTGACCTGCTTCTTTTCTTGAATTTGAAGCAGGGTTGCCAACTGTTAATCTTGCTTCCCACCAGATCCAAGTTGTAAAACCACCAGAAAACCACTAACAAAATCGACCCTGTTTGCAAAACCACCAGATTTTCCACTAAACTCTGATTTTGTTCGTCTAATATAGAGTGAAGTTAACTCGTAACAGACCGAAATGTCACTTTACAAAGTAATACTAGTATTGCCTATTTCTAAAACGTAGTGCTGAATGCAAAATACATGAAAAACAAGAAAATAACGCTACGATTGATTTTTTCAACCCTTCAGAAGACTTTTCTAATCTAAGGCTAACGTATATTTTTATTTTATTTTTAGTTTCAGCAAAAAAAAAATACAGAACATTATTTTTATGCTAAATAGTAATAAGGCTGTATCATTAGAAGCCTTCGCCTGTGATAGTGAAAAAGTTTAGTGTAATGCCGCGTCTCCTGCACTAGCTTTTTTAAAACAAAACACTAAAAATACATACAGAAAACAACGATTTTAGCTGTCACCTGCTCGTAGAATAATGGATCATAGATAAAAAAATAATGTTTTGTGTAGGTGTTCTGTGTAATCTTTTAGTGCAGGAGACCCGGCTTAAGAAAAACATTGACGTACGGAATAATTTAAGGACGTACGGAAAAATCAACAAATAGAAATGTCATTACTGGAATTAAAGTAATGGTACTTTGTAAAAAAACTTATAATATATTTTTGTTTATAGCAGAGATTGGCACACGATCAGATGGGTCACCTGATGGTAAGTGATCTCCACCGCCCATAGACACCCAAGATACAAAAAGAATCATGGATGCGTTGCCAACCTAAAAGGAGGAAATGGAAGAGGAGGGAAGGGGATTAGGAAAGGGAGTGGGGAAATGGGCCGCCGGAAATCTCACTCACCGAACGAAACGCGACAGCAAGCTGCCACTTTACGTCGGTTTTCTGTGAGACAGTGGCATCTAACCGGTCGAGCCGGCCCATTCGTGCCGGCCCATTCGTGCTATAGACATTACTGTCTACAGCGTGGCTCTACCACTTGAAAGATACACAATATGAATCTGCAGAAAATAATTTTTCTCAAATATAAATTATTTGAGAAAAATTATGTTTATTATAGGTATATTATAGGCCCTTTAAACCTAAAAGTTGTTTCTAATTTTTATTTCGCGTATCTTTTGTGATAATATGTCATCATCAGCATTAGCCACAATAATAATACTAATGCAAATTTATTTACAATACATACATACACACTCTCGCCTGAATCCCATGGAGGTAGGCAGAGACTATTGAGCTACACAGGCTGTGATCCCGACACACCTCTTTTGCTTCTTCCACATTCATACTTCGTTTCATACTTTTCCGCTGATTGAAGGTACTCCGAACTTGCCCTTAACGCAAGAGATCATTTATTTGATCCATATAGGATCGCGTTGGGCGCCTTCTTCTAATTCACTTGCCCTACCATTCACTTTAGCACGATAGACCCCATTCGTATGTCGCCTTTCATCCATCCTCTCAACATCTCCAAACCACCTAAGCATCCCTTTCTCAATCCTACTCTGCACATCATCTTTCAACTCATAACAATCCTTTATCTTGCTATTCCTCATACGACCAGCAGGGGTGATTCCGCATATACAACGCAGGAAACGCATTTCCACCGCATTCACTCGACTTTCATGCTTCTTATTCAAAACTAGCTTTCGCACGCGTATTTTGTAGGGCCAACGGTAAAAACTTTTGATTTGTCGATCCACCCAGTCGTTTTAGTCTAAATATTCTACAACGGGGAGGCTCAAATATCGATTTTGAAGTCAATCGACCGGCGGTCACTTTTTTAGATTTCGACCCCGGATCAATATGACTCAGAAAATAGGGTAACGCTATCTATTGATAAATTTGAAAATCACTTTCAAGCTATAAAGAACTCCAAACAATCGCCCACATAATACAAAAATATCCGTATCTTTTGATAGAGTTGACGGATTTAAATAAAACAAAGCCTAAATGTTATTCCAAGATGTGGTCAATACAATTACAATATAAAAAGATATAAATACAATACAATTTCTAAACTCCCTTAACTCGTTTTTTTGCAAATCTAAGCAATGTACAGACTCGCGATATTTACATTCTTATTATATGTATTGATATTTATTATTTACATAGATATTTTAATCGAAGGAATGATTTGAATTTTCTAAAATTCACAATAAAATTTGGATTTTGAAATTTAGTGTTAAGTATTTGTTTCTTTGACTGATAAACACTAAACTGGATCCATCACTATGTTTTGGGAGTAAGCAACATTTTTTTTTAAATATTAGTATACCTAAGTAAAATCTCATATATTATGTAAATTCTTTATAAAATCCCAATAGAGCGTTGCATGACTATTTTCGAGAACTGGTTGAGGGACATATTGATAATAAGGCACCTCAGAAGCCAAAACGCAATATCGAAGAGCAAGTTGCTGGTGTAGGATCTTGGCTACAAGGTTTTGCCTATGCAAATACTGGCCATTAGCAAGATACGAACAACCGGAAATAACATGCCTGATAGATTATCCGGGACGGTGGCATTACATTAGTATTATTATAATAGAGCAATATTATATCAAACACAGCTTCTTCGAGACGTGCAATATATTTGGAAATGTATCACTCACTTAGTGGTTGAGCGATCAACATTTCACTAAATTTCTCTACGAAACCACTAAAAAAATCCACTAACCACTAGACGGCATTTTTTCCCACTAAACGGGATTCAAAACCACCAGATTTAGTGGAAAATCCACTAAGATGGTAACACTGATTTGAAGTAGGGGTGACATGATTAAAATGATTATAGACATCGATATATCGTTATAAACAACATTGTTTTAATATCGATCTTGAAATTACTATCATGACATATATTTTTATACCGACGTTTTAAAAGGCATTTGATTTCGAGTGTACTTATTATTTTTTTCACTTAACCAACCAGGAATAAATAGCGTAGGCCGCAGGACAGATGACCTTCGGGACCAAGCAGGAAGTGACTGGGACAGAAAGATGGAGGACCGCCAAGGCTGGCGCAAGCTGGGAAAGGCCTATATCCAGCAGTGGACAGTGATGAGGATGAAGCAGCTTTCTTTCTTTCTATCTGCCCTTATCCCACCTCAATATGAGGTCGTCGCAACACACTTTTTGGCTAAGTTTTTCGACCGGCTGCCTGCCTCACGTTAACCCAGTGGTGGATCCAGTCCCGGCTGCCTTGAAATAATTATTTCAAATCATAATATGCATATTTATATATATAGGTATACCTGGCTGTTGTCCGCAGCATCGTTCGCGTGGGATTATACCACAGCAACATTTTTCCGAAATGAAAAGTAGGAAAGTAGTTAATTTGCATCAGAATTCATTTATAAGTTTTTGCGTGACAGAGTACCAAACATTTATTTATTTATTTAATTAATTATTACATATAGATATTACATTGACATTTCACGGCGATGTTCACACTAGGCTAGGCCTGTATCGTGAACATCCAAGCAATTGTTTACTAGGACAAACATACATAATAATTAATTGAAAATAACATATAACAACGAAAACATGGTTAAATTATATAGATTAACAAAAACAATTTCTTTGAGTTACAGAACTTAATTAATCTAATATAAAAGAAGTGAATTTGTGTGTGTGTGTGTGTTAACCGTCTATTTTTAATAGCCCTTCCGTTTCTTCGTAACTGAAATTCAATAGCAGTTTTTTAATCTTATTTTTAGCTTCCTGATTAGAATCTTTTTTATGCAACAAACTTTTTGTATTTTATTGTAAATGTATGGGGATAAAAATGCGGAGAAGCGTCTAGCGAATGTTGTGTTCAATTTTTGGACTGTGATTCTGACTAACCTGCGCTGTAGCATTTCACTATAATTTGGCAAGTTTAAAATGTATTTGTGGGCTAAAAGAGTTGTTTTCCATATATACAGACGCCTGACACTTTGTACTTGCGCTTCTTCATATAATTGAGCAGTTGGAAAACGAAACGGCTTTTTTAACATCACCTTTAGTAGTGACCGTTGCGCATAAGAAACATTCATACATCCATAGATATATCCTCACAAACTATCGCATTTATAATATTAGATATATTGATTAATACAATATAGATTCTACATCGATTTTTCAGCTTTAATATAAAGTTCTAATATCGATGTTTTCGTATGAGCGATAGTGTACCCCTAATTATAAGATAATTGATTGATAAATGACGTTCGGAAAATTAATTTTAAATCGTTGATTCTATTATAAATCTTACATACATGAGTAGTCTAACTGTATAAATATAACTTCTAATATATTTGGAAATTATTCTGTAATTTGATACATAACAATAATTTTATGAAATCCAATAAAGTGTAATAAAATTACTTAAAAATATGATATCTGAAAAAAATCAAAGTAACTAATATGTAGATTCCGATCGCACCTCTCACCATAATGACTTGTCAATTTATTTCTTTTTTGTGTTTGGATACACACTATTCCTATCAATAAATTCCTATTACAGATATTTTGACACTGGCAATATTTAATAAAAATTCATTCATTCCAGAAGAAGAGATTGAAAGAGATAAGAAAGTCATTCATTCGTCAATATAAATCTGTCAAAATCTGAGGAGAGGGGATTATTTCCGATATTACTTTATGCGGCTAAAAATGAATTTATCGAGAAATATTCATAAATTCTTATTGATAATATGTGGTATTTGTTCAAAATAAATATAAATTATGACGTGAAACATGTCTTCTCCCTCGGCTGTGGTTTGCCGTGAAGTTTTCGATGAAAACAGTCAACCATCCGCAGAAGGTTCGTATTTTATTAAATTTTCGATTTAATTTAAATTCATAGATACTACAAAGTCTTTGTGAAATATTCTCGTATCGGTCTAAATTATCGCTCGATGTGCGCAAAACAGTTTTTTTTGTTATTTGCGTTCGTCTATTGCTAGAATCGATAATTTTTGTTTATATTACAGAGATATGCGAATATGCTCAGCAGCTGGGCATTGACCCTGAGAGTGAGAGCCACCTACTGCCTTTGGCTCGAGATGGCCTCATGCAAGCTTTGCCATCACCCTGGAAGGCGTAGTAAGATTATTTCATTTAAACATTTCTAATAGGAAAAGAATGATTTCGTTAAGTAGGTACAAATATATGTATATATTTTTTATTGCCGAAGTGGACAGACGAGCTAGAGGTTAGCCTGATGGTAAGCAGTAACCACCACCCATAGATTTGAGCAATGCTAAGGGAACAGTCCAGCCACTGCTGGCCGTCATGTGAGTACTTGTTTTAAACCTTGTTCGAAGAGGGATAAGTCATAGCAACTAGTACACCTAGCATTTCGCCATACTTTGTTCTGTCCCAGATGTGCGCCTCTGCCTACCCCTTCGGGATACAGGCGTGAGCTTATGTTTAAGTCATGGCACTCGGGGAATACCGATTCTGAGAGTTTATTCCAGTTTCCAAATTTAAATCTTTTAAATATTATTGCTTGTTTTTGACTGTACATTATACATTGAAGTGCTGTTATTTTGCTAGTTTGCAGTACCCAGGTATTCATTTATCACATCTAAATAGGCAATGCGTGACAGAAACTGTGAATTTCTCTTTTGATTAATCACCCATTATCTTGGTGTTGAAAAAAACTCTCAGGCAAAAATGACTTTATTTTAGATAGATGAAAGTTGGTTTTACCCAACCATCACACACAGAGCCCTGACCCCATAGTAAAATACTTAATAAGTGATCCTGTATCTTAATACAAGGGTGTTTCCACCATCTCTTATAGCAGTATCATTAAGATTATAATCAACTTGTACCGATTCCCGTACAAAAAAAACAAAGGAAGATTATAATAATACTGCTATAAGATGTGGTAACTCCCAAGGTCTAGAAGTAAGAATCTCACTATTTCTTGAGTATATTTTTACTTCCTTATCAACAATTATCAAATTCATGACTTTATATCAATCAGCTATGACGAAAAGCTGCAAACGCACTACTATTACAATGAAGAGACGAAGAATACTCAGTGGGAACACCCCCTGGATAATGTGTACAGGGATCTCGTGAAAAAGGCGCGGGATGCGTCAATGCTCGATGACACATGTGCTTCCGTTCAGGTAAGGCATAATCACAAGTTTAAAGACTTAGCTGACCGACTTCCAATTTACCGATTGTGACCAAATTTATATGGGACCACCCTTGAAATAAGCTCTATCGGACACAAAAAGAATTTTGAAAATCGGTCCACATTTGGCGGAGATATCGAGTAACATACATAAAAAAAAATACAGACGAATTGAGGACCTCCTCCTTTTCTGGAAGTTGGTCGATAAATCTAAAGTTTAGTATCGATTTTTTACTCTTTTTAATTTTTTCTTATCCGTGCATGGTAAAATAGCTGTGTAAAGTGTAGTTCAGTCCAAAAAAGTTTGTTTACTTCAGAAATCAGTAGTAATGTCATTTGGTAATTCTTAGCGTAACATTAGTGCACTTTTTAGCAAAATTTTGGTGGAATTTTAAGTCAATAACTACACTGAATTGAAGTCAAATTCGATTCGAGGTCCCTGCTCGAGGTCGATCCCTGGTCTAGGGAAAGTGTTATTTCATTTGATAAGTACCTAATATCAGCCCAAAGTCTTTGTGTCTGATACAATGTTATGAAAAAGCCACATAAAAATATACATACATACATAAGCTCACGCCTGTATCCCCGAAGGGGTAGCCAGAGGCGCACTAGCGAACTAGAACACCCACATTTCGCCGAGCTTAGTTCCGTCCCAGATGTGATAGGGGGCGAGCCTATCGACAACATAAAAATATTTTTTTGAAAAATCGCGTCTGTGTATTATTCTAAAAACAACATACAATACAAGATAGACACATTTATCATGTTTAAGCACACAAAATTATTAATTAATCTAATTAGTTGGGCTAATAGCAGCATAATTGAAGAGGGTCACGGAGCGTCGCGCATTATATGGATGTTTATGGTAGGTACTGCCTCGGTGGCGTAGTTGTATTTCGGAATGACTACCGTCCTGAGGTCTCGGGTTCGATCCCCGGGTCGGGCAAAGTGATATTGGATTTTTCCATATCAGCCCGGAGTCTGGAATTTGTGCGCGATATGGCGATAAGCTCACCTTCTATCACATCTGGGACGGAACTAAGCTTGGCGAAGTGTGGGTGTTCTAGTTCGCTAGTGCACCTCTGCCTACCCCTTCGGGGATACAGGCGTGAGCTTATGTTATGTTTATGTTTTATGTTATGGTACTACATTAGCATGTATACATGCATACTTTTTTCTGTCTGCCCTTATCCCACCTTAATGTGGGGTCAGCGCAACACATTTTTTAAGCATGTTGCAGAAAGGATTTGGCTTAGATTTTACGACGGGCTGCCTGCCTTACGTCACTTGGCATTCAGTCCCAGACAAATGAAATTAGAAAAATCGCTTCGCCCGATCGAACCCATGACCTCGCGGACCAAAGCCCATATATGCTGCCTCTAATTTCTAAACCTAGGAGACGAGTACATGCATACGTAATGGGACATATCATGAAGGTCGCACGCTCTTATAAATATTGCCCCTTACTTATAAAAATATTTAAGCGTTGCTTATCTTTATACCATAGGTTGTCCCTTTCATTTTTAAACAATGTAACGCAAGGAAAAAAGGGACATGTTATTCTTAACCATTTGCTCAGCTAAAAATGCTGTTTTAAGTAAGGCCCAATGTTCCAAAATAAGTACGCGTGTCATTGTAGTATTACGAAGTCGGTAAGGTCATAGGTTTGATTTTCAGGCTGGGAAACCGTTTGTACGGATTTCAATATCTAGCTTATGTTTTTTGGTTCTAGCCAATCTGGCATCATATTATTTTGTTACTAGGTATTTTGTAGTTTTATTTCTTTCTATAAATAATAGGAGAAACTGAATGACTGACTGACGTATCAGGGTACAGCCGAAACTATTGGAGTTAGGAACGTGAAATTTTACACGGCTTCCTTTTATGATGTAGGCGAGCACTAAAAAAGGATTTTTGGAAATTCATCCCTTAAGGGGGTGAAAATGAAAATACCACGAGAAATACATTCACGCGAGCGTAGCCGGGCAAAATCTAGTTTCTTTATACTGTCAATATGTGTCTTACATGGACTAACAAACGAAAGTCAAAGAAGTCTATGTCTGTAACGGTGACAAAGGCAGCTCGAAGTAAAGTTGATGTCTTATAAACAGCCTTCAGGCTTTCACAACCCAGTCGCGCTTAGTGTTTTGTGTTCATAGCAAATGGAGTCAGAATGTTAAAACGTGACGTGTTTGCTCAGCTTTATTAGAATACATATCGCGGGATTGAAAAGGTTTTGTTTTGTTTAAGCGGCATCTCCTGCTTTAAAACAGTACACAATCTACCTTGATTGTGCAAAACATGGTTTCGCTACACATTTTTATCTATGGACCATTGTTCTATGAGCAGGAGACAGCGGAAATCATTTTTTTTTGCATATGTGTTTTTGTGTTTTGTATATGTGTTTTTGTGTTTTGTTTCGAAAAAAAAACAGGTGCAGGAGACGGGCCTTTAGAAAACACGTTTAGTAAAAATTAAAAGTTTTTTTATAAGTCCTAAAGAGAAGGACTAATGAGAAATATTCGTGTCGGGCAGTGACTCAAGTAACTCAGGAGGCACCACAAATTCGTTAAATAAGTCAAATTCTTATTTATTACAGGAATTACTTACGTCCGAAGAGAATACGAAAAATCTGGAACGTGTAGAAACGAAAGCTGAGAGCGATGAAGAATTCAGTACAGACAGTGAGAACCATCCAGCCGAGACTAGGGATAACACGCTCACGGCTTCCAGAAGACTCACGCCTATAGGTAACTCTTAGCAAATTCTCAGGTTTGACATTATCTCTGTCACGCTCACGGATTCCAGGAGACTAACGCCTATAGGTAACTCTTAGCAAATTCTCAGGTTAGACATTATCTCTTTGTCACGCTCACGGCTTCCAGGAGACTAACGCCTATAGGTAACTCTTAGCAAATTCTCAGGGTAGACATTATCTCTGTCACACTCACGGCTTCCAGGAGACTAACACCTATAGGTAACTCTTAGCAAATTCTCAGGGTAGACATTACCTCTTTGTCACGCTCACGGCTTCCAGGAGACTAACGCCTATAGGTAACTTAGCCAATTTTCAGGTTTGACATTATCTCTTTGTCACGCTCACGGCTTCCAGGAGACTAACGCCTATAGGTAACTCTTAGCGAATTCTCAGGTTTGACATTGCCTCTTTGTCACGCTCACGGCTTCCAGGAGACTAACGCCTATAGGTAACTCTTAGCGAATTCTCAGGTTTGACATTATCTCTTTGTCACGCTCACAGCTTCCAAATTGTAACCTTTTTCTTCAGCCATACACGACATGGTAAGTGATCTCGAATGCCATGAAAATATGATTTTTAAATTAATGTAAAACAAATTAAATAGATTGTTAATATTCGTTGCAACCCGCGATTTCTATCGCGTGTAATTTAACGTAACCTCGTTAATGTAACGTCAATAATGAAAAAATGTTTTTTTAGAATAAACAGTACTAAACTACTAAGTAAACTTCAGTAGATACGCGGAGCGTGAACCTCGCATCCAAGGCATGACGGACAAGTCCGTTCATATTTGTTATTGACAAAAGTCTTTGACCGCTAATATCAGCTGTTTTAGATCGTCCCGAACTTACATCATGTGCAAAAATTGACAAAACTAAGAATCAATACTGTGGCAAAATTATTTTACTTATTCGACTGATTTTTGGTACAAAGCCTACAGCTTTGTAAGGTATATCTGGTATGATTTCATGTCGTTATGTCGGCGCCACTCTCGGATCGGTCGGCTCCACGCCACTCTGTATATTTGAATAATGGAACTATCAGCATTTATACATGTTTATTTACAGGTCGACCGCCCCTTCCTCTAGCTAGGCTAGACAAAAAGCTAAGTGACCTGAGGATATCTCCCCTAAGAAGAAGTGTGGATGGGGCCCTCTCAAAACCCTTAGTAAGAAACACATCAGACCGAGACCTACTGAACAGACCCTCGTTTGAAAGGCCTAAAATGCTGTTCAAACAACAATCAGAGATCATAGACTTGAAGATCAGTGTGACGAGTCCTGAGGAAGAGAATTTCAAGCCGCTTTTTGCTTCTGCTAAGGGTGATAGGGGATTTCCATTGATGGGTATGAATTCTTGTTGTACTCGATTTTGGTGGGAGTATTCAGCAACGACGTACTCTAATAGACATCTTATGTTCGACATTCCTCTTCAAACCAAGTCTGCCAACTAGCCTAAGTATGAGGAAATGGGGTACTGCGTTATTAAATATGGGGAACTTGCACGAAAATTATAACGAGCAATTGTGTTGATAAATCAGGAAACAAAACCTTGAAATGTGTCATGTTGAAATTTGTAGGATAAAATACTTGATATTTTACAAAATATCTTAATTAGAAATTACGTATAATGGAACGTTATTGCAAAACCCAAGTGACGTCGTTGCATTAGGCAGTGTTTCCAGGTTGGGGTATTTTTCCCATTTTTGCGGAAAACAGTAGTTATGTTTAGTATGGTGGTTGATGAATGAGATTTCGAATGTCCTCCTCTTTCCAAATTCTTATCTTCGTGTAACTTTCCGATCACTCCGCTCAAGATTCATGAGTGCAACTTATTTTTAATTCGTTATTTAATGAAATAGCTTGTGGGGATTTTTTTGTTCGGTATGGGGAAATTTTAAATGATAGGCAATTATAGCGGTTCAAACGTCATTGTTGGCAATGTTCAAACGTCGTTGTAGCCGTCAGTGTCAACTGAGATGTCAACAAAAAGCAATTTTTAAGCAGTGACGTCACGTCCTTTTTTGGCGCGGGGTTTTGAAAGTCTAATTTTGGCTTGCGATAATTAAATGATTTGTGCATATTTAAATGTTTTTCTTTCTGGTGTGTTTATTCGAGACCTAGTTCTTAACAATGAACTAAAAAGAAAATTACATGCAAGTTCCCTATTATGCCATGTTTCTGGTAACAGAAAATCTGGTTGTCTATAATTTACCACCGTGTCATGCAACGATGCATTATAACGTGAAGTATTTACAGCTTAGATATCTGGTCGAATCTGAATTGAATTTATTGAGTAATCTATATCAGATTTTATAGTCGGATGTGTTGTCAGATGTCGGTTGCCTAAAATGCAGTGTCTATCGGCCGGTTCCATTAAACAATCTCAGTTCGAATGTGCAGATAGATTACAAACATTAGCCAATAAGAACACAGTTTGAACATGACTCCGTCAAATGACTTGATTTGATTGGTTCATAATCGGGATCTATCTGCAGTTTAAACTGATCGTTTATTGAAACCTGCCGTATAAGGGTGTGTCGTCATTGTTAGTGTTAGTTATTAGATTTTTTGAAAAAAAAAACATGGTATTACCAGTCGAACAGTCCCATTCATGCTGTAGGTTAAAGTGTCCACAGCTCTATCACTTACATAAATCATTTTTTAGGCAAAGGAAACATGTTTCTAAAACTTTCAAAGTCAGATCTACCTAGCCCGGATACGGATAAATCTCTACCACTGGATTCGGTGACTAAAAGTGACCCTCCTAAAGGCATATTAAGGGAGAAGCTATCAGACCTACTGTACAAGAAGTCTGAGACATTAATAATGGGGAAGCAGAGGCAGGCGTCTAGTTTTGAAGAGGACAAGAAAAGTGTTAGGTTAGTATACAAAGAATATATTATTGAAAGAGTTCATGGTCCCTTTGGAGTCTTATATAGCATAATTTATTTGTTTCATAATAATTATTATAATTTACCATAATTATACTTTAGCAGTCATAATAAATCAATTGTCAAAATGATTGAGAAGAAAATATTTACCAGAAAATAAGTATTTATATCTGAATCTCTTTTCACTCTTTTATTGAATAGGAATTATTATTATTTAGGTTTTATATAGATTATTAGTAGGTAGAATTATTCTTCCATTCCATTCTTCTTTCTGATTTGTTTCTATTTTGGGCGATTAAAATGTCTAAAAAAATTCATAATTCCAGATTCAAACTAGAAAACCTACCAGAACCTACCATCAGTCCGGGGTCGAATAGCTCCTCAGAACAAAACGATGGCCAGAGTTCCATCATTAGCGCTGCACCAGTACCAACTGCGCCATCACCAGTCACCGTACCATCACCGACCGTGCAGTCACCGGTGACTCACGTAGGACTGTCACCCGTGACTCATACTGAGCACACGCTGGTGACTCATACGGTGCAGTCCCCGGTGCCTCACACGATAGTGCTGTCCCCGCTGGTGACTCGCCCCCCATTACCGCCGCGACCCAACGACAGTCCCAGAGAACTGAAGAGCTTGTCGATATCTGAGAGGGATTCTGTAGGTGAGTCCTGTAAGAATGTGCTTTAAGGTGATCAAATTCAAATTCAAATTCAAATAATTTATTCTGCAAATAGGATATTTTATACCACTTTCACATGTCAATTACGAGTATATATTGATTTTAGGATATTCATAAAGTAATAATGGCGTCGGCATTTCGTGACTATCCCTAAAAAGGAATGCCGAAACAAACTCAAGGGTTATGTGTATCAGTGGTGACTCATATAGTGCAATCACTTGTATATCGTGTATACTTGTATACTTGTGATTGACGGGATGTCTTAGTACTATGTAGATCAAGCAAAAAAATGTACAATACAAAAATACATAAATTTTGCCATGTCGATTTATTAAAAGAAAAAGAATAAACATACTTACGTAGACTCAGGCCCCTTTCCAGGGGTAGGCAGAGACAACGAATTTCCAATTGCTACGATCCTTACACACCTATTCGGCTCATTCGGTCTCATTAAATTCTTCATGCATGCACGTCGGTTTAGGGTAAAACAAAGAAGTATCAAACTACAATGTATCCGTTTTATTACAGAAAGTGAAAGTCGTGACAGTCGCGACAGAGGAACATCGCCTCGACGCAGGGTCTTACGTCCCCCTGCAGGAGATTACATCAAACCAGACCTGTTTCAGAAGAACTTCCAGAAGATATCTGATCTGGTCAGACCGGGAGATATTGAGACTGCGTCAGTGCATTTGGAAGAGCCTGTCATTACTGACAAGGAATCCAGACCAAGGTAATGGACTGTCGAAGCTAGAAAAAGTAATTAAATGTCCAAAAATGCGTATTTCACATCAAAAGCTGTTTAATTAAATAGCTTTCCCCGATAGATATAAATAATTCACTCATCTATCTTTAATTTAGTAACGCTCACTTTTCACAAATAATATTAAATCAATTTTGTTGATACAGGTCGCCAATGATACCACAAAAGAGTAAAATATCGATAAACCTAATGGAAAGTATAGAATCGGAAACATCGATAGATTCTCCAGATAGAGAATTCGCTAATTTAGACCTAAATGATTTGGACGATTCCAACGACTCTAAAGATAAACTTATAAACGATAACTCAAAGGAAAACGATGCCAAAGACATAGATGATAGTGATAAAACTTCAAAAACAAGTAACATGGACAAATCGCCAAAGGTTACAGAGAATGTACCAATACCTCAAATCAAAGTTCCTAACATAGATTTTCTGCCAAAAAGCCTACTTTCCGAATCGGAAGACTCGAAAAAGATTTCGATTAACGATGTATCGAAAAACTCGAAGTCTAGTATCGAAATAAAATCGTCGCAGTTGAAGATATCTCCCACACCAAGTCTTGGTTCTGAACTCAGATCTCCGAGACTAGATTACGGGAAGCCTTGGAGTCCTTTATCGACTTTCAAGCCGTTAAACAAAGCTGTGATAGCACCACAAATAAAGTCCTCTGACTCGGCCTCGAGTCTTGGAAAAGGATTGGCGAGTCCAAGACTTGATGGAGTCATGTTATCTCAAGGCAAATCGAGTTCAGACAATGTAGTTGTAGTTTACCAATTTGAGACTCAAGATGAGTCTTTGCCAAAACCAATAAAGTCACCTATGATACCTGATATGGGGACTAGAGACTTCATAGAAAGACACAAGTCTGATGAAAGGAGAAGATTAGATTTATCTTTGCAGAAAGAGTTGGAGAATATAAGAGCAGAGTGGATGAGCAGAGAAAGGAAAATGAGAGCGGAGTTGCAAGAGGAGTTGAGGGAAGCGGAGGAAAAGTTCTTGACGGAGAAGAGAGTGAGATTGAACGAGCAGAGTGAAAGACACCAGAGGGAGATGGAAGAGGTTAGTCCCAATCAAAGAAAATCTTGAAAAGATGTTTTCTTTTAAATAGGCTATCAGCATTAGGAATTTAAATAGAACATAATTTTTTAAAACAATAATAATATTTTATAGATTCATAAGTAATAAGTAATTTCCATGACACCTGAAAATAATAATAACAATATTTTTAGTAGGATTTTGGTAGGAAATTCCGATGAAACAACATTAAGCCGTCATTATGACATCCTACTCTTTGGTTAGAAATACTTAGTTTAATATTACTAATAGGAACTATCGACATGCGAGAGAAACCACCAACAAGCACTGCACAATGCCAAAGCTGAGTTAGAAGAGCGATACAAACGCGATGCCAAAATGTGTGAGAAACAACATGCTGACAATATGACGAAACTACAAGACGAGTACAAAGCCAGGCTCTATGAGCAAAGGGAACAGCTCGAGATCGGTGAGTCAACAAGATAATACATACATAAGCTCACGCCTGTATCCCCGAAGGGGTAGGCAGAGGCGCACTAGCGAACTAGTACACCCACGTTTTGCCGAGCTTAGTTCCGTCCCAGATGTGATAGATGGCGAGCCCATCGCAATATCGGGCACAAATTCCAGTCCCCGGGCTGATATGGAAAAATCCAATATCGCTTTGCCCGACTCGGGCATCGAACCCGAGACTTCAGGACAGTAGTCGTACCGAAATACAACCACGTCACGGAGGCAGTCAAGATAATAACATTGTGAATTTGTAAAATTGCCAAATTGGATACTTGACTATGTTTGATTTTATACACATAGTTATATGTAATAGCAAATAAAACAAAAAAGAAACATTTATGCGAAAACTGCTTTGAAATTGGTTGAAAAATGAGACAGTAATTTATATTTTATATTCTGGGGGCATATTGGAGATATCTTGGTATCCCTTTCCACCACACGTATCGTTATGGCGTATTATAACTTTTTTATATTTGAGAATATTTCAATATTTCTTTTTTTTCTTTATTTTAGACGACGTAAATTTCATATAAAATTGATTTTAAAAAATAGTCAAGTAAGCAATTGTTAAAAAGTTAAATTGTAAAATACATAAATTGTGAATTTGTAAAATATACAATTTGTGAAATTGTAAAATGCACAATTGTAAAATTGTAAGTGTATTTTGTGAAGAAGAGTGAATTTTATTTTATAATGTGTTTTCCGCATTTATTGTAAACTCGCCGGAACATGGTTACTAGAAGTAACCGCCCGTTGATTCGCTTGCGTGGTATAGTTTACCCCATTGTCCATTTCAAATCGAACCCAATTTTAATAGGAATATCCTAAAGATGAACATAGGCCTCCCCCAAAGATTTCCAGATCGACCTGTTGGAAGCGGCCTGCATCCAGCGACCTTTATCAGGTCATCGGTCCACCTTGTAGGTGGACATCCTATAGCTGATGATGGTTATGATGATGATGATGATGATCCTAAAGTTTGTTTGCTTGTGTCAATTCAACTTGCCGTGGCTATGGGGTCGCTCAGTGTATCTTGTATGTTACTTTGCCCTATATTATTAGATATCTATTGTTATCATGGTTTAGCTGCTCTAATTTAAGGTCGTTTGTATCTGGTACTGTTCTGTAAATTGGTGTTAAAAAGAACAACGTCAGAGTTTCTTGCCCGTTCTTCTTGTTTGTCCGTTCCCGTTTGGCAAAACAGTCTTCCGAACAGGCGGTAGAGTTAAAATTTGACGGAATCTAAATAATGTTTGTACATTTTATGGACACAATAAATACATTTACATTTTCGGCCGACTTCCACAGAAGGAGGAGGTCCTCAATTCGTCGGTTTTTTTTTATGTATGTTACTCGATATCTCCGCCAAATGTGGACTGATTTTCAAAATTCTTTTTGTGTTCGATATAGCTTATTTCAAGGGTGGTCCCATACAAATTTGGTCACGATGGGTAAATTGGAAGTCGTTCAGTTAAGTTTTTAAACTTTTGATTATAATGTTTAGAAAACGAGCGAGCGCTACAGGAACTCCGAGAGCAGTTACAAGCAAGTCTGAACAAGGAGCGAGCGCGCATCGTGGAAGAGAACCGGGCCACTGCCGAATCTCTGCGGGAGGAACACAACGCTACCATCACTGAACTGAGACACGACTACCGAGCTGAGGTATGTACGGATTTCACCCTAAATCTGTCTTATGTAGTGAAAGTTCGCTAGTTATGAGAAGAGTCCAACGTCATAAATTGATCCATAATGATAGAGCTAGAGATGCAGTATGTACGAGCATCGATATATTATTTACCTAGATGCACAGTTGACGCTCGGAAAATGGGACAGCAAAGGAGTGCTTAAGCACTCGTTTTCGCTACAGTCGGACGCCGATAGAATCCTAAATTTCAAAATTCAAATTTAAGAATGCTTGATCATTGCGATTAAAAAGCTACTTTATAACACGTGCATAGGGTTATATTTGTGTTGATTTAATTAGGACTTATGATCTTTTTGTTTGTTTTATTCCTGAGACCACTTTTTAGGAGGATATTTGCAAAGAACTGTGCATCTAGGGTATAGTATATTGATGTGTACGAGTTTCAATATTTGGCAAAAAGTAAAGTAAACTTACAGTTTTCGAGACGAAAACCTCCATCGTAATTAAGTAATGAATAATGATATCAAGTGTTGTAGGGCTTACAAATTGAAATCATAATGGTAATGTAATGTTATTTTGCCAGCACTAATTTCGGTAACATTTATTTGTACTTTTGATGAGTTTAATTGTAACATTTTGACTAGTACTCCGTTAACTTGTAAAGCCGGTGGCGAGCTAAGTGGGCGCTGTGTTTAGGGGGGCGGCATTTAAAAAAAAAACATAAATATGTAGTTAAAATATAAAACATTTTGCTAAAACTAATCAGCTCCAAAACAATTAGGAAAAAACCACAACCCCATAACTGTATCCCCAAACGGAAAGGCAGAGGCGCCCTAGCGAACCAGAACACTAACATTTCGTCGAGCCTAGTTCCGTCCCAGATGTGATAGGGGGCGAGCCTATTGCTAAATACATAGGAAACAAATAAATAAAGTATTTATTTTTATCTAATTGTCGACATAATAATAATTCACAAATAAAGACAAGTTGAGAAACTCATATTTAAGTTGTTTAAAAGAGGGCGCTGAAACTACAGTCCACCCCAACTGAAAACAGGGCCCTAACGCTCTATGGGGCACCCGAAGCCCTTAAGGCCTATGCATACGGTGTATTTTTAACGCGTCGACAACGGACGATTTAGGAATGCGTGCTCACGTTGCTGTACATGATTAAAGAGAAGGATGTCGATTCTTTTGTGTCGATTCAAACGCTCGCGAGGAGCGCGTTCAAAGGTCGTTTGTATCGCGTTTGTTTATGAATTTTCGGAGAAAGGAGCGTGAAAGAGGGACACGGCTCGCTTCACAGTCTGCTGAAAACACATAGATTTCTGTATTACTGAAGCATCCCTGGATTTGTAAGTCCAGGATCTTGGATGGAAATCACTAAGTTAAAGTCTTCAGTTGTTTCATAATCTTTTATTACAGAATTGACAATTGTGTCAAGTCACAAAAGACATAATTATACAACGAAAACTAAATAACAAACTCCTTGCGTACATTACAATACATACGCGCGACAACAGCGTCGTTATACCGTATCAGCGCGTTTGTATCGATATAAATCAGCGTTTATGACGTTAGTAATATTTTTACGTGTGCAATGGCTTACTGTTTGCGTCTGAACATCCTTTAACCCGTCGGAGGCGGCACATATATATGTTACATAAGCGTATGGGCCACCGGAGGCTGAGCCGCCCGTGACTATTTAAAATGTTCTCTATAAAAGTTAGCGCACGTCATTTGAGCGGCACGTCGGCGCATTAAAACAATGCTGTGTGTATAGGCCTTTAGTCCGTCACTGGTTCGAATATCGTCGTAGTGTAGTGTAGTGTAGTATAGTGTAGTGTAGTGCAGTGTCGATGACGTTCGGTGCAGGTGTCCCGCGTGCGCGCGCAGCACGCGTGCCACCTGGCGGAGCTGCGCGCGCGCGTCGCCGGGGCGAGGGCGCTGCCCGACCGGTACCGCCGGCTCAAGGAGAAGTACGCCACGCTCAAGCGCGACGTGCAGGTACGCACTCACACGGACACGGACACGCACACACGCACACGCACACGGACACGGACACGGACACGGACACGGACACGGACACGGACACTCACACGGACACTCACTCGGTCACGGACACGGACACAGACACATACGGATATACACACCTGACATCATCGTCATCATTTATCACTCATCAACCCTGCGGTTGGAGTTTTGGCGGGAATTCTGACGGTGCGGGTGGTCGCTTGTTTTAATGATTTCATATTTTAGTCTAAAGTTGTGTTTGTGGTTTAAATGTGATGTGTATCTAAGCAATAAACATCAACGATGATGGACAGTATGTGGAAGCTTTGAAATAAGTGATTTTGGATGCTTTTTGTCGAGTGGATGGGTCGACCATGTTCGATTCCTCCGCTGCGAGAAAATCGTCTAAAAACACCAAACTGAAAGGAATTGACGCCAAAACTCCAGCAAGGCCTTGAAATCGAACACATCCGACTTCATTGCACTTGCGAAAACTTAGATATAGGGAAACAATTTCCCTAACTTGACATTGGCATAATGTATTTCCATTGCCATAAAAAAAAAACTTGCGGTTTTTTTATCTTCTTTCCTGCCACATGGTTGAGGAGGTCGACGGCTGACGTGAACGGGTGCTGCTTGTGTGGACTGGTCTACCTGGCTTGTTTTTTAATTATTTCAACAACGCTCACCGTGGCCGTGGGGTCACTCAGTGAGCCATTGTTTTTTTTATTAGTATTTTTTTTTATTATTTCATACAAAACAGGTTGCAATCATTAATACACAAGTATTATTACAAACATTCATTTATATGTATATTCTTGATGGTTTACCTGCTCTAATAAGGGATATTACGCGAAACTTGGCGCAGATGGCGCCACTAGCACATACAGTAAGCAAACCGCCATCTTGCATAACCTCGAATTGATGTCATATTATGTCATAATATGGTATTTAGTTTACACATTTGGAGACTGGACAATAAGTGATGTGCCCCGGAAAGATATGTTCATAAAGGAGATGGCAAACAAATTAGATTTATTTTATTAAGAGTATATCCGACCAGCTTTACTGGAAAAAGTGCTCTATAAAAACTATGCCAAATGTTTCTCTAAAAAAAATTAATTTTAAGTAATACTGATATGTGATTGTTGATATATTAGTCAATTATACATATATGTATATGTGACTCCTTAGATTAATAAAGTCATGTGACTCGTTAAAAAATCTGTTTACTGTCTACGCTAGTGCTGCACTCTGGTGCCAGAACATTGCAATATTATCCCTTATTTATATACCTTTTTTTGTATATGGTACTTTATAAGCAATTATTGTCAAAATTTATTGTAAAAAGAGCAACGCCAGAGTTTCTTACCCGTTCTTCTCTGGCGAAACGGCCTTCCGAACTGGCGTAAAATTTACAGAAAAAGTTTAAAAACTTAACAGACCGACTTCGAATCCGATCGTGTCCAAATTTATAAGGGGGCCACCCTTGAAAGAAGCTCTATCGAACACAAAAAGAATTTTGAAGATCGGTCCACATTCGGCGGAGATATCGCGTAACATACCTACATAAAAAAAAAAAACAGACGAATTGAGGACCTTCTCCTTTTTGGAAGTCTGTCGAAAACTAGTACTAATAGTCTGAGATAAACCGCGGGCAGATAGACAAACAGATAGACGTACATGGCGAACCAGTAAGGGTTCCTTTTTTGCCATTTGGCATCAGAACCCATCGATATATTAATTACCTAGATGCACAGTTGACGGTCGGAAAATGGGACAGCAAAGGAGAGCACTCGTTTTGCATACAGTCCGACGCCGATGGAATTCTAAATTTCAAAATTCAAATTGAGGAACGCTTGCTCATTTCGTTCAAAAAGCTACTTTATTACACATGCATAGGGTTATATTTGTGTTGATTTAATTAGAACTTGTGATCGTTTTCTTTGTTTTATTCCTGAGACCAGTTTTAGGAGAATATTTGCAAAGAACTGTGCATCTAGGGTATATTATATTGATGTCAGAACCCTAAAAATTAATCAATTTTTTTCAGATGTCCATAGAACGTCGCAACAAAAGGCGAGAGATGAGTATGACAACTGGCTCCGAAACCGAAAAATCCAACTCACACAAGGCACAACAAGAGAGGTATGCACTTTAAACAACATAAGCTCACGCCTGTATCCCGGAAGGGGTAGGCAGAGGCGCACTAGCGAACTAGAACACCCACATTTCGCCGAGCTTAGTTCCGTCCCAGATGTGATAGGGGGCGAGCCTATCGCCATATCGAGCACAAATTCCAGACTCCGGGCTGATATGGAAAAATCCAATATCACTGCCCGACCCGGGGATCGAACCTGAGACCTCAGGACGGTAGTCGTACCGAGATACAACCACGCCACCGAGGCACCCTAAAAAATGCACTTCAAAAACTTATAATATGAAACTACAAGTAATTTCGTATGATTATGATTATGGCTGAGATCTATAGAGCGAACTTCGACTGAGTCTAAGTCAAAAATGACTCAGACTAAGTAAAAATTCGTTTTATAAATTCCAATTAATCCAAATCCATTCCAAATAGTCGAAGTTAGCTCTTTAGATCTCAGCTTAAGCATTATTTGACCGAAAGTCTCTCGTAGGATAGTAGTTTGGGTTCAGGAGTATGTGTGTGACTGTTGGTGTATTTATGTATTATTCCAGACGTAAAGAGATTCTAGAAATGTCGACAAGCGCGGTGGTTGAACAGGAACCGAGTCGATCCCGCCTGAACAACAACCCGACGCCCAAATACAACGACAACGAGTCGTATTCAGAGAGCAATGCGCATAAATCATCAGATAATAACAACCAACAGTGGACACGTACCAGGGATCACGTAAGTTTTACACCGACTTCCAAAAAGGAGAAGGTCCTCAATTCGTCTGTATTTTTCGACCGACTTCCAAAAAGGAGAAGGTCCTCAATTCGTCTGTATTTTTTACACATACATACATAAACTCACGCCTGTTTCCCGTTGGGGTAGGCAGAGACTAAGGAGCGCCAATTGCCTCGGTTCAAACACACCTCTTTCGCTTCTTCCACAGTCATCAGTCTTTTCATGCACGCTCGTCGGTTACGAGAACTCCTTATTTGGCCCTTTTCTAAAATATCGCCAATTTGGTCCATAAAGGTACGTCTAGGACGTCCTCGGCCGATGCTACCATTCACTTTCGCTACATGAATTTCTTTCGTCACTCTACTTTCATCCATCCTTTCAACGTGGCCAAACCACCGAAGCATTCCTTTCTCAATCCTCGTCACTACATCTTCCTTCAATCCAACTTTCTCTCTTATGCTGCTATTCTTCACTCTATCATTCAACTTCAGCCCACACATACTTCTTAACGATCTCATCTCCACCGCATTTATCTTACTTGCATGCTTCCTCTGCCACACCCAAGATTCACTTCCATACATTAGTGTTGGCGCCAGAACTCCTCGATGAATGGCTAACCGTGCGTGACTTGTTATATTTTCGTTAGCCATTATTGAGTATAAGGCGCCATTAACACTATTCCCCATCCTTACTCGTCTTTCAATATCTTCTTCACACTTTCCGTCCCGAGTGAACATACATCCTAAATATACAAATTCATTCACTTGTTCCACTTTTTCCTCTCCTATCAATATATTGCACTCGGTTCTTGATTCATCCCTTTCCAGAACCATAACTTTCGTCTTTTTTACATTTACTTTCATACCTTTCCTTTCAAATGCCTCATTCATAATAGAGACCATTTGTTGTAACTCGCACGGCGACGATGCAAGCAGTACTTGATCGTCGGCGTACAAGAGACACTTAAATAATGACTCTCCCATTCTTAATCCACAATTAGACTCTTTCAGATTGCTCAAACAACTATCCATGAATAGGTTGAAGAGCCATGGAGATGCTACACAACCCTGTCTGACACCGCGTTGGATGTCAAACCAGCCCGTGCACGCCCCATTAACTCTAACGCAGGCACTCGAGCCCTTATATAAGGACTTGAGTGCCCGAATCAGATTTCTCTCCACCCCATACATGGATAAGGTTGTCCACAGTTCATCCCTCACCACTCGATCATAAGCCTTTTCCAGATCGATGAAGGCGCAGAAGACCTTCTGGTGCTTCGCCAAGGTTTTCTCAGCTATACACCTTAGGGAAAAGACTTGATCCGTGCATCCCATTCCCTTTCTAAAACCCGCTTGCACATCCCAAATTTTCGTCTCGGTTACACGAATCACTCTCTCAATCAATATCCTAGCATAAATCTTACCTACTACGCTAAGGAGGCTGATACCTCGATAGTTTTTGCACTCCTGCTGCGATCCTTTCCCTTTATATAGGGGCACAATGACGGCCTTGCACCAATCACTCGGTACACGACCGGTCCGCCAACATTTATCAAAGAGAAGGCACAGCAGGTGCACAATGAGGTCTCCTCCCCCCTTTAGCATTTCAGCCGAAATCCTATCATACCCTGCAGCCTTTCCCACTCTCGTATTCTTTATAGCCTTTCGTATCTCATCCATCCATTCATCTATACTAATTCCATCTTCACAGTTTATCTCTTCATTCATATCTTCACGCATATCATTACAAGGTCCTGTCACTTCTGCACACTCAAATAGGCTTTTAAAATAATCCTTCCATTCATTCAATACTTCACTTTGTTCTCTCAGTATCCTACCATTCTTATCTCTAATAATGCCGACTTGGGAGTCCCCTACTTTACCTCGAGCCTTTCGGACCGTATGCCAAAATAACTTAATATTGGCCCGAAAGTCAGCAGAGAATCTCTTATCATATTTTTCCTTACGTGCCTCTTTCTTTCTTTCTATCACTTCTTTAACACTCTTCTTCAATAGATTATACTTCTTTTTTGCTATCTTTTCAGTATCATCCGTACAACCTCTCATTCTACTACGAGTTTTCGCAGCCAGAAAATCATTCCATGCCTGTCGCTTCTCGTCTACCACACATTTTACCTCATCATCCCACCATTCATTTCTTGGATTTCTTGCATTCTTCTTCTTTTTTACTCCACATACTTCTATAGCCGATTCCAATATACCATCTTTAACTATCTTCCACACGTCTTCTAATTCTCTGTTTCTATCTTCCATCACCTCTCTTAACCTTTCACTTAGCATGTTCTTATATTTATCTCTCACACTTTGTTCTTCCATTCGTTCCACTTTTATTCTTTCTAAACTATTCGTACATCCAACACTTCGGTGATGTCGCCATCGTTGGAACAGCCCTGCTATTCTTGTGACTACAAGAAAGTGGTCAGTCCCAACGTTGATACCACGGTACACTCTCGTATCTAATACTTTCTTTCTCATTCGTTCATCTACAATCACAAAATCAATCATACTTTTATCTGATTGTCGTTGCCATGTATACATGTGTATGTTTTTGTGGGCAAAAATTGTGTTTGTAACAATCAGATTTCTCTCTAAACATAGTTCTAACAGTCTCTCACCATTCGTATTCACTCTTTCATCCCCATACTTCCCTAATACTTTCTCATATCCATCTCTACATATACCCACCCAACCATTAAAGTCACCGAGCATTATAATTCTTTCATTTCTCTCGCATTTTCCGAGTACATCACTTACATTCTCCCAGAACTCCTCTCTGACCTCTAGTGGCTTGGACATATCTGGAGCGTAAACGCACAAGATGAATAATCGGGACAAGCCGATTTTCAGTCTAACCCAGAGGAGTCTGGGACTCACACAATCATAATCTTTCACACATTCTACCATTCTATCTGACAATAGTACACCCACCCCTTGGCTACCTCTCTGTGTGTGTGGAACACCCGACCAATATGCTGTGTATTTTCCATGGGTGGTTTCCATACAGCCTTTCTTTTTGGTCTCAGTCACTCCTAAAACATCCAGTCTTCTCACATCCATCATCTCACATATCTCATCTACTTTTCCATCTACAGCTCCACACACATTAACCGTCGCACACAGGCACTCCTCAGCCCGCGTTTTGCCTTTTAGGGAGACAGGACGTGACGAGTGGCAAATTGCGTCGCCGTCATTGGGAATTCTGCCCCCCCCAGATACGATAGGGCTGCCTGAGATATACTCAGGGAGGGATTCTCCGGCAGTAGCCGGTACCCTCCTGGGGTAATTCTCTTTAAATTCCCGTATCATATTTAGGTTGAATTTTTAAAGGTGATGACAAGGAAAGGGGGAAAGGTAGGGAAGGGGATTCATGGTTAAAGGATAAATGGTATGTGGGAAGGACTTAAGGGTGAAAAGGGGACACTACGGTTACGGATAGGATATTGGTTGTAACCATAGTGGCTAGGGTGGTCGGGGTCGCATACCCGAATGCCCTAACGCTACGACCGGACAGAATCAGTACGTAGGACACCCCCTGACACATTTTGTATTTTTTATATAACGCAATATCTCGACCAAATGTGGACCGATCTTCAAAATTCTTTCTGTGTTCGATAGAGCTTATTTCAAGGGTGGTCCCATATTTATGACACGATCGGATTAACTTGGAAGTCGGTCAGTTAAGTTTTTAAACTTGTGATTTACGGGTACGGGCCTCCTCTAATGAGAGGGGTTTAGGCCTTAGTCTACCACGCTGGCCTAATGCGGGTTGGTAGACTTCACATACCTTCGAAATTCTTGTGGATAACTTCTCGGGTGTGCAGGTTTCCTCACGATGTTTTCCTTCACCGTTATAGCAAGTGATAATTCACAAAGAAAATACACTTAACATAGAAAAGTGAGTTTTTTGACAGCCTCCGTGGCGCAGCGGGCGAGTAGCCGGCTGTGAAGCGAGAGGCCGCGGGTTCGATTCCCACATTGAGACAAATATTTGTGTGGCCCACATATATTTGTTTCATGTCTGGGTGTTGTGAGACCGAAAGGCTCTCATAGTTTCTGATACCCATGATACAGGTTATACATAGTGTGGGATCAGGACTAGGTGTGTGACTGTTGGGTGTATTTATTTTATTATTATTCGGGGGCTGGTCTCGAACCTCCGACACTCGTCTCAGCAGTCCGTATCATTCCCAACTGAGCTATCGTTGCTGCTCGTTTTAACTTAGTTCCATTCTACATGCGATAGGGGGCGAGCCTATCGCCATAACCGCCACAAATTCCAGACTCCGGCTGATATTGAAACAAAAAACAAAATCACTTTTCTCGACCCGGGGATCGAACCCGAGACCTAAGGACAGGAGACGTACCAAAATACAATAGGCCACCGGTCTAATAAAGAACTTATATTGAATGTTTGGGGGAGGCCTATGTTCAGCAGTAGACGTCCTATGGCTGATGATGATGATTGATTGTATTGATTCTAGAGAATCCCTTCAGCAGATACGTCACAGACTTCAGCGTCGAAGAACCATCGCTCCCATCGCAAGGCTGCCGTCGCCTTCCAGGAACCGCCCAGGGGGAGGCGGGGGAGGGAGCGAGACTTAGGTAACAACCACTTACCAAAAATATTATAATATAATAATAATATTTGCCCTGTAATATTACTGTCCCACTGCTGGGCACGGGCCTCCTCTACTAATGAGAGGGGTTAGGCCTTAGTCTACCACGCTGGACTAATGCGGGGTAGACTTCACATACCTTCGAAATTTTTGTGGACAAATCCTCGGGTATGCAGGTTTCCTCACGATGTTTTCCTTCACCGTTATAGCAAGCGATATTTCACAATGAAAATACACCTAACATAGAAAAGTCAGAGGTGTATGCTCCATGTTGGAGTTGGTTTCGAACCTCCGACACTCATCTCGGCAGTCCGTACCATTTCCAACTGAGCTATCGCTGCTTCTCAAAAATATTAGTACATACCAATATTTCGACAGACTAAAGATAGAAGGTCCTCAATATTAGTACATACCGCACTTTTTTCACCGACTTCAAAAAAATAAGGTACTCAATTAGTGTGTATTTTTTACACACATAACATAAGCTTACGCCTGTATCCCCGAAGGGGTGGGTAGAGCTGAACTAGCGTACTAGTACACCTACATTTCGCCGAGCTGATTTTCGTCCCAGATGTGATAGGGGGCGAGCCTATCGTCATATCGGGCACAAATTCCAGACTCCGGGCTGATATGAAAAAAAACAATATCACTTTGAACCCAAGACTTTGTTTGTTAATGTATTTAATTTATTAAAATTCTTGAAGTAATGTAAAGGAGGATTTAATTGCAAAAAGTTTATAGATGGTCTTAAGAAATACTTTGTTTTCTACAAAGACATTTAACAGTATATAGACGGGACAACAGAGTGGTAGAGCTACGCTGTAGACAGTAACGTCTACAGCACGAATGGGCCGGCTCGACCGGTTAGACACCACTGTCTCACAGAAAACCGATGCAAAGTGGCAGCTTGCTGTCGCGTTTCGTTCGGTGAGTGAGATTTCCGGTGGCCCATTTCCCCCTTCCTTTCCCAAACCCTTTTCCCTCCCCTTCCATTCCTTCCTTTTAGGTTGGCAACACACCCATGATTCTTTTTGTGTCTTGGGTGTTTATGGGCGGTGGAGATCATTTACCATCAGGTGACCCATCTGCTCGATTTACCAATCTCTGCTATACAAAAAAACAACAGCACAAAACTTGTGATCCAAAAGTTATGATCAAATGGTCATAAGTAGCTCAGTTTATTTGAAATAAACGTGCGCCAGGTCGGCCAGCGGAATAATATTGAGAGAATAAACTTATCTTACGTGATTCTTAACCATTCAGCAAACATTCTAGGGTGTAAATTGTAATAATCGCCCTCGCATTGTAATAAGTAGTTGATGGCGGTACTGAAGTTTGAGATCAATGTTTTCGTATGGAAACTTGCTTGGATAGCCCCTCTGTAGTAATATTAAATCTCTTTGGTTTTGGAGGTGCGACGACCGACTGCCAAGACTCTTCGGATGCCACCACAGCAGATGAGAAACTAAAGGAATCAATAAATGGTATGTTATTTAAAAAAATACTACCCACACCCCATCCTGGTTTATATTTAAGATAATATTTAGATTGTCCAAACAGTTTAACTTGAATATTGGTTTTGTTTTTCTCAGGACATGGTCGGAGACGGTGTTTCACAAGATTAAAATCAGCATCCACGTCTCGCCTCAACTATTCACCTAAGTAAGTGAAAATAAGTAGAATATAGAAAGACTGTTTTTTTTATAGCAGAGACTGGCAAACGAACTGATGGGTCACCTGATGGTAATTGATCTCCACCGCCCATAGACACCCAAGACACAAAAAGAATCATGGGTGCGTTCCCAACTTAAAAAATTAAATGGAAGGGGAGGGAAAAGGGATTGGGAAAGAGAACCACCGGAAATCTCACTTACCGAACGAAACGCGACAGCAAGCTGCCACTTTACGTCGGTTTTCTGTGAGACAGTGGTATCCAACCGGTCGAGCCGACCCATTCGTGATGTAAACGTTACTGTCTACAGCGTAGCTCTACCACTCAAAAATGCTTGATGATTGTGATTTTGAATTAAAACTCCTTTCAATTTCACGATATGCGAAATCGAATTTATTTGCTTATATCACTTGTACAAATAAAAATAAATAATATTAGCCCTGTAATATTACTGTCCCACTGCTGGGCACGGGCCTCCTCTACTAATGAGAGGGGTTAGACTTAGTCTACCACGCTGGCCTAATGCAGGTGAATAAAATAAAAGTAAATAATAAATAAAAATAAAGTAAATAAAAGTGAAAAGAAAAACTATTGTTACAAAAATTGATTTTTACAAATAACTTGATATGATTATTTAATCAAATAGTGTATTAAACCTTACATATTTTAATAACTTTAAAAATATTTATCTTAGACGTGGAGAGGGTTGGTCCAGCCCACTAGAATCTCTAAGGCAGCAGTTACGAAAACTGGACGATTTGGAAGATCAGTTTCCGGATTTAGCATGTCAACCTGCCTACAGTCTCCGATATCCTTTCGCAGAATTAGGTAAGTCGAACTCAATTTGACATTAATTTGATGTTTTTAACTGTGTAGTGATGAGTTACTTTTATGATTATAATTTATTGGGAAATTACGGTGACTGCCTCGGTGGCGTAGTTGTATTTTGGTATGACTACCGTCCTGAGGAGGTCTCGGGTTCGACCCCCGGGTCGGGCAAAATGATATTGGATTTTTCCATATCAGCCCGGAGTCTGGAATTTGTGCCCGATATGGCGATAGGCTCGCCCCCTATCACATCTGGGACGAAACTAAGCTCGGCGAAATGTGGGTGCTCTAGTTCGCTAGTGCGCCTCTGCCCACCCCTTCGGGGATACAGGCGTGAGCTTATGTTATGTCTAAGTCAATTAAACGAACTCGGTAAAGATTTGGAATTTTAAAATCCAACTTTGACTTAGTCCGGGTCATTTCTTACAAGAAAATCTTTGCTTAGTCTGACTGTCAGTTTGTTTTTCTTGTAAAAAAATTGGCTCGGACTAAGTCGAAGTTCGATTTAAAAATTTCAAATCCTTTTACTGAGTTCGTTTCTTTGACTCGGACTTAATCGCAGTTCGCTCTATAGATCAATTTAACATTAATTTGATGTTTTTAACTGTGTACTGATGCGTTACTTTTATGATTATAATTTATTTGGCAACATTACATTATATCGATTGTATTTTTTGAGTCATTTTGACTCAAGGTTGCTATAAAATGTGCCAATGGAGGTTCGGGATTTTACCAAGTGTATTTTATTTTTCCTCTAGTATAAAATACAAGCCAATTTATAAACAGTGTGATTCTATACACATTTTCTATCTATCTACTATACCATATTTTCTATCTCTATGGTTCTCTATCTAGAAACTTATATTTGTCTACTTCTTCTTATGAAAATGTATATTCACTGCTTATTGTAGTTGATACCTTTTCGACCGACTTCCAAAAAGGAGAAGGCCCTCAATTCGTTTGTATTTTTTATGTATGTTGCGCGATATCTCCGTCAAATGTGTACCGATTTTCAAAATTATTGTGTTTGATAGAGCTTGTTCCAAGGGTGGTCCCGTATGAATTTGGTCATGATCATAAAAATTTGAAGCCGGTCTGTTAAGTTTTTAAACTTGTGATCATATCTATATCTAGATAATAATAAAAGTCTATTATCAGTATTTCTTTTATCGTTGTTTGTATTTTTGCCAGCCTCGGTGGCGTGGTGGTATTTCGGTGCGACTATGGTTCTGAGGTCTCGGGTTCGATCCCCGGAGCGGGCAAAGTGATATAGGATTTTCCATATCAGCCCGGAGTCTGGAATTTGTGCCCGATATGGCGATAGGCTCGCCCCCTATCACATCTGGGACGGAACTAAGTTCGACGAAATGTGGGTGTTCTTTTTCGCTAGTGCACTTGTCTACCCCTTCGGGGATACAGGCGCGAGCTTATGTTATGTTATTTTCTGATATATCTCTGTATTTTTATTTACGCTCTATCGATATATATCTCCTTGTCTATCGTGTCTATGCTCTTTCCACCGTACCTCCATGTTGGTAATTTCTGAAGTGTTTCCAGGCGCGGTGAGTTCAGCGGACACGCCCGAGCTCGAGTTCGTGCGACATCGCGCGCTCGTCGAGAGAGAAGGCATGAGACGCGCTCGAGCCGCGCTCAAGAGACGCAGGGCGGCGCTCAGAGAGACCAGGGCATCCCTATCGCCACACAGAGAACCCTCCGTGAGTACCATATCGATAGAGTTGCTCGTTGTCGATAGTTTTATAGTCTGTTTTGAGTGTAGGTATTTGTAGAAATGAGTAATTTTATATAGGTATATTGCTAAAATGTTTCTTGAAAATAATTTAGTTTGTAGAAAATCGATGTTTACTACTTTTTTGTAATGCACTAAGTTTACTAATACATCGAGATCTAAGTGTAGACAGATATTTATTTAGGTTATGGGTAGATTTTAGCTCCATTCCTCGTGTAAAATTACTAAATATTGCCAAATAGTATTTAAAATAAAAGTTTGTCAAATAAAAGTTTAGGGGTGGGGGTGATTTTATCGATATATCGACAACAGGAGGAGCGCGAGGCCACAGAGCTAGAGGTGGCATTGCACCGCGCGCGCGCCCTGCTCGGCGAGAAGGAGATCCGGCTGCGGCACATCGAGCGGGCGCTGCGCAAGCTCACCGACTCGCATCCCACGCCGCTCATACAGGTCCCGGGATATCGATATCGATATCGGCAGTAGCTGCTTCGCATCACTACGTGTTTTTTATTTACATTCGGTTCAGTTGGGTGGTTGACTATTATTATTGCGCGAATATTATTTAGAATAGGTTTCGTCATTACTTTCTCTTAAGTGGTTAATATTTTGTAGTGTTTTTCCAGATACTTAAACCTACCTACATTGGCTTTTGACTTTTTTTGGGTTTTTAAATATTAACCTAGGTATTTTATTCGAAAAGTCAACTACCTGATTCGCTTTGTTTCTTGGCTTTTGTTCTTTGTTCATTCATAATCGTTATTTTTCCTGGTCGTTCGTCTCTTATATCGATATTTTTTGTCACATTTCATTGTTATTCATGTTTTTATTCTTGTGTATAAAATTATGTTGCTTGCGTTTGTTGTCAATTTTCTAGCTCATTATGTTAGCGTTAATTAGAAATCGATTAACTTTTGTCAAAATTGTAAAAGATTAGAGTATGTTTTTGATTATAATTACGATAAGAATATTAGCCCTGTAATATAACCGTCTCACTGGCTCGGTGGCGTGGTTGTATTTCAGTATGACTACCGTCCTGAGGTCTCGGGTTCGATCCCCGGGTATGGACAAAGTGATTTTGTATTTTTTCATATCAGCCCGGAATCTGGAATTTGTGCTCGATATGTCGATAGGCTCGCCCCCTATCACATCTGGGACGGAACTTAGCTCGGCGACATGTGGGTGTTCTAGTTCGCCTTTACCTATCCCTTCGGGGGTACAGAATTGTTATTTTGTAAATACGGATTATTTCATTTTATTGCTTACTTTTACGCTTTTCTGCTATAATTTGTGACTACCCGTTGAAATATAAATTTTTTAATGTATTATCGAAACTCCTTTAAAACACATTGTTAGGCTGTAAATCAGGTCCTGGGGTTTGATTTTCATGTCGGGCGTAGTGTTTTTCTATTACCATTTTTCTGGGATTGAGCTCCAGATGGTGTGTTTTTTTTAACACTATTATATTTGTCCGAAATTGGATCCCCATAGGGGAGTTGGCGGCAGGCAAGCAGCCGCGCGTAAAAATGAAACCTAATTCATTTCGCAAAATGCTTGTGAAACTTTATTGCGTTGATTGTAAATTGTGGTGGGATAAGGGCAGGTAGAAAGAAGTAGTTTGGGTTTACACGTGCTATATCTACAGGAGGCGAGTACAAGTGAAGCGTCGTCGGGTAGTTCTGGTGGTGTGGGGGTGGTGGGGGGAGTGGGTGGTGGGGAGGCGGCGGCGGGGGGCGCCGTGCTGCGGTCCCTGCGCGCGCTGCACGCGGACGTCAGGGACATATGGCGGGCACTCGACGCCAGGAGGGCCCGGCCCGGTCTGTACTCAACACGTCTCTTACGAGTACGCCTATATCTACCTCAAAGGCCGGCAACGCATCCATGATTCCCCTGGTATTGTGGATGTTTATGGGCGGTGGTGATCACTTAACATCAGGTGACCCACTTGCTCGTTTGCCCCTATGCTTTCCTTCTATAAAAAAAAATCTCATCTCATTACTCATTACTATCTCTTGTCTCTCTTCATCGTACTGGTTGTGTCTGGCTATCGATTCAGCCTGACTTTACTGTTGTTCCATGTCACTAAAACAAGCTTTTCGATTTCCTTTTAATGTCTTGGTTTCGATTTCCAGATCAAACAAAACGATTAATCTAATCTAATTGACCCGTAACTGGCATCCCAACGCAAAATTAAGCCAAATTACTTCTTCACTACACGCTTAAAAATGTATATTGCATCGACTTCACATTAAAATGGGGTAAAGACAAGTCGACAATTTATGTCCCCATTATATCTTTCCATGTTGT
Source organism: Clanis bilineata (assembly GCA_036417725.1). Classification (NCBI taxonomy): domain Eukaryota; kingdom Metazoa; phylum Arthropoda; class Insecta; order Lepidoptera; family Sphingidae; genus Clanis; species Clanis bilineata. The sequence goes on along the minus strand of CM071154.1, from coordinate 13,652,303 downwards.
ATGCATAATTTATGGTCACTCTGAAGTTAGGCGCGAATAGCATATAACATATTTAGTTATCCCATATTATTAAATTTAGTCAAATTAGACACTAAATAAATCGAATTTACCTTCTCTTATATGTAAGTAACTGATAATGTCATCTCATTATGTCGTCACAAACTCAGTTGCGTTTTTTTATGTTGACAGTGTCACCAGAAACGAGCTCTTGTAACGCACCCACTACATCACAAACACGCATGACGTTATCAGCTGTAAGTGGCCATGATAAAATCTTATCGTTATTGCATTGTATATTTTTGTATTTTTTTGTCATTATCTCAAATCTTATTAGTTGAATTTTTAATTACATAGGTTATCCACCTAATTGGGTACTTGCCTGTAGTAACCAATATCAATGAATTTCTGTAGGAACATAGATTTATCATCGAAATAACCTGTGCAATAGAAATTTGTTAAAAACACTCCAAGGATAATTTTATTTCAGTAATTTAGATACTTAATTTTTTATCTGTGCATCACCAATCACGACGCATGATGTCGACGCATGTTTTTATTTTATATCTGTTTCACCTTGGCCTAAGACTTAAGATCCAAAGTCATACTGCCAGGTTATTTGGTATATACCAAATAACCTGGCAGTATGATTTGGATTTGGGTTCGATCCCCGGGTCGGGCGAAGTGATATTGTATTTTTTCATTATCAGCCCGGAGTCTGTAATTTTTGCGTGATATGGCGACAGGCTATCACATCTGAGACGGAACTAAGCTCGGTGAAATGTAGGTGTACTAGTTCGCTCGTACGCCTCTGCCTACCACTTCATACATATATACAGATACAGACGTGAGCTTATGTATTCTATGTATATTAAAATCTCCGTTTGTTTCAGCCAGAACCAGTTACCCAAGACCATTCAGATGGTGGAGTAGCTGAAAGGGCCAGAGGACTACGCGCCTGGTTGCAAACTGCACCTTAACTATTCACATCATCATCATCATCAGCCACAGGACGTCCACTGCTGGACATAGGCCTCCCCCAAACATTTCCAGATTGACCTGTTGGAAGCGGCCTGCATCCAGAACTATTCACATAACTTGTCCAAATATTAAAACGAGGGGTTATTTTATGCAAAAATCGCGTTCAACATACCCTATAATTCGGTTTAAAATTAGGAGCTAACGTGGATAGGCGGAAAACCACGCAAGAAAAAACTACGTAATAGAAAAAATTGGTCTGAAGCAATGTTATGCACAATAATGTGTAGATTGCTAAAATATTAATTGCATATTATTTTCTACCATATTTTAATGCCATAACGTCTTATTATCAGAAAAATATCTCAGCAGCGTCTGCTCAATGTGCGGTGACCTGATTAACGTAAAATTAATCAAGAAGTAATTCTTTAAACCAAAGCTTTGAGAAGTAAATAGTCGATGTCGAAGAAGATTATTACATATAGTATATTATATAGTATAACATATCGACGCCTCCATAGTCAAAAAAGCTAAGCAATATTTTATATATTGTTAGAATCAATTCAAGTGGCGGTTATTCTTTTTTGGCCGTCAAGCGTATAGTATATCATAAATCTGGCAAGGAGTAACAAAAACCCAAAACATAAACTTAAATATACGCAACTTGTCTATATATCAACATATAATCATATTTATATATCGATAAAAATCTCTAAAGTATTGAATTGTGATGTCGATAGTTTATGTATTCCATAATGTTAGTGTATCGAATTCTAGTCACGATAATCTCTATTATGTGCGGTCTATTTATATTTAAACGTTAGATTATCGAAGTGAACTCATCGTTTGGGTAATATCTAGAATAATAAGGGATGAAGTTTATTTATCGATTTTGGCTCTCACACTATTAACGTGATTCTGAAAGTTCTTACATTTAAAATAGGGTTATCCTATTCATAAATGTTGAAAGTAAATTTTTAGTAAGTCTTGTGTGGAGTCGCGAATAAAATTTTATTGCAAATAGTCAAACGGCCGATTTTTTATTTGGAGATTGGTATAGCTTTAACCTATTACAGTTATTAAATTGCTTTAAGCATTCTAGTCAATATTTTTTAAGACATTTCACCAGAAGTTTTCAAAGTGGATCCAAACAGTAAATATCTGTTAAATATTAAATTATTATTGTTTCTAATTGGATTTATTGATGACATTTTTTATGTCAACGTTAAAGGAATCATGGATTCGAACTAAACGTCATGTTTAGATAGATCATGCTTCTTATTTCAAATAAAAAAAATGTATGGCTACATACCACAACACGAAAGCTATGGAAATCGTTAGGCCTATAAAAAGTCTCGCAGATTCTGCATTTATGTATATCGTGAGATATCGATTTAAATTATGCGCGATAAAAATAAAATTCTTTAGATAATTTACATTCCATATGTTTGATGTTAATAGAGGAATCGATTCATTCGGAGTGAATGTTATATCGATGAAAATAGCAACGTTGCTTATTAACGAAAATTAAAATCGATATTGTATAAATCTAATATTTACTATCAGACATTCCATTTTAAGACATAAGTAATACATATTTTCCTTATACTGTGTTATGTTATATGAGTATTTATGTGACACACTATCGATTTTTAAACCGATCTATTCGAATAGTTATAAAATATCGATAAATGTACTGCTAATCGATTATATGTACCTCTCATAGATGTAAACTATTATCCACGATTTTTCTAACGTTAAAAAAGTTAAAAATTATATTAAAGTTCCCAAAAACAAACATATAATTCTTGTGCCTATAATTGCAAGAAAGTATGTGATTAATGATTATAGAATCAGCGTTAAGTGTATTATTATTGTGTATAATAGGGTGAATGTACCCAAAGTTAAATTAGACAAGCATGAGATTTTTTAAAAGATTTTCTTTTTTTTCTTATAACAAATCTATAGCAATTCGGTATGTATTTTATTTAATATTAAAAATAGCCCTGTAATATTACTGTCCCACTAGGCACGAGCCTCCTCTACTAATGGGAGGGGTTAGGCCTTAGTCTACCACGCTGGCCTAATGCGGGGTAGACTTCACATACCTTTGAAATTATTGTGGAGAAATTCTCGGGTATGCAGGTTTCCTCACGATGTTTTCCTTCACCGTTATAGCAAGCGATAATTCATAATGAAAAGACACTTAACATAGAAAAGTTACAGGTGTGAATTTTTTAACTTAGCCAATCATTAGCCTTCTTAAAATTCTGCCTTAACTCTTAAAAATAATAGGCCTTACTTTTAAAAACAGTTAAGCTGAGCAAATGCTTAACAATAGTCGCTTTTTCCTTGTGTCACATTGTTTGAAAATGAAAGGAACAGACTATTTTTTACCATTTGCTCGACTGTTTTTAACCCCCGACCCGAAAAGAGGGGTGTTATAAGTTTGTTATAAGTAAGGTCTTATAATCGTAAAGAATAAGGGTATTCAGAAAAACGTAATTACTGGTGCATTCACCCTATTTCTCTTATGACCACGATTTCGGTCTTGGATTTGTGGATTTTTCAATTAAATATCGTCTTAGCCAAATAATGAATTTTGTAGTTAGGTAGATATATCTAGTGGAATGATAATGTGTATAGTTGACGATGGTCTCTAGTTATGTGGTAGGCGTCTTTACTATTAACGATTCTACTCATTCTTGCACGTTTTAATGTATGCGTCATAGTCGATGGCTACGTATGCCACTTTGGACTTTATCTGTAGTTTAAGGTTTTTTTTACACTAGCGAAAACGTAAATATTTGTATGATATCCGAACGCCTCTAGCGATTTCGTGGGAATTAATGTTTATCACGATTTTACGTAATCGCTAGCGAGAAATATAAAAAAAAACTCATGTTTGAGCTACAAAATTACGTATTTACAAGTTAAAGCAAAACGTGCAAAAATGAATTATCAATTTAAATATTACCGATCATGAACACATTGTTGAGATTTTTATCGATTAATTTCGACAAGCTTAGTTCCGTCCCAGATGTGATGTATATTGGGCACAAATTCCAGACTCCGAGCTGATAATAAAAAATCCAATATCCCTTTTCCCTCGCCGGGGATCGAACCCGAGACCTCAGGACATTAGTCGTTTTGCGCACGCAATTACACTAAACGCAGTTTGTGATAAAATTGAAATGAAGGCTGAGATCTATAGAGCGAACTTCGACTAAGTCTAAGTAACAAACTCAGTGGGGATTTTGACTTAGTTCAGTCATTTTTTACAACTGACTGCCTCGGTGGCGTGGTGGTATTTCGGTACGACTACGGTTCTGAGGTCTCGGGTTCGATCCTCGGGTCGGGCAAAGTGATATTGGATTTTTCCATATCAGCCCGGAGTCTGGAATTTGTGCTCGATATGGCGATAGGCTCGCCCCCTATCACATCTGGGACGGAACTAAGCTCGACGAAATGTGGGTGTACTAGTTTGCTTGTGCGCATCTGCCTACCCCTTCGGGGATACAGGCGTGAGCTTATGTTATGTATGTTATGTTATTTTTTACAACAAAATCTTTGATTAGTCTGTCTGTCAGTTAATTTTTCTTGTAAAAAATGAGTCGATCTAAATCAAAGTTCGATTTAACAATCCCAAATCCTCAGTGAGTTCGTTACTTTGACTTAGACTTAGTCGAAGTTCGCTGTATACCTCTAGATCTCAGCCTAAGTGTTCCAAGACCAAATTTTTTTGTCAATGGTTTTTGTAATGCAATACAAGTGTTTCCGAAGGTTGCATATGGACAATATTTATTGAAAAACACTATCGCCCGAATGGTCAAACGCTACTCAACTTTAACGGCTGCTTACATTGATTTTCGCCATACAATTTTGACAGATAAAGCGGCCTTAATCGACATAAGGCGACTTTAAGCGTATGAACATTCGGCGGTAAGCCCCTTACTTTTAAAAATATTTAAGCGCGGCTTATCTTTAACCATAGGTTGTCCCTTTCATTTTTAAACAATGTAACGCAAGGAAAAAAGTGACAGGTTATTCTTAGCGAAAATATAAGCGAAGATGTTTTTATAAGTAAGGGCCTATGCGACTATGTGGATATCGAGTACTGTTTAACTTCTCATATCGAGTTTATGATCGGTAATTAATTTTGGTCTTAATCGCACAAACATTTCAGGCCAGTTAAGGTTTTATAGCGTTAATGTTAAGAATATTTTTTAACCCCCTAAAAATAGGGGTGTATAAGTTTGACCCCATTTCACGCGTGTCAATTGGTTTGTCCCTAGTTTTGAATGATTTGAATGTGTCTTAACTCGGCCGCCATTGTGATTGCTAAGTACTGTTTAATATTTCCTCGGTAGGCGGGTAGACTGAGCATGTCGAGGTGATTCATCCTTATAGATTCATTGCAATATATCAACATCTGAATTACAAAGGCATTTGTAATTTTTGGGGTCATTTACAGAAGCATAACATAAGCTCACGCCTGCATCCCCGAAGGAGTAGGCAGAGGTGCACTAGCGAACTAGAACACCCATATTTCGCCGAGCTTAGTTCCGTCCCAGATGTGATAGGGGGCGAGTCCATCGCCATATAGGGCACAAATTCCAGACTCCGAACTAATATGGAATATTTTCAGATAAATATAAAATTCGCAAAGTTGTTTACATTTTATGTTTCATACAAATTGGGCGAGCTTATACGAATGAGTAGGTGAAAGTTACACTAAACTAAATTATTGAAGACAAACTTGCCGAATTTGTTGCATAACAAACATTACGCCAATCTCCGAGGTGATTGACAGGTTAACTACATAATTAGACCACTCGCATCTCGAGCTTATTTCCGTCTCTAGTGATAGGGATTGACTATCGATATATTTCGATTTAAAGGCCGGTAACGCATCCATAATTCCCCTGGTATTGTGGATGTTTATGGGCGGCGATGATCACTTAACATCAGGTGACCCACTTGCTCGTTTGCCCCCTCTTCTATATATAAAAAAAATACCTGACACAAATGAATAGAAGAAAAATTTAATGAATGACTAAAATGTTGCAATGAATCTATAAGTATGGCGTGTGACGCTGTGATATTAAATTAGATGTCAGTGAATGTCAGACTCGCGTTCTATCGTTGCTTAATACGTGTCCGAAGCATGAAAAGCATTCGACAACGTATTCGAATCGAGTTTACTGCGTGTACTTAGTGGGATTTCTAACAATTCGTTTGCGGTGTCCGCAATTTGTATGGAGAAATATAGCGCCAACTGTCGTCAATAATCTGAAACTATTATTTGCATACAAATATTTCTTAAGTTTACGCGAATGTTATACATTGAAATAAAATTAGTTTTTACCGATTTTATCGTCAATTTGGTTGGAAAGAAAGAAAGAAATAAACTTTATTCAGCCAATGTCTCAAGCAACAATGTGTGGGAGAGAACAAAAAGAGTAAGACAGAATATGTGGCACTAAGAGGTAACAAATTGGTTACGTTACTAATAACGTGTTGAATATTATTAGTAAAATAACTACTAAAACTACATATTAATACTTTGGACTCCGACCCGTGGCCAAAATGCTTGCTGATGGAAAAGCTTTTGAAACGTCTGGAGTCCGATCTAAAAATGAAAACAAATTGCGATAGAATCGACAAAAACTAATTTTATTTCAATTCTATAAGAGTCACAGGCAATGTTAACACATCTAAATACGGCAAACTATTTAATAACTCTCACTAGACACACAGTATTTTAGCAAATAATTTTACGAAATCGATTGGTACATAGTACGATTCGAATAAGAAATCGAAAGGTTCATGCAAGGGCATCTGTTTACTTTATTCTCATGTCGTCCCACTGCTTCTCACTCCGGTTTGTTAGGCCGTCCATTTTATTATTTAGTTTTGCGACTTTTGTAATGTATGTTAGTATGGGATTTTGTAAAAGAAACAAAATTTCGAACATGATTTTTTTATTGCTTAAAATGTTGTAAATTAATATTGTTTGAAGCATCAATTTTAAAAACATTTTTTTTTAAGATTAAAAAATGTAATACTAAAGTGTATATAATTTTCTAAAACTTTCTTGGTATAGACAGTGGCGTGCAGTCCATATAGACTAAGAGACACTGTCTACCCTGACAATTTGTTATTTACAAAAATCATTACCAAAAATTCGTGACCATAAATAAATTGCCAAAATATCAGTACTCAGATTGTATTTTAATCAACATGAGAATGATAATGATAGTAATGATTATGTAAGAGATGCAGAAAATCATTTTACAAGATTTTTGTCTACCCTGATCAGAATATCTGTGCACGTCACTGGGTATAGATGCCTTTTCCTGGAACTTAAGATCTGTGTGCTGTTTTGCCTTCCACTTAGGGGGCGAAGTAATTAAAAATATATATAATTTATATATTTATGATTAGGTAACTTTTCGGTGGGAATTATTCACAAAAATTCCTCTGGAAGTAACTTAAATCAAAATAATAAGTATCTTCATGTATAAACAACAACTTATACTTAGTACGTTGCGAAAGTCGCAAATCCCGAATATACGTAAACTCTATTTAAAATAAATCAGAATTATACTATTCGAAAACATAAAAATATATCTCGATACTAATATTATGTTCCTAAATACAAAAAACAGTGTTGCCTAGTCATATATTTAAGTTTTTACAAAATTACGTATAGAAATATTCAAAAAATATTACCGACACACTGTTATAGTGTAGCACATAAAATAGTAATCTTATGATAGAAAATTTCCGGTGGCCCAATTACTCCCCCTTCTTTTCTCAATCCTTACTTCCCCCTACTTTTAAGTTAGCAACGTACCCATGATTCTTTTTGTGTTTTGGTATCTATGGGCGGTGGAGATCACTTACCAACAGGTGACCCATATGCTCGTTTCCAGTCTCCGCTATAAAAAAATATACGTTTTTTTTTATAGCACAGACTGGCAGATGGGTCACCTATAGTAAGTGATCTCCATCGCCCATAGACACCCAAGACAAGAAAAAATATTTTAATTTTTTTTTTTGCACAAATAAAATACAATCATGAAACGTTTACTTTTATTTTTTGTGTATTTCTATACGTGACAACTTCATAATAAATCTTGAACCATCCATTGAAGCAAAATATCTATTTTAAAGTACCTTTTGGTGCCTATCCTACGCGTTATTTTTTACAAATTTTCAAATTGCATTTATCGACTTACGTCCATATTTATTTACAATTGTAGTGTTAATATTATAGTTAATAAATTATTTCAGTGTTTGTTTTAACACTTTCATTGTACCAAAATTAATAATTTGATGAATTGAGATTTTATGTTCAATAAACACAGATAATATAATATATGTTCTTAGAAAATGTAATAATTCACATGTCATACATTATGATTTTGACATTTACAATGGAAGTGTTAAAAAATTATACAATTTTTCAAAAATAATTACATATAATGTTTCCATTTATAATTATAAATGATTTTTGTAATTGAAATAAAACAAACTATGAGGTTAATGACTATAATAGAAAATAATGTTAATGTAACTTGGCACTTAAAGTTTTAAGTGTCTCCATATAAAACGAGCCAAAAATAATATTGTTAATAAAGATTGGTGTTACACTGAAACTTAATTACTATATTTACAATAGCTTATCAAAGATTATTATCAAAGATATTTATTATCAAAGAGTAGATTTTCGTTTTAATAAATTTCTCGATTTTTTTTTTTGGAAACGTAAAAGTTAATGATACTCATGCCTTTTTTTCTATAATCTGATCTACTGGAACAAGGGGGGCTGATGAAATCTGTATCTGACTCTATTTCCTTAATTTTGTTATGCTATCATCAGAGACTTCCCTAAATATTTTTATTGAAAATAATTTTACTGGTTTTTGTGTTTAGGAGGTTTGTCATATTATTTACTTCTAATAAAATAAATAAATACTATTATTTTTTTATTATTATGTAGTTATTATTTATTATCAGTGTAACGCCACCCTTATAGTCGTTCACAACGATACTCTGCTGAAATAAATTGATGATATATCTAAAATTTTGTTTTATTTAAGTAAATCTAATCTACTATGATGTCTTGTTATTTGTTGAATTTTAATTTGTTGAAACAAAATCAGAGTGAGGCTAGATAAAATAATAATTTCGATTAAAGTTTTCCCAACTTAAGTAGCGAAGTTAGTGTTTTAATGGTAAGGCCCTAAGTTTTTGGCTATTGAAGTACCTAGAGGCTGGAACATTAAAGGGAAGGGTATTTTATAGTTAAATTGAAAGAATTGAGATAATTATACATTACGTTTGACATTTTGGTAAGACATTTTTAAACAAGAATTAGCCCCAAGTTCAAAACTAACATTTTAATCGCCTACCACATGTGAATAGCAACATCCAACATCATACGAAAAAAATAAATTGCTACCAAAAACATAACAGGCGCCTTATATTATATTTTGATCAGTTTGGTCTGTAATCCAGCTTTTTGCGTTCATCTTGTTAATAGCGCTAATATTAGGATAACTGCTATTCCTTGGGTACCTGAGAATAACAAAATGGTCGGTATTTAGCCAAATTAAATAATACTTAATAAGGACTGGTACACTATTGTCTATTGTTATCGACGACCTGATAAAGGTCGCAGGAAGTCGCTGGATGCAGGCCGCTTCCAACAGGTCGATCTGGAAATCTTTGGGGAAGGCCTATGTTCAGCAGTGGACGTCCTATGGCTGATGATGATGATGACACTATTGTCTTAGACATAACTGAAGTTTAACGGCGTGTTTGTAACTTCATATAGCCACGAAATGTCGACGCCATTATTACTTTATCAATATCTTAAAATCAATATATACTCGTAATTGACATGTGAAAGTGGTATAAAATATCCTATTTGCAGAATAAATGATTTGAATTTGAATTTGAATTTCTGTGACACAAATGGAATTATAAAGATAGATTTATACACAAGGGGTGAAGAGCGGTTGCAAAGTTTATTTGGGAAGCATTATTGGGTCCGGCATTATAAGTTACACCTATACATTTCAGATTAAATATAAAAATTGTTATTAAATACTTTTCAAAACTTTATTTAATAACTAGCTGACCCGCGCAACTTCGTCTGCGTAGGAGAGAGAGGGTTGAAAGAATGAGTTGTAGGCACCTATCCAACAATTCGTCTGTCACCCATCTGTCACCCAGTCTGTCACCTGTCTGTCACCCGTCTGTCACCCAGTCGGTCACCCCATCTGTCTGCTCGATTGTCACCCCGTCTGTGAAATCTCTAATATCTGGAAAATCTTTTTTCACGCACCGGCGCCATCTACTTAAAATATTGGTTTGTAGTACATGCTATGTATCAGAGATGGCGCTGTATGTGAAAAAAGAATTTCCCGCTTTTCTGTTGAAAAATTTCCTGAATTTTCTTTGCTATAAACCTCACGGAGCCCGAGACCTTTCCAACGAATGCAAACCCGTGGAAATCGGTTCGTGCGTTATGGAGTTATAGCGTCAGGAAGAAAAACCCGACTTATTTTTATATAGTAGATTATTGAAATATTTGTTTCGGTGTTTTTCATATAAGGTTTTAAAGTCAAGTGAGCTATAATCGGAAACTTCTAAAACATTCATAAGATTGTTAATTTATGATACAGACCTATTCTATTAGCCCCGCTGTACACAGCAGCAGGTGCCTTTACTAATTCGCCCGGTCTGCTCACTTCAGGCGTGCACGTCGCTTCCATCTGTGTGTTGGTATATGTGAATAGAGACCACACGTGCCACAGCTTGCTCGTCCTGTTCCACACGCCGCCTGAGAAGTCGTGCGGAACCTGGGACCAGAGAAATAAATACCGTAGTAGAACCTGCTCTTTTATAGCAGAAACTGGCAAACGAGCAGATGGCTCACCTGATGGTAAGTGATCTCCACCGCCATAGACACTCAAGACACAAAAATAATCATGGGTGCGTTGCCAATTTAAAAAAAGGGAAATAGGATATTTTCTATCATAATTACTATTTTATGTGCTACAACACTATAACAGAATGTCGATAATATTTTTTGAATATTTCTATACGTAATTTTATAAAAACTTAAATATATGACTAGGCAACACTGTTTTTTTGTATTTAAGAACATAATATTAGTAACGAGATATATTTTTATGTTTTCGAATAGTATAATTCTGATTTATTTTAAATAGAGTTTACGTATATTCGGGATTTGCGACTTTCGCAACGTACTAAAGATAAGTTGTTGTTGTTTATACATAAAGATACTTATTATTCTGATTTAAGTTACTCCCAGAGGAATTTTTGTGAATTATTTTCACCGATAAATTACCTAATAATATTTTTTTTTATTACTTCGCCCCCCTAAGTGGAAGACAAAACGGGAGCGAAATAGGGATTGGGAAAGGGATATGGAGAGTTGGGCCACCGGAAATCTCACTCACACGAAACGCGATAGCGAGCTGCCACTTCACGTCGGTTTTCAATGAGACAGTGATATCAAACCGGTCGAGCCAGTCCATACGTGCTGTAGACGTAATTATCTACAGCGTGGCTCTCTGTTCAGTTCACCATCTTTCTTTATGCTTGGCGTTATCCCGGCTGAATCGACGGCTTGTGAAATATTAAACAGGAGAAGTATGCTTAAATCGATTTCAGTTTAAAATATATCGAGGTTTATCTAAATGCCGCACATCTCCCTTAAAAAGAGACAGCTTTGTGCATTTTCGTACTTACCAGAATGTACAAGAGACAAATGGCCTAAAACCACAGATTTACCTTACCCAGAACGGATTTGAAAAATAATAAATGGCATAAACGTTTGTCTCGGCACAGGAATCGAACCCGTAGGCTGTCGGTACATAGCCGATAACCGCTCGCTGCAACTTGGAGGTCGACTCGTCCGCATAAATTATTGCAATTAAACGATTTGCCCAAGATTGAACCCTCCAAAGAAAATTGAGTGTAATAGGAAACCGATCGTAAAAATTAAATCCGACTCTTTTCGGCAGCATGTTTGAAAAATATGTTGCACTGACAGTTATGTAGGATAAGGACTGGTAGAAAAAGTTCTTAGGGAATTCACTGAACATTACCTTCTGATCTCCAACTGTCCATGATAAGGTGGGAGCTGGCAGTCCAGTGGATGTGCAGTTCAGGATCACCAAATGTGGGGAACCCATCGCTCTCCCTACGCTGATGGATGCATCAGTCGGTGGCACTGAAAAGGCGGTTTAATTAAAATAAAAATAATAATAATATAAATAATATTAGCCCTGTAATATTACTGTCCCACTGTACCACGCTGGCCTAATGCAGGTTGGTAAACTTCACATACCTTCGAAATTCCTGTAAAGAAATTCTCGGGTACCTATGTAGGTTTCCTCACGATGTTTTCCTTCACCGTTATAGCAAGGTTTAATTAGTGGGATTTAATTGTAAATAAATATAATAGAACATCAGGCCATTGTTACGCACGGACCACTAATAGGAGAGGAGCCTTACTCTATCACTCGAGGCTTGTTAAAATTGTCAGACTTTAGGTACATATTATTGTCTTTGATATCCTTGTGAAGAATCCTCAGGTATGGAGCTCTTTGCGATGTTGTCCATCACTATCGATACCAAGATGATTAATAAACAAGGAACCTACCCCCGAATGGTCAAACGCTGCCTAAATATTTAGGATGGCCTTACCGATTTAAGCACTCCTTATTCTTCAATTTGGCATGGTCAAACAGAACCTATCTCTTCACATTAAATGTAAGCAGGACCCAGTTTAAGGCCCGCTTATTTCATAAAACGGCATGGTCAACAAGTGCCTAAAGTTTGACAGCTATTTAAGGCCCGCTTAACTAGCATTTAATCGACATTAGTTTGAGAGTACCTGCGACCAATCTCAAATGAAACTATTGTATAGTTTGTGATGATGTATGGATGTTTTGTTACTCTTTCACACCAGAATGTCTGAAGAGATCTGAATGAAATTTGGCACAGAGATGGATTAAAGTCTGAAATAGCACACAGGCTACTTTTTTCCCCGGAAAAATGTATGGTTTCTGTAGGATAGATTTGTTTAAATAAATAAAATTTCACGCGAACGGAATGGCGGGCATAGGTTTGTATTTCATGATTTCCGTGTTCCGTGTAGTGTTTAATAATATATACCTATTACCTACCCCTTGATTTCAATAAAATGTATTTTTCCTCAATTTATCGCACTCGTAGAAGCCAGGCAAATAAAACACTTCAAAAATACAGTGATTAATTTTATTAAATCCGATTCAACACTACTGCATGTTGCCGAATTCCTCAATCCTCTCCAATATATGGTATATATGGTTTTTATATGGTTCTGCTGAAGCCGGCGTGAACTGGGACGTCCTGAATTCCTTTCTCAGATCGGGCCGAGTATTTTTCTTCACACGGTCAGACACAGTCCCTGGCAAGAAAAATTCAAGAAGACTTCTTTCATTGAAACGCTCCAAAAAATATCCTCCATATCCAAACTTCATAGTTTCCATAATCTCTCCATCTGCGTTGATGTTTATTACATAAAACAAAATCACTTCACATACAACAAACACAGTTATTTAATTACGAAAATAAATATAAACAAACAGGTCGCCATTTGCCAAATTTTTGTTTTCTATTCTTCCACACAAATCATTGACTAAGGACGAAAGATACATACTGCCAAGTGGTAAATATTTTAACAAGATACTAATAAATTATAAAAAGATCCATTTTAAGTTCCGTTTCTATTATATAAAAATGTATAATAACAAAAAATAGACAGAGATAACATAAACATTACAGAAAAATTTACTACAGATGAAATATGATCGGAATGGCACATGGAATGCAAAAAGGTTAAATAAACATTATCGAATCATGTATTCTGCCAATTATTTATTATAATTATCTTAAAAAAAAACTAAATGAAATAAAATGATTCTACGTGAAACGAAACAAAAATATTATTTTATAAAAATTTTGTAATCGAGAACAAACTTTTATTATCTGTAGCAAAATGATTGATCCTCAGCTGATTTTTCCGCCAAGTCTTCTCAAGTGCGTACGACCATGCCGCTCAAAAATTATTGTCTGCTTAACTTTGGGTAGTGCTCAAATGACTTGGATGATTGAGCACTGTTTGACCATTCGGCCCTTAGTGCCGTGGCGAGGCCAGACTATGCGTAAGGGACCTTGATGTTCTTGGGTCAAATGGTTAATTTTCAGGGTTCCGAAGTCAAATGGCTATAATAACCAATTTAAAAAATTAACGGAACGACTTCAAATCCTATCGTAAACAGATTTATATGGGCGACCCTTGAAAGAAGCTCTATCGAACAGAAAATAATTTTGAAAATCGGTCCACATTTGGCAGAGATATCGCGTAATATAGATAAAAAAATACAGACGAATTGAGGACCTTCTTCTTTTTGGAAGTCGGTCGAGAATGGAACCCTTATAGTTTCCTCATGTACATCTGTATATCTGATCAGCTCAGAGCCTATTAGTCCTAAAAAAGTGTAATTTGACATGGGTATGCATATTATCAATCATGCTGACAATATGATAAAATGCATCAGTGGTCTGGACTTTTTTATATAATTTTGCTGTAACTAAAACATAATTTCTTACCATAAGCAGGGACAACGATATCTTTCTTCTCTATTCTGAACATAGGTCTTTCTCCCGACACCTCACACGTGTAAGTAAAGTCTGTCACAGGCGCCTGCTGTAATTCCAGCATGAGAACACACTTGCCCGATATCCCTCGTTCGTCGTCCTCCACACAATTCACTTCCAGGAAGTTTTCGTTTAAGATAAACGTTTGCATGCGTTGTCTGCCGTCTTTCTGTGGACAAAGAAGACTATTAGAAACTATTAAAGGTATCCAACGTAATTTCATTGAGTTATCCAAACACTTCTAAGTATACTACTAGATAAGCTGTTTAAAAGTAATGTGTCACATTACGGCGAGTGTTTGACGTTTGAGGGCTATGGAAAAGAGTAGATCTTATAGCGAGTTGCGGTGAATTGAGTATTTGACTATGTTTAATTTTATATATATTTTTATATGAAATGGGAAATAAAACAAAGAAGAAACCCTTCTGCAAAAACTGCATCGGAATTGGTCAGTAATTAATATTTTTAATTCTGCAATGAGCAAGAGTGGGGGTGTAGTGGGGATATCATGCTATTCCTTTCCAACGGACGCATCGTTATGGCCGTGACGTGATTATACTGATACTTCTCTTTCCCGCTGTTTGAAGATTACACCGAACTTTGAAGACTTATCACTTTTTTATTTTTGATAATTTTTTAATATTTATTTCTGTGGTATGTTTTAGATGGCGTAAATTTCATATAAAATTAATTTAAAAAAATAAACAAGTACCCAATTGACGGAAACTTAGTGCGCAAATACTATGTAACAGTCAGCCTGTCTTAGTAATACATAGAAAGTCTTTGGAGTTATCCATATATTTCAATGTTTTTTGTTTGAGTTTTGTTACACACAAGCTTGGTAAAATCTCTTATTACTTGACTTACTTGGCAGACTTCGTGGCTTGGTTAATGATTGGGCGGCTGAATTACAAACTGTCGCGGGTTTGATTCTCATTTCTCACAGCGGGACTTTGAGTGTGATAGATACTCAAATTTTATTTCGGTGGGCGTTGCTATGTGACCGAAAATCCCTCGTAATTCCTAATGTAGTCAAGATGTGTGATTGTTGGATATAATTTTTAGACCTCCAAATACCTGTTACCTACTACATGACATTCCAAACACTTTGTATAATGTATACTATGGGTACCTATCACGAATATAAAGTATTCTTAGTAAGCTGGTGGTAGGACATTCGTATCCGACTGGATGGCGACCACCGTACACATGGTACTAAAACCTGCCATAGTGGCACTCCGTGTGTGGTTCGCGTTCCAGGATCAGCCAGAGTACTTCGGGTTCTCTCGAAAGACTTGCGGCATGACTTGGGACGGGTATGGGGGTATATCCCTGTGTGTGCATCGGTCATCCGCCTGTCTTGTCGCAAGCCCCTCGATTTGCTTACTCCCCCTTCGGATTCGGAGTGTAAAGAAGCATAAATAAGCCGGCATTATTCTGGCGACAACTGATAGACCCATTATTTGTCGGTGGTCGCTAGTTTTTTTGGACTGCACTACGCTTGCCATCAGGTGCAGTGTAGTCACTTTGCCGTGCCTGGATAAAAAAAAACGAATGGAGAATGCTTTATCCTCAAAATAAAAACACAAAGACATTGAGTGTGAAAATCTATTGAAATATTTCCTCGAAAGTTGTAGATACCCAGCGGCCTGAGCAGGAAAATTTCTGACAACCGTAAATGTATTCGAACTCGATGCGCGTCTATGAAATTTGTATGAAATATTAACCAAACGTCATCAGTGCGCAGCGAACTCGAATACATTTACATTTACATTAGTTTTTCGTGCTCGGGCTACTGATCATCAAACGGAAAACTCGATACAAATTGACTGATAAAACAAATATCCGTTAATTAAACAGGACGTACGGTTTGTAAACAGAGTTTTAATTAATCCCAGTTTGGGTCGGAAGTGTCCTACCTTCACAACACCGCTTTAATTGTCCGAATTAATTTGACCAGCATTCACTTTTGAGGTCAAAGACAATGATCATGTGCGTATAAATTGGATTGCGGTTGCTTCTTTTAGATATTTTTATTGTTAAACTCACGAAAAACATCACCCTCGTCATTTTACTTTGATAAATTCTAAACAACATGTGATCTGTGAATTTTAGGACTAATTAATTTCCAACCGATCTAACCAATAATTTTATAATTTACATCCATAATTTACATAACACACAACATAAGCTCACGCCTGTATCCCCGAAGGCGTGGGCAGAGGCACCCTAGCGAAGTAAAACACCCACATTTCGCCGAGCTTAGTTCCGTCCCAGATGTGATAGGGGGCGAGCCATACCCATGTCTGGCACAAATTCCAGACTTCGAGCTGATATAAAAAAATCTAATATGCACGTTGTCACGGTGTCGTGGTTGTATTTCGGTACGACTACCGTCCTGAGGTCTCGGGTTCGATCCCCGGGTCGGGCAGTGATATTAGATTTTTCCATATCAGCACGGAGTTTGGAATTTGTGCCCGATATGGCGATAGGCTCGCCCCCTATCACATCCGGGACAGAACTAAACTCGGCGAAATGTGAGTGTTCTAGTTCGCTAGGGCGCCTCTGCCTACCCATTCGGGGATACAGGCGTGAGCTTATGTTTTGGTATGTTATGTTATGTTATGATCCTTACCTCCGGCCTATAAATCATAAACTGCTGGTCATTATTATAAAGCCTGACGGACTGTAGAGAGTCGTTAGCGAACAGCTTCCACGTACACTCTGTCTCGAAGCCATATTCTTGTCTCCAACTGCTGCTCAGCTCCACATGAGTGGCTGATGACCCTGAAACTGTATGATTATCACCCTATAGTAACGGTTCAGCTGGGGCGTTCTTGATCTTGTGGCATTGTATATGTGCTGTAATCCGGGAGATCCGGGGTCCACATCACAGATCGAGTAAAGCCTATATCCCCCAGAGGTGGTTGACGTCAAGCATACGACCCCATATTGGAGTGGGATAAGGGTAAGTAGAAGGAAGAACTATCTTATAGTAAATGGAATAGGACACATTTTTCTAGAACTGGATAAATCTTTATTAGTAACTTGTATCAGAGATGGTGTACCAGATGTTTTTTATTGTCTTTCAAAGGCATACATATGAGCAGACGGTCAGCCTGATGGTAGGTGGTTACCGTCGCCTTGGACATCGAAAATGCTAGGCACTAATAGCTAATAGCTCTGTCTTTTTTCCCACCTATTCTTTTCCCACTCTAAAGTGGAGTTGGCGGAACATATTCCTTCAATCATGTTGCAGAAAATATATCCCCCAGATGGGGGTTGACGTCAGGCAAGCAGTCGGTCATAAAAACGAAGCCAAATCATTTCTACAACATGCTTGAAAAAGTACGTTGCCCGGACCCCACATTAAGGTGGGATAAGGGCAGGTAGAAAGAAAATTGCATAAAATATTCAGATTAGTTTTTACGATCGGCTGCTTGCCTGATATCCTTTACAGTCCTGGGCAAATCGTGTTAGAAGAACTGTTTTGCTCTACCTAGGATTTGAATCTTAGACATTTTGGCCCACTGCCCATACACGCTACCACTCAACCAAGGAGGCGACACTAATATAGCACTGCACATAAAGTAACAATTAGTAAATATGGATTATTTAAAAATTACAAAAATTAAAAATTTGGTCATATGGCCCATTTACCCAATTAACTGGCGTATTATTTTTATTCATCAAAATCAATAGAGGCGGCCAATTGGCTTCAAATATTTACCTTCATGCAATATCGATCATCGAGGATAAAAAAATAACCTAAGGTTGTATCCCTAGACCAGTTGCCAAACTTGCAACCGCCCATCCCTAGAGAGAGCTAGTCTATAGTTTTTAAAAACAAATAATTAAAGTAAATATTATGATGGACATTGAAGACCCCACAGTTCTCAACCAGTTATCAAAATGAGGCGATATTTATCATAATTTAAAAATATTTACGATCACAATTGATCCCAGTAACCCTTCACATATCCCCCTTCAGAATATGATCGATCCGACACCCGTCCCAACACAACTCCTGGAATACTCCGTTGCTCTCGTTGTTTTTAATTTTTTGAATTAGACAAATGACAAAACCGTCAGAGGGGAGGCGCCACATCTCTTCAATTGTACTATTATTTGACTACTTCGTATTCGTCACCTCACTGACGCGTTTTGTTAAAGAGGTCGACATTTTTGTGCGGGTTTATGACACATTGTTTTAAGGCACGTGTGAGTGATATAGTATGATATATATAGATATGGTAGAATTTAAAATGATTAGTCAGTAGGTACGGAATTATATTTGTGATAGAATGGATCATTTCATATGCTACATGTAATCATTTTTCTATATAATTTTAATATTACACTAATTTAGCTTCATATTACAACATTTAATAAGTTTCCGCTTGTGGATTAGCCCGTGAGATATAATAAAATCTTTGCAAGTGTTTTTTTTTCTTTATTTAGAAATACGCAGTCAACATTTTACCTGATTATTAAACAGTTTGGTCTGGGTTATTGAATCAATCAGCCACAAATGTAATTTTGAATAAAATAATTACTTTTTATTTACTTACAATAAAAAAAAAACTATTCGTTTAGAATATTACAAACATCGAATTTGGCTAATGAATTCCACAAAATAAGATAGTTTACTATGATATAACACACGTCCTATATTCCCATGTTACATTAATCATCAATTATCACATAATGCATCCTAAACAGCCCAAAACAATTAAACGTTAAATTGAACGTAACGTTAACGCGTGTCATCAGTAGCAGCGATCAAAACAAAGCAGCCAATTTATATGAAACAAGGAACAGCGCGCTTAAGTCTTAAGAGGCAGCGCTTAATTCGCTCAATTGCCCGGTCATGCGCTAGCTAATGGCACATCGTTCTTTATTTAGGACATGACGGATATTTACTGTTAGAAAGCATTTCTCTTTGCATTATACGTAAATAGATGACTGGAGAAAGGAGATGTGGTATGAAATAATTTAATGATACGTTTTATACTCTAGGCTTCGTAGCTAGACTTCGATTTCGGGGACGAAACATCACGAATATGATTAGTATCTTACGTAATAGATGCGCCAAATCGCTACTGATTTTTAAGAACAAACTGAAGGATTTCTATCTGTCAAGTTTGTGATACCTACTATTACTATCAGTTATATGTATTGTTATGTATATATATATTGTAGTATATATTAGAGTCTGTATTGTTATATAAGTATTAGTATTTAAATTATTTTATTTGTTTCGTTATTTATTTTATTATATTTTCCTTGTGTCTTTATTGTGCATCATCGTCTACTTTCTTTACCAACGATTCTGTCCATCCAAAGGTTGTCTGGAAGAGATCGCTGTCTGCGATAAGACCGCCCATTGTAGAACCATAAGTAGTTTAGTATTATGTATTGTTAATAATTGGTTTTACAATAAAGAGTTATTGTATTGTATTGTATTGTAATATTATGAGCTCATGATAGGTTTAAAATTTATCAAAGTTTAAAAATTTCGTCGGATTAAGTCATTTGCATTATTAAAGTTTGTTAGTTTTGAATTCGTAACTTTAACGGACTTTTCCATTATCAACAATTCATCGGGAGTCAAATAAGTTAACATTGCAATCATCTCCGTTTTGGTATTTTAATAGCTCTGACCACGTCTTTGCATACATTTAAATAAACGTGAAGGATTGCGAGCTCGAGTTCCGCATTGAATCAAATATGTGATTTGTAAATTAAATATTCAAACTGCGTGTTGAATTTTTAAGATTGCTTACTTAGGACGACTTGCAGCGCTATTATTAATCTAGAATCACACCTTATCTTGATTTATCCTACAACTCACTCCTATCTTTAAATCAAGATTTGAGATAAATAAAGATTTATCCCGGAACTGCAAGTGACTCTTAATGTTTTAATAAGTTTAAGGTAGAAGAGATACACATATCTGTTACGAAATGAATATAAAGTTTAATAAAATTACTATGTTAATTCATGAAAATATTTTTTTTTATAATTACTGAACACTATTGAACATGTCCTATGTTGAAACACTATTGAAAAGAACTTAATATACTCTAGTACTGCAAGTTTATTTCCAATAGTTAACGACAAACCGGACTATCCATAAAACCTTGATCATTCTATCTCTAAGCTTCAATATAAGAGCAATTTATTATCACCATCATCATCATCATCAGCCATAGGACGTCCACTGCTGGACATAGGCCTCCTCCAAAGATTTCCAGATTGACCTGTTGGAAGCGGCCTGCATCCAGCAACTTCCTGCGACCTTTATCAGGTCGTCGATCCACCTTGTATGTGGACACTACGCTGCGCTTGCCGGTACGTGGTCTCCACTCGAGAACTTTTCTGCCCCATCGGCTATCAGTTTTACGAGTTATGTGCCATGCCCACTGCCACATTAACTTGCTAATCCTCTGGACTATGTCGTTGATATTATGATAGACATAAAAAATACCTCTAATACACTAGTAATCGCAAGTTTAAAAACTTAACGGACCGACTCGTCCAAAACTTGTCTGAAGCTCTATGGAACAAAAATAAACTTGAATATCGATCCACATTTGGCGGAGATATTGTGTACTATACAAATACAAACGAATTGAGGACCTCCTCCTTTTTTAAGTCAGTCGATAATATTATAAAGAGGAATGATTTGTTCTTTAACATTTTTGTTTGAAATGAATATGCTAAAACTACAAAATCGATTTAAAAAACCTTTCACCTATGGAAAGATACATTATCAGCGAATAGTATAGAGTACTTTTAACCCAAAAAACGTGCGGTTACCATGGGATATTCACGGGAACGAAGTCGCGAGCCGCAGCTAGTGTGATTATTTACTCTTTTAGGCTCATGAACGCGCGATGTCCCTCAGTCACATACGAGTTAATAATTGGGCTTAAGTGGTTATGATTAAACAACATCATGCATCGGTTTAATGGTGAGAAAGATATCTTTTGCACATCGTGTCGTTATATAAAGCTTAGTAATAATTAATTGGATTTTTCAGTATGAGCCCGGAGTCTGGGATTTGTGCCCGATATGGCACTCGCCCCTATCACATCTGGGACGGAACTAAGCTGGGCAAAATGGGGGTGTTCTAGCGGTAGTTCGGTAGTGCGTCTCTGTATACTCTTTAGGGGATACAGGCGTGAGCTTGTGTTTATGTTTACTAATATCATAATTTAATCAAGCTTTTCAGAGCATTTTTTCTCTTTTTTTACACAATCGTTTTTTTCTGACATTATTTTGTTCGGGACTAATTTCACCAAATGGGTTGATGTCACAGAGATTTAAGCCAAAACCTTTCTGCAACAGTTCATAAAATAATATATTGCGCTAACCCCACATTGGAGTGGGCTATGGGGGAGGGGAGGTGGAAAAAGAAGAATATTGATATAAATACACATAGTACGAATATATTGTAACATCATGTTTATCATATTGATTTTTTGTAAATACAAAATTAGGTTTTTAAAAATGACGTTATATTTGTTACCAATGACACAGAAAACCATAAAATTATTAATATCGTTCGCATTATATATAAGTACATATACATTTTGGATCCTATCCAACAAAAAATATTTTATTGGCGTTGTCAGATCATCGTAATTTTATCAACGTAACGTAAGTTTAACATAATATTAACCATAGATTTATCAGTCGACTAACGTCTCATAAATCATATCAATCAGCGGCCTAAGCAGGAAAATTTCTGACAACCGTAAATGTATTTCAGCTCGATGCGCGTCTATGAAATTTGTATGAAATATTAACCAAACGTCATCAGTGCGCAGCGAACTCGAATACATTTACATTTACATTAGTTTTTCGTGCTCGGGCTACAGTTTTTATTATATGGAATTAAATTAATTAATGTATATTTGTCACACACACCGTCAAAAGCTGTAGGACGTCTAAGTAATTGTATCTAAGAAACAAATAAATTAATATAAAACAACGGCTATAACAGTCAGAATTTATAATTAAAATGTTATGATTAAATAAACATTATACTATACTTATGGCAATAACCAAATTGGTATAAATAAAAAAGTGTAGGTATAATCACATCCAACGTGTTGTAAAAAATGAATATTCTCTAAATGCATTGCTGTGCATTAACTTTTTTAAATAAGCATGTATTTTTAATAAGTTTGCGCATAATTTATAACAATTGAAAAAATATTCCTCTTAAATTAACTATCTAGCTAATTTTATTGATTAAAAATACGATTGTAAAATATCGTAAAGCGTAATTATTACAATTAAAAAAGCGCTTACCTATACAAATTAAAGACACCGCAACAAAATGTTTAAGATCCATTATGAACATAAAAAGCACATAAACAGTTGTTCATCACACGACGCTCTACACTCGTACGACTCTACAGTCTGCACTAAATGTATTCTGTAGTGACAAAGCTGCCCGTACGCATGGAATTAAACGATTGGACGCACGATATTATCATGTGCGACATTCAGACCTAACGCGTACCGATGACTTTTGTCAAAACGTTTTCTCAATAGTTTCCGCTGTGTGGAAATGGGTGAAAATAAATGGCTAGGCCTATGTCCAGCAGTGGATAATTTAGGGCTGATATGATGATGATGAAATGTCTATGGCACATGCAAACTAAACACATAAGCTCACGCCTGTATCCCCGAAGGGGTAGGCAGAGGCGCACTAGCGAACTAGAACACCCACATTTCGCCGAGCCACTTTGCCCGATCCGGGGATAGAACCCGAGACCTCAGAACCGTAGTCGTACCGAAATACCATCATGCCACCGAGGCAGTCTACATGCAAACTAAAGATTTATTTTATTTGAAATAAAATACCATAAGTTTTACATCATTGGTATTAGAATCTAGCCTAAAGGCTAATAAGTAATATAAGTTTAACCTAAACATCTAATGAGACTATAACTAAGAATATGTCCATTAACAGAATTTTCTTCTTATCTCTATTAAGGGAAGACACAATATTCACATGTTATTAACGAATAGCACTCACTGCACTATAATTATGTCACTAAGTGTTAACTACACTAACTCAAAAGGTTTTGTCCTCTTCAGTCGTCTCATTAGGTCTGTGTTGTCAAGGAGCTGGATTGCCTCGACGTTAATATGATGATAAAATCGACGTTCATGAGCTTAGTCTTATAAATTTTCCATTAAAATTACAATTTAATGTAATGACATGTTATGTAGGCATGCAGAACGATGGACCAAATGTCTATATCTATACAAAGTTTTCACATTCATCGAATTCCGTCAACCGCACCTTGTTCATTTATCAGAAAACACATTTTCAATTACTCATTGCAATGACTGTTTGAATCGATGTTCAGAATTTGAATTTGACAATACTCTGCCGACTCTCTCGACCTTCTGTGCCTATTATTTTGAGCTTTAAGCCTTCGTGTTACGGTCGAAAATTAATAAATGTACAGCTCTGGTTAATTCGGCTGCAAGTCACGACGCTTTTAAAATAATAGCTGTAATAGTCGGTGCACACTAATTGAATGAACGTGCAGTAATCAAGTACTCTTGCGTGGTATAAATTTAAATAGATTTTGTTCACGCCATTGCGATACGTTTGGAGTTTATTGATTTGTAATGGTAGTGTGTTGTTTTATCGATTTATAATAGTGTAACTACATAGACATTTTACATAAGCTCACGCCTGTATTCTTAGACGGGTATATAACAATATTAGCCCTGTAATATTACCGTCCCACTGCTGGGCACGGGCCTCCTCTACTAATGAGAGGTGTTAGGCCTTAGTCTACCACGCTGACCTAATGCGGGTTAGTAGACTTCACATACCTTCGACATTCTTGTAGAGATTTTCCAGACTAAGAGGCGACCAATTTATTTATTTCTTTAACATATAATGAAGTCTCCTTCTACAGTATTTAAGTAGAAACAACATGCGAACCATTAAAAACGTAATAAACCTTCAATCAAAGCCACAAATGAAACCAAATAAAAATTTAAAGCGAGATTTACAAAAATGTTTCCACACATAAATACTTAAATGTATGGTTGGTTCCGGACACATATAATACTGGAAAGGATAAGAATGTATAATTAAATTCTGTAGAATCTCTTGATTTTTCAACCGATTTCAAAAGACACCCAAGACACCCAACACCCATCAGTCACACACATAGTCCTGACCCCACACTAGGTTTATTTATTTATGTGGAACAAGAAACACATATAAGTATATTAAATTTAAACGATGATAATAGCAACAGTATAAAAACTGTGGCGCCGTTATTAATGCCCACCTAGCATGCGCGCCACGAGATATCCCGATAATCGACTGTCGACATGTTGTGTACGTGTTGTCTACAATATTGTATGAAAATAAACGAGGGCGCATGTTAGTGTCAGTAGACAAATAGAGAAAACCGGTTATAACAGAACAAAAAGCGTAGACAAAATGTTCTCGTGGCGCGTATGCTAGGCGGGCTGGGAAGGTAATTATAAATTGTTTCAGTTAGTTGTATTGTTTTAACAAGGTTTAAAATTATACAATAAAGTGTAACCTGTATCGTGGGTATCGGGAACTGCGAGAGACTTTCGGTCTCACAACACCCAGACCCGAAACAAATATATAGGGGCTACACAGACATTTGTCTCGGTGCGGGAATCGAACCCGCGACCTCACGTTTCACAGTTGGCTACTCGCCCGCTGCGCCATGGAGGCTGTAAAAAAAGGAGAAGGTCCTTAATTCATTTGTATTTTTGTATGTATGTACCCCGATATCTCCGCCAAATGTGGATCGAATTTCAAGATTCTTTTTGAGTTCGATAAAGCTTATTCCAACGGTGGTCTCATATAAATTTGGTTACGAATTACATTTTACCTGATAGTAAGCGCATTGCTAGTTCATAATAATAAGCGACTATTCCTCCTGGAAGGCGAAGGCGAAGGCGTAGCTACACAACGGGCTGAAATCCTCAATACACCGAGGTCGCTCCGAGAAGCCTGTGGAGACACCAGGAGGATCCTGCGCTTCTGGTCGGAGCTAGGCTGGCTAGATCTCTAGCTGGCATTAAAGACACGCACAATGGTTCGATTCTTTTAACGAACTAAGTGCGGAAAAAGGAGCCCACAACGAATACCAATTATAAGCGACTAAAATAAACAAGAAGTTTATATATGAAGATCTAAGATAGATCTATCTTTCGAAAGGTTAAAAAAATAAGTAATTGATGCTTTAGTTTGATTAAGCAGAAACCAGTCGTATTTTTTATAATCTCTTTTAATGCACTTAGTATCCATGTCGTTTCCAGTACTTTAGTATATAATACTTCACGTCCGGGCTCAATATTACTGTTAAATGACCAGGCTGTAATATCCGCGGATATCCGGCTTAGAGCAGATTTGCGTTCGGATATTTTGTTTTTAAAATTGAATATGCAGGGCTTCGGCTGGACTTTTTATCTTGTAGGATTTTGTGATTAATATCAGTCCTGTTATATCTCTTTCCCACTGACTCTGGCCTACTCTATTAATTAAGTAATGAGGGGGAGTCAGGCCTTAGTCTTAGTTAGTAGATAAATTGCACATATTTTAATATAAGTTTCTTCATGTTTTCCTTTACCATTAAAGCAAACATTAATTCATAATAATTACAGATACATTTTTGAGTGGTAGAGCCACGCTGTAGACAGTAACGTCTACATCACGAGTGGGCCGGCTCGACCGGTTTGATACCACTGCCTTACAGAAAACCGACGTAAATTGGCAGCTCGCTGTTGCGTTTTGTTCAATGAGTGAGAATTCCGGCGGCCCCATTCCCCTCTTCCTTTCCCAATCTATAATCCCTTTCTTTTTGGTCGACAATCCTTGATAATTTTTGTGTATTGGGTGTCTATGGGCGGTGGAGATCACTTACCATCAGGTGACCCACCTGCTCGTTTGCCAGTCTACCATAAAAAAGACAGAAAAATCATAGGTGTATGCATGCAATATGATCCTCAGTACACGCTAATTTTAAAATATCATCGACGCAAACCAATTTCGTGAACCATCTCACCATAACTCTCATTTTACCAAAACATGAATGTCACAGGTATTTATTTGCATAGATTAGAGCAATATTAAAACAAATGCCTTGTATTAATTTTATAAATTGCGAACATCGAAGCGTTAAGAGTGACAAATGACTAGTTATTTAGCTTTTTGAGACAAAACAGAGGCGCACACTTGAAATATTTCGTCAATACAAACTTTGCTCTGAATGACAAATTACAAGTTTGTGAGTTATGCGCTCGTCATTAATTGGGCTGGGTTTTGAACCTGTTCTAACTTTATTGTTTTAGAGCTTACTTTTTGTCTGGGATTGGAACGTGCCCAACTGGATTGAGTGATTTATTGAGATTTGTATGGTTTAGAAATTAAGAAGATATATTAAGATAAATAACGCAATAATTTATTTGTCACCTCCTCGGTTTAGTGGCAGCATATATGGGCTGTGGACCGGGAGCTCGTGGGTTCGATTCCCAGGAGGGGCAAAGCGAACTTTCTAATTTAATTTGCCCGGGACTGGATCCCTCAGAGGGGATTGACGTCAGGCAGCCGATCATAAAAACTTAGCCGAATCCTTTCTGTAACATGCTTGAAAAAGTGTGTTGCACCGACCCCATATTAAGGTGGGACAAGGGCAGGTAGAAAACACCGCAATAATTTATTTATGTTTGTATCCGAAAAATCAGTAAAAATAGCTTTATTTTAATGAATAACATTCACGTAAACCTAAGAAATCATTATGTTTGTGTTTATTATCACTTCAAAGTTGTTTAGTTGCAAAGTATGCACTTCTATTTTCCCATGTCACATGTGAATTCATTGTGAATTATCGCTTGATTTGACGGTGAAGGTAACAATCATGAATTCGGAGTATGTTTCGGCATTTTTTCTGAATATTTCATCTTTCTTTCTTCTGGAAAGCCGACTTCATCATTTTAAGATACAATCATAATTGACATGTAAAAGTGAAATCAATTATCATATTTGCAGACGAAATGATTTGAATATTAATATGGAAAAAGCAGTGATATTTCAGTTGGGAATGGTACGGACTGCCGAGCCACGTGTCGGAAGTTCGAGACTTACCCCAAAATGGAACATACACCTCTGACTTTTCTATGTTAAGTGTGTTTTCTTCTTGAAATATCGCTTGCTATAACGGTGAAGGAAAACATCGTGAAGAAACCTGCATACTCGAGAATTTCTCCACAAGAATTTCGAAAGTATGTGAAGTCTACCAACCTGCTTAGGCTTACGTGGTAGACTAAGGGCTAACACCTCTCATTGGTAGAGGCCCGTGCCCAGCAGTGGGACAGTAATATTACAGAGCTAATATTATTTATGGAAAAATTCTCAAACAAACATCCTCCGCATTCCAGCAAAACCTTCCAAGGCGTGAAAATGAAAACGGTCTCCGTAACGTCTAAACTAATGGAGCGTGCGGTGATGAATGCGTCGTTGTAATGAGTACAAATTGCACCTCCCGATGTCCTCTCTAATGGACGCCTTAATTATTCCCTTAAAACGGCGATTAAAGATGTCTCCATCTGAAACTGAACGTTGGCTGAATTCGAAGATTTAAATATCGATGTTTAGTTCGGAAACTTTCTCGAGATTTTTGGTAAGGTTTCAGCTAGCTCTAGCTATCTTGAATGCTGGGATCAGTTATTTTATAGCTTTTCCAAAAATAAATGGGTACTATTTCGATTAAAAAAACTATAAGGGTTCCTTTTTTGTCATTTTTCGGAAACCTCAAAATAATCATCGAAAGATCAAACAACTTATAGACTATGGCTTAACACTTTTCACATTTAATAAACCTCTTTCCTAAATAGTTGAAATATGAATGCATTATATATACGACACCAATAACAGTGGCAATAAAACGCTTTTAAAAACACAATACAGGGCAATAAAATCATTTAACCTATAGCCTATACACAAAAATATTTCATCAAAACATGAAAGAGTTCATACGACCCATAGGCCGGATGCACATCGACGCATAAAAATCCTTTTATCCGCACATAACGGAACTATCAAAATCAAAAGGATACCGCGAAACTAAAAAGCCCCAACAGGCGAAGTGGAAAATTACTGCGGTTAGGCCCGGGGCACACAGAGGGTTGAACTTTTCACCAGAGTATGGGTATTTAGAAGAGATTTCTTGTATGAACTTTGATGGCTTTTGATAGCGATTTCGCATGTTCTTGGAATACAAAATAAATTTTACACAAATACTTATAACTTCTTCAAAAATAGAATATATCCTTGGTGTCGGTGTTATTCATTTGTTCTTCATTGCTTCAGCCCGCCTAGCATGCGCGCCACGATAACATTTTGTCTACGCTTTTTTCGTGTGATAACCGGTTTTATCTGTCTACGGACACTAACATGCCTCCTCGTTTATTTTCATGCCATATTGTAAACATTTCGACAGTCGATTATCGAAATATCTCATGGCGCATATGTTAGGCGGGCATAATGAGAAATTATTCGTCAGTTTGTAAGTTTTGTTATATACATACATAGACTCACGCCTGTATCCTCGTAGGGGTAGGCAGAGGCGAACTAGAGAACTAGATCACACACATTTCGTATCATTTCCGCCTCAAATGTGACAAATTCTTAACTCTGGGGCTGATATTAAGGCTTTAACGTATAGAGCGAAATTCGACTAAGTCTGAGTCAAAGAAACGAACTCTGTGGGGATTTGCAATTTTTAAATCGAATTTCCACTTAGACCGAGTCATTTTCTACAAGAAAAACAGACTGACAGATAGACTAAGCAAAGATTATCTTGTAAAAATGACTCGGATTAAATAAAGTTCTAGTTTAAAAATTCCAAATCCTCATTGAGTTCGTTTCTTTGACTTAGACTTAGTCAAAGTTCGCTCTATAGATCATAGTATAAGTTGACACATCACTTTACTCGTCCCAGCCCGCCTAGCATGCGCGCCACAAGAACATTTTGCCTACGCTTTTTGTCCTGTTATAACCGGTTTTCTCTATTTGTCTACGGACACTAACATGCGTCTTCGTGTATTTTCATACAATATTGTAGACAACACGTAGATAACATCACGGCAGTCGATTATCGGGTTATCTCGTGGCGCGCATGCTAGGCGGGCAGGGACCGAACCAGAGGCCTCTGGACGGTAGTCGTACTGCCCACGTAATACTACGCAGCCATTATAAAAGCATATTTTCATTCATCACCAATCCAGAAGTACAACGACATAATCCTTCCACGTTTATTAGCATCAAAGTTATTTCGAACAGAAGTATTTTTAAGAGGATGAACTGGTCCGGATCGCTCGCTAATCCCGCTGAGGTCTGCGTCGGAATGTTCGTTACGTTTTAATGAAAGCCCGATTTACATGGACGGCTTTGAACCTGGATGTTGGAGTTAAGCGCCTTAAACTATGGAAAAATGCGTATTTTAATACCGCCAATGTTCTAATTTAGGTTTGTTAGTGTTTAACTCCCTTTGGATGTTGAGTGCCTCGGTGGCGTGGTTGTATTTTGGTACGACTACCGACCTGAAGACTTGGGTTCGATCCCCGGACCGGTCAAAGTGATATTGGATTTTTCCATATCAGCCCGGAGTCTGGAATTTGTGCCCGATATAGCGATAGGCTGGCGAGCCTATCGCTATATCCAAGATAGGGGGCGCCCTATCTTATCTGGGACGAAACTAAGCTCGGCGAAATGGAGGTGTACTAGTTCGCTAGTTCACCTCTGCCAATCCCATCGGGGATACAGGCGTGAGGTTATGTATGTATGTAATAATAAGCATCTATAAATATCTAAGAGGGAAGATGTAATGTGTTTTAAGTCTGTACAAGAAATATGTCAACTGGAGAGGGTAATTTAGAGGTGCATTGTAAAACGGGCAGTTAGAATACGGTTATAACGCGAGCATCGTTTCATTCATTCTCCTGACTAAACACCAAAATACTACAGAAGAAGTAAGAAGTTGCTTTCGTTCTTAATATTCGGCTATTGTATTCTGCTTGCTGAGCTACCGTTTCATACAACGCTATGCTCGAAAGTCAACCAAATAAAGGGGTAAATTGAATTCAATCGAAATTCTTAGTCAAACGATTGCTCTATGATGCACGCAATCGCTTTTACCCACGCCTATATGCCCCCATTTCCAATGCAATATGGTAAAGGTAGAAAATCCTTATGCTTGAGAGTCCAAGGAAATCCGTCCTCAATTGAAATCTTTGAACGTATGGGAGTAACAGACATATAACGTACTGGAAGCGGCTGAAGAATTTACTTTAGTAATGGCGTAGATCGCGAAAACCTAATTCCCGTGACCCGTGACCATGATGGCTGTAAGGCTTTCGAAACATCGTCGGCCCTAAAAATATAAACAAATCGCGATAGAATCCGTAAAATCGAGTATGACACCTCAGTCTGACCCGTGACAACGAAGACTGCAAAGCCTTCGAAACGTCGGGAATAATAATTAAAACATAATCGTGATAGAATCCGTAAGAATAGTTTTATTTCAATTCATGCTTAGATTTTATAATCTTACAGAGATATATATTCCTTTCTTTTTATATGGATATGATGATTTGTGTATTAGTATTTTATGTGTTCAATGTTTATGCCTGATGGTAAGTAAAGATATAACATTTAGATAACATTATATAAAACCAATAATGCCTTATTATGATCAAAAACTTGTGTCCAGCTATGTTAAACTATTGGTCTTTAAATCCGAAGAAGACAGAGGTGGCTAAAGCTTTACAGTACTAATTTTCGACCGACTTCAAAAAATAATGTCCTCAATTCGTCTATATTTTTTATGTATGTTACGCGATATCTTCGCCAAATATGGACCGATTTTCAAGATCTTTTTGTATTCGATAGAGCTTATTCCAATGTTGGTGGTTCCACATAAATTTGGTCACGATCGGATTAATTTTGAAGTCGGTCCGTTTTGTTTTTCAACTTGTGATTATATTGTACTCAACATTCTTACTACCATGTGATATGAGCAATATAACATAAACATAAGTTCTCGCCTGTATCCCCGAAGGGGTAGGCAGAGGCACACTAGCGAACTAAAATACCCACATTTCACCGAGCTTAGTTCTGTCCCAGATGTGATAGAGGGCGAGCCTGTAGAGGAACGGGTGTCTGTGTTCCTCCACCAGAGGGGAGATCATCTCGTCAGGCGGGTGTAGTGCTTGACCGCCGCGGCCCCTCCGATGGTTCATCTTTGGAGGTTGTATATATGCAACGCCTGCTGCAAACTTTGCCTGATTCCCTGATTTAGGATTCGGTGGCTCCATCTGTTGTTCCATAGCTATAGCCAGTGCCGTTGTGCGCTGACGCTCGATGCTTGTAAGTTGGTTCGGCGCGCATTGCAGAGATGTCGCCACAAGCCTATCGCCATATAGGGCACAAATTCCAGACTCCGGGCTGATATGGAAAAAATCCAATATCCCCCGACCCGGGGATCAAACCCACCCAACGCCACCGAAGCAAGCATATTACAAAACCTAATACACAGTTTTGAAAAAGCCACATCTAGTGATGCATATGTGAGTTGAGACTCCCATCGGAGATTAACTTCAAAGCCACAAGTCTCCCAGGGCTTTGATAAGCTAACTTTTCAATTTCACATTGTCATCAACTTTCCATTGCAGAAAGTAGTACGTACAGAACCTTATTAGATATAAGAGCATGCAAGTTACTGTATGTGTAGGTATATGATAGGTGGGTTTGTACTTAAATAAAAAAAAGACAAAAAACAAGAAATGGTGACAATTGATGATGAAAAAAATAAGCCCGGAGTTTGTTTCTGCCTTTCTGCTTCGGGTCATCATCCGTAGGTAGCTAGAGGCTACCAGCAAGGTTAGCTAAGATAGGGCCTTATGTACCAATCCCAACTGCTTCCAGTATTTCCAGTCAATCCCCTGCCACCATTCTTGACATATGGCATTCCCTTTTCTACAACCCTTACACTCTATTCTTATCTCCCCAAATCACCCTATCTTAGCCATTCCCTGGTTATTATGTTCATACTTGCCTGCCTGTCTTCAAATGTATAGCATGATAATGTAAACTATATTAATCTTAATTCAAATTTTGTTTGTGTTGACATGTAATATGTGCTTTTTACATGCTTACAATATGCATACAAATAACAACTTGCTCCCTGGCGGCTAGCCGGCTGTGAAGCGAGACGACGCGAGTTCGATTCCGCAACGAGACAGGTATTTGTGTGATCTACAGATTGTTTTTTCGGGTCTGCGTTTTGTTTAACCGAAAGTTTCTCGTAGTTTTTGTTACTCACGACAAAAGACTTGTATCTTATGAAGATTAAGCGTGTGATTGTTGAGTGTATTTATACATATATAAAAAGAAAAATGCTTAAACACGTTTCCGCTTCACTTTCTATTAGACACTTAGGTCTCATTCGCACGAGTGCTTTTTCAACGCGTGTTAAAAAAGCGCCTCAACATATCTGTTTATATGAGTAGATAATTGAATATCTTTGTTGCCTTGTTTCTAATACCTAAGGTATATTCTACAAAACGCCCGTTTTTTTGGACGGTATGTAGATTTTACCTTATTAGAACCAAGGAAAAAATGATTTTCAAGCAATCATAAAAACAGATATGTAGAGTCGCTTTTTTAACATCATCATCATCATCATGACTGCCTCCGTGGCGTGGTGGTATTTCGGTACTACTACGGTTCTGAGGTCTCGGGTTTGATCCCCGGGTCGGGCAAAGTGATATTGGATTTTTCCATATCAGCCCGGAGTCTGGAATTTGTGCCTGATATGACGATAGGCTCGCCCCCTATCACATCTGGGACGGAACTAAGCTCGGCGAAATGTGGGTGTACTAGTTCGCTAGTACGCCTCTGCCTACCCCTTCGGGGATACAAGCGTGAGCTTATGTTATGTTATGTTTTATGTGTCATCATCATCAGCCATAGGACATCCATTGCTGAACATAGGCTTCCCCCAAAGATTTCTTTTTTTACGCGCGTTGAAAAATCTCTCATTCGAATGACGCCTAAAGTTCCTAATGGATCAGTATAAATGCTACCTACTTTTGATATCTCACTTTTGTAACTCAACGTGCTCACAATGTTTAAGGAAAAGCAAACTTAGTAATGAGGTAAAAATGCGTCGTCTCTTCGCTGCATAAAATGTTGAACACATGTGAATACGAGTATAATGCAAGAGATGGTTGCAAATAAACTTTATAAAAATGTAGATTGTACTCAAATAGTTGTAAATAATGCAGTGAGTTTAAAGGAAACTGTTTCTCGTAATATTTGAGATTTGTTGATTTCGCTTTGTGAATACGAATTATCTATGCTGTTATGATTTTGAATTTAAATTTTATTGTTGAAGGAAAATGACAAATTCATTCATATAAATGTGTATTCGAAAAGTCTTTGTATTTGTTTAAATATCTTCTTCGCCTTCGTTTACGCCACTCCGGTACGAGGTCGGCGTATCACACATTTTCAAGTATATTGTGAAAAACATTCGGGATAGTTTTTGCAACTGGCCGCCTCTCTGACGTCAACCTGTCGGGTGCAGTCCTGAGCAGTCCTTTTCTTTTTTTTTTGAAAAATAGAGCTTTGCCCGACCTGGGAATTGAACCCACGACCTCCCGGTCCACAGCTCATATATGCTGCCACTAGACTAAGGAAACGACAGATATATTTGCTATAATATCAATAAAATTAACAATCATAAATAATCACAAGTGTAAACTTAAAACTTAACGAACCGACTTCAAAATGTTTCCGATCGTGACGATTGGGACCACCCTTGAAATAAGCTCTATCGAACACAATTTTAGTCTTTTTCTATTTTAGTCTTTTTCTCGTCTCAATAAAAACAGAATTCTGTACTAGTCCTTACTTGGAATTTTCCACCTTGTTACCCTAGAAATATAATTATTGCGAGCCGTCTAGAGAAAGTAACTTACATCTTAACCGCTATATTTTTAAGGTATTTACTGAAAAATTCAGACACAAATAAACAATTTACCTTGAACAACGTAACTTTTATAAGATTAACTTAAATGTTTATTTATAAATGACTTATTATCTGTTACAGTTTTATCTGACCGCCTCGGAAGGGGGGTTAATGTATTTTCGTGTATTCTTTTGGACACAACATACACAACATGGAGGCTCAACGGGCTGACGAATTTTAACATAAGGGATGTCGTTCGATTCGTCTTAGTAGGAGAAGTGGTTATTATATTAAAAAAAACACTATGGTATGAAATAATCACTAGTTTAAAAACTTAATAGACCGACTTCAAATCCGATCGTGACCAAATTTATATGGGACCACCTTTGAAATATGCTTTATTGAATACAAAAATAATTTTGAAAATCGGTCCACATTTGGCGGAGATATCGCGTAACTTACATAAAAAATACAGACGAATTGAGGACCTCCTTCTTTTTGGAAGCAGGTCGATAAAAGTTTTTCTAGCACTATCTTCTATAAATATATTCTATAAACATACATAGACTCACGGCTTTTTCCCATAGGGGTAGGCAGAGACAACGGATTTCCACTTGCTACGATCCTTACATACTCTTTCGCCTCATTCTGTCTCATTACATTCTTAATGCATGCACGACGGTTTAAGGTACTTTTAACTTGACCTTTCTCGAGTATATCTCTGACTTGGTCAGAGAAAATTCAATGAGGTCTTCCTCTTCCAACTCTACCATTCACGCTTGCCATATATATTTGCTTTGTCAACCTCCTTTCATCCATCCTCTCTACATACCCAAACCACCGCAATATTCCTTTCTCGATCTTCAAACCACATCGCTCTCTAATCATACTATTTCTTACTCTATCTTTCCAAGTTACACCACACATGCTCCTTAAACTCTTCATTTCTACTGCATTTATTTTACTTTCATTCTATAAACATAATAAATTAAAATTAACGAAGTTATTAAAAACCCGACTGCGTCCGAAAAAGCTATCACTAGCTTCAATGTTATATAATTATAAGGTGTTGCAATCGGGGACACACTAAAATAACAATATGCTTTGTAATTTTTGTTTTTCCCGTCTGTAACATCCTATATGTATAACATTCAACTTTCAAGCTCAACATGACTCCATTACATTTAAAGTACACAAAGACATATTCGGGGTCCCGCTTAACAATTCTCGACATGAAAGCCTCCAACACGGAGAAACAAAAAAGTTTTCCGATTTAATTTTTAAGACTACAAAGTTCTGGGCTGCTCGCAAAGGGGATACGGTTCGGAAATCTCCTTATTCACGTAAGGAGCTTACAGCTCACCGGTAAGTCTTTGACAATCGAATGCGAACGAGTTTCCACGGGGTTGCCATGCGAAAATGGGACGCGACTAAAATTCTTTAATGGAATCTTTTAACTGCTTTTTGTGATGGTAACATTATTGGCATTTGAGGTATTTATTCGGGATTCCTAAAGGTTTTTTTCTATGACATGTTTATATTTTAAAATAAATTGTGTGTTAAAGATCAAAACTTCACTTTTAAATAATTGACTACACTAGTAAACTATCTATTTAGTCTAAGAAACTATCATTCATATTGTCTGGCGCAGACTCGTAAATGAACATTTTGATTGGTAAATTCGATACCCTGTCCTAAAAGATATTGTTTTATAAAAATTGAAATCTATATGTATTTACCATATTTTTTTCAAATAAATGTGTGAAGTGAATGTCAATCGCTATAAACTACTTACACTTTTATTGTTATTTAAGAAAATACTAAGGGGGATTTGCAGCGCTAATACTATTCTAGAGTTAGTC
Source organism: Clanis bilineata (assembly GCA_036417725.1). Lineage (NCBI taxonomy): Eukaryota > Metazoa > Arthropoda > Insecta > Lepidoptera > Sphingidae > Clanis > Clanis bilineata. The sequence continues at coordinate 13,615,657 of CM071154.1, read as the reverse complement.
CTTAACTTGATTTACATAACAATCGTATATTTAAATCGGGATTTAAAATAAATCGAGATTTATCCAATTGCTGAAAGTCGTTTAATAATGTAACACACCGCGACATTGGCAACCCTGAACGGAGTCCGTTTAAGCCGGTAAATTTAAATTTTACCGGCGAAATACTGGTTCGTGAGGGAGTGAATTAATTCAGACGAATGTTAATCGGAACACCTTGCGATTTTAAGGTTGTGAGGCGCCAGTTGGCCGCTTCAGTCGCGGGGTTGAAGTAAATATGGTTTTTGATAGTGAGTTTTATGAAACGTTTTGGAGTAATCCGGTTTGAAGATCTTTATGGTACGAAATAAATCTTTATTTAAAGGATTTCGTTACTCCTTTCATATATCTGGGTATACTACTAGTAAAGGGAAGATTTATAAAGATCCTCATAGTGAAAGGGAGTTGTATAATATTATTTAAGTGATTTATACAACTCCCTCAATCCATTCTTAGTGGAACGAATCGTGACAGAAAAACCACTTTACCCGACATGGGAATCGACCCAGAATCTCTCGCTCTATGCTAGGCTAAGGAAGTGACAGTTCTTTCTTTCTACCTGCCCTTATCCCACCTTAATGTGGGGTCGGCGCAACACACTTTTTCAAGCATGTTGGAGAAAGGACTTGGCTAAATTATTACGACCGGCTGCCTGCTTGACGTCAACCCACTCTGGGGATCCAGTCTCGGCCATATTAAATTAGAAAATTCTCTTTGCCAGAACTGGGAATCGAACACATGATCTCCCCGCCCACAGCCTATATATGCTGCCACTATACAAAGGAGGCTACTTAACATTATTTATTATTAATTAACATTATTTATATCCACGCTTAAATTGTGGCCGATATGGCGATAGGCTCGCCCCCTATCACATCTGGGACAGAACTAAGCTCGGCGAAATGTGGGTTTTCTAGTTCGCTAGTATGCCTCTGCCTACCTCTTCGGGGATACAGGCGTGAGCTTATGTATGTATGTATGTATGTTAAACTGTTGAAGTGAATCTCCAAATAAAGCTTACAAAGGCACCCTTAATTTTCCGGTTAGAGGCCAGCCCTTTGGACTAAAGAGAGAGATGTTGATGAAACCTTTCGTTTTTCACACTTTGTCGCATAGATCCGACGGACAATTCACTGATTCACCCTCGGGAGGATTACAAAGATTCCTGAGAGATTATGTCCCTTTCTAAGATGTAATGTAGCGTCTGCTTGTGAGATGCCGCCCACACTCGCTTGTTTGCTATGAATATTTTAATCTAAATTCAATTGGGTTCGACCTATTTTACTTTGTGTTCGAAAATCACTGTTTATTTATTAGGTTCGGTAAATAAGTTTCTTAAGATGTTCGCGTTGACTCTATGTCCAATATAAATCAAATATATTGTGCATTTGACGAAGACTCGTGGTCTTCGGATTTTAACTTAAGTTAGCTATTTTATTGTACTGTAGGTATGTACTATAATACTATGAAATAGTACTGGTTATAAAAACTACTCAACGAATTTTCATAGATTTCAATAGACGGATGGATTCGTGGAGAAGGTTTATGTATATAATTTTTTAATCAGAAAGACAACTGCTTTTATTTTGTTAGTTACTGTTATCCTGAGGCCCCAGGTTCAATCCCCGGTATGATCTGATTCAAAGTGTTTAAGTCTGGAGTTTGTGCCCGATATGACGATAGGCTCGCGTTTTATTTTTGGATGGGATGTAAAAGTCGCTTCCTTGGTCTAGTGGCAGCATGTATAAGCTGTGGATCGGGAGGTCCTGGGTTCGATTCCCAGATCGGGCAAAGTAAATTTTCTAATTTAATTTTCCAGGGACTGGATCCCTCATAGAGGGTTGACGTCAGGCAGGCGGCCGGTCGTAAAAACTAAGCCAAATCGTCTCTCTCTGCAACATGCTTGAAAAAGTCTGTTGCGCCGACCCCACATTAAGGTGGGATAAGGGCAGGTAGAAAGAAGATGTAAAATAAACCTTATCAGAAACCAGACAAGAATGAAATTCAATGATTCATATGAACAGACATGTTGAGAAGGCTTTTTTAACGCGCGTTGAAAAAGCTCTCGTTCGGATGAAGGCTAAGCGAGAGGCTGTTGGTTCGATTCTCACACCGAGAGCAATATTTGTGTGATCGATAGATATTTTTTTTTATCCGGGCACGGTAAAGTGCCTACACTGCACCTGATGGTAAGCGTAGTGCAGTCCAAAAAAACTCGCGATCACCGATAAACAATGGGTTTATCAGTGGTCGCCAGAATCATGCCGGCCTATTTTTGCTCCTTCACACTCCGAATCCGAAGAGGGAAGAAGCAAATCGAGGGGCTTGCGACAAGACAGGCGGATGACCGATGCAGATACAGAGATACCCCCATACCCGTCTCAACCAACCATCAAATCATGCCGCAAGCCCACCGAGAGAACCCGAAGTACACTTGCTGATCCTGGAACGCAAACCACACACGGAGTGTAGATCACTATTGCAGGTTTTAGCACCATGCGTACGGTGGTCGCCATCCGGTCATTTGTTGACTTCAGCGGCCTGAGCAGGAAAATTTCTGACAACCGAAAAACTGAAGCACGAAAAACAATACATTTACATTTACATTAGTTTTTCGTGCTCGGGCTACAGGTCTGGATGACGTGAGACCGACAGTCTCTCGCAGTTTCTGATACACACAACACAAGATTCGTATCTTACTGTGAGGTCAGGATTGTGTATGACTCTTGAGTGTATTTATTATTATTCACAGACTCTAGCACTAAACCAACAAGGTAATGTGAAGTTACAAGCATATATTCACGAAGTAGTTGCGGCGCCTGAGGCGTATATCATACATCTTATTCGAAACGTTGTTCACTGTACAAGTTTATAGTGAAATTAAGTTTCCACGGAGTTATGTAGCGCGGGTTAATATTTTCATGCATAAAAGATTAATATTTGTATATCCTGGTAAATTTACCACTGGATATTTTTAAACATACATACATAAGCTCACGCCTCTGTCCCCGAAGGGGTAGGCAGAGGTGCACTAGAGAACTAGAACACCCACATTTCGCCGAGTTAGTTCCGCCCAGATGTGATAAAAAATTAAAAAATTAAGAATCGACTGTTAGGCGGTACAAAGTTCGCCGGGTCAACTAGTATTATAATATTTATCATCAAAAGGAACGTCCTTCTTGTATTTGTAAGGCCATAAAAGTTACTGGATGAAAAAGTGACTTAATAAGTAGTTAATAGTTTAATATATTAAATAATACTTAATAGTTTCTTGTTTTTACTGTTTCAAAATGTTTGTGTTCAATAAAGTGTTATCTATCTATCTATCTATCTTAATATGCCATCGATATATTATTTACCTAGATGCACAGTTGACGCTTGGAAAATGGGTCAGCAAAGGAGTGCTTAAGCACTCGTTTTGCATACAGTCCGACGCCGATGGAATTCTAAATTTCAAAATTCAAATTTAGGAACGCTTGCTCATTTCGTTTAAAAAGCTACTTTATTACACGTGCATAGGATTATATTTGTGTTAATTTAATTAGAACTTGTGATCTTTTTCTTTGTTTTATTCCTGAGACCACTTTTTAGGAGGATATTTGCAAAGAACTGTGCATCTAGGGTATATTATATTGATGTAATATGCTATCACAATTCATATTAATGGCAGTAACGACTTCAAAATATTCTAGTTAATTTCAGCCTTAAACAATTTAATCACGAGCGAAAACCCTACAAACATGTAAAAATTAATCCTGTTTTATGAACATGTGACACCACGGACAAGTACAATCGAGGCGACAAAAAATTCGCCAACGTTCTCGTGTCAATGAGACATTAGGGCGAACACGCGTACATCGCCCGACAAAAACATTAAATGAAAATGTTACGGTGGATGGACGGGCGTGGCTGTATAAATTCTTGGCTAGTACACTCGTGGACATATTTCCAACCGGGTTTAAAAGAGTAGTACTTAATTCGGTACTTGACTATGTATGATTTCATAATTTTTTTTACATATCATAGCAAATAAAACAAAAAAGAATACCTTTTTTTAAAGCAGAGACTGGCAAACGAGATGGGTCACCTGATGGTAAGTGATCTCCACCACCCATAGACACCCAAGATACAAAAAGAATCATAGGTGCGTTGCCAACATAAAATGAGGAAACGAAAGGGGAGGGAAAAAGGGATTGGGAAAGGGAAGGGGGATATGGGGGATATATATATATTCCGAATTAAACGCGACAGCAAGCTGCCACTTTACGTCGGTTTTTTGTGAGACAGTGGTATCAAACCGGTCGAGCCGGCCCATTCGTGTTGAATACGTTACTGTCTACAGCGTGGCTCTACTACTCAAAAAACCTTTTGTAAAATAGTTAAAGTAATTCATATTTTAAATTCTGAAATAATCAAAAGTGGCGCCGTAGTGGAGATCTTGCCATCCCTTTCCAACGTACGCACCGTTATAGCCGTGACGTGATTATAATGATATTATCTCTTTTTGCAGCAGTTTGAAGCTTACACCAAACTTCAAAAGCTTATAACTTTTTTCATTTTTGAGAACATTTCAATATTTATGTGCTAGGTAGATAACCTAAATTTCATAAAAAATAATTATCGGTATTCTTTTATGTGCGATATCTTCGGCATATGTAGAGCGTATTTCATGATTATTTTTGGATTCGATAGAGCTTACTCCAAGGTGGTATTTGGTGAAATTGTGGTGGGGTCGAAGTCAGTTTAAAACTGTTGATTATTAGCATTTGGTTTATACACACACTCACAAATATACACACGCTTCTTACTTCTGAACGGGTAGGCAGACGAACAATTAGTCCTCTTAATATTTGCGAAGCTTATTTTCGTCCCATGATGCTGAACATACGTCTCGTTCAGACTTCCAGGTATATTGGAAGTGACATCTTGGGTACAAATTCCACACTTAGAGATAAAATATTGATCAGAAAAATATAATATTACTTGACCCGAACAAAGAATCAAAGCCGAGCCTTTTTGCCACTTGCGACGGAACTTCTTTCTTTTCTTTTCTATCCTATTGTGTCCCACTGCTGGGCAAAGGACGGAACTTATGAAATTCAAATAATATGAATATCGCAGATCGTATTTCAATGTTACAAAATATGTTTTCACTTATGAACGCGACTGTACTAACCCGACGGAACTAGAAGGGTTTTTAGTAAAAACGCGTGAAATTAAACAAATTTCTTACACAAAAGAATTACGTGCGAAGGCGTCTGTGAAAATTAACGTTCTTTGGGCAAACAAATGTACCACACTCAAGTGTAGACTCGCTAAAATTTAAATAAACATCGAACTTTACTTACAAGAACAAATATGTTTTGTCACACATTTTTTTTTTATGTTTTTTTTTAACAGGAGAATGGACTGTGTCGTATTCTGAAAGAGTTATCAAATTAAGATTTAATTGATATCATTGGTTTAGATAGTGTCTTCGGGATTTTGTATTCAAAAGCATTTTGAGCATGCATTTCATAGGAGGTCAATTTTGAATTGATTTCAGAGATGATTGTTTAATTTTAGTACTGACCGGTTTTCGGGAAGCCGACTGTTAGGTTATATGAAAGATTATCGGCGCGCTATCTTTTTTTAAGGAAAGAAATTATTTATTTGAAAAAATACCAAATATTTCAAATATATTTATGAACATATACATGATTTGATGACATCATAATGATTTATTTGGTTTGCGCGAATGTTATAAATGAAATAAAACTAGTTTATACGGATTTTATTGCAATTTGGTTTTTATTTATTACTTTTAGGCCCGAAGTTTCTAAAGCTTTCTATTTGTAGCCTTCGTGGGCACGGGTCAGACTGCCAAATTCTGATAAAATCCGTATAAACTATATCGTTTTATTTCATTGTAACATCATTTTATATGTATAGTTAAAGCAGCAAAGGGTCATCTCCTTGGTCTAAGTCGCAGCATGTATGGGCTGTGGACCGGGAAGTCCTGGGTTCGATTCCTAGGTCGGACAAAGCAAATTTTCTAATTTAATTTGCCTGGGGTTTGATGTCAGGCAGGCGGCCGGTCGTAAAAAATAAGCCAAATCCTCTCTACAACCCGCTTAAAAAAGTGTGTTGCGCCGACCCCACTTTAAAGTGGGATAAGGGCAGGTAGAAAGAAAGTTAAAACAGCAAAGGCATTAGTGTACGCTATAGGTCACCTATGAGGTGGCCTGTTCAAGACCTCGCTTAGCAGCCTCCTCAATAAATGCTGCTGCTCGTGATGAGTGGCAACCAGTTGGTAAGTGTAGCATAAACCCCGTAGTGACATTCACAACCACCCTATCAAAATTGTAACGACTAGGTAGAAAAGCAGCTTATTTCGTGACCGACTTCAAAAAAGAAGAAGGTCCTCAACTCGTCTGTATTTTTTTTGTATATTCCTCGATATCTTCGCCAAATATGGACCCATTTTCAAGATTATTCTAGCTTATTCCAAGGGTGGTCCCATATTAATTTGGTCACGATCGGATCAATTTTGAAGTCGATTCGTTAGTTTTTAAACTTTATTATTTATAAACACAACATTTTTTCCGGGATAAAAATAAATCAGCGATAGTGTAGAAATTATTTACTAAGTATTTGGCCATGTATTCGGTATTTAAAAATGTAATGTCAATTAGTTAAATACTAATTAGGACGAATGTAATAAACGTCTCTGAGTGCAGCAGTGAATCAGTTTAGTCTATCCATTGATTAGCGCGTTCAAACAGATGAACTTTTCACCATAATATTAGCATAGAAGCAAAAAAGTATGTAGCATGAGTTGAAATTATAAAAACAGTACGTAATAAACAAACCATTATCAGTAACAATTACGCTGTACGAGTGAAAACAAATTGTGTCATGTTATTCAAATAAGGCGTGTTTACGTGCCTCGCCTCGAACGTTACGACTCGCGCATTTCATGCAGTTTACGTTCTTTTTCATACATTATGTTCATGTCTTTATTGTGTGGCCTAGATTTATTAAGGCGGAGTTCCGAAGGTTGCGTCAGTGATGTCTGCGTGTTTGTATGTTCTACGTCTATGGGCCCGATATGGCGATAGGCTCGCCCCCTATCACATACATACATACACACTCACGCCTGCATCCCATGGGGGTGGGCAGAGACAATTGAGCGCCACTAGTTACGATCCTGACACCTCTTTTGCTTCGTCCATATTCATGCATCCGCTCTACCGGTTTGATACCACTGTCTCACAGAAAACCGACGTAAAGTGGCAGCTTGCTGTCGCGTTTCGTTCCCTCCCCTTCCATTTCCTCTTTTTAGATTGGCAACGCACCCATGACTCTTATTGTGTCTTAGGTATCTATGGGCGGTGGAGATCACTTACCATCAGGTGACCCATCTGTTCGCTTGTCAGTCTCTGATATAAAAAAAGGGTACTCCGAATTTGCCCTTTACACAGGAGATCGCTTATTTAATCCATATAGGATCGCGTCGGATGCCCTCTTCTGGCCCCACCATTCATTTTAGCACGATAAATACCTTTCGTAAGTCGCCTTTCATCCATTTCCATTCTCCACATGTCTAAACCACCTAACTCTATCACAACTATCACATCTGGGATGGAAATAAACTCGATGAAATGTGGGTATTCTAATTCTGTAGTTCGCCTCTGCCTACCTCTTCAGGAATACAGGAGTGAGTCTATGTATATATACGTATATAAATCCGTGGGAGACAATGCGTTTTTTGTGCGGTGATCGAGTTTCTTAACTGGTATCTGACTGTTTATGAGGTTTTTATCTGATATCAAGAAATTATGCACACGTACGTATTTGAGTTGATAATTTGAGTAATCTACTACAGTTTACATTGATAAAATCATCATTCATACAGCCAGGCTAGAGACTAACAACTTTTCCATGCACCTATTATGGTATGGTGACCGATTTGCTATAAAAACACGTTTAAAAGTAAAATAACATCGGAACCAGCATCATAGACATCTTACGCGTCACTGACGTTTCACGCAACCATCAGAACTCTACCTTGATATAAATCGACGAAATAATAGCTAACCTACTCTTTGGAGACACAGGCGTGAGCTTATGTGCGTAATCACTTAAATTTGGGCACTTTTCCATCACAATTTGAACATTATTTGTAATCCACGCACTCAGCGTAATTGTTCGACATAATCTTTTAATTTATGCACGGACCGGTCATCTCTCCATTACGTAGAGACTAATCTTATTATGTTAAAATTTGGTCCCGCTATGTTTTTTGCAAGTAATTAACTGTTTTACGGTTATTATTTTGACCTTCCTTGTTTTGATTTAGAGTGTACGGTTTATGAATACTTGAATTTTACCCGACTGCCAAAAGGAAGGATTGTGGTTTTAACAGTCTTTATATTTAATTTACGTATATATTTATATCCGGTGGCCCATTTCCCCTTTCCTTTCCCAATCCCTTTTCCCTCCCCTCCATTTCCTCCTGTTAGGTTGGCAACGCACCCATGATTATTTTTGTGTCTTGGGTGTCTATGGGCGGTGGAGATCACTTACCATCAGGTGACCCATGTCTCTGACATAAAAAAATGTTCTATAATATCGGCTAAACTACTCACTGTTTTTTTTTTATGAATGAGGTGTTTACCGATTTGGTCCGGGACATTTTTTACACAATTTGCCAAGAGTTCAAGTCAAAAAATAAGTACGGGAATTGAATCCACAGCCTCCCGTTACACAGCTTTTGCACGCTGCGCAATAAACCCTATCATTGGCAAAAATAAATAAATAAATACACCCAACAGTCACACACCTAGTCCTGACCCCACACTAGGTATAACCTGTATCGTGGGTGTTAGAGACTATGAGCAACTTTCGGTCCCACAACACCCAGACTTGAAACAAATATATGTGGGCCACACAAACATTTGTCTCAATGCGGGAACTGAACACGCGGCCCCTCGCTTCACAGCCGGCTCCCCGCTCGCTGCGCCACGGAGGCTGTCTGAAATGAACCGATATGTATTAATAATATATTATTAATAATTATATATTATTAATACATATCGGTGGCGTGGTAGTATTTCGGTACGACTACGGTTCTGAGGTCTCGGGTTCGATCCCCGGGTCGGGCAAATTGATATTGGATTTTTCCATATCAGCCCGGAGTCTGGAATTTGTGCCCGATATGGCGATAGGCTCGCCCCCTATCACATCTGGGACTGAACTAAGCTCGGCGAAATGTGGGTGTTCTAGTTCGCTAGTGCGCCTCTGCCTACCCCTTCGGGGATACAGGCGTGAGCTTATGTTTATGTTTAAAATCAGTGTGTGGTTTTATAGTTTAGTTTACATTATAGTACTACTGTATTTATTTTATATACACACACGTAGAGCGCAAATGGCTCTATTTGCGCAACTTTTCGCTAATTCAAAGGTACCAAACAAAATTTTCTCATTAAGGTAAAATGGTACGAAGGTTATTTTTTTATATTTTCTTTAAGAAATTGCGGCCTCGGTAAACATGGCTTATAAAACCCAACCTAATATAATTACATAGGTATTGCACACTAACTCTGGTTAGCAAATATTTACTTGTTTGCTGAAACAAAAAGTAATATTAAAATGTAATACAAAAAATCGTTTGGTAAAAGTTCAAAATATTTGATATTGTAATTTTTTAAATTACAGTAATGTAATTTCAATGTAGATTAAATATTAGTGATTGAAAACTTAACAGGCCGACTTCAAATCCGATCGTGACCAAATTTATATGGGACCACCCTTGAAATAAGCTCTATCGAACATAAAAAGAATATTGAAAATCGGTCCACATTTGGCGGAGATATCACGTAACATACTTAACAAAATAATACAGACGAATTGAGGACCTTCTCCTTTTTGGAAGTCAGTCGAAAAGTGAAAATTGATATTTATACATTCCACTTAAAGTATATAATTGGTAAGTCGATGCTTTTCAACATAAGTGTTTATATTCGTTGTTTCATTTATCTGTACTATATAACACCAATAAACACGAAATAAACTCTGTTATGTTTTCACGGCTAAACCACTAAACCGATTTTGATGAAATTGGGTATGCAAGTTTTTAACTCCAGTAAAGGCTGTATTTTATCCCAAAAATAACTAATGGAGATGGAAATTCTTCAGTAATTCCTATCAATTTATAAGCGCAATCACACATTTTAGCATTTTCACCATAATTTATATTATCAAGAAAATTTCAAAAAGCCTCACGCGAACAAAGCGACGACAAAAAGAGAATTAAAGAAATGGATCCAATACTGTACTATCCAGCAATGCAAAAATACAACACCTAACTATCTATATATATAACTATCGCCATATTCACAACATCCAATAGACAGAAATGTATCGAACGTAACATTAAAATATTCACTAATGAACTCGGTTAAAAAAGAAACAAAAATCTACCAATAACAAGGCAAATGTTTGTAGAATCACTTAATGTCTGAAGCTGTGAATTACTCGTAGCAAATAGTCCGGCACTGGTTATACTCGTATTTACCGGGAGGTTTACACTCCCGTGGGAAATACTGTCCGAAAATGATCCCGACCTGTTTACACTTTACTGTTTACTCTGTACTAAACCCGGGTATTTTTTGTTCAGTTGAGGGTACCTACAATGGTTAAATAACATGTAAGAGTTCTATAGTCTTCTGCCTTGCGTCAAACTCCCTTTGGGGTATGATGAAATATTCCGATGAATTGTTAACCTCCTCCTTTTTTGAACTCGGTTAAAAATGATAGTTTATTGAAATAAAACTATTTTTACGGATTCTATCACGATTTGTTTTAATTTTTATTTACTAGACAGGAAAACTGGAATAAAAAAAAACCGCCAAACATCGGGCATAAAAATTAAAACAAATCGTGTAAACTTAAGAAATCAGTAATAATAGTTTATCTTTACATGAAAACATATAGGAGTGTTCGAATTACAAATAAACTAGTATTACATCAGTAATTTATATTTTTATGGTGTTCACTCAATACTTAGTTGTAGTTACAATTAGTTGTTTTATTATCTTGTTTTATTTTATATATTTCTTTTTAATTAATCCTAGTGCCTAACCATTGTCATGTAATTATTATTCATGTGTACAATGTGGCTCATGCTGGGATTGCCTGTAATCAGGGTTGCAATCACATAAGTGACGATAATGTGTATGTGTAGATTATAGCAATTAATATATTTGTTGTAAACCCCGTCGGTAATCCTTTAAATAAATAAATAAATAAATTACAGACAGTATATTATTTAAGAAAAACTACTTGTATGGGATTATGGCTATTATTTTGGCATTTGTCCAATTACGTTTGTATTTACGAGTATGAGTTATGTTTGTTCATATTCTCAGGTTATATATTAGAAAACCTAGATTTTGAACATAATATAGTGTTATTACATTAAGAGTTTTATGGAAAGGAAAGAAGAAAGAAGTACAGCAATTTCAAGGTTATGATTTATTTACATTAAGAGTATCAATACCAGAAGGGGTTGACGTTGGGCAGGCAGAGTCGGTCGTAAAATCCAAGCCACATACCTTCTGCAACATGCTTGGAAAAGTGTGTTGCGCCAACTCCATATTAAGATGGGATAAGGACAGGTAGAAAGAACGAAGAAGAAATTTCAAGAAAGCAACGTAAATCGTGGCTGAGTGACCCACACTCCTTGTTTACTTATAGATCGTATTCCAGGAATAACCGGGGCCAGCGATAGAGGTATGAGTGTGGGAGTGTATCCTAGTCTTTGTGCCTGCATCAGTCATCCGTGTGCCCTCCTATCGCATGCCTCTTGACTTGCTTCTTCTTTCTTATGATTGAAGAAGCATTTGTGCAAATAAGCACGATTATAGTGATAACTGATAAACCAATTGGCGGGTAGTTGCTGTTTATGACTGTGCTGTGCTGGCCAGGGGGGTCGTCTGCGTATTTACTATTACAGGCCAATCTTTCTTACTTTCTACTTGCCCTTATCCCATCTTAACGTGGAGTCGGCGCAACACACTTTTTCAAGCATGTTGCAGAAAGGATTTGGCTTAGGATTTACGGTTGCCTATTTGACGTCGACCGACGTCGACGCTAGAGAAATAGCTTTTCCCGACCTGGGAATCGAACCCAGGTCCTCCCTCCTACCACTAGACTAAGGAAGCGACTACAAACCAATAAAGGAAAAACATATTCTGCATAAATAATTGATCGTTTGAAGTGTTCTTTTATATGCTTACAAATTTTTACCCTTGTGCAAATTACTTTAATTTCCGATAGCAATCCCACAAAACCCTCCTTCGGCAATTAAACACCGTGAAATTGAAGTTTGTAGACATTTAGTGAATCGGCACATTTTATTGAAGCACTGTTAGTTGTGCGTGAGTGTGAATTATGGATATAAAGAGACTAGATGAGGCAACGTCCGAGCGTAGTTGCAAGTGGAACCGGAGCGTACCACTGTTTGTATGTGCGTGGCTGTGGGTTGATATAAAGAGACTAAATGAGGCAGAGCCCGGGCGTAGTTGCACGTAGAACTGGGAGCGTGCTTTCTTAATTCAATTTACTAGTTTAGTTAAGGCTTTACATACTTCTGAATTGGTTGATTTATTCAGAATATGGGTGTTAAAAAAGTATTCAATTGTGTTTATGGTATTTGGTTGACTATAATATTGTATTAAGCATTTACCTTATATTATTTTATATATATAATTTATATTTATACAGCGAATTTTCTATTTGAAAGAGTTTGTTGCGCCGACCCCACATTAAGGTGGGATAAGGGCAGGTAGAAAGAAATAAAAAAAATATAATATTACTAATGTAATTTTTTCAATTCTCAACACGTATATTAAAACAACCTGCTCATTTTACAACAGTTGATTTTTAAAAATCTTATAATTGCATCATAATATTCCATTATTCTTAATAACAAACTAAAATTAAAAATAATTACGTGAAAATATTTTGCGCCGTAAATTAGGTAAACTTTGCAACAGAAGAATTAAAAGATTAATTCGTGAGAGGCGCTCAAACGTCTGTGAAATTTTAAATTCAAGTCTGAATCAGTCACAAGCTACGTAATGAAAATAAATTTCTTTTCTTTCTCCACTTGTGATAACTATTGTGGACTCAGAAATTAATCATAATAATTTCTCGTTAAATGAAGTGTCTAATTATGACGTGATGGCTGCGAAATGACAAAAGATTCAAAGTTTTAACTGGTGTTAAATAGTTTTATGCTCGGTCAGAATGTGAAGTAAGTTTTAATTATGCTATGGAGTGCAAAAGAAAATTACAAGTTCTTGTAAGATTTCAATTTATAAAATTAAAATTAAACTTTCTAAACTGTGTATTTCTACTTTAGAAACATGTACAAACATGTTATATTATTATCACATAAGGTCACGCCTGTATCCCCAAAGGTGTAGACAGAGGCGCACTAGCGAACTAGAACACCCACATTTCGCCGAGCTTAGTTCCGTTTCAGATGTGATAGGAGGCGAGCCTATCGCTATATCGGGCACAAATTCCAGACTCCGGGCTGATATTGGAAAACATTATTATGACTTTGCCCGGGGATGGAACCTAAAACCTCAGGGCCAAAGTCGTACCGAAATACAGCTAGACCACCGAGGCAGTTATTATATAATATTATTAATTTACTAGTAATGATTTCTTGTTTGTTGTTACATCTGAACTCACAAAAAGTTCATCATTATTTGATGGATGATTAAGTTAGAAGGTGATATAGACCTTGAAAGGCAGTATAGTTAGATTAACACAAATATTTTTGTGATAAATAACATCTTATCCGCCTATATTTCGTGTTTATTCGGCCCTGGGGAAATTATCATTGTTTCACCATAAGAAAATATTCGATGTTCTAATCAAATATATTTGTTATTGGTCGAAAGCCTTTCCCGTGGTGTAAGATAAGAAATGAAATATATCTTATGATCTAAGAGTTTAGTAGAAATGTAGAGATAGCTTATTTCTTCGTTAACTGTATACCTATTGTATATCATTGAAAGGGTGTCAAAATATTAATGTTTAATTTCGACCGACTTCCTAAAGGGACAAGGTCCTCAATTCGTCTGTTTTTTTAATGTATGTTACGCGATATCTCCGCCAAATGTGGACCGATTTTCAAAATTATTTTTGTGTTCTATAGAGCTTATTTCAAGGGTGGTCTCATATATTATTATGTCTCATAATTTAGCCACGATCGGATTTGAATTCGGTCCGTAAAGTTTTTAAACTTGTGATTACTTAATTTAATATGGCTCGCTTTGGTATTGGGCCAAAAATTACAAGGCTCACATCACGAGCCAAGCACGAATGATTTTGACAATCGAATTCGAATTCAACTCGATGTGCGTCTATGACATTTGTATGCAATTTTAACAAAACGTCATCAGTGTGCAACGAGCTCGATATGATTTCCAATTTCACAATTGTTTCTGCTCGGGCCTCTGTAGACTAATATGACACTGACCAAAATTTTTCTTCTTAATTAATATCACCTTTCGGGTCTAGAGGTATCCTACCTATACAGATTATGGACCGGGACGTCCCGGGTTTGAAGATCGGGAAACGCGAACTTACCAACAGATTTGCCCGAGACTAGATCAGAAGGGATGACGTCAAGCAGTCCCGCCGTGACAATTATGCCAAATAATTTCTACAACATGCTTGAGAACTTGAAAATGTGACGTTTTAGAGTGCCACTTCTAGATAAATTCTTACGATGATTAATCGCACACAAAAAATGGCGGATTGAATATTGTTAGCGTGTAAAATGCTGGAAACAGGTTATTCTAACTGTAATGTACAGTCGACACGGCATTTCGGCAAACTTTGGCTTAGTCACGGAATATTTGGCGACTAATATTTTGGCGCTCCAGTGGCGTGGTGGTATTTCGGTACGACTACAGTCCTGCCCGCCTAGCATGCGCGCCACGAGATCATTTTGTCTACGCTTTTTGGCCTGTTATAACCGGTTTTCTCTATTTGTCTACGGACACTAACATGCGTATTCGTTTATTTTCATACAATATTGTAGACAACACGTAGACAACAGCTCGAAAGTCGATTATCGGGGTATCTCGTGGCGCGCATGCTAGGCGAGCTGTGGTCTCGGGTTCGATCCCCGGGTCGGGCAAAGTGATATTGGATTTTTTCATATCAGCCCGGGGTCTGGAATTTATGTCCGATATGGCGATAGGCTCGCCCCCTATCACATCTGGCACGGAACTAAGCTCGGCGAAATTTGGGTGTTCTAGTTCGCTAGTGCGACTCTGCCTAACCCTTCGGGGATACAGGCGTGAGCTTATGTTAGGTTATGTTATTGTTAGCGTGTAAAATGCTGGAAACAGGCTATTCTAGCTGTAATGTACAGTCGACACGGCATTTCGGCAAACTTTGGCTTAGTCACGGAATATTTGGCGACTAATATCTTCGCCATATTTGTTTACTTTTAAATTAAGCCGTTTTAACAGCACGTTGTGTTATTAGCAAAGCCATTCAACAGTCTATAGACGGGACAATATCCACAGTCCACATTTGGCGGAGATATCGCGTAACATACATAAAAAGACGAATTGAAGACCTTCTCCTTTTTGGAAATTGGTTGAAAAGTAGTAAAGTTAGCTTTCTTTGACCTTATACTAAACAACCCATTTTACGATAAAATTTCACACGAAACCAAAAACCCTAATTTGGTGGGCACTCCAGCCACGCCCCAAACTCCGTGGCTCATTTGCGATATGAGATGAGGAATAGCCGCTCATAACGTCGAACATTCTGATATATGAAATCATTTTTTGGCAACTTGACCTCGGCGTTAGTGCTATTTGTAAACGTCTTACGTCCATAAAGCGGTCTATCACATTCGTCATGGTGAAGAAAGTGTATGAATTTTGTACATCTTTTTTTTTCTACCTGACCTTAATAATAATAGTAATATCAGCCCTGTAATATTACTGTCCCACTCCTGGAAACGAGCCTCCTCTACTAATGAGAGGCGTTAGGCCTTAGTCTACCACGCTGACCTAATGCGGGTTGGTAGACTTCACATACCTCTGAAATTCCTGTAAGGAAATTCTCGGGTATGCTGGTTGCCTCACGATGTTTTACTTCACCGTTATAGCAAGCGATATTTCACAATGAAAAAACACTTAACACAGAAAAATCAGAGGTGTATGCTCCATTTTGGGGTTGGTCTCGAACCTCCGACACTTGTTCCGGCAGTCCGTACCATTCCCAACTGAGCTATCGCTACTATATCCCCAACTGAGCTATCACTGCTATCTGCCCTTATCCCACCTTAATGTGGGGTCGGCGCAACACACTTTTTTAAGCATGTTGTAGAGAGGATTTGGCATAGTTTTTACGACCGGGATTTGACGTCAACTTCTTCTGAGGGATCCAGTCCCGTGAAAACTAAATTAGAAACATCGCTTTTCCCGACCTGGGAATCGAAACTGCGGACGTTCCGGTCCACAGCCACATATGCTGCCACTAGACCAAAGAGGCGACAATCAAATACCAAAAATTAAAAAAATATTTCCTGACACTAAAATAAGTATTATACATAACCTCAATTCTTGTTTTACTACACTATTGAAAAAATTAAAATGAAAAACACTTTTATTTTTTTTATAGCAGAGACTGGCAAACGAGCAGACGGGTCACCTGATGGTAAGTGATCTTCACCGCCCGTAGACACCCACGACACGAGAAGAATCATGGGTGCCAACTTAAAAGGAGGGAATGGAAGGGGAGGGAAGAGGGATTGGGAAAGAAGAAGGGAGGAATTGGACCACCGGAAATCTCACTCACCGAACGAACGCGACAGCAAGCTACCACTTTACAGCGGTTTTCTGTGAGACAGTGGTATTCGTGCTGTAGACGTAAATGTCTACAGCGTGGCTCTACCACTATTAAAAAAAATATTCGTATAGACATGCACCTAGTATATTAATTTAATTTATTAATATATGGCCAGTGAAAAATAGGCGTTATTAATCAGTGCACACCCTAGAATTACTCCACGCCATATTTTAATGACTGTTTTTATCACGAACGCTGATAAGATATGACGTTGCCTTTACTGTGAAGTATAAAGGTTGATGTTGGAGGTTATAATTACTTTATTCACATTAATTAATGTCCCAGCAGATAGTTGGCGTGTCAAAAGCTAAAATTAATTTACATTCATACATAGACGTACGCCTGTATACCTGAAGGGGTAAGCAGAGGCGCGCTAGCGAACTAGAACACCAACCAACCACATTTCGCCGAACTTAGTTCCGTCCCAGATGTGATAGGGGCGAGCCTATCGCCTTATCGGGCACAAGTTCCAGACTCCGGGCTGATATGCAAAAATCCAATATCACTTTGCCCGACCCGGGGATCGAATCCGAGACCTTAGGACCATAGTCGTACCGCGCACGCAATACCACTAATTTTAAAACATTCTAAACGGTGATAAATAGCGTAACCTCCTTTTCTCTCGGTTAGATGAGTAGGTAATATAGCAATCACGATCCAATGAATTTAATTAATATGTCACGTAAAATGCACAATACAGTAAAATCGAGAGCGTTGTATGGAATTATCCAACTCATCGGATTTATAATTTCCATGACACGTGTTTTACATAACAATAAATTGACGGGAGCAATATTCGACAAGCTTAATGAGAATCGTATATAATTACGGATATTGGAATAAAACTAGTTTTTACGGATTTTTTCGCGATTTGTTTTGTATTTTCGAAACGTCGGGACTAAAAATAAAATAAATACATAACAAATCGCGAAAATATCCGTAAAAATTTGTTTTATTGTAATTAATAAGATTAGCGTAAAACTAAGAAGTCATCAATTACGGATATTTCTACTCTTTTGATCGCCTCGGTGGCTTAATGGTATTGCGTGCGCGTTATGACTATGGTCCTGAGGTCTCGGATTCTACACCCGGGCTAGATAAACTGATATTGGATTTTTTTGTATCACAATCAGCCCCGAGTCTGGAATTTGTACCTGATATGGCAATAGGCTCACCCCTCATCACGATTCCCAACTGAGCTATCGCTGCTACAATAGAGCTTACCTTTCCTCATCTAAGCATAATCTCGCCATAACGTATCCCGAATACAATCCATTATGAAAATAAACACGTACAGATACGGCAGTCCATCAATATTGTTACAACCTCTATCGGTGCAACCTGTACGCGTTTATTGACTTAATTGGTATTCCGAATCTAACTAACTCCGCTGGCGCAGCGATTCAAAGTGGATCTTGGCCTCCGAAATGAGAGATCTACAACTGTTTCTGTTCTGTGCCACTTCTCGTGAGTTACTGATTTGAAGTTGACGCAAGTCACATTCTCCATTTCCATCCAGCGATACCTCATATAGCGATATTCCGAATCTAGAAGGTGTATTTAGTAAATAAACATATTTGCATAATTGTGGTGTAGGTCCACATATTTCACAATGAAAATACACTTAACATAGAAAAGTCAGAGGTGTATGCTCCATTTTGGGGTTGGTCTCGAACCTCCGACACTTGTTTCGGCAGTCCGTACCATTCCCAACTGAGCTATCGCTGCTTTGTCCTTTTAATACAAATACATTTTTTCATAAAGATATAAACATTATTGATAAAGTTATATACAACATATCTTATTTTATATCGATCTGTTGTAAAGAAAGCACTTTTCACTTTCGATACTTTAGGTAGGGACTACAAAATTTCTCTTCACTTGCAGTTATCTCAGTGTGTGGACGGCGTGACATACTTTGTCAACCATGTTGCAGTAACGATTCGGAGTAGTTTTTTATGATTGGCTGTCTGCCTAACGTCAACCCGCCTCTGGGGAGCTAGCTCTGGGAAAAGCATGTTATAAAAATACCCGCCCGACCGGGGAATCAAGCCCAGAACCTTCCGGTTCACAGTCCATATCCGCTGCCATTAGACTAAGGAGACGACTAATAAAACTGCACTGAAGAAAATTTAAGTGTAAGTGTAAGAATAATATATAATTGTATTAAGAATCGCTTCCATTTGTGTGTGTTAAAAAGCCACGTATGTAAGACTATCTGGATTATGCAATGGGAAATATAGACATAAAATATCTTCATACATTACAGCTATTGTGTTGTGATCGGCTTATCTCTTCACTTCGAGAAGACAATATTTCAAAGCGAAATTGGATAGAAAACAAAATATTACTTTCGTTTGAAGATTGATTGAATTGTGTTAGGGGAAGTGCACACCGCGGTGCTTGTCCTGCATATTTGTAAAATGACAAATAATTCTTCCCCAACTGCCTTAGAAGAAGCGTAATGTGATGACAATTTTGTTAATTTATTTTTAAAATTGCCAATAATTGAGTAGTTGACTGATTTATTTATATTTAATATAATTTGTCATTTTACAATATATGTAGACGAGAAAAAAAAGAAAATAATTTCGTCGAAGAAAGCGACTTAAAACAAACTCAAGATACGAGTATTAAATATTTCAATAGAGTAGTTATTAAAGAACTTCTATTCAGTGTAAATGGTTGAACTGTAAACTGAACTGAATATCTGTACGTCTACATAGATTTGATTTAGGATTACGCGCAATTTTCTGCTTTAGTATTTTTGTAATTTTTCAAAATGGTTCTTCATAGAATTTGACATGATTTTATAAAATAATATTCTGATAACTGCGGTGTACTTTCTGGAATTATTTGAATGGCATGGTCTTTTAGTATTCAAAATGTAACATTTATGGCTACAAATAAATTTTTAGTTGAAAAAATATAAATTTCTCTATTAAACTGAACTTACATAGACAAAGTGTATACAAGTTTCTATTAAATATTGACTTCAGAAACATCCAAATATGGTATTTATTAAAGAGCATTAAAACCTCTTTATGGAGTTGGGTAGGCATCCATATCGTCACGCCATCTCTTCCTGGGTCTACCACTGCGTCGCCAGCCATCGGAAGGTCTCCACTCAGTGCTGATTTTGGTAGCATACGAACCACGTGCCTACGTGAACTGAACTAGCCCATGACAGAGAACAGTGGAAAAAGATGGGGGAGTCCTGTGCCCAGCAGTGGGACACAATAGGATAGAATAGATACATGGAGTCGGGTAACAAATATTTACATTAGAAAAATGTTTGGGACTTTTGCCATTGATAACTTGAAATATTTTATTTACCTATATCTTATTAATATTGAACTAGCCAGTAATTTTATGCAAACGGATGCAATTCCTTATTTATTCACATATCATAAAATAATTATTTGTCCATATTTGTACGCGTTTGTGTCTGCAGCTTTACATAAAGACATCCATCAAGTAGTACAGTGTTTTTGATAGATATTGCGTTTAGCCTCAGGCAATTTAATGAGATGTGCTCGATATTGTGTCACACTGAAATAGTGGCTTTATCTTATATCATTTGAGTATTGAATTCAAGACTCATAGGGGCTTATTTTTGGGTCATGTAGAGACCTGAAAGTTTTGATGGATTTCTAGGTATTCGCCTGCCCAATGTTTTATTTATGAGTATAATTTATTTGTTTTATTATATTCCAATAACTCATTGCTAGTGGCGAAGAGAATTTCCAGAAGGGAAGCCGAAGCTAGTTTCTTATTAATATTTTCGTCCGACTTCCAAAAAGGAGAACTTTCTCCTTTTTGGAAGTCGGACCTCCTCAACTGGTCTGTATTTTTTTATGTATGTTACGCGATATTTCCGCCAAATCTGGACCGATATTTTTATTTTTCTTTGTATTCGATAGAGCTTATTTCAAGGGTGGTCCCATATAAATTTGGTCACGATCAGATTTGAAGTCGGTTTGTTAAGTTTTTAGACTTGTGATTATCATTAATATTTATTTTATTTCAACAAATTAGTCAAGTTAAGCTGGTAGAAACCATGTTATACGAACCATTCGCCCTTGCCATTAACTAATAAAAAACATTTTAAAACAAAGCAAAAACGTCCTTAATCTAATTTCACATGCATTAGCTACCCCATTCTACGCTTGTTTCAAAATCCCATTAACTTATATAAGTAAAACCATATTTCTCTAAACTTAGCTGAAATTGCAACACTATCTTACCCAAACTACGTTTTGTAAGAAACGTCTACGTCGTAGCATGACGTTGTATGAATGTGTAAGCTACGAGCTACGACTGCGAGGACATTGCATGCGCTACGAAAGTGCTACGTAAAATATTCGTAGCATTTAATTAAACTTTGAAATACAGTTATTTCGGGTCGTTTGTGCGCATGATGTGTGTGTAATTTAATTACATAGGCAATGACTGTGTGTCTATAAAGACTGTTCTGACAAATGAAATATATATAAAAAAACACAAAACATACCCAAAAGAGCTGAACTATTATACACTTTAAATAGATAAAGAGAATGGACGTCAATTTCTAATTTTATACGGATTTAGTCGTAATTACAGTTCAAAAGGGATTTCTGAACAAAGTACGTCAGTTTCAAACACACGCTTATCTATGAAGAGCTAACTGAAACTTTCCTAGATTTATGTCGAGCATTAAAAGCGGATCAAAACAAAGTTTTTTGAAATTTCCAACATTTCATCACGACGGATTATAACGTAATACGTAAATGTACGAAGTTATTATAAATGTAATTGTGGTTGGAATTTCAAATGCGAGAGTATGTATGGGAGTCTCAGTAGCGATGGGTCCATACAACCTGAATCCTACCTGCTTACCTTTTCCAGATTGTAGGCTAATATATAAGTCTTATTCAGGTTTTATCTAAAAGAGAGAAAGTAGCACTAGCTTCCCTTTTGACATTTTTCACCCTTCGCCACTGGATAGTCTAATCAACAGCATTGTAAAAGCGATGTTGTGTTCCGCTTTGAAGGACATTGGTAGTGTAATTACAGAGTATTATGAGGTTTCGACAGCCTCCGTCACACGTCCGTTTCTTTCTTTCTTTCTTTCTTTCCTCCGTGGCGCAGCAGGCGAGTAGCCGGCTGTGAAACGTGAGGTCACGGGTTCGATTCCCGAAACGAGACAAATGTCTATGTGGCCCATAGATATTTGTTTTGGGTCTGGGTGTTGTGAGACCGAAAGTCTCTCGTAGTTTTCTGATATCCACGATACAGGTTACACCTAGTGTGGGGTCAGGACTATGTGACTGTTGGGTGTATTTATTTATTTATCTAATGTCTCAGGATGATAAGCGCAGTGCAGTATCGCTCAGTGCTTTGTTAAGTGCTGGTAGTGTTGCAACTGTTCATGGGAAGTCGTATCGCTTACCATCAGGCCAGGCTTGCTTCGTTATTCAAATGCAATAGAAAGTTATAAATATATGAGTTAAACGGAACGTCAATTTATCCACAAGATTGGAGTATTCATTGCAAAAGTAAATCCGCAGTGCACTGTGTTGTATAAATCTTCATTAAATAACGCTTATCTTGACTAACCGCGGGGTAGCCATACTGTAACTTTAAACCCGGTTAAGAATTATTCCTTCATTTTTATCGGCTAATCGTTTTATTGCCGCAATGATTTAGAAGCGGTTTATTTGGATTTAAGTGTTTTGTAAAATGGAATGTTTACTTGCTATATAAATTATTTATCTTGTTTATTGAGTAGTTGAATAATGCTGTAGTTATGTTTACAGCACACATGAACCGGCTGAACAGGTTGGATACCATTGTCCCACAGAAAAAAACTGATATAAAGTAGAAGATTGCTGTTTCGTGTCGTTTGGTGATTGAAATTTCCGGAGGCGCACATTCCTCTTTCCAATGCTTTTTCTTTCTTTTCAGCGGTTCATCTGTACATATATTATGGTGTATTATTTCTTGTTTTTTCAACCGACTTCCAAAAAAAGGAGGCAGTCCTCAATTCGTCTGTTTTTTTTTGTATGTTACGTGATATCTCCGCCAAATGTGGACCGATTTTCAAGATTATTTTTGCGTTAGATAAAGCTTATTCCAAGGGTGGTCCCCTATAAATTTGGTCACGATCACTTAACAACAGTTAAGTGTTGAAGTTGATCCGTTAAGTTTTAACTTGTGATTATGTTACACTAAGTTTTTTCATATACATACTTTTAAATGTATATTATGTGATTATGTAATGTTAGTGTCTAATATATATAATTTTTACGCCTATCCCAATTTTAATTAGCGTGAAGTCAGAGCAACACACGTAATTATAGGGAAAAGAGTTGGCTTAGCTTTTGCGACCGGCAGCCTGCCTCACGCCAATCTCCTTTGGATGATCCGGGCTCGGGCATGTAAAAACATTTTCGCTTATCTTTTCGCTAAGAATAGCCTGTCACTTTTTTCCTTGCGTTACATTGTTTAAAACTGAAAGGGACAACCTATGGTTAAAGATAAGCAGAGCTTAAATATTTTTATAAGTAAGGGGGATTGTTAGAAAACTTAATCACAATATTCTGGATTACTATGATCATTAATTTGACTTTAAAACAGCAAACTTAACCGATGGTCACACTAACAAAGGATAACCTGAACTCCCAGTGGAAACTAAACCGAATAACCTTCCTCTAACTGCTAATAGATTCCGCTAGTTCACGAGTTTTACTCTTTCTACGTTCATTTAGATTATACTGTCACAGTACTAGTAAATTAAGTTATCTGTAAGCAGCATCGATATAATAATATACCTAGATGCACAGTTCCATACAAATATCATTGTAAACAGTGTCCTCGACAGACAAAACAAATAAACATCACAAATTTAATTAAATTAACACAGATATCGTACCTTATAGACGCGGCATAAAGTAGCTTTTTAAATTGAATGTTCAAACGTTCTTGTATTCGAAATTTTTGAATTTCTAATCGTTTTTGAATTTGACAATAATTTGACATTATTAAAAGAAACATTCTAGTCACTTGGACAAAGATTAAATGGAGTCGAATAGTTCTTGTATTTATTTGTGAGAAATGTTAACCACGTGGCGTACAATGTAGATGAGAATGGCGATATCTGTATAATAATTTTACTTATATTAAGAGATAACTAGAGTATAAATGTTTAGAAGATAAAAAAGCTTATTAGTTATGAATATGAAATAAGCACTGTTTTGCCTTGACGTGATTCATAAATAAATAAATAAATAACACCCAACAATCACATACATAGTCCTGGCCCCACACTAAGATCGTCCTTTGCTCTTTAGATTCTTAATAATTTCTTTTAGACTATCATTTCGTTTTCTCAATCTTTTGATCTTCCTTTTTAAGTTTCGCACTAAATAAGATTTAAGTTTAAATTTTTGGTTGCGTTCTTTCAAATTATCTTTCAAAAATAACGTCTTAGGTGTGTTAAAGATTGATGAAAATTCTGATGGTATTGGTGATCCTTCATTATTTATTGGTTCAATTGCTGGTTCCTGGAAATGAATATGTTACCAATAAATGATGACGCCACAATTACTGTTGTAGTAATTATGCCTAACGACCGGTTCCAATAAATGATCTCAATCCGAGAATCCAAGATAAAAATGAAAAAATTAAAAAAAGAAAAATCGCGAGGATGAACCATTAAAATTATTATTTGACAGCGAAATGTTCAACTTTGTTCATGTTGGCAAATTTTTATGATCTGCACACTTTGATTGAAAACATTTATTAGAATTAGCCGCAAATTATTAAATAGTCATTTTACATGGCAGTATGTACCTAGTATATGCTTGCTATTGATGAATTCTGTATCAAATATTTTTCAGCTATTACACTTGTACTGCACCCTGCCTCATTTAAACTTGTAGTTACGACAATCTAAAGTAAAGTCAATAAATGTGGCAATATTTATTTATTTATTTATAGGTACACCAACAGCATACATATTGTTAAATTAAATAGTAAACATTAGTTAAGGACAATGTAGCTGATGACAATTTATCACCTTTATTTTTGGTACAGCATTCTTTTTAATTTTCCTAATCCATTTTTCTGTATAATATCCATCGGAATCGGCAAAATGGTCTGAACAAACCACACTTGAGTAATTGGGTTTAAAATTTTCTTCTCTCCTTTCTTCGGAAATAATTTTACGCCATTTATCTCTTACTATTTCATTTCATGGAAATCTGTAATTAATAAATAAAATTAATAAAAAAAATCATAAATTTAAAATAAATATTTACAAAAAAAAAACGACTCCATGTATTTCATTGTTCCAAATCATGATTTCAAAAGGGACAAAATATTTTATTAACTGAATTCGTTAAATTAATTATTTACACACGTTTAATACTTAATTTAACATGATTAAGGTTTTAAGAATCAAGTAAGGGAATTATACTTACTTAAAATATGAAATCCCATGTGTTTTGTGCTTTGTAAGAGTGTTATTTTTGCACTCTTTCACAGAGCATTTAGGCATCTTCACAGGCGGTCGGCGCCCGACTGACAGCAAACAAGTGCTTACTTACATTTTAAGCACTCGTTGGCTGTCAACTTTCTGAGCGTCAACTGTGCATCTAGGTATATTATTATATCGATGGTAAGCAGTTTAAAAATGTGATTAATTAAGCAGAGTATTAATTTTTTAATAGAATGACGAGATGAGCAAGTAGCTCATTGCAAACCATATGCCTTACTACACTTACAACATAACATAAGCTCACGCCTGTATCCCCGAAGGGGTAGGCAGAGGCGTACTAGCGAACTAGATCACCCACATTTCGCCGAGCTTAGTTCCGTCCCAGATGTGATAGGGGGCGAGCCTATCGCCATATCGGGCACATACTCCAGACTCCAGGCTGATATGGAAAAATCCAATATCACTTTGTCTGACCCGGGGATCGGACCCGAGACCTTAGAACCGTAGTCGTACAGAAATACCACCACGCCATGGAGGCAGTCACTTACAACATAACGAAAATATAAACTATTATGTATTTCTGTAATAGGTAGATCTGGAAATCTTTGGAGGAGGCCTATGTCCAGCAGTGGACGTCCTGTAGCTGATGATGATGATTACTGTAACATATTTGAAACAATGTGTTGCGCCGTCATATTGAAGTGGGAAAGAAAGAAACAAAAGCGGAAAGAAAAAATCACCTATATACACTAATTATTAAGCCAGAGACAAGCCCAGTCCAGTTGATCAATAAAATATTTACTATGCTAAAATAATAATTTATGGTGATCTGCCTCTCACACCTGGACGTACATCCGTCCTCCTATTAGTTATTTCAGTCTATACTGATGTCTACAGACGTCAATGGTTAATGGGGAGGTAATGATTGTTCGCAGATATTTCCGGACATTCCTGGTTACAGCCGAGACATGAGAGTGACGGCGACATGCGCAAAGGTTTAGCTTTCGTTTTATGAGATGTCAATTCGAAAATTTAATTTAATACTGAGTGTTTATTATCGTGTGACGTTAGTTAAAAATAAGGTTTTTTCAATAAACAGTAAATTGTTATTGGCTTGCATAAAGTAGTGTCTTCAGCCTATTGTATTTATAGTGTTTTATAATGCCACCTCATCAGGATTTAATAGAATAAGCATGTCTGTCATGGTCTATTTTCAAAATGTTTGGACCGATATTGTGGTGATGATAATTACAAGTTTAAAAACTTCACAGACCGACTGCAAATCCGATCGTAAACATGTATACGGGACACCCTTGAAATAAGCTCTCGAACACAAAAATAATTTTGAAAATCGGTCCACTTTTGGAGATATCAAGTAAGTAACATACAAAAGCATACTGGCGAGTTGAGGACATCCTCCTTTTTTTGAAAGTCGGTCGAAAAAGCAAAAACAGCTTAAGAAATGATACGCCATAATATATGTATTTCAATCACTAAACGAATTGCAACAGCAATCGCGTAACATACATAAACAAATACAGACGAACAATAACTTTTTCGACTTTCACTGGCTAAGATATAATAGTTGTTTCGGGTCTGGGTGTTGTGAGACTCGTACTCTAGTAGTCCTTGATACCCATGACATGTGAGTCTATTTTAGTGTGGGGTCAGGACTGATGTACGACGGATGTACGTGACCGTTGGGTATTATTATTTAATTTCATTAGCGTTGCCTTTCGCGTTATTTTTTCGGGATAATAATAAGCTATAGCGATAGGTTCGTCCCCTATCACATCTGGGACGGAACAAAGCCCAGTGAAATGTGGGTGTTCCAGTTCGCTAGTGCGCCTCTGCCTACCCCTTCGGGGATACAGGCGTGAGCATATGTATGTGTAAAAGTAATCTATGTGCTATTCCAGACTATAATCCATCCAATTGACAGCCTCCGTGGCGCAGTGGGCGAGTAGCCGGCTGTAAACTAGAAGCCGCGGGTTCGATTCCCGCACCGAGACAAATGCTTGTGTGGCCCACAGATATTTGAATCGGGTCTGAGTGTTGTGAGACCGAAAACTCGTAGTTCCTGATACCCACGACACAATACTAGTGTCTTAGTGTGGGGTCAGGACTATGTGTGTGACTGTTGAGTGTTATTTATTTATCTCTGTGTCAAATTTCACTTACGTTTGGGCGTTCTGCAGTGATAACATAAGTATACATTTGTCCTGCTACTTTGAAAATAATGGATATTATGTCATCCTGCCAAATACACTCTATGGCCCCCTTTTACGAACTAATTGACAGGACAAATTAAAAATGGCAGTACGTCAGTCTTCATCTGCGATTTCACTTTTGTAAATGCAAAATACGACAACGGATGTAACGTTTTTAATAATTTACACGCGTATAGCGTACTTTTGTTTCTTTACAACGATATCGATAATATATACCTCAAGATGGTCTCATCTATAGATAAAACCCCCATTATAAGTAATACTCTTTATATATTTTTAAAGGATAGGCCTCATCTTTGGTCTAAATAATGGTAAACCGGAATTTAATGTACACAGCACGAATAATAAATAGTAATTAATTATGCCCAACCGCACAATCACACTAAAAATGCGAACACAAAAGCCTCATTTCAAATTAAACAACTAACTTAATGAATATTTTGTAACATTTCACACGTCATAATTACATTGTTTATAAATGTTTTTGTATTTACAATTTAAATGTAGATATTTCAATTATTTTCAGATAATTAGAGAAAATAATACATATTATGCTGAGTAAATAAGTGATAAATATAATTTTAAGTATATTTACTTTTCCTAAAAGTTAAAAATGTTTAATTTTCGAGCGAGTGAGTCGATGAAGACTCAAATTTCAGGTTCTTATATAGTGTAAACACATTTATGTGGTTATTAAAAACGCTGAAAATATATTGGTTTTGACAGCGCTTTTAAACACGCTTTTCTGAAATAAAAAGTATTGATATATGACGGATCTTTTGTGAATTTTGTAATCGATTAGAGATCGTGAAACCAGGTATAAGTAAAGCTAAACTAGAATCAACTTTACACGGCATATTTCACATATCAAGTACAATGAGAGAACCTCTTTTCCCGCGTCAACGAAGATCGCAATAAATAAAGCGAACGGCTATCGGATATCACATGCACCTGACTATTTTTCAACGGAGGACACTAACATGGCGGAAGCTTTTATTGTTAATTCAAAAGTAAATACAAATTGAAATTATGTAATTATATCATAAATTAATGTGTTCGAAGTTTTTGGAGTAATTTTAGACTGCTATGAGAAAAAGTGGTCGCCTAGTCGGCAGCGTAAAGAGCGCAATTTTTGTCCAAAAGTCCAAAAAAAACTAGCGACCACTGACAAACAATGAGTTTATCACTGGTCGCCAGAATCATGCCGGCCTATTTATGCTTCTTCACACTCCGAATCCGAAGAAGGAAGAAGCAAATCGACTTGCGACAAGACAGACGGATGACCGATGCATACATAGAACCATACCCGGCCCAACCAACCATCAAGGTAATGTCATGTGTGTCTATGGGCGATGGAAATCACTTACCATGAGGTACCCCATCTGTTTCTGCCTGTTAATAATCACAAGTTTAAAAACCTAACGGATCGACTTCAAATCCGATCCGAATTTTGACCACCCTTGATATAAGCTCTATCGAACACAAAAAGAATGTTTAAAATCGGTCCACATTCGGCGAAGATATCGCGTAACATACATTAAAAAAAATACAGACGAATAGAGGACCTTCTCTTTTTTGGAAGTCGGTCGAAAAATAACGAAAGACAATCCATTTCCACACCTTCCCTCCAAAAATAAACAACACGTAATGTGACAATATCTATAGTGTTAAATCACAGCGGGGACGACATAATCTACTTCCCTACTCAAAAATATCTGACGCGGACGTTAGTGTCCACCGATCCCCTGCATCCCCGATTTACCTTTTGTATTAACAGTGATTTCGCGCTTCTTTATAAGCCTGGATTTTGAGGGTGAGTTGGGGAACTCCTAAATGTTTATGCGTAGCTGATTTAAGATAAGTTGTTAAATGCCATTGTTTGTGTAGGGGTCTTGCTAGGTTTGATAGTCCTGGTCCCGGTATTTTAATTGGTAAGGAAAGTTTAGGGGTCATATTTTGATGTAATATTATACACTATTAGTTGCCTCCTTGGTCTAGTGGCAGCATATATAGGCTGTGGATCCTGGGTTTGATTCCCAGGTCGGGCAAAGAAAATTTTCTAATTTCAGTTGCCCGGGACTGGATCCCTCAGATGGGTCTGATGTCAGGCAGGCAGCCGGTCATAAAAACTAAGCGAAATCCTTTTTGCAATATGCTTGGAAAGTGTGTTGCGCCGACCCCACATTAAGGTGGTTAAGGTAGGTAGAAAGAAAGATTATACAATACGCAGTATGGACATTGTCGTATTTGACGGGAAGTCTGAGAATATATTTCATATTATTCTCTAGAGCTGTGTTTGCTGGTTTTTAAGTGATGTGGTTTAATGCATCAAAGTGCAGGGAAGATGGACAGTATAATGTGGAAACTTTTTAACCGGTGATCTTTGTTGAGTTTTGCTTGGTGCGTTGGCTGGCTTTGTTCGGTCGATTCGCCGAGTGAAGGTCATCTGAGGGGCATCGCACTGGAAGGAATTGCCGTTATAATCCCAGCAGGACCTTGAGATCATCCACATCTGGGTCTCATGGTCATTGTGAAAACATAATTGCTCTATTTACCATAACATTGGCTAAATCATCGCATATGCGTGGAAGCCATTATTTTTAAAAGAAGAAGAAGATGGACATTGTCGACTACTTCAATCAGTAGCGTTACTGGTTAAAAAAGGTCGAGATATTGTGACTCAGACGGATTCAGATCCTACTCATATAAATAATGCTAAATATTTCGACAACAATGTATTTTTCAAACAAAGAAAATCGTAGCTAAATAAAAATTGTGTTGTGTTTGAAGATTATAGTGCGTAGGTGAACATTTTCATAGGTTAAATCTCTTGTATAATTTTTAGGTTACTTCAAAAATGATACCAATGCAAATGTTTGTGTGATCCACACATATTTGTTTTGGGCCTATTCTTTATTTCTGTCTGGCGTTATCGTTTATTTGGGCCTATGTGTTGAGAAAAACACCTTTGCAAAGGCATTCGTGATTGTAATTTCATGTCTTTTCGAACAAATTCCAAAAAGAAGGTCCTCAATCCAGTTTTTTTTCTGGTCTGTTTCTTTTTTTAATGTATGTTACGCTATATCTCCGCCAAATGTGGACCGATTTTCAAAATTCTTTTTGTGTTCTATAGAGCTTGTTTTAAGGGTGGTCCTATATTTTTGGTCACGATCGAATAAATTTTGAAGTCGGTCCGTTAAGTTTTTAAACTTGTAATTGAATTTTTTTTAAGTATTCCAAATTAATCGAACTGAGTTATTTTTAGTTGATGTACGCTGCCACTAAACTAAGAGATGATAATTAATTTATTCTCTGCAAAGAAATCTTAAGGAAACGACTACCCTCAGGGCAGGGGATCGGTAAAAGGGATGAAAGAAAAGGTTTCTCTTAATTGGAACGAATTTAAATATATTTTTACATTGATTGAGTTCCAATTTTTTTGGGATATTGAAGCAGATATAAATGATGTTACGTAAAATCGTTAGTACAGTTTGTTAGCATCCTGCTTCTATAAGTAGTAGACCACTTTTTTATTCAAAAATATTTTATGAGATGATTTATTGTGAAACCTCTTATCGTCGTTTAATGGTTCTTAGCATTACTACACAGTGAAAATGATTTTATTAAATAATGACACTGATAGTATATTTATTTATTTATTTTAGCCATTTGTGTCCCACTGCTGGGCAAAGGCCTTCTTCTCCTCCTTCCACTTATCACGATCTGTTGTTATCAATTGCGAGTATAGACAGTATATTGATAGTATAGTATAGACAGAATTCAATTGATTATACCTTTCTGCTAGCCTGGCAAACAAGCAGGTTGCACCACCTGATGGTAAGTGATCTCCACTGCCCATAGACTCTTACGATAACAGAAGAAACGTGGGAGCCCATATGTATATATAATAATAATAATATTAGCCCTGTAATATTACTGTCCCGCTGCTGGGCACAGACCTCTTCTACTAATGAGAGGGGTTAGGCCTTAGTCTACCACGGTGGCCTAATGCGGATTGGTAAATTTCACATACCTTCGAATTTCTTGTGGAGAAATTCTCGGGTATGCAGGTTTCCTCACGATGTTTTCCTTCACCGTTATAGCAAGCGATATTTCACAATGCAAACACACTTAACGTAGAAAAATCAGAGGTGTATGCTCCTTTTTGGGGTTGGTTTCGAACCTCCGACACTCGTCTCGTCTGCCGAGACGAGTGTCGGAGGTTGACATATAGCAGCGATAGCTCAGTTTGGTGTGGTACGGACTGCCGAGTCCGTACCACACCAAACTGAGCTATCGCTGCTATATGTATATCGCAAGTGTCTGCACCAGATTGTACCAGGGGTAAAAAGCGCTGGCTGGACGTTTTGGAGGATGATATAAGTGCCAATGATCTTACTGTACTGATACTCAGGACTGAGCGAAGTGGATGCGTTTAGGTAGGAAGGTGGACCCTGGTCCGAGGCCAGGATAACGCCAGGCAGAAAGAAAGAAAAATTCGTGACTAGCCACTGTACGAATCTTTTTAATATTCACAGAGCTATCGTTCATCTACTAAATGTGGGACATCTTAAACGTCCCCATTTCGAAAGCTCTGACGAAGCGAACAATAACGCGAGTTTAAA
This sequence comes from Clanis bilineata, assembly GCA_036417725.1. NCBI lineage: Eukaryota > Metazoa > Arthropoda > Insecta > Lepidoptera > Sphingidae > Clanis > Clanis bilineata. The sequence continues at coordinate 13,583,351 of CM071154.1, read as the reverse complement.
ATCTATTTTCCACAACAATATCTGTCTCGGTATTTATAAGGAAACCGTTTGTCTGGCGCGCCTTCATTATTTCGAAACGGAACTAAGATGGCTTAGAGCGAACTGTTCATTGCGCTTCCATTTTATAGTTCTTATCCTATACTATTATTTTCCTTGGGTTGGTGTTTCTTGACATAATAAGTTTTAATTGTCATAATAATGTGACATGATGATTAGTTGCCTTCTGGATCTAGTCACTAGTGGCAGTGTATATGGGCTGTGAACCGGGAGGTCCTGGGTTCCATTCTCAGGTTGGGCATGATCTTTTCGAACACTATTTTCCCAGCACTGAATTCCCTAGATGGGAGTTGGCGCCAGGCAGGCAGCCAGTCGTCAAAACTAAGCCAAATCCATTCTGCAACATGCTTGAAAATTTGTGTTGCACCGACCCCACATTAGGTTGGATAAGGGCAGGTAGAAAGAAAGAATGAAAGAGTTAAGTGGATTGATGACGAAATAAAAAAATGGAATATCTTTTCAACCTGATCTATTAGATTATCCTAAGGTATGCAACCAAGATTTCGATGGTTGATATTGTTTTGAAGTGCACAATGATTAATAATAATAAGATATAATATAAATAATAACTCAAGGGCAGTTTCTTTGTAATGGATGAATTAAGATATTTCAATGTTGAAATAAAACTATTCTTATGGATTCTATCACGATTAGGTTTTAATTATTATTCCCGACGTTTCGAAGACTTTGCAGTCTTCGTTGTCACGGGTCAGACTGATAGAATCCGTAAGAATAGTTTTATTTCAATGTATAATATTCGCGTAAACTTAAGAAATCAGTATTTCAATGTTATTAACTTTTCTGCTTCCCAATCAAGAATTATGGAAAATCATAATATTTGATGCAATATTTTTTCATTCCCGTATTTTAGTATTTTATTTATGTTCTTTCACAATTCTATGATTTTATTACTTTTTTAGAAGATCTCCATTGAAGAATAGATGTCTTGTGAAATCGCTTTTAGCAATAAAATCGCGTATTGAAGATCCTTTCTTTTCTGTTTTTTTATATATTTTACTGTACAATAGTTATCTTTTACTGCATTAAGTTAATCCAGATTAGTAGTAGAATGAGTGGGCAGCCTTGGCAAAGATTGTTGCCAAGAATGCAACATAGAACGGTTGGATTTAAAAAAACTAAACGTTTCCCATTTGGACAAAGAATAATAAAGATCAAATATTGTGAAGAACCATGTTATAACAATGAATGAAAAAGTCATTGTGACTTTTTAACTTACCAGTATTATTCTTTAGAACTCGACGGCGGTTAACTAATTTCAAAGATGTTTTATATTCACGACTTTTGTTTTATGATAAATAGGAGGCCTCTATTTCGCCATTGTTTTCTTTAATTTGTTGGACGTCCTACTGTTACACTTGAATGATTTGAGAACGAATCTTGGATAGAGGCAACTAGGCTAAATGTCTGTTGTCTTTATTTTTAGAAGAGAAAGAAAGAAAGAAATAAACTTTATTCAGAAAATTACTAAGAGCAGATATCGTTAATTAGTTAATATTCAGACTGTGTTTTCTTGATGAGTCAAACCAGTCAAGTTATGACTTTCGTTCATTGTTGTATCATAACATAACATAACATAAGCTCACGTCTGTATCCCCGAAGGGGTAGGCAGAGGCGCACTAGTGAACTAGAACATCCACATTTCGCCGAGCTTAGTTCCGTCCCAGATGTGATAGGGGGCGAGCCTATGGCCACATCGGGCACAAATTCCAGACTCCGAGCTGATATGGAAAAATCCAATATCACTTTGCCCGACCCGGGGATAGAACCCGAGACCTCAGAACCGTAGTCGTACCGAAATACCACCACGCCACCGAGGCAGTCACCGAGGATTGTTGTATTATTTATATTTTATTTGTAATAATAGTAGAAGTGGTATTACTATGAAGAATGTTCAAGACCAGGAGAAGTGGAAGCGTTTAAGTAGGAAGGCGGACCCTGGCACTAGGCCGGGATTGCGCCAGGCAGAAAGAAAATGTAGTTAGGATAATTACTTATCCTAACACGGATAGTTACTTAGATAGGATAATTACTTATCCTAACTACATTTTGTCACACAACTACATTTTGTCTACAGTTGTCTCCTTGATCTAGTGGCAGTATACATGAAGACTAAACCAGGAGGTCTTGGGTTCGATTCCTAGGTCACACGGGTGTTTTTCTCCTACTGAATCAAAGAGATTTAATATTACTAACTATAGAGGTGCTATCAAGCAAGTTTCCACACAAAAACAATGATCTCAAACTTCAGTACCGCCATCAACCACTTATTACAATGCGAGGGCGATTATTACAATTTAGGTACACCCTAGAATGTTTTGTGAATGGTTAAGAATCGCGCAAGATAAAATTCTCTCAATATTATTATACTGGCCGACCTGGCGCGCGTATATTTCAAAGAAACGAAGCGGCTTATGACCACTAGGTCATAACTTTTGGATCACAAGTTTTGTGCTATTGTCCCGTCATATACTGTTGAATGACTTTGTGCTGAATGGAACTGGATGTACTATCTGAGAGATGTTGGTGTCGGACAGGTATGCGGTCGTAAAAACTAAGCCGAAAATGCTTGGGTTGGGATGTGTTGGGTCTACCCTATATTGAGGTGGGATAAGGGCAGGAAGAAAGAAAAGAAGAAAAAAGCGAGAATATTTTATTTAAGTTCTTTTACCAATCCTTTGGATGGACCGAGCGGTTTTAAATATGCGATCCATTATCGGAATACGTTTTAAAGTTTCATTTGCAATCGAGTTCGGAAACTAGTTGGTGAATTGGTCAGTATTTCATATACATGTATATTTACTGCTCAGTGCAGTGCAACTCCAATGAACCAATTACAATGAAGTAATGATTTTAATTAAAAGTTCTGCAGCCCGAGCACGAAAAACTAATGTAAATGTATTCGAGTTCGCTGTGCACTGATGACGTTTGGTTAATATTTCATACAAATTCATAGACGCGCATCGAGTTCGAATACATTTACGGTTGTCAGAAATTTTCCTGCTCAGGCCGCTGATTTATTATAGCTTCGCATAGCTTCGTAAGTTGGCGTTCATATTCTTTAGTATAATGTAAAATGTCAGTTTTTTCAAATGTTCAGTCTGATGGAAATCTTTACATCTGACTTCAAAACCAGGGATCTCATGGATATTTTGTTTCTTACTCGACATCTCCGACAATTGGACCGTGTTACGCAGAAATGATCCAAACCACAAAAATACAAAAAAACATGTTGGCATCAATAACATTTTTTTTGTAGGTTGGTTCATTTCTGCGTAACACGGTCCATTTGTGGACCGATTTCCAAGATTCTTTAAATGTGTTCGACAGTACTCCAAGGGACCACTATAAAAATGTCAATATTGGATATATTTTGAACTTGGTTTGTTTTCGGATTTTAAACAACGAAAGACGATTCTAGACTGCCTCGGTGGCGTGGTGGTATTTCGGTATGACTACTGTTCTGAGGTTTCGGGTTCAATCCCCGGGTCGGGCAAAGTGATATTGGATTTTTCCATATCAGCCCAGAGTCTGGAATTTGTGCCCGATATGGCGATAGGCTCGCCCCCTATCACATCTGGGACTGAACTAAGCTCGGCGAAATGTGGGTGTTCTAGTTCGCTAGTGCGCCTCTGCCTACCCCTTCGGGAATACAGGCGTGATCTTATGTTATGTATGTTATGTTAAAGACGATTTTTAACTATGGATAAGAAATAATAATTTAAATTAACATAATTTATTAGAGGAATTCTGAGTACTTGGACTCCATTAAAATGAAATGTGATTGATCTCTTACGACGCTTTTAGGTGTGCACGTGCCGCCTTAAATCTTGTCTTTATAATAACAGCATCTTACCATTCTAAGAAATTTAAAAAATATACCGAATGGCGCCAATTTACCGACATTAAATTTGATAATGAGTAACATAGGTATTTTTAATTGTCGCCGCACCAGTAAAATAATGTAACAACAACACTAAAGAAAACAATTTTTTTGAACAAAATGAATAGTAAAAGGTGGGTTATTAATTATTATTACACCATTTATACTGTGAAAAAGCGGTATAATGCACCCAAATCTACATGTAGGTAAACTTCAGTGATACGCGGGCAGCGGCGCGTTCTTCGCATCCAAGTCAAGACAAGTCCGTTCATGGCTGTTATTGAAAAACTCTTTGACCGCTAATATCAGCTGTATTAGATCGCACCGAACGTCATGAGCAAAAATTTAGAAAACTAAAAATCAATCCTGTGGCTAAACTGTTTCACCAATTCGACTGATTTTCGGTACAGTCTTTGCAACGCTGTAAGGCCGCGGTCTCGAACTCAGCGGGCTGGGAGCGACGGCGGCGCGGCTAGCGGCGCGTTCCAATGCAAAGATTTAAATGGAATGAACCTAAAAGGAGGAAAATAGGGATTGGTAAAGGGAGGGGGAATTGGGCCACCGGAAATCTCACTCACCGAATGAAACGCGACAGCGAGGTGCCACTTTACGTCGGTTTTCTGTGAGACAGTGGTATGAAACCGGTCGAGCCGGCCCATTTGTTCTGTAGACGTAACTGTATAGCTGTTGATTTTATTTATCCGCAACAATTTTAATTCATCGAAAACCCTATTTAAAGCAATTCTCACAGTCTCGCACGGGAGAGCGTAGGAAAAAAATGGTAATGCGCCACGTACAACCAATATGGGTAAGGGTCGAACAAAACCGAAAATATTGGCTCACGTAGAGCTGGCCACACTATCCCACAATAGCCCGCCCGTGATCGATACCCGTCATTTCTCCGACTTAAATCCTGGTAAGCATTTATTTTCCCAATGGCCGCTTAATGGCGGAATCAGGGAATCAATTTCGTGATTTGTTGTTCGGGGTAAATGGATCGTTCGGGGCTTAGCGGTAAAGTAGGTATGTTCTATATTCGATTCCAGTGGATGATTTTTTTGTAAGAGTACTTTAGTTGCCTCCTTGTTCTAGTAGCAGCGTAAAAGGAACCGGGTCCTGGGTTTGATTTTCAGACAGGGCAGGGTGTTTATCTCATACCATTTGCCCGGGACTTGATCCCCTAGTGGGGTTTGACGTCAGGCAGGCAGTCAGCCGTAAAAAATTTACAGAATCATTTCTGCAACATGCTTCAAAAAAGTATTGTGGCTATCCCACATTAATGTGGAAGGCAAGTGGAAAGAAAGAAGTATAGTTTGTATTTTAGTTGCCGCATAAATCACATATGTGGATCGGTATGACTGGCATGTTTTATAAATGTTGCGCAGATTTAAAATATAGAGATGGCATCAGTAATAATGAAGATGTTGATTTGTAAACAAAATGACTAAAATACATAGTTTTTAATCAGAAAAATAAAAAAAATAGTTAACTAAAGTACTATTTCAAAGATTCTTTTATTAAAAGAAGCATTATATATCAAGCATCTATTTATCTATTTCCTCACGATGTTTTCCTTCACCGTTATAGCAAGCGATATTTCACAATGAAAATACATTTAACAAAGAAATGTCAGAGGTGTATGCTCCATTTTTGGAGTTGGTCTCGAACCTCCGACACTTGTCTCGGTACTCCGTACCATTCCCAACTGAGCTATCGCTGCTATCTATTAATATACTATACGTATAATATTTCAAGCAGCAAATTTGATAAAAACAGTACCAACATCCAAACCTGATATGCTCTCTACTGAAATTTCATTAAAACGAATGGCAAATCGTTTTAGGGGTATTAAAAATAAATAATAATAATATTAGCCCTGTAATATTACTGTCCCACTGCTGGGCACGGGCCTCCTCTACTAATGAGAGGGGTTAGGCCTTAGTCTACCACGCTGGCCTAATGCGGGTTGGTAGACTTCACATACCTTCGAAATTCCTGTGAAGAAATTCCTCACGATGTTTGCCTTCGCCGTTATAGCAAGCGATATTTCACAATGAAAATACACTTAACATTTAGGGGTATTATTACAACGAATTTCCCTATTAGTTTTGTTTATTTCTTTGAAATGGATACGGACATAATTCCTCTTAGAAACAAGAATTTGCTTACATTTTGTTCAGGAAAATGACGAGATTTTAATTTATATTAATTGAGCCGTCTCGACTGTCTAATAAAATAAAACAAAATATGTTGAAATAAAACTAGTTTTTACGAAATCTATTGGGATTTGTTTTTTATTTATTTTTATTTTTCAGTCAGATTTTATTTCAAAGCGAATTTTGTAATTTAATTTGCCCGGGACTGGATCCCTCAGAGGGAGTTGACGTCAGGCAGGCAGCCGGTCATAAAAACTTAGCCAAATCCTTTCTGCACACCACATTAAGATAGGATAAGGGCATGTAGAAAGAAAGAAAGTCAGATTTTATTTATCAGTTCGACCCATGACCACGAAAAGCTTTCGAAACGTCTGAAAAAATATATCATCGCTCAATTACGCCTGTTCATGGACAAAAATAAGCTTGGCGAAGAGTGGATGCAATAGTTACGCCCCTGCCTACCCCTTCCGAGGTAAAAGACTTGAATATGTGGTTATTTATATATATTGCATATATGTAGGTTATATTATATACGCCTTGTTGTTCTACATAATATACATCTCTGCATCACCCTAAGGTTGTCTGGTAGAGAATGCTTTTAGCATTACACACATATGTCCATACATAAGCTCACGCCTGTATCCCCGAAGGGGTAGGCAGAGGCGCACTAGCGAACTAATACACCCACATTTCGCCGAGCTTAGTTCCGTCCCAGATATGATAGGGGGCGAGCCTATCGCCATATTGGGCACAAATTCCAGACTCCGGGCTGATATGGAAAAATCCAAAATCACTTTGCCCGACCCGGGGATCGAACCCGAGAACTCAGGACGGTAGTTGTACCGAAACACAACCACGCCACCAATTATATTGTTTGTGTAGACATTAAATCAGTTGTCTTGTTTACTTGTGATTGTGGATAGATCTAACAATCTATAAAACATAAACATGATACGAGTCAAGTTTGGGTAAGAAGGTCAACAGAACTGTCATTAATAAAACTGTAACTACTGAGTAAACGGCGTCGATATTTACTATTGAATAATTGAAAGAATTTGTGTCTTGTCTTCGACCTGCCCTTATCCAACCTCAATGGGGTCAGCGCAACACACTTTTTTAAGTATGTTGTAGAAAGGATTCGGCCTAGTTTTTACGACCAGGCACGCCTTGCAATTGCCCTTTGGGGATCAGGCCCGAGAAAATCGTGTTCGCATCCGCCCAACCTGGGAATCGAACTTAGGACGTCCAAGATCGTAGTTAATATGCTGCCACTAGGCCTAGGAAGCGACTTTGTCAACTCACTGACTTATCATCGTTCAGCCCAAGACCTTAGACCCGGAGAGTTGAAATGTGCTATCACCAAAATATTATTCAAAATCATTTATTCTGCAAATAGGATACTTTATACCACTTTCACATGTGAATTACGAGTATATAATATTGATTTTAAGATATTGATAAAGTAATAATGGCGTCGGCATTTCGTGGCTATCCCTGAGAAGAAATGCCGAAACAAACTCAAGGGTTATGGCCTCTTTTAAAGTCCAGACAATACATGATATATAAAATTACAATTCAAAATGTCAACTTATTTCTAAATACAATATTTTTCATCATCTTACAAACCTAGCTTTTGAGAGCCCCGCTGTAGACATTATTACACGTTTACAGCACGAATGCGCCGGCTCGACAGCTCGCAGAGACTGGCAAACGAGCAGATGGGTCACCTTATGGTAAGTGATCTCCACCGCCCATAGACACCCGAGACTCAAAAATTATCATGGGTGCGTTTCCAACCTAAAAGGATGGAATGGAAGGGGAGGAAAAAGGGATTGGGAAAGGAAAGGAGAATTGGACTACCGGAAATCACACTCACCGAATGAAATGCGACAGCGAGCTGCCACTTTCCGTCGGTTTTCTGTGAGACAGTGGTATCAAACCGGTTGAGCAGGCCCATTCGTGCTGTAGACGTATTTGTCTACAGCGTGGCTCTACCACTCACGAATCTCTACATCTTTAGATTCAACAAATAACCAAATCTGAAGTCACATTACATAAAGTTAAAGCGTTGAAATGAATCGTTTAAATGCGCATCACGTGTGAGATAGTTCTGCGCATCGAGCGATCTTTATCGGAGTGTGAGCGCAACCCCGGAAGGCTGACTTATGGCGGCGACTTCTCAGTGACACCTGTTTGATCTCGCATCCATATGCATGCAAATAAATGTCTTTTAGACTTTGTCTAACATAAGCTCACGCCTGTATCCCCGAAGGGGTAGGCAGAGGCGTACTAGCGAACTAGAACACCCACATTTCGCCGAGCTTAGTTCCGTCCCAGATGTGATAGGGGGCGAGCCTATCGCCATATCGGGCACAAATTCCAGACTCCGGGCTGATATGGAAAAATCCAATATCACTTTGCCCGACCCGGGATCGAACCCGAGACCTTAGAACCGTAGTCGTACCGAAATACCACCACGCCACAGAGGCAGTCTTTACTTTATTATTTTCTGTTTGGTGCTATTTATTATATGCACAGATATTTGTTTAGAGAATTATTATATTTTACAAAGTGTATATTTTATATTAACTTTTGCTATTTCCTGGTTTTACCTTTCATAGATTTTGCTGAAATCCGTTTCACGACTGTTCGAAACAGACTTTCAGGCAAAAAATCCGGAAATGACGTTATATAAATACATTACTATACTATACATTACAATATCATTTTGGCATCATCATCAGCCATAGGAAGTCAACTGCTGGAATAAGCCTCCCCCAAAGGTTTACAAATGGACCTGTTGGAACCGGCCTGCATCCACCGATTTCTTGCGACCTTTATCAGATCGTCTTTCCACCTTGGAAATGGCATTTAAATTAAAATAACTGATAGAAAATCCCTTTTCGACCTACTTCTAAAAAGGAGAAGGTCCTCAATGCGGCAGTATGTTTTTTTTTACATTAATGTTACGTGACATATTCGTCAAATGTGGACCGATTTTCAAAATTCTTTTTGTGTTCGATAGAGTTTATTTCAATGATGGTCCCATATTTGATCATGATGGGATTAAGTTGAAAGTCCGTTAGTTTAGTTTTAAACTGGTGATTATTAAATATCTTCCTCGAAGTATCATAATATAAACTTCGTGGTCACGGGTCTGACCACGAAGGCTGCATAGCTTTCGAAACGTCGGGCATAAAAATTAAAACCAAATCGTGATATAATCCGTAAAAATAGTTTAATTTCAATGAATAACATTCACGTTAACCTAAGAAATCATTATCATAATATAGTTTCGTTATGAACAGCAGTATCAAAATATCGGAGGGTTTCAACAAGCTATGTTTAGTCAACGTCGAATAAAATCGATCATCTCTGACCTGTCTTAAGTCTGTAGCTATTTGTAGTGATACTGCTTCTGAAGGGGGATCAAAACTTTTGACTGGATCTATTTCAGATTAGAAAACAATTAACTCGTCTATTATCAACTGATAAAATATTATTAAATAAATATTACATTCAACAGTCAAACGATGATGATTGATGTAGTCACGTCTAGTGCGGTGGCGTACTTAATTGGATACTTGTTGGGTTGGGTGTTTGATTTTATACGCATATTTATATGTAATAGCAAATCAAACAAAAAAGAAAAGACATGGTTGAAAAATGAGGCAGTAATTTATATTTTAAATTCTGGAGTGGGGGCATAGTGGAGATATCTTGCTATCCCTTTCCAACGCATGTACCGTTATGGCGTGACGTGATTATACTCATATTTCTCTTTCCCGCAGTTTTTACACCAAACTTCAAAGGTTTATAACTTTTTATTTTTGAGAATATTTCTATATTTCTTTCTGTTTTATATTTTAGACGACGTCAATTACATATAAAATAAAAAATCTATAGCGCGAACTTCGACTAAGTCTAAGTCAAAGAAACGAACTCAGAGAGCATTAGGAATTTTTAATTCGAACTTTGACTTAGTATAAGTCATTTTTTACAAAAAAATCTTTGCTTAATCTGTCTGTCAGGCTGTTTTTCTCAGCGTTAGTTCGCTAGTTCGCCTCAGTTTATACCTTCGCCTTCTATCTACCTAACGTCAGGTTTAATCAATTTTGGGGAAAAAATGTTAGAAAAACTGCATAGCCCGACCTGGGAATCGAGCCTAGGACTAAGCTCCACAAACGCTGCAATTAATAATATTAATCTCGTTCTTCTCCATTAACCTATCTTTGTCCCTCTTTAATATCGCGACGACGCTATACTATTTTTCAAGTACATTGCAGAAAGGATTTTGCTTAGTCTTTTAGGACCGTCTGCCTACCTGACGTCAATCCTCGTGTCGCCAAATCATTTCAGTATATATGTATACTTATGTATATCTTAGAAGTAGGCCAACATTATTAAATCCAAAAATAGGCATGTTTACATCTTACGTTTCAAATGTCACCGAGCAATATTAAATTCCAAACGAGACTCACGAATATTAAAATATGTTAATGATTGTTAAACTTATTGAAATTGGCAAGAAAAATACAAAGTACACGTTTTAAGAATATCTGTCTAATAATAATGTCAAGTGTCAAGTATATTGATAAGGCAATACATGACGTAGGTAGTTCTACGACACATGATAATAAAAAACATGTGCGTCTAGGGACGCTCGACATAAGTGACAACTTAAACTAATCGAGTTGAACTATTTAATATTGAAATTGTTTAACTTAAGAAAAGCTTATTATAAAAAAGCAACGTGTGGCACTCGGGGACTGCCGCGGTAAAGCTATTGCATAGCATCCAAAATCAATACACCTATATACTTTCTCACAAACAGCTGATTATGTATTCGTCCGATTTCGGAGCAGCTCGTCTCGATTCGTGCAAGCTTCGTAGAGTCGTACCATGAAGTAAATACAAAGAGGAGGTGCCCTGACGCCGAAACTCTAAGCAGGAATGAGTCACCAGATTGTGGGGCGTAGAGGGGGATTACGCATGCGCAGTAACGCCGATACAATCAATGCCACCTAGAGGCGAGTTACTGAACTAAATAGACAAGCATGATATTTCAAAAAAGTCATTCAAAGTTCTGTTATTCATCGATAGATGGCAAAACTAAAAAGTATCACCGCTGTGCCGGTCGGAGTGTTAGGTTATTTTCGTTACGGAATATCTGGATTCGGTCTCCACGCTCAGGCCCGCGATAGAAGCTATGCAATAGCTTAAAGATTATCAAACATTTTCGCTTATATTTTCGCTAAGAATAGCCTGTCACTTTTTTCCTTACGTTACATTGATTAAAAATGAAAGGGACAACCTATGCTTAAAGATAAGCAGCGCTTAAATATTTTTATAAGTAAGGGGCTACGTATATTAATATGATAAGAAGTCAGACAGTGGCACCGTAACGCGTTACGATACGAAGCGGTTTACCTTCCCATAAGTAGTTATCAATTCAAAAAATGAACATTGTCTCTTTACATGTACATTGCTCTTACACGGGTAAGTTATGTGATCCACAGTGTGGATTCCACACGTAGTTTTGATAACAAACGAGTTTCGTGTCGTATCAGGAATTATGAGAGGCTTTTGTATTATTTGCTTTTATATTTCTATTTCTAAAAAACAAAAAACTCAAAATGTTCAGAAGTTAAAAAAAAAATATATTTTTATAAAGTAGCATACAATATATAAAATTTATTTTTAAGTTACATTTTGGGGTCAATTAGCAATCCAGAATAACATTTTATATTAATCGTGACTACATATACCTCTATATATTTATACATATATTATATATTTATAGATAATTTATATTTTAAGATTGCCACTGTCAAAATTTCATATTCAATTATGTAATGGGATACGTAATATAATATTTACTAGATCCACGTTTTCCAAACTGTGGGGAGCGACCCCCAAAAGGAACGTCATTAAAGTACCTACGTATTCTTTAGTAGAGTTAGCCGCGAAGGATTTTTGAAGTCCATTTGTAGGCCGCGGTTATTAAAAAGTTTGAAAAACACTGTACTAAACGATTGAAGACTTACTTAGATGTATGTCTTTCTAGAAGTTCATAGGTACGCGCCACCCGCGGTCATTAGCAGTGGCCCCACAGCTTTAGTATTATTTTATTTTATCATAAAACATGCATGTCGCTGTAACAGGGGCCTGAGCAGGAAAATTTCTGACAACCGTAAATGTATTCGAACTCGATGCGCGTCTATGAAATTTGTATGAAATATTAACCAAACGTCATCAGTGCGCAGCGAACTCGAATATATTTACATTTACATTAGTTTTTCGTGCTCGGGCTACAGGCTCATTACATTAGGACATGTTAATTTCACGGCTTTAATCTTGTTAAACTTTAATACAATCATTGATGACATGAAATGACTGCCTCTGTGGCGTGGTTGTATTTCGGTACGATTACCGTAATGAGGTCTCGGGTTCGATCTCCGGGTCGGGTAAAGTGATATTGGATTTTTCCATATTAGCCCGGAGTTTGGAATATGTGCCCGATATGGCGATAGGCTCGCCGCCTATCACATTTGGAACTGATCTAACCTCGGTGAAATGTGGGTGTTTTAGTTCGCTAGTGCGCCTCTGCCTACGCCTTTGGATACAGGCGTGAGCTTATGTTACGTTTATGTGTGTTATGAAATGATACAGTGCTAATTAAAGGCAGAAGCCAGAAATATATACCTATAATACAGTTTGCAGTTTAGTTCAGTTTGTTCAATAAAGATACGTACAATAAGTACGTTCTGTTCTTAAATCTTATAAAAATCTAAAATCTTATAAACACAAATCTAAAATCCTATATAATTAAAATATACCACTTCAAAATATATCTGATCTTGACCATATTTATATGAATCTACCTTTGGAACAAGTACTATTGAACGCAATTTTGAAAATTGGTCCATATTCACCGGAGCTATAAGTAGCATAAAACACAAGCATCCGCGAACCTCCTCCAATTGAAGTTGGTTGAAAAATGGTTATTAAAATTGTTTGTGTACTTTCTGAACAGGTATAAAAAATTAAAAAGTTTTAAAAGCTTTTATTACAAATACATATGAATCTTTTTACTTTTCTTTTATCAATTTGGAAAGGGTCTGATCCACAAGTTTAATCTTTCACCCTTACCACATCTAGTGAACTACATCCCAACCGCCGAACTTTCTTGCGTACTATCGTTCAGACTTCAGTTTAACCGGTGTTACCGTGGTGAGCAGTCGCTCTAGACTCCATACTCTCGCTTCACGAGTCACCAACTTCGAGCCGAGCCGATCCTGGTACGCTCTTTTATTATTTTGTGTATAGTGGTAATTACATTTGTGTACGAAAGTGAGTTTTTCCGATTCGATATAATTGAGCAATTATCGTGAAATTACTGTATGGTTTGTGTATTTCCGTATTGTATCTTGTTTAATGATTGGTTGTTTGTGACATTACGTATCCCCTTGAGTTTTGGGTAATTGGTGTTGATGGTTGCAATTGAATTCGTTATTTTTTTAAGTTACATTAGGTACTTCAAATACGTTTTGGAATTATTTTTGGTTTGTATAAAATCGTTCACATTAAATTAGTATCAGATATTTTGCAGTATTATGTTATATTCAGTGTCGAGTACAATAATCAAACGCAACGAATAATTTACTCGCCCATGGAATCAGCCGGGCCAAATATCCCGTTTTATGTAGCAATTCAATAGTAATATTACGTTAAGAGGTTGTTCCTTCACCTTCAAGATCCTGCGGGTGCCGTTTCGCGAGAGCTTCATTCTTTATTTACGAGCCGAGATTCGGTCTGATCCAAACATCTTCTTTACAATTTGTTATTACATTTATATTATCTACGATTACTTTATTAAGCTACATTTTTCTGATAAAGTCGAAGTGAGTTAAATACGTGATATTAGATTTTTCTATTCGGTAAATCCGGAGTCAGGAATTTGTGCGCGATATGGCGATATGGATCTGGAAATCTTTGGGGGAGGCCTTTGTTCAGCAGTGGACGTCCTATGGCTGAGGATGATGATGATGATGGCGATAGGCTCGGCTCGTATTTTTTATCGAACTGTAAATATACTCTGTGTTATTTTCAACCATCATAGATAGATAGTCGGTTTTCTATTATATTTTATACATAGTCTGTGCAATAATATCAAAAGTAAAGAAAGAAAGAAAGAAAAAATTATTGGTTTACAAGTTGGGTGGTTATCTTAGCTGTGAACAATTTAATATATATCGCAAGAGATAAGTAGAGTTAAAATGGTTTATACGTATTAGTTGTATTGCATGTAAAATCAACTCCCTATGTATGTATTTCTGAATTTTGTTGTTATGAAATAATTACGCCCATGGAAGAACCGATCTTAATGAAATTTGGCACCAAGTGCATCATAATTAGAATTTATTTAAGGTAATTCGGGTCTGTTGTGAGACCGACAGTATCTCGTGGATTTGATACTCTTATAGTTTGGTGTCAGGACTATGTGTGTGATCATGTATAAAAAATAAAGCATTTACTCATATAAATAAGTATATATACTTGAATTAAATCTTCAGCGTTACTCAATGACATGTACAAAAGCATCTTAGACTACTAAAGGGTATTTAGTAAAGATACCTACTGTGATTTGAAATAAACACAAACTGGCGAGAGACGAACTTCATATCAAACTCTTTCACCGGTTTTATTTTCTACACCACACGTTCTACCAGGGAACCTTTGTATCTCTTCACGGAGAAGCACGAAATAGGAAAAATACCACTAAAGGGACCGTATCAAAAAATATCGCCACCTATTTGCCCGCACAGATAAATTCAGTTAAGAGGCGGGTTAGCCTATTCAGATGCACAGGCCTCTCCTAATTCCCTGAGCCGTGTCCTCTGTTTTACGACTGACTATCCACTGTCCTGTTTATGACAACCGTTGGCCTCTCCCTTTTCAATATCCTAAATTATTTACCATTCCTTTCAACCAAACTTCCAACTTTCTCTATGTAGTTGTTTGCTTTGTGTACTTCGTAATATATTATGTATAGATTGTTTACAGTAACATTTTTTACTATGTCGTACCACGAGAGTAAAGGGCCTTAGCTTGGGTAAGTTTCAAATATGTATTTCAATTTGCACTACTTAAAAAAAATAGGTTTTTAATTTTTCTGTGTTTCCGACCGACATTAAAAAAAGGGAGATTCTCAATTCGTCGGTTTTTTTTAATGTATGTTACGCGTTATCTCCGCTAAAAGTGGACCGATTTTCAAAATTCTTTTTGTGTCCGATAGAGCTTATTTCAAGGGTGGTCCCATATAAATTTGATCACGATCGGTAAATTGAAAGTTGGTCAGTTAAGTTTTTAAACTTGTGATTATTTTTCTGTGTTTCCGACCGACTTTAAAAAAGGAGGTTCTTAATTCGTCTGTATTTTTTATGTATGTTACGCGATATCTCCGCCAAATGTCGACAGATTTTCAAGATTCTTTTGTGTTCGATAGATTTTTTTCTAGTCGTGGTCCGATATAAATTTGGTTACGATCGGATTAGAATTCGGTCTGTTAAGTTTTTATCTTTTGATTATTTTCGATGATATCTTCGGCAAAGGTAGCCCAATTTTTAATATACTTTGTTCGATACAGCTTACACCAGGAATGATCTCATGTAAATGTCAAGATCATAAGTTGTGTCAAAACCTTCTTAAAAATATTATTTCTGAAATAAAACTATTTTTACGAATACTATCACGATTAGATATTATTATTATTGATTATCAGTCTGACCCATGACAACGAAGACTGCAAAGCCTTCGAAACGTCGGGAATAAAAATTAAAACCTAATCGTGATAGAATTCGTAAAAATAGTTTTATTTCAATGTATAATATTCGCGTAAACTTTAGAAATCAATATTATTTCTACTCACCCTTTTTAGGATTTAGTTCGTGTAAATACAACATAACATAACATAAGCTCACGCCTGTATCCTCGAAGGAGTACGCAGAGGCGCACTAGCGAACTAGAACACCCACATTTGGCCAAACTTAGTTCGGTCCCAGATGTTATAGGGGGCGAGCTTATCGCCATATCGGGCACAAATTCCAGATTCCGGGTTGCTGTGAAAAAATCCAATATCACATTTTTTTCTTTTTTTTATGGAATGGCGTAGCAAACGAGCAGAAGGGCCACTTGATGGTAAGCGGTCACCTTCGCCCATGAACATCCACGATACCAG
This sequence comes from Clanis bilineata, assembly GCA_036417725.1. NCBI lineage: Eukaryota > Metazoa > Arthropoda > Insecta > Lepidoptera > Sphingidae > Clanis > Clanis bilineata. The sequence continues at coordinate 13,566,997 of CM071154.1, read as the reverse complement.
AGGAATCGTCGATGCGTTGCCGGCCTTTAAGGAATCTATTTGCATATCATATTGCCCAACCCGGTGATCGAACCCGAGGCCTCAGACAAAAGTCGTACCGAAATACAACCACGCCACCGAGGCTTTCAAAGTCAGTGTAAGTACAAATACCATTATAGTTCGAAAAACCTGTAAGAAGTTTGAAATACCGTCAAGTCCTTAAGGATTACTTCCACTACCCACGTCTATTGATATGTTAATATGACAAGAGATGGAGGGCCAACCGAGAATTGAACTTACACCGTTGAAAATTTAATGTTTGCCAACTTTTATTTGGGACAAACTATTTAACTGAGGCGGCGAAGTGTTCCCGAAGAGAGTTTGAAGAAATCGGGTTCGATATCTGTAATGGAGTATTTACATACAAACAAAAGATGTGAATGGAAAAATTCAGACAAAAATATCACTTTTGTCGAAGACTGCCTCGGTGGCGTGGTTGGCGTTTACGACTACGAGGTATTGGGTTCGATCCCCGGGTCGGGCAAAGAGATATTGGATTTTTCCATATCAGCCTGGAATCTGGAATTTGTGCTCGATATGGCGATAGGCTCGCCCCCTATCTATTTTATTTTTTATCGCGGGAAAAGAGTTTAACGCTGCCGCTAAGCCGCGCCGGGACACGTGACGGTTATGTCAGAGCATATATTATGTATCGTCGATGTGTCAGAGACATCGGTCTTACGGCCCAGCGTCATAATGCCGGGAGACATGGAAAACATCCGGGCGACACTGGACCGAGTGCCTAAGGCCGCGGTCTCGAACTCAGCGGGCGCAGTGCGTCGGCGGCAGCGGTGCGGCGCGACCACTGGTCTAGCAATAAGTTGCCGCGCTGCTCCCTGCGCCGCTGCCGCCGCCGCTGAGTTCGTGTCCGCAGCCTAAGACTATGTACACTTTACACCGTAATACCGACTAAAAACCTCGCGGTGACCTCTCGTCGGATCTTCTTTCTTACCATCTTACTGTAATATGGGATCGCCGCAACTCACTTAGGATTAGCTAAGATAACGCCCGAATGGTCAAACGTTACTCAAATTTAACGGCTTCTTACATGGATTTTCGCCATTTTTGACAGATAAGGCGGCCTTAAGCGACAGAAGGCGACCTACGTGTATGAGCATTCGGCGGTAAGTCCCACAAAACGTTGTCAGATGACGCTTTTATTTGTCGCATGTTGTAATTATCGGAAGTCTACCTTAAAGACATCATTCATAATACCAATTAAGTAACTCATTAACATAGCTTATCATACACCAAAGACCTGAAACACGTAACGTCCAAAAAGGCTGAAAATTGTGTCAAAAAAACACAAATAATTAGGTGGAAGTTATGCAAAGTATGTAGTAAATTAGGCAAAAATATTACCAAAACAGCGGTGGGCTGCGATATTAACTAATTGGGGTGCCTGAACTTCGCTAAGTTGACTGCTTTTTGTGTTGGACAGTGTTGCTTTTATTTATAGCGGTTTGTGTTATTATACTGGTTACTTTATGACACTGGTTTACACTAATAAACTTTTAAAACTAATTTATATATATTATGCTGATTAAAGTTATCATTATTTAAAATCTAAATTTAATATTTAATAAAATACAAATAACTTGCGCTTATACCCGAAGATGTATGGAATTTTTATACACAGCTTTTGCTAAAGTTTTTATTTTTTATCCATGATTTCATTCTACCATAGAGGTTGACGTCAGCTAGGCAGCCGGTCGTAAAAACTAAGCCAAATCCTTTCTGCAACAAGCTTGAAAAAGTGTGTTGCGCCGACCCCACATTAAGGTGGATAAGGGCAGATAGAAAGAAAGAATCCATGATTTCATTATATCAAAGAGAAATTAAACAAATATAATTAAAACTAACAAGACAAAATTAGTAAACCCAAAGTTATACAACTTTATTTCCTGTGTCATAATACTTGCACTGCCTCGGTGGCGTGGTGGTATTTCGGTACGACTACCGTCCTGAGGTCTCGGGTTCGATCCCCGGGTCGGGCAGTAATATTGGATTTTTCTATATCTCTCCCGGAGTCTGGAATTTGTGCCCGATATGGCGATAGGCTCACCCCCTATCACATCTGGGACGGATCTAAGCTCGGCGAAATGTGGGTTTCTAGTTCGCTAGTGCATCTCTGCCTACCCCTTCGGGGATACAGACGTGAGCTTATGTTATGTTATAATACTTGCATTTATGTTGTAAACTTGTGAGAACAGTAGCCCGAGCACGAAAACTAATGTAAATGTAAATGTATTCGAGTTCGCTGCGCACTGATGACGTTTGGTTAATATTTCATACAAATTTCATAGACGCGCATCGAGTTCAAATACATTTACGGTTGTCAGAAATTTTCCTGCTCAGGCCGCTGAGATGCATCAATTAAGAAGTGTAACTTATTTTTTTTAATTTATTGAGGATACTTGTTAGAAATGAAAACGTTTAAGGAGGTATATTAGCATGTTCTGTGCCACATCGTACCAGGCGTAAAGTTTGGGCGATAGCCGAAAAACCACGAGCTTGATGTATTACAGAAAGACATGAGAGATTGCTTTAACTATGATAATGCATAAGGCTGATATCTGGTAGCCACGTCAATAATCACAGTTTTAAAAACTCAACGAACTGACTTCAAAACTTATCTAACAATGATCAAAATTATTGATGAAGGAGCATAAATAAGCCGGCATGATTCTGACGACCATTGATAAATCCTATTGTTGTTATTGGTCGCTAGTTTTTTTGGACTGCACTACTCTTACCATCAGGTGAAGTGTAGTCACTTTGCCGTGCCCGGATAAAAAAAAATAGTACCACCCTTGAAATAAGCTCTATCGAACACAAAAATAATCTTAATAATCACAAGATCCTTTTTTCCCTCCCCTTCCATTTCCTCCATTTAGGTTGGCAACGCACCCATGATTCTTTTTGTATCTTGGGTGTCTATGGGCGGTGGAGATCACTTACCATCATGTGACCCATCTGCTCGTTTGACAGTCTCTGATGTAAAAAAAGTTTAAAAACTTAACAGACCGAATCTTGAAATCTTGAAAATCGGTCCACATTTGGCGGAGATATCGCGAAACATACATAATAAACAGAACGACTTCAAATCCGATCGTGACTAAATTTATATGGGACCACCCTTGAAATAAGCTCTTTCGAATACAAAAAGAATTTGAAAATCGGTCCACACTTCCACATTTGGCGAAGATATCGCGTAACATACATAAAAAATACAGACGAATTAAGGACCTTCGCCTTTTTGGAAGTCAGTCGAAAAGTAAAATATACTGAGAAAAATTTATATTAAAATTCGGATATAGCATCGAAAATTCAGTGCTAACTACCCCGAGCCCTTAAACTAACCAAATAAATGTATGTAATTATTTTCCGTCCAAACTTTCTTTAATAAATGTACACCACCCCAAAACAAACCTATTAAAAATGTTTATTTATTAAAACCGATAGGGGCTAATTATTATTTTAAATCGCAGTCGCTGTTTATCTACAAGTTTATGTTGATATTTAAATAATTATAAACATAAACAAAATTTCGGGCATTCGTGACGGGTACAGTTGTTCACAAAAATGGTTGCACGTCACGAAACAAAGTGAAAACCGTGCGTTGACCTCACTTTGGGCAAAGCGAATGAGTAAGTGGAGTTGGGAATATGAATGTGTGGTTTACATGAGGTTTCGTTTCATGTTTTTTGGTGGACTTTGTGGCGAGTTTTTCTGTAGCATGGGACCAAACGTAATTGAGTTTATGGAATTTATGAAGACGCCGGAACTCTGAGCCGCAACGTTCATAGTACATGCGTACTCTACCGTTCTATGACTAAAATACCGATACTTGAATAAACTCAATTGACTGCCTCCGTGGCGTGGTGGTATTTCGGTACGACTACGGTTCTGAGGTCTCGGGTTCGATCCCCGGGTCGGGCAAAGTGATATTGGAATTTTCCATATCAGCCCGGAGTCTGGAATTTGTGCCCGATATGGCGATAGGCTCGCCCCCTATCACATCTGGGACGGAACTAAGCTCGGCGAAATGTGGGTGTACTAGTTAGCTAGTGCGCCTCTGCCTACCCCTTCGGGGATACAGGCGTGAGCTTATGTTATGTTATGATTAAACTCAATTTCGATATGTCGCTAAAAACCGGCCAAGTGCGAGTCGGAGTAGTGCACCGAGGGTTCCGTACACACGTGTAGGTATATAATGAATTTCGCAATTTTTCATTTATCTGTGCTATAAGACGTTACTTCGTACCAAATTTCAAGATTCTGAGTTCACGGGAAGTAGGTATCCTGTAGATTTTAATTCCCTTGCGAGTGTCGAAAATTTGCGGCATAAATGGCTGTATGTTTTGATTGCGTTGGCTTAGAAGATTTTTTTCACAGCTCCAAGGGACAGTAGACCTGAGTATTTGATATGAATTTCATTGAGAAAAAGGGTCGTGACTGACAGACGGACAACAAAGTCATCCTATCAGGGTTCTGTTTTTCCTTTTGAGGTACGGAACCCTAAAAACAATGAATAGTTTGTGATTCAGAACGCAGAAAAATAAGTTGGTACTTTGATGTGTTCTGAATTACGGTAACGGTACGGTTCCGAGGTACGGTATTCCCTATAGCTTTGCCCACGTGAAACTGTACACTGCACTAAATCTTGGTCAGGATCACCATCTACTTTAGATGAACGCATAATATCGATCTATTTTTTATTTTTATTTTTTTTTTACTATTGTAATTTGGTCTGCGTAGTCATGCTCGCTTAAAAGTCTGTGCTTGTGGCGGCGTCGTGTGCCGACTGCCGGGTCGGTCATTTCCCTGCAACATGGTTGAGGAGGCCGATGGCTGGCACATGCGTCATACCCGTGAACGGGTGCTACTTGTGTGGACTGGTCTGCTCTGACTTTATTACATTCATTAAATTTATCCATCCGTTTAGTTTGGCGATTATTCGCCGTGCCTGTGGGAGTCGCTCAGCAATCGAAATTGTACGTTTTATTGTTTTTATTTTACATGGAGGTTACCTTGTTGTAGATTGGCTGCTCTAATTTAATGTAAATTATTTAAATTTTTTGTTTTCTTATTTTGGTTGTGTATTAATATCTGACTGTAAACTGGTTATTATTCTCAAAAAGAGCAACGTCAGAGTTTCTTGCCCGTTCTTCTCTGACGAACCAGCTTTCCGAATTGGCGGTAGAGTAAACATTTTAGACGGAATCTAAACAATGTGTGTCATTTTATGGATTCAATAAACGATTTGATTTCATTTGATTTGACATGAGCAAGTTCATATCCGACTCGCACTTGACCGATCCGCGCTTGTGTCGTACCAGTGTACATAATGGCGGGTACACACCGGCCGATGAAGGCGAACGAATATATACCTGCTGCGTTCAAACAAACAAACGTTCACCGTTGTGGGAATGAAACAGGCATAATTCGTTCGCCTTCGTTCGGTATGTACGCGCCATAACACGCCTACGCCACCACTCCTTGTTAGTAAAAAAGCACTTGCAGGAATCGTGTTATAATTTACATATGTCGCCTATATAAAACCGTATAAAATCAAAACATAGTACCATTATGTCCCTACACGAGACATGGGCTTATAAAGCGACCCGATGTGTAATTATAACTGAATATTCATGGAGCGGACCATGTCGCATGTCGCCTGTCAACCGGAATATTTTAATTATTGATAACGGTAATTACCATACAGCGATTTATGTGTTAGGACCATGGGCCTATACGGCTATGAACGCGGCAGCTGGCATTACTTTTTGAGTGGTAAATTTCTGAATACCAGCGAATATTAATCGTCTGAACTGCCTCGGTGGCGTGGTGGTATTTCGGTACGACTACGGTTCTGAGGTCTCAGGTTCGATCCCCGGGTCGGGCAAAGTGATATTGGATTTTTCCATATCAGCCCGGAATCTGGAATATGTGCCCGATATGGCGATAGGCCCGCCCCCTATCACATCTGGGACGGAACTAAGCTCGGCGAAATGTGGGTGTTCTAGTTCGCTAGTGCGCCTCTGCCTACACCTTCGGGGATACAGGCGTGAGAGAAATCAAAATAGGAGAAGGTCCTCAATTCGTTTCGTCTCATTTCAGTGGTAGAGCCACGCTGTAGACAGTTACGTTTACAGCTCGAATGGGCCGGCTCGACCGGTTTGATACCACTGTCTCACAGAAAACCGACGTAAAGTGGCAGTTCGCGTTTCGTTCGGTGAGTGAGATTTCCGGTGGCCCATTTCCCCCTCCCTTCCCAATCCCTATTTTCCTCCTTTTAGGTTGGCAACGTACCCATGATTCTTTTGTGTTTTGGGTGTCTATGGGTAGTGGAGATCACTTACCATCAGGTGACCCATCTGCTAGTTTGCCAGTCTAAAAAAAAAACACTCGAAATCAATCAAATTTGTAGGTCACAGAAAAAATGTACTCAGTGCGAGAATCGAACCCGCCGCCTCTCGCTTTACAGCCGGCTACACGCCCCAAGGCCATGGAGCCTGCAGTGAGCTCGATAGGACCATGTAATCGTCATCATCCACAGTATGCATAATTAATATACTGCCTCGGTGGCGTGGTGGTATTTCGGTACGACTACGGTTCTGAGGTCTCGGGTTCGATCCCCGGGTCGGGCAAAGTGACATTGGATTTTTCCATATCAGCCCGGAGTCTGGAATTTGTGCCCAATATGGCGATAGGCTCGCCCCCTATCACATCTGGGACGAAACTAAGCTCGGCGAAATGTGGGTGTTCTAGTTCGCTATTGCACCTCTGCCTACCCCTTCGGGGATACAGGCGTGAGCTTATGTTATGTTATGTTATGTAATTGATATATGTTTCTACGTCTTATACCAGCAGCCCGAGCAGGAAAATTTCTGACAACCGTAAATGTATTCGTGCTCGATGCGCGTCTATGAAATTTGTATGAAATGTTAATCAAATGTCATCAGTGCGCAGCGAGTTTACATTTACATTCGTTTTTCGTGCTCGGGCTACTGTACGCCACCACACTTGTGTCAGTAAATGATTCTTTCTTTCTTTCGTTCTTTCTAATCGAATGTAATTCATGATCTTCGAATATTACGAGTAACGTTACAGCTTACACAAATGATATGTACTCAAATAAACTGTCATAATGTTGATGTATGAGGGTCTTACTTTACTTCCATTCAAACACATGTATGTTTCGAAATTACTTATTCATGAGTATAATAGTTCACAAGTGCTCTTGCATTAATACGTAATGTGGGACGAAATTTGATTTCAACGGACGATACTATGAGCCAGTATTTAGGCAATCACGTATCAATTTAACAAACGAAACAAACTGCCTCGGTGGCGTGGCAAAGTGATATTGGATTTTTCCATATCATCCATTTCCATCCATTCCATTTTCCATATCGTGATTATAGATTAATAATCTGAAATCACAAGTTAAATATTCTTCTCAATCACAATCTGTAATATTACTGTCCCACTGCTGGGCACGGGCCTCCTGTACTAATGAGAGGGGTTAGGCCTTAGTCTACCACGCTGGACTAATGCGGGTTGGTAGACTTCACATACCTTCGAAATTCTGGTGGAGTAATTCTCGGTTATGCAAGTTTCCTCACGATGTTTTCCTTCACCGTTAATGCAAGCGATAATTCACAAAGAAAATACACTTAAAGTCAAATTCAAATAAGTATTTGTATAAAATCAATATTCGTAGTTAATAAAATAAATATCAAAGCGCAATACAATTGTTCTATATAAGGTACTGTACAAATATTTGCAAGAAGCAACCGCCAAGACAGCCGTATCCCACGAATTCAAGGTTTTTGTGAATTCCACAAGGCCTCTAATAATGTTGTTTTGTATTGTTAGGCTATAAAATAACCGCTTATCTGAGTTACGGCCTTGGCTCACCGTGATATAGAACAAGCACGATATATACAACTAGCTTTTACTCGCTGCTTCGCGTGGAGTTGTCGAAATATCTAAGCCAAATCCTTTCTGAAAGTAAAACCCAGGGTTATAGACTTAATAATCACAAGTTTAAAAACTTAACGGACCGACTTCAAATCCGATCGTGACCAAATTTATATGGGACCAGCCTTGAAATAAGCTCTATCGAACACAAAAAGGATTTTTAAAATCGGTCCACATTTGGCGGAGATATTGATATATATACATATCGCGTAACATACATAAAAAAAAAAAATACGAACGAATTGAGGACCTTCTCCTTTTTGGAAGTCGGTCGAAAATCTACTTCAAAATTTATCCGATCTTGACCACTTCGCATAAATTGATCTTTGAAGTAGGCTCCATCAAGCACAAAAATAATCTGTCCACATTTGCCGGAGATATGGGGTAACATACACGATGAATTCAGAACATCCACTTTTTTAAGTCAGTTGAAAAAAGTGCTGAAAGCGGTGAAAAGAAAGCTTTTTGTGCAGTATTAATTTACAGCCTCGATTTTTTCTTCCTGTTCGGAGTGTGAAGAAGCATAAATAGGCAAGATTCTGGTGACTGGTGACCGACAAACCCATTGTTTCGTTGGTTGCTGTTTTTTTTGGACTGCACTGCGCTTACCATTAGGTTTAGTTCTTTATCGTGCTTGGATTAAAAATGCAAATCAACCTAACAGTTGGGTACTTCACTATGCTTGATTTCATACATACATATTATATTTATATGTAAAATAAAAAAAAAAACTTTTCTGTAAAAACTGCATCGATTTTTTTTTTTAAATGAGGCAGTAATTCATATTTTAAATTCTGGAGTGGGGGCATATTGGAGATATCTTGATATCCCTTTCCAACGTACCGTTATGGCGTGACGTGATTATACTGTTACTTCTCTTTCCCGCAATTTGAAGGTTACACCATAGTTCAAAGGCTTATAACTTTTTTATTTTTGAGAATATTTCAATATTTCTTTCTGTTCTATATTTTAGATGACGTAAATTTCATATCGAATTATTAAAAAAAATTGATATTTCTTTTATGGGTCTCTTCTAACCACTGTTCTACTCTAATATCATGTTCTCGATTCTAAAAACGGAACAGCGGTCGAAAATTCGTATAATGACGTAACATCAAAAATGTAGTTAATATTCATTGCTATTAGAATTCCCGAAACGCAAACGAGTGGCGACGCGCGCCCCAAAGTATCAATTTCGCAGGTTAGGCATCGCGCTTGCCAAACTTAAGGACATTATCGTAAAGTTTTATTGGGCCTCGTTAGGTCCTATTTAACACCAACTGAGTTCCAATCGTAATTTTTATTTTCGACCGACTTTCAAAAAGGAGGAGGTCCTCAATTCGTCTGTATTTTTTTAATGTGTTACGCGATATCTCCGCCAAATTTGGACTGATTTTCAAAATTCTTTTTGTGTTCGATTGAGCTTATTTCAAGGGTGGTACAATAAATTTGGTCACGATCGGATTTGAAGTTGGTCTGTTAAGTTTTTAAACTTCTGATTATTGTTAGTGGTTGTTCTGATGTCTACTTGGTGAAGCGGCAGCGTATGCAGATTTGAAGGGGAGGTTCCGGGTTCAAATTCCAAAGTATTTTTGACACAAGATGTCCTGGACTGGGTTTGAGGTTAGGCGAGCGGCTGGTGGACGCACCGAGACGTCCAAAGACATTCAACAGTACATAGAATAGACACCAGCACGAAACTTGTAATCCAAAAGTTGTGACCTCGTGGTCATAAGTCACTCAGTCGTATTTAAAACATACGCGCGGAAAGGTCGTGCCAGCGTAATAATGTTTACACAATAAAAAAATTTTACGTGATTCTAGAACCTTCATAGAATATTTTAAGGTGTAAATTGTAATACGCGCCCTCAAATTGTAAATGGTAGATGGCGTTACTATCGTTTGAGATTTTTTTTTGTATGGAAACTGGCTTGACAGCCCCTCTCAACCTATAAATATTTGTTTCGTGTTTGAGTGTTGTGAAACATCCTGACACCCACAAAACAAGTCTCGTAAGTCGTATCTCATTGTGTAGTCAAGAATGATTATGATTGTTGGGTGGTTATTTATTTATCATCAGTTGTATTGGCATATTAGTAATCCCCAAAGAGGAGTTGACGTCAGACAAACAGCTGGTCGTAAAAACTAACCAAATCCTTTCTGGGACATGCTTAAAATTATAGCGTCAACCCCACATTGATATAGCATAAGGGCGGGTAGAAAGAAAAAGTATCGAAATGGTTTGAACACGACATATTACTCTTCCGTGCTTACTTTCTGCCTGGCGTTTCCCGGCCTTATGCCAGGATCCGCCTTCCTATTTAAACGCTTCCACTTCGCCTGCGGGCTTAGCCAAGTGGTATATGCGCTAGTCGAATAGAATAGTCGAATAGAAGAAATATATGGGAATGAGATACGCGTACCCCCACCGACACTATTCTTGCATGGAAGGGTAATCTGGTGGACGATCCCAAAACGCTGGCTTGACGTTTTGGAAGATGATATGAGAGCCAATGGTCTCACTGTGGGGGATTGTCAAGATAGGAATGAGATAAGAGTACGCTATATATACCGTACTCGTACGTCATTCCCATACATTTACTATTCTATTCGAATAGCTTATAAGCCACTTGGCTAACGCCACTGCGAGCTTAGCCAAGTGGCTTCTGCTCTAGTCGAATAGAATAGTAAATGTATGGGAATGACGTACGAGTACGGTATATATAGCGTACTCTTATCTTATTTCCATACATTGACTATTATATTCGACTAGCGAATAAGCCACTTAGCTAAGTTCGCTGGTCTTGACCATCTCCCACAGTGAGACCATTGGCTCTCACCTCCAAAACGTCAAGCCAGTGTTTTGGGACCGTCCACCAGATTACCCTTCCATGCAAGAATAGTGTCGGTAGGCGTGCCCCGTGATTAATATCTGCTCATTTAGAAAAAGTATGAGCACAGAGCGCAGCGCACCACGCGTCAGTTGTCGGAACAATTATCCGAATACATTATAATAAAGTAGGATAAAGGGCCGTTTGTCACGCACATAACACACGTGGCTGTCGAGGACAAAGAAAACAGTATGGTGACCTATGCAGTAGGCTTTATTTTTTAAAATTTGTAATAAATGATTTATAAAAATACATACGTATGCTCACGGTTGTACTTCAAAGATGTAGGTAGTGGCAAAAAGCGAATTAGATAGGGAGTGAGCCTATCCCCCTATCGGGTACAAATTCCACTAGATGATAATTAATTTAAGATTATAGGCATCTCGTTGGTCTAGTGTATCTTGGGAGGTCATGGGTTGGATTCCCAGGTCGGGCAAAGCTAATTTTTTAATTTAATTTGTCCGGGACTGGATTCCACTAAGGGGGTTGACGTCAGGCAGGCAGCTTTTCGAAAAAACTTAGCCAAATGCTTTCTGTAATGTGCTTGAAAAAGTGTGTTGTGCCGACCCCACATTAAGGGGTAAGGGCAAATAGAAAGTAAGAAAGGCACACGCACACTTACAACAACGTTTTTAAAATCAATGATCTGCCAAATAAAGTTAATTTGAACATCGTTTCAGAAACCGGGATTGTTCCATTCAATTTAGATATTGATAAAATTGTATTTACATTCACTTAGTTTTTATAAAAAGATTCGCTCAAAAATATTATCTAATTTTAATATTTAAAGTTAATAAAAAAATGTTGATACTGAAAATCATTTGAGTGCTTTCAGAACTACTTAGAGTAACTACTGTAAAAAGTAAATCTCGTAAGAAAATAATTTACTCGCAATGGTAACATAGCGGAGTAGCAATGAAACTGGGTGGGAGTTTAATTGCTTCAGACAATTAACGAGTAAAGTAATAGCAAAGAGTTAAAGATTTTTCTCAATATATATCTCAGAAACTTTAAGATGTATTTATCTATTAACATTAGTTACATTTTTCTAATATAAAATTTTCTAACATCATTTACACAGACTGGACTGTGATTGAAGCAGGTAGGCGGTCTTTAAAACTAAGGCGAAACCTTACATATTTCAAAAAGTGTGTTGCGACGACCCTATATTGAATGGGATTGAAAATAATTTTTCGTAATTTTTAAACAAGTTCCTAAAATACGGACAAGGTCTTTGGGTAATTTGTAAGGCTTTCGTCCCCTTTCTTTGCGAAATAAACTAAAAGAACTGAGGCTGTATTAATAAAACTCTGCATTTTAAACAAAACAGGCGTCAGCTTATGAATTAAATTGTAGCTAAATGCAAGAATTCTCAAATTGCGTGACAAAATAGGCCCGTTTACCCTACTGTTGTTCGTGATATGCAGTACCATTACACAGCCCATGCGCTGTAATATATCATTCACACGTTATTATGAGGTTATTTTTAGGGTAAACGCACCTTTTCCAGTCCGTGTTATGTACAGTGTACGTTTTATTTGTCGATTTATGTTTATGTTTCGCCATTGTTACGTTCCGTTATCCACAGAATGGCTTTATTAAATGTCTCCTTTGGGATGTCGGCTGTGTAATAGTAAAATGAAACAGATTTGAACTGATCTGCTTAAGGTTATATTCATATTTGGGAATGTAGCGTGTTTTATTTACCTGAAAATATTTACATTTATTGTTTTTAACTTATTTGGGATTTACGTTTTAACAATTTATAGCAAAAATAAAAACAACTTACAAAAATAAAGAGAATCTCCCATTTTTTTAAGTATTTGAAAATAGCCATCAATAGTCGAAATGGTCTTTTTGCAATATACATATATGATTCCTTTTCGACCGACTTCCACAAAAGGAGGAGGTCCTCAATTCGTCTGTATTTTTTTTATGTATGTTACTCGATATCTCCGCCAAATGAGGACCGATTATCAAAATTCTTTTTGTGTTCGATAGAGCTTATTTCAAGGGTGGTCCCATGTACATTTGGTCACGGTCGGTATATTGGAAGTCGGTCAGTTAAGTTTTTAAACTTGTGATTATTGAACCTTTTGATCAATCGCCTCTATTTGTTGGGAAGAATATTCCTTTCTTTCTACCTGCCCTTATCCCACCTTAATGTGGGGTCGGCGCAACACACTTTTTTAAGCATGTTGCAGAGAGGATTTGGCTTAGTTTTTACGACCGGCCGCCTGCCTGACGTCAGCCCCCTATGAGGGATCCAGTCCCGAGCAAATTAAATTAGAAAAATTGCTTTGCCCGACCTGGGAATCGAACCCAGGACCTCACCAAGGAGGCGACTGGGACTGGGAAGAATATTCTATTCTAAATTTCACAACCACGGACGTAAAAAAAAATGGACGGACTAGGAACATTTAAAGTGAAGCAAGGTTTTTGGCCTCATTCGATCTATCAACACCTATCTTATTTTGTCTAAGATCAACACGTAATGGCGGCGACTGAACGTGTTATGAGTGGTAATGTGTGCGTAGGGCACCTTTGTACAAACGCGATTGTGTGCGTGGCTTCTCTGTGGCGTCCGGTTAAATATAGGAGAGATGGTGTCCTTTTTTATACGTCCGCGGTCACAACACACTTTTTCTTGTGACCTAGGAATCGAACCCAGAACCTCCCAGTTCACAGCTCATAATGCTGCCACTTAACAAGGAGGCGACTAAAACTATTCAATACTTTGATAATAATAAATCAAGTTCATACCTCTATAATCGTAGACAACACAATATTTCTTCGTGTCTATATTTTATTGCGAACGATGGAAGCCGTTTACGAACTATTGCTTTATTATATTTGACTGTTGCTAATAAATTCACAAGAAATGTAATATGTTTATATATTACATTTCTTGTGAAACCAGTCTCCTACAATATACCTCTATACTTACTTGAATTATGTATACGTACTAAACTGTTTTGTTGTTATATTGTAGTGAGAAAATAAACAAACTATTATTATTATTATTATTATATATCGAGGCAGTATTGGCAACAAATTGTGTGTTTCGTGCCAATAACCTTTCAGGGCACCTGTTTTCAAAAAGCTGTTAAATTAGATGTTAGTTTATGATATAACCCTTTACGTCATAGTAGAAATTATCAAATGAGTTGGTCACTTGATAGTAAGTGATCTCCATCGCCCATAGACACCCAAGACAAGAAAATTATGGGTGCGTTGCCAACCTTAAAGGAGAGAAATAGGGATTGGGAAAGGAAGGGGGGAATTGGTCCACAGGAAATCTCACTCACCGAACAAAACGCGACAGCGAGCTGTCACTTTACGTAGATTTTCTGTGAGACGGTGGTATCACACTGGTCGAGCCAGCCCATTCGTGCTGTAGACATGGCTGTCTACAGCGTGGCTCTACCACTATAAACTACTGTACTTACCTATAAATTAGAAGCATACATAAAACGTTATATATATTAAGAATCTATTGTAACAAAGAGGAGTATGACTTATAGTTGGTAAGGCCAAATAAAATAAAATAAATAAAATAAAAAAATAAAGAACATCTATTTTAAAGAACATAACCCTTCTTCTGAGTCAGTCGGGTAAATATTAAAGTAATGAGGATCATATATCAACCGTCACATAAACAAGGGTTAGAGTGCAATACAAAGTTTTAATACTCATAACACATGAATTACTAGTCACCAAAGGAATATTTATTTTCTGTCATGGTGTACAAATGCATGGCAAATTAGTATCGCGTGACGCATATACCGTAAAATACAAGTATTTGTCAAGCCACGACATGTAATAAGGGCTTGTTAGACAGACAGCGACGTGGAGTTGCCTCAAAGATCCTTTTCACTTCATTTTATTATATTAGCACAGAATAGCTGTGCCTGCGGAGTTATTTGTGAATGAAAAAGAAACATACTTTTGATACAAAGCACTTTTTTTTTTTTTTTTTTTTTATAAATACACCCAACAGTCACACACATAGTCCTGACCCCACACTAGGTATAACCTGTATCGTGGGTATCAGAAACTATGAGAGATTTTTGGTCTCACAACACCCAGACTTGAAACAAATATCTGTGGGCCACACAAACATTTGTCTCAATGCGGGAATCGAACCCGCGGCCTCTCGCTTCACAGCCGGCTACTCGCCCACTGCGCCACGGAGGCTGTCTTAATTAAATAGAATGTACACATTTTAATAAAACAAGGGCTTTAATGTTATCCGAAGTGTCTCTTTATGATTTTATACCAATTATTCGAATGATTTCAATTCTGTAGATGTGATATTTGATCAGACAAAGAAAATTTTTAAAGCTAAAATCACAGTAATTTATTAATTTACTTATTATTATTCCATGAAAATCTTTTTTCTTTAACACTATGCAATATTCAAAGCATCTTTTGCTGTAACTGTGGCTGTCGGTTTCGCCTCGCTTTCGTTTTAACACTGTCATAAAGTTTTTCACTTACCCAAAGCCCCGGTGTAAATCAACTACCAGCCCCAACTAAAAGGTTATTTTTAAGTAATTAAATGCGCCGATGCAGTTATCGGTCACCAACAAATACGCTCCATAAAAGGTTCTATTAATTTTAATTAACTTTCAGCTATGGGCTTAATTAAAACTGATAGTTTCACATACGCTGTTCGAGTTTCTGTGGAAATGGGTTTAAAAATAAAGCAAGGTTTTTTGGGTATGTGGTATAGAATTATGAACTTTTGTACTTAGTAATGAGTAGTTGACAGCCTCCGTGGCGCAGCGAGCGAGTAGTCGGTTGTGAAGCGAGAGGCCGCTGGTTCGATCCCCGCACCGAGACAAATGTTTGTGTGGAAATTTGTTTCGGGTCTGGGTGTTGTGAGACCGAAAGTCTCTCGTAGTTCCCGATACCCACGACACAAGACTAGTATCTTAGTGTGGGGTCAGGACTATGTGTGTGACTGTTGTTATTTAGTAGAGTAATTTCGAATTGAATGTGCTGGTGTGACCAGTTTTTACTGCTGCCTCACAGAAAGTTCTCTAAGTAGAGTTACGCTGTAGACATGTGGATAGCATGAAAGGGCCGGCTCGACACGTTTACTATCTCTGTATCAGAAACAAACGTGAAGTGATGCAGAAAGTTGTCTTAGTTTTCACGAATTACTGCCTGCCTGTCAACCTTTCTAAGGTATCCATCCCCAGGTAAATTAAATTAGGAAATTCGCTTTGCCCGATTTCCAGTTGGGAATCGTACCCAGGACCTCCCGGTCAGCCCATATACACTGCCACTCGATAGAGGAGGACCAAAGTTTTACTAAAATCACACATAAGTCTAGAATAAAATTTGTCATCAGCTACCATTGATATTTAGGCACATAAAGACGAACCAAGAATGTACTAGTCGTAATTGTTCATATCATTTTATGAAATAAATGTACTAGTCACAATGTCATTTTATGGAATAAGCTTCTATAATAAATTACACTAAAATATTCATAGCTAACAAAACAAATATTAATATATCACAATGCAATAAAATATTCCAGTACATTTAGGGCGACTTGCACCACTATTACTAACCTACGGTTAGTCCTAACCTCAAGTTAAATTGATGTCCTTCACATATTTCTATTTCAATTTAACTTGAGGTTAGGACTAACCGTTGGTTAGTAGTAGTGGTGCAAGTCGCCCTTAGTAGAACCTTTTAACTTGATTATTTGGTTCAATGTACATACATACATAGAGTCACGCCTGCTGATTCATCCCCGAAGGGGTAGGCAGAGGCGAACTAGAGAACTAGAAGACGTTCTACCGAGCTAATTTCCGTCCGAGATGTGACTGCAGGCGAGTCTATCGCCACACATAAATAAAGTCACGCTTGTATCCCATAGGGGTAGGCAGATACTATGGATTACCGTTTCTGACGTACTACTTTTGCTTCATCCTCT
Source organism: Clanis bilineata (assembly GCA_036417725.1). Classification (NCBI taxonomy): domain Eukaryota; kingdom Metazoa; phylum Arthropoda; class Insecta; order Lepidoptera; family Sphingidae; genus Clanis; species Clanis bilineata. Next base: position 13,550,125 of record CM071154.1, on the reverse strand, counting down.
TTCATACATCTCTTCATGCAATCGCGTCGATTTAGGTACTTTTGACGCCATACCGGGCATAAACTCCAGTCTCCGGACTGATACTTAATACAAAAATCTAATATCACTTTGCCCGACCCGGGGATCGAACCACCTCAGGATGGTAGTCGTAGCATGCGATACAACTACGCCACCGCTAAATAATAAAAAAAAAGGTTTAAGGTTTAAAGAACTTTATTATCACCAAAGACAAATTGTCGCTTATGTGATAACATATTTTATCTTAAAAATAATGGGTACGTGTTCGTCATATTTACTATTCTATACACTAATTTTAATGCCGCTTCCAACAGGTCGATCTGGAAATCTTTGGGGGAGGCCTATGTTCAGCAGTGGACTTCCTATGGCTGATGATGATTATGATGATGATAAGATAAATTTTAATGTACTGACTGCCTCGGTGGAGTGTATTTTGGTACGACTACCATCTTGACGTCTCGGGTTCAATACCCGGGTCGGGCAAAGCTATATTGGATTTTTCCATATCAGCCCAGAATCTGAATTTGTACGCGATAAGGCGATAGGATCGCCCCCTATCACATCTGGGACGGAACTAAGCTCAGCGAAATGTGGGTGTTCTAGTTCGCTAGTGCACATGTCTACCTCTTCGGTGACACAGGCGTGAGCTTATGTAATTTTATTGTAACATTTGTAACGTGTCTTCATTGTTAAAGGTGGTTGCACTCAAGTTCAGTCCTTGAGGTTTCACCGTAATCAATTGTAATTAATTAGTGGAATCAAGTGACACGTTCGAACCCAATTTAATTACCAAATGGAATACCATGTTAAGTAATTGTAAACACTATTATTAAATAGAATTAACTTGTAGAGGTCAAGAGATTATACGCCTTCCAAAAAGGAGAAGGTCCTCATTTCGTCTGTTTTGTATGTATGTTACGCGATATCTCGCCGAATATGGACCGATTTAAAAAAAAATGTGGGTTGGATAATTTCTGCACAACATGGTCCAACTGTCAAGTGTTGACACGTCGGCATCAATCCTCAGTAGGGATTTTGACGGGAAGTCTGACAGGGTGGGCGTCGCTTGTTAATATTATTTCAAATTATTCTCTAGAGCTGTGTTTGTTGGTTTTAAGTGTTGGTGTTTAATGCATCAAACTTCAGTGAAGATGGACAGTATAATGTGGAAAAATTTTAACCGGTGATCTTCGATGAGATTTGCTTGGTGCGTTGGTTGGCTTTGTTCGGTCGATTCGCCGAGTGAAGGTCATCTGAGGGGCACTGGACTGGAAGGGATTACCGCCATAATCCCAGCAAGGCCTTGAGATCATCCACATCTGGGTCTCATGGTCATTGTGAAAACATTGTGAAAACATAATTGCTCTATTTACCTTGACATTGGCTACATCACCGCAAATGTGTGGAAGCCATTTTTTTTAAAAGAAGAAGAAGAAGAATCCTCAGTATTATATGTGCTCTTAACACCCAGAACTCAAACTATTTAGCAAATAAATCTATTATAGTCAAGATAAATTGCCCTTCGTATCAAAATAGGCCGGCATGATTCTGACGACCACGATAAACCTATTGTTTGTCAATGGTCGCTAGTTTTTTGGACTGCACTACGCTTACCATCAAGTGCAGTAAAGACACTTTGCCGTGCCCGGATAAAAAAAAAATATACTGGAGTTACTAAAAATTCTATTTCAAAAGAGCTTAGGTCCAAGTGTTCAATCGCCACTTAGTTTAAGACATCGCGGCGACTGTCACCTTCACACTGGCATCGAAACTTATTCTATTTGATCTAATCTGAGGCAAATCCTTACTAATCCTAACACTAAGTGGTTAGAGTCAAAGAGTGGAAGGTCTACCAACGTTGTCTAACATTAGAGTTGGGCAAAATATCACTGAAATGAAAGATACATAATATCTTTGTGATATATCACTCTTTTATATCAGTACTTGTATTAGTGTAGATTTATTTTAGAAGGTACTCAGGGAGCCGGTACCGAGCCGCCCGTGACTATTTAAATAGTCACGGGCGGCTCGGTCCCCGGTGGCCCATACGCTTATGTAACATATATATGTGCCGCCTCCGACGGGTTGCTTTATGTCGATTTTATATCATAGCTCAGAATAAGCTATAATAATATTCTAAATAGTGTAAACAAAATACTGTAAACGATTCATTTGCTCTAGTTCGTTGCATTTGTCTCTTTCTTTTCTATGATGGTTTATGCGCTATTAAAAATCATTAATGTTATATAACATTTATATTTCAAATATGTTATAAAAGATATAATATTGTGAAATCATCAGGGGGGAGACACGACGGTTATGTCGGATTCACTTGTCTTACGATCCAACGTAGTGATATATTAGATCTTTGGGAAAGATATAATTATCTTTTTTGAGTTACTAACTCTCGAGCTACCCAACACTACTTCAATTCCAAGGTTCGCCTGAATTATAAATGTAACTTAATGTGTTTGAATTACTTTGTAAATAAATAAAAAGAAAATATTGGGGACGAACTAAGTTTGTTCGTAGTTTCGTGGAAAATGTTTTGATAATAATGTTGTTTTAGTTTGAAGGGTACTAGAAATGGGAATTAGAAACAGTTTGATGACATTTTGTTTATGTTATTACAAATAATGTACAATACTGTATGACAAACTTTTCTATTAACATAAATTATATTCTGTATCGATAACCTTTCTTTCTACCTGCCCTTTTCCCACCTTAATGTGGGGTCGCCGCAACACACTTTTTCAAGCATGTTGCAGAAATTATTTGGCTAAGTTTTTACGACCAGCTGCCTGGCAGACGTCAACCCACTAACTACACTTAACATAGAAAAGTCACAGGTGTATATGCCTTTATGGGGTTGGTCTCGAACCTTCGACACTCATCTCGGCATTCCGTCCCTAGAATTCCCAACGGAGCTATAGCTCACATAAAACAACTATAGAGGGGTATCGAACAAGTTTCCATACAAAAAAAATATCACAAATCTCAGTAGCGCCATCTACCACTTATTACAATGCGATAATTATTACAATTTACATCCTAGAATGTTCTGTGAATGTTCAAAAATCAATGATTTTATTGTCTAAACATTATATTGCTAACACCACCTTGGCGCGTATGTTTCAAATACTGACTGAGTGGTTTATGACCACGAAGTCACAACTTTTGGATCACAATTTTCATTCTGTTGTCCCGTCTTTGTACTGGCCTTTGCATAAAGTATACAGTTTGTTTTAATGTTCTACTGTACCCTGTATACTGTGATATCTAGAAGATTTTGGAAATAATACGTTACTTCACAGCAAGCTCGATTCCAAAGGCATCAAAGGCTGCGATTGAAACGCCTTTCTATAAAAGTGTGAGGATACAGTGTATATCGAGGGATCTAAAGAGAAATGCACTGCCTTTGAACAGTTGATGTAAGCCTAGCTTTGTCTGTTGCTCGTATTGTGGAATATATTTCGGAGATTTAGAGGATAGGTTGATTTTGAGACTGCTCTTTGTAGCATACATTATACACCAAGTATTATAGTTTTGATATTTTATGGATACTTTTATTGGATGAAGATTATTAAAAAATAACTCAATTGCTATGTGTGAGATTTGTGCCGAAATAAGCCCACAAACTGCGGAGAAATTCATGAACTTCTTTCTTTTAAAAAAATTCAAGAACATTCACAAAAAAAATTACGCACTTAAAACAACTTAACAAATTCAAAATACACATTTACATGTTTATTCCCCAGGGAGTAGATAAATTTGAGCACAATTAAAACCATTAATTGACTGACATGAGAACATGTTCACGCTGCAGCCACTGAACGTAGACACAAGTTTAAAAGCTTAACAGACCGATTTCAAATCCGATCGTGACCAAATTTATATGGGACCACCCTTGAAATAAGCTCTATCGATCACAAAAATAATTTTGAAAATCGGTCCACATTTGGCGGCGATATCTCGTAACATACATAAAAAAATACAGACGAATTGAGGACCTTCTTCTTTTTGGAAGTCGGTCGACAAAAGGGACAGACTATTCTTTATCATAACATAACATAAGCTCACGCCTGTGTCCCCGAAGGGGTAGGCAGAGGCGCACTAGCGAACTAGTACACCCACATTTCGCCGAGCTTAGTTCCGTCCCAGATGTGATAGGGGGCGAGCCTATCGCCATATCGGGCACAAATTCCAGACTCCGGGCTGATATGGAAAAATCCAATATCACTTTGCCCGACCCGGGGATCGAACCCGAGACCTCAGAACCGTAGTCGTACCGAAATACCACCACGCCACCGAGGCAGTCGAGTCGAGTATTCTTTATCATTTGCTGAATTAAACGTTTTTATAAGTAAGGCCCTATATGTTTATTCTCCAGGGACTAGACAATACTGAGCACATTTAAAATCCTTAATTGACTGACATGTGAACATGTTCACGCTGCAGACACTGAACGTAGACAAAATGAATACAGAAGTTAGGAACGATTTAACAAATTTTACGAGCGAACTTCGGTAATGAGGTAGCCGTGCCTAGCTCGCGGTAGTGAGTTATTGCAAAGTGCGGTTTCGTAGACTTACCGAGGTGACGTGGCGCACAACTTGTTTGAGTTATTGATGAGTGTTTATGAGGGAAGTGGTCTTAGTAGTCTAGAATTTATTAATTACTCAATGAGATGTCCGAAACTGAGCTTGGTTTATCGTTTCAGGAATACACAAATTCTAGTAAATGATGTGACAAGAAAATTTACATATTTTGTCTTGTCACCTCACTTACTAGAACCGATCAATCGATCGATTTACGTATACGTACATAATGTAGCTATATAACATCTAATGGTAAGTGAGACGGGACAACAGCGCGAAACTTGTGATTCAAAAGTTGTGACCTCGTGGTCATAAGTCACTCAGTCGTATGTGAAACATACGCGCGCAAAGTCGTGCCAGTGTAATAATGTTAAGACAATAAAATTGTCTACGTAATTTTTTAATCATCATCTTCATCAGCCACAGGTCGATCTGGAAATCTTTGGGGGAGGCCTATGTCCAGCAGTGGACGTCCTGTGGCTGATTTTTTAATATTCTCCAGCGTAATTAAATTGTAATAAGCGCCCTCGCATTGTAATAAGTGGTAGATGACGTTATTGGCGTATGAGATAAAGTTCTTTGTATGGAAACTTGTTTGATAGCCCCCTTAGTTAGTAATATTAAATATCTTTGAGTGCAGTAAAAATGTAATCATCAACAAACAACTATTTTAGTAAAGGTGGTTTCATCATTTCCGATACGAAGAATTTGTGTCCGTATGGTGCGGTAGGCTCGTCCCCTATCACATTGGGACAAAAATGAGCTCAGCCTAATGTGGGTTCTAGTTCGCTAGTTCGCCTGTGCCTATCTTATATGGTGTGAGTCATATGCATGTATGAATATAGTCACATTTGCTAACGCCTGTATCCCCGAAGGGGTAGGCAGAGGCGCCCTAGCGAACTAGAACACCCACATTTCGCCGAGCTTAGTTCCGTCCCAGATGTGATAGGGGGCGAGCCTATCGCCATATCGGGCACAAATTCGAGACTCCGGGCTGATATGGAAAAATCCAATATCTCTTTGCCCAACTCGGGGATCGAACCCGAGACCTCAGGACGGTAGTCGTACCGAAATACAACCACGCCACCGAAGCAGTCACATAACATATTAACAAATCAAAAAGAACTCCCAAAAGAACATTATTCTTAGTATTAAAAATGATAAAGGGCGGAGTAATTATATTTTCTAAATTACGTACGTAATGCCGGTGTGAACTCGTAACTGGGCTTTGTGCCGTCGAGGGCGGGCCTTTGGGACTCAGGCGTGACTTTAAAATGTAACATGTTATAAAAAATGTACTAGGATAACCGTGTAATTGCTAATCTGGAGCCGGAGACATTTTGTTAATACTGTTTTTTAAATAAATTGTTTGTAATATGTTTACGACAAAAAGTTGTTGCTTTTTTCGGTTTCTCTTTGTGTCTGTGGCATACTGCCGAATGTTCATACACTTAAGGTCGCCTTATGACGTTTAAGGCCGCCTTATCTGTCAAAATTGTATGGCGAAAATCAATATAAGAAGCTGTTAAAGTTGAGCAGCGTTTGACCATTCGGGCGATAATGATGGATATGGACGTCAGAGGGAGTTGGCGTCAGGCAGTCAACCAGTTGTAAAAACTTAGCCGAATCTTTTTCGCAACACCACATACAAGTGGGAAGAGAGCCGATGGAAGAAGGTTGATTGGAATGTTTAAACTAATAAGAAAGATTTTTGCACTGAAGCTTTTTAGTGTACCCATTATATCAATATAGACAACATAACATAAGTTCACGCCTGTATCTCCGAAGGGGTAGGCAGAGGCGCAGCAGAGTAGCAAACTTGAGCACCCAAATTTCACCGAGCTTAGTTCCGTCCCAGATGTTATAGAAGGTGAGCCTATCGCCATATCGGGCACAAATTCTAGACTCCGAGCTGATACTGAAAAATTCAATATCACATTACCGAAGGGATCGAACTCAGGACCTCAGGACGATAGTCGTACCGCATATGCAAAACTACTACGCCACCGATGCAGACATAATATAGACAAGAAAACTGAGAAAACTGACATTTATGAAGCACAGTTTGAAATAACATCTAAACATGTTATTGCCTTATAGCGTAATTGATAAACATCCCAGTTTATAAACAGTCACAAAATATCGTTGACTGCCTCGGTGGCGTGGTTGTGTTTCGGTACGACAACCGTCCTGAGGTCTCGGATTCGATCACCAGGTCGGGCAAAGTGATATTGGATTTTTCCATATCAGCCCGGAGTCTGGAATTTTGCGCCCGATATGGCGATAGGCTCGCCCCCTATCACATCGTCGGAACTAAGCTCGGCGAAATGTGGGTGTACTAGTTCGCTAGTTCGTATCTGCCTACCCCTTCGGGGATACAGGCGTGAGCTTATGTTTTTATGTATTTAAAATATCACAGTCTAAACATGTCTAGCAAACCATGTCATGTCACCTAATCGTGATAGAATCCGTAAGAATAGTTTTATTTCAATTCCATGTCTAGCAAATTATCAATTATAACTCAATGAATTTAAACCGCGCACAAATTGAAATCCACCGTCCGATCACTAATGAACCTATTGTAGTTCGAACGTAACCGTTTTTACTGTGCAATTAACTCCAAAATCCTCACCGTGTGCGGTTAGTTTAATCAGTGCCGAATATGCCGACGTCACTTGACCGCTCTATGATGCTGGACGTGCCACGCGAGGACTCGATAAATGATTTTAATTGTTATCCTTTGGGTATGATTGGATTCATGAATCGAACATTATTTGAAAAACGAATTTGAATTGAGTTTAATGGAATTTCAAACCAAATTGAGCTTGATTTTTAAGATGTCATCTATCCGCAGTGAGCTTAAAGCTCAGAAGTAAAATGGCGAAAACGGAACTCTTATAGTTTCGTCATGTTTGTCTGTCCGTCCGTATATTACAGCTGTTTTTTCGGAAACTATAAGCGTTACAAAGATGCATAGTTGTGAATTGTTTTCTATGAATGAACCGCGACCCAAAGATGAAATTGTTTTTGGGATCTCTCCGTACATTACCTAAGCAATATTGGTATCAACGATAATACTGATGTTTCTAAATAGATTTTTAGCGATTCTCTTACATAACATAACTTAAGCTTACGCCTGTATCCTCAAAAGGGTAGGCAGAGGCGCACTAGCGATCTACAACACCCATATTTCGCCGAGCTTACTTCCGTCCCAGATGTGACAGAAAGCAAGCCTATCGCTATATCGGGCACAAATTTCAGACTCCGGGAGTGATATTGAAAAAATCCAATACGATTTTTCCCGATCTTTGATCGAACCCAAGACCTCAGGACGGTAGTCGTACCGAAATACAACCACGCCACCGAGGCAGTATTTTCTAAAGTAAAAATACACGATGTCATCGTCCCTAGACAACATGAATCATGGATGGCGTTGCCAACCTTAAAGGAAAGGGACTGGGAAGGGGAACGGAGATTTGGGTCACTGGAAATCTCACATGTGATTCAAATTAGTTTGCGAAAATTAGTCATGCTCGGTTGTCTGTAATGGAATTTTAATTACATTGCCACATTGAGGGATAAGTTGTGAGTAGTGAGGTCTCCAGGCCTTGCAAGAATAACATTCGATTGTCGAACACGAATCAATATCACTGACTTCGACAAATAGGGAAGAAATGGGGTGAAGAAGTACGTGTGAACTTGCTTTGTGTTGAGTGTGAGTATGAGATACGGTATTTGACAATATATTCTCAAGTATTTATAGCAGGGTTTTAGAACTATTGTTATGAATTATTTAGATACGTGATGTTTTGTAATATTTGAAATATATTTTTTAGTTTTAATAACACTTATATTTTTTATACTTAGACTTTGCTTTAGCTCAAACAGACCGTAAGAATATTTCACTTCATGTGTATTTTTCGAAAATTCACAAGCAATAATATTATTATTACAATATAATTTTCATTTTTTTCATAAAAATTTAAAGGCTGTGCGTGAAATGAAGTATTCATGTGGTAAGTCTGAGATAGGTCAAATCAAAATTTAAATGCGCTCTATTTTCAATTTTGTTATTAAATAATCACAATCACCAAATAACAAGGAAGCTGAAATGGTTTTCACATTTGCATATTTGATTAATTTACTATTTACTTTAGTTACAAGTTGTAGCCTGTCGAAAAGTACACTAATAGCGCCTCTGCCTATCCTTTTGAGATAATAGACGTGAGTGTGCAAGTTAAAAGATCATTAACCCAGACGAATGTTCCGTACACAGCTTGGATCATTTCCTGTACTAACATTTTGTCTTAATTGTTCAATCCTTTGTCGTAAGATCATTAGCCGGTGTTCCGTTCTAACGTGTTAACGCTAGTTAGGAGTTGATAATGGATTGGATTTTACTGTTTTTATTGTTTTGTGAATTGTTTTTTTTTATATAGGCTTATCTTATTGTCGCTTCCTTGGTCTAGTGGCAGCATGTACGAGCTGTCAAATCAAATCAAAATATTTATTGAATCCCTGAAATGTTACTACATTATTTAGATTCCGTCAAAGTTCCTCTACCGCCAGTTCGGAAGGCCGTTTCGCCAGAGAAGAACGGGCAAGAAACTCTGGCGTTGCTCTTTTAAATGCCAGTTGACAATAAATGCTTATAAAGTACCATATACAAAAAAGATATATAAATTAGAGCAGCTAAACCACCAAGAAAATACATACAAATGATTTTTTGATTTTTTGTAGTAATAATTGTATATCAATGATTGCAACCTGTTTTGTTTGAAATAAAAAAAAATACAAATAAAAACATACAAAAAATACAATACAATGGCTCACTGAGTGACCCCACCGTGGACCGGGAGGTCCTGGGTTCGATTCCCTAGTTGGGCAAAGCAAATTTTGTAATTGAATTTGCCCGGGATTGGATCCCACAGGGGGTTTGTCGTCAGGCAGGCCGCCGGTCGTACAAAGGCAAATCCTTTCTGCAACATGCTTGAAGAAATGTAGTGCGCTGAATCCACATTTAGGTGTGATAAGGGTAGGTAGAAGATCTCATCGTCATAGTATTTTTTCGATAAACCATTTATTTCCTTACAATCTTTATTCAGTCTATCTGTTTTTCTTGTAAAAAATGTCTCGGACTAAGTCGAAGTTCGATTTTCTAAATTCCAAATCCTCATCGAGTTCGTTTCTTTGACTTAGACTTAGTCGAAGTTCGCTCTATAGATGTCAGCCTTGAGTCCGAACTTAGTCAAAATCACATTCTGCATTTGATTTTTAAACCGTGGTTACATGCGGTCGTATTTATCCGCGGTAACTATTTTTATACAAAACCTTTCCTGTGCGTTACTGCGTCACACAAACAACGCCGTGCGCCGCAATTCGTGATAGTTGCGTAGTAAAATGGTAACAAAAATAAAGTAACGTTCGGATTTATTGGTTATTTTATTGTGTTAGGAATTGTATAAAAAGTTGCGATAGTAAAACGAGTAGTGTGTAGGGTCATTTTGGTATAGTGGCATCAAATGGGATGTGAACGTCCTGGGTTTGATTCCAAGTTGGGCATTCTTTGCAAATTTGTTCGGGAATGGATCTCAAAGAGGGGTATTGACGTCAGGCGGGCAGCTCGTCGTAAAAACTAAGCCGAATCCTTTCGACAACATGCTTGATAAAGTATGTTATAAAACTAGGCTAGGTAAAGATTGTGGCCCAAATTATTGTGGAATTAATATCGAGCTCGATATGCGTCTATGACACTTGTATGCATCATTAACCAAACGTCATCAGTTCGCAGCGAGCTCGATACGAATTCGACTGTCAACAATATTCCTGCTTGAGCCGCTGTTCTAAGTATTTATAGCTAAGTTAATATGAGCCTTCAAGCTTAATTTTTCCGCCCATGTCTCATAAAACTTATTAAAGTTAAGTGCGAGGCGTTGTAACTTTGCCAATTTTGGACTGATCCGAAACTTTGCCGAGCCTTTAATGTGATTGCAAATTACGCAGCTCCTCGTGTGTGATACTTCTAGTCGTAATGAAGTTCATTTGTGATCGGATTACAAGTTCTTGCATTACGTTTGTGCTGGCATTTATTTGATTACTTGCGATGCTTTCGGTGCACTCAAGTGACTTGGAAAACAAAGTAACGGCTTATTTAGACGGAGAGAGGTTCTCGCGCGATATAGGTAAGGCTGTCATTGTAAAGCTATCTCCTAACCTATCCCTACGTGTATATTAGGCGCGTTTGTGTGTGTGAGTGTACATATGTGTATGTGTGTAACTGAAAAATGCTACTTTGACATTAATCTTTCTGTCTGGTGTTATCCCGGTGTAGTGCCAGGGTCCGCCTCCCTACATAAACGCATCTACTTCGCCCAGTCTTGAGTATCCTCCACGTAAAAGAAATTGAGTCTCATATCATCCTCCAAAACGTCCAACCAGCACTGTTTAGGCCGACCACGAGGACGCATCCCTGTTACCATCTGGACCAGACACTTGCGCCCGACGTGCTCATGTGGTTTTCTCAAAACGCGACCGTATCATCGCAAGCGACATTCTTGTAGTTTATCCGCCACGTCGCGGACACCAAGACTACCGCGGATGTACGGATTTTAAATTACTCTTTCTTTCTTTCTATCTGCACTTATTCCACCTTAATGTGGGATCGGCGCAACACCCTTTTTCAAGCATGTTGCAGAGAGAATTTGGCTTAGTTTTTGCGACCGGCCGCCTGCCTTACGTCAGCCCTCTATGAGGGATCCAGTCAAATTAAATTAGAAAATTTGCTTTGCCCGACCTTGGAATCGAACCCAGAACCACAGCCCATATATGCTGCCACTAGAACAAGGAGGTGACAGGAGGCTACTTTTAAAGTACTATATTTTAATCTATACTAATATTATAAAGCTGAAGAGTTTGTTTATTTGTTTGTTTGTTTGTTTGTTTGATTGAACGCGCTAATCTCAGGAACTACTGGTTCGATTTGAAAAATTCTTTTTGTGTTGGATAGCCCAATTATCGACGGTGGCTATAGGCTATATATCATCACGCTATGACCAATAGGAGCGGAGCAGAAATGAAAAATGTTTAAAACCGGGGAAGGTGATATCTCAGAAACTACTGGTTCGAATTGAAATTTTTTTTTTGTATTGGATAGCCTATTTATCGAGGATGGCTATAGGCTATATAACATCACGCTTTGACCAATAGGAGCGGAGCAGAAATGAAAAATGTTACCAAATCGGGAAAATTTATATCTTAGACAGAAACTACTGGTTCAAATTGAAAAATTCTTTTTGTGTTGGATAGCCCAATTATCGACGGTGGCTATAGGCTATATAACATCACGCTATGACCGATAGAAGCGGAGCAGAAATGAAAAATGCTGCTAACGGGGAATTTTATATCTCAGAAACTACTGGTTCGATTTGAAAAAATATTTTAGTGTTGACCAAGGGGATGAATGGTAGGGTGACTAAGGGGTGACTGACGGGGTGATTGATGGGGTGACTAATGGGATGACTGACGGGGTGACCGACGTGAGGAATGACGGGGTGACTGACAGGCTGACTAATTGGGTGGCGGACGGAGTGACTGACGAGATGAATGACGGGGTGACAGACGGGGTGACCGACTGGGTGACAGCCGGGGTGACAGATGAGGTGACAGACGGGTGACAGAAGGGTGACAGACGGGGTGACCGACTGTGTGACAGACGAGGTGACAGACGGGGTGACCGGCGGGGTGACAGACAGGGTGACAGGCGGGGTGACAGACGGGGTGACAGACGGGGTGACAGACGGGGTGACAGACGGGGTGACGGACGTGGTGACAGACGGGGTGATAGACTGGGTGACAGACGGGGTGACCGACTGGGTGACAGACGAGGTGACCGACTGGTTGACAGACGAGGTGACAGACGGGGTGACGGACTTGGTGTCAGACGGGGTGACAGACTGGTGACAGACGGGGTGACAGACGAGGTGACAGACGAGGTGACAGACGGGGTGACCGGCGGGGTGACAGATAGGGTGACAGGCGGGGTTACAGTCGGGGTGACAGACGGGGTGACAGACGGGGTGACCGACGGGGTGACAGACGGAGTGACCGACTGGGTGACAGACGAGGTGACAGACGGGTGACAGACGAGGTGACAGACGGGGTGACAAACGGGTGACAGACGAGGTGACAGACGGGGTGACAGACGGGTGACAGACGGGGTGACGGACGTGGTGACAGACGGGGTGACCGACTGGGTGACAGACTGGGTGACCGACTGGGTGACAGAAGAGGTGACAGACGGGGTGACAGGCGGGGTGACGGACGTGGTGACAGACGGGTGACGGACGTGGTGACAGACGGGTGACCGACTGGGTGACAGACAAGTTGTCAGACGGGGTGACAGGCGGGGTGACAGACGGAGTGACAGACGGTGTGACAGAGGGTGTGACTGACGGGGTAAGAGACGGGGTGACAGACGGTTTGACAGACGGTGTGACTGACGGAGTGAGAGACGGGGTGACTGACGGCCGAAGTAGATCATCCCATTACCTCTTTTAAAATGATTGTGCTATAGGTGCCTACAACTCACTATTTCAACTCTCTCTCATACGCAGACGAAGTTGCGCGGGTCAGCTAGTATTTAATATTAAAATATAGTACTTTAAAAGTAAAAAGGAATTTGTGCCCGATATGGCGATAGGCTCGCCCCCTATCACATCTGGGACGGAACTAAGCTCGGCGAAATGTGGTGTACTAGTTCGCTCGTACGCCTCTGCCTACCCCTTCGGGGATACAGGCGTGAGCTTATGTTAATGTTATGTGTATGTATGTATATTTATAAATATCATCATCATATACTAAGGCACACCACTGTGCCGTTCCTAATCCCTATCTATTCCTTTTATTTCCATGGTAGAGATTGTCTTGGCTGTCACTCTACCATGTCGACATCACTATGCGACGGCATTTACCATCTAGGCTGTCAACACAATACCAATAAACGCCCAGTCAAATTACCTCAACATAACCTAGACAAGAGTCTAGCACGTTTTTCCGATTGTCTTCAGAATTGGTGACCTAAGTCTCACTCGAGACGAAGATACTTTAATTAAGATTGGGCTCAGATCGAACTTAATTCGTTCAGTGATTTATTGGAGAGCTAAATTAGTGAATTCTTATTCTGAATCCAATTATAAGTTGGTCGTGTCATTGGAATACTAAGGAGGAACGCACTGTAGTCTCTACGCGTGAATGACTGCATTAGTTTAGTTTAGTGTATAAACTAAAATTGGATTCGATTTGATGAGAATTAGTTTTGAGTTGAATCCTTTCGTTTATTAGGTTTTGGGATATATTATTTTCTTTTCGACCGACTTCAAAATAAGAAGATCCTCAATGTATTTTTATTTTTGAAGTTATACTTCTTTAGGCGCGTTATGAAAAAAATATGAGAGTGAAATTTTCAGATGCGCGCGCATCTCTAACACAAAATTAACAGTATGAAGTTGTCTGCTTAACCATTTTTGCTTGTATACTTTTTCAAGTGCTCCAATATAATTGAGGTTAACTATCCGTATGTATTATTTATTGATATAAATTAAAAATACTTTTATTTAATATAATTAACACTAAATATTATTAAATTATTAATGTTAAATACTTATTATTGGTTATTTAATATTTACAAAATAAAGAAATAAATTTAATAAAACATTTAATAAAAAGTTTGTGATAAAAATTAAAATTGAACATCAAATTATAATATTAATTTTTAATATTTGCTATTAAATTGAATAAATAATAAATATTTATAAAAATAACTAAATAAATTTAACGAAAATTTTTTGTTGATTATCCTTTTTCAATCGTTCTATTATTTTATTGTAATTAATTATTTGCTTGCAATTAAAAACTATTTTTTAATGATGACAAAGAAGTATAACTTCTCACGCGCGTACATAAGTACACGCACCCATTTTTTTATGTATGTTAGGCGATATCTCCGCCAAATATAGACTTATTTTCAATATTATTTTTATGTTCCAGAGAGCTTATTCCAAGGATAGTTCCGTTTGTGTCGTAGGTGTCTATGGGCGGTGGAGTTCACTTACCATCAGGTGACCCATCTGCTCGTTTGTCAGTCTCTGCTTTAAAAAATACAGAGTAAATGAAAGCTACTTTAGAACACATGACAACGGTAACACGGCGAAGTTGTATTGGTCGGGACTCAGAAACAAAATATGGCGTAATAACTTTTTCCAACTCGGTCGGTTGTGAGGTCAGTTTAATAGGTCATTCGAGATTTATATAAGCTTAATGAGACCACCGGTATAACGGATTATGGTGATATATTTCACTGTATTTTTGGTTTGTGTTCATTTGGATGTGGTTATGTAAATGATCCATTATACAAAAATAGAAATTAGATATTGATGCATTTAATTATTAAACCATATTGGTGTTGATATATAATAATTTAATGTTATTGTGGTCCATTGACTTTTCTATGTTAAATGTGGTTTTCATTGTGAAATATCGCTTCCCATAACTGTAAAGGAAAACATCGTGAGGAAACCTGCATACTCGAGAATTTCCTCGCAGGAATTTCGAAGGTACCAACCCGCATTAGGTCAGCGTGGTAGACTAAGGCCTAACCCCTCTCATTAGTAGAGGAGGCCCGTGCCCAGCATACACAGTGCCCAGTGGGACAGTAATATTACAGGGCTAATATTATTATTATTGTGGATTAGGCCCACTTGCAGCTCCGCTATAAATCTCGATTTATCTCAAATTTTGATTTAAATATAGGAGTGAGCTGTAGTATAAATCGAGTTTAGATTTAATTCGGCATTAGTAATAGCGCTGTAAAGTGCCCTTAGATCGCTTCAATTAATGTTTTTATTATTTAACAATTTGCAAATAATAAGGTAACACAGCTTTGCAGCATCGCAATTTCAGTTGTTATATGAAATGAGCAGTATAAATCGTAGATGTTTTCTATCTTTCTATCTGCCTTTATCCCACCTTAATGTGGGGTCGGCGTAACACACTTTTTCAAGCATGTTGTAGTATTGATTTGGCTTAGTTTTTACGATCGGCTGCTGCCTGATGTCAACCCCAATGTGACCTGGGAATGGAACCCAGGACCTTCCGGTTCACAGCCAATATACACTGCCACTAAACCAAGGACATTAAAATCGTAGTCTAGATATTTTCTGGTAGATTTTATTAGAATTTTATAGTTCACAGGTATTTTTAAGGTTAATTTACTTTAACCTTTATGAATGTCTATGCTGTATAGAATAGATTACCCTTTAACCCTCAGTATAAAATATTAAGCAGCGTCTCCGGCACGTGTTTTTCTCGAAACAAAACACAAAAACACCTACACAAAAAATGTTTTTCGCTGTCTTCTGCTCATGGAACAATGGACCATTGATAAAAATACGCAACGAAACAATGTTTTGTGTAGGTGTTTTATAAAAATATAAAACACTGAAATATTACACAAAACACCTAAACAAAACATGCTTTTTTTATCTATGGTCCATTGTTTTACGAGCAGGTGACAACTAAAATCGTTGTTTTGCGTATGTGTTTTTAAAGTTTTGTTTCGAAAAAACTGGTGCAGGACACCCGGCATTAGATCAAAGGTAAAACATTACAACCTTATAATTCTGACTATATCCTCGTAAAATAAATTATATCGTAAAATATATTTTATCGCCAAAACCATAAACTCACAACATCTTAACCTAACCGTGTAATCCACACACAAAGAATTCATAATAACTACATAATCTTACTTGTTTATCGACCTTCCACCCTTATAAGCCGCATGTCATGAAATATTACACCTGCACTGGACACTCTCGTTTGAACCCTAATGGAGGGGATATAAGGCTTAAAGTTGAATGTGTAATGTGTGAGGTGCGGTCTCCAATGCAGCGGAAAGCGTTTCTAAGTATTTAAATAAATAAATAGTTATTACGATCTAAGGTTATTTATTACGTTACATTTTATTTAGTAAATACTATGCAAATTCAATTTGTTATTCAAAATAAAATAAACGTTTATCGCCTTAAGAAAGAAATGTGGCCTCTTTGGTCCCGTGGCAGTATATTTGGGCTGTGAACCGGGATGTTCGATGCCCAGGTCGAGTAAAGCGAATTTTGTAATTTAATTTGCCCGGGACAGAGGGGTTTCACGTCAGGCAGGCAGCCGGTTGTAAAAACATAAACAGATCCTTTCTGCAACACGCTTAAAGAAGTGTGTTGTGACAACCCCGCATTAAGGTGGGATAAGGGCATGTAGAAAGAAAGCAATAAGAAAAAAGCAAAAGTCAACATTACAAAGACATGTATACAAAAATATGTATTTATTTTATTGATATTGTTGAGTTTTCTTTGCGATAATAATCTAGGGTTGCTTGGAGTTTAAGATCATCATTTTAACTGTATAGATCTCTATCTCTCTAAGATTGACCAAAAAAGTTTTTGGGTAATTCGCGAACAACTGGACCGGCGGACCTCTATCATTTTATTTCATCATCATCATCATCATCAGCCATAGGACGTCCACTGCTGAACATAGGCCTCCCCCAAAGATTTCCAGATCGACCTGTTGGAAGCGGCCTGCATCCAGCGACTTCCTGCAACCTTTATCAGGTCGTCGGTCCACCTTGTCTACGTCCTTTTTATTTATTTTTTGATAATTTGATTTGATTTCTTACCTTCGGAGTGTGTAGAAGCATAAAATGTAAAGAGATGTCTTTGATAAATTTATGCCGGTATGATTCGCTGTCGCTTATCACTTGGACATGTACTCCCGCTGTAAACTAGACCACTTCTGGATATAAATTTATTAAGCGATCGTCCCTCAGTTCTGGTTACACAGTCCGTTAGTCAAAAGGATCTTTTCACGTAGCCCTGCCTGCACAATGCACACCCTTAATTATCTAGCTTATAATATTGTACTGGATGCGCCTTTTGTGTGTTAAGTAGCTTACAACAGTGAAGGGGGTTTTAGTAGAGAGTGTTACGGATAAGTTTAGGTTACTGGAAATCACCATTGTATCCATAAAGAAAGAAAGAAAGAAAGAAAGAAAGACATTTTATTTGTCCATATACAAGGCACAAGTACACTTTATTCGAGGTAATATACTGTTCCTACAAATAAATTACATAAATAAAAGGCTTAACGGGATATACCCAATTAATCATTAAAGGTGTAGCAATTATAGAAATGTGGATGTACTTGTTCGCTAGTGCGCCTCTGCCTACCCCTTCGGAGATACAGGCGTGAGGTTATGTATGTAGGTAATAATAGTAACTACACCCAGAGAGTAGTTTTTTCCGTCTCATTTTAATAGAATACTCCAATTCGTGTGTAATTTTTCGAATCGAAACGTCAAACATGTCGCTTCCTTGATTTTGTGGGAGCGTGTATGGGCTGTGCGCCGAGGAGCCCTGGGATCGAACCCAGGTCGGGCAAAGCAGCATTAGAAAAATAAGGGCAGGTAGAAAGAAAGATGATTAGACTCGAGACTCTATAGAGAAAAGTGCAATCATCTACCAAAAGTAATTTAATATTTTATAGATTCCTGGAAAGAAAATTCATTTCACATTTAAGGTTGCTTCACGGTTTTTTCTAGAATAAATAACCTCACACTTTCCACGAAATGACTAAAAACCTTTCAAAAATCACTAACAAAACCGTAATCTTCACCTTGGTTTTATCGGTTGTATTTAGTGCGCTCGACACGCCACTTCTAGTTGGTTTTCCAATTGTTCCGTGTTAATTAAGTAGGTATATAAACATGTCGTCTTTAGTGCAGGGTCGGCTTTTATTAGGGGGTCAGGGGCCCCATCCCGAATTACTTAACCGTATTAGTATCATCGAGGTAGTGGTGGAGTAGACTGTATTGTTTTTGTGTTTATTGTCCTTTGGAGCTTTAAATTGGGATATAGACTATCAAATAATGTATTACATAGAGTCACGTATCCTCTTTAAAGTAATAGGTGGAGTGTGCATGAAGTGTATGGTAGATTTTAAAGTTATTTTTTTTTGTTTTTAAACATTAGATTTCAAAGTACGTCATGGTTAAAAGACCAACTATTATAATAATTTTCCTCTATTTAAATAGTCACGGGCGGCTCGGCCTCCGGTAGCCCATACGCTTATGTAACATATGTATTTATGTGACGCCTCCGACGGATTAAAAGATGTACCTTTTTCATTCTACCTGCCCTTATCCCATCTTAATGCAGGGTCGGCGCAATACACTTTTTCAAGCATGTTGTAAAAAGGATTTGGCTTAGTTAGACCAAGGAGGCGACTCAACTATTTAAAAGAAGAAGCTTTTGGATCGTAATCAAAATATGTCCTACACAGAAAACAATATCAAAAATATTCTCGATATAGTCGAAGTAAAATCAAGCGTCGGTATAATAGCCAGTTTAAACTCAATACATTGCACGATATAGCCTAAAAATCTGGTTAATAACCATCGATATATTAATTACCTAGATGCACAGTTGACGCTCAGAAAATGGGACAGCAAAGGAGTGCTTAAGCACTCGTTTTGCATACAGTCCGACGCCGATGGAATTCTAAATTTCAAAATTCAAATTTAAGAACGCTTGCTCATTTTGTTTAAAAAGCTACTTTATTACACGTGCATAGGGTTATATTTGTGTTAGTTTAATTAGAACTTGTCATCTTTTTCTTTGTTTTATTCCTGAGACCACTTTTTAGGAGGATATTTGCAAAGAACTGCGGGCTTAGACAAGTGGCTTATGCGTTAGTCGAATAGAATAGTTAAATAGAATAAATGTATGGGAATGACATAAGACATGACATAAAGCGGCGTACTCTTATGTCATTCTCATACATTTATTCTATTCGACAATTTTTTTGACCAGCGCATAAGCCACTTGTCTAAATCCCCTGTGCATCTAGGGTATATTATATTGATGTTAATAACACCTAAATTCCGTGGCGACATGCAACTAGCAAATGGCGTAATGTTTTTGTGTATCCTTATGCAAGAATGGTTGTCTTGACGTCCGTTCGTTACATTAGGGGACCACTGAAAACCAGTGCTGTGCTGTGGCTCACGTCACAACATAGCTTAATGCTGAGATGGCCCCCTAGTTGTTACGGTATGGACATGCAACACTTCTCTTTTGTATTTAGTTTTAGTTTAAATTATGTATAATCTAATGTTAGTTAATGTTGCATGTTATATACTAGTAACAATAAAAACATTTCTTTCTTTCTTTCTTTCTAAATACGTCCCCGGCCCCAACGTAAATACATCACAAGGTTCCGTCCCGGCAGTTACTCATAAAGCGCCCGAGTTCCGGCTACTTTACAACAGGGGTCATGGGCCCTAACTAAATGAAATTTAATGGTCACCATTACGGCCCACGCAGTTTACTACAACTTTTCGACATAATTGATCCTTAGTTGGAATTGGCCCATATTTTATACCAAGAATGCCGTGTTCCGATTTATCAGAGTCGTAAAGATATAACAATACATTTGGTTGTTAGCGTAAGAGTTTTGTTAATTATAAACGTATCAGTTAACACGTGAAGCTAGTTAGTAGTTAGGGCTTAATTTTTGGGGCGAACTCTGTGATTGAAGGTAGCGGAATTAGTGAAAGGTTGGTTGAAAGGAAATAATTTCCTTTACACTACTCATAACAAAGCTTATCGTAAAATCTCGGAACCTTTCAACAATTATAGCTAGTCTAATTGCAATTATTTTAATAACAAGAAACTAAGAATTCTTCGCTTTAGGTAATTTATTTTTTTAATTTAAGTTTTGTTGCTTGTATTAAGATGTGAAACGAAAGAAATAATTATCGGCTCCTTGGTTTAGTGGCAGCATATAAAGGCTGAAAACCGAAATGTCCTGGGTTTAGGACAACGAAATAAGGAAAAGAATAAGGTATATCATTTATCTGAAAAAACCTCAGGGAGTGTAATAGGGGATTTAAGTTCTTAAAAGGGCCTAACTTTTTTTATGCACAAATCTGCAAATTATGACGGTATGAAAAAGATTCCTTTGACGAAGGTAAAACCACGAGCAAATCTAGAATATTAAAGCGAGATCACAGACATGGACGCAAGATTAAAGAAGCATGTGTCGGACATTGACTCATCAACACAAAACATCTTATCTACAAATTAAAAGTTCTAATATCGTTTTATTAACGCTTCAGCCCCGCCTGCATCCTGCTCTAATAAAACTCAATTATCATGGAGACGTTTCGTAATAGATTAACCCAGAGGCCGGTTATTAAGCTTTAGCTTTGGTGACGGCTCTTACATTAAGTGTGGCTAATTTTAGTATCTTATTGTCTTGGGTATTATTCTTGAATCTAAATTTATGATCAACTAGTTCAAGAGATGGTGTTAAATGGTCTTATATTTGGCTTACGAATACTTACATTCATTATGAGATAAGACGTAAGTAGGTACGTATGATGTAGATGTAGATAAAATATCTTTCTAAGTCCGTTTGTAACATAGACATAACATAAGCTCACAACTGTGATTCCGAAGGGTTAGGGGGAGGCGCACAAGCGAATTAGAACACCCACATTTCGCCGAGCTTAGTTCTGTCCTAGATATCGTGATAGCCTATAGATTTTGTGCCGTCTTGTATGAACACTTCTTTATTGAGGCCATTAATACCATGACGTTACATGACAATATAACTTACGAGAAAGCCGTTAACTTAATCCTCGAGAAGAAAAATAATATGCAAATTCAGTTAAAAGCTCGTAACGATGTAAAATTCTACGTTCAACTTAAGATCTATTTAGGTATTGCAAAACTTTTATTAAAATCAAATTAGGTTAATTAACCCGCTTAATGACATCAAGACGACGGATCCTATCGACAAGTTCGCTAATGTACGAAACAAATGGTAATAAAAGACAAAGGATATTAAAGCAACCTATTTCTTTTGTTACAGGTAACATCTCCGATGTGAATAGAGAAAGATGGACCTCAAATACTTCATCTTAATGATTGCGTTCGCGACCGTTGAAATAAACGTTACTGAGAGCCGACAGAATGACAAAAGGCGGTGGAAGAATGAGAAAAGCGTTTACTCCCATTATGTTAACATCTGTGATATACAAGACAGAGGATCAAAAGTACATTGCTACTGCGAAAGCATCAAGATTAAAACAGCAACTAAAGCAGACTGCTGGGTTTTTAACGGCGGCATAGCAGAAGACGATCCCTTCTGGTCAAATTTCTACTCTCAACCCAAAATTGAAAAGCTGACATTCAACGTTCGAGCCGACGGCGGATTGACGTACGTCCCGGCCAAAGTCATCGTCAGGCTTGAACGACTTCAGTATCTAAACATACAATACGCAAATATATACAGCATCCCATCGTTCGCCTTCACAAACTCGACTACATTACGGGAAATCACTTTGCCGAAGAACAAAATAGCGAAACTCGAAAAGATGTCGTTCGCTCATCTGATAATGCTGTCAAACGTCAGCTTAGTGGAAAATCAGATATCGGAGTTGAAACGGGATGTTTTTTACGTCCTTCCCAATTTGCAACGGTTGCATTTATCGAAGAACATGCTGAGTGTACTTCACGACGGATGTTTCAAACATCTAAATAACCTAATTAGGTTGGATTTGGACAACAATTTGCTGACGGTCGTCATCCGCGAGAACTTTCAGGGACTATCCAATTTGATCGCGCTGGATATGAGAAACAATAAATTAAGGATGATAGGGGACCTCGCGTTCGCGGAACTTTGGAGTCTTCAGGAACTTTACCTGGACGGAAATGAAATAGAGCTTATAGACGAGAGAGGCTTTGGCGGATTGACACAGTTGAGGAAACTTTATCTGGCCGATAATAAGTTGGTGACGTTAGATGAAGGTATATTGGACGATGTTCAAAAGTTGAATGTGTTGGATTTGAGGAACAATAATTTGGAAACGTTGAAGCTGGAGGCGCTGCAAAATGTTTTAGAAAACATGAAGTCGAATTACGCAGTAATCTCTCTCGACGGTGAGTCGGATTCTGATAACTTTGTTTTATAATTTATCTCTGTTTGTTCAGTTCCCAATTTCTTCTGTTATTAATTTACGCGGGAGGCTTACAAGTTTTATTGCTCTCACATCGTTTGTAACAAAGTCTTGTCCAAAGTTTCGTGACATAAACTCATTAAATATAATAATTTCTCGAAGTTCATTATATTGTCTGCATATTTCATTATTGTTTTAGTTGTTTACTTAAATATTCATATATAATGATGTTATAATATGTAGGTGTAGAGATTCTTTGAGACGTTTTATATATTTGAATAATTAATATCAGAATGCAAAAAGCTTTTTGCTTTAAAATAATATTTATGTACTTGTAAGTCCCAAGGTAAATCACAGCTCTTTATACCTACAATTTCGTTGTAAATAATGTTTTCATTAAGGCTTTTTACGAACATTTATATTTTAACGACAGTCGTTTTAATGTTTTGATATTTAAAATAATATATAAACATAGAATACGTTCTTTAGATTTCACTCTACTTATAAATATTTATAGTTGAAATGTAGGGATAAATATGAACTACGGACAGCCTAAAATAGATCTTAAATGCAAGTCTTTCCACAAAGACCAAACCAAGACACGCCATCACGTCCATTAGGTTTAAAATCGAAAAGCATTTGTATAACCAAGTGGTAAACAGTTTAAACAAGTTCATTCGCGAAAGGAGCTCTATTCACAACGACATCTGTCAGCGAAGTTAATTAAACACAACCACATGTCTCATTCCTTTAGTGGAATAATTAAGTTGTTATGCTGATCAGTTCATTTGCTGGCTGCTGGAGTTTGAAGAATGAATTTTATAATTACGTTATGAAAATCGCAGACAGAGCAAAGTTGTTTTTGTTATTTCTAAACCAATTAGCACGACTAAAGTAATTATAAAACAAATAGTAAACACTGTTTTAGAGAACTTTAAAATATGAAGCGACATAAATAAAAACAAAGATATTGTAACTATCTTGTCTTTAAAAGTAGACAAAAACATGTAAGGTAAACATAGAATCTGTCTTGGCTTTATTATCCTCTAGACATCAAAACCAAAAAACTAAAACTCTATTAATTATTTTCAACTTTCGAATATCTACTCATAGTAATGAAGTTCTAAGTAATTTTACATCCAACCGGAGTTTATTAGCAGTGGAATACAACAATTCAGTTTGTAAACAACGGCTGGTGCAGTGACATTTTAATGTGCCTATATTTTGCGGGTAGTAGATGTTTTAAACAACACCAGCCCACTAGCCAGTGGTTCACTAGCTTTGTTGGTTATGATTTAATACAAATGCTCTGTTCCGCTTCTACGTAAGGGCTATCGCAAACCTAGCGGATAACTAACCAAGTATTTGTTGCGATTTTTATACTGGAACACTTTACACAAGCGCTTCTGTATCCTCCAAATTGTAGTCGAGGTGATAGTAGTTAGCTGTTTTTGTTTCTATCTATGGATGCAATATATGTTAGATATATTTTAACAGTAGAAATGGGACATGATATGAAACTTTTTGAGTGGTAGAGCCACGCTGTAGACATTTACGTCTACAGCACAAATGGGCCGGCTTGAGCGGTTTGATACCACTATCTCACAGAAAACCAATTTAAAGTGCCAGCTCGCTCTAGAGTTTAGTTCGGTGAGCGGGGTTTCTGGTGACGCAATTACGTCCTTTCTTTTCCCAATATCTATTTCCCTTCTTTTGGGTTGGCAACACACCCATGATTTTTTTTGTGTCTTGGGTGTCTAGTGGAGATCACTTACCATCAGGTGACCCATATGGCCGTTAGCCAGTCTCTGCTATAAAAAAGTACCTCACTATATTGATTGAAGAATTTACCTACCCTTTATGAGATTGGCGTCTATATGAAAAATAATAAAAATATAAAAAATGCCAAAAATTGAAAGTGTATTTTCTTTTACAATACAAAGTCGCAATTTTTTTGTCGCACATAAAATCGTGTCGCTCAATGCGCACAAGCTCATTCGTATTTCCGTTTGTGTTTAGATTTGTGTTGTTTTTTGCTTTCAGATATTCTGTTACTTTATTGCTTCCATTACTCGGTTGGATTTATTTACGTGGGTTGATACAAATGTTTTGTTATACGGGGGTAATATTAGATTCTATTATATTTGAATGATAAAAAAATGGTTTAGTAGAGTAATATGCTTTTGGGGTTAAATACATTTATTCTTCATTGTTGGCATTTTGGAAAACTAAACCTACACTAATGCAATTAATTAGAAAGTCATAGTTATCAGTATAATCTGTTTAAATATTTTTATACCATATGAACAAATGACAATGACAATGACCTGTAATAATATATTCATTCGTCAGTTTCAGTCAATAATTTTGTGAATCAACTCAAATTATACATTATACAGAAAGATACAGATCACACACTAATTCCTATTTAATATACAGGTAACAAACTGATCTGCGACTGCCGCCTCTCCTGGATGCACAAACTCCGCAACGAGACAAAAAGCAAGCGAGTCAAAGCCTCGCTCAGTCGCCTAAGCTGCGTCACAGACATAAAACTGAAAACCAATCCCAATATTGTCAAAATAGACAAAAACAATGACCGGACTCAAAGAAACAACCAAATTGGTATTAGAAAGATTTTTGACAATGACTATGAGGAAGACGATGTAATTGACGATAAGCAATACGAAGACACGATGCAAGATCAAGAGAATGACGCCGACGAATCTAAAGTGGAGTATAGGCGGAGATTACTAGAGATTCCAGCTGAAATGCTGCCGTGCCCAAATCGGTTAGTTTATGAGGCTACTTACTCACCGCCCACTCAAGATGAAGTTAAATATTACAAAGCTTCGTCAAGTGAAACAACTGTACCACTGGTCTTTAATTTGTTAATAATGTTTGCTGTCAGCATTATGTTGTAGCGCTTTTCATTATTGAAGTGATGGATTTTTGTGTGAACTAAAAATCGTGTGCTCATTGTATTAGTTAAGAACTGGCACAAAATTAATTTAAGGTTCATTAATATATTAAAAGAAGAACAAAGGTAAACTAAGTAAAATGTTAATAAAGTCTTAAGTCAGTTTTTTTGCAAATCAGATAAAAGTTACTACACTTAGAATTCTTTGCTTGGGATAAAACATAACTTAGTAGATACTGCTGTAAGTAATGAGGAGACTTTCAGTTTTTGTATATTTAAGCAATCTAAACACAAGTAAGATTTAGTTCGTAAAGTCATTATAAATTTAATCTATGTTCTGATCGATTGTCAAAGTTTCATCGTAGCTAATAACTTAAGTTATAGGAATTGATAGACTTAGGTATTTGGAACCAAAAATCGTTGAAGCTGTAAATATTCGTATTAATCGTAATTTTCAATTGATTATACACTGTACATATTTCCTAGAAATAATTAACTGTCAAATTATTTTCTCTACTAAAATTTTTAAGATGGCACTCTGATAGATATTGTCAATTGATGGTCTTGTCAAACGTAATTTGTCGACGCTAATGAAGGCTTATTTTAACGTAGCCTTTGTTTGGGTTCAGCCTGTTCCAGAAATACAATGCTGAGTGACGTGCAAATTACGTTCAACTTATTTTAAGCCATTTAGAAGGAATAATTTAACGGTATTTCAGTTATTCCAAGATCTGAAATTTATTTAATATTCACAGTTGAGACACAAGGCATGGGTTAAATATTGTTTAGGATACTAAGGCCAATGTTTGTGTGATTCTTGATATTGAGACCAAAAATCTCTCTTTTTGCTGATAACCACGACACAGGACTCGTATCTTTGAAAGAAATTTGGACTATGTGTGTGACTGTTGAGTGTTATTTATTTATCCTTAATTAATCTTAACTTGGAAACAAGAAAAGATCACACTACTTTGAACCCTATAAATACATAATGTGACTTTAATTCTAATTATATGTACATACCACTTTGTATTGGCAAGAATATCGCAAACACGTATTTGGTAAAGCGTCGAAGTATCGCAGTAGCGGTAGGTTTAATTAAACTATTTGTAACTTCTATATTAATTTTACAAGACTGTTCCACGTAGATTTTAAGCTTCGGTACATTAATTTCGTAGTTAAATTTATTCATAACGAAACACCGATTTACATACCAAAGATTATTTTGAAAACACAAAGTTTTGAATTGGTTCCTACTGTGCGGACGTTGTTTCACGATACACAAACTGTGTATAAACACAATGAATTATTGCTATTCTATTTGGAGTGTGAAAACAATAAATTGATACTTTTCCAAATTGGAGTGTTTTATTTGTTATTCAATAAGGGTGTTTTTGTATGGCGATTGTTCGAGCTATTTGATGAACGTTTTGAAAGTATCATTTTTATTTGAATCGTAAAATTCGATGGGGTATTGAGAGGAGAAGGTTTTGAAATATCTAAACCTTGCTATCTATATACGCTTAGAAACAATATTCTTTAAATTATCCAAGTTTTAAACGATAATGAAGTACAAGTAGAGGTAGATGTTATGTCGATATAGGCAACAAAATAATTAAAAAACATATTATAATCATAATTAGAAAAGTAAAGAGATATGTACATGACTGTTTGTCAAACACTATTGTAACAAAAATCAATTTTTTAGCTAGGATCAATTTCTATTATACAAACTCAACAAAAAAATATTATAAAGAGTCAATGAAAAAGTAGTATGGAAAGTATGGATAATAATAATTATTAATTAAGTAAGAAATACGACAAAATGTAGTTAGTAACATACAAGACGAATAGGAAACGATCTACTTAAAACAACATTACAGGAGCTTAAAATATCCTACACAAGCAACCTAAACTTACACAGAAACTTAATCATGGTTCAGAAACTCATGTAATACAAGTCAAATTTGATGTAGACGAGGTCTTAATTAGTAAGAGCTCGCGTTTCCACCAACCCTGCCTATTACATAGAAGGTTATGCATAGAAATCCCATATCATGATAATGATAACTTATTTTAGATATTCCCTAATTAATCCAATAGAGCCGCCATAGGTGCTATCATAATTATTTGTATTCAAAACTACAGTTGTTGTCTTCTAACTGAGGTCTTAGATTTAATACCCACGTCGAGCAATGCGACTTTATAACGGTATTCATTCTGCTTATAGAAGTTGCGTCGACCCCAAAAGTGAGTGAGATAAGGGTAGATAAAAAATCTCTACCAATCCGAACCAATTAGCTACTCCATCCAGTTGAATAGTAAAAAATAAGAACAACGGTAAAGAGAGGATTCAGTGAGCAGAATACGTAATTAGTGCCTTTATCAAAAGGGGTTGGCGATGTAAAAAATGATTTCCTTCCTCCTGACCTCTCGTAATGCATTTGACAGGAATCGGAACCAAGTAGAGCGATGTTAATAATTCCATTTAATGAATTGGCTTCGTATTGGAAAAATCTTATCTTCATTTAGGAACATGTAGTTTATGAATGATTTGATTTCGAATTTCTTCTTCGTGGAGTGGTTATGAGTGGTAGGTAGAAGTTTGTTGTGGAAGACTTATTTTTTATTGACTTTTATTTCTTTAATTTCATCTGGAAATCTATTGTATGTTCAACAGTAGACGTCTTGTGGATGATGATAATTCTACTCATGAGTCTACCTGATGGTAAATGGTATCCGTCGCCTATGAACATTGGTACAGCCAAGTCGTTACAAATCGTGAAAAGGAAACAAATAGGAAATTTATGTGTATGGAATGAATGAACTGAATCAACCAGGGTAGTACTACTGTCTCACAGATAGCTGATTCAGAGTGGCAGCATTTTATGGTGAATCATGTAATAATAAAAGGTCTAAGTACCCCAAGGATAAGGAAAGGTGGTAAAGGTTGGAGGAGGCCTATACCCAAAATAGGGTCCATTCCCAAAAATTGAATTTAATTACTGTTAAACATAACTAACACTAGATATTAAGTATATCCATCCATAAAAATTACTACTTACTATAGTAGAATTGCTAATTAATTAAACTGACATTTCGAATGTTGCCACTTTTTCATGAAATTTAAATAGTGCTGCGGTAAAAAGATCAAGATTATTTAAACATTTTAATTCAGTGAACCATTTCATTCTTTCATTTTCTAAATTCCAACTCAAAGTCGTAATTCCAGCCTAATGTGTGATTAGCACTGCACGTCTATGAATTAAAGTCATAGTAAATTACTGCATGTTAAGTTATGGCATGTCTACTGGAATTATAGCCATGGTTCATTATAAACAAAACATACAGTAGCTATGAATGTGCGGGACGTAATTTTTCTTAAATAATAAAAGTAATATTTGTAATTTTCATTGTTATAATTTCGCGTATATGTTGTGTTTATTTACACAGATATTTAGTCAAAGGGTTAAGTTGAAATTTCTAAAAATACGCAATAAAATTATAATTTTGCAAGCAAGTGCTGAGTTATTCTTTCTTTGAGTGGTAAAAATTTAACTAGATCAATCACTATGTTTTGGATGTAAGCAACATTATTTTGAAAAGTGACATTTCGATCTGTCAGTTTACTTCGTTTAATTAGCAATCGGACTATAACAACATTTGATATGTAAAATTTAAGGGAAATGGAATAAATGGCTGTTATATATTATATTATATGAGTACCCACTCCCTGGTTTTCCAAACCTGGAGCTCCGAATTTATCGCCTCTTCCTCTATAACTATTCTCTTTAGGCTTGGTAACACAACCACCAATTTGTTTATATCATGTGTGTCTGTAAGCGGTGGAGATAAATTACCATCAGGTGACCCACCTGCTTGGTTGCCAATTACCTATTTAAAAAACTACTACGATGTAGTCCAAAAATATCAGCAACCACCGACAGACCACGTGTCCATCGGAGGTCATCGGAGATCAGGAGTATCATGCCGTCCTGAGTATCTTCACGCGCTATCTCTCATTACGTAGGTATCTACATAATATCTTCTAAAGTGCTAATGTTGCTGCAAAAACAGAATGACTAACTAGGACACTTGCATATTGTGTCAGACAGCATGCATAATATGCAAACCATAGAAGAGCAGTACGAATGAAACATTAATTATAAAAACAACTAGATGTTGCTCGTAGCTTCGCTCTCAAAATAAAAGTCTGTTCGCGTGAAAATAATAATAATTTAATGCCTGTCTCACTCAGGGATACTGTAGCTTCTAATAGTTACCAACGAGGCAGTAGCTTTTTCGAATTGAAGATACAAATTGTAATCAAATGATTGGGATTTGATCTCAAAAACTCACGATCCACACCCCGTATATACTGTTCCTAGATCCAGGGTTTTTTTTTGGCAACATGGTCGACCCATCCACCCGACAAAAAGCATCCAAAATAACTTATTTCAAAGCTTCCACATACTGTCCATCTTTGTTTATGTTTATTGCTTAGATACACATCACATTTAAACCACAAACACAACTTTAGACTAAAATATGAAATCATTAAAATAAGCGACCATCCGCACCGTCAGAATCCCCGCCAAAACTCACCAAGGGGGTTAACAAACAAAAGCTTATACTCGATAAACCAGTAGGGTAAAAGACCGGTTAATCGAAACCAAAATTCCACGCCTCGGATCGTCAGTATTTCAAACAGCGAACACAACAAAATAAACATTATAAGTGCACTTGCCATTATGAGGTTTATCGGAGGCAAGGTAGAAGCCCTTTGGATAAGCCAGGCACGTTTGTTCACAAATTGGTCAGCATTGCGGTAACGATGATATATTTACGTTATATTTTGTAGCTTTCCGCCATCTTTTTCGGCGTGCGCCTTTTAAAGGACCGTTTACCTTATAAAAATGTTTTTAAGGTTTTATTTTTAAAAGCGTGGGGTTGCTTTGATGTATTGAAATTTATGATGAAAATTGAAATGAAAACGAAGGAGGATTTCTGTTATGTTTATCTATGGTTTAGGTGTCATCAAGATCAATTAAGCGATTTAGCCATAAACAAGTAAAGTCGGGTCTCCCGCACTACTTTTTCGAAACAAAACACTAAAATACATACGCAAAACAACAATCTTTGCTGTCACCTTCTTGTAGACCAATGGAGCATAGATAAAAAATGCATGTTTTGTGTAGGTGTTTTGTGTAATGTTTTAGTGCAGGAGGCCCGCTTTACTGTAACATACATAGTTACTCTGGTATCAATGGGTACTTGACTATTTTTTTAAAAGTATATAGGGCTATTTATTAGATTACCCTAAACATGTAAAAAAAAATCGTAATATATTTTTATATATTTAGTTCAAAAAAGCAAAAATTAATATGTGTAATTTAGTTTGTCGCCAAAACGCTATCTGTTAACTGTAGTTACGAGTGACATCATTGTTCCTAACCATAGATACAAAATCAGTTGTGAAAAAAAAATCAAATAACCTGGCAGTATGACGTTGGAACAAATATATAAGAAAAATGAATAATGTGACATCATGCATCGTGATTGGTGTTTACAGACACTCACAGATAAATAAAACTAAGTATATAAATTACTAAAATAAAATTAGTTTTTAATTGAGTATTTTTAATAAATTCCTATTGTAGACGTTATTTCGATGATAAATCTGTGTTCCTACAGAAATACATTGCTTTTGGTTACTATAGTCAAATACTCAATTATAATATTCAAATGAATAAAAACATTTGAAAACGTAATCGCGAATGAAATAAAAAAGCTATTAACAACGTTAGGTACTGTTTATAACCGTCTTTTACTTTTTTCGCTAGTGTGACAAGCTCTTAAAAAGGTATCTACGATAATAAGATAGGTTTTCAATTGCAAAAATCACGAAGACTAGTCTCATTACATTTCCCTCCACGTGATTCGTTCAAGCGACAACATCACAGAAATGTAAAGGGACTTTTACATCGCGTAATTGATGAATATCGTAATGAGAAGCGATCCAAGCGTGCATTCAATTTGCGCCGAATGTTAGGCCGTTATTTTAAAATTCGAACAAAGTTTTTTTTTTGCGGTAGCCATAAATTTAAATGTTTTGTTTTTGATTGTTTTTTGTTTTGTTCTATGGAGTTAGCACGTATGAATGATTTTGTTTTGTTTTGACTGAGGCTTTTGTTGAGTTTAACAACAGTTTGAGATGAATATTATTTTGATAAGTTAAATGATCACGATTTTAAAAACTTAACTGACCGATTTTCAATTTACCGATCGTGAACAAATTTATATGGGACCACTCTTGAAATAAGAATTTTGAAAATCGGTCCACATTTGGCGGAGATATTGAGTAACATACATAAAAAAATACAGACGAATTAAGGACCTTCTCCTTTTGTAGAAGTCGGGCGATAACATATTTTTTTACTTTCTAGTGACATCAATCTTACTTTAACCTGTCGTATAGTATAGAGAACATACTATTTTATAAAAGTAAAGTATTGATTCAATTTCGTATGAAAATGAAACAGTTAGAGGGGAAAACCTCTTCGAACATACTCTAACCAAGTCAAAAACATAATCGAAAAGGTCAAATCATAACATATGATACATAAGCTCACGCCTGTATCCCCGAAGGGGTAAGCAGAGGTGCACTAGCGAACTAGAACACCCACATTTCGCTAAGCTTTGTTCCGTCCCAGATGTGATAGGAGGCGGGCCTATCGCCATATCGGGCACAAATTCCAGACTCCGAGTTGGATGATACGGTATGAAAAAGGTCAAATCAATACATACATAATATGAGTTGAGATTGATTAACGGACATCTAAGTCCACAATTTCATGATATTCAAACTTTCTTGCTAGAATTTTTAAAAACTTACAGTTCTTACAAAACTATTTCTTATTTTAAGTTAATATAAAATCCAATTAAGTTTTATCAAATTAATAGTTGTGAATTAATTAGGGTACCTATCGCCCTCAACCCCCACCTTCGTTCCCCTAAGCAGCTGTTAATTAGAAACCAAGAACTATATTTATGAGTTTTGAGGTAATGTCTTACTAGGCAAAGCGAAGCTAACGCCTTGGAAAAGATGCGCGGTCAATAAATGATGTAACAACGGCTTCAGTAATCATCATCATTATAATCATCATCAGCCATAGGACGTCCACTGATGGATATAGGCCCCTCCCAAAGATTTCTAGATCCACCTGTTGGAAGCGGCCTGCATCCAGCGACTGCTTCAGTAATAAAAGTAAGGAATTATAGTTTTGAAGTAAATACATATTTTAGAATTTTAATGCATAATAATTTTTAATACAGCAGGTAGTGTACTCATAAAGCCGCGTTTCCTGCACTTGCTTTTCAAAAACAAAACACAAAACCACCTACACAAAACAAGGTTTTTCATTGTCTTCTGCTTATATAACAATAGACCATAGACTAACACATTGAAAAAATACCATATTTTGTGTAGGTGTTTTGTGTAATGTTTTAGTGTAGGAGATGCGGCTTAAGTGTTTCTTTACAAAAATATTATAAATACAAGGAGAGATATTATGATATTCACCAAAACATATTTATATTTTAGGCCGAAAAAATATTCCTATAACCATTTAACTTAAACAATGCTATAATTTTAGGTGAATATTATAGCATAGCTTTAACTCATAACAGAGTTATTCAACAGACCCCAATATCGCGGGTAGAAATCTTTATAAGTTAGGACTGATATATTCTTCGCGTCGCGTGCAGCGTGCAGTGAATTTGTGAAGGGACGAGAAGTAAGGGGAGACGGGAAATTATATTAAATGTATGCATATAAATGTTTATATTTCGAATCTAATTTGTACCACATTTTCTAAATGTGACGATAATTGACGGTTAGGATGGGATGACGGTTAGGCGTTATAGAGCAAGAGCCCGTGCGTGCCAGACCTTCGGATTTTAATAAAAGCTGTAAATTTTACTATGTGTGTCCCTAGTACAGGTAAGAATGATCCCCACCCATGAAGCTGAGGCAACGGTGGCTTTGGCAGGTAACAGGTAACAAAGGTGTATAAAATTCCATCTCAAATTTGTCATAGAATAAAACTTAATTTTTTTATATTTGATTCATAATGATATCAAAATTCGCGTTGCTCATTGCCAGACAGTTAGTATGGTTGCAACCCTCTGCCGGACACCCTTAAATTATTATAATTTATAATTATACTTACGTTATATTATAAAACCTAAATTTTATATATAATTTTTTGGGGGCCTATTAATCTATGTATACATAATAGCCGGACAGTTTCAACGGTTCTATCATCTTGCCAGACGCATTCAAAGTGAGCAGTAGTTCGGAGAGCAAGGAGCGTATACAGTAGTGTTGCCAGATCTATTGTGTGAAATATCGGAACACAAGGTTAAAATGATCGGGACATAGGTTTTCAAATCGTGACGTTTCCGGCTGAAGCCTGGGCGCTTCTCGCCTAGGGAAACCCGGAACGTCCTCAAGCGCCGAAAAGGGCCACCGCGGTGTTTTTAATCGGTATTGCCGGTGTAGGGTGTACATAGAGTTAGGGACTCAACCCAGTGTCGCCCGGATATTTTCCATCTCTCCCGGGCATTATGGCGCTGGGTCGTAAGACCGGCGTTAATGTCGCTCTGATATAGTAGAGCATTGAGACAAGCTTGCCCATTACATTGGCCACAAGTTAAAGAGCATTGCAAGCCCGCTTTCCTGCATCCGCATCGCGAACCACAACCACTCTTGCAGTTGCAGAAAATTGTATTTAGCAAATCTTCTGGAGCAGGTGGTAAAACTGTCATGATAGGCTCCAGAAAATCGTTTCGTATTGTCCAACCCCATACCTGGGGTTCCAAATCATGCCCTAACCAAGTTTGAACTTGATAATATACACGTTTGAAATACTGATTTCTTAAGTTTACGCGAATGTTATATTTTTTTTTATAGCAGAGATTGGCAAACGAGCAGATGGGTCACCTGATGGTAAGTGATCTCCACCGCCCATAAACACCCAAGACAAAAAAATTATGGGTGCGTAATGAAGAAGGCGATATTGAAGACGATCAATCCACAGAATGGAATAATAGTGACGAGGAATATGGATGTATTGACGACGATGATGAAAATTATGAAAATGTTTAAAAATTTAATTAAAATAAGTGTATTTCACTGTAACTTTTTTATTTTAAAAAAAATTTTGCCCTTTGCTTAATCTATACTAATATTATAAAGCTGAAGAGTTTGTTTGTTTGTTTGTTTGATTGAACGCGCTAATCTCAGGAACTACTGGTTCGATTTGAAAAATTATTTTTGCGTTGGATAGCCCAATTATCGACGGTGGCTATAGGCTATATAACATCACGCTATGACCAATAGGAGCGGAGCAGAAATGAAAAATGTTTAAAACCGGGGAAGTTGATATCACAGAAACTACTGGTTCGAATTGAAAAATTCTTTTTGTGTTGGATAGCATATTTATCGAAGATGGCTATAGGCTATATAACATCACGCTTTGACCAATAGGAGCGGAACAGAAATGAAAAATGTTGAAAAGACTATATTTCAGAAACTACTGGTTCGAATTGAATTTTTTTTTGTGGTGGATAGCCTATTTATCGAGGATGGCTATAGGCTATATAACATCACGCTTTGACCAATAGGAGCGGAGCAGAAGTGAAAAATGTTGCAAAATCGGGAAAATTTATATCTCGGACAGAAACTACTGGTTCGAATTGAAAAATTATTTTTGTGTTGGATAGCCCAATTATCGAGGGTGGCTATAGGCTATATAACATCACGCTATGCCCATTAGAAGCGGAGCACAAATGAAAAATGCTGCTAGCGGGGAATTTTATATCTCAGAAACTACTGGTTCGATTTGAAAAAATATTTTAGTGTTGACCAAGGGGATGAATGGTAGGGTGACTAAGGGGTGACTGACGGAGTGATTGATGGGGTGACTTATGGGATGACTGACGGGGTGACGGACATGAGGAATGACGGGGTGACTGACAGGCTGACTGATGGGGTGGCGGACGGGGTGACTGACGAGGTGAATGACGGGGTTACAGACGGGGTGACAGATGGGGTGACAGATGAGGTGACCGACTGGGTGACAGACGGGGTTATTTGTTATTCAAACTGTAAAAATTTATTCAATGAAATTTCTCGATTAAGAAAAAAATAAACTGCACAATTTGAACTTAATAACAGTGGATGCGCAGTGAATGGCTGCAATAGACCAAGCGCTCTGTCTCACTCGCACTAGTTACTGTATACGCTCCTTGCTCTCCGAACTACTGCTCACTTTGAATGCGTCTGGCAAGATGATAGAACCGTTGAAACTGTCCGGCTATTATGTAAACATAGATTAATAGGCCCCCAAAAAATTATATATAAAATTTAGGTTTTATAATATAACGTAAGTATAATTATAAATTATAATAATTTAAGGGTGTCCGGCAGAGGGTTGCAACCATACTAACTGTCTGGCAATGAGCAACGCGAGTTTTGATATCATTATGAATCAAATATAAAAAAAATAAGTTTTATTCTATGATAAATTTGAGATGGAATTTTATACACCTTTGTTACCTGTTACCTGCCAAAGCCACCGTTGCCTCAGCTTCATGGGTGGGGATCATTCTTACCTGTACTAGGGACACACATAGAAAAATTTACAGCTTTTATTAAAAGCCGAAGGTCTGGCACGCACGGGCTCTTGGACCATTAGTCTTATGGCGAGTACAGATCGGGCCGAACCAAGGCATTAAATCAATACATTACGGCTTTTCAATATGGTGGATATGAAAATTGAGGTGTTTAGTTAACTATGTTATTGATAAACTTACAATAAACGGGGCGTACAAGTATTTTTTGTTCAACCTTTCCTTATGTCTGATACCACCGCTTCACAGAAAACCGATGTAAAGTGGCAGCTCGCTGTCGCATTTCGTTCAGTGAGTGAGATTACCGAAGGCCCAATTCCCTCCCCCCCTTTCCCTTCTTTATCAATCCCTATTTCCCTCTCCTTAGGGGCAATGCACCCTTGATCCTTTTTGTGTCTTGGGTGTCCATGGACGGTGGAGATCACTTACCATCAGGTGACCCATCTGCTCGTTTGCCAGTCTATTAAGAAAAATGTTATAAATAAATAAAGTACACATAACAGTCACACATCTAGTCCTGACCCCACACTAGGTATGACCTGTTTCGTGGGTGCCAGAGACTATGAGAGACGCGCGGTCTCACAACACCCAGACTTGTAACAAATATCTGTGAGTCACACAAATATTTGTCTCAGTACGGGAATCGAACCCGCGGCCCCTCGCTTCACAGCCGGCTAGTCGCTGCGCCATGGATGCTATCAACAAAAATGTTCAAAATGAAAACAATTTTAAAGCAAAACTACATTTTTCATTAAACACACAGCGGCTGTGATATTAGTCGCGCTCGATTATAAGACGCTAAGGATCGCCAGATGGCAGCGACATTAACGGTGATATTGGAACAAATGGCACCACCCTAGCTAGCTCGGAGATTTGTAACGTATTAACGTATTAATAGGAAGATTTGTGCACGACCCATTTCATCTGTTAGTGGCTTTATTTGGCTGTTTAGGAAGTGATTAGCTCTTTTTATTCTGTTTTCGCAAATTCATTCCGAAATGGCGAACTTAGGCTGAATCTATGGAGCGAATTTCGACTAATTCTGAGTCAAAGAAACGAACTCAGTGATGATTTGGAATTTTTAAATCGAACTTTGAGCTAGTCCGAGTTATTTTTGACAAGAAAATCTTTGCTTAGTTTGTCTGTCAGTCAGTTTTTCTTGTGAAAAATGGCTCGGACTAAGTCAAAGTTCGATTTAAAAAATCCAAATTGTCACCGACTTCGTTTCTTTGACTCAGACAGTCGAAGTTCGTTCTATAGATCTCAGACTAAGTCTGAGTCAAAGAAACGAACTCAGTGAGGATTTGGAATTTTTAAATCGAACTTTGAGCTAGTCCGAGTTATTTTTTACAACGAAATCGTTGCTTCGTCTGTCAGTCAGTCTGTTTTTCTTAATCTATAGAGATTCAGCATAAGTCCAAAAAGTGTTAACTAATAAGTAAATAAATTACTTGGCTTACGTTTCTTTGTGTGTTGTTTATTTGTGTGTAAATACGGTCATTCGAATTTAGGAAATAGTAATAATGAAAAATACATGCTTAAGCTCACGCCTGTATCCCCGAAGGGGTAAATAGAAGCGAACTAGAACATTCACATTTCACCGATGTCCTTTTCGTCCTAGATGTGATAGGGGGGGAATCTATCGCCATATCAGGCACAAATTCCGGACTCCGGTCTGAATGGAAAACATAATATCACTTTGCCCGACCCGGGGATCGAACCCGTGACTTCAGGGCGGTAGTCGTACCGCACGCAATACAACTTCGCCACTGAGGCAGTTCTTCAAATATTTCTATTATTATTATTTTTGGGGATTTAGCTGGGTCCCGTCATGTGTGATAAATATTTCTAATAGCCAGTGCAGTCTAGAAGCAACACTCATTAAATTCCAAGCAGTTCATTAATAAACGATAATTAGTTGCCGAAGTGTGCTTTAAACTTCACTAGACTAGTAAAATGCTGCTACAAAATTATGCGAGGATAGTTTTATACCGTGGTAGAAAATATAGTAATATTAACTATTTTATGCATCAATATAATATATCCTAGATGCACAGTTCTTTGCAAATATCCTCCTAAAAAGTGGTCTCAGGAATAAAACAGAGAAAAAGATCACAAGTTCTAATTAAATCAACACAAATATAACCCTATGCACGTGTAATAAAGTAGCTTTTTAAACGAAATGAGCAAGCGTTCTTAAATTTGAATTTTGAAATTTAGAATTCCATCGGCGTCGGACTGTATGCAATACGAGTGCTTAAGCACTCCTTTGCTGTCCCATTTTCCGAGTGTCAACTGTGCATCTAGGTAAATAATATATCGATGATTTTATGTATTAAGATCCATTTTAGTATAAACCATCCTTTCTTTTTATGTTAAGTGTATTTTCTTTGTGAATTATCGCTTGCTATAACGGTAAAGTAAAACATCGTGAGGAAACCTGCATACCCGAGAATTTTTGTACAAGAAGTTTACCAACCCGCATTAGGCCAGCGTGGTAGACTAAGGCCCTCTCAGTAGAGAAGGCCCGTGCCCAACAGTGGAACAGTAATATTACAAGGCTGATATTATATTATATTAAGTATAAAATCAAGTACCAGATTTTGCATAGCAATTAAGTAGTTACTATAGCTCATTTGTAGCTAGTTCTAGGATGTGCGAATAGTTTACTATTTAGGGTACCGTAGCTAATGGTAAAAGCGGAACCCTTAAAATCTTGTCACGTCCGACTGTCCGTCCGTCATACTATCTTACTATTGTTACTACACATATAAAAAGTCAGTAGATTTATTCTACAAACTGCTATAAAAGCTTATTCCAGAAGATAAAATTAAAAAAATGGGTTAGATGCTCAGAATAATCAAGGATACAAAACTCAAAGTGCTCGAGGTGCGTGGCGATTATATGTATATTTTTTAATCTTTTCTAATTTTTATTTTGTACCCGGCTCGGACTGACGCGAAAATTGAGCTCCGACCGGCGGAGAGACAGAAAATTAAGCGAGTGGGCGGCCAGACTAGGGTACACTCGTTGGCGGAATTTTTTTACAATTTACAAAAAAAGTACTGTAATGTTGAAAAACATTATTGTAGAATGTAATAATGTAATTTTGTATGTGTGTAATTTTCATATAACATAACATAAGCTCACGCCTGTATCCCGGAAGGGGTAGGCAGAGGCATCCTAGCGAATTAGAACACTCATATTTCGCCGAGCTTAGTTCGGTCCCAGATGTGATAGGGGGCGAACCTATAGCCACATCGGGCACGAATTCCAGGCCTGTCGCCATATCGAGCACAAATTCCAGACTCCGGGCCGATATTGAAAAAATCCAATATCACTTAGACCCGACCCGGGGATTGAACTCGAGACCTCAGGACGGTAGTCGTACTGAAATACACCCTTCGATAGATGTGATAGGGCGCGAGCCTATCACCATATCGAAATTTGTGTAATTTTCACCCTGTTTATAAACATTTTTATAAGTGATTTAGATTATTTTTATAAATATTCCCATTTCTAACCATGTCTAGACACGGTAAACTGAACATTTAATATTTACAGTGAGTTGAATAAACGGAGAAACATCGAAACTTTTATCAGTTGCTATAATATCGTGTTTATCTCACAATATGACACTTTCATGAATTTTACAAAGGGTTTGGCATCAATATAATATACCCTAGATGTACAGTTCTTTGCAAATATCCTCCTAAAAAGTGGTCTCAGGAATAAAACAAAGAAAAAGATCACAAGTTCTAATTAAATCAACACAAATATAACCCTATGCACGTGAAATAAATTAGCTTTTTAAACGAAATGAGCAAGCGTTCTTAAATTTGAATTTTGAAATTTAGAATTTCATCGGCGTCGGACTGTATGCAAAACGAGTGCTTAAGCGCTCCTTTGCTGTCCCATTTTCCGAGCGTCAACTGTGTATCTAGGTAAATAATATATCGATGGGGTTTGAATACAAACTGTGTGAATGAGACGTTGACTCGGTTTTATTATTCGATTTATAAGTAAATCTAATAAATAAATAAAAAATAAAAATAAATTAAATATCTGTTTTCGGAAGAACTTTATCAATTCGTTAAATAATTAAAAAGTTGACGTTTTGTTATCAAATGTGGTACAAAGGGCAACTGTCAAATAATGTACAGCTAAGGCCATGACGTCATCCGCCTCAATGTCCATTACGGTGCAGGCGTGCGAGGGAGATAGAAATATATTCCCTCTTTGCCCCACTTTTACTCTAACAAGAAAAAACTTTAATTGTTATTCTACGATTATCAATAATCACAAGTTTAAAACTTAACAGCCCGACTTCAAATCCGCTCGTGACCAAATTTATATGGGACCACCCTTGAAATAAGCTCTATCGAACACAAAAATATTTTTTTAAATCGGTCCACATTTGGCGGAGATATCGCGTAACATACATAAAAAATACAAACGAAATGAGGGCCTTCTCCTTTTGGGAGGTCACTCGAAAAACAGGTTCACATTTGCTATATTGCCTAAGATACCCAAAAATATCCACGAATTGAGAACTCCTCCTTTTCAGTGAATTGTAAATACCGATACCCGGTCACAATATAACTGTCCCCGACTGTACTTCTTTAGAATACAGCGTAATCGAAGCCCAAATTACATTAACGCGGAATGAGATTTACCTTATTGGATTTCCAATAGTAATGACATTTTTTATAAATATTGATTTTGGGATTTTACACGATATTATACTATTGATCCCTCATAGGATATATCCTCATAGGATCCCTCATAGGGGTTGACGTCAGGCAGGCGGCCGGTCGTAAAAACTAAGCCAAATCCTTTCTGCAACATGCTTGAAAAAAGTGTGTTGCGCCGACCCCACATTAAGGTGGGATAAGGGCAGGTAGAAAGAAAGACACGATATTATGCTACTAGGTTTATATTCACCTAAAGCGTTATTGTATCTTAGTTATTTTGGTTTGGGTCCATTCATGATGCATATAAATATTCCACTATAAATTATAATTGCTTCGGTGGCGTGTTGTGTTTCGGTACGCCTATCGTCCAGAGGTCTCTGATTCGATTCCCCGGTCGGGCAAAGTGATATTGGATTTTTCAGTACTAGCTTGGTGTCTAGAATTGGTGCACGATATGGCAATGTAGGTTAGTATAATATACCAACAGGTTCGCTCCCTATCCCATCTGCGACAAAACTAAGCTCGGTGAAATGTGGGTGTTCGAGTTCGCTAGTGCTTCTCAGTGTAACCCTTCAGGGGTACAGGCGTGAGCTTATTATGTATGTATGTAATAGGATAATTTATATTTTAACTTGTCAATTATGGGGCTTACTTATAAAAATAGTTTAGCTGAGCAAATGGCTGAGAATAGTCTGTCACTGTTTTCCTTGTGTCACATCGTTTGAAAATAAAAGGGACAAGCTATTTTTTAGCATATGCTCAGTTAAACAGTTTTTATAAGTAAGGTCCTTTATCTCTTAAATATGGCGTCGGTATTTTATGCCCCTTACTTATAAAAATATTTGAGCGCTGCTTATCTTTATACCATAGGTTGTCCCTTTCATTTTTAAACAATGGAACGCAAGGAAAAAAGTGACAGGTTATATTCTTAACCATTTGCTCAGCTAAAAATGCCGTTTTAAGTAAAGCCCCATAGCTACGCCTGAGAAGAAATGCCAAAAGTGTGAGACGTGTATGTATAGATTTTTTTATGTTACAAATTGTCATGTAGCATTTTATCACCCTCCCGTCTCCGTCTCCGAAGCTTAGGCACTACCTGTACCGATATTAATACTAGACGGGTTGGGAATGAACCTGGTTGTTCTTAGGTATATTGTAGAGGTATATAGCCAGTCGACCTAAGCCCGTATATAAATAAATTGAGCCTTGTTATATTTAGTTCCACTGTTGGCTAAAGCCTATTTTATTAGGAGCTGGGGCTTCGTCCACTTGGATGGCTTGATGCAGGATAGACTTTTACCTTTGAAATTCTTAAGATCTCTTTAGATTTTTTTAATTTTGTCACGGCAAAGTGACTACACTGCACATGGTAATAAGTTTAGTGTAGTCCAAAAAAATTAGCGACCACTGACAGACTATGAGTTTAATAGTGGTCTCTAGAATAATTCCGGCATATATAAGCTTCTTCACACTCCGATTGCGAAGAGGGAAGAAGCAAATCGACGGGCTTGCGACAAGACAGGCGGAAGACCGATGCAGATACAGGGATACTGTTATAATATATTCTCCTTAAGTACATGTTTTTGAATATAACTATGTTCCCCTTAAGTAAAATACAAATAAATTGCAAAGTCAAATTATCATGTTACATTATTTCGTTTACAATATCGACGAATTCCAATTTGGTGGTAGACCGATTAGAGATTTCGTTGTGGGCACTAGTTTTATAATTGTGTTTTCCCTTTTTTTTTAATATATTTTTAATTCAACAGTTTAAAAAGTTATTTAATTAAAAACCGTCTGACACACCCTGTAACAATACCCATACCCGTCCCAACCAACTAAGTCATGTCACAAGCCCCTCGAAAGAACTGGAAGTACACTGGCTGATCCTGGAACGCGAACCACACATTGAGTGTGGGTCACTATGGCAGGTTTTAGCACCATACGGTAGTCGGACATTTTTACCTTTTTCAAGCATGTTACAGAAAGGATTCAGCTTAGTTTTTACTTGCCTGACGTCAACCCCTTCCTGAGCGATATTATCATAGTTCGTATAATTACACTAGTACTACATCGTTATAAAGCTATGAAATCATTTATTTAGGCCTCCATAATAGTACTCTTGTTTGTAAGGGCCTTAGGATCTAGGTCGTACTTATCTAA
Source organism: Clanis bilineata (assembly GCA_036417725.1). Taxonomy (NCBI): domain Eukaryota; kingdom Metazoa; phylum Arthropoda; class Insecta; order Lepidoptera; family Sphingidae; genus Clanis; species Clanis bilineata. The sequence continues at coordinate 13,506,961 of CM071154.1, read as the reverse complement.
ATATTGCCTCAGCGTCTGAATTTTTAATAAAGTTTTTAGGCTGACTCGAATTAAGTGAATTTGTAATTTAATGTGCTGTGAGGACGTGACCTAAGAATAAATTAGGGATGAGGGCGTGGCTAGTTTTTTGGGATATACAATTGAGGCTGATATTTTGAACTTTTTAGTTGTCTGAGTATAATTATGCGTAGTTTGAATAAGCTGTTATAAAGTAGAATAAACTTGCATACATAACCTCACGCCTGTATCCCCGAAGGGGTAGGCAGAAGCGCACTAGCGAACTAGAACACCCACATTTCAAGGAGCTTAATTCCGTCCCAAATGTGATATGGGGTAGGCCTATCGTCATATCGGGCACAAATTCCAGGCTCCAGGCCGATGTTGAAAAAATCCAATATCACTTAGACCCGAGCCGGGGATCGAACTCGAGACCTCAGGACGGTAGTCGTACTGAAATACAACAACGCCACCGAGGCAGTCAATGTAAAACATCTATGAATTCAAATGCAACCTATATTAATAAGTTTTACTATAGCTTTAAAGTTTAAAATTGTTGTTCTATACTAGGACAGTGTTGTAACGCGTGATTTCACACGCTAACTAGCAATTAGCCGTGTAACGCCGTGTTTAAACTCGCCTGAGAACCGATCATTATACGTTTAGAAAAATCACGCTCTTTGTATTTTATTTTTGTAATTGAGTGAATTTTTTTGTGGAAATGAGCGAGTATTTCGTAGAAATTATTGTTTGAATTGAATCATAGGTCATATTATACGTTATTTTTCTACCTACCCTAATCCCACTCTAAGGTGGGGTCGACGCAATTTTTTTTTTCAACAGTCACATACCTTGTCCTGACCCCACACTAGGTATAACCTGTATCGTGGGTGTCAGAAACTATGAGAAAGTTTCGGTCTCACAAACACCTAGACTTGAAACAAATATCTGTGGGCCACACAAACATTTGTCTCAATGCGGGATTCGAACCCACAGCCTCTCGCTTTACAGCCGGCTACTCGCCCGCTACGCCACGGAGGCTTTCAAATCCTTTAATATCCTTTTAGGGTTCCGGAGCCAAAATGCAAAAACGAAACCCTTATATTATTTTATTCTAGTAACGTCGTATGTGGGCTGTGAACTGGGAGATCCGAGGTTCGATTCCAAAGAGCATTTTCTAACAATATTTGTTCGAGGTATCAGGAAGTCGGTTTAAAAACGAAACCGAATCCATTCTACATTGTGCTTGAAAAATGTATTGCATTGACTTTATCTCGATGACGATAATGCTCCACTGCACATGTTGGGACGGAAATAAGCTCATCAAGATGTGCTTAGTTGTGCCTCTGCCTACCTTCCAGGATACAGTCGTGACCTGATTGCATATCTACTAACTTTAATACACACTTTTATGCTCCGTTCTTTTTAAGGTTCCGTAGATAACTCAAAAGGAAAAAACGGAACACTTTTAAGATCGCCTTGTTGTCCGTCTGTCTGTCTGTCACGACCCTTTTTCTCAGGAACGCGTGGAGGTATCAAGCTGAAATTCATATCAATCAGGTCTATTGTACTGACAGCTCCAAGGGCTGTGAAAAAATTAAACTTATAAGCCAACACAATCAAAAGATACAGCCGCTTATGCCGCAAATTTTCGACACTGGCAAGGGAATCAAAACCTACAGGGTACTTTCTGTGAACTCGGAATCTTGAAATTTGGTACTAAGCAACGTCTTATAGCACAGATAAAGGAAAAATTGCGAAATTCATTATAAACCTACAAGTTTGTACGGAACCCTCGGTGCGCAAATCCGACTCGCACTTGGCCGGTTTTTACAAATTGAAGCGTACAAGACAGTCCCGAGATGCGCGAATCGATCGGACGTGTTGAATTATTAAGAGGATCGTGTACTGTGTATAACTGTATAACACATTGGGTATTCACTTACAGGGTCATTGTAGACTGTTAACAATGAGTCAGCTTGAGGTCAAACGCTGAAGCTAGCACGGGCTCACGGAGTATGGATATGTGAAAAGTAGATGAGGTATCTTTAGGAGGTGTTTTAAGCTATTGCGTAGCTTCTATCGCGGACCTTGAGCGTGAAGACCGAATCCAGACATTCCGTAACGAAAATAACCTAACACTCCCCACTCCGACCGACACAGCGGTGATACTTTTTAGTTTTGCCATCTATCGATGAATAGCAGAACTTTTAATGACTTTTTTGAAATATCACGCTTGTCTCTTTAGTTCAGCAACTCGCCTCTAGGTGGCATTGGTTGTATCGGCGTTACTGCGCATGCGTAATCCCCCTCTTCGCCCCGCAATCTGTGACTCATGCCTGCTTAGAGTTTCGTTGTATTTACTTCATGGTACGACTCTACGAAGCTCGCACGAATCGAGACGAGCTGCTCCGAAATCTAACGAATACGTAATCAGCTGTTTGTGAGAAAGTATATTGGTGTATTGATTTTGAATGCTATGCAATAGCTTTACCGCGGCAGTCCCCGAGTGCCACACGTCTTTTTTATGGTTTTATGTAGGCATGTTTGAGTGGTAGAGCCACGCCATAGACAGTTACGTCTCCAGCGTGACTCTACCACTCAAAATCATCTACGGCTCGACCGGTTTGATACCACACTCTCACAGAGTGTTCGCTAGTGCGCTTCTGCCTACCTCTTCGGGGATACAGACGTGAGCTTATGTAAATGAATGTATGTATGTGTAATTTAAGTAACTCTACCTTACTGATTTCTTTAGTTTACGCGAATGTTATACATTTCGAAGAAAAAACGTCAGGCATTAAAATTAAAACAAATCGTGATAGAATCCGTAAAAATAGTTTCATTAGAAAATCTCCACCTTTTTAGAAATCGATCAAAAATATCAAGTCCATAATGATGTTCGTATTTCCACGTGGGATTGTACAGCGGTGTCCAGCGTTTGAATATTTAATATGGAGAGAACAACGTTTCGGTTTAGCTGTACCAACAACCATACGTGTCAGATTCCCTAGACATTCGTCAATATTCTATGGCTGATATCTATAGAGCGAACTTCGACTAAGTCTAAATCAAAGTCACTAACTCAGGGGGATTTGTGTCATACTTTATTTGCCCATTGCTATCAGTCTAGGTCGTCATGCTCACTTAAGATCTATGCTTGTGGCGGCGTCATGTGCCGGGTCGATCACTTCCCTGCAACATGGTTGAGGAGGTCGATGGCTGGCAATGCGTCATATTCGTGAACGGGTGCTGCTTGTAGAGACTGGTCTGCCTGTACTGTTTTGTTTGCTGTGTCAATTCAACTTGCCGTGGCTATGGGGGTCGCTCAGTGTATCTTGTATGTTACTTTGCCCTATATTATTAGATATATATTGTTATTATGGTTTAGCTGCTCTAATTTAAGGTCTTTTTATATCTGGTGCTGTTCTGTAAATTGGTGTTAAAAAGATCAACGTCAGAGTTTCTTGTCCGTTTTTCTCTGGCGAAACAGCCTTCCGAACAGGCGTTAGAGTTAAAATTTGAGGAATCTAAATAATGTTTGAGCATTTTATGGATCCAATAAATGAATTTATTTGATTTTGATTCATTTTGATTTGTAATTGTTAAATCGAACTTTGATTTAGTCCGGGTATTTTTATACAAGAAACAGACTGACAGACAGACTTAGCGAAGATTTTCTTGTAAAAAATGACTCGGACTAAGTAAAAATCCTCACTGAGTTCGTGACTTTGTCGAAGTTCGCTCTATAGATCTCAGCCTTAGTTATAGTTAAGTTACACAGTGCGAGCCATCGTGCCGGGTGTACCTAGCACGCGCTTGCGAAAATATATTCGCATTGAAAAGTCATAAATCAAATAAGATCCTGGGATTATGTTGCAATTTAAATAATCAAAAGTTTAAAAACTTAACAGACCGCCTTGAAATCCGATCGTGACTAAACTTATATGGGACCACCCTCGAACTAAGCTCTATCGAATACAAAAAGAATTTTGAAAATAGGTCCACATTTGGCGGAGATATGGCGTAACATACATAAAAAATACAGACGAATTGAGGACCTCCTCCTTTTTGGAAGTCGGTCGAAAAGCACGATTATAGTCTTACTACTCATCCTATTATGGGAGACAAATAAAATTGGCCAACTGTTAGTGCACAATTTACTCTAATACCTTCATCCTTTGAAGATACGAGTATAAATATAATATTTAATTTTGACGTAAAATAAAACTGTATCTTTTTTTATTAGAGACTAGCAAACGAGCTGTAGCCCGAGCACGAAAAACGAATGTAAATGTAAATTTATTCGAGTTCGCTGCGCACTGATGACGTTTGGTTAATATTTCATACAAATTTCATAGACGCGCATCGAGTTCGAATACATTTACGGTTGTCAGAAATTTTCCTGCTCAGGCCGCAGATGGGTATTAGGTTAAAGCTTCATTCTTTATAGGAATTAGAATAATTGCAATGACAATATACTTCGTCATCAGGGGGGTTACCATCACCTCTTATAGCAGTATTATTATCATTTTACTTGTACCGATTCCCATACAAAACAAACGAAGAACGATTATAATAATACTGCTATAAGAGGTCGTGGTAACCCTGCAGACCTTCACCTTTATATTAGATTTCTCTTGGAGTTAAACACTATCGAACGCGAATCTTGTAAGTCGGTCCACATTTTCGGGAATGATATTGCAACAAACATTAAAAATACAGACAAAATAAGAATTCCCCTGCTTTTTTAAAGTTACTTAACAAAAATCTGGAATTTCAAATTATTTTTCGATTTTCAAATTACGACAAAAAGCTTGAATTTCAAATTACTTTTCGATCTTCAAATTACGACCAGCTTCTGCATCGGCCTTCTAAATACTGCAAGAGGAAACAAGACAGTCAAACTTTCCAATATCTCCATTAAAATGACGTCAAACAAAAAAGTAATTTCCTATGCCCAATCATCCCGCAAAGTCAGTTAAAACTTTCCCATTTAACGATGTTCAATGTATAAAAAAATTAAATGTTTTATTCAACGGCTGTTAAATTTTAAGCTGTATGAGATCTATGTTGATTTACGACTTGGGGTTGCTTTATGTGCCTTTATATCGCTTAATGTGGAGGGTTAGGAATTAGAATGTGGTGAAATAAGGATCATGGTTCGTCTGTGGATCAATGATTTGACGTAAAATGTTTTATATACTGATTTCTTAAGTTTACGCGAATATTATACATTGAAATAAAACTATTTTTACGGATTCTATCACGACCGACGGATTATTTCTGACCCGTGTCACGAAGACTGCAAAGCCTTCGAAACGTCGGGAATAATAATTAAAACCTAATCGTGATAGAATCCGTAATTATAGTTTTAATGCAATGTAAAATGTTTTCAAAATTAATACCAGCGACTGTTAATCATCTGACTAAAAAAGGGAGAAGGTCCTCAATTCGTTTCTATTTTTTATGTATGTTACTCGATATCTCCGCCAAATGTGGACCGATTTTCAAAATTCTTTTTGTGTTCGATTGACCTTATTTCAAGCGTGGTCCCATATAAATTTGGTCATGATCGGATTTGAAGTCGGTCCGTTAAGTTTTTAAACTTGTTGTTGTTTTCAAATGACTTGAGTCCTTTCAATGGTAGATGGTTCCCCTTTATTCTTCCTGTAATATTGGCAATGTATACATGATTCTTTTGGTATTGTGTGTGTCTAATGTAGATTCAAACTGTTTTAAACTTAAACAGTACTTTAATTTTACAAGCACTTAGTTCGCCTCTTTGGTCTAGTGGCCACCTCTATGGGCTGTGAAGCGGTAGGTCCTGGGTTCAATTCCCAACTCGGGTAAAGCCGTTTTTCTAATACGATTTGCCGGGGTTAAATTCCCCAGAAGGAGTTGACGTCAGGCGGGTGGCCCATCGTAAACACTAAAATCCTATGTGTGATATTTTTGAAAAAAATATGATGGAGTTCCTTATTAAGATTCAGGTGGGATAAGGGCTGATAGAACAAAAAGTTAATTAATAATGGTCATAATTTTACTAAATGGTGTTCTCGTTTGCTAGTACCTACTACCTACCCCTTTACCTACCCCTTTAGGGATACAGGCGTGAGCTTATATTATCTTCTGTTATTTCTACTACTATTTCTTAGCTAGCTTATACTCATCCTAATAACAAAAAATGTTATATTAGTATTATAAGTCGCCTCCTTATTAGTTAGGGGCAGTATGTATGGGCTGTGGACCGGGAGGTCTTGGGTTCGATTCCCATGGCAAAGCATATTTTCTAATTTAATTTGGCCTTGCATTTTGCCTTGCAGGCCTTGGCCTTGCACTGGATTCCTCAGAGTGGGTTGACGTCAGATTTACTTAGCCGAATGCTTCTGCAATATGCTAGAAAAAGTGTGTTGCGCCGACCCCACATTAAGGTGGGGTACAAGCAGGCAAAAAGTAGTTATCTTAGTATTATAAACTAGCTAAGGGGGACCGGTGGCGCTGCAACCCAACTGGGAGGCTTCCCGCCCAAGGGTGGGAGAGTATGTGGGCTGCCCACACGATGCCTTACAGCAGGTATTCACATACAGGCTGGGCGCGGGCTGCCTGGGCGGCTTTGCCGCAGAGGTCTTAACCGACTAACGTGGCGGGGCTTATCTGGTGGGCGTGCTGGGCATCCGTGGGCGAACCTGAAAGGTGCAAACCTGGAAGACCCCCATGATATCCAAAGGCTAGTCTGAGCCGCAGCCGAAACCCAACGGTGATGTACCTCCTGTGCTGTTGCGCAGCTCGGTTGCCTCTGAAGTGGAAGTGGAGTGCCAACCGGACTGGGATTAAGGGTGAAATAGTTCTGGTGAGTGAGCTGATCACCCGTCTGTGCGATTGCAGACGTCCCCACCATAAATAAATAAATAATAGTATTATAAACAACAAAATATAAAGCCAACTATGAATACAATCAGCATAATCTCGCACAACACAACTTCGCTAATTGGGTAATAAGTTAAAGGATATCCGACGAGCCCATTAAGGGTTGCAGTTGCATTCGCCGAGTAAGAAACCTGTCCAACTTTGTTTTTCGGCTATAATTAGGAAAGTTTTGCAAAACCTCGGCAGAAAATACAGTATTAAGTTCTTTATTGGTGCCTCTGACTGCCACAGTGACGTTGTTTTAAGTAAAATTGGTGTACATACTTATTTCTTAAGTTTACGCAAATGTTATAGTTTGAAATAAAACTATTTTTACGGATTCTATCACGATTTGGTTTTAATTTTTATTTTAAAATACGGCGTTTTCTCTCGTTAAAATGTGCGAATGGGGTATAATATTTTGGGGCATAATTTTTTAGTGCTAGAGCCACGCTGTAGACAGTTACATCTACAACACGAATGGGCCGGCTCGACCGGTTTAATACCACTGTCTCGTAAACCGACGTAAAGTGGCAGCCTGCTGTCACGTTTCGTTCGGTGAGTGAGATTTCGGTGGTCCATTTCCTCCCTCCCTTTCCCAATCTCTTTTCACTCCCCTTCCATTCCATCCTTTTAGGTTGGCAACGCACCCATCATTTTTTATGAGTCTCGGGTGTCTATGGGCGGTGGAGATCACTTACCATCAGGTGACCCATCTGCTCGTTTGCCAGTCTCTGCTATTAAAAAGGTTAGGACTAACTGTAGGTTAGTTATAATTCTGCAAGTCGCCCATAGTAAATATACTAATAACGTCGCAAGTAACATAACATAAGCTCACGCCTGTATCCCCGAAGGGGTAAGCAGAGGTGCACTAGCGAACTAGAACACTCACATTTCGCCGAGCTTAGTTCCGTACCAGATGTGATAGGGGGCGAGCCTATCGCCATATCGGGCACAAATTCCAGACTCCGGGCTGATATGGAAAAATCCAATATCACTTTGCCTGACTCGGGGATCGAACCCGAGACCTCAGGACGGTAGTCATACCGAAATACAACTACGCCACCGAGGCAGTCGCGCAGGCAACGTCGCAAGTACTAGTAATTAATAGAGTTGTAACGTCGTAAGAACATTAAATATTACGTTGTTCCTTAGTAACGAGTATCTAGTCGCAAGTGTTCTTGAAGGATTTACATGCATCATTGGTGGCACGGAAAACAAGTGATGCGATCGTTTCCGATAATAACAGTGGGTTCCGCATACAAAACATTGTAATTTTTTTTTAAGTATGAATTATCTTGCTTTACGGTGAATGTGGTCCTAATTATGGAGTTCAAAAGTGGCCTAACCCACATGTTAACATAAATATGTTTTCGACCGACTTCCCAAAAAGGAGGAGGTCCTCAATTCGTCGGTGTTTTTTATGTATGTTACGCAATATCTCCGCCAAATGTAGACCGATTTTCAAAATCATTTTTGTGGTCGATAGAGCTTATTTCAAGGGTGGTCCCATATAAATTTGGTCACGATCAGTAAATTGGAAGTTGGTCAGTTAAGTTTTTAAACTTGTGATTATTTACTCAAGTGACCAATCCGCTTGTATACCGCGACGACATCTCATCTTTATAAATATATGAACTTTAAATGCTACTTCTTTATCTGAAAACCTTATTGAGAAAATGTTGGTTGGGCCGTTATTGCACCCGAATCCTCTATTATTCTAACAGCTAAATAATTATATTAATAAGGGAAGGGTGGATATGGAACGTAAGTGGTGAGTGGGCAATGTGATTGGACCCTAAGGGAGCAAATGATCGTTGTTTAAAGCCCAGGGACACCTCTCCAGTCTTTAGCCGCTCAATTGGTATTGCTCCCTTGTCGCTTTTTCTTGTGACTATTTGGGGAACCCATCTACCTGAGTTAGCGAGTCACCACCTGCCTATTTTATCCGTGTTTTTAACATAGGTCAGGCAGGTGCCATAGTCCCTTCCATAGTCCTTATTACCCAATACATTAGCACCTCACAACAATAATCCAGTTTTTTTTTTTCCATACTTGCAATAGTCCTACACTAACCGAGGGTTGTCCTTGGGTGCATTTCTATAGTGTTCACGGGGATAATTGCCGGTTGGTGTCACATCCCATGTTAGATTAAACTTGTCTTACGGGCCTCTACGTGTTGGCTTTGGCCCCACGCACGCCTACCAAAAGTCCGGGACTTTAATAGTCCCGAGATATGGAAAAGACAAACATAATAATAAGCTCTGTTATATTATTGTCCCACTGCTGGGCACGGGCCTCCTCTACTAATGAGAGGGGTTAGGCCTTAGTCTACCACGCTGGCCTAATGCGGGTTGGTAGACTTCACATACCTCTAAAATTCCTGTGAAGAAATTCTCGGGTATGCAGGTTTCCTCACGATGTTTTCCTTCACCATTATAGACAGCGATATTTTACCTAGGGATCGAACCCGAGACCTCAGGGCGGTAGTCGTATCGAAATACAACCATGCCACCGAGGCAGTCTCTGTGATCTCTGTGCGGAATTTCATCCAGTACCATTCAGAATTCAGCCGTTTTGGCATCAAAGAGTAAATATTCATATCTTTAAATTCTTTCGCGTTTATCAGTAGGGTTAATACCCAGTTTTACGTATCCAAAAGAACTATCTCACTTATTCGATTAATTTATAAAGACAGTACCCTAAAAATCCATCCTTCGATACTAATTCAATTTTCCAAGCGACTGCGTCCAGTTAACGAGCACTTCCTCATTTAACGTGCTCGATATGGTTTTATCACGGACGTAAAAAAGATGGACGGAGCGCTAACAACGTTGAAAGTGAAGCAGAGTTTTCGGCCCATTTGATCTATCGACACGTAATGGCGTGTGTGTGTAGGGCACTTTGGTACAGGCGCGTTTGTGTGCGTAGCTTCTCTGTGGCGTCCGTTTAACTATAGGCGAGTGGTGTCCTTCTTTTTTACGTCTGTGGATTTTATTAGAGGCCCCAATGCCCCATCCGCGTCCGATTGTTGTTTAACAACTGACTGCATTCGTGACAACCTGATAGTTATTAGTTTACTGGACTTTTAGTTGTTTTGTTTTAAGGTAGGTTTAGAATGAATGAAGCTAGCGCTAAAACAAGCTTTTTTAAATATTTTTTCATCTGCCGTTTTTCCGTTTCAATGTCAATGTAGCATATTTTTTTAAGCTGTTGTAGAAAGGAATTGACTTAGTTTTTGTAACCTTTCACCTGAAAGAAAGTAAGAAATAAACTTTATTTACCTAACATCTCAGACAAAACAGGAAAAAACGTAAAACCTGCCTAACGTCCCACTCGTAAGTCTCTAAGAGATCTTAATACTAATCAAATCGTGTTAAAAACCGAACTTGGGGTTCAAATCCAGGTCATCCCATTCCAAAATACAAAACAGAAACATGTAGAAACTCTTCTTTCTCTTTTTAACGAAGATGTATCTATAATACTGAGAATTTACAAATTTTTACTCCATTTCTCGTCGATTTTCATCATGTCAGATCAACGTACTATCAAACACACACAGCGATGTAAATATTCATATTTATATCACGAAAAATAAACTATCAGTATAGTTTCGCAAACTTATCTGTCATTACGGGGGCGCTGTTAACAACAGTGCTCTGATGCCGAGTTACACACCAACCGAACAAAGGCGAAAGAATGTGCGCAAAGGGCCATCGGCGATAGGGATCGAACGTTTCCGAACATTCGCGAATCTTCGCTGTTGGGTTCATACAACAGTAGCCCGAGCACGAAAAACTAATGTAAATGTAAATGTATTCGAGTTCGCTGCGCACTGATGACGTTTGGTTAATATTTCATACAAATTTCATAGACGCGCATCGAGTTCGAATACATTTACGGTTGTCAGAAATTTTCCTGCTCAGGCCGCAGTTATCCTGCGCACGACCGAACAGGATGAAACTTTTTCGTTCGTTCGTTCGGCTTCACCGACCCCTTTGCGAACATTCTTTCGCCTTCGTTCGGTTGGTGTGTCCGCGCCATGAAATGAACTATAAATGCACATGATTTTTGGTGAGAAATCATTGAATTAACGCCACAACATACATAATGTTAAAATTATGTAAATCCATACCAATATTATAAATGTGAAAGTTATGTTTGTTTCATTCTCACGTTTAAACCATTAAACTGATTTTGATTACATTTTGTACAAAAAAAGCTCGGATCCTAAAATTATTATCTATCAAACAATATTGTATTGTGATGAACGGTATTTAATAGCGAGAATCAGCATAATTACATGATATAAAATACACACCCGGATGCAGACGGAACCGCAAACAAAATCTTATAAATCTGTGACTCATAAGTACTTATCATATCATGTAATTTCCCCACAGATATGCTTGCCAAGTTATATTTGCAGCGGCTCAGACGGGAAAATAAAAAACTTTACTGAACATTGTACGTATAATATCTTTGTTTACAATACATTTTAGGGTTCCCAACTTGCCTATCGCTTGATCCTTGTTTGAATATTGTTTTCTGTTGGCTTAGTAGTAATTATTTGAGAGCTGTTCACTACGTTAGTGAATTTAAAGTTTGTTTTATAAGTAGAGGCCTTGTCGCCTCCATTGTTTAGTGGCAGCATATAGGCGCTGGATGCAGGCCGCTTCCAACAGGTCGATCTGGAAATCTTTGGAGGAAGCCTATGTTCAGCAGTGGACGTCCTATGACTGATAATGATATGTGTGCTGTGGACCAGGAGGTCTTGGATTCGATTCCCAGGTTGGAAAATGTTTTTTTTATTATTTAATTTACTGGAACCTCCAGAGCGGGTTGTGCAGGCAGGTAGCCGGTCGTTATAACTAAGCCGAAACTTTACTGCAACATGCTTGTGAAAGTGTGTTGTGCTGAGTCCACATAGTGCGATTAAGGCAGGTATATAGAAAGGAAAGTTTTTGTAAACGAATCCGAGACCTCAGGACGATAGTCATACCGCGCGCGCAATACCACCACGCCACAGACGCAATCAGTTTGCCAGCCTTTAAAAATTTTAAATTTATGAAAATATTTTATAAATTATTCTACAGAACCATAAATTGAACAGTGAATCATCAGATATACTGTATCACGTACGCCGTACACACGTCGAAAGCAAATATGAATAACACTTTACTCTTAGAATGTTTCGCTTTGTATAGTCTGTAGGCACTTTTATTTCGATACGTGTGTTCTATCGAGTATTTTATAATGTTCAAACGACTTTCAAACGGTGCTTTGCCTATGAATGTTTTTTATATATTTTATTTGCAATAAAACAATGAGATACAAACAAATATGCTTTATTAAAAATATTAACGCTGCAAATGTTCGGCATACATGTAGACGGCGTGAGTTATTTATTGCTTTAGCATAATTTTACATTTAGTCGCCGCTTTGGTCTGGTCGCAGCATATATGGACTGTGGACAGGAAGATCCTGGGTTGGATTCCCGGGTCCGGAAAAGAGATTTTTTTCTTCCTGCCCTTATCCTTAATGAGTGCCGACCCACCATACATAGAGATATAACATACTTTTTCATGTAATAATATTAGCCCTGTAATATTACTGTCCCACTGCTGGGCAAGGGCCTCCTCTACTAATGAGAGGGGTTAGGCCTTAGTCTACCACGCTGGCCTAATGCGGGTTGGTAGACTTCACATACCTTCGAAATTCCTGTGAAGAAATTCTCGGGTATGCAGGTTTCCTCACGATGTTTTCCTTCACCGTTATAGCAAGCGATATTTCACAATGAAAATACACTTAACATAGAAAAGTCAGAGGTGTATGCTCCATTTTGGGGTTGGTCTCGAACCTCCGACACTTGTCTCGGCAGTCCGTACCATTCCCAACTGAGCTATCGCTGCTTGCACTTTTTCATGTATGTTGCAGAACATAATTTGGCTTACATTTTACGACCGGCTGCCTGCCTGACGTTCACCTCCCCTCGGGGAGATCCAGTCCCGGGACTGACAAATCAATTTAGAAAAATCGCTATGCCCGACCTGGGAATCGAACCCAGGACCACCCGATTCCCACTTCATATATGCTACTACTATACTAAGGAGGCGTCTAGTAAAATAGCTCTGACTATACTTCAGAAATGCTCACTAGTCTAAGAAAAAGCTCTATGATACTCAGCAGTAGGCTTCGTAAATACATTTTTTTTATAACAGCGACTGGCAAACGAGCAGATGGGTCACCTGGTGGTAAGTGATCTCCACCGCCCAATGACACCCAAGACACAAAAAGAATCATGGGTGCGTTGCCAACCTAAAAGGAAATGGAAGGGGAGGAAAAAAGGAATAAGGAAAGGAAGGGGGAAATGTGACACCGGAAACCTCACTCACCGAACGAAACGCAGCACGCTGCCACTTTACGTCGGTTTTCTGTAAGACAGTGGTATCAAACCGGTCCAGCCGGCCCATTCGTGCTGTAGACGTTACTGTCTACAGCATCGCTCTATCACTCAAATAATGTCACTACTTTGTAATACTTAGATCTACTTATTTGAATTTGTGCCCGACATGGCTATAGGCTCGCTCCCTATCACATCTGGGACGGAACTAAGCTCGGCGAAATGCGGGTGTACTAGTTGGCTAGTGCGCCTCTGCCTACCCCTTGGGGGATACAGGCGTGAGCTTATGTTATGTATTATGTTACATATTTGACAAATTCTCCAAACATTCTTCAAACAAAAGGAAGAGAAATAGTTCCCCATATATTTTCTATTATAAGCGAATCAATATGCATTGAACGTCATGACGCATCCTTATTCCGTGCTCGCTCACCAATTTCCCCAGACTCGGAAGGTCAAGACATTTTTTACACCACACGTGCGTGAAGCGTGTTCCGACACCGCCTTGATTTGAGTTTTCTATTACACCGTTATCTAAATATTAGTTTTCATTCCATTTAGATTATGGAATACGCTTTTCCATCGACTTCAGAAAACGAGATGTCCTTAATTAGTCTGTATGTTTTTTATGTTTTGCTGCACAATGTGGATCAATTTTCAAGATTTTGTGTTTGAAAGAGCTTATTTAAAGGGTGACCCATATAAATTCGGCTACGATCGGACAAATTTTGAAGTTGGTCCGTTAAGTTTTTAAACTTGCAATTATTACCGGTTTCTCTTGAACGTTAATAGGAATCTTAAAAGAAAGAGCTTACATCACAAACCAAATATTATTATGCCCTATCTTAGGAAGGACGATGTTGCCTCCGTGGCGTAGTGGCTGACCAAGAGGTCCTTCGCTCAAATCTCAGGTCACAGCCGTTTTTCTACAGATTTGCGTAGGACTGGATTCCACAGATGTTGAGGTCAGGCAGGCAAAACTAAACCGAATCTGTGCTAGAAAATGCTTTAAAATTGCGGCGAGGCCATTGAAATTTCTTCACATTCTGAAGAGGAAAGAAGCAAATCAAGTGGCTTGCGACAAGACAGGCGGACGCCATCGGTCATATATATTTATCTATCCGGGAATGTTGACTGATTTTCAAGATACTTTTTGTGTTCGATAAAGGGTACTCTCGTATCAATTTGATCAAGATCTGATGAAGGAGTACGAAGTAAATTGTTTCATCATCATCATCATCAGCCATAGGACGTTCACTGCTGAACATAGATCTCCCCCAAAGATTTCCAGATCGACCAGTTCTCGAGTGGAGACCACGTACCGGCATGCGCAGCGTAGGACGTCCACCTATAAGAGTGGACTAACGACCTGATAAAGGTCGCAGGAAGTCGGTGCAGGCCGCTTCCAACAGGTCGATCTGAAATTGTTTAACATACGATAATAATTTATAATAGCATTGCGATTTGGTTTGAAGGGTTGGTTATGATTTTTTTTTTGCTTTTGATTATTTTTCTCAAAAACTGAAAAATACAATTGTAAAAAAATACACACTATTATTTTGTTGCTTGTTTTCCTGACATTTAACTTCTAGGTTTTGGTCATTGCATGCAGTCGACATTTAACTTTGTCGTTTAACTTAACTGATGAAAGTTTCAGACTATGCTACAAAGTTGCAAAATGCTATTGTAATTAATGAAAGTTGTAATTATTTCTACGATTTAATTTCTTAATGTAATTTGGGTTTGCTTTTACTGAATCGAAATTCATATTTTCCGGGAATGTAAAAAAGAGTTGCATGTATTCCTTTAAACCAACTTCTTAATTAGGTACTTATTTATTTTATAGTAGAGACTGAGAAACGAGTGGGTCTCCTGCAGGTCGATTCTCTAAGTTTTCATTTGTGAAAACAACGTTGCGGCAACGATGTGTTCATTTTTGTATTCAGCAAGGTACAAAGCGCACGCACTAGCGCTATGCGTGAGACGGCGCTTATGTGAACTAGCTCTCTCGAGCGAGGCGTTTGACATAATTGCATGGAAAATGGTATTCTCTAAGACCAAACAACGTTGAACGCTCCGTCGATCTCAACGATGTGCGCTGCGGGAGCTCGTCGTCGATCGCAACGTTGTGGTGTTTCTTAAAGAACCGACCTGCTGATTGTAAGCGAACTCCACCGCCCTAGACACGAAACCGCAAGAATCATGGATGCATTTACATATGTGCATGATTGTTATCATCTTCATCTTTTTTTTTTCTTCATATTATCATCAACTTTATCTTTCTTTCTACGTGTCCTGATCCCACCGTAATGTGGGGTCAGTGTAACACACTTTTTCAAGCATGTTGCAGCAAGGATTGGGCTTAGTTTTTACGGACGGCTTTTTATCATCGTGATCCAGATTGAAATGCAATTCAATTCGATATTAGTGTCACCTGCAAAATGTCTCTATAAATCATTGCCAGTGTAAAATACATAAAGAGGCGTTAAACCCAAGTTACGGCCTCCTTGAATACACGTAAAAACTCGCTGAAAAGTTTGGTTAATGTTCTGGCGCCCACCCAAAAAGATACGGACGATGAATGGTGTAGTGAACTTAGCGCAGGTTTTGAAATTCTTTAAGTGGCTCTTGTTCCGCGGTTCCGGAACTTCTGAGTTATTTGGACTTGACTGGAATAGAATGGCATTCATTGGCATTTAGAGCTAGTGCACACGGGCGCTGTCACCGAGACTATTTGCCTGACTAGGAAAATGCCTGAGCGGAGAATCAAAACCAACACTTGACGATGCGTAAGACCAGGCTAGGTGGATAGCATCAGGCGACGTGGAGTGTAGATGTAGAATTTCATGGTTATCAAATCAAAATATTTATGAAAGCCATAAAATTTTCGAATATCATTTAGAACCCTAATTTTTTACTCTACCACCTGTTCGGAAGGCCATTTCGCCAGAGAAGAAGGGGCAACAAACTCTGGAGTTGCTCTTCTTAACATCAGTTTAGAATCGGTTACTTAAACGGTACCAAAGACAGAAAATACCTTAAATTATAGCATCTAAACAATGATAACAATAGATACTAATATGCGGTAATGACGAAATACTGCTGGGGCCGGAATAAGGCCTATGTCCCAGAATCAACCACGTTCAGACCATAATGGTAATGATAAATTCCAAATACGCGATATTTTTATTGCAGCGAATGGCAAACGAGCATATGGTTCACCTGATGGTAAGTGACCTCCACAGCCCATAGACACCCAAGACACAAAAAGAAATGGGTGCGTTGCCAACTTAAAAGGAAGGAATAGAAGGGGACGGAATAGGGATTGGCAAAGGGATGGAATGAATTGAGCCACCGGAAATCTCACTCACCGAAAGAAGCGCGACAGCGACCTTTCACTTTACGTCTGTTTTGCGTGAGACAGTGGTATCAAACCGGTCCAGCCGGCCAATTCGTGCTGTAGACGTAATTGTCTACAGCGTGGCTCTACTTAAAATACGCTTTATAATAAAATATACAAAAGCAATAATAATTTCTGAGATATTGCTTACATTGCATAAATACAGTATGACAGTATTTTGCAGCAATTACTGATAATCACAGTCATTTAGTCATTTTCATTGGAATTTGTGCCCAATATGGCGATAGGCTCGCCCCCTATCACATCTGGGACTGAACTAAGCTCGGCGAAATGTGGGTGTTCTAGTTCGCTAGTGCGCCTCTGCCTACCCCTTCGGGGATACAAGCGTGAGCTTATGTTATGTTAGAAAATTAATTATAACGCAGCTAGACAAATGGCTTTTCGACTGAAGCTGACATCAAGCATCAGAAATTACGCGTCGGTGTAACAGCTTGCGATAAAAGGGTATTTCACACTTGACACAAGCGTCGTCCGTGCGGATGACGTGTGCCAGTCTTCAACACGAAATAGTGTTACAAAATATTTACATAGGCTCCGAGGTGGGAGGCGAATTTAGACTATGTACATAAAGAGAAGGAATTTTTGCGACATCACGAACAAATGGTAAATGTGAGTTAGGAATTTGGTGGCGTAGTTGTTTTTAGAAACGACTACCGTCCTGAGGCATCGGATTCGATTCCGGGTCGGGTAAAGTAATATTGGGTTTTTCTATTCAGTTTCAGCTCGGCCCACTAGCAAATTAAAACACCCATATTTTGACAAGCTTAGTTCCGTCCCAGATGTGATAGGGGGCGAATCTATTGCCATAACGGCTGGCCAGGCTGATACTGAAAAATCCAATATCACTTTGCCCGACCCGGGGATCGAACCCGAGACCTCAGGACGGTAATCGTACCGAAATACAACCACGCCACCGAGGCACATCTGCCCCTATCACATGGGACGGAAATAAGCTTGACGTTATACAGGTATTCTAGTTTGCTAATTCAACTCTGCCTACCCCTTCCGGAATACAGACGTGAGCCTTTGTATCAGTTAGAAGCTTCGTGTGATCTGGCATCGATGATGGATATTAAAAAGTAAATAAAATAAATAAATAAATACACCCAACGGTCACACATCTAGTTTTGACTCCACACTAGGTATAACCTGTATCGTAAGTGTCAGAAACTATGAGAGACTTTCGGTCTCACAACACCCAGACTTGAAACAAATATCTGTGGGCCACACAAACATTTGTCTCAATGCGGGAATCGAACCCGCGACCTCAAGTTTCACAGCCGGCTACTCGCCCGCTGCGCCACGGACGCTGTCAAATGATATTCAGAACACAGTACACTGAATTTATATCTAGAAAATAAGCCATTATTGTCAGTATTTAAAATATACCCATGATTATTTTATTAGCTGCTCAAATCTGTCCGTCTGGTGATACCGTTTAATTATTTCTAGTGAAGATTTATGTGCCGTTAAGTGTCAACGTCAATACGGTCGGCGATGGTGCGGAAAATAACTTGCAATTTATTCCGTCCGAGGCCCGAGCCGAGAGCGGCCCGCCCGACGTATTCTGGTAGCTTAGCCGTTTGGGCATTGTTTATAAATACAATTAGCATTGAATAATTATAATATTACTTTACATCCTATACATTATGTATAGGATGTAAAGTAATATTATAATTATTCATATCATCATCATCATTATAATTATTATGCCTGAAGAGGTAGGCAAACGCGAACTAGAACACTCTTCGACTCACGATAGTTCATGATAAACACAAACTTAAAAAAATAAAAAAATCATAATATTTTTTATGCGGAACCCACCCTTATTACCGGAAACAATCTCATCACTTGTTTTCCGTGCCACCAATGATGCGTGTAAATCCTTCAAGAACACTTGCGACTAGATACTACATACATACATACATACATACATAAGCTCACGCCTGTATCCCCGAAGGGGTAGGCAGAGGCGCACTAGCGAACTAGAACACTCACATTTCGCCGAGCTTAGTTCCGTGCCAGATGTGACAAGAGCTGAGCCTATCGCCACATTGGGCACAAATTCCACACTCAGGTTTGATACTGAAAAATCCAATATCATATCCGACCCGGGGATCAAACTCGAGACCTCAGGACGATACGACTGTCACGAAATACCACTACGGCACCGAGGCAGATATTTAGTTAATATTTTATTCAAATAACATGGCCGCGCATCGACCACGATTCAAATTCGACTGTCAAAAATATTTCTGTAGGTCGATTCTCTAAGGTTTCATTTGTGAAAATAACGTTGCGGCAACGATGTTTTTATTTTTGTATTGAGCAAGGTACCAAGCGCACGCACTAGCGCTATGCGTGATGACGCCGCTTATGCGAACTAGCTCTCTCGAGCGAGGCGTTTGGCATAAATGTATGGAAAATAGTGTTCGCTAAGACCCAACAACGTTGAACGCTCCGTCGATCTCAACGATGTGCGATGCGGGAGCTCGTCGTCGATCGCAACGTTGTAGCGATTCTTAAAGAATCGACCTCCTGCTAGCGCCTCTGATCGATCGTTCGATCGACTACTGTAGTTATAGAAACTATATGATATGTGCAAATAAAATATAAGTGCAGTAAAACTGTAGGGTAAAGGAAAGCTACATCGAGTATCATAATATCCAAAAGAATAATTGCGACATCTTTATTATAAATACGCAATATTGTGAAAGCCAGTATTCATATTCGAGGAAAAATGTCAAACGCCATTTGTTGATAAAAAAGGCATCCAAGTGTGCATCTGACCACACAGTAAAGGGTTTCGTAGTTGAAATGGGTTTGAGTAAAATTCTTCTCACAAACTGCTTAGCTCATCTTGTTCTGACCAATTTTAGTTGAAAATGCTATTACTATGCTACTAGCTCTACTTTTCTTTTTTCAGCCCCGTTCTCCGTAGTTCAAAATTTAGAGAGGGAGGTACAATTTTACGACTTTTACGAAAGAGGGAGGTACAATTTAGAAATGTCGATAATATTCATATTTTAAATACCTATTTATCTTAAAGTATATGTGCGATGAATAATAATAATAAAACAATAATGATGAAATTTCATCATTCGATTACATGTAAGGAGAAATACCCAAAAAAATGTGTTTTTTGCAATTTCTTTCTATCTACTACTTTTGTTCATTTTTTATTGTTCAAATCATCTGGCATCCAGATAATTATCTAGTGTCAATATTTTTCCAAGAAAATATTTAGGACATAAACTTCACTTTGGCAGAATTAACCCATAAGAACAGAGCCATAATCCCAAAAATAATGATAAGCCAGGACATTCGGACAGACGGACACAACAAAATAAAAAAGGCGGGCGAGTAGCCAGCTGTGAAGCGAGAAGCAGCGGGTTCGATCCCCGCACCGAGACAAATGTTTGTATGGCCTACAGATATTTGTTTCAGGTGTGGGTGTTGTGAGACCGAAAGTCTCTCGTAATTCCTGATACCCACAACACAAGACTCGATGTTAGTGTGGGATCTCGTATGTGACTGTTGGGTGTTATTTATTTTGCCTTTTGGTTACGGACCTCTAAAACTGTGTATACGTAATATGACACGTATGAAACGTACTGAGGGACTGGCGACGCGTACCGCGATGAATAATAGAACAAGTTGACTCCTACAAGAGGTGGCTCGCGGATATTTGATTCATAATTCCTATCGTCTGTAAATATTTGCTAACCTGTCCTTTGGATAGGAATGATACGCATGACAAAGTTTACCGAAAGTCAACAGTCGAATATTTGATGAAGCATTGATAGACAGTGTACCTAGTGTGATTCTCTAACAAATTCGATAGCTATTTTACTACTAATTGTATGGAAGTATAGCGCTATCTGGCGTCAGTAATCTAAAACAACATTATTTCTATAAGTCGCATGTTAATGTAATCGTATACGTAAAGCCTAGGATCGACGTGTATAAATGACTCGGATTGATTTCGCATGCACAAAACTTAATGCGCAATAAAAAATACTTGGTGAATGCTTTGGTGGCGCGGTTGTATTTCGGTACAAATACCGTTCTGAGGTATCGGGTTCGATTCCCGAGTCGGGCAAAGTGATATTGATTTTTTTCCATATCAGCTATGGCGATAGGTTCGTCCCCTATCACATCTGTGATGGAAGTATGCTAGGCGAAATGTGGGTGTTCAAGTTAGCTAGTGCACCTCTGCCTACCCCTTCGGGGCGTGAGCTTATGCTGTGTTATGTGCGTAATAAAAAATCTTTACTACGAAAACGGATTGAATTAAAAATGAAGTTTAAATCGGTTATGCAATAATAGATGATGTAAATAATTAATGAATTAAAAAATAAAAAGTTCGAGGCTCCATTCTTCTTTTATCACAATGGTCACTCAAAAACATGGTAAGATTCGATTAACACTAGCAGTGACTCCAGTAAGATACAAATTATTATCAATTCCATATCTCAATACAATGTAAATAATCACAAGTTTGAATACTTAACGTACCGACTTCAAAACATATCTGATCGTGACTAAATTAATATGGCACCACCCTTGGAATAAACTCTATCGAACACAAAAAAAACAGTCATAGTGACTGATAGAAGTGAAAAATTATAATGTATTCTGCATGTCGGTGAGGCGAACTCATAAGATTTTCCCCTACCAAAAAGTGCTCAACGGGAATAAAGCAGTTTTCACTTCAAATAACTTGAAAATCTGACCACATTTGGCGAAGATCGAGATACATAAAAAAAATACAGACGAATTGAGGACCTCATCCTTTTCGCGGAGTCGGTCAAAAATACTCTAGAATCTTCACTCGAAGCTCAGATAATATCGAAAATGGCACCAATGATTGGTTTCCGAGAATCCCGTAATCCAAACGATTTATTCACAGAATAAGGCCACAGGTGGCACGGAACCACCTATATTGTAAAATGTCCGACGGACCCAACTTCTGTGCTGATGTATATATTTTTAATTTTTATTTTACTTCAACACCAGACTCTCGGCTAGTTTCAGAGTTTAAATGGTAAAAGATTAATGTCCATCTGTTCGTCATTAGTCCGTAATGCAGATCTTTGGATGGCTCCCGGTTTTCGAGTGGTAGAGCCACGCTGTAGACAATTACGTCTACAGCACAAATGGGCCGGTTCGACCGGTTTGATACCACTGTCTCACAGAAAACCGACGTAAAGTTTTTTTCATTTCTCAGGCTGAGATCTATAGAGCGAACTTCCACTAAGTCTAAGTCTAAGAAACGAACTCTGAGGATTTGGAATTTTTAAATCGATCTTTGACAAGAAAGTATTAGTATTATTCTCATTTATTTCAATTATTTTTTTTTTACATTTTTAAATATAAATTATATAAAAATAAATACATTTAAAAATATAAAAATAAATAAATATCACCCTCCCGATGACGAGGCTTGAGACCCAAGCCACCGGTGGTTAGGGGCTCAGAGTGAGGAACCGCCTCACAATGCGGGCCGTGTCCAATAACACTGCCTTCTGTATCTGGCTCTTGACCCAACGCCCGATTGAGAGCCTCTTAAGGTGTTGGTCGAGGCTCTTTGCTATCAACCCATTAGCGGTAACGACTATCGGGACAATGATTGTTGATTCTACATCCCACATGTCGGAAATCTCGTGTGCCAGATCTAAGTATTTAGACAATATTATTATTATTAGTCATTTTTTACAAGAAAATCTTTGTTGTCTTTCTGTCAGTCTATTTTTCTTGTAAAAAATGTCGGTCTGTCAAATTTAGGTTTAAAATTTCAAACCCTCACTGAGTCCGTTTCTTTGACTCAGACTTAGTCGAAGTTCGCTCTATAGATTTCAGCCTCAGTTTGTAGAAATTACAGTTTCCTGAAATATTGTCACCAGTTTCCTGAAGTATTCCGTCCTTGAAAGTATAATAAATATTAATGTACTGAAGTAGCAAAACTGCAAAATTACATTTTTGTCCACGTAGTAAACGAGGAAGAGCTCGCCTCCTTGGTCTAGTGACATATATGGCCTGTGGATTGGGAGGTCCTGGGTTCGATTCCGGGTCGGGCAAAGCGAATTTTCTAATTTAATTTGACTGGATCCCTCAGAGGCGGATGATGTTAGGCAAGCAGAATGACGTAAAAACTGACCCAAATCCTTTCTGCAACATGCTTGGAAAAGTGTGTCGCGCCGACCCCATATTATGGTATAAGGGTAGGTAGAAAAAAAGTACACGAAGAGCAAAATATGATATATCATACGTAAACAAAGCACGTTGAGTATTTTTACTACATTGTCTTATTAAAGGCAGCGCACGACGCTCGCATGAAGCAATTACCTGGTAAATTTGTTTTTCCGCAAATACTCGGCCTATTGTATTTTATGGGATATCTAACCTCAATATCGGAATACTGTTAACATCGTCCAACTAGTGCTTGGGTTCCGTACAAAATTAAACATAATATTAAAGGTGTCATGATTTTTCGCCTTCTCAAATTTCAGGTCAATTATCAATGTGGTGTGGGTTTTATTGAAATGATTTGGGATCCCGAAATATTAAAGAAGGTTGACGTCATGTATTAGCCGGTTGTAAAAAATGAGCCAAATCCTTTCGGCAACGTGCTTATAAGTATTCTCACTTAGGCCATAATAATATAATCTTACTAATGTTATGAATATAAATGCGAAAGTTTGGATGTATGTATGTTACTCAATGACGGCAGAACAGCTGAAGCGATCTGGATGAAATTTGGTACAGATAATATGCAATAGGCTACTTCTGATACCGAATAAATTTACGGTTCCAGTGAGATATATTTGTAATTAATATCCACGCGAACGCAGTCGAAGACAACTGCTAGTAATTAGGGAAAATCTTGGTGATCCAATGCACTTCACTTAACTAAAAATAAAAATCTTTATAAGTCACGTAGGCATATAAAAAGTAAACTGCTTTGATTATGAAATTTCCTAAACGACAAACCAGAAATAGTCAACATTTTCACTGAACCCTACTCCACAAAAGCGCGTAGAAATCATTTTTCACCAATCACGTGGCACATTTAACTATATGGTGAAAAACATTGTGACAGTTAACAAATCGATAGCACATTGTGGCCACGGTTAACGTGTTGACAAAGCACAGTTTAATTAATCATTCGATCGTTAAAACGATTTAGCAATAACGTTTAATGATGCGGAGGAATGGAAGGGTTCGCGGAATGCTTTTTTATACTGACTTTAGAGAAAAAAATTAAAGTTAATTATCAACTTTAAAAGATGACTTGCAGATTTTTTAGAAATAATAATAATAATAAATGGGCGTATTTATTACAACAGTCACACATCTAGTCCTGACCCCACACTTGGTATAACTTGTATCGTGGGTGTCAGAGACTATGCGAGACTTTCAATCGCACAACACCCAGACTTGAAACAAATATCTGTTGGCCACACAAACATTTGTCTCAATGCGGGAATCGAACCCGCGGCCTCTCGTTTCACAGCCGGCTACTCGCCCGCTGCGCCACGGAGGCTGTCACTAAAAATAGCACTGTCATACTAAATTCATAATTGTTTTGTGGCTTTTTCTTATTTGGCTCTAAAAATGAAATTTTGTATATAACTATTACAATACATAAACCCAGTTAGACTTTCGCATGTACCTCATAACTACCTAACCTAGCAAAAATAAACCCTTGTAATTCTAGGATAGCCGGCCAAAGTTTCAGCCAAATCACCTCGTTAATCAACCGTTTAAACGCGGCTTTAACTATAGTTTGAAATTACTCAAAGTTTGATCCACTCGCGACGGGCGGAAGACCTCACTACGTCCGTTTTATAGCTTTCAGTTGGAAATAAAAATGGCCTCTATGAGGTCGGTCTATGCCGGCTTTAGAAATTTATTTCAACTTTGAGGAATATTAATACAATGACTGCCTCCGTGGCGTGGTGGTATTTCGATTCGACTACGGTTCTGAGGTCTCGGGTTCGATCCCCGGGTCGGGCAAAGTGATATTGGATTTTTCCCTATCAGCCCGGAGTCTGAAATTTGTGCCCGATATGGCGATAGGCTCGCCCCCTATCACATCTGGGACGAAACTAAGCTCGGCGAAATGTGGGTGTTCTAGCTCGCTAGTGCACCTCTGCCTACCCTTTCGGGGATACAGGCGTGAGCTTATGTTATGTTATGTTAATACAATGACAGTTTAGTCAATTTTTATTTGCAGATTTGTAAAAGTGTTAAAAGTTAATTAAAGAGTATAATAAAATTAATTTGCTAGTACATCGGTTGTTAAATGGTTAGATGCACCCAAAATTGGTTTTAGAAAATCTTATTTGTATTTGTTTAGAGTTCACAGAAAATTCACTTCATCTAATTATTGAGAACTTTGTAGTTTAATATCTTATAGTCTGATTGAGTTGCCATTATTAGATTAAGAAAGAAATAAAGAAATAAGAAATAAACTTTATTCAACTAATGTCTCAGGCAACAATGAGTAGGAGAGAACAAAAAGAATAAGACAGAATATGTAACACTAAGAGGTAACAAGTTGATTAATTACTAATTAACCTCGGCGTAGTTGTATTTCGGTATGACTACCGTCCTGAGGTCTCGGGTTCGATCCCCGGGTCGGGCAAAGTGATATTGGATTTTTCCATATCAGTCCGGAGTCTGGAATTTGTGCCCGATATGGCGATAGGCTCGCCCCCTATCACATCTGGGACGGAACTAAGCTCGGCGAAGTGTGGGTGTACTAGTTCGCTAGTGCACCTCTGCCTACCCCTTCGGGGATACAGGCGTGAGCTTATGTTATGTAATGTTATATTATGTTATTAGTATAATGAGCACAAAATAAAAAATTATTTACATTAAATTAAAAATATTTTTTTAATTAAATTATTAGTAAAAGCTGTGTTAAGAGACAGACTAAAAAGGAAAACCTAAAAAAATATATTGCCAGAATAAATATGTTTTATTAGTATAATACAAGGTCCCAAAGGTTTTGAAGAGCCAAATTTTTTTTTATACCTGCCCTTATCCCACCTTAATGTGGGGTCGGCGCAACACACTTTTCAAGCACGTTGTGGAGAAGATTTGGCTTAGTTTTTACGACCGGCCGCCTGCCTGACGTCAACCCATGAGGGATCCAGTCCCGGGCAAATTGAATTAGAAAATTTGCTTTGTCCGACCTGGGAATCGAACCCAGGACCTCCCGGTCCACAGATACATGCTACCACTAGACCAAGGAGGCGACTATGATTAGAAAATATAATATTTACAACCCTGGATGGATGGCACAAAATTCCAACTATCTTAGTAACAATATTTGATACCTGTATTAATTATACAGGGTGTTTCATAAAGTTGGTATTCATAATAACTTCATTTAAAGGGACGATGGCTACCAATCTAGCGGTAAGGTTTAAAATTTCGTAAGTCTCATAGTTTTGGAATAATGGAAAATTGAGTTTGTGATGAAAAACTTTTTGCTGGCTCACTGGGTCAGCTGCAGTACATTTACAAACGACCTATGGGGTAATTAATTATTTTTGGCATACACAAAGCCATTATTTTGCTATTTGCGACGATTTACAGGTCACATTCCGATTTTAAAATTCCCATGGTTGATATTGATTAAAAAAATTAAATTCAATTTTTATTTTTTAGTTTTACCATGGAAATTTAAATCGTTCTCCGAGTATGTGGAATTGTTATAGGTACCAACTTTATGAAACACCCGGTATATATATTAAATAATTATATATTACATACAAATAATATCCCTCACTTGAACCGCGGTAATGAGCTACTTATGTTCAGCTTCTCCATAATTTATTGCCACTTGATAAATTATTCGTAGCGGAACCCGCCAGAGACTTATTCTCGTATCGATCGACATTCGAATTTAATGTCTTTCGATTAATGTCGTACGACATTATGGATTCGTTTCCGTGCGACGTGTGAGATTCTTTGAAATATTAATGCTCGAGTGAGGTTTTATGTTCAGTTTATGTCAAGTCTGAACGATATCCAATGATTTAGTTTTAAGTTTGATCTGAGTATTAAGTTAGTGACTGCCTCGGTGGCGTGGTTGTATTTCGGTACGACTACTGTCCTGAGGTCTCGGGTTCGATCGTCGGGTGGGGCAAAGTGATATTGGTTTTCCATATCAGCCCGGAGTCTGGAATGTGTGCTCGATATGGCGATAGGCTCTCCCCCTATCACACCTGGGACGGAACTACCTCTAAGCTCGAAGAAATGTGGGTGTGCTAGTTGGTGTTTGGTGTTTGCGCCTCTGCCTACCCCTTCGGTGATAAGATGTGAGCTTATGTATGTATGTTATTAAGTTAGTCTATTGGTAGGAACAATTCATCAAAAACCTTAAAAATAACAATCACGTCATAGTCTTCATGGTGCAGCGAGCAAGTAGCTGGCAAAGCGAGAGGCCGCGGGTTCGATTTCCGCACTGAAACAAATGTTTATGCGACCCACAGATATTTGTTTCGGGTCGGGGATTGTGAGACCGAGAGTCTCTTCTGGTTTGATAGCCACGCTATAAGTTATACCTAGTGTGAGGTCAGTAGCCCGAGCACGAAAAACTAATGTAAATATAAATGTATTCGAGTTCGCTGCGCACTGATGGCGTTTGGTTAATATTTCATACAAATTTCATAGACGCGCATCGAGTTTGAATACATTTAAATTAGTTTTTCGTGCTCAGGCTACAGGAGTCAGGACTATGTGTGTGACTGTTGGTTGTATTTATTTGCATTTTCGTCACTAAATCGCGGTCAGTAATTTGTAAATGAGTTACAAAATAACAAGATGACTTTAATGACGCCGGTTAATTGTAAAATGATGTACCTATTAATTTTTTTAAAATTTATATACCCCTATATGACAAACTGAGCCTGGTGTTGCCAATTGATAATTATCAATAATGTTACCACCTGACAAAAAGAGTCCATCTACCTAATCTACGCTATGATCATTATTAGTTATACGATAATGATCCTTTTCCACTTCATAATATGTCATCTGAATATACTGTCGTGTTATAAATGCGCTTCCTCCAATATAAATAAGATATTAGACATTTTTATTGCTACGCCACAAAAAATAACTCTTATCCGACACTCGTAATAACCGCTCATAACATCTCAAAAGTATATGAATACGCGTAATCTAATTTGTGACATAATTACCACATTCACGTAATGTTCCTTATTAATAATTACAATAATTACGAAACGTGACATGGACTTATGACTAATATTACTTGAATAACTCCGAACGTGACGCGGGTCGTTACGTCTGATTGGAAGTTCGATTATTTTGTAATTAGCAATTGATGAATAGGGGGATTTTGGGAAAATTGTCCTCGTAGAGGTCAGTGACCGATCTATGAAAAGCTTTAACCTGTTGGAGGCGGCACATATGTTACATAAGTGTCTCGGCCACCAGAAGCCGAGCCGCCCGTCACTATTTAAAATGGTTTTAATGGAGACTCGCAAACGTGCAGGGGGGTCACCTGATGGTAAATGATCACCACCTATAGATATAAAGGTACTAAAATACATACTGTATTGGTGTTTTAACTTTGCCTATTCATATATAGATGCTAGGTATTTTATTCACAGCTTTGCCCGCAAGGACCACTTTCTACCATGCCGGTGAAGACAGGAGTAAAAATTTGAATTTACTATATATGTTACTTATACCACTTTAAATTAGTATGTAAATACAATAGTACGGAACTAAGCTCGGCGAAATGTGGGTGTTCTAGTTCGCTAGTGCGCATCTGCCTACCCCTTCGGGGATACAGGCGTGAGCTTATGTTATGTTATGTTATGTTTTTTCCAAAACCCATGTTCGGGCAAACCTAATGTAAACCAAGTCCAAGCTAATAATTTGCATGGCGGGTAATAGTTTTCCACCGAGCAATCTACAAGCATTACGGTTTAATGGCATCATGCACTTTACCTTATCGAGTAGCGATTTAAAATTTACCGTCGCCAGGGAATATGAAGGAGATTGCTATAAATTATACGCTACAGTACGGAAGCGGTTACGGGGTTTAGTTTCAATAATTGAACTTAAAATTTTGATAATAATATAACATTAGCCCAGAAATATTACTGTCCCACTGCTGGACATGGGCCTCTTTTACTAATGAGAGGTTTTAGGATTTAAGCCCACTTGCAGCTCCGCGATAAATCTTTTTTTATGCCAAATCTTGATTTAAAGATAGGGGTGACCTATAGGATAAATCGAGTTTAGGTTTAACTCTAGATTAGTAATAGAGCTGTCTTTAGTCTATCACGCTAGTCTAATGCGTGTTGGTAGAATTCACATACCTTTGAAAGTCTTGAGATGAAATTCTAAGATATGCGGGTTTCCTCACGATGTTTTCCTTCACTGTTATAGCAAACGATAATTCACAATAAAGAATTAAGTTAACATAGAAAAGTCAGAGGAGTATGCTCTTTTTGTGGTTGGTCTTGAACCTCCGACACTCGTCTCCGCAATCCGTACCATTCCCAACTGAACTTAAAATTGTATTCGTTTCAATCATTGAACTTTAAATCGACAGTCTCCGTGACACAGTGGCTGAGTAGCCAGCTATGAAGCGGTAGGCCGCGATTCGATTCTTGCACCGAGACAAATATTTGTGTGCCCACAGATATTTATTTCGGGTCTGTGTGTTGTGAGACCAAAAGTCTCTCGTAGTTTCTGATACCCACGATACAGGTTCTACCTAGTGTGCGGTCGGGACTGTGTGTGTAACTGTTGGGTGTATTTATTTATAAAAATTAATAACATAAAGAACTTAAAAACATAATTCATAATTTATTAGATCTTGGTCTAAATATGAGACTTGGAGATTCTTGAATATCAGTCCCATTTGCCAGAGATATCAGGTAATTTACAAACCGAACAAAACGAAACAGCGAGATGCCACTTTGTTTTTTGTGAGACAATGGTACTACATCGGTCGAGCCGACCCATTCGTGCTGTAGACGTTACTTTCTACCGAAATGGCTGATGTGGCTCTACCTCCTATAAACTTCGATGTGACTTTTACTTCACCTGACGAATTTAATTATAATCACAAGTTTAAAAACTTAACAGACCTACTCCAAATCCGATCGTGGTCGAATTTATATGGGACCATCCTTGAAAGAAGCTCTATCGAACACAAAAAGAATTTTGAAAATCGCTCCACATTTGGCGGAGATATCGCGTAAGATACATAAAAAATACAGACGATTTGAGGACCTCCTCCTTTTTGGAAGTCGTCGAAAATTGGCAAATTGTAAAAACATAATTCAATCAATTTTGGACACTATATTACTTCATTATTTGTTTATGGTGTTTCTGTTGAACCTGCTTTATAGAGTATCAAATTCAATGCAGTAAGACCAGTAGCCTGAGCACGAAAAACTAATGTAAATGTAAATGTATTCGAGTTCGCTGCGCACTGATGACGTTTGGTTAATATTTCATACAAATTTCATAGACGCGCATTGAGTTCGAATACATTTACGGTTGTCAGAAATTTTCCTGCTCGGGCCGCAGTTATATTTATTCATCAATTTATAATTACATTTAAGAGCGAACAGTGCTTCGGAAATCCTCGTGATTTGGCCACTGGGGTGCTTTAATAAATTTAATTATTTAAAATACACCGGTGTTTCGGAAAATTTTACAGGTCTGAGGAGAATTACCTAGAAATTCTGCTGTTGGTCGTTCGTATTTATATTATTTGGTTATCAACGATAACCATTTAGATCGAAAATCATTTTAAAAGTATCGAATATACATATCGAAATCAAGTAACATGCATAACAATAATCACAAGTTTAAAAACTTAACATACCGTCGTCAAATTCGATCGTGACTAAATTTATATGGGACCACATATATCGATGGGGACCACCCTTGAAATAAGCTCTATCGAATACAAAAAGAATTTTGAAAATCGGTTCATATTTGGCGGAGACATGAATTGAGGACCTTCTCCTTTTTGGCAGTCGGTCCAAAACAATAAACAAATGCCGACAAATTATCTCAATGTGCGTTGTCCTTATGAAGTTGGCTTATGAATACAACCATAAAACTATTTAAGAACTCATCAACCCTAAACAAGATAACGTGTAACATAAACACGGTCTCAGAGGCCCGAACAATTACTCCACGAGCGACTCATAAATGATCCGAATCAAAACGCGAACGACAGCTGTTAACCCTTCCACTATCGCGAGCAATAACAATTTGCGTACATATCGCTGGCGGCCTCTTGGACCCCACTTGCGAACTTGGCTGCTTCGACCCGGGAATTAGCTGAATTTAATACGCCTCAATGTAGGGCCGTCATATGTGACTTGCTGTTTTGTTAGGGTTACCATGTTTTGATAGAGAAATTTTGAATAAACAATAATTTCAACCTTGTGTTATTACTGTCCTACTGTGAGGCACGAGTCTTCTTTGCTAATGGGAGAAATAAGACCTTACTCTATCATGCTGGCGTAATGCAGTTTTTGGTAGATTATATTATATTTAATTAATTAACACTGTTAGCTCAATAAATATGTATAATTATTTATAACGTACAGTTTAATACAATATGCTGAAGTTGAATGATAGAGTGAGGAATAACAGCATAAGAGAGAAATGTGGATTGAAGGAAGATGTAGTGACGAGGATTGAGAAAGGAATGCTTCGGTGGTTAGGCCACATTGAAAGGATGGATGAAAGTAGAGTGATGAAAGAAATTTATGTAGTGGAAGTGAATGGTAGTGTCGGCCGAGGACGTCCTAGACGTACCTTTAAGGACTAAATTGGCGGTCTCCTGAAAAAGGGCCAAATAAGGCGTTCTCGTAACCGACGAGCGTGCATGAAAAGACTGATGACTGTGGAAGAAGCGAAAGAGGTGGGTTTGAACTGAAGCAATTGGTGCTCCTTATTCTCTGCCTACCCCAACGGGAAACAGGCGTGAGTTTATGTATATGTATTTAATACAATGTGATAACGACATTGATAAATCTAAGACTATATTCTTTTTCTATAAACGATTTGAATTTAAGAACATTAACAACCAAAAAGTTTAATGTATTCGTAAAAGACTTTACTACAGTAGGCTTAACGTCCTTCCGGAAATTATCAGCGAATCTGTTTTTTTTTGCAATATTTTACCGCTAATGCTACACAAATCACAGTAAATATACATGCAACTTAAAAAAGTCTGGGATACATAATTAAGTAATTTTCAAATAGCGTTGGCACACTCAAAATACACAAATACATTCAACAGATCCAAAGCAAATATTGGTGGATCACACAAACATTAATTTTGAAATTGGAATTCAATTATTTGCCAATATATTTAGACGGATCAGTGATTCAGTTAATTCATTAACGGGGACAACTAAATACAGTTGAAAATAATAATTCTACCTTTGTGACTTAATTCAACCGACACTCCTAAATCAGATAATATCAATATAATATTGTTTATTGTGAAATGTTAAATAAGTGTATAAGATTATGTGTACAAAATTATTTACATCCAAATTTTTATACAGAATATTTGTGCTACATTGTATAAATAGCTGGTCCTTAAAACTTAAATCAAATCCTTTTTTATATTTGTACAGGGCTTTTGTCCATATGGACACATCAGCCCTATTGTATCTTATGATACTAATTACAGAAAACAATAAACTACGTTTACTAGTAGTTAATTTAATAATAATATAATACTAATAGTAAACGCAGCTATTATATAAAAAGTCTAATCTTTTCCACGACATGCTTGAAAAAGTGTGTTGCGCTGGCTAATGCTGGTAGAAAAAAAAAACTGTGTGACATATCCGCATTTCTTTTAAACCATGGTGCCTCTACACGACCCTACCGCCTGTAGATCGTTAACATGTGCACAGGCTAATCTCTTGTTCTTACTCTGACCTTTTGATTTAATAACTTTATGTACAAACTTGGCAATGTCGTATTTAATTAAATGTTTCCTTTACAATTATTTACAAGAACAGAGTTGGCTTTGATAGGATACTTTTTAGCTCCAGGCTTCGAAGTTTGGGAACTTGCGGCCTTGTTATGTTATTTATGAAATTATCCTAGCGTAACATTAAGGTGTTTATTTTGCGCGGATCGGGTATTTTGAGGTTGAATTAAATTTTAGCCAAGTTTGTTTTCTGTAAATTCGAATTGATTGGAGTTTTGTTAATTTTTCGGTTGAGTTGTTTCGTGAATTATTAAAAGTGGAAATTTATTATTGTTTATTTTAGAAACGCATGTATTGCAACAAAATGAGACAGTATCTGAGACGAAATTTATAAATTCTCTTATATTCTGTATAAAGCTCGCTTTGCTTAAATCCTTTGTACGGAATTTCAAACAAACTTCATTAGTAGTTGGTTCGAATCAAATACCTTCTTGATAATTTGTGCTACGTTCTAAGTTAGGCTCCAAGAAATGAGGTGCCATTGTCATTTTTTTTCTACCTTCCCTTACCCTACCTTAATGTGGTGTTGACGCAATACACTTCTTCAAGGATGTAGCAGAAAGGATTTGGTCAAGTCTTATGACCGGCTGCCTGCCTAATGTTAACCCCTCCCCTGAGGGATCCAGACCCGGACAAATTAAATTAGAAAATTATCTTTGCCTGACCTGGGCATCGAACCCATGACCTCCTCCACAGCCCATTTATGCTGCCGCTAAACCAAGGAGGCGACAATGGAATTTTACAATATTATCATTATTCATTTTGATTAAGTAAACCGTGATAAATATTTGAGCGTTGCAACGTATCATAATTAGCCATAAGACGTTAACTGCTGAACTTAAGGGTGCGTACATGTTTTTCTCGAAACAAAACACAAAAAAACACAAAACAACTTTTTTCGCTATCTCCTGCTTCCCATAATAGACCATAGACATAAATGTGTTGCAAAACCATGTTTTGTGTAAGTATTTTGTATAATAATTTAGTGCAGGAGACGCGCTTTTAGGCCTATCCGAACTATTTCTAGACGCGGAGTTTATCAGTGGGCTTAGCCAAGTGGATTATGCGCTAGTCGAATAGAATAGTCGATTAGAATAAATGTATGGGAATGACATAAGAGTACGCTATGCTAGTCGAATAGAATAGTCGAATAGAGTACGCTATATGCGGCGTACTCTTATGTTATTCCCATACATTTATTATATTCGACTATTCTATTCGACTGCCTCGGTGGGGTGGTTGTATTTCGGT
Organism: Clanis bilineata; assembly: GCA_036417725.1. Classification (NCBI taxonomy): domain Eukaryota; kingdom Metazoa; phylum Arthropoda; class Insecta; order Lepidoptera; family Sphingidae; genus Clanis; species Clanis bilineata. Next base: position 13,472,944 of record CM071154.1, on the reverse strand, counting down.
AGACTGCCTCGGTGGTGTGGTTGTATTTCGGTACGACTACTGTCCTGGGGTCTCGGGTTCGATCCCCGGGTCGGGCAAAGTGATATTGGATTTTTCCATATCAGCCCGGAGTCTGGAATTTGTGCCCGATATGGCGATAGGTTCGCCCCCTATCACATCTGAGACGGAACTAAGCTCGGCGAAATGTGGGTGTACTAGTTGGCTAGTGCGCCTCTGCCTACCCCTTTGGGGATACAAGCGTGAGCTTATGTTATGTTATGTTATGACTATTCTATTCAACTAGCGCATAAGCCACTTGGCTAAGCCCGCAGGTTAGTCACGTATACAAAGAGCTCAATATAACTAAATAATGTAATAATGAGAAAACATAAATTTCTCAGAAACGTGCTTCATAATTAAATAACATCTTAGCCAACTTGTTAAATTACCAAACTTTCAATAACTTTCTTACAATAAAACAAAACAAATACGCCTCGAAACATCTCCGTTGTCCAATTAAGCAGTTGTTTTTGCCAACGGTACAACACCTGCATGTTTGTTTAGGATAATTTATGCACACCCTACCCTCAATACATTAGAATATTTGTGAAATATCACACCTTTGTTTGATTTCTTATTTTTAGGGTTCTGTACGTCAAACGGAAAAAATGGAACCCTTATCGGATCACTTTGTTGTCCGTCTCTCTGTCTATCAAGACCCTTTGTCTCAGGAACGCGAATGAAAGGAAATTAACAGTTATCAAGTTGAAATTCATATGAAATACTCAGGTCTATTGTCCCTTGGAGCTGTGAAAAACATCAAACGTCTAAACCAATGCAATCAAAAGATACAGCCGTTTTTGCCGCAAATTTTCGACACTCGCAAAGGAATCAAAACCTACAGGGTACTTCCCGTGAACTCAGAATCTTGAAATTTGGTCCGAAGCAACGTCATATAGCACAGATAAAGGAAAAATTGCGAAATTCATTTTAAACTTACAGGTTTGTACGGAGCCCTCGGTGCGCGAGTCCGACTCGCGCTTAGTTGTATTTTTTTTTTTATATGACTTTTGGGACAATTCTGCAAACATAAAGTGTGACAAATACATGTCGAGCAGAAAGAGCACTCAAACTTGAGATGACTGGTCAAGGCAGTTCTTCACAACATAAGCTCACGCCTGAATCCCCGAAGGCGTAGGCAGAGGTGCACCATCGAACTAGAACACACACATTAAGCCGAGCTTAGTTGTATCCCACATGTGATAGGGGACGAGCCTGTCATCATATCAGGTACAAATTGCTGATACCGATAAATCTAATATCACTTTGCGCGACCCGGGGACCAAACCCGAGACCTCAGGACGATAGTCGTATCGCGCACGCAATGCCACAACGCCACCGAGGCAAAATATTTTTTATTTAAACCAATATAACTATTAATTATCTATCGAAGTGGTTCTTGAACGGAATAGTGAATAGCGAGGTCGCGGCAAGAGGCTTTATTGGAATTTTCCAATATATGGATATTCAGTGCTACATTTTTTTATTTTTCGTTCCATTCAAAAGAGATATTATAGTAGTATAGCAATATATACATATAAAATAAGCAGCGATAGCTCAGTTGAGAATGGTACGGACTGCGAGACAAGTGTCGGAGGTTCGAGCCATAAACCAGAATGGAGAATACACCTCTGACTTTTCTATGTTAAGTGTATTTTCATTGTGAAATATCGCTTGCTATAACGGTGAAGGAAAACATCGTGAGGAAACCTGCATACCCGAGAATTTCTTCACAGAAATTTCGAAGGTATGTGAAGTCTACCAACCCGCATTAGGCCAGCGTGGTATAGGCCCCCTCATTAGTAGAGGAGGCCCGTGCCCAGCAGTGGGACAGTAATATTACAGGGCTAATATTATTTTTATTTTTATTATAGCAGTACTAAATTGCACTAATTAGCAAGTGAGGTTCAAAGTCGAGTATAAAATTTAGGCATTTCATATATACTTGAGTGGTAGAGCCACGCTGTAGACAGTTACGTCTACAGCACGAATTGGCTGGCTCGACCGGTTTGGTACCACTGTCTCACAGAAAAGCAATGTAAATTGGCAGCTTGTTGTCGCGTTTCGTTCGATGATTGTGATTTCCGATGGCCCATTTCCTCCCCTCTCTTTCCCAATCTTTATTTCCCTCTTCTTAGGTTGGCAACTCACCCATGATTTATTGTCTTGGTTGTCTATGGTCGATGGAGATCACTTACTATCAGGTGACCCATCTGCTCGATGCCAGTAGAATCTCTGTAAAAGTTCCTAATAGTGACGAAAAACGAGTAAATACGCTTTGGTGTGAACGATGCCTTACAAATTAGTATTCAGATGAAATAGCATAATCTGGGTTTATACACTTCCTGGTTTTCGGGTCACCTCTATTATGGAAGGGTTAATAGAACGGTTAACTCTATTGCTAAGACACCTGTGCACTAATAACAGGTCAGGGCGGGTTACTCACATAGATTTTTATATAGTACTAGTTGTAGCCCGCACCTTCATGTGAAAATAATTAAAAATCTATCGGCAACCGCGGTCCGGGTAGGAACATTTTCTGACAATCGTAAACGTATTGGACCTCGCGCGCACTTATGACATTTTATTAATATTTTATACAAATTTCATAGACGCAGATCGAGCTCGAATACATTTACGATTATCCAAAATGGTGCTTGAGCTGCTGTTTTTTCCGGGATAAAACTAGCCTATGTGTTATTCTACCTCTATAATCTATGTATATACCTGTAAAGTTTTATCAAAATCCATTTACTAGTTTTTGTGTGAAAGAGTAACAAACATCCATACTTCCTCACAAACAAACGTTTACGTCTATAATTAGCACTATACGTTTTGACTGTAAAATCACGTTACACAGTAAAATCACGTCAGGGCCATAACGGCACTTGCGTTAGAAAGGTATAGTACGATATCCCCACTACGTCCCCACTTTTGCTCATTGCAGAATTTAAAACATGAATTACTGACTCATTTTTCAACCAATTTCGATGCAGATTTTACTAAAGAGTTTCTTTTTGTTTTATTTGCTGTACATATAAAAATGTGTACAAAATCAAACATAATCAATTACCCAATTGCTAATAAGAAAATATTTACATCATGTTACATTAGGATTTACAGATAGCGCAAAAAACAATATTTTGGTAAAATGTTAGTAAGGAGGTATTGGCAGTATATCTGCTGCAGCATATATGCTGCCACTATACCAAATGGGCGACTTATTTCTACTACGCCAAAAAAATGTTTACTTCGGAATTTCCTTAAGGGCCTGTCAATGGTATAATAGGATTTATGAAAAGCCCCGCTTACCGAACCGAAAGCTTACCGCACGTGACTTTATTTTTACCATTTTTGTGTTTAAGGAAAACCTCTAGCGTCAGTTAGTCAATTTGCCAGTCGAAAATGTTTCTCAATTATAGGTAACTTTGAAAGTATATTTTTGAGTGCTTCTTCTTCTTTTAAAAATAATGGCTTCCACGCATATACGATGATTTAGCCAATGCCAAGGTAAATAGAACAATAATGTTTTCACAAATCACAATAACCATGAGATCCAGATGTGATCTCAGATGATCCCAGATGTGATGATGATCTCAAGGTCCTGCTGGGATTATCGCGGTAAATCCTTCCAGTGCGATGCCCCTCAGATGACCTCGATCGGTAGTAAAGTTCAAATAGCCTTGAAATTATTTAACCTGTACCTAGAAGATTCGCATCTTTCTACCTGCCCTTATCTGGTAGGTTAGCTAGGATAGGGCCTCATGCACCAATCCCAACTGCTTCCAGTATTTCCAGTCAATCCCCTGCCACCATTCCTGCCATATGCCATTCCCATGCAATCCATTCCCTTACACTCTATTCCTATCTCCCCTTATCACCCTATCTTAGCCATCCCATCGTTATTATGTCAATACTTGCCTGCCTGTTGTCAAATTCAAATATATAATGTAAATTATATTAATCCTAATTTAAAAATTTACTTGTGTTGACTTGTCATAAGTGCTTTTTTACATGCCTACGTGATCAATAAAGATTTTTATTTTATTTTTTATTTTATCCCCTTAATATGGGGTCGGCGCAACACACTTTTTCAAGCATGTTACAGAAATGATTTGGCTAAGTTTTTACGACCGGCTGCCTGCCTGACATCAACCCCCTATGAGGGATGAAGGATGTCGCATATACGACATCCTTCTCTGGAATACTGTTTACTCCCCACAAGAGTAAAACAGACTTGCTATTATTTACGACTTTTGCTTTTTTGGAACAAACAAACAACCAGAGGTTTGACTATTCATAGGCAATTACGAAGCATATACCCAAATTAAAAGTGTGTGACACAAAATTGCCAATTTATTTTTAGCTACAGTGCGGAAACGGAATTGTAATTTTATTTTAGCAACTCTGTTTACGCAAATACAGTTTTATTTTTAGCTATGGTGTAAAACACGAAGTTTTAATTTTATTTTTAGCTGAAAATTGCACAGTGTAAGTTTGCGTGTGTCCGTGCCGCGTGCTCTTGTCGCAACTCCCAGTAATCGTGGTTGCCGCCCACATTTAGTAATATAACACTTTACGAACCCTGCATGTAATTTGAGGTTGCGGAAGCCAAGTGGTATAACCGCTATATTAATAAAACATAAACATAAGCTCACGCCTGTATTCCCGAAGGGGTAGGCAGAGGCGCATTAGCGAACTAGAACACCCACCTTTCGCCGAGCTTAGTTCCGTCCCAGATGTGATAGGGGACGAGCCTATCGCCATATCGGGCACAAATTCCAGACTCCGGGCTGATATGGAAAAATCCAATATCACTGCCCGACCCGGGGATCGAACCAGAGACCTCAGAACCGTAGTGGTACCGAAATACCACCACGCCACCGAGGCAGTCTATATTAATAAAATATTGATTTTAGTGCAATTTTATATGTGTCGGATGGCCAACGCTAACGTTGTTTTTTTAAAAACGGTGACGTCAGCATGGCTGACGTCACTTTTGACAATAAGATGATTGCTCATCTTATTTATCAAACTGTAAACACTGAAATTCACTAACTCCCTTTATTAACGGTGCTTAAGAGCACCGTCTAGTCAGGGATGTGGACAGTCCGAGTGCCGGAGCACGACTGTGTCGAATTTGCTCTGAACACTCCTTTTATAGGGTGCAATATTTGCAACTACCTACTCGATACCGAATATCGAATGTTAAAGAAATAATTATAACGATTATTTTAACTTTTTAGAATCTTTTAACGATTCAGCAGTTTAACAATTGTAAAATGAATTAATAACGTGAAATAACAACGGCTTTTTAAATAAGCGTGCGATTTTGCGCCGATACGGCCATTTTGATAGGCGGTGCGTGCTCTGCACCAGCCTTGTAATTTGTTGTGAATACTCGTAGATCAAATTTTTTTTTTCTTTTTCTTTTCTTTTCTTTCTTTCTTTCTTTCTTTTCATTTGAAATAGCACGTGCTCCTATTGAAAGCTCGTGGTTGTACGCCGATACGGTCATTTTGGAAGGCCTCGTTTATTATTGCGAAATTAAGATTCCGACTTTTTTTTAAACTACCACCGGATCCAAACGCGGCCCTGCCTGAGAAGACCCGGCGAAACAAACTCAGCGGGCAAAATTACCTAGCTCACAAAACAATTTCCCGAATTGACCACTCATGATTTTTCAAATTGACTACTTATGATTTTTGAAGTTGATCACTGACGTTGACATTTAGACTTCAAAAATGACTGCAACAGTGTCACCGTCATACACGTCATACACCGTCTCGATCAATCCTGACCATAAATCAGGTAGTTTTGTTTTTGCATTGAATTCCGAGATGAAATTGCACACAAATCAAAATACGGGTATTTAGACGCACCTCGTGCCCTAGTTTATATGGTTTTTAGAGGAGGTATCCGACCAGCCTTGCTAGACCATATTATAAACATTTGTACAAATGTTCCACATAATGCACAATCAGTAGTCAGTATTTAGTGCGAATGCTCCACGCATCTATGCACTTTTCTTACGGGGATGATGCCGTGGTCCACAGGGGTTCTAAAGGAACGGGAAGGGTCGATGCTGTGGCGCTGAGCGGTCCTGTACGCCGTGGCCCACAGAGGCTCTGAAAAGGTTTTTTTTTTTTGTGCAAATGTTCCACACATTAATGCACTAGTACAAATGCTCCACGCATTTATGCACTTTTTTTTATTGTTAAGGATAATGCTGTGGTTCTGAGCGGTCTCGTACGCCGTGGTCCACAGTTTTTTTTTTTTTGTTTTTGTTAAGGATGATGCTGTGGTTCTGAGCGGTCCTTTACGCCGTGGTCCACAGGGGTTCTAAGGAACTGTGGAAGGACGACGCTGTGGCCTGGACCTTTATTATTGACCGTGGTCTACAAAGGCTCCGAAAAACTAGTTCGAAAGTATCGATGAACTGAGAGTATCTCGGATTGAAATATCAGTCGGATTGAAAGCATCCATTGTCAGGGCAGAAAGGTTCAAGTTAAATGAGTGGGATAGTGATCCCACTTCTGATGTCGGATGGCCAACGCTAACGTTGTTTTTTAAAAACGGTGACGTCAGCATGGCTGACGTCACTTTTGACAATAAGATGATTGCTCATCTTATTTATCAACTGTAAACACTGAAATTCACTAACTCCCTTTATTAACGGTGCTCAAGAGCACCGTCTAGTCAGGGATGTGGACAGTCCGAGTGCCGGAGCACGACTGTGTCGAATTTGCTCTGAACACTCCTTTTATAGGGTGCAATATTTGCAACTACCTACTCGATACCGAATATCGAATGTTAAAGAAATAATTATAACGATTATTTTAACTTTTTAGAATCTTTTAACGATTCAGCAGTTTAACAATTGTAAAATGAATTAATAACGTGAAATAACAACGGCTTTTTAAATAAGCGTGCGATTTTGCGCCGATATATATATATCGATTTATCGGTATCGAGGTTATATTATTCGGTATCGAGTAGGTAGTTGCAAATATTGCACCCTATAAAAGGAGTGTTCAGAGCAAATTCGACACAGTCGTGCTCCGGCACTCGGACTGTCCACATCCCTGACTAGACGGTGCTCTTAAGCACCGTTAATAAAGGGAATTAGTGAATTTCAGTGTTCACAGTTGATAAATAAGATGAGAAATCATCTTATTGTCAAAATTGACGTCAGCCATGCTGACGTCACCGTTTTTAAAAAACAACGCCAGCGTTCGCCATCCGACATCAGAAGTGGGATCACAATCCCACTCATTTAACTTGAACCTTTCCGCCCTGATAATCGATACTTTAAATCCCACGGATACTTTCAATCCGACTGATATTTCAATTTTCAATCCGACTGATACTTTCAGTCCGACTGATACTTTCGGTCCGACTGATATTTCGGTCCGACTGATACTTTCAGTCCGACTGATACTTTCAATCCGAGATACTTTCAATCCGAGATACTTTCAGTTCGATCGATACTTTCGAACTAGTTTTTCAGTGCCTTTGTGGACCACGGTCAATAATAAAGGCCCAGGCCACAGCATCGTCCTTCCCAGTTCCTTTAGAACCCCTGTGGACCACGGCGTAAAGGACCGCTCAGAACCACAGCATCATCCTTAACAAAAAAAAAAAAAAAAAAAACTGTGGACCACGGCGTACGGGACCGCTCAGAACCACAGCATTATCATAAGAAAAGTGCAAAAATGCGTGGAGCATTTGCAAAAAAAAAAAAAAAAACTTTTCAGAGCCTCTGTGGACCACGGCGTACAGGACCGCTCAGCGCCACAGCATCAACCCTTCCCGTTCCTTTAGAACCCCTGTGGACCATTATCCCCGTAAGAAAAGTGCATAGATGCGTGGAGCATCCGCACTCTGACTACTGATTCATAAAAAGTGCATTGTGTGGAATATTTGTACAAATGTTTATAATATGGTCTAGCAAGGCTGGTCGGATACCTCCTCTAAAAACCATATAAACTAGGGCACGAGGTGCGTCTAAATACCCGTATTTTGATTTGTGTGCAATTTCATCTCGGAATTCAATGCAAAAACAAAAAAATACCTGATTTATGGTCAGGATTGATCGAGACGGTGTATGTGACACTGTTGCAGTCATTTTTGAAGTCTAAATGTCAACGTCGGTGATCATCTTTAAAAATCATAAGTGGTCAATTTGAAAAATCCTGAGTGGTCAATTCGGGAAATTGTTTTGTGAGCTAGGAAATTTTGCCCGCTGAGTTTGTTTCGCCGGGTCTTCTCAGGCAGGGCCGCGTTTGGATCCGGTGGTAGTTTTAAAAAAAAAATCGGAATCTTAAATTCGCAACAATAAACGAGGCCTTTCAAAATGACCGTATCGGCGTACAACCACAAACTTTTAATAGGAGCACGTGCTATTTCAAATGAAAAGAGAGAAAGAAAAAGAAAAGAAAAGAAAAGAAAAAGAGAAAAAAAAAATTTTGGTTCTGCGAGTATTCACAACAAATTACAAGGCTGGTGCAGAGCACGCACCGCCAATCAGAATGGCCGTATCGGCGCAAAATCGCACGCTTATTTAAAAAGCCGTTGTTATTTCACGTTATTAATTCATTTTACAATTGTTAAACTGCTGAATCGTTAAAAGATTCTAAAAAGTTAAAATAATCGTTATAATTATTTCTTTAACATTCGATATTCGGTATCGAGTAGGTAGTTGCAAATATTGCACCCTATAAAAGGAGTGTTCAGAGCAAATTCGACACAGTCGTGCTCCGGCACTCGGACTGTCCACATCCCTGACTAGACGGTGCTCTTGAGCACCGTTAATAAAGGGAATTAGTGAATTTCAGTGTTCACGCTTGATAAATAAGATGAGTAATCATCTTATTGTCAAAAGTGACGTCAGCCATGCTGACGTCACCGTTTTTAAAAAACAACGTCAGCGTTGGCCCTCCGACATATAACATCTCCCAAAAATTCATCCACGTAAATATGTTCTGTTCTTTATTTGGGATCCGAAGCCAAATGGCAAAAAAGAAACCATAATAGTTTTGTCTATCCGCTGTTTATCTGAGACTAATTGTACTTAAAAGCTGTAATTTAGAATGAACATATCAATCACACTGATAAAGTTGTAAAATAAAATCTCGATAAACCTTTTTTAGGGTTCCTACACTTAAAGTGGAGATGATTTTTTCTCTCGATTATCCCATTGTGTCGGATATCATTGATCAGCTCGTTCAAATTCTATATCATCATCATCATCATCAGCCATAGAACATCCACTGCTGAACATAGGCCTCCCCCAAAGATTTCCAGATCGACCTGTTGGAAGCGGCCTGCATGCAACGACTTCCTGCGACCTTTACCAGGTCGTCGGTCCACCTTGTAGGTGGACGTTCTACGCTGCGCTTGCCGGTACGTGGTCTCCACTCGAGAACTTTTCTGCCCCATCGGCGAAAGTTGCTGATAGCTGATAAGTTCTATAAGAACTGATAAGTTCTACGAGTTATGTGTGGGTCGATCTTGAAATTTTATATTATATTGTGTATAAATTCTACAAGAGCACCTTTAAAATAAGTAAATAAATACATATTTAAATTACGACGACAAGGGCAATTTTAATAATTTGTAAAAGATAAAAGCATAATAAGCTTATAAATTATGTATCTTCTAAATTAATTATTCGCTACAAGAGGGATTTTCCAAAATGGCACTTACGCTGCTCTAGCTCTCGTAGCCTGATTTCAACCTCTGAAAATATTACCTGCATTGTAATTAGAATTTGTTATGAAAATTTCTCTCATGACATTATTAAATCGACGTGTAATTTGGTTTAAATGGAGACGTGGGTTTGTGGTATGTAATTTTTTTCAGATAATTAGTTGGTAGAAAAACCTTTTCATTTATGTATTTAAGTTGAATGTTTTACCGTATATTAATAAATACCGAAGCGTAATATAATTGACCACACAATCTGTCATCATATAGTTGAATCTGTCATTATATAGTTATCTTTTTTGAAGCCAGCCAAAATAACCTTTCCAAATATCGGGCTACAAAATGACAGTGAATAACGGTCTATTTTTTTTTTTTTTTTTTTTTTTTTTTTTTTTTTTTTTTTTTTTTTAAAAAGTTACATTTATTACTTAAATCTAATATCTTGCCCCACAAAACTGCTTCCGCAGTTTGACTGTGAGTACACCAGTCTCAATTACAATAAGTGCAACAAACAATTACACTATAACAAATAAATATAATGTTCTACTATGTGACATATGTATTTACACATTATCAAGCAAATGCTGTTTCAATTCTTTAACAAACTTACTATATTTTATTTCATTTCTGATACTTGCAGGTAAACTATTGAGAAGGTATGGCAAACGTTTCTCTAATGTTCTGTCTCCATAGTAGTTATTGACTCTAGGTACATCAAATTTCTTAACAGTTGTTGAACGTGTGCCATACTTATGAGCGATGAGGATTTTATATTTTTGGCTACTATGGTTATTTTTGAGTAATAAGTATTTATGTTTTATACTAACAGGCAGAACTTTTGTTATTTTAAATAATTTTCTATAGTTACTGTTACAGATATTAATTGTTTTACAGTTCACTAATAATTTTAAAAATCTAATTTGTAGTATTTCTAATTTTTCAATATGGGTTTTGAAAGCCAAACCATAGCAGTCAAGTGCGTAGCTTAAGATAGAATCTACCAGTGATGTGTATAAGCATTTTAGCGTACTAGTTGGAATTATATATTTCAAGTGGTAAAATTTTTGCAGTAATATTCTGAGTTTTTGACATAAATAGTCTATGTGATATGACCAAGAGAAGTTCTCATCGACTTTCACACCAAGATAAGTAACAACTTTGACTCTTTCAATTAATTTACAAACACAATTTGAGAGATTATTATGAATACAATTAAAGCTATGTGCAGTTAAGAGAGGAACAGCATCCGGTAGCCGCAAATATGGAGAATGAATTATTAAGTAATTGGTTTTGTCTGTATTTAAGATAATTCCATTATCATGTGACCATTTTATTACCGCATCTACATCAAGTTGAACGAGTCGGTAGGTTTCCTCCAGGTCAGTGCCGGCACGGAGCGCACACAGGTCATCGGCGAACATATGCGCCGAGCAGTGGCGCAGAACGCTGCACAAGCTGTTAGCGTGCATCAAGTAGCACACCGGGCCGCAACCCGAGCCTTGTGGCACTCCGCACCTCACATCCTTCGGATAACCCACCGACTCGCCAATCTTAACGCTGAAAGACCGCGAAGTGAGATAATCACGGAACCATTCGTTCAGTGGTCCTTCCACTCCGCACTCTCTCATCGCATTTAACAATGTTTCGGTATCTAATGTATCAAAGGCCTTTTTAAAATCGAAGAAAACAGCCACAACATGCTTCTTTTCGCTGAGGTAATTATTAATTTCGTTAGTAAACTTAGCCAATAGAGTATTAGTGCTTTTCCCTTTCTGAAAACCATGTTGGCACTCATTCAAGATTTTATTTTTCTGCAAGTAAGTCCCTATCTGATTCACTATACATTTTTCTATGATTTTATCTACGCTGGATAATATCGCAATTGGTCTATAATTAGTCACATTCTTATAATCCCCTTTTTTATGAATAGGGCGTATAATCGCTTCTTTTAATTTATTTGGAAAGGATGAGTGGAGAATACTTAAATTAATTAGATTACAAAATACCGGACTTACTTTATCTACAATAAACTTGAGATCAGACATGCGTATGAGATCACTACCCGGTGACTTATTTGAATTCATACTCATAATAACACGTTTAACATCTGTACATTTCACCGGTTGCCATCTCATACTCACAGATGACTTTTTAACATAACTTGCCCTGTCTATCCATCGATCATTACATATATGTTTAATGTTTTTTATCTCCTCTATAAAACTATTAGCAAAGTTGTTACAAATATCTATTTCTTTACATTGTGTACCCATGTTCTTTAATATTATACTATCTAAGGATTGTTTACTATTTCCAAGCATTGTATTTATTTTATCCCATATCTTTCTTATATTACGGTTGCAGTCTATAATACTTTGTTTTTCATATTTACTTTTACTCTTGGATATAACTTTGTGACATTTATTTCTGAACTTTGTGTAATCCAAACGTTTACTCATATTCTTAGGTTCCATACTCCATATTAAAAATAGCCGATCTCTTTCTAGCATCATTTTTTTATGATACTCAGTGATCCAGTGTTTTTTGTGTCTTATACTATTAGATATATTCTTAGGTACCATAATATTTTTATAGCAACGATCATAAATGTCTGTAAATATTTTTCTCAATGCTGTATATAACTTTACAGGACATGTAATAGTTAATAGTTCGTCAAAGTTTGTCGCTAATAATTTCTCACGTACTGCTTGGTTATTAAGTATACGTCGCTTGACTATAGGTATAAGCGGATGGGCCGCGCCGGGCGAACGTAGCGGAGTCGTTATTGCGGTTGGTATTTCAGCTTCGATCGAGGAGCGTTTCCAATTCACTGCAACTGTCACAGGAAAATGATCAGATATTTTAACACGAATTACTGCGGATTCAATTAATGCTATAGGTGATCGAATATAAATATGATCAAGACACGATTCTACCAATGTATCCATTATTACTTCGCTGCGAGTAACTTGGTTAATGCATTTGATAAAACCATATTCAGACATGATATTTTCATACATCATGACATGTTGATCCTGAGTTTTTAGTAAGTTTATGTTTATGTCACCACAAAGAATTACATTAGCGTTACGAGGTATAACTTCCAATAAGTAGCGCAACTCTTCTATAAACTGTTTTATTCTGTCCTGTCTATCTATTTTAGGAGGTCTATAAATGGAAATCAAATAAGTAAGTACATTACAATGTGTGAGTGTTATGGAAACGCACTCCGCCGAGCGCATACCGTCCGTTGCCATTTGCACAGCTTGCGCCCCGCACAGTTGGGCCGCAAGCGCTTCTCTTGTGTACACTAATACCCCACCTCCGGTACGCCCACATCGGGTAAAACTATTAACAGAAAAACCTTTTATTTTATAGAAACTTAAGCATGAAAAACTTATGTTAGGTTCAGTAATTACTATAACCTCTATCTTGTGTAAAACATCGTGTAAAAATACAAGTAACTCACTGAAATGTTTTTTTAACGATCTAATGTTGATATGAAATAAACAAAAATCTACACTATGACTAATCCTTGTTGACCAGCTCTGCGGATCATTGTAACTGACCATGCTAACTGTATTATCAGCTATAACATCTATGTTATTAATATTGTTGAATTTTATTTACTAATAATTTAAACCGATTTATATCTGCACAACATGCAGTATCTTCACTTATTTAGAAGCTCCCGGATATCACATTCTGAACGAATTATCACTGACTTATCGCCATCAACTTTCTTCACAAAAATTTTCCCATTGTGGACCCAGATATATTTATATACACCTCTCAGTTGTTTCTTGGTGTTCCATAAGAGTTCACGAGTGGTCCTGATAAGATCTTCATTTATATATATTTTGCTCTTCTGTGTCCCTCCAGTAATATCACTACTATTCACATCTACCAATTTTCGTCGGTTTGCAAGCCATGAATCACGAGCATTGTTGTTGATGGTCCTGAATCCTACTCGTATAGGTGGTGGTTTATCACTTGTTTTCCTTTGTTGAAGACGACTCACCCATTCGACATCCATAGTATTAACCTCAAGCATATCTCCTAATTTCTTAATTAGCTCAGAAACATTTTCATCAGGCAACTTCTCAATACCAACTATTTCTAGGTTATATTTCCGTGACGATTGTTCAATTTGTTGCATTTTTTGTTCAAATGCCAAGCTACATTTCTCAAGATAGACACATTTATTGTTGGCGTTTAAAATGGACCTTTCTAATTGCATTATTTTCTTCTTTGACTGTTCGTGTTCCATAAGCAGGGTGTCATATTTTTCAGACAGTAGGCTCAAACTCTCCGTTATGTTGCCTATCTGTTTTAATAACCCGGGAAGAGCACTGACTTTGTTTTGAATGTCCTTAAGTATCCTTGCAAAATCATGACCAATGCCTTCTTGCTCATCTCCCTCCAATTCTTCTTCCTCACAATTATTACAAAAGGTACGGATTCTTCCCGCTTTCATATCTGCTGCTAATCCCTTAACACAATTCCTATGGAACGACCCTTGGCATGGACCTTGACACAGAAAGTGTGATCCATTCTTCGCCAATACCTTTTTACATTTTTGGCACTGCATAATGTTGAGTTGTTGATAACTAAGCGAAATGCAATATTAATAACAAAGCAGGCAATAATAGTACAAGTTAAAGCAGTCGCATCGAATAGCCATAGCGCGTAGCCGATAACAAGGTCGCTACAGAATTTCGTAGCACACGTAGCACTCCCAACGTTCCTTCGTAGCCGATAATAGTATGCCAAGCAAAACAGTAGATTATTTCACTCCCGTTGTCATATTTCAAATGAGACAGCGGTTGCAACACAGCCCTCGGCGCACGCGCACAGTTGAAGGAGGGGAGTTCAAGGCCAGCGTAACTACTACGACGACACTAGCTTAGCACTGTTGTCCTTGTCTAGCCCCGCCCAGTGGGCGTATATGATCCATAAGAACGTGCAAAGTGGAAGCAGGAATTTAAATTTGTTCTCTTCACCAATCACAGCATTCAAATTAAAACTGATACACGATACTTTGAACGGAGCACAACACGCGGCTACTCTCAATGACGCACAGACTGAGACTCCATATTGCGTGGCTTTGTTATAGATGAACTCCATATTTAAGTCGTCAAAAATCCTCATGCCTGTTTTGAAGTCGTCTAAATTACTCTTACCAGCCGAAGCCGGCCTAGATAACCTTTCCAAATATCGAGCTACAAAATGACAGTGAACAACGGTCTATTGCGTGGCTTTGCTATAGATAAACATAATATTTTTAAAGTCGTCTAAAATACTCATACCTATTTTGAAGTCGTCTAAAATAACCTTTTTAAAAAATGGGTGACAAAATGACAGTGAATAACTGTGTATTACGTATCTATGGTTTACATTCTCGACAATACGAGTCGCATAAAGCATGCAATATCATCGTGGACGGCTGGTGTATGTCCCGCGTCTATAAGATTGATGTGTGGCCGACATGGACGTCGCCGCACATAATTGCAGAGACGGCCAGGCGCCGCAAATTCATAAATCAACGGCAACTAGCCGTCTGCGCTGAAAGCGCTTTTAGCCGAATGTTCGATAGCATTTGGAAGTCTAGAATAATATCAATCTTCACTATAGACACGTATTAATGCTGTTACAGCATCATCATAAAGTGTAATTTGTATGACTTTCTATTGCTTTAGATTTTCTGATGCATAATTTAATGAACTTTCATGCCAATCACCATTGCACTGGTGGCGTAGTTGTATTTTGATACAACTTCCGTCCTGAGGTCTCGGGTTCGATCGCCGGGTCGGGCAAAGTGATATAGAAATAACAGTCCTATAGAGATAACCTTATTATTATTAATAAAATCTGTCGCCTCATTGATCTAGTGGCATCATATATGGGCTGTGAACTGGGAGGTCTTGGGTTCGATTCTCAGGCCGGGCGAAGCGAATTTTCCAATTTAATTTGCCTGAGACTAGATCCTTAGAGGGGTTGTCATCAGGCAGGCAGCCGGTCGGAAAAACTAAGCCAAATCCTTTCTCCAACATGCTTGAAAAAGTGTGTTGCGCCGACCCCACATTAAGGTGGGATGGCAGGTAGAAAAAAAACTGTAAATAACAACTACCGGTATCGTTACTGTATCCACAAAGCGTCAGCGTTCCGAATCCCTTACGTGTATGTTCTGTAACGAACTGTTTTCAAAGAACCCTTCAAAGTTTCCAGCCCCAATCAACCTGACGACGTGTACGTTTAGACACCCGACCACACCCTCTACATCCGACACTTAGTGAAGTTGAAGTAGTATAGGCAGAGAAGCAACTCGCTTTTTTTAAATATGACTCAATATTTATTTCTTAGGTTTACGCAAATTTTATTCACTGAAATAAAACTTGTGGTAAGGGAAACCGTGGTATATCAACCTTCACTCATCTGATTACCAGGTGAGATATATTTGACAACCTCCGTGGCGCAGCGGGCAAGTAGCCGACTGCGAAGCTAGGGGCCGCGGGTTCGATTCCCGCATTGAGACAAATGTTTGTGTGGCCCACAGATATTTGTTTCAAGTCTGGGTGTTGTGACACCGAAAGTCTGTCATAGTCTCTGACACCCACGATACAGGTTATACCTAGTGTGGGGTCAGGACTAGGTGTGTGACTGTTGGGTGTATTTATTATTATTTATTTATTTTTTTATCAAATATCATTTATTTACAAACACACCTATAATAGCTTGCCTTCATCAGTTCCTTCATGGTCGCAGGTCAGCTCCGATCCCGAACAAATCGTATAAAAAGATCTACACAAAATGTTATCCGACCTGTTACAATTTAATACATAAATCATAAAAAAATTAATCACAAGTTTAAAAACTTAACAGACCGACTTCAAATCTAATCGTGACCAATTATGGGACCACCCTTGAAATAAGCTCTATGGAATACAAAACGAATTTCGAAAATCGGTCCACATTTGGCGGAGATATCGCGTAACATACATAACAGAATACAGACGAATTGAGGACCTCCTCCTTTATGGAAGTCGGTCAATAAATACAGTAACTCAAAGAAACTTACCATTTGTTGCCACAGAAAACAAATCCTAATGCAATATGGAAATAAATGTAAAAATATAATGAACTACTGTCGACGGGACGCTGTGTACTCGGTTAAAGTTCATTTTATCGAAACAAGGCTTACAATTAGTGTGTGATTTCGCGCCTCGGGCAAAGGTGTTTCATTGCACTCCCCAAACTTTAAACATTAAACAACCATTTTACCTACACCAAATAAAAAAATCACCACGCGACAATGAACTTTAACACTATCGGATAAGGTTCAACGCAAAATATTTTTTCCTCTTTAGTGATATTTACGGTGGTCGTATAAATATCTCTTTCCGGGAGATTCTTTATCGTGTCCGGGAATGTTCCGGTGATGTAAAAATAATTGTACGGAACCCTCTTTTTATGGGTTCCGTCGGTGGGATAAACGCAAAGCTGGATTTTGAAGTGGATTTAATTTTTTTTATTGCCTAAATAACGATATCGCTTACGCTAATATAAAATGTTGCGGCATCCTTTTTATTTTTAAATGGATTTTATAAATAGGAGATGCCATATTTAAAAGGAAACCGTTTATTGCAGGTTCCGTAATGAAGTGCTGAAGTATGTTTTTCCTTCTTAACCGGTCAAGAAGTTTGCAAAAAGAAGTTTTGTTTACGCCTTAGTTTTAATTAACCTCATCAAATATTTTATTTGTCTGTTCTTATTTAAAGAAAAAGTGTAAATTGTAAATACTGTTATATGTGTATAAAATACCGATCCCATTTTACTATTGTGCCGCTACATATTAATGACATTTTGTGCTACGGCGTAGGCATGTAGCTGTGAGTGCTACGCCAGTATAAGCTGCTAAAACGTTGGAAATGTACACTATATTGTACGTTTCACCAACGAACACTACTATTCTGTATAAACAGGTCCAAGCTTTTGAAGCCGCAAAATACGTACAATTCTGCAATGATAAATTATTTTCGGCCTACGCGTCGGCTACGCATTCCGCTACGACTGCTACGCGTTTAAGTTACTACACTGCATTTGCTACACGTAATGCTACGCGAGTTGCTATGACATAAATTGTAAGTAAAAACCCGGCATGTAACAGCAGTAACGACTTTTTTCGTTTATTAATCTATAGAATGCAAGATATTTAGGGAGACGTATGCGAATTTCAGAAGTGGATTTCCTGTGGCTGATGATGATGACAATTTGTCCATGTTGTGCTGCGTAGGAATTTTAATCTGGATTACGGGATTCGGTAACCATCACTAAATAATCCACTAGAGTAATCCGGCATCATTAAACTCCTCCCGGAACTGGTGTCTATTTACTGAATCCAGCCAGATTGAAATCCCTAGTGCCGCGACGACCCCAGATTTGAGTAAGATTAGGACAGGTGAATTTTAATAAATTAGTTAATATATTAGGAAACATATTTTTGGAACCCTCTGAAATCTCACTTCCTAAACGAAAAACAACAATAAAATTAATACATATTATTTGTGTGATGCTAGTTGAGGCAGCACACGTCCCCTTAGAGTTAAGACAAAACTGAATACACCGTGGCTCAACTCTTCATAAAACTTATCTCATCAGAGTGATGTGGTGCAGCTATCATTTTGATATCATAGATCGCTAGTAAACCGCTAGAGTGACATACATACGGAAACACAATTTAGTTTTAAAATTACTTTTTTGATGAAATAGGTAGCATGCAGCATCTAAATTTAATACAAAAGAGTATAAATATTACTAACAATAGACGGTATCAAGCAAGTTTCCATACAAAAAAAATATCTAAAACGCCAGTACCGCCATTTGGCATTTTAATGCGGGGGCGCTTACTAGAATTTAAATAGAATGTTCTGTGAACGTTCGGGAATCACGTAAGTCAATTTGATTGCCTTAAGTTATTATGAGTGTGTATTATGCGTGCTTGTGCGCGTATGTTTCCAATACGACTGAGTGATTTATGACCACGAGGTCACAACTTTTGGATCACAAGCTTCGTGCTGTTGTCTTATCTATGTACTATTGAATGGCTTTGTATGATACGAAACGGATAAAATTTCAGATTTTTCGTATAGTTTCTGGGATTAAAGTAAGCTCGGAGTGATGTGGGTGTTTTATTTAATCTCTAACTACCTTTTTGGGTATGCAGTCGTAATCGTATGTACCGATATACAGCGATTCCATTAAGTCTATTAAGTGAAAGAGCCTCGCTGTAAATAGTCAAGTCTACAGTATGAATGGGCCAGTTCGTCTGAAACCTGCGGCCTGAGCAGGAAAATTTCTGACAACCGTAAATGTATGTATTCGAACTCGATGCGCGTCTATGAAATTTGTATGAAATATTAACTAAACGTCATCAGTGCGCAGTGAACTCGAATACATTTACATTTACATTAGTTTTTCGTGCTCGGGCTACTGAAATTAGCTGTTTTTTTTTTCGATGAGTGACATCTATAATAGTACTAATCACCCACTTGCCTATACCTATTTCATTATTTTAATGCTGGTAATACATTCATCAGTATGAGTAGGGCAGGTTGTCCGACAACTGATGTAAAGTGACTGCTTTATGTTTTCGATGAGTGACATCTATAATAGTCCTAATCACCCACTTGCCTATACCTATTTCATTATTTTAATGCTGGTAATACATTCATCAGTATGAGTAGGGCAGGTTGTCCGACAACTGATGTAAAGTGACTGCTTTATGTTTTCGATGAGTGATATCTCTGGGGGTCCAAATCCCCCTCAACTTGAGACAAGTACAAGATAAATAGGTATAGACTACCTATTCCATTATTTTAATGCTAGTAACACAGCCATTATTATTGTAGTATAATGAATGTCTATGAGCGGTGGTGATCACCTACTATCAGGTGACCCACTTGCTCGCTTTCCAATTTATAAAAAAAATCATGCCTGCCTCGATGATGTGGTTGTATTTCGGAACGACTATCGTCCTGAGGTCTCGGGTTTGATCCCCGGGTCGGGCAATGTGATATTGAGTTTTTTTTCCATATCAGCCCGGAGTTACTATATACTATCACAAGGAACGGAACTAAGCTCGGTGAAATGTGGGTGTTCGAGTTCGCTAGTGCGCCTCTGCCTACCCCATCGGGGATACAGGCGTGAGCTTATGTGTCATGCAAACCGAGATCCATCTAATAAACAAAAATAAACACAATAAAAATCCTGTAAGTTGTAACTCAACACTAAAACGGCATAATTAAATTAGTGTATCATTTTGGAAGCGGCTCACGTCTCACAGCATTTTATTAGACATTGGGCTAGACCCTCTACAAGGCGCGACAGATGTGATCCATTATGGGAACCCACATACGGCTGATGGGAATATTTTCCCACCCTGGAACATTACAGGCCATTAGTATTTTTCTGAACACTGAAATTGTTTCGTCTAAAACATGTCATATGTCATGAAATATCATGAAAATTGGGGAGGGAATAAAGTAAGCACGCGTAAAAGTGGTATTTAAGTGTGAAGTTTCGTGGGTGTTTAATATAAACAGTATTTTAATTTTAGGGTTCTTTAGGCAAATGACAAAAAACGGATCCCAAAGTCATATAAATTTTGTCTTCTGTTACGAAATACTATATAAGTTAAATGTACTCAAAGCGTTACGTTAATGAAAATATATTAGGACTGGATGTATTGTGTAGTTTTCCAGGTAACTTTCACTACGGAACCCTTTCTTGATCATAATCAGAAACGCACTTGAATAGTTGTTCAATATTTTAATCTTAAATTTTTTAAATTTTACTAAAATTTTTCAGTGATGCAATCTCTATCTTATGTGATTCATCTGTTATTTCAACATGTACACGATCATATGGATACCATAATTATTATTGTATTTCAGCATTTATAAAATCTATAGTTCGATGCATACTATAAAATATCAATAATTATTTTATTTACAAAAAACAAACAAAAGCGCGCCTTACCAAATCATTATAGCCAGAGAAAAATCTTTGAAAGATAAACGATTCGTACATTTTTCACGGCATTCAAAATGTTGTATTCAAAGCTCGTTCCCCAATAACAGAGGCTATCCAAAACGTCCAAGTATTGTTTATCAAATCCAAATAAAGAAATCTGTTCACGACACGTTTTTTATTGGCGTTAAAGGGCGGTCGATTGGTCTTTTTAAACTGTCATTAATCAAGCACACAAAGAGGTAGGTTTAGGCCCATTGTCTAAAGGATTGCAATACATTTATCATAAGCGGACCTGTACAATGGTTCGGCGATTTATGACGCCCGGTTCCACGCCTGATGCGTTCGTTTTTACGACTGGTTAAACTGGGGTTGGAATTAATGGTAGCCCGGATTGAACATAGTCCGGTTTGATTTGTTTATCCCTATTGTAAAGGTAATCCTCTAATGATGCATGGGGAGTTACGTCTATGTAGGAAAAATATGTATCTTCATTGCGTGTTATGGAAAAAAGACGTAGCTGACTTTTTTAAAGAGATACGTCTTTTTTAAAATTCATAACATAACATAACATAAGCTCACGCCTGTATCCCCGAAGGGGTAGGCAAAGACGCACTAGCGAACTAGTACACCCACGTTTCGCCGAGCTTAGTTCCGTCCCAGATGTGATAGGGGACGAGCCTATCGCCATATCGGGCACAAATTCCAGACTCCGGGCTGATATGGAAAAATCCAATATCACTTTGCCCGACTCGGGGATCGAACCAGAGATCTCAGGATGGTAGTCGTACCGAAATACAACTACGCTACCGAGGCAGTTTAATTCGCCTAATCAAAATAGAATGATCTCTTTAAAAAAGTCAACTACGTCTTTTTTCCATAACACGGAATGAAAATACATCTACTTCCTTATGATGACTGAATATTTGGATCATCATATTAAAAATAATTCTGATTATTACTACTTTTATAAACTTTGTATGTTTATTTCTGTAGCCCGAGCACGAAAAACTAATGTAAATGTAAATGTATTCGAGTTCGCTGCGCACTGATGACGTTTGGTTAATATTTGATTATTTAATGAGTTCGAATACATTTACGGTTGTCAGAAATTTTCCTGCTCAGGCCGCTGGTGTCATGTTTATACAAAAATATCAAGGCAAAACTTTACAAATTTACTAACCAACTTAAAAGGTCAAAAGCCGAAACTAAAGTATTTATATACAGACTTATTAAAACTTAGGCAGAAAAACTGAAATACTTTATACATCTCTCCAATATAATGAAAAAGGTTCAAAGTCCATTAATTAATAATAATAATTCATGCAAATAATTACTAATGAGGTCCAATGGAAACTGTAAAGTTTACTAATGATAATATCGACATAATATTTCCGTTTCCAGTGGTTCAAATCCCCTTTCATTCCCATTGCCAATTCCCCGCCATAAATGTTGGAAACGCACCCGTGATTCCTTTGATATTGTGGGTGTCAATTGGCGGCAATAATCACTTCCCATTACTGCAGCCCGAGCACGAAAAACTAATGTAAATGTAAATGTATTCGAGTTCGCTGCGCACTGATGACGTTTGGTTGATATTTCATACAAATTTCATAGACGCGCATCGAGCTGAAATACATTTACGGTTGTCAGAAATTTTCCTGCTCAGGCCGCAGATTTCTTAAGTTTACGCGAATGTTAAACATTGAAATAAAACTATCTTTACGGATTCTATAACGATTTGTTTTAAATTTTATGCCCGACGTTTCGAAGGCTTTGCAGTCTTCGTGGTCCGACCTGTGAATTCGTGAGCCGTAGTCTGGCATAAAAATTAAAACAAATCGTGATAGAATCCGTAAAGATAGTTTTATTTCACTTACCATTAGATGACCACCTGGTCGTTTGCTAGTTTATGTTTTTAATTAATATACTCTTATGGTGTTATATATAATAACTTAGTGGAGCTTATAAACGTTCGATAGTGAAAACAAGTTTGAAGTTTTTTGTAGGCGTAAAATGCATTCTAACAAATATAGGTTTATATCTTCGATAAGATTTTTATCCATTAGATATTGTCATAATGTAAAGAGCAATAGTGGAGAATAACTTATATTAATGCTTCTTCATACTCCGAAGAGGGAACGGCATACAGGCGTAGGAGCCAAGTAACTTAACCTCACTTTTTTGACATTTCTCGCAGATCTTCACCGCTCATAGACACCCAAGACACGAATTACGTATTATAATGATTTTCATACAAATTATTTTACGTTTTCGCTAACAAGAAAAACTCATGGTTAAGCTAAAGCTATAGCATGTCATAATTCATCCGGATTAGAGTCCCCTACCACATCGATATTCACGGTGCGGGATGGACTTAATGACTCCATTAGGTGGTCGGTGCCAGACGTATGATCATGGTTTATTAACAATATCTGATATTATTACCAACACTGGACTGCTGACATTACTGTAATTAGCCATAGGCTGGACGATAATCAGGAATTGGCTTTGGAAATTGAGTTAGAGGTAGCAGATGTTAGCAGAATTGGAGGAGTTACTATTGAATCAGATGTCATGTTAGTTTTAAGAATTATAATCACAAGTTTCAAAACTTAACGAATCTAATTCAAAATGTGTTGATCGTGACCAAATATATATACCCTTGAAACAAGCTCTATCGAACACAAAAAGAATCTTAAAAATCCGTGTACATTTGGCGAAGATATCGAGTAACATACATAAAAAAATACAGACTTGAGGACTTTCTCCTTTTTTGGAAGTTGGTCAATAATACATAATAACATAACTTAACATAATAATCTCGAAATTTTACCCTTCTTAATAAAATAGAAAGATTAATAGAAAGATGTTGAAATGTGCAGTAGTTTGAGCGTCTGCCTTTCCCTATCCCTTTGGGGATAACAGGCGTGATGTATTGCACCATATTATTACTGGTTTGCATTACGTTGTAATTTTATGTATTTTGCTAGAACCATGGTAACAGTTCTGTTAGGTTTAAAATATAAAAGTCAACTACAGGGTTCCACACATTCTAGTCTACAGTTTTCAGGGTGAGCAAACAAAAGATAAAAAATAATAGGTTTTAAATAATTTAGGTATAGCTCGTGCATATCACAAAGACGGACAACATTCGCTCCCAGTGCCTATACGATTTTACACATTTATTTTCTGTTTTTATAAACGACATGGCTAAAATAACGTTGTATTGTAACTCTCAGAACAAGAAACAACATATAAGTATGTGGCTCGAAATTACACTACCTTTTTACCATTTTACTACCTGCCCTTATCCCATCTTAAGAGTGAACGCAACACACTTATTGAAACATTTCCGGACCTGGGAATCGAACCCACGACCTTCCGGTTCACTGCCCATATATGCTGCCACTGGACCAAGGAGGCCATTAATTATTACACTAATTACCAAATAATTTTCAATCTTCACAACCAAAACTCGACTTAAATATATTCGATAGAGAACAAGTAGTATTGATGTCACATAAAAATGGAAGGTAAGCAATAATACGAGCTGGAAAAGGGGTCGGTACCAGCGGAATGAAGTCGAACTCGAAAGCAAATAAATCAGTTGGCGTGCGCGGAATCACGTCCGATCTAACGCAGCTTGTTAACGCGAGTAAACTTGTTCACTCACTACTCGCATGTGCGACGTTTGACAGATTAATGTGCGATTTTGACATCATTAGAAAGTTATAAAGGCAAGCTACCTCTACATGCAGCTACTTTGACAGCCTCCGTGGCGCAGCGGGCGAGTAGCCGGCTGTGAAGCGAGAGGCCGCGGGTTCGATCCCCGCACCGAGACAAATGTTTATATGGCCTACAGATATTTGTTTCAGGTCTAGGTGTTGTGAGACCGAAAGTCTCTCGTAGTTCCTGATACCCACGACACAAGACTCGATTTTAGTGTGGGGTCAGAACTATGTATGTGACTGTTGGGTGTTATTTATTTATTTATTTACATACGAGCAGATGGGTCACCTGGTGGTAAGTGATCTCCATCGCCCATAGACACCCAAGACAAAAAAATCATGGGTGCGTTGCCAACCTAAAAGGAAATAGGGATTGGGAAATGGAGGGTGGTCGAATTGGGCCACCGGAAACTACACTCAAAGACCGAAACGCGACCGTAAGCTGCCACTTTACGTCGTTTTACTGTAAGACAGTTGTGTCCAACCGGTCGAGCTAGCCCATTCATGCTGTAGACGTAACAGTCTACAGCGTGGCTTTAACACTCAAAAATGTAAATAGTTTAAAGCGGTAGAAAAAGGTAAGCTATAGGGGTTTAGACAGTATGTCTATAACACGAATGGGCCGAGTCGACCAGCGGCCTGAGCAGGAAAATTTCTGACAACCGTAAATGTATTCGAACTCGATGCGCGTCTATGAATGTGTATGAAATATTAACCAAACGTCATCAGTGCGCAGCGAACTCGAATACATTTACATTTACATTAGTTTTTCGTGCTCGGGCTACTGTTCAATAGCACTGTCTTACAGGAAACCCGTGTAAAGTGGCTAGGAAGTTTAAACAGTAAGATTATCCAAGGTCCAAATATCTTTTATCTTTCGCATCCCCTTTCTTTTAATTTGGTCGCCTCCTTGGTCTAGTGGCAGCATGTATGGGCTGTAGACCGGGAGGTCCTGGGTTCGATTCCCAGGTCGGGCAAAGTAAATTTTCTAATTTAATTTGCCCAGGACTGGATCCCTCATAGGGGGTTGACGTCAGGCTGGCGGCCGGTCATAAAAACTCAGCCAAATCCTCTTTGCGACATGCTTGGTAAAATGTGTTGGTTGTCACATTAAGGTGGGATAAGGGCAGGTAGAAAGAAAGATCCCCTTTCTTTTAATGAACTATATTTATAACATCGCTCGTTTGTCATTATTTGCTATAAAAATTAAAATACCGTCATCTGTATCGATTAGTGCCAGGTAAAGACATTCAACAGTATAAAGACGGAATGACAGCGCAAGACTTGTGATCCAAAAGTTATAACCTAGTGGTCATAAGTCGCTCAGTTTATTTGAAATATACGCGCGCCAGGCCGGCCAGCGTAATAATATTGAGAGAATAAACTTATCTTACGTGATTCTTAACCATTTACAAAACATTCTAGGGTGTAAATTGTAATAATCGCCCTCGCATTGTAATAAACGGTTGATGGCGGTGCTGAAGTTTGAATCAATTTTTTTGTATGGAAACTTGTTTGATAGCCCCTATTAAGTTGGTAATATTAAATCTCTTTGGTGCCAGGTATGTGTTTTTTTTTTATAGCAGAGATTGGCAAACGACTGCTCGTTGGGTCACCTGATGGTAAGTGATCTCCACCGCCCATAGACACCCAAGACACAAAAAGAATCATGGGTGAGTTGCCAATCTAAAAGGAGGGAATGGAAGGGGAGGGAAGGGCATTAGGAAAGGGAGTGGGGAAATGGGCCACCGGAAATCTCACTCACCGAACGAAACGCGACAGCAAGCTGCCACTTTACGTCGGTTTTCTGTGAGACAGTGGTATCTAACCGGTCGAGCCGGCCCATTTGTGCTATAGACGTGACGTGCTCTACAGCGTGGCTCTACCACTTGATGTGTGAGTGAGATTGGAAATAACACCCAATATCATTACCATCAGCCCCATTACGTCCACTGCTGATCATAAGCCTCCTCCAAAGACCCCTCAGTACTTTGAAAACACATTACAACAAACTACAATAATGCAAAACGACCCAACTTTAACTAAGAATTGATCTACATATTCAAAAATAACCCATACAAAAAGATCCATTCCAATTCATAAAAGAAATTACCTAATCTCGCGCCAAAGCTGAATATAAGAACCGTCGATTTTGTAAACATTCCAAAGGCTCTTTTAATCCCGTACAAAAACGGTACTTTACGACAAAAGAGTTGGCGGAGCGCCACTACTGGGATACAACCTCTCAATTTACGTCACAGCTCAGGCTTAGCATCAAAAATTGTGCGATTTTTCTAGTCTAAGATTTTTATGATGCATAATGAAAAGCGATTTTTTGCTTGCATTTTCTACGTGTATTTTATGGATTGTTATTTAACAGCGTTGTGAAAAAAATAACAAGAGCTTTAAAAACTATCAAATGTTATAGGTTTCACTACTTTAATAGCTAAGAGAAATCTTCGCCACAACCTTAGGCTTATTCTTAATTTGACAATTTTATGAGTTTGAATCGTAATCTGAAACTGAATTGATTTATTATATTTCTTATTTGTTGGAGTATTCAGGCATTAGAATTTTGTACCAGGCAAAATGCATACATGTTCTATTTACAACTGTGGTTACGAAATACATCATAATGAAAATTACAATTTAGAAAATATTTAACAATTTCAAAACCATTATATTTTTATCCGGGCACGGCAAAGTGACTACACTGCACCTGATGGTATGCGTAGTGCAGTCCAAAAAAACTAGCGACCACTGACAAAGACTGTGTTTATTAGTGGTTGTTAGAATCATGCCGGCCTATTTATGCTTCTTCACACTGAGAATCTGAAGTGGGAAGAAGCAAATCGAGGGGCCTGTGACAAGACAGGCGGATGGCCAATGCAGTTACAGAGATACCCCCATATCCGTTTCTACCAACTAGTCGTAAACAATTATCAAGTTTTTTTTAAACATAATATAGAAAGAAAGAAAGAAATAACTGTATTGGAAAATAAAATTTGGTTTAAAGAAAATATTATGTTTAAATCTTCCAAAACAAATTTTGATGAAAATACATAGTTTAAAGAAAATTTACAAGTCATAAAATGTTTAATGCACAAATTACTTTTTCATAACATTTCAATGCTCGAACAAAATATGATTACATAAGTTTTAGCACATAAATTTTGCGAACGCAGTTTATAGCCAGCGCGTTATAATCGGAAAACTCTATTTGTTTTGTGATTGCGGATCTGATTAGTAAATGTTTTAACGTATACCAAATGCAACCAATTGGAAAAGGATGTCAAATACTTTATCTTTTTGATCCTTAAATGCAGATAGATTCGACTATTTTGGACACACAGCAAAATACATAATCATTTTCTACATTTTTTACATTTTGACTGCCTCGGTGGCGTGGTGGTATTTCGGTACGACTACGGTTCTGAGGTCTCGGGTTCGATCCCCGGGTCGGGCAAAGTGATATTGGATTTTTCCATATCAGCCCGGAGTCTGGAATTTGTGCCCGATATGGCGATAGGCTCGCCCCCTATCACATCTGGGACGGAACTAAACTCGGCTAAATGTGAGTGTTCTAGTTCACTAGTGCGCCTCTGCCTACCCCTTCGGGGATACAGGATTATTTATCTATTTCTAGTGTAATATTGAAAGAATTATTCACCAACTCCTAATAGTTAGGGAGTTATATTTTCCATCATCAGCTCAGAAACATGAGATGATGAGTACCAGACGCAAATAACTGAATAGTTTTAGGGAATACATAAAACACACTATAGGTCCCTGTAAAATTTGAGGGTTGCCCTTGATTTTTTTAGGATCCCATCATCAGATCCTCACTCGGTGCCAATGGGACCACCTGGGAATTATACCCTTTTAAACAAAAAAATAAATTCTCGAATCGGCCCAGGCGTCTTCGAGTAATCGGGGAATATACCTCTACATAAAAAAAAGATTCCGACGAATTGTTAACCTCCTCTTTTTTTTGTAGTCGGTAAAAATACATAGAAATAGAAACCTTAATCATGTTAAAATGTTTACAATTAAGTTAATCCAAAACCATTATTAGATATTAAAGTGTACCGATCAATCTTATTTGAAGTAATTGAAGTGAACAAAGCTTTTCGCCTCTTTAAAGAATTAATTTACTTTCTGTATTAATCTAGTCTGTTGTTATTTCATGGAAAAACGGGGCTAATGGATACTAGGAATATGTTGATCATGAAATAATTTTATTTCAAACAGTTCTGACAGCCTCCGTGGCGCAGCGGGCGAGTAGCCGGCTCTGAAGCGAGAGGCCGCGGTTTTGATTCTCGCATTGAGACAAATGTTTATGTGGCCCACAGATATTTGTTTCAAGTCTGGGTGTTGTGAGACCGAAAGTCTCTCATAGTCTCTGACACCCACAATACAGGTTAAACCTAGTTTGGGGTCAGGACTAGGTGTGGTGACTGTTGGGTGTATTTATTATTTATTTAGTTAAATTACTAAATTCTAATTTATCTAAATATTTTTTTTTATACCTGATGGTAAGTGATCTCCACCGCCCATAAACACCCAAGACAAAAATAATCATGGATGCGTTGCCAACCTGAAAGGAGGAAATGGAAGGGAAGGGAAAAAGGGATTGGGAAAGCAAGGGGGAAATGGGCCACCGGAAATCTCACTCACCGAACGAAACGCGACAGCAAGCTACCACTTTACGTCGGTTTTCTGTGTGACAGTGGTATCAAACCGGTCGAGCCGGCCCATTCGTGCTGTAGGCATAATTGTCTACAGCGTGGCTCTACCACTCAAAAATAATTCAATCCAAATCCAAATCTTTATTTACGTGCGCGGTGTTTTATAATTCAAAGTACTTGGGGTGTTGCTACTGTTCATGATTAGTCATATCTTGCTCGTCTTGTCATTCTGGTGCAATATAAAAAATAGAGTCGTTTAATATGGGGAGGAGTTATTAAGAAAGAATCTCGCGTGGGCCTCGGCGCAGTCATACTAGTTGAGTGTAAATAAAAATAGCACGAAAATATTAAAAAAATGTTTTAACTTTATTTAGCTCTTATTTTAGTATCCCTTTGATGTTACATTTATTTTGCATCATTTATTTATTTAATAAATCTTTATTTAAGTGCAATTTTTAGTGATTGTCGTAATGGCCTTAATGTCAGTTGTCACAAGTAGCTCGACTATGAGTTATTTTATCATTTTTCGTAAGAGATTACTTTTTATCCTGGCACGGCAAAGTGACACTACACCTGACGGTAAGCGTAGTGCAGTCCAAAAAAACTAGCGACCACTAACAAACAATGGGTGGTCACAATCAGTGGTCGCCAGAATCATGCCGGCCTATTTATGCTTTTTCACACTCCGAATCCGAAGAGGGAAAAAGCAAATCCAGGGGCTTGCGACAAGACAGATGGATGACCGATGCAGACACAAGGATCTACCCCCAACCAACCGCCAGGTCATGTCGCAAGCCCATAGAGATAAAAATACAGTTATTGTTTATCATTATAGTTTCGATGGTTGACTGCCTCGGTGGCGTGGTTGTTTCGGTATGACTACCGTCCTGAGGTCTCTGGTTCGATTCCCGGGTCGGGCAAAGTGATATTGGATTTTTCAATATCAGCCCGGAGTCTGGAATTTATGATCGATATAGCAATAGGCTGGCCCCCTATCACATCGGGGACGAAACTAAGCTCGGCGAAATGGGAGTGTTCTAGTTCGTTAGTGCGCCTCTGCCTACCTCTTCGGATACAGCCGTGAGCTTATGTTATGTATGTTTCGATTGGTTAGTGGGGACCACAGAGTATAGACTATAATACAACCCCCAGTACACCCACAATTCACCTCTCCAATGACACGCAAATAATTTTAAAAACTACTGATAGTTTAGTGGGGACCACAGAGGAGAGACTATGATACAACACCCAGTTCACACACAATTCACCTATCCAATAAAACGTCAAAAAATTAAAAACTACCGATTGTTTCTAAGGATTGTTTAGTGGGGACCACAGAGTAGATACTATAATACAACATCCAGTACATCCACAATTCACTTCTTCAATGACACGCAAAGATTTTTAAAACTACCGATTGTTTAGTAGGAACCACAGAGTAGAGACTATATGTATGATACAACACCCAGTACACTCACAATTCACCCCTCCAATGACACGCAAAGAATTTTAAAAACTTTACAACAATGTTACAGAGCAAACAACTCGCAACTAAAATAAGGCCCGGAGTGTTTGCAAATGTTTTAAAACAACGATAACGTCCTGTACGCGTACATTCAAAATACACTTAAATACGTCTCCAAAAGTGGTGGCGAAGGGTGACCAATTTCATAAAGGCAGCCAATGCTACTTTCTGTTCTAGATAATGCCTTCTTCATCTTCAAGTGCCTCTGCATCACTGTTCACACAGTCAGTTCCTTGAACTTCTTCTTGTCCATGGCTAGGCGGAACAGCTGTTCAAATGTTTTTAATCCGGTCCACTCCCTTATGTTGTGCAGCCATGATTTCCTCCTTTTTCCAATACCTGATAAGATAATGCCTAGATAGATTAGCCTACAAAAAGAAGCCGATAGGAATCAGGTTATATGGATCTTTCGCCACTGTGGCAAGATGTCTTTCAATCGACTTTAAAAAGAGGATGTTCTCAATTCGTTTTTTTTTTATGCGTGTTATTCGATATATCCGCCAATTGTGGACTGACTTTCAAGATTTTTGTGTTTGAGAGAGCTTGCTTCAATGGTCTCATTTAAGTTTTCGTAAATTTCGCATATTTTGAAGTTGGTCTTTAAGTTTTTACACTTGTGATTAGTATTCCAACTGAATGGCGAGACGAGCAACCCGCTTGCCTGGTAGAAAGCGATATGACTTACGAACAATACCAACACGAACAACACTTTGAATGACAAAACACTGAATGGTATACTTTTAGGAGCCGTTATAATTTTTGTTGTATAATACCTCATATCTTTCACACCATATCTTTTTTATCTTTTTTTCTCATATATTTTTCTTTACCACCTTATTGAATTTAGTTTGTTCCGAGGTCAGCTAATGTATACCCAGTAACTTCAGTTAGCATTATAATACTGACATTTTACTTACCATCACCTTCAATGTAATTATTTTGCGCTAACAAATATTTAAAAATATGACTATGACAAACTGAGTTGACATTCGAAGTTGGTTATGTCCAAGAGGGCCCTTACCCTACTAATTAGTATAATTAAAGTCATAGATCATAATTTAGATGTCTTACGTTTTAACTATCTAAAATAGCGGTCGGCAACACGTGGCCCGCGGGCCGCATGCGGCCCGTGAAATCCTATTTGCAGCCCGTGAAGTCCTATTTGCAGCCCGTGATTGTTTTGTAAATTAGTCATAAATATCTAAAATGTTATAGATTATACCTCTATAGATAGAAAATATGAGGTGAGGCCCGTCTTTACTGTATTTCGCCACCTTGCGGCCCCTGCCTGCCAAAAGGTTGCCGACCACTAATCTAAAACATTAAAATATGGAAATAAAACTATTCTTATGGATTCTATCACGATTAGGTTTTAATTATTATTCCCGACGTTTCGAAGGCTTTGCAGTCTTCGTTGTCACGGGTCAGACAGTAAAAAACAAACAAAAAAAAAACATTTACTCAGTCCGTCGCGTCTCGATCTGTTGCGACGTAATAAAATAGCGTTTGAAAATACGCGTCCCGTACAAAGTTAAAGGGATAAATTGTAATACAAGTTGTAACTTTGACTTTTTTATAGCCGCCTTACCGCGTGTAAGATTGCCCGAGAAGGTCCTAGAAGGGTTTATTTATTACCAACCCCGATTGATTTTTGCGGACAGATTTGAAAAACCTGGATCGGTTGGGCGATAAAAAATTGTCTTATTCCCTTACGGCCACTTTCAGCTTCGCGATAAACCTCTATTTATCTCAAATCTCGATTTAAAGATAGGAGTGAGCTGCAGGGTAAATCGAGATACGGTGTAACTCTAGATTAGTAGCGCCGCAAGATGCCCTTAGTGTTATAGCGTACGGTCTTTTATTGCAGTTAAAATTTTGTTATCACATGAATAGTGTCTAGTGACTGCCTCGGTGGCGTGGTGGTATTTCGGTACGACTACGGTTCTGAGGTCTCGGGTTCGATCCCCGGGTCGGGCAAAGTGATATTGGATTTTTCCATATCAGTCCGGAGTCTGGAATTTGTGCCCGATAGGCTCGTTCCCTATAACATCTGGGATAAAATACAGGTATAGAAAATAAATGGTTTAAAATGGTTTAAATGGAACTAAGCTCGGCGAAATGTAGGTGTAGTGTTTGGCTAGTGCGCCTCTGCCTACCCCTACGAGGATACTGGCGTGAGCTTATGTTATGTGTTGTTATCAGAAAATTCGGAAAAGGTAAGCCAGAAGTAATCGAGTTATATAAACTTTTCGCCATTGATGGTGTGTTTGTGTAAAATAATGGTACTTACCACAGCTTTAAATCGCGCTTCGATGTTCCAAAAGTACTAGAATCGTCTTAGATATAGAAGGAAGTCTCAGTATACGTCATAACTAACGAGGGGTCACTTAACGATTGTCAACGGTGAGTCAGCAGCTTTTACGTCGCATGTCAACACCGGAAACAATTCATTACGTCGAACTATGTCGGCTGTGCTCAAAGCTCGCCGCACAGTGGGAGGGCGGAAAATGCGGCTTTTTTATTTCATGACGACTTGTAGGTTATATTGTAAGTTTGAATCTTGATTAAAGCACCAAGTATTTTTTGTTTTCATGTTTTTGTTTACTTAATTACCAGTTAAGCACTTGTTTTATTATGAACTGGATTACTTCTCATTTTAATATATTTGAGTAGAGCCACGCTGTGGACAGTAACGTCTACAGCAGGAACGGACCGGCTTGGCCGGGTTGATACCACTGTCTCACAGAAAACCGGCGTAAAGTGGCAGCTTGCTGTCGCGTTTCGTTCGGTGAGTGATATTTCCGGTGGCCTATTTCCCCCTCCCCTCCCTTTCCCAATCCCTACCCCCCTTTCCATTCCTGTTAGGTTGGCAACGCACCCATGATACTTTTTGTGTCTTGGGTGTCTATGGGCGTTTGAGATCACTTACCATCAGGTGACCCATTTGCTCGTGTGCCAGTCTCTTTCCTTTGCCATAAACCCATCTCTAGGTTGTCTGGAAGAAATCACTTTTAGAAATAAGATCACCTATTCCCACTAAAATTAAATTGATTGTTATTTGGTCATGTTTTGTGTGTTGCGCAGCAGCGATAGCTCAGTTGGGAATGGTACGGACTGCCGAGGCGAGTGTCGGAGGTTCGAGACCAACCCCAAAAAAAGATCATACATCTCTGACTTTTCTATTTTAAGTGTGTTTTCATTGTGAAATATCGCTTGCTACAACGGCGAAGGAAAACATCGTGAGGAAACCCTCATACCCGAGAATTTCTCCACAAAAATTTTGAAGGTATGTGAAGTCTACCAACCCGCATTAGGCTAGCGTGGTAGACTAAGGCCTAACCCCTCTCACTAGTAGAGGAGGCCCGTGCCCAGCAGTGGGACAGTAATATTACAAGGCTAATATTATTATTATTATGTGTGTTGTTACTAATGGTATAAACGTGAAAGTTTGTGAGTATGTGTGTGTAGTTACTCTTTCACGCAAAAACTCCTGGATGGATTTTGATGAAACTTTACGGTTATACAACAGAATAACACAAAGGCTACATTTAACTCCGGAAAATATATTTTTATCCCGAAATATAAATTTCCATGCGAACGGAGTTGCGAGCAACAGCTACTAGCTAGTGTTTAATAAACTCGTGTTAGTTAAACTATTTTCATTTTCTCAACTTCAAACTTTTGATAGACTTGTTTAAACATTTATCAATGTCATAATTTACGTCAAGTGTGAACGTACCTTTGTTTATACTAAGAAGTTTTTACTTCTAGGTCACATTATACTTGCCTGCATGTATTTAATTTGTCGCCATTGTTATAATTATAATTGACCGCCAAGAAATCGTTTTTCCAGTTATTACCTAGAGTGACTGGCTAGTTACCTATTGCATGGATATACGAAACTAAGTGGCCACGAATAAAAGGAATGTGGAAATTAATTATATTTTAATTCTCTGCATGAAGAAGTAACATTTGATTGAATATTTTCATAATCTAAGCTTACAGCTATATCATCGCTTTTTCCGCGGGTATAGGTTTATTTGTGTGTCTCTGGGTATGTATCCGTCATCCGCCTGTCTTGTCGCAAGCCCCTCGACTTGCTTCTTCGCTCTCCGAAGTATGAAGAACAAAGATGAAGAAGCATTTATGCGCACTGGCATTATTAGAAAATTCGCCTTGCCCGACCTGGGAATCGAACCCAGGACCTCCCGGTCCACAGCCCATATATAGACAACTAGAAACGACTAACAACTAACACCACTAGAAGACTAGAAGGAGGCAACTAATAACGTGTACCTACATGAAACCTTAATATAATAGCTTATCAGAACAACCATTCTTTACATTATTTTAAAAACTTATTCCGCCTGCCCGCTCTATTCAGAATTAAGTGTCATTAAAAGTATCACCGGTTATGCGCCGAACCACTCTCTGAATACCAAATTCCGAAGATGAGATGGAACAGGGCATTTCCCTCCAAAGCATAATTTATGATGAACTTTATAGCCCTTATAAAAATTGCAGAATGGATACCGCGTTAATGAAAAAGTGAAAATTTTATTTTTTATTTGACACTTTACGATATTTTAGTCAGCTTTCCACAATATTTATGGTTTATAAACTTGATTTACGTAATTAATTTTCATGTTATGACAGTGTTTATCTAAAAATTTAAACGATATTTTTTCTAAAGATCTAATTTTGATAGGGAGTTATGAGGCTTTAATGGGTTTACTAAATTATAATTCTTGTGGTTTATTACAATAGAACAAACAGCTTATATGGCTTAATTATATAGCTTCAAGCCTTTATGTCGCCTTCTGGGTCTAGTGGCAGAATATATGGGCTGTGGACCGGGAGGTCTTGGGTTCGATTTACAGGTCGGGCAAAGCTATTTTTCTAATTTGATAGGCCCGATCGTAAAAAAATTAAGTCCAAACTTTTCTGCAACATGCTTGAAAAAGTGTGTTGCGCCGACCCCACATTAAGATGGGATAAGGGCAGGTAGAAATAAAGAATGCTTCAAGTAAGGGGTAGGCAAAATAGAAAACATCCAGAGATAGAAGAGTAAGTTTGTAATAGTAAAATTATTCCCAAAATATATAAATAACGTAGTGTCATCGGTTTTCTAGATTGCTGCTTCAAAAAAAAACAAAATTTTCAGTTTTAATAGATGTTAAGATTTTTTTGGGTTTAATTTTTTTTTTTTTTATTTTATTTTATTAAATATATGAGATAAAAACTTAAAATTAATACAGAGTCCTACAAAACTGCTAAGCAGTTTGACTGTAGAATCAAGTTATATAATAATGTATCTTATGTTTTTCTGTTAAGTCGGGACAATTTATATTGTGAAGTACATACTTGATAACAACTTATTATATTCAGCTACAAGTTCATTTATCTTAGTCAGAAAGTGTGTCTAGGAGGAATTTTTTTAACTTACATTTTATTACATGTTTTTTAGTTTCGTCTCTTAAGTCCTTAGGTAAACTATTAAGTATATACGGTATGCGTTTTCTAAGGGTTCTATCACCATAAACATTGATGACTCTTGGAACAACAAATTTACCTGCGGACATTGCTCTTGTATTATAAGTATTACTCACATTCGTTAGAGTCAGATTGAGCTCCTGTTTGTCACGGTTATTTACAATAAGAAGAAGTTTATGTTTTAAACTAATTGGTAATATTTTACTTATTTTAAAGAGTTTATTATTATCGTTTTTGTATTTATGTATAACTTTTTTATCCAATAATAATTTAATGAATTTTATCTGTATATTTTCTAGTTTATTAATGTAAGTTTTATATGCCAGTCCATAACAATCAAGAGCGTAATCCAGTATAGAGTCTACCAGTGCTGTATATAACAATTTTAATGTTCCTCTAGGAATTCTATGACTTAGGTGATAAAAATGTCGCAGGATTAATCTAAGTTTACTACATATATAATTAATGTGATCCACCCATGATAGATGTTCATCGACTTTTACTCCCAAATAAGTTACACATTTAACTCTCTCTATGGGTTTGCAACTGCACTTTATAAGGTTATCATGAAAACACTCATAGGTATGTGTATATATTGGATAAGGATTGCCCTTCAACGGTAAATATGGAGAATGTATAATTAACAATTTAGTTTTATCTGGGTTTAGTATAATACCGTTATAATGTGACCATTTAACCACAGAATCAACATCTTTCTGGACTAGTTGGCAAGTCTCAGCCAGGTCGGTACCGGCAAGCAGCGCACACAAGTCGTCTGCAAACATATGCGCCGAACAATGTTGCATAACACTACACAGGCTATTTACCTACACAGGCTATTTACTTATATAATTACTTATATAATTGATGGTTTAATAATTACCAAGTGTCAATTATCACCTAAAGTGATCTAATAATACACGGCCAAATTAAGAAATTGGAATTGGAATTGGATCTAATAATAAAAATGTCTCCATCAACTCGGTTTAGATTAATATACATTTATGAATACAAATAGCCACAAAATTTTACAAAGTAAGGTCGTTTTAATGTTCCGAAAATTAATTTTATTTCTTAGAACACTTGAGAGTCCTCAAAGGGAAAAATAAAATGTTTTCTTTAAAAAGTATCTCAAGACGTTTTGAAGATTAATCCGCTGATAATCCCTTTCAGTTATTATTTTAAGATTTTGAGGATAATTAAAAAGCCACGAAAAATGTCTCATTAGTGCAGTGGCAGAGTACTGAAGATGAAAATGTATTATAAGCAGTTTAAATCCCAAGCAGGCAATCATATAATAGAATAATATTAGCCCTGTAATATTACTGTCTCACTGCTGGGCACGAGCCTCCTCGTCTATTCTACCACGCTGGCCTAATGCTGGTTGGTAAACTTCACATATCTTCGAAATTCATGTGAAGAAATTCTCGGGTATGCGTCGGTGGCGACCTCTCGCTGCCGGTCGTGGTGTCCGCTATGGTCGGCAGCCGGAGACCATGGCGAGCGGCGGTCTCTTTCGGCGAGCGCGTCATCTCGCAGAAGGAGACCGCCGAGTGGGATCGTGAAGAACGATCCCGCTCGCCGCCAAAGGAGACGTAGGAGACACCGGGTGGACGACTGACCGGCGTCTCCCGCCCTGTGGAATGGGGGCGTTTGGAGAATTCCACCACGGTAACCCCTGCCTGTCGTAAGAGGCGACTAATAGGGGCCTTCCGGGGTCGCGAGCGTGCAGCGGGGGGCTGTGCGCCCCTTTTAGTAATGTTGTACTTGCGACCTCGGAACGGACGGCAGCACGGACGGTCGGCCTCGTGCTACCGTAGACGCCGAGGGCGTCCTTCGGCGGAGTGGGCTTCTGAGCTCCCCCACTCGAAGACGGGCCATGCGGCACCGCGCTGGGGCGGTTCCGGTAGCAATTCGAGTTTATTATCTCCGGATACCCTGGGGCCGCCCCACTGA
This sequence comes from Clanis bilineata, assembly GCA_036417725.1. NCBI lineage: Eukaryota > Metazoa > Arthropoda > Insecta > Lepidoptera > Sphingidae > Clanis > Clanis bilineata. The sequence goes on along the minus strand of CM071154.1, from coordinate 13,434,776 downwards.
AGCGCCGAAGTGGGCCACCGCGGGGTTTTTAGTCGGTATTGTCGGTGTAGGGCATTTGATAAAGAAGCGGTCCAGCGTCGCCCGGATGTCGACCATCTTTCCTGGGCGTCCACCACCCCCGGACGCGGCAGCAGTGGCAAATCACTTTTCACCGCGACAAAAAAAAAAGGTTTTCTCACGATGTTTTCCTTCACCGTTATAGCAAGCGATATTTGACAACGAAAATATACTTAACATAGAAAAGTCAGAGGTATGCTCTTTTTGGGGTTGATCTCGAACCTCCGACCCTCGTCTCGGCAGTCCGTACCATTCCGAACTGAGCTATCCCTGGCCTGATCTTGAGCTTATACTTATGTATAATTAACGGCCGGTTTTAATAAACGATCTTGGTTTGAAGTGCAGATAGATCGCGATAATGAACCAATCAAATCAAGTCATTTCACGGAGTCATGTTCAAACTGTGTTCTTATTGGTTAATTTTTGTAATCTATCTGCACATTCGAACAGTAGCCCGAGCACGAAAAACTAATGTAAATGTAAATGTATTCGAGTTCGCTGCGCACTGATGACGTTTGGTTAATATTTCATACAAATTTCATAGACGCGCGTCGAGTTCGAATACATTTACGGTTGTCAGAAATTTTCCTGCTCAGGCCGCTGAGATTGTTTATAGAAACCGGCCTTTAAACGATAGCCTTACAGTTGACAGTTATCACAAACAAACATCGCCACCGATAGCACATAATAATCGCGCCACCACAGTGTATGAAGATAACAGTGCGGTTGCGGTGGGGAATGCTATCAACAGATCCGTTGGGACCGGTTTATTGTCAATATTGAACACTGACCACTGGCGTGTATGGCTTCATCACTAAGCGACGGGTTAAGTGAATTAACTGTACCTTTAACTGAGAGATGTATGATTGTAATATATTGAGTGTAATACGGTGGCTCTGACATTTTTGAGTGGTAGAGTCACGCTGTAGACAGTAACGTCTACAGCACGAATGGGCCGGCTCGACCGGTTTGATACTGTCTCAGAGAAAACCGACGTAAAGTGGCAGGTTGCTGTCGCGTTTCGTTCGGTGAGGGAGATTTCCGGTGGCCCATTTCCACCCTTACTTTCCCTCCCCTTTCATTCCCTCCTTTTAGGTTGTCGACGCACCCATAATTCCTTTTGTGTCTTGAGTGTCTATGGGTGGCGGAGACCACTTACCATCAGGTGACCCATCTGCTCGTTTGCCAGTCTCCGCTATAAAAAAAAAATCATGAGATCCGTTTTTTGTCAGCCAAGTTTTTCATTATTTCCTTGTTTCATCAGACATACGTTTAGCTCATACCTGTATACCCGAAGGCATAGGCATAGAACCAGATAATGGAACACCCATATTTTGCGCAGCTTATTTCCATCCCAGATGTGATAAGAGAAAGAAAGAAAGAAATTAACTTTATTCGGCCAATGAAGCAAGTTTAACGCCATATCCGGTACAAATTACAGACTCCGGGTTAATTTGGGCAAAAAACCCTTCGCCTGACCTGGGATTCGAACCCAAATCCGCAGAACGGTAGTCCTACCACAATACAATGCCACCAAGGCAACCAGTATTTCAATCATAATCTCACGCCTGTATCCCCGAAGGGGTAAGCAGAGGCGGACTAGCCAACTTGCACACTCACATTTCGCCGAGCTTAGTTCCGTCCCAGATGTGATAGGGGGCGAGCCTATCGCTATATTGGGCATAAATTCTAGACTCCAGGCTGATATGGAAAAATCCAATATCACTTTGCTGCACCAGGGGTTCGAACCCGAGACCTCAAGACGGCCGTCATACCGCAATACAACTACGCTGCCACGCAGTTTTTTAACCAATATTTCAATCATGCTATTTATTAAATCTCTACATCATCAGATAAAATGGTGACGTCAAACAACAATAGAAACAAAATGTACGAATTTGAACAGAGAAAATAATGGCCATTCCACAATGAAAGTTACGGAATTTTATTTCATTTTGTTGGCGCAGAGCTGGGCTTTGAAAAAGTATAACAAAACGTTAGTTTGAATAAAGTCACTGACGTGTGTAACGCTCGACCGTTGTGTTGCGGGAAATTTAATGCTCCTATATTATAACACATTATATTATCATTTTAGTATCTGTAACTATGTCTGGACTAGAGGTCTAAGCTGGAAATATTTTGACAATCGAATTCGAATCGATTTCGCTACGTTTGGTTAATCTATACTATAAAAATGAGTCGCTGAATGTGTCGCTAAGCGCAAATCTTGAGAGCAGCTAAATCTATTTCGCAAATTGTTTTTTAGAATATTCCTTGAAGTACGAGGATGGTTTTTACGTTTTTAAAAATTTAAAAAAATGCCTGAATTAGTCTAAAAACATCACTTTTCTATACCCCCATACAATCGATTCGTAATAATACTTAAAAGTCAATTTGAACTTTAATACCATACCATACCATAAAGTTTAAGTGTTAGTGGAGAGGTTCCCAGAAGGCAAAACAATTGAGTGACGTTAGTATCGTATAAATATTAATGTCAATATTTGTCATACGCAGGCGAAGTTGCGCGGGTCAGCTAGTATTCCATATAAATGTCATAGACGCGCATTTAGCTCAATGACTAAAGACAAAATAAGATGACCCGGCATAACTACGAAAAAAAAACACGAATCTCACGGCCTTATTTCTCACTTTCTTTTTTTTCTACCTGCCCGAATTTCACAGTCTTATTTCTCAATTTCTTTCTTTCTACCTGCCCTTTTCCATCTCAAAGTAAGGTCGGCGCAACCCACTTGTTCAAGCATGTCGCAGAAAGGAGTAGTATTTTTTTACCACTGGCTGCTTACCTGACGTCTACCCATTCTGGGGGGTCCAGTCTCGACCTGGGTTTTGACCTCAGGGCCTCCCGGTTCACAGCCCATATACGATGCCACTACACCAAGGAGGCGTCTCTTTTACTTTCTTTCGCAGCTGTTAATAGAATGTATAGGTATGAAATTCGAATAAGCACTGAATATTGTATTGACAGATGTGAAATGTATGATTTATTGCTAAGCACCGAATAGCCTAAATATCAAATCTAACTCGGAATTGAGCTAACAACGATGGTATTCAATGAGCCGTGAAAATCAATCAAACATTATCGGCAGGAGGTACGAATTTCAAATTCAAATATATATAAATATCAGAATTCCGTAGACAGACGAACATGACGAAATTATAAAGGTTTCGAAAAGTGTATAATAATAATATCAGCCCCGTAATATTACTGTCCCACTGCTGGGCACGAGCCTTCTCTACTAATAAGAGGGGTTAGGCCTTAGTCTACCACGCTGGCCTAATACGGATTGGTAGACTTCACATACCTTCGAAATTCTTGTGAAGAAATTCTAGGGTATGCAGGTTTCCTCACGATGTTTTCCTTCACCGTTACAGCAAGCTATTCGCAAAGAAAACACACTTAACAGAAAAGTCAGAGGTGTGTGGTCCTTTTTGGGGTTGATCTCGAACTTCCGACATTTGTCTCGGTAGTCCATACCAACCAACTGAGCTATCGCTGCTCCAACTATTAGCATACTATAATATCGTTTCTAGAAGTTTTCGAGGAAGTGTCAACCGAGTAGACTCGGCCAAAGCACTGCTTCACAATATATTTCTCATGTAGCAGTAGACAGGCAATTATAACGGCTGAGGGACGTCGACCTCTGGCCGAGGCCGCCTTGAACAAAATCAACCAAATTGGGTACGTTACGGGCAAAGACATTTAACAACATAGACGGGACAGCAGCGCGAAACTTGTGATCCAAAAGTTGTGACCTCGTGGCATCAATATATTATTTACCTAAATGCACAGTTGACGCTCGGAAAATGGGACAGCAACTGACAGCAAAGAAGTGCTTAAGCACTCGTTTTTTCTAAATTTATATATATTTTATATATTATTATAATAATTCTAAATTTCAAAATTCAAATTTAAGAACGCTTGCTCATTTCGTTTAAAAACCTACTTTATAACACGTGCTTAGGGTTATATTTGCGTTGATTTAATTACAACTTGTGATCGTTTTCTTTGTTTTATTTCTGAGACCACTTTTTTGGGGGAATTTTGCAAAGGACTGTGCATCTAGGATATAATATATTGATGCCTCGTGGTCATAAGTCACTCTGTTGTATTTGAAACATACGCGCGCAAGGTCGTGCCAGCGTAATAATGTTCAGATAATAAAATTATTTTATGTGATTCGTGAACATTTACAGAAAATTCTATATTAAAAAGCGCCGTCACATTGTCACAAGATTGTGGTACTGAGGTTTGAGATTATTGTTTTTGTATGGAAACTTGCTTAATAGCCCCTCTATAGTCAGTAATATTAAATCTCTTTGATTACGGGTAATGCAACGTTGCATCGATCAAGGGGACCTGGCACGATCAATCTGAGTCATTCCTTACCTTCTTAAAAATAAGATTGATTTTCCATTGGAGGAAGTCGAGAAAATTCCGACGAAATTTTCGTTGTGCGAACTCCGAAAGTTGGGATACTTTATAACGTACACAGAATAATGTAGTGCATAAAATAAGCGCCAACTCGCTTGTAGTTTGATGAATTTTATAACGATGTATTTTATGAGAATTTTGCGAGCGGTTTCATGTGAATATTGGAATTTGTTGCTCACTTTTACATATTTTCATATAAAAATACTTATTATACTATTTAGAATGACGATGACGCATATGGATTAATGGATAAGTCTCTTGGGGTAATAATGGTGCATTACTTGGAAGCAGTTATTGATAATTTCAAAAATTTTAATAAAAGCTTAAAAATCCACCAACAAAAATGTATAGCTTCACTCATTCCGGAGATTTGTATCAACATACGGGTACAAAATATTAAATAAACATACTACAGCAAGCAATATACATTGTATGTTAGTTTGTAGCTAAAATATTATAAAGAAAACTCTTGTGCTGCAATACATTGAATACTGTTAAGAAATTCATAAGAAGCTTGAAGCACGCTGCAGTTTTTGAAATTGTCCTCTTGTGAAACTACACTCTATTTCGTTTTTTCTTTCTTTCTTTCTACCTGCTCTTATACCACCTTTTTTATTGCAGAGATTGGCAAACGAGCAGATGGGTCACCTGATGTTAAGTAATCTTCACCGCCCATAGACACCCAAGACGCAAAAAGAATTATGGATGCGTTGCCAACCTAAAAGAAGGGAATGGAAGGGGAGGGGACAGAGATTGAGAAAGGGAGGAGATGAATTGGGCCACCGGAAATCTCACTCACTGAACGAAATGCGACATCGAGCTGCCACTTTACTTCGGTTTTATGTGAGACAGTAGTATCAAACCGGTCGAGCCGGCCCAACTTGGACATCAAACCCAGGACCTCCCGCTCCACAGCCCATATATGCTGCCACAAAACCAAGGAGGTGGTCAAAATGTTACTCTCTAAAAGACAGTACTATTCATTTTTCTATAAAAGAAAATACTTTAAAGCATCCATAACTGTGTACTGAATGTATAAATAAACTATGAACCATTTCTGCCCAGGCTGCTTATAAAATACCTTAGCGTTTCTTGAAATTTTTTAGGCTTTGTTCGCCGGCTCCGAACCCATTCAAGAGGTCCATATTACAAAACCATTATTCGCAGTACAGCATTATGTAGTTTATACTTTCTTTCTACCTGCCCTTATCCCACCTTAATGTGGGGTCGGCGCAACACACTGTTTTAAGCATGTTGCAGAGAGGATTTGGCTTAGTTTTTACGACCGGCCACCTGTCCGACGTCCACCCCCTATGAGGGATCCAGTCCCGGGCAAATTAAATTAGAAAATTTTGCTTCGCACGACCTGGGAATCGAACCCACGATCGACCCGCGGCCTCTCAATTCACAGCCGGCATCTCGCCTAGTACGTCACCGAAGCTGTTCATATATAAAATGTTATAAAAATAATGAAACATAACATAAGCTCACGCCTGTATCCCCGAAGGGGTAGGCAGAGGCGCACTAGCGAACTAGAACACCCACATTTCGCCGAGCTTAGTTCCGTCCCAGATGTGATAGGGGGCGAGCCTATCGCCATATCGGGCACAAATTCCAGACTCCGAGCTGATATGGAAAAATCCAATATCACTTTGCCCGACCCGGGGATCGAACCCGAGACCTCAGAACCGTAGTCGTACCAAAATACCACCACGCCACCGAGACAGTCAATGAACCACGTGTCTAATGGGAAAATGAGGGTAGAAATAAAATTAGTATCTAAAGCAAGTAGAGCCACGAGGAAAACTATCTTTGAATATGTAAGCAAGCTTATGCAATCTTCGGTCGATATTTGGCAACAGTAAGTTTAGCTTGCATCTTGTATAAATTGTACGAGCGGCATAAACTGGCAAACTTTAAATGATACTCGATCTTGGATTCGATTTAGATATTTTGAAACTTATTTATGTAGATTGAATTGTAGTGTAAACATACATATATACATAAACTCACGCCTGTATCCCGGAAGGGGTAGGTAGAAGCGAACTAGACAAATAGATCACCCACATTTCACCGCGCTAATTTACGTCCCAGATGTGACAGGAAGCCTACCGCCATATCGGGCACAAATTCCAGACTCCGGGCTGATACTGAAAAATTCAATATCACTTTGCCCGACCCGGGGATTGAACCCGAGACCTTAAGATGGTAGTCATATTGTAATATCACTACGCCGCGCCGCCGAGACAGATTTCATGTTTGGTAAATAAACAGTAGAGGTAGAAACAAATTAAATACATTTTCCGAATATAAAATAGCACATTTTGAGCTTGCCAGTATTATAACTACCAGTGCCGTAAACAATCAATCAATTTTATCTATACATATAAATAAAATTGGAGTGTCTGTTTGTAATTTCAAATTAACAGCTTTCACTAAATGCATATATGAAAATATTATAAATGGAATTTATATCAAAACATGTATTTTTTATTTTTTTGTCTGACTGTCTGTTTGTTCCGGCTAATCTCTGAATCGGCTGAACCGATTTCGACGGGAATTTCACTGGGAGATAGCTGATTTTTAAGGCGTAATTTAGGCTACATTTTTAAGAAAAAGGACGCTAATATTATAAATGCGGAAGTTAGTACGTATTTACGACCGCTTTTGATGAAACTTGGTATGCAAGTAGCCGACACCCTGGATTAACATAACATAAGCTCACGCCTGTATCCCGAAGGGGTAGGCAGAGGCGTACTAGCGAACTAGAACACCCACATTTCGCCGAGCTTAGTTCCGTCCCAGATGTGATAGGGGGCGAGCCTATCGCCATATCGGGCACAAATTCCAGACTCCGGGCTGATTAACATATAGGCTACTTTTATCCCGGAAAATAAACTTCCACGTGAACGAACTCGCGGGCAATAGCTAGTTGGTTAATAAAACGTGAAGTTCAAACAAGCTGAAGTGTTATAATTTGTTCCTGTGACGCGGCGAAGTGCCGCGCCAATTAACTTAATGACGTACCGACGGCTGACGCAAAATCTGAATAATCTAATAGATTTAAATTCAATACATATTAACGCCGTGAGAAAGATTTCCTATTGATTGTGGATGTTATAAATAGCCATTATGTTGTTTGGAGTGGAAAAAAATGGTTTTTTGCTAATTAGGGGGATATCATCAAAGATATGCAACATGGAAGGGCCAACACCCCGAAACTTGTGGTCCAAAAGTTGTGACCTCGTGGTCATAAGTTACTTAACGGCCGGTCTCAAAAAACGATCTCAGATTAGAATGGAGATAGATTGCGATCATGAACGAATCAAATCAAGTCATTTAATTTTACAAAAATAATCATAGGTGCGTTGCCAAGCTAAAAGGAGTGAATGGAGGGGCAGGGAAAGGGGATTGGGAAAGGGAGGGGGGGGGGGTAATTGGGCCACCGGAAATCTCACTCACCGAACGAAACGCGACGGAAAGCTGCCACTTTACGTCGGTTTTCTGTAAGACGGTGGTATCAAACCGGTCGAGCCGACCCATCCGTGCTGTAGACGTTATTGTCTACAGCGTGGCTCTTCCACTCAAGATGTTATATGAACACTTGCTGGATAGCCCCTCTATATGTAGTAAGTGATATTAAATCTCTTTAGATATTGTATTGGAGCCCTCTATAGAACATAAAAATAATCTTGAAAATTAGTCCTCAATTTCATAAATACAGACAAATTGACAACCTCCTCTCTTTTGAAGTCGGTTAAAATAAGGACTGCCTCAGTGGCGTGGTGGTATTTCGGTACGACTACGGTTCTGAGGTCTCGGGTCCGAACCCCGGGTCGGGCAAAGTGTTGTTGGATTTTTCCATATCAGCCCGGAGTCTGGAATTTGTGCCCGATATGGCGATAGGCTCGCCCCCTATCACATCTGAGACGGAACTAAGCTCGGCGAAATGTGGGTGTTCTAGTTCTCTAGTGCGCCTCTGCCTACCCCTTCGGGGATACAGGCGAGAGCTTATGTTATGTTAAAATAAGGAAATTGAAAATTAATTTTGCATTTTATATTTCTATGTGCAGATAGAAAACATCGCTTGTACCCAGTTTTGTAATAACATTAAAGTCTGCAAACAGCTTTGCATGCAAATTAATTTTATTAATATTATAGATGGCTGGTAATGTTGTGTACACAGCTCAGTATCTTAAAGTGAATTTAAACATAATTAATATTAGAATATTTTACATAGATAATGTATTGGATATGGCCGTCATTTTAATATTAATAATGGCTTTATTTCTGGAATAGTCTTTAAGAGGAGGTTAACGTCAGACGAACAACTGATGGTATATTTAAGCCAAATCATTTCTGCAACGTGCTTACAAATGTTTTGTATTGGTCTCACACAAGGGAAGTATTTAAACATATCTATTAAAAACACCGTTAAAACGCATTTTTACATCATAACCCAAAATTACAAATTAAATAATTTATCAACCGATTGCCTTGGTGGCGTAGTTGTATTGCGTGTTCAGTACGACTGCCGTCGTGGTCTCGAGTTCGATCCCCGGGTCAGGCAAACTGTCAGTATCAGCTAGGAGTCTGGAAATTGTTGATATGACGATAAGCTCGCCCTTTTACCACATTTGGGACAGAAATGAGCTCGGCGAAATTTAAGAAAATAAATACTTAAATAAATAAATGCAAAAACCACTATTGTAACTTATGAAAATATACTGATTTCTTAAGCGCGAATGCTATTCATTGAAATAAAATTATTTTTACGGATTCTATCCCGATTTGGTTTTGATTTTTATTCCCGACGTTTCGAAGGCTTTGCAGTCTTCGTGGTCACGGGTTGGACTGGTCCAACCTATGACCAAATCGTGATAGAATCCGTAAAAATAGTTTTATTTTATGAAAATAGATAATATGTGAACAAATCATTTTGATATTAACTTAGTATTCCGTGTATCTTAAGATAATGGTAACTTAGCTGTGGTAATTGTTGCCGCTACATAGCTTTTCATTCTCAAATGGATTTAATTTGACAAATGATTTTTATGTTCGTAGCCTCCTCTAAAGAAAGAAAAGAAATAAAGCTTACTCTAAAGATGGTTTAAGATAAAGCTCAGGATCTAATATAGAATAATATAGTAATGTCCTCAACAACAATAGAAAAGCAACTCGAGCACGAAAAACTAATGTAAATGTAAATATATTCGAGTTCGCTGCGCACTGATGACGTTTGGTTAATATTTCATAAAAATTTCATAGACGCGCATCGAGTTCGAATACATTTACGGTTGTCAGAAAATTTCCTGCTCAGGTCGCTGGTCGCTATTGTCGTCCTAGCACCAGTAATTATTATTGATAAAAATTCTTACACACTACGTACTAGAAATTACTTTTCAGTTATTACATAATGTTTCAAATGACGATATTAGTACGCAAACTAGAGCCGTTTTCGAAGATTCGACCACAAATAACAAAATTCCATCAAAATATTCAAAACTAAAACAATAAAGCAGCCAATGTCTCAAACCCATCGCTTTGTTAATGAGTTGCAATTGTTCATTACATTTACAAAGTTATGTTCATTATGAAACTTATAAACTTCATTGCTTTGAATAGGCTTAAACGAATGTAGACTAATTGTATTACGTATAATGCTCTTAGGAAAGTTGCAAGTAACTCAAGCATGCAAATTAGTATGCGTCTGTTGTAATTTAAGTTTGTTTTGCCTTTGATAGATAGGACGAGAGAAAATAATTAATAAATAAATACGATTTTCAATTAATAATAAATTATTTTTTGCTGACGAACTCTTTGATATTGCTTTGATGCTTTTCTGAAAATATAAATACGAGTATTTTATTGAAAATTGAAATCTGACTTTGTTTAGAGGATTATTGTCCCAAATAATTTACTTTTTGGATTATTCCATATCAGCTCGGAGTCTGGAATTTGTGCCCGATATGGCGATAGGCTCGCCCCCTATCACATTTGAGACGGAACTAAGCTCGGCGAAATGTGGGAGTTCTAGTTCGCTAGTGCGCCTCTGCCTACACCTTCAGGGATACAGGCGTGAGCTTATGTAATTTACTTTTTCTTTATTCGAGCACGGCAAAGTGACCACACAACACCTAATGGTAAGTGATGTGCGGTCCAAAAATACCAGCAACCATCTATAACTTTGTGTCCATCGGCGGCCCCCAGTATCATGCCGGCCTGCATAAATGCTTCTTCACACTCCGTTTGAAGGACCCAATGTTGTAGGAGGGAGGGAATACGTATGCCGGCAAACTAATCCACAGCTTCACGGTACGGCAAAGGTAGGAGTTACCGAACTTCTTAGTTCGGGCTGAGATGGTAGAAACCGCGAAGCAGTGGTTTCGCAAGCTTTTTTTTACTGTAAATTTATGGTAAAATTGAAACAGAATATGCTAAAACTTTTCCCTAAATAACCTAACTTAACCCTATAGGATTGCATTTTACTCTCTCAATCCGAAAGAATTGTTCAAAGATTACAAATTCGAAATATGCATCATGAGAATCCCTTTTGAGCTCGCAAACGACGCCTGCGCGCCCTGCATCGCCAAATAAATTGTTCCTTCTTTCATTCATAACATAAACATAGTCTGAGATTCAGTTTCTTAGAGAAAGGGACGGCAAGAAGCTTCCCGTGAAACTGTGTATAATTTAATAAACAGCAATAATTATAATTTTATGTTCAGTTTCTTAGAAAAAGGTACGGAAAAAAGCTTCCCGTGAAGCGGTGTGTAATTTATTAAATAGCAATAATTATAATTTTATTTTTCAATTATTGTAGTCATTAATTTAAGGACATTAAATAGTTCGAAAAGCTACTTTTATATCATGATATTCTCTAACTGATTTTTCAATCGCATATCCAACATGTATGTTTTTACGATTTTGTAATACGTGATATTATTGTAATCATAGTCATTCTGTAGCGATTGAAACAAGCATATTGCATATATATCTAGCTATCATCATCACCATCAGCCATAGGACGTACACTGCTGAATATAGGCCTCCCTCAAGCCCTAGAAGGTGGACCGACGACCTGCTAAAGGTGGCAGGAAGTCGCTGGATGTAGGCCGCTTCCAACAGATCGAACTGGAACTAGCTATATTTGTGCATATTTTTATTTTAAATTGTAAGTAATCTAGTAACATATACGGAAGATGTGATAAGATACAAGTCTATCGCCATATGCATACATACATAAACATAATATGTTGATTGTTTTTAATAATAGTTTTATTTTTAGTGTAATAATGAGCTGCCTCGGTGGCGTGGTGGTATTTCGGTACGACTAGTGGCCTGAGGTCTCGGGTTCGACCCCCGGATCGGGTAAAGTGATATTGTATTTTTCTATATCAGCCTGGAGTCTGGAATTTGCGCCCAATATGGCGATAGGCTCGCCCCCTATCATATCTGGGACGGAACTAAGCTCGGCGAAATTTGGGTGTTCTAGTTCGCTAGTGCGCCTCTGCCCACCCCTTCGGGGATACAGGCGTGAGCTTATGTTATGTTATGTTATGTTATGTTATGTGTAATACTGAGGCTCTTTTAAGAATAAGCCTTTACATAGTAATTTATTTCTTATCTTGTACTCAAGGTCATTGACGTAGATGAATAATGTATAATTTAATATTTTGTCTATTGTTCTTCGTAAACAGTTGAGTCTGTTGCAGTTCAAATTACATTATCATACTGGCAGTTGCAAATAAATTGAAATATTATATCTATCCCTAACAAGGTTATTTATATTTGATTAATTTTGAAATATAACATAACATAATATAAGCTCTCGCCTGTATCCCCGAAGGGGTAGGCAGAGGCGCACTAGCGAACTAGAACACCCACATTTCGCCGAGCTTAGTTTCGTCCCAGATGTGATAGGGGGCGAGCCTATCGCCATATCGGACACAAATTCCAGACTCCGGGCTGATATGGAAAAATCCAATATCACTTTGCCCGACCCGGGGATCGAACCCGATACCTCAGAACCGAAGTCGTACAGAAATACCACCACGCCACGGAGGCAGTAATTTTGAAATATGTTCAATGTTATACAGATTTGTTCATTTGTATACCTACAACCCCTGCTGGGGTTAATCCCTAGAACGATTGAATCTTCTTCTTCTACCTGCCCTCATCCCATTTTAATGTGGGATCGGCGGAACACACCGTAAGCATGTTGCAGAAAAGATTTAGCTTTAATTTCTACGACTGACTGCTTGTCTGATGTCCCCTGTTCTAGGATAATACAGTCTCTATAATGTTATTGTAAACAGCGATAGCTCAGTTGGGAATGGTACGGACTGCTGAGACGAGTGTCGGAGGTTCGAGATGAACTCCAAAAAAGAGCATACAACTCTGATTTTTCTATGTTAAATGTATTATCATTGTGAATTATCGTTTGCTATAACGATGAAGGAAAACATCGTGAAGGAACCTGCAAACCCGAGAATTTCTCCACAAGAATTTCCGAGGTATGTGAAGTCTACCAACCCGCATTAGGCAAGCGTGGGAGACCAAGCTCTAACCTCTTTCATTAGTAGAGAAGACCCGTGCCCAGCAATGAGATAGTAATATTACAGGGCTAATATTGACGTCAACTCCCTATGAGGGATCCAGTCCCGGGCAAATTAAATTATAATATTTGCTTTGCCTGATCTGGGAATCGAACCCAGGACCTCCCGGTCCACAGCCCATACTGGCTGCTACTAGATCAAGAAGGCGACTTATTATTACTTTATAATGTTATTATAACTTGATAGCGTAATAAAATAATTCATAACAAAAGCTCTAAACCCTGGTATAAATACTTCAGGATACCCGTATCTCATACTCACACTCCACACAAAGCAAGTTGTTAAGAAAAGCAAATCCCATCCGAAAACAATGTAACAATGGTTGAGGATTATTTAATTCGCCCATTAATGTGGTCCGGATGTAGTTGCCAGTTATTATCCGCTGATTTCGTCTTCGAAACAATGGGCCCTTGAAAGGGCTCCTTGAGTGACAAATGGAAGGTACTTCCTTAATCCTTGGGATGTTTGTGTTGTGGATATACGGTTGGTTATTACGTCGAACGGCGCGGATTTCTCGGAATTTTAATAATGTAACTGTTGAAATGACGAATTTTTCAAATTTTATTCCAATTATTGAGGAGTGGTACATCTTTATGCAACGTACCATGGGTTTCAAGATTCATGTCAACGAAGTTCGAAGATGAAGATTATTTATTCTTATTAAACGTTTATTAGATGTATAAAATTATTGAAAAAGAAATCGCCGTCTCAGCCGATTGATACCGCCGACCGACTGGTTTTATACTGCATCACTGAAACCGACGAAATGGCAGCTCACTGTTTTGGTCGGTGAGTCAGATTTCGGATGACCAAATCGTCATTGCTATCCCAAACCCTATTTCTTTCTCTAACAAATGATTATTTTTTGTGGGTATCTATAGGTGGTGGATTCCTTACCATCAGATCTAAGTAGGTGTAAAGGAATTCTCAACACTCACTGGTTGGACGGGCCAGCCAGTCTAGCGACGCCTTTGTTCGACGTTATCTTGTCCCGTATGTCATCCTACTTCTGAGTACGTTATCCCTTATGAGCCCAAAGGCCCGCGGTAACCGCAGACACGTTACTGACGCGGACTTACAACTCCTCGAACATTTACTTAGCAAAATTAACAGTAATATGAGAATGTAAATACGAGTATACTAAGCGATTCCTAACCGCTAGGATTATTACGTAATTAGCTTTCGCCCGCGTCTCCGCTCGCGTTATACGCTTTTTCTATGTGTCGATCGAGGTAATAATTTCCTACGCCATCTCCTGTCAGCCCCTGAGGCGCAGAGAGTGAGTAGCCGCTTGTGACCTAAAGGCCGCGGGTTCGATTCCCTTACCGAGATAAACATTTGTATGACTCACAGATGATTGGATTCTGGGTGTTGTGAAACCGAAAGTCTCTCGTTCTTCTTGATTACGCAAGACTCATATCTTAATGTGGGGTAAAATACGAGTCACACACCAGTGGTGAAAGGTCCATATAACCCAATTCCCATCGGCTTCCCTTTGTCATATTGTAGGCTAATAAATGTGTACTATCTAGGTATTATCTAGAATAGAAAGTAGCATTAGCTTCGCTTTTGAGATTTTCACCCTTCGCCACTGTCACACATAGGATGTGTGGTTTAAATAAATAAAATAGAATAAATTATGAAATAGAATACAATGTTTGAATACAGTCCGATTTAATGCTTATTTCCTATCTATGTTGGTAGTGTAAATGTTAATAGTTAGCTTGATAAACTAGCGTAATTAATAAATACTTAATCACTATCTTCTGGCTACTTTACAAAGCTAAATCGAAAGTAATATTCGTAGCACATTGTAGCGTATTCGTAGCGCTGCTACGAATTTCTGCTACGTGCAAAATTAGCTTCTACGATATCGGATTACTAGCATTAGGATACTATAATAAGAACAGTGAATTTTAATTTATCCCTCGTTAAGTGGCCCCTTCGGTATAGTAGTAGTGTATTGGACTGTCAACCTGGGAGGTCCTGGGTTCGAATCCCAGGTTTAGAAGTGCCAGATTTGTTTTATATCAGACAGGTACTTGTAAACTAATCCGAACACATTCTACAGTATGCTTGGAAATGTCAAGTCAACTTTAAACAACATTATTTAAAAATCATCTCAACTATACAAACATCTGATAAACTAACAAGGAAACATTTTTGATTTATTCAATGCGACATCCTAAGACAGTGCAGCGCAACAATGATAAAAGACCCCCACAACACTATTTAGGCTGTTACCACGCCGCGAACAGACAAAGTTCTTGATGCATTGCACTAAAAGTAAAAGAAAAGTTCTTCAAGCGAGCTTTGAGAGGAGCGAAACAACTTCCTATTCTGAGAACAAATGGCGCTCCACTGTTTTCTAGGGAAACGTTGGATGGAGAATGTTGTTGCCCTACCTTAAAACTAAATTTCAACTATAAAATAATAATATTAGCCCTGTAATATTACTGTCCCACTGCTGGGCACGGTCCTCCTCTACAATGAGAAGGGTTAGACCTTAGTTTACCACGCTGGCTTAATGCGGGTTGGTAGACTTCACATACCATCGAAATTCTTGTGGAGAAATTCGCGGGTATGCAGGATTCCTCACGATATTTTCCTTCACCATTTAGCAAGCGATAATTCTCAATCTAAACACAGTTAACATAGAAGAGTCAGAGGCGTATGCTCCTCTTGGGAATGGTCTCGAACCTCTCACACTCGTCTCGGCAGTCCGTACCATTTCCAACTGAGCTATGGCTGCTTCTAATTTGAACTATGACTTAGTAAGAATATAAAATGAAAAGAAATAAAGAAAGAAAAGAAATAAAGGAAGAAAGAGTAAGAATAGAAATGTTGAATGGGACAGAATGCTTAAGTACACCTTCATATATGAATTGTCAATAAATAAATAGATCTAGCTGTACAATTTAGTCCATAGTCCAAATAGGTCAGCTGGATCAGGGTAATATAATCTTCCAGAAAACCGTAATGAAATTACAGTTGACTGTTACATTTTGTAGTTTAACAGGTGTAGAAGCCTTAATCCCTCTCATATCCTAATGAATGTAATGAGACTGAATGAGGCGAAAGAGTTGTGCAAGGATCTTAGCAAGTGGAAATCCGTTGTCTTTGCCTACCTCTTTCTTTCTTTCTATCTGTCCTTATCCCACCTTCTTTCTATCTGTCCTTATCCCACCTTAATGTGGGGTCGGCGCAACACACTTTTTCAAGCATGTTGCAGAAATGATTTATCTATTTTTTTCTACGGGCCGCCTGCCTGACGTCAACTCCTTTAAGGGGATCCAGTCCCGGGCAAATTAAATTAGAAAATTTGCTTTGTCCGACCTGGGAATTGAACCCAGGACCTCCCGGTCCACAGCACATACATACCGTCACTAGACCAAAGAGGCGACTAAAACTGTCTCTGCCTACCTCTATGGCTTGTAAATACACGTAAAACATAAATAGACAATTTTGTTCGGCTGCATTTTTAAAAACACCCTAACAATTGCGGCGAACTAACTGTAGTAATAAAACCAACTATACGTTTATTTATAACAGGAAAAACGAGTGTATATTTGGACAAACTTAGGCATCGGTTTTGGGGTTCCGTATAAAAATCCACACTTTTAAAGCATGTTGCAGTAATTTATTCAGCTTAGTTTTTACGACTGCCTGCGTCAACCACCCTAGCGGATCCAGTCCCGGGTAAATTTTAATAGAAAAACCACTTTGTGTGACTTAGAAATCGAACCCAGGACTTCTCAATTCACAACCTATATTAGCTACCGCTAGACAGGAAAGCTACCAGAAGTCAATGAAGCATAAAGTCAAGCTGATACTGGCTGATAATTCATAGCGAAATTACTGTATGTCGATGACAATCCCTACTATGTGTGTATAATTATATATCTGTATCGATCTAGTGGCAGTGTTTATGGCCTGTGTAGCTGGTGGTCCTGGGTTCCATTCCCAGGTCGGGTCGATGTTTTTCTAATACGATTTTCCCAGAACTGGATTCATCCGTAGAGGCCGGCTAAGCAGCCAGTAAAAGAATCCAAAACGTTTCTTTGACCCGTCGGAGGCGGCATATATGTATATATGTTACATACGCGTATGGGCCACCGGAGACCGAGCCGCCCGTGACTATGAAAATGTCAACCACACATTGCGGTGGGATAAGAGCATGTAGATAAAACTATGACAATCTCTATCTGTAAATCACGTTGAGTGTTGGTTACGATGTTTTGTGACTGCAGTGCTTAGCCCAATATAGCGAAAGAATGAACAGTGAACTTTAAAGTCTGCGTCCAAAGATATATTTTACAGTAAATAAGCTTGCTTCGCGCTGTCAGCTATCTATTTGGGTATCGAGTCACTAAACTATTGTCGCTATTTGCTTTTATTCAAACAGATTAAACAATTGTAAAGAGATTTAACTTATCAATTTAGGTTGAAAGTATCAGATTATAAATTTTGGAAATGTTTAGATTTATAATACTGATATTGTGAATGCGAAAGTAGTCGTTTATCGTCAGTAATTGAAAAGTTTATGGACCGAAGAGCAAAATCTATATTATTTTATCGACCGACCTCCACAAAAGGATGACGTCCTCAATTCGTCTATATTGTTTTTGATGTATGTTACTCCATATCTCCGCCAAATGTGGACCGATTTTCAAAATTCTTTTTGTGTTCGATAGAGCTTATTTTAAGGGTGGTCTCATATAAATTTGGTCACGATCGCTAAATTGGATGTCGGTCAGTTAAGTTTTTAAACTTGTGATTATTTTTATGTATGTTACTCGATATCTCCGCCAAATATGGACCTATTTTCAAAATTCTTTTTGTGTTCTATAGAGCTTATTTTAAGGGTGGTCTCATATAAATTTGGTCCCGATCGGTAAATTTAAAGTCGGTGAGTTAAGTTTTTAAGCTTGTGATTATCCTAAATATGAAGATATCCACGCGGGGAGATCTACGAGCGATAGCTAGTAACGAAGTATTTACAAGTTTTAATGTAAATTGAGTGTTGTTTACTGAGTCATTACTTCAAAAAGTTTCTTGATTCGCTTGAAGGTTTTTACCTCCCAAGAATTCCCCTAACAAACAGACGCGGGGCGTTCAATTTAAAGATTTATTTGAAACCAGCTTATAGGATCATGTTTGTAAAGTGAGTTTATAACGAAGATTTGAGCAAATTGGTATTGTCTGTCTAACTCTAAGGCTGAGATCTATAGAGCGAACTTCGACTAAGCCTGAGTCAAAGAGAAACGAGAACCGCACTGTTTTCCGGGATAAAATGTAGCTTATATCTTTCAGGAATAATTTCATTTTCTACTAGTGATAGAATTTTCAAAATCGCTTCATAGTTCAATAGGTCAAGAGATTACTTCCTACAAATAAACAAACTTACAAACTGTACCCCTTTATAATATTGGCATATAGATGGACATATTATTAGGTAAGTCATAGGCAAATTAGATTTCCCTAGCCATTAGCCAGCATCAATGTGGCAGTTCATAGGACCCCGCGGAATCCTGCGGAACCCGCCCGCGCTCGCCTCTCGCTCGACGCCAATTTATTTAGCAGTTTATTGCCGACCATAAATTCATATTTACGACGCCTAATGCAGGCTTGCATGGTCAACAACTGCGCCTATGATACCATCTCTTCTAATAAATATTCTGCAAGGACATTTAGTTTTCATTGGAAATGGACGATCGATGTATGTTTGTTTTTACTTTATCGTTTTCAATGAGTTTTTAACTACAAGGGGGTTACCACCACCTCTTATAGCAGTATTATTATAATCTTACTTGTACGGATTCCCATACAAAACAAACGAAGAACGATTATAATAATACTGCTATAAGAGGTCGTGGTAATCCTGCAGGTCATATTTTTATGAATCAAACATAATATTATGTATTTCTCATGTATGTCAAACTATTTTTATCAGTTTATCAATACGGACGTGGAGATTGTTATCTGGCCCACATGAGAGTTTTTTAGAACCGGAAGTACACTGGCTGATCCTGGAACGCGAACCACACGCGGAATGTGGGTCACTATGGCAGGTTTTAGCACCATGTGTATGGTGGTCGCCATCCGATCGGATACGAATATCCTACCACCAGCAACTAAGTAAGTACTAAGTAGATTTCATCGCCCATGAATATAGCATACACAGTACAAATAAATTCGGCTTGGATTATGACTGTTTGTCTGCCCGACGCCAATCTCTTCTGGAGGATCCAATCCCGGGAAAATTATGATAGGAAAACCATTTTGCCTGACCTGTAGTTGGAACCTAGGGCCTTCTGATCTGAGTTCTGACCGACAGTTTATATGCTGCCACTGAACCAAAGAGACCGAAATAAGCATAAAAGTATATACATAAGCTCACGCCTGTACCCCGAAGGGGAAAGGCAGAGGCGCATTAACGAACTAGTACACCCACATTTCGCCGAGCTCTGTTCCGTCTCAAACGTGATAGAAAGTGAGTCTATCGCCATATCGTGCACAAATTCCAGACTCTGCTGATATTCAAAAACCCAATATCACTTCGACCCGAAGACCAAACCCGAGACTTCAGGACGGTAGTCATACAGAAATGCAACTACGCCATCAATGCATAATATGCAAGATGGATAGATGCATATGGAAGAGTTTATTTCTAAAAACCTTACACGCTGATTGCTGTACTTTAAAGTTATTGAAAAACTAAACGAGAGTTTACAATGTTTGTGGTACGTTGATACGTGAACTCGTCGCGCTGAAGCCTCTGTACGTTTTTAAGAATAAAATATTGCACTTACTAGTCGTTCTCACTTTTAAGACAGGAATAACAGGATATTGGTATACTAGGTTATCTTGGATCCAAGCAAGTAGGTCTATGGCACCCTACCATAATATGCATAATACTATAAAAATATATTTATTAGTCACATATGCATATAAAAAGGACTTATGACAGGTCAAAACAACAACTAGATTCACATATTATTTTATAATATACTACTATGCATTTATGAATTAAAAAAAAACAGGTTACAATCACTTGATTGTATTATACAAAATTTGTATTATACATCGAGTCTGAAGCTTACTTAAGCTTTATTTTATATCTCAACTATAATGATAACATATTAAATAATAAATAAATAACATCCAACAGTCACATCCATAGTCCTGACCCCACATTAAGATCGAGTCTTGTGTCGTGGGTATCAGGAACTACGAGAGACTTTCGCCCTCACAATACCCAGACCCGAAACAAATATCTGTAGGCCATACAAATATTTGTCTTGGTACGGGGATCGAACCCGCGGCCTCTCGCTTCACAGCCTGCTCCTCGCCCACTGCGCCACGGAGGCTGTCAATATTGAATTCAATATTGAAATGATTTAATGTTTCTTCGTAGGATTTTAATTTACGGTGAAAGTTGTAACGGAAGTACAGGGGGGTTACCACCACCTCTTATAGCAGTATTATTATAATTTTACTTGTACCGATTCCCATACAAAACAAACGAAGAACGATTATAATAATACTGCTATAAGGGGTCGTAGTAACCCTGCAGTAATCAGTAAGCAGTTTCGTTGGACACGCTCAAGCCGGTAATTATGTAGTTGATAATAATCACAAAGTTTAAAAACTTAAAGGTCTGACTACTAATCCGATCGCGACTACCCTTGAAAGAAGCTCTATCGAACACAAGAATTTTGAAAATCGGTCCACATTTGAAGATATCGCGTAACATACAAAAAAAAACAGACGAATTGAGGACCTTCTCTTTTTTGGAAATCGGTCGAAAAGGAGACCTAATCAAGCATTGGAAGGCAGGCAGGCAAGTATAAACACAATATATAGCGATACGTTTAAGTTAATTCACATAGCTGTAAATTAGTTCGGAAGTGCGCCGCATCTCGGCAAATATAGAGAGGGACGTCCCCAGCCAAATTGACTGGTGAACTGCGAAGGACAGCTGGCCGGAACGTACCGAGTTTCAAAGTGGAGCGTTCCGAAATAGGCATACGTTATAATGCATATTACTGGTCGCCTAGTGGTCAAAATTCGACCATAATTCATAAAAAATGGCTTTATGATCTTCTCAATATAAACTTTAACTCTGTCAAATTTCAAGTTCACTCGTTTGTGTAATACTCCTAAAAAGGGATACAAAGTTTTTGCTTCATGTACCTATTAATAATTATAGATAAAGCAGATAAATGTAAGTATAGCTAAGAAAGTTTTTAAGTGCAAATAATAGCAGATCTTATGCATATCTTAAAACATATATATATGTAGATGAATTAAAAACGGTGATTTTTTTATACGTATTGAAATAAAATTCAATTATTTTAATACGATAACTATGAGTAAAACTAATTACTTATGGCCTACCCTACTAAAATATGGGAAGAAATAATCTCTAGTGGTCCACCCAAGTATATTACATGGGAGGACCATGAGCAGGAAAATAAATTCAACTTATGAATTTCTGAAACGAAACAAATAGTAGAGGTGAAGGAACGCCGGCGGGTTGCAACCATGAGTCGATTCAGTGGTGAAGCGAATTGCTGTTGCTGAAAACTGCGCAACTCAAAGCCATTTCAGTTTTGCAGCTGAAAACTTCACTTTTTACTTACGTCGTTTTGAGTCTTGTGTGCGAGTTACGACTTAAACGGTTTGAAAGAAACTATATGTTTATGGGATGTCCGTTTGATGCTTTGAGTCCTTTTTTGCGAAAACTGGACTAGGCGTGTTGTGCTGTGCCCAAAAATATTTTTATTTCTACCTGCCTTTATCCCACCACACTTTTTTCAAGAATGTTGCAGAAAGGTTTTGGCTTAGTTTTTATGACCGGCTGCCTGCCTCACGTGAACCTCGTGTGGGATTCAGTCCAGAAAATTAAATTAGAAAATTCTCTTTTCCCGACCTGGGAATTGGACCCAGGACCTCCCGGTCCACAGCCCATATATGCTGCCACTAGACCAAAGAAGCGAAAAATAATATTGACATATTTTTTTTTACATATAGCAGGGGTTAACAATCAAGCAATATGCCGTTCCCCGATTCCACATAAAAATGGGATCTAATGTAGGATTATTCCAACACACTTTTCAGCATGGCTCAGTATATACCTATTGTCAACCCCTTGTGGGGGACAGATAAGGCCAATTAATGATTATCAACACAAAGTATTTAACCAAAGATTTATCGAGATTGCAACCCAGCACCTCACAGTTTCGTAGTAATTACGCTGCCACTAAAGTAGTATGTGTCAAATACTTAATGTACAGTGCCGTGAAGTCCATATAGATAAAGAGACATTGCCTACCCTGAGCCTCCGACAATGACAATCTATGGTAGAGCCACGCTGGCAATAGTTACGTCTACACCACGAATGTGCCGGCTTGACCGGTTTAATACCACTGTCTTACAGAAAAACCACGTAAAGTGGCAACTCTCAACTGATGTATGTGTGTGTAGAAAATAAATGGTTTAAATGGTTTAACTCGTTGTCGCGTTTCGTTCGGTGAGTGAGATTTTCGGTGGCCCCCTCCCTTTCCCAATCCCTATTTCCCTCCTTTCAGGTTGGCAACGAACCCATTATTTTAGTGTTTTATCTATGGGCGGTGGAGATCACTTATCATCACGTAACCGTCCTGCTCGTTTGCCACCCTCTGCCATAAAAAAATAGAAAAAAAAACACAAAAATAAGCAGTTTCTAAATTGCTGTACTCAGATTATGTATTATATCGATACGGCGATGATGGTGGTGATAATAACAGTGATGTCTATCCCATTATGAATAGTTCTGCACGTCACTACATACTACTACCTAAACCAAAGATGCGATTGCTATACTCCATTTCATACAAACAAAACGTGGATATTTTAATTTTACAAATGATAAAATACTATAAAATACATTGTCCATGAATTGACACGATAAAATCAAATGCTTCGGTATGAGAATAAAATTTTATTGCAGATTTAAAATTTTCTATTATTATGTTACCTCCACAATCGTATAATGGATACAATAATATGATATTAAATTGGTTTAGTTTCATATGAACAGGTTGTGTTGTGCGTGAATAGGAATAAGTTTCTGGAATATTTTGTAGAGATACAGAGTATATTTACATATGTATGTATTACTTAGTTTTTTTTTTAACTGCCTCGGTGGCGTGGTTGTATTTCGGTACGACTAACGTCCTGAGGTCTTGGATTCGATCCTCGGGTCGGGCAAAGTGATATTGGATTTTTCCATATCAGCTCGGAGTCTGGAATTTGTGCCCGATATGGCGATAGGCTCGCCCCCTCACATCTGGGACGGAACTAAGCTCGACGAAATGTGGGTGTACTAGTTCGCTAGTGCGCCTCTGCCTACCCCTTCGGGGATACAGGCGTGAGCTTATGTTAATGTTATGTTATGTTTTTTTTTAAAGAATATTGTAGATTCTGATTTCTTTACGCGAATGTAATTGAAATAAAACTATTTTATACCGATTCTATTAAGATTTGTTTTTATTTTTTAGCCCGACGTTGACCACGTCGACCACGAAGGCTGCAAAGCCTTCGAAACGTCCGACCTTTTACAATATCATTATCATCATCATCCACAGAACGTCCACTGCTGGACATAGGCCTCCCCCAAAGATTTCCAGATCGACCTGTTGGAAGTGGCCTGCATCCAGCGACTTCCTGCGACTTTTAAAATATATCACATTATAAATATCATTATTGTATTCTAATAATTTGTTTTATACATATTGTATCATCATTAACCCATTTTTAAAGTTAGATACTTAGGGCACTTGCAGGCATTTTACTAACCTAGAGTTACACCTTATCTTGATTTATCCTACAGCTCACTCTTATCTTTAAATCAAGATTTGGGATAAATAGAGATTTATTGCGGAGGTGCAAGTGGCCCTCAATACTTAAAAAATACTTGCTTTTATAGTTACTTGGTCCCCTACCAAATTATGAACATATTTTTAATAGAAATTGGGAATTTAATAAAAGTTTGCGTCAAGTTCAATAATTTCTGTTTAACATCAAAATAAGAAACTAACTAAGGAAAAATGTATTGAAGTTAACTAACTGGTCGCGGCTTTGTTCGCGTGAAAATGTATTAACAAATCAATCCTCATGGGAACTGCTTATTTTTCAGATAAAAAATAGTCTATCTCTGTGCCAAATTTTATCCAGATCCGTTCAGCCGTTTTGGCGTGACTGAGTTACATGCATCCATCCAAACGTTCGCTTTTATGATAATATTAATACAGCTTTAAAAGAAAAGAAATAAAACAAAGAAACTTTAATAAATAAAACAAGAATGAAGGTGTTCTTTTGCAGTGAGTCGAGCCGTTTCTCCCCACAGAGCTATAATTAAATTGAAAATAAAGAAAACGTGTGAAATATTGCAACATGAGTCTGCGTTATGAGATTTACAACCATTTTACGACTTGTAAAACTTGGAATTTGTGCCCGATATGGCGATAGGCTCGCCCCCTATCACATCTGGGACGGAACTAAGCTCGGCGAAATGTGGGTGTTCTAGTTCGCTAGTGCACCTCTGCCTACCATTTCGGGGAGGCCATACCAGGCGTGAGCTTATGTTATGTTATGTTACTACTTGTACAAACATGCGACGTTGTACTTGTTCTCTTCAAATGATTATAACAAACGTATTGTTTTTCTTTGTTCAATATAAACTCACGCTTTATCTCCTAAGGGATAAGCAAAAGCGCACTTGCTAACTAGAACACCCACATTTCGCCGAGCTTAGTTCCGTCCCAGATGTGATAGGAGGCGAGCCTATCGCCGTATCGGGCACAAATTCCAGACTCCGGGCTGATATGGAAAAATCCAATATCACTTTGCCCGACCCGGGGATCGAACCCGAGACCTCAGAACTGTAGTCGTACCGAAATACCACCACGCCACCAAGACAATAAAATTCTCTTCGTGATTCTTAAACATTCACAGAAAACAAATATTTGTGTGGCCCACATATATTTTTTTCGGGTCTGGGTGCTGTGAGACCGAAAGTCTCTCGTAGTTCCTAGTTCCCACGACACAATATGATAATATGATCTTAGTGTGGGGCAATACTTGATCTTAGTGTGAGGTCAGCATTACATATGTGTGTGACTGTTGGGTGTTATTATTTTTTATTTATTTATCTTCAACATCATGTACGGTGTAAACGAGGCGACAGTACACTTAAGATCCGATGCAGGTGTTTTAGACCGCTAACTAATAATTATGTTGCACAAACGGTCATAAAGTGGTATCAGTTAAGTTTGGAGCACCAGCTGCTCGTTTTTCAAACTTATACACTGCCTCATTCCACCAAGTTGGTTAAATTTTTGCTTGTGGAGTGTTTATTTTAATGGGAATTCTTTGTACAAAACGAAATGGTAGAGACGAGTTTTCTAGACGTAATTGTTCTAAGTTTAGCATAGAGTTTTCTACGCTGTCTGCGTTTAAATATCTTGACCCATGTAGTATTTCACGAGTGAATATTCTTTATTTCAGTGGGAATTGAACCCAGGACATCCTAGTCCACAGCCGCTATAGGTTGCCAATAAACCAACTCGGCAATATAACTTAATTTTAGTTGTATCGGAATTGTCCTATCAAACCTTAATGTGGGGTCAGCACAATACACTTTTTCAAGCAAATTGCAGAATGGATTTGGCTTAATTTTTAGGACCAACTGCCGGTTTGACGACAACCTGCAAGCGGCGGATCCAGTTTCAGGCAAATGGTGCAAGAAAAACCACTCGACCTGGGAAACAAATCCAGGAACTCGCGGTCCACAACCTTTATAAGCCTATAGACCAAGAAATATTGAGTATTATAAATTATAAATGGCACATTTTTCAATATACTTAATATACCGGGTGTCACAGAAAGTTGGTACTATTTAATTTTTTTAATCATTATTAAGCATGGGAATTTTAAAAGCGTAATTCGACCCGTAAATCGTCGCGATTAGCATAGGAACAGCTTTGTCTATGCTCAAAATAATGAATTACCCCATATTTAGTTTGCAAATATACCGAAGCTGACCCAATGGACTAAAAATAATTTTTTCGTCACAAATTCAAGTTTCTATTATTCGAAAACTATGAACTTACCAACATTTTAAACTTTACCACTAAAGGCGACTTACAGTGCTATTACTAATCTAGAGTTATTTCTTATCTCGATTTATCCTACAGCTCACTCCTATCTTTAAACGAAGATTTAAGATAAGTAGAGATTTATCGCGTAGCTGCAAATGGCTCTTAGGCTGAGATCTATAGAGCGAACTTCGACTAAGTCTGAGTCAAAGTAACGAACTCAGTAAGGATTTTGACTTAGTCCGAGTCATTTGTTGAAAATATTTGCTTTATGTGTCAGTCTGTCTTGTAAAAATGACTCGGACTAAGTCGAAGTTCGATTTAACAATTCCAAATCCTCACTAAGTTCGTTACTTTGAATTAGACTTAGTCGAAGTTCGCTCTATACCTCTAAATCTGAGCCTAATTGCTAGCCATCCTTCTTTTAAATGAAGTTGATATCGACACCAACTTTTTGCACCACTCTGTATACAGACAAAAAATACCATTTATTCTGTTTCGTTCATATTTAAAAAAAAAAAAAACAACTCATCACAACTCGTAAGTAGCTCAATTCCATTTCTAATAAAATGCTTATTTTAATGCGGTGTTACCGTCCACTGCACACTGGCGGAAATTGCAGAATTTAAAACTTCTTTTCTGCCCCGTGACATGTTTAAATTGCATTTTTATGCGGCATTAAACCGGGCAGAGCTTGTTTATTTCGTGACGTCGGTTAATTAAAACATTTCTCGCTATTAATACTTATTTTATGCTGGCACGACATGTGAAACGTATAACTGAGAAATTTATTGCGTCGGCACGCAAAATTTGTGAGTAATAATCAAAAGTTTAAAAATTTAACAGGCCGACTTCAAATCGGATCGTGACAAATTGAGACCACCTTTGAAATAAGCTCTGTCAAACACAAAAAGAATTACTGATTTCTTAAGTTTACGCGAATATTAGATATACATTGAAATACACCTCAGTCTGACCTGTGACAACGAAGACTGCAAAGCCTTCGAAACGTCGGCAATAATAATTAAAACCTAATCGTGATAGAATCCGTAAAAATAGTTTTATTTTAACAAAAAAAAGTTGAAAATCGGTCCACGTTTGGCGGAGATATCGAGTAACATATATAAAAAAAAACAGCGGATTTTGAGGATTTTCTCCTTTTTGGAAATAGGTCGATAATGCCCCTTACTTATAAAAATATTTAAGCACTGCTTATTTTTAACCATAGGTTATCCCTTTCATTTGTAGATAATGTAACGCAAGGAAAAAGTGACAGACAATTTTAATTCAATTCAAAATTCAGACCAATTTTGTGACATTTTAGGTACAAAAGCAGCCTGTATCCTTGGTCTAGTAACTGTGTTGTGACTGGGAGGTCTCGGATTCGATTCCCAGGTTAGGTAAATCTTTGTGTGGAGTTCTCTAGTATCGATTGCTACCTAACCCCTATTCCTATCTTACTGCAATGCACCCTGATACATTTGTGTCTTAGGTCTCTATGAGTGGTGGAGATCACTTACCATCAGGTGACCCGACTGCTCGTTTGCCAGTCACTTTAGAGTGGGATAAGGGTAGGTAAAACGTTGTTCATTTATACTATTCCTAGGTCGAAAAATTGTACGGTTTTCGATTCGAATATAATACCAAGTGTTACTCGAATTTCCCGGGTTTAGCATTCCTATTTTTTCTCATCGGGCTGGCATTCTCAACTAATACTTATTTTATTAATTGTGAATTACAATTGACATGTACCTACGTACTTTAATAGAGAAATATGAATAAGGAAATATTTTTTGAGTGATATTTTTACTCGCTTGAATGGAAATAACGGTCACCGTGGGCAGAAGTAACACCTCCGTCTACCCCTTCAAGGAATGTCACATTCATCACGCCTATGTCTGTAAAAATATTCGCCTTTGATCTAGATAACAAACACGTTTCTAGAACCTATATTTAAGGGGTTTTTGTGTATGGGGAGAGGCGTTTTGGGATCCGTCAGTGATCTATAACGTAGTCATGGTGATGGTCTTTTGTGTATAAAGCGGGTCGTCCACCGCCAACTAAACTAAGGCTGAGATCTATAGAGCGAACTTCGATTAACTCTAAGTCAAAGAAACGAACTCAGTAAAGACTTGGCCTTTTTAAATCGAACTTTGACTTGTTCCAGTCACTTTTTACAATAAAATCTTTGCTTAGTCTATCTGTCAGTCTGTTTTCGACCGAGTTCCACAAAAAGAGAAGGTCCTTAATTCGTCTGTATTTTTTTTATGTATGATACTCGATATCTCCGCCAAATATGGACCGATTTTCAAAACTCTTTTTGTGTTCGATGAAGCTTATTTCAAGGGTGGTCCCTTATAAATTTCGTCACGATCGGTAAATTGGAAGTCGGTCAGTTAAGTTTTTAAACTTGTGATTATTCTTGACTGCCTCGGCGGCGTGGTGGTATTTCGGTACGACTACGGTTCTGAGGTCTCGGGTTCGATCCCCGGGTCGGGCAAAGTGATATTAGATTTTCCCATATCAGCCCGGAGTCTGGAATTTGTGCCCGATATGGCGATAGGCTCGCCCCCTATCACATCTGGGACGGAACTAAGCTCGGGGAAATGTGGGTGTTCTAGTACGCTAGTGCGCCTCTGCCTACCCCTTCGGGGATACAGGCGTGAGCTTATGTGATATGTGAGTATTCTTATAAAAGATGGCTTAGACTAAGTCAAAGTGCGATTTAACAATTCCAAATCCTCACTGAGTTCGTTTCTTCGACTTACTTAGTCGAAGTTCGCTCTACAGATCTCAGTCTTAGTCTAGCTTGGCTTGCATAGCTGAGCCAGTTTTTCATACATGTGCGACCACCCGAAACTATGCCAGCTAAGCTACGTAAAATAGTCCAACTAAAGCTTTCATATTTACTTTTGCAATATGTTTTTGCATGCCGTTATAGTTATTTCATAGTTTTATTAGTACATACATATAAGATTATTTGTTTGTCTCGTGCTTTGCGAGTGTCAGGGATGCTCGAAGAGCTCGCTCTTTGTGCGCATTGAAACACGTAACGTAGTTTTAGCTTATTTTGGTGGACGGACAACGTATTTCATTAGTTTACTCCACTGACCTTAGCTTTTACTTAGTTTAGCTAGCAGTGGACGATCGGCTTTATACAGACACCAACGTAGATATTTCTAGAAACTTATTTTCTCTCTTCAGAATTGGGTGGAAAATTCGTGGGTAGTAACGAACCGATTTTGTTTTTTTTTTAACATAAGCTCAAACCTGTATCCTCGGGGTTATTAGAACACCCACAATTCGCCGAGCTCATTTCCGTCCCAGATGATATCGAATCTATCGCTATATCAGACACACGTTCCAGTCTCTGGACTTCCAGACTGATTAGACAAAACCAATATCACTGACGGATCGGGGATCGAACCCACGACCTCTCAATCTCAACGCTGTCACCGAAAATAAAAAAGTACTAAACCTATTAGCCAAATAAAAGTTATATTTAAAAATCTGCCTTAAATCTAAACCTCATGAGAACGAAATTTAAAAAGACAGAAAAAATCGAGCTATTTTTCTAAACTAGCCGCAGTGAAACCTTGAATAAAAACAAATGTGGACATTATGTTCGCTTGTATTTATTACCTACCTGTTTCCCTTTGTTTTAGGGTTCCGCGAGAAATATTAAAAACCTTCTAAATAAGGGTAATAAAAAAAATTTCACATTGGCATGCGTATGTTTTAAAAATGTGGCTGTCTATTTAATTATGCAAAATTTTTCGACCGACTTCCAAGAAGGAGAAGGTTCTTAATTCGTCTATATTATTTTTTTATGTATATTACGCGAAATCTTCGTCAAATGTGGACAGACTTTCAAAATTCTTTTTGTATTCGACAGAGCTTATGTCAAGGGTGGTCCCATATAAATTTGGTCACGATCCGATTTGAAGTATGTCTGTTAAGTTCTGAAACTTGTGATTATTCCACAACATGCTTGAAAAAGTGTGTTGCGCCGACCCCACATTAAGGTGGGATAAGGGCAGGTAGAAAGAAAGAAAGTCGTTAGCGGGAAATGTAAAAACAATCTCATGGTCGAGTTACAGGACCTACCTTTTTTTGTTCTCGCGGGGAAAAGTGTTTTGACACTGCCTCCACGCCTGGGGGGAGCCGTGACGGTTATGTCGGAGTCGTCAGTCTTAGCTCGTTCGTTAGTCTCTGCTATAAAAAAAAAAATATAGATATCCGTTCGTTTCCCTCTATCTTTAACAACTCAGTATTAGTTTTCTGTTTTTTTTTTTTATTGACAGCCTCCGTGGCGCAGCGGGCGAGGAGCCAGTTGTGAAGCAAGAGGCCGCGGGTTCCATTCCCGTATTGAGAGAAATGTTTGTGTGGCCCACAGATATTTGTTTCAAGTCTGGGTGTTGTGAAACCGAAAGTCTCTCACATTCTCTGACACCCACGATACAGATTATACCTAGTGTGGGGTCAGGACTAGGTGTGTGACTGTTGGGTGTATTATTATCTATTTTCGACCGACTTCCAAAAAGGAGGAGGTCTTCAATTCATCGTATTTTTTGTTAATGCATGTTACGCGATATCTCTGCCGAATGTAGACCGATCTTCAAAATTATTTTTGTGTTCGACAGAGCTTATTTCAAGGGTGGTCCCATATATTTGGTTACGATCGGATGTGAAGTCGATCTTTTAAGTTTTTAAACGTGTGATTATATGACAGCCTCCGTGGCGCAGCGGGCGAGTAGCCGGCTGTGAAGCGAGAGGCCGCGAGTTCGATCCCCGCACCGAGACAAATGTTTGTATGGCCTACAGATATTTGTTTCGGGTCTGGGTGTTGTGAGACCGAAAGTCTCTCGTAGTTCCTGATACCCACGACACAAGACTCGATCTTAGTGTGGGGTCAGGACTATGTATGTGACTGTTGGGTGTTATTTATTTATTCATTATATTCTACAGAACCCAAAGAGCAACAAACAACTAATATTTATTATATTCCAAAAGTCCTAAGCTCGCGCGAGCACACAACTTTATAGCTCGAATCACGCACACTTGTTTGTGACTGAAGTCGCGGCGTTACATGAAAACCTTTACGGCCTTTGTAAAACTATAAAGGCTCTAGTTACAAAATTAACCAAAATCCAGTTGATTTGAGTTAATTTATTTGACGGTCTAGTTTGATCGTTCTCATTAACTTTAATAAGTTACTTATGAGAAACGAAACTTTGGAGTTTAATTCGATTGTTGTAATTATGTAAATTATTATACTTGTTTTCTGACTTGGAATAAAAGAGGTTTTTGAATTTACCTTTTTATCATCATCATCATCATCATAGCCATAGGACGTCCACTAGTGAACATAGGCCTCCCCCAAAGATTTCCAGATCGACCTGTTGGAAGCGGCCTGCATCCAGCGACTTCCTGCAACCTTTATCAGGTCGTCGGTCCACCTTGTAGGGGGACGTCCTACGCTGCGCTTGCCGGTACGTGGTCTCCACTCGAGAACTTTTCTGCCCCATCGGCTATCAGTAAAACCTACCTACCTTACCTACGGCTACCTTTTTATATAAAATCAAAAATATTTATTGAATCCATGAAATGTTACTACATCATTTATTTATGTATTAGCTTTGCTCAGAGAAGATTGACGTCAGGCAGGCAGCGGGTCGTAAAAACTAAGCCAAATTCTTTCAGTATCGACCGGATTATAATCACTGTCTCACAGAAAACCGATATGAAGTGGCAGATTTCTAGCAAAATTCGTATGGTGAGTGACATTTTTGAATGTACGTAACATTTTTCCTTTCAACTGCGCCCACCTCAATTTAATTTAAGGTTGTCGCAACTCCTCTCCAAGCATGTTTCCCAACATGGGATTTGAGCCCAGGACTTCCCGTTCTTTAGCCAGTATACCCCGCTAGGTAAAGGACTCGATAATTGAAAAAACCTTAACAGACAAAATAAAACTTTTAATCCCGCCTTTCAGAATGTTTTTCAAAAAGCCCTTTTACCAAAAATTGCCCAGTTAATCCCAAGTTAGGATATTCAATTACAATTCATATTACATGATAAATAACTTTTACAAAGTTTTAACTTGTTTTCATCTCGGGAGTTATTATGGTCTTGAATTAATTTAATAATACAACTTTTTTAATTATTTTTACACTAGAGTTAACGTCATCTTGAAAATAAACAGTAGAGGCAGGCGATCATAAATTATAGATAAAATGAAAATGTATCGTGATTACTAATCTTTATAATCCATTATAAATTAGGTTATTAAGTTACTTTTAAATTCGAATAACATAATATAATAAAAGCAGTCCTGTAATATCATGGCCTACTTTACTTCTGAGAGACACCTTACAACTTAGTCTACTACACTGGTAAACTTCACATAGCTGTGAAATTCTGGTGGAGAAATTCTCAGGTAAGCAAATTTCCCCGCGATATTTTCCTTCGCCGTTATAGCAGGCAATCATTAATATACACAACATATTCGATGGAAAACTGTCTATCCTAAAAAAAATGTTGTCAGAAATGAATAAGCAAGTAATAATAATAATATTACCGCTGTAATATTACTGTCCCACTGCTGGGCACGGGCTACCTCTACAAATAAGAGGTGTTAGGCCTTAGTCTACCACGCTGGCCTAATGCGGATTGGTAGAATTCACATACCTTCAAAAATCTGGTGGTGAAATTCTCGGGTATACAGGTTTCCTCACGCTGTTTTCCTGTACCGTTATAGCAAGCGATAATTCACAAAGAAATTTTTTATTTTTTATTTTAAACACTTTATACATATGACATGTTGGCGGACTTAATGCCTGAGGCATTCTCTACCAGTCAACCTTTCCCAAATTTAACATAATTCTACTAATATTATAATGTGTAATAATATAAGATTAAGAAAAATAATTCAATAATTACATTCTTTAATTTCCAACGTATAATTTGATAAAAACATCCTTATAAAATGTTATTTGGAAAGAAATTTGTCATTTTGGACAATTTCACAAAGCACTTGAGGAAAGAATATAAATTCACTTTTGGCCCAATTAAAACGGGGAGGAAGCAACAAACAGAAGTCATGAGTTCTTGCTAATAAATACGAGGGCACCTGTTGCTGAATAAATTACTTTATCCCTTATACTAAAACGGTTTTGAGGATTTACTTGCTTTTCTTGATTTTTTTTTTAATATGGCTATGAATGAAGTAACTACGAAGTAAGAATATAAATGACTAAAGCGAACTCTGGAATAAAATAATAAGATAATTATGATCAGATCTATTTGTGTCAACAATTTATCATTATCAGTGTTTTCGTGGTTTTAATGTGTAAAAAGGGCTATTGAGGCGAGATTGTTCAAATTTTGGTTATTTTAGTTAAATATCTGTTAAGGAAATTAAGGTCAGGTCCGATTGTATTTCGTTTTTGATCCACTTCTGGTTCAAAGACACCTTCGCATTTAAGAGGTTCCTAAGACTACAGATACTTTTTTCTTTCTTTCTACCTGCCCTTATCCCACCTTAATGTGGGGTCGGTGCAACACACTTTTTCAAGCATACTACAGAAAGGATTTGGCTTAATTTTTACGACCGGCTGCCTGCCTGTCTTCCTCTTCTGAGGAATACAGTCCCGGTTAAATTACATTTAAAAATTTCGATTGGATGGGAATCGAACCCAGGACCTCCCGGTCCACAGCCCATATATGCTGGCAGTAGACCAAGGAGGCGACGAAAAAAGAAAATGTCAAATAGAATACCAAATAAAACAGAGTTTCTAACGTTTATCGTGTAACAAAGCGGTAGAGAAAATAAATTCAAACACTAAAGTAGCCACGTACCAGGAAAATATACACGGACGTGAGCGAAACTACGATACTTTTGTTGATAATAAAACATAAAGATGGACGCCACGTTATTGCCTATGAATATGAAATATTCAAAACACATTGAGCGTATCGGAAGCGTATGTCTATAATATTATAAGTAACCAACAATCTGATAAATAGTCGTGATCTTATAATAAGATTTGATGGAAGATTTGCTACTATCGAGGCATGACTCACAGAAAACCGACGTAAAGTGGCAGCTTGCTGTCGCGTTTCGTTCGGTGAGTGAGATTTCCGGTGCCCCATTTCCGCCCTCCCTTTCCCAATCCCTTTTCCTTCCCTTCCATTCCCTTCTTTTAGGTTGGCAACGCACGCATGATTCTTTTTGTGTCTTGGGTGTCTATGGGCGGTGGAGATCACTTAGCATCAGGTGACCTATCTGCTCATTTGCCAATGTCTGCTATAAAAAAAATGACTGCGTTTTGTACGCTTTGCTAAATTTTTGAAGCTTTTAACTCGACTGTTACTCAATTGATATCTAATCTGGCTTTTGAAACTTCGGCACCAGACATAGACTATTTTTTAAATATGCATCAGTCATGGAAGGTTCTGGAAACCTCCAGAACAATATGCAATAAAATCTGAACTTTTCTTTTGTATTTCAAATTGCCCCTTTCCCACAATATGGAGTCAGCGCAACACACTGTTATAGGTATGTTGCAGAAAGGATTCAGCTCCGTTTTTACGACCGGCTAACTGTCGAACGTCAAACGCCTCTGGAGATTCCAGTCCCGGGCAAATTAAATTAGAAAAAATATTTGTCTGACCTGGGATTCGAACCCAGGACCTCCCGATCATATATGCTGCCACTAGACACAAGAGGCGATAGATCTAAGAGGCGAGAAATAAACAAATCTAAACATTCTCAAAAAATATCTAGATGTTTCCATCACAACTCCAGTCTCCAAATGAAAAATTCAGCATGTTTATATCATAACTCGAAGTATATTTCAGAAACAAGGAAAAACACTTAAATTGCACAGAAAACTTGAACGCTTCAATTTTATATGAATCCTATTAAAAGATTAGAGGAGGCTTGTAGGACCCTCAGCTGCGCCCAATTACGGGCTAAGAGAAATGAAACATCTGACACTTGGTAACTTAAAAATTAAATTTTCAGTGGTAGCCACGCTGTAGACAGTAACGTCTACAGCACGAAGGGGCTGGCTTGACCGGTTTGATACCACTGTCTAGTCTGAAAACTGACGTAAAGTGGCAGCTCGCTGTCGCGTATTGTTCAGTGGGTGAGATTTCAGGTGGCCCAATTCCCCTCTCCCTTTTCGCAATCCCTATTCCTGTCCTTTTAGGTTGGCAACCCACCCTAGATTATTTTTTTGTCTTGGGTATCTATGGGCGGTGGAGATCACTTACCATCAGGGGACCCATATGCTCGTTTGCCAGTTTTGCTATAAAAAAACATTTCAAAAATATTAATAACAATATCCCTTATATGACAGCCTTCGTGTCGCATAGGCCAAATTGTCTATGAAAAGAGACGTGGGTTTGATTCCCGTACCAAATAAGTGATAAAACACTTTTCGCATGGAAACAAAAAGTATGGTAAAAGTACAATAAAACTACCAAAATACTCCATATACTCTACTTTATAACGACTGCCTCGGTGGCGTGGTTGTATTTTGGTACGACTACAGTTCTGAGGTCTCGGGTTCGATGCCCGGGTCGGGCAAAGTGATATTGGATTTTTCCATATCAGCCCGGAGTCTGGAATTTGTGCCCGATATGACTATAGTCGCGCCCTATCACATCTAGGACGAAACTAAGCTCAGCGAAATGTGGGTGTTCTAGTTCGCTAGTTCACCTCTGTCTACCCCTTCGGGGATACGGGCGTGAGCTTATGTTATGTTATAACAACAACAGCGGTGACAAATGACACCCAAAAAGTCATTAAACGAATCCAACATTCATTTTGGTTGATTGATGAACGCAGCTCGGCCATCTGATTATTTCTTTTGTACCGATAAACACAAAACCCACGAACAAAGTTTGACAAAGAAAAATATTTTATCAATAATATATTATGATTCAATTTACTATCGACTAGTGACCATGCTTTTATTCTAATTCTTTATAGCAAATTTTATTATGTGAAGTTTACCAACTCGTATTAGGTCAGCGTGGTAGACTAAGGGCTAACCCCTCGCATTAGGTCAGCATGGTAGACTAAGGCCTTACCCCTCTCATTTGTCTAGTAGGCCGATGCCCAGCAGTGGGACAGTAATATTACAGGGCTAATATTATGTGCAATGATAGCTCAGTTGGGAATGGTACCGACTGCCGAGACGAGTGTCGGAGGTTCGAGACCAACCCCAAAAAGAGCATACACCTCTGCCTTTTTTATGTTAAGTGTATTTTTATTGTGAATTATATTCGCTTGCTTTAACGGTGAAGGAAAAAACTGTGAAGAAACCTGCATACCTGAGAAAATTCTTCACAAGAATTTCGAAGGTTTGTGAAGCAGAGCTAATCTTATGTGCAACGATAGTTCAGTTGGGAATGGTACGGACTGCCGAGCCGAGTGTCGGAGGTTCGAGACCAACCCCAAAAAGAGCATACACCCCTGACTTTTCTTAATAATCACAAGTTTAAAAACTCGTTATTCCATCCCAGTTATATAAAAAAACCTCGTGCAATATGCATAAAACAAATCATCTCAGAATATAGTCTAAAGTACAAAGTGTGCAAAGATGAAAAAATTACAAGCAATTTTTTAGCTTCTCTTTCGCAATATTTTAGCACAATCTAGAAACTTCGCTATTTTTACTTATTCTCCGAAGCTCGGGAAGTCATACTAAAACAACAAATAGCAAACTTTGATTGAATGCTACGGTAAAAAATAAAGTACAGACGAACTTTGATAAACTTTGCGATCACGTGTACTCATTAAAAAGTATATATTGTAGCAACGTGGAATATTTTTTTAATTCTCTTTGAGTTATTTTAGGTACATTTGATTTCGTTCTCGCTTGCTATATATGTTTTTATGTATTTATTTATAAAACAGATTATTCACATTATCTTATCATAGTAGTGTAACACAAAACCAGTTAAGGTTTTTCTGTACACTTACGGATCCATCGAGATTTGTCTTAAATATTATTATCTAATGAACAAAATGAAGGTAGTATACAAAAAAAAGAAAATAATACACCGCTAGCATAATAATACCTCTATTATATACCCTCGCCTCAACCGCTCACCGCGTCATCCCTACGAGTAACGACAAAGATTTCTACATAACATAACATAAGCTCACGCCTGTATCCCCGAAGGGGTAGGCAGAGGTGAACTAGTGAAACTAGAACACCCACATTTCGCCGAGCTTAGTTCCGTCCCAGATGTGATAGGGGGCGAGCCTATCGCCATATCGGGCACAAATTCCAGACTCCGGGCTGATATGGAAAAATCCAATATCACTTTGCCCGACCCGGGGATCGAACCCGAGACCTCAGAACCATAGTCGTACCGAAATACCACCACGCCAACGAGGCAGTCAAGATTCTAAAGGTAGGTTAAATATTATAACATTCCTACAGCATGGTGTGTTTTTCCTTTCTTATGCCAGATGTTATGTATGAGGTATATCTAATAGTAAAGCGTTATATAATAAATAAATAGCACACAATAGTCACGCAGATAGTTCTGACCCCACACTAACGGCCGGTCTCAATAAACAAACTTAGTTAGAGAGTGCAGATAGTTCGCGATTATGAATCAATCAAATCGAGTCATTTGACGGAGTCATGTCGAAACTGTGTTCTTATTGGGTAATTTTTGTTATCACATTCGAACTGACTGCCTCGGTGGCGTGGTGGTATTTCGGTACGATTACGGTTCTGAGGTCTCGGGTTCGATCCCCGGGTCGGGCAAAGTGATATTGGATTTTTCCATATCAGTCCGGAGTCTGGAATTTGTGCCCGATATGGCGATAGGCTCGCCCCCTATCACAGCTGGGACGGAACTAAGCTCGGCGAAACGTGGGTGTACTAGTTCGCTAGTGCGCCTCTGCCTACCCCTTCGGGGATACAGGCGTGAGCTTATGTTTATGTATGTTACATTCGAACTGAGATTGTTTATTGGAACCGGACGTAAGTCGACTCTGGTGTAGTAGGTATCAGGAACTATGAGAGACTTGGTTTCACAACACCCAGCCCCGAAACAAATATTTGTGGGCCACAAGCATTTCTCTCGATGCGGGAATCGAACCCGCGAACTTCGGCGGCTTCTGCGCGCTGCGGCACGGGCGCTGTCAAATTATCAATATTTTATGTGCTCACAGCTGTTCACCGCACATAAATATATATTATAATGTATACTGAATAATCCACCGAGAGGTTTTGCTCTGAATAAAGGTCTCAAAGTTAGCTGGCGTACAATCCCGTTAGTATGGAGGCTCGCTAGCGTAAAGAAAGAAAGATAGAAATAAAGAAAGAAGCATTTATTGACACTAGTTGGGTGGCACACATAATAATCACAAGTTTAAAAACTTATTTGACCGACTTCCAATTTACCAATCGTGACCAAATTGATATGGGACCACCCTTGAAATAAGCTCTATCAAACACAAAAATAATTTTGAACTCGGTCCACATTTGGCGGAGATATCGAGTAATATACATAAAAAAAATACCGACGAATTGAGGACCTCCTCCTTTTTGGGAAGTAGGTAAATGAACAGGTACAAGACGTAGATATATATTAACTGTACAGGTATTTAGGTATGTACCTATTTATTATATAACTCAAATCACCCATACTGTGTATGATGGTATATGTCCCACCACAACCATGCCAAAAGGATTTAGAGCAGCATATGGCAAGCACTAGGTAATTGGGGCTGGGTTTCATGCATCATCATAAAGGGTGAGAAGCTAATAAAGCGAGAGGCCACGGTTCGATCCCGTTCCGAGATCAATATTTCTTCCTTTCTACTTTTATCCCACCTTAATGTGGGGTCGGCGCCACACACTTTTCAAGCATGTTGCAGAAAGGATTCGGCTTAGTTATTAAGACCGGCTGCCTGCCTGACGTCAAACCCCTCTGAGGGATCCAGTTCCGGGAAAATTAAATTAGAAAATTCGATTTGCCCGACCAGGGAATCGAACCCAGGACCTTCCGGTCAACAGCTTATATATGCTGCCACTAAACCAAGGAGGCGACTAAATAAATATTTCCGCGACAAACAAAATTAAGTTTCGTGTGTAAATGGATTTAACCAGTAATTCCTTTGACACGTCAAAAAACTACATCAAAGCTACATACAAAAAAGCACAACAGAAAATCTCTAAAAAGAATTCCACTCTCAATTCGTCGCATTTTCGGACGTCGTCGACATTTTTTCATTTGCGTCACCTTTAAAAATTCTTTTGTCAACCGCAAAGGCATACGGAATAATTAAAATTTAAACGGAAAAAAAATGTGACGAGAATCTCCGTCCGCCCCCGCGGCATCGCTGTGATATTTTAACTCTAGCCCTAAATTGCCGGGCCGTTTCGACCTAATTGCCCGGTGTAATTTCGCAGCTTTATAAGGGTTAATTTAATTTATCCGACAATACACGCGGTGTAGGCGGTATGATTGCTGTGAATTTTTTATATTACAATTTGCAATTAGAATTAAAAATGTTGACAAGTCCATCACGGGTTAAGGCTTAAGAGTGAATTAGGAGAACTGGTCCAAATTTCGGCTTCTTTAATTACAAAACTAGCTGTGATCGACACTCTTTGTGTGGTTCACGTTCACAGCCAGTGTACTTTTTTTTATAGCAGAGACTGGCAAACGAGCAGATGGGTCACCTGATGGTAAGTGAACTCCACCGCCCATATGCACCCACGATACAAAAAGAATCATGGGTGCGTTGCCAACCTAAAAGGAGGAAATGGAAGGGGAGGGAAAAAGGAATTGGGAATTTTTCTCAAATGTTTTTTTTACTGCCTCGGTGGCGTGGTTGTATTTCGGTACGACTACCGTCCTGAGGTATCGGGATCGATCCCTGGGTCGGGCAGAGTGATACTGGATTTTTCCATATCAGCCCGGAGTCTGGAATTTGGCAATATGGCGATAGGCTCGCCTCCTATCACATCTGGGACGGAACTAAGCTCGGCGAAATGTGGGTTTATTAGTTCTCTAGTGCGCCGCTGCTACGCCTTCACGGATACAGGCGTGAGATTATGTTATGTTATTTTTTTCTATTCTATACAATCACTGACAAAAAGATTTAATTTAGACAAGTTGAATGCGCCTCAGATCCCAGTAATCCTATATCACTGGCTGCTCTCACAAGTAGTGGTGGAAAATTCGGCAAACTTTTTATTAAAACGAGAAAGGTGCGTATTAGTGGGTAGATTAGCTAGTAAAGAACCTTAGGGATTTAGGAGCTGTTAATTTTTTGTTGGGACTAGAGTTTTGTGAAGCGTATTAGTTGAAGTAGTACATTTAGAATAGACGTTTTTAACAAAGTCGGGCAGAGTGATATTGGATTTTTCCATATCAGACCGGAGGCTGAAAGCCCGATATAGCGATAGGCTCGCCCCCTATCACATCTGGGACGGAACTAAGCTCGGCGAAATGTGGGTGTTCTAGTTCGCTAGTGCGCCTTTGACTACCCTTTAAGGATACCGACATGAGCTTATGTTTATGTTATGTTAATGTATTACGTTTTTAACATATAATATAGAATGAAGAAAAATATAAAGAGCTTGTATAATGTACAACTCGCCTTCTTGGTCTGGTGACAGCATCTATGAGCTGTGGACCGGAAGGCCCTGGGTTAATGTCCCAGGTTGGGCAAAGCGATTTTTCTAACCTGATTTGCCGGGACTGGATCCGCCAGAGGGGGGGTTGACGTCAAGCAGGTAGCCGGTCGTAAAACCTGAGCCAAACATTTTTGCAAAGTGTGTTGCGACGACCCCACATTAAGGTGGGATAAGGGCAGGTAGAAAGAAGAATGTACATTAAGTGCAGACTATATTAGTCAAAT
This sequence comes from Clanis bilineata, assembly GCA_036417725.1. Lineage (NCBI taxonomy): Eukaryota > Metazoa > Arthropoda > Insecta > Lepidoptera > Sphingidae > Clanis > Clanis bilineata. The sequence continues at coordinate 13,393,598 of CM071154.1, read as the reverse complement.
TGAATACGTCCTTGTTCTGGGGGCAATGTACATATATGGGGTCGGAAACGGGAGGTCCTCGTTTCGATTCTCAGGTCGAGAGGGTGTTTTTCTAACACAATTTGACCAGCGGCCTGAGCAGGAAAATTTCTGACAACCGTAAATGTATTCGAACTCGATGCGCGTCTATGAAATTTGTATGAAATATTAACCAAACGTCATCAGTGCGCAGCGAACTCGAATACATTTACATTTACATTAGTTTTTCGTGATCGGGCTACAGGTCTGAAAATCCTACAGAGGGTTGACGTCGGGCAGGTAGCGGGTAATAAAAAGAACTAATCATAATTTTAACAACATGCCTGCAGAAGTTTGTTGCGCTGACCCTACATTAGAGTGAGATGAGAGAAGGTAGAAAGAAAATAAATAAATATATAAATAAAAGGTAGAAAGAAAAGTGATGGTGAATATACATAGTATTGATGGATATATAGAGGGATGGGTTGTCGGTGTTCCTCCACCAGAGGGGAGTTCTCTTCGTCAGACGGGTGTGGGGCCTGACCGCCGCGGCCCCTCCGATGGCTAATCTTCGGAGGTTGTATATATGCTACATCTGATGTAAACTTTGCCACCGTGATTTGGAATGGATGTATTGACTGGTAGCTCCATCTGTTGTTCCGTAGATAAAACCAGTGCCGTTGTGCGCTGACGCCCGAATTTTGAGGTTAGTTCGGCGCGTAGATAATAACATAACATAACATAAGCTCACGCCTGTATCCCCGGAGGGGTAGGCAGAGGCGTACTAGCGAACTAGAACACCCACATTTCGCCGAGCTTAGTTCCGTCCCAGATGTGATAGGGGGCGAGCCTATCGCCATATCGGGCACAAATTCCAGACTCCGGGCTGATATGGAAAAATTCAATATCACTGTGCCCGACCCGGGGATCGAACCCGAGACCTCAGAAACGTAGTCGTACCGAAATACCACCACGCCACGGAGGCAGTCAGGCAGCAGAGGCGTAGATAATGAATTTGGTAACTATTTGTCTACGCTATTAAAAAATCTGTGCACGTCACTGTAGGCCCAATTACTCGTTCCACACACGCAGCAGTCGGTAGTGAGGTGATAAATATTTTAAAAGGATGAAAAAGCCTCAAACACGTACCAGATACGTGATGCAAGCTCATTGTTTGACGGGACGTTGAAAAAACATCAAATAACGGAAGATAAAACGTTTTTGTTGTGTTATGTTATTTTTTTTAGTTGTGAAAGTTGTTCTAGTTGATAACGCTTTGAGTGATGTTTTGCGCACAAAAGCTGAGTATTTTGCATTCAACTTTTAAATGCATTTTGAGTTAACAGAGTGTAGCGGCTTATTTTAATGATGCTTTTATAATGTAAATAGAAAGTGAATTTGAGTAAAAATCGTATTGAATGTCTATGATCATATTTCTAAACAGCATCTGGGCAACAAGTCTCTTAAATTTCGTTAATCTTATTTCAAATGTTTCCGTCATCATTATCTCCATCACTCTGATGTTGGCGCAACACCTTCTTTAAATCTGAAGCAGAAAGAATTCTGCTTAGTTTTCACGACTGGCCTACCTGACGTCAAACCTTTCTGGAGCATTCATTCTCCGATGATACAGTCGTCATTTCCTGACCATCTCTAAGAAGAAATGCCGAAACAACTCAGGGGTTATACATACATACTCATTACTCAAGCTGGTAACCCGGAAAGGGTAGGCAAAGGCGAATTCAAGAACTAGAACACCCACATTTTGTGAGCACATTTCCGTCTCAGATGTGATAAACCTATCGCCATATAATAGTTTAACACACATTCAAGGCGGTAATTGAACAGAAAATTGTACCTAATTAACGAGGGCGTGTCATACAACGTTATGACGCGTTACAGAAAAGTGAGAAGAATTACATATTACAAGAAGCTAGAAATGCTAGTTTTCTTTAACATTCTCATCTTGATTTTACAACAAATTCGCGTGAAAAAAAAATGAAGCTTAAGGATAGTAATCATGTATTGGTTAAAATATTGTACCAAATATTTTCCTTAGTGAATATCTATGTCATAAAAAAAATACTCAGACAAATTTTAGCTTTCTACTAGCAATTTGATTTTACATGTAGACGTATATAAAAGATACTTCCTAGTGATATTTCCCAGAAAATAATGTTTTCCGCATAAAAATATTATTTTTTCTTCTAAGAAGTTCTGAGTGAGGCCATAGTTGACCTTTTGCTTGACAACTGAGGAAGCTGAGAAGCCTTTTTTTTGTAATGTCAACAACCAGATAATTGAGTTTCATCGTTTTATGTCCTTGAACTTCTTTTTTATGGCTTTCCGTAAGGTCACATTTTATTGTGTTTCATTTTTATTGGGAGATATTCCAATTAATTGGGAGTGATACGAAAACAGGTCGATCTGGAAATCTTTGGGGGAGGCCTACCTCTATGTTCAATAGTGGACGTCCTATGGCTGATGATGATGATGATGATGATGATAATGTTACGAAAAGTCGCAATTTCAAGACCAGTCCAAGAACCTTTGACTTTTTGACGGACTTCCAAAATGGAGGAGGTCCTCAATCCGTCTGTATTTTTTTATGTATGTTGCGCGGTATCTCCGCCAAATGTGGACCGATTTTCACATTTCTTTTTGTGATCGATAAACCTTATTTCAATGGTGGTCCCATATATTTGGTCACGATCGGATTTGAAGTCGGTCTGTTAAGTTTTTAAACTTGTGGTTTTCTCAGTTAAGTATGCTTTCATAATGAATTGTAGTTTACTTTATGTGTGAAGGAAAACAAAGGAAGAAATCTGCGTGAGAATTCTCCACAAGAATTTCGATGTCAAACTGCATTAAGTGTGGAGGACTAAGGTTATTTGAAGGCCACTTGCAGCTCCGTGATAAATTTCTATTTATCCCAAATTTTGCTTTAAAGATAGGAGTGAGCTGTAGAATAAATCGAGATAAGGTGTAACTCTAGATTAGTTATAGCGTTGCAAGACGCCCTAAAAGGGCTGTGCTCAACAGTAATTAAAGCGCTTGTACCTATTAATAACACATAACATAACATAAGCTCACGCCTGTATCCCCGAAGGGGTAGGCAGAGGCGCCCTAGCGAACTAGAACATCCACATTTCGCCGAGCTTTAGTTCAGTCCCAGATGTGATAGGGGGCGAGCCTATTGCCATATCGGCCACAATTTCCAGACTCCGGGCTTAATGATGATAGCCAATAGGCTGGACTGTCCCTACATCCGGCACTGCTGTGGCTTGCACGTCAAGGGCGCTGCGGCGTCGAGGGTCATTGCGTAGATTATTATTATAAATGTGTAGGAAATTTAATTGTTTACTATTTTAATATTTGTTTGTTAAATAATTTTTATATTTTGTTTCATTTTAATTTTATAATTATCATAATGTAATCTATTTAATAATCATTCCAATTAATTATGTTAAAATATGTATGTATATTGTAAAAAAAAAATTAAATTAATATGGGTCCTGGTAACCTGAAATAAATAAATAAATAAAAAAAAAAAAAAAATTATATGGAAAAATCCAATATCACTTTGCCCAACCCGGGGATCGAACCCGAGACCTCAGAACTGTAGTCGTACCAAAATACAACCACGCCACCGAGGCAGTCCCTATTAATACGGTTTATTATATGTACATTTCTATGCAAGGGGTTATACATCGGGATTCCGCATGTTAAAATAAATTATTTAGAAGGACCTTTTATCAATTTACTTCCAATATTCCCGCAATTTTAAAATTCTGAAAATGACATTCAATTTCACCTTTTCCATTTAAATGTCTGCGCAAATGTTTCTTTATCCATTTACAAAGAAAAACAATGGAGCATTCACACTGGACGTGGTCAGAACGCTCAAATGCCGCGAACGTGCCAAAACGGGGCTCTTTTGCCTCAACGACAACTGTGCATGTAAATTCGGCAACAGCTTCGCATGCGAACAAGGACCATTGTTTGCCGAGACCTCTCTGTGTGAATGGCTCTTTATATTTTTATGACAAATAGTGATTGCAGTGCACTGCATTTAACAGTTGGAATGCTATTCGGTTTCAGTATTGGAATTTGTTTATATTTTGAATAACAAATTCTGAGTATTCAGCAGCATATTTAAAGACCACATAAACTAAGTTTCATACTTCTAATCGTTTGGCATGTAAGTTTTTCTTAATTGTTTAAAAGCTTTATGCAGCAAGTGCCTCACAAAATTTTGGTTAGGTAAGGTTAAGTTCCTTGTAATTTGAGCCAATAATATGTATCTATATATGTATCTATATAATATGCCTCTTTGATTTTGTGGCAGCGTACCTCTATATGAGCTGTGACCTGCCTGTCTAGCATGCGCGCCACGAGATATCCCGATGATCGACTGTCGAGATGTTGTTTACATGTTGTCGACAATATTGTATGAAAATAAACGAGGACGCATGTTAGTGTCCGTAGACAAATAGAGAAAACAACGGTTATAACACGACAAAAAGCGTAGATAAAATTTTCCCGTGGCGCGCATGCTAGGCGGGCTGGAAGGTTCTGGGTTATTTTTCCATGTCGAGCGGAGTGTTCTTCGAACACGATGTATTGGAAACAGTAGTTTTGACGTCAGAGAGGCAGCCAGTCGTAAAAACTAAGCCAAATCCCCTTTGCATCATTCTTGAAAAAGTGTTACGCCGACCACACACTGAAATAAGGACAGGTGTAAAGAAAGAAAAATATATAAAACAAAACTCAAAACAAAAGCCAAAATGTAACATCGAATCTAAATTCAGCACGCATCTCAACCACCACTTCTGATTTGTTTCTCGTAAATCGTTCCACATTTCGAAGGAAGTGTACAGTGAAATTAACCGGACAACGCCGGAACCGGATTTCGTCCGTACAAGGGTCCATCCCAATTAATTCCTCCACTGGACCGCCCTCATACAAGTTTTTCGGTGCCGGTGTCCGACGAAATTTAATCCGCTTCGGCTATTAGGAAGGTGACCTTAATGGCCCTCGGTTCGGGGTTGAGATTTATATCGACTTTTCTGATCTAGAACTTAAATTTGGAGGAAAATAAATTAAAGTAAAAACAGGTCTAAATCTTTGGGGGATTATATTCAACAGCGGACTTAATGTGGCTAATGATTGTGGCGTCATGTGCCGGGTTGATCACTTCCCTGCAAAATGCTTGAGGAGGTCGATGGCTGGCACATGCGTCATACTCGTGAACGGGTGCTGCTTGTGGAGACTAGTCTGCCTGGATTGTTTTGCTTGTTTGTTTCAGCTCAACTTGCCGTGGCTATGGGGGCTCAGTGTATCTTGTATGTTACTTTGTCCTATATCCAATAATATCTATTGTTGTCATGGTTTAGCTGCTCTAATTTAAGGTCTTTCTGTATCTGGTGCTGTACTGATACACCACCAGACAATTTCAGTCAGTTACTAATACAGTCAGTTACTGTATTAGTAACTGACTGAAATTGGTGTTAAAAAGAGCAACGTCAGAGTTTCTTGCCCGTTCTTCTCTGGCAAAACAGCCTTCCGAACAGGCGGTAGAGTTAAAATTTGACGGAATCTAAATGATGTTTTAACATTTTAAGGATCCAATAAATCTTTTTATTTCAATTGATTTGATGATGCAAGTCTTGTATCGTGTATATATTGAGAGACTTCTGGCGTCACAAGACATAATGCTGGCTGGATCACAAATTAATTCCGCGCGGGATTCAAACCTACAACCTCTCATTACACAGAAGACTCACCCGTCATGGAGGCTAAAATTTTGTGAATCTAGAGCAGAAATGTAGCTTGCAAAATCATTCTGTCCTTCACAATAGTAGACACTAATTGATATTTTTTAAATCCCACTCAAATTATATTTTCGGTCCGATTTATTCCTATAACAGGGCTATAAGATTGTGTTTCAAAATACTCGTGTCTTTCCATAAAAGAATATGAAATTCTACTTAGCATCCTTATAATTTCATAAAAATATCATTTTAATTAAAGGAACTCTTATTATATTTAGAACATTGTCACTTTACCGTTTGAAAGAGAGTTGAGTAGAAAATAAATTACATTTGAAATTATTTTTGAATTTCCCCACAACGTACGTAACGAACCAATTTGGAGGCGCGACTCCATTAGATGAGGGAGATTGTGGGTTGGTCTTTTATAGTATGGTTTAACATAGTCATGTTTGGGTTTAAAAGTTGCTATGTATGACGTCAGAGATTCTCATTTTGGTATTAAAATAATTATTTGATGATTGTTCTCCAGTATCCAATGTCATCCAAGTCGCCTCCGTGGTGTAATGACAGCATATATGGACTGTGGACCGGGAGGTCGTGGGTTCGATTCTTAGGTCGGAAAGCGAATTTTCTAATTTAATTTGCTCGTGACTGGATCCGCCAGATGGGGTTGACGTCAAGCAGGCAACTAGTCGTAAAAACATAGCCAAATCCTTTCTTAACATGCTTGAAAAAGTGTGTTGAACTGACCCCACATTAAGGTGGGATTAGGGCAGGTAGAAATAAATAGGTTCTCCGCTCTCCATTCGTAAATTGAACGAGTCAAGTTTGATGCCTTTGTTATTGGTATCAAACAATCACAGGGCATCATATTGTAATGAGATAAGGGCAGGTACGGACGTGCCAGCTTTGAAATGTGCACGTGCAAGCTGATTCGGTGTTCCCCGAGCGCTGTAACTTGTCTTTCTTTAAAGGAGGTTTTAAAAGAGTGCTCATTTCACAAAAGGCCCTGGCTTGGTGGTGCCTGGTGGTGTGCATTGGTCAAGTCCATGTGCGGTGGTTATCGCTTCCCATCAGGCGGGTGCCTTAAGTGCCGACTTCGCAATAAAAATAATAAACCAAAATCGGCCAAGTATTTTTTTTTTTATTGGTAGAGACTGGCACACGAGCAGATGGGTCACCTGATGGTAAGTGATCTCCACCGCCCATAGACATTCAAGACGCAAAAGGAATCATGGGTGCGTTGCTAACCTAAAAGGAAGAAATGGAAGGAGAGAGAAAAAGGGATTGGGAAAGGAAGGGGGGAAATGGGCGACCGGAAATCTCACTCTCCGAAAGAAACGCGACAGCAAGCTGCCACTTTACGTCGGTTTTCTGTGGGACCGTGGTATCAAACCGGTCGAGCCGGCCCATTCGTGCTGTAGACGTTACTGTCTACAGCGTGACTCTACCACTCAATCGTGTATGCAGCATATCTGACTACGCACATTAAAGGGTCCCGAAGTAGGGATGAATGTTACTAAAATATATTCATATACATAATTGGAAGCGGCCTGCATCCAGCGACTTCCTGCGACCTTTATTCGCTGGATGCAGGCCGCTTCCAACAGGTCGATCTGGAAATCTTTGGGGGAGGCCTATGTTCAGCAGTGGACGTCCTATGGCTGATGATGATGATGATGATGATACATAATTGTAACTACATGGTATATAACTTTTATTTGCTACCTGTCTTACCCAACTAACAACTTTATGTAAGTGGTTTTCAATAGAATTTGTACGAAATATAGCTTTTTGCTTAAAAATAGTACAGTAAACTTAATTATTTTGTTGTCTCAGGATAAAAACCATAAAAGGTAAAGTTCAGCGGCCTGAGCAGGAAAATTTCTGACAACCGTAAATGTATTTGAACTCGATGCGCGTCTATGAAATTTGTATGAAATATCAACCAAACGTCATCAGTGCGCAGCGAACTCGAATACATTTACATTTATATTAGTTTTTCGTGCTCGAGGTACAGTATACAAATAAACATTATCTTTCTAATACTAACTCAATAACCGTATCAAATCAAATTCACTTACGTTATGTATGCATTGATTCAATTCAATACAGTTTATATCAAACTGCATTTGATTTAGAGTGATCTATTGATAACAACACAATATGAATTTATGATTTGTAGCCGCACCGCATTTCTGTTCCTAATATCGGCGCTAGGATTTATTGTTGTTATTAAAACAAGGAATTTGATTGTTCTGGTTTATGTTGGCTTGGTTTGGCCTAATTAATTTAAAATATTTCTCGCTATATTTCATTAAAATAAATTTCTTTGATTAATAAAGTTTATGGTCCAAATTCGACTATAATTCCATAAAGAAAGATCATTGTATGTGTGTATATGTTGTGCGTTATTTAAGCAGTAGCGTGTGTAATGTTTATTTTAATTAATTTAATGTTTATTTTAATTAATTTAATGCAATTCTTCTCCATATAAATTTTAAGTGCCTTTCACTTTCATCCGTGTGCGCAATTGTTTTAAAAAGGTGTACAAAGTTTTCGCTTCACGTATTATTATTATATAGATGAGTAATAATAATATATAGATGAGTGACAGCCTCCGTGGCGCGTAGCCGGCTGTGAAGCGAGAGGCCGCGGGTTCGATTCCCGCATTGAGACAAATGTTTGTGTGGCCCACAGATATTTGTTTCAAGTCTGGGTGTTGTGAGACCGAAAGTCTCTCGTAGTTCCTGATACTCACGACACAAGACTCGATCTTAATGTGGGGTCAGGACTATGAGTGTGACTGTTGGGTGTATTAATAATGCAGAGATTGGAATCTACGTATCGAAGGGGTACATAATAAAACATACATACCATAACATAAGCTCACGCCTGTATCCCCGAAGGGGTAGGCAGAGGCGCACTAGCAAACTAGAACACCCACATTTCGCCAAACTTAGTTCCGTCCCAGATGTGATAGGGGGCGAGTCTATCGCCATATCGGGCACAAATTCCAGACTCCGGGCTGATATGGAAAAATCCAATATCACTTTGCCCGACCCGGGGATCGAACCCGAGACCTCAGAACCGTAGTCGTACCGAAATACCACCACGCCACCGAGGCAGTCAACCAGGTACATAATAGTGGTAAGAATAAGTTGAGAATAAGTATTCGGATATGGAAAGCCTGGCAGTGCTTAGTATTTTTTTTATATATCATGTATTGTCTGGACTTTAAAAGAGGCGATAACCCTTGAGTTTGTTTCGGCATTTCTTCTCAGGGATATGCACGAAATGCCGACGTCATCATTATTTTTTCAATACATACTCGTAACTGACATGTAAAAGTGATATAAAATATCCTATTTGCACAATAAATTATTTGAATTTGAATCGATGCATTTGGTTGAAAGTGATGTCATTATGCTTACGAAGGAATGTGCTGGATTTGAATAGCTAATTAAAAGTTGTTGATATTTTAATTATGGTACATTTAACATTTACCACAGATGGACTTTAATTTGAGGATCATTGATATGGTCAGGATGGCCGAGCGGTCTAAGGCGCTGCGTTCAGGTCGCAGTCCACTTCTGTGGGCGTGGGTTCGAATCCTACTTCTGACAGTTTTTTAGCTTTCTTATGATACAATTTATATATTGTTCACACTTGCTTGCCAGGTAGCCATGAAAAATAAAGGAGGCGGCATGGTAGATTATATGGAGAATATGCATATTCTCCATGTTTAAAACTGTCATTAAATTTTTTTTCTTCTGAAGGCTTCTGAATACATTTTCTTATATGATCATCATCATCATCAGCCACAGGACGTCCACTGCTTTACATAGGCCTCCCCCAATGATTTCCAGATCGCCTTATGGAAGTGTTCGTGTTGGTTTTTATTTATTCTCATTTAATTAATCTTCAGACAAATTTCCCTCCACCAAATTGCAATAGCGTTTATCAAAAAGTATAGCATATTTGAATCAAATTTGAAAACAGCGTTCCGTTGTACGTACGGTTATGAAAACTGGCAGGAAATTGCAATGGGCGTGGTGTCGAATATTGGCGGGCGGGTTTCACCGGCATCCAATAATTTGCAGGATGTTGTCTGTACGTCGGTAAACTGCTTTTGGTGCAGGCGTATTGGGCATGATGGAAAACCTCCTTGAAAAACTTTTAGTTTAACAACAATAATTATAGTTTAATAAAACTGAAAATCGCCTTCAAAACTAAACACTTGCAATCCGGAAACATACATAAATAAAAAGATTCCGACGAATTGTTAACGTCCTTCTTTTTCGAAGTCGAATAAAAAGTAAAAATAACAACAATTTCTTACTCTCTTTGGAGTCGATGCCTTTTCGTTTAGACTTAGTCGAAGTTCGCTCTATAGATCTCAGCCTATGTGTGGCGTCAGAGCAATGTGACTGTTGGGTGTTATTTAGTTATTTAATCCAATCAACATCTAAGAATCTTGTGTTACAAAATGTCCTATTGTCTCATATCTTATTCATTAAGAATAATATCGAGTACCACAGAAACGTTGAAGACAAAGCCTTGATTTAGTCTCACAATACAGAACATTTCCATTAAAAAGATTCTTTTTCATTTTATTCGAGGAAATGCCGGGAGTAATTAGTTGACATCTGACAATATTGTCTCACTCAATAATTAAAGAATTTTTATCAAAAGACTAATTAGTGTCAGAAAGAATAAAAGTCATTTACCGAGATGGTATTGATCTTTAGAACAAGGCAATTTAGGTTGATATTGACAAGGCAGTTGCTATGTAACATAACATAACATAAGCTCACGCCTGTATCCCCTAAGGAGTAGGCAGAGGCGCACTAGCAAACTAGAACACCCACATTTCGCCGAGCTTAGTTCCATCCCAGATGTGACAGGAGGCGAGCCTATCGCTATATCGAGCACAAATTCCAGACTCCGGTCTGATATGGAAAAATCCAATATACATAATTCTGCCCGACCCGGGCATGGATTCCGAGACCTCAGGACGATAGCCGTACCGCGCACGCTATATCCCTACGCCACCGAGGAATTTTATACATAATACAGTACATGAACAATAACAATACTTTTTTTACAATTCGAAATAAATTAAGCTATAAACCTAACATGAAATTGATATACTCATAAAAGCGTTGAAGTTTTACAGCATAACATCGTATTGCACGTCGCCACCCCATTTGGCATACAAACAAGCTGGTACGAGCTATAAGCCATAAGCGAACGACCTATTATGTTCTAAATAAACATAAAACTATATTACTCATGAGCTGTAATGCAGTTGGATCTATGACATAAAAGGACTTTTCGCTTATTGAGACATTTTGTTTATATAGTGACAGGTGGCTCGGCGGTGGCCGAGATGCTTATGTAACATATATGTATATGTGCCTCAAAAGAGTTAAATAAATAGTCGCTTCCTTGGTCTTATGTCAGCATATATCGACTGTGGACCAGGAGGGCTTGGGTTCGATTTCCAAGTCGGGAAAAGCATTTCTTTTTATTTAGTTTGCCTGGGACAGGATCCCTCGTAGGGGGTTGACGGCAGAGGCCGGTCGTAAAAACTAAGCCAGTTCCTTTCTGCAACATGCTTGAAAAAGTGTGTTGCGCCGACCCCACATGAAGTTGAGATAAGGACAGGTAGAAAGAAAGAAGAGGTTTAAATAAATAAATAACACCCAACAGTCACATACATAAGAGTCATTTAAGGCCGCCTTATCTGTCAAAATTGTATGACGAAAATCAATGTAAGAACCAGTTCTTGAGTAGCGTTTGACCATTTGGGCGTATATGTAGCTATTAGGTGTTACTAACTGGTTTAGCTTATGTAATACATTGACTTTGATAACGATCGATCGATATTGGGTTAATCTAGTGGTATTCCTTAATAAGGCGGTAATTAATTGAAATACTAATCATATTAGGCACTTGATCAAATGATAATTACGTGTTTTCATAATCAATTAACTGTTAATGTTGCAAATTCTGTGACGCAGTTCACGTAGAAGATATTATAAAATAAATAAATACCCCCCACAGTCACACACCTAGTCCTGACCCCACACTAGGTATAACCAGTATCCTGGGTGTCAGACACTATGAGAGACTTTCGGTCTCACAACACCCAGACTTGAAACAAATATCTGTGGGCCACACAAACATTTGTCTCAATGCGGGAATCGAACCCGCGGCCTCTCGCTTCACAGCCGGCTATTCGCCCGCTGCGCCACGGAGGCTGTCAAATTATGTTTTCCTTTTTATTATTTTTTCATTCAATCTTTCTTTCTGCCTGCCCTTATCCCACCTTAATGTGGGGTCGGGTCGTAACACACTTTTTCAATCATGTTGCGGAAAGGATTTGGCTTAGTTTTACGATCGGCTGCCTGCCTAACGTCAACCCTTCTCTGAGGGATCCAGTCAAGGGCAAATTAAATGAGTAAATTTTCATTGCCCGACCTGGGAATCGAACCCAGGACCTTCTGGTCCACAGCCCATATATGCTGCCACTAGACCAAGGAGGCGACAATATTTCTTCATACAATATTAAACCCCAATTTTACCACTTTTTAAAATACCCTTTATTTCTTGAATGAAACAAATCATAATAACTACAAGTTTAAAAACTTAACGGACCGACTTCAAAACTTATCCGATCGTGACTAAAATATTGGACCACCCTTGGAATAAGCTCTATCGAACACAAAATCTTAAAAATCGCTCCACATTTGGCAGAGATATCGCGTAACATACATAAAAAATGCAGACGAATTTAGGACCTTCTCCTTTTTTTGAAGTTGATTGAAAAGAATCCTCCGAGTTTTAGAATTTCAGGATATTTTATAAGAGATAAGTAGTTAGATTTTCAAAACGACAAAAGGTTAGCTACTAGCCGCAATCTATCACATCCGCGGTAGTCTTGGTTTCCGTGATGTGGTAGATAAACTGCAAGAATGTCGCTTGAGATGGTATGGCCACGTTCTGAGGAAACCACAAGAGTACATCGGTCATAGGTGTATGGCCCAGATTATACCAGGGGTGCGATCCAGTGGACGTCCCAAAAAGCGCTGGCTGGACGTTCTGGAGGAGGATATGAGAGTCAATGGTTTCATTGTGGAGGATGCTCTAGACCGGGCAAAGTGGAAGCGTCTAAGTACCAAAGTGAACCCTGGCAGAAGGCCGGGTTAACGCCAGGCAGAAAGACTAGCGTCGATCTATCCCAGATATATGAAAAGGTTGTTTCTCTATACGTGCTGCCCACTAAGATATTCGTCGTTTACTGTGAAGCGCACTCAAGCATTATGTCTGAAACCCCATTTCCATATAAATTAAGTGTTTGAAAAAGCTCACAACATTTTATACTCTATCAATTTGAAAGAAGAATTAATTTTATTTGCACGCTAAATTACCATATAAAATGCACTAGACAGGTTCTTTACACGTCTAACTTTGTGATTAGCATATTTAAAATACATTTTTTATTATTTGCAAAAAGATTTTTCACTAAAGCGGCGTAAAACCTTTTTGTGAAAACCAAGTTAGGTTTATTTGCATAACTATGCCGCGGTTTCGTTGAAAGTTAGTTTTTAAAACTCATTGTTTTATCTGCCCTTTTTGGTAGATTGTGACTAAACTACGAATAAATTCTATTTAACCGATTTTAAAAAGGGTTCCTAATTCGTCTGTATTTATATGCATAATTTCTTTTATCAATTCTAACAATCGAAATGGACATTAAAATATCGCTGAAACATAACGATTTTTTTTTCTTTCCTAGTTATTCTGAGCATACATCCATGCAACCGGTCCAACCCAGTCACAAAAATATACACAAGCTAGAACCTTTATCCCCGAAGGGCTAGGTAGAGGTGCACTAGAGAACTAGAACATCCACATTTCCCCGAACTTAGTTCCGTCCCAGGATGGGCGAGCCTATAGCGATATGGGGCACAAATTCCAGACTCTTTACACATCTTTACGCGCCCCGGGGATCGAACCCGAGATCTCATGACTATAGTTGTACCGCGCACGTAATACCACTACACAACCTAGGCTTGTAACCATATTAAGAAAGAAAGAAAGAAGCGTGAGCTTATGTTATGAAAGAAAGACATTTTATTTAGCCAACACTTACTCAATAAGAGATAAAAACATAAAAGTGGACTTCAAAATCCCATTACATCTTGGAAAATTATGGATACGGAACCACCCTTAGCGTAAACTTTATCAAACATGAAAGGAATTTTGAAAATTGGTCCACAATTGCCGAAGATATCGGGCAACATACATAAAAATCCAGACGAATCGATTACGTTCTTTTTTTGTAGACAATCGAAAATAATCATACATTTAAAAACTTAACAAACCGACTTCAAAACTTATCCGATCGGAACTATTTATATGGGACCTTGGAATAGGCTCTATCGAACACCAAAATAACCTTGGAAATCGGTCCACATTTGGCGGAGATATCGCGAAACATACATAGAAAATATTGACGAATTGAAGACCTTCTCCTTTTTGGAAGTCGCTCGATAAATAAAATATGATCATCAGCATCATCACATTATTCTTCGAGATGATGAAAGGCGACTTACGCTAGGTATTTATCGTGCGAAAGTGAATGATAGGGACAGAAGAGGGCGCCAACGCGATCCTATATGGATTAAATAAGCGATCTCTTGCGTAAAGGGTAAGTTCGAAGTACTCTCAACCAGCGGAAATGTATGAAACGATGCGTGTGTGTATGGCTAAAGAGATGTGTCAGGATCGTAGCTTGTAGCGCTCAGTAGTCTCTGCCTACCCACATAGGATGCGGGGATGTATGTATGTACCCAGTGTGTATGTTTGGCAGGTCTCGTACCGTGTAATGATTTTGCAACAATAAAAGACTTGGGTGCCAGTGAAGTGTGAGCGATTCAGAGAGGCAACCTATGCGTGAGTGATCAATGCAAATGGAATACTGAATACTGAATTTTCTAACCCCGTATTTATGGTAACTACTCGGTAATTGACACGGGTAGAAACAAATCCAAGTTTAGACCACACATATTCTCGATAAGTGTCATTGTTCATAAATGCACTGAGCTGTTACATATGTATACTAGGTGTTTCATAAAGTTGGTACCAATAACAATTCCAAATACAGCGAGAACAAAGCGTAAAGGTGAAGTGAAAAAATAAAAATTGAACTTAATTTTTTAAATAAATTATTAAGCATGGGAATTTTGGAAGCATGTATATGCTAAAAATAATTAATTAGGTACGTAGTAGGTCCAGTAGCCCGAGCACGAAAAACTAATGTAAATGTAAATGTATTCGTATTCGCTGCGCACTGATGACGTTTGGTTAATATTTCATACAAATTTCATAGACGCGCATCGAGTTGGAATACATTTACAGTTGTCAGAAATTTTCCTGCTCAGGCCGCTGCAGGTGATCCAATGAGCCAGAAAAAAATGTTCGTCCCAATTCAAGTTTCCGTTATTAAAAAACTATGAACCTTACGAATTTTTAAACTTTACCTTTACTTTTTAAACTTTTTACTAAATTGCTAACCATTCCTTATTTAGTTGTTATTGAGACCGACTTTATAAAACATCCTGTATATGAAATTCTCCTTGCTCACACAACTCAGTTTATACCATAAATTCAGATCTAAACATATTTGAGACTTCCCCTAACACTCCTCGTTCGCAATGAGACAGGAATGTCTGTTAATGTCCTTCTGATAGGCTATAAAGAACTGCCTTATACTGTAACTCAAATTGGTGGCCATGACATTGGCGATTTGTTTTTTTTTTATAGCAGACACTGGCAAACAAATATTTTTGAATTTTCGACTGTCTTCCAAAAAGGAGAAGGTCCTCAATTCGTCTGTATTTCTTTATGTATATTACGTAAAATACCGACCGATTTTCAAAATTCTATTTGTATTCGATAGAGCTTATTTCAAGGGTGGTCCCCATCGATATATTATTTACCTATATGCACAGTTGACGCTCGGAAAATGGGACAGCAAAGAAGTGCTTAAGCACTCGTTTTGCCTACAGTCGGACGTCAATAGAATTCTAAATTTCAAAATTCAAATTAAAGAACGCTTGCTCATTTCGTTTAAAAACCTACTTTATAACACATGCTTAAAGGTTATATTTGTGTTAATTTAATTACAACTTGTAATCGTTTTCTTTGTTTTATTTCTGAAACTTTTTAAGAGGATATTTACAAAGAACTGTGCATCTAGGGTATAATATATTGATGGTGGTCCCATATAAATTTGGTCACGATCGGATTTGAAATCGGTCTGTTATTTATATCAACTGTAGAGTGTCTTGTAGCAAGTCCTTTGATTTGCTTTTTCTCAGCCTCTGTGGCGTAACGGGTGGTGGTGAACCGAGAGGCCGCGGGTTCGATTCCCGCACCAAGACAAAGTTTTGTATGATCCATAGATATCTGTTTTGGGTTAGGATTTTGTGGGGTCGTAAGTCCCTCATATTTTCTGATACCCACGTACAAATTAAACCTAGTATGGGGTCAGGACTATGTGCTCGGACTGTTGGATGTTGGGTATATTCTTCCTTATTCTAATATCAATAAACTAATTGTTGTGAGTAAAAAAAGCACCGGTAGCTCAACTGGGTGTGGTACGGACCGCCGAGATGAGTGCCGGAGGTTCGGGACCAAGCTCAAAAATGGAGCATACACATCTAACTTTACTATGTTAAGAGTATTTCTTTGTGAATTATCGCTTCCTATAACGGTGAAGGAAAACATCGTGAGGAAATCTGCAGGGTTAACACCACCTCTTAAAGCAATATTATTATAATCGTTCTTCGTTTGTTTTGTATGGGAATCGGTACAAGTAAAATTATAATAATACTGCTATAATAGGTGGTGGTGAGAAATTCACCACAAGAATAAAGTTATGTGAAGTCTACCATTAGGTCAGCGTAGTAGACTATGGCCTAACTCCTCTGATTAGTAGAGGAGGCCAATGCCCAGCAGTGGGATAGGTTTAAAGGGATATTACAGGGTTAAAATTTTTTTTGAGTGTTGCTAGTTTTTGGACTGCTCTTCTCTTAACATCGAGTGTAAACATAAACTTACGCCTGTATTCCCGAAAAGGTAGGCAGAGGCGCACTCGCGAACTAGAACACCCACTTTTCGCCCAGCTTCCGGCCCAGATGTGATGGGGGCGAGCATATCGTCATAGCGGGCACAAATTTCAGACTCCGGGCTGATACTGAAAAATCTAATATCACTTTGCCCAACCTGGGGATCGAACCCGAGACCTCAGGATGATAGTCGTACCCCGCACGCAATATCGCTACGCTACTATATTGTTATACTTGGATAAAAATAGAACATCAAGCTTCAATAATATAACAACATTCACAAGGATCTTATGGCCACACGCGGATAAGGTTATATTCCAAGAATATATTTAAGGCTCACCCATTCATCGCCACTCCTCTTGATTACTTTCGGCTGTACACGAGAGGTTCTTAGTCAAATTTTATAAAAAATAAAAAACATATAATTCCCACTTAAATTATTTTCACCCCACTCGTAATTTTATTAAGCAATAATAGTCTGTTTTAAGCTTACTTTTAAGTGCTTTTGTAATTAAAAAAATGTTGAAGTCACTTGACAGACATCAAGACTTAATTAATTGTTTGATGTTAAAAAGTAAAAACATAAAAGAGTTAAGTATTAATTCGTTTTTACAGCTTTGCGTTTACTAAACAGAAATATAATTTAGTGAAATGTTTATTCGTCTGACTTTATTGGTCGAGTGGTATGATAGTCTGATCCCCCAGAGGGGGTTGACGTCAGGCAGTCAGCCGGTCGTTATAACTTAGCCAAACCCTTTCTGCAACATGCTTGAAAAAGTGTTGCGCCAACCCCACATTAAGGTGGGATAAGGGCAGGTAGAAAGGAAGAAAGGTATACGTGGTCTGAAATAGTTGAAATCTTAGGTTAGGCAAATGCAATATATTGAAATAAAACTATTTTTACGGATTCTATCACGATTTGGTTTAAATTTTTAAACCCGACGTTTCGTCTCGTTTCGTTTAGTCTGACCCGTGACCACGAAGGCTGCAAAGCTTTCGAAACTTCGGGCATAATAATTAAAACCAAATCGTGATAGAATCCATAAAAATAGTTTTATTTCGATGAATAACATTCGTGTAAACCTAAGAAATCAAAATGCAAAATGTATTTTTTATTATATTATTTTGATTCGAATAATTTATCGCATCCTTGTGACTGTCTGCCTGGGTGGCGTAGTTGTATTTCGATACGATTATCGTCTTGAGGTTCGATCCCCGGGTTAATATTGACTTTTTTCAATATACTATTAACCCGGAGCCCGGAATTTGTGCGCGATAATGCGATAGACTCGCCCCCTATCGCATCTGGGACGGAACTAAGCTCGGCGAAATATGGGTATTCTAGTTCGCTAGTGCGTCTTTGCCTACCCCTTCGGGGATACAGGCGTGAGCTTATGTTATGTGTTAAGTTATGCTGTCATTTCTCTTAATGATGCTATATTTATCGATAATATACAGGTATAAGATAACTCGCGCCTACACATCTTAATCGCGTTCAAGGATGCGTAGGAGAGCTATTGTGAGAACGCAAGTTATTTTAGTAGATACCCAGAAGGACTTGATGTCAGGCAAGCAGACTGCCGTAAAGAATAGGCTGAATCTTTTCTGAAACGTAAAAATAGTTTGTCGACACAATATTAGATTTGGCAGATGAATGAAGAGTTATTTCAGTATTTTAAGCTGAGATTTATAGAGCGAACTTCGACTAAGTCTCAACGAACTCAGTGAGGATTTGGAATTAAATCGACCTTTAACTTAGTCCGAGTCATTTTTTACAACAAAAGAAACTGACAGACTAAGCAAAAATGTTCTTGTAAAAATTACTCGGACCAAGTCAAAGTTCGATTTAAAAATTCCAATTCCTCACTGAGTTCGTTGAAACTTAGTCGAAATTCCCTCTATAGATCTCAGCCTTGTATACTCTAGTGCACGGCCCAAAAGCGCTGGCTGGAAGATTTGGAAGATGATATGAGAGCCAATGGTCTTACTGTGGGGGATGCTCAAGACCGGGCGAAGTAGAAGCGTTGAAGCAATAAGGCGGACCCTGGTACTAGGCCGGGATAACGCCAGGTAGAAAGAAAAAAATTGTCTAGTATTGTAGTGAAAAGATATTTTTGGAGCGAACGGCCTACTGTAAATTACCCTACTATTGCTCATTTGTATCGATGCGGGAATGGAACCCGCAGCCTCAATTTCAAAGCCGCACGCGCGCTGTGCCTCGGAGACTGTTGAATATTTTATTTATGCTAAAAAACCCAGTTCCTGAGTCTTATTACAGCATTTTTAACTACGCATCTAATGATGTTATCCAGTCGATAGTCGACATTTCACATGCATGTATGAGTACTGACAGTTATCGATATATCGAGTACCTAATCGTATCGCATATACTAATTTTGTTCATCGGATTATTTCGAAACGATTAATGTGTATGTCAAGGAGATAATCTTCAATATTTCCGCTCTCTCGTCATCACGAGAGCATTCCCAATAGAGACGACGCGACGGTTCATTCTTAAAAAAATCGATTACAGTTTGCTTTGAATGCAAAATAATCGTTTTTTTTGTTGTTATATCGATTTTTATTTAAACGTATATTGAAGGACTAAAGGTTAGCTTAATTATTGTTGCACAATTTTAATGATTGTTAATACTTATTCCAGGCACAAGTTACTTTTAACGTGGTTTCTAGTCTAACTATTAAAATATCACTTTTATTTAAAACTATCATGCGAGTATAGCTTCGTTTCACTTAAGAATGAAAGGGACGCCTAAAGAAATAATTTTCGCGTTAAATGTTTAAAATGTTTATAATAAGCATGACACATAACATAACGTAAGCTCACGCCTGTATCCCCGAAGGGGTAGGCAGTGGCGCACTAGTCAACTATTACACCCACATTCCGCCGAGCTTAGGTACGTCCCAGATGTGATAGGGGGCGAGCCTATCGCCATATCGGGCACAAATTCTAGACTCCGGGCTGATATGGAAAAATCCAATACCAATTTGCCTGACCCGGGGATCGAACCCGAGACCTCTGGATGATAGTCGTACCGAAATACAACCACGCCACCGAGGCAGTAATAAGCATGACGTTTAATAAATTATTAAAATATCTACACTGCGAATCAATTCCATACTTATTTTAAAACAGGTGTGATAAGTGTGATGGAACAACCAATCAATTTAACACAAATCGATTTCTGTTATCGATTTGAAATCGATATGTTTGCGACCCAATCCATTTGGCTATTAACTGACATCGCAATTTCGATAAAATCATTTCTCCCTTGAATTTAATTCGCATCTGTCGCTTCTTACATTTGAAATTCTTGATTGATTGCTGCGATTAGTTATCGCTTGACCACCGGTCCGGTTGTCATGGCAACTGCTCCTTTTCAAACACATCACCAATTTATCTGGAACCCTGCTTTGGAGCGTCAATTACTACACCAAATTACTTTTGAGGGTCATTTGCGACTGGGCACGTGAGTGTATCGGCAAAATGTAATTTGCAGATGTGTTGAGTCTTAATGTAGACTACACAAAGTTACTTTTAGCTTGGTTATAGTATTATTTGGTTGTTAAAGAGGGTTCTACACGTGTGTTGATTGGCTCGGTTGACAGTTAGGAAGATAAACGATGGTTGTCATTTGTCATTCGTGTGTTCCCTATGCTGACGAGTCCGGCATGCGACCTATTAAATGCACATCATAATGAGTTTCCTATATTGATTGATGAATATTCATTTTTATCGGGATTACATCGAATGTTAAATTTCGGATTATGGATGAGCATTTTTGCATGCTCTGCCCGACCTGGGAATTGAACTCGGGACGCCGTCGGTTCGATTCCCAGATCGGAAAAATTTCCTCAGGAGGGGTTGACGTCAGGTAGGCAGTCGGTCGTAAAAACTTAACCTTTCTGCACCATGCTTGAAAAAGTGTGTTGCGCCGACCCCACATTAAGGTGGGATAAGGGCAGGCAGAAATAATTTTTGCAACAAAGCATTTAAATCTACTGTGTTATGCGGACTATTGTGAACAATTGGCAATAGAAAAAATATTTTAGTATGCTTCCATGATTTTTGGTTATCGCGGGAAAAGTGTTTTATTGCACTAATGTCAACCTCTTCTGAGGATCCAAGCCAGGCCTAATCATGTTAGGGAAACGGCGTAACGAATAGTAGTCTTATCCCGTGCATAAAATGTTCAATGGAATATTGCAACTTTTCTTTAAAATGAAACTGCTTGATTCAAACTTTAAATTACTTTTTTTTAAAATCACCAGGAAAAATAATGCAAAAAAAAACCAATACATCAAGACCTAATCCTACAAATAGAATAACTCAAAACCGTATAAAACCTCGCATCAATCACTACAGTACGACAGCATCTCGAGTAGAGATAGCTTTGAAGTGTCCTCGTATTTATACGGACTGCATTGTTATTCAGTGGGCTTTTTCGATTAACCGTTCCTTCGAGACCGAGTAAAAGATTGGATCTAGCTGTATTGTACTCATGCTTGTATAGGAGATAGATATCGGTGCAGCTAGTACGCTGTTCGTCTTTACTTCCATTCCATGATGTGATGGGTGTTCTTCTTCTTTCGTGTCAATGGCTCCAATAACGACGAATTGAGTCAGATCCTTCCTGACCAGAAGCCCGCCACTCCTAGAGCTGCGTCTGTAACCTCCATTAGGTCTTCGCTTGTGCAGGTGGTAGGACACAGCGGACAGACAAGCAGGTGCGACATGTTCTGCTCAGGGGCACCACAGTCACATTCGAGCCTCGATGAATATAATAATACCAATAATCCTAATTCCAAGAAAGCAAGTCTGAGTTTAAGATAGTTATGTAAGGTTGCGACATAAAGTAACAGTTTGTTGTTGCTTTTTGTTCAGTGATTGGGATTCCTGGTGGGCTTTCTATTTCCCTGCCCTTTTCCCAATGCGTATTCATCTCCTTTTTGGGTTGGCAAATCATCCATGATTCTTTTTTTATCTTAGGTGTCTATGGACGGTGGAGATCACTTACCATCAGGTGACAGACCTGTTCGATTGATAGTCTTTTTCTTTCTTTCTACCTGCCCTTATCCCGCCTGAAAGTGGGGTCGGCGCAATACACTTTTTAAGCATGTTGCAGAGAGGATTTGGCTTAGTTCTCACGACCGGCCGCTTGCCTGACGTCAATACCCTATTAGGAATCCAGTACCGGGCAAATTAAATAAAAATATTTGTTTTGCCCGGCCTGGGAATCGAACCCAGGACCTCCCGGTCCACAGCGAATACATGCTGCCACTAAACCAAAGCTGCTCGATTGACAGTCTCTGCGTTAAAAAAAAAGTGATGACAGCCTGACTTGTGATTCGAAATCATTACTTAACCGGGTTGTAAGCCAGAGAAAGAAGCAACTAGATCAATATGTCTTTAATGACTAATCATAACATAACATAAGCTCATGCCGGTATCCCCGAAGGGGTAGGCAGAGGCGCACTAGCGAACTAGGACACCCACATTTCACCGAGCTTAGTTCAGTCCCAGATGTGATAGGGGGCGAGCCTATCGCCATATCGGGCACAAATTCCAGACTCCGGGCTGATATGGAAAAATCCAATATCACTTTGCCCGACCCGGGGATTGAACCCGAGACCTCAGAACCGTAGTCGTACCGAAATACCACCACGCCACCGAGGCAGTAATGACTAATCCAGAATACATAATTATGCAATGTCATATTATTTGGTCCTTCGGAATTCTCACTCAATGTACGAAATTAGAAACAACTTATCAATGACGTAAATAATTTTTCAATATAATTTTGTCTTCCTGTCTGGAGCTATCGCAGATTATTGCCGTGATCCTTTCAAATACCCGATATTGAGATTGAAAAAACGTTGTATCTCTGAGGTGAGTTCTATGGGAACATCAAATCACTCTGAATGAACGTGAAACCAACGTCGAAATATATACAACTAGTTTTCTACGTTGTACATCGTATTTTGGATGATGTCTTTAGAAAATATTGGACGCGATTTAGGCGTACCTGTTAATTTTGAAAAGTGACGAATTTTTATTTTTTTCTCTTTTCAATGATATATACCTCTATAAGTCGTATTCAACTTTTT
Organism: Clanis bilineata; assembly: GCA_036417725.1. Classification (NCBI taxonomy): domain Eukaryota; kingdom Metazoa; phylum Arthropoda; class Insecta; order Lepidoptera; family Sphingidae; genus Clanis; species Clanis bilineata. The sequence continues at coordinate 13,370,560 of CM071154.1, read as the reverse complement.
TCGAGAAGTATGTTTTCGGGCGTCGATATTTTCCCAAATAACGTTTCCTGGGTCATCTGCATTTTCAGTACCAATATTCCATAATCATTCACCAACACTGACAGGCTTAACAAGACTATTTCGTTAGTTATTATAACGCACAGCGTGTAATCTGGCAGTGCACGAACATCCAGATAAAGCTTGGTAAACACCGTGGTTATTATCGAGCAGGCGGTGGCATCGGCCCGTGAAATTATGCCACCGGCATTGTGTGTTGCACCCTTATTGTTGATGTGACCAAGTTATAGACGCGGGCGATTAAATAGACATAACATGAGCTCACGCCTGTATCCTCGAAGGAGTAGGCAGAGACGCACTAGCGAACTGGAACACCCACATTTCGCCAAGCTTAGTTCCGTCCCAGATGTCATAGGGGGCAAATCTATCGCCATACTGAGCACAAATTCTATAGATTATATTATTATAGACTAATATTATAAAGAGGAAGGATTTGTTCTTTTTTGTTTTTGTAATTAATAAGCTTAAAAACGACTGAACCAATTTTTTTTACCTATGGAAAGCTAGTAACATAAGGCTACTTTTCATCTCGGAAAAATGTACGGTTCCTAGGGGATATTCACGCAAACGAAGTCACGAACAACAGATGCTTATACTTTATGAAGCCATACTTAACCTTGAGTATTAAGCATGTAATTAAGTAATAATGCGACAGGTGTACATGCAAATAAACACAGCCATAGTGAAGTTAAATATTGTAAATAATTAAATAACATCCAACAGTCACACACATAGTCCTGACCCCACATTAAGATCGACTCTTGTATCGTGGGAATCAGGAACTACAAGAGACTTTCGGTCTCACAACACCCAGACCCGAAACAAATATCTGTGGGCCACTTAAATATTCGTCATGCGGGGATCGAACCCGCGGCCTCTCGCTTCACAGCCGGCTGCTCCACGGAGGTTGTCAAAGTTAATACGTATGTTAAGTTTTGAACAAAACAAATTCAGCCCATTTTTATAAAACATCGCGGAATGTCAGTATAATACCTCTACAAAGTTATAAAAATGATCATGATGACATTACAGAAAACACAAAAAGAGTACACAGTAAAATTAATCGTGTTAAGAAGCGTCGGGTTTGCATCTCATTGTCTCGTATACCCCTGACACTTTTTAAATCGCGTTCGTTCTACGCATTTCTGATTACAAAAGTTAATTATTTATTTTATAAAAATCGTCACTTCTGTCTGTGTAAATCAGAGATTAACCTGTGATTCCGATGCTCTTCGAATTTGTTGCAGTTCTTAAATGCTTGTTCTCTCATGCCTTGGACCATTTCGTCATTGCCATAGGGAATTGTGACTATAGGGACACCGTAATACCTGGTGTTTAGTTGACGCGACGGCGACGGGGATAGAATTTTAATGGGGAATTTTTGACACTGACCAGGACTTGCTAATGAAGGGGAGCGGTATTTTTTCATTAGTTCAGAGAATTTACGCGTTTTATGGCAATAGGGGATTGTAAACTAACGTGGGGAAGTAAAACAGAGTATAGATTTTTGTACGAGGGACATCCCTCGGCGTGAGTCTCGTCTACGAGTCTAGGTGTGAGTCTATGTATACATAGTACATACATAGTACATACATACACCTTTTTCCATAGGGGTAGGCAGAGACAACGGATTTCCACTTGCTACAATCCTTACACAACTCTTTCGCCTCATTCAGTCTCATTACATTCTTCATGCATGTACGTCGGTTTAGGGTACTTTTAACTTGACCTTTCTCGAGTAAATCTCTGACTTGGTCAGATAATGTTCGATGAGGTCTACCCCTACGAGGGATGTTTGTGAACAATTTCTTATCAATAGCTACAAATAACAGTCGGAACCAGCTCAAGAACAGAATCCTCTGACTTTAGTCTTGTTAACTTATTGTGTGTTAATAATCTTGTCTTAGAGGTAAAGGAAGCCTTTGTAAGCAAACTTGCATATCTGAGATATCGCTTTGCTTTCTGTATCTTAGATTACAAGTTTCTATACTATCGTATAACATATCCCAATATACTTCTATATTGATCTGAATTAGGCTAGCGTTATCGACCAAGGCCCATTTAGAGATCTCTATTTATCCTAAGTCATGATTTAAACATAGGAGTGAGCTGTAGGATAAATCGAGATAAAGTGGAACTCTAGCTTAGTTATAGTGTTACAAGTCGCCCTAAGGCCAAATCTAGTACTGGGTTAAAAAACCTGGTAATTTCTTATAAGTTTTATACATACATACCTTACATAGACTCCATCCTTTTTCCCATGGGGTTAGGCAGACACAACGGATTTATGTAGGCTTTTAATATTGTAATACTATAGTCATTAAACTTAAATATATGTTGTATACACAGACACAAAAAAAATATGGACAGAGCCAGGAACATTGAAAGTGAAGAAGGGATTTCGGCTAATTCGATCAGTCGCCGCTATTACGTGTCGATCGAATGGGCCGAAAATCCTGCTTCACTTTCAATGTTCCTAGCGCTCCGTCCACCTTTTATTTACGTCCATGGTTGTATATCCAGTTTTCCGAAGAGATTTGCGACATGACTTGATGGTTGGTTGGGACGGATTTGGTGGCAAATATCTGTGCCTGAATCGTTCATCCACCTGTCTTGTCGCAGGCCCCTCGATGTGCTTCTTCCCTCTTCGAAGCGTGAAGAAGCATAAACAGGCTGCCATGATTCTGGTGACCACTGATAAACCCGACTACCATAGATCAGGATTTGTGAATAACTTGAAGCGGCCTTAACGTTTCTCTCTGAGGCTAATTATTAATATTGGGATACGATGGGGCTGGCATAATCTTTTTGATTAAAAGCCCTAAATAATTTAAGAAAAAAAAGTTAGATCAGGAGCAGTGTTGTCACTTTGCTGTGCTCGGCTAAACAAAAGTTGAAATTGTTTTGTATTAAAGTTATACTTATTTTATTTAGTACATCTCGCACCACTGATTGTATTTTGATGAAGGCTTCCACATTAACTTGAAAATCTCTCAAGAGATTTCGGCGTATAAATCGTTGAGCCGTAGGAAAGGAATAAAATAAAATAGAGTGATTGATGTTTCGTGATTTTATAGCATTTTTGATAAAGCTTTATTTTTAAGACATTCTGCTGATGTTTCTTCGCGAGACATATACATAATATAGGCCGATATGGTTTTGTTGACCACCCATAATTTCATTATCTATTCGTTGTCGCTAGCTTTTGAAGTTCTGAAGGCAAATGGTAAAATAATATAATCCGTAAATCTGGTGCCTAATTTTGTTTACAATATAATTAGTATTGCTGATAAAACTGACTGCCTCGGTGGCGTGGTGGTATTTCGGTACGACTACGGTTCTGAGGTCTCGGGTTCGATCCCCGGGTCGGGTAAAGTGATATCGGATTTTTCCATATCAGCCCGGAGTCTGGAATTTGTGCCCGATATGGCGATAGGCTTGCCCCCTATCACATCTGGGACGGAACTAAGCTCGGCGAAATGTGGGTGTACTAGTTCGCTAGTGCGCCTCTGCCTACCCCTTCGGGGATACAGGCGTGAGCTTATGTTATGTTATGTTATGCTGATAAAACACGGCGATTTTGTCTTAAAACAAGCGTAGAGTTTGCATCGCAAGGCTGGGGAGATTTAGTAAACCATTAAAAAAACGCTAATTGCTTCTATCAACTAATCATTAGTTCCTATGGCTTTTAAAATACGTATCGGCGGTGATAATAAGTCTTCTTCAATCATCGCTCGTATATAAGTTTAAAGTGGCGCTGCGTGGGCTACTTCTTTAATTTTTATACCCAAGATGCCAAGAACCACTCCCCCCTCTCACTCTAGCTTTTCACGTAGTATTTTATAAATATGTTTTTAAATATTTTTTATCGAAGAAAGTAAAAAAAATATTATGATGTATTGCCATCTGTGAGACTAAAAAGTGCTGCGCACCATATTTGTATATAGTTCGAAAAAGCACGAGATTTCCCTACAGGTCAATGATCACTTATATCCTCTATACTCTCGAGGGGCTTGCGGCATGACATGATGGTTGGTTGAGACGGGTATGGGGGTATCCCTGTATCTGCATCGGTCCGCCTATCTTGTCGTAAGCCCCTCGATTTGCTTCTTCCCTCTTCGGATTGGGAGCGTGAAAAAGCATAAATGAGCCAGCATGATTCTGACGACCACTGATAAACACAGTGTTTGTCAGTGGTCGCAAGTTTTTTGGACTGCACTACGCTTACCATCAGGTGCAGTGTAGTCACTTTGCCGAGCCCGGATAAAAAAAATATCCACGTACCAGCCTTTTGATACATAAGTAATTTACATGACAACCTTCGTCAGCCTCCGTGACGCAGTGGACGAGTACTCGGTTGTAAAACGAGGGGCCACGGGTTCGGTTCTCGTACTTATTGAGACAAATATTTGTGTGACTCCCAGATATTTGATCTGGGTGTTGTGGGTCCGAAAGTTTCTCGTAGTTTTAGGATACGGGTTAAACTATGTGTGACTGTTGGGTGTGTTTATTTGTGCTTGTCATCACATTATACAAAAATACTTTTATGCATGTATTATATTACATAAGCTGTATCTAAAAGAACATCAAACATGCTCCAAATATGACAAACGCGAAGAATTCTAGCTAACACGGCGCGACAATAAAAATACGTCTAACGCAAGAACCCTTCAAGAAACGTGTGTTTACATATTAAAGTGTTCTAGAGCGTAATGCATATCTCGTATTTAGGTTCCAAGAAATGTATTAGCCTAACCACCGAATGTTCATACACTTAAGGTCGCCTTATGTCGTTTAAGGCCGCCTTATCTGTCAAGTTTGTATGGCGAAAATCAATATAAGAAGCCGTTAAAGTTGAGCAGCATTTGAGCATTCGGGCGTAAGCTACAAATAGTCAGTGACGTGCATAAGCGTTTGGATCAGGGTAGACAAAAACTCAGATAATTTATTTCTTCGACTCATTCAATACCTACCATCGCTATGTTTCTTATTCACTTGGTTTTTATATTCTCGAAACATTACACAAAAACATATACGCAAAACAACGATTATAGCCGTCTCCTGCTCGTAAAACAATGGACCATAAATAAAAAATACATGTTTTGAGTAGGTGTTTTGTGTAATGCTTTAGTGTAGGAGGCGCGGCTTAACGTCAACCCCCTCTAGGGATAATATTCTGTACATTCTCCACACCTAATACCGAAGGACGTAAAGCTTAATAAAACACATCCATGGTATAAATCTTAGTTCAGAGTTGGGTACATTTTATATCCATAAGCTACATAGTCGCGAAGGCACATAAAATCCAACAATGTAGAGAGCTATTGATGTTTGCAGTAAAGTATTTTATTTAAAGAAAATATTTGCTTTGTTTCAAGGATCTATAAATGTTTACTGGAAAATTATACTAGCTTCGTGTGTGGAATTTCTATACTATAAAGAGTTAACTGTTAAGTTAAATGTATGTTTTTAAAATATAGACACTGCTTCGGTGGCGTGCTTGAATTTCGGTACGACTACGTCCTGAGGTCTCGGGTTCGATCCCCGGGTCGGGCAAAGTGATATTGGATTTTACCATATCAGCCCGGAGTCTGGAATTTGTGCTCGATATGGCGATAGGCTTGCCCCTTATCACATCTGGGACGGAACTAAGCTCGGCGAAATGTGGGTGTATTAGTTGGCTAGTGCGCCTGTGCCTACCGGTTCGGGGATATAGGAGTGAGGTTATGTTAATGTTACGGTAAAATGTAGAAAATTTAAGTCAGTTAAAATATATGTATATATAGCATTAAGTCCGCCTATGTACTTTTTGTAGGTATATGAAGTGTAATAAATAAATTAAATAATGACATCAGGCGATTGTGAGAAAAATCGTTCAAACCTCATTTAAATCACAATTTAGCATTTCAATACATGTGATTAGCTTTATTCATACGAACTATGTGAATTCTACTAATTCACGTGAAATATGGGCATTCGATTTGAATGGAATACAATTTTAAAGGTAATGAACGTTTTTATTGTCGTGGTTTTACTGAAGTATAATTTATATACTTAATTTGGTGTCATTTGCAATATAAAATCACCGATTCAGGTGAGTTACCACCACCTCTTATAGCAGTATTATTATCATCTTACTTGTACCGATTCCCATACAAAACAAACGAAGAACGATTATAATAATACTGCTATAAGGGGTTATGGTAACACTGCTGTTTGAGGATTTACCTAATTTTGAATTTCGTAGACTCATCACAGCAAAATTATTGATTTTAAGCATTCATTTAAAAATTAAAATAAAAAATAAAAATCTTTATTGATCACGTAGGCATGTAAAAAAGCACTTATGACAAGTCAACACAAGTAAATTTTTAAATTGGTCTAGTGGCAGCATATATGGACTGTGGACCGGGAGGTCGTGGGTTAGATTACCAGGTTGGCCAAAACTAATTTTCTGATTAAATTTCCCCGCAACTAGATCATCCAGAGGGGGTTGACGACAGGCAAGCCGCCAGTCTTAAAAACTTATCCAAATCCTTTCTGCAATACGCTTGAAAAAGTGTGTTGCGCCGACCCCACGTTAAAGTTGGATTAGGGCAGGTAGAAAGAAAGACAAGATACAAACAAATACACTTTATGCTAATTTTATAAGTTATAAGTAACTTTTGTTGCATGCATTTTTAGTAGCAATAAATATTTTCTTTCTTTCTTACACGCCCAGTTCATTACAGACTACTAAATGTTGCACAACAAAAGCCCTTTCGCGACTGTCAAAAATTCCCATCACTTTCATTTCCTTATTATGCACCCTTAAATCAAACACAAAACCAAACAGCCTGTATAATGCACCCCTGCACTGGATCCCAGCCCTTGAACAATGAGCAATCAATGGCTAAATTAAACAAGCGCCTTCATATGTGTGTGTCCCGATGTAGGTGTGTCTGGAAGTGGCTTGGGATGCGGGTTAATAGAGTTTGTGTGTGAGCGTACTACGACTATATTTACATAACACATAACATAAGCTCACGCCTGTATCCCCGAAGGGGTAGGCAGAGGCCCACTAGCGAACTAGTACACCCACGTTTCGCCGAGCTTAGTTCTGTCCAAGATGTGACAGGGGGCGAGCCTATCGCCATATCGGGCACAAATTCCAGACTCCGGGCTGATATGGAAAAATCCATAATCACTGCCTCGGTGGTGTGGTGGTATTTCGATACTACTACGGTTCTGAGGTCTCGGGTTTGATACCCGGGTCGGGACTATATTTATCTCGCAGCAATCTTAATGATTGGAAGAATAAATAAATATGTCCAACAGACACACACAACCCTGATCCCTACATTGAGCTTACATTGTTTGGCGGGTATCAGGAGCTCTGAGGGACTTACGGTCCCACAACAACTGGGCATTGTCTCGGGTCCGGACCCGACATTAAACAAACATTGGTCTTGGTCCGGGAATCAAACACGTGGCCTTTCCTTTCACAGTCGACTAAAAGTCTAATAACCCGTTGCGTTACGGAGTATGTTACGTCAGGGATTATCCGATATGTATCTTTCTTTCCAACTGCTCTTATCCGACCTTTAAGTGGGGTCGGCGCAACACACTTTTGTCAAGCATGTTGCAGAAAGGATTTGGCATAGTTTTTACGACCGGCTGTCTGCTTGGCGTCACCCCCCATGGGGGGATCCAGATCCGGGAAAATAGTGTTAGAAAAACATCACGCCGACCTGGGAACGAACCCAAGACCTCCCGATTCACCGCCCATTATACATTGCCACTAGACCAAGGAGGAGGTGTAAGATAGGTAAGTAGACAGGTGTTGGTACAGAAATAATGTAGATAAAATTTAGCACACAAGTAGTCCATGACCATAATCAGGGCATAGGTTATTATTTCCTATCTTAGGTTCCTAAAAGGGTCTTAATGTGGTAATAATGGCATTGGATCGAGGAGAGTGAACGAAGATAGGGAGACCTTTGCCCAGCAGTGGGATAATACAGGTTAGTAAAAAAAATTAGGTTATTACAGTGTCACTTCCAGTTATTCGACATCCCCCACAGCCGTGTACTCTACCTCCCCTTTGTTTACTTAGCGTGAAGATGCTCGCTGAGTGATCGGCTTATTTCGGTGAGGGTAATCGAGCGGCGTACGAAGCGGAAATGAATACGTTTAGAGCTATTGTTTGACTCCAACTAATGGGTGTTACTCGAGTAATTGTTGTAACACTTCTGCTTGATATGGTCCTTCTGATTTGCTTCTTTAATCTGTGTTTCAAATTCGTGTCTTAGTAAATAATATATCTGTGTGGCAGAACCACGCTGTTACGTCTACAGCACGAATGGGCCGGCTCGACTGGTTTGATACCGCTGTTTCACAGAAAACCGACGTAAAGTGGTAGCTCGCTGTCGCGTTGCGTTCGGTGAGTGAGATTTCCGGTGGCTCAATTCCCCCCTCTTTCCAAATCCCTTTTCCCTCCCCTTCCATTCCCTCCTTTTAGGTTGGCTACGCACCCATATCTATCTGTCTACGGACACTAATATGCGTCCTTGTTAATTTTCATACAACATGTAAACAATATTGAAGACAACATCTCGACAGTCGATTATCGAGATATCTCGTGGCGCGCATGCTAGGCGGGCTGGTCCATCGTAGTAACTTTGCCGTGCCCCGATAAAAATAGAAGAAAGAAACAAGATTAAGGGAACTATGGACAGATTTCCCGTTCATTGCCCGTTACATCTTATATCAAACATAATACACGACAACTTAGCTCACAATTTGAAACTCCGATTTAAAGCAACCGAGTCAAAGAATACTCAACGTAAAATTTAAAGCACTGACACATTTTGTAAGGATATGTGGGAAATAACAAAGTACGACACAATTTCACCACAAAGCGATAGTACAATACAAAGCAAAAGATCTGACATTGCAGACAATGTACAAGATATTGCGCTTGTCAAATCCCCTGTGTGTATTTTGTGAACTAAAATCATTGTAGCTCAGTAACATACAGCTACATATGCATATGCTATGCTGGGGTATATGAGTTCGAAAAACCTCTAATAATGAATGATAATGACCGCCACGGTGGTGTAGTGTAAAGTGTTATTGCGTGCGCGTCAGGACTATCGTCCTGAGGTATTGGGTTCAGTCCCCAGATGGGGCAAAGTAATATTGGATTTTCTACTCAGTATCAGTCTGGAGTCTGGAATCTATGCGATAAGCCCGAGACTATGCCCAGATGAGATCTACTCGTATTCCGAAATACATCAATTCTGGAAAATGTGTCTGGTAGAAATCGTTTTAAGCGATAAGACCGCCTATTGTTCACACTTTGTATTACTTATTCCTTTTTGTGTTTTTTTCTTGGTGTGAAATAAAGAGTTATCTATCTGGGTCGGAAATGAGCTCGTCGAAATGTGGGTGGTCTAATTCGCTTATTCACCTCTGCCTTCTTCTTGGGCACAGGCGTGAGTTTATATAATTATGATTATATGGCTAAGGTTCTTCGGTCCGATAATAAGGATCTTTGAGGTAATTTATAATTCTTAAAAAAAGGGTGGTAGAGCCACGCTGTAGACAGTAACGTCTACAGCGAGAATGGACGGGCTCGACCGATTTGACACCACTATCTCACAGAAAACCCACGTAAATTAGCAGCTTGCTATCGCGTTTCGTTCGGTGAATGAGATTTCCGGTGGCCCATTTCCCCGTCTCCCTTTCTAAGTCCCTTTTCCCTTCCATTCTTTCCTTTTAGGTTGGCAACGCACCTATGATTCTTTTTGTGTATTGGGTGACTGTAAGCGGTGGAGATAACTTACCATCAGGTGATCCATCTGCTCCTTTGCCAGTCTTTGCTATAAAAAAATCACGAATTCTAAATTAATAAGAAATTAACTTTAGCATTTTAAAACTAGGATATTCGATCGCATATATATCTACTGGGTTTAGCTTAGACCATCGAAACGTCTATAAGTTTGTTGGTCTTTACGACGAAGTGCTGCAGTAAACCGAACCCCCGAAGGAAACTAACGTATTTAAGTACTGATGCATCACACACGCTTTGGACTTAGGAACAATCGTTCTTCCCTTTCCTACCTGCTCTTATTTTCTTTCAACCTCCTCGAAACTTAAAGATTTCTAGCACAAAACCAGTGAAGCAATGATTTTGGGAGTACGTGTCATATTTTTCTTTAGTCATTGGCTCTTGAGCATATGCCAATAACATAGCTCTGGTAGATGGGGATAAACAACACCTAGAGCAGAGGATAAACCTGTGGAAAGAGTCGCCTGAAAATAGCGATTTCAAAATACTTGTGGCGATGACCGTGTACGTGATGTGTGGGGCTACAAAATTGGAAGGTATCTGGGTAGGGCACGAGCTTGCCCTGAAAACAGACAATTAAAAGTCTGGCTTCTTTCTTCTAAGTATAAGTTTCTTCTATGTCTAGGTAGGCTATTTATCTGAATACCGTTTTTTATAGCACAGACTGGCAAATGGGCTGATGCGTCACCTGATGGTAAGTGATCTCCACCGCCTAGACACCCAAGACATAAAAAGAATCATGGGGGCGTTGCCAATCTAAAAGGAAGGAAATAGGGATTGGGAAAGGGAGGAGGAAATTGGGCCACCTGAAATCTTACTCACCGAACGAAACGTGAGAGCGAGCTATCATTTTACGTCGGTTTTCTGTAAGACAGTGGTATCAAACCGGTCGAGCCGGCTCTACAGCGGGGCTCTACAAATCAACTTGTTTACAGGAAAAAACAGATTTTGAATGAGAATCTGCGTCCATTTCACGATTATTATAATATCTTTATCTTTAAAGATGCATCATTAAAGAACCAAGTTCCTAGTCACAGCATTTATATTAAACAACAATAAGTTACGACACAGGCCCCGCAAATACGGTGTCTTCCATTTCGCTCAAGTATAAAATAAATGGAATAAAGACCATTAACAAGGTGGAATGTGGCGCAGTAAACGACTCTATAATGAATAAGTAATCGGGTCTAACGAAGCGAATGACGAATTACTGTTGACATGAAATATTGAATGTGAGATGTTTATGTATTTCAGCTTAGTCAAAGTAATCTATATACCGGGTGTTTCAAAAAGTTGGTGCCAATAAAAAACCCACATACAAGAGTACTATTTAAAGCGTAATCATTATCAGCATCATCATCAGCCATAGGAAGTCCACTGCTGAACGTAGGCCTCCCCCAAAGATTTCCAGATCAACCTGTTGGAAAAAAGCGTAATGGTAAAGTTAATCAATTATTAACCATGGGTATTTTAAAATCGCAATGCGACGTTTAAATTGTCGCAATTACTATGGGAACGGCTTTGTGTATGCTAAAATAATTAATTACCCCATAGGTGGTTTGCAAATCTACTGCAGATGACCGAATAAACCAGAAAAAATGTTTTCGTCACAAATTCAAGTTTCCATTACTCAAAACTAATTTACGAAATTTTAAACTTTACTGCTAGATTGCTAACCACCCTCTCTTTAATTGTAGTTATAATTGATACCAAGTTTATGAAACACCCTGTACATGCAATTTAGGTCATTTTTATCACTCGCTATTTACGAGTATAAAAACATTTTCATTTTAAATGGATATAGGACTAATTTATGTCCAGCGATGAATTTATATTTTTCAATTAGTATGTAACCCTAAAATGCGATATCGTAAAACAAATTACACACGAGCAGAGATCGGTTACAGATATGCCACAGAGCTGGAACAAAAATTGTTTCTGCCGGTTAAAACACAGTGTGACCGAAGCGGCGCGGCGTGTTTGAACGAATTTATCACGTTCCACGCATCTATCCAGTAAATTCAGCCGGTGAGTTATTATCATGTAATGCAGGCTAAATGTTCGCGCTTGTTCTTTATAACACTTACTCACGCACGTATGAACGAAAGAATAAGGATATGCAGAACTGAATGTCGGCTGCGAATATTTTTGATTAGCAGCCCTCTTTGGTCTAGTGGCAGCATATATGGAATGTGGACCGGGAAGTCTTGGGTCCGAATCCCAGGTCAGGCGAAACGAATTTTCTAATTTAATTTGCCCAAGACTGGATGTCTCATAGGGGGTTGGCGTCAGGCGGGTGGCCGGTCGTAAAACTATATCAAATCCTTTCTGCAACATGCTTGAAGAAGTGTGTTGCGCCGACCCTACATGAAGGTGGGATAAGGACAGGAAGAAAGGAAGTGGGCCGAGCAAGAAAAAAATCTGACAATCGTAAATGTATTCGAGCTCAATGCGCGTCTATGAAATTTGTATGAAATATTAACCAAATGTCATCAGTGCGCAGCGAGCTCGAATAAATTTAAGGGGCCGCTGTCCATAAACGATTCGCGGGATGGTAAATTTTTTTATTGACATGCGAGGTCAGGCAATGCTAGGGTCACAGCCAAGATACTGTCTATTTGCAAATGATAATTCATGAGATGAGATGGATTTTTATTCCTTCAACATATATTGAGTTATAGATGATATATGTATATCTTGAGTGGTAAAGCCACGCTGTAGACAGCTACGTCTACAGCACGAATCGGTCGGCTCGACCGATTTGATACCACTGTCTCACAAAAAACCTACGTAAAGTGGCAACTCGCTGTCGCGTTTCGTTCGGTGAGTGAGATTTCCGGTGGCCCCCCTCCATTTTCCAATCCCTTTTTCCTTTCATTCCCTCCTTTTAAGTTGGCAACGCACCCATGATCCTTTTTGTGTCTTGGGTTTCTACGGACGGTGGAGATCACTTACCATCAGGTGACCCATCTGCTCGTTTACCAGTCTCTGCTATAAAATATATATTTTCAGACTGCAGGTATGTATAACAGGGTCTCGTAAATGTTATTTTTCTGTTTGATTCTCACCGTGAACATGTGAATGGTATGGGGTATAGATTACTGATTATTTTTTTAAACAAACAAAAAACCTATTCAAAATAACGGTTAAGATTACTATTTTGTAATATTTTTTATAGAGAACTATTTTCCAAGTACATTAATTCTTTTTTATGCAATATTATTGTAAGTATATATGTATGTATGTGTATTAATTTTATTAAAAAACGATACTCGTAGAAAATATGCCTATAATAGACATTATTTAAGCCATTTCCCCCTCTGCAATTAATTAATTCTTTGCTCGCCTACATCATTATTACGTAACTTTATACATGCGATTGCAATAATAAAGTGAATTTATACGGCTTGTACATTTCCATTGACAATTCGTAAACGCAAATAAAAGTTTTTTGGTTGCATATGTGATGAGTTTCACAAATCATAAAACTTCATGAAGCCATAACTAACGGTAACAAATATATTGAACAAAAAACTAGAACTGTGTATTTTAAAAAAAGCGATATAAAGATTCAACATACAACATAAGCTCACGCCTGTATCCCCGAAGGGGTAGGCAGAGGCGTACTAGCGAACTAGAACACCCACATTTCGCCGAGCTTAGTTCCGTCCCAGATGTGATAGGGGGCGAGCCTATCGCCATATCGGGCACAAATTCCAGACTCCGGGCTGATATGGAAACGAAACTGCCTCCGTGGCGTGGTAGTATTTCGGTACGACTACGGTTCTGAGGTCTCGGGTTCGATCCCCGGGTCGGGCAAAGTGATATTGGATAAAGATTCATAATACCTATTATTACTTATTTGTTGGAATTAAAATTATTCATACTCGATGTGATTTGTCGCCTCTTTAGTCTAGTAGCCGCATATAAGGACTGTGAGTCGAGAGGTCCTATGTTCGATTCACAGGTTGGGTTGATGGTCGTAGAACTTAGCCAAATCCTTTCTGCAACATACTTGAAAAGGTGCGTTGTGACAATCCCGCATTGAAGTGGGATAATGGTTGGTAAAATTTCATGTTAGAAAACCACTTAGAGCTCACAAGCTCGTAGGGTAACTTTCGACACTCAATTCGATTTCGACTACGATTCGATTCCATTTAACAACTTAAAATTCCACCGAAATCAAGTTTTAAAGCACTAATGTCGCGTTAAAAAATACCAAACCACAAGTTCTTAACTCTATTTCGCACTTAGCACTTTTTAACTCGATTTCGGTGAAATTTCAAGTCCTTAAATGAAATCGAATCATAGTAAAAATCGAATCGAGTGTCAAAAGTCAGGGAGCAGGTATTCGAACCTAGGACATTCCAGTTCACAGCCCCTATATATTGCCACTAGACCAAAGTGACATTTGATATTCCCTTTACATTGCAAAATTCTTATAACATTAAAATATAATTTACATACATACATACGTACATAATATCACGCTTGTATCCCGTAGGGGTAGACGGAGACTGGATTTCCACTTCGCCCGATTCTGACATACTACTTTCGCTTCATCTTCTTTCATCAATCTCTTCATGCATTCGCGCCAGTTTAGGGTACATTTTACCTTTTTAGGGTACTTTTTAAATATAATTTAAAACATTAATTACAATGTGCATTGCATCGCTCTCCCGCCGTAACAAAACGACGATAGCATTGTAAAAATATTGATGTAACAACGCGTTATTAACGTTCCAGCGATCACAAAAAGGCTACAACAAAAATAACACAATTAATCCACGGGCAATGTTAGCTATTATTATAAGTTTAAAACGGGGCGGGGATGTTCGCAACACAAAGGAATCTACTGTTCCGAGTGACTGATTTTTGGTTACAAAAGTGAGTACAAGATATGAACGACTAGCTTAAATTTTCACGCGTATCGAAATATGCTTTTTTATAGCATAGCCTGGCAAACGAGCAGTCACTTGATGGTAAGTGATCTCCACTGCCCATAGACACCCAAGACACAAAAAAAATCATGGGTGCGTTGCCAACTTAAAAGAAGGGAAATAGGGATTGGAAAGGCAGGAGAAAATTGGGCCACCGGAAATCTCACCGAACGAAACGCGACAGCTGTCTCTTCACTTCGGTTTTCTGTGAGACAGTGGTATCATACCGGTTTGGTACTTTTTAATTCATTGTCCCAAATAAAAGTCCCAAATAAAAACATTTTTTCATTTAATGTATTTTTAACTTTTTTGTAGGTAAGTACTTTAGAGTAGGCGTGATGAAATATTCTACGGGTATGTAAAGTGTTCCTCAAGACAAATCAATCGAACCCAAACTCCATGTGTTTATCTTGTTTAAGTTGGAAGTTCCTATAGTTCCTATGGAGACGGATAACTATAGGAACTTCCAACTTAAGGAACTTTCCAACTTAACTTAACAACTATAGGATCATCAGACCAACTCAATGGTACCATATCATTGTATTGTCATCAAAGATACATAAGTACACCAAATTTGAAACCAATCGGACATCGGAAAGTGGGTCTAATTTAGCTTGTAAGAATGGTTACAGACAACGGGACAGGTGAAACTAAATAATAGCTTGTAAAAAGCCCACATTCTTTTAAACTAATATTATGAAGATTAATAATCAAATATCGAGTAATCATTTTCTTAACACAGTCTGAACGCCCCAATTAAACATTCTTTCACTACTACAACTTCGCTGCATCTTGCAATTCGTACCACACACTAAGGTCGCGTTACAATGCAACGCAGTTTCGCACGTGAATACATCGGACGCATCGATCAAAATGATTAATACCGTTTCAATGAGCGTTAAGTTCCTTGCGTATTATTCGTATATTACCTTTCATAGTTCCGCCTAACGAACAGCGGTCCTAGCAAGAAAATTTCTGACAATCGAAATGTATTTGAGCTCGATGCGCGTCTATGCTTGTATGAAATATTAACCAAATGTCATCAGTGCGCAGCGAGCTTGATACGAATTCGATTGTCAAAAATATTCTTGCTAGGGTCGCTGTGAGGAAATGCTAAGCAAAAAATAACTTGACCGCCCGACTTCAAAACGTATTCGATCATGACCATTCATATGGGACCACCCTTGAAATAATGTTGAATTTATGTTGGCGGTATCAGAAACTACGAGAGACTTTCGGTCTCACAACACCGAGACTCGAAACAATTATTTTTATGTCGTTTAAACATAATTATATCTCTGTGTGGAAATCGAACCCGTGGCCTCTCGCTTGACAGCCATTTTCACGGCCAGCTTTCCATATATATTTGGTCACGATCAGATTTGAAGTCCATTAAGTTTTTAAACTTATGATTATTTAATCTTGACACTTTTGGACAGGCGTAAGTTTACGTAACCCGAAACTCAATTCCAACAGCACTTATCCACAAATCGCAGTTCGTTTATCCGAACATCTGCACTGCACTGCACTACGTACAATGGCTCGCGTAGATTAATCTAGTTGGATTCAGATTACAGATACGATTGTATTGTGAGGACTGCGACCGTCTGTTTGTTTAGACTTCATTATTTTTACCAGTATCCTGCTGCAAGAGTGTGTTAATATGTCACAACATAAGTTCACGCCTGTATCCCCGAAAGGGCAGAGGTGCACTAGCGAACTAGAACACCCACATTTCGCCGAGCTTCGTTTCGTCCCAGATGTGATGTCCCAGGGGGCAAGCCTATCGCCATATCGGGCACAAATTCCAGACTCCGGGCTGATATGGAAAAATCTAATATCACTTTGCCCGACCCGGGGATCGAACCCGAGACCTCAGAACCGTAGTTGTACCGAAATACCACCACGCCACGGAGGCAGTCAGTATGTTAATATGTCATGCGGGATTTTCCGGAAACTTATTTTACTTTTTACTTTTACTAAATATTTCAACAGTCTCCGTGGCGCAGCGGGCGAGTAGCCGGCTGTGAAACGTGAGGTCGCGGGTTCGATTCCCGCACCGAGACAAATGTTTGTATGGCCCACAGATACTTGTTTTGGGTTTGGGTGTTGTGAGACCGAATGTCTCGTAGTTTCTGATACCCAGGACACAGTACTCGATCTTAGTGTGGGGTCAGGACTATGTGACTGTTGGGTGTATTTATTATTGTATTCGCTCATTATCTGAGACAGATTATAATTGAACTAGCAGCAGCGTCGATTTCGACTGCGGGAACCACAATGTTTAAAGCTAAAAAAACAAAGCAAAAAATACACCTTTGTCATGCATATCGTTCTCTCCTTAAATCATTACGTCTTTTTGTGCGGGCAAGACCACACGCTCCTTGTGCAACATTATTTATTTTCTCTTCGTTAAGTGTTCACTCGAAACAATCAGTAATCGGTTATAATATATGCATACATGTCTGTGATGTATATTGTATAAATAGTATTTTTTTTTTATAATAATAATTAATGTGATTCTCTATATAATACTCAAGGTTTGTTGTAATAAAGATTTCATTGAAATCTTTTGGCGGATTAAAAGGTATGTTTTTGAACAAATTCTAATACTCCTCAAGAATGGTACCGTATATTAAAAAGTAAGTAAAAAACCATTCATATAAATTTTGCAAATAAATAGACTAAATTCGTGCCCGATGTTGCGACGGGCTCGCCCCCTGTCACATCTGGGACGGAGCTGGGCTCGGCGGAGTGTGGGTGCGCTGGTTGGCTGGTGCGCCTCTGCCTGCCCCTTTGGGGATTATGTTATGTTATAAACTAAAGAAGTAAATATTATAATCAAAACTTTTATGTAAAATGCACATTTTATTTAATGCATGTTTGCTTCTATGTATCAAAAACAAATACAGTCTAAAAATTGTGTTTGCTTTGTCTAAGAAACAATAAACCCAAAGATTATCTTTTAAATTTTGACGAAAGTTTACATCTATAACAAAGAATAAGTCATAAAATGTACTCATTGCCTACCCATGGGCGCATAACTGTATACCGTAACATTCTTAATAGTTACAAAAACAAACCCTCGAGTCTCGAGTACCTACTCGGCACATTCCCCAGCGACAACATTACGTCACTGGTCACAAGTGGCGGAAGTTTCTATTTTTTTTCGAAACTTGAACGTTGATAATGAATAACCTCTTGAAAAACAAATTGGTTTGTTTACTCCAAATAAAATCAAATTACATTTCAATACCAACAAAATTATACATTGAAAAATGAGAAGATTTAATATAAAATTGGTGAAGAAACTACCTATGGAAACTGTACAGAAATCTCAACATTTTGGCTATAGCCACTACATATATAAATAGTAATTAATGAATATCCACATAACTAATGCTATAACTGGCTCGATTGCGTGGTTGCATTGCATGCATGGTCCGACCACTGTCATCCTGAGATCCCGGGTTTGAACAGGTCGGGCAAACTGTGATTGGTTTTTTCTCCTCCTCGGTATGAACTCTACTCGACGTCTGGAAATTGAGCTAAACATATATGTATATGGACGTGAGTCCAGATGAGATGAGATGTGAATCCTGTCACATTATGGATCAGACAGATGATGTAATACTTAAAAATAAATCTACTAAAAGGCGGTCTACACATAATGAACTAATTGTACAATTGCAGCCTGGGGTCTACAACCCCACAGTCGCACCATTCAATGGTAAAAACAGTATCATAGATACTTGAATATTCTTACAAATACAATTTCACAGATACTGTATCAACAAAATAGGGTTGACGAATATTAACTTATATGGAACAATATTGTTACCATTATCATAATACATAATAATATAATCAAGCACTATCACTAGCGGATAGACGGCGATTTTCATTACAACATGATATTATACAATTAATATGCTCTAAATTGGGTAAATGAAATTTCATAAATATTATACACAAATCTGTGACTATATGTGTGCGATGTAACATAAACAATAGCAATAATAATGTTACTATTTCTCAGATACCTATCTATTAGAGAATATATAACTATAATTAGCTCATTGGAATTAATGGTTCAATGGCATAGAAGGCCTTAATTAAAGTAAACTCAATGACGTTGGAATCGCCTAAGTAAAACCTCACTCACTGTTAACACATACATTTATGGGCAAGGCAGGCAAATAGTTACAACAATATATTATTATAACTTAATATCTGACATCACGCGCTATCACCAGCAGATAGACAATCATGTCACTATAAAAATACATATAAAACGTACATATGAGCAAGAGCTATCACCATGCGGTTAGACAATGTTCCAAATAATAACACTGAGTATATCAGTTGTCAGTTCTTAAAGCGCTATCACAAAGTGGATAGACAATTTATTTCATTTTTTATAGATTATAGTTTCAAAACGATTAACTCTAAAAAGAGTATTCTTTATTGCTCAAGAAAGGGGGGAGGAGAAAAGTATATCTAAAAATACGATGTCTTGGAAATTAACCCAATTGCGGAATTCTTCACCTATTGGTTGAAAATTATATGTGCGCATATCTATAAACATAAGACAACAATCACGTCCTGCGCAATTTTGTTATCCTTGTCTAGAACCAACGGGATATAAAGATTATTAATACACGACAGTTTATAAAGAATAGTAGAGAGAAAGATCCTCCACTTCCAACTACCACCAAACACTGGTAGTAAATAATAATCGTAAAATGAATACATGTCAAAGATGGTAAATATGCAGATTTACGCAACTTGAGAATTACACAAAAATAAAACCCAAGTCAAACAGGTATACGCATAATTTGGAAAACCGACTTTACTGTCTCACGGATATTTTTATTATTACCTCTATATAGGAATGATCCCTTATAGAATGCCCTAGTGTCGTTGTCATTGAAGTTGATCAGGAGAACAATAAAATAAATAAATACCCTTATAACCAGTTCACTATGACTAAAGATCTCCATTAACGATAATACCGTATACTGTTACATTGTTACTTTTTTCAATGTACCTATATAATATATGTTATATATGTGAACTGTATAAAAAGCAAATTATAATCTAACCTAACCTTTCCAAACAATAACTTTTGACCACACAAATTTATATAAATTTAAGAATATAAATAAATTAATACAACCAACTGTCAATATTCATACCCCACATTGGGTATAACTTATTGTGGGTGTCAAAAACTGCTATAAACTTTCATTCTTACAACACCCAGATCCGAAACCGGTACCTGTGGGTCACACGGACATTGTCCCGGTGCGGAATAGAACCCGCGACCGCTTGTTTCACAGCTGACACTCGCAGCTGCGCCAAGGAGGCTGTCAAATACTTACATAAAAAGACATACTAAATAGTATGTATTATAAAAAAATATATTAAGAGTACACATATATGAATTTTTTTTTTATAACTATAGAACTACAACCTCAGTACAATTGAAAAAGGTTATAGATTATGATGGAAAATTATACATATCAATTAAGCTTTGGCAAAGTGCAATGATACAGCTTATTTTGATTTGAAACATTTATTCAACTTATGAGTGTCAACTTACATTTTATCTTATCAGAAAAAGCCCTTCTGTTGAACGAATATTCATAATTTATAATTATTGAAAGAAATGTCAACAAAACAGATACATATAACTGTGTATAACAGAATAATACATGTTAATATATAAGTACCTATCATGAGAAATTAATTCAATATTAAACTGGACTTTTGAATATCTAGGTTATATTAAAAAAAAAAAAATTACAACACATATTAAAGGTCAGAAACGTATTCTTAAACTATGTAAAAATTTCATGCAATTATTTGTTGGACTAGCGTTATCAATTGGACATTGTTGGACTAGCGTTATGTGCGTATAATTTTAGGCTGCAGAATCGTTGTCAATGACAAAAAAAAAAAATCAAAAAAAAAAAAAAAAAAAAAAAAAAAAATAATCGGTACAAAACATCTATTGTATTCATTGAACAATATATATATATATACATATATATAAAAATAATAATAGTTAAAAAAAAAAATAAAAAAAAAATACATTATTTTATTAAATACGAATATTTTCTACTGCAAGGATTCTACGGATTCCACTAATTTGATAACTTTGATGGATATTTATAATTTAATTACAAAAGATAAAATCGAAATAGAAACTTGTATTATGTAATCAAGACAATTTTTACTGACAAACGTAAATTGAATTTATTGAGCCGGTTATAATAAACCTAAAAACGTTACAACTAAATATTACACTGTGTACACTGACAAGACGCGCTATCACACGTGGATAGACCAAATTGTCACTACTAAAAAAGGTAAATACTAAAAACCATAATATGCATCCGCTTATATAAGCCTATAGTCTCTTATATAAAATAATAATAGAATTTTCGGCACCTCCAGTTTACTACAACACAGACAGTATTGCCGTGAGTCAAGCATGCATTACACTTGAGACACTATTTAAATTGACAGAAAACGGCACCTTATACCTGTCATTCAATGCCGAAAAGAAAATATATGGAGTACTGTCACTCAATAACTGCTGTTTTCAAATAATGGTTTCAGCATAGACACTTATCAAAATAAGAAAATGCAGGAAAATACCTATGCCATATACAATTATTTTGTTACAATGCTGATAAAGGGATTATATTACACTAATAGTGTTGAAATGAGGAATAATTAGAAGATACAACGAAGCAAATCTAATGCGAAGCTTTTGGCTAGAACAACTCACTTGGTACCTGAGCTCTGCTCGTGGATATGTAACACTGCTTCTATTCTGGCTTAGCCTCTATGCTTGGAACAGTTACTCCGTTTCCCAAAAAGTATAGCAGATGCTAGATCTTCCACACACAGTCAAGACTGACTTCATCAAGGAAATGAAATTCAAAATAACATGAACCGAAGAACTAAAATGTCCACAATTTATACCTTATTCTTCAGTCGGACACAAAAATGCTAAGTCATAACAGAGACCTCGTTTTAACTGATTGGCCCAGAAGAGATCACTTAAAACAGTCGTATCAAGAAACTTCGGGAATACAGTGCACTGTAACTGTACAAATATCACTAATTGAAAATATGTTACAATTTATTAGCGATATTATAAATAGTATTAACTACAAATAATACCACAAATCTTAGAAGAGGTCCAATCACCATAACTATAATATAAAAACCTAACCCAATAAAATGACTATTTCCGACAAAACATGTTATAATATGACCAGTGATACCAGTCATTTTCATGGTCAAATTATAACATATGTAATATATATATAATAACATATATATAATAATATCTCATTATTATGTGATATCCTGGATTTTCAGGCAACATACACATAAAATTAATAATAATAAAATAATAATTAATTCATTGAATATATGTATCTTATACTTTATAGTTCCATGCAAACTCGGCATTGGAACTAAGTCACCCTGTATCTCAGATGCCATTAGCAAAATTACTTGGTAGCAAATTTTACAATACCTACTTAAAATAACAAATACTTAATCACAAGTTCGGGTTATACAGAAACTCAGTATTTATTATTTATTTTTTTCTGCACAAGGAGTGTTTATTCACAACCTAACTTTAAACATCACATAGTTAAATTATAATCTGTCTCAGATAATGAGCGAATACAATTATAAGATTAAACGAACTTACCTGAAGTGAAGTTCTATCTTAATTGTATGAAGCTCATTATCTGAGACAGCAGTCCCAAAAAACCCTCCCTATACTTAATAAGTATAACCCCAGATATGTTGTTCATAAACTGCGAATTCGAACGTAATGATTTAAGGAGAGAACGATATGCATGACAAAGGTGTATTTTTTGCTTTGTTTTTTTAGCTTTAAACATTGTGGTTCCCGCAGTCGAAATCGACGCTGCTGCTAGTTAAATTATAATCTGTCTCAGATAATGAGCTTCATACAATTAAGATAGAACTTCACTTCAGGTAAGTTCGTTTAATCTTATAATTTTATTTCGCCTCGGGAATTAAGCGGGAAATATCGCCATGATCACTTTTATTACATTTTAATTACGTGTTGTTATTTATCTACATATATAAACTTATACAGAGTCGCGCCAACATAACGACATTAAATTTGATAATGGGTAATATAGGTATTTTAAAACTTCAATACTGACAAAATATTTTTAGAACAAAATAATTAGCAAAAGTTTGGTTACTAGATTTAACACCGTTTATACTATGTAAAACCGATACAATGTGCAAAAATCTCATGGAGGTAAACTTCAGTAGGTACGCGGCGCGTGAACCTCGCATCCAAGACATGCCAGACAAGCCCGTTCATGTTTGTTTTCGACAAGTCTTTGACCGCTTGTTTGTTTGTTGTGTGGGCTCCATTTTCCGCAATCAGTCCATTTCGATGATGGACCATTGTGCGTGACGTGATGCCAGCTAAAAGTTTAGCCAGCCTAGCTCCGACCAGAAGCGCAGGATATCCTGGAGTTTCCGCAGGCTTCTCGGAGCGACCTCGGTGACCGCTTGTATCAGCTGTTTTAGGTGATCCCGAACGTACATCATGTGCAAAAATTTACAAAACTAAAAAATAATCCTGTGGCTAAACTATTTCACCTATTCGACTAATTTTTGGTAGAAAGTCTTGCAGCGTTGTAAGGTATATCTGGTATGATTTAATGTCGTTATACTGATTTCTTAAGTTTATGTGAATGTTATACATACATTGAAATAAAACTATTTTATCTGTTTATTTGGTCCGACCCGTAATCACGAAGACTGCAAATGTCGGGCATGAAAATTAAAACAAATCGTGATAGAATCCGTAAAAATAGTTTTATTTCAATTAATGTCGTTATAAGCTCAAGGCTCGGCGAAATATGGGTGTACTAGTTCGCTAGTGCGCCTCTGCCTACCCCTTCGGGAATACAGGCGTGAGCTTATGTTAATGTCGTTATGTCGGTATAATTATACACTCCATCCCCTCCAAAGTATGTCGCCAAAAACGCGGAAATACACGCTCAAATAAACACATATTCTAAATCAAACATCGTCAATGTAAATGTTTACGCGCAGATTTTAAACATCAAAGTAACAGCACTTTTCATCGAATCGCCAACATTTCCAATCAATATTTCCCACAACTTTATCAAAGCAAATATTTGTGAGAGCGATGCAGGTCGCAAACAACCATGATCGAACGATGTACAGCACTCCATTTGCTAAACTAGATATTTATTATGTTGGGTTTTCTAAATATTAGTAATACTATATTTTGATATTTTTGGAACCGCGGACGTATAAAAAACGGCACACAAATGCGCCTGTACAAAAGTGCCCTTTTTTTATGGGGAAAATCCTCTTGGATCCCAGCTAATAAGCGCAGGGTATGTCGGATTCGTACCGGCGAAAAACCCCATGATTTACGCCATCTGCATTTAGAAAGGGTTCCGGGACCTCCAAACGGAACACGCCGAAACCTTTCTCAATGCTATGCTTTACAGCACGTCTCGGCAAGGCATGGATGAACCTCCCAAACTAATAATGACCTCCCCCTCAGGCTGAGGAACCAGGGCGATCTCTGGTATTGATAGATACATAGATAGATAGATAGTAACTCTTTATTATCGACACACACAGAAAACAGGTAACACTAAACAACACAAAAAAAAAGTGTCACAAGTGGCGGCCTTATTGCTAAAAGCAATCTCTTCCAGGCAACCATTGGATGGAGAGGAATTAAATAGAAGAGTATTGCTTCGGTGTCTACGCCTCCGAGCGGGATCATTTCTCTGCCGGTACAAAAGTGCCCTACCCACACATTTACACGCTCAGTCGCCGCCATTACGTGTCGATAGATCAAATGGGCTGAACCCTGCTTTACTTTCAATGTTCCTAGCGCTCCGTCCATCTTTTTTTACGTCCGTATTTATAACATTCCAGTTTTATTAAGTCATGATATTGGTGGGACATCCCAATTTTTAAGCTCAAAATAGAAAGAAATCCCACACGGGACAGGATTACTCCTGCTTTTTGGGGATAGACGGTTATTCCACGGTGGATGAATGAGTGTGATCGGATCCATCGAACCTTTCTATCTACCTGCCCCTATCCCACCTTAATGTAGGGTTAGCGCAGCACACTTTTTCAAGAATGTTGCAGAAAGGATTTAGCAAAATTTTTGCAACTGACTGCCAGTCTGACGTCAAACCTCTCTGGGGGCTTCAATCTCAGGCAAATTAAATTACAAAATCCGGACCTGGGAATACAACTGGCGTCCTCCCGGTCCACAACCCATATATGCTGCCACTAGATCAAGGAGGCGATCAGGCAATATACGAGCCATAGAATAAGTAGCAAAAAAAACGGCTGAGTATTTTATCTCTTTATTATGTCTCGCTTCCGACGAAATAATCTAGCTTTTTTACCCAAAAGCTTTAATACCCTGGTTTTTTAAATATCTTATAATAACACTAATGCATAAGGTATAATTATTAATAATTACTGCAGTCGCTACCCATTTTTAATTCAGCTTTAAATTTCATTAAACTTGAATTACTCAAAAGACTTCGTTCTCCAAGTCTACACATAAGGCAATATCTAAACAGTTGTACAATTCATGCATGACATCTGTATAATTCAGAATGCATATTTGACTGCTTTTGAGAGCAAGACTTGTGTATGCCCAAACGTAAGCTCGGACTATAAGGAAATTAGGTATAAATTAGTTACTATTCATAATAACTGTCACGCTTACCGTTTAAAATAACTTTTAACTGTCTTACGGCCGGTTTCAATAAATAAGTTGTTCCTCAGTTCGAATGTGCAGATAGATTACAAAAATTAGGCAATAAGAACACAGTTTGAACATGACTCAGTAAAATGACTTGATTTGATTGGTTCATAATCGCGATCTATCTGCACTCTAAACTGAGATCGTTTATTGAAACCGGCCTGAAATCAATACTAATATTTATATTATTTATTACTCAATCATGGTAGAACGACTGAACGGATCCAGATTCTATGTGGCACGAATACAAGATATAGGTACCTTTTTTTTTTTTGTTTACGCGGGGAAAACGATTTATCGCTACCAACCCACTCCGGGGGAAAGTGGGATGGTTATGTTGGGCTCGCCGGTCTTACGACCCAGCATTTAACCACCTGGGAAAGATGATTGACATCCAGGCGATCGCTGGGCCGAGTCCCTAACACTATTTACACCCTATACCGGAAATACCAACCAAAACCCCGCGATGGCCCCCATCGGCGCATTAAGGACGGCTTCGGGTTTCCCAAGACGAGAAGCGCCTCGGCTTCAGCCGGAGCCGCACTTGCGCGGTGCCGCATTGCGGCCTACCTCTGTTTATAGGAAGGGCTCTGACGCCCCCTACACCAAAAGACGCCATCGGCGTCAATGCCAGCGACGAAGCCAACACGTCCTACTGTCCATCTTATGGTCGTCTTGTGCAGGCGCTGAAACAGACCCCCGCTGCGCGCCCACGACCTCTGATAGACAGATAGCCCCAATTAGTCGCCTTTTACGACAGGCAGGGGATACCGTGGCGGAATTCTTTAAACGCCCCCATTCCACAGGGCGGGAGACGCCGGTTAGTCGTTACTCCGGCGTCTCCTCCGCCTCCTTTGACGGCGGAAGGGGTCGGATAGCTCCCGATCCCTCTCGGCACTCTCCTTCTGCGAGATGACCACCTCGCAAAAGGCGGCCACCGCACGCCAGGACCTCGCGCTGTCGACCATGGCTGATACCACAGCCGGCAGCGAGAGGTCTCCTCCGATGACTGCTACGAGAGCGCTGCGCTCTTCATCCCAGGCTGGACATACCTCCAACGTATGTTGGGCCGTATCTTGCGGGCAGTTGTCACAATGGTGACACACGGCCGACCGCTCCTTGCGGACTACTCGACACAGGTACTCACCAAAGCAACCGTGGTCCGTGAGCACCTGTGTTAATCGAAACGTCGCTGCACCGTGGCGCCTGTCTAACCATTTTTGGAATACAGGACGCACCGCCGCAACAACCCTCTGACCCGCTGAAGGATTCTCCAGCCTGAGACACCACTCCTCCACGGCGGCTCTGCGGAAGGAGCCACGTATGGCATCAACTTCTCTGAGAGCCGGTCTCTCCCCACGATTGGCCGCCGCCTCCCGCCAGTGAAATGTGGCGGACAGGGCTTTTGCGTCCAATTCCCAGGGAAGAGAACCAGCTAAAACACAGGCCGCCTCGTGCGATACCGTACGGTAGCCCCTAATCACGCGCTGCGCCACTACACGCTGCGGCCTACGCAGGAGAGCGGCGCATCGCCCGCTCAGGGACTCTGCCCAAACGGGGCAGCCGTATAGGGCCATGGATCGCACGACTCCAAGGTAAAGTTTACGGCAAGAGATGCCAGGACCTTCCAGATTCGGTAGTAGGTATCCAAGTGCTCCCGCTGCCCGGGACACTCTTGGAACCAGTGACTCAAAATGGGCGCGGAAATTCCATCGGCCATCAAGCAATAAGCCAAGATATTTCATTTTACGGCCGATAGGAATCCGCACCCCCTCCACAACTATGTGAGCGTCGGTGGCCGGTCCTCTTCGAGGCCCATGAAAACATATGGCCTCAGTTTTGTGCACAGCCACCGACAAACCCAGCCGCCGAATGCGGTCAACCATATAGGTGGTGCTGGCTACGGCTAGCGTAGCTGCCTCCTGGAAGGTCCTGCCCGACGCTGTAATCAACGTATCGTCGGCGTAGCATGTTACGCCGACGTCCCGGAAGTTGGTACCACGAAGTACCCAGTCGTAGCCAATGTTCCACAGGAGAGGGCCAAGGACGGAACCCTGTGGAACACCGCAAACCATTTGCCTGCGTTGCCACCCGTCGCCGCCTGGATATACTACCTGTCTGTCAGACAGGTATGAGTGCACCAGACGCCGAAGATACAGTGGGACCACGTGGTACCTCAGTGCTTCCTCGATGCAGGCCCAAGGAAGACTATTGAACGCATTAGCGATGTCTAAGGACACCGCCAACACAACCCTGCCCTGAGCTACTGCATTTTCCGCGTGCACCTTCACCCGCAAAATCGCGTGTATAGTTGATCGGCCTCTCCGAAAGCCATATTGGCTATCAGAGAGGTTTGGACCAGCCCTCTCGAGATGCTCGACGAGGCGTGCATGAATAATACGCTCGAAGATTTTACAGACCTTATCGAGCAACACGATGGGCCGGTAGGCCGACGGCGATTCTGCGGGTCGGCCCTCCTTCTTGAGCAGGACAAGCTTTCCGGTTTTCCAACGTGATGGAAAGACGCCCCGCTCAAGGCACGCGGAAAAGAGGCCGCGGAGCCTCGGACCCAAGTATTTGACGGCTGTTACCCAGACACGTCCGGGAACGCCATCAAGTCCCGGGGCCGTGTTTTTACCCCGCAGCCGAAGCACTGTCAACCTGAGCTCTGCAGTTGAAACCTCCGGAATTTCTCTTGCCATACTATCTGGCGATAGCTCCAATCGCTGTGGAGCCATCGGTGGAGGAGTGGTCTCTGCAGTAGCCGGGAATAAGGTCGCGACTACATTACTCAGCAGTTCTGGTTGGAGACTCTCTGTCAATGGGGGCGCCGCCGGGCGAAGTTTGTTCATCGCCAATCGGTAAGGTCGCCCCCATGGGTCATTATTAAGAGTCTCCAAGAACTCTTTCCTAGCCGCGACCTTTGCTCTCCTTATAGCTACTTGCAGCGCTCTCTTTGCAGTCCTATAAAGGCCATAGAGTAGCTGCTCCTGGTCCAAGTGGTCAAGCGACCTAAGCCGACGACGACGGTGCCTAGCGTACCGGCGCCGAGCAGCAACACAGGAACCACGCAACTGTGCTAGCATCTCTGACCACCAGTACACCCGGCGCCGCTCTGGAAGGCGCTGAACCCGCGGCATCGCAGCGTCACAGACGTCTGACATGGCTACCCGGAACCACTCGACCTCCTGTTCAATTTGAATGGGTCCTTCTGGCACGGGAAGCCATGACATTACCAGAGCAGCTTCCTCTAGGGCCTCTTTATCTAAACGCTTTATAGCCCACCGCGGGCCATTCTGATGCAGGGAGTTCAGTCCACCGTGAGGCTGAGAGGTAGCGGACGTGGAGACATCGAATCGAATGTAACGATGATCCGATAACGTCTCCACGTCGGCAAGCACCCTCCAACCTTGGACGCGACGCGCAACAGACGAACTAGCCAATGACAAATCAACAATTGAGCCGCCATTGTGCCGCACGCACGTTTGGACCGAACCCCTGTTAAGAATAACCAGTCCGGCTGAGATTGCCCATTCCTCCAGTACACGACCACGAGCGTTAGTCGCCGGCGAACCCCAGGCCAATGATTTGGCGTTGAAGTCGCCGGCGACAATCGCCGGGTTAGGGTAGCCTTGCTGCACCAGGGTCCCCAGCTGAACAAGAAACGATTCAAACTCAGCAAGGGGTCTGTTGGGAGAGAAATAAACCCCAATAATCCAAAATTCTCCCAACAGAGCCGCCACGCAACCACATCCCTTAGCAATTTTTGCGAAGGGAGGGGAATTAGCAGCACCCCGGGTAATAAGAGCCACCGAACCGTTAACGTCCCCAGCCCAGTTGTCACGGGGAGGGACAAAATACGGTTCGGCGACCACGGCTACTTGTACCGACCACTGCGCCAAGCTCTGGGCAAGTAAGTCCTGAGCGCGGGCGCAGTGGTTGATGTTAGCCTGGAGGAACCTTATGGCCATTATTGGGCGGTGTCCATTTGCTCAGCTTCGGCCCGCGGTGGGCTCTTCGACTGCGGCTTGGCCGATAAGTCAACGGCAGCCGGTCTGTGTGGGCGCGGGCGTCTGGCCTTGCGGGAGACGACGGGACATGTTCTTCCACCAATACGGTGCCCGGCAGGCTTTCCCGCCGCAACACATAGTACACAATTCGGCTCAGCGGAGCACATGCGGGCTTTATGACCAGTCTGCCCGCAACGGTAGCAAAGGTCGCTGCGGTCCACATCGCAGGTGCAGCGACCACGTACATGTCCGGCCTCAAGACAGCGGAAACACCGTAGAGGACGCTGCTCAAGGACGGTCACTTTAGCGGCAACCCAACCTATAAGGACACGGCCCGCCGCCTTTATCCTCTGGACCGCTTTAATGGGCAACTTGGCCCATACAGTGCCCAGTCCCGAGCGGTCAGAACGAATCTCACCGACTTTTATAGAATCTACTCCGCAACAGCCAGCGTTCGCAAGAGCGTCTGCAACAATTTTCGGGGTAGCCATGTCGTCCAGCCCCGACAACCTTAATTCTGCCATTTTGACCGGTCGTAAAACGTGTACGCCTGTACATTCTCGGAAGAGCACCTTCAACTTTTCCGCAAGGAGGTCAGCCTTCTCCTCACTGTTCTCACCAGGCACCTCATATAATCGGGCGCCAGTTACCGTCTTTTTAAAATTGAGACGCTCAATACCTAGACTGACAAGGTCTATCTCTTTGGCTCTCAGCATCACCTCCGCATACGTAAGACCACGCTCTATTGCTTCTGGCGTCAAGGTGACGGTGAAAGCCGCAAAGCGTGGCACACGCAGTTTAGGCTCTGATTTGCGCGGTTGTTGAGCACTTGCAGTTGCTTGAGGATTGTCTTTCTTTTTCTTTTTTCCTACCACAACAGTCCACGGTAGTTCTGAGGACGTGGAGGCTATTAGGCCAGGATCTTGGGGAAGCTGTCCCTCAGTTGCAGCTTCATTCTTCCTCTGCTTTGGTAGCGGCGGATATTCGCTCGAGCCTCCTGCGACTACTAACGGTGGTGCGCTCGAGGGACCGGCTGTCACAACCGTGACAGTGGGGGCGGAAGCAGACTGACCATTACTTTTGCCCTTTCCCTTTCCCTTACCCTTGCCTTTTCCTCCTGCCGGATTTGAAGGTCCAGCGTCAGTACGTGGAGCCAGAGGCATTGGTTTAGAGTGGACAGGGGGCGACTGTGTCACAGGTCCCTGTTTAGCCTTTGCCTCGTGGGCCAAAGGCGGCCTAAAAGGTGCCTCTGGTGGCAGACGCATTAGTATTGCCTCGAACATTGCTGAACAGCGGTTTTCCAACTGCTCAAGACGGCGGGCCATCGAGGACAATTCTTCTGTCAGGCGGATTTTTTCTTCAGCCTGGCGAGCAATTTCTGCCGCACGGCGAGAGCTTTCTTCTTCGTGGCGGGCACTTACTGCCTTCCAGTGTGCTACCTCTGCCACCAAATGGGCTTCCACATCTGAAGCCATATGCTCACTATCTTCAAGGGCCTCCCCCATTGACTCCACTGGCGGAGGCGGCGGTGGCGGTGACTTCAAAAAAGCGCGTGCACCCACTGCCGAACCCTTAGGGACTCGGCGACCTCTACCTCTTGTGGCACTGCTTGATTTCGCCGCTGGACCAGCCAGACCATCAGTGTCGCTTGACAATGGTGAACGAGAACGAGATCGAGATCGATTGACTGTACCCGTTTGTTTTTGCCACAGCCGATTGCTTCGCCGCAAATTTGTGTGGCTGTGCCCGGGCTCTGAGATAAACACATTATCAGCAGCCCCATTCTCTGAGGATTTATTATCCATCTTTACTCCTACTACTTCCTCGTCTCTGGGCTTGCGCCCGTCGACCACCGGCTGTACGAAGCTAAGCTCCGAAACAGACACATCACCATCTATTTTATTGTTTTGTTTGTGATTTAATTCCATTGTATTCCCACGAGTATGGGGGAAAGACGGTCCACTCAGGCAGAGCCCCCTGTACCTGAGTAAGCCTAGAAGTAACCCGCTAGGAGGGTCGGTCGGTACTCCAGCGGGGGTCGCACTCGTGACCGAACTACCCATCGGCCATGCATCCCC
Organism: Clanis bilineata; assembly: GCA_036417725.1. Taxonomy (NCBI): domain Eukaryota; kingdom Metazoa; phylum Arthropoda; class Insecta; order Lepidoptera; family Sphingidae; genus Clanis; species Clanis bilineata. Next base: position 13,338,791 of record CM071154.1, on the reverse strand, counting down.
TCACGGTGCGCCGCCGCTTGGGATTTGGGGTAAATTTTTATAGAGGTTTTCTCCCTCGCAGTCCGGGCGGTGAAGCCAAGACCCTCAGTCTCAACAGGCTTGCGAAACATGACCACAAAGCCTTATTGAGTTTCCGATATCGACAGTAACTAGGGCGAATAATTTCTACCCTAGACTTGCTCCGCAGCAGGGTTAGTGCACACGGAGCCCGTCAGTGTTCCTCCACTGTGCCCTCTGCTAATCAGAGGGACACGCAGAAGAGACCTCTTTGCTGGTTTTGGTCCACGCCGTTTCCGGTAACCCCCCGTAATCGAGGGGCCATTTCCCCTATCCGCCACCCAGGGAGACGCGCCCGATGGGAGACCAGCAACTCCACACGGGAAGATATAGGTACCTACCTATCTCTTGTATTCGTGCCACATAGAATAGATACCTGTCTAGATAATGTCTAAATGTCTGGAATAATAAGTACATAGGCATCTTTATCTTTCTTCCTGCCTCGCGTTATCCCGGCCTTCTGCCAGGGTCCGCCATCTTACTTAAACGCTTCCACTTCGCTCGGTCTTAAGCATTCTTCTCAGTGAGACCATTGGATCTCATATCCTCCTCCTGAACGTCCAACCAGCGCTTATTGGGCCGTCCACGGAAACGTATCCCTGGTACGATCTGGCCCAGACACATGCGACCTACATACTCCTGTGGTTTCCTCAAAACGTGACCATACCATCTCAAGCGACATCATAACATCCTAGCATAAGCCGCCATAACGCCTGTATCCCCGAAGGTGTAGGCAGAGGCGCACTAGCCAACTAGTACACCCACATTTAGCTGAGCTTAGTTTCGTCCCAGATGTGATAGGGGCGAGCCTATCGCATTATCGGGCAGAAATTTCAGACTCCGGGCTGATATGAAAAAATCCAATATCACTTTGCCCGACCCGGGGATCGAACCCGAAACATCAGGACAGTAGTTGTACCGAAATACTACCACGCCATCGGGGCAGTCAAGCGACATTCCTGCAGTTTATCTGCCACGTTACGGACACCAATACTACCGCGGATATGCACGTTACGTATATGATCCAGTTGTATAAAATTCCACATCCATCGCAGCATCTTCATTTCCGCGACGTGGATTTGCCTATTATGTCGCTTAAAGGCAGGCCACGACTGACACGCATACAGAAGTACACGCCGACCAAAACCTCCTGAGGTCTTTGGTTCGATCCTATATAAGGCTAGAATATATAAGCTCACGCCTTTATCACCGAAAGGGTAGGCAGAGATGCACTAGCGAACTAGACCACCCACATTTCGCCGAACTTAGTTCCGTCCCAGATTTGATCGCGAGCCTATCGCCATATCGGACACAAATTCCAGACTCCGAGCTGATATGGAAAAAAAACAATATCACTCTGCCCGATCCGGGAATCGATCCCGAGAACTCAGGATGGTAGTCGTACCGAAATACAACCACGCCACTGAGCAGTTACATTGTCCGAATGGTATGTATTAAATTATCTAAAAACAAAATAAAAGCCACACTATTTTAAAACATGTTATTTGAGCTTGACACGACGCCTCGTTTTACGCAATAAATTTAACTCAAACGTGTCCTAAAGTATACAAAAGCTTTTCACAATAGATGTAATAAAATATAAATATTAAACGCCTCTCTACACACGTTTGAAAGCACTATAAAATATTAAAATGCGTCTTCAATATAAAATCTTTTAGCTCTTACTTATGAAATTATGGTAATGAAGGTATAGATTGTTTTTATGCTTTATACATTAAAATTTCAGCTTTATTTTTATCGCCATAAGATGTCTTTTGGATGTAAGTAGACATACAAAGGGTCATGGTGTGATGATTCTATTCATAAAGAGATTATTATGAAAAAAATCTCCCATAGCATCTCATTGTCGGTTATTTGATATTAAAGCGTCATATTAGGGGCAAAATTTAATAAAAATACGCATTATATTAAGGACTTTATACCATAGTTTGATTTAATATTTAATGATGATATTATATATTATAGAACGGTGTGGTCTGAAGGAGGAAATAATAACCAGGATTGAGAAAGGAATGTTGCGGTGGATTAGACATGTAGAAAGGATGAATGAAAGGAGGTTGACTAAGCAAATATATACGAAGAAAAGAAGAAAGAAGAAGAAAGCTCTTTCAACATAAAAATACCAGCAATTTTGATGTATACAATTTACTAAACTCTTATCTCGACTATAGTCATACAAATCCTAAAAACATAGCTTATAAAGCCGCGTCTCCTGCACTTAAACATTACACAAAACACCTACACAAAACCTGAATTCGCTACACATTTTTATCTGTGGTCCATTGTTCCATGAGTAGGAGATAGCAAAAATCATTACAATCATCTGTGAGCTCATACTGCGTAGATCGGAACATAAACGGTTAACTTTTAAATTTTGTATAAGTTTACAATGAAGGTAGATTTTGTAACATTAACATTCTTGGACAAATGACATCTCAGTCCAACCCGTGACCACGAAGACTGCATAGCCTTCGAAACGTGGGGAATAAAAATTAAAACCAAATCGTGATAGAATCCGTAACAAAAGATTTATTTCAACAAAAATCATTATTTTGCGTATGTGTTTTTATGTTTTGTTTCGACAAAAATAGGTGCAGGAGGCGCACCTTAATTTTGGCATTTCACGAAGACGTCCGAACGTTATTTTATAATAAAAGAGGTCTATCTGCTCTGTGACCCACAAACTATCTCTATCCAAAATTACTTGAAACAAAAACAAAACAAAAAACACACTTTACAATATTAGTTAAAATAAAAAGTAATAATTCAAAAACTCATAAAACAAAGTGTTCAAACGGAGACAATGAGAGCACCGCTTAAGGACCCACTTGGACCCACTCGAAACAATACGATCACTCATCCAGACCAAACAATGGAACTCGTTTTGCATGCACAGGCTCGTAAAAAATACTTTAAAATTCAAGACAATGCACCTGAGTGCAAAACTTATAGTTGAGACTGTTACGTGTGTTTACAAGCGACATCTTATGAACAGTTTTGGAAGGTGCGGTGAGGTTAACAGCGATTTTAAGTATTTTAGCTAAATGAACAAACCAATGGTTTCACAATGTTATGATATCAATTTGAAAGTAATATAACATGAGCTCACGCTTGTATCCCCGAAGGGATAGACAGAGGCGACTAACTAACTTGAACACCCAGATTTCGCCGAGCTTTGTTCCATCCCGATGTGATAGTGGGGATCCTACCCGAGAACTTAGGACGGTAGTCGTACCAAAATATAACTACGCCACCGAGGCAATCGAGGCAGTTTAAACGTGGTTTAAAAAAAAAAGAATATTAAAATCCTACTGATGTACAGCATCATTGGACTAACACTATTGAAATAGGACATGTCACTAAGGGCGACTTGCAGAGATTTCACTATAATCGCCATTTTATTAGTCCCCGACTTTGTCCTAAACTTGATTAAAATCAAATGTCATATTAGTTGTCCCGAATTCACTCGCAGCTCCGCACTAAACCACGATGAATCTTGTAATAAACCCCATTTTGGAATCATTTCAGTTTAACGTCTTGCACGTCGTCGATTTACCCCTTATCTGGATTAAAATAAACGACAAAGTTAAATCATCGGGGCCGCCGGTTTAAATGGCTAATCGCGATTATTGAATGTCAAACAACATAACATTTTCATATTATTTCTTGTTGTTTTATGAAAATAATAATAATAATAACACTCAACAGTCACAAACATAGTCCTGACCCCACACTTGTGTCGTGGGTATCAGGAACTACGAGATACTTTCGGTCTCACAACACCCAGACTCGAAACAAATATCTGTAGGTCATACAAACATTTGTCTCGGTGCGGGGATCGAACCCGCGGCCTCTCGCTTATCGGATAGCCTTATCGGCTGTGTGGTCGTCTATCACATCTGGAACGGAACTAAGCTCGGCGAAATGTGGGTGTTCTAGTTCACTAGTGCGCCTCTGCTTACCCCTTCGGGGATACAGGCGTGAGCTTATATTATGTTTTATACCATGTCCTATGCCTACCATGTCATGTGCCTACTCCGCGATGTTCTCCTATTTTTAGGAGATAGGGGGTTACCACCACCTCTTATAGCAGTCTTATTATAATCTTACTTGTACCGATTCCCATACAAAACAAACGAAGAACGATTATAATAATACTGCTATAAGAGGTGGTGTTAACCCTGCAGTTGTTTACGAGATGATAAATTCCGCTTGAGCTAACAAAGTGCAAAGTTACTCCTAGTTACTCCTTAATAAATATAAATAACTAGCCTCATAGTATGTGTGTTTGTATTACATGTGAACATTTGGTGACTATTAACTTAAGAGAATCTATTGAAAAATCATATAAAACAAACTAGAATTCGTTTTATGCAAAATTTTTATGATAGATGTTTTGATACGGAACTTTAGATATGAATCTAATGGAACGTAAAGAATGAGTAGAAGTAATGAAATCGCGGATTAATAATCTACACTCGGATTTCTTAAATCGAACCAGAAATGTGTATGTGCAAGACAACTAATGGGACATTTGATTTAAATGACATTTAGGACTGAATCGTGTATTAATAAAACGGCGAATAGAGTAAGATGCAGTGTTGCAAAAGTGTAAAATTAAAACTCGTTAGATTTGGCATCTGAAAATCGGGAGATTTTTATACGGAATGAAACACAAGTAGTTTATGTTAATAATGCGTTAATTTATTTAATTATAATCAGTAAGTTACATATAATCATTTATAGTTTGATATATTGTACATTGATTAATCATTTTCGTCTTCTTACCACCTCTTACTACTTATTTTCGTGAACATTTTCTCATATTTATTAAAATTGTAACAACATTGATTGTTGTTTTCTATACATCATTTTGTGTGCAGAAGATCTACCATTGACTTAGTGGAAAGTTTAATCCGTTATTTTAGTGCGAGCTCTTCGTAACTAAGTTTTAACCTTGGATACTGACGCCGTGCAACGTAGTGAGACAATAATGTCTCACTTGGAAAGCCTTCACGCCGCGGCCGTGTACTGTCGTTCTATGTGTTATATTTCTATGACATGTGCATGCAATTCTATGAATGGACTATAATGAACGACTAAAGCAAGTATAAGTTATCCAATTTGGGAAACAACCCGAACGAAGTTATCTTCAGAGACATTTGACAGCCTCCGTAGCGCAGAGGGCGAGCAGCCGGCTATGAAGCGAGAGGCCGCGGGTTCGATCCCCGCACCGAGACAATTATTTGTATGACTCACAGATATTTGTTCCGGGTCTGGGTGTTGTGAGACCGAAAGTATCTCGTAGTTCCTGATACCCACGACACCAGACTCGATCTTAGTGTGGGGTTAGGACTATGTATGTGACAGTTGGGTGTTATTTATTTATTTTCCCTTGTATACTCACCAGACAATAATAAACTCTATTATAAGGTATTTTAGTACAATTTGCTTTAATATACCGCGAAGTTGAATGGCCGTATTTTATTGTATGTAGTATTATCGTATAGGCCGTATTGTATTGTATTACAGGTTTCTTTTAGTTTTGCCGTATTAATAATATTATGTTCCATTTTTTATAAGAATATTATTTTACATTAGTTGAAAATCCAAAAATTCGGCAGATAGGACTGGTACATCGGGACATCGTGAGCAATGACCAAAATCAGTAAATATCCCTATAAATCGGGAAATTTTGCAACGCGGGCAAGATGCCTACACTCTTCACTACTCCAAATTCATAAGTTCCGTTTCACAAAAAATATATAACCACAATCACAATTCCGCATAAAAAAATATTTTTTGCAATTTAAAATAAAATAAATCCCAACAATCACTCATTATTTACGTTCCGTAAATTTCATATTATTATCTATAGTGCCGTCTCGCAACATCTAATAAAGAATCATCGTATAAAGAATTGTATTTTATTTTACATGATATTTCAATAGATTCTCTTGTGTCAATAGTTGGCAAATATTTAGTTTTAATTCAGTTTGAATACATGGAATATAAACACACATACGACGAGGCTGTATGTGGTTGCTTCCTTGGCCTAATTGATGAAAGGCATAATTGAAAAAAAATAATTAGTGTCAGTTGTCTGGATTACGACTTGTCAACTAGACATACGTATAATATTTCGCGATAAGGAATGGTCACTTTAGTTCGCGGCTCCTCAACGAACTAGTTCGTTCTTTCAGTTCACGTCTCGAACCAAAGAAAGGCTAAAAAAATATTATTTGCACGAATTTTAACCGACTTTAAACAAGGAGGAGGTTATTAATTAATCGACTTCAAAAAAGGAGGAGGTGAATTAACCGACTTAAAAAAAGGAGGTTAACAATTCGTTGGAATCTTTTTTTATGTATGTTCCCGGATTAATTATTTTTTATTCTTTCATAATATGCTGCTGTTTTTTTTTACTTGTACATACTTGGGGAATAGTGACGGCGTCTAAGGGACAACCCTTACCAAACGAACCCAACGATGACGGTGGCCTACTTACACAGTAGGCCACCAACACCTTTAGGTTTAAGCCAACCTTATCTGCATGTGGTACACTTTTCTGAGTAACGGACTAGGTGCTGGTGAAACCTGTGTTCTTGCCTTGCAGGGTATGGGGGACAGACCAGGGACCAAATGTTTGCTATTAGATCGTTTTGCGAGGCATGCATGTTGAAAGAAAAAGCTTCTGCATATCGCTTTCCTGGATCTGCAGAAGGCTTTTTACTTTGTGTCCCGACGGGTAGTCTGGTGGGCCCTAAGGTTCAAAGGGGTGCCAGAAGCTTATGTTGACGTTATCGAAGACATGTTCTTCCGATCAAAGTCTTTGATTCGGACTGCTTTTGGCGTCACCACACCCTTCCCGTTCACTATGGAGGTTCAGCAACCACCGTGGGTGTTCATGTACGCTGATGTCTAAGACAAACAGCGTCTAGGGGCCGCTTGAAAATGGTCGACTGAAAGGAAATGTGCTAAAGATCAAGTACATGAGTTGCGTAAACATAGTATTTTATAAATGTTTTCAAATATTTTTTATCGAAGAAAGTAAAAGAAAATATTATGATGTGTTCCCATCTGTGAGACTAAAAGTGCTGCGCACCGTATTTGAATATAGCTTAAAAAAGCACGATATTTCCCTAGTGGTTATTGACTACGTTACGAAAACAAGACCATCATTTGGCCAGTACTTCTGTGTATATGTACGATACGTGGTCTGTCAGCGTTATTTTAAGGAAATCCAGATGACCTCAAAAGCGCTGGCTGGACTTTTTAGAGAATGATATGAGAACCAATGGTCTTACTTTGGACGATACTCAAGACTTAGATTCTATCTAACTTATCAAACGAACTAAAGAACGAGAGATCTGGGAACTAGTTCGTTAATTTCTTCTGTGGGAGCTGTCCTCCGCACTGGTTCGTTCGCGAACTATATAAATCTATTGTCCACAATGGTAATTTCTATAATAGAGGTATAATAAAATTTTATCAAGAAGTAACTTTGAAATTCGTTAACTTAAGTGAAATTTGTCATCTCGAAAACAACGCTCTCCTAGAAAATAGAATAACTAAAGTACTTTGTAATAGAAGAACATTGCGGAATGCGAGCGTGCACAAGAAAACAAGGTACTCGTTGATGGTGATGAACTAAGTGTGGAGTTGCACCAGTTACAAGGCGTTTGTGATGCGTGTGCCGAAACCTATCCTGCACCGAGGTGCGACGAGACATTGAGGAAAACTTTTGACTGCAGTGCCGGGTCGGGCGTGGTTGGTATACCACCGCTTCCAAGGACTAGTGCCACACGTGCGCACACAAATATCGTGCATAATAGTGAAGTGTTGTAATTATGTGGTTTTTCAAGAGATTATGTACATACAATGTTAGTTTGTAAGGTGTATGTATGGGTTATTGATAATTATATACTCTTCGTAAAAAAACTTGAGTTTTTATATATTTTACGAATTCATCATCCTTGTTTGATACCAAATCATGTTCAGTGTAAAAAACAAAGCCATTTTTATCATAGATTTTCATTAAACAACAAGAAATAATGTGAAAAGGTTATGTTTTTTGTGTTTAAATTCTTTGGTTGTTTGTCAATAAAATCAAGATTAGCGACTTTAAACCGGCGGCCATGCCCATTTAAGTTAAACGTTTATTTAAATCGAGATGAAGGGTAAAACCACGACGTGCAAGACGTTGAACTGAAATGATGCCAAAATGGAGTTTATTTTACGATTAAACGTCGTTTATCGCCTAGCTGCAAGTCACCCTAAGACCTGACGTATAAGTGGCAGTAAATCCAGTAGGATGAAGTTTTCTGTTATTTTCTCTGGAAGAAAAAAAATTAAAAATAATAAACATAAATAAAAATAATAAACTAAATAACTTATGTTTTTTTATCAAAATTTAATACTACGCTGATTTCTTAACGCTACAGCTCGTAATATAACCACAGCCCAACTCAGGTCAAATGCTCCAAGAATTAACCATTACAAGAGCTTATTGTGCTACAACAAATGCAGAATGAAGGAATTCTGTAAAAGTGTTACGAAAGCTGTAAAAGCTGCTTTTGGAACATGAAAAGGATTTTTGAAGTAATTTTTATTTGGGGGATTTTTTGGCGGGAATAGAATATGATGCCATTACAAGTTAAACCTTAACGTACCAACTTCAAAATGTATCCGATTATGACCAAATTTACATGGCACCACTCTTTGAATCTTGAAAGTTGAAAATCCGTCCACATAAGGCGGAGATATCGGGAACATAGATAAAAAATACAGACGAATTAAGGAACTTCTCCTTTTTTGAAGTCGGTTGAAAATGGTGGAGATAATAGACTCTTATTTTTGGATGAATTTGTATTACTTTTATTTAACTATTTTTTAAATTAATTAACAGCTAATGTAGGTATTCTAGTTCGCTAGTTTACCTCTGCCTACCCCTTCGGGGACACAGGCGTGAGCTTATGTTATGTTAACAGCCAGCTTTTGCTTGCTCTGGCATCTCTTTACATGAAATAAGTTTGCAGATTAGTATAATTGCAATCAATTTGTTAAGTTTTACGTTTTATATAAAGTAAATCTATACCCCTCCATACGGTGCAAGCTTTGTACATATAAAATTTCATCAAAGTTCGTTGAGTGATTTATGCTTGAAAATGTAATAAACAGTATTTCGCATTTATAATAGCGTGGATTTAAACAAGTTACAATATTATTAAAAAAACGAATGCGTGACTAATGCGTAGTCGATGGTATTATCGTTGCGGTCACTACTTGGGTGGGCAGGTATGGTGACAAAAAACGAGAGCACATTCAAAGGCTCGTCGTCGCTTGCAACGGTTTGTGGAGTGATAACAATAAAACAGCATTATATAAACTGTCTGAAATTTTGATATTAAAACTACTAGGTATAATGAATTTGGCGAAGATCGAACTAAGTGTAAAATTGGATATTGCTAAAAGACTAGAAAGCTGGACACATTTTAAATGTTTGTGACTTTAATGTGGGTTAGGACTTTGGGCATCACCTTCTGGCAAAGGCCAGACCTAGGAATCAAACCCAACCTGCAGTTCGATTCTCTAAGGTTTCATTTGTGAAAACAACGTTGCGGCATCGTTGCGGCAACAATATTTTCATTTTTGTATTCAGCAAGGTACAAAGCGTACGCACTAGCGCTATGCGTGATGACGGCGATTATGCGAACTAGCTCTCTCGAGCGAGGCGTTTGACAAAAATGTATGGAAAATGGTATTCTCTAAGACCCAACAACGTTGAACGCTCCGTCGATCTCAACGATGTGCGTTGCGGGAGCTCGTCGTCGATTGCAACGTTGTGGCGTTTCTTAGAGAATCGGCCTGCTGTTAATATTTATTAATTAAATATTAATTACAATAGTTGAGAGATTTTGTCCAACAACGACACAACATAACTAAATAAAAATGAACTTTAATTTTATTATCCATTCAGAAACTGAGGGGAGAATCGAATAGTGGATTAAATATATTATTATGCTATACCATATTTTACAGCTGACATAAACTGACAATCACTTCGTTATCCGCCGAGGGGACTAATAATGGATTAGATAGTAATAAACGACCCGTACGCAGGTAGAATGACGCATCAAAGTAGGGTTCGAAACAGGTAGACCTTTTAAATACCCAGAAATCAGCATAAAAAAGTGTACAGAACTTGTACTTAGAAATGTAGATAATGGCGACTTAACAGTAATTGTATTAGCCAATAATAGTGTACTTGTAAAGTTAATATAATGGTAATAAGTTTTCTAGAAAATAAGGCGCTTTATGTACTGCGCACAAGTTTCGGCAACTAGCAATTATTACCTGTTTGAAGTTGTGCTTAATTTTAAGTACGTATTATGTTGGCATAGTAGTTTTGGTATAGGACTACATTTTGATTAAGTAAATTATCAATAAAATTTTTGACCGGCTTCCAAAAATAAGAATGTCCCAAATCGTCTGTATTTTTGTTATGTATGTTACGTGATATCACCCCCAAATGGGGACAGATTTTCTATTTTTTTTGTATTCGTTAGAGTTTATTTCAAGGGTGGTCTCACATAAATTTGGTCACGATTGGATCAAATTGGAACTTAGTCAGTTAAGTTTTTAAACTTGTAACTATTAAATCTAGATCATACTCTTAGAGGATGAGTATTTCTGGAAAATTCTGTTTTCTGTGAAACTCATCAAACTGGTAGAGATGTCTTCGAAAAATGATTTTCTAATATTATCTTTTAAAATCATATTTTGAACTTAATTTAATATTTCACTCCGATTTGATGCCAAAAATTTGCAGTAAAGCTAGATGAGAATTACGAAACCATTATTGAAAAGTAAGTCCCTAAAATTATGATCAAAATAAATTTCGAGAGCATTGGGAATTTTGTTTGCAATAGCATCGACCACTCTTTTGGGAACTTAATGTTGGCTTGATTGACATGGCTTTGGCTGATGTTAATTCTAGCATTAAATAACCATAAAAATCGAGTATTATCTTTAAACAATATTGCTTGGAAATTTATTAACAAATCGCTGACAACGTAGCTTCCCGTTTAATTTTTAAAATCGATTCAGTCGTCAGTCAATCTAATTATTACAAAAAAAAACTTTCTTCTTTATAATATTAGTATGGATAAGTTACCAAAAATACTTTCATTCACAACACTCCATCTCTAGTTGGCGTATAAAAAATTGTAGAGCATCTACCTTTAGTCGAAAAGTTACCTCGATCATCCCCTTTTCCCTCCATTTGCGTCGGATACGGGCCTGCATTAGGGCGAAATCAATGGTGTATGAACAATGGCCAGCTGGTCTTGATTTTATTTGTCTTATCTTTGAATTATCGGAATTATGGTACATTAAGTTTATCAGCTTAGGGCGATAGAAAATTTAATTTTGAACATTTTTGCTGTTGGGTGCGGCTTTCGGGGTGGAGTAATCTATTTTATGTACAATAATTTGTTTAGATAAAGGTTATCTTTGATTGAATTTTAATCAAATCAGTATTATGTACATCTCACTTTTCGAAATATGTATTGAATTTTATTTGCATTAATTTGTCAAAAATACATTAATCAAATCAAATCAAATCAAATCGTTTATTGAATCCATAAAATGTCACACATTGTTTAGATTCCGTCTAAAATGTTTACTCTACCGCCAATTCGGAAAGCTGGTTCGTCAGAGAAGAACGGGCAAGAAACTCTGACGTTGCTCTTTTTGAGAATAATAACCAGTTTACAGTCAGATATTAATACACAACCAAAATAAGAAAACAAAAAAATTCAATAATTTACATTAAATTAGAGCAGCCAATCTACAACAAGGTAACCTCCATGTAAAATAAAAACAATAAAACGTACAATTTCGATTGCTGAGCGACTCCCACAGGCACAGCGAATAATCGCCAAACTAAACGGATGGATAAAATTAATGAATGTAATAAAGTCAGAGCAGACCAGTCCACAAAAGTAGCACCCGTTCACGGGTATGACGCATGTGCCAGCCATCGGCCTCCTCAACCATGTTGCAGGGAAGTGACCGACCCGGCACACGACGCCGCCACAAGCACAGACTTTTAAGCGAGCATGACTACCCAGACCAATTACAATAGTAAAAAAAAAAAAAAAACACCATAACATCACAACATCGCTATGAAAGTCACACAGCATCACTGTAATAAATATTAAAAATTAAATTAAATACAGCTCCTAGGTACCATTCTAAGTAAACCTGCATATCTTTAGCCACGTCTCCTGCTCTAGTTTTTCTCAAAACATTACACAAAAACAAATACGCAATACAACGATTTTAGCCCGTAGCTACGTCTCCTGCTCGTAGAACAATGGACCATAGATAAAAAATACATTTTTGTGTAGGTATTTTGTGTAATGTTTTAGTGCAGGAAACGCGCCTTTAGAATTTCTTTACGAAAATTTTAACATATGTGGAGTCTACAAATTACAACAACAACATAAGTTCTCGCCTGTATCCCCGAAGGGGTAGGCACAGGCGCACTAGCGAACTAGAAAACCACATTTCTCCGAGCTTAGTTCCGTCCCAGATGTGATAGGGGGCGAGCCTATCGTCATATCGGGCACAGACTCCAGGCTGATATGGCAAAATCCTATGTCACTTTGCCCGACCCGGGGATCGAACCCGAAACCTCAGGACGGTAGTCGTACCGAAATACAACGCCAATGAGGCAGTCTCTACGAATTAGTACCAATCCACATTGAGGTAGTGTAGTAAGCCTCTCTTTATAAAGGAAACCCAGCTGTGGGACAGTGTTATACAACTGCTGATAAAAACATTTTCATTCATAATAGCTAATGTTTTTTTTATTTCTGATATGAATCGGCGTAAAAGCACCACTTTTATTTTATTTAACACATTCGTACAATGATACACTGGCGGTTTTCACACGTTTTATGTTGAAACATATATGGTGTATTCGAAATATTGCTTCACAACGTTCCAATGCGGGCATATTTAAAATTTCCCCAGTTCATATCACACGTCCGGGGAAACATAAAACGGCGAACAACATCCCCAGTTCCCACTTATCCTCACGAAAAACTTTTTTCCGAATAAGAAAAACCGCACTGCGACAGAATTGATGCGAAAACTATAAAACCGGTGGTGTCCGGAGTCCAACTAGCCCTGTGAAACCAGGTGTGCGTTCGGAAACTAACTATTAATTGGTCCCGATTCGACAAAGGTCTTTGTCGGGAGAATTCAGGAAAGTATTGTGATTGTTTTCCAATTTTAAAATATTTTGTTGTGATTGCCTCGGTGGTGTGGTTGTATTTCGGTACGACTCCTATCTTGAGGTCAAACATAACATAACATAAGCTCACGCCTGTATCCCCGAAGGGGTAGGCAGAGGCGCACTAGCGAACTAGTACACCCACATTTCGCCGAGCTTAGTTCCGTCCCAGATGTGATAGGGGGCGAGCCTATCGCCATATCGGGCACAAATTCTAGACTCCGTGCTGATATGGAAAAATCCAATATCACTTTGCCCGACCCAGGGATCGAACCCGAGACCTCAGGACGTTAGTCGTACCGTAATACAACCACGCCACCGAGGCAGTCGAAAATGACAAAAATACTTTTAAATGGTATATTAATATTATACAGTAACCAGTAGTTACAATTCCTAATTTAACACTGAAGTACTGAAACTGAAATGGACATAATTCGAGGTAGTAATAGGGATAAATGTGCCTACGCGTAAACCATAAATTGTATGGAGTTGACCTTCTTCACACCTGCGATTTTATTACCTTTGATGTCCCGAGAAAAGAATGTAATAAAATAAATTAAATCAAAGACATAAAGGTCTTATGGCTCTTGTAACTCAAGTGCGTTGTAGACTCTACAATGTTAAGGACTGTATTTTTAACACGTTTTTTTATTGCGCGTTACAGATCTGCAGAGTGTAGACGTGTTTTATGAATCTAATACACGTTTATTTATTAATAAAGACAGAAAACAGTTAATGAAACAAAATAACTAGCGGATAATATCAATCTAAACTATACATAACGTTTAGCGGTCTAATAAAATTTTGACTCAAAACATTCATAGTAAATTATAATATTAGGCTATTAGAATTATTCGAATTTCAAATAAATTGTACGTTAGATATGCTTTTTCTAGAGATTTTCTTAAGAAAAATCATCATCATCATTCACAGCCCGTTTTAATCCCACTACTAGGTATAGTCCTCCCTTAATTCATGTCATTTGCCTCGGTCATGAGTCAAAAAAATATGCTCTTCTTTTATTACCAGACATTTTCCAATGAAGTAGGCACTTAATGCCTATGTAACATGTCGCATCTGCTTTCTAACACTCTTTGTATTACAATATTTCCTTTGTCTAATTGCAGCATATATAGACTGTGAACCGAGAGGTCCTGGGTTCAATTCCCAGGTCGGGCGGATGCTTTTCTAACACTATTTGCCTGAGACTGAATACTCCCCAAATTCGTATTCTTTTTTATGCGAGCACGGCAAAGTAATGACACCTGATGGTGAGCGCAGTGCAGTAAAAAAAAAAACAGCGATCATCAACAAACATTGGGTTTATTGGTGGTCACCAGAATCATGCCGACCTATTTATGCTTCTTCACAAGAGGGAAGAAGCAACAAGACAGATGGATGACAGATGCAGACACAGGAATGTATCCCTATATACGCCACAACCAACCATTATGTCATGTCGCAAGCCTCTCGATAAAATCCGATATACAGTGGCTGATCCTGGAAGATGATCACTATGGCAGGTTTTAAGACCATGTGTACATACGCTGGCCGCCATCCGGGCGGATACGAATATCTTACCACCAGCAATATCCTACCACCAGCGATTTTATAATAAGGATCTCTTTACAGTTGCTAAAAATCGTATTGCATGCTCATTCTAAGTAGATTTGTATACGAAGAGCTTCATTTGGAAGTCAGCCAAATGTTCAAACCGCTCTAGCATGAATTAAACTAAAAGCAACTAACTTATGGACAACTTCAGGAGATAGGAGCCTCGGCTGAGGATTATGCTGCTGGAAAAAAGGGAAGGAATAAATGTCGTTTCATTTCCATGACAGTATAAATCTAGTGAGACTTGTGCTGCTGGTTTGAAAGAAATGTTTATTCATACCACAATCTTTCTTTCTTTCTCAATCATGTGCACAAAGGATTTGGCGTAGTTTTTAAGACTGTCTTACCTGCTTGACGTCAACCCCCGTCAAATAGAGTTAGAAAAGCACCACGCCGGACCTGGGAATCGAACCCAAGTACTCTTGGTCCAAAGCCCATTATTACATTGCCCCTAGACTAAAGAGGTGTTTGTACAGTAATCAAGGATAAAAATTGGTACAGGATTTATCATTACCCATAGGACGTCCACCGCGGGACACAGGCCTCCCCAAAGATTAATCAAGTAAAACATAAACAATGTTGCTTCAACAATAAGATCTCTGGTTTTGATCTTCTAATCTGAACCTTTTCAACAGTGCTGTTTTTTTAATGATTCACTTTCGGGAGACTGTCAGACGTGACTAGAGTGAAATACAAGAAAAACTATTTTGAATCAGTTACTACCCTCATAACCCAACTTGACCTAAAAATCTTGTTATTTCTTTGCACTGGCTCTTATCCCACTCCAATCTGAAGTCATTACAATACATTTGCGTGTATGTTGAAAGGATTCGACTTAGCTTTTACAATAGGTCGCCTGCCTGACTATAATTTATAATCTACTGTGAAATCAAACACCAAAACCATGAGTCCATAAAAGTAAATTTTTAATTTAGGTGCTAATTAAATAGTCATTTCCAATTATATTTTACTCGCAAAATCTTGATTGTCTGTTACGTATATGTATATGTGTATTCTGAACTAGCTGTCGCTCGTGATTTCGTGTGGTTTATTGAGTAACATGAATGCATATTTCATTTCGCATTTATAATAGTAGTAAGATAATAATAGTACATTATACTTAATTCCTATTCAGTCAGACGGTTATAAATTACGTCATCAGAATCAAAATTCCAATTCTATTAGTTTATCTATTCCAGAATCAATATTGATTCCAATTCCAGATATGCCAATACGCAATTTACGTGCCGATGAACCTAGAAGTCTACCAATGTTTTTATTCAATAAGAAAAGGTAAACAGAATCCCGCATCTGGTCAACACGGTTGTTTTGATGGATCGCAACCAGGCTGGCCGCGGGATATCAACCCCAATCAGTTCTTGTGTTAGCTTAGGACCTTTATTAGCCATCTTGATGATTTGATCCCTACTTTTATCAACAGTGTTTGGAGTCGATACTGTCAAAAGTTGTGTGCCTTGAATTTGGTTTCGAAGTTAGTTTGATATCATTTTGATACAGGCTCAAGTGATTTTGTCATTTTCGTATAAAATTGAGTTTCAGCATTTCAGTTTTATTTAATTTTTCTGTTTTGCTGATTTAACTTCGATCTATTGGCCATAATTAGATGGATAAATGTTATGGAATATTATAGGTACGAATTTAAAAAGTGACATAACCGTGTCCGGTTTACGCAATTTCAAATTAGGTATCCTTTTATCCGGCCTCGTAAAAGACAGCGGTCTTTTATATTTTATTCCATCCAAACGACGCCTTATGGCACTCAATTATACCTATACAATAAAAACTATATGAAAGGAAACATTAGCAGTTCTTATATAAATATAAATTCACCACAGAAATAAATTTACTTTAGCACTCAACATCTCTATTAACGTTGCTTGTAATTTGCTCCCAAAATGGTTTACCCTTTAGCTCCTCAAATTGCTAGATGATTTACTATGTACATAATGAGACTTTTCCGAGTAATCCTCCCTGGAAATTATTTATTTATGTCAGAATATGATAACATTGACCTTGGAACGATTCAGTAATTTCACCGTCTAACTTTCCCAGAATTCGATGTATTGCTTCTTATAATACGTACATAATCGGCTTCAAGTAATTCATGAAATCTTATTAAATCTTAGGTCTCAAAACTATTAATTATTGTTAAGCCAAGATAATCATTGGAAACTAAATAATAGCACGGTGCCTCGACTGCCTCGGTGGCGTGATGGTATTTCGGTACGACTACGGTTCTGAGGTCTCGGGTTCGATCCCCGTGTTGGGCAAAGTCATATTGGATTTTTCCATATCAGCTCGGAGTCCGGAATTTGTGCCCGATATGGCGATAGGCTCGCCCCCTATCCGTCTGGGACGGAACTAAGCTCGGCGAAATGTTGGTGTTCTAGTTTGCTAGTGCGCCTTTGCCTACCCCTTCGGGGATACAGGCGTGAGCTTATGTATGTATGTACTAAATAATAGAGGTAGGGTAGCTACTCTTAGTATTTATCGACCGAATTCCAAAAAGAGAAGGTCCTCAATTCGTCTGTATTTTTTTATGTATGTATCATCATCATCATCATCATCAGCCATAGGACGTCCACTGCTGAACATAGGCCTCCCCCAAAGATTTCCAGATCGACCTGTTGGAAGCGGCCTGCATCCAGCGACTTCCTGCGACCTTTATCAGGTCGTCGGTCCACCTTGTAGGTGGACGTCCTACGCTGCGCTTGCCGGTACGTGGTCTCCACTCGAGAACTTTTCTGCCCCATCGGCTATCAGTTCTACGAGCTATGTGCCCTGCCCACTGCCATTTCAACTTGCTAATCCTCTGGGCTATGTCGGTGACTTTCGTTCTTTTACGGATCTCCTCATTCCTGATTTGATCACGTAGAGAAACACCGAGCATAGCCCTCTCCATAGCTCGCTGAGTGACTGTGAGCTTTCTAATGCGGCCCATAGTTCGAGGCCACGTTTCAGTGCCATAAGTTATCACTGGTAACACACACTGGTCGAAGACTTATGTATGTATGTTACGCGATATTTCCGCCAAATGTGGACCGATTTTTAAAATTCTTTTTGTATTCGATAGAGCTTATTTCAAGGGTGGTCCTATAATTTGGTTACGATCGGATTTGAAGTCGATCTGTTAAGTTTTTAAACTATTTTTTGATCCTTTATTATACATCTCGTCTTTTATCTTCTTATATTCTTCTCTATCCAATGGAATAGAGAGCGCTTTTGCGGTAAGGCGGCCATATGTGTCATAGGTTTTATGTTACCAGTTTTCTGCGTGTGTCTAGAATGGATGATGAAGGGATGTGAGGGTTTTAACATATTTTGACCACCCTTGACATTTTTAAATGTTAGGTATATTTAGTATTCTTTCGGCTTACTGTTAAGTATATATTCACTTTATCATGACAAAAAACTAGTCCTACGACACTATATTTTCTATAGGTAAGCAATTTTCAAAGGTGATTTTCATCTTTAAAAAGAAAGAAGCGTGTAATGAAATAAGTGGCGGAACTTAGTGTTAGGACGGGATAATGCCAGACAGAACGAAAGAAAGTTGTGGTAGTAAAACAATTCTCATAACCTCACTATGATGTACTTAATTTTAATCACCTTAACAGTACTCGAACAATCCCCATCGAAGATCATAAGCCGCCTTTGTTTATTTAACTTAGCCCCTATCCAGTCATCCACGCCCCACCCGCGCGTAGCTTCTACGCCCCGCGAGAAGCACTCAGTTGACAGATCGCGCGGGGCCGAGTGGAGCGGTGTCTCGAGCTTTCGACAACTTTCCAATTCCGATTCCGATTCAATAAGTTGGGAAACTATTTTAGTGGTAGTGGCGTGATTTGTGCGTGTGTGTTCGAATTTTATTGGTAAGTAATTTATTTGATTAACTAATGTAATTTTTATTTATTTTGATTGAAATTATATTTATAGATTTTACTTTATTATGTTTGGTTTGTCTGGGCATTACCGATTTATTGAGTCTTTTTTTAATATATTTAATTTTTAATAACGTTAATGTAATATTATATATATTTTTTCTATCATTGTACCAAGGATTGGGAACTATTGTACTAGTACGGTTAATCATAAAATTTATATATTTCCTAATCATAACGTAGAGCTACACAAAAAAAAAGTTCAATAAAAATATTTACTGTGATAATTCTTTCATAAATAATATAAAACAGAAATAAAAAATAATAAAATATTGTTATTATGATTTTAAGCATTTTTTATCTCCTTAGTTAAATTAAAATATTACTTTTATGTACCTACGTACAAGTCGATTCATAAAAATATATAAAATGTTGATGTACAACTGAGATTTGAATAGTCACCTTATCGTTACCAAGAATGACTTCCAGACAACATTTTCATTCATTTATACATACAAGTGTTAGACTAAAACAATGAGTAGAAATAATGACAGCATAAAGCATTAATGTTGGTGCATCATTCTTTGTTTTTCTTTTGGCATTTTTTGATAAGTTTTTACGTGAAACAAATACTATCTAAGGTATCTACAGAGCGAACTTCGACTAAGATCTCAGCCTAAATGTGTATATGCAACCTTTTTGGCTTTTCACTAAATAATTTTCCGTATTATGTTTGTCTACACATTAAATAATTATAATTAATGTGTTACTGCCTCGGTGGTGTGGTTGTATTTCGGTAAGACTACCGTCCTGAAGCCTCCGGTTTGATCCCCAAGTCGGGCAAAGTGATATTGTATTTTTCCATATCAGCCCGGACTCTGGAATTTGTGCCCGATATGGCGATAGGCTCTCCCCCTATCACATCTGGGACGGAACTAAGCTCGGCGAAATGTGGGTGTACTAGTTGGCTAGTGCGCCTCTGTCTACCCCTTCGGGGATACAGGCGTGAGCTTATATTATGTTATGTTATGTAATGTGTTAATAATATTTTTCGACCGACTTCAAAAAAGTAAGTTTCGTCTGTATTTTTTTATGTATGTTACTCGATATCTCCGCCAAATGTGAATCGATTTCCAAAATTATTTTCGTGTTCGACTAAGTATTCCAAGTCCCATATAAATTTGGTCACGATCGGATACATTTTGAAGTCGGTCCCTTAAGTTTTTAACTTGTAATTAGGTAGGTATATAAAGTCCATTTTAACAACCAAATAACTTTATTATGGAGGTTTTTGTTTTGGTGATGTTTTGATGATCACACATTGTCTGTTAAAGAGGCAAATTTTTTCACAAAATAAAAGTTATCATGGAAAGTCGTGAGAAAAAACTTGTTAGCGGCTCCCCGATGTCATCATCTCCGACAGTGATATTTTGAAAGTTATTATATTTCTGAGTAGTAGAGCCACGCTGTAGACAGTTACGTTTACGTCACGAATGAGCCGGCTCGACCGGTTAGATACCACTGTCTTACAGAAAATCGACGTAAAGTGGCAGCTTGCTGTACGTTTCGTTCGGTGAGTGAGATATCCGGTGGCCCATTTCCCCCCCCTCCCTTTTCCAATCCCCTTTTACTTCGCCTTTCATTCTGTCTATGGGCGATGGAAATCACCTACCATCATGTGACCCATCTGCTCGTTTGGCAGTCTCTGATATAAAAAAGAAAACAAAATCACTTTACTCTCACCCGGGACCTAAGGACGGTAATCGTACTGTGCTCGCAATACAACTACGCCACCGAAGCCGTCAATATTGTTATTTTATTATTTGTTTATTGGTTGATGGTAGTTTTCTTATGAATGATAGGAAAATTTTGGGGAATCTATTTGTGGATAAAAGAAACGTGGGAAAATTTGTGGGAGTCTAGTGGTTAATGGTAAGGCGGTATCGACCGTTTTCTATTGAAGAACTGATTGAATTTATTTTGTAAAGTTGTTTTTTGTTAATATTTTTATTAAATTACAAAAGACCTATTGGAGGTTATATGGAAATTTTTTGGTGCCTATCTAGATGTTTGTGAATAGATCCAAGATCTTGTTGCTCTTGAAGGTTAAAGTAAGGTGGTATCGATCGTTTTCTAGTGAACAAATGATTGAATTTATTTTGTAAAGTTGTTTTTTGTTAATATTTTTATTAAATTACAAAAGACCTATTGGAGGTTATATGGAAAGTTTTTGGTGCCTATCTAGATGTTTGTGAATAGATCCAAGATCTTGTTGCTCTTGAAGGTTAAAGTAAGGTGGTATCGATCGTTTTCTAGTGAACAAATGATTGAATTTATTTTGTAAAGTTGTTTTTTGTTAATATTTTTATTAAATTACAAAAGACCTATTGGAGGTTATATGGAAATTTTTTGGTGCCTATCTAGATGTTTGTGAATAGATCCAAGATCTTGTTGCTCTTGAAGGTTAAAGTAAGGTGGTATCGATCGTTTTCTAGTGAACAAATGATTGAATTTATTTTGTAAAGTTGTTTTTTGTTAATA
This sequence comes from Clanis bilineata, assembly GCA_036417725.1. Taxonomy (NCBI): domain Eukaryota; kingdom Metazoa; phylum Arthropoda; class Insecta; order Lepidoptera; family Sphingidae; genus Clanis; species Clanis bilineata. The sequence goes on along the minus strand of CM071154.1, from coordinate 13,317,353 downwards.
TTTTTATTAAATTACAAAAGACCTATTGGAGGTTATATGGAAAGTTTTTGGTGCCTATCTAGATGTTTGTGAATAGATCCAAGATCTTGTTGCTCTTGAAGGTTAAAGTAAGGTGGTATCGATCGTTTTCTAGTGAACAAATGATTGAATTTATTTTGTAAAGTTGTTTTTTGTTAATATTTTTATTAAATTACAAAAGACCTATTGGAGGTTATATGGAAAGTTTTTGGTGCCTATCTAGATGTTTGTGAATAGATCCAAGATCTTGTTGCTCTTGAAGGTTAAAGTAAGGTGGTATCGATCGTTTTCTAGTGAACAAATGATTGAATTTATTTTGTAAAGTTGTTTTTTGTTAATATTTTTATTAAATTACAAAAGACCTATTGGAGGTTATATGGAAAGTTTTTGGTACCTCATCTAGATGTTTGTTAATAGATCCAAGATCTTTTTGCTCTATAAGGTTAAAGTAAGGCGGTATCGACTGTTTTCTAGTGAACAAATGATTGAATTTATTTTGTAAAGTTGTTTTTTGTTAATATTTTTATTAAATACAAAAGACCTATTGGAGGTTATATGGAAAGTTTTTGTGAATTTAGTTGTTTTTGAATAGATCTATGATCTTGTTGCCCTTTAAGGTTAAAGAAGTAGGTATCAACCGTTTTCTAGTAAACAAATGATTGAAGATATTTGATAAACATGTTTTTAATTAAATTACAAAAGACCTATTGGAGGTTATATGGATTTTTTTTGGGAATCTAGTGGTTTGTGAATAGATCTATGATCTTGTTGCTCTTTAAGGTAAAGTGGGTATCAACTGTTTTCTAGTAAACAAATCGGGGTATTTTGTAAACTTTTTTTGTAAATATTTTTAATTAAAGTTAAGTTTTCGGTGGTAAACATGTTTTTAATAATAATAATATTAGCCCTGTAATATTACTGTCCCGCTGGTGGGCACGGGCCTCCTCTACTAATGAGAAGGGTTAGGCCTTAGTCTACCACGCTGGCCTAGTGCGGGTTGGTAGACTTCACATACCTTTGAAATTCTTGTGAAGAAATTCTCGGGTATGCAGGTTTCCTCACGATGTTTTCCTTCACCGTTATAGCAAACGATGATTCACAAAGAAAATACACTTACGATAAGAAAATCAGAGGTGTATGCTCGGGTGTATTTTGTGGTTGGTGTCGAACCTCCGACACTGGTCCTGGCAGTCCGTACCACTCCTAACTGAGCTATCGCTGCTCATGTTTTTAGTTTTTATTTTATTGTAAATTAAATTAAATGTTAATAACTTGTGTGGACTTTTGGCAATCAATAAAATTTAATTACTACGAGAAAATTTGTAGAGGTACGCACAAGAAAGAAAATAATAGTTTTTTTCTTTTTATATGCCATACATTGGCAAATGAGCAGGTGGGTCACCTGATTGTAAGTGATTTCCATTGATACGAGTACCTTTGACACCAAAAGAATCGTAAGTGCGTTGCCAATCTTAAAGGATTAAAGATTAGAAGTTAGGGGGCATTTGGGCCGCCGGAAATCTCACTCGCCGTGCCAAACGCAAAATGTACATTATTTGCTTCTACCCTCTTCAGATTCTGACGACCACTGATAAAACCATTGCATGTTAGATGTCGTTTTTACTGCACTACGCTTACCATCAGGTGAATGTCATCCAGTATGCAGACAATTTCCAAATTATTTGAAGGGGCAAGTCAATCGCCATCATGAGAAAAAAGTAGTATCCACCATGGAGACAATTACGCCTACAGCACGAATGGAGCGGTTTGACCAGTTTGATAGCACTATCTCAGATCAACTATGTAAAGTGACATGTACGAGTTTTTCTCGATTCTCGAAATCACCAATAGTTTGTGTTTTGTCTATACATTTCACTAGCAGCGCCACTTTGCGGAAACTACAACGAACTAAATAATGTATGGAGAAACTATAAACAATCGTAGTAACTATCTATAACTATCGCATGTCACTTTACATAATTTATCTGAGATAGTGGTATCAAACCAGTTAAACCGCTCCATTTATTCTGTAGACGTAATTGTCTCCATGGTGGATACTACATTTTTCTCATGATGGCGATTGACTTGCCCCTTCAAATGATATGGAAATTGTCTGCATACTGGATGACATTCACCTGATGGTTAGCGTAGTGGAGTCCAAAAAAACCAGCGACCTCTGGCAACCAATAGGTTTACAGTGGTCGCCAGAATCATGTAGACCTATTTATGCTTCTTTACACTCCAAATCTGAAGAGGGAAGAAGCAAATCGAGGGGCTTGCGACAAGACAAGAGGACGACCGATGCAGACACGGGGATACGTCCATAACCGTCCCAACCAACATTTCCGGCAGCTTGATTCCATCCCAGATGTGATACGGGGCGAGCCTATCGCCATATCGGCCACAACTTCTAGACACAAAAAACATCCAATATCATTTTTCCCGACCCGGGGTCGAACCCGACACCCCTGAGAGTCGATTCTCTAAGGTTTAATTTATGAAAACAACGTTGCGGTATCATTGCGGCAACGATGTTTTTATTTTTGTATTCAGCAAGGTACAAAGCGCACGCACTAGCGCTATGCGTAATAACGGCGCTCATGCGAACTAACTCTTGAACGAGGCGTTTGACATACACATGTAAATGTATGAAAAATGGTATTCTCTAAGACCCAAGAACGTTGAAGTTTGAACGCTCCGTAGATCTCAACGATGTGCGCTGCGGGAGCGAGGCGTCGATCGTAACGTTGTGGCGTTTCTTAGAATATTGACCTGCAGGACGGTAGTAATACCGATATACAACTACGCCACCGAGGCCGTATATGTAAGGCTATAATATTAGATAATAATTCGAGTTCTATTTCGGCCCTCGTCATCACCATACTCTATTGTCCCGTCAACAGGCTATTCTGGACTATTGTGTCTTTGTCAGTCCCGTCAGTGTGCTCACTAATTGGACGGCGTTGTACTGAAATGAGCAAAGTTATGTCATAATAGGTTTGTATTTTTTTTTATTTGAGTTTGACGTTGTTGCCTCCTTGATCTAGTAGCAGCATATATGGGCTGTGAACTGGAGGATCCTGGGTTCAATGCCCATGGCGGGCAAAACAAATTTTCGCATTTAATTTGCTCGGGACTGGATCCGTTAGAGGGAGTTGACGTCAGACAGACAGCCAGTCGTAAAAACGAAGCCAAATCTATTCTGCCACATGCTTGAAAAGGTGTGTTGCGCCGACCCCACATTAAGGTGGGATAAGGGCAGATAGAAAGAAAAGATTTGGGTTTGACGTCAAGTAGGCAAGTGGTCGTAATGGCCTTTAAATTTTATTTTGTTTCTTAAAACACCTTAAATACCCCAGCTATACCTTCATCCCATAACTTTCTACCTTATCCCACCTTAATGTGGGATCAGCGCAACACGCCTTCTTCAGGAATATTGCAGAAAGGATTTGGCTTAGGTTTTACGACCGGCTGCCTGCCTAACGTCAATCCCCTTCTGGGGGATCCAGTTCTTAATGGGCCACCGGAAATTTCACTCACCGAACGAAACGCGACAGCAGGCTGCCATTTTACGTCGATTTTCTGTGAGACAGTAGTATCAAACCGGTCGAGCCGGCCCATTCGTGCTGTACACGTAACTGTCTACAGCATGGGTCTACCACTAAAAAACTACGAGGGGTTTAACCAATAATATAAGTAATTGGACGTCGTTCAAAACATTTCAGGATTTGGCTTAGTTTTTACGACCGGCCGCCTGCCTGACGTCAAACCCCTGTGAGAGAACCAGTTCCGGGCAAATTAAATTAGAAAATTTGCTGTGCCCGACCTGAGAATCGAACCCAAGACCTCCCGGTCCACAGCCCATACACGCTGCCAATCGCCCGAGGAGACGACCCAAATCCAAATTTAACTAATGCAACAAAATGGTCCGCTGAGCCTTCCGTTCGAAAAACGTTTTCCTTTTCAAACGTCCGGAAGACACATGCAAAAACACGAACCAAATGGATCGCTACTCTCCGTAATTAATCGTTATACACGGATACAAGGTTGAAGGAGATTGGTTTTGTTTTGGGTTCGAAGTTGTTTTTCACGTGTGTTGATAGATGGACTGAATATGTTTAAAGGATATAAAACTTTTGTGTACAAAACATATATAAGCTCACGCCTGTTGACAGAGGCGCACCAGCGAACTAGAACATTTCGCCGAGCTTAGTTCCGTCCCAGATGTGATAGGGGGCGAGCCTATCGTCATATTGGGCAAAAATTCCAAACTCCGGATTTGTATGGAAAGATCCAATATCACTGCCCGACCCGGGGAAACCCGAGACCTCAGGACGGTAGTCATTGAAATACAACCACACCACCCACTCAGCCAGGCATCGCTGATTTTAATTCATGTTAGTAAAATTCGGATTTCTGGAACCGAAAGCGATGAACAGATATTAGCTTATTTTCGAAAGACTTCCAAAAAGGAGGAGGTCCTCAATTCGTCTGTATTTTTTTATGTATGTTATGCGATATCTCCGCCAAATGTGGACGGATTTTCAAGATTCTTTTTGTGTTCGATAGAGCTTATTTCAAGAGTGGTCCCATATAATAAAATTTTGGTTATGATCGGATACATTTTGAAGTCGGTCCGTTAAGTTTTTGGTATAATATAATCACAAGTTTAAAAACTTAAGAAACCAACTTCAAATCCAATCGTGACCAATTTATATGGGACCCTTGAAATAAGCTCTATCGAATACAAAAATAATTTTGAAAATCAGTCCACATTTGGCTGAGATGTCGCGTAACATACATAAAAAAAAAAACAGACGAATTGAGGACCTTCTCCATTTTGGAAGTCGGTCAAAAACTTAGCTGTACAGATACGATCAAGATCTTATTGACTCTTAATGTTTATTACGAATCGTGTCATCGAGAATTCGAACCCATACTATCACTGTCTCACGACCTCTTGACCCAACAGTTATGCAAAGTATCCTGTATCGCTCTTGTATAAATTGATACAATTCGAATACAGACTCGATTACAGACGATTAGGGTATCAATATTACGGCTCCAGCGTCGGACTGTAACCAAATTATAGCCTTTGTCCGTCTTCGAGTTACTAACCGGTGTTAATATTGCATTAGACTTTATTAGATCGAGTTGAAGTTTGTTCCTAACTTTATAATTTGATGAGAAATGGATAAAGTTTGTTGTCAAATGTTTGGGCAAATGTTGGTTCGATGGTTCGCAAATATTTGTGTATTGGCGTTGTTTTGGTATTCATAATTAAACTATATTTTTGTGGATTTTATCCGCAATTTAGTTATTATCTTCACGGCGTTTAGGTACGGTATTTCTTTCTTCTCTCGCTCTCGAGTATCCTTCACATATTTTATTCCAAAGCGTCTAGTCAGCGCTCTTTGGGCAGTCTACAGTACGATCTGGCCCAAACACTTGCGACCGACATTCTATGTACATTATAATAATCACAAGTTTAAAAACTTAAGGGACCGACTTTAAATCCGTTCCTGACCAAATTTATATGGGACCACCCTTGAAATAAGCTCTATCGAACACATAAAGAATTTTGAAAATCGGTCCAAATTTGGCGGATATATCGAGTAACATACATAAAAAACCGACGAATTCAGGACCTCCTCCTTTTGTGTAATTCGGTCGAAAATATATTTTTAAAAAAGGTTCCAACCTGCAATTGTTGCCTCTTGCGCATTTGATGGTTAGACATTGGCAATGACCGCGAATATGGCCAAGTCGCTCGACAAGAAATGAAAGCAATGAGAAAGGAACAGATTATAATTTTAGGCTTCCAGAAATCTCAGTTACTGTTCTCAACATCACAGCTTCTATTCCACGCTGATTTCTGCTAATAATCACAAGTTTAAAAACTTTACAGACCTACTTCAAAATTAATCTGTGCGTGACGAAATTTATATGAGACCATCCTTGGAATAAGCTTTGTCGAACACAAAAAGAATCTTGAAAACTGGTCCATATTTAGCGGAGACATCGAGTAACATACACAAAGATGAATTGGGGACCTCTTTCTTTTACATAACATAACATAAGCTCACGCCTGTATCCCCGAAGGGGTAGGCAGAGGTGTACTAGCGAACTAGAACACCCACATTTCGCCGAGCTTAGTTCGGTCCCAGATGTGATAGGGGGCGAGCCTATCGCCATATCGGGCACAAATTCCAGACTCCGGGCTGATATGGAAAAATCCAATATCACTTTGCCCGACCCGGGGATCGAACCCGAGACCTCAGAACCGTAGTCGTACCGAGATACCACCACGCCACGGAGGCAGCCGTTTCTTTTAAGTCGGTCGAAAATCCATTCGATAATTTTCGCAAAATTTTCTATAGTTTTTTTGGCTCTACCGCTTTAATCAAAATGAATGAAGTTTATCTTAATGGATGTATGTCGTTAATGTCTACTATTATATTTATTTTACGGTTTTGTTTGATTAGGTCGGTGCTTAGATCAAAGTTAATATTTTATAGACTCTAAAATATAGAGTGAACATAAACTTTATCAGTCGAACATTCCTCATAACATAATTTTACATTTAATACGTGATCAATAATTATATATTTTTGAGTAGTTTTTATAATACTAGAAATTTATGCATCCGATTTTTTTTATAGAAAAGTATGCCATACGACTTAGGGGATTTCAAGATAATAAGTGATCTTCGCAGGCATCGATATATTAAGTACCTAGATACACAGGTGACGCTCGGAAAATGGGACAGCAAAGGAGTGCTTAAGCACTCGTTTTGCATACAGTCCGACGCCGATAGAATTATATATTTCAAAATTCAAATTTAAGAACGCTTGCTTATTTCGTTTAAAAAGCTACTTTATTACACGTGCATAGGGTTATATTTGTGTTGATTTAATTAGAACTTGTGATCTTTTTATTTGTTTTATTCCTGAGACCACTTTTTACGAGGATATTTGTAAAGAACTGTGCATCTAGGGTATATTATATTGATCTTCGCAGGCATGTATGTTACCGTCCAACAGAAATATTAATATTTTCGACCAACTACAAAAAAGGAGGTTCTCAATTCGTCTGTATTTTTTTATATACATATGTTACTCGATATCTCCGCCAAATGTGGAACGATTCTTTTGTGTTCGACAGAGCTTGTTTCAAGAGTAATCCCATATAAATTTGGCCACGATTGAATAAATTTTGCAGGCAGTTCGTTGTTTTTAAACCTGTGATTATTAATAAGCAGGCTCGTCCAATTTGATACCAGTTTCTGGTTATCGCCAATGATTCTCCGTCTACTCTTTCGCGAATATAGCATGATGTTATGTATTCATTTGTTCTTACAACATCGTAATACTGCAAGATGGTCACAGCAATCTTGATTTAGACAAAACGTTTCCTTTTTACCGAGATCATAGTATATGCGCACACGTAGCCACTTTACTGTGATTCAACAATGTCGTTCATTGGCCTTTTTACATTTGTCACTTATATACACTCCCAGATTGACTCAGTTACTTGTGATGACGTCATTCGAAAGCAACGTTCTGGGAATTGTGAGGTCTTAGCTTTGATTCTTAATAAATTATGTAATTGGTAGTGGTAGAATACGACTGATTGGATCGCTTTAATCATAGAAGGATGTTGTACGGGGAAGAAAGTTCCTCGTAAACCTCACTGTCGAGGAGCGCCATTTATCCAGATGATAGGGATGTAATGCTAACTTCTGGCGCGTTGTACTGTAGTGTATCTGCTCATTAGCCAGTCTTTCTTTCTTCCTGTCTGATGTTATCCCAGCCATTAGGCTGGGATTGGACTGGCATTAGCCAGTGTCCGCCTTCCTACTTAAATGCTTCTACTTCACTCAGTTTTAAGCATTCTCCACAGTGAGAACATTGACTCTCATATCTTTCTCCAAAACGTCCAGCCAGCGCTTTTTAGGCAGTCTATGGGAGCGCATCCCTGGTACGATTTGGACGACTGCGACCGACGTACTCCTGTGGTTTCCTCAAAACGTGGCCATACCATCTCATGCGACATACCTGCAGTTTTTTTACCACGCGGACACCAAGACTACCGCCAGTTCTTGGTATAAAAAATACAGATCATTAAAGCAAGCAATAGTTCACATTGAATACACACTTATATAAATTAAAAATGCTTTTACGGCTGTTTCGACCTGCGACCTTCATCTAAACATGGTAGTCCGCTCACAACTGAGCAATCACTGCTTATTAAAGTAAAAATATCAAGGAATTTCTAAGAAAATTTTCTTTTCAAAATTGATACCTCTATATTTCCGTTAATAAAAGGTTGGAAATATGGCGTTGGTGATATTTGGCTGGGTTTTTGCGAGTTTCCATTGTGAGCCACAGAGATGGGGAGCTCAGCACCAATTAGTGTCACTCGTTTATTAGTTCGCCAGGCATCTGAGGGAGGTCACCCCTGACCGTGGAGCGAGGCACAAGAGGCGGAGTTTTACATTTTAGATAAATTTTATTATTCTCTTTATAATATTTTTTATTTTCAAATACCTCTATATAAATAACATGTGAATAATACATTTATTATTATTACAATAATCATCATTTGACTGGTTTGGTTAACTCTCCTACTGTTTTCTTGCTCTAGTGGCAGTATGTATGGGTTCGATTCCCAGGTCGGGCAAAGCAAATTTTCTAATTTAATATGCCCGGGACTGGATCCCTCATAGGTTTTGACGGCCGGTCGTAAAAACTTCGTTAAATCCTCTCTGCGACATGCTTGAAAAAGTGTGTTGCGACGACTCTACATTAAGGGCATTTAGAAAGGTTAACTTTCCTTACTCATCAAGCAGATATATGTGTGTGTTCTATTTAATTAAAAATTGTATCTTCAAATATTTTTCATTCGATTCGATACATAGACTAAAAAATAATTAGAATGTTATAACGTCAAAACTCTCTTTGTATTTATAACGATATAAAAAACGAACCCCCTCATTCATAATAACTTAGTAGAGCGTAATAATACCGCAATAGTACGTTTCATAAAAATTGTATTCATAATCGTTCAATAGCGTTAAAACGTTCCAACGTTCGATAGTGTAAACATGGCCAATTCCGATCAGCTGTTTCAAGTTTGATGTTCTTATGACATTAATTTTGTAGTAGTTTAAGACCCCATTTAAGATTGGTATATATTTTTATTGATTGCTTCCAGCCAAGACTTCCTATTTGTTTCGAAGCTTGCCAGAGATAAAAATAATGTTTTTTTTTCTGTAACCAGCAACATTGTATTCGATAAACATATTTTAGTTATATTTTTGCTAAAGTAGGCAAAAGTAGGGTAATGCTTTCGATAAGCCCAAGGTTTCATTATGAATAACGGGGTTAATCTTTGATCCTATGAAGTACATAAATAATTTTACAAATACTATTCAAATCGCTAATAGTTTGTGATTTGTATCACAGCCAGAATGGGTACATTAGCCATTTCGCAATCTTGAGCTAGTTGACACGGGAATTTGAATTTGGCTATTTAGTGAGACATTGAGTAATATGGTGCATTTTTCACACAACTCCAAAACCAAATGTCCATTGTAAAGCATCTCATAACTAACGTGTCACAAAGACTGTGCAAAACTTGAGTTTCTGCTATTTCGGATCTTAATTTCACAAAAACCATTTTATCGCAATATATTTACCCACAATTTCTGAAAATTAAATTATCATCAATTGATATGGAATATTATTTATGCTGTAGGTTATCTATGGCACGAATAGGCCTGCCATTACCATACCATTTCGACTCAGTAGTCACAAAAAACCGACATGAAGTTGCATCTCACTATGGCTTTTCTGATCGTTTGCCAAACTCAGCTGTTGTTAAAAAAATCGGCATATTGAATGCGGAATTATTTGCCATATACTTCACCTATATTGGCAATACTTTGGTTGTAAAACAGATAAAATCGCGTATTCAATCCCGGGATTGGTCAATCAAAATTAGATTATCCCGAAATGAGTTATATGCCTGATATGGCGATAAGTTTATTATATGACGAATATGTTGACCGTGCCAGAGCTCCTATACTCCTGTCCACCCTTTCGACCCATGGGGATACAGGCGTGAAGTTGTATTACGTTTAATTCTAAGCAATAACTGGGGTTCTTGAAAATTAATCTCATAAGTCTAATACTGCATTTCCCGGCTCGACCGGTTAGATACCACTGTCTCACAGAAAACCGACGTAAAGTGGCAGCTTGCTGTTTCGTTTCGTTTCGTCGCGTTTCGTTCGGTGAGTGAGATCCGGTGGCCCATTTCCCCACTCCCTTTCCCAATCCCCTTCCCTCCCCTTCCATTTCCTCCTTTTAGGTTGGCAACGCATCCATAATTCTTTTTGTGTCTTGGGTGTCTATGGGCAGTGGAGATCACTTACCATCAGGTGACCCATCTGCTCGTTTGCCAATCTCTGCTATAAAAAAAAAAAAAAAAAACTGCAGAATATGTGGAGCCACATATTTACACAAATAAGACAGACATTTGTCTCATTCGTGAGATTTTCAATAAACATGACGATGAATAGATCGACGAAAGAGACGAAATTAGGTACAAATAAGATAAAATGAAAACCTATATGAATGAATGAAAGTAGATGAAAAGAAAATGGAATGTCAGAATCGTGAGAAGTCCCTGTGGATTTCTATGCGTACCGCTATATGGATACAGGCATGTTAATATTAAAACGTATAGGTATGTACCAAAATCTTTGAAAAAGATTTCGAATTAAGGGCGACTTGCATCAACTTGATTGGTGTAAAGATAGAGACAAGAAAGAAGGTACTTTCAAAGAGGTAATTGTACGTAATAGACACTAAAAGTAAACATCTGAAGCACAAGATGTTAAATCAACTTATTCACGCTGCAACGGTCTTTAGCCAAAACCGCGACTAGAGCTCTGTGTCAGAGCACCCTTACGATCCTCCCCACACTGGCGAGGATTAATGGATTAGGAAGTAACCCTGCCCGCTGCAGTATTATCTCTAATGTATGAAAACTCTATACAGTGTCATTACTTAGTTAAGTGCGCACTCGTGCTACGACAGCGCTCTTCCTCATAATGTTTGTGAAAATTATCTACCATATAAGCTTTGATACAGCCCTAGCTGATTACGGAGTGTAGTCTTCGTCTTTTGAAATCCCTACTTGATTAAAGCCATAGATGCTGATGTTGGCGTTTTAGTACATAATTTTGTATCAAAGAAAATGTGAGGCTTGTTATTGGTAATTTACTTTAGGTATTACGTTGTGTTAGTAAACATTAGAAAATGCAAATATTGTTTTTTAAACGTCATCAACAGCCATAAGACATCAACGGATGTCCACAGCTGAACACAGACTACCAAAATATTTTCAAATCGGCCGATGTTTTTCAATTGAATACAATAAAAGTATACAACAGAAGATTGATCTTGGATGCAAACCTTAGATTAAATAATTACCTTTGTTAACGATTTGAAAGATGATACCTAAATGGTGTAATATATAGCGATAGTCTAGAACCTACTAGGTGGGCTGGAAATAAAGTAAGCGAACTTTACATGTACTAAATCTGCTTACCCCTCCAGGGATATAAGTGAGAGCTTACGTACGTATAGAAGACCAATATGGATTGGATCAATATCCCAACTTATTACACTAGCTAGAACATTACCTACATAGGCACTTTCCTAACATCTGTGCTCCAATTTATTACTGTCGTGGGTTGAGCGATGAACATATCGCTACGTCCATCGCTATCTCATTGATTTTCTACTGCGGCAATTTAGCATGCTTGTAGTTTCGGCACAACGATGAGTAAGCCACTTAACATGTTTCACTAATTATATCGACGAAATATGGGTGACCTCAATAAGTCTAGAGCTGATAATTTCACGCGATATTTCAAATACTAGAGTTTATCGAAAAGATCATATTTTAGTGGCCATAATTTGAAGATATTATTTAACATGAAAGAACGCATTCAATTATTATTCACTTAATTCGGTTTCGAGACTTGAAATACTATTTGCTGTATAACTAATAAATAGTAATAAATGACACAAATAGATGAACATGATGTATAACAAGTTAATCTCAAATTGGTGTTTAACTTTACAAAGGTACTCTACTTATAAACATTTATTAGTAGAGGATGTACGCAATTATTAATTTTAAGCAGGTCTCGAAGAGCATTTATTCCAGTTTTATAATTAACTATTTTTTTTTATAAAAATCTTTTCTTTTCAAGACACGTTATTATATGATTCGTATAAACTACTTCATGATCTGCAACTTTAGATATATCAGTCATTTATATAACATAACATAACATAACATAAGCTCACGCCTGTATCCCCGAAGGGGTAGGCAGATGTGCACTAGCGAACTAGAACACCCATATTTCGCCGAGCTTAGTTTCGTCCCAGATGTGATTGGGGGTGAGCCTATCGCCATTTCGGGCACAAATTCCAGACTCCGGGCTGATAGGGAAAAATCCCATATCACTTTGCCCGACCCGGGGATCGAACCCGAGACCTCAGAACCGTAGTCGTACCGAAATACCACCACGCCACGGAGGCAGTCATTTATATCATATCTATAAATAACGTAGCCATCGATTTAACATTATAAGCAATAAAAATTCCATCGGTATTCATCGATATTTCTCAGCCATAATGATTCAATGAAGTTTCCAGTTAAGAATGAACAGCTCGCTCGTTCGAACTTGTTATAAGTTTTGCAATAATTCATTCTATTAATAAATGTCCTTTTATTTTTGATTAAGTTTTTTGCTTGGAGTTACTTTTGCAAGGAATCTTTGCACGTTGGATAATATTTTACGTCATATTTATTGTCTACATCTTTTGAGTCTACAACGATTTAAGTTAAGCAGTTATTTTTGTCTAAATTGACTTTTATATCATTGATATTGTTTGTTCAGTAATTTCAAAAGTTGTGAATTCAAATAGCTTGTCTGCGAGAATTGATGTTTACTTGCTTTATTTAAAATTTGTAGTCTCGTTATATTATACATATTTCATGTATAATATTTGTTGCCAAACAGTTAACTTTTTTCAATTATCTACCAAATAGACGAAAATTGCATACCAATCGGCATTACACCACCAGTAAAGGTAACATTTTCAGATATTTAAATACCATTACCATATACTACAGAATTACTTACTATAAACTCAATATCTTGATATAAACTGAGTTCTATAGCCACGTCCACGTCATCCATAACCTCAAACACCCCGGAATACTAACGCACGGCACTCCGCGCCTTTGAATTTTTCATTCGACATCGCTTTGGTACGCCGCGTCGTTTAAGAGCCTTTGTTTTGTCGCTAAATTAACCATTAGTTTTTAAAATTCCACAAGTTCAATCGTCAAATGGGATTCTGTTATTTGTGGAGCTGTTAATTGTATTTCGAAAATAGTTGTAGACATTTTGATTTGTATCATTATTGTATTTAATAGAAGGCATATTACAGACAACAACCGTAATAAATACAACATAAAAATTATGTGATTGAATCCTTTAGGAAAATATAATAAATACCTAGTTGAGAAACTAGATACCTAGTATTAAGTGTTCCAGTTTTTTATTCTAGAAATTACGCATGAATTATCCATATTTGGAAATTGTGGCCGCTATAGGAAGAGGCGTCCCCTATTTCATGAAGGGTTGGGAATATACTTGGCAAAACACGGATGCGCTAGTTTTCTAGTTCACGTCTACGCACCCTTTAGGGAATAGAGTACGGTGAAAGAGTTGGTGAAATAATATTTCTTATATCATCGCACGTACTACCGAAGTTTTAGTTGGTAATCTACGGTAGTGCTTTAATGCGGGCTCCAGCAGATACTAGGGCAAGAGGCTAGTTTAATGTCACAAGTTTGAAGCCGCCTGGGTTGTTTTAACGTGGCTTAGCACAAGTTGCTACTTAATAGAAACTAAGAACTACTCGTTCACAAACTTAATAAATTGTATTTTACACTCTTTAACCGGCTTTATGTAGCCTTATCTCGCTCTTTATAAAATCTTTATCCGAATGCCGCAGAAGGGGGATAATGTTTAATTGGAGTATTTACTAAAACCCGATTACATATATGATCTCATACTGTCTGTCATCTGTATCCCCCAATAGGTACAGGACAGAAGTATAACTAATAGTTTGATACCATGCGCTGAGCTCATTAACGCCCTATCACCATACAATGAACCATCTCGAGCATTGCATTTATGACTCAAATTAAAAACTTTAAACAAAAATTGTCATTACCTGCCTGACCTAGGACTTGAACCTAACTAACAATAAGCCTGTATTTGTCATCAAAATTAGTACTTCTGAGTAAATCTGTAAAAAGTCTGCGAGCTTGGACCCTTTAGGCAAATATTTTGCGGCTCATTATTGGCTAACTGATTTTGGGCTGCAAATGACTCGAGTTGTGTTGTCGCGGACTGAGGCTGAGATCTATAGAGCGAACTTCGCCTAAGTCTAAGTGAAAGTAACGAACTCGGTGAGGATTTGAGATTGTTAAAAAGAACCTTCATTTAGTTCGAGTAATTTTTACAAGAAAAATAGACTGACAGACGGACTTAGCAAAGATTTTCTTGTAAAAATGACTCGAACTAAGTGAAAATCCTCACTGAGTCCGTTACTTTGACTTAGACTTAGACGAAGTTCGCTCTATAGATCTCGGCCTGAGTCAAATCGTACGCTGACTTTGGTTACGTGGTAAATATGTATTGTGCTTTCTCTACAAGGCGGCTGCCGCGCTGACTGTATGAGTCGGCAAGCGATACGCCGCAAACCTTATATGTACACGTTGCATTAATGTATTACATAATTAAAATTGGAGACAAATAACCGCAAATTATTTTCTTAATGTGTCTGCAGCCTAAATCAGCAACTGCACTAATTATGCAAATGTTGAAATATAGTCTGAAGTATCCAGCAGTAATAAAAAAACTATTTGAACTTTCCTCTCTACCGTTTAAGCAGCTTGTTTTGCATTTCCTCGGGGAATTAACTATGGAGTGGACGTTTTATTGCTTTTTAATGGACGTCCAGAATAAGTATATACCGTTTTGTTTTTTATTGGTTTTTATGCGTTGAAGTGTCAGGTTGCGTGGGAATTAGAGCATGGTCTTGAAATATGTTTAATTTTCTCTACAAAACAAAACCTAACATAACATAAGCTTACGCCTGTATCTAAAGGGGTAGGTAGAGCTGAACTAGAACACCCACATTTCGTCGAGATCAGTTCCGTCCCAGGTGTGATAGTGGGCAAAACAAAAAACCTCTTGTTGAGAAAAGGTTGGTCTAGATTGTTATGGAGTGTAGAACAGGAGTTCCTGGTTTCGAATCCCAGGTATGACGTGGTTTTTCTCACACGTATATCAAGTTAAGATTCTAAGTTGATTGACTGCCTCGGTGGCGTGGTTGTATTTCGGTACGACTACCGTCCTGAGGTCTCGGGTTCGATCCCCGGGTCGGGCAAAGTGATATTGGATTTTTCCATATCAGCCCGGAGTCTGGAAATTGTGCCCGATATGGCGATAGGCTCGCCCCCTATCACATCTGGGACGGAACTAAGCTCGGCGAAATGTGGGTGTTCTAGTTCGCTAGGATGCCTCTGCCTACCCCTTCGAGGATACAGGCGTGAGCTTATGTATATATGTATGTATTCTAAGTTGATAAAATTCATTCTAGTCATAAAGCAAGAAGCGATTTTGCAATCAAGAAAAGTGAATAAAAGATTGAATTATTATCTCGTAACCTTAATATTTTCTTATATTTCAAACAGCTTAGAAGTAAAAGAGGACATTTTAATAAACGTTATGGAAGTTTTAAGAACATTTCCTGAGCTCTAGTGATCACGAGTTGCAAACAACTTGAATTACTAACTTTAAATCATCGTGCTCATTTCAATTCCATGTTCGAGTCTTTATAAAGGAGATACCATAAAAAGTATTGTAAATTCGAAGCAGACCATTTAAAACTGAAGCTTTGGGCTTTCTATTTTATTATAGGAATAAACTTAGAAGAAGCTTCTTCTAATACATAAACGTACATAAGCTCACACCTATATCCCAAAAGAGGTAGGCAGAGGCGGACTAGACCACCCACAATTCGCCGAGCTTATTTTCGTCCCAGATGTTATAGCGAGCCTATCGCCATCAATTCCAGACTCCGGGCTGATACTGAATCGAAAAAAGCTAATAATACTTTGCTGGAGCCGGGAATCGAACCCAAGATCACCAGGACGGTAGTCGTACAGAGCCTCAATCACGCCACCGAGGAAGCCTCTTCTCTCTACAAAATAGCAACAAAATCCATACAAATGAAGTAATAAGCGTAGATTGGTAATATGGAAATATTGTAGTGAAAAGTATAACGGTACCCGAGAGACAAGAACAAAATGTTTTATGCATGCAATTGAATGTTAACATATTGTGAATAAACGATACAAAAATTATTATTTCAGTAACTACAAAGCGCGTTCAATTTTATACATTCTCACTTCCAATATCAAAATCGAGGTAGTACTTAAATCTTCTGAATTTTGTGTATATTTATGTATGTTACGCGAGATCTCTAACAAATGTAAATCGTTGTTAGGGTTCCGTACCTCAAAAGGAAAAAAACTAAAAAAAAAAGGAAAAAAAATCTTTGTTGTCTGTCTCTCTGTTTATCAAGATCCTTTTTCTCAGGAACGCGTGGAGGAATCAAGTTGAAATTCATATTAAATACTTAGGTTTATTATCCCTAAGAGCTCTGAAAAAATCAAACTTCTAAGCGAACGCAACCAAAAGATACAGCCATTTATCAAAACCTACATGGTACTTCGCGTGAACTCAGAATCTTGAAAGGTACCAAGCAATGTCTTATAGCACAGATAAAGGAAAAATTGTGAAATTCATTATATACCTGCAGGTTTGTACGGAACGTGACTCGCACTTGGCCGGTTTTTGAAGATTCTTTTAATGTGCTATAGAGATTATTCCAAAGGTTCTATTAAATGATGAAGATCTCAGGAGTATAGAGTAAACTAACAAACAAAATATATGTTACGAATGCGGATTTGGAGTAGGATTTTAAAATATGCTGCGTTGCAAAAGTGAATTGTATGTCACATAACTACCATAACCCATACTATAACTATGCCTTAAAGAATACGCAGTTACATTAGTTAGGTTGGTCGCAACTTCCATGAAACATGACCGTCCCCCCCTCGGGACACAGTTTAAAAACATCACCTTAATAATTCACCTAATCATTAAAATAATGTCTCAACAAGCAAAAGCTTTGAAGCTGAAGTAACTTATATCGAAAATTACAATGCCGGTTGTCGAGGCGTTGCTTGCATTCCGTCGTCTCGAAATACTGTGTAAGGTTCATCGTACGATGTACTACAGCGGGACCGTAAGCGGATCAACTACTGATTAAACGATTACTCAGAATAATGAAACCACCATTAACGTTAATATTATAAATCCTAAAGCCGGATTGTTACTTAATTTATTTGTTAATTACACCAAACCGTACAATTAATCACTGTAAAATGTGGTGTGAATATGTGACATTATAAAATAGAATTGGGGAATTTAATTATGAGATCAAACCGAAAATTGTGATGCTAATTGCAGGATATAAATTAAAACATGCTTATGTGAACCTGATTAAATTATAAACATAAATGAATTAGGTATTTTCAATCATAGGCCATTTATCATTAGAGCAATATAAGCACGTAATGCGGTCGTGACACGTTAACATAATGAAATTCGTAAAGAAGTATTGTCAAAACCCTTCTCTTTAATTACTTATAGCTTACGTTTTATTAAAGCGGTAAGATGCTTTACACAGGCAAGTCTGCAGAAGAGCTTGCGATGGCACTTGATGGTTGAAGAAAGCAGGTCGGAATGATTCTGGTGATCATGAATAAACTCTTTGGTTATTGGTGGTCACTGTTTATTGGAATTCACTTAGCTTACCATCAGCTAAAGTGAAGTCATTTTGCCGTGCTCGAATAAAAAACACTTCTTGTTTTCTTCTCGTTATTTAAGCTTAATGATTTTAAACGTTCTTCGAAAGAACTGTAAAGAAACTACTTAAGGAACTAGATTTCTTCATCGCATCTAGACTGGTTATAAAAAGCGGAGTTAATGAAGAAATTGAGACAAACGATTTACTCTTAGAAAGACATCTGACGTATATATCACTCGATGACGAAGTTGAATCTAAAGAAAACACATTTCAAACGCACATAAAAAAACTTCTGAAGATAATAAACATAAAAAATAATTGCAAAGTTTGTAAGAGATTTAAATAAATTTCAGCACATTTCGAGCTCATCAAACAAATCCTTTAAGTATCATAATTAAATAGATAATTGTCTTAACCCCAAACTTCGACAGCAGCATTTAACTGAGCCGTAACTTCGTAAAGAGATATTTTACGTTTAAAATTTCATATTTTATTGTTCATTCTGAGTGATAAAAACCTTACGTATCCCTAGAGAGTCTGAGGGTGAACGAAGGATTCTGAGGGGCCGTTCGTTCATCTTGTTTATGGATAATAAGCTTTGTTTTTATGAAATGGCAGGCAAACCCTAGATTATGAACAAGTTTGTGTGCATGTACGAGCGAAAACATCAGTCGTCGTAACTCGTAACGTTCCGTTACTAATGATGTTAGGGGCTATACATCGGGAAGATCTAAGTTCGAATACCAGGTCGGAAAAAGCAATAGTTTTGTGATTACTTTCAAATAATTAGATCGCCAAAATGGTTTGAGTAATTTTATAAGAACAGATTGAATTGAAATGAAAAAGACTTACAAGCTCATGTTTACTCGTAACTACAACTAATCTAAATGGGGATCGATCAAATATTCAGCCTGATCATACTCACAATTTAAAACGATTGTATACCTGTGTCTTTGAGTGGTAAAGCCACGCTGTAGATAATGACATCTACAGCACGAATGGGCCGGCTCGACAGTTTTGATACCACTGCTTACAGAAAACCGACGTAAAGTAGCAGCTTGCTGTCGCGATTTGTTCAGTAAGTGAGATTACGGGTGCCCCATTTCCCTCCTTTCTTTGCCGATCTTTTTTCCCTCCCTTTCCATTCCCTCCTTTTCGGTTGGCATTGCACCCATGGTTGTGTTTTGGGTGTCTATGGGTGGTTGGTGTCTATGGAGATCTCTTATCGTCATGACCCATCTGCTTGTTTGCCAGTCTCTGCTATATAAAAAAAAGCACCTAAGCATGTTGATGAAACATAGAATTAAAGAGAACGTAAATGTTCCATGCGTTATACGACGCATTACGCGTTCAGTCATAGTGAATAAGGACTCTGCCATTCACAATACGCCAACCTTCCAATGCTCAACCTCTTTTGTCCAACTATTGTAAATCCACTGTAACAGAAATATAGCAGTTTAAAAATATATAAATTTTATATTGCGACGGTGGTACAAAAGGCTCGGCTGCCGGAGTCGCTGTCACTGGCAGGAATGGCGGGTACGGGCTAACGTGGCATAATGGGATCTCGGCAGGCTCAGATTTACGACTTACGGCTAAGGTATGAAAGGCTTGGACCGGTCGAGTGCAAGTTATCACTTATTCAGCCCGGCAGCTGATTAAGTATAATACACGGGTCGAAACAATTTTATTGTCCTAAAAGTCTGATTTTACTGACTCAGATTATAAAAAAATCAGACTTTATCTGACCACCACTCTAACTGAGCTTTGCATACATCGAGGGGTGGGCGTGGGGCTATACATCTTTCAAAATATGGCTGAGTCCTAAAAAAAGGGCACCAGGCAAGCTAATACATTTGAACTTTGGCTTTACATAACATAACATAATATATAACATATGCAATACAGCATCATATCTACAAAAATCTGAAAAACTGACCAATGTACATCAATCTGACTTTGATTTATCTGACCAGTTTCGACCCCTAAATAATGGACATAATATATTACGCTATGATGAAATTGGTTAGATGGAAGAGATCGTCATAAGATTGATATCAGAGAAAACAGTCATTTACGATGCCGCATCGTTAAAATCCTCTTTCCAAATAGAAACGGTAGTAGTAGGTGTCACTTTTTGCTAAATTATTGCCTTGAACGGGGAATCATTTCACTATATCTAATGCGGCATGTTTTCATTGTATGAGAATGACTTTGAACTAGAACATCTATAACTGGGAGCCAACATCAGAGGGCGCGGAAGACCGCCGCGATCTGGGTTGATGACGTCAGACGACTTGGAGGACACAACTGAATGATCCAGGAACAAGAAGGCTGGGAATGCAAGAGAAGAGAAATCCAAGGAGATAGTCTTAGAATGGAGCACGATTATCAACGAACACATCAATTCCCTCTATTATTAGTATATTTTTTTATTGTTATTACTATATGTAAGATCACATTGTCACAACGAATAAGGTACGATGGGGTTTGCGTACCCTTGTGGATTAAAATAAAGAGAAAAAAAGAAGAGAGTCCAAGAATAGACCTCGAACAGGCCATAATGATAATGATGATGATAACGACAATATCAGACGTCTCCGTCTTAAGAATAGAAATTAAAATAATGTCGACAACAATAGTTATTATCAAAATGTAATAAAACGAATGCAAAAGTTTCTATAGTGTGATAAATGAAAAGCGTAGTATAAGTATAATAAATGCATAAAATTTAGAAGGTATTTAACGTAAATGATATTTCCTTGTATCTCTATAAAAATAACGTTCTGTTTTTGTAAATTAAAAAGAATAATACTTATTTCAAAAGAAAGCAAGTATATTTACAATTTCAACGAAATGTTAATAAGTCTCGGGACGTGATATCTTTCACTAATTCCAAGAAACATTTGAAAGACAACCACTTGATTGTTTAAATTGAATACACTCGTGAACTAAAGGAATTTATCCAGGTAGAGAGTTAACAAAAAACACAGGTAGGTCGGCGTAATACGTTTGGCATGCATAGAAAATAGAACAAAAACTACGAGGAACGAATAGACTTACAATAGCTTTAGTATACCTTTCTCAACAATTGTTTTTTACTATAGAAGGAATTTAAAGTTTCTGATAGTAGTGTTGACTAATATCAGTACCAATATGAATCATTGGTTTGATTATTACGTTGTCCTCTGTCAAAAATTCTTTAAAATTATTTATTTTGATTTTTTTATACTGATCCTTATTTCCATCTTGTGTAGAATCAGTGTAACACACACATATTTTGGCATGTTTTAGAAAAGATTTAGCTTAGTTTTCTAGATAGGTGGTCCGTGCAAATTGTGTTAGTAAAACACATGTTATACACTGATACTATACTAAGAAGGCGACTTTCCAGCTATTTCAAATATTTGAATAATATCTGGTTCGTCTCCAATGATTTGCATTTAATAAGCATTAGTTAAATAACATAACATAAGCTTACGCCAGTATCCCCGACGGAGTAGGCAGAGGCACACCAGCGAGCTAGAACACCCACATTTCGCTGAGCTTAATTTTGTCCCAGATGTGTTAGGTGCACAAATTCCAGACTCCGGACTGATATTGATAAATCCAATATCACATTGCCCGACCCGGGGATCGAACCCGAGACCTCAGGACGGAAGTCGTACCGAAATATAACTACGCCACCGAGGCAGTATTAGTTAAATACCTAATTAAAATACATTTGGTGCGAAGCTTCTCTAGTACCTGGTAAATATGGCAGATAGCAAAATTAATTTGGCGACTTCAAACAGAAATTACGAAGCGCTGCAAAATTATCTCGCACTTTTCTCAGTGTAATTGCTCGTAATTCCACCACGATGATTTTAAATGCAAGTGATGTCGAAGTAAGTGATTTATCTCATTTTCGAACAATTATATTCATGCTTCGGGATCTTATTTATATTGCCTAAGTGCTCATTGTAGAAGCTTGGTGGTTTTAGAAGTTTAATTACTTTATGTTCAGTCTTTAAGATCTTTAGTTCAGTTCTTTAGTATTTGTTGTAGAAGAGATTTTTAGCTTTAGCAATTATAAGCATTTCTGTGACTATATTAAAGTTTAGCTGAGCTTTATGTATTATTTATAGATAACTTACTTTAATTACGGCTGTGCCCGCGTGGAATGGTTTTATGAGACTCCCACCATCATCATCACTGTCATAATAGAAACTCCTCTGATGAACACACTTGGGCGAGACTTATGGGATCCCTTCTAAAATTTAGTTAAACGCTATGAATAACTTTCGTTTTCCGTTTTATACCGCTAGACTTATTTTGCAAACAAGCTTATGGTGTCCCTTGGGATCAGTGTTAATCATACCAGATAGACAGAGTTACTTTTGCATTTGTAATAATAAAGTATGGATATCATAGTATCATCAATCTATATTCAAGTACTGGAAGTCCTGTGGCTGATGCGGTTGATGATGGATATCATACAGATTTATACGATGATACACATAGAAAACCTAAACAAATTCTTAACCACACAATTCTGAACTAAATAATAATTAACATAAAAGGTGCAGCACTAAGCCCACAGTGGATATTAGAAGAAGATAATTTTGCACATCATATCAAAATCGATACGAAATCCAGAAAATCCCATTATTAAGATATTTACCAATTCGAAGCAGGCTTATGTCTAAAGGAGGATAAAAGGCAATGTTTTTAGGGATTAACGCGGCTGGAGTATAAGGAGATTTCCGCCTAAGGAGCGAAGATCATAAGGATTATTTTTATATGGTACAGCAAAATATTAGCAGGATGTTTTCTTAATTGAATTTATTTTTCTATGAGGACTTTACGCTTAATACAGATAATAGACTGTCTTGGTAGGCTAGTTGTATTACTATCGTCCTAAAGTTTCAGGTTCGATCCCCGGATCGGGAAAATGATATTGGGATTTTTCAGTTTAGTCTGGAATTTATGCCCGATATGACGATAGGCTCACATCTGAGACGGAATTGTCTTACAGAAAACCGACGTAAAGTGGCAGTTCGCTGTCGCGTTTCGTTCGGTGAGTGAGATTTCCGGTCGCCCAATTTCCCTTCTCTCTTTCTCAATCCCTTTTCCGTCCCATTCCATTCCCTCCTTTTAGGTTGGCAACGCACCCATGATTATTTTTGTGTCATGGGTGTCTATGGGCGGTGGAGTTCACTTACCGTCAGGTGACCCCTCTGCTCGTTTTAGAGACTAGCTCGGCTATAAAAAAAAATCTGAAACGAACCAATTTTGATGCAAAAATTGAATGTGTATACATTTAAATTAAACCAGGTCAACACAAAGAATAGATTCGGAATATTTTTAATATCACATCAAACTTGTCTGGGAATATATTTTATTTTCAGCTGCCATTTTAGTTCATCAAATTTTCAACAGTTACGGCTGGTTTAGGTATGAATTTAGAAATAGATTGTCATGCTTATGATTAACTCTATGGCTTGTTGTTATTTTGGTTGTTAAGGACGATGTTTTGGTCACTATTCAACTTTATTATCTTATTATAAAATAAGTAAATGTGAAAATTAATGACTGTTGTTTTTTTTTAAATTCGCGTTAATAGTTGAACGAAAGACGAAATTAGGGACTTTCAGGTTTCAGATTGGAGACTTGACCAAAAGACGACTTGACTTAATTGTTGAGGAGTTACCATGAATTCCCAAACATGGGATTAATCTTGAAATTAAGTCTGAATACAAAGGGGATACCAAGAGAAGTCACTAGCATTTTATATATTTATTACATAAACAAACACAACAATTTTTTTTTAGCATAAATAAAACAGTGTATAATGACAAGTTTAAAAACTTAACGGTTCGATTTCAAATTCGATCGTAACCAATTATATGGTACCACCATTGAAATAAACTCTATCGAATACAAAAAGTATTTCGAAAATAGGTTTACATTTGGCGGAGATATCGCGTAACATACATAAAAAAACAGACGAATTGAGGACCGTCTCCTTTTTGGAAGTCGGTCGCAAATACATATTTGTTTTTGCTGGAAATCGCAGCACTGCATGTGTAATAAAGATATTGGGAAATAATACAATTTTGTAAAGGCTCAAACAGGCCGCTAAACGCCAATGGGAGCGGTCACCACCGGTATTGATTTCGGCTAAAATAAACAGTTTACGATAGACATACAGTCTGTTTTTCAGCGGGTAGAGTATTGTAACGGTCAATTAATTAATGTGTTACATACTGATTTCTTAAGTTTACGCGAATATTATACTTTGAAATAAAACTAAAACTAACACTACCGTGACAACGAAGACTGCAAAGCCTTCGAAACGTCGGGAATAAAAATTAAAAACCTCATCGTGATAGAATCCATAAAAATAGTTTTATTTTAATGTGTTACATTTAAAAACGTTTTGAGTGTGGCTAAACGACTTCGAAATCAAATTGTTTGTTGGATGGGTAAAGGACACGACGTTCTTTTAGTTTTAAAAATCGAACTCGCAAACTAACAAGCCCTTTAAGCGGAGCGATTCCAACGTAATTGATTAACCGCCGAATGTTCATACACTTAAGGTCACCTTATGTCGTTTAATGCCGCCTTATCTGTCAAAATTGTATGGCGAAAATCAATGTAAGAAGCCGTTAAAGTTGAGCAGCGTTTGACCATTCGGGCGTTAGCCATTCTGACTGTGCTATCTCTGTCTTGGCACTCTTAGCTGTCAGAACTAGAGAATACTTGATTCCATTTTTCTTGGGCTAAAAATAGAGATAAGTATATTATTGAATGTCGTTATTTTTATATGAAGGATAAAAAAATAACTTTACGTTTTATACATTTTCCGATTGACTTCCAAATTATTATTTTGGAATGATACGGATGGACATGCATCAAAGAGACATTAGCTAACTATTGATTACAAAAAAATTACACTTCGTACTCATTCAATGTAATATTGCGATCCGTGGGCTGTAGAAATATCATCAAAGGATTCACTTACATTCATCATCCTCCAAAAATCAAAGCTAAAATGCATATCAAGTAACATGCAAGTAACATTCCCCGCGTTTTATTAATCACAAAATAAGTAATTAGCAACAGAGAACGTAACTGTTATGAGCTTTGCACAGCGCACCGAAATCATACAAACAAGAATAAGGTACAGTTGAGGTAACTCGATTGTAGCCAGTAATTGAGCAGGCAACGCTCGCGGCGACGCACCTAACGGGTCCTGCGTATGCTTGCGTTAATTACGATTATTAAAGAGTACCATCGGTGCATGTATAGGGTTGAATTGAATGGATGTTATAGCAATTCTAATGATACTGATTTCTTAAGTTTACGCGAATATTATACATTGAAATAAAACTATTTTTACGGATTTTATCACGATTAGGTTTTTAATTTTTGTTTTTATTTTTTTTCGACCCGTGACAACGAAGACTGCAAAGCCTTCGAAACGTCGGGAATAAAAATTAAAAACCTAATCGTGATAAAATCTGTAAAAATAGTTTTATTTCAATTTTTATGATGTACCGCTGTTAGCTTATTTTATATTATTAGGCAAAAACACTGGATCTTTTTGTATAATGTTCGTTCACGCCATCATACGTTTCTTTTCGACCGACTTCCAAAATGGAGTAGGTCCTCAATTCGTCTGTATTGTTTTATGTATGTTACGCGATATCTCCGCCGAATGTGGACCGATCTTCAAAATTCTTTATGTGTTCGATAGAGCTTATTTCAAGGGTGATCCCATATTAATTTGGTCACGATAGTATTTGAAGTCAGTCCGTTAAGTTTTTAAACTTGTGATTATCATGATTCTTTATAAGATTCTATGCCATGCTTATTTTTCTTTGTTCTATTATAGGCTTTCGAAGGTACTTAATGGTTTTCGTGGCCCGTAGGTATTAACTAGCAATACAATTAATTTCTTTACACGCTTTTTACACATAAACTCATCACATGAGCGGAGCTGCAATCAAAAACTAGTCTGTGTACCAATATAATACATTTCAATTTGGTTTCTATTAACCTTATCTGTATAATCCAACCAAATTGTATAATTAATATTGATGATTCAATAATCAAGCTTTTAGTGTTAATCGTACGATTCCGCTGTCAGTCTGACCGCAACTTTACCCGCAAGCACATGATACACAATAGCTAAACATTATATTGAAGCAATATAATAATATGATTAATTATAATACTAATAATAATATTAGCCCTGTAATATTACTGTCCCACTGCTAGGCACGGGCCTCCTCTACTAATGAGAGGGGTTAGGCCTTAGTCTACCACGCTGGCCTAATGCGGGTTGGTAAACTTCACATACCTTCGAAATTTCTGTGAAGAAATTCTCGGGTATGCAGGTTTCCTCACGATGTTTTCCTTCACCGTTATAGCAAGCGATATTTCACAATGAAAATACACTTAACATAGAAAAGTCAGAGGTGTATGCTCCATTTTGGGGTTGGTCTCGAATCTCCGACACTTGTCTCGGCAGTCCGTACCATTCCCAACTGAGCTATCGCTGCTAACATGATTAATTATATAGATGATTAATTATATTGAGTGGAAAATATACTACCTCAGTCGCTTGTATTGTGTGCGCGACACGACTACCATCACGTGGTCTCGGGTTCGTTCCCCGGGTAAAGTATAATTAGGTTTTGAGGTGATAACTTCTTATGGGAGGGTAAACCGCTTCGTAACGTAACGCGTTACGGCGCCACTCTGTCTGGCTACTTATCATATTAATATATATTAAGTTTAAGTAATAACCTAAGCTTTTCTCAAGTTAAACAATTTCAATATTAAATAGTTCACCTTGATTAGTTTAAGTTATCACTTCTGTCGAGCGTACCGAGACGCACACGTTTTTAACCGACTTAAAAAAAGAAGGAGTTTAACAATTCGTCGGTATCTTTTTTATGTATGTTCCCCGATTACACGAAGACGCCTGGGCCGATTCGAGAAATTGTTTTTTTGTTTAAAAGGGTATACTTTCCAGATGGTCCCATTGACACCAAGTCAGGATCTGATGATGGGATCCTATAAAAATAGAGGGCAACCCTCACATTTTATAGGGAACCATAGTGTATTTTATATATTTGTTTAAACTATTCAGCTACTTGCGTCTGGTACTCATCATCTCATGTTGCTGAGCTGGTGACGGAAAATATAACTTCTTAACTATTAGGAGTTGGTGGATAATTCTTTCAATATTACACTAAAACTATATAAATAATACTTAAAGTTTAACAAAAACTGAAACCGACTTCAAAAACGAACTCTCTTTGGAGTCGGTGCTGAGGCCGAAGCAGATAAAATGAAAAGGCACCGACTCCAAAGATAATTAGAAATTGTTGTTATTTTTTACTTTTAAGTGTTAGTTTTTTTAAGTCGGTTTTCAGTTTTTGTTATTTTGTATTAAGTAGCCCGCAGTCTAGAATTTGTGCCCGATATGACTCGGCTTGCCTCCTATCACATCACATTACGGATGGAAATAAGCTCGGCGAGATGTGGGTGTTCTAGTTCGCAAATTTGTATCTGCCTACCTTTTCGGGGATGCAGGCGGGTCTATTTATGTTTGTTTAGAGAACTGTAACATGTTTTATTAAATTAATACTCTTGTCCCATCCAATACAAGCACTCATGCCCCACGGGCGTCGGAGGGATGGACAAACAAAAGGGGTTTGTATGTAGGATGGTCTAATAATAAATCTTTAGATCAAAGTCTGACATAACATGTGATGTCTTACAACTAAGAGGCTCTTGAGTTTCTGACATTTCTTGCTAGCGCCTAGAGTTCTTTTTTTTGTTAATTTCTTTCTACCTGCCCTTATTCTACCTTAATGTATGGTCGGCGCAACGCACTTTTTCACGCATGTTGCAAAAACGATTCGGCTAAATTTTTACGACCAGCTGCCTGCCTAACGTAAACCCACTCTAAGGTATCCAGTCCCGGGCAAATTAAATTAGAAAATTCGCTTTGCCCCACCTGGGAATCGAACCCACGACCTCCCGGTCCACAGCCCATTTTCTACTAAAACTCTCGGCTACTCGTCCACTGCGCCATGGCAATGAGATGTTACCGTAAATATAATAAATATTTATGAATATTTTGTACACGAATTACTACGACATCCTAGTAGTATACTACCATCCCTTAGAGGGGGTTGACGTAAGGTAGGCACCCGGTGGTAACAACTAAAGCTGAATTCTTTCCACAACATACTTAAAATCTTATGGGCACTCCATTTTAATATGGTCGCATAAGACTCAATAAAGCTACGGTCATATGATGGAATAGCAATCAGTTACCAGCTTATAAACTGAAATCGGAGTAAACAATGCGTTATTCGAATATTAATATCCTGTATCTCATAATCCTTACGTAAACAACATGTCAGTATATTCGCAACATTTTGTTTTGTTTACGGATGATAGCAAAATCATTGTTTCGAGAAACAATAATATGCACAATACAAATAAAAACTTTGAGCAACTTCAAAATGTATTCTATCATAACCAAATTTATAAATAAATTCACGCCTATATTAAGGTAGGCAGAGGCGAACTAGGAAACTACAACACCCTCATTTCGTCAAGCTCATTCCCGTCCCATATGTGATAAGGGGCGACCAAAGCCATATCGGGCATAAATTCCAGACGGTTACTGAAAAATCCGATATCGCTTTACTCGACCGGGGATCGACCCCAGACCCCAGACGGCAGTCGTATCACGCACGCAATATAACTACGCCACCGAGGCAATTCAAAATATCCTTGGATTGAGCTTTAACGAACACAAAAAGAACCTAGATAATCGGATATCGTAAGACATACATACAGGTAGGTATATCAAAAATATAGATAATTTATTACTCCTTTTTTTTAAGTCGGTAGATAAGATAACAACTCGGTAGAATACATTTCATTTATCCACACAAATGGTGAGTATTTGATAATTCGGAATCTTGAACAAAAATAACCGATTCTTTGAACTCCGACCGCACCGATTACTAACAAAGCAGCAAAAGATTATTATTCCACGCCCTTTGACAACAACAATATCCTACAAATACTTACAAAGGAAACAAATATTTAAGAAAAACACACGTACACATTTCGTTCGGAGACTGATAAAATAAACGAGACGAAGAAACAAAAATAGATGTTATATTTGCCCTCTGGAATTGTACAAATAAGATACTTCGCGGTCGTGATAATGAAATAAGAAAAATCTGATTAATCGCGACTTGGTTTTCTGAATAAAATTCTGTATAATGGTATACTTATTAATGTTGCTGATAAAATTAGTGTCAGTTAGGTGGATACTTCAAGAATTTACAAGAATGAAAGTTTACAAGATTACGACATGAAGTCTTTGAGTTTATTTAGCGAGCCGTTCGTAAAACTAAGCCAAATCCTTTATACTTTTTCGTGGTCGCATACTTCATTACTGAAGGTCGTGTCCCTGAAAGGCCTTCGTGGCATTCTGTATTATGCATTTCCATTTCGTCAGGTTTTCTGCTTCTTTTAGGGCGGTTGTAACAGAGGATCCAGTGAGTGTGGTTACTTGATCCAACCAACGGCTAGGTGGCCGGCCGCGAGGTCTTTTTCCTTCGAATTTACCTATCACAACCAACTAATCAAGGTTGTCGGATTGACGACGGGCAATGTGACCAAAATAACTGAGGATTCTTTGGTAACAGATCGCTGACAGTCTAGTCTCCTTTATATAATATGCTTAAAAAAGTTTATTGCGCGGACATTTAGGTGAGTTATGGGCAGGTGGCAAGAAATTAATGCCACTATTTCAAAACAATGTCATGCAAACCTTAAGTGTTCATATATCATCATCATCATTATCATCATCAGCCATAGGACGTCCACTGCTGGAC
This sequence comes from Clanis bilineata, assembly GCA_036417725.1. Taxonomy (NCBI): domain Eukaryota; kingdom Metazoa; phylum Arthropoda; class Insecta; order Lepidoptera; family Sphingidae; genus Clanis; species Clanis bilineata. The sequence goes on along the minus strand of CM071154.1, from coordinate 13,287,376 downwards.
ATAGGCCTCCCCCAAAGATTTCCAGATTGACTTGTTGGAAGCGGCCTGCATCCAGCGACTTCCTGCGACTATTATCAGATCGTCGGTCCACCTTGTAGGTAGACGTCCTACGCTGCGCTTGCCGGTACGTGATCTCCACTCTAGAACTTTTCTGCCCCATCGGCTATCAGTTCTACGAGCTATGTGCCCTGCCCACTGCCACTTCATCTTATATTAGTTCATATATATCAGACTATATTATATTTCTATATGCTAAGCTAAATTGTAACTATTATAATATATATGATGTGGTTTTGCTTAATAAGTAAATAATTAAAAGAGCAACAAGTTCCAAGAAATAATTATTAAGATTTTGCATTCATAGTTTTTTTATAAGTTTTAAGCAGACAAACACATCAAACCACCAATATTTCATCAATTCAATCAGCATAATATCGATAAGCGTTATACGATCCAGAGACTTTTTACAACCTTCGCGCGGAACACTCACATTTACCTCTAAATAAGCCGTAGACGTTTCTTTATACACAGTCATCCTAGGATACCATAAGAAGTAAAAAACCTAAAATATCGTCTATTTGGTAATAATGTGTGTAACTAATGCAGTCATGTCTCTTTCATCCCTATTGAACATTTGGTTTGAGTATTATTTCCACGCTATTGTTTCTTCTGTCATTTGGTCATTGAATATTATTGATAACTTATTAACTTTGCCAAATAGTAGGGCAAACACAACCAAGGCAGGCTGTGACTTAGCCTTGACTGTTACTGACCATGATTACAATAACAAAGTAAAAACCTTCAAAATCAAAGTAATTTCGAGTATTGAAATAAAACTATTTTTACGGATTTTATCACGATTTGGTTTTAATTTTTATTTTTATTCCCGACGTTTCGAAGGCTTTGCAGTCTTCGTGGTCACGGGTTGGACAAATCGTGATAAAATCCGTAAAAATAGTTTTATTTCAATGAATAGCATTCGCGTAAACTTAAGAAATCAGTAATTTCCAGTAATTACGAAATAACAAATAAAAGAGACAATTAAGTATATCGTAAATTAATGAAGCTTTTTAACAAGAAAAGGAAGCAAGCTAATTAAAAATCCAAAAGTCCACTACAAAACATTCGTACACATATTACATTTTCCAACGAGTCCAACAACCTATCGGGCCATCGGTCCTGTTGAAATTCCACTCTATAAAAGCAACAATACGTCTAATTAAAACGGACGAAAGGCCGTCTTGGGGACACCCCTGAAATTTTCAATCCCCAATAACCATTTAGAAAACAAAAGGTCGTCTCTTCTTTTCGTCTCGCTCATGCCAATCAGAAGTCCCATTTGCAAAAGAGAGATGATGATTTTTTTAATTAACTCTGATCAGACATTGCTATGTGTAATGGCCTTTTCAAAGATCGTTTTGACTGTTGTAAAGCCGACGTGTATCTCGTCTTTTTGTGTATTTTTAAAGACAAAAGATATAACAGCAAAAGGTCTAACGAGATTCATGTGTATATCAAAGGTTTCTGTGTTATGAACTTAAACAATGTAAAATATTTTAATGATCTTACGTCGTTATGTGAATATTAGAGCTTTTACATCATCTTTTATAAATATGTTTTTGTTATATTTTTATATTATTATAACTTCTTTTCAACGAATCACAAGAAGAGGAGTATTCAAATTATATTTATTCGTTTTGGAAATTATAATGCTATGGATGGATGATACACCATTTCTTTCATGATGAGGTTCTATAATCAGATATGAAGTTACAAGATTTTCATGTAGCAGTTGTGGCTGATTTGTTGCATTATTGTGTCATATAGCTTATAGGATCAGCAAGCATTTAGTTATAATTTCAAGCCTATTTCAGCGAATTAAGCTCTTGTTTTTGGGGAAATTTTATTACACTAACACATAGTACATAATGCCTCTTTACCCAAAATATATTCCATTTATCACCCTCGCAATAACACTTCCTATAAATCACATTTTCGTGAAAGTAGCTAAAAAGAACGTTTAAAACTCGTAGGGTCTGCATTCGGAAATGCATTAAACTTATCTACACCCACTGAATCACTTAGGGACATTATCAAAGTAATTACGATAAAAATACTCATAAAAGGGGGGTATTATGAGTCATAGTCACGTGATACACCGGTGAGGTCATTACTCCGACCCCACGAATTAGTTTAAGTGCATAAGTCACCTGGTGATGGATCACTCGAATTGCATATGATACTCGTTTGGATTATTAATTTAATAGGGTTAACTTTATACTGGAATTTTGTGATACACTCAAGTTGTCTTAAGTGAGGATAAATTGTTAATGTAATATTAATTGTAGATTATTAGCAGTCGACTTTGGATTCTACGGCATTTATTACAGAACAGGTACTTTTGATAGGAAATTGGTACGATTGTAAGAAAAAAATAGTTCTGATGCACCTAACCGTATGCCGTTCTATTTTAGTAATATGAATTTCACTTTGTGGCACCATGTATGAAAAGCATACAAGTACTAAAATTTGAAATGTTTTTTGATGAGTCATAAATATAAATTATATATGCTTGATATAACATCTACATTATTTATTTATACTAAATATAGAAACCCTTCACAGAAGGTTGTTCCTATATTATGTTGACATACAAAACGCGGAAAACGCCCACTTGAACACGAAATACATATTTAAAAGAAAGTCCTCTTTAATTTGTTATTTTTTGTTTGTTTCAGGTATCTGAAAAGGCAAGGGGACATGGAGACTGTCGTCCAATATTTACTTCTGGCTTTGGCGTTGACTTCAGTGCAAATATCCTACACTGAAAGCCGTCTAAATGAAAAACGGAGAGACAAAACTGAAAGGCGGTACCACGGTGTACAAGTAAAGGACAACATATGTGAAATTACTAACAGGGACTCAAAAGTACATTGCTATTGCGAGAAAACTGATTATAAGGCAGCCACGCGCGCTGACTGTTGGGTATTCAATGGTGGTATTGAAGAAACTGACCCCATTTGGACCAGTTTCACCTCTCAACCATTTTTAGAAAGACTTACGTTCAATGTCAGATCTGATGGAGCTCTCAAGTTCATACCATTACAAGTGATCCACCGGCTAAAGAGGCTACAAAAACTGTTCATTCATTACGCGACGCTCGAAAAAATCGAAAAGAAAACATTCACGAACATGTCAACAGTGAAAGAGATAACGCTGATGAACGACAAAATATCAGAACTGGACTTTTCATCGTTCACAAATCTCCCATCGCTCGTAAACTTGACTATAAAAGAGAATAAAGTGACGGAGATACAGAGGGACGTTTTCGTCGATTTGCCCTCTTTGAAATATCTCGATTTGTCATCGAACAGCATTAATCTGGCGCACGACGGTTGTTTTGAACATCTAACGGTGCTCAACGACCTGATATTGGAGGGCAATTTGATTTCTGTGCTCACTAAGGACACTTTCAGGGGCTTAGCTAATTTGACGAGATTGGATCTGAGATCGAACAAGTTGAATATGATTGGTGATTTAACGTTTACTGAATTGTGGAATTTAAACGAACTGCTTTTGGATAATAATGAATTGAAATATCTTGATGAGAGGGCATTCGACGGGCTCGCTCTGCTCCAGAAACTGTCTATGACCGGTAATAAATTGAAGTCAATCAACGAGGGGCTTTTAGAAGGTGTCCGAGGTCTTGAATTATTGGATTTACGGAACAATGAGCTGGAATATTTTACTTACGAAACTGTCAAGCCCATTCTCGAGAATTTGAAGATGAAGACATCGGTATTGTATTTAAGCGGTGAGTTCTGTTTACTGTGAATACTCCAGACCTATTTAAAGTGTAAAATATTATTTCGTGTCTATAAAGTTATCGCGTTGTTTCAAAAAAGTTAGTGCTCGTGTTTACAGTAAGTTTAGTACTGCGTGGAAATGTAATTCAAAAGCGTTCTGTTATAATAAGTTTAATGTAATTAAATTCTCCTTTCCTTTGAGAAGTAATGGTTGCATAGTTGAACTAGTCATAAAATTACGGTCTTCGTATCACAATTTAAATTATTTTTAAACGATTTTTTATACTACTGACTGCCTCGGTGGCGTGGTTGTGTTTCGGTATGACTACCGTCCTGAGGTCTCGGGTTCGATGCCCGGGTCGGGCAAAGTGATATTGGATTTTTCCTTATCAGCCCGGAGTCTTGAATTTGTGCCCGATATGGCGATAGGCTCGCCCCCTATCACATCTGGTACGGAACTAAGCTCGGCGAAATGTGGGTGTTCTAGTTTGCTAGGGCGCCTCTGCCTACCCCTTCGGGGATACAGGCGTGAGCTTATGTTGTATGTTTTTATACCATTTTCTAATGCTGTATGCATTACTTGCATAAAATGAGATAATGATCACCAAACAACGATCACTATAACATAAACTCCAAATTATAATCTAATCGCAAACCCATTACATAAAACGTTGCACAGTCGTATTATTACGGACAAAATAAGTACATAGGTTCGGACACGTGAAGATAAAATGACTATGTTTAGTTCAAACAATGGCGTACACCCCTTAGTACGTTAATCCCCTATTCGTGGACCCCTCGCATTAAGGACAATTAATGAGTGTACGAACTCCTTTATCGAATCAACAATAGCACAATAACTCGATTTTGATACAATGAAATATTCCCTGTTTGATGAAAGCCAACAAACGTCGGCATTTTTATAAGATTTTTTATTAAATTACTACGACTAGGCACGTGTTCTTATAAAATCCAATTACTGTGAAATGCGTAGTTTAATTAGTGCAAATTATTTCAAATTTATTTTCTAGTGTAAATGACACTGCGTTATTATTAAATTGTGAATGTGAATCTTCGTGAATTTCAATCTCGTAAATTATCATTGTGTTAAATAATTGTTAAATTTGGCTTTTAATTAATTATTTGTAATAGTTAAATAGTGACTTTTAGAGTTGATTAAAATAAATCTGACTATTATTTAAAAAAAGTATAAATTGCTATTTGCTGGACGTATATTTGCTTTCATGAATTTCTTGTAAGAACAGTATTTCATTCAGCTTCTCTCCTCAGCAGTGTCTGTTTTAGTATCTAAGTATATATGTTTTAGTATCTAGTCTCTTTTAATTAAATACAGTATTAATCTTAAAAGGGCCTCTAATATAAAGCTGTCTCCTTGGTCTTGTGCCAGCATATAATATATGTAGGATGTGAACTCAGACGTCCTGGATTTGATTCCCACGTCTGGGACTGAATCCCCCCCCACAGAGGGGTTAACGTTAGGCAAGCAGCCTGTCGTAAAGACTAAGCCAAATTATATTTGCAACATAGTTGAAAAAGTTTGTTGCGGCAACACCACATTAACGTGGAATAAGCGTAGGTAGAAAGGGTACTCGTACTCCTATTGCATTTTTTTTACATTTTATCAATTAACAATTAAATTTCATCTTCTGCAGGTAACAAACTAACTTGCGACTGCCGACTATCCTGGCTCCAAGCTCTGCGAAACGAAACAAAAAGTGATCCACTCAAATCAGCGCTCGACGAAGTAACATGCTTACCAAACACAGTTCATAAAATTGAAGCTATCAATGCATTAAATACAGAAGTCATCGAAGAAACAAAAACTGAACAATTGTACGAGATCGAAAGAAACAGCGAAGTTCTACAGCAAGATGGCAATGAAGAGTACGATTACATAAGTCAATATAAATACGAACCAACCGTACAACCTATAATTATTAATAATCAAGTGGCTGTTGTGAGCTTAACATCTGAATCAATGCCGTGCCCGGGAGAACTAGTGCAAAAGCAGGAAGATTCTTTAATGCTATCATCGAAGGATGAGAGCTATTGGCGCTCGAACGCGAGTCTCAATTTGCTATCGAGTTTATGTCTAACAGTGACGTTAGTTATATGGCTCGCTATTTGAACTGGACAATGTTTGGATGTTTGTGTTGTGTTTGTATATGGCAAGCTAAAAGAGGCTCTGATGCGTGATGTCTGAAATAATTTAAAAACTAATGTCAGATTCTAAGAAGAAATATATTCTACGATAGGTCTCAGCAGAGATTATTACTTTTACGTAACAGTATATAGTTTTATGAAGCATAATTTTATTGCCAATAAATCAATTGTATCGACTCGTCCAATATTTTTAATGTAAATAGGTTCAACGACTTTACTGTAATCTAGATTCCAATAATTATATACATGCTGACATTCAAAAATATAGATGAATCAGATGAACGTGATTAAAATTTCCAAATTCATTTACCTAATAGACATCACGTAGCAGCAACGCTTGATTTAATCTAGACTTTAAAAATGAAGACTGGTTTAGATATTTAACTAAATTATAACAGTGATAGAAATTGGTGTAATTTCGCAGCGTAGCCGATGCAATATTTGGAATCATCGCACGGGGACATTGGAGGCAGTAAAATGCCAATAGCACATTGTAGTGACCATTTGGACCGGTTCCAACTTGTTGAAAATTTGAAGTTGTTTCAAACACGTACGAATTCGGATGCGAAATATTGCAACGGTATTTAGGTATTAAGGGCAATTATTTTCCGAAAATCGTTCCGAGAGTTGTATAAATAAATAACGCCATTAATAATATTAATTAATTTATAATTTAACAGAGTTTTGCTATTAAGAACTAATTTTGTGTGTATACGGATTTATGGCTACGTTATTTATGTGCAAAACATGCATACTAAAGGGTAACTTCCCATAGTTACGTTGAACGTCTAAGCATGTTTTACGGTACTCCACCAAGACAGGAGATGTATGTAATAACATATTATTTACTTCCCTCCTAAACAAGACATAGTAATAATCACTTAATCTTAAGTAGCGTTTTCGGTATGGGGTAAGGAGACGACGATTTCATTGAAACTCGTGACAGAAATTATTTTTACACATCGCGGGCTTATTATGTATCTTTTCGTCGCTTGCATCAAATAACATGATAAGATGCAAATGTCATTATCGTTTCTAAACCCCATACTGAAGAAGCTACTAAAACTTTAGTGACGCTATCGTTGCATGATCTTTCATATATTTATTTAGTGACAGTACCTACATCGACATGACTTATTTGATGTTAGCTGCTGAAGCTTGACGCAGCAATCCGAAGTTTGCCTTTATTGGTGTTTAAACAGGTAGTCATAATATTCATTATAAAATTATTTCTAATAAATTTTCTGCAATGATTCTGTACTATTGGACTTTGATTTAGCTTGCTGATAAAATTTTGTGAGTTGGATTGTAAAATTGTAATTAAGACACGTTGTAAATACTAGAATTAGTAACAAAGGTTTGGCTATCAATAAAATTTGAACATTAATTGCAGAATTTAATTTCAATCAATAATAGATTTGATCTTCATGTAGACATATTATATTATATCTTTCTCATTTATAACACGCCATGGAATCTTCTTTTTATTCCTATTTTTAAATGGAATAGCACGATCTCAAAACATTCTGTTCATTCAGTTCTCAACAATGCTCTCTCCTTCCATCCCGAACCTAATCACATATTGACCGATTTTTATATGGAACCGCACTTGGAGTAAGCTCTATCGAACTTAAAAAGAATTTTGATTATCAAGAGATATTGAGTGACACCTATATAAAACACCCAAGAATTATTAAGAGGTATCCTTCTATTTCTACTGGAAATCTTTGAGGGAGGCCTATGTCCAGCAGTGGACTTTCTGTGACTGATGATGATGATGATGATTAGTTCGTATATCGGAGTCAGTTGAAAAGTAGACTTTTTTCATTCTAACCTTAGAAAGTTATGAATCGATAGCCTTCATTTTTGAAGTCCGTACAAAACCTTAAGTCTTCGAATGCACTTCAACTTAATTAAATATTCAATACACTCCAAAGAGCAAAGGCAAAATTAACATCACTCTATAATATACTCAAACGTTAACCTACTTCGTGACCAACTTCCAGAATACATAATGCGAACTATTCGATACATTTGAAGTTTGGCTAATGACAAAATTATAATGGGGTTTCGATACCTCTGGGATTCATGAAGTTGTTCGAAATTGGTGATTACTCGCATACTTCCCGGTAAGCATGAACAGGGGGTTTACCATGTCTTATAGCAGTATTATTATAATCTTACTTTGTCGTTTTTGTACGGACATCGGAGTACGGAGTCGCCTCCTTTGTTTAGTAACAATATGTATGGGCTGAGGGCCGGTAGGTCCTGGGTTCGATTTTCAGGTCGGGAAAAGTAAATTTTCTAATTTAATTTGCCCGGGACTGGAACCCTCAGAAGGGGTTGACGTCAGGCTGGCGGCCGGTCGTAAAAACTAAGCTAAATCCTTTCTGCAACATGCTTGAAAAAGTTTGTTGCGCCGACCCTACATTAAGGTGGGATAAGAGCAGGTAGAAAGTTGTTTTTCTACGGGAAACAGTACAAGATTATAATAATACTGCCATAAGACGTGGTAGTAATTCCCCAGATAACGGCTTCAATAAGAACCATGGTATTCCTAGAGTCGGCAAAGGTGCAAAGTATATCGATGATGTAGAACTGGCTATATGACTGCCTGAATGGGCCTGCTTGACGAGCTTGATACCACTGTCCATCGATATAATAATATACCTAGATGCACAGTTCCATACAAATATCATTGTAAACAGTGTCCTCGACAGACAAAACAAATAAACATCACAAATTTAATTAAATTAACACAAATATGACCTTATAGACGCGGCATAAAGTAGCTTTTTAAATTGCATGTTCAAACGTTCTTATATTCGAAATTTTTGAATTTCTAATAGTTTTTGAATTTGACAATAATTTGACATTATTAAAAGAAACATTCTAGTCACTTGGACAAAGATTGAATGGAGTCGAATAGTTCTTGTATTTATTTGTGAGAAATGTTGACCACATGGCGTACAATGTAGATGAGAATGGCGATATCTGTGTAATAATTTTACTTACATTAAGAGATAGATAGAGTATAAATGTTTAGAAGATAACAAAGCTTATTAGTTATGAATATAAAATAAGCACTGTTTTGCCTTAACGTGATTCATAAATAAATAAATAACACCCAACAGTCACATACATAGTCCTGGCCCCACACTAAGATCGCCCTTTGCTCTTTAGATTCTTAATAATTTCTTTTAGACTATCATTTCGTTTTCTTAATCTTTTGTTCTGCCTTTTTAAGTTTCGCACTAAATTAGATTTAAGTTTAAATTTTTGGTTGCGTTCTTTCAAATTAACTGTAAAAAATAACGTCTTAGGTGTGTTAAAGATTGATGAAAATTCTGATGGTATTGGTGATCCTTCATTATTTATTGGTTCAATTGCTAGTTCCTGGAAATGAATATGTTTCCAATAAATGATGACGCCACAATTACTGTTGTAGTAATTATGCATAACGACCGGTTCCAATAAATGATCTCAATCCGAGAATCAAAGATAAAAATGAAAAATTAAAAAATGAAAAATCGCGAGAATGAACCATTAAAATTATTATTTGACAGCGGAATGTTCAACATTGTTCATGTTGGCAAATTTTTATGATCTGCACACTTTGATTGAAAACATTTATTAGAATTAGCCGCAAATTATTAAATAGTCATTTTACATGGCAGTATGTACCTAGTATATGCTTGCTATTGATGAATTCTGTATCAAATATTTTTCAGCTATTACACTTGTACCGCACCCTGCCTCATTTAAACTTGTAGTTACGACAATCTAAAATAAAGTCAATAAATGTGGCAATATTTATTTATTTATAGGTACACCAACAGCATACATATTGTTAAATTAAATAGTAAACATTAGTTAAGGACAATGTAGCTGATGACAATTAGCACCTTAATTTTTGGTACAGCATTCTTTTTAATTTTCCTAATCCATTTTTCTGTATAATATCCATCGGAATCGGCAAAATGGTCTGAACAAACCACACTTGAGTAATTGGGTTTAAAATTTTCTTCTCTCCTTTCTTCGGAAATAATTTTACGCCATTTATCTCTTACTATTTCATTTCATGGAAATCTGTAATTAATAAATAAAATTAATAAAAAAAACATAAATTTAAAATAAATATAATATATTTACAAAAAAAAAACGACTCCATGTATTTCATTGTTCCAAATCATGATTTCAAAAGGGACAAAATATTTTATTAACTGAATTCGTTAAATTAATTATTTATCCACGTTTAATACTTAATTTAACATGATTAAGGTTTTAAGAATCAAGTAAGGGAATTATACTTACTTAAAATATGAAATCCCATGTGTTTTGCGCTTTGTAAGAGTGTTATTTTTGCACTCTTTCACAGAGCATTTAGGCATCTTCACAGACGAACGGTCGGCGCCCGACTGACAGCAAACAAGTGCTTACTTACATTTTAAGCACTCGTTGGCTGTCCCACTTTCTGAGCGTCAACTGTGCATCTAGGTATATTATTATATCGATGCCACTGTCTCACAGAAAAGCAACGTAAAGTGACAGCTTACTCTTTCATTTCGTTCGGTGAGTAATATTTCAAATGAATCAAACCCCCTTCTCAATTATTATTCCTATTATTACACGCCGCCATTGAACCAAAAAGGCGATACATTGCCACTAAAACAAGGAGAAGAATGTAATCATCATCAGCCACAAGACGTCTGCTGAACAGAGACCTCCCCCTGGAAATATAATAATAGTAACAGTAAGTATGGAATACATTGAAAGTATAATCAGAAAAAACGACACATAGTTCATAATCTAAGCACTCGAAACAGCCTACAAGTTCAAAATTGTACATAAAGTTAACGTAACTTATCAGTAGTAAAAAAACAACGTCCCTACTCCCTAGAGAAGCAACATCCATTTCTCACATTTGGCTTATCTCAAATACATTTCCGTGTCAAATTCGAAAAAATCACCAAGCCCAGCCGTATCTGATTTTGAGGATTAATCGAACCATACCCTATAGGCAACGAAATCGATCATAGCTTATGGTACTTTCGTATTATTATAATAGTAAAAGAAACATTTTACTGTACTCAAACCAATTTATTATCGAAGAGCATCACTAAATGAAGCTTAGAAACATTTTAAGAATAAGTTAATAAAATTTTAATAATGGTGTTGCAAACAAAGCGAAAACATGTGCATGGCACTAACATTGTCATGTTTTTAGTTTTGTAATTCAATTCAAGGATGATCTTAATAAATAAAAGAATTATAAATTAAGACAATTTAATTTAAATACAAACAAATAAAAAAGACAGTCAAATCTAAAAACTCTGAATAATTTAAAACATTCAAAACTGGAATAGCTTCTGTTGAACATCGGTGTTGCGGTGTGGACGCGTACTGGCCGCATCAAAGCTGGTGCCTTTCATTTTTTTGTGACAACAATGCGTTCTATTTTAATCTTTCGTTTTATTTTTTCATTCATTTTTATGTGTGCCATGTCGTGCATTTTATAGAATGTTCTTTTTTTGAAATTTAAGTTTATTATTTTCTTTCGTGCATTTAATACTGTTAATTTTTTCTTCATTAAACATTTGATTTGGGATTTTGACTGTTTAGTTTCCAAGATATCAACTAATTAAACCTCACGGGACCGGTACTCTGGAACGAAGGATGCTAACCAATCATTAGCGTTATTAATTTGTCGCGTCTCCTGTAATGCCATATATTCCAGAATTACTCTACACTGTGTCTATATTAACCCACTTCACAAAAAGAGGAGATTCTTAATTCGTCTGTACCTATCATTTATTCAACTATGTATCATCATCATCAGCCATAGGACGTCCACTGCTGAACATAAGCCTCCCCCAAAGATTTCCAGATCGACCTGTTGGAACTATCTCTATGTACATATATTCACTGATATTGTTTTATTTTAAAAATGTACCCAAAGACTTTTTATAAAACATTCTTCATGCAAAATTACTAATCAAAATCAAATATTACAAGATTTTTTCCTTGAACCTCAACGTGGCCAAAAATAGGTACAGAATGAATCCAGCCGAGCTACATTACACCATCCGTCTTGTTAGTAATTACGTGGGAATCATCCGAGAAATGTACGCCGGTAATGAAATATGTTGCCTTGACTCTAGACTTACCTTAGCTAATAGAAAAAAGAAAGAAAGAAAGTTTGGTCAAACCAAAAAGGACAGGCAACAACTCACATAAAATTCAGTATAATACATTTTACAATTTGCAGTTAATATTCTGTGTGAAGAAATAAATAACGCCCAACAGTCACAAACATAGCCCTGACCCCACACTAAGATCGAGTCTTGTGACGTGGCCCGTGGGTATCAGGAACTACGAGAGACATTCGATCTCACAACACCAGACCCGAAACAAATATCTGTGGACGGCCTCTCGCTTCACAGCCGGCTACTTACCCGCTGCGCCACGGAGGCTGTCAAAATATCTTATATCCAGACTAGAATAAGTGTATATTACATCACGGGACGGATTTTTGGCTGCCTAGGGCCAGCCCAGATGAACAAATAGCCTGAACAAATCTGATAGAGATGTCTATGGTTCATGGATTATTGATTGGTGAGCTATGGCCTTACGGAAAACTTTTCATTCATCGTTAAAGTAAATAATAATAAATTTCATACTTTACTGAAGTAAACCAGTTTTTATTATCGAGAATCGATGTATCTTGAAATATTCATAATCAAAGATCCCGTTAGTATAATTAATTATCTTATAAGCAGCCACCTCCAGAGGATAATAGCTGATTATTTAAAAATTATCGGATTAGGGTGTGGTACGGACTGCCGAGACGAATGTCGTAGGTTCGAGACCAACCCCAAAAAAAAGGAGCATACACCTCCGACTTTTCTATGTTAAGTGTGTTTTCATTGTGAAATATCGCTTGCTATCAGTTGCGCGCACGCATCCAACCGTGGCGGGCGCATTCGTGACGTAGGTGACGCTTTTCGCGATTCAAAATGATGACAACTGTGATTAAATGCGCTCAATGTAACATAGTGGTGGATGAACTGTTATGCTATCTGCAAAATAAGCTATCAATAGTTGATGAAGAAACGTTAGTGAGAATTTGTACCACATCATTTACCAGTGATGAAATAAAAAAGTCGAAATCTTTGTTATTCGATTCTATCCCGTCTGGCAAAATCAGAATAAATCGTAAAAACAGAGGAAAGGAAGAACGTGATCTAAACGATATGATCAACATATTTAAATCAACGGAGCCTGATGTGATTCCCGTATTTGTGGCACGTCAACTCGAAAAGTTACCGCCGGTGCTCTTCGACCATCTCGACTGCACTAAATTATTAAAAGATATATTAAAGGTGAGAAACGAGTTGGAAACCGTTAAATCCAACTATGTTACGCAAGAACAACTGAGTGAGTGCAAAAATGAAATAATGCATAATATGAAATATGATTCGTTGCTCCCGATGATGACCCCTAAAGTGAACCTACGGAGAGGAGCCTGGTTATGCGACAGTGGCCCCATGGGTCTATCGGAGATGGACAATCAGACGTCTAACGATTCGCTAAATTATAACGACAAAAGAAATCCTGGAGCCAGTGGCACTCGAGAATTCATTGATGTGTCGAGGGTAGATTCAAAAAAGTGCGAGTCAGTTGAGTTAGGTCGAATGTCTAATTCCCCGATTAAGGAAGGCAGTGAGAGGCCTGTGAGCATGAGTGGAACTCATAAAGTCGTACGGCCGCGGTCGGTCGTAGCAATGACGTCACCACAGCCGCAGTCCGAGCGACGTCGCCGGTCGCGCGATCGTGCTTCTACGGAGCAGGCGCGCCACAGTATAACAAATGCAGTAGACAATCTTGTACCAGATGTCAATGAAAATAAAGAAGGATGGCAAACGGTGGCGAGACGCAAAAGGCAGGCACAGTACCGCTATCACGGAACGACTGGTATTGCCAGAGATATGGAAGGCAGATTTAAGGCGGCTGATAGTAAAATTCCGATTTTTATAACGAAAATACACAAGGATACGACAGAAAAGGACATCATTGAGTACGTATTTAAGAAAACAGAGGAAATGATATCATTGGAGAAAATTGTATTTAAACAAGAAAAAGATCACAATGCTTATAAATTTTATGTTTCGGAGAACAAATTATCGCTGTTTCTAGACGATAAACTGTGGCCACAGGGCATAATATTTAGAAAATTCGTCAATTTTAAAAGAAATTATTCGAACAGAAACAATTCTGTTTCGGCGATATTAAACACTGTAAGATAGTATGGATAATAATTGTGATCTGTTTAACTTCGTCACATTAAACTGTAAAAATGTGAAAAACTCAGTTGATGAGTTAAGGCTGCTATGCCGTACTTCGCATATTATTGCACTGCAAGAGCACTGGCTACTGCCACATGACATTGACTTTCTGAGCTGCATCGACGAGGGGTTCGCGTACGCCGGTACCTCGGCGGTGGATACTTCGGCGGGGATGCTGCGCGGGCGCCCCTATGCTTTGCTCTGGAAGAAGTGCGTTTTTCAGAATGTGTCGATTGTGCAGTGTGATAGTAATAGGATGTGCGCTATCAAAGTTGTTGTAGATCAAAGGTCGTTCTTAGTGATAAGTATATACATGCCGACTGACGCGACGAGAAATTTAATAGAATTCACGGATTGCCTTGGAGCTCTCAGTGCGTTGGTTAACTGTGAAAGTGTCGAGTGTGTTTACATGCTCGGGGACTTCAACGCGCACCCGGGTGAGCCATTTTATTATGAATTGACTAACTTTTGTAGTGAGATGGAATGGTCGTGTGCGGATGTAGATCGACTCGGGTTATCTTCAGATACATACAGTTATTTGAGTGATATTAACGGATGTTTAAGCTGGTTGGATCATTGTGTGGTCACTAAATCAGCTTCTTTGACTGTGCGTAATGTTTATATTGATTACAATATCGTGTGTTCTGATCATTGGCCCTTAGTAATACAGTGTAAATTAGATTTAATTATACCTAAAATTTTAAATATAGATAATAATATTAACAGTAATAATTACTGTAAAGTTAGATGGGGCGAAAGGATTTTGGATCAAATTGAACTTTATAGTAAGTTATGTCACGAAAAGTTGAGGCTTATAAATGTTCCCTCTCAATTAAGTTCTTGTTGTAACAATTTTTGTACTGAATCTGACCACCGACGTATAATCGACAATATGTATCATGATGTTATTAAAACTTTATCTAGTGCCGCCATTGATAGTAGTTACGTTAAATATACTAAGAAACGAAAAAAGAGACCTGTCGTTGGTTGGAATAAGCACGTTCAGGAGGCTCACGGACAGACCAGGTCTAAATTCGCATTCTGGGTTTTATGTGGGAAACCGAGGCATGGCCATGTGTGGAATGAGATGCGTGAAAGTCGTAAGACCTTTAAGGCTCGATTGAGGTGGTGTCTTAATAACGCGGAGCAGATTAAAATGGACATCCTCGCTTCACAACATTCTAAGCGCGATTTCGGTACCTTTTGGAAGACCACAAATAAACTAACTTATAAACCGGGTCTGCCTGTTAGTGTCAATGGACTCAGCGACTCTAAACAGATCGCTAATATGTTTAAAGATCATTTTGCCGTGGCTTCGCCATTGGGGCCATCACATTCACTCAATGGTGATGGCTTTAGTGGTCAGAAGATTTGCACTAAGTTTAATGTGAATGATGTTAAAAAAGCCATAACATCTATGTCTCGTGGCAAGTCTCCTGGCCATGACGGCCTAAGCATTGAACATCTAAAGTACGCTGGTGACCATTTACCTCGAGTACTTGCAATGTTCTATACGTTATGTATAGGACATTCATACTTACCATCCGAGATGATGAAGACTGTGGTGGTGCCAATTACGAAGAGTAGAACTGGAGACATCAGTGATCGTAACAACTATAGGCCGATCTCATTAGCCACAGTTTTGGCAAAAGTTCTTGATAGTCTGCTTAACACTCAGCTCGATAAGTACCTTAAAATACACGATAACCAATTCGGTTTTAAATCTGGACTCTCAACGGAATCGGCTATTTTATCTTTAAAGCAGACTGTCAGGTACTACACGGATCGAAGTACTCCTGTCTACGCGGTATTCCTTGATCTATCGAAAGCGTTTGACCTGGTTTGTTACGACATCTTGTGGCAGAAACTTAGTGACATCTCTATGCCTATAGAATTAGTGCAAATCTTCAAGTACTGGTATTCAGGCCAGATCAACGTCGTTCGGTGGTCGGAAGCGCTGTCGGAGCCGTACAGGTTGGAGTGCGGGGTGAGGCAGGGGGGATTAACCTCACCCAGGCTTTTCAACTTGTACGTCAACGGCCTGATAGAGCAGCTCAGCGGCACCCGTGTAGGCTGCCATATTGATGACGTCTGTGTCAACAATATCAGTTACGCGGACGACATGGTTCTGCTGAGTGCTTCGGTCTGCGGTTTGAAACGGTTGCTGGTGATATGTGAAGAGTATGCGCGGGTTCATGGCTTGCTATACAACTCGAAGAAAACGGAATACATGGTCTTTCGGGCCAGAGGAGGCAAATGCCCTGATACCGTACCATCCATTAGATTGAACGGTACCGATATCGCTAGGGTTGAACAGTTTAAGTATCTCGGGCATATTGTAGCCTCTGACTTGAAAGACGACGTAGATATTGAGAGGGAGCGGAGGACGCTGTCTATTAGGGCAAATATGATAGCTCGCAGGTTTGCTCGATGTTCGAGGGATGTCAAAATGACTCTTTTCAAGTCATTTTGTACTTCCTTCTACACTTGTGCTCTGTGGCTGTCATATACGAGGAAACAATACAGCGCCCTTCGTGTGCAATTTAATAATGCTTTTAGGGTGGTGATGGGGCTGCCACGGAGGTGTAGCGCATCAGGGATGTTTGCTCAATGGCAGGTCGATTGTTTTTATACCACCTTGCGGAAGCGTTGCACATCCCTGGTGCGCAGGGTCCGGGCTAGCCCTAACACCATCCTCAAAGTATTCTCCAACAGATTTGACTGCCAGTACATGAACCATTGTCACATGATTCATGTACTGGCTAATGAATTATATTAAGATTAAGATTAAGATTGTATTGAATTGAATTGAATTACTTGAATTACTATATGACTTGAAAAATTAGTTGAAATAAACGATTTATTATTATTATTATTATTATAGCGGTGAAGGAAAACATCGTGAGGAAACATGCATACCCGATAACTTCTCCACAAGAAATTCGAAGATATGTGAAGTCTACCAACTCACATTAGGCAGAGTTGTAGACTAAGGCCTAACCCCTCTCATTGGTAGAGGAGGCCCGTGCCCAACTGTGGGACAGTAATATTACAGGGCTAATATTATTATTATTATTTATTTGATAATTAAAAAAATAAGATTTTATTGCGGTACAACTACTGTCCTACAGGGTTTCCACGACCTCTTATAGCAGTATTATTATAATCGTTATTCCTTTGTTTTGTATGGGAATATTGACAAGCAAAATTATAATAATACTGCTATAATACGTGGTGGTAACCCCCCAGAGGTATTGGGTTCGATCCCCATGGCAAAGTAATATTGGGTTTTTGTATTCAGTATCAGACCGGAGTCTGGAATTTGTCACCTATCACATCTGGAACTTATTCGCTTTATAAATATAACTACTATACTAATATTTTTAACTATAAAATAGTCGGTGAAATAAAGGCTTTTATTACATCTGGAACAGAAACGAGCCCGGCGGAATGTGGATGCTCTAGTTATTTAGCCTCCGCCTATCCATTCGGGGATACAGGTGTGAGTATATGTATGTATGATATATCCAGTGTGTACAGACTGGTAGAGAAGATCCCACACAAATAACCTGAGATAATAATGGCTGTCATGACAAAAATAATAAAACGTGAAGAAAGGAAAAATTAAAATAACAAAACGACATCGCGCTTTCCCTTCTTTAATTTAGATAAACCCCGGGGAACAATTACGTTGAAATGAAAAAAAAACTAAAATCCTTGATGACATCAACGCAATCCTGTGAGACAGGAGAGCAAAACAGAAGACAATAAGCATAGGGATCCCGGATTATTTAAGTAACAAAACGCTAAGTAAAAGTGCAAAAATGTAGACAAAGCTTTGTACCTTAAAAATCTTCCCAGCGTAATAAGTACAAGTATTTACCTTGCAACGCGTCACCTAAGGACCACTACTATGTGTTTACACTTTTAAAAAAATATCAAGAAAATATTTGATTTTGTATTTTTCTTTGTAATGAATAGGCTCAAAAACCTCAGAACTGATTTATTAACTACTTACATTATTAACAAGTAACATAGGCTTAAAAATTACGGTTGCTGTGGGATAGATTTGTTAATAAATTACCACGCGAACGAAGTCGACGCTGCAGCCAAAAGCAAGTAAAATCAGAGAAATGCAATCCAATATACTTAATACGCCATATACTTAGTTCCAGCATTACACATAATATGATGAAAACAAAGACTTCTATGTATACTACTAGACAAGCTGTTTAGAAGTAAAAATAGTGACATTACGCGAGTGTTTGACGTTTGGCGGATAAGGAAAATTTACAGTGAGTTGTACCGAAACTTAGTGCGTAAATTATGTACAGAACAGCCTATCAAATAGTATACATAGTGTACATAATAAGTCTTTGGATGAAAACGGTGAGGTTCTAATTTCAAATTACAGATCAGGCAAGTACAAATTTTCTATTGGACTTCTTCGAATTCGAAATTCCCGTGAATTCATGCTCGATAACGATTTACAATCGAGAACTCCTAGTAAAAGCAATGGCGCGATTCCCATACCGACGGATGTTAATGCCCCGTTCCTTGATGGGCGCCATTTACCGTTATTACACCTCCTTTCGGCGAAATATCTCTATCGCAGCAGAAAAATGACTTTCTAAATAACTTATTCTGTCATACGCGTTTGGTATCGAGCGGCCCGTTTGGAGAATATAATTTCATTTTTGTTGAGTGAATTTATGCTGTATCTTTTATCAGCAATCGAGGTGTAAGTCACCTCATTATGTATTATAGTAGTGGTTCATTATAACTTTACCATTATTCTTTTATGACAGCCTTCGTGGCGCAGTGGGCGAGCAGCCGGCTGTGAAGCGAGAGGCCGCGGGTTCGATTCCCGTACCGAGACAAATGTTTGTATGACCTACAGATATTTGTTTCGGGTCTGGGTGTTGTGAGACCGAAAGTTTCTCGTAGTTTCTGATACTCACGATACAGGTTAAACCTAGTATGGGATCAGAACTATGTATGTGACTGATGGGTGTATTTATTTATTTATTTTTGAGTGGTAAATCCGTACTGTAGACATGTCTACAGCATAAATATGCCAGCTTGACTGTTTCAATACAGAAAACCGATTTAAATTGATAATTCGTTGTTACATTCCGTAAGAATTTCTTTGTCCCAAATCCCCATTTATAAAATAGTAAGTACTTTTCTAAAACTGCCCAATAAATGGCCAGCGGTGATATTCAAATATGTTAAATTTACTGAAACCTCAAAGTTTTGGACTTTGGCCAAGATTCAAAAATTTGCGATGAACAAATATTAGTTAAATCGTGCGTGGGCCGATTCAGGTCGTTATACTTATTTACAGGACAAGTAAGACTTAATTTAATATAATAAGAACTTAGAAAAACAAATTATGAACTTCCAAAACTTTTTGCATTCTTTAATTATGATAGAGCAACACAAGCTCACGCCTGTATCCCCGAAGGATTAGGCAGAGGCGCACTAACGAACTAGAACACCCAAATTTCGCCGAGCTTTGTTCCGTCCCAGATGTGATAGAGGGCGAGCCTATCGCCATACCGGGCACAAATTCCAGATTCCAGGCTGATATTGAATTGAAAAACCCAATATCCACTTTCCCCAAACCGGGGGTCGAAACCCGAGACCTCAAGATGGTACTCGTACCGAAATACATAAACGTCACCGAGGCAGTCATAATTATTTGCAGTGGAATGAATAAGCTTTAACACGATTAAAAAACACGTAAGTCACCTCAAAAACACCTCATAGACAGCTAAAGTACCTCACAAATTTTATTTCATATATTAGTAAAGATAACTGTGACAAAATAGAACTACAATATCGTTCGGCGAAGTCTATTAACCGAAATTAATCTACTAAAAGCAGTTGAATGGCGAACCAATTAAATGTGAATGATTTAATGGTGGCATTGGAGTGAGAACTATTAATAATGGAACTGCATTGGACGAGGTTATTTTGAAGGCAGACGCGACTTACTTCGACTTAAGTATCGGACTACCAGTGACCTGAACGGATGGTGTAAGGCATGAGACATGGTAATATTATTGAATGAAACCTTAAAGATGTAGCGGTCGAAAATATTTGTAGAAGGTATTTCTTTATTAACTAAAGCAAAAGGTATAAAAGAGCGGGAGCTATCATTATTGAGTTGCCCTAATCGATGATGTCCCTAATCGATGATGTCTTCAACATCTCTCTCTCTCAGTGGCCGTCCTGAGCCGAGGTTCGTAACCCGTTAGTGGGTTGCCCTTAGCATGGTCACCTAACTTTATGGGTTCGCAATGCACCTGCGTTCACCCACTAGACCGGTGTAGCTGTGTAAGCCGACTCGGTCGGGCTGCCAGCTGTAGGGCCAAAAAAAAAATAAAATAAAATTATTGAGTTAGTCTCCCTTTGGAGCTGGAAGTGTACACAACTAGTTTGAGATATACAGTAAAGTTGTGTAGCGAATATAGTGCATATAAGAGGCACGTTTTAACTAAGTCTTAACACTTTCATAAAAAGTATCGTATTATGGCGTGAACGATCATTATGCCAAAAGATCCAGTGTTTCTGCCTTATCGATAAAATAAACTAACAGCGGTACATCATTAGGTTTGCTATAAAACCCATTCGATTCAACCTTATACATGCATCGAAAAATAGTACTCTGTCACCACTTTTTTCGAGTGCTAAAGCCACGTCATAGACAGTTACGTCTACAGCAGGAACGGGTTGGCTCGACCGGTTTGTATGTCTCAGAGAATACCGACGTAAAGTGGCACCTCGCCGTCGCGTTCGTTCAGTGAGTGCGATTTCCGATAACCCGATTCCCCCCTTCTTTTCCAAATTCCCATTTCCCTCTTTTTAGATAGGCAACGCACCCATGATTATTGGATGTCTATCGGCGGTGGAGATCACTTACCATCAGGTGGAACATCTGTTCCTATGCCAGTCTCTACTTTGAATGAAGTCTCAGTCTAAACTTTGAATAAAGCACTAAGTAACAGTGCACTGGGCTCGTCACCCTGAAACATAAGATGTAAAGTCATAATCATAATGCTCAGTAATTACACTGGTTACAATGTCCTTCAAATCGGAACACAAAATTGTTTATTACGTGGGGGTAGAAATAGACATGGCGGTGCTACTGGGACGGATTCTTGGATGTGAAAGTCATCATCATCATAATCAGCCATAGGACGTCCACTGCTGGACATAGGCCTCCCCCAAAGATTTCCAGATCGACCTTTTGGAAGGTCATATTAATAGTAAATCTCTTAGAAATATACATTGAAATTTATATGCAAGAACAAAATGTTATTGAGCACAGGCTGATGGCAGAACATGTCGGCAGAATTGACAAGAGACTGAAAGGTTACCCTTGCGGTAGCCAAACATCCTGGTCGCTCAATAATGCTGCCGGATATAACGTAACCACTTACCAGCAGGTTGGCAGTCCGCTCATCTGCCTTTGTAATAAAAAAATCGATTCAAATTCAATTTCCAAAGTTATTCGTGCTCGGACCTCTTGCTCTCAGGGTCTGTTCTAACTTCTAAGACGTTATAATGGATATTGACCTGAAATCTAGTTCTAGCGTTTTTAATAGCGTTATTAATAATCCTAGCTTATCTTTCACAACTTCAACCAGCTCTCGTCAACAATACTAATAAATGGTTGAATAGTCCGAGAAGCAAATTGTCACTGCGATCGTCAGTACATAACGCAAATAGGCTACAATTATTTTACAACAGTTATTTGTGTAATTGCCAGCCATTAACAACTTAGACATTGGCTGCAATTAGCTCTGTCCGACACAATTTCTATTGTAATTTGCTTTAGAAATGAACCTGGGTTGTTTAATGAAAATTAAATTATAAATGTGTGAAGCAAGTTGTGGTTAGTTTATTGGCGATTTGTTATATTAATTTTTAATACTACATCTAATTTTAGCGTTATAGTTTCAGTTGTAATTGTGATTTTTCTCCCGGACTACATGTGTGATTTTTTCGAAGAAAATCTTCAACAAACAAGAGAGGAGAAGCGGAAAAACAGGTGTGCCAGGATCGTATCTTGTGGTGCTTGTTAAGTCTTTAAGTAGCTAGCAGGCAATCGATGTAGAGAACAATGAAGGAAGGAAACAAAGAAGGAAAAGGAAGGAAAAAAATCCCGTTGTGGATTTTATTTTTATTTACTATAATTTTGTGTGGTAGACAAACATTTACGTCTATAGCACGAATGGGCCGGCTCGGCAGGGTTGATACCAATGTTTCACAGAAACCCGACGTTAAGTGGCAGCTCGCTGTCGCGTTTCGTTCGGTGAGTAAGATTTCCGGTGGCCCAACTCTCGTCTCCCTTTTCCTCCCATTAGGTTGGCAACGCACCAATGATTATTTTTGTGTCTTGCTGCCACTTCATGCCGATCTTCTACGACTGGGAAGGCTCGTAATAAATTCAGAAATGACAGCATTGCCAGCGACATTACTCAGGATTCAGGAATTCCAATTTCTAATACCCCATACATACCAGAATGTTATTAGTTGATATAACAATATTGTTTTTTACATCGTGCCCGTGCGGCATGGCTATGCTAATTACTAACGGCTGAGGAATTTATCTTAGGATGAATCTTATTTAATCTATTTATCTAATGTTAATAAATTTAACATTTCGAGATTATTTTCAAAGAATTATTTGGGCCAATCCCGGCGGCACTGCAATGCCGGGCCGACCCGTGACGGGAGTGGAGCGAGCCCCGAACATCCCGTCGATTTACAAAAATCAGTTTAATATACTGGTCCCACAATGTGGGAACTTTCAGATATTAAGCTGAAAAGAACAGATACTACACTTTGATCTTAGCCAAAAGGCCGAGAAGCGATACCAATCGTCTGTTGCTCACAGGTAGTCATAGAACGGCGGAGAATCTTGACATCGCAACACAGAAAATAACAATAAAATGTAGAGCGCCATCTATCGAACTAAGAGAGATAGTTCAAATACCTATATGAAAACTCCAAGCATTTAAAATATTGCGAATTGACAAAATATGTATGTGTATTGAAGAAAAAATACTTACTGTTCTTGATCACTGGATTTTGATATTACTTGGGTTATCTTTGTCCGGGATTAACGCATTTGGTGTTATTCACCTTCGAATTTGGGCGCGGCGGCAATAAATTATCTTACAAGAAATAATTTATTTTAGTATTCTTATAATAATAATAATCAGTCCTGTAATATTACTGTCCCACTGCTGGCCTCCGCTACTAGGCCTTAGTTTTTCACGCTGGCCTAATGCCGGTTGTTAGACTTCACACACCTTCGAAATTCTCGGGTATCCAGGTTTCCCCACGATGTTTTCTTTCTTCGTTATAGCAAGTGATAATTCACAATGAAAATACACTTAACAGAAAAGTCAGAGGTGCTTCATTTTGGGGTTGGTCTCGAACCTCCGACACTCGCGTCGGCAGTCCTTACCATTCCCAAGTGAACTATAACAATAATTAAAATAAAAATAACGCCCAACAGTCACACATAGTTCACTAAGATCGAGTGTTGTGTCGTGGGTATCAGGAACAGAGACTTTCGGTCTCAACACCCAGACCCGAAACAAATATCTGTGGGCCACACAAACATTGGGGCCGGCTACTCGCTCGCTGCGCCACGGAGGCTGTTAAACTAAAATATAAACTGTGGCATGAGCGGAGTGTTATTTCATTATGTGAAATAAATTACGTTAATTTCTGCCGGACACCTCACTGGGAATGATAATGAAATATTAATAAAGCTATTCATTTCTGACTACTTCCAACTTTATTTATTAATTTATAGTTTTATATCGAACAATAAAACATAATACGAGATGTAAAATAGAAGCGCTGGCTGGAGGTTTTGGAGGAAGATATGAGGGCCAATGGTCTCACTGTAGAGGATGGTCAAGACCGGGCGAAGTGGGAACGTTTAAGTAAGAAGGCGAACCCTGGCATAAGGCCGGGATAACGCCAGACAGAAAGACAATAAATTAGAAGCACAGCCCAGCATTGAGTAACACTACAGAGTAAGATTGAATATTATACATCATCATCATTATCATCATCAGCCATAGGACGTCCACTGCTGGAAATGGGTAAAAAAAAAAGAATAAAGGTAAAAAACCTAAATAACCAGTAATACTAGTAACCTGATAAAGGTCGCAGGAATTCGCTGGATGCAGGCCGATTCCAACAGATCGATCTGGAAATCTTTGGGGGAGGCCTATGTTCAGTAGTGAATATTATACATCAATATGTATTTCAAAGTTAATGAAAATAAAGTGTAATATTATCATGACTCATGACTTTTACGTTAAAAAAGCCCCACGGACTACTTAAAAAATCACAATATTATATGCAATAATGTGTATTATGCGCATGTTTAATAAACTAGAACCCCAAACAATACTTAAAAAACACAATTACATATTATTTACGATGTGAAAGCAAACATATCTGCAACCCCATTTTAAACACTTGATTTGTTGCCATCAATAGAAGTAATACGATCTCTCGACAGCATTTTGATAGTGTTTGCGACCATTTATTTATTGTTCACATTATGTTGAGCTGTTAGAAGCGAAGGGAGCACACAATGGCCCGATTTAGGGAGCGAATTATTACGTTTGGTATTGACATATCTGATTTATTTTTCTCGGGTGTCGGTTATTGTGGTCAATAATTAGAAAAAAAAACGAGATTTATGATTATAGAAGAACTGGCAATGGCGTTTGTTTAGAACATATAAAGTGTATTGAAATAAAACTATTCTTACGGATTCTATCACGATTAGGTTTTAATTATTATTCCCGACGTTTCGAAGGCTTTGCAGTCTTCGTTGTCACGGGTCAGACTGAGGTGTCATTTGTCCAAAAAAGGTTAGAGTTACAATATCTACCATCATTAAAAAATATACAAAATCAAAAAAGGTTAATTATTTGTGTTCCGATTTATGCAGTACGAGCTCACGGTGTCTTGAGTTCTGGCAGCTGGTCTTTTGGGTTCCGATTTAATAAGATGTATAATTGGATCCCAGGTTTGTGCAAGCTTCCAACCATCTTCTCTATTGAAATTAGGATGTTTTTTAATTTCAATAGCCTCGCGTATCATCCTAGGGAGGAATCGGTGTTCTTTGGCGAGGATTTGTGGTTTATCAAATCTAAGATAATGTTTGGAGCCTTCCTCTGAATGTTCAGCAACTGCAGACTTCGTAGAGCGTCGGTGTTTTACGTCAGCTATATGTTCTTTTACGCGGGTCCCTATATTCCGTTTTGTTTGTCCGATGTAAGAGAGACCACAGTCGCAATCAATTTTATACACGCCTGGGTCTTGCAGAGGTATGTGACACTTGACAGATGGTAAAAATAATAATAGAATCCGTAAGAATAGTTTTATTTCAATGTATAATATTCACGTAAACTTAAGAAATCAGTATATAAAGTGTATGTATAGAACATATTAACTAAAAATGAATAAAGTGTAGTATTGAATGAAGTCTATATCTATAAGGGTCTTACTTATAAAAACAGTTTAGCTGATCAAATAGTAATGAATAGCCTGTCCCTTTTATTTTTAAACAATATGACACAAGGAAAAAAGTGACAGGCTATTCTTAGCCATTTGCTCAGCTAAATTGTTTTTTTATAAGAAAGGCCCTATTTTAATAACCAGGGTAAAAGAACAGACTCGAATGAGGTATTAGGTAACAGAATATTGACGTAAAGTCAGCCATCTTCCTTCACAATGCAATCTATTTTGCAGACAAAATCACATCTTCCTATTCTTCGTGTCGATGATTTATAAATTATTTATATTATTTTGGCCACTACCACTCCAACAGGAGTAGCCCGGTCAGGCAGTGCAGGTGTAGACTGTAGGGCACTATGGACATGACAGCAAGTGCAGTATAGTTTGTGGGCCTCCCCGCAAACACATACCGCGTCCGCCTCATTGTAACTCCACTTTACCATGTTCGATTTGCAACGGTCAACCTGAGTTCGAAGGCGGTGGAGGGACTTCCATGTGGGCCGTGGTAGGTCTTGCCTCGGAGGGAAGTTTTCTGTGAGCGGTAGGTACTACGGGGGTGCGGTGCAATATTCCCACCTCACCTAAAATCACATAACAAAATACGACAGTTCAGCTTTTTGCTGGAAATCATAAGTAGGATGCCAGTATGACCGACAGTATTGAAGTAGATGTACTTACTACTACAGGGCATCCTACAAAAAAATATGCCTATAAAAAATCTGATGTTGCCATGTGAAAATACAATCAAGTAGCCAAGACGTAAATAATTTCCAAGAATTTAGACGGTGTCTCATCACGTTTAAAGGAAACCATTGGAGAACGTCGCTCATAGATGCTTTAAAACGTATTCGAGTTTGAACTTCAGATTTCCAGAATTGTACATAAAGAAAATACGTTGAACAATTTGTAGCGAAGTTTTATGGTATCGTAGGAGTACGACTGTTTTGAGTGCTCAATACCCGGGTCGGGTAACGTGATATTAGATTTTTCTACTTAAAGACAGTCGGGAGTTTGGAATTTGTGCCTGATACGGCAATGGACTCAGCCCTTATTATATCTGGGACGGAAATAATCTTAGCGAAATTCGGATGTTCTAGGTTGCCTCGGATGATGATGGACATTTATTAGACAACTAGCAATGTCCTTTAACTGGGTCTTCTTGACAACGGTAATAATCGAGACGATCAAGCTTATTCTTTCTTTCTTCCTGTCCTTATTCCACTAGTGGGGTCGGCGTATCATACTTTTTCAAGCAAGTTGCAGAAAGGGTTAGGCATAATTTTTACGACCAGCTGTCTGCCTAACGTAAACCTCCCTCTAGATGATCCAGTCCCAGGCAGATCAAATTAGAAAAATCGCTTTGCTCGACCTTGGAATCGAACCCAGGATAATCATACAGAATCGATCAAGCTTATTTATATACACAACACATAACATAACATAACATAAATTCACGCCTGTATCTCTGAAGGGGTAGGCAGAGGCGTACTAGTGAACTCGAATACCCACATTTCGCCGAACTTATTCTCGTCCCAGATGTGATAGGGGCGAGCCTATCGCCATATCGGGCACAAATTCCAGACTCCGGGTTTATTTAGGAAAATCCAATATCACTTTGCCCGACCCGGGGATCAAACTCAAGACCTCAGGACGATAGTCGTACCGAAACACAACCACGCCACCGAGGCAGTCATTTACACAAAACTTGATATAACTCTATAAATAATATCAAGCGTATCATTAACAACACCATACCCTGCCATGACGCGTCCGTCATTAATAGAGTCATTATATTTTGTGTAACTAATAACAGAGTGAACGGTTTTAAGGCGTCCCAAGGGTCTTTCATTGGCATGACGGATCCCTTCCCCTGGGTATTAGCATGACTGATGACTTAACTCTTTGATAGGGTCTTTAACTATGTAGTTAAAGATGTCTATTTCATCATTTACACGAGGCAATTTTTATGCCTGTTGCATAAAGAATTCAACTTGCATTAGTATGTATTATTGCATTACTATTAGTAGTTGAATTTATAGTGTTCATGGCAGTATATAGGCCGTAAAACTAAGCCGTATTCTTTCTGAAACATGTTCATAAATGTATTGCGCTGACCCCACTTCTGAGGAATAAGACTACATTTTACGTAGAAAATGTTAAAATACATAACCTCATGCCTGTATATGTAGAAGAAAAACAATCTCGCTAGGAAAATCGAAAAAATAGATTGATCGACTAAGAATCGACCAGAAACCTCAAGACGGTACTTAGCCGTACCGCGTATTCAATACATCTATGCCACCGAGGCAGTCTAAGGAGAAAATATTAAAATAGATTTGCTTAAAAGTTACAAATAAATAAATGAAGTCTATAATTTATAAACTGCTTTTTATTACGACTTAAACATTATTTAACATTCAATAACTCTTAAGCACCAATTTACAGCATAAATGAATAAACTTAGAAATATTAACGTGAACAAACTTCGAAGCATCTCAACACTTTGTTATTTAAAGAGCGAGTTAACTTTTATACCAAAGTTTATTTTCTGTTGTTGAATCACTCCGCACTATTTGAGTGCCAAGTCTTGGCAAGTGGTTAATAAGAAAGTTTTAAGAACTTTGTAAGCAGCAGATACTAAGTCTTTGGGTGTAGATGCTACTGGGATAGTATGTATAACAGTATAAAAAATGGCATTTATGGTAGGTTCTGGTGATTAATAGATTGGGTAAGATTTTAATATTATTATGATGGACGATATTGTCATGATATATGCTACTGGTACATTAGACTTTCCTTATAATGTCACAGCAAAAATAGTACAAAGAAAGACAGACACCACACTTGTACACTTTTATTCCGTTATTAAAAGAGATTTGTGTCGAAACACACATATCAAAAACAGTAAATAAAAACAAAATCCGATGACGTACGTACAATGAATTAGTTGCACATATAAATTATGTTTGAACATTTTATGGATTCAATAAATATTTTGATTTAATTTGATTAATAGCGAAACACAGTTCTTATTTGAACGAGGACAGGTGGAAAGAAAGATTAAGTACAATTAATTCTATAACATTCAGCAATATTATTTGTTTACATTTATTAAAAAAAAACGCCGATCACACATGATATTCAAAAGAAAATAATTATAAATTCTAAAGTGTCTTCATTAAATCTTCATCAAACATCGTATACCTTCAATAAACGAAGATTTTGGCAGCGTATGACTTTGATTCGTCGGATCATATCTTACAAACACCATTTCAATGATAATTAACATTGTACACAAATCTAGATAGTATGCTAACAAATTCATTACATCCTGTCATGGTAGAAGACAGATAGATCCGTGTAATGCGACTAATTAAATGGCTGACCTATCTTAAGTGGATCCCCTCTGGTCTAGGCCAAATTACGTCTCCTCCGAATAGCCTAGATTACCTAGCATATTAAAGCAGTGTCAAAGCTTGATGACGTAACTGCTACTGAAAAATGCGTGAGAAATCAGAACTATGCTTGGTGTTTTTATCAAGCAATATCAGTCTTTGTTAAGAGCTTTTTGTTTTCTATATGGTTGAGTAACAGTTCTGATTAGTTTTACATATATGTGAATGCCATTTGTATGACATGCAAACGTAATTCCGGAAAGTATGGAAAATCCTGGAGTGAAAATTAAAGCATTTCATTTAAAAATAACGGTCTTTACAGTTTACTGTACACAAATGTAAATACTGTTTGATATTATCTATCTAATGACATTAGCAACTACATTACTGCATACCAACAACCAACAAATACGATATTAAATTGTAGCTTAATGATTCCCAGGACTGCCAACCTACATATTCCTAAAGCCGAGTCTCCTGCACTATAAAACATTACACAAAACACCTATGGTATTTCTATTCTTTTTTGTCTATGTCCCATTGTTACATAGGCAGGAGACAATAAAACACCTTGTTTTGTTTAGGTGTTTTAGTATTTTATTTCAAAAAACATGTGCAGGAGACGCGTGTTAATATCAACCATGCATGCATGCATGGTCCCCCCAAGGATTTTTATATTACGTTGGTCGTAATATTTTTCGCATAAAGAAAACGGCCACGTCTGATAGTTTCTTCGTTCTTATGAGCTTGCGTTCATCCCAAGACATGGTAGTAAACGAGGCATTCGCCTAAATGAGACTTAGTATAGCATTAATTGTTGGGGATATTTATTTACTGCATATTTTAACGATTGCTGAATGTAGGCCTCCCTTCAAGATTTCTAGACCGACCTGTTGGGTAGGCTTATGTTTAATATTATTCATGGTCGTAGAGTTTTTTTTAGTATTAAAATAGTGTTGGCCAAACTACAGTAGTAAAAAAATCCTTAATTTAATCACTCAACGATGCAGATGAGTAGAGACAAGCAGTGAGCCTGCCTGGTAGTAACTAGATACAAGCACGTTGCTGCTTCTCATGGAAATGAAACGAACGGGGATAGGACAAGAAAAATAAAGTAGGGGGATTAGGTTCACCGGAAATCTCACTAACCGAACGAGATGCTCTACGTCAGTGTTAATATAGCCGAACCATAATGCTAATGACAAAATTGTTTACAGCTTTAGCATTTAAACGTGCTCCATCTTTAATACAGGAACATCGCTGCATATCTTCAGATATTAATTTCCCTGTTAAAGTATCAAAACAGTCTACGATTAATAGTTTAAAAACGACGTAGTGTGCTCAACGTGGATGCAATCTCGGTAAAACGCGGCGTGTGTGCGACTCGGTGCGGTTATACTTACCGTCTTATGCATCCTACTTCATTGGGCACCTTTCATATTTTGAAGTTTAAGGTGCTCTCCCACTGATGCTTTTTTAAATTGATAGTGTTAGAGAGGCTGGCGTAGATTTAGAGCTTTGATCGCACACTAATAGAATATTGGTATAAAACTCAAAAATATTTGAAATAAAAAAAATGGTAGCAGTTAGAAACATGGTGTAGACAGCTACATAATATGTCTGGTGGATGAAATTTCTGATGTCCCAAATTCCGTAATCCCTAATACCTTACATTAAAGTTGGCAACGCAGCCAAGTTTCTATAAGTATTGAAGATGTCTATGGGCGGTGGAGATCACTTACTACCAGCTGAAAAACCTGCTAGTCTTCTTTAAGAAATCTCTCGTTGCGGGAATGGAACGAGAAGATGAAGTTTCTACAAAAGACCGATTCGATTTATTATTAATAATAGCATTATTGATAATAGCGAATACTTAAGTTAATACAAATCCAATAGCCAAACAATTCTAACAAATTGAGCGATTCAGTCACCCGTGGAACAGCAGTTTATCCAGTGTCAACACTACACGGCGTAAATAATAAACAGAGGAACGGCGCGTCTCGGGAGCGTGTAAATACGAGTACATCCTACATGGGAGCTTTTTATTGCGACTGCCTCACTTCCACCCTACTTGCGCTGTGTCTTGTTTGAGCACATATGGAGAAATTAAAATCCTTTGACTGGTTTTATGCTTTTGGAAGAGTATTTGGTACCGATGTGTGAGGACTTTGTACATTATTGTGAGACCGAAAGTCTATCGTAGTTTCGGATATCCACGACATAAGACTCGCATCTTACTGTGGGGTTAGAACTACGTGTGTGACTGTTGGATGTTATTTATTTATCATATATTGTTGTGGAGACCACGTACCAGCAAGCGCAGCGTAGGACGTTCACCTACAAGGTGGACCGACGACCTGATAAAGGTCGCAGGAAGTCGCTGGATGCAGGCCGCTTCCAACAGGTCGATCTGGAAATCTTTGGGGGAGGCCTATGTTCAGCAGTGGACGTCCTATGGCTGATGATGATGATTGTATTGTACTATACTGCATGTATAGTGAAAACTTATTGATTTTTCTACACGAATCGAAAAAGATATATTGAATCGATTTTGAAAACTCTTTCACTATAATTAGAGAGCTACACTAAGTCGCTCCCTTTTTCTAGTGGCAGCGCATATGGTCTGTGGACCGGGAGTCCTGGGTTTGATTCCATTCGGGCGAGGTGTTTTTCGAACATGATTTGCCAGAGACCGGATCCCTCAAATAAGGTGACGCAGTAAGCAGCTGGTTACAAAAACAAACCAAATCCTTTCTGAAACATGCTTGAAAACGTGTATTGCGGCGACCCCACTTTGGAGTAGGATATGCAAATAGAGGATAAGGAAGTTATATTGTACAAGAATAACATAAGGCAGGGTCTTTTGAAGTCAGTCAAGGACTTTTATTACGATACAGAAAGGGATGCTTCAGTTAAAAATTGACTACATTTTTTTTCCAAGCACGGCAAAATGATGTAAGCGCAGTACAGTCCAAAAACAAATCAGGGACCATCGATTACAATTAGTTTACCAATGGTCATCAGAATAATGCCGGCCTATTTATGCTTCTTCATACTCCGAATGAGGAAGAAACGAATCGAGGCTTGCAACAAAACAGTTGGATGACCGATATAGATACGGGGATGTCCCCCATACCCGTCCCAATCAACCGTACGAAGACACTTTTTCTTTCTACCTTCCCTTATCCCACCTTAATGTGTAGTCGGCGCAGCATACTTTTTTAAGCATGTTGCCGAAAGAATTTGGCTTAGTCTTTACGACCGGCCACCTGCCTGACGTCAATCCCCTCCGAAGGATGCAGTCCCCGGGCAAATTAAATTAGAAAAATTCGCTTTACCCGACTTGGGAATCGAACCCAGGACCTCCCGGTCCACAACCCATATATGCTGCCACTAGACTAAGGAGGCGACAACATTATGAAGGCCCATAATAAATGAATGACGACCTGGTTATGATGGATTAATTTCCAACTAGGCAACACGACGTCAACAAGTTACTTGCATGGGAACACTAGCTTTTCATCGCAAAACCTAACTGGCGGGTGGATGCGTCATTGTTTCTACATGCTGTTCCAGTAAGTACGCTGTATTTTTAACCAACTTCATCAATCACAGTGTAACACTAACTTTTTCCCGCGGCTAGGCGTGCGTCAGTCTGTCCCTTCATATTTCCACTTTCACGCCCTTGGGCGATCAATTTCCAAATTTCTTAGTGCTCGCCTACGTTATAAAAGGAAGCTGTCTGTAAAACACGATCCTAGTTTCATTAATTTCGGCTGTACGTTGATGCGTCAGTTATTTATTCATATTATAGTTTAGGTTCACTCTTTCCTTCTCAATCTCTTTGCTAATATTTTAAGGCTGGCACTATTATGTTTCTTTTTGTATAGTGGAATAGATCCTGAATACAATTTATATTCAGGATCTATTGGAGTGGTAGAGCCACGCTGTAGACAGTTACGTCTACAGCACGAATGGTTCGGCTCGACCGCTTTGATACCACTGTCTCACAGAAAACCGACGTAAAGTGGCAGCTCGCTGTCGCGTTTCGTTCTTTGAGTGAGATTTCCGGTGGCCCATTCCCCCCCTCCATTTCCCAATCCCTCTTCCCTCCCCTTCCATTTCCTCTTTTTAGGTTGGCAACGCATCCATGATTCTTTTTGTGTCTTAGGTGTCTATGGGCGATAGAAATCAGATGACCCATCTGCCCGATTGCCAGTCTCTGCAATGAAAAAAAACTAATGTATGTATTACTAGTATGAACAATCTTAGAGGACACCTATTATCACAGTGGACGTCCTGTGTCTTATGATAATGAAATATGAAAATTCTGCCAATAACAAATATGACAAATGCACAGTAAATGTAGAGCAACCACTCAAATTTTTATCAATAAACACGATACGATGTATGACGTCAAAATGAATTTGCATCATAAAATGTATGGCGTCAAAACGAATTGTGTCCTTGTAAGGTAAAATAGCAGCGACAGCTCAGTTGAATGGTACGGAATACCCGCGAATTTCTCCACAAGAATTTCAAAGGTATGTGAAGTCTACCAACCGCAATAGGCCAGCGTGATAGACTAAGGCCTAACCCCTTTCATTAGTCGAGGAGGCTCGTGCCCACCAGTGGGACAGTAATATTATTATTATAAAATGTACGGCGTCAAAACGAATTGTGTCGTTGTAAGGTAATATATTCATATTTAAATAAATACAGATATTAAACTTTCAAGTACAAGTACGCTCGTACAAG
This sequence comes from Clanis bilineata, assembly GCA_036417725.1. Lineage (NCBI taxonomy): Eukaryota > Metazoa > Arthropoda > Insecta > Lepidoptera > Sphingidae > Clanis > Clanis bilineata. The sequence continues at coordinate 13,253,323 of CM071154.1, read as the reverse complement.
ATTAAGATCTCGTGTTCAAAGGCTCGTTTGTAAGGCGAAGTAAATGGGTCAAGTAGCTTCAATAGATGAAAAGATGTAATTGAATGATATTGTAATTTCCACGCCATTTGCCGACGGTTTTCTATAGGCTTATGTATCGCAAGATCAAATTGTAAATATTAAACGCCTTTTGGTTTTGTGTAGCGATAACGTTTTACTAAATTAGATAGACAGATAACTCTTTATCAGCGCGGAATCTGGAACTGAATGAATTGAAATTTTCCCGATATGGCGTAGGCTCGCCCCCACCACATCTGGGACGGAAACAAGCTCAGTGAAATGTGAGGCTGAGATCTATAGAGCAAACTACGACTAAGTCTAAGTAAAAAAAAAAGAATTTAATGATGATTTTGACTTAGTCCGAGTCATTTTTGACAAGAAAATATTTGCTTAGTCTGTCTGTCAGTCTGTTTTTGTTGTAAAAAATGACTCTGACCAAGCCGAAATTCGATTTAACAATTCCGAATCCTCACTGAGTTCGTTACTTTGACTTAGTCGAAGTTCACTCTATAGATCTCAGCCTTAGTCTTCCGGTTCACGAGTTCGACTCTGCCTACCGCTTCAAGGATGACGGCGTAAGCTTATCATAATAAGTAACATCTTGTAGCTTATAAAATGTTAAATTAGCGATTTTGTCACTTCAAAGCGATCTTCTTCTTGACAATTTTACGTACAAGTTATTTAAATAATAGTCAGCAGATAGTTTAGGACTTTATCAAACAGTGAAATGTTAATTACCCTCAATCGGCGTAAATGTACGAAACGATGGTAAGTGCGAAAGAGATGTATCACGATCATAGCTTGTGGCGCTCAATACTGTCTGCCTAGTGCCTACCCCCATGGGATGCAGCTGTGGGTATGTATGTTTGTAAACTCTTTCTTTCTACCTGCCCTTATCCCACCTTAATGTGGGGTCGGTGCAACACAATTTTTCAAGCATGTTGCAGAAAGGCTTAGTTTTTACGACCGGCTGCCTGCCTGACGTCAACCCCCCTCCGGATCGTCCCGGTCAAATTAATTTAGGAAATTCGCTTTACCCGACCTGTGAATCGATCCCTGGACCTCCTATTACTAGACTAAAGAGGCGACTATGTATGTACCCAGGCAGATTCTCACATAAGAGTTCCACCAGTAAGTTCTAAGCTTAGGTCACTCACTCACTCAAAACAAACGGGGCTCAACACGAGAGTGTAAGGAGGTATAACAACAAGTAACCGAGTGGAGAGAAAGGCTCGCTACGAAGAAAATTAGTGTCGTCAGCGAACGTTGAGTACACTTAAAATTTTATTAACGATTAGCACTACCCCTTAACTCGTTTGTAAAGTTTTAAAGGGTTAAAGTAATTTTAACGCGGAATGGAGAGTTTCGAGGAAGTTTTGGTAGTATGCGGTCGGATGGTGCTTCGCTATGGGGTTTTGGGGTTTCTTTGCACGTGGAAATATTGTGTGGGGTTTGTTATATTTAAGCATACTTATACCCTGGGTTCAAATCCTAGTTCAATAAGTTTGTGAGAATTTTTCAATCCGAAAAATCTGACATGAATTTCTTGGCTTTGGCATTGTGTTTTATCTTCCCGGGATCCTTAATTTTCTTTCAAAATAAAATATATCGCATGTCTTATATTCCTCTGTTATGAATTTACTTTCTATAGGTAATTTTTTTATATAATTGGCCACGTCGTTTTATAATATCCATACTAATTATGTATGATGAGTACTAACTACAATAATAATGAAAGCAAATTCGACAAATTCATTTCGAACAATGAACAATCCTTGTTCAATATTTGGCGAGTTGAAGCGTATTTGGTCAGAACTCCTATAAAACTATTCCTTATCCACATTTCCAGTCAAATCCTACAAGTTTCCTATTTTATTTTCCCGTCAATTCCCTTTCTCTTTCCTACAATCACAACCCTTTATCTAAGCCCCATCCTTGTTATTGTGTTCATACCTACTGATTTCTTAAGTTTACGCGAATGCTATTCATTGAAATAAAATTATTTTTACGGATTTTATCACGATTTGGTTTTAATTTTTATTCCCGACGTTTCGAAGGCTTTGCAGTCTTCGTGGTCACGGGTTGGACTGAGATGTCATTTGTCCATACCTGCCTGCTTGTTTTCTAAATTATCATATAAATGTACCTAGACCTTGTTTGTTGTGACCTATCATTAGTGCTTTTTATATGCCTACGTGACCAATAAACATCTTATCTTTATTTTTTATTTTAACTTTATAGAGTATAACAATCATGGTATGGCAAAGTCATTATAACTACCCGTAAAATCTCATTTCAAAATGGCCGATATTCAATATCACCAACGACATTCCGACACACGCAGGATTTATTACATTAGCGTGGATTAACTGAATTATCCAATAATAAGCTGGGAGGCGACGATCAATTAATGCAGCCAAATTAATTTGCAGTAATACACTGCCGCTATCAAGTAACATAACTCAGATAGAAATATGATTAACTACACGAAATACTATTAGATCATACACCTAACGCCCTAGAAGGCCCATACTATATAGCCTTTCAGAGGTATTAAATTCTAGTTTTAAAAATAATTTTATATGTTAAAAAATATAAGAAACTATAACCTCCACAAGAATCTGAAAATGGACTTCGTCACTGACGTCATTACGAAGTTCGCAAAAACTCACAAACATCGGCAATATGTGAATATCGAGAAAAACAAGCTGCAAGACACTACTTTTCAACTAGAGTAGTATAATCTATATATATAAAAATGAACCCGTTTTCCGTTGTCACGGCATCACGCGTGAACGGCTGGACCGATTTCGCTAATTCTTTTTTTAGAATACTCATCGAAGTACGAGGATGGTTCTTACGGAGAGAAAAAAATGAAAAATTGTCTGAAAAAGTCTAAAAACAACACTTTTCTGTACTCCCATACAATCGATTCGTAATAATACTTAAAAGTCAATTTGAACTTTAATACCATACCATAAAGTTCAAGTATTAGTGGAGAGGTTCCGGGAAGGCAAAACAATTGAGTGTCGTTAGTATCTATTGGTTCGATTTGAAAAATTCTTTTTGTGTTGGATAGCCCAATTATCGACGGTGGCTATAGGCTATATAACATCACGCTATGACCAATAGGAGCGGAGCAGAAATGAAAAATGTTTAAAGCCGGGGAAGTTGGTATCTCAGAAACTACTGGTTCGAATTGAAAAATTCTTTTTGTGTTGGATAGCCTATTTATCGAAGATGGCTATAGGCTATATAACATCACGCTTTGACTAATAGGAGCGGAGCAGAAATGAAAAATGTTTTAAAGCGGGGAACTTGATATCTCGGAATCTACTGGTTCGATGTGAAAAATTCTTTTAGTGTTGACCGACGGGTTGAATGATGGGGTGACTAAGGGATACCTGACGGGGTGACTGATGGGGTGACTGACGGGGTGACAGCCGGGTTACAGACGGGGTGACAGACGGGTGACATGCGGGGTGACAGACGGGTGACAGCCGGGGTGACAGATGGGTGACAGGCTGGGTGACAGATGGGGTGACAGGCGGGGTGACCGACGGGGTGACAGACGGGTGACAGGCGGGGTGACAGACGGGTAACAGACGGGTTGACAGACGGGTTGACAGACGGGGTGACAGACGGGTGACAGACGGGGTGACAGACGGGGTGACAGATGGGTGACAGGCGGGGTGACAGACGGGGTGACAGACGGGGTGACAGACAGGGTGACAGACGGGGTGACAGGCAGGGTGACAGACAGGGTGACTGATGGGGTGACAGACGGGTGTCAGGCGGGGTGACAGGCAGGGTGACAGACAGGGTGACAGGCAGGGTGACAGACAGGGTGAGTGATGGGGTGTCAGCCGATGTGACAGACGGATTACAGACGGGGTGACAGACGGGAAGACAGACGCGGTGACAGACGGGGTGACAGACGGGGTAACAGACGGGGTGACAGACGGGGTGACAGACAGGGTGACTGATGGGGTGACTGACGGGGTGATAGACGGGTTACAGACGGGGTGACAAACGGGGTGACAGACAGGGTGACAGACGGGGTGACAGATGTGGTGACAGGCAGGCTGACTGATGGGGTGACTGACGGGGTGACAGACGGGTTACAGACGGGGTGACAGACGGGTGACAGGCTGGGTGACAGGCGGGGTGACAGACGGGTGACAGGTTGGGTGACAGGCGGGGTGACAGACGGGTGACAGACGGGTTGACAGACGGGGTGATTGACGGAACCGCACCGAAGTCACGTACTATCTCTCGAAGTTTAGCAAAACATATCATTACCTTTTTAGAATTATTGTGCTATAGGTGCCTACGACTCACTCTTTCAACCCTCTCTCTCATACGCAGACGAAGTTGCGCGGGTCAGCTAGTATTTAATAACAAACTAATAAAGAATAGAGATAGTGATAGTGCTATGTGTATAACACATGGACAAAGTGGTTTTTTTATGATTTATTTATTTCAGGCAAAAATACATACCATCATTATAATCATTGTTATAATCATCATCATCAGCCACAGGACGTCCCTGCTGGACATAGGCCTCCCCCAAAATTTTCCAGATCGATCTATCGATTATCCGCTTCCATTGTTATGATACTGTCAATAAATATACTCACAGCTCTTTCACATAGGGGTAGGCAGACACAACTGATGTCCACTTGCTACACTTCTTTCGCCTCATTTAGTCTCATTTTCTTTGCGCTTATAATCCAGTCTCTGGCAAATTATGGAAAATTGGTTTTCTTGTCCTCAGTATTCAAGACCAGTATTATATGTTTAAACAATACTTAGTATTCGTGATTGAATTAACTTGGCCACTTCTAAAATCCAATGGTAGGCGCCACATAATAGCCGATATCGCTGGCCACTATATCATTGAGATGAAATTAACTAATCCGAATCAGTTATAGATGGTCAAGTGTAATTTATTGTGCAGCCATTTGTCATTTTGTGGATTAGGTGTACAGCTAATTTATTAAGACTATTCTTTGAAATTACCTAAGCAATATTATTAAGGTATGGGATAGCATTTCTTGTAGCAGCGATAGATCTTTCTCGAAAGTTTGCAAGTTCAACGTTAAAAGCATGCACCATTGACTATTCTAAGGTAAGTATTAAATGCGAATTTGGTCACAATAATATAATTTAACCAGCCTAAGGATATGGGCATACATACATGAGAATTTTCTCCATATGCATGGATTCTACCACTACGTATTAGGTCAGGGTGATGGACTAACCTCTCTTATAAGTAGAAGACGCTCCTGCTCAGCACCGGGACAGTTTAATTGCAGGACTAATATTATGTATTATTATTTTAGACAACTTCAAAACAGAAAGTGGTTCTCAATTCGTCTGTATATACGTATTTTGTTCTGATGCATATTCATCGATTACTGCGAGCTGCGTCAACAAACGATGTTTCTTTTTTTTTACAGAGTATTATTCTATAATATAATTTAGAAAAGCTACAAATAAAATTAAGGTGACTGGCTCGGTGGCGTGGTTGTGTTTCGGTACGACTACCGTCCTGAGGTCTCGGGTTCGATCCTCGGGTCGGGCAAAGTGATATTGGATTTTTCCGTATCAGCCCGGAGTCTGGAATTTGTGCCCGATATCGCGATAGGCTCGCCCCCTATCACATCTGAGACGGAACTAAGCTCGGCGAAATGTGGGTGTTCTAGTTCGCTAGTACGCCTCTGCCTACCCCTTCTGGGATATAGGCGTGGGCTTATGTTATGTTAAAATTAAGGTCAATAAAACTTAAAAACCGACTACAAAAAGTAAAAAAATAATTTCTCTTTTGACACAACTATATTTATTAACATTATTGTCTCTATAGTAAGTCCTAACAAATTCCAGAGGGGACAGACAGCTGCTCGTAGAATTAAGCCAAATCCTTTCTGCGACATACTTGAAAAGTGTGTTGCGCCAAATTCATATTGAGGTAGTATAAGTTCAGGCAGAAAGAAAAAAATAGTACGTTCTAAAATTAAGCTAATAATTGGCCCAGCATAGTCAACTATTACATAAAGACCAACAATTTGCAAAAGGTTTACGGGTATCGTTTGTATTAATGTTTTCGTATAACAAAGACCCAAGTAATCTTTATATGCCATTTAGAATTAAATAGATTTAACGGTATATTAAAATTATGATAACATTTTGAGGTCTAAACCCTCTAATAAAATTACAATAGGAGGCTGAGAATCTAAAATAAATCGACAATTATATGAAAATAATAATAACAAATGACGGATGCGATATTAAATGTATATTAACGCGAAGGTCGATTCACTCGTTGCAAACTTTTATGGCATATAGAGGTACATATGTCGCCTTTTTACTTTAGTATTATTTTTATTTATGGCTACAGATTTGAGTTGGGAGAAATGTTGTCGAAAACCGCTTTTCCTTAGGAAAAATGTAACCTCTCATTGGCAAATGAACAAGCGTTTTAATATTTTTTTTATTGCAGAGCCTGGCAAATAAGCAGATGGGTCACCTGATGGTAAATGATCTCCACCGCCCATAGACACCCAAAGACCCAAAAGAATCATGGGTGCGTTGCCAACCTAAAAGGAAGGAATGGAATGGGAGGGAAAAGGAATTGAGAAAGGGTGGGGGAAATTGGGCCACCGGAAATCAATTCTCCAGCGACCGTAGACTTTTATTCCTTCCTAGAGAATCATGCATGACCACATTGTAAACCAAGAGAAATACAACAAGAATTGCGAAGATTAAAAAGGATCTAGGCTGGATATCTCCCCACCGAAAAAAACGTATCAACGAACTGCCATATACATCGGGTTTGTTTAGAAAATGGAACCAAATGGTCACTTCTTTGCTTACCCAGCCGTTTCGCAATACATCTTCAATCTCATTCAGGGAGCGTTTTACTTCGACTACTGCTATTTTGCCTCTGCCTACCTACTGAACTACATCATCCATATTTCGCACTCATTGATATCCCAGATGTGATAGGAAGCTTATCGCCATTTAGGGCATGAGTTCCAAACTCCGGGCTGATATTGAATAGGAAAATTCAATATCACTTTGCCAACGGTGCCTGACTGTCTCGGTGGCGGTATGGCGGTGGTGGTGGTATTTCGGTACGACTACGGTTCTGAGGTCTCGGGTTCGATCCCCGGGTCGGGCAAAGTGATATTGGATTTTTCCATATCAGCCCGGAGTCTGGAATTTATGCCCGATATTGCGATAGGCTCGCCCCCTATCACATCTGGGACTGAACTAAGCTCGGCGAAATGTGGGTGTTCTAGTTCGCTAGTGCGTCTCTGCCTACCCCTTCGGGGATACAGGCGTGAGCTTATGTATGTATGTTTGCCAATTTAGGGTCAATCCCGAGACACTCAGAACGGCAGCCATTTATAAAAACAACTACGCCACCGAGGCAATAGGTAGGTAGAGTTCATGACAAATGAAAACATTAAAGAGATATTTGATCGAAATATCAAATGAATATTATTATTCCGTCATACATCCAGCCTGTTAATGTTATGAATCTAGTAACCTACTAATTCACAAATTAATATGCCAAATTCTGAGTAAAACGTTACGTGAGCTCCAAATGTAATCAAAGCTAATTAATCATGCAATGGCAATGTTAATATATTAGGACGTAGGCACGTATGTTTGTATACATTACAACAGGATTCAATAGCTTTAATTAAAATTGCAAATGGAGATATATTTTAGGTTCCAAAATAGAGTAACAAGGATCCAAAAGGGATATCGAATACTGTTTAGGGATAAATTAGCAAAAGCATGATCAAATTAATGTAATTATAAATCTAAGTAATTACTCCAATAGCAGAGGTGATTAAGGTAATTAATGTGCTGAAAATAATGGCGCTGGCTATATTAAACACATATTTATACATGATCAGCTTAATTACTTTCTGGCGCCGAGCCTGCTCTTATTTACTAGGAGCGGTTTAGATTGTTAATCGAAATCCGAAAGTTTAGGCCAGTAACGACCACTATTAGAACTTAACTACACTATGATATGGTAACTAACATCGTTCAAAAGTAAAAACTGATATTACTAGGGCTGAAGATATCGAATATTTGAAATCTTCGAAAGTTGTTATTGCTAGGCACCCAGATAATAAATGAAACAACTAATGTAACTGAAACTAAATAATTCTAACCGTTCCAACTCACGATTTATCAAAACAGATTCTCCAACATCAATAAACATTTATTACAAACTACACACTGAGAAGACATGCGGAGGTTTGGATGGACAGATGGATGGCCACGGCAGCGGATAGCCAGCTGTGAAGCGAGAGGTCGCTGGTTTGATACCTGGGTAAAATAATATTTGTTCGTTCCGTAGTTCCTGATACCTACGATATGATGATAACCATGGATTTTACCCTTAATTAATATACATACATACTTTAAATACTGGTACGATCTCTTACCATACATACAGTCTCTCGTGTGGAACGGCACGATAATATAAAATAGCTTAATATCTAGCTTTTAATAATCAATATTAAAAAGTCATCATGTCTCTCATAATTTAATGTAGACATTAAATCTATTACTATTGAAACCATTTACTTGGATGCCATTCGATCTACTGCAATCATGTTATTTTGTACTCTGTGTATGTTATTTACTCTGTTTAGAGATGTTGCTTCTATTGATTTATCCGTCGCTAATCCAGACAACTTTGTGAGTGTATTTTTATTAAGTGCTTCTTATCTAGCGGTACGAAATTAGTAATAAAAGATTTAATAACTCTGACTCAAACATTCAAATTAAATATTAATATTAGCTCGTCATTCTGTTCGTACTCTTTAGTCGGACTTGTTACTGACTTTAATAAGGCAGTTCTTACTTAAATTTATTTTATTTTTAATTTATGCACCATCCGCCAAATATAGTATATTTGGCAGCATACGCCTATAACTTCGGTAAGGCTAATTCCACCGCCATATTAAAGCAACCAGTAAAGAGTTCATGAAGTGTACGAGGAAAAAAAAAAAAAAATATTCAAAAGAAAATGTGCATCGAGTAGAGTTTCTAAGCCAGTTGTTTTTTAAATTTAAATAATTTAAAGAAATAGGGTCTTAATATAAAACTTTAGCTAAACCCCTCTCATTAGTAGAGGAGACCCGTGCCCACCAATGGGACAGTAATATTACAGGGATAATATTATATTATAAAACTTGGACTAATTTTGAACCTGGCTTAAAACAATGAGTGACCATGGCCAATCCATATTAACTAAAATATTTAATATTAGTCCACGTTTTAATTAGGTAGAAAGTGTTTACTAAAATGCTTTCTTAAACTCCTTGTTGATAAATAATTCACCAGGGACCATTCACCGCAAGATGGCACCATTATAAGGTATGTCGTGGGCCAAAGTCGAGGAACGACACGTTGTTCCAGACGGAACTCGAGATTGATGGCAACTCGTATGGAGCTGTTTTCAACGTCACCTTCTACACCACCACCAGGTTTGACAATGTAAGAACTGTTATAGCTTGGTAAACGTATCTGTGTTGTGACGGCGCCACTGCCTAGATTCACTAATTTTTCGATCACTATCGGTAATGATAGTGACACCACTACAGTAAAAAGAAAAAAAAAAGAGAAATGAGAGGGTATTTGAACTTGGGAAATACTAGTACTCATTGTATGCATCGCGGGAACATGCAAGTTGGCAGTCAGTTCACGATGATATTCTGTGAGAGGATGGTAATAACCCAGCCGAGTCGAGTCACACAAGCTGTAGAAAAATGGTTCCCAATGTCTACCATTTAAAAATGTATAGTAATACACAGCGAAGTAGCATAATCTGCCTGCATTCACGAGAGTTTCAGCTAGGTAAGCTAGAGAAATACAGAACCAAAATTTCATTGATTTTATGTTGGTCTTTTCATATGATTTTCATCTCGGCTCAACCAATTTCTATGCAAAATATGATGATTGCTTTACTTAACATTTAAACCCATATTCTGTTTCTCAGCTTAGGTAATGCAGTCATTAGACCAATAAAATTTACTTGCAGATTAAAATTTCCGTGTACACCATCAAATCAGGAATCAAACAGTCCCTGTTATGGAGCTACAAGTTAGACAACCCGTGTCAACATCTGGTTGTAGGTCCCATGCTGGAGTCAATGTTCGGAGCCAAAAACTGCGTTATTAAGAAAGTAAGTTAACAAACTTAAAATATGACATGAAAACACATAACAAGTGTGATATGACCTCATTATTGGTCAGAGCAAGTATTGGGTACATTCTTCTGTCTGTGCTTCGCAGGCCTCTTTTACTGATTCCCTCTTAGAAATGAGGAAGAATTTATGCCGGCCGTTATTATTGACTGTATGAGGGTTGTCTCTATTTTTTTAATTACTTTGCACTTGCCACAAGGTGCAGCGTAGTCACTTTGTCAGCTCAATATCATGCCATTACATGAACAACAGTAGAGAAGAGGCTTTTTAGGAGTCTGTTTATTTCCATTTGAAGCACCTGGGCAGTGTCATAAAAATATATATTTCTCTCAGACCTACGAATTGCGAGAACTATAATATATCGTACTTGTAGTTCTAATGTCTATGACACAAAACTGGAATCTTTCTATAAGATATTATACAACTGTTGAGTAAGCTTTTTGTTTCAGGGTTTCTATCACGAGTATATGAATTTTACAACTCTCGCGCATGATTTTTTTGGAAATTCATTTTTCTACGGAGAATTCCTTTTCAAAACAATAATGTTGTCTAAAACTGGTAACATTGGTTGTCTTAACTTTTACACAATATTCATGAGAGATACGTGAGAGAATGCTTATTCCGTATATCGCAAATCTGTAACCAAGTCGACTGACAATAAATCCAAATAACAAACTGTGACATATTTTATTTTTACTGTGTTTTATTGATATTTTGTTTAGTTTATGAGGTATATAGTTAAGATAAACTAATGATGCCACATTTTTAAAACTTCTTACTGTCAATTACTATTAATTGTTTTAATGGCAAAGGACAAAACCCGTATTAAGCCGCCTCTCCTGCACTAAAACATTACATAAAACATCTACACATATTGTTTCGCTACACATTTTTATCTATGGTCCATTGTTTTATGAGCAGGAGACAGCGAAAATAGTTGTTTTGCGTATGTGTTTTTGTGTTTTGTTTCGAGAAAAACAAGTGCAGGCGACGCGCCTTTAGACCAACGAGGTTGCCTAATGCTCAACCACTCTCAATGAGTAACCACAGTAGGAGTTAGTATTAGTATACTTGATTTTAAAAACTGCCTCGGTGGCGTGGTGGTATTTCGGGTTCGATCCCCGGGTCGGGCAAAGTGATATTGGATTTTTCCATATCAGCCCGGAGTCTGGAATTTGTGCCCGATATGGCGATAGGCTCGCCCTTTATCACATCTGGGACGGAACTAAACTCGGCGAAATGTGGGTGTTCTAGTTCGCTAGTGAGCCTCTGCCTACCCCTTCGGGGATACAGGCGTGAGCTTATGTATGTATATAAGTATTTTATAAAGTACATTTCCATCTGTCTAATATTCTATGTACACATAAACATAGCATTTAAAAATCTATTTCAACAAGTCATTAGTAATCGTATTGTAATCTTGTGCACATACTAATGGAAACACGTATTAGCAAAACATGCGATTCAAAAGATTTATTGAAATTTTGACCATGTTTGTGTTGTTGACAATGTTTAGAGACGTCGTTTTACTGGATTTCTCCCCCGGTAACCGGGAAAATTATGTAAGTATATTTATCTTCCATATTATAGCTAATCTACTATTTATTGAAATCACATGATGCAATGAGCAAGTAGCTCGCCTGGTAAGCGATATTTTGAGGAATAACTACACTGCTAACACTATAACTAACAAATCATTCAGTGGCACTATACTGCGCTGGATGCAGGCCGTTTCCAACAGGTCGATCTGGAAATCTTTGGGGGAGACCTATGTTCAGCAGTGGACGTCCTATGGCTGATGATAATGATACTGCGGTCGTCATCCAGAGGCATTAGATGTTCAGTCTCATAATACAGTACTCTAACTATAATAGCTACATTTTAAAATTTAAATCCCTTTCTTTTCCTAATCCCCTTCTCTTCTTTTTCCACAGTAGTCAGTGGTTTGTCTGTATGCCTGGAATTGCAAAGGCAACAGCAACCACCTAACATATTTTTTTTAATTTATCAATGTTGCCTTTCTTGTATCAATTGTATCTAATCTGTTTTTAACGAAAGCTAAATAAATAATAATATTAATACTTCTTTCATCAGGGGCCATTCGTAGCAAAATGGCATCACTATCAGGTGTGTCGCGGGCCGAAGATGAAGAATGTCTCGTTGTTTCAGTCCGAACTCGAGACTGACGGTAATTCTTATGGAGGTATATTTAACTTCACGTTTCCAGTCACTTCTCGATTGGACGAGGTACAATGAACTCAATTTATGGTCCGCTTACTAAATATTTTTTAGTATTAGAGGTTCTAACAGGATAACTGTCGGTTTCGTATTCGAATCTAGCTTGCTGCAAACGTATGAACTTATATTTATATAAAACTTTACAGTAATGCTTGAGCGCAGAGTATGATTCTACAGATAATTAAGCCTCTGTTTTACCTCATCTCAAGTGGTAATGTTCTTCCAAGATCTATCGTCACCAAGTTTAGAGCGATTAAAGTTACTCAATCTGGTAGATCTGAATGGATATAAATCGTTTAATCTGATATGGTTGTTCCATTAATGAACAATTATACAGTTCCAGTATTGCAAGATTGAGTTACATTTAAATAAACTGAATTGGTACCGAATCGTTGTATCCGTACCTTTTGAGCCTTTAACAAGAAACACTCCAGTTAGTTAGACTGCCTCGGTGGCGTGGTGGTATTTCGGTACGACTACGGTTCTGAGGTCTCGGGTTCGATCTGCGGGTCGGGCAGTGTTATTGGATTTTTCCATATCAGCCCGGAGTCTGGAATTTGTGCCCAATATGGCGATAGGCTTGCCCCCTATCACATCTGGAACGGAACTAAGCTCGGCGAAATGTGGGTGCTCTTGTTCGCTAGTGCGCCTTTGCCACCTACCCCTTCGGGGATACAGGCGTGAGCTTATATAAAAATAACTCCAGTTAGTTGCAGTTGCACTGGACCGGTGTCAGTGACAGTAGATATTTTATAGCAGAAACCGTTAAGCAATTAGTCCGATCATTTGATGATAAGTGCTCCCGACTGCCCATAGTCATCCACGATACGAAAATAATTATTGTCAAGACTACTCAGCAAACAGTAAGATGAATAATACTTACAGATAAAAATTTCGGTATTCACCATCAAAGAAGGCAAGAAACCATCTCAACTTTACTTTATCAAATTGGACAATCCCTGTCAGCATCTGGTATTAGGAGCCTTGATGGAAGCAAGATTCAAAGTAAAAAACTGCATTATGAAAAAGGTGAGTTGCTGAAATAAAATTATGATCATAATTTTCTTTTTTGTAGCACAGGACAGTAAACAGTAAAATGTGAGACCGCGTTTTTCGCACTGAGACCAAAGTTTACGTAATCCTTATTTTTTTTTAAACCTGAGTATTTTGAAATCATAAATCACGTCATATAGTTCAAAGATACACTGCCAATGTTAGTTCTTAGGTGTTGCTACTCCGATGTCTAAAGATCCTAGGCGGCTATGTAGTTCATATATTCATGAACAGGTACCAATCGCACGCTTTCTAAGGAATGTTCTAACCAACAATGTATCAAGCTTCTAGGACAATCCTTCAGCCTTGTTTTTGAAATAATTTTATTATTATTTTTTTATATCCAAGAGCAGCAATTTAAAATCTGGCTTACCCTACGAAACATATCATTCCTATATCCATGGCCATAATTCATATGTTTAAAATAGTAATTTTCTTTTTTGTTTCAGGGTTTTTACTCGGCATATATAAATTTCACATCGTTCTCTCATGAATTTTTCGGAAATTCATTTTTTTACGGAGATTTCTTATTTAAGGCCATTATGTTATCCAAAAACGGAAATATTGGATGTCTTACTTTTTATACCGATTTTAAGAAGAAAGAATGAAGGTTCCTACTCCGATGCTATGGCATTGGCATAATTAACAAAATAATTATGATTGTCAAATAAAGGTTTTATTTTTTCTCCCTTTTTACACCTTTCGTTTCTTGTGACAAGTGTTGTAATACCTTAAAGCTATGGAATAAGACATCTCAAAGAATCCCGTTGCTAAGTATTTTAATAATAGCTGGAAATAGGAGATTGTCTCTTTTGCCAAAATTGACGTCATCAGGCGAAATAGCGAACACGAAAATCTTATCACAGAGCATGTTGTATCTACTTTACATTCGTAGTAAATATTTCATTATTTGATAAAGGTCGCAGAAAGTGGGCTCAGAACACTTCGAACAGGTCAGTTTTGAAATCTATGGGGAAGGCCTATGTTCAGTAGTAGACGTCCTCTGACGATAATGTCATTGGTAGTTTAATTTTAGTACCTATGTACATGCTTTAATTCCTGTGATAAAATTTGATAAAAAATTGACATTGTTAACAAAAATAACTGAAAAAGTCAATGAAAAGTGAGGGGTAACCAACCAAAACCACGCAGTAACTATTTATCGGAACGCAATAAAATCAAATTCGCTGATGGCATCGCCGCACTAAAATCAAGTTCGGTCACAAAAGCGTACTGATTGCGCAACGGGTTGGAGCGAGGCGCGGCGGCGAATTAATTTGAAACGTGCCAATGATTTACAACCCCTGGTTTAGATGTAATTTAGTTATGGATGATGCGGCGGTGTAGTTTACAGTGGCCAATTAACATTTATTGGGGCAAATGTTAGGAGCGAGAATGTTTCAGCTTTCCCTGAAATGTATTATGTTGATCTTTTCACGATGTTTGAGGCTGCAGCTCGGGGTGTTATTAGGTGCTTCCTATTATTTGAACATAATAAAGTTTTTCAATGTACTTACTAAAAGAATGCCATGTCTTTTCGGTTAAGTTATAGTTATCCGAATAGTACCTATAGTTGTACGTAACGCTGTTTTAGCAGATCCTCTAACTATGATATTTCTCGTTAAATCTCCAAATATTGGACAAGTTGCGCCTCTTGCAGTAACTTTCTGTACTAAAATAAATGTATGGAGAATTGACGATTTAGTATCATTATTTCTTTCTACATGCCCTAATCCCACCTTAATGTGGGGTCGGCGCAACACATTTTTTGCAGCACATGCTGCAGAAAGGATTTGGATTAGTTTTTACGACCGGCTGTCTGCCTGACGTCAACCCCCTCTGAGGGATCCAGTCCCAGGCAAATTAAATTAGAAAATTAGCTTTGACCGATCTGGGAATCGAACCCAGGACCTCCCGGTTCACAGCCCATATATGTTGCCACTAGACCAAGCAGGCGACAGATTTAGTATCATTATTATTGAGAATGTATAGTAGTACAGAATAGCATAGCAGGTCAAATGTAGTCATAGGATGTGATATGCCAGGATATCTAAGATTTATGTATTTTGCACGACTGTAGAAACGAAAGTGGTAGTACTTGGAACCTGGATGGTACAGATCCCCAAAAATGTATGTCTTTTCGAATGGTGAAATATGGTGGTTTAAGAATTATCATTTGCTTTTGCTGTGAAGGAACACGTCGTGAGAAATCTCCAAAGGGATTTCGAAGGCCATGTTAATTCTACCAATGCGCATTAGTCCAGCGTGGTGGATTGAAGCCTAAACCTTTTAAAAACCTACCATAGTTTCTTGGTTCTTCTCAGACCAGTGACTTTTTCCGAAAGACCGATAGAATTGTGACGTGTAAAGTGCCCCTTAAGGCATAATTACTGTATAATTATATGAATTTTGAATTATCTCGTTAGTAGAGGAAGTCCGTGCTCAGCAAATGGAAAGAAAAATGGCCGACATTATTATTTATAAAAAAAATATGATTTAGACGCGTATTCAGAAGTAAAATACATAACATAACATAAAGAGGTAGGCATAGGCGCACTAGCGAACTAGAACACCCACATTTCGCCGAGCTTAGTTCCGTCCCAGATGTGATAGGGGGCGAGCCTATCGCCATATCGGGCACAAATTCCAGACTCCGGGCTGATGTGGAAAAATCCAATATCACATTTCCCGACCCGGGGATCGAACCCGCGACCTCAGAACCGTAGTCGTACCGAAATACCATCACGCCACCGAGGCAGTCGAGGCAGGCAGAAGTAATAAACATCAAAAACTTAAGGAAATGTAGGTAAAAATCAAATAATACAATAAGTATTTAACAATAGCCCTCGTGTGTATTCTATGCGTACATAAATACATATATAAATAGAGGTACATAACGTTTAATTGTCTATAACATAAACATTATAAACTCATTAGTGCTCAAATTATAACGTTGTGTAGATAATATTGTATAAACATTTAAGCATCATGCGTTTCGGAGCAATCATGGTAATTTTGACCCTGTTGGTATTATTTATGCTATTTAAACAAGTCGCTTTGCTGGATTTCTCCGCTGCTAACCGGGACAACTATGTAAGTATACTCATAACTCTACTAAAGAAGGAAGAGTCGAAAGGATAATATAATTTCTCGACACAAAAATACGGCAAATGCTGCACTTGTCTGCTAAATTAGTAATTGATTTATACCAGTTGACTACACCGACAATAACAAAGAAATCATCAGTGCATGGTCAAGAAGGATTTTGATTTTGCATTCAACGGCCCAAGCAGAAAAAAAATGTAATTACTCTTTTTGCTGAAAACATACATAATGCAAAGATTCAACATCTACCATTCACGAATATTCTTACCACACATTCTCCAGGGGCCATATCAAGCACGATGGCACCACTATGAGGTGTGCCGCGGGCCGAAGATGAAGAACGTCACATTGTTTCAAACAGCGCTTGAAACTGACGGCAAATCGTATGGAGCTACTTTAAACTTCACATTTCATACTACTGCTCGGTTTGATGAGGTAATAGAAGTCGATAATTCATTTTTAATGTTCCGTTTATAGATTATATCCTAGCAGAAAATCATGAATCACATAATTATATGTAGATCACTATAAGATTATGGCGGTAAACCGTCTTGAGCCGATGTATACATTGTATATTCTCCCATGAAAATAAAGACGCCAAAGATGACATAATAATAAAAAGGAAACATAATTCTTTGTGCAACATTCTTTAAAAATGTGTAGGATTGACTCCAAATTGAAGTGGGATAGGGGTAAAACTAAATAAAAGGAGAGGGTATTCTATGCACCTTACTGCAGGAGCACCAGTAAAACCAGTGCTCCAGGGTGGACGCAACCATGACTAGTTAAGGTGGGGGTTCCTAACCCACTGACGTAGCGGGGCTTGTGTGGGTGGCTGTGCCAGGCATCTGTGGTTGGATCTGAAAGTTGCAAATCTGGAAGATCTCATGGTGTTAGTCTGAGCCATTACCAAATACCTCTTAGGGGCTGCTGTGTAGCTTGGTTGTTGCTGTCCACTTTTGGAGTGCCACCCGGACTGGAATTAAAGGTAAAATAGTTCTGTTGAGCTGGTCATCCCTCAGACGTCCTTACCAAAACATTAGAATAAATCCAATACACCTGACGTCAAGAAGTCAACATACAATGAAAACAAATATTTTAAAAGTTATTTTCAATGAGTCGTATTCTAAATTAAGGATAATGCATCAACTTTTACGTCAGTCCCCTTTGAGGGATAAGCCAGGAGGATTATTCTAGAGTGTAATGATGCGCTGATATATATTTATGTAATTGTTCCAGATAACCATTTCGGTGTATACACTCAAGGAAGGCAATAAACTGTCCCAACTATGGAGCTACAAACTGGATAGTCCTTGTCAGCACTTGGTTATAGGAGCTGTGCTGGAAGCGAAGTTTAGAGCAAAACGCTGTCTTGTGAAGAAGGTATATACTATGTTAATCATGACTCTTAGGGCTTTAATTCAATATAATCTGTTACCTCTTAAGCTTTGTAATTTTAGACTAATTTCTAAAGTTCACCAAGATTTTGTATAATATTTCCATCATCATCATCATAATCAACATCATCATCAGTCACACATTATAATCCATTGGAGAACATGGGCTTCCCTCAAGGATTACTTCTTTAAATAACAGAAGTACTGACAGGAATAGTACAGTCCTCTATAGAGATTATTCTTACAACAAAAAGATTCAACACTTATTTGATACCCAGTCGATCCAAATTCCATTTTAGAACACGGAACGTATAGCTATTTTGTTGACTTTACTCGCATTCATTGCTTGTATACCAGTTATCGAAACTACTTCAGAAATATCAGTATGTACTAGGACTAAATTCTAGGGAACTCATTATTTATTTTGTTTCAGGGTTTCTACACCGGATTTTTAAATTTCACAGAATTGGCACATGAGTTTTTTGGAAACTCCTTTTTTTACGGAGATTATTTATTTAAAACAACAATGATATCCAAGATTGGAAATATCGGTTGCCTTAATTTTTATACAGAATTTACAAAGAAACAATGAAATTTTTCACTCCAAACCGTTGCAATAATAATCTAAAATATTATTAGGATTTCCAATTTCATTTATATTTCATTATATTTATATTGAGCATGTTTTATTTTTTTTGCATATCCTTTTGCATGGTAGAGCCACGCTATAGACAGTTATTTCTACAGCACGAATTGTTCTGCTCAGCTGATAGATACCACTGTGTCAGAGAAATCGCCGCAAAATGGCAGCTAGCTTGTGCCTTTCATTTAGGAAATGAGATTTACAGTGGCTCAATTCCTACTTCCATTTCCAATTCCTATTATCTACCTTTAATATTGGCAACCCACCCATAGTTTTTTTGGTATCGTGGGTATCTATAGCCGGTGGAGTACTTTGCAAGACTCTGCTATAAGTACGACTATGAGTATATACGTAAGATGAAATCACAATGAAATAATGTGTTGGAAACAGGTCTCAGCTCTATTCTCGTGGAATACGAGTTTAAAGCGGAATTGCGAAGAAAATTGAGTTGAAAGAGTACTTTGGATATTTTAAGGCATTTAAAAATGATTATTAAATAATAGATCTTTGAATGATATGAATGATAGATCAAATGATAATTATAAGGAATTGGCATCTCGAAAGCGGAATACCGTTGACTCGTTGAAACACGTACCTACTACAGCGCGATCGGCGGTTAGTCTTCTTTGTGAAACAGCACAATCATATTATAATACTATATAAATTGCTTTAATAATCTATATCAAAAAATCATTACTGATTTTATTATAATTTGCAGCCATAATATCCATTATTAATAGTGAATCATTTACTCAAAAAATCATACCTGATTTTATTATAATTTGCAGGCATAATATCCATTATTAATAGTGAATCATTTACTTAGGCATTATCCAGTAGACTAGACTGTAATCATGATATTTTGTACTCTGTACATGTTACTCATTCTCTTTAGAGACGTTATTTTATTGGATTTTTCTGTTACTAACGCAGATAACTTTGTAAGTATAAAGACACTCATCTCTAGTGGTATATTTAAAAAATAGTGATTTCTACCCAAAAATTAGTTTATTTCCGCTTGACCATTGAATTTTTTGAAGATTGTTTTAAGAATATAAACTGTATACATTTTACAAGATTTATTTCAGTTGATGGAACAAGTGCTCATCTTACTTGTACACCGGTATAAGAATAAGTACGGTCATTGCGCTTATCAGCGCAGGCCTATAATGTTAATCACATAAAGCCTAGATAGTTCGCTGGATTCAATATCCTTCATAAAATATCCTTTTATTAATATGATGATCATCCTAAAGACGATTCCATTGATGGTAAAAGCAGTTGTCACAATAATGCTAACCATCAAAGAGATTATGGGCTTTGAAGTGATCAAAATCCCAACGGCATCAGTTCATTTTTGTACTTCTCAATAAGATTTTTTTTTATAGCAGAGAGCAAACGAACAGATGGGTCACCTGATGGTAAGTGATCTCAACCACCCATAGACACCCAAGACACAATAAGAATCATGGGTGCGTTGCTAACCTAAAAAGAGAAAAAGGGAGAGGGGGAAATGGGCCACCGGAAATCTCACTCACCGAACGAAACGCGACAGCAAGCTGCCACTTTACGTCGGTTTTCTGTGAGACAGTGGTATCCAAACGGTCGAGCCGACCCATGACGTTACTGTCTACAGCGTGGCTCTACCACTCAAACTTCACAACGAATTGCGTGTGTCATTAAAGAAAACCTCTTTACCAGGGACCTTTTACCGCAAAGTGGCACCACTACGAAATATGTCGCGGGCCTAAGTCGAAAAACGATACGTGGTTTCAAACGGAACTCCGAACCGACGGCAAATCGTACGGGGCCATTTTTAACGTCACAGTATACACCAGTACCCGGTTTGATAATGTAAATCTTTTACCTCGTATTTCTATGGAATAGGAAAATCGGTATAACAACGCTGGAGAATTACTTCTTTATGTCGGTCATCATACTACTTGGTCTAGTGATCCCATAGATGGGGGTTAACATCAGGCAGGCAGCTGGTCGTAAAAACAAAGCCGAATTCTTTATGTAACATACTTCATCATACTATCTAACATACTTGAAAAAGGGTGTTGCGCCGACCCTACATTAAGGTAGGATAAAGGCAGGTAGAAAGAAAAAGAATGGCAAATGGAACAATCAAGATAAGACCGTGGGTCCTCTACTTGTGTTTTTGGTGCTTAATAGATCAGATGACATACCGGTAGCTTCGGTAGATTCAAATGACGTGTAAAAGTGTCACTAATGGCAACTAGTAGCCTACTTACTGATTAAGATATGAATTTATGTTGCAGATAAAAATTTCAGTGTACACCGTCAAAGCGGGCATCAAACAGTCCCAATTATGGAGCTACAAACTGGAAAACCCTTGTCAACATTTAGTAGTTGGTGCCTTATTAGAATCAAAGTTTAGCGCAAAGAACTGCATTCTTAAGAAAGTAATTATTTTCTCGATTCTACGCCGTAAACTATGTCATAACAATCATTCATCAGCTCACCCAATGTCAACTGATAGCGATTGAGATTTAAATTGTTACTTTTAAACGACTGCATTGCTAGACAAATAATCAAAAATATTTTTAAAATAGAGAAAAGAAATGTGTCTATGCTTCATCTAATGCCGGTACATGAACACGCAAAAATGAGATAAACTGTGGGTCAAGTGCTCCTATAAAAGAAACGTGGAAGTAGTTGGTAGTAGCTTTGATGGTCCCAAAGACATGATTAATGATAATCCAGATTTTCAATAGCTCCCAACTACGATTGACCTACCCTGGGCTCTTTAGATTTGATTCAAAAAGTAACACGCATTACACAAGCTTATTACATATTTTTAAATTATGATTGTTAATAATAAAATTGTTACAGGGCATATACTACACTTATTTAAACTACACTTCGTTGGCACATGAGTTTTTCGGAAACTCTTTTTTCTACGGAGAATTCTTATTTAAGGCCATAATACTATCCAAAACGGGTAATATTGGTTGTATCAGTTTTTATACTATATTCTCAAAAGAAAAATGAAAAACTTCCTGTTATTCTAATTAACCAATAAATTAAATACCTGAATGAAATAAGTATAGTTTCATTTTAATTAATATAAGTATAACCAAAGGTTTCACATTATTTCCAATGTTTAATATTGGATATAAAAAGAAAGAAAAATATCCAAAAACGAAAAACTAAGAAAAGAGAAGATAGTAATGAAAATATTATAATATACGCAACATACCATCTGTTCAATATTCTATGCGAACAAAATACATAGCATTTAAAAATCTAGATCAGAAACTCATTAGTATCTGAATTATAATATCATGCAGACATTAATGTTTAAAACATTTAGGCATCATGCGGTTCGGAGCAATCATGGTAATTTTGACTCTGTGTGTGTTATTCGCTTTATTTAGAGATGTGCATTTGCTGGATTTTTCAGCTGCTAATCGAGATAATTATGTGAGTATGTTTGATAAATTTTTAATAAAACTCAAAAAGATCCTATGACTACGACATTACTTGATAGCTTAATAATTTTTGTACCACTGATAAACATCTACAATATTACAAGGTGTCTTATGATGATCAGGTAAATAGCAAATTTTATTCGGGTTACCAATAGAAGTAACACAGGCTCAATTACACCGAAAGTGGTATGCACTATGTGAAATCATTGGAGGCCTCAATGGCTTTAGAGAAAAATATTCTAATTAGCACTATAAGAAACAAAACCTTCAGTTGATCAAACTATATGCCCATCAGTAATATAGAGAGAAGTTTTCTATCAGGGCCCGTTTCAAGCAAGATGGCACGACTACGAAGTATGCCGTGGGCCAAAGATGAAGAATGTATCATTGTTCCAAACATCACTCGAGACCGACGGCACGTCGTATTGGGCGAGGTTTAACTTCACATTTCAGACTACTGCTCGGTTTGACGAGGTAAGTATAGTGCAAAATATCTGGAAATATCAGTCTAAGATCTTTTTTTTCATTTCATAATTCGATCAAATTCATTATGTTATACGTTCCTACGGCCTAAATACCCAATTAATTAAGGTTATGTTACTTTATGTAACGCATCTCACTGACGAAGTTCCTTTCCGGTAAAATATAATCATACAATTGACAAAGGTCTTTTATGTAAATTACAATAATAGAGGAGACATCATTGCTGATGAAAATATGGCATAAATGGCTGGTCATTACAAGACTTACAGTGCTTTGGTGTAATTTATAATTCCAAGTTTTATTGTTAATGAGAAATCTGGGGCGTCACTATCATACGTATATGTATGTTTAACCGGAATATCGTCCTTGCAGATAAAAATATCGGTATACACAATCAAAGAAGGTAACAAGCAAGCCCAACTGTGGAGTTACAAATTGGACAATCCTTGTCAACATCTGGTGATGGGAGCTGTATTGGAAGCAACGTTCAAAGCCAAGCGCTGCATGGTAAAGAAGGTAATATTTAGAGTAGTAATCTTGATCATTAGGGCTCTTATAGCTGATATTCATACGCTCTTTCATTTTGGACCGGAATTTCATAGTGAATGTGGGTTCCAACGTTTTCAATAATCTTTGAACTTAAGACAATCTGGAAGATTTGACACTGATTAAAAAAAATAGTTGTTTGCCAGTCAAATATAAAATTCTTTTCAGAATAAGATTATAACCATATGGTTGTGATGTACCACAGTCTTACCCTATCTCTTTGCAAGCAGCTGTCATGTGATCGTACCCATTCTAATGGTTGCTTTAGCTAGAAATTCTTGAGTACGCTTGTTGGAAAGATTCATGTTTTGCTTTGACTGTCGTAACCTTGCGTATTTATATACTACTAACTTCTCAATGTCTGATATCTGAGATATTCTATCATCTTATAAATCATTTTTGTTTCAGGGCTTTTATAATGGATTTGTGAACTTCACATCACTGGCACATCAGTTTTTTGGGACTTCGTTTTTTTATGGAGATTACTTGTTTAAGACAACAATGTTATCCAAAAATGGAAACATTGGTTGTCTTAATTTTTACACAGATTTCGCAAAGAAACAATGAAGCTCTTTGATTTGAAGCCACCTATTGGTAATAAAATGTGTTATTCTTATTTAAAATAATAGAGTTTTTATTTTTCAATAATGATAACATGGATCGATGAAGCGTTAATAATTATATGTTTTGACACTTCATTTTTCAACCAATTTCTATGCAGTTATTATAGGATTTCTTTTTTGTTGTCTTTTTTTACTTAATCTTTTTTGTTTATTACATATAAAATTGTTTATAAAATCAAAGATTAACTGACTTTGATTTTATGTCATCATTCATGTCGATGGCGACAATATGTGTTACAATTGGGTACTTGCCTATTTTTTTAACAGTGTTCAAGGCTATTTATTAGTTTATCCTAGACATATAACTATTATTTCGTAATTTATTTGCATATTTTTAGGTAAAAAATTCTATATATGATGATGTATAATAGTATGATAATGTATAATTTAATTTGCCGTGAAAACGCTGTTGATTGTTGATTCTGATTATGTCAATAACCTCGAAAAAAAAGAATATCGATGATACTACATTGATGTTTTCAAAACTAAAAAATCGATGTAGATAATTCGTCAATCCGTTTTTGATCGTTGATCACAACCGCGTTCAAATTGGGTTGAGTTTTTAAAAAAATATTTTAAAAAATTAACTTGGCGGTATGGTATAGGACCTTAGGGTCTTAGGTCCCCGTGGAACAACTAAGCAAGAAAATTTGTCATTAATCGTGATTGGTGTTTTTCATCATATCATGTAATTTTAGGATAAAAAATTAAATATTTAAATTAATAAATTAAAATTATTCTTGGCTTTTTTTAATAAATTTCTGTTGGACACGACTTTGATGATAAATCTAGCTTCCTACAAAAAATAAAAAATATTTGTTACTGTAGTCAAGGACCCAATTATAGGTGTTCGTGATTACGTACCACCAAATGATCACTTCGCTCGTTTTCTGGCTACTAAAAACATTTTATTATGTTACAATACAAAGCGCGAAGAGAGAGGTCCTTTTAACAAAGAATATCCTATAGTCTGATACGTTATCGTCAGGTAAAGCGTCTCTTGTGTATTTTTCTTTACGTTCACGAACACATTGTGAAAATCTAATTAAGCTAAAATGTAGCCCGTCGTTGTACACCAAAACTTTGGTCCTGCCACGTAACGTAAACCACATGGCAGAATGTATAGAGAAATAAAGTTGACTGCGATGTGTATGCTCTGGATATGACAAATAAAAAAGTAATTTCAGGTCGAAATTATTTAACTGAGAAACGAAATGTTCTATTGATCGACATGATTCAATTTCAAGTAAAGGTTGATAATCGAAAAGATAAGTCACCATTGATATTGATCTCCACCGTCCCTAATCACCGACGATACTAAAATAATCACGAGTGATTGCCACACTTAATCATGGTGAATATCTTAGCTTGGATATTATTCTGTAAATACTCTTCAGTCCAGTTCAGTTTGGTACTACGGTTAATGTGATAACTCCAAACGCCACCCAAACTAATATAATATTTTTAGGTATATATGTATCTACTGTAACTATGAAAATAGGTTAATTAAATACATTTAACATTAAAATATATGAGACAAATCCATATTACGCTAAACTTCAGTAATAAATTTTCGCTATTATCTCCTGTTCAATATAATTTATACTGACACATCCAGCTTCGTTCTAGATGCTTCGACCACAACGGTTCAACGACAACGTGCGCCAAAAGCATTTTACTTGAAACAAATTAAGAGGGCCCTGGAAAAGGTTCATCTGGTTTCACTGGAAACTTCAAGATACGTATACTTCTCTAACCAACTCTTGTGATTAATTTGCGTTGGATGTAACTGTTTACATGATTTCAGCATTTATGAAAGGATTCGAGAAATTTAACAACCATTCATTTATTTACCTACTGCCTCGGTGGCGTGGTGGTATTTCGGTACGACTACGGTTCTGAGGCTCGGGTTCGATCCCCGGGTCGGGCAAAGTGATATTGGATTTTTCCATATCAGCCCGGAGTCTGGAATTTATGCCCGATATGGCGATAGGCTAGCCACCTATCACATCTGGGACGGAACTAAGCTCGGGGAAATATGGGTGTTCTAGTTCGCTAGTGCGCTTCTGCCTACCCCTTCGGGGATACAGGCGTGAGCTTATGTTATGTTATGTTATGTTCATGTATTTACCTTAGCACGGATTTTCGACTGTCCATCCAATAGATCTCGTTGTGTTTCATTATATCAATATCAAATTTAGATACCCATATATTTGTATGTATAAGTTATTAATGAATTTGTGGGTCTTCCAAACCAATTTCATTGTATTTCTATATTAATCAATAAATTGGTGTATCTTTTACAACGCAATAGGCTAAACTGTCCCCAGAGTTTTCTAATATCTTTAACGTTTTCTCGTATGTGTAAAATTAATATCATAAGTAACATCGCCGTCTCTTACAAACTCTGGACCGAGCAACTTTTAGGATATTTTCATAAATCGAGCAACAGTAACTTTTCGTTTGCTGTGTGGATTTTCTTGGCAAATATTTCGAAACCGCTCAACTTGCGGGTCAGATATTGAAGTGTTTGGAATTTGAACGTTACTTTAGATAGATTAAGATCGTTGAATAACTTTTTGAAAAAGTTTAATATAAATAAAGTACATTTGAGTGTCATTAAAGAAATGTTAGATTATTATCTTCTTCTTAATTTTTGATCAAGGGTTTGCTTTTCTGAAAATTTCTTCTAGAATTAAAAGTTTTATCATCGTATATTTTTTCCTAACCCGTTTCTCCTTGTATGTGTTTTTTGAAAGACATCTTTAATTACGTGATGCTGTAATAACTATGTCAAAGATCATCCTTGAATTCTGATTCAAAACATGCAATTCCATTCCATGCCATTTTTTTAACCCATAAGTAGTTGCACTTACCTTAGTGATTAGGTAAGAATAAACTATCAATATTTCAACTGGCTTTCAAGAGTTTTGGTCTAGTGCTGCTGAATTACGCCCAGTATCTTGAGTAGTCTCTTTAGTTGTTTTATTCCTTGCTTTCACTTTTGCTTTCTATAAGGAAACTACAATTAAATACATTTCATCGTATTTTTTTAGAAAAAACTAACCTTCATGTCAGCTCTAACCAAAAAGTTATTTTGACGCACCATTAAGCTGTGAAGCATTCTACCGGATCCTATGATCCTTCCTACAATATTGGATCCTTTAAACGAAGCGTGAATAATCAATTATGGTGCCCGGCCTACTTATAGTGGTCGTTGTGAGAAGCGCATGTCTCATCAAATGAAACAAAGGAAAAGAGTTTTTCGAAAATTGCGTATCTACTAGACGATAAGTTTTTTGGTAGTTTATAACTAAATTCGTTTCAGCTCTTTATATTACATAGCCGTCGAAGTCGCTGGATGCAGGCGGCTTACAACAGGTTGATCTGGAAATCTTTGAGGGAGGCCTATGGTCTTTGGATGATGATGTTGATGTTCAATAAAATATACATTATTATTTTTTTCAACCAACGCCAATATTAGATACTAAATAACTTCAGCTGGAAACATGAATAAGCCTCAATCAAGAATAAACCATTTCCTTGCAACTTCGATTTCTTTCTGCCTGGCGCTATCCCGGCCTAATGCCATGGTCCGTCTTCCTACTTAAACGCTTCGGTTTCTACCGGTCTTAAGTATTTAAAATTCTTAATTCCTAGGCTTCACTAGGTTTATAGATGTATACTTAACCCCCAAAAGAGTTCACATCAAGCAAGCATCCAATCGCAAAACTATGCCGAATCTTTTATACAATATACCAACACGAAACAATTCGAGTAGAGGAAGAAAGATGTGACTTACTAGGTTTTAGAATAGTTTTCGGGATGTATGATGAGAAATCTAGTAAAGATTTACGTAATTCAGAATGCGCTATTTTTGGAAGATTTTAAGATGTTTTTATCCACAATTTACTACAACTTTAATAAAAAAATATCTGATTTCACTAAATAAGAGAACATCTAAGATATCGTAGAACACGACCTCATTCATGAGGCAACAAAGAGGTCTGCCACAGATCGGCTAATTAAATTCCCTGTCGTTATAATATGAATACTTAGAAAGGGCTAAGGCTACTTCTGATGAACATTGAATGTTCATTTATATTAGGTTACTATTTATTACATCAGATCTCCTTTTGAATTCGTCTCTTTTAAGTTCTTGTGAATGTGAATGAACATGGGAATCACCTAATGGTAAGTGATCGCCACCGCCTATAGACTATTATACCCACCATATATAATACCTACGATATTAAAATAGTCATAAAGGAAGGCAAAAAGGCTTGAGAAGGCTGGGAGGATTTAGAACATCGATTTGTAGTAAAAAGTGGTTTAATAAGTGATAGAAACATGCCATAGAAAATGTTGCCAATTGTATAAATCCGCCGACTCGACCGTGTCATTACTAATATCTCCCAGAAAACTGACATGACGTAGTAATTGGCTATGGTGCTGTTTTAGAAGGCTCTAATTAAGCATAAATCCATCCACTTCAATCTCAATTACTTTTCATAATAGACAATGGCTTTACCACCGATACCATCGCGGTTACCGCGGTTACCATCTGTCATTAGGTGCCTTTTTATAGCAGTCACAGACAAACGAGCAAGTGGGTCAGCTGATGGTCAGTGATCTCCACCGCCCATAGACATCTAAGTCACACAAAGAATCATGGGTGCGTTGCCAACCCAAAAAAGAGGGAAACAGGGATTGGGAAAGGGCGGGGGGAAATGGACACCGGAAATCTTACTCACCGATTGAAACGCGACAGCAACGTGCCAATTTATGCGGTTTTCTGTGAGACAATGGTATCAAACCGGTTAAGCCGGACTATTCATGCTGTAGA
Organism: Clanis bilineata; assembly: GCA_036417725.1. Classification (NCBI taxonomy): domain Eukaryota; kingdom Metazoa; phylum Arthropoda; class Insecta; order Lepidoptera; family Sphingidae; genus Clanis; species Clanis bilineata. The sequence goes on along the minus strand of CM071154.1, from coordinate 13,224,655 downwards.
AACTGTCTACAGCGTGGCTCTACCACTCAAAAATCCTGCTCATCTACCTTCATAAGTCAATAAAAGAAAATATTCAATCAATTTGAAACGAACATTCCCTAAGAATACATAATATGAGTAAAAGCGAAAGAAAGACTGAAACAAAAACATTTTTTATAAACAGGGAACTCTCAACGCGCTTTATCAAATAAGTTAAATCCAATAAGTTCGAGGAAACCCACGGGAGTTCGGAAACAAACTTTACACCTCGGAAAATTGTTATACAAAATATTTTAGTAGTGATGTTATTGAAAACAGCTATCTCGGTTTACGTATTTATGCCGTGGACGAAATAAAAATTTGTAATTTTGCTTCAAGCTTTGAAGGTATGCCTAAGACATTAATTATATCGGTAATTTTAACTTAATTACTTTCATTGTAAATTATCGCTTGCTCTAACGGTGAAGGAAAACATCGTAAGGAAACCTGCATACCTGAGAATGAAGAAAAATAAATTCAAAAGTATGTGAAGTCTACCAACCCGCATTAGGCCAGCGTGATAGACTAAAGCCGAACCCCTCTCACTAGTAGAGAACGCCCGTGCCCAGCAGTGGGACAATAATATTACAGTGTTAATATTATTACTTATCTAGTAAATGGTTTATTTTTCACTCATCCTTATTTATTTCGTTGTGGAATTGAGACAGTTTTGTTTTCCCAGAGACTAGCTGAGCTTCATTGCTCCGTGTCGATAGTTTATGATGACTTACAGGAGTTACAGTGGCGAGTGTCTGCCGTGTGGTCAGCGTAATCTCATAAATTCCAATTATTCTCACGTGCCCCACACAGAATAAACTAGTCTCGAACGGACACTCGACCAGCGCGGACGTGTCCCTCATACGCGCTCTCTCAGTAATCCCACAAAAAATTATGTGAGACACAATTGTGTCTTCTAAGAGGATAATGTTAAAACATAGACAAATCACGCACAAAAACACTTGTGCTCGATTCGCCAGAACATTCGCATTCGCACAAAAATGCGAATCTCAGCTTTACTACAGAGACTCCATTAATTATTCCCAATACGGGACTCTGTTTTAGTTGAATGTTTTTGCACTCACGTGTTTGAATTTACTCCCTTGATATTACTATTGTACGTAAAGGGTTGTATGTAGCTGGATAAGGCGGCATGTGAATTTTACTGTAGTATACGTAATTACCTCATCCGTAGCCCGAGCACGAAAAACTAATGTAAATGTAAATGTATTCGAGTTCGCTGCGCACTGATGACGTTTGGTTAATATTTCATACAAATTTCATAGACGCGCATGGAGTTCGAATACATTTACGGTTGTCAGAAATTTTCCTGCTCAGGCCGCTGGTCATTGGTGATAGACTCCTTAGGCTACGAATTTGTGAGATTTAGAATTCAATTTTAACTAATTCAATTTTAACTAATTTTTTGTCGTAAAACTACACTATAGACAGTTATATCTGTAGCAAGAATGTGCTGGCTGTACCGGTTTCATATCACTCTTAGAAAACCGACCTTGGTAACAGTTCGCTGTGGCGTTTCGTTCAGTTTGTGACTTCCGATAGCCCAAACTCCTCCTTTCCCTTCCAAATCCTATTTAATTCCTTTAAGATGGGCAACGCACCCATGATGCTATTGGTATCGTGGATGATGGTGATCACTTGCCATCTGATAAATCACCAGCTCGTTTGGTAGTCTCTGTTATAAAAAAAACATAGTAATCCATGTAACGCAATTTTTTTTATACGGAAGAAAAAGAATTCAAATATATTGATTATTAAATTATTGATTCTAAAAGTCAAAACATTGTAAACACGTTTATTTTCAGAAATCTATTGAATTTTTGCCAAAAACGACTGATCATATTATTATATTAACAACTAAACCTAGAGGATATAATTACGAGAAACACTTTATTAAGTTCAACAGAATTTCGTAGCAGTGAAAACGATATGACCGCAACCTAAGACCCGAACAAGTTTTAGACGATTGTAATTGAAAACGGCTGATAATACCGTTTATTTCAATTGGATATTCGGATAGCAGACAGCTGCCGAAGACGTCTGTTTACTTATCTTTCTGTTTACTCGGGTAAGGTTTGAAAATGATTTGACTTAACAAGAAATAACATTCGAGACCAATTGGTCTCTCAAATTACATCCCAAATACTAACACCCTACTCAACTTTAGCAGTTACTTTTATTCGCCATTTTAATACGCCATACAATTTTGACAGACGTGATGATCTTAAATGTTTGACTTATGTTTCAATATTTGGGCCTACATCGTACACACATACGTATTCGGATTTTACTCGTGGTTACTTTAACTAAGTATGGTCACAATAATTCGACCCAAAACAAATATCACTCAAACATTTGCTTTGGTACGGTAATCGAATTCACAGCCGAATGATTACAGAAAGCCACTGCGCTACAGAGAGCCAAAGATTTAAAATGACTACAAATTATTGAATCCACTGTAAATCAAATAAATAACTAACAAGCCCCGAAAGCTATCAAATCAAAGAAAGCAATAACCAAATACAAACAAACTGAAAGTAAATCAGTCAATAAGATCCTATTTAAATCGAGTGCCGAAGATTCCCAATCTAAAGAGCCACTAGGCTCACTAACTCGGTGTACCTAACTTTTATTAGAATTCTTAGCAGCCCAATAAGCTCACACTTGACTTGCGACGGGGAAACAGAAAAAGGGAAGAAAAAAGTCGAAAGACTGATCAAGTGGAAAATTACTTGAAGGAAGCACGCTTATTATGTGTGACACATTGCCTTGGAAAACGAGGATTATTATACTTTAAGGTATTTGGTATTCTGCATTTAATGAGGTTAAAAGATAGATCTTAATCGTTTTGCTAAATCCAATTATTTGTCGAAACTTTGCTAGCCCATTTGTTACATATACATACATATACACTCACGCCCGCATCCCATAAAGGTAGGCAGAGACTATTGAGACTCTTTTGCCTATCCCACACTCATGCATCTTTTCGTACATTTCCGCCGGTTGAGGGTACTCCTCACTTGCCCTTTTCGGAGAAGAACACTTATTTGGTCCATGTAAGTTCTCCTCGAGCGCCCTCTCCCGAGCCATCCATTTTCTTTCGCGCGATAAATACCTTTCGTAAGTCGCCTTTCATCCATCTTCTCCACATGCAATTTTCCACTTTATTACAATTAGTTATTATTTGTATGTTTCCTTTAAAAACGAATAAAATAAAAAATAACAAAATCCGTTTTGCAGAGTATAATGTAAAATTCTTAAGTACTTTGAAGTACTACATTATATGTATAACATTTTTTGTCTATCCCACTTGTCCAATTAAGTAGTTCAACGATTAAACAACTGAGACTAATTCATCCCAGTTGTCCAATGAGTGGCTGAGTCATGTTGTAGACAATAACGCCTACAGCACTTACATTAAAAATAATATGTTTATTAGCTGCGCACAATATCACGCCTATATCACATATGGGTAGATTGAGGTTATGGATTTCCCTTTTAACGTCATTCTGATATAGTACTTCTTTCGCTTCATCATTATCATCATCATCAGCGACAGGACGTCCTCTTCATATACTTTCATTTATCTTTTCATGCATTTTTATCGTAATCTATCGACCGACATAAAGAGAAGGTCCTCAATGCGCCGGATTTTTTATGTATGTAACGCAATATCTCCGCTAAATGTAGACCGATTTTCAAGATTCTTTGTGTGTTCGAAAGAGCTTATTCTTAGGGTGGTCCCATATAAATTTGGTTACAATCGGACTTGAAGTCGGTCTGTTTTTAAACTTGCGATAATTCTTTTATGTATGTTACGCGATATCATCGCTAAATGTGGACTGATTTTTAAAATTCTTTTTGGGTTCGATAGAGCTCAATTTCAAGGGTGGTCCCATAAAATTAAAAATTGGTCACGATCGGATAAGTTTTGAATTCGGTACGTAAAGATTTTAAACTTGTGATTATCACATATATATTTCGTTCCTACATATTGTAGTATATTATTATATCGATGATATTGTAAGTTAATTTAATTTGTTTATACGTGTCTAACAACATAAAAATATTTTATTATTTACTAAAGTTAATTATAAAGTCTGGATTTAACCCCGGAGTACTGTAATCTCGTAAGTGCCTTACAATACCACAATAATATTGAACCTAAATAATTAAATTCTGGATTAGCTTGCCGTAATAATTGCTCCTATGGGTGCTTTAAATACGAAGTAGCAGTGAATTTGATAGATAAGCTTCTATAAATACTAAATTAATCAGACGATTTGGGAGTTTAGCGGTACCGCATTCTGGTATGTGCGCAATTCAAGACAGCATAAAGTTCATATTTTAGGTGTTTAGACTTTTTTCACTGCTTGGATGATATTTTAGTACCTACAGAGTTGTGGAATACTTAGATACCGTGATAGTAATACCTTAATTAAATATATATATTATAAATATCTTAATTACAATATTGTTTATAGTTTAGCAGCGATAGCTCAGTTGGGAAAGGTACGGACTGCCGAGACAAGTGTCGGAGTTTCGAGACTAACCCCAATATGGAGCATTCACCTCTGACTTTTCTATGTTAAGTGTATTTTCCTTATGAAATATTGCTTGCTATAATGGTGAAGGAAAACATCGTGAGGAAACCTGCATACCCGAGAATTTCTTCACAGGAATTGCGACGGTATGTGAAGTCTACCAACCCGCATTAGGCCGGCGTGGTAGACTAAGGCCTAACCCCTCTCATTAGTAGAGGAGGCTCGTGCCCAACAGTAGGACAGTAATATTACAGGGCTAATATTATTATTAATATTGTTTAGTATTAACAAAATATTTAGCGTTATGAAACATTTATATATAAAGGTAAGTAATCCAAACCTAATAGTCATTTTTGATGTTATCATAATAGTCATCTACCAATCTGGCTGCTAAATATTCCACTTGAAAAGACAAAGTTGCATATTTTGAAGATCCAATTTATTCTACTGTTTTTTAGAATTCGTCTGACCATTGAAATTGATGGTATAATAATGTAAATCTCCATAGTCAGCTAAGTTCTAAACCCGATATAATACCTGATATAAAAAATAAATTGATTCAGAAAACAATTTTTGCAACTCCAAATAAACGGTAAGAAAAGACGCATTCCATTATAAGAAATTCAATTATATTAAAGAATGCTGACAGATGTGATTTTTCACATTATTGTGTCCTTTATAATGTTTGATTGATGAACATTTTTGGTAACTTTTTGCAGAATACGCAAGCGTTTGCGAGATTTTCGTACGAGCGATTCTATTATTTCTCGTACGTATTGATATTACGTCGCTTTCATTTCGTATTTTATCTTCACTATCAATTTAACAGCGAAATGAGATAGCATTAAATTATTTTCTCGAATAGAAATACTTTTATTGGATACTCAATTTTTAACGTAATAACGTTAGCCATTCTATTTAGCTGATACAGAATAATTTATCAAGATCGATTAGTTACATTAATATTAAAATCATTTAGGGAATAAACTCGTACAGTTTTTATGCCAACTTGGGATTCGTTCAATTACTTTTTACGCTCAGGGTCATCTTGAACCTATTTGAAGGACATTGTATTATAATATACTAGAGACCCGCCCCGGCTTTGCACGTATTCACTATATTATGCATAGAAAACTTCCTCTTGAATCTCTTTCTATTAAAAAAAACTCATCAAAATCCATTGCGTAGATACATACAGACAGCGGGAAGCTACTTTGTTTTATACTATGTAGTGATAATACAAGGTTGAAGGTCCCTTAATTACAGGATTCATGCATACTCAATCTATTTCTACTATTACCAATCTAGAGTTACACCTAAACTCAATTTATCCTAGAGCTCATTTCTATCTTTAAATCAAGATTTGGGATAAATAAAGATTTATCGTGGAGTTGCAAGTAGCCCTTAATGTTTAATCATTGTTGTGTACAGTTTTAAAAATATAGACAATGAAATTACTGAACAACAGAATGATCTGGAAATCTTTGGGGGAGACCTATGTTCAGCAGTGGACGTCCTATGGCTGATGATGATGGTGATGATGATGACCCTGATTATTATCAACTTAAACGTACTAATAATTACATTCGCCTTCCATTGAGTTTTGAAAACCAACTATAACAAATCCATTTATATTTCCACCATCTTTTATTGGCTCAAATATTTTTAGTCCAATATCCAATACTTCGTCAAACGCCACACCCGTGTGTACAATGTATCTCTCTAGTATCGTAACGACATGGAGACCTTTTTTCTCATCGGATTATTACAATGACTCAGGGAGCCAGACAAGTACTACTTGTTATATTTACTGTACAAGAACTTTATTCATATCAGCTATGGAATCTGGCTTCAATACTATTGATTCTAGATATGTGGCATCTTTAGTATAGACGTGCGAAGAATAACAATGATATTGCCCGTCGAATGATTTGTGGACGCGGCTAACACGTCTTGGAGCATCGACTACGAGTTCCACCCAATACTGTACGTCTAAGGCCATCGTTTACTGTACGCCGTTTAAATCATCTAAAATCATTATTATATATATATTACATACATAATAATAATATCAGCCCTGTAATATTACTGTCCCACTGCTGGGCACGGGCCTCCTCTACTAATGAGAGGGGTTAGGACTTAGTCTACCACGCTGGCGTAATGCAGATTGGTAGATTTCACATACCTTCGAAATTCTTGTGGTTAATTCTTGGGTATGCACGCTTCCTCACGTTGTTTTCCTTCACCATTATAGCAAGCGAACACAAAGACAAGTTATGAATTACATACATAGATACATAAAATAATAAACTATGGATTTCCAGTTCATCTAATGTTGACATACTCTTCTTTCTGTCTGACATTATCCCAGCTTGGTGCCAGGGTCCTCCTTCCTACTTATACGCTTTGACTTCGCCCGGTCTAGAGCATCCTCCACAGTAAGACCATTGACTCTCGTATCATCCTCTAAATGCTGACATACTACTTTCACTTAACTACTTTTATTCAAATTTTCATGTTCTTGTCGCTTGAGCTTACTTCTGTCATGTTACATATCAATATCAGCAGGTCGATTCTCTAAGGTTTCATTTGTGAAAACAACATTGCGGCATCGTTGCGGCAACGATGTGCTATGCGTGATGACGGCGCTTATGCGAACTAGTTCTCTCGAGCGAGGCGTTTGACATAAATCTATGGAAAATGGTATTCTCTAAGACCCAACAACATTGAACGCTCCGTCGATCTGAACGATGTGCGCTGTGGGAGGTCGTCGTCAATCGCAACGCTGTGGCGTTTCTTATAGAATCGACCTGCAGTTTACAATTATTAATTTGCTCAATCGATTTCTAAGAAAATAATAGACACATAATTCTAATGTTTTCTTTTTTACGTGCCCTTAGACAATTTCAATATGAGATTGGTATAACATATTTTTAAACATGTAAGGGCCTAACTAATATACTTTGGGGAATTCACTTTCAGACAATTCCTGTTAGAAAAACCGCGTTGTCCGACTTGCGACTCGAACCCAAGACCTCCCGGTCCATAAACCATACACGCTGTAACTGGACCAAGGAAACAATAAGAAGTTCTAAGATTTTCTTAAAAATATATAGCAATTTGATAATATGGTAGACATACTGATTTCTTGAGTTTACGCGAATGTTATACATTGAAATAAAACTATTTTTACGGATTCTATCACGATTTGGTTTTTAATTTTGACCTCAGTCTGACCCGTGACCACAAAGACTGCAAAGCCTTCGAAACGTCGGAAATAAAAATTAAAAACGAAATCGTGATAGAATCCGTAAAAATAGTTTTATTTCAATATGGTAGTCACATAAAATGTTAATGCTATCCATATCTTCACAGGAAAAATGTTAACAACAATGCTATATAACTATAATCATATTTTAAGAAACGGAACAAAACATAGGGAACACCGAAGCTCGCTCTTTTACCTGAACATTAAAGAGAAAATTTTTGAGGAAGCTCGTCCCTTATTAGAATAATAATTCCTAGTACGTGGCTAATTTTCTACCGTACCAAAGTAAGCTTCTCAAGAAGATGTTAAAATTGAGGTCTGGAGGCAAAACATTGAACCATAAAAAAGGTTTTTCTGTTTAAAATAAGTTAGTTCTTGGAAAACAGGACGGTTTATTAAAAAAGTATTGAGAAGAAGATTCAACGGATATTTCTAAAAATATAACAAAAATTCTCTTAATTTTCTACGCAGTTTGTTAGTTTATCTTGGTCATGGATATTCAGGGATAACACAGCCTAAAATAAAACTTAAGGGACTGTAACAACCTAAACGCTACTTAAACCAGTTCACGGGTGGATTTGCTTTAGTATTTATCGATGTAGCTATAACTTAACAATGTACTTAACATCGATGTAGCTATAACTTAAACTTAACAAAAGCCTGAATATGTATTCAATGAAACAATATGAATGTAAAAATACCGTAACAAAATGGTTACACAATATAGGCTATGACGACACAGAGGCACTTTTACAAGTTAAGGAAAAATATTTATATATCCTATATACTAAAGACAGAAACATACATGTACGCTGGCATAAACACACACACAGACACACACAAACACACACACACACACACTCACACACACACACAGACACACACACACACACGCACACACGCACACACGCACGCACGCACGCACACACACACACACACACACACACACACACACGCACACACGCACACACACACACACGCAGACACGCACGCACGCACACACGCACACACACACACACACACACACACACACACACACACACACACACACACACACACATACACATTTTTATGTTTAAAACTTCATAATACCGTAAAGACGTTAATTTTATAAAATATTAGCTATGTATGTTATTTATATGGAGGAGCGGAGTCTTCTGGCACAAGTATTCTCTTACTTAATAGAGGGCTCCAACCTTGCATTGTTTTGACAAAACGTTGGTTTCTGAATAAAGATTTTTATTATTATTATTATTATTAAGCTATCCTTTTGTGACCTTCTAGTAAATGTGTCGTGTATAAATTATATTTATTGTTAGAATGTTAAATGGTCACCTATGTATATTGAAAGCCAGAGGAAATTCTTTAAGTAAAAATTATGTTACGATGACATTAAGTCATTTTCATACAGACTGGAAAACTTGATGGTCAGTTATCACCACCAGGATTTTCCCATATCAGCCCAGAATCTGGAATTTGTGGCCTAATATGGCGATAGGCTGGCCTCCTATCACATCTGGGATGGAACTTAGCTCGGCGAAATGTGGGTGTTCTAGTTCGCTAGTGCACCTCTGCCTACGCCTTTGGGGATACAGGCGTGAGCTTATGTTTAAATGTTTATGTTTCTACCATTTTGGAGATAAGGACTTCACAACGGTTGCTTGGGGATGGAAACTCGAACGAATAAAGCCAAGATTTGATTACTATGTAAGTATGAAAGTTCTAAGAAGAGCTATTAAAGAGGACGGCACCATCAAATCACCATCGCCAAAGTTTTAGTCGTAACTTAGCACTACAGTATTAGGAATAGTCAGTGGTAAGTATACTAAACTTGCCAGTATTAATTAATTAACCAACTTAATATTAGTTGCAAGTTTAATACAACTTTGTGTTGCATGGAGCTTGCCAATCCTATCGCCTGGTTCTCGAAAGCTGTAGTATCCTTAGTATCAGTTTATTTTGACAGTTCTTGGTTATCGAAATCGACGATAATTTGCATTTTGTCCATATATTTAACTAGCAGCGCCACTTGGCGGAAACTATAACGAACTTAAAAATGTATGGAGAAATTGAAAACTATCGTCGATTTCGACAATCGAGAAAAACTCGTACTAAGGGTACAGGTCGATTCTATAAGATTTCATTTGTGAAAACAACGTTGCGGTATCGTTACGGCAACGATGTTTTCTTTTTTGTATTCAGCAAGGTTTTGTATTCTCTACCATTTGCTCAGTTAAACTGTTTTATAAGTAGCCCCATTATGTATATCAATTTGCTAGAATCTTAAAAATCTAATAAATATAACATAACATAACATAACATAACACAAGCTCACGCCTGTATCCCGAAGGAGTAGGCAGAGGCGCACTAGCGAACTAGAACACCCACATTTCGCCGAGCTTAGTTCCGTCCCAGGTGTGATAGGGGGCGAGCCTATCGGCATATCTGATATCGGGCACAAATACCAGACTCCGGGCTGATATGGAAAAATCCAATATCACTTTGCCCGACCCGGGGATCGAACCCGAGACCTCAGAACCGTAGTCGTACCGAAATACCACCACGCCATCGAGGCAGTCTAATAAATATAGTCTGATTAAATTATCTTTGAAAATAACCTACAATGTTTCAAAAACTAAGGTAACGTAATTTTTTCTACACACATTAATGAACAAAGAAATTGAAAATTCTAGAAAAATATAGTCATCGTACTTAGAATATAATATTATCATAATTCTCCATTGTTTCGCTAATAAATTAGGCATAACATACTTTAATAGTTCTACCCGGTTCTACAATTACTCATAAATACTCCCTCTTTGATCTAGTGGCAGCATATAACCGGGAGGTCCTGGGTTCGAATCCCAAGTCGAGAAAAGATATTTTTTTCCCGGAACTGGATCCATCAAAGGGTCTACCCGCTTTACGTCTACACGTCAGGCAGACAGCTGGTCATAAAATAAGCCAAATCATTGCCGCAACATGCTTGAAAAAGTGTGCTGCGCCAACCCCTTATTAAGGTGTGATAAGGGCAGGAAAAAGTAAGATCACTTTGGACCACCACGGATTGAAACCGAGATAGGTAATCGTACCGAAACACAACTACGCCACCGAGGCAATACCGAGTGTATAAATGTATCAATCATAGTCATATTAATTGTCCACAATTTTAACAGTGCGGTTATGTTAACTGCGAAATAGCAATCAATTGGTTTTAATTAGTGTATAAGGTCTATTGAAATGCGATGGTTTTCACCATCACTTATGGCGCAATTGAAATATTGCTTTAATTGAGTGTAATCATCGGGAACATTGCGTGTAATGTCCCAATTAGATGGAGCCAGTTTATCGCACGAAAACCACAGTATTTTTTAGCAAAGACTGGTTAAAAATTTTTTATTTATTTAGGTTTTCCAGCAGACATAACATTAATACAAAATTTTGCTTAATCTAAACACTTACCCCCTTATTCATAATGAAATCTTGGTCTTATCGAAAGCATAACCCTACTTTTGCCTAGTTTAGCAAAAACAGAACTAATATATGCTTATCGAATACAATGTTGCTGGTTACAGAAAAAATATTATTTTTATCTCTGGCAAGCTTCGAAACAGATACGAAGTCTTGGCTATATATTTTTTATTAATTGTTTCCAAACAATTAATAAAATATATATATCAATCTTAGATGGAGTCGTAGACTATAAAAAATTAATATCATTAAGAAAGAACATCAAACTTGAAACAACTGATCGGAATCGGCCATGTTTTCACTATTGAACGTTGGCATTATGAATACAATTTTTATGAAACGTACTTTTGCGGTCTCTTTACGCTCTACTAAGTTATTATGAATAAGGGGGTGAATACATAACTTATAATGTAATAATAAATAATCACAAGTTTAAAAACTTAACTGACCGACTTCCAATTTACCGATCGTGATCAAATTTATATGGGACCACCCTTGAAAGAAGCTCTATCGAACACAAAATTTTGAAGATCGGTCCAAATTCGGCGGAGATATCGCGTAACATACATAAAAAGAATACCGACGAATTGAGGACCTCCTCCTTTTTGGGAAGTCGGTCGAAAATAGCGTAGGGTGGACCTACAAGGTGGACCGACGACCTGATAAAAGTCACAGGAAGTCGCTGGATGCAGGCCGGTTCCAACAGATCGATCTGGAAATCTTTGGGTTGGGGGAGGCCTATGTCCAGCAGTGGACGTCCTATGGCTGATGACGATAATAATGATAATGATGATGATGATGATGGTGGCGGTGATGATGATGATGATGATTATGATGATTATGATGATGATGATGATGATGATGATGATGATGATGATGATGATGATGATAAAAAAATCTATCAAACAGGTAGGTAACCTGATGATCTTCACCGCCCATATAAGACACTGAAAGAGTCATGGGTGAGTCGCCAACCTAAAAGGAGGGAAATAGGGAACTTACTCACCGAACGAAACACAACAGCGAAGTGACACTTTGCGTCGGTTTTCTTTGAGACAGCGGTATCAAACCAATCGAGTAGAAACAAATAAAAAGAAAGATAGCAATATACAATATTAATATTCGGGTTTTAATTCTAAGGACGATATTTTCCTTTGATAGTAAGTGTGACTTGTGTTGCCTCGTTGCTCTAGTGGCAACATATATATGCTGTGGACCGAGAGGTCCTGGGTTCGATTCCAAAGTCGGACAAAGCTAATTTTCTCATTTAATTTGCCCGGGACTGGATCCCTCAGGGAAGGTTGACGTCAGCAGGCAGCCAGTCGTAAAAACCAAGCCAAATCCTTTCTGCAACATGCTTGAAAAAGTGTGTTGCGCCAACCCCACATTATGGTGTGATAAGGGCAGGTAGAAAGAAAGGTGTCTATGGGCGGTAGAAATAATTTAGTATCAGGCGACTTACCTACTCGTTCGCCGGTACGTGCCCAAAAAAAAACAAGGAGATAATTCAAAGAACGTCGGATGCAATTTAGTACCTATACACGCTTCTGTTTAATAGTAATTTAATAATGATAAATACATCTAACAGTCACGTACATAGTCCTGACCCCATACTAAGATACGAGTCTTGTGTCGTGGGTATCAGGAACTACGAGACTTTCGGTCTCACGACACCCAGACCCGAAACAAATATCTTTGTGTAAAAGACTTGGTTAAAACGTGCCTCTTATATGCACTATATTCGCTACACAACTTTACTGTATATGTCTACTGTACTGTAACTAGTTGTGCACACTTCCAGCTCCAAAGGGAGACTAACTCAATAATGATAGCTCCCGCTCTTTTATACCTTTTGCTTTAGTTAATAAAGAAATACCTTCCACAAATATTATGAATTACTAGGAGGGTAGTTAATATAAATATAATTAACATACTACCCCTCAATATCGTGTACTAAATCACAACAATTATCCGAATTCGTATCATTCGGCCATCCGATACCGTGCTATCTCCGGAGCACGCACTACTATATTAGTAGTTACGTACACAATAAAGTAATCACAACACTCTTGGTTCTTGAAAAAGTTAAACATTTAGTAATCCTATATGGCCCAGTAAACTTGGGCAGTCCTTTCTAACTTTTACCATCGTTATTAAAATTAGTCTTACGGCCAAATGTCTTTTCGCCATATCAACTTCTGAAATAGTTTGTGATTTAACTTCAACCACGTCTGCTTTTATTCAGGCCATAGGCTCTAGATATATCTAGACTAACTAAAGGTCATAATTGAACACCCTACTAGTGTGTTCATTCGATTAAAGCCAAGCACTAAGCACGTAATATAACAAGTCAATCATCTAGATCTGACTTAATTCAAGTAAACCTAAAGAGCACACATACATGGCTCTTGAATAATTTCGAGCACGCCTGCATGGCTCTTAATTTTGAGCACATCCGCATGACTCTTCAATAATTTTGAGCACACCTTCACAGCTCTTCAATAACTCTGAGCACAGCTGCATGGTTCTTGAATAAATCTGAGCACGCTTGCATGGCTCTTGAATAAATCTGAGCGCACCTACATGGCTTGTCCATAAATCTGATCACTACAATACTCTTCAATAAATCTGAGCTCACATACGTGGCTCTTCTTTAAATCTGATCACACTACATGGCTCTTGAGCACACTTACATGGCTCTTAAATCTGAGCACACTTACATGGCTATTCAATAAATCTGAGCACATTTACATGGCTCTTCAATAAATCTGAGCACATCTACATGACTCTTCAATAAATCTGAGCACCACAAAGCTCTTCAATAAATCGGAGCACACCTACATGGCCGTTCTATAAATCTGATCACAACATGACTCCAATAAATCTGAGCTCACCTACATGGCTCTCCACTACCTGACTCTTCAATAAATCTGGAGCACACCTACATGGCTCATCACTATATGACTCTTGAATAAATCTGAGCACACCTACATGGCTCATCACTATATGACTCTTCAATAAATCCGAGCACACCTACATGGCTTTTCAATAAATCTGAGCACACCTACATGGCTGTTCACTACATGTCTCTTCAATAAATCTGAGCACACCTACATGGCTCTTCAATAACTCTGAGCACACCTACATGGCTCTTCAATAACTCTGAGCACACCTCCATGGCTCTTCACTACATAACTCTTCAATAAATCTGAGCACACCTACATGGCTCTTCACTACATAACTCTTCAATAAATCTGAGCACACCTACATGGCTCTTCACTACATAACTCTTCAATAAATCTGAGCACACCTACATGGCTCTTCACTACATAACTCTTCAATAAATCTGAGCACACCTACATGGCTCTTCACTACATAACTCTTCAATAAATCTGAGCACACCTACATGGCTCTGCACTACATAACTCTTCAATAAATCTGAGCACACCTACATGGCTCTTCACTACATAACTCTTAAATAAATCTGAGCACACCTACATGGCTCTGCACTACATGGCTCTTCTATTAATCTGAGCGCACCTACATGGCTCTTCAATAAATCTGAGCGCACCTACATGGCTCTTCAATAAATCTGAGCGCACCTACATGGCTCTTCAATAAATCTGAGCGCACCTACATGGCTCTTCAATAAATCTGAGCGCACCTACATGGCTCTTCTATAAAATCTGAGCGCACCTACATGGCCCTTCTATAAATCTGATCACTACATGACTCTTCAATAAATCTGAGCACACCTACATGGCTCTTCTATAAATCTGATCTCTACATGACTTCAATAAATCTGAGCGCACCTACATGGCTCTTCTATAAATCTGATCACTACACGACCTCAATAAATCTGAGCGCACCTACATGGCTCTTCTATAAATCTGAGCGCACCTACATGGCTCTTCTATAAATCTGATCTCTACATGACTTCAATAAATCTGAGCTCACCTACATGGCTCTTCTATAAATCTGATCTCTACATGACTTCAATAAATCTGAGCTCACCTACATGGCTCTTCAATAAATCTGAGCACACCTACATGGCTCTACAATAAATCTGATCACTACATGACTTCAATAAATCTGAGCTCACCTACATGGCTCTTCACTACATGACTCAATAAATCTGAGCTCACATGGTTCTTCACTACATGACTCAATAAATCTGAGCTCACCTACATGGCTCTTCAATAAATCTGATCACTACATGACTTCAATAAATCTGAGCTCACCTACATGGCTCTTCACTACATGACTCAATAAATCTGAGCTTACATACATGACTCAATAAATCTGAGCTCACCTACATGGCTCTTCAATAAATCAGAGCACAACATGGCTCGTCAATAAATCGGAGCACAACCTGGCTCTTCAATTAATCAGAGCACACCATGGCTCTTCAATTAATCAGAGCACAACATGGCTCTTCAATCAATCAGAGCACAACATGGCTCTTCAATCAATCAGAGCACAACATGGCTCTTCGATTAATCAGAGCACAACATGGCTCTTCAATTAATCAGAGCACAACATGGCTCTTCAATTAATCAGAGCACAACATGGCTTCAATAAATCTGAGGACCTTCATCGTCGAAAAACACGGTAGCCATAATGTAGCACTACCACTAAATACTAAATATAAATCGATTGCCACAATCTCGTGAAAACAAATCAACTGCCCCCATTTCGGGGCACACGGTAATTTTGTGGGCGATGATAGGCTTTTAAAGCCGATCCCGCTTCTGATATGTAAAAGACTTGGTTAAAACGTGCCTCTTATATGCACTATATTCGCTACACAACTTTACTGTATATGTCTACTGTACTGTAACTAGTTGTGCACACTTCCAGCTCCAAAGGGAGACTAACTCAATAATGATAGCTCCCGCTCTTTTATACCTTTTGCTTTAGTTAATAAAGAAATACCTTCCACAAATATTATGAATTACTTGGAGGGTAGTTAATATAAATATAATTAACATACTACCCCTCAATATCGTGTACTAAATCACAACAATTATCCGAATTCGTAACATTTGAGCCACACAGACATTTGTCTCGGTGCTGAATCGCACCCGCAATCTCACGTTTCACAGCCGACTACTCGCCCACTGCGCCATGGAGGCTATTATAATTCCAATTCTCTTCAAAATCTCGCATTTTTTTCCAATTCCCACCCACTTCACTATCTGCCAAGTTGCCGAAATTCATTACTTAATAAACGAAATATTCGGCGGTGATCCGTCAGCCTGTAGACGTCGAACTTTCAATAAACTTATTAAGAAGTTACTTAAAGTACATTTAGTTCGGGAACTTCGGTTGTTACCCGTTTTACGAAAAAGATAATTTATCCAGCGATACTGTTGGAATATTATTTCGAGGCGTTTCGGAGTATACTACTTATTTATTTATTGTTTTATTTGGAGAGTTTTGTTGCGAAGTGGAAACTAATTTTGCTCTGCTGTGGACGTTCTGTTACGTCATTGTAGTAGAATAGTGTTTTACATGTGACGGAGTGTTGCTCTAGCTTTAAATAGAAATATTTTATTTATTGAATCCGAATAGATTTTGTATTTGGGGAACGCCAGTTCATAAACCTGATTTGTCGGAAAAGAACGTGAAATAAACTCCAGCGTCGTTTAAATATTAGTTTACTATACATTTCTAATAAGTGTAATGAAATAGTTAATACACACACATAAACTCACGCCTGTATCCCCGAAGGGGTAGGCAGAGGCGCACTAGCGAACTAGAACACCCACATTTCGCCGAGCTTAGTTCCGTCCCAGATGTGATAGGGGCGAGCCTATCGCCATATCGGGCACAAATTCCAGACTCCGGGCAGATATGGAAAAATCCAATATCACTATGCCCGACCCGGGGATCGAACCCGAGACCTCAGAACCGTAGTCGTACCGAAATACCACCACGCCACCGAGGCAGTGAAATAGTTAATAACACATTTTTTATTTTTTTTTAATTGGGACCTCTGGCGGTTCAGTAAGTGTATCAGATTTTTGTGCTAAATGTGCGCAGCATGCTCTATAATATACTGAAATACTTATTCGAAAAATATTCATACCGCGCTTTCCAATCCCAATTTACTCAACAATTCAAAGCTCGACATAACACAAAATTATTTGACGTCAGCGTATAGATAAACATCGTCGAAATTTTTAGAACAATGTTCACCGGAGTTAGTAAGTTTGTGAGCGGATTCGGGAGCGGCGATTGTTAAATGTACCGTGCATACTTTAGTCGTCGTCATAATCGAACCAGTCGGCTGTACGCTAAATAGAATCGCGCTATCAAACTTTAATGTACGTGGAGAGGTATTGGAGAGGTTATGAGGAGGGCCTGTATGAGTATAACTCCCAAAGATTTCTTTCCGCCTGCTCTTATCATACTAATCTATACTTCTTTATACTCCGAAGAGGTAAGAAGCAAATCGAGGGACTTGTGACAAAACAGGTGGATGAATGATGTCGTAAGCCTCTCGGAAGAACCAGATATTGGAACGCGAACCACACAAGGGGTATGAGTCCTGATCTTTTGGAAAAAACATTGTCATGCTTCTCTACTTACATCATTGTCAATAGTTCTGCTGGACCCAATGACGTTGGAATCGCTCCGCTTAAAGGCTAGACCAGTTTGAAGATAATTAGTGTCAAATTAAAAACTACTGTCAAAATAAAAAGAAACTGGAAGTGTTGTAAATACAGTAGTGGCAAAACCAAAGGTTGAACAGTTGAATGTTAATTTAACAAGCCTTTCAGAAATCGAGTAGGATTCAAAAGTTTATATAAAATTGGAGTTAATATGGTAAATGAGAGTAGATGAACTAAGCAATAAACTTTAACGACTTTCTGAACATTAACAAAACTCCGTAACGGTTGATAAAAACATGCATAACTTTACGACCGATTAAACTATCCGGTAGTAGCTATTCACTCTTCCCGGAAAAGATATTATAAAAACTACTAAAACCAGAGGCTGTAGCACGAAACACTTTCAAGGACGTATTCGAATAAAGCTTCTATAATATTTCAACAAATATCATGGTCCCGCAGTAAACAATTCGAATTCTAGCTCCCTGTATTTATAATAAATAATACACCCAACAGTCACACACCTAGGGCGATTTGCACCACAGTTGCCCTAACCTCAAGTTAATTTGAAAAATAAATATATGAAGGACATGTAATTCATTACATATAATATACTACATGTAATTACAGATAATATATGATGACATTTCATTAATTACATGTAATGAATTACATATCCTTCATATATTTATTTTTCAATTTAAGTTGAGGTTAGGGCTAAGTGTAGGTTAGTAATAGTGGTGCAAGTCGCCCCTAGTCCTGACTCCACACTAGGTATAACCTATTTCGTGGGTGTCAGAAACTATGAGAGACTTTCGGTCTCACAACACCCAAACGTGAAACAAATATTTGCCTCAATGCGGGAATCGAACCCGCGGCCTCTTGCTTCACAGACGGCTACTCGCCCACTGTGCCACGGAGGCTGTCATTTGAAAGGCTGTTCAAGTTATTCATTTCACCGAACATTGGATTTGAGAAACAGCCACATCACTTCGGGTTCTGTATTACAATATTTGATCATGCTTTAGAAATTCAATTTTGATGTCATGGTTTTAATAGACATCAACGATTTAGGCACAACTACGAACTAAACTAGTAACGCAGGGCGAACTGCCACCACTGCGGGGGAATCGATTCTGCAACGCACACGCTCTCTGAGTGTGCTGCGTGGGATGCGGAACGCCGGGTCCTAATCCGCCAAATCGGAGAAAACCTTGCCTTGCCAACAGTTATTTCCAAAATGTTGGCGGGGGAGGATCTATAGAAAGCTGTGGCCTCCTTCTGTGAAACTGTTATGGTTAATAAGGAGGCTGCAGAGCGGGATCGGGAGAGGAATGATCCCGTTCGGAGGCGTAGACACCGAGCCAATACCAGAGATCGCCCTGGTTCCTCTGCCTGAGGGGGAGGTCATTATTAGTTTGGGAGGTTCATCCATGCCTTACCGAGACGTGCTGTAAAGCATAGCATTAAAAAAGGGTTTCGGCGTGTTCCGTTTGGTGGTCCCGGAACCCTTTCTAAATGCAGATGGCGTAAATCATGGGGTTTTTAACCGGTACGAATCCGGCATACCCTGCGCCTATTAAAAAAAAAGGGCGAACGCTTGTACACACCACTTTCGGAAGAATGTTAAGTCTTTCTTTCTACTTGCCCTTATCCCACTTTAATGTGGGATCGGCGCAACGCACTTTTTCAAGTATGTTGCGGAGAGGATTTGGCTTAGTTTTACTACCGGCCGCCTACCTGACGTCAACCCCCTATGAGGGGAAGAATGTTAAGTACATACTTCAATTACAATACAAATAAAAGCGTTGCCATTGGCCACATCAGTGAATGAAAGTGTTTGTTTTAAATGGTAGAGAGTTTGGAGTGGTAGAGCCACGCTGTAGACAGTAACGTCTACAGCATGAATGGCTCGACCGGTTCGATACCACTCTCTCACATAAAACCGACATAAAGTGGCAGCTTGCTGTCGCGTTTCGTTCGGTGAGTGAGATTTACGGTGGCCCATTTCCCCCCTCTCATTCCCAATCCCTTTTCCCTCCCTTTCCATTCCCTCCTTTTAGATTGGTAACGCACCCATGATTCTTTTTGTGTCTTGGGTGTCTAAGGGCGGTGCAGATAATTTACCATCAGGTGACCCATCTGTAGCCCGAGCACGAAAAACTAATGTAAATGTAAATGTATTCGAGTTCGCTGCGCACTGATGACGTTTGGTTAATATTTCATACAAATTTCATAGACGCGCATCGAGTTCGAATACATTTACGGTTGTCAGAAATTTTCCTGCTCAGTCCACTGCTTATTTGCCAGACTCTGCTATAAAAAAAAATTAATTCCATTCAATAAATACTGCCTCTCCCCTTGCATCATGCCTCAGGCAGTACTATAAAGCGTTTGTATTGCTAATAATTGCTTATGACGCATCTATCACCAATAATATTAAATCGTCGAAGTTAACAAACGTATAATTAATTGACATTTTCCCATTCGAGATACCAGACATTATTCGAAAATTATTCGTGCCACCGCCTCGGGTCGTAAAACTAATAAAATAGTACCAAGGACGTTAAAAAGTTGGACGGAGCGCTGGAACATTTAAAGAGAAGCAGGGTTTTCGGCCCATTCGATCTATCGACACGTAATGTGTGTGGTTTTGTCACTGTGTGCGTAGGGTACTTTTGTACAAGCGCATTTATGTGTGACTGCCTCGATGATGTAGTTTTATTTCGATACCGTCCTGAGGTCTCGGGTTCGATCCTCTGGTCGGGCAAAGTGATATTGGATTTTTCCATATCAGCCTGGAGTCTGGAATTTGTGCCCGATATGGCTTTAGGCTCGCCCCCTATCACATCTCGGACGGAACTAAGCTCGGCTAAACGCGGGTACTAGTTGGCTAGTGCGCCTCTGCCTACCCCTTCGGAATACAGGCGAGAGCTTATGTTATGTTATGCATTTATCTGCGTTGCTTCTCTGTGGCGTCCGTTTAACTATAGTATAGTCCGTGAATAGTACTATAAACCTCCAACATCATTGGTTCATAAAATACGTGTTGTACAATACAGGAGTTAGAAAACTAAGCTAACTACCTTGAATTTATCGCAAGTGTTGTTAGTCTACAAGTTTATATATCTAACTTAAACTAATAGCGAATTTATAACCGTTTCCAAACACTCTGAGCTAAGAAATGAAGGGCGTAAGGCAAATTTTAAAATATTTCGACAGCCTCCGTGGCGCAGCGGGCGAGTAGTAGGCTGTGAAGCGAAAGGCTGTGGGTTGGATTTTCGCACCGAGGGGGACTTGTGTGACTCACGGCGACTCAAGTTTAACCTAGTGTACATTACACCTTACTTAAGCTTATAGAAAAAAAAGAAACAAATAGAAAGTCTTGGCTGAAAACAATCAATAAAAAATGGGGTCCTAGACTATAACAAAATTAATATCGTTAAGAAAGAACATCAAACTTGAAACAGCTGATCGAAATCGGCCATGTTTTCACTATCGAACGTTGGAACGTTTTGACTCTATTGAATGATTATGAATAAATTTTTATGAAACGTACTATTGTGGTCTTA
The DNA here is from genome assembly GCA_036417725.1 of Clanis bilineata. Lineage (NCBI taxonomy): Eukaryota > Metazoa > Arthropoda > Insecta > Lepidoptera > Sphingidae > Clanis > Clanis bilineata. The sequence continues at coordinate 13,203,147 of CM071154.1, read as the reverse complement.
TTACGCTCTACTAAGTTATTATGAAAATATGGGTAAATATGCATTTTTTACATACTACATAATCAGGAGCAAAACGAACGCCTATTTAAATACACTTAGTTGTTAGGTTAAGGGCTTCAATTGCTAAGTGAAAATTATCGGGCGTTACAAATGTGGAATATCCGAACGTCACTTGTTTAAAGCGTCTTACAACGCTATTACTTATCTAGAGTTCAACCTAAACTCGATTTACCCGACAGCTCACTGCTATCTTTAATTCAAGATTTAGGATAAACAGAGATTTCTCGAGAAGGTGCAAGTGTAAAAAATGGCTCGGACTAAGAATAAGTTCGATTTAAAAATTTCAATGCCTCACTGAGTTTGGTTCTTTGACTCAGACTTAGTCGAATATGTGGAAGTTCGCTCTATACATCTCAGTCTTGGAGTTTAGACTAAAGCGTATCCGAACGCCACTCGTATAAACTCTTTTGTCTATGACACACGCAAAGACAGACACAGAATCCTCCGAAATATTGTAACGAACGTAAAATAAATGTGTGTCTTTATTAAACCATACGAAACGAAAACGATATTTTAATTATTGGTCTCATGACAGTGCTCACAAAAACCCGCATCTAGCGATGCCAAACAAATATGAAATTACTTTTTTGCACGAGAGCTCATAGATCGAGTTTTGAATATCTGCAAAAAGGACCAATAAAAACAAAACTTGTAACAAAACAAGTCTGCGAGACTTTATTTTATTTAAAACATAAAATATGTTGTTAGGTAAGGTAATTACGTAATAACTTAATATATTTTTTCTATACATCAGCTAGCAGAAGATCTCGCCTACATGTGGCTGACGTCAAGCCGGCAGTGGGTTGTAAAAACTAAGGCGAAACTTTTGTGCAACACGCTTGGAAGTGTGTTACGTCGATTCCACTCTGGAATAGAATAAGGGAAGACGTAAAAACCGGGCAAGTGCATGCTGCATATCTGACCACACACAGTACAGGGTTCCGAAATTAATTAAATAAATTAAATATAATTTTTCGAGAAGTTTCGAAACTCAAAACTTACTTACTAGGGGCTCTGCATATGTAATTCGTGTTTACTAATCTGTTGAAGTCCCGCGCAAATCGTGATAGAAAAACCCGACCTAAGAATCGAACTGAGGACCGCCCGGGTTCAACTTATATACACTGTTGGTACAATCATGGACAAAATTATATGTGTGGGTATGAGAATTGCAATAAATAATAAACAAATAATAAATACACCCAACAGTCACACACCTAGTCCTGACCCAAACTAGTTATAACCTGTATCGTGGATGTCAGAGAATATGAGAGACTTTCGGTCTCACAACACTCAGACTTGAAACAAATATCTGTGGGCCACACAAACATTTGTCTCAATGCGGGAATCGAACCCATGGCCTCTCGCTTCACTGCCGTCTACTCGCCCACTGCGCCACAGAGCCAATCGTAACATAACATTGGATATCAGCGATGTTAAATTTGGACAGCTTCGGCACACGGATGTTCTCGAAATAATAGACTGGCATCCATTATCTATTTTTGTACGTAATGTTTTTCATTCAATTGAAGGCCAATGTATTTACGAACAACCTTGCTTATAATTTGTGTACAATAATATAAGTGTACATACAAATTGTCTATCGCCCGAACGGTCGAACGCTACTCAAATTTAACGGCTTCTTACATTAATTGATTTTCGCCATACAATTTTGATAGATAAGGCGTCCTTAAACCACATAAGACGACCTTAAGTGTATGAACATTCGGCCGTTAGTCCAGAAGTGGACGTCATGTAATGATGATGACGATGAAAAGTGTAGATCAAAATTCTTAAAGTCATTATACATTACGCTCCTCAACACCAGATCAGCACACGATCAGCATAGGTACAAACCCGGTAACCCTGGCGTTCGACCGTTCTGAAGTGGGTTCAATGGGTGGACAATTAGCTGTCCATGAGCGGTCAGCGCGACGTCAATACGCTTGGACCATAGCTAGTACTACATACATAGACTCATGCCTGTATCACCGAAGGGGTAGGCAGGCGAACTAGCGAACTAGAACACCCACATTTCGCCGAGCTCATGCATCTTTATCCTAGATTCACATCTGGTGGCGAGCCTATCGCTATATACCAGACACCAAGCTGTAATGAGCAGCAAAACCAAATGTCTCTTTGCTCGGCACGGGGATTGAACCGGAGACGTCAGACGCTCGACGACGTAATAATAGTAATATGATAGTCATTAATGTAATATTTAAAGTATGATGAAATCTAGATATTTAAGAGTGACCGATCGCTAAAACATGTGTTATGTTTGCCAAACAACTCAGTCGTACCGTGCGATCTTACCGCGCTACACACGCGTACGAGATATCGTAATAATTACTATCGTAAATCACTTTGATAATTAGTTTAATGATAACATTTAGGCGTACAGTAACAATATCATTTTACAGTTGTGTTGGTGCCAATTGTATTTTATTTGAATACTTTTTGGATTGTCTTTTCCAGGAAGTAAGTAAGTTTTTGTTATTATACTTTGTATATAAGCATATTTTATATAGATGTAGATTCGTGATTCTCTAAGTTTATAGTTCAAAACGAGTGTATACCTCTTCGCAATAATAAAGTACTTATTATTATTATTTTTATGTCTATAATAAAGTAAGGAGTCACCTCCTTAGTCTAATGGCAGCATATATGGGCTGTAGATCAGGAGGTCCTGAGTTCCATTCCCAAGTCGGGTTAAGCGAATTTTTTAATTTAATTTGCCCTGGACTGGATCGTCCAGAGGGGGTTTACGTCAGGCAGGCAGCCGGTCGTAAAAACTAAGCCAAATCCTTTATGCAACATGCTTGAAAGTGGATTGCACGACCTCACATTAAGGCGGGATAGAAGCAGGTAGAAAGAATTAAGTATAGATATCAAAATAATAGTAATAATTTTATTATGCTATGTTCATACTTTCATTATGTTATGTTCATAGTGGATAATTATACTTATTATAAATAAATTAAATTATCTAAATATTTTCCTTTAGGAATTATTATAAGATTAAACGAACTTACCTGAAGTGAAGTTCTTTCTTATTTAATTTAATTTTCATCGTAATATTGAAAGTTACAAGTCAAGCATAACATGGAATGTTTATGAATTGTATTAGCACATTTTTTTACATACAAACATACTTTATACATAACTAATCAAATTATTAGTAAAAAAATTTACACGTCTTTGGTAAAACAAATAGTTAATAATTAATTTGCCAATAATTGTTCAATCTTAATAAAAATATATATAACACCCAAACATATCGCAAATTATTTAAATGTATTTACTTTTTTCAATTTATTCACGTTATTGATAAAATATAATAACTTAAGAATAACTAATTATTATTCGTAGTTTGTATAAAATTTTCCACATCCTAGAACGCTTTCTCAATGATCCATGACAAATTTTGTCACAAATAATGATTTGCTGGACATTACCCGAATATAATTTGTAAGACGGTTATAATACAATAAGGTAGGTATGGCAGGAAACATATCTTGGATTATTTGTTTTCCCATTGTATTTTTTATTTAAATTTTTTTGCTTTTGGGAGTACGTTGTAGATTAAAAAGTGGTTATTATTAAAATACATGATTTATCCTTCTGATCTATCCTTATTTTTCCTGCTATAGGACTGCTCGAAAAAAGGTTGTGGTAACCCCCCTGTGTATCTAGGATATAATATTAAATCGATGGTTGTGTGTGATAGGTTTATTATGGTTCAAGAGCTCATTTCTTTTTTTAAAGTTATTGATAAGACGCGAAGGCTTTTCAAATTCATTATAGTTTTTCTAAATGTAACGTACCGCAAAAATAAATGTTTCCAACCCAAAAAATAAATATTCGATCAATGTATTCGACAGTCAAACGATCAAGCCCACAGTTTTGAAAACCTCGGTGGCGCATAGGTCGTCCGCTTTATTCGCGGATTCGAATTCTGCACCCAGATAAATGTTTTTGTGATGCACATATATTTTGTCTCGTAACTGCTAGACACAGAATATAATTAACACTGTAGTAAGGAACTGAACAAAAATATTATTAACACAACGGCGTTTTTACCTGAGTAATATCTAGTACCAATATAATACTCATTTACGAACATTCACACTAACTTTATTTATTAATAACACTAATTAAATGTGTTACGCATCGATATATTAATTACTTAGATGCACAGTTGACGCTCGGAAAATGGGACAGCAAAGGAGTGCTTAAGCACTCGTTTTGCATACAGTCCGACGCCGATGGAATTCTAAATGTCAAAATTCAAATTTAAGAACGCTTGCTCATTTCGTTTAAAAAGCTACTTTATTACACGTGCATAGGGTTTTATATTTGTGTTGAATTAATTAGAACTTGTGATCTATTTCTTTGTTTTATTCCTGAGACCACTTTTTAGGAGGATATTTGCAAAGAACTGGGGGTTTAGACAAGTGGCTTATGCGCTTGTCGAAAAAAATTGCCGAATAGAATAAATGTATGAGAATGACATAAGAGTACGCCGCCTTATGTCATATCTTATGTCATTACCATACATTTATTCTATTCAACTGCGGCCTGAGCAGGAAAAATTCTGACAACCGTAAATGTATTCGAACTCGATGCGCGTCTATGAAATTTGTATGAAATATTAACCAAACGTCATCAGTGCGCAGCGAACTCGAATACATTTACATTTACATTAGTTCTTCGTGCTCGGGCTACTACTGTTCTATTCGACTAGCGCATAAGCCCGCTGTGCATCTAGGGTATATTATATTGATGCTCTTACGTAACAAATTAATTGTCTGATTTATTTTCCTTTTCTCGGCATATGTAATCCAAATTATTTTTATCACTAGCCACCTGACCCAGATAAACTTTACACTAAACTAATGATAAGCAAGTAATGTCGATACGATAGTAATTGCATTATTATTCATGTTATCATCCTAATGATTATTCGCTGCGTGATAAAGATCTCTTCGATACACCCAGAACTCATACTTCAATCTGGTTAGTAAACAATTAAGAATTGATTGGTATATATACTGTTTATCGGAGCAAACACAAATATGTTAAATCTTACAGCCTCCGTGGCGCAGTGGGCGAGTAGGCGCCTGTGAAGCGAGAGGCCGCGGGTTCGATTCCCGCATTGAGACAAATGTTTGTGTGGCCCACAGATATTTGTTTCAAGTCTGGGTGTTGTGAGACCGAAAGTCTCTCATAGTCTTTGACACCCACGATACAGGTTATACCTAGTGTGGGGTCAGGACTAGATGTGTGACTGTTGGGTGTATTTATTTATTTATTTATTATTTATTTATAACAACAAAAAATAGTTCTGCTTTTTCTTCCTAATCTGTTTATTATTTATACGACTATATCGGTATTTCAATGACTATATCTTAATTTGACTAGTAGTATTTGTTGGATCTTCAAAACGATCAAATTTAATATGTGATTAAAGTTTCGTAATGACTGTGTCCATAATGATCATTACTTCTTATAAAAACATTTCGCTAAGAATAGTCTGCCACTTTTTTCCTTGCGTTACATTGTTTATAAATGACAAGGGACCTATGCTTAAAGATAAGCAGTGCATAAGTATTGTATTGAGATCATAAAAATCATTAGAACTTATGTAAACATAGTGATTATGTACTAATCAGTAATATCTACAGGAATACCAGTTAGAACTATAGAAGATATACAGTTAACTAACTGTGTATCGAGATATACTACTATTACATACGTATTTATGAAAATACTAATTTCATTTTCAGAGAAAATGGCTTTAAACACTATAACAAGAACAGTGCAAAGAATAGTTGGAAATGGAAGTGTATTACTTTCATCAAGATGTAACAGTCTCTGGACGTCAGATAATATTGTAAAATCTCCTCACAAAGATTTCGTAATACCGAATAGAACTGTTGTGGAACACATTTGGGAAAACATCATAAAATGGGCAGATAAAACTGCTTTAGTAAGTAATTAGAATATTTTGCAAAACGTTTTAATGAAATTTTATACAATATAAAGTATATACGTGGAGGTGGAAGCGTTTAAGTAGGAAGGCAGACTCTAGCACTAGGCCGGGAAAACGCCCGGCAGAAAGAAAGAAAGAGGATATACAATAAACAGTACAATTTTTCCAGCAAAAAGCAAAGCGTTAACAAACCACACCATTTTTAACCTGATAGAAATATCAGTATCATACATAAAAATAATAATAATAATATTAGCCCTGTAATATTACTGTCCCACTGCTGGGCACGGGCCTCCTCTACTAATGAGAGGGGTTAGGCCTTAGTCTACCACGCTGGCCTAATGCGGGTTGGCAGACTTCACATACCTTCGAAATTCCTGTGAAGAAATTCTCGGGTATGCAGGTTTCCTCACGATGTTTTCCTTCACCGTTATAGCAAGCGATATTTCACAATGAAAATACACTTAACATAGAAAAGTCAGAGGTGTATGCTCCATTTTGGGGTTGGTTTCGAACCTCCGACGTAAGTATCAAATATAATAATATATATATAATAATAAAGAATCCATATTTTTATCAAGCGATGTAAAACCAAAGAATTTCAAAATAAGAGGAAACTCAAAACAATTCCAATGACTTATAACACGTTTAACTAAATCATACAAATTTCAGGTGTGCGGCGTGACGAATCGCTCATTCAGTTACCAACAGCTATATAAATATTCACGAAATTTTGGAGCACAATTACGTACCCAACTCAAAATAAGAGACGGGGATATCGTTTGTGTTATGATGCCTAATTCTCCGGAGTACGCAGTCGCTATCCTTGGAATTTTAGAATCAGGCGCTGAAGTCACAACAATCAACCCAATTTATACTGCACGTAAGTAAACAATATATTTTTAATCGTTCAATAAAACACATGCTTAATTAAAATTACAAGAGAAAAAAAAGAATCGTTAAAAGAGTATACGATAATAATATTGCCTTCGGAATTAAAACATAGTAGAAGACCGTGAAAATGCTATGTAGCTCAGATAAACGATCTATTATTAAAATGTCGCATATATTTTTAGTTTAGTTAAATATAGTTTGGTTTCGTTCTACGTCATTTGCAAACACGACCGTATGTATATTATGTATTATAAATCATTATCATACTATTTGCTGTATTATTTTAAAGTATTATGTCGAATATTTGTTACAGACGAAGTTCAAAGACAACTAGCATTATCAAATCCAAATGTATTAATAGGCGTACCAAGTACCATCAAAGTGCTAAAAGAAGCACTACAGCTAGCTAAGAAGGATATACCAATAATTGGGATTAATGATGGATCGAATTTGCCACCTGGTGTTATATCTTTTCAAGAATTTGTTATAGATTCTAGTCCAGACCTTAGTGTTTTAAATGAAGTGAACAAGAAACCTGAAGATATAGCTTTTATTCCATACTCCAGTGGTACAACTGGATTGCCTAAAGGCGTTGAACTGACCAACAGAAATATTGTTGTGAACTGCATTCAGCAAGAGACGCCACGTATTAAATTTTATAATAACACAACAAGTAAGTAACTATCAGTTTCTATCATGCAGTTTTTTTTTTCTTTCATCAAGAAGATTTTTTATTATATTTTCTTCTTTTCAACTTATCTTTCTATTTTTAGATGCCAAAGGTGTTTTATTTTTTAATAAATATTATAAATAATATTGGCTTATTTGAAGTGAATCTCCAGGGAGCCAGTTCTCAATAAAAGTAGCTCCTTGTGATTTGACGTGACTTTGTATTGCTTTATTATCGAAGGCGCCGTTATTCATTCCAATCAGAAAAAGTGAAACAGATTTCTCGGAACAAAGTCATAATAATTTTAATATATTCTTAAGATAAAATACTTATGTTTCACTTTTTATTATTGCATTCTCAGAAGTAAAATTATTTCTTTATTATTTCATGACAATAAGTTTAGCTCACTCTATTCATATAAAAAGATGGCGTAAACGTTTATGGAGATACTACAATAATTTCTTTGATCCAGACCCAATATTAAGTCGCAAAGACATCGAAAATGAGAGGTCCAACGATCAGAAGTATTCAAACATATTTTATATTTTTATTTTCAGGTTTAAATCAGGACTCGACTCTGGCAGTTCTACCATTTTATCATAGCTACGGATTAGTCATAATATTACTACAGAAATTATCCGTCGGTCTCAAATTGGTGACACTGCCGAAATTTCAACCGAACACATTTTTGACAGCGCTTCATGATCATAGAATAAATTTATTGTGTGCTGCTCCTCCTATGGGTAACAAATTACTTATAATTTCTATCAATCATTTTGAAAGGGGTAGAACTTCGACAGTTTTTCTACATACAGCATTACATGTGATAGTGAACTGGGTACTACCGTCTTAAAATTCCGGCGTGTCATAGGCTGTAAGATCTATGGAGCGAACTTCGCCTAAGTCATAGAAACGAACTCAGTGACGATTTGTTCGAAGTTCGCTCTTGTATATCAAGCCCGCCCGGCCCCGCGTCCCGTGTATACCAAACAAATGTACTCCTTGCTAATTTATATGTACCGCTTTCTATAATATACAGGGTGTTTCATAAAGTTGGTATCCATAATAACTTCACTTAAAGGGACGATGGCTACCAATCTAGCGGTAAAGTTTAAAATTTCGTAAGGCTCATAGTTTTGGAATAATGGAAACTTGAATTTGTGATGAAAAACTTTTTGCTGGCTCACTGGGTCAGCTGCAGCACATTTACAAACTACCTATGGGGTAATTAATTATTTTTAGCATACACAAAGCCATTATTTTGCTATTTGCGACGATTTACAGGTCACATTCCGATTTTAAAAATTTCCTTGGTTAATATTGATTAAAAAAATTAAATATTTTTTTTATTTTTTAACTTTACCATTGCACTTTAAATCGTTCTCCCTGTATGTGGAATTGTTATAGGTACCAACTTTATGAAACACCCGGTATAGATAGTCTTACTTTTTCACAAGAAACGCCCTCACATTTTTGGAAATCATTTTTCACCTAATTCTGAAATCTCTTTTTCACTATATAACATACAAAGCACAATTACAGAATGAAGATGATAACACAAGACTTTTCTCTTTTCACAAGAACATCTCTCATGTATTCTTTACTTTTAATACACAGCCCATTTTCGACTCTGAGCTTGAACTTGACATTGACGAAAAAGTCGATAAATTCGAACCTTGACACGATACGATTACAGACTACACACTGAGCGAGCAATTTAACCGACGGGCAAGATAAGAACCGGACATATCGCATTAAACTGTACTCTTTTATTTGCTATGAATAGACATTGTACTTTTATTCAGTATTGTACTTGAACAGAACATGCCAACTGATCTACCACCTAGATCAAAATAATTTTCATCGTCTGTGAAAATTCACAATAAGTACTAACGCCCGAATCATCAAACCGTACTCAACTTTAACGGCTTCTTACATTGAGTTTCGCCATACAATTTTGACAGATAAGGCGGCTTAAACTTAAACGACATAAAGCGACCTTAAATGTATGAACATTCGGAGGTAAGTCACTTCACACACCAGCGGCCTGAGCAGGAAAATTTCTGACAACCGTAAATGTATTCGAACTCGATGCGCGTCTATGAAATTTGTATGAAATATTAACCAAACGTCATCAGTGCGCAGCGAACTCGAATACATTTACATTTACATTAGTTTCTCGGGCTGCAGGAATGAGAGAAAGTAAAAAATATCTTCAATATCATCGCCAAGTTTTCAAATTAGTTATCCTCTTTACCTTTAGTTAGATGTGAACTGTGTGATGGCCTAGGTGGCGTAGTGGCGCGGTAAACTATCGTCCTGAGGTTTGGCAAAATGATATTAGAGTTTCCAGTATTAGCGCCGAGTTTAGAATATGTGCCAAATATGGCGATAGGCTCGCCCTCTATCACATCTGGGACGGAACTAAACTCAACGAAATATGGGTGTTCTAGTTCGCTAGTGCACCTCTGTCTACCCCTTTGGGGCTACAGATGCGAGCTTATGGGAACTAAGAGACAGTAGTACTCTGGCGTATTGGGCTTTCTACAAAATATATTAATTGACGCTTCTATCAACAAGAAATTGTAAGCAGAACCAAGTGTTAATAAACAGTTTCCTATCCATTAAATCAGAAATAACTGCCCACATTTCTCAATCGATTATCGTTCCAGTTTTGTTCCTCGGATCGCATCCAGACGTTAAGAAAGAACATTTAAAATCAATCAAGACAATTACTTGTGGCGCCGCGCCGTTGCCAAGATGCGATGTCGAAAGAGTTTTAGAGAGAGTACAGGTAGATTTATCTATTACCAAACTGTTAATTCAAATATTGATTCTGAGAACACATTCTTAAGTTGTTATTAATTATTATGGTAGACTAACTGGTTACTATCTGATAGCTAGACAGTAGGTCCACCGTAAAAAAGTAAAAGGAATAAAAATTAAAAAGATAATGGATATTTTGGGTAACTAAAAATCTCACTCACCATTACGAAATGCAAAATGGAGCTGTCATTATATGTCAGTTAAAAATATTTTTTCTATTAAAAACATGTTACTTTAAAGATGGTTCAAGGCCAAAATCCCCTCCTTCCCTTCTACGGAAGGCAGTCTTCTGTGGCAGCATAAAGGAAGATACGTCTTCTTTTATGCTGCCACAGCATTCATAATTCTTTTGGTTATATGGGTTTTTCGAACAGTGAACACCAACCAGGCAGATGAATTAAATATAAACCTGCGCATACTTTAACATCCGCGAGGCAATACATTTTACGGGACTGAAAAGAATAGCTAATATTGGTGAATGTGGCTTTAGTGTTTTGATATTTTATTTTTGCAGCCCGGCACGAATTTCTTACAAATATACGGGTTGACGGAGACGTCTCCTCTTGCGACAGCGATGTTGCCTGGATCTACTGCGTACGCTACAGCTGGATACGCCGTATCAAACACTGAGCTCAGGATCGCAGACTCAGATTTATTTTCCTTGGGACCAAACCAGGTGAAGCTTTAACAAGTTTTATGTAATAAAATAAAAAGGCATAGGATTATAGACTAAGAATGGCGTCAAAACAATATGTCGACCGTAAATACATAATATGTATGTCAGAGAGTGTTATGAGATATAGTACGTAAGTTGTAGTAGAACTGGAACAATGTATAGAAAGGAATTTATTAACATGCATCGTAACGAACTGTGGCTACACTATCTACCGTGAAACATGATGCTATACGATAAGACCAAATAGAAGAAAATTTAGTAAATAAGTTGTTCGATGGATAATCTTAATGATCCTTAAACCTCTATAACATCGTAGACAAGCCGGATTAGTTTATGAACATAATAAACATTATAACCATTAACAGGGAGGATTTAAGGGTATTAAAATTTGCATTGTCGCCTAAACGCTTACAATGCCAGACTACTCCAGAAAATACACGTCTAGACGTAAATGCGCAGAACTTTATCCAATTTAGCAAAAATCAAGTGAAATTATGATTTGAAAATCTGAACCGACTTGCTTTCATTCGTTATGAAAGTGTTAAAAATGCATTTTTAGTAGGTACGATATAGAAAATTTTACGATGAATTTCTTTATATTTTAGTAATATACATTTTAGCTACATGGTTTGGATATGCTAGGTCATTGTTACTTTACTTGTAGTTCTAATCATACATTTTTGTCGACTCTAGACTTTAGTTATCACCAAATTTTCGTAAATCATTACAGCATACGAGTATGGGTAAATGTTGATAATGACTCGTTCATCATCAACGTCATTTATAACACATGTCTCCATATGAGGATAATTTGTGTTGTGTAAAGAGTTTAAAACGTTTAATTTAAATATCAGGTTGGTGAACTACTAATACGAGGTCCTCAAGTTATGAAAGGATATAGAAATAACCCAGAAGCCACAAAAGCGGCCATTACCAAAGATGGCTGGTTAAGATCTGGTGATTTGGCTAGCATTGACGAAGATGGAGTTGTGACTATTGCTGACCGACTAAAAGAACTAATTAAGGTAAGCTATACTCGTTACATTTCAAATATTTAAGCTTAACATTTTAAATACCTCATTTTTTTATCATCACTTCCTGTTACTTTACTTCTAACACCAACGTAGTACCCTAACGTACATGTAACAGGTAAAGTATCTTAATTACTTGTAATAATTACATTTAAACTTAACTTGGTGAACTGATGATATTTGTCACACAACACATCACCAGCCATAGGACGTCCACTGCTAACGTCACGTAATCAAACACGTCTAGGTAAATTATTAAATAGACAAAGTTAAGGACTGGAGTTATTTAAATATCTTTACATCAAAATTACAGGTCAAAGGCTACCAAGTACCTCCAGCTGAATTGGAATACGTCCTGAAGGAACATCCAGCTGTTCTAGATGCTGCTGTTGTTGGTATACCTGACAAAAAGGCAGGGGAAGTTCCAAAAGCATTTGTAGTGTTAAAAGATGGTAGTAAAGTAGAACCTAATGATATCACTACGTTCGTAGCAGAAAGAGTAGCAGAATATAAAAGGATAAAAGATGTAATGTTTCTAGATGCGTTGCCCAAGAATCCTTCTGGTAAACTTCTGAGAAGAGTTTTAAAAGAAAAATATTGTTGACAAATATGATAAGTGTTTGCTTTCAAGATTTTTTTAATGAATATGAGTTTTATGAAAACGTCGAATTTTAGATATTACAAAAAAAACTTCAAAACATTTTTCTCAGTAATGTCTAAAAGAACTTGTATATTTTGTTAATTATTCCTAGTGTAAAAGTTAAGTATTTTAAACAAAGTAGTCTTTATAAGAAAAGTTGTATTAAAGTAAGGTCATAATTAATAAAATACGTAATATTGTACACAAAAGACGACACGGGCTACAGATTTGGGAATATAATATCTACTGGAATAGAGCCGATATTGGAAATACGTACATGTAAACTTTGGTACTTCGGTATTGTACAAAGTTCATCTGACAACGCTTTTGTATCTACTACATATGCAAAATGGTTTTAAACATCGAATAGTAACCTAAATCCATCAGGTACAATAGGCTGGTTACCTCAAACAGACATTCCGTTTTAAAGAAATATAATATATAATAGTTGAAATGATAAGTACTTTGGGAATAAATAGATTATTTATATTATATAACAACTAGCTGACCCGCGCAACTTCGTCTACGTAGGAGAGAGAGGGTTGAAAGAATGAGTTGTAGGCACCTATAATCCAATAATTCTAAAGGAGGTAATGAGATGATCTACTTTGGTCAGTTTTCGTCAGTCACCCCGTCAGTCACCCAGTCAGTACCCTCGTCAGTTACCCCGTCCATCACCCCATCAGTTACCCCGTCAGTCACCCCGTCCATCACCACGTCGGTCACCCCGACAGTCACCCTGTCGGTCAACCCGTCGGTCACCCCATCTATCTGCTCGATTGTCACCCCGTCTGTCACCCGTCTGTCACCCAGTCTGTCACCCCGTCTGTCACCCGTGTGTCACCCGTTAGTCACCCTGTATGTAACCCATCTGTCACCCAGTCTGTCACCTGTAGACCTCTGGCGGGGATAACTAATTAAATGACGATTGATCAGTTTTCGACCGGAGAGGAAAAATGATTAAATTACTAAAATGGCTATTAAAAAATAAGGGTTGATCGTAGAAGGGTGAAAATTGAGGATTGTATGTATTTTTGTATGTTGTATCATAAAAAAATAGAAATTAAAAATTTTGTCTAAAAAATATAAAAAAAATTTAGGGGTGGACTACCCCTAACATTTAGGGGGATGAAAAATAGATGTTGGCCGATTCTCATAGATACCGGATAAGCACAAAAAATGTCATCAAAATCGGTCAAGCCGTTTCGGAGGAGTATGGCAACGAAAACTGTGACACGAGAATTTTATATATTAGATTTTTTTTTTTTTTTTTTTTTTATAGAAGAGGGGGCATACGAGCAAGTGGGTCACCTGATGTTAAGTGATCACCGCCGCCCATAAACATCCACAATACCAGGGGAATCATGGATGCGTTGCCAGCCTTTGAGGTAGATATAGGCTCTTTTCTTGAAGGTCCCTAACTTGTAACGGTCAGGAAACACAGCCGCCGAAAGCTGGTTCCACAAGCACGTTGCACGCGGAAGAAAGTTCCTTATAAAACGCACTGTTGAGGAACGCCATTCATCCAGGTGGTAAGGATGAAACTTCAGCTTGTAGCGTGTGGTACGATAATGGAATTCGGCGGCTGGTATTAGGCCAAACAATTCCTCGGAACATTCCCCGTGGTACAAGCGGTAAAGAATGCAAAGAGATGCAACATCTCTTCGCAACGCAAGAGGATCGAGTCGAATCGATTGCGTTTGACTATCGACAATCCGAACCGCTCTATGTTGGATACGGTCAAATGGAAGGAGTTGGTACTGAGGTGCCTCTGCCCAGAGGTGAGAGCAGTATTCCATATGAGGCCGAACCTGTGCCTTATAAAGTTGAAGGCGATGGGCCGGCGTGAAATACCGTCTCGCTCTCCCAAGAACACCAAGAGCTTTTGCAGCCAATTTTGCTTTATCTTCCAAATGACCGCCAAACTGAACATCACTCGAAATGTCGACGCCAAGAATCCTAATATTGCTCGAGGTACCAATAGGGGTGTTATCGACCCGAGGAAATACGAGAAAGGGAGTTTTTTTAGCGGTAAATGCGCATACTTGTGTCTTCTCGGGGTTAAATTGGACTAGATTTAATCGGCCCCAATCTGAGACTTGTTCCAGTGTGGTCTCGACTTTAGACACAAGCATGTTCCGGCACTCGTTAATGTTTTCCCGAGAAAGATTTGCCCGGCCGGTATATGAGGCATCTCCAGTACTGTCATCCGCATAGCAATGAATGCTGTTGATACGCAGCATATCATTAATATGTAGAAGAAACAGTGTAGGAGATAGCACACAGCCTTGAGGTACACCAGCATTCACAGGTTTGGATTCCGAGCAAGAACCGTCGACAACGACTTGAATGCTCCGCCCTGTGAGAAAACTGGTGACCCAGTGGCAAAGTTTCTCGGGAAGCCCGAATGAAGGAAGCTTCGAAAGAAGTGCTCCGTGCCAGGCCCGATCGAAGGCCTTCGCTATGTCCAGGCTGATATTGTTAAAACTGTACAAATGCTTTATATAAAAAAAATTACCAAAAAAATTACATATTTTTCATTTTCTACGGAATACGAGGCAAACGTGCTACTATCAGTAATTTTAATTGTGGTTGTTTTTATTTCTAAATAATTATAATACTTTCAATTACCATATTAACACAAATTGTTGGCAATACAATCTCATGTTAATGCTTTAATTATTTTTGTTCCGCATACTAATAAGACTGGCAAAAAATAATTAATTTAGCTGAGTTACGCGGCAACGTTTTTACCCAAATCATCTTACGGCTTAATTCACAAAATTTCAACAAAAAAGAAAGAAGGAAAATACACGGCTTACGGAAACCTCATTCGTTGCTTATGATTAATCAACGTACTATATTTCTCCTTCAGTCAGTGATTTTCAAAGGTTACAGCCTTATATTTTGTTAATACAGTTTTTTTTTTATAGCAGAGATTGGCAAACGAACAGATGGGTCACCTGATGGTAAGTGGTCTCCACCGCCCATAGACACCCAAGACACAATAAGAATCATGAGTGCATTGTCAACCTAATGAGGAAATAGAAGGGAAGGGAAAATGGATTAGGAAGGGCAGGGGGGGGGGGTGAAATGGGCCACCGGAAATCTCACTCACCGAACGAAACGCGACAGCAAGCTGTCACTTTACGTCGGTTTCCTGTGAGACAGTGGTATCAAACCGGTCGAGCCGACCCATTCGTGCTGTAGACGTTACTGTCTACAGCGTGGCTCTACCACTCAAAAAACTTACTATAACATTCTTTCCATCTGTCTGACGTTATCATGGGATAATGCCAGGGTCCGACTTCCGCATCCTCGACAGTATCATTATCATTATTGTTTCAAAATATTATACCTATGTTCCACAATTTGTTCCTAAGGTGAAATGAAGTTGCCAAGTAGATTCTTCATAGCTAGCATCTAAATTATTAAAACTAAATGATGTTGTAAGACCGAAAGTCTCTCATAATCTCTGACACCCACGATACAGGTTATACCTAGAGTGGGGTCAGCACCAGGTGTGTGACTGTTGGGTGTATTTATTTATTTCATCATCATCATCATCATCATCATCATCAGCCATAGGACGTCCACTGCTGAACATAGGCCTCCCCCAAAGATTTCCAGATCTACCTGTTGCAAGCGGCCTGCATCCAGCGACTTTATTTATTTACATGCCAATAATCATCTGAAAATATTTTTTGTTACAATATTTCTAGAAGTTTGAATTCCACTGACTTTTCTATTCCCCCGATTATGGTGGGCATCGGTTGCGAAATACGGTAAAGTCACGTGCTCCAGTAACAACTGAACTTCGACAATGTTTCAAGAAAACTGAATAATGCAAAAACAGGGACCGGGAATATTTGCCTTAAAGAGTTTTCGTTCTTTGTAAATAACTTGGTTTGATATATTTTTGACATGGGGCAAAAGAAGAAAAATATTATTTTGTACAATGTTGAGAAGTAAATTATTCCTTGTATTTCATGGGTATGATCATTCATGCATCACAGCGTTTGATGTTATGGTAAATTATTTTGATAAAACTCTTAGATCAATTGAAAACATTTTTTATAAGAAGCGGAGTCGCTAAAACATGAGGAATTCGGAGAAATTTCGAATTATGCCTTTTTTCAAATTTGAAATGCGTGGGATTTGTCAGAAAACTATATAAATAAGTACATGTTGTACACTATGATATAACAAAATTAGTAAACCAGGATGGACCACAACTAAACCTCTGTTCTGATATCGATCAGCTGTAAACTCTAACTGACATTAAACGCCCCGTACCCCTACAACACTAAGCTATAAACAATAGTTTAGAACCCATATAAAATCGTCCAACGGCCCATACGTGATGTGGGTGTAAATGTCCAATAACTGATTTTTGCTTCTAATAATTTTACATGGATTCTAAATTTTGGGTGTCATTTTCTCTTTGTACGAAGATTGTAATGAAATAGTAAATAATGCTAAAATATTAAGTTACTAAAATTATATTTTTTTATAGTGTGTGAAAATTCGGAACGTCAACGTTGTGAAAGGTCGAGGCGAAGTTGATGTGGAATAGACTAACGAATGCACACATAAAAATAAACCTGGACAACATAGACATAAAAGTTTTAACTAAATTCACAATGCGCTTACCTAACAGTGAAAGAAAGAAAGAAAGGTTTATTGCTACTCTTATAACATTAACTAACATAAGATTATACATTAATATAAACTAAAACTAAATACAAAGAGAAGTTTTGCATGTCAATACCGTAACAACTAAGGGGCCATCTCAGCATTAAGCTATGTTGTGACGTGAGCCACAGCACAGCACTGGTTTCCAGTGGCCCCCTAATATAACGAACGAACGTCAAGACAAACATTCTCCTTCTTCTTTTTAATGGAGCTGTGTCCATTGTCCAGAACCTAAGATCCGTTCTGAAAAGAAACCTATTAATTTATGAAGGACACTATTGAATACTTTTGAAGGGCCAAAAGAAATCTCTCATGAATGAAACGCACGCGACGCTGATGCTTCACCACAATTTCCTGTGAGACGGAGATTGATATCGAATCGGTCAAGCAGCTCATTCATGCTTTAAATAAACTATTCTATAATGTACAATCTCTATTATTTACCTAAAGTACTATTTATGTTACGTGGGCGCCACTCAGAAGCCTACAGGAATTAAGCGAAATTTAAATGGAGTGCAAAATATATCTCCGACATTAATTGAAATCCAAACTCAATTTGAATTCAAACTGGTAACAGCTGTCAAACCATCAGTAAACCGAGCTCAGGCGTTAATAAGTAATAACAAAAGTGTCGGGAGTCCAACAGAATTCACTATCAAATGTCAACAGGCGAGAATCAGCACCTTAGTAAATTGGAAGGGTTAAGAGGAACCCATTAAGTCTTAGCGTTTTAGTACTAAAGCTTTGGAGGTGCTGTGACACCGTTGCGAATTAAGATTATATTTAATCTAGCTGTACAGGGATTTTTATAAATGTATTTAAATAGTTCTCATTTATATACGATATGACTACCATCCTGAGGTCTCGGGTTCGATCCCCGGGTCGGGCAAAGTGATATTGGATTTTTTAGTATCAGCCTGGAGTCAGGAATTTGTGCCTGACATGGCGATAGGCTCGCACCCTATCACATTTGGGACTTAAATTAGCGCGGCGAAATGTGGGTGATCTAGTTCTCTAGTTCGCTTCTGCCTACCCCTTCGGGGATACAGGTGTGAGTCTATGTATGTATGTATGTATTTATCTAGTAACAGCATGGTCAGTTTGCGAACAATGAAGTCATCATCCGGTCATCATTCATATTTCAGATCAGGCTATCAAAATTGACCAGGATTGGAATTTACGTTAAACTAATCTATCAACTGCAAAAATCTTCTGAAATAAAACTAAAAACCATCTATAGTTTTGGTTATTAAAAATTATGAGATGGTTGTGCCAGATTTTAAGTTTTGCTTCTTGATGTAAGACTTTATACACTGCCAAAAACTTGAAGAAACTCCAATGGAACTAACAGTATCCTGTATCCTTATGCGTTACTCTAAAAATATTTGATAACAAAAATGTAACAGGAAGTTCTCAAAACTAAGTTTCGTCATGAATGCAGTATGGTTAACTTTGGACGCGTTCCAGGGTAGTCTAAAAAGACAGTTTGGCACATATTGCGACAGTTTTAAAAAAATATATTTATATACAAATCGCTAACCATTTCTGTCATGGAAATAGATTATCTTTCTGATATTATAAAGTCCAGAATTGCATCTTATTATCTTAATGAACTCATCAATACTTTAATTTTTCTCTTTGTAAGTCTTTTTAATGTGTTTCTTGATATATCATCTCTATTAATACGGCATTGGTCAAGTCCAATTTAATATTATGTATCACAATTTACATTTTGATTATTTTGAGACCTAGTTTTGCTCTGGATTGGAATTATAAACCTGGTTATAATTTAGTAATAGGTTTGGCACCTATTCCATCACAATACATTATATGATATATGAATACAAAGATCCGTTTTAAAATTGGACTCACAAGGTTTATTAAACCCCCAATTACACGTCGGTATAAAAGTGCCCGAAAGATCTCCCCTCCGCAATTCTAGGTTAACCCGTCGCCATGTCTGAAAGTATAATGGGAATCTCGGATTTAACTAAAGTTTTAATTAGTTGCAATAGTGAATTGGAAAAGTACGGGACCGGTTTTCGGAAACGTGCCGCCATATTTGAATTTCAAATCGCCAATTTTAGTCTCGCACCATTTAATTCTTTGCGCCCGTCGTTGAATATTACTTAATACTTACCCTTTATCGTCAAATAGGTTTTAAATTCCTTTATTTTTTATCTTAGCATGGGAAAATGGCTTCATTTTATCTAAATGGAACTGTAGCCCGAGCACGAAAAACTAATGTAAATGTATTCGAGTTCGCTACGCACTGATGACGTTTGGTTAATATTTCATACAAATTTCATAGACGCGCATCGAGTTCGAATACATTTACGGTTGTCGGAAATTTTCCTCCTCAAGCCGCTGGTCTTCAACAATCACTATTGTATAGATGTGTTAGTCTACCACGCCTTCATTTCGACTACTTCCTTATATTTCACACATTTAGGTCTCCAGTCTTTCCGGAGGTTACTAATTTATTCGATATCGTTTCTCCTCGCCCCTTCTGGCCTTTTCCATTGACATTATATTAATTATTGTCGATTTTAATTCAAAAACCAAACCTTTTAATCGGGATTCAATAATTTTACAGACAATTACCTATTATGTTGGTTCTTATGAATTTTATATGCTGCACATATATATTAATATTTATTGACTATTATACAATACGTGATTTGCAATTTAAATATGCTGATAACAGTGTATTCAATAAACACATATGTCATAAATATTTAAGGTATTGTAAAATGGATAAATGCTTAAAAATATAATATCAATCACGATTTTATGTTTTTATTAAACTCTGCCATGATTGATTATACATAATTGATTATAAAAATATAAATTACAGCCTTTGTTATTATAAACATAGGAACATATAAACATATATGTTATACATATATGACATTATATTATAACATATATGACAGCCTCCGTGGCGCAGTGGGCGAGTAGCCGGCTGTGAAGCGAGAGGCCGCGGGTTCGATTCCCGCATTGAGACAAATGTTTGTGTGGCCCACAGATATTTGTTTCAAGTCTGGGTGTTGTGAGACCAAAAGTCTCTCATAGTTTCTGATACCCACGATACAGGTTATACCTAGTGTGGGGTCAGGACTATGTGTGTGACTGTTGGGTGTATTTATTTATTATATGTAAAGTTAAGCTTCAATTTACAAAGGAATAGTGAAAATAATTATCGTATTCGATGTTAGATAACGATAATACCTATGAAAAATAGAAAACTACCAAGTAGTCTAGATAAATAAATTATAAATGTCCCTAACTAAAGAGAGATGGAGAATCTCTTCTTCTCTTTAATTATAATGATTAATTGATAAACGTAAATGTAACGAAAAACGCGTATGATGAAGACAATATATATTCCACAGACTCTGTTCCCTCTCTGTTGCAAAAGAAAACGACAAAGCCGATAAAAGTTCCATCTGAATTTCGCGATGACCCAAAATTTCTGGATTAAAAGGACCAAATGCGCTCCATTTGCCATGGATAGTTTTAACGAGGTTCCCGAGACAATAAGCCCCGCCAGTAACTTTAACAAACAGTATTGAATGGCGTTTTTCGAGCAGATTTCAATACATGCACAAAATTAAAATAGTTCAGTTTTAAAGTTGAATAATGAATAATGGGTGGAGCGGTCTACTTTCGCATTCATTTCGACATTCGATTTGGCTAACTAATTTCGCTCGTGACTTTTTAGGTCACGAATACATTTTCAATGAAACTATAGAAATTGTGTGCTATCACTAAGTATGGATCCATGTTGTAGGCACATAGACTCACTCCTTTTTCCTATAGAGAGACAGAGACAAAGAATTTTGACTTGCTACGATTTTTGCACACTACTTGTTCCTCTTCCAGTCTACAATCTGTTAAAGTGACTACACTTTGAAACCCGATATTAGCGCAGTTCAGTTTCAACAACCAGTCATCACTTATATAAATACTTCTCCACACTCCAAAGAGAAAACACGGTTATGTACATAATTATAAGATTATACAGGGACTGCCTCAGTGGCGTGGTGGTATCAACGTGATATTGGATTTTTCCATATTAGCCCGGAGTCTGGAATTTGTGCCCGATATGGCGATAGGCTCGCCCCCTATAACATCTGGGACGGATCTAAGCTCGGCGAAATGTGGGTGTTCTAGTTCGCTAGTGCGCCTCTGCCTACCTCATCGGGGATACAGGCGTGAGCTTAAGTTATGTTATGTTATATAGGGGTTTCATAGAGTTGGTATCAATAATAGCTACATTTAAAGAGAGGACGACTAGCAATATAGAGGTTTAAAATTTCGTAAGTCTCATAGTTTTTTAATAATGGCAACTTGAATTAGTGTCGAAAAAATGATTTCTGGCTCATTGGATAAGCTGTAGTAGTACATTTGCAAACCAACTATGGGGTAATTGATAATAATCGCATACACAAAGCCATTCCCATGTTATTTGCGACGATTTAGAGGTCGCATTCCGATTTTATAATCCCCATGCATAATAATTAATTTAAAAAATGTAGTTCAATTTTAATTTTTATCTTCACTATTGTGCTTCAAATTGTTCTCCCTGTATGTGGAATTATTATTGATACCAACTTTAAGCAACACCCGATATGACATAAGATTAAAATTATGCAATAAATAAGTAAATAAATAAAGTAAAATGAAGCACTTTAAGGGGCCCCTAACAGGACAGACAGATAACCGATGCAATCACAGTTTCCCAAAGATGTACCCTCGTAAATCCCCCGAGGAAACATAATATATATTATAACATAAAATTATTATTGAAACAGAACCAATACAACGGCAGTTTAAAATTGTTAATTAATATTCAATTAAACCAACGAGCGTAAAACTTAACGCACGATTGGCATGAACTGTTTTTATAGTAGCTATCCATTGAATTAAAGCGTGAATTTTGTACTATTTATACTGAGCTCATCCCGTTTCCGTATTTCACATCATTATATTTCCAGTTTTATTTCTACCTGCCCTTATCCCGCCTTTATGTGGGGTCGATGCAACACACTTTTTCAAGCATGTTGCAGAGAGGATTTGGCTTAGTATTTACGACCGGCCGCCTGCCTGACATCAACCCGGACATCCAGTCCCGGACAAATTAAATTAGAAAATTAGCTTTGACCGACCTGGAAATCGAACCCAGGACCTCCACAGCCCATACATGCTACCATTAGCCAAAGAGGCGATTATATTTCCAGTTATAGGATTATTATACACTGTAGACAATTATGCCAACAGGACGAATGGACCACCTCGACCGCTCTTTTTTATAGCAGGGATTGGCAAACGGGCAGATGGATCAACTGATGGTAATTGATCACCACCGTCCATGGACATCCAAGACACAAAAAGAATCATGGGTGCGTTGCCAACCTAAAAGGACGGAATGATAGGGGAGAGAAAAGGTATTGGGAAAGGGAAGGGGAAATTAGGCCACCGGAAATCTCACGCACCGAATGAAACGCCACAGCGAGCTGCCACTTTACATCGATTTCTGTGAGACAGTTGTATCAAACCGGTCGAGCCGGCCAATTCGTGCTGTAGACGTAAATGTCTACAGCGTGGCTCTACCACTCAAACCAGTCATAGAGAGCCGACGTGAAGAGGCAACTGGCTGTAGCGTTTAGAATAACTATTCTAATTCAACATAATACAGGCCCAGAAAAATATTTTATTCATTTAGCCTTTGTTCCAGGCTCTAAGTTACGCCTTTGTAGTTTGTCAAAAGTAATTCGATAGTTCATCTGTGAAAAGTAACAAACAAGAAAGAAGAAATAACCCAATTTGCTTTTTTGAAGCTTTCGTTTTGTTGTACTGAATGTCAAAAATTGTTTACCTACTTGGCTACGTCGTAAATAAATTATTTAACCTTACTACACGGACGTATAAAAAAGATGACACCGTCTTGTCTATAGTTAAACGGACGCCACAGATAAGCCACGCACATAAACGTCTCTACACAAGTGCCCTACGCACACACTAACACTTAATCGCCGCCATTACCAGTCGATAGATCGGATCGGCAGAAACCTTGCTTCATTCTCAATGTTCCTAGCGCTACGTCCTCTTATTTCTACGTCCTTGCCTAGCATTACTAAATTTATTTTTTTAATGGAGCTTTATTTTTAACTATATTATACTTTAACTGAGAAATTATGAGATCAACCCGCCTAGCATACGCGCCACGAGAACGATTTTCTATGCTTTTTGTCCTGTTATAACCGTTTTTTTCTATTTGTCGACGGACACTAAAATGCGTCCTCGTTTATTTTCATACAATATTGTCGAGAACACGTAGACAACATCTCGACAATCGATCGTCGGGATATCTCGTGGCGCGCATGCTAAGCGGGCAGGATTTCAAACATCAAAATATCGTGATGTTTCGATTCGAGAAATTTGTCATGAATAATTTATCAGGGTGAAATTGTACCAATGTTTACATGCCCTTATCTCAATTCAATGTGGGGTCACAAAACAATTTTCCAAGCCTGTCGCAGAAAGGTTTCGCGTCAACTGTTCTGGAGGATCCAGTCTCGGGAAAATCATGTTATAAAACTCGGGAGTCGAACCCAGGACTTCCCATTATTGGCTTCTAATAGACCAGAGAGGTGACTGATGTATTGCTAAAACAACTCTACTGATTCTACTACAAGTTTTTCACACTGAAAGCTAATTTCATGGGGATATATCGAATATCTCAGTCTGAACGAACGAGCTGCTCAGAGTGACAGTAATTGGTTCAAGTATCCAGGGCCGGAGTAAGTCTTGTGTCATAAAAAATGTAGAATTTAAAACTTCATAATTTACACTACTTTTTACTTAGAATCAAACTCGAAAATATATTTTATAATACCACAGCCTCCGTGGCGCAGCGGGTGAGTAGCCGGCTGTGAAGTGAGAGACCGCGGGTTCGATTCCCGCATTAAGATAAATGTTTGTGTGGCCCACAGATATTTGTTTCAAGTCTGGGTGTTGTGAGACCGAAAGTCTCTCGTAGTCTCTGACACGCACGATAAAGGTTATACCTAGTGTGGGGTCAGGACTAGGTGTGTGACTGTTAAAAAAAATTCAATACATAATGTCTAAAGCAAAAAAAAACAGAGGTTTAAGTTAGAAATAAATTTAAAATTGTAAGCTATAGTTCTGCTGTCAAGCGGAGAAAGGATTACATATATATATTTTTAAAATTAAGTTTTATACTCAATGGGAATCATGAAGAATCTTATTTTTACCCGACTACGGTGAAGCAAAAGTGAGGTTAATGTTTTTAACCTTTAAAGTCGGAAATAAAACTAATTTTACGGATTCTATCACGATTAGGTTTTAATTTCTATTCCCGACGTTTCGAAGGCTTTGCAGTCTTCGTTGTCACGGGTCAGACTTAGTTGTCAGTTTTATTTCAATGTATAATATTCGCGTAAACTAAAGAAATCTTTAAAGTCGGCTTATAATTTTTGTTAAACTTTATTTAAGTTGTAAGTTTTCATATAAGAACTGCTTTGAATAAACACTTGCAAAAAATCCAAACCTGCCCACGCTTTCCAGAGTTATCGATCAACATACATAAAAGGTATAGTTACAGGGGGGTTACCATCACCTCTTATATATTTTACTTGTCAATATTATTATAATTTATTGTTAGTATTATTATAATTTTACTTGTCAATATTCCCATACAAAACAAACGAAGAACGATTATAATAATACTGCTATAAGAGGTCGTGGTAACCCTGCAGAAGAATAGAGAACCTCCTCCCCTTTCCCATTTTGAAGCCGATTCAAAATAAGCTTTAAACAGAGGAAGCCAATATGGATTGGCTATTTACACAATAGTAATGTCGAATTTTATTGTACAAGGGTATAGTAAAACTCAATATTACTATTGTGTAAATACATAATAAAAAATGGGTGCGTGTACTTATGTACGCGCGTGAGAAGTTATACTTCTTTGTCATTAATTTATATCAATAAATAATACATACGGATAGTTAACCTCAATTATATTGGAGCACTTGAAAAAGTATATAAGCACAATTTTTTTCACTAATATTCACAAATAGTAAGTAATATCAATCAAAATATTCAATTTAAATCACTACTGAATATAATTTATTAGCACATATATAATTCGCACTTGTATGAAACTAAAACACGTGTTGTGAATGTATAAACTAGAAAAATGTTGATAAATATTATAAATATGAAAACAGTGATCAGAGGTGACGAGCGTACCAACATGCGCGACTAATATCGAGGTTCAATTTCTATTTTGTTGGTAGCTTTTTTTTCGAGACTTAATGAGCGGTTAAGCAGACAACTTCATACTGTAGACAACTTCATACTGTTAATTTTGTGTCACAGATTCGCGCATCTGAAAATTTCACTCTCATCATTTTTTCATAACGCGCCTAAAGAAGTATAACTTCAATAACCTCTGTCTATGGATAATTTTGGCCCCGGTATTTCTAAAGTGCGTCACTGGATGCGTATCATACTATTCTCAACGACAGATTTTAATGGTGATGGAAAAATTTAAAGTTACTTAGCAAACAGCTTTTGTTTGAAATAAATTTTAACAATGTTTTAGTTTGTTAATTAAGTTTATTACAAGGACGAAAAGTAAACTTTTATATACCGTAGCGTACTTACTTATAGAAGATATTCTATCGTCAGCCTCCGTGGCGCAGCGGGTGAGTAGCCGGCTGTGAAACGTGAGGTCGCGGGTTCGATTCCCGCACCGAGACAAATGTCTGTGTGGCCCGCAGTTATTTGTTTCGGGTCTGGGTGTTGTGAGACCGAAAGTCTCTCGTAGTTTCTGATACCCACAATACAGGTTACACCTAGTGTGGGGTCAGGACTACGTGTGTGACTGTTGGGTGTATTTATTTACTATCGACCGACTTCCACAAAAGGAGGAGGTCCTCAATTCGTCTGTTTTTTATGTATGTTACTCGATATCTCCGCCAAATGTGGACCGATTTTCAAAATTATTTTTGTATCGAACACAAAAAAAGAGCTTATTTCAAGGGTGGTCTTATATAAATTTGGTCACGATCATCATCAGCCATTTATTTCCACTGTCCACTGCTGAACATAAGCCTCCCCAAAGATTTCCAGTTCAACCTACTGGAAGCGGCATCCAGCGACTTATTAGAATAGCATAATTAGCAACATCAGCCTTATGATTTCTACTGCTGAACGTAGGACGTCAAAAAAAATCTTAGAGCGATCTATTGGAAGCATATTATGATCAGAGACTTTTATGTAAACTATTTGTCTTTGATTATGATATATAAACTGTGTGCTGGCATTTTCTATATATTATTCCTAAAAATAAATGACTGCCTCGGTGGCGTGGTGGTATTTCGGTACGACTACGGTTTTGAGGTCTCGGGTTCGATCCCCGGGTCGGGCAAAGTGATATTGGATTTTTCCATATCAGCCCGGAGTCTGGAATTTGTGCCCGATATGGCGATAGGCTCGCCCCCTATCACATCTGGGACGGAACTAAGCTCGGCGAAATGTGGGTGTTCTAGTTCGCTAGTGCGCCTCTGCCTACCCCTTCGGGGATACAGGCGTGAGCTTATGTTATGTTATGTGTTATTCCTAAAAATCATAATTTTATTTTTTTACATTATTTGAACGCCACATTTCCTATCTATTCCTGACATACTTAAGGTCTACGTACTTAAATTACTTCCCAGGACGTATATTTAAGATCTCTAGAGATGTTTAAAAGAAAATGTCAGCGGCATGGCTGAAAGGAAGCTTCTTGTAACAGGTTTGCACATCTACAGTGCTTCAAAACCTTGCTTTGATGTTTGAATAGGGCAAATAGAAATGCGAATTGTAAAATGAATTTAATATTTTATTAATGTGTATGTGCTAGTAGTGAGGTGGACGAATAATATGGTTTGTTGATCGGAGTCTCTGGATTCACGGTTTTTATCACGAATTCTCTGGAACTGGATCCTTCAAAGAGGGTTGACGTGAAGCAGACAGCCAGTAAAAAAAAATAACGCTGAATCCTTTCTGCAATATGCTTGAAAGAGTGCGATGCCCATATTAAAATGGGATAAGAGAAACCGAAAGAAGAGTTACAAGATATTGAATTTTTGAGTATCACTGAGCCTGGAATTTGTGCCTGATATGGCGATATGCTCGCCCGTTATCACATCTGAGACGGAACTATGCTCGGCGAAATGTGGGTGTTCTAGTTCGCTAATACACCTCTGCATACCCCTTCGGGGATATAGGCGTGACTTTATGATGACGATGAAAGAAACAAATAAATAATTTTTGTACTTCATAATATTTGTGTGGATTTATGATTTTCTTCTTAAAATCTTTCAATAAAAAGACTTTAAATAACATTTTTTAATAGTTAAACACTTAATGCATTTTAATCTTATAAATCCTAAGATCACAAGAAACAAATAAACAAAGCTCAATCACATTCCATCGGAATCGAAACTATAAAACTATCTTTAAATCTAAAAGATCTAGACTCGGATTTAATTCGAAATGTTTTATTTGTGGAACACGAGGTATCGAACTAGGTCAGTATTCCAGTACAATGCCGGTAACCCAGTAACGAATTCAGAATGCACCTCATTTAGTACACAGTTAACATAGTAAACGTCTCCGTTGGAGCGATGTACCCACTATATCTGCATATTCAGAACAGCTCATGCAAAACAGACTTGGCTGGATTGTTTTATACCTACACGCGTCACCACGCTGATGGGATGTGCATGCATTAACTTTCCATCTATTTTCTATGCGACTTGTTTATTCTTAGAGGATGAGGAAGAAAATTTGCTTTTTCAGAAGGATATTTATGTTTACTCTTAGTTAAAGAAGTATACGGACTTAGAAAGGCATTATATCCTAACATAATATTGACCATTATTTAATCTAGAACCAATATTTAATATAAACAAATATTTAATATAGAACCTTGCTGATTTCGTTTTTCAAGAAACCAAAATTCAGAAAGATGAAAATAATTCCAAAGATAATCAAATCATTGCAGCTGACCAAGAAGATCTGAATGAAAGAACTAGCATCGAATTAAAAATGACCGAACAATAGCAATCTAAAAGTCGTGAAATCAAACAATGTCATGAGCAAACGATGTAAAATCAAACCTCAAATCACACGTGCCCATTGTGGCCAGCCCTGGTGGAACCGGGAGTGAATTGTAAATTGTGCCGTGCTCCAAAGTGTATTTTCACTCGCTGGCTCAAATCGGTGCCCGATTGAATAAGCAACTGATATCGAGGAGGCGATTTGGCCCGAATACGAATCGTAGTGACGTCACATATAAAATGTTGTATACCCCGCGGTAGCCCCTGGTGTATTTGCCGTTGAAATTGTGCATAGCCGTGCATAGGTCTGGTGCGAATGTAATTCGAATTGGATTTTGGTTGTATGCAAAATTCTTGCTGTAGTAATATTGGACATTTATATTACTGTTTCGACTCAAAGTAAGTAAAATATGCTCTGAACAAGTGCGTTTATCACGTAACAGATTTGCTATTTAGTAATTTTACCCTAGCACGAATAGGTTAAAGTTATGTTCTGCTCATCGAACTTATATGAAAAGGATGAAATTAATGTGATATTAATTATCATCACATCTTAACAACGATTGTCTAAATAAAAACTCTTTTTTTTCAAGTCAAGATATAAATTCTAGGAATTATTTAAGATATAATTCAAGTAATAAAACAAAACTCCCTCATTTCAACGATATGTCAAGAAAACAGAAAGAAAAATAAAAACTTTTGCTTCTTAGTCCGACTTTAAACTCAATAAAGATTTTGACCGTACTACTTGAAAGGGTCGTTTCGTTCAATGTACGCTCTAATATATCCTTTATAATTAGCAAATAAATTCTCTTCCAACATCTATTACGAAACAAAGAGAAGATTACCTAACGCACTGCTAGCCCGGCTAGAGCAATAATTCTTACAACACAATAGAAATTAGCCGACAAATGACTGTCGACGCCCTTTCAAAACGTTGGGGATTCTAATCCTTGAATTTCATTTGCGGACGTAGGCTTTAGCAGGCCGGCATAATTATGGCTATCGTCGAGATGTTCACGCCTCTAGCTTCTCTTTATTTTATTTAGATACTAACTACACCGGGTGCTGTTATTTTATTATAAAAAACAAGTTTCTCGTAGTAATTGTGTCGTTTAATAGTATTTGGTTAAACTTTTCTATTCAACACAATATACTTGAGCTTTAAGAAGAACTACATTCTTAATAATATACTTAACATCATAGTTATCTTATATATTATTTTGAAATGTATTCCTAATTTGATATTTTAAATTAAATGGGGGATTCAACGCGCTCGGATTAATTGGCATGATCCGAGAATTCCTTACAACATTTTAACACATCAAACATTCTGCGAATACGACCATATTTTTTATAAATGAATTTTTGTAACAAATATTTGGAGAATTCCTCTCCTGTTTCACAAGTTTAAAAGTTCTGAGTTATCAACGAATTACTTGTATTTTGCTAAACGTTTAGTTCCAAAGTCTATTTCTATTTTATCTTAATACTCAACATTGTTATTACAAACTATTCCATGGGTTTCTATTATTCCATGGATTTGAGTCCATTCTTAGCAATGTGAGTGAAAAAGATTAAACAGCATTCAGTAGTTGCGAAAGTAGTTCTCGCTGCAAAAATCTCCATTGCTTTAAAACGTGGTGGAATGGACTTCATTCCATTGTGGCTACTGCCGCATTCAAGTTTTGTGTCAACTTGCATCCAAGCGTATGCAGGCGCGACCGACAAAATGTCGTTTCGCCTTGTGACGATGTGCTTAGAATTGCAGTAGGCTTAAGCTTAGCATAGCGCTGTATAATGTTCTTGAATTAGGCTATGTGCTTATTTGTGAGTCTATAAGTTTTAAGCATTTTTTCACTCTAAAACTTTCAACAGTATCTAGGTTGATTAATCTGTCCTACTTAAAATCGAGAGTTGATAATCGTGTTCAAATAATCAAAACTTTAAGTTTGGGCATTTAGCAATTTGTCTGAATGAAATCGGATGAAATTCGATAAATCATAATGAGGACATAAGGTTTTATCCTGGCACTAGATTCCTTTAAGATAACCTGTCTTTGATACCAGTACAGAAGTGAATAATAGCGATTTGTTTATTAGTGTTTCCGAATTCTGAATACAATGTCTAGACTTCAGACTACGTAACAAATGAATTAATTCTTCCTATTCCTTAGTCAATTCTCCAGTCTGAATAAGCGATAGGTCTGCCTAAGTAATGAATTCCGCTCTAAATAACCTATGCGCGGCATTGTTGTCGTTAATGGAACCAGTCGATCAGCGTCCAAACACCTCATTAACATTACTCATGTAGAATTAGTCTACTCGTGGATGTAGCATTACTGGAAGAATTACGATTATGTAGTCATTGGATGTAAAGTATGTAGTATGTATTAATTACCATTAGTCGATAGCTCAAATCGGACTGTCAAGACAAAACTCGTAGGTTCAAAACTTACCCAAAGAATCCTATGTTCATCAAAATTATATCTGAGATTTACTTATTTATATTTACTTTTATTTCTGATATCTACTAAAGTGCACCAACTCACATAACACCAAGATATGCAAGAGGAGACTTTATAAGATTTATTTTGGGAATCGTTAGACAAAACTATATTTAAGCAAAACCTTTTCAGTAAAAAGATTAAGATCCATTCAGACCAGCATACAGAAAGGACTTTACCAAACAATAGAATTTCAGATCTAATAGTATAATCTTGACCACATGACTCACAGATCATCGTCTAAAGCTGGACAGAGACGTATTGTCCGTACGCTATTGTATCGGGCGGTCCTGCTCAATCAGTCATCCGTGCTCCAATTTTGCATAGCCGTAAGCCATTTCTAAATTGCCTCATTGAACGTTGGGCTAAGCCTTCTCAGCTATTGATGTCGGTTAGCCCTATAGCTGTTTCTGTCTTTAATGGAAATGTCCATATTGGAAAGGGATTTATGTAGCATTAACTGGAATTTATCATTTAATACCATTACTTTAATGCGTTATTTTTCTGTTTTTATACTTTTTTCGTCTTACAGTAATTGTTTAATATCCTTTTGAATATCTTTAAACAAATAACATTTTGAGAAGAATATATTTTGGCTATTATTAAATTTTGCAGGCAAATGAAGACAAACAAAGTCCATGTCAATTAATTTTTCATAACATCTTTGTCTTAATCAAAATGTTACACTAGCACAGATGTGTCCGAATCTACTACAATTTGTATTACTGATAATATAAGTAGCAGCCACATGATTCCATACAATATAACATAACATACATAACATAAGCTCACACCTGTATCCCCGAAGGGGTAGGCAGAGGCGCACTAGCGAACTAGAACACCCACATTTCGCCGAGCTTAGTTCCGTCCCAGATGTGATAGGGGGCGAGCCTATAGCCATATCGGGTACAAATTCCAGACTCCGGGCTGATATGGAAAAATCCAATATCACTTTGCCCGACCCGGGGATCGAACCCGAGACCTCAGAATCGTAGTCGTACCGAAATACCACCACGCCATCGAGGCAGTCCATACAATATGTAATGTTAATTACATGCTATCAACATAAACACAAACACGCAATTCCATAACAATCATAACATTATTTGCATCTTACGTAGCTTGTAAATAATCCCTTTCAAGTCCTCCTAAAAGTCGTCCCCGAACATCAACACCAAAATCACCCCAAAAGACCTCTTAGACAAAGTCCAAGTCTGCAGAAACATTAAAAGGAAATGCCATTTTCAGTAACTTTCCACATCCATACTAGCTACGTAAGCAACTGCGCGCTTGGGAATCGTTAAAACGGGGCCGTCGAAATTGGGATAATTAAAGTTCACCACATTTGTACTCGACGGTGTTCAGGGGTCAACATCGCGTTTAAATAATTAAGTGCCCTTACTAAATAGTCGTGTAAGTGGTTAGTTTCATATACGGATGGAGGGTTCAAGACTGGCAGTTGCAAATATTGAAGATTGCAGCATCTAAATTATTTCTAATTGTTAGTTCTGAAAATATGTTGTTGCGTTCTATTTTTTTGCAACTTTATTCGACTGCCTCGGTGGCGTGGTTGTATTTCGGTACGACTACCGTCCTGAGGTCTCGGGTTCGATCCCCGGGTCGGGCAAAATGATATTGGATTTTTCCATATCGGACACAAATTCCAGACTCCTGGAATTTGTGTCCGATATGGCGATAGGCTGGCCACATTTGGGAACTAAGCTCGGCGAAATGTGGGTGTACTAGTTGGTTAGTGCGCCTCTGGCACAGGCGTGAGCTTATGTTATGTTTCATGTAGTATTTTATTCGACCGGTGCCTAAGCTTACTTTGTTATAATAACTTACAAGACAAACTCAGTGCTTTTTAAACAGCTTCACTTACATAAAGGAGCTTTATAGGAAATAGCTATGAACAAAATAAAAACTCCATTAACACCAACATGCTGTTACCCTGATGATACTTCAGATCCAGATGGAAAAAAATGTACAACTTGAAATTCGAACCCAGGATATCCCAGTTTACAGCCCGTATATGCTGCCGCTAAACTAAGGAGATGAGATTAATTAAATAGCAAAAATTCCAATATTTCACTGATCCATATTTTGAAAGACATCATGAACTAGCCAACAATCCCAGCTCCTAACCACCATAAAACGTAATCCATTCCTCTCTGAACAACGTTCTCTTACAACATTTAATGCGGCACAGTGTGTCATATAAAGGAGCTTACAAAATTTTACTGTACATTAGAAACTATTCGGTGGGTTTTACTGTATATGATGATATCCATGTTGTTCACTTTGAATGGGGTTTTTATTGTACTGTTTCTGTGGGTTTGTGGGTTTGCTTGGGAATCTTATTGTTGGGTTACTTTTATGTCGTAATTGGTCTGAACTACTTGTATTTTGTCTGAGACTGGAACAATAATGATTATGATGTTCTCAATAAGAAGGATTGGTTGTGGGCTCCTTTCTCCGCACTTAGTTCGGTAGAAAAATCGAACCATTTTACGTCAATAAGGATATGGGAATATATGTGTTTATGCTGGCACAGCAAAATTATTACACTGAATTTTCTAATCCTGGATAGACAATGTGTCTTTAGTGTCCAGAAATTCACTAGTCTGAATACACTGGATTCACACTTGAGAGCGACTTGCCTGAACGAACCACTATCGCTATGTTGCTGAAAGATAAACTTAGCTATATACGCAGGAACAATTACTATAGCGTCTAAGATGTTATGTTACTTTAATCTCATAGAAAAAGGGACAGAAATAGGAGGTGGACCTACTTAAATTCAAAATGTTTAATTTGAGTTTAACTAGATGAAACTCTACAATTCTGTATATACACAAGTGAATATTTTTGCCTTTTTATATGTGAATTACTCCAACACAAAAAGCTTCACATTAAATCTCTAAAGTAATCCACAGTAAATACGTTTTGCATAAAAAGTAAAAGACTATTTAAAAACACTAAACCTCAGAGGTATTACGCTAATTCACTCGTCATTGAAGACTACGTCCATCCAAGCAAATTAAAAACACTTCGCTGATGTGACATTAATTCTAATCCTAGATGAATAGAGTACAATTCAAAGCGCAAGTGGTTGTAGTTATGTAATACCAATCAATGTGTGGATTGCTAATTTTATTCTCATATTCCAAATGCTTGTAATCAGTTGTAAAATTTTGTCTGTACTCTCTTATAGGACTTTCAGTCAATGAAAATTAACTGCGAGAATGCACCAATTCATTATACCTCAATATGAATAACCACGTATTAATTACGTAATAAATTCTTATGATAAGCATCGTGACTCTTCTATCAATACACAACTAGAAAGAAATATAAATTGCTATACGATCTGGACTGCAATTTCGTTATAAAAGTCTATTTCTGTTATGAGAAATAGATCGTTAGCTCCTAGCAAGTTAAGTAAGCCTTCATTTTCTCGACCTCTTTAGAGCTTATTGCGAAGGTTATCTGGACCCGATTTGCGATACAAAACCTTTGTTACTCGTCTGTTGTACCTTTACGTAACTTGTATCTTGGGAGTTGTCTGAAAATCGGAGCAACTGTGAACATATGTTAGTGAGAATAAAAGACACCCGATTGTCACATTCACGTGATACCACAGTACGATTTCTTATAATGTATGGATCACAATTGGGATTCAATTGATTTATGTTTTAAAACAAAAGAAGGCTACTGCGCTTAATATTAGTAGAAATCTTTGAAGGAAGCTTATGTTTTTACTGAAACTCCTGTGGCTGTTGATGATAATGATGATTTCAAGCCATCAGATAACGCTCCGTGCAATTAAGGTATTTAAAAAATCAAAAGTTGATCCATAACAGATCAGACGTATGACTGAGGTATAACATTGCTCTTTGGCCATCAATACACCCGACTAGGAAAACAGATGTTCAGTAAAAACATACTTTTCATCAAATTTCTTATCATCTAACTATTTTGTTAATTGATAAAGAACTATTTATTAAATTGTGTTCATTAATTCACCGCATCAATCCGGTATGATTCTACAGCCAACAGATGAAAATATATCTCTCGGTAAACATCTTATTTGGACCGCATAGAATTTAGGCCACCCGTACATAATTTATCGTGATATGATAAATCTCGTACTCTGTACTCTCTCGTACAACTAACGTTTGCAAAATTCATGCTGCAAAAGAGACCTTGATGTATTTCAGTGTCAAAATGAGAGTACATTTCTAAAATGACTTAACACTTCAATTCATAATGCAAGAAAGTGAGAGCCGAAAAAACGGAAAGAAACGAAGTGGAAAAGACGTGGCATCACCAAAAGTTATATTAGTCAACGTCAGCTTGAATTAGCTTTAGTCTGCTAAAGTTTCTGTCAGTTGTAATGTAATGCAAGAGACAGGAGATAGCGATATGAAACGATTAGGAACAATTTAAATAGATCTTAGGTGTCTTGTATGCAACAATCCGCTTGGTCTTCAGGTCAATTCTCTGAGAAACGTCAAAACGTTGCGATCGACGACGAGCTCCCGCAGCGCACGTCGTTGAGATCGGCGGAGCGTTCAACGTTGTTGGGTCTTAGAGAATACCATTTTCCATACATTTATGTCAAACGCCTGGCTCGAGAGAGCTAGTTCGCACAAACGCCGTCATCACGCATAGCGCTAGTATGTGCGCTTCGGATCTTGCTGAATACAAAAATGAAAACATCGTTGCCGAAACGATGCCGCAACGTTGTTTTCATAAATGAAACCTTAGAGAATCTCCCTGCAGGTACCAAAGACCACTGTGTCTGGGTATGCCGATAGCGTGATTGCTGGCAGCATTCGATTTACAGGAAATTCAATATATTTTGAAGCTTTACAACTTAGAACGCGGATTCTATAATCACTTTACTCTATAGTAAAGTGCCTTAAAATTATGTCTGATGTTGCTAATATTAATGTTTGAGGCAGGACCAAGTTCCACATCTCAAGACACCATAAACTCTTTCTGTGTAGATTTTTTAAAGCAATGATTGGCAAATGAGTGGAGAGGGACTCTCTGAGGGGGTTGACGTCAAGCAGGCAACTGGTCTTAAAAACTAAGCCAAATCCTTTCGGCAACGTATTTCGAAAAAGTGTGTTGCGCCGACCCCACATTAAGGTGGGATAAGAGCAGGTAGAAAGAAAGGAGTGATTGGCAAACGAGCAGGTAGATCACCTGATGGTAAGTGAGCAGTGGGCGTTCTATGGCTGTTGATGATGATGTCAGCTCCCCCACCCATAGACACTCATGGTACCAAAAGAGTCATGGTTGAGGGTAATAGGGATTGGGAAAGGTAGAGAGGATTTGAGAAGCCACTGGAAATCTCAGTCACCGAACAAAAGGCAACAGCGAAGTATCACGTTACGCCAGTTTTCTATGAGACAATGGTATCAAACCGATGAACAAGCGAGATTTATGCCGTAGATCGTTACTATTTGCAGATTAGCTCTTGCGCTCAAAAATATAATAAAATGTAGGTCCGACCATCCTACAAAAATAAATTACAAATATAATTTAAAATGAAGATACATAATGTTACCTTAAGTTTTCGGACATTCATCAGTAATCTCGACAATCTATTTTAGTCAGCGACCCCTGACTGATGATGGCTTAAAAGCATTCAAAACGACGCGACAAAATTAATTCCATAGTCTAAATATGAGGTCGATCTAGAAATCTTTGGGGGAGGCCATGTTCAGCAGTAGACGTCCTATGACTGATGATGACAATGACGATAGTCTAAAATCTAAATAGATAATATATTTAAGCAAAATAAAGGTAAGAACTCTTGTAACTCGGTACCGCGGATACATTTAGAAGTAAGACTTCTTACGTATCGTGATCTTCAGCGAGTTTGGAAAGAGCCTTGTGAATAAATAAAATTTAATGATACCTTTATATTAAGGATTAAATTTATAACGTGAGAGAAAAATTTAGTATTAACGATATTGCCTAAGTTTTATTAAGATCTAACTATGTATGTAGTATGTGGATAGCTTCAAATAGGGTCCCTAAGGCCGAAATCTATAGAGCGAACTTTGACTAAGTCTGAGTAAAAAAGACGAATTCAGTGAGGATTTGGAATTTTTAAGGATCACTTTTTTCATAGCAGAGACTGGTAAACGAACAAATTGGTCACCTGATGATAAGTGATCTCCACGGCCCACAGACACCCAAGACACCATAGGAATCATGGGTGCGTTGCCAACCTAAAAGGAGGAAATGGAAGGGAAGGGAAAAGGGATTGGGAAAGGGAGCAGGGGAAATGGGCCACCGGAAATCTCACTCACCGAAATAAATGGAAATGCCACTTTACGTCGGTTTTCTATGAGACAGTGGTATCAAACCGGTCGAGCCGGCCCATTCGTGCTTTAGACGTTACTGTCTACAGCGTGGTACTACCACTCAAGTCATTTTTTATTTCATTCATTTTTTACAAAAAATCTTTGCTTAGCCTCTTTCTTAGTCTGTTTTTCTTGTAAAAAATGACTCAGACTTAGTCGAAGTTCGCTCTATAGATCTCAGCCTAAGTCTTGTTGCGAGTTATTTAGTTTTTTGTTGTTGTATTTATACAAGGCGAATTAGGACAAAATACCTACATAGTCCATGATATCAAATAATTCATTGGGCTTTTTGATTGCGTGACTGTCTCGGTGGCGTGGTGGTATTTCGGTACGACTACGGTTCTGAGGTCTCGGGTTCGATCCCGGGTCGGGCAAAGTGATATTGGATT
Organism: Clanis bilineata; assembly: GCA_036417725.1. Lineage (NCBI taxonomy): Eukaryota > Metazoa > Arthropoda > Insecta > Lepidoptera > Sphingidae > Clanis > Clanis bilineata. The sequence continues at coordinate 13,165,244 of CM071154.1, read as the reverse complement.
TTTCCATATCAACCCGGAGTCTGGAATTTGTGCCCGATATGGCGATAGGCTCTCCCCCTATCACATCTGGGACGAATCTAAGCTTGGTGAAATGTGGGTGTTCTAGTTCGCTAGTGCGCCTCTGCCTACCTCTTCGGGGATACCGGCGTGAGCTTATGTAATGTTATGTGATTGCGTGTAAAAAAATATTACATCACTTTTCATTTAAACTTACATCTTATCAGGCTACAGTCATAACGTAATATAACAAAATGTTACCAGTCGTTCAACAAACCGCTTCACAAGCTTCACCTGACAAGAAATATTCATTGATTTTTATGCAGATTTTTTCTCCTAAAACAGGCTTGGAATGAGTTAAGCTGAATCAATATAAATTTTATTTATGTTTTTACAGACATATTAAACAATTTTGTAAAATAAACCAATATCAAAAAACTCATAACACAAAAATAATCCGTGACTATTTAGGTAATTCATAATATAAAAAATATCGTTGCAATTAAACATTAAGGGCGACTTTCAGGACCATTACTAATGTAGAGTTAAACTTAAACTCGGTTTATCCTACAGTTCTATTTTTAAATTAAGATTTGGAATAAATAGAGATTTATTGCGTAGCTGCAAGTGCCCTAATTCACAATTAACACAATGCCTTGACGTGTAAACAAATTACCCGCGTTTCGAATGAATTTCAATCCGTAACTAGCAATCCCGAGAGAGTTTTCGACTGGAAACTGTTGCTCACCAAACATAAACACAAACATGGAACACTGACAAATTGAAATGAAAATTTCCAACGTCCGCACCGTACAAATATCGTTTGGTGAGTGGAAACATCAAAAAAATTCTATCAGAGTATGCGAAACTTGCACGCTGGATATTTTATACCTTTTTTCCGAATGCCTGATAGTTTAACAAATAAAAGTCGATATTCGAACAATTATCTTTATTGGCACAGCTTGGTCAAACGTTTGGTCGAATTGCATGGTGAGAGGTTGTGAATATCCTAGTTATATTACTATTACAATTTATGATCGACCAATTCATCGAAGATCGTTTTTTTTTTAATCGGAGCACGGCAAAATTGTAGTCACTTTGCTACTGCACCTAATGGTATACGTAATGCAGTCCAAAAAAAACAGCGAGTATTAATAAACATACGAGTAGTTTATGAATGGTCATCAGACTCATGCCGGCCTGCATAAATGCTTCTTTACGCTTCGCTCAAAGGACCCAATTTTATAGGAAGGAGGGAACACGTGAGCCGGCAAACAATTTCACAGCTCAACGGTACGGCAAAGGTAGGTGGAAGAGAACTTTTTGGTTCGTGTCGCGATGGAAGAGACCACAAAGCTGTGGTTTCGTAAGCCGGCTCGCGTGGTTCTGGAGAAAGGGATCTGGGATCAGGTCAAACAACTTTTCGGAGCACTCACCATGATACAGACGATAGAACACGCTAAGCGCTGCAATGTTTCAACGCAGTTGCAGCGGCTCTAAGGCGCTCGTAACGTCTGCATCTTTCACAATGCGGACAGCCCGCTGCAATCCATCCAAGGCATCAAGCAGATATTTAGCGGTACCATACCAGAGGTGCGAACAGTATTCTGCACCCGGCCGTACCTGTATGTATTATAATCTTGAAGGATCACTGCATTCATCTTGAAATATACTCGACCCTGTCTCAAATGCTATCAGACAAGCCATTGTACCTTTCAAGGAAGATCTACTTAGCTAGTCGTCAGTAGGCGTTATAGTTAAAATAGTTGAGCTTATTACTCATGAATAGTAACACTATGTAAATGGTTCAAAGCAATTATATCTGGACGGTTCAGAAAGGGCCCTTCCCAAGAAGACTAGCGGCTGTATGGCCCCACTTTAACTAATTACGTTTGAAGATGGAACGTGAGCTCGCAGAAATTTACTTGAATTTATTTAGTTTATTCCGCAATGGTGAAATATAACATCTTTGATACATAAAGCAGCATTTCATTACGACCAGTTTACACGCAAGATGTTGGTATTTAACAATGAGAAAAATCATCAACGCAACATGGACGTAAAAAAAAGATAGACGGAGCCTAGCGCTCCGATTTATTCATGTTTTATAGTATTTTACTTTAAACTGCCTCGGTAGCTTAGCGTAGAGTAGTTGTATTTCGGTACGACTACCATCCTGAGGTCTCGGGTTCGATCCCCGGGTCGGGCAAAGTGATATTGGATTTTTCCATATCAGCCCGGAGTCTGGAATTTGTGCCCGATAAGGCGATAGGCTCGCCCTCTATCAAATCTGGGACAGAACAAAGCCCGACGAAATGTGGGTTTTCTAATTGCACTTCTGCCTACCCCTTCGGGGATACAGGTGTGAGTAAATATGTATGTATGTATTATATCATAAGACAATCTTTATGTGAAAACAAAATAAGTTCTCGTCGGGTGAATACTTAGCTTAATCACATTTGCTCGAGAATTCTTGAAATATCCTGATAAAATGTAAATGAAATTTAATCGTAAATGAGGAATAAATGTTATTTAATTGCTCCAAAGGCCACAAAGATAGCGGCTAAGTAATTCTACGAATTTGCTCAGGATTGTGTTAAATTATAAGAACTTATTTTGTTGGACTTGTTATTACTGAAGGAGTTAAACCTGCTACGTGTATTAAAATAGTACTGCGGCCTGAGCAGGAAAATTTCTGACAACCGTAAATGTATTTCAGCTCGAAGCGCGTCTATGAAATTTGTATGAAATATTAACCAAACGTCATCAGTGCGCAGCGAACTCGAACACATTTACATTTACATTAGTTTTTCGTGCTCGGGCTACTGATTTACCATCGACCTAGTATAAATGTTGATCGAAATAAGTTGTAGACAAATTGGCCTTATTCCTGCACCGAGACAAATGTCTGTGTGGCCCACAGATTTTTGTTTCGGGTCTGGGTGTTGTGAGACCGAAAGTCAGTCGTAGTTCCTCATTCCCACGACAGAAGACTCGATCTTAGTGTGGAGTCAGTCATTTATTGACTTCACATTCCACCGAAATCAACTTTTAAAGTGCGCGAATGTTGCATAATATTCGAGAACTTGTCATTTGGTAATTTTTAACGTGACATTAATGCACTTATTAACTCGATTTCGGTGGAATTTTAAGTCAATAAATGAAACCAAATGGAATTCAAGTTCGAATCCAGGAGGAGTCACCTCCCAAGACTATGTGTGTGACTATTGGGTGTATTTAATTTAATTTAATTATTTTGCCATAGTGGGTATCTATAGAGTATGGGCGGAGGGAATCACTTACCATCTGGCCACCCACCTGTTTATTTGACAGTATGTTCAACAAAAAAATCGTCGCGTCGTCTTTGAAATATTTTTAGAACTCTGACAAGCAGGTGCTCCGCAATCTTTAGAAACCTAATCTAGACTCGCTTGCGTCCCTTTGTGAAGTCTTAGATAAATATCTCCATTACAAAGACTGAATAGTTTTTTCATCTAAAGGGTAGAAAGGAGTGGATTTGAATGGCCCGAATATTCTAAATTCGTACGGAATGATCGACAGTTTAATTTTGTCGTCAGTTAGGAAAGCTTTACGGGTGATAGTGCGTTGACATAGGCCTCTTGTTAACGCTCCGATTCAACAAAAAATTGAGGTTGATAGTGGTTGATTGGGAAAACAGCTGGACCGTTGGCGGTGAAAGCTGGCTACAACACTATGTCATAGCTTCTTTGCTTTGTTATGTAGTGGCTCGTGGGTCTGGTGCCTGTGTTTGGTGTGATGGGAGGTGATGAGTTAAATTCTCATGAGAGGCTCATCTAGACTTATCTCATAAAATTTTGTGTCGATTTAAAGAGCAAAGACTCGACCTGACACTGATATCAAATGTCAAACAATCGACTCAAGACCGAGACCAAGTATCAGACAATCGATCCGACACCGAGATCGATTGTCGGACACTAGACCGGATACCAACACCGATAAAACTTGATTCATCATCATCATCATCATTAGCCATAGGACGTCCACTGCTGAAGTCCATAGCAAGTTGAAGTGGCAGTGGGCAGAGCACATAGCTCGTAGAACTGATAGCCGATGGGGCAGAAAAGTTATCGAGTGGAGACCACGTACCGGCAAGCACAGCATAAAACTTGATTACAAATATTAAAATTGCTTTCCTGAGTACTTAAGTGCTGTGTACTCATAACTGCCTTCGAGTTAATAAATACATATTTTTTCCACCAGAATTGTTACGTAGAAGCAAGTATAAAGGGAATGTCAAAAGGGGATTTATTTGAGACCCCTCGGCACCAAATGAGGCGAAATGTGACGTCAGCATTATGATTGTGGATTTAACGAGTGTCAATTTCGAGGATTATGGACAGTCTAAAAAGGGCTAAAATGTTGGAATACGATTGTTTGGGCTATTAGTATTAAGCCGGGGAGGGTAATAACCTCAATGCTGGTGGGTGTCTATTAAAATTATTTTCGGTTAAGGTTCAAATTCCATTAGAATTTTTATTTTTAGATAGAAAAGGGTGGTGTTGATAAAGGGATGAAATAAAAAGGCTGATTAAAATTGGGAAAAAGGTCTAGAAATTTTGCGTATTCATTTTTTGGATAGCAACGTAACATTGCCAGGGGTTGGTTCTATTACGTACATTCATTAAATTTAAGTGGTAGAGCCACGCCCTGGACAGTTACGTCTACAGCACGAATGGGCCGGTTCGATACCACTGTCTCTCAGAAAATCGACGTAAGGAGATATTGAGTGATATTTCCGGTGGCCCAATTTCTCGTCTCTTTTCCAATCCCTGTTCTCCTTCTTTTAGGCTGCCAACGCATCCATGATTAATTTGTCTGGGTTGTATAAGAGCGGCATTTGTTTTTATTTCAACATGTGATGTTAAAGGTGTTATCACTTCGCCTCCAATTTTGCTGACAGTATTAAATGAAGTATCACTAGCGAATTTTGTTTTCACAGCAGTTTCTTTATGCTTTATATTACTTATTAAATATTGTACAAAGATTAGAGCCATCTACCCAATTCCTAATAGCTCGTGATAATAAAGTTACAATTTGTCTTTAGTGATCTGTTTCACAGCATAGGTGTTAGTCGCGTCTCCTGCATATCCTTTTTTTAGGTTGGCAACGCACCCATGATTCTTATTGTGTCTTGGGTATCTATGGGCGCTGGAGATCACTTACCATCAGGTGACCCATCTGTTCATTTACCAGTCTTTGCTATAAAAAAAAATGTTTTTTCGAAACAAAACACCTACACAAACAGGTTCTTCGTTGTCTTCTGCTCATGTAACAATAAACCATAGATAAAAAATGTTATGACTGCCTCGGTGGCGTGGTTGTTTTTCGGTACGACTATCGTCCCGAGGTCTCGGGTTCGATTCCCGGGTCGGGCAAAGTGATATTGGATTTTCCATATCAGCTCGGAGTCTGGAATTTGTGCCCCATATGGCGATAGGCTCGCCCCATATCACATCTGGGACGGAACTAAGCTCGGCTAAATGTGGTTGTTCTAGTTCGCTAGTGCGCCTCTGCCTACCCCTTTGGGGATATATGCGTGAGCTTATGTATGTATGTATGCAAAAAATGTTCAAATACCATGTTTTGTGTAATGTTTTAGTGCAGGATAGGCTTTAGAAAATACAATTACGATGCAAATACGTTTCAGTACCCTGACTCTAGTGCGGAGCCAACCTCCCCTAACAATAAGGGGATGCAAATTGACGTCACTGACACTTCACCCGACTCCGACGCTATTAAACATGAAATACGTAAAACGTCTAGCAGGCACTTTGGTAATGACACCCTATGGATGCCTAGTAAGAATATATTTCGATTACTTCGTTATTCGTTATTTGATTATGTATCGGAAGATGTTCCGGCTACGGGTCCCGGTATCACATTACGAGACACATAAAGCGAACTTAATTCGAAATGCAAAAATATTAAACAGCATATTATTTGAGTGGTAGAGCCACGCTGTAAACAGTAACGTCTACAGCACGAATGGGCTGGCTCGACCGGTTTGATACCACTGTCTCACAGAAAACCGACCTAAAGTGGCAGCTTGCTGTCGCGTTTCGTTCGGTGAGTGCGATTTCCGGTGGCCCATTTCCCTCCCTCCCTTTCCTTCTTCCGTCCCCTTCCATTCTGTCCGTTTAGGTTGGCAACACACCCATGATTGTTTTTGGATCTTGGGTGTCTATGGGCGGTGGAGATCACTTACCATCAGGTGACCCATCTGCTCGTTTGCCAGTCTCTGATATATAAAATATATATATATATATGGGGATGCGACTGGAAGGTCCTGGTTGATATAGGTTTAAGAATCTTTATATAAAAATGCATAATGATTTAGTTTACTATTTGTTTTATTATTCACAAAAGTCCTGTAGAACTTTGAGCCCAGACGAGGCCCCTGTAGAAGTTAACATTGTCAAGAAGGATTATTGTCCTTTCAACTGTATAGACTCATATCAAACACATCCGCTACAACAAAATGTCGAAATCCGTAAATCAGATTTTTGTCGAGAATTCACGAGGTGTGCTTTCAACTCGACAGGTGCATAGGAATACTCATGGATATAGAAAATATAGTTGGAAAACAAAATATATTTACTTTTTTACTCGATTGTGAAGGAGGACTGCCTCGGTGGAGTAGTGATATTGCGTGCGCGGTACGACTACCGCCATAAGCTCTCGGTTTCCATCCCCGGGTCGGGCAAAGTGATATTAGGTTTATCGTTTTTTATAGCATACGACTATTGACTGCCTCCGTGGCGTGGTGGTATTTCAGTACGACTACGGTTCTGAGGTCTAGGGTTCGATCCCCGGGTCGAGCAAAGTGATATTGGAATTTTTCCATATCAGCCCGGGGTCTGGAATTTGTGCCCGATATGGCGATAGGCTCGCCCCCTATCACATCTGGGACGAAACTAAGCTCGGCGAAGTGTGGGTGTTCTAGTACGCGAGTGCGCCTCTGCCTACCCCTTCGGGGATACAGGCGTGAGCTTATGTGTTATGTTATGTTATAGCAAACGAGCTGTCACCTGATGGCAAGTGATCTCCATCGCCCATAGACACCCAAGACAAAAAAATCTTGGATGCGTTACCAACTAAAAAATGGGGAATAGGGATTAGGAAAGAGGAATCTCACTCACCGAATGAAACGCAATAGCGAGCTGCCACTTTACCTCGGTTTTCTGTGAGATAGTGGTATCAAACCGGTCGAGCCGGCCCATTCGTGCTGTAGTCGTAACTGTCTACAGTGTGGCTCTACCTCTCAAAGTACTATTCAATATCAGCCTGGAGGTCTGGAATTTGTACCCGCTATGACTTCATAACTTTTGTGATTATGAAGTTAGTTCTCTATTTCGCCTATGCCTACCCCTTCGAGGATACACGCGCGAGTCTCTGTATGTATGTATGCGAAATAGGAAGCTACTAATTTGATTATAGACTAGATTTTCCCGCGGCACCATCTGCATGACCCATAACCTAATAATATAGATGCTTATTATTTCGGAGATAGCTTACATGATCAACATACCGCAGATTATTGCGTCTTTGGTATAGAAGGCGAGTTTCTATTCTAGAAAGACGTTTTCCGGCACTGGGTCCTCTAGAGAGGGGTTGCCGTTAGACAGACAGCCGAATCCTTTCTGCAACATGACTGATAAAGTGTGTTGCGCTGACCCCACATTAAGATGACATAAGGGCAGGTAGAACGAAAAAAACGATATTGTACTGATATTTCGGTATGATAGGTAATATATCATTGCCTTTAGGTTGGTTTCCAAAAATACCTGAATAGCACTTCCATTGTCTCGTATTCTATAGAAATTCTCGGCAAATATTCATTTTGCCAGCGTCTGGGAAGGACCCGCCATGACTATCAACCGTCACAGGTGTTTCGTAAACGTCCAAATTGGAAATGCTGCTTATCTTATTTCGTAGTTTGTTTACTCCGTTGAAGAGTCATTTATGTTTGCTTAGATAAATAGTATTAGAAATTCATTTAATTTGTTATCTTGATTACCTTGGTTTTCATTTAAAATCAAGCGCTGTAAAGCTAAAGCATATTTCTTAAAATAAAATATCCTTTCATCTTTTTTTAAAAAAGTCGTCTGTGATGTTCTATTCAAACATTATTTTGAACACACTTCCAAAGAAAGAGTTTTCTACATAATCTGTCTTTTGATTTATAATACGAGATATCTTCAGATACATGTGAACATATTTTCAAAATTTCTTAAATATCTTCGATAGAATTTAACGTTGTTCCATATTAATTTGGCCAAGATCTGAAAATAAGTAGGTACGGAGTAAACTCGAGTACAACAGCATAGCCGATGTCATTGATATTTATTTTTAAATTACACATTGTATAACCATTTGGCGATCACTCATCATCAGGTGAACCTCCTAGTTAACCATATTTTCCTTTAATAAACCATGATTAGTTAATATTTGTTTTAAATACACTGTTTTAAAATGTCTTTAATTATAAAATATTATATATTGGCAAAAGTATAACATAATAATAAAGACAGGACATCCCCACAACCAATAGAAACCACAGTATTATAATTCCATTCCTTTACTCCTTAAAGTTTAATCGATATAAATGTGCAGCAATCTCGAATGAAAACATGTTTTAAAGACTCTTCCAGTTCCTTATTATGCATATAAACAGCCAACTTATTTATTTTATTATTTATTTAACGCATTTTTGAAAGAAACTTTAAAACATCTTTTCATTCGAGATTACTGCATATTTATATCGATATTTACACCTACAATAATGCTGGCAAACTCTATTGCTCCTCTTGTGAAAGAGTTTTCAAAACTAAGCTGGGTCTGGCTAGTCACATCAGAGCTTATGAAAGGATTTAGTGGAATAGCAAAAGGGTTCGCCATAATCGAAAACGATTAAAAGGACATTATTATGCACAAAAGCTTTACAGAAATAATGTGATATAATGAAATAATAATATCCCAGCAATGGGATGGCAAAGGGCAATGGAATGGCAAAGGGAACTAGGATAGAAAAAGATTTGGACCTCCAGAAAAAGCTGCCACTTCACTTTGATTTTCTATCACACAGTGTCCCTTAACCCAAACTATAACCCTTGAGTTTGTTTCGGCATTTCTGATTAAAGATAGCCACGAAATGCCAAATCCTAAGGCCGAATCCATTATTATTTTTTCAATATATACTGAAATTACATCTAAAAGTGATATAAAATATATTATTTGCAGAATAAATTATTTGAATTTGAATTTGAGTGGTATTTAACTGCTCAAGCCGACCCGTTCATGAACTCTCTTCAGCACCTTTAATAATATTATCGAGAGGTCCCACTCATATACTTCCTATTGATGTGATGTTTTCCATCATTTTACAAGCAAGCCTTTCACAAGTAATTTATTTATTTATGCACATGATACACAATATAGAAAACACGTGATCAAAGGCTCTCAAACTAGCCAAGCCTGTATCTTGAGAGCCTGGACTTGGTAGTCTTCAGTTGGTTAAATACTAATACATAAATTAAAACTGTTAATATATCAGCGGTGCTCTTAAATATGGCTTCGAACTTTTCACAAATACGTTGGCATATTCTATTACAAATCCCAAACGTTTGCCCATAGGCTCCCATTTGCATGTGTCCTGAGATCGGCCTGTGCAAACATTTGATCACATCCGCCAATGTTTGCACACAGTCGGATCCAGCTCAGACGTCTTGAAGCTGTATTGGCTTTCCGGCTTAATGGCGATTTCAATGCAATATCGGTGTTGAACGCTTATTCGATTACTTCTATTACAGTTCGTTGAGAATCTTTTTCCATTATGTGATTTCATAAGAAAGAAATGTTTATTTACTGACTCACACCTAGGAATAACTGATTTTATATAAGGGACAAGATTTTCTAGCTATATGCCTACGAAATAAGTAGTAATAAAGATATTAAAGATTGAAAAGAAATATGTTGAAGGCAGAATGTCTTTCAGTTGAATTTTATAGTTATGAAAGCTACAAAATCAAAGTATCATTGACTCTTGACAAAAGTATTACTAATCTGACCAATTAATTAATTTCAAATTGGACTAATAATGATGATCTTTCACGTAACTGCATAAACGATCAAAACCACAAGTTAGCTTAAGGTTTCGAGGAAGTAGAACAGTCCGTAACTGAACAACTAGTGGAAACTCCTAGCAGCTAATAACTAGTTAAAAACTACACTCAGTAACTCTCAAACTAGAAATCCGACCTTATGGATAACGTTAATAAGAATCGAAACAGTTTATACAAATAAAAGAACAAATTCTAACAGCTAATGCGAAAATCGTGACTTGTAATATTGTATGAAAAAACAACATTTATTTGTAATCCGGCAATACAAGTGCATACAAAAGTGCACCCTCTACGGCATTAGGGAGTCCCATCACACCATTAACATTCACAACACATCCCTCAAAGAAACATACAGAGCAATATAATGCTGAAAGACGTAGCGTTTGTATCTAAAGCATGGATTAATATATTTTATCCAGCCGATATAATGTTAAAATATATTATAATACATGCCAATCGTTGATTTAAATTATTAAATCAACGATTTACCATTAGGTATAGACAAATTCTTGCATGTCAGAGTTTTATAGCGACGTAAATCATTAATTTAGGATAAAGCCATCCACAAAACATAATATCTTACTCACAAGACATACTGTATAGTAACTACAAATTATCAAAGCTATAACTATAGAAGTCAACATAAATTAAAACTGTTAATGCTAATCAAACGTTCAATTTCTAGCCCATCCCTACTTCAAAATGTTCGGCACAACACATATTTTTCAGCATGTTGCTTACGTTGCGTTGCTTGAATTTGGCTTTAATTTTTACAACCATCTGTCTGGTTGATGACGACTCCTGATGCTCAAAAACTATTTTTTTTAAATAGTATTAGTGTTATTTCCAGAGTTAATAAGATGATTTTTCTTCGCCATACTCCAGACGTGAATAACGTAACAACCGCTACGGTGCAATTCACAATACTGATCAGTGTGTTCCAACTAGATGAGTAAAGGGAAATGGTTTATAAATAAACACATTAGTGTGAAAGCCGGATTTGACGGCTTTAACAACACAATCATGTCTGATCGTGTATATTCGTCCTTATTTGAAAGCGTCGTAATGGTGTGTGGTAGTCCCAAAGTAGCATAAAAGGCAATATAAGTAGTTAAGTTTGAATTAGGAACTGCATTTCTCGTTGCACTAGACGATGTTATAGTATTCATGAATTTTATTATTATTTCTTTCTACCTGCCCTTATCCCATCTTAATGTGCCAGCGGCTGCCTGTCTGACATCAACCCCCATCGGGGGATAAGTTATGTCTGCCGCCCATAGATACCGACGATAAGAAACAATAATTGGAGCATATTTAAAGAAATAGGGATTTGAAAGGGGAGGGGGGATTTGTGCTGCAGGATATCTCACTAATCGTACCAAACGCAACAGCATGCTGGTATTATGCGACAGTTTCCTGCGAGACAGTGGAATAAAATACAAGCCACCTATTTGCGCAGTAGACGTTACTGTCTTCATCCTGGCTTTACCATTCTCTAAGAATCTTTTTTAATTCCAGCTTTTACAACAATTCGTCATCCTCCAATAGAATTTCATATCATTTATACAAGTCCATCTGAATCCAAGTCGATATGTCCGTCTACAATAGAAATATTCCAACATATATTTGAACGTTTTAGCTTTAAATCTGATCGGACGGTATCGCAGTATGATTGATTGAAGAGCACAACTAGTTCATAAATCACATATCGCTGACTTAAGTGATCGTCTGATCGCTATGTCAGATTAATATCCTCGTGTTATTTTGTTTCTATTTTATGTACACATTTTAGTTAAAGTACTGAGTTAATAACCGTGTGGCCTTCGACAAAACTGATTTCCTATTACAATTATTTCTTAGGATTAGAAATAATAAAATCCATATCTTCTATCTATCCACATTGGAGTGCAATAAGATCAAGTATCTTCTTCCACTTGCCTACTCTTGTACTATTCCTACACAGAATTTCATGATAGTAAAATTCATAATTATATTTGTTTAAAACTTTCCTAGTTCAGTAACTAGTAAATCGAATAGCTTTTTCAAAGTGCTGACAGCAACGCAGTATTTTGCATTTATAGAATCTGTAATACCTATGTGCGAAGAGCAATATTTTCTATTTATCATATTCCGAGACACTTCACACACATGTGTGGGCTTAATAAAATTTTCCAATATATTTACCCAACATTCGGGACAACTAGCACGCCCGTCTGGGGAATATTTTCCATTTGCCGTGAATATTTTGTTTATTGCACATTGCAATGGGTCAGGTGTTTAAACGTGCAGCGAATAATGTTCTTGTCTTCACGTTTTGAGACAGAATTTTGCTGAGAAATTCTACTATTTTTCTTTGGAACTTTGGTGCTATAAATGACTCTTTTTAAAGAACTTATAATTCAGTAACTAATAACATTAAATTCTTCAATTAATATACTGATTTATGTAGCATCTTCAGAAATAGCGGGTAAAAAAGCTTTGCATGGATACACACATACATAAGTAAGAGTAAAGTTTTAATGCTCTCTATGAAAGCTTTACTACAGAATATTGAAACGAAACTCAAACACTTGAGTTCGTGTTAGTCTATGTCATTTGAAGCCGCCTTATCTGTCAAAATTGTAGGGCGCAAACAATGTAAGTAGTTGCTTAAGTTGAGTAGCATTTCAGTATTCGTGGGGATTAGTGTCTAATCGCTTAAAGTAAGAAATAGTAAGTATTAAGATCAGACTGCCTCGGTGGCGTGGTGGTATTTCGGTACGACTACGGTTCTGAGGTTTCGGGTTCCATCCCCGGGTCGGGCAATGTGATATTGGATTTTTCCATATCAGCCCGGAGTCTGGAATTTGTGCCCGATATGGCGATAGGCTCGCCCCCTATCACATCTGGGACGGAACTAAGCTCGGCGAAATGTGGGTGTTCTAGTTCGTTAGTACGCCTCTGCCTACACCTTCGGGGAAACAGGTCATGCCTGTATTTTCATATTCTAATCTGCTTAGGCTGTTTTTAAAATAAAGAAGCTTTAAATAAGTAATATCTTCTTCTTACTATAACTTGAATCTTTCTAACTACCTATGTTTAATAATCTTATAGGACTTAACAATAACGTCGAAAGTACTCAGCTCACGACAATAGTTCTCAACACCGATCTTATCAAATCCTATATAAATCTCATTAGATTAAGCTAATGGATCTGCTCCTTTCGGTAGCTCATCATTCATCATTGATAATACCGAGATACCGCATTTAACAAAATGGCTTCCTTTTGACCGATAGGCCTCGTCGAATATGTGACACGACACTGTCTACATTTAATTAACGTAATGGTTATATTGAAACGTTGTAAATATTCCTTTTGTTTCATTTACTGCAGCTACGTATTTTGCTTTTATATTTTAGTAATGTGCTTTCATAGTCATCATGGTTCTAATGGCGTCTTTTCGAAAGGAAAATTCTACGAATATATCTGTACTTTGTAACCGTAACTTCAACTTTCAAGATAGTTGTAATGATGTAGGTAGGAACATGTTAAATCACGATAGAATCCATATCATCATCATCATCATCATCAGCCATAGGACGTCCACTAGTATATAAACTAGTTTTATTTCGAAGGAAATTACTAGACCAATAACAGTTACGTGATTACCAGCTGCGTAGGATTATTATACTATACTTAACTAACACTTCTTATAAAATATAATAATAGTAATATTAACATAACATAACATAAGCTCACGCCTATATCCCCGAAGGGGTAGGCAGAGGCGCACTAGCGAACTAGTACACCCACATTTCGCCGAGCTTATTTCCGTCCCAGATGTGATAGGGGGCGAGCCTATCGCCATATCGGGCACAATGTCCAGACTCCGGGCTGATATGGGAAAATCCAATATCACTTTGCCCAACCCGGGGATCGAACCCGAGACCTCAGGACGGTAGTCGTACCGAAATACAACCACGCCACCGAGGCAGTCAGTAAAATTTCAGGGCTAATAATATTAGCCCTGAAATATTACTGTCCCACTGCTGGGCATGGGCCTCCTCTACTAATGAAAGGGGTTAGGAGTTAGGACTTAGTCTACCACGCTGGCCTAATGCGGGTTGGTAGACTTCACATACCTTCGAAATTCCTGTAAAGAAATTCTCGGACACTTCTTAACTTTCTATCAAATTAAACAAAGACAGAATGACGGAATTGTTGCTCACAAATTTCCTTACATTTAAGAAAATATAGGTAAGAACCTACTATGTTATTATGACTATAATTTGCATTGTTAATAATTAATTTTCCAATTTCAATTTCATATAAATAGTAAACGTATTAATCTGCAATAAAAGCCGCACTTTTAATACTATGATAAAATTTAACAACTTTAATAAGTGTGAATTTATCACCAAATTAAAATCTCATTGTGTCGCAATTTAACGTAATGCGTTTATCACAACGAACATGAACACTTATTTAATAGTCTTATCGATTTTGGTTAACTTTTCAATATGCCGTGATTTTTATATCGGTATGTTCAAGAAGAACGATTTTTTGGTGGCCCAAGACCGTCTGTACAAAGAAAGACGCCCATTTATGTATACTGTTGCAAAGTATGGAAGATTGTTTAAGTGTCCTGTAAGTGTGCATTTTATTATAAACTAGCTGACCCGCGCAACTTCGTCTGCGTATGAGAGAGAGGGTTGAAAGAGTGATAATCCAATAATTCTAAAGGAGGTAATGGGATGATGTACTTCGGCCGTCAGTCACCCCGTCTGTCACCCAGTCTATCACCCCGTCTGTCACCACGTCCGTCACCCCGTCTGTCACCCCGTCTGTCACCCCGCCTGTCACCCCGCCTGTCACCCCGCCTGTCACCCCGCCTGTCACCCCGTCTGTCACCCCGCCGGTCACCCCGTCTGTCACCTCGTCTGTCACCCAGTCGGCCACCCCGCCTGTCACCCCGTATGTCACCTCCTCTGTCACCCAGTCTGTCACCGCGTCTGTCACCCAGTCGGTCACCCCGTCTGTCACTCAATCTATCACCCCGTCTGTCACCACGTCCGTCACCCCGTCTGTCACCCCTTCTGTCACCCGTCTGTCACCCCGTCTGTCACCTTTTCTGTCACCCGTCTGTCACCCCGTCTGTCACCCAGTCGGTCACCCCGTCTGTCACCCAGTCTATCACCCCGTCTGTCACCACGTCCGTCACCCCGTCTGTCACCTCTTCTGTCACCCCTTCTGTCACCCCGTCTGTCACCCCGCCTGTCATCCAGTCGGTCACCCCGTCTGTCACCCAGTCTATCACCCCGTCTGTCACCACGTCCGTCACCCCGTCTGTCACCCCGTCTGTCACCCCTTCTGTCACCCCGTCTGTCACCCCGTCTGACATCCCGTCTGTCACCCCGTCTGTCACCCCGCCTGTCACCCCGTCTGTCACCCCGCCGGTCACCCCGTCTGTCACCTCGTCTGTCACCCAGTCGGTCACCCCGTCTGTCACCAGTCTGTCACCCCGTCTGTCACCATGTCCGTCACCCCGTCTGTCACCCCGTCTGTCACCCTTTTGTCACCCGTCTGTCACCCCGTCTGTCACCCAGTCGGTCACCCCATCTGTCACCCCGGCTGTCACCCAGTCGGTCACCCCATCTGTCACCCCGTTTGTCACCCCGTCATTGACCTCGTCAGTCACTCCGTCCGCCACCCCATCAGTCAGCCTGTCAGTCACCCCGTCATTCCTCACGTCGGTCACCCCGTCAGTCATCCTATTAGTCACCCCATCAATCACCCCGTCAGTCACCCTACCATTCATCCCCTTGGTCAACACTAAAATATTTTTTTCAAATCGAACCAGTAGTTTCTGAGATATAAAATACCCCGCTAGCAGCATTTTTCATTTCTGCTCCGCTCCTATTGGTCAAAGCGTGATGTTATATAGCCTATAGCCATCCTCGATAAATAGGCTATCCAACACAAAAAATAAAATTCAATTCGAACCAGTAGTTTCTGAAATATAGTCTTTTCAACATTTTTCATTTCTGCTCCGCTCCTATTGGTCATAGCGTGATGTTATATAGCCTATAGCCACCCTCGATAATTGGGATATCCAACACAAAAATAATTTTTCAATTCGAACCAGTAGTTTCTGTCCGAGATATAAATTTTACCGATTTTGCAACATTTTTCATTTCTGCTCCGCTCCTATTGGTCAAATCGTGATGTTATATAGCCTATAGCCATCTTCGATAAATAGGCTATCCAACACAAAAAGAATTTTTCAATTCGAACCAGTAGTTTCTGAGATATCGCCGTCCCCGGTTTTAAACATTTTTCATTTCTGCTCCGCTCCTGTTGGTCATAGCGTGATGATATATAGCCTATAGCCACCGTCGATAATTGGGCTATCCAACACAAAAATATTTTTTCAAATCGAACCAGTAGTTCCTGAGATTAGCGCGTTCAATCAAACAAACAAACAAACAAACTCTCCAGCTTTATAATATTAGTATATTATAAAAGAATTATCTCAGAAGGAAATGACGTAAGGTGGCTTGTGTTAAAAACGACGCCGAATGTTTTCGGCATCAATGATTATTTTATTCCAAACGGCACTTAAGTGGACTCTTCTGCTAATAGCAGATGGAAAAAGACATATTTATTAACAACTGTTACAATACGCGCAAAATATTTTAGCCTACTTGAAGTTTGTCACGAGTAGGAACACACATTTTGGAAACTGGTGGAAAGTAAAAATAAGTTATAAAGTTAGTTTATCCTGGCCGAATGATTACCGTATTGTCAATCACAATCATGATTTATTTTCCATTTCAGATAACATTTTTTCGTGTAGTCGATCGCTTAGGAGTTGGTAATGGACCTAGGGTACAAATTACACGAGGTGGTCTTGGAAAGAAATATCTTACGGCACAAATCACATCTTCATACAACTACCCTGTATCAGTTAACATATACGTGGGATGTAGTTCAGTTAAAATAACCACTGCTAAACGACCACTAACATCGTCAGAAGAACTTCCTGTTACCGAAGATAATGCAAGTCATGGTGACGGAGAAAGTGAAACCACTAAGAAAGAAGATGATGGAAAAGAAACTACTGTTGATGATATTGATGTGCCGACTATAGGGCTTGCTGGAAATGCAAGTTCTGGGAATGAAACAGCTACAACTGCCGCAACGTAGGCTTTTGATGATGTGATAGAAATAGTTAATTGAGCTTATGTTTATAGAAATAGTTAATTAAATATGATAAAGTACTTATTATTTCTACTTGTTATGAAGAAGGTTTATAACAATAATTTGTTTTATTAAAACATCCTGAATTGATTTATGAACGCCAAATTTTCGTTTTTGAGGAAAATGTTCTTAATATTGGTGAGCATAGTTTAGCTTAAAAAATATGCTACAAAATACATTTTAACAAAGATAATATATTGTTAACGTTTATACTGTTTGCTTAGCAAAGGTAAAGATTAAAATAACAAACGCAACTTAACTTATACTTTATATTCTCCACACAAGAACAACGATAACAATAACAAAGAAACAGGTTTACTTTCAAACATATTCAAAAACAAAAAAGAACCATCAGACAGTTATGAACCGTTCCGAGGCGGCACTTTAACAAATCCACTCTAGATTGTCTCAGAAGCAAACATGAATGTAACAGATTAACAGCGCTCCAAGTTGAACAGTGCGATGGAAACTTTTTCATTACAACTGTACAAGATGGCACCAAATCCGCTTCTGTGTTTGCGACTTCTACAGTCAACTATAACTTAGTCTTGCAATGTTACCTAGAAAATAAAATGGGTTTGTGTTATTTAACAAAAGTTTTGAGATCTTTTGAATTTCGTTGGACGAGTTAAATAAACTTGGTAATGCTTAAGTGAGATTAAAACAAAGATACTAAAATAATAAATTAAAGTAAGAAAAAATTGTTGGTGTTTAAGTATTTGTGTATTTAAGTAAGTTAAACATGGTCAAGTTATTGTTTATAGTAGAATGTTAAATATAAATCATGGACCAGGTGATCAAAAGAATGTTTTCTTTAGCTGTGGGAAAAGAAAGCAATAGAAAAAAAACAATAATTATTGTATTATAAAAATTCTTCCCACGATTGTCTATTTACATAATTTCCAGATAAGTTGAACAAACTTAAAGAGAAATAAAATATATCATGTTATAAAAGCAAAAATAGCAGCTGATCTCGTCATTGTCCAAGAAACTTTCTGAACGATCACAATGACTTACGACATCATTATTCTTATAATAATCATTATAGCCTTAAAAGAATTTAAAACAGAAAAAGGTTTTTTCGAACGTTTTCAAGAGGATATTAAGAAAGATATTCAGGTTGAAAATTTTACTGTTAAATTCAAGGAGGAAGATATTTCCAAAATTACTGACTTCATAAAAACAATACAGTCAGATCGTGCAAAAGCTCGCATCAAGAACCCTTCTTCTTACTGCCACAGCTTCGAAACATGCCACGAGTGCGTCAAAAGCTTTTGGTATGAATGCAGTTGGTGTCATAACTTTGGATGTACCAGTAACCCTGAGCAGCTATGTCCGTATACCAAAAGAACTTCAATCTCCGTAAATAACTGCCCATTTATCAGCCATAAAGGACCTATTTTAGTGCCAGCTGGAGTCAGAAGGCATATAAAGGTGGAGTTGTCGACTCCTGATCCTGTATTGTACAATGCTGACATCATATGCCAGTTGAAATTTAAAAACAAACTCACCCACTTGAAAGGCATGGTCTTAAATGATC
Source organism: Clanis bilineata (assembly GCA_036417725.1). NCBI lineage: Eukaryota > Metazoa > Arthropoda > Insecta > Lepidoptera > Sphingidae > Clanis > Clanis bilineata. Next base: position 13,146,304 of record CM071154.1, on the reverse strand, counting down.
TTGTTTACTGTTATCCATTAAAACTGAGTATTGAAGAAAACCCAGATACTGAAACGGGGACATTTAATTTGATATGGGGTGGTGCAGAACCATTCTCGAATGAGATACCTATAACGGTCTATCGCTGTGAGGCTCTAGCATTGGATTGTGAAGGTTGCAGAATGCTTCCACCAGAATATGGCTGTGGATGGTGCGACGCTCGAGACAGTTGTGTTATTGGTGAAAATTGCGCTGATCATTTGGTGAAATGGACTGTAAATAGGTTGAAATGCGATGTTCGTGGTAAGAAATTGTTTTATGTCTAATCTAAATCATTATCATCAGCCTTTATTCATCCACTGTTGGGTATAGCCCCCATCTCTAGTATGCCAAGGCTATTAGGATATATTAGCTGCAGGGTTACCACGACCTCTTATAGCAGTATTATTATAATCGTTCTTCGTTTGTTTTGGAAATATTGACAAGTACAATTTTAATAATACTGCTATAAGAGGTGATGGTAACCCCACTGTACTTAGATGTTTTCGTGATGTGATGTAATAATGTTATTAATCCATAATTATATTTAAAACATTTGGAAAATAAAAACCATTAAATGCAAATATGTGATCTTTAAATTACGTAGACGACGACTACATAATTAACTAATGTTAATCTGTGCTTAAAGGTGTATTCTCAGACGATAAGCTCGCATATCATTGTATGACTTGAAATTTTTAAAGATACATGATTTTATAAGACACAAAATGCTTTTCAATTCTTTAATACCACCACATTGGTAAAAATCCGTACAAAATAAAATAATGTGTGTGTTCAAACACGTACTTAAATATCTTGTTTTGAGATAAAATATTTCATGCAATCTTTGTCCTATTATCCAAACAAATCCTTACAACACCCATAACACATAACATAATTCAGTAGACATAAGGTATATAATTCCTAAATTATTTACGATATCTCAAGATTTTTATAACGAAAACACTGCTATTGTATCGTAAAATATTGGAGGAATAATGTCTGCGTTTGTCATAACTTCAATAAATCAAAGATACGCTTTTATTCTGTCATTTTTGTCCTCGTCTCAATGTGAATGGGTCTTCAAAAATTTAAGATGCTCTTATTTATGTCGAGTAGCATATTATGATGTTTCAAAGCTGTGATTTAAAGTCAATCGATTCGATCGAATCTATTGCTTTCTATTTCTTTATGCAGTACGTTACAAGCAACATAATAAACTAATATTTTTTAACATTTGAAGCATTGTAGTAGCCTAAATTGTATTTTTGAGTGGTAGAGGCACGCTCTTATGCCTACAACTGTCTAACAGAAAACCTACGTGAAGTAGCATCTCGCTGCTGCGTTTCGTTCGGTGAGTGAGATTTCCTGTGACCAAATTCCCACCTTTTCTCTTGTCTTATTAGGTTGGCAACGTACCCATGATTCCTTTTATGTCTTGGGTGTCTACGGTTGATGGGGATCACTTACCGCAGGCTACACACCTGCTATTTTACCAGATTCTGCTATAAAAATAACAGAAAATATCCTTAAATTTTTATCACAAAGTAGAGTTTGATAAATATAAACAAATTTGCTCGGATATTGCGTACTCAGTACAACTACAGTCCTGAAGTTTCGGGTTCGATCACCGGGTCGGGTAATGTAATGTTGAGTTTTTCTGCTTATATTAAACTGGAATCCACATTTGTACCGTCAATACCGATATGGTGATGGTCTCGCCTCCTATGACATTTGTGACGGAAATAAGGTTGGCGAGATGTGGATGTTCTAGTTCGTCTCTGTTACCCCCTTTGGAAATACGGGCGTTAACGTATAGTACGAAAGTTTGAAATGTACGAGTATATTAGTTTAAAACAGTTATTCTTTTAGTCAAAATGTACTATGTGAGTGTTAAATGTTCCCAAAACCAGAAAAAACTAAACCTAAACTTTTAATGAGAAACAAAATGTTTCCATCAATACGCTTGGGCCTTGTAACCAAACCAAAACCTTCGATAAATTAGAGAAGAACAGTAATTGATTGGACCTCGCAACGCAATGTGTCTTCGAGAAGTTTCCAATTTTACAATTCGCAGGACCATCGTAAATCTATGGGATCTTCGTAAATTTTAAAATATTGTTCAGGACGCAAGTCGATGTAAGAACGGTTCCCCTGGTATTATTTTTAAAGAATGATTTTGTTTTTTTTTTATAAGTTTTGTAAGATGCGTTTAATTATTGGAAAGCCAAATTAGGTCATTTAATGAATCATGATATACCTCTATAATACTAACGATAGTTCCAAAGCTTCCATATAACACCCATTCCTGTCGGTTTACCTTTGCAGTTGTTAAATGATAATTCGGAATTTTGAATTACTATACTGTTATTTATAGTTTAAGTAAGTTTATCAAAAATCTATCTGATCATTACGCTTGCCAAAAATTTATAGATTTAGATAACCAGTGTATCTCTTATAAATGATTATTAGTGTTCTTTAGGAAATAAAATATGATAAAATCTACTATTTAATTCAATTGATTACTATACATCAAAATTCAGAGTTGCTGACGCCGATAGTAAATAGAAAAACATCAAACCTACACCTCTCTCTCTGCATCGACAGTTGAAAACCCCATACTTACTTTTATTTGGAACTGAATAAAAGTTTAACCTAGAGCGTGAAATAGTCCCGAGGGAGACAGAATTTTCGGTTCCATATTGTTTTACGTGGACTACGCAGTTCAAATAGGAAAGTTTAAGGCACCAGTAAAATTGATGGTTGGAAATGGTAAAAAATAAATAAAAGTGTAAGCAAACTTTTGGGGGCTCTTAACTTAAAGTTGCAGACTGGATATTTTTCTGTCGTTTTACTACGGACGTTTTAACAAAAATCATATTAGGATTATGTTTACTTTATCATCATCAGCCAAACTCATTAAGTAATAAACGGTTTATTTGATCTTAAAGTGGAATTATCCAGATTCAACAACTGTTGAGCATTCAAACTGTTTTTCTATCACGATAAATTGCTCGATTTGTCCGGGACTGTCATAAAACTAATTCGAAGTCTTTCTGCAACCCGCTTGAAAATATGAGATACGCCAGCTCCACAATGGATTAAATGCAGGTATGCTTTGGTATGGCCTATGTTCAGCACTGGACGTCCTATGGCTGATGATGATGATGATGAGACCGAGATATTAAGATTTAACAACACGATTTTTAGTCGTTACAGTCTCCCGTCGGCAACAGTCGACGTCAACTAAACGCAATTCAATTGACGTAAATTATTTATTGACCAACACTCCGGTGGCGTTGCGGGAATTTTTTAACCGTCGTCGCGTTTACCGGTGGGAATATTCGTTTATGCGTGTGAAAAGAAATGTCTGTATTATACTGCCAAAATTTCAGGTTAATATGACTTTCCTACTTAACATAAAATAACGTGTCGCCGAGCTTAGTTCCATCCCAGATGTGTTAGGGGGCGAGCTTATAGCCACATCGGGCACAAATTCCAGACTCCGGGCAGATACTTTGGCCTTTCCTACTTCTTTGCGAACTATTTCAATAAATCACAAATGATCAAAATAATTTCATTCCTAACCTCGTATTCAGAAACATAGTATAAAACAATATATTACGAGTTACTTAGTAGCACGACAAGCAAATTGGAATTCGTAGCAATAAGACTTTTTGCAAAAAGGAATAAAAAATGAAACAGAACGAAACACTTCCCAATAACCAAAGCTGTTGTTTAAAAATTTGCTTCCTTTTAGCATAATGAAAAATAGGCCAGGCAATATCTGTAGGCCGAAACATATTGCAAGCGAAAACAGAATCTAGTAAAGCGGGGAAAATTGAACAGATGCTCAGGAATCTAGTGCCTTGCCAGGTTACATCGTTTCGGGGAAGGAAACGGACAAAGAACGAAAATATTCGGACGCGGTAGTTTGAATTTTATGCCTGGAATAATATTTATTAAGCTCACGCCTTGTATATCCTCGAAGCACTAGGAGAAGAACTAGAACACCCACATTTCGCCGAGCTTATATCCGTACCAGACGTGATAGGGGGCGAGCTTATTGCCGTATAGTCGGGCCCAGATCGTATTAAGGGTGTGTTCCCGTGAACGACACAAAAAGCGCTGGCGAGACGTTTTGGAGGAACATATGAGAGTCAATTGTTTCACTGAGGATGCTCAAGAATAGGCGAAATGGAAGTGATTAAGTAGGAAGGCTGATTTAAGGCCAGGAAAACGCCAGGCAGACAGAAATGAAATATACAATGTGTAATATAAATAACGCACACCGTCAAACACCCCAATTGAACATAACATAACATAACATAAGCTCACGCCTGTATCCCCGAAGGGGTTGGCAGAGGCGCACTAGCGAACTAGAACACCCACATTTCGCCGAGCTTAGTTCCGTCCCAGATGTAATAGGGGGCGAGCCTATCGCCATATCGGGCACAAATTCCAGACTCCGGGCTGATATGGAAAAATCCAATATCACTTTGCCCGACCCGGGGATCGAACCCGAGACCTCAGAACCGTACTCGTACCGAAATACCACCACGCCACCGAGGCAGTCAATTGAAACATATAAATATAATAATAATTTATATAGACTGAAATCATCTCTACAGCAAGCATTTGTTGTTAAGACCTTTATTACTACCAGCGGAAAGTTTATTATTTTTATAGAATTTTGTTTACTACTTCATTTGTATTGTAAAAAAGGCCTTATCGCCTGGCGTTTGTTTGGCTATGTACGTTTTCATTTCGTTTGTTAGGACGCTTTATCAAAGGGTGACTGTTAATTACTTAGTTTTAATACATTTTAGGAAAAAAATGCCTATTTAAAATATACTGTAAAGGATTCAGAAGCCTATTCTGCACAAGCTACTATCAGGGTGTGCGTTAATTATGTTACAAATAGATACCATAATATTACTTTCATACCTCCAAGTATACAAAAAATACCCGTTCTTAACGCTCGGACATTGATTTTCTCAAATTGATTCCGTGAGTGTATTGCGTTGTGAAAATCGTCTGCACTAAGTGAATGAACTAAAGAATATTGGAGCAACCCTATTCACAAAGGCAACGAGGATGCCTGCTGATCTCCAATCTAAGACTTCTTTATTATTAACGAAACATTTTGGTTCTGTATCTATTGTTACCTTATTGCTTTCGATATCTTTGGATTGAGACTGCTCAAACCATATTGCCAAGGGAATAAAGATAAATCAATAAACAAACTCTTTCGTAATTAAAGATGCGGCTATAGCACAGTTGGGGTGATGTACTCTGCCGAAAGGACTATCGGAGGTTCGAGATCCCAAAAAGAGCATACGCCTCTGACTTTTCTGTGGTGTGTTTTGAATAAAAAAAAAACTCGCTTGCTATAGTGATGTAGAAAAACATCGTGAGAAGGTTAATGCTGGTTGCATTAACCGAAAGTACACGTAGTTCCTGACATTATAAACATAATACAAGAATCCAGCACGGGGCAAGCACTACGTATGACTATTGGATCTTATTTTAATTCTTTTTCTTTCTTTCTTTCTTTATAAAACACTAATGAACTATTTAAAAAAAAATGCAGCGATAGCTTAATTACGGACTACCGAGAGACACTGGTCTCGGTACGAGACCAACCCCAAAATGGATCTTACACCTCTGACTTTGCTATGTTAAGTGTATTTTCTTTATGAATTATTGCTATAAGGTGAAGGAAAACATCGTGAGGAAACCTGAATATGTATCTGAAAATTGCTCAACAATAGTTTTTTCAAGTTTTGTTTCAAGGGTATGTGAAGTCTATCAACCCGCATTAGGCCAGCGTGGTAGACTAAGGCCTAACCCCTCTCATTAGTAGAGGAGGCCCGTGCCCAGCTGTGTGGGACAGTAATATTACAGGGCTAATATTATTATTATATTATTATAACATAACATAACATAAGCTCACCTCTGTATCCCCGAAGGGGTAGGCAGAGGCGCACTAGCCAACTAGTACACCCACATTTCGCCGAGCTTAGTTCCGTCCCAGATGTGATAGGGGGCGAGCCTATCGCCATATCGGGCACAAATTCCAGACTCCGGGCTCATATGAAAAAATCCAATATCACTTTGCCCGACCCGGGGATCGAACCCGAGACCACAGGACGGCAGTGGTACCGAAATACAACCACGCCCACTGAGGCAGTCATAGTATATTATTATATAATAAACTATTAAAGACCGCTTACCACAGCCAAAAAATATGTACATCACATGCATTCTACCAACGTTTTATATCTTACTTTAACGTAAGCAGCTTACGCGTTCTTATTTCGTACAGTGGATTTGCCAACAAGCTTTGCTCGGATGAAGGTGAAACAGGATTTTGAAGGATTATTGTAACATGCCCCACATAATTCTGTGTACTTGACGTCTCCTCAAAGGATTACACGGTACACCTGCTTTTTGATTTAGCCTCTTTAACGTGTGAATTTTTTACTTAGCACTTTTGGTATATGTATTTTTCAAAGAAGTTTTTTTTATAACAGAGACTGGCAAACGAGTAGGTGGGACTATGGGTCCATAAGTGACCTATAGACATCCTTATTTCTAACTGCCCTTATCCTACCTTAGTGTGGGGTCAGCACTACACACTTAAATTAGAAAATGCCTGGGAATCAAACCCAGGACCTCCTGGTCCGCAGCCCATATATACTGCCACTAGACCAGAAGGCAACCCAGAAACCTATGACATAAAAATTGGTTCGTTCCAAATTTAAATATAGGGAATATGGATTGTAATGGTGAAGGGGAATCCGGACACAAGAAATCATACTCACCGAACGAAACGCAACAGCCACTTGCTATTTTACATCGGTTTTCCATTCATGCTACAGACGTTACTGTATACAGCTTGGCTCTATCACTCAAACTTGCTTGCAACTCGTAGCTCATTTGCGTCCCAGATGTGATATAGGGCAAGCCTGATCAGAGAGTTTTAATATTACTAACTACTGTTGAAAATCTTGTTGGAAATCTTTGGGTGAGGCCTATGTTCATGTCGCACCTGCTTGTCTGTCCGCTGTGTCCTACCATCTGCACAAGCGAAGACCTAATGGAGGCTACAGACGCAGCTCTAGGAGTGGCGGGCTTCTGTTCAGGAAGGATCTGAGTCGATTCGTTGTTATTGGAGCTATTGACACGAAAGAAGAAGAAACCTATCATCATATCAGGCACAAATTTCAAACTCCGTCCTGATACTGGGTATAAAAACTCAATATAATTATGCCTGACGCGGGATCTACACTATTACGCTACCGAGGCAGTGAGCTTATAAAATTACTAAAACATTCGTAAAAGTTCTTCAAGAACGATCCATCTAGAAAGCTGGTGATTCGTTCCAAACAGATCGTAAATCTTGACGAATAATAAAAATTTTGTTACTCACGTTTAGGTGCTCCTTTACACCTGTCGGTATCGCTGTCCTTTTCTCACATATCATTTATTATTAGGTACTATTACAGTTTCACATATGTAGATAGAGTATTTAACATATTTATTTATTTTTAAATATTTATTTTACCACATCTGGGACGGAACTAAGCTCGGCGAAATATGGGTGTTCTAGTTCGCTAGTATGCCTCTGCCTACCCCTTCGGGGATACAGGCGTGAGCTTATGTTTTTTTTTATAAAGTATTTCTCTTGTTGAAAGCCACTGCACCGTGTAGCAGCGGGGTAGTAACCGGCTGTGAACCGAGAATCTGGGCGTTGTGTGGATTTCAGTAGTAGAGCCACGCTGTAGACAGTAACGTCTATAGCACGAATGGGCCAGCTCGACCGGTTTCGTACTACTGTCTCAGAGTAAACCGACGTAAAGTGGCAGCTCGCGGTCGCGTTTCGTTAGGTGAGTGAGATTTTTACAACTCCCCCCTCTCTTTCCCAAACCCTTATTCCCTCCCGTTAGGTTGGCAACGCACCCATGATTATTTTCGTGTCTTGCGTGTCTATGGGCGGTGGAGATCACTTACCATCAGGTGACCCATCTGTTCGTTTGCCAGTCTCTGCTATAAAAAAAAAGTTTCTGATCAGAGAGTTTTAATATTACTAACTACCGTACTGTTGAAAATCTTGTTGGAAATTTTTGGGGGAGGCCTATGTTCAGCAGTGGACGTCCTATGGCTGATGATGATGATGATGTTGATGTACTGTTGAAGGTCTTTGTTTCTGATACAGGTTATACCTACCTAGTGTGAGGTTGAGACTATGTGACTGGTGCATTTAAAATTCCATACTTATTTCTTAAGTTTACGCGAATTTTATACATTGAAAATTTTCAATTGGTGAGTCCAACCCGTGACCACGAAGACTGCAAAGCCTTCGAATCTTCGGGCATAAAATATAAGCAAATCGTGATAGAATCCGTAAAAATAGTTTTATTTTAAAATTCCAACCACAAACTTGTGCTTAAAAGCTAACTCAAAAAACTACCTAATCACAAGATAAAAACTTAACGCATCGACTTCAAATCCGATCGTGATCAAATTTATGTGACCATCCTTGAAATAAGCTCTATCGACCACAAAAAGAATTTTGAAAATCGGTCTACCTTTGACGAAGATATCGGGTAACATACATAAAAGAATAAAAAACATGCGAATTGAGGACCTTCTCCTTTTTTGAATTCAATCGAAAATACACCCTTACAAGCATCGCAGAAAGAAATCGGCTAAGATTTTACGACTAGCTTCAAACTCTTCAGTTAATTTTAATTAACATTTATGATATTTCCTTAGTCCTTGTACTCGAGTTATAATATCAATCATTAAGTATGGTTTCAGAAGTGGGTATGTAAACAAAATTACACTGCTCCCAGAGCTGATATTACAAACTGGAGTTTACTTAAAGTATACGTTTAACGTAACGTACAGTTTTGGCCAAAACATTACCTCCCCCGAACTTAGTCATATCATCACAAGTTTAAAAACTTCAAACCGACTTCAAACCTAAGTCGATCGTAACCAAATTTATATGGAACCACCCTTGATATAAGCTCTATCGAACACAAAAAGAATTTTGAAAATTGGTCCATATTTGCTGAAGATATAGCGTAACATACAACAAAAAATACAGACGAATTGAGGACCTTCTCCTTTTTGGAAGTCGGTCGATTATGCTTTCGTTATTTCTACCTATCCTATTATGAGGGCGGTGCAACACACTCGTTCAAACATGTTGCAGAAAGGATTTACCTTAGTTTTTACGACCGTCTGAATGACTGACGTCAACTCCTCTCTGGAAAATTCAGTCCCGGGCAGCCAAGCCGCTGCCTACCGTGTAGATGCTTTTTTAAGCCTCGTTTGAAGAAGGACATGTCATAGCGCTGCGGGAACACCGAGGAGGGGAGTTCATGCTTTGACCGGGCTGGGAATCAAACCCAGGAGAATAGCCCTAGCAAATGTCAGTTTTTGATATTTAGGGCCTTACTTATAAGAACAGTTGTGCTGAGCAAATGGTAAAGAATAGTCTGTCTCTTTTATTTTCAAACGATGTGACATAGGGATAATAATCTCAACAGTAAAAACTTAACTGACCGACTTCCAACTTACCGATCATGACCAAATTTATATGGGACCGACCTTAAAATAAGCTCTATCGAACACAAAAAGAATTTTGAAAATCGGTCCACATTTGGCGGAGATATCGAGTAACATACATAAAAAAAAGACAGACGAATTGAGGACCTCCTACTTTTTTAAATTCAATCGAAAATACACCCTTACAAGCATCGCAAAAAGAAATCGGCTAAGATTTTACGACTAGCTTCAAACTCTTCAGTTAATTTTAATTAACATTTATGATATTTGCTTACATTTTATGTCCTTCACTCGAGTTATAATATCAATCACTAAGTATGGTTTCAGAAGTGGGTATGTAAACAAAATTACACTACTCCCGGAGCTGATATTACAAACTGGAGTTTACTTAAAGTATACGTTTAACGTTACGTACAGTTTTGGCCAAAACATTACCTCCCCCGAACTTAGTCATTTCATCACAAGTTTAGAAACTTCAAACCGACTTCAAACCTAAGCCGATCGTGACCAAATTTATATGAGACCACCCTTGAAATACGCTCTATCGAACACAAAAAGAATTTTAAAAATCGGTCCACATTTGGCGGAGATAACGCGTAACATACATATAAAAAATACAGACTTTTGTGGAAGTCGGTCGAAAAAAGTGACAGACTATTCTAAGCCATTTGCTCAGAAAGAAGAAGAAAGCAAGAAAAGCAATTTATTAATCACCACCATGACAACGTAAAACAAATAAAAATATATATATTATAATTATAAAAGTATTGCGTCATGGCTGTGATAGGTGGGTGGCCACTCAGCATGATGCTGTGCAGTGGCGCTAACCACATACAGCGCTGATTTTCAGTGGTCACCCCAAGTGAAGAGCAGACGCCAGCCAACAAAAACAATTTCCTAATAGACTAAGTAAAGTAACTCAGCTAAACTGTTTTTAAGTAAGGTCCTATATGTTATATTCTCGGCGATGGCCCATGAGAAACTCTCTAATGTGCTTTGGAGATAATGTTACTTACATATTATACGTACTTATCTATGCATAAACTTCCTTATACATAAACATAAGCTCAAGCCTGTGTCCCGGAAGGGTAGGTAGAAGCGCACTAGCGAACTATATCACCCACATATCGCCGAGCTTAGTCCCAGATGTGATAGGGGGCGAGCCTATCGCCATATCGGGCACAAATTCCAGACTCCGGTCTCTGCCTCGGTGGCGTGGTGTATTTCGGTACGACTATGGTTCTGAGGTCTGTTTCGATCCCCGGGTCGGGCAAAGTGATATTGGATGTTTCCAAACTTCCTTATACAAAACAAAAATATTATTAAGACATATAAGTAGACCAAAAATACCTTGTATGGCCCATATTTTTTGCCAACACTGTATCCAGATAATCAAAGGTTAAGGGTCGTTTCATAAGCGAGCAATTATTATTTTATTAATTTCCTAAGGAGCCGTCAGGAGGCACACTTAAGGGGGAATCTTGTCTAATATGCGTTCGTTGGTAATATTATGGCATCACGAGAGCGTTATAAAGTTTGAGATGATGTTTTAATTACAAAATGTCCGATTACTTTGTGCCTGACGGTAGAAGGAATTGATAACACTGAAAAAGAATTAAACTATTTTGGGGATTTGGCGGGAAGTCTGACAGTCTGAAGGACGGGCGTCGCTTGTTAAAATTATTTCATATTATGGTCTGGAGTTGTGTTTTTTGTTTAATGTGATATGGTTTTATGTGCCAAAATGTAGCGAAGATGGACAGTATAATGTGGAATTTTTTTAATCGGTGATCTTTGATGAGTTTTGCTTGGTGCGTTGGCTGGCTTTGTCCGGTCGATTCGTTGAGTGAAGGTCATCTGAGGGGCACCGCGCTAGAAGGAATTGCCGACATAATTCCATGTGCTCGATATGGCTCGCCCCCTATCACATCAGGTTACGGATCTAAACTCGGCGAAATGTGGGTGTTCTAGCTCGTTAGTGCACCTCTGCCTTCCCCTTCGGGGATACAGGCGTGAGCTTATGTTTATGTTTGTATCTAACAATATATCATTTAACAATGACATAAAATAATACGATCTTATTTTATGTCATTGTTATGTTAACATAATAATTCTTGTTAAAACTATCGTTGAGCATATTTTAATAATGTAAAGAGGATAATGTATCAAAACAGATTTTCCGAGAAACAGATTTGGAAATCATAATACTGGTATTTTTGAATTGTAGTAGTCACGGGCGGCTCGGCCTCCGGTGGCCCATACATAAACTTATGTAACATATCTATGTGCCGCCTCCGATATATTGTTATGAGACATTGAAGTCGTAACTGGTCTGACAAATATATTTAGTAAAATCTAAAAACAATCTTTTAATTATATAATTTTGAAAATATGCAGGCAGGCTGGATGCAGGCCGCTTCCAACAGGTCTATCTGGAAATCTTTAGGGGAGGCCTATGTCCAGCAGTGGACGTCCTATAGCTGATGATGATGATGAAGATGATTTAGAAAATATGGAAATAAGGATAATATGAATGGAGTTTACATATATGAGTATCTGTAGCACAAGCCTAAAAGCGTATTTCCCTAAACGTTAAATCGCGTAATACGACTATAAGTGGATTTTTAATAGATAATTACGTTCAGTCGTCGACAGAGGTCGTAATTCAATGTTTGCGTTACAAATGACGCTGAGTGGGGGCGCAGTGTAGAAACGGCCTGTTTCATTAAGACAATGGGTTTAAATTGCGGTGGTTAGATAGACCGACGGAAGGAGGTAAGGTTGTATGTTATAAGCGATGGCGGATAAGCGAGGCGACTGTACTTAGAGTAAAACAAACAGAGCAAGGCAATATTCAACCAACAGTTTGTGCTCCAAATTAGGAATTATTAGGAATAATGTAGGTTTCTAACAAAATTTTCATAATCGGTCCAACAGGTCCAAAGAACAAACTTTTTAAGTTTAAAATTTTTGTCTGATTTTTTTATTGCAGTGACTGCAAATGAGCAACTTGATCACCTAATTTTCACCGCCTATAAGACACCTATGATACCAAAAGAATCTCCTGTGCGTTACCAACCATAAAGTAAAAGGAATAGGAATCGGGAAAGGAAGAGGGAATTGGTACACCGGAAATCTCACGAAACGAATGAAACCCAGTGCTCGGCACGGGTCTCTAATGAGAAGAGGTCTTAGGATACCACGCTGGCCTAATACGAGTTGGGACAATCACGTACCTTTCGAAATGTTTGTCGAGAATTTCTCGGATATGCAGGTTTCTTCACGATGTTTTCCTTCCCCGTTATAGCAAGAGCTATTTCACAATGAAAACACACTTAACATCGAAAATTTATTGGCGCTTACTCTTTTTGGGGTTGGCCTCGAACCTCTGATACACGTCTCAGCAATCCGTACCATTTCCAACTAATCTATTGCTGCTTTATCATCGTACTATGCTTCTGTAATTATAAATATAAATAAAATGTCTTTAATGAATCGCCATCGCCCGTACCTCACGGCAAAGTTCCGTAGACAGGCGGCAAAACAGAGGCATAGTTAATTCCTGGCCAAGGAAATAACATGCATTAGTCAACTGCACCAGAAGCCAACTGTAATGAACCCGTGCGTACATACTAATTACTCACAACATTACCCTTGAATGTCTTGGCAATGTTGATGGAGATGTGAGCCACGAACCACGCATGCTGGCTTTAAAACCACAGCTTCGTCTCTTTGATCTCGGCTCAAAGAAGTATATTAATTCTTAGTTTTGCTGCATCATTAGGCTGTGTGTTTTGCTGACTGTTGTGTTCCTCTCTCCTTTTTTTTTCCTCGGGGAATCTATTTACATATCTCTCTCCATGCCGGAGCATGGAGGTACGTCGGACTCACCGGCCCTAAAGCCGTCCTACCGACTAAACCTCGCGGTGTTTCTCGCTCTCCCTATTACGAAGGTCACGGGGTACGCAGTTGCATTCAACCGAAACCTCCGCAGGTTCCCTCTCTCCTAAGTAAGTCAAGTCAGTCAGCCCTGAGTCCTTCGAGACAAAGCATTTATGACTAGCCTAGCTGTATTTTTGGACTGCATAACACTTATCAGGTTTAGTGCAAACTAAGTAAGAGTAACAGTTACATACCCTATACACTTCGTATTCGTAGATGAACTTTGACTGCCTCGGTGGTGTAGTTGTATTTCGGTATGACTACCATCCTGAGGTCTCGGGTTCGATCCCCGGGTCGGGCAAAGTGGTATTGGATTTTTCCATATCAGCCCGGAGTCTGGAATTTGTGCCCGATATGGCGAGAGGCTCGCCCCCTATCACATCTGGGACGGAACTAAGCTTGGCGAAATGTGGGTGTACTAGTTCGCTAGTGCACCTCTGCCTACCCCTTCGGGGATACAGGCGTGGGCTTATGTTATGTTATATCGTAGATGAAACACGTAGCCACTATTGAGCCAGTATAATCATTATCAGCCATAGGACCTTCACTGCTGAACAATAGGCCTTTTCCAAAGGTTTCAAATCATACAGTTGGAAGCGGCCTGTAGAGCGTGACAGCGAGGCAGTATCGTAAATAGCTGATATTATCATATTATTTATGATCAATGATATGGGCTTAAAAACTTAATTATATGTCAAGAAACTATGTATATAAACATATTATATGGGTCTGGGTGTTGTGAGACCGAAAGTCTCTCGTAGTTTTTGACACCCACGATACAGGTTACACCTAGTGTGGGGTCAAGACTATGTATGTGACTGTTGGGTGTATTTATTTATTTATATTATAGACTTCTAAGAGTTGAGGTAATTAATAAGTAAAGTAAAATAATAAACATCACCGATTTACCCGCTGCAGCTTCTACAAAAAATATCTTCTTTAAAACTATATATATTTTAGTCTTTTGATAAACTCATTGACCCATGATATCTTACACGTCAATTATATTTTCAACATTTTATATAACTCAAGTAATAATTTTTATATAAGACTAAATATTTGTACTACATCTAAATCTTTAGTCTGTATGACGCTGAATTTATAGTCAAACATTGTTTCCAAATACTCCAAATTATTATTTATTATGGAGTTTTCAAATTCAACGCCAACTATCATGAGAATTCAGAGACCACAGCATCAATATAATATACCCTAGATGCACAGTTCCTTGCAAATATCCTCCTAAAAAGTGGTCTCAGAAATAAAACAAAGAAAAACATCACAAGTTCTAATTAAATCAACACAAATATAACCCTATGCACGTGTTATAACGTAGCTTTTTAAATGAAACGAGCAAACGAATTTCGAAATTAAGAATTCTATCGGCGTCCGACTGTAGACAAAAGAAGTGCTTACGCACTCCTTTGCTGTCCCATTTTCCGAACGTCAACTGTGCATCTAGGTAAATAATATATCGATGGACCACAGTCATTATTAATTCCTTAGTTTAAAAACCTTTCCACAATCAAAAAGTCATGTAATTTAAACTGAGAGGTAAACGGTAAAATGTTCACTTTTACTTTCTTAATTAAATCATTAAAATATTTTATCATTTTAAAAGTACCCTTACATATTTAAATATGTAATTAGTAATCTATTGTAATTGGCAGTTACCTTCTTTACCATTTACTTTATGTTGTGTCATCATCATCATCATCATCATCATCATCAGCCACAGGACGTCCACTGCTGAACATACGTCTCCCCCAAAGATGATGTGTAATATCAGAAAAACATTACTTTCATGTGAACATAACTCTACAAACGAAATTGTGCCATAAGCGAATATTATAAAATAAAAATCAAATTACAACCTACCGTCAGGGTAGAAATTAAAAAGAGTCGCTGCAAAGATTGTCAGTTAGGGTACATTAAAGCGAATAGGATAATTTCAACCGAAGAGACGGCTGGTAGCATGTAATAATCATAAAAAACCGCCTCTTCCAGTTTATTGGGCGTTCGTTAGAGAACGCCTTTTATTGTTTCCTTTACGAGATGTTACTTATATGAAAATGAGAATTCGGTTGTAAAAATGTATTTTTCCATCTAAACTGAACGTAAAATAAAACATATAGGCACAAAAGATGTCATCACAGGATATTGGCAAGTTAAATATATTTTTATTGGCAATCAACAGTTTCGAAAAGCTATTGAGGCTCTGAACGGTATGAAGGTAGGGTTAATTTTTGGACATATATTTTTTTACATATATCCAAACTAATTATTTCATTCATTCAGTGAGAGTGACTAGGCTAATCTTTGGGGGAGGCTTATGTTCAGCAGTGGACGTCCTATGGCTGATGATGATGATGATGATGACTAGGCTATAGACAAAATTGATTAGTGTGATTCTACCACCTATTTAAACGGTGTTTAAGATTAAAACTCCTTTCTTCCTTCAAATACTTTGTGAAAGAAACAAAATATTATTTTGATTAATTTAAATATTATACCATGGCTTTTTCTACCTTGTTGTTTGTCAAAATCATCGAAAACAAAAAGTTAATCTGTTATAAGTAATTCTTATTACAGTAGATTAATCGCCCAGGTCATAACATAAAGCAAAGTCACAGCAATCAGAGAATATAAATAATATATATCATACGTCAACATTGTGCATACATATAAAAACTCACTGATAACAGACCGTTAGGAGGAGGGGACAATAAATAGCGATGCAATTGGCCAGACCGAGAATGTTTTAAATAACATTTGCAACGTTCCGAAAAATACGTTAGAATATATAAAAATAAAATTGTTAATTATTGCAACTTTCCTAATAGTTGATTAGGAAAGATGCTTGAAAAAAAAATTGTTCTCATTTGACGCCGAATTAGTTTGTTATTTATCATGTTTCAATTAAAGAATCATCATTCAGAAGCTGCAAATTTAAATTTTCAACAACGCTCGCCGATGTCAATACTGCTGCAGAATATAATATATTTTTAATGTAAATGCTAAAGATACACACATGTGTATTTTTAATTTAAATGAAAAAGATACACATACATGTCTAACATAACAAAAACAATATACTATCTATATCACGCACCCAACAAGCAAAATACTAAAGCGTTGATAAAAAGTAACTCAACAACAATAAGCACTTAATGTCTCCGATATCATTCTCATTTTAACTGAGCTTCAGTGAATAACATACGAGTAAAATGTTGAAATTGGTATTGTTAATTTCTCTCATTTGGTTAGATGTGGCAAAAACTGAGGACTATCTGAAGGATATCGCAGGAACATGGCTGCTACCTATAACTTATCCAGGGGATATGGTGAAGACGCCAATATGCCCCTGGTACAACGTTACAATAAAAGAAGGCGACCAATCATGCACTTGTGGTGATCGAGGACCTATTCCAGTTCTACATTTTAATAACTTACAGGTACCTGAAAAAATACTCATTCCTGTTGTTATTATCAATCAAACTGAAGAATTGACGCCGCATTTTAACAGAAAGTGTTCCTGCACTGCAACTGATGGAAGTTACGCAAATTGCTGTGTTTTGAGGAAGATTGATTCAAATTCTTTCGTGCTATACGATTCCAGGACGATGATATATGCCCATGAAAAAACAACTTTAGCTATTAATATATTCTTGAAGAAGGTACTCACGCTGTCAAAGTTGTTTAAAATTTGGGACAATATCGTCGAGCTAGAACATAAGTCAGGCGTATTACTCTGTGAAAGAAGCTATTTTGATCGTGAAGGTTCATAGACATTTAACAATAAGTATTTTTTATATCAGTAAGATAAAATAATCAAAGTGTCTTTTACAATCATAATCATTATCATTATCATCAGCCATAGGACGTCCTGCGGCTGTCTTTTATATATTTTCTATAATCTTGAACACATTAAATATTAAAGCACTGATAAAAATATAAAAGGTCTGCTGACAATATAAGTACTTAATTTGGTTTGATTCCGTCGCATTCCAACTAAGCTTCAGTAAGTGACATAAAATTTTGAAATTAGTATTATAAATTTCTCACGCTCGCTTTGTTGTGGCGAGAGCCGGGGGCGATCTAAAGGATATCGGAGGATTTTGGCTGTTACCTATAACCTATCCAGGAGATAAGGTGAAGACGACATTGTGCCATTGGTACAATATTACAATAAGAGAAGATGATCGGACGTGCTCATGTGATGATCGAGGGACTATTCCAGTCCTTCAAATTGAAAACTTACATATACCTGACAAAGGACCTGTCCCTGTTATAGTCATTAATGAAGCTATTTTGATCGTGAAGGTTCATAGATATTTAACAATAAGTGTATTTTTGTTAATGCGAAATCAGTCAGAAGAAAAATAAAATTGTTATTTTGACTTTCATCATAAAGACATTAAATATTAAAGTACTGATAAAAGTATAAAAGGTCAGTCGACAACATAACTACTTAATTTGTTGATATCAGTCTCATTGCAACTGAGCTTCAGTACGTTACATAAAATGTTGAAATTATTATTAGTTTCTCTCGTTTGGTTAACTGTGGTCAAAGCTGAGAACGATCTGAAGGATTTCGAAGGAACATGGCTGCTACCTATGACCTATCCAGCAGAATCGATCATGCAGACAATGTGTCATTGGTATAATATTACAATAAAAGAAGATCAGCCGTGCTCATGTGATGATCGAGGAAATGTTCCAGTTCTACATTTTGTTAACTTAAATATACCTGTCAAAGCACTCATCCCTGTTATTATCATCAATGAAACTGAAGCATTTCCGGAATATAAAACGAAGTGTTCCTGCACTACAACTGATGGCACTACAAGCTATAAAAGTCACTGTGTTTTGAGGAAGATTAATTCAAATTCTTTCGTATTGTACGATTTCAGGACGAGTTTATATGGAAATATATCTGTTGCTATAAATCTTTTCTTAAAGGAAGTACCTACACTGTCGAAGTTGCATCAAATATGGGACAACATAGTCGAGTTACAACATAAGCCTGGTGCATTATTATGTGAAATAAGCTATTTTGAACGTGAAGGCTCCTAGGCGTTTGACAACGAGTTAATTGTGGTGAAATCAGTTAGAAGAAATAATTAAGCGTTTCCTGTACGTTTTATTGCAATCTTACAAATCCGTGTATTTTTTTTATTTTAGGTTATTTTTTTTACTTGTTCTGCTTCTTTTACTAAGTCTTTTAAATTTGTCGTGCTCATTTGAAGGTCTAAGAAGTATTCAACTTCTACAATTTTGTTCGTGAATGTTCCATAATATTCAGCAATATGTTTATGGTAATAAAATAAAGTAAGAAGATTACACTCCTAAAAATTATTTTGTGCGTTTTAATTCCACTTCAGTGTTTTCCTACGTTTAATTAAATATTTTTATGGAGGAGGCCTAGGTCCAGCGGTCTGAGCAGGAAAATTTCTGACAACCGTAAATGTATTCGAACTCGATACGCGTCTATGAAAGTATGAAATATTAACCAAACGTCATCAGTGCGCAGCGAACTCGAATACATTTACATTTACATTAGTTTTTCGTGCTCGGGCTACAGCAGTGGCTGTGGCTGATGATAATGATGATCTAGCTGTGTGTCTTTGACCCAGTTCGATTAACTCGTGTTTATTTTTCGGAACTCGATTAAAATTATACAATTTCACACAGTAATATTAGGAGGAAACGAGATCAAAAAACTTTTCGTTTAGAACCGATATCAACGTCTACTATCCTTGAAATACTTTGGAATGTGAGCCAACATTCGGACGAGGTCATAGTTTTTGACCAATCCGGAGAATTGCATCTTATTCTATTACGTACTAAGATATAAACTAGTTGAATTAGCTGATGAATTAAGGTGTTTGTAAATTTCAAATGTCAAAAATCGAGCAACGTTCCTATATTGTAAACTTCTCCAGAGGGTTTATCGCAAAATTAAAGAATTAAAGAATACCAACGTCAGGCAGGCGGCTGGTCGTAAAAACTTGGCCAAATCCTTTCTGCAACACGCTTGAAAAAGTGTGTTGCGCCGACCCCACATTAAGGTGGGATAAGGGCAGAAAGAAGAATACCAATAATAATACGATTAACGTAAAGACAGAGAATGGAACACACTTTTTCAAGCATGTTGCAGAAAGCATTTGCCTTAGTTTTTACGGCCGGCTGCCTGACTGACGTCAACCTCCTCTGAGAGATCCAGTTCCGGGCAAATTAAATAAGAAAATTCGCTTTGCCCAACCTGGGAATGGAACTCAGGAGCACCCGGTCCACAGCCCGTATATGCTATCACTAGACAAATCTAATAGCGAGTTAAAATTAACTTACTTTTCAGTTAATGCGAACATGACAGACGAGACTGACGCGACCCTGATACTACCCATCGCTTTCACAATGTGTGGATGGAAACGTTATGGACCGCAAATTAAGTTCGTTGATTATTAAATCGTTTTATATAAAATAAAGATTTCTATCGTACTTTCAGATCACCTATAGAAGCCAACATAGCCTTTCTTTCTCATCACAACATTGCTTTATTAGTCTAGAAGTTACATCCAATAATTACACTTTTATACTTTTCCGTTATCAAACTACAATGATCGTTTTTGTAATTTTTAAAGCAGTTATTGTAACTTTTCACAAAAAGAAACATTTATTAACGCTAGAAACTAAATTGCGTTGACTAAAGTATTAATTCCTGCGACCTTTATCAGGTCGTCGGTCCACCTTGTAGGTGGACGTCCTACGCTGCGCTTGCCGGTACGTGGTCTCCACTCCAGAACTTTTCTGCCCCATCGGCTATCAGTTCTACGAGCTATGTGCCCTGCCCACTGCCACTTCAACTTGCTAATCCTCTGGGCTATGTCGGTGACTTTCGATGCAGGCCGCTTCCAACAGGTCGATCTGGAACTCTTTGGGGGAGGTCTACGTTCAGCAGTGGACGTCCTATGGCTGATGATGATAATGATGATGAAAGTATAAATTAAAGTGAATTCACAATAAGTACACCGTTTGCTTAAAGGGAAACTGAAAAACCCCTATGACCTGTACTCGCAGCTTTTGATCAAGAATTGTTCAATCAATATTTCTAATTGATGGTAGCTAACGCTTATCAACGAGATCACTTCACACACACTTGTAAGTGAAATTACAACTTTGACTTACTTCAACACTTTACTAGCAATTATTCATTTATGCATTTTAACCTTCGGGGATACAGGCGTGAGCTTATGAGCTTATGTTAACCTTTAACTTCTTTGAAATTCTGCCTTCGTTAAATGTCTGGAGATACGTTCCTCTTGTAAGTAACACAATTATCCTTTCACATCCAACTCTATGGTAATGCATAGGCGTAAGTTCTAAGTACTGAATGAAGCCAATTTGATAGGCAAAAAAGGCAGATCGTGGATGTAACTAGTTCTTATTGAAAAATGTATTGCTGAATCATACCTGTAGATATTTACAATATAATATAACTAAGAACCTGTTGATTTTTTATTATTGCAGAGACTGGCAAACGATCATACGAGTCACTTGATGGAAAGTGGTCTCCATCGCACATAAACACCTACTATACCAAAATATTTATGGGTGTGCGGCCTTGTGGAGGGTAATAAGCATTAGGAGGGGAAAAAGCATTTCGGTCACTAGAAATCTCACTACTGAAGAAATTGAAACAGCGAACTGCCACTTGAGGTCAGTTTTCTATGAGACACTCGTACTGTAGACGTAACGGACTTCAGCGTGACTGTATCAAATTAACCAAGCTTGTTCATATCCAGTGTAGAATTGGTATTCATCATCATCATCGCCATCAGTCATAGGATGTCCACTGCTGAACATAGGCCTTCCCCAAAGATTTTCAGATCGACCTGTTGGAAGCGGCCTGCATCCAGCGACTTCCTGCGCCCTTTATCAGGTCGTAGAACTGATAGCCGATGGGGCAGAAAAGTTCTCGAGTGGAGACCACGTACCGGCAAGCGCAGCGTAGGACGTCCACCTACAAGGTGAATTTGTATTACTGCATACAAAATTGAATGATATACTCGTCTAGAGCGTGTAGCTTTGAAGTTATAGATCGATTTTGAAACTCTGTTCGAGTGTAATTAACCACGTTTTGTGCAAATCCAATTTGGAGAACGTGATATGGTTTCGAAGAGTTCTTGGTTGATTACAAATGCTATAATCATGCACAACCCACGAGACCATAGAGAGGGACGCCGGATAACATGCATGCTCAACTGATGCCAAATCTTCCGAATTATTAAAGGACATATACAACTAGATCAAGGAAGCTACAAACATCAGTGGCCCGGGCGGGAATAATTTTGTCAAACGAATTCGTAACGAGATCGCTAATTAGCTATTTCTAAATCACTGCTAATGTGACTTTAAAAAATTAATACTATTGTGTACTTGACTATTTTTTTTATTAATTATATATGAAATTTACGTCATCTAAAATATAGAACATAAATAAATATTGAAATGTTCTAAAAATAAAAAAGTTATAAGCCTTTGAAGTTTGGTGTAACCTTCGAACTGTGGGAAAGAGAAGTACCAGTATAATCACATCACGTCATAACTGTATGTGCGTTGGAAAGGGATAGCAAGATATATCCAATAGGCAATATACCCTCACTCCAGAATATAAAATATGAATAACTGCCTCATTTCTCAAACAATTTCGATGCAATTTTTACAAAAGAGTTTCCTTTTTGTTTTATTTGCTATTACATATAAATATGCGTATAAAATCAAACATAGTCAAGTACCCAATAATTAAAACCGCATTTGTTATAACACCCATGACTATATGTAAGTGACGAAGCGAATGCCAAATCCATTATCGGCCGGTGTCAATAAACAATCTCAGTTCGAATGTGCAGATAGATTACAAAAATTAGCCAATAGGAACACAGTTTGAACATGACTCCGTCAAATGACGTGATTTGATTGGTTCATAATCGCGATCTATCTGCACTCTAAACTGAGATCGTTTATTGAAACCGGCCGTGTATATAGTCAAATATGTGGACAGATGCTTCGGATGATATAAAGTAGCAGCTAGGTATAGCGTGAGCGTAGCAGTTATTCCACATTTCTCCTTGTTTTTACCACGGCAAGAAAACATTATAAACAACGTTATGAATTTATATTGCTTCATTAAATTCATTTTTGTGCGTTCGTAAGTTGCTGTATATTTTTTTTTTTTTTTTTTTTGGATTATGAAGTTCTAATGGCGGGTACACACCGGCCGAACGAAGGCGAAAGAATCTATACCTGTTGCGTTCACACAAACAAACTTTCGCTGTTGTGGGAATGAAACAGGCATGATTCGTTCGCCTTCGTTCATCTCGGTGTGTACGCGCCATAAGACTACATATTAAAAATTCTGCTTAGAAACACATAACATAAAAATGCTAAATATTTACATACGGTGTAATCTATCAATTTCCAGGTGCCCAAATACCTCCTATGTTTCGGCTCTGGAAATCTCATCACAGTATGAAACGGAACAGCAAGCTGCCACTTCACATCGATTTTTAATAAAATAATGGTAATAATTTTAATTGGCTCATTAATTATCTATGCAAAATAGGCTCCAACATGGCCCTACCGCTTAATAATTCCTTTAATTTCATTACCTCTTCTTTGATCTATCTTAAAATCGGCGAAAAATATACTGTTAACATGTTGCAGTAAGGATTCGCCTCAGCTTTTACCACGGCTGCCTGATCCCTTACGAAGATTTAGTCCTGAGCACATCGTGTTAGAAACCTGGCCGACTTGACCAGGAACAAATATTTGTGGGTAAAAGTGTGACGCCGACCCTATATTGTGGGATAATGGCAGGTTAATGTATGGAACCAGAATGGTACTGGAACTATCTCCGAAAAAGATTAGGAGGGATACCAAACACCAGGGACCTTACTTATAAAAACTTTTCGCTAAGTCTGTCCCTTTTTTCCTTGCGTTTCATTGTTTAAAAATGAAAGGGACAGCCTATGGTTTAAGATTAGCAGCGCTTGAATATTTTTATAAGTAAGGGGCAAAATGTACAAAATATGTTCTGCAATAAGACATGATAGCATACAATGCTTCCAACAACCGCGATGACGACGTCATGGAGGAAGAATACAATGAAGGCGGAATTCTCCATCATATGCTAAGGCTATCAAAATTTATTTTTCAACTTGCTCTTATTTCATGTTCAAAAAGAGTTCGGCTTAGTTTTTACGACCAACTACCTGCCTGACGTCAATCCTTTCTAAAGGATCTCGTCCCAAGCGAATCGCGTCAGTAAACCCGCTTTGCTCGACCTGGGATTCGAACCCAGGACCTCCCAGTCGACAGCTTATTTACACTACATCTAGACCAATGAGGCGAGGTAAATGTCCAACATTTTCACGTATAAATTTCGCATCCTGTTTCCTATTCGTAGCATTCTAGCCTACATACTCGAATGAAACCAGCTGTGTCGTCTACTATTAATTAAATCAATTCGGTTTGGGGTTTTCCAATTTGAGTATGTCCGCTATATTACTCGTAAAACATTCTTCACATTCTATCGCTTTTTAATGATTCCATATTTATTTGATTTATGCAGTCTAGCCAGTTGTCTAGTGCAACAGTTTTCAAAAATTTTATTATTAATCTTATGCAATTTAGTTATTTTTAAAATTCCACTTTCTTATCATCACTTCATGAAATATCATTTTGCCCGACCTGAGGATCGAACCCGAGACCTCAGGAAAATAGTCGTACTGAAATACAACTATGAGGCAGTCTTAGTCTAGTTAGAATTATTATTATTTTACTTTTTGTTTTAATTTTTGATATGTTTGTTAGTGTTAAATCTAAAAATCGTTTATCTAATTATCATGTGAGTATTAATTGTTAAAATTTACTTAACAATTTTGTCTTAACATCAACGAAGTAGTGCGAGTAAGATAACTCTATAAAATTATATTTATAAGGAAGAAAGGAAATAAAACGTTAGAGGTAGGAAAATATCTTAATTTAATAAAAATAAATAAATTCAACAATTTGGTGGCAAGATAGCTTCTTTTGGAGTCACTAAACACTCCAATTAATTTAAAGGAACTCTATCAAATAAGTCTTAACAAGATATCAGACATTAAAATGTTGGCATCACTATCGAAATCCATGTCAATTCTTATTATTATTACTTCTGTTGCCGATAAAAAAAATCTATTTCCTAATCGGATTTAACATATTTTCTTGATGTGCAACATAATATCAATTTAGAACCAATAAAAAGGATCTTGGAAATTTATTGTTTCTTTCAAATATTTTTATATATTTTGTGAGTTTTACAGAGATTATTTCTATTAGATTTGATAAGATTATCTAAGTATATGTTTATATTTTGGTGCATATCCATAATAACTTCATTATAAATATATTTAGAACTATATTTTCTGGGTTTCCACAAATTAATTCAATGTTGCTTCTTTACGGGCCTCTCAGTCGTCCAACACTAAGAACAACATACCTCCATTTGATTGTTCCCAACATTCGTCTTTCATTACATTTCTGTTATTTCAAAAAACATTGGTAATGTCCCTTTAGTAATGCCAGCATAATAATAATCAGATGTGCAATTAACTTAAACATCTAAGAACTACACTACATTTTCTTCATCACATTCAATATCTGGACAACACTCAGGATAAGGTTTGGTGAGATCAATTTCTGTTACGTGGCAGTTGTCGCCTGCACCAACTACACCGCATCTGAAATATAATAATATTCTTTCATTAATATTATTGCTTGAATTAATAATAAATGTAATCACTCTGGGGTCCTTACCGCTAATAAAAAAAAAAAAAAATATAAATTAGGTCCCGAGCCTCGCCATCGGAAGGGAATATTTATTTTAATTATATTTTATTTTTATAAAATATCGACCTATCCAAAGAATAAAGTACCTTCTGCAAAATATCAACTTTACAGGAGAGCAAAATGAAATTTAACTCATACAAAATTTGTTGTATTTTTTTTCTTAATTGTTCTATAGAATTGATTTTTTTACCAAACATTTAACACATTATAAGGCATTATTTTTCATAAAAGTAATTATTTTAAAAGTCGTATTTTGGAATTTAGGAGTGCCTATGTACATATGTGACGTTTTACTATGGATATATCTAGGTCATATAGAGATATGTAGCTTTATTCTGGGCATAAGTGTTATCATTAAGTGCAAATATAACTTTGTTTTGTGTAAGTACTCGATAATTTCTAGTCTTATGTGTTAAAAAGAAAGATAAGTGAAGAAAAAAATATATTGATAATAATGTTTAGGGTAGATTATACAGAATAAAACAGGATTTTTCAATTGCACTTTTATTGATCATTTATATTAGTGTTTAAATTCAATATAAGCTTATATTAAGTTTACTTTGTTACCCGCTTTACGTCAAAATAATCATTAATGATCAAATGTAACAAATAGCAAATTCAAAAAAGAAAGGTATTAACAAACAAATCAAACAATATAAAATACAAATAAGGTTTTCTAAAAACAACAAAAATGCTGCCTAGATTCATCTAGCAGCTATTTGAAAATAACAAAAACGTAAAATACGTATATTATACTTGATATTATAATTTACGAATTTTGTAGAGGTAATATTCAAAAGTAAAAAACAAAATATGCACATTCTCCTTTAAATAATTAAAAATAATAAAATTGGTTTCCAGATAACATAATAATAGTATAATAAAAATAAATAAATATAGCAAATATTATGGATAAAATAATACAGGTACAAATATAACAATAATATCAGCAATAACATAAACATTAAAGTTAAGTAATAAAGCTTATCAGTCTTCTTCACTACCGCTACTAATATAATTATTGTTGTCACTTAAAGTATAAGGAAGAGATCTGAAAAAATCGGCATGCTGGGAAGGTATAATTCCCAAATTGACTAAACTAATGAGATCCTTATGTTTATCTTTTGATAAATTGATAGGGGTTTTATAAGCCAGTTCTAAATTTGGTAAAGAAGACATGACGTTACGGCGGGTGTTTGAGCGCAATAATACTGTTTTATAGTTAACCTCGTCATGATTGCATTTATACAATAACTTGTTTGGATCTGATCTATCTACAAATACTTCTCTGACACTACTCCAAGGCACCTTAACCCCGTCTATGTTTTTGTACCAAATTTTGTCATTGATGTGCTTTTTCAGGTCGAAAAACATATTTTGTGTCATGTTTCGGACTTCATAAGGGTCACCGGAGCATTTTGCCCAGCGAACAAGCAAACGCCATTCTTCCGGTGTATAAATGGTTTTTTTTTCAGCCTCACGTTCAATGAGTGCGTGCACGCTGTCCCCCTCATTTTACGTGTGTCCCTTTTCGAGAAACCTATGCTTGATGGATACGTCGAATTTTTTGGCACAGTAGGAATAAAGAAAAAACACTAAACGATTTTTGTTTTGGCCGGCGCAGTTATCCGACCAAAAGCGAAATTCCTTGACACCTTTTTGAATATTTTGCTCTATAAAGTCCAATAAACAACTACCAACCTCATTTGCACCTCTCTTTGCCACTGTTTCATCCCACATGTAACAAAAAGCTCTTTTTGTCCCCATGTCAAAAATTGTAAAGTTTAAGCAGGACAACTTGCGTTTATAATATAACAGACTAACTTGACCGTGAGGACATGACAACACTTTTTGAAAATCAAAAACAGCGGTAAGAATTAGACCTTTCGACTCGACGGCCTCACGTTTGTCAATACTTTTTAATTTTCGAGTTTGATCTTTATTAGATAAGTGTGTCTGATAATTTTGTTTTTCTAAACTAGTGTGATCTGTCTTATTACGAAAAACATGGCAAATATCACACTGATCTTTTTTAGGAATAAAAACCCCCAAATTAAAATTTTTGTTGACAATGTCCCGATACTGTCGTTCAGTTGTTGCCTTACTGGTATATTTCGACTCATCAAACCAATCCTTGTATAGCCGAAACATTCTTGAAATACTAAGACTTCCATCTAGGTAAAGTTTTGTTGATGTTTCGCGTATGTAGTGAGACTCAACAGGAACAAAAGATCGAACGTGATCGCATACACTTTTAATCATGTCAGGGTTTATTACATGATAGTGATTTGCGTGGTGGCCTCTTTTATCTTCCTGTATAAAAGTACTACCATCGTACTTGTCCCAAGCTGATTTAATGATTTTGCCACTGACAGAAAGTGTATTTAAAAACATTGTCTTACAGACATTAGCCGTATTACTATGGCCTTTCTCTGAGTTAGTTCTTAGGGGTAATGAGTACTTATACGTAAATTTACGATTGTTAGGTACTTCACTATTCAAACATCTCTTCTTTTGCTGCTTTTTGGAGTACTTTACTACAAAGTCCCACTGTTTTTCTCGGCTTCCCAAACACCAGAACTTTTGGAAACAATCGTATCTTTGATCGTGTGATATTTTTTTAAAGCATCTGTCTCGGCAGTGACATGGAGGACCTAAAGTTTTATCGTCTACTACTTTTCCTTTTTTGGTAACGTACTTTTGACCAATATTTTTTAAATATTATCTCTTTACATCAGACCATTCAGATGCACGACGTAACCGTTTTTTGAGTCTTTTTTTACGTGGAGCAGAGTGCTCATCATCACCTGAATAATTGTTAGATTCACTGTAAGTATTCATTGTAGTTGATGGTGATGCTGTCCAGTGATCGTCACTATGGATAGAACAAAAGGTTTCATGACAATCTTTGTGTATATTTAAGGGTGAAGGCATAGGAGTCGAAACATTTGGAATTAAAATTTCTGGCAAATCTCCAAAACTTATAGCGGGGGAATTTTCAAAGCTGGATGGTGCATAGATTGAAAAGGGTGTTAGTTCAGCGTTATTTGTAAGCGTTAGTTGATCTAATTGGCTATTTTGCACAAGATTTTCAGCAACATTATGAAGTGGTGTTAGTCTAGATTTATCAGTAGCAAGAACTGGTGTTTCATTATGTGCAAGCTGAAGTGACGATGATTGTCTGTCTGCAACCGCGCCATCTGGTGTACCAAATACATCTTCCCATACATCAGGAATGTCTCGGTGAATATTTTCAGCACCTTGTGGTAGTGGTGATGTCGAAAATGCTTCACGATCATATATAACATTTTCTGAAAACAATATTCATTGTAATTATTATATAGCAGTAATAAACAAACTTAAAAGGTATGTATGTTAATAAGTAATATAAAAAAGTTTGTTATTTTTAGTACTTCATGCTATTATTCAGTTGGAAAAAGGGTGTATCTCAATAATAAACGAAGAATAAAATCACATTTACATATGGACCTCATAATTTTTAAACAACTTCCTCAGAATAGAGTTACATCTGTACATAGAACCTTATATTTTTAAAAATCTGCCGAATAGTAAAGAAGTATATTTATATATATGTCGGTACTTAATTCGATTGTAAAGAATTAAAATTTGTGTTTACACATTGAATTAATTTATGTACTTTTTTTTATTTTCTTTATCAATAAAATCGTATGTTCCGTAGAACAAGGTTCTATGTGCGTAAGGAACCGTTGACTTAGCTTATTTGGCTTTAAAAGATTAACCAATTAAAAACCATCACAAAAAATTACGTCAGAGCAATATTTAAGCTATAATTACTAAATTTAATAAAGAAAGTTTCATGTAGTTACCTGAATTATTTTTATTTTCTGTATTAATCTCCGTTGAGTCTGCAGTTGCACTAACCCTTTCATTACATTTTGCATTTATTAAAAGATTTAACATATGCTTCGAACGCGTGCTTTTCATTTTGAGGTAGTAAGTTTTGTTTTAATAATAATTACTCTCGGAAATCAGACTTAAATTTTGCGGATGCGCACAATCATCTTCTCGTAGAACATGGATACGACTGCCGATGTAACCCCCCGCGCGCGGTGCAGTCGCGCCGATCGCTCCGTAGGTAAAACACACTGATGCTGATGAGTACTTATTCGTTGAAGTAATAAAATACATGTACCATTATTCGACTGATATCTTCGGAAGTACATAACTTTAAAAAAATATATTTTACTAGTTAAATATATAGGTCAATTTAAGCTCAGAAAAATAAAAAAAGCAATTTCGATTTATTATCATATGTAACTTTATTCTTTTCATATGTCGATATATGTTTAAAAATGTAAGAACCACCTTGTATAATAAAGAGTACTAAACAATCTAATCAAATTATAATATTTATTCAACTGGAAAATGAATTGCCGCGGTCCTGTAAATTATTTTGTATGTGTACATCAAAAACGTAAAAGGTTTCCTGGAATCACTTCCTTGCAAAATTAGATCATTTTCGTGGTTAGGGGTATAATTTTTCATAATCCTGAAAATTTTTCAATTCGCCTGTATTTTCGACCGACTTCCAAAAAGGAGAAGGTCTTCAATTCGTCTGTATTTTTTAATGTATGTTACACGATATCTCCGCCAAATATGGATCGATTTTCAAAATTATTTTTGTATTCGATAGAGCTTATATCAAGAGTGGTCCCATATAAATTAGGTCACGATTGGATTTGAAGTCGGTGTGTTACGTTTTCAAACTTGTTATTATAGTATTTCGATAATAAAGGTATCTTATATTCTACCATAGAGGTCAAATTTCATCTTATCAAATTTTATCAAAATCTGCTCAGTGATTCATTTTTCATTCATTATATTAGCATGAAATTATGGGTTTTATTACTACCACGTTATTTCACGTCCATGGATTTTAGTATTTTGGTTGCTATGCGTAGCCGCCACCGTTTGGTATTTTGAATTCCTTTTTTTATAGCAGAGGCTGGCAAACGAACGTGAGTCAGCTGATGGTGAGTGATCTCCACCGCCAATAGACATTCTAGACACAAAAGAATCATGGGTGCGTTGCCGACCTAAAAGAAGGGTAATAGAGATTGGGAAAGTGAGGGGGAATTAGGCCAAATGAAAGGCAGCAGCGAACTGCCACTTTATGTCGGTTTTCTATGAGACAGTTGTATCAAACCGGTTGAGCCGTCCCGTTCGTGCTACAGACGAAAGTGTCTACAGCGTAGCTATACCACTCCCAAAACATCCTTCCAAAACCACTTTTTGCACATTTCGTCATAAAGTAATAATGTTTAGTAAGATATCGTCACACTTACGAGGCATAGTACATCATAGACTCTCCGCAATTTATCCTGTAGCAGTGTCCGATGGGCTTTACTTCTGTCCCAAATGGTACGACGTCGTTGATCTCCTCGACGTAACAGCCTTCTTTGTGTGCTGTAACAATGGAAACTATAGTTATTTTGATGCCTCGAAGAATATTTTTAATGAATTATATTTTTCCCACATATACTTTTAACAGAAAGTCGCCTCCTTGGTCTAGTGGCAGCATGTATGGGCTGTGGACCGGGACGTCCTGGGTTCGATTCCCAGGTCGGGCAAAGTAAGTTTTCTAATTTAATTTGCCGGGGACTGGATCCCTCATAGGGGGTTGACGTCAGGCAGGCGGCCGGTCGTAAAAACTAAGCCAAATCTTCTTTGCAATATGCTTGAAAAAGTGTGTTGCGCCGACCCCACATTAAGGTGGGATAAGGGCAGGTAGAAAGAAAGAAAGATACTTTTAACAGAAAGTAAGTAGCATAGTTATGCTACATGGTTATTCAGTACTTGTAATAGATGGATCACTGGTGTTTTGATTATATTGAACTTTGAAATAAAACTATTTTTACGGATTCTATCACGAATTGGTTTTAATTTTTATTCCCGACGTTTCGAAGGCTTTGCAGTCTTCGTGGTCACGGGTTGGACTGTCCAATGTCGGGAATAAAAATTAAAACTAAATCGTGATAGAACCCGTAAAAATAGTTTTATTTCAATGAATAGCATTCGCGTAAACTTAAGAAATCAGTATATTGAACTTGAATAACTTATTTCACCTCGATTCAAATGAGCAGACGTATTTTTAGTAAACAAATCATTAAAAGCATCGACGTAAATAAAAACATAGTCAATTTCAATAAATACATAATACCTACACAAAATAGCCAATATGAACCTAACACATATAACAAGTGTCTCTCGCCTAGTGAATAAAAACTGAAGATGCTAAATGATCAATAACTATTAGTGATGTATACAAATCCTGATAAAGTCAATGACATCACGATGATTATTTATTGAAGTCATAACCATTATCTAATACATAATCATTATTCAACCATGATTCAAATAGCGACGTCAATACCAACGTCATTGCCTTCTGGTATTTTGGTTTAAAATTATAACTATCGTGTCTTGACTCCTGACGTAACCGCAATGCGTAATTCACGAAACATCTGAGCTTCGAGGAACTGTCCTTTTCACGTCTATTATTTAAAGTACGGAGACAATTCTAAGAAGTTCTCTTAGTTTATAATAATATTCAATCTGTTCATCGATATAATTTCCCTTGATAATTATTATAGTTATAGTAAAAAGTTTAAACTAAAGATTTGGCATTTGCGTTTGATGATTTTATTCAATGATGTCATTTCCGAAAAACCACCACGCCACCGAGGCAATCATGCTAAATAAAGGAAAGCAATTCTGATTTTTCTTCCAAAATTCTTTAAATAATTTATTCTATCTGCAGTGTACGTTAGCTATAAGACTAACTAGCTTTTGTCAGAGACACAATTACCTTTGGAACTAAAATATCGTTAACCTTTTCTGCAAAAACTATCAAAATTATATTTATACTAGTTGGATTAAAAATAGCTTCAACCAGATTCAACTATCGGTTTTAACTAAGCTTTAATCAAATAATGTCAACCACTCGCAAATTGAATTTCGAGGTAAAAACATAGGCTGGAATGAATTGTACATTCAGTCGTTTCACAGACTATTGAAATGTTTTAGCTTTATTGATAAACAATGCAGATTTATTTATTTTGAAAAAAAATTTAAACTGCGCATACACAAGTTATTATTGATTTTTGTACCTTGGCCTCATAGAGTAAACTAAATAGATGCTCAGCCTCTGCTATACTACGGTTCAAGGACTGTGC
Source organism: Clanis bilineata (assembly GCA_036417725.1). NCBI lineage: Eukaryota > Metazoa > Arthropoda > Insecta > Lepidoptera > Sphingidae > Clanis > Clanis bilineata. The sequence goes on along the minus strand of CM071154.1, from coordinate 13,113,653 downwards.
GAGGCGTGACATGAGGTCCTTTAACATTGACCCTAACACCTGGGAAAAATCATCAGATGATCGTGAGAGATGGAGGAAATCACTATGTGACGGGACCGTCGTACACGACGGTGCCTGGTTCGAACTTTTTGAAACTTTTTTGAGAAACTAAGAATTGCGGACAATATGCCGTACGATAAATAAGTACATTATTAAATAAGTTTAAGAATATCAAATCCTGAACAATTCATGACGAATCCTCCAATAAACAATTAATGGGATGTATAATACATAATACCCGTAAAGTTACTTTTAAAACTAACTTTATGCTATATTATATCAATATTTATAAATATAAGTACTAATAGTGAAAAACGATCTACGTTTATTTCACACACGTCTGTTCCATGTGAGGATTCTTCTGTCAATAGATTTTTAAATACAATTAAATAGTGACGGGCGGCTCAGCCACCGGAGGCCGTGTTTCATGAAGTTGGTATCAATAATAATTCCACACACAAGGAGATCGATTTAAAGCCCAATGGTAAAGTAAAAAATAAAAATGGAACTTATTTTTTTTAATCAATTATTAAGCAGGGAGATTTTAAAATCATAATGCGGCCTACCCTATACGTAATCATCGTAGTTAGCATGAAAATGGCTATGTGTATACTAAAAATAATTATTTACCCCGTAGGTGGTTTGCAAATGTACTACAGTTGACCCAATGAGCCAGAAATCAATGTGTCGTTACAAATTCAAAAACTATGAGCCTTATATATACCCATCATGAGGCTTATAGACACATCTCAATTCAATATATCTCCCGAAATAAGCTTATAATCACACACGATGTGAGAGAAAATTAATACACACACAGAAATATCTGAAAACTCGCGGCAGGATGTTAAAAGTGTTGTTACAAACAAATATGAACAACAAAATAATATAAACAGACTAAATTTATTCAATTTTCTCGATGAGTTCTTTTAATTTATGTTGACATTTTGTTCTCTTATCTGATCATCTCTACGCCGAGAATTTTGTCTTTGAAATTATTCATAGAATCAAATAAATTTGTGTCGAAATTCAAAATCAAAATTGTGTCACTTCTGGGAGTAACTGTTAGTAGTTCTTTTTTTTATCAAAGTAGCTTTATATAATAGAGGTACTAGATTAAAAATAGCGGTAAATATTGAAACATTTGCACCAAATAATTTAAGTATAAATAAATTAATAACACTTAACATTCTCACACATAGTCCTCACCCACAATGGCCTAATAGACGGATCCTGGCTTGGGGCTGTGCTAACACCGGACAGAAAGAAAAAAGTGCCAATCCCCAGTACGATTCGATTCTTTAGTCGTATGTATAGTGGATTCTTTAATTTTAGTATATAGTAAATCAAACTTCAGAGTAACTCACAAAACGTAATGTATTAATGGCGATTAAAAATTTATTACAACTAATCGAGGAAAGGGGAAAGGGAACAGTTTTTAAAATAGCCTGATAGGCTATCACAGCGCCGTCTTCAATCCATCACGTCATGTAGGCCCATGCCGATTGGTTCATTTAAAAATTCTGAGTCGTTATACGTGCGGTTCACGTAATCCGAACATATAGAAATAGAGAGAGATGCCTATGTCCAGCAGTGGACGAATGTAGGCTGATAATGATGACGATGATGAGGTATAGAAAATATCCCTACAGCAGTTGACCGGAAAGTAGGACTAAGTCTTGTTAGATATATTTGATATTTATTGAATGAAAAAATATATAAACAACCCTATTTAAAAATTCTCAAAACAAGGATACACACCAAACTCCTTAGGTTTCTCAGGCGGGAAGCCCATCCATGTCGCAGCGTTTGCTGAACAAACAACCAAAGCGACAACCAAAATTTTCGAGACCATATTAAAACACGTGAATAAACAGTACTAAATTAACATCGACTGCTAAAATTCAAGTGACCACGCGGCCGACTCCCTGTTTTTATTAAGCAACTGTATCGCGCACTTTGACTTGACTTTCGTTTTGTTTATCATCTCTCACAATAAGCATGCCGATAAAATAGTTTTCATTGTGTGTTAATTAGGTTTTTACTGCATTTCATTTTTATTTTTTTCTAGAAAAGTCATTTATGTCATCGTTTTTGGCTGCTTCCACTATTTTGTTATTTGTACTATCTGTCTGTCTTTATTTGCGAAGATTTTATTATGTTGCATTATAATTACGTTTGCATAGTTAGACTACAAGATTATTTATTTGTAGTAGCTAGATATCATTTTTTTATTTAGATGCTTCCATTTCGGTTGATCTCAAAGAAAGAAAGAGAGAAAGAAAATGTTTATTGTCACTGAACGCATGCAACAAAAGCAATCTTAAGCAACCTTTGTGAACAGATTATTGTCATTCTAAACATTATGAATAGATATTCGTAATATAAATATGTAGTTCATAATATACACCTATATTTCTATGTGTTAGTTTATATTACTTTCAATTATCAATATCTGATATTGATACTCGTTGATACTTGAGTGGTAGAGCCACGCTGTAGACAGTAACGTCTACAGCACGAATGGGCCGGCTCGACCGGTTAGATACCACTGTCTCACAGAAAACCGACGTAAAGTGGCAGCTTGCTGTCGCGTTTCGTTCGGTGAGTGAGATTTCCGGTGGCCCATTTCCTCCTTCCCTTTCCCAATTCCTTTTCCCTCCCCTTTCATTCCCTCCTTTTAGGTTGGCAACGCACCCATGATTCTTTTTGTGTCATGTGTGTCTATGGGCGGTGGAGATCACTTACCATCAGGTGACCCATCTATTCGTTTGCCAATCTCTGCTTTAAAAAAAAAAACCTATTCGTACTTATCCGTGTTGAAAGGTAATAATGAAAAGGAATTCGAATTTATTTTACTATTGTACTATTTTGACATTCTCATGTTAGTCTTTGTTGTGTTCTTTTTTTATTTAGATAATAATATGTATTTGTCATCTAAAAATTCAGTCAAGATATATTCAAACGAATACAATAGTTGCATATAATTCAATGAAATACATCGCACATAGCCTTGCACATCAGATATCATAATGTGAAGAACCTATCAATAACACTATTATATAAGCAATTAAAAAATATAAATGAAGCCATTCAAATATAATATTACGTACTTTGAGTAAATATAATTTTTCAAATATTTACACTGTACCGCCACGCAGATGCCTAAAAATAGGCTCCGCCATTGAAATCCCAAAACGATTTGGCGCCTCGACTCATTTATTTAATCGCGTGTATGTAGGCGCGGTCTTATTATGGTCTAAGGAATGTAACACGGGATTTACAATTGATTCATCATTTTGCATGTAAACAAAACGCTTTTTTTATACCTCAAAGGTAAGGACGCTAGATCCGCCTTATATTCGATGACTTTCATTTTATTTTTGTCACTAATGCGACGAGGTAATGGTGATAATATCGTCAATATTTTCTGTTAGCGTTGAAATGTGCTGTAAGATGTAATGGTGAATGCACATTATACACGTTGCATTGCACGTTGAAGTAATTTAATTTTATGATGTGTACGGATGTAGACGATACTGGAATATGGCTCGTGAGGCAGATAGGTGTACACTAACCTTAATATGATTTTCTTATTTTTTTTCATATATTTGTTCCACAGGGAACCGGCTAAGGTCGGTCGGAAGTCATTAGTTACATATTTTTCTTTCTAATTTCCTAACATATAAACTAACTATAACTGAGTTTTCACAAGAACAATGAAACACGGATATGCCGAGTTCAAGGTCTTGTTGGAGTTTTGTCGTGAATTCCTTCCAGTTTGATGCTTTTTAGACGGTTTTTGTCGCAGCGGAGGAAGCGAACATGGTCGATCAATCCGACAAAAAAACGTCTAAAATCACTTATTTCAAAGCATCCTTGCACTGTCCATCCTCATTAATGTTTGTCGTATAAATTCACATCACATTTAAACAACAAGCACAACTTTAAACTAGAATATGAAATCATTAAAACAAGCGACCACGCACCCGCACCGTCAGAATTCCCATTTCAAAAAGTTTTTTTTTCTTATGTCATAATTAAAAACATAGACAAGGTGATCGAATCTTGTTAAATGCACCTACAATTAGCGAAAGATTTGGGAAATGGGAGCCTATAGATAAATCAGTAAGAAGTATAGAATAAACGAATATCGTTGGTACCGTTCAATCAGCAAATTATTTAAAATTCTTTCTTCTTTCTACCTGTCCATAACTTATTAGTCTTTTGGATGAGTGGTGTTCTTTAACAATACGTTTGGCAAGTAATTTTCTTCACATCATCGCCCTTGTGCAACCAACTGTATCTCGAGTTAAGGACCTTCAAGAAAAGGCCTTATTCCTACCCAAAAGGCTGACAACCCATCGATGATTCCTCTGGTATTGCGGATATTTATTGCCAATGATTACTTACCACCAAGTAGGCCGCTTGCTGGTTTGCTCACTCTTACAAAAAATTCTTATGATCTTGGTTTTCTAAACAACAGTTTTCAACTCTCGTATCTGTTGTACGGTAAAATCATCTCTACATCTAAAAGTGGCTTAACATAATTGACTTGTACTTAGCCCGCTTTACTGTCGCATTTCTAGAAAGAAAGAAAAATAATTTATTATCACAAAAAAAATAATTGTGACAATTAGGTGGCCAACTCGGCCTAATGCTGTGCTGCGAGGGGTGCCACAACACAGCGCTGGTTTTCAGTGGCCACCTAAGTGACGCCATGAACATAAATCAGCCTAAAGAAGGACACGGCAACGCGTAACGAACTCGTACGTAGCTATATGAACAGCTTGTTTACAACACTAACACTATGTTAACACTAACCTGTGACGCAGTTGCAAAATTTTTCAGTCTATAATGTGCCATCTTGAGTTTTCCACAAATTGTTTTTCTTTGCCCAGGCATTGCTGAATTCTGTGGACGGTGGCGCCCGCTTACCATCATTCCAAGCTTCATGCTGATTTACCTACAAAGAATAGAAAATATTTAGAAAAATATAATTTTCGACCGCTTCAAAAAAGTAGAAGACCCTCAATTCGTCTGTATTTTTTTATGAATGTTACGCATCGATATATTATTTACCTAGATGCACAGTTGACGCTCGGAAAATGGGACAGCAAAGAAGTGCTTAAGCACTCGTTTTGCCTACAGTCGGACGACGATAGAATTCTAAACTTCAAAATTCAAATTAAAGAACGCTTGCTCATTTCGTTTAAAAAGCTACTTTATAACACGTGCTTAGGGTTATATTTGTGTTGATTTAATTACAACTTGTGATCGTTTTCTTTGGTTTATTCCTGAGACCACTTTTTAAGAGAATATTTGCAAAGAACTGTGTATCTAGGGTATAATATATTGATGATGTTACGCGATACCTCCGACAAATGTGGACTGATTTTCAATGTTCTTTTTTTACAATGTCTAATTTTGTAACGAAACTGACAATCAAATCAATCAATCAAAATTTGGTTTATTCAGTTAAAGTCACTTCAATGTACATAATAATAACGTGACATTACTATCTAGAGGTACTTTGCAATATTGTAAACTCGTCCTCTATATTTAACACTAGCTGACCCGCGCAACTTCTTCTGCGCATGTAAGAGAGGTTTTTTTTTCAGAGACTGTCCCGCCCACACACCCGCCACTGTAACTCCTGTAAGCCAGGATCAACAATGGCACGCATTTTACGACACCGAGCAGTGAAGCTCGGCGAGTCTCAGAGAATACAAAATTTTCTTCATCCCGCAACGAAATTTATCAAACAGAAAGATAGGGAGGAGTTGGAATTATAGTTGGAAGTAGAGAGAGGGTTGAAAAAGTGAATCGTAGGAACCTATAATTTTAATAATTCTAAAAGAGGCACTGGGATGATCCCGTCAGTCACCCCGCCTGTCACCCCGCTTGTCACCCCGTCTGTCACTCCGTCTGTCACCCCGCCTGTCACCCCGCCTGTCACACCGTCTGTCACCCGTCTGTCACCACGTCTGTCAGCCCGACTGTCACCCCGTTTGTCACCCCGTCTGTCACCCCATCTGTCACCCGTCTGTCACTCCGTCTGTCAGCCCGTCTGTCACCCGTCTGTCACCCGTCTGTCACCCCGTCTGTCAGCTCGTCTGTCACCCCGTTTGTCACCCCATCTGTCACCCCGGTAGTCACCTCGGTAGTCACCCCGTCCGCTACCCTATCAGTCACCCTATCAGTCACCCCATCAGTCACCCCATCAATCAACCCGTCCGTCACCCCTTAGTCACCCCACCATTCATCCCGTCGGTCAACACTAAAAGAATTTTTCACATCGAACCAGTAGTTTCTGAGACATAAATTTCCCCGCTTTGCAGCATTTTTCATTTTTGCTCCGCTCCTATTGAACAGCGTGATGTTATATAGCCTATAGCCATCCTCGATAATTGGACTATCCAACGCAAAAATAATTTTTCAAATCGGACCAGTAGTTCCTGAGATTAGCGCGTTCAAACTAACAAACAAACAAACTCTTCAGCTTTATAATATTAGTATAGATTTCTTTTTTAACACAAGATTTGGGTCACAAGTCACAACCAGAAGTAAGCATATTTTGTCACAATCATTATAAATAAACTATTGCTTGCCTGACATCATACTCCTTCCCAGAATTCAATTCTGCCTAACTTTTGCAGAATTGTTATTAATTAAGTTTGACGCAATTCGATAAGAAATTGTGTTGAATAATATGGAGTAACCAATTAACCCCTTACTTTCAATGCAATGCGATAACCTTAAACATAGTGTATAGTCATCTTCTAGGTAATCTCAAATAAATATTTTTTATACTTTTATGGTTATTGTTTTTCGGAAGATGCATATTTAAACAATACCTCCACATACTTAAAGAATGCGGCATCATATGAGAAAATAATTTTTATTATACCCTTGGTGTTAGAAAGCGGCTAGAAAATTTCGTATTCATAAATATACTGCTCTTAACTTAGGCTTTTTCAACGCGCGTTAGAGTTGTAATGGAACATATGAATTCTAGTATATGTAGTTATTCAAATGCCAAATGCCGAAAAGCGGCTTTTTGGGCGGTTTGTAGAATATACCTTATTAGAAACAAGGCAAGAATGATTTTCAAATAATCATATTATGAATAGACATGTGGAGACACTCGGTCTAGTGGCAGCATATATATGTAGGGCAATTCCAAGTGCGGGCAAAGCGATTTTTCTAATTTGATTATCCTGAAAAGGGAAACTCCAGAAGAGGTTGACGTCAGTCTGTCGTTTACGACCAGCCGTAAAGACTAAGCCGAATCCTTTCTGCAACATTCTTAAAAAGTATTACATCGACCCCACATTGTATTGTATCCCACAATAGGCAGGTTGACAGAATATAAATTGCTTTAATTTCTTTTATAAATTGCTTTGAATGAAATTTGTGCCCGATATGGCGATAGGCTGCTCCCTATCACATCTGGGACCGAACTATGCTCGGCGAAATGTGGGTCTTCTAGTTCTCTAGTACGCCTCTGCCTACCCCTTCGGGGATACAGGCGTGAGCTTATGTATGTATGGATGTTTAATTTCTTTGATTTGTTTGAGCCATGCTGTTGTCAGTTTTGTCTACAGAATAAATGGACTTTCTTCATAGGTTAAAACCACCATCTTACTAAAAACTAACGCAAAGTGGCTAGCTGTTGCAATAAATTTCTTTTTTTATTATGATTGCATAATAAAAAAAAATTATATTAATTGCACAATTAACCCCAGATTTCTGATGAACTATGAGTAGCGTTATCTTCAAAAGTAACTGCATTTTCGTGTATTAGCATGTCCTTGATGTATTTATCACGAAGAGAGCATGCATGTTTGGGCAAAGTCCCAAGAGTTGATAAGGTGAAATCTGTGACAACGCAGAAGTTAACCAGCGGATATATGTCACCACTGCTGTCATGTCTTCAGTGGTAGAGCAACGCTGAAGACAGTTACGTCTACAACACGAATGGGCCGGCTCGACCGGTTTGATACCACTGTCTCACAGAAAACCGACGTAAAGTGGCAGCTCGCTGTTGCTTTTCGTTCGGTGAGTGAGATTTCGGTGTCCCAATTCCTCCTCCCTTTCCCAATCCCTATTTCCCTCTTTTTAGGTTGGCAAAGCACCCATGATTTTCTTGTCTTGGGTGTCTATGGGCGATGGAGATCACTTACCATCAGGTGACCCATCTGCTCGTATGCCAGTCTCTGTTATAAAATAATTTTTCGTGCAGGTTTACTTAATGCAATACTAACTGTAACTACTTGTATGACAGCCTCCGTGGCGCAGCGGGCGAGTAGCCGGCTGTGAAGCGAGAGGCCACGGGTTCGATTCCCGCACCGAGACAAATGTCTGTGTGGCCCACAGATATTTGTTTCGGGGAGACCGAAAGTCTCTCGTAGTTCCTGATACCCACGACACAAGACTCGTTCTTAGTGTGGGGTCAGAACTATGTGTGTGACTGTTGGGTGTTATTTATTATTTATTTATTTATCCCGTCTCCAATTCCGATAATAGTCTTCTCCTGGATATAATAAAAGCCTATATTATTCTGGGTTACCTGCCGCACAGGTGCGTGACCCACACACTCATGGCAATCGCGTTCCAGGATCAGCCTTTTCAGGAGTCCATCCGTCTCAAAAATGATATGGACATAATCACAAGTTTAAAAACTTAACAGACCGACTTCAAATCCGATCGTGACCAAATTTATATGGAACCACCCTTGAAATAAGCTCTATCGAATACAAAGAATTGTGAAAATCGCTCCACATTTGGCGGAGATATCGCGTAACATACATAAAAAAATACAGATGAATTGAGGACCTTCTCCTTTTTGGAAGTCCGTCGAAACTATGTGCATCAAGACGTGATAGCAAGCAAAGTTTTCGACAACGATGTCGTAAAGGAATAATACGAAGTAGGTTGACTTCATTACAGTGTGCTGTCAAAATTTAGAGTTCTTCCAAAAAAGGAGGTTAACAAATCGTCGGAATCTTTTTTTTATGTATGTTCCCCGATTACTCGAAGACGCCTAGGCAGACGCGATTCGTGAAATTCTTTTTTGTTAAAAGGGTATAACTTCCCAGGTGGTCCCATTGGCACCAAGTCAGGATCTGATGATGGGATCCCAGAAAAAACTGAGGGCAACCCTCAAATTTTATAGGGACCCAAAGCGTTTTTTATAAAATTTGTAAAACTAAAGGTATTCAGGTATTTGCGACAGGTACTCATCATCTCATGTTGCTGAGCTGATGATGGAAAATATAACTCCTTAACTATTAGGAGTTGGTAGATAATTCTTTCAATATTATAGGCGCGTATAGACCGCTACTTATGTTCATTTGAGCTATTCAGGTGAGCTGATGATGGAAGGTAAGACTTCTTGTTATTTAGGAGTAAGGGGATAATTCTTAAAGTACCGGATAGACAACGATTTCGGTGATTGCGTCGGGAGTCTCAATTTTATGCTACTGAACACTATAATTAAAGTTTATCAAAAACTGAAAACCGACCTCAAAAATGGACACTTAAAAGTAAAAAAGTAACAACAATTTCTTACTCTCTTTGGAGCCGGTGCCTTTTTTATTTAATCTGTTTCAGCCTCAGCACCGACTCCAAAGAGAGTAAGAGATTGTTGTTATTTTTTTTACTTTTAAGTATTCTTTTTTGAAGTCGGTTTTCAGTTTTTAATATTGATATGGTCACTATAAGATGTTGTGACCACTTGGCATTAGATGGATCTCAAAACTTTTTACGGTAGAAGAAGTGAGTTGCGAGGGTTGGTTTTTCTTTACAAGTTTTGTTTTTGATGGCATCTCATTTATTTTTGTAGATAGTCCTACTTTTTTCCTTTCCGATACCTTCTACTTCTTGAATACCAACAACGGATTTTCTTAAAGCCCACTCTGTTTTATGAGCTTTTCTTATTTTTGTAGGTAGTCTTCATCTTTTTCTTTTCCGGTACTATTATATATTATTATTATATTTATATTATTACTACTATTATACTATTTCATTATTTTATACATATACATACAGGTAAACTTATTCATTAACTGCAAATGTAACGTTGTAATCCTATATATTTATATGAGATTACAAAGTTATTTATGCAGTTAATGTATCAAGAAACGACCGAAATTACAAAATATTTTCGTTTTTCTCTTAATACAGCTATTATTCTTGAAATCAATGAAGTAGTGTGAGTAAGATAACTCCATAAAACTGTATTTATAAGAAAGAAAATAAAACGTCAGAGGTAGGAAAACTATATTCTAATTTAATAAAAATAAATAAATTCAACAACTTGGTGGCAACGTAGCTTCTTTTGGAGTCACTAACTACTCCAATTAATATAAAGGAACTCTATCTAATAAGTCTTAACAACACATCCCACATTAAAATGTTGGCATCACATTCAAGTTCTTCTGATCATTTGTATTAGCTTTTCACCTTTCGAAATCCAAGTCAATTCATGTACTTACTTCTTCTTTTGCCGTTTCAAAGATAGATATATATTTTTGTGCATATCCATAATATCTTCATTATAAACAGATTTAAAACTATATTTTACTTGGTTTCCACAAATTAATTCAATTTTGCTTCTTTAGGGGCTCAGTCGTCCAATACTAAGAACAACATACCTCCATTTGTTCCCAACCTTCATCTTTCATTCGTTTCTATTATTTCAAAAGACTTTAGCAATTTCCCTTTAGTAATGCCAGCATAATAATAATCAGATGTGCAATTAACTTATACATCTAAGAACTATACAACATTTTCTTTGACACATTTAATACGTGGACAACAATCAGGATAAGGTTTGGTGAGATCAACTTTTGTTACGTAGCAGTTTTTGCCTGCGCGAACCACACCACATCTGAAATATAAGAATATTCTTTCATTAATATATTGCTTGAGATAATAACCATAAATGTAATCCTTCACTCTGGAGTCCTAACCGCCGGTGGCTTGGGTCCCGACCCTCGCCGTCGGAAGGGAATATTTTTATATTTTCAAATATATTTTTATTTTTATAAAATATAGATTTCAAAATGTAAGCCTAACACCTTGTATAGTAAAGAGTACTAAACAATCTAATCAAATTATAGTTATTTCAAAATTGAGATATTTATTCAGCTGAAAAATGTATTGTCGCGGTCCTGTAAATTATTTAGTACTATGTTACACAAGAAAGGTAATAGGTTTCCTGGAATCACTTCCTTGCAAAATTCGATCATTTTCATGGTTACGGATATAATTTTTCACAATCCTGATAAATTTTAGTAATTCGATACTAAAGGTATTTTGAGGTCAAAGTTTCATCTTATCAAATTTTATCAAAATCTACTCTGTGATTATTTTTTCATTCATTATATTAGCATGGAAGTATGGATTTTATCATTTGCACGTTCTATCACGCCCATGGAAAGTCGATATCCAGTAATGCTAGGATATAGCGTAGCCCTTTGGTATTTTGTATTATTTTTTCATTTTCTATAACAGAGGCTGGCAAACGAGCAGTGGGTCAGCTGATGGTAAGTGATCTCCATCGCCCATAGACACCCAAGATACAAAAAGAATCATGGGTGCGTTGCCGACCTAAAAGAAGGGGAATATGGATTAGCAAAGTGAGGGGGAATTAGGCCATCGGAAATCTCACTCACCGAACGAAATTCAGTAGCCACATAACGTCGGTTTTCTATGAGACTGGGGTATCCAACCGGTCGAGCCGGCCCATTCGTGCTGTAGACGTAACTATCTACAGCGTGACTCTTCCACTTCTAAAACCTCCTCCCAAAACTCCTACTTTTTGTGTATTTTGTCACAAGGTAATCACGTTTAGTAATATATCGTCGCACTTACGAGGCATAGTGCATCATAGACTCTCCGCAATTTATCCTGTAGCAGTGTCCGATGGGCTTTACTTCTGTCCCAAATGGTACGACATCGTTGATCTCCTTGACGTAACAGCCTTCTTTGTGTGCTGTAACAATGGAAACCATAGTTATTTTGATGCCTACTAGAATCTTTTGTAATGAGTTGCATTTTTTATTTACATTTTTAATAAATAAAAACTTTGCTTAATGTTTATTCAATATATTAACCACAACTGTATTAACTATATTGAACTTGAATAAAACATTTAGGCTCGGTTCTAGTGAGAAGAAATATTTTTAGACATGAATCATTAAAAGAATAGAATGATAATAGAAACTAAGTCAATTGCAATAAATTATAGAGGTAGTACACAAAATAGTCAATATGAGCCTAATACCTAATTATGTATACCAAGTGTTTCTAGTCTGGTGAATAAAAAAGTGAAGGTGCTAAATGATCAATAACTATTAGTGATAAACAAAGCCTGATAAAGTCAATGACATCACGATGATTGGTCTCGACCATTTTTTTAATATTGCATTAGTTATTGTTGTTATACAGATACTATTAGCGCCGCTGTAAAGGAGTGCCATCCGATTTGCAAAATCAATTATAGAGGTAGTATACTTATTAAATTAATGTTACCTTTTTATACCACTGAGATGGTTGATATTGCTTTCAGTATAATAATGTTTTGCCTGGCGTTATTCTCGCCTAATGTAAGATTCCGCCTTTCAGCTTAATCTTTTGCACTTCATCACATCCAAAGAATTCTATGCAGTGAGACTATTTATTATCTTCCTTCAAATATCTAGCCTGCGTGTTCAGCCATTCCTGGTATACCTCTAATTTTTTGGCCCAGTTTTTCATATTATTGCCAACATTTTTCCAAGCACATGTGTGTACACACACATGCTCTTGGAAAATGTGTGTGTGCATGTGTAAATATTATTTTTTATTTTTTTTCGTATCCTAACCTAACCCCCAGTACGATTCGAAATTCGAATCTTTAGTCTTAGGTATCGAAAGAGAGAGAGAGAGAGAGGCCTATGTCCAACCGTGGACGAGTGTAGGCTGATGATGATGATGATAAGGTATATAAAATATCCCTACAACAGAGTTGACAGGAAAGTAGGACTAAGTCTAGTTAGATATATATTTGATATTTATTGAATGAAAATCGGGACTGGATCCCTCATAGGGGGTTGACGTCAGGTAGGCGGCCGGTCTTAAAAACTAAGCCATATCCTCTCTGCAACATGCTTGAAAAAAATGTGTTGCGCCGAGCCCACATTAAGGTGGGATAAGGGCAGGTAGAATGAAAGAAAGAAATTTATTGAAAGAAAAAAGATATAAACAACCCTATCTCAAAATTATCAAAACAAGGATACATACCAAGCTCCTTAGGTTTCTCAGGCGGGAAGCCCATCCATGTCGCAGCGTTTGCAGAGCAAACAATCAAAGCAATAACCAAAATTTTCGACACCATCTTAAAACACGTGAATAAACAGTACTAAATTAACACCGAGTGCCAAAACTCAACTGACCACAAGCCGACCGACTCTCTGATTCTTATTAAGCAGCGATGTCGCGCACACTTACGACTTTTGTTTTGTTTATTATCTCTTACAATAAGCATACCGATAAAATACTTTTGTTTGTGTATTAATTGGGTTTATACTGCATTTAATTTTTATTTTAACTTGCTGGTTTGCTATCTTACAAAAAATCCATAAAATCCTGGTTTTCTAAACAACAGTATTCAACTCTCGTCTTTTGTACGGTAAAAATCATCTCTACATCTAAAAGTAGCTTAAAATAATTTATTTGTTCTTGGCCTGATTTACTATCGCATTCCAAAGTACAAACTGATATGTTGCTAACCTGTGACATATTTGCAAGGTTTTTAAGTATATCATGTGCCATCTTAAGTTTGCGTCAAACTGTATTTCCCTGCCCAGGCATTGCTGAATTCCGTGGACGGTGGTAGCCGCTTATCATTCCGGTGGCCACCTTTTGTGAGAGGGTCATCTCCCAGAAGGAGAGTGCCGAGAGGGATCGGGAACTATCCGATCCCTTCCGCCGTCAAAGGAGACGTAGGAGACGCCGGAGTGACGACTAACCGGAGTCTCCCGCCCTATGGCATGGGGGCGTATCGGTATCCCCTACCTGTCGTAAGAGGCGACTAATAGGGGTTATCTATCAAGGGTCGCAGGTGCTCAGCGGGGCTGTCTCTAGCGCCTTTACAATGCGACCCTTGAATTGATACTAGGACGTGTGGATGGCCTCGTCGCTTTCATTGACGCCGACGGCGTTTATTGGTGTAGGAGGCGTCTGAGCTCCTTCTATAATAAGAGATGGGCCGCAATGCGGCGCCGCGCAAGGGTGGCTCCGGCTGAAGCTGAGGCGCTTCTCGTCTTGGGAAACCCGGAGCCGTCCTTAATGCGCTGATGAGGGCCATCGCGGGGCTTTGGTTGGTATTTTCGGTATAGGGTGTAAATAGTGTTAGGGACTCGGCCCCAGCCCACTCGGATAAATCGTTTTCCCCGCGTAAAAAACAAAAAAAAAGCCGCTTATCATTCTACCTTCGTGCTGATTTACCTACAAAGAATAGAAAAACTTTGCAAAATATAATTTTCGACTAACGTCAAAAAAGGAGAAGGTCTTCAATTGGTCTGTATTTTTCGAACGACTTCAAAAAACGGAAAAGGTCTTCAATTCGCATGTATTTTTCGACCGACTTCCAAAAAGGAAGAGGTCCTCAGTTCGTCTGTTTTTTTTATGTATGTTACTCGATATCTCCGCCAAATGTGGACCGATTTTTAGAATTATTTTTGTGTTCGATAGACTCTATTTCAAGGGTGGTCACATATAAATTTGGTCACGATCGGATTTGAAGTCGGTTCGTTAAGTTTTTATGTTCTTGTGGTTATGTAGCATACAAAAATGATTCGGCTTAGTTTTTACCTTTTGCTTGCCTGACAACACACTACTTCCCAGAACTCAATTCTACCAAACTTTTGCAGAATTGTTATTTTAAGACTGACGCAATTCGATAAGAAATTTTGTTGAATAATATGAAAATACCAATTAACCCCTTACATTCAATGCAATACGATAACCTTAGACATATTGTATAGACGTCTTCTAGGTAATCTCAAACAAATAACATTCATATCTGCCTATAAGGTTATGAATTTCAGATGCATATTTTGACAACACCTATACTTAATTAATGCGGCATCAGATGAGAAAATATTTTTTATTATACTTATATTTTTAGTGGTAGATCCACGCTGTAGAGTCAGCTACGTCTACAGCATGAATGGACCAGTCGTAAAGAATAAGCCGAATCCTTTCTGCAACATGCTTAAAAAGGGAGTTGCGTCGACCCCACTTTGTATTGTGGGATAAAGGCAGGTTGACAGAAGATAAATTATTTTAATTTTCTTTAATTGGTTTGTGCCATGCTGTTGACAATTTTGTCTACAGAATGAATGGGCCATAGGTTAAAACCACCATCTTACTAAAAACTATCGCAAAGTGCAGCAAACAATGAACGCCAGATTTCTGATAAATTTAAATAGTCACACTATTTTATTTCCTTTGAAAGTAAATGCATTTTCGGTTATAATTAGCATGTCCTTGATGTATTTGCTACAAAGAGATCATGCATGTTTGGGCAAAGACCCAAGATTGCATAAGGTGAGAGTTGTGACAACGTAGAAGTCAACCAGTATCTTTAGTACGAGTTTTTCTCGAAATCTATCTAAGTTTACAGTTTCTCCATACATTTTTTAGTTCGTTGTAGTTTCCACAAAGTGGCGATGCTAGTCAAATGTGTGGACAAAACGCAAACTATCATCGATTTCGAGAATCGAGAACTGTCAAAGTAAAATCGTACTAGGGGTACTGTTGTCATTATTCGTGCAGGTTTACTCAATGCAATAACGTGGACGTAAAAAAAAGATGGACGGAGCGCTAACATTGAAAGTGTAGCAGGGTTTTCGGCTTATTTGATCAGTCGCCGCCATCGCCATTACACGTTGATAGATCTAATGAGCCGAAAACCCTGCTTCAATTTCAATGTCCCTAGCGCTCCGTCCATCTTTTCTTTACGTCCGTGTGCAATAACTAACTGCTTTTCCAGGCTCCAACTCCGATAATACTCTGCTCCTGGATTAACATGCCATGTCACAATTATTACTATGGAATCTGTTACATGGAATAAGTTATGATGATGTATGCCTACTACTCTTTCTCTTCCTTAACTGCTATGTAGTTCTTTAATGGTGGATTTCCTCTAGTATTTTCAACATACTTAAAAGAGAAATGTGTGCTGCGCCGACGCGACGCTATATAAAGGTAAACAGAGGTGGCTACTGGAAGATACCTGACTGGAAAGCGATTACTGTATATGTTTCTCATCATCTTTTAAAGTCGTATTTCGAAGTCAGTCTGCACATATCCAACAACTTTTATCGACCACAATTCTGGTGACCGTTGAGGAACAACAAATTTCACAACCTCACTGTAGAGGTACTGTGCTTACCTTCAGCTCCAGTTTAATCACACTATTGTATTTAGATTTAGAATTTGTCTTTTTGTCAGTGAATTTTACCAGGGCTATGATTACACCCCGTTGTACCTTTATTAATTTTATTTTATTTTTAAAAGTAAATATGTTGTAATGATTTTTAAATCTTCTTTAAGCTTCGAAATATTTGTTAGCGTTAAAGCTTAGAGATATATTTGTTAGTGGTAAAGCTTATGATCGTTTATTTTATGATTATGATCATTATATATATGACTAGCTGACCCGCGCAACTTCGTCTGCGTAGGAGAGAGAGGGTTGAAAGAATGAGTTGTAGGCATCTATAATCCAATCATTCTAAAGGAGGTAATGAGATGATCTACTTTGGTCCGTATTCGTCAGTCACCCAGTCAGTACCCTCGTCAGTTACCCCGTCCATCACCCCGTCAGTTACCCCGTCAGTCACCCCATCCATCACCCCATCGGTCACCCCGACAGTCACCCTGTCGGTCAACCCGTCGGTCACCCCATCTATCTGCTCGATTGTCACCCCGTATGTCACCCAGTCTGTCACCCCGTCTGTCACCCGTGTGTCACCCGTCTGTCACCCTGTATGTCACCCGTCTGTCACCCATCTGTCACCCAGTCTGTCACCTGTCTGTCACCCGTCTGTCACCCAGTCTGTCACCCCATCTGTCTGCTCGATTGTCACCCCGTCTGTGAAATCTCTAATATCTGGAAAATCTTTTTTCACGCACCGGCGCCATCTACTTAAAATATTGGTTTGTAGTACATGCTATGTATCAGAGATGGCGCTGTATGTGAAAAAAGATTTTCCCGCTTTTCTATTGAATTTTTTCCTAAATTTTCTTTGCTATAAACCTCACGGAGCCCGAGACCTTTCCAACGAATGCAAAACCGTGGAAATCGGTTCGTGCGTTCTGGAGTTATAGCGTCAGGAAGGAAAACCCGACTTATTTTTATATAGTAGATTTATGATGAGTATTTAATGTCCTATTGGTAAAGAAAGGTTTAATGATATTCATTGTTTTGGGAAAAGCGATGTTGCTGTTTTTAGGATTATCTTGTATTTTTATGAAGATTCATAGAACCTAACTGCTTAAACGCACAGCATCATAATTTTTTGGTCGACTTGTATACTCTATACATAAACTCTAGCCTCCTTATTCATAATGAAATTCTGGTCTTATCGAACGCATAACCCTACTTCTTCCTAGTTTAGCTAAAAGAGTACTTAAATATGTTTATCGAATACAATGTTGCTGGTTACAAGAAATACTTTATTTTTATCTCTGGCAAGCTTTGAAACAAATAGGAAATCTTGACTGGAAACAATAATTAAAAAAAATATACATCAATCTTAGATGGGGTTATGACCCCCCAGGATAGTTTAGGTACTATAAAATTAATGTCATTAAGAAAGAATATCAATTATCATGTTTTCACTATCGAATGTTGGAATTATGAATACAATTTTTATGAGACGTACTATTGCGGTTTTATTACGCTCTACTAAGTTATTATGAATAAGGGGGTAGGGAAATAGCAAATAGTTTTTACAAGTTTACGTGTTTAGTAGATCAAAAAATCAGTAAATACAGCTATTATTCTTCATAACGAAGAAGTAGTAATAGTTGGTTAATTCTATAAAATTATATTTATAATACTAAGAAAGGAAATAAAACGTTACAGGTAGGAAAATATCTTCTAATTTAATAAATATAAATAAATTCAACAATTTGGTGGCAAGATAGCTTCTTTTGGAGTCACTAACCACTCCAATTAATTTAAAGGAACTCTATCTAATAAGTCTTAACAAGACATCCGAAATTAATATGTTGGCATCATCTTCAAGTCCTTGTCATAATCGCCTTAGCCATTCTTCTTCCGAAATTCGTCCCAATTCTTGTACTTTTTATTTCTCTTGCTGCTCCAAAGATTTCCTTTATCTCAATTTTGAATCGATATTTCATTTTTTCTTAATGTACAGGAAATATCATTTCTGACCCAAAAGGCTCGTGAAAATATATTGTTCTCCTTGGAGAGTGTAATATTTTTGTGAGTAATTTTAGTAATATTATATAGTTATGATTTCATTAGATTTTCTAAGTAAGTGTGTGTAGTTTTGTCCAAGTCCATAACTTAATTATAAATAAATTTACAAATATGTTTGATTGCATTTTCTTAAATTCAATTCAATTTTGCTTCTATAAGGGCATCTTCTAAATCGTCCGATACTAAGAACATCATAGCGTCATTTGCTTGTTCTCATATTGCGTTTCTTCCATTTCAAAAGACATTACCAATGTCACCTCCTTTTGAAATGCCAGCATAATAATAATCAAATGTGCAACTAACTTTATCATCTTAAAACTACACAACATTTTCTTTATCACATGCAACGTCTGGACAACAGTCAGGGTAGGGTTTGGTGAGATCTACTTCTGTTACGTGGCAATTGGGGCCTGCAGCAACTACACCGCATCTGAAATGTAAAGACATTGTTTCATTAATATATCACTTGAAATATTAATTCAGTTAAAACTATTTCAAAATTGTGATAATGGGGCTTACTTATAAAAACAGTTTCACTGAGCAAATTGTAAAGAATAGCCCGCCCCTTTTATTTTCAAACGATGTGACATAAGGAAAAAATTGACAGCCTATTCTTAGCTATTTGCTCAGCTAAACTGTTTTTATAAGCAAGGCCCAATATAATTATTCGGTCAGTAGAAATATAGATGATTTTCGACATATCATTTAGTCAACCACTCCTAGAAAACTTCCATCACCCTGACAACTTTCAATTTTTTGAGACTGAAAATGATATTTAATAATCTTAATATAACTTTTGTTCTTCCGTAGAGGTCATACTTTTTTCTTATAAAATTGTATAAAAACTGCTCAATGGTTATTTTCTCCTTTGCAATATTAGATTTATCTAATATCTTTTTTAATCTTTAGGAGGCGTTTGCCCAGCAATCGGATGACATGAGCTAATAGGATGAAGATAATATTGGCATGGAAGTATGGGTTCCACTATTACCACGTTCTTTCACAGCCCATAGACTGGGCTCTAGGATATAGCGTAGCCGCAGCCTACCGTTTGGTATTTTTAATTACTTTCCGAATATTTCGTCACAATGTGACGTTTAGTATAATATCGTCATACTTACGAGGCATAGTGAATCATCGATTGACCACATTCTACCCTGAAGCAGTGTCCGATGGGCGTTACTTCTGCACCAAATGGTACGACATCGTTGATCTCCTCGATATAACAGCCTTCTTTGTGTGCTGTAACAAAAGAATTTATAGTTATTTTGACGCCTACTAGAATCTTTTAATAGCTTATATTTTTCATTCATGACTTTTTAACATAGAAAATAAACTTTGCTACATGCTTATTCAATACATGTAATAGATTGATCATTGCTGTTTCAATGATATTGAACTTGAATAACGTATTTAAGCTTCATTCAATTAAGCAGAAATCATATTTTCTGAAAATAAATCATTTTAATCATTGCGATGAATAACAGAAACTGAGTCAATTGCAATAATCATCAACCACGTTCCTATAATTATATTACTGCTTACTTCTTTCCAAACGCGTGTTTGTGCATGTGTTGATTTATAAAGCTGTTTCGCCATTAAAGTATATAGGTAGTATATGTTTGTACATTCGTTCCTTATAATAAGCAATCAATTATAAATGTATTTATTCAACTCATAAGCATTATCCAATTCGTAATAATTATTCAACTATGATTCAAATAGACGTCAATACCAACGTCATAGCCTCTGGTATTTTGGTTTAAAATTATAATTATCGTGTTCTGACGTAACCGCAATGAGTAATTCACGAAACATATGAGGTTCGAGGAACTGTCCATTTCACGTCTATTCTAATTTAATGTACGGAGACAATTCTATTCAATCGATTCATTTATACAATTTCCCTTCAAAAATATTATGGTTATCGTAAAATGTCCAAACTATGGATTTGCCATCAAATACTGACTCCGCTGACTGACTGAAACCACTCGCAAATTAAATTTAGAGGTAAAAACAAGGGCTGGAATGAATTGTACATTCAATCGTTTCACAGACTACTTAATTGTTTTAGATTAATCGATAAACAATGCGGATTTGTTTATTTCCAAAAAACTTACACTGAAATTGTGTGTTAACAATTTATTATTAATCTAGTTGCAGTATTACTTTTTGTACCTTAGTATTTTTCTTGTAGTTGTGATGAAAGAAGGGTTAATGATATTTTTCAATTTAATCACAAAATTAAATCAGAATTGGATATGACTGCTTAGTTAACTTTTTACCAATATTTATATTTAATGAGAGATTGAGATAGTAATTTTAGACATCAGCAACTAGATCTCTAAATCTTACAGAATATGTAACGTATAAAATTATATTATTATCTTTATTGTCCATGTGGATATCAAACTAGTTTTGCCTAGTATAATGATAGTGGTGATTAATAGCCAAGTAGGCAAGAAATTAAATTTTGAAGATTTATGGCCGATCTAGCAATAAACCTACTCAATATACAACGAACAAAATAAATGATTCTTTGAGACACGTGATAGGTCTTATTTTTGGAGTTATATAAATTAGAAAAGTATTAATAATTGTGGACAATATGCGGTACGACAAATAAGTACCTTATTAAATAAGTTCAAGAATATCAAGTGCATAGGATTAAATGCTCCAATACATGATACTCCTAAAGTTACTTTTTAAACTAGCCTTTTCTATATTATATCAATATTTAAATTTATGAATATTTTAAATATGAGTAGCTAATAGTGAAAAACGATCCACGTGTATTTCACACACGTCTGTTCCACGTGAGGATCCATAGATTTTTAAATAAAATTAAAGATCAATACACGTAATCCTTGAATTTTGTTTACAAACGGAAGCCTTGACCCACCGATTCTGCAATCTTAAAATACATTTAACGTGATTACGTACGCTTTGTGGTTATTTTAATTTCGCACATATTTTCAATAACATCGTTTATAACTTTTTTATGATCATTAATAATATTCAAAAGCAGACAACTGAGGAATGTATTAGTAGTCGTTTGATTTTCTGGTAGCCTCTTCCTGGCAAAAGGTCAATGTAATTTTATTCGAAATTCTTCCGACCTCATACGTCTTATATTATGATATGCCTTGATGGGTCATGATCAATTCTACTTTTTTTATAGCAGAGACTGGCAAACGAGCAAATGGGTCACCTGATGGTAAGTAATCTCCACCGCTCATAAACACCCAAGACACAAAAAGAATCATATGTGCCTTGCCAACCTTAAAGGAGGGAATGGAAGAGACGGGACAAGGGATTGGGAAAAGGAGGGGCGGGGGAATGGGCCACCGGAAATCTCACTCACCGAACGAAACGCGACAGGAAGATGCCACTTTACGTCGGTTTTCTGTGAGACAGAGGCCCATTCGTGCTGTAGACGTTACAATCTACAGAGTGGCTCTACCACTCAAAATAAAATTCTCACTCCAAAATTCTATCTATGATGTCCATGTTATTATTTCAATAAACACTAATCGTCAGTTGCTGCAATTTTTTTTCTATAAAGACAGCTATAAGCATATTGCGTTTGATTGATGATTTACATGAACTGTACATATCTAATTAAAATACGAATAAAGATTCGTTCACAATGTTACACAAGTTAAAAATAACTGTATCAACAAAATATTCAAAAATAATATGTTCATAACATTGTCACGTATTTCTTCAATGGTATCAAGATACATCTAAATTCAATATATCTCCCGAAATAAGCTGCTAACTTTATGTGTGGGGGAAAATTAATATACACACCGAAATGTCTGAAAGTTCGCGGCAGGAATGTTAAATAGGAGTACCGTTGTCAGACAATTAGCGAGTTGCAAACCTTGTTACAAACAAACATGAACAACAAAATAAGATAAACTGACTAAATTCATTCAATCTTCCCGATGAGTTCTTTTTGTTTGTTGTGACACTTTGTTCTTTACACTGATTAGCTCTAACGTCGAGAATTTTTGACTTTGAAATTATTCAGGGAATTAAAGAAACTCTAATCAACTTTTAAAACAATTGATTTCTTAAGTTTACGTGAATGTCATAACATTGAATAAAACTATTTTTACGGATTCTATCGGTGCGACCCGAGACCACGAAGACGGCAAAGCCTTCGAAACATCGGGCATAAAAATTAAAACATAAAACATAACATAAGCTCACGCCTGTATCCCCGAAGGGGTAGGCAGAGGCGCACTAGCGAACTAGTACACCCACGTTTCGCCGAGCTTAGTTCTGTCCCAGATGTGAAAAATTAAAACAATCTGTTAATAATGCTTCATAATCCAACATTTTTTTTCTTTGAATGAATGTTGTTCGCGAGGATTAAACAACCAATATTAGTAATCTCTAATCAAAAATCACATATACAATAGTAATCACCATTGAACCACATTGACCCCACCATGAAGGTGTCAAATATCTCACAATCAGGACCTTGATCTTAAGGTCACAGGAAATGGTATGGTACATCATACGGACTTGTTGCTGATATGAAAATCTTTTTAAATTCTTCAATTTTTCTTTATTAGCACCAAGTAAATCACGAGAAGACTTTTGATTTTAAATCATTTTATTGTCGTCTCGATTAACTGTTTAAATTTTATGTTTTGATTCATCATTATCATCATCAGCCATAGGACGTCCACTGCTGATTGTTTTAATTCATGAAAGGGAATTATTTTTCTATGAGATAGTTGCAGCGGAACTGTCTCATATTGTATCAAAATCGAACCACTACCGATCTTTTGTAATTTGATGCTCTTAGTTAAGTTTATCAGTATGCAAAATAAAATATTTATGCTTCCTTCTATTTCAAGTAATTGTAGTTATAGATCTGCATAATAAGTAATCCTATTTTACTCCGGTAATAAAATATTATATCGATCATTTTCTGTATCTGAACACAGTCGGTCCATTGCATAAACAAACGATTTTTCGAACTTATTAACATAAATGAAATGATAAACCTAAATCTATAATCTATTCATGGATTTCCAGTTATTCGGTATCGTTAAGAATGGAAGTTTTTCAAAAACGTATTCGGAGTAAATTAATTCGATCACATCATCAAATGCTGATAGAATATGTGAATAAAATTAAATAACACTACTCATAATAAATGAAGATCGAGAACAACCTATTTTCATCGTAGACATGCATAAACAAGATACTGGCTCGGTGGAATAAACTATGCGAGCTACATTTATGTGTGAATATGATTAACATAAGCTAACGCCTGTATTCTCGAACGAGTAGGCAGAGGCGTACTAGCCAATTAAAACACCCATATTTCATTGAGGTTAATTCTGTCCTCCAGATGTGATTATTCACATAAACTATTGATAAGAAAATGTAGTTTCCAAGTACCTATACATTGAAACGACACTCTAGATTAAATAATAATGGTATTAGGATAAAATTAGAGAAAAAGATAGTAACATTCGTACAAAATAAACTAAGGGTAAATACATTAAAGACACCCAACATTTTCACGGATAGTCCTGACTCCTGACCCCAGAATGATCTAATAGAGGGATCCTGGCGTGAGACCAGAATGACGCCAGGCAAAAAGACAAAAATTAACACAACAGTACGATTCGTATCTTCTGTCGTAGTTGTCAGAAAGTCCGGCAAACTTTCGGTCTCACAACACCCAAAACCGAAATAAACATAACAACTGTAGGCTGATGGAAATTATCCCTTCAGCAGTTGACAAGAAAAAGAGACTAGTTTAAGTCTGGTTAGATATATTAGGTATTTAAAATGGTAATGAAAATTGATGTAAACAATCCTGTCTAAAAATTCTAAAAACAAGGATACTCACCAAACTCCTTAGGTTTCTCAGGCGGGAAGCCCATCCATGTCGCAGCGTTTGCAGAGCAAACAACCAAAGCAACAACCAAAATTCTCGACACCATCTTAAAACACGTGAACAAACAGTAAATTAACACCGAGTGCCAAAACTCGACTGACCACAAGCCAACCGACTCCTCGTTTTTATTAAGTCGCGGCGTCGCGCACACTTACGACTTTCGTTTTGTTTGTCATCTCTTACAATAAGCATGCCCATAAAATAGTTTTGATTGTATGTTAATTGGGTTTTTACTGCACTTGATTTTGTTTATTTTTCTAGAAAGGTCATTTATATCATCATTTTAGGCTGCTTCCACTAGAATTCCATTTTGTGATTTATAGTGTCTGCCTACCTTCATTTGCAAAGGTTTTAATGTAATTTAGCATGATAATTTCATTTGCATAGTTTAATTACCTTCTTTTTATTAAGATGCTTCCATTTCGTTTAATCTTAAGCAACCTTTGTAAACAGATTATTATAATTAGAAACATTGTACATTCATTAAATGAATTGTTCATAAAATGCAGCTATATTAAATTTATTAATGCTAGTTTATATTGCTTCCAGTTATAAATATGTTAACCATATCCATGTTTATAGGTAATCATGAAAAGGAATTCGAATTTGTTTTACTATTGTACCATTTTGATACGGTCATGATAATCTCTATTGTGTTTTTGCATTTAGATAATAATAATATATATTTTGCGTGTAATACAGTCAAGATATATTTTTTTTATAGCAGAGACTGGGAAACGAGCAAATGGGTCACATGATGGTAAGTAATCTCCACTGCCGTATCTATGGGCACAATAAAGATATAAGACACAAAAAGAATCATGGGTAGGTACATTGCCAACCTTAAAGGAAGGAATGGATGGAGAGGGAAAAGCGATTGGGAACAGGAGGGAGGAATCGGACTACCGGAAATCTCACTCACCGAACGAAACGCGACAGCAAGCTACCACATTACGTCTATTTTCTATGAGACAGTGGTATCAAACCGGTTGAGCGGGCCCATTCGTGCTGTAGACGTAACTGTCTACAGCGTCGCTCTAGCACTCAAAAATAGTACTATATGAAATACATCGCACGTAGCCTTGAATCTCAGATTTATTCTCGGATGAACCAGCAATGTAATAACAAACGTAAAGCCGTTCAAATAGTAATATTACGTACTAAGTAAATATAATTTTTCACACATTTAAACGGTACCGCGACGCAGACGCCCAAAAATAGGCATAGCGATTGAAATTCCAAAAACGATTTGGCGCCTCGACTCGTTAAACTATTTAGTCGCGTGTGTGTAGGCGGCCTTATTACGGTCTGAGGAATGTGACACGGGTTTTACAACTGATTCATCATTTTGCATGTAAACAAAACGCTTTTTTATTACCTTAAAGGTAAGGACGCTAGATCCGCCTTATATTTGATGACTTTCATTTTATTTTTGTCACTAATGTGACGAGGTGGTAATGGTGATAATATCGTCAATATTTTCTGTTAGCGTCGACGCGTGAGTCGTAATTTAAGATGTAAAGGTTAATGCACATTGTACGGTATACGACTCGCACGCTTTGAAGTAATTGAATTTGATGATATTTATACGGATGCGGATGTAAACGATGTGGCTCGTTGGGCGGATAGGTGTTCTTTCTTTCCACTTGCCCTTATCACACCTCAATGTGGGGTCGGCGCAACACAATTTGTTTAACTTGTTGCAGAAAGGATTTAGCTTACTTTTACGACCGGCTGCCCGCCTGACGTCACAACCCTCTGGGATCCAATCCCGGGCAAATTATACTAGAAAATTCGCTTTGCCCGATCTGGGAATCGAACCCAGGCCCTCCCAGTCCACAGCCCATATATGCTGCCACTAGATCAAGGAGGCGACTGATGATGATTTTAATATCGCAGCCAAAAGCTCACATATAGCTATGCTAATGACACCTCATTATTGTATTCAAAGTATTTGTTATTTACACTGCCTTATTTTGATGAAAACATTGATTATTTCGCGACCTCATTCACTACTGATTTAGATAACAATAATATTTAAATGACATATCAATTTTATTTAACATAATCACTAGTTTAAAATATTAACAGGTCGACTTCAAATCCGATCGTGACCAAATTTATATGGGAGCACTCTTGAAATAATTTTGAAAGTAGGTCCAGATTTGGCGGAGACATCGCGTAACATACATAAAAAAAAGAAAGAAAGAAAGAAATAGTTTATTTGTGAAAGCACATACAATATTAGATTATATAAAAAAATAAAAATAATAATAATAAAACAACGATTTTTACTATGTGCAAATCACAAAAAAACCAGAAGAATTCACGACCTTCTCCTTTTTGGAATTAGCTCGATAAGTAACTACTCATGCTTTATCCTCAAGTAAACTGAATCAAAGCTAATTGGTTAACTAATAAAGAACCATTTGAACGGGGCCGTGAGAAGTTTTCGTATGATAGATGTGAGAATATCATAAGAACTCTTCGAGCGAAAGCATAATATCTTACTCTCGTCCTCTCCCAAGAGTGTGAAGTAGAGTCAACGATAATCACAAGTTTAAAAACTTAACTGACCGACTTCAAATCCGATCTTAACCAAATTTATATGGGACTACCCTTGAAAGAACCTCTATCGAACACAAAAAGAATTTTGAAGATCGGTCTACATTCGGCGGAGATATCGCGTAACATACATAAAAAAATACAGACGAATTGAGGACCTTCTCCTTTTTGGAATTCGGTCGAAAATACTTTTTAGTCTGACATCTATAGAGCGAACTTCAACTAAGTCAGAGTCAGTAAATCGAACTCAGTTAGGATTTGGAATTTTAAATTGATTTGATTTATTTTGATTTATTTTTTACAAGAAAACAGACTGACAGACAGACTAAGCAAAGTTTTTGGTGTAAAAAGTAACTCGGACTAAGTCGAAGTTCGATTTAAAAATTCCAAATCCTCACAGTTCGTTTCTTTGACTTGGTAGAAATTCGTTCTATACATCGCAGCCTTAGTCGAAGTTCGCTCTATAGATCTCAGCCTAACACCTCTTGCAAAAATGATTCGGCTTAGTGTTTAAGATTATCTATTATTTGACAGCCTCCGTGGCGCAGCGGGCGAGTAGACGGCTGTGAACCGAGAGGCCGCGGGTGTGATTCCCGCATTGAGACAAATGTTTGTGTGGCCCACAGATATTTGTTTCAAGTCTGGGTGTTGTGAGACCGAAAGTCTCTCATAGTCTCCGATACCCACTATACAGGTTATACCTAGTGTGGGGTCAGGACTAGGTGTGTGACTGTTGGGTGTATTTATCTAGCTTTCTGAGGTCAACCTTGCACCGATACAGAAATATTACATTTCATCCATAACTTTTTAGTTATTAATTGAAAACACACATTTGATAATTGTTACTATTCAACTATTTTCAAATACAAAATTAAAATAGCTTAAAACAAAATATTCATACGTTAAGTTTGAGCTTCCAACAGGTCGATCTGGAACTCATTGGGGCATGCCTATGTCCAGCAGTGGACGTTATCGCTGATGATAATGAAGTTTAAGCTAAGTTGGAGCAAAATCTAACAGTCGTATTATAACCAAGTACATTATCACTTAAGTAACGTCCTTACAATTTTATCAATGTACCTCTGTATGTTATCCAGCTGCACGATGTTCTGGCGTCGACTGGCGTATTGAAAAAGCAGGATGCTTGAAGGGCGGGCTGATGGTTGGCGCTCACTTGGAGATGCCTACGTCCAGTAGTGGCCGGCGATAGGCAGAGAAAAAAATTAATTGTGAAGGATAACCCTTTCTTAATAATTAGTTTTTATTTTCATCATCATCAGCCATAAGACGTCCACTGCTGAATATAGGCTTCCCCCAAAGATTTCCAGATCGACCTGTTGAAAGTGGCCTGCGTCCAGTACTTTTGCTTTATCACAGTGTAAGTGCGCCAAATAAATTTCTGTCTCCGTTTACATTACGCTTGATTACAATATTTATTTCTGTGCATTTTGTGTCCATTTCACTTTAATTACCGCAACAAAGTTAAAACTTTCTCGTTAATGGATGTTCATTTATTTCTCTAAAAATGCAGGGAAATCCCTGACATACGAAATGTGAACATGTTTTAGGCGACTGTTATACCCAACCTGCATTCTAGAGTATTCTCATTAAGTATTGCGAAGACGTGAAATCATCAACTTGCATTAGGCCAACGTCAACATAAACCTAACTGCGCTCAGTAGAGGAGATCTATTATCAGAAGTGGGATGCAGAAGTTTCTTTTCAATATTACAATTACGGAATTTGTTTATTTATTCATTTTGTTTCTTAATGAAAGCCAAAGCAGGTATAAGACTCTCGCCGTCAGGGGCAACATGCTCGCTCGTCGCTTCGCAAATTGCAACAGCGACGTGAAAAATACGTTGTTCAAAGCATATTGCTTGGGTATGTACACCTGCCAATTATGGTCTAACTTTACGCAAAAATACATCAACATCATAAGGGTCCAGTACAATAATGCCTACCGGGCCCTTATGAGGTTGCCGCGACATTGCAGTGCGTCGGGCATGTTTGCGTCGGCGGGGGTTCCCGACTTCTATGGAATAATAA
This sequence comes from Clanis bilineata, assembly GCA_036417725.1. Classification (NCBI taxonomy): domain Eukaryota; kingdom Metazoa; phylum Arthropoda; class Insecta; order Lepidoptera; family Sphingidae; genus Clanis; species Clanis bilineata. The sequence continues at coordinate 13,084,566 of CM071154.1, read as the reverse complement.
GATCAAGAATAGCTTATTTCTGGGATCGGATGAGTCGCTCAAGAAATACAATCCTGAGGGCTGTCTCGGATTATTTAACGAATCCAATATTTAGACATTTGATTTCTGTACATATGAACAGAGGTCCAATGTCTAAGTTAATAAACAGGTAAATATACAAATATATTACAGAGGTATAGTCTCCTTTTAACTTGTTTTTAATTTGTTACAATATATAATGGTGACATGATTGTTTTTTGCCTGAAATAAAGAATAAATAAAAATAAAAATTAAAAAATAAGTCTAGAAGTTCGCTCCCAAAAAATAACATATTAATCTGCGTTTATGGTTTATACTGTCTTCCAAAACTCTATCAACATTGATTCTGTGCGGGAATCAAAACCCCAGTTTCGTTTCACAGAGGTCATCTTAAATATGTTACGGACATATAAAAACTTGCAGTTATCAATAGTTGAATATCCAGTTGTTAAACAGACAACGTAATTAATAATGATAAACTAGTTTGGTAAGACAGCATAAGGTTTCTTATCTAATTTGGTCGTCATTAATCAGCACGTGGTTTTCAAAGCACGAGACTATGTTATGTATGTTGCATCTTTTTAGTGCATTTACCAACGGAGAATGTTCGGATATATTTTCGGCCGACTTCCCAAAAGGAGGAGGTCCTCAATTCATCGGTATTTTTTTTATATATTTTACTTGATATCTCCGCCAAATGTGGACCGATTTTCAAAATCAAGGGAGGTCCCATATAAATTTAGTCACGATTGGTAAATTGGAAGTCGGTCAGTTAAGTTTTTAAACTTGTGATTATACCTCTAGTTACTAAGCTCTGAATTCCATTATTGTACCACACACGTTAAGATGGGAGAAAACATGGACGGAATGTGTGAGGGAGGACATGAAAGAAAAAGGGGTAAATGACGAGATGACGGCTGGTAAATGGAAGTCGAAGACATGTTGCGCTGATCCCAAATAAAATTGAGACAAGGGCAGGAGGATGATGATGATTATGATGACACGTTAAGATGGAATTCCATCACCACCATCTGGATGGATGTTGATGATGATGTCACCGTCCATCTGGAATCAACTTACGGCAGTTGTATTTCCAGTTTCAAATTAAGGACCTTACAAAAATTACCTTATTCCTACCTTAAATACTGGCAACGCATCGGTAATTCGGAATTCTTCTAGTTTTGTGGAATTTATAGACAATGATCATATACAATCAGGTGACAGTCTTACTCTGAATTTTATAAATTGCAGTTTTCAACTCTCGCCTCTGTTTTACGATAAAGTCTCTGTATCTAAAAGTGGCTTAAAATAATTTAATATAATTGTACTTGGCCCGCATTATTATCGCATTTCTAAGTACACACTGATAAGTTATCGGTAACCTATGACATATTATGTAGTTGCAAGATCGAACAACAGCATCGTTCTGGCATTGGTGAAACCGCTTTTACCGCTAACCATCATGAATGTCGAAGGCTTATCTACGACGAGAAACAAAGACCTAGAACAATTAAATTTTGTAACTGATCTGTACAGTCACTGCATCAACTGATGTAACTGCCTCTGTGGCGTAGTGGTATTGCGTGCGCAGTACAGCTATCGTCCTGACGAATCGTGTTCGATCCCTAGGTCGTATAAGTTCGGTAAAGTGATATTGTATTTTTCAGTATCAGCCGGGAGCCTGGAATTTGTGCCCGATATGGCGATAGGCTCGCCCCCTATCACACCTGGGACAAAACTAAGCTGGACGAAGTTTGCAATAAAAGTATGTAGTAATCAGTAAAAGTATTAAGCTATCTTCCCTTAACCCATTCGAATATGGAGTTTGCGCAACACGATTTTTCAAGCACGTTGCAAAGGAGATTTGACTTAGTTTTTAGGACTGGGTAACTGGGCAGGTCAACTCCATAGAAAAGATCCAATCCCGGATGAATCTTATAAGAAAAACGTCATTAAACGGCGTACTTATAAATTATATCCGGAGGCCCATAATGTAAGACTTCATGTTACGATTGTTCTTTAAAGACAAGGTGACTAAATTTCTTACCTTAATTCCATGGGATTGTGCTAGGACCACTACGGAACGGCGAGACCATACTCTGATCAAGCTTCATAATCTTGTTAATTTCTAATCTTGTTAATTTTTGATAGTAAAAGCATTATGATTTTGGCCTTAGACGCCTACGGACAAGGTGTCACTTTTGCGTTTGATGGGTGGATAAAACTCAGTTGTACTTTGCAGAATGATACAATTTTAATAAGAAATTATTTTGAATAATATGGAAATACCAATTAAACATTCACTGCAATTCCAAGACGATGATAACCTTACACATGAAGCATGAGATATGACAGTCCTTATTAATATTCTAGGTAATATTGAACTAACAATTTTGATGTTTGTATTTATTAGTACTCTTTTTCGAGAGATGCATGATATTTTGAAAATATACCAAATGAATGCTGCATTACGGGAGAAGAGAATTGTTATTATACCCTTGGGATTAGAAAGAGACTAGAAGTTTTTTTTGTTATCGCGAGGAAATGTGTTTTAGCACTGTCGCTATACCTGGGGGGACGTAACGGTTATGTCGGAGTCGCTGGTCTTACTGCCCAGCGCCATAGTGTCCGGGAGAGATGGAAAACAACTGGGCGACACTAGGCCGATTCCCTAACACTATGTACACCCTACACCGAAAATACCTATCAAAAACCCTGTGGTGATCCTCTTCGGCGCTTTAGGGACGGCCTTGGGTTACCCTAGGCGAGAAGCGCCTAGTTTTCGACCGGAACCGTTGTGGGGGGCTTAAAAACCCTCGCCGCTGAAGGACGCCATCGGCGTCAATGACAGCACGAGGCCGACCATTCGTACTGCCGTCCATCCCAGGGTCGCACGAACAATGTACTAAAAGGGGTGCTACAACAGCCACCCGCTGCGCGCCCGCGACCCCTGATAGACCCTATAAGTCGCCTCCGCCAAAAAGCGGGTCACACAAATATTAGTCTCGGTACAGAGAGCGAACCCATGGACCCTCGATTCACAGACGACGTCTTGCCCGCTGCCTAATTAAACAATTCGTCACATAGTGATAAAAACTTGAACAATTAAGGCAATGGGACTACGTCTACTATATTCGCAAACCGCAATTGATTTTAGATTTATCATCGTAAATATATTCACATTCCGATGAACACGTTTGAAACGACCTTCTTAAATGTTGCCTTCATAATATACATCATTTGAAACCGTCACAATAATAATGGTAGTGCCTTTGATTAATGAATGAGACCTACGGTCAGGTAGTGTATATATTTTTTTATTTACCTCTATATTAAGTAGTTAAACAGGTAGATCAAGTAGGTCGCCTCCATGGTCTAGAGGCACCACATATGGGCTGTGGACCGGAAGGTTAGCGGTTTTCTAATTTAATTTGCACGGGACTGGATCCTTCAGAGGGGGTTGACGTCAGGCAGGCAGCCGTCGCAAAAACTTAACCAAATGCTTTCAGCAACATACTTGAAAAAGTGCCACATTAAGGTGGGATAAGGACAGGCAGAAAAATTAAGTATGATTAACCTCAGATATATTTCTAGTCGATTTACAATTTCTGAACTTTAATAGTGTTGTATTGGAAAGTGGAGGAATTTTCCATAATCAGCATATCCTCGATGTTTTTTTACGAGCCGCGAACTTGCATGTTTGGGCAAAGATCCAAGATTGCATAAGGTGAAAGTTGTGACAACGCAGAAGTCACCATCTGATAAATATTTGTTAATTACTATTGCTGTCAGATCATTTATCTTGGTATTCTAAAAACTACAACTAGCTACTATAACTCACTGCTATTTTGTCCCAGATGAAAAAAAGCCTATATCATTCTGCTATAGTCCAATCTAAACTATTGTTCACACTTGATCGCTTTCCACGATCATCCAGTATTATATCAGATTCCCTTCAGGGGCTTGGTAGGAACAGGATAGTGCTGTATTCTAGTATGTCTGAGCATCTGTTATCCGCCTGTATTGTTACAGCCCCTTCTGCCTTCTTCTTTCCTCTTCGAAGTATGAAGAAGCATTCATATAGACTAGCATGATTCTGGTAATCATCGATAATCTCATTGTTCATTTATGGTCTCTGGTTTTCGGAATGTTTATTATGTAATAGAAAAAAATAATATGTTATTTTTATTCTTTAGTTTAATTTATTATTACCAAGATCAATCAGTATGCACTCGTGACCGTGCAGTATAATCATTGTTTTAATAAGATTAACCGGTCACCTCTGACGTCTTATTTGATGTTCTTGACGCGTGTTTCTAATTGCTTATCGCTTGCTTATCGAAAACAGTGATGCCAGATCCATTTTTCCAAATATCGAGACTTGAAAAATCTGCGAAGTCAGGAGCACACTAAAACCACTGTCTAGTGCCTACGGTCTAAGGGAAAGAATAAGGATTGGGAAGAGACATAACATAAGCTCACGCCTGTATCCCCGAAGGGGTAGGCAGAGGCGCACTAGCGAACTAGAACACCCACATTTCACCGAGCTTAATTCCGTCCCAGATGTGATAGGGGGCGAGCCTATCGCCATATCGGGCACAAATTCCAGACTCCGGGCTGATATGGAAAAATCCAATATCACTTTTTCCGACCGGGGATCGAACCTGAGACCTCAGAATGGTAGTCGTACCAAAATATCACCACGCCACCGAGGCAGTCCAGGTTTGGGAAGAGACTTTCGAAAATTTTACAGTCGCATATGAAACGCCACAGCAAGCTACCATATATTCACTTGTGATTTTCTGTCAGTTTAATATAATAATAAGCTGCCATGCCATGCCTGGTATAGCGTAACTTCTGCTTAAACAGTAAGGCTGGTTGAGGTGGGTATGGAAGAAAAATTGTATGTTCTTGTACCTGCGTGATCATGCGCCTGTCCTGTCGCTGCCCCTCAATTTGATCTAGTTTGTCAGTATTCCATTGTTGTTTAACTGCACTTCGCTGACCAGTGTCAGTATCATCAGCTGTAATGTACTTTGACGTTATCGAAAAAATAGTTATTATAAACCGGGCGTCCCGCTAAAGTAGTAAATCTGGCAACATTAATTGTGAGCCAGTAAACTATGTCCTCAGTGTTTGATTGCAGGGTCGAATCGAAGACGACACTTGTTATCTATTTAATTACAAAGCGAATGTATCTGTTTTGCAGGGGTGGGTTGATAATTTTGTACCTAAAGGATGGAAGAATATCACTTGCAATTATATGGTCACGTTCTGTGGACACCACAGGACAACATTAAGAGTGCGTCCCATAAACAGCCCAAAAAGCGCTGACTGGACTTTTGGAGGAAGATATGACAGCCAATGTTCTTACAATAGAAGAAGCTCAAGACCGGGCGAAGTGGAAGCGTTTAAACAAGAAAGTGGAAACATAACATAAACATAAGCTCACACCTGTATCCTCGAAGGGGTAGGCAGAGGCGCACTAGCGAACTAGAACATCCACATTTCGCCGAGCTTAGTTCCGTCCCAGATGTGATAGGGGACGAGCCTATCGCCATATCGGGCACAAATTCCAGACTCCGGGCTGATATGGAAAAATCCAATATCACTTTGCCCGACCCGGGGATCGAACCCGAGACCTCAGAACCGTAGTCGTACCGAAATACCACCACGCCACTGAGGCAGTCAGTCAAGAAAGTGGCCCTTGGCAATAAGTCGGGATGACGCCAGGCAGAAAGGAAGAATGCACAGCAAAGTATATAAAGACAATATAGAGAAGACTGTACAAGATGGTGATAGGCAATTAAATAAAACAAACAACAAGTAATCAATTTCTGCAAGTTTTGTGATTTCATCAAATCAGAAGCCTCATAGCTAAATAATTCCATGACTAGACAGGGGATTAATTACGCCTTTCAATGGAACGTTGCACCGAAGACGGGGCTTTTGAGATTCTTTATCGTTTAATTACTTTATCATCCACCTGTACCCCTAATGTTAGTTATTGCTAGTCGACAACCATAATGCTGCCTCGGTGGCTTGGTGGTTATTCGGTACGACTACGGTTCTGAGGTCTCAGGTTCGATCCCCGGGTCGGGCAAAGTGATATTGGATTTTTCCATATCAGCCCGGAGTCTGGAATTTGTGCCCGATATGACGATAGGCTCGCCCCCTATCATATCTGGGACGGAACTGAGCTCGGCGAAATGTGGGTGTTCTAGTTCGCTAGTGCGCCTCTGCCTACCCCTTCGGGGATACAGGCGTGAGCTTATGTGTCGTGTTATGTTATGTTATGTGACAACCATAATCATCATATCGTCATCATCCGCTACAGGACGTCCACTGCTGAACATAACATTGCTGGTAACTGTATTAACGTTAAATCTCCATACATTTATGTAGTAGCGACTGTTGCGCAAACGACAATGAACTAAAAATATAATGAGGATTAAACAATAACTATCATAGTTATTGAGAAGTATTAATTTGTAATAGAGGTACAAACGGTACCGTCGACATTTGTCTTAAAAAAATGTGAAAAGAGACCAAGACGTTCAAAACTCATCAATATTCGAAAAATAAATAGCTAAAAGTAAGGACATTGCTTAGGTCATAATACATAATTTTCTTCACACATCTAACGACGTAAAAACAGTCGATAAAGATTTTGAAGGTAATAAAATGGAAGTCATTAATAATTTAATTATTTGGACACTAATATTAACCTATTTGAGATAATAAAACCTATTCTATGCGCGTAAATAAGATAAAGTGACTAAGCTACACCCTGAAAGTAAGCGTACTGCGGTAGGTTGTGGGAAACCTGGGTCTAACGCAGTAATAGGCAAGCAATCAATATTTGGAAACCCATCTAAAAGTAGATATTGTGGTTTTATGCAATATTATGATGTTCTCTAAGATCTTTGGATTGAAGTATCCTTAAAAATATAAACTAATCTTAGAAGTAATAGTCTTAGCTGGTAGCACATTATACTTATCTTTAGTTATAGTTATCTTAAAATAAAGATAATTAACTCAAATATCTTTCAGTTCTTTCTACCTGCCCTTATAACATCGTAATGTGAAGTCGGCGCAACACACTTTTTCAAGTATGTTGGAGAAATAATTTGGCTTAGTTTTTATGACCGGCTAACCTGCCTAACGTCAATCAAATTAGACAAATTTGCCCAACGTTGAAATCGAACTCAGAACCTTCCGGTCTACACCACATTACGCAGACACTAGACCGAGGTAAAACTCAAATATCAATTTAAAATTACTTGATCTCTTGTATACTGGATTTGGAACAAATCAACAAGTTCTGAAAGTTTTGGAGGGAAATAGTATTATTGCGGCGTGACAATTCTACTGTTTTAATTGTTACTTAACTAATTTAAAGTTAAATTTGCTTTATAGGTGGGGTTAATTGTCAAACATTTGTCTTATGATGCGCAATTCGAAGTGACTTGTTTTCGAAAATAATTTATAAATCGACAATGGAGATTAAACTGGATTCACCATAAAAAACGCACACATAAAACATCCAGACACACACATAAAGAAGCTAGAATAACATACGATTAATCTTTTTTATAGTCCATAAAAATATTTTGGATTCGAAGTACAGTGTCAATAAGTAATCAAAGTAAACAAAATGGACGATGATTTTAATAAACAAGCTGTTTTATGACGACTTGACATTGACGAAGACGCGACAGAATCAGGCGTTCTTAGCGAAGCCGTATAATATCGTTAACAAGAAGCATCTATGTCTTATCAGACCCCTATAGGAATATTGAATGAAAATATGTGGCAAGTTTTTTAGATTGAATTGAATATTTCTCGAATCTTTAAAAATACATTGGCAATTATTACTAATACATATCAAATCAAAAACAATACGAATAAAAAAAAATTAAACAGACAGATCATGATATTATACATTTTTAACATTAAATTTTATTGTGGAACGAATTTTATTGCATGTATTGGAATTTAGAAGACACTCAAATTTTTATTGCGCATTATAAATAAAATAATTATGGCATTAAAGTTAATTCTATTAGGGTCAACATATAGACAAAAAACAATTATGATAAAAATAATAAAAATTTAAATTTGTTTTTTAAGCAGATCCTTTTATAGTTTGGATTCAAATATTGGTTCTCGACTTTCTAGACATATTTCTCTGTATCCATCAACTATCGGTATTTGCGAAGACACTGACCAATAATATTGTTCCAATATTGGATATACTGCAGAAGATTGGAGGCTTGGTTATTGGTTACTACCTAACTCTTTCATAGACATAACGTCGGATAAAGTGGACAGGTTGTCTTGATCAAAAGGCAGAGACGTTTCTAAAGGTAGGTTGCAATGTATGTTGTACTAGACTAGAGTAGTGGAATATAAACGAAATATTTTTTCTATTATTATTGACAAACTTTTGACTAACTCTTAAATCTATTTACAATTTCTATTTAATCGAACACTAAAGTAATAATCAGAAATTCAACTACACAAGAGCCTCTGTAGAAAGATAATTCCGGGTTAATTATACACAAACTTAATAATATGGATTATGATACTGATCAACTCAATTAAAATATACATATTACTGCAATTAATAACAAAAAGGTACTCAGAATATCTGAATTTAACAACAATGTTATTGTTTATGAGGCATCAGTGTTTACACAAATTAATGTCTTGTTAGACTACGTAAACTAATTAATTCTAACAAAAAAAACAAACACAATTAAAAAAATACATTATTTATGTTATCGTACATAACCTAACCTAACATGAAATCTGAATGCCGAAATCCGGCTTGGAATAAAAAATATCCGTACAAAAAGGGTTCATTTGCGTAGGAGGCAGATTTATTGTTACTAATATTCGTCATAATATAGCAAGACAATTAATTTGGAATACAAAACAGGATAGTCTGTATAAAATTGAAGCATTTCACGGTAAGATTACTTTAAATGCTTATTAGGTGTTTTTATGAAAGTTGACTTTACCTTATTTGAGATGCCATAAAACAAGTTGTTCCTATTTATTCAAAACCAACGTCATTAATTAATCCATTTTTGACATCACGGATTTTTGTTTTCTTAATTCCATTAGTAATTAACCGATTTCTTTTACTTACATCCTCATCTACGTATGATTCTTAACCGATATCAATCATCACCATCATCATCAGCCATAGGACGTCCATTGCTGAACATAGGTGTCCCCCAAAGATTTTCAGATCAACCTGTTGGAAACCGCCTGCATCCAGCGACTTCCTGCGGCTTGACTGATGGGGCACTGTTGACTGGACAGAAGGACTGATGCCGATGGGGCAGAAAATTTATCGAGTGGAGTCCACATACCGGCAAGCGCAGCGTAAGGCGTCCACCTACTGATATCAATATTTGATTCTAAATCGAAAATTAAATAGGTTTTATTTGGTATAAATTTTATCGATGCATTCTTTACATATCTTACAGACGGATGTTCGAAAGAATTTATAATACCTCATAAATAAGCAGGTACGTTTTTTTGTCATATTTGATTAATATACGATTAGTATTTCTTCGTAATTAATGTAACAACGTGATTGTGAAGGTCGAACATTTTTTTGGGAAAAGTTTATAAGAAATGTAATATATCAATAATGATTAATGTGAATGAATTTGTTCTGTCCAAATGAATAATTTGCATTTTTATTCTCAAACGTTTTTACAAATAGGTGTTCTAAACTAAATTATTGGTAGTTGCTATTTAGTGTGAATTCTAATTAGTTAAAGCTAAGGTTATTTCAATCTTAACGAACGACGGATTTATTAAAAGGTAATGGAAATTTTCGTGTCGTCGGAAGTCCTTCAATTAAGAAATTGATCTATTTCTATACCAGTAAAATGAATATTAAGCATGTTTAAAGGTCAGGTATTTTTAGATTTTACTTTAGAGATATTCTCTCTGTAATCGATAAACAATTTTCTATTTAGACAAACGAGTCGTATGCAAAATACTAATAGTTAAACTCTGTTTCTGGAGCATCAAGATCATCAACAAAAGTTAAGAATTATTCATGAAAATCAATTGCAAAAATGTTAGTGATTTACTTAGAGATAGTTCATTTCAAGTTTCAACCAAACATTAAGTATACTACGAAGTCGACTTTAATTTATAACCGAAATAACTTATAGCTGATACTTTTAGAACTTAAAAGATTAAACAGATCCTGTAATAGGTTTTTATTTGCTTAACAGCATTTTATTGGTCTATAAAAAAGAAACATCAGTTTTACGACCAGTCATGTCAATCAACTTGATAAACTTTTAATGCGACATCTTCTGGCGATATTTTCGTTTATCTGTAAATTAAAACAGTAATCTTCTATCATCGTGTAAATTCATTAGCAAAAATTTTAGGAACGTGATCTGGGAAAATCCTGTAACTGTTATTTCTTATTTAATCGATAACGATTCTGTAATAGATAAATAGAAAGATAAAAAACCTGCAGATGGCACTAAATATTGTATTATAACACGTTGAATAATTAAAACAGAAAAGATTATCGATAATGACCTGTCTAATGATTCCATAGAAATTTTTAATAAACTATGAATTTGGGACAGATTTGTACATATATGTTCAATTACTGTTTTAATTTCGACAAAGTTACACAGCTAATTTAAATACAAAGTATACGTTTTCATATTTGATCAAACATATATTTCTAAATAATTAGCACCTGTGCGGACATAATGAAACATACTGAGATTTATTTGCTATTGACAGATTCATCAACAGCCTAGACTAAATATCCTATTAAGCTATTAGGTCAATATTCGCATTCAATGAAATAACAAGTTATAATGTATACAGTCGTATGGCGCCAACTCAGACGCGCCGCGACAAATATTTGGATGACCAACAAGTTTTTGACATATTTTAAGGTCTCGATTATCTAGTTGATAAACAACGTAAAAACCACAGCTAGAACCTTCCATCGTGATAATTTTGTTATTTTATCTACGCTTATAAAGCTATTTTACATAAACATACAAAATAGCTTAACATCTGCATTCCTTATTATTAGTTGCATATTGCTTTAGTTGTTTTTATTTAGGCCGGTACAAGTTTCTTTTAGTAAGTGACTTTTACCTTTTAGCTTTTACTTTTCTTTTCTTTTCTTAATATTTTAATTAAATGAAAGGAAGATGTTAGCAAAAGATAGGTGAAATATAGTTCAAAGTAAAAACGTCAATAAAATGATAATATTTTTATTCCTCCATCATTACAATTATTTTTAATGATAAATCAATTATAAAGACTAAGTAATGACAATGCTTATCACCATGCTGTCAAACGCAACCCATTTGGAATAAAATAGTAATAAAGTGCCAATCTAAAGCTAATAAAAATCACCTAAAATTCCCAACATCCGTGATCGCGGTTGAGTAATGCGAATTAAAACAAAAGACAAGAGCAAAACATTAATTTACATCTGGATCTTATCGGTGAAATAGTAACATTAAAATTTGCATAACAAAATGAACAGACGGACTTTGATGATAGAATTTAAAAACAACATTCCTTGTCGGCGCCAAAATGCCTTTTGCATTTAGGAATATTTGTAAAATGGAGTATAGGTTTTTTCTCGTAACTACTATGGTAAAGGAAAACATAAATCCAGCCCACGTTTCTCCGAGAACTGGTAAGTAAGCATCCAAATATGCTGAATTTAAATTCCGTAGAAACAAAATAAAATTAAACTCATCATCAGCCATAGGATGTCTTCTGCTGGACATAGGCTTCTCCCAAAGATTTCCAAATCAACCAATAATTGGAAGCGGCCTGTGCATTACAACAACTGACTATAAAGGACAATATTTATATGAACTATAGTAAAGGGTAAAGCAACATATTGAGCTGAGGCCATTTTTGGGTAAGGGTATTTTTGGGTTGAAAGAAAAAAAAAAGTGATTAATACATATTGAAATAAAACTATTTTTACGGATTCTATCACGATTTGGTTTTTAATTTTTATTTTTTATTCCTGACGTTTCGAAGGCTTTGCAGTCTTCGTGGTCACGGGCCAGTTTTATTTCAATGTACAACATTCGCGTAAACTTAAGAAATCAGTATGATTAATACATAGTTAATTTGTTTTTGTGAAACTACTGTAAGTAAAATTAACCTTTTCAACTGATGCAGCCTTTTCATTTCATTCAACGGATATAGCCAGATGGGAAGGAAGTTGCTTTTTGTCTGCGAATCCCTAAAACCATATAGACGTTCATATTTTACGATTATCATTCTAATGTGTGGTTGGAATCCGACAGATTGCCTTATTTTGATCATTTTAACAATATTGAATATTTTTGCAATAAATCGTCTCACATAACTTGGACATAATAAACTAGACAGTGGCGCCTGCATATCAATAGTTATGTTAATTTATAATTCTTATGCCAATTTAAAAATTTTATTAATAGAATTTTGTCTGTTGTTATTTTTTTCATTGGATAAACGTGACTTATCAAGTATTATAAGAATATCAAACCGTGTTTGCTTATTATTGTTGTTTTTGATTGTATCCGGGAATTCCTCGTGTGCTGAATGTATAATTAACAAAACAATAGATTTATTCTTGATGGCTCTTTAACAAATGTGATTGAAGCTTTATAATTAATTAATAATAATGACCTTATAGGTCAGCTGGTAATAATAATATTTAGTGATGAGTGTTTTACATCAAACTCATGAAGCAGTTTTGTTTCGTGCTGTTTTCTTTTGGCTAGACTATAGTATCTTTTTTATCATTTTTATCATTTGATACAACAATTAAGGGAAATTAATATTTATTTCTACCTGCCCTTATCCCATCTTAATGGGGAGTCGGCGCAACACACTTTTTCAAACATGTTGCAGAAATTATTTGGCTTAGGTTTTACGACTGGCTGCCCATCTGTCGTCAACTCATCTGAGGGATCCAGTCCCGGGAAAAATAATTAGAAAATTTGCTTCGCCTCACCTGGGAATGGAACCCAGTACCTCCCGATCCACAGCCCATATGTGCTGCCACTAGACCAAGGAGGTGACTAGTAAGAGAAATTAATAATTGCTCTTTTTTTGCCTTGTGTTATCCCTGCTTACTGCCAGAGTCCGCCTTTCTGCTGAACACTTCCACTTCGCCTTGTCTTGGCCATCCTCTACAGTGAGACCACACACATAAAGTAACGTTATAAGGGCTCTGTAGCCTGAGCACGAAAAACGAATGGAAATGTAAATGTATTCGAGTTCGCTGCGCACTGATGACGTTTGGTTAATATTTCATACAAATTTCATAGACGCGCATCGAGTTCGAATACATTTACATTAGTTTTTCGTGCTCGGGCTACTGATGTGCTTTCTCAAACTTGTTTAAAATACTTTTGGATCAATTATGAAACTGGACCTATCTACAATAAAGAAAGAGTCTCAAATAAAATAAATTCACAGATGTAGTGGATCGATTGTCGAACAACTTTATCCTGAACATTTTAATGGTTAAATGAGCTAACGAGACTATTCTAAGAAATGTTTGTGTCATGCTTTACATCTTTGGTCCTGACGCCCACATCTTCGCTCCTACTATTCTTTTTAAGGCCTTTTCCTCATGGGGTGATATTTTCCCTGACAATTTAATAAGTCATCAAGACTTCTCTGAAATAATGATTAGTTCATAAATCTAAATCTAAATCTTGGTGTAAATATTAATAATTTTTGCATTTGCATTTTTATTTATAAAGGCACACGACCTCACTGGGTCCCCCAAAGGCTGATAAGTACTTATATTCTTTTACATGAACAATTTTTTTTACTCTTCAAGTGGCCCCCGAATTGTTGTGTGCCCTGGGGCCCACGCATGCCTTAAGACGGCCCTAGATACCAGGCGACCCATTTGCTAGTTTGCCAGTCTGTGCTATAAAAAATATCACGTCCACATTGACGTTGGGGCTAATATTATCCTCACTAGAGGTAGTTCCAAAGAAATGCTACGTGCTATGATCCACGCCACATGTTGGTTTTACCTATATTGGTGATCTACGCATTATTTGCTAGAGGTGAAATAGTTTGTATCCTACGTAATTATCCTATGACATATAACATCAATCACGTAGGCACCCATTTCAATGGAATTCAAACTGTATCTTCGAATGACTGCATCCTGGTAGAGGTAAGCAGATGGTTCTCATCATCATCATCATCATCAGCCATAGGACGTCCACTGTTGAACATAGGCCTCCCCCAAAGGTCGATCTGGAAATCTTTGGGGGAGATGGTTCTCACTCTGCATCTATTGTTCATCAAATTTTTTTGTTATAAATATAAAAAATATCCCTCAAAGGGAGGTTGACGTGAGGTAGGCAACCGGTCGTAAAAACTTAGCCAAATCATTTCTGCAACATGTTTGAAAATGTGTCTTGCGCCGACCCTATATTAAGGTGGAAAAAGGGCAGAAAGAAAGTTGTGAATATAACAAAATAAAGTTTAAGGGACTCAAATTCAGGTCTTCGATGATTTACGCATTGATTGAAGTTTAAACTTGTCGATAAGTACTCTGCCACCATGCCCCTTACTTATAAAAATATTTAAACGCTGCTTATCTTTAACCATAGGTTGTCCCTTTCATTTTTAAACAATGTAACGCAAGAAAAAAGTTACAGCTTATTCTTAGCGAAAATATAAGCGACAAAGTTTTTATAAGTAAGGCCCATAATCAATTGAGAATAGAAAACGTTATTTTTTTCCCTCCATAACGAGATTTTATATACTTCTTACTCTTATAATATAGAAAATAAAATAATATTTTCCAACAAGGTTAAAGAATTTTATGTCATTTATTTTATAAATACTGAACTAAATGTGCTTGGCAATATCGATCTACATCTACTACAGAGCTATTTATAAAGAAAATTTAAATATTAATCAAAACATCAGGCCAATTAGTTTCACGGTCATCTGTTCTAAACTTCACCTGATTTATGAGTCATCTCATTTAATCAGATACATAAGCTTACATAATGATAAAATCTAACAGTCCCAATACACTTTCATCCAATAGCCGTTTAGACGTCTAGAAATACTAACCACTTTTCTATGTTTCTTTCTATTTATTGTAAACAGCCTCCGTGGCGCAGTGAGCGAGTTGCCGGCTGTGAAGCGAGAGGCCGCGTGTTCGATTCCCGCATTGAGACAAATTTTTGTTGGCCCACAAATATTTGTTGCAAGTTTGGGTGTTGTGAGACCGAAAGTGTCTCATAGTCTCGGACACCCACGATACAGGTTATACCTAGTGTGGGGTCAGGACTATGTGTGGCGGCTGTTGTATTTATTATATTATATTTATTATTATTACTTTTTTCTCAAAAAGAGCAACGTCATAGTTTCTTTCCCGTTCTTCTCTGGCGAACTAGCCTTCCAAACTGGCGGTAGAGTAAAATTTTTGACGCAATCTAAATAATGATTGACATTTTATGGATTCAATAAATGATTTGATTTGATTTATGGTGACGGATTCTGATCGGATTGGAATGATTAGATGGATCTTATTTAAATACTAACCATGTTAGGGTACCACATTTCTACGGTAACGGATTTTAATCTGAATGATTGGATGGATCTTATTAAGAATTGCAGTAGCTATTTAGTTTATCTAGGTATAGCTGAGCTGCCGAAAATCATTTTATTTCGAGGTAATAAGAGCTAAAAAGTCAATAAACTCCCAAGTAGGTTACCTTGCTTTTACAACTGAGAAACCCCCACAAAACTAGAACAGACGTGGATGTGTTGGCGATCTTCGGAAATAAGAACGAGGAGTGAAAAAGGGGCATTCCTTATGAAATCCAATAACAAGCATACATAAGCTCACGCCTGTATCATAGTTTCTAGGCAGAGGCGCACCAGCGAACTAGAACTTTCCCATTTCACCGAGCTTAGTTCCGTCCCAGATGTGACGCCATATTGGGAACAAATTCCAGACTCCTGGCTGATATTGAAAAAATACAATATCACTTTGCTTGACCCGGGGATCGAACCCGAGACCTCGGAACGGTAGTCATACTGAAATACAACCACGTCACTGAGTCAGTCTACGAAAAAGTCGATGAAATCCTGGTCAAGAAGGCTTAATCTGCAAATAAACCTATTGTGTAGCTCTATCGCTTGTAAAATCTTAACATGATTCAAAATAATTTAATTAATTGACCGAAAGTGTATGCGCACCTTAACAATGATCTAGATTAACTCTGATTAACTCAAATAGTGTAGAAAATAATAATAACGCCTGTGATTATGATCCTGAGAATTTGTTTATTAAAAAAACTGGTTGAAAAGTCTGCTATTTAATTTATTAAAACTGGTTGATGCGAAATAGTGCATAAAATTACACAGAATCCTGGTTTCACAACATATTTTGTATAAAAATGATAGAAATAGACGATAGAAATGTAATTCAAGGTACTAATAGTCAGACATCTACACATTTCAGTCAAAATCCAAAATAATGTTTCCTTACAATAATCAAATTTTAGGATATTGGCTAACTTCCCTTTTCATTTAAAGTGAACAAACAAATATAAAATAAGCTCACGCCTGTATCCCCGAAAGGGTAGGCAGAGGTGGACTAGGGAACTAGAATTAGTAACCCACATTTCACCGATCTCACATCCGTCCCAGATGTGATAAGGGGCGAGCCTATATATCAGGCACAAATTCCAGACTCCGGGCTGGTACTGAATTGAAAAGCCATACTCAATATCACTTTGGGGATCGAACCCGAGACCTCAGAACGATAGTCGTACCGAAATAGAACAACGCCACCGAAACAGTCAAAGTGAATTTTGTACTAATTATAACATTTACCTTTTTCTATCACCTAACCTCGTCATCCATGATATTATCAAGGAAACTAAAACATTTACGAATAAATAAGCATGTAGGTTGCCGAGCGGGATATACCAGCATCATCATAATCTGTCATACGACGTCCAGTGGTGGACATAGGTCTCCCCCAAAGATTCCCAGATCAACTTGTTGTATTACTCAATAAACTCGTAACGTCATTAAAAATCTGTGGTCACTAACCTAATTCGGAGGTTATTTTTATTTTCCGTTACGTTTTCCTCCTTGGTTAGTTCATCACGGTCGTATCAATGACTCAGGTTAAAAAATCGTGCGCGCATCCTCTTGACGTCAAGCAAACCTACATGCGGGACTCTTTCTGAATTATAATGACAATAGTATGATGGTACTCTTATGAATTTTAATTATTTCTTTTTAAATATCGACTGCCTCGGTGGCGTAGTTGTATTTCGGTATGCCTACCATCCTGAGGTCTCGGGTTCGATCCCCGGGTCGGGCAAAGTGATATTGGATTTTTCCATATCAGCCCGGAGTCTGGAATTTGTGCCCGATATGGCGATAGGCTCGCCCCCTATCACATCTGGGTCGGAACTAAGCTCGGCGAAATGTGGGTGTTCTAGTTCGCTAGTGCCTCTGCCTACCCCTTCGGGGATATAGGCGTGAGCTTATGTTATGTTATGTTATTTCTTTTTACCCCATCTATTGACTGACCATGAAGATTTGCCCACACTTGTACTTATGAATAGCTACATTGAGAATCAAGAGGTTATATTACGCGGGAAACTAAATGAAAATGAAAGGAATGAAAAGGCAAAATCTTTTTTTTATCTATTATATCCATCGATATATTATTTACCTAGATGCACAGTTGACGCTCGGAAAATGGGACAGCAAAGAAGTGCTTAAGCACTCGTTTTGCCTACAGTCGGACGTCGATAGAATTCTAAATTTCAAAATTCAAATTAAAGAACGCTTGCTCATTTCGTTTAAAAACCTACTTTATAACACGTGCTTAGGGTTATATTTGTGTTGATTTAATTACAACTTGTGATCGTTTTCTTTGTTTTATTTCTGAGACCACTTTTTAGGAGGATATTTGCAAAGAACTGTGCATCTAGGGTATAATATATTGATGATTATATCAGACATGCCGCATTAAGTCATTAAAACATAATATTATAAAATAAATCTTATAACATAATATGTACCGACACTAAAAAAATATTAATAATCCATCACTTCTTATAATTTTCTTATAATTATCTTCTTATAATATTCTTATAATTATATTATATCTTAAGATTGCATTATAATCTTAAATTTAAAATCATTTCATTTTAAATACATCTCCTTCAACACCTTTCTCAAAATCTTTCCTGAAGGATTTTTCGGTATATTATCTATAAACTGCACTTCATTTATTCTTTTAAATGCAGCTACTTTGTCACTAACAAAGTTGATTATCTCTTCTTCTGTGACTTGTGAACCTTGTTTTAGAACTACAAATGCTTTAGGAGTTTCTCCCGTCCTAGGATGAGGTACGCCTATGACTGCGGAGTCAAATACATCTGGATGCTCCTTGATGACGCTCTCCAGTTCTGCTGGTGGGACTTGGAATCCTTTAACCTGAAAGGTAAAGGTTTGATAAGATGTACAAAATAATTCGTGTGGCGAAGAAACGATATAACAAAATAGTCGTAGTAGTAGGTATGTCAACACAGAATCTTGCATACTAGCTTCCAACACATATCTTAGTACTCTACTATATTATGTATAATACACAGACATGGAATGTAATAGCTCCAATGATAGACGTATTTTCTTGATTTCTTCTTCCAGATAATTTGAATTGTGGTAGAATAGTTGTATCCGCCTGGATACCGAATTAGTAAAGTAAAATAGCAGGCCTCTAGATTTGCTTCTTCCATCCTCGGGAAGCATAAATAGGTCGACATGATTCTGGTAATTACCAATAAACCCATTGTTTATTGATGGTCACTGGATTTTTTGGTCTGCATTGTGCAGGCAATTTGCTATAGTGTAGTTACTTTACCGTACTTAGATAAAATTGACTATTTTTGAAAAAACATCAAATCTACTTCAGCTCAGAAAAATCTTATTATTCATATATCATTCGTGCACACAAGTTTTCATTTATGTTTAGGTAATAATGTTTCATTGTTAAGCTTACGTGTAGAAATTGCACATTGTTCAATGAATACAATTTTAACTTAAGACATAAAGTTGAAGGTTATATGCCAAAGGTTGAGGTTAGGACTTTAGTGCAATATTTTAAAACAACAACGTTGAAAACCCGTGTGTAGCTCCAATAATGAGAAACGCCTAAAAAAATATTAAAGCAATTTTTCTTTATTATCTATTCTAAAAATGTTATTCATGAACTTTAGTAAATAGTTTGCATTAAAAATAGTTAAAGATGGGAAAATATAGCCCGAAAAACCCATTATATTGCTAAGTGTAGTAATAACTAATCCCTAACGCCCTCTCATTAAAGTGGTGAACATACGAGATACCATGAACAAAGAAGCTGACGTCTCACTGCTTCAATGTGTTTTGCAGCTAGAACGTTAGTGAGTCAACAACATTCCCTATCAAGGTAAAATTCAAAGTCTAAGCATGTGCATAAAGGATAATTCACTGCGTTAATGTTCAGATTATGGAGCCTTCAAACTTATTAAACAATAAAAAGTTCATACTAAAGTACGGCCACCTAGAGACCGCCGTGTTTATATCGATAAACTAATTCATTCTTCAAATGGGGGCTTTAAATATTTACCTAATTATAAAGTGTTGTTTGGTCTTTAATCAAATATCAATCATTAATTAAATCAATTTCATAATCATTACAGATAATATAGAGCTCCTTTAATCATTTACCTTGATAAGTTCCTTTAGTCTATCGACTATCCATACCAGACCTCTCTCATCGACTTTTGCTACATCACCAGTCTTGTACCATCCGTCGACGAAGGAATCTCTGTTCGCCTCAGGGTTGTCCTTGTAACCTTTCATCACATTTGGCCCTTTAATTAAAAGTTCTCCAACCTGAAACAAAACTTGTATTAACTCTGAAGGTAAATATTAGCTATTCTTAGATATGAAACAAAAATAATCACAAAGTATTTCTTCACACTGTGCTGCATTCATTAACCCCAGACATAATTAAATTTTAAAGTATAGTCATTTCAACACTTTTTATCTTTCACATGGAGATATTGGATGTTATGTGACGATTACTCTTATTTTGTATCAAACAAGAGTTTCCGAAAATTTATTGACTTTGTAATCCAATTCTTTCCCATTTCACGATCTTACCTCATCCGGTCCCAAACTATTCAAATTACTATCTACCACTCTAGCTTTCATATTCGGTATTAGATACCCAACAGCTTCGTGATTTTTTTCTTCTTTGGGCATCACTGTCACCAATGGACCGGCTTCTGTCATACCGTAGCCTTGGATAAAAGCAATATCTCGCTGCAAATTAAAAACACAATTATTTTACTATAATTAAAAAAAACGTACTTTTACTACATACAGCTTTGACAGCCTCCGTGGCGCAGCGGGCGAGTAGGCGGCTGTGAAGCGAGAGGCCGCGGGTTCGGTCCCCGCACCGAGACGAGTGTTTGTATGGCCTACAGATATTTGTTTCGGGTCTGGGTGTTGTGAGACCGAAAGTCTCTCGTAGTTCCTGATTCCCACGACACAAGACTCGATCTTAGTGTGGGGTCAGGGCTATGTGTGTGACTGTTGGGTGTTATTATTATTATTATTATATATGAATGGATTTCGTTACTCTCTCGGCGTCTTCAGATATTGTTAACAAGCACAACATAAGCTCACGCCTGTATCCCCGAAGGGGTAGGCAGAGGCGCACTAGCGAACTAGAACACCCACATTTCACCCAGCTTAGTTCCGTCCCAGATGTGATAATTCGCAATCGCCATATCGGGCACAAATTCCAAACTCCGGGCTGATATGGAAAAATCCAATATCACTTTGCCCGACCCGGGAGACCTCAGAACGGTAGTCGTACCGAAATACCACCACGCCACCGACGCAGTCAGTTAACAAATATGAGACATCTAAATGTTGAGTCACATATTCATCGATTTAATATACCCTAGATGCACAATTCTTGGCAAATATCGTCATAAAAAGTGGTCGCGGTTGTGCTTAAGCACTCCTTCGCTGTCCCATTTTCTGAGCGTCATATATTATATCGATGGTATCTAGGTATATTATATCGATGCATATATTGGTAAAGTAATTATTATACTGGCTACAACCTTCAACCTACAACTGTCATCAAACCGGAATACAACATTGCTTGCACAATGCTGCTAGTGGTAGAAATAAACATTGTGATGAAGCCTATCAAAACGAATTCTCATGTAAAAGCTCTACTACCAGTAAAACTTATCTATCTGTCATCCTTTCCTGTCATCCTTCTTTAATACGAATACGGTCAGCAGATAATATATAAATACCCACCTGTGCTTTGTCATAAAATTTTTGTATATCCGCAGCAGCTAGAGGAGCAGCACCTGATGTCACTATATTCACATGTTCTAAATGCTTATGCTTCACTTCGGGGTACGAGCCGAGGAATAAAACTAAAACAAATAACCTATGATTAGTTTCTCTTAAATTGATAAATAAAATTTTACGACAATTTCTTACTTTCTTGATAATCTGTATCGGTGTCAATACAAATCAAATAAAAATTCATTGATTCTTCAATGAGATTAAGAATATTCACTATTTAAAGTTTTACACTCCACATCTCTTCATCAGATCTTGCCCAAATATATAAATGGACCATCTTTGGAGTACAATAAAAATGAAGTTCTGAAAATTGATCCTTGCTGAACACATCTTGTAGCATAAAAACAAATAAAGTTTTTTTTTAAGATAGTTAATAAACAATTACAGTCTTGTTGACTACTCCTGAGATACAGGATTTTCATTTCAGACAGCCTCCGTGGCGCAGCGGGCGAGCAGCCGGCTGTGAAGCAAGAGGCCGCGGGTTCGATCCCCGCACCGAAACAAATATTTTTGCGGTCCACAGATATTTGTTTCGCGTCTGGGTGTTGTGAGACCGAAAGTCTCTCGTAGTTCCTGATACCCACGACACAAGACTCGATCTTAGTGTGAGGTCAGGTCTATGTGTGTGACTGTTGGGTGTTATTTATTTATATTTATTTATAAAAAATATAACTGTAAATTAAACTGCTCTAGAAAAACTCACTGCGATCTTGACTGAGGTTCTTAACACACCTTAAATAAAAGTACATAACTTTACCCATAGGTGGCGCTAAATACAACAAGTTGATCCTATGGTTCCACATGGTGTTAAGTAGTGAGTCTGCCTGGAACTTTGGCAACGTAATCAACTGAAGACCCACAGTCATTTTGTGCAGCATTTGTATGGTAAATGCGTATGAATGAAACATCGGAAGCACCACTAGCGTTGTGTCTTGATGAGACTCTGAAATTAATGATTCCTCATTAAAAAATAAAATATAGGATTAAAGATCTTCACCATTTAAATTTTTTTATACAAAAGCAGACGAAGAAAGGGCCTATCTAACGATAAGTGGTTACCAAGTACAGCCATGGCGCTGCCTACCATGTTTACTGTCATTTCATCTTCGTCAGCTTTGTATAAGAGAACCAATGTTAATAAAGTACACCACGTGGACTATATTTGTCTTTTATATTGGAAAAATCTGTGAACCTGTCTGAATATTATTTTTTAAAGCTTGTCTTACCTGTTGTATACGAATGATGTCTCAATTCCGTGTCCTGTTGCTGACAGTTAGCAACAAGATTAGAATGAGTTAGTTGTACTGCTTTAGGCAGTCCAGTCGTACCACTAGAATATAATAATACCGCTACATCATCATGGTTTCTTTTAACTTTATTCAATATGCTAAAGTCTACGTGATCTTCCTCAATCATTTCTTTAAAAGATATTGTCCCAGTTGGCGATTGCTTTTCGAAATCAATAGCAATAATATTGATATGCTTTTTTGCCAGTTCCAGCGCCTTCCTTACAGTTATAACTAGATCTGAGTGAGTAATGAGTAACGTGGCATCCGATGTAACAATCTGTTTTTCAATTTCATCTGAAAATTTAAATTGTATTCCAAAATATCCATAGATTAATTAAATATCTTCCAATTGTTTAGATTACTTTGGATATATTAATCGGAGAAAATTGAAACATGAAGGAAATAAAGAGCAGCCATCGAAGATACTTTTCTTACTCAACAATCACAAATAAGGAAAGACAAAGCTTGATACCAATGCAAACACCTTTATGAAGACTTACAAGGTGTGTAACCAGGATTAATAGTGGACACTATTCCGCCAGCAGCCATAACCCCATATACTGCAATAGGAAACTCTGGGGAATTTGGAAGTATCATTGCAACTGTGTCACCCTCTTTAATTCTAAACTTGCTTCTTAATTTTGCTCCGAATATTCTGGAAAGCTTGTAGACTTGTTCGTAAGTGTATTTTCGGTTCGTTATACCGCATACCTGAAAATGGTAAAGGACAAAGTTTTTAAACTAATGTTAAATGGGAAGACCTTTGAATGTAACAATTCCTAGTGTAACTATTGTGGTAAGCTAAATAAATAAAAAAAAACTGTGCTGTCTACGATCAATTCAATAGATTTTATTTCTTCTTGGTACCACACTTCATTACTAAAAATAGAAATTAAGTCAGATTTACGCGTAACAAAAAATCTGGTAGTCTATTTATGAAACTGGCAGTCAGTTAATGCTGGATTAAACGGTGCATAATTATTTATGTAATTGTTGAGTTTTATATAAGTTTACTAGCCTCTGTCCGTCGCTTCATCCAAGTAGTTAGATATCTTAATTTGGCTGATACGTTCGTCGATTTAAAACTCGAACTTTCGAATTTATTACAATAAAAGTACCACGCATTTTATGTCTAAGCTGCTGAATAGATTCTTAAAGATTAAACACATAGAAAGGGCATGTCTTGAATTAAATAATTCGAGGCTTATTCTTTTTCGAAAAAATGGTCAGTGGGAATTTTATGAAAGTGTATATAGGCGGAGTTGCGAGCAACAACAAATAAGTAAACGGATAATATTAAATTAAAGACTATGTACGACAAGACCAAGGATGTCTTGCCACTCATTTATCATAGTCATCCATAGATGATGCGTCTATGGATGGAGACGTGTCGAGGTGGCATGTATTGTGGTTGTAATGGACTATGGCTGAAATGAAATGAAATTATTTATTAATCACGTAGGCTAATAAATGGCTCTTATGACAAGTCAATACAAAAAACATAACACAAAAATGTATATTATTAGGATAACATAGTGATGAGTGAGATCTATAGAGCGAACTTCAACTGAGTCTAAATCAAAGAAACGAACTCAGTGAGGATTTGGAACTTTTAAATCGGGAACTATTGGGTATATAGTGATACGTAAATGTTTCGATAGATGGCTTTACCTTATTTTCGTTAAGTTCCCAAGTTCGTGGGGAATTCAAGAAGCACTAAACGGATTTTGATGAAGTTTGATATAAGGTTATCTTTATGAAGCCTTAGAACAGACATAGATTGCAATATTTTTTAACCCAAAAAGGGATTAGATAGGGGGTTTAAATTTTGTTTTTTTGTCTTTGATCCGATTAACTTCATAATCAATATCTTGGTCGCCCCGAAGTTCCAAATCACGAATCCGAAAACGAAATTGAAAAAGAGCCCGCCATTTTGTTTTTGTTTTTGACCCGATTGACTTCAAAATGGATATCTGGGTCGCTCCTTACTTCTGAAGAACTTATCCGGAGTCAAAACTGACAAATTATGTGGCTATCATTTGGTTTCTCTTTGTTTTATTATCAAATTTTTGCTTAATCATTAAAATATGTCGTGAATGGAATATTCGCACTAGAACAACAGATCGGATCGACAAATCAAAAATCTTATATAAATAAAAATAAAAAAACGTACAAAACACGCGTCCGAAGCTGCGGGCAAAAGCTAGTTACGCAACATAATCGATTTGAATGAATTGCTTAACGATCCTTATGTGGCATAACGATGATATAAAACATGAATTGATGGATATAAAGATTATAATTGCATACTATTATTACCTAAGTAATATAAAAACCCTGCATAAGATCAATTTTATTGTACTGATAATAATGTGAACTTTACGTTATTTGATAATTTCGTTGCGTGCTAAATATGAATGTTAATTGTGATGTAAATACATATAAGGAACAAAAGGCCCGAGCTGTCCCCTGACTCTTGACACGAATTTGATTTAGATTCTGTTTATTTAGGCTCAATTGCACCACTATTATTAACCTAGAGTTAGTCCTAACCGCAAGCTAAATTGACAGAAAATGTATGAATGACATGTAATTTAACTTGCGGTTAGGACTAACTATAGGTTAATAATAGTGGTGCAATTGAGCCTTATTGACTTAAAATTCCACCGAAATCGAGTTAAAAAGTTAAAAATTCTTGTGATGAAATTCACGGCTACGCCGGTTTCCTCACGATTTTTTACTTCACCGTTATAGCAAGCGATAATTCTCAAAGAAAACACACTTAATAATAATAATAATAATATTAGCCCTGTAATATTACTGTCCCACTGCTGGGCACGGGCCTCCTCTACTAATGAGAGGGGTTGGGCCTTAGTCTACCACGCTGGCCTAATGCGGGTTGGTAGACTTCACATACCTTCGAAATTCCTGTGAAGAAATTCTCAGGTATGCAGGTTTCCTCACGATGTTTTCCTTCACCGTTATAGCAAGCGATATTTCACAATGAAAATACACTTAACATAGAAAATTCAGAGGTGTATGTTCGATTTTGGGGTTGGTCTCGAACCTCCGACACTCGTCTCGGCAATCCGTACCATTCCCAAGTCCCAACTGAGCTATCACTGTCGATACGAATTCGATTGTCAAAATTATTCCAGCTCGGGCCTCTGTACTTTGTGCTTCGTGGTCATCGATATATTATTTACCTAGATGCACAGTTGACGCTCGGAAAATGGGACAGCAAAGGAGTGCTTAAGCACTCGTTTTGCATACAGTCCGACGCCGATGGAATTCTAAATTTCAAAATTCAAATTTAGGAACGTTTGCTCATTTCGTTTAAAAAGCTACTTTATTACACGGGCATAGGGTTATATTTGTGTTTATTTAATTAGAACTTGTGATGTTTTTCTTTGTTTTATTCCTGAGACCACTTTTTAGAAGGATATTTGCAAAGAACTGTGCATCTAGGGTATATTATATTGATGTTCGTGGTACATGTTGCTACTGTAGTAAGTGTAAAAGTATATTATGTTATAGTATAGTAGGAAATTAACAAACTTCCAGCAGGGTTACCACCACCTCTTATAGCAGTATTATTATAATCGTTCTTCGTTTGTTTTGTATGGAGAGGCTGCAACTTCAATCCCTGCACCGAGACAAACGTTTGTCATTATTTATTCATACTTTGTACAAAACTGAGAATAGGCGGACTTAATGCAAAGGGTCTACCTGTCAAGTCTCTATTAGTCAACCTGAGGTGCAGAGATGGTAGGTGCATAAATAAATAACTTGTGCGATTTTTTTCTTTTTACTTTGGTCATCTATTACTCATTAACTTGTAAAGCCTGGTTAGCCGCTATAGTTTTCCTTTGAAGTCATGATATATGCTACTACTGTGAATTTTTTCACGTATCTAAATCCAACCGTTTCGGAAATAGAGGGGGGCGCCCTACTTAACAAAAATTTTCACTTTAAAGTTTCATATTTCGAAAACAGAGCCTCCAATCGAAAAATTGATTACACTCCATGATGATACCCCACACCATAGGATAGTCGAGAAAAAAAATCACCCTCACTTTACATGTAGGGGAGGTACCCTAAAAAAAAATTTTCAGGATTTTATTTCACGCGTTTCTGAGTTTGATAGATATGTATACTCGTGCCAAATTACAGAACAGTAGTACTTATAGTCTGAGATAAACAGTGGTCAGACAGACAGACAGACAGACAGACGGACATGGCGAAACTATAAACCCTTATAGTAACGAACCCTCCTTTTTTGCCATTTGGCTTCGGAACCCTAAAAATATTAGTATTATTAGTAAATTAATTACAATTAATAATCATTAGTAAGTTAGTGGTTAAAATCACTTATTAATGGCCTTCTTCGTCTTCCTAACGCATTCAAATGAAATCAGTAGCTTGACCATGACTTTTCTGATAATTGCACGCGAATGACACACATAACATACAATAAGCTCACGCCTGCATAAACCCAGTGTTTGTCAGTGGTCGCTAATTTTTTGGACTGCACTACGCTTACCATCAGGTGAAATGTAGTCACTTTGCCGAGCCCGGATAAAAATAACCACAAGTTTAAAAACTTAA
This sequence comes from Clanis bilineata, assembly GCA_036417725.1. NCBI lineage: Eukaryota > Metazoa > Arthropoda > Insecta > Lepidoptera > Sphingidae > Clanis > Clanis bilineata. Next base: position 13,057,174 of record CM071154.1, on the reverse strand, counting down.
CGGACCGACTTCAAATCCGATTGTGACCATTATATGGGACCACCCTTGAAATAAGCTCTATCGAACACATAAAGAATTTTGAAAATCGGTCCACATTTGGCGGAGATATTGAGTAATATACATAAAAAAACGACCTTGAGGACCTCCTCCTTTTTGGGAAGTCGGCCGAAAAGACTAGTGGTCGACTACTGGTCGAAATTCGCCCATAATTCATACAATTTCAGTTTTATATCTCTTTGATATGGGCTAATATAAAGATAAGATAAGATTTATTTATTATTATCATTAGCAAAATTTTAACATTCAATAAGACCAAAGATATATTTTTTTATTTTCCCTTTCGGAATGCAAAGGGATCTAGCCCATACAGCTTCGTCTATGTGCTTTTTTTGGCTTATTTTCTGACATAAGCTTCACAAGCGCAATGAAATCTGTTGTCCATTGAAATTAAACTATTTTTACGGATTATATCACGATTTGGTGGTCGTGGTCGTGGTCACGGGTCAGACCACGAAGGCTGCAAAGATTTCGAAACGTCGGGCATAAAAATTAAAACCAAATCGTGATATAATCTTTAAAAATAGTTTAATTTCAATGAATGACATTCACGTAAACCTAAGAAATCTGTTGTCGTCAATTTTAAGGCCCTGCTGTAGTTTTGGCGTCAATTCCTTCCAGTTTGATGATTTTTAGTCGATTTTCTCGCACCGGAGGAATCGAACATGGTCGACCCACCCACCCAACGAAAAGCATCTCAAATCACCTCAGACCAAAGAGAATAATAATTATTTCAATATTATTGTTTAATAATTATTTAACTTTCTACTAATGTATATTATGAATTTAAATATTTTATATTATATCATTATTTACCTACAGTTTTATTATAGTTTTTACTATAAACAAAAGAGTGAGTAAGGTATGTTGTATTTAATTCGAGCAGTTGTGTGTGTAATTTTTATTTTAATGAATTAAGTATATTTCTAATGCATTTTAAAATATAACATACATAAGCGCACGCCTGTATCCTCGAATGGGTAGGCAGATGCGCACTAGCGAACTAGAACACCCACATTTCACCGAACTTAGTACCGTCTCAGATGTGATAGGGGGTGAGACTATCGCCATATCGGGCACCAACTCCTGGTTGATACGGAAAAATCTAAAATCACTTTGCCCGTCCCGGGGATCAAACCTGAGACCTCAGAATGGTAGTCGTACCGAAATACAACCACGCCACCGAGGGAGTCTCATGTGCATAAAAGTTAAAAATAAAAATATTTACCTACCACAGCTGTCTTTGTCGCCCATTTATCCAAATTACTAAACACGTATTCGTGCACAGTTGTTGTTGGAATTTCGACGTCATTGCACGGTGATAAAATCACTTTTTCTCTTGTCCAAACTTTACCATTTCTAGGAAAACTTGCGAAACCACGACGCAAGAGTTTAGACATGTTTACGTCAGGCGATATCGATTAAAATGAAAAAGAAGTGCAGGATTTACACTAAATCCCACCTGGATGGTGTTGTAAATGATTTATAAAATTAGTCTTTTTTCATAACGACCACATGAATATTTATGTTCTCAAACGAGCAGATGGGTCACCTCTTTGTTTTTGTCGCGGGGAAGTATTTCACCACTGCCGCCACGCCCGGGGGGGTGGTCACGGTGGGTATGTCGGGTTCGCCGGCCTTGCGATCCAGCGCCGTGATGCCTGGGAGAGATTGGTCGACATCCGGGCGACGCTGGGCCGCGTCCATAACAAATGCCCTACATCGGCAATAGCGACTGAAAACCCCGCGATGGCCTACTTCGGCGCTTGAGAGGCGGCCCCGGGGTATCCAGTGATAGACTCGGATTGCTACCGGAACCGACCCTGCGCGGTGCCGCCTTGCGGCCCGTCTTCGAGTGGGAGGGGGGCTCAGAAGCCCCCGCCGCCGAAAGACGCCCTCCGCAGCAGATGGGTCACCTAATGGTACGTGATCTCCACCGCCCAAGACACACAAGAGCCAAGACACAAAAAAACATGAGTGCGTTGCCAACCTAAAAGGAGGGAATGGGAAAGTAAAGGGGAAATCGGGCCACCGGAAATCTCTCTCACCGAACGAAACGCGACAGGAAGCTGCACTTTACGTCGGTTTTCTGTGAGACAGTGGTATCAAACATGTCAAGCCGGCCCATTCGTGCTGTACACGTAACTTGTCTACAGCGTGGCTCTACCACTTAATAAACACGCATAACGACGATAGCAACGTTTTTTTTAAGTATAGAGCTACGTTGTAAATAGTCATCGATCGATGAATCGATCAAATTAATTTCTTTACAGAAAACTGACGATAAGTGTTTGTTGCGTTTGGTGGAAAGTTTCCGTAGCCCAGATCTTCCCCCTCCGTTCCAACAACTCACTTTCCATCAGTGACCTATTCGCTTGTTTGTCAGTCTCAGTATAAATATGATAAAAGAAAAGAGAACGAAGATGAAGTTCAACCCAAATTATAATTAACAACGAAAGCACAAACAATTTAGAAATATTAAACATGTGTGTCTATCTAGGTGTGTGCTTTTTAAGCTATCGAGCTGCTTACAGCATTGTTGGATTGCAATCATAAGTTAAACTTAAAGCAGCGTCTTACGCTCTTTAACCATGAATTATTTTCTTTTTAATTCATTACCAGTACAATATACTTTTTTTTTTATAGCAGAGACTAGCAAACGAGCAGATGGGTCACCTGATAGTAAGTGATCTCCACCGCCCATAGACACCCAAGACAAAAATAATCATGGATGCGTTGCCAACCTGAAAGGAGGAAATGGAAGGGGAGGGAAAAAGGGATTGGGAAAGCAAGGGGGAAATGGGCCACCGGAAATCTCACTCACCGAACGAAACGCGACAGCAAGCTGCCACTTTACGTCGGTTTTCTGTGAGACAGTGGTATCAAACCGGTCGAGCCGGCCCATTCGTGCTGTAGACATAATTGTCTACAGCGTGGCTCTACCACTCAAAAAACGACGGTTTTACGACCGACTGCTTGCCAAACGTCAACTTCAGAGCATCCACGTCCAGGTAAAATGTGTTTGGAAAATCACGTTGCCCGACCTAGGACCCTATCTTTGTCATTATGTCCATTGCCTGTCTCCAAATGCAGTATTATTTTATAAATAACATCTAAAGCTTGTTTTGACCTACATGTATACGTATCCAATAAAGTTTTTTTTTTAATTTAGGATATTTGGAAAATGTCCTAATTTTGTCATCACCCACAACATACCTTGCATGGATTAATTATCTACAGATATGGCATGATTATTTCCACACATGTTTGAGTGTGTGTTGAGTGAACCGGTAGTGCTGCATCCTGCGGTCATTTTAATCGTAACAGCGCCATTAAATACTAAAACTCGTATTAATAACGATACTTATTTAGGTATATACCTCATGTAAGTAATAGGTATCACCACAATATTTAATACTAATGCCAAGCAGCACTGCTCTGTTTCGGTTTGAAAAACATTCATCATCATCATCGTCATCAGCCATAGGACGTCCACTGCTGAACATAGGCCTCCCCCAAAGATTTCCAGATCGATTTGAAAAACATTGAGACCTTTAGGTCGATTCTCTAAGGTTTCATTTATGAAAACAACGTTGCGGCATCGTTGCGGCAACGATGTTTTCATTTTTGTATTCAGCAAGGTACAAAGCGCACGCACCAGCGCTATTCGTGATGACGGCGCTTATGCGAACTAGCTCTCTTGAGCGAGGCGTTTGACGTAAATGTATGGAAAATGGTATTTTTTAAGAGCCAACAACGTTGAACGCTCCGTCGATCTCTACGATGAGCGCTCCGGGAGCTCGTTGTCGATCGCAACGTTGTGGCGTTTCTTAGAGAATCGACCTGCTGTAAATTGGGCATTCAAGCTATGTTATTTAAAGTGCAGGTGATGCTACTAGTGTTTATTGGTCATATCGGTTATCATCAGTGGAGCGGCTTGCCTGTCTCGTAATTTTATTGCAGTAAAAAAAAAAATAGCTTTAGTTAAATTTAATTCATGCCCGAGTCCTGTAATACGGTCCTTAGAATCCTTCTTATTTTCTCCGTCTGCCAACGAAAGAGTAATATAATATTTATTACAGTTGTGAATATCATAACAGACTGCCGACACATGAGTTAAGAAGGAATGCAAAATATACATTATTACGTCTCAAATGTCTATGACATGAAATCCATTTGCAGTCACAGGTGTATAATGATAAAGTCCAGAAAAACTCAGCTTTATTAGATGTAGGACAGTACAAAATGCAAAAGCTGTAAAATATTAAACTAAAAAATCATATGTGTATATGACATAATGCATTGACAAGCAATTAGGGGCTCACCAGGTTCACATTTGTCGAGGGTTGGTATAATTTAATTAAAATAAGTGATAAACTATCAATTACTAAATATAATTTAGAAGATACTGGTAACAAGTAAAGTCCTCAACGCTTTAGAACACAGCCCCAAACCAAATGTATACTCTAAAGCTGCTCACCAATTAAATGACTAAGTTCGACTTTATTACATCATTTTAAATACCCTTTTTTAACACCTTTCTCAGTATCTTTCCCGAAGGACTTTTCGGTAAACTATCTACAAACTGTACTTCTTTTATTCTTTTGTATGCCGTAACTTTGTTGTTTACAAAGCTGATTATATCTGCCTCTGTTACTCGTGAACCTTGTTTGGAAATAACAAATGCTTTAGGGGTTTCTCCTGTCATATGATCAGGTATGCCAATGACTGCGGCGTCAAATACGTCTGGATGTTCCTTAATGACGTTCTCCAGTTCTGCTGGTGGTACTTGGAAACCTTTAACCTGTAAAATTGAAGAAGAGCTATAGGTAACTATACTTTATTTTACACATTGAAATATAATTATAGGAGCAGCTAGGGTGAGATTGGTCAGAAGGTTGACCATGAATTGTTTTAACTTTGGTAAGATTCACTGATCACCCATAGACAGATCAACTTTACGAGTAGAATCGATGTCATTTTAGGTTGTAGAACACATTGCATTGCCAAAGTACTTAGGCTGAGATCTATAGAGCGATCTTCGACTAAGTCTAAGCCAAAGCCTTACATGAGTAAGGCTTTGGCTTAGACTTAGTCGAAGATCGCTAAATATGAATTTGTGAAAATTGTGTGATGATACATCATTAATTGATATGTTACATACATACTTGACGCCATAAAGAAGGATAAATATTAATATATAATTAAGGTCACGACTGTAACAACTATGTACCTAGTCTTAAAATAATATATTGCAAATGGCTAAAAAATTTCAGTCCGGAATATGATTTTTTTAAAACATTTAACTGGTTCGGTTAAATAGTCACGGGCGGCTCAGCCTTCGGTGGCCCATACGCTTATGTAACATATATACCTATGTGCCGCCTCCGACAGGTTTAATAAACAAATTATATACCAATCGAAAGTACGAAGCCTATGAAATATGCAAACGTTGTTGTATTAGGTTGACTTTTTTTCCCCGTCATTACTCTTGGGTAGGTAGGTACAAACAAGTAAATCGATACAAGTAACTTTCACTGGTACTAGTGTCTAGTATACAATCACTTACCTGGTATATCGATTTACCTGTTTATACCTGCCTACCCAAGCTGTAATACCATGATAATGATTACCTTAATAAGTTCCTTAAGTCTATCAACTATCCATATCAGGCCTCTTTGATCGATCTTAGCAAGATCCCCAGTCCTGTACCACCCGTCGACAAAGGAATCTCTGTTTGCCTCAGGGTTATCCTTGTAACCTCTTATCACATTCGGCCCTTTGATTAACAGTTCTCCTACCTGAAACACAAGATTATTTAACCCTGAAGGTAATCCTTACATTTCAATTGCTTGTAATTGCCCAGGCATACGAATCTACAAAAGGCCTCAGCAAAACAATAGATTTCAAAATGCATAAGTGTAGGTAACGCTCGGTCGTCGTTGGATTCGGCAGGGGTTATCCCGGTGGTTTCACCCGAAGAAATGAGGGTGGTGGTGCTTCGGCTGCGGGCTAAGAAAACCGCCCCGGGTCTCGATGGTATCCCCGGACGTGCATGGGTGTTAGCCGTCGAGCACCTGGGGGCGAGGCTCCGCGGCCTTTTCTCCGCGTGCCTAGAGCAGGGCCAGTTTCCGTCCCGGTGGAAAACCGGCAAGCTGGTCCTGCTCAAGAAGGAGGGTCGACATCATACCCGCCGCGTCCATCCCCCCCCCGGGCGTGCCGGCAGTGGTAAATCACTTTTCCCCGCGACAAAAAACAAAAAAAAAAAAAAGGTAACGCTCGTTAACGGTGACTAGTGAGTCAGCAATAAGTAAGAGTATCCGATAGCCGATTTTATATGAAATCAAATTATCTTTAAATTACGAAAAAAATATAGTCAATAGTCAAAAATTGTCTGCGATGATCCAAACATAATATGAAGCGATCTAAATATTAACGACTAACTAGTAACAAATGCTTTCCTTACAATCTTACCTCACCCGGTCCCAAATTATCCATATTGTCATCCACAATCCTACCCATCATATTCGGTATTAGACACCCTACTGCTTGATGGTTGTCTTCGTCTGTTGGCGTGAAAGTGACCAATGGACTGGCTTCTGTCAAACCGTAGCCTTGCTTAAAATTAATATCTCGCTGAAATGCAAATACAACATTTCATTTATTTTTAAACATCCTCGTATAAATTAGAATCAGTTTGGGGGTGTGTATTTAAAAATTGCTGGTTCCAAACCGGCTCGAAGGACCAATATTGTATAGGTAAAAAATTAAAACGCTGAATAAATTAATTAATTAAGTGATAATAATCTTGTGGACTCCAAAAAAGGCATTGAATACTTAATTCCAAAATACAATAAACGTGCCACGGGCCGTCTCAAGAAAAACTCTATCACAACGTTAATTATAGTGCCATCTATGTGTTTTAGTGTGCACTAAGTAGTCACAAATGTATGCTTATGACAAAGTAAACGTTTTTTTCAAACTTCAACTTTTCTGCAACGGTCTTTTTATAATATAACAAGTTTAAAATTCTGAGTATAAGGTTAGTCAATGTTTTTTTTAAAGAAATAATAACTTACTTGAGCTTTCTCATATAATTTTTGTACATCTGTGGATTGTACAGGAGCAGCCCCTGATAACACTAGAGTCACATGTTCCAGATGCTTAGGCGTCACTTCAGGGTATGAGCCGAGGAATAAAACTGAAATATAATTAAAGCCTCTTGAGAAACGACTTCTTTGATCTTAGCTTCAAAATATGAGTGTCCGTTTCCTCCTTAAATCAAGTTATTTGAATCATACAGAGACAAAATACTGTTTCATTAGCACCGATTATTTTTTATTTTGTAAGTAAGATTCTTTCTTTCTACCTGCCCTTATTCCACCTTAATTAATGTGGGGTCGGCGCAACACCCTTTTTTAAGCATGTTACAGAAAGGTTTGTAAGAAAGAGTGATTTATTAAATACGATTTAAAATAATTCTGCGAAAATCCTTAACCTTAACCTAATTATATAGATACTATACAGCAAGCCCTAAAAGTTCATGAAATTACCCATAGGTGGCGCTAAATACAACAAGTTGATTTTATGGTTCAACATAGTGTTGAGTAGTGATTCTGGGTGGAACCTTGGCAACGTGATTAACTGGACACCCACAGTCATTTTATGTAGCATCTGTACCGTAAACGCATATGAATGAAACATTGGAAGCACTACCAGAGTTGTATCTTGATGGGTCTCTGAAAAAGAATTAGAATTTATAGATCTTAAGAAATATGATTAAAGAGCCTGATTAAATTTACAGATTTTTAATAAAGGTTTATAATACTACACACAATTAATTAACAAGTATCCGAACATCACATATATTTACCCCGGAGACTGTTTGTACGAAACAAACAGCCAAGCGGACATATAGACAGATGAGAATAACATTATGAAAAAAAAAATTAAATTAAATTAAAGAACATGGCCGGAATTTGTATGGAGCTATGCCCTAAGTCATCGGACACTATACACGGACATATCTTACGTCATATGAAAGCTTACAGGCCCGCGCTTATAATAGTATAAGATTTACTTTCCAAAAACCTGCGAGGGAAAATAAAAAGAGAGTACAAAAAGCACCAAAACTTTTTGAATAGCAATTATTATTTTTTAAAAAGGCAGTTTTTGGCACCATCTATACGATGGGTACTATTGGTATCTGGATAATCTTGGGTCTTGGATGGCTCACTGTCAAACAAAATATTATATACAAAATCTTGTTTTCGGTTTATGTTCCGTGGCCCGTGACTTTGTGAAGTCTAAATGGCAAGAATAGCAAATAATTCCATAAGGCCGCCCCTATATATAAGACTTGCCGATAGAAATTGAGAGTGGGTGCGTAAATAAATAGTCACACACATAGTCCTGACCTCACACTAAGATACTAGTATTGTGTCGTAGGAATCAGGAACTACGAGATACCTTCGGTCTCACAACGCCTAGGCCCGAAACAAATATCTGTGGGCCATACAAACGTTTGTGTCGATGCGGGAATTGAACCCGCAGCTTCTTGCTTCATAATCATCTGCCCGTAAGGGCGAGTAGCCACTCGCCACTGCACCTCGTAACATTATATATCTTCATAAAATATAATATAGTTAAAATCACAAGATAAATAATTTTTGCCTTTTGCCTAAGGCGCAAGTTCTGAATATCAGACTCAATAAATTAATTTAGTTCCTATTTCATAGGAGCACTATAAGTGCGCACTAGGAGCAATTATTTACTATTGCGGGGAAAAAATATAGATTTGTAGTTAGAAAGATATGAAGCTTGAATACTTAAGATTATAATTTCCATTTTTGAATTTCGTGGTGTGTGAAGCCTACCTTATGCAGAAATACATAAAACGCAGAAACGTCAAAATAAGCGCCTCCAACGTCAAATTATCAAAATAGCTAGAGCATTCAGATACATAATCTAGAATATTATTATCGATGCAGTTAATTAATATCATACGACACGACAGCATAAAATATCTATTGTTTATGGAAAAAAGTTGACTTTGATGTTTATTTTTATGCTTCGTACAGTAGCACTATTAATTATTCGGTAGGTAGGTAAAGATCACGATCGAATAATATTACAGTCATACATAAAGATGTTTTTGTTAAGCGTGTATCCGAATACAATTATGACAAACGAATAATAATCTTTGAAATCAAAGTTGAAGGAAAACAATTAGTATACATATTTATTCTGCATATTTTTGTCGCAGGTTCTAGAGAAATATAATTGATGCCATATATTTTAATTAATTTTCTAGTTAATTTTAAGATATCACTATTGACAGTATATTTCAGAAGATTTTCTATACACATATAGGGCAGGATTCGGCCATGTCCTTTATTGCGTTTTAACTGTTACACAATTAGGTTAGAAAAAAAAACACTTTATCATGTGTATGTGCATACACCTACATAACCTAAGAGTTTCTCTTTTGCCATTTCAAATGTAATATTGATTTGAGGATTTGCATTGAAAAGAGGAAGCGGACTTTAAGCAACCGAAAATTTTACTCAACGAACCAAAACCAACAGTGATAAAGTTACTTCTGTTTTCTATGAGGCAGTAGTATTGAACCGGTCGCGTTGGTCCTTGCTGCAAACATAATTATTGTCTAACGCTAGGATTTACCACTCAAAAATAAAGCTTAATGTGTACTATTGTAGGTACCTTTTTTAAAACCTTATTGATCTCACCTGTAGTATAGGAATACTGCCTCATTTCCGTATCTTGTTGCCGACAGTTAGCTACGAGATTAAAATGGGTTAGTTCTACTGCTTTAGGCAATCCAGTAGTACCACTGGAATACATCAGCATTGCTACATCATTGTGATTCCTGTTAACTTCGTTCAAAATATTCAGATCTACGTCGTCTTCTTTAATTAGTTCTTTAAAAGATATCGTTCCAGCTGGTGATTTTTTGTCAAAATCTATAGCAATAATATCGATATTATTTACAGCGAGTTCAAGTGCTTCGTTTATGTTTGGGACTAAGTCTGGATGAGTTACGATAAACGTGACATTTGTCATACCCATTTGTTTTTTAATTTCATCTGAAAACATAAATTATATTATTAAGCCACTATGTATTACTTTGAAAACATTTTGAACCGACGTTAAAGAAGGAGGTTCTCGATTAGTCCCGGTTAATTCAGTATTTTATGTATGTGCCTGATACCTCAGTGAAATGTGATTTACAAGATTTGAAATAAAACTATTTTTACGGATTCTATCACGATTAGGTTTTAATTATTATGTCTGACCCGTGACAACGAAGACTGCAAAGCCTACGAAACTTCGGAAATAATAATTAAAACCTAATCGTGATTATTTTTGTGTTTAATACTCTTGTTGTTATTTGTTTTGTTTTTGTTTGGTCCTGACTCTTCGATACTCAATTCGAAATTTACTTCGATTCGATTTCATTTATTGATCACAGAAATCGAGTTAAAATGTTATTGTAAAAGTTGGGACAAAATGATTGACCCAATGTTCGATCCAAAAATGTCTAAGTTTATACGTCATATTAGACTGCTGACTTCCTTCAATTTCTTAAATTAGATTACGAAATAATTCGTATTATGTTTAAAAAAAAACTACCACACATTGGAAGAACGAACTTTCTTGAACATAACAATATTATAACGTAACAACTTTCTGTCATTCCTTTGAAATAAATATAATAATTTCACTTTGTGAGAAAAGTGTCAATTGCTACTCTTATAAACTTCATCATCATCATAAACAGCCATAGGACATCCAGTGCTAGACATAGGCCTCCCCAAAGATTTCCAGATCCTGCATCCAGCAATTTCCTGCGACCTTTATCATGTCGTCGGTCCACCTTGTAGGTGGAAATCCTACGCTGCGCTTGCCGGTACGTGGTCTCCACTCAAGAACGGATAAACTCATAAACTTACAAGGAGTATATCCAGGATTCAAAGTGGTAACTATACCACCAGCTATCATAGCGCCATACACTACAATAGGATACTCTGGTAAATTCGGCAGTATCATTGCAATTGTGTCACCGTCTTTGATATTGAACTTGTGTCTTAAATTCGCACCGAATATTCTACATAGCTTGTATACTTCTTCGTAAGTGTATTTTCGATTTGTTATACCGCATACCTAGAAATGGAAAAATAGGAAATATCCTATGATTTGTATAACAATTTGCAGACAAGAGATGTCAATTTATAGTAGGTTTTCCCACTAATCTAGTTAAGCATTCTTATTTTTCTGGCCATATATCATTACATATCTTGGTATATTTAAATTTACTTTGGTCGTCCAGTTGTGAAATTCGACCATAATCATTCTAATTAATTTAATGTATTTCTGTAAAAAAGTAACCTCTACTTGACCTGTTTATATGTATAATATTTTTTTGTGAAATAATATTTTAGGTAAGGACAAATTTAATTTGATCTGACAATAAAACAATCGTAAATTAAAAAAAATATTGTTGGTTGACGCATTATGTAAGTACAAGGTTTCTGGTAATTAATTATGATCTGGTTGTCCTTCAAAAGTACCTGTCGCCTGGTTAAGTGTCGCAATATTCAGTCACTGCAATTTTATAATGAATTGCTTTTTTGTAACGCATTGTGCTACAATCAAAGGTATTATTTTTTTTACTGCCCCGGTGGCGTGGTTGTGTTTCGGTACGACTACTGTCCTGAGGTCTCGGGTTCGACCCTGGGTCGGGCAAAGTGATATTGGATATTTCCATTCGCGTAATCTTAAGAAATCAGTATTGTGTATTCTTTTAAACCTGACACAGAAAAGCATGACTTTTCTTGCTTTTTAGTAGTTCGAAGTTATCATAACTTTATCATCAGGCCAATATTGACCCAATTCTAGAAGCTTTCTGCTTAAAATAAAGGTCACAAGCCGGATCCTGCCTTTTCTCACCGTTACCTTTGACACTTTGTTATTTTTTATTAAACCTTAGAGTAATGACGTATTCTATGGATTAAACTTACTAATTCCCAGTTTCTTCATCGAAAGCAACAGTCATAGTAGTCATAGTAGTCAACAGGTATAAAGTAAAATCAACGAGTAAATTTGAGATTACAAACTAGGTTGAACCTGTATCATGGGTATCGAGAACTATGAGGAACTTACATTTCCACAACACCCCGACCCGAAACAGATATCAACAATATTATCTCAGTGCAGGAATCGAACCAGCAGCCTCTCATTCTACAGCCGACTACTCGCCCGCTGTGCTACGAAAGCTGTTATACCAACCAAACTATTTTGGCACTAGAAGAATGTCACAGTCATACACATGGCTGGTGGTAGAATATGACCGACCGGATGCCGACTATCGTATACATGATGCTAAAACCTGCCATAGTGACTCACACTCCTTGTGAGGTTCGTGTTTCGTTTTTCGTTGGTTCGCTAATCCTCAGCCGATGTAGTTCTGGTTCTCTCGAGGGTCCTGCGACATGATTTGATGGTTAGCTGGGACTGCCCAGCTAACCATCACCCAACACATACCAGTGTATGGGGGTATCACTGTGTCTGCGTCATCCAAGTCCGTCAATTTGCTTCGTCTGTCTTCGGGTTCGGAGTGTAAAGAAGCATAATAGCATGATGCTGGTGATCACTGATGAACCAATTGCTTGTTACTGTTTTCTTGGACTGCAGTTAGTTTTAGTTACTTTTCCATGCCAGGATAAAAAAAGTCATTTTTACCTTGCAGGTAGCTTCTAAAGGAACTACATACATCCACACATCTACTTTTGTTAGAAGAAGGAAAATCGGTGCGGGTACATCAGGGGGGTTACCACCACCTCTTATAGCAGTATTATTATCATCTTACTTGTACCGATTCCCATATAAAACAAACGAAGAACGATTATAATAATACTTCTATAAGGGCGACTTGCACCACTATTACTAACCTACAGTTAGTCCTAACCTCAAGTTAAATTGAAAAGAAAGATGAAGGACATGTAATTCTTTACATGTAACGTACTATATGTATTTACAGATAATATATGATGACATTTAATTAATTACATATATTAAATTACATGTCTTTCATATATTTCTTTTTCAATTTAACTTGAGGTTAGAACTAACTGTAGGTTAGTAATAGTGGTGCAAGTCGCCCTAAGAGGTTGTGGTAACCCTGCTGTAACTGCCCGAGAAGGAAAATTTCTGACAATCGTAAATTGATGACACTTGATCAATATTTCATTCAAATTTCATAGACGCGCATCGAGCTCGAATACATTTACGATTGTCAGAAATGTTCCTGTTCGGGCCGCTGATCACAAAGGGCTTTCTAATTTAATTAATAGTAGGTGATTTATATTCAAGTGCATTTTAATTAGATACATTTACTGCACATTTGTTCTAGTATCTAACAAATTAATGCAAAGCATTTAGGTGCTTGATCATCCAAGAACACAAAATTGGTAATTTGTTTAAATTGGATAAATTATAAATATTCAGTTTTTTTTTTTATTTCTATTGATTATTAAATAAATAAATATTTACCACTGCAGTTTTCGTCGCCCATTTATCCACGTTGCTGAACACATATTCGTGTACAGTGGTTGTTGGAATATCGACGTCTTTCCACGGAGATAAAATCACTTTTTCATCGGTCCAAACGTTGCTTTTTCTTGTCAACCTCACGACCGGAGTTCTCGAGATGCTGGACATCCTTATACCACGCGATATCGGACTATAATAAACAAATTTCGAAGTAGGGCCTACACGAGTAATGTTGTAAATGACGCATACAATTTGCATATTAACAATAACTACATGATTTATGGTAAGCTAACTTCTTCTTGCAGCTTTACTTGTGATATGTTTAAGTGTGGAGAGTTTTCTATTGTATGTGTATTTTTGTGGATTAATCTAGAACTGCCTCGGTGGCGTGGTGGTATTTCGGTACGACTACGGTTTTGAAGTCTCGAGTTCGATCCCCGGGTCGGGCAAAGTGGTATTGGATTTTTCCATACCAGTCCGGAGTCTGGAATTTGTGCCCGATATGGCGATAGGCTCGCCTCCTATGACATCTGGGACGGAACTAAGCTCGGCGAAATGTGGGTATTCTAGTTCGCTATACGCCTCTGCCTACCCCTTCGGGGATACAGGCGTGAGCTTATGTTATGTTATGTTAATCTAGAACTGACACGTGGAAATACTTCTATACAATATCAGACCTATAATAAGGGAACGTACCCATATTACGTGATCCGGTCCGGGGCGAGGGGGTGTTCAAAATACCACGCTTGGTGTGACCAAGTACCAAGACCAAGCAAGCGAGGGGGGTCATAGGTTTTTGTCACGTAGTCAATATCCTCTAGGGACATCTCGTGCTTTTACGAGCTATATTCAAATATAGCGCGCAGCGTTTGTCAATTTTTAAATTCACATCATAACATATTTCTTTTACTTTTCTTCGATAAAAAATGATTTAAAACCATATTTATGAATTACTACGTAAAAGCGGGGGGAGGGGGTCTTGGCATATACTACGGGTATATACTACCAAGGAGGGAGGGGTATGGAATTATAAAACAATGGGTCATGTAGTATGGGTACGTTCCCTAATCTGATACTAAATAAAATTGTGACTTAAGGTTATTTCGGGCTTCGCAAGGCTTTAGAATTTGTCCCGTATCACTACTGCCTGGTTATTATTATTAGGGTGATATATACCAAACGGGGTAATTATTTAGGCAACAGAATAAGTCCACAAAGTTCGTATAGAAATAATGTTTATTGTAAAAGGTAAAAGTACAGACCACATATTAATAAGACAGACAATACGCGTGAACACAGTGTCGGACTCCACAGTACTCTACGAACTACTCATCCTAACAACTAAGCATGCATGTGCTTACATTGCATTATAGCCGTTACAAATATATTAAAGAAGTGTGTTGCAGAAATGATTCGCCTTATATTTTATAACTTAGCTGACGTAAACACTCTAGTTTCCAGTCCTGGGTGAATCATATATAACACATATCATGTTAGGAAAACCGCGTCGATCCCAATTTTGTATAAAGAACGGGACAGTTGCCATCAAAATATCAGTCTCACTTGTCCAGTTGGACCGCTGCACTGGGACAAATAATAATTAGTCTCAATTGTCCCGTCGTTGAACAACTCATCTAGACATATGAGATTATAGACAGAGATATTGGATTAGAAGATTCTCGTGTAATACAACTATAGAGGTAATACAGACGGAATCGCAAATAGACATTTATAATACAATAACAAGCTTTGAAACCTTGTTTACAATAAAATATGAGCCACGTACAAAGTCAAAAGATATTTACATTTTTCAATAATATCAATTAATATTTGTTTACTTTTTATTGTTAATTTAATTAACACCTCTGTCCTCGATCTTATGGAGCTGAAATTTTTTAAATATGTGTTTTTTGTTATTTAAGATTGTAGTTGTGATCAGGTACAAAAAAAAAGATATAACAAAGTAAAAGATAAAGGTAAAAAAATAAAACCTTTAATAATCCACCAATGATTAAACGTCAATTGTAAAAAATGATTTTTTATTAAAACCGTGTACAAAAATATAAAAAAATGTTTTTACAATATTCGGTTTCATTACTATTTTTTTATTTGTCGTCTTACATCATAGATAGTAACTAATTTATCCCTATATGAAGAAAAAAAATACCTTTACAAAGTGTACATACATACGTATTATCATAATTTTTTTTACAATATTCGGTTTCATAACTATTTTTTAATTTGTAGTCTTATATAGGTAGTATTAAACCTGTCCATATGTGAACACAAATAATACCATTACCCCCAAAGCGATAGGCAGAGGCGAATTAGAACCCAGAGGCCAGTCTGTCGCACTAGTTGACTATTACTGAGAAGTATTCAGGGCTATTTATTAGTTTATCCTAGACATGTAAAAAAATATTTCCTAATTTATTTGCATATTTTTAGTTTAAAAACACAAAAATCATTATGTTAAATTTAATTTGCCGCAAAAACGCTGTGTGATGACTATTGATTGTGGTTACGATTTATTAGCACATTGATATTTTCAAAACTAAAAAATAATTTAGATAATTCGTCGTGATCGTTGATCACCGCGTTCAAATCTGGTTTAGTTTTAAACAAAAATATGAAAAATGTAATTAACATCTTGGCACTATGGTATCGGCTTTATAGAGCAAGAGCCCGTGAGTGCCAGACCTTCGGATTTTAATAAAAGCTGAAAATTTTTCTATGTGTGTCCCTAGTACAGATAAGAATGATCCCCACCCATGAAGCTGAGGCAACGGTGGCTTTGGCAGGTAACAGGTAACAAAGGTGTATAAAATTCCATCTCAAATTTATCATAAAATAAAACTGATTTTTTTTATATTTGATTCATAATAATATCAAAACTCGCGTTGCTCATTGCCAGACAGTTAGTATGGTTGCAACCCTCTGCCGGACACCCTTAAATTATTATAATTTATAATCATACTTACGTTATATTATAAAACCTAAATTATATATATAATTTTTTGGGGGCCTATTAATCTATGTTTACATAATAGCCGGACAGTTTTAACGGTTCTATCATCTTGCCAGACGCATTCAAAGTGAGCAGTAGTTCGGAGAGCAAGGAGCGTATACAGTAGTGTTGCCAGATCTATTGTGTGAAATATCGGAACACAAGGTTAAAATGATCGGGACATAGGTTTTCAAATCGGGACGTTACCGGCCGGTTAGTATAACAAAGAAATCAAACTATAATAAGTTTTTTTTTAAATGTAACTAAATTTATGGTCGAATCTCAACATTGGCGAAGTTTCAATGGCTTTTTTAATTGCAGTTATATACCCCATCGGCGGGGGTTTATGAGCCCCCCCATAATTGGAGATGGGCCGCAAGGCGGCACCGCGCAGGGACGGTCCCGGCTGAAGCTTGGGCGATTCTCGCCTAGGGAAACCCGGAACCGTCCCTCTAGCGCCGAAAAGGGCCACCGCGGTGTTTTTAATCGGTATTGCCGGTGTAGGGTGTACATAGAGTTAGGGACTCAACCCAGTGTCGCCCGGATGTTTTCCATCTCTCCCGGGCATTATGGCGCTGGGTCGTAAGACCGGCGTTAATGTCGCTCTGATATAGTAGAGCATTGAGACAAGCTTGCCCATTACATTGGCCACAAGTTAAAGAGCATTGCAAGCCCGCTTTCCTGCATCCGCATCGCGAACCACAACCACTCTTGCAGTTGCAGAAAATTGTATTTAGCAAATCTTCTGGAGCAGGTGGTAAAACTGTCATGATAGGCTCCAGAAAATCGTTTCGCATTGCCCAACCCCATACCTGGGGTTCCAAATCATGCCCTAACCAAGTTTGAACTTGATAATATACACGTTTGAAATATTGATTTCTTAACTTTACGCGAATGTTTTTTTTTTTATATATAGTAGAGATTGGCAAACGAGCAGATGGGTCACCTGATGGTAAGTGATCTCCACCGCCCATAGACACCCAAGACAAAAAAAATATGGGTGCGTAATGAAGAAGGCGATATTGAAGACGATCAATCCACAGAATGGAATAATAGTGACGAGGAATATGGATGTATTGACGACGATGATGAAAATGATGAAAATGTTTAAAAATTAAATTAAAATAAATGTATTTCTCTGTAATTTTTTTAATTTAAAAAAAAATTTGCCCTTTGATTAATAAACAATAAAATTTTATTTACTTTAATTCATTGGCTTTACAATTTTGATAGAATTGAAAATACTAAACTTCGTAAAAATGTAAAATAATATAAATTAAATTATTAGAGGTCCGATATGATTGAAGTTGTATTAGAACAATTTTACTGAGTATTGTTTTAAATATTTGTTATTCAAACTGTAAAAAATTATTTAATGAAATTTCTCGATTAAGAAAAAAATGAACTGCACAATTTGAACTTAATAACAGTGGATGCGCAGTGAAGGGCTGCAATAGACCAAGCGCTCTGTCTCACTCGCACTAGTTACTGTATACGCTCCTTGCTCTCCGAACTACTGTTCACTTTGAATGCGTCTGGCAAGATGATAGAACCGTTGAAACTGTCCGGCTATTATGTAAACATAGATTAATAGGCCCCCATAAAATTATATATAAAATTTAGGTTTTATAATATAACGTAAGTATGATTATAAATTATAATAATTTAAGGGTGTCCGGCAGAGGGTTGCAACCATACTAACTGTCTGGCAATGAGCAACGCGAGTTTTGATATTATTATGAATCAAATATAAAAAAAATCAGTTTTATTTTATGATAAATTTGAGATGGAATTTTATACACCTTTGTTACCTGTTACCTGCCAAAGCCACCGTTGCCTCAGCTTCATGGGTGGGGATCATTCTTACCTGTACTAGGGACACACATAGAAAAATTTTCAGCTTTTATTAAAATACGAAGGTCTGGCACTCACAGGCTCTTGGACTATTAGGTCTTAGGTCCCCGTGGAAAAACTAAGCAAGAAAAATGGACATGCATCGTGATTGGTGTTTTCAGTCAATCAATCATCAATCAATACATATAATAAGAATGTAAATATCGCGTGTCTTTACATTGCTTAGATTTGCAAAACTAATTGGGGGGGGGGGGGTGTTTAGAAATAGTAAATAAATAAATAAATAATCATTTTTAAAATTTTTGTCTGTCTGTCTGTATTTTTGACCACGTATCAAATGAAAACCACCAAAGTAATTTTAGGGAACTGGATAGGAAATCGTAGATCACTTCTTGGAATAACATTTAGGCTTTGTTTTATTCAAATCAGTCAACTCTATTATAAGATATGGATATTTTTTTATTATGTGTGTGTGAAAGTGATTTTTAAAATCATCAATAAATGGCGTTGCCATATTTTCTAAGCCACATTGAATTTTGAAAATTTTACGAATTATGTACCATTTTAAAGTGATGATGATCCGGGGTCTAAATCTAAAAGGTGACCGACATTTTGTTTTTCTTTGTTTTTGGGCCAATTAACTTCAAAATATCTGAATCGCCCCGTGGTTTCGAAAGGCAGAACCGGTGTAAAAACTATCAAAAGTGGCCGCCATTTTTTTTGTTTTTGGGCCGATTGGTGTAATTTAATTAAAATAAGTGATAAACTATCCATTACTAAATATAATTTTACAAGATTATGGTAACAAGCAAAGTCCTCAACGCTTTAGAACACAGCCCCAATCCAAATATATACCTACTCTAAAGCAGCTCAGCAATTAAATTAATATTTTCGACTTTTTTACATCATTTTAAATACCCTTTCTTAACACCTTTCTCAGTATCTTTCCCGAAGGACTTTTCGGTAAACTATCTACAAACTGTACTTCTTTTATTCTTTTGTATGCCGTAACTTTGTTGTTCACGAAGCTGATTATATCTTCCTCTGTTACTCGTGAACCTTGTTTGGAAATAACAAATGCTTTAGGGGTTTCTCCTGTCATATGATCAGGTATGCCAATGACTGCAGCGTCAAATACGTCTGGATGTTCCTTGATGACGTTCTCGAGTTCTGCTGGTGGTACTTGGAAACCTTTAACCTGTAAAAATATTGAAATATATTTATAGGAGTAGCTAGGATGATATTAATTAGAAAGTTGACCATGAATTCTTCCAACTTTGACAAAATCTCACTGATCAACCTAACGAGATCGATCGATGTCATTTTAGGTTGTGGTACTCATTGCATGGCCAAATAAAGTACTTACTCATATTTGTGAACATTTAATTAATAATATATCATTAATTCATGTGTTACTTGCATACTTAACGCCATAAAGAAGGATAAAGATTAATACATTATTGAGATCACGATTGTACCCAATGACTTTGAAGTCTCAATATAATATTATGCTGTAACGTGGACTCTTGTTTAAAGAGAAACGCCTACAAATATCATAAAGCAATCACTCTATATCGCCTATTCTGAAAATTTATAATGTTTGGAACTTAAAAAACAAAACTTTTTGGATGCTATAACTGCACAGTAGGAATAAGGATATCATTATCTCACAGAAAACCAACATAAAGTAATTGTAGACAGCAGTTTTGCGGTCACACATTTCAGTCAAATGCAAAAGTGTAGTGGGACTTTAGGCTACTGGAAAAACTTAACGAAATACTAGAGCAAATTGTCACTTGACGATAGTTTTCTGTAAGCAATATATAATCGTAGAGCAATCGATGCTCCAGACACTAGTGTTCATATACCCTGTTAAAGGTTACCTTAATAAGCTCCTTAAGTCTATCAACTATCCATATTAGGCCCCTTTCATCAATCTTAGCAAGATCCCCAGTCCTGTACCACCCGTCGACAAAGGAATCTCTGTTTGCCTCAGGGTTATCCTTATAACCTCTCATCACATTCGGCCCTTTGATTAACAATTCTCCTACCTGAAACACAAGATTATTAAACCCTGAAGGAAATCCTTACATTTGAATTACTTGTAATTACGAGTAATTCAAATGTGCAATTGCACAGGCTTATAAAGCTATAAAAGGCCACAGCGTAACAATAGATTTCAAAATGCATAAGTGAAAGTACTTCATTTCTTGTTTGTAATGCTTGTTAACGATGAGTAGTGAGTGAGCAATAAGTAAGAGTATACTTATTGCTGTTTCTAATAATTTCTAATAATAAAACAAATCAAATTACGGAATAAATAGTCAATAGTCAAAATTTCCTGCGATGATTCAAACGTCATCATATGAAGTGATCTAAATATTAACGACTAACTAGTAATAAATTATTTCCTTACAATCTTACCTCTCCCGGTCCCATATTATCCATATTATCATCCACAATCCTAGCCATCATATTCGGTATTAAACACCCTACTGCTTGATAGTTGTCTTCATCTTGTGGCGTGAATGCGACCAATGGACTGGCTTCTGTCACACCGTATCCTTGCTTAAAATTAATATATCGCTGAAAAAAAATTACATCCTCGTCTAGGAATGTATATTTGAAAATTGCTGGTTACAATCCAGCTCAAAGGACCAATATCGTAGAGGTAAAATATTAAAACAGTCAGTCAAGTAATCCTGTGGTATAAACTCCAAAAAGTCAGTCAATAATAAATTCCATAATGTAATAAATAAAACAAGCCATGCACAATCTCGAAAAAAGCTCTATAACAACCTTTAATTATAGTGCCATCTATATATTTTTATTTGCACTAAGTAGAAACTTATGTATGCTTATGACAAAAAAAGTTGATTCAGATCTTCGTCTTTTTTGCAATAGTCATTCCGTAATATAATAAGTTTAAAATTCAGATCATCCATGTAGGGTCAGTATAGGGTTTTTTATGAAAAAATAACTTACTTGTGCTTTCTCATATAATTTTTGTACATCAGCGGATGGCACAGGCGCAGCACCTGATAACACTAGAGTCACATATTCCAGATGCTTAGTCGTCACTTCAGGGTATGAGCCGAGGAATAAAACTGAAAAAGATTATACAAAAAACTCTCTTAAAAACCCTTATTAATTGGCCCCACAGACATGTATGTTATTGGTCTCATTCTTAGGTACGTTTCATAATTTGGGAGTGAGAGACAAAATACTGCTTCATTAAGCACATTTTTTTAAATAAGACTCATTTATTAAATGCGATTTAAAATAAGGCAAAATTCAACAAAAAAATCTTCACCTTGACCTTATCCAAACTACAAAACTTAAATGTTCATAAAATTACCCATAGGTGGCGCTAAATACAACAAGTTGATCTTATAGTTCAACATTGTGTTGAGTAGTGAATCTGGCTGGAACCTTGGCAATGTGATCAACTGCACACCCACAGTCATTTTATGTAGCATCTGTACCGTAAACGCATATGCGTGAAACATTGGAAGCACTACCAGCGTTGTATCTTGATGGGTCTCTGAAAAATAAACAGAATTCAAGTATTTACTACTAAATAAAAGAATACTTATTATACTAATACTATTGACTAGGTACTACTTTATAAAACCTCATTGATCTCCCATCTCACCTGTAGTATCCGAATGCTGCTTCATTTCCGTATCTTGTTGCCGGCAATTAGCGACGAGATTAAAATGGGTTAGTTCTACTGCTTTAGGTAATCCAGTAGTACCACTAGAATACATCAGCATTGCTACATCATTATGATTCCTTTTAACTTCGTTCAAAATACTCAGATCTATGTCATCTTCCTTAATTAGTTCTTTAAAAGATATAGCTCCTTCTGGTAATTGTTTGTCAAAATCTATCGCTATAATATTGATATTATTTACAGCGATTTCTAGTGCTTCGTTTATGTTTGGAACTAAGTCTGGATGAGTTACGATAAACATAGCATTTGTCATACCAATCTGTTTCTTGGTTTCATCTAAAACCGAATTGTATAATTAAAATAAAGTGCATACACCTCCAAATTTTCTTATTTAAGTGTGTTTTCATTATGAATACTTATCGCTTGCTATACGGGCGAAGGAAAATGCCTAAGAATTTCTCCACAAAAATTTAAAGTCACAAACACACAAGTCAAAAAATTTATTTAAAGTCTACCAACCCGCAATAGGCCAACGTGGTAGACTAAAGCCTAATCCGTCTTATTAGTAGAGGAGTCCCGTGCCCAGCAGTGGGAGAGTAATATTATATTAATTAAATATCATGTTTAATTATTTTTTTTTTATAGGAGAGATTGGCAAACGAGCAGATGGGTCACCTGATGGTAAGTGATCTCCACCGCCCATATACACCCAAGACACAAAAAGAATAATGGGTGCGTTGCCAACCTTAAGGCCCCAGTACAAAATGGCCTGTGATGGGCCACGCTTTGCAATGCACAATTGTAGGCCACGATCACTTGGTGTTCACACAATGGCGCATGGCTCATTGCTGCCTAGCAAACCACTTGCGATGGACGTCGAAGTAATTACGGCTGCGGCTATTTATTTATATACTATTTACAAGTACTACAGAAGTGTGTACCGTCACAATCTTATCCTTGTGCAGTGCATTACTGCCTCGGTGGCGTGGTGGTATTTCGGTACGACTACGGTTCTGAGGTCTCGGGTTCGATCCCCGAGTCGGGCAAAGTGATATTGGATTTTTCCATATCAGCCCGGAGTCTGGAATTTGTGCCCGATATGGCGATAGGCTCGCCCCCTATCACATCTGGGACGGAACTAAGCTCGGCGAAACGTGGGTGTACTAGTTTGCTAGTGCGCCTCTGCCTACCCCTTCGGGGATACAGGCGTGAGCTTTTGTTATGTTATGCATTATTTGGGTCCCAAATTGCGGGCTCAGATTGATATAATTCAATAAACTTGAAAGTTTCTTCATTGCTCCGTGATGTTGACATTTTGGACGATCGAAAATTCTAGTTCTAGCACGCAACACAAAAGTGTACTATCCCGGTCAGCGGCCGGTGACGAACTAAGCAATGGCCGATTGTGTAAACACCACAGGCCACGCTACGCCACGACTCCTTTGAAGTGTGCCCAAAAAACCGACAACTCCCCGATTGCGCGCCACGATTGACAATTGTTCGCCATCATATACCATTACCCCCTGTACACAATGGCGATGGCCTGTAGTGGGCTCGCATGGGCCATTGTGTACTGGGGCCTTTTAAGGAGGGAATGGAAGTGGAGGGAAGGGGATTGGGAAAGGGAGTGGGGAAATGGGCCACCGGAAATCTCACTCACCGAACGAAACGCGACAGCAAGCTGCCACTTTATGTCGGTTTTCTGTGAGACAGTGGTATCTAACCGGTCGAGCCGGCCCATTCGTGCTATAGACGTTACTGTCTACAGCGTGGCTCTACCACTACTAAATTAATTTTCCAATTATTAGCGTTATATAAAACAGTTCTAGATACTAGCGGGTTGATGTCAAGAATTCGTTAAAAATATGTTAAAAATAATACGTGAATTAGATCACGAACTTAGATAAACTTGAATCTGAATTAGTCGGACAATTAAATATTTTTTTCTAGAGACGAACGCTTGGGAAACTTTATTACAAATAATAACGTAGCAACAATTCCTTATCAAACCTCAGTTATAAAATATTTTAACTTTGTGAGTAAAGTGGCATTTTCTAGTGCTAGTCTATACTTACAAGGAGTATATCCAGGATTCAAAGTGGTAACTATCCCACCAGCAGTCAAAGCACCATACACTACAATAGGGTATTCTGGTAAATTCGGTAATATTACTGCAATTATGTCACCATCTTTTACACAGAATTTATGTCTTAAATTCGCACCGAATATTCTAGATAGCTTGTATACTTCTTCATAAGTGTATTTTCGATTTGTTATACCGCATACCTAGAAATGGATAAATAGGAAATAACTTATGAATTTTGTAACAATTTGTAGACAAGATGTGTCAGTTTAGTAGGTTTTCACACTAATTAGCCTAAGGATTCCCATTTTTATAATATTGCTAACTTTATACATAGATTACATTACCAGATTGTATCTAATATTTCAAACATTCATTAATCAATCAATGCGTACGCGTACCACAACGTAAATTGAAGTTAACACGATGTCGGCTGACAGTGTGCTGAAATGTAATAACTGTAATCTCGTAGTGAACGAACTGTTAACTTTTGTGCAAAATAAACATGAAGTGATGGACTCTGAAAGTATAGTAAGGATTTGTTCGTCGGCTTTCTCAACGGAAGATATCGATAATGCCAAGTCATTACTGTTTCAATCTATTTCTACAGAACTACGGCAGACAAGACGTAAAAACAAGGCTGGCAAGTGTAAAAAAGACTTATTCGATGTTATTGAGGTTTTTAAATCTTTAGACCCGGAGAATATTCCAATTTTTGTTGCTCGCGATTTGAACAGACTACCCCCCGTTACTTTCGATCACGTGGATGTAACTCGGCTTTTGAAGGACATAATCATCCTGCAAGACGAGATTAGCATGATTAAAGGTAATTACGTGACGACGGACCAATTGTCGCGGGTAAAAGAGGAAATCTTACAGTTCAACAATACTGATGTCGGCGCCGGCCAAAACGGTTCGGGTTTGTATGAAAATAATATGCCGAAGGAATGTGACATAGATATTGACACACAAAGGAATGCATGCTTGAGTAGTTTGAACAATGTTAGTGAACGAACGGAAAAAAGGCACCCGGTTATAACGGCCACTCACGAAAGTTTTCCAGATACAAATGCGAGGGCCGATAAGAACAGCTGTGATAGTGCGTTTAACAAACACGACTTAGCTGAAGCAACGAGAAACAGTGATCTATATAAAAAGACGTGTCCGGCTCACGGTAACCGCAACTCGGTGATGGCGACCGAGGCGACAGCTGTACCCACCGTGCCCGTACCTGAGGATGGTGCTTTGTCCACGCGACAGGCTGGAAACAGTAGGTTATCTACTACCTCATTCGCGAATATATATATACTGAGAGTGAATGGAGGATACCAGAAAAAAACAGTGATTGGAAAGAAGTACAGAAGAAAAGGTATAGGAACAGATTTGTAGGACAGAAAGGTATTGCGTCAATCGCGCCGGAGTGCAGATTTCGAGCGGCTAACATACAACTTCCACTCTTTATAAATAACGTAGATAAGAAGGCATCGCATGCTGATATTGTGGATTATATAAGGCAAAAAACTGGAGTAAATGTCACGTTAGAAAGAATTGAAATGAAGCAACAGAAGGACTATAATGCCTACAAGGGATTCGTTCCAAAGTACCAGCTGGCTATATTTATGGATGGCAATGTATGGCCCGAAGGGATATCTTTTAGACGTTTTATTGACTTTGGAGATAAGGCAAGGACACACTAGAAAAAAAAAAATATATGGATCACAACGGAAATGAAAGAAGTACAAACATATTTGTAAGCTTTAACTGCAAGTTGCTCACTAGGTCCATGGACCACGTGAGAACCTTGTGTCAGCGAGCTGACGTCATTACCCTACAGGAGACATGGCTGTTCCCGCACGATCTGCCACTTTTAGGTACGGTCGACGATGATTTTGGATTCACGGGAAAATCGTCGATTGACACCTCTGCTGGCGTGGTGCGTGGAAGACCATACGGTGGCGTGGCATTGTTATGGCGAAAAAGTGCGTTCGACTCGGTAACAATAATTCAGTGTGCGTCTCACAGCCGTGAAGGTAACCGTGAGTAATTGTTCGTTTTTAATTTTCTCGGTTTATATGCCGGTTGACTTACCTGAGAACTTAATAGAATTTACGGACTGTCTCGGTGAGATTAGTGCAATTATTGAAAACTCGGGAGTGTCATCGGTTTTTGTGCTAGGAGACTTTAATGCTAGCCCTAGTGAACTTTTCGGCAGAGAATTAATTAAATTTTGTGATTATCAAAGATGGATTTGTGCAGATATCAGTAAGTTAGGCGAGTTATCGGGCACTTTCACATTTGTAAGTGATGCTCATGGTAGTACTAGTTGGCTTGACCACTGTCTTGTTACTGAATCATCTTGGCAATCGGTTTTAGATGTGATAGTGCTCTATGATTGTGCTTGGTCAGATCATTTTCCTATAGAATTAACATGTAATTTATCAATAATGAAACCAGAGGATGTTGTATCTGAAAATAATATTAATAATCATAATGGGATCTTTTGGGGAGATAGGGATTATAAGCAAATTGAATTATTTAGGAAATTGTGTAATGAAAAATTTAAATTGATTGATTTTCCGATGGAACTATCTCGATGTTGTGATAGTACGTGTATTAACCTAAGTCACCGGGTAGTTATAGATCAACTATACCAAAATATTGTTAAAATATTGTGTGAAGCAGCTGTTTCTAGTTCATGTTTGACGAATACCGTTAGGAAACGTAAGCGTGTGGTAGTGGGCTGGAACCGATTTGTTCGGAATGCTCATGAGGCGGCTCGGCGTGGATTTCAGGCTTGGTTGCTTCATGGCAGACCGACAAAAGGACCCATATATGAGCATATGGCCGAGTCACGCCGTATTTTCAAAGCAAAGCTTAAGTGGTGCCAACAAAACGCTGAACAAATTAAAATGGATGTTCTAGTGTCGCACCATACTAAGAAAGATTTTAAAAACTTTTGGAAGTGTACTAGAAGGCTTAATCCTGGACATTGTGTCCCTCTTAATGTAGATGGCCTGACGGACTCACGGAACATAGCTAATATGTTCAAAGCTCGCTTTCAGGTGGAACCTTCGCCTTCGGCGTGTGCGTCGCGTGCGCCGGTGCTCGTTGCTAAAAATTGCAAGCCATCAACCTTACCACCATGGGGTTTTATTACTAAAGAGGTTGCTTCTGTTATCCAGCGCATGACGAGGGGTAAGTCCCCAGGACATGATGGTCTTAGTATTGAGCATCTGCAGCATGCTGGCGTGCACTTGCCGAGGGTGCTGGCTATGTATTATACATTTTGTCTGAGACATTCATATATACCTAGCGAGTGTATGAAGACGGTGGTTGTACCAATAGTGAAAAATAAGACTGGTGATTCGTCTGATGGCAGCAACTATAGGCCTATTTCGTTAGCAACTATCGTGGCAAAAGTGCTGGATAGTCTGCTTGATATCATATTAAGTAAACATCTTGAGTTGCATGACGCCCAGTTTGGGTTTAGAAAAGGCCTGTCCACAGAGACGGCCATACTATGCCTCAAGCAGACTGTCCAGTACTATACGGATAGAAAGACTCCAGTCTATGCCTGCTTCTTGGACTTGTCTAAAGCTTTCGACTTGGTGTCCTATGATGTGCTATGGCAAAAAATTAGATCTGAAACTAGCGTTCCTAACGAGATCGTTAATATTTTTGACTATTGGTACAACAACCAAGAAAATGTTGTGCGTTGGGCAGGAATGTGTTCCGATGGCTATAGTTTAAGATGTGGGGTAAGACAAGGAGGTTTGACTTCCCCCCGGCTGTTTAATCTGTATATTAATGGACTTGTTGAGGAGCTCAGCGGTACCGGTATCGGTTGCTCAATGGATGGTAAACTTATCAACAATATTAGTTACGCCGATGACATGGTGTTGCTGGGTCCCTCAATAAGTGCCGTTCGAAAACTTTTAAAGAAATGTGAGGAATATGCTGCGAACCATGGGCTCAGATACAACACATTAAAAAGTGAATTATTGGTATTTCAGTCACGGGGTTATAAGGTCATTAATGTGCCGCCCGTCTTCTTAGATGGTGTGGCCTTACCTAGAGTCTCACGCTTTAAATACTTGGGCCATTGGGTCGCAGAAGACCTGTCGGACAACGAGGACATTGAGAGGGAGCGCAGGGCGTTGGCTGTAAGAAGCAATATGTTGTCTCGCAGATTTCCACGATGTACTAATACTATTAAGATTACTCTTTTTAAGGCCTTCTGTCAGACATTTTATACGTGCAGTCTGTGGGTCAATTATTCGCAGAAAGTAATCAATGCCCTGCGCGTCCAGTATAATAACGCATTTAGGATGCTTTTGGGACTGCCCAGGTACTGTAGTGCATCAGGAATGTTTGCGGATGCTCATACTGATGGTTTCCATGCCATACTAAGAAAGAGAGCCGCCTCAATGCTGCGCCGTATTCGCGACAGTGGTAACAGCATTCTTAGTGTAGTAGCTAATAGAATAGATTGCCCACTTGTGAGGAGACTGATTCAGTTCCATATACCGGCAATAGTGAAATAATGAATTAATGTAATAATCATATATAAAATAATAATACATAAGCTATAATGATAAGTATGTAATAGATTTAATGTTTAAATGATATGGACGTGTCTGATATAAATAAATAAATAAATAAAATAAAAAAAAATTAAAATAACATAACATAAACTCACGCCTGTATCCCCGAAGGGGTAGGCAGAGGCGCACTAGCGAACTAGTACACCCACGTTTCGCCGGCTTAGTTTCGTACTAGATGTGATAGGGGACGAGCCTATCGCCATATCGGGCACAAATTCCAGACTCCGGGCTGATATGGAAAAATCCAATATCACTTTGCCCGACCCGGGGATAGAACCCGAGACCTCAGGACGGTAGTCGTACCGAAATACAGCTACGCCACCGAGGCAGTCATTCATTAAATTTTCGTACAGAAATAATTAAAATTCTCATAGCAGCTGCTAAATGCAGGTAACTTCTAGGCAAATATGAAATAGAACGCGCAAGTGGCCAAGTGGATCGATGAGCTAGTTGAGGCAGCGGGCATAGACACCCTGAAAAGAGCTATTATCCTGTTCATAAGCCTACTTTCGACCATCAAGTCAATTGTGATATTATTGCTTATGACCATTATGGGCCCTACCTAAAAACAGTTCAACTGAGCAAAAGAATAGCCTGTCACTTTTTCCTTGTGTCACATTGTTTGAAAATAAAAGTGACAGCCTATTCTTAGCCATTTGCTCAGCTAATCTGTTTTTATAAGTAAGGCCCTATATGTTATGCTAAAGTTTTCAATGAAATAATGTTTTAAGTAAGGTCAAATTTAATCTCATCTGACATTAAAACAATCGTGAATCACAGAAAATATTGTTGGTTGACGTATTATGTAAGTATAAGGTTTCTGGTAATTAATTATGATCTGGTTGTCCTTTAAAGGCACCTGTCGCCTGGTTAAGTGTCGCAATAATCAGTCGCTGCAATTTTATAATGAATGAGCTTTTGCCCGCAGTAACGCCCACGTGAGAGTCTGTCTCGTCGTAGGGGATGAATTTCCAAAAATCCTTTCTTAACGCTCGCCTACGTCATAAAAGGAAGTAGTGTGTATTTCACGTTCCTAGCTCCAATAGTTTCGGCTGTACTAATACGCCAGTTAGTTTCTCACGAATTCCTCGGTGGCGTGATTGTATTTCGGTACGACTACCGCCCTGTGGTCTCGGGTTCGATCCCCGGATGGGGAAAAGTGATATTGGATTTTTCCATATCAGCCCGGAGTCTGGAATTTGTGCCCGATATGGCGATAGGCTCGCCCCTATCATATCTGGGATGGAACTAAGCTCAGCGAAATGTGGGTATACTGGTTCGCTAGTGCATCTGTGCCTACTTCTTCGGGGATACAGGCGTGAGCTTATGTTATGTTATGTCTTTTTATATACAGATTTTGTATTTAAACACTATTGTCAACCATTTTGATTTTTATTTTGGTTTTTATACCAAAGTATAAATTTAACATGGTGATAGGATCACGATTTGGTTTTAATTTTTATTCCGACGTTTCGAAGGCTTTGCAGTCTTCGTGGTCACGGGTTGGACTGAGATGTCATTTGTCCAAAAAATTGATCCGATCTACATTACTTAAATAATTGTGTTGAGATTTCGTCCAATGAATTAAATACAGAACTATCAGCATTTGATTTCAAAAATTGCATTGACAAACTAACTAAACGAGAAACATCTAAATATAATGAATGCAAAAATAAACACATAATAAAATTCAACAAATTAACATCTAAATCGAATGCCATAAATAATAATGATAGCACTAACGGAACGCAAACTACCATAGACGTCCACTCTCGCGCAGCCAATAAACGACGCGCGGTAATCAATCTGTCAAAACAAACATTGGACGATAACACAGTTCAGGTTTTATCAAAAGGATTAAATTTTGCTGTAACACCACGAAGGGTACCGTATGAAGACATTATTTGCAACGTCGAGAACAGTCTCTTCAAAAATAACATTAAAAAGGAGGATTCAGAGGCAATTCGTCAAGACATCTCTTCCATATTACGTCAAACGAGGCTGCCCAAACCAAATCTTCCAAAACCACAATATATCGCGTTAAATAACTTGCGATCTATGAAGGACCTAACTATTCTCCGTGCAGATAAAGGGAATGCGACAGTAGTGATGGATACGTCTGACTACAACAATAAAATGGAACAACTTTTGTCGGATGAAAGTACTTACAAAATAGTCAAAACAGACCCGACTAGCAAAAAAAAATTTTAAAGGACACCAGCTCTTTAATACGCAATTACTCCGACTCATTGAACTTAGACGTAAACTTACTCATCCCATCGTCAGCAAAACCACCAAAAATGTATGGGTTACCAAAAATACATAAACCAGGTGCCCCGCTACGTCCCATTGTGAGTCAAATCGACACACCAACCTACAGATTGGCTCAGCACGTAGCAAAAGTCCTTTCACCACTCAGAGGAAACACTAGGGCTTCTGTGAAGGATTCATACCAATTTGTCAGTGATATTAAACACCTAAAATTAGCTGACAATGAAACCATGGTCAGTTTTGATGTTCAGTCGCTGTTTACAAGCTTACCAATACAAGACTGCATTGAAATTGTATCTAAGAGGTTAACAGAGAACAACATACCCCTGGCATATGCAGAACTACTCAAACATTGCCTCACATCTGGCTATATGTTGTGGAATAATCAATTCTATGTACAAGTGGAGGGTGTAGCGATGGGCTCACCTGTATCTCCAGTAGTCGCCGATATATTCATGGAGGACTTTGAGGAGACAGCCCTGAGCACTGCTCCGGTCTCACCAAGGTTTTACAAACGGTACGTAGATGATACTTTCACAATTTTACCATCAGATAAAGTAGCTGCATTTTTAAATCATCTTAACTCCATTAACAACAAAATTAAATTCACTATGGAGTTAGAACAGAATAAATCTCTTGCTTTCTTAGATGTTTTAGTTATCCGTAATTCTGATGAGTCCTTGAGTCACACTGTGTATAGGAAAAATACCCATACTGATAAATACCTGAATGGAGAATCTCACCACCATCCGAAACAGTTAGCTACCGTGGGTAAATCTTTGTTTCAGAGAGCACAAGGAATCTGTGACGAGGAACATCTTGCCGCTGAGCTGCATCATGTCAAGCAAGTCCTGCGCGACAACAAGCTCCAAATTCCACGGCGCCGTCACAGAAACCGAGTGAAACCAGCCACTGTTGAACGCGTCCCGGTTGTATTACCATATGTAAGAGGAGTCACCGACAAGATTGGCTATATCCTGAAGCGTGCTTCTATAAAAACTTATTTCAAGCCGCCTAAGAAGATTAGTCAATTCCTACCACCCGTCAAGTGTAACATACCTCTGCAAGAACCAGGCGTGTACAAAATTGATTGTGACTGTGGTCTCTCTTATATTGGACAAACAAAGCGTAATATAGGGACCCGCGTAAAAGAACATATAGCTGACGTGAAACACCGACGCTCTACGAAGTCTGCAGTTGCCGAACATTCAGAGGAAGGCTCCAAACATTACCTAAGATTTGACAAGCCACAAATCCTTGCCAAAGAACAACGATTCCTACCTAGGATGATACGCGAGGCTATTGAAATTAAAAAACATCCTAATTTCAATAGAGAAGATGGTTGGAAGCTTGCACAAGCCTGGGATCCAATTATACATTTAATCAAATCGGAACCCAAAAGACCAGCTGCCAGACCTCAAGACACTGTGAGCTCGTACTACGTAGATCGGAACATAAACGGTTAACTTTTTAAAAATCTGTATATTTCTAAAATGAAGGTAGATTTTGTAATACTAACATTTTTGGACAAATGACATCTCAGTCCAACCCGTGACCACGAAGACTGCAAAGCCTTCGAAACGTCGGGAATAAAAATTAAAACCAAATCGTGATAAAATCCGTAAAGGTAATTTTATTTCAATGAATAGCATTCGCGTAAACTTAAGAAATCAATATTATGGTGATAGGATATTTAAATCTACCCTGATTGCTACCACCGCCCCCATGGTGTTAAAATCCGCCATAGTGACCCACACTCCTTGTGTAGATTGCTTTTCGGTTCAGCCGTTGTATATCTGGTTTTCGCTAGAGATTTGTTGTTTGGTTTGGACCGGTTTTATACTTACACGGGTACACCCGTGTTTCTGCAAAGTCCATTCGCTTATCGCAGGCACCTCGATTTGCATCTTCTCTCTTCGGATTTGAAAAAAATATATGCAGACTGACATGCTTTTAGTGACCACTGATAGTCTTGTTTTTTTCGGTGGTCGCATGTTTTTGGACAGCAGTTCGCCTACCACCTTGTGTATTAAGTTATTTGGCCGTTCTTGAATAAAACGAATATTGTAGGTATATTCTTTTAAACAAGGGGGTGACTCCTGACGCTTCATTCGAACTTGAATTCCACTTGGTTTCATTTATTGACTGCTGATTTCTTAAGTTTACGCGAATGCTATTCATTGAAATAAAACTATTTTTATGGATTTTATCACGATTTGGTTTTACGAAGACTGCAAAGCCTTCAAAACGTCGGGAATATAAATTAAAACCAAATCGTGATAAAATCCGTAAAAATAGTTTTATTTCAATTCATTTATTGACTTAAAATTCGACCGAAATCGACTTTTAAATTGCGCCAATGTTGCATAATATTTGAGAACTTGTCATTTGGTAATTTTTTACGTGTCATTAATGCACTTTTTAATCCGATTTCGGTGGAATTTTATGGCAATGAATGAAACCGAATCGAATTCAAGTTCGAATGGAGCGACAGGAGTCAATCCCCTGCATGAGTTTTCGAATTTCGAAAAATTCGAATTGAGAAAATATTACTTTTCTTGCTTTAGAGTTGTTCGAAGTTATGACTTTTTAAATTCAAATTTAAATAATTTATACTGCAAATAGGATATTTTATATCACTTTTACATGTCAATTATAAGCCTAGTATATTGAAAAAATAATAATGGCGTCGGCATTTCGTGGCTATACCTGAGAAGACATGCCGAAACAAACTCAGGGGTTATCGCCTCTTTTAAAGTCCAAAAAATACATAATTTCATCTTTACCATCGGTGGCACGAGCAGAAATATTTTTGACAATCGAATTCGAATCGAGCTCGTTGCGCGTCTATGTTATTTGTATGAAATATTAACCAAATGTCATCAGTGCGGCTAGGGTCGCAGGCGAGTGTTGACACAATTCTAGAAGCTTTCTGCTAATTAAATTGATAGTAAATGATTTGAACTTTGGGGGAGGCCTATGTTCAGCAGTGGACGTCCTATGGCTGATGATGGTGATGATGATGAAATGATTTATATTAAAGTGGATTTTAATTAGATACATTTACTGCACCTTTGTTCTAGTAAGTTTTATAAAAATAACAAATTAATCCAATACATTTAGGTGATTGATCACCCAAGAACACAAAATTGGTAATTTGTTTACATTGGATAAATTTAATATTCTGAAAAAAAAATATTTTCCCCAATTAACCAATTTTTATTGAATAAATAAATACCTCAGAGAGGGTTCACGTCAGGCAGGCAGCCGGTCATTAAAATTAAGCCAAATCCTTTCTACAGTTTTCTTGAAAAAGTGTGTTGCGCCGACCCCACATTAAGGTGGGATAAAGGCAGGTAAAAAGAAAAAAAATATATACCACAGCAGTTTTCGTCGCCCATTTATCCACGTTGCTGAACACATATTCGTGTACAGTGGTTGTTGGAATATCGACGTCTTTCCACGGAGATAAAATCACTTTTTCATCGGTCCAAACGTTGTTTTTTCTTGCCAAACTCACGGCCGGAGTTCTCGAGATGCTGGACATCCTTATACCACGCGATATCGAACTATAATAAACAAATTTTGAAGTAAGGTCTACACGGACAATGTTGTAAATGACGTATACAATTTGCATATTAACAATAATCACATTATTTATGGTAGGCTGACTTTTTCTCACGGCACCTGTGATAATATGTCTAAGTCATCTAAGTGGAGAGTTTTCTACTTGAATATTTAATTGTAGATTAATCTAGATTGACACGTGCAAATACTTCTATATAATAATAAATAAATACACTCTTTGAAATACACCCAACAGTCACACACCTAGTCCTGACCCCACACTCGGTATCGTGGGTGTCCGAGACTATGAGAGACTTTCGGTCTCACAACACCCAGACTTGAAACAAATATCTGTGGGCCACACAAACATTTGTCTCAATGTGGGAATCGAACCCGCGGCCTCTCGCTTCACAGCCGGCTACTCGCCCGCTGCGCCATGGAAACTGACTTACCTGTAATAATCTGGTAATAAACAAGATTGTGGCTTATGGTTATTTCAGGCTTCGCAAGGATTTAGGGTATATCAAAGAAGTGTGTTGCAGAAAGGATTTGCCTTATACTTTATGACAGCATCGACTGATTGGCTGTCGTCAACACTCCAGTTTCCATTCCTGGATGAAACATACATAACACATATCACGCTAGGAAAACCACGTCGATCCCAATTTTGTACAAAGAACGGGACAGTTGGCATCAAAAATCAGTCTCACTTGTCCACTTGTACAGCTGGGACGAATAAGTCCCAATTGTCGCATCGCTGAACAATTCAACTGGACAAATGGTATTAAAGATCGAGATATTGTATTAAGAGATGATCGTGAAATACAACTATAATACAGACGGAACCGCAAGTAGAAGTTCATAATAAGCTTTGATATCCTGTTTACAACAAAATATAACATACATAACATAAGCTTACGCCTGTATCCCCGAAGGGGTAGGCAGAGGTGCGCTAGCGAACTAGAACACCCACATTTCGCCGAGCTTAGTTCCGTCCCAGATGTGATAGGGGGTGAGCCTATCGCCATATCGGGCACAAATTCCAGACTCCGGGCTGATATGGAAAAATCCAATATCACTTTGCCCGACCCGAAATACATACATACATACATACCGGAATACAACTACGCCACCGAGGCAGTCAAACAACAAAATATGAGCATGTACAAAGTCTAAAAAGATTTATTTCAATATTATCAATTATTTTTTGTTTACTTGTTAATTTAATTACCATCTTTATCCTCAATCTCATCCAGCTGGTGCAGCCGACATTTTTTACAATATGTGGTTTTTGTTAATTGAGATAAAAATAAGTTGAGGTACAAATTAACAAAAATAAAATAAAAGATATAACAAAAACAAATATATAAATAAGGAAAAAATATTATCTTTCATAATTCATCTAGTGATTAAACGTAAATGGTAATAAAAAAAAATAGTTTTATTAAAACCATATATATTTTTTACATTTTTAGTTTACATAACTATTTTTTAATTTGTCGCCTTACGTGTACGTCATAGGTAGTACCTAATCTATGCCTACGTGAACATAAATAATACCGTTACAAAATGAACATACATACGTATTATTATAATTATTAATTATTTTTTTATAATCTTCCAATATTCGGTTTCATGACTATTTTTTAATATGTCGTCTTACGTCATAAGTACCTAACCTGTCTAGATGTGAACAAAAATAATACCAATACATAGTGTACATACGTACGTAAGCTCACGCCTGTACCCCCAAAGGGCCATGCAAAGGTTAACTAGGGTTTTAGGGGGGTTCCCCTTCCCCATTTAGCCTAACTTATTACCGTCCCAGATGTGATAAGCCAACCTGTCCCAGACTCCCAGCTGATACTGGGTAGAAAAACTTTATTATTACTTTGTCTGACCGGGGGTTGAACCCAAGACCTCAGGACGGTAGTCGTACCGAGCACACAATACAACTATTTCACCGAAGCGGTAAACACTTACCACCTTATTCATAATAACTTAGTAGAGCGTAATAAGTAACTTTCTTCTTAATGACAATAATTTTGTTATAGTCTAGAACCCTAATAATATATATATATATGTCGGAGGGCCAACGCTAACGTTGTTTTTTAAAAACGGTGACGTCAGCATGGCTGACGTCACTTTTGACAATAAGATGATTACTCATCTTATTTATCAACTGTGAACACTGAAATTCACTAATTCCCTTTATTAACGGTGCTCAATAGCACCGTCTAGTCAGGGATGTGGACAGTCCGAGTGCCGGAGCACGACTGTGTCGAATTTGCTCTGAACACTCCTTTTATAGGGTGCAATATTTGCAACTACCTACTCGATAGCGAATATCGAATGTCAAAGAAATAATTATAACGATTATTTTAACTTTTTAGAATCTTTTATCGATTCAGCAGTTTAACAATCGTAAAATGAATTAATAACGTGAAATAACAACGGCTTTTTAAATAAGCTTGCGATTTTGCGCCGATACGGCCATTCTGATAGGCGGTGCGTGCTCTGCACCAGCCTCGAATTTGTTGTGAATACTCGTAGAACCAAATTTTTTTTTTCTCTTTTTCTTTTCTTTTTCTTTCTTTCTTTTCATTTGTAATAGCACGTGCTCCTATTGAAAGCTCGTGGTTGTACGCCGATACGGTCATTTTGAAAGGCCTCGTTTATTATTGCGAATTTAAGATTCCGTTTTGTTTTTTAAAACTACCACCGGATCCAAACGCGGCCCTGCCTGAGAAGACCCGGCGAAACAAACTCAGCGGGCAAAATTACCTAGCTCACAAAACAATTTCCCGAATTGACCACTTATGATTTTTAAAATTGATCACTGACGTTGACATTTAGACTTCAAAAATGACTGCAACAGTGTCACATACACCGTCTCGATCAATCCTGACCAAAATCAGGTAGTTTCTTGTTTTTGCATTGAATTCAGAGATGAAATTGCACACAAACCAAAATACGGGTATTTAGACGCACCGCGTGCCCTAGTTTATATGGTTTTTAGAGGAGGTATCCGACCAGCCTTGCTAGACCATATTATAAACATTTGTACAAATGTTCCACACAATGCACAATCAGTAGTCAGAGTGCGAATGCTCCACGCATCTATGCACTTTTCTTACGGGGATGAAATGCTGTGGTGCTGAGCGGTCTTTTACGCCGTGGTCCACAGGGGCTCTAAAGGAACGGGAAGGGTCGATGCTGTGGCGCTGAGCGGTCCTGTACGCCGTGGTCCACAGAGGCTCTGAAAAGGTTTTTTTTTTTTTTTGCAAATGTTCCACACATTAATGCACTAGTGCTGATGCTCCACGCATTTATGCACTTTTTTTATTGTTAAGGATAATGCTGTGGTTCTGAGCGGTCCTGTACGCCGTGGTCCACAGTTTTTTTTTTTTTTGTTAAGGATGATGCTGTGGTTCTGAGCGGTCCTTTACGCCGTGGTCCACAGGGGTTCTAAAGGAACTGGGAAGGACGATGCTGTGGCCTGGACCTTTATTATTGACCGTGGTCCACAAAGGCCCTGAAAAACCAGTTCGAAAGTATCGATCGAACTGAAAGTATCTCGGCTTGAAAGTATCAGTCGGATTGAAATTGTCAGTCGGATTGAAATTGTCAGTAGGATTGAAATTATCCGTCGGATTGAAATTATCAGTCGGACTGAAAGCATCAGTCGGATTGAAAGTATCCATGGGATTTAAAGTATCGATTATCAGGGCGGAAAGGTTCAAGTTAAGTGAGTGGGATTGTGATCCCACTTCTGATGTCGGAGGGCCAACGCTAACGTTGTTTTTAAAAACGGTGACGTCAGCATAGCTGACGTCAATTTTGACAATAAGATGATTACTCATCTTATTTATCAAGTGTGAACACTGAAATTCACTAATTCCCTTTATTAACGGTGCTCAATAGCACCGTCTAGTCAGGGATGTGGACAGTCCGAGTGCCGGAGCACGACTGTGTCGAATTTGCTCTGAACACTCCTTTTATAGGGTGCAATATTTGCAACTACCTACTCGATAGCGAATATCGAATGTCAAAGAAATAATTATAACGATTATTTTAACTTTTTAGAATCTTTTATCGATTCAGCAGTTTAACAATCGTAAAATGAATTAATAACGTGAAATAACAACGGCTTTTTAAATAAGCTTGCGATTTTGCGCCGATATATATATATATATATATATATATATATATATATATATATATATATATATATATATATATATATATATATTATTGATTGTTTCCAGCCAAGACTTCCTATTTGTTTCAAAGCTTGCCAGAGATAAAAATAATGTTTTTTCTGTAACTAGCAACATTGTATTCAATAAAAATATTTTAGTTATCTTTTAGCTAAAGTAGGCAAAAGTAGGGTTATGCGTTCGATAAGACCAGGATTACATTATGAATAAAGGGGTAAATGTTTTATGACTCAAAAAAGATTGTATGCCATTCCTTTTCCTATCTTATTACCTATTCCTTGTAACTTAAAAGGCCTTCCCTAGTTGTATCAAAAACTTTATAATAATACAAAAAAATAAATAATACATCAGTGCGTCTCTGATAAAATATAGCGAAGGGTTCTGTATGAGGAAATAATATTACATAAGCTCACGCTGTATCCCCGAAGGGATAGGCAGAGGTAAACTAGCGAATTAGAATACCCACGTTTCGCCGAGCTTAGTTCCGCCCCAGTTGTGGTCGTGGGCGAGCCTATCGCCATATCGGGCACAAATTCCAGACTCAGGGCTGATAAGGAAAAATCCAATATTACTTCGCCCGACCCGGGGATCGAACCGAGACCTCAGGACGGTAGTCGTACCGAAATACAACTACGCCACCGAAGCAGTCTAAAATAATATTTCTCTAAATAATATTACTAAATTTCTCAAAACCTGCTCAAATGTTGGTGTTGTCTAGTGGCAGCATATATGTGCTGTAGTCCCGGAGGTCCTGGGTTTGATTCCCAGATGGGCGAAGTGGGCCCTCGCCCACGGCCTCGCCCTTCCGACCCATTAAATGCAATGCATTTATACTTTACCACATATGTCTAATTTGATCACATTTATGCTCGAATAATGACGTAACTTTAAAAGCGTGTTTGTTTGGGGCTTCACAAGAAGTCCCTCTGATCGCGGTGTTTGTTTGGGGCCTCGCAAGAAGCCCCTTATATTGGGTAGAACTTGGAAACGAAAGAAAAGTTTAACAAAAACTAAAAATCGGCTTCAAAACCGAACACTATAAAGGAAAGTATATCAAAAATTTCTTACTCTCTTTGGAGTCAGTGCTGGGACCGAATAAGATCAAATGAAGCATTAAGTGTTCTGTTTTGAAGTCGGTTTTCCGTTTTTTTTCAATTGGATAATCAAATTGAAGTTTTGGTGTGATTAATTATAGATTTTGTACAACTTCTTTTGTACAAACACCTGGAGTTTATTATAACATTAATACTTAAGATAATTTATTCGTTATTACGCATACTTTTCTTTCAAAACCCTTCTTAAAATCTTTCCCGCTTGACTTTTAGGAATGCTTTCTAAGAGTACTATATCTTGAACTCTTTTATAAGGCGCTACTCTCTCATTGACGAAATTGCTAAGTTCCTCTACCCGACTGTTAGTATTTTTCTTTAGGACTACGAATGCTTTTGGAGATTCCCCGTTAGTTGGATGTGGTACTCCAATGACAGCAGCATCGCTTACTGAAGGATGTTCTCGAAGAACTGCTTCTAATTCTGCTGGAGGGACCTGGAAGCCCTTAACCTGGAAGAAGATTAAATTATTAAGATTTTACAGCATTTTTCGAAGGTTTTTGTGGTAGAACTCTAGACAATTTGGTATAGACAATTTTGTTGTATCTTTGGTATAGTGGCAGCATATATGGGTTAACAATAGAGTGGCTTTGAGTTCGATTCCCAGGACAGGCGGGTATTTTTCTTACACAATTTTCCCGGGACTGGATCTACAAAGGGAGTTTGATGTCAAGCAGGTAGCCTGTCGTAAAAATTAAGCCTAACCTTTCTGCAATGTGTTTGAAAAAGTGTGTTACGCGAACCCGACACGAACGTAAGATAAGGGCTAGTGGAAAAAAAAATAATTTCCACTACAGCATAAATGGACCGACATGACTGTATTGTTGACCGCTATGGTCAACAACACAGTCATGTCGGTCCATTAACTCTCTCGACCTAAACAACAACTGTTCATTTTATGGTGGCCGAAAGCTTCCCTTTGTATTCCTAGTTGTTATTTCTTTCCTTTCTCTATAGTAACCAGTTTGGCTATCCTCTAAGAATTGTCGATATCCGAGGGCGACAGAAGTTATTTACCATCAGATATACCCTCGAAAGTTGAGGGGCCTTCGTGCGCTGACGAAGCATTCAAAATCGGCATTTCTGTATCGTGGCCTGGCATATCTGTTCTTCGAGTATGTTCTGTGCTAATAACTCGATGTATCAGTAAATGCTTTACCTTGATTAGTTCCTTTAGTCTATCAGCTACAGTCAAGATACCGTCCTCATCTACAAAGCCCAGGTCACCAGACCTGAACCATCCATCAGGGGTGAACACTTCGCTGTTAGCTTGAGGGTTGTTTTTGTAGCCTCTCATGACTTGCGGGCCTCGGATTAGGACCTCTCCGGTCTATGACAAAAGTAATTATTATTATATCAGCCCTGTATTATTGCTCTTTCATCATTTCATCTACACCCACATTTCGCCGAGCTTAGTTCCGTCCCAGATGTTATAGGGGGTGAGCCTATCGCCATGTCGGGCACAGATCCCAGACCGGGCCGATATGGAAAATGAAATATCACTTTGCTCGACCCGGAGATCAAACCTGAGACCTCAGTCGTACCGAAATACAACCACGCAATCGAAGCAGTCATTCAACAAAGATATCTAGCTTTTCTGTTACAGAAGCAATTAGAGGCGCATACTCTAATAAAAAATACTTTTTACATATTATATCTTCTGTTAGCATACATTTTACTACTGAAAATCAATCATCAAAGAACAAAATATAATGTTGTGATTCTGACCAAATCTTAAACACAGACAATGTTCTTATGTTAAAAATACACTATTATAATACAAAAAGGCAAAAGACAAAAATAAATGGTGACAATTGATGATGAAAAAAAATAGCCCGGAGTTTCTTTCTGCCTTTCTTCTTCGGGTCGTCATCCGTAGGTAGCTAGAGAAAGGCTAGTAGGTTATCTAGGATAGGGCCTCATGCACCAATCCCAATTGCTTCCAGTATTTCCAGTCAATCCCCTGCCACCATTCCTGCCATATGCCATTCCCATACAACCCATTCCCTTACACTCTATTCCTATCTCCCCTTATCACCATAGGGTGATATATTAGCTATATTAGCCATCCCATCGTTATTATGTCCATACTTGCCTGCTTGTCTTCAAATTTATAGCGAGATAATGTAAATTATATTAATCTTTATTCAAAATTTGCTTGTGTTGACTTGTCATAAGTGCATTTTTACATGCCTACGTGATCAATAAAGATTTAAAAAAAAAAAATTAATCAAACTTACCACATTAGGTCCCAAATTGTTGAAGTTAGCATCAACTATCCTGAGATCAGTGTTTGGTACCGGCGGACCAGTGCCTGAGAAGTTCTTGGTGTAACCTAAAGGAGTCACAGTGACCGTGGGCGATGTCTCAGTCAACCCGTAACCTTGTCTGAAGTCTAACTTGTGCTGGAATTTGAAAAATAACTTTTTACATTAGCTCACACCTTTATCCCCGAAGAGGTAGGCAGAGGTGCACTAGCAAACTAGTACATCCACATTTCACCGAGCTTAGTTCCGTCCCAGATGTGATAGGGGGCGAGCCTATCGCCATATCGGGCACAAATTCCAGACTCCGAGCTAATATGGAAAAATCCAATATCACTTTGACCGACCCAGGGATCGAACCCGAGACCTCAGGACGGTAGTCGTACCGAATACAACCACGCCACCGAGGCAGTCTTTTTTACTATACAGGTAATCACTTCGGCCAGAGCTACTAGCGTTTGCTCTCCAAATAGGGTGTTATATCTCAGAATAATTTATTTTTCTCTTTCACCTGCGCTTATAACACTAATCTGGATTGTGATTTGTTTTTTTTTTTCATAGCCGAAGTGGGAGACTAGCTTTGCGCCTGTTGGTAAGAGTTAGCCGTCACATAGACTTGAGCAATGTCTGGAGCAGAATCGAGTCGCTGTCTACCGTGAGATGTATTATATTTTCGACCGACTTCCACAAAAGGAGGAGGTCCTCAATTCGTCTGTATTTTTTTTATGTATGTTACTCGATATCTCCGCCAGATGTGGACCGATTTTCAAAATTCTTTTTGTGTACGATAGAGCTTATTTCAAGGGTGGTTCCATATAAGTTTTGTCACGATCGGTAAGTCGGTCAGTTAAGTTTTTAAACTTATGATCATTTATAATCTTATCCTACATAATTCACTTACTTTAAAATATTAAGGGCGACTTGCAGGGATTTCACTATAATCGCCATTTTATTAGTCCCCGACTTTGTCCTAAACTTGATTAAAATCAAATGTCATATTAGTTGTCCCGAATTCACTCGCAGCTCCGCAGTAAACCACGATGAATCTTGTAATAAACCCCATTTTGGAATCATTTCAGTTAAACGTCTTGCACGTCGTCGATTTACCCCTTATCTGGATTAAAATAAACGACAAAGTTAAATCATCGGGGCCGCCGGTTTAAATGGCTAATCACGATTATTGAATGTCAAACAACATAACATTTTCATATTATTTCTTGTTGTTTTATGTAAATAATAATAATAATAACACTCAACAGTCACAAACATAGTCCTGACCCCACACTTGTGTCGTGGGTATCAGGAACTACGAGATACTTTCGGTCTCACAACACCCAGACTCGAAACAAATATCTGTAGGTCATACAAACATTTGTCTCGGTGCGGGGATCGAATCCGCGGCCTCTCGCTTATCGGATAGCCTTATCGGCTGTGTGGTCGTCTATCACATCTGGAACGGAACTAAGCTCGGCGAAATGTGGGTGTTCTAGTTCGCTAGTGCGCCTCTGCTTACCCCTTCGGGGATACAGGCGTGAGCTTATATTATGTTTTCTACCATGTCCTATGCCTACCATGTCATGTGCCTACTCCGCGATGTTCTCCTATTTTTAGGAGATAGGGGGTTACCACCACCTCTTATAGCAGTCTTATTATAATCTTACTTGTACCGATTCCCATACAAAACAAACGAAGAACGATTATAATAATACTGCTATAAGAGGTGGTGTTAACCCTGCAGTTGTTTACGAGATGATAAATTCCGCTTGAGCTAACAAAGTGCAAAGTTACTCCTAGTTACTCCTTAATAAAAATAAATAACTAGCCTCATAGTATGTGTGTTCGTATTACATGTGAACATTTGACGACTATTCACTTAAGAGAATCTATTGAAAAATCATATAAAACAAACTAGAATTCGTTTTATGCAAAATTTTTATGATAGATGTTTTGATACGGAACTTTAGATATGAATCTAATGGAACGTAAAGAATGAGTAGAAGTAATGAAATCGCGGATTAATAATCTACACTCGGATTTCTTAAATCGAACCAGAAATGTGTATGTGCAAGACAACTAATGGGACATTTGATTTAAATGACGTTTAGGACTGAATCGTGTATTAATAAAACGGCGAATAGAGTAAGATGCAGTGTTGCAAAAGTGTAAAATTAAAACTCGTTAGATTTGGCATCTGAAAATCGGGAGATTTTTATACGGAATGAAACACAAGTAGTTTATGTTAATAATGCGTTAATTTATTTAATTATAATCAGTAAGTTACATATAATCATTTATAGTTTGATATATTGTACATTGATTAATCATTTTCGTCTTCTTACCACCTCTTACTACCTATTTTCGTGAACATTTTCTCATATTTATTAAAATTGTAACAACATTGATTGTTGTTTTCTATACATCATTTTGTGTGCAGAAGACCTACCATTGACTTAGTGGAAAGTTTAATCCGTTATTTTTGTGCGAGCTCTTCGTAACTAAGTTTTAACCTTGGATACTGCCGCCGTGCAACGTAGTGAGACAATAATGTCTCACTTGGAAAGCCTTCACGCCGCGGCCGTGTACTGTCGTTCTATGTGTTATATTTCTATGACATGTGCATGCAATTCTATGAATGGACTATA
This sequence comes from Clanis bilineata, assembly GCA_036417725.1. Classification (NCBI taxonomy): domain Eukaryota; kingdom Metazoa; phylum Arthropoda; class Insecta; order Lepidoptera; family Sphingidae; genus Clanis; species Clanis bilineata. The sequence continues at coordinate 13,012,248 of CM071154.1, read as the reverse complement.
ATGAACGACTAAAGCAAGTATAAGTTATCCAATTTGGGAAACAACCCGAACGAAGTTATCTTCAGAGACATTTGACAGCCTCCGTAGCGCAGAGGGCGAGCAGCCGGCTATGAAGCGAGAGGCCGCGGGTTCGATCCCCGCACCGAGACAATTATTTGTATGACTCACAGATATTTGTTCCGGGTCTGGGTGTTGTGAGACCGAAAGTATCTCGTAGTTCCTGATACCCACGACACCAAACTCGATCTTAGTGTGGGGTTAGGACTATGTATGTGACAGTTGGGTGTTATTTATTTATTTTCCCTTGTATACTCACCAGACAATAATAAACTCTATTATAAGGTATTTTAGTACAATTTGCTTTAATATACCGCGAAGTTGAATGGCCGTATTTTATTGTATGTAGTATTGTCGTATAGGCCGTATTGTATTGTATTACAGGTTTCTTTTAGTTTTGCCGTATTAATAATATTATGTTCCATTTTTTATAAGAATATTATTTTACATTAGTTGAAAATCCAAAAATTCGGCAGATAGGACTGCTACATCGGGACATCGTGAGCAATGACCAAAATCAGTAAATATCCCGATAAATCGGGAAATTTTGCAACGCGGGCAAGATGCCTACACTCTTCACTACTCCAAATTCATAAGTTCCGTTTCACAAAAAATATATAACCACAATCACAATTTCGCATAAAAAAATATTTTTTGCAAATTAAAATAAAATAAATCCCAACAATCACTCATTATTTACGTTCCGTAAATTTCATATTATTATCTATAGTGCCGTCTCGCAACATCTATCATCACAATTTCGCGTATAAAGAATTGTATTTTATTTTATATGATATTTCAATAGATTCTCTTGTGTCAATAGTTGGCAAATATTTAGTTTTAATTCAGTTTGAATACATGTAATATAAACACACATACGACGAGGCTGTATATGGTTGCTTCCTTGGCCTAATTGATGAAAGGCATAAGGGGGCGTCCATAAATTACGTGAGGTGTTTAAGGGGGGGAGGGGGTCGAGTCAAATCTCATCTAATCTTACGTTGGAGAGAGGGGGGGTCTCGGCAAATATCACGCAATTTTTTTTCTGATTGAAACAAAAAAAAATATACTATTTTGGTCCATTTAATCCAGATTGTACATGCGTTTACGTAAGAAACTCACATTTTGAAAAATCTCACGTGAGATTGGGGGATGGGGGAGGGGGTAGAATAAAATCTCACGACATCTCACCAGGGGGGGAGGGAGTTGCAGAAAATTTAAAAAAGCACCTCACGTAATTTATGGACGCCCCCTAATTGAAAAAAAATAATTAGTGTCAGTTGTCTGGATTACGACTTGTCAACTAGACATACGTATAATATTTCGCGATAAGGAATGGTCACTTTAGTTCGCGGCTCCTCAACGAACTAGTTCGTTCTTTTAGTTCACGTCTCGAACCAAAGAAAGGCTAAAAAAATATTATTTGCACGAATTTTAACCGACTTTAAAAAAGGAGGAGGTTATTAATTAATCGACTTCAAAAAAGGAGGAGGTGAATTAACCGACTTAAAAAAGAGGAGGTTAACAATTCGTTGGAATCTTTTTTTATGTATGTTCCCGGATTAATTATTTTTTATTCTTTCATAATATGCAGCTGTTTTTTTTTTACTTGTACATACTTGGGGAATAGTGACGGCGTCTAAGGGACAACCCTTACCAAACGAACCCAACGATGACGGTGGCCTACTTACACAGTAGGCCACCAACACCTTTAGGTTTAAGCCAATTTTATCTGCATGTGGTACACTTTTCTGAGTAACGGACTAGGTGCTGGCGAAACCTGGGTTCTTGCCTTGCAGGGTATGGGGGACAGACCAGGGACCAAATGTTTGCTATTAGATCGTTTTGCGAGGCATGCATGTTGAAAAAAAAAGCTTCTGCATATCGCTTTCCTGGATCTGCAGAAGGCTTTTAACTTTGTGTCCCGACGGGTAATCTGGTGGGCCCTAAGGTTCAAAGGGGTGCCAGAAGCTTATGTTGACGTTATCGAAGACATGTTCTTCCGATCAAAGTCTTTGATTCGGACTGCTTTTGGCGTCACCAAACCCTTCCCGTTCACTATGGAGGTTCAGCAACCACCGTGGGTGTTCATGTACGCTGATGTCTAAGACAAACAGCGTCTAGGGGCCGCTTGAAAATGGCCGACTGAAAGGAAATGTGCTAAAGATCAAGTACATGAGTTGCGTAAACGTAGTATTTTATAAATGTTTTCAAATATTTTTTATCGAAGAAAGTAAAAGAAAATATTATGATGGGTTCCCATCTGTGAGACTAAAAAGTGCTGCGCACCGTATTTGAATATAGCTTAAAAAAGTACGATATTTCCCTAGTGGTTATTGACTACGTTACGAAAACAAGACCATCATTTGGCCAGTACTTCTGTGTATATGTACGATACGTGGTCTGTCAGCGTTATTTTAAGGAAATCCAGACGACCTCAAAAGCGCTGGCTGGACTTTTTAGAGAATGATATGAGAACCAATGGTCTTACTTTGGACGATACTCAAGACTTAGATTCTATCTAACTTATCAAACGAACTAAAGAACGAGAGATCTGGGAACTAGTTCGTTCATTTCTTCTGTGGGAGCTGTCCTCCGCACTGGTTCGTTCGCGAACTATATAAGTCTATTGTCAACAATGGTAATTTCTATAATAGAGGTATAATAAAATTTTATCAAGAAATAACTTTGAAATTCGTTAACTTAAGTGAAATTTGTCATCTCGAAAACAACGCTCTCCTAGAAAATAGAATAACTAATGTACTTTGTAAAAGAAGAACATTGCGGAGTGCGAGTGTGCACAAGAAAACAAGGTACTCGTTGATGGTGATGAACTAAGTGTGGAGTTGCGCCAGTTACAAGGCGTTTGTGATGCGTGTGCCGAAACCTATCCTGCACCGAGGTGCGACGAGACATCGAGGAAAACTTGCCGACTGCCGTGCCGGGTCGGGCGTGGGTGGTATACCACCGCTTCCAAGGACTAGTTCCACACGTGCGCACACAAATATCGTGCATAATAGTGAAGTGTTGTAATTATGTGGTTTTTCAAGAGATTATGTACATACAATGTTAGTTTGTAAGGTGTATGTATGGGTTATTGATAATTATATACTCTTCGTAAAAAAACTTGAGTTTTTATATATTTTACGAATTCATCATCCTTGTTCGATACCAAATCATGTTCAGTGTAAAAAACAAAGCCATTTTTATCATAGATTTTCATTAAACAACAAGAAATAATGTGAAAAGGCTATGTTTTTTGTGTTTAAATTCTTTGGTTGTTTGTCAATAAAATCAAGATTAGCGACTTTAAACCGGCGGCCATGCCCATTTAAGTTAAACGTTTATTTAAATCGAGATGAAGGGTAAAACCACGACGTGCAAGACGTTGAACTGAAATGATGCCAAAATGGAGTTTATTTTACGATTAAACGTCGTTTATCGCCTAGCTGCAAGTCACCCTTAATGGTTTTGGCTTAGTTAAATCTATTGATCACTGCTTAGTTTGAATTAACTATTGAACCTTGTAACTCACACAAGAAATGTGGATCACCATGGCAGGTTTTAATACAATGTTGCCCTCTGAGTGGATACGAATACCCTACCATTAGCAATTGCCATAAAAACCCTTTCTTACCTTAGCACGTTCCAACAATCGATCAACATCAGAAGCAGAAAGTGGCGCGGCTCCATTCACTAATGTATCGAGGTATTGCAGGCTCCTCTCGTTGGAAGCTGGATGTGAAGCCATCAGGAGAACTGCAATGTTAATAAAAAAAAATACTTTATTGGTTACCTTCCAATAAGCGTCATGCCCAGTAGTGAGGTAGTGCTTCTTCTTTTTATAATAAATGACTTCCACGTATTTGCGATGATTCTGCCAATGTCAAGGTTGGAGCGCACCAGGGTTAAAAAATTACCGACTACAATTTTAAAAAACAAAAATTCCTGATACAGTGGTAGTACGTGACAGTGATGACGTTGGCGTCAATTATCTCGTTAGAAAAATCGTAGTATCTGTTTTAAGAATAGAACCTTCAACCCTAGAAGCGACCCGTTCCCAACTCATCCATTTTTATACTGATTTCTTAAGTTTACGTGAATATTATACAATAGTTAATATTATAATATTATAGTTTTATTTCATCCATTTTTATTGACTTTAAAAGGCAAACGAAAACGTGAATGCCTGATGTAGGATAATATAATAGAATATTATATACTGCGGCCTGAGCAGGAAAATTTCTGACAACCGTAAATGTATTCGAACTCGATGCGCGTCTATGAAATATCAACCAAAAGTCATCAGTGCGCAGCGAACTCGAATACATTTACATTAGTTTTTCGTGCTCGGGCTACAGTTTCTAGACTATTCATAAACTACTCACTTAAGGGAGGCGCGACGAACAACCGATTAATCTTGTATTTCTCCATAGCGTCAAAGAACACGTCTGGTTGGAATTTGGCGACAGTGACGAGCTTGACGCCCACCGACATTTTGTGGAACAGGATCACATTTGCAGCGTATATGTGGAAGAAGGGCAGCACCACCAACGTCTTGTCTTGATAGGTCGCTGGAATAATGAAGGCAAAAATCTACAGACAAATGTGGAGAACAGTAGTTCTTAGTTAGCCGCTGAAACGAGAAAATTGATATCTTTTTTTTTTTTTTTTTTTTATAGCAGAGATTGGCAAACGAGCAGATGGGTCACCTGATGGTAAGTGATCTCCACCGCCCATAGACACCCAACACACAAAAAGAATCATGGGTGGGTTACCAACCTAAAAGAAGGGAATGGAAGGGGAGGGAAGGGGATTGGGAAAGGGGGTGGGGAAATGGGCCACCGGAAATCTCACTCACCTAACGAAACGCGACAGCAAGCTGCCACTTTACGTCGGTTTTCTGTGAGACAGTGGTATCTAACCGGTCGAGCCGCCCCATTCGTGCTATAGACGTTACTGTCTACAGCGTGGCTCTACCACTTATAAATCTGAGGTTATTACTCTAAATCATGAGCCGTTAGGCATAAAATCACATACATACATAAGCTCACGCTTGTATCCCCGAAGGTAGTATAGGTAGAGGCGCACTAGCTAACTAGAACACCCACATTTCGCCGAGCGTATTTCCGTTCTAGATGTGATAGTGTGCGAACCTATCGCTATAACGGGCGCACATTCCAAACTCCGAGCTGATACTGAGAAATCCAAAATCACTTCGCCCGGGGATCGAACCCAAGACCTCACCACGATAGTCGTACCGTAAATCAAATTAATATTCCATTTTTGGATTATTGTAGGATAGGATTATGTTGGAGGATTCCAACCAGTCAGTCAGTTAATACTTAATTTGCATACAATTACAATTGATTACATTTCATCTTTCGTAATTAACACTTCTACTGTAATTAAGTGCTTATTTATTTCAAAGGTGCTATTGTCAATGATGCTATTACATTACGCTGGGAAAAAGTTAGCATTTTGTATGACAATTTAATAGCTAAATCAATCATCATTAAACGTAATCAAGTAACAATAATTTATAATTAGTAAAAAAATATGTACGTTTGATAACATAAGATATGTCATTCATAAATTGTATTGATGAATTAACCCCGAGGTGGCATCCAGCTCCGGAAGCCGAGCCGCCCGTCACTCATTAATTTTAATCGAAAATTATCAAATACATTATTAAGAACAATAATTCGCTTGATATTAGCCCGATTAAGTCTTTAGTTGGTTTCATAAAAAGAGCTACTGTTCGTGAGAGGCATACGGTAGACAATGCAGGTAAAGACTTAAGTGCCAATTTTAAGATAAGTCTTAAGTAAAATTGGGTACTTGACATTTTTTTGAAATTTACGTCGTCTAAAATATAGTAGAGAAAGAAATATTGAAATATTCTCAAAAATGAAAAAGTTATAAGCCTTTGATTTTTTATGTAACCTTCAAATTGCAGGAAAGAAAAAATATCAGTATAATAACATCGCGCCATAACGGCACGTGCATTGAAAAGGGATATCAAGATATCTCCAATATTTACTCCAGAATTTAAAATATGAATTACTGCCTCATTTTTGACAGAAGGGTTTCTTTTCGTTTTTTATTGCTATGACATATAAATATGTGTATAAAATCAAACATAGTCAATTAACCAATTCCATAACAAATGCATACAAAACGTTCGAAATATTTAAAAAACTACTTACCGGTTGTATCACTATGGCACCTTATTAACGGTTCGTTAACTTGCTCGCAATTGGCTATAAGATTTCTCATAGACAGTTCCACGCCTTTCGGCAGTCCAGTAGTGCCACTAGAATATGGTAAGAAGCAAATATCATCAGGACCTCTTCTTACTTCTTTCAAACAGGATTTGTCCACGTGTAAGTCTTCGCTGAGTTCATTAAAAATGGCCACTCCCTGTGGAATTGCGTGTCCGTTCGTATTCACTACGATTATTGGCAGATCTAATTTAGCAATAGCGAATGCATCTCTGATAACTTTGACTGTTTCAGGCAATGTGACTACTATTTTCGCTTCGGAAAGTAACAGTTGACGTTGAACTTCATCTGAAAATTAATTATGTTTAATTTTTAATTTTATTACTTGTTAATGCCTTGTTAATCTTTTATAAAAGATTTCTACTTTGAGATTGCTCAATTTGCAGGTATTGACCTGCACACATTTCTCATCTCATCATATCGAGTTATGCGTGATGGTCACTATTTAAAGTGGAGGACGGTGGCGATTAGAAGAATATCATTTCTTTATGTCCTGACTTCAAAGATTCTTGTTGAACTCCCCTGTGTTCTAAATGACTCTTTAGTTTTTTATGAGGTAGTACTACTTAACTGAAATAAAAAAAACCTTACGTGCTGTATAAATAGGATTAATGGTAGTAATCACGCCTCCAGCTTCTAAGATTCCGAGAGCAACGAGAGGGTAGTCAGGGATGTTGGGAAGCATCACAGCTACTACGTCGCCATCTCTGATCTTGAACTTCTTCCGAAGGTTGGCTGCGAAGGTGTTGGACAGTTTGAACCCTTGTTCGTAAGTGTAGCCCCGGCCAGTGGAGGCGCAGACCTGAAATTTGAAAGTAGATACATACACTCATGCTTGTATCCCCGAAGCGATAGTCAGGCGTAAATCAGCCAACTAGAACAACCACGATCACAGATAGGATAGGGGCAAGCTTGTCGCCATATCGCCATTAATTCCAGACTCCGGGCTGATACTGCGTAGAAAAACCCAATACCAATTTACCCAAATGGGGACCGAACCCAAGACGGACGTGATAAACTACCCCAGCGGCAGTCAAGAGAATCGTCAGTCTAGAATTTGAGTTTTACTACATTTTTTCCACGTGCCCTTATGCCACTTAATGTGGGGTCAGCGCACACAACTTTTTCAAACATTGTGCCGAAAGGATTTGGCCTAGTTTTTACGACCGGCTGCCTGCCTGACGTCAACCCCCCATCTGGGAAATCGAGTCCCGACTCCCGGGCAAATAGTGTTAGAAAATCACATCGCCAGACTTGGAAATCGAACTCAACGGCTTCCCGGTTCACAGCCTAAGAAACTTGCAGATTAAACCTACCACAAAACAATGATAATACATAATGATCCGTCCGACCCGTGACCACGAAGGTTGCAAAGCTTTCGAAACGTCGGGCATAAAAATGAAAACCAAGTCGTGATAGAATCCGAAAAATAGTTTTATTTCAATGATAACACATATCTAGTCTACTATGCGGCACGATATCATACATAACCACTTACTGTCAACGTCTTCTCCGGCCATTTGTCCAAGTTCTGCCAAACGTAATCGTACAAAGTACAATTCGGCACCTCGATATTCTTGAATGGAGATTTTATTAATTTGTCCTGAGTCCAAACACTATGCTTCCTCACAGCACAAACGTACTTTGAACTTTGGTATAAACGATTTAAAGTCCTTTTTGCAACGAACAAATTCTTCGACACCATCTTTCGGTTTAAAGTTCGAGAGCGTCTGATTACAGTGTTATTAAACAGTTGCTTTTGGTAGTCTCTTATCTACGACACGACGATAATGGCCTGATAATAGGCATATTTGTTTTACTACATTTGATAAAAGTATAACTTAGAGTTTATAACCTGTATTATAACAAAAACAATATTTATTAAGCCATATTTGCACTGAAACACAACACAAAACACATGAGACGATGAAAAACATTGTTGTGTGCAGATGTATTTTGTTAGGTTTCGAGAAAAACATGTACAAGAGTCGCTGTTTAAAGGCGCGCCTCCTGCACCTGTTTTTCTCGAAACAAAACACAAAAACACGAACGATAATTTTCGATGTTTTCTTCTCATGTTACAATGGACCATTTAATTTAAAAATAACATGTTTTGTATATGTGTTTTGTGTAATATTTTAGTGCAGGATACCCGGCTATAGATCAACAAATACAATATAACAGGTTCAAATAACAAAATAGCCACAACGTGATTTTATTGCATCTAAAGACTCAGATGTAAAGAGAAACGAAAATGTGTAAACCAATGCTATGAAGAAGAAGAACACGAAAACTATAGAAGCTTGTGTAAATGAAGGTTTATTTATATGCACATTTAGAAACACAAAAACACAATACAATGATGATTGTAGATAGAAATTCAGGAACAATTGCAACTAAACTTTTTATAGCATATAAATAACATCAATCAAATGAGAATTGACGTCATAAACAAGCTAAATAACAATATAAACATAATTTCGCAACAACATTAAAAAAAACTAACAACCACACCGAAGTGATAAGAACAGGAAAAGACAACTTGTAATCTCGCTCCACAATAAACAGATGAGTTATTTAGAAGACTCATGTTAGATAAACGACTGACATTTGAAAAACACACACAAAAACATGATACAATGGTGATTGCAGTTAAAAATTCAGGAACAATTGAGACAACATTTTTGATGGCATATATATATATATATATATATATATATATATATATATATATATATATATATATATATATATAACTCCAATCAAATGAGAATTGACGTCATAAACAAGTTAAATAAAGCTATATAAACAATATTAAAAAAAAACTAACAACCACACCGAACTGATAAGAACAGGGAAAGATAACTTGTAATCTCGCTCCAACATAAACAGATGACTTATTTAGAAGACTCATGTTAGATGAACGACTGATTCTGTTAAGACAGACACAGCAAATGTTTTCGTTGTGATTTTATTTATTAACGATTCCAAACTCTTTGCGCTTCAAAATAACGCGATCCATCGAATGTGTTAGCAATAATCACAAGTTTAAAAACTGAATAGACCGACTTCAAACCGGATCGTGACCAAATTTATATGGGTCCAACCTTGAAATAAGCTCTATCGAATACAAAAAGATTTTTGAAAATCGGTCCACATTTGGCTGAGATATCGCGTAACATACATAAAAAAAAATACAGACGAATTGAGGACCTCCTCCTTTTTGAAAGTCGGTCGAAAACATAACCAAATTTATATGGGATCACCCACGGAATAAACTATCGAACCCAAAAATCTTGAAAACCGGTCCACATTTGGCGGAGATATCGGGTAACATACATACGGTACAAAAAAATCAGACGAATTAAGGACCTTCTTAATATTTTTTTTAGGTCTCTCGAAAGTTGTGGTGGCAGAAAGCTGTTTTAGCTGCTGCCCTACGTTTACAACATAATACCGCGATATGCCATTGAAGTCAAATGCATTTGTAATTACCAACAAATTCATTTCAAATATTATCTAGGGATAATCATAAATCATATTCAGTAAGTTATGAAATGGAAAAATAATTATTTTGCAAGAGTTGATTATTCAGAGTCCTTAACACACTATTAAAAACATTTCTTCTAACGCAATCAGATTTATCAATTTATTGATCCACATGTGAAGGATATAAATCTAACATAGGACATGGTGTTTTTATCATTGTTGTATTGTGCTTCCAGAAGACCTTCACTCGGTGAATCGACCTAACAAGGCCAGCCAACGCGCCAAGCAAAACTCATCAAAGATCACCGGTTAAAAAGTTTCCACATTATACTGTCCATCTTCACTGCATTTTGATGCATTAAACCAACTAACATAACTAACATAAGCTCACGCCTGTGTCCCCGAAGGGGTAGGCAGAGGCGCACTAGCGAACTAGAACACCCACATTTCGCCGAGCTTAGTTCCGTCCCAGATATGATAGGGGGCGAGCCTATCGCCATATCGGGCACAAATTCCAGACTCCGGGCTGATATGGAAAAATCCAATATATCTATCCAATAATCCAATAATCCCCGACCCGGGGATCGAACCCGAGACCTCAGAACCGTAGTCGTACCGAAATACCACCACGCCACCGAGGCATTATACCACATCACTTAAAAACCAACAAACACAGCTCTAAAGAATAATAAGAAATAATAATTTTAACAAGCGACGCAAAATCAAATATACATTTACTTAAGCAATTATCTGACAGATTTACGAGTTACCTGAAAATAGTATAATAATATAATAGTATAAAATGTATACAAGTCTACAATTTATCGAAGGTTAACCGTGACAGGACCGGTAATAAATAATTTCTGCAGACATGACACGACACGTTTGTCGCCTGCTTGGTCTAGTGGCAGCATGTATGGGCTGTGGACCGGTAGGTCGTGGGTTCGATTCCCAGGTCGGGCAAAGCGAATTTTCTAATTTAATTTGCCCGGGACTGGACCCCTCAGAGGGGGCAACCCTGCGTCAGGCAGGCAGCCGGTCGTAAAAACTTAGCCGAATCATTTCTGCAACATGCTTGAAAAAGTGTGCTGCGCCGACCCGACATTAAAGTGGGATAAGGGCAGGTAGAAAAAAAATTAAAAAATGACACGACACATAGATACATCAGCGGCCTATGCTATTTGTATTATGTTAGATACATACATGTGATTCGCGAGTGTCTGGACTAAATCGTACCAAAAAGCGCTGGCTGGACGTTTTGAAGGATGATATGAGAGTCAATGGTCTTACTGCGGAGGATGCTCAATACCGGGCGAAGTGGAAGCGTTTAAGTAGGAAGGCGGACCCTGGCACTAGGCCGGGATAATGCCAAGCAGAAAGAAAAGAAAGATATGATTACATCCATAGAAAATTCAAAATATACTACTTTAAAATAATGTTTAAATGTCTGGTAAAGTCGGCTAATAGGTTTCTGTCTAGGATATTTCTGATTGATCAATCTATCATCAGTGTTAAAGCCACTGTCATTTATCAACGCCCTATAGAAATGTCTCGCATTTTAAGCTGTAAACATAATTAAATCGATGAAAAATGTGCCTTTCCACGAGGCACAACAATAAATGTTGATTTTTATGGTAAATTGATAAAGAGTCTAATAAACATTTAACGATCATTTCATAATTCCTAATAATATAACACTCATAAAAAAGTTATAAACCTCACATAAATTATAGTCAAAAGACGGTTATAAGTAATAATCAATATTTTATTGACGGTAAATACAGGAAGTCACTGGATGGGGGCCGCTTCCAATAGGTCGGTTTGGAAATATATGGGAAGCCTATGTTTAGCAGTGCACTTCTTATGGCTAATGTTGGTAATGTAATACTTTATTTTGTATCAAATAGGGCAAAGCAAAAAACACAATTTATCCAGGAATAGATCTCCAGTTAGGATTGACATCGGACAGCTAGTCGTAATAACTAAACCGAAAAATATCTTTATAATGTCTAAATGCCTAAAAAATGTTTCGCGGAGTTAAGAACAGACGAAAAGAAAGAGTTGCTCGTTAACTATTTTAAGCAAATATAACCTCTAGAAGTCTAAACATGGTTTGCTGATTACTAATATTATAAGTTGTTAGCAAATATGCTAAAGCTATGGCCATCATCGAACTGGCTCAATCATTCACAATATCGATGAGTAATGGCTATAACAAAATTAAAATGGACCTAATGGAAGCTCTGATAAGATAACTTATCACTCGAGTGGGCATTTACTGTGTAAATATTGTTGCAGTAATGTTTGCCAAGATACCAACTATTTACGAGTATATCAGTGGAAATGACATTTTCAGTGTCATACATAGGCTTTAAGATTAGGACAAACAAAATCCTTTCATGACTTTTTGTTTCAATTCTTGCATCACCATCACCAAACACATCATCAATTCAAAAGATGCCTAGCAATTTGATTTTTTTTATTGTGCTTTTTTTGTGTCAAAATGTCAAAATAAACAGTGCTTCTTCTATCTGTATGGATTGCTTACTACTGGTGTTAATTTCAACAACGCCAAATATTTTTGCGTGTATTATAAAAAAATGCATTCAAAATGTTTTTGCATGTCTCTCGTGTGAGGTCTCTTGTGGCATACATGACTAATCTATTGTCGTAGTAAACACCTGATTAAATGCGGTGACGTGATATTTAACTTGTGGTTTTTAATATCATTTCCGATGTGTAGATTCTAAAGTGCCTCATTAATATCGAAATAAGTTATCCAGGAAGATAAACAATATACTAGTACTATGAAAAGTAGGTTTTGCATTATGTTGTTAACAAACAATTCTTAACTGAAAACTTTGTAACTTTGAAAGATAGAGTAAGAAATAGTATGGTGAGAGAGCAGTGTGGTGTGAAAGAGGAAATAGTAACGAAGATCGAGAAAGGAATATTGCGGTGGTTTGGGTATGTAGAGAGGATGGATGAAAGGAGGTTGACAAAGCAAATATATATGGCAAGCGTGAATGGTATAGTTGGAAGGGGAAGACCTCATCGAACTTTCTCTGACCAAATCAGAGATATACTCGAGAAAGGTCAAGTTAAAAGTACCCTAAACCGTCGTGCATGCATGAAGAATGTAATGAGACTGAATGAGGCGAAAGAGGTATGTAAGGATCGTAGCAAGTGGAAAATCCGTTGTCTCTGCCTACCCCTATGGGAAAAAGGCGTGAGTCTATGTATGTATGTATGTATGTAAACAATTCTCGGTAAAGTTCTGTATGGATAAAGTATTGCTTCGGTATTATAAGTAAATATGATTTAATAATGAATATTTAGCAAAATGTTTAAGTACAGTACTGCAGTTCTGCAATAAGCAACTTCTGTTGAAACTATAATTGATTTCATTCATAACGCAAAATTACTCCGTGCATTTAAAGATATTGAAACCAATATTATTTAGAATGTAGAATACAATGCTCACTAACAAAGGCAAAGATAACCCCAATACAGTATTTAACAAATCATTAGAAATGCACAATGGCCAATATGACAGTATTGTTCGTTTATAAACGAAGATAATACAAATGTATACACAAATCAAAACACTACCAGCAGAAGACACTTAATGAAAAATGATAGGAATAGCTCCCAATAATACGCAATACCTTACACAATTGATTAGAAAAACAAAACAACAAATTAGCTTAAAACATATACACTTATCACTTCAGAAAAAATCAACACAAAGCTTTGTTTAATATCAGTAGCGTACACCACACGGCTATCCGTGCTGAACTAATAATAATAGCAATGTGAGTACTTGGTCGTCGGGTCATTCAGGCGAAGCGAGCGCGGGATCGGCAGTCGGCACGAGCACATCGTGAAGTTAGGCAACAACGAGTAGTAATACATTCACATGACACCAGTCATCTAGATTCTAGTCCATTCAACATAGAAGGAAGGAATAAAATTAAAAACAGATTCACTCAAACCGGCTATTCTTGTAATACTCATGGTAGACGACGATGATGATGATGATATAAATAGCGCACTGTTCATGTCGGACTAAAATGTCGTTTTGGGTCAATACTGGAAAGAATAAGCGAAGCAATGAATTAAAAAGAACTTAAAAGTTCTCCTAAGAAAACTGGACACTAATACCCGAATAACATAATTATCATAATGATGATGAGTTTTTTTACATTAAAAGAGCTTAGGCTCTTAATATTTAGGTACCTACCCTAAAGATACCTCAATCAACCTTATTTGTAACAAAATTTATGAACAATCTGAATTGCATTAGTGTTTTCAAAAGCACTATATAAATGAGACTAAAATAAAGGAAATATTGACTACCTCCATAAAGTGGTAACCAAATAGCTGTCTGTGGAGCGCAATACTGCAGTTACGATCACTGCACACAAATATGAACCGCAAATACTTTCTGCGTCTGGGTATTGTGAGTCTATCTCAAGTTCAAAGTCTATAATAGTTCCTCATAGCACATTTTAAGATTGTTTTTGTATTCGACAGAGCTTACTCCAAGAATCCCTTTACATTAAGTCATAGATCTGATGGTGCAGTAAGGACTAAACTAAACCCTTAAAAAAGCAGCATAGATTTCGCGATTGCAGGTTTCGACGGTTTAAATAAGAAAATTATCTTTGACACTAGTCTTTCTATCTTACTATCTTTGAGTATACTATCTTTGAGTCTTTAAAGTTGTTGTTTAGTAGAAAGCTGCTTTGAAATAAAACTATTTTTATTGAACTGTCCAACCCGTCCAACCCGTTACCACGTAGACTGCAAAGCCTCCGAAACGTCGGGAGTGAAAATTAAAACCAAATCGTGATAGAATCCGTAAAAATTGTTTTATTTAAGTTTTATTGTGGTCTTTATAAACCATATAAAACGAAGACGGTATTTTAATTATCTCGCGATCCCAAATAAATATAAGTTACTTTTTTGCACGAGACTCAACGTATAACATTCGCGTAAAGTTAAGAAATCAATATAGAAAGCTGCTTCTTAATAAACAACTTACAACTCTTCTGGACTGCTATTGCAATTTGAACCAACTATTAGGAACATAGTGCGCGCAATCACGAACACGGTGCATTACACCATCGGTTTGTGATTTGTATACTTAAGTAGTGCGGTTTGGGTTACCAGTACTTGGCATGAGTTTTTCAAACATTTGTCATGTTCTCTTTTTTGTAGCACAGACTGGCAAACTTGCCGATGGATCATCTGATGGTAAGTGATCTCCACCGCCCATAGAAACCGAAGACTCATGGGTGCGTTGCCTACCTAAAAGTAGGGAAATAGGGATTGGGAAAGGGAGAGGGGGAAATTGGGCCTCCGGAAATCTTACTCACCGATTAAAACGCGACAGAGCTGTTCGGCCGTTGTTACTTTACGCCAGTTTTCTTTGAGACAGTGGTATCAAACTGGTCGAGATGACCCATTCGTGCTGTAGACGTAACTATCTACAGCGTGGCTCTTCCATTTAGAATAAAATGGGATAAGGAAAGTGGAAAAAAGGCACACACATTGTGTACAAACTACAGCTTCATCATCATCATCATCATCATCATCAGCCATAGGGCGTCCACTGCTGAACATAGGCCTCCCCCAAAGATTTCCAGATCGACCTGTTGGAAGCGGCCTCCGTTGTTACTTTACGCCGGTTTTCTTTGAGACAGTGGTATCAAACTGGTCGAGATGACCCATTCGTGCTGTAGACGTAACTATCTACAGCGTGGCTCTTCCATTTAGAATAAAATGGGATAAGGAAAGTGGAAAAAAGGCACACGCATTGTGTACAGACTACAGCTTCATCATCATCATCATCATCAGCCGTAGGGCTTCCACTGCTGAACATAGGCCTCCCCCAAAGATTTCCAGATCGACCTGTTGGAAGCGGCCTGCATCCAGGAACTTCCTTAACCTTAACTACAGCTTAACCTTACTATATTGTAAACAGCGCCCTCTATTATTTTACGTAATAACTAATATAACAAATACCTTACTTATATACCTATATCTTGTGTGTTCCAGAATTTGACACTAGATGGCACCCATGATAGCATCAGATTCAGTTCGGCATCATAGTTTGCTTTTGGAATCAGCCGTCTGCCTCATTTGATGCATAAGTATGACCTGGGACTAGAAATCAGGATCTCACGCAACACAGGATAAATGCTGCCACTAGATTAAGGGAGACCGACCTCGAACAAAAAAAATAACGAAGAAAAAAAAGTAAATTGCTAACTTTCATTTTAACTGTCTCCAAACTTATTTCGTGCAGAAACTATGTACTTAAATTGAATGCAAATAGGAACAATTCGTGAAGTGTATTCATAATGTATACTATCACTACGACACCAACAATTTATACTATGCTAACTCGATTTTTAGGCAAAAACGTTTTTTTATGCCAAATTGCTTAAAATGTGTTTTTTTATATACCATAAAAAAATTGTGAAGAAATATATAAAAATAACGAAGATAAAATTTTTATATAAGGCTAATTAAATGTACTTTTTGAAATCAGACGATTTAAACTATGCTAAATAATATTAGCAGAGTGTGCGCGGGGCGGGGACGCGCCGCTTGTTTGTTTACATTAATCTAACGAGACTTGTCATCGTCTTAGATGTGATCGCGCGGTTTTAAAAACCTTATAAATGTAAATCATAATTGATAGTGTTCTTGTTATAAGTTATTTAAAATATTGGTAGTTTTAATATTGTTTTTACATAATGTCACGAAAACGAGCTAAATATTTAGTGGATTTAACCAAAAAGGAAGAATATTCTTTGAGGAGTGATGATAAACATGGTGAGATACCGCTTCATACTGTTGAGAGAGGTAAGTTTAATGTGTTATTAATTATTATAATGTACATCAAAGTACGTAAATATGTGTTATAGTAACAAATTACATATATTTTTTAATTTGAACCGCTCAGCTCAATGTCCGAGTAACACGATGCCAACACTAGTTAGCATAGTATAGCACGCTCTTGTTTACTTTTTCGTTTGCAAAATATATTACTTAGCGACTTCTATGTTGTCAATGCTTACGTAAAAACGCATGTTAATTAGTTTATTTATTGGATGTTGACTATTTTTTTATTTATATTTGTTTTTTATAAGAAAGTATCATATGATTTGTATCTACATAATTTATACTTATTGTTGTAGAATCGTCGCCACTACCTGCCGAAGTTGATAATCCTGAATTCGTGGCCTTGTATAATCACATCATGTTGGATGAGCCTATTGAAGATCTTGATTATTCTAGAATGAGTTCTGCAAGCCAAAATATAGTCAATTACGAAAATAATGTAGTATTACAAGATATAAATTTAAACGACTTGGGGGCTCCTATTACTCCTCTTAACATTTGCTCACCATATGTATTTAATTCTATCCAAAAACCTTCTCCATTGCCATTGACTCCAAAGAGCGTCGAGCCTTTGTTTTCGGTCGTCGCTTCCAACAGTATTGTTACTACCCCCGTACCTTCACCCTATTGTGATTTTTATTCCCAACTAGATACCAGCCTCAGTGGTGACATAGATTCAGTATCGGTAATAGCTGCTCCATGTAATTAGATTTCCTCGCCTGCAACGTATAATGATAGTGACTATTCTGCAGTATCTACCCCAAAAAATAATAAACGTAGATCTAATAAAAGGACTGATGTAGGTCTCAAACGTCTTAAACATGAAGATGAGTGGGTAGTTAGAAAGAGAAAACGCTTGTGTAACAAAGGATTGGAGTATACCACGTCAAAAGGCAAAAAGAAATCAGCAAGAACCATTAAAGCCAGTTGCGTCAATTGTCGTCTACAATGCTATAACAAAGTAAGCCAAGAAGTTCGTACAGAACTGTTTGATAAATTCTGGGATACTGGTAATCACGCGAAACAATGGGAAATCATTGCCAAATACGTGATACAGAAGAGTAAAAAGACTGCTACTAATGTTGAAAGCGAATCTAGTCGTCGATCACATACTTTGCATTATCACCTTCCCATAAATTCTGAAAATGGTGTCACGTTACAAAAAGTTTGTAAAACAATGTTTTTGAATACGTTTGACATTAGTAAGGAGTTTGTTTATACTGCTTTACGAAAAATACAAGTTAAAAATGATTTTACTGATATTACTGATGACAGAGGTCGGCATAAAAATCATAACTTTGTAATTTCTAATGAAATGAAACAAAGTGTCGTGGATCACGTCAATTCTTTCACACCTGTAGAGTCACACTACGTAAGAAAACGTACGAGTAAGAAATACTTAGATCCTTCTTTATCTTTCACAAAAATGTTTAAGTTATATGTTGAATGGTGCGCCGATAATAATTATAATATTAGAGTACAAACAGTAAGACAGTATAGAGATATTGTTAATGCTAATTTGAAGATAGGCTTTCATTTACCAAAAAAAGACCAATGCGACCTCTGTCATCAGTACAAAAATACATCAAGCCCTACCGATGAACTGAAAGAAAAGTTTATTATGCATCAAACAGAAAAAGAATTATCACGTAAGTTAAAATTTAAATGTAAAGAGTTAGCCATTTTTAGTAACAAAGTAGCTTGTATTGTATTTGATTTTCAAAAAGTATTATATTCCCCACATGGTAATATAAGCGTTTACTATTATAGGCGAAAACTCAATGTATATAATTTTACAATATATAATATGGGATCAAAAGAAGCATTTTGCTATATGTGGGACGAGCAGACGGCTAAGAGGGGGGCTAATGAAGTGGCTAGTTGTCTATACGATTTTTTGAATAAAGGATATAGATGATAGCTTCTAAAGGAGTTAACGAAGTCAATCTGTGGTCAGACAACTGTGGGGGACAAAATCGTAACCGTATTGTTTATTATATGTACTTATTAGCTGCAAAAACTTTAAAAATGAAGATTAGCCACTATTTTATGGAAAAGGGCCATACACAGAATGAGGGCGATTCAGTTCACGCTTTAATTGAAAAAACTGCAAGAGGTAAAGAGGTATATTCGCCAGATGAGTGGTATTCACTTGTGCGATGGGCGAAGGTCAATGGGAATCCTTATAATGTTGTGGAGGTCAATCAAAACATGATATTTGATTTTAAAACTAATATAAGCAAAAAAAATTGGACTAAAAATTTAAATAACGAGAAAATGATGTGGAATAAAATTAAGAAAATCGAAGTTTCTCCTGAAAATTATGGGTTGTTGGAATATAAGTATAGTTTAGCTGATGATAACAAAAACAATCGAATACAATGTTTCAAAAAGATTTCAACAAGATTATCCCACTTGGAACCTTTTCCCGAAAAAGCATACAAAACTTTGTTAAAGATTAATATAGCAAAATATAAAGATTTAAATTATTATTGTGATAACAATATTATACCTGAAAAGTACCATGCATTTTATAGAAATTTATTAACAACTGAACACGATGAGGAGAATGTAAGTAATGATGAGGTTTGAATGCTTATAAGTAGGATTTAATGATTACAGCATATTTTTGAAATTATATTGAGGTTTATGTTTACCACTTAGAAGATTTGTTTTCTTTTACATCAAAATCATTACAGTATTAAGTGCAATGTTGATTTATATTATGATAATTATGTGGGTGAAGTCGAAATGTGATTAACTTGATCTCTTATCGTTAATTATTAAATTAGTACTTAAGTAAAATTTTAATAAATAGTTGATTAACTTTTTTTTGTTTTAATTACGCATTAACCAGCAAAGAAAAATATTATCTTCAAAGTTTTATGTAAAATTTATAAAAATTAACAGCTGAATAAATTCAAATGATTTGCCAACTACTTGGACAAGTCGGTTTATAGTACGCTATATATAATTTGACGGCTTTTTAATTTGATATCCGCGAATGACGCATGCACCGGTTAAATAAAGCTAAGTTGAATATATTTTTATTTAGCATACTAATTGATAATATTATTTGTTGTCGATATGTATAGAAACCTAAGGTTATGATAAATGTACAATATGTTTTAAGTATTTTAATGCAACGCAATAAAAATAACACTGCTTATGAACTATGACATCCCGTGATAGACTACGCTAATATTAATTAGACGTGTGTAGTATGTGTAATTTTATTGACGAATTACGTCTATACACGGCTAACTTGCACTAATTTAAAGAATATAAATAATAAAGGCAAAATAAATATGCAAAATTATAATGAATAATTCAACTATTACGGATGCCAAATATCAAAAAAGTATCTAAATTAATAAAAAAGTTATCGCTTTTTTTTCTTTAAATGCCTCTACTGTAAAGTTCACTTTTATGAGTTAGCATAGTATAAATTGTTGGTGTCGACTAGTCAAAACATTAAAATTCATTCAGTAGTTTTGCGTTTCGTGACTTGAAATGTGATTCTTCCAAATGTGGTTTTCTTAGAAGGGGCTAGTGAACTAAAAGTCGAAAATTTTGAATGTGTGCAAAACTTTCCTCATTTTCTGGAATAGTGATCAAGTCATTTTGAGACCACTGTCAATAATATTAGTATTATGAAACATTGCTGCTGTGGACTTAATTTTGACTTTACATACATACAAAGACTCACGCCTGTATCCCCGAAAGGGTAGGCAGAAGCGACCTAGAGAACTATCACCCACATTTCGCTGCGCTAATTTACGTCCCAGATGTGATAGGGGGCGAGCCTATCGCCAATCAGGCACAAATTCCAGACTCCGGACTGATACCGAAAAATTAAATATCACTTTGCCCGACCCGGGGATCGAACCCGAGACCTCAGGATGGTAGTCATATCGTAATACCACTACGCCACCGAGGCAATCTTTGATTATAATTTATATTTTCTACAACTACATATGTCAATGGATGCCTGGAAGAGATAACTTTTAGCGATAAGGCCGCCACTTGTGGCTTGTGGCACAGTTTTTATGTTGTTTACCTACTGTTACCTACTTTATGTGTGTGTATCTACAATAAAGAGTTTCTATCTATCTCTTTCGAGTAGTATCTTATCCTTCGAGAAACCGAATGTTAGGCGTTTAATGAGCTAAAATGGAGTTTCATTAAATGAAAAATAAATTCACAAAAACCACCTAGTTTTATATTGAATGGATATAAAATTATATATTTATGTACATAATAAATACGTAATGTATTTTTATACTACCTTTAATCTTACATAAAGACCATTTATATAAATTACATTTATCATATGGACGGGAGTTAGATATAAGATAATGAAAAATAATGAGAAATAACCACTTTAATATGCACAAAAAATACAATAAAGACACATGGATAGAGGCTTTAAAACAAGTTTACGACTAAAATAAATATTTCGCCTTCCAAAATGCTTCCAAAACAGTAAATAAGTTTCAACTGAGAGTAGTTGTATAGTGCGATTAAAATAAGAATAGGAACGTCAATGAACTCTATCTGTCAAATTTCACTTGTAAAGTAAGATTTGCAACGAAACATTGTGATAAATTAAGACGGTTTTTCACTTTGAGTAACTGAGACAGTAAAACAAAAAAAAAAACATTGAAACGTAAGTAAGGTTTCGTTGCAAACCTTACTTTTCAAGTGACATTTGACAGACAGAGGTCATTGAAGTTCCTATTCTTATTTGAATCACGTTTGTAGTTTTTTTGTGTGTGTATGAGGTACTTAGGGTTTTCCATACAATTGGATACTTCACTAATTTATTTCAAACATTTTATCTTTTTTTTATTTAATGCCGAAGTGGATAGACGGGCTAGCTGTCCGCCTGATGGTATTTCGTAAACGGTAACTGCCGCCTATAGACTTGAGCAATGCCAGGGGCACGGTCGAGCCGCTGCCTACCTTATCTACAATTTTCGTCATCTAAGGTCCAGCAGAAAAATAAATATTCCAAAAAATATCTCTCCTTTAAATCTGGTGAGTGACAAATGATAAGAAAAACTGGTTAATAAAGAAAAAAGTCGAATGAATTTTTGTTATAGTAAATAGAAAAATTAACGCTTTTATCACCGTTTATTACAATATTAAATAAGTAATAAAATAACGACATAAAAAATAACATTATTTGCATCAAGTTGATATCGTCCAAAAGGTAGTTTGGTATCTCCTAAGCCTAATTTATTAGATTTTTATTGTGATCACTCACAAAATTTCAAAATCTTTGTCCAAAAATAGAGTAATCGCACCACGTTATTACCTTTTTATTTTGGCAATAAAACCTATTATTTATCAACGAGCTTAGGTAATTACTTTTAAAGGGTAATTAACATACATCATTTGAATTACAAAACACCGTCGCGTTGCGTCGCTATAGAATGTTACTTAAAAATATCTTTACACCTTTGTTATTAAACACTAATATAAGGTATATACAAACAACTTGGTTTTACAAACCCCGGTTTTACTCTTTGACTTTATTTCACAATGTCCTCATCTTATAGTACTTTAGTAACTTTAAGGATATCTACTTCATCATTTATTACCCCTTTAAATATTAATACTAAGATTTGTCTGCCTTGTACCCCAAAGAAGACTTTTATGACTTCACCTTCAGCCTTCGTAATATCTATGCCCCGAAACCTTAAAACAATTACAGCGAAATCTATAATCATGCATACATTTTCTTCAATTCCCTTTTAAGAATCTTCCCAGAAGGCGTCTTCGGAATGTCTGGTACGAACATAACTTCTTCAATTTTCTTGTACACTGCCACTTTACTAGCTACAAAGTCTTGGATTTCTTCTTCTGTAGTTTTGAGACCGTTTTTCTTAATGATAAAAGCTTTAGGTGCTTCACCGTAGAATTGGTGAGGGATGCCTATGACTGCTGCGTCTGCTACTGCTGGATGAGATCGGAGGATGCTTTCTAATTCCGCTGGTGCGACTTGCATGCCTTTTACCTAAGGAAATTGGGTGATAATTCATAATTCTGTTATTTATAGTGTTCATTTACACAACATTAAAAATTAAATCATTTTGACGGACAACGTTGCCAGAATCCATCAGTAATTTAGTATTTAACCAATAAACGTAATACGTTAATGTATTTCCTTTTGTCAATGTTTAAATGGTGTATTTATTTCAGTCTCGTTATTTGAAGTGTAATTTTATATATTTTGATATTATCGTAGTTATTCAACGAAAATGTTGTATTACTTTTAATAAGACTCACCTTAATAAGTTCCTTAATTCTGTCAGTAATGAAGACTCCAGATCCAGGTTGGTAATAACCGAGGTCGCCAGTTTTGAAGTAACCATCCTCAGTGAGGCTGTCTTTAGTAGCCGTTGGGTTTTTGTGGTAACCTTTCATTATCGTTGGGCTGTTGACGTACATCTCGCCTTGCTGTTAGGGCATATTAAAACAATAATTATTTAATGAAAAAAGATAACTTAGTTATTTTTAAAACATAATTAGCATTACAGATAGAATATATATAGTCAATATCTAATTATTGATATTTAGTAGATATTATATATGCTTCCAAATTGGCCGGGATATTGTCAGGCCGAAAGTCATTAGCATTAATTAAATGGAGGCTTAAGAACATCAATTCAAATCTATTGTCAATTTTACATAACAAACACAGAGCTGTCTAAAAGTGTAGTGTTATAAAATCATATTATTAAGTACTGTTTTATTGTCCGAGGTTCAATTATTGAATATTTTAGGAAGAAGTATTTCCTCCTACGATTTTATCATTATGATTAATTTCAAAGGTCATTTGTTTTTAAACGTTGTTGACTCCAATGCATTCTTTATCAAACTCAATGAAACTAGTATGTTACAAAATATGCAACACCTACTTGTGCAACTTATACTTACTTCACCTATCGGAACTGGTCTGCCAGTAAGTGGGTCAACAAACATGAGCTTGAAGTTGGCCATAGGGACACCACACGCGGAGAAATCAACGTTTTTAGTGTTCTTTAATGTAGATGTGCATAGAGACGTCGTCTCGGTAGCTCCGAAGCCTTGGTTGAATTCGATTTCACGCTAGAAGGAAATTGAAATTAATTAGTGTCTAATGTAGATTAAAGAATAACAGTAATGGTTCCATAGTCCAGAGAAGACCTAAGAACAATAAAAATGTTACATAAACGAATGGCGACTCTATTAGAGTTATAAATTTAGTAACTAGTGTGGGGATATTTCTATACCGATAAAGCCATCTAAATTGATGATAAAGTAACACATATTCCGGAATCTAAATAATATATACCTAAACATTTTTTATTATGACTAACAGCCAAAAGATTATGAAGGTATTAAATGTTTTACCGCCGAATGTTCATACACTTAGGTCGTCTTATGTCGTTTGAGGCCGCCTTATCTGTCAAAATTGTATGGCAAAAATCAATGTAAGAAGCTGTTAAATTTGAGTAGCGTTTGACCGTTCGGGCGTTGGTCGATATCTCGTATAATCCAATACATGTATAATTTTATTAAAATTTTATTATGATTGGTTTTTAATAAAGATGCAGATTATCCGATTAATTTTGGCCTTAAAGATGATAACCAATTTCAAGTCAATCTGTCACGATGATTAATTAGTTTCTCACGGCCGTCTTATCTAGAAAACTAATCTAAAAGCATGTGCTTAGAATTATCTACCTTTTGCACTACGATTCTTTTACTCTTATTCCACGCTTGTTTGTCGTGGGCGTTATATTTTAAGCAAAATTCATTCTACTTAGTTTTTACGATCAAGACCAAGCCTGCCTGACATCAAACTACTCTGGGATATCCAAACCCGGCAAACCCAAATAATGATGTTAAGAACAAAAACAATTACTGGCTTACTCTCGGTTAAGTCATTTCGAGCTCCTGATTTTATTTTTATATAATATTTTAAACCACAAAATTAATAATAATATACATAGTAAATGTTTTATACTGCAGAATAATTTAAAATAACACATTTCTTGATATAAAACTTTATAAAATTGGCTGTTTTCCTAATCTTATTTTTATACAATGACAATGTCATTACTGCAAAATTTGGTGAAAAATAACGAAGAAGAAGAAATTAAACATGGATAAAATGTGCAAAAATAATGGAAAGAAGAACTCGAGATGACACCGCCTCCGCCAGAAAACATCGCGCACGGTTAAGATCTACCTCCAGCTCGTCGAGCTCCGCGTCGTGGGCGTCGGCCTCGGAAGTTTTCGAGCCATCGCCCTGTAACGACGCGTCGAGCCTACGCGACGAGCTGCAGTCGCCCCCGCCGCCACCAACACCTGCACGGCGAAGAGGACGACGACCCCCTCCTCCGGTGGGCTTGGGATCAGTGGGGCCAAGTGTCCCGCCTATGGTCCCCGCTACCGGTGGAGTAGTGCGCCGCATGAGATGGTCAAAAAATATGAATGAAAATGTCATGCGGGCCTACTATGGGGCAACAGAGGGGGGAACTAACCTCACGGCGTATCGATCTAGAATGCTGTCTCTGTTTCAGGTTTTGGAACCAGACACCAATGTGTCAGCCCAGCGATTGTCGGATCAGGTGCGTTACATTCGGCGTAAGCTGCTGGATGATGATGCACTTGAGCGGTTGCGTGCAGACTTACATGTTGTCCGGGACGCCGTCGCGTCGGAAGCACCTCAACGAGCGGCTTCACCTATCGCTCATGACGTTGAGGACGTGATGGTGGTAAACTTGGATAACTCTGTAAGTTCCCAAGATGAAGAGCATTTGAGAAGGACTTTGGAGGGTGCGATTTTGCAATTCAGGTCTGTACCAACGACCTGTAGACCGCGAGTACCGCGCTTGCCAACGCATAGACGGAATTTAGCACTGGTGGGAGCATTGGACTCCATGTTACCTACGTATCTGGAGTCCAGTCGGGACCTTGTTGACACGCATTCGATCCTATACTGCGCGGCAGTCGCAGCATGTCGTGTGGCTAATGTGAAATTCCCAAACGGAAATGGAACCACACGAGATGCCGCGATTGTACCCGCTTGGCAGCGTAGGATCGAGGACCGTATTGACAAGGCTCGAACTCTCATCGGCAAGCTAATCTGCTTCAGGGATGGCAACACCAGGCCGAGAGTCATGCGTTTTGTGGCGCAGGCCTTTTCTGGGACTAATATCAGACCCCGAAATTATAGGCTCTGTGTCACAGAACGCATAGACTACCTGAAGCAGAAAGTTTATGCGTGGGCGAGTCGCATTCGGCGCTATAGGACTCGGTGGGATAGATTTCAGCAGAATCGCGCTTTTCAAAGTGACCAAAAGAGGGTTTATAGGTGTTGGGAACGTACTCAACAAAGTGTGGGAGATGGGCGGCTGCCGGATGTGCGCAGTATGCACGCATATTGGTCCAGTATCTGGTCGTCGCCAGTCTCTCATACTGAAGGCACCTGGTTTAGTGTTGTTGAACAGGCGTGTGAGGAAATACCGGCTATGGAAGCCATTTCAATCAGACCAGAGGATATCCTCAAAGCGATCCGTCCGGCCCATAATTGGAAATCTCCGGGTCCGGACGGACTGCATAACTTCTGGTTGAAATGGTTTCCAAGGTCTCATGCTCGTTTGGCAGCACAATTCCAGGAAGCTCTTGGTATGGGATCGTTGCCAACATTTATGACAACAGGTGTTACACACCTCCTCTATAAATCTGGAAGTACCACGGACCCAAAAAATTATAGACCAATAACATGCCTTCCCACACTATACAAACTTTTGACCTCAATAATTAGAAACAAAATTACAGAACACATCACCACATTTAATATTCTTTTTCCCGGCCAAACTGGGTGCAAAACAGGGTCTCGTGGTACAAAGGAACTCCTTCTCATTGACATGACTATCTGTGAGCAAGCTCGTCATAATCGTAGGAACTTATCTGCTGCCTGGATCGATTATAAAAAGGCCTATGATTCGGTGCCTCATACTTGGCTCATGAGGGTACTGAATTTGTATAAAATTGATACAAATTTATGTGCCTTTCTTGCGGCATGTATGAGGCAGTGGACCACTGTCCTTAGGTATCCAGGTGGTGCGGGTCCCGGTGATTGTGATGAGCCGATTAGGATTGAGCGGGGTATATTCCAGGGTGACAGTTTGAGCCCTTTATGGTTTTGCCTAGCCTTGAACCCTCTCAGCACTCTTTTGCTGCATTCGGGGTTAGGATACCGTTTACGTAGAGGGAGTCAGCCGGTATCTCACTTGCTCTACATGGATGATCTCAAGTTATTTGCATCAAAAAAATCTGAATTGATTGATTTGTTAAAATTAACTAAAAATTTTAGCAAGTCAATCAATATGGAATTTGGTGTGGATAAGTGTGCGGTTATCCATGTGGCACGTGGGGAACCTATAGTCTCTGATGACATATCGCTCTCAGAGACTATACGGCTCAGATCCCTCTCGGAAACGGAAACTTATAAATATCTGGGTATGCCCGAGGCTTTAGGTATAATGGTTGCAGACGTAAAACAATTGGTGAAAGTACGTTTTTTCAGTCGCCTGACAAAAGTACTTAATAGTCTTTTATCAGGTGGGAACAAGATCCGTGCTTTCAATGGTTGGGTTATGCCTGTACTCATGTACACCTTTGGCATACTCAGATGGACTCAGACTGAGTTAGACGCCCTGGATCGCAAGGTCCGAACCCTAATGACTGCACATCGTATGCATCATCCACGATCATCGGTGATGAGATTGTATATCCCGCGGAGATGTGGGGGCCGAGGCTTACTTAACGCTAAGGACCTCCATAACCGCGAGGTGTGCAATCTCAGGGATTATTTCCTTCACAGTGATGTGGATATGCATAGGGTTGTAGTTATGGTGGACAAAGGATTCACTCCGCTCTCCTTGGCGAACGGGAATTGGCGGAGGCCTGTTGTATTGGGCACTAGGGAGATATGGAAGGGCAAAGAGCTACATGGGCGGTTCTACCGTGCTCTTCATGGGCCAGATGTAGATCCGTCCGCCTCAGTGGCTTGGCTACGTTTCGGTAACCTTTTTGGGGAGACCGAGGGTTTTGTCTTTGCAATTATGGATGAAGTTATCAAGACGAACAACTATAGGAAATACATCATGAAGGACGGCATGGTCGACATTTGTCGAGCATGCCACCGTCCCGGAGAATCTATCAGGCATGTTATTTCCGGTTGTTCGTATCTTGCTAACGGCGAGTATTTGCATAGGCATAACCTTGTAGCCAAGATCCTACACCAGCAACTTGCTCTTCGATATTGCCTTGTGGCTTCTGAGGTGCCTTATTATCAATATGTCCCTCAACCAGTTCTCGAAAATAGTCATGCAACGCTCTATTGGGATCGATCTGTTATCACGGACAGGACTATTGTGGCCAATAAGCCTGATATTGTGGTAGTAGATCGATTGACGCGCCGGGCGATGCTTGTTGACGTCACGATTCCACATGATGAGAATCTTGTGAAAGCCGAAAAAGACAAAATGTCGAAATATTTAGACCTGGCACATGAGGTTACTCGCATGTGGGATGTGGATTCAACAATCATTGTTCCGATAGTCATTTCTGCCCATGGTTTGATACCACTGAGCCTCGACCAACACCTCAAGAGGCTCTCGGTTGGTGTTTGGGTCAAGAGACAGATGCAGAAGGCAGTATTACTGGATACGGCACGAATTGTGAGGAGGTTCCTCACTCTGGGGTCCTAACCGCCGGTGGCTTGGGTCCTAAGCCTCGCCATCGGAGGGAAATATTTTTATATTTTTAAATGTATTTCTTTTATAACAGTATATTTAAAAATGTAAAAAAAAAACTTTTAAAATAAAGAGTACTGAACATGTTAAGAAATGACAAACAAATATGTTCAATCTGATATTTGATACCAGGACTTTCTGATCCACAGCCTATATCCGCCTGCTTTGCACGAAAAAGATCACACAGGCCTTCTGCGTCACAATAATTTTGATGCAAAATTATAAAAAGACCAACGAAATGAAGCACCTGATATCATGTTTTCAGTATCTTTATACGCACTGTGATACCTCTTATAGATATCCGTTTACTAGAAAGATAAAATGTTAAATTTGCAATTCGTGTAATCATAGACTTTGTCCAGTGACTTGCATTTAAAGGCACGCTATTTCCGAATGATTCGCGTTAAATACGTTTTAATTAACGTGTCGATTTTAGTTAAATTAACGCTCAATAAAAGACGAATGAGTTTCTAAAGGTCATTTGATTGCATCATAAACATTTCCTAACTTGTTGTTGTTTTTATTATTTAGGAATAGAAAAATATCGCCATCTAAGAATGGATCTGCCTTCTATGGCAAAAAACTATTAAGGAAAAAGCTATGGTGGTCTCCTTATAACCACAAAATAAAACATTTTATTGCTTAACAACAATTTCACTGCAGTATTTTAGTGACAATAAAAGGTTATTGCGACAGTAATGATGCAGTATGTATGTTAGGTACATTTTTATCGCCAGTTGCAAATTTTATTATTTTAGTATCGGAATTTCAACTTTTCATTTGTATTAACATTTCCCCAAATACTTACTTGTAAACCATAGTTTAAAAAAAAATGTTACACACTTCTATCAAACGTAGTCAAAATAACTTTAACATCAACCTTAGGTACTAAACTGCAGGTAATTCAATGGAATTAGTTCTCACTGCCGCACTCAGAGACGTTCCTTACATTAGGCCTAATTGGTATTTAACTAATTGACATTAAATATTTCAATACCGAATACATGGGCTGCCGCACTCAGAGTCATGTAATGATCAATTAAATAGTTCCTTAGTGTAGATTTAAAAAAGTTACCTCTCAGAGTCAGATAATGGTTCATTAATAGCCCTTAATGACAATTAAAGTTAAATACGGCACGACCTTTACTTATCTATTTAATGATTGATTTGGACATTTACGTTTTGTGTTTGAGGTTACATTTTTACAAAATATGAAATAAGCTCACGCCTGTATTCCCGAAGGGTTAGGCAAAGGCGTATTAGCGAACTGGGTGTTCTACCTGTGTAAAATACCTGTGAGTTAAATTCGCATTGCGTATTACAATATAGCCTATGTCCAGCAGTGCACGTCATGTGGCTGATGATGATGATGATTACAATATTTTAAAGCGCATGCCGGAAACAACGTATGCCTGACCTTTCAAGACATCGCAATTCTGGCGGCAGCGGCTACCGGCCATGTTTTTAGCATACAGCGCATACAGCGATGCGACGATGGTTCAATTTTGAACAGGGATTTTTTAGCCCATTTTAAGAGTATAGGGACGAAATTGTCTCGGGCAACAGGTGCTTTCGGTCGACGGCTGTCCAATATGGCAGGTCCTAGCACCAATGTTATCCCGTGTCAGCCGTAAGAGGCGCCTCATAGCGCTCCTTTTAGTACTTTTGTACATGTGACTTCCAGATGGATGGTAGCACAGATGGTTGGCTTTGCGCTATCATCTAGTGGCAGTGTATATGGACTGTGAACTGGGAGGTCCTGGGTTTGATACCCAGGTCGGGTGTGGTGTTTTTCTTAAAGGAGAAAGGATAGGAGTTGGCGTCAGAAAGGCAGCCGGTCGTAAATAATTTAGCCAAATTCTTCCTGCAACATGCTTGTGACAATAAAAAATGTATTGCGCCGACCACACATTAAGATGAGATAAGGGCAGGTAGAAAGAAAATGTAAATAAGATTACAGTAGTAAGAACTGCTGCACACAGCAAGGATAATTAAATGAGACCTAATTCGTCATTAACTAATTTACATTAAAGTCGTTAATCAACGTTGCATCCCAGAGTCCAAATTTAATGGTTCGTTAGTTAATGTCAACTTTATGTATCAGTGGGACGGATCTTTGACATTTGATCTGACAGCCTTCGTGGCGCAGTGTACGAGTATTAGTAGCCGGCTGTGAAGAGAGGAGTGCGGTGCGGCGGGTTCGATTCCGCACTGGGAAAAGTGTTTGTGTGATTATTTTATAAAAAGGGCATAATGAGACGCATAATTTCATTTCAATACATTTAAAAAAAATAACTGTGCCCATTTTTTTCGATGGCATATGGGAAGGTAAACCACTAGTATACATACAGTTTTGGGTTTTGTTTTGTATTGTGTTTTGTTTTGTTTTTGTGTTTAATGTTTTGTTTATTGTGTATTGTGTTTTGTGTTTTATGGTTTGTGTTTTGTGTTTTGTGTTTTGTGTTTTGTGTTTTGTGTTTTGTGTTTTGTGTTTTGTGGTTTGTGGTTTGTGTTTTGTGTATGTATGTTGGATTATTATATACACTGGTATTTTCTGCAAGACCTTAAACAGTATACCATACCAGTCTAGACCAGGCATCACCACAAAACTGGTGATCCAAATCTATGAGCAAGTGGTCATTTATTAATCACCTGTCACACAGTACTACTGTGTACTGTACAGTACAGTTTGATACACATATCCATGCGGCAGGATGTCGACGTGTTGCAAGAAATAAATTATTTTCAAACACATTACGCTGATTTTAGTAATATCATCGTGCAAGTCAGGGTAGGGTAAAAAGATGGACTAAACTATAGATTTTTCTTAACTTAACTTAGGTATATATAGGTATAGGTTAGGTTAAGTAAGAAAGAAAAACATGTAACTAATGACTTGGCAGCATGGTCTCTGATCTTAGCTGGTTCCCTGTGGAACAAATGTAAAAAAAATATAATGTCAAATGTTTGACGTAAAATGCTAATCAATCGTTAAGGAGTTAAGTAAAGGTGTTTCTCTACGTTGTCGTTAAGGGTCGCTAATGAATCATTAGCTGTCTCTGAGTGGTAACGTTTTGAAATCTATACTAAGGAACGATTTAATGGACGATTAAACGACTCTGAGTGCGGCAGTCAGTTTATTTAAAAGTAACAAATTTGGTAGCAGGATGATCTTCTTACTGCCGCACTCAGAGACGTTTAATCGCTCATTAAATCGTCCCTTAGTATAGATTTCAAAATGTTACCACTCAGAGACAGCTAATGATTCATTAGCGTCCCTAGATGACAATGTACAGAAACACCTTTACCAGTGCGTTCCACTAAGCGTCCACAACGATCAAAATGCTCCTTTAGTCGTTCCACATAACGACCGCGGTCGTTGTGGTCGCGGCGAAAACGTCACTTATGACGTCATGACTTACGCTCACGCGAAGCTCACGACGACCCATCTAAAAAGGTGGGTCGTTGTGATCGTTGAGAAAAATAGCGGCGTTTTCAAAACTCAATGCATCAAAAATGGCGCCCGATAAGCTTACATTATTTCATGCGGAAAGATATATTTTAGTAGAAGTGAATGTTTCTGCAGCGGATATAAAAAAATAGATTATATTTTTTTTTTTTCAATATAAATCGATTTAAACAATAATTAATAAAGTTCATTTTCAAGGCTTAGAGATTATAACCAAACCTGTTAAATATTTTGCATTCTTTTTATTAACTCGCCGTTTGTATTATTTACCTCCACGCTCAAAACGCTCTATAATCCATTCCACTTGAGTTTACGACAGTAACGCTCACAAGCAAGTGGAACGGGAAAAACTGCGGTCGTGAGCGTGATCGTTGTGGACGCTTAGTGGAACGCACTGCTTAATGATTGATTAGCAATTTTACGTCAAACATTTGACATTTTATTTTTAATACAGAAAATCAAAGAGATTTAACACTACAATCATAGAGAGGTTCTATACAAAAAGTTTGATCTCAAACTTCATTAACGCTGTCTCTCGTAGAATAGCACAAATTCCGTAAGCAAATTCCAGACTACGGGCTGATCTGAAAAATCCAATATCAATTTGCCCGACCCGGGGATCGAACCCGAGACCTCAGGACGGTAGTTGTACCGAAATACAACCACGCCACAGTCACAGTCAGTCATTAATCTAAGTTTATGTCAAATCCCTATTTATGTACCTATACAATGTACTATTTTTATCCAAAGCAAACTTTTATTTACATTTACAGTAGATAGGGATACCAATTATGCCATAGAAAAAATTGCAATTTTTATTTTTATTTATTTAAATGAAATGATGCGTTTCGTTATGCCATTTTTAAAAAATAAGCACACAAACATTTCTCTCGGTGCGGGAATCGAACCCGCCGCGCCGTCCCTCACTTCACAGCCGGCTACTACTACTCGCACACTGCGCCACGAAGGCTGTCGGATCAAATGTCAAAGATCCTACGCATTGACGTCTGTCCTACGGATACATAAAGTTGACATTAACTAACGAACCATTAAATTTGGACTCTGGGATGCAACGTTAATTAACGAATTTAATGTAAATTAGTTAATGACTAATTAGGCCTAATTTAATGAACCTTGGTGTGTGCAGCAGTTATTACTATTGTAATCTTATTCACATTTTCTTTCTACCTGCCCTTATCCCATGTTAATGTGTTGTCGACTCGACACATTTTTTGTTATCACAAGCATGTTGCAGGAAAAAATTGGCTTAGTTTTTTACGACCGGCTGCCTTCCTGACTGGATCTGGGGGATCCAATCCCGGGAAAATAATTTTAGCGTAACGTCAGAGTTTCTTGCCCGTTCTTCTCTGGCGAACTGCTTTCGGAACTGGCGGTAGAGTAAACATTTTAGACGGAATCTAAAAAAATGTGTGACATTTTATGGATTCAATAAACGATTTGATTTGATTTGATTTGATTAAGCAAAACACCACCACACCCGACCTCGGTATCGAACCCAGGACCTCCCAGTTCACAGTCGATATTTTATGCACCATAAATAATTTAAAATTAATATCATAAGAGCCATCGCAAAAATTACGTAAGCTATTTTTTTGTCTTATTTGTTAATGCGGGGTAACCTTATAATTACGGGGACGACATTACGGTTATATCGGAGCCGCCGGTCTTATAACATCCGGGCCATAGAAAACATCCTGGCGACATTGGGTGGAGTCCCACTATAACACTATATACACGTTACACCGGCAATACTGACTTAAAACCCCGCGGTGGCCCTCTTCAGTGCTTTAGGGACAGCTCCGGGTTTTCTTAGGCGAAAAGGGCCCAGGATTCGTCTGGAACCACCCCTGCGTGGTGCTGTTTTGTGGCCTGTCTGCCGGCCGGCCTTCCATATTGGGCAGCTGTCGTCCGAAAGCTTCTGTTGCCCGAGACAATTTCGTCCCTAAACTCTTAAATTGGCAAAGAAATCCCTGTTCAAAATTTAACCATCATCGTATCGCTGTATGCGTCTAATAACATGACCGGTAGCCGCTGCCGCCAGAATTGCGATGTCTTGAATGGTCCCGGCACACGTTGTTTGCTAACAATGATGATGCTGGTGCGTGAGATTTAAAATATTGTAATCATCATCATCATCAGCCGCAGGACATCCACTGTTGGACATAGGCCATATTGTAATACGTAATGCGAATTTAACTCACCGGTATTTTCTGTAATAAAAATATTATTTGGGTAGAACACCCAGTTCGCTAGTGCGCCTTTGCCTAACCCTTCTGGGATACAGGCGTGAGCCTATATCATATTTTGTAAAAATGTAATCTCAAACACAAAACGTAAATGTCCAAATCAATCATTAAATAGATAAGTAAGGGTCGTGCCGTATTTAAGTTTAATTGTCATTAAGGGCTATTAATGAATCATTATCTGACTCTGAGAGGTAATCTACACTAAGGAACTATTTAATTGGCCATTACATAACTCGGAGTGCGGCAGCCCATGTATTCGGTATTTAAAAAATTAATGTCAATTAGTTAAATACTAATTAGGACTAATGTAAGGAACGTCTCTGAGTGCGGCGGTTAAAGAAGCAGAATATTGTCACTTACTTTGCTCTTCTCGATGATACATTCGACATCTGTAGCAGAGAGAGGCGCTGCGCCACAAACAATGTGTCTGATGTGGCGAAAATGTGCCTCTTGTACATCTGGATGCTTGCCCAGGAGTATCGCTAGTAATTGGAATAATATAAATTAGTCAGTTGCTAATGAATAATCATTCATGAATATATACAATTTAAATTGGTTTCTTAGTTTCATTTCAAAAGGTTATTTATAGTAAAAACGTCAGTTGGATGCTATAAATCATGAAATCTACAGTTTTTTATTTGATAGTAATGTAGTAAGATAGATAAGGAAGTTTAGTTAAACTTGTATAAATAAACGTATGTATCACTAACTATATTCTATTAGTTTCAGTGGATTTTGGTTTAAAAATGTGTTATGCTAGATATGGCAACAAATAAACATTAGCAACTGTTTCATAATATTCAAAGTCAATAAATACCTCATTACCTAATTACCATTAATACCTAAATACCAATGACAGCCTCCGTGGCTTGTCGGGCGAGTTGCCGGCTGTGAAGCGAGAGGCCGCGGGTTCGATTCCCGCATTGAGACAAGTGTTTGTGTGCCCCACAGATATTTGTTTCAAGTCTGGGTGTTTTGAGACCAAAGTCTCTCATAGTCTCTGACACCCACGATACAGGTTATACCTAGTGCGGGGTCAGGACTAGGTGTGTGACTGTTGGGTGTATTTATTATTATTTATTATTATTATTTACCTAGACAGAAACAAAACCTAAATCGAAATGTTTAGGATATAACATTGCGTTATTACGGTAAACATCGTAGATGTAAAATATGGCTTGTGACTTAGAAGTGTCTTGCGTCACTAAAGATAATCACATTTTCAGCAAATCTATTTAAGTCGCGTTAATAGCCGACAAAGCCTTCAACGTAAAACCTTGAACGCTATCTCATGATATTTCCTAACATAGTCCACAAGCACATTTATATATACCTAATATTGAAAAACAAAATTTACTAACAATGATGATATTGCTAATGAATTTAAAATCCAACTTTGTATACATACGACAACTGAAACAGAACGATATAAATTATCACAAATAACTTACCAACTGGAGGGACTATGTTCAGCAAAGTTACATTTTGGGTCCTCAATATGTCTAAGTATGTGCTGGCGGAAAATTTTGCCATTGTAATTAATTTGACTCCTTTCGCTAAGTGTCCCATAAGGTTAATCACCAAGCCGTAGATGTGGAAGAAAGGTAAGAAACTAGGCAACAAATCTTGGTCTGTGAGATCTGAAAACGATATATTATGTTTTAAATCACATGCAAAATAAAATTTATAAAACAAAACTACCGTAAAAAGTGTAAAAATATACAGTCAATCAATATCACAAAAACAAATTATCTTACCGTGAGCCAATCTTGGAAAACAAGTTGGATCCGTGTGCATAATTTCCAAACCAGCCAGTAAATTCCTATAAGTAATATCAACTCCTTTCGGCAATCCAGTGGTACCACTCGAAAATGGTATACAAGCTACATCATCTTCCTTAACCTCTACTTTATCAAGTAAAGCTTGGTCTATTTCCCCATTTTCTGCCACTTCAGAGAATCTGATAGTTCCATCAGGAATGGGCACATTTGGTGCATCGATGACAATCACTTTAGCG
Source organism: Clanis bilineata (assembly GCA_036417725.1). Lineage (NCBI taxonomy): Eukaryota > Metazoa > Arthropoda > Insecta > Lepidoptera > Sphingidae > Clanis > Clanis bilineata. The sequence continues at coordinate 12,975,931 of CM071154.1, read as the reverse complement.
TTGATATTTGCATTCTTCAGTCCTTTTAAAACGTTTTCGTAACATGGGAGTATGGTAACTATTAGCTTGGGCTCCGTTATTGAAGATTGGTGGCTGATTTCAACTGCAAATAAAAAGTAATCAAACTTTACTACTTTTTAAGTTTATTATTGTTATGAAATCGGAATAAATTAAACTAAATTGAAAGATGTATACTTTATATTTCTGGTAATGAAGTCTTCCCTCTCAAAAATGACGCTTTTTCGATACTAATCCAGAAAATCAGAAATCCCGTAACAAAATCAATTACATAAGAACATATTATGGTCAACTGGAAAATATATTATCACTTCCTTCAGTAGACGTAGTAAGTACCAAAGAACAAGAATACAAGTAACATTTCTCTATTCATGTCGGCTTTGCAACAACAGATAATAATGATGAGTAAGCAAGTGCGTAATCTAACATAGATTAGAGTAATCAGTCAACGTTTAATTATCAATGTTTCATTATTCGTTATGTTGTAAGTACGTGCAGTTTTATAGTATCTTACATCTATAGTCTCATTCTTGTTAATAATTAGTGCATTATAAACAAGAGCACCATTGAAAATCTTTAACAGGTTTTTAAGTTTCAATGCTATGTTCTCACTTCTCATGCAATAGCGCCATTTACAGAGTGAGTTAGTATAATTTCAGTGTATATTAACTTTTTTATTTATTTATTTATTCATTTATTTAAAACACAAAACAGGTTACAATCAAATCAAATAAATTTTTCACTACTGGTCTCCGAACTTCTCCACTAATAAGGAATCATCATCATCATCAGCCATAGGACGTCCACTGCTGAACACAGGCCTCCCCCAAAGATTTCCAGATCGACCTGTTAGAAGCGGAATAAGGAATATTAGGTCTTAATTTACTGAGCCAGCTTTATGTTTGTAAGCAGAATTCACACATCCTGTTAATTAAAACTATTAATTCAAATATTATGAATAATTTTTAAATATGCCGGATTCCCCGCGATGTCCCTTTACCGTTGAAGCAAATAATATTATCCTTAATGAATACACTCATAGGAAAATAAGAGGTGTACCTATACTCTGATTTCAAACTTGTAACTTTCTGTCTACCCAATATTTCCAGTTCAGTTGTCCAGTGACGGGACTAGTGAGGCTAATTCGTCCCACCTGTCCCACTGGACAAGTGAGTTCGATTACGTTTACGAAGTCTGTAAAACTCACAGAGCTATAGCATTCAATGAATCCGTAACATAACATAAGCTCACGCCTGTATCCCCGAAGGGGTAGGCAGAGGCGCACTAGCGAACTAGAACACCCACATTTCGCCAAGCTTAGTTCCGTCCCAGATGTGATAGGGAGCGAGCCTATCGCCATATCGGGCACAAATTCCAGACTTCGGGCTGATATGGAAAAATCCAATATCACTTTGCCCGACCCGGGGATCGAACCCGAGACTTCGGAACCGTAGTCATACCGAAATACCACCACGCTACCGAGGCAGTCAATGAATCCGTAATTTTAGATAAAGTGCCCTATATAAAAGAGCAAACTCTGCGGCACATGAAACAGACGTTGCATGCACGTATGATGCATGCGTATTATATATTACTTATCGTGATCATTATCTTATCAATCGAACTCCACGAGTAACGAATAACTCCAGCACAGGTCTAACACTAATTCTTGGCACCACCTAATCTTAGATAAGCCTGCATAATTATCTTTATGAATTTTGTTTATGCGCTTAATGTCTTAGATTATTTAAAATAAAAAATAAGCCTAAAATCCGGGTACATATCTAAAATTGAAATTCATGAATTCATTGTTTACGTCGACGAAAATTAATCCTGTGTGTAATAATCAAAGTTCTAGTGGCGGTAGATTTAGGAATGGGTTGATGAAAATCCATAGACAACACAACTCCGAATGAGCTAATCCTGATTAAAATATATTTCTTTGAATAAAAGGCAGAGCTATACCAAAAATGAGATTTATCAAAACGACTGAGGGCTGAAATTTGAAATGTTTGTTAGACTAGCTGGTTTGAAGTGTCAAGCAATAACAGGAAAAAACATTTATGGATACAAGCACTATAGGCACAAATGAGCGGAGCCTGCCAGGGAAATCACAAAAATTGAAATCGTTGATATGTATATACGTAACCTTGGTCTCTACTTCGGTGAGATATGTAGGTCTATTCAAACAAAATATACCTATTCAATGTGTCATTTTCAACTGCACTTACTATAAGACTATTGATAGCTAATTTTATTGTTTACCGTAGTAATTCTCGTATGCGATAGGCAAGGAAATTTATTACACTATTGAACGCCTTTGGTGATAAGACATGTTGTTTCAACAAAGCAACACAAATTACGATCAGTGTTACCACGTCAATATCGGTTTTAATATTATTGTCTTATTTTCTACTGTTGAGTGTCTTTGGTTTAAAGCACGAACAACATAACCATAGGAAGATTAGCTAGAAACGGTGCTCCTAATACTCTTAATTTACACCTCGCTTATCGCACTCTAACGTGTTGTCGGCCCACTCATGATCAGAAAAAAATATATAATATTTTGCCCGGCCACCTGCCTAACATCAATCTCTTCTAGGCCAACCAGTCCAAAGAAAAACCGCTTAGCGCTAGCTGGACTTCGTATCAAAGACCTCAGACCACAACCCATTATAACAAGGTGACTATTGTTCTGACACCCTATATATCTTGTAAGACTGCCTCGGTGGCGTGTTTGTGTTTCGGTGCGATTAGCGTCCTGAAGTCTCGGGTTCGATTCCCGGGTTGGGCAAAGTGATATTGGATTCTTCCATATCAGCCCGAAGTCTGGAATTTGTGTCCGATATGGCGATAGGCTCGCCCGCTATCACATGTGGGACGGAACTAAGCTCGGCGAAATGTGGGTGTATTCGTTCGCTAGTGCGCCTCTTCCCCTTCGGGGATACATGCGTGAGCTTATGGTATGTTATGTTATGTTATCTCGTAATAGTTCTCTGAATAATAATTATGATCATCAAGAACATGAGATACTCGGATCTTCGCCACCAAAATTTTCTGCCATATAAGATAATCTTAAATATTAAAAAAATAATCTTCTCAACAAGACAATCTCTCTTTGCAGATCTAAACAGATAGTGGTTTTGTATTATCGGATTAATGTCGGCGAGGGTTTTTTTTCACGCCACGACTCTATTATCAGTTATGCGTAATTGTTACTATCTATACTTTGAACTATAAACAATAATTTTCAGATAATGCTATCTTCACCACCAAAAGACAAGTGTCGGTCAATTACTATTATCTGCTTAATGATTGCTATTAAACTGATGATGTCATGCAGGTTGGTAACTCTTTCCTTTTCACCTGACTATGACAAAGGCAAAAGGAAGGATTATGCATAGCATAAGCTCACGCCTGTATCCCCGAAGGGGTAGGCAGAGGCGCACTAGCCTATTAGTACACCCACATTTCGCCGAGCTTAGTTTCGTCCCGGATGTGATAGGGGGCGAGCCTATCGCCATATCGGGCATAAATTCCAGACTCCGGGCTGATATGGAAAAATCCAATATCACTTTGCCAGACCCGGGGATCAAACCCGAGACCTCAGGACAGTAGTCGTAGCAAAATACAACCACGCCGCCGAGGCAGTCTAGGAAGGATTATGATACCAATTAATCGGAAGTATCAATCGATTCGTTATTAAACTGACTAAAAAAACTAAACCGAAATCTTTCTGCAAGAAAGAAAATATCCTGAAAGAAAATATCGTGGAAGAAAATATCCTTAAAGCACATTATTGGTTACTGTTATTTGAAACACAAAGACTATATGCAAAAATATCCAATTCGTTATTGTTGGCTAATAGTTGTATGATTTTTACTTCCGAGAACCTACATGGTGACAAAGTTACATACGTCAACACATTATTCTTCAATGATTCGTAGCATGATTTGTTAGAATTTGTTAAACTCACATTCTTTGTAGATAGGGTTGTAGGTGGTTAGCTTGCATCCCGCCTGCAGTACTCCAAACGCCGCCACAGGAAACTCAGGGCAGTTTGGCAGGATAACACCCACCACATCTCCCTGCTTTAGACCAAACTTCTTCAGCAGGGATGTCGCGAAGATCGAAATGTTCTTCTGTAGTTGTTCATACGTATATGACTTCTTCGTTTCTACACTTTCCTGTACAAATAAAGAAGATTACTGCCGTCGATATTTTAATACAAGTTTATCATTTAGCAATTATGGGCCTTATTTATAAAAACAATTTAGCTGAGAAAATGGCTAAGTTGGCTGTCACTTTTTCCTTGTGTCACATCGTTTGAAAATAAAAGAGACAGGCTATTATTTACCATTTGCTAGTTAAACTGTTTTTATAAGTAAGCCCCTAACTGCCGAATGTTCATACACTTAAGGACGCCTTATGTCGTTTAAGGCCGCCTTATCTGTCAAAATTGTATGGTGAAAATCAATGTAAGAAGCCTTTAAAGTTGAGCAGCGTTTGACCATTCGGGCGTATATCTCTTCAAATAATAACGTCAGCATTTCATAACAATTCCTGAGAAAAAAATCCGAAACAAACTAATCGGTATTGTATATTATAATTATAGTACTTAGATTTCTACTAAAATACGGAACTAGCCTTGGAGTAGGTCCTGTGACCTGTCCCATACAATACAAATGAAAATCGGTCCATATTCGGATATAGAGATATAGCAAAACATCGTCGTCTTGGAAGTTGATTCAAAACAAAATTATTTCTTAAGATCACTGAAGGTGGTAAGGTTATTGTCATAACCTGCAGTTATAGTTATTAACATATTGTATATGAGGTCGACCCTAAGTAATTGTAATAATGTAAACAATGTCTATGTAATGTTGTGGCATTGTTATTTCAAATATATTTTCCTGCTTATCCTTATTATCAAACGACTTCTAAAGAGTTTCTCGATTCATCTGTATTAAGCAGACAGATGTTACTCGATATCTTCGGCAGAATCAGATGTGAGCCGATTTTCCAGATAATTTTGTATGCGACACAGCTTATTCCAAGTGTAGTCAACATCATCATCATCTTCATCATCATCATCAGCCACCGGACGTCTACTGATGAATATGGCCATGGCCTCCGTCAAAGATTTCTGTAAGGTGATTTTGATTTAAGTATGGTCCCATACCTTTATTTTACTATTATATACAACTACTATTTCTGCTGCTATATACCGTATACTTGGTGATTATAAATTTGAAAGTTTATGTCTATGAATTTGAATGTTTGATTGCACTTTAACTTGTGAATGTATCAGACATTTGGCACATTTGACCATGAACTGCATTGGGCAATATATTATTATCAATAACTACACAGGCAGAACCATAAGCAATTTTGTTTTATAAACCTTGTGTAGTCCATTGTTGAGTACTTTTTATTATATGAGGTGTTAGTTTGATTTTTAAATGTATGATATAAAAATAAAAATGCATTCAAAGATATAAAAGTATTTCCCATGATGGCGAGGTTAGGGACCCAAGGCACCGGTGGTTAGAACCCCAGAGTGAGGAACCTCCTCACAATTCGTGCCGTATCCAGTAACACTGCCTTCTGCATTTGGCTCTTGACCCAAACACTAACCGAGAGCCTCTTAGAGATGTTGGTCGAGGCTCATTGGTATCAAACCATGGGCAGAAATGATTATTATTAGTCTATTTATTATTATGCTGTCTTTATTCTAAAAAAAGTGCGGATTTATACAAACTGCTAGAGATCCAGCGTCTTATTTGTTAGTATTATATATACATATATTAGTTTAAGCTAAACCACAGATATTCAGTTAGATTCCAAACGAATTTGTAGTTGTTTAATCCGTACAAATAAAACTTGTAATAAAGGATATAAAAACAATGGACGGAGCAACATTGAAAGTGAAGCAGGATTTTCGGCCCATTCGATCTATCGATACACGTAATGGCGTGTGTGTGCGTAGGGCACGTTTGTGTGCGTGGCTTCTCTGTGACGTCCGTTTAACTATAGGCGAGATGGTGTACTTCTATTTTTTTATCCCTGTAAAGGACTATGGATTTAGAAAACACAAGTACTACATATAATTAACCCAACAAACAAATCGACATCATAATGACATATTCTCAATCGGCTATCGAGTGCCTATTATACTTGTAATCAGGGTCATCAATGATATCGACTCTCTAATCGACTATAGCATTAGAGACTTGTCGTTCATTACCCTTCATTGCTATCAATCTAGAAATAAAACTATTTTTACGGATTCTATAACGATTTGGTTTTAATTTTTATTTCCGAAGTGTCGAAGGCTTTGCAGTCTTCGTGGTCACGGGTTGGACTCAAAAAACTTAGAAATCATTATCAATCTAGAAGTCAAATACATCTTTGATGACAGTAATGACTCCGTTGTTGGTATACAGTTACAATAACAAAAAGGGAGGTTCAAAAATTATAAAAACAGAGTAGCGGTTTTTAGTGTGTTATGAGAAATCGACTAATCGAAAATGACTGCCTGAGCGACGTAGTTGTATGTATTTCGGTACGACTAGGTACCGTCCTGAGGTTACGGATTCGATCCCCGGTGATATTGTATTATATTAGATTTTTCCACACCAGCCCGGAGTCTGGAATTTGTGCCCGATATGGTGTTAGGCTCGCCTCCTATCATATGTGGGACGCAACTAAGCTTGACGAAATGTGGGTGTTAGTTCGCTAGTGCACCTCTGCCTACCCCTTTGGATACAGGTGTGAGCTTACGCTATGAGAAATCTTCGGGAAAGATAGACCAATTTTCAAGATTTTGATAGAGCTTATTCCAAGCATGGTCCCATAAAGTTTGATAAAAGTCTGATGAAGCAGAACGAAGCTAACTTCTAAACAAACAACATAACAGACGTCACGTCGTTTTGGTCAATTTTTAAGTTTTTTTTTTAGAATCAAATGAAAATTCTAGAACTCTGCCGACCTCAGACAAGACCTTGCGATGCGTAAAGTAATAATGACGCGTATTAGCGGTTCTTTCCAGGTCAGTATAATGTCACGGTCACACACTAAGAGGCGTGATAGATGCTTTACCTTAGCAAATCGCTCTCGTCTACGATTTTCTAAAATTGAAATAAGCAATGCAGATTCATAATCACAATGCCTTTAAAAAGGATTCTCGGATACGCAAGCTAACCGTCTTCGCAAATTACATCTGGGTGGAATTAAAAATCAATGCACATTTCAAAAATTCATAAACGTGTGCACTTGAAATTGGTACTGATTCCTAACAAGTGACTCTTCTCAGAAGTCTGAGCAACTCCCCACTGGACTACTAAAAAATGCCTAACGAAAATAAACTAAAACACTTCTCAACGTCTCTCTGGAATTTGCACCGGCTAAGGCGATAGGGTCGCTCCTGTCACATCTGGGACGGAACTAAGCTCTGTCAATGTGGGTGTTCTAGTTCGCTAGTCCGCCTCTGCTTACCCCGGCTTAGCATATGTTATGTTTATATAACACTGTATGCTGACATCTTATCATAAAAAATATCGATATAATTCTCGAAGTATCAAACTTTACAGGTACCGACAACCAATTTAATTATCATCATCATCATCATCATCGTCATCGTCATCGTCATCGTCATCGTCATCGTCATCGTCATCGTCATCGTCATCGTCATCGTCATCGTCATCGTCATCGTCATCGTCATCGTCATCGTCATCGTCATCGTCATCGTCATCGTCATCGTCATCGTCATCGTCATCGTCATCGTCATCGTCATCGTCATCGTCATCGTCATCGTCATCGTCATCGTCATCGTCATCGTCATCGTCATCGTCATCGTCATCGTCATCGTCATCGTCATCGTCATCGTCATCGTCATCGTCATCGTCATCGTCATCGTCATCGTCATCGTCATCGTCATCGTCATCGTCATCGTCATCGTCATCGTCATCGTCATCGTCATCGTCATCGTCATCGTCATCGTCATCGTCATCGTCATCGTCATCGTCATCGTCATCGTCATCGTCATCGTCATCGTCATCGTCATCGTCATCGTCATCGTCATCGTCATCGTCATCGTCATCGTCATCGTCATCGTCATCGTCATCGTCATCGTCATCGTCATCGTCATCGTCATCGTCATCGTCATCGTCATCGTCATCGTCATCGTCATCGTCATCGTCATCGTCATCGTCATCGTCATCGTCATCGTCATCGTCATCGTCATCGTCATCGTCATCGTCATCGTCATCGTCATCGTCATCGTCATCGTCATCGTCATCGTCATCGTCATCGTCATCGTCATCGTCATCGTCATCGTCATCGTCATCGTCATCGTCATCGTCATCGTCATCGTCATCATCATCATCATCATCATCATCATCATCATCATCATCATCATCATCATCTGCCTTTATACATCCACTGCTGGTTATAGGCCTCTTCTTTGGAACGCCAAATGTAACGGTCCTGTGCAGTTCTCAAACACAAGTGTCCAGCATGTCTACAATATTGTAATTATCACTAGTAATTAATACAATTATTTGTTGATCGTTCACTGACATTTAATATTACTAACTATAGAGAGGCTATCCAGCAAGTATCCATACAAAAATATGATCTCTTTCAGTACCGCCATCAACTACTATTTATAATGCAGGGACGATAATTACAATTTACAACCTAAAATATTTTGAGAATGGTTAAGAATCACGTAAGATAAGTTTATTCTCTCAATATTATTTCGCTGGCCGACTTGACGCGCGTATATTTTGAATAAACTAAGCGACTTATGACCACTAGGTCATAACTTTTGGATCACAAGTTTTGTGCTGATGTCCTTATATACTGTTGAATGTCTTTGTAAGTGTCAAACTTCACAGATAATTACAATCCGTAATTAAATAATCACTTATAATTAATACAATTACTTGTTGATCGTTCTCAAACCTGCAAGGTGTTATTCAATCCAAGACGACGGCAATAAGGGTATTAATTAATCACTGATTAATGTTATTTTAGCATGTAGTGCGACTAATCCCTAAGGCCAACGTCCACTATTACGACCTTTGAGCCAGTTTACATCGCAAGGGCAATCAGCCTTTTATGTTAACATAAGCTCACGCCTGTATCCCCGAAGGGGTAGGCAAAGGTGCACTAGCGAACTAGAACACCCACATTTCGCCGAGCCTAGTTCCGTCCCAGATGTGATAGGGGGCGAGCCTATCGCCATATCGGGCACAAATTCCAGACTACGGGCTGATATGGAAAAATCCAATATCACTTTTCCCGACCCGGAGATCGAACCCGAGACCTCAGGACGGTAGTCATACCGAAATACAACTACGCCACCGAGGCAGTCTGCTTTTATATTATTCATTATGTATTATTTGCTATAACGGTCGCCTCCTTGGTCTAGTGGCAGCATGTATGGGCTGTGGACCGAGAAGTCCTGGGTTAGATTCCCAGGTCGGGATCACAAATTTTCTAACTTTATTTGCCCGGGACTGGATCCCTCATAGGGGGTCGACGTCGGCAGGCGGCCGGTCGTAAAAACTAAGTCAAATCCTCTTTGCAACATGCTTGAAAAAGTATGTTTGCGCCGACCCCACATTAAGGATAAGGGCAGGTAGAAAGAAAGAATTTGCTATAACGGTAAAGGAAAACATCGTAAGGAAACCTGCATACTCGAGAATTTCTCCACAAGAATTTCAAAGGTATATGAAGTCTACCAACCCGCATTAGGCCAGCGTGGTAGACTAAGGCCTAACCCCTCTCATTAGTAGAGGAGGCCCGTGCCCAGCAGTGGGACAGTAATATTACAGGGCTAATATTATTTATTATTTAGTGTTGATTTACGTAAATGCCTTCTATACATATACTGTTATGTTTTTAATGTGTTTATTTAAATAAACAAAAGGAAATCGATGTAAAGACATTAATAAACATAACATAATTTTAAAGTGGTAGAGCCACGCTGTAGACAGTAACGTCTATAGCACGAATGGGCCGGCTCGACCGGTTAGATACCACTGTCTCACAGAAAACCGACGTAAAGTGACAGCTTGCTGTCGCGTTTCGTTCGGTGAGTGAGATTTCCGGTGGCCTATTTCTTTCCCACTTCCTTCCCAATCCCCTTCCCTCCCCTTCCATTCCCTCCTTTTAGGTTGGCAACGCACCCATGATTCTTTTTGTGTCTTGGGTGTCTATGGGTGGTGGAGATCACTTACCATCAGGTGACCCATCTGCTCGTTTGCCAATCTCTGCTATAAAAAAAAAAAAAAAAAAAAAAAAAAAAAAAAAACTTATAAACAACAAAGTAATTTACAATATAATGATCTTATGTTTTCGTGTTTTTTTAGGTTCGTGCTTGTTTCCGGTAATATCTAAACATCCATAAATAAATAAATACTCCCAACAGTCACACACCTAGTCCTGACCCCACACTAGGTATAACCTGTATCGTGGGTGTCAGAGACTATGAGAGACTTTCGGTCTCACAACACCCAGACTTGAAACAAATATATGTAAGCCACACAAACATTTGTCTCCATGCGGGAATCGAACCCGTGGCCTCTCGCTTCACAGCCGGCTACACGCCCGCTGTGCCACGGAGGCTGTCATCTAATATGAATGTTTGTTGTGATTTTAGTATGCTCTGTCATGATTTTATATTATATATAAATTCTTTTATATCTTTGGAAATACACATAATAAATAAACAAATAGCACCCAAGAGTCACAAACACAATCCAGCCCCCTTACTCTCGACACTCGATTCGATTGTGATTTCGATTTGGTTCCATTTATTGACTTAAAATTCCATCGAAATCGACTTTTAAAGTGTGCCAATGTTGCATAATATTCGAGAACTTGTCATTTGGTAATTTTTAACGTGACATTAATGCACTTTTTGACTCGATTTCGTTGGAATTTTAAGTCAATAAATGAAATCGAATCGAATTCAAGTTCGAATCGAGCGTCAGGAGTCACCCCCCTGATCCTAGAGTAAGATACGAGTCTTCGAGGCAGTACAAGAGACTTTCGGTCTCATAACATGCAGACCCAGAACAAGTATTTAAACTACACATACATGTTAGTACTAAAACGCGTTATTATACAGTAGAGAATTGTATTATATACTTGTGGAATAAATAAATTACAAAATTAAATTTTAAAAATAATAATTACATTATATTCATTTAAATTCGTCTCAGTGCGAGAATCGAACCCACTGACTCGCTTCGCAGCTAGCTAGAAGCTACTCGCCCGCCTGTCTTAAAATATCTCATGTTATTTCAGTCCACTAGCACATAACATAAGCTCACGCCTATATCCCTGAAGGGGTAGGCAGAGGTGTACTAGCGAACTAGAACACCCACATTTGTACATCCATACTGTCACTCGCAAAGCAGAGTCGCTGCTCGTTAATCATGAATTTTGCGGCAAGCCACGGATGTAAAAAAAGATGGACGGAGCGACTGATCGAATGGGCCGAAAACCCTGCTTCACTTTGAGGCTGGGATCTATAGAGCGAACTTCGACTAAGTCTAAGTCAAAGTAACGAACTCTATGAGGATTTTAACTTAGTCCGAGTCATTTTTTACAAGAAAATCTTTGCTTAGTCCGTCTATCAGTCTGTTTTTATTGTAAAAAATGTCTCGAACTAAGTTGAAGTTCGATTTAAACATTCCAAATCCTCACTGAGTTCATTTCTTTGACTCAGACTTAGTCGAAGTTCGCTCTATAGATCTCAGCTTGAGTGTTCCTAGCGCTCCGTCCAACTTTTTTTTACATCCGTGCGGCAAATTTATTTCCATCCAACGACGATGGTATCAAACGTTGTTGTTTCCATCCCATTATGTGATAGGGACGAAAAATTTCAATTACAAAATCCAGACTGTGCCTTTTTTTATTGTTTTGATGAGATCACAAGATTTATAAACTTTAACCTACTAATATCTATTTTGGACGCTTTCTCTTGAAATGCGTATCGCGAGACGTGTACCGGCTAAGGGCGTTGACCCGCGCTAGTTGATTACGCGGACAGAAAAGATTAGTGCAAAATGTGGGAATTAGTCTAAAGATTCTACGATTACTTACGACTACGGTTCTGATGTCTCGGGTTCGATCCCCGGGTCGGGCAAAGTGATATTGGATTTTTCCATATCAGCCCGGAGTTTGGAATTTGTGCCCGATATGGCGATAGGCTCGCCCCCTATCACATCTGGGACGGAATTAAGCTCGGCGAAATGTGGGTTTAGTAGTTCGCTAGTGCGCCTCTGCCTACCCCTTCGGGCATACAGGCGTGAGCTTATGTTATGTTATGTCTTTGGATATAATATTGTTTTTTATTAAGTTGTTCTTGGTTTTTGTGCAATCCGTGTTCGCCTCTAATTGAAATGGCATTTAGCCTAGATATCTTTATATACAGCAGCGATAGCTCAGTTGGGAATGGTACGGACTGCCGAGACAAGTGTCGAAGGTTCGAGACCAACCCCAAAATGGAGCATACACCTCTGACTTTTCTATGTTAAGTGTATTTTCATTGTGAAATATCGCTTGCTATAACGGTGAAATAAACGGTGGCTAAAAATGGACGGAGCGCTAGAAATATTGAAAGTGAAGTAGGGTTATCGGTTCATTCGATCAGTTGCCGCCATTATGTTTTGAATAGAATGAGCCGAAAAGCAGGGTGCTTCACTTTCAGTGTTCCTAGCGCTTCGTCCATATTTTTATTACATCCGTGATGGAATATTAAGCAAACGTCAGCAGTGCGCATCGAGCTTGATAAGAATTTGATTGTCAAAAATATTCCTCGGATCGCAGTACTATGTGAGGAAATTAGTGTAATCATTACTTTGGTAGAAATAACTTATCGGTCTCTTTTGAACAATACAATTATCGAGTTTGACGTAAATATTTACGACTTGCCGCTTATGGTATCGTAATAACATAAGCTCACGCCTGTATCCCCGAAGGCGTAGGCAGAGGTGCACTAGCCAATTAGCACACCCACATTTCTCGGAGTTTAGTTCCGTCCCAGATGTGATATCGAGCCTATCGCCATATCGGGCACAAATTCCAAACTCCGGGCTGATATGGAAAAATCCAATATCACTTTGCCGGACCCGGGGATCGAACCCGAGACAGTAGTCGAATCGAAATACAACCACGCCACCGAGGCAGTCAATAAATAAAACAAAATATTATCCCTGCCGTGACTGACATTTAACAAAGCAATTATTATTACATGACGATAAACATCGCCTTTTTATAGTAATACCGTAAAATTAAGATGTTTATTTGATTGATTGTGGGCCCTCTGAACACTTGTCTCGGATCGGGTATCGAACCCACGGCCTCTCGTCTCGCAGTCGGCAACTAGCACATTGCTCGGGCGCCACGGAGGCTGTCAAATTGATAAGCCATTAGCTTGCGTATTGTGCAGCTTTCATAATGCCACCTATCCGCAGTTAATATAATAAAATAATATAATAATAAAATAATTAATATTAGCCCTGTAATGTTACTCTCCCACTGCTGGGCACGGGCCTCCTCTACTAATGAGAGGGGTTAGGACTTAGTCTACCACGCTGGCCTAATGCGGGTTGGTAGACTTCACATACCTTCAAAATTCCTGTGAAGAAATTCTCGTGTATGCAGGTTTCCTCACGATGTTTTCCTTCACCGTTATAGCAAGCGATATTTCACAATGAAAATACACTTAACATAGAAAAGTCAGAGGCGTATGCTCCGTTTTTGGAGTTGGTCTCGAACCTCCGACACTTGTCTCGGCAGTCCGTACCATTTCCAACTGAGCTATCGCTGCTTCCCGCTATCCGCAGTTACACCAATAAATTCATTTTAATCATAAGCAAATAACCATATGATTATAATTTTATGTTAACAAAGAATTCTAAAGTACATAGACGGGACGACAGCACGGAACTTGAGATCCAGAAGTTGTGACCTCGTGGTCATAAGTCATAAGTCGGATTTAAAACTTACGCGCGCAAGGTCGTGCCAGTGTTATCATGTTTAGAAAATATTATTGTCTTAAGCCGCGTTTCCTGCATATGTTTTTCGAAACAAAACACTCAAACATAAAATAAGGTATTTCATTGTCTCCTGCTCATATAACAATGGACCATAGACAAAAAAATCAGAAATCCCATGTTTTGTGGAGGTGTTGTGTGTTAGTGCAGGAAATGCGGCTTTACGTAATTCTTGAACATTCACAGAATATTCTAAGGTGTAATTACAATGTACACCCTAGAATATTCTGTGATATTCTATATGCACCGTAGCTCATGGGATAGTTCAGTTGGGAATGGTAAGGACTGCCGAGACGAGTGTCGGAGGTTGGAGACCAACCCCAAAAAGAGCACCTCTGACTTTTCTATGTTAAGTGCGTTTTCATTGTGAAATATCGCTTGTTACAACGGTGAAGGAAAACATCGTGAGGAAACCTACATACCCGAGAATTTCTCCACAAGAATTTCGAAGGTATGCGAAGTCTACCAACCCGCATTAGGCCAGCATGGTAGACTAAGGCCTAACCCCTCTCATTAGTAGAGGAGGCCCGTGGCCAGCAGTGGGACAGTAATATTACAGGGCTAATATTATTATTTTATTAAATTGTAATAAACGCCCTCGCATTATAATAAGTAGTGGATGGCGTTACTGACTTTTGAGATTTTTTTAATGAAATCTTGCAAATAGCCCCTCTATAGTTAGTAATATTAAATATCTTTGTATGTTAACGCGGGAATAATATCAAGGTAATGTTGATACAAGTTTATTGGGTATTCCGTAATATTCATACGGGTTACAAAAATACCACACGTGTATAATGTAATTAAATTAAACACGAAAAAATGTACCTAAATGATGATGAGTTTTAAATTTCTGTATTGTGTGTGTATGGCGAAATAAAGGCATGGTTATTCGCTTTAATATTTCATTACCTTTATAAGTACAAATTAAAATACACTACATACCACTAACGTATAAAAAATAAGTAAAATGAATGAATGAGTTAAATTATTCAGAATTAGTTAAAACATAAAATAAAAATATCAATAAAAATATATAAATAAAACTAGTAACATAAAAAGAAAATAAAATGCGTAGTAAATATTATATACCTACATGAAATAATATAAGTTAGCCATTATTTACTATTTATCAAACATAAACTGTTCTAACATGGTGCTATTTTACATTATTCATTGAAAGTCAATTTCTAACTTTCCTAATTCATTAGGTAGTAGAAAAACAATTACCGTATATTGAAAAGGAATGTGTTTAAATAGATCAAATGAAATCACACGGTCGGTAACCTAGTTCAAATAGTAACGTAATTGTATGGACTTAGTAGGTAAACATGGCAGTCGCATTGTTAGTTTAGTTATATAAAATAAAAAACTCGCAGTTATAAAAAAAGTGTCATACATCAATATAAAACTATATTTCCATCGCCTTAAATATTTTTTCGATTTTCAAAAAGCAACGGTCACTAGCACTTCAATCCATTCAGCCAATAAATTACGAAAAACTCACAATAGCCACAAGATGTTTGAAATTCTCTGATTCCATCCACAAACGATCGATAAATTTCGTTTTTGGCACAACTATGTCCGGTATAGGCGAACTGACTACATATTTGTCAGAGTTCAACAATCTGGCACTAGACGACAGTTTCCTTTGACATTTTATGTTTTTAATTTCGCGTATTATAATGTTTCGCGCCAAGTTGTTCATTGTGAGACGACAGAATCGTACGGCGATTTGTTCAACACTGACTAGAATCGGTGTTCACTGTTCAGCCGTGCCAAAAATTAACAACTTGATAATTTGGCTAAGTGTTACGTTTGCGGAGGTTATAAACTGTTATCAAGTTTTCGTTTATTTACTGCATGTTTCCTGATACGTTCATATTAGCACAGGAGGGTGCAGAAAGTACGAGTCATGCGCTTATAACCATAGAAGTCTATGCCCAAAAAACGTAACAGAAGCTCACGCCTGCATCCCCGATATGGTAGGCACAGGCGCACTAGCGAACTAGAACACCCACATTTCGCCGAGCTTAGTTCCGTCCCAGATGTGATAGGGGGCGAGCCTATCGCCATATCGGGCACATATTCCAGACTCCGGGCTGATATGGAAAAATCCAATATCACTTTGCCCGACCCGGGGATCGAACCCGAGACCTCAGAACCGTAGTCGTACCGAAATACCACCACGCCACCGAGACCCGGTCGTAAGCTAAGTATATATATATAGATAAAGTGTGTTGCATCGACCCCACACTATGTTAGGTTAAGGCCAGGTGGAAATAGTAGTTAGTCATTTATCGTCGAAAGTGGGTGTCAGGGAGCAGATCGTTAAAATAAAAGACGAACCTTTTCTGCCACGAGTTTAAGGGGAAGTGTTGCATCGACCCCATATTATTGACCGTGTGATGATTTAGGCCAGGCTTTCTTACTTTCTGTCTGGAGTTCATCATGAGCCATAGGACGTCGAGTGCTGGACATAGGCCTCCCCCCAAGATTTCCTGACCGATCTGTTGAAAGCGATCTGCATCCAGCGACTTCCTGCGACCTTTATCAAGTCGAGTCAACCCTTGATTTTGTTTCGGCATTTCTTCTCAGAGATGGCCACAAAATGCGGACGCCGTTATTATTTTTTCAATATACCTCTATACTCGTAATTGGCATGTAAAAGTGATATAAAATATTCTATTTGCAAAATAAATGAATTTGTCGTCTGTCCACTTTGTAGATGGACGTCCAACGCCGCACTTGCCGGTACGTGGTCTCCACTCAAGTACTTTTATTTTTTCAAGAAAGAAAAGTTCTGCCTGGAGTTATCCAGGGTGACCTTTCCTACTGAAACGCTTTTTTTTTACTTCGCCCAGTGTTGAGCATCCCCAGTAAGACATGTTTCAGACCAGAAAAAAGGAAATATTGTTTGACCATATTTTGAGCACCGTGAATTACTGTAGTCTGATTTGTAGGTAAGGTAATATGGTTTTTAAGATGTTTTTATTAGATTAGGTTATCGATTAGATAGTCATGTTATAAAATGGTGTTTATGCCCGATAAGGTGTTAGGCGCGCCGTATAACATAGGGAAAATGCTATCACAATATTTCTGTTACATTTAGGGCCACTTGCAGCTCCGCGATAAATCTCTAATTATCCCAAATCTTGATTTAAAGATTGAGCTGTAGGATAAATCGAGATAAGGCGTAACCCTTGTACTGAAAGCCTTGTGTTCAATAATCTAGTTATACGTTATAGGCCTTGCTTATAAAAACAATTTAACTAAGCAAATGATAAAGAATAGCCTGTCCCTTTTTTTGACAAACAATGTGACACAAGGAAAAAAGTGACAGATTATTCTTAGCCATTTGCTCAGCTAACCTGTTTTTATAAGTAAGGCCCATTATGTATACAGTTAAGACAAAAACTGAGGGTTTACCACCACCTCTTACACCAGTGTTATAATAATCATACATTTACTATTTCCCGCACAAAAAAGTAAGTAAGATTATAATAATACTGCTATAAGACGTGATGGTCACTCACGGTTTACGATCCCGCATGACGTCATCCCTATACAGTGTTTAATTAATTGGATATTTATGCAGTTCATTTAAATACGTTCCAATGATTTCACAAGGTGTTTCAATGTTGATTATATTACTCGTTAAAGCAATTAGGAGTAAATAATTAAATCCAACGTTGCGAGAATAATAGTTAATATGGGCACTGATTTAATGCATTTTTTTAACGATTACACATCCTATTGTTGTTTTTCGACCGACTTCCACAAAAGGAGGAGGTCCTCAATTCGTCTGTATTTTTTTTTGTATGTTTCTCGATATCTCCGCCAAATGTGGACCGATTTTTAAATTTATTTTTGTGTTCGATAGAGCTTATTTCAAGGGTGGCCCCATATATATTCAGTCACGATCGGTAAATTGGAAGTCGGTCAGTTAAGTTTTTAAACTTGCGATTATTTTCTTACCTTATTTTGTTATTTACTTCTAATATCTCTAACCCTTATTACGAGTTATGAGCATTAGTTTCTCCCTTTATAAGAGCTTCTCAATTTGGTCCATAAAAGTATGTCTGGTGCGGGGCCATTGTTTATTACGTAGCTCCGCTGGGGGGCAAGACTACAGTCCTCAAGTGTCGGGTTCGATCCCCAGGTCAGATAAAGTGGTTTTAGGTTTTTCTATTCAATATCAATAATAGGCTAACCTTCTATCACATCTAGGACGGAAATTAGCTGAGCGAAATGTAGGTAGTTTGTTAACCTCTGCATACTCTTTTGGAGATACAAACGTGGAGTATACGGGCCTTACGTATGTAAACATTTTCGCTAAACTATTTGCTTAGAATAGCCTGTCACTTTTTTCCTTGCTTAAAAATGAAAGGGACAACCTATAGTTAAAGATAAGCTGCGCTTAAATATTTTTATAAGGAAGGGGCTACATGTAAAAATTTACAACAGTTTGATGGAAAGTTTTGTTAGAACCATTCCAATGATGAATCGGTAAACATTGCCTTGTGATGTACTAATTGTGTTTATTGCTAAAACCAGTTTTGGTGTGCACTGTGCACTCGTAAGGAAACAGGTTGATACGTGGAATTACATCACTGATGACATTAAACATGCTCTTTTACGCATTAAAAATTATAAGTCTACATACAAGCAACCTAAAGTGAAACAGTGAATCCTAGATTGGATTTTCATGGAAGCTATCATCATGTCTTATAGCAGTTATCTTACTTTGCTTTTTTTATACATCATTTTTTTTCACTCTTTCAGATAAACCTTCGCCGTAATCCTATCTTTATTTGGGGTCAACGAAACACACCTTTTCAAGCATGTCGCAGAAAGGATTTGTATTAGTTTTTAAGACCGGCGCCTGACGATAACCTCCACCTAGGGGAATAAGCCTAGTAAATTGATGTTTTACAGCAGGGACAGCATACATTTACAACTATGTAGGACATGTGCCGATAACTGTATATTTTTAGACAAGCCGTAAACCATAACGAATTAACTCATAATACGCTAAATCTGGAAATCTTTGATGATGATGATGACGATGACGATGACGATGACGATGACGATGACGATGACGATGACGATGACGATGACGATGACGATGACGATGACGATGACGATGACGATGACGATGACGATGACGATGACGATGACGATGACGATGACGATGACGATGACGATGACGATGACGATGACGATGACGATGACGATGACGATGACGATGACGATGACGATGACGATGACGATGACGATGACGATGACGATGACGATGACGATGACGATGACGATGACGATGACGATGACGATGACGATGACGATGACGATGACGATGACGATGACGATGACGATGACGATGACGATGACGATGACGATGACGATGACGATGACGATGACGATGACGATGACGATGACGATGACGATGACGATGATGACGCTTTATCTCCTAGAAACTCCATTGCATTAGTTTTCAAGTTTTCAAACAATAAATAGACAACAACAACACCCCGATTGAGTTTTTCTGATAGCCACTTTGACCCTATAGTAATTCAGTGGTATTAAAATAGATTGAATAAACCTGGTTAACAACAAGTAAAAAGGCTTCTAAGATCTAGGTATCGCATTCGGTAAATATCAAAAATAATAACTGCCAGATATATTTCCTAAAATTATTGAGTGTCAAGTTTTTTTGTATTTCATTCGGTGTTAAAGTTAAATAAAAGACATGTTTCCATAAATAGCCTTGTTTACTGGTGATTTCCGAATGACGTCAAAATTGATCCGAATCAATATCTTTATTATTTTACACTGAAGTTCCTGTTAATAAAGTCTTCCTTATAAAAACTGATACCCGTTTCTTACCTTTAAAACTAGTTTGTCACTTTTTTCCTTGGGTCACATTGTTTGAAAATGGAAGTGATAAACTGTGGTCAGATATGCATGCATTTGATTATTTACATTTAGCGTTTATACCTTATTTAAAATTGATTATGATGTAAGAGAGAAGCGATGACGCAAAACCAATGCGAGAAACCAGAACCCAGAGCTACAGAACAAGTTATGACAATCAATCTAGTGTGGTAATAATTATAATGAATACTGGATTTTACACTTTCTTCCTGTCTTATCCCGACTAACAGCTCTAAAGCCAGAGAATCAGGGACCGGGCTAAGTGGAAGCGTATAAGTAAGAAATAAGAATAAATTATTTCTCTAAGATAATTTGCCGCCGCGCCCAAATTCAGAGGTGAATAACACCAAATGCGTTAATCCCGGATACAGATAACCCAAGTTTTATCAAAATCCAGTGATCAAAAACAATAGGTACTTTTTCTTCACTATGCATATTTTGTCAATTCGCAATATTTTAAATGCTTGGAGTTTTCATATAGGTATTTGAACTATCTCTTTTAGTTCGACAGATGGCGCTCTACATTTTATTGTTATTTTCTGTGTTGCGATGTCAAGATTCTCCGTGGTTCTATGACTACCTCTGAGCAACGCACGACTGGTATCGCTTCTCGGCCTTTTGGCTAAGATCAAAGTGTAGTATCTGTTCTTTTCAGCTTAATATCTGAAAGTTCCCACATTGTGGGACCAGTATATTAAACTGATTTTTGTAAATCGACGGGATGTTCGGGGCTCGCTCCACTCCCGTCACGGGTCGGCCCGGCATTGCAGTGCCGCCGGGATTGGCCCTAATAATACATTGAAAATCACCTTAAGATGTTAATAAACATTGGATAGTAGTAGATTAGTCAATCTAAGTCCTCACTCCTCAACCGTTAGTTAGCAATTGCTAATTAGCATAGCCAATAGTCTATTAGTCATACCCCACAGGCATACCATGTAAGAAAAGAATGTTATTATTATATCAATCTAGTATGTATGGATATTGGAATTTGGAAATTGGAACAGGTTTGATTCTTGAATCTTGAGTGATGTGCTGGCAATGCTGGCATTTCTGAATTGATACTAGCCTCCCAGTCCCAAGAAGATCGGCATGAAGTGGCAGCTTGCTGATGCGTTTAAGGAATGAGTTAGGAGGTCTGAGTGTACCTTCCCAGTTCCCACATGCCATAGAAGAAATTCCGAAACAAACTCAAGAATTTATCGATTCAAGGATCCATTTGCGAAGTATTATTTATTAAGCTTTAGAGTACTCATCAGTGTTGCCATATTCACCGTAATTAGGGTAGATCTGCCTTATTTTTTTACTTTTGAATTCAAATCTGCCATCTGTAGTCGAAAATAACGGTGTATGAAAGTTACCGTATTTTTTGGAATGCGGCACCGACGACTACTATAGTATTCACTATTCACCAAAAAGCATAAAAATGCGAATATAAATCACATTATATTACTTTTATCTATCAGTCACGGTCTTTACTTTACTTATTGGCAGCATTTTCTTTTCCAGTTCCGTATCGATTTGAGTATTATTAGATTTCCGAAGGCCCAGACATTCCCACGCTTCTTTGAAAATATTTATTTTCGCTTAATCGCCATCGGATCTACGAGAAGTTTGAAATTGGTGTCCTAAATGATATTAAAAGAATCTGAATAAGCTCTTTTAACGATTTATTGTCAAACTAAGCCATTAGGAACGATAATATTTACCATGACTCTAAACTAAATAATGTTACATTTAATTTGTTTAAAAAAAAACGTTATGAAAGCGTCTTTGATAATAATATCATAAAGTCACTTGTTTAAATGTTATTTTGATGGCTGTAATTACAGCCGAATATAAAAAAACTACCGTAATTCTATTACTTTTGGCTGAAACACCGTATTTCAGGTAATTTTGACCTATTGTTTACCGTAATATTGCTCTAACCATCTGGCAACTCTCATTGGTGCTCATTTAGAGTCAAGTGTATATATTACCCTCTATCAACAACTAAACGACTGTTTTTGGAAATGCGAATAAAATCATGGCAGTAGTAGTATAGCGAATTTTAAAGGAAAACATCATGGTTCCACTGTCAGCAGCCTAAATTAATACGTAATAATAGTCGGCCAATGCAAAATTTTCTATACAAAGATCAAGATACAACAATATGGTTTGATTAATGGCTATGCCTTATCGTTTGTGTAACTAAGTAATAAGTCTCATAATCAATAATGTACATATTTGAAGCTTTTTAAAGTATTATTTGGGCCAATCCCGGCGGCACTGCAATGCCGGGCCGACCCGTGACGGGAGTGGAGCAAGCCCCGAACATCCCGTCGATTTACAAAAATCAGTTTAATATACTGGTCCCACAATGTGGGAACTTTCAGATATTAAGCTGAAAAGAACAGATACTACACTTTGATCTTAGCCAAAAGGCCGAGAAGCGATACCAGTCGTATGTTGCTTAGAGGTAGTCATAGAACCGCGGAGAATCTTGACATCGCGACACAGAGAACAACAATGGAAGCACAGACACGAAAGACAGAGCGCCATCTGTTGGCCTAACAGATCCAATTCAAATACAAGTTACTTGCCTATACAATACCAGTATTATCAGTGCATGAAGTAGGTACTGTATTTATTAATGTATAATCGAAAAATGTCAACTTAATATCCCCAAAAAGACATAGGTTCTTCGGTTGACTTTCACTTTCTTAGGAACTTTTAGGGCTGTAAACATTCATTTAGCATTAGGGCACTAACGGCCGGTTTCAATTCAGTCTCGTCTCTTCATTTTTTCGTCTATTAACGATCTCAGTTTAGAGTGCAGATAGATCGCGATTATGAACCAATCAAATCAAGTCATTTGACGCAGTCATGTTCAAACTGTGTTCTTATTGGCTATTTTTGTAAACTATCTGCACATTCGAACTGAGATTGTATATTGGAACAGGGCGTTAGAGCATACCATACTAACATACTATTGTTCAAATATTATTAATATTTTTTCAAACTAAGAATATGTTTTATTATCTCTGTGTAGCGATTATTGTAGGATTGAAGATCCCGTAGCTTAGAGGTTTTGACGTCAGGCAGGCAGTCAGGTGTAAAAGCGGGTTCCTTTCTGCAATGTACACTGCCGACCGGACCCCATATTGCAGTACTGGTGTACTACACTTCACTTATTCTTCCCTACCTATGTGGTCATAGGTAGGGAAGAATAAGTCAATAAATCCCTTCAAGTGTAATAAAAATTGATCTGTATTAAGTAACTATTAAATATTATATTATTTTATTCTGATCTTTGTACTATTTAATAAATACAAAGTTCCTAACAACATCAAATCAACAACAAATAGTTTCCCATGTTGGATATGGTAAAGCAGTAAATTTGTACAAAACTCTTTATTCCATAGTCATTATTTTTTAAATCTTTAAAGTACAAATAATGTTTTACATATATTTGAAATATAAAATTATTCTTCGCTAATCCCAGGAGTAGGAACCCAGGTCACGTCAGAGTGAGGATCCTAACAACCGTCCCGTTTCACGGTACTTCATGTTTTTTTATCACAATTTCACGGCGAAACAGTCGAAACATGTCCCGCAGTATTACTGTTTTAGGACGGAATTATACAAAATTTTCGCTATATGTAGTTTTATTTATTAGTTATCATTCATTAGTTACCGATTAGTATATTCAACTATATTTAATTTTATAAATACTCAATTAGATTTATCTAGAAGTACATATTTATAAAATACAATTTAGAGTCTAATTAAAAAGAAATTTAACTAAAAAAACGTAACATTTTTATTATATTTTTTGGTTCAGATATTAAAAATAAATTCTTTTTTTTACCTTCGGGATTGTTTATTCTTATAGCGGAAAAAAATATGGCCTTAGTAAAAAAAAATTTTTTTTCGCTACCCTCACCTTGGTTCACTTTATTAGGTACTTCGTGAATGAGGTTATAAACGTGTACGTAAATTGTAACCATAGCTGACCTATGGTTACAATTTTAAACTATAGTTCAGCTTTTAAAATGTGCTTAACTAAATAATAATTATTTAACGACAGATAGCAAATAGATAATAATTTTCAACACAATATTGTGAACTAAAAGAGTGATCGACCATCCTTAAATCACCGAGGAAAGCAGAATTTGGTATCGACTCGACTCGAAAAGTTTTTAGGTTCGTCATTTTCACTTACTGAACAGGTACTTATGATAATAATAATATTCATAATTATTATAGTGTCGGATCGTAATTCAACAATCTGTGGATACTAGCTTTTGCCCAATATCGCTTACGGGGTTAGATTTATCCAATGACCACTTAAACTACCTATCCTCCTTTAAATATATACCTACTTAGGTTCTAAAAATTAAAACGCAAAGTAAAGTGGACGATAAAAAAACATTATAGTATAGTTTCATACTCATTCTCTACGGTAATCAAATCAGGAATGAGGAGATCCGTAGAAGAACGAAAGTCACTGACATAACCCAGAGGATCAGCAAGTTGAAACGGCAGGGGGCAAGGCACATAGCTCGTAGAACTGATATCCGATGGGGCAGAAAAGTTCTCGAGTGGAGACCACGTACCGGCAAGCGCAGCGTAGGACGACCTGATAAAGGTCGCAGCCTGCTGTCGTGCCTGTTGGATGCAAGCCGCTTTAAACAGGTCGATCTGGAAATCTTTGGGGGAGGCCTATGTTCAGCAGTGGACGTCCTATGGCTGATGATGATGATGATTATGTTTCATAAAACTTTATTATTGGTAAATACTGAGCGATTTACGTTGTAAGATTTAATAATTATAATAAACAATGGAACAGTCTAGGTAATGAGAGATGGATTATGATTCAACCATTGGGTACTTGACTTTGTTTGATTTTGTCCACATTTTTATATGTACTAGCAAATAAAACAAAAAATAAACTCTTCTGTGACTTTATTAATCTAAGCTCTTCTGTAAAATCTGCATCGAAATTGGTTGAAAAATGAGTCAGTAATTCATATTTTTAATTCTGCAATGAGCAAGAGTGAGGACGCAGTGGGATGGGAGATATCTTGTTAGTCCCTTTCTAACGCACCTACCATTATGGCCCTGACGTGATTTTACTGATACTTCTCTTTTCCGCAGTTTGAAGGTTACACCAAATTTCAAATGCTTATAACTTTGGCTTATAACTTTTTTATATTTGAGAACATTTCAATAATTCTTCAGTGCTATATTTTAGATGGCGTTAATTTCATATAAAATTAATAAAAATATATTAGTCAAGTATCCATTATTGAGTTTAAGGTTTAGTAGATATTAGATGTATAATATATAAATGTTAGAAAAAAAATCAGTATAATTATTTCGGTAGGTACCTGTTGTATTTATTTGCGCAATTATTTACATAGTCATTTAATCGAATTGTACCGAAATTTCCAAAAAGAACACATTTGTTGTGTTCTTTCGTAGGCGAGTGCTGATCCTTGCCTTTCAGCCATTTAAAAATATCTACATATAGTTTTAATTCATTTTATTCGTTTGCTGATTCCAGTGGTACAGACTTCGTCAAGGCAGATTCCACGTTGCAGTACATAGAGATCTATTATGAACACAGGTCAGAGATTTAATTAAACTAATGTGGTAAATTCACTTTATTTATTAGCACGAGTACTTAACATAACCAAAAAGTAACACACGCATTTATGTACGCCATTTATGAACAGTACGTCACACAATGTTGCCATTAGCCAATACTAAATAAAAATATTATTATTGTTTACTTCACACCACCCCTCAATAAAATATTTTTAAACGAACTGTGTTTTATTAATACAACTTCCCCTTAACAAATAACTACCCATTAACAAGAAAACAATTGCTCCCTTAGCCTTTTAAATATAGTTCCCCCCAATGCTTTAGTAAATATATCTGCTATTTGGTCACTGGTATTCACATAATGTAAATTTATAATATTATTATCTAATTTCTCTTTTACAAATGACTGTTTTATTTCTAAATGTTTAACCCTAGTATTTCCAGTGGCCATATGTGCCATTTTGATAGTAGACTGGTTATCTTCATATAAATCTATAATTCCTTCAAAACCAAACGTAAATAGTATATCTCTTAGCCAACAGGCCTCACTTGTTACTGTACATAATGCAATGAATTCAGCCTCCGTTGAAGACAGTGCAACTGAACTCTGTTTCTTAGTATACCAAATAACTGAACATCCAAAGACTTTGAAAAGACAACCCGTTGTAGACTTACGGTCATTACAACCTCCCCAGTCACTATCAACATAGCCTCTAAAATTATCATTACACTCTCTATTATAAACTAAACACAAATCAATAGACCCTTTGACATATTTTAAAATATTTAACAAAAGTTTATACAGAAGTAAGGATGCACAACTTTGATACCTACTCAAAATATTAACAATTGCACATATATCAGGCCTAGTGCCCATTGCTGCATATATTAAGCTGCCAATTAATGTTCTACACTTATGCTCTATTTCAGCACTTTCTGAATTATCTCTTTTCAATATGTGAAAGTTAAAATTTTTATCAATAGGTAATGATAATGGTTTACTATCACACATATTATACATTTTTAACAATTTTTCAAGATATCCCTTTTGTGAAATAGTTGTAACCCCATTAATCAAATCCTGTTTAACTTCAATACCTAAGAACTTACTTACTGCTCCCATTTCTTTCATTTTAAAATGTTTACATAAAGTGTCTCTTAATAACAACATCTCATCATTATTATTACTAAAATACAATATGTCATCAACGTACAATAGTAAATATGTTCTACAATTATTTTCATACTTATAAAACAAACAATAATCTTTATTACACTGTTTATAACCCATTGATAACATGACATTATTAAACGTTTGATTCCAATATTTTGGAGATCTTTTTAACCCATAAATTGACTTATTTAATTTTACACATTTAGAATTTGCCCCTTTTGGTAACTTTAAATACAGTTCTTCATCTAATTTAGCATTTAAAAAAGCACCACAAACATCCATTTGATTTATTTG
Source organism: Clanis bilineata (assembly GCA_036417725.1). Classification (NCBI taxonomy): domain Eukaryota; kingdom Metazoa; phylum Arthropoda; class Insecta; order Lepidoptera; family Sphingidae; genus Clanis; species Clanis bilineata. Next base: position 12,948,844 of record CM071154.1, on the reverse strand, counting down.
TAAGTTTAATTTAGTCGCCACAGATACAAAAATACGAAAAGTATTTAGCCTAGCTACTGGTGCATATAAATCATATTCATTATAACAATTTTGTTCAAACCCCCTTGCAACTAGTCTAGCTTTAAAGTTATTATCCTTCTTTTTGAAAACCCACTTAGAACTTATTACTTCTTTTCCTTTAGGTATGCTCTGAATCTCACTCCATGTATCATTTTCTTGTAGTTGTTGTAGTTCCTGCTTAATAGCCTCTTTCCATTGCTTTGACTCTATAGACTTCATTGCCTCTTCATAGGTTTTAGGTTCCTCTCCTAAAGCGAATAATCCTAAGTCATAGTCCTGTAACATTTTAGGTTTATTAATTGTTCGTCCGGATCTAGTCTTAACTATTTTTTCTTCTATCAGTTCTCTACCACTCTGCTGTTCTTCATTATCGCTTTCCAACTGCTCTCCTTCATTTTCGCTCTCCATTACATTAGGTATGATTTCTTCTGATCTTTCATCTCGGGTTTCATCCTCTGCATCATGAAATTCATTTTTCTTTTCTTGTTCCTCTTCTATTGGTGTAATATCCAAGGAAATTACAGTTTCTTTCTCGTTTTTCTCTTTTTCAGTATTTTCTTCTGGAGTTGTTGTTAGAAATACAATATCTCTTCTCGTATGTACCTCCTGCTTCTCAGGGTAATATATTCTGTATCCTTTAGAATCCTCATAGCCAACAAATACTCCTTTCTCCCCTTTTATATCCCATTTAAGTCGTTTCTCTTTAGGTATATGTACTAACACTTCTGTTCCAAACACTTTATTTAAATTGTTGATATCAAAATCTTTACCTGTGAATATTTTATATGGAGTTTTGCCTTCAACTCTACTACTGCTTGTCCTATTCAATATATATACTGTAGTACTTATTGCTTCTGCCCATAGCTCCTTACAGAGTTTCTTATTACTCAGCATAGATCTCGCAGCCTCTACAAGTGTTCGCATATCTCTCTCAGCCTTTCCGTTTTGCTCTGGTGTGTAAGGCACTGTTGTTTGATGTTCTATACCCTTTTCATTTAGCATATGTTGTACTTCTGAGTTCACAAACTCCTTCCCATTATCTGTACATATTGTTTTTATTTTAAATCCAGTTTGTCTCTCAGCCCACTGTATATAATGTTTTATTTTGTCACCTGTCTCACTCTTTTTCTTTAGAAAATAAACTGTACGATATTTTGAGTAATCATCCTTTAACAGTAGAAAGTATCTAGAACCTCCAACACTCTCAATCTCCATTGGTCCACACAAGTCTCCATGAATCAATTCCAATGGTCTTTTAGTATACTGACTGGCTCGACTAAAAGGTAATTTATGAATTTTTCCTTCTAGACATGATATACACTGTTTACTATCATTTTTGTATTCTATATTATTATATTCAAGCACTTTCTTCACATATTCCATATTTTGGTGACATAACCTCTCATACCATTCTGACAAAGTTGAAACCATTGCATAACTTTTGGGTTCATTTTGTAACACATTTAAAATGTAAGAGTTACCACTGCGCTTTCCAACAGCACACAACACTTTATTTTTATATATTGAACACTGATCATTAGATATATTAACTTTATAACCTCTCTTGACAGCACTTATAACTGAGAAAAGATTCATCTTTATATCTGGCACATATAACACATTACATAATAGATTTTATATAGTTACTACCATCAAACACATGTAATTCTACTTCACCAATACCAAGAACAGACAACCGTCGACCATCACCAACAATAACAAATTTATTTGATACTGACTCATAGTTTGTAAACACAGACCTATCACCCGACATATGTTCACTTGCTCCACTATCAATCAGCCAACTATGTTTTTGGTCATTATCTGTTAGCTTGCTACATGAAGACAAAGCTGTCATTGTAAAAGCATTACCTTTATTATTTGAGGCTGACATTTTGCTTGAATTATTCACACTAATATCTTTACGACTATTTATAAATCTACAGTTACCTTTTAAGTGTCCTACTTTGTTACATACAAAACATTTTCTATTGTCCTTAATACTGTTACACTGTTGAGCAAAATGTCCCACTTTTCCGCACTTGAAACATTTCAAATGTTGACCAAACTTTTTCTTGTCCCGCATATAGAACGCTGAATTTTCTGTCTCATTCTCCCTGGCTTTCATTCTGTCTTCTTCCACTAGAAGCCTTGCTACTAAATCATCATAAGTTTGCCTGCTAGTGTCAACAGATTCCCATGCTGATATAAAATGTGCATATCTTTCTGGCAATGACATTAGAACTTTTGTAATTAAAAATTTATTTGACACTTCTTCTCCTGCTGCTTTCAATTGACAAACCATCTCTTGAAGCTTAGCTAGAAATACTGATAATTCCCCTTTATCATACTTGAACTGTAAAAATCTCTGTTGCAACATTAATGTACTCGTCGAGGATTTTGCTTCATAAACACTGTGAAGCTTTATCCACATATCAGCAGCCGTTTCACACGTCAAAACATGTACCATTACTCCTGTAGTAGATGTCGCTATAAACAATAAACCAGTCGTTGTCGAACTTCCGGCGTTTCACTATGTCACAACATGGTGTCAGGTGTTTAATAATAAAATATTGGAGTTATTGAAGACTAAAATGTTGTAAAAGTGCAGTAAACGATCATATAATATAAAAAAATCATAGTGTGAGTGTTATTTGTGTGGTCGGAAGCATTAAAAGTGCATAGTTTTGCAATAAAAATGGAGCACGCAAGGCCACCGGCAGAATTAAATATGGAGGGCGGCCCTGTTGGCCGAGCCGACGCATGGAAACGTTGGAAGCAACAATTCATGCTTTTTATAAAGGCATCAGGCGTGCACACGGAGTCGACAGCGGTGCAGTCTAGTTTACTCGTCAACTTGATAGGCCCGGAAGGGTTTGACGTCTACCAAACATATACTTTTGATAACGAATCCGACCGGGATGACTTGCAAGTATTGTTAAAAAAGTTCGACGCCCATTTTGGTGCAAAAGGCAACATTACGCTATCTCGGTATAAGTTTTTCACTCGAAAACAAGAGGAAGGCGAATCTATACGGCAATATGTGACGGCGTTACGATTACTCAGTAAAAATTGTGAATTTTCCACGCTTGAAGAAGATTTGGTTAAAGATCGTATTGTGTGTGGTGTTCGCAGCTCCACAATCAGAGACCGATTACTGAGGTGCGACGATTTAAACTTGGAGAAGGCCATTAAATTATGTCAAGCCGATGAAGTCTCACAAGAAAGTGGTAATCAGTTAAGTGGTAGTGATAGTGTTTCGAATACAAGTCAAGTAAATGCTGTAGCCGAGCACAGCAGACGCGATGTGCGCGGTGGCGGTCGCCGCGGCACATTCGCGGGCGCGCGCGCGCCCCGCCAGATGACGTCACGCGGCTGGGCCGCGGGCGCCGGTCGGGCGCTCCGCCGGGGCGCAGCTGCGGGCCCGGGCGCCAGCGCCGTCTCCGCGATGCCTGTATGCGATGCGTGTGGAAACGCGCGTTGTGTGCAGGGGCAGTGTGCTGCACTTCGGCTTGTCTGCTATATGTGTGGTAATAAAGGACACTTTGCACGAATGTGCAAACTGAATCAATCTAATTACTATAAGGAAAAACATGTTTATGATGTAGAGCAAATAGATAACGACAATAGTGATGAGTCTGATTCTTTCTATATATCTATGGTAAAAACACAGAATAATTCTGATGACTGGTTTGAAGTATTGAGTTGTGATAGGGGAAAGGAAACATTTAAGTTGGACACGGGTGCAGATGTTAATGTAATTTCTTTTGAGAATTTTGTACGTTTTGGGTTTGATGAAAATATAATTAAACCAAATAATATTCATCTTAAATCATATAGTGGCGATTCAATCCCAGTGAGAGGATTTTGTGATTTACCATGGTATTTTAAAGATAAAACTTTTAAACTAAATTTTGCCATAGCTGATATGAAATGTCAAAGTCTGCTGGGACGAAAATCATGTGAGAAATTGGGACTAGTCAAGCGGGTACAATGTATTAACATAGCTAGTTACAATGACCTTTTTAAGGGCTTGGGGTGTCTACCAGGGCACATCATATTGTAATAGACAAATCGGTACAGCCAGTTGTGTGTGCGTTAAGAAAAATACCACTGAGCTTACGAGATCGTTTAGCAAAAGAATTGAAAAAGATGGAGGAGCTTAAAGTAATAAGAAAAGTTAGTCATCCTACTCAGTGGGTACATCCATTGGTTCTGGTAGCCAAGAAAAATAATGGGATTCGCATATGTCTTGATCCACGTGAGTTAAACCGTGCAGTGCAACGCGCGCATTTTCAACTTCCAACATTAATGGAAATGGCTACAAAGCTAAATGGAGCACGTTTCTTTTCAGTTTTAGATGCTAATTCGGGATTCTGGACTATCCGCTTAGATGAGGAAAGTGCAGACTTATGCACTTTTGCTACACCTTTTGGACGATACCAATTTTTGCGCTTACCTTTTGGTATCAATTCAGGTCCAGAGGTATTTCATGCAAAAATGCGCCAACATCTGGAAGATCTTGAAGGTGTAGATAGTTTCATAGATGATATAATAGTTTGGGGGGCTACTAAACAAGAACATGATTCTAGGCTTAGGTCTTTATTAGAGAGAGCTCGGAGTATAAACTTAAAATTCAATAAAGAAAAATGTAAGCTTTGCGTTCAAGAAGTTACCTATCTGGGGCACATTTTTGACGAAAATGGTATGAGACCAGATTACAATAAAATAAAAGCTATTAAAGAAATGCCAACCCCTAACAATAGGAAAGACCTCGAGAGGTTCTTAGGGGCTGTCAATTACCTATCAAAGTTCATTCCTAATTATTCACAGCATGCAATTCCATTAACAAGTTTGCTTAAAAAAGATTATAGCTGGCAATGGGAGGAAAGTCAACAGGCAGCATTTGATAAACTGAAACAATGTGTATGTAGCGCACCAGTATTAGCCTTATATGATGTAAACCGTTCAGTAACGTTGAGCGTAGACGCATCGCGTGATGCCTTGGGGGCTGTACTTTTACAGGACAATCGTCCTGTAGAGTATGCTTCGCGTACTCTTACTGAAACACAGAAACGATACGCACAAATAGAAAAAGAATTGCTCGCAATAGTATTCGCCTGTGAAAGGTTTCACCAATATATATTGGGGAAGCAAATGGTTACAGTTGAATCAGACCATAAGCCCTTGGAAAGTATATTTAAGAAACCTTTGATGTCTGTCCCAGCACGCTTACAACGTATGTTGTTTAAAATTCAGTGTTATGATTTAAAGGTTAACTATGTGCCAGGTAAATATATGTATATTCCAGACACATTGTCTCGTGCACCTTTGCCGGATTTATATAATGAAGAAATAGATCAAAATGTTTTATATCAAGTGCAAATGGTAGTAGATAGTATGCCTATTTCACAAGATAAACTTGCCTTAATTAAAAATTTCACTGCGACAGACTCAGAACTAAGTTTATTATTAAATTATATTAAAACTGGATGGCCTGATTGTAAAAGTAAAGTACCACATGAAGTTAAACATTATTGGACTATAAAGGATGAGTTGTTTAATTTAAATGACATAATATGCAGACAAAATCGAGTTTTGATTCCAAAATGCTTAAGGCAAAACATGCTTCAGATTATACATGAAGGCCATCTAGGAATAGACCGGTGCAAACGGCGTGCACGACAAGTGTTGTATTGGCCGAATATGTCATGTGATATTGAAATGTTTGTCAGAAGATGTCCAATTTGTCAGGAGTGCTCAAACAATCCATCTAAAGAGCCCATGATCCCGCCACATATACCCTCAGTACCATGGGAAAAAGTAGGTTCTGATATATTTGAGTTCAGAAAACAATATTTTCTGATCATTGTAGATTTTTATTCTAATTACATAGAGGTTAGCAAGTTGAATAATTTAACATCCAACTTAGTTATTCAAACAATTAAAGAAATATTTTCTAGGCATGGCATTCCTCAAATTCTCATAAGTGATAATGGGACACAATATAGTAGCCGAGAATTTAAAAAATTTGCTGAACAATGGGGTTTCCATCATGTGACCTCGTCTCCAAACTATCCACAATCTAATGGAAAAAGCGAAAGGGCGGTACAGACCATTAAAAATCTTTTAAAAAAATCAATTATAAATAATAGTGATTTTTATATAGCACTTCTCAACTTTAGAAACACCCCAAGGGATGGTTTGAGTTCTCCATCACAACTTTTAATGGGTAGAAGACTAAGATGTAAATTACCGGTGCATCCTGAATTGTTAAAACCTAAACCCATTGATCCAAGTGAATATACTAAAATGCTGAAAAATCAAGATGTATCTAAAAAATATTATGATAGGACCTGTAAGCCTTTGCTTCCTCTCAAATTAAATGACCCGGTTATTTATATTGATGGTAAAATTAAAACACGTGGAACTGTAGTAGGGATAGCGAATACTCCCAGGTCCTATATAATACAAAATAAATTGGGGGGTACCTACAGACGCAATAGACGTCATATAATAAAATTGCATGAAAATGATGTAGAGTTCATAGCAGATGACCAGAGGTGTGATGATAACAGAAAGAGAGAGGTTATGCAACATCCCAATCATGGGATATCTGATGTCAATGATGACAATCAAATGAATCCTGCAGCTCTTGCCCCTTTGCGTGGCACTTCTTCACAGCTGTTGCCATCACCACCAGTCACACGCAGCAAAGCTAAGAAAAATATGTTAAACACTAAATTAAATGGCACTTAATTACTATTTCAGAAAATTCATTCGGATTCATTAAAAGTTAAAAAAAAAAAAAAAAAAAAAAATGTATAAGTACACATATGTATTGCTTCTGTGGGGTAGCTCATCCCATTTTTTATCAGTGCATTATTGCATTATAAGAGATTTGTTCTGCCTACCTCTGTGGGAAAAGTAGTGAGTATATGTGTACTTTTTACTGTTTGTAGTAGAGATGTAGTAGATGTCGCTATAAACAATAAACCAGTCGTTGTCGAACTTCCGGCGTTTCACTATGTCACAACAACTCCTTCGCTCAATCTTGTTACAATGATTGATTGGGCCTTTGCGTCCCTTGTTACCCATGTTGTTTTATTGTCATCGGATTTTTCTTCACCCTTCACTATAGAAAATAACTCTAACCCCTTTAGTACCACTGACACCTGGAACTTCCACACACTCCAGTTACTCTGACCTTCCAACTTTATTGCCGTCACTAATGTATTGTGAGACTCCATTTTCTCTCGCTGTTACTGATACCACACTTAACCTCGTGCAGCCTCCTCAGTATTACACCACAGCTTGTTGCTCTGGGCCCATAACCTATTATGAACACAGGTCAGAGATTTAATTAAACTAATGTGGTAAATTCACTTTATTTATTAGCACGAGTACTTAACATAACCAAAAAGTAACACACGCATTTATGTACGCCATTTATGAACAGTACGTCACACAATGTTGCCATTAGCCAATACTAAATAAAAATATTATTATTGTTTACTTCACAAGATCAATATATTGCAGCAAGTTTACGGGGTAGTACGAGCATTCTACTTTTGTCTTTAAAGCGGATCTAAAATGAAAGAAAAGGACTTCTTCACACTGCGAAACCGAAGAGGAAAGAAGCAAATCGAGGGGCTTGCAGCAACATAGTCGGATGACCGATGCAGACACAGGGATACCCCCTTACCCGTCGCAACCAACCATCAAGTCCTTTCGCAAGCCCCTCGAGAGAACCGGAAGTACACTGGCTTATCCACATGACATAATGTCTTCGACCTTCGTATGGAAAGTATTCTTTATGACTATCTTTAAGTCTTGTATTTCAATAACGTATTAAAATGTTTCACACTCGTTTTAATAAACAAACTTTCCTGATGTAGGTAGGTACATAATATGCAAAAAAGTTCAGGGCCATCCATTTTCAAGGCTGGTTGCTTCAGAGCGAATCCACTATGCAATGTTGGTACACTCTTCAGCGGATTCCATTTTCCATGACCGCCGTTCTACTGTACCTACTACCTACCTACCTACCTATCGTACTGTGCCTAATGTACGAGGGACCGACACATTTCCTGGTGATCCATGACTGCTTTAGGCTAGTTCTTTGTATATAAAAGGTGAAAATAACTCATCAGGCCAAATAAATCAGCACAAGTTGTTTGGTTGCTACATTTTAAGGAAAATGTAAAATCAGCAAAAAATATTTGTTTTCTTTTACATTTATTATATTTTGTTGCAATAAACATCTTAGGAAATGTAACGAAAATACTTCTAAATTCTATTTACAAATACAGTGATAAAAATATAATGTAACTATGCTATATTTAAAGTATTAAATTACATAAAATAATATAAGTACTAACAAAACTAATATGTATTAGCTTATAATGGGATCATCCATAAAATACGTGAACAAATTGAAGTAAGTAATAATATTATGCAGGTATCCTTTTGGAATATTGTTTCTTGAGTAAGTTAAATTTTTGAACGCATACTACGAGTCTTATATGAATATTCGTAGCTATATTTAGGCTGAGAGTCATTTTTTACAGGAAAATATTTGCTTAGCCTGTCTGTCAGTCTGTTTTTCTTGTAAAAAATGACCCGGACTAAGTCAAAGTTCGATTTAACAATTACAAATCCCCCCTGAGTTCGTGACTTTGACTTGGACTTAGTCGAAGTTCGCTCTATAGATCTCAGCTATTATTTCAAGTTCCACACAAGTCACCTATGCAAATTATAGGACCCATAAAGATATTTAGAAAATTTGAATTTCAGCACAGTCCACGGTTCGGAGTGATATTTTCGTAGGCAGGACACATGTTCAAAATAAATGTCACCATAAATAATACCGAGTAGCCCTCGGTTATCACTTGGGTGACTATTACTTGTGGCCGATACTTATTTATCTTGTCCTGCTGTGTCAGCCAAAGGGCCTCTCTTTAATTGTCAACTGGGATACATACGTTTATTATGTTAATGCGACGGTTGATATAAACACGAACAAATAATCATATGAATAAACATATTGAGTCGCTTTTTAACGAACGTTGAAACTTTCGTGCGAAAGAGGGCTTATGATGCCGGTGCAACGAGCGGTATTGATCAACCGGTTTTGGATATTACCGTGCCTCTTTTGTCGCGCATCTGCATGTATTTCGCAAGGGCAGAGCACGTGCGGCAGAGGCTCAAGTGCACTTCCACATCTGCGACATCTCTTGTCCGCCCCCGGCTGCCACCGGTTGGCAGCATTCAGTGGGAGCACGTTTAATCTGGCCCATTGGATAAATCGCCAGTCGCAGAATTAAGTGTTTCTGCCAGTTCGAAGGAAGTGGTTGGATACTGCGTTCCTTCTTGTGGCTTCCAACACTTTGCCCTGGTCTTTTTTGGCGAAGAGTGCTTCCGCATAGTGCTCTACTAGATTGCGCCGCAGAAAGTAAAGCATTCCAAACGCCTCCCTGTTGGAGCACCAGTACAAGCGTATCCCAAATTTGTTCTTGAGCTACGAGGCTGCGGTTCTTACTCCCGCGTAGAAAGAGCCACGGGCTCTTGACCGGGGCATGTCCATGTGTCCCGAGTTATAGCGGGTCACATCGGCATGGCTTGCTTCTTTTCCAAGCCTTTCAGAGGCTATCTTCCTCAGCAGTGTTTACGCTAAAGAACTCACTGCGTTGTCTCCTGAATACAAGAGCCTGTGAATATGGGATGCAGTGAGCAAATCATAGAGATCCGGGAGTGGGACAATCCCCCCACCACCCTGGTAGGTAGACTAACCCCGCACTGGCCCGCTGTTGAAAACTTAACCAACATTTAGCAAGCTTATTATGTCCGCCTCGATCATGTACTGTGTCTTAATGTTACCTCCTTGCATGATGAAATCAAGGCGCGAGAGAAATGTACGAACCGCGTCGAGATTCTACCACGGGGCAAGCAAAGAGTCACCGATCTTACTGCCATCAATTAACAGGTCTCGAATGGTGTTCACCGGTGTCTGGCGTACCTGGTTGCCCGTGAGGATTCCCAAGTGCTCGTAGGCATCAGAGGAGGCGAGAGCTGGTAAGGAAACTCCCTGAACAGTGAATTCGGTCGTTAACACACAACCGTTCCTACTACCTCTAACATGCAAGGTAGAACATTTCTAGGGATTAAAGGTGATGTCTATAGCCCGTGCCGCAGGTTCTGCTGTCTCCAGAAAGAAGCCTTCTCATTCCCTCTGGTGAGTATGATATATACAATAGTACCATCGTCGGCGTAGAAAATGGTTGTTAATGGCGCTGCCCCTCCAAAGTGTAATCTTGTGTCTTCCAAAGTGTCTTCACCAGAGTTGTTTAAACTGCGTAATAATACTTTGAGGGTCAGGTTAAACACATCTATATCATCTATCCCAGAACCGTGGCATAATGCCTGCTATTGAGTGGGACTATCGAATTATTTAACCTTTGTTGCTCAAGGTATTAATAGATTTATTATAATTAATTATTTTAACGTAAATGTATACGCTTTGTGCCTTAATTTCAAAGTAATCATTAATAGGTTCATAGGTGCGGCAGGGGCGCTGCCGCGAACATAAATATTAAAATTCCAGGTAAACACAGGTCTCCTTTGAGAACCTTGGAATATAGGCCCACAAAGCAGCTAAATAGCGATTTGGCTCAGGAGCCAGGGTTCAATCCAATTGTGGTTCGGTGCGATACTGTCGTAGGCCGGACACATGCTCGACGTAAATGTCTCGCGACCACCGAATAGTGTCGCTGATCCTAAGGCGGCGCATCATGCCGGCGTATCTTCTGCCTATTTTTAATTGTGTGATGACTTTTTCGTTGCAGTTGTTCCAAGCACCCAGCGCACCCACCATGAATGCCTCTATAGGTAGAGGTAGATACGATATAACCTTCGGTTGTTAGCTGGTCAACTATGGGCCAGTATTTGTTAATCTTTTCATGCCGTGCCCAGCCGAAGGGCCTTTCGGTTGTAGAGTTATGCTTGAAACAAAGCTCGATTCTCGAAGTGCATGAAGCGCTTTTGAGTTTTTGAACCTATTATTAGAATCTCCAAACATCTTAAGTTAAAATCGGTTGAATCATTATCATTCTCAGAGTGAGTCAGAGTCAGAGTCAGATTACGTAAGACTTAATGTAGAGTTTTACCATATTATTCTTTTTTTTGTATTATTTGGGCCAATCCCGGCGGCACTGCAATGCCGGGCCGACCCGTGACGGGAGTGGAGCGAGCCCCGAACATCCCGTCGATTTACAAAAATCAGTTTAATATACTGGTCCCACAATGTGGGAACTTTCAAATATTAAGCCGAAAAGAACAGATACTTCATATTAATTTAAAGAAAAGACTACCCAGAACTGGGTCAGAACCGTGGCATAATGCCTGCTATTGAATGGGACTATCGAATTATTTAACCTTTGTTTTGTGCTCAAGATATTAATAGATTTATGATAATTATTACTTATTTTAACGTAAATTTATAAGCTTTGTGCCTTAATTTTAAAAGTAATCTTTAATAGGTTCATAGGTGCGGCAGGGGTGGCCCATGGGCCACCCCGCTGCCGCGAACATAAATATTAAAATTCAAGGCTGACACAGGTCTTCTGTGAGAACCTTGGAATATAGGCCCACAAAGCAGCTATATAGCGATTTGGCTCAGGAGCCAAGGTTCAAGCCAATTGTGGTTCGGTGCGATACTGTCGTAGGCCGGACACATGCTCAACGTAAATGTCTCGCAACCACCGAATAGTGTCGCTGATCATAAGGCGGCGCATCATGCCGGCGTATCTTCTGCCGATTTTTAGTTGTGTGATCACTTTTTCGTTGCAGTTGTTCCAAGCACCCAGTGCACCCACCATGAAGGCCTCTATGGATACGGCATAACCTTCAGCTGTTAGCTGGTCGACTATGGGCCGGTATTTGTTAAGTTTTTCCTGCCGCGCCAGCCGAAGGGCCTCTCGAGTTCCTGAACCTATTATTAGAATCTCCAAACATCTTAAGTTAAAATCGGTTGAATCATTATCATTCTCAGAGTGAGTCAGAGTCAGAGTCAGATTACGTAAGACTTAATGTAAAGTTTTACCATATTATTCCTTTTTTTTGTATTATTTGGGCCAATCCCGGCGGCACTGCAATGCCGGGCCGACCCGTGACGGGAGTGGAGCGAGCCCCGAATATCCCGTCGATTTACAAAAATCAGTTTAATATACTGGTCCCACAATGTGGGAACTTTCAGATATTAAGCTGAAAAGAACAGATACTACACTTTGATCTTAGCCAAAAGGCCGAGAAGCGATACCAGTCGTGTGTTGCTCAGAGGTAGTCATAGAACCGCGGAGAATCTTGACATCGCAATACAAAATATAACAAAGAAGTGTAGAGCGCCATCTGTCGAGTATACGACTGACGAAGTTACAAGTGCGTTGTATAATAAAATTATCTCACAAGATACAGCAATACCCAATATTGTAAGCTTACAATATAATATAGCGCCTAGTAAACCAAAAACAGTTAATCATTTTTGTCTTTTGTCATTTACTATTCCAAGGTATTTATAAAAAATACTCAAAGGTAGCACTAAATTTTGTTATTACACTTCATATAATTATATAATTGTATAATTTTCGTAGCGTAAATAATTATTGCTACAAAAATAACACCAGATGGATAATATGAAATATTGTGTTAAAATCAGTCACAAAAACTTATTGATACAAAGGAACTGAATTCTACTTGCTCCCCTCAGTTATTCGTAAGTTGTAACAATGTAGACAGGCAAAGCATAATAGCTGTAGGGAGATTACTAATAACGCAACGTATTTTATGGCTGTCCCCTAAAAACATAATTGCTTTAAAATATGAACAGCTATTAAATATTTATATAAAACTTCACTTAAAAATATTTTTATAGTAAAAGGTAACAATATTACACGAAATACAAATTGCACCAATTTCGGTGTCTGTAAATAAATAAATTATTATGAGCAATTTATATTTTGAGAAAAAATTGATTTAATTTTGGTGTAAAATTTTATTTATTGTAAAATGTATAACAAAAAACATGTACAATATTTGTAAAAATACATTCTTTCTGATACAGTCTTGCATATTTAATTATTTCTTAATATTAAGTAACATTTATATACATTCTGTAAAAACTCCTTAACAGGTTTATTAAATAGTCCAAACATTTGACAACCTTAACCCGTCTCCTACACATGTTTTATCGAAACAAAACAAAAACACCTACACAAAACAACGTATTTCGCTGTTTCCTGCTCATGGAACATTGGACCATAGACAAAAATACCGTGTTTTGAGTGATGTTTTAATGTAGGAGACGTGGCTTTAGTTATACATATACCTATAGACTATAGTACCTACCCAGTTCCCAGATAGTTGCAAATGATTGCAAGATATAAAAAAAAAGTTACAATGACGCAGATAATGATATACGTAGCATCAATGGGCCATCGGTTTATTACCCATCTCGTAGAAAAACCGACGTGAAATTACTGATTTCTTAAGTTTACGCCAATGTTATACATTGAAATAAATATAAAATTCGCGCTATTTTTACGAATTCTATGACGATTTGGTTTTAATTTTTATATTTTTATTCCCGACGTTATATACAATATAAAAATTAAAACCAAATCGTGATATAATCCGTAAAAATAGTTTTATTTCGACGTGAAATCGGCAAATTACTATCGCATCATCAAATGAGAGTGAAAGTGAAGTCTAAACTATACAAACCCCATTTCCTTACCACGATAGGCAGTGGCTTTACTGCTTTACATTGCTGATGTCCTAAGGCGACAATAACCACTTCTACTAAATAAGTATGTAGTAAATATTTGCTACACTTAGTACATATTTCGGGAATGTGTTATTGAGCTTGGCTATTGTGTATGCACGATCTTTTTGTCTCCCTCATACAGCTGCACCGTAACGATAATTTACAGACGTGACGTCACGCACATGCACGCTTTTACGTCATTTGACAATTACGTACACCTTATACATTTGAATTCTAACTTTTATTATCCAGTGCATTTATAACATTATTAAACTGTAAATATTAGATAATTTGACTGACTGCCTCGGTGGCGTGGTGGTATTTCGGTACGATTACGGTTCTGAGGTCTCGGGTTCGATCCCCGGGTCGGGCAAAGAGATATTGGATTTTTCCATATCAGCCCGGAGTCTGGAATTTGTGCCCGATATGGCGATAGGCTCGCCCCCTATCACATCTGGGACTGAACTAAGCTCGGCGAAATGTGGGTGTTCTAGTTCGCTAGTGCGCCTCTGCCTACCCCTTCGGGGATACAGGCGTGAGCTTATGTTATGTTATTAGATAATTTATGGTAAACTTAGTTATCATCTCTATTGCATCTTTGATTGAGCTTAAAATCTAAGGTGCCTTCTTCAAATTGATCAAACATGCTGTCTTAAATGTTAAGTACTAGCAATATTTCTCTTTCAAATCCTTTCTAAGTATCTTCCCAGCGGGGTTTTTAGGTATAGCGTCCACAAACTGCACTTCCTTAATGTTTTTGAACGAAGCTACTTGTTTGTTGACGAACTCTAATATCTCTATGGGGTCTACTTCTTGACCTGCTTGAGGTACAACGAAAGCCTTAGGAACTTCCCCAGTGACGGGATCTGGGATTCCTAAAACAGCACAGTCTAGGACCTTCGGATGAGTCCTAAGTACTGTTTCTAGTTCTGCTGGCGGCACTTGATAGCCTTTAACCTGGAAATATATAAATCACAAGTTTAAAAACTTAACTGACCGACTTCCAATTAGGGATGATCGATATTAGAAAAACATCGATGTTGACATCGATGCTAACATCGATACAAAAGTATAAGTGTACGATAAACATCGATAGCAAAACATCGATATGTCAAAACATCGATGTTTTCTGTAGCAAACAAAACTGTGTATTTCATTTATTTTTTATTCATTTCTTATTTTTTAATTTATGTATTTATTGTTATTGGAAACACAATACAGGTTTTTTTTAACATTACCAGTATTTTTTGGGCACACTCTGTAAATAAATAACTTTTTCACGTGTTTTCCCTTTAGTCTGTGCTTTGAAGTTGACAGTTTTTTTTATCCCTTAGGAAATGCAAAAAATAACTATTCGTATGGCTTACTTCGATGATGTTGATCAGTGTCATCTAGTGCTAAATAGTTGAACTCATAGTTATCTAGTCCCTAGCTAGTCCATCCAACACTAGATGGACCCTAAAGAATATATTGACGTTTCGATATTTAATTCTCATAACATCGATGTGTCGATGTTATCGAAATCAAAACATCGATGTCAAAACATCGATATTTTCCAGCTAAATATCGATGTTTATTAAACATCGATGAATATCGATCATCCTTACTTCCAATTTACCGATCGTGACCAAATTTATATGGGACCACCCCTAAAATAACACTCTATCGAACACAAAAAGAATTTTGAAAATCTACATTTGGCGGAGATATCAAGTAACATACATAAAAAAATACAGACGAATTGAGAACCTTCTTCTTTTGTGGAAGTCAGTCGATAAAACAACTGTGTTAACAATCTGGATCTTCACTGGATTTACGAGTTCAATTGTAGTCACCTGGTCTACGAATATAAATAAATAATAAATAAATAAATAACACCCAACAGTCACATACATAGTCCCAACCCCACACTAAGATCGAGTCTTGTGTCGTGGGTATCAGGAACTACGAGAGACTTTCGGTCTCACAAACACCCAGACCCGAAACAAATATCTGTAGGCCATACAAACATTTGTCCCGGTGCGGGGATCGAACCCGCGGCCTCTCGCTTCACAGCCGGCTATTCGTCCGCTGCGCCACGGAGGCTGTAATATGAGGGTTATCAGTCAGTAAAAGTTATGAAACTGGCTAACGTGGCATGATAACGCAATTTTTGGACCTAAGATGCATGAATGTCATTGATTTGTGGTTTTATTGACACGGTACAAAATTCCTTACATTCCGAAAAACAAGTCAACTACTAGTCGTTTTGCTTACCTATCTAAATTAGCCACCCAAATCATGATGTGATTTAATACCGTTTTCCATTTTGTTTTAATTAAAGTTTTATGCCAATTGCCAACGATACGCTACGTCTTCAAACAGAAGATAGATGGAATACAAAACTGCCTTCATGAAATTCAACTACAGCTGTACAAAAAGTCGTGGAAAAATTTGGACCGGAGTGCTTATTTGCCATTATGAGATATTTTGTTCTATGCGTAACCCCAAACTATAGTACATACAGGAGCCTTGTGATTTCACAACAGATGATTTTCAATACCAAAGTGTTAGCGTCTAAGTAACAAGCACTATCACTAAGGGAACGTACCCATATTACGTGATCCGTTGAAAGGGGGGGAGGGGATCTTCAAAATACCACGCTTGGTCACAGGGACGGGAGGGACCATTGTCTTAGGTTTTCGTCACGTAGTGAATATCTTCTTCTTCAAGTGCCTCTCCATCACTGAAGGTTGGCAGTCAGTTCCTTGAACATTTCCTTGTCCATGGCTAGACGGAACAGCTCTTCAACCGTTTTTATTCCGGTCCACTCCCTTATGTTGCGTAGCCATGACTTCCTTCTCCTTCCAACACCTCTTTTTCCTGCTATTTTACCCATCATAATGTTTCTCAGCAGATGGTACCTATCATATCTTAAAATATGACCTAGGTACGAAATTTTCCTCTGCTTGATGGTCTTGACTAATTCTTTATCCTTCTGCATACGGGCTAGGACTTCAGCGTTAGACACTTTGTCTGTCCATCTTATCCGAAGCATTTTTCGGTACGTATATGATATGGTACGTATACGTAGTGAATATCCGCTAGGGAATTCTCGTGCTTTTTCGATTCAAACATGGCGCGCAGCGTTTAGTACTTTTTAAAGGCGCAGGTGGCAACACATCAAAATATTTTGTTTTCTTAACTTTTCATCGCCAAAAAAATTATTTAAAACCATATTTATAAATTACTACGTGAAAACTAGAGGGGCATATACTACGAGTGGTCACCGAGGGGGGTAGGGAGTATAAAAATGGTAAAAAATGGTCACGTAGTATGGGTACGTTCCCTAAATGGGATACCGTCAAAAAGAAACATGATATATTCACCTTAATCAACTCCTTTAACCGATCAGTGACGTACAAATATTTGTTGTCATCGTACTTGCCGATGTCGCCAGTCTTGTACCACTCACCGTCCATCACTTCACTTGTGGCTTCATCGTTTTTGTAATATCCTGACATTACGTGAGGACCTCGCACCCAGATTTCACCTTCCTGTCAAATATGTAGTTTGATATCAAATATTTAGTTACTCGACAGTTCCGGGCAAATGCGTTGCCAACCTGGGACCTTAACCTAGGTTCCCCCTCCACAAACTATACTATGTGATGTCACTAGATTAGAGAGGCGAGAGTTTCATAATATTTAAAGTGTCTCATACTATACTCGATATGCAGAAACTATAAAGGAGTGTTAAAGCGTCTCGCCTCTTTTTATATGTATTTGAGTTTTTTTTTTATATAGCAGAGACTCGCAAACGAGCAGATGGGTCACCTGATGGTAAGTGATCTCCACCGCCCATAGACACACAAGACACAAGAATCATGGGTGCGTTGCCAACCTAAAAGGCGAGAATGGAAGGGGAAGGAAATGGCAAAGGGAGGGAGAGAAATGGGCCACCGGAAATCTCACTCACCGAACAAAACGCGACAGCAAGCTGCCACTTTACGTCGGTTGTCTGTGAGATGGTATCAAACCGGTCGAGCCTGCCCATTCGTGCTGTAGATGTATTTGTGTATTTCCACAATAACTATATTTACCTGGTGAGGACCTAAAGCCTCCTGTGTTTTTAAGTCAGCAATCTTGACCTCAGAGTTTGCCATCACGTGTCCAACTGAGGCGTGGTTGGTATCGTCATTCCGTCCTACTGACACTACACCGTTGGTCTCAGTCAACCCGTAACCTTGGCGGAATATTATGTTTTTCTGGAATAAAGACACAACATTCCCAAATAGCTCCTGATCTATAAACAATTCTTAGGCAGTGGTTAAGGTCTTTGTCCCTTTCTTGATTAGGTCAAATAGTTTAGAAGTGAAAGAAACAAATAACTGTTTAATTTAAACCATAGATTTATCAGTCGATTAACGTCTATCTAAGAAATCAGTATGTCTATTTATAATTTAAACACTGCTTAAATATATTTTATAATATCTATACCCTAACGGTCTTATTCATAATAACTTAGTGCAGCTTATAAACGTTCGATAGTGAAAACATGGCCGATTTCGATCAGTGTGTTTAGGGCGAGTTTGTTTCACTTTTAAACGAGAGGACTTTAACGAGACGTACGATCGAATCTGTGATGCCAGCTCTGATATTTAAAAATCCGTAGGTTTAACCAAATTTATAGAGCAACTTAAAAAAAACCCGCAAGTATACAGTTTTGTGTTTTGTTTTGTGTTTTATATTGCGTGCGTTAATAAACTCCGCAAATTTTAGTAAATTTATGGGTAAATTCGTAGGTCTGGCAATAATTTCTAACAAAATGACAGCTACATTATCGCGATCGAACTCGTAAAAAAACTCGCACGAACTCGCACTAGACACACAGCTGTTTCAAGTGTGAAGTTCTTTTTTATAGTCTTAAGTTGCATTTGAACATATAGGTTTAACTAATATAGGCAACTATTACTACTCATAGTAATTAAGACATCTAACTCATATGGTAGGCATCTATCCCCAAAACTAGTACTGCAAATATAATTATTTTTCCACTAATATAGCCAATAATATGGCTATACTAATAGCTACACTCAATTACTCTTAATCCTGACAAAGGTAAAAGACAAGGTTCTCATTAGAAGCAATAACTTGTTTATACACTAGAATTGTTTGGAAATAACAAGCCTATTTCAAAATGTAGGGCAACTATCCCACTTTTACCCTACTTATTAATAATAAGTCAACCATACTTAATTAACATTTTCCCTCAGTAACAAACTGAACAGTCATCACTTTATTTACAAAACAATCGTTACATTATCAAACGTCCTGTTATGTTAACAGATAACTGGATTTCGATTGAAATTTCATGATATCAGTATGTCTAATCCGACAGTAACATTTTTGATATAACAAAATTACACTTTGGACCGGGGCTCACTAGGGGTACGACTGCGGCGAAGTAAAGTTTAATCTTGCATCTAGGTGTACATTAGGTATGTATATTGTCTAATTGTGCAGTTTCTTCTTTGCACAAGACGCATGGGTTCTAAACCACATCGCTTACAGTTCATACGCGTATGCTTTTTCTAAACATTTTCGGCAGTAATGGAAATAATGTTGGAACAATATTGTTAGGGATTGGTCGCGTCTTTGGAAAATACCGCGGTATCCCTAAATATGCTGGAGCTTACCACTTTGCATTGAGCATGATATTTTTACTATTAGCCTCTCTCTTCAAATAGATAATATAATGTGATGGAATGTTACATTCAATTACAATTCATCGCCTAAGAGTCCCTTAACCATGTCGTTAGTGGGCGCCGGACCTTAGAGCCTATGTATGTAATAAATGTGTATTTAAAATGTATGAAAATCAGTAGGATTTTGTTAACTTTCCATTGGCATTAATTTATCTTTTCATCCACCAAAGATCTAGATTATAGTAGTTTATGACACTTCAATGCGGATTATACAATGAAATATTTATCGATGTCGTAATGCAACTTATGTTATTGTTTGTCAAATAGGTACACATTTTGGATGTGACTACAAACCGAAAAATGAGTTTACTGTTGATTTATGTTAGTTGAACTAGCTAAAATATTTAATATATCTACGTATTCTACGTATCTCAACTTTATTGACAATTATAGGGCCATAGGGCCTTACTTATAAAAACATTTTCGCTTAACTTTTCGCTCAGAATAACCTGTCACTTTTTTCCTTGCGTTACATTGTTTATAAATGAAAGGGACAACCTATGGTTAAAGATAAGCAGCGCTTAAATATTTTTATAAGGGGCTACGTTTTTACGAACTAAAGAAACTAAAACATAACACTTATAAAATAAAACAATTAAAACAAAATATCTAAAATTAAAGAACTCGACAAATTTTGGTGTGTGCTGTATGACAAAAGTAACTTGAACTCTAGAAATTGACTTTTGAATGGAGTTGCGATATTTTTCGAAAATTTGAAAAAGACAATGATTTCTAAGGTCAGAGGTCGGTCTGGAAATCTTTGGGGGAAGCCTACGTTCAGCAGTGAATATCCTGTAGTTAATGATGATGATGATGATGGTGATGATGATGATGATGATGAATGAATTCTTATTGATGCTTACGTTTTTATTGAGTACAGCGGCTGCATCCGCTGATGACAGTGGAGCGGCGCCGCAAATGATGCCTGATAGTGATGAAAGATGTTCCGGCTTCACAGCTGGATGCTTGCCCAGAAATATCACTAGAATATACCATATATGATATGGATTTAAGAAGGTAGCTCAAAAATAATTTTCCAGTAAAATTAAACAGCCTTGTAATGGTTGTCTGGAAGAAATCGCAATTAGCGATAAGTTTGCCACTTGTGGCACATTTATTTTGTTGTTTACTGTACGTGTTTTCTGTGTATATCTACAATAGTTTCTATCTATCTAGTGTTCTTTTATTAGTAAACACATTATTACGCCTGTTCTGTTATAATATTTTTATTCACCTTTTGTGCATTCTCAAAGGACTTCTAAATCTGTGTGTTTATCTAGCCCTTGGATTGCTCAGACGGCTATTAAATCTAAAAGTGAGAGAACAAATCTAAATACATCCAAAGATTGTAAAACAAAAAGAAAATACTTACCCATAGGAGGCACGATGAACAAAACATCAGCTTTATAATTGACAATGGTTTGAAGGAAGAAGTCTGGTTTGAAGTAAGGCATGGTGACCAGCTTACAGCCGAGCGTCAACTGATTTATCATCAAAGTGTTGAAGCCAAATATGTGGAAGAATGGAAGGATCGCTGGCAAAACGGCCTGATAGGAATCTGTGGAAAACATTAAGCCAGCATAAGTCTATCTGTATCCCGGTAGGGGTAGTCAAGAAGTTCAATTACGGCATCGACATCTCGTAGACTTTTTCATCCCTTCAGGTGGTAGGGTCCTTCCTTCATATCCTAGGGGACAACCCGATCGCCACGCCGCGCCGGGTGCAAATTCCAACGACGGTCAACTCTACTCATAACTCTGTGTTATTTTTCGCATTGAAAAATTTTAACATAAGAGGATACATTATGGTTTTATGCATTTATAGTACATTATAATTGTTAATCACTCTACTCATAACTCTGTGTTATTTTCGGAATTGAAAATTTTTAACATAAAAGGATACATTAAGGTTTTATGTATTTATAGTACATTATAATTGTTAAGATCAATAATTTGAGGTAAATAATTTATTTTTTACCTTTTTTATTTTATTAAGATTAAGATTCTTTATCAACAATGAAAAAAAGTATATAATTAAATATAAAATATTAATACAGAAGACAAAGAATATAAACTACCTATACGAGATGAACTATCTGAACATCTCAACAATACAATCAACAAAACAAATGTTGATGGAGATTGTAGACAATAGGGTGTTGATAACGATAATTACATTCATATTAGCACAACAAAATTAATTTACATTATAATAAAATATTCGGTTTACATAGAGGTATAAATTCTTGGACGTTGCGCAGCGTTGGACGTCCACCTACAAGGTGAACAGACGACCTGATAAAGGTCGCAGGAAGTCGCTGCCTGTTGGATGCAGGCCGCTTCCAACAGATCGATCTGGAAATCTTTGGAGGATGCCTATGTCCAGCAGTGGACGTCCTATGGCTGATAAGATGATGGAATTAAAAGAAATACTATTTTTTGAAGGTGATTTATCCTTATATTATTGTTAAACATAATAAATGTAATAATTCACCCTATTATTTAACCTGAATAAGAACTGTCAAGGACAATGAATATGATAAAAACGCGATAATATTTTATTAAAATTATAAAAGTTATTAATATTTGTGACAAACGAGAGCTGCTGTGTAATTAATATTTTTTACGATAAGTTGGCAAATTACAATTTAAAGTTGCTGTAAACGACTGAATAGCAACAACCCTCGTTGGTGGGCAATTAGCAAGTCTCGATGTAGATAAAATTCATACATGCTAAGTCGCATTCTTGATATAGCCAGTACTATAATATCCATCAATTATAGGCCAGCCCGGCGTAGTCCTGCTGACCATCGAGGACTCAAAGTATCACTGGTCCATCAACATTGTATTTGAAATCACTATATTCACCCTC
This sequence comes from Clanis bilineata, assembly GCA_036417725.1. Taxonomy (NCBI): domain Eukaryota; kingdom Metazoa; phylum Arthropoda; class Insecta; order Lepidoptera; family Sphingidae; genus Clanis; species Clanis bilineata. Next base: position 12,926,348 of record CM071154.1, on the reverse strand, counting down.
ACATGAGCGTGGCCACATGGCCACTTTGCATACAATATTTGATTAGATATATCAATAAATTATATATTTGATTAGATATCAGACAACTTACCAGTAGTTTCTTGGATTACCACGATTTCTGGATCTATAATCATTTGATTCATTGCAACAACACTTTTATGGGTCAATACAACTGCTTTCGGAAATCCTGTCGTGCCACTAGAGAACGGTAAAATAGCAACATCCTTTGGACTTCGTTGCACAGATTTCAAACAATCGATATCTATATTAAAATCTTCCGCTAGTTCTGCAAATTTTATAGTTCCTTCTGGTAAACCCTCATTTTCTACGAGTATTATTGGTATGTTTACTTTCAGCTCATTCAGCGCTTCTCTTACATTTGCATATGATATTTTTGATGTTACTATTGCTTTACATTCAATTAGTTCCAGTTGTCTTTTGAATTCATCTGGAAAGAAGTGATAAAACGTCTAATTATACTATTGTAGAAACAAAGTGCTGGAGTAATTATTAACATCCTAAGAAGCATAATCATTAAGCGGTTATCGCTCCATATCAACCACTAAACATGCAATATAATCAATATAGAACTAATAATACAGAATACGTCCTGGAACAATACTGTCCAAGAAACATTTAAAGATAACGCCTTTAGATAGCAGAAAAACAAAAGGACTAGACATTATTGTAAACTTTATCTGCTATTTGTTGTAAAATAAAATCCAATTCCATAATGTCACAAATCATAAAATATTAGAGGCTGCATTAAATTCCTTCATCTTTCTCCAGTAATTACTTACTTTTTGTGTATATTGGATTCATCATGCTGGCAATACATCCTGCCTGCAGAACTCCCAATATCGTGCACGGATACTCGGGTATGTTAGGCAGAATGATTGCCACCTTGTCATCATTTTGCAACTTCAGCTTAGTTCGCAATGATGCTGCGAATGTGACTGACATCTTGTGGGTCTGTGCGTATGTGTATCCATGGCCCGTGAGTGCGCACACCTGACAAAGAAGGAATAACATGAGTCTTCGTGAGAAAACCTGATAATTCTGCATGATAATTCCGAAGGTACTGAGTATTTCAATCCGAGGTCATTTCCAATACGGCCGATTCGATGAGCGGATTCGGCAATTAGTATACGGTAGGTGGTTAATGGCGGTGGGTCCGCCGGATTACCGGTAACTAGTGGTGTGGGCAATAAAAAGATAAGAATAAAAACCTAGGTACTGCCAGATCCTTTGTGCAGCTCCACACAGCAGCAAAAGCTAAATAATATTTTATTATACAACAACGCATGTGTACAATAAACTCAAGTAAATTGTAATGTAACATCGTCTTTGATGTCTTTATTAATTATGCCAGAACTGCCCCCTTACTCTTCACACTTGTTTCAACTTTGAATTCGATTCGGTTTCATTTATTGTCTTAAAATTCCACGGAAATCGAGTTAAAAAGTGCGCTAAAGTTGCATTAGATTCAAGAACTTGTCATTTGGTAATTTTTAACGTGACATTAGTGCACTTTTTAACTCTATTTCGGTAGAATTTTAAGTCAGTAAATGAATGGCGTTCCTCAGCAGTGTGTTTTATAAGGAACTTTCTTCCGCGTGCAACGTGCTTGTGGAACCAACTTTCGGCGGCTGTTTCCAGACCGTTACGAGTTAGGGACCTTCAAGAAAAGAGCCTATATCTACCTCAAAGGCCGGCAACGCATCCATGATTCCCCTGGTATTGGGGATGTTTATGGGCGGCGGTGATCACTGAACATCAGGTGACCCACTTGCTCGTTTGCCCCCTCTTCTATAAAAAAAGTCAAATCGAAGTCGAGTTTGACTTCGACTTTTTTTTTTAATCGAGTGTCAAGAGTCAGCCCCCTGTTTCACTTTTGACTTTGTATGAACTATCAACGTATTTAAGTGCCTCAATATACATATGCATACATAAATAGTAAAAACCAGTTTAATTTCACGATCAAGGCCAGCCAACTTGTCTTTACAATATGGAATTTCAAATTTGTTTATTTAGATTCTTTAGTTATTGGTTTAGTTATGAGTAGTTACGGATACGGATTTTCATTTATGTTTAGTCAGACATCTTCCTCGACAATTGTATGATGTATTGTATGATTCCGTGGTTGTATCCTATTAGGTAATTTGTCGTTATATTGTGTACGCGATCCAACTTTAGGGATGAATTTGGGGTTCCCGAAATCCCCACTCACAGAATGAAATTCAACAGCGAGCTGCCACTTAAGATTGGTTTTCTACAAGACTGTGGTATTAAAATACCTCATATCTATAAGTAGAATGGTCTCTAGAAAGACCAAGATCCTCAAATCACTAAGACGTTAGTTGCTCTAGCAATAAGGATGTCCGTATTCAAACTGCCGACCTGGTCCCCTCATGCTATTAATAAACCCTACCGTCTTCCGTCTTCTACATGCCCAAAATAACTGAGCTCCCAAGTCTCAAGAATGCGTCGCATGAATCAAGATTTTTTATGCAATGAGGGTGCCTGAGCATGAAAAAGCTGTGGTTTAATTTGGTGAAATGGGAGATAATAATGATGTTGAGCAGTTTATCAGTAAATAGCATTTAACAATCATCTTTTCTACGGAACCCATCACAGGGCGTATACACTTAGATGGTATATATGTCAATTGTTTATCCCAGATATTAACTAACATAGCTTCAACACGAAAGGCGCGTGTATAACTATGCGCAATTTAAATTAATGTTCTATTCGGCACAACTAAAGTAGTTGAAAGATTTTCAATAATATATCTGAATCCCGAGAATTTCTCGGAACGTGATAATTCTCCGGGATCGAGGAAATAGGACAACGCCGTGAAAATAAAAGCACTAATGGAGTGGAGTACCTACACTTAAACTAATAAGTAATACATACATAATATCACGCCTGTATCCCAAAGGGGTAGGTACGCAGAGTATGGATTTCCACTTCGCCCGATTCTGACACACTACTTTCGCTTCATCTACTTTCATCAATCTCTTCATACATTCGCGTCGGTTAAGGGTACTTTTTATATTTCCTTTAGTTAATATATCTTAAGTTATAGGTTTATATAATCGTTGCTATGACAAATAAATGCGCAATAAAAAACCACAATGTTGTAATTGGATACAAAGAGTCAGGACACGACAAAAAGGATAATGATTGTCAACATAAAGTCATGTACCTATTTCGTCTTACAATGTGTTGTATTAATATATTTACATATTATGACGTTTACATAAAATATTTACATAATAAATTTAAGTGTCTACTACGTATTGGTGGATATTTTGAGACAAACCAAACTTTATTAGGAAATAAGTTCAGCGAGATGTGGGTGTTCTTCTAGTTCACTAGTTTCCCTGAGACAGAGACAAACTAGTTCGTGGATACAAACGTGACTTATCTATGTTCCATGTAGCAGATACTGAAGAGTTATTTCCATTTTCTTAATCTTATTTTCTTTGGCTAAATATTCAAGGTTTTTACTAAATTCATTCCAGTTTGACTTTTTTGTGACACGTTATACGTGTTGTCTTTTTTTGTCTCTACACCCATTACCCTGTGTAGTCTTAATTTTATTACTATTGCATTGTGGTCTGAGCTGGGCAGATTCTTCTTCACTCTCCAATATTCAATTTTGGTCAACAGATCGACAGCACAGACGGTAACGTCCACCTGACTGGAGTATATCGTTTCTCCTCTTACTCCGTCTAGAATACCGGTTACCAGCTCTTCTCTTCGGTCGTTTGGCACTACAGGATTTAGTATTATTGAAATTGATTCAGTTTTCGTCCCCATCCTGTGCACTACCCTTCTGAGCTATAAGCGGTAGCTGTCGATCGGTTGGTCCGGTTCGCTGTAAGACGAGACAACCACGATCTTCCACTACCTGTTTTGCCATTGTGGTGAATTCCTGAGTAATTCTGGCATCCACATCTCCGTCGATTACAACTATTGCTGCCTTGACCTCCCTTGCTGTCTTGCTTTTGTTACTATGGTTAAAGTACTTATGCGCTACGGCGAGTAATTACATTTCAAAAGACGTTTGAGACCGAATGGTAGAAAGTGTTGACAATTCTAATTTCTTACTTTGGCTGTGTTAGATAGAGTTACGAAAGGGGTGAACTCTTTGATAGTCAACAAAACATATTACTATGCTTTAGTTTTTATCGATCAGAAAAAATATGGAATTAAATATACTTTTCTCTGCTATAACGCAGGTGGCGCCGTAAATGTTAAGCTAGGTTTTTATAAAAATCTAAAGTTATGGGATCGTCGCGATATGAAATTGTGTAAAATATTATTTACGAAGTGTAGGTCATTCACCTAGATTTGTAATTGTTTGGCATTGACAGCACACTCAACCATATAAGATAAGATTAACTGACTAGTACTTAGGCCGCTCTATATAACTGTGGTTTTTATTATATTTATGTAAGTAGCTATATACCTACCCAAAGTTTTGAGACAATTCAATAATAGCATAAGTGAACAAGCTACAAGGTGGACCGACGACCTGATAAAGGTCGCAGGAAGTCGCTGGATGCAGGCCGCTTCCAACAGGTCAATCTGGAAATCTTTGGGGGAGGCCTATGTCCAGCAGTGGACGTCCTGTGGCTGATGATGATGATGATAACTTTTTTGTTTAGAAAACATGATTATAACCAAAATTAAGGAAGACTTAAATCCGATTTTTGGCAGATGAAACGATTTTCAAACCTTAAGTTTTGAGGCGGATGCGACATCCGGCACTGCCTCAGAGAAAACCGACGTAAAGTGGCAGCTTGCTGTCGCGTTTCGTTCGGTGAGTGAGATTTCCGGTGGTCCAATTACCTCCCTTCCTTCCTCAGACCCTATTTCCTTCTCTTAAGATTGTCAAGGCACCCATGATTATTTACTGTCTTGAGCGGTGGAGATCAATAGAAAATCAAAAATCTCCAAAATTAAAAAAACCTTACCGTTGCTGTCTTGTCTGGCCATTTATCCAAGTTCTGCCACACGAAGTCATTGACCGTGTAATTATTCGCAGGTAAGTCTTTAAACACTGATGTCAAGAGTTTGGGTTCGGTGCTCCGAGTCCTTGCACTGGACGGTGCTGTCGAATATTTATGTTTCCTTAGGACTTGTATGGCTGTACGTCTGAGCGTGCTTGACATATTTGGAGGGAAATTTGTTGAGGCTGAAAAAAACATTTTTTTGGCGCATATTGGCGCTGGTGGTAGGATATTTCTATCCGACTGGATTGCGACCACCGTACACATGGTGCTAAAACCTGCCATAGTGACCCACACTCCGCGTTTTGTTCGCGTTCCAGGATCAGCTAGTGTACTTCCGGTTCTCTCGAGGGACTTGCGGCATGACTTGATGGTTGGTTGAGACGGGTATGGGGGTATCACTGTGTCTGCATCGGACATCCGCCTGTCTAGTCGTAAGCCCCTCGATTTGCTTCTTCCCTCTTCGGATTCGGAGTGTGAAGAAGCATAAATAAGCCGGCATGATTCTGACGACCACTGATAAACACAGTGTTTGTTAGTGGTCGCTAGTTTTTTTTGGACTACACTACGCTTACCATCAGGTGCAGTGTAGTCACTTTGCCGTGCCCGGAAAAAAATCTAGGTACTTAATATACTTTAGGTACCTACTTTATGTACGAAAACCAGCCACTTTGTAATTAAAACATGAATAATGCCTTCGCTTGCTAATTAATGGTAATTGCATTACCTGCGTGTTATTTCAAAATATGGACATTGGAAGCAATACCTATTTCATAATCAACAACAGTTACTTATGAGCTAGGTACGAGCTAACGTACGGCGTTCTCAATAAAAATTATTAAACAAGTTTAAAAACTTAACTGACCGACTTCCAACTTGATCCAATCGTGACCAAATATATATGGGACCACCCTTAAAATAAGCTCTATCGAACACAAAAACAATTTTGAAAATCGGTCCACATTTGATGGAGATATCGCGTAACATACATAAAAAAATACAGACGAATTTAGGACCATCTCCATTCTGGAAGTTAGTCTAAAAGTAGAAATAAATAAATTGGACCGATATTAATTATCGGACCGCTTTCAAAATTTTATCCAATCGTGACGAAATATGGAACCACCCTTAAAACAAGCTCTATCGAACACAAAAAAAATGTAAATCGGTCCACATTTGGCGGAGATGTCGCGTAACACATAAAAAAATACAGACGAATTGAGGACCTTCTCCTTTTCGGAAGTCGGTCGAAATCGGTTCACATTAGGCGGAGATATCGGGGAATATACATAAAAAAATACAGACGAATTGAGGACTTTCTTCTTTTTTGAAGTCGGCCGAAAAAAAATTCGTGAGTTCATAAAACATATATTTAAATTAGTTCATGGGTCTAAACTAAGTCAATTTTAATTCATATTCTATTAAAAAAGACTACGCGCGGTATCTAAATACTAAAACTTCAAATACAAATACATAAACTACATACCTACTGATTTCTTAAGTTTACGCGAATATTATACATTGAAATAAAACTATTCTTACGGATTCTATCACGATTAGGTTTTAATTATTATTACCGACGTTTCGAAGGAAAGACTGAAAAGCCTTCGAAGCGTCGGGAATAATAATTAAAACCTAATCGTGATAGAATCCGTAAGAATAGTTTTATTTTATTTCAACATAAACTACAGTTTCTCAAAAATAACACTTTCGCTTTATTTTTAAGTTCGCGTGATTTTAGTTTAAACTTACCACGTTCTTATAAGTAGGTATGTATGACTACACCACTCTACACTCAAACGGCAACTAAAATGATATATTTATTGATGTATGATAACAGTTAACACTTATGTATGAATACGATTTTTGTATAAAAAAACTTTTAGCAGTAGTGTTCCTGTTTCGTTAATTTGTGCACTGTGTTCTGTGACTGTGTTATTAATCTATCGTCCTTGGACTTTGAGACATGCTTTCACATTGTAATTTGTAAGAGCGAGTAAAGAAATACGAGCGATTTAAGTTGACGTAAATATAAGAGGCCGAACGAGACAAAAATACACTATGTGTGCGAGTATGACAGAGATGTAGTAACAATTCACTGTTTTAAATAACCCGCTGAAATAGTGACATAACGAGCTGTCATGTTTGACATGACACACACGTTTTGTGTCGCGCAGAATATTACGAGATGTTTTTTATTTATTTTTATTCTTGTTTCGTAAATGAACACAAAAATTTAATATTGTAACTGGACCGTGGTTTTTGATATTTTTATTGTTATTAAGCAGTGAAGTGCAGTCCATATAGACAAAGATACACTGTCTACCCTGACAATGTGCTATTTCCATAATTGAAAAATAAAAACACAGGAATAAATACAGATTTTCAAAATAGAAATGCTCTGCTTGTTTTTAAATGACACATAGATGATAATCACTATGATGGTTCCGCAAGAGTTAAAGAAAATAATTGTTCAAGATTTTTGTCTACGCTGGTTGGAATGTCTATGCACGTCACTGTTATTAAGGTGTAGATGTATTGCAATTTGCGGTACGACTACCGGCCCGAAGTCTCGGGTTAGATCCCCGGGTCAGGCGTTGGGATTTTCTCTTCAGTATCAGCTCAGTCTGGAATTTGTGCCCGGTATGGCGATAGGCTTACCCCATATCACATTTGGGACGGAACTAAGCTCGGCGTAATGTAGGTGTTCTAGTTCTATAGTTCGCCTCAGCCTACGTCTTCGGGGATATAAGCCTGAGTTTATTCGAGATTTTAAACTCAGGAATGCTTTGAATTATCCAAGAATAGTGAAATGAAAGGATGTTTTTTTAAACATATTTATTATAAGACAATTACAATAATGAAGACAAATCAGACCTTACAACTCGGCTGCTAAAAGCAGTCGAAAATAAGTATTACAGTATTTATTCATAAGAAAAATAAGCAAGTAACTTAGTAAAGTTGATACAAATCAAAAGTTTTGGCACAGCAAAAATAAAAATCCACAAAACAAAGGGCTCAGTGCAAAAGAGACATAACTGAAATTTCATTAAATCTAAGTTACTTTGTCAGTTTTACAAACATATTATGAAAAATAAAATGAAATATTCACATAAATCTAATTTTGCGAAGAGCCTTAGAAATGGCGTTTAATGTAATAAATGCTAACCGTACTTAATAATTATGTATTAAAAGGTGTTTTTTGAACACATTTTACTGGTAAAGGACATCTGACTAGTTGCGAACTAAGTTTTTTGGCATATAAAGCTAAATAATTATGTATCTAATTTGTCAGGGTTTTAGTAAGCAGAGTATAATAAGGCTTTAGCTGGCAACAAATTGCAATTTTCACTTTTGTTAAAACATAATTATCAATTTAAAAAAGTGAAATTCAATTTCCTTCTTTTCACCTATGCATGAGCGGTTATAGCTATGATAAAAATATGGCATTATTATAGACTGTCTTTTATGTAACAGAATGCAGGTTCATTTCCCGTTCAACACTTCCTTGTTACCACTTTAAATCTGCATTTAGAGAAAAATATACAAGTTGAGACGTTTATGAGATATTTTTTCTAAATTATCTTGATTGCCGTCATTTTGAGACAATTTTACATATTTTGTATACTTGTCATTTTTATTATGGTAGTAACTTCACACATTGCAGTATTACCATTTAATTTGGCATAATCTTTCTTTCAGCACGTCCTTAAAGATCACATCATCCGATGAAAAATCGTAACTCCGTAAAATAAGACACTTGTTTTTTGGGAGCCATCGCACATCACGAACAAGTCAAAATGTGATCATTGGAATAATGACCAGAGTGACCAAGCAATAGTATCTCTGGCGTAAATAGTTTTCGAGATATTACAATTATTGTCTAATAATTAGGTACTTGACAAATTTAATTGATTTTATACGAAATTTACGCCGTCTAAAACGTAACACAGAAAGAAATATTGAAATACTCCCAAAAATAAAAAGTTATAAGCCTTTGTAGTTTGGTGTAACCTTCTAACAGTGGGAAAGAGAAGTATCGGTAAAATCACGTCACGACCATAACGATGCGTGCGTTCGAAAGGGATAGCAAGATATCCCCACTACGCCCCCACTCTTGCTCATTGCAGAATTTAAAATATGAATTACTGACTCATTTTTCAACTAATTTTGATGCAGATTTTACAGAAGGGTTTCTTTTTTGTTTTACTATTATAAAAATGTGTATGAAATGAAACATAGTCAAGTATCCAATTATTATTAATTATTTATACAAATTAAATTTCGTTATTTGCCATTCACTCGTTTGACAGCATAAAACATTATGATTTCTTTGGTTTACGTGAATGTTATTCATTGAAATTAAACTATTTTTACGGATTCTATCACGATTTGGTTTTAATTTTTATGCCGTGATAGAATCCGTAAAAATAGTTTAATTTCAACCATAAAACATTGTTTTTTAAGATACTAACCACCCTTTTGTTTGTGACGTACGAACTGATTTATCAAATTACAAGATTTTTGTTGACATTACGAATAAACGCCATATTACGAGATATGGCAAGTCCCATTACTTATCGTGCCAATATCTTGGGCAAAATAAAACTAGCACATCGTTAAGACAAAGTGCATAATAAAAATGGCACGCTTGAATTTCATACATAATTAAGTTTTACAGCGTCCTTTTCGATCCTTGATATAACTTATATGAAGTCATATGGAGTGGCCTCAACGGATTATTAAAGTGCTTCATAATCACAATAATTTAGGTTTTAAATATCATACTCAAATCGATCCTTTCTCGAAATTTCTATACAACGATTTACGATGTTAAAAAACCGTGTTTAATATGAAAATAGCCTAAAACCTTAGGCGTCCTAACCTTGGCTTATATCCTTTTATGACGTGTTGCATACATTTTATATTACCGTCCACATTACATAACCCCACGGTCGAAGTAAGAACAATACAATACCCGTCTGGGCATCGAATCCAGTACCCCACATAATAAAATACCCCACTTAATTGGGTATATCCCGTTAAGCCTTTTATATATGTAATTTATTGTAGTAACAGTATATTAGCTCGAATAAATTGTACTTGTGCCTTGTATATGGACAAATAAAATTTCTTTCTTTCTTTCTTTCCTTCTAGACATGTCAATATGCAATTACTCCAATACTACGTCTTCTTTTAATAATGACTTCCACGCATTTGCAATGATTTAGCCAATGTCGAGGTAAATAGAGCAATTATGCTTTCACAATGAACATGAACATGAGACCCAGATGTGGATGGTCAAGGTCCTGCTGGGATTATGGCGGTAATTCCTGCCAGTGCGATGCCCCTCAGATGACCTTCACTCAGCGAATCGACCGAAGAAGCCAGCCAACGTACCAAGCAAAACTCATCAAAGATCACCGGTTAAAAAGTTTCCACATTATACTGTCCATCTTCACTGCAGTTTGGTGTATTAAACCACATCACTTAAACAACAAACACAGCTCTAGAGAATAATATGAAATGATTTTAACAAGCGACGCCTGTCATACTTCCCGTCAAAATCTACACCAATACTATGTACCATATAATTTCACACTACACTAGCGACACCTTATAATGACACTTGCTATGTTACTGTCAATTGACTTTTTTACATCGTGTTACAAAATCTAAATTTCGATAAAACTATGTTTTTCAAAATTGTTGTAACTTGTATATCATTTAATCATAGTATTAGAAAACAAAATAGCACTCGATCCATTTAGAAGGGCAAAATAGCTGTGATTTACATTTTGGAAAAACGTCTCAACTATAAATATGACATTACCGATACTCTCAATTTTGAAAAACATAGTTACATCTTTTAGTCGTCGAATACAATACTCGGTGTGGTTTTCATTTTTATTGTTTTGAGTCAAATCCAAAAGTTTATTCAAGGCGAACTTCTGCTCCACTGAAACAGAAACAAAAGATGACAGTTATAGCTGACTGCCTCGGTGGCGTGGTTGTATTTCGGTACGACTACCATCCTAAAGTCTCCGGTTCGATACCCGGGTCGGGCAAAGTGATATTGGATTTTTCTACATCGTCCTGGAGGCTGGAATTTATGCCTAATATGATAATAGGCTCGCCCCCTATCACGTATGGGTCGGAACTAAGCTCGGTGAAATGTGTTGTTTATGTTATGTGTTATGAAACACTATATAATGTATCGCCTAATTGCGATGACAGTGTGATAATTCGAAAACCTCGACGGTACAGAAAACGTTTTTAAAATAAAGCTTTAAAAGTGTTTTCTGTAAAATCCACTCGAGATATCACACTGTTGTCGCAAATGGGCGGTATACTGTCTCATTCTTTCGCAAGCACAATCCTATAAATTTATGGTTGTCTCTGTCGTGACGCATATCCGTTTTATCGAAATTCAAATCACAACGTTTCACATCAATAACATCGGACTCACATTATACTATTATGTTCACGGGCTCATTGCTCGTTTGCCAGTCTCTTAGTTTATAGTCTTTCTTATTTTATAAAAAAAAAATCCTCACCGTGAATAACTAGAGATTCGCCAACTCCTCCTCGAACATTCTCTTGCCGCCCTTCAGGATCTTCTCCGAATCATTACCATATTTCTTCATGTACTCCTCGAGCCTTATCAGCCATTGAGCCCAGTGTTCCCTCAACTTGTCCGTGGATAGGTGGTAGGCGTCGGCTTTAGAACCGTCAGTGTATGCAATCACTAATAAAGCGTCGCGCACATTGAAATGCTTGTAGTTCAGGTCGTTGCACACCGCTCCGAAGTATGCTGCAAGTTGGACGGGGTTGTCGTACGTGAGGGTCAAAGATTTTCGGGGTTTGTCCGACTTCTTCCATTCTATGAGGGTAGGTTTGTCTCTGTGGATGAGAAAGTGTCTGTTTAGTATACACACGTGTTATCCTGAAGGCATAGGCTGAGGTACAACTACAGGCCCTTTTTTGTCAAGGTTATTTCTGTCCCATGATTGGAGGTAGGGGGTTGAGATTGGCTAAGTGGCAAAAAGCCACGGGCGTCATTTGTCAGATGTGGAACAGTACCATCTTAACAATAAAGGCACACGGGGCCCGTGCCCAAGGCCCCCAGGCTGATAAGTACTTACATTCTCTTACACGATCAATATTTGTACTCTCCAAGGTGCTACCGAATTCTTGTGTGCTCAGGGCCCTACGCATTCCTTAAGACGGCCCTGATCTGATTTATCTAGTATGTTGAGAAGTGGGTGTATATTTTTAATGCCTTATGTTCAAGATTTTAAATATTTAGTCCACAAAACAAAGAAGTAGGTATGTCTAGAAATGCCAAGTAAAAACGGAGTTATTAGGCTACTAGTAATAAAACAATGAGATAAACAACTTTATGTGATAATGACATTGTTGACCAAATTGTAATGGTTACTTTGCAAGTATTTAAACAAACTAGAACGGGTACCTATAGAAAATGATAATCTAAATTGTGTGTTAAAAATATAATAACTATTAAAAACAATGTTTATCTTGTTACAATGCTACATAAAGCAGGTTACACACCACAAATATTTCTTAAGTAATTTGTACATACATACATACACACTCATGCCTGCATTCCATGAGGATAGACAGAGACAATTTAGCGCCACAAGCTACGATCCTGACACAGCTCTTTTGCTTCGTCCACATTCATGCATCGTTTCATACATTCCCGCCGGTTGAGGGTACTCAGAACTTGCCCTTTACGAAGGAGATCGCTAATTCGATTCATATAGGATCGCGTGGGGCGCCCTTTTCTGCCCCTACCATTCACTTTAGCACGATAAATACCTTTCGTAAGTTGCCTTTCATCCATCCTATCTACAAACTACCTAAGCATCCCTTTCTCAATTCTAGTCACCACATCATTCGTCAACTTCCAACAATCCCATATCTTGCTATTCCTCATATTATCGGCATGGGTACTGCCACAATCAATTTATATTAAGCAAATATCCAGTACTTTTATTAACTTTACTATTTTTAACATAATCATGTTACGGCTATTATTTATCAAAAAACACAATTTAAAATTTGTAACTGATAACTCCCTTTCTTCAACTCATATACACGATAATAAAAGTTTCATAAATAATATGTAAATTATTTACACTAATAAGAATTCACATCTTACTATTTTAACAGTATGATGATACTATATTGTACTGTGTTCTATTTAATAAGTTTGTATCACGTTTATTAACATTTTATGCCACTATTTCAAACAATGTCGTGCAAACCATAAGTGTTCATATACATCAGACTATATTATATTGCTATATATGTAGGTAAGCTAAATTGTGACTAGATGATGTGGTTTTGTTTAATAATTAAATAATAAAATCTAGTTTACAAAAATTAAATTTCCAAAAACATCATACGTTGAAACAAAATATTGACATATAAGATAAATCGGTAATAGATGATGTTCAAAGAAATTTATAGGCGTAGTTTCCAAAATAATACATTTCTCAATCACTGATGCTGTCGTAAAAATAATCCAGTCGTTCTTAAAATGTGATAACCTTGAGATTTCCTTGACATTTACATAAATCTAAGAAGTACATTGACTCTTTATCGTACTGAGATATTTCTGATAATAAGTTTGTCACGTTTTACATTCTGTATGATATTTGAGTATAGGAAGATAAAGGGATACGGGCGAATTCTTTTCTATTATACGTGTACACTGTACATACACAATATATTTGTTTTTAAATAGCAGACTAGCAAACGAGCAGCTGGGTCACCTGATGGTAAGTGATCTCCACCGCCCATAGACACCCAAGACACAAATGTATATGACACATGGGTGTGTTGCCAAACTAAAAGGAGGGAAATAGGGATTGGGACAGCGAGAGGGGAATTGGGCCACCGAAAATCTCAGACGCCGAACGAAACACAACATCAAAAAGCAGTTTACTGTTGCTATTTTAGCTGTTTTATGTCAGTTTTCTGTGATATAGCGTTATTAAACATTCGTGTTGTAGACATTACTGTCTACAGCGTGGCTCTACCAAGAGATTATCTCACTGAATAGAGATTCAACAGATGTTTTATTAATTTTACCATCAAAAACCTGACGAAAATAAAATGAAATGACAGTTCATAAAGAATCCAGTCGTTGTTCTTACAGGTATTACAGCATAATAATATTGGGCCTGTAATATTACTGTCCCACTGCTGGGCACGGGCCTCCTCTACTAATGAGAGGGGTTAGGCCTTAGTCTACCACGCTGGCCTAATGCGGGTTGGTAGACTTCACATACCTTCGAAATTCTTATGGAGAAATTATCGGGTATGAAGGTTTCCTCACGATGTTTTCCTTCTTTATTAAAAACGATAATTCACAATGAAAATACACTTAACATAGAAAAATCAGAGGTGCTCTTTTTGGGGTTGGTCTCGAACCTCCGACACTCTTCTCGGCAGTCCGTACCATTCCCAACTGAGCTATCGCTGCTATTGCAGCATACGACTAGATTTTATATTCGACAAGGGAATGTTAGTGGAATGAAATAAATCAAACTGCATAATATTTAAATAACGTTTGATCTAATGCCAAGGTTCTTGGCATTAAAAAATCTAGTTTCTAGATAGAAATTCGAAAATTTTGGCACTAGATTCGCAATTGAAATAATGTTTCATGTTATAAACAGTCTCCGTGGCTTGTTGGGCGAGTGGCCGGGTGTATAGCAAGAGGCCGCGGGTCCGATTCCCGCACATTTTTTTTTCGGGTCTAGGTGTTGTGAGACCGAAAGTCTGTGATAGTTCCTGATTCCTTTTAATTTGCCAGGGACTGGACTCGTCAGAGGGGTTGTTTCAAATCATTTTTGAAACATGCTTGATAAACTGTGTTGCGCCGACCCCACATTAAAGTGGGATAAGGGCAGGTAGAAAGCAAAGATTCAGAAAGCTACAAAACTTCTGAGTAAATTAGGCTGTTTATCTCTAGTCTAGACTGATATATTTACTCACTCATAATCAGCAATAGCATCGAAAATGCCCCTATACTTCAACACCGGGTGGACGACATTCGACTCTATTGCCTTGGGCGAGGATATACTTTTGAGTACATTGCCCACCGACACCCAAACTCCTTCCACTTCCTTCTCTATCCTCAACTGAGTACGAGGCTGCGTGAAGTAATCCTTCAGCGTGTTGTGGAACTTCGTGCCGACTGCCATTTGAGCTGTGGATATAGAAAAAAATAGTTTTAGAAACATAACATAAGCTCACTCCTGTATCCCCGAAGAGGTAGACAGAGGTGCACTAGCGGACTAGAAGACCCACATTTCGCCGAGCTTAGTTCCGTCCCGAATATGATAGGGTGAGCATATCGCCATCATCATCATCATCATCAGCCACAGGACGTCCACTGCTGAACATAGGCCTCCCCTAAAGATTTCCAGATCGACTGGTTGGAAACGGCCTGCATCCAGCGACTTCCTGCGACCTTTATCAGGTCGTCGGTCCACCTTGTAGGTGGAGGTCCTACGCTGCGCATGCCGGTACGTGGTCTCCACTCGAGAACGTCGTCGTCCTGAGGTCTCGGGTTCGATCCCCAGGTCGGGCAGTGATATTGGATTTTTCCATATCAAGAGTCTGGATCCGGAATCTGGAATTACTGCCCCATATGGCAATAGGCTGGCCCCCTATTACATCTGGGACGAAACTAAGCTCGGCGAAATGTGGGTGTTCTAGTTCGTAGTAGTTAAATATCATGATATATTTAAATATAGATAATGTGAAAAGTAACCTCTGTCTGGATAGGTCATTGATAAGAGACAAAGCGATATATCTAGCTGTTTTGGTATCACAGCATGTTATTAATAAACATGAGAATGTGTTACAAGATGATACGGCGAAATTGTGTTTATTATTCGGTAATTGTACGAGAAGACTATAATGAGTGTTATGATTGTTCTTGCTAAATATACGTAGAGATTACGCAGACTAAAGTTCTTTGAGTGGGATAATGAGTGGTCAAAATCTTTTTTAAGTAATTGCTTTTGTAAATACTGAGCGTAATGCTCAAACTTAAATATACGCCCGAATGGTCAAATGCTACTCAACTTTAATGGCTTCTTACATTGATTTTCGCCATACAATTTTGATAGATAAGGCGGATTTAAACGACATAAGGCGACCTTAAGTGTATGAACATTCGGCGGATAATCACGCATAATTTATTAAGTTAATTGGCTTTATTACTAGTAATGACTATAACTCTCTTTCTTTCTGCCTGCCCTTATCCCACCTTAATGTGGGGTCGGCGCAACACACTGTTTTTTTAAACATGTTGCAAAAATGATTTGGTTAAATGTTTACGACCGGCCGCCTGCCTGACGTCAACCCCCTCTGAGGGATCCAGTCCCGGGCAAATTAAATTACAAAATTCGCTTTGCCCGACCTGGGAATCGAACCCACGACCTCCCGGTGCACAGCCCATATATGCTGCCACTAGACCAAGGAGGCGACTAATGACTATAACTCTCCATTAAAAATAAACTGCCTCGGTGGCCTATTGCGTATTGGTATGGCGTGCGCGGTACAACTATATCCCGAGGTCTCAGGCTCGATCCCCGGGTCGGGCAGTGAGTGATTTTTCAGTAGCACCCCGAAATCTGGAAATTCTGTCCGATATGATGATAGGCTCGTCCCCCATCACATCTGGGACGAAACGAAGCTCGGCGAAATGTGAGTATAATCAGTAGTGCGCCTCTGCCTACCCTTTCGGGTGTATAGGCGTGAGCTTATGTTATGTGTGATGTTTAAAACTAAAAGTTATGCGTGAAAAGAAACATTCATAAGAAATGTTTAGCAAAAACTGGCGCACACACCTGTGTGTAAAGACACAAAAGACAGTTTTTTTTTAAGCATGCGAACTTATAAAAAAGTATATTGATTTATAAACGAAAATATCTGCCCATCATCACTCAGACCTATTGTTTATCTATAGTAAATCCAAAAAAAAACAGGCCAAGTGCAAGGTATATAGGTATATTTTTGTCTTGAAACCGACAATAGCTTTTATTTTTTAGATTCTGAGTTTACGGGAAGTACCCTATATGATGTGATTTTTTCACAGCTCCAAGGGATAGTAGACCTGAGTATTTGATATGAATTTAAGCTTGATGCCTCCACGCGTTCCTGAAAAAAAGGGTCGTGACATGTCTGTCACGACCCTTTTTTTCGATCACTTTGTTGTCGGTCTGTCGACCGACAACAAAGTGATCCTATAAGGGTTCCGTTTTTTCCTTTTGAGGTACGGACCCTAAAAATCTTCCAAAATGGTAGTAATCTATAAGTTTTCCAAACACCTTTTCTTGTCATCCCGGCCTCAATTGATCGTTGTTATAGACCTGTTTATTTATTTTTACACTTATATGAAAGTATACGTTGATAGCGCTTATCAACACAATCTGAACTGATTGCGGTAGGATTCCAGAGATATAAACGGTAGGTGTGTCGCAGTTGTAAAACCTGACAATATTGTCCCAGACAATTCAAGGCGCGTCTCCTGCACCAAAACATTTTTTTTTTGCAAGGCGTATTCAAATCAAATCAAATTCTTTATTTTGAACCTTATTTTTAAAAACACAAACAAAATTGAAAGATAACAGCTGTAGTAGTTAAAAACTGTGTCACAGCTATTATCGCCCACCCTCCGGGAACATAAGGATACGTAAACAAAGAAAGAGGAATACAAAAAAAAAGGAAAAAAAGAAAACAACATTACACAAAACACCTACACAACACTTGGTTTCGCTATACATTTTTGTCTCTGTTTCGTTGTCCCATGAGCAGGAGACAGCGAAAAACATTGTTTGTTTATTTCGGTCTTCAGCATTATTGGGAACGACATTGCTTACTGTTCATAATGAATTTCATGTCAGAGGAAAAAATATCTTAAACTTATAACCAGAAGGTCCAATCTACGGTCTAAAGACTTTTAATTCAAAAACTGATTATTTAACACTATTCTTCTTTACAACAATGACCGTGGGATACCCCATAGTTCACAATAAATTGCCTATAATTCCAGTCACTTCAAACAAACTCTTTGTTATTTCACTTGCAACAATACAAAGAAATAGTCTCACAATAAATAGATTTATTTTTATCGGCTTCTATTTATTTGAACAGCTGTACAAGTTCAATGACCGGCTAAAAGCAGTGTCAAGTTCAATTATACTGAAAATATAATTGAAACACATTTGTATTTTGCATCGCTACCAGACTGGGAAACCGAGCGATCTATAATAATCAATGTACTTTGAACCATACTGATATGGTACAAAGTACATTGAAAATACTAATATTTTAGTGATTCTGTGGTACAAAGTCGTAAGTAAATAAAATTATTTTTGTTTTGGCAACACACAATACCATGTATGCGGGGTTCAAATTATATTTAAACCATCATCTTTCGTGAATCGTGTCACTTAAAAGTAGGTAACGATAAAGGAAATATGCTAATGAAATCCGTGAAAGTATATTTCAAGATAGAAAGAATCATTTATTGACACTAGTTTGGTGAACACTGAACAGGTACAAGATGTAAATACATATTAATTGTACAGATATTTATTATTATTGGTATGTACCTAATTATTATGTATGTCAGATCACCCATACTGTGAATGATGATATATGTCCTATCACAACCGTGCCCATCTAGATCAGCATAATTAGGTCAAGCACTAGGTCCTTGGCGCTGATTTTCATCCAGACCTCTTGGCGTCCGAATAGTAGAATGTAGACGAAGAACATTTTGGTCATCAGTCGGGAGACTCGGGATATTTCGGTATACATTCACAATTGGATTGGCGTCAGAGATCAATCAAATCGCTCATATTTTAAAGGTACGTGGACTGTGGAGACCAGCTAATCGCTGAATGACCTAGTGGCGACTAGAGATTTATAGCATAGATTTTTGCAAAGTAATGATAAAATTCAATAGGTACAGAGTCCTGTATTATCAGCCAATGGTAATGAATATTAAGAAGTGTTACTTTACATATACATACATAGACACACGCCTATACAGGCGCATATACCACGGAGATATCGGGGATAGCGCCGGAAGTAGGCAGAGGTGAACTAGAGAGCTAGAGCACCCATATTTCGCCGAGCTCTCCGTCCCACATGTGATAGGGGCGAAGCCATCGTCCCAGATGTGATAGGAGGCGAACCTATCGTCCCAGATGTGATAGGAGGCGAACCTATCGTCCCAGATGTGATAGGAGGTGAACCTATCGTCCCAGATGTGATAGGAGGCGAACCTATCGTCCCAGATGTGATAGGAGGCAAACCTATTTAAAATTGTCATAAAAGACTTACCAACGAGGTTACTGATTACGGATGAGTAACTCAACTTATTCAATGTTAGTTTATGAATAACAGTAAGTTATTGAATGAGGAAACTGATTACTTAATATGTTGACCACATCGTGTGCGACCGCAATGAAGCTACAAGACTGGTGTGGGTTTTTTATTCGAAATATGAGATTTTTATACAACTGAAACACGAGGCTAGCTGAGGGTATGCATTGGTGGAACAAATTTTGTCTACTCTACAGCAAAGAGATTTAATATTACAAACAGAGGGGTCGACACGGCCAAAATAGGAAAGGAGAAGAAGAACTAACCCCCAAATGGTCAAACGCTGCCTAAATATTTAGGATGGCCTTACCGATTTAAGCACTCGTTATTCTTCAATTTGGCATGGTCAAACAGAACCTATCTCTTCACATTAAATGTAAGCAGGACCCAGTTTAAGGCCCGCTTATTTCATAAAACGGCATGGTCAACAAGTGCCTAAAGTTTGACAGCTATTTAAGGCCCGCTTAACTAGCATTTAATCGACATTAGTTTGAGAGTACCTGCGACCAATCTCAAATGAAACTATTGTATAGTTTGTGATGATGTATGGATGTTTTGTTACTCTTTCACACCAGAATGTCTGAAGAGATCTGAATGAAATTTGGCACAGAGATGGATTAAAGTCTGAAATAGCACACAGGCTACTTTTTTCCCCGGAAAAATGTATGGTTTCTGTAGGATAGATTTGTTTAAATAAATAAAATTTCACGCGAACGGAATGGCGGGCATAGATTTGTATTTCATGATTTCCGTGTTCCGTGTAGTGTTTAATAATATATACCTATTACCTACCCCTTGATTTCAATAAAATGTATTTTTCCTCAATTTATCGCACTCGTAGAAGCGAAGACAAATAAAACACTTCAAAAATACAATGATTAATTTTATTAAATCCGATTCAACACTACTGCATGTTGCCGAATTCCTCAATCCTCTCCAATATAATGGTTTTTATATGGTTCTGCTGAAGCCGGCGTGAACTGGGACGTCCTGAATTCCTTTCTCAGATCGGGCCGAGTATTTTTCTTCACAAGGTCCCTGGCAATAAAAATTCAAGAAGACTTCTTTCATTGAAACGCTCCACGAAATATCCTCCATATCCAAACTTCATAGTTTCC
The DNA here is from genome assembly GCA_036417725.1 of Clanis bilineata. Lineage (NCBI taxonomy): Eukaryota > Metazoa > Arthropoda > Insecta > Lepidoptera > Sphingidae > Clanis > Clanis bilineata. Next base: position 12,905,770 of record CM071154.1, on the reverse strand, counting down.
ATAATCTCTCCATCTTCGTTGATGTTTATTACATAAAACAAAATCACTTCACATACAACAAACACAGTTATTTAATTACGAAAATAAATATAAACAAACAGGTCGCCATTTGCCAAATTTTTTTTTCATTTCTTCCACACAAATCATTGACTAAGGACGAAAGATACATACTGCCAAGTGGTAATTATTTTAACAAGATACTAATTAATTATAAAAAGATCCATTTTAAGTTCCGTTTCTATTATATAAAAATGTATAATAACAAAAAATAGACAGAGATAACATAAACATTACAGAAAAATTTACTACAGATGAAATATGATCGGAATGGCACATGGAATGCAAAAAAGTTAAATAAACATTATAGAATCATGTATTCTGCCAATTATTTATTATAATTATCTTTAAAAAAAATTAAATGAAATAAAATGATTCTACGTGAAACGAAACAAAAATATAATTTTATAAAAATTTTGTAATCGAGAACAAACTTTTATTATCTGTAGCAAAATGATTGATCCTCAGCTGATTTTTCCGCCAAGTCTTCTCAAGTGCGTACAACCATGCCGCTCAAAAATTATTGTCTGCTTAACTTTGGGTAGTGCTCAAATGACTTGGATGATTGAGCACTGTTTGACCATTCGGCCCATAGAGGGGCTATGAAGCAAGTTTCCATACAAAAAAAAAATAAACTAAACTTCAGTACTGCCATCAACCCTTGTCCCTTCTATGTACTGTTGAATATATTTGGGTCAGACTTATGTCTACGGCTGAGATCTATATAGCGAACTTCGACTAAGTCTGAGTTAAAGAAACAAACTCAGTGAGGATTTGTAATTTGGAACTTCGACTTAGTCCCAGACTAAGCAAAGAGTTTCTGGTAAAAAATGACTCTAAGTTAGTCCGATTTTAAATTTCCAAATCCTCACCGAGTTCGTTTTTTTGACTCGGTCTTAGTCGGAGTTCGCTCTATAGATCTCAGCCTATAACTTCTGTGTCTTTTGAGTGTTGTTTATTTACTTTTGCTGTGTCTCTCTACATGCATAGATTTTGGCAAGCTATTGATTGGCCCAGTGATTCCAACTCCCCAAACATGTCACATGGATGGTGAGTATAAAATACGTTGTAGTAAACAACAACTAGACTGACATGCCAATAATGTTATTTCTGGCAACCACACCCATCACAATATTCATCACATGCTTTCACCAGTTGGCGCCGAGAGGTGTTTAGGGATATTTACATCATTAGGGTCATCAAATTATAGTATCGGTTGCTTAGGGCTTCGTTGCCGTGATAAATCATTTCCTAGGATAAGCAGCCTGTCGCCTCCTTGGTCTGGTGGCAGCATATATGGAATGTGTACCGGGAGTTTGTAGATTCGATTACCAGGTCGGGGAAAGCGAATTTTCTAATTATATTTAATTTTCCTGGGACTGGATCCCTCAAAGGCGGTTGACGTCAGGCAGGCAGCCGGTGGTAAAATCTAAGCCAAATCCTTTCTGCACCATGCTTGAAATGTGTGTTGCGCCGACCCCACATTAAGGTGGGATAAGGGCAAGTAGAAAGAAAAAAGGATAAGAAGTAGTCAGTCGGGGAAGTGTGGCACCGTGTATGGGCTGTGGACCGGGAGGTCCTGGGTTCGATTCCCAGGTCGGGCAAAGCTCTAATTTAATTTACCCGGTAGGTACTGGATCCCTCATAGAGGGTTGACGTCAGGCAGGCGGCCGGTCGTAAAAACTAAGCTAAATCCTATCTGCAGCATGCTTGAAAAAGTGTGTTGCGCCGACCTCACCTTAAGGTGGGATAAGGGCAGGTAGAAAGAAAGATTTTAGATGGCGTAAATTTCATATAAAATTAATTATTAAAAAATTCCTGTCATTAGTTTTTACTAAGTCCTAGCAGTGGAACAGTAAAGGTATCACAATCGAAATTATTCTTTACTACTATGAAAATACTGTTATGCATGCTAGTTTGAAATTGCGGATCTTTTTCTAATTTATGTCAAGGGTTTAGGTGGTTCGTCTAAAAATATAATCACGAAACTGGCCTTGCAGGCTGAAAAAAACAATTCTGCAAAATCTTTTTCAATAAGACTCTTCCGACTATCTCTGTCCTTTTTTTTATAGCAGAGACTGGCAAACGAACAGATGGGTCACCTGATAGTAAGTGATCTCCACCGCCCATAGACACCCAAGACAATAAGAATCATGGGTGCGTTGCCAACCTAAACAGAGGAAATGGAAGGGCAGGGAAAAGGGATACACCCTCTAAGGGCTCCTTGGTTGAAAAAACCGCGTTACTCATTTGGAATTCTAAATCATAAAGGTTTAAGACATCCCGGTGTGATATAAACATCTTTTTATAATAATTATTTTTTGTGAATCCCATCTGGGACCGAAATAAGCTCACGAAATTAGTGTTCTGGTTGTCTAGTTCACCTCTGCCTACTCCTTTAATGATACAAGCGTGGCTTATGTTTTTTAAACTTATCTCTTACAGAAAGTCGATCCCGGAACAAAGTGTCGCCAGTAAGCTAATTAGCGCGAGTCGTGAAATCTACTGCGTGATACACTGAGCTTCATACAATCTGTGCGCGTAAATAACTTGTCACAGTTGTGAGGTTTCTCTAGCACATGTCGCTACAGATGCAATAAACATTGTGATCTCTTTGTTTGAATCTACGACGCTATACATTTCTATAATAATATAATGCATCTTTGGTATGTAAATATAATACAAACTGATGTTATAAGATGACAAAGTAGCTCTGTATGTCTGTACATTTCCAACGTTAAAATACTGAACTGATTTTGACAACATTTAGTATGAAGTTTCAACAGTACAGAAGGATGAAAGGAGGCCAATTTAGTAACAAATTGGCCTAAATGCAAAACATGCGTAATGCATAATACGAATTATAAAATTAATCAAACAAACATCTGTACAAACCTGATATAACATAAGACAACATAAGCTCACGCCTGTATCCCCGAAGAGGTAGGCAGAGGCGCACTAGCGAACTAGTACACCCAAGTTTCGCCGAGCTTAGTTCCGTCCCGATGTGATAGGGGGCGAGCTTATCGCCATATCGGGCACAAATTCCAGACTCCGGGCTGATATGGAAAAATCCAATATCACTTTGCTCGACCCGGGGATCGAACCCGAGACCTCAGAAACGTAGTAGTACCGAAATACCGCTACGCCACCGAGGCAGTCGGTCAGGTCAGTCAGTCAGGCAGGCACCTGATATAAATAAGCATTTAAGAGGGCACCAATTAAATCTATGCCGAAAACGATCAAAGCTAAACCCCTTGAAAAACGTTTTGCCAATCCGTGTTGTAGAGTGGAATAGACTACCTGAAGACGTTGATAAGACACCAACTTTGAATAGTTTCAATAGACTCGATATTATACTCTTTAAATCACAAGATACATCACGCATCAGCTCAATAGCTGCTAGTGTGATTTATATTTAATAATAATCATTGTAGTTCTGGCTCTGTACTTTGATTTTATTTTTGACTAGCTGACCCCGCGAACTTCGTTCCGCCTAACGGTCGGATTTCTTTGATTTATTTTTATATATATATATATATATATATATATATATATATAAATGAAACCCGTTTTCCGTTGTCACGCCATCACGCGTGAACGGCTGGACCGATTTCGCTAATTCTTTTTTAGAATACTCCTCGAAGTACGAGGATGGTTCTTACGGAGGGAAAAAAATGAAAAATTGTCTGAAAAAGTCTAAAAACAACACTTTTCTGTAATCCCATACAATCGATTCGTAATAATACTTAAAAGTCAATTTGAACTTTAATACCATACCATAAAGTTCAAGTATTAGTGGAGAGGTTCCGGGAAGGCAAAACAATTGAGTGTCGTTAGTATCGTATAAATATTAATGTCAGTATTTGTCAATTGAAAAATTCTTTTTATGTTGGATAGCCCATTTATCGAGGACGGCTATAGGTTATATAACATCACGCTATGACCTTAGGGGTGACTGACGGGGTGATTGATGGGGTTACTGACGGGGTGACTGATGGGGCGACTGACGGGGTGACTGACGTGAGGAATGACGGGGTGACTGACAGGCTGACTGATGGGGTGACAGACGGGTGACAGACAGGGTGACAGACGGGTGACACACAGGTGACAGACGGGGTGAAAATCGGGCAGACAGATGGGGTGACCGACTGGGTTACAGACGGCTGACAGACAGGTGACAGACGGGGTGACAGACGGGTGACAGACGAGTGACAGACTGGGTGACCGACGGGTTGACCGACAGGGTGACTGTCGGGGTGACCGACGGGGTGATGGACGGGGTGATGGACGGGGTGACTGACGGGGGTACTGACTGGGTGACTGACGGGGTGACTGACGAAACCGGACCGAAGTAGATCATCCCATTACCTTCTTTAGAATTATTGGATTATAGGTGCTTACGACTCATTCTTTCAACCCTCTCTCTCCTACGCAGACGAAGTTGCGCGGGTCAGCTAGTGTACAATATTTATGAATGTGAAAAAGCTTTAATAATATGTTTTTGTTAATTAATTACAAAATGATTATTTTCTAATTAATTTCTTCCAGCAGCCTTTATCCCATCCCAATCCACAACACCCTAGTTTTAGTATATTACAGAAAAGATTTGGGTTAATTTTTAAAACCAACGGCTTGACTACAGTGAACCCTTTCAAGGTAATTTTTAATTTTAATAATTACATAATTATTTTGAATATAATTCAGGCGAATCTTATGTTCATATTGTAATTACACTTAGCCTTCATATCAGTAGGATAAAATATTATAGATGTTGCAACATATTTTTACTTGAATTAATCAACGCCTTCGCCTTGGTCAATTGACTGCCTCGGTGGTGTGGTTGTATTTCGATACGACTACCGCCCTGAGGTCTCGGGTTCGATCGGGCCACGTGATATTAGATTTTTCCATATCAGCCCGGACTCTGGAATTTGTGCCCGATATAGGCTCGCCCCCTATCACATCTGGGATGGAACTAAGCTCGGCGAAATGTGGGTGTACTAGTTGGCTAGTGCGCCTCTGCCTACCCCTTCGGGGAAACAAGCGTGAGCTTATGTGTTATGAATTAATCAATACATGCTATTGTACAAGACTTTTTCAGTATGTTAATTTTAAAGTTACAAGTTTATTCCTGTCATATCAAATATTGATTTAGGGATATTAGATACCTCTTATTTATGTCAGGTCCTGATCAGGAGTAATCAGAAGATCAAGGTCTTCAAAACAGTGATGGTGACAAGTCATTTCTGCTCACTCCAAAAGGATTAAGAGCCAAAATGTTGAGGTCCCTCCTTCATGGATTGGAGAGGTCAATAAACTTTAATGCTCATATCCTAATGTCAAGATATGGGTGTAATTTGGTGTCTAAATCCAACAAGCTACTTATTTTGATATGACCTAAATGTCCTTCAAAATACTTTCAATCTTTTGTAACACACTTATGAAATATGTAGATAATATTAAAACAAATGTGAAAGGTTGGATATTTGTAATAAATAATGTAATACCTAATGTTAAGACATGATATGATAACCTGGATTAGCACATACTTTTATTCCAGGAATATTTAAGTAGCAATGGTAGATCTAATTAAGTCGCCTCCTTGGTATGGTGGCATGCGTATGGGCTGTGAACTGGGTCTTGGGTTCATTTCCCAGGTCAGGTGTTTTTCTAACATTATTTTCCTGGGATGAGAATAGAACCAAAGACCTCCCGGTTCACAGCCCATACACATACCAACAGACCCAGATGTTGACGTCAGAGCGCAGCCAGTCGTAAAAAATGAAACCAAATCCTATCTGCAACATGCTTGGACATGTGTTGCGCTGACCCCATGTTAAGAGGGGATAAAGAAAAGGTGGTAGGTCTAATTACACTATGGCACAAAACAGTACAGAATAACTCACCCTGATAAAATCTGTTGAACTCCTCAAGGCCCATCTCAGCGATCCGCTCCTGTTTCCACTTTTCCAAGGCATTCCTCGACTCCTCCGTCATAGTCTTATTCAGTATCAGGGTTACAGATGGGTACTGCTCAGCAAAGTCATTCCTGTGCTGCTTGATCTGCAAGATCTTGTCTTCACTGGCATACCCTGGCTGTGCAGGGGAACTGCGCGCCGCCTCGCATACCGACGAAGTCTTCAACCCTCTCAAAGCAGTGTTATTCAGCAACACACCGACTACATTCACGCAATGCCTCGTATTTTGCCACATTGTCTTCTTGAAGGCTTCAAAAGGACCGTAGTTTGCGCACTTCAACGAATGCCCGCTCAAAGCATTGCTCCCGAACGATTCCGATGTGTTTTCGCTCCTCTGTCTGTTTTGATGACTATTTTTAGCTGCAACAGATATAACGTGTGTATGCCGCGGCGCCAACGCTCAACTGTCATATGATTTTAATTGGCATCGTGTCATAAAGACAATGTAAACAATTTAATCGCAATACGTAATATCGATTGCTATGTTCCTCATACCATTTACCTATTTAGAAAGTTGTAACTCCAAGGTTGATAGCTTAAACTTACCTTCCTTCTGGATACGCTGTTTCCTTTGTTTGTTCGTCTCGAGAAGCGGCCCGAACAATTCTTTATTCTCTTTGTTGTATAATTTCAACTTCTCCGCCGGTTTCAAGATAGAAGCGGGATGAACCACTTTATTCCTGATCAATTCCTTTGACTTCCTCTCAAATGAGATTCTGTGACCGATTGTATTAATCGGTCGTAACATTACTAATTTGGTGGGATATTTCAGATAATACTCTGGATTGCTTGATAGATAAACTAATGCAATAGTTACTATATTGAGTAAAATTTTTGAACACTAATTTTAGAATTTTAGTGAAATTCCTAGAATTCTAGTGGAATTCGGTCAGACTTTTGTGATTTGTCTATGATATTTGACATTTTGACAATTGACAGTTGACACTTTGAGATCGAATTCGCTATGGATTCGACAGAATCCGACTACCAGAAAGATTTTATGTTTGCGTAAATGCGTATATGTGTAATTTCTTATAGCCTAGGCATACATAGACTAAAAGACTTCAAGAATCCATAACTACTTGCAATTTAATACAAAATAAATCTGATTCTTGTCCCAAATGAAGGACGACTGTATGAAAATTATGCCATCTAGGGAAAAAAATCAAAACTAATTTAAGAATGATAAAATCTATGCTTTTATGTCAGAACATATTTTAGATAATGAACAAAAGATGGCGCTATTTACGATTCAATAAAACATGTTTTAAATGATCAATAAAAGATGGCGCTATTAACGTTTTATTAAAACATGTTAATATAATCAACAAAAGATGGCGTTATTAACATTTTGACAAAATATGTTTTAAGCAATCAACAAAAGATGGCGCTATTTATATTTCTATGAAACATATTTTAAATGATCAACAAAAGATGGCGCTATTTACATTTCGATAAAATATGTTTAAAACAATTAGCTAAAGATGGCACTATTTACGTTTTGTTAGAACATACTACGGTGACTACAAAAAATTTAAAAATAGTGTATTTTTAAAAACTTGATTAATATTAACATAATCACATAATAATTATGAATTATTCGAACGGAATTGAAAATGCTACAGTAATGGTAACTGTAGCATACCATCGCGGCAGGGTAGTAATTTGGCAGGGCATTACGGGTCATTTGGCGGGAAAGCGAGTAGCGTTAAATTGGTTTAGAAGTTTATAGATATCTGAAAAACGCTGGGTGCCGGTTGTGTTAACCTTTCGTGTGTAATCGTTCAAAAGATTCAATAATATAAAAGCTGAGTTTAATATTATTATAAGGATTTTATAAATGTAATAAAACAGGACTATTGTGTGAATCGATTGAAAATAAAGTGCTTTTGAACACTCGGACGCATGTTTTTAAACCGTAAGTAATATCCTTCCTATTGAGATATATGATAAGCATATTTTTCTTACTCAGACAATATATACCTTAATACTCATTAATACAATTTTATAACCAAAAAACAACTTCCAAACAACTTGTGCTTATGTGCCATATGAGGCACATATATAATTCCTCTAATGTGCTTATGTGCCTCGTTACAATACGAGGCACATATATAATTCCTCTAATGTAGGATCAGTGCAACACACTTTGTGCTTTGTACTGCGAAAGCATTCGGCTTAATTTATAAAACCACCCGTTTGATTGACATCAACCTTTGGAGATGAAGTCCGGCCTAATCATAATCGTCGACCGTTGAAAAATCGCATTACCCGACCTGTGATTCGAACTCAGTACCTGCCGGCCTTCAGCTCATAGACGCCGCTATACCAAGGAACAACTTACGGGTCGGTATGTATATATACCGAAGTATCTATACTTAGGTTTTAAAAAAAATTAAAGCGATGAAAACTGTCGTTTTCTTGGTCTAGTGATAGCGCATATGGGCTGTTAACATGGAGGTCCTGGGTTAGATTCCCCGGCCGGGCGGGGCGTTTTTTAACACGATTTGCCCGTTACTGGGTCCACAAAATGGGTTTGACGTCAGGCAGACAGCCGGTTGTAAATTGCAAGTCGAAACCTTTCTGCACCATGCTTGAATGAACGCCAACCCCACACTGAGGTGGGACAAGGACAGGTGAAAAGAAAGAAAAGCGTTAACAAATAACACGTAAAAAACCTAAATAGAAAAACATCTATGCCGCTCATATAGAAATACTAGCTTTTGCCCGCGGCTACGCCCGCGTGAGAATCTTGACAAACATTCATCCCCCATACATCCCTTTAGGGGATGAATTTATGCATGTATTATACATATAAACCTTCCTCTTGAATAACTCTATCTTTAAAAAAAACGCATTAAAATCCGTCGCGTAGTTTTAAAGATCTAAGCATACATAGAGATGGATAGACGGAAAGCAACTTTGTTTTATACTATGTAAAGATTAGTGTCTAACACTGAATAACGACTTAATTTTCGTTCCACTTCTTTATTGTCATTCCAAATGGCACCATTAGGCGTTAACATGTAAGACCCACATATAATCTTGACTATTCTCACGTTAATAATGTGTTAATTCAAGTCTAGACCGTATTCTAAGAACAGTACTTAGTTATTCTGAAAGGCCTTACACGAATTACCAATATGACGTAGTTTTTAAGTCACTCTAGACTTGAAGCACTTAGATAATTCTCGATTTATTCCAAATCTCGATTTAAATAATAAGACAGCTATAGGATTAATTCAGTTTAGATTTAACTCTTGGTTAGTAATAGAGCTGCAAGTCGCCCTTGAGTGATTAAATAAATCACAGACAATTATAAAATGTTGCGTAATACTGATAGTGACAGCCTCCATGGCGCAGCGGGCGAGTAGCCGAAACTTGAAACGTGAGGTCGCGGGTTCGATTCTCGCACCGAGACAAATGTTTGTGTGGCCCACATACATATATTTGTTTCAGGTTTGGGTGTTGTGAGACCGAAAGTCTCTCGTAGTTTCTGATACCCACGACACAAGAATCGATCTTAGTGTGGGGTCAGGACTATGTGTGTTGGGTGTATTTATTATTATTTATAGTGATATTTTGACTTGAATTTTATATCAAACTTTTAAATAAATACACCCAAAAGTCACATAACCCTGACCACACCTATATAACCTGTATCGTGGGTATTAGAAACAACGAGAGACTTTTGGTCTCACAACACCCAGACCTGAAACAAATATCTGTGGGCCACACAAACATTTGTCTCGGTGCAGAATCGAACCCGCGGTCTTTCGCTTCTCAGCCGTTTACCCACCCACAACGGAGGCTGTCAGTATGTTTTAAAAATCACCCAAAAAACAAAACGTTCATAGGGGTGCTTAATTAGTGGAGTTTGTAAACTGTAATTGCGCCACAAGGGAACGCCTCCATGGGAAAACCTTTACGAAGGAACGGAGTTAAGAGTTATAGCATCCAGCTTTTAACACGTGAGTTCCTCTGCATTTTGATTATTAAAAAGTTTTGAGGGCCCATGCGGGCTGGAGTACCTAACTCTTGAAGTTATTCTTTTGTAAGGAGGAATATGATCGTAGAGACCTGAGAGTAAGAGCTAGTGCTAGTAGAGGCCCAAGCAGTACCCAGCAAGCTCGATTCATTTCTATGTATAATAAACTTACTGAACTTGGAGTTTGATCCTCTGTCTACACAGTTAAAAATCATGTGTAAAGTACCTACTTCGTTACATTATCGAAATATAGACTAAATTAATATGCTTTAAATATTTTTCCATACGTAATACATTAAGTTAACATGGCGGAACCGCGATACTTATTTATATAGCCATAGGGCAAGATGGCTAGTAGTTAGTACATCATCATCAGCCATAGGACGTCCACTGCTGAACATAGGCCTCCCCAAAGATTTCCAGATCAACCTGTTAGTACATAGTCATCCCAAATAATATAATATCGATCGCCGAGAGACCTTCCTCGACGGTATACCTCATGAATATTGGTATTATTTTGATTGAATCTGATTAACATGCCTATAGTTTCTGTTTATTCTCTTAAAGCACACATTATTGTAAGCCACATTTTCTAGTTTCCCCGAATCCAAGTTCTTAGACCTTTGGGGATTTCCGCGAAGTTTCAAACAGTGTCGTGAACATAGAATGTTTAATCAGTTGGTTTCTAGTTTATGAAAATAAAGGATTTCTTGAACATCGTCTCATTGTAAGTAGACATAATAATATTTCATATTCGAAGACATTATCCATTTGGTAGCCTGCATCCTAAAATTAAGAAATTTTCTTTATCAATTGTTCCAGAAAATTTAATAAAATGTGCTAAACTGTACTTAACGTTGCAAAAAAATCAAAATAAAAATTATTTTTATTGAAACTTATATACCGAATTCACACTCAAAACTCATAAATACCTAACTTAAGCTTATAAAAAAGGGACAAAAGTATTATAAGATTTATTAAACGGTTAGGGCAGCATTATTACTAATGTAGAGTTAAACTCAAAATTTTCCTTCGTGTTAATCGTAAAGCCAAATTGAGATTTAATATCAATCGATATTTATCTAAAAGCTGCAAGTCGCCCTTAGTCTAAAGTAAACTCTTTACGTTTTAGTTAAACTGATATTTTTTATTTAAAGTATTTTAGGTCATGCAAGTTAGGTTTATAAACAGGATGTTTCATAAACTTTGTACCAATAATAATTCCACATACTGGGAGAACAATTAAAAGCGTAATGGTGAAGATTAAAAAAATTGAACATAATGTTTTAAATCAATTATTAATCGATTTTAAAATCGGCATGGTACCTGTAAATCGTCGCAATTACCATAGGAATGGCTTTGTCTAACCTAAAAATACCAAAAACTATGAGAGTCATACGAAATTTTAAACTTTACCGCTTGATTGCTAGCCATCCCCTCTTTAAGGGTAGTTATTATTGATAACATAACATAAGCTCACGCCTGTATCCCCGAAGGGGTAGGCAGAGGCGCACTAGCGAACTAGAACAACCAAACTTCGCCGAGCTTAGTTTCGCCCAGATGTGATAGGGGGCGAGCCTATTGCCATATCGGGCACAAATTCCAGACTCCGGGCTGATATGGAAAAATCCAATATCACTTTGCCCGACCCAGGGATCTAACCCGATACCTCAGGACGGTAGTTGCACCGAAATACAACCACGCCACCGAGGCAGTCAATTACATAATCTTTTTAAGCCATTTTCTGTAAGTGGTGGTCAATATAAAAATTGCCTTTATCCACTATGACCGAAATGCATTCCAATACTCGCATCATAGGTAGATTTTGAGTGGTAGAGTCACGCTGTAGACAGTTACGTCTACACCACGAATGGGGATCATTTCGACCGGTGTGATATTTTTTCATAGAAAACCAACGTAAAGTTCGCTGCTGCGTTGCGTTCGGTGAGTGAGATTTCCGATGGCCCAATTCCCTCTTTCCTTTCCCAACTCCTATTCCCCTCCTTTTAGGTCGGCAACCACCCATGATTATTTTTGTGTCTTATGTCTATGGGCGGTGGAGATCACTTACCATCATGTGACCCACCTGCTCGTTTGCCAACCTCTGCTATAAAAAAAAACTGTAGACGCGATTCTTAAATGGAACTGGATTGGCTGTGTTCTGAATGCATCATGCATCAAATGTAGTCATGGACGTGGTCCTGAAGAACGGCCAGTAAAACCGTGGACAACCTGGAAAAAGATAGAAGAAGAAGAAGATGGAAAGATAAATAATAATAATAATAAATACACCCAACAGTCACACACATAGTCCTGACCCCACACTAAGATCAAGTCTTGTGTCGTAGGTATCAGGAACTACGAAAGACTTTCGGTCTCACAACCCCCAGACCCGAAACAAATATCTGTGGGCCGCACAGACATTTGTCTCGATGCGGGAATCGAACCCGCGACCTCACGTTTCACAGCCAGCTACTCGCCCGCTGCGCCACGGAAGATGAACTGGATGAATTCAAGCCAAGATGGAGAAAAGTAGCAGAGGACTATAGGACCAAGAAAAATAAAGAAGAGGCCTTTGTTCAGCAGTGGGACACATCAAAAGATTGATAAGACTGACAATAATGAACGCGTAGCGCGTTTACGTCACTTTACTTAATAAAACTCTGTAAAAGTATTCTTTATGACGTTATCTTTAAGTCTATATTAGCTTGATGATGTAAGTTTCACACTTCTTTTACATTGTGGACATAAAAAATCGGGCCTCAGGAGTATAATGAGTACGTTCTGCAAAACGAGATGACAATGCGGCACGCGCATTTTAATTCCGACAACTGTGTGACATAATAACCTACAAATAGAGCTGATATTATGAAAACAAATTTTATCACATTCTGTAAAATCTTTTGTAGTATTCCGTTTTTTTACGATTGTGGTGATTCATGGTTTACCGATAATATAGAAATGGGTCGTTACATCCGTCGCATCTTTATATCTTTGTGTTACGAAATTACTGTACGATACGACAGTAAATTCCTAATAATCATCAGCAAGTTTACTTACCGATTTCTTAAAATTGTTGAACTAAACATTAGAAATCTTGAATGGAGTATCGCTAATGAGGTTTTCGATAATCTATCTGATTTGTTTTATTAGACTTTTTTACTTTTTCAGGATATCTTTTAATGCGACTTCATATTCATAGGAATACGTGTATGTCGTGTTTAACGTCAATCTTTCTTTCTACCTGTTTTATCCCACCTTAATGTGGAATCAGCGCAACACACATTTTCAAGCATGTTGCAGAAATGATTCAGCTTAGTTTTAACGACCGGCCGCCTGGCTAACGTCAACCACTTCTAAGAGGATCCAGATGTTTAACTTCTATGATATTTATATAAAATCGGTATATTAATTTAATAAGTACAAACGATTTTGCGGTACAATATTAAAGCTTCACGCTCATTATTTATTAATTGCTATTTTTAAATAAATTTCCAATCGCTAAGCATAACTTACCTACTTTGAATCCCGCTTAATTCAATTGAGTTTCTACAATTTATACACATAATCAAAATATATCTTAAATTACATTTTTAAAGTTCGCTATGAAACACATTAACGCCTCTGTACTATATCAAACACAATCTTGCTGCAACAGCACTTGGCGCCATCTTTGCACAAACTGGAGTAAAAACTGCATAGCTAAGATACTATGTTAATCCTTACTGCAAGATCATTTCATATCCAGCTGCATTTCTGCAAAGTTTAGCTTTATTACGTATTCTTAGTTCTTAGAAGTAGTTTCATGTTTTTCAGAACGGTTTGTTTTGTTCTGCATTTGTAATTAATTTTTGTTATGCACCATTACTATCTAGTGTCGATATAATAAGTGAATTCTTTATACTGCTCTTCTACTTACCCTTTTCCCACTCTGATGTGGGGTATAAAAATAATTTATCTTTAGTGTTTACAATCGTATGCTTGTCTATTGAAGTGAAGATGTGCACACTTGGCTAGGAGGAGAATGGAAGATGGTGTAAGGCAGTTGTCAACCGGTCACATAGAGATGGCAAGTGATCTGTGGGTAGCCCAGCAGCCTGTTGGTCAGAGGACATTGTGAGACAAGCTGGGCACTTATAGATGAGAACTGCACAGGACCGTTACATTTGCGCATCAGGGAAGAGACCTATACCCAATAATAGGTGGATAAAGGCTGACAATGATGATGCCTGTCTAACTTGAGGTCAGGAACAGAATCCAATCCCGGGTAACCAACAACGCGTTAGAAAAACTGCTTTGCTCGACTTTTGATTCGAATTAATCACCTCCCGGTCCACAGCTCGTATACTCTGCCATTGGTGACTAGATTAAGGAAGCGACAATACTTCATAGTCACTCATAACTTTAAAATCACTTTTCAAGGCTTATACTCAATAACTGTACTATGACGTAAGTGGCTACGACAATCTGCACCACGATACGTTGATTATCATCTCAACTCCTTTGAACTTCCCATCAGTTTCTGTTATGAAATATCTCGAGCTAGAGTGGAAAAATATGTTTCGTCTATGTATCCTTTGATCTCGAACCACTTACGTTCAATTAATTTGTTAAACACTTCGTAGTTATTAGGAAATGAGGTGGTCTTCTGATGCTGTTTACTGTTCTCTATATCCATAAGTAAGTTACATCGTTGTTGCCACTTTCAGAATAGTTTAGTAAGATTTTATATTATTATTTTTAAATGATTAATTCATTTAATTGAAGCTTAAGATGAAAGACTCAGTAGAATTTGACCGCACTAAAGGTATGATAGTTAAATTAGTAATTTCTAAAATGAATGTGTCTAAGGTGTTTGTTTTCACAGTGTAAAAAACAAACCTATTGTTCTATGGGATAAAGCCATGACATTATGTATGCATTCATTATTTATTATTACTATAAATTCTATTATATCAATTCCACTGTTTCTTTTTCCACCTGCTCTTATTCTGCTTTGATGTGAAGTCAGCGCAACACACTTTTTCAAAGCAAATTGCAAAAAAGATTTGGCTTAGTTTTTACAACCAGCCGCCTGCTTGACATCAACATCCTCTTCTATTTATTCCAATAAAGAATATAAATATTATGCTTCCCAGCTAAAATCTCAACTCAAATTTAATATACTTCATTTCCAATAGAATGAAAAGTTAATCAGTAACTCACGTCATAATTTTTTAGGCCGAAATTTACAAATAAGACACTCCTCTAAGTGGTTCGTTGTAGTGGATTAATATCTTCCTTCATAACCTAATCTCTAATGGATTGGCATAAATTGTAGGAACAAACGACTTTATTGCCCGCCTTCTAAGCTATGGGCTGTTGTCAGGCGAATATGCGATCAGCTGTACCCTAATCTTCTACTTGATTAATAACTTCATTAAGTATAGCGAGGGTATTAACATTTATAACACTTTTAATATAGGTAATTATTCTTTTGTTATTGAACTTGGAACTTTGGGGAAATATTTTAAGGTAATGGCTTTCATTTCAATATAGAATACTCATCATCGGTCTCTCGCCTGTGTTGTCGCAAGCCCCTCGATTTGCTTCTTCCCTCTTCGGATTCGGAGTGTTAAGAAGCATAAATAGGCCGGCATGATTCTGGCGACCACTGATAAACCAATTGTTTGTCAGTGATTGCTAGTTCTTTTTTACTGCACTATGCATATGCACTATACATATATACATGCATAGACAGCCTCCGTGGCGCGGTGGGCGAGTAGCCGGCTGTGAAGCGAGAGGCCGCGGGTTCGATCCCCGCACCGAGACAAATGTTTGTATGGCCTACAGATATTTGTTTCGGGTCTGGGTGTTGTGAGACCGAAAGTCTCTCGTAGTTCCTGATACCCACGACACAAGACTCGATCTTAGTGTGGGGTCAGGACTATGTATGTGACTGTTGGGTGTTATTTATTATTTATTATTATTATTTATACCATTAGGTGCAGTGTAGTTACTTTGCCGTACCCGGATAAAAAAAGAGTAATGCTCATAGTATTTTATTAACTTGATTTGTAGGATTTAAATTTTATTTCAATTAAATTCAAATTATTAGGGTTTTCAATTGTAATTGTAATCTCGCACGTAGGAAAAAAACACCGGGTCAATATAATTTCCCACATAAACGATAAACATATGACAAAAGATTTCGACACTGGTAAAGTCGAGAGCAAACACAACTTTCAAAATAATATATTTCTCGCTGTATAAGTCAATTAGAGTCTATTTTGTCATAAATTGAACCTTATTTCGCGTGAATTCAAATTATTATGAATATTGCTTGATTGCGAATAATTAGGCTATATAAGCGAGTATTATTTATGTTTTGTAAACATTTTGTAAAATTAGGAAACTCTCCTAATTTATTTTTATTTTATAAACTCGGTGGTGTAGCTGTAGAAGGAACCTCATAGCTGAATTTACTTAGGTTGTGGAATAGAATGGACAGACTGCAGATTCGATATTCTCCCGGAAAAATGATTGTGGCTCGTGAAATACTTTAGTAGTTAGTTGTTACACAAGAATTATTGTGGACTTTGGACTATTGGTGGTTGTTAACTATAATTGTTTAATTGTAACACAAAACACTCAATTATTTTATTCCCAAAGGTGAGAAGAGGCGCAACTTTTAATCGTACTTCAGTCTTACGATTATATTATTTTACTTAAGCCGGGGTTCAAACCTTAAACTTCGGGGCGGTAGCCGACCTAGCCGTACCCCGTAAAGCGTAAACAATGGGCACATAGCATAATATGTTACTTATAAAAACATTTGAACTGATCATATGGTTAAGAATAGTCTGTAACTTTTCGAGCGACTTCCACAAAAGGAGGAGGTCCTCAATTATCTGTTTTTTTATGTATGTTACTCGATATCTCCGTCAAATGTGGACCGATTTTCAACATTCTTTTTGTGTTCGATAGAGCTTATTTCAAGGGTGGTCCCATATAAATTTGGTCACGATTGGTAAATTGGAAGTCGGTCAGTTAAGTTTTTAAACTTGTGATGATTTTCGGCCGACTTCCAAAAAGAAGGAGGTATTTCATTAACTCGTCCGTATTTTTTTATGTATGTTACGCGATATCTCCGCCAAATGTGGACCGATTTTCAAAATTCTTTTTGTGTTCGATAGAGCTTATTGTAAGGGTGGTCCCATTTAAATTTGGTCCCGATCGGATTTGAAGTCGGTCTGTTAAGTTTTTAAACTTGTGATTATCTTTCTGTCTCATTGGTTGAAAATTAAAGTAAGAGATTATTCTTAACCATATGATTAGTTAAAATGTTTTTGTAAGTAAGGTCCAATATAAATACCGTGATACTTATTGAATTGTGTGTATATACTCTGGTTTATATATACCCAAGCAAATTCAAGTGTCGAGAATCAAGTTGAAGTGTTTAAAGTGAACAAACATGGCGGGCTTTATCAATAGGTCGCTTCCCACGCCTTCCTTCAAGTAACCTAGTAGAGTTGCCAGATGTAATCCAGCAATATCAGGAGAACTTTGGTTTTTAACAGCCTCCGTGGCGCAGTGGATGAGTAACCGGTTGTGAAGCGAGAGGCCGCGGGTTCGATTCCCGTATTGAGACAAATGTTTGTGTGGCCCACAGATATTTGTTTCAAGTCTGGGTGTTGTGAGACCGAAAGACTCTCATCGTTTCTGATACCCATGATACAGGTTATATTTACCTAGTGTGGGGTCAGGACTAGGAGTGTGACGGTTGGGTGTATTATGTTTTTATTTATAACACACCCAAGCATGAATAATTTTATCGGTGGTCAGAGGTATTTTTAAACTGCATATCGCTTACTATCGGCGGCCTGAGCAGGTAAATTTTCGACAATCGTAAATGTATTCGAGCTCGATGCGCGTCTATAAAGATAAAGGTCGCAGGAAGTCGCTGGATGCAGGCCGCTTCCAATAGGTCGATCTGGAAATCTTTGGGGGAGACCTATGTTCAGCAGTGGACGTCCTGTGGTTGATGATGACGATGACGATGATGATTAACCAAATGTCATTAGCGCGCAGCGAGCTCGAATACATTGACGATTGTTAGCAATTTTCCTGCTAGGTGTAGTCGTGGTCTATGTAATAGTTTTTATCGAGCTTATTTATCGAAAAAACAATCGGAAGCTCTGTTTTATAATAGAATATAGATACAGAATGCATTGTGGGCTCTGGGCCGGGCGGTCCAGGATTCGATTCTTAGGTCGGGCAAAGCGAATTTTCAATTACGACTGGTTCCCTCAGAGGGGTGAAGGCAGGCAGACAGCAGTGGGGTCAGCGTAACACACATTTTCAAACATGTTGCCGAAAGGATTTGACTTAGTTTTTACGATCGGCTGCCTGTCTGACGTGAACCCCCTCTAGAGGATAAGTCGGGATATAGGCAGGTAGAAAGAAAGGCAGATTAGGGCAACATAAAATAATTGGTGCGTCTTAATTTCACCATGTCACCAGATTTTCAGGTAAAGTCGGTAAGATTTGTGGAAAATGAGGAGATCTGGCAACTCTGACCTAGTAAGCTCGAGTGCTTGTTAGTTTGTTCAACCCTAATTAATTAAATTACGTTATACATATACGTGGGTTACGATTTTCCGCATAGTAATAATTGATTTATGATTTTGGCATTATGACGGAATACCGACCTTTGTATGTACTGTTTATGGTAGTATTAACATAGTACCTATAGATTGAAATAAAACTATTTTTACGGATTCTATCACGATTAGGTTTTAATTATTATTCCCGACGTTTCGAAGGCTTTGCAGTCTTTGTTGTCACGGGACAGACTGATAGTACCTATAGGTTGAAATAAAACTAGTTTTTACGGATTATATCGCGATTTGTTTTGTATTTATTTTATTTTTAGGCCCGACGTTTCGAAAGCTTTAGAGCCTTCGTGGTCACGGGTCGGACTGAGGTGTCAGTTGTCCAAAATGTTTCAATGTTTCCAAATGACCCCGGTACCCAAATTACCGGTGTCCAAATTCATCCATCCATCCATAAAAAACTAGTTTTATTTCAAGAAATCAAAATAGTATAGCTTTCATTTTCACGGGTCGTCTGATAGTTAAATATTCAATGCATACCATGAACGTTCAAATATTAGTGATCCAGATTATGTTATCTATATAGCAAATTAATTGAGTTTTTGGACTCTTAAAAATAAACTTATTTTGCGTTCTGCGGAAATATTTCTTTTTCTCTTTGAACAAAAACATATTAAACAAGTAAATTCCTAATTTCTCATAAAATTCTTCCATTTTCAATATAATGTACATTGAAATCATAATCATTTAAACTCACTTTTCACTCAACATACTTGATGATAAATTAATAACGTTTCAAATTCTCATTAGTAAAGTTCCAATGAATAAACAGTATTTCATTAAACAGAACAAAGCGGCGGAAAACCGAAAACTGTGGAGCACTGCAGCACCGCCAAAACCGCACCGCTGCGGAACATTCAAAGCAATCCGGCTACAATAGTTGACTCTTCGTAGGGTTGTACCAAAGACTTCTATGTATTTACTAGACAAGCTGTTTCGAAGTAAAATTGTGGCACATGACGGCGAGTGTTTGACGTTTCACGGCTAAGGAAAAGAGCAGATTTCTATAGTGAGTTCAGGTCGATTAACAGAGACTTGTGCGCACGTTCTATGTACCGAACAGCTAGTCTAGTAGTATACATAGAAGTCTTTGGGTTGTACACTTACTACTTCATATTATCAAATCAAATGTAATCATTTATTGAATACATAAAATGTTCAAACATTATTTATATTCCGTCAAATTTTAACTCTACCTCTTGTTCGGAGGGTTGTTTCGCCAGAGAAGCACGGACAAGAAACTCTGACGTTGTTCTTTTTAATACTAATTTACAGTCAGCTACTAATACAGCACAGCACCAGATAAATTTATTACACAGATTAGCCCTGTAATATTACTGTGCCACTACTGGGAACTGCCTCCTCTATTAATAAGAGTCTCTCACGCCGACTTAATGCGGGTTGGTATACTTTAAACATTTATCTTAATAATGGCGATGATGATGGAATAAAAGGCAATGATACAAAACTTCTATAAAGATCGTTTGAAGGAGATATTTTATGTATCAATATGGTGGGGTTAAGGTTTTTATGTAGAGACTGGCAAATGAGTAGGTGAGTCACCTGTAGCCCGAGCACGAAAAACTAATGTAAATGTAAATGTATTCGAGTTCGCTGCGCACTGATGACGTTTGGTTAATATTTCATACAAATTTCATAGACGCGCATCGAGTTCGAATACATTTACGGTTGTCAGAAATTTTCCTGCTCAGGCCGCTGATGATAAGTGATCTCAATCGCTCATTTACAGTCAAGACACAAAAAGAATCAAGGGTGTGTTGCCATCAGAAAAGGAGGGGAATATGCATTAGGCAAGGAAGGAGGGGAAATGGGCCACCAGAAATCTCTCTCTCTCTCTCTCTGCCATTTCACGTCAGTTTTCTGTGAGACTGTGGTATCAAAAAGCGTGAATAACACTTAAGTTATTTCTAAAATATTATTTGGGTATAGATTCATTTACCTACATAGATACATCATTTATTAACTAATGGGTCTGAGAAATGAACTTCAGTTACAACTCCCAAGGCAGATTGTCTACAAAAATGTTTAAGATATTTTAGTCTATAATTTAATTGAAAAGAAAATAGATTTTATACTTAATTGAATTGGGAATAATATCCATTGAACGTTGTAATGTTGGTATATTCTTAACTAAACAAATACACAACTATTAGAGGTACTACTGTAAAAAATAAGCTTTAAATATCTACCTTATTTTTATATAATTACTTTTTGTTTTGTAAAAAATCTTTTACGCTAAAGTATTCGCTATTAATATTTTATCAACTTTCTAAATCAATACTTATTATAAAATATTATCGTGAAGACAAATTTCCATGTCTGAGAGATAAGTAGGTAATATACAAGTAATAAAATGACTAAGTAGTAATATAATGGACTGCCTCGGTGGCGTGGTGGTATTTCGGTACGACTACGTTTCTGAGGTCTCGGGTTCGATCCCCGGGTCGGGCAAAGTGATATTGGATTTTTCCATATCAGTCCGGAGTCTGGAATTTGTGCCCGATATGGCGATAGGCTCGCCCCCTATCACACCTGGGACGGAACTAAGCTCGGCGAAATGTGGGTGTTCTAGTTCGCTAGTGCGCCTCTGCCTACCCCTTCGGGGATACAGGCGTGAGCTTATGTTATGTTATGTTATGTAAAATGACTATCAGCGGTATTTATATGGAAGTTATAATAATCTATGGTTTAAGCTAACCATCATCATTTTTTTTTATTTAATAAATTACCAGCCTTATGAGGTCAAGTTATATTTCAAGCATTTGTAACCGGACAACCCTAAAACTTGTAGAATAGTAACTGGCGAGGAAGTCTTTTTGTTGTCTTCGTTTGTTTACGGACATTCCTATAGTTTGGAAAAATGGGGTACCACAAACCTCGGAAACCAGTTGGCTTTCTTTTTGCGTTTTCCTATGTTTAAGAATTGAAACAAGAGATTATAACTTTAGTTTATTTGCTGTGAATGATTGTTCCAGCTCTCCTTAGCTATGTTTCGTCACATCGAGTGACATCCTAGGATTCTTATTTTCAGATTATTTCATAGCAACGAAATGAACACTTCACAGCAACTCTAAAGTAGCCTTGACCAAAAATGAAGACCTTGCATTTGTCACAAATAACAAATATCGTATCTTTCGTGCGATAAACTCGCATAACTTGCTTTTGCTAATTTTGAATGATTTCAATACATTAACTACAACACCAAATATTAGGTAGATTTAGGTATGTTATAGATTAGTTTAGGTATTAATATTAAGATCTTCCAACAGGTCGATCTGGCAATCTTTGTCAGGCGTCCTGTGGCTGATGATGATGATTATGATGATTAAGTTGTCAGAAGCAAGCTGGCAAGGTATTTTTTTAATCTATTTTAGGAGCCTTCCATGATCATCATCAGGCTCATCAGCCTTAGGACATACGCTGGTGAACATAGGCCTCTCCCAAAGATTTCCAGATCGACCTGATGGATCGGTTTGCATCCAGCTAGGAGGCTTTACAGGCAATTAATACAGTTAAGAACATCTTCATCAATGAATTCCTTTCATATTTGTTTCAGTCATCTGAATTTTATACGATTGATGTCATTGCCATAATAACAACTGCAATCATTAATCATTTCGCCTGCACACATGTACTGACCTACTTCTGTTTGTTCTTAAATGTAAGTCATTCACGTCTTGCATATATATAACCAACGAACTTTTACGCACAAGTTGCACCTATTTTACTTAAAATCCCAAAACAGCTAATTCGTGGAGTCGTAAACGTATCCATAATTCCTGTAAAACTCCTAGATAGTCTACTCTCTAACTAGATAGTCATTCATTATGATTTAAAATCGTTTAGCCATTTGGCTTTCTCCATTCCATAAATATACGGAACAATCACAAGCATATTATCCTAAAAGGAACGCATTGTTCAAAGCATGCCACATATTTATCCGTCATATTAATTCCGATAAAGAGACGCATTGCGTGCGCCCGCGCATCTGTTTCAATCCTTTTAACATGCCGCCTAAAGATTTGACTGGAGGATGAATGAGTATGCACAACAATAACTGCTAGGAATGTATAAATGATACTGTTTTTTGAGGGCTTGGTATCGTATCGTGTACGGTGTATGAATTTGAAAGAAGTTTCCTTTAAAATTGCGTTTGACTCATTGCCCGATCATTGGCGATAGGCTCGCCCCCTATCACATCTGGGACGGAACTGAGCTCGGCGAAATGTGGGTGTACTAGTTCGCTAGAGCACCTCTGGCTACCCCTTCGGGGATACAGGCGTGAGCTTATGTTATGTTGTTAATGTTCTATCCATGTACTTTTTATTTTTGGCTTTATTGTAGGAAATGACAATTCCGGCAAGGTAACACTGGAAATGTTTGGTTTCTATATAATGTACCTAAACATCGCGTGAACCAGTCATAGGTATTCTTCTGTGTAAAGACTTTGCACATTTTGATATTCATATTTTTTTTATTCCTAGTAATAAAATTACATGCGTCATATCCATATTCTGTAACTCGAGACTTGTTTATTGTGCGCTTTTATCAAGTATTTCTTGATAAAAACAGCAATTTTAAATACCAAATGAATATGCAAACTAACTAAAATGTAACCGTTTTATAACAAACCTAAATATTAATAGAAATGCGTTGTATGCATTGTGTTCCAAAATGAATGCAACGTAAATAAATATAGGCGCAACAGACACGAAAAGAAAACAGTTCAACGGGTTAACTATCAGTTAACAAACTAACATCTGCACTACATAATGCGGTTAAATTTAACTTTTACGTAACCGGTGAGTATTGCAGTAAAAATCAATATCCGATCGCGGATGAACAATGTGTTTGTATCACATAGATAGCGAAGCGAAAACGTAGCGAGGCGATTGTTTTTTTATCTTCTTACACATGCCCTTGCCTCAATCATTAGATTGTCATCATCCACATTAGGATGACGCAGAAATGATTAGGTTCAATTTTAACGAATAATCGTCTACCTAACATCTGAGAGAAATTTTAATCCCAGCAAATCACGTTAGTAAAACCCTCACAAACTAGTAGTGTTATATACTGATTTATTTAGTAGTGTTATGCTGTAGACAGTTACTTCTAGCACGAATGGACCGGTTTGATACCATTGTCTCACAGAAAACCGACGTAAAGTGGCAGCTCGCTGTCGCCTTTCGTTCGGCGAGTGAGATTTCCGGTGGCCCAGTTCCCCCTTTCCTTTCCCAATCTCTATCTCCCTCCTTTTAGGTAGGCAATGCGCCCATGATTATTTTTGTGTATCGAATGTCTATGGGTGATGGCGATCGATTACCATCAGGTGACCGATCAGCTCGTTTCCCAGTCTATGCTATAAAAAGTGTTGACGATCTGGATTCTTATCTAGGAAGGCCCGGTCCATAGCATAGCATTGACTGGTAAACGTGAATATGGAATCACGCCTACTAAACCAAGGAGGCGGATAATTAAGCCTGCAGCAAGGATGTGTGTGAACCATTATTTTTATCTTAATTCGCTTCGCCGCACTTTCGCTTACCGTTTGACAATGTCTTTAGTAAACTCATCGAAAATAAACATTTATGACATGGACAGGACATACTATATCTATATATATTATCTTACTTTTTTGAATTATGTAATGTCGACTTGTCAATTCATTTCTTTGTTATGATTTCAGATTTTTTATTATTGAAACATTTAAAACCCAAACACTGTAATTAATTTATTATACCTCTATTATATTGAAATGGTGTCGCCTTCCTTGCATTTCCTTGCAGCATG
Source organism: Clanis bilineata (assembly GCA_036417725.1). NCBI lineage: Eukaryota > Metazoa > Arthropoda > Insecta > Lepidoptera > Sphingidae > Clanis > Clanis bilineata. The sequence continues at coordinate 12,881,276 of CM071154.1, read as the reverse complement.
TACCTATGGACTGTCGACCGGAAGGTCCTGGGTTCGATTCCCAGGTCGGGCAAAGCAAATTTTCTAATTTAATTTGCCTGGAACTGAAACCCTCATAGGAGGTTGATGTCAGACAGGCGGCTGGTTGTAAAAACTAAGCCAAATCCTCTCTGCAACATGCTTGAAAAAGTGTGTTGCGCCGATCCCACATTAAGGTGGGATAAGGGTAGGTAGAAAGAAAGATTATATTGAAATGGTTCACATAGAAACTTGTTGATCATGACAAATCACTTTCATTGTGTAATACATGATCCCAACAGCCACTGCAGAGGTTCAATATGGATCATATCATACTGTCATCAAATTCCCAAGTTCCAATAATACGAATGAAAGGGTTGTTACCGAAGGTTGTAACTCGTAAGTCCTTCAAATTGTGCCTCGATAATTGATCCACGTCTTTACGACTTTATCCGCTTGGATCCACAAAATCCCAAATCCCCTAAAAGGCTCTCCTATACTTTATTTAGATCGTGACATTCACTTGTTTTATTGCTACAAGCAAAATTCTGCACACGACGTTCGTCAAACTAATAACTCAACAAAAACTAATTTGCCAAGCTTATCCTAACTTGACGTGAAAAAGTGGATATTACTCCGAATTAGAAAAGTCTTGTGGAAATACAGTTTTCTAAGTTTCAAGATGGGTCAAGTGCGAGAAACTGGAACGGGTCAAGAATCACCTGGGTAGGCGACTTTAATATCGAATAAGTGAGACAAAAGACGTGGTAAATTAGACGGCGCAGTGGTCCAAATGTGCTAGTTTTAGACATTTGCATTTTAATGACTAGGAGCCGTGAAGTATGTGCCACCCAGTGCAACTACTTGGGGAGAATTAATGGCGTACCAAGTCAAGTGAAATGGCTCTGAGAATTGGACATTTTAACATATTCCAGGGGTAAGGTTGAATGAATGTCTTCCACCAATTTGTGTAGGTGTCGTAGCTTCACCAATTTAGAAGTGTAGCTGATATTTTGATACATATTGATGACTCGGTCGAAGTTCTATTCAACATGTTTTTATAGTTATAATGGTCCTTGATTACTTCTTCAATGAAACTTACAATCACCGACTAGATTCCATTCAATTCGATTAAGATTATAAACATAAGCTCACGCCTGTATCCCCGAAGGGGTAGGCAGAGGCGTCCTAGCGAAGTAGAACACCCATATTTCGCCGAGCTTAGTTCCGTCTCAGATGCAAGTTTATCGCCATATCGCGCACAAATTCCAGACTCCGGGCTGATATGGTAAAATCCAATAGCACTTTACCCGACCCGGGGATCAAACCCGAGACCTCAGGACGGTAGTCGTACCGAAATACAACCACGCCACCGAAATAAATATAATTTCTAGCATTATGAAGAGGATATTATGCTGTGTTTACTATTTCTAAAATAATTATTATAAAGTAACCATCACAGGACTCTTTGTCTTTGTTCTCAAAATTGACACAAAAACGAGTTAATTACCCACTTGTTGCTTCTAAAACCTCAAGAGTACAATTAAATTAGGTGACGGCATAAAAGCGTAGGACGGAGTTTGTAACAAAGTACTTAGCTGTGGAGTTTTCTTTGCAAGTAGATAAAAAGATGATCCGTGAAAACTTCCTTTTGTCTTTACTGAATTTTAAAGCCTAAAAGTATATAAAATAAGTGAGTACTTTTTTAAAACTAAAGTAATAAATCGTGAACTAACTTGACGTGTGGTACAAGAGCTTGGAACAGTTTTTGTTTCTAGATATGATTTATGTAGACGTAGGAACAAGTTCTAACATCTGGAACTAACAGGCGACGTAACAATGATCTGTTTCCTTAGTTCGCAGTGCCGACATTAAATTATGTATTGAAGTGTCAGTTGTTCAAACACTATGATAAATGTACATAATTAAATATACGCATTTGCAAGTAAAGTCACGCTATAGATATGGACGGTTTGACTAGGGAAGTACTGACTGTAGATAGTCACGGGCAGCTCGGCCTCCGGTGGCCCATACGCTTATGGAACATATTTATGTGACGCCTCCGACGGGTTAATTGACAACTTTCTGTTGCGTTTCGGTGAGGTGGAGGCTCCATCTCTCTCTTCACTTTCCAATTCTCATTGTTTTTCATAGGAATGGGTGACGCATTTATGAATCTTTTAGAATTATTTAGACGTTCATAAGCAATAGATATTTATTGCCATAAGGTGTTTCACCATAGTCGTTTAAACGTCTTTGCTATATAAAAATCAAAACATTTGAGTTTTTAGGAATCCCTCTTACACTAACACACATTAGGAATTCATTCGACATTCAATTATTTTCATAGATAACTTTGCCTCCTGTCTAATCCTTGTGAACACTATTATCAATTTACCCGTTGCATTTAATTAAGCCAAAATTATCAATATTTCCAAACAATACACTCGATTTTAGTTGTGCAGGAACCAGCCAGCCCATTCCTTGCACCAATCTAGAAAACTTTTGTTCACGACCTCCAGCCCGGTGACCTGTTTCAGTAAACACCCATAAAGCCCAGGGCAGGCCGACCTCGATTGAGTCAGTGTTTTACGAGTGTTTTGTTTGACTTATTAAGTTTGGAATTTGGCATTTTTGGACGTTTGCGGCGGACGTTACGACGTGGCCTATAATTCTACCTGTCCGTCGTTCAAGGGATTGTGGATTGTGCGGTGGATATTCCGGACTGATATATGGAGTGGAATTTTGATGGTTTTCTTTCTGTTTCGTTTTAGGAGTATTCTGTTTTCATTTGATTTTATTTGAATTTCGTTTTGTATCATTCATGTAAATTGCAACATAATGGGAATTTATAAAGTCATGCTTAGTTACTTAGTAGTTACATTTAATATGTTAAACATAGATTTGGTAAACTAATGATTTACTAAAATATCAGACGCGGAGAACAAGTGCACTATATATTTAGAAATAGGTTCACTTCAATTAAACTCTTTCTTTATGTCTATTAAAGATATCAGCTCATTTGATGATCATTGCTTTGACCATAAACATCATTGCATGTGACGGTCATATTGCTTATAATCATGTGTTTTAGCAGAATTACATCATAGTTGAGGTATTAGCGTGGGAATGGCCTTTACCAATAACTGTGCTTGTTATGGAGCTATTACATGGCGATTATATTGATCCCAGAATACTAAAATACTGTTGTATTCAAAGTTAAATCATCATCATCATCATCAGCCAAAGTTAAATATTTTCATTTATTTGTACAAAACGGGACTTTTTTGTTTACAACTGATGGAAAATAATTAACGATTCTAGACTTGACTAGTATAATATATAGCGAGTAACGACATTAAAAGGTTTATGTCAATTGATTTAGGGAATGGGTTACTTATTATGTATTTGTATAAAGATAAGGATACAACATTTAATTACATTAACATTGCCACTAAATTTTTGATACATTATCGAAATACGGATGAGGAACATCATAATCATAAGTTCTAGCATATGTGAAATACTCTGTTATCTATTAATAATCCTAAAAGTATTATTATAAACGCATTAAAGTGAAGGTTTGTTTATAACATCAAAGAAGTGAATTGATTTACGTGTTAAAGCGTGTGGAAACTCGCAGTCCAGATAAGTAAGACCCCAATGAAGTGTTAAAGTAAAGTTAACATTAACAATGGAACTAAACCTTTTCTTCGATAGGTCTGGTGAAATGCCAAAGAAACTTGATTCTTATACCTAGAACAAAAGGAATAGAGATTTTGTTGAGCTGGTTTGAACTGATAGTTCCTAGGATATTTTGAAAAGTGTTTGTTTGATAGATTGTTTTATTTTTATTGTGGTTATGTATCACTATGGTGTGTGGGGAATCTTTGGAGGAACTATGATCAGTAGAGGACACATTGTTCCTGATGATGATTTGTATATATATCTTAACTTAATACATTGCATAACATTTGGATTACCTACTTCTCTTAAAAATTTTTGATGGCAGATTTTTTTTCTGTGTTTGTGTTCTCAGAGCAAATACCACACAAACGGAGTTTATTAGAAAACTAACACGTAGGTGGACCTCCTTCGAAGTTTTACATTAGGCTGCGTTCACGATTAAATTCATTAAGCGTTTGAATATCATTAAAGATAAGTTGTTGGGGAAAGACTTGTTCTACAACCTTTTGCAAGTGACCGAAGACTGCGATAATTGTTTGACCGATATTATTGGTATTCTTACATCAGATGTCATAGAAGATTGAAAGTGAAGGACAAGAACTGAAAAAGGGTTACCATTTGCTCAATTTTGGGATAGCTTACGAAAAAGAGAGCAGTTTGTATGTTATGACTTCAAAATAAAACAACTTATTTCCACACTTGTGATAGAAAAACATTTGATTCCATAGAACCAATTAACCAAACATTGCATTGTAAATTAATATGCACATGGGAGATTCCCTTACTATTCCCGGACGGCGTTAATGGAACCAATGCTTGTAATTGATCCGTGACATCGTTCCAGACCCCTATAATTGTATGCATAGTAATTTGTACGCTGTTCTTGTTAGCAATGATTATGGGACTATACAAATAGGACATTTTTAAATCGAAAATGGTAAGATTCTTTTTTATGTAATCACGTCACTGCGATTATATCCACAATAGAGCATTTATTTATATCGGAATAAAACTAAAATCTTGTAGCGATATGATGATTTAATTTGAGGGCTAGTAATAAACCAAACAAAGACTCCGAATCATCATCATCATCAACATCAGCCACTGGACGTCCACTGCTGGACATACTCGTAGGCCTCCCCATAGACTCCGTATATTTAGATGATATTAAAATAGAGATACTCTGAAACTGAAGTTGTTTTTTAATTTAAAACAACAAAATTACTGTTCACGTGGAAAGAATTGAATTTCAATTTAGTTGATACTAGTTTGAAAGTATATAACCTAGCTTCAAACCGAGAAAATAACGATATTGTATGATATTGTTACTCTACGGCTATAACAATGAAAGCGGTAGTAAAATTACCTCAATATTTGGAAGTTCCCGTAAAAGCAGTTCAATAAACGGTTTTCCAACTTTACATTTCTGCTATTTAGCTAAGTGCTCACTCTTTGTTTTGATTATGTTTTTTTTTATTATGTACTTGACTCTTAATCTTTTTTTCAGTACTTCTTCAGAATTACGATACACTACTCTCCCTCTTCCACTCTCTACTTTTTGAAATTTAGGACATAAATAGAATGTTGTAATTGAAACTAGTTTTGATTTAGTATTCGAAATATTGATCATTGATTTAGCCCGAAATCTACTCATATGTTAATAATAGTTAACAAGCTACATTTGAGTATTAATTTCCCAACGGATTGGAGTGAAATGTTAAATAAATTGAATAGAATATTAGATCAACTTGATGTGATGTTACGCTTCTACATTGTCACAAGTACTGAAATATTTATTTCGTGTGTCATTGGCAACATCTTAATATTCCTGAGAGTAGTAGAAATCTTTAAGGAAGGCCTATGTTCAACAGTGGGCGTCCTGTAGCTGATGATAATAATGATGAGGTTGAAAGAAATTGTTGCAACATAAATAATATGAGAATCAATATTCGAGAAAAGTGATTGTGTAAGGTTGCACTCGATGCTAACTGATACTCTATCGTAAATCTTAATTGTTGTTAGCTAAAATGCTTTGTCTGAATTGAACTATATATTCTCGAATAGCTATAATATTTGTAAACATAGTAGCTTTTTAATAACTAAGACAACAAGCGCTTTAAATTGAGCAATTAGATGGATTGCTTCAAGCAATGTAGGACATAATGTAGGTCAGGAGACAGAATTTTTCAGATTATGATTTTAGCAACACATGTGACCGTGGCTTTTAATAACTTGCTGATGTCATCGGCCCTTTGCAGATTCTTGAAGGGGAGATTGTAGTAATCTTTTTGCTACACCATAACTTTGCACTTTGAAAGTTTATTTTTTATTTTTGCTTAAACATTTACTGAACATAAGTTTTTAAGCCGAATTTGTACATTTTATATTCACGCTCGTTAGGTTCGTATATACTATTGGAAAGATTTCCATCAACCTGTGGCTGATGATGATAATGATGATTAATGTTGTTACGTCATTCATAAAGACTCGCATAGGCCACTTGTCTCGGTGCGGGGATCGAACCCATAGCCTCTCGCTGCACAGCCGGCTACTCGCCCGCTGCGCCACGGAGGTTGTCAAAATGGAATGGAAATTATATCAATCAAGTTTTTTTAGTTCTAATCGGGATGCTTATTACACATACCTTAAAGTGTATTTTCACACGACTCTTATTAACACCAATTTCTGATTATTTAACTTCCGACAAAAGTCTTGGAACATAAGATAAAAGTCCCGAGACCATTCGCTTATTTACCTTCGGGACACATCTCGATAACTTAACAATGGTTTATCGCAAATATTAAACATTCACACGCCCAGGATAGTACAGTTTACAATAATTACATGTTGACACGACAAATATTGTTCTCCAGTTTGTAGCACGGAACTATTGTCAGTTTAAATGATGTGGAGGGTTGTTTGTTTGTTGATAAAGGTTAATTAGGGATGTTAATTAGGGATGTCAATTAATGAAGAATAAAAAAGCATAAATATTATACAACTGTAATTTCGAAGTACTAATAAATATAGAGAGGCTCTATTTTAGATATATTCTCTAAAAATTATATGAATCTACGTTAGCTTATTTAAGATTTACTTAATTAAGATTTTGAATTTAAAATTGATATTAGGTAAAGCAGCACTGTTTCGGGAAACTATTGTCAGGTACTAGGTGTGAATTTAGCACCTAACAAAACCTTTTACCATAAACATTATGATTACAACTTGTATACAAGAATATTGCTTAAACACGAAAAAATAAACATCCCCACCAAAAGTTCCCATCACAACCATTTCCCAATATTTATCAATCAGTCGTGGAGTAAACAGAATCGTGTTTAATTTACACAAATTACTTCGGAAGCTGGCTCGCCTCGGGACGAATAAAGCAGCGGACCCGAGAAACTCCATTCAGGTCATAAACAAATGTTTAATGTCACTTTCTCACTACGGCGGAGTGTTATTTCATCAGCAAATGGATTTGTAACGACGTCTGAAATGCGAGGTCAAGGTAGAAAGGATCAAGTTGGAGTTAGTTGATCTATTGGGAATTGATGCATGTATAATATTGGGATGAATATTCGTGGATGGATAACATTTTAAAGAGTAAGATAATTAAAGATTTTTTATTGGTCTTCGGAGGAATCAAAGCAATGCAAATCAGATGGCAAGTGGTTATTGTAATCCATGGCCATCAGCTATACCATGTAAAACGTTTTTAAGCCTCGTTTGAAGGTAATAGTTATCATAGCGTTGAGATTATAGATGGAAATGGCAGTCTAAATGATTCCAAAGATACAACTATAAATTTGCTAAAAGTTCGGTAAAAGTAGCAAGACCATCGATACATGTCAGAATAAAATCAGATAAAGACAAGGATATTTGTTTCACATATAAACCGCACACCACATATCACAAAGCAATACATATACCTCATTTTGTATCATATCAAGGCCAAGCAAAACCTAACAAGTTGCTCAGCTTACTTAATTTATAGGACGCTCCTCTTATCTTAAGGTCTTATTCATTCCTTATCATGTCCACTGAACCCTAAACTCCAACACACCTACTTCTAAGTTAAGCGGCTTAAATCCCATGATAGCGGAAGGAGAGGCGGATAATTTTTATAGGCAAAAAATACAAAGAAATCCCTGAGGGAGTATACAAAATCGTGATGCCATTAACATTTTCATTGCTTTTTCGTAAATTTGATATTGTATACATGATTTATGCGTGGAGACTGTTTTCAATTATATTGAGAAGGAAGTTTTTGTGAGCTGTAGGGAGTTGGGAGCGGAAGCACTTGGAACGATATTTATGAAAGTGCTTTGAGATTTCCATTCTTATATAAATTATAATTATATCGACTATTAAGAAAGTCGGATTTATTTTATATACTAGCTTTTCTCACAGCTCCGTCAGTCTGCAAGTCTTTCCTATCATACTATGTCACTCTACGTTCTATTTCCTTGAAAAAAGAATTTGAACTGTTACTATCGTTCAATTTGAAAAAAAAAAATATACCATGTTATTGTAAATATATTTTAAATACACTTTTACTTCACAATAACCCTCGGTCTGTAGTTTAGTAAATAGGCCAAATATCTTGAAATAAATTGGCACGGTTCAAATTGTTGTATACTTATTTGTTTGTTGCGATTACTAGATGAAACCATGTGAATTTTAAGATTGGCGCTACACAATCGACGAAATATGGTTACCAAGAACAACTGTATTGATTTTTAATCATTCGAAATTTCTGGACTAAAAATAAAAAGAAATTGAGATAGAATGCGTAAATAAACTCTACTGAATTTAAAAGTCAGGATTATGTGAAAATAATGAATTCATTTTTATAACAATCATAAGATTGGTATTGTCTTGGTTTATATTTCTTCGGTAAATAATACACCATTAGTTTAAGATGTGTCATAACCCTTTCGTAGATCCAACATATGAGCGACCACTGCTAATACCTCAAATAAAATATTTTTAACATTAAAATAAAATCACGCACGGCATATATCGAATCGCTTGGAATTTCATGAACTGGGAACCCTAATCTTGGCGTAGGTGTGAGCTTTCTACGCTATTGATGAATCATCAGATACTCGAATATATCGAACGAACGGAACAGATTCCACTATTTTTGGTTGACCTACCATCAAATCAAAATTTTGTTTCAATGTTATATTGTTTGCAAGTAACAAATAAATATATAGAGTTTACGTTACCAGCGTTTATTATATTACTCGATGCTTCTATAAGGTGAACGTTTTTGTATTATTTGTACAATATTATATAATTTGTCCATCAGTCTGTCGTTGCATCAAATTAGGTGAACGGTTTCTGAAACTTGTAATAAGAAATAACAATATTTAACCTTTATTTGAAAGTTAATGGCGAACTTATATGCTTAATATTTTTGTGACCCACAAAGGTCTGTAGATTTGGGTAATTTATAGATCATCATCATCATCATAAGCTCACGCCTGTATCCCCTAAGGGGTAGGCAGAGGTGAACTAGTGAACTAGAACACCCACATTTCGCCGAACTTAGTTCCGTCCCGGATGTGATAGGGGGCGAGCCTATCGCCATATCGGGCATAAATTCTAGACTCCGGGCTGATATAGAAAAATCCAATGTCACTTTGCCTGACCCGGGGATCGAATCCGAGACCTCAGAACGGTAGTCGTACCCAAATACAACTACGCCACCAAGGCAATCATATAGGTAATTTATAGAATAATTACAAATTAGGAGATCCATATCTTTTGTGCAATTTGGTTTTACAATTCACTATTTCTACTAGAGCTTTGTCCTGCTTTTTCACATAAACCAGATCAACCGGATAGAGGTGAGGTTCTAATACTTTTTTTCGTACGAACTGCAGCTGTTAGCTAATGGGTTTCACAGAGTAACCGAAATCCGACCTACATTGGATCCCCAGCAAAAATGCTCGGAGATTACTTGTTTTTTTTATTCAAGCAGGATGAGATATCAATATCCTTTATTGTAGAATTTTATCACTATACTTTTATTAAATATATTAATAATATACCTCAGCCCTATTGCTTATCTCTTAAGTCACGAGACTTATCTCAGCAAAGACGCACCAGATAAGCAGCATCTAAAGCTTATCAAGAATAACATTACGAGAATCCGTCATCAATATTTCATCCTCGTGCCTAACAGATAAATACAATTTGGGGACATTAATAAAAATGTTACAGCATCTGTTCTATCATTGGAAGTTATCGAAACTTAATAAATCAGTCATGTCACAAGATGGATAGTTACAATTTCGGCTAAGTTAGTATCTGCCTACGCGTTGTTTACCCAAAACGGGTAGAGTTTTATCGCTGTTATAATAACATTTATCGAATGTAGTCAAGCAGCCATCAATTTTAAATCTGTCCATATTGTTCATAAACTAGTTAAAATTTAGCCACATAAAGATATCTTTATTCTATAGGAATAATTATTCAAAAGATTTGTGCCTTTTATTTAAATTTACCATGTATCACGTATTAAGTTCAAGTTTACATAAGCTCACGCCTGTGACCCCGAAGGGGTAGGCAGAGGCGCCCTAGCGAACTAATACACCCACATTTCCCCGAGCTTAGTTCCGTCCCAGATGTGATAGGGGCGAGCCTATCGCCATATCGGGCACAAATTCCAGACTCCGGGTTGATATTGAAAAATCCAATATCATTTTGCCCGACCAGGGGATCGAACCCGAGACCTGAGGACAGTAGTCGTACCGAAATACAACCACGCCACCGTGGCAGTCAAGTTCAAGTTCAAGAGATAGGAAAATGTATCAAAGTGTTTTAGTGTTTTGATTCATAAATATTTCGTCAACGACTGTCATTCAGAGTTATTTCTACTTATTTTCTACAAGTAATCTAAAATTCTCAATCACTTTTGTACAAAAACCGATCAGCATTTTACCTCTAAAATTTCACTTAAGTTTACGATCAAAAGTTCGAACATTTACTGTTACTGGCGTATATATAAAATAGGAGATTACTTTTGTTTGAGGAACTCGAAGCGAAACTTTACTGATGGATTGAATTGTGATGTTGATTTCACGACAAATAATTGCAAATGAAAATTCAAATACGCTTCTTTACGGCATAAATTTTGTTTAGGACTACGGACGCCTTCAAGTTGTTTAGTATTTACTTTGTTAAGTATGTTATTTGTAAAATAAAATTCATTTCAATTTCGACTGTAATTATTTGAAAACATTTTGGATTGGTATCATCAAAGACGATCTATAACTTTCTTAGGGCGACTTGCAGCACTATTACTAATCTCAGGTTAGTCCTAAACTCGATTTAACCAACATGTCATTCGTATATTAAAATCGAGTTCGGAATAAATTGAGATTCATCTTGGAGCTGCAAGCCGCTTTAGGTCGCTTAAACCGTTAAGTGGCAGGCAGCTTGCTGTCGCGTTTTGATCGGTGAGTGAGATTTCCGGTGGCCCATTTCCCCCCTCACTTTCCCAATCCGTTTTCCCTCCCCTTCCATTCACTTCTTTTTGAGTCTTGTATGTCTATGGGCGGTGGAGATCACTTACCATCAGGTGACCCATCTGCTCGTTTGCCAATATCTGCTATAAAAAAAGGTTTTAATTATTGTGACTTGTTAATATTAGATGCCTTAAATTATAGTGTATTTCATTTGTATGTGTTCTGATAATCTTTATGAATTCCAAGACTAGTGTCTGTTTCCATGTATTAATTCTGTTTTATATTCAAATTTGGTGTATGTGTATCCCTATTTAGTTCATAATTGTTAATAGTCAACTACAACCAGCAGGTCGATTCTCTAAGAAACGCCACAACGTTGCGATCGACGACGAGCTCGCGCAGTGCACATCCTTGAGATCGATGGAGCGTTCAACGTTGTTAAGTCTTAGAGAATACCATTTTCCATACATTTATGTCAAACGCCTCGCTCGAAAGTTAGTTCGCATAAGCAAGCGCAAGCGCCGTCATCACGCATAGTTCTATTGCGTGCGCTTTGTACCTTGCTGAATACAAAAATGACAACATCGTTGCCGCAACGATGCCACAACGTTGTTTTCACAAATGAAACCTTAGAGAATCGACCTGCAGTGGCTATGTATGGGAACTAAGGTTTACACAGATACATTCTATTTTACTTCAACCCACTCAAGTTGATGTAACTACATCCTACGTAACTCAATTTCGCTCAATGCACTACAGAAAGGTCACGGTACATATACACAGTTACAGACACGCTGACCAATGACCCAAATAGCTTCTCGTACGTAACCAACAGAATTGGGAACCGATATTCAGGCATTATTCGGTATCGAATCTATTATATCGATATCTAAATTCATTTCTTTTAGAATATTTGTATAACTGTGTCACGAGCTTCTCCTTATGGACATTGACTTTGTAATAATCCCAAAATTGTTGATGCTCGAATACTAAATATAAAACCAAATAATATTACTTGATGCTGATGATGATGATGATTGATGCTCGCTCAAATACTACTATCGACATCTAGTAGTAAAGTCATTTAATTAGGGACTTAAATGAAGTTTAGTTTAAAAAATGATCACCTATGGAAATGGCATGTGCATTATGCATACAGTTTATAAACGATAATTATACTTTGTATTAAAATTGATATGTATTTTTATGGAGTGTTCAATGATCGATGTATCGATATCGATACAAAAACGGGACTATAACAGCCAATAACGTGTGAATATTTAGTCGAGAACATCGCCCGAGGCGCGGCTGCATCGAGTTACCTCAATATGGACCATCGGCACCCAGCGAATTTTATTTTTACCTGTTTCATCAGATTTTATGAGAAACGCGATTTAACAAGTTAAGGAAGCGTAGGAAATATTTTTATTTATCTTCTGAAACGTGAGCACGTGAGGAACATACAATAACAAATTACGCGAGAATAAATATAGAATTAGATAATTGATATCCGTTTTTCCTCCTAAAGTGGTGATAATAATCATAACTAATAAATAATCACAAGTTTAAACACTTAACAGACCGACGTCAAAATTTATCAGATTGTAACCTTTATATAGGACACGACACTTCTATCAAACACGAAAAGAATCTTGATAATTGGTTCACATTAAGTGGAGATGTCGCGTCACATATATAAAAAAAAAACAGACGAATTGAGGACCTTCGCCTTTTGAAGTCGGTCAAAAAGAACCCCCATTTTAAGTCAATATGAAACTCAAAAAGTCATGCCATAACATATAAAGTGAAGATGACGTTATACTCACATATAATATGCATTACGTAGGATCAGTTATGAAAAGAATTGGAATGTGCTCCCATTTCAAGTTAGGTAAGGAAATATATTTATCAAATGGTCAATTAATGTTCTCCTATACATACTGGTTTTTATAAAAACGGTTCTAATATACCGATTTCGATCTATTTAGATTAGTTAATGTCTCTTGTTTCTATAAAAGGTAAAGCCTTGAAGCCAATGATATTTTAGAAGCTATATATTTACTTAACTCAAAACCATATTATAAGTCCGGATATTATTACACTTTGACATTTACGTGACTTAAAATATTCTTGTTTAACTAAATAAGAACAAAATAATAGAAATTAAGTACATTTATAAAGAGCTACTGTTGTTAAGATCTATTTTCAACCAGCTTCATAATGAAAAAGTTTCTCGATGATTATTCGATAGTTTTTTTTATAACATATCATAGGCTCACGCCTGTATCCCCGAAGGGGTAGGCAGAGGCGCACTAGCGAACTAGAACACCCACATTTCGCCGAGCTTAGTTTCGTCCCAGATGTGATAGGGGGCGAGCCTATCGCCATATCGGGCACAAATTCCAGACTCCGGGCTGATATGGAAAAATCCAATATCACTTTGCCCGACCCGGGGATCGAACCCGAGACCTCAGAACCGTAGTCGTACCGAAATACCACCACGCCACCGAGGCAGTCTTTTTATCTAATTATTTTACGAAGTATTTTATATAAATATGGATTTAAATTATTTTAGGTACAGGAGTGAAGTTAAGGAGTACGAGAAAAATGGTATAGTTAAAAATATCTCAACAATAAAGCCGCTGGTCTGGGTTTCAAAGCAGAATTGTATTACTTAAAAAATATCGCGTAGTTTGTTAAAATCAACGCTTCATATGGAGTAATTGGTCACGTACATGACCTAGCTTACGTGAACGCAAAACTGTGTTAGCAACGTCCAGCAAGGTTCAATTTCTCTCTTTATCTGTAAATTAAAAATCTAAAGAGACTGTAAAATTAATAAACAGAAAGACCTTGTGATTGTTAATGGAATAAACTATCTCAGCAATGTGAAGCAGAGATGTTTTATTTCACTAGCTTATTTCTGCATTTATCTTTCGAAGTCATTTTATCTAAATTGACTCTAAATCTAGACAGTGCTCATGTTCAATTATGCAAAATGAATAAATTACCTTCACAGAATTCAGATCTGCAAACTCAGCTAAAACCCTTGTCTTTGTAAGATTGATGTATTCAAAGAGGCACAGAGTTGCTGTATAAGATTTTGTCATAGAAACGGCTGCCCAAACAAAGATTAGTGCAAAACGCTACTTTAGTTTCATATATCATCTGCTTACTCTGATACTAGAACAAGCAAAGCAGAAAATGTTTTCTGAATTTAGGTTGAACACTACATACATGGTATCATGTCCACTTATTTAGTGTATCTTAGGAGAAAATATATTAATGAATCGTGTAAATTATAGTGTTGGAAACAAACTTTAGACCTTTTCAAAAAGCGTGGTCGTAACCTTTGTATTATTGCAATATAACAAGCAAAGCTTCCAAATAATCTTACAGGGGTAGTCTTCGTTGATTTGAATGTAAATTGACTTTATTTGGTTATAGAGATGAAGCGGTTCGAATGCTGTTCACCTGTCAGTTTTAGTTCTGAGTTTTAGATGATTTGGAAACCAGATTGGAATCTAGCCTAATAACTTTAGAGAAGATTTGATAATACACAACTTGACTATGCAAAAGTTAGAGAGAGGTTTCTTCAAATATATATTCAGATGAAGATATCAAGTTTTTATAAAAGAAAAGGAATTATGGATGTTTATTTTCAGGCCTTAATTTAGGGTTTTGATTAGTAATTGGATAATACTTAAAGTTTGGGACTTATAGATGGCTAATATGTATTAAAATATGTATGTTTCATCTTAGAATTATTTAACAAGAATACCAATCCATACAATACAATGATAAAATGTTGGTTTGGTACTGTCATTGAAAATAACTTCAGCGTAAAATAAACAACAGCTTTCAAATACAGATGAGAAACTTTGATCAGTCGCCGACGCTACGCCGTAGCTAATTTCGAAACCCCAATGATAATTCTGTTATTGCACTGTGTCCATCTGTTAAAAACCTTGGATTACTATTAGACTCCACCTTAAGCTGGCAGGCTCAAATTACCTCCGTCTGCCAAAGAGTTACAGGTACGCTCCGCGCACTCTATCGCCTGAAGAACCTTCTCCCGTATAAAACCAAGACAATGCTTGTGCAGACCTTAATCTTCCCTATCCTCGACTATGGTGACGTGTGCTATTTTGACCTGAATGCAGACCTGCTCAATAAACTTGACCGTCTTCTTAATAACTGCATTCGATTTATTTTCAATCTTCGTAAGTATGACCATGTATCCTCTTACCGCTCCCAGTTAAATTGGTTACCGATCCGCCAGCGCCGAATGCTGCGTGCCCTCACCACTCTCTATTCTATTCTTTCTTCCTCTAATGCCCCTTCTTACTTAACAAGCAACTTTCACTACTTAGGATCTAACCACGTAAGAAACCTTCGCTCTTCAAACAGCCTTCTTCTCCAATTTCCCTCTCACAGCTCCGATTTCATTCATTCTGCATTTACTGTGCAATCTATACTTCTGTGGAATGCGCTCCCACTCGATGTCAGGACGTCTACCAGCAGGGTCAGTTTTAAATTCAAGGTACGAAGGCTCTTGACTGATAGTGTGTCAGAATCTCAATTTTAACAGATTCATAATATTATTTATTTATGTATATATATATTTTATTTCTATTTATATGTAGTTTATAAAATATTATATTTTATAACACATTTATTTATGTATGTTATTAAACTGAAGTATGTATTGTTGTATTAATTGTCAGATTCCGTCTTATTTATATACCTCTATTTATATTTTATATACACCCACATCGTTTTGTCTCTGCATCACCTTAGGTAGACTGGTAGATAATGCCTTTGGCATTAAGTCCACCTTTATACAGTTTTGTATATAAAGCTTAAATAAATAAATAAATAAATAAATAAATAAATCGAGACATACATAGTTCGCAATGTTTGTGGTATAACAAATAATACAAGCCATGCAAATTTTTGAAAATCTTTAGTATTACAGATCATGGGAACAGATTTTTTATAATTATTTGGATAATTAAGTTTAACGTTGGATTAGAACTTACCATTTAAACCATTTATAAAATTAATCTTGAAAGTTCATTCAGCCTACTTACATATGTACCTGCTCCACTATCTAAAGGATTTAGAACAATCCATGCAATTATTTAAACCCGTTAATCTGTTTTGTAATATTAACATTGTGTAAATTTTCATTATATTATAAACCTTCAAAGGTTTATTAGGAATCTAACTCCGTGGAAACCCCTAGGTCGTTAAGGATTAGTGAACAACCCGCACACAGATCAGATTCTCAGAAGCGCTTGGTAAGCAATACCTTAAAGTTGCTGGTATATCGCAATATTGTGTTTCTTGGAATTTTCCAACATTGATATATTATCATATGCTGTTGCTGAAAGGTACCAATAACAATTTCACATACAAGGAAAATCATTTAAAACGTAATGCTTTACCATTTTAAGATTAAAATGGAATTCATAAAAAGGATGGAAGTTGAACGAATAGCTTATTATTTCAATTACTAAGCATAAGAATTTTCTAGTCGAAATGTAACCAGCGGCCTGAGCAGGAAAATTTCTGGCAACCGTAAATGTATTCGAACTCGATGCGCGTCTATGAAATTTGTATGAAATATTAACCAAACGTCATCAGTGCGCAGCGAATACATTTACATTAGTTTTTCGTGCTCGGGCTACTGGATATCATTGCAATTAGTATAAAAATAGTGGTGTATACGTTAAACATAATTATTGATTTATTGCTTAGATTTATAATTATAGAGCAAGACTCTGTATAACCAAAACTAACTTAGTCTAAAGTTTAAAATCATCCGGTCTCTCAAATTTCAACGGAGAAGACATTCAGAATAGGTAGGTCTACTACGATAATTCGAATATAACATAATAAAATTAATATACTATTATAGCTATTGGTCGCTTCCTTGGTCTAATGGCACCATGTATGGGCTGTGGTCCGGGAGGTCCTGGGTTTGATTCCCAGGCTGGGCAAAGCAAATTTTATAATTTAATTTGTCCGGGACTGGATCCTTCATAGAGGGTTGGCGTCAGGCAGGCAGCCGGTTGCTAAAACTAAGCCAAATCGTCTCTGCGACATGCTTGAAAAAGTGTGTTGCGTAGACCCCACATTAAGGTGGGATAAGGGCAGGTAGAAAGATAGTATTATAGCTACGTATATTACAGCGTTAGATCGAACTCTTATGTACCTACGTTCATATAGATAGATATACGTTAATATTCCCAAAGTATTATTTCTCTAGAAGTTCACGAAGCACTTTTATTTTACATCAAAATTGTTTATACGCCTCCTTAACTCCAAATTAATCAAATACATTTTTATTTTCTCCATCGCTTCTACATTTACGCAGGGCTCTTAAAATTTCGCCTTTTACTCACTACTGCAGTCATAAAAGTTTTACTTCAGAAGAATACTCCAGACATGTCGTTATGACCTTTTACTTCTCAGGTCTTGTACGCAATATAGACGAGGTCGTCCCAATACGCAGGACTTTAATACCATTCGCCTGTTTAAGGATATGTTGTAACTCGTAGCCATGTGCCCAAAGTTGCCAGATCTACTATTTTTCCATTAAATGCTGGCTTTTAACGTAGCTGGCAACAATTAGTAGGTATATTAAGGCAAGGCGGACAAGGAGTTGTAAAATTTAAATCTACTGATTTTGTCATTGCTAAAATATTATACTTGCGTTTGTTGCCTTTATGTCTAATTTCATTCTAAAACCTATTAAAATCGGTTATTAATAATAATTAGGAATATTAGCAACAGCAAAATCAGTAGATTTTTTTTTATAGAAGATTTACCCAAGTAAGCAAAAAAAAAACCGCATATATTGGTTATCTATGTACATGCACAGCCTTTTTTGAAAGAATCGGGATTCTGGAGAACTGGGTACTCTGGATACTCTTAAAAAAAGAGTTGTCAGATTCAAGTATTTTGAATAGCTTATTTTGGCAGATCTAGTAATTCCTTGAAATTCTACTATTCTGAATTTACATCTGGCAACTCTGCATAAACCCTTTCTTTTGAATTCATAGCCAATAAATAGTTTGAACGGCCGATGCTAAATTTTGATCAAAAGACTTTACTTGGGTGCCGCTAAATGAGTAAATCGTTTAGCGTACAGTGTTTAATTTTCGTATATGTGCGATTTTGTTACATATACTCTGTTTGATTATAAATTATCTATCTCGCTTATTACAAATTTTCTTCTCTCTATTTAGTCTCACGTGTTCCTTTCTTTATTTCTGTCTGTTTCTGTCTGTATCTGTCTCTAAGATCAATTATTCTTTGAGTTTTATGCTATCCGTGGCTATTACGACTTTTTCTTCTTTAATTAATGTTTATTTTGCAATACTAGCAAAACAATTCTGAACTGGTAATCTGAGTGGATTTACCAGCACCGTCATGTTTTCAGTGACGGCAGTGGCGACTCATATGACATGATTCCTTTCGGCTTATGTTTTTCAAATTGTCTAGTAATAAATAAGTATTGCCTATGTAACTAAAGTAATATCAACTTACCATTATAAAATTTCGTTTTAAACCTTCGCCACTGATGAGCGGTGAAGATCAATTAGCTTCTAAACTTGGAGACTTAAATACTCTTTTCTAGGACTCTGCTAAATAAACGTGTAAATGTTTTTGTCCACTATTTTTAAATCTAATTTGTGTTGCTCATAATAACACTATTTTGTAATCATGAAAATACATCGGCGGGTTTCGGTAATATGAGTAATAACTTCTAATATATAAGTTTATGCTATCTACATAATCTCCAGTGATTTACCGAAATGTTCGACGAAAAGGGTAACTTATTATCATTTTATTCATGCTTACATTTTTTGTGCGAAATCCGTAATTTATTTCATCGTGTCAATACAGACTAAGACCGACGAAAAATCTATTCCAGTAGAAAGATATTAGCATTTATTTACGAAAGGGTTTAAGTGGTTTATTTATTCATTGGTCTATTTATTTTGCTTTTAGTTATTCGATAAGACAACGTTACATCAGTTAGGGCCTTTCTCCATAAGTGAGTACTGGATGCCGGTACTTTAGTAAGAATTTTATTGTCGTTCATTATAGTATTAATGCCTTTTGAGACTTCATTTACTAATCTTTAAGTATCTGTTAACACTTTATAAATAGGAGAATTACAAAGAGAATTTCAGTCAACAAACCAGCGGGGTTACCACCACCTCTTATAGCAGTATTATTATCATCTTACTTGTACTGATTCCCATAGAAAACAAACGAAGAACGATTATAATAATACTGCTATAAGAGGTGGTGGTAACCCTGCAGCACCTCTCTTGCCTCACACCACGGTATGAAGCGTTTGTTTATTAAATATGATGTGTTTTTTAGTGGTAGAGCCACACTGTAGACAATTACGTATACAGCACGAATCGGCCGGCTCGACCGATTCGATACCACTGTCTCACAGAAAATCGAAGTAAAGTGGCAGCTTGCTATCTCGTTTCGTTCAATAAGTGACATTTTCGGTTGCCCAACTCTTTCCCTCCCTTTCCCAATCCCTATTTCCCTTCCGTTAGGTTGGCAACGCACCCATGATTCTTTTTGTGTCTTGGGTGTCTATGGGCGGTGGATGATACGAAATGTAAAATTAGATGTAAAAATAGTGGTCAAAAATATTTATACGTTTATTTAGCAGACTTCTGGAAACGGGTAGTAAAGTCACCAAGTTTAGATGGTAATTGATCTTCACCGCCTAATAGTGGCGAAGGTTTAAAAGGGAGTTTCATAAAGGGAAGCTGATATTATAGTTACTTAGGCAATACTTATTTATTAGTAAACAAGCCGGAAGGAATCGTGTTATATGGACTCGTCTCCACTGCCACCCATCACTTACTTACCATCAGGTGAGCCATCTGCTCCTTTGCAGTCTCTGCTAAAAAAAGTCCACAATGAATTATATTGAATCGTAAATAGATAGGTATTATATAAACTAAGTTCCTGTACCATCAACAACAGCTATTTAGATCCAGTAGCAACAGTGTAATAACATGTCAATATGATTGAGGTGTTTCACATTGCTAAATCTCGACCTAATACATAATACTGGACGTCGTGGTAACTGGGTTCCAGAATTGTCGCATTGGCATATTACGTAACATTGGACCCCAATGTAAAATTACGTACATTCAGATTAAGATTTATTCAAGTCTACTTTATGGGTGAGAATAAGGCTAAATTCACACCAAGACGCGTCATGCGTAGCAATGAGACGCGCTTAGTAAAATTGAGTGTACATAATTAGTGTTATCATCTGCTGACCAATCCGATGACACTATCGCCGTAACGTCGTATGAACTACACGTACCACGATTGCATACATGGTTGTGTGATGATACGCAATCACTAACCGCCTCGATCCATATTGAGCTGGTTTCTGTCCGATCATCAAGATAATTTTGAAGATATCATGCATAAATTCAGCATAATGTTATTTAATACAAAGTAAACTGAAATGTCCACAATTACATACGTTTGATACAATACGGTAAATACGACGATACGGATTCTACGCTTAATGTTAAATTGTGGTGCTAAAGAGCGCGAAGAAGCTCATTTTTACCGCGTTGCACAACGTCTCTTCGTTACTTACGAGACATTACCACAATGTTTAGGCGTTTAACACGTCGCGTCGCATTCCGTTGTTAGAATGTAAGTACGTAAATACGTATCCAATTTGCTTTTGCTCTCTCAAAGAATAAACAATCTCTAAATTGGAAACAGCGTCTCATCGTGGATCGCGTTGCGTCGCATTGCGGTCTGAACGGACCCTAAGTTGTTTTTTCTCGTAACATTTCCAGTACAAACACAAGATTGCGTGACAGCTAACATTTCTTTTGTTTTTGTATTCCACGTTATTTTGTCAAGTGCTGTTCTGTATTCCCCGTCTTTGTTGCCGGGGCGTCAATAACTTCATTTCAGCAAACTTTGTCTAACATTTCCAACAGAATAAAGATTACACCTATTTTCCAGACTTTGTAAACTATGGAACTCGTGTTGACATCCCTCAGGTGTCCCAATACTTTAAGCTGGTTCACCGCTTCCCTCAGGAATGTCTGCGAATTTAATTTAAAACTTTCGTATTTTTACGTTCAGGTTATATTAGATAAGTTAGTGGAACTGGCTGTATTCACACTGACAATATCTAACAAGTTTGTTGTCCTATAAATATTTGTTTAGGGAATAAAATGAACTGGTTGCAATGTTCATGTTGATAGGAATGTCATGGGTTAAAACGTCTGATATTTCGCTAGCTCAGAGATTTTTGTACACTACAAAATATTGTTCGTTCGTTGTTCTTGATTTAAACTATGATATAGAAATTTTAGAGTAGTTGAAAATTTTGATATTAATAAAATTAGTAATTAATAACCACGGACGCAAAAAAATGGACGGAGCGCTAGAAACATTGAATAAAAAAATTGAACAGATTTTTGGCCCATTCGATCAGTCACCGCCTTTACGTGTCGATAGTTTGAATGGGTCAAAAACCCTCCTTCACTTTTAATGTTCCTATCGCTCCGTCCATCGTTTTTTTTACGTCCGTGTTAATAACTTACTTATTTTATTGCATTAAATACTTTTTATTCTCGGTATCTATTGGTAATTAGAAATACCTATCTCAGCATACTCGTGATATTATAATGTGGTAAACCTTAAAACCTGTTTCAACGGTTATTCTGACTGTTATACAAATTATTTTAACATTGTTAAAACAAACACTAATTAAATTTACATAAAATACAAGCCCAACTAAAACAAACCACAGACTAATTGAACATTTTTCGTGATTAATTAATCCTGAGACTGGCAGCGTGAATATTAAATAACTCAGGTGAAACTCAAATGGATGGCGTATGATATTGGAAAACTTGAGATAGGACGGTTTGACCCATGAGGACAGTTACCCTAACGGGGTGACGTGCCGCCCTAACTTACCCCGGATCGAAAATAGGCGAACGGATTTGAATAAATCTCTCCACAAAGTAATGTTGAAACTTTGGATCGGTGGGCGCTTTGATTTCGCATTGGATGAAGCGGGCGCAAATCACCTATATTACATCAGTTTAATAATATGGTACAGCATATCAAGTTAGAGGTCATAGGTTCGATTCCAAGACAACTAAAACAGGGAATTACTGATACAGTGTACCTAATAGAAGTATTTTACCAGGGGGCTGCGGCTGCATGCATCCGCGTACCACGTACCCCCGCCACAATGAAAAGAACGGAACATTGCGGGCTTTTAGTCGGTAGGACGGTTTAAACCGGTGAGTCTGATATACCTCTGAGCTCTGGCTTGGAGAGTCGCAAATGTATCTCCCGTGTTAAAAAAAAGGGGGCTGAATTTGTCTTCGATTCAACTTCACTTAGTGACTTATGTATAAAATTCCATCGAAATAGAGTGAAAACGTGCACTAATGCCACGTTAAGAAATACTAAAT
Organism: Clanis bilineata; assembly: GCA_036417725.1. NCBI lineage: Eukaryota > Metazoa > Arthropoda > Insecta > Lepidoptera > Sphingidae > Clanis > Clanis bilineata. The sequence continues at coordinate 12,858,595 of CM071154.1, read as the reverse complement.
GACAAGTTCTCGAATCTAATGCAACTTACAGCGCACATTTTAACTCAATTTCGGTGAAATTTCAGGTCAATAAATGATACCGAATCGAAGTCAAAATCGAATCGAGTGTTAAAGAGTCAGGCTGGTTCTAAAGTACTTAGTCAACATGAACGGAATAAATACAATTTCAGATTATTGACAACAGATGGCGCTATATTTTTCTATACAAGAATGCATTTAAGTTTTTCCAACAGACCTTAAATAACACACACAGGAATACGAAAACGTCGCGTAGGTCGCAAGCGTCTGAACCAGATCGTACCAGGAGTGCGTCCTCATGAATGGCCAAAAACGCGCCGGCTGGACGAAATGTATGAGAACCAATGGTCTTGTGTGGAGGATGCTGAAGATCGAGTGAAATGGAAGAGTTTATATAATGATTTCGTAGGTTTACGCGAATGTTATTCATTGAAATAAATACCTTGTCCGACCCGTGGCCACGAAGGCTGCAAAGCTTTCGAAACGTCGGGCATCAAAATTAAAACGAAATCGTGATAGAATCCGTAAAAATAGTTTTATTTGAATGGAAAAGTTTAAAGAAATAAAGCCGGTATAACGACAATGAGTATGAAAAAGTCCTACTTACAAAATATCAAAAACTCTGATATTCCAATTCAATTTTTACATGCAAGTGAACAAAGGTTGTCGGAAACGATAAATATACTATAACCAGTCGGCGTCTCAAGGGCATCAGTATGTGTACATTTAGTCACAAACCTAGCCGCTTGTGTAGGCAGACCTGTCTAGAAACTGCCGCTAAGGTCGACACAGATATTTCGAACAGATGTTTTGTTGTGTAAATATCGTAAAATATTAGCTCTATCTAATAAATAAATAAAAATAACCAGCGATAGCTTAGTTGGGAAGGGTACGTACTGCCGAGTCAAGTATCGGAGGTTTGACACCAACCACAAAAAGAGCATAGACTTCTGACTTTTCTATGTTAAGTATACACTTATAATTTTACGGTGAAGGAAAATGGTCGTGAGGAAACCTGCATACCTGAGAATTTTTCACAAGAATTTCGAAGGTATGTGAAGTTTTCCAACCCACATTAGGCCAGCGTGGTAGACTAAGGCCTAACCCCTCTCATTGGTAGAGGAGGCCTGTGCCCAGCAGTGGGACAGTAATATTACAGGGCTGATATAATTATTATATTAATAAATAAATAACACTCAACAGTCACACACATAGTCTTGACCCCACATAAAGATACGAGTCTTATGTCGTGGGTATCAAGAAATACAAGAGTCTCGTTTTCACAACACCAAAACCCGAAACCAATAAATGTGGGCCACACAAACAATGATCTCCGTGCGGGAATCGAACCCGTAGCCTCTTTCTTCAAAGTTGGATACTTACCCACTGCACCATGGAGGCCGTCATACAAGAATATTTTATTTGCTTTCCTAAAAAAATTAATACAAAACATGTTTAAGTGTAATTTGAATACATTATTATGATTATTTCTATTTATTTGTATCTACTAGTTACTTAGTTACAAAGCTAAGAATATTGAAAGTGAAGCAGAATTTTCTGCCCATTCGATCTATCGACACGTAATGGCGGCGACTGAGCGTGTAAATGTGTGCGTAGGGCACTTTTGTACAGGCGTGTTTGTGTGCGTGGCTTCTCTGTGGCGTCCGTTTAACTATAGCAGATATGGTGTCCTTCTTTTTTAAACGTCCGTGTTTACAAATTAGATACAGTTTAGTTAATTTATGGAAAGTTAATTACGATATTTACAACCATGTATGACAGCCTCCGTGTCGCAGCGGGCGAGTGGCCGGCTGTGAAACGTGAGGTCGCGGGTTCGATTCCCGCACCAAGACAAATGTCTGTGTAGCCCACAGATATTTGTTTCGGGTCTGGGTGTTGTGAGACCGAAAGTCTCTCGTAGTTTCTGATACCCACGATACAGGTTACACCTAGTGTGGGGTCAGGACTATGTGTGTGAATGTTGGGTGTATTATTTATTATTATTTACAACCAATTTTACAATTACTTATGGCATTAAAATTGTAAGACTAGTTGAAGCGCGTAAGAACAAAAAGTTATAGTCGTAAATCAGTCATTTTGTCGCAGATGGGAAACATTTATGACTAATTCCATTATCTTTTGGAATAAAAATTATAACCGTAGAGCAGTTTTATTGTCGCATAAATATTATTGTTCCACCTAACCCACATGATAGTAAATGTCATTAAATGAAATCATAAAATGTAAAAACAATATAACGTCAAGGGCATCACTCGGTTTTCTGAATTTTCAGAATAAATCATTTGTGGCTATGATCTAAGTGCGCCTACATGTGTAAACACACGACATTAGATTGCGTCGAACGCTGTGGTTTGCTTACATCAATTGGACCGTGTTGTGCACAATTCATCCAGCCCACAAAACAACATTATTTTCACATCAATATGATCTATTAATGGTTTAGATCATGTTGGCATCAATAAAAAATATGTGTTGGATCATTTCTGCTCAACACGGTCCAATTTCTCGGTAGACTGTATGACGCCTAAATAATAATAGCATTTATATTCAAGTAGCGAGTTATTTGCAATGATGATTCATAATCCCGCATGAATAGAATGGTACTAAGATACGTTAAACATTGTGGTAATATGCTAATTGAGTCATGAAGTATACCAAACAAACTGTGAGTCAGAATTATAAAAATATTAATACATATTTCGTAGCATATAATACGTATGTTCAGTAACTATTGAAACATTGTTCGATAAACAATATATTTTGTAATGGACTGATGCAGTCATTAGCTTAATTAAAGTTCACTTACATTGGATACTATTCACTAACTGAATCAAAGACTCTCGCCCTGGAACTTTAAAAACAACCTTTTTATATTGTGACAATAGTTTTGTACATATCATCATCATCATCATCACCATCACTGATGACTGACTACAGGACATCCACTGCTGGACTTAGGCCTCCCCCAAAGATTTCCAGATCGACCCGTTGGAAGCGGCCTGCAACCTTAATTTTAATTTTAAATGTTTATTTTTGTAGTAAAATTTACCAGCTACCCTTCAAATTATTTTACTAAAGATCTTAGACACGTTCTGATGGCCAGTGGAGTTCTGACAGGTTTAAGAAGTCATGCCGTGCTGCCTATGAAGCAAAATTGGTTGGTTGGGACGGATAAGGGGTATCCAGGGGGAAGATGGGTGTCTGCATCGGTCATCCGCCTATCTTGTCGCAAGCCCCTCGATTTGCTTCTTCCCTCTTCGGATTCGGAGAGTAAAGAAGCATAAATAGGCCGGCATAATTCTTTCGACCACTGATAAACCCATTATTTGTCAGTGGTCACTGTTTTTTTTTTGGACTGCACTACGCTTACTATCAGGTGCACTGTAGTCACTTTGCCGGGCACGAATAAAAAAAATATTTCTACGAATACACACAGCAATAATTAGGTCAGTATATAGATAGCAATGGAAATTTATGAGCAATAAAGTGAAGAAAAGAACTATGAAGCAAAGTTTTGAAAGGTTCTTGTTCCTTTCAAAACGCCAAAAGCGCCGTCCAGCGTGAAATTCCTCCGTGTGTTTTCATAGGTGTATAATGGGCACTAAGGCATTGTAGATTTGAACACTATGCGCATGAGATGAAAGAAATGTTGGTCAAGGCCTGACGTGTGTACATACTTGTTTGAAGCTAGCCCGAGAAAGACTGACGTTTGATTATTTTTCGCAAAAGTATTTTCTATAGTTATAAATGAATGTTTTGGTACTATTGTGCATTGAAATAAAACTATTTTTACGGATTCTATCACGGGTCGCACATTGACACCGGCCCACGCAGACTGCAAAGCCTTCGAAACGTCGGGCATAAAAATTAAACCAATTCGTGATAGAATCCGTAAAAATAGTTTTATTTAAATGTATAACATTCGCGTAAACTTAAGAAATCACTATTGTGCATTGTTTAGTTGGCCTATATATATGAAATCAAAATAACAATGTTATGATTTTTGTACTTGATATGTTCAGTATTATTACGCGGATGTTTATTTTTGAGTTGTGTGAAATATGAATTTCTTTACGCATCGGAATATACTTGAATCAGACTGGAATGAAATAGGACATAAGACCTTTGAGTTACTGGGGGGCCGCGAAAAAGAAAAATATATCTTACAATAATCACAAGTTTAAAAACTTTACTGACCAACTTCCAACTTGATCCGATCGTGACCAAATTTGTTGACCACCCTTAAAATAAGCTCTATCGAACTCAAAAATAATTTTGAAAATCGGATTACATTTGGCGGAGATATAGCGTAACATACAAAAATACAGACGAATTGAGGACCTTTTCCTTTTTGGAACTGCCTCGGTGGCGTGGTGGTATTTCGGTACGATTACGGTTCAGAGGTCTCGGGTTCGATCCCCGGGTCGGGCAAAGTGATATTGGATTTTTCCATATCAGCCCGGAGTCTGGAATTTGTGCCTGATATGGCGATAGGCTCGCCCCCTATCACATCTGGGACGGAAATAAGCTCGGCGAAATGTGGGTGTTCTAGTTCGCTAGTGCGCCTCTGCCTACCCCTTCGGAGATACTTATGTATGTATGTTCCTTTTTGGAAGTCGGTAGAAAACCATACGATATTTTAATAAATTCTACTTTCACGTATAAAATTCATTTCCCGCTCATCGACCACCCGTCCGCCCAAGAAACTTGCTTCATTACGTTTCATAAACCGGGGAACGAATATTAATCATCCTTCAGCTGAATATTGCATATTTGGGATACCTTAATATATTTTTAGGTAAGCTAAAAATTTGAGGTCGGGATGATCGGCTTAAATATGGCGGTGAAGACCTGTCTTACTTACTGTTTATAAAATTCTGTACATTCTGTTCGGTATATTTTACACTCAATTTATGTTTATGATGTTCTAGAATTTGTGATTATGTTCACGTTCGTAGTAGGGTAAAGAAACCGTGATTGCTCTTTCCGTTTGAAGAAGAAAGTTCCGAAGAAGAATATATAACTGTGCCGAAGAAGAATATATTTAGAGTTCATCAAAAATTAAAAACTGACTCCAAATCGTTAAAATTAATGTTCGTAGTAGGTGCCTTTTCATTTGAATTAATTTAATTTAATTGGCCCTCGCACCGACTCCAAAAATTAATTATTTTTGACTTTTGTTAAGATCGGTTTTTAAGGTTTGATAAACTTTATTTTGTACCTTTTACAAATATACTCCGATAATTATATGTATATCCCGAAAATCTCGAGAATATCAAAACGAAATGATTTTTTTCATATCTCCGAATATCAAAACGGATAATTTGTTTATATATATATATATATATATATTTACTCCGAGCAATAAACAATCGTCGGTTTTAAGTTTTGATAAACTTTATTTATGTAGCTTTTCCAAATATAGAGGACCAACTCCGCACAACAATACAAACAAAAAAATAACCATCCAAATCGGTCCACGCATCTCTTAGACTAGGACGGATTGATAACGATTAAAAAATAGTAGTAACTTGACAAATGTTCGACAGGAAATGGATGATATCATCTGTATAATTAACGTGGAATGGTAAATAATATTGCGAACCTTAAGTACGCCCACGACTTGCCTTGGTCTGCATACGTATCCTGTACTATTACTATTCTGTTGCAATTTGTTTATTCCACAATTTTATTTTCGGAACTATTTTGGAACCCTGGGGGATACCATCACCTCTTATAGCAGTATTATTATAATTTTACTTGTACCGATTCCCATACAAAACAAACGAAGAACGATTATAATAATACTGCTATAAGAGGTCGTGGCAAATTTGGCAATATTTCTTATTCATAGTATTTAGCTTTTGGCCCGTTTTATTTTATTTCGGCCCTAATTGAAACTCCATAGTTTTGTCATACCCATCATCATCATCAGCCATAGGACGTCCACTGTTGAACATAGGTCTCCCCCAAATATTTCAAATAGTGAAAAAAAAATCTTTCGTTAGATTACATTTTTGGAGATCATTTAATATTTAGCTTAAAGTTCTTTCAGTCTCGAAATTTTCGACCATTTCGACACAGAATTATTGAAAAACAAATGATCTGTTTTGATATTCGAAAATAAGAAAAAATCGTCTCGTTTTGATATTCTCGAGATTTTCGGGATCAAAGCCCTAGTCAGAATTTACAATTCACTCACAACGTTAACTAAACCAGTCGCCATTAAACCCGAAACAAACGGGGGTGGTCCAAGCACTCGAGTCCACATTAAGATTGTTCAATATTAATAAGCAGCACTTGAGCCACCGGTCATAGTACGCTATTCATATTAATGTGATCTATTATAATCGTTGTCTGTTTTGTCCTTGCGTTGAGTCATTCACAAAGTGCAGTTAACATAAATTCAAGACAATCTCTTGTGACCATTCTCACATTGTTTTCCTAGGTTAATGATAATAATCATCATCATCATCACCAGCCCTAGAACGTCCACTGCTGGATATAGGCCTCCACCAAAGATTTCCAGATCGACCTGTTGGAAGCGGCCTGCATCCAGCGACTTCCTGCGACCTTTATCAGGTCATCGGTCAACCTTGTAGGTGGACGTAATAATAATACTCCAGTAATATTACTGTCCAACTGTTACCACGCTTGCTTAATGCCAGTTGCTAGATTTCACATACCTTCGAAATTCTTGTGAAGAAATTCTCATACTCATTGCTTTATAAACCAAAAATAATAGAGCTTCTGTAAAGGTTTATCCAAAGCATGGAGTTTCGTCGGCTATTCAAATATTTTTGGAACACTTCAAGGTTCAATTACGTTAGATAAAGATGGTTAATTGAAAAGTTAAAGTATGTTGAAAACAACGAGTTGAATGACGAGGCAAGCCGATGGCCTGATGATAAACAACATATCTGCTCAGAAATTATAGCAACATGACGGATTAAGACTTAATTTACAAAGTAAAATCATCAAGGAAAAATAAACTTTAGTAAAACTTTTAATCTATTAATGATTTTTCAATCCCTGATTATATAGCTGTGAGATGATTATTCGAACGAGGATTACGAGTTTGTTTAAAGCTATACCATTACTTATGTAGATGTTTCATCTGTTACAGAATATGTAACATTCCGTCTGTGCAAATACCGACAGAAAGACCAAAGGGATTGATGGATTTTATTTCCAAGTCAGTAAATATGACTTTTTAATATATTTGAATGTTTATTTGTTTGTAAGTCAAGATTTGATACATATATATTAACTTTGTTACTTAAATACTTTTGGGTGGTAGAGCTATGCTGTTGACAGTAACGTCTACAGCACGAATAGGCCGGCTCGACCGGTTTGATACCACTGTCTCACAGAAAACCGATGCAAATTGGCAGCTTGCTGTCGCGTTTCGTTCGGTGAGTGAGATTTCCGGTGGCGCATTTCCCTCTCTCCTTTTCCCAATCCCTTTTCCCTCCCCTTCCATTCTCTCGTTTTTGGTTGGCAACGCACTCATGATTCTTTTGTGTCTTGGGTGTCTATGGGCGGTGGAGATTATTTACCATCAGGTGACACATCTGCTCGTTTGTCAGTCTCTGCAATAAAAAAAATAATAAGGATTACTTCGCAAATATGTTGTACGACACAACTATCACACAGGTTCAGCAAGCAAACAAAAGTTAGCGAATGAGATATTTCTTAAGTTCACTCGAAAGTTTTGGCAGTTTGTCAACCGCCAGGACTCCTGGATGTAAAACTTAGTCAATTGTAGAGGAAAACATCAGTGGGGCATTGGAACTAGTCATGAGCATCAACGATCGCCGTTAAGACAGTATTTATTATTTTTTTAAAGCCACATTAGTGGCGATTTTGTAATAGCTACTAATGTTATTGTTCAGAGCTTTTTTATGGAAATGAATCACAAACAGGGATCTCACTATTGAATACATCGCTCAATTATATCATCCTTTGTTAGTTGATATACCAGGTCACAACTCACAAGCGATGTATTCAAGGGCTTCTAAGAACTTTACTATGTCAGTGGCCCTTTTAGGGACGGCCCTTATCATTCCTTCCGGTGACGAGACGGTCGTTAAAACATTATTTATTATTAGACCACCTAGGAGGTTAATTGTTTATTTAAAATGATGCAATGAATGTTTATTACAATTTCATTTAGTAACGGACTTAAGTGCTTACATGAACCAGTGGTAGAAGATATAAATGTTAATAAGGGTAGTTTGAAGAACTCCTTGGTTGCCTCCTGTGTATAGTGGCAGCGTGTGTGGGCTGTGGACCAGGAGGTCCTGGGTTCGATTCCCAGGTCGGGCAAAGCAAATTTTCTAATTTAATTTGCCCGGGACTGGATCTCTCATAGGGGGTTGACGTCAGGCAGGCGGCCGGTCGTAAAAACTAAGCCAAATCCTCTCTGCAACATGTTTGAAAAAGTGTGTTGCGCCGACCCCACAATAGGGTGGATAAAGGCAGGTAGAAAGAAAGAAAGTGTAGTTTGAAGAAGCTTATTATGTTGGTGTTATATTATATTAATCAAAAAGATGCTGTGAGGCAAACCACAAGCAAAATCATTAAAATTAAAACTCAAATACATTCTCAAATAAATGCAGTAGACATAGACAAAAAAGATACCTAAATGGATCCTACGTACAAGAGATCTAAAAACTAAAACATTTCAGGCCCAATCGAAACAAACTAAAGCCACAATAGGTTAAAACTAACGCAGCCAGTTTTAATCTTACATCGGAGATTCCCACCACGCGCCGGGATCACCAGAGGCTTATTGGATTTTGAATCACCCTCCGACAGATTAATAGGCTGAGACCACACTTCACTAAATTCAACCGCTACGATTTTCAGACCAAAATTCATACTTTATTATTCAATTTTGTTTATTCTAGCTATTTGATTTAAAGGTCGAAGCTAATCCCTTGACCGCTTAGACTAAATAGTCTAAACTGATATTATAAATTAGCGATTTTTGTAATGAATACTAAATATACTGGGTCGATTTAAAAAAAATTACCTACACAATGTTAAATTATCTGTTATAGACTATATTTCATTTTGAATAACTTGGATTTCGGGACTATAATTTTATCATCAGTGCGGAGACATGAGCAAAAGCTGTGGTATTTATCGTGTGATATAAGCTTTCTCCAGAATGCAGCTAGACCTAAAAATTAAGATGTATCATTCCTGCAACTTGCTTGTAAAAGTGTTCTATCTGTATCTTGAGCATTCTAGTTAAAAACAGTGTCGCGAAGCATGTTGAGCGTCGGAAGTTTGACATCAGTTAGTGAATACATGGCTTTATAAAAAAGTGGATTACGTAATTTCCTATTCCGGCTCGCGAGGAGCCGACGACACTCAATAGATAGGAATAAATAAATTGTCAAAATAATATCATTCGAAAAGAGGACCACTAAGATAAATTTATTTGGTACTATTGTGCGTTGAATAGAATAATTATGTAATTGATGTAAAAATGAACATGCGCGTAACAATAAAGCGATTGGTCATTGAAAAGTTATTTCTTCATCAGATGCAATGTATTTCAAAGACGTATTTATCATAAAGAAATCAACACATACGAAATATTAATTAGAAGTGGATGCTACTAAAGCAAAGTTTATAGATGAACCCTCAAGCATTGCCAATAAATATAAGAAATTTCATATCAATACAACTAAAAATATACTTTAAGAAAATAGACCTGGAGAAATTACAGCCACGGAATTTGCAATGGCTTACGGTAATCGTTTGAAAGGAATTATTGCTGATGCTAAGATAAATGTACTGGAAATCGGAAAAGCGGAATGAAGAAAATTGAAAGTCTTTGCAGGTATATTATTACATGCGAAACTGTGTTTGTTGTTTGATTTGTTATTTTAACTATGAACGATGTATAGATGAATACCACATACATACTTCTACATAATTATATCTCGCAGTTTCTACAGTCCTAGGACAAATGTGAAGAACCCGAATGAAATATTCATTCTGGAGATCAAATCGAGCCCGTTTCTTTAGCGTCATACATTTATGCATGTAAGGTCGTTCTTGTATATTAGATCTACTTAAATCATAGTAAAAAGATATTTGATTTTCATTGTAATATTTACTGAATGTCTAATAGACAAAGGTAGTTTATTTTTTAAAACTATTTGTAGTAGCTAAAGTGTTCGAAAGGACGCATTTTCATTGGTCAGGTTCTTTCCAATTTCTGCTTCTATTACTTTTTCTTCTGATCGGTCATCTCTATTTTAAAAGTCTCGATATACTTGGATTGTGCTTGTCAAATCAAACGACTGTGAGAAGCTGTGTAAGTTTCTCAGAATAAAAATTTGAGATAACTAAGTAATATCCAACTTCAACGTCATTGACAAAGTATCTGGAAAATTTTGTTTGAAGTCCTTACAAAATTCTTGACAGCATTAATTACACCAAAAAGTTATTATTTATAGCGCGTCAACAAAGACCTACAAAATTGTTTGTTTTTCTCTGAAAACAATAAATTTCGCCCCAAAAGTAACCCGTGTAAACTCAGATATAAGAAGTCAAGGTCCTCCAAATCCTGTTTTATAAGCAACAAATGTAGCTTTATTTCTTTGGGAAACATTAATAAAAACATTTGTTCCAGACATCACTGTCCTAGGCCCTTTGGGATGAGGGACATAAATACAAAAACCAGACAATCCAACAACGAAGAGACCAACAAAAAATTCGAACAATAGAAACATGCGCAATAACTACTCCGGCGAAGTAACAAAGATTACTCCAATATCCAAAAATTGAGAATAAAGCCATTAGATAATGAAAAGCGGCTAGAATGAAGATTAAGTGGGAGTAAAAATAAGTCCCATTAAAAATTATTTTAGTATAAGTAATCTAGAAAGTTACACGAGCTTGTAAATTTCGTCGTACATAAATGTTTTGAAGGATTTTTTCAGTAGATTATTATACTAATGAGGGTTGTTCAACTTATTCAAAACGAAGTTGTGAAATTATACCAATTCGATTTTTGTTGTCCCGAATATCTAGTTTGAAGGTGCTGAGTTAAGATCATTAGCCGTACTGCTATTTTCCGCTTTATTAATAAGTCCCGATATTCTATGTGAAACTTCCTTTAAGTAAACGTTGAGCAACATTTATGGAGATGCTTTATTGCAGAATCAATTCTTACTACTAAATATAAGATAGTTGTTTTCCTGAATTTGGTATGTGGCACTCAGATTTATGTAACAGTTTGCCTTCTTCTTTAATTTCCACTGCACCCGCTATATAAAACTAAATTACGAATATATTTTTAAATTACATCTTTCGAAATGTATTTCAAGGTGAAATCGGTCACGAGAGCACGACGAATCCCGATATAATAAAAGCAGCTAATACAAAAAGACTCATTGTTTACAAACGTTTCCTACATTCTAGGGAAGACACAGCTGACGTCTAAATCCGTTACTCTGAGATCATCGGCCAAGAGCACACTCATTTAACAGTTTATGACCCCGTTGTAGGCACACGAATTAATAAAAATGTATTTGAGACACAATTATTTACGTGACATAGTTTTTGTATATTTCATTGAAAGTTGAGTCTTCGGTTTCATTCATATACGTAACTAAGTCTCGTCTCTCATTGGGCAAACAGAAAAATATAGAACGCCAAATACTTTCTTTCTGCCTGGAGATTTTTTTTATAGCAAAGACTTGCAAACGAGCAGATGGGTCACCTAATAGTAAGTGATCTCTACCACCCATAGACATCCAAGGCACAAAAAGAATCATGGGTGCGTTTCCAACCTAAAAGGTGGGAATGGAAGAGGAGGGAAAAGGTATTGGGAAAGGGAGGGGGAGGGGAAATGGGCCGCCGAAAATCTAACTCACCGAACGAAACGCGACAGCAAGCTGCCACTTTACGTCGGTTTTCTGTGAGACAGTGGTATCAAACCGGTCGAGCCGACCTATTCGTGCTTTAGACGTATGTACTGTCTACAGCGTGGCTCTACCACTCACATATTCTCATTCCTACTTAAAAAATTCCACGTCGCCCAGTCTTGAGCATTACACACTTAGAAATAAGATCATCAATGGAGCGCCAAGTGCTATGGACTAAATAATATACACCTCTTTCATCATCATCATCATCAGCCTATACTCGTCCACTGCTGGACATAGGCCTCTCCTAATGCACACCATTGAGCTCACCTACACCTCTTTAGCTTCTTCCAATATCATTAGGTATCGGTACCGAGAACTCTTTAACTAGATCCATTGATTTCATACGTAATTATTATAAATTAGAGTCAGGATTGTATTCCAGCTATCTTCAGCATATTAATAATTATAGTTATATCACACAACCAGTTTGTGAAACTCTAAAATTGTCATCTTTCCAAAACCCATCGGAATGATGATATTTGAATCGAATGTGTAATGCATTCACTATTCTATGTTGATCTACATATTCGATGAAATATCAAACTTTTCCGTTTTGTTTTTTACGAATGTGTTCAAAGTAACATTGGAAACAATCCCTAGCGTGTTCGATCGAACACCTGGATTCCGCAAAACAATCTCATTGAAGTATGAAACATCTGCTCTCAGATGTAGATAATACGTACTATGATAGATGAGTGTTTTTATAAACTTGCTTTAGATGTGATAGGTGTTTCGATTAGTATGTAAACGACGAAATTTTAGAATATGAAAGTACTTATTTATATTCATTATATTTATGAGAAATTCTAAATATAACTTTGAATCTACATACTACTAGGCTTAAAGTTTCTTCATCTAGCCATACTCGATTTATATAAAGATCAGAAACAATGACTAGGCTTCAAAGCTCCAAAAGATTGTCTAGACAATGACATCATTACCCATTCGAATTGAAGCGCACTTGACCAAATTCAAGTGAGCACAATAGGCGCCGCTTTCGAAAGGTTTCGAAGGAAAATGTTTTGTGTTTACAAAAACAGTTCGAGTCACGTTCCGATATTTTATTATTTATGTGACGTGAAAATGAATAGCATAATCCACTATTGTTTGAAGGTTCCGAACTTAGCATGCACTGTAGATTGTAGCTTAACGTACCATTTGTTCTGTGCATACATTCATATTTTGCATAGTTTATGTTCTGGAGTTTCGTAACACGCTTGATGAATTAACTATGAAGTTTTAAGAATTCATCATTATGCACTAAGTATTTTTATTGATTGCTTTATTTGAAATTGTTTATGCTTTGTTTAATAAAGGCGACTTGCACCACTATTATTACCTACCATGTAATATATAGAGGTAACCACCATGTAATATATGTTATATATATATATATATATATATATATATTTTCAATTTAACTTGAGGTTAGGACTAACTGTAGGTTAGTAATAGTGGTGCAAATCGCCTTAAATGTCTAACTTTTCAAACGTATACCTACGTGTTGATACGGTGCCTAGATATTGAAGTCAAATAGTAATTAATTTAAACCTCACTGAATCTCTTTCAAATCTCGTTAATGTTGAAATAAAACTATTCTTACGGATTCTATCACGATTATGTTTTAATTATCATTCCCGACGTTTCGAAGGCTTTGCAGTCTTCGTTGTCACGGGTTGTTTTCGATACTTTTTACTTAGCGCACTTACTTGCGATACCAAAACGGAATAAAAATTGACTATTAAGAAAATCTTATAAAGAATAACCGTATTTACTATACTGGTCAACTTTATAAATGAAATAATGATAAATCTTTTGTATAAAACAATCAAATATGAGTGATGCAAATTGAACATGACCATCAAGGATGCCGTCAAATTAAAGTTCAAAATGGGATTGGTACTGTTGAATTTTCACTAGGATAGGTTTGCACCTGAAGTAATAGAATCGAGAGCACTAAGTCAATCACTTTGCAAGTTGGATTTGAAAATTAAATGAATAGCAAACAGAGGATTTGGAACTGTCGCGCATGCCTTCTAATGAAATTGGATTCTGCATTGGGGTAATGGGAGTATGTAACGCAAAGGAATATTGTAGCGAAGTTGAATACAAAGAAACAGTGTTAATTGATTATCGACTCATTGTTTCAATAGTGATTCATAAATTAGGTTTAACTCTGAGAAAAGCAGTTTTAGATGGAAATGTTGAAAATTGATATTGAAGGTAATACAACGTAGCCTAAATGTCGACGGTGGAAAGGGATGGAGTCCCTCGCAGTGGTGAATGGTCAACATTTCCAAAAGAAAAGATGGAGCTACTATCTCTTTTTTATACCTAAATAGTATGAATAGGACATGGTAATAGTTCGAAACGTTTCAAATATCGTCAGGAATTTTAATATAACCTGGATTTTAGTCATCTATCCATCAGGGTACAAAATAATCTTGTTTCTTACATTAGGCAAATTATCCAGATTTTGAATATACAGCGAAGTATCAACTTTTTACCTACTCTGTGGAAATGCTGTTAACCTTAATCCACATGATGGATATCCCTCTACACCTACAAGAATGCTAGTTTAAGTTCCTAACAGGTGCAGGTGCCAAAAGGTAACTTTACTTGAGAGCAGTTTTGAGTTTCTTACAGTTAAACTTCTGTAAGTAAATGCAACTCAATTATTAGTTTAAGAATTTCCTCTGCATAAAATATGTATTTAAATTATCCCAGACTTGCATTTTGCTCCATACAGGATTTTCAATATTATATGTACTAGGGCTTAGATAGACGGTGCCTTAGAATCCAGAATTACCTTTTTAAATTTACATAGACTCACGCCTGTATCCCCGAAGGGGTAGGCAGAAGCGAACTAGAGAACTAGATCACTCACATTTCGCCGCGCTAATTTACGTCCCAGATGTGATAGAGGGCGAGCCTATCGCCATATCGGGCACAAATCCCAGACTCCGGGCTGATACTGAAAAATTCAATTTCACTTTGCCTGACCCAGGGATCTAATCTGAGACCTCAGGATGGCAGTCATATCGTAATACCACCATGCCACGGAGGCAGTCAGTTTTAGAATTTAGTATCTATGAAGCCCTGACCTTCCTTTAAGTTCTTTTCTATTTTGTATACTAGTTTTCGAGTAGGTACTAGATAATATAATAAAACGATAATAAACAACATAATATGTGCATTAATTTGTTTATTTATAAGGTGTTTTTGCGGTCTTCGTGCGCGTGACGTAATTTATTTCCGAGACCTTTTTGTTTTTTTGGGGCAAAAGAATAGACTCGTGTATCCGCACTCCGCAGCGATTCATTGAATAAGTTGCAAATATATGTAACTGATACACCTTTTGCTTTTTTACATAAGATAATCGCAAGTTTAAAAACTTAACTAACCGACTTCCAATTTACCGATCGTGACCAAATTTATATGGGACCACCCTTGAAATAAGCTCTATCGAACACAAAAAGAATTTTGGAAATCGGTTAACATTTGGCGGAGATATAATAACATAAAAAAAATACAGACGAATTGAGGACCTTCTCCTTTTTGGAAGTCGGTTGAAAATATATTAGAAGTGTAATTACCAAATACGATGCAATTTAGAGAACTTATTAATATGTGTGTAGGTATCGCCATATCGGGCACGAATTTCAGTTTACGGGTTGATACTAAGTAGCAAAACACAATCATATATCCCGACCCAGGGATGGAACCCGAGACCTTAGGACGGTAGTGGTACCGAGCAATGCAACTACACCACCGCTATGCTACAGCAGCACAAATCGTTTCAACATTTACCAGCACCATGCATTGGCCAAATATTTATTGCCTACTAGATTAGCATTATCATAAACCGCGTATCGTTATTCAAGCCACATGCACCAAGCCCATCGGTTTCCTGTTGCACCTCTTTGATTCCATTACAAAAAGTGCATACTATATTTAGCATAGTATACGTGCAAGCGTCGGGCTGTCTCAATGACTCAGTACGAAGTGATGTCATTCGATGCGAAATTAGAAATCAAGCTTCGGTTTGATGGTGAGCCAGTGGCCCATATTGTCACGAACTGTGAGTTATTCACGCGTTTTATGACACAATCGGTCTTGTAGCAGAGGCGTATTTAGATCGTTATGTTTGTTACACAGTCATCGAGTATAACGAAAACATAAGGATGAATATAAGGCTAAATGATGGGATAGAAAATGATGGAAAGGATGAAAATAATAAAATAATAAAGGCTTGATAAATAATAAAACCTGTATATCATCAACTAAATAAGCATTTATAGTTATTAGAATATATATCTTGCGTTTCAAAAAAAAACAACAAAACTGCTTGTATTTGATAAACGAATTCAAAGTTTCGTTGAAAGTAAACTAGTTGGTATATTTAAGCTTAGTTTCTTGAAAGCTAATTAGAATCATAATTAACGAAATGTCTGATAAATCTCTTGTCAAATCAAATTGAAACTTACTGAAGGTTAGCAGAAGTATCATCAGTTTCGACAAAACCTGAATTTTCTGTCAGGGTGCATAGATCAAAGCTCTGTTAATTTAATATTGAATTGACCACCCTTCCGAAAACCGTGTGTAAATATAATAAATTTTCAATCCAACCAAGCCAATTTGAATCATCGAAGTAAATTGTACCCCAGCTGGCATTTTGTTACAATTGTTGGAGTACACAATAATAAATATGAAGAGATTAATCCTAATACACAAAAAGCGACATTATCTGACCTTCCTTAATCCGACCCGAGCTTTTACAGCATGTTGTAACGCAAATGAATAATTATTACCCACGAGGAATATTTTTTGTATGACACAGTAAGCACAACAATATTTATTTTATGCGTAAAATAACAACGTTGTTACGCATTTGTTTTAACTTTTATATAAGGTAGTAAAGAATTAAATATCCTGTTAATATTCAGGCTATGCTCCATCAAAATCGAGTAAGGTTAATTTCTTCAAAAATATTCTTTATTGACAGCCTCCGTGGTGCTGCTAGCAAGTAGCCGCCTGTGATGCAAGAGGCCCCGCACCAAAACAAATGTTTGTGTGGCCCACAGATATTTCATATTTGTTTCGGGTCTGAGTATTGTGAGACCAAAAGTCTTTCGTAGTTCCTTCCCTGACACAAGACTCGATCTTGTCTGGGGTCAGGAGTATGTGTGTGACTGTTGGATGTTATTAATTTATTTATTTTCATAACTAAATCGAATTCTAAACATTCCTGTTTCCAAATTCTGATAATAAAGCAATTTTTAAACCTGGTACAAATCTAACCATTACAAAATCCTACTGCGATTTATGTGAATTACCACGTTTGGGAATGGCGAACACCCAGGTAACCTTGCAACATCTTATCACTTGAATAAACATATACATAATATTGTATGCTTAAGGTTGTGTATTTTATGTTTCTACAGCCAGGTTTGTACCGCCTGTATCTAATAGCTTATTACGAACTTTAGCAGTTAATTTGTTCTGTTGTGAACTAGTCAAGGTTAGTTGAGGACCTTATTCAAATATGCTATAAATCATGCCATAGATATACGACGTTTAAAAAACAGTAACAATGTTATAAACCTACACGCAGAAATTAGTGTATGTAATCATAGAAACGATCTAAATAAAATTTGGCTCGAGAACAGTATTCACTTTGGTGATGAACATTAGGTATTTTGTAAGGAAGTTGTTGTCATGTCCGCAGTGTCCTAACACTTGCACAACCATTGACCTTGCTGGGGCTACTCCTGCTGGAGTGGCAGTGACTGAGTACTGTGCCAATATAATAGATATAAAAACTTATAAACCATCGACATGACGAAGAAGAAAGGACGTTCAAATAACTGGAGCGGGACAAAAGCTAAAATTTGGTACCTCAATAATGAAAACAAATGATGAAACGAAGTAAGCGAATAAGAAAATTTTGTTCTTTATGCAGATTTATTAAATTTTATTATGTGTTTATTTTGCATTGACAAACTAAATAAACGAGAAACATCTTTATGCAGATATTTTGAAAAGTCCAAGTCCCTCCTCTCATTCCCTACCCTATTGATCGTGATTCCTTTGGTGTTGTGGATGTTTATAGAACTTATGGAGATAACTTATCTTCGCGTTTGCCAAACTGTGCTATAAAAAAAATATCCGTTATTCAGTTAACCAAATCAAGCAATTTTATCAAGACCTAATTCTTGTAAACATTCATCATCATCATCAGCCACACTCTACTGTTGGACATAGACAAATATTTTCTTATTACACCTAGTATACCTTACAACTTTATGGAATTAAATAATAGTTACAACTACTGCAACCGATCCGATGATACAAGTATTCATAAAGTTCCATACTTAATCTAAATATAATTTAGTGCTCCTCATAAAGCCGATTGATAAACTGTAGATGGATAAAACAATTGGTTCAGAGTGGGTTGACGACCTCGTAGAAGGGATGTTGTTTAGATAAGTTATTCTTGAAATATCTGAATGGACCATTGTAGAGCGTTTTGATGCATCTGTTCATAGTACTTCGACGGGAATTATTGTGAGTACACTATTATTATTATGCTACGAAATGGGTCTTTTTTTAGAGGAGGCAAATACTAGTATGGTTGGGAAGTTAATATTGGATTATTATGATGAACTTCATTGACTACCGTTTTTTAATCAGTACATATTTTAGACCGAATTCAAAAAAGGAGAAAGTCCTCAATTCCTTTGTAATCTTTTTATGTGTGTTATACTATATCTCCGCCAAATGTGGACCGATTTTTAAGATTATTTTTGTGTTCAATAGAGCTTATTCCAAGGGTGATCTCATATTATTTTATTTGGTCACGATAAATTTTGAAGTTGATCCGTTAAGTTTTTAAACGTGTTATTATATCTTGGTATTATAGTTTCGGAGCCCGTTTTAAATTTTACTCTTTTCGAAGATATTTTTCTCTATTCTCTATTACCTTTATTTACTTCAAGTAGATATTGTACTGCCATAAGTGTATCTATTGCTTATCAAAAAAAAGTCTTTTGAATATGAAGTAATGTTGGAATTTTTCACTACTTGGAGCTACGTTAATTAATCTATTAGTCTTCGTCACCTTACGCTTTCAGTATTTAATTAACAAAGTTCAGAAAAGTTACTCCTCATCCTCATCCTGCTGAGAGCTACAACCTAATACTTTAAAAAAGTTCCCCTTCCATTGAAACGACTGTTATGATAATAACGTCAAATGATTTAAGTCAACAGCATAATTTCGCTAAAAATACTAGCCTTGTACGACATACAGTAGGTATCACCCACGTCCAATATCGTCGATTTGTCATTATGCAATCTCCTAAATCAATTCACGCCTGTTGTGTGCACTACTGTTGAATCAACTTTACAAATGGATTCGATTAGACTTCGAAATTCCGACACTTGATCTTTGGGATTATTAATTTTCTGGTGTTTTACGTCTATTATTGTTATAATTAGTTCGCTTAGAGTGGTTTGACGTATCTCCTAGGGAATGTTAACGTCAAACAGGCGGTCGGTCGTAAAATCCTAGTCCATTCTGCAACATGCTAAAAAATGCGTGTTGCGCCGACCTCACATTGAAGTGGGTGGTTCTTCCAATAAGTAGTTATTAATAGTTCGGAATTTCTTTCCTATTTCGATTCTCTATAAAACATTTCCAATTAAACAGCAGAATACGAGTAATTATTACCTATTACATTTCGAGTAATTTCTCTCGACCTACTTAACTTTTAGTTTTCTTCTCTTGCTTCTACAGCTTTTCACAATGAATTCCGCTTACATTCCAGTAATTGAGAAATTTGAACCATATTTAGAACAAAAAGTTCCACATTAATCAACGCTGGGTCCCATTTTAATTCTTATTTAAATATTTACATTACCCTAATGGAGTTCACGTGTAAACAGATCCTAAAAATCCTTTTATTTCGGACATTAGCTTGTATTCGGCCATTTGGTGGCTAATGACATGTACGTTTGTCTGTATGTCAAAAGCTTTGGGATAAATCTCTAGTTTATTTCCCATAAATAATATGAAGATTGTAATAGCCCTTTTTATATCAAAAATTAATAAGGCTCGTAATATTAATAAGAACATCACTGGATAAAAAAATAGTTTTTCCAACAAACTGCTATCTATTCTATTCTATTCGATGATTTGATAAGTGAAAGATAGAATATAAAACAAATGCAATACACTAGACTTAGATATTCTAAGATTAGATTTTTATGCTTCTGACACATAGATTATTATGCTTCATATAAAATTTTAAAAAATGGGTTTTCGCTTAACCTAACATTAGAGTCTGGTGGTGCCTTTTATCCTTATGAGGAATAGTTTGAGAGGGAAAGAGATAAAAAATATTTCTTAGGTTTATGCGAATGTTATTAATTGAAATAAAACTAATTAGTTAGTAAGTTAAGGATAGTTTATTTATTTTAAACAAGACCCTATATAATTAGTAGAAAAAACCCACAAACGATATCTTCCACAAAATATACGTAGAAGAATCTGTGGTTAGACCAAAGATAAATCAAACTACACTACTCTTTTACCAAGCATGCAATAATTTAATGTTCTTCAAACGTGTAGAGAATTAAAAAAAGGGTTTAACCTATAGCAGGCGTTATTCCAGTGAGCTGTATAATGATGAAAAATCCTATTTACATGCAAATTCAACGTAAAAACGTAGAATGCAAAAAAGGTGTTCTGAATATTAAAATTCATCTGAAACTTATTGGGGAATTTATTTGGGACATTAATTTTACACGACACGTATCTGATGGATAACTTATTGTATAAAGTGAATTTATTCGTAAATGCCAATGTACAATTTTGGATGAAATTGATATACCTCTATTTTGATAAATGTCCTTCAATCAAATTTCGTAGTTTTTAGGTGAGTTGGGAATTAGTATTGTAATTGTGTCACAAACATAACTATCGTCAAGCGATGTTTGCAAAGCCTAATAACGGGATTATTCAACTTACCTATTTCAGGTCCGATCAACTGAATTTCATTATGCTATAATACTGTCCAGAGCGTCTGGCTAACCAGACTAGCTAATAGTTTGAATATACTCCGTCTATTCGAAAATTTCCAAATCTGTAGCTTAGAATGTCCCTCTAATAGTGCATTTGAATGGAGCGATGGGAAGAGTTATAGACATAAGTGTCTCATGACCCGTCTCCAAAAGAATTTTTGATGGATTTAATTTTGTAAGATTAATCCTTTAAATAATAAATCTCTATTTATCCCAATTTTTTTATTGAAAGATACCAGTGAGCTGTAGGATAAATCTGGATAAGATGTAACTGTAGATTAGTAATAGCGCTGAAAATTACCCTTAGTAACCAAATTAGACCAGCCTGAGAAATTAGCTCACTTGAAGCGAAGGTCTCTCAACGTGACGCGTAACCGACGTTTGGTATCATAAATGACCGTTGTATTTCGTCTATACGCACCTAAAAATGCACCGTTACGTCTTCATTTAACTGTTCCATATCATAAACAATTTCTCATGCTCCCTTTACATAACCTGGATCGCGCTGTCCCGCTCGTTTAGGAGCAACGTTTCGTCTTTATTTAACTTTTCCGTCTCGTTAACAATTTTTCATGCTCGCTTTACTTAGTACATCTTTATGCAGGGAAATAGTAATGGAATCAAAATTGCTTTTCAATGCATCTACGTCAGTGAGCAGAACAATTTTTCTTCGTTGGAAAGCAATTTTTCAGACACTTTATGTTGCGTACATGATATAATATCTCGAGATATGAAAATTTTAAAAATATAACGCCACTTTTCAGTAATATCGTTTCGAATTATATTGAGTACGTGGGAATTTTATTGTTCGTAAATTTCCAACGAGATACCTTTGTGTCACACATGATCACATTTTAAAGAAAACATAGGAGTTCATCGGTCGCAAGTGCCTGGGTTCCAGTGGACAGTTCAAGAAGCACTAATATTTTGTGAAGGACAATATAAATGGGAGCCAATGTTTTTCTGGAGGTTACTATTTATCCCAGAAGACTCCTAAGCAATGGGTAGAAGACTTTTACGCAATGAAGTCACGACAAAAAATATATTGATTACGTAAAAAGAATTCCGATTAAAACGTGATGGTATTCGAACCAGATACCGGCGTACAGTCAAATGCTAGCGTCTAAGGCCCAATGAAGCATCAATTATTCAGCTACATTTATTATACATTTAACTATTCGCACTTCAACACGAACCCTTTACAGGATCGAGGAAAATAAACCAACCCTCACGACACTCTGAACTATCGTCACGTCCTATATTTATTTTGGTACGAATTTGTTGAGAAAGGTAAAAGGTAAGGCACCGACATTCCTCTAAATTTTCGCACACATCTTGAGCGTCCCATAAAACATTTACCTTTAGGTGGTAAAAGCATTTTATCTTTGTGAATAAATGATGTGGAATATTTAAGGACGCTTTGTAGTTTTGGTCATTGGCTTCAATGGCTGTTTAGTATATTTTTTTCAAAACCTTATGAAAGATGTTTTTTAAGTTGACGGTACGAGTCGAATATGGGATACCTTTTTATATTCTATTACATGATGATGACTTCTTAGCCGATTTCGGCCACAGCGACTGCTTTAGGACGTGAGTATATGGGGAAGTCTATAACACGTGAACTTGTTGGTCACCTCGGCGACGGTGTGCTCGCTCGTGACTAACATAACCGATTTTTGTGGAGAATAAGTATACAATAGTAACCACAACAAAAATTAATATTTACGGTAATAGTTGAATTCAATTCTAACGACCAAAATTAAATAGCCTCAGTATCTCTGGAGCGATATTACTTTGATCGCACTGCGAGGTACTTATTCTAGTTGCTATAGCGTGACAGGATAATTCTTAAATAGGTAAACATTATGAAACAAACATAAGAAAATATTTAATTTTAATTTCAAGCTATGCAACTAAATAGTAAGAACTCATTAAATATGACAATGAAACATGATCCGCAACTAAACTCAGACTCATTATTATGGACGCAAAAGCTAAGTAGTAACCTCCGACCCAGATGAACGTTAATGAAAAATAAATTCGCGTGGAGCCATTGCATTTCCAAATAGTATGAAAACTTGCGAGCATAATTCATTTTACGAGGGCGTGGTGACGCCAGCCGCGAATGAGGCTGGCCGAATTAACCTAAATTTTGTACTAGCATTTGCTCACAGCTTTGGTCGTATTTACATCAAATGGCCTGGTGAAATAGAGTTTCTGCGCAAAACTACGTTTACGTGAAATATGCTGTTAATAAAACACGGCTACATTTGAAGTGAACAGTTATTATTTGCTAAAATTTTGTGTTATCCTCCAACAGTCTTTCTGACTCAATCAATTGATACAGCAGAGTTTATGTTTATTTCTAGTGAGACAGCATCAGTAGATAAAATTGGCCATCACTATGCTTTATAACTTTAAAATTTTAAAGCGTCTTAATTGTGATCTGTGGTTATTGCGTTGAAAATTTTGATATTTTTTAAACTTAATAAACAGGGTGTAATTTTTCTATTAATAAAAATTGAGACCTTATCAATAAATTTTTTTTTCGTATTAGTATCAACTGATTGTAAATCTATATATATTCGATTACCACATAGTACGAAATTGATAAATTAATTTAGCGAAGTCAACATTCCATAAGAAACCATGATTTCCAACAAAAAAATATTTGATCAAAAATTTTTGACAGCGCGACGGTATCGTCTGATTAAATGCCTTGACTCTTGAGACATTCCAAAATTTTATTGATTTTTGGTATCATTAATCAAAACAATATCAATCATTTATGCTTGATCAAATAATGGGCAGGAAATGCATAAAGTCGTCTAAGGTCTTCATGTATCATGTTATGTATGAATAACATTTTGAACTACGTTATCAATATAATATGAACGACGTGCATCATACTAATCTTCTATCTGACTATCAGAATCCGTCTCTAGTTTTCTAATATTTTTTGTTCATAATGGATTGGTGTTCAGATTAGAATGCTAAAATGATTTCAATTTCAACAGAGTATAAAGCCTTTCATCAATTACATAATCTTTATCTAAATCAGTCTCATATCTTCATTGAAGACGTGAAAGTAAATCCGTACTTCATTTTAAGTTGAATGAATGGGTTTTTATTTTACAGACATCGTCATTTTCTCATATAACTCTCTGTCGCATAGTGCCATGATGTATTCATAACGATTGCATTAGTCATTTTTTAAATTAAAATAATAAGAGTCTTCAGTGACGTGGACAGGGTAAATGAGAGGCCTGATGTACAGCGGCACGAGAGGCTAATCTCCAGCAGAAACGAGAGGCCGCTCTCCACTCGAGTTAACTTGACAATCTGGGTTAATTAGCCTTGCTACATTTTATATACGCAAATCATTTTTGTAAATGCTGACGATTTTAGTAGAATTGTTTTTATGATGACTGCCTCGGTGGCGTAGTTGTATTTCAGTATGACTACCGTCCTGAGGTCTCGGGTTCGATCCCCGGGTCGGGCAAAGTGGTATTTGATTTTTCCATATCAGCCCGGAGTCTGGAATTTGTGCCCGATATGGCGATAGGCTCGCCCCCTGTCACATCTGGAACGGAACTAAGCTCGGCGAAATGTGGGTGTTCTAGTTCACTAGTAGCCTCTGCCTACTACTTCGGGGATACAGGCGTGAGCTTATGTTGTTATGTTATGTTTTTATGATAGATCATTTAAAATCATTTATTATTAAAAATAACTGGCTTATTACTACTATGATACTATTGAAGTATCACACTTTTTAAAAAATATTCTGTACTTATAAGTTCACACATCTCTGAAGTATAACTGTCTTGAAAGAGGCAATTGGATCTAATGAGCAGCCATTTGTGAAACGTATTTGAATAAAATATTACCAGTATTATCTTACGTGTAAATGAGAGCTTAGTTAACAAGTCTTGTAAATGTGTCTTTTAAATAGATTTACTCAGAATTATTTATTTAAACACCTTGAATATCAAATTTAGGTATAAATATATTCTAACTTTTATTTAGCTTGTTACGTCCTTTGTTTAAAGTATAAGAGTTATGGATCTGGAAGATCGAATCCCAGGGTTCTTTATATTTTTTATAGCATAGACTAGGAAAAAGCAGGTGGGTCACCTGATGGTGAGTGATTTCCACCGCCCATAGACGCCCAAGATACTAAAGAATCATGGGTGCGTTGCCAACCTAAAAGGACGAAAATAGGAACTGGGGAAGGGAGGGAGGGTATTGGGCCACCAGAAATCTCACTTACCGAACGAAAAGCGATAGCGAGCTGCCACTTTATGTCGGTTTTCTGTACGATAGTGGTATCAAACCGGTCGAGTCGGCTCATTCGTGCTGTAGACGTAACTGTCTACAGCGTGGTTGTACCACTCAAAATCCTTCTCCTTCTTCTTTTCTTATCTTTCGTTACCCTCCTTCTTTAGCGTATAATATATGTGGATCGGGAAGATCGAAACCCAGGGTACTTCTATCTATGTTTCTATGTTCAAACTTTCTATTTTTTACTAACACTTTTAACCAGAACTGGATCTGGATGGATTAGAACAAGTTCAGCCAAGCGGCCGGTCGTAAATACTAAGCATTCTTTCTAGAAATTTATTTCTATCTCCCTCCCCTATCCCACCTTAATTTGGGATCAGCACAACACATTTTTTCAAGCATATTGCATGAAAGATTTGGCTTAGTTTATACGACCAGCTGCCTGCCTGACGTCAATCTCCCTCTATTCTCTTAGATTCTATCTAGACTCCAGTCCCGGGTGCATCCTTTCTGCAACATGCTTTTAAAATTTGAACTCCAATATTTCTGGTTTTGAACCATTATAATACAAGCTGCTGCTAAATGCATGACCACAGCACGCAATTGACCTATATTTCTAAATATTTAGTTTATCCAGTGCATTGTATGTTTAGATGGCATCAATATTTCACTACAGTCGACGGTTTACATAGTGGAAATGGAATGAAAATTATTGACGAATTGCTATAATACATCATGTTCATCATACAAGAAATGTTCTTTTAGTGATTGGGCCACTGTAGGTATTCACATAAGCAGAAAGAGATTATATGAACTCTATTACGAAAAATCATATAATTTTAATAATGATTTCATTACATATGTTAAAATTTACTCTAAAATCTTTAAAAAAGTCTGTCATTGTGCTAAATCCTTGTACCTTAGTGGTAAAATAAAAAACTCCAATAACAAAATTAAAACTACTTGGAGTGTAATAAGCTCAGAAACTGGTAAAACTAAAAATCGTGACATAGAGTTTAGTTTAAAAATTAATGATACCTTTATTCATTCAGATTTAGAAGTAGCTAGGGCTTTTGAAAATTTCTTCACAAACATACCAGTTTCAACCACAAAAAGTCTAAATTGTTCGTCCATCCTAGCTGAAAAATTATTGCAAGAAAGTGTGGCTGGATGTAACTTTCATTTGAATTCCAATGTGTTAGTAGCACGGATATTATAAACGTGTCAAAGTGTATTAACATTAAAAACACTTGTGATTTATGGGGAATATCTACAAAAATTTTAAATTTTGTAATACCGGTCATAGCTCCCCAGCTAGCTTTAATTTTTAACTCTTGTATTAGTAGTGGTATATTTCCTGACAAGATGAAGCTTAGTAAAATTATTCCACTTTTTAAATCTGGTAGTACAGAAGACCCCACTAATTTTAGGCCTATATCTGTGCTACCTTCAATAAGCAAAATATTTGAAAAACTTTTACTCATCCAAATTCAAAATTATTTTAGCTTAAATAAGCTTTTACATAATAAACAATTTGGTTTTACACGGGGTCGCTCCACCTCTGATGCTGGTGTTGAGCTTCTTAATAATATATTTAATGCATGGGAGAGTTCACACGATGCTTTGGGAGTATTCTGTGATTTATCCAAAGCTTTCGACTGTGTTCACCATGACATTCTTGTCAGGAAATTAAGTCACTATGGAGTTAACGGCTTGGCTCTTGACCTATTTAAATCTTATTTAAATAATAGGGTTCAAAGTGTAGACATTAATGGCAATAGATCTCCTGGGTCTGTTGTTACATTGGGAGTCCCACAGGGCTCAATTCTTGGACCTTTTCTTTTTCTAATTTATATTAATGACTTACCTTATTTCATAAGGGATAATTGCGAGGTAGTGTTGTTTGCAGATGATACTTCCTTAATATTTAAATTAAATCGACATCAAACTCTTCTTGACGATGTAAATAGCACTCTCTCAAAAATATTACAATGGTTTAGTGTCAATAATTTACTACTAAATAGTCAAAAAACTAAATGCATTCGATTCTTGACACCTAATGTTAAAAAGACTGACGCAAATATTTTTATGAATGGCGTTCAGCTGAGCCTTGTGGAGACAACCAAGTTTTTAGGTATTACATTAGACCCCAAACTTCAATGGGGACCCCATTTATCTACGCTAGCCAAAAAATTAAGTACCGCATCCTACGCAGTGAGCAAGATACGTCAATTAACAGACGTCAATACGGCTAGATTAGTTTATTTTGCGTACTTTCATAGTTTGATGTGTTATGGAATTTTGTTGTGGGGTGGTGCTGCTGACATTAACACTATTTTTGTACTCCAAAAGCGAGCCATAAGATCTATATACTCGCTTAGTTCCAGGTGTTCTTTGAAAGAAAAGTTTAAAGAAATAAATATAATGACAGTAGCATCTCAATTCATATTCGCTAATTTAATGTATGTCAAGAAGAATATAGATATATTTCCCAAAGTTTCTGATATACATAATTTGAATACCAGAAATAAAAATAATTTGGCTCAACACAAAACCAGGCTCCATAAAATCGGCAATTCTTTTAAAGGTCTTTGTACACGTCTTTATAATAAAGTTCCCACTCATATCAAACAGCTAGAATTGAATGAATTTAAAATTACAATTAAACGTAAGTTGTGTAATAAAGCCTACTACAAGCTTTCTGAACATCTAGATGATAAAGAGGCTTGGGAGTAGGTTGAAACTATTTTAGGAGCATAACCAGTTGCTGTTTCAGGGAGCCTTATTAGTTTATTCATATGTTTTATTTATAGTGATGCTGTGTGGCTTTCGCGGCGGCGGTGTTGTATTGTGGCGTACTTTATTTGCCCATTGCATCAGTCTAGGTAGTCATGCTCACATAAGGTCTATGCTTGTGGCGGCGTCGTGTGCCGGGTCGATCACTTCCCTGCAACGTGGTTGAGGAGGTCGATGGCTGGCACATGCGTCATACTCGTGAACGGGTGCTGCTTGTGGAGACTGGTCTGCCTGGACTGTTTTATTTCCCTTGTGTCAATTCAACTTGCCGTGGCTGCGGGGGTCGCTCAGTGTATCTTGTATGTTACTTTGTCCTATATTATTAGATGTCCTATACTATTGTTATCATGGTTTAGCTGCTCTAATTCAAGCTCTTTCTGTATCTGGTGCTGTACTTTATTAGTAGCTGACTGTAAATTGGTGTTAAAAAGAGCAACGTCAGAGTTTCTTGCCCGTTCTTCTCTGGCGAAACAGCCTTCCGAACAGGCGGTAGAGTTAAAATTTGACGGAATCTAAATAATGTTTGAACATTTCATGGATTCAATAAATGATTTTGATTTTGATTTTGATTTTGTTGACTAGATCGTTGCTAAAACATTTATTTATACGGTACATTCGGGTGTAATTGATGTTCTTGTTATACCTCTAGATACAATGGGTAATTTAGCAATTAATGATATAACTTGAACTAATAGATATTAATTTCTCATTAATTTTCTTGTAATCAAGCTTCGAGAGACCATAACAGACTCACCTTATTTAATATCACAAACGTTCCCTGAACAATGATTGTATTTGATACAAAATATCAGTAGCCCGAGCACGAAAAACTAATGTAAGTGTAAATGTATTCGAGTTCGCTGCGCACCGATGACGTTTGGTTAATATTTCATACAAATTTCATAGACGCGCATCGAGTTCGAATACATTTACGGTTGTCAGAAAATTTCCTGCTCAGGCCGCAAATATAAATACATATATAGTTTCTGTTATAGAACGCGAGTATAATATTTATAAAAATAATTATGCGCTTTTTATCTTTAAAAATAGTTTGTATTCAATGTTTTTAATCAATGTGACGTAAGAAAAGAAGTGACAAACTATACTTAAAGAAAAGAAGCGCATAAATATTTTTATAAGTAAGGGGCAATATTATCAAATAATGGATGTTGTTGGTGTCAAATATCATAGAGGAGCCCAAAAAAGTTGATACCTATATCATGATTCCTAGCTTTATGATCAGGCAGCTGTTGCATGTTTATTTTTATTTTAATCACGTGCAATATCAGAATATCGTGCGATTTACAGCTGGCATACGAGATCCATATAATATTCAACTTTGAATGTAGCCACCGCAAAAACAAATCCACTGATGAATGGATTCTTCTCGTTGTGAATAGTGAATCGTTTTTAATAAATTATGAAGGTTTTATAACTCAAAACCATTTTTATACTAGTAATTTTAAAATAAACAAAATTGATAAAACAAGAACCAAAGCAATCTGAATTGTGCGATGTTTTGTCCAAATCACTAGTGCCTTGGAGGATTTGGAAATGTCACGAGGTCGGTTGACATGAACTTAAGAGATTAAAGCTAGCTACTTGATTGAATTATGTTGTAAAGGTAAAATCAAAACTAAAGATTTGATATGCTCTCAAATAACCAACCTAATAATCTGAATGCCTTCATAAGTAGGCTACAAGTGGCCAAGTATCTTACTTTCTACCTGCCCTTATCTCACTTTAATGTGGGGTTAGTGGGTTTTACGCATGTTGCAGAAACGATTCGGTTAGTTCTTTCCGACGTCGCCTGCCTGACTTCAACCCCCTCTGGGGGATGTGCTAAGGATAAAACAAATAAATGTCGATATACGAAGCCGTTGCTAGTTAATTTCCAACTGTAGAAAGGCGCAATATGTGGTACAAATTCAAACATAACATAAGCTCACGCCTGTATCCCCGAAGGGGTAGGCGGAGGCGCACTAGCGAACTAGAACACCCACATTTCGCCGAGCTTAGTTCCGTCCCAGATGTGATAGGGGGCGAGCCTATCGCCATATCGGGCACAAATTCCAGACTCCGGGCTGATATGGAAAAATCCAATATCACTTTGCCCGACCCGGGGATCGAACCCGAGACCTCAGAACCGTAGTTGTACCGAAATACCACCACGCCACCACGCAGTCAAACAAATTCAAAACCAAATTCAAATTAACTATTTCTTGAATCCATAAAATGTTACTACGACTACATTATTTACATCCGTCAAATTTTACCCTACCGCCAGTTCAGAAGGCCGCTTTGCCAGAGAACGGGTAAGAAACTGTCGCTGCTATTTTGAATTTCAATTGTACAATGTAGTTATAGAACAGCTTTGGGTCTAGTGACATTAAATAGATGTGGATCGGGAAGTCCTGGCTTTGAATCTCAGATAGGACAATTATGTAGATCAATTCACCCAGGACTGGTTTCAAGGGCGGGTAGACTACAAGCTGGCATGGCAGCAGACCAGAAAAGCTAAGCTGAATTCTTTCTGCAATTTGCTTAAGTGTGTGTCGATCTACATTGAAGTACGACAGGAGAAGGTGGAACGAGCAAAATTAAAATTTAACGCGCATTATTGCCTATAATATGTACATAAAATAGGTTGCCGTCCCAATTAATGCATTACGAAACTGATACAAACTGTACTGCAGTTACCATATGTTATAAACAAATCCGCGACCTTCCCCGAATATTTCTTAACAAAACAATAGTTTGAAGACGAATCGCGTCCGCACCAAGTGTTTCATCTTGTTTTATTTGTGTTTCAATTTTTAGCGCTTCAATTTCTGGTGTGAATTGTGTTATACTAGCGGACTTGGTGAAAATAGAATCGGAATTTCTAGAAATTTCATAATTAGAATTGGAACTTTTGTTGAAGTTTCGGTCTGAGTTTAGCTCTATCATTTGTATTTTTATGCAAATGATTCATGGAATCATAGCTTCCTTAGCCTAGTACAGGTATATTTATGTGAACCAAGGTGTCCAGGATTCTAGTCTCAGGGTGAGTTTGACAAGATTTTCCTAGGTCTTAGGTTTGGGGATCCAAGCAGATTGACTTCAGACAGGAGCCCGGTTGTAAAAATTAAAGCCAAATCGTTTCTGTAACGTAACTGTCATTATATCATTAAAATAATGTGTTGCGACTACCCCATATTGGAATATAAAGGCAGGTGGCAGATTACAAAATTAAAGTACTCTTCATGACTTCGATTCTCCGACTAATAAGATATACATTCACGAAGAACACTAAATTGGAAGTATCTTTACATCTTCAATAAGAAATAGAAGTTGAATACTAGTAAAGTGTAAAATACATTGTATTAAGTTTTGCACCAAGAGATATTTCGATTGGTTTATACTGGTCATAACTTAGAAGTGACCGCAGAAGCGTCTCCGTACCGAAGGCACTCGTGAATTCGTTTTACTAACACTATTGGAAAGAAGTATAAAGAAAATGCTTCCACTGTAAGGGTGGCCACGACATTTTTATTATAATGGACACTATTTAAGTTATATATCGAAACTTTAATAGTTCTTCTTCTTCATTTCCTTATCCTACTGTATTGCGGGGTCGCGTCGCCGCGACCCATTATTCAAATATGTTACAGAAAAGATCCTGCTTTAATTTTTACAACCGGCTTCCTGCCTGACGTCAAGTTATTTATTTATTTTCCATGCGTATATGCCATAGCATTAATAACATTCCATTACAATTGCGAATTGAGCTGACTTTCTTTCTACCTGCCCTGATTCCACCTTAATTTGAGGTCAGCGCCACACTCTTTTTCAAGCTTTTTGCAGAAATTACTTGACTTAATTTTTACAACTGGTTTGCGTGCCTGACGCCTTTGGGGGATTTACTCCCCTGTCACTGGATCATGGAGGCGACAAACCTTAAACCATTGACTAAAACCTTATAGTATAAAGGCAATCTCCTCAACGTGTTGTACAAGGCTTATACAATACGTTGAGCAGACACCAACCTCCATTCGAATACTTTCTCGAAAGTTATTCATGCTACAGCTTTGATGCTTGTAATGGATCTTTGATCCCTTTCTTGGCATGCGGGCCTTTATTAATGAAGTATGGAATCTTCAAGGGCTCATGCACTGATATTGACTTGGGAAACTTGTAATTAATACGACGATAATTTTCATTTAGAACTATCTCTATGTGTCTTCATGATCCGTTAAAGGGATCATGGTGATAATTCGGCCATGATTATTAGTATCTCAATGTCTCTATTATCTTCGCTGTAGTTTGATGCATAAAACCACATCACTTTAAAGCAACAAACACAACTCTAAACAATATTATGAAATAACAAGCGACGCATGTGCGTCATCCTGTCAGACTTCCCGTCAAGATCGTCGGAACCTATTTCCAAAAGCCGCAGAATAAAGAAAAAAGAATCAGCAACCCGCACGTTACATTATATTGAAGCAGTATTATTACATTTGTCATTGTTCGGAAACTACGATCAAATCATATTATGTAGGACTTTTTCTATCATAAAAATGTGAACCTTGACATCTATTTTCCTTTTTGTCTTACATGCAATTTATTACATAACTCTTAACTGTGATTTGTTTCTATACATCTTTACGGAAAATTGGTGACAATTATTTTAAAACAGTGTTTATTAAAAGTAAGTCTAATGGTCTGTTTCGCCACAATGTTTCTATCTTTTGTTATTAAAACATTTTAATTCTGCGGTCCAAAATTGATTATTACGACCCAAAACTTCAAAAACTCTTTGCGACCCCCTAACTCCAGATTAAAGACTACGATGGTATTGACATTAACAGAACGTTTTCGCGACCTCGTGAAATTCACGACTCACAGTTTGAAAAACACGGCTATCGGCTATAATGAATTAGTATTTGATCGTGTTAAAACTGACTGAAAGAAAAATCATTATTATCATAAGCATCATCATCACAATCATCATCATAATCATCATCATCATCGTCAACAGCCGGAAGACGTCCATTGCTTGTGTCTTTTCTTCACGTTTCGCCCGGCACTGAATCCCTTATAGAGGGAGTTGATGGCAGCCATCGGTTGTAAAAAATTAAGCCAAATCCTTTTCGCGAAATGCTTCAAAAACCGATCCACCTAAATTGGTATTAGGGACAATAGAAAGGGATATTATTATTTCGGCAATTCCAAGCATAAGTATATTAACTATAGACATTGATAGAGAATAAATAATTCATACGCCCAAACATATTCAGCAAACAATTACAAAATGATATCACTGGACATTGTATCAAATATTTGCTTATTATTGATTAGAATTTTACATAGGGTTGGTTTGTATTTCTATCTGCTGTTATTGTTTGATATTTCATACAAACAATGTCTAATTAGACTGTACGTGGTCCGCGGTTAGTCTGAAACCGACGTCCGTGGAGTGAACACCTATGCTGCGCTGTTGTGAGTGAAATATTACGTGAAACTTTGTGATTGTGTGGTGATTCTATGTGATTTTATGTGTAAGTATTTTATGCTTTAATTTATTGTTATTTAATATAGTTTTATGGAACATTGAGAGCGCTGTGAAGTGAAAAGCTGTATTAAAATCCTTTCATACATTAGAAAGATAACTTCAAATAATGTTTTTAATAAAAAATATATGGTGATAATGTAAAATATTTATTATTATTCAAAATTGTAGCGGTTTGCTTTGCGGCATAAAAATAATGAAAATATCACAAATTAATGAAAATGACATTTTTGCGTTAGTATTTATTACACAAAAAATATTTAC
Source organism: Clanis bilineata (assembly GCA_036417725.1). Taxonomy (NCBI): domain Eukaryota; kingdom Metazoa; phylum Arthropoda; class Insecta; order Lepidoptera; family Sphingidae; genus Clanis; species Clanis bilineata. The sequence goes on along the minus strand of CM071154.1, from coordinate 12,824,626 downwards.
AAAAACTGAATTGAAATATTATTCTAACCAAAAGAACATATAGTATTTGCAATTTTATGAATCAGGGCGTAGAATATTTAATAGATTTTTTAAGCAATAACGATTAAAAAACAAGGTACATTTATAGAGTTCAGTTTGTAAATTTGTGTTTTTTTATACGCGGTTATATCTGGATTTACAACTTCGATAGAAATTCTTTTTACCAATAAAACGATAAAAATAGCATCTATTTTTGCATGGAATAGATATTTTATTACACAAAATATTGTACGCGAGCAAATCGGCGAGCTACATATTACCATTGTTCATGGCCACGAAAAATGAAGGTTGCTTTATATTTAACATAAATAAATGTTTCATACAATGTCTGGGTGCAACCGATAAAACAACTGTTTATATTATGCAAAATTGACACATCCGTATGAAAAGCATGTTTCATTTATTTTATAGTGGTCGAATTTCAAAAGTAATTTATAATTTTTAAAGTTTTACTATAACATAATAACACATCCGTATGAAAAGCATGTTTCATTTATTTTCTAATGGATGAATTTCAAAAGTAATTTATAATTTTTAAAGTTTTACTATAACATAATAACACATCCGTATGAAAAGCATGTTTCATTTATTTTATAGTGGTCGAATTTTAAAAGTAATTTATAATTTTTAAAGTTTTACTTTATTGATATTAATTTTGTAGTCTCTAAAAAGTCTTTCTCTCCACCTGCCCTTATCCTACCTTAATGTGGGGTCGGCGCAACACAGTTTTTCAAGCATGTTGCAGAAGGAATTTGGCTTAGTTTTTACGACCGGTTAACTGCATGACGTCAACCCTCTGGGGGATCCAATCCCGGGCAAATCAAATTAGAAAAATCTCTTTGCCCGACCTGGGAATCGAACCCAGGACCTCCCGGTCTACAGCCCATATGCAACTAGACCAAAGAGGCGACTTACCTACTTTACATTATGATAAAATTATTTATCGTACACATATTATAGTATTGAATTCTATTATTATAATTGTTAGATACCCTTTGCCCTACGCGATAATATTGTTTTTTCTTCACTTAACAACGGATAATACTCTTTTTATCTGTACTATGAATGGCTGTATTGATTAGAATAGAACGCAATAGTTCTTGAAGTAAACTTATTACTAAAGAAAACTGGTGGCGGTTTGCTGGTGGTAGGATATTAGTATCCTACCGGATGGCGACAATCGTACACATGGTGCTAAGTGCCATTGTGACCCATACTTCGCGTGTGGTTCGCGTTCCAGGATCAGCCAGTGTATTTCCGGTTCTCTCGAGGGGCTTGCGGCATGACTTGATGGTTGGTTGAGACGGGTATGGGGGTATCTCTGTATATGCATCGCTCATCCGCCTGTCTTGTCGCAAGCACCTCGATTTGCTTCTTCCATCTTCGGATTCGGAGTGTGAAGAAGCATAAATAGGCTGGCATGATTCTGACGACCATTGATAAACACTGTGTTTGTCAGTGGTCGCTAGTTTTTTTGGAGTGCACTACGCTTACCATCAGGTGCAGTGTAATCACTTTGCCGTGTCCGGGTACAAAAAAAAACTATGAAGACGAGGCATAACTACGGAAAAATGCATTGCTAATGTATAATGTAACGAAACCAAAATGGCGACTGCGAAATAAAGATTCCATTAAGGGCCCATACTACCTCAAATGGCTTATTTTGAACCCGGATAAAATCAACAATACTGCAGCTTTTACTTTGTAATAAATATATGATAAAGTTTAGGGCTTATGTGAGTGAACATGTGTGGCGAAAACACGATTCCTTAAAATTTTCTCGATAGAAAAAAATTGCAAAGTTACCTCTAAACCGAATTAATATCCCGGATTACTCATTACATACTTCAAATAAGATCGTGAAATTTTGTATAGTAACTTAGTTAAATAATACGCATAGGTTATGTGTTTTGGATTTTGAAAATAATTTGTCTTTTTATTGTAAGATCCAATTATCTAAATTTCCGCGTTTTGCGCACCGTTTTATTCATGACCGCCCTGCCGCCCGGCCCGCACACATTCCCGCTTCGGCTGTCAGACGGGGAGGTTGTGTCGCTTGCTGTCAGCAAAATAAATAAATATAATTTATATATCTGGGATACTTCATCAATTAAACAACGTATTGTAGGTGATTATAATGATGATAACGAGAATATTCTAATAAATAAGTCAGTATTTTCTAGGTTTCCATTTACCTGAATATTTAGTAGATTAGAAATCCAGTCGCGTGTCAGCGGCGTAAGTATAGCAAATGTCACGGGCCCTCTACTATTACACACGGTTAGTTAGAACATAAATTATTATGTACGAAGCTGAAAGGATACTGTATTCGTAATAATAAACAACTTTTATTCTTGCATTTTTTTCAATATACTTAATACTTTCACAGATATTGCCAAACAAAGTTTTATTTTTAAATCCTACATAAAATTATTAGGTATATGTATATTAAAAATTTAAATATAAAGTATTTATATAGCAGTAACACGATTGCTCGTGGGTCAGGGTAAGTCATCTCCACCACCCATAGATAGAGACACCCATGACAAAAAATATCATGGGTATATTGCTAACCTAAAAGGAGGGGAAAAGGGATTGATAAAGAGATTGGAATTGGACCACCGAAAATATAACTCACCATACGATATGCAACAGCGTGCTGCCATTTTACATCGGTTTTCTGTGAGACAGTGGTATCCAACAGGTCGAGCCGGCCCATTCATGTTGTAGATGTAACTGTCAACAGCTTGGGTCTTCCATTAAAAAAATATAGTGTAATTTAAGCTTTTTACATAATAATTGACGCTGACCTACCGACACTCAATCGTTTTATTTTTTGTACAAGCCCTTGCAACATTAAAAGGTACACATATGTATATAATAAATAGAATAACCATAGGATTGATTTTTTAGTTTTCTAAATTTTTGCACATAATGTACGTTCGGAGCAACCTTAAACAGTTGAAATTAGCGATTTAATACTTTTGTCGTTGACAAACGCGCAATTTGACGTCACGCCGTATACTTACTGAAGTTTATATACATCTAGGTTGGCCCGTGCATATTACCGCATAATTATGTTTTTGCGAAATTTAAGTTATGTTGGTGCCACACGGTGTATTCCTGTTAACTTTGATTTCGTATAATATACAAAGTTTGTCGTAATATTTGTAAGAAACTGAAAGGATACTACAGAACTCACAATAATGAACAAGAATATATCAGTAAAAATTACAATATACCTAATACTTCCATAGATATTGTGATTCGTGAACGATTACATAGATAGATAACTCTTTAACACCATAGTAAGGATTAAGTAAACAGTACAGACAGAACTTTAAACTATAAAATGTTACAATAGGCTGTCTTATCGCTTGAAGCGATCTCTTCCAGATAACCTTCTGAAGGGGTTAAAGGATCAGCAGATAAGCAGAGGTGTAAAGTAAAGGTTTTTATGGTCTAGGCATGCCGACATATCGGATAAATGGACCGGAATACTTTTTGCATTACATAAACATAAAACATAAACATAACATAAGCTCACGCGTGTATCCCTATGAAGGGGTAGACAGAGGCGCACTAGCAAACTAATACACCCGCATTTCGTCGAGCTTAGTTACGTCCCAGATATGATAGGGGGCGAGCCTTTCGCCATATATATGATATGGAAAAATCCAATATCATTTTGTTCGACCCGGGGATCGAACCTGAGACCTCAGGACGGCAGTCGTACCCAAACACAACCACGCCACCGAGGCAGTCGAGGCAGTTTTCGCATTAATATGAATGATATTAAAATTCTCAAGGTTATCACGAAGCGAAGAAACACTATGGCAACTCTCATCACTGATATTGCCAGATTCAAATAATGCAGAGGCATAGTGTTCGTCGTCATTACTAGTGTTATTAACCATTAAACGCATCATTATTTTTATAAGTACGAAATCTTAAGAAACAAAAATCTTTAATAATATGTGACATAATACTAAAACAACACAAAGAAGTAATTAACTCGCTCGCTTACCCCTTACTTTTAAAACGACGCGTCTTTAGAACGCAACAGGTCCAGTGCAATACATCATTTGCCCAGCATATGGAGATATACATGAGGCCATATATATATATAATAAGGTCGTGTTATGTTGTGATATAAAGGAATGTTCTATAAAAGATGCAAAAATGACTGTTATTAAATGGTTATTTACCCTTGACTACTCTGAAACCGAAGATTTCCTAAAGATTATGAATTGAAATATATTCACACACGCCCACACACGCATACCCATCCCCACAAACACACACACACACACACACACACACACACACACACATAACACGCACACACACACACACACCACACCACACACACACTCACACTTTAACCTCTTTTGTATGTAATGGCTAATTGAACAATAATAAGACCCCCATGAGACAGGTTTATTCCTAGTGTGGAGGTTAACAGTTAAGGTTTTATAGATAGTCACTTGTTTTCCCGGTTTGTTTTAATTGGCTTATTATAGTTGTTAATTACTGTAATAGCTGTAAGTTCGCTTTTGTAATTTCCATTTGAGAACTAATAAATTTTATACTTATATTTATTTATTATATTTATAATGAATAAAAACAAATAAAATATGAAAATATATAACAAAATTAAAATTGTAATAATAAATATAATATTCAAATACTTGTATTATAGGCTATATTTTAAATAAGTGTTGCATTTGTTCCGGTAGGTGGACGGTCGTGAACGGCCCAAAAAGCGTTCTAGAGATATCTTCCTAGATATGAGAGCCAAGCCTCACTATGGAGGACGTTCAGCACCGTGTGAAGTGAAAGCGTTTAAGTAGGAAGACGGCCCTTGGCAGAAGGCCGGGATAAAACCGGACAGAAAAATGTTTCGCGGGGCGTGCTACCAACATCTAAGCTACCAAGATTGTTTTATTTCAATAATTAGTTTAATCTGTAATCATTATTTAAGTGGCTATTAATGTGGTAACTTCATGACTTTGATATACATACTAAATCGATGATTATCTAGTGACAATGAGCTGTATAAGTCCTAGATAATAATAATTAAAAGACGCATAGTAACTATATCTTAGTTAAAATTACAGTGTGGGGGCGCGCGCATTGCGTAAGCGGCACGTATTTTGCCGATATGTAATCGTGGGATAGGTAGTTTACTTTTTATATGAAATAAAAAATGTCCTACTATTAAGATGAGGTACGCTCGTGGCCTCCTTGGTCTAGTGGCAGCATATATGGGCTGTGGACCGGGAGGTCGTGGGTTCGATTCCCAGGTCGGGTAAAGCGAATTTTCTAATTTAATTTGCCCGGGACTGGATCCTCCGGAGGGGGTTGACGTCAGGCAGGTAGCTGGTTAAACTAAAATCTTAGCCAAATCCTTTCTGCAATATGCTTGAAATAGGGTGTTGCACCGACCACTCATGAAAGTGGGTTATGGGCAGGTAGAAAGAAAGATTAAAATGACGTACGCTATCTACGGTAGAAATATTTAATAATGATACATTATGTTGGCCAAGGCTCTCTACACACTTTCCGACTAACCCTGTATATTTTTTTTCACCTGCCTTTATTCCATCTTTAAATTTATTGTTCCGTTGTATAAGGATAAGGAGTCACGGCAAGACTATCAGAGTACGTTCTTAGTGTTGTCGGCAAATTATATGCGAAAGTTCTGATTGAAATGGGTAATGTATGAGACGAATAATAAGTTATAGAATGTACAAGCGGGATTTCGAAAGAGTATGGGATGTGCGGATTAGATCTTCTCCTTACGAAGCTTTCCGGAAAAATTCTCAGCCAAAGAACGAAAAGTCTTTTGCGCCTTTGTAGACTTGGAGAACGCCTAGGACGAATTACAGACAATGGTAATAATTATGGATGATGCATTTAAAAGGAAAGGAGAAAATTAATGTAAGTAAGACGAAAAGTATGTTTTTTTTAAAGAAATGAAAGTATAACAGAGTGCAAAATTATGATAGATAACGAGAGAGTAGAACAAGTGAAAGACTTTGTATATCTGGGTTGTATATTTATAAGTGATGGGAAGCATGATAGCGACATTAAAAGACAAGTATGTGCAGGTAATCGAGTTAATGGAGCGCTGAACACCTTTATGAGTAGCTGAAAGGTCTCTAAAAAGACACGATTGGCCGTTCATTAAGAAGTGTTAGTGCCCACACTTATAAATGAGAGTGAAAGTTGGGTGTGACAGAACAGGCATGAAAGTAAGATCAGTGGGCTTACTGGTGGACTCTTATGTCATTCCTATACATTTATTCTATTAATACGCTATATATAGCGTACTCTTATCTCATTCCCATATATTTACTATTCTATTCGACTAGCGCATAAGCTACTTGGCTAAGCCCGCAGGGTAGTGGAAATGAGAGCATGAAGGAGCATGTGTCGCGTGATAGAGTGTGGAATAAAGTGGTGTTGGATCTCTGTCGAGTGAATGAAGATGTAGTGATAAGAAATAGAAAGGGATGTTGAGATGGTTCAGACATATTGAGAGGATAGATGATAGGAGATTGTCGAAACAGTGACACAAGATGAGTGTGCATGGAAAAGTCGGTATAGGGCGACGGCATCGCACTTATATTGAGCAAATTGATGATATATTGACTAAAGAACCGATAAAAAACTAAACCGACTCTAATGAGATCATGATAGTAGATGAAGCGAAAGTAGTATGTCAGAATCGGGCGAAGTGTAAATCTATAGTCTCTACCTACCCCTATGGGATACAGGCGTGATATTATGTAGGCGTACGTTTATTCCACCTCAGTATGGAGTCGACGCAACACATTGTTAAAGCATGTTGCAGAGGTGTTTGGCCTTAGTTTTTACAATGGGCTACCTGTGTAATGACCCACCCATAAAGTCAAAAACGCCTGCCCGATCTGGAAATGGATTCCAGGACCTCATAGTTCACACCCGATATACGCTACCAATAGTGAATAGATCAATGAGGCGAGTTATAAATACTTCAGGAGCCATGTATTAATTAATTGCTATGAGTTTTGGAAAAAAAGGACGTGATGGAGACTATAATTGGAAAGGTCCGACCGGTCACTCTATTAGGATTTCCAATTGGTGTGCGCAGTCTTCAACATAGATGGATGTCAAAAATTCTTCAGAGTCGGAACTCTTATATGAAAAATTGAGGGAAACTCCTGAGAACGAAGGTTAACTCAGCCGCGGACGTCTTAAGAACCACCACGGGAATACGATCAGTCATGCTCGACTTTCGAATGTCCAAGATTCAGGCTCTCGCCTGACCGCATACAGGTTGATATGGATTCATGTAGTACTCCACAAACGCTGCGCCGGTGCAACGTCCAGTAGCGTGGCTCCACCGTTGTACAAAATCGAATTTGAAGCAAAGGGTTCAACTCAAAGATGAGTGTTATTTTACTGTGGTTATCAAGTTTACGCAGTGACTGCAGATTAAGCTAGTAGAAACTGCTTTACATTGCGATGAAAAGTCACCAAAAGCTCGATTTCCGAGATAGCTTTCTGTCGCCCTTCAATTTTGCATAGGTATTTTCCCTTGGCCCTCCTGTTGGATTCGAAAGATGTACGTAACTTTTCTTTCCCTTCCTTAGACATAGGGCTCCAAGCCTTTAAGGTGACATTTCACGCCAATTATGCGGGCTGTTTAAGACGTGCAGTCACGGCGCCGACATTGTTATACTAGCTGTGATATACACTGGAATTCTGGTATTGGCAGTGAATCATTTAATTCCCAATATCCACATCCTTGACTTAGTCCGTAGAGGTGTGAGGATCATCGGGTAAGAAATAAGAGTTTTCTCCATAGAAAGAACGCAAAGAACTGACGAATACACCTAAATTATTTTGGTTAAGTACACGGATTATTTATAAAATCTTTGAATGGCAATATCTATGAAACATCAGGTATATTGACAATTTTGCAAATATTAAAGTTGTTTATTATTACGAATCCTGTAGTCTCCTTTCAGTTTTCTACATACATTGGGACTAACTCTATATACCACCGCTAAACATCAAACACTGGAGGAGCCGCTTAAACCTATCTGACAAGAAACTGTCCCCATCCAGTGGAGGAACATTGACATCCGTTTCTCTACAGGTTTGTCAACGGAAGTTCCAGCAAGGAGAACTTATAGCACAGGTGGGCTGTGTGACTGGTTAAGAGGACACCTAAACCAAAGTTATCTTGTAAGGAAAGTTACCTGATGGTTCGATGATCCATGGCTCAACATAACTTTCTAAGCCCAACAGACAGCGTCAGCGCTGACACGCCATTGAAAAGTTTTTTAATTGTACTAAAATAAATTGTGCCTCGATTGTGTGTTACTATGTGTGTAAACTCTACCTCCGGGGTTTAGTTGTATTTAAGTACGACTACCATCCTAAGGTCTTGGGTTCGACCCCTGGTTCGGGCAAAGTGATATTGCATGTTTTCAATATCAGCCCAGAGTCTAGAATTTGAGCGCTATATGGCAATAGGTTCGGCCCCTATCGCATCTCGGACGGAACTAAGCTCGGCGAAATGTGGGTGTTCTAGTCGCTAGTGCACCTCTGCCTACTCTTTCGGCGGTACAGGCGTGAGCTTATGTTTTGTGTAAATAAATTGTCCTATGCGTCGTAAATGCGGGCCCGCCACGCTACGTCACTTGTTTGTCTTATCAACACCGCTTGACATCCAATGACGCCATTAGTGTATGAGCGAGACAGCGTACGATAGCGCACTCTAGCAGGGACAGGTAGCGGGGTGCAAAATTTGAATTTGAGCTGAGGTACCATGCGCTCTTAATATAGTAAATAGGCATCTTCTTCACATTCCAAAATTAGTACTTTTTTAAATAAAACACCGTATTTAAAATAAAATCAATAAGCTAATGACAGGGTGACAACTTACATGTCAGTAGATTTTTCTACCTGCTCTTATCCCACCTTAATGTGGGGTCGGCGTCACACAGTTTTTCAAGCATGTTGCAGAAAGGATGTGGCTAAGTTTTTACGATCGGCTGCATGTCTGACGTCAACCTCCTCTGGGGATCCCGGGTAAATTAAATTAGAAAATTCGCTTACCCTGACCTGGGAATCGAACCCACGACCTCCCGGTTCAAAGCCCATGTATGCTACCACTAAACCAAGGATGCGATGATATGACTATGTCATGTATGTATATGAAAAACATCAAGGAATACTTTTTGAGCTTATGACCTTTCCAGGGTCACATTCCTGACGCAAACTGCGACAAAAGTCACAAATCTTCGCATGTATCGCCCAACTTGTGAAGGAGATGCGGGCAGCCATTTGTTACCCGAAAAATAACTTTTACTTTTGTAGGCTATATTTTTTTGCTTAGCGAGTAATTCGTGCTTTCGAGACGAATGCTCTAGGTTTGAAACCAGCTACTTTTGAGACTTGTATAACCAAAATGAAGGTTTTATAACTAATGACTAACGAGTTTCTATCTAACTACACGGACGTAAAAAAAGATGAACGGAGCGTTAGGAATATTGAAAGTGAAGCAAGGTTTCGGCACATTCGATATATCGACACGTAATGGCGTGTGTGTGCATAGAGCACCTTTGTATAGACGCGTTTGTGTGCGTGGCTTCTCTGCGGCGCGCGTCCGTTTAACTATAGGCGAGATGGTGTCCTTCTTTTTCTTTACGTCCATGTTTAACTATTTATCTCTCATTCCAAGAAACACTTAATTTGACTGAGCTGTACAGGCTATTGGACTAGACAAACTGCTTCGGTGGCGTAGTGGTATTGCGTACGAGGAACAACTATCGTCCTGTGGTCTCGGGTTCGATTCCCGGGTCGGGTAATTTTTACCCAATATGACGTTATATCATATCTGGGACGGAACTATGCTCGGCGAAATGTGGGTGTTTTAGTTCGCCTCTGCCTACCTCTTCGGGGATACAGGCGTGAGCTTATATTTATGTCAGGCTATATCGAAGGCTCGAAGCGTAATTAAATAGTCCGCACTTGCCATGACATGATTGGATCGGTGTCAGGTGTCGGCTGACACAAGTGTCGGAGTGTCTGCACTGTCAGTGTTCATGACAAGCGTGTTTAATTAACTACAGGGTACGTTATTAATACTATGCTACGGATTGTATAAGTGTCGAATAAATAGAGTCGTCGGTAGAGTATAAAGACACGAGCAGGAATATTTTCACCCGACTTCAAAAAAGGAGAAGGTCCTCAATTTTGCATGTTTTTATATGTATGTTACGAGATGTTTCCGCCAAATGGGGACCGATTTTCAAGATTACTTTTGTGTTCTATAGAGCTTATTTCAAGGTCCCATATAAATTTGGTTATGATCGGATAAGTTTTGAAGTCAATTAACTTTTAAACTTGTGATTATTAACAATCGAATTCTTATCGAACTCGCTGCGCACTGATGACGTTTGGTTAATGTTTTATACAAAAGTCATAGATGAGCTTCGATTGTCAAAAATATTCTTGCTCGAACCACAGTTATGAGGCTCCTTGATATAGCCTTTTACAATATAACAGACCGACTTCAAATCTGAACGTGACCAAATTTAACCACCCTTGGAATAAGCTCTATCGAATACAAAAATAATTTTGAAAATCGGTCCATATTTGGCGGAGATATCGCGTAACATACATAAAAAAATACAGACGAATTGAGGACCTTCCTCCTTTTTGGAAGTCGATCGAAAATGATATAATATTGTTTTAAGAAGACTGCCTCAGTGGCGTGGTGGTATTTCGGTACGACTACGGTTCTGAAGTCTTGGGTTCGATCCCCGGGTCGGGCAAAGTGATATTGGATTTTTCCATATCAGCCCGGAGTCTGGAATTTGAGCCCGATATGGCGATAGGCTCGCATCCTATCACGCTGGGACGGAACTAAGCTCGGCGGAATGTGGGTGTTCTAGTTCGCTAGTGCGCCTCTGCCTACCTCTTCGGGGATACAGGCGTGAGCTTATGTATGTTATGTGTTTAAGATGCTACGCTGGTCCAATACGGGTTGGTACACTACATAATACCTTCAAAATTCTTGTAGAGAATTATCGGGTAAGGTTTCCTCTTGACATTCTCGTTCTTCGTTAAAGCAAATGATTATTCATAATGAATTTATATTTAGAGGTCCAGGGAGGTCCACGGTTCGATTTACAGGTCGGATGCTTTTTCTTACACTCTCTTTCTGAAACAAAATTTTCCAGACAGGTGTCGTGATAGCGGTGGCCTACAAAAACAAAGCAAAATCATTTTCCGCAACACTCTAAAACAGCGGCCTGAGCAGGAAAATTTCTGACAACCGTAAATGTATTTTAGCTCAATGCGCGTCTATGAAATTTGTATGAAATATTAACCAAACGTCATCAGTGCGCAGCGAACTCAAATACATTTACATTTACATTAGTTTTTCGTGCTCGGGCTACAGGACAAGTTCACAGCCCATATACACTGCCTCTACTCTACGATCAAGCCAATTCTCGAAAATTCCATAAAAAGCCTACGTCCTATGTACAAAGGTGTGATTATTATTCTGTGGCTGCCTCCCCCAAGACAAAACAACTGTGAAATGGGAAAGTTTCACGTGAATTCTCATTACGTTCATTGCTCTCATTATGCGAGATAAGTTTGAGTGAAAATTCACCTCGCCACCTCAGAGCAACAAAGGGTATTAATTTACATACATACATCTTATCTTTTTGTATGAATTTGTCGGGATAAAGCTACTTACGTTTGTGTAATTTGAGATTGTAAATGAGATTATTTTAGAATTAAAAATCGCATTAAATATTTTTGTTTTTGCAACTTGTGTGTAGAAACATTTATTTAAGAAAAAAATACTTTTTCGTTGCGTCACATTGTTTGAAAATGAAATGGATAAACTAGTTTTAAAGTTATGTAGCACGTAAATATTTTTATAAGTAAGAAACATTGATATCGAGGGGCCCTGGGTTCTAGTCTCATTTCGGACAATCACAGTTTTAAGTAATTTTGGGTATAATATGGACTCATAATTCACAAAAAATTGGTTATCAATAATCACTGAAAGAGCAACACAATTTTTCTAACACGATTATCTCGGGACTGGATCCCTCAGAATTAGTTGAATCAAGTAAGAAATGGTGGCCTCGGTAGCGTGGTGGTATTTCGGTACGACTACGGTTCTGAGGTCTCGGGTTCGATCCCCGGGTCGGGCAAAGTGATATTGGATTTTTCCATATCACCCCGGAGTCTGGAATTTGTGCCCGATATGCAGGCCGCTTCCAACAGGTCGTTATGGAAATCTTTGGGGGAGGCCTATGTTCAGCAGAGGACGTCCTATGGCTGATGATGATGATAATGATGATGGCGATAGGCTCGCCTCCTATCACATCTGGGACGGAACTAAGCTCGGCGAAATGTGGGTGTTCTAGTTCGCTAGTGCGCCTCTGCCTACCCCTTCGGGGATATAGGCGTGAGCTTATGTGTAAATATACAGGCAAAGCCTTACAAAACGCTAGTATTCCGTAAATAGTTGTATTATGTAAGTTAGTTTGCATTTGCATTTCTAGTGTACTTTGTCTTTGTTGCCGTTTCAGATGTTTACTTTAGTACTTCACTTAGATAAATGGCAGAACCATGTCCTCCGGTTAATGCCCTCATTAAGTTCAAATCTGTATCAAATTGTTCTTCTGTCTTTTATTGTAAGGATGTTTTCACATTTAACAACTCTTCTTTAACGATTTAATGGAGAATTATGAGCCTTACTTAAAAAAAAACAGTTTAAATGAGCAAATAGTAAATAATAGTCTGTCCCTTATATTTTCAAACAATGTGGCACAAGAAAGAGTGTCACTATTCTTAGCCATTGTCTCAGCTAAACTGTTTTTTTTTTATAGCAGAGATTGGCAAACCAGCAGATGGGTCACCGGATGGTAAGTGATCTCCACCACCCATATACACCCAAGATACAAAAAGAATCATGGGTAAGTTGCCAACCTAAAAGGAGGGAATGGAAGGGGAGGGAAAAGGGATTGGGAAAGGGAATGGGGAAACAGTGGTATCTAACCGGTCGAGCCAGCCCATTCGTGCTATAGACATTACTGTCTACAGTGTGGCTCTACCACTCGAGTTTTATAAGTAAGGCCATATATGTTTAAAAATTAGTTTGTCTTCGGAGTTATTTAATGTTATAGAAAATTTTGCTTTTCTGACAGCCCGTGGCTTTCAATTCTTACAGACAAAGAGAATTGTCTGATAACATGGGTTTATCTTGACCAGTTAATTGAAGCGTAATTTGGTTGTAAAATCGTTGAACACTGTTGAGGTTCGACTCTTAGGTATACTCATTGATTTCTCTGAGAACTGAGGTACTGACTGTGTATACTATTTTAAACTATGACAACACTTGTCGCCTTCTTGGTCTAGTAGCAGCATAAATCGGCGGTGGACTGGAAGGTTCTTTATCCAAATACTAGGATGGATCATTTTTTTCTAACACTATTTGCCTGGAACTGGATCTGCTAATGGATGTTGACGTCAGCCAGGCAGCCGATCGGAAAAACAAAGCGAAATCCTTTCTTCGACGTCCTTGATAAATCCCCCATACCACATAGGGTAGGTGGAAGAAGACTGCACTAGTTTAAAAAATGCGTCTCGTGAAAAAAATGCACTACATTTAAAAGTCGCAACGTTTAAAGCGTACAGCATGGACAAGCTCTAATAAAATTCCGCCCACACTGCAGGACGTTCAACTGCCGAAAGTCGATGCCGTAAACGCTGTTTACATTAACGTTACGTATGGTTACTAATTTGGACGCGAGATAGTTTTTTGGAGGTTATTAAACTACGTTTTGCACTTCCGTGTTTGAAATAGATAATCTATATTTGTTTAGACGCACATGTTCTATGAATACAGTTTGACTTGTGTTTGAATAGAATTTAGTTGTATAATCATCATCATCATCATCATCAGCCATAGGACGTCCACTGCCGAACATAGGCCTCCCCCAAAGATTTCCAGATCGACCTGTTGGAAGCGGCCTGCATCCAGCGACTTCCTGCGACCTTTATCAGGTCGTCGGTCCACCTTGTAGGTATAATATGACTGTTTTTTTATTTGATTGATTATTTCATTCATTCAGTGGTGTGCTAAAAACGGTCGCCTCCTTGGTTTAGTGGCAGCATGTATGGGCTGTGGACCGGGAGGTCCTGGGTTCGATTCCCAGGTCGGGCAAAGTAAATTTTCTAATTTAATTCGGCCGGGACTGGAACCCTCATAGGGGGTTGATGTCAGGCAGGCGGGAGGTCGTAAAAACTAAGCCAAATCCTCTTTGCAACATGCTTGAAAAAGAGTGTTGCGCCGTCCCCACATAAGGTGGGATAAGGGCAGGTAGAAAACAAAAGTGGTATTGCTAAAAACATATTTCTGAGATTCGAGATTCAAATCCTTGACTTGCCCCCTGACTTTTGACATTCGATTCAATTTCGAGTACGATTTGATTTCATTTAGTACTTTCACTTAAAATTCCACCGAAATCGACTTAAAAAGTGCGCTAATGTCATATTGGATTCGAGAAATTGTCATTTGATATTTTTATAACACGACACTAGTAGGCTTTTTTACTTGATTTCGGTGGAATTTTAAGTCACTAAATCGAATCGAATCGTAGTCGAAATCGAATCGAGTGTCAAAAGTACTGCAGGGTTACCACCACCTCTTATAGCAGACAAAAAGAATCATGGGTGCGTTACAAACTTAAAGCGAGGGAAATAGGGATTTAACTGGGCCAATGGATATCTCACTCATCAAATGAAACCCGACAGCGAACTGCTACTTTACGTCGGTTTTCTGTGAGACAGTGGTATCAAACCGGTCGACCCGGCCCTTTCGTGCTGTAAACGTAACTATCTGCAACATGGCTCTGTCACTCAACACTTTCAAAATCGCTCTCTCGATTCTTGATTGTCAAAATTATTGTACTGGAGCTGCAGTTTTAAAATATCGGTGTTTTTAATAGTTACGTCACTCATGCTTCCTCGCATGTTCATTATACGGAAGTCTATAAACTACGCGAGCAATGTTTGTGTGTTTATTATTATTCCCGAAAACGGCTTTAACGATCCATACAATCGCGTTTTAATCGTTGGACGTGTCGGGATTTCAAATTTGGTTTAACTGATTCCATTTCCGGTAAAATATATGAAATAACGATAATATAACGCCCAATTGGTCATACGCTACTCAACTTTAACGGCTTCTTACATTGATTTTCACCATACAATTTTGACAGATAAGGAGTCCTTAAACGACATATCATCATCATCAGCCATATGTGCCAGCCATATGATGTGCACTGCTGAACATAGGCCTCCCCCAAAGATAAATTATTAATTAATTAAGCGACCTTAAGTGTATGGGGATTCGGCGGTAAGTGGTAGAGCGACATGTCATAGACAATTTTATCTATATAGGGGTAGATTAAACAGTTACATTACAACTGTCTCTCAGAGAACCGACGTCAAGTGTTCGCTTGCTGTTGCGTTTCGTTAGGTTTGTGAGAATAACATAAGCTCACGTATTCCCGAAGGGGTAGGCAGAGGCGCACTAGCGAACTAGTACACCCACGTTTCGCCGAGCTTAGTTCCGTCCCAGATGTGATAGGGGGCGAGCCTATCGCCATATCGGGCACAAATTCCAGACTCCGGGCTGATATAAAAAAATCCAATATCACTTTGCCCGACCCGGGAATCGAACCCGAGACCTCAGAACCGTAGAATGTGAGAATTTAAGACTTAAATATTCAATACCCATACTTTTCCTTAAGTAGCAAAGGCGACAGTAGCCTAGATTTAAAGGTCTAATCCCTGAATACTGAAACACTACTCAACTTTAATGGTCACTTACATTGTTTTGCGTCATACAATTTTACAGATACAGCGGCCTCAAATGACATAAATGACAATTTTTGAGTGTTTTTTGGTCTAAGAGACCGTGGTACTTCGACCCATCACCCATCTGATAACCAGATGAGACAGATTTTAATCAAATATCAATTATTTATAAACACGCCTATAATAAATAGCTTGCCTATCGAAAAGTATCGAAAAGTAATTATGTTTTTCGACCCGGGGAATGAACCTCAGGACCTCAAGAAATACACCTACACCACTGATGCAGTTTCATTTTAGCCTCTGTATTTGGCATCATAATCCGTATTTACATATTAGCGCCTCGGAGTCTGATGCTTACTTTCACATCATTAACTTCAAGTGCAAAACATTAAACACGTTCAACCAACTCCTTTATTCAACCCGTCCGAACTGGGCTGAAATCTGACAAGCAAAATGTACCGTCGCGAGCCGAGTTAACCCTTCAACCGCCGCCCTATCGTTTGTTATCATAGTATACAAGCACGATGAGAGGAGAAACGGTAAGCTAACATTGGAAAAATCAAAGATAATGTGAAAATCAATTTGTTACATACATATCTGTACTGATTTCTTAAGTTTACGCGAATGTTATACATTGAAATAAACCTGAAACCAAATCGTGATAAAATCCGTAAAAATAGTTTTATTTCAATATACATATCTGTGATATATGAAAATTTTGACAAGATTAGCTAGTTTGAAAAATCACTTTTCACTCCTGTCTAATTGATAAAGACCTCAAACTTGATAAAAAAATAACATTATATACTCAAAAACTACTAGTAATTCAGGCTGCCTCAGTGGCGTAGTAATATCCTGGGGGGTTACCACCACCTCTTATAGCAGTATTATTATAATTTTACTTGTACCGATTCCCATACAAAACAAACGAAGAACGATTATAATAATACTGCTATATCAGGTCGTGGTAACCCTGCTGATTATTTTTAAATGAGATTATCCTGCCACTTGAATTCTTGGAAGCCAAGGAACGAAAAACTGTATCCCGCACAGAACTTACATAGTACCAGTGGGAGAAGTAAATTTTTTTTTATAGCAGAGACTGGCAAACGAGCAAATGGGTCACCTGATGGTAAGTGATCTCCACCGCCCATAAACACCCAAGACACAAAAATAATTATGGATGCGTTGCCAACCTGAAAGGAGGAAATGGAAGAGGAGGGAAAAAGGGATTGGGAAAGCAAGGGGGAAATGGGCCACCGGAATCTCACTTATCGAACGAAACGCGATAGCAAGCTGCCACTTTACGTCGGTTTTCTGTGAGACAGTGGTATCAAACCGGTCGAGCCTGCCCATTCGTGCTGTAGACGTAATTGTCTACAGCGTGGCTCTACCACTCAAGATTCATATATAAATCCGTTACATTACATACGTTTTTTATCTATTTGTTGGTCAAAGCCAGGGAAATGAAAACATAAGAGTAGGAAGGCAGAGTAGGAGTAGAAACGCAAGACTGGCATTATTAGGCCAGTGTAGTGCTAGTCGCCTCCTTGGTGTAGTGGTAGTAAGTACGGTCTGTGGACCGGGAGGTCCTGGGTTCGATTTCCAGGTCGGGTAAAGGAAATTGTCTAATTTAATATGCCTGGGACTGGATCCCCCATAGGGGGTTGACGTCAGACAGGCGGCCGGTCGTAAAAACTTAGCCAAATCCTATCTGCAACATGAAAAAGTGTGTTGCACCGACTCCACATTAACGTGGGATAAGGGCAGGTAGAAAGAAAGAAACGTGCTAGACATAAAAGTAATTTTTAATAAGGTTATTTCAAGAAATAATGTAAACAAACGACATAGTAAAAATTCCAACCGGTGTCTTGGCATACTGCATCTCCCCACTCGGTGCAATGAAGTCTGTTTCACACCACACGCCATCAATCAACAGTTCATATAAAACTTGAGCATTACTGCAGTGTTTGTACAACCCGAATATCGGTCCAGTAAAACTTTCGTAATTGATGATTCAGTGATTTCTGCTGTACGTTACTAGTGAGCCGATGAAGTATGAATGGCTTTTATCGATATATCGATGGAATTTTTGTCTCACATACCAAACGTTGGCTGATATCGCTTTTAATAAGACAACAACTTAATTGATGATTCAGTGAATTCTGCTGTACGTTACTAGTACTGCGCCGATGAAGTATGAATGATTTTTATCGATGTATCGATGGAATTTTTGTCTTTCATACCAAACGTTGGCTAAGATCACTTTTCGACCTACTTCCACAAAAGGAGGAAATCCTCAATTCGCCTATTTTTTTATGTATGTTACTCGACATCTCCGCAAAATGTAGACCGTTTTTCAAAATTCTATTTATGTTCGATAGAGCTTATTTCAACGGTGGTCCTATATAAATTTGGTCACGATATGTAAATTGGAAGCCGGTCAGTTAAGTTTTTACACATAACATAAGCTCACGCCTGTATCCCCGAAGGGTAGGCAGAGGTGCACTAGCGACCTAGAATACCCACATTTCGCCGAGTTAAGTTTTTAAACTTGTGATTATAATAAGACAACAGCTGTAACAACACTCTGTATTATGAATAGGTATGTTGCACTATGTACAATACCATGACCCAGATGTAGATAATCGCAAGATCCTTTTTATATAGCACTGGCAAACCAGCAGATGGGTCACCTGATAGTAAGTGATCTCCACGGCGTATAGACACCCATGATCAGAAAATCACGGGTGCGTTGCCATTTGCCAACCTAAAAGGCGGGAAATAGGGATTGAGACAGGAAAGGGGAGGACTGGGCCACCGGAAATCTCACTCACCGAACGAAACGGGACAACGAGCTGCCACTTTACGTCGGTGTTCTGTGAGACAGTGGTATCATACCGGTCGAGCCGGGCCATTCGTGCTGTAGACATAACTGTGTACAGCGTGGCTCTACCACTCAAAATTCTCACTCACCCCTGCTGGGATTATGGTGACCATTCCTTCCAGTGTTGTTAATCGCCTCCTTGGTCTAGTGACAACATAGATCGGCTGTAGACCGTGAGGTCGTGGGTTCGATTTCCAGCTCAGGCAAAGCGAATTTTCTAATTTAATTTGCCCGGGACTGGATCTCTCACAGGGTCGACGTCAGGCAGGCAGCCGGTCGTAAAAACTTAGCTAATTCCTTTCTGCAACATGGTTGAAAAGTGTGTTGCACCGACTCCACATTAAAGTGGGATAAGGGCAGGTAGAAAGAAAGAAATAACATAAGCTCACGCCTGTATCCCCTAATGGGTAGGCAGAGGTACACTAGCGAACTAGAACGCCTACATTTCGCCGAGCCTAGTTCCGTCCCAGTGTGATAGGGAGCGAGCCTATCGCAAATAAAATAAACGAAGAAATAAAGTTGTTAATATTTCCAAAATTGTTCAGGACCCGCTGACATGACCCATCAACAACTAAAGGGTAGCTAAAGGTATCCGAAACTGGTGAATGGTCACTTATTCCTAATATATTGCGGTAGTAACAACAAAACGACCAATTTATCCACGTAAGGCCCGTTCGGAGGGCGATGTAGGCATTCCCGAGACGGTTACAAGAACTTTTAACGTTATATATAGTCCTTGTATATTCTTGAGGTCCTATTTCGTTTGGAGATTAATGAATTGGATCTTTATCGTATGCTGTACTACTTAAGTATAAAGCTAGATTTATTTAGGCTATGTTTCGTCTGGGGATTGCAGCGTTTGTGATACTAAAGTGGTAGAGCCTGTACCTTTTCTAGTATATGTACTTGATCGGGTGTCGAGAGTATTGTAAATAGCCACGTGCGGCTCGGCCTCCGGTGGCCCATACGCTTATGTAACATATTTATGTGACGCCTCCGACGGGTTAAGTAAAAGAGATATTTACGACACGTCTGTTTAATAGGAATTCTCTACAATACTAAAGATTACATTAAAGACATTAGCTTATAATAATGTCGGCACAATTCACACTGTAGACAGTTATGTCTATAGCATGAATGGGCCGGCTCGACCGGTTTGATACCACTGTCTCACTACGTCATTACTCTAAGTGACTCACAGAAAACCGACGTAAAGTGTCACTTCGCTGTCGCGTTTCGTTTGGTGAGTGAGATTTCCGGTGGCCCAATTCCCCCTCTTCCCTTTCCCAATCCCTATAACCCTCCTTTTAGGTTGGCAACGCACCCATGATTTTCTTGTCTTGGGTGTCTATGAGCGGTGGAGATCACTTACTATCAGGTAACCCATCTGCTCATTTGCCAGTCTGTACTATAAAAAAAGCGTTATTTTTTATTGCTAAACCGCAATAATAACAAACATTTGATTTGTTGCAAGAACCGATACCATAGCCTCTCGTTTAACGTTCGACTATTCTCCAGCTTCACCTCGGAGAACAAGCATTCAGGCTTAGACCACATACGCCCGAATGGTCAAACGCTGCTCAACTTTAACGGCTTCTTATATTGATTTTCGCCATACAATTTTAACAGATAAGGCGGCCTTAAAAGACATAAGGCCACCCTAAGTGTATGAACATTCGGCGGATAGCTATTCACTTCGTAATTACGATTAAAGTATTTTACACATTTTGAGCAAAGAAATTCGCGAGCAACTACCGGCATTATGTATTTAGCTGCAGAAACTCAAGCGTTACACGTTATATTTAAAGGAAATTAAAAAGTCTTTGCGAACGTTGCCGAAACAGCTAAAACACATAGAGATAACACTTTGGAATAGACAACTGTCATGCTTATACAGTGCGTCAGAAAGAGACAGATGGAAAAATTCTATACTCTTGCTATCTATTGTGTGAACGAACACTACAACTAGTATACTAACTAATAGAATCAAGGAGCATTCCCGAAATAAAAGAGATAATTTTTTTTTAATTACTTTCCTGTTTATTTTTAGTACCCATGTTTCCAACAATATATATCATGGTTGATTTACTAATCTTGACAAAAGAAATGTGAATTGGAAATTTGAGAACGTATTTGCGCATTCGGAATTTTTCACTCACAGTCCAAACACAACAGAAAAATGACAGTTCACAACGGTTTTCTGTCTGTTCACGTGTTGGTTTCTTTCTTCCAAATGTATTGTAGGAGTGAAAGAGACGAAACATTAAGTTAAGCGCCGTTTAAAACTGTTTATCTTACAGCTCACTTCTATCTTTAAATCAAGATTTGAGATAAATAGGGGTTTATCGCGGAGCTGCAAGTGGCCTTAAGAACCTTAACCTTTAAGAACCTTCTAACCCCTTTATTCATAATAACTTAGTAGAGCGTGATAAGACCGCAATAGTACGAATCATAAAAATTATATTCATAATCGTTCAATAACGTTAAAACATTCCAACGTTCGATGTGAAAACATGGCCGATTCCGATCAGCTGTTTCAAGTTTGATATTCTTTCTTAATGATATTAATTTTGTTATAGACTAGGACCCCAACTAAGATTGATATATATTTTTTATCAATTGTTTAGAAACAATTAATAAAAAATATATATCCAAGACTTCCTATCTGTTTCGAAGCTTGCCAGAGATAAAAATAATATTTTTTCTGTAACCAGCAACATTGTATTCGATACGCATATATTAGTTATATTTTTGCTAAACTAGGCAAAAGTAGGGTTATGCTTTCGATAAGACCAAGATTTCATTATGAATAAGGGGGTAAATGTATTACTTCTATGTAAATAGAAGTCACAGCAGTAAGTCCGCATTAGTCAGGCCGCAGGTGGCGTTTACGACCTAATTTCGTGTTAATCTCAAAAATATTACGTTTAGGTCGCCGGACGCGCAGATGTCTCGCTATTAATGTGTTTACTGTAGATGTAATCATGTTTTAGGAAACATTGCGTTTGAGACGGGATAATGGCAGGTAGATATCAAAATTTAGTCTTTTTTTTCTTCCTACCTGCCCTTATCCTGCCTTAATGTGGGCTCGGCGCAACACACTTTTTCAAGTATGTTGCAGAAAGGATTTGGCTTAGTTTTTACGACCGGCTGCCTGGCTGAAGTTAACCCCAGTCTGGATCCGGTCCCGGGAATATAGGGTTAGAAAAACACCTCACCCGACCTGGGAATCGAACTCAGGACCTGGTTCACAGCCCATAGACATTGTCAATAGACCAAGGCGACGGCAAAGTAATAAATGTGTAGTATGTAACTTGATATTAAAATAATAAAGATATTTAACAATACATACACTATGCTGTTTACACGGACATCAAAAAAACGAAGGACGGAGCGCTAGGAACATTGAAAGTGAAGCAGGGTTTTTTAGCACATTCGAATATTCGCCGCCATTACGTGTCGATAGATCGAATGTTCCGAAAACCATGCTTCGCTTTCAACGTTCCTAGCGCTCCGTCCATCTTTTTTACAACAACAATAACATAAGCTCACGCCTGTATCCCCGAAGGGGTAGGCAGAGGCGCACTAGCGAACTAGAACACCCACATTTCGCCGAGCTTAGTTCCGTCCCAGATGTGATAGAGGGCGAGCCTATCGCCATATCGGGCACAAATTCCACACTCCGGGCTGATATGGAAAAATGCAATATCACTTTGCCCGACCCGGGGATCGAACCCGAGACCTCAGAACCGTAGTCGTACCGAAATACCACAACGCCACCGAGGCAGTCATCTTTTTTACATCCGTGACTGTTAATGTCTTTGGTCAATAAACTATGAATCGGTCACGTCTTCAAACAAGGTTAAATCCAGCCTTAAATCCTGTGTCGACTACCCAGCCGAAATGTGTTAACCAATGGAATATTTATCGCCTATAATGAGATTTCAAGCCGTGCGGATGACAACTTTGTATAGGTTTTTATGAAGGTGTATGAAATAGCTCATAGTGGATTCGGATTCGGGATTCGGGACTTAATGCGTTGGGCTTTTGAAGGTTTCTCAGGTTGAGATCTATAGAGCGAACTTCGACTAATTCTGAGTCAAAAAAACGAAATCAGTGAGGATTTGGAATTTTTAAATAGAATTTCGAATTAGTTTTAAGTCATTTTTAATCGACTTCAAAAAAATCTTCAATTCGTCTGTATTTTTTTTATATTGAGGTATATGTTACGCGATATCTCCGCCAAATGTGGACCGATCTTCAAAAATCTTTTTTACAAGAAAAATTTTGGTTTGTCTGTTAGTCTGTTTTTATTGTAACAAATTACTCGGACTAAGTCGAAGTTCCTGCGAGTTGCGACCTTTATCAGCGGCCTGAGCAGGAAAATTTCTCACAACCGTAAATGTATTCGAACTCGATGCGCGTCTATGAAATTTGTATGAAATATTAACGAAACGTCATCAGTGCGCAGCGAACTCGAATACATTTACATTTACATTACTTTTTCGTGCTCGGGCTACAGGTCGTCGGTCCACCTTGTAGGTGGACGTCCTACGCTGCGCTTGCTGGTACGTGGTCTCCACTCGAAAACTTTTCTGCCCCATCGGCTATCAGTCCTACGAGCTTCTAACAGGTCGATCTGGAAATCTCTGGGGGAGGCCTATGTTCAGCAGTGGACGTCCTATGGCTGATGATGATGATGATGATGTCGAAGTTCGATTTGAAAATTCCAAATATTCACTGAGGCCGTATGTTTGACTGTGACTGAATCGAAGTTCGCTCTATAGATCTCAGCCTAAGCATGTCGATGTCGATAAATATCGGGTCACTGTAGCTGCGAATATTAAATATTAAGGTTTTATAGATAAGAAAAGTACTGATTTCTTAAGTTTACGCGAATATTATACATTGAAATAAAACTATTCTTACGGATTCTATCACGATTAGGTTTTAATTACTATTCCCGAACAATTATTATTTTAATTATTCAGTCTGACCCGTGACAACGAAGACTGCAAAGCCTTCGAAACGTCGGGAATAATAATTAAAACCTAATCATGATAGAATCCGTAAGAATAGTTTTATTTCAATTTTATTTCAAGATAAGAAAAGTCTTGAGTTTTACGGCATTATGAAAAACTTTTTTTTTCGGTTTAATAAATGATGAAGTAACAAGAGCCTAAGCTGTTTTAAGCTCTAAGCCCCAACTAGTTGGGGCGGAACCAATTACAATATCGAAGCAATGGTCGCAGGTTCAAAATTGACAATTATCAATCAACGCTAGCGGTATTCTTTCTTTCTTCTTCCCTTTATCTCACCCTAAAGTGGGGTTGGCACAACACACTTGTCAAGCATGTTGCAGAGGGGATTTAGCTTAGTTTTTACGACCAGTCAGTCCAGATCCAGTCCCGGCAAATTAAATTAGAAAATTTGAGAATCGAAACCAGGACCTCCCGGTCCACAGCACATACATGCTGTCACTAGGCCGAGAAGGCCTCTAGCGATATTACCTCATTCTTTTGAAGTCATTCCATAATCAGGGAAAGGCGAAAAAAACCGATACCAAATCCTAAGAACTTAGCAACTACTTTAACCAAGTGAAATCCGCGAGATACGTGCGATTCCTTTTCAATTCGTCGGAGTAACATCTGGCACAATGCGCTAAATCCTAGTTGAGAAATGGATTTGGACAGCGGCGCCCTACTGTCAAACAAGCATTCGTTTCGTTTGCTTGATGTATTGTTTACTTCGGGATTTAGAGTGTGAATATGTTTGAAAGTATTTTTTTTTAGCAGAGACTGGCAAACGAGCAGATGGGTCACCTGATTGTAAGTGATCTCCACCGCCAATAGACACCCCAGATACAAAAAGAATCATGGGTGCGTTGCCAACCCAAAAGGAGGGAATGGAAGGGTAGGGAGAAGGGATTGGGAAAGGGAGGGTAGTAAATGGGCCACCGGAAGTCTCACTCATCGAGCGAAACGTGATAGCAAGCTACTACTTTACGTGGGTTTTTTGTGAGACAAAGATATTAAACCGGTCGAGCCGGCCTATTCGTGCTATAGACGTTACTGTCTACAGTACGGCTCTATAAAATATATATATATTGAAAATAGTATTATGAATTCGCAAGTTCAAGATTGTTCTTTTAGCAGATTAAGCGAAAGTGACCTCTAACACCTAATGGCAGCGTATATTAGTTGTGTCGGGATATCCTCCTTTTTTATTTTCCGGGTCGAGGAACTGGATCCAGTCCCGGGAAAATTAAATTAGAAAATTCGCTTTGCCCAACCTGGGAATCGAACCCAGGACCTTCCATTCCACAGATTATTTCAAGTAAACTATGGATTTTATTTAATGATTTGATTTAAGTAGTAAAATAAAGTAAATGATAACAACTCTTAATTCTGTGAATCATTTAAGTTTTTAGGAAGACAATTTTCTCGCTAGTTATTAGATTTTGTCCCGGGATTATCCCAAAATAGAACACACTGTCGCCCTGAGCCCGAAGGGTAAGCTGTGAACGAGTGAATCCATTTCGGAAATAGAATTTCCGTCCTTTGGTGTGATAAGGCCAGTCAATCGCCATAATATACGCCAATCCAATTCCGGACAGATAATGTTCTACAAATCGGAAAACTCGCACAAAGAACTTTTGGGGAAGGACTTTTCGATTGACGACCATTATAGCTAGTACGCTATTTATAGTACGCTACATTATACACACACACTCAGGCCTGTTATCACCAAAAGGGTAGCCAGATGCGTAACTATTTCACTACCTTTTCATCCAAATTCCTATGACGTGATAGGGGGCGAGAGGCAATTCCGGCAATCTCACTCCGCGTATGAAAAAAATATATTAATAATATATTTTGTTATTCATTATATATTATGAAATATAGTATTTACAATTAAATTATTCTATTTGTTTATAAAAGAACATTTAACAAATAAAAGCACACTGGTGAAACTCGAGAAAATAAAGGTTTTGTTACAGTTTTCATACTCTTGGATAATTATTAAAGTAATAATGCTCCATCTAAAAGCAGATGTCGTGGGAGTAATCCCAGAGGGCACATTGGCAACTCAAACAAAAACCCTCGACGGTCGACGTACTTTCGTGTTTAACTTCAGGTTTTGTGAAACTTACTAAAAATATAAATTTTCCTACATTCTTTATCAGAAAAAAAACATTCACACCTGATATCACTTATCCCCGATGGGCATGCAGTAGGTAAACATTTTTTCAAAAAGCGCTGACTAGTTGTTTTGGGGGAAGATATAAGAACCTCTTACTCTAAACTCTAGAGGATGATGAACAGACGAAGTGGAAGCGTTTAAGTAAGAACCCGTACCCTGGAATAAAGCCGTAATAACGATAGACAGAAAGAAATATAGTAATATAAGTTTTATAGGAATGAACAATTTGAGGGTAGTTAAATAACGCGATGTAGTCTTAGTTGTCAGTAACTGATGTTTTGATCATTATCACCAAAATTAGTTTTACAATAACTGATATTAGTGTTACTATAGAAAGTTTTTAACCATAGATTTAGATAGAACAATACATGCATTTCCAAGAATACCAAATTAGGAAAGTCTGAAAACGGTTTCCGAAGAAAAAGCTGTAAATTTCCCCAATCTTGTGAATCATAAAGTGATGCCGCTAGTTTTACCAATTAGTATATGTAATGAATGAATCAACAGTGAACTATGACTTGTCCAAAGTTCATCGACTTCGTGTAATCAATCTTAAAACAAACACTGCCGTCCCCGTTGGGAGAGTACTCAAAGCAGATTGCTTGAAAAAATTTAGATTAAGGCCGTCACTTGCAGTGTTTGTTTTAGCTTCATAAAAATATACTTTTGGTGTAAACAACATCATCTAAGATTGTTACACTAAAGGCTATCTTATACCAGACTGATTTAGATGTTATAATTATTTGGGAGTAACATTGTAAATCTTCATATAATTTATCATGAAATGATATGCGTTTTATAATTTTTATATTGGAGAATATGGCCTTACATTACTTACTTATAACATTTTACGCAGGACTTAAAATAAACAGTGTTTTGTATCTGACACTTATGCTATAAAATAGAAAGAAAGGGACAAACTAGTTTTTAATTTAAGCACTGCAATGTTTTAGTAGGGGGATTGCGCAGTTTGTGCTGTCTTTTATGCTTAGTAAATGTATTTATGAAATGAACAATCAGTTGGATAGATATTTATAATTAACGCTACAAATGAAATATTTTCTACTATTTATTATCTGCTATTATACTATAATTTTTCTACTATTATATTCTATGTATTTCGGTACGACTACCGTACCCTGAGGTCTCAATGTCAGCTCGGAGTCTGGAATATGTGCCCGATATGGCGATAGGCTCGCCCCCTATTACTTCTAGGACGGACTAAATTCGGAGAAATGTTGGTGTTCTAGTTCGCTAGTGCGCCTCAGCCACCCCTGCGGGGATACAGGTGTAAGATTATGTGTGTGTGTGTAATCAGAATTTTCTGTTTACGTTACGTTTGTTACGCGGAATTTCTGGTGATCCAAATTCCGCCTCTCTTTTCTTTCCTTTAATATCCTCACAAAACACCATCTTAAAGTGATTGATTAATCTCAAATCATCTGTATTATTACTGCTTTCACACATTATATCATCATTATTCGTAGTGTTAATCTCTTGGCAATTCGCATTTAATCTAAGATATTAGTCGAGTACATTGTAAGCACCCCTACGCTCCTTCCCTAACGATGTAATTAACATATCAAGGTATGAAATGCGAACTACCAGGCAGTTAGATGGTAATCATTTATTCATACAGCAATTTGGTGCTATAATAATGTTCACTGGTATTCATTAATTTCTAGCATTTACAATCTGCCTTTAGGTTTTGTAACTTAGCTAATTCATCTTAATTTAAAAATTTACTTGTGTTGACTTGTCATAAGTGCTTTTTTACATGCCTACGTGATCAATAAAGATTTTTTTTTCTACTTAAATTGTGCGCGCAGTACTATCCTGAGGTTCAATACAGGAAAACAAATAATAAATTATCATTTCTATAATAGATTCAAAAATAGATTTGATTGTGGTTTCGTTTTCAAGGATAATAGATCAAAAACCACAAACAATAAATTTGAAAGTTTTTGCTATTAAGTAGTAAGTATTTAAACAATTACGCATTTATTGAAATAAAACTAATTTTTACGGATTCTATAGCAACCCGTGACCACGAAGGCTGTAAAGCTTCGAAACGTTGGGACTAAAACTAAAACAAAGCAAATCGCGATAGAATCCGTAAAAGCTAGTTTTATTTCAATCGCGTTAACCTAATAAATCATTATCAATTATGCATTAATTAAAATAAGATGACTAAATACCTGATAAAGGTCGCAGGAAGTCGCTGGATGCAGGCCGCTTCCAACAGGTTGATCTGGAAATCTTTGGGGGAGGCCTATGTCCAGCAGTGGACGTCCTATGGCTGATTATGATGATGATGATTGAGTACCTACGTATTCATCTTGTTTAATAAAAAAAGACTTCCACGCATCTGCGATGATTCTGCAATGACGTTGAAACTGCTCCTAATATTTCTATGTGATTCTGTCAATGTACCTACATACGTATTATTATCGCCTCTTATAAATGTCGTCTTCTTGATTTAGTGACAGTTATTATATAATATGTCACTCAGTCTTCTTCTTCTACTTGCTCTTATCCTTCACTGTGAGTCGGCGCAACACACTTCTTCAAACATGTTACAGAAAAGATTCAGCTTAATTTTTTACGACCGGAAGGCACCTGACATCAACCCTCTTTACGGGATTTAATCCCGGACAAATTTTAAAGAACAGCTTTCTCCGATCTGCGAATCAAAACCAACTCCTCAACTCCCAACTCTTGATCCACAGCCCATATACGCTGGTGCGATATCAAACGTGCGAGAAATTTGACGCCCTTTGTACTGGTTAAAATTTTCATTATAACATTTCCCATTTCAGTATGTTAACCAAACACCGCCTAGATACGCCTAATCTCTGAACTTTATGTACCTTTTCCGCATTATTATGCGAAGCGGTTGTCATAATTTAATAAAGTGTCCTCCCTGTGGTTTTAATTCTGCGCGTGTAAAATGAATATTAAATTAACTATGTTGTGATAATAAGCACGATGGCTCGGTCGGGGTTCGGGAGTCGTAGGTTCGATACCAAAATTAACTCTAACTTTTCTAAG
Organism: Clanis bilineata; assembly: GCA_036417725.1. NCBI lineage: Eukaryota > Metazoa > Arthropoda > Insecta > Lepidoptera > Sphingidae > Clanis > Clanis bilineata. The sequence goes on along the minus strand of CM071154.1, from coordinate 12,795,537 downwards.
TAATTAAATTAATTGCTTGGTGCTTAGGAAATTATTGCTTGATGATGGAAAACGTCGTGAGAATTAGTCGCAAAAGAGTTTGCTACCACTTAGCTCACATGTTGGTATAACCAAGTAAAATTACTTACAAGGCTCAAGGCACAAGCAATATAAGAAGCTAAGGATACAAAAATAGAATTTTTAAGTACATAGAAAACAATAACGTTTATGAAATGCACCACCAAGAAGACATTTGAAACATAATGCGTGTAAATACGAATTCGAAAATTGGCAATGCTAAGTACCCTACTCTTTAATCATTCTTATACATCACAACGGCCACATCCTAACGAGTGGTCAAGATAATAACTAGTACTAATATTGTCCCTACACTGGCACCAACAGTGCCAACATACGCTGTCCCAATCTCTCACGATTCAGCTTACAGCCGCCAGGCTCCGACACAGTAATTGGATTTTGAGCTACCGTATCGCATCGAGCAGATACATCGCTTAAACCGTTGTAGCTAATACCTCCTGTTAGATTGTCGGTTGATGGATTTCAGATTGTAATTGCTAATGACAGTTCGGATTTGAGTCTAGATTTGTAGCTTGTATAGCTGGAATTCCTATCACTTCGACTAAATATCAACATTGAAGCTTGTGCTTTTATTTCCTTGCTATTGCTAAATAACAACACTAATGTATAGAATAAAGAAGAAAATATACAGAGACAAAATCATGCATGTGTTCACTAGAAGGAATGCTATCAAGTCCGCACGACTTCGTGAAATCACGAGGTATAAATACTTTGAAAGTTTCGGAAACTAGCAACTTGTAATCACCTTTTCATGATGTTTTTAATTTCAATTAAAATTGTTCAGATTTAGCTATTTAAATTGATGATTTGGGTAATTCTCTACAGTTTTGATTTTCAATGGTTAAATAAATTCAAAACAAGTCTTCACCGGTTGTCTTGCCAAATTCATCTTATTGAGTAAACAGCTGTTGGAATAGGTGCTTTACATTATCGCTTAATGTATTGTAAAGTGTTTGTTATGGTCGTAGCATTAAGTTGCAAATTAGTTTAAATGATATTTTGTTTAATTTGGTTTATTTTTTCTTTTAATATTTTAAAAGCATTTTATTTATAATACGCTTTACTGAAGGATATTAAAGGAAATGTGCTAAATAAATTTGGTCATTATCGTAAATTAAAAAAAAATTATGACTCACGAGATCCATACACATACGAGTACATTTGCCACTAAATTATATCAATATCTTAATAGTTATTATCACCTTCAATGTTTTTATACAGCAAATAATACGTTAGTAATGTACCTTAAAATTTAAACGAAGAGCTTTTATAGAAATTACTTAAACAAAAACTTACCAATTAATTCCAATAATACCTATGTACATATGTGACACATGACTGCTAGTTGTAAAAACAACGAAAATAATCATCGTCATCAGCCTGTATCCGCCCACGCCAAAAATAATATAATATGTCTACTCTTTATCAATACTGTTCAAAATAAGCCATTTAAATAATGTCCAATGAATTGTAAGCCTAAGTGTAGGCGTCATGGAGCATTGTCCAAACCATAACAAGACACAAACGTGACATTATCACCACCTATTGTACATATGTTGACATCATAAATATTTGGAATGATGTCACTATTCTCCTTTGAATGTGTAAAAGTAACCGCGACGATGAGTAACTAACCAAATATACTGCACATGACTCCAAGTAATATATCGCTTTAGTATGTAATAACCATATCGTTTATATAATTGTAATTGGTATATTCCAACCAAATAGTGTTTTAGGATATCTAGGAATAATTATCTACATAATTGCTATCATCGTTTCGACTATTAAAGTCAAGAAGGGAATAAAAAAAGCAAAATATGGTGAGGTGCAACCAGAGCATCCATTCAAGCATTGTCAAGCATTATTTCCTATCTCTTAATTTGATACGGAGAGTCAAAATGTGTGTGATTTTTCGAATTATAACCTAAAACAAATGCTATAATTTCTCAACTTGTGCAAAGACTTCAAGTTTCCTCAACCTACAGCAGTATTAAAATCAATAACAATATATCTAATACTATTTTTTTTATTGATTACAGGTTTCAATCATCAATAACCGAACATGGCTGTTTGGAGGATCCTCGCTCTAGTGTGTGCAGCGACGATCTACGCGGAAGCTAAATGGAATCACCATCAAAAGCGTGAAGTCACGTCCAGCATCTGTGACACTACTTACAACAAAACAAACAAAGTTGAATGTTACTGCGTCAAAGATGTTCGGCACCCAGATGTAGTGCGGAGCGCTGACTGCTCCCTAACAACCGACGGCATTAAGGAGGACGACATAATCTGGAGTGGATTTAAAATTCTAAAAAACGCCAGCAAATTAACGCTTACTAACGCTAGAGGTGTATCACTCAAATACATCCCGACAAAGATTTTTGAAGAAACCGTAGCGTTGCAAAAAATCGATATCAAATATAGCGTAATAGAGAAAGTAGTGGCATTTGCGTTTGCTAATTTGAGTACGCTTGAAGACATCACGCTAAGAGATAATCAAATCACAATCCTAGAAAGGAATGCATTCGCTCATCACAGAGACCTGACCGTAATAAGCTTAGATACAAATAACATTATCGAAATAAATAGAGACGTGTTTATAGATTTACCATCTCTAGAAAAACTGTACTTGACCAGTAATAAAATAACAACAATACATGACAAAGCATTTGTTCACTTAGACAATTTGCGAGAACTGGAAATCGATAGAAATGGCATTTTCAGTCTAAACAGTGAAACATTCTCGGGCTTGAAGAAATTACAAAAACTCGATCTAAGCAGTAACAATTTAGAAGTGATCGGGGATAACACATTCCTGCCGCTCGTGAATTTACGATCTCTAAATTTAGAGGGGAATAAAATCCAAATGCTTGATGATAGAGCTTTTAATGGTTTAGTCAAATTGCAGTCGATGTCGTTGGCTCGTAACAAATTGACAGATATTGACAATGTTAAGGTTTTCGAAGGATTGGACAGTTTGTTAACTTTATGTTTAAAAGGAAATCAACTGAAACAATTGAAGCCGGAGGTCATGGCTCCTATTTTGCCTAACTTGTACGGAAATATGAGCAGTTTGGATGTTGAAGGTGAGGTTCCTTTCAATTATATTTTAAAATAGTAATTATTTGAATGCATTAGTAAGGATAATTTTTTTTGTATCACGGGTTTCAGATTATTATTATGTACACTATGGTGGCATTTTTTACCATAACATGACAATAATCTTTAGGTTTCTTATAGTGACGTAACTTCCCTGTAATAACATAAACAAATGAGCTTCTAGAATTTACAAAGTAAAAATTGGTATAATATATTAAAATCACGAAATCAAACATATAACTACATTATTACTTACGTAGTTATTTGATTGCTTATACATCAAGTTTCCATTTCTTATTAAATCTTTTTTTTTTAAATTTGCCATAATATTTTAAAGTAAAATACAATTACCCCAGAATATATATCTTACAGTGGGATATCTGCCTATAAATACTACATATTAAATCACCTTTACTCATATAATGTTTGTCACATTTCAGATAACAACTTTCCGTGCAGTTGCCGTTTGGAGTGGTTCATATCACTGCTAAACAAGACACAAAACAACCACCTCAAGATCGTAATCGAAAACCTTAAATGTGTTCCGGATGCAAGCTTAAGGGACGCGTGGACGAAGATAGACGAAACTGAGAAGAATACAGGACAAGTTTTTGAAGACGAAGAGTCACAAGTACAAAACGCTGATTACGAATACTACGACGCAACACAATTAAATGGAAGTTTATTCTACATCGACGTTAGAAACTTACTTAATTGTACCAAGTCTTCAACACAACAGACTCCGGCAATAACAGAAACTATAAAAACTACTGTCACTACTACCAAAGTAACCAAAGCTATGTCTAGTCCAACAACAGTTAAACCGAAAATGGAAACGGCTGTAGAAATCAGTAATAATAAAGAAGTGAATGATAAAGCTAGTGCTATTATTAAATCAACACCAAAGGCAGAGAAAGGAGATTACACTACGGCGAAATTAGTAACTGTATCTGCTAGTCCTATTGACAATAATATTTATGATCATGATATGGCGTCTGATGATCCAAAACCTGATAAAATTAAAGCTCATAGGAGTATTCAAGACATTAAAGATGTACCTAATGCAAATAGTGCAATAAAAAATGTAGGCTGTGTAACGCTCCTCTTATTATGTTTTAGGTTAAGCTTCTTTTAAATTACTAATATATTTAGAATTTTAAGTATTATAAGCTCCACTCTCACAGTCATTAAATTAAATAAATAGATTTAAGACTAAATACGATGTTTTATTACTTTTCGGTAATAACGAATAGCGAATTTTGTAGGCGGACAAACAACAAATAACCGGATGTTAATTGATTTTAGTTGCTCATGTACTGTTTCTGTAAGAAAGAAAGAAATAGGTATTCAAAAGAAATGCAAAATTTAAAGCAGCTACTGCACTTTTCACATTTGGGTACTTGACTATGTTTGATTTTATACACATATTTATATGCAATAGCAAATAAAACAAAAAAGAAACCCTTCTGTAAAAACTGCATTGAAATAAGTCGAAAAATGAGGCAGTAATTCATATTTTAAATTCTGGAGTGGAGGCATATTGGAGATATCTTGCTATCCCTTTCTAACGCACGTGCCGTTATAGAGTGACGTGTTTGTACTGATACTTCTCTTTCCTGCAGCTTGACGGTTACACCAAACTACAAAGGCTTACAACTTTATTTTTGAGACTATTTCAGTATTTATTTCTGTTTTATATTTTAGACGACGTAAATTTCATATAAAATTAATAAAAATAACTAGTCAAGTACCCATTTCTACGAGCTTATTTCTATCTTTGCATGTGATAGGGGGCGAGCCTATCGACGAACGCCCCGATTAGTGCCGAGAGTAGCAATTTCTTGTGAACAATACAAATCATCATCATCAGCCATAGGACGTCCACTGCTCAACATAGGCCTCACCCAAAGATTTCCAGATCGACCTGTTGGAAGCCGCCTGCATCCAGCGACTTCCTGCGACCGAAAGAAGAGATCCGTAGGAGAACGAAAGTCACCGACATAGCCCAGAGGATTAGCAAGTTGAAATGGCTATGGGCAGGGCACATAGCTCGTAGAACTGATAGCCGATGGGGCAGAAAAGTTCTCGAGTGGAGACCACGTACCTGCAAGCGCAGCATAGGACGTCCACCTACAAGGTGGACCGACGACCTGAACAATACAAATAAGGTGCACTATTTAAAATTTTAAAATATCGTATGGCCTATTTCCAGGTGTGGAGTGTGGACGTGCTGTGTCTGGTGATGATTAAACATTATAAACAAATAGATCATTATGTCATTGCAATGCTTGCTCTTTTTTCACCTGTTCTTACCTTATCCAATGAAAGATCGCTGTAACACTCTTTAATGGATATTACAGGATTGATTTAGCTTTTATTTTTACGATCGGCCGGTCGTCTAATGTCTACCCCCTCTGGGGATCTAGTTCAGAAAAATCGTTTCTGGAGAGTCGATTATTAAATAAATGTGGAATTTCACATTTAGAATTTATTTCCGGCTTTCACGATTTGATATTACATTCTTAAATTTTTTAATCACTACGTAACAATTATAAAACAATGCTTGTTTTTTATATGTAGTATGAAGTATATTGTGGCTCAAAATATGCAAATGGAAGTTTCATAATAAAATAAAGTAGATACTCAAAATACACATACAAACATACAACATAAGCTCACGCCTATATCCCCGAATGGGTAGGCAGAGGCGCTATAGCGAACTAGAACACCCACATTTCACCGAGCTTAGTTCCGTCCCAGATGTTATAGGGGCGTGCCTATCGCCATATCGGGCACAAATTCCAGACTCCGGGCTGATATAAATAAATACAATACCACTTTATTCAAACGGGATCGAACCCGAGATCTCAGGACGGTGGTCGTACCGAAATACAACCACGCCACCGAGGCAGTCCAAATATTAGAATATTATTAAAAAAATATTTTTCAAAATCCGGATGAGGTTTATAATTTCGTCAGTATCCTTGGTTCAATTAAACCCTGGAGTTTGTTTCGGCATTTCTTCTCAGGGATAGAGACGAAATGCCGACGTCATCATTATTTTTTCAATATATAGATACTCGTAACTGATATGTAAAAGTGTTATGATATCCTATTTGCAGAATAAATGATTTGAATATGAATTTGAATTACTGGAGAACTACATACTTCATATTAGTACAATATCAGTAAAACCACAAACGAAAAGTAGGAAACTCAAAATTTCAATCGATATTAGGACATGGTTGGTTACAAACCCATGAAATAATTTGTGCTGCTGCTTTAAAAGTGCTGCCACATGCAGTTGTACTAACTGTCAGCAAAGATTAGTTTCTTAATTTGTTGAGAGATGGCAGTACAAACAAGTATTTATTAAGCAGATACAGTGCCATCTGTCAGTAGACTTTTGAACCATAATTTAGATTAGTAAAGTGGGACTGCTCACTGCTCACGTTCCCGTTGTGGAGTATAGATGGCTGCATTTGGTATTATTATACTGTCTGAAGAACTTTATCATCAGCCATAGCACTTCCAATGCTGAACATAGGACCTCCCCCAAAAATATTTATTTGTAGTTCTTGAAGAACTACTTACATGATAATTATTATCAAAATTCTACAGAAACACTTAAGAACTTGAAAATAATGTCGCCGATAATATAGAGGTAATATCAGCCTGCAGTCTGGAATCTGTGCCCGATATGGCGATAGCCTCGCCCCCTATCACATCTGGGATGGAACTAAGCTCAGCGAAATATGGGTGTTCTAGTTTTCTAGCTTATTCCTTCGGGGATACAAGCTTATGTATGTGTGATTATGTAATTGAGTGATAAAAAAAATGTTTATAGAGGCAACTATTTACATTATTTTGTAGAAACCCACTTTTTTGTATTATTCACTCACTGGCTCCTCAAAGCACAGTACGAGTATCAGTGGCAAACTGAACTACATATATTATTAATACAGAATCCAAGGCAAGACATATCTAAATTGTAAACGAATAGAAGAGTTTATAAACATGCCTCAGAAAATCTTATTCAACCTTTTAGAATGTATTATTCGTATTGCAATTATGTGTAAAAATCTATATGCTCAAAACTATAATGTCAAGATGCATTGAAAAAAAAAATACATCGAACAGTCACACACCTAGTCCTGACCCCACACTAAGTATAACCTGTATCGTGGGTGTCAGAGACTATGAGAGACGCATGGTCTCACAACACCCGGACTTGAAACAAATATCTGTAGGCCACACAAACATTTGTCTCAATACGGGTATCGAACCCGCGGCCTCGCAGCCGGCTACTCGCCCGCTGCGCCACGGAGGCTGTCAAAAGGATTTTCTTTGACGGTTGACTAATTTGGCAAAATTCTTCTTCCACTTGTCCTCAATGGCCATTAATGTAGGTGCAACAAACATTGCATGTTACAAGAAAGATTTGGTAGCTTTTACGACCAGCCGCCTGTCAGACATTATAAATCTCTTCGAGAAGGTTAGTCATACGCAAATTATGTTAGGAAAATAATTTTGCTCGACCCACGGACTTTTTTTTTATAGCAAAGTCTGGCAAACGAGTAGATGGGTTACCTGATGGTAAGTGATCTCCACCGCCCATAGACACCCAAGACACAAAAAGAATCATGGATTCGTTGCCAACCTAAAAAGAGGGAATTGAAGGAGAGGGAAAAGGGATTGTGAAAGGGAAAGAAAAATTGATCTCAAACTTCAGTACCACCATCAACTACTTATTACAATGCGAAGGCGATTATTACAATTTACACCCTAAAATATTTTGTGAATGGTTAAGAATCACGTAAGATAAGTTTATTCTCCCAATATTATTTCGCTGGCCGGCCTGGCCCGCGTATATTTCAAATAAACTGAGCGACTTATGACCACTAGGTCATAATTTTTAGATCACAAGTTTTGGGCTGTTGTTCCGTCAATATACTATTGAATGTCTTTGCATTCAGTAAATAATTGTATTTTTGAACCTAGGACTTCCCAGTTCACAGCACATTCATGCTGCCACTATACCAAGGAGGCAGCAAGGCAATTTGACCATCATATTGTCAATTATTTAAAATTGAGCGTCCCTCACCTCAGTAATAACATTTAATCCGTTAATTTTGTTCCAAATTATACTGATTAAAAGAACTCAATTAGAAGTTAATTTTCACTGGACTTTTTGTAAGTAATTAAATTATCTCAGCAAAGCGGTCCCCTCATTCAATTAACCCAGAGAGCTCCATAAAACACTCGGAGAATATTAAAAAATAAATTCAAATAGAAATTGTGGCGAAAACACGTAAAAATAATCTAGAAATCTCATTCTACGTCTTAAAAATTAGAAAAATAATGATTTAAGTAATTACATTTAATTATCCTTTATAAAAGCAAAGAAAGCACTCAATAAGTTCTAAGTATTAACTTCATAAAAGTGCTTTTATTCTGCGCTGTTCAACAAATGTATCGTTTCATACTGAATGCTTAATTATTTGAAATAAGTTCAATTCATTCCAATTATATCTATGTTTTAGATAAAATTAAGTTGTAGTGAAATATGAATATTAATCCTAGATAATCCTAGAAACAATTATAATTAATTCCTTTTGAGGTTGACGACGCTTTTGTTCAAATTCAGATATCGTGATTTGTAATCTTTAACTATTTTTTAATTACGTCTATGGTATAAGTGTCACATTACCTCTATAATAATCCTCCCCAAAGATTTTCAGATCGATCAGTAGCCCGAGCACGAAAAACTAATGTAAATGTAAATGTATTCGAGTTCGCTGCGCACTGATGATGTTTGGTTATATTTCATACAAATTTCATAGACGCGCATCGAGTTCGAATACATTTACGGTTGTCAGAAATTTTCCTGCTCAGGCCGCTGTTGACACTTTTTTGAATTATTTATTTATACGGCATGACAATAGACTCGGCCCCTATCAGATGAAGGGACGAAAATAAGTTCTGGTTCTCTAGTTTCCATGTGCCTAGCCCTTCTAGGACACAGGTGTGAGCTTGTGCACCTATTTATGTAGATACATACATAAGCTCACGCCTGTATCCTCGAAGGGGTAGGAAGAGGCGCACTAGCGAGCTAGCACACCCACATTGCGCCAAGCTTAGTCCCGTCCCAGATGTGATGGAGGACGAGCCTATTGCCATATCAGGCATAAATTCTATATTCCGGACTGATATTAAAAAATACAATATCATGTCCGACCCGGGGAACGAACCCAAGAACTCAGGACGGAAGTCTTTTTATGTAAATACATACATAGCCATAAGCTACGTAGATATTTGCTTATATTTCTGGTACAAGCCGATTAAGGAACATGTTTTTGCTTATTTTCGATAGTGCCTTACAATTCAACACTTTAAAACATTTTTAAAAATCCTCACAAAAATGTTTACGAAACATTCGGACTGTGTGCGCTCGTAATCTGGGGATTTTCGTGCATGCCTTATTACGACATTTCACTGACGTTAATGTATGAGGGTTAGGTTATGTTTGGTTTAGGGTTAAAGCTGGAACTCTGGATTTAATCCAAGCCAGACCTTTAAGAGAAACGTAGACAGGGTACATAGTTATTTGAATTTATAAAATATATAGGTCAAAATAGATCTAAGTCGCCTCTTTGGTATAGGTGGCAGTGTATATAGACTGTGGAACGGGAGGTCTTGGGTTCGATTTCCACGTCGGGCGTGGTGTTTTTCTAACACTTTTTTCCGGGGACTGGATCCCCTAGGTGGGCGTTGACGTCAGGCTGGCAGCCGGTCGTAAAAACTAAGTTAAATCCTTTCTGTGACATGCTTGAAAAAGTGTGTTGCGCCGACCTTGCATTAGGTTGGGATAAGGGCAGGTAGAAGAAAGAAGGGCAGCAAGCAAGAAGAGTTGGTTAAAGTATGTCAAAATAGAGATATCCTAAACCGACGTGTATGCATGATGAATGAAAGAAGTGGTGTGCAAGAGTCGAGGCAAGTGTACTCCGTTGCTCTGCTTACCCTATGGAAAAGGCGTGAGTCTATGTTATTTCATATTAAATAATTAGTGTACTAAGAACAATTATAATTAGTGTACCTAATATTACGGCTGATTTTTTTTGGTGCTTAACATAACATAAGCTCACGCCTGTATCCCCGAAGGGGTAGGCAGAGGCGTACTAGCGAACTAGAACACCCACATTTCGTCGAGCTTAGTTCCGTCCCAGATGTGATAGGGGGCGAGCCTATCGCCATATCGGGCACAAATTCAAGACTCCGGGCTGATATGGAAAAATCCAATATCACTTTGCCCGACCCGGGGATCGAACCCGAGACCTCAGAACCGTAGTCGTACCGAAATACCACCACGCCACCGAGGCAGTCAGGCAGTTTTTGGTGCTTATTCTCTGTGAATAAGTTCGAAAGTATATTTTTCTTCCAACTGGAAACCAACGTGATGGCATTGTGTTTCCCGGACAAAAAGATAAGTTACATTGATATTACATCTTAAAGAAACGAATACCGTACTTCCGAAAACGCATATTCTATCACAAAAATGAAAACTATTCCCTATTTCGTATAAAAATTCAAAGCACTTAGCGTTGTTTACTTAACACAGAGCATACATGCGATGCCTACACTGGCGGGAAATTGAAAACCATCGAATAACATTAGGGATTTGGGGGTAGATCGTAAAATATAGGCAGCGTAGCCAAACGACGCACTAAATAAAATATTTTGGCGTGAAGCGGATATAATACTAGGAGATTTATTTATTTTATTTAACGTTGGGGTATTTGGCCACTTGAAGCTTAGCCTTCCGAATATAAATGCGGGATATCTTATTAATTTTTTTGAGTGGATCGCTCTTTATGGAAATGTACAATTTGTTACAGTTTAAGATATGACGCACTTTGGATTTATTGGTCGCGGTCAGTTTTTGAATTATATTGGATTATTGCATGTTTCGGATCACAAATTATGATTATGTTTATGTAAAATCATATATATTTTTTATAGCAAAGCCTGGGAAACGTGCAGATGAGTCTTTTGATGGCAAATTATCACCGCCGCCCATAGACACCCAAGAAACAAAGAACCAAGGGTGCGTTGCCAACCTAAAAGGAGGGGGATTGGGAAAGGTAGTGGGGAAATGGGCTACCGAAAATCTCTCTCACCGAATGAAATGGACAGCGAGCTGCATCGACATCGGGATTCTGTGAGACAGTGGTATCAAACCGGTCAAGCCGGCCCATTTGTGCTGTAGACGTTACTGTCTACAGCGTGGCTCTACCACTCATATTCCGATAAGGTCAGATTATTATAAAATGGACAGCTTCGGTGGCGTAGTTGCATTGCGCTACGACAATCTGACGTTTCGTGTTTAATTCCCGAGTCGAGCAAAGGGCATTAAGTGTTTCGATATCAACTCCTGAAATTTGTACCCGATATGGCGATAATAATCTTTGGGGGAGGCCTATGTTCAGCAGTGGACGTCCTATGGCTGATGATGATGATGATGATGGCGATAGGATCGCCTTCTACCACGTTATCATGGAAAGCATGGGATCGTCTTTTACCACGTTATCACGGATAGCATGGTGAACAAATAAAAAGGCACTAGCATGGTGAGCATGTATGTATGTATAAGATGTTGCAAAAAGGTGGTATCAATAATAACAATTAACTACACTTAAAGGGAGGATGACTAGCAATTTACTGCTAAGTTTAAAATTTCGTAAGGCTCATAGATTTTAATAATGGACACTTGAATTTGTCACGAAAATTTTGTTTCAGGCCCATTGGGTGTGCTGCTGTTTATATACCATCTATGGGTGACTAATTTCGACGATTTACAGGTGGCATTTATAGGCCGCTTCCAACAGGTCGATCTGGAAATCCTTGGGGGGAAGCCTATGTCCAGCAGTAGACGTCCTACGGTTGATGATGCTCACAGGGGGGTTACCATCACCTCTTATAGCAGTATTATTATAATTTTACTTGTCAATATTCCTATACAAAACAAACTAAGAACGATTATAATAATACTGCTATAATAGGTCATGGTAACCCTGCAGGTCGCATTTCGATTTTAAAATGGCCATTCTTAATTGATTAAAAAAATTAAGTTCAACTTTTAAATTTACCATTACGCTTTTAATCGTTCTCCTTGTATGTGAAATTGTTATTGGTACCAACTTTCTGAAACACCCGGTATATATGTATGTATTTAAATTATGAAGAGCGTTGTTCCGCAAACAAATTACACAGATATCGGATGGAAATTGCTCGAAGGGAGAGGAAATTAATACGTTTCACGTGTGAACTTCAAAAACATGTTGTAATAACAGCGCCGGTACTGTCGGTACATATCGATTACCAGCCTCGAACACGATATGCCCACAATTGTTTGAACAATTTTGTGTTATGTTTACACGCCTTTTCTATATTCTCTTACGCAGTGGCGTGCAGTCCATATAGACAAAGAGACATTGTCTATTCTACAGCTTGCCAATTACTTAATTAAAGAAAAAAATCATTACCAAAAACAGACTTTCACAAAGCAGCACTCGGCTTATATTTTTAATCGACACGGGTATGATGATGATGGTTGTATTGAAGCAAGAATTCTTTCTTTCTACCTGCCCTTATCCCACTTTAATGTGGGGTCGACGCAACACACTTTTTCAAGCATGTTGCAGAAATGATTTGGCTATGTTTTTACGACCGGCTGCCTGCCTGACGTCAACCCCCTCTGAGGGGTCCAGTACCGGGCAAATTAAATTACAAAATTAGCTTTGCCCGACCTGAGAATCGAACCCCCGACCTCCCGGTCCACAGCCCATACATGCTGCCACTAGACCAAGGAGGCGACTATTGAAGCAAGAATTGAAGAAAATAATTTTACAAAGTTTTTTGTCTACCTTAACCTGAATGTCAATGCAGGTCACTGCTCTTATGTGTATAAATAATGAAGTTTACTTTTACCTATACATGTTTATAAATTTATCACTTTTCCATCAGGAACAGTTAGTTATAGCCATTTGGATTTCAGCATAAAAAAACGGCCAAGTGCATTTTTTACCGACTTCAAAAAAGAAGGGCATGTATGTATATATGCAATGCGCATGCACATTGGTATAAACTTGAGACTTAAGTAACTAATATAATAAGTGAACAATGTAACTAGCCTAAAACGCAATTAACGGATTTTTATTTTATTTTACCATTTTGTCGGCGTGATTGATATCTTTACCCATGCCAAATTACAGCTTTCTATTATTCCATCATAGTAACTGAGCTAAATCGAGTTAAAACGTGCGTTTATGTTGCATCTAATTCCAGAACTTGTCATTTGGTAATTTTTAATGTGACATTAGAGCACTTTTTAACTCTATTTTGGTGGAATTTTAAGTCACAAGTCGAATCGAGTGTCTCGAATCAGCCCCCTGGCTCTAGACATTTGTAACATAACATAACATAACATAAGCTCACGCCTGTATCCCCGAAGGGGTAGGCAGAGGTGCACTAGCGAAATAGAACACCCACATTTCGCCGAGCTTAGTTCCGTCCCAGATGTGATAGGGGGCGAGCCTATCGCCATATCGGACACAAATTCCAGACTCCGGGCTGATATGGAAAAATCCAATATCACTTTGCCCGACCCGGGGATCGAACCCGAGGCCTCAGAACAGTAGTCGTACCGAAATACCACCACGCCACCGAGGCAGTCATTCATTTGTATTCTAAAATTAATACATTTTAACTTCTAAGCCATGACATTACAATAATTCAAGGCCACCTTAAAGCCTTAAACTACAATTTCTTAAAACCAGACTCAGTTAATCAAAGATTTATAATACAATTACGCGTTCATTGAAAGTATTTTAGCTTTTTATCTCATTTTATCTCTACTATTTATTCGGAACACTGCATCTGATGTATTTCATTAATTTAAAACATCTTTTTCAACTTTATTTTTCACATTGCTTGTGAAATTTTTATAATGCGCTTTTACGAATGTGAGAAGAACTTTAACCATTTCGCTTCATGATACATTAATGTGACTGTAAATATAAGTGAGTTTTGGTTTTATGCAGTTTATATGAGTGGCCGATACACAGCAACAAATTTGATATTTTGGAATCGAACTCGCTGCGCGTATAACATTTGTAAGTATAAATTAACAGAATGTCTTCAGTGCGCAACCAGCTTGATACAAATTCGATTATCAAAATGATTGGTGATTGGGATTCTGTATTTACTGATACCTAAATCATCATCATCATCGGCCATCACGTCTACTGCTGAACATAGGCCTCCCCGAAAGATTTCCAGATCGTTCTGTTGGAAGCGGCCTGCATCCAGCGACTTCCTGCGACCTTTATCAGGTAAATATTTAATCTAATATAACATTTAAAATAATTTATCTCGTCTTGTCTCGGGGTTAATCTCTGGGTCGGGTGGAATTTTCCTGCTCAGTTTCACTTTACGTGTGTAAAATCTAGTTTTATTTCAATACTAAAATTATATTAAGGATTCAAAGGTATGTATGAATTAAAGATATTAATTATTGTAGTCGATATGTATTATTTATTTATTACTACAGCATTTTAGAAAATTAAGACAGACAACCTACCTTGTCCTTTTAATATTCAAAGCGACATTACAAATCCATCAATTAATTCACAAAAACCAATCCAAATCCTTTTAAATCGCAGCTAAAACGTATTATTTACAGTCACCTTGGGAAATATCGAGACGGCTTAAAATCGGGATTTAATCTTCTAGCTCGAATTTATTTCTCGATATCACGAATTCGTGCACTTAAATAATGCAGTGTGCTCGAGTGTACCAATAAGAACATTCTTCGATACAGTAAGTCGGCCCGAATCCGTACAATAACTGAGATTTATGAATCATTCCACTTTTGTTGCTCACTGTACCGTCTCGTAGGACGTAGCCGACTGCGCGCGGTACAATCACTTACACAAGTGGATTCTATCCATTTACGCTCCAGAGAATTATTATATGGATTATTAAGTCCACCTTGGCTTTAAGTACGTCTCAAGGCTAGTCCGGGCTTCGGTCGAGTTGGGATTCCCAACTTAGGAATGATTTAGTGAACGATCTCTTTCCTAATAAGCCTACTACTTAACGGACTAATAGGAAAATTAATATAGCTTCAGTATTATTTTCACTGAGAAAGAATAAGTAATAAGTTAGAGCACAGTATATATTATTTTATGTCATCGACATGTCGACTGCCTCGGTGGCGTGGTGGTATTTCGGTACGACTACGGTTCTGAGGTCTCGGGTTCGATCCCCAGGTCGGGCAAAGTGATATTGGATTTTTCCATATCAGCCCGGAGTCTGGAATTTGTGCCTGATATGGCGATAGGCTCGCCCCCTATCACATCTGGGACGGAACTAAGCTCGGCGAAATGTGGGTGTTCTAGTTCGCTAGTGCGCCTCTGCCTACCCCTTCGGGGATACAAGCGTGAGCTTATATATGTATGTATGTATGTATGTCATCGAAATATGTTTCAGCATTAGCGTGTCGCATCCGTAGCGCGTCGTGTCTTCAAACGCATACATTCCCGAAATAATAGCAATACTGTCCCATGAGTACATTGTAAGGGATGCTGAGGTACAGATTTTATTTCCTTTCTCTAATTTTATAGAAGAAGATCGTACTCAAAAATACTTCAAAGTCAAAAGCATTATAAAATTTGTACTTTATCAATTTAGTTTTCTCTAAAGGCCGCTCTTGTCCTTTATCGGGTCATCTGTCTAACATTCAAATTTAAGCTCATCTTTTAATTCAACCATTAGAAAAGTTTCCATTTAGTTCGAAGACATGCTTGCAAGTAGAGTTGTCACAGTCTTAAGGTTTAAAACTAAAAATAAATATGTAATACTTGGAAGCCGTTGTCAAAATTACTTAAAATAATAATACACAAATATCGGGCACAAAATTTCCGGGCAGATACTGAAAAATATAATATGCCCGACACGGATTCAAACCCGAGACTTCTGGATGATAGTCGTCCCCCATACGCAATACCACCGCCACTGTAGCAGTTTATTTTTTTTATTAATTTAATGTTATTCTTAAATAAACGAGTGCTGAAAATGTCCTTTGAAATTCGTAATGGTGGCGGTGCTAGTCAAATCTTATATGGAATTCGGAATTAGTTTTAGACGATAACTTTAGTCTAGTAAACTAGTTCTCTAATTCGTTTTTGCCTGCTACTTTGGAGGTATAGGTGTGAATTTATGTAGGAATTTAAACTATGAGTATTTTCACATGAAACATCATTTTATTTTGTTACATAGTCAGTGTTTATAATTATTTTAATGGTCAATTAAATGTTTTATTTCAAGTTTTTTTAAATAAAATTTAAAGCAGCGTACCATTATAGCTAAAACCTTTTTGTCCGTAAATATGACTAAAATCTCATTAATACGAATTGAGAACCTTCCCGTCATGTCGGTTAAAAAAGGTACATTTTTAATATCTCAGGTACGCCACTTCGAAGCCATAGAGATTATTACGACGCTCCATTTCTAGGAATCCGGTATATACTCGTATCTTTCCCATTGCTGACGCATATCTTCACCGTAAAGGAATGTCGGAAAATATTTGCAATAAACGTTATGGAATTGAAAAATGCACATATTAATATGCACATATTTTGCACGTCGGCTTCTGACGCAGCGATCTAGTGGTTGGAATGGAAAGTCACAGGTTGGATTCTCGACCGACTTCCAAAAAGGAGAAGGTCCTCAATTCGTCTATTTTTTATGTATGTTATGCGATATCTCGGACCGATTTTCAAAATTCTTTTTGTATTCGATAGAGGTATAGATATTATTTATTATTTTATTTTATTATTTCCACCACCACCTACAAGGTCGTCGGTCCACCTTGTAGGTGGTACCACCTGATAAAGGTCACAGGAAGTCGCTGGATGCAGGCCGTTTCCAACAGGTCGATCTGGAAATCTTTGGGGGAGGCCTATGTTCAGCAGTGGACGTCCTATGGCTGATGATGATGATGATGATGATGATGATAGATATAGAGGTTACGATCGGATTTAAAGTTTTCAAACTTGTTATAATTTGACAGCCTTCGTAGCGCAGCGGGCAAGTAGAGGGATGTAAAAAGAGAGGCCGCAGGTTTAATTCCCGCACCGAGACAAATGTTTGTGTGACCCACAGATATTTCGGGTCTGGGTGTTGTGGGACCGAAAGTCTTTCGTAGTTATACCCACGATTCAGGTTAAACCTCGTGTGAGGTCAGGATTATTTACGTACAGTAAATTTACGTACAGTAATCAGCGGCCTGAGCAGGAAAATTTCTGACAACCGTAAATGTATTCGAACTCGATGCGCGTCTATGAAATATTAACCAAACGTCATCAGTGCGCAGCGAACTCGAATACATTTACATTTACATTAGTTTTTCGTGCTCGGGCTACTGTACAGACTGTTGAGTTTATTGAAGTATAAACTTCTTTAGTCGCGTTGAGCACTTTTTGGTAGAGGAAAACCTTGTGAGTTCACCGACATACGTAATAGCAGTATATCTATAGCTATACAGATTTATATTTCGTCATGATCTTATACAGCCCGTAATATATTTGAATATTAAATAAACCATATAAATATGTATAAATTTGTTGCTCGGAGTGTCAATTGATGGGAAAACCAGATTGATGTTACATAATGATTTCTTAGGTTTACGCGAATGTTATTCATTGAAATAAAACTATTTTTACGGATTCTATCACGATTTGGTTTTAATTTTAAAATGAAGGTAGATATTGTAATATTAACATTTTTGGACAACTGACACCTTAGTCCAACCCGTGACCACGAAGGCTGCAAAGCTTTCGCAACGTCGAGCATAAAAATTAAAACCGAATAGTGATAGAATCCGTAAAAATAGTTTTATTTCAACAGATTGATGTTGATAATTTATAATTGTATTCTTAAACTTTTTATTCGTTTGTACATGAAGATGTGACAGCCCTAGTTTCAAACTTCGCTACTTAAAATCTATCTACAATAGTCGTATGGGGAATGCAACATTATCTTTTACACTAATATGATTCAGCTTAGTTTAAAACGACTGTAGTTTTTGTTTTAGCCTTTAAAATTTAAAATAAATGTTTATGTTAAAAATAAAAGTAACTTTTAACGGCTGAGGTGCTCAGTGCATTTTCGTCATTTATATTTTTATATAGGTAATAACTTTTTTTTTATGGGTGAATCGGGAGGTCTTGGGTTCGATTCCTAGGTCGGGCAAAGCGATTTTTAAAATTGATTCACCAGAGACTAGAGGGGGGTTGACGTCAGGCATGCAATCGGTCGTAAAAATTAAGCCAAATCCTTTCTGCAAAATGCTTGAAAATGTTTTAGTGGAGATCCATAGTCTCTGCCTTTAAGGGATACAGAAGCTTGCTGTTGTGTTTCGTTCGGTGAGTGAGATTTCCTGTGCCTCAATTTCGCCTCCCCATCCTAATCCCCATTTTTTTCCTTTAAGGTTATATAGGTCTCTTTGGGCGATGGAGATCACTGACCATCAGATGACCCACCTGCTCGTTTGCCAATCTGCTATAAAAATAATCAACGTGTTCTAGACTGGCCCAGTCTCTAGACTTGAATTAATAATGACCTAAGTTTCAGGTACTGTGCACATAAAGCTTCAAGTTAATTGGATCGCGGGCATAACTTGTATTACACTTAAAGTAATATGAAAACCAGTGGCGAAGGGAGAAAAATTGCAAAAGAAAAGTCAATGCTTCTTTGTATTCTAAAAATACCTAGATAGTATTTCATCATCATCATCATCATCAGCCATAGGACGTCCACTGCCGAACATAGGTAGCAGGAAGTCGCTGGATGCAGGCCGCTTCCAGCAGGTCGATCTGGAAATCTTTGGGGGAGGCCTATGTTCAGCAGTGGATAGTATTTATCAGCCTACAATCTCGGAAAGCGAAGCTGATGGGCATTGGGTTCTATGGACCCTATGCCGCTGACATTTACTGAAGGATATCAAAGGAAATTTTCTAAAGTATGTTGGTCTATTTTCCAAAATAATAATATGTATGACTCACGAGTGCAATCCGTTCAGAGAGACAAAGTCTTCCCTGACAATTAATTATTTACATAAGTATTTCTTTCTACCTGCCCTTATCCCATCTTAATGTGGGGTCAAACACTTTTTCAAGCGTGTTGGAGAACAGTTTCGGCTTTATATTTTACGTTAACCCCTAGAGGATCAAGTCTCAGGCAATGTTGCAAGACCTGCGGGCTAAGCCAAGTGGGTTATGGGCTAGTCGGATAGAATAGAAAATGTATGAGACTGACATAAGAGTACGCTATGTGCGGCGTACTGTTATCTCATTCCCATACATTTACTATTCTATTCGACTAGCGCATAAACCACTTGGCTAAGCCCGCTGGGATTTGAACTCAGTACTTCCTGATCCATAGTCCATAGCTGCCACTCAAAGAAGCGATGAGAATATTGATCAATAATCCAACACGTGTGACTTAAGAATTAGATCTTTGCTTTGCCTTATTTATTTTTACGTTTGCAGAATTTACAGACTCCATATTTTCACCAAATCCCGACTTACTTTTATCGGATTTACGTCACGATGTTAAATCCGACACAATGGCGCCAAGTGTTGATACTTACGAACAAGAATTACTCCGAAGTATTGCTCGCAGATTTTTATTTCAAGAAGATACCTATAGTATTTTACTTCGTAGTTGCCGGGTTCTGTGATTTTTACACAATATTCTTTTAAAATTTATATATTTTCTAAAAGTTACTAAGTTTCCATTTTTCGGTTCGTCGGTTTATAAAGTGAAGTAACTCGTCAATCCGCAATTTAGTTATGAAATAAATATAATAATGATAATGTTTTTTTAAGTTTACCCGAATTTTACACACTGAAATATTTTTTATTTTTTCAAATTCTTTAAATTGTTTTTATTTAATAAAAAATGAAATCAAATAGCGATGGAAACCGTAAAAATAGTTTTATTTCAGTATAATACTTAATTTTGGGGAGGCCAAAGAGATGGGATGGGCCAAAGGGTTTAGGCTCCGAAAATCGAACTCAACGAAAAGCAACAGCAAGCCGCTTCTTCGGTTCTGTGAGTTGGTTATGACAAAAGAATTCCGTTTTTCTATTTGGTTACGGAACCTTAAAATGATAACATTCATGACGTCATTAAGTGGCTTTTATTGCTTGTTTAAAGATGTTACCAAATATAATGAGGTTTTTAGCCGAAATTGTCTCTACACTTTGATTTTATTAACGTCGGAATAGCCTGCCCCGGGGCGGTGCTGTGGCCCAGTATGAGAAAGGTGGCGTATCGCTAACTCCATTATTATTTTGTTTACCTTGTTTATTGCAGCCCGCATTTTTCCGGTGGCCCATTTCCCTCCCTTCCTTTCCCAATCCCTTTTTCCCTCCCCTTCCATTTCCTCCTTTTGGTTGGCAACGCACCCGTGCTTCTTTTTGTGTCTTGGATGTCTATTGGCTGTGGAGTGTGGAGATTACTTACCATCAACTATCAAGTGACACATCTGCTCGTTTACCAGGCTCTGCTATAAAAAATGCAGTTTTTTATTAGAGGTATAATACTCGTGGATTTTTTTAGGGTAAAAAAATGTATCTCCCATTTTAGGTGTAGGGGAGGTCCCCTACACCTAAAATGGGAGATACATTTTTTTTCGATTATTCCGTGGTATTATTATTAGGGTTGATTCCGGAAATGTGAAAAAAAGAATCGTAGTCGAATGTATAACGAATGTTGGTGATCAGATATCCAGCATGCACTTGACCGGTTATTATTATTTATTTTGTCGCGATTACTTTTAACTTTTACTCTGACTGCCGCGGTGGCGTAGTTGTATTTCGGTATGACTACCGTCCTGAGGTCTCGGGTTCGATCCCCGGGTCGGGCTAAGTGATATTGGATTTTTCCATATCAGCCCGGCGTCTGGAATTTGTGCCCGATATGGCGATAGGGTCGCCCCCTATCACATCTGGGACAGAACTAAGCTCGGCGAAATGTGGGTGTTCTAGTTGGCTAGTGCGCCTCTGTCTACCCCTTCCGGGATACAGGCGTGAGCTTATGTTATGAGCTTATGTGTTTTACTCTGAATGTAGTAAATGTAATACTAACTTTTCTGATAACTATTAGTTTACCCTGTGACCATAAAGAATGAAAAGCTTTCGAATTTTTTGGACTAAACAACAAAACTCGAGTAAATTCATAAAAAATATATTTCAATTTTTCGGTAACTTATTTTTTTTTGTGAAAAATTTCAATGTATGTAATATTCGCGTAAACATAAGAAACAATACTCATATAATGAGTACAGATTACTCTTTACGAAGGTTGTAGTGCCCATCTCGATGAATCTAAATAGAATTTGATTCCCATGTGAGACATTTTATTTGATAGTTCAGCTCTCACACACTATCTAAAGTACATTTCATATTCCATTGTTTTTCGTGTGTTATGTGTCGAAACATTTCAGAAAACGAATGAATTCTTAACAATAGTTTGTATATGAAAAGGCGAAATTAGATTAGTTTCAAAATGTGTAAAATCGTAACAGAAATTTGATAGGAATTTTAACAAATAGTGTTAAAAACAAATCTGACTAATCTACGACATAAAAGTAACATGTATCTATAATATTTTTTCTTTCTTTCTTCCTGGCATTTTTTCAGGGTTTGTCTCCTTTTTTTTTCCTTAGGGAACCTATTTACAGATCTCTCCATGCTGGAGCATGGAGGTATGTCGGACTCACCGGCCCTAAAGCCATCCCACCGACTAAACCCCGCGGTGTTCCTCTCTCTCCCTATTACGAAGGTCATGAGGTACGCAGTTGCATGCAGCCGCAACGTCCGCAGGAGTCGCCCCTTGAGCAGGGCTACTCGCGGTCTGAAGAATACTCAGACGGAGCGCAGTCACAAGCGCGTTCCACGCTACCCCTACAGGTCTTATTGCATGGTGGCGAGCTGGTTTAGGCATCCGCCACCAGCAGCCCAGTTCACGGGGGCCGGAGGTCATCCCTCCGGCGTCTAATTCTCCGACCTTGAGAGGGACGCCCAGTGCTTCGCTCCCTCTCTCTCTCCGCTGCCTCTTTTAGTGATATAACTTGTTCACAAAATGAGGCAACAGAGTTAGGATCTGTCTCCATACTTAAACGCTTCCACTTCGCTTGGTCAAGAGCATCCTCCAA
This sequence comes from Clanis bilineata, assembly GCA_036417725.1. Lineage (NCBI taxonomy): Eukaryota > Metazoa > Arthropoda > Insecta > Lepidoptera > Sphingidae > Clanis > Clanis bilineata. The sequence continues at coordinate 12,773,075 of CM071154.1, read as the reverse complement.
AGTGAGAACATTGGCTCTCATATCTTCCTCTAGGACGTCCAGCCAGCGCATTTTGGGCCATCCACGCCAACGAAACGCCCCCTGGTATGATCCGGGCCATACATCTGTGACCGAGGTACTCTTGCAGGTTTCCTCAAAACGCGCTCGAATTTTTTCCTGCTTGGGCCGCTGGTCGCCCCCGACGATTTCGAGATCGATCTGTTAGAAGCGGCCTAAAGTCATATTATAGAGGTATTTTGCATACTCAAAAATGATATTATAACGACTCCATCGAAGTGGCTTAATGGCAAAGAATATACCGATACTCAAAATTGAACCTAACCTCCGCCTTAAATTGAAATCGGCGGTATATAGCACACAGCACTGGAGTACACAACAGGGACTGTCCAATTTGCAAGTCGGAACAGGCGCGGGCGTAGCTTTGAATATTTTGCGATTGGCGATTTGACTTTAAAATACGATGCAACCGCTTATCAAGTACCAGCACTGAACCTACCTAATATTTCGCTTGTTTGTTCAAGTGCCCCTCGGCTAACTGCCTATCTGCACTAATTTAATTAAAGTCGACGGTTTTTGTCATCGCCAGTGGTGACTGGTAAATTTATCCAAGCATACAACATGACTGATTTAAATCACTAGGGAATGCGACACGTTTGTACGTGTTTGAATATTGTTTTCTGTATTATCTTGGAGGTAAGGTCCATTTTAAAATTATCCGTATTATTTAGTTTAATAACAGACTATTGATATGTTATACCATGTGGTAAGCACCTAAATTTCTTCATTTGCATTGTTAAAGAGGCGAAAAAGTGCAAAGCCTTCGAAACATCGGGCATAAAAATTAAAACAAATCGTGATAGAATCCGTAAAAATAGTTTTATTTCAATGTATAATATTCGCGTAAACTTAAGAAATCAATATGAAATCGTAATTTTAAAAGGATTTGGCCACCACATGCATTTAGAGAAAATATCAAATTAACTAAATAATCTTAATTATAATTAATGATCTTAATCATTGATGACTTCTCTTCCATCTTTTTATTTGTAATAAGAAAAAAAGTAAAACTTCTAGTTTTACCTTTTACGAGCCAAAAGAAATCATATTTTGTAAAGTACGTGTACACAAAAAATTAGAATTAAAAGATAAAATTTTCCTCGGAGTAACCTTTACATTTTCTACGAAACTAGCTTCTTTGTAGTCAGGACTGAATATTAAATTCTGTAACACCCGTCCTACTAAAATATCACCATTACCTTTAGCAAAATTACTCCAATAAAGTGGGGTACAAAGGCTTTTTGCAACGGGTTCGGTTTTCGGCACTCGCCTAATAATATTGTATTATTTCAGTAGAACAGGCATAAACGTGCTCTCGGGAGATTGTCTACATCGGCAAAGGAATCTTATCAACATCTAGAATTCTAACATAGGTATTAGACTCTGGGGCACCGGCGTTAGGTTTCTTAGCAAAATAGTAATAAGGTCTGGGATAGAATAAAAAAAACAACACAGAGAAAGTGTTGTTTAAAGTAAATTACATTACAAAGTTTAAGAACAAAAGTCGATTGATTTTGAAATAGATAAATTTGAAACAACAAATCCAATGTACTCATGGATAGATAAATTACTAGACTATAATCTAAGTCAGAACTAATGTGGTGGCTGTATAATCATTTCTGCCACAAATCATTATAGTGGGAATATCATTGACATTAACTACAGGGCTCAGAATTATGATCGTAGATAGTTATACCTTATAGTTAGACGTTATTTATTTGATTAATGACTGCCATGTTTTGTTGATTGATTTCGTCCCACCTGCATATACCATACTCCAATGTCAGGTTTACGACACTTTTTCAAGGATAGTGCGGAAAGGATTCAGATTTTTACAATTGGCTGCCGGCTTGACGATAACCACCTATGGGAGATTCACCCCCGAGCACAAGTTATAGAACCCTGTAACTCAACTTCAAATTTATGACCTCCCGTTCCACAGCCCATCATCATCATCAGTCACAAGACTACTTCTACTGACTAACTTTTACTGAATATAGGCTTCCTAATATTTGCTGATCGACCTGTGGGAGTGACCTACATCGAACTAAACATATAGTTGGACGAATTAAACATGTTGCAAATTAATCTAATATAATATGAGAGCACATAATGTAGTTCTTAAACATCGCGGGACTTTCTTTCTTTCTACCTGCCTTTATCCCACCTCAATGTGGGGTCGGCGCAACACACCTTTTTGAAGCATGCTGCAGAAAGGATTTGGCTAGTTTCCACGACCGGCTGCCTGCCTGACGTCAACCGAGGGATCCAGTCCTGGACAAATCCCAAACATCGAGGGACTGTTTAATAAAAATTCCAGCTCTTTTAAATTTTCCAATCTCCATCAGAGCCGTTAAAATAAATAGTTTTGAAAACAGCTCCACTGCCAACATTTCCACCGATAACGTTACAATTTATATAATTGTTTGGAACGTTTAGGAAGAAATAATATTTATTTTGCTAAAACTGTTACTCTCAGAAATTTGTGTAGGCCCGTTATAAAGGCACGAAAAATGTAATCCAAAGATTAGAGTATTTGTGTACACATAAAGTTATTACTCGTAAATGGGACATTGTATATTTATCCCCTAATGGATTTATTTGTCATGACGACTCCGTTATAATTCTTCGAGTTAAGTTAGTAATACATAAAATATATGACTTTCTTGGTACTTTTTCTCAGACCAGTAAGCTTTTCCCAAAACACTAATCGATTGAAATGACATGTTAAAGTACTTATAGTTACTAAATTACTGAATAAATATTTGAACATGAATATGATTTTAGCACTAGTTAATTCGATACAAACAATTACTAAATTAAAATGATCATTAACTTCGCGTTGGAGATTTTGTGGGTTGAAAAACGCTTATTCTAGTAATTAAATGAGGTAAATACAGGTATGATGGTGTAGTATTTTTTACGTTAGATAATGGCAAACGATCAGGGGGTCAGTCAGCCAAATCGTTCTGATTACCAGTTACTGGTGGTCCCTGGTATTTTTGTATTACGCTTACCATCAGGTCTAGTGTTACTTTGCCATACTCAGCTGAGAAAAAATAACTATCTACAGCGTGGATTTATCACCAAAGAAATAAAGTATATAAATATAGAGAGTCTAAGACAATGTACTAGGAAACATTTTTGCTCTTAATTCGTTTATTCCCTAGAGATTTATCTACCTCGTCTTGACTCCTAAAATCATTATCAATACGAAAACCTACCTGAACTGTCAGCATTTCTTTTACGAATAAAATGTTTATGATTCGCATAATCCGAATCACATTTACAGTAATATTGTCATAAACAAAACCTTAAAACCTTCGCAACAGGGTGATTTGCTTTGCAAAAGAGCCAATGTTGGCCCGTGGGACAGACGTGCCCGGAATACTCGGCGGATTAAGGATTTGACTTTAAAATTAAGGAGATAAAGCAAGAACCTACTTACCTTAGCTCAACATTGATTTTCAATAAGACCGTGTTGCTTTTTGATGTACAAGGATTTTCAGACATTGCATGAAAGAAAGGAAGAAAATCATTTAATTATCACAAAAAACTACATGCAATATAACATAATACAGGGGTGTTACTACCACCTCTTATAGCAGTATTATTATAATCGTTCTTCGTTTGTTTTGTATGGGAATCGGTACAAGTTAGATCATAATAATACTGCTTTACGAGGTGGTGGTAACCCCCCTGTACATAGATAGTATGGAATTAAAGAATCCTCAATAGGGAACCGCGTTGCACGTATGAATTGATCATTGTAACCAGGTTTTTTTTTTGTGGAAACCCTGACTTTGTGGGCTGCCTCTGTGGGTTAGTTTTATTGCGTGTGCGGTACGACTACTGTGCTGAGGTTTGGGATTCGATACCCGAGTCGGGAAAAGTGATTTTAGGTTTTTCTTTTCAGTATCAGCCCGGAATCTGAAAGTGCTCGATATGGCGATAGGCTCGCCCCCTATCACATCTAGGACTGAGATGTGCTCTCCGTGAGTGTTCTGGTTCGCCTCGCCTAACTCTGAGTCAAAGAAACAAAGCCAGTAGAGATTTAAAAATTTTCAATCGAACTTAGACTTAGTCCGAAACATTTTTTACAAGAGAAACAGACTAAAAGACAGACTAAACAAAGATTGTCTTGTAAAAAATGATTCAGAATAAGTCAAACTTTATTGAAATTAAACTATTTGTACGGATTTTAACACGATTTGTTTTAATTTTTATGCCCGACGTTTCGAAGGCTTTGCAGTCTTCGTGGTCACGGGTTGGGGTTTTATTTCAATGTATAATATACGTGTAAATTTAAGAAATCGGTAAGTCTAAGTCGGTTAGAAAATTCCAAATCCTTACTGAGTTCGTTTCTTTGACTTAGACTTAGTCGAAGTTCGCTCTATAGATCTCAGCCTAAGTTTTCAACTAAAACTTTACGTAAGATAGGTACACGAATAATCGAAAGGTACATTATTTAATTTGAATTTTATTCAATGTGAAAAGTATAAACGAGCAACTCCAAAATCTTCTAAGCTTGTTTAATGTTCACACCGGCTTCGTCTTACAACAGTAAACATAATTACAAATATTAAAGTTTATTATTAATAACGCAAGAAACTTTAGCCGAAGACTATGAAATTTTACAACCGTAATGAACTTAAAATTTTATACTAACAACCGGTACATACACAATAGTGGCTGTAGAATTAATTAGCCCGCGCCGTCTTCAAATTAGTGTTCCCAAACTGACTCCTTTATTAAGCCTCAAGGGGTGGGATGAATTTGGAAGGCTATGTGGGCCTTTAGCCCCCGTGGTGATTGTTTTAAAGTTATTGGTCAAGACCGCACGCCAAAAAACGCTTATTAGTCTGCCAATACTTAAAGCTACGAGTATTTATACCACCGAAGACAAAACATTGACTCGAGTGACCAACACTACTACAAGCTAGACACAATCTTCAGTAATGAAGATACCCATAAAGAATAATTACTGCTGATATCTTAAGTTTACGCGAATGTTATACATTGAAATATGATATATTATACGGATTCTATCACGATTTGTTTTTATTTTTAGGTCCAACGTTGCGAAGACTTTGCATTCTGGTCACGAGTCGGACTGAGGTGTCATTTGTTCCTTCGGGGATACAGGCGTTAGCTTATGTTATGTCAAAAATTTTAGTGTTACAATATCTACCTTCATTTTTACAATACAAAATTAAATAAGTTAATAGTTTATGATCCAATCTATGCAGTACGAGCTCACGGTATCTTGAGATCTGGCTTTGGAAACGTCGCGTCGGGCCTGAAAATTGAAACAAATCGTGAAAGAATCCGTTTAAAATAATTTTATTTTAAGAATTACTGCTACTCAGAATCAGAATTAGAATCATACATTCATATTTACATAGAATAAGGCCTGTAGTCTAACTCTTAAATTTATAAAATATATTATGAAAAATTTAAACCTTCGACTGCCTCGGTGGCGTGGTGGTATTTCGGTACGACTATGGTTCTGAGGTCTCGGGTTCGATCCCCGGGTCGGGCAAAGTGATATTGGATTTTTCCATATCAGCCCGGAGTCTGGAATTTGTGCCCGATATGGCGATAGGCTCGTCCCCTATCACATCTGGGACGGAACTAAGCTCAGCGAAATGTGGGTGTTCTAGTTCGCTAGTGCGCAGCTGCCTACCCCTTCGGGGATACAGGCGTGAGCTTATGTTATGTTATGTGTTATGTTATGTTATGTTATGTTATGTAAACCTTAATGTATGCCAAATACACTCTTTCCCTAAGTACGCTCCTGAGAGGTAAGATATTCGGAAGTTAAGACGGACCTTGACCTAGGGCTCCTGAGGGACTTAAGTAACCAACGCGATCCAGCAAACGAGAACCGAGCCCTTAGCACGAATTACTTTCGACTATGGATTTCGAATTGAGTACTCTGCGTGGCATGACATTGGCAAATTCGACAGTCACCTCAGCAGAGTGGATTAGGAGTTATGATATGATATATATGTGGGATATGAGTTCCCAGAAATAGTTTTTGGTTTCGGGTACCGAATGTGTTATGTAGCTTATGATTAGTGACGTGCACAGGCATTTAGATTAGCGTAGACAAAAATGTGGCATTATTATTATCTTCAGTTTATTCTTGCTTTACTTTAACCATCATAATCATTCTCACGACGATTTAATAATACACTTTGCGCTGTTTAAAAAACTCTTTTTGGTGACCATTTTTTTCTTTCGTTATGTAATTTTAGCATATTGTCAGGGTAGACAATGTTTCGTTGTCTATATGAAATGCCCATCACTGCTTATGATGTCTATATTATAATAATCATGACAAGGACGCATGGATTCGTGGAAATCTTTGGGGGAGGCCTATGTCCAGCCAACCAACGTCCACTACTTATGAAGATAGGTGGGCCCCCTGTCACATTTGGAACGGAAATAAGCTCGAAGAGATGTGGGTGTTCTAGTTCAGTTTTTTGGAAATACAAACGTGAGCTTATTTATGTTATGTTATTTCAATTAAGGGGCGTACCAGCGCGGTCGATTCGAATATATATTCGATAGTTACCAGTGCTAGGGCCTCCAATGAATTTAAAACGGAGCCAGGAGAACAACCCTTTTTTGTTTATTTTAACGTAATATTGTTGGCGAAGTAAGATCAGCGATAAATTTAAAATATGGAGGTCTGGCGCCTTTTGAGAAGCAGGCTTTGTTTATAGCTTTACTGTAGGTAGCTTCTGGAAGCATACATCAAAATGAGATATTTGATAACTGATAAGAGCTTCGATTTTTTTTTTATAGCAGACATCGGCAAACTAGCAGATGGGTCACCTGATGGTAAGTGATCTCCACCGCCCATAGACACCCAAGCCACAAAAAGAATCATGGGTGCGTTGCCAACCTAAAAGGAGGGAATGGAAGGGGAGGGAAAGGGTATTGGGAACGGGAGAGGGGAAATGGGCCACCGGAAATCTCACTCATCGAACGAAACGCGACAGCAAGCTGCCACTTTACATAACATAATATAAGCTCACGCCTGTATCCCCGAAAAGGTAGGCAGAGGCGCAATAACGAACTAGAACACACACATTTCGTCGAGCTTAGTTCCGTCCCAGATGTGATAAGGGCACATCGCCACATCGTGCACAAATTCCAGACTCTGAGTTGATACTGAAAAATCACAATCACTGCCTGATCCGGGATCGAACCAGATACCTCAGGATAGTCGTCGTAAATACAACGCCACAGAGGCAGTCAAATTAATTTAGTCGATTAAAAATCATGAACCAAACACAGACGATTCTTTCAATTAAACTCATGCACTTAAACCGTAAAAAACTATCCCAATCCGATTGAACAAAGAACCCCAAATAGGCAAGAATCACGGCACACTCCATTACTTAAGCTAAATAAATTGCCTCATACATCCAAAGTTCGATCTATTAAAACCGGTTAAACGGGTTTGGATCGCGAAAAGTAGTCAGTGTCCGAAAGGCCCCTTCAATACATTCGGGTAAGTGGCCCGTTACTTCTCCGACAATATCCGGAGTAAACCGGAAAAAACCGGATTAAAAAAGGGTTACGTTAATGGTCTTGGCGCAGTGAAAAGTGATGCAATTACCGTGAAATTGATTCTCTATCTTTTGTTCTTTGATGCATTGATTGGATCTTGCGATTTTCACGGCCTATTTTCCGGATAAGTTGTTCGTGTATGTTGCTTTACTTAAGGCCTATGGGGTAAATGAAATGTTTTATATATTGTTGGGGGTAAACGTCGTCTGGACTGGGAGTCCAGGGTTCGAAGTTCAGAGTGATTTTTCTTACCCGATTTGACCGGGGCTGGGCGCTAGAGGGCATGGACGACAGGAAAACCAGACCGGTCAGAAAAACTAAAGCCAGATCATTTCTGCAACCTGCTTGAAAAAGTATGTTGCGCCGACCTCACAGGAGAGCATTAAGGAATGGTGGATATAGAAAGTAAGCTACTAATTAGTGGTCACCTGATGGTAAGCTAAGCCCTTAGGATTTTATTCATCATAAAACTCTTATTGAAGGTTTAAACCTATATTAGTTTAAATTCATTTTAAGCCTATAAAAAAGAACTTCAAACTTGAAACAGCAGATCGAAATTGGCCGTGTTTTCACTATCGAACGTTTATAAGCTCCATTAATTTATTATAAGACAACTGGTGACATGCTACACCAATGGTCGCCTCCTTGGTCTAGTGACAGCACATATGGGCTGTGAACTGGGAGGTCGTGGGCTCGATTCCCAAGTCGGATAAAGCGATTTTTTTTTATTTAATTTGCCCGGGACTGGATCCCTCAGAGGCGTTTGACGTCAGGCGGGCAGCCGATCGTAAAAACTTAGCCAAATCGTTTCTGCAACATGCTTGAAAAAGTTTGTTGCGCCGACTCCACATTAACCCGTCAGAGGCGGCACATATGTATATATGTTACATAAGCGTATGGGCCACCGGAGGCCGAGCCGCCCGTGACTATAGGTGGGATAAGGACAGGTAGAAAGAAAGAAATGCTACACCAAATGTGAACTAACACCACGTGACATTTAATTTCACATCACCCATGTTATTCCAAAATACACAAAATTCCAAAACACAAATCACACCTAAATAAACTTAAATATAAAGTACAAACATTCCCCGTGACACTTTTAAAACAAATTTATACAATTCGGTAGTTGGGAGCCGTGGGTTCACTCCGAAACATTTTACCGTTCCGTCGCCTGCGAAACGAAACTTCGTTATTTCTAAATCCATTCTATTTGGAATTGTGAAAAAAGTAAGAGGATTCCGTCGATAGTGGCTTAATGACACCCATTCAATTGGTATGACCAGTGCCCACTCTAGTTTTATTTCGACAGCCTGTGTAGCGCAGTGGGCGAGACCGAGAGACCGCGGTTTCGATTCCCGCACCGATTTCTTGTGTGGTAGAGTGTAGAGAAAACTGAAGTAAAGTGGCAACCCGATGTGGCATTTCGTTCGGTAATAAGATTGCGGTGAGTGAGATTTCCGGTGGCCTACCCTCCCTTTGCCCAATCCCTATTTCCCTCTATTTACATTGGTACCCATGATTCTTATTGTGTCTTGGGTCTGTCTATGGACGGTGAAGATCACTTACCATCAGGTGACCCATCTGCTCTTTTGCCATTCTGCTAAAAAAAGATAGATAACTGTCTATAGCGTCGCTCTACCATTTAACTTTTATAATAGGATTCTATAATACCTCTAAGCCTATACTAATTATTATTCTTAAACTCAGTTTAGTTTATTTAAGATCAAAACCAACAATTAGAAAAATAATTAGATTCCCCGAGGAAAAAATTCTAATACGGATTTAAATTAAGAAATTGACAAAATATTTAAATAACGTACAACAAGTTGACACGAAAATTAAAGAAAAATATCGTAAAACTCAAAACTATGAAAAACATTTCCATCGTCGGACCTCTCAAAGCTTTTAATGCCGAAACTTTGATAAAGAACACTCAAATCCAAATACCTACAAAACTTCGGAGACTCAGCGAAATGGCTTTGCAAAAATATCTATCATGAAATTATCAAAAGTTATCGGAATCATCAAAAACTGGGGTCTTAGGACTTTATTCGCTCCACGTACGCGAAAAGGCTTTGTCGATGGCACTTATCTTATCGGAACGGGCCAAATTGAGCATATTTTAAAACGTACGCCTTTTTCCCCTTCATAGAATTTTGATTGTTCAGCATTTCGATGTAAACATTTCTTAGTATTTTGGATATTATTTAAATCAGTAAGTAAGGTTTATATTCTGTGGAAATTTTATGACTGATGATGAAATATGTTGTGTGAAATGAAAATCTTTTAAATCGGTCCGCATTTACTGAGATATCGGTAGTAGATAGACCCGTATTGCTACCGGAACCGCCCCTACGCGGTGCCGCCTTGCGGGCCGTCTCCGAGTGCGGGGGGGTGGTTCAGGAGACCCCCCCGCCGAAAGACGGCGTTGGCGTCTACGGCAGCACGAGGCCGACCGTCCGTGCTAATAGTATGGTGGAATTTTCCAAACGCCCCCATTCCACAGGTCGCGTAACTTTTCTGCCCTTTTCCCATGTTGCAAAAAAGATTTGCCTTCTTTTTACGACCAGCTGCTTGCGTGACGTCAATTTTTCTTTGAGGAGGTAGGGGCAAGAGGGAGAGGATACCCTTCAAGAGGGATCCAGCCGCAGGTTATGTGCCATGTGTTAGAAAAACACCTCGCCTGACCTGGGAGTAGAACCCCAGGGCCTCCCGGTTCACAGCCCCATGAACACTGCCAAGACCAAGGAGGCGACTGATATATCGCGTAAAAACATAAACATAAGCTCAAGCCTGTTTCCTCGAAGGAGTAGGCAGAGGCGAACTAGAACATCGCGTAACATAAGTATAAAATGACGAAATGAGACCTGCTCTTTTTGAAGTTTGAAGTTTTTAAAGTCATTTGACTTAAAACCCGCGATATCAGTACAAATCATTGTCCCCTGTTTAATAATCGGTACATATGCGGCTCGTAAATTGTCATGCGTCGGTTTAGCGCTGGGCTAATTAATTCGGAGCACGTAACCACCCGTGTCGACTGCCTACTGGTCCACGTTTACCTACATTTTGCTTTTGACAGCCTCCGTGGGCCGTGGATTAGTCGGCTGTGAAGCAAGAGTCTGTGTTTCAATCTCTGCACCGAGAATAATGTTTTGTGTGTACAAAAATTTGTTTCAGCAGGTCGATTCTCTAAGCTCTCATTTGTGAAAACAACGTTGCGACATCGTTGCGGCAACGATGTTTTCATTTTTGTATTCAGCAAGGTACAAAGCGCACTCACTAGCGCTATGTGTAATGACGGCGCTTATGCGAACTAGCTCTCTCAAGCTAGGCGTTTGACATAATTGTCTGGGAAATGGTATTCTCTAAGACCCAACAACGTTGAACGCTCCGTCGATCTCAACGATGTGCGCTGCGGGAGCTCGTCGTCGATCGCAACGTTGTGGCGTTTCTTAGAGAATCGACCTGCTGGTTTGGGTGTGTGACCGAACGTCTCTCGTAGTTCTTGAGATCAACGACACAAGACTCGTATCTTAGTCAGGACTATGTGTGTGTATTCCGTTTATTTGTTTACATTAAGGTGACTATTTAGTCCCAGTCAGGGGTGTTACCACCTCCTCTTAAAGCAGGATTATTATAATCTTACTTGTACCGATTCCCATACAAAACAAACGAAGAACGATTATAATAATACTGCTATAAGAGGTCGTGGTAACCCTGGTATTCGCATTTGATTGATTCATTATTTATTACAAACAAAAAATATCTTTCTTCTATATAACATTAGTATACATTACCTATATACTATGTAATCTTGAGTGGTAGAGCCACGCTGTAAACAGTTACGTCAACAGCACGAATGGGCCGGCTCGACCGGTTTGATACCACTGTCTCACAGAAAACCGACGTAAAGTGGCAGGTTGCTATCGCGTTTCGTTCGGTGAGTAAGATTTCCAATGGCCCAATTCGCTCCCGCCTCCCTTTCCCAATCCCTTTTCCCTCCCCTTCCATTCCTCCCTTTTTGGCAACGTTCCTCTGTCTAGGGATACAGACGTGAGCTTATCTATGTATGTCATTAACGAAAAAAATAATATTTAAATTTCACATTTGCTGATATGATATTTGCCGATGTCGCGTAACATTTTTTTTTTTATTAGCAGAGATTGGCACACGAGCAGATGGGTCACCTGATGGTAAGTGATCTCCACCGCCCAGACACACCCAAGACACAAAAGGAATCATGGGTGCGTTGCCAACCTAAAAGGAGGAAATGGAAGGGGAGGGAAAAAGGGATTGGGAAAGGAAGGCGGGGGAAGTGGGCCACCGGAAATCTCACTCACCGAACGAAACGCGACAGCAAGCTGCCACTTTACGTAGATTGTCTGTGATGTGATAAAAATACAGACCAATTAAGAACCTCATATTTTCTACGTCGGTTAAAGTATCAGCGTATATTATTAGCGATGTAACCATTTCACTTAGCACTAATTTGTAATTAATGGGTGTGGTGCCGCCGAGCCGCGTTACTCTGTAATTAAACGTCGATGTATTTATAAACACTGATGGAAGAAATTTTGATTAAAATTAACCTCTTAGATGAAAGTTATATGTTGTAAAAGATTTATAGTTAAAGATATCGACGTAAATGTTATTGATCTTTCTTCTTACCTGCCCTAATCCCACCTTAATAAGGGTCGGCGCAACAAACTTTTTCAAGCATGTTGCAGAAAGGATCTGCTACGTTTTTACGACTGGCTGCCTGCCTGACGTCAACCCCCTCTGGAGGATCCAGTCCCGGGCAAATTAAATTAGAAAATTCGCTTTGACCTACCTGGGAACCGAACCCACGACGTCCCGGTCCACGGCCCATGTATGCTGCCACTAGACCAAGGAGCCATCATACTAAAATAATTTACTTTGAGATATGGGCTAAAAACTATAATCGTTAACTCGCTTCTATAATCCAGCAAGGCAAAGCGTTATTTGTGACATCCATTTTATTCCGAGCCCACGTGAAAATATTTTATACGTGCTAAGGTATGCTGAACGGTAATAAAAATTTAAGTTGGCGACAATAAAACCTCGTCGCTCTATAAAAATAGTCTGCATGATACTTCAGGATTTTTACGCTGGAAATCCTAATGGAGTTCTGTTTTATGGAGCATTAATGCTGGAGCTACATCTCGTCTGAATATGGATATTTGAACATGATTAAATACTTTTTATGTTAGTTACCGCAAATTGGGTGAGGTGAAGCGTTTTTTTATAGCAGATACTAGAGGTAGCAAGTGAGAAGACACTTGATGGTCAATGGTCACCACTAAAAAGACCCCATGAGAACAAAAGAATCATGGGGGCATTGCGGAAAAAGGATTAGATACAAAGCAATGTTTCAGTTTTGGATAAATAAATGAAAAGGAAACAATATCTTACATGAACGGGGTTACCACCACTTCTTATAGCAATATTATTATAATCTTACTTTGTTTTTTTTTTATACGGGAATCGGACCCAGTAATAAGATTATAATAATACGGCTACAGGACGTAGTTAGCCGCATAGTTTAAAATAAAGTGAATAGAGAAGATGCATTCTAAATTACCGTGCCTGGAACAAACGTACCCATTATAAATTTTTATCTCAGCCTATCGCCGCGGCGTCCACTGCTGAACGTAGACTCCCCCAAGTGAGCGCCAACCATAACTACATACATACATACTAAAATTGAAAAAAAAAGAACAAATCCTATATATGCAAAGACATTTAACAGTATATAGATGGGACAACAGAACAAAACTTGTGATCCAAAAGTTATGACCTAGTGGTCATAAGTCGCTCAGTTTATTTGAAATATACGCGCACCAGGCCGGCCAGCGTAATGATATTGAGAGAATAAACTTATCTTACGTGATTCTTAACCATTCACAAAACATTCTTGGGTGTAAATTGTAATAATCGCCCTCGCATTGTAATAAATGGTTGATGGCGGTACTGAAGTTTGAGATCAATTTTTTGTATAGAAACTTACTTGATAGCCCCTCTATAGTTAGTAATATTAAATCTGTTTGTATGTATGTTTGATATTGTACCCATAGAGTTGAGAGAGAAGGAGTAAATGGAGCGCAATTAAAAATCATAAAGATGAAATTGATATTCTAATATGATTTTGATGTACTTGTTTCTTCTAAATGATTTATTTGATGTTCAGATTATGAAGTTTTTTTTTTATAGCAGAGATTGGCAAACGAGCAGTTGGGTCACCTGATGGTAAGTGATCTCCACCGCCCATAGACACCCAAGACACAAAAAGAATCATGGGTGCGTTGCCAACCTAAAAGGAGGGAATAGAAGGGGAGGGAAAAGGGATTGGGAAAGGGAGTGGGAAATGGGCCACCGGAAATCTCACTCACCGAACGAAACGCGACAGCAAACTGCCACTTTACGTCAGTTTTCTGTGAGACAGTGGTATCTAACCGGTCGAGCCGGCCCATTCGTGCTGTAGACGTTACTGTCTACAGCGTGGCTCTACCACTCATAAAATAGGTCATGGAAGTTACATTATAGAGTAATTACACTCTTCTTAGAACATTTCCAATGCTCGTACACAGAATTTCTTTGTATGTAAAGTAAATTTTAAGACCGAAAATTCGTATCGCTACGAGGAATTGCTTTGTGACTTCCCGCAAATACTTTAAAAGTAATTTTGTTAATACGATTTACGAACTGCCTTCATGGAACGATCTTTTATCACCAACTCCGCGGATTTGAGAATTTTTGTTCGTGGGCGGTGACGAATGTAGCTTTTGTGGCGGTATCAATGTTGTTTATTACGATTCTGTAATTCTTTTATATTCAAATGACAGATGTTGCTTTATGTATTGTAGAAACTGGCAAAGGAACACGTGGATAACACATGGACACGTGGATTTAACACAGCATTAGTTCACTCTTTTCGCAAAATCTTCTACTTGATAGTGGAAACTTTATTGGAATGTGTAATTTTTTTTTGCCTACTCATCTTTTTGTTTGTTATTGTTCTGTATGTTTCCTAAATATTAATTAATAAATAAATAAATCACTTGATACCTATTAATGATAAGATACTCAGTGGATATCAAAACATGAGAGAATCGGCGTAGTATCGTTTTAATTTTGGGTGGGGTTTCAAGAAAATAAAACTAACATTAATATTAGGAATCTTTCTTTCTACCTGTCCTTATCCCACTTTATGACCCCGAGGTCATAACTTTTAGACCACAAGTTTCGTGTTGTCCCGTCTATGTTCTGTTTAATGCCTTTGATATAGGATTTTTGGAAATTGTAGCTTTAAGGGAATCACAGAAAATTTCTAATTTAATTTTCCCGGGACTGTAAACTTTTTTTTTATAGTAGAGACTGGTAAACGAGCATATGGGTCACCTGATGATAAGTGATCTCCACCGCCCATAAACACCCATGACATCAAAATAATCATGGATGCGTTGCCAACATAAAAAGAGGAAATGGAAGGGGAGGGAAGAAGGGATTGGGAAAGGAAGGGGGAAATGGGCCACCGGAAACGTCACTCAACGAACGAAACGCGACAGCAAGCCACTTTACGTCGTTTTTCTGTGAGACAGTAGTATCAAACCGGTCAAGCCGGACAATTCGTGCTGTAGACTTTACTGTCTACAGCGTGGCTCTACCACTTATATCAATTCACATTACAACGCATCAAAACTAATCTAAAAACGATCGTATACTGATTTCTTAAGTTTACGTGAATATTATACATTGAAATAAAACTATTCTTATGGATTCTATCACGATTAGGTTTTAATTATTATTCCCGACGTTTCGAAGGCTTTGCAGTCTTATACTGTTGAGTGTTGGGCACACAATCGTAAAATTCAATTTGCCAACTTCCAGCTGTGTGCATCTGGGGAGCCACTACACCGAACGATTGTTTTAATACTGAAAATAGGAGCGGGCTTTTCGTTGAACCCATTTTTTGGTTAATTAACCCCGGCGATATTACTGTTTAAAATTTCATAATGAGTTGGTCGGCGAGGGTTTTTTCAGCTCTTACTGGGTATTTGGGAGTGTATTGGTTTAATAAGAGGATTTTGGATAAACAAACGATTCTGCACATGAATATATCAATTATTATTCCTACTGCCTGATAGCCTTGGTGGCGTGATTGTATTTCGGTATGACTACTGTCCTGAGGTCTCGGGTTCGATCCCCGTGTCGGCCAAAGTGATATTGGATTTTTCAATATCAGCTCGGAGTATTTGTGCCTGATATCGCGATAAGCTCGCTCCGTATCATCTGGGACGAAACTAAGCTCAGCAAAATATAGGTGTACTACTTCGCAAGAGCACCTCTGCCTATCCCTTCGGGGATACAGGCGTAAGCTTATTATAATAAAACATGATTTCAGAAAAAATCAAGACCCTTCAATTTAATAAATCATTTTGAAGTGTGGACTCGTCTCAAAAGCTTAATAAGCGCAAATGACGTCTCAAAACGATTTATTATAAAAATAAACGAGTAAAATATTTATGCTTTAGTTACGAGTTTGTGACATTTAATATACTTTTCAACTTGGGTAATAAAAACGACAGATGGGCTCCAAAAACTGGCTCGAAACAATGTATTTTAGAGGATTATCCGCGGTACGATAAAATATTGTCTGGTAAGGTTTAGACCCGGAGAATTTATTTATTGAAAGGTCATCAATTCGCAGTGCTGGCCTTGTAACATAGGTACTTTAGTCAGTTCGAATCCTATTAGGATCATGAAAAATATGTTCCGATATTTAATTTTGATAATAATAAATAACACCCAACAGTCACCTGGCCACTAAGATCGAGTCTTGTATCGTAGGTAGCAGGAACTAAGAGAGACTTTTGGTCTCACAACAATCCTAAACAAATATTTTGTAGACTACACAAACATTTGTCTCAGTGTGGGGGGGGGTCGAACCCGCGGCCTCTAGATTTACAGCCGGCTTGTCGCCCGCTCCGCCACGAAGGCTCTCTTTTTTACATTATTTTAGTAGGTATAGGTATTTTTTTTTGGAGAAAACAACGAACTATTAATGTTTTACATGCCAACACACTTTTTCAAGCATGTTGCAGAAAGGATGTGGCCAGGTTTTTACGACCAGCTGCCTGCCTGACGTCAACCCCCTCTCGGGGATCCAGTCCCGGGCAAATTAAATTACAAAATTCGCTTTGCGCGACCTGAGTATCGAACCTACGACCTCCCGATCTACAGTCCGTATATGGTGTAACTAGATCAAGGAGGCGACCGCGGATGGTTGTTGGTTACCTCATTATTATTATTAAATCAGCTGAATTCATGCTCGTGAGTCGCTAGCCTACTAACTCAGTGTTTATCCTGGCGGCCGTATCCCGCGCGCTATATACACCCCTCATTTCTATTATGTTCGTAGGGTACCACTATAAGTGGTAGAGGTTTAGTGGTAGCCACGTTGTAGACAATTACGTCTACAGCACGAATGGGTCGGCTCGACCGGTTTGATTCCACTGTCTCAGAGAAAACAGACATAAAGTGGCATCTCGCTGTCGCGTTTCGTTCGGTGAGTGAAATTTTCGGTGGCCCGACTCTCCCCTATTTCCCTCCTGTTAGGTTGGCAACACACCCATGGTCCTTTTTGTATCTTGGGTGTCTATGGGAGGTGGAGATTACTTACCATCAGGTTTCCTAGCTGCTCGTTTGTCAGTCTCTCAGATGACCCATCTGCTCGTTTGCCAGTCTGGTATAAAAATATATTAATACTAGGTCTACAGTGCAGTAGGAATATTTTTGACAATCGAAACCGTATCACCCTCGCTGCGCACCGATGACATTTCGTTAAAATTTCATATGAATTCTAAAAACGCGCACCGAGCTCCATTTGAATTCAATTGCCAGAATTATTCCTAATCAGGCTTCTGCAATGCTTTAGCCAATGCAACACCAAAACCCATTCGAACAGTCACTTAAGGAATGCAAGTTAGAAAGATTCATAAACAGTAAAAGTTCATTGATATTGGCGCGCTCCCGGGCCGCTCGTAAACCGCCGCGCCACCTCGCCCCGGAAACGAATCCAAATCGTAATTCCCCACTTCAAGGATATCGTAAAATTTCAATTGTGTCTGTACATAAATAAAAATACTTGAAAGTTTCTGTTGGTTGATGATAGATTCTTCTTTGATACCTTGTTCATGTCAGTTGACTTTGTTCAGATCAAAAGAACTTTGGACTGGTTGATAGTAATTAACAGACGGATTTCAAATCCGATCGCGACCAAATTTATATGGGACCACTCTTGATATAAGCTCTATCAAACACAAAAAGCTCTATCAAATTTTGAAAATCAGTCCACATTTTGCGGAGATATCGTGTAACATACAAAAAAAAATACAGTCGAATTGAGGACCTTCTCCTTTTTGGATGTCGGTCGAAAAAGCAACGACGATAGTATGAACATACAGACAAAAAACACAGCTTGATTACTAAACAAATAATAATAAATTACTCGTACACTAACAATAGATTTTCAACATTGTTGCGTTAACTTATTTTTCAGAGACTTCCAAAAAGGAGAAGGTCATCAATTCGTAGGTTTTTTTTGGCCGACTTCCCAAAAAAGAAGAGGTCCTCAATTCGTCGGTATTTTTTTTATGTATGTTACTTGATATCTCCGCCAAATGTGGACCGATTTTCAAAATTCTTTTTGTGTTCGATAGAGCTTATTTCAAGGGTGGTCCCATATAAATTTGGTCACGATAGGTAAATTGGAAGTCGGTCAGTTAAGTTTTTAAACTTGTGGTTATTTTATGTATGTTACTCGATATCTCCGCCAAATGTGGACCGATTTTCAAAATTCTTTTTGTGTTCGATAGAGCTTATTTCAATTGTGGTCCCATATATTTGGTTTACGATTGGATAAGTCTTGAAGTTGGTCCGTTATTTATATCGACACGGATATCATAATTATGCAAGAATTGATAAAACAAGTTAAAAACCAAATTGAATGATCTATCATTTGGCTCCTTTCTGCTAAACATAAAGCGTGTTAAACGTCATTATTTCCTATATCATTAAAATCCTGCTTCGGTGGCGTGGTTGTATTTCGGTACAACTACCGTCCTGAAGTCTCGGGTTCGATCCCCAAGTCGAGCAAAGTGATTTGGATTTTTCCGTATAAGCCCGGAGTCTGGAATTTGTGCCCGATATGGCGATAGGCTCGCCCCCTATCACATCTGGGACGGAACTAAGCTCGGCGAAATGTGGGTGTACTAGTTCGCTAGTCGCATCTGCCTACCCCTACGGGGATACAGGCGTGAGCTTATGTAAAATCCATCGGTGAACCGATGACATCGTAATCAAAATCAAATCGGATACTTTGTTATTCAATATTGCCAAGATTTGTAAAAAGGGACATAAAATGTATCTTCCCATATTAAGCACTTCCCCTAAACAACAATGGTAATATATTAGCAACAATGTATCCTTATTCTGCGAAAAAAATGACAATAAAACTGCTAGGAATAGTGACGACTTCCCGATAGTACAGCTTTAGTGCGCGTAAACTTTATGTTACCAGTTCGCAATTTATCTACGGAACAAATGGAATCTGTTTCGTGCGAATTTGCGGGAATAAGGATGGCGATATGTCTTGTAAGGCAGTATACAATGTAAGAGCCTATGCACACGGCGTATTTTGAACGCACCGACGACGCGCGTTTTATGCTTACAACGCTGTGGATGACCAAAAAGCATTGTCGCATTTGTATCGATACAAACGCGTGCAAGAAGTGTGTTCGAAGCCCAGTTGTATTCGTTTCTTTATGAATTGTCAGAGCGGTGTGCGGGAGCACGACTCACTTCACAGTCTGTTGAAAGCGCAGAGATTTCTGTATTATAATATATACGTGCGACTGCAGCACGTCTGTATCGCCGTATCAGTGTGTTTCTACCGATACAAACGCGCGTTTACGGCGCCACATTTTTTTTTACCGTGTGCAAAGCTTTACTGTCTGCGTCTGAATTTCGTTTAAAATGCGTTAGCATGCGTTATCTGCGCGTCGTAAGCGCCGTAAAAATTCGCCGTGTGCATAGGCTCTAAGGTAGTAATGTTTGTGTGACACGATTTTATTTGTGCGATTTTCGCCGTACGCAAATCGCTAAGTAGTAGTAGACCACGGAATGATAGCAAAATTTGCTTTATTTCATTTGGAACAAGGTTTTAGTTTCAATGTGAAACGAAAATCTTACTAATGAAATGCTTAAAACTACTACTAATATTTTATAGATAAAACATTTTTAATAAAAAGTTCAATATTTCTATTGCAATTTAACTTTTTTTTCAAGACAATGGTCTGTAATGAATGGAACTGTCAATTTACTGAATTTACATAATGTCTATTTTGTATAACAAACGCGTTGAATTAAGAAAAATGTTATTAAGCTGTGAATAGACTGGTGAGACCGAAACGCGCGAAATGTATTACTTTACAGTAGGCCCACCATGAGTTTTTTTTACATATATCGCTAGAAACTCCGTTAAATATTTATATGAAAAACACCCGAACGCCTCTAGCGGCTTAACGTGGAGAATTAAGGTTTTTATTTTACTTAATTATTTTAGGGGATTATTTTACATAGTCGCTAGCGAGACAAGTCAAAAAACTCACGGTCGAGCCACATGTACTCTGATAACATTGCAAAAAAAAATTGAAATAGTGCCACGGTCCACGTGAAAATCCTACATCATTAAGACGCCATAAAGAAATTAACTTGCTAAGGTTATGGTAAACAGCTTACGACACATAAAATAACTCATATACTACAAAAAAAGTATGCATAATAATGCTAGCGAGAAGCCTACTCAATTTGAAAAATACGCGCTGTGAAATATAGTATTGTGCCTAAAACATAAATCACACAATAATCACAAGTTTGAAAACTTAACCGACCGACTTCAAATCAGATCGTGACCAAAATGATATCCTATAGTCCCTTGAAATAAGCTCTATCAAATACAAAAATAATTTTGAAAATAGGTCAACATTTGGCGGAGATATCGCGTAACATATATAAAAAAATACAGACGAATTGTGGATTTAAAAGTCGGTCGAAAAACATGAATCATGAAGTTAGCAAGCCTTGCATAACTCGCAGATATTTGAAACCCAATCTGGACGCACCCTTATCTTGTAATATTTCATTATATCTGGACCCGAGGAGAATAATAATAACAAGTGCATCGACGTCTGAAGACAAAGGAGTTTTTTATCGTGGTTCGGTTGGTGAAATGACTACATCGACCCCAATTAAACGAACATACGAAAAATGATGACGTATATTTTCTTAAATAAACACGTAGACAATGTTAATTTAATATTAAAAATAAAAGCAATGTTCTGTTTTGATTTCGAACGAGGACTTCACAAAAGCAGAAGGTTCTCAATTCGTCTGCACATATTTTTTTATGTACATATGTTACGCGACATCTCCACCAAATATGGACGAATTTTCAAGATCTTTTTGTGTTCGATAGAGCTTGTTTCAAGGGTCCCATATAAATTTGGTCATGATCGTATACCTTTTGAAGGCGGTCCGTTAAGTTTTAAACTTATGATTTGAATATAGCGATGCTTAGTATATGTACTAAACAGAAATCGTCTTTTAAATATTGCAAAACAACATAACAACATCAACATAAGCTCACGCCTGTATCCCCGAAGGAGTAGGCAGAGGCGCACTATGGAACTAGAACACCCACATTTCGCCGAGCTTAGTTCCGTCCCAGATGTGATAGGGGGCGAGCCTATCGCCATATCGGGCACAAATTCCAGACTCCGGGCTGATATGGAAACATCCAATATCACTTTGCCCGGCCCGGGCATCGAACCCGAGACCTCAGAACCGTAGTCGTACCGAAATACCACCGCGCCACCGAGGCAGTCAGTAGGCAGGCAGTATTGCAAAACAACTTGTAATTTTCCAATAAATATAATTAGACATACTCCAAAGTTACTGTAACGAATATTCAAGGAATTCGACTGTAAAGTGTGTATTGGAGCGAAGCTAACTACTGACCTAAAAAGTAATTTTTATTAACAACGCTTGAAAGTTATGTATTAAAAGTAATAATTTATTCTATTAGTCGATAATGATACAAAGGATACTTAAATTACTTCGACATTTTTCGTCTATATCGGTGGCGTAGTAGTATAGCGTGCACGATTCGATTCCCGTCCTGTGTTCTTAGCCAAATGGCTTATGCGCTAGTCGAATAGAATAGTAAATGTATGGGAATGAGATAAGAGTACGATGTATATAGCGTACTCTTATGTCATTCCTATACATTTATTCTATATCGTTAGTAGTTGTATAACGTGCACGATTCGATTCCCGTCCTGTTTTATTAGCCAAATGGCTTAGTCGAATAGAATAGTAAATGTATGGGAATGAGATAAGAGTACGATGTATATAGCCTACTCTATGTCATTCCCATCCATTTATTCTATTCGACTAGCGCATAAGCCACTTGGCTAAGCCCGGTGAGGTCTCGGGTTTGATCCGCGGGTAGTAGTAAATATCGTTAGCTTAAACATACAGCTATTCCCGACAAGTTTCTTCATGTTATCATTACCCTTTCTTTAAACCTGCCCTTATCCCACAAAGTTGGCGCAACACATCGTTACAAGCATGCTGCAGAACGGATTTGGCTTTCGATTTTACGACTGGCTGCCTGGCTAACGTTACCCCTCTGGAGATTTCACTCTCGGGCAAATTAAACCGGAAAAATAGCTTTTCCCGACCTGAAAATCGAATCCAGAACTATGTATACGTACGGAGGGGACTATGTATATTGCCTATACAATTGAAATATATATTTTTCCATATCTATTATTGTATTTCATTAAAAAACATTAATAATTTTCCTTATAAACGTTACGGTTGTAAAAATATTGATGGCTCATAAAATGAAGGAACATTTTCTGAAGTTGGCGTTTCGTTTCACGCAGAAAGTTTTTATGATTAATTAATGCATTTATTCTGTTTCGTATATTTAATTTATGATATTATAAATACGGTAATACGGAAATATAAATGGGTTGTAGCATACTTCGGATTTCGTTTTATGTGCTTACTAACCATAAAATGAACCGCCAAGCTCATTCCCGTCCCAAATAAGACTGGGCAAGCCTATCACCCAGCGGTGAATGGTCCATACAACACCATTCCTACCAGCTTACCTTTGCTTACCTTATCGGCTTGAAAAAAGGCATTAATAAGAAGGAAATACAGCATCGGCTTACTTGAAAAATTTCACCCGTTGCCACTGCTATCGCCATATTTTAATCTGGCATAAATTCCAGACTCCAAGCTGATACTGAATAATCATTATCATCATAAGCCATAGGACGTCCACTGCTAAACACAGGCCGCCCCCAAAGACTTCCAGATCGACCTGTTGGAAGTGGCCCGCATCCAGCGACTTCCTTCGACTGAAGAATCACAAGTTTAAAAACTTAACTGTCTTGCAACTTGATCCGATCGTGGCCAAATATGGGACCACCTTTTAAATAAGCTCTATCGAACAAAAAAATAATTTTGAAAATCAGTCCACATTTGGCGGAGATATCGCGTAACATACTTTCGACCTTTTCCTCTTTGGAAGTCGGTCAAAAATCCAATATCACTTTACCCGACCCGGGCATCGAATCCGAGACCTCAGGACGATAGTCGTACCGCGCAATACCACTACGCCACCGAGGCAGTCATAGCCTTTTGTAACTTACATTATTATCGTTTCCTAAGTAAATATATTCTCTTCTATAACGAAGATCTTTATTATTATTACCTTAACTTTAGGTTAAATAAATATAATTCACAAAACAGTCAGGCCCCAGTTAGTAGTAAAAAGGTCTGCCTAATTTAGTTATTCGGGAATAGTAATTCGCTTTGTAAATTAGGTGGAGTAATAGTGGCTTTGAAGCTGCCGCCTTTTAGTACTAGGGGCTAGCTTATAATGGGTGTAAGGGAAACGCTTCTGAAAAAACAAAAATTTTGAGTGGTAGAGCCACGCTGTAAATATTTACATCTACAGCATGAATGGGCCGGCTCGACCGGTTTGATACTACTGTCTCACAGAAAACCGACGTAATGGGGCAGTTCGCTGTTCATGGGTGCGTTGCTCTCATCGAACGAAACGAAACAATTATCTGCCATTTTACGTCGGTTTTCTGTGAGACAGTGGTATCAAACCGGTCGAGCCGGCCCATTCGTGCTGTAGACGAAACTGAAATTGATAAAGGCATTATCTACTTTTTGTGTCAGGTATCAGGTATTACAAAGCAAATGGTCGAAAATAATCAAATGCGTAAAAAACTCGCGTATTTTACGTGAGGTGGAAACTCGGCAGTTTTTAATTGGAGTGGGACAAATAATTATTCAAAGTCACGTCTTTTAAAGGTTGACGAAGCCGGAAGATTCGTAAAGAGGTGTTTTGGGGAATTATTTTCCTCTCATACTGCTTTTTTTAAAGTAATTCGATTGAAACGAGTGATGAGGAAATTGTTGTCGCTTTTTGTTACTTTATTATTTGTTACGTGAGCATAAATAAATAAATACACCCAACAGTCACACACATAGTCCTGACCCCACACTAAGATCGAGTCTTGTGTCGTGGGTATCAGGAACTACGAGAGATGCACGGTCTTACAACACCCAGACCCGAAACAAATATCTGTGGGCCACACAGACATTTGTCTCGGTGCGGGAATCGAACCCGCGACCTCATGTTTCACAGCCGGCTAGTCGCCCGCTGTGCCACGGAGGCTGTCTAAATAAAAATCCACATAGGTAATAAAATCAAATATCAACATACATAATTATATAATCCCAATCCTGTATCCCCGAAGAGGTAGGCAGAAGCGAACTAGAATATCCACTTTTTCCTGAGCTTACTTCCATCCCAAATGTGATACGGGGTGTGCCTATAAAATCCTCAACATTTTAACATAATGTTACAAAACTTTTACGAAACAGTATTTCGCTCGCCCTTATTACGTTAAATCTCTACATACAAAATTATACAAATAGGCAATACCACAATACTTAGCAAACAGCTATAATCCATTTCAAAATGTTTATCTGTCCACCACAGTAGGGCATAAACACTCGAATGAAACCTCGAGAGCTCGAACAAAAACTGTAAAGCCTAAAATAGAGTTGCCAAACTACAAAAGTAGACAGCGTGAGGGGTCTTAGCGCGAATAGCTATCGAATACGTATTCGAATCGAGCGTGTTTCGTATTTATGAAATTTTTATCGAAATTGCAGGTCACCCAACAACATTCGAGCCCGTGATAATAATATGTATGTCATTGTATTATTATACTCCTGCCCAAATTCTTAAAGGTCACCTCTGCTAATGATAGGGGATAGGCCTTATTTCACAACGCTGGGTTATTGGTTGATAGACTAATTCAAATAAAACTATTTTTAGTATTGATGATTGTAGTATACTACTACATTCTTGGACAAATGACATCTCATACCAGCCCGTGACCACGAAGACTGCAAAGCCTTCGAAACGTCGGGAATAAAAATTAAAACCAAATCGTGATAAAATCCGTAAAAATAGTTTTATTTCAATGAATAGCACTCGCGTAAACTTAAGAAATTGATAGACTAAATTATGTATATCCTTAAAATCCTTGTAAAAATTCTCAGGAATGTCAATTTCCTCACGACGTTTTTCATCGACGCCAAAGTACTATTTTATACCAAATCTTCTTCTACATGCGTTTATCTCACTCCTATCCTTTTCACAGCATGTTCTAGAAAGTATTTAGCTTGCTTTTTACGACAAACTGCCTGGACGTCAATCCCCTCTGATGGATCAGTAATTCATAATGAATATACAGTCTAAAGTCTAAATCTTAAATTTATCTTTGGGGGAGGCCTATGTTCAGCAGTGGACGTCCTATGGCTGATGATGATGATAATCATGATACAGCTTAAAAAACTCACACGAATACTACATTCGAATCGAATACGACAGTCAAAGGCATTCGTGCTAAGGGCACTACAGTAAACTTTGAAAATTGTAGCATTAACCGAATGTAGAGGCAGATAACGCTTGCGGGCACAGTTTTTAAACATGTTCGTCTAAAACTAGTGCGATGGGATTGTTGCAGCCTTTGTTGAGTGCTTTACTTACTTTCGTGTTTTGTGCAAGTTGTTCAAGTTTTAGGCATAAATGGGGATGAGGTGGGCAGAGTTTGCGGTTCGGTCTTTGAGACAAATCATATTACATTAAATCCCAGCAGGACCTTGAGATCATCCACATCTGGGTCTCATGGTCATAGTGAAAACATAATTGCTCTATTTACCTTGACATTAGCTAAATCATCGCAAATTCGTGGAAGCCATTATTTTTAAAATAAGAAGAGGTAAATGGAGGACAGTTAGTAAATACAAGTCACTCCCCCTAATTAGCTTATTTTAAAATAATCAACCAACATAAAGTTATTATAAATGTTAATAATGTATTAAGCTACAGTGAAAGTTTTTCAAGGCCAAGGGAGATAGATCACTTAAAGTAGTTTCAAACGTATTAAAACTAAATTTGATAATATCAAATACGAATAAACTTATTCCAAACGGTGTTAATACAACAATAATAATTTAAGAACTTGTGGAGGCACGGTGTTCATCACAACAAAATGAGGAATTATTATACATAATATAATATGAGGTCACGCCTGTATCCCCGGAGGGGTAGGCAGAGGCGCACTAGTGAAGTAGAACACCCACATTTCGCCGAGCCTAATTCCGTCCCAGATGTGATAAGGGTGAGCCTATCGCCATATCGGGCACAAATTCCAGCTGATATGGAAAAATTCAATATCACTTTGCCCGACCCGAGGATCGAACTCGAGACCACAGGACGGCAGAGTTGGGCGTTAATCAATTAATTTTTTAATTGTAGCAGCAACCAATTAAATTTTCAATCGCAATTAAATCAATTGCAATTGATTTAATTGCGATTGATCTTCAATTGTATGTTACAATTAAAATTAATTGCAATTAAAACCATCAATTGTGGTTTACAATTGATTTAATTGCGATTGAGAAAGTAATCAATTAATTTAATTGTCAATTGTTTACCTTGTGGCAATTGACAATTAAGTTACTAAATATCGTGCTATTATTGCATGTGAACTCAAAAGTTTTAGAAATGGGCGCCACAACCGCCTTCGTAATCTAATGGCCCTGCAAGTCGCTTTTATCGACGGTCTTGTTCCAGATCCCTCTCGGTACTCTACTTCTGCTACTACTGTAAATATTGTAGACGTAGAATTGTTGTGTAATTGGGTACTTGACTATTTTTCAAAAAGTGTACAGGACTATTCATTAGTTTATCCTAAACACTCGTGATTTAGTGATAAAATGGGAATTCTTATCACTAATAGCAATCTCTTCCAGTCTCCAGACAACTTTTATTATATCGATATTAATTGTTAATTATTTTACGATAATTACGATTAACAATTGATTATTGTAATTGCAGTGCTCACAATTACAATTAATTAATTGTTAATTGCGATCACTTGCAATTACAGTTATTTTTTAATTGTTAATCGCAATTAAAAAGCCGCAATTTATTTGTTAGTTGTTAATTGTCTCTACAATTGATATTTGCCCAACTCTGCAGGACGGTAGTCGTACCGAAGTGCAACTACGCCACCGAGGCAGTCAAAATTAGAATGTACTTCATAGTTCTCCTTACACACGTGTATATGATTGTGTTCAAGTACAATTACAGAGGGTTCTGATATCCAGGTAATGAAGACATGTGTTATTATCTCCATTAGACACAGACCTACGTGTGTTTCAGTGTGCTCATTAAAATACTCGTATCATAGTACCCATTCTACAGAAGGGTAAGTTTGAAAATGGAACAATATAATCACAATTGAAATTAAACTGTTTTTACGGATTATATCACGTTTTGGTTTTAATTTTTAATTTTTATGCCCGACGTTTCGAAAGCTTTGCAGCCTTCGTGGTCACGGGTCAGAAACGTCGGCCATAAAAATTAAAAATTAAAACCAAATCGTGATATAATCCGTAAAAATAGTTTAATTTCAACGAATAACATTCACGTAAACCTAAGAAATCATTAATATAATCACAAGTTTAAAAACTTAACGGACCGACTTCAGATCCGATCGTGACCAATTTTATATGGGACCACCCTTGTAATAACATAACATAACATAAGCTCACGCCTGTATCCCCGAAGGGGTAGGCAGAGGCGCACTAGCGAACTAGAACACCCATATTTCGCCGAGCTTAGTTCCGTCCCAGATGTGATAGGGGGCGAGCCTATCGCCATATCGGGCACAAATTCCAGACTCCGGGCTGATAAGGAAAAATCCAATATCACTTCGCCCGACCCGGGGATCGAACCCGAGACCTCAATACCGTAGTCGTACCGAAGTACCACCACGCCACCGAGTCAACCTTGTAATAAGCTCTATCGAATTGAGGACCTTCTCCTTTTTTGAAGTCGGACGAAAATTCGATTATTATAAATATTCCTGCTGGCCACTGTACCTGATATTATGACTACAGGCTCCCTTATCACATCAAGTAAGGAAATTGAATGAGATAAATATAGAGAATCTATATTTACTTATCTGAAGATACGACATGAATTAAATATCTTGCTTCTATCGTAATTTGTGGTTACAATAATTATTATACAATGAAGGGTGATGCTTTCTTCCGTCGACTTTCATCTTTCTATTTAATCCTTATCCAGACCTTGTGTGGACATATGTAGTTATTCCTAGGGATATATGATTGTCTAAACAAGCATTACTCAAAAGTTATATATCTCAAACCTCATCTTTCTTTCTTTCTACCTGCCCTTATCCCACCTTAATGTGGGGTCGGCGCAACACACTTTTTCAAGCATATTGCAAAGAGGATTTGGCTTAGTTTTTACGACCGGCCGCCTGCCTGACGTCAACCCCCCATGAGGGATCCAGTCCCCGGCAAATTAAATTAGAAAATTTACTTTGCCCGACCTGGGAATCGAACCCAGGACCTCCCGGTCCACAGCCCATACATGCTGCCACGAGACCAAGGAGGCGACTCATCTACCTCAAACCTCATCATATACCATAAATTCTTCTTTACATTCTTTATAAAAAAAACATCTAGAATAGCAGTAACCTTCTGTACTTATCGCTTTGTTATGCCATAATCTTTTCACAGAAGTGCCGAGTGAAAACTTTTCAATCGGATTTAACTCCATTCCTTATCTAATCGTTAAGTTCTGTCAAAATTTCAAACGATTCTCGGGAACTCCATTGAGAGTTGAAGCAACTTGAAAAATCAAGCGCCGAATACTTTAGAGGTATGACAAATTTCATCGGCGTCAATTATAATTAGGATTTGAATATTATTGTTGAACCTTTTTACGATGGTAGATAACCGATGGTCCATAATGTAATAGTTGGTTACCATAGCCATCCACCAGAACTGGATCCCTCATAAAGGGTTGACGTCAGGCAGGCAGCCGGTCGTAAAAACCATGCCACATCATTTTTGCAACATGCTTGAAAAAGTGTGTTGCACCAACCCCACATTAAGGTGGGATAGGAGAAAGGAGGAAAGCAAACGAGGAAAGGGGGAAAAAGACAGAAAGGAAAGGAGCAAAGAAAAAGAGGAAGTTTGGGGAAGGTGGAGAGGAAAAGAGGAAAGTATAGGAACTCAAATCAATTTCAATTGAATCTATGACAAAATTTATTGAGTAAGTAGTATTACGAGTAAAGTTCCTAACAAAATATTTGTTCTACCCATAACAATAAATGATGTTTATGTCTGTGATAGACAAATAATGTTTTAACATTAACATTAAATGTTTTGTCTTTATGTGACATGACGCATGAGAAAATAAGGAAAACAATGTTATTTAGGACCGAAAACACGTTTACAACATTTATTAGTAATTCCCTGGTTATTATCATTCAGTACAAGCATATTTGAACATTACGTTAACTTATAATATACCACAGCTCGATTGGCGTATAAACTAATTAGGAATGTCGTTCTGATATCTTAAGTATACGCGAATATTACTATACACTTGTTAGAAATATCGTACTGATTGCTTAAGTTTACGCGGATATTATACATTGAAATAAAACCGAAACATACATACATACATACATACATAAACTCACGCCTGTTTCCCGTTGGGGTAGGCAGAGAAGCGCCAATTGCTTCGGTTCAAACACACCTCTTTCGCTTCTTCCGCAGTCATCAGTCTTTTCATGGACGCTCGTCGGTTACGAGAACTCCTTATTTGGCCCTTTTTCAGGAGATCGCCAATTGGTCCTTAAAGGTACGTCTAAGACGTCCACGGCCGACACTACCATTCACTTCATTCGCTTAAACCGAAACGTCGGGTCTAAAAATAAAAACAAATCGTGATAGAATCCGTATAAAATAGTTTTATTTCAAAATATCGGGTCACTTTCGTGTAACAAAAAACGAGTGGTTGGGACACCTGCAGGGTTACCACCACCTCTTATAGCAGTATTATTATAATCGTTCTTCGTTTGTTTTGTATGGGAATCGGTACAAATAAATTATAATAATACTACTATAAGAGTCTGCCTCGGTGGCGTGGTGGTATTTCGATACGACTACGGTACTGAGGTCTCGGGTTCGATCCCCGGGTCGGGCAAAGTGATATTGGATTTTTCCATATCAGCCTGGAGTCTGGAATTCGTGCCCGATATGGCGATAGGCTCGCCCCCTATCACATCTGGGACGGAACTAGGCTCGGCGAAATGTGGGTGTTCTAGTTCGCTAGTGCGCCTCTGCCTACCCCTTCGGGGATACAGGCGTGAGCTTATGTTATGCTATAAGAGGTGATGGTAACCCCCCTGTCGGGTAAGTAATCTCCACTGTGCATAGATACATCCACGTTACCAAACAAATCGTTGGTGACCTGTCGTTGAAACTCTTAGACAAAATAAGATAACATAACTACGAAAATATGAAGCATTCCTAATGTATGAAACGAAACCAAAATGGCGCCTTTGCAAATGAAATATCCCATTAAAATAACAGTTAGGCATCTTATTCATATTCCGAAATTAGTATTATGTTAAATAAAACACTGTATTTACAATAAAATCAATTTGTATCTGCTCAAGACCGGGCGAAGTGGAAGCGTTGAATAAGAAGGCGGACTCTGGCAGAAGGCCGCGATAACGCCAGGCAGAAAGAAGAACATCACGGACGTATAATAGAAAAGGACATCTCGCCTATAGTAAAACGGACGCCTCGAAGAAGCCACGCACACAAACGCGCTTTTTTAAATCAAAGAGTGGCAAACGAGCAGATGGGTCACCTGATGGTAAGTGATCTCCACCGCCCATAGACACCCACGACACAAAAAGAATCATGGGTACATAGCCAACCTAAAAGGATGGAATAGACGGGAAGGGATACGCGACAGCAAGTTGCCACGTTACGTTGGTTTTCTATGAGACAGTGGTATCAAACTGGTAGAGCCGGCCCTTTCGAGCTGTAGACGTAACTGTCTACAGCGTTGCTCTACCACAAAAAAAGCGCTTGTAGAAAAGTGCCCTACGCACACATTAACACTCATTACACGCTCAGTCGCCGCCATTACGTGTCGATAGATCGAATGGGCCGAAAAACCCTGCTTCAATTTTACTGTTCCTAGCGCTCCGTCCATTTTTTTTACGTGTACGACATCTTATAAGAGACCTCAGCTCAAACTAAACAAAATAACAAGCGATTTGTTTCGGAAAATAAAAAACCCGTTTACGACAGGTATAATCTTTATTTTTTCGACGCCTTTTATTGAAGCAATAACTTCGCGAGTACTCAAAATAAGGTTTTTGTGAGAAACCTTCACCACTATCCGCGTCTTAACAAACGGAGAAACATCTAGGCTTTGTGTTTGGGCATAAAATTCTAATCTATTTCGACCGACATTGAGCTCTTTGTTGGAAAAATATTTGGTTATTTTATTCGTTTAAATGCCGACGTCACTTCTGTAACCAAGCTGAGGAATGATGACAATGCTACTTAGGTTTTTATTATTTGTCCTACGAATATGAGGAAACATAACATACATAAGCTCACGCCTGTATCCCCGAAGGGCTAGGCAAAAGCGCACTAGCGAACTAGGACACCCACATATCGCCGAGCTTAGTTCCGTCCCAGATGTGATAGGGGGCGAGCCTATCGCCATATCGGGCACAAATTCCAGACTTCGGGCTGATATGGAAAAATCCAATATCACTTTGCCCGACCCGGGGATCGAACCCGAGACCACCACCAAGACCGAGACCGCCACCGAGGCAGTCACCGAGTCAACCGAGTCAACAGTCACCGAGGAACATAGTTTGCGTATTCGGTAATAATTACATAATATTTTCTTATGTTTAGCTGAATATTAAACATCGATATAAGAATATTTTTTATACGACTTCCTCAGAAGAAGGGTGATATGTTTACGGATTTTATTGTGATATAACTATTTTTTTGTTACAGTTTCAAAAGCTTTTAAGCCCTCATAGTTTTGTAGACAGTTTTTGTTTGTTGTTGTTTGTTTAGTTGTTTTGAGTGGTAGAGCTACGCTGTAGACAGTTACGTCTATATCACAAATGGGCCGGCTCGACCGGTTTGATACCACCGTATCACAGAAAACCGACAGTAAGTGGCAGTTCACTGCTGCGTTTCATTCTGTTAGTTAGATTTCCGGGGGCCCATTTCCCCCCTTCCTTTCCTAATCTCTATTCCTCTTCTTTTGAGTCGAACGCACCCATGATTCTTTTTGTGTGTTGGGTGTCTATGTGGAATCACTTACCATAAAAAAAACAATTCTTGATAAAATCGCTAAAAAATATTAATTTTACATTTCACGAGTTTTATGAAGAACCGAAATGTATAGGTATATCATTCAAACTCTTATTAAATTCCCAAAGCGAAATCCACTGTTCAAATATTGCGTGAAAGCGCCATTCTTCACACAATACGTATTGATTACACCGTACCATTTAACCTTATGAACGGGGTTGAAACTAATGGCGCTTTGTCGGCCGTGTGTGACGTCACACATCTTTTCATAATGTAGTACAATTTACAACGTAAATATTCGTCAATTCACTGACGGGGATGCTTTTGTTGGGTTCCGTGGGATGGTGCAAGGTATAAGCGGCAGCGTAAAGGTATTTTGTTTCGTGATAGAGGATTTATGCTAAGATACTTTGTGTGACATAGGATCTAAGCTCAGGGTGGATTGAAACCCTAAGTGAGGTTATATTTTTGTGGGTTTTTGACTTAAAGAGTCATGCGCATAGGCCGGATCCGATACTACTATTAAAAAAAAACTGACGCTCGCCAAACACCTCTTAACGGTTACGTGAGGAACTGGTATTTTCCACCGACTTTCAAAAAGGAGAAGGTCCTCAATTCGTCTGTATTTTTTTGGAAATGTGGACCGATTTTCAAAATTATTTTTGTGTTCGATGAAGCTTATTTCAAGAGTGGTCCCATATATATTTTGTTACGATCGGATTAGAAGTCGGTCCGTTAAGTTTTTAAACTTGTGCACAAATATAATTAGCTACACAAACGTAGTTTTACGTAGTTGCTAACGTAAAAAGTCAAAAAACATCATGTTCGTGCCACAGTTCGCTGCAGGGTTACCACCATCTCTTATAGCAGTATTATTATAATCGTTCTTCGTTTGTTTTGTATGGGAATCGTTACAAGTAAGATTATAATAATACTGCTATAAGAGGTGGTGGTAACCCCCTGTTATGTTTACTTCAGCGAGTGGAATTTCTCTTTCTTTTTTGTTTTTAAAAGAGAATGCACGTAGATACGAGGGGCGTCTGATAATTTCGCGGTCTAAGGTAGTTAGCGACGATCTATCATCTCGTAACTTATGGTGCTATTTGCGGGATTAATTGATATTATATAAGTTTTTTTTTTTAAATAGATAGACTGCCTCGGTGGCGTGGTGGTATTTCGGTACGACTACGGTTCTGAGGTCTCGGGTTCGATCCCTGGCTCGGGCAAAATGATATTAGATTTTTCCATATTAACCCGGAGTCTGGAATTTGTGTCCGATATGGCGATAGGCTCGCCCCCTATCACATCTGGAACGGAAGTAAGCTCGGCGAAATGTGGGTGTTCTAGTTCGCTAGTGCGCCTCTGCATACCCCTTCGGGGATACAGGCGTGAGCTTATGCATGTGTTGTATTAAATAGATTCATTAACATTTTAACTATCGAACGAGCAAAACCACTTTGTCGACAGAAACCGGACATTCATGCAATTTGGAGCACCGGTGCCCTCATGAATTTCTTGATAAAAAAGGAAATACAGCAAAAGAAGATTTTGGAATATTTTTTTGGTATCTTGCGTGTCTATATATAGCGCTGTGCAATGAATGTGTATGACACGTACTACGTTTTTAGCGTATCCCTTTATAAAACGCTTCGGTTTTTACCTTCCACCATACATCGTGGCGAACCTTCAGCCCCTCCCCGCGACATTTCCCCGACAATGCCCTGCCTTGGGAAATATTTTATCTTTCTTCATAAAAGAAGCCAACAATGGAGTGATGTATTTAGGAAATAAATGTCAAACCATCGCTCAATGCTCTGAGGAGTACATTTTGAACTCATTGTTAATATGGCTGAGTAAAAAATTGCCTTCACCTCACCTGTTTTCGAAAATGAAACAGGCTTCGGCATATTGAAAATTACGTGAAAAATGTCAACGGATGTATTTGTTAAAATAATTAATATTTATGTTATTTGTAATTAATATCTATTAAGGTCTCCTCTTTGGTCTAGTGGCAGCATATGTAAGCTGTGGACCGGGAGGTCCTGGGTACGATTCCCAGATCGGGAAAAGATAATTATCCGTTATATCGTAGGGTGTTGACGTCAGACAGGCAGCCGGTCGTAGAACTAAGCCAAATCTTTTCTGCAACATGCTTGAAAAAGTGTGTTGCGCCGACCCCACATTAAAGTAGGATAAAGGCAGGTAGAAAAAATCGTTATTTTAAATAATGAAATGGTTATACCATTGTACTATAGTTGTTCGGAGTAAATATATTAATTAATTACAATACAATTTCAGTAAGGTCGCAGTGGGAAAAAATAGTACTTTTTCACTAAAATATTTTAATCATAACTTGGTAACAATACCATTCCTAGAAACAATAACATTCTATGTTTCGGCACTAACATATGATGGTATTTTTCGTACAAATAATTAAATTAATAGAAAGGGTCTTCAATAAAACTTAATATACAGAACATTGCCAAAAAAAACTACGACAAGCTCATAGGATAGTCAGAGGCGAACCGTGTCACTCACATTTCGCCGAGCATATTTCCGTCCCAGATGTGATCCCGCCTTTCGCCATATTAGGCACAAATTCCTGACCCCGGTCTGATATTGAGTATAAATATCCGATATCAATTTTCCCAACCCGGGGATCGAACCCGAGACCTAAGGTCGGTAGTCGTACTGCGCACAACTACACTGCCACTACTAGCAATATAAACCAATAGCTAGCTAGCTCAGTTGGGAATAGTACTAACTGACGGGACGAGTGTCAGAGGTTCGAGACAAATCCCAAAATGAAGCATCTGTGCAATTAATCTCTGACTTTTCTATGTTAAGTGTATTTTCTTTGTGAATTATCGCTTGCTATAACGATGAAGGAAAACATCGTGAGGAAACCTGCATACCCGAGAATTTCTCCACAAGGAATTCGAAGGTATATGAAGTCTACCAACCCGCATTACGCCAGCGTGGTAGACTAAGGCCTAACGTTTCTCTAGGACAGGAGGCCTGTGCCCAGCAATGGGATAGTAATTTTACAGTGCTAGTATTATTATTATAAAGCCGACGAAATCGAAAACCGTCTTATCTAACAAATTAATAACAGCATAAATTGAAATCACTATTGAGACCGCAGCGTATCTAAGCTTGTTTGTTAGAATTTAATCTAAGACAAATCCTTAGAGAACATCAAAGGTGTGATAATCTGCAACCCTTTGGTGCGGGACAAAGCCATGGCTTCGGTATTTCGTATCTAAATTGAACAATTAGAGCCCTTTTGTCATTTAATTGTTTGTCTGCGCCGAACAATAGCCCCTCAGCGACGAAACCATAAATAATTGCCGGTTTAATGAACTAAATGAGTTTGAGGGGGAGTTTTTAATCGTTGTGCCGATGGTTTTTATGAGCTCGTTGTTTTGGATGTATGTTGTGTGTTACTGATGTCTGAGAGTGATGGTAACCTTCATCATCAAGTAGGCTGTCTGCTTGTCAAGTTTTAGGGATTTTAGGCAGGTACTTAGATATTTTAGAATGATAATTCTGTGGTAGGCTCTTTCAGCCAGAGGTATATAGGTGGAGGTAAATAACTCATTTATATTATATTATTATTATTATTCATTATTGGCTTTAAGATATCATGTCTAAAATATGTGACTCTCGTGGTATTAATATTAAAACCACTACTTTAAACGAACCTCATGTATTGAAATAATACTATTTTTACGGATTCTATCACGATTTGGTTTTAATTTTTATTGCCGACGTTTCGAAGGCTTTGCAGTCTTCGTGGTCACGGGTTGGACTGTGATGTCATTTGTCCAAGAATGTTAGTGTTACAAAATCTACCTTCATTTTAAAATTATACAAGGTAGATTTTATAACACTAACATGAAATCAAATTATTTTTACGGATTTTATCACGATTTGGTTTTAATTTTCATTCCCGACGTTTCCAAGGCTTTGCAGTCTTCGTGGTCACGGGTTGGACTAAGATGTCATTTGTCCAAGCCTGTTAGTATTACAAAATCTACCTTCATTTTAGAATTATACAGATTTAAAAAGTTTACCGTTTATGTTCCGATCTACGCAGTACGAGCTCACAGTGTCTTGAGGTCTGGCAGCTCAGCAGGTCTTTTGGGTTCCGATTTGATTAAATGTATAATTGTATCCTAGGCTTGTGCAAGCTTCCAACCATCTTCTCTATTGAAATTAGGATGATTCTC
Source organism: Clanis bilineata (assembly GCA_036417725.1). Classification (NCBI taxonomy): domain Eukaryota; kingdom Metazoa; phylum Arthropoda; class Insecta; order Lepidoptera; family Sphingidae; genus Clanis; species Clanis bilineata. Next base: position 12,736,269 of record CM071154.1, on the reverse strand, counting down.
GATTGAAATGCTATTCATTGAAATAATTTTATTTCAATGAATAGCATTCGCGTAAACTTAAGAAATCAGTACACTAACATGAAGCAACACTAAGCAGATGATGAAGTATCTATGGGCAGCGGAGATAACTTACCACAAGGTGATCCTCGTTTGCCAGTCTCTGCTACAAAAAAATATGAGCTTTACACTTTTGGAATAATGATCCAGAATACACTTTAGGTTTTAGTTTCTAGGCCACATTTAAAATACTAAGCTCCAATAAATAACATTAGAAGCCTTCCGAGCCTTAGAGTATCTACATAGGCCTTCCAGACGTCTCTTTATGATTATTTTATGAGCGTAAGTAGGCCCAATTATTTCTTAGCGAAGTCTCACATACGGTTAATGTCTTCAGAGTTCTTAAAAGAAGATATATTATGTTTACGGTTCAAAGTACCTTCACAGTTACGAGTTAGTATTGGAAAAATCAGATAGTTTCTGTTGATATGTTAGTACCTACTTTCGACATAAATAATTATAAATTATTAAATTTCTTAAAATCTACGTTATAATCAATTACATTAAGTTCATCTTTGTTACTTTCTTTATGTTTATAGACCAACTTCAAAAAAGGGTAAAGTCCTCAATTCGTCTATATTTTTCATGTATGTTACGCGATATCTCCGCCAAATTTTCAAGATTCTTTTTGTGTTCGATAGAGCTTATTCCAAGGGTGGTTCCATATAAATGTGGTCACGATCGAATACATTTTGAAGTCGATCCGTTAAGTTGATAGTGGATTTGGATGTTAATTATTTCAACCACGCCAGACCTATGCCTGAATCCTGACTATGATAGAAATACATAAATAAATAATAAATATATACCCTCATTGGTTACTTTTACGTGCGCTAAGCCACCAGCCAATATTAGTTACAATATAATAAAACCTGTCAAAATTTAATGAGAAGCTAATAAATCACTAAAATTTGATGTAAAATATTTAACACAATCTATCCATTTGCTTAAAATAACTCAAAACACATCACCGACAACCCTAAAGTAAACCCAAAAAGTCCCAACAGCACAGACGTCACAAAAATATTCCTCGATGTCAACTAATACCAACAGATTTGTCAACTCCAACAATTTCATCAGAGATTTATTGCGACTTCTTTGACGTGAAGAAATAAAATAAAAAAGGGAGATATAAAACGTTGGTGAAATAATAAAGCAGCCGCTGGAGGCCCTTCCTGCGGCACCCGACTTGACAACCTTAAAATTATGATAATGACAAAAGTAAGCAACTCGAACGTGCCCCAAGTTTCGCCATAAATTATTAATATTCCGACTTAGGTGCTGCATTCGTTTTCCTATTACGTAAATATATTGTATTTATTGTTAGGCTTTGAGTGTCTGTTTAAATGCTAAAGGGATCGCTGGGTTCGTATTTTATTTACAAGATTTTAGTTGTAACTACATCTACATCTTTATTAGAAGCAGCGATACCTCAGTTCGGAATGGTACGGACTCTCGGCAGTCCGAGTGTCGGCGGTTCTAGACGAACCCCAAAATCGAGCATACCCCTCTGACTTTTCTAAGTTAAATGTGTTTTCTTTGTGATTATCGCTTGCTATAAAGGTGAAGGAAAACATTGTGAGAAACTAAGGCCTAACCCCTCTCATTAGTGGAGGAGACCTGTGCCCAGTAGTGGACAAGTAATAAAGGGCTAATATTACTATTATTTATTATTGGTATGTTTATAAGATACTAGCTGACCCGCGTAACTTCGTCTGCGTCACATAAGGGAGAAGAGGTTAGAAAGAGTGGGTGTAGGCACATACAAGGAGGTTCAACTGCAGATTCGTGCTATGGAACTTAGGGCAACCCAGATATCGATTTGAAGCCAATGAGGTCAAATTTAAAGAAAATACGTCAAGGAAGACTGCCTCGGTGGCGTGGTTGTATTTCTCGGAGGTCTCCGATTCGATCCCCAGGTCGGGCAAAGTCATATTAGATTTTTTCATATCAGCCCGGAGTCTGGAATTTGTGCCCGATATGGCGATAGGCTCACCCCCTATCACATTTGGGACAGAAATGAGATCGGCGAATTGTGGGTATTCTAGTTCGTCTCTGCCTACCCCTTCGGCGATAAAGGTGTAAATATCCTTAATAGAAGCTAAACATCTCAATAAACTGTTAAAATAAGTATCAGAAATAATAATATTAGGCCTGTCATATTACTATCCCACTGCTGGGCACGGGCCTCCTCTACTAATGAGAGGGGTTAGGTTAGGTAAGGTTAGATTCTTAGATTAAATTCTAACAAACAAGCTTAGATACGCTGCGGTCTCAATAGTGATTTCAATTTATGCTGTTATTAATTTGTTAGATAAGACGGTTTTCGATTTCGTCGACTTTATAATAATAATATTAGCACTGTAATATTACTATCCCACTGCTGGGCACGGGCCTCCTCTCTTAGAGAGAGGTTAGGCCTTAGTCTACCACGCTGGTCTAATGCGGGTTGGTAGACTTTACACACCTTCGATTCCTGTGAAGAAATTCTCTGGTATGCAGGTTTACTGATGATGTATTCCTTCACCGTTATAGCAAGCTATATTTCACAATGAAAATACACTTAACATAAAAAAGTCAGAGGTGTATGCTCCATTTTGGGGTTGGTCCTGAACCTCCGACACTTGTCTCGGCACTCCGTAAAATAGGTATCGCTTACTAATAAATGCTAAAAACCATGTCAAGCGCTGGTTTTCCATTATTCATTAATGGTGAAGGAAAACATTGTAAGGATACTTTCATATCGGAGAATTCTCAATAAGAACAATGAAGGTAAATAAAAGCTATCAACCCGAATTAGGCCAGCGTGTTGGACTAAGGCTAAGGCCTAATCCCTCTCATTAGTAGAGGAGATTCGTACGCACTGAGACAGTTTTACTTGCTACTATTACTGCTCTAATAGTTATATCGGCTAAGGAAAGTGAAGCGTAATTAATGAACATTTTATATGTTTTGATGACTAGTTCAGCATAAATTATTAGCATTTTTAAACGGTAGAGCTACGGTGCAGACAGTTAAGTCTACAGCACGGCCCGCTTCGACCGGTTTGATACCACTGTCTCACAGGAAACTAACGTGAAGTGGCAGCTTGCTGTCGCGTTTCGTTCGGTGAGTGAGATTTCCGATGGTCCAATTCCCCCCTCGCTTTCCCAATCCCTTTTACTCCCCTTCCGTCCTTTTAGGTGGGCAACACACCCATGATTATTTTTGTCTCTTTGGGCGATGAAGATTACTTACCATCACTATCTCGCAGAAAACCAACGAAGTGGCATTTCGCTTCTGCGTGAGATTTCCGATGTCCCAGTCCCAATCCCTTTTCCAATTTCCGTCCCCCTCCTTTAGGCTGGCAATATATTCATGATTCGTTTTGTGTCTTAGGTGTCTTTGGGCAATGGAGATAACTTACCATCAGGTGACCCACCTCGATTGCGTCTTGGTTATAAAAAAGATGCAGTAATTTGCAATTCATAGAAAGTTCTGCGTGGTGTTTCAACTGTTTATAGGAGTGGCATTTACCATCATGCGAACGACCACCCGTCACGTCATTCAAGCGAATAGAGACATAATGTAAATAGCTTAAACGCAATAAAAACGAATGCAAACGTAAAATAAAAACACTGAATAACTTTGATAGGACGAAATTGAGTCGCGCGTTGGATACTGAATAATATGCGTCCAGGGGGGGTAACATCACCTCTTATAGCAGTATTATTATAATTTTACTTGTACCGATTCCCGTACAAAACAAACGAAGAACAATTATAATAATACTGCTATAGAGGAGGGGGTGTAAGGGGGGCGAATTAGATCTCAAGCCCCCAAGTGCCAACCCTACCTGCACGTGGTGCACCCTGCTGTCAACGGATGTGGCTCTGGCGGCCGACTCGTGGCGGCATAACCACATAAAATATGCTGGGATGCCAAATGCTCCTGCCATCGACGGGCAGCAGCGCCGATGGTAAAACATGCCAGCATTCTGCGGTCACCAATCCGCCTGCCAAGCGTGGTGACTACGGCAAACCCCCCCCAAATGATGACAGACCACATAAACTTACGGCCCCCAGTTCCCGGTAACCCCACTATTCCTGACCACGGTACCGGTCATGGTTACGGTGGGGTGGGGGGTGCTAAGAATCCCCGGGCTACGGCAGGGTACCACAAACGACTGTTTCTGGCGACGTACAACGGACGCTCTCTACGGTTGGACGAGCACATGACAGAATTGGAAGTGGAGTTGAGTCATATTAACTGGCATATCGTGGGGTTATCTGAAGTCCGAAGACAGGGGGAGGACAAGATAACCCTAGATTCCGGTCACCAACTCTACTTTCGAGAAGGACATCAACCATCCCAAGGTGGCGTCGGATTTCTGATCCACAAGTCACTCAAAGGCAACATTGTGGAAGTTGGCAGTATATCGGCGAGGGTGGCGTACCTTGTCTTGAAAATAACTGAGAGATACTCTCTCAAGGTTATACAAGTGTACGCCCCAACATCCACACATTCTGACGATGAAGTCGAGGCCATGTATGAAGGCATAGCGAAGGCTATGTCTCATACCAAGACTTCGTACAGTGTTGTCATGGGTGACTTCAATGCCAAAGTGGGAGTACAAGAATGCGGTGAATCGAGGGTAGGATCATTCGGCTATGGGTGCAGGAATCACAGGGGACAAATGCTAGTCAACTTCCTTGAGGCTCAGGGGCTTTTTCTTATGAACTCGTTCTTTCAGAAGAGGCCTCAAAGGAAGTGGACCTGGCGAAGCCCCGACAATGTGACTCGGAACGAGATAGACTTCATCATGACCGACAGGCGCCAAATATTTAGAGACGTCTCCGTGATCAATAGGGTCAATACCGGTAGTGATCACCGACTGGTAAGAGGCACTCTAAATATAAATGTAAAAATAGAACGTGCGCGGTTGATGGGGTCGACTCTCCGACCAACACTGCCCCAAGTCGAAACCAGCTGTGAAGCCTTCCAGTTGGAGCTACAAAATCGGTTCGCCTTATTGGAAACCACGGCGGACATAAACGACGATACCAACAGTTTGGTGCGGACCATCCGCGAAGTGGGCTACAAATACTTTCGACCAAAGAGCAAAGGACGTAAGTCGAAGCTCTCTAGCGAGACTCTCGAGCTGCTGAGGAAACGCCGAGAATTATTAACCGCCACACAACCTGAATGTCAGGTACTTAACAAGGAGGTGAAAAGGCTGATACGACGCGATATTAGGCGCTTCAATACTCTAGCAATTGAAAATGCCATTGTGCAAAACAAAGGCGCTAGAGTATTCGCCAAGCCAAACACTTCCAGTTGTCACCTGACAAAACTCAGGACATCACACGGCAACACCGTTACCTCAATGGCAGAGATACTCGCTGAGGTCGAAAAGTATTATGGGGATTTGTACTCTCAAAGAGCATTTCCACCTAAGGCCCATGGCACGGATGATCCGCGGGCCAGATTAACTCGCCACTATACAGACGAGCTACCCGACATCGACGTGGACGAGATTAGAATAGCCCTTGGACAGCTTCAGAATAACAAAGCTCCGGGAGATGACGGAGTTACCACAGAGCTACTCAAGGCAGGAGGTACGCCTGTCTTGATAGAGCTTGTCAAGCTCTTCAACTCCGTCATCCACACTAGCACAACACCGGAGGCATGGAGCAGGAGTGTGGTGGTTTTGTTCTTCAAAAAGGGAGACAACACCCTGCTGAAGAACTACCGCCCCATATCACTCTTGAGCCATGTTTACAAGCTGTTCTCGAGGGTTATCTCGAATCGTCTCGCCCAAAAGTTCGATGACTTCCAGCCGCCGGAGCAGGCCGGGTTTCGGAGAGGTTTCAGTACCGTGGACCACATACACACACTAAGGCAAATTATTCAAAAAACCGAAGAATATAATGAGCCCCTATGCCTAGCGTATGTGGACTACGAGAAAGCCTTCGATACCGTTGAGACCTGGGCTGTTCTAGAGTCCATGCAGAGATGCCTGATAGACGATAGATACGTCCAGGTGATGAGGTGTCTTTATGAAGCCGCATCGATGACCGTCCAAGTACAAGAACAGAGCACGAAGCCAATCCAACTACGTCGTGGAGTAAGACAGGGAGACGTGATCTCTCCAAAACTTTTTAATACCGCGTTGGAGGACGCTTTTAAGATGTTCGATTGGAAAGGACGGGGCATCAACGTTAACGGACAATACATCTCTCACCTGCGATTTGCGGATGACATTGTCATTATGTCGGAATCTCTGCAGGAGCTGGAGGAAATGCTGAACAGCCTTAGCCGTTCTTCAAGACAGGTGGGTCTTGGGATGAACCTTGATAAAACGAAAGTAATGTTTAACAGTCATGTTCTCCCGAGACCTGTTGTCGTAGGTGACGCTACTCTCGAGGTTGTGCAAGAATACGTTTATCTTGGCCAAACTATACAACTCGGCAAGCATAACTTCGAGAAAGAGGCGGATAGGAGGATTCGGTTGGGCTGGGCGGCATTCGGAAAGCTACGCAATATTTTCGAGTCGTCGATCCCTCAGTGTTTGAAAACGAAGGTTTTCAACCAGTGCGTCTTACCCGTAATGACCTACGGAGCCGAAACCTGGACACTAACCAGCGGACTGGTCCGCAAATTCAAAATCGCTCAGCGTGCTATGGAGCGAGCAATGCTTGGCATTTCTCTGGTGGACAGAATTCGAAATGAAGTCATCCGCCAGAGAACCAAAGTGATTGATATTGCTCGCAGAATTAGCACGTTGAAGTGGAAGTGGGCCGGTCATGTCTGCAGACGGACAGATGGCCGGTGGAGCAGACATGTGCTGGAGTGGAGACCGCGTTTAGGCAGACGTAGTGTGGGACGCCCTGCTGCACGATGGACCGACGACTTGAGAAAGGTGGCGGGCAGCGGATGGATGCGGACTGCGCAAGACCGGGATGGTTGGCGCTCACTTGGGGAGGCCTACGTTCAGCAGTGGACGGCGATAGGCTGAGATAATAATAAGAGGTCGTGGTAACCCTGCAGAAATTCAAAATTCACGCCAAAATAACTACTCTATGGGAATTATGACATATGACTGGGAAGAAAATGAAAACTATCAGCCTTTCCGAGAAATAAGAATCAAAATAAACTAGTATTGGGGACGCTTTCCTTCTAGTTACAAAATCTTTTGTGGTATCTATTCGCCTCGTTCTTATTCATAGGGAACCTTGAAATTTGATAATTTACTAAAGGAATAATGTGTTCTAACTAACTAAAGGAATTCACAAATAGATTAATAAGGGTTTGTTCCGGTGTATAATGTATTTTATACAGTACTTAACAGCGGTAAATAAATTTAGCATAAATTATAATCTTGTGAATTGAAAGTCGACTGAGAATTATAAATAAGCATTTTGAGTGACGATCCGTGCTGTAGACAATTTTGTCTGCAGTATAAATGGACCGGTTTGACGAGGATTCTACCACTGTTTCACAAAAAAGTGGCAGTTTGCTGTTATGTTTCGTACGTTAAGAGAGAATCGCGAAAACTCAAATACCTCTTCTCCTTACAAATTCCCATTTATTTTCTTATCACGGAAGACAGATCAGCAACGTCCATAGTATCTGTATCCACGATGTCAACCAATTACCTAATGGGCTCTATGTTAAATTGAATATAGACTATTGATAGACGTAGCATCTTCGACAACAGTTACAAGAATTTTTGTAATAATACATAATAATTAGATATTATAAACCTATACCTCCTAGTCTCAATCTATACTGGGATTCCTCTAAGTGTTTTTCTAGGAAACCTTCTATTGAGGTTGAATTACAGAACTGCGGCCTGAGCAGGAAAATTTCTGACAACCGTAAATGTATTTCAGCTCAATGCGCGTCTATGAAATTTGTATGAAATATTAACCAAACGTCATCAGTGCGCAGCGAACTCGAATACATTTACATTAGTTTTTCGTGCTCGGGCTACCGATTACCCAATTCCTGTGAAAAAGATACCTACTAAACGTTCGTTATAATACATACATTCTAGGTACAAATATCAATTTGGAACCTAACCGAGTTTCTATGTATATTCCGATTTACTAATACAAGACTATTTCTGTATTGTAGACTAATTGGGTTCAAATTAACGTTCGCAACAACGGACCTAGTTTGACTGCCTCGGTGGCGTAGTTGTATTATGACAACCGTCCTGAGGTCTCGGGTTCGATCTCCGGGCGGGCAAAGTGATATTAGATTTTTTCATATCAGCCCGGAGTCTGGAATTTGTGCCCGATATAACGATAGGCTCGCCCCCTATCACATCTGGGACGGAACTAAGCTCGGCGAAATGTGTGTGTTCTAGTTCGCTAGTGCACCTCTGCCTACCCCTTCGGGGATACAGGCGTGAGCTTATGTTATGTGTGGAGGTAGTGTATTTGTGTGTTGTGTTCAGCTTGTCACACCACGGTTGCTGTTAAAAAAACAAAAGTCGCATTGTTTGCTTCAGGCGTTCGTAGCCTAGGGTTGTCAACTTGCAATGGAGGCTCATTGGTAAAATGCGGCTTTTCCTTTGTTGCGAAATATGCTTCGCAGTTTGCAGCACGATGTTTTACAGACTTTTTTATCCCAGTTTATCGACAACCTTATTGTACTGTTTTAATATTAATTAAAGTTTAATGAAGGCTTTAGTCAACTAAAGAGGATTGTATTGTTTGTATATTAAGTACAAAAGTACTTTTAGTGAACTCTTCTCCATTTCTTCTATTATAACTAAGACATCTTCTATAAACATTTTTAATATACACTATGATTTGCGATTTTATAAAAGTCTAATTATTTTGTTAATATTTTGTAATTTAATCAGCCTCCGTGGCGCAGCGGGCGAGTAGCCGGCTGTGAAACGTGAGGTCGCGGGTTCGATTCCCGCACCGAGACCAATGTCTATGTAGCCCATAGATATTTGTTTCAGGTCTGGGTGTTGTGAGACTGGATGTGTCTGACCCGGGGATCGAACCCGAGGATGATAGTTGTACCACGCACGCAATACCACTACGCCACCGAGGAGTTTATTAATTATTAAAACTCATAATAATGAATCTGGATCTGCAAACAGAAACTACACGAATATCTCAACTTGTTCAACATATTACTGATCTAACACAACTTTTAGTCTAAAGGCATTTGTAATTCGACAGAATCTTTGAAATTTTCATCGCAAAACTGGTTAAAACAATTCTCAAGTCCATACGCTTCAGTAATAATGTCGAACCTCTTTATTGCATTCCTAGTTTGGGTCTCCGGGCTAACTATAGGTTCCATAACATCCGTCCGCATGCCTTTGAGAAAATTTGGTATTCAATGTCGGTCAACTAATATGGAAGGTTCATTTTCCCTAACTGAAGGAGGGAAATGTTCAGTGACGTGCACAGCCAACTTGTAAAATCAGCTTTTTCAACTCTTTTATCACCATCATCATCAACATTCTTATATCATGTCGATTTAAACTTTAATTGTTTAATCTTTACTCGTTAATTAAATTTAATTTGAAATAACTTTAATCTGTCACGATTTTTGGTAATGATTTATGTAAATAGCAAATTACCAGGGTAGACAGTGTATCTTTGTCTGTATGGAATGCACGTCACTGGAAATGTTTTTGCACGCTGTGGTAAGTGTGCATGAGCGCATGAGTCGCCTCCTTAATCTAGTGGCAGCATATATTGACTGTGGACCTGGAGGTCATAGGCTCGATTCCCAGGGCGAGCGAAGAGAATTTTCTAATTTAATTTGCTGGGACTGGATCCCCAGAGGGGGTTGACGTCAGGCAGGCAGCCGGTCGTACAAACTTACTCAAATCCTTTCTGCAAGATACCTGAAGTGTGTTACGCTGACCCCACATTAAGATCGGATAAGGCCAAGTAGAAAGTAAGGTATGTGTATGAGTATGAAGTTTTTTGGCGAGGCTGATGATTCAGCAGTTGATTTAGTCAATAGTGAGCCCGAAGACAATGTCTCTGTATAAATATACATTATATATCAACCTATGGACCAGCCACGAATAATATTGACAACAGAATCAGTAGCGGCTGGATGAGAAAAACAGATGAGGAAAGCAGATGACTGCCAACGCTGGCTTGAGGAGTACAGGCTGATGATGATGATAATGTGGAATCTCAATAAAATTCTCTGCGCTGATGACATTTGATTAAAACATAGATATATCGTTAGAACGTTTCGAAATCGATTCGAATTCGTTTGTCTTTATTTGTGCACGCATTTGATGAGATCCTCTTATAATAGAGCCTCCTGTAGACACATTTGGATTGTATAATATAGGAACAGGACGTCAGTTGCCTGTCTAAAACCGTGTATTTCAAAGTTGTGTCAACTTTTCCCTGTAGTAAAACTCTCAGACATAAAGCCGCATATCATACCGTAAAATAATTTCGATTATACCTCCTTTTTCGAGAAGCATTATATTGAAAACACTTTCTTTTTTTTATTATTATTGTTTTGTTATTGGCAACCCTACCAACCTAATCTGGGATATAATTATATGTATTTTGGAAATATTTCGACTCCAAAATTAAAGGTCTCATACTATGACGTTTAACAGGGGAAATTGCTTGGCCCAATTCAACCTTTGATCACTAAATGGATTTTGCGTCCTTTGTTGCTAAACTTAATGTAATGTTTATAAATAAAAGTCATTATAGCTATTACATTGGGAAGCTTGCTTGGGAAATAATTAACATTTAAGAGACTATTATGAAGTTAATTTATGACTAAATTTAGTGATATAATGAGGAATAGCAGTATAAGAGAGAGTGGATTGAAGAAGGATGTAGTGACGAGGATTGAGAAAGGAATACTTCGATGGTTTGGTCATGTTGAAACGATGGATGAAAGAAGAGTGATGAAAGAAATGTATGTAGCGAAAGTGAAGGGTACAGTCGGCCAGACGTAACTTTATGAACCAAATTTGCGACCTCTTAAAAGGAGGCCAAATAAGGAGTTCTCGTAACTGACGAGCGTGTATGAAAAGTCTGATGACTGTGGAAGAAGCGAAAGAGGTGTGTTTCAACCGGAGAAATTAGTGCTCCTTAGTCTAGCCCAGCGGGAGACAGGCGTGATATTAAAGAAAATAACTCAAAAATTAAAAGAAGAAGTCGAGAAGTTCAAATGAAACTGGTAGTAAGATTCTCACTAGCGAGAGTCTGGGTAATATTATACTAATTAGTGCAATAAAAAATCCCTATCCTTTCCGTTACTACGATAGGCATTGCAAATATCCATGGGCGACGGTAATTAATTACCATTAGGAAGGCCTATAATAATCCCAAGTTTAAAAACTTAACGGACTGACTTAAAATATTTATCCGATCGTGACTAAATTGGAATAAGCTCTATCAAACTTAAAAATAATCTTGAAAACCGGTCCACATTTGGCGAAGATATCGAGAAACATACATAAAAAACAGACGAATTGAGAAGTCGTTTTTGGAAGTCAGTCGAAAAATAAGTAATTCTATTACCAACTCTTCAGTCATAGCTATTATTCAAACAAACACAATTCAACACCATATAAAGCAATAAATTCAGATAACAATTTTAATCCGAAACACGCAAACCCCAACATTCCATAATGACTCGCACGCTAATAAATTACTCCTCAAGGTTTTAATTTCCATCAAGTGGGACCTAATTAGGTGCTATGCGTATATTTTACGTGAAATAAGCCGGCGTAGTACTGCTGAGCTAAATTGGCAGGGCTTGCAGACTAGCTGAGCATAAAGTTTGTAAATCAAAAACATTGACGGATGTTGATCTGGATGGGTTATCTTGGTAAGTATAAGGAACTTAAAAGGAATTTGAAAATGCCATGCTGTTGTTAATTTTGTCTTTTTAATAAATGGCTTCCATGCATTTGCAATGATTCTGCAAATGACAAGGTTAGATCACACCAAGGTTAAGATTACAGAATATTATTTATACCCTATGAAAATAATAAAAAAATGGCCTAAAAATTAGATGAGAATACCTAATAATAAAAATAAAACAAATCGTGATAGAATCTGTATCAAATAGTTTTATATTAGGAATACCTCCGTAATTTTGAGCTTAATTTTGTCAGATACAGGATTATTGGCCCATTCAACTAAGTTATTACAATAGTCTCATAAAAAAGTGTCGTGAAATAACATGTTGTTGTTGTGTTTCGTACCGCGACTGAGATTTTGTGAGGCCTAATTATTATTTTCTTTCAGTTGAACGATACATTGCAGCTTGACTGTCCCATGAAATTACAATTTATTGTACGATAAACAGTAAACATAATTAATTTAAAGCTAATAACTTTAAATTTAAATACATTATACATTATATTCTAAAGAGCGACGCGCTATCTCAATATCTGCACGTAAAGGATCGCAAATTTCGACACGTCACAGAACCTGGCGGATAATGGCTGTCGAACGACCACGCCCAGAACCGCCGTAAATCCACGCGATTCCATCGGTGCCACATCCAGAACAAATTTATGTCTTTTAATATATTTAAGAGGCCGCAGTGTTTTTTAATTGTACCCAATTAATTTTATTTTTGCGTTCGCCTGAGCCAATTACATTACAAAACTTTGACGTAGAAAAATATGATAAAATAAAAACAATAAAATTATTTTACACGAGTGCTTTGAGTGGCTATCGAAGGATTTAGGGGAGACTTTGATGTTTTAATTTACGCTGCTAAGGGTATCTTTTGATTTAATTATGTTATTACCGTACTTTGGTACTTTTTAAAAACATAATAAAATTATTTGTGTAATGTTATTTTTGTGTCTAGCGTAGTTGTATTTCGGTACGACTACCATCTCGAATTATCTGCCTGGTGGTGTATTTTCTGAGGTCTCGGCTTCGATTCCCGGGTCGGGCGAAGTAATATTGTTTTTTTTTTTCAATATCAGCCTGGAGTCTGGAATTTGTCTGGATTTGACGATAGGCTCGCCAACTATTACATCTGGGACGGAACTAAGCTCGGAGAGATGTGGGTGTTCTAGTTCGCTAGTTCGCCTCTGCCTACCCCTACAGAGATACAGACATGAGTTAATGTATTTATAGCCAAGTGTGGGCGTCAAAGTTACTAGAATTTTCTATTACATCTTCGAAATATTAATGTATTCTCCATACTTTACCAAATATTAAGATGTGAATGTAGAAGTTTCTTGAATCCAAACGCGCAATAAATTTATGAATTTGCAAAATTATCAATCGTTATTTCCTTTGAACAAGTAGAAGAGAAATATGTGAAATAGGTATAATACAAATAATCATAAGATTAAAAACTTAACAGACCGACTTCAAATCCGAGCGTGACTAAATTGGGACCACCCTTGAAATAAGCTCTATCGAACACAAAAAGAATTTTGAAAATCGCTCCACATTTGGCGGAGATAACGAGTAACATAAAAAAATACAGTCGAATTGAGGACCTCCTCCTTTTGTGGAAGTCGATCGATTATGTTGTATTAGAGGAGCATTGTGCAATGACGCCAATGAGACAGGCCTAATAATATTAATTTAAAAAAGATAGCCGTACAACCAACATGTGAAGCGGGTTGGTGCTTGCTTATCATTGCAACACGCAACTATCACTCGATGCAATTGGAGCAGTCGACACCAGTTGCTGAAGTACCAGTGTAAAACTGTAAAACTGCTTTTTTCAGTTGTTTTGACGAAAAATCAAGTGTTGAGGCAAAAGATCAGCTTTAGCCGAGATAAAATTAGATATTTTAGTGGTGCATGCATGAAGAATGTAATGAGACTGAATGAGGCGAAAGAGGTGTGTAAGGATCGTAGCAAATGGAAATCCGTTGTCTCTGCCTACCCGTATGGGAAAAAGGCGTGAGTCTATGTATGTATGTATGTATTTTAGTGGTAGAGCCACACTTTAGAGAGTTACGGCTGCAGCACGAATGAGCCGGCTCGACCGGTTCACGGACCACTGTATCACAGAAAACCGACGTAAGTAGCTCAGCTCACTGGCAGCTCGTGTCGCGTTCCGTTCGGTGAGTGAGATTTCCGGAGGCCCATTTCCCCTCTTCCCTTTCCCAATCCCTATTTCCCTGGCAACGCACCCATGATTTTCTTGTCTTGGGTGTCTATGGACGATGGAGATCACTTACTATCAGGTGACCCATCTGCTCGTTTGCCAGTATCTGACATAAAAAAAATGGCGTCTAAAATTAAATTAAATTTTACACTCATTTTTGGAGGAGGCAAGTTTCAGTCTCTGCTGTAAAAACAAAAATGTAATGTTTTTTTTTAAACAGCTGAATCCTTGAACTAACTACCTATGTAAATAAAGTTGCACTAATAAACACAACAGATACAGCAGGGTTACCACCACCTCTTATAGCAGTATTATTATAATCGTTCTTCGTTTGTTTTGTATGGGAATCAGTACAAGTAAGATTATAATAATACTGCTAAAAAAGGTGGTGGTAACACCCGTGAACTAAACTTATCTTAAATAATTATATTAGGAAATTCATAGTGATGGATGAGCCTAACAAGAATTTGACAATGGAATATATGATTATTAGAATAGTGTATTTAAAACTTAATAATTAACTAAGTCACACGCAAAAAAGACATAAAGCCACTATAAACATAACTTTTTCGTACATCTAAAGAAACCATCAACAAAATTAACTAAAAGCAATTGAGTGTGCACAAAATTAGAAATTTTAATTTTCTCCGAATACATTTAATATTATTTGATATTAGAGTGATGTTGGGCTCATTTATTACATCGCTAAATGAAAGTGGTTAATTTACATGAAACCTAATGAAGATGTTAATACAAAAAGTAATTACGCTTAATTTTATGTAATAAAACCATTTTTAGGTGAAAAAGGATAATTTTCGGAGTCGTTATTGCTATTTTAGTATAATAATTGGTCTCACATGCTGAAATATTAAATAACAGTAGCCCGAGCACGAAAAACTAATGTAAATGTATTCGAGTTCGCTGCGCACTGATGACGTTTGGTTAATATTTCATACAAATTTCATAGACGCGCATCGAGTTCGAATACATTTACGGACTACGCTTGTCAGAAATTTTCCTGCTCAGGCCGCAGGTCTATAAAGGTTGTTAAAAGAACTTCAGCGTCCATCATTTCTATTTTAGGCTAGCATCCCAAGTCAATGCGGAATCGTCGTAACGCATATGCTTAATGTGATTGAAAAAAAAATTGCTCAAAGGCTTCGGCTTCGTTTTACAAACATGCTGCTTGATGTTAACCTCTTCTACGGAATCTATCCTGTGTAAATCGTTTTAAAAAACCTTGGAATGGTTAAATGAGGGGAGGATAAAATTGGCGTCTAAAACTATACAGTTTAGTTTAATTTTAGTCGCCAATTTTATCCACCGGATCCGGATTTGGATCCATCCTGATAAAGGTCGCAGGAAGTCGCTGGATGCAGGCCGCTTCCAACAGGTCGATCTGGAAATCTTTGGGGGAGGCCTATGTTCAGCAGTGGACGTCCTATGGCTGATGATAATGATGATGATGATACACTCATCTTTGGGGGAGGCAAATGTCCATCTATAATGTCCAGCAGTGGATGTCCTGTGGCTGATGATGATACACATAAAGCCTTACTTATAATATAATTTTATTATATGCTATTCTTAAGAATAGTCTTTCGCTTTTTTCTTTGTGTCACATTATGTTTTTAAGCTTTATCATCATCATCATCAGACATAGGAGGTCGATTGCTGATCATAGGCCTCCCCCAAAGAAAAGAAGTCTCCTAAGTTTTTATACTTTAAGATATACATATTTTTTATAGCAGAGACTGGTGGACTGGAAACGAGCAGATGGGTCACCTGATGGTAAGTGAACTCCACCGCCCATAGACACCCACGACACAAAAAGAATCATGGGTGCGTTGCCAATGGAAGGGGACCGGCAGGGATTGAGAAAGAGATGGGGGAATTTGGCCACCGAAAATCTCACTCACCGAACGAAACGCGACAGCGAGCTGCCACTTTACGTCGGTTTTCGGTGAGACAGTGGTTTTAAAACCGGTCGGGCCGGCCCATTCGTGTTGTAAACGTAACTGTCTACAGCGTGGCTGTACCTACTACTCAAAAAAATGTATAGAAATTTATATTAATGGAAAACTATGTTCGAAACGTATAAAAAAATACACAACATTTCTTACATCATCTACATGGTTTTATTCGTTGTGCTCCAGACAAAAACTGATATTGGCCTGTATTTCTTAAACAAAATATATTGTAAGTCTTTGAACGTAAAGAAATGTAATACATAGTCAGAAATGGCTGGTAATGTGAGTTGAATGGTGATTATTTGGTACAAAGAAAATACATTTCTTTTTAAATATTATATTTGAAATATTTTTGATAGCAATCGGTAATAGTGGAGTTAGGTTGTATTTTATGCTATTTGTGATGGAGGGATAGATAGCAATGCAAACAAATGGTGTCTAGTTCATATAAGGTATTATTATTATTAGAGAGATATAACATAAACCCACGCTTATATCCCCGAAGGGGTAGGCAGAATCGTTAAAGTGAACTACGAACACCCACATTTCTTTTTTAAGAGGTCGACCAAAGTGATTCAATATTACTAACTATAGACGGGCTATCAAGCAAGTTTCCATACAAAGAAATTGATCTCATACTTCAGTATCGCCATCAACTTCTTATTACAATGCGAGGGCGATTATTACAATTTACACCCTAGAATATTTTGTGAATGGTTGAGAATCACTTAAGATAAGTTTATTCAATTAACATTAACATTAACGTGTAATAAACGTGATTCTTGACCGAAACTTAAAGCGAAATAATATTGAGATATGATTTCGCTGGCCGAACTGGCGCGCGTATATTTCAAATAAACTGAGCGACTTATGACCACTAGGTCATAACTTTTGGATTACAAGTTTTTTGTGCTGTTGTCCCTTCTATATACTGTTGAATGTCTTTGAGGTTGACACAGATAGTTCTTATTAGTTACGGGTCTTGTCTCGTCGTCTAAGGCTGCAAATACTTATGGATCATACAAATATTTGTCTCGTTGCAGGAACGGAATCTGTGCGCTCGAGCTTCATATCTTTGTGGATGCCACGGAGATTAGTGGCTATCATCTATTTAGTCTTTATCATATTTACACAAATACTTGGGCTCTAATTGGTTATGCCTACAATTTCAAAGAAATCTGAAATGCATTTCTTCGCGTTAATGAAAGATTTTTCGTTGTGTTAGCGCAACGTGACCGCGTTTCGCGTTCATGTCTTTTTTCTTCTACCTGCCTGATACATGGATCCTACAACTTTTTAGGGTAGAATAACTGAGTTGCGAGACTTGATTTTTTTACAAGTTTTGTTTTTGTCATGTCAATGGCATGTCTATTTTCTTCTACCTGCTCATAAACCACTTCACTGTGGGGTCGGCGCAACACACTTTTTCAATTGCTGAAAATATTCGCCTTTAATTTTACGACCGGCTTCCTGCCTGACGTCAACCCCATTTGTAGGATGAGACGCTTTCATATATTCTTAACAAATATAGATCTGGAATATAAATTGTATATTGTCTTAGTTTCCAGTACAAACCCAAGGTATCTTACCTTCTAACGTCCATCAAAAACCAAAGAGGTATTGCTTCACGCCCACAGATTAATAGATGTAACTTAAATGTAATTTCAAAAGCGATCTGTTAAGCAGATCGCATACAAGAGAAGGGTAAGATTTTGGACGGATCTGGCCTTAGGGGAAATCAAGTGATCCACGCCGCAGCCGGGACGGTTCATTGAGTACACGGGTTTAGGACATAGTGCAGGTGGATTCAGTGGTGTAACTAATTGGGCATGGTTCCAAGAACTAAAAGTAAAACCGATACTCTTTTAAGTGCCTAATAAAATAAACTTATTGCATTGAGTTATCAAAACAATTTATTTTATTTAAAATTCATTAAAAATACTCTGATTTTCAGATACTAAGTCTATCGAATTGGAGCCTTGGACCTCTCCGAAAGCTTTGTATCACGGGTCACGGGACTAAAAATAAATACAAATCGTGATAAAATCCATAAAAACTTAAAGGACTCTAAAGCTTATATTTGGAATAAGCTCTAGCGAACAAAAAATTGATGAAAATCGGTCCACATTTGACAGAGACTACGCGTTACATAGAAAAAAAATTACAGACGAATTGATTACCTCCTTTTTTGAAGTCGATTAAAAACCGGTGTTATTTCAATATAATATATCATAATTTTTTGAGTGGTAGAGCCACGCTGGAGACAGTTACGTCTACAGCATGAATAGGCCGGCTTCATCGGTTTGATACCACTATTTCATAGACCGACGTAAAGTGGCTGCTCGCGTTTCGTTCGGTGAGTGAGATTTCCGATGGCCCAATTCCCTCCTCCCTTTCGCAGTCCCTGTTTCCATCCTTTTAGGTAGGCGTCTATGGGTGATGGAGATTACTTAACACCAGGTGACCTTTGATCTCGTTTGCCAGTCTCTGCTAAAAAAATTTAATATGATGGTTGCTCTACCACTGAACACTGCTCTGTGTGAAGCGGCACATCGCGGATGATAGGGCGGCTGGGGCCTAATGCGGTCCATTGTTAGGTATTACAGGGGTGTTACGCGTAATGGCGTCATTTGATTCGCTATGTAATATGTACTACCGATGAAATACGTGATCGGGAATTAATTCACTTATTTGTGTTAGATCAGCCACATTTTGCCGAGCTTAGTTCCGTCCCAAATGTGATATTATCACAGTCTATCGACTTCCACTGTTGAATGTATGCCTCCCCAAGTGAGCGCCAACCATCCCGGTGCTGCGCAGTCCGCATCCATCCGCTGCCAGCCACCTTTCTCTAGTCATCGGTCGATCGTGCAGTAGGACGTCCTACACTTTTTTTAGTCGTTTTTTTAGTCGGTTTTGCCGGTGTAGGGCATTTGATAGGGACGCGGTCCAGCGTCGCCCGGATGTCGTCATACCCGTCGCGTTCGACCCCCCCCCCCCCTCGACGCGGCGGCAGTGGTACATAACTTTTCCCCGCGACAAAAAAAAAGGACGTCCCACACTACGTCTGCCTAAACGCGGTCTCCACTCCAGCACATGTCTGCTCCACCGGCCATCTGTCCGTCTGCAGACATGACCGGCCCACTTCAGCGTGCTAATTCTGATGATGATAGGGGCGAGCCTATCACCGTTTTGGGCACAAATTCTAAGCTTCGGGCTGAGACCTCAGGACGCGTACTGAAATACAACTAGACGACCAAGGCAATCAGTGCTATGTCTTTATTTCGGTAGCTCAATCATGTGGTCATTGACATTTACGCTAGCGACTACGTAAATATTTATATGGCAAACACCAACGCCTCTGTCGGTTACATAGGGAATTAATGTTCGTAATTAAAATTTTATGTAGTCGCTAACGAGAAACGTCAAAAAATCTTATGGCTGAGCAGCATAATTATAATCTACTATATAAAAATAAGTCGGGTTTTCCTTCCTGACGCTATAACTCCAGAACGCACGAACCGATTTCCACGGTTTTGCATTCGTTGGAAAGGTCTCGGGCTCCGTGAGGTTTATAGCAAAGAAAATTCAGGAAAAAATTCAACAGAAAAGCGGGAAAATCTTATTTCACATACAGCGCCATCTCTGATACATAGCATGTACTACAAACCAATATTTAAAGTAGATAGATAAATATAGATAGATAGATAGATACATAAAACGAAGCCATCTGGTGGCGAAACGGAGTTCGCCGGGTTTGCTAGTTTTCTATAAAAAACTAGCTGACCCGCGCAACTTCGTCTGCGTTTGAGAGAGAGGGTTGAAAGAGTGAATCGTAGGCACCTATAATCCAATAATTCTAAAGGAGGTAATGGGATGATCTACTTCGGTTCGGTTTCGTCACTCACCCCGTCCGTCATCCCGTGAGTCACCCCGTCCATCACGGTGTCGGTTACCCCGTCAGTCACCCTGTCGGTCACCCCGACGGTCACCCCGTCTGTCACCCCGTTTGTCACCCCGTCTGTCACCCGTCTGTCACCCCGTCTGTCACCTCGTCTTTCACCCGTTTGTTACTCCGTCTGTCACCTCGTTTGTCATCCCGTCTGTCACCCCGTCTATCACCAGTCTGTCACCCGTCTGTCACCCCATCTGTCACCCCGTCTGTCACCCGTCTGTTACCCCGCCTGTCGCCCCGTCTGTCACCCGTCTGTCACGCCGTCTGTCATCCAGTCGGTCACCCCGTCTGTCACCTGTCTGTCACCCCATTTGTCACCCCGTCTGTCACCCGTTTGTCACCAGTCTGTCACCACATCTGTGACCCCGTCTGTCACCCCATCTGTCACCCCGTCTGTCACCCCCTCTATCATCAGTCTGTCACCCCGTCTGTCACCCGTCTGTCACCCCGTCTGTCATCCCGTCTGTCACCCCGCCTGTCACCCGTCTGTCACCCCGCCTGTCACCCGTTTGTCACCCCGCCTGTCACCCGTCTGTCACCCCGTCTCACCCGTCTGTCACCCCGTCTGTCACCCG
Organism: Clanis bilineata; assembly: GCA_036417725.1. Lineage (NCBI taxonomy): Eukaryota > Metazoa > Arthropoda > Insecta > Lepidoptera > Sphingidae > Clanis > Clanis bilineata. Next base: position 12,715,615 of record CM071154.1, on the reverse strand, counting down.
TCTGTCACCCGTCTGTCACCCCATTTGTCACCCCGTCTGTCACCCCGTCACTCAACTATTTTTTTTTACTTTTTTTCACAATTTCACAGTGAACACAATACCGGTTTGTCACATGAAATTAACTGTGCAGAGAACAATGAGTAGCTGTCAAACAATGTATCACGCACCGGCGCCATCTACTTATAATATTGGTTTGTAGTACATGCTATGTATCAGAGATGGCGCTGTATGTGAAAAAAGATTTTCCCGCTTTTCTGTTGAAATTTTTCCTGAATTTTTTTTGCTATAAACCTCACGGAGCCCGAGACCTTTCCAACGAATGCAAAACCGTGGAAATCGGTTCGTGCGTTCTGGAGTTATAGCGTCAGGAAGGAAAACCCGACTTATTTTTATATAGTAGATAATATAAGGTCTCATTCGTCAAACGATTTAGTTGTCACCTCCTTGGCCTAGTAGTACGTTTTGTGGACTGAGCACGAGCGATCTTGGGTTCGAATCTTAGCTCAAGCAACGCGAATTTTCCAAAACAATTTACACAGGATAGATCCCGTAGAGGGGGAAAAACCAGGTCGAATCTTTTCAGCAAAATTATTGAACTGTGTTGTGCCGACAGCACATTGGCTTAGGATGAGGGTATTTTGACAGATGGACGAATAAATAGTGAAAGACATTTTCTATATTTGCTATAACCATTCAAGTATAAATTGAATGCCTCTTAGCTGTCAAACTTTCACTTGACCCTTCAAAGACATAAAGCCGACAGCTGCCAATATAGTGGACATATTATAATTCTCAAATACATTTCCAAAAATAAGGCATACTAGTTTATATAAGAACTTATTAGTGAAGATAAAAATAATGTTTTTTGAAATAAAACTATTTTTACGAATTCTATCACGATTAGGTTTTAATATTTATTATTCCCGACGTTTCGAAGGCTTTGCAGTCTTCGTTGTCACGGGTCAGACTGCTCTTTGGGTCAGACTGAGGTGTTATTTGTCCAAAAAAGGTTAGTGTTACAATATCTACCATTCATTTTTAAATTATACAAATAAAAAAAAAAAAAAAATTATTTGTGTTCCGATCTACGCAGTACGAGCTCACGGAGACTGCAAAGCCTTCGAAACGTCGGGAATAATAAATATTAAAACCTAATCGTGATAGAATTCGTAAAAATAGTTTGATTTCAATGTATAATATTCGTGTAAACTTAAGAAATCATTATAATGTTTTTTTATAGCAGAGACTGGAAAACGAGCAGACGGGTCCGCTGATAATAAGTGATCTCCACCGCCCATAGACACCCAAGAGACCAAGAGAATCATGGGTGCGTTGCCAACCTAAAAGGAGGGAGAAATAGAGATTGGGAAAGGAAGGGGGTAATTGGGCCAAATCTCACTCACCGATCGAAACGCGACAGCGACCTACCAATTTACGTCGGTTTTCTGTAAGACAGTGGGATCAAACCGGTCGAGCCGGCCCATTCCCGCTGAAGACGTAACTGTCTACAGCGTGCCTACATGTTATGATGTATATGAAAATAATCTCTGAAAAATCCATTAAATTTTAATTAGCTTACTGGATAAACCCATATTGTACCGTCGGCTTTTGTTAAACCGCACAATACCAATTCCGAAAATTGCAGGTAAATTCCAAAATAATTTTAACATCCGTTTTACATTTACCCAAAATGTACGAAACACGAGTCTATACGAAATTATCCAACGTGTAATGACATTGTCCAATCTGATGAAGGTTAACCCCCAATCCAAAAGGAATTCAAGTTAATACGACCGTTATACCAAGCTCTCACTCTGAACAGGCAACCCTTTCACAAGCGTGAATTTAAAATAGAGCATCATCCATTGCCTCTTCACACGCTAATTTAAATTCCGAATACAATAAAAAACGGCAATGAATTGCATAATTGTTTATACGTTTGAGGTAGTTGCAATAAGCAATTAATGCTATGCCAGGTTTAACATGCATGAATAGATTCGCAATATTTGTAATGGAAACTTTGATATAAGGGTGTGCGGTGGGATGTACATTCTATCGGAATTACGGTGGGATTCAATAAGTATTGTGGTCGGGTTGCCTTTATTAAACTTTGTCTTTCTTGGAAGGATCGCAGGATGTACGATGCCTCTCGAAGATATATCAAACGCTATACATTTATAATTATGGAAATTGGTTTCCGCGATTAAGTCTGGTTAGATTATTTCAACCATAACGTTTTAAGAGAATGTGAGTTCGTATGCTATTTGTGAATAAAATAACGGCATTTATATTCTCTTGACTGCTCCTAAGGGTGATAGTACGCGGTCGAATGTATAATTTGATACAATTAGGCGTATCATTGAGTGTCTTTGGACACAGTTACATCCAACATAGCCCCTTACTTATAAAAATATTTAAGCGTTGCTTATCTTTAAGGATAGCTTGTTCCTTTCATTTTCAAACAATGTGACGCAAGGAAAAAATTACAAATTATTCTTAAAGGTCATCATCATCATCATCAGCCACAGGACAGTATGCAGTTTTCTTCGCGATGTTTTCCTTCACCGTTATAGCAAGCGATTCACAACAAAAATACACTTAACATAGAAAGTCAGAGGTGTATGCTCCATTTTGGGGTTGGCCTCGAACCTCAGACACATTGCAGTCCCTACCATTCCCATGAGCTATCGCTGCTTTAAACATAATGGGCCTGCCTTACTTATAAAAAAATTTTAGCTGAGCAAATGGTTAAGAATACTCTGTCACTTTTTCCTTGTCACATTATTTGAAAATAAAAGGGACAGACTATCTTAACTGCTGAGCAACTGCTCAGCTAAATGTTTTTATAAGTAAAGCCCATAACATGTAATATTAAAAAATTAACATCATTATTTCGGATTAAGGTAGCTAATTAAAACATAATTTTTATACGCAATACAAATATACAAAGTGAAAAATGATTTCGCAGTTTTAATTACGGCTCTCATATTAAAAGAGCCAAACACATGAACGGACAGACAAAGGCGCGGTAACAAAGCTAGCTTGTCACAGTGCGCATTATGGTAATGCATCAGAGTTGCGTAAAAATTCTTTGTGTGGTTTAATGTTTACAAACGAAAAATATGACTGAAAAAGCATTCATCGCCTTTAGGGGATTATAGAGATGCTCTCTTCATACTTTTATTAAATATTATTATAATTTCAACTGCCTCGGTGGCGTGGTTGTATTTCGGTACGACTCCCGTCCTGAGGTTTCGAGTTCGATCCTCGGGTCGGGCAAAGCTGCATTGAATGTTGTGGAAGTTGGAATGAATGTTGGCTACCATCTCATCATTCAAATCAAAATATTTATTGAATCCATAAAATGTTCAAACATCATTTATATTCCGTCAAATTTTGACTCTACCACCTGTTTGGAAGGCTATTTCGCCAGAGAAGGTCGGGCAAGGAACTGACGTTGCTCTTTTTAACACCAATTTACAGTCAGTTACTAATACAGTACAGCACCAGATACAGAACAGACAGACAGCCTCCGTGGAGCAGCGGGCGAGTAGCGGGCTGTGAAGCGAGAGGCCGCGGGTTCGATTCCCGCATTGAGACAAATGTTTGTGTGGCTCACAGATATTTGTTTCTAGTCTGGGTGTTGTCAGACCGAAAGTCTCTTATAGTCTCTGACACCCACAATATAGGTTATACCTAGGAGGGGTCAGGACTAAGTGTGTGTCTGTTGGGTGATACGTTTTTTTATACATACACTAAGGCTCAATTGCACCACTATTATTAACCTAGAGTTAGTCCTAACCGCAAGCTAAATTGACAGAAAATGTATGAATGACATGTAACTTAACTTGCGGTTAGGACTAAGTCTAAGTTAATAATAGTGGTGCAATTGAGCCTAAGAAGAATACCCTCTTACATACACTCTTTCTTTTAAGAAAGACCTTAAATTAGAGCAGCTAAACCATGATAACAATTGTTCATCAGTGGTCGTCGGTATTTTTGTACTACACTGCAATCACCATCAGGTTTAATGTATTACTCCGATAAAAAATAAATAAACCAAATAGCATAATATCCTATTTGACACCAATGAAGTCAACATAAGTGTCATCATCGCTAAAAGGTCTAGCGGCATCAGCAATTCGTATTTATATACACGAAGGGAAACAATAAAGACGGCGTCGGCTGCGATCCCCTCAAATATCCAATTTATTTATGTGTTTTATGAACGTTCAAATGTGAATTGAGGCGGCCTAGGATACGATTTCTGAACGGAGAGTCGCATTTTATTATAATAAAATTCTATGCGAGCGCTTTTACGAGGCGCGACTCTTATGAGACAGTTCCATTATTGGTCCCGGATTGGGTTTAAGTAAACAATGATAATATAAATATGTATTTGCACATATTTATATTATTATATCTCGTAGCACTTGTTTTGTATTTTAGACGAAATTGACACGAGAAGTTATTTATTGCCTAATAGCGGGCTATACCACCATTGCTTGTCTGATTCACATGATACTCGGTTTTTGAAAAGCTGATCATTGCTAAATATCTGTCAAATCTCATATGAAGTAAAATTTATGTTGTGACGTACGAGGCGCAACCCTTATGAGACATTTCCATTATTGGTCTCGGATTGGGTTTAAGTAAACACTGATAATATAGAGGTTAATATGTATTTGCACATACTTTTGTAACTCGTAAGACTTGTTATGTATTTTACACATAATTAACACGAGAAGTTGTTGACTGAGTGATGGTGCGGGCTATACCATAATTTCGTGTCTGATTCACACGATATTCGGTTTTTGAATAGCTCGATGCTAAATATCTGTCAAATCTCGTGTTAAATCAAATTTGTGTTGTTAGAAGGTGATAATAATCGTATGCGAATTGATCTTGATGCGCGTTCAGGGGGGTTACCACCACCTCTTAGCAGTATTATTATAATCTTTCTTGTACTGATTCCCATACAAAACGAAGAACGATTATAATAATACTGCTATAAGAGGTGGTGGTAACCCTGCAGATTTTAACCAAATGTAATCTGCTTATTCGAAGTCGATTCTCTAAGGTGTCATTTGTGAAAACAACATTGCGGTATAGTTGCGGCAACGATGTTTTCATTTTTGTATTCAGCAAGGTAGAAAGCGCACGCACTAGCGCTATGCGTGATGACGGCGCTTATGCGAACTAGCTCTCTCGAGCGCGGCGTTTGACATAAATGTATGGAAAATGGTATTCTCTAAGACCCTACAACGTTGAACGCTCCGTCGACCTCAACGATGTGCGCTGCGGGAGCTCGTCGATCGCAACGTTGCATTGTGGCGTTTCTTAGAGAATCGACCTGCAGTCAACGGCTTGAATTGAATGCAAAGTATTCTATATATACAAGACAGGTTTTTTGGTACGTAAAAGCGCACTTAGTTTGACGTCAATTGACCGCAATTCTCTATAGAGATCTGCCTTTTGCTTAGTCGTCAAACGTGAAACACTCGCCGTAATGTAACACAATTTTTCTTCTAAACAGCTTGTCTAGTAAATGCATAGACATAACATAAGCTCAAGCCTATATCCCCGAAGGGGTAGGCAGAGGCGCACTAGCCAACTAGTACACCCACATTTCGCCGAGCTTAGTTTCGTCCCAGATGTGATAGGGGGCGAGCCTATCGCCATATCGGGCACAAATTCGAGACTCCGGGCTAATATGAAAAAATCCAATATCACTTTGCCCGACCCGGAGATCGAACCCGAGACCTCAGGGCGGTAGTCGTACCGAAATACAACCACACCACCGAGGCAGTCGAATGCATAGAAGTCTTTGATTTAATGCGATTGGCACACCATTATCTATGCTTCAACCTCTAACCCCCTTAATAACTTAGTAGAGCGTAATAAGACCGTAATGGTACGTTTCATAAAAAAAATATTCATAATTCTAACGTTCGATAGCGAAAACATGGCCGATTCCGATCAGCTGTTTCAACTTTGATATTCTTTCTTAACCCATTACAGCATAACGTCCGATAAATCGGACGAAAGAAAATAGTATATTTTTCAATAAAAAAAAAAATATTTATTAGTTTTTTATTTTTAGTCAAATGTTAAACATTTATTTTATTTTGGCATCCCAGTTTTTATAGACTAAATGACATAATCCGCTTGTCATTTGTCATTTTCCAAAATAGCCGATCGCCGCCAGACTTTTTTGAGAAACAGGTAAGCATTATTTTATTATTTACGCATTTTTTTTAGAATAAACATTGAACAAGTCTATCTAGCTTGTTACAGTAGTGTATATCTATGGAAAAATAACTTTTATTTTAGGTCAAAATTGCTACTTTGCTTTTTATGTGCATGTTTTTGTTGCCGTCCGATATTTCGGACGTTATGCGTAGCGGGCTCTAAGGTGGGTGTTCGCTTATTTTGTACAGCTTGACGGTGCATGAAATTTTATTGGTTTTAGAATGCGAAGATGAGAATGAGGCTGCGGAAAACCTTATTTATGTTGAACCACCTATGGAACGGAGTGGTCAAGTGACCGATCAAGACAGTGATAAATCAGATGAGGAACATGATGCCAACCTAAACCACTTAGGATGCACATTGCTACAAAGCAGATGTGAACTACAACGTTTGCAAGTAATAGAGATGATACTGCGCCATCAACATCATCAGGTCTTCAGTCGGCAAATATCAGACATCTGCGAGAGTTGGGCTAGTATGCGAGTGGCACTATAAGGGCTAACTGTCCTCTAAAAGATGTCAAGATATTCAAAGAAAAAGAACGTGGCTACTACGATTACAGGATGTCCGACGATGTTTTTATTTGTCGCTGGAATGACAATAATGTGGTCACGGTGGCTACCAATTTTGAAGACTGGGCCTTGACATTTGCTACTCGTTGGTCTAATGAAAAGAAGGCTAAAGTTGCCATCCTCCAGCCCTCATTGATTGCAAGTTATAACAAGCACATGGGTGGGGTTGACAAGTGTGACCAATTAGTTGCCAATCTTCGTACAAGAATGCGTATCAAAAAATAGTGGTGGCCCATATTTACCTACTTTTTAGATGTTTCGATAGTAAACAGTTGGTTGCTTGCGAGAAATAATGGCTGCAATAAAGAAACAGAATCCTTATTTGCATTTAGAATGTATGTAGCTCGGAGTTTGCTTGTTACGCATGTAACACCGCCACACCAAGGACATAAGCTAGCCAAACCCATGTCAACCACACGGTTTGATGGTAAAAAGCATTGGATTGTACCAATAAACACAGAACGGCGCTGTGCCAGTCAATGTGGAGGAAAAGCTAAATTCAAGTGCTTGAAATGCGATGTAGGTCTTTGCCCTAAGTGTGTAATGAACTACCATGTAATGGGCTCTTCATTATAAATTCTATGTGTAAATCATTGTTACTTTTTTAATAAATCTTAATACAAATCCAACGGCTTTATATGTTTCTGCTTATCCCGCCTTTTGGTAGTGAATGGTTCCGCCGTGCATAGCGTCCGATAAAACGGACGGGTTATAAAATCGTAATTATAACTTTAAAGCCTGATTTTCCTAAACTAAACACTTAAATGTGACTAAAACTGTCCATTATTTTCGAAAATACACGAATAAATAATACAACAAACTTTATGCTGTAATGGGTTAATGACATTAATTTTGTTATAGTCCCTAAACTATCCTGGGGGGGTTCTAACCCCATCTTAGATTGATATATATTTTTTATTTATTCTTTCCAGTCAAGATTTCTTATTTTTCAAAGCTTGCCAGAGATAAAAATAAAGCTTTTTTCTGTAACCAGCAACATTCTATTCGCTAAACATATTTTAGTTCTCTTTTAGCTAAACTAGGCAGAAGTAGGCTTATGCGTTCGATAAGACCAGAATTTCATTATGAATAAGGGAAATATTATTTTTATTACTGAGTTTGTGTTTTTTTACAGCGGTCAAATTGATCATTTTAATGATGCTACGATGATGATGAGAAACCGCGTTGAGTCTAGAAGAAAATTCTAAAATAGTTGTTACGTAAAAAGTACAATCATATTTAAACTTCCAGACAGAATAACTTTATTTTCAACTTAAACTGGTATAAATAACCCCATTTATCTGCTAACAATTTCGCTGATCCAAAAACTCGTGGGCTAATTCCACAGCCCATTTCTTTTGGACGAAAACTCGTTCCAATTTAGTTCTTCAATTAAATTATTTAAACTTGTTTAGTTTAAGTAGAACATTCCGATTCTATAGTTTAATATTAAATAAATTGGTCAGAGTTTTCATAAAGCCTATTATGAACTTTTTATAAAGGTCTTTCATTTACTTTTGTTATTGAATTGGCTGTTTTATTCGTATGATGGCTGTTAATTTTAAAAATATTGAGGTTTGGGTTGTTTATTTATTTGTATAAAAAGTTGAATTACTTTTGCATATGTATAATTTTAATAGTAGAATTTTAATATTAGATTTGGGAGCGATAAAAATATATTTACTGTTATAAAAATTTTAGGTTTATTTTTTATTATGGGCAGACCAGTTAGCTGCCATCTTAATGATGGTTACCGTCATAGACTGATATCTCTACAACGATCTTCGACTAAGATTGAGTCAAAGAAACGAACTCAATGAAGATTTGGAACTTTAAAATCGAACTTTGACTTAGTCCGAGTCATTTTTTCAAGAATATCTTTGCTTAGTCTGTCAGTTTGATATTTCTTGTAAAAAAATGTCTCGGACTAAGTCGAAGTAATTTTAAAAATTCCAAATCCTCACTGAGTTCGTTTCTTTGACTCTGACTTAGTCGAAGATCGCTTTATAGATCTCAGCCATAGTCTTTAGCAATACTAAAGACAAAGTACAATCGAGCAAGTTAATAACCTGGTGATACGTAATCTCCACGGCCCATAGAAACCCATGACAGCAAAAGTTTCTGTGAGGCAGTGGTATCAAACCGTTATTAACTTAGAAACGACTTTGAACTTGTTCAGAAGTAGACGTCCTGTGGATGATTATTATGACGACGATGACGTTAAACATATGCCCGAAAGGGTAGACAGAGACGCACTATCGAACTAGAATATCCACATTTCGCCGAGCTTAGTTCCGTCCCAGATGTGATCCCAAACCTGTCGCCATATCGGGCCCAAATGATAGACTCCGGGTTGATATTGAAAAATCCAATAACACTTTGCTCTAGTCAGGGATTGAACCCGCGATTTCTGGACGATAGTCGTATCGTGGTCACGGTGTACGTTTGAAGGTAACACAGATACCTGTCACCTGACATTACACATGGAAAGTAAACCGTGTCGTATTTATTAACTAAATACATCACTTCACATTCTTTGGGCTATTTAAGTGTTCCTACATACTGGCCGGTTTTGGTTAATGTGAATAGTGATGTAATACGCTACTTTATTGGCTATATAAACTTTCTTGCATTCTTTCTTTCTTTTTTGTAGCCTCCGTGGCGCAGTAGACGCGTAGAGCAGAGTGAAACAAGAGGCCGGTGGTTCGATTCTCGCATATATGTGTGATTTACAGACCTTTAGTTTGCGTTTTGTGTGACCCTAAGACTGATGCAGTTTAAGCCTTGTTGGGATCAAGAGTATAAGCCCTCATTCGCATGAGAGTTTTTTCAACGCACATTAAAAAGCGTCTCCACATATCTGTTCATATGATTACTTGAAAATCATTCTTGCCTTGTTTCCAATAAGGTATATTTTACATGAGGCCCAAAAAAACGCCGCTTTTTAAAAACGCCGGCGTTTGAATAACCATACTGACACTCACCCTAGACAAGCTGTTTAAGAGTAAAATTGTAACGCATAACGACGACTGTTTGACGTTTGACCCTAAGCGAGATAATCAGCGGCCCGAACAGGAAAAATTCTGACAATCGTAAATGTATTCGAGCTCGATGCGCGTCTATGAAATTTGTATGAAATATTAACCAAATGTCATCAGTGCGCAGCAAGCTTGACACGAATTCTATTGACTAGGGCCGCTGAACTCTATAGTGAATTGACTGTAACTTACTGCAAAAAAGTCTTTGCACCCCTCAGCCAATCTAGTCGTACATATACATAAAGGTCTTTGGGTGTACCTACCTATTTATTTATAATATTTTTCTAGGCTTATTAACGTTGTAAAAACCGTTTCATAACTAATCTCAAGTCTAAAAGTCAATCAGAAATAATACTCACATGTCCCAGCCAGTGTGCTGTGGTCTTTAGTCGAAAATTAAACAATGTTAGGTGGGACAAAGCAAGTGGAGTGGTGAGTCGAGTGTCGAGTGTCGGGCCCGCCTTTGTTCTACGCCCTGTTGGGGATGTTTCTTTTGTTTATGGTGTCGGGGATGGGAGGCGAGCGGTACGTAATTTGGAAATTGGCCGAAACCCTATAGATTCTGGTTTGCTGGTGCATATTCATTCCCGCTTGAAATGCGACAACCGTATACACGGTGTTAAAACTTGCTATATTACATACATAAGCTCACGCCTGTATCCCCGAAGGGGTAGGCAGAGGCGCACTAGCGAACTAGAACACCCACATTTCGCCGAGTTTAATTCCGTTCCAGATGTGATCACCATATCCGGCACAAATTCCAGACTCCGGGCTGACAATTTCGAAAATACAATATCACCTTGCCCGACCCGAAGATCGAACCTGAGACCTCAGGACAATAGTCGTACCCCGCACGCAATACCACTACGCCACCGAGGCACAGATAATAAATAGATGGTGATTAAAAAAGAAACTAGAGTTTAATACTAATATAGAGGTCTTAAGAGGTTATACTCTTTAAAAAAATCACTCTGTTGCAGGTCCGCGACAAATCTCTATTTATCCTAAATCTTGATTTAAATATAGGAGCAAGCTGTAGGATAAATCGAGTTTAGGTTTAACTTTGCATTTGTAAGAGCCAAAGATATTCAACAGTATATAGACGGCAACAGCACACAACTTGTGATCCAAAAGTTATGACCTAGTGGTCATAAATCGTTCAGTTTATTTGAATATACGCGCGCCAGGTCGGCCAGCGTCAAAATATTGACAGAATAAATTTATCTTACGTGATTCTTAACCATTCACAAAACATTCTAGGGTGTAAATTGTAATAATCGCCCTCGCATTGTAATAATACGGCATACGTATTCCCTCCCTCCTATAACATTGGGTCCTTCAAACGGAGTGGGAAGAAGCATTTATGCAGGCCGGCATGATACTGGTCGCCACCGATGGACACAAGGTCTATGGGTGGTGGCTGGTATTTTTGGACCGCACATCGCTTACCATCAGGTGTTGTGTGGTCACTTTGCCGAGCTCGGATAAAAAAAAAAAAAAAAAAAAAAAAAAGTGGTTGATGGCGGTACTAATGATTGAGATTTTTTTTTTGTGTGGAAACTTGCTTGATAACCCTTCTATAATTAGTAATATTAAATCTCTTTGGTAAGAGCGCTGCAAATCGCCCCAAGTATTTTGTTTGTTTGTTTGTTGTGTGGGCTCCTTTTTCAGCACTAAGCCTCATAAAAATTGGACAATTGTGCGTGACGCAAGTCAGACATATACTCGAGAAAGGCCAAGTTAAAAGTACCCTAAACCGTCGTGCATGCATGAAGAATGTAATGAGACTGAATGAGGCGAAAGAGGTATGTAAGGATCGTAGCAAGTGGAAATCCGTTGTCTCTGCCTACCCCTATGGGAAAAAGGCGTGAGTCTATGTATGTGCGTGACGCCCTAAGTATTATGAAGTAGAAGAATTCAAACCGCGATTTCCTTCAACTCAAGACCTCCACGAGACAGACAGGAAGCGTGTCTCTTTAAAACAGCCACATAAGATCGCTTTTGTGTACAACAAGCCCCGTAGACATCACTTCAATCTTAGTTAATTATGCTAAGCTATACAGCTATATAGCTCGAAGAAGTCTATAGCTATTTTATTCACCTGCCCATTCATCATCATCATCATCAGCCATAGAAGGTATACTGCTGAACATAAGCCTCCTCCAAAGATTTCCAGATCGACCTGTTGGAAGCGGCCTGCATCCAGCGACTTCCTGCGAACTTTATCAGGTCGTCGGTCCACCTTGTAGGTTCACCTTTGTTCACAATTTGTATGCTGCAGAAAGAATTTGGCTTAGTTTTTATGATTGGCCACCTGATATCAACTTTGTCTCCCTGATAGACAATAAAGGCGTGTCCCTTGCACTGTTTATCTCGAAATAAAACACAAAAACGCCTACACAAAACAGTGTTCAAATGATGAACTATAGACGGAAATGTAAAGCGAAAACATGTTTTGTGTGGTTGATTTTGTATAGTGTTTCAAGAAAAACATGTACAGAAGACGCAGATTAAAGGTATAAAAGCGGGTATACACGATGTGAATGCAACAGCGAAGATTCGCGAATGATCTGGAACAATCGGTCTCCATCGCCGATGGCCCTTCGCGAACGTTCTTTCGCCTTCGTTCGGTTGGTACGTACCCGCCATGGAACAAATAAAGATATCATCATCATCATCAGCCATATATACAAGATAATAAGAAATAAAGATATACAGTACCTTTTTATGAAGGAAACTAGAAGGAATCGTGTATATGAAGCCTTCGCCATTACTCCAAACTATTCACACTTATTTTACGATTTGTTGCGCACTCATAAAACCGCGTTTGTTCTCCTTTTGTCTACATTGTATTGTCCCGGCTTATTTTATTAGTGGTGGAAACGAATTAATCTTAAGACGCTTGTTATAATGTATTCTTAACCCGTCAGAGGCGGCACATATATATGTTCCATAAGCGTATGGGCCACCGGAGGCCGAGCCGCCCGTGACTATTTAAAATGCTTACAAAATTGTAAATTTTGGATAGTTTTGACTTTTCAGTTGTCACTCGGTTGTTGTGAATTATTTTCGTGAGTCAGGAAATTTTATTTTGTGAAAGAGACGGCAGATTTTCACACGATTTTCAAAATTATTTTTGTATTTGATAGAGTTTATACCAAGGGTGGCCATATACATTTGGTCACGATCGGATAAACTTTGAAGGCAGTCCGTTAAGTTTTTAATGCACAATTGCGCAAATATGATATTTAAAGAGATATAAATACTTTCACACCAAGCCGACAAAAGTTCCAAGCCTCAAATCAAACTACCTCTACATTAGATTATAGAGGTAATATCCAATTGGTAGTTCATACAATGTAGATCACGAATGCCAAAGTGGTGTATGCTGGATGATTTGTAAACAAACAGCATTTCAAACTACTATTGTAACGTAATAAGCTTCAGAATATTCTGTTTCGAACTTTGTATTGTTATCCAAAGAGATGACTAAAGAGGAGCTATCTAGCAAGTTTCCATAAAAAAAATGGCTCTTAAACTTCAGTACCGCCATGAATTACTTATTACAATGCGAGGGCGATTATTACAATTTACACCCTAGAATATTTTGTGAATGGTTAAGAATCACGTAAGATAAGTTTAGTCTCATTATTTCGCTGGCCGACCTGGCGCGCGTATATTTCAAATAAACTGAGCGACTTATGACCACTAGGTCATAACTTTTGGATCACAAGTTTTGTGCTGTCCCATCTATATATTGTTGAATGTTTTTGTTACCATCACAATACGAAATACATTATTTTTTAACATAACATAACATAAGCTCACGCCTGTATCTCCGAAGGGGTAGACAGAGGCGCACTAGCGAACTAGAACACCCACATTTCGCCGAGCTTAGTTCCGTCCCAGATGTGAAAGGAGGCGAGCCTATCGCCATATCGGGCACAAATTCCAGACTCCGGGCTGATATGGAAAAATCCAATATCACTTTACCCGACCCGGGGATCGAACCCGAGACCTCAGGACGGTAGTCGTACGGAAATACAACCACGCCACCGAGGTTATTTTTTATCTTATATTATATCTCTTGATATTTTCTATATACATTGTGGTCACCGTTCTCACGATGACCATAAAAAACATTCAACATTGTAACTTGAAATTAAGAAAATATTTTTTAAAATGCAGACTTTTCGTTGTTATAACTAGTAAAAATATAAATAAAGTTAATATTTTGAGTAAAATGTGACAGAAATTGTCTTTAAAACACAAACGCTGGGTCGCAGCGTTTGCATAAAGAAAATTAATATTTAAATTTTTAATTTCGTCTCATCTTGAACAATCACAATTTATTTTTCTTCTTATGAATAAAGAATATTTATAGTCTTTTATAAATGTTCAATAACTTTATAATAAATACTTTCTGCAAAGAATACTTTCTGCTTATTGACATACATATATGACACGAAAATAAAAAATATGTATTCAAATTAAAACTTAAAAAATACGTGATAGAAATCTTGCCTTTTTTTATAGCAGAGATTGGCAAACGAGCAGATGGGTCACCTGATGGTAAGTGATCTCCACCGCCCATAGACACCCAAGACACAAAAAGAATCATGGCTGCGTTACCAACCTAAAAGGAGGGAATGGAAGGGAAGGGAAGGGGATTGGGAAAGGGAGTGGTTAAATGGGCACCGGAAATCTCACTCACCGAACGAAACGCGACAGCAAGCTGCCACTTTACGTCGGTTTTCTGTGAGACAGTGGTATCTAACCGGTCGAGCCGGCCCATTCGTGCTATAGACGTTACTGTCTACAGCGTGGCTCTACCACTTGGATTTTATTTTGGATTTTAGTGTTATTACGTAACTATAATATATAATGTAATTGAATTATAATTAATTCCACAGTCAAACTGTTAGTACAGTTTTGAGAGACATTTTGATAGCTCATAAGTTTGTATTGTATGATTAAATAAATAAAAATACACACTCATGCCTGCAAGTACAGACGTGACGTAACTATGAAAAAAACACTTACTTGAAGCCAGTTCCGCCATTTTAATTTCGCGATCTATTTACATGTACGATGTTTGCCTCGGTGGCGTGATGGTATTTAGGTACGACTACGGTTCTGAGGTTTCGGGTTCGATCCCCGGGTCGGGCAAAGTGATATTGGATTTTTCCATATTAGCCCGGAGTCTGGAATTTGTGCCCGATATGGCGATAGGCTCGCCCCCTATCACATCTGGGACGGAACTAAGCTCGGCGTATTGTGGGTGTTCTAGTTTGCTAGTGCGCCTCTACCTGCCCCTTTGGGGATACAGGCGTGAGCTTATGTTATGTGTTTTTGATGTCAACGTGACATAAGACTTAAATAACGTATCAATTCTTAACTAAACTAACTAACTAAACTAAGCCGAATCCTTTCTGCAATATGCTTGAAAATCCGGTGTTACACTGACTATATTCAAATGGCTGAATATTTGGCTATTAATAACGCTGAATGTAAACAAACTCTTCTGGAAAAATTATTTCAATATTTGTAAGCCGAAATACCCTAAAAGTATTGCTTGGCCAAGCGACTAGAAAGGCAATACCTACTTCACTCACAGTCGCCAGCCTAAAAACAGATCATAAATAATATTTTTTACGAACTACTTTCACAATATCAAAAAGGTTTTGTCAAACAGACAAGGGATGCGAAAGCGAGACATTTTATTAGAATTGCGGACATTGATACTCGTAAAAACCTTAAAATGCGATTTTAAGGCCAAATGACATTTAATTTTCTGTTTATATCTTACAATACGCTTACAAACGGTTTGATACCACTGTCTCACAGAAATTAACGTAAAGTGGCAGCTTGCTGTCGCATTGCGTTCGGTGAGATTTCCGGTGGCCCATTTCCCCCCTCTTTTCCCAATGCCTTTTTTCTCCACTTCCATTTCCTCCTTTTAAGTTGACAACGCACTTATGATTCTTCTTCTGTTTTGGGTGTCTAGGGACGATGAAGATCACTTACCATCATGTGACCCATCTGCTCGTTTACCAGTCTCTGCTATAAACAAAACAATTTCGACCTGTTTATCTGCGTTTCTCTGTGTTACAACCACTATAAAATGGTTTTAAATTATAAAATTCTGAAAATAGAAGACTGAAGTTAAGTGTACTCATGTTTTATATACCTTATCAATACAAAAATTAAAATAACAGCATAAAATTAACGCAACGTATTTATTTTTATTTTATTTATTTATTTCACACCAAACAGGCTACAACCATTAATACACAATTATTCTTACAAAATATGCTTAGGTCTAGTTGTGACCCAAAACTTGTGTTTAAAGTAATGTTAATAAAAATTTTAATGTTAATTTATTCCAGCTGCGATCGTTTCACATCGCTTTCATTTTCACAAGGCTTTAAGAGGATTTAGCCCCTAATAGATTTAGCTACAGATATTAACTTTCAATATTTCCAAATTTTGTTATAATCTTGTTAACTAATAGCCAGGTGGGCTGACGGGGCGTTTCTATGCTAATGCGGCTCTTCTAGACTAACAAATGACTCAACTCCAAGTAATTTAATTAAGACAACGCGTGCTATAACTTGAGGTTTTTGCGAAACCAAAATGGCGAAGACTTAGAATGTTTTAAGGCATGATTAGGACAATATTGTTGATGCGACGAAGCCTGATAGATCAATACATAGAATCTATGATGGGTTTGATGGAGGTAGTCTTGTAGAATTTATCTTTCTTTCTGCCTGGCGTTATCCCGGCCAGGTGCCAGGGTCCGCTTTCCTACTTAAACGCTTCCACTTCGCCCGGTCTTGAGCATCCATCATAGTGAGACCATTGACTCTTATATCATCCTCCAAAACGTCCAGCCAGCGCATTTTGGGTCGTCCGCGGGGGCGCACCCCTGGTACGATCTGGTCCAGACCCCTGCGACCAATGACAGCGTCTTGTAGAATTTATGTGAGAACAAATATAAAAACTGCCTTGGTGACGTAGTGGTAATGCATGCGCGGTAAGACTATCGTCCTGAGGTCTCTGGCTCAATTTTCGGGCAAAGTGATATTGGATTTTTGAGTATAAACCCGGTCTGGAATTTGTGCGTGTGTGCGAAAAAAGGATTTGGCTTTTAGTTTTACAACCGGCTGCCTTGTCTGACGTCAACCCCCTGGGAAACCAGTCCCGGGCAAATCGTGCCTGCCCAACCTAGGATTTCCTGGTTCACCGCCGATATGCGCTGCTAATGCAATAACTATGTCAACTCCAAAAGTGCAACAAATTAAAATAAATACTTTACCCAGCTGGCTTCCAAACAAATTTAAAGTATTCCTTAATTAAGAAAACCGAATTTAATAAGTGCAAGGTATTCGCACCAACATTTCCAACTTGCATTATAAATTTCTCTCTACCCGCGAACACGGCCAGTCCCTTGCTGAAATTCACGTAATTATATTTTTTTGTTTGCCACACTACAGTTAAATTAAAATGAACACCGACGTGTTGAAAAAGGCTGTTTTTAATTTTTTGACCGTGTAACCTTACGCGGAATTTTGTACTGGATACAGCGTTGACATTTATTATAAGGATTGTGACTACTGGGTGCTGATAATTAAAGTTTACCAAAAACTTAAAACCGACTTCAAAACTGAACTGGAGTCGGTGCTGAGGCCGAAGCAGAATAAATGAAATAGAAGCAGAAGAAGCAATAAGAAACAGTATAAATGGCACAGACTCTAAAAAGAGTATCAAATTGTTGTGATTTTTTACTTTTAAGTGTTCAGGGGGGTTACCACCATCTTTTATAGCAGTATTATTATAATTTTACTTGTACTTATTCCCGTACAAAAAAAACGAAGTAGGTTTATAATAATACTGCTATAAGAGGTGGTGGTAACCCCCCAGTTTTGAAGTCGGTTTAGAATTTTAGTAAACTTTAATTATCATTAATATTTTTGTAGTGTTCAGAAGCATAAAATTAAGACTCCCGACGCAATCACCGAAGTAATTGTCTATATGGTACTTTAACCCGTTGAAGGCAGCACATACATATATATGTTACATGAGCGTATGGGCAACTGGAGGCCGAGCCACCCGTGACTATCTACGAAGTATTCTGTAACTCCTAACAAGGAGTTTTACCTTCCATCATCAGCTCATCTGAATAGCTTAAAGGTACAAAGTAGCGGTCTATACGGGCCTATAATATTGAAGGAACCTACTCTTAATAGTTAAGGAGTTATATTTTCCATCATCAGCGCAGCAACATGAAATGATGAGTTACAATCGCAAATACTTGGATAGTTTTAGAGAATATATAAAAGACATTGTGCGTCCCTATAAAAATTGAAGATTGCCTTCGATTTTTCTGAGATCCCATCATCAGATCCTGACTTGATGCTTATGAGACCACTTGAGAAGTATAGCTTTATAAACAAAAAAAATATTTCTCGGATCGGCCTAGGCGTCTTCGAGTAATTGGGGAACATACATAAAAAAAATATTCCACCGAATTGTTAACCTCCTCCTTTTTTGAAAACGGTTAAAAATAGGTACCTACCTAATGCATCTGTATATTTTTTAAATAAATTCTAGTAAGTATTTGGCGTGTAGGTACTTATGTAACTATATTATTTAAAGCTTGAGACACCGAAGCATCAGTACCTAACCTGTTAATTGTAACGGGTAGTTTTTAGTTCATTGTCATAGTCATAAGCTCACGCCTGTATCCCCGAAGGGGTTAGGCAGAGGCGCACTAGCGAACTAGAACACCCACATTTCGCCGAGCTTAGTTCCGTCCCAGATGTGATAGGGGGCGAGCCTATCGCCATATCGGGCACAAATTCCAGATTCCGGGCTGATATGGAAA
Organism: Clanis bilineata; assembly: GCA_036417725.1. Lineage (NCBI taxonomy): Eukaryota > Metazoa > Arthropoda > Insecta > Lepidoptera > Sphingidae > Clanis > Clanis bilineata. Next base: position 12,696,866 of record CM071154.1, on the reverse strand, counting down.
AATCCAATATCACTTTGCCCGACCCGGGGATCGAACCCGAGACCTCAGAACCGTAGTCGTACCGAAATACCACCACGCCACCGAGACAGTCAAGTTTAGTTCATTGTCCTAGATAAAAGCTTGTTTTTAAAATAGATTTTTTACTGTTAATTTATTTAAGTTAAAAATTAACAGTAAAAAATCGCCTCCTTAGTCTAGTGGTAGCATTTATGGGCTGTGGACCGGGAGGTCGTGGGTTCGATTCCCAGGGCGAGCAAAGCGAATTTTCTAATTTAATTTGCCCGGGACTGGACCCCTCAGGGGGGGTGGACGTCAATCAGGCAGCCGGTCGTAAAAACTTAGCCAAATCATTTCTGGAACATGCTTGAAAAAGTTTGTTGCGCCGACCCCTCATTAAAATGGGATAAGGGCACGTAGAAAGAATTTATTTAAGTTAAAAAGAAACAACCAGCATCAGAAACGTACGAGTTAACTAAATCAATGAATAGAGAGTGTTGGAAATTAAATTAGAATAAACATAATTAAACAGTTGGCCCCATTCGCATCAACTTTCAGAATTATCGTATTTCGCCGGATTAAGGGTGACCCCCAAATGTTAATGCCGGATTTCGACAACGGAAAAGTACATTGTGTTATTCGTATGCGGCTTTAATTACTGTAATTATGTCATTTGCATGGATTAAATTTTTCGAGTTAATTTTTATGGGATCACATAAAATGGGCTTAAGCAACGATGTTCGGGACTAAAATGGAGTTACATGGCCGACAGAGTGTTGTCGACCAACTTCCAAAAAGGAGGAGGTCCTCAATTATGCAATTTTTCCTTTATCTGTGCTAAGACGTTGCTTCGTACCAAATTACAAGATTCTGAGTGCACAGGAAATACCCTGTTGGTTTTTTATTCCCTTCGAGTGTCAAAAATTTGCGGCATAAACGGTTGTATCTTTTGACTGCGTTGGCTTAGAACTTAGAACGTTTTTACCTTTTGAGGTACGGAATCCTAATAAGTTTTTTTAATTAATCCTAAATACCTTTACAATAACGGATTGCCGATTAATACAACATTGTACGATTAAACAAAATCCTTATTTAATTAGCATTATAGACTAATCAATTGGTGATAATCTGCATGATTATGATCTAATTCCTATTTAAATTTAACGAAGGATTATTTTACAAATCTAGTTTTGCAAGATTAAATTTGGAAAATGGGAATACAAATTGTAATAACTATTTGTTCAATCATCGCGTAAATTATATTGGGACTTTGAATTAAATAATGTTTACGATTGAAAGCTTAATAATTAGCTTTAGTAGGGAGTCCCAGGAAGGTCCTAGACCTAGAAGGTTCAAGACCCAGGTCGGTTGGGTGTTTTTCTAACAATATTTAAACGGTACTGGATCCCACGGAAGGGGTTTGACGTCAGACAGCGGAGATATCGCGTATGTACTAAAAAAAATACAGACGAATTGAGGACCTTCTCCTTTTTGGAAGGCGGTCGAAAAATACAGACGAATTAAGAACCTTCTCCTTTTTCTGAAGTCGGTTGAACATATAAAGCAAAGACTACCGCTTTGCATTATTGATATTAATATTTGTTAGTATGTTTGTAAGTAAGCTTAATCGATTACCAACTTGCATTGTAAGCAACTTTTCGGAAGTAAATCAAATTCTGTCTAAATCCTAAATACACAAAGTACATTATCACTTTGACCTCAACATTTACCGAAAGGTAACTTTTATAAAACTAATCCACAATAATGCAGCTTATAGATAAATACTAAAAGGGCCCCAACTCACGCCAAATAAAAGAATGACCCTTCCAAACATAAAGAATAGTAAATGTCAGAGAAAATGCTGAGCCACATAATCATACCCTCACGAGTGAATAAATAAATGTCAAAATATAGAACAGCACTACAAACACTTTCGGCTGACAGAGTCGAAATTCAACGAAGCAATATTTCAAACGGTCCCTGTCAAAGAAAGCATAAACTCCTTTACACGAAATTCGTGATAACAAAGCGAAAAATAATTTCCTCTGAACACCAATAAACATTATTTTATAAACCGTCGTACCCATTGAAATATTTAAAAAGGGTGATTTTATACAACCAGTATAAAACCAGCAATGTACGTGGCATTCTTATTTGAAACGCTGTAGCTTTGCGCATGTATGGAACGTAGTGCAACAGATAATTTCCAGCCAGGCTTATTCAGTTGGTTTCGAGCCTCTGCGAAGTCGACACGGTCTCGCGTTGGCTGAATGCGAAGTTTCCATCGCCTCGCGAAGTAAAAGGACGTTCGGTTATGAAATGTGCCAGTTAAGTTCAAAAACTCACTGATATACGTTTTATATTCGAGGTAAGTTTACGAATAAAAACTAATAAAAAATCTATTTCGGCCCGTGGTAATTTATGTTGGCGAATTACCATGTTTTTCTAATATATCCCATTGGCCTTCGACATTGTTTCGCATAATAATGGAACGAAACTTTTCATGAATCAAGTTTCAAGAAATTCTTTTATGAAGTTTAAGCGGTTTTGATACTTGAATTTAGGGTGAAGTGGGCTTAGTAGGCACGCACAACGGATATTATTCGTTTAAAGTTTTTTCTTATTCAGTTTTTTTATTGAATAGAACCTATTCAACAACGGTTTCGTATGTAATAGTATTGTTTAAGCCGTTTTTAATATTATGAAGTAAATTTATCCTGAGCTTTTATCACAAGCGTTTATCAATATCAATTCGTTATATTAGGGGGCCACTGAAAACCAGTGCTGTGCTGTGGCTCACGTCACAACATAGGTTAATGTTGAGGGCCCCCCAGATGTTACGGTATGGACATGCAACACTTCTCTTTGTATTTAGTTTTAGTTTAAATTAATGTATAATCTTATGTTACTTAATGTTGCATGTTATACTAGTAGCAAAAACATTTCTTTCTTCCTCTTTAATACTTAGCTTTAATTAATATTCAATGCGGGTTAATTATTCTGAACATTCCATTTGATTATTCTCAATACTTATTTAAAAAATCTTCATTGCTGGTCTAACTCCCTCACAAAGGAACTGAGCCACAAAAAATATTTTATATTTAGAATGCGAATCAACTGGATATTTACGTAATATGTTAGAAAATTACAAATTTACCTTGACATGAATCTGACGGACGATTTCTTCGGGAAATGGCACTATAGCGTAAACGTGTTCGAGATTCTTCTACCCAAATTGAATATCCTATGTTCAACATTACACCAGAATAAAAGAATATTGCGCGATACTGAGTGATATGGGCTGTGGACCGGGAGGTCGGGAAAAGAGAATTTTCTAATTTAATATTCCCGGGACCGGATCCCCCCGAGAGGGTTGACGTTATGCAGGCAGCCGGTCGTAAAAGCTTAGCTAAATCTTTTCTGCAACATGCTTGTCTCGAGTGGGTTGCGCCGGCCCACATTAAGGTGGGATAAGGGCAGGTAGAAAGAAAGACTGAGTGGTAGAGCCACGCTGGAGACAGTAGCGTCTGCACCGGTTTCATTCCATTATACAGTAAACCGACATAAAGTGGCAGCTTGCTGTTGCGTTTTTTTCGGTGAGTGAGATTTCTGGTAGTCCCATTCCCTTTCTACCTGCCCTTATCCCATATTAATGTGGGATCGCCGCAACACACCTCAAGCGCGTTGCAGTAAGGATTTGGCTTAGTTATTACGACCGACTGCCTGCCTGACGTCAACCCTCATCTGGAGGATCCAGTCCCGGGCAAATGAAGTGTTAGAAAAACGCCACACCCGACATGAGAATGGAACCTAAGACCTCCTGGCCCACAGCCCATATACACTGCCACTAGACCAAATAGGTGACAATAATATAGAGGCTTATATTTCAAATCCAAATCAACAACTAGAATTTAAGGCTTATTTTGATAGTGGAAATAAAGGTACTTTGTGACCCACAAATATTTGTTTCGGGTCTGGATGTTATGGGACCGAAAGTGTCTCGAAGACTCCCATTTCTGCGGCTAAAACTCTTTACCTACTGTGGGATCAGCAGCCCGAGCAGGAAAATTTCTGACAACCTGTTAATGTAATCGTGCTCGATGCGCGTCTATAAAATTTGTATGATTTTTTTTTAATATTTTTTTTTATTAGCCGAGACTGGCACACAAGCAGATGGGTTACCTGATGGTAAGTGATCTCCACCGCCCATAGACACCCAAGACACAAAAGGAATCATGGGTGCGTTGACAACCTAAAAGGAGTAAAAGGAAGGGGAGGAAAAAGGGGGGAAGTGGGCCACCGGAAATCTCACTCACCGAACGAAACGCGACAGCAAGCTGCCACTTTACGTCGGTTTTCTGTGAGACAGTGGTATCAAACCGGTCGAGCCGGCCAATTCGTGCTGTAGATGTAACTGTCTACAGCGTGACTCTACCACTCAAAATTAATTAATCAAATGTCATCAGTGCGTAGCGAGTTTACATTTACATTAGTTTTTCGTGCTCGGGCTACAGGACAAAGATATATATTACTAACTGTAGGGGCTATCAAGCAAGTTTCCATACAAAAAAATTGATCTCAAATTCAGTACCGCCATCGACCACTTATTACAATGCGAGGGAGATTATTACAATTTACACCCTAGAATGTTTTGTGAATGGTTAAGAATCACGTAAGATAAGTTTATTCTCTCAATATTATTACGCTGGCCGGCCTGGAGCGCGTATATATGTATGTATTTTAAATAAACTGAGCGCCTTATGACTTATGACGCCACTAGGTCATAACTTTTGGATCACAAGTTTTGTGCTGTTGTCCTAGGGTCAGGACTATGAATGTGATCATGGGGTATATTTTATTTTCGATCGAGTTTCAAAAAGTAGAAGGTCCTCAATTCGTCTGTATTTTTTTATGTATGTTACGCGATATCTCCGCCAAATGTGGACCGATTTTCATTTTTTTTTTGTGTTCCATAGAGCTTCTTTCAAGGGTGGTCCCATTCAATAGTCACGATTGGATTTAAAGTCGGTCCGTTAAGTTTTTAAACTCGTGATTATTTCTAACATACATTAAAAAAAATATATTGTGGGAATTTTTGCCCGATATGGCGATAGGCTTGCCCCCTATCACATCTGGGACGGAACTAAGCTCGGCGAAATGTGGGTATTCTAGTTCGCTAGGGCGCCTCTGCCTACCCCCTCGGGGATATAGGCGTGAGCTTATGTTATGTTATGTTATTTAAAAAATACAGACGAATTGAATACATTCTCCTTTTTGGAAGTCGGTTAAAAAAAGATACCATAGCTTTTGTGGTATTATTTACTTGACTCTAACCTATATTTTTACTGTTAAACATTTTCAAGCGAAACAAATTGCAGTGAAGTTTCATTTACTATTTAATGTAATTACGTTGAACATTCTTTTTCTTTAATACTTTGCGGTACTCTAACGTTCTTGGTCGTACAATGGCGAACTTTTCCTTCAGTGCCTCTGATCCATTTAATAACAACTTCCACCAGTTTATAAGGAACTGGTGACTCCTGCTCGCTGTGTAGTGAATAAGATTTAAGTTCAGTGGCTTTTACTTTAATACCTACATGCTTGTGTATCATAAATTGAAGAATAGTGTCGAGTTACCGACTATCAGTAGCCCGAGCACGAAAAACTAATGTAAATGTATTCGAGTTCGCTGCGCACTGATGACGTTTGGTTAATATTTCATACAAATTTCATAGACGCGCATCGAGCTGAAATACATTTACGGTTGTCAGAAATTTTCCTGCTCAGGCCGCTGGACTGGATTATTACTCGTACATACAAACACTTTATCTCTTTCTTCCTGCCCTTATAATATAAATATAAATAATATTAGCTCTGTAATATTACTGTCCCACTGCTGAGCACGGGCCTCCTCTACTAATGAGAGGGCTTAGACCTTAGTCTACCACGCTGGCCTAATGCGGATTGAAATTCACATACCATCGAAATTCCTGTGAAGAAATTCTCGTGTACGCAGGTTTCCACACGATGTTTCCCTTCACCGTTATAGCAAGCGATATTTCACAATGCTCCATTTTGACGTTGGTCTCGAATCTCCGACACTTATCTCGGCAGCCTGTACCATTCCCAACTGAGCTATCGCTGCTTCCTGGTATCTTGCCCTTATGCCACCTTAATGTGAGGTCGGCGCAACACAATTTATCAAGCATGTTGCAGAATTATTTTGGATTCGTTTTACGACCGATTGCATGTCTGACGTCAACCGCCTTTAGAGGATTCAGTCCCGGGTAAATTAAATTAGAAAATTCGCTTTGCTCATCCTGGGAATCGAACTCACGACCTCAGGGTAACACATTAGTCTATATTCAGACAAAAGTTGCTGGGATTGCGCCTTTATCCTCAACATTATTTCATCTTGATCATTATTTTGGCCATTTTTGTGTAATATTCGTCGTAATTAATAGATAACACCGTGGTTTTACAGATAGTATGTTGTATTTACTAAAATATTCTTTTAATGTAATATCACTTTATTATGATTTATATTATTTTACTCATCTCTGTGTACAACTCTAACTTCAGTATTTGCCCGACTTGGGGATCAAACTCGAGACCTCAGGACGATAGTACCGAAATACAACTACTTAACTGAGGCAATCATGTCATAATAAAACATAATTTAAAAGTGAACCAAAATATTCCTAATCTAGACAGTAAAACAAGAGCGAATAAAGTACTTTTTATACAGAAACGGGCTTCAAGGATTACTTTTATTAACAGTGTTACAAAAACGTTTTAGGCGACCACGGATAATCGGGAATTCCGAGATCTCTTGTCATTACTTAAGGACGCCGACATTTTTATTACACAAGTATTCCTTTGTTCCGAGGCTCTTATAAATTACATTTTACGCAGACTGTCGCCTTCTTGATCCAGGGACTTAAACGGGCTGTGAGCCAACGTCCTAAGTTCGATTTCCAGGTCATCTGGTGATATTTCAGAGTGGAGTTATAAATAATAAAATATAAATGCACCCATACAGTCACACACCTAGTCCTGACCCCACACTAGGTATAACCTGTATCGTGGGTGTCAGAGACTATGAGAGACTTTCGGTCTCACAACACCCAGACTTGAAACAGATATCTGTGGGCCACACAAACATTTGTCTCAATGCGGGAATCGAACCCGCGGCCTCTCGCTTCACAGCCGGCTACTCGCCCGCTGGGCCACGGAGGCTGTCTAGTTGACATCAATCTTGCAGCTGGTCGTAAAAACTAAGTTAAATCTTCACTGCAACTTGCTTGACACAGTGGGCCTTACTTATATAAGCCTTTTTTGCTGAGAAAATGGTTAAGAATAACCTGTCACTTTTTTCCTTGCGTTACATTGTTTAAAAATGAAAGGGACAACCTATGGTATAAAGATAAGCAGCGCTTACATATTTTTATAAGTAAGGGGCAGTATGTTATGCCGAACCCACATTTAGCTGGGATAAAGGCAGGTAGAAAGAAAATAGGGGGACTGTCGTCTTCTTGGTCTAGTGGCAGCATATATGAGTTGTGGACTAGGGTATCCTGGGTTCGTGTTCTAGGTCAAGCGGGTGTTTCTCAATTTGCCTGAGACTTGATCCCCCAGAGTTGAGTTGGCGTCGATCCTGCAGCTGCCCGCCTAGCATGCGCGCCATGAGAAAATGTTGTCTACGCTTTTTGTCCAGTTATAACCGGTTTTCTCTGTTTGTCTGCGGACATTAACATGCGTCCTCGTCTGTTTTCATACAATATTGAAGTCAACATGTAGATAACATCTCGACAGTCGATTATCGAGGTATCTCATGGCGCCCATGCTAGGCGGGCTGGTCGTAAAAACTAAGTCAAAATCGTTTCTGTAACATGCTTGTTATATGTTATACCGATCCCACATTAAGCGGGATAATGGCAGGTGGGAAGAAAAGTAGGAGTGACGGTCGACGCGTTGCGACTACCATCATGAAGTATCGGATTCGATCCCCAGGTCGGGGTAAAGTGATATTGGATTTTTGAACTCAGTTACAGACCGGAGTGAAAGTGTCAGATTTTGCGATAAGTTTGCCCCCATCACATCATGGGACGAAAATAAACTTGAGATATTCCTATTTTCAGGATAACAGGCGTGACTGACATATACCTCTATTATGTGCTTTTACCTTTTCCTGGTCAAAAGAATACACTAGAATTAACTTGGTTAACCGAAATAATTTGGCATTGGCGCCCGCCGACCACTTTTCGTGCGCTTCGTTCGTTCCACAGCCACTTTATTTGAATTCCATCAAGCTCATGGTATGGACAATTCAAAGCAAATTTGAAACAGCAGGAAGATACGCGTAGACACTTTGGGAATAATCAAACTTATTTAGTTCTGGTTTGGCATCTGTTAGACGCCAAGGGGTCTGGATGAAAATCAGCGTCGAGCACCTAGTGCTTAATATATGCTGATCTAGATCCTTTTGGCACGGTTGTGGTGGGACATATATTATCATCCACAGTATGGGCGATCTGATAATTGATATTTAATAATTATATATCAATTATCAGATCTATGTACATACATACATAACTATCTGTATAATTAATATATGTTTCTACATCTTGTCTTGGAATTTGTGCCCGATATGGCGATAGACTCGCCCCCTATCACATCTGGGACGAAACTAAGCTCGGCGAAACGTGGGTGTACTAGTTCGCTAGTGCGCCTCTGCCTACCTCTTCGGGGATACAGGCGTGAGCTTATGTTATGTTATGTTTCTACGTCCTGTACCTGTACACCACCACACTTGTGTCAATAAAAGATTATTTCTTTCTTTCTTTCTATACTATTTCTATTCTGATTTCTTAAGTTTACGCGAATATAAAAAAAAATTATTTAACCTAATCGTGATAGAATCCGTAAGAATAGTTTTATTTCAATATACTATTTTTTTTACAATAAAGCAAACGGACAGAGTTTCCACTTAAGCTAATGCACACAGCAGAATTAATGTCCAAAATGAGCGCGCCGGGTATTTATACACTTTCGATATGACACTTTGACGGGACTTTTCACACCTTATATTTATACTTCTACCCTTGGCACTTGACTGTCGGTTGTGACGTCACAACAACCATAGATTAATTTAGATGCTTGATAGACAGGGCCAGCGTGTCATTATTATAGTCTGTTTGATCCTGGAACATGATCCATTTGTACCCACAACGTCACTGTGGAGATTTTACTGAGAGAGGGCTGAGTAAAAAAACTAATATCATTTTATGCGTCCCGGGATCGAATCCGAGACCTCAAGACGGTACTTACGAGATCGATCGAGACAGTCAATGTGTAGTGTTGACACTAATTTGCATATATATGTCCATTTCAATAACCAACCGGTTTTTTTTATAGCAGACTTTGGCAAACGAGCAGATGGGTCACCTGATGGTAAGTGATCTCCATCGCCCATAGACACCCAATACACAAAAATAATCATGGGTGCGTTGCCAACCTAAAAGGCGAGAATGGAAGGGGAGGGAAAAGGGATTGGGAAAGGGAGGGGGGAAATGGACCACCGGAAATCTCACTCACCGAACGAAACGCAACAGCAAGCTGCCACTGCCTCACAGAAAACGGACGTAACCGTTTTCTGTGAGGCAGTGGTATCTAACCGGTCGAGCCGGCCCGAGAGTTTGTTATACAACAAAGACACTTTTATATTGATTTCAAATAATCCTTAGTGTTCCCAAATAGTTCGATTTATTTAATTACTTGCTATTTTGCGTTATACTAAAAGCAATGCTTTAATTAATTTATTTATTTTGTAGCTATTCTAAAATGCCTTGAAAATCAGCCACACGTCTCAGAATTGTCGGTGTACATTATTAAAAACGTTATTTAATTAGAAGTTTATTTAGCGGGATACAATTTATTTTCCGGGATAAAAGCCTATATGTTAATCCAGGATGTCAACTACCTCCTTACCAAATTTCATCAAAATTGGTCCAGCCGCTTGAGTATGCAGAAGTTACAAACACACTCACAAACTATCACCTTTTTAAGATTAGTGTGGTATATACAGACATGAAAATCGAAAACATCCTCTTTTATGAAATTGGTTAAAAATAGAGACAACCTTCCAATAACCGTAACAATGTAGTTTCTATTTATACCCAGCTTATTTAGAATACCTAGGTACTAACATTCCGTTTGAACTAAATTGTAGCAATTTAAGCTGTCCTCGAAGTTACTTTACTTCTAATTGGCTCCAAGTACTTTACGATACCGATTAAGTCTCAAATTGCTGTCTTAAAAATTTGACTGTCTCGGTGGTGTAGTTATATTGCGTGCGCAATACGACTACCGACCTGAGGTGTCGGGTTTAAGGGTATAGAGTAACGTAAGGTTCTACTTAGGCTGACATCTATAGAGCGAACTTCGACTAAGTCCGAGTCAAAGAAACGAACTCCGTGAGGAATTGGAATTTTTAAATCGACCTTTGACTTATTCCGAGCCATTTTTTACGAGAACAACAGACTGACAAACAGACTAAGCAAAGATTTCCTTGTAGAAAATGACTCGGTCTAAGTCAGTTCGATTTAAAAATTCCAAATCCTCATCGAGTTCGTTTCTTTGACTCAGATTTAGTCGAAGTCCGCTCTATAGATCTCAACCTAAGTCAAAGAAAGGAACTCAGTGAGGATTTGGAATTTATAAATCGATATTTGACTTATTCCGAGTCATTTTATGCAAGAAAATCTTTGCTTAGTCTGTATATCACTCTGTTTTTCTTGTAAAAATTGACTCGGACTAAGTCGAAGTTCGATTTATAAATTCCAAAACGTCACTAAGTTCGTTTCTTTGACTCAGATTTAGTCGAAATTCGATGAATAGATCTCAGCCTTAGTATCATCAGCCCGAAGTCTAGAATTTTATTTGTGCCTGAAATGGCGATAGCAGTGGGCGTCCTGTGGCTGATGATGATGATGATGATGGCGATAGACAAATATATATAGTGGTATTTCCGTTGAGAATTATCGCTTGCTACAACTGTGAAGGAAAACATCGTGAGGAGGAATTTCGAAAGTGTGTGACGTCTACCAACCCGCATTAGGCCAACGTGTGTGTGTCTAACCCCTCTCAATAGTAGAGGAGGCCCGTGCCCAGCTGTGGGACAGTAATATTACTGGGCTAGTATTATGGCGATAGGCTCGCTCCTATTATCTGTCACGTTAATGAGCTCGGAAAAATGTGCTCTGGTTCGTTAGTTCGCTCCTGCCTACCTCCTCCGTCTACAGGCGTGAGCCTTTGTATGTATTTTACTAATTTTGTGACGTATTCCCATTTTCTTGCTGGTATAGAAGACTCTGAATAAAATATTAGAGGCGTCACGATATTCAAGCCTGATTAAGGAATTCCGCGAAAACCATTTTGTTCTCCGCGACTCATAGATCCGAATTCGGTACGAAATGGAAGATTACATTTCGTCTTGTTAATAATCGTCATTTTCCTTTAAGAATGTGTATGGAGTACCGTCTTCGTTATATTTTTGTATTGCTTACTTTCAAGATGATTATTTTACCAAAGCGTTTCCGTATTATTCTTTACGATAAATATATATGGGAAAGATATGGAATGTTTTTCTTGTGGCGTTGTACAACAACGTCTGTAGGTAAAAAAGTCATTTATGCCCTTTAGGAAGTTTTTTTTTGAGTGGTAGAGCCATAGACAGGTACGTCTACAGCACGAGTGGGCCAGCTCGACCGGTTTGATGCCACTGTCTCGCAGAAAACCGACTTAAAATGGCAGCTTGCTGTCGTTTTTCGTTCGGTGAGTGAGATTTCGGGTGGTGCCATTCCCCCCCTCCATTTCCTAATCCATATTTTCCTCCTTTTAGGTTGGCAACGCACCCAAGATTTTCTTGTCTTGGGTGTCTATAGGCGATGGAGATCACTTACCATCAGGTGACCCATCTGCTCGTTTGCCAGTCGCTGCTATAACAAAGTTTAGATATGTTTTTTTCGAGATTTGAAATTTTCTCTTTATTCGATACATATTATTTTTTAACATCATAAATGTTTTTTTTTTATTAAGTTTATATCCTTCTTAACATTATTACATTATTGCTAGTAATATGCAAACCTAAGTTTATGGAAACAACATAAGAAATATGTCATTACCATATTATTTTCTTTTCACCTCTCCTCATCCTACTCTAAAATGGTGTTGGCACAACACACAACATTTTTAAAGCATGTTGCAGGAAGTATTTGGCTTTACTTTCGTCGACCGACCGCCTACCTGATGTCACCACCCTCTGGGGATCCTGTCCCGGAAAAATCGTATGAAAAAGCTCGCGTTGCAGACCTCGGATTTGAACCCATACCATCTTGATTGATAGCTCGTATACACTGCCACTAGAATGAGGCGACAATCATGTGAAATTAGAGAAGAAAGAAAGAAGAGTTAATTTTTCTTTCTTTCTACTTGCTCATATCCCATCTTAACCTGGGGTCGGCGTAACACACTTTTAAGCATATTGCAGAAATACGCATATTTTTACGACCGGCTGCCTGCCTGACGTCAACCCCCATCTGGAGGATCCAGTCCCGGGAAAAAAGTGTTAGAAAATTACGCCCGACCTGGGAATCGAACCCAGGATCTCTCGGTCTCGGCCCATACATCCTGCCACTAGACCTAGGAGCCGACATAAGATAAGAGTTAATTAATAAACATTATTAATGAAGCACTATGATCCCAGTTTGTTCGTAATTAATTTGCTCTAGAAGGTTCCATTTGTTCGCATCTCGTGTGAAAAGGCCTTATATCTATGTTCTTTAATTAACACGTTACAATTGTGGGCTCAAATAAATTCCTTTACTACAGTTACAATAGGCAGGGTTGTTGAAGTTATCTTTGGTATACATATTAGCACACATAAATAACACCCAACAAAGAAAGAAAAAAAGAAAGAAAGAAAGAAAGAAATAAAGAAAGAAATAAACTTTATTCAGCGAATGTCACATACATAGTCCTTACCCCACACTAAGATCGAGTCTTATGTCGTGGGTAGCAGGAATTACGAGACACTCTCGGTCTCACAACACCCAGACTCGAAACAAATATCTGTAGGCCATACAAACATTTGTCTCGGTGCGGGGATGGAATCCGCGGCCTCTCGCTTCACAGCCGGCTGCTCGCCTGCTGCGCCACGGAGGCTGTCAAATAAAATATATGTCTATGGCTGTCAAAAATGACATATATGTATATAAGTGCGTTTTATTTATTTATTTATAACGTTATATACAGAATATCTATAAAGGTGAACTTAATGCCTGAGGCATTCTCTACCAGTTTACCCGTAGATGGTGCAGAGACAAGACAATGTGGGTGTATATAAATGTGTGTAAGAAAATATTAACTAAAAGACTAAGGCACTAGTATGGTATAATATATATACATATATAGCATATAGTTTTATTTTACATTGAGGCAACCTGGTTGTAGATTGGACGCTCTAATATAATTTAATGAAATATTTTTTATGACTGCCTTGGTGGCCTGGTGGTATTTCGGTACGACTACGGTTCTGAGATCTCGGGTTCGATCCCCGGGTCGGGCAAAGTGATAATGGATTTTTCCATATCCCGGAGTCTGGAATTTGTGCCCGATATGGCGATAGGGTCGCTCCCTATCACATCTGGGACGGAACTAAGCTCGGCGAAATGTGGGTGTTCTAGTTCGCTAATGCGCCTCTGCCTACCCCTTCGGGGATACAGGCGTGAGCTTATGTATGTATGTATGTACGTATGTGTATTTTTTATGATTGATTGTTTGTTTATTAATATCTGATTGTAAACTGCTAATGGCTATTGCTTTTTCTCAAAAAGAGCAAGGCCACAGTTTTGGCCATTCTTCTCTAGCGATTCTGCTTTCCGAAATGGCGGTAGAGTAAAATCGTTGACGGAATCGAAATAATGTGTGACATTTTATGGATACAATGAACGATTTGATTTGATTTTATTAACAAAAAATATTAGTATACATCCTTTAAGGTTGGCAACGCATCCATGATTCTTTTTGTGTCTTGGGTGTCTTATGGGCGGTGGAGACCATTTACCATCAGGTGACCCATCTGCTTGTTGGCCAGTCTCTGCTATAAAAAAAATATACGTCCATACGTAGGATTACGTTTGTAGCTTCGTCAGCAGAAATAAAACGCCCAAATTTCGCCGAGCTCATATCCGTGACATAAAGTTTGATAATTTAAGGTATGATGGCGACATACTAGACGTAAATTGGCAGCTTGCTCTTGCGTTCCGTTCGGTGAGTGAGATAGTAGCCCAAATCCCCCTCCCCTTTCTCCTATTCCTCTGCTATGAAAAATAATAGGTTTCACTTGCAGCCTTTTTTGTGTAAGTATAATAAACAACCTATAGTAAAGAATTATAAGATTCAAAACAAAGCTAATGAAAGAATGATCAAATCGGAACAAAACCGAAATAATATTTCATCCCGGATTTAAATTAAGCCCCGTATTACATTAATAAAGATATCACACAATCGCGCCTATTGAAAACCGCTGACTTATATACTAAGCCGTAATTCGCACGAGAGCTTTTTCAACGTCCCTAGAAAAGCGTCTGAACATGTATGTTTATATGAGTGACTGAAAATCATTCTTATCTAGTTTCTAATAAAGTAGATTCTACAAACTTCCTTATGCCCGACTTTGAAAAACGCCGCGTTTCAAAAGGCTTCGCCGTCATTCGCACGAGAGATTTTTCAACGTCCCTAAAAAAGCGTCTCAACATGTCTGTTCATATAAGTGACTGAAAATCATTCTTATTTAGTTTCTAATAAATTAGATTCTACAAACCTCCCAATACCCGAGTTTTAAAAACACCGCGTTTTAAAAAGCTTCGCCCTCAATCGCATGAGAGATTTTTCAACGTCCCTAAAAAGCGTCTCAACATGTATGTTCATATGAGTGCTTGAACATCATTCTTGCCTTGTTTATAATAAGATACATATATACTACATAACGCCTAAAAAAGGCCGCGTTTTAAAAGCGCCGGCGTTTGAACAATTATATTTTAAGGTCGCAGGAAGTCGCTGGATGCAGGCCGCTTCCAACAGTTTAACCTGGAAATCTTTGGGGGAGGCCTATGTCCAGCACTGGACGTCCTATGGGTCATTATGATGATGATGGTGATGATGATTAGAATTCATTTGTTCCATTTCGACGCTTTTTAACGCGCGTTGAAAAAGTTCTCGTGCGAATGAGGGCTAATGCTCGGTGGTTGATACCAGCGCCATGAAATTCGTTGTCTCTTCGGGTGAGCATTAATCTTGCACGCAATTGTGTCTAATTCTTGCTACTTCATTTGCCGTAATAAATCACCTAAGTAAACATTTAGCAACGCAATGTTTCTAAGCTTCGTTGGCGACGCTCGAATAAATGGATATTTCGAATGAGATTCTGTTTATTTGTACCGGTTTTCTAGATTACGCTCGAAATTCTCCCGGGGGCATCGTAAAACTTGACGAGGTGACGAAATTGCTTAAAAATGTTAATCTTTAGTGGTGGAGTGATTTTACTGCAATAGGTTTTTTTTTATATCAGAGACTGGCAAACGAGGATTGGTCACCTGATGGTAAGTGATCTCCACCGTCCATAGACACCCAAGCCACAAAAAGAAACATGGCTGCGTTGCCAACCTAAAAGGAGGCAATGGAAGGGGAGGGAAAAGGGATTGGGAAAGGAAGGGCGGGAATTGGGCCTCACTTGGAAAATCTAACTCATCGAACGACAGTTTTCTGTGAGTTTTCGACAGCATGCTGCCACTTCACGACAGTTTTCTGTGAGTTTTCTGTGTGTCCCTTTCCCAATCCCTATTTCCCTCCTTTTAGATTGGCAACGCACTTGCGATTCTTTTTCTCTTGGATGTCTATAGGCAGTGGAGATCACAATCAGGTGACCCATCTGCTCATTTGCCAGTCTCTGCTATATAAAAAAATCTATATAGATTCTTCAGATTATATCTACACTGGTGTCCCAAAAATAGATTCAAGTAGAGTTCTAGAGCAACCGTTAGGGGGCCCGAATCGTCTCTACGTATGTTCCGCAATTTTTCATAGATTTCGAGTTATTTTTCTGAATTTTTGAGAATTGTCGCCCTGAGTGAGAGAGTTAGCAAAAATTCTCTTATCCTCATAGTTCTCAGTTCTCTAGTTCGCCCACCTTTTCGGGGATATAGACGTGATGTACATAAGCTCAATGTATGATGTAATATATAAGTTAAACATTAATGCTGTAAGGACAAGACTATATAATATAACAAACCAATAAAAGGTGTGTTTAACCGACTGTCCTAGAAGGGGGATGATTTTATTCTTCTCTTCTACTTTTACCTGCACTGATCGCAGTCCATAGTAGTGTCAGTGCAAGACACTTTTTAAGCATGTTTCAGAAGATTGGCGGCAGGCTGTTGGTTATAAAAACCAAGCCGAATCCTTTCTGCAACATTCCCAAATTAAGTGAGATAACCGATGGAATAAACATTTTCACATTTCTAATTATCTAAGTTTTAGTTAAATTATTTTTAATTCGCCTTTCACAACAGATTCATTGAAGCTATTTCACGTAGCCTCGAGCTTAAATAAAATATTTAAAGTCTCGTAAAATAAATTTGGCATTTTCTTTACACTATAAAATGTTGTTTAAAAATGTTTTACTTATAAATTATGTAGTCAATTAAGCATGAAGCTAACTTAAGTACAAGCTTTGCTACATTTTTAAACATACTCAGGCAGATACTAATGAGTTGTTTTATATGAGAAATACAATTATATTTATATCAAAATACTGGCAAAGTAAGTAGCCTTGATGACGGAGCTGTATAATTATAATATATACGTGGAAGAACCGTCCTAAGGCCTCGGGTTTGATCTCCGGATCGGGCAGAGTGATGTTTCGATTGTCTGATCAGTATTTGTCCGGAGTTTGGAATTTTGCACCCGATATTACGATAGGCTTGCCCCCATCATTGTAAGAAAAAACAGCAAAATGTTAAAAATCTTAACGTGCCGACTTTCAAAATTATCCGATTGTGACCAAATTGATATGGGACCAACCTTTAAATAAGCTCTAACGAACACAAAGATTCTTGAAAATCGGTTCATATTTGGCGGAGATATCGAGTAACATATATAAAAATACAGACGAATTGAGGACCTTCTCCTTTTTTGTAACAGTAGCTCGAGCACGAAAAACTAATGTAAATGTAAACTCGCTGCGCACTGATGACATTTGATTAATATTTCATATAAATTTCATAGACGCGCATCGAGCACGAATACATTTACGGTTGTCAGAAATGTTCCTGCTCGGGCTGCAGGCCGAAAAGTGGGTGCACTACTCTACTTACTGCTTCAAAAATAACTGGCGTCTGTGTATATGCAAAATAAGTAGGTCACCTGATGGTAAGTGATCACGGCCCCATGAACGCTCCAATGGTGAAGATGGGGAGCGTGGCCGACCTTTATGGTACCGAATGGCGACTGAAAGGGGATGATAATATTTGTGCCATCGCAAAACTAAGTGACCACACCAAAAGTTGCCATTTAATGCCAGTTTCTGTTTTCTTATTGTTTTTGTTTATTTCACTGGCATCAAAGAAGTTCATAGAGGATTTATAATTAGATAAATTTTGAGAATTAATTACCATAAGTTCACGCCTGTATCCCCGAAGGGGTAGGCACAGGTACACTTACGAACTAGAACACCCACATTTCGTCGAGTTTAGTTCCGTCCCAGATGTGATAGGGAGCGAGCCTATCGCCATACGGGGCACAAATTCCAGACTACGGGCTAATATGGGAAAATCCAATATCACTTTGCCCGACACGGGGATCAAACCCGAGACCTCAGGACGGTAGTCGTATCGAATTACAACCACACCACCGAGGCAGGTAGACAATTTGAAATGGTTTTAAAATTCCATTCCAGTTCAAATTGAAAGAATGTATTCTGATTTTTTTTTTCATCCGAGCACGGCAAAGTAACACTACGTCCTTATAATAAGCATAATAAAACAGCAGCGAACACCGACAAACAATGTGTACCGGTGACCCCTAGAATCATGCTGGCCTTCACAGATGCTTGTTCATACTCTGAAGAGGGAAGAAGCAAATCAGGGACTAGCGACAGAAACTGTATGAGCGATGCAAGCACTAGCACGCAAGGATGTATCTCCACACCCCAAAGTCATGATATGAGTATATTGGCTGATGATGAAAAGCAATCCACCAACAGTGTGTGGGTCACTGTGACAGGTTCTAACACCATGTGTACGATGCTCACCATCGGGGTTGATATAAATATCCTATCACCAGCCATTTTCATCTAAATAAATAAATAAATACACCCAACAGTCACACACATAGTCCTGACCCCATACTATGTATAACTTGTATCATGGGTATCAGAAACTAATAGAAACTTTCAGTCTCATAACACCCAGACCCGAAACAAATATCAGAGGGTCACACAAACATTATCTCGGTGCGGGAATCGAACCCGCGGCCTCTCGTTTTACAGCTGGCTACTCGCCAAGAAGGCTGTCAGACCTTCATAATTATTTTAAATGAAGTAAATATGAAGATTGATTCAGAATAATTAACGCCAGCTGTATTCCAACCGCATCCTTGGTAAACTTTAAGAGCCGCAGAACCCAACCTCCGGCGGGATCTGGAAACAATTGGTGAAAGTTATCTTGCTCTATACCAAATAGTGACAAGCTCATGTGACCCCGAGGGAGTAGGCACAATTGAAAAGTGTGAAAAGTAGTATGAAGTAATGGTAAAAAAAGAAGTAAATCAAAGACTGAGCTAATTTTCTGCGATGTGAGAGGAGCCTTTTGCCATATATGACAAGAATTCTAATAAAATATTTACCTAAAGGCACAAGGGAGGAATGGTTATGCCGAATACTACCAAACCAGTTGACAATCGAGTTACGGCTAGAGTTGAGGAATGAGGACTGAGACCGAATGATATTAACAAGAGCTCTTGACACGCTATGACGTTTGTATGAAATTGAAAATTTTAATAAATTATGGGAAGGCAGAGTCATAAAAACTAAATCCCAATTCTTTCCGTTACATACTTGAAATAATCTAGTGCCGCAACTCAAATAAAGAGGTAAAAAGAAAGAAAGAAGCACTAGTTCACCAGTAAACTTGATTCAAATTCGGTTGTCAGAACAATTCATGCTTAGCCCCTACTGACCCCAATTCCTGTACCAGTATAGTCAGTAAACTGACTAAAATCTTATAATTTTAGCACAAAAAGTTACTAAAACCCCACAATTTCTTTCTTTAGCACAAATAGATCCCAGGAGATCTTTATATAATACCTCCAATAGACGATGTATCAGCAATTAGTCTAAATCGTGGATTATCAGGTAACAGGACACTTAATTAAACACACACCTTAATTAAAGAGCAAACAGGTTTCTGTTAATGACAAGATTATTTGAGTTAAGCTTACGAGGTCTTTATTTGGTCTGAAGGTAGTGTGTAGACGGATCGATTGTTTTGGAGAGAAGATATTTCGGTTAGTTAGCCTCTCTGATTTTCTCAATGGAAACATTTCTCAGATTTTTTTATTAGTCTGGAATGGAATATATCCAGGTGTAGGTCGTAAAACCTTAGCCAAATCCTTTCTTTAACATGCTTGAAAAAGTGTGTTGCGCCGAACCCACATTAAAGTGGGATAAGGGTAGAAAGAAATAATGGAAACAATTTTTTTTAATAAATACACCCGACGGTCACACACATAGTCCTGACCCACACTAAGATCGAGTCTTGTGTCTTGGGAATCAGGAACTACGAGAGACTTCTGGTCTCGCAACACCCAGACCCGAAACAAATATCTGTGGGCCAAACATTTGTCTCGGTGCGGGAATCGAACCCGCGACCTCACGTTTCACAGCCGGCTACTCGCCCGCTGCGCCACGGAAGCTGTCGAATGTTCTGTCTGTTAATGACTAGTTTATAATAAAATCTAATAAACTATTAATTTGATTTTCCTCTATAAACAACGATATATTATAATAGGAATATGTGGCCCGACCACGAATATTTTTAACGATTGACTTCATAAAAGCTCGCGGCGCACTGATGACACTTGGTTAGTATCTCATACAAATGTCATAAACGCGCATCGAGCTTGATTCGATTTTGATTGTCAAAAAACTTCCTGCTCGCAACTCAGCTAGGCTGGCATTGCTAAATTCTATGGGTAGCGATAACCAATTACTATCAAGTAGGCAGCTTACTGCAGCCCGAGCAGGAAAATTTCTGACAACCGTAAATGTATTCGTGCTCGATGCGCGTCTATGAAATTTGTATGAAATATTAATCAAATGTCATCAGTGCGCAGCGAGTTTACATTTACATTAGTTTTTCGTGCTTGGGCTACTGGTCTACCCATTTAGGCGATAACATATAATAAGCAATATCACCAAATCATAGACAAACTAACAAACTTTACCTCTTCAGTGTAAATTACATCATTGAGAAAGTGTCATGTCCGCATTAGAGGATTCACTGGCCTTTGACCGCCCTGACCTATAGTGGACTTTGCGGATATAAATCAAGCATTTCTAGCACGATGTAATTAATTTAATACTGCTATTTGACAAAACTTAAGCTATGGCACAAAGGCTATCTCCCAGACAGTCTCAGGGTTGCCCACAGTAAAATGAAGCTCGTATCAAGCCTTTGATATTCAAATGTATTAAAATCTTCGTTTATATGCAAGACTTTAGAAGAAATATATTTTATTTGTGCATTCAACGTATGCATGAAATACATTGAATATTTTTCTTCTACTTTGATGTTTTTAATCCTAGTTTAAAAACCTTATTTAGATGTAGATCGTACTTGAAAAGCAAGAACTTCAAATCAGAAATCATATAACGCAGCTTTGTCATCTTTCTACCCACCCTTATCCCACCTTAATGTAAGGTCAGCGCAACACACTTTTTCAAGCGTATTGCAGAATTTTGGCTTAGTTTTTACTACCGGCTGACTGCCTAACGTCAACCCCCTCTGGCGGTGGCAATCCCGGACACATTAAATTAGAAAAAATGCTTTGCCCAACCTGGGAATCAAACCCAGGACCCCCCGGTCCACAGCCCATATATGCTGCCACTAGACCAAGGAAACGACCAGCCTTACACAATTTTCTGGTATATTCTATCAAACGAGACGTATCGTGTAGAATGAGGTGAAGGTTGGGTCTAGCTGTCGGAGATTTTCTTTTGAAATTTGTTGAAAATGTCTCTAATTTAACCTATTGAGAAAGAAATTAATTACTTACGCAAACATTCTTCATCATGAAATGGGATAAGAGTTGGCAGAAACAATAATAACGTGTATTTTGATGTAAATTAAGTTTACATGTATTTTATTCATTTTATAATTTTTTTAAGTTAGCATCGTTGTGATTTTAAATTCGATGAAACGAAAAAGCGACAAAAAAAAACAAACACATAAATTCATAAGAGTTAACGTGGGAGAAAATGAGATAAGAAGCATTTGTGCGCGCATGCGTAGTACAAAGCTTGGGAAAAGGCATCACACAACCATGGTGTTTTGTATACATACATACATACATACATAAGCTCACGCCTGTATCCCCGAAGGGGTAGGCAGAGATGCACTAGCGAACTAGAACACCCACATTTCGCCGAGCTTAGTTCAGTCCCAGATGTGATAGGGGGCGAGCCTATCGCCATATCGGGCACAAATTCCAGACTCGCGAGTATTTTCATCATTTTTATAATTAAATCTATGTAATATATACGAATGAAATATGCGAATAAAATGTAAAATAATTATCAAACTTTGTATCAATATGACCATACTAAAACCTACAATTATCCTCTTCCCGAAATTTTACATTCGTCACATTATCTCGAAACTAAAATTTTTGAAGGTTTCACTTATACCACGTGTGAATTGCACACATGTTTTTTTATAACATTCTTTTGCAATAAACGGATTTATTCAATTCCTACTTCTTAACGTAACCACCAAGTTTTAACAGTAGCTCTCATATTTGTACATATATCCAGAATATGCTTAATATAAAGCAAGTAGCTACGCATGTTTGTATAATTAAACAAGGCTTTTAAGCCCTTTGATGGATTTTAATGGGGTTTTCCGCCTCATTTAGAGAATTCCTTGAGTAACTTTGTGTGTAAAACCCTAATGCTCCATCGAAAAGTGATAATCTGGATTGAAAAACTTCCTCTCACATTAGCTTAAGTTATTAAGCCATTATTATATTACGTTACTTATTGATAATAATTGAGACGCAGAGATCGTATATTAGTAAACTTTCAGTTCCCCTTTTTAGGGGATGAATTTCCAAAAATTCTTTCTTAGTGCTCGCCTACGTCATAAACGGAAGCTGTGTGTAAAATTTCACGTTCTTAGATCAAATAGTTTCGGATGTACCTACTACGCTGATACGATAATCAGTCAGATTCTCCTTTTAAAATATGTATAAATATGAGGCCTAACATTATGGCGCGTACACACTGGGTCGAATGAAGGCGAACGAATCATGCTTATTTCATTGCCACAACAGCGAAAGTTTGTTTGTGTGAACGCAATAGGTATAGATTCGTTCGCCTTCGTTCGGCCGGTGTGTACCCGGCATTATACTTACGACTAAATTTTGCTCGCGGTTTCAGCCCTGTGTGAGTCAATTCCATTCCATTGTTTATACCTACTTTGAACCCTATTTTACCCCTCTGGAGGTTGAATCTCGAAATATCTCTCCTTATTACTTGCATACCTTTGTGCATAAATTGGGTCACCCAACAAGTGACCTCCACTGCCCATAAAGACTCACAGACGCTGTCAACCCTAAAGGGCATAGACAATGTAAGGAACGGATTTGGATTAGAAATCTCATCGGAAGAAGAGCAGTAGCAGGCAAGTGCGTGCTCTCTGACATATTGGTAAAGCATCAGTTGAGCCGGCTCACTCCATCATACAGATTAAAGTACACATCAACATAAAAACATAAGCTCACGCCTGTATCCCCGAAGGGGTAGGCAGAGGCGCACTAGCGAACTAGAACACCCACATTTCGCCGAGCTTAGTTCCGTCCCAGATGTGATAGGGGGCGAGCCTATCGCCATATCGGCCACAAATTCCAGACTCCGGGCTGATATGGAAAAGTCCAATATCACTTTGCCCGACCCGGGGATCGAACCCGAGACCTCAGAACCGTAGTCGTACCGAAATATCACCACGCCACCGAGGCAGTCAAGTAAAGTACACAGTGAACCATTAATACAAGTATCATGCATTTTATCGCCTCGTTGGTCTAGTGGCAGCGTGAATAGATTATCCCGGAGGTCTTCGATTC
This sequence comes from Clanis bilineata, assembly GCA_036417725.1. Lineage (NCBI taxonomy): Eukaryota > Metazoa > Arthropoda > Insecta > Lepidoptera > Sphingidae > Clanis > Clanis bilineata. The sequence goes on along the minus strand of CM071154.1, from coordinate 12,673,412 downwards.
GATTCAGGTCGGGTGGGGTGTTTTTCTAACATTTGCTCGGGGCTTAATCCCCCAAAGTGCTACCAGTTCTATAAACCAAACCAAATCCTCTCTGCAACATGCTTGAAAGTGTATTACGCAGACCCCACATTAAGGTGGGATCGTGCAAACATGAGTTGAATTATCATAGTTAACACAACATAAGCTCACGCCTGTATCACTAGCGAACTAGAACACCCACATTTCGCCGAGCTTAGTTTCGTCCCAGATGTGATAGGTGGCGAGCCTATCGCCATATCGGCACCAATTCGAGACTCCTGGCCGATTTGTAAAAATCCAATATCACTTTGCCCGCCCCGGGTTTCGAACCCAAGACCTCAGGGACGATAGTCGTACTGCGCACGCAATACGTCACCGAGGCAGTCATATCATGGTAAACCCTTAAAAAGACACAAAACTTCATGTCAGCGTTTCTTTTATACATGATCCAGAATAACCATTTTTGCCCCAACGAATAATAAGAGTCTGTGACATCAAGTTTGGCACCCAAGCGAACCCGGGCGGGTGTTAATAAGGGACTGTCCCTAACGTCTAACACTTGACCTTTCCACATAGTTGACGTGACCTTTGTCCTCGCGTCTTTTGTCGTCACAATGTTGTATTAATTGCTTATTAGTACTAAAAAAATGCTGAAATGGTATTGTTAACATCACCTAGTCATTTTATAAATATAGCTTGTATATTGTAACAGAATCTCACGCCTGTATCTCCAAAAGGGTAGGCAGACGAGCACTAGCGAACTAGAACACCCACATTTCGCCGAGGTTAGTTTCACCACAAATATGATAGGGGGCGAGCCTATCGCCAAATCAGGAACAAATTCCAGATTCCGGGCTAATACTGTATTAAAAACCTCAATATCACTTAGCCCAACCCGGGTATCGAATCCGAGACCTCAGGATGGTAGTCGTACCGAAATACAACCACGCCACCGAGGCAGATTGTAATTTTTATGAAATTTAATACCACTGGAATTTATGCCCGATATGACGATAGGCTCGCCCCCTCTCACATCTGGGACGGAACTAAGCTCGGCGAAATGCGGGTGTTCTAGTTCGCTAGTGCACCTCTACTTACACCTTCGGGATTACAGGCGTGAGCTTATGTTCGTTTTATTAAATAACAATGCACTTAGGGCGACTTGCACCACTATTAATTAAAATTAAAATTAAAATTAAAATAGCCTTTATTCTATCATAAATTAACATTCTTTTTTTTTGTTTTTTTTTGTGTTATTAAATTACAATTAATAAATACTAGAAATTTCATCGTTGAGTTAACAGTATAGTAGTCGTTTAGTATTCATCAAAATATTATTAGGAATTATTATATATATTTTATAAGATTTCTAATTATATCAAATATTATTATTATATTTCTAATGTTGATTCTTATTATAATATTAATTCTTAATTTATTTCTTAATTTATTTATTTATGGAAGTCGCCTCATTGGCGTAGGCCTCCCCCAACTCTCTCCAATTTTTCCTATCTCTGGCTAATCTTCTCCAAAGCGGTCCACATTTTTGTCTAAAAATGTCCTCCCAACGAGTGTGTGGTCTCCCTCTTTTCCTTTGTCCATCGCGGGGGATCCAATCTAATATTTTCCTCGTCCAACTGTCATTGTTCATTCTACATATATGTCCAGCCCATGTCCACTTTAAAGATCTTATTCTTTTTACAACATCAGTCATTTTGGTATTTTCCCTTATTACGTCATTTCGCATTTTATCTGACAATTTAATGCCTAGTATGCTCCTCTCCATTTTCCGTTGTTGTATCCATAATCTACTCTCATCCTTTTTTCTTAATGACCATGTTTGGCACCCATATGTCAGACAAGGTAAGATTGCTACCTCGAAAAGCTTTACTTTCAGACTTAGTTTCATATTTTTACTTTTCATTATTTCTTTATAGGTCCAGTATTTTTTCCACGCCATCGCTATTCTCCTATTTATTTCCTTTTCTGTTAGGTCTTCGAATGATATTGATTGACCCAAATAACTATATTCCCTTACATATTCTATTTGCTGGTTGCCTACTTTTATGGTGTGCATTTTCCCATTGGTAAGGATTTTAGTCTTGGATGCATTCAAGGACAGGCCAACCCTATGACTCTCCCTAGTCAGTTCGTTCAGCATATCCTCCAATTTCGCAGGGTCTTCGGCAAAGATCACGATATCATCGGCGAAACGTAAATGGCTTAGGGTTTCTCCGTCGATTACTATGCCTTTTTTGGCCCAGTTTACTACCTACCTACAGCACCACTATTACTAATCCACAATTAGTCCTAACCTCAAGTTAAATAAAAATAAAATATGAATGACATGTAATTCTTTACATGTAATGTACTACAGGTAATTACAGATAATATATGATGACATTTGATTAATTACATGTAATGACTTACATGTCCTTCATATATTTCTTTTTCAATTTAACTTGAGGTTAGGACTAACTGTAGGTTAGTAATAGTGGCGCAAGTCGCCCTTAGCCATACAATACACGTAAACCTTAACATGAACTCAATTAGAGATCTGTATGCTAGCTTCATGATATGTAAGCTAAATGGGCATTTACGTACAGCTGACATAAGTTCTTAAGACGAGTACACTTGGATAAACTAAATATTTAATACGGGCCTTATTTGCATAGAACGTGGCCTGGAGTGAAGGCCCCTTTGCGGGCGGTTGTAGTGCTTTGGGCGTTAATAGATAATGAGTATCACAGTGGCGAAGGGTGACGATTTGTGAAAGGAAAGCCAAAATTTCGCTTCTCTTGCTGTAGTCTTTCTTATAGCTACCCTTATTCTATACCAATTTGGGTTTTGAAAACACACTTTTATAACGCTGCTGGATTCGGCTTGGGTTTTGTTACCGACTGTCTGCTGTTTTTTTATAGCAGTGGCTGGCAAACGAGCAGGTGGGTCACCTGATGGTCAGTGATCTCCACCGTCCATAGACACAAAAATAATCATGGTTGCGTTAGCAACCTAAAAGGAAATAGGGATTGGGAAAGCGAGGAGGGAATGGGCCACCGAAGATCTCACTCACCGAACGAAACACAACAGCGAGTTGCCACTTTACGTCGGTTTTCTGTAAGACAGTGGTATCAAACCGGTCGAGCTGGCCCATTAGTGCTGTAGATGTAACTGTCTACAGCGTGGCTCTACCACTCAATAAACCTCTGCGTGACGCGAAGTTTCTCTGAGAGATCCAGTTTTAGGTAAATAGTGTTAGAAAAACCGCTTTTCCTGATCTAGGTTTTGAACCTAAAACCCCTTCGTATACGCTACCATTGGACCAAAAAAGCGTTGCGATACACTATTATGATTATAGAGACTGTCCCGCCCACACACCCGCCACTGTAACTACTGTAAGCCAGGATCAACAGTGGCACGCATTTTACGACACCGAGCAATGAAGCTCGGCGAGTCTCAGAGAATGCAAAATTGTCTTCATCCCGCAACGAAATTAATCAAACAGAAAGATAGGGAGGAGTTGGAATTATAAGGTTTCCTCTTCACACTTATTAAGATTATAGTCTCTATGTATATTAATCTGTCTCAATGCGTAGTCGGAATGTGTGCTCGGTATGACTATTGACTACCGTCCTGAGGTTTCAGGTTAGACTCTCGGGTCGACAAAAGTGATATTTTGCAGTATCAGCCTGGAGACTGGAATTTGTGTCCAATATAGGCTCGCCCCTATAACATATAGGACTGAAATAAGCTCGGTGAAATAAGTAATAATGGTTTAAATATATAATTGACATGTAAAAGTGATATGATAAAAATAAATCATTTGAATTTGAATTTAGTTTTCGACTGATTTCAAAAAACCTCCTCCTTTTTTGAAATTAGTCGAAAACTAAATTCAAAACAATTCCTCAATTCATCTCTATTTTATGTATGTATGTTACGTGATATCTCCGCCAAATCTGGACCGATCTTCAAATTATTTTTTGTTCGATAGAGCTTATTTCAAGGGTCCCATATTTTGGTCACGATCGGATTTGAAGTCGATCCGTTAAGTTTTGTAGCTTGTGATTATCTAGCTCTGCCTATGCCTTCAGGAATATAGGCATGAGCTTAAGTATTATATTATTCAAGTATATGTACTATACATTTTTATATATAACTTATGTATTATATTATTATAACAGTATTATTGTAAGCCAATATGAGGCTGTAGGTATGTCATATGGACCCTGCGCCACTAGTGGACGTATTTAGACTACTATGCCATTGTAAATTATTTACTACCGCCCTGACACCAGGGAAGTCGTTTCAAGAACCCTTGAGATACATTATGTAAGTTTATCGCGGTACCTATGTTAGCGTAATGGGGAGGTATTTATAAATGAATTTACGTCACCTTACGTCGACTTCAAAAAAGGAGAAGGTCCTCAATTCGTGGGTATGTTTTTTTTGGATGTTACTAGATATCTCTTTAATGTGGGCCGATTTTTAAGATTACTTTTGTGTTCGATAGAGCTTATTTCAAGGGTGGTCCCATATACATTTGGTCACAATTGGATTTGAAGTCGGCCTGTTAAGTTTAAACTTGTGATTATTATGTATGTTACTCGATATCTCCGCCAAATGTTGACCGATTTTTAAGATTCTTTTTGTGTTCGATAGAGCTTATTTCAAGGGTAGTTCCGTATTAATTTGGTCACGATTGGATACATTTTGAAGTCGGTCTGTTAAGTTTTTAAACTTGTGATTATTGAATAGTTTAAACGTAAGGGGAACTATTTACAGTCAGCGGAAAGTGCTTTTTCCACTGTAAAAAAAAACCTACACTTTTTTCTTTCTACACCTTAATGTGGGGTCGGCAACACACTTTTTCAGGCATGTTGCAGAAAGGATTTGGCTTAGTTTTACGGCTGCCTGCCTGACGTCAACCCTCTCTGGGTGATCCAGTCCCAAGAAAATTATCTTAGAAAATTATTTTTTTTGCCCGACCTGGGAATCGAACCTAGGACCCCCCGATCTACAGCCTATATATGCTGCTATACTAGACCAAAGAGGCGCCTAAAGTAAGCAGGGTATAACTAGATAGAGTCAGTACCGTCTTTATCATTAGGGCACACGGGCCCCTGCCCAGGCCCTCCCGACCCTAGGGCCCCACTGAAAGGATGATAAGTACTTAAATTCTCTTTTATATACTTTTAAAATATGAATGTATGAATTGAGAGGTGTCTGGTGAATGGCTAAAAAACCAGGCAAGCTAGTAGGTTTGAGCGAATATATGAATTAAGTTCGTTATAAAAATGGTTAATGGTCAAGGCAAGATAGATTTTAAGGTGTTTTTGATTATATCGAGGGGGACGTGGGCCTATACATTTAGGTAGAAGGGAGGCGTGAGACAACAATAAGCTTGGGAACCGCTGTCTTACAAAATCTATTTACTCTTCTTTTGTTCTTGCATGCATGCCTTAAGACGGCCAGGGCACATTTACATAGAGTACATTTGTTATAAACATAGTTAACATAATCTACACTGATTTTCAATAATGATGCATGACAAATAGTTCATAATCCATTAAACACACTAATGGTGCCTTATTACCTAAACAAAAAACAAAGAAAATGAATAACGCATAATTATGTGAAACGTGATGTCGATATTATCGAAACAACAATAATTACCAAAATATAATGTGATGGTAAATGTGATTTTTGTGTCGCTACAAATCGACAAATGACTATAATTAGACAATATTCAGCTGTGATTAATGTCGGCTGTTTCATGGGAAACAAAAAGCATGCTAGTTAAGCATCTATAGGATTAATTGCAGTTGGTAACCGACTATCAGAGCCGGGTGTGACTATTAGAGGAAAATAGTATCATCTTTCTAAGGTAGTCGAGTAAAACAGCAAAGAGTTTAGTCAAACTATAACGCAATCTGTGGTTTAGGACGCCAAATAATCCAAACGATGTAGCTGTGATATCGATACAATGCTACACAAAATAGCAAAACCGGCCAAGTGCATGCTGCATATCTGATCACGCACAGGACAGAGTTCCGAGGTAGGGTTAAATGGTACTGACATATCGACCTATCCAAAGAATAAAGTTACATATGATAATTAATCGAAATTGCTTTTATATTTTTCTGAGCTTAAATTAACCTATATATTTAACTAATACTAGTATTTTTTTAAATTTATGGCATAATAACAAGTTAAATTATGACATAGCTTAAAAAAATATTCACTAGTTAAATATACAGGTCAATAAATAAGCTCAGAAAAATAAGAAAGCAATTTCGATTAATTATCATATGTAACTTTATTCTTTGGATAGGTCGATATCATTTTAAGCACATCGTCAATAAACATATAATTTACTACCTCTGGATTTTGACGAGAAGTCTGACAGGGTGAGCGTCGCTTGTTAAAATTATTTCATATTATTCTATAGAGCTGTGTTTGTTGGTTTTAAGTGATGTGGTTTAATGCATCGAACTTCAGTGAAGATGGACAGTATAATGTGGAAACTTTTTTACCCGGTGATCTTCGGTGAGTTTTGCTTGGTGCGTTGGCTGGCTTTGTTCGGTCGATTCGCCGAGTGAAGGTCATCTGAGGGGCACCGCACTGAAGGAATTACCGCCATAATCCCAGCAGGGCCTTGAGATCATCCACATCTGGGTCATTGTGAAAACATAATTGCTCTATTTACCTTGACATTGGCTAAATCATCGCATAAGCCTGGAATCCATTATTTTTAAAAAGAAGAAGAAGAAGAATTTACTACCGGTTTTACATAAGTAACAACTTCATCTATTCGTATGTTGTATTTAAAAGAATTTGTACAAAATGTTGCTTTATCGGTACTTTGGTCGACTATAACTCGTTAACTTGTAAAGCCTGCTTAGCCGTGATAGTTTTCCTTTTAAATTCGTCATTATTCCACTACCATGATTTTTCACATTTCCAAAATCAACCTTTTAGCTGGTAGGTGGCGGACACTTGACTCTAACAAAAAATAATATATAAATACACCCAACAGTCACACACCTAGTCCTGAGCCCACACTAGGTATAACCTGTATCGTGGGTGTCAGCGACTATGAGAGACTTTCGGTCTCACAACACCCAGACTTGAAACAAATATCTGTGGGCCATACAAACATTTGTCTCAATGCGGGAATCGAACCCGCGGCCTCTCGCTTCACAGCCGGCTATTCGCCCACTGCGCCACAGAGGCTGTATATTCGCCAATATTTCATACACACATATCTAGAGACGAGAAAAAATGAAGCTGTTTGGTGCATTTGTTAACATGAATCGATCAATCCAATCACAAGAGATCTTGAAAGCAAAACCTCATAAAACGAATCCTTTACTTATTACAGTTAACTTCAATTCTATTTAACGACTGAATCCTATCTTTATTTAAAACAAGAATTCAAGTGGGTCAAACGTTTGAACCGAGAAACTTCCCTCCAGCCAAACGTACTTACACGGATGTTTTTAGGGTTCCGTAGCAAAAATGGAACTCTTACAGTTTCGCCATATCCATCCGTCTGTCTGACCGCGGTTTGGATCATAGACTGTTTTACAAGAAAACTGTAATTCGTTATGGGTATACATATCAAAAAGCAGCGATAGCTTAGTTGGGAATGGTACCGACTGCAGAGACAAGTGTCGGAGGTTCGAGACCAAAGTTAAGTGTATTTTCATTGTAAAATATCGCTCGCTATAACGGTGAAGGAAAACATTTTGAGGAAACCTGAATACACGAGAATTTCTTCACAGGAATTTCGAAGGTATGTGAAGTCTACCAACCCGCATTGGGCTAGCGTGGCTAAGGCTTAACCCCTCTCATTAGTAGAGGAGGCCCGTGCCCAGCAGCGGGACAGTAATATTACAGGGCTAATATTATTTTTATTTATACATATCAATCACGTCGTCAAAACGTAAAATATTTTTATTAAAAAAAATATAATTTTAAATCACCTCCCCTACACGTAAAGGGGGATGATTTTTTCCTCGTCTATCATATGATGTGGTGTGTCGTTCGAAAACATTGCGGATGTGTGAAAACCACTTTTCTATAAAATTACTATTTTATAATCACAAGTTTAAAAACTTAACAGACCGACTTCAAATCCGATTGTGACCAAATTTATATGGGACCACCCTTGAGATAAGCTCTATCGAACACAAAAATAATCTTGAAAACCGTTTCATATTTGGCGGAGATATCGAGTAACATACACAATAATCACAAGTTTAAAAACTTAACGGACCGACTTCAAATCCGATTGTGACCAAATGTATTTGGGACCACCCTTGAAATAAGCTCTATCGAATACAAAAATAAGCTTGAAAACCGTAAAAACATCTCTACTTCGGAACCCTTTGCTATGTATCAGACACGTATTTGGCCCGTTTTTATAGTTCAGATCGCAGTTCTACCCAGTCACCCTAGCTTTACAACGTGTAAACCTAAAATTTACGACTCAAGAACAAACTATTTGCAGCGGCACATAAAAACCATCTTTACGATCTAATACTTAAAATGTTATAGGTTAAAATATTGACTATTACTAAAGGAATTGTCCAATCAAATATTTGCAGCTGCTTATAATATATTAGGGTAAATTGGCAATCAGTTTAGTGTGAAATCAATTTGCTAAATTAGTTCTAATGAGGCTTCTTTATTAATTTAATATTAAAGTATTCGTTTTCATCTAGAAGAACTAACATTCTTTATCGGAACGTAGATTAACTTGAACGTTTCTTGTATTTGATGTTATTTTTTACCCGACTGCCTTGGAAGGAAGGTAATGTTTTAGTAAATCAATTTTTTAAGTATAACATAAGCTCACGCCTGTATTCCGGAAGGGTTAGGCAGAGGCGCACTAGCGAACTAGAACACCCACATTTCGCCGAGCTTAGTACCATCCCTGGTGTGATAAGGGTCGAGCCTATCACCATATCGGGCACAAATTCTTGACTCCGGGCTGATATGGAAAAATCCAAAATCACTGTGCCCGACCCGGGGATCGAACCCGAGACCTCAGAACGGTAGTCGTACCGAAATACAACCACGCCACCGAGGCATTTTTAAGTATAAAATGTTCATTTTTAGTTCCCCCATCGCTGGACACTGCCTCCTATTAATTAAGTTACTGTGGTAGAATCAAGCCATATTTTGTGTAGATTTATTAAAAATATTACCAATACAACTATGGATTAACAAATAGTTACGCCGAATATACATCCAAATTATAAAAACTATAAAGAAACAAACCCACATCAATGCAAATACTTCTATGTATTACTAGACAGAGTAATCGGTTTTGCATTTGCGCATAAAATTTCCGTCAATTGACCGCAACTCTCTATAGAGATCTTTTCCTTAGCCCTCAAACGCCGTAATGTGACACAATTTTACTTCTAAGCAGCTTGTCTAGTATACAAAGAAGTCATTGCATCAATGTGACATCCGTAACTACTACTTGTGCTTTACAAAGCACAGGTCCGGCCTCACGTGGAGTACTGCTCACATCTTTGGGCTGGGGCACCCAAATATCAGCTACTTCCATTTGACTCCCTACAGAGGTGCGCCGCTCGAATCATTGACAGTCCTAGTCTCTCGGATGGTCTTGAACCGTTAGGCATGCGAAGGGATATAGGGTCTCTCTGTGTGTTCTACCGATTGTTCCATGGGGAGTGCTCTGAGGAACTTTTAAGATGATCCCATCATCTCCTTTTTACCACCGCACCACCCGACATCGAAGGAAAGTTCATCCATTCTACCTGGAACCACCTACTTCCAGCACAGTGCGTTTCCAGAGATCATTTCTCCCACGAACCTGCAAACTCTGGAATGAACTCCCCTCCTCGGTGTTCCCGCAGCGCTATGACATGTCCTTCTTCAAACGAGGCTTAAAAAAGCATCTACACGGTAGGCAGCGGCTTGGCTGTGCCCCTGGCATTGCCGATGTCTATGGGCGACGGTAACCACTTACCATCAGGTGGGCCGTCTGCTCGTCTGCCTTCGTTGGCAAATAAAAAATAAAAAAAAAACCAGAATCAATTAAAACATATGTAGTTAGTACAACTCCACAACCCGCGTTTGATTGCATACAATTTTTCATTTAGAAAATTAAAAAGCTTTATTTCGTGCGGTCACGCCATTTTGCGAGAAAATAAGCCCAACCGTAAAAAAGTTGGCACTTTAATTTTTAATTTCCTGATGAATGTTTTGTTCGCGAAATATTCGAAAGTTTGATGAAAACAACAATAGTCGGAAATTGGAAAGGCCAAATTACAAAAATTGGGGCGACTTTAGTGCCCTTGACAGCGGTTGATTGAACCTTGGGAAGTTATGAATTTTGAGTAAAGTGGCTTAGTTATATTGCTTGTGCGGTAGGACTACCGTTCTGAAGTCTTGGGTTCGATCCCTCGGTGATGTTAAGTTTTTCTACTAAGTCATGAGTCAGGATTTTTTCCCGATATTTATTTATTTAGTAAGTTATTGCAGCAGTATTGTGTATACTAATAAATCCATAAGTATAGCTACAAATAAAAATAATGATAATATTATGCATGCCTAGTATAACAATAATTACAGTTGCAAACATCCTTGTAACATAATAGCTTTCAACATATATTTTTTTTAATATTATAAATTAAACATGTCAAAATTACGTGTTTTCATACAGTAAAATACAAGTACTAAACAAATTATGACATTAAAAATATTATTGAAATATAGTCTAGTCTGTATGTCAAATTTGAATTAAAATATTGCGATAATCTCTCCCCCTATCACATAAGGGACGGTAATTAATTAAGCGAAATGTGGATGTTATAATTCTTTACATCGCCTCTACCTACCCCTTCGGGGATATGGACATGAGCATACCTGTTTATGTAAAGTTTGCAATATTGTGGGAGTCGAAATCTAAAAATATATGCCTCATTATTATATGTATTTTGAAACTTATAGTATTCAAAAGACGGGCCGATCGTAAAAATCGTAAAAACTAAGCCAAATCTTTCCTACAATATGCTTGAAAAAGGTGCGCCGCCGTCATAAGGTCTTTTAGAAAGAAACATTGTACTCAAAAGACCTTACATAATTAAATTCCAAGGCGCAAAAAGTAGTTTAAAAATAAAACACACTTGATAAACGTGCCTTGTAAATTATCGTCACTTTCCCCAATTTGACACTATAAAAACACCCTGTCTAATTAACTTTACAAGCAGTCCTAAATCTAAAAGAAATACCTACACCGGCTGTAGGGCTCGTCAAATTGTCACAGATGTCAACAAGCGCCCTATAATAAACAGGGCCTCCCTTATTTTAATTAAGTTGCCCAAGTAATGTAATATAATGAAAGTCGTAAACAAACGTTGCTAAACAACGTAGTTTGAATATGAATTACGTTTAAGGAATGTTGTTTTCTTACTATTTTATGATAGAGGAGAATGGGGATAAACTAATCTTTTTTGTATTTATAACTGGTAATGTATAGCTGGATGGTATATGATCTCAACCGCCATCCTTTCTTTCTACCCGCCCTTATCCCGCCTTAATGTGGGATCGGCGCAACACACTTTTTTAAGCATGTTGCCATAAGGATTTGAATTATTTTACGACCGGCTGCCTGACGTCAACCCCCTTTGGGAGATCCAGTCCCGGGAAAATGAAATGAGATAATTTTCTTTTCCCTACCTGGGAATCAAACTCAGGACATGCCGGTCCACAGCCCATATATGCTGCCACTAGACCAATGAGGCAATCTCAACCGCCATCCATGATACCATAAGAAAAACTTGTAGACGTGAAAATCCCTTCCTTTAGGACAGAGGTTCCTAAACTTATTTTGTCTACTAATTATTTTAAGCGCCCCCATTCATCATTAAAAACTACTATAACTTCAAATTAAATAAATTATTGTGAGCTATATGAGCGGAGATCCCCTTTTTTTCTGGGTTTCTTACCGCTCCCTTTAGGCATGAACCGCCCACAAGGGGGCGTTATCGCCCACTTTGGGAAAGACTGCTTTAGGAATTGGGAAGAAGTAGGGAATTTGGGCCACCGAACGAGGCGCAACAGCTGTGAGACAATGGGAGACAGGGGTATCAAATCGAACATACTCACATGTCTACAGCATGGTTCTATCAAATCAAATCATTTATTTATTGAATCCATAAAAAGTTCAAACATTATTTAGATCCTGTCAAATTTTAACTCTACCGCCTGTTCGGAAGGCTGTTTCGCTAGAGAAGAACGGGCAAGAAACTCTGAAGAACGGGCAAGAAACTCTGATCTATCAATCAAGATTAAAAGCATTAAACGATTAACGGCTTTTTAAAAGTTGAAATAAAGTTAAATAGCCTTTTCTTATAACAGAAGTTGGGAAAAGAGCATGTTGTAATCTAAACTGTACATTAACATCCACTGCAGGACCATACTAAAATATCTTAGATGCATTATCCATCTAAGAAAACATTAGAAAAGAGAAGTCTCCGAGAACTAAAACGGGACGTTTTTTACGAGTTCGCCGTCCGAAATAAAGCAGAGAGCTGTTACTTCATGTTCATCTGATATGAAACTGTTCACAAAGTAGGTCTGCCTACTATATTCAAAAAGACTATAATGAAAATTTCTATCATTTCCTGTTGCTATTTCATATGGATTTCATTAAATAACAACTGGGATACGGAAATCTTGAGATTTATCCATTACACCAGTCATTCTGAGGATTTCGCCCGGTTTCATCAATCATTCTCAAGGTTCAAACCCAAGCTTAATGCAATGATATATCAACTAATCTGAGACCTACCCAGCGAACATTATTAAGGATGCATGACATTTATATCTAAGCTGTCACTTGTGAGTGATTATGTTATTTTCGAGATTTCACTAAATGTTACGCTCGTAGAATTATAAATCTTCTACGATAAAAGTAAAATATATATACCCTTAGATGATAGATCAAATATTTTTTACTTATTTATATTTACTCGATAAGTATTTGCCAAGTAACAAACATACAAATTAATTGTCCTACAAATGAAAAAAATAAACTTTTCCCCCATAGAGTGTTGAGGTCAGGCAAGCAGCTGGTCGTAAAAGCAAAGCCAAATCTTTTTGTAACATAATAAGGTTGCAATGACAACAATTGAGCAAGATAAAGGCAGTTACAAGAAGAAAATAAATCTACAAATTGAAGAAGATCGACACGTCACAATTTATATTATTAATGCGCTGCCCTTTTTTATCGTGGTGAAAAGTGTTTTACCACTGCCGCCTGGAAGGGAGGTGTAATGGTTATGTCGGAGTCGTCGGTTTTATGTGATAACGTCCTAAACAATTATTACAGACTAGCTAACCTGGCGAACTTCGTTCCGCCTAACAGTCGATTCTTTAATTGTTGAGTTTTTTTATTATGTCTAAAATAAACGTAAGTTACGCCAATTAAAGTCCCGTAAAATCAGTCCAGTCAATTTTAGAAATTGGTCGGAACAAACAAACAGACAGACAGACAGACAAAATAAAAAAAATGATATTTTGGTGTATATACCGTCATATACATGTAGTAAAAAACGGTTATTTCAATATTACAAGCAGACACTCCAATTTTATTTATACGTATAGATAAAATAACACAATCATTAAAGTACAATGTGATTATTAACAAACATAATATAGGACTAAAAATAATAAGTTGTACAAACAGAGAATGAATTTAATATAAACTAAATGCTACCGTATTCTGTTTCTGAACTAAGCAGCTAAGGTTAAAGCGCTTTAGTCTTATTCGATAACAATATTACATTTATAAATGTAGTATCTCGTGCTGATTCACTTTAAATTCCGCCTCGGAACGTTGAATAGTTGATAACTATGCGCTTCGTATTTCAACAAGCTTTCGCTTTGAAATCAAAATTATTTTGCTCGTAATTAGAGTAAGGTCTTAGAATCGTTTTATATAGAAATATTAAAGAGTAATTAAGTACCACATACAAACACTGTAGGTATGTCTATTAATAATTTAACGTTTCTCATATAGTGAGTTATAAAACTGTACATTTTATAAAGATTAATTTATTTATTGTGATTGGATATGCTTAGACATTATTTAACTACTTATTCGTAAAAATGAAAGTTGCCAAAGCGCATTAATAAAATCTTACCCCTTCATAATAACTTAGTAGAGCGTAACAAGACCGCAATAGTACGTTTCATAAAAATTGTATTTATAATCGTTAAAACGTTCCAACGTTCGATAGTGAAAACATGGCCGATTCCGATCAGCTGTTTCAAGTTTGATGTTCTTTCTTAATGACATTAATTTTGTTATAGTCTAGGACCCCATCTAAAATTGATATATTTTTTTTTTAATTGTTTCCAGCCAAGACTTCCTATTTGTTTCAAAGTTTGCGGGAGATTTTTTTTTTCTGTAACCAGCAACATTGTATTCGATAAACATATTTTAATTCTCTTTTAGCTAAAGTAGGCAAAAGTAGGGTTATGCTTTCGATAAGACCAGGATTACATTATGAACAAGGGGGGTAATGTATATTGCACAAAAATAGCTCTATGACAATCCGGAATTTAATGACTTTTCGCTTATTGCCACTTTAGCCCAGCTTCCCCTAACGCAATCTATGCCTTACTAAGGGTAACAGAATGTTAAGAAATTACAATGAATTTTACGCCTCTTTATATTTCTCTTGAAAAAACAATATTAAATTTTATTAGACAAGGGTAGCAATATCGTTTATCTGAAGACTTTTATTACAATCTTTCAGTGGAGGGAAAAATATTTGACGTTCAGTGTTCGTTATGACTTGGCTCAATATTTTTTCTGCCGAGATAGGGTTGCGCGGACTATATTCTAGCCCATTTAATATCCGAGAGATCGTATTTTCATATTTATTATATAAATGTATTATTTATATTTCTTGTTTGTAAACCAATTGTGTAATCCTGGAAACAGGGTTGTCTACAATGTTGTCGAGAAATCTGAGGTTTAGGCTCCCGAAGGATATATTTAATCTAGTTTCATAGTGCTTGTTTAGTTTTTATGTACATACCCGCCAGCCGGCTGGTATTAAAGTTTCGTATATGCCGTTCATTTGATTATATTTCTTTGTGTCTTGTATCATAATTTATTATCTCTGTACTTCTTATTAAGAAATAACATATGTTTATGTTTTATAAGTAGTAAGAATTTACAAGGCCTTTATAGTGTCTGTAGGTAATTACAAGATGCATCCCTGCATTACATCATTGGATAAAAAAGTTTACGCGTTAAAAAAATAAAAAGAATACTTTGAATATTGGTACAAAACAACAACAACTTGGTACAAATCTCCCCTAGTACAAGTTTTTATTGTCAGTTCTCGATAATCGTCGATAGTTTTCATTTTCGCCATACGTTTTTAGTTCGTTGTAGTTTCCGCAAAGTGGCGCTGCTAGTTAAATGTTTGGAGAAGATGCATACTATCGTCGATTTTGAGAATCGAGAACTGTCAAGAAAAACTCGTACTAGGGGCACAGTACGATTGCCTATGTGCAATCACTGCCTCGATGGCGTAGTGGTATTGTTGGCTCGTTACGTTACCGTCCTGAGGTCTCGGGTTCGATTCCCGAGTCGGGGAAAGTAATATTGAATTTTTCTCATTATTAGCCCGGAGTCTGAAATTTGTGCCTGCTATGGCGATGGGCCCGCCCCCTATCACATGGGACGGAAGCAGTGGCGAACGATCCATATAACGATTCATACCGGCTTCCCTTTGTATTGTAGTGCAATAAATAAGTATTATTTAGAAGAAAAAAATAGCATTGGATTCCGTTTTGAAAACTCGTTCACCACTGGACAGAAGTGAGCTCGGCGAAATGTGTTTTAGTTCTCTAGTTAACTTCTGCCTACTCCTTCGGGGATAAATAATAAAAAATAATAATATTAGCTCTGTAATATTACTGTCCCACTGCTGGGCACGGGCCTCCTAATGAGAGGGGTTAGGCCTTAGTCTACCACGCTAGCCTAATGCGGGTTGGTAGACTTCATATACCTTCGAATATCTTGTGGAGAAATTCTCGGGTATGCAGGTTTCCTCACGATGTTTTCCTTCACCGTTATAGCAAGCGATATTTCGGGGATACAGTCGTGAAACTATGTATCGTATTAATCACACTGTTCATTTTATATTTAAAACCGAATCTATTTTAGATGAAACCAATTTATCTCAGCCAATACCGAAGAACATTTCAAACCCGAATTTAATCTCAAGCGTTATTTATTTTCAAGTCAGACGTAACCTGTAGAACACAACGAACATTTCTGGCTGCGGTAGCGGTCAGCAAGTAACAGAAGTGCGGTGGGTGTTGTCCGAAAGCCGAAAGCTGGCCGAAAGCCGAATGTAAGACGAGTGGCGAGTACACTGACAGCGAGTAACGTGCTTAACCGAACGCCGACTATGTGAATAATGTATAAACGGTTAGTGGGCTCGGACGGGAGGAATGATGGCGCAAGTTGGAAGAGATTGGAACAAGGCGTAGACAATAGGATGTCAATAAAATATATAAATATTTCTAAAACTTTTAATATTTTAAGATGAAGTTGTATAAACACAGCGATGACAATGTGAAATACGAGTATGTGATATAAATTCGTATTGTTATTACAATAAAGTAACGTTTTTAATTCGAAATTTCAAAAATATTAAAATGTACTTAACATAATAACTCGAACATAATCCATACATATGATTTAACTATTTGTATCAAAAGATCAAACCTAAAATCGAAAATGTTGCTGACATACATATGACCTCCTTATTTGAAGTCGGTTAAAAGAGATCTTGATTATCTTTCAAGCAATTAGCAATTAGAGTATCCGCTCTTTATCTACACCATCAACCAACATATCTGCAGCCAGAAACTAGACATCTGCTGAGTCGTACCTCGGAGATAAAGCGTTAAATGACGCCGCCTCCGACGGGCTAAGCCTCTCACTGCCTTTATTACCTTAACCAGGCCACGGATTACAGCTGCATTATCTGTCTCAGCCGTATATATTACGTCCTGTAATATATTCACTCATTTCTTAGTTGTCTAGTTCAGGGATTTCTATGAGGCTATATTTTGCCTGTCTGCATTTTCAGATTTCAGCAGTTTAACGCTTATAATGAATAACGCGTTAAGCAGGTTTTCATTTTGTAAGTGACAATTTTTGCATCATAAAATAAAGTAGGGAGTATGAAGAAGTAATTGAACAGGTTGAAATTATATTGGTGATCTATGATGGCTGTGTTGTTTTTACTTTTGGCTATAGTTGATATCTTTGATTGCACAATTTATCATCAAGAATCTGCTATAGCCACCGCTAATCGGCTATCAGTTCTACGAGCTATGTGCCCTGCCCACTGCCACTTTAACTTCAACATAACACTTCGCTGGATGCAGGCCGGTTCCAAAAGGTGGATCTGGAAATCTTTGGGGGAGGCCTATGTTCAGTAGTGAACGTCCTATAACTGATGATGAGGATGATGAAACAATATCTATTCATCAAGGTGGCAATTTTGTAAAGATAAGCCGGTAGGAATCGTATTATGCGGACCCTTCGCCTCTGGGCTATAACGCATTCATTTTGAAAAAAGTAATAATAATTATTATAGGACATGGATAGTCTTTGAATGTGGACGAGACGATGTCTGTATCCTATTGTACTCGTATGGTAATAATCTCAAGACTACTATCTGCCTGGCTAAGGCTATAACAATTGAGTATATCCGTAGGAGGTTGGCGTTCCTAAAGCTTATCTTAAAACCATAAATTGAGAGTTGAATACATCTGAATTGGCATATACCGGCTTACAATCTCAAGGTATCAAGCCGTCAGCAGCATATAACAGACGACTTTAGTGTTAAATATGTAACATGTCTTATATTATTACCGCTCTTAAGGCTCATATTATACCGGTGGGATGAAATGGGACGCTTAAGCTAAGTTTTGCATAATTTTGGCGAAAAATGAGTTGCACCTCTGCCTGCCCCTCGCATAATAAAAATTTGAGTGTGATTAAATTTCCAATGAATCAGATAGCGATACCCAAGATAATCTGTGGTTCGAAATACGACTTTGCAAAGTTATTTTTGATGTCGCACTAACTTCATAAAGTAAGGCACTATGTGTTATTGAATCGCAAATGAATTCGTTATAACTTTAAAATTAATTTTAATTGCTTTAAATGTTACAAAATAAAGTCGCCTCCTTGGTCTAGTGGCAGCATGTCTAGTCCCAGGTCAGACAAAGCAAATTTTCTAATTATTTGCCCGGGAATGGATCCCTCATAGGGAGTTGACGTCAGGCAGGCGGCCGGTCGTAAAAACTAAGACAAATCCTCTCTGCAACGTGCTTGAAAAAGTGTGTTGCACTAACCCCACATTAAGGTAGGATAAGCCCAGGTAGAAAGAAAGAAAGGAAGTTACAAACCAAATTGTCATTCCGTTTGCAAATACGAATGAGTCAAACACTATTAATACATGTAACATATTACGAATGAATCAAAATATACGTTCAGAATATGCGGAAATGTATGAAGGGATTACAAACCGCGTGGGTAGCGGAAAATATTGAAAGTCATTTTGAGGATATTCCTATTCCAGCGTATGACCACGGCGGAATTTATTCAGAGCATCAGTCGAAGCCGACAGTTTTATTGTTGCCGTCTAGTGATATCGCAAACCAATTTGTGTGAACGAAGGAAAGTAGATCTGTTTAGGAAATTCTTTTATTTATATTAGTACCTACTTACCGTAACAAATACTTTCATATTTGAATCTCGGCTGGGTAAACTAACGAGTCTAATGATAACGTCCTATAATCCATGTATATTATCAAGAGGAGGTAAGTTTCTCGATAACCGGCAGAATTATGCCGAAGTTGTGCTGGATTTAGACCGTTTATGATGTTAATTAATTATCCATTTGATATTGAATAATATCGAGCATCTTCCTGTCATATAACATTTCTATATTTAAATAGGACTCGGTGAATGTTAATAATATAAAGCGCGCTTTTAAATAGCATGCCGAACTATCGACATAAATATGCCAGCACTCCAATAATTAATTCCACGAAACTAAACGTTATTTCGAACTTATTAAACATGCTATTACTTCGTAAAACACGAAAATGATGGATTGTGTTCCCTTTACAAAGTTCGAATAGTTCGCGAGTTTCGCCGATACCGCACAATGGCGAGGCCGAAAATCCCAATACGCTTTTTAAAAACTTTTGCCGAATTTCCTTTACAGAATTTAATAACAGTGTACGTGGGACCAAGTTTGTGTGACGTCACATACGCTTACCTAACTACATTTACTCTAAAAGCAAAGACAAGCTAGGTCGCGCCCGAGGCGGAATAATTTATCGACAACTTCTTCGCGCTAAAATCGATAATCTATGAGTTTCGCAACACTAGCGTATTAATTTATTAATATTCCGCGTCGGCTGTAATCGAGTTTTCACTCGTGAAATAATTCGATATTGATTTTAACGTACAATTATGGTGATGAAAGTGTACGTTCGTTGTACGTTCCAATGTAGAGGGTGAATATGACAAAAGACAGGGGTGCTCCAAATAAGCATTTGAGACAATGTGTGTATACATATATTTATACAGATACTGATTTCTTAAGTTTACGCGAATATTATACATTGAAATAAAACTATTCTTACGGATTCTATCACGAATAGGTTTTAATTATTATTCCCGACGTTTCGGCTTTGTAGTTGTTTCGTTGTCTGACCCGTGACAACGAAGACTGCAAAGCCTTCGAAACGTCGGGAATAATAATTAAAACCTAATCGTGATAGAATCCGTAAGAATAGTTTTATTTCAATCTATACAGATATTCATTCCATACCATATATATGTTCATTTATACATACATACGATATATCGAATACTAAACTTTCGTCATAATTTTGCAGCAGTGAGTCGTATTTATTTTCAAGAATTAATGGAAATTGAATATTTTCGGGTACGATGTTCATCCTAATGGGTTATTAGAACTGAAGAGCCGATTCTGCGGATTACGTTTATTTATATTGAAGTTATTTTCCAATTCAAATTATGTTATTGATTTCTTATTATTCCATCGTCGGCGAAGAAGTCTAAAATAACACCGATTTCAAGTTATTTCAAGATTCAGGTCTAATTTTGGTTGCTTACTTAGTTAAGTTGTAGACTTCTGGGTATTAGGTCAAGAAGCTTTCTACCTACCCGTCATTATCCCACAATGTGGGGTCTGCGGCTCCGGCTGCCTTCCTTAGGTCAACCCCCCCTGGATCTATCAAATTAGGAAAATGTATTTGCCTGACCTGGGAATTGAACCCAGGGCTTCCCAATCCACAGCCCATCTTTGCTGATACTAGAGCAACGAGGCGACGTTTCAGGTCGATAATGATTCTAGTATAAAGGCTCGAGGAATTAAAAACTTTTTATATAAAATCAGTGATAATCTAATTGTTCGTATTTGTTATAGAGGTATTATAATATTCATATAACGAAATAAAAAGCTAACTCCTCTTATCTCTAAAAATATATTCAACCACTTTTTCTCCTTCTGCCCGTCGGCTTTACAACTTTTTTAAGCATGTTGCAGAAAGCACTCTGCTTAGTTTGTATGACTGGTTGCGTGTTTCATGTCAATACCCTCTAGGCTATTGAGCAATATAAAATCAGACAAATTGTACTAACACATTATTAACAAATAATTAAGAAAAAGACTACACAGGAACACTTAACAGACAACTATTTTGAAAATAAATCCAACATAAATAAGTCCACAAAACGAAGAACACGAATCCGAACGCCCATTCAAATCGATAACATCCTCTACACTCTACAGCACTAACATCGATATCGAAATCGATAACTTTCGGCCTCGCGCCTCACTACGAACTACTTTATCAATATTGGCAAGTGGATCACGTACAACGCCGCTGTTTAATGCATGTAGACCGGTTATAAACGGCTAAACCTCGTCATTACGGTTACGCAGGATTGCTTTATTTCCACTTACTTTAAGTGTATATTTAGTGAGAAATGTGGTAGGGGTTTTATATGGAAGATAGAAAAGTTACCAGTAATTTTTAATTCAATTTCGATTTCTATATATCCAGATAACTTTTATTTGGAGAATAATTTTGCCGTTTTGAGAGTCAACTGACAAAGCAATAAAATTATCGCTAAGAATAAAATTATCTGGCTGTTGAAAAACAAGGATAGGATAATCATATCCCCGGATAGCCACCATGGCTATGCTCTATGGTGTTAAAACCTGTCACAGTTCACAAAGCTTGTGTGTATCGCGTTATAAGCTCAGCGAGTTTATATCCGGTACTCCTAAGGAATTTTCTACATAATGATTAGAGTGGTATAGGGATACATTCTTGTGACTCTATTTCTGCTTCGGTCGTCCGCCTGACTTGTCGCAGGTCGCTTGATATCTACATCTTCGGCGTATAAAGAAGCATATAACCGATAAATTCATTGTTCGTCCGTTTATCGTCGTTGCTTTTTAGACAGCACTGCGCTTACCATGATCGTGACTGAGATGTCATTCATTAACCTAAGCACAATATGTATGGTTCTATAGATACATACATAAACTCACGCCTGTATTCCAGAAGGTGTAGGCAGAGGTGAACTAGAGAACTAGAACAGCCACATTCACCGAAGTCAATTCCGTCCCAAGGGGCTGACTCTTGACAATCGATTCGAATTTAACTTCGATTCGACTACATTTAGGCTCAATTGCACCACTATTATTAACCTAGAGTTAGTCCTAACCGCAAGCTAAATTGACAGAAAATGTATGAATGACATGTAACTTAACTTGCGGTTAGGACTAACTCTAGGTTAATAATAGTGGTGCAATTGAGCCTTAGTGACATAAAATTCCACAGAAATAGAATGAAAAAGTGCAATAATGTCACGGTAAAAATTACCAAATGACAAGTTCTCGAATCTAATGCAACATTAGCGCAGTTTTAACTCGATTTCAACGGATTTTTAAGACAATAAATGAACCGACTCGAATTCGAATTCGAATCGAGGCTAAGAGTAAGGAAGCAGATGTGATAGGTCGTGAGCCTGCCGAAGGTTCTATGTTATTCAATATTTATTTTTACCCGATTGCCCAGAAGGAGGGTAAAGATTTTCATATCAAAAACGAAAGCATGTTATACTTTAAATAACATTTCATTCATAATCTTGTCCTTAAAAATAAAACGAAAGACTTCAAAGTAGCGTTAGAAGACTCACCAATCAAGCTATGTCTATCCCCAAACAAAATTAGTTTCATAAAACTTTTAAATCAATTCCTGGCGCAAAATAACTTCAAAACTAGGCCTGAAAATGTGAACTGGAAGCCATTAAGGAAAAAAATGTTTTGGTAACCCATAAAAGTTTTATAACGGCATTTGAAAATTACTTTCCTGCTAGCCAGTTCCATAATTAATTCAGGCCATTTAAATGAGCTACGGGTATTTTTTATTTTAATGGTATCTAATATTTACGAGCTCATCTTTTGTCGTGGTTATTTAGAGCGGGGAATTTTTGTCCTTTGTTGATTTGTGACTTACAGAAAATATAGAATAAGGGTATAATGGGGCAATAAGGACATGTTTTAAATTAAGAATCTGTTACTGATATTATGAACAAATAACGGGAGTAATATTTTATAGGTATGATTTAATGTTTTATTTTTAAAAAATGTAACAATTGTTATTCTTTTATTTTATTAAGATATAGGAAATAATACTAAAAAAACTAACAACTTCATCATGTTTCCAACATATTTTTACATCTGCCCAAATGTTACTAAATTGTATCGCCGGTGCACCGCGCCACACTCTTTTTCAAATATGTTACAGAAATAATTCAGATTTGTTTTCATGATGTGCTTGTTTGACACCAAACCCCTCTGTGAATTCGAGTTTCGGGCAAAACGCGTTATGAAAACAACTTTGCCGGACCTGGGACCTCTCGTTATACTGCTCATATATTTGTACGCTGCCACCAGACTATAGGTCTGAGATCTATAGAGCGAACTTGGACTAAGTCTGACTCAAGGAAACGAACTCAGTAAGCATTTGGAATCTTTGTTTAGTCTGTCCGTCTGTTTTTCGTGTAAAAATGGCTGGGACTAAGTCAAAGTTCGATCTAAAAATTCCAAATCCTCACTGAGTTCGTTTCTTTGACTTAGACTTAGTCGAAGTTCGCTCTATAGATCTCAACCTAGGAAGGCGACCTAATTAAGTCTCTATTATACATTTTTTATTGTAAATTAATTTTAATTTTACAAATAAATATATAGTTATTCGCGTTTCTGATAATGCCATGCCACGTCTCCCCAACCTCCCCAAATATTAATAAATAAATAAATACACCCAACAGTCACACACCTAGTCCTGACCCCACACTAGGTATAACCTGTATCGTGGGTATCAGCGACTATGAGAGACTTTCGGTCTCACAACATCCACAAAATATTGGCACAGAAGTTTGATGAGCATTGCACAGTTGATGATCGTGAAGTTAGTGCTATTCGACACTAAATCAGCCTGGGTGCCACCGCCATTCGCACCGTATTTACGAAATTAGGTCAAAGGGAACAATTCAAGCATAAATTACTTACTCGGCTCACTTGGCGACAGATGTCGACGGTAAGGCATCGAACTTTTCTCTTTACATTTCTTGAAAGTATTCTTTATTTTCCAACGGTTAGTAAAAAATCTTATTAAGTTAATTCCCTTTTTCTGGCGTATGTTACTTCACTGTGAGCCCACTTACTTTCTTTCGTTTATTAAAATTTAAATAATAAAAACGCCATGAAAATCTTGCGTTTCTTCCATGTAATATGAATAAAATTTCTAGTTTTTTATATTATATACTTTATTTGAATTATGTTTTTATTTATTTTGTGTATTCACAACTTTAATAAAAAAATAAACGTCGCCTCCTTGGTCTAGTGGCAGCACATATGGGCTGTGGACCGGGAGGCTGTGGATTCGATTCCCAGGTCAGGCAAAGCGATTTTTTTAATTTAACTTGCCCGGGACTGGATCCCCAGATCCCTCAGAGGGTGTTGACGTCAGGCAGGCAGCCGGTCGTTAAAACTTAGCCAAACCCTTTCTGCAACATGCTTGAAAAGGTATGTTGCGCCGACCCCATATTAAGGTGGAATAAGGACATGTAGAAAGAAAAAAATACTTTAATAAAAAATAATCAAAGGATTTATGCTTTATCCATAAAGATTAAAACAACGTTCATTTTTTGCTCTACTATCTCTCATTTATTAATTCAATGTATTTGAAAAACAACAAAAATAATACAATGTGTTTTAATATTCGAATTTTTATTCAAAATAAATAAAGGTGAACGAAGTAATACTACTGAAAATAATGTTCACGGAAACAATGGAAAATGTATTACACTATCAGTTTCCGATGCGTTAAAACCAATTAATTCCACATAAAATATATCTTTCCATTTGAAAGATACAAAACAGTTTTTTTTAATTCATAAATATATTTTATTTACACGTCCTTTGCCCAGCAGTGGGACACAATAGGATAGAAAAGAATAGACACGTTATTTCCTTTAAAATATATCGTAATGGAACGAAAGCTTAATAAGTTAGTTACTATAAAACTGAATTTAAATTGGCTATGACTGATAAAGTTTGCGTTAAATAATAATCATAATCAAATAATGAAATTCATGGATTGCGGATGCAAATAAAAACAAAAACAATTTGTACCAATTTTTACAATTTTTTCGAACTAAGTGTGGAAAAAAGAGCCTACAACCAATACCAATACCAACTTCAAAAGAAGGTAGGTAGTCAATTCGTAATTATTTTTTTGTATTTTTATGTCTGTTACATGATATCTCCGCCAAATTTGGACCAAAATTAAATTTGGTCACGATCGGATAACAGCGGCCTGAGCAGGAAAATTTCTGACAGCCGTAAATGTATTCGAGCTCGATGCGCGTCTATGAAATTTGTATGAAATATTAACCAAACGTCATCAGTGCGCAGCGAACTCGAATACGTTTACATTTACATTAGTTTTTCGTGCTCGGGCTACTGTAGTCGGTTTGAAGTTTCAATTATTATTCAATTCGGTGGCGTGGTGGTATTTCGGTACGACTACGGTTCTGAGGTCTCGGATTCGATCCCCGGGTCGGGCAAAGTGATATTGGATTTTTCCATATCAGCCCGGAGTCTGAAATTTGTGTCCGATATGGCGATATGCTCGCCCCCTATCACATCTGGGACGGAACAAAGCTCGGCGAAATGTGGGTGTTCTAGTTCGCTAGGGCGCCTCTGCCTACCCCTTCGGGGATACAGGCGTGAGCTTATGTTATGTTTTATGTTAGGATAAACTAATAAATGGCCCATTATACTTTAAAAAAAATAGTCAAGTGCCCTATTCTATACGGCGTATTGCCATTTAGAAACTCAATTAACATAACTAATTAAGTTGTGTTTGAAACATGTTAGTAAACTAATTAGAAATTACTGAACATTTGTTCTAAGCTTTTAAAGGTATGTATAATAGAATGCTAATTGCTATAGGAATTCGAAGCGTAGTTACGAAGTTGCCAGCAATAATAATGGAGAAAATATTGTCCAATAGCAGGGACAAGTTTTAATTCGCTTTTAGAAGTAGGCCATGTTGTTGTAGGTTTGCGACAGGGCTGTATCGAGGGAAATGAGTGGGGGACAGACCAATGTAGAACGCGTTCATAAAATATTTAACGAGATTTTACCAGTCTTTGTTACTATCTGCCATTTCCTCATCTTAATATGGGGTTGGCGCAACACACTTTTTCAAGCATGTTGCAGAAAGGATTTAACTTAGTTTTTACGACCGCCTGCCTGCCTGACATCAACCTCTGAGGGATTTTTACGAGGTTTTACAAGTATTTTCATAAAATGAATCGTAAGTTCTAGAAGCCCAATTTTTTATAATAGTTCATATCGGAAATTTAACTGCAATTGCAATTATTATACTTCCATGGCAACCATTTTGAAATACGAAAAATGAAATATTAAACCGATATTCAAACCTTAATATATGTACAAGACTACACCAAAAAATAAATTAATAGGATATTATTGACAAATTAATATTTTTCGAAAAATATATTTCATTTACAATAATTTTTGTCCCCCATGGAATACCCTTAGTCCAGGCCCATTATGTATCGGTTGATATGGGTATTACATCAGAACCCGCAATTCACCCGGACAGCTTGACAGAGGGGTGAATTTGACCACCCCCTAGAGAATTAAGTATGTCCAACCAAAATGTTTCAGTAAAATTATTACAGTATACGCTCGACCTTTTGTATGGGTAAAACATGAAATATTTAGCAATTTATTATTTTATTAACTAATTTCATCAAAAATTTAGATTTCGGATAAATTTCGTTAAAATCTCATGGCGAGGTTCGAGGAAAATATGAAAAATCTCCATAGCGCAGAAGCTGCAAGTTTTGTATTGTCCTTTACATAATTAGATGTGGTATATTAAGTAAAATAGTCGCCTCCTTGATCTAGTCGCAGCATATATGGACTGTACCGGGAGGTCGTGGGTTCGATTCCCAGGTCGGGCAAAGTGAATTTTCTAATTGATTTGCCCGGGACTGGATCCCTCAGAGTGGGTTAACGTTAGGCAGGCAGTCGATAGTAAAAGCTAAGCCAAATCCTTTCTGCAACATCATTGAAGAGATGTGTTGTGCCGACCCCACATTAAGGTGGGATGGAGGTAGCTAGAAAAATACTTAGAAAAATAGTGTTAAAAACATGTATTTTTGACAAAGTAAACTATAGAGGTACTAAAACCGGCTACGCCTACAAGCGTTTATAAGTAAGTGGTCACCAGAATCATGCCGGCTGCATAAATGAAAAGAATAATAATATAAACAGATCACAATCGAAAGTTTAAAACGTAGCGGACCGACTTCAAAACTTATCTGATCGTTACCAAATTTATATAGGACCACCCTTGGAATAAGTTTCATCGAACTTTAAAAGAATATCACGTACCATCATCGATGTACTATTTACCTAGATGCACAGTTGACGATCGGAAAATGGGACAGCAAAGGACTGCTTAAGCCATATATTTAATCAGACGCCACTAGAATTCTAAATTTCAAAATTCAAATTTAAGAACGCTTGATCATTTCGTTTACAAAGCTACTTTATAATACGTACATAGGGTTATATTTGTGTTGATTTAATTAGAACTTGTGATCTTTTTCTTTGTTTTATTGCTGAGACCACTTTTTAGGACGATATTTGCAAGGAACTGTGCATCTAGGGTATATTATATTGATGCGTACCATACATAAAAAAACAGACGAATTGAGGACCTTCTGCTTTTTTGAAGTCGGTCGAAAAAGTCCCCTTTTGACTTAGAGCGTCTTATTTAAGGACCAACCAAGACCAATTTAAATATAACAACTACATCTAATATTCACTACTGCGGTCCTGAATATCCTAATAAAGGAACGTCCATAGAATTAGCAATCGGATTAATTCGACAGACAATAACAAATACAAAATTATAACAACCCTTGGTAGGCAATATCATAACCTCAAAACAGAAATCTCAATATGACCCAAGTTATTAAAGCGTGGCAAACTTATCTATGCGTATTTTCATGGTGATGGCGCCACTAGCAAAAAAGCTGATAGATGTATTACGAGTGACTATAAATTGTAGCTATCAGATTATCTAAACATTAATATAAACACATTTTTTTTTTATTGGCATAGAAAGGCAGCCGAATAGACAGCCCACTTGATCGCATGTGGTCTTCGGAAATTATAGAAGCTCAACAAAGCCTCTTTGTGACGAAAGAATGGAAACTGGACAGAGCATGTGTATTTGTTCAGAAAAATAGCTAAATTAAACCGAAAAATAAATCACATATGTGGACCATGATGATGGGGAAAAATATTGTTTTTGTTTAATTCCTGTAGCCCGAGCACGAAATACTAATGTAAATGTAAATGTATTCGAGTCCGCTGCGCACTGATGACGTTTGGTTAATATTTCATACAAATTTCATAGACGCGCATCGAGTTCGAATACATTTACGGTTGTCAGAAATTTTCCTGCTCAGGCCGCTGAGCAGATTCCAAATTTTGACGCACGCATGCATATGTTTGCCAAACCATATGTCATAAATACGGTCGAAACGCGGTATTTGTTAATTACTAGAGCTTGTATGTGACTTTATAGAGGATATCTTTAACAATGCTGTAGCCAAAGCCTAGTAATTACACCCCAATAAATATTTGAGAGGGTTATGTGACCGAGATACTAAGCTCGGCTTAGCTGAATAGTCTTGGTCGTCAATAGGACCAACTTATGTAATACTGGTAACACTAAATTACTAACATAACATAAGCTCACGCCTGTATCCCCGAAGGGGTAGGCAGAGGCGCACTAGCGAACTAGTACAACCACGTTTCGCCGAGCTTAGTTCCGTCCCAGATGTGATAGGGGGCGAGCCTATCGCCATATCGGGCACAAATTCCAGACTTCGGGCTGATATGGAAATCCAATATCACTTTGCCCGACCCGGGGATCGAACCCGAGACCTTAGAACCGTAGTCGTACCGAAATACCACCACGCCACCGAGGCAGTCTACTAAATTACTAGAATTTCTATATTACAACAAACTAGAAAGAAAATATGATTGGGGTAATAATTAGAGAAGCAAAGCGAACTTACAAAGTACATAAGTATTATTCATACGGATTAGTATGTATTAAACAGATTTAATAAATTAAATTAAATTTGACAGCCTCCGTGGCGCAGCGAGCGAGTAGCCGGCTGTGAAGCGGGAGGCCGCGGGTTCGATCCCCGCACCGTGACAAATGTTTGTATGGCCTACATATATTTGTTTCGGGTCTGGGTGTTGTGAGACCGAAAGTCTCTCGTAGTTCCTGATACCCACGACACAAGACTCGATCTTAGTGTGGGGTCAGGACTATGTATGTGACTGTTGGGTGTTATGGGGTGTTATAATCAAAGATGCATTAAAATCGAAGCAGTCAAGACCGTGTACGCGCTGTGGAACCAGCATTTTGTTTCACTCATTTTTTGTTACTTTACTAATGCAGTTACGTATATTTTTTTAATCCGAGCATGGCGAAGTGACTACACAAAGAGTGTGGGTCTTTCACAAACAAAACAAACATTTACCTCCCTTTTTCAACATGGGGAAATTCATTTGCAAATCTCTCTAAGACAAAGCTCAGAGGTATGTCGGACTCACCGTTCTAAACCGAACTAAAAAAACGATTTTAGAGACTTGACAGTGATCTCTGTCAGTGGACTAATAAAATGATTCATCATTTAAGGGCCTATACTACCTCAAATGGCTTATTTTGAACCCGGATAAAATCAACAATACTGCAGCTTTTACTTTGTAATAAATATATGATAAAGTTGAGGGCTTATGTGAGTGAACATGTGTGGCGAAAACACGATTCCTTAAAATTTTCTCGATAGAAAAAAATTGCAAAGTTACCTCTAAACCGAATTAATATCCCGGATTACTCATTACATACTTCAAATAAGATCGTGAAATTTTGTATAGTAACTTAGTTAAATAATACGCATAGGTTATGTGTTTTGGATTTTGAAAATAATTTGTCTTTTTATTGTAAGATCCAATTATCTAAATTTCCGCGTTTTGCGCACCGTTTTAGTCAAGACCGCCCTGCCGCCCGGCCCGCACACATTCCCGCTTCGGCTGTCAGACGGGGAGGTTGTGTCGCTTGCTGTCAGCAATATAAATAAATATAATTTATTTATCTGGGATACTTCATCAATTAAATAACGTATTGTAGGTGATTATAATGATGATAACGAGAATATTCTAATAAATAAGTCAGTATTTTCTAGGTTTCCATTTACCTGAATATTTAGTAGATTAGAAATCCAGTCGCGTGTCAGCGGCGTAAGTATAGCAAATGTCACGGGCCGTCTACTATTACACACGGTGAGTTAGAACATAAATTATTATGTACGAAGCTGGAAGGATACTGTATTCGTAATAATAAACAACTTTTATTCTTGCAAATTTTTCAATATACTTAATACTTTCACAGATATTGCCAAACAAAGTTTTATTTTTAAATCCTACATAAAATTATTAGGTATATGTATATTAAAAATTTAAATATAAAGTATTTATATAGCAGTAACACGATTGCTCGTGTGTCAGGGTAAGTCATCTCCACCGCCCATAGATAGAGACACCCATGACAAAAAATATCATGGGTATATTGCTAACCTAAAAGGAGGGGAAAAGGGATTTATAAAGAGATTGGAATTGGACCACCGGAAATATAACTCACCGTACGATATGCAACAGCGTGCTGCCATTTTACATCGGTTTTCTGTGAGACAGTGGTATCCAACAGGTCGAGCCGGCCCATTCATGTTGTAGACGTAACTGTCAACAACTTGGGTCTTCCATTAAAAAAATATAGTGTAATTTAAGCTTTTTAAATAATCATTGACGCTGACCTACCGACACTCAATCGTCCCCTATATATATATATATACATATATATATATGTACCTTTTAATGTTGCAAGGGCTTGTACAAAAAATAAGACGAATAAATAGAATAACCATAGGATTGATTTTTTTGTTTTCTAAATTTTTGCACATAATGTACGTTCGGAGCAACCTTAAATAGTTGATATTAGCGGTTTAATACTTTTGTCGACAAACGCGCGATTTGACGTCACGCCGTATACTTACTGAAGTTTATATACATATAGGTTGGCCCGTGCATATTACCGCATAATTATATTTTTGCGACGAAATTTAAGTTATGTTGGTGCCACACGGTGTATTCCTGTTAACTTTGATTTCGTATATATATACAAAGTTTGTCGTAATATTTGTAAGAAACTGAAAGGATACTACAGAACTCATAATAATGAACAAGAATATATCAGTAAAAATTACAATATACCTAATACTTTCATAGATATTGTCATTCGTGAACGATTAGATAGATAGATAACTCTTTAACACCATAGTAAGGATTAAGTAAACAGTACAGACAGAACTTTAAATTATAAAATGTTACAATAGGCTGTCTTATCGCTTGAAGCGATCTCTTCCAGATAACCTTCTAAAGGGGTTAAAGGATCAGCAGATAAGCGGAGGTGTAAAGTAAAAGTTTTTATGGTCTAGGCATGCCGACATATCGGATAAATGGGCCGGAATACTTTTTGCATTACATAAACATAAAACATAAACATAACATAAGCTCACGCGTGTATCCCCGAAGGGGTAGATAGAGGCGCACTAGTAAACTAATACGCCCGCATTTCGTCGAGCTTAGTTACGTCCCAGATATGATAGGGGGCTGATATGGAAAAATCCAATATCATTTTGTTCGACCCGGTGATCGAACCCGAGACCTCAGGACGGCAGTCGTACCCAAACACAACCATGCCACCGAGGCAGTCGGGGCAGTTTTCGCATTAATATGAACGATATTAAAATTCTTAGATACGTCCGAAAACTGACTCTCAAGGTTATCACGAAGCGAAGAAACACTATGGCAACTCTCATCACTGATATTGCCAGATTCAGATAATGCAGAGGCATAGTGTTCGTCGTCATTACTAGTGTTATTAACCATTAAACTCAACATAATTTTTATAAGTACGAAATCTTAAGAAACAAAAATCTTTAATAATATGTGTCATAATACTAAAACAGCACAAAGAAGTAATTAACTCGCTCACATACCCCTTACTTTTAAAACGACGCGTCTTTAGAACGCAACAGCCCAGCATATGGAGATATACATGAGGCCATATATATATATATATATATATATATATGGCATCATCACACATAACACGCACACACACATACACACACGCACACATACACACACACACATAACACGCACACACACTTTAACCTCTTTTGTATGTAATGACTAATTGAACAATATTTGAGAACTCTAGAAGCACACTCTTGAAGACCCCCATGAGACAGGTTTATTCCTAGTGTGGAGGTTAACAGTTAATGTTTTATAGATAGTCACTTGTTTTCTCAGTTTGTTTTAATTGGCTTATTATAGTTGTTAATTACTGTAATAGCTGTAAGTTCGCTTTTGTAATTTTCATTTGAGAACTAATAAATTTTATATTTATATTTATTTATTATATTTATAATGAATAAAAACAAATAAAATATGAAAATATAAAACAAAATTAAAATTGTAATAATAAATATAATATTCAAATACTTGTATTGTAGGCTATATTTTAAATAAGTGTTGCATTTGTTCCGGCAGGTGGACGGTCGTGAACGGCCCAAAAAGCGTTCTGGAGATATCTTCCTAGATATGAGAGCCAACCCTCACTATGGAGGACGTTCAGCACCGTGTGAAGTGGAAGCGTTTAAGTAGGAAGACGGCCCTTGGCAGAAGGCCGGGATAAAGCCAGACAGAAAAATGTTTCGCGGGGCGTGCTACCAACATCTAAGCTACCAAGATTGTTTTATTTCAATAATTTGTTTAATCTGTAATCATTATTTAAGTGGCTATTAATGTGGTAACTTCATGATTTTGTTACTAAATCGATGATTATCTAGTGACAATGTGCTGTATAAGTCCTAGATAATAATAATTAAAAGACGCATAGTAACTATATCTTAGTTAAAATTACAGTGTGGGGGCGCGCGCATTGCGTAAGCGGCTCGTATTTTGCCGATATGTAATCGTGGGATAGGTAGTTTACTTTTTATATGAAATAAAAAATGTCCTACTATTAAGATGAGGTACGCTCGTGGCCCCCTTGGTCTAGTGGCAGCATATATGGGCTGTGGACCGGGAGGTCTCTCACAGAAAACCGACGTAAAGTGGCAGCTTGCTGTCGCGTTTCGTTCGGTGAGTGAGATTTCCGGTGGCCCATTTCCCCACTCCCTTTCCCAATCCCCTTCCCTCCCCTTCCATTTCCACCTTTTAGGTTGGCAACGCATCCATGATTCTTTTTGTATCTTGGGTGTCTATGGGCGGTGGAGATCACTTACCATCAGGTGACCCATCTGATCGATTGCCAATCTCTGCTATAAAAAAAAAAAAAAAAAAAAAGGTCGTGGGTTCGATTCCCAGGTCGGGTAAAGCGAATTTTCTAATTTAATTTGCTCGGGACTGGATCCTCCGGAGGGGGTTGACGTCAGGCAGGTAGCTGGTTAAACTAAAATCTTCGCCAAATCCTTTCTGTAATATGCTTGAAATAGGGTGTTGCACCGACCACTCATGAAAGTGGGTTATGGGCAGGTAGAAAGAAAGATTAAAATGACGTACGCTATCTACGGTAGAAATATTTAATAATGATACATTATGTTGGCCAAGGCTCTCTACACACTTTCCGACTAACCCTGTATATTTTTTTTTCACCTGCCTTTATTCCATCTTTAAATTTATTGTTCCGTTGTATAAGGATAAGGAGTCACGGTAAGACTATCAGAGTAGGTTCTTAGTGTTGTCGGCAAATTATATGCGAAAGTTCTGATTGAAATGGATAATGTATGAGACGAATAATAAGTTATAGAATGTACAAGCGGGATTTCGAAAGAGTATGGGATGTGCGGATTAGATCTTCTCCCTACGAAGCTTTCCGGAAAAATTCTCAGCTTATGAACGAAAAGTCTTTTGCGCCTTTGTAGACTTGGAGAACGCCTAGAACGAATTACAGACAATGGTAATAATTATAGATGATGCATTTAAAAGGAAAGGAGAAAATTAATGTAAGTAAGACGAAAAGTATGTTTTTTAAAAGAAATGAAAGTATAACAGAGTGCAAAATTATGATAGATAACGAGAGAGTAGAACAAGTGAAAGACTTTGTATATCTGGGTTGTATATTTATAAGTGATGGGAAGCATGATAGCGACATTAAAAGACAAGTATGTGCAGGTAATCGAGTTAATGGAGCTCTGAACACCTTTATGAGTAGCTGAAAGGTCTCTTAAAAGACACGATTGGCCGTTCATAAAGAAGTGTTAGTGCCCACACTTATAAATGAGAGTGAAAGTTGGGTGTGACAGAACAGGCATGAAAGTAAGATCAGTGGGCTTACTGGTGGACTCTTATGTCATTCTTATACATTTATTCTATTAGTACGCTATATATAGCGTACTCTTATCTCATTCCCATATATTTACTATTCTATTCGACTAGCGCATAAGCTACTTGGCTAAGCATGTGTCGCGTGATAGAGTGTGGAATAAAGTGGTGTTGGATCTCTGTCGAGTGAAATAAGATGTAGTGATAAGAAATAGAAAGGGATTTTGAGATGGTTCAGACATATTGAGAGGATAGATGATAGGAGATTGTCGAAACAGTGACGAGTGTGCATGGAAAAGTCGGTATAGGGCGACCGCATCGCACTTATATTGAGCAAATTGATGATATATTGACTAAAGAACAGATAAAAACTGAACCGACTCTAATGAGATCATGATAGTAGATGAAGCGAAAGTAGTATGTCAGAATCGGGCGAAGTGTAAATCTATAGTCTCTACCTACCCCTATGGGATACAGGCGTGATATTATGTAGGCGTACGTTTATTCCACCTCAGTATGGAGTCGACGCAACACATTGTTAAAACATGTTGCAGAGGTGTTTGGCCTTAGTTTTTACAATGGGCTACCTGTGTAATGACCCACCCATAAAGTCAAAAACGCCTGCCCGATCTGGAAATAGATTCCAGGACCTCATAGTTCACACCCGATATACGCTACCAATAGTGAATAGATCAATGAGGCGAGTTATAAATACTTCAGGAGCCATGTATTAATTAATTGCTATGAGTTTTGGAAAAAAAGGACGTGATGGAGACTATAATGGGAAAGGTCCGACCGGTCACTCTATTAGGATTTCCGATTGGTGTGCGCAGTCTTCAACATAGATGGATGTCAAAAATTCTTCAGAGTCGGAACTCTTATATGAAAAATTGAGGAAACTCCTGAGAACGAGGGTTAACTCAGCCGCGGACGTCTTAAGAACCACCACGGGAATACAATCAGCCATGCTCGACTTTCGAATGTCCAAGATTCAGGCTCTCGCCTGACCGCATACAGGTTGATATGGATTCATGTAGTACTCCACACACGCTGCGCCGGTGCAACGTCCAGTAGCGTGGCTCCACCATTGTACAAAATTTGAGGCAAAGGGTTCAACTCAAAGATGAGTGTTATTTTACTGTGGTTATCAAGTTTACGCAGTGACTGCAGATTAAGCTAGTAGAAACTGCTTAACATTGCGATGACAAGTCACCAAAAGCTCGATTTCCGAGATAGCTTTTCTGTCGCCCTTCAATTTTGCATAGGTATTTTCACTTGGCCCTCCTGTTGGATTCGAAAGCTGTACGTAACTTTTCTTTCCCTTCCTTAGATATAGGGCTCCAAGCCTTAAAGGTGACATTTCACGCCAATTATGCGGGCTGTTTAAGACGTGCAGTGACGGCGCCGACATTGTTATACTAGCTGTGATATACCCTGGAATTCTGGTATTGGCAGTGAATCATTTAATTCCCAATATCCACATCCTTGACTTAGTCCGTAGAGGTGTGAGGATCATCGGGTAAGAAATAAGAGTTTTCTCCATAGAAAGAACGCAAAGAACTGACGAATACACCTAAATTATTTTGGTTAAGTACACGGATTATTTATAAAATCTTTGAATGGCAATATCTATGAAACATCAGGTATATTGACAATTTTGCAAATATAAAAGTTGTTTATTATTACGAATCCTATAGTCCCCTTTCAGTTTTCTACATACATTGGGACTAACTCTATATACCACCGCTAAACATCAAACACTGGAGGAGCCGCTTAAACCTATCTGACAAGAAACTGTCCCCATCCAGTGGAGGAACATTGACATCCGTTTCTCTACAGGTTTGTCAACGGAAGTTCCAGCAAGGAGAACTTATAGCACAGGTGGGCTGTGTGACTGGTTAAGAGGACACCTAAACCAAAGTTATCTTGTAAGAAAAGTTACCTGATGGTTCGATGATCCATGGCTCAAACATAACTTTCTAAGCCCGACAGACAGCGTCAGCGCTGACACGCCATTGAAAAGTTTTTTAATTGTACTAAAATAAATTGTGCCTCGATTGTGTGTTACTATGTGTGTAAACTCTACCTCCGGGGTTTAGTTGTATTTAAGTACGACTACCATCCTGAGGTCTTGGGTTCGACCCCTGGTTCGGGCAAAGTGATATTGCATGTTTTCAATATCAGCCCAGAGTCTATAATTTGAGCGCTATATGGCAATAGGTTCGGCCCCTATCGCATCTCGGACGGAACTAAGCTCGGCGAAATGTGGGTGTTCTAGTCGCTAGTGCACCTCTGCCTACTCTTTCGGCGGTACAGGCGTGAGCTTATGTTTTGTGTAAATAAATTGTCCTAATGCGTCGTAAATGCGGGACCGCCACGCTACGTCACTTGTTTGTCTTATCAACACCGCTTGACATCCTATGACGCCATTAGTGTATGAGCGAGACAGCGTACGATAGCGCACTCTAGCAGGGACAGGTAGCGGGTGCAAAATTTGAATTTGAGCTGAGGTATCATGCGCTCTTAAGGCTACAAAAAACATGCTATGCACTTTCTAAACCACCATCGTACATACATACATCATACATACATGAGCTCACACCTGTATCCCTGAAGGGGTAGGCAGAGGCGCACTAGCGAACTAGAACACCCACATTTCGCCGAGCTTAATTGCGTCCCAGATGTGATAGGGGGCGAGCCTATCGCCATATCGGGCACAAATTCCAGACTCCAGGCTGATATAGAAAAATCCAATATCACTTTGCCCGACCCGGGGATCGAACCCGAGACCTCAGAACCGTAGTCGTACCGAAATACCACCACGCCACCGAGGCAGTCGTAAGTAGTCGTAAACATTCTTATATTCGAAATATTATGGGTCATATTCCCATACAGCCCCTTGCATAATCCGCAAATACTGTAAGCTAAACAGATGGCGCCCCGGAATCCCAACAGCAAAGAGTCCTTTATTTATAATAACTAATACGAGTAGCAAAAAGTGTTATACACCGAAACAGAGCGAGCAAAAAACACGAAAGCCAAATTCTCGTGCTAAAATCTGACTGCAGCGAGGAAGCCACTTTGTCTAATCCTAGAGCAACCATTTGCTCTCTGTACGGAGTTTTTGCGGTATAGTTTTTTAGCAGAGACTGGGCAACGAGCAGATGGGTCACCTGATGGTAAGTGATCTCCACTGCCCATAGACACACGAGACACAAAAATAATCATGGGTGCGTTGTCAACGTAAAGGGTAATAAGGATTGGGAAATGAAACAGGGGAATTGGCCACTGGAAATCTCACTCACCGAACGAAACACGACAGCGAGCTGCCACTTTACGTCGGTTTTCTGTGAGACAGTGGTATCAAACCGGTCGAGCCGGCCCATTCGTGCTGTAGACGTAACATTCTACAGCGTGGCTGTACCGCTCAGAACCACCTGACAATTTCTAACACTCAATTTCTGCTAAAAGATGACTTTGAAGTGAAGACTATTTGATTTCTAGTAAAAGAAGATAATATAGGACGCTATGTATGCGTACATATTTTCAAGATTTAATTTAAAAGTCAATACTGTAGCCCGAGCACGAAAAACTAATGTAAATGTAAATGTATTCGAGTTCGCTGCGCACTTATGACGTTTGGTTAATATTTCATACAAATTTCATAGACGCGCATCGAGTTCGAATACATTTACGGTTGTCAGATATTTTCCTGCTCAGGCTGCTGGACATAAAGAGCATAAAATAACATAACATAACATTATTATCATACATAACAGAGCCTTACTTATAAAAACATTTTCGCTTATCTTTTCTCTAAGAATAGCCTGTCACGTTTTTCCTTGCGTTACATTGTTTAAAAATGAAAGGGACAACCTATGGTTAAAGATAAGCAGTGCTTAAATATTTTTATAAGTAAGGGACAATTTATTTATTGAAATTTTCGTCTATTCTAGAAATAAGTATGAGAGAAATTGACGATATAAAATATTATCTGCACAAGCGATAACATTCCTTCACATTTAAAATTAACAAGACCATTAAAGCCTCGTTTCGTCCGCAACAAATAAAAGCAAAAAGGCAAATCTTTCGCCGAGTAAAACTGTAGTTTTAAAAGTAATGTGGATTAAATCCTCTGTACATTTAAAAGTATTTATACATACATAGACTCGCGCCTGTATCCCTGAAGGGGTAGGCAGAACTACAGAACTAGAACACCCACATTTCGCCTGGCTCATATCGAGGGCGAGACTATTACCATATCCGGAACCATTCCAAACTGCGGGCTGATATTAAATAGTAAATCCTAACATCAATTTTCCCGACCAGCGGATTGAACCCGAGACCTCAGGATGGTGGTCGTACCGCACACGCAATACGCCACTGAACCACCAAAAGTATTTATATATTTTTATTCATAAACGTACCTCGCCTCTTTGGTCTAGTGTATATGGACTGTGTACAGGTTGGTGCTGGGTTCGAATCCAATTTCTAATACTAATTGCCCGGAACGGGGGTTGACGTCAGGTAGGCAGCTGGTCGTAAAAACTAAGCCAAATCCTTTTTGAAACACGGTTAAAAGCGCCAACTCCAAATTAAAGTGGGATAAGGGTAGATTTTTTTTTATTTTTATTTATATACTTTCCATAATACAAAAATAAAGTTTTAAAAAATAAATTAAAACTAATAATAATACATAATTCTCAAGAATTACGATACTGATTTCTTAAACTATTTTTACGGATTATTTTGGAATAAAAATTGAAAACCAAATCGTTATAGAATCCGTAAAAATAGTTTTATTTCAAGAATTACGATATCTGATTCCATCCACACTAGGTCGAGCCTGTCGCGTGGATAAGTGGATAGAGAGAAAAATTCATAAACTTACCGTAGTCTACAGATTTGCTTGATGAAACAAGTCAATTGTATGAAGGGATCCCGCCTTTGTTCTATTTATTACGTCACAGTCATGACGTAATCTCTCAGTATACGCACACAGACCCGTGAGTTTTCCATTACATTACAAAGGCTTGGGACAAAATCCACTACGGTCCAGTGATGATTCGTATATGTATGATTCTTGGTATCATTTACGTATCAAAATGAATAACTACGATCTCTGTATCATAATTTTAAATGAAATACGTACATTTATTTATTTAATTTCTTATAAGGACAAGATATTTTTTTTGCAGATTACAATCATGTCAAAAATTACAATACTATGCCCTTTACTTATAAATAAAATCATTAAGGCCTCATTCGCACGAACGCTTTTTCAACGCGCGTTAAAAACGCGCCTCGGTGGCGTGGTTGTATTTCGTTACGACTACTGTCCTGAGGTCTCGGGTTCGATCCCCGGGTCGGTCAAAGTGATATAGGATTTTTCCATATCAACCCGGAGTCTAGAATTTGTGACCGATATGGCGATAGCTTCGTCCCCTATCACATCTGGGACGGAACTAAGCTCGTCGAAATGTGGGTGTTCTAGTTCACTAGTGCGCCTCTGCCTACCCCTTCGGGGATACAGGCGCGAGCTTATATTATGTTATGTTATTTTACACTGTTATTTATCTACTAAATTTAATTTACTTCATCGACTCTTCAACAATGTAAAAAATTGCTTTCCACGCTCTTATTTTTCAGAATTCTGGATGGAAGCCAACGCTATGTATAACTTTGGAGTCATAATTTAACGTTTAAAAATACGAC
The DNA here is from genome assembly GCA_036417725.1 of Clanis bilineata. Lineage (NCBI taxonomy): Eukaryota > Metazoa > Arthropoda > Insecta > Lepidoptera > Sphingidae > Clanis > Clanis bilineata. The sequence goes on along the minus strand of CM071154.1, from coordinate 12,633,462 downwards.
TGGCAATGCAGTTAGGCCTGTCAAATTATTATTTCAAAAATTCATTTAAAATTTCGCATAGCAATTGAGCTGACAAATAAAACCTACATTCCGAATTGTATGGAGTGAAAAAGCTATTTGCAAAATCAAAGTTCATTACCCGTTCTATAACGCGATGTATAGATAATATAACTAATAACATGTTTAAAATCTTACGGCGACTTGCAGCGCTAATGCTAATCTTGAGTTAAATCTAAACTCGATTTATCCTACGGCTCACTCCTCTTTAAATTAAGACATTGGAGTTGTATTGCTATCCCTTTCCAATGCACGTACTGTTATGGCGGTGACGTAATTATACTGATACTTCTCTTTCCCGCAGTTTGAAGGTTACATCAAACTTAAAAGGCTTATATCTTTTTTATTTTTGGGAATATTTCAATATTTCTTTCTGTACTATGTTTTAGATGACGTAAATTGCCGATTGCCAAATATCGATATCTGAGTCGCCCCGTTGTAGAATATTTAGACTAAAACGACAGGGTGGATCGGCAAATCAAATGTTTTTACCGTTGGCCCTACAAAATACGTGTGCGAAGCCGCGGGCAAGAGCTAGTTATTAATAAAAAAGTATTAGTCAATTACATAAAATAAGAGTGGAGATTTTATGCAATTGTATTGGTAAATATTAATCAGTTTCTCCGCTCCGTAGCTTCCTTCGTAGCCTTCGCTTCAGTGGAAGGGCAGCCTAAGATCCGCCTTAAGGAAATTATTGATTTTGTGATCAGTGGCGACTTTATTAATTTACCTCCGTAGTATATTGATTACTATGTCTTTCGAGAGGCCTTCACTTCCTCAAATTTTTCCATTAACAAAATTGTGTCATTTAATTTTTTCATTAACTTGATTACACTTTAGCTTTTTTATGGAAGTATAAAAATATTCCTTATTTATTTTATAGTCACTTTGAATAATTTAATAGGCTTGGGATATTATACTTGGGCTGATGAATCGTACATCGTAAATTCAGGTATGCAGTACCTATGTGCTGATTGTATTTAATTATTGTCCGATATAATGAAAATTTTAGAAACTTAACGGACCGACTTCAAATCCGATCGTGACCAAATTTATGTGGGACCACCCTTGGAAAAAGCTCTATCGAACACAAAAAGAATTTTGAAAATCAGTCCACATTCCGCGAAGATATCGCGTAAAATACATTAAAAAAAATACAGACGAATTGAGGACCTCCTCCTTTTTCGAAGTCGGTCGATTATCACTAGACCAAGGGGGCGACTTCAAATCCCCTACCACTCTTCGCCAGATAGAAAGAACCGATCCCTGATCTTAGGGTTCTTCTAAACTTCTAAATAAATTTTTTGTACCAATTCGACATAATTTTTCATACGCCAATAGACACATAAACTCCCCAAAGTCCCACCCACTCCCGAAGCAAAGAACCCGTGTACACAACATAAATAAACTCGTGTAATTAGGCTAAAACTAATTAATGACGGATATTTAAACATGTCGTGACTCGGGCACGTGTGAAAATGTACCGAGGAATATTTATGATCGCCATACATTACTGCTGTACTGAGGACCTAGGGTTGAAGGACTTTGGGTTAGCTATAAAAAATTAACACCCGGAACATGACGAAATATGCTGACCTCGTCATAATGATAGTGACTGTATACATAATATGAGAAATGAAATAAAAGACCAAGTTTAAAATTTAACCTTGATGGTAGGAGAAATAGCCATAGTTGCCTTAATTTTCGACAAAAAAGGAGAAAGTCCTTAATTCGTCTGTATTTTTTCGACCGACTTCCCAAAAAGGAGGAGGTCGTCAATTCGTCGGTATTTTTTTTTATGTATGTTACGCAATATCGCCGCCAATCGTCGGTATTTTTTTTTATGTATGTTACGCGATATCTCCGCCAAATGTGGACCGATTTTCAAAATTATTTTTGTGTTCGATAGGGCTTATTTCAAGGGTGGTCCCATATAAATTTGGTCACGATCGGTAAATTGGAAGTCGGTCAGTTAAGTTTTTAAACTTGTGATTATTTAATGTATGTTACGCGATATCTCGGCCAAATGACCTATTTTCAAAATTATTTTTTGTGTTCGATTGCGCTTATTTCAAGGGGCGGTCCCATATATATTCGGTCACGATCGGATTTGAAGTCGGTCTGTTAAGTTTTTAAACTTGTGATTATTGAACGCCAGTGTTCTCTTCGTAAAGATCATTATGAAATAAGTATGATTTTTTATAATAGACTGGTAATCGATTAGATGGGTCACCTCTTGGTAAGGATCTTTATCACACATAGATAGTTAGACACCCAACATATTACAATTTTAAAGGGCATAGAGATTAGGAAACTACCAGAAATCTCACTCATCGAACAAAACGCAACAGCTTTTTCGGTTTTCTGTGAGACAGTGGCATTAAGTCAGCACATTCGTACTGTAGACAACTGTCTACAACGTGGCTCTAACAGTCAAGAACTGCAGAGTTACTCTAGTGTAATGTAAAGTGACTTAAGCCACTCAAGTTTGAATCTTGCTGCATACAAGATTTATAAACCGATTCACTTTACATTATGCGAAGTGTACTTTGTTCCATAAGACTGCTCGTGAAAGACAAAGTTCCTTCATTCGTTGACAGTAGTTAATTTTAAAGTTGGTTGCACAACCTGAAGTACAACGGTGGTACTTAAATAAATAAAACAAGACTTTAAATATCTTTGAACGTCTACAACAATATCATCGAAGCATTGAATAATATCTTAACATTTGTTACAATTCTATTTACGTTTATTGTAGAGGCAAACTTTGTAACGATTTGTTTATTTTGTTCGCCATTAGGCTATACAATTCTATTGTTAACATAATTTATCAGACTCAGCCCCAAAATAACTTGAAATACATTAAGAACTAAAATACCAAACTACCATTAAACATCTCTTACCTTGAAAGCCTCTATATTATTTTTATCTCTCAGCTAGTAACGTCAGAAAGAATCATTCCAACTTGAAAAATGGCTTTAATAGTGCGGTTAGAACTTTACACATTAAGTAGACCCGGTTTTCTGGTCTAGACTTTAGGCTTTAACTTTTAGTAAATTAGGGCACAACCGCAAAGCTCGCATGCTATTTCTGGATTATCGTTGATTAATGTAACTAAAACTGATTGAAAAACATAATACGATAAGAAAGCTATGAATAAATAATAATATGTACTAGTTTCGCCAATCTATATCGACTCAAGTATCAAGATTTATTTTATTTGAGATAAGACGTGTTTTATCTACAAAATTTGTATAGCCACGACCATTCCCTGGTAGATTCATATCCAACGTAAAATAGAAAATATTTTAAATAAATAAATAAATAACACCCAACAGTCACACACATATGTAGTCCTGACCCCATACTAAGATACTAGTCTTGTGTTGTGGGTATCAGGAACTACGAGAGACTTTCGGTCTCACAACACACAGACCCGAAACAAATATCTGTGGGCCACACAAACATTTGTCTCAAAATGTTCTGAATGTATTAAAATTGTGATAACATTCTCACGGATTTAAAGTTCTACTGTTATAGGTTCTAAACGTCGCAACATATTACAATAGTTATCAGTTTGAGCAGTAAAATGTTGTTTTTGTTTCAGATATCAACCAATATCAACATCAACAAAACATTATGGAACGAGCCATAAAATACTTGATCATAATAGCTTCTTTAATGACCGTAAAATTAACTATAACGGAAAGTAAAAATGACACTAAACCTATTATCGATAGACGGTACTTTCACGTGCCTATGTTTATAAACATTTGCGACATCGAAGACAGAAGGTCAAAAGTACACTGTTACTGTGATAGTAACAAAGCGAAAATGGCTACAAAAGCTGATTGCTGGGTCTTCGGTGGAGGCATCACTGAAGACGACGCAATATGGCCAAATTTTTCATCACAAAGTGAACTAGAACATCTAATGTTTAATATACGATCTGACGATGCGTTAACATTCATACCAGCTAAAGCAATAGTGAGATTGGACAAACTAAAACACCTCACTATACAGTTTGGTGCTATCAAAAGAATTCCACCATATGCTTTCACAAACTCATCAACTTTGAGACAGATCATATTAAAATCGGCAAAAATAGTAACGTTGGAAAAACATTCGTTTTCACAAATGATGATGCTGTCAAATCTAAGTCTGGATGATAATCAAATATCGGAATTAAAGCGAGATGTGTTCTTTAACTTGCCGAATCTGCACATTCTACATCTGTCGAACAATAACATAAGTTTGGTCCACGAAGGTTGTTTCAAACACCTCAATAACTTGATCGAACTGAAATTAGACTACAATTACATAACTGTAATAACCAAAGAGATGTTGGAAGGCCTCGAGAATCTTTCGAGACTGAATTTGAGGCATAATAAATTGACTATGATTGGAAATTTGGCTTTCAGCGAACTGTGGGGCCTGAAAGACCTTATGCTTGATAACAATGCGATAGAGTACATTTCGGAGAGGGCATTTGGTGGGTTGACGCAGTTAAGAAAATTGACTTTGTCGGGAAATCGCTTGACGACATTTTACGAGGACATTCTGGAAGATATGAGAAGTTTAGTGGTATTAGATCTGAGGGACAATATGCTCGAGACGATAACATATGAGACAGTGCGGCCAGTGGTGGAGAACGATAAATCAACATCGACTGCAGTTTATTTGGACGGTGAGTGGGAGTTCCCTAACATTATTTATGACTTTAATACTCTTTTAACTGACCGTTTCGAAGATTATTTTTATTTATAGATGTGTATAGTTTTCAAATGGCTTCACTAGCTCGCTAAACTGTTCTGTTTTTGGCAAATATTAGGACGATGTTTTAAAAATACTTTTTGAAAGAATTTGAAGAAAAATTTCATTAATATTATTTTGTTTTGTTTTGTTTTCTTTTATCTTTATGGAATACCCATTTGTTTTCATTGCATATTGAATATGTTTGGAAAGTAACGAGGCTTCAAATATTTGATTTTTCTGAACTCTTCATTCAATGATAAAATAGAATATTCGTATTGACACAGTTGTAATGAAAGTAGACCCGCATGCAAACATTAGTTGTAATCAAGTATAAAACAGTTTTGATTATTCAAACCACGATTTAAAATGCACATTGTGTCTACGTGAGTTATTCACACTGACTGTGGTTGCCTGTCTAGCACAAAATGAACTTGCTAAAAAATAAATATAATACAAACCAATTTATGAACTTGTTAGAGCCAAAATTCGTTTAAGCCCCAACATAAAAAGACATTTAGTTGTTTTTTATCAAGTTAAAATTTTGGCTTCATTTTACTCCAAGTTAGTAAGCATATTGTCGACGTTTCTCTCTTTATTTTTCTTTGTCCGAGGCCGGAGCGTTTTAGCAACTAATTAGGGGGCGAAAGGTTGAGTGCTATGGTGGCCATTATATGAGCCTTGGGCCTTTTCCTTTTTGTTGGAGGGGAAAAGTGCGCGAGTGTCAATCAGTAAGTTTATCTTCTTACTTCTTTCCCTTACTTCGTCAAATCTTTGAAGGATCAAATGAAGTGGAAAAATAAATGGTGTCTACAAAACTTGTTTCGTTCGAAAACATTTAACGATATTCACGTTTGGATATAGCTTTCTTGAAACGGCGTTCTGGAGTTTAATATCCGGATTTCGTTTATAGCTAAATCGCAATAACGTTCTTTGTTTAATTTCTCTATTACATCACAGTCAGTATCAAGGATAAATAAGATTTACACGAGCGCAATTTCAATTTTAAACCCGATAAACACTCGAAGAATCTCTTTGTACGTAATCAGGTCGACCCTGTTCCGCCGTCGTGTTCTTGTTATTTCAGAATCCACTTACAAGTAATTCAGGCAAATAATTCAATTAATCGATGAATAAATTTGCCGTCTCCGTAAAGGTCACGGTTTCCCTTTGTAATTATATTGTTTTATTTAAATCCATCTGTTTTATCGTTTAATTTAGGTCTGGTTATAATTTATGGCACGTTCATATTATAAAATGTTCTTTAAATTATTCAAATCAAAACGTGTATTAGATTCATGAAATGTTCAGTGTTATTCGTAAAAAAATTACTCTACCGCCAGTTTGGAAAGATGGTTCGCCAGATAAACGGGCAAGAAACTTCGACGTTGATTTTTTTTTTTGAAACATACCAGTTTGCTATCAATTATATTACTGATGAAGACCCTACTAATTACAAAATAATAAATAAACTAGAGCAGCTATTATTAGTAATCAGGAGTTTCCTAGATTCTTTCACTTATTTTGGACATTACCCTGGCGAGCACGAAATAAGACAAAGTAGCAACGTTAAAAACATCAAAGAAAGAACCCACAATCCAACTTTTCTTGGAAACAGTCCAACGACTGCACTACACAATAATGAAATCAATTCATTCAATACAGATTGTATGACGCATGAAGGATTTATGCGAAATGTAGGGATCAATGTGACTATAAATTTGCCGCAGGGAAATAAAATAGGGTTTGATCATGGCCTTTGTGACCACTATGATACCAGCGCCCTGAGCAGGAAAATTTCTGACAACCGTAAATGTATTCGAGTTCGATGCGCGTCTATGAAATTTGTATGAAATATTAACCAAACGTCATCAGTGCGCAGCGAACTCGAATACATTTACATTAGTTTTTCGTGCTCGGGCTACTGATTCTATGCTGTATACCACATTAAATGTGTAAAAGTATTATATTAGTAATGTAATAAATATTTCGGTGGCGTCGTGGTATTTCGGTACGACTACGGTTCTGAGGTCTCGGGTTCGATCCCCGAGTCGGGCAGTGATATTGGATTTTTCCATATCAGGCCGGAGTCTGGAATTTGTGCCCGATATGGCGATAGGCTCGCCCCCTATCACATCTGGGTCAGAACTAAGCTCAGCGAAATGTGGGTGTTCTAGTTCGCTAGTGCGCCTCTGCCTATCCCTTCAGGGATAAGGCGTGAGCTTATGTATGTTATGTTATGTAATAAATATTTTCAAAATTGGTCCTTTGGTTCTAGAGATTAGCGCCGCCTTCTTAATCTTGTGACATATATGGGCCTGCAGACCGGGAGATCCTGGATTCGATTCCCAGGTCTGGCATAGCGAGTTTTCTTATTTAATTTGTTAATTTATATTTTTTACTTCTGGCAGGCAGCCGGCCGTAAAAACTAAGCCAAATTCTTTCTTCAACAAAATTGAAATATTGTGTTGTGCCGATCCCACATTAGTTAAGATAAGGCTAGGTAGAAATAAAGAGTTCCAGAGATTAGCGCGTTAAAACAAACAATTTTGCAGAATGTTTAGAGAACTTATCCACTTAAATGTTATAATGACCGTATTAAGTAGACTTTGATCACAATTTAAAAATAATCTCAATTTTACTTTATTATAATTCAAATTATTACAGAGTCTAGAGTGGACTTTATGATTTTTATTTCAAAAGTTCATAATGATTCACAATACAACCTTTTATACGAGTCCTAAACAAATACCCAGACAAATATAAATTCACCACAAATTAAAAAGTTTAATATTCTCTTTCAAAAGCGGGTTCATTAAATCCTATGTGGTGCAGCTAATAACGAGCTGCCAGTAATAATACACAGATTTAATAAAATACACCTAGCAGTCACATACATAGTCTGGTATGGTATGGCTATGTTTTAAGGAAACCACAGGAGTTTTGGCGGGAATTCTGTGGACGGTGTGGGTGGTCGCTTGTTTTAATGATTTCATATTTTAGTCTAAAGTTGTGTTTGTGGTTTAAATGTGGTGTGTATCTAAGCAATAAACATCAACGAAGATGGACAGTATGTGGAAGCTTTGAAATAAGTGATTTTGTATGCTTTTTGTCGGGTGGATGGGTCGACCATGTTCGACTCCTCCGCTGCGAGAAAATCGTCTAAAAGACATCAAACTGGAAGGAATTGACGCCAAAACTCTAGCAGGGCCTTGAAATCGAACACATCCGACTTCATTGCACTTGCGAAAACTTAGATATAGGAAAACAATTTCCCTAACTTGACATTGGCATAATGTATTTCAATTGCCATAAAAAAAAGGAACCAGAAGTCTACGTCGGTCGCATGTCTCTGGCCCAGATCGAACCAGGGGTGCGTTCTTGTGGACGGCCCAAAAAGCGCTAGTTAGACGTCCTGGAGGAAGATATGAGAACCAATGGCCTCACTATTGAGGATGCTCAAGACCTGGCGGAGTGACAGCATTTAAGTAGGAAGGCGGATCCTGGCAGAAGGCCGGGATATAGCCAGGCAGAAAGAAAAAGTCACACACATAGAAGGTTTAACCTGTATGGGTATGAGAAACTACGAGAGATTTTCAGTCTCATAACAACCAGAAAGAACATCGGGTCGGCACAATAAATTTTTCGAGCATGTTGCTTATAGGAATTGGTATTAATTTTTATGACTGGTTGCCTTTTTTTTTTTTTTTTTTTTTTGTTTACGCGGGGAAAACGATTTATCGCTACCAATCCACGTCGGGGGAAAGTGGAATGGTTATATTGGACTCGCCGGTCTTACGACCCAGCGTTAAGCCACCTGGGAAAGATGGTTAACATCCAGGCAACCGCTGGGCCGAGTCCCTAACACTATTTACACCCTATACCGAGAATACCAACCAAAACCCCGCGATGGCCCTCATCAGCGCATTAAGGACGGCTCCGGGTTTCCCAAGACGAGAAGCGCCTCAGCTTCAGCCGGAGCCACCCTTGCGCGCCGCCGCATTGCGGCCCATCTCTTATTACAGAAGGAGCTCAGACGCCCCCTACACCAATAAACGCCGTCGGCGTCAATGAAAGCGACGAGGCCATCCACACGTCCTAGTATCAATCTGATGGTCGCATTATAAAGGCGCTAGAGACAGCCCCAGCTGAGCGCCTGCGACCCCTGATAGATAACCCCTATTAGTCGCCTCTTACGACAGGCAGGGGATACCGTGGCGAGATTCTCTAAACGCCCCCATGCCACAGGGCGGGAGACGCCGGTTAGTCGTCACTCGGGCGTCTCCTACGTCTCCTTTGACGGCGGAAGGGATCGGATAGTTCCCGATCCCTCTCGGCACTCTCCTTCTGGGAGATGACCCTCTCACAAAAGGTGGCCACCGCTCGCCAAGACCTCTCGCTGTCGACCATGGCTGATACTACAGCCGGCAGCGAGAGGTCCCCTCCGACGATTGCCACGAGAGCGCTGCGCTCTTCATCCCAGGCTGGACATACCTCCAACGTATGTTGGGCCGTATCTTGCGGGCAGTTGTCACAATGGTGACACGGCCGACCGCTCCTTGCGGACTACTCGACACAGGTACTCACTAAAGCAACCCTGGATGACTGGTTGCCTGCATGACGACAACCCCTTCTGGGGAATCCATTCCTTGGCAAATCATGTTAGAAAAACATCCCTTCCGACCTTGGAATAGAACGCAAGACATCCCGATTCAAAACTGATATACGCTGTCACTAGACCAAAGAGGTGATTGATTGATTGGTGATTATGCAACATTCTGTGTGCAAACATTCATTCACATATAGAGGTATAGAATCATGCAGAAGCTTCCAATAAACAAGACAAACCAATCCAATTTGGAGTTCCAGCGGTTACACATCGTACCATCAGCCTGAAGTCTTTGTATACCTACCACGTTACCACAAACTTTGCCTCAGTCGACTGCAGCAGAGGAGAAAAACAAACCTAACCGTATTAACCAACGTCCGCGTGTTTTGCTATCCGATAACAAAGGTTACGTAAAAACAGGTCGGTTTGTAACAATGTATGCCTTTGTGTAAATACAAGGTTATGGAATAATGGGACGTTCTGTAGCGAATTAATCGTTAATTTAGTTGGAAATGTCTTCACTAAAGAAGCTTGATCAGGCGAAATTAAAGTAGGTCAGGAATAACATTTGTTGAAGGTCTTGTTAATTGAACACCAATTAGAACATATATTATGTATTATTTTAAAATAACCTAATTTTGCGAACCATAATGTAATTAACATTGCATCAATTAATTGTTTGGACATTGTTGAAAGTGGTTTTGCATCACATATTACAATCGCCTGAAGAAAACTTCAGTTCGTGTGTTCAAACATTTTAATATTTATTAAAACAATACTTTTATTTAAATAAATTTTAAAAAATGCATGTCAATAGATTTGACAAAAGTTGAATGGCCTGAAATTGCTACCATATTATAAGATCTATATTGTACCAACGTTTAAGCAAATAAATTATTCATATTCTTATAGTTAAATACTTATGTAAGTAAGTAGCATACCTTTATTGTTAACATATTAACATTTAACTATCACAATATATCTACAAAGTAAAATGCATTCTTAACTCTATCTAGCAGGTACTTTTCATCAAAAATTACTAGCTATCTCAGCTCTTTTAGTCTAAACCCATAATTTACCTCCGAACGCTGAGGTAAGGTTAAACTATCAATTTAATTTCGTAAGGGACTCGCTTACTGAGCGTCTAATAGAAAATATGGTGTCCGAGGTCGTCGGGCTTTAGATGATAATAAATAATTATAAAGCACACGCTATTCATCACGTGGATAAAGGAGGTTTATTTATTCAATCAGTTTTATGGGACGAAGACCGAAAAATCGTGTAACAGATTTATGAAAATTGTAATGTGATAGATTTTAATATAAAAGTAATATTAAAAAATACAACTGCAAAATAACTACTATGATTTTCAATATTCAAATCGATAAATAATAATTTAATAGATAATAACATCAATTTCAAAGGCAGAAAACATCAAAATCCAATTTTAGGTCGAGTAAAAATACTAGCTTTGAAATATGAAATCCGAGCACGTTGGCGTACCAAAACATATCTTAACGAGCGCTATTCGACCTGAAAACCAAACATCAGACAGAAAACGTTAACAGTTTGATTCAACATATCCATAAAGATAGAAACATAAAATTTGATTGGAACCACTTACGATCCAACTTAACAGCCTTATTCTGCGCTATAAAATTGTGAATGCAAAATTTCCTCCGCAATCCGATAGCACACCTGAGTTTGGTAGTTATGCTTCTATACTTAGCGCTTGAGGTGAAACGACAACCCACGAATCCGAGACGTTTACCAAACCTATAAAAGACATTCGGAGCAAATTCCGTATTATGTAAACAATTGCTAACAATGTGTGTAAAGCTCTTCGCGCTGTCAAGGATTCGGCAGTTGCAAACGATGCTCGTACATCGCAGAAACATTCGGATATAATAATCCCTTTATGTAAGACATTGTGTTCGTAAATCACTCGACTGTACTCCGATTGCACCTATATTTCGTGTGGAGGTTCGATAAATTCGGTCGTTTCTATCGCGCAATGGCTTTTTATTTCCACGCCTATACGTTTGTTCATGTGTTCTGTTTTTGATACAATTCGCATTTGATTATTCAAGAGTTGCGCGTTTTGAAAAATTGCTCGTACGCCTCGCTTTGCGTCTTGAAATATGGAACAAGTTTGTTAAAGATCACGATTGCGCTTGCGAACATGCGTGTTTTATTATTTCATGAAGCGTCTTTCACTCTGTTGGTATTACAGGTTACATACCCATATATATACGTATTCAACGAGTAATTGCATTAAAATCTACCATTCTATATAATATGTATAATTTGTAGGTATGTATAATATAATATATATAATATGTATAATAGTCACTTCGTGAGTGCGAACCAACGAAATTCTAATTTTTAAGCCGCTTATAGGGGTTTTCAAATCGTTTAGGTAAGTAATGCCACAGTTGGTATAACCCAAAACATTTCAGCAAATCCAATACATATATTGGAAAATTTGATTTAAAGCACCTCGTAACGCTTATTTAATTCATCAAAATTTGTAATTTTTAAAAAAAAAAAAATGTTATCTCCGGAGCGTAGAGACCTTAAGCTTTTAAATGTTATAGTATAGAAATATTATATTTTTAATACAAAAGTGGATAAATAAGCTAGATGTGATGGTGACGGAAAGTAATTTCCACCGCACATCTAAATTGAGACTAACAATTTATACTACAAAGATTAATGTTTATGTATTAAGGCGTTTATGATTCTATGTACCTATGTATGTATACATGTCAAAGTTGTATTGCGCTTAGTTCTGGAACTAGTGAAGATATTTTCAAAATAATGTAACTATTAGAATTACATTACCCCTTTGTGATATATTAGATATTATCCTAGGAAAGGACTATCACGGTGACGAAGCCTTGAGCAACGATATAAGATATTAGAACCATGAGTGTACTACCATTGTTAGAAGAAAGAAATTGTTTTTTCTCGGAAATAGGCCTAAAAATATTCCATTCCCCAAATAGCAAATTCGAAATGATTTAATTTTCTGTGTGACTGTGGCACTACTCCGTCAATCTAATATATTCTTGCTGAAGACAAAACATCTACAGCGTGAGTTTACCAATTATTCTTACATTCATTTCCAATAAGTGAATAAACCAGACTCGTACCACTTAGTTCCTGATATTTAGTTTAGAAAGGTAGGTATTTATCAGCACTTTACTCGCAGATACCAGGGGCTATGCTAACTTTTAATTAACATTCCATGCAATTTTAGTTCGTGGAAGCTTGCAATAGAAAACTACTGTAAGTGGTTTGATTTTATCGGCTTTTATAGATGTTTTATATTACAATGTAATTAACTAAAATACTAATGATGGGTGATTAACTACATAACATAAGCTCACGCCTGTATCCCCGAAGGGGTAGGCAGAGGCGCACTGGCGAACTAGTACACCCACACTTCGCCGAGCTTAGTTCCAACCCAGATGTGATTGGGGGCGAGCCTATCGCCATATCGGGCACAAATTCCAGACTCCGGGCTGATATGGAAAAATCCAATATCACTTTGCCCGACCCGGGGATCAAACCCGAGACCTCAGAACCGTAGTCGTACCGAAACGACTACGGTTACGGTAATACCACCACGCCACGGAGGCAGTCTAAGGCACGGTGATTAACTTATTATGAAATATAATGGGATCATTGGATTATGAAAGTTTCAAGGTACTTCGTTTATCAATTGGTAACTAACTTAAGATGAATTCCACACATCAATTAACTTGACTAAAACACGATAGTAGATATGTATTTACTATAGTTTAGTGTGTATTTATCGGGAGCTCATTATTATCTAAAATCAGTAAAAATATTAACATTACTCACCTCTATGTTATCTCTGCCAACCTCTTCGAGCTTATGTATGTCGGTCTCAACAGAAAATCTCTTTATACAATTTAGAATTTGAACCCTCTAAAACTGCAGTAAGTTCTAGCTAACTAAAGCGAAATAGTGAACAAGTGGATTAATTTCCTCAATTAAATTTAGGAAGTTAAAGCGACAAACTTGCGACATTTCTTAACAAACCGGAGAAATAGGGGATGAAACCAAATACGCTAGCTAGCAGAGTAAGCTGACGGCCGTCTTATTACGGATGTTGTAGATTCAACTGCCATTTTAAATTTTCAAAATATTATGATTTGCTGTCGATCTAGAGGCAAAATATAGGAATGCAGTAATATTAGTTTCTAGTAAGAAAAACGAACGAAAACCTTTAGGCTATTTTGAAGTATACCTACTTCGTAATATAAGACCTGTAATATTACTGTCCCACTGCTGGGCAAGGGCCTCGCCTACTAATGAGAGTGGTTAGTATGAGTAAAAGGGTATTTAGTAAGATAGATGAATATTAAAATTTAAGATTTCGTTCATTAAGTACTAGATTTAAAAAATCTCATTTTTTACGTTAGTCTCTACGATTATAAGACTAAAATAATTCTTATTCCTAACAACTCCAAGTAAATTATCTAAATTTTTAAAATCTCTGACAATATAATTCGACTAAATTACCCTATTATAATTTTTGTCTAATTTAACTTTAATAATACCGCTGAATTCTGCTTTAAAATACGTGATATAAATTTTAAAAAGTGTGATAGTTCACCTATATTTGCCCTTACTTCAACGTCAGGAGACATCAAAAGCTTGTTCAAAGAGCCAATACACTTAAAGTTATTGAAGCAAAGGATCCACGCTGCATAACCTTCAACGTCTTAATTTATTGAACATACCTAAATCCACTGAGGTTTTATTCTGATAAGGCATTTAATAATACCATTAAACTTTATTGTCTGGAACGTTTTAGTTTATATAATGTCTTTATTTGGATAGCATTTCACGATTAATCGGCAAATTATGATAGTTAACTTGATGTATGAATGCACATTAACTTTATGGAATAAAGATGAAGATTGTTACCTTGAGTTTTTTAACACCTACGTGGCAATTCGAATTCAATGTCTACGAGAAGTAGATTATTCTGAAAATTAAATTAACAACAAACGAAAATATATATATTAATATTTGAATTAAGATAGGCCTTTAGATTAGGAATCATAAAATATATTGACAACTATACGTATATCCAGCGTAAACCTTTAGCCATGCTAGGAAAAATGAAATAGGTAATAAAAAAACGAAAACAGCAAAGTTATTACAATCTTCTTATACAACATTAAAAGTTTCCACCGATATCTCGACTGATACAAAGGCATCTGTTACCAAAACAGCGGTTTAAAACGTGACCAAAAAATAAATTGTATAAAATATTTCGATACAATTCGCCAGACTTCAGAATAAGCGCCCAGTACGTGCCGAGTCTGGATAAATGCCATTTTTCTTAGTTCACGCCGGTTCCGACTATCTGTTCGCGGCAGGTTGCAACGTTGGCTACTTTCTGATAATCCGCAACGGGTGCGGAATGCAAATAAAATGGATTAGCTTTGTTTGGTGGTGTGGCTACGTGTTCCGCATCATGATGTAGCCTTCTTACAAGGATACGCTGATTGTTGTATTGTTTATCTCGTGTATTTTATTCTCATTTAGCATTTTTTGCTATGTAGTAATTTCCCAAGCCCAATACGTAGAACAATAGTACCAGGGCATAACTACCACTTCGTCATTGATGCTGATGATGCAAATAGCGACGTTAACTGTCTGCCAGATATCTAGATCGACATAGTGTGTAATAATGACGTCCAGAGTTCGCATAACTAACGCTTCATTGTTGATAATAACAGTTTCTGATTCTGTGTTTCTAGATTACAAGAATTTATTTAGTTTTTCAGAGTAATTTGTGTTTCTAAAGCAATTATTAGTGACTCATTATCAAATTAATGACGCACAAAACAAATTACTGCTCCACTCAGCCAAAGCTCATGTTAATCAACTTACAACAAAATCCAATATTGTTCTATTAACACCAAAACAGCGCCGCAACGAATTAACAACTTAATTTAATTACCAAAATAACGCGTAAAGTTTCGTGTTACAAAAAGCCAACCCTCGAGTACACGGATTGTGTTACTGCCCACACAAAATCTAATTTGCACTCTCGTTTCAGGTAACCCTCTCAACTGTAACTGCCGCCTCTCATGGATATACGTTCTACGCAACGAGACCCGAGACAACACACTCAAGCACGCCCTTGAAAAAATATCATGTGTCACCGACCCGACCGACCGCCGCCCCGAAAATGACGTCACGGACGAAGACAACGTTCTAGCCGACGATAATTACGACTATTATGATAAGAACGATGATTACGCCGAAAAGAAAGCTAAAACTAGCAAGGCTATTAAACTTGTAGATATCCCGCTGGAGGCGCTCCCGTGCCCCAAAGAGCTAATACAATCTATAGAAGAGTCTTATGGCCACCCGGTGCAAAATGAAATAAGATTGAAAGCGTTTTCCGCCGCCGGCTATGTTGCCTCTAGTTTAACTCCCATAGCTATTACATTGTTGTTGTTTTAAATTTCAAGTGTTTGATAACAAAATGTTTGTGATATTAGATGTTAATTAGCGTAATCCGTGTACATATTCAATTAAAGATGTTCTTAATGTAGATTACAAAATCTATCTAGTCGGATTTGTATATTTTTAAATATTTAACGTTATGTTATAAGGCATCATAGAATTTAAACGCAAATTGTTTGTATGAGCAAAATCCTTGTGGGATTAAGTGGATGCGTGATTTGGGAGATACTCCGAATGAGAGCTTCGTAAGCCCAGCTTAAAATTATCTAGGACACTCGCAAAATTTACTTTTGTACGACGTAGGAACATTGCGAGTTTATAAATAAACTTCTGATAAAGGAAAATATGCATATTTTAAACACCTTAATATATCAAGTAGACAGCATTCGTGTTTGTAATGACTTATTTATTCTGACTAAAAGGTTGAAATTATAAATTCAAATACCACGTGAAGGATTCAGATACTTATGTTAAGCCAAATATACCAGAAAATAATTTTGCTGACTCCACTGCAGCAAAGTTGTAACGAGTTGAAAAACGCGCGGAACCAAACACAACCAGAGAGACTACGCTGTTAGTTGTTTTTTGGTTTTATTTCTCGTAAGTCGTAACTAACTGGCAATAATAAATGAGCACCTGAAAGTTTGACTTGAGTTTGTACAATTTATTGGCACCTGTCGGCTAGCAAAACCTCTGCGTTGGTGAATGCTGGCACGGCAACACACCGGCTGAATAAAAAAGTTAAGAAGAAACAAATCAATATTTGAATTTGAATATGTTCTAAAGTTTTCCTATAAATAGGGTGTGAACTGTGTTATCATTCATTCTGTCAACAACAATGGTCTAATAAACATCTACGAAAAAGTATAAATATTTTCCTTTTCCAACAATTGGTAGCAGAGCGTGGTTGTCAAATCCAGTGATGGCCAACATAAAGTTGCAAATAGAACCGCTCACAAAATCGAATTATGATACATGGAGCATACAAGCGCAAGCCATCCTAATAAAATCCGATTTATGGGATTATGTCAGCGGCGAAAAAGTATTACCGTCAACAACTGACATTGAACAAAGAAAATATTTTGACAAACAAGACGCCAAAGCAAGATCGGAAATATTATTAATAATATCGCCCTCGGAAATAAAGCTTGTTAAAAATTGTCGATCTTCAAGGGATCTTTGGAATAAATTAAAGAATATATACCAAAGTACTGGTCCCGCTCGTAAGGCGACGCTGCTTAAGCAATTAATATTGAAGAAAATGGGCGATGGAAACGATGTTCGAGAACATCTAAATAATTTCATGGATGTAGTAAGCAAGCTGGCAGATATGGATGTGACCATACACCAAGAATTACTTAGTATAATGATTCTATATAGCTTACCACCGACATTCGAAAACTTCAGAGTAGCGATAGAATCGCGAGATGTCCTACCAAGTCCGGAAGAGTTAACTATAAAAATAATGGAGGAACATGAGGCTCGAAATAATACAAATATAAAATATTCTGAAGTGGAAGCTTTTCATTCCAAGAAGGTCAAATATAAGAAGATTCCGTACTGCCATAATTGTCGCAAAAATGGACATACAAAAGAAGCTTGCTGGTTCGACCAAAGACAGAAGAATAATAAAAACGAAAAGGAAATTAAGAATTGCAACATGTGTTTATCAGCAAGATCAGTTAATCTGATGTCCGTCTCGAAAATAACCGAAAGTGGAAATAAAGTAGTATTCGAAAAAGATAAAGCTTCAAAAAGAAGAGATGGATTAAATATCATTAAAGCTGGAAAGTCAAAGGAGATGTCAAATATTTCATGTGAAAATAATGCTGAAATTATGAAATGGCATAAGAAATTGGGACATCTTAATGAAAATGATTTAAAACAAATGTCCAAGAATGAAATGATGAGAGGGCTGACTTTTAAAAATGGAAAATTAGAAAAAAGTAAAACATGCATTAAAGGAAAAATGTCAAGTCTTCCATCTTCTCCTATTGACAAGATAATATCTACAGAACCTTTACAAATCATTCACAGTGATGTTAGTGGCCCGTTCGAAAAAGAATCACTGGGCGGATCAAAGTATTACGTGACATTCACTGATGATTTTACAAGATATTGTTGTATATACTTTATTAAAAGTAAAAACGAGGTACTGGATATTTTCAAAAAATATAAGAACAATGTAGAGAAATTTTGGAAGTCGCATATTCAGAATTTACAAACCGATAATGGTACTGAATATAGAAACAAAGCCTTTGATGAATACTTGAAAGATCATGGCATACAAAGAAGACTCTCTACGT
Organism: Clanis bilineata; assembly: GCA_036417725.1. Classification (NCBI taxonomy): domain Eukaryota; kingdom Metazoa; phylum Arthropoda; class Insecta; order Lepidoptera; family Sphingidae; genus Clanis; species Clanis bilineata. Next base: position 12,615,219 of record CM071154.1, on the reverse strand, counting down.
CTTATACTCCTCAAGAAAACATCGTGAGCGAGAGAAAAAACAGAACTTTGATGGATCGAGCACGATGTTTGATGATCGAATCAAAATTGCCTGCAAATTTATGGGCCGAAGCTCTGAATACTGCCAATTATCTGGTAAACCGAAGTCCTACAAAGTTATTAAATGGATGTTCACCATATGAAAAATGGGTCGGAAAGAAACCTTCAAGTGGACATCTTCATATATTCGGTTGTAAAGCTTTTGTTTTAAACAAGAAAAGAGGAAAATTTTGCCAAAAGCTAAAACAGGAGTTTTTATAGGTTATGCAAAGAATGCAAATGGTTTCCGGATTTATTTACCCAAAGAAAACGATGTCATTATAAGCAGATACGTAAAATTTATTGATGACAAAATATATTACAAGGACGAGCGAAGCTACGATGACCTCGCACACGAGTCCATAGAATCTGAGGAACCGCAATCTGCAACTAAAAATAATAAGGCAATTGAGTCAATTCAAATAGAGTTTAGAAATAACTCACCACTACAAGAACAGGGAAAAATAGAATCTCCTCAAGAAGAATCGGGTATCACTCAGTCAGAAGAACAATGGATAAAAAGTGAAGAACAAAATTCACATAGTCAAATTAGGAGATCGCAAAGTAGAAGACCTCCAGTCCAATCACCTGAGATGGAAGAAAATTCTGATCCTGATATGTCTTACCTGTGTAGTGAAAACAAGAGGATCTTACCATTTATAATAAATCTATAAAAAAAATGGTGCAAAAATAAGAATATGATTCTCATTAACAGATCCATGTTTCTACATACTGAAGAAAGGAGGAGAGAAAATAATTAATCATCAGCAGAAGCAGCCAAAGAAGCCACACATTCACAATTACTATACAAATGCCTTGGACTGCAAAAATCAGTAAAGAAAAAGTTCTGTTGATGAGTAAACAAGTCTAATAGACTTGAATCTGCACTTTATACGTGACTGCATCATGAATGGAAAAATTAATGTTCATTATGTCAGCACAGATGATATGGAGGCAGATAATGAAAGGAGTTCTCGGACCACGACTACTTCTTCTACGGCAAGAACTCGGCGTATCACCGTGAGGAGGAGTGTCGGCTAGCAAAACCTCTGCGTTGGTGAATGCTGGCACGGCAACACACCGGCTGAATAAAAAAGTTAAGAAGAAACAAATCAATATTTGAATTTGAATATGTTCTAAAGTTTTCCTATAAATAGGGTGTGAACTGTGTTATCATTCATTCTGTCAACAACAATGGTCTAATAAACATCTACGAAAAAGTATAAATATTTTCCTTTTCCAACAGCACCCTTGAGACCGTATCATTATTTTTTCACAGGCTAATGTATATCTTATTCATCGAATACCGACTTGGCCTGTCCAGTATCAGTTTTGGTAAGTTTTAATGAATGTTTTTGGAGACTTCTTATCACGTTTTATTTTTTTGTTTGTATCGGATAGAATAAAATTTGTTGTTAGAATAAGATAAATGTTTAAGATTGTTTTGCATACTTTTTGATATAAGCAATCAATAGTAATTTAATGTGCAAATTACGTATTCAGTTTATCCTTATTATTGTATATTTTAATATTTTGTTTTATTTGGACTGCATTACCATATTTCTATCTTTATCTTTCTTATCTTTATATCAAGGGTACAATATATTTTATTCTTAATTTCTTATCAACAATTAAAAATCTATCAATATAGTTTATCGTTCAATTTGAACTTATTTTAAAAATCAGTGATAAAATCACCTAAAAATACTTTATCTTCGTGCAAAGTAAAATTAATTTTACCAAGCGGATTTATGGCCTGCGGTTTGACCGCTTGATAATATGTCTTCAGAAATGCCTCAACAAATGTCGCTGCCATAAATTTTAAACCTACATTGGCGTCAGGACGTTTTAATATATTTACAATGATTTAAAATGAACAAAAATTTTAAAGCTTTGTTTCGCCTATTGAAGTTCATTTCTATTGTTAAGACAATTAAGTACGAAATTGAACAACTTGCCGATTTAAATAACCTTCGTTTCACCTGCCTCTATTCCACTCCAATGTGAGGTCGTAGCTATTTGCGGAGAATTCGGTTTATTTTTTGCGACAAGCCACCTGCTTAATGTCAACTCACTCTGAGTGATTCAGTGGTGAGTATACCGGAATTTATTAACCTAAAATATTATTACAATAATAGTACTCTAACCGCCGAATGTTCATACACTTAAGGTGGCCTTATGTCTTTTAAGGCCGCCTTATCTGTCAAAATTGTATGGCGGAAATCAATATAAGAAGCCGTAAAAGTTGAGCAGCGTTTGACCATTCGGGCGTAACTGTCGAAAAAGTAAGACTCACGCATCGTACGACTAGTTTGAAACGGATTGAGGTCGACTCAGAAGACCACGTTCCTAGACAAGCTGTAGGATGGACTCGTCAACATACTTGCAGGCGGTAGACACTGTCGGACTAATATGGACCAAGAGAAACGTTAAGCCCAAGATTGAACACCATAGTACATGGACGCCCCCGCCGCAGGGTGGGGATCATAGGACATTAAGTCAAGTAAGTCTTCTGGCATTATCCAATGCCAGAGTGCCTCTTCCCATCTTCTCCCGGTTTGGAGCATCCTCGTCAGTGCATCCCTTGGATCTTATATCTTCCTCAAAACATGCTTGAGCGAATTAAACAACTTTTTGTCTTTAATTCGAATTTGCCCTTAGCACATGCAGAGGTTAGTTTCGATATAATAATGTTGATTTTGTTTCAAATACAATGCGATCCGAAAACGAATCCCATTAGCGCAACGGTTTCGGTCTAAAAAGATGAAGGCCAAATTAACATTGGAATTCTGGGTATTAGGATCAGTAAATAGTTTTCTTTTTACATTAACGAAACTAACATTGCCCGGTTTGTTGCCAATAGGAGATTTTGCTGTATCTTGAATAGTGAATTACATTTCGCCTTACATTGTGTCAGTTTGGATTTTAAACGTTGAATTTTTACAATAATGTATTTGGATAGCGATTTTTAAACCATTCAATAGAAATATATTGTATTATTTGACTTTCGTAGGTTTCTATACAACGATAAAAGCGATTTGAATGCTAGTGTGGAAATCGATTCTAAAAATTAACCAACAAAGTTAAATGTGACACCGTCAAATGACTAAATTTCATTGGTTCATTGTCACGATTTATCTGCGGATTAAGTTTCAGATGTTTTAATGAAATCGACAGATAGTGGTTTCATCCACAATACAATTGAGCAATTGGATTTGCGCGGATAACAAAACTATTGTTAAGCGCATATAAACATGATTTTTATGTAGTATCTTGGGTTTTGAGGAAAAATGTATTGTTTGTATTTTCTTCAAAAGTATCACAATTTTAATTTCTTAACTTCTTAGTACTTTCACACGTCTTGTCTAAACCTCTTTTTTCATCATCGTCTATTTTACTTGTAAGATATTTCTTACCCTTTCACTCACTCTCATTCACACCTTCCGTTCCTTTCAGAAAATAATGTTTCATGTGTACTTTATAAGAGTTACAGGATCGAACTTAAACATGAACACTTGAACTATGTTTATTTATCAGGCTGTAGAAAGTCACGGGCGGCTCGGCCTCCGGTGGCACATACGCTTATGTAAAGGGTTAATAATTCAGTTTTATCGGCTAGTCTTTCCGGAAAAGAGAATAATATATATTTTTTGTAAAACCCAAAACTGGATTATAATAATGAGACTATAATTTGGGCTATATATATATTTCGTTTTTTATTTAGTCCGCGCGATTGTACTTAAGTGAATTATTTTTATTATAGCGACATTATATTAAATTTAAGAGGTCTTTGCTGTAACATAGTATTAATTTAATTTTAAATTAAATTGTTAAATCATATCGTATAGTTGTAAATTATCGTTAAATAATGTAAGTGTACAAATTGTATTACTGTTACCAAATTTTCATGTATATCAAATATTAGGTTGTGCATATCTTCAATTATGTAAAAATATGTAATAATAAATATTTCTACCCGTGAAGCTAGTTGTTTTATTTCTTCACTATATATGAAACACCCCATTAGTGGCTTTTAAAGTGCATAGCCAGATATATTTTTTCTAAAGGATAATTTTGTCAGTTAAATAAATAAATTAAAAACACCCAACAGTCGCATACATAGTCCTGACCCCACACTAAGATCGAGTCTTGTGTCGTGGGTATCAGGAACCATGAGAGACTTTAAGTCTCACAACACCCAGACCCGAAATAAATATCTGTAGGCCATACAAACATTTGCATCGAACCCGCGGCCTCTCGCTTCACAGCCGGCTACTCGCCCGCTGTGCCACGGAGGCTGTCCAGTTGTTTCATACACTTGCAAAACATCAGAACTATTTCCCTGCCAAAAATATCTTGGTATTAAAAAAATGCCTTTAAACACTTAACGCTATTAAATGAAGTAGATCTATGGATCTAGATAGTAGCACAGTAACACAATTTTGGAACTCGCACCGCAGAATATGTTTTCCGTAATAACCTAACCTATACCTTACTTGAAACACCTTCCATAGAAATATTTATTTATTAGATACATTCTTCTTCTACCTGCCCTTATCCCACCTTATGTGGGGTCTGCGCAACAACTTTTTTTTTAAGCATGTTGCAGATAGGATTTGGCTTAGTTTTTACGACCGGCCGCCTGCCTGACGTCAACCCCCTGTGAGGGATCCAGTCCCGGGCAAATTAAATTAGAAAATTTTCTTTGCCCGACCTGGGAATCGAACCCAGGACCTCCCGGCCCACAGCCCATACATGCTGCCACTAGACCAAGGAGGCGATTAATTAATAATTTATTAGATACATTAATAATATTATTATTATAATTTGACCACGTGAGTGGTATGCTGTAAATCCTGAAAACGGCTATAATATCTAAAGCACCAATATTGTTATCATGGTTCAGCTGCTCTAATTTAATGTCTTTCTGTATCTGTTGCTGTACTGTATTATATATGCTGTAGTAACTGACTGTAAATTGATGTTAAGATGAGCAACGTCAGAGTTTCTTGGGCGTTCTTCTCTGGCGAATCAGCCTTCCGAACAGGCGGTAGAGTTAAAAGACGGAATATAAATGATGTTTGAACATTTTATTAATGCAATAAATATTTTGATTTGATTTGATTTGAATGGGCCGACCTCAAGAACTCGACTGTCAAAAAACGTCGTACTGACTGGCTGCTTCAGCAATTTCTTTCTTCGCCATCTTACATGATAATCTTCTCATTTGTTTGAAGTCTGTTAAATAAATTGCATTGATATAAAAATATAACAAAATTTGACTCCTGTATCCCCGAAGGGATAGGCAGAGGCGAACTAGCGAACTAGAACACCCAGCTTTCGCCGAGCTTGGTTCCGTACCAGATGTGATAGGGGGCGAGTCTATCGCCATATCGGGCACAAATTCCAGACTCCGGGCTGATACTGAAAAATCCAATATCACCTTGCCCGACCCGGGGATCGGACTCGAGACTTAGGACGATAATTGTCACGCCACCAAGGCAGTAAAAAAGGTAAAAACATAATAATATATTAAACAGGTAATGTCTAACACCAAACACCTATTTTCTATCAGTTATCTAATTCCAGTAGGCTATTTCACCTCAAATCTGCGTGAACAATTTTAATTAAAATCCTATTACACGATTTCCAACCTTATAGTACAAAAACAATTAGTAACAAATTAAATTGATACGAATCAGAATTGGTGAGCCTCGCGGTTTGTTCAAGCATTGTTTTAATTGTGTTGCTGTCCATGAAAACTAGCAATCTATGTTTATAATAGTTTTTATTGAAATAAAACGATTCTTACGGATTCTATCACGATTAGCTTTTAATTATTATTCCCGACGTTTCGAAGGCTTTGCAGTCTTCGTTGTCACGGGTCAGACTGAGGTGTCATTTGTCTAAAAAAGGTTAGTGTTACAATATCTACCATCATTAAAAAATTATACAAAATCAAAAAAGGTTAATTATTTGTGTTCCGATCTATGCAGTACGAGCTCACGGTGTCTTGAGTTCTGGCAGCTGGTCTTTTGGGTTCCGATTTAATAAGATGTATAATTGGATCCCAGGTTTGTGCAAGCTTCCAACCATCTTCTCTATTGAAATTAGGATGTTTTTTAATTTCAATAATATAATAATAATATTTAATAATTAAAACCTAATCGTGATAGAATCCGTAAGAATAGTTTTATTTCAATGTATAATATTCGCGTAAACTTAAGAAATCAGTATAGTTTTTATTGTTAAGCATGAGGTTGTTTTATGAAATATTTGATCCAGTTATTATAAAAAATAACCCCCCAGAGGGAGGTTGATGTCAGGCTAGCAGCCCGTTGTAAAAAATAAGCCGAATCCTTTCTGTAACATGTTTTCTGATAAGGGACTGTAGGAAGAAAATTTTTAAAAAATGTGTTGCGTGTGGAATACGACTACTGTCCTGAGGTCTCGGGTTCAATCCCAAAAAAATGCATATAATATAAATAAAAAACATTGACGTTAGGTAGGCAGCCGGTCGTAAAAACTAAGTCAAATCCTTTCTGCAACATTCTTGAAAAGTGTGTTGCGCCGACCCCACACTAAGGTGGGATAAGGGCAGGTAGAAAGAAAGAGTTATAAAACATTGAGTTAACCCGTCAGAGGCGGCACATATATTATGTTACATAAGCGTATGGGCCACCGGAGGCCGAGCCGCCCGTGACTATAAGAAGTCAGTCAGCTCGTTTCATAAACATATAGGTGTCAATTGCCAAAATACTTTTAGAGATAGTATTAAAATCAATCAAAAAGCGCTAGTAAATAGTAATAACAAACTCATTTCAAAAACTTTAAACACAATGCTTTGAAAGCAAGAAGTAATTTTGTCGAAAGACTAAGGAAACGCGGTAACTCCACAAATCGATCAAAAACTCATTTAGGACTTGTCTGAGACGCTTTTTGAATGAGAACGTATCCATGTGTCACCATGATGTCGCGACGTGACGGAAAATTTAGCAAGATAACAATTTTAAGATGGACTTTGTAAGTAAAGTTGGGGAATTTTAAAACTTGCACTCCGAGTCCGTGACTTGCACTGTGCACGTATGTTAGTGTGATTTATAGCGTTTTGCAGTTGCGGTTTTATGGTAACCAGGTTATATGGCAGCGCACATCGTTGAGATGGACGGCGCGTTCAACTTTGTTGGGTCTTAAAGAATACAATTTTCCATACATTTATGTCAAACGCCTCGCTCGAGAGAGCTAGTTCGCATATGCGCCGTCATCACGCATAGCGATAGTGCGTGCGCTTTGTATGTACCTTGCTGAATACAAAAATGAAAACATCGTTGCCGCAACGATGCCGCAACGTTGTTTTCACAAATGAAACTTTACAGAATCGACCTGCTGTAAATAATATACTTCTGTATATATCACGAGTTTAAAAACTTAACGGGCCGACTTCAAAATTGATCCAATCGTGACCAACTTTATATGCGACCTCCCCTGAAATAAGTTCTATCGAACACAAGAAGAATTTTGTAAATCGCTCCACATTTGGCGCAGATATCGTGTAACATACAAAAAAAATACAGACGAATTAAGGAAATTCTCCTTTTTTGAAGTCGTTCGAAGTCACTACACTATTCACAAGTCAACTACCATCCCCCAATCTAATTATAGAAGAGATGACGTAGTTTTTGATGGCACGTTATCGTTGCTCAAGCCAGCGGTAAATTCACGTGAAGTGAATTCGCCGCGGCAAAACCGCTTCGTCAAGATTGAACGGACACGAAAATTGTGGGTTCACGGGATTGAGTTTGAAAATTGTCGGATCAACTACCCACGTACTGACGTTGAAAATGAAGCTTGCGTCGTTCAAGCTCTAATCATTATTGCACGTCTTGATGAGTTTTTTGAAGTAATTATTAGATATGTTTGAGATGGGTGATATTTATCTGGTCTGTAAAAATGTGTATAAAAACACATAAACATACAAACATAAATATAAGCTCACACCTGTGTCTCCAAAGAGATAGGCAGAAGCGCACTAATGAACCAATACACCCACATTTCGTTGAGGTTAGTTCCGTCCCAGATGTGATAGGGGGCGAGCCTATCGCCATATCAGCCACAAATTCCAGACTTCGGGCTGTTATGGAAAAATCCAATATCACTTTGCCCGACCCGAGGATCGAACCCGAGACCTCAGAACGGTAGTCGTACTGAAATACAACCACGCCACCGAGGCAGTGTATAAAAACATTTTTCACATATTTGGATTTTATTTCTTATTATTCGGTGTTTGTTTTTATTGTATCTAGAAACACTATTCTATTAGTAACTAAAGCGACAGCAGAATCAACTGCTATGATGCCTATATTATCATAGAGGTAATTATTTATATCATAATACGGTGCAGTGATCCAAAATTCAATACATTTCTTTTATCCGATATCGAATCCGCACTTTTTTCTATCTCAAACATCTTGCCAATTTTTGCTGATTATGTGAAGGAAATTATTCTTATTATTCATCGAATTATATTTTTATTAAATAACTACGTACTAACCTTGCTTAACTCTGCATTAAACTAGATAATGCCTTTGGTATTAGGTCCGTCTCTATACTCAGTACCTACGTAAATAAATATACCAATAAAATACACGGGCGTAAAGAAAAAGAAGGACACCACCTCGCCTATAGATAAACGGACGCCATGCCACAGAGAAGAGCCAACACAAACGCGCCTTTACAACAGTGACCTACACACACGCCATTACGTGTCGATAGATCGAATGGGCCGAAAAACCTGCTTTACTTTCTATGTTCCTAGTGCTCCGTCCATCTTTTTATACGTCCGTGATAAAATATTTATTTTTCTACCTAAATTATTTATTTTGTTGCGAAAGTTCTTTTGCTGTATTTCTAAACACCCTCGCTTCCAAACTGACTGATTCAAAATTATGAACTTCCCTTAAACTTTTCTACGCTAGTTGAACTACAGACAAAACATGTCTCTGATGAAACACGGCAGATGAAACTTACCATGACGGGGTAACGTTTTGTCCGCCAACTTTCCGTATTCAATTGTATCTGAGCGTGTTTAGTGGGTGCTAAACTTCGTTTAGCTATGAGGAAATACGTCGTAGGAATACAGATTAACTGGACATTCGGCTTTGGATTTCACGCCTTTATTAATGTTTTGTGTGGTGTTAGTTTGGATGTATGTGACATAAATAACCGTAGGAAAAATTCTATGTATAAAGATCAAAGACTTCTATGTATACTACTAGACTGGGCTGTTCGTTATATCGACCGTATGCTGCCAATACCTCCAAACTAACATTTTACCAAAATATTGTTTTTTGCGCTATCTCTTAGTCCTAATGGAATATGATGTAAATATTTTCTTATTAGCAATACTAAACTATTGTAAAATTAATAAACTTGGATTTTGGGTGCATAAATATCATCTATATTTTTTAATATATCTAGTTTTTATAAGTTTTGTATTGTCTCCTATAAACTTGATCTCAAAGCACTTAGGAGGTATTGGTGGCTTACGGTCGATATAGAATGTGCGCACTAAGTCTCTGTTAATCGACCTCAACTCACTATAGAAATCTGCTCTTTTCCTAAGCCGTGGAACGTCAAACACTCGCTGTCATGTGCCACAATTTTACTTCGAAACAGCTTGTCTAGTAAATACATAGAAGTATTTGATGAAGATAACTTATTTGAATTTAATTAACAAAACTGCCCCGGTCGCATAATTGTATTGCGGTATGACTACCGTTCTGAGGTCTCGGATACGATCCCTGGGTCGGGTAAAATGATATTAGGTTTTTCTACTCAGTATCAGTCCAAAGTCTTGAATTTGTGCACAATATGGCGATAGGCTTGCTCCTTACCACATCTGGGATGAAAATGTGCTCGGCGAAATGTATTTCTTATTGTAGCAGCGGGTAAACGAGCAAGTTCGTCACCTGATGTTAAATGATCTCCACCGCCCATAGACACCTAAAACACAAAAATAATTATGGGTGCGTTGCCAACCCAAAAGGAAGGAAATGAGGATTGGAAAAGTGGGGAGAATTGGGCCACAGGAAATCTCACTCACCCAACGAAATGCGACAACGAGCTACCACTTTACGTCCGTTTTCTGGGAGACAGTGGTATCAAACCGGTCGAGCCAGCGCATTTTCGCTATAGACGTAACTGTCTACAGCGTGGCTCTACCACTCAAAATAATTCTGCCATAGGTAGATAAAATACTGTACTATCAGATACTGCCAGACTATCAAAAAATGCCGCACAAATAAGTATTAATTCCTCAATAAAACAAAGGCAGGAACAGCTGTGTAGGTCTAATCAATCAACACACGACAGGAACGCGTCATTCCACGAATACATATCTATTGGAAGAGAAAAATTGCACTACAGTATTGATGGCCAGAATGGAAACATGAAAAAAAACTTTCAAAGGGAATGAAAGCCCCGCAACTCAATACTAGAATGTGAAAGGCAAAAAAATATTAGTCTACAATCTATATGGACACAGCTTTGATTAGATATACAGAATATTGCAAAAAGTTGGTATGAATAATAACTACACTTGAGAATGGCTAGCAATTGAGCGGTCATGTTTCAAAGGTAAGGCTCATAGTTTTTTAATAATGGAAACTTGAATTTGTGACGAAAATCTTGTTTCTGGCCCATTGCGTCAGGTGCTACATTTGCAAAGCACCTATGGGGTTTTATTTTTTGCATACACAAAGCCTATTTATCTCCTTTTAGGTTGGCAACACACCCATGACTATATCGTGTCTTGGGTGTCTATGAGCGGTGGAGATCACTTACCATCAGGTGACCCATCTGCTCGTTTGCCAATCACTTTTATAAAAAAAATATGAATGGAATACGTCATACGTGGGATAAAAGCAGTGGTAAGTAATATACAATGGATATTATTATTATGTCGCTTCCAACAGGTCGATCTAGAAATCTTTGGGGGAAGAAATAAAGAAGAAAGAAAGAAATAAATAAACTTTATTCAGCCAATGTCTCAGGCAACAATAAGTGGGAGAACACAAAAAAAGACAGAATATGTAACACTAAGAGGTAACAAATTTGTTAGTTATACGTGGTAAATAATGGTGGGAGGCCTATGTTCAGCAGTGGACGTCCTGTGGATGATGATGATGATGATTATTATACAGCCAACAAAATCCCATTCATAAGTATACTATATAATTGTTTTAATAGAAGCCATATCTTTGATCTCCACGACCGGTAACATTTCTACGGATGTAAGGAAATTGGGATCAGGATACAGAGGAATGAAATCACATGGACCGTGTACACGTGATTATATTTCTCTTTGCTTTGATTCCTTAGACTTTTGTCAATATGTTAAATGTGGTCTTCAAAAATAAAGCTCGTATAGGGAAACAGGAAAATTACATAACTGTCTCGGTGGTGTAGTTGTATTTCGGTTCGGTCCTGAGGTCTTGGGTTCGATCCCCGGGTCGGGCAAAGTGATGTTGGATTTTTCAATATTATACGATCGTGACCAAATTAAATAATACCACCCAATAATCTCTATCGAAAAAAAAGAATCTTGAAAATCCGTCCACATTTGGCGGAGATATCGGGTAACATACATAAAAGATACAGACGAATTGAGGACCTTCTCCTTTTTTGAAGTCGGTCAAAAAATAAAACCACTACACTCTAACTCGTGACGTTTGTAATTTACAAAAACATTTATTATTTGTTGACCAAACAATTACCGTCCATCACGAAAATATACGTAATATCTAAACAATAAACTCACTAAAGAAGAACCAAAAAATCTCAACAAATATAATCAAAGATAAAATTGCCTACCAAATAACATCTCGTTACAAATTCTGTTCCTCAACAAGGCCAAGGCACCAAATAACGGAACCGCAATAATCCTGCCCCGATTACAAACCCGAGGACCCGCCGCGGCGTATCGCTATTCAAATCTAGATATCATCTGATAGCTTTATGAGATTTCAATGAAAACGACGAATAATCTGTTTTTGTTACGTTTCCGGGTATATAATAAGTTATTAGATACATATACAATTTTATTATATTGGCAAACGAGCAGATGGGTCACCTGATGGTAAATGATCTCCACCACCCATAGATACCCATAACACAAAAAGAATCATGGGTGCGTTGCCAACCTAAAAGGAGGGAATGGAAGGGGAGGGAAGGGGATTGGCAAAGGGAGTGGGGAAATGGGCCACCGGAAATCTGACACACCGAACGAAACGCGACAGCAAGCTGCCACTTTACGTCGGTTTTCTGTGAGACAGTGGTATCTAACTGGTCGAGCCGACCCATTCGTGCTATAGACGTTACTGTCTACAGCGTGGCTCTACCTTTTATTATGTAGCAGCGATAGCTCAATTGGGAATGGTACGGACTGCCGAGACAAGTGTCGGAGGTCCGAGACCAACCTCAAAATGGAGCATACACCTCTGACTTTTCTATGTTAAGTGTATTTTCATTTTAAAATATCGCTTGCTATAACGATGATGGAAAACATCGTGAGGAAACCTGCATACTCGATAATTTCTCCACAGGAATTTCGAAGGTATGTGAAGTCTACCAACCCCCATTAAGCCAGCGTGGTAGACTAAGGCCTAACCCCTCTTATTAGTAGAGGAGGCCCGTTCCCAGCAGTGGGACAGTAATATTACAGGGCTATTATTATTATTCCTTTTATTAGATTAGAATAGCTAATCCACAACATGGTTAGCACAATGTAAAATAACAACCCATAAAACATACAATTTCGATTGCTGAGCGTCTCGCAGAAACACGGAGAATAAACGGCAAACTAGGCGGATGAATAATAAAATCTGAGCAGACCAATTCACACATACAGCACCCATACACGAGTATGACGAATGTGACAGCCATCTCCCTCCTCAACTATGTTGCAGGGAAGTGACCGACCCGACACATGACGCCGCCACAAGTACAGACTTGCGAGCATGACAATAGTCCCATTGCTAATTTAACGGCGTAAACTGAAATGACAAATCAAAATGTCATTTTCCAAAATAATGTTGCTTACTTTCGAAACATACTGATTGATCTAGTTCAATTTTTATCATTCAAAGGAATCAATAACTCAGCACTAACTTGCAAAATTAGAATTTGAATGTTTTTTTTTTTAATTCAGCTTTACCCTTGACTAAATGTCTGTGTAAATAATTTTGCGTAAATAATTACAACAGATACGCGAAATGATAATAATGAAAATTAAAAATATTACTTTTATTATTTGAGAAAAAATACGTTCTGCACGTTCATAGCTATTGTATGTGTTGTTTATAAACAACCACTTACTGCCATAACTTAGCATCCAGTAATTTACTTTGACTATAATTCAGTAGACATTCAGTACTAATCACACATTCGGCAGGAATTACGACTTTGGGTTTGACTTTAGAAACAATGAAATGGTTCACTGAATTGAAATGTTTAAATAATATTGATGTTTTTACCGCAGCACTATTTAAACTTCATGAAAAAGTGGCAACATTCGAAATGTCAGTTTACTCCATTTAATTAGCAATCCTACTATACCCAGACCTATTACAGCATCTCAATCTCATCTAAAATAGTGTAGTTCGAAATATGTGCATTCTCTTGAAATGCATGGCATCTAATTGAAATAAAACTATTGACAAAGACTGCAAAGCCTTCGAAACGTCGGGAATAATAATTAAAACCTAATCGTGATAGAATCCGTAAGAATAGTTTTATTAAACTTAAGAAATCAGCATGGCATATAAGTTATTTATAAAAACAGTTTAACTGAGAAAATGGTAAAGAATAGCCCGTCCATTTAATTTTCAAGGAATGTGGCACAAGGTAAAAAGTGACAGGCTATTCTAAGCCATTTGCACAGCTAATCCCGTCCCTTCAACGATCCACAAACCTGTCCATTCCCCTTTCCCCATAGGACCCTATTCTACTAACTGTATAACCTGCCTCCCTGATTCCAAATTAATAGCATTCTATAATTAAATATAATAATATTATAAGAAATACTTAAATCTAAATTATGCTTTTTTGACATGTCATAAGTGCTTTTATATGCCTACGTGATTAATAAAGATTTTTATTTATTTATAAACTATTTTTATAAGTAAAGCCCTAGATTACCTTTTTAAAGATACCGCTGTGACAGCTTTTACTCCTATTTAATTTAAAGATTTTAAACCAGTGCACAGTGACACTAAAACGTCCCCAAACAACAAAGTTCGTAACAACTCCAATGAAATCCGTGATAAAAAGAGAAACAGAAATGTGCAACACATTTAGTCCGCCAATTTGCATGACGCTAGCTTTAGTATTCAAAAATCTCGGCAAAACAGTTTTAATCCAGCGCATATAACTTTATGCGAGATTAGAGCTCGTACTTATGTTTTCATAAAAGAAACTCAAAAACCAGTGAGGTATCCAAATTGCTGTATATGCTGCCAAATTGGATCACATCCAAAATCAAGACGGAAGTTCGCATTAATCTGACAACGTAAATTGGCAGGATTATAGTTGAATTCGAAATTATATTAGAGCGCAGGTGGTGTTATATGCTTAGTAGTTAACATCATTTGCGGGAATATTTCAAAAGTTTGTGAATATAGAAAATAAAGTTTGGGTGGTAGCCCACTGACTCACAGGAAACGGACGTAAAGTAGCAGATCACTGTCGCGTTTCGTTCTGTGAGTGAGATTTCCGGTGGCCCAATTCATAATCCCTATTTTCCTCCTTATAGATTGGCAACGCTCCCATAATTTTCGTGTCTTCGGTGGCAGTGGAGATCCCTTACCATCAGGTGACCCATCTGCTCGTTTGCCAGTCTCGGCTATAAAAAAAAACTCATAACCAAAACCATCGTCAATCAATATTATGTTGATAATAATACTGAGAAAACAATCTTATGTTACTGTATCATTATTATCAAAATATTGTAAAACAACTGTGACTGTATCGCCTCCTTGGTCTAGTGGCAGCATATTCGGGCTGTGGGCCGAGAGGTCGTGGGTTCGATTCCCAGGTCGGGTAACGCGAGTTTTCTAATTTAATTTGCCTGGGACTGGTTCCCTCACAGCGGGTTGACGTCAGGCAGTCAGCCGTCGTAAAAACTTAGCCAAATCCTTTCTGCAACATACCTGACAAAGTGTGTTGCACCGACCCCACTTTAAGGTGGGATAAGGGCAAATAAGGTTGATCTGGAAATCCTTGTGGGGGCCTATTACCAGCAGTGGACGTCCTGTGGCTGACGATGATGATAATGTAAGGCAGATACAAAACAAGAAACTGTGAATTCACTTTAGAAATAAATCAGATACTGACGATGTCTTAGGTTAGGTAGGTACTAAGTCGGATATAAAATATGTTATAAAATTTTTAAAGCTAATAATTTTACTACTATCAGCTCTGAAGGCAAGGTTTTACTGGAAAACGCGCAAGAAACTCTAGCGTATTCTAAATACAGCCCAAAATGTGGGTCGCGAGGGACCTTTTACTCCGCCGTAGTCCAAAATTTAACTAACAAAACCTTCTCTTTACCTTTCCTTATGTAAATGAAACTAGATAATGAACATTTACAGATCCCTTTTTATTTTATTTTTAGTCCTTAGATTTTTTACGTACGCGACATTTTTTGCAAGCGATTTATAAATCTTTATATTAGTGATAATATTTTATGCCAAATCAATGAAGGGTCGGCGTAACACTATTACAAGCATGTTACGGAATGGATTCGGCTTAATTTTATAAACTTTAGGGTATCCAGTCCCGGGTAAATCGTGTAGAAAAATGCACCGCCAGAACTTAGAAGTGAACAAAACACCTCCTGGTTCACAGCCCATATACAGCCCAGTTTTCTGTGAGACAGTGGTATCAAACCGGTCGAGCCAGTCCGAGACTAAGTAGATACTGTCTACAGCATGGCTTTAACAATGCTCCGAGATGTTCCAAATTATTAAACCAGTCAGAAACTAGCTCACGTCATGTAGACAAAGACGGTGGGGAACATTGATGTGGGCGCATATATAATATTAATAACAGGTCTGTCCGTTTGTAAATTATACACGTATCAACGGTCGACACTGTATACCAGTGATAAATCATATTAGATTTCATATACTCCGTAGTTTTGAATGTTGAACACTTCTCTGAAACCAGGGGGCTGACTCTTGATTCGAAATTGACTGCGATTCGGTTTAATATATTGACTTAAAATTCTACCGAAATCGAGTTTAAAGTGTACTAATGTCACGTTAAGAAATACCAAATGATAAGTTCTCAAATCTTATTTTTATTTTATTTTATTTTATTTATTAAGGTTTACCAAAATTTTTTTACATCAATACATGCAAAGAAGTACTAGTAAAATTACTAAAAACTAATAACTAATCTTATGCAACATTGACGCCCTTTTTAACTTGATTTCGGTGGAATTTTAAGTGAATAATCACAAGTTAAAAAACTTACCCCGAAATTTTTCTTACTTCAAATCCAATCGTGACCAAATTTATATAGGACCACCCTTGAAATACGCTCTATCTTATACTAAAATAATTTTGAAAATCGATCGACATTTGGAGGAGATATCACGTAATATAGGTACATAAAAAAACAACGAACTGAGGACCTCCTCCTTTTTTGAAGTCGGTCGATAAATGAAACTACACTGCACCCGATGATAAGCACAGGCTAAAAAACAGATACCAAAAAATAATGGGTTTATCAGTGGTCACCAGAATCATAGCGGCCTATTTATGCTTCTTCACACTAGAGGGAAGAAGCAAATCGAGAGGCTTGCGACAAGACAGGCGGATGACCTGATACCCGCACCAACTAACCATGAAGTTTGCAACAAGACAGGCGGATCCGCATCAATTAACCATCAAGTCGCATGTCTCACGCCCCTCCAGTAGCCCGAGCACGAAAAACTAATGTAAATGTAAATGTATTTGAGTTCGCTGCGCACTGATGACGTTTGGTTAATATTTCATACAATTTTTATAGACGCGCATCGAGTTCGAATACATTTACGGTTGTCAGAAATTTTCCTGCTCAGGCCGCAGAAAACTGGATATACAGATTCATTAAAGTTTCCATAAAAGACGCCGCTGGTTATGTAAATGCATATGTAAAGACTCTAACCTTTGTCAGTACAATAATTTCATAACTGTATTTTCGACCGACTTCCAAAAAGGAGAAGGTCCTCAATTCGTCTGTTTTTCTGATGTTACGCGATATCTCCGCCGAATGTGGACCTATTTTCAAAATTATTTTTGTGTTCGATAGAGCTTATTTCAAGGGTGGTCCCATATAAATTTGGTCATGATCGGATTTAAATTCAGTACGTAAAGTTTTTAAACTTGTGATTATTTATTTTAAAGTAAAAGCAATACATCACTCGAGAACGGACAAATTCTAATGGCAGTTGAACTGTCCCTGATACTGCGCTCTCGACAGTCGGCGTTCATTCAATGTGCACTAAATTGCCAGTGGATGTATTGCAACCGTTTGTTGATATTGGCCAGGCTTCCCGCCCTTTGACGCGGCCATGTCTCTCCTCACTAACAGTGTAAATAAATCAAATAACCTAAAATAGGATGAATAAAAATAAACTCTTTTAAATAGCTTTTATTAGCTTGCTAGGGGCATGTCTGTGACTGAAGTTAGACTTAAAGTAAATATACCAATGATAAATACACTCAACAGTTACACACCTAGTCCTGACCCCACACTATGTATAACCTGTATCGTGAGTGTCAGAGACTATGAGTGACTTTGGGTCTCACAACATCCAGACTTGAAACAAATATCTGTGGGCCATACAAACATCTGTCTCAATACGGGAATCGATCCCGCTGCCTCTCGCTTCACAGCCGGCTACTCGCCTAGTGCGCCACAAAGGCTATCAAAATCAATCTTCTATTTGATGTACCTATCGCATAAAATTTTATTCATGACCCAAACAAGTCTCCAAGTTCTTTTTCTTTACTTAGTTTTTTTTGTACGGCAATTGGTACAAGTAAGATTATAATAATAATGCTATAAGACGTTGTGGTAACCCTCTAGACCGGGATAACTCTGAGTAAAATCTCTTGACAGACGACATTATACAAATAATAGAATACTGACTTATTTTTTTCTTGACTGAGCCCCGATTCATATATCTAAGTAATATTAAGTGAAATAGTCGCGTCCTTGGTCTAATGGCAGCATGTATGGGCTATGGACCGGGAGGTCCTGGGTTCGAATCCCAGGTCGGGCAAAGCAAATTTTCTAATTTAATTTGACTGGAACTGAATCCCTCATAGGGGGTTGACATCACGCAGGCGGCCCTCTCGGCAACATGCTTGAAAAAGTGTGTTGCGCCGACACCACATTAAGGTGGGATAAAGCAGGTAGAAAGAAAGAAAGACTCAGCGAAATAATCTCACCGGAGCGTAACCCTGTTTGCACTTCTGCCCATCCATTTAGGTCATATGCCTAAGCTTATAAAGTGTTACAAGAGCCAGTCCTTTGACATGCGACCGCGTAATAACGTTTCCTGCATGCCTCGTGAGCACGTTGTTCACTATAGTTCAGCCATATTGGAAGCAATTGCATTGGCTTCAAGTTATAATACCGATACTACATCATCGTCCAACAGTCCAACATTTCGACCAACACTCTAAGCGTAATAAGGTTGGTGAATGTGTCTTTCTTTCTTTCTTTCTGCCTGGCGTTATAATAATCGATGTAATATTTGTTGAACACAGATTACATTTTAAAATATTAATTAATATTATAGTCCCTTCCTTGGTCTAGTGGCAGCATGGGCTGGGGACTGGGAGGTCCTGGGTTCGAATCAGGCAAAGTAAATTTCCTAATTTGATTTAAGGACGATAAGGGTATATCGAGAAAAATAATTACAAGTTTAAAAACTTAACAGACCGACTGCCAATCCGATCGTGACCAAATTTATATGGTATAATTTATACTCTTGAAATAAGCTCTATCGAATACAAAAATAATTTTGAAAATCGGTCCATATTTGGCGGAGACATCGCGTAAAATAAAAAAAATACAGGCGAATTGAGGACCTTCTCCTTTTTGGAAGTCGGTCGAAACTGAATAATATTATATATTTTTGCTTTTACTATATTTTTTTTCAGAATTAGTTGATTTGTGTGTGATATTTGGATTTTAAATTATAATTATTATAATGATTTGTTATAAGATCTACGTAATTAATTACGTGATGTACAGTGTTAATTCTTCAATGTAAATGACATCGTGTCATTCGTGTTGGAGAGTCTGTCATGATAGATTGTGAGTTAGGTAGAGGGAAAAGCTGGAAATATTATTTGGAGTGTTGGACTGTTCGACGATCGTGTGATAGTACCGGCATGATATTATAATGGATGCTGACCCACATTAGTATAGTCTAAACATGTATTGACATTTGACAACATTACAATATCCCCTAGAGGGGGTCAACGTCAAGCAGGCAGCTGGTCTTTAAACATAAACCACATCCTTTCTACAAAATTGTGAAAGTACGTTACGCCGACCCTAGAGGTACATTCTGATCAAGGGCAGAAAATACGTAAATAAAGATTACAGAACGACACTCAGGCATGGATCTAAACAACCTTCACTGGGTATCCAATCTGGGATTCGAACCCAGAACCGGTCCATAACCAAAAGACTATGTAGGCCACGATGCCAACGTGTATATCGAATAAAAAACACAAAACCTTTCATTGCCCAGACAAAAAACAGAACCAAATTTCATTGCTTATTTGTCTACCAAATTCAAAACGACACGGCTATCATCTACGAAAAATGCACCTCCAATTATGGAATCCAAATACTCGTTAACTCGAATTCCGATCCGTACACGAATAGAATAGAAGAGAACAAACAGAGTATAAAAACAACGGCATCCCGATACAGCGCTCTTGATTGGCTCCGCGATTGACAGAAGCTTTAATTTTATTCTACGGACTGCATTCTTTATTCCAATCCAGGTCCAGATTTGGGATTTGATGGGGGCATGGGGGGTAATTGTAAGATTAGGCTGAGAGCGAAGATTGATAATGATCGTTTATTGAAGTGCGTATGATTTCTCAATAATTATATAGGGGCTCACTTATAAAAACAGTTTAACTAAGCAAATGGTAAAGAATAGCCTGTCCCATTTATTTTCAAAACGTGTGACAAAAGGAAAAAAGTGACAGCCTATTCTTAGCCATTTGCTCAGCTAAACTGTTTTATAAGTAAGGCCCATTGGGTATAAAATAACAACTCCGAATAAAAAGTTAATCTTAACCATCCATTTGATATATTACTGACTTGTTAATTTATTATCGCTCAATTAGTTATAAATTGTTGGACTGAACTCTTTCATTTCGAAGAGAATAGCTTGCACCACCCTGCACAGTTTGTATTAAAGTATTAAAATGCGATTGGTGTTCTTTTAATAAATATCTAAGGTGTATTTTTTATTTATTTACGTCACGGATAATTCATTTCTGGTTTACATATTCTTGAGTCGTATTTCTCTTACCAAGAGTCATGACATTCATTCATGTTTTCTTGCTTTCAATCTTCAATTGTTTTCTTGAATTGAGCAAAATTGTAGACAAAAGTTGACTGTGGTCGATATTTAGGTGCCTTTAAATCGAATGATAATAATACCCCTTACCCTTATCCCAAATCCGCACCTGTCCCATTCTCAAAGCGGACTCATAATTGAAAGTCTTTGTAGTAAGCACTTACAGTTCTTTAACGGTCTTCGTAATGGCGTCTTTGCAGATATTAATAAATGTTGTTTTAAAAAAGTTATAGAACTTTTGTATACACTTAAGTATTATTTAAACTTTTGTTATTTTATTTTAGTTTTTACGGATTCTTTTGCGATTTGTATTTGTTTTATTTTTAGTCCCGACGTTTCGACCCACCTGTGAACACGAAGGCTGTAACGTTTTCGATAGAATCCGTAAAAACTAGTTTTATTTAAAAAAATAATACATACATAACATAAGCTCTTGCCTGTATCCCCGAAGGGGTAGGCAGAGGCGCATTAGCCAACTAGTACACTCATTTTTCGCCTAGCTTGGTTCCGTCCTAGATGTGATAGGGGGCGAGCCTATCGCCATATCGGGCACAAATTCCAGATTCCGGGCTGATATGGAAAAATCTAATATCACTTTGCCCGACCCGGGGATCGAACCCGAGACCTCAGGGCGGTAGTCGTACCGAAATACAACCACGCCACCGAGGCAGTCAAAAATAATACCAACATTCAAGACTCTGGTAATTCAATATTACCAGAGTCTAATTACTTGAATCACCTAAACGAAGAATTTAGCAGACCATTTCGACTCATTGTTGAAGCGCCATTTTTTCCGGGTGTCAATTTATCTTAGGCACTCAAAATCCGCCTGGCAGTCGGCCAGTGAAGCAAGATTTAGGTGATAAGAGCTGGCAGAGTATCTGCAGGTTTATTACGTATATTGTAATACGATAGCAAATACTATAGCATGTTTAACACCCAACAGTCACACACATAATCCTGACCCCACACTAAGATACGAGTCTTATGTCGTGGGTATCAAAAACTACGAAAGACTTTCGGCCTTACAACACCCAGACCCGAAACAAATATCTGTGGGTCACACAAACATTTATCTCGGTGCGGGGATCAAACCCGCGGCCTCTCGCTTCACAGTCGGCTACTCTCCCGCTACGCCACGTAGGCAGTCAAATATTCCACTACTAATAATAAGTACTAATGACCTTTTGAAACAATGAAAAAATGAATAACATTATAGTTTAACAATCTTTCTTCATCGGCCGATATCCCACCTCAACGTGGGGTCGGTGCAATGCACTTTTTCAAGCATGTTGCAGAAAGGATTTCGCTATGTTTTTACGACCGGCTGCCTGCCTGGCGTCAATTCCCTCTGGGGGATTCAGTCCCGGGCAAATTAAATTAGAAAATTCGCTTTGTCCGACCTGGGAATCGAAACCACGATCTCGCAGTCCACAGCCCATATATGCCATTAGACCAAGGAAGCGACATATAAAGCTTTCGAAACGTGGTAAAATTAAAATATATAAATCGGGATAGAATCCGTAAAAAATCTTTTAATTCAATCAACCCTCTTCGTATTCGGCACATAGTAGCGCATAGCGCATAGTCCATAGATACACAACACGCAAAATAACTGACGTATACTTAATAAGTCCCCGGGTGTTTTACATAAAGTTTCAAGTGGTGCGGTTGCAATATGAAGTGAACACTGAACAGGGCGCTCTCGCTGGCCCAATTCTAAACGATTAAATTAATACTTGCTATCTTGCCGACCTCTGTGTATATTTTTCGGGATTACAGCCGTTTCTTGCGGATTATTTTTGACCATTTTCTGCTTTTTAGTTTACATCTGTTTGCTTTTAAATTTTTTGTTTTTTTTGACAAGCTTGTTTTTTTTTATAGCAGAGATTGGCAAACGAGCAGATGGGTCACCTGATGGTAAGTGATCTCCACCGTCCATAGACACCCAAGACAAAAAAAAACATGGGTGCGTTGCCAACCTAAAAGGAGGACATGGAAGGGGAGGGAAGGGGATTGGGAAAGGGAGTGGGGAAATGGGCCACCGGAAATCTCACTCACCGAACGAAACGCGACAGCAAGCTGCCACTTTACGTCGGTTTTCTGTGAGACAGTGGTATCTAACCGGTCGAGCCAGCCCATTCGTGCTATAGACGTTACTGTCTACAGCGTGGCTCTACCACCTGGTGCGTATATCTGAGATTTTTTAAATCTTTATATTTAATTCTGATATTTTTGTCTTTTTGTTCGCCTCCTTTGTATGTGCTTGGTATGTGGCTTATGGACTAAGAGGGTTCGAGCCCAGGTTGGGCAAAGTGATTTTTCTAATTCCTCCCTCCCTTTCCCAATCCCCATTCCCTCCTTCTAGGTCCGCAATTCACCCTAGATTATTTTTGTCTTGGATGTCTATGGGCGGTGGAGATCACTTACCATCAGGAAACCCACATGCCCGTTTGCCAATCTCTGCTAAAAAAAAGTGAGATAAGAGCAGGTAAAAATCCTGTATATATAGAAAAAAAATATATAAGAGACGAATTGCCACTGACTTTGAGTAGTACATAGAAAAAGACTAAGGCTGAGATCTATAGAGCGAACTTTGACTAAGTCTAAGTCAAAGTAACGAACTCAGTGAGTATTTGGAATTGTTAAATCGAATTTTGATATCGTTGGAGTCATTTTTTACAAGAGAAATAGACTGACAGACAGACTAAGCAAAGATGTTCTTGTAAAAAATGACTAAAACTAAGTCGAAATCCTCACTAAGTTCGTTATTTTGACTTAGACTTAGTCGAAGTTCGCTCTATAGATCTCAGCCTTATTATGAACTTTAAAAAAAAAACAACTGTTATCTGCCACGAAATAAAATTCACAAGCCAAGCTCTGATTTTTACACCCCACTTGCTAACATCTCAATTTTTTAACCTAATTCGCTTCCTTAAAGAACAAGATGGAAATTAATTTATTTACTCCATTTAATTCAATTCGGCGAGTGGGCAAACCACTCTCGCCCGCCTAATGGCGTTTCAAGAAATTTTACCTAAGCCTTAGTACGTTCAAGGAATTTGGATATTGCGTACAGTGAAATTAGTTGAATGCCTCGGTTGCGTAGATGTATTTCGTGAGCGACTACCGTCTTGAGGTCTCGGGTTCGATGCCCGGGTTGGGTAAAGTGGAATTAAGTTATATTTAGTATCAGCCTTGAGTCTGGAATTTGTGCCCGATATGGCGATATGCTCGCCCCCGACATCTGGGACGGAAATAAGCTCGGCGAAATGTGGGTACGAAATGTAGCCTACGCTTTCAGGAATACAGGCGTAGCTTAAGTATGTACAAACTATTAATAAATATGTACATAGTAAAGCAGTATCAAACGTTTATCTTAAGATCCAAGTTCGCACTTGTGGCCGACTTAACATGTACTTAAGTAAGCATAATTGTTTGAAAACCACCGAGACGTGCGACTGACGTCCAAGATTGATAGATCCTTCACCAACATACAAATGTTATGGAAGTGGCTTTGTATGCAAATAGCCATTGATACAATTGAGTATTTTTTTTTGGTTAAATTCACTGTTAGACTAGGATTATTATTATTATGGTTATCTAAGGGCGACTTGCAGCGCTATTACTAATCTAGAGTTACAACTTATCTCGATTTATCCTACAACTCACTCCTATCTTTAAATCATCATCATCATCATCATCATCATCATCATCATCATCATCATCATCATCATCATCATCATTATCATCAGTCATAGGACGTCCACTGCTGAACATAGGCCTCCCCTAAATTAAGATTTATTAGGATAAATAGACATTTATCGCGGAGCTGCGAGTGGTCGTAAGATCAATAAAATAACGATCACAAAATATGGACAATTAAGACTACTCCTTAGTATACGATTTGTGCCCGATATGGCGATAGGCTCGCCCCCTATCACATCTGGGATGGAACTAAGCTCGGCGAAATGTGGGTGTTCTAGTTGACTAGTGCGCCTCTGCCTACGCCTTCAGGGATACAGGCGTGAGCTTATACGAAAGTATGGAAATAATTAAATGTTACAGTGACAATTATCATGAGCAAGAAACATAGTCATAAAAACTAAGCCGAATCCGTTCTGCTTGTTGTGCCGAAACCATATTTGAATAGTATAAAGCAATCTTCGAATATCCCACGGCAAAACCAAATATGTAACTGCAAAAAATGGGTAGCGTACTACATTACCAAATCAAAGCGCACTTCAATAATAATATATATATTTTTTTTTATAGCACAGATTGGCAAACGAGCAGATGGGTCACCTGATGGTAAGTGATCTCCACCGCCCATAGACACCCAAGACACAAAAAGAATCATCGGTGCGTTGCCAACCTAAAAGGGAATGGAAGGGGAGGGAAGGGGATTGGGAAAGGGAGTGGGGAAATGGGCCACCGGAAATCTCACTCACCGAACGAAACGCGACAGCAAGCTGCCACTTTACGTCGGTTTTCTGTGAGACAGTGGTATCTAACCGGTCGAGCCGGCCCATCCGTGCTATAGACGTTACTGTCTACAGCGTGGCCCTACCACTTGAAAAAAATATGCCGCTTCCATTACACATATAACTTCTAGCTAGCGAATTTACCGAGCTTAC
Source organism: Clanis bilineata (assembly GCA_036417725.1). Taxonomy (NCBI): domain Eukaryota; kingdom Metazoa; phylum Arthropoda; class Insecta; order Lepidoptera; family Sphingidae; genus Clanis; species Clanis bilineata. Next base: position 12,589,846 of record CM071154.1, on the reverse strand, counting down.
CAAATTAATCTTCGTACAGATCGAGACAATGGGAGACTTAGCAACATAATACGAAATTCTTGCTAGCAAAATTTTGCGCTTACAAAAGATTTCTTCGTTATAAATTGAACTTGTGGTTAAGATGGATTCTGTCTGAAGTTCAAAGACCTTAGCACGACTATTTTTATTAACTATCGAATACATATTCGAATTTAACTCTCTGGGCCTTCGTGGAGTTTATAAGAACACATAAGCTCACGCCTGTATCCCCGAACGGGTAGGCACAGGTGCACTAGCGAAATAGAACCCCACATTTCGCCGAGCTTAGTGCCGTCCCAGATGTGATAGGAGGTGAGCATATCGCCACATCGGGCACAAATTCCAGACTCCGGGCTGATATGGAAAAATCCAAAATTACTTTGCCGGACCCGGGGATCGAACCCGAGACCTCAGGACGGTAATCGTACCGAAATACAACTACGCCACCGAGGCAGTCTGTGGAGTTTATGTGTTTTAATGAAATGTCATGAATGTGTCAAGAATATGGGTCGACCTGTGGCTGATGATGATGATGTTGGTGTTCTAGTTCGCTAGTCCGCCTCTGCCTACCCTTTCGGAGATACAGGCATGAGCTTATGTCATGTCATGAAAATGCTGTGAGCGTCATTCGAATACGTTATCGAAAGTCATTCGTGCTCAGGCTTCAGTAATGAATACATCTGTTTATTTGCTACAAGTATTTTGTTTACTTTTATATTAGTGAATGGGGTTTTTGATAGTTGTTCGAGCGAGTTTTGAAGCGAAAGTTTGAAGGGCTTTCTCCTAAAGGCCCTGTTCGATGAGCGAATAAAACCGCTGTTTTTGGGATAGTTGGTAAAGTTTTCTTTTATAATGATTTCTTATGGTTACGCGAATGTTATTCATTGAAATAAAACTAGTTTTTACGGGTTCTGTCGTGATATGTTTTATATTTATTTCACTTTTTTCTTTTATTACTGCGGTTGTCATATTGACATAAATATACTATAAAATCATCATCATCATATAATTTGTTATGATTTCGGATAATTGTTGTGGTTTAGTACACAATATTGAAGGGTAGTATGTTAATTATATTTATTTTAACTACCTTCTAAGTAATTCATAATATTTGTAGAAGGCATTTCTTCATTAACTAAAGCAAAAGGTATAAAAGAGCGGGAGCTATCATTATTGAGTTAGTCTCCATTTGGAGCTGGAAGTGTACACAACTAGTTTGATATATACAGTAAGGTTGTGTGGCGAATATAGTGCATATAAGAGTCACGTTTTAACCAAGTCTTTTACAAATTAGTAGTGTTAAAATCTGCTTTATAATAAAGATTAGCTTATCTCATAAAACTGCAGCGTTTTTCATACACACACCGCGAATAGCACAGCTAATTGTCATCAAACTTAACTACGTTACGTGTAGGGGAGGTGCCATAAAGAACTTTTTTTTTCAAGATTTTATTTTACTATTTTGTCGTTATTGATATGCATACTCATGCCAAATTACAGCTTTCTCATACTAGTAGTCTCTGAGCTAATCACTAATCAGACAGACAAACAGACCGGCGGTCATGACGAAACTATAAGGGTTCAATTTTTGCCATTTGGCTTCGGAACTCTAAAAACACCCAATAATCACATAGTTCCACAGTAAGATACGATACAGTCTTGTGTCGTGGCTATCAAAAACTACGACATGCTTTAAATCTTACAACACCCAAACCCGGGTCAAATATTTGTGGATCACATTTGTCTCGGAACGAGGATCGAACCCGCGGTCTCACTTCACAGCCGGCCACTCACCAGCTGCAGAGCTATCAAAATAACAAAAATAACAATGTTTACATCACAATGATAATCACGTAACCTAACAATGAACTTCATAAAGCCCTCACTTATATCCATTTGGTTCACATAATTCGCGGGTCGCAGTGGTCCAACGAGGTGCGAAATCAAAGGCCCATCGCGGGCGGGCCGTTTATCATAATCCCGCTGCCGAGTGCCGACAATGAGTTACCGAATTTGTGCCCAGTCACAAATGGATAGGATTGTTATTGCATTACTTTCGGCATGGAGTAGACATTATGCTGACACACATTTATTTAATATAAAATAAATAATAACCTATTTTTGGTGGCGTATGCATTATAAAAAGATTATGACAGGAGACAAAATAAATACCGATTTGAGTGGTATAGCCACGCTGTAGACAGCACAGCTACTACAGCACGAATAGGCCTAGGCCGGCTTGACCGGTTTGATACCACTGTCTCGCAGAAAACCGACATAAATTCGCAGTTCGCTGTTTATTTTCACTCGGTGAGTGAGATATTCGGTGGCCCATTACGCCCCTCCCTTTCCCAATCCCATTCCCCTCCTTTAAGATCGACAACCCACCCATGATTCTTTTTGTATCACGAGTGTCTATGGGCGGTGGAGATCACTTACCATCAGATGACGCACATGCTCGGTTGCCAGTCCCTGGTAAAAAAGAAAAATTAATTTCCTAATAACACAATAAATAGGTAAGTAATAAAGGTACTATGGAATAACTAAAGCAAAACAAAGCAAGCGTGGGCACAACGATGAGAAATGGACTTAGGAAAGGGATTATTGAGATAAAGGGATATGACAGACGAGCAAGGAAGGGAAATGGGGAGGGCAAAGGGATTTGAAAGGAAGAATGCAGTAGGAAAAGAGCTCGAATGTTCTCACGAACGAGCTGATTATTATTATTATTGTATCATAATTATAAGACGAAATACTGTATGAATAGTGTAAGTGGTGTTGGTACCGTTCTATTCAATAAATAAATGATAAAGCTAGGTAACCAGTCTTTCTGCATTATTCACGCGATAATGTGATGACGTTTGAATCGAAACGAGGCGAAATTCAATCTTTTACCAGTCTTCACTGCTTCACTTCTTTTTGTCACATTCCTTTATCCTACTCTCGTAGGTAGCTTCAGAGATTAGCGTGTTTAAACAAACTTTTCAGCTATATACTAGCAGGATATTTGATCTCAATTTCGAAACACAATTTTGAAACACAAACGAATCGTGCTACCTCAGCCGAAAGTTTGCAAATAAGTTGTAAATACAGTACATTTTCCGGAATTCTGATTGGAGATATTCGATTACCCGTAAAGGGGTGTTGTTTAGGCGAGCGAAAACTTATTACAATGGACTGCTTCCTGAGGCAATATCTTTTATAACAATAGGTTTCTGTCGTGATTCCTTCTCGTAAGTCATTCTCATGGGGATTTTCAAACGTTATAAAAATACTTTTATTTTCACTTCAACATTTATTTGTGACAATCGATTTTGGTCTTTACCGTGTCTAAGTTTATAGTACATAGCATATCTCACAGTATTTCCTGCAGGTCGATTCTCTAAGAAATGCCACAACGTTGTGATCGACGACAAGCTCGCGCAGTGCACATCGTTGAGATCGACGGAGCGTTCAACGTTGTTAGGTCTTAGAGAATAACATTTTCCATACATTTATGTCAAACGCCTCGAGAGAGAGAGAGCTAGTTCGCATAAGCGCCGTCATCACGCATAGCGCTATTGCGTGCGCTTTGTACCTTACTGAATACAAAAATGACAACATCGTTGCTGCAACGATGCCGCAACGATGTTTTGACAAATGAAACCTTAGAGAATCGACCTGCTGTATCAAAGACGTCTATAACGAGAAATTTAAGTGGTAGAGCCACGCTGTAAACAGTAACGTCTACAGCACGAATGGGCCTGCTCGACCCGTTTGATACCACTGTCTCACAGAAAACCGACGTAAAGTGGCAGTTTGCTGTCGCGTTTTGTTCGGTGAGTGAGATTTCCGGTGGCCCTTTTCCTCCCTTCCTTTCCCAATCCCTTTTTCCCTCCCCTTCCATTTCCTCCCTTTAGGTTGGCAACGCACCCATGATTTTTTTTGTGTCTTGGGTATCTATGAGCGGTGGAGCATTTGCCGGTCTCTGATATAAAAAAAAAATATTTTTAACATGAACACCTTCTTTCTCTCTACCTGCCTTTATGCCACCTTAATGTACTTCTAGAGTCGGCGCAACACACTTTTCAAGCGTGTTGTAGAAAGTATTTGGCTTAGTTTTTACGATCGACTGGCTGTCTGACCTAAAAATTCCTGGGCAAATCAAATTAGAGAAATCGCTTTGCCCGACCTGTGAATCGAACCTAGGACCTCCCGATCCTCAATACATAACATGAATACCTATATTATTTTCACAACATAAGCTCACACCTGTATCCCTGAAGGGTTAGGTAGAGGCGTACCTGCTAACTAGAACATCCACATTTCGTGTAACTTATTTCATATTTATTAAAAAATGAAAATGTAGTAAAATTACCTACTCTCATATCTACAAAATAGTTTTGAAACAAATAATATCAATAATTGGAGTTGCTAACGACCGGTACTTTGCCGTTGAATATTTAATTGGTCCAAAACAAAGTGAAACCGATTCAAAATAATACATTTAATTGCTTGTCGGTTTCGTTAATAGTTCCAATTATGATTTCCGTTACTGTTCCATATCAAATGGAATATGTAATTGAGGAAAAAAACCTGTACATAATTGCTGTACCTATTCATAAACAGAAAACTTTTATAATAAGGCCTGTATAAAGACACGTCTCCTGTACATGTTATTTCGAAACAAAATACAAAAAACACCTACCCAAAACAAGGTTTTTCATTGTCTCCTGCTTATGTAACAATGGCCGTAGACAATATATGTTAGAAATGCCATGTTTGTGTAGTTGTTTTGTACAATGTTTTAGTGCAGGAAACGCGGCTTTATACAATCCTGTGTCACATCCGCTGTACGCAGTAGTTTTGGTGACAATATTCATTGGCGACGGTCGACTCGTCTGTCTTCATAAACAAAAAAATTACCTTACCTTGAATCTATCCTCTTTAACTCTTATAATCTGACATAAGCTCACGTGTGATAACAGATATATTTAATTTGCTTTTACGCCGTCTCGAGATTGGGGACTTAGCACATCACATCAGGTACACGCATCTTCATCACTATTTGTTATTCCTGCCACGTTACAAACTACACATAAAACTCTTTGACATAAAAGGAGTGAATAAAAAAAGTGTAAATTGAGACATAGTATAGCGTAGCTAACGTCTCTGTGCTTGTGGCGAAATTTGGAAACAGCGTGATTGACGGTCAGAAATTGGATAATTGTCATTTTTTTAAATTCATTTTATATGGAATGTACGTTGTCTAAAATATAGAACGGAAAGTAATATTGAAATATTCTAAAAAAATAAAAAAGGTAAAGGGTTTGAAGTTTGGTGTAACCGTCAAACTGCGGGAAAGAGAAGTATCACGTCACCGTCATAACGGTACGTGTGTTGGAAAATTCAAAATTGAAAATAAAAATTACTGCCTCATTTTTAAACCAATTTCGATGCAGTCTTACGGAAGGGTTTCTTTTTTGTTTTATTTGCTAACTTATAAATATACATATACATACATACACACTCACGCCTGTATCCCATGGGGGTAGGCAGAGACTATTGAGCGCCACAAGCTACGATCCTGACACACCTCTTTTGCCTGTTCCACACTCATGTATCTTTTCATACATTTCCGCCGGTTGAGGGTACTCCTCACTTGCCCTTTTTGGAGAAGATCACTTATTTGATCCATGTATGTTCTCCTCGGGCGCCCTCTTCCGACCCTTCCATTTACTTTCGCGCGATAAATACCTTTCGTAAGTCGCCTTTCATCCATCCTCTCCACGTGCCCAAACCACATAAATATGTATGTGTATGAAATTGAACGTAGTGAAGTACCCAATAGCCTGAGATAGCTTATATACGAAAGGACCTTTCCTATAACCTAACCAAGGTTTAAGATTACATACATACATACATACATAAGCTCACGCCTGTATCCCCGAAGGGGTAGGCAGAGGCGCACTAGCGAACTAGAACACCCACATTTCGCCGAGCTTAGTTCCGTCCCAGATGTGATAGGGGGCGAGCCTATCGCCATATCGGGCACAAATTCCAGACTCCGAGCTGATATGGAAAAATCCAATATCACTTTGCCCGACCCGGGGATCGAACCTGAGACCTCAGAACCGTAGTCGTACCGAAATACCACCACGCCACCGAGGCAGTAAGATTACTTCATGCAATATTTCATCAATTTCGGTTCAGTGCTTTAAATGTAGCGCATAGACAAATTTCAATACATATACATATGTATATACCTTCTTATTTATAATATTAGTATAGACTAATTGACGACTGCCCCGGTGGCGTGGTAGTATTTCGGTACTACAGTTCTGAGGTCTCGGGTTCGATCCCCGGGTCGGGAAAAGTGACATTGGATTTTTCTATATCAGCCCGGAGTCTGGAATTTGTGCCTGATATGGCGATAGGCTCGCCCCCTATCACATCTGGGACGGAACTAAGCTCGGCGAAACGTGGGTGTACTAGTTCGCTAGTGCCCCTCTGCCTACCCCTTCGGGGATACAGGCGTGAGCTTATGTATGTATGTATAGACTGAATTATTGTTGCTTACATTTTGAAGTTTCGACAATGACCTAATAAACAATTCTTATTGGATCATAAATTAATATTACATCACAAATTATTTTAGTGGCGCCTTAGTCATATACAAAAACTTGCCACGCTATAGATCTGATGAGAGCGAAAATTACGACCGTGAAATAAGATTCTTTCCTCCAAGGGATCGGAATATTGGCGAGATGAGGTATCCTCGCTGTGGGATCTGCGGCAACATTTATGACCGAGAGAAGCGATACAAGTGGGCTGAAAATAAAAGCTTATTTTTACCTATACGTGTTGTAAATTACCAACCGTGTAGGGTTTTTCGTGATATATTTTAGAACATAACATAACATAACATAAGCTCACGCCTGTATCCCCGAAGGGGTAGGCAGAGGCGTACTAGCGAACTAGAAGACCCACATTTCGCCGAGCTTAGTTCCGTCCCAGATGTGATAGGGGGCGAGCCTATCGCCATATCGGGTACAAATTCCAGACTCCGGAATGAGATGGAAAAATCCAATATCACTTTTCCCGACCCGGGGATCGAACCCGAGACCTCAGAACCGTAGTCGTACCGAAATACCACCACGCCACCGAGGCAGTCCGTATATTTTAGAATATATTTCATATTAGACAGCCTCTGTATTAAAATGGTTAGACGGTTATACACAGCCACAAGACCGAAGAGGCGACGATTCCAATTTATTACGAAAGGCTGGACATATCGAATGGATAAACTATTGTTAAAATCCTCAGAAACGGGGCATAAATGGTACAACTTCATTTATACCCTCGTTCCACATAGCCGAAGGACAGTCCACGTACGGCGAACTAATAATAAGTAAATAACTTTAACAATCCTTGTACTTTGTTATGATATCTACAAAGATATGATTCGATTTATATAATTGGTATATTGGCCTTGTCTTCGGCCGCGGACACGAACTCAACCTGCGGAGCGGAGGCGGCGGCGGCGGCGGCGCGGGGACTGGCGCATTTAAATGCATAGATTTAAATGGAAGTAGCATCGACGGCAGCGGCGCGGAGAGCGGCGTACGATCGGTCAAGCAGTACGTTTCCACGTTGCTCCGCGCGCCGCCGCGCTCCGCGCCCGCTGAGTTCGTGTCCACGGCCTAAGGGTTATAGAATCAGGCCTAGAGGCTTGAAGTGCTAGACTAGACGTAGTCCAATGAAATTATAGCTGAGACGTGAGATAAGATAAAAATCACTCTTTAGCTGTTACATTAAAGTTTTAGCATACTTTATTATTCACGTTTTCATATTTTATGACTAAGCGTGAGACTTGCTTCTACGAGTATGCTTATGAGTATTTCCAAAAAGAGTTTGTATAAAACATCTTCAGTTTTAATTATGCAATTTAAGTGTACCGTCGCTTCGAGCTGTATAGATAAATTATGTTATCCAGACAATAGGAAAAAATATATTGAAATTGACATTAAACTTAAGTAAAAAAAATGCTAAGCCGTTATTGCCAATGACCTGCATGGCTACGCGACGTAGCACTTACGTAGCTGTATCTACGACTTTACGTAGCATACATGTAGCAACGCCGCCGTAGATTCTGATACAGTGACAGCATGCTACATGATTATAACCTGGCCGATCCAAATACATTACCCAACCTGGTATTCAAATCTAGGACTTCCTAGTCTACATCTCAAATTCACGCCACTAGACCAAACTATGTTAATACCCTATTCACTTAATAAATCGATAAACTTAAAAATCACGACTGTTATAAAGGCTAAAGGTTTACGTTCAAAGAGTTCCATTCTTAGAGATAAGTAGATGTTCGAACACAGTATTGAAAGAAACTTAAACGCATTTCAGAAATGTTACCTAGAATCGAGTTAGAGTGGTCCGCCCGAACTCTAGTACAACCCTTCAAATATTCTCAAGTATTCTTAACGATAGACGAATATTTAAAGCGACTACATAAATATCATTGTCTAGAATAAGTATTGATTTTGAACTTTATTATTAAATATATAAAAGGTTATTATATATGTAAAAGCAGCAATAGATCATTTAGAAGTGTGAAGGAAAACAACGATGCATGAGAGCGCATAAAAACCTGTATGAGAGTTCCCCACAAAAAATCTTGATGGTACATGAAGTCTATCAATCTGCATTAGGCCAACATGATGGACTAAGGCCTAAGGCTGCGGACTCGAACTCAGCGGGAGCGGAGCGGCGGTGGCGCGGCAGCCTGTTGTTCTCTCCGCACCGCTACCTTCGAGGCCAGTTCCATTTGAATCTATGCATTCAAACGCGCCGCTGCCCGCGCCGCCACTGCGCTCCTGCTGAGTTCGTATACACAGCCTAACCGTGCGGTTGATAGATCATTAGTGTAACATTCTCACCGAAAACCGACGTGAAGTGACAATTAGCTGATGTATTTCCTGAGTAGTGAGATTTCCGAATGTCCTAATACCTCCCAAACTCTCCCAAACTCTATTCCTTTCCTTGGCATGGTAAATAGAGACTTGACTGTTGTTCTGGAATAGCTGATGTCCATGAATGACTAAACATAAGCTTACGCCTGTATCCCCGAAGGGGTAGGCAGAAGCGCCTTAGTGAACTAGAACACCCACATTTCGCCGAGCTTAGTTCCGTCCCAGATGTGATAGGGGGCAAGCCTATCGGGCACAAACTCCAGACTCCGGACTGATATGAAAAAAATCCAATATCACTTTTCCGGACCCGGGCATCGAACCTGAGACCTCAGGACGGTAGTCGTACCGAAATACAACCACGCCACCGAGGCAGTCAAATGACTAATGAAGTGGATTGTCTGCTCGTCTGCCTTTTTAAGGCAAAAAACGAAAGCCAAATAAAAACTTGTATAAAAGACTTGAAAAAAATTGTCTTTGTAACCCAAAAATGACAGGGTAACGCAAGCCAAAAATTGGAAAATATCTTGTATAACCAAGCTTCGAAAAAAATGTTTTTACCAAATTGACTCTGAACCCAACTAATCATATAAAATAAATATACCCAGTACATCAAATGTACAGTTTATCGTTCCGCTACCCTACTCGATGGGTGTGGGGCAGCGACGATACAACATAATAGACGTCGCATTACAGGCGACCGACATCTGAAACACATCTGACTATAGGATTTGATATAGCGGACCGGTCAATAGATTAAAATCAGAATAGACCACATCTCCGAGCCAATATTTCCGCGTTAAAATTCAATTTTGCACAATACGGAGGTGTGATTAAAACAACCAGATTTTGTTACTACCACTTCCATGTTTGTTTGTTTATAAATGTGCCATGTTTACCAAGACACATATTCACCTTTTTAAATTTAGTAACCGTACCAGACGCAACGACAAAATGACATGTGTACCCCACAAAACTGCATTATTCCATAAATGCGTTTTTTACTTAATTTCTGATATATACATATAATAAATTACCGAAGTCGATAAGAAATTTAAAAGATATTAATAATTATAAAATTACATTATTTTGATTGTTGAATGACAAATATAGTATAAATGATTATCTCAATAATGCTAAAATGTAGAATAATTATGATATATTTTATTTCAGTTTCGTTTATTAAATTATTGTATGCTAATTATGGCGGGTCATAGCTGTACATTATAAGATTATATACGAGTATAACACCTTCATGTTACCTATGTACCACAATGAAATTGATTTGATTTGATTTGTGTTACCAGAAAGATGGCACAACATTTAATAATGCAATACCCTGTTTCCTCATACTTCGGCTAGTTGACAGACTTGATTTGAGGAGAAATGTCGAGCATAAGGGGTCTATTAAGGTTTCGTCGCTGGTGTAGGGTAAATAGACCGTATTTATAATACCAAAATGATAAGTGGCAGGGTGAATGTCGTTCACGAAGCTATTTATCAGTGCCAGAGGATTCTAGACGTGTTAGGGTAAATCATCACTCAATTCGCGTAGCCTAAATCATGTTTACCCTATTTTTCGTTTTCACGTTATGGTCAAAATCAAAGTGATTTGTTGTCTTAAGATATTCCTCCACGGTTTTATTTGTATATTTCCTTCCACTAACGCTCATCTCAATATTTTTAAAGCATGTTGTAGAAAGAATTGGGCTTAGTTTTTACGACTAGCTGCTTGACTTACTCTGGAAAAATTAGCTTAGAGAACTTGTCTTACCCTAAATGTAATTCAAATTCGGGAACTCCCGGTCAAAAGTTCATTTATGCTGCCACTAGACTTAGGAGGCGACCATGTTTTCATGTGTATAAAATAAATAAACCAAAAGTATAAACTGATTTCTAAAGTTTACGCGAATGTTATACATTGAAATAAAACTATTTTACGGATTCTATCACGATTTTGTTTTAATTTTTATGCAATTCCACGTCCAAATGACCACGAAGACTGCAAAGCCTTCGATACGTCGGGCATAAAAATTTAAACAAAATCGTGATAGAATCCATAAAAATAGTTTTATTCCAAAATTACATATAACGCTTTGTCTCATTTGTCTCTCATGTTTTTTTATGAAAAATAGACTGATTCGTCTCCAAATACAGAGTACCTGCTAAAATGTTCTAAATAAAATGGACCGTAATAGCTATTTGCATATAGATAACGATCCTGGCGGGCCGCTGTGTTCTGTTGATTCCAATTTAGGCGCGGAATTGACGTGTAATTTTTAATTCCCGAAAGACAAACATCAATCTTTTAGCATTTTTATATTGCCATCTTTTTTTACCTGCCGTTATTCCAAAATATGGGATCGGCGTAACACACATTTTTAAGGATGCTGCACAAAGGATTTGGCTTAGATCTTACGACCCGCCGGCCTGACGTCAACCCCTCTAGGGATGGTAGTACACAACGCAATGTCTGTGCACAGGCATCCTTTCAGTGGCAAAGCATGAATTTCCAAAACCGAATCCCACGCTAATTTTATGTTTGAATTCATACCGATTTATTAATACTTTGTATCATAAAATTTAACTTTTACAAACATAAGCTCACGTCTGAGGTAGGCAGAGATGCACTAGCGAACTAGAATACCCACATTTCGCTGAGCTTAGTTCCGTCTCAGATGTGATAGGGGATGAGCCTATCGCCATATTTGGCACAAATACCAGACTCCGTGCTGATATAGAAAAATCCAATATCATTTTGCCGGACCCGGGAATCGAACCCGAGACCTCAGGACGGTAGTCGTACCGAAATACAACCACGCCGAGGCACTTTTGTATATTAGACATTTTATAACCGCGGGAGTAAAGGTAAGCCGGAAGTAATGTTGTATGTATATTTCGCCTGCATCCTTGAAAATAAACTGACTACGCCGCGCTAGTCAAATACAGCCGGAAGTACTTAAAAAATCCTTAGTACACTTTGTGATACGTCACTTAATACCGACTATTTCACAGACCTCATAAGGAGGTACTTCTGAGGGAAGTGAAACTGAAAGACGATTTTTCTCCATTTAACGAGTATAAATGGAAACGTATTTCATGGAAGCAGCTTAGCTTTTTTGGAGAACATGTTGAATGAAAGAGGCTTAAGGAAGCTCAGTAAAGTGATATAACAGTGGCAAAATAGTTTTTTGAAATAAAATTATGTGTTTGAACAGATGTTTAGTTTCATTTTACATTTGTGATGTACATAGACGTCATGTACATCGACGATTTTACGTCATCTGCTTGACCAAGCAGGATATATGAGCAGTGGAACGGCAGGTTCTGGGTTCGATTCCCTGGCCGAACAGCTATTTTTAACATGATTTTTCTAAGACTGGAATTTTCCGTGGTAGAAAAACAACCTGTATGACCTGAGAATCGAACCCAGAATCTCCCGGTCCACAGCCCATATACGTTAGCTAATCGGACGACTGATAAATAATTATTATAAAACACTAGTAGTAAGAAAAATTGTCGCCTCCTTTGTCTAGTGGCAGCATATATGGGCTGTGGACTGGAAGGTCCTGGGTTCGATTCCCAGGTCGTGCAAAGAATTTTTCCAATTTCCGAGACTGGATCCCCGAGAGGGGGTTGATGTCAGACAGGCAGCCAGTCGTAAAAACTATGCCAAATAAGGATTTAGCTTAGTTTTTACGACTGGCATTACAGAAAGGTCTGCAATGCTTGATAAAGTGTGTTGCGCCGACCCCACATTAAGGTGGGATAAGGGCAGGTAGAAAGAGAGACTAGTAATAAGAAAAATTGCATCTGCTTCCCTGTTAACTTCTTTTCTCTTCACCAGTGGCACACCAGCGGCGAATGGTCCATACAACACGATTTCGCCCGGCTTACCTTTGCCAAAATATCTACTAATAATCACAAGTTTAAATACTTAACTGACCTACTTCCAATTTAGCGATCGTCACCAAATTTATATGGGACCACGCTTGAAATAAGTTCTATTGAACAGAAAAATATCGCGTAACATACATAAAAAAAAATACAGACGAATTCAGGACCTCCTCCTTTTTGGAAGTCGGTCGACAAAATGCCAACAATGAGCTTATTTATCTTTAATCTTTATCTTTTCCTTTTTCCTGACCAATAATTTAACCAGAAAAATATATTGTCTTTTATCAAGACGGGACCTTAACTAAGTGAGATTTAATCTACAGATTACGGATTTTACGAAGTTATAAATTAAATTTATTTACTGGTGTAATTTTACACGTGAATGAGGTTATATTTTAAGGTTATAATTAATTATTTGAAGGTTCAATGGCCTTTTACAATGCCTAAACAATGATTTAGGTGTACACTGAGAGATTAACGGAGCGAATAAATTTAATCGCTGTAATGTACGTATATATTTTATTTCTTTATTTTCTTCTTATTAAGCGCTTCCATTTCGTCGGATTTTGGGCATCATAGTGAAATTTATTTCCTACGCGCTTACCCCATTTCAATGTGGGATCGCCGCAACCCAACTTTTTCAAGCATTTTGCCGAAAGAATTTGGCTTTGTAGGGGAAGATGGTTAAAATGAAACGATCCCATAGCTTCGTTTTAACCGGCTGCATGTCTGACGTAAACCCTACTGAGTGATCCAGTCCCGGTCAAAACGTGTTAAAACCGGATTCCTTGTCCTGAAATTCAAACCCAGGAACTGCCGATTCATAACCCAAACGCTGAATAGACCACGGAACCGACTGCTATAAAAAACTATCGTGTAGGCGTAACACCATTAGTAATGTCATCTGATAAAAACCTACATGTGAATAAAGAGTCTACATATTTGAATTGCAAAGGAACCTCAACCTTGAACTCTGAAAATGCTTGGAAAAAATCTGTAAATCACACCTCAAACATCTTGACTCATTACAGTACACCGCCGCTGACGTGCCTGTCATAAATGTCTTGACACGTCAAATCACGTTTACAAACTTACGTCTGCACTCATAAAACACAGCACAATCTAATCTCTACCTTGTGTGCATGAGATAAAGCTCATTTACAACGGTAATTAGTTTCGCGGTTTGTTAGTAAATGTGTCACTCACTCGAGATGTAGGTTAAACAATTTTTTCGCGGATAGTCCGACGTTTATGTGAAACTGTTTGGACGTTTATTTGCGAGTGGATGCGAAATCCATTTGATTTGATCTGTTTAGTTATTTAGAACTTTCTGTTTGAGCATCAAGGTTTATTTTTATGTAAAGCAAACGCTCTGTTTGTAATAAAATTATTACTTTTTATGTAAATTGATCCTTATTTTTAGTATTAAGTCTTTCGTAAATCTTTATTAGTGTTTCCTTAAAACATTATATTGCGATATCTTTCGAGGTTTTATCATAAAAGTTAATTAATGAATGGTAGCGTTTAATCAAACGCCTACGTGGATTGTTATTATAATTTGGTACTTTAGACTAAATTACGACCTCAGGCATAATGCGATTCATACCTTTGCGAACTTGTAAAGTAATCTTTCTTTCTTTCTACCTGCCCTTATCCCACATTAATGTGGGCTCGGCGCAGCACACTTTTTCAAGCATGTTGCAGAAATTATTTGGCTAAGTTGTTACGACCGCCTGCCTGCCTGACGTAAACCCTACTGAGTGATCCAGTTCCGTGCAAATTAAATTAGAAAATTTGCTTTGCCTGACATGGGAATCGAACCCACGACCTCCCGGACCACAGCCACAGGTTATATAATAATAATGCTATCCAATCCTGTAATATTATTGTCCCCACTCGGACGGACCTCCTCTACTAATAAGAGGGGTTAGGCCTTAGTCTACCACGCTGGCCTAATGCGAGTTGGTAAACTTCACATACCTTCGAAACTCTTGAGAAAAACTTATCGGATATGCAGGTTTCCTTACGATGTTTTCCTTCGCCGTTATGGCAAGCGGTAATTCACAACGAAAACATACTCAAACTAGAAAAGTCAGAGGTGTATGATCCATTTTGTGGTTGGTCTCGAACCTCCGATACTCGTCTCGGCCGTCCGTACCATTCCCAACTGAGCTATCGTTGCTTTCATTTATTTATTTATTTATCTATTGGAACGATCGATATAAGCCAATTACACCAATAATACAACATTACAAAATTGAAAATACATACAATACAATTAATTGAAATAAATTTAAATATGATGAACTTTAAATTTCATGAACGGGTTACCTACTATGAACTTTTCTTTAAACGGCGATAGCTTAGCGGAAAATACGACGTGCGGGGCAAAAGCTTCTAAAAGTTCCAGACCAGCCTTAAGAGCATCCACTTCGAACTTTATTATTTATAGGAATAAGGTTTATTGGAAAAAAATTAAATCGATCCATATACCAGTGGCAAAGGATCCATATAACACTCTTCCATTTAATATCACCGGCTTCTCTTTTGTAAATATTCATCCATCACCACAGTTAAATAATAAATAATAGATAAATAATCACAAGTTTAATAACTTAACAGACCGATTTCAAATCTGATCATAACCAAATGTATATGGGACCACCCCTAAAAGAAGCTCTATCGAATACAAAAAGAATTTTGAAAAATCGGTCCACATTTGGCGGAGACATCGCGTAACATAAAAAAATACAGACGAATTCAGGACATTCTCCTTTTTGGAAGTCGGTGGAAAATGGACATAAAACTACTATGGTTTTCTTTTAAATATTTCACTATAATATTATCATGGGATATACACGAAGCTAAACCCATGGTGTCCTTACACCACGATACGTACAATATTATGTTAACTACATAACATTACATAACATAAGCTCACGCCTGAATCCCCGAAGGGGTAGGCAGAGGCGCACTAGCGAACTAGAACACCCACATTTCGCCGAGCTTAGTTCTGTCCCAGATGTGATAGGGGGCGAGCCTATCGCCATATCGGGCACAAATTCCCTATAATATTATTATGGAATATAAACGAAGCTAAACTCATGGTGTCCCTACATTATGGTGCGTACAATATTATGTTAACTGTGAGGAATTTATATGACAAGCGGAGTAAAGATGGTGTTACGAATTAATTACACGCGTTCACGGGATGTGGTTAATTAACCAGGTAATGCGAGCTGCGAGGTTCAAACGTGACGTGCCTCTTTTGAAGTACTTTTAAACCGACCTTAAAAAATAAGACGTCATTCTATTGTTTTGTGTTTGTTTACCAAATACAGCTACAAAGTAAAGTCTAATAAAACTTAAAACCGACTTCAATTCTTTCTTCTTTCTTTTCTATCCAATTACGTCCCACTGCTGGGCATGGAGAGCAGTGAGAGTTCTTTGCCCAGCAGTGGAACTTCAATTAGTTAAAAACATTTTCTTATTTTGATGTCTATGCCAGGGCAGGTCTAATGAAAAGGCACCGACTCTAAAGAGATTATTTATGACTTTTTAAAGTCGATTTTTACGTTGGCTTGAAACGTAAAAATCAACTTTAATTCAAGCTATTGAGAATTTGTAGATTTATTTTTGTTTCAAATCAAGTTTAGATATTATGATCCTATTTCTTTATTTATTTTAGTTTCATCTGTGCCTAGCTATAATTTAAAAAGTATATATTTTCAATGGAAATATATTTTTGGCCATTTCCTCTCCCGCTTTTAATACGCTGGCGCATCAACTATTATAGCTTATGCAGTCCCAAATCTAAGATAAATCTAACGATTTTACATTAAGTTAGGCCATTTTGGCTGTAAAACTGTAAAGAAAAGGACTTTTTTATTTAAAGCAGACAAACGAGCCGATGGGTCACCTGATGGTAAGTGATCTCCATCGCTCATAGACACCCAAGACACAAAAAGAATCATGGGTGCGTTGCCAACCTAAAAGGAAGGAAATAAGGATTGAGAAAGGGAAGAGGGGAATTGGTCCACCAGAAATCTCACTCACCAAACGAAACGCGACAGCAAACTGCCACTTTACGTTGGTTTTCTGTGAGACAGTGGTATCTAACCGGTCGAGCCGGCCCATTCGTGCTGTAGACGTTACTGGCTCTACCTCTCACAAACAACAAAAGCCACGTAAAAACTAAAGATCTATAATAACATACAATTTATCGCAAGATTAGACGACTTTAGCAATTACACGTACAAAACAAGTGATGGTTCAAGACTATACAATAAAACTAATCTCGTACACGTATTGAATAACTGTACGAGCGATTATGGCTGTTATCAGTACGTTATAAAGGCTGTAATGCCGTGGACGTGTTCTATACGTGCCCGGGATAAACTGTGATAATACGAAACTTGCGTGGGAATTTTGAAGAGCGGAACATCCGCGTGAACGATGTTTTAGATATTTGAAAAGGGTTTAGAAGTAATAGATGAAGTAACAGTAACTTGTCTCCGTAGTCTAGTGGCAGCTATATGGACCGTGGACCAGGTCTTGGGTTCGATTCCATGGTCGGGCAAAGCGAATTTTCTAATATGATCCTCCGTTGCCTCCTGTGTTCGAATCCCAATACAACCCTTTATATTTTTCTAACATGACTTGCCAGGGCTGGATCCTTAGAGGGAACTGACGTTTGGTACACAGTCGATCGTAAAAACTCAGCCGAATCCTTTCCGCAATGTTTGAAGAAGTCTGTAACGCAGACCTTAAATTGACTATAAGCCCATATTACTTCGTGAAAGAAGGCATACTAATATAAATAATAACACATAACAGAAGCTCACGCCTGTATCCCCGAAAGGGTAGGCAGAGGTGCACTAGCGAACTAGCACACCCACATTTCGCCGAGCTTAGTTCCGTCCCAGATGTGATAGGGGGCGAGCCTATCGCCATATCGGGCACAAATTTCAAACTCCGGGCTGATATGGAAAAATCTAATATCACTTTGCCCGACTCGGGGATCGAACCCGAGACCTCAGAACCGTAGTCGTACCGAAATACCACGCCACCGAGGCAGTCAGTATAAATAATAAACGTTATATTTTCACATATAAAATATTAAGTACATTACTAAACTAGCTATAAGGAAAACTCACCTGTAGGAACTGTTAAACTTGTTTCCCATTTCCTCTATTCATAGCATCAACACAAAGCGGAACATAACCAGTATAATTTGTCCATACTTCTAATGAAAATCTTTAGCACGACATAAATGAGCTCTATTGATCGAGAAGTATTAGTATGGTATAGAAACTTACGAGGCGGGCCCAAGTCATTCAATCACATAAACATTTCTAACTATCGGCCGGATTTATTGAATAGGCTCAGTTGCCACTTCTGATTGAGGTGGGGACACACTGGGTGCGGTTATTTCATATAACTTATATTTCTCGACCGACTTGACCGAAAAATTGAGGTAATAATAAAAATAATAAGGCCGAAAAAGACAAGATATCCAAATACTTAGATCTGGCACACGAGATTTCCGACATGTGGGATGTAGAATCAACAATCATTGTCCCGATAGTCGTTACCGCTAATGAGTTGATAGCAAAGAGCCTCGACCAACACCTTAAGAGGCTCTCAATCGGGCGTTGGGTCAAGAGCCAGATACAGAAGGCAGTGTTATTGGACACGGCCCGCATTGTGAGGCGGTTCCTCACTCTGAGCCCCTAACCACCGATGGCTTGGGTCTCAAACCTCGTCATCGGGAGGGTGATATCTATTTATTTTTATAATTTTTAATGTATTTATTTTTATAAAATTTATATTTAAAAATGTAAAAAAAAATAATTAAAATAAATGAGGAATAAAAATAATAAATACACCCAACAGTCATTCACCTAGTCCTGACCCCACACTAGGTATAACCTGTATTGTGGGTGTCAGAGAGTATGAGAGACTTTCGGTCTCATAACACCCAGACTTGAAACAAATATCTGTGGGCCACACAAACATTTGTTTCAATGCGGGAATCGAAGCCGCGGCCTCTCGTTTCACAGCCGGCTACTCGCCCACTACGCCACGGAGATCAATTTGTCTGTATATTTTTTTAAAAGGAGGGAAAATAGGTATTGAGAAAAGAAAGGGGGATAATTAGGCCACCGGAAATCTCACTCACCAATCGTAACGCGACAGCGAGCTGCCACTTTTTTCGGTTTTCTGTGAGTCAGTGATATCAAGGCGAGCCGGCTCTTTCTTGCTGTAGACTTAACTGTCTACAGCGTGGCTCTACCACTCAAAAAGGCTCTACTTTAGGCGATATAATTAATCATACTAGCTGTTCCTATCTTAAAACTACTATAAGTAATTATGACGCAACACACATGGATTTTCATAATGAAAACTGCAATATTTAATGATTAATACAAATGTACAAATAAACGTGAAAATATAATGAACATTCATGGAACATTATTTAAAAATTTCACGAAATGTTCTCGGCTCGAATCCGTAAAATAGTGAACTACTTTTAAAACTGCGCGTTGAAATGAGTGACCATTATTTTTTATTACATCGCGGCTTCGTGCAAATTTATCTTTCCGCCCGATTAAGTTAATTGAGAACATTGTGTTAATAGCCTTATTAAGGAATCTGCTTTGCAGAAAGTATATTGGAATTGGATAATAATTGTTAGTGATGTAGCCTTCTGTCAAGCAGGTAGCTCGTAAAAAATAAGTCAAATCCTTTCAGCTCACATTCGTGAAAAAGTGAGTTGCGCTGACCCTCCATTGAAGAATCAGGTGGAAAAAAACGATGATATTGATGACAATGGTGACAATGACGTACATGGATGATGTCGAACAAGTAGTCGGTTATAGAAACCAAGCCGACAAGGAAAGGGATACGGATAATATATAACTCCCAATAGTCACAAACACATATGTCTTCACTCCACACTAAAATACGTAGCCCGAAGAAGAATGGGTATCAAGAATTACGAGAGATTTTTGGTCTCACAACACCGAAAAATCCGAAATAAAGTAGGCCGCACAAACATTTGTCATGCGAGGATCGGATCCGCGGCATCTCATTTCACAGCCGGCTATCCGCTGCCACACGAAGGCTATTTAATCATCATCATCATCATTATTGTTTTGAATATAGTGGCAACACTCACTCCCGCATCCTAAAAAAGATATAGTCATTGTCTGTCATGTCTGCCATGTCTTGTATGTAGTGTCCGTGTATATTAATTAATAATAAATAAGTCTTTACAATCACCAATCGTTTATATGAAACCCACTAAAACATTACAATTATCACCAATTAATATAAATCATATCAATATCAATCATATCAATTATTAGGACGTCCACTGCTGGATATAGGCCACTTCCAAAGATCAATCTGAAAATCTTTGGGGCTATTTAATAGAAGGAAAGAAATAAAAAAAGGAAAGTTTAAGTTACGATCTCTCGCTATACTCCCAACTCAACGCCTAACTTCGGCAAACCCAATCACATACGTCGTCGCCCTACACTGATTGTACAAGTTAAATCGAACGCCCAACTTCCAAGGTCCGCAGTCCGCAGTAAAAATACAGTTTGACGACCGTTACAGACCGCGAACACCGCCAACCCCTCGGTACTAAGAAATATACAAGTTAAATTGCAATGAAATAAAACTATTTTTACGAATTCTATCACGATTAAGTTTTAATTATTATTCCCGACGTTTCGAAGGCTTTGCAGTCTTCGTTGTCACGGTTTTATTTCAATGTATAATATTCGCGTAAACTTAAATTGCAATGTCAATTTCCTTAGGAAGGCGATTTGTCTCATTTTACTTTTTTAAATTCCAATTGTTATCAATAATGGTCTTCTTCTTGGTCTAGTAGCAGCATATATGGGCTGTGGACCGGGAGGTCCTGTTTTCGATTCCCAAGCAAAGCGAATTTTCTAATGTATTTTGTCCGGGCCTGGATCCTCCAGAGCAGGCCGACGTCAGGCAGGCAGCCGGTCGTAAAAACTAAGCCAAACCATGCAACATGCTTGAAAAAGTATGTTGCGCCGACCTCACATTAATGTGGGAAAT
This sequence comes from Clanis bilineata, assembly GCA_036417725.1. Classification (NCBI taxonomy): domain Eukaryota; kingdom Metazoa; phylum Arthropoda; class Insecta; order Lepidoptera; family Sphingidae; genus Clanis; species Clanis bilineata. The sequence continues at coordinate 12,568,871 of CM071154.1, read as the reverse complement.
GGGCAGGTATAAAGAAAGAAAGGTAACATACGAATTTGATCATAAATGGTCACATTGGAAGATAAGGACAGCCTCCTTGGTCTAGTGTCGGCGTATATCGGTTGTGGACCCAAAGGATGTTCTAACACGATTTGCCCGAGACAGGATGTCCTAGAGGGAGGTTGACGTCAGACAGGCAGCCGGTCGCAAAAATGTAGCCAAATCAGCAATAATTTTTGGGCAGTCCACGGGGACGCACCACTCGTACGATCTGCGGCCTGAGCAGGAAAATTTCTGACAACCGTAAATGTATTCGAACTCGATGCGCGTCTATGAAATTTGTATGAAATATTAACCAAATGGCATCAGTGCGCAGCGAACTCGAATACATTTACACTTACATTAGTTTTTCGTGCTCGGGCTACCGGTCCAGACATCTGCGACCGACGTTCTCTTGTGGTTTCTTCAAACGAGACCATATCATCTTAAGCGACAAGAGTACTGCAGACTGCGGATGTACGTACCTAGACGTTAGGTATTCGTAGCGTACACCAACTACAATTATTGCATTTCTCCAACCCAGTTATCATTTTAAACGCCATTTTCAAGCGTACATATTTATCTCTAAATGATCTCTCCAACGGTTAAACATTAATGTAGAACAGTGTAATGCAGGTGCAACATTACCGAAGGACATTAGCAAACCAAATTAACGATTTAATTACAACGAGGTATCTGGGTCATCGCTAATTAATGCAACAAGATCAATTGAATCAAGAAATGTAGAACAGATGAATGAGAGATTGTGTTGTTTCAAGAGTAAGTTTAATGGGGCCTTCTTATAAAACATTTTAAATAAGCAAATGGTTAAAAATAGTCTGTCACTTTTTTCACATTGTCACATTGTTGTAAAATAAAAGAGACAGACTATTCTTAATAATTTGCTCAGCTAAACCGTTTTTATACGTAAGCCCCATAGATGTTTAAAAAATATAAAGGGTACTAAAACTCTCGGTCTGCCTCGGTGGCGTAGTTGTATTTCGTTACGACTACCTCGCTGAGGATTTGGGTTCAATCCCCGGGTCGGAAAGTGATATTGGGGTTTTGAATATCAGCCCGGAGTCTGGAATTTGTGCCCGATATGGCGAAAGGCTCACCACCTATCACATCTGGCACGGAACGAAGCTCGGCGAAATGTGGGTGTTCTCTAGTTCGTTAGTGCGCTTCTGCTTACGTTCTGCTTCGGGAATACATGCGTAAGCTTATGTATGTATATTTATACCAAAAACTTAAAACCTTCAAAACTGCAGGCTTGGTGTTTGGGAGTTTACTCCGTACTCCTTCATCAGGTTCCCTCTATCCCCTGATTTCCCTACAAAGTATAAATATACTTCATCATCAGATCTTGACCAAATTTATACGAAATCACTCTGAGATCACCGCTGGTGTAAGCTTCATCATTTTTTTAAAATCTTCAAAATCGGTTCGCAATTGCCAGAAATATCGCGTAACTTTACTTTGTACCTCCATTTTATATGACACAAAAATTTTTATACCTTCCCTTATCCCACTCTAATTTGGGGTCGGCGCATCACGGATTTTTCAATAGCCAGATAATTATGAGAGGAATTTGTTGCTTCCACAGACGTCTCATAACAGTCACACATCCATCGAACGTCAAAATGTTTCAACCATATAGAAATACTTTATTAACTTTGAGGATTACAGGTTAATAATCTGTCGGAGGCGGCCCTATTACTAAAGGACAGACACAAAATGATGACAACAAAATTAGAGGATAAATTTTATATAATTGGACAAAGAAATAATATCATAGACATTGCCTCGGCCTTACAAATTGGAGGACAAATATTGAGAGACATTTACAGCTTTAAAAAATCCCGACTATATTGTACTAAAACCTACTTTTCTACCAAAAATAGTAGATAATCCATCCATTGTAGTCTAAGCGACACACATTTGTATGGAAGAAGATTAAAATAACCCTCCTCGGATCGTTAGTGGGGCAAACGCGGACGCACAAGTAATCAATCACCTTGCGCCGTCATCACCTTGCGCCGTCAGTTGAAGGCGGTTACTGAATTCAAGTCTTTTCCACCTTATTTAACTAAACGTTGATTCAATGGAACCGCCGGTTTGCGAAGCGATTGTTAGCAGTCAGCCTTTCGTACACGGAAAAGTGACCTGACATGACCAGATACAGTCTATCACAGCTGAGATATGAGTTTTGATTGTTTGTAAAAATGCTATATTTTCATTTTTACATTAAAAAAAATTGTGATTGATTACCTAGGATCTATAGGCCATCCATGAGTTATTTGTCATTACTCGCTAGCGACTCCGTAATATATTTATATTACAAACACCTGAACGCCTCTAGCGGTTACGCGGGGAACTGACGTTTTCCATACAAATATTTTACGTACTCTCTCGCGTAAATACGTGCAACAAACTCATGGTTGGGCTACTGAACTCAGTACAGTGTTATTAGTTTATGTACGTTAAAATAACTGAAATAATTTCATATCTTACCTCCAGACAAAAAGAAAAGAAAACGCAAACAAATCCATACAATTGCAATCTATACCAACACAATAGAAGATAACAGAAAAGAGCTACAAAAAATAGACGTGACATAATGGATACATTTTAATATCCGCCCTAACATTGTATCTGCACACAATTCTTTTAACAAATACACCGAACCACTCATGGTTATTTACAAATGCCGATTGTAATGTCGAGAGCACAAGTCGACGCGACAAAGAGCTGAGGCCTTATTCTCCATACCCACGGTTCGAAACCAGTGTGTAACGCACCTTAATAAAATATGGAGATAAATTTTTAGATCTAGTAGAAACAATACTTGTTAATGTAAACCAATGATTAGATGAGCAAATAGCTCGCTGATGGTAAGCGATACGTCTACCTATGAACAATAACGACACCCAACCCTAGCATGAAATATTTTGGACAATCGAATCCGTATCGAACTAATGATGTTTGGTTATTATTTCATACAAATGTCATAGACTCGCATCGAGCTCGATACGAATTTAATTGTCAAAATATTCCTGCTAGAGCCACTGCACTTTATAACAAAGAACTGTGACACATTAGATGTTAAATCTCATTATTTTAAATACACTGGCTACAGTATGCCTCAATCTGAAATACATACAATATGATAGCAACATAAAGATTCGATGCGACGAAAGACATTGAAGTTCCCCTTTCGCCGATTAACAAGGGCTAGAAAAGAACATAGGTTAAACGGGGCACTGCTTCTTTGCGACTTGTTAATAAACTATTTTTATATTCCAATAACGTTATTACAAGGTTGTTACTATAAATTATACATAGTTTTATTCAGATAGTCAACAAACATAGCAAACGCTGCTTTACGGTAATAGACATTTTGAAAGCTGTAAAATATAACTTTTCATACGGATTTCATTGAGTTAACATAACGCGGCCGCGTTACGCATATGATTATAACGAATAAGGCTGGTACGAACATGCTGTTGACGTTATAAAGCGTCAATACGAGATGAATGGTTAACCACCGCGGGATGTCGCGTCGCATAGCGTCGGTCCGTGCCACTAGACCCTAGTGGCTAGGGTTATCACCCGGTAATTTTGGTTGTTATTTATGTCTAGTTATAACTCGAGCGTACGATTTAAGATGCTGATTTAGAAATTAATTAATTATTTTTTATTTGACTGCCTCGGTGGCGTGGTGGTATTTCGGTACGACTACAGTTCTGAGGTCTCGGGTTCGATCCCCGGGTCGGGCAAAGTGATATTAGATTTTTCCATATCAGCCCGGAGTCTGGAATTTGTGCCCGATATGGCGATAGGCTCGCCCCCTATCACATCTGGGATGGAACTAAGTTAACCAAATGTGGGTGTTCTAGTTCGCTAGTGCGCCTCTGCCTACATGGGATACAGGCGTGAGCTTATGGATGATGAATGAATGATGTTTTTTTTATTATTGAATAATTAAATATTGATATGAGTTGATTTGAATATCGTAAAGTGACAATATAGTATTCGGTAAATGAAGTCTGCAGAGTTGCCGCTGTTAAAATTTAACGCGGTTTATATTCTGTTTATATTGTGTATCTGTGAAGTACTTTATAGTAAGTATATTATTACGTAAATGAAGATAAATGTCTAATGAAAAGAGTCAGACTGTTTTCCATGGCTATAGCCATCACAATAACGTTTATTTTAATACGCTAGACACTTTTTTCTCTAAGAACGTTGACTTCAGAGAAGCGGCCGGTCATAAAAAGTCAGCCAAATCCTTTTCGCAACACGCTTAAGAAGTAGAGGGAAGCTTAGAAGAGGAAGAAAAGGTTTTATGAAAAATAGTCAAAACTCGTACACAAAGTTAATTTATTATCTCAACTAATTAGTATACAAAAAGTTTCTCATCTCAATAAAGTTAAGAAGTAAATAATCTAGGATTACCACTCAAAAATATTTCCATACTTTTACAACCAAACTCCCTGGTGAGACAAATACAATTTGTAACAAAAAGGGTTTATCTGTAATATTTAAAAATGCGTTATCTTTTGAAGTTGTGGCTGCAATAAATCTTTGTACGAAAAAAACACAATGCAAACAAAACCTCGGGCAGATAATTAAACAATGTAATATCTGGATTGTTGTAACCCTAGCTGGTCGAGTGGACGGACGCGGGACGATTTTAAACGATGTCGGATGTGACAACCCTGTTCAACATACTCGTGAAAAAAATATGTACATAAATTACAAAAAAATATGTAAATATTATTACTGAGCCCTACGAAGAATGACAAATGTGTAAAGAACAATTGTTTTACGAAAAATCATCCAAACTCATTTCGTACGATGCACAGCGAAGGGTTCCGTAGTAGGGATGAGTGATAAAAATCCTACTCAAAACTAACATAACATAAGGTCACGCCTGTATCCCCGAAGGGGTAGGCAGAGGCGCACTAGCCAACTAGAACACCCACATTTCGCCGAGCTTAGTTCCGTCCCAGATGTGATAGGGGGCGAGCCTATCGCCATTTTGGGCACAAATTCCAGACTCCGGGTTGATATAGAAGAATCCAATATCATTTTGCCCGACCCGAGGATCGAACCCGAGACCTCAAGACGGTAGTCGTACCGAAATACAACCACGCCATCGAGGCAGTCATATGATAAAAATTCTACTCAAAACTAACCAACTTATTGTCCAAATCAATTTTCATCGAAAGTACTTTTTAATATTTATCTATTATGTACCTTTATTTTTGCAGATTTTTCACTCTACCTTTAGGTAACAGCTAGTAGAATAGACCTATCATTCAAATTACATTTATGTACCTATATATCGTAAATCAGCGGTCGGCAACACGCGGCCCGTGGATGTCCTATTTGGAGCTCGTGATTGTTTTTTAAATTAGTCATAATTATCTAGTGTTATAAATTCTAGATAGAAAATATTGAGGTGAGGCCCGCCTTTACTATATTTTGCCACCTTGTGGCCCCTGCCTGCCAAAAGGTTGCCGACCCCTGTCGTAAATAGTTGATATGACCGAGTGATATGACTGTGATATAAGGACAAATAGACAGACAGACATGATGGTATTTTGAGGGTTCCGTAAATTCCGGGAGTCATCAACTGATTACAAGAGTTTGAACCTCAAATTAAGTTTAAATAGTTTTTCAAAGTTTTCGTTGCGGTAATTGAATACCTGAGAGAATCTAGTTAAAACAAAGGTCTTTCTCCATTCTTCTTATTCACTAACCTTAATAATGCGTTAACTACTGTGATACTAAGGATGATTATCTATATTAAAGGCGGCTCCAGACTCACCGCAATAAGTTAAATACCGATACCATTCGGAGATCAGAACGAGATTGCAAGACACCGTCCACATTCAGGCTTTTCTGTTCTCAGAGCTTCCAACAGTGAGTCTGGAGCCTTTATTAGATACTTATAGGTAAGGAGATATAATGGACTTAAAGTATAATAAATATTGGCAATCCTATTTGAAGAATAAATAAATAAATAACACCCAACAGTCACACACATAATCCGGGTATCACGAACAACGAGAGACTTTCGGTCTCGCAACATTCAGACCCGAAACAGATATCTGTAGACCACACAAATATTTGTCCCGGTGCGGGGATCGACCTCGCGGTCTCTCGCTTCATATACTCACTGCGCCACGGAGGCTGGCGAAAAGAAAAAACCAAAATTGACAAAATCATAATTCAAGTAGCTGCTATACAAATAATAACAGAGTTACTCCAGCCCGCCTAGCATGCGCGCCACGAAATATCCCGATAATCGACTGTTGAGATGTTGTCTACGTGTTGTCTACAATATTGTATGAAAATAAACGAGGACGCATGTTAGTGTCCGTAGACAAATAGAGAAAACCGGTTATAACAGGACAACAAGCGTAGACAAAATGTTCACGTGGTGCGCATGCTAGGCGGGCGGGCAATGTATCGACAATATCAGTAATTTTAAACTTTATATCTATAGATTTAGTAACTATCGACTGACTGGACTGCCTCGGTGGCGTGGTGGTATTTCGGTACGACTACGGTTCTGAGGTCTCTGGTTCGATCCCCAGGTCGGGCAAAGGATATTGGATTTTTCCATATCAGCCCGGAGTCTGGAATTTGTGCCCGATATGGCGATGGGTTCGCCCCCTATCACATCTGGGACGGAACTAAGCTCGGCGAAATGTGGGTGTTCTAGTTCGCTAGTGCGCCTCTGCCTACCCCTTCGGGGATACAGGCGTGAGCTTATGTTATGTTATTTAGTAACTATATAATTTGATCCACCAAACAGTTACAATCAATAGGCCGAGTCTTAATAATCAAATTACCTCAGTCGTCATAATCTCCAGAATCCAACGAAGACTCACCCACGTTAATAAAAAAAAACCCGCTTCTCTCTGTTTATGAAGACGTTTAATTTTACTGTGCAAATATTAAGAAATACTTCGTTTTGTGATTAACGAGACATTTGACGACGAGTATTTTTTTCCTTTATTTAATTTTGTATTTTAATCTCAGCTGTTTCTTTGTGAATTCGTAATGATATGTTAATTCATTTATCATAATAACGTTGTGCTGTAATTTATAAAATGAAACACTCTTTTTCATATACGTAGATGTAGCATAAGTTTAGGACGCTACTGTGCGTGCGTGCGTGCGTGTGTGCATGCGTGCGTGCGTGCGTGTGTGCATGCGTGCGTGCGTGCGTGTGTGTGTGTGTGTGTGTGTGTGTGTGTGTGTGTGTGTGTGTGTGTGTATGTGTGTGTGTGTGTGTGTGTGTGTGTGTGTGTGTGGGTGTGTGTCTGTAGCGAAAGGTCCAAACAACCTGATTCCGATATTATCTAGAAGATAAAGTAGCACTGGCTTCCCTTTTATTTTTTTTACTCTTCGCCACTGATGTGTAAGTATGTGTGTCAAGGAAATGCTTCGTATATTATAACTTACCAAACTGGAATATGATGCCAGAGTCCGCGATTTTTCAACTTTATTTAATTATAGTTAGCTACTGAAACCCTTACTGAAATAATGAAACTAAGAAAATATAACTAAGTAATATCGAATAACACTTGAAACAATATACAAATACAACCGCGCTTAATGTGAGAGAGTTACGACGTAGCATAAATGCTACGCGGCAAGTTACGGCGTATCGTGTAAACGCTACGGCGTAGCGTTTAAATGTTGTTAAAGTACTAGAACAGAACACGTGCTACGAGAACATGACGTAATATAATGTTCTCACTTAAAATATATTACGGTGAGATAAATGAACGTGAAAGGCTGAGTTGTTTGTAATTACAATTTATGTTACTTTGATGGTATATTTTTTAAATTTGGAACGACGGAATAATTACTCAGTGTAATGCGATTTTTGTAGACTTTTTAAAATGTGTATTTGTAATTACGTTTTAATGAAACATTTTACGGAGTTTAAAAACTGATTTAATTAATAACTCAGTAAAATGCGATTTTAGTAGACTTTTTAAAATGTGTATTTTTAATTACGTTTAAGAAACATTTTACGGAGTTTAAAAATTGATTTAATTAATAATTTGCGCTTGCTTGGCTGCCCAATTGTAATCTTAATCAAAGTTTTATTGAAATCCACAGGACGTTGAATTGAATCTAATTTTAATGGAACGTGAAGTGAAGTGAATCAATTACGTCTACAGAACGAATGGGCCCGCTCGACCGGTATGATACCACTGTCTCACAGAAAACCCACGTAAATTGACAGCTCCCTATCATGTTTCATTCTATGCGTGAGATTTCCGGCGGACCAATCCCCCCTCCTTTTCGCAATCCCAATTTCCCTCCCTTCGGGTTGGCAACGCACCTTTGATTCTTTTTGTGTTTTGTGTGTCTATTTAAATGTAATTTGTGGAAGATCTGGAGCCTAAACTAAGACGAAGCTTGTGTTTTAGATTTAACCGGACGTGGGAGAACGTGCGTGTGTGTGTGTTCGTATGTGTGTGGATATGTGAGTGCGTGGATGTGTGTCTATTTTATTAGGAAATAATTTCAAATAGTTTTTCTGTTTGCTCACAATCTAAATTCGATAGTCATTTTGTTAATGGCGTTTGCATTCTTGGGTGGAGATCACTTGCCATCTGATAACCCATCTGCTAGTTTGCCAGTCTCTGATATAAAAGTAAACTTTTATACATAGAATCAAAACCCGCATGCACCTCTTCACATTATCAATTAAACTACAAGTCAACAATCAATATTTTCACTCATTCGGTTGCCAATCAACCGTCCACAAACCGCATACAAAAATAAAAGCCTCGCGTCACTCGCACCGGACATTTATACAGCAGCTATTACGTAACTTTACGAGCTATAAGCCGGACAAATGAAATAGTTTGTCGCGCGAACGCAATACGACTGTGTCGCGCTGTCAATTTGTCAAGTCGTGTTACTGAATGTGCAGAAAATTGCTTTGTACACCCCGTTTTGCAGGTCAAATAGAGATAAATCGAACACTTTTTAATGCTTTAATATTTTTTTTAGCATTAACTTACTTTACAATATAACCAGCAATCTTTGATTTACAGGTAATATTTCTAACTTTAACGTGGCACAACACAATTCACAAAGAATAATTAGTGTTAAATTGAGACGTGGCGAAACATGGCATTTGCTAATTATTGTCTGCGTGTCACTCACTACGTGTCACTTTTTTTTTCTTTTTCTTTGCAAATAACCGGCTTAGGTTTAGAAACTAAACTGCCAACTCAATTTTTTGAAATTCTTTTAGAGTATTATTTTTATTTTATTTTTATTTATCGGCGCATAAAATTCATGCCCGTGACGCCACCAAACGGTCCAACGGAAGATCAGCGCTGGCCAATTGACCAGCATATGCTGAGTTTGGGTCGTTTTTGTGCGTGCGCATGAAAACATCATGTTATTTGCTAATTTTAGTTCAGATATGTAAATGTATTTACATGCCATGTCATGAATAAACATTTCTTTCTTCCTTCTTCTCTTCTAATCATATCAAATATACGCTGCGCTTGTCCGTACGTGGTCTCCACTCGAGAACCTTTTGCCCCATCGGCTATCAGTTCTACGAGCTATGTGCCCTGCCTACTGCCACTTCAACTTGCAAATCCTCTGGACTATGTCGGTGACTTTCGTTCTACTACGGATCTCCTCATTCCGGTCGCTTCCAACAGGTCGATCTGAAAATCTTTGGGGGAGGCATATGTTCAACAATGGACGTCCTATGACTGATGATGATGATGATGATGATGATGATCAAATCTAAGTTATATTTTTGGATGTTATCAAGTCTGAGAGTCGCTGTATCTAAGAAGCATACAACATCAAGCGTCAAAACACAAATTTTACAAGAGTTGATTATAGGTACTTGGGTTATGTTCGTCTTAAATTAATGAGAGAAAATAACGGATTTTTGTATTAACTGTTTGTTAAACGTCAATAACATTAGTGAATTTTATGTTAATTTAATTTGAAAACCACAATATTACATTAAAAATTAATAAATGTTTATTAATATACTATAATAAGGCTGAAAATACTGAACTGAATCCAATTTAGAAATAGCCTTTACGAATTCAAACGCTACGTGCAACTTTACCTTCCGTGCGAGAAACTTTAAATAAATTCAAAAACATCTTACTTACTACATGAAATTCTATGAAATATTCTCGTGCGCAATCAAGCGCTAGAAACGTGAAAAATATATGAACATATATAAATAAAATAAATACACCCAACAGTCTCACACCTAGTCCTGACCCCACACTAGGTATATCCTGTATCGTTGGTTTCAGAAACTATGAGAGACTTTCGGTCTCACAACACCCAGACTTGAAACAAATATCTGTGGGTCACACAAACATTTGTCTCAATGCGGGAGTCGAAACCGCAGCCTCTCGCTTCACAACCGGCTACTCGCTCGCTGCGCAACGGAGGCTATCAATATCAGCAGCTTAGACCCGTATTTTTTTCTATCAACGATCTAGTACACTACAACTGGTTGTTAGAACAGTAACATAACATAAGCTCACGCCTGTATCCCTGAAGGGGTAGGCAGAGGCGCACTAGCGAACTAATACACCCACGTTTCGCCGAGCTTAGTTCCGTCCCAGATGTGATACGGGGCGAGCCTATCGCCATATCGGGCACAAATTCCAGACTCCGGGCTGATATGGAAAAATCCAATATCACTTTGCCCGACCCGGGGATCGAACCCGAGACCTCAGAACCGTAGTCGTACCGAAATACCACCACGCCACCGAGGCAGTCTGTTGGACAGCACTGTAAGAAGAGTGCTGTCCAAAAAAACAGTGACTATCGATAATGAGTTTATTGGAGGTCGCCAGGGTGACGTCTGCGTTGGTGTAGGGGGCGTCTGTGCCCCTTCTATAATAAGAGATGGACCGCAATGCGGCACCGCGCAAGGGCGGCTCCGGCTGAAGCCGAGGAGCTTCTCGTCTTGGGAAACCCGGAGCTGTTCTTAATGAGCCGATGAGGGCATTGCGGGGTTTTGGTTGGCATTTTCGGTGTAGGGTGTAAATAGTGTTAGGGACTCGGCTCAGTGATCGCCTGGATGTTAATAATCTTTCCCAGGTGGCTAAAGGCTGGGTCGTAAGACCGGCTAGTCTAACATAAACAGTCCACCTTCCCCTGAAGTGGATCGGTAGGGATAAATCGTTTTCCCCGCGTAAACAAAAAAAAGGGTCACGTCTGCGTACACAAATGCTTTCTTCACTGTCAAAAAAGTAAATCGAGAAGAAAAGATGTCCACCATACTTGCCTCAACCAACCATCAAATCATGTCACAAACCGCTCGGGAGACGTGCATATAGACTGACCTCAGACGCGATGCACACAAGCAGTATGGGTCAATGTGTCAGGTTTTAACACCATATATACGGTGGTTACTACCCGAGCGGTTATATAAACTATCTATACTCAAACAATTATAAAACCCACATTTTTAACGAGTTGTTATTTTGTCACTTTATACATACCGGTCAAATCATGTATGATTAATGAGGACAGCCTCCGTAGCGCAGTGGGTGAGTAGCGAGCTGTGAAACGTGAGGTCGCGGGTTGGATTTCCGCAGTGAGACAAATGTCTGTGTGGCCCATAAATATTTGTTTCGGGTCTGGGTGTTGTGAGACCGAAAGTCTCTCGTAGTTCTTGATACCTACGACACAAGACGCGATCTTAGTGTGGGGTCAGGGCTATGTGTGTGACTATTAAATGTATTATTATTATTATATTATTCAATATCGATTAGAATACTCGTACACAATTAACTCGTACGCAAATTAGGATTTGTTGCGTGGATTGCTGTTTTACACAAGGCAACCCTCTTATTTCTTAGGTGAGCTTTTCCATAAAAACACCAACAAAAGTAAGCATAAACAATATTGTAGTCTATATTATCAGACCCCCATTTAGAACACATACCTAGTCGTGCAGCGTGTAGAACAAAACAAACATAGCTCTAAGACCAAATATTTGCATCAATGCAAAATCGCAATATACAAAACTGTTTGCAGACGTGTATTCGTAAAATGAATTTAATGGATATTTTATATAACAGTGAAATATATTTGGAATTGTAAATAAACTGATACATATTTTTATTTGAATTCATGTCAGATGAGGGATTAACGAGTGCCTATTATGTGAGTATTATTAATTATACATCTATTTTTACCGCCGAATGTTCATACACTTAAGGTCGCCTTATGTCGTTTAAGGCCGTTATCTGTCAAAAATGTATGGAGAAAATCAATGTAAGGAACTGTTAAAGTTGAGTAGCGTTTGACCATTCGGGCGACAGCGTCATAATTTTAGTATTGTTAAAAAATATAATGTAACTATACAAAAAGTATTAAGTCGAAATACGATATGGATCAACTGGGTCCCTGAAAAGTCTTCTAATGAGTATTACGAGTTCTGTGTCGTATCAGGAATTACGAGAGCCTTCCATGTCTTCCACATGTTTTCTATTTACCTGCCCTTATCCCACTCTTGTGTGGTGTGGGCTCAACATACCGCCGAATGTTCATACACTTAAGGTTGCCTTATGTCTTTTAAGGCCGCCTTATCTGTCAAAATTGTATGGCGAAAATCAATATAAGAAGCCGTTAAAGTTGAGCAGCGTTTGACCATTCGGGCGATACTCTTTTAAATAATAAATACACCCAACAGTCACTCACATAGTCCTGACCACAAACTACCTGTATTGTGAGTATCAGGAACTACAAGAGTCATATGTAAGATCCCACCAACCCAGACCAAAACCAACATATATGTGCCACACATTTGTCTCTGTGCGAGAATCGAACCCACGGAGTCTCGTTTCACAACTGGCTATCCGCCAACTGCGCTACAGAGGCTGTTGTCTTTTAGTATTTTGCAGAAAGGACTTCGCCCGGTTGCCAGCCTAACGCCTCACGCTACCATCTCTGGAAGATAATTTCACGTCACAACTTCTGTACCAAAACGAATATTTACAGATTATATAAACATATAGGTCGCAGGAAGTCGCTGGATGCAGGCCGCTTCCAACAGGTCGATCTGGAAATCTTTGGGGGAGCCCTATGTTCAGCAGTGGACGTCCTATGGCTGATGATGATGATGATGATGATGAAACATATGTTTATTTATATATACCTCCATAGTAACATATGAATCATCTTGTATTTCTTCTTATTCTACCTGCGCTTATCCCACCTTATGTGGGGTCGGCGCAACATACTTTTTTTTAAGCATGTTGCAGATAGGATTTGGCTTAGTTTTTACGACCGGCCGCCTGCCTGACGTCAACCCCCTGTGAGGGATCCAGTCCCGGGCAAATTAAATTAGAAAATTTAGATTTACCAGACCTGGGAATCGAACCCAGGACCTCCCGGCCCACAGCCCATACATGCTGCCACTAGACCAAGGAGGCGACTGCGATGATATGAATCATCTTGTATTTGTTTGTAGAAATAAATTGAGCAAATTTACTACATAAATTAAACAAAACCTACCAACTCATGACTCACTGCCGCCTCATTCCGTGTGAAACAGTGCAGCAGTGGCTCATGTACGAACAGCCAAACCTGCAAGCGATTATTTCCAAGATGCTGTTGGAGTTAGTCGTAATTCTTCGCACCAGAGATGCACACCGTTGGCGCATAGTGATGCGCATGTGCATCTCTGGTATGAAATAAAAACAATATACTCTGGCTTCGACAGATATACCTGATGTGCTATAGAAACATGGTAGCCCCAACAACATTCTGAAAGCATTATTATGCATTTTATTTATTAGTAAAGACTGGTAAACCCGCACTGTCGACCAATATATAAAGAAAATCATGGGTGCTTTACCTACTGGACTGCGTCACTGAGGCTGTCACATCTTACGTACATTCTCGTGAATTTTTTCCAACATCGACGAAGTTTACAAGTGAGGACATTTACAACTTTCATTTATGTATCTCTGGATATTTGGTAAAAAAATATATCTTGAACTACACCCGACAGTCGTAAACGTCGCAACATATCTCGCCAACTTTTTCTACAGCTCCCAGCGGAATTGACTTCTGCGCCGATACATTTTGATTACACTGTAAGAGTGGTGTGTATTGGTGATAGACATTAAGCAATCTTTATATATCCTGCCTGATTCTTTATGCCCACAATTTAACTTTAAAACGAGTGTGTAACGCCCTCATTATGGTAATAAATATAATGAAATATAAACTTCAAGAGGATGGCACAGAAAATACTGCATTATAAAGTTAAGTAGACATCTTATGACTGATAATGATGATCTTTCTTTCTACCTGCCCTTATCTTAATATTATTATATCTATTAAGATATAATAGTATTAAGATAAGGGCACGATAAGTGTGTTGCACCGACCCCATATTAATGGGGTCGGTGCAACACACTTTTTGAAACATGTTGCAGAAAGGATTTGACTTAGTTTTTAAGACCAGCTGCCTGCCTGGCCTCAACCCTCTCTGAGGGACCCAGTCCCGGGCAAATTGACGGGGGGTCCCAGGGGTTAGGCATGCGGCCGATCGTAAAAACTAAGCCAAATCCTCTCTGCAACATACTTAAAAAAGTGTGTTGCGCCGACCCCACATTAAGGTGGGATAAGGGCAGGTGGAAAGAAAGAATTGACGCTATCATTTAACGTACCTGACGCTTCATCATGGACGGCGCTCTCGCGAACGCCGATAGTGTTAATGATTGCAGCAATAATCATAACATAGCAACAAAAGCTGACGCCTATATCCCTGAAAGGGTAGGCAGAGGCGCACTAGCGAACTAGAACCACATTTCGCCGACCTCATTTCCGTCTCAGATGTGATAGGGGGCGAGCCTATCGCCATATCGGGCACAAATTCCAGACTCCGGGCTGATATGGAAATATCCAATATCACTATGCCCGACCCGGGGATCGAACCCGAGATCTCGAGACGGTAGTCGTACCGAAGTACAACCACGCCACCGAGGCAGTCAGCAGCAATAGTCAAAACGATGTTAATGAAGCCGCTGCCGAGAAATATTATTATGAACCTCACATTGATTGGTAAATAAATTACATCATCAAAATATAACGTTACCAGATAATTTGTTAGAGTAAGAGTCTTCATTTGTACCGATAACCGTTCGCTCGTACGTTATTAATGAATGTTGTGATTTATTATGGAAACAAACGTTTCGGGATAAATCTCGGCACAGTATATTTCTTGTTATTGTTTATTTTGTTGACATGTTTGGAACTACATTTGGAACAATATAATTGTAATTATGCCTTCAGTAGCCCGAGCACGAAAAACTAATGTAAATGTAAATATATTCGAATTCGCTGCGCACTGATGACGTTTGGTTAATATTTCATACAAATTTCATAGACGCGCATCGAGTTCGAATACATTTACGGTTGTCAGAAATTTTCCTGCTCAAGCCGCTGATAAAACATAAAAGTAAAGTACATAGTTACTTCTTTTGGGTGTCGCCTCCTTGGTTTAGTGGCAGCAGGTATGGGCTGTGGACTGGGAGGTCCTGGGTTCGATTCCCAGGTCGGGCAAAGCAAAATTTCCTAATTTAATTTGCCCGGGGCTGGATCCCTCATAGGGGGTTGACGTCATGCAGGCGACCGATCGTAAAAATTAAGGCAAATCCTCTCTGCAACATGCTCGAAAAAGTGTGTTGCGCCGACTCTACATTAAGGTGAGATAAGGGCAAGTATAAAGAAAGAAAGAAGTTGCTTCTTTTGGGTACGCTCTTCACCCGTTTCATTCGTTTATCGCAAAGAGATCTAATAATATTACTAACTAAAGAAGAGCTTTCAAGCAATTTTCCACACAAAAAAAAAACAAAAGTCAGTCTAGTGGCAGCATATATGGGCTATAGACCGGGAGGTCCTGGGTTCGATCCCCGGGGCGGGCAAAGTGATATTGAGTTTTTGTGCTCAGTATTAGTTCGGAGATTGGAATTTGTGCCCGATATGGTGAGAGCCTCGCCCCTGTCACATTTAGGACCGAAATAAGTACGGCAAAATGTGGGTGTTCTAGTTCGCTAGTTCGCCCCTACTCCTTTAGGGATACAGGCGTGACTATGTATGTAAGAGTTTTTTTGACATTTCACGTCAGCAACTACGTTAATATTTATTTGACAAACACCCTCTAGCGTTCACGCGAGGAACTGACGTTTTCATACAAATTATTTTACGTTGTAACATAACATAACATAACATAAGCTCACGCCTGTATCCCCGAAGGGGTAGGCAGAGGCGTATTAGCGAACTAGAACACCCACATTTCGCCGACCTTAGCTCCGTCCCAGATGTGATAGGGGGCGAGCCTATCGCCATATCGGGCACAAATTCCAGACTCCGAGCTGATATGGAAAAATCCAATATCAACTTTGCCCGACCCGGAGATCGAACCCGAGACCTCAGAACCGTAGTCGTACCGAAATACCACCACGCCACGGAGGCAGTTAACGTTGTAGCTAACGTGAAATGTCGAGCTACTGAGCATACTTCACGAAACCAAAGCCATCTGTCCTGACTCCTGACTGGCAACAAACAGTTGGCAATAAAATGAATGTTATTTTAACGTCAGTATTACGGGCGACAGTCGCGCTGCAATTTGCCGCATCAGTGGCTTGACGATTCACGGTCTTGGAAATTACACTACGTTCGGGAATTTTCGCCTAAACGAATTCTGCCGATGTCAAACTGGGAAAAAATATCTCGTGTTTTTATTGCTTACTCACTTCGCCCGCCGGCGTTACCTGCTCGGAATATAAACGCCTTTAAATTTAGGTCAAATACACGGTTTACGGACGTGGTTAGGTTACTTCTTGTTCTTCTTCTTTTAAACATAATGGCTGCCACGCATTTGCGATGATTAAGCCAATGTCAAGGTAAGTATGGCAATTATCAAGTTTCCACAATGACCATGAGACAGATGTGGATGATCTCAAGGCCCTGCTGGGATTATGGCGGCAATTCCTTCCACCGCGATGTTCCTTAGATGACCTTCATTCCGCGAATCGACAAGACAAAACCAGCCAACGCACAAAGCAAAACTCATACTCATCAAAGATCACCGATTAAAAAGTGACCACATTATATTGTCCATCTTTGCTGAATTTTAGTGCATAAAACCATATCACATTAAACAACAAACACAACTCCAGACAATAATATGAAATCATTTGAACAAGCGACGCCCACCCTGTCAGACTTTCCGTCAAAACTTGTTACTTTTTGTTGCTGTCTTGATGACTTGTGACAGTCGTAACAAACCTTAATGAGGGTCGCAATAATTTTAGAGTGGTAGACAGTTGCGTCTACAGCACGAATGGACCGGCTCGACCAGTTTGATACCACTGTCTCACAGAAAACCAACGTAAAGTGAGCTCGCTGTCGCGTTTCATTCGGAGAGTGATATTTCCTATATCCCAATTCCTCCCTCCCTTTCCCAATCCCATCACCCTCCTTTTAAGTTAGCAACACACCCATTATTTTTGAATCTGGGGTTTCTATGGCCGGTGAAGACCACTGAGCATTAGGTGACCCATCTGCTCGTTTGCCAGTCTGTGTTGTTAAAAAAATATATAAATGGATGGCGAAATGTGGGTAAGTATCTAGTTCACATTTGCCTACCCCTTTGCGGATACAGGCGTAAATCTATTTGCGTACATCAAATAATAATTCGGAAATTTAATCCAACTCCTCGGTTTTATTCTAACTAGAACACCAAAATTCAAATTTAATCAAATTCAATAATTTACGGGTCACAAACAACCAAACCCACCTTGATTTACAATTTAAAATATAAGAGTCCATATTTCACGTGTTCGCCGCGGTACTCAACGTTACCTCGAACCCCATTTTATTACGTTTTAAAACCCGAATGTAACAGGTACGGATTCTTGGATACTGTGTTTTTATCAACGACAAAAAAATAAGGACATGGCATAAAGCCGGGTCGCCTGCACTAAAACAGTACACAAAACACCTTCACAAAACATGTTTTTTTTTATCTATGGTCTATTGTTCTACGAGCAGCTGACAGCTAAAATCGTTGTTTTGCGTATGTATTTTGTTTCGAAAACGCTAGTGCAGAAGACGCGACTTAGCTATAACAAAAACGGGTTTACTTTGATTCCGCCATTTTAGTTTCCCGATCCAATTTACATGTAAGTTGACCGTGTCATGAGACTTAACGTATAAATACTTATTGATTTTTAATATATGTAAATATTGCGGAGGGAAATGTCCAGCAGTGGACGTCCTGTAGTTGATGATGATGATTAATAGGCATGAACGTTTTTTTCGTAATATGCCATGTCCCTATTTTTCTGCTGTCATTGGTTTTTATCATGACTTTTTTTCATAAAGTATTGGGATTCGTGTGGGCGGAATACCTCGTATTTCTCTTTATGCTCGCGGAATAAAAGGTATCATTACCAAATGGGATGATTTCTTAATACTGTTTCGGTTGTTATTGAATGTGAAAATATTCGCGTCGAGCCAGCGTATATTTTTGAAGATTTATTGATTTTGGCAGTCTAAGGGACTCCAAGATAATGGTTGAAAATTCCTTCCCAGTACCTTTGACTTTTGTGTCAATTGCTTGCTTTTATAGCTAAGCTCACGCCTATATTCCCGAAGGGGTAGGTAGCGGCGCACTACTAAACTAGAACACTCACATTTCGCCGAGCTTAGTTCCGTCCCAGATGTTACATGGGGCGAGTCGAACGCCATATTGGGTACAAATTCCAGACTCCGAACTACCCACTTTACCCGTTAGGAGATCGAACCCGAGACCTCAGGACAGGGGTGTTACCACCACCTCTTATAGCAGTATTATTATCATCTTACTTGTACCGATTCCCATACAAAACAAACGAAGAACGATTATAATAATACTGCTATAAGAGGTTGTGGTAACCCTGCTGTAGTCGTGCCGAAATACTACTACCGAGGCAGTCTTTCAGTCTTGTCAGTTTTATTCTATATTCTTACACTGCATTTGTCAATAATTGAGCTATACCATTAATAAGGATTA
The DNA here is from genome assembly GCA_036417725.1 of Clanis bilineata. Lineage (NCBI taxonomy): Eukaryota > Metazoa > Arthropoda > Insecta > Lepidoptera > Sphingidae > Clanis > Clanis bilineata. Next base: position 12,549,736 of record CM071154.1, on the reverse strand, counting down.
CATTAATCAATCAACGTTTACACAAATCTGCAATCAACTATTGAAACTTCTTCACACTCCGTTTGAAGGACCCAATGTTGTGGGAGGGAGGGAATACGTATGCCGGCAAACTATTCCACAGCTTCACGGTACGGCAAAGGTAGGAGTTGCCGAACTTCTTAGTTCGGGCCGAGATGGTAGAAACCGTGAAGCTGTGTTATCGCAAGCCGGCACGGACATAGACTCACGCCTTTTTCCCATAGGGGCAGGCAGAGACAACGGATTTCCACTTGCTACGATCCTTACACACCTCTTTCGCCTCATTCAGTCTCATTACATTCTTCATGCATGCACGTCGGTTTAGGATACTTTTAACTTGACCTTTCTCGAGTAAATCTCTGACTTAGTCAGAGAATGTTCGATGAGGTCTTCCCCTTCCAACTCTACTTTGTAAATAAAACTGGATAAATATTTTATATACATACTAGCTGTCGCTCGTGACTCCGTTCTTGTGGAAATTTATTTCCCGGAAGTGGCCTATGTGTTATTCTGAAATAAAATAAATACACCCAACAGTCACACACATAGTCCTCAGGACTGGTGGGGTCAGTCCCACACTAACCGCCGAATGTTCATATACTTAAGGTCGCCTTATGTCGTTTAAGGCCGCCTCATTTGTTAAAATTGTATGGCGAAAATCAATTAAAGAAGCCGTTAAAGTTGAGTAGCGTTTGACCATTCGGCAGTAAGTCACACAAATAGTCTTGACCCCACACTAAGATCGAGTCTTGTGTCGTAGGAACTACGAGAGACTTTCGGTCTCACAACACCCAGACCCGAAACAACTATCTTAGGGCCACACAAACATTGGTCTCGGTGCGGGAATCGAACCCGCGACCTCACGTTTCACAGCCGGCTACTCGCCCGCTGCGCCAAGGAGGCTGTCATCCCCGGGTCGGGTAAAGTGAAATTGAGTTTTTCTTTACCAGCCCGGAGTTTGGAATTTGTGCCCGATATGGCGATAGGCTCGCCCCTTATCACATCTGGGATGGAAACGAGCTCGGCTTTAAGTTGATGTTCCAGTTCTCACATTCGCATCTGCCTACACCCTCAGGGATACAAACGTGAGCCTGTGTATGTAAAAATACCTTCTATTGAATACTCTTCGAAATTGGTAGATAGGTACATTGGCGCCTCCTTGGTCTCGTGGCAGCATACATAGGCTGTAGACTAAGAGGTCCTGGATTCGATTCCCAGGTCGGGCAAAGCGATTTTTGTAAGTCTGGATGGGGATCCAGAGGGCGGTTGACGTCAGATAGGCTAAAGCTAAATTGTTTCTGCAACATGCTTCAAAAAGTGTGATGCGGCCGACCCCACATTAAGGTCGGATAAGGGCAGATAGTAAAAGTTTGACATGCTGTAAACATCAAGGGTATATTATATACCCTAGATGCACAGTTCTTTGCAAATATCCTCCTAAAAAGTGGTCTCAGGAATAAAACAAAGAAAAAGATCACAAGTTCTAATTAAATCAACACAAATATAACCATGTGTAATAAAGCAGCCTTTTAAACGAAATGAGCAAGCGTTCTTAAATTTGAATTTTGAAATTTAGAATTCCATCGGCGTCGGACTGTATGCAAAACGAGTGCTTAAGCACTCGTTTGCTGTCCCATTTTTCGAGCGTCAACTGTGCATCTAGGTAATTAATATATCGATGGCTGTAAAGTACATATTACTTAAAATAAAGCAACAAAAATAATACGTAGAAAATCCTAAATTAACAAATTAAATTCATTAAATATTGCTTTTGTAAACAAAACCGACAAAGCCACGAGAGTGTTTACTCTTTCAAGATTTAATTAAATTTATTTGGACGTAAATATTACATTGAAGATTCAATTTGAAGATTGCAATGATTGAATCAATTGAAGAATACGCTGGGAAGAAAAGGGTATTTGTTTGTGTGTAAGTTGTTTAAAATCAGTTAATATTACTTTATTACTGTGTCTTAAAAACTTCAAAGTACTTTGTTCTTTAAATTATTATTCTTATTATATTATTTAGCTTACATAACGTTAACTGAGGCAGTCATAATAAAACAACATGAGCTCACGCCTGTTCCCCAAAGGAGTAGGCAGATGCGCACTAGCCAACTAGTACACTCACATTTCGCCGAGCGTAGTTCCGTCCCAGATATGATAGGGGGCGAGCCTATCGCTATATTGGGCACAAATTTCAGACTTCGGGCTGATATGGAAAATTTTAATATCACTTTGCCCGACCCGGGGATCGAACCCGAGAACTCAGGACGGTAGTCGTACCGAATTACAACCACGCCACCGAGACAGTAACAAACAGCTTTCTTTAATATAAATAAGTAATAATTGGATTTTTCCATATCAGCCCGGAGTCTGGAATTTGTGCCCGATATGGCGATAGGCTCGCCCCCTATCACATCTGGGACGGAACTAAGCTCGGCGAAATGTGGGTGTTCTAGTTCGCTAGTGCGCCTCTGCCTACCCCTTCGGGGATACAGGCGTGAGCTTATGTATGTGTTATGTTAATAATTATAAGACAGTAAAAGTCGCCGATGACTAAGCAAAAAGAAAATTCAAAACCAAACATATACATAAATATTTTGTCAAATAATTCAATACAGCGCCTAAGGTTTACCTTGTACAAGTAAATAAGTATCGATATTGTACGAAATTAGGGATGTTAGCCATACCAATTTTTGTTAGCGTACCAACTTTCAGCGTCTTGTAAGATTTGCTTGTACTAAGTACGGCACATCAATTTTCTGCAACAATTTTATATAATATACATAATGTGCGGGTGCGCTGGGATTGCGTGGGTCCAGACACCGGTGGCTGCAGGTTCTTGTCGGAGGGGAGAAAGAACTGTACGACTATTCTGTACAAAATACCTATATTTTCGCCTTATATTGAAACAATAAAGTAGTTCGTTTTAAAACAATATGTACAGAATTTCAATGCGACAATCGTGCGTTTTGACAAAAACGCCGTTCCCTACACGTTTTTCTTTCTTGATTTATCTTCTTTCTTGATTTAGAAGTTCTTCTTCTGAAGTCGGATCCCGGACTGCCGGCTGCGCTCCAGGGTGGCTACTTTTCTTCCCCAGGACGCGTCGGGATGAGTTCTAAGGTGCGCGATGTTCTGGCTTGTGCGCTCGGCCAATGAGCGCGCGAGTTGATCCAGCGGGGGCCGGTGTGAGGGGGGGCCGCGATGCGCAGTTGCGGTGCGCATGTGCGGCACGCGGGGCGCGGGGCGCAGGTGCTGCGACGTCCCGCACATTACTCCCGCCGTGCATCGCCCGCCGCCGCTGTGGACGATGCAGCCAGTTGTGGTGCGGGATCCGCAGCTTGGATGATGATGATCTTCTTGGTGGGGCGCCGCAAGACGCCGCCCTTGGTGCTCACGTCGACTGCTCGCACGACGCCGTCAGGTCCCGGGTGTGTAGCGCTGATGCGCCCGCGCACCCAGACGTTGCGAGGTAGGTTGCCGTCCACGATCTGGACGAGGTCGCCGACTCGGAGCTCAGGTCCTCTTCCGCGCGGATCTCGTCGGTTGCGCAGCTCCGGCAGGTACTCTCTGAGCCAGCGGGCCCAGAACAGGTCGGCGAGGCGTTGCGAGGCGCGCCAGCTGGCACGCAGTTTCAGGTCGCTGTCGTCGAAGGTGCCCGGTGCGGAGACTCGACCCGGACCGCCCAACAGGAAGTGGTTGGGCGTCAGGGCTTCTGGATCTTCCGGAGCAACCGACACGTGGGTGAGCGGTCGGCTGTTGACGGTGTACTCCGCCTCGGTGAGCAGCGTGCACAGGACCTCTTCTGTGGGGTGCCGCTCGTGCAGAACGGCGCAGAGTGCGGTTTTCACCGACCGCACCATACGTTCCCAGGCGCCGCCCATAAACGGCGCGCCAGGAGGGATGAACCGCCAGTCTATTGATTTCTTGCTTGTCTCGTATTTGATTCCTGCGAACAAAGCGGTGCGGAGTTCCTTTTCCGCACCGTGAAAGTTAGTTCCGTTGTCTGACCAGATCTGAGTCGGACATCCGCGACGAGCGATCATTCTTCTTAGTGCCATTATTGCTGAGTCAGTACTGAGAGACGGCACTAGTTCCAAATGTATTGCGCGTGTTGTGAGGCACGTGAACAGCGCTACATATCTTTTTAAGTGGCTTCTTCCCGACGTGACGCTCAGAGGGCCGAAGTAATCCAAGCCTGTGAATGTGAAGGGCCTCTGGTGGTGTGCTAGTCGACACGGCGGCAGATCTCCTGTGATCGGTTGCGGGGGTGTTGCTGTTCGTATGCGGCACCGTAGACACCGGCTCACTATCTTCTTTACTGTCGGCCTTAAACGCAGTACCCAATATTGTTGTCGACATTCGTTTACGGTGGCTTCGACGCCCGCGTGGTGCAGTTGTTGGTGCACGTGTTCTATCCATAAGCGCGTAGCGCGATGATTGCCGTCGAGTACTGCGGGGTTCTTGAGCTGCTCGGAGATTCCGTTGGTGGCTCTTATGCGACTCTTGAGCTTGATGCAGTGTTCGGAAAGTTCTATGCTCAGCGCGTAGAGCCGACTGTCGCGGTGCAGGTCTCGTCCTTTCTTCATGGTCTGTAGTTCCTCGGCGAAAGACTCTTCCTGCGAAGTTCGTACGATGAGGAGCTCCGCGCGTCGCTGGATGTCTGCAGGGATGGCTGGGTACAGATCCGGGTTTGATGCCGAAACCTGTGCCTTTCGGGGTCGCGTGGCGGTGGTCTTGGCACGTCGCCACGTCGGGTCAGAGCTGGGGTTCTGCGCGTTCCTTTTATGGTTCACCTTGTTCCTAGGGGCTCGGCGGAATAGTTCGATAGCTTGCAAAGTTCTAGCTGTGGCGCGGAGATAGCGTAACCATCGTGAGAAGCGGTGGACGTTCGGGAGGGCCTCGCTGAGCTTCGGTGATCTTGTCGTAACGACTGCGAGCGCCCGTTCTTCGCCTGTGTTCGGTATTGCTTCATTGCCATCCGCTGGCCAGAATTGGGGATCGTGGTACAGGAATTCGGGACCGTGGAACCAACGATGTTGTTCATTGAAGTTGTCGGGCACGTCGCGGGTCGCGTCGTCTGCAACATTGAGCTTGGTCGGCACCCATCGCCAATCGCTCGTCCGGCTGTGTTCTTCTATTGCGGCGACTCTGTGCGCGACGTATGGCTTATATGACCTGGAACCTGTGCGTATCCATGTTAGAGTGGTGCGGCTGTCGGTCCAAAATGTTGTTGTTTCCGGTTTTCGTTCGTGTTCTTCTCGTACGCCTGTTGCCATACGGGCGCCGAGTACCGCAGCCTGCAACTCCATCCTCGGGATCGATGTTGTCTTCAGTGGAGCCACCTTTGCCTTTGCCGTGATCAGGGTGATGGTGACGTGGCCTTCCGCGTCCACAGCTCGCCAGAATAGTGCCGCTGCGTATGCAGATTCGCTTGCGTCGGTGAAGACATGAAGTTGTAGCGATGCCGCTGCGGTATATCCGGGGTAACATCTTGGTACGGATACGTATCGTAAGTTCTTCAGGTGGGCGAGCCACTTCGACCAGCTCGCCGCCAGGTCCGGATCTAGGGGGTCGTCCCATGATGTCCCACGCCTCCAGACTTCCTGTAGTATCTGTTTTGCTCGTACAGTTATAGGGGACACGAGTCCGAGTGGGTCAAATAACGACATTACCGTTCTTAGCGCTTGTCGCTTCGTAGGGGTCTCTTGTTCCATGATGCTCGGTGAGATGCGAGCGAGGTGCAGGTTGAATCCGAGACTGTCCTCGCCCGGTCTCCAGATCAGTCCGAGCACTCGTTCGGTCTTGTCCAGATCGACCGTAGTACCGCCGCCGCCACCGGTTTCGCCCAATGCCTGTAACAGTTCTGATGAGTTCGATGACCATTTCGTCAGTTCGAAATGGGCGCCGCGATGTATTTCGCGAACTTGTTTTGTTATCTTTTCCGCTTTCTCCAGGGATTCGAAGCTATCCAGGTAATCGTCCATGTAGTGCTTGTTCTTTATTGCATCCACGGCCTCCGGATGGGTGTGTCGATGTTCTTCGGCGTTCTTGTTCATCACGTAGATAGCTGTGGCGGGTGAGCTTGATGCCCCGAAGATCAGAGATTTCATGCGATATTGTCGAGGTGGGCGATGATCGCGTGTGTCCCCTCGCCACAGGTACCTGAGTGCGTCCCTGTCTTCTTGTCGTAGTTGCACCTGCATGAACATTTCCGAAATATCAGCCGTGACTGCAATCGGATATTGACGAAACTTCATTAATATTCCTGGGAGTGGCTGCAACAGGTCGGGTCCGGTCAGTAGTTGATCGTTCAGCGAAGTTCCTTTGGTTTTGGCTGCGGCGTCGTGGACAACGCGTAGCTTCCCGGGCTTCATCGGGTTGAAAACTGCGAAGTGAGGTAAGTACCAGAGCTTGCGGTTCGTTGACGGAGGCGCGGGTTCGGCGTAACCTTTTGCTACTAAAGCGTCCATCTGTTCTGTGTACCTACTCTTGAGTTCCGGGTTCGCGTCCAGTTTTCGTTCAATGCTGTGAAGCCTTTTCAGCGTGTTCTCGTAGTTATCCGGCATCGCGACGTCCTCCTTTTTCCACAGGAGAGCCGTCTGGAATCGGCCATCGGGTTCTTTGTGGGTGTGTTCTTCGAGAATGCGAAGCGCCTTTTCTCCTGGGTCGCTTTTCGGTCTCCTGGGGTCCACGTAGAGGTTGTCCGTAGTGATGTATTCACGTACCAAGTCCTCTAGATGATCGTCGGTCGTAGAGAGGTGCAGAAAGTTCACGCGGTGACCCAATGTTCTTGTGTGGTTGCCGTGGACTACCCAGCCGAGTGGTGTGAGGGATGCGACGGGTTGGTGCTTCTTGCCGATCTTGACGTCTGTGGCGAGAAGTAAGTGCCAATTGTCTTGACCGATTAGGATCTTAGGCTCCGCCTCGCCCGGCTGCAACTCGGAGAGTATGCCCCGCAGGTGTTCACATTCCTCGACGGCTTCCTTCGGGATGCGTTGTGCCGCTAGGTGTAGATTTTCTACGGTGCGTGCCTGGATCGTTTCTTCACGCTGGTTCGCGCCTTTGATCCTGAAGCTTACCCGTTGTGACTTGGCGTAACTTTCCAGGTCTCCGTTGTATGTGGCGATGTGCATGGGGTCTTCAGGGCCGTCGGCTCCGATATCTCTAGCGAGCTTCGCGTCGATGATGGTGATCGTAGACCCGTCGTCCAACAGCGCTGTGGTCTCGGCAACTCCCGCCGGTCCTGAGACTCGTACTGGTATTATTTTAAGAAATGATACCTTCGGTGACCATGCGGAGTTGACCTTCTGTTCTTCTTGTTCCGTGTCCTTCTTCTTGGCGTGAAGGAGCTTATGATGTAAATGCACGCACCCGTCGATATCGCACTTCTTAGGCTTACACGAGTGTTGTTTGGTTCTTGTGCGTAAACATCTGAAACATAAATGATGTTTCTTGGCTAAGTCCCAGCGAGTGTCGGTGCTTGCGTTCTTGAACGTGGCGCACTCGGAGATTCCATGTTCTCGTTGACATAAGACGCAGCTAGTCTTGTTCTTCTCCGCGACTGTGTGCACACGTTGCCGACGTGTCTCGGTGTTCGGTTTGCTGGGTGTTCGATCGCTGATAGCTTCGGGCGGTGCGAATGGCGCGCATATCTCTGCTTCTTTCTGCAAGAATCTACTAAATTTCAATAAGTCCGGATTACCCCTAGGTTGTGTGGCGGAGAATTCGTACCATTGCCGCTTCAAAGTCGGCGTCAATTTTTCTATCAGGTTCTTCGTGGTATCCGGGTTGTAGAGATATACTGCGCAGTCCAGTGCTTGAAGCGTACCTACGATGTTTTCGACTTTCGTGGCGAAAGTACAAAGTTCCCTCGGTGACTCGGTGAGGCGCGGCAATGTTCGGAGTCGCTCTATCTCGGCGGATGCGATAGAGTCGGGTCGCCCGAATCGAGTCTCGAGTGTTCTCATGACCCCGTTTGGATCCGCGTTCGTGATCAGTAAACCTTGGACCGCTTCCTTAGCCGTTCCTTTCAAGCTTCTGCGCAGTCGGGACATGTTTTCAAGCGCGGAGAAGTGATGCGCGGTTTCGAGGTACGCGGCGCGAAACGTGAGCCAATCTTGATGTACACCATTAAAAGTAGGCAAGTCATTGTACCTTAATGGTTGTTTGTGCTGCGCTGCTTGCACGGCGTGCGTGATGGCCGATGCGAGCTCCTGCAGGTCCGTCCTCTTCTGGTGGACGGCGATCGTTCCGCCGGGTTCGGGAGCGGGCGCGGGCGGCGTCCACTGCGGCGGATCTGTTTGTGGCAGCGGCGGCGGCGACGCAGGTCCGGAGTTCTGCCAGGTGATCATTGGCTGCGGTTGCGACGTCTCGTAGGTCTGCTGCCAGGCCGCGGGCGGCGGCGGTTCAGTGCGGCCGAAGTTCGGGTGCCAGGGCGCCGCGGCGGTGGGCGCCGGCGCTGGCGGAGGCGGCGGCACGGTGCCGAAGTTCAGGTTCGGTGTCCGGGTCTCGGACGGCGGCAGTCGTGCACAACCAAAGTTCGGGTGCCAGGGCGCGGCGGCGGCGGCGACGGGCGCTGGCGGAGGCGGCTGCACGGTGCCGAGGTTCAGGTTCGATGTCCGGGTCTCGGACGGCGGCAGTCGTGCGCAGCCAAAGTTCGGGTGCCAGGGCGCGGCGGCGGCGGGCGCCGGCGGCACGATGCCGAGGTTCAGGTGGTCCGATGTCCAGGGTGCGGCGGCGACCTCTGGATGCGGCTGCGTAGTCCCAAAGTTCTGCCAGGATGCGGCGGTGATCACTGGCGGCGGTACCTGCGCAGTCGTGTTCATGAGTCCGACTTCAAAAAGATGTGTGGCAGTATGCGGCGAAGTTGACGTCGCTGGCGGGGGCGGGGGCGGGGGCGGCGGCGGCGGCGGCTGAGACATCGATGGTTCGGGGGTCGAAGGGCGCGGGGGGTGCGGGGGTACGGCAGTGACTCCCGCCGGTGCAGTCGCCGGGGTATCCCTTCTTGGGATTGGTTCGGTCGGCGGCTGAGGTTCGGGGTGCGCGACTTCGGCCGGTCGGTCGTCGATCGCGAGCAAGCGGCTATTCTCTAGCCAGCTATGTACGCGTTGTTCTTGCTCGACTTCCGTGACGGCGGTGCTTGCGTCGTCTTCGATGTCTGATTCCGCTTCTATTTCCGCGACGCGGGCGGCGGCCAACTGGACCTTGAGATGAAGGAGCTCCGCCCTGGCCTTGGCGAGGCGACGTGATCTGGAACTTCTAATCGATGCCGGTCTGCTTCTTCTCGACGCGGTTATTGCGGCGAGCGGTTCTTGTTCCGCGACGGGGGGAGCGGGGCGCGCGGCGGCGGCGGCGGTGACGAGGGCGGCGGCGGCGGCGGCGGCAGCGGGCGGCGGCGGCGGCGGACACGGTGCGACGGTAGACGGCGGGGAACGCGAGGCGGCGGGGGGAGATCGCGAAGTTGATATTTGCGTCGCTGCCGATGTTCCCGTGTACTCCGTCGTGATGCCGCTGGTTTCGGTGCCCGATACGGTGGTATCTGTGTGCGTCGCAGACGATGTTCCGGGGGTCGAGTCGGTCGCAGTAGCCGACACAGTCCTCTTCCCGACCGACCTAGTCACCGGCATTTTGAACCCACGTTGATTCGGCTTCTGAAGGACCAGAAAATGTGCGGGTGCGCTGGGATTGCGTGGGTCCAGACACCGGAGGCTGCAGGTTCTTGTCGGAGGGGAGAAAGAACTGTACGACTATTCTGTACAAAATACCTATATTTTCGCCTTATATTGAAACAATAAAGTAGTTAGTTTTAAAACAATATGTACAGAATTTCAATGCGACAATCGTGCGTTTTGACAAAAACGCCGTTCCCTACACGTTTTTCTTTCTTGATTTCTCTTCTTTCTTGATTTATCTTCTTTCTTGATTTAGAAGTTCTTCTTCTGAAGTCGGATCCCGGACTGCCGGCTGCGCTCCAGGGTGGCTACTTTTCTTCCCCAGGACGCGTCGGGATGAGTTCTAAGGTGCGCGATGTTCTGGCTTGTGCGCTCGGCCAATGAGCGCGCGAGTTGATCCAGCGGGGGCCGGTGTGAGGGGGGGCCGCGATGCGCAGTTGCGGTGCGCATGTGCGGCACGCAGGGCGCGGGGCGCAGGTGCTGCGACGTCCCGCACACATAAATTAATAGTTATATTATCTTTTATTTCTTTCTACCTGCCTTTCATCATCATTATCATCATCAGCCATAGGACGTCCACTGCTGAACATAGGCCTCCCCCAAAGATTTCCAGATCGACCTGTTGGAAGCGGCCTGCATCCAGCGACTTGACTACCTGTCCTTATCCCACCTTAATTTGAGATCTGCGCAACACACTTTTTCAATCATGTTACAGAAAGGATTTGGCTTAGTTTTTACGACCGACTGCCTTCCTGATGTCAACCCCCTCTGAGGGTTCCAGTCCCGGGCAATTTGAATTAAGAAATTCGCTTTGCCCAACCTGGGAATCGAATCTAAGATCTGACAGTCCACATCCCATAGAATAAGCTGCCGCTAGACCAAGGAGGCGATTCAAAATTCTTTACATCATGATCTTTGTATGGGACCTTTGTAGTTTTATCGAACAAAAAAGTACCTAAATTGAAAATTGATCCACGTATTATGCTGGAGATATGGAAATAAAATAATCACAAGTTTAAAAACTTAACTGACCGACTTCCAATTTACCGATCATGACCACCGAATTTATATGGGAAAATTAAATAAGCTCTATCGAACACAAAAAGAATTTTGAAAATCGGTCCACATTTGGCGGAGTTATCGAGTAATACATAAAAAATACAGACGAATTGAGGACCTCCTCCTTTTGTGGAAGTCGTTCAAAAATACCGACGAATTGACAACCTTCCTCGTTTTGATATCATTTATAGTAAGATACCATGATCAATGTGTGAATGTACTAAATTACTAATTACTGATTTTCATCGGACACTTGCTTTAACCTGTACCATTTTTGGACCACAGTGTAACATCCCTAGAGTACTTTGCAGAACCTCCAACATTGCTTGAATGTCAATGACTGGCTCGTTTGGGTGTGGTTTTATTTACTTGTCTTTTAAAGTACTGAGTTCCTATTGTGTCGTGGACGTGTAATTATGTTTGTGATAAATTGCTTTGAAACAAGCTATAGCCGATACTTCGTTTGCAATTATAATTGAAATACATTCAAAAATCGAAATCAGTAGCCCGAGCACGAAAAACGAATGTAAATGTAAATGTATTCGAGTTCGCTGCGCACTGATGACGTTTGGTTAATATTTCATACAAATTTCATAGACGCGCATCGAGTTCGAATACATTTACGGTTGTCAGAAATTTTCCTGGTCAGGCCGCTGTTTACAATCCGTTTGAAAATAATTAAAACAATAAAAATAAACTTTACATCGGTTTGGAAATCTTTGTGGACGTCCTGTGGGTAATGATAATGATGATTATGGTGATATAAATTTTAATAATAAAATTATTATTCATTGAAATTAAACCATTTTTACGGATTCTATCATGATTTAGTTTTAATTTTTATGCCCGACGTTTCGAAAGCTTTGCAGCCTTCGTGGTCACGGGTCAGACTAAAACGTCGAACGCCAAACGTCGGGCATACAAATCAAAACCAAATCGTGATAGAATCCGTAAAAATAGTTTAATTTCAATGAATAACATTCACGTAAACCTAAGAAATCATTATTATTATAATTCAAATTAAGCGATAGAGCTACGCTGTAGACTGTCAAATCATGCATATTAAGCTGGTGGTAGGATATTCGTATACCGGATGACCACCACCGTACACATGGTGCTAAAACCTGTGAAAGTGATCCACACTTCATATGTGGTTCGCACTCCAGGATCAGCTAGTGTACTACCGGTTCTCTTGAGGGGCTTGCGGTATGACTTGATGGTTGGTTGGGACGGGTATGGGGATATCCCTGTGTCCTCATTGATCATCGGCCTGTTTTGTCCCAAGCCCCTCTATTTCCTTCTTCCCTCTTCGGATTCGGAGTGTGAAGAAGCATATATAGGCCGCCATGATTGTAGCGATCACTGATAAACCCGTTATTTGTCAGTGGTAGCTAGTTTTTTTGGACTGCACTATGTTTAACACTTTGTAGTCACTTTCATAATAATTTAGCACGCCATTGTACTCAACATACACACAGTTCCAACCCCACAATAGGTTTAACCTGTACTGTGGGAATCCGGAAATTCGAGGTACTTATGGCCCCAAAACACCCAGACCCGAAACATTATGTGGACATTTATCTCGGTGCGGGAATCGAACAGGCGGCCTCTCGTGTCACAGCTCCTTGTCTGCGCCACGGGGTCTGTCATTTCAATAAATAATGACATAAGCTCACGCCTGTATCCCCGAAGGGGTAGGCAGAGGCGGACTAGCGAACTAGAACACCCACATTTCGCCGAGCTTAGTTCCGTCCCAGATGTGATAGGGGGCGAGCCTATCGCCATATCGGGCACAAATTCCATATTAATAAATAATGACACAATAATGCACAAATTCAATAAATAATGACATTGGAATAATAATTGGTGTCACTCAGGTCATTAGCCCCGCAATACACAGACATTTGTCGATCAAATATTGTCCCGCTACAGCAATTAAACTGAAGCACTCTTTTTATTTAGCGCTGGTACCACGAACTAGTAAAATGAAAAGAGGTCGCTGAACCTCTAAAATTCCAATAAACCTATTTCTTTATAAATGTTGTTTACTCCAAAATTAGGCAACAAAAAACATTTTGGGATATAAAAAGTTTAAAGATTCCAAAGTAGCAGTGGCAATGTGTCCATACAATCCGATTCCTATGGGCTTCCCTTTTCCAGATTGTAGGCTTATATATAAGTCTTATTCAGGTATTATTTAGCAGAGATTTTCTCTGCTGGCTTCCCTTTTGAAATGTTTCACCCTTCGCCACTGCAAAGTAGTGAGAATAAATAAATAACAACACCCAACAGTCACATACATACCCTGACCCCATACAAAGATACGAGTCCTGTGTGGTGGGTATCAGGAACTACGAGAGACTTTCGTTCTCACAACACCCAGACCCGAAACAAACTAAAATCTGTAGGCCAGACAAAAAGTCTCGGTGCGGGATCGAACAACAACACAACACAACAACAACAACACAACTGTCATTACAGCAACAGCTTAATTCTTGTTTTTTTTTGTTTGTTCTTTAGTTGGAGAGTGGCCTATGTAGTGGTAGTGTACATAAGGGAACGTACCGATACTACGTGACCAGTTATGGGGGGAGGAGGGGGTCTTAAAAAACCACGCTTAGTCACAGAGGCTTCTTAGGTTATCGTCACGTAGTCAATATCCTCTAGGGAAATCTCCTACTTTTTCGAGCTATATTCAAATATAGCGCGCAGCGTTTAGCACTTTTCGGCCGACTTCCACAGAAGGAAGAGGTCCTCAATTCGTCTGTATTTTTTTTAATTAATTTGTGATTATAATATACGAGTATTATTATAATAATAATATTAATAAAAGCCAAGAGCCAGAAACAGAAGTCAGTATTATTGGACACGGCACGTATTATAAGGCGGTTCCTCACTCTGAGGCTCTGAGCCTCTAACCACCGGTGGCTTGGGTCTCAAGCCTCATCAGGAGGGTGATATTTGTTTTTTTATATTTTTAACATTATTTATATTAAAAAAAAATAAAAAATATAAATTTAAACTAAATAATGATGGTGATGAGTTAAAATATTATTTAACTTGTGATTATTCAACTAAAATATCTCAAATTATAACACCCACGGTACCAAAGTAAACACATTCGCTTCAGAACAATAACATAATATTTCACAGTTAATATGTGAACTGTAACTCTACCTGTGGGGGCATTTAAATAAAATTAACGGTAAAATATGGCTTCATTAAAGCGACATAAAATAATTACTGATTCCCGACGTTAAAATCGTCTGCGCCGAATATCGGAATAATTACGACAATTGAACTGACCGGAATGAGATGAAAATAAGCTTTAATTTATTTCGGTGATATTATATTAAATGAAATATATAAATATACTTCCTTATTAATAAAACCTGTATAAATATCACACTATTACGAGTAACAAGGCTAAAGTTTGTGAGTGTGTTTGTATGTTTGGTACTTCTTCACGCTCAAACGGCTGGACCAATTTTGATGCAATTTCGCATGGAGGTGGCTGGCACCCTGGATTTACACATAGGCTTTTTATCCTGGAAAATAAATTTCTAAGAAAACGGAATCGTGGGCTACAGCCTGTTGGTGAATAAAGGAGAGCTCAGAAGTTATCTAAACCAACGAGTAAAACTAATGATAAAAGTAAATTAAGGGAAAGTAGTATGTTATAATACAAAAAAGACATCTAATCATAGTCTTTGCCTACCCCTATAAGGTACAGGCATAATTTTATTAATTGATATACTGTTTTTATATTAACGTACTAAAAATTAATAGTACTTACGAGGAATCCTAAACATAACAGAGTTAAATCGGGATTCAGCAGTTAATATTCATAATAAAACGCAACATTCAAAATAATAAATTGCTACAATCACCGAAAAAACCGCTTTAAATGCTATAAAAGAAGGTTTACAGCTAATGGTGTTTTAAAAACGGTCTCTCGTGCTAGCAAGCTCCTTGCTCTTGTATTTAGGTCATGAAGAAAACTGTTAAATATTCACGTAGTTTTAAAACTTTTTAGTAAAATCTTGGCGGGAATTAATTGTTATTTAAGTAAGAAAGAATTGTTAATTAATGTTGGAAGCATAGATGCTTGACTTATTGACTTTTATCGATCCAGCAGGTCGATTCTCTAAGAAACGCCACAACGTTGCGGTCGACGACGAGCTCCCGCAGCGCACATCGTTGAGATCGCCGAAGCGTTCAACGTCATTGGGTCTTAGGGCGACTTGCACCACTATTACTAACCTACAGTTAGCCTTAACCTCAAGTTAAATTGAAATAGAAATATATGAAGGACATGTAATTCACTTTCGGCATCATTATGCCGCAACGTTGTTTTCACAAATGAAACCTTAGAGAATCCACCTGCTGGCGTCCTCTACTAGTTAGTCAGGCCTTAGTTAAAAAAGATGGCCTAATGCGAGTTTGTAGGATTGACATTCCTTTTGTCGTATATCAAGACTTTTATTTTACCAATAAATAATTTTATAGCACAAAATATAAATAAAATCATCCGCCTTCTAACTCAATAAGAAGAATTCTGAGATATAGAGCTTTGCTCACGATGCTTTTCTTAACTGTTAAATCAAGCTATTGGTAATTTACAATGAACACTCGCAACTAAGAAACACAAGTGCGTCGTCTTATTATACGACCAGCTGTATGCCCTACAACAACCACCTTCGGGGGATACAGTTCCGAGTACACCATGCATCGACAATTAAAACCGTAATATAATAATTTTTATTTATTGATTTATTTAACTTTTTACAAACGTTGTAAAGGCGGACTTAATGCCAAAGGCATTCTCTACTAGTCAACCCAGGGTGGTACAGAGATGAATAATGGTAGGTGTGTGACAAATTTGAATACAAGCAGACGGGATAAGAATCTATGACAAAACTTACATAAATAAATTTTATTTTAAATACAGACCTTCACCTTGAATGTCCGCGATAATCACATCGCGAAATAATCACAAGTTTAAAAACTAAACAGACCGACTTCAAATCCGATCGTGACCAAATCTATATGGGACCACCCTTGAAATAAACTTTGTCAAAGACAAAAAGAATTTTGAAAATCGGTCCATATTTGGCAGAGATATCGAGTAACATACATAAAAAAAACAGACGAATTGAGGACCTCCTCCTTTTTGGAAGTCGGTTGAAAACTACGTAGACCTAACTGGGAATTGTAATAAGGACCTCCTGGTCCAGACCCCGTTGATATCAAAGATCACGATCATCAAAGAGACGAAGGCCTATAGTCGCTTATTACTTGTTATCCAACAACCCACCGTAACTTGTCCACAAGCTTTTTTGGCATTTCACGCTACCACCTAAGTAAGTTAATTGTATGACAAATACCCGACCTTTTCGAGCCACGATGGTGACAATTACGTCTACAGCACGAATGGGCCGGCTCGACTGGTTTGATAACACTATAATGATGGCAGCTAGTTTTTGGTGATCGAGATTTTAGGTGGCCCTATTCTTCCACTCCCTTTCCTAATCCCTATTTCCCTCTTTTTGGCTCCAACGCACCCGCGATAATTTTTGTGTCTTGCATTATGGACGTTGAAGATCAATTACCAACAGGTCACCCATCTACTCGTTTACCAGTCTCTGCTATAAAAAAACCGAACGCCTCTACATGGACGTTTTTTACACAAATAATTTTACGTATAGTCCGATTGCTAATTAAACGGAGTAAACTGACAGGTCGAAATATCACTTTCCAAAAAAATGTTGCTTACGTTCTAAACATAGTGATTGATCTAGTCAAATTTTTATCATTCAAAGAAACAATAACTCAGCACTAGCTTCCAAAATTAGAATTTTATTGCGTATTTTTAGAAATTTTAGTTAACCCTTCGTCAAAATATCTGTGTAAATAAATAATTTTGCTTTAATAATCATAACAGATACGCTAAATTATAATAATGAAAATTACGAATATTATTTTTATTATTTGAGAAAAATTACGTTCGGGACATTCATAGCTTTTGTAAGTTTTGTTTATAATGAACCATGACTATAATTCCAGTAGACATGCCATAACTTAGCATGCAGTAATTTACTATGACTATAATTCAGTAGACATGCAGTACTAATCACACATTAGGCAGAAATTACGAATTTGAGTTGAACCGTAGAAATTTAAAGGATATAATGGTTCACTGAATTGAAATGTTTAAATAATCTTGATCTTTTTACCGCAGCACTATTTAAATTTCATATAAAAGTGGCAACATTCAAAATGTCAGTTTACTTCGTTTAATTAGCAATCCTACTATAGTCGCTAGCGTAAATTGTCAACCTCATAGTCGAGCTACTGAATGCACGATTGTGCGTGATATCTAATTTAAGGAACAACATTATTAATTAACACAATTTCCTAGTCGGAGTCTTAATCTCAAGCGTCCCTTCCGAATCTCGTACATTGTTACAAACAATAGCTCACGACTACAACGCGCCATTGCGTACTCGTAAATTCTCATTAAATTTACATAACTGTCGTCTAGTTTATTCAGTAGAATAAACATTAATATTACGGACCCTTTGGTTTCTTATTTGACATTCCTTTCTGTCCGGCCATTTGATTACGGATTCCCTTTTTCTGCCAGTATGAGGCCGGCTTGCGTCTGGAGTGTCTGGATCTTGGTCTAGTGGCAGCATATATACATAGACTGTGGTACGGGTGGTCATGGGTTCGATTCCCAAGTCGGGCAGATCGAATTTTCTAATTTAATTTGCCCGGGACTGTATCCTTCTGCCTGCCTCGGTGGCGTGGTGGTATTTCGGTACGACTACGGTTCTGAGGTCTCGGGTTCGATCCCCGGGTCGGGCAAAGTGATATTGGATTTTTCCATATCAGCTCGGAGTCTGGAATTTATGCCCGATATGGCGATAGGCTCGCCCCCTATCACATCTGGGACGGAACTAAGCTCGGCGAAATGTGGGTGTTCTAGTTCGCTAGTGCACCTCTGCCTACCCCTTCGGGGATACAGGCGTGAGCTTATGTATGTATGTATGTATACATTAGTCTAAGTATTATTAATCATATTTATAAAACTACTGAAACAGAATACGAAATAAGTTGCCGTGGAAAATGTTTAATTTCCCGCGCGTAACTTTAGATTCCTAAAGCGAACTTGATGGGGCGACGTTTACAAATCCACTTCATTCCACTTCAGACGCTCTATTTTATCTGTTTATTTTAACTCGAGCTGTTCAAGGCAAAAGTCAATCAGTTTTCTAAATCCTTGATAAGTGACACTAGAGGTACATCAGCAGATCGATTCTTTAAGGTTTCATTTGTGAAAACAACGTTGCGGCATCGTTGTGGCAACTATGTTTTCATTTTTGTATTCAGCAAGGTACAAAGCGCACGCACTAGTGCTATGCGTGATGACGGCGTTTATGCGAACTAGCTCTCTCGAGCGAGGCGTTTGACATAAATGTATGGAAAATTGTATTCTCTAAGACCCAACAACGTTGAACGCTCCGTCGATCTCAACGATGTGCGCTGCGGGAACTCGTCGTCGATCGCAACGTGACGTTTCTTAGAGAATCGTCCTGCAGATGTTTTTATAGCAGTGCTTTGCAAACGACCAGGTGGGTCACCTGATGGAGCGATCTACATCTCCCATATACACCACGATACAAAAAATTAAAGGGTCCATTACCAACATAACAATAAAATAAAGTTTATTTGTCAAACCAAAAAAAGGTCGGGCCGCAACTTACATAAAATGAACAATAATAAAAAAACAACTTATATACTAAGGCGCTGCACAACATAAACATAACAGGAGGGGAATAGGGATTGGGAAAAGGAGGGGGAAATTGGACCACCAGAAATCTCACTAACCGTACGGAATGAAGCAGCAAGCGCAGTTTAGTACTCAAAGCCAGCCGACGAACAATGGTTTTATCGATGGTCACCAGAATCCGAACAGGGAAGAAGTAAATCAAGAAACCTGCGACAAAACTGACGAATGACTGATGCAGGCACGGGGACACGAGAATGTACTCCCATACCCGCCACAAATAACCATGAAGTCATGTCGCAACACGCAACCTTGAGAGAAGCAGATATGCACTAATTTTGTATACCTGCCCGCCTAGCATGCGCGCCACGAGAACATTTTCTCTACGCTTTTTGTCCTAACTTGCTTGTTATAACCGGTTTTCCCCAATTGTCGACGGGTACTAGCATGCGCCCTCGTTTATTTTCATACAATATTGTAAACAACATGTACACAACATCTCGACTGTCGATTATCGCGATATCTCGGGCGCGCATGCTAGGCGGGCTGGAGAGGTAAGCAGAAGTCAACTAGAGAACTAGTACACCCACATTTCGCTGAGGTTATTCCATCTCAAATGTGATGGGGGCGAGCCTATTGCCATATCGGCCACAAATTCCAAATTCCGAGATAATACTAAATAGAAAAACTCAACTCACATCGCTCGACCCGGGGTTCAAACCCGAGACCTCAGGATGGTAATCATACAGCGCACGCAATACCTCTACGCCATAGAAGCATTAATTTCTGTCCTTCTCTGGCTTTGCCACTTCAATGTCGCGTCCAAATAAACACGACAATATTACGATGTTACATTCGTCCAAAAACAAAAGTATGTTAGTGAAACTTGTACTCGTTTTAATAGAGAGACATGTTAAACTTTTGTCTCGTGGCTTGTTATATTTTTTACATCGGGCGCCCGAGGGAGCAGACCGCGTCTCCTTCGGCGACTTCCCCTAAACATACAATTTTATTAGAATAAACATACCGTTCGTACTATTTTTTATGTGTAAGAATTTTGGATTTTATTTGTATATGGCGACCAAGATAAATATTTTGTTTATTGCATTATATCGGCATTCAAAAAAATTCACTCGAAATTTAGACATATTGCAACACAATGAAAAGAACGAAGAAGAAGAAAGAAGAAGAATTGACTGCCTCGGTGGCGTGGTTGTATTTTGGTACGACTACCGTCCTGAGGTCTCGGGTTCGAACCGGGTCGGGCAAAGTGATATTGGATTTTTCCGTATCAGCCCGGAGTCTGGAATTTGTGCCCGATATGGCGATAGGCTCGCCCCCTATCACATCTGGGACAGAACTAAGCTCGGCGAAATGTGGGTGTACTAGTTCACTAGTGCGCCTCTGCCTACCCCTTCGGGGTACAGGCGTGAGCTTATGTTATGTTATGTTGTTTTTAATGAAAATAAATAAATCAAGTTGGTCTACTTCCGACTGCAAGATCACTACGTTCATCATGTATATAGTCAAAAACATTTTTTTTATGGATAATTATAAATGGGAGAAACGATTTTTCTCAAGGTGCCAATCAAAATTTGGCCGCGAGTATTTTTTTATTAAAATTATTTAAATAACTTTTGAGTTGAAAGTTGAGTAGAGCCACGCTGTAGACAGTAGCGTCTACAGCACGAAAAAAACTACTACAAAAACTGGCCAAGTGCGAGTCGGACTCGCGCACCGAAGGTTCCGTACAAACTTGTAGGTATATAATGAATTTCGCGATTTTTCCTTTATCTGTGCTATAAGACGTTGCTTCGTACCAAATTACGAGTTACTGTGATCGAGGAAGTACCCTGTAGGTTTGTATTCCCTTGAGAGTGTCGAAAATTTGCGGCATAAAAGGCTGTATCTTTTGATTGCGTTGCCTTAGAAGTTTGACTTTTTCATAGCTCCAAGGGACAGTAGACCTGAGTATTTGATATTAATTTCAACTTGGAACTTCCACGCGTTCCTGAGAAAAAGGGTCTTGACAGACAGACAGAGCGACAACAAAGTGATCCTATAAGAATTGCGTTTTTCCCTTTAAGGCACGGAACCCTAAAAATCATCGTTGTCAGCCATAAGACGCCTAAACAGTCCGTGCTGTAAACGTTACTGTCTACAGCATGACTCTACCAGTGTACATTAATACCTACTAGAATGATATGACGAATTTATGTATTTTTATCATTATATATCAATTTTTGACATGGGTAAAGTAAACAAGGTTATTTCTGACTTGTCAGTTTACCCCGTGGCAACATGAAGGGTTAACATAACGAGGTAAAGATAAAAGGCAATTTTCAAAGAAAATATTTACTTGTTACTAAATATACACCCATAACATATTTCAGAAATGGATTGTAATTTACGTATATGATATAACACATATTCCCGATGGGGTAGGCAGAGGCGCACTAGAGAACTAGATCACCCATATTCCCAGAGGATCCCCAGAGGAAAGTTGAGCTCAAGCAGGCAGCTGTAAATCGAAAGGTCCTGGGTTCGAATCCCAGAATTTTCTAACATAATTTTTCCAGGGCTTGATCTCCAGAAGGAAATTGACGTCGGCCAAGCAGCATTCTTACTGCAACTTGTTTGAAAAAGTGTGTGGCGCCGAGCTCACAATGAATGGACTATAAATATGCTATTAATCCGTATTTTTGCAACCAAACACTCAAAACCAATTTCATTCTCAAATCGTGACTAAGCCAAAATTAATGGGGCATAAAACAACCAAATATAATTCATGGAGTCTACTAGTCACGTGAGTGGCACTGCATTAACATTATTTAGTCACGGCACGAACATTCGTCTCGGTGATGTATGGCGCAGATGACAATATGTTGCGAAAACGATGGCACGCCCTTCACCCTACGCCCTAGTGAAGCGAATAAGGAATCGATTTAGGCTAAATCTAATCGATTGAGTCGAAAAAAATATTTAAATACGATCAGGATTGCTCGCGGTAAGGTGAAACAAAATTGTGATAGGAATCATTTAATACTTCGGAAATATAAAACTGAGTTTTTTCCAGTTTATTATACACTTTATTTAAAAAATAAACAAACTCAGAGTTAATCCCGCGGATCACAAAAGACATGAAAAATCGGTTCACGTTTGTTGCATACAAATAAAATGAAAAGTTGGAAGTCGGTTGAAAAAAGGTATATTAATCTGTTATTGGCACATTAATCGAGTAATTAAACAGTTACAAATCGATTTTTATCAACACATCAATGAAACGATTTTGTTGCATTCGAATAGATCCAAACTCTGTTATGTTGACGGCTACATCTCTAGTCTCATACACATTTTACATACCAATTTCACTTGACGCCTTTTATTCCTCAATAAAGTTGTAAGTTGTAAAATGAGCTTTACAGCCTTCGTAATAAGACTGGATTGACTATAATGTATTATTGTGGAAATATATCGAATTTCTTGGCTGTTCATTACCTTTCTGGCTCAGAGTCGTACTGATTCGGAGTATACCCAAAACAAATACTGATAAATTGATAAACTTAACGGCAATTAAAATAGAGTTGAAAAAAATATAGTGCAGGCCTTAGGTGCAGGCTATTTGTTTTGAATATAGACTTTGAAATTTTAGTGGAGCAATTCTCAGATAAGGTTTTATCACAATGTTTTCCTTCACCGTTATAGCAAGATTAATAATGAATACGCACTTCTATAGCACTATTATAAAGAGGAAAGATTTGTTTTTTAGTATGTTTGTTTGTAACGAATAGGTTCAAAAACTACTCAACCGATTTAAAAAAATCTTTCACCTATAAAAAGCTAAGTGAGTAACATAAGCTTCCTTTTATCCCGGAAATATCCCGGTTCCCGTAGGATATCCACGCGAACAAAGTCGCGAGAAACAGCTAGTAATATATAAATTAGAAGTGTATACTCTTTTTGGGGTTGATCTCGAACCTCCGACACTTGTCTTATTAGGCCGTACCATTCCCAACTGAGCTGTCTTAACTTTAACCTGCCTTTATCTTACAATGTGAGGTCAGCCAACACATTTTCAAGCATATAGCAGAATGGATTCGGCTTAGTTTTTACGGCCGGTTACCTACCCAACCCTCTTTGAAGGTTCCGGTTCCGGGCAAATCAAATTCGAAAAATGTCTCCTGGGAATCGAACCCAGTACCTCCTAGTTCACAGCCCATTCAGCTGCCAATAGACCTAGAGGCGACAACTGAGCCATCATTCCAAAATAGGTCAAACCGATGTAAATAAGGGCGCCCTCAACTGCATTTCAAAAGGTGACACATTTCGTACGAGTTACGATTTAATTAACCCTCCCTCGCACCACATTCCCTCCAAAATGACAATGTAACGACGTCATATAGTATACGGCGCTGTGTCAATCTCGCGCTCGTTTGTATCACTCAGGCGGAAGGCTGTATCAAAAGTTACGTATTAAGATGCGGAGATTAAATCACAAAATGTTGAGGATATGTTCGTATTTTTTTTCCCCCTTGAATATGTAAATGAAGCCGCTGTGGGCTGGAAGAAGATGGATAATAATAACCACAAGTTTAAAAACTTAACAGACCGACTTCAAATCCGATCGTGACCAAATGGGACCACCCTTGAAATAAGCTCTATCGAACACAAAAATAATTTTGAAAATCGGTCCACATTTGGCGGAGATATCGGGTAACATACATAAAAATACAGTCGAATTGAGGAACTCCTCCTTTTATGGAAATAGGTCGATAAACAAGTATAAAAACTTAACTGACCGACTTCCAATTTACCGATCGTGACCAAATTTATATGGGACCACGCTTGAAATAAGCTCTATCGAACACAAAAATAATTTTGAAAATCGGTCCACATTTGGCGGAGATATCGAGTAACATACATAAAAAATACAGACGAATTGAGGACCTCCTCCTTTTGTGGTCGATAAATAAATAAAGGCTGTTTCCAACAGGTCGATCTGGAAATCTTTAGGGAGAGGCCTATGTTCAGCAGTGGACGTCCTACGACTGATGATGATGATGAAATAATAAATAACACCCAACAGTCCCCCTAGTTGTTAGGGTATGGACATGCAACACCTCTCTTTAGTATTTAGTTTTAGTTTAAATGTATAATCTAATGTTAGTTAATGTTGCATGTTATATACTAGTGGCAATAAAGACTTTTCTTTTTTTCTTTCAGTCACATCCATGGTCCTGACCCCGCAGTAAGATACGAGTCTTGTGTCGTGGGTATCAAGAACTTTCGATCTCACAGGACCCAGAGCCGAAATAAATAAATAACACCCAACAGTGACACACATAGTCCTGGCTCTGCAGTAAGATCGAGTCTTGTGCCGTGAGTATCACAAGGAAAACTTTCAGCCACACAACCCAGACCCAAAACAAATTTTAATAAATAGTAATAAATAACACCCAACAGTAACATAGTACATAGTCCTGGCCTCATGAACTGCGGCCTGAGCAGGAAAATTTCTGACAACCGTAAATGTATTCGAACTCGATGCGCGTCTATGAAATTTGTATGAAATATTAACCAAACGTCATCAGTGCGCAGCGAACTCGAATACATTTACATTTACATTAGTTTTTCGTGCTCGGGCTACTGGATAGGACCTCCCGATCCACAGCCCATATATGCTATTATATTTTATTAATAACATTAAAGTACAACTGATTTGAAAAAGTACATCTCCGAACTTTCAAATTTCTGCGTTCATTATAGGTAAAGATAACTCCTATCGTACATTTTAACAATCACCTGAAAATTGTCTCTTAAATATTGGCCTAATTAACTCAATCCACACTTTCTGCCATTTTTCACACCACTTAACTCCATCTTGACAGCATCGTGAAGTTGATGCCCGACAATACAAGTTAAAATACCGGCAATATCTCACGCGAAGTAAATAACATTACCCAGATGGTATGCGACATACATTTTTTCCCACAATAGTCCTCGTGAGCACGACCCAACAGAACGCATTAAGAGAATGGCGCCATTTGTGGGGAATTTCATTAGTCATTCCGTACGGGTATCCATCATAGATTCCTTTCGCGTATACCGCGGATACTTCCGAGACAAATATGTTGGGAATAGGGTTGAATTTCCAATTGTTCATTAATTATTTCAACCATCAACGAATTATAGGCTGGTAATGCAGGGTGAACGCTTTTACACGTCATTCTACGAAGAATGTATTTATAAAATAAATAAATACACCCAACAGTCACACATCTAGTCCTGATCCCACACTAGGTATAACCTGTATCGTGGGTGTCAGAGACTATGAGAGACTTTCGGTTTCACAACACCCAGACTTGAAACAAATATCTGTGGGTCAAACATTTGTCCCAATGCGGGAATCGAACCCGCGGCCTCTCGCTTCAAAGCTGGCTAGTCGCCCGCTGCGCCACTGAGGCTGGATTGTATAAAATACAATGTAAACAAACGTTGAAAAATTAGTTAATACGGATTTTATTGGGATTTGGTTTTCCAAATCGCCAAAACTAAATCGCTATAAAATCCGTATAAACTAGTTTTACGTCAAGGTATGTATAACATTCTCGTAAACCTAAGAAACAATTATGTAAACAAACGCGTTCCCATTGGTAACCAACTCAGTGAATAAAAGTATTTGTCATGGACGTAAAAGTTGTATATTGTATTTGTTTTAAATTTGAATTTCATTCAATATCACCTCCCTTACCTCACCAGTAGCCCGAGCACGAAAAACTAATGTAAATGTAAATGTATTCGAGTTCGCTGCGCACTGATGACGTTTGGATAATATTACATACAAATTTCATAGACGCGCATTGAGTTCGAATACATTTACGGTTGTCAGAAATTTTCCTGCTCAGGCCGCTGAAGTGGTAGTGCTACGAAGCGTTTGCAAAAAATTGCGTATGACGTGTCAAAAAGTGTCAAGGCATTCTCTACTTCCCGTTCGAAGCCGGGCCGGCGGGCTTAGCCAAGTGGCTTATGCACTAGTCGAATAGAATTAATCTTTGGGAATGGCATAAGAATAAGCCGCATATAGCGTACTTAGTCACTTGTCTAAGCCCGCGAGTGGGGTCGGCGTTATGTTGGGTCGGCGCAACACACTTTTCCTAGCATGTTGCAGAGAGGATTTGGCTTTATTTTTACGACCGATTACCTGTCTGGTGTAGTCGCCCTTTGGGGGATCCAGTCCCGTGCAAATCAAATTACAAAACCGCTTTGCTCCACCTGGCAATCGAATCCAGGATCTCCCGGTCTACAGGCCATATATACCCCCACCAGACCAAGAAGGCGCTTATAGACACACATTATATGACGTGTTTCCGAAATAATCTGGGGTACAATATCAACCTGCAGAAAGCTAACAGAAATTGGAAAGAGGAGGATCACTCACAAATCTTAATCATCAAGCGAACTGCCGCGATTTATCGATTACTAGCTGACCCGCGCAACTTCGTCTGCGTATGAGAGAGAGGGTTGAAAGAGTGAGTCGTAGGCACCTATAGCACAATAATTCTAAAAGAGGTAATGGGATGATCAACTTCGGCCGTCAGTCACCCCGTCTCTCACACCGTCAGTTACACCGTCTGTCAAACCGTCTGTCACCCCGTCTCTTACCCCGTCAGTCACACCCTCTGTCACACCGTCTGTCACTCCGTCTGTCACCCCGCCTGTTACCCCGTCTGCACCTTGTCTATCACCCAGTCGGTCACCCGTCTGTCACCACGTCCGTCACCCCATCTGTCACCTCGTCTGTCACCCAGTCGGTCACCCAGTCTGTCACCCAGTCGGTCACCCCGTCTGTCACCCAGTCTATCACCCCGTCTGTTACCACGTCCGTCACGCCGTCTGTCACCCGTCTGTCATCCGTCTGTCACCCCGTCTGTCACCTCTTCTGTCACCCAGGCGGTCACCCCGTCTGTCACCCAGTCTATCAGCCCGTCTGTCACCCCGCCTGTCACCCCGTCTGTCACCCCGCCGGTCACCCCATCTGTCACCTCGTCTATCACCCAGTCGGTCACCCCGTCGGTCACCAGTCTGTCACCTCGTGTGTCACCCAGTCGGTCACCCCGTCTGTCACCCAGTCGGTCACCCCGTCTGTCACCCAGTCTATCACCCCGTCTGTGACCACGTCCGTCACCCCGTCTGTCACCTCTTCTGTCACCCAGGCGGTCACCCCGTCTGTCACCCAGTCTATCAGCCCGTCTGTCACCACGTCCGTCACCCGTCTGTCACCCCGTCTGTCACCCTTCTGTCACCCGTCTGTCACCACGTCCGTCACCCCGCCTGTCACCCCGTCTGTCACCTCGTGTGTCACCCAGTCGGTCACCCAGTCGGTCACCCCGTCTGTCACCCAGTCGGTCACCCCGTCTGTCACCCAGTCTATCACCCCGTCTGTGACCACGTCCGTCACCCCGTCTGTCACCCCTTCTGTCAATCCGTCATTCACCTCGTCAGTCACTCCGTCCGCCACCCCATCAGTCAGCCTGTCAGTCACCCCGTCATTCCTCACGTCGGTCACCCCGTCAGTCATCCCATTAGTCACCCCATCAATCACCCCCTCAGTCACCCCTTAGTCACCCTACCATTCATCCACTTGGTCAACACTAAAATATTTTTTCAAATCGAACCAGTAGTTTCTGAGATATAAAATTCTCCGCTAGCGGCATTTTTCATTTCTGCTCCGCTTCTATTGGTCATAGCGTGATGATATATAGCCTATAGCCACCGTCGATAATTGGGTTATCCAACACAAAAAGAATTTTTCAAATCGAACCAGTAGTTCCTGAGATTAGCGCGTTCAATCAAATAAACAAACAAACAAACAAACAAACTCTTCAGCTTTATAATATTAGTATAGATAAGATGTATTTAGCATCTCATATAAAACTAATCGAACCGACTTAAAAATGTATCCGATCGTGACCTAATTTATATGGAACCACCCTTGAAATAAGCTCTATCGAACACACAAAAATTGAAAATCGGTCCACATTTGGCGGAGATATCGCGTAACATACATAAAAAAATGCAGACGAATTGAGGACCTCCTCTTTTTGTGGAAGTCGTTCGAAAATACTGACGACTTGAGGACGTTTTCCTTTTTGGAAGTCGGTCGAAAGCTAAGGCATATTTTCTGCAACATACTTAAAAAATAATTGGCTCAACCCTACATGGAAGTGGGATAAAGGCAAATCAATGTGAAACGACATCCCACAGCCTTCAACTGCATGTTGCATTAAACTGACACAGGTAATAAAGCTTAAAAATGCAAATCCGCACATCAGAACCATCAAAAGAATTGCAAGTGGATATGGCGAAATAATAATAATACCACACACCCACACTAAAATCGAGTCTTGTGTCGTGGGAATCAAGAACTACAAGAGACTTTCGGTCTCACAACACCCAGACCCGAAACAAATATCTGTGGGCCACACAAACATTTGTCTCAGTGCGGGAATCGAACTCGCGACCTCACGTTTCACAGCCGGCTACTCGCCCGCTGCGCCACGCAGGCTGTCATAATAAATTCTAGTTTTTATCGGTAACATCACATATCATCTGGATTTCGGACGGTTTGGAGTGTCTAAATCATATTTTTGATGTCGATGTCATATATCGAACTAAGTCTATAAACTTCCTTGGCATTGTCTATACGATTTCAAACAACATAAACTCATGCCTGTATCCCCGAAGGGGTAGGCAGAGGGGCACTAGCAAACTAGGACATCCATATTTCGCCGCTCAGTAGTTATTCAACGTTCGGATTATGTAAGCGGCTGTTAATAGGTATATAAGTATATATCACTTATTATCAGGCAAACAACTTACTCGTCTCGTCATACCATTGCAATAGACCCGAAATAATTAAAGTTTAACAAAAACTTAAAACCGACTTCAAAACTTGTTTAAGTGTTTGGTTATAAGTTTTTATTATTTATCGTTTTTTAGTGTTAGGAACAGATATTTGTTAACTATTTGTAAATTCAATCTTTTTTTCGGTGCTCGATATATGTACATATAAGTTCATACCTGGAAAACTCCATTAACCGATTTTGATAAATCTTGCACTATTACCTAACTTGAAAGATGCTTATCCCAATAAAACCCAATAAGAATTATCGACATTCGATAGTTTCCGAGAAATACCCGGACAAACATACATACATACACTTATGACATTTGTCACATTTGTTTAGAAGCCCAAATAGACTAACATATCCCCAAATTATGCAATTCTGACAATATTACATACATACTGATTGATTTTATAACCTCCTTTTTTTAAGTTAACAAATAACCTCCTTTTTGTGAAGTAGGTTAACAAATAACTGTGGATCACACAAACATTTATCTTTACAAATCAGTAACTCGCCCGCTGCGATACGGAAGCTCCTTTAATATACACATATATACATACATTTATACATAATGAGCGCACAGAATGGCTCATTAGGGACTCACTAGACTCTCGGCAATCATTTCATGTTGCACCGTTTGATTGAAGCATGATATTGTGTATTTTGAGCATTTCTAATACAGATTGCAAACATTTTACAGCGAATTTTTTGCAGAGGCTGGCAAATGGTGGATCATTGATAATAAGTGATTTCAAGGACAATCACAACTGAAGAATTATGGGGGAACGGTATCGGAATTGCCGAGAGTAGGCGGATTTGTCGTTCCGGGAATCTCTCACACCGCATTAGTTATTGTCAAATCACGGACGTAAAAAAACGCCAGCCTCCGCCATTACGTGTCGATCGAATGGACCGAAAATCCTACTTCACTTTCAATGTTTCTAGCGCTCCGTCCATCTTTGTTTTTACGTCCATGTGTCAAATATACAGAATTACGACAGTACTTTGCAATAAAATATCTTCCACTACCAACGGAATATTCTTTTTTCAACCTACTCTTATCCCACAATCTTTTCAAATATGTTACAGAATTATTTGGCTTAGTTTTTACGACTAGTTGCTTGCCTGACGTCAACCTCTCCTTCCAATCCAGGGTAAAACAAATTAGAAAAATCGCTTTGCCCATCCTAAGATTCGAACCCACGATCTCCCAATCCACAGCCCATATATGCTGCCACTAGACCGACGTGACACTGCATTATAGTCATAAATCAATTATGACTGTGACACATAGAGTCGATTTTAAGCAGTACGAATTCGATCAAAGGTACCACGAAAAATACCCAAAATCATTCGCATCAGACTTCATTGTCAACGCCCAAATAAAAAATAATCACCTAAAATACAGCCAATTTTATCCAGAAAAAAACAGCCAAATACCTTTCTCGCAACATTACCAGCGTTTTATCTTATTACCGCATCCGATAAAGCTCGTTAGACGACATCCGAGTATCTTTCACAAATCCTGCTGCGGGGCTGCCAGTGAAAGCAATAAAATCTCTGTAATCCATACAGAGCTTTGTGGAAGGCTGTGCTTTTTGCGACTTTCAGCTATTATGTATAATGCCGAATGTATTTGGGTGTATGTGTTGTTTTTTATTACTTAGGTGATGTATAATAAATAATAATATTAGTCTAAAGACTTCTATGTATACTACTAGACTGGCTGTTCAGTACATAGAATGTGCGCACTAAGTCTCTGTTAATCGACCTCAACTCACTATAGAAATCTGCTCTTTTCCTTAGCCGTGAAACGTCAAACACTCGCCGTCATGTGCCACAATTTTACTTCGAAACAGCTTGTCTAGTAAATACATAGAAGTCTTTGTATTAGCCCTGTAATATTACTGTCCCACTGCTGGGCACGGGCCTCCTCTACTAATGAGACCGGTTAGGCCTTAGTCTACCACGCTGGCTTAATGCGGGTTGATAAACTTCACATACCTTTCAAATTCTTGTGACGAAATTCACGGGTGCAGGTTTCCTCACGATGTTTTCCTTCACCGTTATAGCAGGCAATAATTCACAATGAAAACACACTTAACAGAGAAAATAATTATGTTTTTTTGCCGACACTAGTCTCGGCAATTCGTACAACTCCCAACTGAGCTAGATTACTAGGTGATGTTCACAGTTGTTTTACGTACATGATATGACGAGGTAGCCTCCTTGGTCTAGTGGCAGCATATATGGGCTGTGGACCGGGAAGTCCTGGGTTCGATTCCCAGCTCGGGGAAAGCGAATTTTCTTATTTAATTTGCCCGGGATTGGATCCCTCAGAGGAGGTTGACGGCGGGCAGGCAGCCGGTCGTTAAAACTAAGCCAAATCCTTTCTGCAACACACACTTTCACATTAAGGTGGGATAAGGGCTCATAAGTGCAGGTGAAAAGAGAAAACAATACCACGACAGTCCTGTACCTCTATAATCATACTATCAACACAATTCAATAATTAAAACTAGGGTTGTCACTTGTCACTCGGTACAGCGAAATAATAGGGTTGGCAACACATACCAAACCAATCTAATCCAGGGTTGGCAATCTAACAGCCGTAGCGGTATAAATCACAACAGCGTCACTCATCCCACAGATTCCTATTATGTAGTGTCTGAATTATCTGACTATCAATCACAACTCAGCGCGCAGATTCGAGATACCATGAGCGCCATTGTTGTGGACTGCGGACCGTGTATCATGTGCAGTGACGTGCACAGATATTCTGATTAGGGTAGACAAAAAATTTGCAATTCTTGCTGATGCAAGATCCATTACTATCATAATTATTATGTTAATTTCGACTTATAATGTTAGTTTTAATTTAAAGTGGTGTAAATAAAATTGTTTTTGGTCATGATTTTTATTACCTCTACATTGGTGGCATAGTGGTATTGCGTGCACGGTGCTGAGGTCTCGGGTTCGATACCCGGGTCGGGTAAATCGATATTAGCTTTTTTTCAGTATGAGCCCGGAGTCTGGAATTTGTACCCGATATGGCAATAGACTCGCCCACTATCGCATCAGAGACGGAACTAAGCTCGGCGAAATGGGGGTATTCTAGCTCGCTAGTGCGCATCTGCCTGCCTTTTACATACATGCGTGGGCTTACGTTATTGTATCTGTTTTTGTTATGATCTACACAAATTCCTTTATTAGGTGTAGTGAAGTCACGTGCTCGGTTAAAAAATAGCAATTTATGAGAGTATACAGTGTCACTTTGTCTTTACAGACTGCACGCCTCTGATCATGTGATGTGCATTTCACTGATTACGCTTCTGTGTGGACAGTTGCTAAGTGAATGAGATTACGACGCCGCGCGTTTTGAGCACATGGAACGTTAGGAAGCACTCCGAAACCGTGTCATGCAAATTGAAATTGAGATACTTTTGATATGTCCTTCTCCGTAGCCCTTTGCCCAGCATACATACATACTCACGCCTGCATCCCATGGGGGTAGGCAGAGATAACTGAGCGCCACAAGCTATGATCCTGACATCTCTTTTGCTTCGTCCACATTCATGCATCGTTTGATACATTTCCGCCGGTTGAGGGTACTCCGAACTTGCCCTTTACGCAGGAGATCGCTTATTTGATCCATGTAGGATCGCGCCCTCAGTGGAGTAATATATAAAAAATGTTGTTGGCTATATTATAATCTATATTAAAATATTATTATGTAAATGACACAAAGGTTTTTGATGTTTTTAAAGGAATCATATTTAAATAACAATAAAATAAACCAATAGCCTTCGTAGAAAACCTGACAAAAACTGTGACACACGTATCCTACTAGTTTGTGCTAGGCAAACACTTTTCCACAATTTTTACTTATCTTTTATCTTCCTCATAGAAGAGTACGAAATAGTTCTCAAACAGACTCTTATAAAGATCTACAAACTAGCACCAAATTCATAGAGGCACTAGGAATAATCGCCGGTGTTGCTAGCTTAGCACTATGAATAAACAGCCAACAGCACTCGCTCTAAATACTAGTGTATGACGTGAAATGTAGCATCTACTATGTTTACTCGTCTAATAGCGTACTCTGTACAAGACATAGACATAAAACTAAATAGACGCACGAATTTTCGAAAACCAGCCAAACCAAATTCTTGAACAAGACAGATCTGCAACCTACCACTATCAACTATAACTCATTTCTGTTAAATTATGAAAGAAGATAAAATATCAGATATGGATATTAAAACATTTTTCTAGAAAATATTATCATTATTAAGTAATAAGATACAATTTATAAGGTAGAATATTAGAATTAAAAAAATACCGATAGGTGTCCAAGGCATAATTATAGCATACTAACACACTACAGCAGACTTTCACAAAAAAGACCTATTTACTTCCTAGTAATTTTCAGGATGTAGGAATCATCACCACTGTTTCTTTTAATTACCCTTGTCGGTAAAACCAGTGTATGATGTTAAATGTCAACGTCTATAACCCTTATTAGCAGCACTATTAGCAGTGCTGAGAACATAACAGACGCAGATATAGTCTATATTAGACGCAACACTGTTTGAATACTAAAAGTACTACATTTCTCGAAAACCAAACTTTAAATTAATGAACGAAATTATTTTTTATGGCAGAGCCTAGCTAAGGAACAGTAAGTAATCTTCACTGCCTATAGACACCAACTATACCGATAATAATGGGTGCGTAAACATTCATAAAGGAAACGAATAAGGACAACATTATAACCATTCTTAACACGTTCCGTTCAGAATTCCGATAGCCTCCGTGACGCAGCGGGCGAGTAGTCGGCTGTGAAACGCGAGATCGCGGGTTTGATTCCCACACCGAGGCAATTGTTTGTGTAGCCCACAGATATTTGTTTTGGGTCTGGGTGTTGTGAGACCAAAAGTCTCTCGTATTTCCTGATACCCAGTCACAAGACTGATCTTAGTGTGGGGTCAGGACTGTGTGTGACTGTTGGGTTTATTTAAAATGAACTCACGCCATCTAAAACACCTACGTCTGCGGCAGACGCACAAATCCCCAATACATCTCTATAAGGCGTAACAGCCAACATTATCCCGACTATTCCGTACACTAAACTGCATGCAATCCGAATACTCATGTTTTTGGCCTATAATACGGGACCCTCCATTACACAGCAGACGGTATGGTTTTTGCCGCCCGCCTATATCTATAAATCTTTGTAAGTGCCTCGTTAGTCGATGGTCAATGCACGACTAGCTCTTACGGGAACATTTTTTATTCATCGCCTTTGTTGGTAAGTTAGTATTGGATTTGAGTCCGCTCGTAACGCGGAACTGTTGAATATCTAATTCATTAGCCGTAATTGGATTTTTGGGAATTTATTTGTTGGCTTTGTGTAATGTTTCGAGTCGTTACTTTAACGTTTGGTGGTAGGATATTCGTATCCGCCCAGATGGTGACCACCGTACACTTTCTACCTGCCCTTATCCCACCTTAATTGGTGTCGGCGCAATACACTTTTTCAAGCATGTTGCAGAAAGGATTTGAACAAATTAAATTAGAAAATTAGATTTGCCCGACCTGGGAATCGAACCCACGACCTCCCGGTCCACAACCCATATATGCTGCCACTTTACACATGGTGTTAAAACCTGCCATAGTGACCCACACTCCTTGTGTGATTCCATAATCAGCAAAAATATCCGGTTACTTGAGGGGCTTGTGACGTCATCGTGTTGTCACTAGCCCATTGATTTGCTTCTTCCCTCTTCAGAGTGTGAAGTAACATAAATAGGCCGGTATGATTGTGGACTATTATTATATTATTGAATGCAGGTAGATTTGGCATTAATTAAACTTACCAAATCATGATGTCCTAATATTACATAGGTATATTTAACACCCTTAACATATACCCATAGATTGATGAAAGTAGATGAAGCGAAAGTTATAGTGTGTCAGAATCGGGCGAAGTGGAAATCCACAGTCTTTGCCTACCCCTATGGGATACAGGCGTGATATTATGTATCTATAACAAATAAAGTCGATTGATTAGTCGCCCAATGGTAAAGGATACGAGTTATAACTACACAATAGCAGCACCACCCGCACTTTGAGTAACAAAACAATGAGTGGCACTCCGCTGCACTCGTCGCCCTCAACCATGCTCGTTCCATATTGAAATCTTGTAGAGGTATAATCTCACGGCTGTATCCCGTAGGGATAGGCAAACGCGAACTAAAGAACTAGCACACCCACATTTCGCCGAACTAATTTCCTAAATTCTTTAGGGGAGGCGAATGTCCAGCAGTGACTGATGATGATGAATTTCCGTCCCAGGTGTTATAGGGGGCGAGCCTATAACCATATAAGGCACTTTTGGGATTCTTTATTAATCATTCATTAATGACACGCGACATCAAACGATATTTAAAATTCACCGTATTTTGAATTATATTTGTAGTGTTGAAGCGCCACCGAGTGTGAAAATCCATAATCTCTCGTGCATGATATATGAGAGGAAATGCGGTTAAATTTTAAAAATATTTTGTTATACTTGGCTATTTGCTTGCATAGCATAGCGCTTTGTAGGTTTTAATGGCATCAAAAGAATATAAGAATAGAAATAATGGAATGAGTTATAATAAATACTTATTATAATACTAGCTGACCCGCGCAACTTCGTCTGCGTATGAGAGAGAGGGTTGAAAGAGTGAGTCGTAGGCACCTATATAGCACAATAATTCTAAAACGGTAATGATATGTTTTGCTAAACTTCGAGAGATAGTACGTGACTTCGGTGCGGTTCCGTCAATCACCCCGTCTGTCACCCCGCCTGTCACCTCGTCTGTCACCCCGTCTGTCAACCCGTCTGTCACCCGTCTGTCACCCCGCATGTCACCCAGCCTGTCACCCGTCTGTCACCCCGTCTGTCACCCCGTCAGTCACCCCATCAGTCACCCTGCCTGTCACCACATCTGTCACCCCGTCTGTCACCCTGTCTGTCACCCCGTTTGTCACCCCGTCTGTAACCCGTCTATCACCCCGTCAGTGACACCATCAGTCACCCTGTCTGTCACCCCGTCTGTCACCCCGTATGTTACCCCGTCTGTGACCCCGTCTGTCACCGCGTCTGTCTTCCCGTCTGTCACCCCGTCTGTAATCCGTCTGTCACATCGGCTGACACCCCATCACTCACCCTGTCTGTCACCCTGCCTGTCACCCTGTCTGTCACACTGCCTGTCACCCCGCCTGACACAGTCACCCTGCCTGTCACCACATCTGTCACCCCGTCTGTCACCCTGTCTGTCACCCCGTTTGTCACCCCGTCTGTAACCCGTCTATCACCCCGTCAGTCACCCCATCAGTCACCCTGTCTGTCACCCCGTCTGTCACCCCGTATGTTACCCCGTCTGTCACCGCGTCTGTCTTCCCGTCTGTCACCCCGTCTGTAATCCGTCTGTCACATCGGCTGACACCCCATCACTCACCCTGTCTGTCACCCTGCCTGTCACCCTGTCTGTCACCCTGCCTGTCACCCCGCCTGACACCCTTCTGTCACCCCATCAGTCACCCTGTCTGTCACCCTGCCTGTCACCCCGTCTGTCACCCTGTCTGTCACCCCGTCTGTCGCCCCGTCTGTCACCCCGCCTGTCACCCATCTGTCACCCCGTCTGTCACCCGTCTGTCACCCCGTCTGTCAACCCGTCTATTACCAGTCTGTCACCCCATCTGTCACCCATCTGTCACCCATCTGTCACCCCGGCTGTCACCCGTCTGTCACCCCGCATGTCACCCGTCTGTCACCCCGTCTGTAACCCGTCTGTCACCCCGTCAGTCACCCCGTCAGTCACCCCATCAGTCACCCCGTCAGGTATCCCTTAGTCACCCCATCATTCAACCCGTCGGTCAACACTAAAAGAATTTTTCAATTCGAACCAGTAGTTTCTGAGATACCAACTTCCCCGGCTTTAAACATTTTTCATTTCTGCTCCGCTCCTATTGGTCATAGCGTCAAAAAGAATTTTTCAAATCGAACCAGTAGATACTAACGACACTCAATTGTTTTGCCTTCCCGGAACCTCTCCACTAAAATTTGAACTTTATCGTATGGAATTAAAGTTCAAATTGACTTTTAAGTATTATTACGAATCGATTGTATGGGAGTATAGAAAAGTGTTGTTTTTAGACTTTTTAGGCAATTTTTAAATTTTTTCTCTCCGTAAGAACCATCCTCGTACTTCGAGGAATATTCTAAAAAAAGAATTAACGAAATCGGTCCAGCCGTTCACGCGTGATGCCGTGACAACGGAAAACGGGTTTCATTTTTATATATATAGATGTAATAATTCTTTTAAAAAGAGATTTTTATCTGATTTTAAAACGAGGTTCTGTATGCGAAATATTTTTTTTTATAGCAGACATTGGCAAACGAGCAGATTGGTCACCTGATTGTAAGTGATCTCCACCGCCCATAGACACCCAAGACACAAAAAGAATCATGGGTGCGTTACCAACCTAAAAGGATGGAATGGAAGGGGAGGGGAAAGGGATTGGGAAAGGGAGGGGGGAAATGGGCTACCAGAAATCTCACTCACCGAACGAAACGCGACAGCAAGCTGCCACTTTACGTCGGTTTTCTGTAAGACAGTGGTATCTAACCGGTCGAGCCGGCCCATTCTTGCTGTAGACGTTATTGTCTACAGCGTGGCTCTATCACTCACATAGCTTACCTTACCTAAGTACATACTATGTATGTTCAAAGCCCAAAATATATACAAAAACAAAGTTGATTCAAGCAGTGTTAAGCATTGTTTGACCTTAGTCAAAAGTTATTTTATATATTTCTTTCCGAAATAGAGTGTAAACAAATGATGATATTAATTATGATAACGAACTTAGCTCTTTACTAAAATATTAAATGGTGTTTAATTTTAAAACTAGTTGTCCTTTCCTTTCATAAACTTCAAAATGTTAGAAAATGAAACAAACAAACGGACTAAGTTAAGCATCGCTTGAAAATTGAAGTTAGGAATAACTTAACATCCCCCAGTTGGGTCCAGTAAAACTAAAACCGAATCTTTTACGCAACGTGCTTTAAAAATACAGCCTCCGTGGCGCAGCGGGCGAGTAGCCGGCTGTGAAACGTGAGATCGCGGGTTCGATTCCCACACCGAGACAAATGTCTGTGTGATCCACAGATATTTGTTTCGGGTCTGGGTGTTGTGAGACCGAAAGTCTCTCGTAGTTTCTGATACCCACGATACAGGTTACACATAGTGTGGGGTCAGGACTATGCGTGTGACTGTTGGGTGTATTTATTTATTTAAATGTGTTGCGGCCAACCCCACAGTGCAGTGGGATAACGAGAGGTTAAAGAAAAAGGGACCAAAGAAAAAGGGACCTAATATAAAAGCAGCATAAATATAGTCGGACCCATCCACACTTGTATTAATTACATTTAAATAAACAACTTTTCTTCCAAGTAGGTTAAATGTAAAATTAACACCAATTTGTAAACCTTAATTAAAAACAGACGTACTAGAAAACGGTTTATTAAATTAATGAATAAAATTTGAATGCACGAAAAATAAGCGATGTTTTACATACTTTACATTTCAATGCCTCTTGGAAATAAAGAAGTATACAGTGTTAAAAATGTTTGCTCATAAAACGCAACACTTACAAAACTTGCAAAACTTGGAAGAGCTGGTAATAAAACAAAACAGTGAAGAAAAATCACAACTTTGGAGTTTAAATGAAAAATAAAATTCTCTATTACACCACCGGCTCACAGTAGCCCGAGCACGAAAAACTAATGTAAATGTAAATGTATTCGAGTTCGCTGCGCACTGATGACGTTTGGTTGATATTTCATACAAATTTCATAGACGCGCATCGAGTTCGAATACATTTACAGATGTCAGAAATTTTCCTGCTCAGGCCGCTGGTCTAGTGGCCAACGAGGCTGATAATCGTGACGCCTGGGATTCAAATACCAGATGAAGATTATTTATTATTTTATCATCAGCCATAGGAAGTCCACTGCTGGACATAGGCCTCCCCCAAAGATTTCCAGATTGACCTGTTGGACGCGGCCTGCATCTAGCGATAACCTGCGAACTTTATCAGGTCGTCGATCCAAACTATAATTTCATTCCGAAGAGTTAGGTAAAGGCGAAGTAGAGAACTAGCACACCCACATTTCGCCGAGCTTACTTCCGTCCCAGACAACACTTTCAAGAATGTTGCAAAAAAGATTCAGCCATTTTTGACCGACTTCCAAAAAGGAGAACGTCCTCAATTCTGTTATTTTATGGATGTTACGCGATATCTCCGCCGAATTTGGACCGATCTTCAAAATTATTTTTGTGTTCGATAGAGCTTATTAAAGGGTGGTCCCATATAAATTTGGTAACGATCGGATTTGAAGTCGGTCTGCTAAGTTTTTTTACTACCGACATCCCTCTAACGTCAGCCCTCTCTAGCGTAGTTACCCAGTCGCGTGTAAATTATGTCAAGAAACCTCTTGTTAGACATGAGAATCAAACCCAGGACCTCCCAGTCAGCCCACATAAAAAAATCTTTATAAGGCTTTAACACATGAGGATCCTTAGGTCCAACATTTACAAATTAAACATAGTAGAAGTAACACAGTTTGCAAGACAGATACGGTTAACTGACAATTGTAACTTGGAAACAAGTATTATTTGTCGTCCAACATTAAACGTAGAGAAGTGGAAACTTCCACACTTCCTGCAACTTTCTGACTTTGAATGTTAAATGGAAGGTATTAAACGAATTTAAGCGTGAAAATAGATTATATGAAGCTGTTAAAATAAGGAAGGAACGGAATAAAGAATAAATAATTTGTTAATACAGTCCTAATTTAAACCCTAATTTAATTTATTTAATTTAATTGGAAGGGGAAGACCTCATCGAACTTTCTCTGACCAAGTCAGAGATATACTCGAGAAAGGTCAAGTTAAAAGTACCCTAAACCGTCGTGCATGCATGAAGAATGTAATGAGACAGAATGAGACGAAAGAGGTATGTAAGGATCGTAGCAAGGGGAAATCCGTTGTCTCTGCCTACCCCTATGGGAAAAAGGCGTGAGTCTATGTATGTATGTATGTAATTTAAACCCAAATAAGAAGAACATAATAATGCGAGTACTATAGAAATAACATCCTCCGTGATAATTGGTGTCATGGTAACAGGGCCATCTATTTACCCCTTACATGCCCCGTTAAGCAAATCTTGATTCCAATAAAGAAGCATGACCTCCCAATATGAAAGAAAAACAATTCTCGAAAATAATCATTCGAAATAAATGTCGTAAAACATTCGATAAAACTATAATAATATACCGTTTCAATTCTGTAAGGTAAACACACGAATCGTCGTCACTATGACAAGGGTAAAAGTCCCAATGACTAAATAAAATAAGAGGACGAGGCATAATTACGAAAAAATTAAGAGTTCATAATGTATGGAACGAAACCAAAATGGCGACTTTGCGAAAGAAAGATCCCATTAATATAGCAGATAGGCATCTTCTTTATATTCCTATATTAGTATTATTGTAAATAAAACACCGTATTTATAACAAAATTAAAAGTATTTATACGTAATTTAATTCTTATCACGATGGCAGCCACCGTGGCGCAACGGGTGAGTAGCCGGCTGTGAAGCGAGAGGCCGCGGATTCGATTCCCGCATTGAGACAAATGTTTGTGTGGCCCACAGATATTTGTTTCAAGTCTGGGTGTTATGAGTCCGAAAGTCTCTCATAGTTTCTGATACCCACGATACAGGTTATACCTAGTGTGGGGTCAGGACTAGGTGTGTGACTGTTGGGTGTATTTATTTATTATGACACAGTGACAACTTACATGTACATAAATACATGATAGAACTAAAATAGTGGAACTGACTTCGAATTAAACACGTATTTTCGATCGACTTCCAAAAAGGAGATGGTCCTCAATTCGTCAGTATTTTTTATGTAGGTATGTTACGCGATATCACCGCCAAATATGGACCGATTTTCAAAATTATTTTTGTGTTCATCATCATCATCAGCCATAGGACGTCCACTGCTACATAGCCTCCCCCACTTATCAACTTAACTAAACTTATTTGTAGGGTGGTCCCATATAAATTTGGTCACGATCGGATCAAGGTGTAAATCGGTCAGTTAAGTTTTAAACTTCTGATTATTCGTAGTATAGTCGTATTATATTATTATTATATGCCAAGTCCTTGTATTTTTTCTTTTGTCATTGGTAAAAGTCCACATAACCTCGGCACTCCACTGTGACAACTGACATCTGACAGTGACAACGTGACTATTAAGTCATCTTCGACGGTATTTATATTTGTCATTTACATTGCTCGTTGAATTTGAGTTTTTGTAAAGGTAAGGTTAAGGTAAAGGTGAAATTTAATGAATGTCGCCGCATTTATTTTGTGACGCTGTTTTGTATTTGTTGTCAATTTATACTTTCTCAGAAGCCTCGGTGCCTCGGTGGCGTGGTTGTATTTCGGTACGACTACTACTGAGGTCTCGGGTTCGATCCCCGAGTCGGGCAAAGTGATATTGGATTTGTCCATATCAGCCCGGAGTCTGGAATTTGTGCCGGATATGGCGATAGGCCCGCCCCCTATCACATCTGGGTCGGAACTAAGCTCGGCGTAATGTGGGTGTTCTAGTTCGCTAAGGTGCCTCTGCCTACCCCTCTGGGGACAATTCGCTATTGTCATAAAAAATAATGAAAATAATGACCAATAAGCAACATGCAATTCATATTTTAAATCTAATCGGGAACTTAACTTTTTAAACCTTTGTTTACAATACAAATGTCATAAAACTAGAATTACTCTGTAGACAATGACCACAGCACGTGTACACAAGTTACAAGAGTGAATGAATAACAACAAAAATAGATATAATTACACAGTATTAGGCAACAAGTTTATATTACTTTTATATTTGTCATTCTAATATTATGCCTAACTGCCTCGGTGGCGTGGAGGTATTTCGCTACGACTACGGTTCTGAGGTCTCGGGTTCGATCCCCGGGTCGGGCAAAATGATATTGGATTTTTCCATATCAGTCCGGAGTCTGGAATTTGTGCCCGATATGGCGATAGGCTCGCCCCCTATCACATCTGGGACGGAACTAAGCTCGGCGAAATGTGGGTGTTCTAGTTCGCTAGTGCGCCTCTGCCTACCCCTTCGGGGATACAGGCGTGAGCTTTATTCTAATATTATTTCCAAATGAACCATGCTTATATCTTTGTGTGTTGTCACTAGACACAACTTGCTTTCTACCTGCCCTTATCCCACCTTAATGGGGGGTCAACGGAACACACTTATTCAGGGATGTTGCAGAAATGATTTGACTTAGTTTTTACGACCGGCTGCCTGCCTAACGTCAACGCTTTCCGAAGGATCCAGTTCCGGACAAATTAAATTAGGAAATTCGCTTTGCCGACCTAGAAATCGAACCTAGGCCATCCCGGTCCACAACCCATATATGCTACCACTAAGCGCAATAAGACGACATATTTGTTGTTGCTTACCTATGTAAAAACGTTATGTGAATATATATATACCTCTACATTATTCCTCCCAACAATCGCATTTCCGTCTCCTCAATATTTCTTGAGTCAGAAACTGGTAAAACCTTTGTAAAAAAACCTTTGTATGACCAACAAATATTTTTTTCGGGTCTAGGTGAGACCAAAAGTCTCTAATAGTTTCTGATACCCACGACACAAGACTCATATGTGTCAGGAATATGTGTGTGTATATTATTTATAATAATAATATTAGCCCTGTAATATCACTGTCCCACTGCTGGACACGGGCTTCCTCTACTAATGAGAGGGGTTAGGCCTTAGTCTACCACGCTGGCCTAATGCGAGTTGGTAGACTTTACATACCTTCGAAATTCCTGTAAAGAAATTCTCTGGTATGCAGGTTTCCTCACGATGTTTTCCTTCACCGTTATAGCAAGCGATATTTCACAATGAAAATACACTTAACATAGAAAAGTCAGAGGTGTATGCTCCATTTTGAGGTTGGTCTCGAACCTCCGACACTTATCTCGGCAGTCCGTACCTTTCCCAACTGAGCTATCGCTGCTATTCTTATATTATTTATAATGTTAATCCAATATTCACCACCTGCATCAAGAGCCGTAGGCCATAATTAATCCAGGTTTACTTAATCGGCCGACTTCCGAAAAGGCGGAGGTCCTTAATTCGTCTGTATTTTTTTATGTATGTTATGGAATATCTCTGCCAAATGTGGACCGATTTTCAAAATATTTTTTGTGTTCGATAGAGCTTATCTCAAAGGTGGTCCCATATAAATTTGGTCACGATCGTATTTGAAGTCGGTCCGTTAAGTTTTTAATTTTCATCTTCATTACAATATCCCAACCGTTATCATTGGCGTCAATCATTTTTGATATATGCTTTACATCAGTGGCGAAGGGTGTTATTTTACGAAAAGGTAAGCCGATGCTGCATTTTCTTCCGATTAATGCCTGTTTGTTAAGCCAATAATTTGGCAGAGGTAATCCGGTAGGAATCGTGTTGTATGAACCTTTCGCCACTGCTCTACATTGGTATTTATTATAGAAAAATTCCAAATCGGCCTTTTGGAAGCGGCCTGCATCCAGCGACTTCCTGCAACCTTGATCAGGTCGTCGGTCCACCTTTTAGGTCGATCTGGAAATCTTTGAGGGAGGCCTATGTTCAGCAGTGGACGTCCTATGGCTGATGATGATGATGATAGAAAAATTCGAATTCGAACATCCTGTATATACACGTGCTCGTAAAAATAGCGGACAAACAGTGACGTAAAAAAAACATAATAAAGAGAGCTGCAAACAAACAGTATCCAATAATGTTCGCGTAATATCAAGTTCTTATATAAATATAGAGCCGTTTTGTTTACCGAAGGCTCGTTTTGCCGGAAGTTTGTTCAAATATGGGCAAACTTCACTGAACTTACCCACCATACTCAACTAGCGATGTACAGTGAACGCTGTACTACAGAATTAATTACTTGTTTCAAATAATTACTTACAGCCGAATGGGAGCCTCAGAATGGGGCAAACTTTCTACATTAGCAAATGTTTGGAAAAGATTCTGTTTGGTGATTATAATGTAGAACTAATGCTAAGGCATTGTAGGCTGGATCGTAAAATATGGTAGATAGTCACGGGCGGCTCGGCCTCCGGTGGCCCATACGCTTATGCAACATATATATGTGCCGCTTCCGCCGGCCTTACTTATAATAATCACAAGTTTAAAAACTTAACGGCCCGACTTCAAATCCTATCGTAATCAAATTTATATGGGACCACCCTTGAAAAAAGCTCTATCGAACACAAAAAGAAGTTTGAAAATCGGTCCACATTTGGCGGAGATATCGCGTAACATACATAAAAAGAAAATATAATGATGAACTGAGGACCTCCCTCTCGACCTCCCTCCTCGATTTCGGTGGAATTTTAAGTAAATAAATAAAACCAAATCATAATCACAATCCAATAGAGTGTCAAATGTTACCATACAGCCCCTGACTTTTGTCCCCCGATTCGATTTCAACTACGATAAGGCAGAGGCGGACTATCGAAAATAGAATACCCACATTGCCTCAATCAACGCCAATTGCTGGTGGTAGGATATTCGTATCGACCGGATGGCGGCCACCGTACACATGGTAATAAAACTTTCCATAGTAACCTACACTTCGTGGTTCGCGTTCTAGGATCAGTCAGTGTACATCCGGTTCCATCGAGGGGCTTTCGTTGTGACTTGATGGTTGGTTGGGGCGAGTATCTCTGTATCTGCATCGGTCGGTCGCCTGTCTTGTCGCAAGCCTTTCGGTTTGCTTCTTCCCTCTTCAGATTAAGAGTGTGAAGAAGCATAAATAGACCAGCATGATTCTGGCGACCACTAATAAACCAATTTTTTGACAGTGGTCGGTAGTTTTTTTTGGACTACACTACGATTACCATCAGATGTAGTCACATTGCCGTGCCCGGATAAAAAAAATTAACTAAATGTATTCAACCTTAAAACAACAACCTATAACCTAATCCACCTACAATTACTAT
This sequence comes from Clanis bilineata, assembly GCA_036417725.1. NCBI lineage: Eukaryota > Metazoa > Arthropoda > Insecta > Lepidoptera > Sphingidae > Clanis > Clanis bilineata. Next base: position 12,505,123 of record CM071154.1, on the reverse strand, counting down.
GAATCGTTAAAACGGTGTAAATCAGGATGGTCTGAAACGACTGCGCCCCTGGGAGCTGATGTTCTGGGTGAATGATCGTACGAACTGCACTCTATTGAACTATAATAAATTACGGACTGATGCACTGACTAGCTTGTGTCGTCGATCTTGTTTGAGATTGAAGAATCTGTACACTTACGTGACTACAGTTCTAATGCCGTGCATCGAAATTCTCAATATCTATAAAGCCTATAGCATAGAATGGCAGAGAAGCATGGGAGTCCTCTGATGGTAAGTGATCCTTATCGCTCATAAACACTGAAAATAATCATGGGAACGTTGCCAATCATAAGACAAGTGCGTCGTAAAAACTAAGCCGAATCCTTCCTGTAACATGCTTCATAAAATATGTTGCGCCGATCCCACTGTGGAGATAAGGGTAGATAAACAAAAATGTCGTTGTTACCATTTCAAAAAATGTTTACTTAAATTTGATATGGTTCCTGGTTGGACTGCCTCGGTGGCGTGGTTGTATTTGGTACGAGGTTCTGAGGTCTTGGGTTCCATCCCCGGGTCGGCCAAAGTGATATTGGATTTTTCCATATTAGCCTGGAGTCTGGAATTTGTGCCCGATATGGCGATAGGCTCGTCCCCTATCACATCTGGGCCGAAACTAAGCTCAGCGAAATATATGTGTTCTAGTTCGCTAGTGTACCTCTGCCTACCCCTTCAGGGATACAGGCGTGAGCTTATGTTATCTGTTATGTTTTGAATTTTGATATTAAACAGCCTTCGACAAACTGACGGCCGTCAGTCACACAGCTTCTATAATGAACGTGTTTAATATTTTCGTCATAGTCAACACACTTTTCTATACACTATTCGGTATCTCTGCCGTGCCATTACCTGTATAACAAAGCCTTGTACGGACAGCTATGTTTTCTGATGCTCCGAGCTAATGGAAATTTAATGCGCTACCTTCCCAACATCTTAAGAAGTAGGTTTGAGCAATAGTCGGTTTATTCGACCTCCGTGGCGTAGTGGAAAAGTAACTGTGAAACGAGCGGCCGCGAATTCAATTCCCGCACCGAGATAAATATTTCTGTGATCCACAGATATTTGTTTCGGGTCTAAGTGTTGTGAAAGTGATGTGGATAATCGATTAATAATCGGTTATTTATTAAAGATGTGTTATTATATTATTAATCGATGATTGGCGCTCTCTTGCGAGGCCTACGTCCCGCAATGGACGGCGATAGGATGAGATAATAATTGACTAACCGATAAATCAATCACGTCTTTAAAAACAATTATCGTTTATGAAAAATAATCTATTTTCCACATCACTATGTGAAAACCTAAGTAGTTCCTGGTTCCCAGCATACAAGTTAAACTTAGGGGCCACGACTATATTATAGTGCCTATACTAGACTAGCAGTGATAGCTTAGTTGGGAATGGTACGGACTGCCGAGACATGTGTCGGAGGTTCGAAACCAACCCCAAAATGGAGCATACAGCTCTGACTTTTCTTTGTTAAGTGTATTTTCATTGTGAAATATCGCTTGCTATAACGGTGAAGAAAAACATCGTGAGGAAACCTGCATACCCGAGAATTTCTCCACAAGAAATTCGAAGGTATGTGAAGTCTACCAACCCGCATTAGGCCAGCGTGGTAGACTAAAGCCTAACCCCTCTCATTAGTAGAGGAGGCCCGTGCCCAGCAGTGGGACAGTAATATTACAAGGCTAATATTATTATACTAGACTATATTAAAAAATAAGTCTCGCATATTTTCTCACCTCTTCAGAATTTGAAGAGGTATTTACGCAGGCATGATTTTGGTGACCATCGATAAACCTATTTTCATCAATGATCGCAAGATTTTTCGGGACTCTATTAGTCTCACCAACAGCTTGGTGGTTGTTTTTACTTTGCTGTCCTTTCATAACTGTAAATGTAAATGTTACTGTAAATCGGTCAGTGATCCATTTAACAGTTTCTGTTTAATAACAGTATCCTTATCACAGATTGCAGCTCTAATTTAATACATAAATGATTATTTTGTTTTTAGAACAACGCTACAATTTCTTGCCATTCTTCTTTAGTGAAAGAGTATTACGAAATGCGGTAGTTTAAACATAATATGAATTAATCTCTTCTGAAGGCATCCTATGTCCAGCAGCGGACGTCTCGTGGCTAATGATGATGATGATGAAGGCATCCTGGATTTCAAAACTTCATTCTTTATTGGCACAAGTGAAATTAGTTTGTAATTTTGACAGGCGATTATAGGAGTGTTATATTCCCTCAAAATTCAGTCACCATTGTCTTCTATCCACTGTGCCATCGGCTCATTTTAATCCTATACACACATATCTCGCTTCTCCATTCTTTGTACCACAGTTGAATGAAGATAGTATGGTCAATTTCGACCGACTTCCGAAAAGGAGAAGGTCCTCAATTCATCTGTTTTTTTTATGTATGTTACGCGATATCTCCGCCAAATTGAATGGAAAATTTGAGTGGTAGAGTCACGCTGTAGACAGTTACATCTACAGCACGAATGGGCCGGCTCGACCGGTTTGATACCACTGTCTCACAGAAAACCGACGTAAAGTGGCAGCTTGCTGTCGCGTTTCGTTCGGTGAGTGAGATTTCCGGTGGCCCACTTCCCCCACCTTCCTTTCCCAATCCCTTTTTCCCTCCCCTTCCATTTCCTCCTTTTAGGTTGGCAACGCACCCATGATTCTTTTTGTGTCTTGGGTGTCTATGGGCGGTGGAGATCACTTACCATCAGGTGACCCATCTGCTCGTGTGCCAGTCTCTGCTGATAAAAAAAAATGTGGACCGATTTTCAAAATCATTTTTGTGTTGGGTAAAGCTCATTTCAATGATGGTCCCATATAAATTTGGTCAAGATCGGTTTTGTAGTCGGTCCGTTAATTTTTTAAACTTGTGATTATACTAATTAACTTTTATCTTGTTGAAAGAATCGAATACACGGCGTTTTATTGAGCTACGCCACAATTATTATACTTAAACTTTTTTAAGTGGCAAACGAGCTGGCGAGTCATCTGATGGTGAGTGATACCAAAGAAAACATTGCCAACAGCGTTGCCAATTTTAAAGGCAGAGAATAGGGATTAGGAAGGGGAGGGGGGGAATTGGGCTACTGGAAGCCTCACTCACCGAATGAAACGAAACAATGGGCCAGTTTGCCAGACGCTGGTATCACACCGGTCGAGCCGGCTCATTCGTGCTGACGACGTTACTGTCTGCAGCGAGGCTCTACAATTCAAAAATCAAGAATTCATAAGCCGCAAAATATATAACACAAAGCAGTGACGAAGGGCGAAAATATAAAAAGGGAAGCTGTTGCATTTTTTCCTGATGTATACCTATTTATCAAGCCTAAAATTTGGGAAAAGTAAGCCGGATCGAAGCCGAAGAATCGTGTTGTATGGACCCTCCGCCACTGAAACAAAGTAACATAATTAACATGATATTTTCCTCCAAATTACTTCCCTAATAATTTAGCTAACCGGAATCTAACCACGATTTTAATGGGAGGTTTAAAATCTACTGCATTATTAGTGCTACCGAAACGTGCAGATAATGTCGGTGTTATTAATAAACTGTCGTGATAAATAGAGCTTAATTAACGTATCGCGATACCACGTGTATTAAACCAAACTTATTCAATTAGCAGGGTATCTCATTTTGTTATTGAATTATTATTATAATTTGGTGGCGTGGGGGTATTTCGGTACGACTACGGTTCTGAGGTCTCGGGTTTGATCCCCGGGTCGGGCAAAGTGATATTGGATTTTTCCATATCAGCCCGGAGTTTGGAATTTGTGCCCGATATGGCAATAGGCTCGCACCCTATCACATCTGGGACGGAACTCAGCTCGGCGAAATGTGGGTGTTCTAGTTCGCTAGTGCGCCTCTGCCTACCCTTCGGGGATACAAGCCTGAGCTTATGTACTGTTATGTACAGTTATACCATGATTTATCTTTTAATTTGATATACATTGATACAGCCTCATTGACAGCCTCCTTGGCGCAGCGGGCAAGTAGGTTCGATTCCAGCACCGAGACAAATGTTTGTGTGACCACAGATGTATGTTTCCGGTCTGGGTGTTGTGCGACCGTAAGTCCCTCGTAGTTCTTGATATCCACGATACAGATTAAACCTAGTGGAGTTCAGGACTATGCGTGTGACTGTTGGGCGTAGTTATTGATTGATACATAATGTGGTTGCAAAAATAGAATTTATGCGATTTGAATCTTTTTACCTTTGCGCAGTCACTCCCAACTGGCCCCTATCTCATAAAAAATTACATAAATTGTATCCCGTAATTATCTTTTTAAATTAAACTACATTTTACGCCTTTTTGTTTACTTTTGTTTTTAGTCCCACCGAACTAAATTCGTAATTTAAAAATAGCTCTATTCCAGGTGAAGAATTCATTATGCAAACTTATTCTTTTTCTTGTAACTAATCTTTTTCTAAGCAGCGATAGCTTAGTTGAGAGTAGTATGGACTGCTGAGATTATTGTCGGAGGTTCAGGTACAACCCCAAAAAAATAGATCTCTGAGTTCTGACTTTTCTATGTTAAGTGTATATTCAGAAATAAATTATCGCTTACTGACGGTGAAAGAAGACATCGTAATCTGCAAACCTAAGAATTTTAGACAAAAATTTTGAGGGTGTATGAAGTCTACCACCCGCATTAGACCAGCGTGGTAAACTAAGACCTAACACCTCTCACTAGTAAATGATGCTCGTGCCCAGTAGAGAGACAGTAATATTACTGGGCTAGTATTATTATTATTTTCATGGTTCTATCATCTCAAACCTGCAGTACTGTGTTCTCTTAGCTGTGGACATTAAACCGACGCCTGTCATCGCGGGATTACAGCCTTTACTCACCAGTTTATTTATAAAAATGTACGTATTTAAATTTAAGTTAACGTCGCGTCGTGCAGCCCTCGTTACGTAACACACGTTTAGCGGTTTAGGGGCTCGTTAGCTTAATCCAACGTTTTTTACATTACGCTGCGACGTGCACCTTATCTGGAGGCTTACTATGAAAATATTCTTGGACGCAAACAGCTCAAGTGGCACCGGCAGAATGTCTGTGTGACCTACATGTACCTGTTTTGGGTCTGGGTGTTATGAGACCGAAAGTCTATAGCAGTTGCAGACGCCCACAGTAGGTTATACCTAGTGTGGGGAATGTACCTCTATGTATGTTGACAGTTGGTTGTATTAATTTACTGCCGTTTGAAGGTGCAGGTTCGGAACTAACTACAAAAGCATGAACTTCCACTGCTGAACATCTAAAGATTTAGCTGGATGCAGGCTTTTTCAATTTGCTAGGTCTGAGTATTACCTATATACTTTTATTAATTATCCCGAGTTTTAATAACGAAGAAAATATTTCGTGGAACCACACCGAGAATTCGTTTTAGAAGACGAAGTATATGAAATCTCCTAACCCACATTAGGTTCCGCGCAACACATTTTTTCAAGCATGTTTCAGAAAGGATTCGGTTTAATTATTCACGACTTGTTGCCTGCCTAACGTCAACGCTCTTCAGACGCATCCATTTCCGAGCAAATCGTGTCAGAAAACCAGCTGCCCGATCTGGGAACTGAACCCTGGACCTCCCAGTTCACAGCCCAAACACGCTACCACTAAACGAAGAAGGCGATTTAAAGTAATACACAACAAAAAGCATAGCACGCTTCTTGAATTCAGATGAATTCCGAAGTTTATAACAAACAACATTTTACATGATTATTCAATTGTTACGAATTGTCGCCGGATTTAGAACTCCCAACTGAGTATCCTTTTAATTGAAATCTGTTCAAACAGAAATTTTACTCTGCGAAACTTTCCATTTTAAATACATAACTCTTACATTTATCTTTATGTTGCAAAGATATGGGAAAGATAATTTGAGTGATATATGTTGAAATAACTTCTTTATTTATCTCTGCTTGGCGTTATCCCTTATGCCAGGGTCCGCTTTCCTACTTAAAAGCTTCCACTTCATGCCGGCATAATTCAAACAACCAATTGTCTTGGTGAACGACATTATTTTAAGCTGAACTTCACATGTACAGTCATGTATTATTAAAAAAAACATTTTTATACCCGAGGCCGGTAGATGAACAACCAGGCAGGCAGGGCAGCGGCCCATTAAAAAAATGCCAGGGGAAAGATTTGTTGTTTAAAGTCAAATGTCCTTAAATGGGGGTTGATGTATTTTTTTCCAATCTGCCTGTATCCTATCCTAATATGGAATCGTACAGAAAGGTTTGATAACAAAACGGTTTCAGTTTTTCCGGACGGCGGCTTGCTTGACCTCTAACCAGTCTGTGATCAAGTCCGAAGTATTGTTAGAAAAACCGCTTTCCCTGGCCTAGGATTCAAACCTTGGAACTCCCGGTACACGGACCATCTACACTTCCAACACACCAAGCGACAAAAGCGTATATCCTTTCGCCAACAAAAATCAACAAACATTATTTTCATAGTAGGTTTGTAGCTCGTAGATGCCTATTTATGAACATGGCGAGTTACTCTGACCAAAAATGTAAGAAAAACGACCTTCCCTGGCCTAAGATTCAAACCTAGGAACCCCCGGTGCAGCGCCTATCTACACTTCCAACACACCAAGCGACCGAAACGTATATTCTATCGCCAATAAAAATCAGCCAACATTTTTTTCATAGTAGGGTTGTAGTCCGCAGATGCCTATTTGAGAACATGGCGGGTTACTCTGAGCAAAAATGTAATTTAGTTACAGATATTTAATAATTCAGAGAATTTTCTTGTGTACGCGAATGATGTCACTTAACATTGTTACCGTGAGCGAGGACTCCAGCTTTGACGTATAATTTGACTGCTGAGCCCTTTTAGCTACGAAAATCATGTGGATAAAATGAAGGTAAGTGGCTTATAAGGCCGATTTATGTATTTTTCTTGGTTAGAGATAAAATATGATGTTCCATCAAGGGGTGCTGGCGAACTAGAACCTCGACATTTAGCCGAGCTTAGTTTCATCGCAGAGTTAATAGGGGAAGGCCTATCATCACATCGGGCATAAATCACAGGCTAATACTGAAAAATCCAATACCACTTTGCCCGACACGGGATTTGAAACCGAGACTTTAGGACGACAGTCGTACCGATAATCGATCCAATCGAGAATCCGTTAGAAAATACCTCGGCGGCAGGTATTTGAAATACGATTTACAAATTACATCTAAGGAAGTAATTTTTCAAGTGGTAGAGCCACGCTGTAGACAGTAACGTCTATAGCACGAATGGGTCGGCTCGACCGGTTAGATACCAGTCTCACAGAAAACCGACGTAAAATGGCAGCTTGCTGTCGTGTTTCGTTCGGTGAGTGAGATTTCCGGTGGCCCATTTCCCCACTCCCTTTCCCAATCCCCTTCCCTCCCATTCCATTCCCTCCTTTTAGGTTGGCAACTCACCCATGATTCTTTTTGTGTCTTGGGTGTCTATGGGCGGTGGAGATCACTTACCATCAGGTGACCCATCTTCTCGTTTGCCAATAGCTGCTATAAAAAAATACAACCATACAAGTATAGCCAATACTTTAAATTGCAAATAGCGCATTACCGAAGTTGGCACAGGCGTGTGCAATTCTCGCATTGTTGCTTTATGCAAATACCTTCCTACATTCGATTCGGAAATTATCTCCGAATTCGAACTGTGTCATTAACTCTTAAAATTAGATGTAATGAACTAGTTTTTGGGCCGATTTTTCAATAGCAAAATTGAAATTATTTTGACAGCATGATCAACATCAGATCTATAGTCGCTTCCTTGGTCTAGTGGCAGCGTGTATAGGCTGTGGAGCGGGAGGTCCCGGGTTCAATTCGCAGGTCGGGCAAAGCGAATTTTCTAATTTAATTTGCCCGGGATCTGGATCTCTCAGAAGAAGATGAAATCTGTCAGGCAGCCGGTCGTAAAAACTAAGCCAAATCCTTTCTGCAACATGCTTGAAAAATTGTGTTGCCCTGACCCCGCCTCTGGTGGGATAAAGGCAGGTAGAAAGAAAGAAAGGTCTTTGGGATAATAAACCGATATATCCTGACCTAATCCTTATTTATTTGCTATTAAAGAGAGTGGTATTTTTCGGGCCCTCAAGGTCCCAAACTTTAATAAAAATGACACGAACTTGCCCAGAGGCTCCAAAAGGTCCGAACAACATCTATACAAATGTTTGTAAAGGCCCACGTGTTAAAAATATCATGACCTTTATTTTATTGGATCGCAATAACGCCTACGAGACAAGGAATTCAAAGAGATCCGTTAAGAACTAATGTTATTATAGCAGGGACTGGCAAATGTCGTGGTTCACCTGATGGTAAGTCTATCTCTCTTTCTCTCTCAAAGGAAATAAATTGGTAGGGGATTTAAAAGGGGAGGATTTTGGCCAGACTGCCTCGGTGGCGTGGTGGTATTTTGGTACGACTATGGTGCCCGGGTCGGGCAAAGTGATATTGGATTTTTCCATATTAGCCCGGAGTATGGAATTTGTGCCCGATATGGCGATAGGCTCGCCCCCATCATATCTGGGACGGAACTAAGCTCGGCGAAATGTGGGTGTTCTAGTTCGCTAGTACGCCTCTGCCTACCCCATACAGGCGTGAGCTTATGTTATGTTATGATTTGGGCCACTAGAAATCTCAGGCTGAGATCTACCTCTAAAGAGCGAACTTCTAAGTATAAGTTAAAGTAACGAATTCAGTGAGGATTTGGAATTGTTAAATCGAATATTAACTTAGTCGGAGTCATTTTTTTACAAGAAAATCAGACTGAGACAGACTAAGCAAAGATTTTCTTGTAAAAAATGAATCGGACTAAGTCAAAATCTTCACTGAGTTCATTTCTTTGACTTAGACTTAGTCGAAGTTCGCTCTATAGATCAGCCTCACTCACCCAACAAAATGCAACATATAGCTACTATCACTTTGTTAGTTTTCTGTGAGATAATAGTATCAGTCCTGTAGACATGACTGTTCACAGAATGGGTCTAACACACAAATATTCACTTTTGTTTGGAAATTGGTTAATGCGGTTATATTGAACGACAACCTCAAGACAACTTCCGATCCGACAGCCTCCGTGAGTCCGCAACGCAGCAGGCGAGCAGCCGGCTGTGAAGCCAGAAGCCGCGGGTTTGATCCCCACACCAAGATAAATATTTGTGTGGCCCACGGATATCTGTTTAGGGTCTAGGTGTTGTGAGACCAAAAGTCTCTCGTAGTTCCTGAATGCCTCAAGACAAGACTCGATGTTAGATTGGGGTCAGGACTATGTGTGTGACTGTTGGGTGTTATTATTATTATTATTGACACATCAAGACTCATTCTCCTAAACCTTAATATGTACCATTATAATACCATCCCTAAATGTTAGTAGTCATTTAACTTTTATGAAATAAAGTTTGACAAAACTTCAAAACCTATTTCAAAAAGTCGACATACACATAGGAATTGAAAACCGCCTTCTTTTTTTAAGTCGGTTAAAACATGGTGTTGCAAAGTTTTAAGTAAAACAAAGTAGGTTATTTGCATAAACTGTAGTTACCACTTGACAATATTACCCTTTTAATCTCTTAGGTGTAATAATTCGCGAGTTTTCGCCGCCCCCACTAGTACAAAGCAGGTTTTTAGTTTTAACATTTCACTTTTAGAGTGGCCCGCTGAAAGGAGATTTTGCACTCACACACACTAAAGCTAAAATTAAAAGACCACACTAGAAGTTTTATCAAAATCCTCAAAATATTTCAATCAACTCATTATTGTAAAAAAAATGAGGAGGGGGGAACGGAGGGCCAATGCTAATCTAGTTTTTAAAAACAGGGATTGTTGGTGATGGTTTTAATATTGTGATGCTTACTCATCTTATTTATCAAAAACTAAACATTGAGATGCATTGAATTATTTATTGACGGTGCACAACAGCACATTCTAATTGGGGATGTAAGGACGTCTCTGTCTACAGCCCATACAAACTGCCACAAAACCAAGGAAGGCGACAACCAAATCGAACCTTAATCTCTATCGCCCGAATGATCAAACGCTGCTCAACTTTAACGGCTCTTTACATTGATTTTCGCCATACAATTTTGACAGATAAGGCGGCCTTAAACGACCTTAAGTGTATGAACATTTGGCGGTTAATCTCTCATATCCCAGTAAATCTAATATAACATTTTTAGCAAAACATCCTCATAAAAACCAAGAGCAAAACCCGTGAAACTCAATAAGCATATAAAAAGGCTCCAGAATATCATTATATACTTTGATAAACATTTACAGTGCAAGTATTTGCAGGAAATTTAAATAGAGTGAGAGCAACAAAGCGTCCTTAAGGCGAAGTTATTAAATCAAGGAGGAAATGAGATGCGAGACGCGTCAAGTTTTTGGCCCGTTCAACTAACTTCACGTAACTGGCTTCAGCGGAATAATTGATGTCGTGACGGGAATAATCTCGCCAACATTTTCTGTACAGATATTTGGCGAAAAAATACTGTAAACCTAATTCTGTATTCCTGTCTCAATGCCTTGATAATATCTGGAATGTATTTGTATTTAGACGTTTAATTTTGACGCCTTTTTTCTTAATTAGGTTTAGCAGCGTCCTGTCGCCTCCTTGGTCTAGTGGCAGCATGTATGGGCTGTAAACCGGGAGGTCCTGGGTTCATTTCCCAAGTCGAGCGAAGTAAATTTTCTAATTTAATTTGCCCGGGACTGGATCCCTCATAGGGGTTGACGTCAGGCAGTCGGCCGGTCGTAAAAACTAAGCCAAATCCTCTTTGCATCATGCTTGAAAAAGTATGTTGCGCCGACCCCACATTAAAGTGGGATAAAAGCAGGTAGAAAGAAAGGTGTAGCAGCGTCCATCCGGCGTAACGGAGGAATAGGTAACGCTGCGAGTTTAAACCCGCACCGTGACATGTTTGTGACTCACAAATATCCGTTTTAGGTCTGGGTGTTGTGAGATCGTAAGTTTGTCGTAGCTCCTGTTACCCACGATGCGGGTTAAACCTGTTGGATCAGGAGTATAAATGTCTGTTGGGTGTAAGTGACTCACAAATATCCGTTTTAGGTCTGGGTGTTGTGAGATCGTAAGTTTGTCGTAGCTCCTGTTACCCACGATGCGGGTTAAACCTGTTGGATCAGGAGTATAAATGTCTGTTGGGTGTAAGTGACTCACAAATATCCGTTTTAGGGCTGGGTGTTGTGAGATCGTAAGTTTGTCGTAGCTCCTGTTACCCACGATGCGGGTTAAACCTGTTGGATCAGGAGTATAAATGTCTGTTGGGTGTAAGTGACTCACAAATATCCGTTTTAGGGCTGGGTGTTGTGAGATCGTAAGTTTGTCGTAGCTCCTGTTACCCACGATGCGGGTTAAACCTGTTGGATCAGGAGTATAAATGTCTGTTGGGTGTAAGTGACTCACAAATATCCGTTTTAGGTCTGGGTGTTGTGAGATCGTAAGTTTGTCGTAGCTCCTGTTACCCACGATGCGGGTTAAACCTGTTGGATCAGGAGTATAAATGTCTGTTGGGTGTAAGTGACTCACAAATATCCGTTTTAGGTCTGGGTGTTGTGAGATCGTAAGTTTGTCGTAGCTCCTGTTACCCACGATGCGGGTTAAACCTGTTGGATCAGGAGTATAAATGTCTGTTGGGTGTAAGTGACTCACAAATATCCGTTTTAGGTCTGGGTGTTGTGAGATCGTAAGTTTGTCGTAGCTCCTGTTACCCACGATGCGGGTTAAACCTGTTGGATCAGGAGTATAAATGTCTGTTGGGTGTAAGTGACTCACAAATATCCGTTTTAGGTCTGGGTGATGTGAGATCGGAAGTTTGTCGTAGCTCCTGTTACCCACGATGCGGGTTAAACCTGTTGGATCAGGAGTATAAATGTCTGTTGGGTGTAAGTGACTCACAAATATCCGTTTTAGGTCTGGGTGTTGTGAGATCGTAAGTTTGTCGTAGCTCCTGTTACCCACGATGCGGGTTAAACCTGTTGGATCAGGAGTATAAATGTCTGTTGGGTGTAAGTTACTCACAAATATCCGTTTTAGGTCTGGGTGATGTGAGATCGGAAGTTTGTCGTAGCTCCTGTTACCCACGATGCGGGTTAAACCTGTTGGATCAGGAGTATAAATGTCTGTTGGGTGTAAGTGACTCACAAATATCCGTTTTAGGTCTGGGTGTTGTGAGATCGTAAGTTTGTCGTAGCTCCTGTTACCCACGATGCGGGTTAAACCTGTTGGATCAGGAGTATAAATGTCTGTTGGGTGTAAGTGACTCACAAATATCCGTTTTAGGTCTGGGTGATGTGAGATCGGAAGTTTGTCGTAGCTCCTGTTACCCACGATGCGGGTTAAACCTGTTGGATCAGGAGTATAAATGTCTGTTGGGTGTAAGTGACTCACAAATATCCGTTTTAGGTCTGGGTGATGTGAGATCGGAAGTTTGTCGTAGCTCTTGAGTGCCAGGATAAACCTATTGTGGGGTCAGGACTATCTATGTATATCTGTTGGGTGTAAAAATAAACATATACACTGGATGAAACGCCACAGAAAGTTACTTCACCTTTGTTGTCAGTAAGACAATGATATACCCTCAATCCAGCTAGTCCAGTCACAGTTTGGATTAAACTATGCATTGTGGCTCTGCATCTGCTGTCTATGTATTGTGGGTTAAACTATGTATTGACTGTTCGGACATCTGATGGTATAGTGGTCGCTACCACCCATAGATACTAGAAAAAAATATTGGGTAAGTTGCCACTTGCCCACCTTAAAAAGAAGGAAAGAGGGGAACTAAAAAGGTAGGATAAGACAGAAGAGGTTCGTTACCACACATGTCATTTTCCGTTTCAATTGTGTTTATGTCTTTTTGAGTTTTCTTGTTTTTGGTAATTTAGGTTAGTAATGCAACGGTACTGCGGATTTGGCTATTCTAAGAATCCACACAAAATTTCAGCACATTCAAATAATATAATACAATAAAAAGTATTATAGTTTACTCTACGATGTCACCTGAATTACTTTAAATACCTCCCATTATAACCCATTAAGCCAATTTACAAAACTTCTCCTTAACAACTAAGTTATCCACAGAGTCTCGTAAAGTTGAATTAATTAAAAAGCGTCTAACATCAGCTATTCTCGGGCGTATTTCATGACAACCATTTAATAAGGTCACTAACTCGTAGGCGGTAATAAATTAATAACAACGTCTTTCTTCTTCTTTTTAAAAAAATTACTTCAACGCATTTGCGATTATTCAGCCAATGTCAAGATAACTAGAGCGGTTTTCGCAATGAACATGAGACCCAGATGTACCCGATCTCAAGGTCCTGATGGGAGTATGGCGACAATTTCTTTCAGTGCGATGCCCCTCAGGTGACCGTCACTCAGCGAATCGACTGAACAAATCCAGCCAACGCACCAAGCAAAACTCATCAAAGATCACCGGTTAAAAAGTTTAAACATTATACTGTTCTTCTTCGCTGAAGTTTGGTGCATAAAACCACATCGCTTTAAAACAACAAACGCAACTCCAGACAATAATGTGAAATAATTTTAACAAGCGAGGCCCACCCTGTCAGACATCCCGTCAAAATCCTATACCATCGTCATTATTACCTGCAGGTCGATTCTCTAAAAAACGCCATAACGTTGCGATTGACGACGAGCTCCCGCAGCGCACATCGTTGAGATCGACAGAGCGTTCAACGTTGTTGGGTCTTAGAGAGTATTCTCTAAAAACGGGAAACGGAAAACGGTATCGTTTTCCATACATTTATGTCAAACGCCTCGCTCGAGAGAGCTAGTATGCATAAGCACCGTCATCACGCATAGCGCTAGTGCGTGCGCTTTGTACCTTGCTGAATACAAAAAGGAAAACATCGTTGCAGCAACGATGCCGCAACTTTGTTTTCACAAATGAAACCTTAGAGAATCGACCTACATAACCTATTCTAGATACAATTCCAGAAGCGGCGGGTACAGCAGTATTTGTAATGTACTATGAATGTTACCTCTTTAGCTTAGTAACAACATAATGGACTAACAGGGAGGTATTGGGTTCGACTTTCAGATCGGGCGGGTGGTTTTCTAAAATGATTTGCTTGGAACTGGATATCCCAGTGGGATTGAGATAGTAAGGCAGCCGAAAAAACTAAAGCGAAACCTTTCTGCAACATGCTGGCTAAAGTATGATGTGCCGACTTACATTAAGGTGGTATTCAAGTACTAATTCACGTCAACCCCCTTTGGGGGATCCAGTCCGGGTAAATCGCAAAACACCTGTCCGACCTGAAAATATAACCCAGACACACAGCCCATATACACTGCCACTAAAAGGAGGCACAACTTGTTGAACCTTAAACATATTTTTCTCGCTTTGTTTCGACATGCTGTCTCACACGACATTAATCCATCAAGTGTGAAATGTTACGCCCACGCCTACATTTGATAACTCCTGTATATAAAAGAAGACTGGGCGATCAAAACATAAGTGATTGATAAAGGTCCATAAGCCATCTTCTCAGAATCAGTATCGGCCGACTTTAAAGAAGGAGAAGGTCCTCAATTCGTCTGTATTTTTTATGTATAATTAATAATAGTAATACAATCTTTGAGTGGTAGAGCCACGCTGTAGACAGTAACGTCGATAGCACGAATGGGCCGGCTCGATCGGTAAGATACCACTGTCTCACAGAAAACCGACGTAAAGTGTCAGGTTGCTGTCGCGTTTCATTCGGTGAGTGAGATTTCCGGTGGCCCATTTCTCCACTCCCTTTTCCCTCTCCTCCCATTCCCTCCTTTTAGGTTGGCAACGCACCCATGATTCTTTTTGTGTCTTGGGTGTCTATGGGCAGTGGAGATCACTTACCATCAGGTGACCCATCTGCTCGTTTGCCAATCTCTGCTATAAAAGAAACATATCTTTATTGAACACTTCTTACATTATTTTCGTATAGGGACACTCAGGCTTTCAAACTAGTAAAATACTGTGCTATGAAAGCCTGCGTTCTCCCATACAGCTTCTTGTCGCAATTTAAGACATAACATAACTTAAGCTCACCCTGAATACCCGAAGGGGTAGGCAGAGGCGCACTAGCGAACTAGAACACCCACATTTCGCCGAGCTTAGTTCTGTCCCAGATGTGATAGGGGGCGAGCCTATCGCCATATCGGGCACAAATTCCAGACTCCGGGCTGATATGGAAAAATCCAATATCACTTTGCCCGACCCGGGGATCGAACCCGAGACCTTAGAACCGTAGTCGTACCGAAAAAAAGGAAACAATAAGACATTAAGAATAAGATAAAAATTATATGTATAGTTAACAATGTGGACCGATATTCAAGATTCTTTTTGTGTTTCATAGAGCTTATTTCAAGGGAGGTCCCATATTTAGATCACGATAAATTTTGAACTCGGTCCGTTAAGTTTTTAAACTTATTTTCCTTCCGATATATATTCCCTCAGAAGGGATCGACGTTAGGCAGGCAGCCGTAAAAACTAAGCCAAACCCTTTCTGCAAAATGCTTGAAGTGTTATGCCGACCCCACAATTATGTGGGTGTAAGGGCAGGTAGAAAGAAAGAAAGATATATTTCCTTTAAGACACTTCCGATACTACCAGCTACTTTTAACCGACTTCAAACGTAAGAGAGGTTCCCAATTTGTCGGTAGTTCTTTTTTTACGAATAAGCTCTATCGAACCCAAAATAGTCTTTCAAAATCGGTCCATATTTGGCGGAGATATCTCGTAACATACATAAGAAAAAGAACATGGAGACGAATTGAGGACCTCCTGTTTTTAAAAGTTGGTTGAAAAATACTTAATTATTTTTAACTTTTTTATTTAAACCAAGAACCTCACAGGTTTTCAGACTAAGTTTAAGGGGATGCAAATAATAATGTATTTTTATAAGAATTATGTATTATTTTAATGGGTGTACATAACTCCCGCTCTCATACCAGCTTTCAATTTTTATTTTCTTTGAAGTTAAAAAACATTATAAAGAAATTTTTCTACAGAATTTTCTTTTAGTATCTATTGGAATTACTAGCAAGTCTCCGAAGAATCCTTCATTTCACGTAACTAATATTACTAATCTCATAAAATTGTTTGAACTTTGAAGCAACATTCTTTTCAAAGTAAATGCATCTATGTATTTAATGATTTCAATGAAATTGTATTCAAAGAATGTACAGTTGAATATGGATATGTTTAACTAGTTTTTGCTGGCGACTTCAACTAGATTTAATATTTTACCATCAAACCATTATTTCTCTGCTCGGACTGCCTCGGTGGCGTAGTTGTATTTCGGTATGACTACCGTCCTGAGGTCTCGGGTTCGATCCTCGGATCGGGCAAAGTGATATTGGATTTTTCCATATCAGCCCGGAGTCTGGAATTTGTGCCCGATATGGCCATAGGCTTGCCCCCTATCACATCTGGGACGGAACAAAGCTCGGCGAAATGTGGGTGTTCTAGTTCGCTAGGGCGCCTCTGCCTACCCCTTCAGGGATACAGGCATGAGCTTATACATATACCATTATTTCTAAACACTATTGAAAGTCCTGAATTAATAAATACTAGTAGAAATTGTATTTTGTGTCACTCGTGTCATAGTACTATAGCTTTCTAATATTGAATTTTCTTCAAAATTGATATTGAAGTAAATATATTTTTTTTTATATCAGAGACTGGCAAACGAGCAGATGGGTCACCTGATGGTAACTGGTCTCCACCGCCCATAGACACACAAGACACAAAAAAAATCATGGGAGCGTTGCCAACCTAAAGGGAGGGAAATAGGGATTGGGAAAGGGAAGGGCGGAATTGGGCCACTGAAAATCTCACTCACAGATCGAAACGCGACAGCGAGCTGCCACTTTACGTCGGTTTTCTATGAGACAGTGGTGTCAAACCGGTCGAGCCGGCCCATTCGTGCTTAAGACGTAATTGTCTATAGCTTGGCTCTACCACTCAAAATTCCAGAAATCAGCGCGTTCAAACGATCAAATCTAGATATTATGTTTGTTTCTTTCTTTCTCTATAATATAAGTGCTATTTTCGCTTTACTACCTTTGAAAAACATTGATTAATTTTCACAAGAAGCATCTAATACCATTATTCCTTTCTTTCATATGAGGCGTAAACCCTCAAAAGACACCTTTACCACAAAAACCGTGTATAAATTATATGGACTATAATTAGGGGTTGCGACCTCCATTCATGGGTATATTAATGGTGTTTCCATGTCGTAGCGATATCGTTTACTTATTCAAACGGTACTATGACACGCTTGTCAGCTGCTTCCTTACTTACCTGATATCCATCTAATGAATTTTTTATCATATACTAGCGATCTGACATGGCTTTGCACCTTAATAAATAGACGTAGAATCGTCGCCTCTTTGGTCTAGTGGCGCCGTGTATGGGTTGTGAGAGGAAGGGCGTTGGTTCAATTCCCAGGTCAGGTTGGTGTTTTTCTATGGCGGGTACACACCGGCTGAACGAAGGCGAACAAATCTATACCTGTTGCGTTCACACAATCAAACTTTCACTGTTGTGTGAATGAAACAGGCATGATTCGTTCGCCTTCGCTCGGCCCGATGTGTACGCGCCAAAACAAACTTAAATAGCTCAGTTGAGAATGGTATGGACTGCCGAAACGTCTGTCGAAGGTTCGAAACCAACCCCTCAAAAAGAGCATGCACCTCTGACTTTTCTGTTAAGTATGTTTTCATTATGAATTATCACCAGCTATAACAGGGGGGTTACCACCACCTATTATAGCAGTATTATTATAATATTACTTGTACCGATTTCTGTACAAAAATGAATGAATTAAGTAATATTATAATAATATTGCTATAAGAGGTGGTGGTAACCCCCAGTGAAGGGAAATATCGTGAAGAAACCTGTATACCTGAGAAGTTTGAAAGTATGTAAAATCTTCCCAGATTTTTCCGATACACTGAATACCTAAAATCAACACAATAAAATCAACGTATATTTTACTTTTGTCATTGAATGAGATAGTAAAAATAATATGAGAAAGGTTCAAATCCCGCGCGCTGACGTTTGTCGCTTCATATTTATATAACAACTGCGAAGACGGGGAAGCAAAGTCGTGAAGAAAAATATCAGGAGGAAATATACCTGCCATTGACATAAAAAAACAGCTTAAAACATGTCGTAATATTCTGAGACGAATATGCTCATTCTATGCTCGCTCTATAAAATTGTACAGCATACGAGCAAACATTATGGCAGAGACAAATTATAGGTAAAAATGTTTATATTTAAACAAGCTATAAGCTGAAATGCTTGAAAGAAATTTAAAATTCTCCTGGCTCGCTAAACACAGCGTTTGAAAATAATGTAACTATGATATCGCAGGAAGTCGCTGATGCAGACTGATATGGAAATCTTTGGGGCCTATGTCCAGCAGTGGACGTCCTGTGGCTGATCATGATGACATCATCAAAACGCTTATTTCAAAACTAAGGTAATTCTAGTCCAGCAAACTCGAAAAATAGCAACATTTCAACTTGAAATCTTAGATTAATAACACATACAGTCACATGAAACCTTAATCCTTCAATGTATACTTCTTTTCTAACTACTCTTACGCCTTAATCTGGGCGCAACACACTTTTTTAAGCATGTTGCTGTAAGGCTGAGATCTATAGAACGAACTTCGACTAAGTCCGAGTCAAAAAAACGAACTTAGTGAGGATTTGGAATTTATAAATCGAACTCAGACTTAGTTCAAGTCATTTTTCACAAGAAAAACTTTGCTAAGTCCAAGTCCACAAAACCTTGACTTCGGTCTGTCAGTTCGATATACAGTAATACCAGTATCGAAATACTGACATAAAATGTAGAAATTGTTGTATTCATTCTAACGTTTTTTAAATTAAAATACCAAAACTATTGTTAGAAAATGTTTGATAATTAAAGGTACGAGATTTTCTTATATTGTAGTACCGTTTATTATACTGTAAATCGATCTATTAATTATTAAAGTTTAACGAAAATAGATAATTTTGTTTGGAATAAACTTGTAACCCAGAAGATGCCAAAAAAATAGACAAATGTTTTGACAACTTCCAGTATTGTCCTGAATAATAATTAATATAACATTAAACCCGAAACCGTGCTCAGAATTAAAAAAATCGTTCTGCTGAGCCATTTGCAAAGCGCGAAAGGTGACCCGAGAACCAGTGGGAATGGACGGACGGCGGACTTCATCGCGGCGACCCACAATGCAACAGTGACCATCATGCTATTGCTCCAATAATATTATCATCATCATCAGCCACAGGACATCCACTACTGAACATAGGCCTCCCCCAAAGATTTCCAGATCGACCGGTTGGAAGCGGCCTGCAACCAGTGATTTCATGTGACCTTTGTCAGGTCGTCTGTCCACCTAGCAGTCATATTAAACAGACAGTGAATCAGTGAATCAGTGAAAGTACATATTATATTAATTATTATGTAGTCGGCCTAAATAATGTATAGATATTTTGAGAATGAATTGGTTACATGTTGTCAGGAAATTGATTTGCAGTAGGTAAATAAAATAATAATTATCATGAATAATATTTATTTATTACAATCTCTGATATTAACCTTTGTTTATTTGAGTGAGCATACATACATACATACATAGACTCACGCCTTTTTCCCATAGGGGTAGGCAGAGACAACGGATTTCCATTTGCTACGATCCTTACACACCTCTTTCGCCTCATTCAGTCTCATTACATTCTTCATGCATGCACATCGGTTTAGGGTACTTTTAACTTGACCTTTCTCGAGTAAATCTCTGACTTGGTCAGAGAATGTTCGATGAGGTCTTCCCCTTCCACCTCTACCATTCACACTTGCCATATATATTTGCTTTGTCAGCCTCCTTTCATCCATCCTTTCTACATGCCCAGACCACCGCAACATTCCTTTCTCAATCCTCGTTATTATTTCCTCTTTCAATCCACACAGTACATAAATGGTATTCTCAACTATTGTGCAATATACCTACTGCACAAACTACTGTAATATTGCTTGTGTTTGATAACTAGTTCCGCAGTTGGTTGCATGTGTGAAAATTTAATAACTTCAAAATGTTATTTCTGAAACAGAAGAAATAAATATCAGACAGAGTTTCCCTCAGATCTTTCATTATTTATCAGCAGATCACCACAATGGCAATTTGCATGGTCTAGCTGACAATAAGCTTGCCTGGCAGGTTAACCACTCAGATGGTACCCAGATGGTAATGCCTCAACAGTTCACCGCTGGCAGGAAATGTTAATAAGGCATGGTTTTGCTTTGGGCTTGCTGGCTGACTGAGATGCAATTTATACTCTACATGGGCTGCTAGTAAACAAACAGACAGACAGACAATTTGCTAGTAAACAGTCTCCAAAATACAAAATCCCTGTTTTAACAATTTTGATAAATTAATAAAACTTTTGTCAATATATTAATATGAAATAATGGCAGTGGATTAGCTAGAGCTCTAGGAATAGGTATGACAGAGTCGATCACCTCACTCACTCACCTGATTGTGACTCCTGGCATATTTGAGCCCTTGTAATTCTCTTGGTGGTTTACACTTTACTGCATCATTTTAGAGCTTAGAATGCTTTTTTTATGTCATCATGATTTCATCATCATCATCTTGTTTCTTCTTACTTTAAAAATTATGGCCTTCTTCAAAATATTAATGATTTTGCCAACAATAATAATAAATAATAAATCCATGTTTTGACTATCAAATGATGACGATTCATGTTTATTCTTTCTTCTACCTGCCCTTATCCCACCTTAATGTGGGGTCGGCGTAGCGAACTTTTTCAAGCATGTTGCTGAAAGGATTATAAGACGATTTATGTATAATGCGGTTTGTTTTTCACTTGACATTTCAAAGAGCGTCAGCCATTTTGTCAGCTGTTAATTACGTAATACGTTTGTTAAATATTACTCCGCGATTTGGAATTCAGCCCTGGCGTCTCGTTCCTGTGAATAAAAGTCTTAAAAATAAAATATAATATATATATATTAACTAAGCTCACCCTTAAACCCGTGGAAAGGTTAGCAGTCCAATAATTACATCTCCTGGATGTGTATATATAAATTCTTTAATATGATTCAGAGCCGCTGATATTTTATAGTTTTTCTGCTCCTTTCTTCTTGGTTCTTATTGCGATAATAATTGACGCCAACTTGTCAACTACTTTCATTTCTCTTTTTTCAAATATTCGTATTCCGCGTTAGTATAAACCTCTTTTCCCCATATTAAAAAGGTTTATAATAAATATATAAAATAATATTTTGTATTAAAATGTAAGGTGTGTAAATATTAAACATACCCCCGCCCGAGAAAGGCTAAAGCCTTTATCAAAAGGAAAACAAAACAACAAAACTTCTGTTTGAATTGCCGCATAATAATATACCGCGCCGCAAAATAAAAAAATCAACTAAAATGAAACGTTATTCCTGGATTTAGTCCAGAGGCAGTCTTGCTATTTTTACAACTGGCCTCATAAAATTCCCTGAGAGAGTTTTAAGTCTGACAGCTCTGACAACTCCATCTTTTCCAGGTAATAAATCTATAACCCGTCCGCGTCTCCACTTAAGAGCAGAAATATTTTCTTCTTTAATCAACACAAGATCCCCCACCTTTGGCGGATCCTTCGGTGTTGTCCATTTATTCCTATTTTGTAGACAGTGTAGGTACCGGTCACTCCACTGCCTCCAAAATCTTTGAGCTATAGCCTGAACTAACTTAAAACGACCTAAACGTGTATTAGTTACGTCCTCCAAATTATACTCTGGTACAGACAGTAAAGGCTTGCCAACCAAAAAATGTGCTGGTGTCAGCACTTCAAGATCACTAGGATCATTTGATAAAGGACACAGTGGTCGAGAGTTAAGAACCGCTTCAACTCTTGTAAACACTGTGGTCAGTTCTTCGTAGGTTAAAATCTGCTCCCCGATCATCCGTTTGATTAATGTTTTAGCAGATTTAACCGCCGCTTCAAACAAACCCCCAAAATGAGGCGCCCCAGGAATGTTGAACAGCCAAGTTATACCGCTTTTGGCTGCGACATTCATGAGACTATCCGCAACTTCTCTATTTAATAGATATTTATTAACCTCATGAAGGTGTTTGTTTGTCCCTACATAATTAGTACCGTTATCAGAACGTATCACGCTCGGAAGTCCACGCCGTGCTGTGAATCTCATCAGAGCGGCTGTAAATGCCTCTACCGTTAAATTACTAACAACCTCTAAATGCACTGCTTTCGTTGCAGAGCAGACAAATACACATAAATATGCCTTTAATACCTTAGCATTTCTAAGACGTGATGCTCTAATTGAAAATGGACCTGCAAAATCCGTTTGAACCGTATGAAATACACCAGTTGCATTTACCCTGTCACTTGGCAAGGCAGACATAATTGGTTCCACTGGCGTTGCCTTAGACCGAAAACACGAAATACATTTAAAAATACGACTTCGAATGGCTTGCCGAGCCGATAGGATCCAGAAATCCTTTTGTAAAATAGCTTGTAGGCCTGTCGCTCCAATATGACAATGAACCTTGTGTGTATGGTCGATAATTAATCTAGTTAGAGGGTGATCCTTGGGCAGAACGAGTGGATGCTTTGTTTGAAACGAAAGGTTTGAACGGTCTAAACGACCTCCTACACGCAGTAAACCCGAGCTATCTAAAAATGGAAGCAATCGCCTTAGCCGTGTTGAACACTGTTTATTTCTTTTCAAACAATCTATGTCGTCAGCAAAGTCCGTTTGCTGAACTAATTTAACCAGACGTTCCAAAGCCAATTTGCGATCCCTTACCGTTAGAACCCCTGAAACTTTACTAGATAAATTCCTAGTATTGTGAATAAATCTAAAACAATAAGCTATAACCGACTGCAACATCATAAGTGAGCTGTACTTATTAAATATGGGATCCGGATCTACCTCTATAATTCCCATATGAACATTTACCGAAGATTTCCGCATTCCCGGTAAATCTTTTTCCTGTCTAAGCTTCTCTACTGGCCACGTTATTTTATCCCCTTTGAGCCACTGAGGTGTCCACCACATGGTACTCGTGAGCAAATCCGAGGCTCGACAACCCCGACTTGCACGTCAGCAGAGTTCATTTGTGATGGTACATGCCGCCATTTTAATTCTAATCCGCAATTTACTATTTGGGATACCCGATTCCCTTCAAACATTTCAATGTTATTAACGTCTACCGATCCAAGATATACAACCGCGCTATATCCGTTTTCAGAAGCATCAGAAAAACCGTGCAAAGAACAAATCTTCTTTGTGGTTAATGCAAAACGCTCAATAGAAATGTTTTCGATCTTAAGTAAATCAGCTACAATACCAGACCATTCCGCTACCACATCCGGTGGTGGAGTTTCATCCCACGATGAACTTAACCTCCAAAGCCGCTGCATAAGAACTTTACACTAAGATAGCACCGGTGCTATCCAGCCCAAAGCCCGCTTTAAAAATACCGTGGTGAGGTATTACATAACCGATTCCTTCTGCATAATCGTCTGGTTCCCGGTCACAGACAGACATATGCCCCATACGTTCATAATCCCGCATAAATTGAATATACTTCTCACGCAATGGTGCGTTCAAAGGTAATCGCCTTTCCATTGACATGAACCGCTTCTTAGCTATTAAAATAGAGTCACCCAATTCCGGTCTATCCTCTAAAAATGGCAACCGCACCATGAATCTACCAGTCTCATCCTGCCGAAGATGAGTTTCCCTAAAATTCTTTTCACATTCAACATCTTTAGGGTTAATTACAATTTTATCTGGAATGTCTTCCACCTCCCAAAATTTCTCTAAAATTTGGTCTGTGGTGACATGCGCCGAGAATAATTGTTGAGACCGATTACCAATAATCTGAGGAGCTGCATAGGTTACCGGGCCCATTATTACATATCCGAATATAGTATTCATTGCGGACGGTAAATAATCATTGATTTTTACACAACCGCCTATCATTATTTCGTACATGAGATCCGCACCTATTAATATATCTACATGTCGACTAACATAAAACTGATCATCTGCTAAATTAATACCTCTATACCACGTCGCCAAATTCTCAGATAGCGTTTCAGCTGGTAAGTTGTGGGTTATATTATTCAATACTACAGCATTTGTAACCAGTCTAGGATTTTCCGAAAACCTAGGACATAAAACTAAATTCACCCCTCCTTTACAATCACTTACTGGCCTTCCCCCTAATCCCGAAACGGAGACAATATCTGACTTAAATCGTTTTAAATTAAGCCTGATAGCACAATGTTCAGTGATAAAAGTGCTTTGACTCCCCCCATCTAATAGTGCGCATACTTCATGAAATTGACCGCATCTATCCATAACACGCACTATAGCCGTCGCTAGAAGCACAGTCCGCCGATACCCACCTAAACCCTTCCTTCTGTTGAATGCAGTTAAAGCCGCGCCGCCATCTACTACCGGTGCAGATGCGTGGCTTGGATCAACTCCCGATGCGCCTGACCGACTTGAGGCCGCATTATGTGTGCGAGATTCCCCGACCGCTGATGGAACCCCGGACACCCCCCTAGTCGCAGCCGCCACCGGCAAATCAAAATGAATAAGATAATGGTGCTTAGTGGATTTGCATTTAAAACACGTCCAACTCGACGGGCATTCATTAATACTGTGCTTTCCTAAACATCTAAAGCAAAGCCGAAATTCTTTTATATGATCTTTGCGTTTACGTGGAGTCAAAGCTAAAAACTGTTCGCATTTTGATAAATGATGGCTCCCCCGCTTACAAAATAAACACCCTATTGATTCAGTTATTGATGTTACATGGTGTGCCCGTGAACTCATTGTACCATCTTTACCACCGAAACTTTCACCACTAGATTCCAATATTCTAACCTCATTTTCTAAAAACTGAATCAGATCAGAAAAACTAGGTAACTCTTTATCAATTACTTTAGCTTCAAACCGTTTTTTCAGGCTAGTATCAAGCTTTTGAAAATTTATGTAAAATAAAAGATAAGACCATGCCGAAACTGGAAATTTCATCTTTTCCAATCCCTTAGTATTCTCTATGACAGTATTAAGAAAAGGTTTCAAAGAGGAATAATTCTTTGTGACCCTAGTAGTACACAATAAATTATGTAATAGTTTATCCGCTAATAATCTTGTATTGCCATATTGAGCTTTCAAAATATCTAAAGCAATTGAATAATTGTCCGCAGTAATAGACAAGTGTCTTGTCAGTATTTTTGGTTCCCCGGAAAGAGACCCAAGTAAATAATATAGCCTTTCAGTGTTTGATAATGTTGGGTCTTTTCCAACCAACGACTCAAACAAATCCATGAAAGATACAAATTCTTCTATTTTACCCGAAAAAGTCGAAAGCTGAACTCTTGGCAAGAGGGCCCGCTTGCCCCTTGGCTTATCCATTGAGGAAGCAGTACCATATTCAGAAGACTGACAGCTACCCTCCGGAAACAACTCTAAAAACTTTCGTTTTACATCATAATATTTTTGATTATATGCTACATATTTTTTCGTAAACCCTTCTGAATCATCACCTTCATCCAGGTTAGCCTGGAGTTCAATATGACTAGATGTAAACTCCGTATATATATCTTCCAAATCCGCATACCTTACTTTAAATTCATTTTTTTCGCTTCCGAAATGAACTCTATTTGTGAGAGCTCATAGAGTTTGTCCAAATTTAATGAAGCAATATCATACTTCACCTTTAATAGTTTAGGTTGGCCTTTAGGAGGCATTTTCAAAATATACCTATTAAAATATTAAATATAATCTCTCTCAAAAAATTAACAATAAGCCAGCAATAAAAAACTACGTTATTTAATAATATTGCCAAACGAACAAAAAAAATAATAAATCAACTGGATTTGAACCCGCGTTCAACATCCAATGATCTAATCACCGCCGAGCTATCAAACGTTTTATGTTAGCTGTCACCGTTGTCAATTTTATTGACAAAGACCGGATTTCGAATTGCCTGGTTTCTAAGCAACAGACAAAAATCAATAATTCAAACAAAAAATGTTTGTAATATTTTATTTTCTTGATGAATAAAATATTATATCCGCACCGAAAATAATTACTGTATGTTTTGAATGTATGTTCAAAATATATACTAAATAAAGGGAGCAATCTAATAAAATATATGTAGCCCTACCGCAATATAATATAATTTGAGTTTCTCTGTAGAGTGTTTAACGAAAAAATCGGCCCCTAACCGCTCGAAGCCGAAAAATAAAATAAATTTATGAATTTTGAGCAATCAATATACTTATGTCCGCCAAAGTATATTGTGCTATCCGCGTTTATGATACCGCATAAACTACAATAAGAACCGACCGCGACTTTTGTAACAGAACGAAACTCCAGGACTTGAAAATTCCAATGAAAACTATCCGAAATATCCGCTATAAAAATCCGACTCGAATTGGACCAAATGTTAAATATTACTCCGCGATTTGGAATTCAGCCCTGGCGTCTCGTTCCTGTGAATAAAAGTCTTAAAAATAAAATATAATATATATATATTAACTAAGCTCACCCTTAAACCCGTGGAAAGGTTAGCAGTCCAATAATTACATCTCCTGGATGTGTATATATAAATTCTTTAATATGATTCAGAGCCGCTGATATTTTATAGTTTTTCTGCTCCTTTCTTCTTGGTTCTTATTGCGATAATAATTGACGCCAACTTGTCAACTACTTTCATTTCTCTTTTTTCAAATATTCGTATTCCGCGTTAGTATAAACCTCTTTTCCCCATATTAAAAAGGTTTATAATAAATATATAAAATAATATTTTGTATTAAAATGTAAGGTGTGTAAATATTAAACAACGTTCCTTTACAACCTACAAATATAAAGGCGCGTCTCCTGTAAATATATAAAAATCTTACGTTTCTTTTGTCAAAGGAACTGCGTGAAACCGATAACGTCTGAGTAGACTATGCAAAGACAAACTATGGCTAGCCTGAGTTCGAGTTCGAATTATAAATACGCAAAAGTTGACTTTCGCTTAGTTCACTCCAAAGACGACTACGCTGAGTCGACTTTGGTACAAGACTTAAGTAAGAACTATAGATTTCAGCCTAAGTTTTTGGCGTAGTTTTTACAAACGGCTTCCTGATTGGAACACCCTTTTGGGGGATCCAGTCCCGGGTAAATAATGTTAGAGAAACACCCCCTCTGTCCTGGGAATCGAACCCAGGTCTTCCCGGTCCATAGTCTATATTCTCTGTCACTAGACCAAGATAGCGACTTGTAAGTTGTTTATCACTTTTATAAGTCAGTCATATAACATAATGGTATCAGCATTTCATGGCTATTTCTGAGATGAAATGGTAACAATCCTCCAAAATATACAAAATCACCTGTAACAAAACACTGCTTACAATATTGAAATAAAACTATTTTTACGTATTCTATCACGATTTGGTTTTTATTTTTATTCCCGACGTTTCGAAGTTTCTTGTAACACTAACTTTTTTGGACAAATTACACCTCAGTCCGACCCGTGACCACGAAGACTGCAAAGCCTTCGAAACGTCGGGAATAAAAATTATATAATATATTAATCCGTAAAAATAGTTTTATTTCAATGTATAACATTCGCGTAAACTTAAGAAATCAGTATTGCTTACAATAGTTACATTCCAAACACACCAAATCGCTCGTAACTAAGTTCGATCAAGTAGATTAGATAACACCCAATTAACAGAGGCTGTAAATACGCAGGTGCGCGCACTAATTGTGCCTCTCGCGCATCCTCGTTCGCCTCGTTTTATTGGCGACAAATCCGGAACGCCCGAGAGACCTTTGGGAGACCAAAGACATTTAACAGCAGTTAGACGGGACAATAGCGTGAAACTTGTGATCCATAATCACAAGTTTAAAAACTTAGCAGACCGACTTCAAATCGTGACATAGTTTATATGGGACCACCCTTGAAAGAAGCTCTATCGAACACAAAAAGAATTTTGAAGATCGATCCACATTTGGCGGAGATATCGCGTAACATACATAAACAAATACAGACGAATTGAGGACCTCCTCCTTTTTGGAAGTCGGTTGAAAAGTTGTGACCTCGTAGTTATATGTCACTCAGTTATATAAAACATACGCAGGCACCATCGTATTAACATAATAATGATTAGACAATAAAATTGTCTTGTGATTCTTAAACATGCACAGAACATTCTAGGGTGTTAATTGTAATAAGCAACTTCGCATTGTAATAAGTGGTAGATGGCGTTATTGGCGTTTACTATAATTTTTCGACCTACTTCCAAAAAGGAGGAGGTCCTCAATTCGTTTGTATTTTTTTATGTATGTTACGCGATATATCCGCCAAATGTGGACCGATTTCCAAAATTCTTTTTGTGTTCCATAGAGCTTATTTCAAGGGTGGTGCCATATAAATTTGGTCACGATCGGATTTGAAGTCGGTCTGTTAAGTTTTTAAACTTGTGATTATTGTATGGAAACTTACTTGATTGCCCCTCTATAGTTGGTAATATTAAATCTCTGTGGTTGGAACGCTCTCAAACAACCCACTTTTTGTTTACGGACACTGCAGATAATAGGACCAGAATTGGGTCAAAGATTGGGCTAAATGTGTAAATTGGGACAAAGATATTTAGTTCGGTTCTTTAATAGGTTTGGATTCGTTTTTGTAGTGACTTTATTGTTGCCTCTGATTTAGTGACATTGTAGATATATTATGGATTATATATCTGTCCAATTCGGGATATTCCGACACGGTGGGCGTCGCTTGTTAAAATTATTTCATATTGTTCTCTAGAGCTGTGTTTGTTGGTTTTAAGTGTTGTGGTTTAATGCATCAAACTTCAGTGAAGATGGACAGTATAATGTGGAAACTTTTTAACAGGTGATCTTCGATGAGTTTTGCTTGGTGCGTTGGCTGGCTTTGTTCGGTTGATTCGCCGAGTGAAGGTCATCTGAGGAACACTGCACTGGAAGGAATTACCGCCATAATCCCAGCAGGGCCTTGAGATCATCCACATCTGGGTCTCATGGTCATTGTGAAAACATAATTGCTCTATTTACCTTGACATTGACTAAATCATCGCATATGCATGGAAGCCATTATTTTTAAAAGAAGAAGATATTATTATGTGATGATGTATAGCTATTATGTTGAGTTTTAGAATAGTATCGATTAGAAAAACATTAATTATTTATTTAACAATTTTAGAACGGTTTGTAAACATTATTTATTTATTTAACTCTAAAATGAAATTATGCTTTGACTTGATCGTATACCTTTTATTTCACTAGCGTTTTCTCGCAGCTTCACTCGGGTGGAAAGTTTTTCTAGGATCTCTTGCTTTACATTGTGTTATAAAGATTTAGATTTAATTTTATTTTCATACCGATATTCTTAAAAAATGATTCAGCGGTGTTCCCGGTTGGAAACTGCGGTCCGAGCAGGAAAATCTCTGACAATGGCAAATGTATTCGAACTCGATGCGCGTGTATGAAATTTGTGTGAAATATTTACTAAATCTCATCAGTGCGCAGCGAGCTCGAATACATTTACGATTATCAAAAAATTTCCTGCTCATGGCTGCTGACAGAATTTATTCGCAATTTCATATACCTTACAAAAATAAAATTCGGATGCCCTATAAATCGTATCTCTTGTAAACAAAAGCGCGACAATGGTCATGAAAACGGTTTAAATAAAACTCCTCCCACTGATATCGTATCGCAAACTCGAAATTGTTTCCCTTAACATTCACAGGGTGTAAAGACGCAAGCAAAAACTAGTATGAAAATAAATCTAGCCAGCCGGCACAAGGTACAAGCGGTGAGATGAAAAACACACGAATTATTGGGGTAAAATCTACCACATAAACATAAGCTCACGCCTGTATCCCCGAAGGGGTACGAGGTGCACTAACGAACTAGAACACTCACATTTCGCTGAGCTTAGTTCCGTCCCAGATGTGATAGGGGGCGAGCCTATCGCCATATCGGGAACAAATTCCAGACTCCGGGCTGATATGGAAAAATCCAATATCACTTTGCCCGACCCGGGGATCGAACCCTCTCGGGTTCGATCCCTCAGGACGGTAATCATACTGAAATACAACTACGCCACCGAGGCAATCGATAATTAACCCAAATAGACCAGATTGAGGTTAAAACCCCTCTTATTAGAAGAAGAGAAGTTACATCATCATCATCGGCCACAGCTGCCACAGGGCGTCCATTACTGTACATAGGCCTCCCCCAAAGATTTCTAGATCGACATGTTGGAAGCGGCCTGCATCCAGTGGCTTCCTGCGATATTTATAAGGTAGTTATATACAGTAATATATCTATCCTCTTTGAAGAAATATAGTCGCCTCCTTGATCTAGTGGCAGCATATAGCACTAGAGGCTAGGTTTAACATGTATAGTACCAGGAACTATGAGGAAGTTACAGTCTCATAACACCCTGACCCAAAACAAATATCTGTAGATTAAACTATTTATTTTGGTGGAAATCGAACCCAAGGCTTCTCATCTCACAATTGCCTTCTCGCTCCTTACTATTTTGGCTTTACGTTTTGAATTACGGAGTTACTTCACATGAATAACTTTAACTCTAAAACCACTAAACTTATTCATACGAATTTAACTCCGGTCAGAGATAGTAACCCTTGTACAAACTTAGTTTTTGTTTCAGATTATATTTCAAATGACTTCCAAATTATGACATCTAATGTAAAGTTCACGTGAGTAGTCAACCTTCAGTTTGTATTATTAAAACCTAATTTGGTAGGTAGAAATATCTTCACTGATGCTAGAGGTTTTTTTTTAATAATAACACCCAACTGTCACATACATACATAGTCCTGATCCCACACTAAGATCGAGTCTTATGTCGCGAGTATCAGGAACACGAGATACTTTCGGTCTCACAACACCCAGACCCGAAACAAATATCTGTGGGCCACACAAATATTAGTCGGGGTGCAGGGATCGAACCCGCGGCCTCTCGCTTCACAGCCGGCTTCTCGCCCGCTGCGCCACGGAGGCTGTCATTCAATTTGACTGATGCGGCGATTTTCTTAGGACCAGTTGCAGCTCCTCTCTAAATTTCTATCCCAAATCTTGATTTAAAGATAGGAGTGATCTGTAGGATAAATCGAAATAAGGTGTAACTCTAGATTAGTAATAGCGCTGAAAGCCGCCCTTAAGCTTTAAACTGGAATAAATTGGCTAATAAACAATGAAATATTATTTATTTCAGATTGATCTACGAAGCAATTACTTGAAAATAATATTAAAATATCTTGAACTTCAAACGCGTTTTTTTTTTCTGACATAAAATAAATTAAATGTTATTTATATTATAAAGCCCACTCACATGAAAAGCTTTATTGATAACAATTTCAATAGAACTTGTGTCATTGAACTTATTTAAAAACATTTGAGACACCAAGTACCTAAAATTCACCTTCATTTTAATAAATTCAACTTATACAACTGCTATAAAAGCCCATTGACTGAAGATTCCAAGAATTGTATAGAATCTTTTACCCGAAAAACACATACAAATATTCTGGTTATTTCCAGTAATTATACGTGGGGATTATCTACCAACGCCTCTTATGCCGTTTGTTCAATAACCACGAGTGATGAATGGAATTTCCACTGCCTTTATTAATATTTTTGTATTGTATGAATACAAAATCAATATTGGGAACATCAAAAGATGTTTTATGGTGGTGCCTACAGCTAAAAACAAAACAGAGCAAAAATCTTGATACACAAAATAAAATTATTAGATACTGTCGCACTACTGGTTAGGTTTTACTAATAACCTT
Source organism: Clanis bilineata (assembly GCA_036417725.1). Classification (NCBI taxonomy): domain Eukaryota; kingdom Metazoa; phylum Arthropoda; class Insecta; order Lepidoptera; family Sphingidae; genus Clanis; species Clanis bilineata. The sequence goes on along the minus strand of CM071154.1, from coordinate 12,473,106 downwards.
AAGGTAAAGGTTCAATCCTGTCCACCACACTAGCCTGATGCGGGTTTGTAGACCTTACATATCTTTGAAATTCTAATACATCATTGATGAAATTTAATATCATATAACAATTTATTTAGTCTATTAATTAATGTACTTGCTTCTAACTAGTGTTTAATTTATAATTTTTGAACACCAATATCAATCTAAGCGTGCCGAGGGATCATAAAAATTAACCAATAAGAACAAAGTTGGACCATGACGTCAGCAAATGCCCTAATTTGATTGGTTCATTTTCACGATCTAACCGATTAAAGTTTATTGAGACCGAACATTCCTCTGATCCTTGTATGCATTGGGTTTGTATAATAATAGGACTGATAAAACACGAAATAAAATATTAACAGCCCAATTAATAAATTCCGCGTTATAGCAAGTACTTGTCGCACCCCTCTTCCCCGCGCCTCTCACCCCCGCCATCGGTGGTCCGCGCGCCTCGCCAACCAACGCGCCGCGACAGTCACACTTTGAACTCAGAGCTCCGATAACGCGTTTTTTTGTACAGGCGGCCGATTTGTATTCAGTACACCGCCTAATTCACAACTTGTGTAATGTGTATAATTATAAAATATACCCTATAAAATTGGCTCCCAACGTGTCGCGGTCCCGAATCTACGTAGTGCGTGTTAAGATTCCGGAACTTTCTAGTTTCGACTGCAATTTTAGTGCATCGAATAGCACTGAGTGTATTCTACTGTGTTTGTATCGACTATAGCGTACCTATATATTACGCAGTCGAACTTACATACGTAATAAGTGTGACTCTCGAATAGTGTGTTCAGTACATAGGTATTAAAACAGGATTAGGTATCCTAGTTTGCGTCGTGGACTGTGTCTTTGTCGGACGGCGAAAGCTAGATTCTGTATACCTATTCACGTACTTTACGGACTCACGTTCATCGTCGTTTATTTACGAAGTATTTTACGCGAAGTATCGTTGAACTTGTACCTACTTATTAATGGTAATTGTGGTGAACTCTTTTCTGTTAGTATACCTAACTTTCATCCCAGTGTTGCCGTGTGGGATTTGTTTGAGTTAGTGAGTTGTTTCGACGGAAACCTATACCTAAACTTTTTTCGTCGTCGGTTTTATCGTGACGAACTTTACGATGGTGTTAACGCGATCTCGTGCCGCGAGTCCATCACAGACCGGGGCTTCGTCGAGGGACATGGTCCCGCCTTCGCCGTCTGTGGAGGAGTTTTTGGAAGTCGTGGAGCCGTCGTCCGGCGCTGCCCGCGGCGTTTTCGCCGCCGGGGCCGCACTAAACATTGGTGCGTCGCCGCCTCCGTCCGCCATGTCAGCGACGGGGTCTTCGCTGGCGTGCGCGCAGCCTGCCGCCGCCGGCGCTGTCATGTTAACCAACGAGCAACTAATGCTACTATTAAACAGGATAAGTAAAGAGTCGTCGGTGAGTACCACCATTTCACATAATCAGAATTTTTCAAAATGTACTGCGCGTTTCAACGGTGAAGAATCATCGGATGTCTTAGCTTTTATTGACGCTGTAGAAACCTATAAAGAGTGTGCGCGCGTTGAAGATGACATTGCATTGAGAGGTCTATCCATGCTGTTAACGGATTTGGCTGCAACCTGGTGGCAAGGTGTCAAGGCCACGACGCTCTCTTGGTCAGATGCAATTTCGGCGTTAAAGAATACTTTTGGTCCGCGCTTACCGCCTCATCGAATTTATAGGAAGATGTTTGAAAGAGAACAACGTCATAAAGAATCCACAGACTTGTTCGTCTGTCATTTACGGGCGCTGATTGCTCAGTTACCGCCCAGTTCATTGACTGAAGAAGTACAACTAGATATGGTGTATGGGCTTCTTCACGTCAGCATTCGAGAGAAGGTACCTCGTACATGTTTTAATACATTTGGAGAATTGTTGACGGAAGCTCGACGAGTCGAGGATATTTTGAGAGAGAGTCATCCGCCGTCGTCCTCAACGTCATCTCCGTCGTCACCTTCAGCCGCATCGATGCCGTCGGATAAAAAGCGACTTCACTGCGTATATTGCAAGCAATATGGCCACCTGAAGGAGACTTGTCAACGTCTGAAGGATAGAAAGCCAAAAGAAGGCAATGTTGACAATGCAAGGTTAAAACCTAATATCACTTGTTTCGGGTGTGGGGCACCCGGGGTGATCCGCTCCAATTGCATGACGTGCAAAGTAAGAAAGGAAACGGTTGCGTCTGCGTTTCAATCTGTGTCCGCGAGTGTCGTAACCTTGGGTTCGCGCGGGCGACCCATTATAGGTGTGAGCATTTATGGCGAAAGAGGAAAATTGCTAGTGGACACTGGTGCTAAACATTCTATCGGGAGTGTTAGTTTAAAACGTCATTTGTGTAAAAATGGTCATACGTTTGAAACTGTTTTCACTGAGCTTAAGTATGCGGATGGTCGTTCTGTTGCGCAGAACGTAGAGGTAGCGCATGTTGATGTAAAGGTGCGAGGAATAGTGGTGACGGTTAGTTTCATTATGTTGCCATCTGCAACCGAGAGTTTATTAGGGATGAATTTCATTCAAAGTGTTGGCATGGTGTTGGACTTCGACTTAGGTTTATGGTACGTGAGACAAGATAGGACGCCTCAGCCGCTTTGTTTCGAAAGCGTTTCCAGCCCTCCGCTTGGCTGTGCATCCGTTGGTCTCCGCGAAGACGAGGGTTCCCACCTTGTGCCACACGAACGAGATAGACTCTCCACCCTCCTAAATTCACATGAGGATATTTTCACTCCAGGGGGAGGGCCAACTAAATTTGCACAACATCGTATTGATACAGGAGATGCTGTACCGATCGCAGGACCTCCTTACCGCGTTTCTCCTGCAAAAAAGGAAATTATTAGAAAGGAGTTGGATAAGATGTTAGAAGAAGGCGTGATCGAAGAGGCCGAGTCTGAATGGGCTGCTCCCGTAGTTTTGATACCAAAGAAGAACGGTGAGATCCGTTTTTGTGTGGACTACCGGAAGCTGAATCACGTGACCCGCACTGATCAGTATCCCATCCCAGTGATCGACGAGTTGCTTAAGAGTACGAAAGCTAATTGCGTGATGTCGACGATCGACTTAAAGGCTGGATACTGGCAGACGGAAGTTGCACCTGAGGATCGCCACAAGACTGCTTTCACAACGCCATTTGGAACGTTCCAGTTTCGCCGTATGCCGTTCGGACTGAAGAACGCGCCAGCGACGTTCCAACGTTTAATGGATAGGATGAGATCTGGACTTAAGGATGTATGCGTACTTACGTATCTTGATGACATCTTGGTTATTTCACAAGATCTGGATCGCCATTTAGATGATTTACAGCAGGTTTTTGATAGGCTTCGTCTTTTTAACCTGAAAGCAAACAGAGATAAATGTGTATTTGCCAGAGAGAGGATTACTTACCTGGGACATGTAATTTCCGCGCAGGGCATCGAGCCTGATCCCTCGAAGGTGGAAGCTGTTGTAAGTATGAAGCCTCCGAAGAACTTGAAGGAATTGAAGACCTTTTTACAAACCTGTTCATGGTTCCGCAAGTTTATTCCGCAACTCTCTGAAGTTGCACGTTCTCTCACGGATTTGACAAAGAAAGATCGACGTTGGCAGTGGGGGGAGACCGAGAATAAGGCTTTCGAGGAGTTAAAGCTCCGGCTCTCTACAAGCCCGGTCCTCCGCCAACCGGACTTCAATGAACCTTTCATCCTACGTACCGATGCTAGTGCTTTTGCCTTGGGCGCTGTTTTGATGCAAGGCCCTACCACCACAGAAGAAAGACCCATCGAATACGCTAGCAGGTTGTTGACCTCTGCTGAGCGGAACTATCACACTACGGAGCGTGAAGCTTTAGCGGTAGTGTGGGCTTTGGAAAAGTTCCGAGGGTACGTGGAAGGCGCACGTGTGCAGGTAGCAACCGATCATCAACCACTGAGATGGCTGTTGTCGTTGAAGACTCCCAGTGGTCGGCTTGCTCGTTGGGCGATGAAAATTCAGTCCTATGATCTAGATATTGGATACACACCTGGTCGTGTTAATGTTGTCGCAGATACCCTTAGTCGACCAGTGATCGACGAGGAAGGGGAACCCGCTCCGGAACCCTGTAATGTTTGTCCCGTAGTTGTTGATTTGCCGCATCGAGGACCCGAAGATATTCGTACTGCTCAGATTGAAGATCCTGAAATAAAAGGGATTATTGAGGATTTTGAGGATTCTGCCAATCCAGACGCCGCTATGCGTTGGACTGACAGAGGATTTTACCTGTCACAAGGGGTCTTGTACCGTTGCGACCCAGACGGAGAGTCGGAAGAGCCTCAATTAGTTGTGCCCGAATCTTTACGTACCGAGCTGATGCAGGAACTCCATGATGCGCCTACTGCGGGCCACCTAGGGATTGAACGGACTCTGAAACGAATCAAGGAAAGATTTTATTTTAAAGGCATGAGGGCCTTTGTGACTAAGTACCTAAAGTCTTGTGATGAATGCCAAAGATATAAGGCTACCAATTTGAAGCCCGCAGGTCTTCTTCAGACGCCGGTGCTTCACCAGAGATTTGAAGTATTAGCGATGGATCTTTTTGGGCCGCTTCCTGAGGGCCCACGAGGGGAAAAGTGGATCCTCCTCGTAGAAGATACAGCCAGTCGCTGGGTTGAATTATTTGCACTTTGTGACTCAACTGCTGAGACGTGTGCCAAGATTCTTATAGAAGAGGTCTTTTTGCGTTATGGAATACCGCGACGTGTCGTGTCGGATAACGGAAGTCAGTTTGTATCGGCGGTTATGCAGAAGGTTATGTACGTTCTTGGTGTACAGCAAACGCTTATACCGGTTTATCACCCCGAGGCCAATCCGGCCGAGCGTAAAAATCGCGAGCTGAAACAGCTTCTTGCCATCTTGGTAGGCCCTGAGCATAGACGTTGGCCCACGGTACTACCGGCAGTTCGATTTGCTCTTAACAGTGCTCACAATGTAGGAACCGGACAATCAGCCGCCTATCTGACATTCGCTCGGGAGTTGCGTTCTCCAATGTCCGTGCACACTGATATACGCGCTATAGTTAGTAAGCAAAACTTCGTTCCACAAATAACGCCTTACCTTAAAGACTTTGCTCGCATTCTTGTTGATGTCAAACGACGAGTAGAAGACCAACAGGATGTCCGGAAGGCGGTAGGTGATCGACGCCGCCGTGACGTCACCCCGTACAAGGAGGGAGACCTCGTCCTAGTGTCGACGCACTTGGCCAGTAATGTAGCCAAAGGTTTTACTAGCAAGTTCGCTCCGCGTCGTGAGGGGCCGTATCGTGTCTCTAAGGTTGTTACTCCGACGTCGTTTGAAATTGTAGATTCCGACGGGGGAATTCGCGGGAAATACCATGCCAGCGCTTTGACGCCTTACGTAGGGGATGGTTCGGTTATTAGACATCCGCGTCGGCGTGGACGTCCAGCCAAGTCACGGTCGGGTCGTCCTGGTGACTTGGAGGGGGAGGTTATAGCAAGTACTTGTCGCACCCCTCTTCCCCGCGCCTCTCACCCCCGCCATCGGTGGTCCGCGCGCCTCGCCAACCAACGCGCCGCGACAGTCACACTTTGAACTCAGAGCTCCGATAACGCGTTTTTTTGTACAGGCGGCCGATTTGTATTCAGTACACCGCCTAATTCACAACTTGTGTAATGTGTATAATTATAAAATATACCCTATAGCGTTTGTAATTTGGACCAAAGCGTAAGTCGTCAGAGGCGTCAAAGAAAAATCGTAACAATTTATTTGTCCGGACCCGGCGCTGAATACAGAGAATTTTCGCTGTCCCGCCATTACGGAGCCTTTTCTCTCACAATGCCCCGTTATGTAATTCAGCTTTATTAATTTATATTTTGTTTACGGAAACTCGATTGTTCGCCAAATGTTGTTTTTATTGACATTTGTTGAACGGTTTTAGAAATTGTGATGAGAATTTTAATTTTAAATGTATGGTATAATGGAATGCTGTTTCAGTGTAAAGTTGGTCAAAGACTAAAGCCATTAGCAATTCATTTAGATAGAGAGGGAAATATTGAGTGGTAGAGCCACGCTGTAGACAGCTACGTGTACAGCACGAATGGGCCGGCTCGACGGCTTTGATACCACTGTCTCACAGAAAACCGACGTAAAGTGGCAGCTCGCTATCGTGTTTCGTTCGGTGAGTGAGATTTCCGGTGGCCCAATTCCTCCCTCCCTTTCCCAATCCCTATCTCCCTCCTTTTAGGTTGGCAACGCACTCATAATCTTAGATCACTTACGATCAGCGGCCTGAGCAGGAAAATTTCTGACAACCGTAAATGTATTCGAACTCGATGCGCGTCTATGAAATTTGTATGAAATATTAACCAAACGTCATCAGTGCGCAGCGAACTCGAATACATTTACATTTACATTAGTTTTTCGTGCTCGGGCTACAGGTGACCTATCTGCTCGTTTGCCAGTCTCTGCTATAAAAAAATGTAACATGGTCACCTCCTCAGTCTAGCAGTAGGTACGTATTATGAGCTTTGAACCAAGAAATCCTGGATTCGAAACAAGTCGGGTAACACTGTGTGAGTTTTACCACTACGATTCTGGATAGGTCCCCCAGAATTAATGTCAGGCAGGCGGCCGGTCGTAAAACTAACCCGAATCCTTTCTGCAACATGCTTGAAAAGTGCGCTGTGACAACTCCATGTTATAGTGCAATAAAGGTCGATTAAAAGAGAAAATATTGCGAAATGTCAAAATCAATAATGTTATAATTATAAAACTCAAAATGTTTTATTTATCGACTTCAAAAAAGAAGAACGTCCTCAATTTCTCTGTTTTTTTATGTACATATGTTACTTGATATCTCCGACAAATGTGGGCCGATTTTGAAGATTATATTTCTGTTCGATAGAGCTCATTTCAAGGGTGGTATATGAATTTGGCCACGAACGAATACATTTTGAAATCGGTCCATTAAGTTTTTAAACTTGTGATTTTTTTTTACAGCACGTACCCCTAAGTCTTACACTACATGTTACATAGATGGTCTTAATCCGACATACTGGCCCCCTGCCAAAACGATGTAAAGCCAGTATTGGCCTAGTAACAGAATTCTGTACGCTCTAAGAATACCTACACACTTTTCGGAGCTTTTTTATCCTAAATTCCATTCTATTTATTCGGAGAAAATTTTATGAGGCTGATGGAACCGTAGAGCCCGCCTATACAAAACTATGTGTATGTTTATAATATTAACCTTGTAATATTTCTGTCCTACTGCTAGGCAAAGGTCCTACCATAACATAAGCCCACGCCTGTGTCCCCGAAGGGATTGGCAGAGGCGTACTAGCGAACTAGAACACCCACATTTCGCCGAGCTTAGTTTCGTCCCAGATGTGATAGGGGGCGAGCCTATCGCCATATCGGGCACAAATTCCAGACACGGTCTGAGCTTATATTGCACACTGGTACATGTCCGGTAGAATGTATTAGAACATTATAAAATTATAAATTAATCATCTGTACCTACATACATTCCACAATAAACGTTTTTTAATTGTATTTGTATGGAAAAATCCAATATCACTTTGCCCGACCCGGGGATTGAACACGAGACCTCAGGACGATAGTCGTACCGAAATACAACCACGCCACCGAGGCAGTTTCCTCTACCAATGAGAGGAATTAGGCCTTAGTGTGCAACATACTTGTATATTCCCTACTCAGAGTTACATCCAACAAAGTGATTTGTTTAATAAATCATAAGAATTCAATTTCATTCATCAATTTCATCTTAAGAATTTTTACAGCCTCCGTGGCGCAGTGGGCGTAGCCGGCTGTGAAGCGGGAGGCCGCAAGTTCGATTCCCGCATTGAGACAAACGTGTGTGGCCCACAGATATTTGTTTTAAGTCTAGATGTTGTGAGGCCGAAAGTCTCTCATAGTCTCTGACACACATGATACAGGTGGGGTCAGGACTAGGTGTGTGACTGTTGGGTGTATTTATTTATCATTATAACCCAAAGCTCGAACGAATCCTAACTCCCCTTTCTTGAGTTGGTTAAATATTAATTAACAATTGCATTACTGCCTTAGAGAAGATTGTCTATCTCTTAAAATAAAACTATTCTTACGGATTATATCACGATTAGGTTTTAATTATTATTCCCGACGTTTCGAAGGCTTTGCAGTCTTCGTTGTCTATCTCTGTCACTTATCCTAAGATTGATAACCTTAAAGCTAACGATGGGTGTTTGGTTTAACTTGAGGGTCCCGAACATGTTATTGGCAATAGTTTCGATTAAACTCGAAACACACAGTCTTAATACTTGACGCGGGTCGACACCTTGATACTCTTCGCGAACTATGTTTGTTTGAATTTAATTAATAACGGGACGTGGATCTGTTGGGTGCTAAACTTACAGTGGCTGGTTTACATCGACGATTTATTGAACATAAACTTTTGAATGGTAGGTACTTGATTTGATTTTTATGGTATTTTATTGCTTTTTTAGGTGAAATAAAACTGGTTTTTGACCGACGTCTAAAAGGGGAAGGTCCTCAATTCGTCTGTTTTTTTTTATGTATGTTACGCGATATCTCCGCCTAATGTGGACCGATTTTCATATTACTTTTTGTGTTCGTTAGATCTTATTTCAAGGATGGTTCCATATAAATTTGGTTACGATCGGATTTGAAGTCGGTCCGTTAAGTTTTTAAACTTGTGATTATTACGGATTCTATCGCGATTTGTTTTTTATTTTTAATTCCGACGTTTCGAAAGCTTTACAGCTTTTATACTCATCGGACTGAGGTGTAGGTTATCCAAAATGTAAATGTTACAATATCTTCATTCAAAATTATACAAAGTTAAAGAAGTTAGCCTAAACATAACAAAAGCGCGATAAACTCCAGTTATTAGTTTTGTTTGTCTTCTCAATATCAGCTAGGAGTCTAGAAGTTGGCGATAGGTGTCCCTTATATCCTATGACATATGTATGTGACCAAAACTAGCTCAGCAATAGTGTTTTTTTTTTATAGCAGAGACTGGCAAACGAACAGATGGGTCACCTGGTAAGTGATCTCCACCGCCCATAGAGACCCAAGACACAATAAGAATCATGGGTGCGTTGCCAACCTAAAAAGAGGACATGGAAGGGGAGGGAATAGGAATTGGGAAAGAGGGGGGGGGGAATGGGCCACCGAAAATCTCACTCACCGAACGAAACGCGACAGCAAGCTGCCACTTTACGTCGGTTTTCTGTGAGACAGTGGTATCTAACCGGTCGAGCCGGCCCATTCGTGCTATAGACGTTACTGTCTACAGCATGACTCTACCACTTAAAAGAGACTCGCCGAGCTTCATTGCTCGGTGTCGAAAAATGTGTGCCATTGTTGATCCTCGCTTACAGGAGTTACAGTGGCGAGTGTCTGGGCGGGATAGTCTCTAGTCAGTCGCACCTCTATCTACCCTTTCGAGGATAGCAGGCGTAAGGCCGCGGACACCGACTCAGCGGCGGCGGCAGCGGCGTGGCAACTTACCGCTAGACCGGTCGTACGCCGCTCTCCGCACTGTTGCCTTCGAGGCCAGCGGGCTTAGCCAAGTGGTTTATGCGGTAATCGAATAGCATAGTCGAATATAATAAATGTATGGGAATGACATACGCGAACGCCATATATAGCGTACTCTTATGTCATTCCCATACATTTACTATTCGACTAGCGCATAAACCACTTGGTTAATGCCGCAGTTCTATTTAAATCTATGCAGTGAGATGCGCTGCTCTGCTCGCCGCTGCCGCCGCCGCTCCGCTCCCGCTGAGTTCGTGCCCGCGGCCTCAGTGTAGCTAAAAAGAAATACACATTATAAAATCCACTAGATACTATTCAATCGTAAACAGTTTCCAAACGAACACAAACAAGAATCTAAACTAAAAGACGTTGCTTTAAGGAATCTGTCTGCAGTTGTCTCGATGGAGCGGGAACATAATATGTATGTGATCCAATCCTTTTAGCGCTCGACGTAACGTGAAGAACAAAGAAACTGGCTACGTCAACATTCCCCTCTCCAGGGAAAATCTCGGGAACGGTGTACACATAATACTAATTTTCTAATTAGTAAAGTTCCATTTTAATTGCAGTTAGAGTAGATCATTATAATATAGAGTTGTATAGAGTACATGTATATTTCAGTTTATTTATGTCTCTGACTGTCAGATGTATATTCGGTATGATTAATTAACAAAAAATCAAAATCAAGGTATTTATTTCATTACACCATGATAACAATAGATACTAAATACTTATATAGGAAAAAGTAACATACAACGACGGTCCCTACGTACAAAGCGACATGTCAAAAACTGAGGTTTTCGGGAGAGCGAAATGAAGTTCATTTATAAGTTTAAGAATTATCATACTTGTTATATTGTATTTAAATTAGAATTTTTAGAATACAAAATAATTAAAAAATATATCTATATAGTTATGAGCGTATGAAAAATCTAAAGCCATATATGCAATAAAAAATATGACATTTTGACTTGTCGCTTTGTACGTAGGCACCGTCGACAAGATGATTGACTGAGCGACCCCCATAGCCACGGTAAGTTCAAAATAAAAAAAACTATATATTCTATAGAAATAATGCATTCTATGCTTAGTATGTATATTTTCCTTACTGCGGGAATGGAACCCGCAGACTCCGCCCCAGACGTTACGAACCATTATAAAAACGCTTGAGTTGGTATAAAAAAAGAATATCCATACTTATTAAAAATGTTCCAACAAACGAACTTAACTTAAAACTCAATTCCAGACATTCAATATGCATTAATTGCAAATTCAACTAGATTTCTCGTCGTAAATTAGAAAGAGGGGAACAAAAGTCACGCCAAAGCCACAGCGACTTTGTCATTCAACTTCAACATTCTTACATAGAACGGGTCGCAAGCATCAATATAATATACCCTAGATGCACAGTTCCTTGCAAATATCCTCCTGAAAAGTGGTCTCAGAAATAAAACAAAGAAAACATTCACAAGTTCTAATTAAATCACGTGATGCACGTCATATAAAGTAGCTTTTTAAATGAAACGAGCAAGCGTTCTTAAAGAATTCGAAATTTAGAATTCTATCGGCGTCCGACTGTAGGCTAAAGGAGTGCTTAAGCACTTCTTTGCTGTCCCATTTTCCGTCAACTGTGCATCTAGGTAAATAATATATCGATGGTCGCAAGTCACAACGAGCCTTTGTGAACACATATTTTAAGTACAATCTTTAAAATGATAACTACTAGAATAGAAGTTGTTCGAGTTGCTACTTACCTGTGATATAATACATGTTACAAAAGATGTTACAAAAGATCAACCTATTATAAACATTCTAGAGAGAAAATATTATATATATTTTTTTTATTACACCCAATAGTCACACACATAGTCCTGACCCCACACTAAGATCGAGTCTTGTGTCGTGGGTATCAGGAACTACGAGAGACTTTCGGTCTCACAGTACCCACACCCGAAACAAATATCTGTGGGCCACACAGACATTTGTCTCGGTGCGGGAATCGAACCCGCGACCTCATGTTTCACAGCCGGCTACTCGTTCGCTGCGCCACGGAGGCTGTCATTGCTGGATACACAGTACATTTTAAATAAGTGATAAGTGGTCAACATCGTCTATTCTATACAGTTTTAGGGTTCCGAAACCACATGGCAAAAAAGGAACCATTATAGTTTTACCATGTCGGACCGTCCGTCTGTCTGCCTGAATGCGGTTTACCTCAAAGACTTAGTACTAGAAAGCTGTAATTTAGCATGAGTATACACATATCAACCACGCTAAAAAACGTAAAATAAATGTTTAAAAATATTTTAAGCTGCCTGATAAATGGGGATGATAAAGTGGGCATTAGATGACAGACATTAGTGCACTTTTGAACTCTATTTCAGTATCATTTTAAGTTACAAATGAAGTCGAATCGAATGTCAAGAGTTAGGAGGCAGATCTAGTACTGGTTAAGAGCTGCTATCTTCTTCGTGATCACATACTTCAGTACTGAAGGTCGTGTCTCTGAAAGGTCTTCGTGGCATTCTGTATTATGCATTTCCATTTCGTCCGGTTTTCTATTTCACTTACACCCGGTTCCAAAAACTCAGTTCGAATGTGCAGATAGATTACAATAATCACAAGTTTAAAAACTTAACGGACCGACTTCAAATCCGATCGTAACCAAATTTATATGGGACCACCCTTGAAAGAAGCCCTATCGAACACAAAAAGAATTTTGAAAATCGGTCGACATTTGGCGGAGATATCGCATAAAGAAATAAAAATACAGACAAATTGAGGACCTTTTCCTTTTTGGAAGTTGGTCGAAAATTAGCCAATAAGATCACAGTTTTTACAGCAGAGGCTCGCAAACGAGCAGGTGGGTCACCTGATAGTAAGTGATCTCCACCGCACAGGACACCCAAGACACAAAAATATCATGGGTCGTTGCCGGTCTATACGAAGGAAAATATGGATTGGGAAAGGGAGGGGGGAATTGTTCCATATAAATTTGATTACGATCAGATAAGATTTGAAGTCAGTCCTTAAAGTTTTTAAACATGTGATTATAATTATCTACTTTAGTATTTACCATCAGACTTTCTCGGTGGCGTAGTTGTATTTCGGGACGGCTATCGTCCTGAGGTCTCGGTTCAATCCCCGGGTCGGGCAAAATGAAATTAGATTTTTCAATATCAGCCCGGAGTCTGGAATTTGTGCCTGATATGGCGATATGGGAGGCGATAGGCTCGCCCCCTATCACATCTGGGACTGAACTAAGGTCGGCGAAATGTGGGTGTACTAGTTTGCTAGTGCGCCTCTGCCTACTCCTTCGGGGATACAGACGTGAGCTTATGTTATGTATGTTATTTACCATCACATCAATTTACCACTTAACTCTCAAGTTTATTTGCATTTCACGAAGATTTATTAGACGGTGTGCGAGAGGTATTTGGCAAGATGTCACTCAAGGACCCCGTTCATTATCAAGCTACAAGCCTAAAGATTAATTAGACGTTATGAAGTCCCCCCACCCTCATCGTCCTAACTTTAAATTCCAGACAACGACTTGGCACACTAATTTGAATATTTTTCATAAACGTTTAATTGAAACGGAATTTGGACGACCAAAATATTGCCGCATCTGAATTGGTTTCGTTGGTTGCTAAGTTTGAGTTCGATTTCCGTTGGTTCAATTCATGAAGAATTTTAATAAAAACAAAATCTGTAAAAACTGGTTTCATTTCAATGTATAAAAATCAAATCAAAATCAAAATCATTTATTGAATCCATGAAATGTTCAAACATTATTTAGATTCCGTCAAATTTTAACTCTACCGCCTGTTCGGAAGGCTGTTTCGCCAGAGAAGAACGGGCAAGAAACTCTGAAATAAATAACATTTGTGTAAACTTTTTTTACATGAAGAAATCGACAATTTGTAAATCAAATTATAAAAAAAGGAATAAAAAGACAAAAGACAAAAAAAAAAGAAATGGTGAAAATTGATGATGAAAAAAATGAGCCCGGAGTTTCTTTCTGACTTTCTTCTTCGGGTCGTCATCCGTAGGTAGCTAGGATAGGCCCTCATGCACCAATCCCAACTGCTTCCAGTATTTACAGTCAATCCCCTACCACCATTCCTGGCATATTCCATTCCCATACAACCCATTCCCTTACACTCTATTCCTATCTCCCCTTATCACCTTCAAATTTATAGCGATATAATGTAAATTATATTAATCTTAATTCGAAATTAACTTGTGTTGACTTGTCATAAGTGCTTTTTAACATGCCTACGTGATCAATAAAGATTTTTATTTTATTTTATCTATTTTCTGAGAAACAGTAGTAATCAGATCGAATCGCCTAATATGCTGTAGATAATATGTATGGGTTTAGAACGAGACTCTATAACTCAATTTTCACCGGTTTCCCTTTACCTTTCGCTATTGGTTTTTCCCTTTTACCTTTACTCTGTGATGATGTTTAAGCCTCAGAATAACAAAATATAGCATAGCATGAGGTATTCAAGCGTACGTGTCATAACCCACGTGTTGAATGTAAAATTCGGAACGTGTTTGCGACAAGTCGTTGCATTTTAATATCGCTGCGGCGGTACAAACGGTTACAATTCCGTTTTATGTACCCACATGAAAGAATACAGTAAGTGTGCCGAACGTTGAGGATCCCTGTCGAATCATGGCTTTATTATTCTAATGTCGAGGCGTATTTTTATTTGAAAAAAATAAGCAAGATGATTAATGTTTTATGTTCCTACGAGGTATGATAAATTTTTGGTATTTGGTATATCATCATCAGCCACAGGACGTCCACTGCTGAACATAGGCCTCCCCCAATGATTTCCAAATCGACCCGTTGGAAGCGGCCTGCGTCCAGCGACTTCCTGCGACCTTTATCAGGTCGTCTGTCCACCTAGCAGGTGGACGTCCAACGCTGCGCTTACATAATCATTATTATCAATTATTTAATTTGTTAACTCATTTGGAAGAGCAACTGTTTCATAAACGTTTTCAGTTATGTAGCAGCTATTGAAGAAGTGGCCAAGATTCATTTTGAGGGAAAAAAATACGTATGAATTCAAATGATGGTAAAAAAAAATCACTACGTTATTTGCAGTTTTGAGCCAATACAATTCTATTATTTGGCACTATTTTAATAATTTTTGTCTTAAATAGCCCCCTTTCAGTTAAAGTTATTGTCATTCTTGATCTGCATCCATCGATATATTAATTACCTAGATGCACAGTTGACGCTCGGAAAATGGAACAGCAAAGAAGTGCTTAAGCACTCGTTTTGCATACAGTCCGACGCCGATGGAATTCTAAATTTCAACATTCAAATTAAAGAACGCTTGCTCATTTCGTTTAAAAGCTACTTTATTACACGTGCATAGGGTTATAATTGTGTTGATTTAATTAGAACTTGTGATCTTTTTCTTTGTTTTATTCCTGAGACCACTTTTTAGGAGGATATTTGCAAAGAACTGTGCATCTAGGGTATATTATATTGATGTCTGCATCACTTAAAAAATAATTAAAAACAGTTACAAGAATTAAAAGTGTACTAACGAATCCATACTTCAATATAAAGAGGAATACTAAATAAATTTGAATCTCCGTAACTTGGCTTTAGCATCATTCAACTACACTTTAAATTCCAAACAATAGTTAAGCACAAAATAAACAAAGTAATTTGTCAATAAACTTTTGTTCTGCCGTTTCCAAATAAGACAAACAAAATTGTTTTAATCCTAATATTGTCACCTGAACACCTTGAACAGATAGGCACAAGTTATAAATTGCAAGGTTTAACGGAAAAAGTTTGTTATCGTGCGCCAACAGTGGCGTGACTTCCCCGAATTTACCTAACTACCGACCCACTCCATCGAGATAAGGAGTTCTTTAATACTTTGACAACAGAACCCTTGGACCGAGGACGCTGCCAAATTTTCCGAACAAACCTTCTATTCATAGGTTGATTTCGGTTACGTTTTTGTCACAAATGAAGTTAGGTAACATGGTATCTTTTAAGGGACCACTTTTTTACCCGACTTTGAAAGAAGGAATATGAATTCTAAAGTTTTCGTTCCTAAAACTTACAGAGATGTCCTTATGCTCTCCCTGATTATTATTATATCAGATCAGATATATTATAGAAGACAATTATTTTTCTCCGTTTAAACCGTCTCCTTGGTCTAGTGGCAGCATAATGAAATATGAACCGGGAGGTCTTGGGTTCGATTCCCAGGTCAGGCAAATTGGCAACAATATAGTCTATTAATGAAATAGATCATGGCATCAACAAGTGATATTTAATTTTTCAATCGACCATACTACTCGAGCACAAATTAAAAATTGTTTTCTTTGGTAAACAAAACTTAAATTCAACACAGGATTATTTCAGTCTATCAAAAATTAATGTATTTAATATGTTTCACTTGGGGTGTCTGGGATGTGCTTTAATTATGTCACACGTTGTATATGTTACGTGATATTTCCGGCAAATGCGGACCGATTTTCAAGATTCTTTGATCAAGTGTGTTAATTTTTGTCTGGTGTAAACACCACAATAATGCATGTTGTGATTGCCTGTAACTGGGAGCAATGATATAAGCGTTAGTTACTTAAGTTTATTTGTAACCCCTTGGCGATCTTAAATAAATTAAAATGGCACTCGGGGACTGCCGCGGTAAAGCTATTGCATAGCATCCAAAATCAATACACCTACATATATACTTTCTCACAAACAGCTGATTACGTATTCGTCCGATTTCGGAACAGCTCGTCTCGATTCGTGCGAACTTCGTAGAGTCGTACCATGAAGTAAATACAAAGAGGAGGTGCCCTAACGCCGAAACTCTAAGCAGGCATGAGTCACCAGATTTCGGGGCGAAGAGGGGGATTACGCATGCGCAGTAACGCTGATACAACCAATGCCACCTAGAGGCGAGTTGCTGAACTAAAGAGACAAGCGTGATGTTTCAAAAAAGTCATTAAAAGTTCTGCTATTCATCGATAGATGGCAAAACTAAAAAGTATCACCGCTGTGCCGGTCGGAATGGAGGGTGTTAGGTTATTTTCGTTACGGAATTTCTGGATTCGGTCTCCACGCTCAAGGCCCGCGATAGAAGCTATGCAATAGCTTAATAAAATAAAAAGTGTTTGGTGTGTTCGTCCCATATTTTAGTCAAGTGTAGATAAAATGTAATAAATTAAGTTTTTAAGTATTTATTAAAATTGTGTTTATTGTGCCTCGGCTAGTTGTATTGCGTGCGCGGTACAACTATTGCGGAGTCTGGAATTTCTACCTGAAATGAGGATAGCCTCGCCCCGTATCACCTTTGGGGCAGAAATAAGAAATAAGCTCACGCCAGTATCCCCGAAGGGGTAGGCAGAGGCGCACTAGCGAACTAGAACACCCACATTTCGCCGAGCTTAGTTCCGTCCCAGATGTGATAGGGGGCGAGCCTATCGCCATATCGGGCACAAATTCCAGACTCCGGGCTGATATGGAAAAATCCAATATCACTTTGCCCGACCCGGGGATCGAACCCGAGACCTCAGAACCGTAGTCGTACCGAAATACCACCACGCCACCGAGGCAGTCGTCAGTCAGATAAAGATTAAGCTCACATATATATCATTTCTACTAGTGTTATATCTTTTATAACAATGCTCTTTGTTTTCAAAAAGGATCACGTCTATGAAATACGGTCAAGCACTCAAGACGAAACGATTCGTCGACTTTAAAATGGACCCTCGCGCTAACTGAAGGATTTCACAGTTGGACGGTTTCCTAGTGCTCAAAGAGGTAACTTTAAGATTTTAAGTCTGAGTTGGAATTTAGAAGTCTTTAGTAGAGTTTTACGTTATATCTATCTATCTAGCTGGCGCAACGACCCAAAATGAGTCTTGGCCTCCGACACTAAAAGACGCCACTTCTCCCTATCCTATTTACATTATAGATAATAAATAATATCTTAGGGTGACAAGCGCACGCTATAGATAGTTACGTCTACAGCACGAATGGGCCGGCTCGACCGGTTTGATACCACTGTCTCACAGAAAACCGACGTAAATTGGCAGCTCGCTATCGCGTTTCTATTGGTGAGTGAGATTTCCGGCAACCCAATTCCCCTCTTCTCTTTCCCAATCACTTTTCCCTCCCCTTCCATTCCCTCCTTTTAGGTTGGCAACGCACCCATGATTTTTTTGTGTTTTGGGTGTTTATGGGCAGTGGAGATCACTTACCATCAGGTGACCCATCTTCTCGTTTGCCAGTCTCTGCTATAATAAAAAGAACATGCATAGTACATACATAGTCTCATACCGGTCAAAAACATAACCCTTCATTTTGCTTCGCTGTAATCGGTTAAAAACTAGATGAAATGACCATAAAATAACAGTTTAAAGGACGTAAGGTAAACATATAGCGAGACAAATTGGCATCGCGAAGAATCCAGAGTGTTTACCGGGAGCAGTAACAGGACACCGACGGCGAGTGTTTACATCATGTACACACATCCGTCCCCACAAACAACGTTCAACTTTAACACGAGTGTACTGAGTCCAAAATGCAACCACAAAGTCACATCACATAAGGACGATGTATGAATTTGTGCAAAGACAAGTTTACATTAACTTTATGGTGAATTTATTTGGTTTCATTTGTGCCAGTAGTTTTGTTTGCGAACCGTAGACGAGCGCGTAATGCATGTAGATAAATGGGACATATTTATCGCTTTGACGTGGTTGTCCATGAAGGGTCTTTGACATATTTACCTATAATATTAGCCCTGTAATATTACTGTCCCACTGCTGGGCCGGGCCTCCTCCAATGAGAGGGGTTAGACCTTAGTCTACCACGCTGGCCCAATACGGGTTGGTAGACTTCACATACCTTCGAAATACTCGTGGAGAAATTCTGGGGTATACAGGTTTCCTCACGATGTTTTCCTTCATCGTTATAGCAAACGATATTTCACAAAGAAAACACACTTAACATAGAAAAGTCAGAGGTGTATGCTTCATTTTTGGGGTAGATCTCGACCTCCGACACTTGTCTCGGCAGTTCGTACCATTCCCGACTGAGCTATCGCTGCTATACTATTACCTAAGTCCTAATGCTTCTTAATTTATTACTGTAGCACTACTTCAGTGGTATAGTTATATTCCTTTCGCGGCTCCTGAGGCCTCGGGTTCGATCCCCGAGCCTTTTTCTACTCAGTATCACCCCAGAGTCTAAAATTTTGTGCCCGATATAGTGATAGGCTCGCCATCTACCATAATCATAATAATATCATCTACATCTGGGACGGAAATGAGCTCGGCCAAATTTAGGTATTCCTGTGCGTAAGTTGGCCCTTGCCTACCCTTTCGGTATTTGGGCGTGGTTCTATGTATCATAATAGTATCTAACAGCAATATGTAGGTCACCAGAGTTGTTTCAACGTTTAGAAATGATTGAATAACTGGTTGAATAACCGTACTAACAAAGTAAGCTTCTTGAGAAATTAAAAACTGCAAACGTATTGGAACCTGGCGGTCACATATATAATTGCTAGTTCGGACAAAGGGCAGCGGCCCGAGCAGGAAAATTTGTGACAGTCGTAAATTTATTCGAGCTCGCTGCGCACTGATGACATTTGGTTAATATTTCATACAAAATTTCATAGACACACATCGAGCTCGAATTCATTTACGATTGTCAGAAAATTTCCTGCTCAGGCCGCTACTCTAAGTTTTATATCCGTTTATCCTAAAGGGGAAATTTTAAATCTCATCAAAATACATGATGTCCACCAAGTAACTAATTATAAGTGATAATTCATAAGTAAAGTAAATAAAGCTTTAGCTTATTGTGGGATACCTAGCACCAAACAAATGCAAATAAAGCTAAACATAATTTGTAAAGCAATTTCTCTAAGGAACAGATTAAATGGGATATTTGCCGAAAATGCCGCCGTTTTGTTGAATATTCAAACGTTTGCCATTATTAAATTCCGCGGAGGATTTTTTATTTGGTATTTTCGGATTGCAAATAACGAGTTTTCGTCATTTTAGATATTCTCGGAGCATTACTTAAGCTCTTCAATATATTTTTAGAATATGTTTACATTTTTCAATTTAGCGAACTTGTGATATTAAATCTAATGAAAGTTAAACGTAAATATGGAGAAACGATTCAACCTACGAAAAATTAAAAAAATATATTAAAATACGATGAAGTACGAGTAAGCCCGCATTGCATCTATGTATTTTGATAATAATTTCAATATGATAAAAGAAAAAACAAAAATAATTTAAAACACCAACTGGAAAACCTCTAAAAACTCTTACTGTCAAACTCCTAAATATATTTTTCTGTTCAATCACCACACCCTGACTATTTATTTGTAATTTATTCATTATAATCACTGCAATGACTCAAAACACGAAACCTCTGCTGTAAATTAGCGAGGAGTTGAGTATTCCGTTGATCCCAAATAATCTTGCAATTTCTGTTCACTATGATTTTAATGGAATTGAAGACACAAAATTCTCTGAATCTAAGAGTAAAGATGAAAGTATAATCCTAAATTGTATTCGCTCATTATCTGAGACAGATTATAATTTAACTAGCAGCAGCGTCGATTTCGACTGCGGGAACCACAATGTTTAAAGCTAAAAAAACAAAGCAAAAAATACACCTTTGTCATGCATATCGTTCTCTCCTTAAATCATTACGTTCGAATTCGCAGTTTATGAACAACATATCTGGGGTTATACTTATTAAGTATAGGGAGGGTTTTTTGGGACTGCTGTCTCAGATAATGAGCTTCATACAATTAAGATAGAACTTCACTTCAGGTAAGTTCGTTTAATCTTATAATAAGCTGATGATCTTCAGACAGCTGAACAGATTTTCATGAATTTTGGCTAAGATCACTCCCGATCAAGTTACCTTTCAAACAAAAAAAAACTCAATGAAAATCGGTTGATTGATAGTTACACAGATGCACAGACAGACAGACAGACACAGAGATACACAGACAGACAGAAACACAGATACACAGACAGACAGACACACAGATACACAGACAAACAGACACACAGATACACACCTTAAACTTGGTATAGCACAGATTTTGGTCGGGGGTTTGTTTGTCTATTGTGTGGCCTCCATTTTCCTCACCCAGCCCGTGACGTAAGTGCCAGCTAAAAGTTTCACCGGCCTAGCTCCGACCAGAAGCGCAGGATCTTCCTGGGGTCTCCACAGGCTTCTCTTCTTCTGGGTGGGGGTTAAAAAGACATAATGACAGACAACAAAATGATTCTAAAACCTATTTCTTTTCACATCGAGACCCTAAAAATTAATGCTGAAACAATAAGGAAACTATTTTGGGGTGGTACCCATTCCTGCCTAGCATACATGTTTCGCACCCCGGCTGCATATTTATGACTTAATCAAGCAACCAGCTGTTGCCTACAGGCACATTACTGCTTGTGTACATGTCTTCACTTTACGTCTTGAGTTTCATATAACGGTGGATTTACACGGCCCACAAAACGCTGGGTAAGTTTAGATTAAACCTTCGGCTAAATTTTTATGGGCCAAGTTTGTGGATGCGGACTGAGGATGCCATTAGGCGCTTAAAACTTTAATGAAAGTGACTTATTTTGTCAAAATGGAAACTTACATAATACTTATCATCATACTGGAGGACCCTGAGTGCAAATTCTAGATCGGATAACGCATAATTTCTGACACGTTCTATCCAAGAATGGATTCCTCAGAGAGGTCTAAGGTCCGGCGGCGGTCGATCGGCAAAACTTAGCAAAATTCTTGCAGTGCAACATGCTTTATATACGTTTGTCGCGCCAAATCCACATTAGAGTGGGAAAAAGCCAATGACTAAAGAAATAATAAGAGGACCCGCCATATCTACGAAAAATACGTAATTACTATGAAACGGGTTCCGACATTTTAGTTTCGCGATCTATTTACATGTAAGTTGTCACCGTGTCATAAGAATTAAATTATGTACCTCTACAAATACTTATCGAATTTATTATAAATACGGTGTTTTATTCATAATAATACTAATTTCGGAATATAATACGATACCTAACTGTTATATTAATGGGATCTTCCTTTCACAAAGTCGCCATTTTGGTTTCGTTCCATATATTAGAAATGCTTCATTTTTTCGTAGTTTTGCCCGGCAGGTCGATTCTGTAAGGTTTCATTTGTGAAAACAACGTTGCGGCATCGTTGCGGCAAAGATGTTTTCTTTTTTGTATTCAGAAAGGTACAAAGCGCACGTACTAGCGCTATGCGTGATGACGGCGCTTATGCGAACTAGCTCTCTCGAGCGAGGTGTTTGACATGCATAAATTTATGGAAAATGGTATTCTCTAAGAGCCAACAAAGTTGAACGCTCCATCGATCTCAACGATGTGCGCTGCGGGAGCTCGTCGTCGATCGCAACGTTGTGGCGTTTCTTAGAGAATCAACCTGCTGTCCTCTATCTCCTTTTGTCTAAGGAAAAAGCAGGTAAAAGATTCAAGGCGTCATCGGGAGAAGCAAAATCTCATTTACGACCAAAGACATTTATGTCATAATTCTGACGCAAAATAATTCCAGTAACATTTCCCTCTTTCTGAGACAGTCGGATAAAAAGAACTAGAACACCCACATTTCTTTTTCACCCACATTTCCGTCCCAGATGTGATAGAGGGCGAGCCTATCGCCATGACTCCTGGATGATACTGCCCGACCCCGGGATTGAACCCGAGATCCCAGGACAACAATCGTACCAAAAAAAAAAGAAGCAGAGGGTAAAAACAAGATATCAACAGACTTCCCAGCCCCAACTACCAATAAAATAAAAGCGAGATACTTAATTAAGATTTTATGAAAAATGAATGCAGTTTATTATAAATGCAAGCGTCATAACCGTAAACATAAAGATAAAACGGTGCAGTTTACGACGTGGAGTGATGGCGGTTATTATCTTTTTAATCTAGATAGGAATAAAGTGTGTAGTTGCAGGAACGCGGGTGTTTGAGACAGATTGTGAAGATTACCTTACCACGACGGACGTAAAAAAATGATGGACGAAGCGGGGATTTTGACGGGAAGTCTGACAGGGTGGGCGTCGCTTGTTAAAATTATTTCATATTATTCTCCAGAGCTGTGTTTGTTGGTTTTAAGTGTTGTGGTTTAATGCATCAAACTTCAGTGAAGATGAGTGTGAGTGCGTTGGTTGGCTTTGTTCGGTCGATTCGCCGAATGAAGGTCATCTGAGGGGCACTGGACTGGAAGGAATTACCGCCATAATCCCAGCAAGGCCTTGAGATCATCCACATCTGGGTCTCATGGTCATTGTGAAAACATTGTGAAAACATAATTGCTCTATTTACCTTGACATTGGCTAAATCACCGCATATGCGTGGAAACCATTATTGTAAAGTGAAGCTGGGTTTTGAGCCCATTCGATCTATTGACACGTAATGGCATGTGTGCATAAGGCACTTTTGTACAGGCGCGTTTGTGTGCGTGGCTTCTCTGTGGCTTCCGTTTAACCATAGGCGAGATGGTGTCCTTCTCTTTCTTTACGTCCGTGCTTACCACGTACCATTGAATTTCTTATGGAGATTTCGTAGGTCTCAAGAATTCCTTACTATGTTTCCCAGCAGCGTTGGAACATAAGTTAAGTTCCATGTTAAGTTTTGAAATTTGTGATTATTATTAATACACAGATATACTTATTAGTCATGTACTTACAGATATGCGAGCCACAAGATGCTGCATCACAACACAGGCCGGAGATGAATGCGTTCCAATGTGAGATCCGCATCAGTTCACTAATCCTGGCGAATAATTGCTCGAGCATGCTTAGAGAATTTTGCACTAATAAAAAGTAATTTTCATCATTATCAGCCATAGGACGTCCACTGCTGAACATAGACCTCCTCCAAAGATTTTCAGATCGACCTGATGGAAGCGCCTTGCATCCAGTGACTACCAGCGACCTTTATTTGGTCGTCGGTCCACCTTGTAGGTGGACGTCCTACGCTGCGCTTGCCGGTACGTGGTCTTCATTGGAGAACTTTTCTGTCCCATCGGCTACCAGTTCTACTGCACTATCACCGCCACTTCAACTTGTTTAAGTAACTTTCGACCTTACACAATTGAAACAAAAAGCTTTACGGACTTTATGGTCCTAAACCTACACCTCAATCCGTTCTGTCAAATCAAGGCTGTAAAGCTTTCTTAGGGACTGCAATAAAAACAAATCGCGATAAAATCCATCAAAAAATGTATTTGTAACATTTGCGTCAACTTAAGAAATCCATTATGACCTTATTTTATTTACAATCAATAAGCATGCAAGAAGCTCGTTTGCCCCCAAAATGTCCTATGAGCGTTTTGTTGTATATGGGTTCACTGAAGTCAAGGTGTTATTTATCTATGAAAACTTAACGGACCGACTTCAAATCTGATCGTGACCTAATTTATATGGGACCTTCCATGAAAGAAGTTCTATCGAACACAAAAATAATTTTGAAGATCGGTCCACATTCGGCGGAGTTATCGCGTAACATATATAATAAAACAGACGAATTGAGGACCTTCTCCTTTTTGGAAATCGGTCGAAAATCGGCACGAATGCTTGAGCAATACTTCATGTCTGCGATAAGTCTTAAAATACAGCTTACAGTTTTATTACACATAAAACTCATAGCTGGTAACAAAAGCGATTTGTACGTCCATATTTTAATCATTGCAATCAGCTTGCACAGGTAAACATAGGTGAAACATTTCTCATATATTGGTAAACGATAAAACGTATTAACGCAAAGTGTTTGTTATGATATATTGGTGCATGAATAAAGATTTAGGAAATAACTTTATCCTCCTGTCTTCTTGTTATATATTTGTGACCTCATTTGTGTATGATTGTACAGACAGTATGTATATATTTCTCGACTAATCTTATCACCTGATGGTTCATAGTATTTAGGGTAAAGTCCGTGAGGTCCCTAGTTCAAATCCCTAGTCGAGCAATCACAAAATAAGTTTGAGTCAAAGACTTCTATGTATACTACTAGACTGGATGTTCGGTACATAGAACGTGCGCACTAAGTCTCTGTTAATCGACCTCAACTCACTATAGAAATCTGCTCTTTTCCTTAGCCGTGAAACGTCAAACACTCGCCGTCATGTGCCACAATTTTACTTCGAAACAGCTTGTCTAGTAAATACATCGATATATTATATACCTAGATGCACAGTTGACCCTCGGAAAATGGGACAGCAAACGAGTGCTTAAGCACTTCTTTTCCCTACAGTCGGACGTCGATAGAATTCTAAATTTCAAAATTCAAATAAAAGAACGCTTGCTCATTTCGTTTAAAAAGCTACTTTATAATATTTGTATAGGGTTATAATTGCGTTGATTTAATTAGAAATTGTGATCTTTTTCTTTGTTTTATTGCTGAGACCATTTTTTATGACGACATTTGTGAACTGTGAACTGTGTTTGAGAACTGTGCATCTAGGATATATTAAATCGATGAGTAAATACATTGAAGTCGTTGGTTTGAGTTGTCCAATTGTAAGAAATCACACGTATTAGTACAATCGCACTAATCCTACTTTTTTTCTTTATTTATTTATGGTGGGGACGTCTGCACACTGCAGTCACGCAGACAGGACTACTACTACTCCTACTTACTAATCTTACTAATATTAGTGTCATTAAAAATTAAATAAAGAAAAATAGGTGTACTGCCTACTGCTAGACAAATAAACGTTGGAAATAGTTTATCGATTCAGATAGTCCTACTTCGTCTGAAATATCTCATCTAGGTTCAATACAATACAAAGGGAATATGATTCTTGATTAAAATTATCCACAAATGGAAATCCCATTTTTTTTATAGTAGAGATTGGCAAACGAGCAGATGGGTCACCTGATGGTAAGTGATCTCCACCGCCCATAGACACCCAAGACACAAAAAGAATCATGGGTGCGTTACCAACCTAAAAGGAGGGAATGGAAGGGAAGGGAAGGGGATTGAGAAAGAGAGTGGGGAAATGGGCCACCGGAAATCTCACTCACCGAACGAAACGCGACAGCAAGCTGCCATTTTACGTCGGTTTTAAATTACTATATATCTATTTACTATAGAGGCAGGCAACACAAAGGAATAATACGAAATTCGTTACACTTTAACATACCAATATATAACAGAATAGTTTCGTAAACGTAAGAACCAGAATACAGTTCTTGACTTTAAAACCCGAGCTATTTTGTATAGTTTGCAGAGACTTGAGTTGCGGTGTGATAGTGTGCATACTTTTGCCAATATTTTTAGGACAATTCTTGATAGAATCCGTAAACATAGTTTTATTTCAATTAATTTTACCATGTTTACGAGTATCACAAACTTAAGTATTTTAGAGACAAACATAATATGCATCTACGTCATAAAAAGCAAGAAAACAACTTTTATATTCATCTGTTTTTTTTATTTTCGCATATAAAGTGGTGGGTCAGGAGTCAAGACAATTTGTGTGATTGTTATGTATTATTTATTTATAGAATAGCCTGCGAGTCTATCTCCAAACCGAGTTTAGTAAAATTATCTTAAAATAAGTACAATAAGTTACCCTTTTACCATAAAACTGTTTTGAAATGAAATGAAATGATTTAATAATGACAAGTTGTATTGCCTATTTATCTACGTACATACATAGCGTAATGCGGATAATCATTTTGCCTGTGGCAACAAACTTTAAACAACCTGATATAACCCACATCTCAATTAATTCCTTTGTAAGACCTGCCAATTACAACAAATACAAAAGATAATTGAAGAGTGGGTAGATATTGATTACATTTATGGTAATTATGGTATCTACAGGAATTTAGACAACACCTTAACAGTTAGGACAGATATTTATTTGTCCATTATCAACTACTGTCTGACTACTGAACCAATTATGAGATAAATAAGACCTTAGTCTTAATAGACTAGAACCTGGCCTAATGCGTGACTCATTATGCCTTATAATCGACCTACTTTTAAAAAAGAAGTTCTTCAATTTGTCTGTATTCTGTTACGCGATATCTCCACCAAATGTGGACAAATTTCAAAATTCTTTTTCTATTCGATAGAGTTTGTTTTAAGGGTGGTCTCTTAAGTCGGTCCGCATGGATGTAAAAAAAAAGATTGATCGACACGTAATGGCGGCGACTGATCGAATGAGCCGAAAACCCTGCTTCACTTTCAATGTTCCGTCCTCCGTTCCTTTGTTTCAGCGCTCCGTCCCTCTTTTTTTTACGTCCGTGTCCATCCGGTAAGTTTTTAAACTTGTGATTATTTCGTACGCATTCATCTTCGTCTTCCCAATGAGTATACTATTATTATAATGTTGAAAGGTATTTATTTGAACGTTAATTTCAACTACAAAATCAATGTTCGAAATAATTTTACTATTAGAAAGCTCCAATATCTAAGTAACATAGTTTTTATATAGCGGCTCTTATCACTGGAGAGCCGTAAGCAACAGCATTCTTAACCGACTTCAATAAAGAAGGAGGTTCTTAATTCAGTGCGTATTTTGCTTTTAAATATACACAATGCCCCGTACTTTTAAAAACATTCGGGCGCTTCGTATCTTTAAGAATAACTTGTCCCTTTCAATTTCACACAATCTGACGCAAGGAAAAAATGACAAACAATTCCTAAAGATAAGATAAGTCCCAATATTTACATCGATTATAGTTACAATTAGAAAAAGTCCAAATAACCTCAAAAATATGGTCACCCTAGTAATCCAAAACTGTGGGTGCGGGTTTGTCACAAGAGACGAGCGCGCCGAGGGGCGTAGTACTAAGATTTACGACCACCAACTTAGCCCGCACTTAATTTATGACGTGAAACTTTCTTGGCGCGTAAATAATAATATTCAAATGAATTAGCAAATAGCATCGCGTCGACCTTTGCGGTTTGTACCTTCTACTTTTCTACCCATAAATATAATATGTTTATGTTTCTATGTTTCTACCAATTAAATTTTTCATGTGTTTGTACCCGACATGGCGATAGGCTCGCCCCCTTTCACATTTGCGACGGAACTAAGCTCGGCGAAATGTGGGTATTTTAGTTCACTGATGCGCCTCTGCTTACTCCTTCGGGGATACAGGCGTGAGCTTATGTATGTGATGTAAATACTACGGATTTTTAAAATTCTTTTAATGTCTGTACAGCATGTTTCATAAAGTTGGTAACAATAATAACTAAATTTAAAGAGAGGATGGTTAGAATTCTAGCGGTAAGGTAAAAAATGTCGTAAGGCTCATAGATTTTCAATAATGGAAACTTGAATTTGTGTCAAAAATTATTGTCTGGCTCATTAGGTCAGCTGCAGTACATTTGCAAACCATCTATGGAGTAGTTAATTATATTTAGCATACACATAGCCATTCCTATGCTAATTGCGCCGATTTACAACTCTCATTCTGATTTCAAAATTCCCATTTCATTTTATTATTTTTTTTTATTTCATTATTATTAATTTTTCATATATTTCCATGCTTAGATTAGATTAGATTATAACTCTTTATTGTACACCACACACATATTACAAAGTACATTGAAAATATAACAATATAAAAACACTTAGTGTAACATTTGGCGGCCTGCTTAATAATTGTTTTAAAAAATTAAGAACAATTTTTATTTTTAAACTTGACCATTGCTCTTTTAATTGTTCTCTTGTATGTGGAATTGTTATGGGTACCAACTTTATAAAACACCCAGTATAAAGATTGAGCTATTCGACCTAATTAGACTAATTACGTATTTCTAGTGCGCCATTCTCCTAGGACAAATACGTTGATGGCTGTTACCCGCCTGAAGGTACTTCCCACGGCTCAGCTAAGGTTTTATCAACGTTTGCTAATTATCCCAGTGAACATAGCAAATCCTTCTACATTTAATTAGGTAGTTGACTATGTTTAATTTTGTACACATTTTATATGTACTAGCAAATAAAACAAAACAGAAACTCTTCTGTGAAATCTGCATCGAAATTAGTTGAAAAATGAGTCAGTAATTCATATTTTAAATTCTGCAATGAGCAAGAGTGGGGACGTAGTGGGAATATCTTGCTATCCCTTTCTAACGCACGTGCCGTTATGGACCTGACGCCATTTTACTAATACTTCTCTTTTCCGCAGTTTGAAGGTTACACTAAATTTCAAATGCTTATAACTTTTTTTATTTATGAGAATATTTAAATAATTCTTTCAGTACTATATTTTAGATGGCGTAAATTACATATAAAATTAATTAAAAAAAATAGTCAAGTACCCAATTACAATGTATTTTTAACAGGAAACTAACGGATAAGTCGGTAAAGTGATAATTTATTACTTAATAGTCTTTCTTTCTTTCTACCTGCCCTTATCCCACCTTAATGTGGGGTCGGCGCAAAACACTTTTTCAAGCATGTTAAAGAATAGATTTGGCTCAGTTTTTACGATCGGCCGCCTGCCTGACGTCAACCCCCGCTGAGGGATCGAGTCCCGGGCAAATTAAATGAGAAAAAAAAACTTAACAGACTTTAAATCCAATCGTGACCACATTTATATGGGACCACCCTTGAGATAAGCTCTATGGAATGCAAAAAGAATTTTGCAAATCGGTCCACATTTGGCAGAGATATCGCGTAATATACATAAAAACCGACGAATTGAGGACCTCCTCCTTTTTGGACGTCGGTCGAAAATTTGCTTTACCCGACCTGGAAATCGACCTCCAGGTCCACAGCCCTGCGCCGACTCCACATTAAGGTGGGATAAGTGCAGGTAGATAGATAGAAAGATGCATTAAAAATGAAAATCCAAAAAGT
Source organism: Clanis bilineata (assembly GCA_036417725.1). Lineage (NCBI taxonomy): Eukaryota > Metazoa > Arthropoda > Insecta > Lepidoptera > Sphingidae > Clanis > Clanis bilineata. The sequence continues at coordinate 12,443,613 of CM071154.1, read as the reverse complement.
ACCTTACCCTAACTAAAAGAAATAATCAACTGAAACAAAAGGCGACAAAAAACTCCGCATAAAAATTATACCCAATTAATAACGAACACACATGCCAACTTCCTTGTTTATCGTACGTGTTAATTATTTTCATCCGACAATTCCTTTGTGCAAAACGGTGGAAAAACTACGGGAAAATATTATTTTTCTAACAACATTAATTAGTTTCCGAACAGTATGAGCACAGTTTCAAATATAGTCTGTCAACGCGTTTGATCATAAAAACTGAATTCAAAACCTCAATCTCGCTCTATTCCCGAAGGGATAGGCAGAGGCGAACTAGCGAACTATTACACATTATTGAGCTTATTTCCAGTGGCGTAGCAAAGCGAGGGCGAAGTGGGGCCTCGCTTCGGCCTCGTACTTACAGGGGCCTCGCGAAGCTCTTTTAAATGCGATGCCCCCAGATTACCTCGGATAACAAATTAATTTGGTCACTTTTAGGCTGAAAAAATACGGGCACTACAAAACCGTGGTTGTGTGGGACCTCGCGAGAATCCCTTCTTATTAGGTAAATCTAGGGAACGAAAGAAAAGGCGCCTCATTGATGTAACTTCGCCCATGTCTGTATTAATCCACGCCTCTGCTTTTTACCGCCCAAATGTCATAAGGCGCGAACCTATAATAAAGCTTAATTGACTATAATACCTTTAGAGGAACGGGTGGCATGTGCTCCTCTACCAAAGGGGAGATCTCCTAGTCAGGCGGGCGTCGTGCGTGACCCCGCGGCCCCTCCGGCCTTGATTTTCGAGGTTGTATATATGCTCTGGCTCATTTCCCCCCTTCCTTTTCCAATCCCTTTTTCCCTCCCCTTCCATTTCCTCCTTTTAGGTTGGCAACGCACCTATGATTCTTTTTGTGTCTTGGGTGTCTATTATGGGTGTAAATCACCTACCATCATGTGACCCATCTGCTCGTTTGCCAGTCTCTGATGAAAAAAATGCAACGCTTCCTCCAATTTTTGCCAGCGCGATTTAGGATGGATGCGTCGATTGGTAGTTTTATGTTGTAGGCCGTCCGTTGCTTTGTAACTATTCCCATTGTGCGCTAGCGCCCGATGCTCGTATTTAGTTCAGCGCGTGTTGCGTAGATGTCGCCACATACCCAATATCACTTTACTCGACCCGAACCGAACCTAAGACCTGAGGACGGTTGTCGTACCGCGCACGCTTGCAACTACGCCACGAGGCAGCCATTAAAAACATTTCATTGGTAAATGAAACCATCATAGATTGCTTTCCATCCAAATGTGGGATGGTTGAAAGCTACCAGCGACGGCGTACACAATAGACACCTAATGGTCGACATTTTTCCTCAAATCAAATGACAACTAGCAGAGGTATGAGGAAGCGGGATTCTCTGGTTACTGGTAACGCAAAATCTAGTTTATTTATTGAAGATTGTCTTTCAGAAATACAAATAAATGGTTACGCACTAAGTTTAAAACTTGTGTCTCGCAGCGTCACAAGCTACAAAAAACCTGTCGTAAGCTAGCGTTTAACAGACACCAGTTCGAAACATGCTACTTAAAACTATCAAATAAGGTACCTACAATAAAATAATTAATCTTGACTAAAATACGAGATATATATTTCAGCGTTTTGTGTGTGCATACCCGCGTGCAAGCCAGCGTGCGCGCGCGCGTCTGTGTGTGTGTGTTTTGTTTGTAGCAATACCGCCGCGCCATGTCGTTCAAGGATAAAGAAGGCTTTATAGTTATGTAAGTTTTTTTTTTTATTAAATACATTAACGCAGAAATATTAACGGCTCAGAAATGTGATCGAACCTGATTTGATTGTGTTAAGCGGCCCGCTGTATCGGATCTTATAGTCAGATGTATTGCCAGATGACGATCGCCTGTAATGCGTCGTCTATTAGGGTGTGTCGTCGTTGAAAGCTACCGACCGCCGCTCTAGCAGAGTGCGGCAAAAAATACCATTTTATACAACAAGAGGTACCTAATGGAAATTAGCTTTCCAGGCTAATTGCTATGAATACGCTTAGCATAAATCGGGGACGTTTTAAAAAACATGACGCGTTGAAAGTGGAATTGTCACATAATGGCATCAAAATTGTTTTGTCGCATGTAGACCAGTGATGACAGGTCTTTGTGGTACAAATGGGCTGGGAAGGCGTCGTTTAAGGCTATTATTTTCTAGGTTATTGTTTTTAGAACAGATTTTTTCTGGAAGTCTTTGTGTGAGGCCACGGAAGTAAAAAAAAAGATGAACGGAGCGCTAGGAAAGGATTCGATCAGTCGCCGGCCGCCGCCAATACGTGTCGATCTAATGAGCCGAAAACCCTGCTTCACTTTCAATGTTTCTAGCGCGCCATCCATCTTTTTTTTACGTCCGTGTAAGGCCTATGTTAGTGGAAATGTGGCTGATGTTGATAATATTTAATAGCAGCGATTAGCAAACAGACATTACAGCCTCTGTGCCGCAGTGGGCAAGTCACCAACCGTACCCTTAGTACGAGTTTTTCTCGATTCCGAAATCGACGGTAGTTTAGTTTTTCTATACATTTTTAGTTCGTTGTATTTTCCGCAGTGGCGCTGCTAGTCAAATGTATGGACAAAATGTTAACTATCGTCGATTTCGATAATCGAAAACTGTCAGAAAAAATCGTACTAGGGGTACAACTATGAACCAATTCCCGCACCAATCCGTGATCCACAGGTATTAATGTCGGGTGTTAAACATAACATAAGCTTACGCCTGTAAGGGGTAGGCAGAGGCGCACTAGCGAACTAGAACACCCACATTTCGCCGAGCTTGTTTCATCCCAGATGTGATAGCCTATCGCCATATCGGGCACAAATTCCAGACTGCGGGCCGATATGGAAAAATCCAATATCACTTTGCCCGACCCGGGGATCGAGCCCGAGACTTCAGGACGGTAGTCGTACCGAAATACAACTACGCCACCGAAGCTGTAATCGGAGTAGCGTTCGCTCCATTATATTCTATAATAATTCGGCGAACCATACTATTGATTCAACAAACAGATAAAAACTACAATTGTTATTTCGACGTTTACAAATTGCAGTTTCATTGCACGAATCATTTATCAGTAAACAATAAACAATAGATTTAATCTGATTTAATCATCAATTATGGCCGGAGCATTGTATCGCGGTGTCAAATTAAACAACTCATGTCATAAATTAAACCAATTTTAATTATCTGTGCACCAATGTAACTCGCAGTATTATTAAAGTTATGCGCTTCGACTGAATTCCTTTCTTACGTGACCGATTTAATAACTTCTACTTGGGGGCGAAGCACGAGAAACTTTCGAGTACGTATTCGAATCGAGTCGATGCGCGCTCAACACATTTATATGCAATCTTAAATACACTGGGCCTTACTTATAAAACATTTTCGCTTATCTTTTCGCTAAGAATAGCCGGTCACTTTTTTCCTTGCGTTACATTGTTTAAAAATGAAAGAGACAACTTATGGTTAAAAATAAGCAGCACTTAAATAATTTTATTAGTAAGAGGCATAATGATTCGATTCGATCAATGGTTTGTTGGACATCCATGAAAATAATAATACATAACACGGCCCTTATTTTCTATGACCCAATTTACGCGATATAGAAAAGTATTCTTTATACCATTCTCTTTAAGTCTATATTTCATTGACGCGATGTGGTGTGTTACACACAACTTTGGTCATAGAGAATCAGGGGGTTACCACCACCTCTTATAGCAGTATTATTATAATTTTACTTGTATCGATTGCCATACAAAACAAACGAAGAACGATTATAATAATACTGCTATAAGAGGTGGTGGTAACCCTGCTGAGCCGAGGTCTGTGTCTGTCATGTACCCGCGTCCGTAAATAGCCGAAGATAGTCGAAGCTCATTAGTTTAATCATGGTACTGTATATTATGGGCCTTACTAAAAAACAGTTTAACTGAACAAATGGTAAAAAATAGTCTATCCCTTTTATTTTCAAACAATGTGACACAAGGAAAAAAGGGACAGACTATTCTTAGCCATTTGCTCAGCGAAATTGTATTTATAAACCTATTATTTTTGTATTTGTATTTAAATTCGAAGTAATATTATTTTAATAGCTGGTAGACGCTATTACTGATCGTCGATAGTACATCGAACGCCTGATTTTTAACATTAAGACATTCTGCAACGTATTTTAAATAATTATATTGAACTTATGGAATATTGAATTTGTTTATTGCTCAAAATTTCGTATGTAAATATTGTTTGGAATTCAATGGGCTTTGAGAACTTTGCAAACCCGATATTTCACACATACTACACAATACGACACATAAATTCGGCTGTTACAATCAGAATCGAATAGCATTCGCTATCTCGTTAGTGCTTTTATAATGCTCCACAATTTATGGTCTGATGGATGAATTTTATTAAATTTCATAACAACTCTTTTAAAATCATATTTTACGTAAAATATGATTAAATGTAATTGCAAAATATTTTTGTTGAAATAAAATATTTTGAATCATTTGCGAATAATTTAAAAAAACACGCTTATTAATTAAATTAGATTTATACTTTTATTCATACAATTTTAGAAAATCTTATCAAAACATTATAAAATAACACCAATATTATTTAATTCACAATTATAAAATAATTACACAATAATAACCATCCACACAAAACATATACAGCATGTCCTAAAATATCGACGTGAATACGTCACTCGTCTTAACACGAAATATTCCAACACAAATCTATATTAATAGTCTAATTTCTATTTTCAATAGAAATACACTAACGGTTTACCATCGAAGTTTAAGTCTAATATCCATTCAAAATGTGTATATTCTAATAATTTTCAGTCTTGTTCGTGAGTAAATAAATATTCGAATGCATTGATTGGGAATGTTTTAATTTGAAACAAAGGTGCGCAATTATTTTCCATCCTTCAGCCGCTATTGTAAAAGCTCTTCACTCGATAGCAATTACGAGTATTGACACTTGGCAATACACGTTCGATATAATACGAATAAAGTTCTAATGAAAATCAACAAGTCCATGAAAGTCTATTATAAAATGGATAATGTAGTTTTAGCTCATTATTGTACCATTTATTTTAACTAAACTAATATTTTTTAACAGGATGATAAGTATATGTTTGCTAAACATCTTAGTACCTTTGTTTCACATTAAAACTTTAATTAAAATCAGTGGCAAAACATGTACTTAATGTCTAACCATCGTATCCGTATCTATAAATAATACTATCAGTCATAGGTACTACATAAATGTCATGAAATGCAAATTTACAAACAAAGTTTCATAATACTTTTCTAAATGCAAAAGATATCCCAAACTCTAAAGAATTTCACCGCAAAAAATGAGTATTAATTTGTTATTCTTATTTACTTTATCCATTAATTAGTCAACCTATGAAAATTATAAAATAAGCATATTGAAATCAATATAATCATTTCGCCCTTCACAACCTTAAAAACAAGTGTTGTTAGTCATTAAAAACAAAAATGTACAAAAAAAGTTAAGTCATGTCAAGTATTATACAATATTACCTCTATATTAAACAAAATCAATAACAAAATATAAGTACATTGCCTTTAGATTTTTGACAGTAACCTGGAGAATAATAAGTCTCTTACACATTTAATATAAATGGAAATACTAAATCGAAATACACAGGTGCCAACGTGTAAACAGGTCTGTCAAATAGACGTTATCTATAAATGGTACATATTCAAAGGCGCAAACATATCTTCATTATAATTCAATACTGAATTTGATTCCTTCATAGACAAAATGACGCTTGCTGAATAGATTTTCTATCGCTTCAATCAGATACGTTTAATACGATGCCAAGTTTCGTCAACTTACAAATCAGATCGCGAATATCAAAATACGTGAATAGGTTATTTAAAGTTGACCCCACTTGAAGATCAAGTGTGCTTAAGGTCAACTAATCACCTGAGAAAACTCACACATAAAAAGATGATTATCAAACATCGAGATTCAAAGCGTAACCACTCAAAACTTCGGACTGACCCTTTCGCGTACTTATTAACTTTCTACAAATTACAAATACACTAAATATACATAATAAATATAGTTTTGTACTCTCAAGTCCGTAGTCCTTGAATATGGCGATTGTTTATCACATATTCCAAACAAATAATTTTCTACCAAAATGGTAGTTTTTCATTTCTATACGTACTGGCGCGTTGCGGGTCCGTTTTTTCTCGAATGTGGCAGTGTGTCGTCGTTATTTCCTGTGTTATTGTTGTGTAGGAATGACATCTCTACTCCAGGCTCCCCTCCCTGCACAAAGATACGCCTTTGTTTGAACTATGAAACATTTACTTATTTGAGATTTTTTCCTCATTATTATTCTGCCTGGTCCTTTAATGGCCCAATTCAGATATTTATCTGAATTGGATAGTGGATACAGTAATTTTTATAATTAGGTAGATACAATCCATAAACAGTCGTAAAAAATAATTAATATCAGTATATTTACACACTGTTTAGTGTTCATCATTGTGGGGACAATTGTGTTTTCTCAAAAAAAAAAATATTATACTGCTACACACAACACACAAAAAATCGGTAGCACCAAGAAACCAACTCTATCTCTATAACGTTCTCGAATTCTCAGTAACCGCACGACAGCACGGATATTGTATATAACAGTGACGCTGCAGACCTCGTTCCGTATTCAAGCCGTTAGCAACAAACTAACATATTATGGCCAAGAATTTTCATTTGGAACATGTGTTGTCAACCATACAAGCCTCTGAGTGAAACGGGCTTTGGTCTTGTGAACTGGTCTTGCTTGTGTTACCCCTTGTTATGTAATAATAGTAAACTATTCAAGAAATGTATCCTATTTGGTAAATGTAGCACGGAAATTCACAAAGATTTGAACATTTTGTATCATGATTCTACATTTAAAATTAGTTACATCGGACATTCTGAATGTGACTTTTATAAGTTTAAAACTGACTTCATGAAAGTAGAAATAAGTAATTAATGCAGATTTTTCAGATCTTGTTATTATCCAAACAAGTGATTTGTGAACGCTACTTTCAACATAATATTTTATTTAATAATAATAGTAAAAATGAAAATAATAATATCATGTAATTCTTCAAATATAAATTAAAGTTCCTTGTTTTATGAATTACTGTGTATCCATTCGTGCAAAGTTTTTTAAGGTATTTTAAAATCTTACCTCAGAATGCATAGGATTGGCAGTGATAGTAATTGGCACCTTAGCTGGTATGTAGCCGTTGGCACTGGGTGATTCCATGGCCGATCCATTCTCCTCTGAAATAAACTTCTGTGTTAGAGTAACTATGTTCGTTGGTTCAAACAGATCCAATGATAATTAAAAAAAACTTTACTTGATAAAATAACAAAGGGGCCATTACATTTCAAGAATTCCAAATCTCGAACTTTATCTTGTTTTAAAACTATCATTATCGATTGTTTATTAATTAAGGGCGACTTGCAGCATTATTACTAATCCCAAATTCTATTATCGATTTAACTTACATGTCATTCGCACATTTAAATCAAGATTTTAGTTAAATTTCGATATATCTATCTATGTTATAAGTAAGATTTACCTCAGTGCTAGTATTCCTAAGGCGATGAAAGACCAAATAAGTTCAATATATTATTAAAGTATTATAATTTCTCTAATCAAACCGATTAAGCAGTTTTACTTGGTTGACCAATAAACTTTAATTATTGCCACTGTGAAAAAAAAAAATCTCTAAATCGGACGAACTAAACTACTGAACTGACTTTGTAGTTTGGGATAAAAATTCTGAAAGTCTGAAGGGCATTAGGTTTGATCGAAGAAAAGGCCCAAACAGCTCCCTATGGACAACCGATGAAACTTTTGACTCGGACAAGCAATGAACAAAAGTTTTTTTTAATATTTCTACGTACAATTTATATCACTATTTAAGTTAATTACCCTATGAGTTTCTAATATCTAATCATAAATACTAGTGTTATTTATATATTATATTGTGGAACATTCTCAAGGTTATTATTGTATGCCTTATGGATATTTAACAAAATATAGTTTATTCCAATTTCTTAATTTGGTATAGTTTATTCATATTAACGCTTTATTCTGAAGTTTATCAGACAATTTGTTTCCTTTTGTCTTATTGTTATTTTTTTGATGATGATTTTTGATAAAGTAGTATGCTAATTAGATTAACTAAAGAAATGATCTAGTTAAATTTCAACACCATGTATAAAGATGTGATTTTATTCGACCTAAATAATAAATCAAATCAAGAGTCTACAAAATGATTTTTTATTTCAAAGCTATATACAATATCAATAAAGTGTAAACATTCAGTGGAAATAACATAATATTCCGCTTAATATCTGAAGCGTTAAGTCGAGCTCGACCGGCGATGTTTATTTATATGTACTCGTAGCTTTAACGTCAGGTCAGCTGCATTCCGAGAAACATTCATAGCAAGTTATGCTGTAGAAATGGGATCGATACTGCCGTTTGGTAAACTACAACGTTGGTATAGTTCTTCGGGATGATTAGAACGAAGCGAGAAACTTGAGAAATCATGAAAGAATATAGTACTTGCGATTAAGAAGCACCATTGCTATTATTAGATTTAGACAAAAGAATCAGTGAAGAATGTGCTTGAGGCCTCAAATATAAAAAGCCAAACCATCATGCCCTTCCTTAAAATATAATCCTGTAACAAATATCTCTCTTTACTTATTTAAGAGCATGAACGATTAGTTACAGAAAATGTGATGATTGATTTAATCAATTCCTAAGTTTGTATTGAAAAATATTATGGCTATAAAAAAAAATTAACAAAAAAAAATATGGATCGAAACTTACTATTAGGTGGATGTCGTCTCGCCCGCCAACAGAGCAGCACCGCCACCGCCGCGGCCAGCAGCAGCGCCGCGCCCAACGCTGCAGCCGCCGGCACCAGCGCTGTCCCGCGGCGAGGCTCCTCCGCCCCTCCGCCCCCTCCGCCGCTTCCGCCCCCTTCGCCTCCTCCGCCCCCTCCGCCCATTCCGCCACTTCCGCCACTCGACTTCGCCTCGATCGCCTCTGCCGTCTTATGCGTCATGGTGACTTTGATGGCACTGAAGTCGGAAGGTGCCTGCGCTGTGTACGCTTGAAGTTTAACCTCATATCTGGTGTCTGGGGCGAGGTGGTGTAATGTAAGGGACCGAGCTGATCCTCCGGCGAAAACCTTCTCGTACGGTCCTGCTGATGACTGCACGCGGTAGTATACGTAGAAACCTTCAGCTTCCACGCCTGTACCACGAGACCACTGTGAACAAAATTTGAAGTTATATCTATTTCGAAGGACCAAATTCGGGTGCTGATTTTTGTTGGCAGTTGCGGGGGGACGGGAGGAGTCGCCGCGCTGTAAGTAGAACCGCGGGGAGCTGCGGCCCTGCGTGTCGTCATCACTGACGTCACTCACCGTCCAGTCCAGCTGTATGGTGTGCGGCGAGGTGGCGTCGGCTCTGGTGAGGGCGGGCGCGGCGGGTGCGGGGGGACGGGAGGAGTCGCCGCGCTGTAAGTAGAACCGCGCCGAGCTGCGGCCCTGCTTGTTGTCCTGGTTCGAGTATACCGCAGCGATGCGGAACCTGACAAATTCATAATGTAAACAACACATATTCACGACGATTTGGAGTAACGAGACTGCAAAATTTCGCACACAGCCCGTGAGTCTCGACTTTTTCTCAAATCTCCAACTAACCTACCACACGGACCCTGGAAATCCTCAAATCGCACAAAATTGTTGACCAACTTCAAAAACGGTCCTCAATTCGTCTGGATGTTTATTTTATGTATGTTATGCAATATCTCCGCCAAATATGGACCGATTTCCAAGATTATTTTTGTGTTAAATAGAGCTTATTTCAAGGGTGGTCATATAAACACACGACCTCTTCACAATGTGATAAGTTTTGAAGTAGTCCATAGAGTTTTTGAACTTGTGATTATGCGAAGTGTCAGATTCGAATCGGACTATCCAATAGTGCTCAAGCAGCGACGTCATAATATATTCCAATTTAATACAACCACAAATCGTCACAGAGGTTTGTGGAGAAATGCCGTTAGCAGCGACTACCGCTGCACATGACGTGTCCGTACATTTACTGAAGCAATAATTGATACTGCGTGAAAGGTAAATCAGTGACATCTCATATCTTGATTAGTGAAGGACCGGCGCAACATTGCTTTTTGAGTATTCAACTAACCTATGCCTGACCGCGTTCCCAGACACCCTAGATTCGTACCCAACACCTTCTCGTCTGCCATCTTTCTTTCTACCTGCCGTCATCCCACCTTAATGTGGGGTTGGCTCAACATACTTCGTAGAAAGGATTTAGAATAGTTTTTACGATTGGTCGCCTGTCATCCTGTCTCGTCTCAAATTCTAATTAATCAAAATAACTTACTTGTAAAATTTGTCAGGCGTCAATCCATCTATTTCATATGAATGTATGTGCGGCGGTATATCTTGTGTCGCCGTGTTCCACTGCGCATTCGTTGTGTTTGTCGCTTCTTTGTATTGTACCTTAATGCATGAACATAGTTACAACATTCTAAAACGATATTATACAGTCTAAAGCCGCGTCTCGTGTATCGTTTCCCAATCCCCTCCCCTCCCTTTCCATTCGCTCCTTTTAGGTTGGCAACGCACCCATGATTCTTTTTGTGTCTTGGGTGTCTATGGTGGGTGAAGATCACTTACCATTAGGTGACCCATCTGCTCGTTTGCCAATCTCTGCTATAAAAAAAACAACGTTTTTCTCGAAACATTACACAAAAATACATATGCAAAACAACGATTTTAGCCGTCTCCTACTCGTAGAACAATGGCCCATAGACAAAGAATTCATGTTTTGTGTAGGTGTTTTGTGTAATGATTTAGTACAGGAGATCTGGCTTAAAAAGTACATGTTTGTGTAGGTGTTTTGGGTGATGTTTTAGTGCAGAAGACACGGCTTTAAAACAGGAGCATCTTTAAAATTTTATTTTTATTTATTACAACGAAAAAATATTTTTTGACACAAATAGAACCCGTTGAAAAAAACATCCTGTATATACACTGTCAAATAATGTCGCAAATTCGATGGTTATTTTTCTAATTCGACATTTAGCAGTATTGAACGACTTTTATTTATGACTCAAGTGGAAGTTACCTTGAAGAACCGTATGGTCATGCCCTCTTTAGGGTGTGACCACGTGACCATCACGCTTTGATCCGACAGTCGCGTCACATTGGGACGGGAGGGCGGTATCATCACATCTGCGAACAATTATAGACTATGTAAAGCTGATGTTACATCATTTCTTTCCGCCTTTTTTATAGGCGAGACTGGCAAACGAGCAGATGGGTCACCTGATGGTAAGGGATCTCCATCGCCAAGACACCCAAGACACAAAAAGGAATCATGGGCGCGTTGTCAACCTAAAAGAAGGGAATGGAAGGGGAGGGAAAATGGGTTGGGAAAAGGAGGGAGAACCGGACCGAACGAACCACGACAGCAAACTGCCACTTTACGTCGGTTTTCTGTGAGACAGTGGTCCAACCGGTCGAAGCGGCCCATTCGTGCTGTAGACGTTACTGTCTACAGCGTGGCTCTACCACTCAAAAGTAGTCAAGTACCAAATTCTACTTGGGGAATTATTATTTCTTTCTGCCTATCCTTGTCCCTCCTCAATGATGAGTCGGAGCAACATACTTTTTCAACCCTGCCCCCCTCTTTTGGGGCGTTTCGAAAAAATTGTCCGTTGTTGCCTTATGATTTTACGCGAATTTAATTGCCCGGGACTGGATTCGCAAAGAGGGTTGACGTCAGGCAGGCAGCCGGGTGTAAAAACTAAGCCAAATCTTTTCTGCAACATACTTGATAAATGTGCGCCGACCCCATATTAAGGTGGGATAAGGGCAGGTAGAAATAAAGAAAGTTGCCTTATTATTACATAGTTTACATAATTTCATAGTTTCGGATATCACAGAAAGATTTTGACGGGAAGTCTGACAGGGAGGGTGTCGCTTGTTAAAATTATTTCATGTTATTCTCTAGAGCTGTGTTTGTTGGTTTGAAGTGTTGTGGTTTAATGCATGAAACTTCAGTGAAGATGGACAGTATAATGTGGAAACTTTTTATTTAACCAGTAATCTTCAATGAGTTTTGCTCGGTACGTTGGCTGGCTTTGTTCGGTAGATTTGCCGAGTGAAAGTCATCTGAGGGGCACCGCCTTGGAAGGAATTACCGCCATAAACCGTTAAAGTGGTAGAGCCACGCTGTAGACAGTAACGTCTATAGCACGAATGGGCCGGCTCGACCGGTTAGATACCACTGTCTCACAGAAAACCGACGTAAAGTGGCAGCTTGCTGTCGCGTTTCGTTCGGTGAGTGAGATTTCCGGTGGCCCATTTCCCCACTCCCTTTCCCAATCCCCTTCCCTCCCCTTCCATTTCCTCCTTTTAGGTTGGCAACGCATCCATGATTCTTTTTGTGTCTTGGGTGTCTATGGGCGGTGGAGATCACTTACCATCAGGTGACCCATCTGCTCGTTTGCCAATCTCTGCTATAAAAAAAAAAAAATTATCCCAGCAGGGCCTTGAGATCATCCACATCTGGGTCTCATGGTCATTGTGAAGACATCATTGCTCTATTTACCTTGACATTGGCTAAATCATCGCATATGTGTGGAAGCCATTATTTAAAAAAAAAAAAAAGATATCACAGAAAATTCCAGTGTTTTTGTTATTGTAACAAACCTTAATCGATGTTTATGGATTTATGGTTTAATGTGACCTTCTCAGACCTACCAGACTAGACATAACAAATGGAAAAACAGTGTCGCTTTGGGGCCACAGTGTGGGAATCATACAGTTTGTGAAGGCATTCAGACGAAGTATTCATGACTACCTTAAGTAGTGTTTGCTTAGGTACTAGCCAAAATAACATTTTCATTGCATACTTTCGTATGCGTACACGCACATGTCAAGTAGGTACTACTTAGTAGTACCAAAACCAGGTCGCCGCCACTCATGGATTTTAACTATTGTAAAGCCAGACTATGTTTATGACTAACCTACATATATAAGGCCTTACTTATAAAAAAAATTTAGCTGAGCAAAAGTCTGTCTCTTTTTCCTTGTGTCACTTTGTTTGAAAATAAAAGCGACAGAGTATTCTTACCCATTTGCTCAGCTAAAATGTTTTTATAAGTAAAGCCCATTAGATGCCGAGGGAATATGACGTACTTTCAAAATATTTCCATACTACTAAGTTCAATATACCTCTAGTAAGGCTGTAAATTGCAACGTAATATCAACAGAATATAATATGCTATGAAACCAGTGCAACAGATTATTTGATTATTTTATTACAAATATAATTTTATTGCTCCTTAGAATTTTTTCATAGTATAGCGATGGCCTCGCCCTTTTTTGTCTTCAATAGGTGACGTACTTACATACATTATTTTGTGCATTATATATCAACTTTCAATAGAAGTGGGATGTAGAGTTTATGCGTGAGTTTATTTTCTTCTTCTTATTCGTGCACTCTTGACAGAGTGATCGTGGTTGTTGAGATGGTGGTACATGAGTTTATTTTACAGTTAGTTCAGCACTTTGATGGACTGTTTTTTATACTGTGTTGACACATTAACACAGCTAAAGCTTTTATTAAGGACAGATTTATTTATTACTTACTCTTATTTTTCTTGGAATTCTTTTTGCTGTGTCGGTTCTTCGGCGGTTGCGATGAGAAGGTTTTCGGCATTTCCGCCGAATAATCCTGTGAATAGAAATTGAAATGTATTTACTCCTCTCATTAGCATGGAAGGCCATTGGGTCGTATCCAGCAGTGACAATATGGGGACGAGTTTCTGTTACAACTGTTTTTGAGTGGTAGAGCCACGCTGTAGACAGTTATGTCTACAGCAGGAATGGGCCAGCTCGACCAGGTTTGTCACTGTCTCGTAGAAAACCGACGTAAAATGGCAATTCGCTGCTGAGATTCGTTCGGTGAGTGAGATTACCGGTGGCTCAATTCCCCCCTTCCATTTTAAAGCCTTGTGCTCCTCTTTTTAGGCTGGCAACGCAACCATGATACTTTTTGTATCTTGAGTCTATGGCCGGTGGAGATCACTTACCGTCAGGTGACTCACATGCTCGCTTGCCAGTCTCTGCTATAAAAAAAATCTTGAAAGCAAATATTAAAATCGGTCCAGACCTGGCAGGATGTCGCGTAATAATCACATAATATACAGAGAAATTGAAATCCTCCTTCTTTAGCAGTTGGTTGTTAATAAAGTGAATGCAGTCACAAGTTCCAGTTCATGATGATAACAAGTAACAACTAACAAGTAATTAGTTAACACTGCGGTTGGTTGCAAACTGTCCAACCGTTGCAACTTGTATCTTCAAGAGACGTAAGGACATTGTCTCAACTTTCGTTTCAAGTACAAAGTTCCATTTTGCCTTTTAACATTAGTCATTATCGACAATAATTACCACACACTAAGATACGAGTCGTGTCGTGGATATCAGATACGAGAGACTTTCGGTCTCACAACACCCAGACCCAAATCTAACATAACCCATAACATGAGCTCATGCCTGTATCCCCGAAGGATTGGGCAGAGGCGCACTAGTTTTAACCTAACAATAAACAAAAACTCATGTTGTATCACCCACCTGGTTGGATATCTGAAGTGGTACCACAGTAAGCATCGAAGCGAGATAAGTACATCCAAGCTTATTGCACGCGAAGCACTGCACGATGCCCGCGTGACGCTTCTCTAGGTGCTCGATGTCCAAGGACGAGTCTGTATGAGACATAAATACGTATATTAAAATCAAACTAATTTTTACTAGTCCGACCCATGACCACGAAGGCGGTAAACTGTAAAGCTTTCGAAAGGTCGGGACTAATAATCACAAGTTTGAAAACTTAATTGACCGACTTCCAACTTACCGAAATTTATATGGACCACCCTTGAAATAAGCTCCTTCGAACACAAAAATAATTTTGAAAATCGGTCCACATTTGGCGGAGATATCGGGTAACATACATAAAAAAAATACCGACGAATTGAAGACCTCCCCCTTTTTGGGAAGTCGGTCGAAAATAAATTAAATACAGAACAAATCGAGATAGACAATCAATAGCAATCAATAACATTCGCGTAAAATAATTACTATTTTTATTACGCGACTATTTTACTACTACACTACTGCACGACTATTTTACTATTATTATTTTACTACCTAAGAAATAATTAATCTAACTAGACTGGTAGATTCTAGTCACTACTCTAGTTACTAGAGTACGCTCGAATACTGGATTGCTACTCAAGTTTAACGGCTATTTACATTGATTTTCGCCATACAATCAGATAAAGAAGAAGGAGAGAAAGAAACATTTAAAGAAAGAAAGAAAGAAAGAAAGTTTAATTAGCCAATGTTTCAGACAACAATTAGGCGGCCCTAAACGACATAAGGCGACCTTAAGTGTATGAGTATTCGGCGGTAAGGGTCATATTATAGACTAAGGCGCGAGTAGGAATATTTTTGACAATCGAATTCGAATCGAGCTTGATACACGTCTGTGACATTTGTATATTATTTTTATTTGTATATTGATATAAATATTATCAAATATCATCAATGTATTCCAGTAACTCGACTGAGCTCCACCTTATGTTTTTTATCATTTCACGCTAGCGACTACGCAAAATATTTGTATAACAAGGGGTAGGAAAACTATATAAAGCAGTACATACAAATTGGAACATAAATTCCTTCATAGGTAAATTATAATGTACCTAACACAATGTACAGAAAAAAAGCAGGAGCCTCAGTCGCACGCTATATTTCACAGCATGTACAGACTACATATAACGGTAAAATTGAAATTTATTACAAACGGTATACAAGGGTTTCCTTCGGCCACGCAATCACGGGCACGGGAGATTTTTGGCTCTCGAGGGAACTATAAACGATTTCCTTTTACAATTACAAAGGCTGGTTATGACGGTAAACAGTCAAGTGATAACAAATATAAGTATCACAGTATTTTGAATTTACGATATTTTATTGTAAACATATCGCATACATAATATAAGCTCACACCATTATCCCTGAAGGGGTAGACAAAGACGCACTAACTGACTAGGACACCCACATTTCCCTGAGCTTAGTACCATCCATTAGTATCGGGCACAAATTCCAGACTCCGGGCTGGATATGGAAAAATCCAATATCACTTTTGCCCGACCCGGGGATCAAACCTGAGACCTCAGGACAGTAGTCGTGCTGAAACACAACCACGCCATCGAGGCAGTCAGTGAGTGATTAATAATTTAGAAATGGTACCAAGACGGTATTATAAATTCCACTGAATAATATGCATCCTGCATGCATAATATCACCTTCTATAAAACAGTTAATAACTCCTATTCGATATCACTCTTTTGAAGTTAACGAATCGAATTGCGTCAAAGCGATATCAACTGCATCTTCATACTGATAAATGCAGTACGTGACTCACATGAGGAATTTAATCGCAGCGTGAAGTCTCAGACAGAATTTATATATGAAAATATAAGACGTTTTGCAAAATCACTTGCCCCTATCAATATTCCACGTTTTGAAAATATCATAAAACTAGGTATCAGAAGTACTATTATAACACTCCGTACAATAAAATAAATAAGCTCAATAACTATTTAGAAAATCTAAATGGCAGCACTTGCCAACATTCAGTTTGAGTTTCGATGTGTATCTACATACATATATTGTTTACTAGCTGACCTGGCGAACTTCGTTCCGCCTAACAGTCGATTCTTTATTTTTTTTTATTATGTCTAAAATAGACGTAGCCTAAGTTACTCCTTATTACATCAAATACCTGCCAATAAAAGTCCCGTCAAAATCGGTCCAGCCATTTCAGAGCTAGCCGGAACAAACAGACAGAAAGATAAAAATTTAAAAAAATGTTATTTTGGTGTTATATATTTACATATTTATATACTGTATATATATTTACATATACATGTAGTAAATAACGGTTATTTCAATATTACAAACAGACGCTCCAATTTTATTTATATGTATAGATTCGTTGGAAAAGTTGGCGCAGTCACAATTTTATATTAAAGAATGGTGAAGAAACAAAATTCGATGATCACCATAATAATAATCACAAGAATCTCGTAAAAGCCAATAAAAATATAACGTACAAATGATTTGACACACGTGGTTACTGCCATGTGGTATGTGGACTCAACAATCATTGTCCCGATAGCAATATGTGGAAACCTCGACCAATATTTTCAGAAAATTTGTGGTTGGATCCAGACGATCTAGGTCTAAAGTAATAGGCAGTATTGTGGGACACGGAATGCATTGTAAGGTTTCTCACTCTAGGGTTCTTACCAAGGGTGACATAGGTCCAAGCCCTTCCCATCGGCCTTTAGTCCTTAGCACCACTAAAGCCCCGTTAGATCTCTCCCAGTGAGGAGCCTGGTATTTTACCACATATACTCGATGTATGTTGAGACTACTGACCTGTAGCTCTTGTTCCCTTCTCATTCTTCAATAGTTCTCCATTTAGCACCCAATGGACAGTAGGCTGAGGGTATCCGAGAGCAGTGCCGCAGTTAATGTGGGCGCTTTCTCCCTCTGTGGCAGTGAGGGTCCCTACAGATCCCTCCCAGCGAGGGGGCTGGAGTGCCACCACCTTCCATGCTCGACGGATGTCGTTAGCTTGGCAGGAGTAGATGCCCTGTAGAAAGAATTATTTATGATTCACCTGCTTACATCCCAATCGAATGTAGGATCCGAACGTGGGGTCGACGCAATATTTTCAAGCATGTTGCAGAAAGTATACGGCTTAGTTTTTACTACTGGCGGCCTGCCTGAAGTCAACCTCTTCTGGAGGATCCAGTCTTGGGTAAATGGTGTTAAAAAAGCGCTTTACCCGACTTAGGATTCGAACCCAGGTCTTACCGTTCTACAGTCCACATACGTTGTCACTAGACCAAGAAGACAAGGATGTGAGGCGATTTGACTGAATATTGGTAATTTATTCTTCTGTACCTACACTGCTTAAAGCTTTATTGCTCCTTAGCGTCAAACCGGTTTCAGAAATGGATTTGAATTTAGCAGCTGATCATTAAATCTAGTTGTTACTAAATGTACTTACTTTATAGGTGATAAATAGGTGCTAATTTACTATTTAGCACCTATTTAAATAGTAATTTAGCACTTATTTATCACCTCTATGATAATAAGAAGTAAGAGCTAATAGAGAAATATTACACAGGTTCAAAAGATACTGTTACATACTTCGTGATCCACATTAAAAGGTGATATACTGAGCAGATTCTCATGTCGGTGTGGTAGCGGTGGCTTCTGTTCCCGAGACCACGTGATATGAGGTGGTGGGGAGCCTACAGCCCCACACCATAGATGGAGCGCCCCGTTCGGATGGACTGGCATAGTCAGTACTCCCTCACTGTCTTTAACGCCTATATAATCTTCTGACTCTAGGAATCTAAAAGAGGAAAAATATGATACAGTTAAAAAAATACATGTAGCTCCTGCCGACGACCTTTTTGCGGCTACCCCTGCTGAAATTGCAGTTGCAGAGTAATAATAATAAAAAAAGTACAATTCACCATCGACACGACGGAGAACAACACAAAGATATAGGGACTATAAATACCTAACTGAAGTCATTAATGTATGCACAGCTCATTGGTTTCTACTAAATGAAACTTTGTATAAGTGTTTTAACTTCATTATTTCTCGTCATCAATATTTGTACTTAAATCCATAGTAAGGTTTTATTGTATCATCATTCAAATCAAACCAAATCACTGGTCATGCAATTATACACAACATCTTATACTCCAATCATTTTTTATAATTTAAATTGATATTCTTCGGCCAGGACTTTTGATTGAATGTGCGAATAAAAACAAACTCACTTGACGTCACTATTTCCATCTTGTACTCTCAAGTGCGTCTTCTCTGGCAGATCAACCGATTGTCCACTAATTTCATTGATAGCCCTGCATCCATACGTGCCGCTATCCCCTGCAGTCGCATTGTGGATCACCAACACTCCGTGAGGAGTTTCAATTGTTTTTTTAACACCCTGCAATAAAAGAAACACACCATTATATTAATAAGTAATATTAACCCGGTAACATTAATATCCTACTGCTGGGTATGAGTCTCCTCTACTAATGAGAGGAGTTTGGCCTTAGTCTACCACGCTGGCCTAATGCGGATTGGTAGACTATATATTGCTTTCTCCTAAATAAATGGTAAAAATGTTTCTTCCACCTGTTGTTCTCCCATTTCAATGTAAAGATGGCAGAATACACTTCTTAAGCATATTGCAGAAAAGATACGGATTAATCTTACGTTCGGCCACCTTGTCAACCCCCTCTTAAAACTGATTTTCATGAAAATCGTTCTACAAATAATTATCTTTCCTGAACTGGAATTTCAATCCAGTACTTTGCAATCTAAAGCCCCTACTAAAGTAATTATAAAATATCAAATATTTTGCAACATCAGTTTGGGTGAAAAGCGTTCAAGTTACTAGCATGCATAGTTTAACAATGTAACATGATCAATCTTCCCGAGCACCGGCTAACGTTGTTATCAACCATGTAAACACGAATACAAAATTTGATACATAAATCATTTTCTGATATTCTCTTGAAGTTATTTCTATCTTCAATAACGAATTCAGTAATACAATGTTAGTTAGAGATATTAGTGTTGAAACTAGAAAATGAATATCGTTGTATATTTAAAATATTATCTTAATTTCTTGCATTCTATTATATTATTGTATGTCTTAAAGAGCTGAATAAGAAGACGCAAAAAATAAAGCAAGCCACAAAAGGTACATAAATGACAAAATTAGACAAGAAGAAATAAATACATTGAAGACAATGAAATTTTAGCTTTTAATAACTAATACAACCTTAGAAGATGTAATTATACTTATATTGAAAATAATGACTGCCTAATAGTTCCACGGAGGCGCTCTAACTAGGTACCTAAAGTTAAACTATCGAAACATGATACTGAGCATAAACTTTACATTGTGAATATTATGTCGAATAACCTTGTATTACAATATGAAAACTAGTTATAAAATACAATGTACTTAAAGTTGCTCGTGTTCTACAATGGCTTTTGCGATATAGATATTCCCAATGAAACTTTTTAGTTCAGTTTTAATCTTTAGTGGAAGTTATAAAAGCTTATTATGTACCAACGGTTTAGAATTGTTAAGTTGTATATTTTGCTCGCTTGCTGGAACTCTTTTGGAGGTCTATACCCAGTAGTGGACGTCCTGTAGCTGATTATGATGATTCTTTTCTTAATAAATGACCCAATAAATACATTTTCATCTGGGTTTTCTCCTTAAATGTGTCTAGTCACTTGTCGAAAGTACAATGAACTAGGAAATATATTAAAAAAACGAAAAGTATCATCGTTACCAAGAAATGAGGAATATCAAAACTAACTTTTACTTCCTAGTACTCCTAGATGTTACATTTATTTTACATCCTTTTTCAAGCATTTTATAGAAAGGGTTTAGCTATTTTTTACAACCCGCTGTCTGCCTGACGTGAACCCCCTCTGAGGGTCCAGTCCCGAGCAAATTAAATTAGGAAATTCGCTTCGCCGGACCAGGGAATCGAATCCAAGACCTCCCGGTCCACAGCCCCTATATGCTGCCACTGGATCAAGGAGGCGACTAATTTCCATTACACCATAACGTCATATTAAGCAAACCAACAGGTTTAAAATCTTAACCAAAATAATATTTATATATTTATATAATATTATATAATAATATTTATATACCCTAGGTCCTTCCTTCCACCAGCTAAGTATAGCAGGCGGTTCCGATACAGGCTCCTTGCAGTGCAGGACTATAGTGTTGTGTGGTGGTGCTGTGACGACCCGCTTCTCAGCACTATTCTTGCTCAGATCAACCCTCGCAACACTGAGCCGTGCCGGAACTGACACCAGTATCACTGACCCGTATAATACTACGCACTGGAAACGAGAAAAATGAGTTAAATGATTAATCTGCATTTTGAAAGCCATGTTGACGGTATTGTTATCATCATCATCATCATCATCAGCCACAGGACGTCTGCTGAACATAAGCCTGCTAGGTGGACAGACGACCTGATAAAGGTCGCAGGAAGTCGCTGGATGCTGCTTCCAACAGGTAAATAAATAAATACACCCAACAGTCACACTCCTAGTCTTGACCCCACACTAGGTATAACCTGTATTATGGGTGTCAGAGACTATGTGAGACTTTCGGTCTCACAACACTCAGACTTGAAACAAATATCTGTGGGCCACACAAATATTTTTCTCAATGCGGGAATCGAAACCGCGGCCTCCCGCTTCATACGGCTACTCGCCCACGGCGCCACGGAGGCAGTTATAGTAAAAAATTATAACCGTAATAACTACTGCAGACAACCAAATGTAATCAATAAAACCTTAAATAGAACCCTTGATTGATTGATTAAGCCTAAGATCTCCTGCACGTGTTTTCCTCAAAACAAAAATGCACAAAACAATGATTTTCGCTATCTCCTGCTCATAGAACAATGGACCATAAATTCTAATGTGTAGTTAAACATTGTTTTTCCGTTGGTGTTTTGTGTAATGTTTTAGTGCAGGAGACAGGGCCTTAGGTGAGCAAAATATTCATCAGGGGTTTCGTCACTACATCACGTAGCCTAAGAATATCCTCAACTAAACTACATACATTTCAGATCCGAACCGGGTGGCCCAACAAATAGTTCAACATAATTATTCAAAACAAAGTTCAGTAAAGTTGGAACCTTTTTGCTCTGAATTCACTGGAAGGGACGTATCCTTATTTATACAGTGAAATTCTTGAGTTTTTGCCAACAATACTGAATGGTTACATCGTTCAGAATGTTGCCAATGTTTAAAATTATTTGACTTGAATGTTTTTATTGAAGTTATTCATGCAATCTCGCTCCGCATTATATCGGTCTGTATAATGTGTGCAATTATATAATTTTATGTCTTCATTTTGATGAGATCATTGCGAAACGTTTTTGTTATCGAATACCTAACGCATTTCTTATCCCGAAATATAATTGGGTTTTCAACAGATTTTCACAGAAGCGGCCCCTATTTAATAGTCTGCTGATAAAAAAGCGCCGAAGAATATGTAAGTGCCCAAATAAAATAAATATAAACTAATTTCAGAACTGTGAATTAATCTTTGAAAGTTGAACTGTATGTGAAAGGAATAGACCATAATCGATAAATTATCCCGTTGCTTCTACTATAATTGTAACAGTCAGTAAACATCTTGTCCCAGACATAATGTTGCAATCAAAAAATAGGTATCTTCTCCTAATTTATAATATCTTTCACAGAATATCCAACAGTACTACCTAGAAAATAAGCGCTCTTCACTTCCCACTGTTTTGAGATTCCTTATTCCGCTGGCCTGCCGCATGTATACATAATTAATCAAGATCGTTTGATGTCAATGCTGCCTAATCACTATTGTAATCTGCTTGGTGTCTAGTCAATATTCCGAACTCCTTGCATCTCTGCCTTTATCTATGTACCTTCATTAAACAGACGTCTGTAATGCTGTATAAAGAGTCATGCTTGGTCACCAAGCAGCTTACAATAGTGATTGCCTTGGTGTCTAGTCAATATTCCAAACTCCAAGCATCTCTGCCTTCATCTATGTACCTTCATTAAACAGGCGTCTGTAATGCTGTATAAAGAGTCATGCTTGGTCACCAAGCAGCTTACAATAGTGATTGCTTTGGTGTCTAGTCAATATTCCGAACTCCAAGCATCTCTGCCTTCATATATGTACCTTCATTAAACAGACGTCTGTAATGCTGTATAAAGAGTCATGCTTGGTCACCAAGCAGCTTACAATAGTGATTGCCTTGGTGTCTAGTCAATATTCCAAACTCCAAGAATCTCTGCCTTCATCTATGTACCTTCATTAAACAGGCGTCTGTAATGCTGTATAAAGAGTCATGCTTGGTCACCAAGCAGCTTACAATAGTGATTGCATTGGTGTCTAGTCAATATTCCGAACTCCAAGCATCTCTGCCTTCATCTATGTATGTACCTTCATTAAACAGACGTCTGTAACGCTGTATAAAGAGTTCGAGTTATGATCCTACTAACCTGATAGAACGCGGTCTGTGTATCCTCAGCGACTTCAACAACAAGCTTCGCTGAGACCTCAGTGGAGACGAGTTCTTTACTGGTGCTAGCTAGAACTTCATCCCACGAACCCTCGGGGCTGTCGGCCAGTCGTGAGCGCCACACCAGTTTCTCTCCAGGTACGTTCACTTCACATTCGAACGTCACGGAGTCTCCGACGGGGGCTGTCACTGACTCCGGGTTCTTTGTGAACTTCATGTCGATCTCTGTGGAAGAAAGGATAGTTAAAAAGCCTGGTTTTTAAAGCTTCGGTTCTAGGATAGGAAGGTTGGTAAATTTTTATATACTAACTTTTTTAAAGGCATCTAAATTTACATCGACATGAGATGTTATGACGGGTTTAGTTGCTAGTTAGTGCTTTGCTAAAAACTAATGCTTCTTTTAAATAAAAAGTAGTATTACATACTACAGTACATATCCGAGAATATAACAGAAAACTGTCATTTACGAGGCCGCTATACGGTTTTGTAATTCTATTTACAGAACATAAGTGTCGACAGTAATGTCTACAGCACGAATGGGCCGGCTCGACTGGTTTGACACCACTGTCTCACAGAAAACCGACATAACGTGGCAGCTTGCTGTCTCGTTACGTTCGGTGAGTGAGATTTCCGGTGGCCCATTTCCCCCTTCCCTTTCTCAATCCCTTTTCCCTCCTCTTCCATTCCTTCCTTTTAGGTCGGCAACGCACCCATGATTCTTTTTGTGTCTTGGGTGTCTATATGCGGTGGAGATCACTTACCATCATGTGACCCTTATGCTCGTTAGCCAGACTCTGCTATAAAAAAAAGAGTTAAGACTTGAGATGCAAGTGTTACGTTACTGCCGTTACTGTATGAAAACAAGGTTATTACTTCAGAAATCTGTAAGGTTATTTAAGCAAGAAATACGCACGTTTTATAAAAATCAATAGCACAGAAGAGTTTTAAAATAATTCAAAATAGTATTTTGAATTTATATGTGTACTGTTAATTCCGTTTAGCATATGTAAGTATGGACTTATCCCAGAATCAAAATTCAATGGTCAACGAGAGAATCGTTAAATATTTTTATTTGCATACCGACGGGCAGACACCGGCAATGAAACAAAAAAAGCGATCCCGGTGTCCTTGATACCTTGTTACCCACACGTTTCGATCTTGCATGACGCATCTCACTTGGAGGCTGAGATTCACTTGCCTCGGGAATCTGCATCTTATGGAGCTGACAGAAAGCATATTTTTATTCATGGGTGGATAATTGAGATGTTCCTTCTCGTTTTATTCTCATACCTCAATGGAAATAAAAAGGAGTCAAATATTTCATGTGATTTCATCTCCCGAGTCCCGACAGTGGATGACTGTGGCATGACGTTTATATATTTTAAATCATAATCATATAAATATTCCGTAGTTTGTGTTAATTAATGTTTAACTGAGGGGTTACCACCACTTTTTAAAGCAATATTATTATAATCTTACTTGTACCGATTCCCGTACAAAAAAAACGTAAAAAGACTATAATGATGATGATGATGATGATGATGACTTCTTAGCCGATTTCGGCTACAGCGACTGCTTTAGGACGTGAGTATACATATGAGGAAGTCTATAACACGTGGACTTGTTGGTCACCTCGGCGACGGTGTGCTCGCTCGTGACTAATATAACCGATTTTTGTGGAGAATGTTCTGCTACAATTCGGGCAAGTCAAAACACCATTTACAAAATTGTAGGAAATGGCCGCAGGTAGTCTGGCCTTTATCGTTTCCGATCATGTTCATCACATCTTACTGATTCAAAATCAAACATATGCTGACTAACAAGATGCCTCCACTCCGGGCGCTGAGCTGCTTTCTCTTCCCATCCAGATGGTTCAATGTTACATCTTTTCATATGTCGTTTCAAAACATCTTCAAGACTATAATAATACAGCTATAAGAGGTGATGGTAACCCCCCTGGAATAATTTTTAATACTTTTATATCAAACGCCTTGGTCTAGTGATAGCGTATTTGAGCTGTGGACCGGGCGATCCTGAATTCGATTTCCATTGGATACAGCGGATTTTCTGACGCGATTTGTCCGAAACTGGATCCATCAGAGGAGATTGAAGCCAGGCTGGCAGCTGATTGTGAAAAAATCTAAGCCGAATTATTTTTGCAAAGTTCTTAAAAAATGCGCGACCCCCACAATGGAGTGGGAAAAGGGCCGGTGGGACGAATAAGGCAACACCCTCACTGGTCTGGTAAAGTCTGTTCTGATTTCTGAAAACCTAGAAGTTAATTTAAAAAATCTCACAAAGAATTTGTACCCGGTATGGCGATAGACTCACACGAAGGAAATAATTTCGGTGAAATGTGGTTACTAGTTGCGGCTGTGCCTACCCCTTCTGACATACAAGCGTGAGCTTATGTATGTAGCAGAGTAAGTACTTCACAAATCCTCATGATAAGTTCATTATAGGAATAAGGACAAAGTAAAAGTTACATGATATAATCATATCCACAATCGCTATAATTACGAAATTCTGCCTAATTGCTACTTCAATATACTCAAAGACCTAATATTCGAGTATTCCGGAAGCAAATTACTCATTCTGAGAATGTATTAAAAGCACCTTTGAATTTAAAGCATAGACATTGAGACCATGGTAGGTGCTTTAATGAACATGTTTAAGAAAAAGTAAAGTACTTACGTATCCCAAAATGTTCTTAAGATTGTCACAATGACAGCATCCGTGGCGAGTAACCGGCTGTGAAGCGGGAGGCCGTGGGTTCGATTCCCGCATTGAGACAAATGTTTGTGTGGCCCACAGATATTTGTTTCAAGTCTGGGTGTTGTGAGACCGCAAGTCTCTCATAGTTTCTGATACCCACGATACAGGTTATACCTAGTGTGGCGTCAAGACGAGGTGTGTGACTGTTGGGTGTATATATTTATTTAATTAGTATCCAACAGTACGAAACGCAACAGCCCGCTACTGTACATAGGTTTTCCGTTAGACAGTGGTAATATTCCGGTTCAGCCATCCCCTTCATGCTGTAGAATTGCCTACAGACGGGTTCTACCTTAATTATTTTTTACAGAATAACGACTGAATTTACGCAAATAACATTTGCAGCTTTTTAAACCGTTAATCAAGAAGTAACTTTAGAGTAAATTTAAATTTCAAATTGTTTTCTGGAAATTAATTCCTTACATTAGATGTTAAAGTTCATAATGCTAATCACATTCTTAGGCCAGTAAAATGCGAGTAAAAAATTCAACCACAGATACTCATTTTGCTGACGAGTCGCCTACAGCTTTACGCAGATATAAAAACTTATTGCAGATATTAACCCCTTTATTCATAATAACTTAGTAGAGCGTAATAATACCGCAATAGTACGTTTCATAAAAATTGTATTCATAATTCCAACATTCAATAGTGAAAACATGGCCGATTCCGATCAACTGTTTCAACTGAATATTCTTTCTTAATGACATTAATTTTGTTAGTCCCTAAACTATCCTGGGGGGTCCTAACCCCATCTAAGATTAATATATATTTTTTATTTATTGTTTCCAGTCAAGACTACCTATTTGTTTCAAAGCTTGCCAGAGATAAAAATGAAGTTTTTTCTATAACCAGCAACATTGTATTCGATAAACATCTTTTAGTTCTCTTTTAACTAAACTAGGCAGAAGTAGGATTATGCGTTCGATAAGACCAGAGTATCATTATGAATAAAGGGGTAAAGGTATAAATGCGCATTATAAATGCCCATATAATTAATAATTGGTAGACAGCACGCTGTTACGAACCGGTATAATTAAATATTCAGTACCTGGCTATATTGTTAATGGAATTTCAACGATGCTCTTTCAGACTACTTTTTAACTCAGTACAAAATTGCATTCGAATTGTTAAGCAGCTTTTTGTATCAGGATCTTTATTACCAGGCCGGATTCTTGCAATCGTAGAGCTCAAGCTTATGGCTCATAAATCATATCCTCAAAGACAGGGCACCTATTGAACCCACATATTACGAACCGATAAAAAAATGTTTGGGCCGTCTTATTGGGACGTAGTTGCTTTTGTAAACGCGTTGTGCGATTTTGATTTTTGCTGCTTGAGAAACATGTAGGTTATTATATCTGACTTCAAATAGAGAGTCTCAATTCGGCTGTTTTACCTATTTGATATCTCTGCCACACATACATTTTCATGGTCTTTTATTATAAGATTAGATACTAGAGAATATTTTATTCTGGTTGGTAGAGCTACGCTGTAGACAACTGTCTACACGTCTGTTACGTCTACAGCACGAATGGACCGGCTCGACCGGTTTGATACTAATGTCTCATAGAAAACCGACGTAAAGTGGAAGTTCGCTGCTGCGTTTCGTTCGGGGAGTGAGGTTTCCGGTGGCCTAATACCTCCTCCCTTTCCCAATCCCTATTCCCCCTCCTTTTAGGGCGGCAACGCACCCATGATTTTTTTTATGTCTTGGGCGTCTATGGGTGCTGAAGATCACTTACTATTAGGTGAACGTTTAACAGCTATAAAAAAATCTAATTTATTACATCATCAGAAATCATCATCATCATCATTGATCATCAAATATTACTTTAAGACTTATACCTTATACTAATAATCAAGCCACCGATGAACTGTTACCCTATAGTACTATCGTTTCTCACTTCTCAGTCTCTCTCACATGAAATAAATGAGTAATTATTTTATTATAATTCAGATATATAGAAACATTTTCATACTCGAATGTTCCAGCCTTACTTCTCAGTCTCTCTCGTGGCGGTATAAATGAGTAATTATTTTATTATGATCGAGATATATCGAGACATTTTCATAATCGAATGATTCCATTAGCATATCTCATAATCGCCCACCTATTTCGATATACAGACCATTAACAAAAAGCGTCGGAGGTTTTGCTCAGTAACCGCACTTCTAAATCTAGTGATGGATAAAAACCTTTGAAGGTCGATCTTCAATGTTACAGATACCTGGGACGAGTTTAGTGCTTACACCTAAACTGGATTTATGCTAGGTCATATTGACTTTTATCGACCGAATTAAAGTATTAGCAAAGTTGTTTTATGAGTGACCAGACTATAGTTGATTGTATGTAAAATATTGCACCGCACCGAGAAAAATGTTTGTACGGCCTACAGATATTTGTTTCGGGTCTGGGTGTTGTGAGACCGAAAGTCCCTCGTAGTTCTTGATACCCACGACACAAGACCCGTATCTTAGTGTGGGGTCAGGACTATGTGTTTGACTGTTGGGTGTTATTTATCTTTTGTAAAAAAAAATCACTTACCAAAAGTTACTTCATATAGACTATAGAGGAGTCTAGTCAAGCCTGAACTTTAGTACGAATGAAAAAGACTCTTATCATGCTGTGTCAAATACCCCACGATATCACCGACATAAAGTTACAAAAAACAGGAATTTTAATAATATTAATATATCAACACTACTTGCAGCTAAACATTATCATAGGTGCTTTTAGATCGTTAAATACTTTATTTATGTATGCAATAAAACACCTTGATATGTATATGAAGAGTATATTTTCTTTTACATATGTAAATTTTTCGTTTTATGTTGAAAGATTTCAAATTTATTCATCGAAAAAAGAGTGTAAAGTATTTTCAAATCTTATACATGTCGTTATGGTTGTCAGAAAGTACATCTCACAGATGCCTTGAGACAAATCTCATTAGTCAAAATAATCAAATTATTTTTACTTTTCTCTTTACCTTTGTAAATTAATGATAGAAACGTCTAGACATTTTTCAGAATATAACTTTATATTTAAGTGGTATTGTCGCTGAAACTTTTATTATCCAAGTACGGCAAGTGACGAGTCGCCTCCTTAGTCTAGAGGCAGCATATATGGACTGTGGACCTGGAGGTCCTCGGTTCGTTTTCCAGTTCGGGCAAAGTGATTTTTCTGATTTGATTTGCATGGGACTATATGTCCCAGAGGGGGTTGACATCAGGCAGGCAGCTGGTCGTAAAAACCTAGCTAAATCCTTTCTACAACATGCTTGAAAAGTATGTTGCGCTGACCCAATAATGTCCCAATCATCATGCCAAGCTGCATCGCCTTCAGGAAAATATAATACATAAAATGTTTAAAATTTTACATTAAATCCTTTTATATAGGTTAAAAGATTTTAGAGTGCATCTAAAGCCCTAAATATTATCAAGCTACAGAGCCGGTAATACTCTAAAGGCTTTCTTCCGATAGTCGTGTAATTACGTCACGACTCACGCCTCAAGCGCGAAAGACAGTAGGTAAGTAGATACTACCTATCAATGCCTTAAAGACACATACATACATACATAAGCTCACGCCTGTATCCCCGAAGGGGTAGGCAGAGGCGCACTAGCGAACTAGAACACCCACATTTCGCCGAGCTTAGTTCCGTCCCAGATGTGACAGGGGGCGGGCCTATCGCCATATCGGGCACAAATTCCAGACTCCGGGCTGATATGGAAAAATCCAATATCACTTTGCCCGACCCGGGGATCGAACCCGAGACCTCAGAACCGTAGTCGTACCGAAATACCACCACGCCACCGAGGCAGTCTTAAAGAGACATTCAATTTCTTTTAAATCTTTTTTATATCATACCATCACCCACGCAAAGTGTTATTGACGCTACTGTTAATTAATTGTCTCCCGTTGAAGTACAAACAAGTTAGTTGAGTACAAACTTACACGCAACGACTCTGTGCCGTGTCGTTGCGTCATCTTACTGACTTGTATGATGCTTGACGCGACCAGCTGAAATCAACCTTAAGCCCTTATTAGCACGATAGCTTTTTCAACGCGCGTTAAAAAAGCATCTCAACATCGTTCGTATGAGCACTTGAAAATCATTCTTGTCTTATTTCTAATAAGGTATATTCTACATACCGCCCAAAAAACGCCGCGTTGAAAAAGCTCTCGTGCGAATAAGGGCTAACATAGTCTTTCACCTTTACATTCCCATAATAGCTATTTACAATGAGACAAAAATAATATTGACGTCAAATCCTGCTATAATTAGATATGTGTTCTTATCAATAAAGATCTTAATACTCGCCTACGATCTTCAGTCACAACTCACAAGCAAAGAGATTTTTCCATATTTAGGTGTCAAAGAAACATTATTGCCGTGGAAAGCTTTTATCGACCGACTAAAGGAGAAGGTCCTCAATTCGTCTGTATTTTTTATGTATGTTACGCGATATCTCCGTCAAATATAAGCCGATTTTCAAAATTTTTTGTGTTCGATAGAGCTTATTTCAAGGTAGTCCCATAATTTGGTCACAATCGGATTAAGTTGGAAGTCGGTCAGTTAGGTTTCTGAATTTGTGACTATTAAACTCCCACTTTTATTATACTTTTCATACGCAATAGGAAATTAATTGAAGATTATTTCAATCCAAGTAAAATTATTTAAAAAAGTTAATAAATTACACAATGAAGAATGTCAGATAACACAAATTAGAAGTCATGAACCACCATGAATTTAACACATTGGACATGTCGATACCCCCATGACCTTTCCACGGAAATCTCGTATTCCAGCATTCAACAAATCGTGCTGAGGTATTCCACTATTAACATATATTTGTAGATATGTCCAACATTTGTCCAAACTTTCCAGAAGCCAATGCAAGCTCCGCGGCAACTTTTTACTTACCGTCGAACTATTCCGAGTCCTATTGTAATCAAAAAAGGGGCAGGATACGAGAAAAAATAAACCCCTCCCGACTAGGTAGCCTCTAATGACTTCACACAAATACTTGGACAACATAATGACGAGTTAGCGTAAAATTTGTACGGTACACACACTCGCGTAGGGACGACACAAGTGAATTGGTTTTAGGGTTCCGTAGGTTTAAACATGAAATTATATATATAGTCTACTATAAAAGTAGGTAAAATCAGGTTTTTGAAATCTCTATTTTTTCTATTATCATTATCATCAGCCATAGGACGTCCACTGCTGAACATAGGCCTCCCCCAAAGATTTTCAGATCGACCAAAGATTTCGCTATTATGTATGATGCTAATTACAAAGTTTGAAGTGGTGGACTGCCGAGACAAAAGTCGCATGTTTCTATCCAACCCTAGGAGAGAGCACCTCTGACTTTTTAGATAGAGGTTAAGAATGTATTTATTCTATCACTTGCTTTAACGGTGAAGTGAATGAAGTGAAACATAGAGACGAAATCATACCTGAGTATCTCTCCACAATACCACATTAAGCAAACGTAGTGGACTAAGGCCTAATCCTTAAGTTAGAGGAGGCCCATGCCCAGTTGTGAGATAAAATATTATTTACTGTTATATTAATGTTCTACGTTATAAATTAATAGAACATTTCAAGAAATACTTATCAAGAAAATTATTAAGGAGGATTCGTATTGTTTAATACTTTATTACCCTTGATCATGTTCTTTAAAGTATAAATACTTACAAGAAAGTATTCTTTCTTTCTACTTGTCAATCCCACCTTAATGTGGGGTCTGCGCAATACACTTTTATAAGCATGTTGCTTAAAAAAGAGAGGATTTGGCTTAGTGTCTACGACCGGCCGCCTGCCTGACGTCAACCCCCTATTAGGGATCCAAGACTTCCAAAAAAGTATTACTAAATTTTTTTCTAAAGATTACACATTAATTTAAATTGCAACCTATGTACTTCCAATTTGAAATTTAATATACGTCCAGACGTCCCTTAAATGTAGAATACGTACATCTCGAGTGAAGGGGCGACGCCCTTTAATTCGGTCGAGAGGTCGGGAAAGTGAGGTATAACACAGGGCAACCGACCATTTCGTAACAAAAGATGTGCTAGATAGAACGACGCGACGGACCGCGTAGGCGGCAGGCGTCCCATTCGGTAAATGACCCATGCTATTTGGGATAGGGGGAAACAAAAAATAATTAAGTAGAGTCCAAATTTTAATAACAACTGTATATAAAATCAAGTAATAAGCAAAAGTAATTAATATATTTAACAAACATATGACACAAGCCCTCATTCGCACGATAGCTTTTTCAAAGCGCGTTAAAAAGCGTTGAAATAGAACAAGTGTGTTCTAATATAGTTATACGGACATCAACCGCCTCTAAGGGATCCAGTCCCAGGTCGAACCCAGGACCTCCCGGTCCACAGCCCATACATACTGCCACAAGACCAAAGAGGCGACAAAGAAACACTTTTTTAAAGCGTGTCGAAAAAGCCCTCGAGCGAATGAGGCCTAAATGTTAGTTCATTTCCTAAAAAAAAGGTGTTTACTTGATTATAGAGGTAGATACGACTGTTAGATAATAAAAAATAGATTTTATCATATTTTGAATGACGTATATTATTATATATATTATGCTAGCTTTTTCTCGCGACTTAGCTCTATAAAGTAACCTATCTCACGTGGCCTATCATAGCCCAATAACGTAATGCAACGTATCATAATGATTCGATGCTTTGCAATTATATTGACTAAAACTTCCACACCAATAAAATTATGTTAAAAAATTGCAGATCTAAATCAATACCTAGTTCCAGAGATCATCATTACAAACTTATATTTTATATTATTTTTTAATAAGCACTCCAACTTCTTGAAACTCTCCAGGCCTTTATATCAAGATCTGTCCTGAAGATATTAAAATATTCAAAGAAAGCACCACTTTGATGGCCCTTTGTTTTATTAAGTGCATCGAAGCTTAAAGCTCTATAAGCGCAGTAAGCTTCTTTCATAAAATAAGGCTTCTTTATTTATTATATAGTAGGATTGCTAATTAAACGGAGTAAACTGACATTTCGAATGTTGCCACTTTTTCATGAAATTTAAATAGTGCTGCAGTAAAAAGATCAAGACTATTTAAAATTTCAATTCAGTGAACCATTTCATTCTTTCATTTTCTAAAGTCCGAGTCAAAGTCGTAATTCCTGCCTAATGTGTGATTAGTACTGCATGTCTATTGAATTATAGTCATAGTAGTGCATAGTAAATTACTGCATGCTAAATTATGG
Source organism: Clanis bilineata (assembly GCA_036417725.1). Classification (NCBI taxonomy): domain Eukaryota; kingdom Metazoa; phylum Arthropoda; class Insecta; order Lepidoptera; family Sphingidae; genus Clanis; species Clanis bilineata. Next base: position 12,410,216 of record CM071154.1, on the reverse strand, counting down.
CATGTCTACTGGAATTGTAGTCATGGTTCATTATTAACAAAACTTACAAAAGCTATGAATGTGCGGAACGTAATTTTTCTCAAATAATAAAAGTAATATTTATAATTTTCATCGTTATTAATTCGCGTATCTGTAGTGATTATTTACTCAAAATGATTTACACAGACATTTAGTCGACGGGTTAAGCTGAAATTTCTAAAAATACGCAATAAAATTCGAATTTTGCAAGCTAGTGCTGAGTTATAGTTTCTTTGAATGATAAAAATTGAACTAGATCAATCACTATGTTTTGAAAGTAAGCAACATTATTTTGGAAAGTGACATTTCGATCTGTCAGTTTACTCCGTTTAATTAGCAATCGGACTATAGTACTTTTTGACCGACTTTCAAAAAGGAGAAGGTCCTCAATTCGTCTGTATTTTTTTGTGTATGTTACGCGATATCTCCGCCAAATGTGAACCGATTTTCAAAATTCTTTTTGTGTTCGATAGAGCTTATTTCAAGGGTGGTCCCATATTTGGTTACGATCGGATTTGAAGTCGGTCCGTTAAGTTTTTAAACTTGTGGTTAATAATACAGTTGGTTTCGAAAACTGTTATTAAAAACCTACGGAACCTAAATAAAAATCATTTATGTTGAGATACGACCTTATTGACGTAACTGCTTGTCACATCTACGGAACCCGTCGAAGTTGTAACTTTTTTTCTACTTACCGACACTATAATCCCGTGTCAATGTATGTGTAGCTACCTGCGGTATCCGGGAGCTTACCAGTCACGCCTGTTACAATTCCCAAACACACACAAAAAACCGATCGGAACTATTATTTCATCACCCATTGCTCTCACCCTTTCATGGTATCGCTTAAAAGATCTCAATCAAACAGCAATGGATACAAAGCGAATATAAAAACGGAACACAAAGTAACAGTAGAGGTGTTTTAGGAATGGGCGACGTTCGGAAGAGGACGGCACCGGCAATTTGTTTTCGGATTAAAAAATTAGACACATTTTAAGAGCGTAGAGGCAATTACTTTGAATGATTAAAGTGAATCGCATTCGAATTTTAAATTACGCTTTCTAATTAAGAATTTAATGTTGTGAATGATGGGACGCATAAAACCTTCATTAAATACTTCAGTGTGGGAGATGTCACTTTATTTTTTAACCTCCACTTTCTCCGGGTACAGCTCGAGTAGCAAGTTTAAAAACTTAACGGACCGACTTCAAAAATTGTCTGATCTAAGCAAATTATGGGACCACCCCTAGAATAATTACTATCAAACACAAAAAGAATCTTGAAAAAAAATCATACAGACGAATTGAGGACCTTCTTCATTTATGAAGTCGGTCGAAAATCGCTCCGTATTTAGCTGAGATGTTTAAACATAGGTTCATAAAAACAGACGAATTGATTACGTACCTTTTTAATTAGAAGCCGCCCGAAATACAAGTTAAAGTAAACGCAATATCTCTTACTTAACATTATGGATACATTGGCAGTTCAGAAGTTAGAAGCAAATGTAACTATAAAATCAACAGTAAAAAAATAAAATTGTGAAGTTTCCTTATCCGTTGCTTATATATATATATATATGTCAGTTCATACCTTACTTTGAAATTTCCAACAATCAAGAAACAGATGCCAGCCCTTGGATCGCCGAGTTGGACTTATAACTAAGATTAAGTATATGTTATTCCTACATAATACGAAATAATAATAACGGAGAAACTGGAGGTAGCTACCACAGCGTGCAGACAACTTTATACGCACAAAAATAATCAAGGGCGCCGTTGTCAATCTAAAAGGAGGGGAATGGAGATTGGGAAAGGGAGGGGGGAATTGAACCGCCGGTAATTATCACCGAACGAAACGCAGCAGCGAACTGCCACTTCACGTCGGTTTTCTGTGAGACAGTGGTATCAAACCGGTTTAATGGCTCAAATGATATCCATCCTAATCCCTTTCCTCTTCGCCACAAGCAGTACCTTAGCTGTAGCCCTGACATTGCCTAAGTCTATGAGCGGCAATCACTTAACAACAAGCTGTCGGCTCGTCCCTCTTAAGCCTATAAAAAATAATTGTCTGGTAACCTTTGCTAGCCCGTGGTGAGTGTGCAGCTGACTTTATTAATTCAATTCCATAGTTGCACCTGACGAATATTCCTAATTACTTCCTGAAAACATTTAAGGATGGGCTCGTAAGGACGAAGAATGAGTCATACAGGCGAACGTCGTTATGATGTTTTTATATCATCACAGTCTGATATGATCATAAGCACCTGACATTTCGGTGGAATTCAATCAAAATTAAAGCAGTAAATATTCAAAGGATATTCGTAGTTCAGGCAGCCTGCTATAATCTCTTCCACCTGCCCTTATCCCACTCCAATGTGGAGTTAGCAACACACTTTTTCAAGCAGTTAGAAAGGATTCGGCTATACAAGCAGATATATAAAGAGACACAAAAGGAAAAACCTGATTTACTCATTCTTCAACGCTGAGCCCAAACGAAAGAACGATATTTCGATTTAATTCGAGAAACATAACATAAGCTCACGCCTGTATCCCCGAAAGGATAGGGAGGCGCACTACCGAACTAGAACACCCGCATTTCGCCGAGCTTATTTCCCGTCCGTCGTAGTCATTCCAGACTCCGGGCTGATATGGAAAAATCCAATATCACTGCCCAACCCGAGGATCGAATCCGTGTCCTTAGGACGTTAGTCGTAACTAAATACAAACCACGCCACAGAAGCAGTCCGAGAAACAATGAAATAATAGGTGAAAATCTCTGAGGGCTGAGACGCGGGATTTTGCGGGCCAATGATTTACAGAACGCTGCAACAAGCTGCCATTTTCTGTGCGACAATAGTATGAAACGCCGAGCCCAGTCGTTCAGTAGACGTTAGTGTCTGCAGCGTTCCTCTACCATTAAAATATCCTTGGTAACATGCTAAATCGATGTTCGGATTTCTGCATCGATATACATATTATATACCTAGATGCACAGTTGACACTAGGAAAATGGAACAGCAAAGAAATCGAACGCCGATAGAATTCTAAATTTCAAAATTCAAATTTAAAAACGCTTGCTCATTTCGTTTAAAAAGCTACTTTATATCACTGGCATAGTAGGGTTATAATTGTGTTGATTTAATTAGAACTTGTGATTTTTTTCCTTTGTTTTATTACTAAGGCCACTTTTTATGACGATATTTGCAAAGAACTGTGCATCTAGGACATATTAAATCGATGGATTTCTGGCTTCTCCGCATTATGCTTTAAACATAATCGTTAAAGCTGAGCGGCGATTGCAAACCGACCAAAAAATCTCCCGAGGCCATTACGGTACAAATTTAAGGGACGTAACTTGCGCACAGAAAGTTTTCAACTGGAAACATTCCGAAACAAGAAGTTCCAACAATTTACGTAATCGTGTTCAAGTTAGCTCCGATAAATACATCACTGTTTGTGGTTTTTAACTGTTCTAAAAACAATTGAAATTTTTATTTAGTAATTAGGCTATTTAGGGCACTTTTACATGAAATTGAAAGCTTTTTTGCCTCGGAAATGTGTACTAAGAAGCAACAATAATCGCAGCCCGAATAAAGCAAATAATAAATTATTTTTCTTTTTCGAAGGAGTGTAATTATATTACAGCACGGTCTTAGTTCACGTTTCTCACAAGTCATATGATAGAAAATTACAAAGTGTCATTTGTAAGGCCGTATCATACATTTCATATGAATTTGTAAGGCGAACGCCCGAATGGTCAAACGCTACTCAACTTTAACGGCTCCTTACTTAACTTTGACAAATACGGCGGTCTTAAACGACATAAAGCGACTTATTATTTAGGGATTTGCAACTCCGCGGTAAATCTCTATTTATCCCAAATCTTGATTTAAAGATAGGAGCGAGTTGTAGGATAAATCGAGATAATTGCAATGATAAATCGCCTTTAATTGTCATATTCGCTCTTCTCTATTGAGGTAAACTTCTATTTAATTGACCTTTAAATACCACACAATACGCTATATCGCACATTTTTAAAACGAGTGTTATTAATGTTCTTATGAGATGCATCGCGCACGTCGGAAAATGTACTCTGCATTTGATGCATCATCATGTCACCTCCTTGGTCTAGGGGCATCATATATGGGCTGTGGACCGGGAGGTCCTAGGTTCGAGTCCCAGGTCGGGAAAAACGATTTTTCTTATTTGATTTGCCCGAGACTGGATCCCCGAGGGGGTTGAAGTCAGGCAGGCAGCCGGTCGTAAAACTTGGCCAAATCATTTCTGCAACATGCTTGAAATAATACAAAACTGTATATTTAGTAGGTATATGGTAGGTATATGTATAAAAGTAGGTAAATGTAAATAATACTCACCAGCCATTATAGGCAAAACCGCTATAAATAAGTATGGAATGCTCCAAGTGATCGCCATTTTGGGCAACCTGAAACAAAAAGAGAAATTATTAATACAAAATCTTGATTGGTGATAAAAACGTCCCATTGTCGCTTCACGGCTAATGGGCGCGTGATTAGACATTGTTCCCGACATTCTCGCCTTTTTATTGATTATTCGACAAAAGATACAGAATTTGAAGCAACAAAGATAAAAGATAATGAATGTAAAAATGTGACATTATTTTGAAATGTAAATTACGTACAGATTTACGTATTTTATGAATATTGAAAAGTCACAAACCTACAACCGACCGCTAGTCGCTACAAATTAATAACGTTTATTTCGACAATACAAACAAATATAAATATACCTATGGCAGTTATTAATCTAAGCCTATGGCTAAGACATATTTTTTTCTTTTGTTAAATACTAGCTTTTGCCCGCGGCTATGCCCGCATGAGAGTCTTGACAATAATACATCCCCCATTACATCCCTTTTTATTTATGCATGTATTATGCATATAAACCACTTGAATCACTCTATCTGTTAAAGAAAACCGCGTCAAATTCCGTTGCGTAGTTTTAAAGAACTAAGCCACATAGGGACAGACAGACAGCGGGAAGCGACTTTGGTTTATACTATGTAGTGATTTATTAGTTACTGTTTCAAAGCAACTTTTTTGCCCTACGTTTATTAATTTAATGTATTAACCGAAATCATATAACACAATAATTATTATAACGTAATAATCTAAAGCGGTATAAAAATTGGGAAGGAGAAATTAAAATTCATAAGAAAATTTCTTGCAAAACTAAAGAAGCAAAAGTCATGTTGCCATTCATCCTATTTTTGTCACAAGAGCGGGAAAAAGCAAAACACAATTTTAAAATTAGAACGTTGTTGAAATCGAGAACCGACGCGTGCCCATAAAGCAAAATTATTTGTTAACTAACGAACGAAGTTCATTAACCTTTATGAGAACCAAATCAGAGTTTATGACATAAACAAATTGGCTAGACGGTTAGGCAAGACGTAATATACAATTCATTACATATCAAATATCAATTTGATGGACCACACGGCGTAGCTTAGGGAAAATATTATTATTTTCAATTTGGTAGAGGCACGCCGCGCCGCGCCACGCCGTGACAGTTATGTCGGCCGGTTGGATACATTGTTTCACAGAAAACCGACGTGATGGCATGATGTGGCAGCTTGCTATTGTTTCTTTTGCCATGTAAATTTCCCGAGCCCGATTTCCACCCCGCTATCTCAGGTAACGCACCCATGATTCTTTTGACATCTTACGAGTCTGAGCTTCGGGAACATCAATATAATATACCCTAGATGCACAGTTCTTTGCAAATATCCTCCTAAAAAGTGGTCTCAGGAATAAAACAAAGAAAAAGATTACAAGTTCTAATTAAATTAACACAAATATAACCCTATGCACGTGTAATAAAGTAGCTTTTTAAACGAAATGAGCAAGCGTTCTCAAATTTGAATTTTGAAATTTGGAATTCCATCGGCGTCGGACTGTAAGCAAAACGAGTGCTTAAGCACTCCTTTGCTGTCCCATTTTCCGAGCGTCAACTGTGTATCTAGGTAATTGATATATCGATGTTCGGGAATTAAAAATTACTAGCAACCTTAATATGATGTAAAATAATATTAGCCCTGTAATATTACTTTCCCACTACTGGGCAATGGTCTCCTCTACTAATGAGAGGGGTTAGGCCTTAGCTACCACGCTGGCCTAATGCGGATTGGTAGACTTTACATACCTTTGAAATTCTTGTGGAAAAATTCTCGGGTATGCAGGTTTCCTCACGATGTTTTTCTTCACCGTTATAGCAAGGGATAGTTCACAAAAAAAATACACTTAACATAGAAAAGTCAGTGGTGTATGCTCCATTTTGGGTATATAACCGCCGCCATATAACTTTACTACGAATTCATTAATATATCCCAACGGGAATGTAGATAGGAATCATTAAAACACGGTAACAAATACTTTATATCTATCACGCATTTAATACTCTAGCAATAACGTTAATATCATGGCGTAAGATAAACAACTTTTACCATATACTTAAACAACACTTAACTTGATAACATTAATTTTCTACATTAATAGAAAGCAGCGGCGGAGATAGTGTTGCCAGGATTCTTAGTACAAATCTCGTTAATTTTCAAAACCAATTCTAGTTCGTGATCTTTTTTTCTCTATACATTTGACTAGCAACAGCACTTGCGGATGCACCATCAAACTGTCTTTGGACCCGCCTTGTATTTCCTCTACAGTAAATTAGTCATAAATATCTAAAATATCATAGCTTATAGATAGAAAATATGAGGGGAGGCCCGCCTTTACTACATTTTGTCACCTTGTATCACCTGCCTGCCAGAAGGTTGCCGACCGCTGCCCTATACCCACAGTAAGACAATTGGTATCATATCTTCCTCCAAAACGACTAACCAGAGCTTTTTGGGTCATCCAGGGGGCACACCTTCTACGATATCCGAACACTTTCGTACTACATACCTCTGTATTTGTGTCCACATTGCTGAAATTTCTATTTAATTCAGATAGTATTTTAATATTTCACTAGAATAAAAAAAATTGAATTATTTTTCGAATCGAATTATTCTTCTTTCATGTCCCGTTATTCCACAAAGTCCCGATAATTGGAATGTATCTGGCAACACCATATGAAACCACCGGTTGATTGCAAACTGTTACTACACAGCTAATAACGTTATTCAAGTTGTCGCAAATTAATAACCGTTATCGGATAACATGTGTTATTCTAACTGGTTTATGCGTGCTGTGTTGTGGTTTGCAATTAACTGTAATTCCAGGGAACAGATCTCAGCCGCAATAATAATTGTCATAAGTTACAGCTATGTCTAAACTATTCCGTCGGAATTCGCTGTTACGTTAAACTCAGTAACTTGTAATGTGGAGAAAATCTTTGAGTTTCCGAACTTCGGACTTCGGACTTTCGAAATTGGGGTCGTTTTTTTTATGTCTAATAGATTTTTCAAACGTTTCGAATATTTCTATGATAAACTTGAATTCGACAGCTTCCGTGGCGCTACAGGCGAGATGACAGTAAAAAGTGGGGCCACGACTTTGATTCTCGCACCGAGACAATTTTTTGTGTGACTCATAAATATTTGCAGCTGGGTATTGTAAGACCGAAAGTCTCTTGTAGTTCCTGATACCCAAGACTCGTGTTGTATCAAGACTATGTGAGTGACTGTTAAGTTATTTGTTATTATTATTATTTCCCAAATTGACTGCCTCGGTGGTGTGGTGGTATTTCGGTACGACTATGGTTCTGAGGTCTCGGGTTCAATCCCCGGGTCGGGCAAGTGATATTGGATTTTTCCATATCAGCCCGGAGTCTGGAACTTGTGCCCGATATGGCGATAGGCTCGCCCCGTATCACATCTGGGACGGAACTAAGCTCGGCGAAATGTGGGGGTTTCTAGTTCGCTAGTGCGCCTCTGCCTACCCCTTCGGGGATACAGGCGTGAGCTTATGTATGTATGTATTATTTCCCAAAGTAGCCGCTGGAGGCGTTCGGGTATGCTACATATATTTTACGTACTCGCCAGCGATAAACATGCAAAAACCTCATGCTTGAGCTACTGTCAAACTTCTTACTAAGGGCCCTTACGTAATATTCACTTAACTACCACTTAAACCATCTCTCATCAATCTAAGTACCATTCAACATGCAATCACGACTGCACCAACAAATTCCAAAATACCTCACATAGAAGCACGCCGCGCGATTTTAATATTCAAAATTATAACACGTTCGTACCTTCGTAGAAATTTTGTTATTCAGTTCACGATATAGGTGCCACCGATGCGTTGCTGTAAATAACATGAATAAATGAATGACTAATCGCCTATAAAAGGAACAAGGACTGTCGTATTGTAGCGACAATTAATTCTATGAACACTGGGAATTATTTTGAGGCTATACTAGTGAACGGTTCCGAAGTCGAAATGGTAATTCTGTCATCTATAGCCAAAGACATCCAACAGTATATAGACGGGACAACAGCACAAAACTTGTGATCCAAAAATTATGACTTAGTAGCATCCATATATTAATTACCTAGATGCACAGTTGACTCTCGGAAAATGGGACAGCAAAGGAGTGCTTAAGCACTCGTTTTGCATACAGTCCGACGCCGATGGAATTCTAAATTTCTAAATTCAAATTTAAGAACGCTTGCTCATTTCGTTTGAAAAACTACTTTATTACACGTGCACAGGGTTATATTTGTGTTGATTTAATTAGAACTTGTGATCTTTTTCTTTGTTTTATTCCTGAGACTTATGATTGATTCTTATGAGATTCTTAAGCATTCACAGAACATTCTAGGGTGTAAATTGTAATAATAGCCTTTGCATTTTAATGTACATGAGGTACTGAAGTTTGAGATCAGTTTTTTTGTATGGAATCTTACTTAATAGCCCCTCTATAGTTACTAATATTACCTCTAAATATCTATACTATCTATAGCTATACTGATATACTCGTAAGAGGTAAAGTATGAAACTTTGTGAATTTATTTGTAGGAAGTAATCTCTTAAACTACTGTATGGGCTGTGGACCGGGAGGTCCTGGGTTCGATTCCCAGGTTGGGTAAAGCAAATTTTCTAATTTAATTTGCCCGGGACTGGATCCCTCTTAAATCACTTAAACTACTGAACCAATTTTGAAAATTCTTTCACCAACAGAGAGCTGCATTGTTCCTCAGTGACATAGGCTTTACATCTCGAAATAATTTACAGTTCCCGTGAGAATTCCATGCGAACGGAGTCGCGAGGAATAGCTGGTATGGAATAAAAACGTGTCAAATCTGATATTTCTGACAATTATAAAGGTAGAGAGACGTATATATTTTGGTAAAAATGTCAGAGCTTCTTTTTTCCCTTATCACGGAATAGTTATTAAGATTTCCTATCAACCTAATAAGGAAAAACATGAAGATTTCAATGGCACAAACAGATCCTTAGTTATTGAGTAGTTTTCTCATTTCATTTCCACTCAGCGTCGATCACAGCGTTCATCCGAGGTTTGTAAGCAAGATTCCATTAATTCAACAAACCGCGGCGAATAAACAAATACAACAATGAAGGAACAGCATCTACAAAACACTCCCCTGGATCGTTGAGAGTCCATTGAGCGGTGGCTCAATCTAATTTAAGATCTCCAATAATTAATGGGACCGCTCGTTTCTTGGGTTTACGCGAATATTATACCTACATAGAAATATAACATTCCGGACAGTCTAACCCGTGACCCTGAAGGCTGAAAAGCCTTCGAAATGTAAACTAGCTTAAAAATAAAAACAAATCGTGATAGAATCCGTATAAAATTATTTTATTTCTAGTGACCCCTTATATTTTTGATAATGATAAATATGTTCAGACGTAAATATGTCAACGTGTATAATGCGAAATCGCCGAACTAAGACTCTACCCATACCTCAAACTTAGCCCTTTATTTTATATAAACTGATGTTTAACGATGATGATGATGATGATGATGATGATGATGATGATCATTACGAACGATGTAATTATTAATCATCATTTATATCCCTTATAAAATTGCACTATTAGTATGTATTAGTTTATAATATATCTATGTATGTAATGTATAACTAAATGTATTGTTTACATATATGTGTAATATTGGATAATATAAAATTTCTTAGTATTCTATTATTTCTTGTACTTTTATTGTACACCCCGTTTTGTATGTACATTCTACTTACTACTGTTCCTCTCCATCTTATGGTTGCCTGGAATCGCTTTTAGCGATAAGGCCGCCACTTGTGGCACAGTTTATTTTATTTGTTTAATGTTACCTGTTTTTTCTCAGTGTGTGTTTACAATAAAGAGTTACTATCTAACTATCTATCTATCTATCTAATTAAGGAATACATAGGTACATATAAATGTACCTTTGTATCCCTTAATTACATCGTTCAATTACTAATAAACCCATCTCATATGTGGCAGGGGGCGAGGCTATCAACATATTTAGTATAATCATAATCATTTATTACAGTACAAATTCCAATTATCATAAATAAATAGTATAATAATATTATCCCTGTAATATTACTGTCCCACTGCGGGGTACAGGCCTCCTCTACTAATGAGAGATGTTCGGCCTCAGTCTTCCACGCTGGCCTAATGCGGGTTGGTAGACTTCACATACCTTTGAAATTCTTGTGGAGAAATTCTCAGGAATGCAGCTGGTTTCCTCAAGATATTTTCCATCACCGTTATAGCGACAATTCACAAAGAAAATACACTTAACATAGATCAGAGGTGTATTTTGGGGTTTGTCTCGAAACTCCGACTTTACGACAAATTATCATTAATTAAACTAAAAAACCAATTCAAAATCCACTACGTTGTCGATCTACAATTTACTCCCACACCTGCATTCACATAGCACAACAGATATTACACAAAAACCAGAGTAATATTCGACATCCGCAGATTTTTTATCGCATACCAATCTCGTTCTCAGAGTTCATTCATTTGATTCAGCGACTATTTCCTGCTGTCGGTATCAGACCGCATTACATTACCGTTTTTACTGGCCCATGACCACAGGATACCATCGCATACCATTCCACTATATGAGAAGATTTTATTATCAGTTTTATTGAGTTATAGTGTTGAGAAATTCGAATTTATAGTCCGTGTTCGACGGTTCAATATAATAAATAAATACACCTAACAGTCACACACCTAGTTCTGACCCCACACTAGGTATAACCTGTATCGTAGGTGTCAGAGACTATGAGAGACTTTCTGTCTCACTACACCCATACTTGAAACAAATATCTGTGGGCCACACAAACATTTGTCTCAATGCGAGAATTGAACCCGCGGCCTCTCGCTTCACAGCCGGATACTCGCCCGCTGCGCCACGGAGGCTGTCACGGAATATATTCATGATAAACACGTCATTTGCCATTATTCGAAATCAACGACGATCTATATTAAGTAGTACCTATTCGCAATATAAACGCTTCATACCTCTACGGAATTTGTTAAATAAAATTCAAATTTAGAACAAATACTTCAACTTTTACATCGATGACAAATAATTTCATTCATTAACTTAGGGCGACTTGCAGCGCTGTTACTAATCAGCGGCCTGAGCAGGAAAATTTCTGACAACGGTAAATGTATTCGAACTCGATGCGCGTCTGTGAAATTTGTATGAAATATTAACCAAACGTCATCAGTGCGCAGCGAACTTGAATACATTTACATTTTCATTAGTTTTTCGTGCTCGGGCTACTGGAGTTACACCTTATCTCGATTTATCTTACAGCTCTATGCTATTTTTATCTTTTGGGATAAATAGGATTTTGATTTGGGATAGATTTATCGCGGTATTGCAAATAGTCCTAAGTCTTTATGGCAAATTTTTATGATCTGTCTGCATACTCGGTTTGGGACACTTTCTTGGAACCCGTCGTTAATCTACTGTTAATCTAATGCGATACAACCTTTCGAACCTCAATCAATATCTATAACTACATCATTATTCTTTATAATACAAGTATTATTACTTCTCGATACAAATGTTCACTAAATATTTTCGATATTTTATAAAGTGTATGACGCATAATGTTACAGAAATGCTAGTGCTTCATTAGTCATAATCAACATTCGATTGTGCGATAAAGTTTCTTGTGGCAAGTCATTAGCTTCGATTTAATGTTCGCCATATTATATTTCGAATAATCTCTCGTTGATAAAGTTTAGCATTGTATTTCCTCTAAATAATTTGATGAAGTATGTTTTTGATACTATTTCTGTGTTATCGGAAATTAGAATAACCAAAACGTAAAGCACTGTGATACTTAGACTGAGATCTATAGAGCGAATTTCGACTAAGTCTAAGTAAAAAAAACGTACTCAGTGGGGATTTGGATTTTTAAAATCGAACTATGACTTAGTCCGAGTCATTTTTACAAGCAAATCTTTGCTTTGTCTACCTGTCAGTTTGTATTTTTTGTAAAAAATGGCTCGGACCAACTCAAAGTTTGATTTGAAAATTCCAAAACCTCACTGCAGTGTTATCGTTTCTTTGACTCAGACTTAGTCGAAGTTCGCTCTATAGATCTCCGCCTTAAACAGTAACAATGAGATAATCAAGAGTTTAAAAATACTCGTTCAGTACCCTTAGTACGAGTTTTTCTCGATTCTCGAAATCGACGATAGTTTACATTTTCTCCATACATTTTTTAGTTCGTTGTAGTTTCCGCAAAGTGGCACTGCTAGTCAAATGTATGGACAAAACGCAAACTATCGTCGATTTCGAGAATCGAGAACTGTCAAAATAAACTCATACTAGGGGTACTGATAATTTTTTCCCATGGTGGTACTTCCATTTCTTCTAACACCATCTCGTGCAACATTCCATCATTCAACAAGCATTCCAAGCTCACCGGAAAGTCTAGATTCTAAACGTGTCTACCCTTATTTATTACAGCTTCAACCTTATACTTATAAGCGTGTTTCTAAGTATACTTTGTGGCAGTGGTTGGCAACAGTTTAGCCAGCGAGCCACATCATGGTAGCATAGTTAGGTGGCGCTCTGTGCATTGGGTTGCATATCCAAAAAATCAAGTAACATTGACACATGTTTTCGTGATTGATACGAAGAGAAGAGCTCTTATAAATTGCTTATTCCACAGGCGTTTCTGCCATCGCCGAAACTAGCTTAGCTAATTAATGTAAACCATTGTATTAATGTATAATTTCTTTATTTCTAGCTGCCCTTATCCTACCATGTGAGGTTTGGCTTAGTTTTTATGCCCGGCTGCCTGCCTGATGTCAACCCTCTCTAAGGGATCCAGCTCCAGAAAGAAATTAAAAATTCACTTTGCTCGTCCTAAAAATCTGGGACTGGATATTTAAATCCTCTAGTTGTAAAAACAATCCTTTCGTGCGTTACGTGCTTAAAGAGTCGTGTTAGGCCGACCTCACATTGTAGTGGCATAAGGACTGGTGGAAGAAAAATAACTGAATAATATAATTTAAAACTTAACGGACCGACTTCAAAATGTATCTGATCATGACCAAATATGCGATCACCCTTGGAATAAGCTCTAACGAACACAAAGAATCTTGAAAATCGATTCGCATTTGGCGGAGATATCGAGGAACATACCAAAAAAAAGACGAATTGAGGACCTTCTCCTTTTTTAAAGTCGTTCAAAAATAGAGTATTAGAGATGTTATAGGGATCGCGAGCCGAAGGTTGCCGACCGCTGTTCTATGGGAATATTTAAAGTACCGTCTGAGTGAAATGAAAAGTGTTAACACGAGTCGAGTCACGAACGAAATGCAATGTTTGTGTTGAATATACATTGTATGAGTGAGGTGTTACATTTCAGGAAAATTACGTGAGGTATTTGTATGAAGTTAATAACTCTGCGTATTGAGTTAGCACGTCACGACTTTAAATATGAACAAACAATTAGCGGCGGTTGTTTCATCTGTCGGTTATTGTAATCATTGTAAATTACATAATTTATGTGAATACTTAGCTTGGGAACCATGAGGTCGACTTCAAATCACAGCTTGAGTAAATGTAACTTGTGTTTGAGCTTTTCAATCGAAAAATCACACACTTGATAAAGATCGATAAGCACTGTATTAGACTTAAAAAACATACATACATAACAACATAAGCTCACGCCTGTATCCCCGAAGGGGTAGGCAGAGGCGCACTAGCGAACTAGAACACCCACATTTCGCCGAGCTTAGTTCCGTCCCAGACGTGATAGGGGGCGAGCCTATCGCCATATTGGGCACAAATTCCAGACTCCGCGCTGATATGGAAAAATCCAATATCACTTTGCCCGACCTGGGGATCGAACCCGAGACCTCAGAACCATATTCGTATCGAAATACCACCACGCCACCGAGGCAGTCTAACTTTCTAGCAGTTAAACTTAAAAAAATACTCAAATATCAATTACATTAAAAATAAACAAGGATATAGAAGATAGAATATTAAATCAATGTGCAAACGACCTAAGGCGCTTCTTTTCATGGCGCCTAACAACAATCGAACGAAGGCGAAAGAATGTTCGCGAAGGGGTCGGTGTGGACGCAACACCGAAGCCGTTAAATATCAATTACAAACAACTAAACAAATAAACAAGGATATAGAAGATAGCAGCGATAGCTCAGTTGGGAATGGTACGGACTGACGAGACAAGTGTTGGAGGTTCGAGACCAACCCCAAAATGGAGCATACACCTCTGACTTTTCTATGTTAAGTGTATTTTCATTGTGAAATATCGCTTGCTATAACGGTGAAGGAAAACATCGTGAGGAAACCTGCATACCTGAGAATTTCTTCACAGGAATTTCGAAGGTATGTGAAGTCTACCAACCCGCATTAGGCCAGCGTGGTAGACTAAGGCCTAACCCCTCTCATTGGTAGAGGAGGCCCGTGCCCAGCAGTGGGACAGTAATATTACAGGGCTAATATTATTATATAGAAGATAGAAATATTAAATCAATGTGAAACGACCTAAGGCGCTTCTTCTCATGGGCGTACACAACAACCGAACGAAGGCGAAAAAATGTTCGCGAAGGGATCGATGTGGACTGTGGATGCAACATCGAAGCCTAACGAACGAACCAAAGCGTTCTATGCATCGTCGTGCGCAGGATAATAGTTGTGTGAACGAAACAGCGAAGATTCGCGAATGTTCGGAAACGTTCGATCCTCATCGCCGATGGTCCTTCACGAACATTCGTGGGCTTTTCCGAAGCACCGGTAGATTCATTGACGCGTAAAAGTGTTGCCTATTTACTAAATAAAGATTTAAATGTGAATAATAAAGACTGCCACATAGACTTTAGAGATGGAATGATTAAGGCCAACTTGCACCGCTATTACTAATTAGAGTTACAGATTTATGCTACAGCTCACTCCTATCTTTAAATCAAGATTTGGGATAAATAGAGATTTATCGTGGAGCTCATCCTAAGTGGAAGCCACAAATATGAAGATAATCAGAGTTTAAACCATCTACTTCATTATACACTGCATACAATCAACATATATTTTAGACACGTTCAAACAATAACAGCATTCTTCATCGGCAAATTACACCTAATATCGATGCCTATACAATCGGTTTTCATGTCCACTAAAACATATTATTATCAAGGCACTGTATCACTCGATTATACATGCCCTCTAGCTGTTAATTAACATGCAATTACAGGCGACTGTTTAGGAGCGACGCATTGGTATTCTGCGCATGCGCCGCTGACGCCCGAGGTTACCGTCTACGCAAGAGCTCAATGGCTGCATATCATCTTCATGCATTGATACTGATCCTGGCGTTGATAGCTTGTTGGTTATGACTTATTTTAAAGGTAGGTCTTAGGCGAAATATGAGTTTGACTTGATTTGTGGCTTCTGGGTCCTTACTTCATTAAAACGGTTATTTGAGTGATAGAGTCACGCTGTAGACAGTAACGCCTACAGCACGAATGGGCCGGCTCGACCGGTTTGATACCACTATCTCACAGAAAAACGATGTAAAGTGGCAGCTTGCTGTCGCGTTTCGATCGGTGAGTGAGATTTCCGGTTCCTTTCCCAATCCCTTTTTCCCTCCCCTTCCGTTTCCTCCTTTTAGAATGGCAATGCACTCATGATTCTTTTTGTGTCTTGGGTGTCTATGGGCGGTGGAGATCATTTACCAGTAGGTGACCCATCTGCTCGTTTGCCAATCTGTGCTATAAAGAAAACCATAACATAATGAAATTCGTATGGAAAAATGTTTCTTATTCCATTATTTTTAAGTTTATATTTCATTAATGTGTAACACTCGTTTTGAACTGCAAGTACATAGGTATAGAGCGACAAGCCTTTGCTTAGATCTTAAACGAAATCTTATCCTAACTACATTGAACTTGAAGGTACCTATGCTTATCCTGACGGCAAATATACCATCAGAGGACTAAAAGTACCAAAAGCGTGAACCTAGTCTCTCCGTCTCGAATCAGGTCTCCTTGATGTACTGCATTTCCCCCTCCCTTTCCCAATCCCTTTTCCCTAACAACGCACCCTTGATTCTTTTTGGATCATGAATGTCTATTGGCGGTGGAGATCACTTACCATCAGGTGACCAGCTCGTTTACCAGTCTCTGCTATAAAAAAAATTAAACCCGAGACACTACTTAAACGTGGCACTAAAACAAAATAGTAGCCTAGAAGAAAATCGTAAAAGTCGGCTTGTTAACATAAATGGCATTGTTGTGCAAAAACCAAAAAAGCGCATACTGAATTGGGCTTTAAGTTCCATAATAGCTTAAATACACTACAAAGAGCTCGTTGGTGTGTTATGGAAGTCTATTTAGATTTTAGAATATAATGAGGTGGTTGAATAACTCCGCTAAACAAACTGAAGAATAATGCGTTTCGCCTCGCGCTTCAATTGTTTTATGCAATTATGCCAAGACCGCGGAAGTGACATAGAAAGCTGTGAGCATTCAAGTCTTATTCACTAGAGTAAGGGTTGCGTGTGTTACTAATGATACCTAAATTTTAAAAAATACTTACTATACACCGTGAACATAATAGATCCGCCATTATATACTTTTCTATGCATTTATTCGTATGACATACGTCTTGTCAGCATGCCAAATACACTAGGGATCATACATTTGTTGCATAAATATATAATAGTAATAATAAATACGTTCAACAGTCACATACATAGTCCTGACCCCACACTTGGTATAACCTGCATTGTGGGTATCAGGAACTGCGAGAGACTTTCGGCCTCACAACACTCAGACCCGAAACAAAATAAATATCTGTAGGCCACAAATATTCTCGGTGCGAGAATCGAACCCGCGTCCTCTCTTCACAGCAGGCTACACGCCCACTACGCCACGAAGGCTGTCACGAACTCACGACTATATCAATACATTTTAGGACATCGGACTTTTGAATGAAAATATACTGTGCATTGAGTGTATATAATGTGCATTGTACATTGATTGCCTCGGTGGCGTGGTTTTATTTCGGTACAACTACTGTCATGAGGTCTCGGGTTCGATCCCCGGTTCGGGCAAAGTGATATTGGATTTTTCCATATCACCTCGGAGTCTGGAATTTGTGCCCTATAAGGCGATAGGCTCGCCCCCTATCACATCTGGGACGGAACTAAACTAGGCGAAATGTGGGCTAGTTGGCTAGTGCGCATCTGCCTACCCCTTCGGGGATACAGGCGTGAGCTTATGTTGTATTTTTAACTGATTATTAATATGCACTTTCTACGCACAGGAAGGTTGTAAAACCGCGCCTAGAAACTAGACCAGCTGAAAGATACCATGCAACTTTCAATGTTTATAGTTGTTTATGGTTATCTGTTTACAACCAGCTACTCGGCCACTGCACCTGTTTACAGTCATAGTATATACTTTATTAGCATAGTATCAAGCTGTTCAATGATGCACTTGCGCTTATAATGAGAAAATTCATATTTGACTGCCTCGGTGGCGTGGTGGTATTTCGGTACGACTACGGTTCTGAGGTCTCGGGTTCGATCCCCGGGTCGGGCAAAGTGATATTGGATTTTTCCATATCAGTCCAGAGTCTGGAATTAGTGCCGGATATGGCGATAGGCTCGCCCCCTATCACATCTGGGACGGAACTAAGCTGGGCAAAATTTGGGTGTACTAGTTGGCTATTGCGCCTCTGCCTACCCCTTCGGGGATACAGGCGTGAGCTTATGTTGTGTCATATTTGTCATACGATTTAACGTTCTACAGCATATTAATAATAGTGGTTGAGCCATACTCTGTACATAATTTTGCCTACAGAATGAAGGGGTGACTCAACCGGGCTCTCACCATTGTCTCACAGAAAACCAAAGTGTCCGAAGTGATATTTTGTTGGAGCGTTTTGATGAACATTTCAATTGTTTATAAACAGAAACATTCACATGCATGGATGAACATCAGTGAAGCTCGATTTCTGAACGTGATCAATTCAACATTATGATAAGATTGATTACGTTCGGGTTTTTTAAATTAAAAGCGTTAAATCGTTTTACAGAAGCAACTAACTTCGTCTCAAGCATTTTCTTTAAAATTGATTATTAGAGAAACTAGATTTTAAACACAGTCCCACAAGCATATGACACCGAATAGTAATCAAAATGAATATCCAAGAACGAAAATTCTGACTGTCACCCAACATGGCCGGTGACTAGTGAACACCACGTTGCGTCACTCACATTACCATCAACACTTTATTGACGTATCCTCGCCATTCGAATTCGCAGTTGAATGCTTCCTTGACAAACGTGTGACGGTGTGGCACGCATTCCGGATTAGGGGAACGAATTTATGGATGGTTAATTGACAGCTAACGGTCGGATTAACGTAAAGGTAGTCGGTTATTAGCATTGTCAGTTTGCGACGATTATCTGCTGGTGTCGAGATGTAAAACAATTAGAGAATCACATTGACCACGCCTTTTCCCATAGCGGTAGACAGAGACAACTAATTAATTAAATGTCGTCATAATTATCTGTAATTACATGTAATGAATTACATGTCATTCATATATTTCTTTTCAATTTAACTTAAAGTTAGGACTAACTGTAGGTTAGTAATAGTGGTGCAAGTGGGCCTTGTCTTTTATTTGACTAGTAGTTATTTATAAGCGGAAGCGTGTTGCTAGCAATATTGCAACTATCCAACCATTCATTGTAATTATTAGTCTAAAGTCCAAAATAATATAATACATAAGATACCTATCCAACAGTGCGATAACGGTCAACGATTAATCAATTAAAAACATAACCCTCCTTCCGATACAGTCGGGTAAAAACTAACCGAACTAACAATACGACCTTGCGGGTGACTCCCATCCAAAAAATCGATAGTGATTAATGATTTTGGGATTCTATTTCCGGTGTAGGAAGCCAGCTGTCCGTAATTGGGCGCAGGGGACGTCAGATCCGGTGTTGTAGTGAAATGCAAAAGTCTAGCGGAAGCTGCGACGGACGCTACTTACGACTTCGTTCCAACAGTAATCCTTTGTACACAAATCCGTTTTATAATGACGACAGATGTATATTTTGGTTGTTTTATGTTGTGAAATTTTGGCTTTGTGTTTTTATTACATTTTACAAAATCATATCTACTTTAATATCTATAAAAAATTAAAATACTTAGGCCTTTATTCATAATGACTTAGTGGGACGCTATAATACCGCTGTAGGACGTTTCCGAAAAATTGTTATTCATAATAGCTCAATAGCGTTAAAACGTTCCCAAAATCTCCCATAAAATGTCTGCAATTTATAGAAGCTGGCACCCTACTTTAACGCTTCAATAGCAAAAAATATGGCCGATTTCGATCAACTGATTGGTAATTGACGTTCCACCAGTTTTGGTTGAGATTAATTTGAGGGTGCCCGCGACTTCTATCATAAACATAAAAAAATAAGCTCACGCCTGTATCCTCGAAGGGGTAGGCAGAGGCGTTCTGGCGAACTAGAACACCCACATTTCGCCGAGCTTAGTTCCGTCCCAGATGTGATAGGGGGGGAGCCTATCGCCATGTCGGGTACAAATTTCAGACTCCGGGCTGATATGGAAAAATCCAATATCATTTTGCCCGACCCGGGGATCGAACCCGAGACCTCAGAACCGTAGTCGTACCGAAATACCACCACGCCACCAAGGCAGGCTTCTAGACTTCAGAGAGACTTCTATCAAATGCAATTAATGTTATAAACACGATAGTTTGTGAGGTTGTATGGATGCTTAGACTATGGATGTTTTGTTACTCTTTCACACCAGAATGGTTGAACGGATCTGAATTTAATTCGGTAAAGAAATGGATTATAGTCTAGAATAAAAATGTCTAGGACAACAAGACAAATAAATGTGATGCAAAAGTTATGACCTCATGGTCATAAGTCGATCAGTTTATTTGAAATATACGCGCGCCAGGTCGGACAGCGTAATAATATTGAGAGAATAAACTTGTCCTAAGTGATTCTTCACCATTCACAGAACATTCTAGGATGTATTTATTTATAAAGGAATAACACATAGGCTACTTTTTTCCAGAAAATGTAGGGTCTCCGTAGGATAGATTTGTTTGAAGTCAGCTAGTATTTAATATTTTCCGTGTGGTATTTAATTACATACCTTGATTTCAACAAAACATCTTTTTCTTCAATATCATCATTATCTAAACACGTATAGCGTCACATGAATAAATCAAGAGAAATAAAATACTTCAAAAATACAATGATGAATTTTATTAAATCTTATTCAACAAAAAATACTTATGCACGCATGTTGCCTAATTATTCTTCAATACAATGGGTTTTAGACGGTTCTGTTGAAGCCGCTGTGAACTGGAAAGTCCGGTCCTGAATTCCATTCTCAGAGAAGACAGGGTATTTTTCTTACACGATTTGCAAAGACTGGAAGCCCCCTTTCATTCATACGCTCCAAGGAATATCCTCCAAATCTAAATTTCATTTCCAAATATCCATAATCTACCCATCTTCGTTGATGTTTAGGTATTGCATAAAACAAAATCACTTCACATGCAACAAACATAGTTTTACTTTGATTAAATTAATTAAATAAATATATAAACAAACTAAACTGGTCGCCATGGTCGCCATTTGCCATTTCGAATTGCGCGCGCAAGACGCGCGTGAATGATTGTTTTTTTTATTAGGCCATCGTTCGCTCTTTGCCATCGTTCCATGACTTTCCAGAGACAAAACTTGTTAAAATTACGTTTTATCTATGTACTAGCATTGTGACACGGTAAATATATTTTAGGTAATGGAGCTATAGTAAACTATTATGAATAAAGAATTTTATCGAACCTTCGATAGGCTTAAAATGCATTTTTACCAATATGAGTTTATATCTTCATTAGGGGTTTTATTATGAATAAAGGCCTTATTAGTTCATTGCGTGATTAATAGATGTCGCCTACGTAGTCGAGGCAGCGTATATGGGCTGTGAACCGGGAGGTCTTGGGTTCGATTCTCAGGTCGAGCGAGCTATTTTTCTAACACGATTTGCCCGGGTCTGGATCCCCATAAGGGAGTTGACGACATACGGGTCGCAAGTCGTAAAAATTAAGTCGAATCCTTTCTGCGACATGCTTGAATTAAAATATATAATACAATATAAAAAAAAAAAAATTGCTAAATTTTTGGCAGTTTCCGGTGGCCCTATTAACCACCTTCCTCCTTTTCCCAATCCCTTTTTCCCTCTTTTTAGGTAAGCAACGCACCCATGATTCTTTTTGTGTCTTGGGTGTCTATGGGCGGTGTCTATTTACCATCAGGTGACCCATATGCCCGTTTGCCAGTCTCTGCTATAAAAATGCACATAATAAGTCCTGTTGAAATAAATATAATATCAGCCCTGTACTATTACTGTCCCACTGCTGGGCACGGGCCTCCTTTACTAATGAGAGGGGTTAGGCCTTTGTCTACCACACTGGCCTAATGCGGGTTGGTAGACTTACATACATTCGAAATTCTCGTGAAGAAATTCTCGGGTATGCATTTCCTTCACCGTTATAGCAGGCGATATTTCACAATGAAAATACACTTAACATAGAAAAGTCAGAGGCGTATGCTCAATTTCGGGGTTGGTTTCGAACCTCCGACACTCGTCTCGGCAGTCCATACCAATCCCCACTGAGCTATCGCTGCTGTTGAAATATATACACATATAAAATACATTTATAAGAGCCCAAAAAGAATAAACAACATAGTCTTGTAAGCAATATGAAGAGAAAGGCATTTTATAAGAGCATTTTCAATAAAACCTGTCGTAAAACAATTGCGCAGCCCGCATGCCACACGCGACGGCGCATAAAAATGATTCTTCTATTCCTTTTCATGATATAACCATCTACTGCTTCTTAATTTTACTGCGGCCCATTGCCTATAGAAACGTATTCATAAAAGAATAAGACTGCCGTGGCGTGGTTGTATTGCCTACCCACATTTTGCCGAGCTGCGTTTCGTGATATCGTCCTGAGGTCTCGGGTTCGATCCCGGGTCGAACAAAGTGATATTGGATTTGTCGGTATCAGCCCGGAATCTGAAATTTGTGCCCGATATGGCGATAGGCTCGCTCCCTATCACATGGGACGGATCTTCCGATTCGGCTGATACCGAAAAATCTAATGACTGCCTGACCTGGGGATTGAACCCGAGACCTCAGGACGATGGTCGTACCACGCACGCAATACCACTACGCCACCTACACAGTCAATATCAATTTAATAACGATATTTGTTTGTTACTGCCTTTGGACTGCCTCGGTGGCGTGGTGGTATTTCGGTACGACTACGGTTCTGAGGTCTCGGGTTCGATCCCCGGGTCGGGCAAAGTGATATTGGATTTTTCCATATCAGCCCGGAGTCTGGAATTTGTGCCCGATATGGCGATAGGCTCGCCCCCTATCACATCTGGGACGGAACTAAGCTCGGCGAAATGTGGGTGTTCTAGTTCACTAGTTCACCTCTGCCTACCCCTTCGGGGATACAGGCGTGAGCTTATGTTATGTTGTTTGTTTTTATTAAAAACACAAAACGATATAGGTTTCTTAACCTCATTATCAAAGAACAAACGTTTACAAACGAGACATGTGTCATTTGACATCGCCCCGCTATTCTCGTCCTCCATTAATGAGAAATGTTTACTTTGAATTCAATTTGTTATCTGTCTTACTATATTAATTACATCTCAAAGGCACCGAAAATAATTTCTTTTCATAGCTGAATTGTCTGATAATAAGCGATCGGGGATTATTGGATTTTTTCAATATCAGCCCGGAGTGTGGAATTTGTGCCTTATATAGCGATAGGTTCGCACCCTGTCATATCTGGGACGGAACTAAGCTCGACAAAATGTCGGTGTTCTAGTTCGCTAGTACGCCTCTGCCTATCCCTTCGACGATACAGGCGCGAGCTTATGTTGTGTCCACCACGCTCTGGCCTAATGCGGGTTAATAGACTTCACTTCAAAAATACTAATGGAGATTTCTCAGGTTCTCAAGATGTTTCTCTTTACCGTTAGAGCAAACGGTCATGTAGGTATTTTTTACAATGAATACAGAATACACTATCTATTCTCAAAAATCAGTGGTGCATTTAAATGGCTAATCTTTTCGACAAAACTTTGTGTTTCGATACAATTATTTTACGCAGACTATGCTAAGACCTTGATCTAGGTATTAAAACCGCAGTAGAGCGACAAAAGGGGACAACAATGTCGTTAACTGTATACACGTCAAAGATATTTAATATCACTAACTATAGAGGGGCTGGAAGTCGCTGGATGCAGGCCGCTTCCAACAGGTCGATCTGGAAATCTCTGGGGCAGGCCTATGTTCAGCAGTGGACGTCCTATGGCTGATGATGATGATGATGATGATAGAGGGGCTATAAAGCCACTTTCCATACAAAAAAAATCTCAAGCGTCAGTAACGCCATCTACGACTTAATGCGATGGCGCTTATTACAATTTACAACCTATATTGTTTAGTTTAAGAATCACGTGAGACAATTTTATTTTCTAAAGACTACTCTAAACATTACGCTAGCACGACCTTGCCCGTGTATGTTTCAAATACGACTGAGTGACATGACCACGAGGTAATACCACCGTACACATGGTGCTAAAACCTGCCATAGTGACTCACACTCCGCGTGTGGTTCGCGTTCCAGGATCAGCCAGTGTACTTCCGGTTCCCTCGAAGGGCTTGCGGCATGCCTTGATGGTTGGTTGAGATGGGTATAGGGGTATCCCTGTATCTGCATCGCTCATCCGCCTGTCTCATCGCAAGCCCCTCAATTTGCTTCTTCTCTCTTCGAATTCGGAGTGTGGCGAAGCATAAATAGGCATAATTCTGGCCACTAATAAACTCATTGTTTGTCAGTAGTCGCTAGTTTTTTTGGATTGCACTATGCTTACCATCAGGTGCATTGTAGTCACTTTGCCGTGCCCAGATAAAAAATAATAATAAAGAATAACAACTTTTGAATCACAAGTTTTGTGCTGTTGTCCTATCTATGTACTGTTAAATGTCTTTGGTACACGATATTTAGAATGTATTTCGTAATCCGTGTGAACACAACCCTCAGTTTTCATACAAAGTTGCACCCCACGGCCCACATACGTTTTTTTGTGATAATACGATATATCGGAAATGCTGGAAGTATACTTAAGTGCAAGCGGTAAAGTATAGACTATAGGCTAATTATTGTCCAAACATATTTATTTGTGGTAGTATTTATTTTATAACGGAGCTAACTGGCAAACTAGGGGATCAAACTGGTTGAACCGGCCCGTTCGTGCTGTAGGCATAAATGACTACAGCGTGGATCTATCACTTCTTCTATTATATTTTTCTTCTTATTTTACTAATAGAAGCATAAATAGGCCGGCAGGATTCTGGTGACCACTGATAAATTTATTGCTTGTCGGTGGTCTTCATTTTTTTTTTGTGTAGTCACTTCCCGTGCTCATATAAACAAAATGAAAAGCCCAAGATAAACCACATGTATTAATTACAGTACGATTCAATTACAATGTTATGTACTTTAATGTACGTACATACTCTATTACCCTAATTATCGGTACAAACTATCCGAGTTGATCTCATTAAACTGTTCCTAATTGACTAAGCATGTTAGATAAATATCTGCCTTGGAATGGTTGCCTGGAAGAGATATCGTTTTAAGCGATAAAGCCACTTGTGGCACAGTTACGTATTTCGGTACGACTACTGTCCTGAGGTCTCGGGTTCGATCCACGGGTCGGGAAAAGTGATATTACATTTTTCCATATCAGCCCGGAGTCTGGAATTTGTGCCCGATATGGCGAGAGGTTCACCCCCTATCACATCTGGAACGGAACTAAGCTCGGCGAAATGTGGGTGTACTAGTTGGTTAGTGCGCCTCTGCCTACCCCTTCGGGGATACAGGCGTGACCTTATGTTATGTTATGTGTGTTAAAACATTATTTAATGTTACCAGCCCCCTCACTCCTGACACTCGATTCGAATTCGATTTCGATTCAGTTTCATTCATTGAATCGAAATCAAGTTAGAAAGTGCGCTAATGTTGCATTAGATTCGAGAACTTGTCATTTGGTAATTTTTAACGTGACATTAGTGAACAACATTGAACTCTATTTCGGTGGAATTTGAAGTCACTAAATGAAATCGAATCGAATTCAAATTCGAATAAGTGTCAAGAGTCACCCCACCTGTTTTCTGCGTGACTGTCTCGGTGGCGTAGTTGTATTGCCTGCGCGGTACGACTACCGTCCTGAGGTCTCGGTTCGATACCCGTCGGGCAGTGATATTGGGTTTTTCTATTCAGTATTAGCCTGAAGACTAGAATTTATGCTCGATATGGCGATAGACTAGCCCTTATCTCGTCTAGGACGGAAATGAGCTCGGAGAAATGTGGGCGTTCTAGGGCGCCACTGGCCTGCCCCGATACGGGCGTGAGCTTTTAAAGAAACTCAGAACCGTGATTGACTTCCAAATTCATAACTCCTTCAGTCCTAAAATGAGGGATACCTCGAAGTGTTAAGGGACAGGCGGATACTGAATAGAAAAAAACAGTATAATTTTACCAATTTAATTTTCGAACCCGAGATTTCAGGCAGTTCTAGGCAACTAGTCAGTTACGCTGTTCCGAATTCAGGCATTTAAAAGTATAGTAATATTTATGCAAGATTGATTCAATGATAATAACTACTTTTAATTACAAGATGGTTCATCCCAAACTTTCGTAAGGAAACTTGCTTGATTGCCCTTCTATTAGTAACATTAAATCTCTTTGCCAACGACACGATATAATGAACGCCCGCAGTCACATCATGTTTAAGCACCAAGTAACGCAACACTTTGCCCCATGGTGGAGAAATAAAAAAAACCAAATCAATTCCGTTCCAGTATTTAACTAATAACAGCTGACTTAACAATTAACTAGTGACAGCCTCCGTGGCGCAGTGGGCGAGTAGCCGACTGTAAAGCGAGAAGCCGCGGGTTCGATTCCCGCATTGAGACAAATGTTTGTGTGGCCCACAGATATTTGTTTCAAGTCTGGGTGTTGTGAGACCGAAAGTCTCTCATAGTCTCTGACACTCACGATACAGGTTATACCTAGTGTGGGGTCAGGACTAGGTGTGTGACTGCTGGGTGTATTTATTTATTTATTTATTTATGCCCTATTTTGTATCTTGTATCACTAACAATACTCTAATTTTGTTTAACTGTACCACTAACAAGTATTATTGCCTGCTTCTCTAGTTAATAGTTAAATTTAGCTGGGTCTACCTATAACTACGTGATTTATTTATTAAGATTTATTTGTAAATTATCTGTGTGAGCAAAATTATTGTATCATCTGTTGGCGGATTAAATAAAATGAATGAATAAATAAAATAAAATAAGACACAAGACTCGAATCTTACTATGGGGTGAAGATTGTGGGAGTCTTGGGCGTTATTTATTAATTGTATACTTATTTACAAGATACTATGTCTGTATGATAGCAACATATTGTATCCTTTTTGGTCACATGTGTGAGTTCCGGACTTTATCTTAATGACAGCACAATGGTCAGCTCAGATGACCACTTGCCCCCTTACGTCATAGCCGAATTTACACTAAATAATACAATTAACAAACAAAGCTCCGTGCTCATTTCCGTAAGTAATAACAGTAAGAATAATGGGTTGACTTCAGATTTTGTAAGTAATCATAATTGTTAATTACGATCTTTACATTTTCAACGGTAACTTACTTTGGTGGTACATATATTAATAAATGTTAAAAGATGATACCGTGACTAAAAGTTAGGAGCAAAGCAACCAACTTCATCCGTTAAGATTTTGACTTTTCTCGTACTTCGTCTCCTGACTTTAAAATAAATAACACCTAACACTCACACACATTGTCCTGACCCCACACTAAGATCGAGTCTTTGTCGTGTGTATCAGGAACTACGAGAGACTTTCGTCTCACAACACCTAGACCCGAAACAAATATATGTGGGCTACAAAAACATTTGTCGCGGTGCGGTATCGAACCCACGGCCTCTCGATTCACAGCCGGTTTCTCGCCCGCTGCGCCACAGAGGCTGTCAAATGAACACAAATGAACACTCTAGTATACAGAATAATTAACAAAAAATAACAATAAGAAACAAGCAAAATCATTTATTATTTGAATAAGACAATACGACAGGTTAATTATTTATAAATTAAATAAATGCATCATTTAAATGGTGTAATTCTGGAAATCTTTGGGGAAGGCCTATGTCCAGCAGCGGACGTCCTACGGCTGATGATGTTGATGATGATGAATGGTGTAATTTGAAGCCTTATTAGGGGATTGAGGTCAGGAAGCAGCCAGTTGTAAAAACTCAACATGGCTCAGAAGAAAATGCTGGAACATACCTCAGAAAGGTTTTGCGCCGACCCCACAGACAACATAGAGAGTGCAAGTGGAAAGGAAGATAGAAATTTCGAAAGCAGGCAAAGTTGTCCTGTGTAACATGAATATACCAGAGATCAGTCCTCGGTTAACATTATCACAGGAGGTCAAAATTGAAACATCTGCGAGCTCTGACGATGAAATATTTACTTAAGAAACTTGTATTTAGTCACGGCAGAATGGCTGACGAAATCATCAATTTCTTTGTCGGTATCTTGAATAATGAGCCAGACGACATTAATGTAAATCGAGAGAATTTTACTAACCTTATAAAAAAAAGGTAATGAAACGATGTATATGATAGTAATGACAAAGCTTTATACAGAAATCCAGACAACTCTCAGACAAACGGAGTGGTCGTCAAACCACAAGCGATTAAATTTACTGCAAGAGAAATCCAGCCATTGCTACGGTCAATAGAACGAGAAGATATTATACTATAACTATAACTCTACATAAAGGAAACATCGTACCAACTTTGTAAATAAAAATAACTTTGTTTTGATATGCCACAATAACACTTATAACATAAGCTTAAAGCCAGTAAGTAGATCATCGGTTAGTAAGAGGTAATGTATCCATCGCCTGCCCCCGAATAATACCCCCAGAAAGGGTTAACGTCAGGTAGGCACAACGACGATCCATATTAAGTAGTACCTACATAGGTAGCCATGAATCTAGATTTCAAGCAAGTTTTTTCACACAAAGAGTGACTTGCAAAGCTGCAACATCATCACTAAACTAGAGTTAGTTCTAAATTAAATTTAACTTACATGTCATTCGTACATTTAAATCGAGATTTAATGAAATGCTGCTCTGAAGTCGCCCTAAAACCTTGTTTTAAAACCAGTTTAATGCGTGACTATCGATCTCTAATAAGAGCCTTAATCTTAATATAAACACGTGTTACGTATCTCACTAAATATCCGTAGAATGTATCACCATGGTGTGAATTGCATGTTGTACCGTTTCTGGTAATAGCTTCCTCATTTTTGTCACTCACACGACAATTTGAGTAAATACCGGCCACGAAACGTAGTACAATTGTACACAGTAGCGCAAATACTTTAAATATTATTGAGCGCAAAATAATTTAAATTAAACAAGATCGAATCCGTAAAAAACAGTTTTATTTCAATGTAGCCGTAAATAAGTGTAGGTAATCCGTAAGATCATTTTATTATCTGGGTAATTATAACCTTAATAAAAATATTCCGAAACGAGTATTTATCCGAATCAAAATATAAAAATCTTATTTTCGTGTTTTAAAAATAGAACAAACCAATTTCTTAAAAAGAATAGCAAGTATAAACATTTGAATATACATATGTATATCTCTCATGATATTTTTATATCTATAAAACACAGTAAAGGTTCGACAACAATCGAAAGAGATCATTCAAAACCAAAAATATGTAACAGCTTCATTAAAAACCTGATATTAGATTCATGTACGGACACATCAATGTTACAACTCTCAATATTCATTTAAGCACACGGCAGTATCCCCGAAGCGATAGACAGAGGCGCCATTAGTGCACCCACTTTTCGCTGAGGTTCCATCCCATGATGAGATAGGGGGTGACTTTATTGCCATATCGACACAAACTCTGGTCTGAAACTAAAACACCCAATATCACGTTACCCGACATGAAAATCGAACCCGAAACCTCAGGACGGTAGTACTCCCACGCAATACAACTACGCCACCGTGACAATTAAGGACTCAATATAAACCATCAAGAAACATGAAATAATACATGCAACCGATGAATCTAACTAGCATCTTACCTCAATTGAAGTACTCAAGTAAACGTAACTATGCGAGAGCATTACACCGATCAATGGTGTTGGCCATGTTACTGGAAGTGCAACTACACCGGGAACTCTACGGTGTGTGGTCCCAGAGGGGGAGGTGCTGAAGAGTGGGGGGAACGAGGAGCGAGGTGTAGAACGGGTATACGATGACACCACGATCCAGTTACAAACACGTATTTGGAAATATTGATTTGTAAATGTGATTTGGACCACCAAGAGGTTTATATCTTGGTTAATAAACCTTCTTTTGTATTACCTTGTGGATTATCAGAATCACGTCATTGAATGAGTTTATTCAGAAAGCAGATTGTGCTAATAGCGTGGGAGACCCGCTCTGTAACCCTTCCCAAATTTATGATTCCATCAGAGTTGTACAATTTGATTCTTCACCACAGACAGTTCGTAGTTATACAATAATCATAATTTTAAAATCTTAAACACCGACATGAAAATATGATTGTGGCAAAATTTGGGACCACCCTTGGAATAAGCTCTATCGAAGACAAATAGAATCTTGAAAATAGGTCCACATTTGGCAGAGATATCGCGTAACATACATAAAAAAAATACGGACGAATTAAGGACCTGCTCCTTTTTTGGAATCGGTCGATAAACACTTAAAAGACCCACTTCATAATTTTATCGTGATTATATTTCCAAACACAAAAATAATCTTGAAAATCATTCCAAACCACTGGATGACGAAAACTGGTCAGCAATGAAGAATCGATCTTAGAGAGGAGAGAGATATAAAAAAACGGATGAGATAGAAGATCTAAGAGAAGAGAAAGCGAGGGAACTGCCAACCGTCGTGCAAATAAAAAACCTTTTATCAGCATCTATAAATTACAAAAGTTCCTCAGGTTAGCATCCGTATCAAAGGGTTACATCCTGATCAGTCATTAGGCACGTGGCATCTCTTAAGCACAAGCCGCCGAAACAATGCGTTGGAGGAACTGTTCAAACCACTGTTCCTGTTTGATCGCCGATGGTGGTCCTATTAAGTAGGGCTAAGAGGAAATCAATGTGCTAATACTTAGGATAACCATCCTGTCATGAATTGACAAAAAATGTGTACCTAACTACGTAATATAATATCCCGTAGGATATTATAATTAAAGTTTAGCACAAAACTTCAAATATCTTCTCTTGGGAATCATGCTGGCTAAAGCAAAGCGCTTACACAGCTCATTTTAAAATTTACACTTTATTTATCAATGTCAATTTTTAAATATTAAAAATCGATTCAGTAGTGCCTATCTTAGTAATTCATTTTATCCACTACATTATCATTGATTTAGTAGCAGCGTTATTGTGTGGGTTTTCTAGCACGACTTACCTATGACTGGATCCCCAATTGGGAGTTGACGTTTAGCAGGCGACCCTTCCTTAAAATTAAGCTGAATCCTTACGTATGTACGTAGTATAATTATGTACTTGAAAAAGTGTGTTGCGCTGACCCTACGTTCAAATGGGATAAGGGCAGGTGAAAAAGAAAATTTGTACCGTTGTACGACTATTACACAATTCAATATTCCCACGGTGCTATATTTACACAGTGAAATTTTCAATTAGTTCGGGTTTTGTATCGTGATTTAATAACAACACGTATATAGAGGTAATTCGGCTTGGTGAACCATCAATCTAACTATCGACGCGGAAGAGTATTCATACATGTAATTACTGGCTATTTAGGGGCGTGATCGCATGACTTATTCTGATATATTGTTATAATTGACTGACTCGGTGTCATAGTTCTATTGCGTGCGCAGTACTACTACCGTCCTGAGGTGTCGGGTTCGATTCCCGGTTCGGATAATGTGATATTGGGTTTTTCTACTCACTATCAGTCCGAAGTCTGGAATTGGTGCCCGATACAGCGATAAGTTCGTCACCTGTCACATCTGGGACGGAAATGCGCTCGTAGTCAATATCTTAAGCAACAGTAACAACTTAGGGCGACTTGCACCACTATTACTAACCTACGGTTAGTCCTAACCTCAAGTTAAATTGAAATAGAAATATATGAAGGACATGTAATTCGTTACATGTAATTAATTTAATGTCACCATATATTATCTGTAATTAGATGTAAAACATTATATGTAATGAATTACATGTCCTTCACATATTTCTATTTCAATTTAACTTGAGGTTAGGACTAACCGTCGGTTAGTAGTAGTGGCGCAAGTCGCCCTTAGGCACTTACCATCAAGTGTACTTACCGCCTGCATTTGTTATACCATAAATAAACCCATAAAAACCTAGTTTTGCAAGCAAATAACTATAACGATAATTAAGCAGCCTTACTTATTATGTTTTCAATTAGTAAGATATATAATCACATAACGACTTTATTCCTTACTAATATCATATAATGACTTCGGGACCCTTTGAGACGAGGCGAATGAAAACTGTAAACACCAGCCAAGTTTATGTCTTTCCATATTGTTAATATATTACCGGAATTTTATTGCATATTCGAGACGAGAATTTACCAGAAAAGTGTAATTTACGAGGCCCCGTTATGCGATTTGCAAATCATATTAGAGTGACGCGGCCTTAAATTACAGTTTTAGGGAATCTTCTTGCCTCAAACATGCGGGAAATTTAATAGAAGCTTTAGTTCTGCTATCTATAAATATCCAAGAAAAACTGTACTAAGCAATCCATTATGCGAAGACTCCTGATTGATGAACACGCTGACACATTCATCTACAACACATTAGACATCTGATATCAGCATAAAAGATTACAGCATCAGTCTACATTCTCGCAAGCCCCTTGATTTGCTTCTTCTCTCTTCGAATTCGGAGTGTGAAGCAGCATATACAGGCTGGCATGATTCTGGCGAACATTGATGCTAACGCTAGATTTAATATTAAGTTATATAACTTAGGGTCACTTGCAGCTCCGCAATAAATCTTTTTTAATCCCAAATCTTGATATAAAGATTAGGAGTGAGTTGTAGGATAAATTGGGTTTAGCTCTAGATTTTAGATAAATCGTGTTGTATCCCAAATCTCGATTTAAATATAGGAACGAGCTGTAGGATAAATCAAGTTTAGGTTTACCTCAGATTAGTAACAGCGCTGCGAGTCGCCCTAAGAGTTGCATAGACTCTGAATGAAGAAAAATTACAAAAATATATTCAATATTTGTCCAAAATAATTTGGTAATTTAAGTTAATCGAAACTGAGCGATGACGAAGAAATTACAATAGCTAGTTCCATGTTTTACTTGAACGGAAAGACAACGAGGAAAAATAATAAACGAAATCTGAGATCCAATTTACATTCCGTGCGAGTAGGGTTTCTTTTCATTTCAATAATATACCGAAAGAGTCTCTTTAGTTTTTGTAGGTAGTATCATCTTATAACCCAGTAGGTATATTCTATTATTTTAGAAATGATTACTTTCTATAACTTAAGTGTTCTGTTTTATTATACCTATATTTATTATGTTTAAAAAAGGATAAATAACAATTCATTTAAAATAAGTTGAGGTTTTCGACTGTATCTATTTGCTTCACAAGCTGCGCATTTATTACCTTGTGAAGTGGGTAGCGTCATAAGTAATAGATAATTAATTTAACTAAAGGATTTTGACGGGAAGTCTGACAGGGCGTCGCTTGTTCAAATAATTTCATATTATTGTCTGGAGTTGTGTGAGTTGTTTAATGTGATTTGGTGTTATGCACCAAAATTCAGCGAAGATGGATAGTATAATGTGGAAACTTTTTAATCGGTGATCTTTGATGAGTTTGACTTGGTGCGTTGGCTGACTTTGTTCGGTCGATTCGCTGAGTGAAAGTCTTCTGAGGGGCACCGCGCTCGAAGGAATTGCCGCCATAATCCCAGCAGGGCTTTGAGCTTTGACATCTGGGTCTCATAGTCATTGTGAAAACTTATAATTTTTATACTTACCATGACATTGGCTGAATCATCGCAAATGCAAGTAAGCCATTATCCTTAGAAGACCAAGAATTTAGCTAAAATGTAGACAAGTTTGAAGCGGACAAATTATAAAACACAACATTTTTATTTATCATTGAGGCATTACAATCAATTATGAAATAAAATCTAATTTTAACACATTTTCATTCAAAATTCCAACCATCAACAATCATAAAACGAAATTCTAATTTTAATAAAGGAAAAAGAGAATGCTCAGTGAACAGGTTTCGTTTATTACTATTTTATTTGAACCACGTTCGGAAACCTTTGCAATGCTCTTGTTCGGATTAATTTAATCCTCGCGAGACGGTACTCTGAACTCCGGTTCTACTAACCCGGATACGCATTGCAGCAATTAAGCCAAGCCTTATACGTATAACTGTACAATTTACATAGTATGGGTGCTATATAGGCTTTAACCCTAATAGAAGGATGTGTTTGATAAATCCTTCACTTTTTTTCTACCTACCCTTATCTCACCTTAATGTGGGGTCGGCGCAACACACTCTTTCAAGCATGTTGCAGAAAGGATTTGGCTTAGTTTTTACGACCGGCCGCCTGCCTGACGTCAACACCCTCTGTGGGATCCATTTCCACGCAAATTAAATTAGAAAATTCGTTTTGCCCGACCTTGGAATCGAACCGGGGACCTCCTGGTCTACAGCCCATACATGCTGCTACTAGATCAAGGAGGCGACTGTTTGACAAATCCTCCACTAATATTGATAATGATTAAAGTTTAACTATAACTGTCGCGCAATAACATATACTTCATAACAGAGCTTCTTACATCTAAACAAAGTTTTAAATATGACTTATTTTATTACTGACTGCCTCGGTGGCGTGGTGGTATTTCGGATATCAGCCCGGAGTCTGGAATTTGTGCCCGATATAGCGATAGGCTTGCCCCCTATCACATCTGGGACGGAACTAAGCTCGGCGAAATGTGGGTGTTCTAGTTCGCTAGTGCGCCTCTGCCTACCCCTTCGGGGATACAGGCGTGAGCTTATGTTATGTTTATTTTATTACTTAGTTATAAGTGGTAGAGCCACGCTTTACAATTTTGTATACATAAAATTAGATAGTAACTAGCTTCTGCAAGCACTTCAAATAATGAATAAAACATCATCGAAATTCTTATAAAGTTGAAAAACAGTATCCAAACCATAGAGCTTGAAGTTAATTCCGGTCAGATTAAACGTTTGCTATTTAAATAAAACTAAATTAAAAAATTAAATATAATTAATTAAAAATTAAAATTAAACTAACTAAATTAATTAAATCTTTGAGGGAGGCCTATGAACAGCAGTGCACGTCCTATGGCTGATGATGATGATGATGAAATAAAAAAAAACGACTATGAAATCCGTCGTATAAAGTTAAACATTTTTATTAATATAGTTTTATTTTAAAAGCTTTCATTTAAATTGTTTCATGTGTAAACATTTATCAATCAATTTATTGCACGTTTTTGCAGTGTATGCGTTCGGAGTTGGCAAATGGGTTTATTTATTCTGCCATACATTCTGCACTATTTCTTTAATAACTCAAATTGCTCCGTAAAGTTTCTCGTGAATTTTCAAATCACGAAAATATGTACCACTGCTTTCAATCGCACAATATTTTATTGTAATTGTAATCACTATCACAACAGTCAAATAACACCTAGCAGTCACACACATAGTCCTGACCCTACACTAAGATACGAGACTTGTGTCTTGGGCATAGGAAACTAGGAGAGACTTTCTGTCTCACGACACCCTGATTTGAAACAAATATCTGTGGGCCACATAAACATTTGTCTCAATTTGAGACTATTGAAATTAAAAAATATCCTAATTTCAATAGAGAAGATGGTTGGAAGCTTGCACAAGCCTGGGATCCAATTATACATTTAAACAAATCGGAACCCAAAAGACCAGCTGCCAGACCTCAAGACACTGTGAGCTCGTACTGCGTAGATCGGAACATAAACGGTTTTTTAATTTTGTATCATTTTAAAATGAAGGTAGATTTTGTAACACTAACATTCTTGGACAAATGACATCTCAGTCCAACCCGTGACCACGAAGACTGCAAAGCCTTCGAAACGTCGGGAATAAAAATTAAAACCAAATCGTGATAGAATCCGTAAAAATAGTTTTATTTCAATGAGAAAATCAAGTTAATACAAACGAACCAAATGGAACCCGAGTGTCTGGGAGTGAATAGGATATTCTGTCCACACGCCACACTGCCGCGGGTTCACACGGCTCCCTTTCGCACGTTTATCAGTCCATTCGTGCAGAGACAGACTCAAATGTCTTCTTACTTTATGTAGATTCTTTGACTTCGATTGTCTTCGGTTGCAATATGGCGGGATAAACTTTGCTCTTGGAATAGGAAATTATTTTGAATTATTAATAAACCCGCTCGGTTTTTTTTTTATAAGTATGCGCTGTCCTCGATGAATATATATAATACGATGTCATACTAAACCACAGTAATAAAATTAGCAAATTAACAGGTTTATGTTAGACCAATATTAAAATATGTAAATTGTAATTTCGGATTTAATCAAAGTGCATTTTAGTTACCTTCTTTCTCTCTGCCCTCATCCCAACAAAATGTGGGATCGGCGCAGCAGACTTTTTCAAGCATGTTGTAGAAAGTATTTGGCTTAATATTTACGACTGGTGCCTGTCTAACGCCAACCCCCTTCTGGGGATCCCATCCGGGGCAAATAGTGTTAAAAAACACCTCGACCGTCCTGGAAACCAAACCCAGGTTTCTGGGTTCACAGCCAATATACGTAAATAAACCAAATACTTAACATAGGCGATTACATAAATTATCTAATAATAATTAATGATAGAATTGTAGGTTAATAATCATAAACTCACGTCAAACAAAATATACCAATGTGAGATAAAATTATAACAAAAGAATTCACGAGACCACAACGGCGTCCACGGCATGGCACAACAGAATTTCTTTCCACAAAGTTGTCACTTTGTATAAAGTTAAATCTCTCCTTTCTTGAAATATCTACAATACAAATAACGTCCCAGATACAGCCAAGTGGATTTTTTAAGTAGTGTTCTAAAACTTTTGAGAGGAAGAGAAGAGGTTTCGAAAGAGTAACTTTAAGATTTAACAAAAGATAACTCCAACCCCGAGCTATAACGTAAAGTTTAGAAATTTTAAGTCATTCCTTTCTTGAAATGTGATGGTTGGCAGTTCGGTTATTTTGTGAGAATGTATTTTAATCTCGATTAATATAGCGTATAACCACAGATATGGACGTAAACACATCCAGTGCCTCCAGTCGTAATGCGTACGAGTTTTGACAGTTTGCTAAAACGATCATACTTTTTGTTTTCTCCATATGTTGGACTAGCAGCGCCACTTGCGGAAACTCAAACAAACTAAAATAATTATATGGAGAAAACGAAAGCTACCAGCATAATCGTTTTTGCAATTTACTACGGGCACAAATCGATAAAGTTTACATTAAAAGATTTACATATGTACCTACATTACTTTTCACCATTCCATGATGATCGCTTTACCGTGAAATGTGAATAAACAGGATCAAACATTGCATACAAGACTTGCTTACACCACTTTCATTGATAAAGTTACTGAAAAGAAATCGTTCAATAACTTATCACGATTAATTAGATTGTTTAACTAACCTCTTGTTAAACACACGTTATCGCAAAGTTTAGCCGGAGACTAGCTAATCGTTTAACACAAACACGATTAACTAACCTAACCAAGTTAGCTAAATGGCAGGAGGTTAAGTGTCAAATGTCAGCACACAGTTTTACACACAGACAGCTAATGAGACTGTTGTGTAGACCTGATAATCCTGTTATACAGAACTTCGAAACGGTTAATAGATGTATTATATATTATGATGAAAGAATTTTCCAGATGAAAGCCAGTATTTGTTTGAATGGTAGAGCCACATACAATTGTATCTACGGTTAACAGTATGAATGGGCCGGCTCGACTGGTTTAATACCACTGTCTCATTGTGTTATGGGTGGTACTGGTGGATATAAAAAAAATTAAAGTCTATAAAATCACAGGAGAGTTATCAAGGATTGGACATTATACCCGTTAGGCACGTCTCTGACATTCATATCATGGGATGGAAATAAACTCTGGAAAGCGTGAATTCACTAAATGCACCTTTGCTTAATCCTACTGGGTTGCAAACGCAAACTTATTTTAGATTTGCATTTGTTGTCATATCACCTCGAACTGTACATATAATAAAAGTGGTAGAGCCAAGCTGTAGACTGTTATCGTCTACAGAACAAATGAGCCGTTTTGGCCGGTTTGTTACCACAGTCTCACGGAAATAGATCATTTATGATGGTTTGAGGATAGTTTCAAATAACATAACATAACATAAGCTCACGCCTGTATCCCCGTAGGGGTATGCAGAGGCGTACCAGCGAACTAGTACACCCTCGTTTCGCCGAGCTTAGTTCCATCCCAGATGTGATAGGGGGCGAGCCTATCGCCTTATCGGGCACAAATTCCAGCCTCCGGGCTGATATGGAAAAATCCAATATCACTTTAACTTTAACCCGACCCGGGGATCGAACCCGAGACCCCAGGATGGTAGTCGTACCGAAATACAACTACGCTATCGAGGCAGTCTCAAATAGGACCATCGATTTATTCTGCACATTTATGTCATTAACAAAACGCTAGTTTTTGTTACCGCGCGCTTCTTGGCAAGCAGCCACATATTTTGATAAGAGTTATAACTGCATAACTCCATTGAACTAATTTGATTCTTGCTATGCCGGTCAAATCACGTACGCATCTCGTTATCATACGTGTTTTCATTACGTTATCATCATTCATACGTTTATACTGCGATGAGATGACTTTCACATTAGCGATTGAAAGAAGGGTCACTTTTCTTTATCTTACGGCAAAGTCACTCACTCAATTTACATCACCTATAAAAAGTCTGTACATATGACTATAATATGAGTTTACCAGCTCGACTGGAGTCTTACCACTGTGAAAAAACCGATGTAAAGTAGTAATTCCTTATCCCGCCATTGTCTTTCTACGGTAGCCAGCCACATGATATCCCTGGCGTTGTCAATATCTGTTTCTCTTACTCCTAACTTCTCTTCTAGTTACTCTTATTCCACTTCTCTGAGGTCGGGGTCAGAGCAGCACACTTTACAAGCACGTTGTAGAAAGAAAAGTTTCAGCTTAGTTTTTTAGAATCGGCTGGTTGTCTTACATAAAATCAGTAGGGAATCCATCCCCGGGCAAATCGAGTTAGAATAACCGCTTTGCCCGACCCGGGAGTCGAAGCCAGGAACCGGTCTGCAGCCCATTACACCTACTTGTCTACATTAATAACAACGGTAATTACTATTTTCTAGATAGAGAGGTATAAATAATGGTACAGTACCTAAATTAATTTTGGGTAGTGTCCAAAGCTTTTAGCGACATGCGATAATCTCCCTGTATTATAGACTACCTTAATAAGTATTATGCCTTTAGTGTTAAAACATTTTTTAAACTATATTTTTTTATGTTTTTCGCCTCCGTTTTTATACCAGAAGCTGGCAAACGTGCGACTTATATGAGTTGTGAACCCAGGACGGGTCAAATGCCAGGTCGGAAAAAGCAGTTTTTCCAGCCAAAAATCACGCAGACAGGCGTATAAATTTAAAGCCGAATTTTCCCTTACCCTTAATAATCTTTCCTCCTACCCTATTGGGCCACAAAGGGTGCTAAAAAGCTTCCTACTATACAGCCTTGTGTGAATTTTAAATAATAATATTAGGTGCTGACTGCCTCGGCGGCGTGGTGGTATTTCGGTACGACTACGGTTCTGAGGTCTCGGGTTCGATTCCCGTGTCGGGCAAAGTGATATTGGATTTTTCCATATCAGCCCGGAGTCTGGAATTTGTGCCTGATATGGTGATAGCCTCGCCCCCTATCACATTTGGGACTGAACTAAGCTCGGCGAAATGTAGGTGTTCTAGTTCGCTAGTGCGCCTCTGCCTACCCCTTCGGGGATACAGGCGTGAGCTTATTTTATGTCTAATATTAGGTATTTACCAAATGTTCACCTCCATTACATGAATTAATATGATAAGTTATTCTTAGACCGCCATTTGCATGCATAATAACAGAGTATCAAATTATAGAACACGGTAGCTATCGGTAGAAGTTATAGACTAAAGGCGCGGCTCCTGCACCTGTTTTTCTCGAAACAAAACACAAAAACATATACGCAAACAATTATTTTCGCTGTCTCTTGCTGATAGAACAATGGACCATAGATGAAAATGTTTAGCGAAACCATGTTTTGCATAGGTGTTCTGTGTAATGTTTTAGTGCAGGACACGCAGACTTACGGATATAGTTTTAATTTAACATAATACCTAATGATCATGATAATAATGTTATATTAAAATGATATATTAACAAAAAATAATCTGTAATAACTACATACACAGTTTTATTTCAATTTCAGAATGATTATAATTTAGACCTACTAATCTTGTATGTACCTAATGAAATCTCTCATCTCTAGTACCTAATTGTAGTGAACGAAATAGAGATGCGAAACTTTCAT
The DNA here is from genome assembly GCA_036417725.1 of Clanis bilineata. Classification (NCBI taxonomy): domain Eukaryota; kingdom Metazoa; phylum Arthropoda; class Insecta; order Lepidoptera; family Sphingidae; genus Clanis; species Clanis bilineata. Next base: position 12,369,793 of record CM071154.1, on the reverse strand, counting down.
CACATAAAGTATTGAAACCTTTCATCCCGAAAATAATTTAGAGCCACTTGCAGCTCCGCGATAAATATATATTTATCCTAAATCTTGATTTAAAGATAGGTCACACCTATGTAGAATAAATCGAGATAAGGTGTAACTCTAGATTAGTAATAGCGCAGCAATTCGCCTTTAATGTTTGAATGTCATAATCATCCAGGGCTGTACTAAGTTAACTGGGGGTTTTTAATATATTTTTATGTAGGTATTCTTTTAAGGCGGTGTATATAATCTAGGTACACATATACATCATTTGGAATATAAGCTATAAAATTAATTAACTGCTTAAAAAAATATACGTTAAAAATCACAACCTTACGATCTAAAATTTTATGGTCTCTTTATTATTTAATTACACATTTTAACGCTTCATAAATTTTATAATGCATTGACGGGTTATCATATTCATTAATGTTTTGCATATGTTATAGTTTGATAAATTTACTTGTAGCAAAAACACAGTAATTAAAGCTATTTTATAATTTTATTTATAGTTATCAACCACCTATCCACAAACGTTATAAAAAATAACAATAAAATTACAATTCTAAATTTAAAATTAGGATACATTGTGTTAAAGCTTTACAAATGAATTTCGATTGTTTTTAGTTCCAAAAGCTGTTTTTATATCTGTGAGATGCTAAACAAGAGACGAGGTTCGGATCCCTATTGTTGTTTTTCTCGGAACTAATCGAGTGTCAACTTTCGAGACCAAGTTACCATACCAACGTGCAGTACACAAACAAACAATTTTGCCGGGGCACGCAATTCTATTGATTGAGCTTTGAATTTGATAGTGTAGCAAGGTGCGCCGGGGCAGCGCGAGGTGCATTCCATAAAGAGGGACGCGAGAGGGAACGGGTTGCATTCTTAGTTATTCTTACCTTTTCACTCACGAATTCCCTCAGAAATCCTCCTTTATTGCATCAAAATGAGCACAAACACATTCTTCACTCGTCACTCTGTCAGAAATATGTTTTCAAATGTACAGAATTTAAGTTTTTTGTTTACATCACTATCGAAAATATAACACAGTGGGTAACACAACCGAATGCCCGGCCAATAACAACCAAACTGGATTCATTTGGCTTGTCTGGTGTGACGCGCTATGATGTTGTTTTGTCCCTTTTCGACATGAACGAAACAGTATGTGCTATCTTTTTCTTACGGAGAAAGGCGCCAGTACATGGCGCGGGCGCCGACTTCTTCCTTAGGGACTTAAAAAAAACAAAAGCTTATGAAACAAGTTGGTGGCATTGGAGCTTTAGGTGCTCGCCAAGAAATTGTATGATTTAAAAAGTGTATGAAACATTTATGAGCGTCGTAGTTTAGTTATAATATTAAAAATACCATTCCATATTTGGTACGCGCTGTGTTGCGAGAAAGATTGAATCTTACGTTGAGCTACTGTGACTTACTGCCACCTTGTTTGTATCGCACACATGGTCGACTTTTGTGGTTGTGAACATATCACTGAGTGACATTCTCCTGTGCGTTCAACACACGTCTGGTGTTGTTTTTACAATGCACTTTTTAAGTAAAACAATTATCTACGACTTCTGTGAGGCACGAACTTAACTTATTAAAGAGACGATTTTTTATTTAAAAATGTTTATTATCACTATTTATTATTTACTTAAACCTGTGGCGGATTTCGCCTAAGGCCGACTAGGCCCGGGCATAGGGTGGCTTTATATTAGGGGCGGCCAAATATGAAACGACAAATTGAACGGGAATCGAAACCTGGACCTCTCGGTCCAGAACCCATACTTGCTGCCACTAGACCAAGAAGGTGAACGGTGGCCGAACATGACATAAATAATTAATCTGTATAATTAATATATACAGATAAATTGAGGATATCCAAATTTTTTGGACTCCAAATCCGCCACTGACTTAAACAATTTCGTTGTTATTCCTAATTCTTGCAAATTTATGGCCACTGAAAGCTCAAAGCTGGGGATTAAAGATTTCTTTGGGCCTTGTGTAATAAAATACTCGTACCATAGTACCTCATTTAACAACTTGATAATTATTAATTACGTAATACAATTGTGATCCTCAAACTAAACAGTTTAACAATATAACATTGATTTTTAATCTCCGCACTCAATAATCCATGTTTTACACCGAACGTCAAATTGTCAAGAAATCGTTACAAAAATGGCGGCAAAAGCCCATACTTTATTTTTATATCATAGGCACATAGTCTTTTTGTCATAAAATAATTTAAAAAATCATGACACTTGTAGACTTAATTTCTTGCTTATTTTTTTTTAACCCGTTAGAGGCGGCACATTATATTATTATGTTACATTTAAGCGTGTCGGGGACGGGAGGTCGAGCCGCCCATCACTATTTAATGCATGGTTCGGCCCTGCTCTATAAAACGTCCTATACCATACCTAACTCAAAATCCCTCCTTGGCGGGTTTGTTAGCCTTCTTGATTAAACATATTCTTGAATGTTCCATTATTTCTAATCCATAAGGCACAGCCCCTAAATCACAGCCATAATGGGCAAATATTACAATCCCGCCACTCCTCAACACTTTTCGAAGTGAATAATTCAAATTCAAACCCAGGGCTCCACGGTTTCTTAGTCGTAACTCGTACCCCTGGCCGTATCTACTTATAGAATTACTATTCTCATTATGGAACTCTGCCTCCTAAATTACCTTAGCCAAAATCTGTGTATACACAATAACATAATCTTTCTTTCTTTCTACCTGCCCTTATCCCACCTTAATGTGGGTCGGCGCAACACACTTTTTAAGCATGTTCCAAAGAGGATTTGGCTTAGCTCTTACGACCCACCGCCTGACTGACGTCAACCTCTTATGAGAGATCCAGTCCCGGGCAATTGAAATTAGAATATTTGCTTTGCTCAGGACCTCCCGGTGCACAGCCCATACATGCTGCCACTAGAGGTAGACCAAGAAGCAACTAAATATACCTACACAATAACATAATAATATTGTCAAATCTAACTACTCGCTTACCTAAAATATCATTTAACGTGTCTCTAGAATTTTAAAAGTTAGAATCACAAATCGGCTTTCGTTTATAAATTACCGTGTAACGACATCTAGCGGTATAACTTCATAACTACATTTCTCCTATATCTCTAATAATAGCGAATACTAAAAACCAAGTATGTTTTCTTAAAATCTATTAATTTGCATTTTAGTAAACCTTTCTTGGTCAGTTATTTACCATTTACAGATAAGGATTGCTTCAAATGACCCCCAAGTTCTAGGAAATGACCTGCATTATATCGAACTACGAAAGGGAGGCGCAATGGCTGAATAGCGTCGTGCAATTCTGAGAACGAAGGAATTTTATAAAATATGTTGTGAGTTGTCAATAAGAAACTAAACAACTAGTATCGTGATGTGCTTTAGGTAATACACATAATTATAACCGATGACTTAGGCTGAGATCTAAATATTATATAGAGCGAACTTTGACTAAGTCTGAGACAAAGAAAAGAACTCGGCGAGTATTTGAAATTTTTAAATTCAACTTCGACGGATTTAAAAATTCCAAATCTCACTGAGTTCGTTTCTTTGACGCAGATTTAGAGCGAACTTCTATGGATCTCAATCTTAATCTTCTCCTCAGTCGTAGACTCTTGACAAAGAGGTCGTGGTCTTATGATAGGCGGTCTTGGGTTGTCGAGCATTATCAATAGTCCTTCAAAACAGAAGCCTTTGCGATGCCTCTCCACCGACTTCGGTTCTTGGCATTGCGCAAACATTCCATAATGGGACTTTATACAGCTTTGATAGTGTCTGTCCAGCGCGATGGAGATCGGCTACGAGACGGCTTTCCATCGATGGGGCAGTGGTATTTATTGCTTGCGCGTTTCGGCTACCGTCCTGAGGTCTCGAGCTCGAACCTTGGGTCGAGCAGTGATATTGGATTTTTATAGTCAATATCAGTCTGGAATGTGTGTCCCATATGGCGATAAGCTCGCCTCCTATTTGGGACAGATCTCAGCTCGACGAAATGTGGGTGTTCTAGTTCACTAGTGTGCCTCTGCCTAGCCAATTGGGGATACGTGGTTGTATTTCGGTACGACTACCGTCCTGAGATCTCGGGTTTTTATAATAGAATAGACTTTTTCAAGCATGTTGCAGAAAAGTTTCGGCTTTAGTTTTCACGACCGGCTGCCTGTCTAACGTCAACCACTCTGGAGGTTCCATTCCCGGGCAAATTAAATTAGAAAAATCGCTTTGCCTGACCTGGGTATCGAACCCAGGACCTCGCGGTCCGCAGCCCATATATGCTGCTATTAGAAAGAGGCGACTAGAACTAGTGATTTATGTGTCACTTTGGATATTCCTGAGCAAGTGGCTACCAAAAAGTGTTGCCCAGTAAAAAATTACAATCTCCTGATTCACAGCCAGAAGACTTCAGAGCAGCCATACACGGACTGCTCGAGCATAGCAAGTGATCAACATACACTTGTGGTTATTGATAGTTATGCCAGGTCCTCTTATTTTTTTCTTTAGTCATTGGTGTACATAGAAGCCTGTAGTTGAGTTGCAACTTGAAGCAGTCGATACTAGCTGATTCAACCTGCCCGTGTATGGCCAGCCTAAAAGGTATATTCAATTTGTGAGGAGTAAAATAAAACTAGAATACGTGAATTATATAATTTATTTCCATTTGCGACTGGGTATTGAACGAATCTCACTTACGTTATACTTCAACTAAATCCACGCTGTTTTACTAATACCAACCTAGTGTGCAATGGGTAGATATTTGACAAAACATATCGCTAAATAAGTTTGCCCATATCAAAATTGTTCCAGAATACATGGTCTTAATGTAAAATATTACGAAAAATCTTTCCTTTGTATGGAAAATTTTTCTACCATATTCACTGGCAATAAGCACGTAATTTCTACCATTTTTAGTAGAAATAGTTACCATATCGCTGAATGTAGACAAACCTATTTAACAATGAATACAATCGGTAAATACTGCACATAAGTCTTCAAGAAACGTACGTAACAAATCGTATAAAAATGTGAAAATAAATAACAGAGGACTATGCGTGTAGTAGAAAAACAGCATAATACTCTTAAATTATAGCCATGTCACATATCACAATACAATACAGACACACACGTCTACGTTATAACTGGGGCCAATGCATACGAATAGACGGCCGCGCTTTGTAAACAATATAAAAATAACCAAATCGTATAACAATAAATAAATTTTAAATTCATCCTGGAATCTTGGAAAGGCGGCCGGTACGATTTGAGATTTAAATTCACTTGGCTTGTTCGCTTTTCGCGTATGATTTGTGCAATTCGTGTTAATTTGTATGATAGAGAGTATTAAGTGAAATAAATAAGTAGGAGAGACTTTTCGGTGGGACTTATTTTTCGATTTTAATTGGTTTCTGAACATTATTTTTTTAAATCACGATTCAAAAGACAATATTAGCAGTTAGCACCAAAATGTATTACATTAAAGTTTAAATATTTTTAACGAAAACCACGAGGATGCAATCATTTTTAGCTCATCTATGAAATATAAAGTAGAGAAATAAGTCCTTTTCAAAAGTCACTCCTCAAATATGACAATGATACATGGGTTTCTAGTCACTACTGATTATGCGAAATATACAAAAATTAAATATAACCATAGACATTCACAGAGTAAGGGAACTTTTCCAATCTAGTAAATTATTATTTTACAGCAACACTGTCGTGGTAATCGAGAGGGTAGTAAACACGAATTGTTGAAATCGCAAAATTGTATTTTAATCGCCGTTTTCGAGAAACATGTTTTCGGATTTACTGCTAAGTCGATTACCACGGTAGAACAATGATGTTAATCAATATGAAACTCCGTTCACTTAATCCTAAACTGCACATTAATTGCCTACTAGTTATTACACGAACAATAATTGTAGATCAGTTTGCTATGTAAGCGAGTTCCATGAAACTGCTCAAAATACTAATGTCAAAGGAACTATGAATTAAACACACATTTACACCCTGTTAAACTGATAACGAAGCGAAGTCGAGACGATATTCATTAATAATAGATCATCATCATATCAAAGAGAAATTCCAAATCGGATCGTGTAATCCTTATATTTCTTGTGTCGTCTCGCTGTAGCTTCGCTATCCGTTTGACAAGGAGATTGAACGCAACAACCTTAATGGAAGAGTAATGTAAACATATTCATCAGTCTAGCTGTTGTATTTGTACTAAATCCTAAACCAGCTCGGAACATGTTATACAAAATGCGAACAAGCCATACCGACTTTCAAATTAAAAAATAAATTAGACTAATTAATTACCTCACTCGCAACTATTATAACTCGGAATGTTCATCTTCTTCCTTCCCGTCGGAGAGCTGCAAAGGCGGCTCAGTTGTTTCACCGCCATCACCGCCAGAATCTTTCTCCGATCCTAATTCTGATTCAGTCGCGGAATCAGTTTTAGGTGCTTCTTCTTGGTCTTCAGCCTTTTGCGGCTCTTCAGAAGTTGTCTCTATAACAACCTCTTCAGTTTTGTTTTCAGATTCTTTCTTGATAGGTTTCTTCGGCCGCCATATCTTCATCTTGTTCAATAGATACTTCACCTCCCTGTCCAAATTAGTCATTTTCTCTCTGATACTCTCAACAGTTAACTTGATGTCTTCATTTTTCTTCAATTCATCTTGCTCTTTAATTGATTTGGACAACCAAGCCTGGGATTCTTCAATCTTCTTCTCCAAAACACCAATTTCCACATCCGTGAAAATATCTTTTTCCTCATTATTTTCTTTAGTGAAGTTCTTAGCCATTTTTAGGAACTCCCTAGAATGGTTGAGCATGTTATTCATAGCAGCGACGGCATCGGGCCTTTCCCTGTGCTCCCAATGTTTGTAGAATATTGGGTTAGTTTTTTCTTTAATGACACCAAGTTTTTCTTCAAACATTTCTGTGGGTGCATCGTATCCATCATCGTAAAGCCATTCAGACGTCTCACTGCAAAGTTTTCTGATTTCTTCAATCTGGTCCCCAGTTCCACATTCTGCAAATTCTTCCATGTCGATCTTCATTTGCGCATCAACAACGAAAGCTTCCAAATTATTTAGTGCAGTTTCTCTTTCAATGCGCTTTCTGTCTATCGTATTCAACTCATTAATTTTGGTTTTGGAAGCCTTGAACTGTTCTTGCGTTAGTGGCAGTAAGTTAAGTACTTGTTCGTCAGATGTAACTGGCTCTTTGAGTACAACAATTTTTGGTTTAGGCTTGCTTTCTGTATCGGTTGCGTTAGACTTCTCGGTTGTAGTTTCATTGGCTTTCTGTGTGTCATTCTTTTCAGCGTCTTGTGGTGCTTCTTCCTTCTTTTCTTCAGCTTTTTCTGGACTTTCAGAGTCAGACCCAAACAACTTGCTGATTGTACTTCCGATTTTGGATAGAGTGCTATCTTTATCTTCGTCTTCAGTAACCGTTTTTTCGGCCACAAATTCAACGTTTACTAGATTCAGTATACCAGAGTCGTCCATGTTGAAATGTGCCTTGATTCCTTTGTGTTCAATATTCTCGCCTGTGTGTTTGCTTAAAGCAGCAGCAACACCACTCAATGAAACTTGGGTGAGGTTCAGAGCACCAACATATTTCAATTCAGTTGAAGGAATGTGATCCAACTCGGCGTAATTAACGTTGAATGTGAAATCATCTGTGTGCTTATTGAAAGTAATTACTTTCTTTTGTGGGTAAGGATTCATTGGTCCAAAGAGAGTTCTCTTGATCTGGAATAGAATATATAAATTAGTACATTCATCATTTTATGTAGTTGTTTTCATTAGTAAAAAGAGGAATAGTATATTAAAAAGTACAAAACGTAAAACTATAAGGAAGCAAAGAAAGAAAAAACCGCACAAAATAAACCACATATTGGGTACTAGCGCATAAAAATTTGAATACGAAAGATAAGAAATGAACTAATGATAGCAAGTTTAATACTTTAATCAATACATTACCGAATCCTGCAAAGGATAGGAAAAATACATCAGAATAAGGTCTATGCTTTCTACTATGCTTTTAAATTAATCTGTATGTGTAATGTATAGGCCACTTACCTGTTTGTCATTTCCGTCTACAATCCTGTTGAATACGACTTGAATCGGCAGTACTACTGCATCGCGAACGTTCAATGCTGCCACCTTGTAGCCAGTAGCTAGAGATGCTGCCCTATAATGCCACATATTGATAAATAATAAATATATTATATTAGATACACTACTTATTTCAGGTATATTTTAAACCCCATTACTTTTCATTGTCTACAATTTAACCACACATCAATTTTTAATGGAGCCATACGCCGTTCTAGTCTGCCCCCTATGCTTACTATGTCCTCTATAACGCCACACAAACCCACCAAGACAAATGTTTGTGTGGTCCACAGATATTTGTTTCCGGGTCTGGGTGTTGTGAGACCGAAAGTCTCTCGTAGTTCCTGATACCCACGACACAAGACTCGATCTTAGTGTGGGGTCAGAACTATGTGCGTGACTGCCCAACAGTTATTTATTTATTTTATTTATTTATAACACATCTTGTATCTGAGTATCAGAAATTATGTAAGGTATTCCCATTGAAATCATTTTCGTATTTTTATTTGTTACGTATTTAGTATTCCAGCATGGGGCGGAGCAACAAAAACATCCCTTCTTGCTCTAGAAAGAGCACAAAGGGCAGTCCTTAAAGTAATGATTAACAAACCTTATAAATACCCCACATCACAATTATATTCTGAATGTCAGGTCCTAAGTGTTCGCCAACTTTTTGTGCTTGAATCCATTCTGAGGAAACATCGCGCTGTTCCCCTGCCCGACTACACAAGACGTAAAACTAAATTAACCTGCCCCACTATTTTACATAACACAACATTTGCAAGAAGACAGCAATATGTAATAAGCTCAATTTTATATAATAAAATAAATACTTCATGTGATATATTAAAGCTAAATAAACGAGAAGTCAAAATTAAAGTTAAAAAATGGCTACTTCAATTGAATTATGAAGACACTGAAACATTACTGACCTAAATATACCAACACAAACACACACACACACACACACACACACACAAACACACGCACACCCATACACGCACATCCACACAACTCAAATAATATTTAACCAAAGAGTGACAATTATTCATCATTAGCAGCGACACACATGCTTGAGCACTTATTGAGTAAATTGATTATTTATTTATGGACTACTGTCTCCTGAGATACAGGTATCCACCTAGTTCAGGGGACAGAATCATCATATATGTATACAAAAACTCATGACCGCCACAAGCTACTAAGTACACCTGTTTAGTTTAATACACGCTGTAAAAATGTCGAAAGTCTATAGTTATTTTAGTAGAATTTGTAGAGTAATCCACATTATCATATAAGGATAGCTTAAGATACTTTGAAAGTTGTAATAGACTAGTTAGTTTTTACATCCATTGTAAATTGGTGAGAAATAAATTATTATTATTATTATGTTCAGTACTCTTTATTCATAAAGTTTTTTTTTTACATTTTTAAATATATGCTATAAAAAATACATTTAAAAATATAAAAATATTCCCCTCCGATGGCGAGGCTCGAGACCCAAGCCACCGGCGGTTAGGACCCCAGAGTGAGGAACCTCCTCACAATTCGTGCCGTATCCAGTAATACTGCCTTCTGCATTTGGCTCCTGACCCAAACACCAACCGAGAGCCTCTTGAGGTGTTGGTCGAGGCTCAGTGGTATTAAACCATGGGCAGAAATGACTATCGGAACAATGATTGTTGAATCCACATCCCACATGCGAGTAACCTCATGTGCCAGGTCTAAATATTTCGACATTTTGTCTTTTTCGGCTTTCACAAGGTTCTCATCATGCGGAATCGTGACGTCAACAAGCATCGCCCGGCGCGTCAATCGATCTACTACCACAATATCAGGCTTATTGGCCACAATAGTCCTGTCTGTGATCACAGATCGATCCCAATAGAGCGTTGCATGACTATTTTCGAGAACTGGTTGAGGGACATATTGATAATAAGGCACCTCAGAAGCCACAAGGCAATATCGAAGAGCAAGTTGCTGGTGTAGGATCTTGGCTACTAGGTTATGCCTATGCAAATACTCGCCGTTAGCAAGATACGAACAACCGGAAATAACATGCCTGATAGATTCTCCGGGACGGTGGCATGCTCGACAAATGTCGACCGTGCCGTCCTTCATGATGTATTTCCTATAGTTGTTCGTCTTGATAACTTCGTCCATAATTGCAAAGACAAAACCCTCGGTCTCCCCAAAAAGGTTACCGAAACGTAGCCAAGCCACTGAGGCGGTCGGATCTACATCTGGCCCATGAAGAGCACGGTAGAACCGCCCATGTAGCTCTTTGCCCTTCCATATCTCCCTGCGCTCCCTAGTGCCCAATACAAAAGGCCTCCGCCAATTCCCGTTCGCCAAGGAGAGCGGAGTGAATCCTTTGTCCACCATAACTACAACCCTATGCATATCCACATCACTATGAAGGAAATAATCCCTGAGATTGCACATCTCGCGGTTATGGAGGTCCTTAGCGTTAAGTAAGCCTCGGCCCCCACATCTCCGCGGGATATACAATCTCATCACCGATGATCGTGGATGATGCATACGATGTGCAGTCATTAGGGTTCGGACCTTTCGATCCAGGGCGTCTAACTCAGTCTGAGTCCATCTGAGTATGCCAAAGGTGTACATGAGTACAGGCATAACCCAACCGTTGAAAGCACGGATCTTGTTCCCACCTGATAAAAGACTATTAAGTACTTTTGTCAGGCGACTGAAAAAACGTACTTTCACCGATTGTTTTACATCTGCAACCATTATACCTAAAGCCTCGGGCATACCCAGATATTTATAAGTTTCCGTTTCCGAGAGGGATCTGAGCCGTATAGTCTCTGAGAGCGATATGTTATCAGAGACTATAGATTCCCCACGTGCCACATGGATAACCGCACACTTATCAACACCAAATTCCATATGGATTGACTTGCTAAAATTTTCAGTTAATTTTAACAAATCAATCAATTCAGATTTTTTTGATGCAAATAACTTGAGATCATCCATGTAGAGCAAGTGAGATATAGGCTGACTCCCTCTACGTAAACGGTATCCTAACCCCGAATGCAGCAAAAGAGTGCTGAGAGGGTTCAGGGCTAGGCAAAACCATAAAGGGCTCAAACTGTCACCCTGGAATATACCCCGCTCAATCCTAATCGGCTCATCACAATCACTGGGACCCGCACCACCTGGATACTTAAGGACAGTGGTCCACTGCCTCATACATGCCCCAAGGAAGGCACATAAATTTGTATCAATTTTATACAAATTCAGTACCCTCATGAGCCAAGTATGAGGCACCGAATCATAGGCCTTTTTATAATCGATCCAGGCAGCAGATAAGTTCCTACGATTATGACGAGCTTGCTGACAGATAGTCATGTCAATGAGAAGGAGTTCCTTTGTACCACGAGACCCTGTTTTGCACCCAGTTTGTCCGGAAAAAAGGATATTGAATGTGGTGATGTGTTCTGTAATTTTGTTTCTAATTATTGAGGTCAAAAGTTTGTATAGTGTGGGAAGGCATGTTATTGGTCTATAATTTTTTGGGTCCGTGGTACTTCCAGATTTATAGAGGAGGTGTGTAACACCTGTTGTCATAAATGTTGGCAACGATCCCATACCAAGAGCTTCCTGGAATTGTGCTGCCAAACGAGCATGAGAGCTTGGAAACCATTTCAACCAGAAGTTATGCAGTCCGTCCGGACCCGGAGATTTCCAATTATGGGCCGGACGGATCGCTTTGAGGATATCCTCTGGTCTGATTGAAATGGCTTCCATAGCCGGTATTTCCTCACACGCCCGTTCAACAACACTAAACCAGGTGCCTTGAGTATGAGAGACTGGCGACGACCAGATACTGGACCAATATGCGTGCATACTGCGCACATCCGGTAGCCGCCCATCTCCCACACCTTGTTGAGTACGTTCCCAACACCTATAAACCCTCTTTTGGTCACTTTGAAAAGCGCGATTCTGCTGAAATCTATCCCACCGAGTCCTATAGCGACGAATGCGGCTCGCCCACGCATAAACTTTCTGCTTCAGGTAGTCTATGCGTTCTGTGACACAGAGCCTATAATTTCGGGGCCTGATATTAGTCCCAGAAAAGGCCTGCGCCACAAAACGCATGACTCTTGGCCTGGTATTGCCATCCCTGAAGCAGATTAGCTTGCCGATGAGAGTTCGAGCCTTGTCAATACGGTCCTCGATCCTACGCTGCCAAGCGGGTACAATCGCGGCATCTCGTGTGGTTCCATTTCCGTTTGGGAATTTCACATTAGCCACACGGCATGCCGCGACTGCCGCGCAGTATAGGATCGAATGCGTGTCAACAAGGTCCCGACTGGACTCCAGATACGTAGGTAACATGGAGTCCAATGCTCCCACCAGTGCCAAATTCCGTCTATGCGTTGGCAAGCGCGGTAGTCGCGGTCTACAGGCCGTTGGTACAGATTTGAATTGCAAAATCGCACCCTCCAAAGTCCTTCTCAAATGCTCTTCATCTTGGGAACTTACAGAGTTATCCAAGTTTACCACCATCACGTCCTCAACGTCATGAGCGATAGGTGAAGCCGCTCGTTGAGGGGCTTCCGACGCGACGGCGTCCCGGACAACATGTAAGTCTGCACGCAACCGCTCAAGTGCATCATCATCCAGCAGCTTACGCCGCTGAATGTAACGCGCTTGATCCGACAATCGCTGGGCTGACACATTGGTGTCTGGTTCCAAAGCCTGAAACAGAGACAGCATTCTAGATCGATACGCCGTGAGGTTAGTTCCCCCCTCTGTTGCCCCATAGTAGGCCCGCATGACATTTTCATTCATATTTTTGGTCCATCTCATGCGGCGCACTACTCCACCGGTAGCGGGGACCATAGGCGGGACACTTGGCCCCACTGATCCCAAGCCCACCGGAGGAGGGGGTCGTCGTCCTCTTCGCCGCGCAGGTGTTGGTGGCGGCGGGGGCGACTGCAGCTCGTCGCGTAGGCTCGACGCGTCGTTACAGGGCGATGGCTCGAAAACTTCCGAGGCCGACGCCCACGACGCGGAGCTCGACGAGCTGGAGGTAGATCTTAACCGTGCGCGATGTTTTCTGGCGGAGGCGGTGTCATCTCGAGTTCTTTTTTCCATTCTTTTTGCACATTTCATCCATGTTTAATTTCTTCTTCTTCATTATTTTTCACCAAATTTTGCACTAATGACATTGTCATTGTATAAAAATATGATTAGGAAAAAAAGCCAATTTTATAAATTTTTATATCAAGAAATGTGGTATTTTAGATTATTGTGCAGTATAAAACATTTACTATGTATATTATTATTAATTTTGTGGTTTATAGTATTATATAAAAATAAAATCAGGAGCTCGAAATGACTTAACCGAGAGTTGCCAGTTATTATTATTATTATTATTTTATGCGGTATGACTACCGTCCTAAGGTTTCGTGTTCAATCCCTGACAAAGTGCGCGTGTGCAAAGTGATATTGGGGTTTTTTAATCAGTATCAGCTCGGAGTTTGGAATTTATGCCCGATATGGCGATAGGCTCGTCCCCTATCTCACCTAGGACGGAACTAGGCTCGGCGAAATGTGGGTTTCCTAGTTCGCTAGTTCGTCTGTATCTACCCCTTTCGGGGAACAGGTGTGAACTTATGATCTCTGCTGTGGATGCCCGATAAATTTATCAGCTTATACACGACTAACAGTGGCCCGTGATTTCGTTCGCGTGCATTTTTTTCCGAGATAACATTTATTTTCCGAGATAAGAGGCAGCTATGTGTTATCCTGATGTACAATATAATTGTTAAGTTCCATCAAAGTCCATCCAGTAGTTTTTTTGCGAAGGAGTAACAAAACACACATGCACTATTATTAGGAATAGTAGAAAAGTAGGAATAGTAGAAAAGTAGGAAAGTAGGAACAGTAGGAAAGTAGAAATAGCAGGAAAGTAGGAATAGCAGGACTTACCTATAGACAGCGCCGAGTGCTGCAGCCTCATCAGCGTTAATGGACTTAGATGGTTCATGACCGATGGCGTCCCTGAGCGCGGCCAGTACCGCGGGCACCCGCGCCCCGCCCCCCGCCACCACGAGCCGCGCCCCCACGCCCGCCCCGCCCGCAGACGATATGGCGCGCTGCACCACTCCTGATACACGAGGCCATAGATCCGCGCATAGCTCTTCGACTTCCGCACGGGTCACCTGGAAATGGGGTTGTGCTCGTGACCGTGTATGTTTCAATAAATGTTATATCCCGTTATCTTAATTAACGGACCGATGTAAAAAAAATAAAAGTACACGACCATCATCATCAAAAGCGTCCTATGCCGAAAATTAGCAACCCCAAAAATTACATTCATCATCATCATCATCATCAGCCATAGGACGTCACTGCTGGACATAGGCCTCCCCCAAAGATTTCCAGATTGACCTGTTGGGAGCAGCCTGCATCCAGCGACTTCCTGCGACCTTTATCAGGTCGTCGGTCCACCTAGTTAGTAGGTGGACGTTCTACGCTGTGCTTGCCGGTACGTGGTCTCCACTCGAGAACTTTTCTGCCCCATCGGCTATCAGTTCTACGAGCTATACTTACATTATATTATGTTAATTAAAATAGTTAAAATTATAAGTTCTACTACATTAATTTTTAGAGATATACCATGGCTCTGTTACATTTATGAAGTGCCACCATTATATTTTATTTATTTCGTTATTTTGCATCATCAATGAAATCTCCGAGTAACGTCGATTTAATATACGCACAGACAAACGGATGTGACTTTAATTTGAAAATTTGTTTCAAATAACAATATTTACCTAAGGATGTTAAATTAAATGTAGATTATAATAGACGGGTCGTATTTTAATTTTTTTTTTGTATGCTTCGGTATTAACCTTGAATCTTTATTATATGCAATACAATACACTCGTGGAGTTAGGCGTTGTGCATATGAAGGAACTTTATTGGAAGCAGTTTATGTGCGAGCTTTAGAAAGGGATATCAAGATATACCCACAACGCTCTTGCTTACGGATTACTGCCTCAATTTCAAACCAATTTGGGTGTAGTTTTTACAGAAGGGTTTCTATTTCGTATTATTTGCGATATATATTACTCATAAAATAATGTAAAAAATCATACAAGAAACATCCTAAAGGAGCGATTTTAAATAAATTGTTTACGCGGTGACGTCACGTCCTTTTTTAGCGCGAGATTTTGTAAGTAAATTTTTGACTTGCGATAACTAAATGGTTTGTGCATATTTTTTATGTTTTTGTTCCTGGTGTGTTTATTTAAGACCTAGTTCTATTCAATGAACTAAAAAATTACATGCAAGTTCCCTTTTGCTACCCGGGGATCAAACCCTTAACCTCAGGACGGTATTCGTACCGAAATACACCGCCACCGAGGCAGTAATTCGGTGCAAAGCATAATCTACGATAATTATATGAAAACTACTTCTTCCTTGTACTAAATGAACACTGCCTTGTGTTTTTTTATAGTAATGTAAACCAGCCTTAGCTGTAAAAGTGCTTTCATAATAAACCATGTATTACACCAAGTTATTATCTTAATTCTAAATACAATATTGTCATCGTAACACCAATAAAAAAATCTGGTATAAATAAACTGTTATGTACATTGCAGTGTGTTATCAAGAATTCTGGAGCTGTAAGTTTTTTAGCTGCATTTTAGTTACATTTATGAGTGTCTAAAAATTTACGAAAAATGTTTATAGTACAGTGAAAACTCACGCGTTTCATTGTTATTAAAACCGAACTGTGATCTGTCACACTGATTTTTTTTATAGCATACTGGCAAACGAGCAAGTGGGTCACCTGATGGTAAGTGATCTCCACCGTCCATAAACGCCCAACCGGCAACGCTCCCATGATCCTTTCAGTATCCCCTTTCACAATTCAAAGGAGAGAAATAAGGATTGTGAAAGGAGGGGGGATTGGGTCAACGGAAATCTTACTCACGGAACGAAACGCGACAGCGAACTGCCATTTTACGTCGGTTTTTTGTGACAGTGGTATCAAACCGGTCGAGCCGGCCTATTCGTGCTGTAGACGCAACCGTCTACAGCGTGGCTCTACCACTCTATATATTTTTATATGGCAACACATCCAACAACAAATAGTGTAAAATTTAGATTTTATGTGAATTATATGACTCCAACAAATATTAATTTGATATTTATATTTCTTTTACTTTACATACTGCATCAGCGGCGTGGTTGTATTTATGTACGACTACCGTCCTGAGGTTTCGGGTTCGATCCCCGGGTCGGGCAAAGTGAAATTTGATTTTTCCATATCAGCCCGGAGTCTGAAGTTTGTGCCCGATATGGCGATAGGCTCGCCCTCTATCACATCTGGGACGGAAGTAAGCTCGGAGAAATGTGCGTGTTCTAGTCCTCTAGTGCGCCGGTGCCTATCCTTTCGGGGATACAGGCGTGAGCTTATGTTTTTACTTTACATTTTTTACTAAATAAAATTATAACTTTATTTTCAGTATATAATACTATGCATGCTCCAGTACACATCCAAAATGTTTGACATCATAGTTAATTCTTTTTACGAAATGGGTCTTGTTGAACCCATACTCACTGGTATTGAGGTAATTGCTACGGCACCACTGCTCCAGCTGGTGCAAACAGTGTTGGCTCTGTTTGCCACGCTCAAGTTAAATGATTCGGAATATCCAGCGGATTATTCATACAAAGGTTTGGCTTCTTTTTTCTCTATACAGAAATAATAACCAACAGTCACAGACATAGTCTTAACGCCACAGTAACGGCCGGTTTCAATAAACAATCTCAGTTCGAATGTGCAGATAGATTACAAAAATTAGACAATAAGAACACAGTTTGAACATGACTCCGTCAAATGACGTGATTTGATTGATTCATAATCGCGATCTATCTCCACTCTAAACTGAGATCGTTTATTGAAACCAGCCGTCATTCGAGTAAGGTATCGCGGGTATCAGGAACTACGAGACTTTCGATCTCACAACACACTCTCTCACTCTCGCTTCACAGCTGGCTACTTGCCCCCTCCACCACGGAGGCCGTCAAAAAGACTATGGTAATTAGGCAGTTCACCCTTTTCGAATTTCAATAACATAAAATAAAAGAAAAAATAAATAGTACATATTTCAACAACTGCTGCGGTGGATGTGCAATGTTACACGACTGGAACGTATACGTAATGTGCACATCAGCAGCAATCTTGGCGTCCGTGACGTGGCAGATAAACTGCAGGAATGTCGTTTGTGATGGTTTGGCCACGTTTTGAGGAAACCACAGGAGTACGTCGGTCGCAGATGTCTGGCCCTAATCGTACCAGGGGTCCGTTCTCGTGGACAGCCCAAAAAGCACTGGTTAGGCGTTCTGGATAAAAATATGAGAGCCAATAGCCTCACCATGGAGCATGCCCAAGACCGAGCGACGTGGAAGCGTTTTATTAGGAAGGCGGACTCTGGTAGAAGGCCGGGATAACGCTAGGCAGAAAGAAAATCATCAGTGGTAGAGCCACGCTGTAGACAGTAACGTCTACAGCACGAATGGGCCGGCTCGACCAGTTAGATACCACTGTCTCACAGAAAACCGACGTAAAGTGGCAGTTTGCTGTCGCGTTTCGTTCGGTGAGTGAGATTTCCGGTGGCCCATTTCGCCCTCCCTTTCCCAATCCCTATTCCCTCCCCTACCATTCCCTCCTTTTACGTTGGCGACGCACCCATGATTCTTTTTGTGTCTTGGGTGTCTATGGGCGGTGGAGATCACTTACCATCAGGTGACCCATTTGCTCGTTTGCCAATTTCTGCTATAAAAAAAAAGCAACAACTAAATCAAAGGTAGTTCAAAAATGGCCCCGCATTTAGAGTTCTGTTTCATTTTATGAGCAAAAGTGGGCACGTAGTGGAAATATCTTAGTATCTCCCTAGCATGACTGCAACGTAATAGACATTTCGAAATGTGACGCCTAGTCCTTAACTGTGCATAAGTTGACAGTTCTAGCCTATATATTATCCTATATTTGAAATATTAGGCCCCCGTAAAATTACTGTCCTTCTGCTGGGCTTACACTACTAATGAGAGCCGAATATTAAAATAGTTTTAATTAATTTATACTCTGTACAAAAGTTTCAGATGAAGAACATGCCGATTTCATCATAATTGGAGGTGGTTCTGCGGGATGTGTGCTGGCTAACAGACTAACTGAGATAACCAACTGGACAGTTCTACTAGTGGAGGCGGGAACCAACCCCTCGATTGAATCTACGGTTAGTTATATAAATACTAGATTTTCCTACATTCCCCGTAAAAAAAAACGAAAATATGACTACTGAATTCATTACCATTCCTCTTTTGCAAAGTACAAAATTCCTATATCGACATTTTCAATTATTTTTTTACTAAAAACAGTCGACATCGTGTTGTAAGCAGAGTTACATCGCAAAATAGCAAATAAAAAACCTTCGAAATATCGATATTTTACTCTATGATCGGCCGTTAGTACACCACCACCATAACATAACATAAGCTCACGCCTGTATCCCCGAAGGGGTAGGCAGAGGCAGACTAGCCAACCAGTACACCCACATTTCGCCGAGCTTAGTTCCGTCCCAGATGTGATAGGGGGCGAGCCTATCGCCATATAGGGCACAAATTCCAGACTCCGGGCTGATATGGAAAAGTCCAATATCATTTTGCCCGACCCGAAATACAACCACGCCACCGAGGCAGTACACCACCACCATTACTGTTATTTTTGTAATTTTCCAGCTGCCGGGTTTATATTTCCTCGTAGACTACTCGTTCGAAGACTGGAACTACTTTACCGATAACGATGGGTATTCGAGTCAGGCGCACATTACGAAAAACATTCACCTCACCAGAGGCAAGATGCTCGGGGGATCCAGCGGCGCCAACTACATGTTCTACGTCAGAGGAAACAAGCATGACTACGATGAATGGGAGGAAAACGGCCTGGAAGGATGGTGCTGGGATTGCGTCAAGCCTTACTTCAAAAAAAGCGAGCGTCTCCGAGATGAGGAAATTCTGGCAAGTTCTTCAGGTGACTTGCACGGTACAGAGGGATATCTAGGAGTCACTCGTCCGCTGTGGCAAGGAAAGGTAGAAAACGAGTTGGCCTCGTTTAAGGAGCAAGGGCATGAAATTTTAACAGATACTAACGGTTATCAGCAGTTAGGATATTCTTTACCTACATACACTATTGACAATAAGATACGCCAGAGTACATCGAATGCATTCCTCAGGCCCATTAAAGACCGGGAAAATCTACGAGTCCTGAGCAACACTTACTGCAGAAAGATAATTTTTGATGTAGACATGAAGGCTATTGGTGTAGAGGTTAAACTGCCAAGTGGAAAAATTATAAAATTAATGGCTGATAAGGAAGTAATACTTTCCGCTGGAGCTATCAACAGCCCCCAGTTGTTAATGTTGTCTGGTGTCGGACCCAAGAAACACTTGGAAGAAATGGGCATCGAAGTGTTACTAGATTCTCCAAATGTAGGCGAAAATCTTCAGGACCACCCTACAGTGCCAGTGTATATAGACAAAGGCGTGAACGCTTCATCCTCTTCTAATAGCGCTGATTTAATAACTAACCTAGATAAATTCCCTAACCCTGTGTTAATGGGACACGTGGCATTGAATAAATCCCAAACATACCCTGATTACCAAACTATAGCGTTTCCTTTAGATACCGGTTCTTCTGTCTCTCTTATCATGGGCAGCTTTACATACAGATATGAGAACAATTATACATACCAAATGACGAAAATTGCGCAGACGAACCAGCTGCTTTATACAGTAGTAACTCTCCTACACCCAGAATCTAAAGGCAGGGTCTATTTGGAAAATAACGATCCGGAGACGAAAGCTCGTATATTCAGCGGCTATTACACGAACCCAAACGACTTGGAAAAACATGCGCAATGCGTGGAAGATTTTTTGACTGTTCTCAACACGACTTATATGAAGCAAGTTAATGCGTCGTTCATTGGCTCTGTGAGTCAATGTACAGGTATACCAGAAAATACTCATGAGTATTGGAAATGCCATGTTTTGAACATGGCTACTAGTTTGTGGCATCCTGTAGGAACGTGTGCTATGGGGCCTGAAGGGCAAGGCGTCGTAGATCACAGATTTTTGGTACACGGTGCTAAAAATATAAGGGTGATAGATGGAAGTGCTATGCCCAAAGTAGTCAGTGGTAACACAAACGCACCAATTATCATGATGGCTGAAAAGGGTGCTGATGAGATTAAAAAAGCTTATGGAGTTCTAGTTTGAACAAATAATGTAATACGATGACTAATATCTATAATATTCTATTTCTTCCTTTTTCGACAGTCTTCCAAAAGTGTTATTTAGTTTAATTCAAGTGTGGTCCCATATAAATTTGGCCACGATTGGATTTGTCGTGTATTAAGTTTTTAAACTTGTGATTATTCCTGTTATCCCATCTCAATGTAGAGTTCCGCAACACATTTTTTCTTTGACTTTGATTTGATGTTGACCTCCTTTGTTGGGGTTAATAAAGTAATATGTATATATTTATGACGATGTGGCATACCACGAAGCATACGAATAGGATACGGACAGTTAATAATCACTAGTTTAAAACTTTTACTTAAAAATGTATCCTATCTTGGCTAGATTTATAAGTTAACGGGTAGGCACTGATTAATTTAATTATTATTGTTTAATAATGGCATATTCGAGACGATTGTATACAAATATATCCAATTTTGTCATATTGTTTATCTCTTAAAAGATTATATAATTCAGATCACTTAATATATTTATTGTTGTTATTTACTATAATCAATCTACCACGTCACAATTGGAAAAAATGTAGCTTAAATTCTGGCTATGTTTAAAATATTATTACGATTTAGATTCATACATACAATATTCTTTGTGAGAGTCAAAAATATCAAAAGATATTTTGTAAGATAACATGGGATATATTGATTCTCGGTAAATTAACAATGCAATCTCAGAGTCAATTTTATAAGAGAACCTTTCGTGGTCTTGCTCTCTTGAGGTCTACATACAATGCCTTTTTTACCCCACCCTTACCCCACCTCAAATTGGGGTCCACGCAACACACTTTCTCAGACATGTTGCAGAAATGTTTCGGCTTACTTTTTACGGCTGGTTGCCTGCCTGAGATCGACCCCATCTGGGGGTTCCAGTCCCGGGAAAATCACATTAGAGAAATCGCTTTGCCCGACCTGGGAATCTAACCCAGAACCTTCCTAGTCCACGCCCATATAATATTATGCGACACTAGACCAAAGAGATTACAACCACCCAACCCGGGTATTTTAACAAAAGTTTAAAGTACCCCCTCTTTAAATTCTACTACATTCATTTTCAGAAATACAATCATAATTATCCTAACACATCGGTGAGATAAAACACCATCGCTATGTTACATTTATGAAGTTCCACTAACTTTTCTAATTTCTAACTAATTTCATTTATTCTGTTATTTCACAACTTCGATTTCACATCATCAATTAAATCTCCGAGTGAAGTGGATTTGACACATTATGCAGACAAGCGGACATGACGCTATTTTGCGCTAATAATTATTTTTACTTGTGTATTGACTTTATTTTAGAGATGTGTTGAAATATTTATCATTGATCCAAATATCGATTTTAAAAGACGAATAGTTATTTAATTATTCTTATATACTTCGGTACTAACTTCTAACCTTGAATCGTTTATCATATCCAATACAATGCACTTGTTTGCTTAGGCGCTGTACATACGAAGAAATTTTAATCGATGCAACTACATTCAACATTGTCAAGGTTATAATCCAGAATCGATTCATTTGTTAAATCGAGTAAGTTGCCAATTGCGGTCAGAATCCAGTTTGCAATGAAGTAGTTAACAATAATTTATTTTAATAATTTTATTTCAAACTTAGCAGAGAAAAAAATGTTGGAAATAAAAATGTTTAAATTTTCAAAAATAAAAGTTATAAATCTGATAGTAGGGTGTGACTGTCAGTCAATACAGAATTAAAAAAAGAAAAAGAATTAAGAAAAATGATATTCATTAGTAAACTGACGTCAGCCGTAACGGTGGGAAGATTAGAAATGGATTGCAAGATATACCCACAACGTCACTACTGTACCCACTCTGGATCACTACAAAATTTAAAATACGAATTTTGATGTAGATGCAATTTTAAAAAACTTTCGAAACCATTGTAGTTTTTTTTACAATATTTAAACCGTTACTAATAAAAATAACTATGGTAACATGTTGTTTAGTATGTTTAACTTAATTTGCATCGATATATTATTTACCTAGATACACAGTTGACGCTCGAAAAATGGGACAGCAAAGAAGTGCTTAAGCACTCCTTTTCCCTACAGTTGGACGCCGATAGAATTTTAAATTTGAAAATTCAAATTTAAGAACGCTTGATCATTTTGTTTACAAAGCTACTTTATAACACGTGCATAGGGTTATATTTGTGTTTGATTTAATTAGAACTTGTGATCTTTTTCTTATTTTTATTTCTGAGACCACTTTTTAGGACGATATTTGCAAAGAACTGTGGCATCTAGTGTATAATATATTGATGTTAATTTGAGTTAGTCCAGATTCCCGGGAACACGATTTTTTTCCAGGATAAGAACTCCGTACGGTCTACGATATAACTACTACGTCTCCTTAGTAGCAAATCACTATTGCCGTTATTTTATAGTAATGAAGCACAACGTCATAATTTTTGAAATATTATGCGCACAGCATACCTATTATACCTAGTTATTATCTTAATTTTAAATACAATATTTGATTACCATGTTACCGTGACATTAATAAAAGATCTGATATAAATAAACTGCATTGCAGTGTGCTATCAAGAATTCAGGATATGTGAGTTTTTTCGTTACATTTAAAGTGGTTTCAAAAATCCCCAAAAGAAATCTGGAAAAATAGTGTAAAATTCAAATGTTGTGTGTATTATGTAATAATATTAGCCCTGTAATATTACTGTCCCACTGCTGGGCACGGGCCTCCTCTGCTAATGAGAGGGGTTAGGCCTTAGTCTGGCCACGCTGGCCTAATGAGCGTTGGTAGACTTCACATACCTTCGAAATCCTTGTGAAGAAATTCTCCGGTATGCAGGTTTCCTCACGAGTCACGATGTTTTTCTTCACCGTTATAGCAAGCGATATTTCACAATGAAAATACACTTAATATAGAAAAGTCAGAGGTGTATGCTCCATGTTGGAGTTGGTTTCGAACCTCCGACACTCGTCTCGGCAGTCCGTACCATTTCCAACTGAGCTGTCGCTGCTTGTGTATTATGTACGGGACATTCAATATTAATATAAAATTCAATTATCTTTACGTTCCCTTTCAGTACATGCTGTACTACACATCCCCGCAAATGTTTGACATAATATTTAAATCTTTTTACGAAATGGGTGTTGTTGAATCCATAGTGAGTAGCCTTGAGGTGCTAGCTACGACACCTCTATTACAAATGGTACAAGCAGCGTTGACTCTGTTTGCCACACTCAAGTTAAATGCTTCGGTATACCCAGCAGATTATTCATCTAAAGGTTTGGTTTACTTTTCTCTATATGGAAATTTATATACGATATAAAATACACAACATAAAACTACTATGAAACCAATAAAAATAGAAATTATTTCAAATAATGATTCTGCAGAGTTTTATTTTTTGTTATGTGCAAAAGTGGGCACGTAGTGGAAATATCTCATTATACTAATATTTTTCATTCGACGGAGTAAATAGACAGCTCGAAATTTCACTTTGTAAAATAATGTTTCCGACTTAAACATATTCATTTTAGTTCATTTTTTATCATTCAAAGAAACAATAAATCAGCACTAGTTTGCGAAATCAGAATTTTATTGCGTATTTTAGAAATTTCAATCCTTCGAGTCTTACTTACTTCGAGTACTTTAATAATAATGTAGTAATTCACAAAGATTATTAAATAGACATGCAATAATAAACACACATGGTGTAGGAATTGCAATATAGAAATGTACTTTAGATCATGAAAGAATGGCTCACTTAATTAAATATTCCAATAATCTATATCTTTTTAACGTAACACTATTTAAAGTTGATGAAAAAGTGGCAACATTTGAAATGTCATTTTACTCCGTCTAATGAAAAATCCGACTATAACCCCAAGGGTGCCTAGGTTGCATGGAATTGTTAAATTATGATATTCAATTTATTATTAACTCGCACGCCTGCAACGTAATGGACATTCAGAAATGTGACCACATCCTTAGCTGTACATAATTTGACAGTTACAGCTTCTATCATATTTAATAAATTCGATAAAATTGATATTTGTTAATGTTTATTAATTGACTGCCTCGGTGGCGTGGTTGTATTTCGGTACGACTACTGTCCTGGGGTCTCAGGTTCGATCCCCGGGTCGGGCAAAGTGATATTGGATTTTTCCGTATCAGCCCGGAGTCGAATTTGTGGAAGCTAGTGGACCTCTGCCTACCCCTTCGGGGATACAGGCGTGAGCTTATGTTATGTTTATTAATTAAAAAAGAGTCAACATCCCTATTCATCACACTCACCACAGTAATAGCCAAAAATGTTTACGTTAATGTCGCACAAAAGTTTTAGATAAAGAACATGCTGACTTCATTGTAATTGGAGCTGGTTCTGCGGGCTGTGTGATGGCTAATAGACTAACTGAGATAACCAACTGGACAGTCATGCTAGTGGAGGCGGGCACCTATCCCTCGTTTGAATCTACGGTTTGTTGCATAAAATAGATTTTCTGATCATAACGGTTACTTCGCCATGGATATTTACAAAACTTTGTATTTTATATTTATATATAAATGTGTATAATGCATTTTTTAGGATCAGATTTTGGCAAAGGTCGGTAGGAAATTCCTATGTAAAAATTGATAATTTGTAAATTTATCCCATTTAAAAAATAAAATGTCGACAACATGCTGTAAAACACTGTGACATCACAAAATAGACAATAAATTAAAAATATATATATCTCGGAAATATTAATGTATTGAAATCATATTAGTCCACGACTGTAAAACAATTTTGTTTTTTATTTTCCAGCTGCCGGGCTTATTTCCCCTCGTAGACTACTCTTACGAAGACTGGAACTACTATACCGACAACGATGGATATTCCAGTCAAGCGCACATTACCAAAAACATTCACCTCACCAGAGGTAAAATGCTCGGGGGATCCAGCGGCGCCAACTACATGTTCTACGTCAGAGGGAACAAGCATGACTACGATGAATGGGAAGAAAACGGACTGGAGGGATGGTGTTGGGAATGCGTCAAGCCTTACTTCAAAAGAAGCGAACATCTCCGGGACGAGGATATTCTGGCAAGTTCATCAGGTGATTTGCACAATACAGGTGGATATCTGGGAGTAACTCGTCCACTGTGGCAAGGAATGGTAGAAAACGATTTAGCCGCATTCAAGGAACTCGGACATGCAATTTTAACAGATACAAATGGGCATCAGCAGTTAGGATATTCTTTACCCACATACACTATAGACAACAAGATACGCCAGAGTACATTGGTTGCATTTCTCAGGCCAATTAAAGACCGGAAAAATCTAAGGGTCCTGACCAACACTTACTGCAGAAAGATTATTTTTGATGAAAACATGAGAGCTGTTGGTGTTGAGGTTAAACTGCCAAATGGAAAGATTATAAAATTAATCGCTGATAAGGAAGTAATACTTTCTGCTGGAGCTATCAACAGTCCCCAGTTGTTAATGTTGTCTGGCATCGGACCCAAGAAACACTTGGAAGAAATGGGCATCGAAGTGTTACTAGATTCTCCAAATGTAGGCGAAAATCTTCAGGACCACCCTACAGTACCAGTATATATAAACAAAGGCGTGAACGTTTCATCCTACTTCAACAATGCTGATCTAATAACTAACCTAGATAAATTCCCTAACCCTGTGTTAATGGGACACGTGGCGCTGAATAAATCCCAAACTTACCCTGATTACCAAACTTTAGCGTTCCCTTTAGGTGCCGGTTCTCTTATCCCTGTCATGATGAGCAGCTATGTATACAGATATGAGAATAATTATTCATTTCAATTGGCAAAGATTGCGCAGAAAAACCAACTGCTTCTTACAGTAGTAACTCTCCTACACCCAGAATCTAAAGGCAGGGTCTATTTGGAAAATAACGACCCGGAGAAGAAAGCTCGCATATTCAGCGGCTATTACACGAACCCAAAAGACTTGGAGAAACATGCACAATGTGTGGAAGATTTTTTGACTGTTCTCAACACGACTTATATGATAAAAATTAATGCGACGGTTGCTGGCTTTATAAGCCAATGTAAAGGTATAACAGAACATACTCATGAGTATTGGAAATGCTATGTTTTGAACTTGGCCACGACTCTGTGGCATCCTGTAGGAACGTGTGCTATGGGGCCCAAAGGACAAGGCGTCGTAGATCACAGATTTTTGGTACACGGTGCTAAAAATATAAGGGTGATAGATGGAAGTGCTATGCCCAAAGTAGTCAGTGGAAACACAAACGCACCAATCATCATGATGGCTGAAAAGGGTGCTGATGAGATTAAAAAAGCTTACGGAGTTCCTATTTGAGTGCACAATCTACGATAAATATTATTAAATTCCAATTTCCTCCTGTTATGTTTTCATCCGATCTCAATGTGGGGTCGACGCAACAATTATTTACAAGCATGCTGCAGGAAGGATTCGACATCGTTTTTTACGAATGGCGGCCTCCCAAGCCTCTTGGGGTACATAATGCAATATGTATATACGAAGTGGCATCCACGAAGCATACGGTGGGCAAATTTATAATTAGAAGTTTAAAATATGTTTACTTAAAAAATTAATCCACTGATTCATTAAATTATTATTGTTTAATAGTAGAATATTCGAAAGGATGTTACACAAATATTATATCCAATTATCTTAATCTTGTTATATTGTTTCTTAAGATTATATAATTCATATCATTTATCATAATATTTATTGGTGTTATTTATGACTTCTTCAGTAGCGTAGCGGTATTACGTGCGCGGCACGACGATCCTTCTAAGGTCTCGGGTTCGATCCCCGGGTCGCATAGTGATATTGAATTTTCCAGTATGATCTCGAAGGTTGGAATTTCTGCCCGAAATGGCAATAGGCTCCGCCCCCTATCACAACTAGGACGGAACTAAGCTCGGCGAAATGTGGATGTTCTAGTTCGCTAGGGCGCCACTGCCTTTTGTAAACGTGATGTAAAGGATGAAAAAATATTTTTGCAAGTTTTTTGTCTACCCTGATAGGAATGCCTGTGCACGTCACTGTCGATTCCTGAGTCGTGCAAAATGCGTACTCCTTGGGAGATACAGGCGTGAGCTTATGTATTAATGTACAATAGGAAATACATACCAATTGTTTGAAATCTTTATCGTCGAGCAAGCTCTCGATCTGCGCGTAGAACTCTGTATTGGCTGAGAGCACGATCTTGAGCCTCTCGGCCTCCTTGAGCAGTTTCTCCATGGCGCGAGGGGAGGCCCTCACGTCCCCCCCACCGTTTGCCTCCCACGCCTTGATCAGATGCTCCCGCAGGCGGAGCGTCATCTCGTGACCGCCGAGTGTCCTGAAAACAAACAGCACTCTAAATACACTTCAAATACGATAATGCTAATCTAACGCTTTTTTTTCATGTTGCATGGTATCGCCTCTTTCGTCTAGTGGCAGCATATATGGGCTATGGACAGGGAGGTCGTGGGTTCGATTCCCAGGTCGGGCAAAGCAAATTTTCTAATTTAATTTGCCCTGGACTGGATTCCTCAGAGGGGGTTGACGTCAGGCAGGCAGCCGCCTGTAAAAACTTAGCGAAATCCTTTCTGCAATATGCTTGAAAAAGTGTATTGCGCCGACCCCACATTAACGTGGGATAAGGGCAGATAAAAAGAAACAATTGCATTATGTCGTTTAAGGCTGCTATCTGTCAAAAATGTATGGCGAAAAAAAATTTAAGAAGCCGTTAAAGTTGAGTAGCGTTCCAGTTTGCGAGCAATATAGTGTTAAGACAACCCCACATTAGATGTATCGTAATATATTAGTTTATTTAGAAATAAGTTGACATTTTAAATTGTGATTTTATATTTCATGTATTGTCTGGACTTTAAAAGACTTTATTTTTAACCCTTGAGTTTGTTTCGGCATTTCTTCTCAGGGATAGCCACGAAATTCCGACGCCATTATTATTTTTTCAATATATACTCGTAATTGACATGTAAAAGTGATAAAAAATATCCCATTTGCAGAATAAATTATTTGAATTTGATGGCAGAATAAAGCTAGTTAATGTGTTTCTCTCTTTAATAATGTTACGGGCTAACGGAGTTCAGGACGACAATTAAACGCCGACTGTTCTCGAAGATGTGATTTAGCACTTTATTTAAGAATCAAACACTGTATTGCACACAATACGCGTCGAAATACTCGCTACGAATATTCGCTTGTCGCTCGTTGTTCGCACTCGATCGCTTTCGAAAAAACACTGTCCCGTCAACACACACACATCGATCTCTTATCGGTAGTTCGGCGCGTGACGTCACGCGACTCGACCCGACTCGGCGCGGATCGAACGCTGTAGAAACTAGAACGTTCTACACATTTATAGATGCAACGCGGCCCGGTGGCGTTCGATGGGAGACGGCTACTATGCCGCCGTAACAATAACAAACAAAACAAATTAGATACCTGTCAAAACCAACGCCAAGCACTTGCAGTTGTGGCACAGTCTCAACGTAACCCTTCTCCTTGATCTTGACAGTCTTGTATTCAACCAGAGCGGCTTTAGTTGATCCGGCGCCCATGTCGAAGAACAACGCATGCCATGCAGTCTCGTTGATCTCCTGTTGGACAAATATTATCATGCTTACATTTTCACATTGTTGAATGTTTTGCTCATTTGCAGTTGTTTACAAAATAATGATTAACATTTTGGTTCTCTGCTGAATGTGGATTGTAGTCTTTATACAAGGTTAGTCAGAAAGGGTGTAGATGGCCGTGGCGTGTACCACTCAAAACATGGTCATATACTGGAAAATACAGATTATAGTTACTGACCTTCCTCCTAAATATGCCGTAGTTGATAGCAATGGCCGTGTAATCGTTGATCAACTGAAGGACATTGAGTCCGGCGAGTGAGGCTGCTTCTTTGAGAGCTCGACGTTCCGCTTGATTGAAATAGCCCGGTACGGTAATCACACACTCGCTGATCTGTTGACCTGGATAATAAACATACATAACATAACATAAGCTTACGCCTATATCCCTGAAGGGGTAGGCAGATGCGCACTAGTGAACTAAAACACCCATGTTACGCCGAGCTTAGTTCTGTCCGAGATGTGATGAGAAGCGAGCCTATCGCCATATCGGGCACAAATACCATACTCCGGGCTGATATGGAAAAATCTAATATCACTTTGCCGAACCCGGGGATCGAATCTGAGACCTCAGGACAGTAGTCGTCCCAAAATACAACCACACCACTGAGCCAGTGACAATATTTTTTTTATTCTCCCTCTTTGGCGTGGTGGTATTGCGTGCGCGGTGAGACTATCGTCCTGAGGTCTCTGGTTCGATCCATCGGTCGGGCAGAGATATTGGATTTTTCAGTATGAGCCCAGAGTTTGAACTTTGTACCAGAAATGGCGATAAACTCGCCCTCTATCATATCTGGGACAGAACTAGCTCGGAGAATGTGGGTGTTCTAGTTGGCTAGTGTGCCTCTGCCTACTCCTTCGGGGATACAGGCGTGAGCTTATGTTAATTCTCTGCAACATGACAATCTGGGTTCAAATCTCTACAGTTGTTCTTTAGTACAGATTTATTCATAGTGCCTATTTAGACAGATGAAGAATGAACTTCAATGAACTCTCTCCTATTATATACTTTCCAATAACAGCTCTCTGTATACTTTCACTTTTTATCTCGGCATGGCGTAGTCAATAGCATACAGTTCCATACCCCCACAGAGATATTGGCTACCCTCTATCAATTTGCTAACTACCTTAATAAACAATAAACAACAAACTAAAACAGACTCCCAAAAGCCATTTCCCCAAAAATAATAATAATAAATGAACTGCCGAATATTCATACACTTAAAGTTGCCTTATATCACTTAAGGCTGCCTTATCTGTCAAAATTGTATGGGGAAAATCAATGTTCTTAAACTGTTTTTCCATTTTCCAGCCATTAAAGTTGAGTAGCGTTTGACCATTCGGGTGTAAACGCTCATTTAAAAATGCCCTGCTCAGGTTATCGTATGACTTCCAAAAAGGAGAAGGTCCTCAATTCGTCTGTATTTTTTTTTACGTATGTTACGCGATATCTCCGCCAAATGTGGATTGATTTTAAAAATTCTTTTTGTGTTCGATAGAGCTTATTTCAAGGGTGGTCCCATATAAATTTGGTCATAATCAGATTGGAAGTCGGTCTGTTAAGTTTTTAAACTTGTGATTATTTGTTACGGTCACAGTGATGACAGTTATGCAAAAATTGAAAAGGACATTTCCCAATTTTTTACCTATCCTAATCAGACATATGGAAATGGGTTTAGGACAGGTTTCAAGAAATTTAGAATATTCCACAATTTGAAGGTATAAGTGGATACAGGTTTAGTTGCTTACCATGATTGATCTCAGCAAAGTCTTTAGCTTTAGCCAAGAGCTGAGCAACCAACTCCTCTGGTGTGAACTTTGTTTTCTCATCTTGGACAAATTCAATCGTACCACGCTCTGATCTTACTATATCATAGTATGGGTACCGTTGTCTGGAACAAATAAGTTGAAGTGTTAGTAATCATCTTTATTGTAAGGGCATGTAGAAAGTACATTACCATTGATATATTATATACTTAGATACACAGTTGACGCTCGGAAAATGGGACAGCAAAGGAGTGCTTAAGCACTACTTTTGCATACAGTTGAACGCCGATAGAATTCTCAATTTCAAAATTCAAATTCAAAAACGCTTGCTCATTTCGTTTAAAAAGCTACTTTATTACACTTGTATAAGATTATAATTGTGTTGATTTAATTAGAACATGTGATCTTTACCTTTGTTTTATTACTGAGTCCACTTTTTATGACATATTTGCAAAGAACTGTGCATCTAGGATATATTAAATCGATGGTAAGTACACATAATATTGTCACAGTATGACAGGTGGAAAATAATTATATCATTTAAGTTACTGTTGTTTCAAGCATGATGAATAATTATTACAATAAATACCTCTCCATTGAAATAAAACTATTTTTACGAATTCTATCACGATTAGGTTTTAATTTTTATTCCCGACGTTCCGAAGGCTTTGCAGTCTTCGTTGTCACGGGTCAGACAGAAAGACTGCAAAGCCTTCGAAACGTCGGGAATAAAAATTAAAACCTAATCGTGATAGAATCTGTTTTATTTCAATGTATAATATTCGCGTAAACTTAAGATACCTCTCCATTTCTTGTACATCCTTTACCTACTTAAACATACTTCATACTTTCAAAAACCCAAGCTGATTGTTAAATGTGCATAACTAGCTAAAAATATATTTTTCAGTTATTGGTCTTTTCCATCTGGACTTCCCCACTACAATGTAGAGTTTAGTCTTAACTATGTAAAGTTGTAGAAAGGATTTCACTTTGTTTTTATGACCAGCCAACACCCAAGGCCTACCTCTTACATTGTTTTAAAACATGACTTCTCAACATAAATTTTAGGTCATTAAGTAATCCTCAATAATCAACAATAATCCACAACCATATGTTGCATAGAATTTTACCAAAATGTTAATGTTCACAACACAGTTGCAATAATAAAATTGATTTGTCGCTACTGTGTCAAATTAAAACATCTTGTGGTACTAAAGCATGTTAATTGTAATGTAATCAATTAAGTAGCTAGGCAAGATTTCTATCAAGATTTTAGAAATTTTCATCATTCAAGGATTTGATAGTGACTTGATGATTGTATATGAGGTAAAAAGAGAGTGAAGTACAATATGGGTCATTTTACTCACTTGTAAGCTTGCACTAAAGGATGGTCGTATGGCTTTCCGAGCAGATCTAACAAATATTTGTATGTATTCTTTGGGAACCTGACGCCAACTGTGACAGCGTCTTCACCGAATGTCCTCACGTCGTCTCTGAATGCGACCACCGCCGGAGTCTTCCTCTTTGACTCCTTATTCAACACAATCTCCATAGGAACACCAGGCGACACGATGCCGATCTTCATCCATTCAGATCCCAAATCAATAGAGATTACAGCCGCGGCGTCCGCATGATGACTTAAAAGTAATGGTAACAACACCAAGCACAACATTCCATACATTTTCTGTAAATAAAATACGTAAAACTGATGAAATATTGGTTAATATTGAAAGCCGAAGAACACAGCAATGATTATAAAATGTAGGTTGACGGCACGACTACTGCGTGTTTGAATCTATTGAAGTATACACTTACTGGATTATGGATCATCTTCTTTTAATACATTAACATTTAGGCAGCTATTTGATCTCACTTTTTACTTATAGGAGAACGTAATAAATAAATCTCTTTTTGTATTTTATTTCTACCAAGTGAGCCAGCTACTTTGATCCACGTCAAGTTTAACGTGTTTTCTTCTTTTTGGTTAAAGGAATAGTTGCCATATTTTTTTAAATATTTAGCAATTTATTGTAATTTTTTTTAAATTACATTACTTATTTCTAAATAATAAAAAAAAATAGATAATATATATATTATTACAATAAAATAATTAAAACAATACATCTTTCACGGGATTCTCCAATATTTGAATCGATTTTACATCTATTCTAAATAATTGATGCTAAATCGACTATTCTGGTATTAACTTGGAATCACTAGGCAACGGAAACGGATAATGTCATAGATTTACACAAATCATATGTTTATTTATGTAGCTTCCTCTAGAATTTATGGTTTGATTGGGTGTTGCGGAAGGTGTTTGTTGAGTGTTGATCGCAAGTACGGAGGTCGTGGAATGCTGTTTATTTATTGTTATTAATTTATAATTAGTGCGTCCAACAAACAATATACTTATAAGGTAAGTGAATTTCCCTAATTGTGCAACTCGCTTCATTTTTTACCCAAACAACATAGTGCAGTAAGGTAGCATTATTACATCTGTTTTTGTGTTATTCTATTACGCATTTTGGATTTTGCTCTTCGCACAACGTGACTCTGAGGTATTGTCGCGAGCCCAATCGATGTGTAGCGTGAAGTATACAGGTATCGTTTACAAGCGGTTCTAAAAATGTGACTAGACGCATGAATAACGTCAGGGCGCATATCCGCGGCGCTCCTTCTAAATATGGAACGGGTGTTAGTGAACGTCGGTGTTGTCCTCGGCGTGGTCACGGAGGTGGTCCCCGCGGTTATGTAACGGCCCTTCGGAAGGGCCACGTGCACGACGCGAGCGGCGAGTGGCTCATGCTCGCAGTGCACGCGGTTCCACGTCGGAGCTGTGTGCACGTCGCATGTCACGGGCAGGCGGCGCCGGCGACGCGCACGCGGTTGCTCGGCCGCTCTCCGCCGCTCGGCCGCGCTGGACGGAACACCAGTTTCCTAGCAACACGTTGTTGACGCCGCTGGTGACCTAATGAACACAAAAACACATGGTTACTAAGTGTTACATCACACGTTCTGTTGCACCGCCGCTGATTTGCGCTGCTTACGTTGCTAAGGTGGACCTTGCCCATAACACAATTAAATCTATTGACTGTTGAACTGTTTGTTGTTCCAACTAAGCATACAATCATTGTGAGTATACTAAGCTAAATTTTACTGTTGTAAATCCGACACAACGGCCTTGATATCATGTAAGATATGTTAAGAATATGTAGAAATGTACTGGTACACTTTGACATTCACTGAACCCTGAAATGCTGTGGTCTATAAATAGAATGCAGACCTTTGTGTGACCTAGATTCAGTTCACACTTCCTGTAGGATTTCTATATTTATTTGTCACAGAGACAATGTTCCACTTTCAAGTGTATCAAATGAACCAGTTTTATTTCAACCATTCAACTCTGATAGTTTCAAAAAAATATTAGAATAATAGCTAAAGAATTTTAATAGGTAAATACATAAGTATATAACTATTAATTAATAAGCCATTGAAGATATTTTGATTAGTGTACATGAATTTTGAATATAAATATCCATAAAACATGACTGTCATATTTCCTATATTTTTGCTTATCTGATAGTGAGATTCTGAGTTATCTTTCACAATGCCATAAATTATTTTGAACATAGCGGACAGTATACAGTTGAAAGCAGATATAACTGCTATAAGTAGGTACTAAGAGTATGTAATCTATCTGATGATAATATAGTAACAGTTTGAAACAGTGATAATGCAGTACAGTACTTCTAATTGCAGCAATTTTCTGGTTATACAGAATATTACTAACATAACATAAGCTCACGCCTGTGTCCCCGAAGGGGTAGGCAGAGGCGCACTAGCGAACTAGAACACCCACATTTCGCCAAGCTTAGTTCCGTCCCAGATGTGATAGGGGGCGAGCCTATCGCCATATCGAGCACAAATTCCAGACTCCACCACGAAAATTCCAGAAATACCACCACGCCACCGAGGCAGTCAAATATTAGTTAATATGGTATATTAGATAGATCCTCATAGGGGGTTGATGTCAGCCAGGTGGCCGGTCGTAAAAAGCAAGCAAAATCTTCTCTGCAACATGCTTGAAAAAGCGTGTTGCGCCGACCCCACATTAAGGTGGGATAAGTGCAGGTAGAAAAAAGAATGTTATATTAGATAACCAATATAATAATATTTTTTTTATGGAAGATCCACCAGTTTTCAGGTTGTGTTAATTTTAAATGATGGGTATTATTTTTGCCAGTATTTAAAAATATATTCAACAAACTATGTCAGTAACTATGTTGAATCATTCACTATTTATAAATTCAACAATGATGGATGTTAAGTTTTAACTGCCAAATTGTGTCCCAATAGCTGACAAATATTTCAGATAGAGAATCATGTCCACAAAGGCCGGTTTCAATAAACAATCTCAGTTTAGACTGCAGATAGATCGCGATTATGAACCAATCAAATCGAGTAATTTGATGGAGTCATGTCCAAACTGTGTTCTAATTGGCTAATTTTTGTAATCTATCTGCACATTCAATCTGAGATTGTTTATTGGAACTGGGCGTTAAATTGCCTGCATTACATTGTAAGTATATTGCATTATTAACAAGAACTATCTGTGTGAAGAAAGGATTTATTATTTTTATTTATCATCCATTGCACTTCTTGCCCTACAAAAATAACAAGAGTAAAGTAAAAATAAACAATCATAATGTATTGTGTAAATTGTGACTTCATACTTTCCTCATTGGTATGTCAAATGATTGCAATTACATGTTGTAACAAATCTGATCAAGGGTGTGGCTAGAGTAGCTCAACATTTTTGAATAGGGAAATAGCTGTGTAGCTATGAATGCAATAAATTTTTAAAATGTCCCATAATAGCCCGCCACTTATTCTAATTGGTTTCTGATTGAAAAAATCACATTATTTCCCTGAGAGTATTTGCTATACTGTTACAAATAAAATATTCCGAAAGTTAGCTTCGATTGCGTCAAACATTTCAATGCAATCAAATTTAGAAGGAAAGTGTGTTACTTTTTGAACGCGTTTTGCACATTCATGTTTATTACCCGCACGTGGTACACGATGTCAAAGAATGTCACCATTTTCCGCAACGATAATTATTATTATAAACATAATCAACTATGCAACATAAGGCGACTTGCAGAGCTATTACTAGAGTTACACCTTATTTCAATTGAACTTACAGCTCACTCCTATCTTTAAATTAAGATTTGGGATAAATAGCGATTTATCGCGGATTATTTGACTGCCTCGGTGGCGTGGTGGTATTTCGGTACGACTACGGTTCTAAGGTCTCGGGTTCGATCCCCGGGTCGGGCAAAGTGATATTGGAATTTTCCATATCAGCCCGGCGTCTGGAATTTGTGCCCGATATGGCGATAGGCTCGCATCACATCTGGGACGCAACTAAGCTCGGCGAAATGTGGGTGTTCTAGTTCGCTAGTGCGCCTCTGCCTATCCCTTCGGGGATACAGACGTGAGCTTATGTTATGTTATGTTATCGCGGAGCTGCAACCGGTTTGGTAACCTCACAGAAAACCGACGTTGCAGCTCGCTGTAGCGTCTCGTTCGGTGAGTGAGATTTCCGGTAGTCCAATTCTTCCCTCACTTTTCCAGTCCTTATTGTCCTCCTTTTCGGTTGATAATGCACTCATGAATCATGATACATTAATGTTTTGGGTGTCCATGGGTGATAGAGATCACTTACCATTAGGTGACCCACCTGCTCGTTTGCCAGTCAATGCTATAAAAAAAAATCGGAATTAAAAGTACAATTATGTCCAAGACTTCTAAAAAAAGTAGGAACTGCTATATCCATTTTTCTGCTAGTATATGGACCTATGTTTACGGACCTCCGCACAGTGACAATTTTTTTTTAATTTATAGCAGAGATTGGCAAACAAGCAGATGGGTCACCTGATGGTAAGTGATCTCCACCGCCCATAGACACCCGAGACACAAAAAGAATCATGGGTGCGTTGCCAACCTAAAGGAGGGAATGGAAGGGGAGGAAAAGGGAGTGGGGAAAACGAAACGCGACAGCAAGCTGCCACTTTACGACGGTTTTCTGCGAGACAGTGGTATCTAACCGGTCGAGCCGGCCCATCGTGCTATAGACGTTACTGTCTACAGCGTGGCTTTACCACTTGGAAATATGCTGTATATGTCTTTAATCATATTATCTTTTATATCGATTCATGTCTAAATCTAGGCAATATTTTTAAAGATAAAAATCGTATCAAAGTTGTCTGTTTTTTGTCAAACCTCAAACAAAATCACAGATCGTTGCCGTTTATGTGTATGTAAATAGATAACTCACGGTCGAAGAACGCTGTCACTAGGCCAATGAGGTGATGATAGAAAACAAATTAACGTGGGTTTAATAATTCCGAAATATGCTGTTTGGTTAAAATTCCTCAAAGGTCGACATGGTAAGACATTAAATATAGAAAAACTCTTCTTGTATTAACTTCAATCACTTCCTCCCAAGGGATTAGGAGTATGTTTTTAGGACACATACATACATATCATATGGGGGTAGGCAGAGACTATTGACCGCCACGAGCTACGATCTTAACACACCTCTTTTGCCTCTTCCAAACTCGTGCATCTTTCATACATTTCGGTTGAGGGTACTCCTCACTTGCCCTTTTCAGAGAAGATAATTTATTTGATCTATGTATCCTCGGGCGCCCTCTTCCGACCTAATAAATACATTTCGTAAGTCGCCTTTCATCCTGTCCGCATGTCCAAACCACCTCAGTTTATGGGAGTTTAGGATACTAGGACTCTGATGCCTCCAGGTTTCCCGCATTTCGACATCTTTTCTAACTCGACCTATGAAAATAATAAAGTTACATATGATAATGAATCGAAATTTCCTTTTTAATTGTTCTGAGCTAAAATTGTCCTATATATTTCACTTTTTTTTTAAGTTATGACATAATGACAAGTTAAATTATTACATAGCTTAAAAAATATATTTTACTCGTTAAATCAAAGACTTCTATGTATACTACTAGACTAGCTGTTCGGTACATAGAATGTGCGCACTAACTCTCTGTTAATCAACCTCAACTCACTATAGAAATCAGCTCTTATCCTTAGCCGTGAAACGTCAAACACTCGCCGTCATGTGCCACAATTTTACTTCGAAACAGCTTGTCTAGTAAATACATAGAAATCTTTGCGTTAAATATATAGGTCAATCTAAGCAATAATAAAAATGCAATTTCGATGCATTATCGTATGTAACTTTATATTTTCATAGGTCGAACTAGTATACCTCTTCCACCTTACCAGAGATAGACCCTACCATTCAGCAAAGTAATAACTAGTCATCATCAATATGTTATACCCTAGATGCAC
This sequence comes from Clanis bilineata, assembly GCA_036417725.1. Classification (NCBI taxonomy): domain Eukaryota; kingdom Metazoa; phylum Arthropoda; class Insecta; order Lepidoptera; family Sphingidae; genus Clanis; species Clanis bilineata. The sequence goes on along the minus strand of CM071154.1, from coordinate 12,331,462 downwards.
AGTTCTTTGGAAATATCCTCCTAAAAAGTGGTCTCAGAAATAAAACAAAGAAAACGATCACAAGTTGTAATTAAATCAACACAAATATAACCCTAAGCACGTGTTATAAAGTAGGTTTTTAAACGAAATGAGCAAGCGTTCATAAATATGAATTTTGAAATTTAGAATTCTACCGACGTCCGACTGTAGGCAAAACGAGTGCTTAAGCACTTCTTTGCTGTCCCATTTTCCGAGCGTCAACTGTGCATCTAGGTAAATAATATATCGATGCTAGTCATGGTTAATAACTATCGAACATCGATTTATCACAGTTGACATTTACTATCCAATAAGCTAGGTTACAAGTCAATTTATGACCTTCTCACACGAGATATGTAACATCGTTATCTGATGCTGAAAGTGAAACTGGATCTTGTAGTTTTTATTATACACAATGTTTTACGATAAAAACGTTATCAATGAGAGATTGTACATTTGTACGGTACATTTTCTTGTGCGTATTGGGTTTTTGTATAGAATTTCCCAGGCAGATTGAGAACTGTTTCTCGTTTTCCATTTTGAATCTTAGCAATACAATAATGTTGAATCCAAAATGTCTCGTTGATAGCAGAAACAAGGTTCCGCATTTCAGACTGCAGTCCAGATTCAGAAACGATTTAGTTTATTTAATGCAAGCATGAAACTAAAATGCTACATGCTTATATTTCGAATATACCTATAGGTATACATAATACTGATGCGTATGCATATAAATGTTGATTTTGGTTCGGTATACCATTTGAATGTAGTAAAAAATGAAAAATGTATTAAAACCTAAGCAGGTCTTTGACAATTTTTATTATCTCTTCGAAACAGACTAAAATAAACAAATTTTATTTCCGCAGCGACAATAAATAACGTACAATAAAACTGAAATAGACTGGATACAGAATACCGACTAATATAGAATTGTGCTAAAACTATTTTGGAGATAGAAAGTTAGTACTCGAAATGATAGTAGACAAATGGTAGATATTTAGAATTACTTGGCCAGAAATATAAGTGAAACTAATTTAAGTGATAAAAATGGATCGACACTTAAAGTACTAGCTGTACTTACGACGACTAATAATTTTATTACTAAAGGATTATATTGACCAGTTAGTCAATGTCTCTCTAACGTATTTATTGACTTAAAGATAACAGGGGGTTACCACCACCTCTTATAGCAGTATTATAAGAATCTTACTACGTTTTTTTGTACGGGAATCGGAACAAGCAATATTGTAATAATATTGCTATAAGAGGTGGTGGTAACTCCCCCAGGTTGCCTACAGAGAATTTAGCATTAGTATGAATTCAGAATTTTACTTGGCAGTAGAAGCCCCGACTCATGTTAGCGTTGTCTTTTAGCAACAACTGGAATCGATGAAATCGTCGGCAGTGCTCTAAACGAAACATTAAAAGACATTTTAGCTATTTTATGTGTACTCATTGTCGACTGTAGAGACGACACTTCGCTCCCTACAGACACAAAACGTGTTTCTAAGGCTCGTAGTAATACTCTGTACCTTGACTGCAAATTCTTAAGGAATTCCTGTAAGAAAGAAGATACCTAATGTCTCGTAGAGGCAATTGGGTTCTTGACTAGTTTTTTTTATTCATATTATATGAAATTAACGTCGTCTATAATATAAAACAGAAAGAAATATTGAAATATTCTCAAAAATAAAAAAGTTATAAGCCTTTGAAGTTTGGTGTGACCGTCACTGCGAGAAAGAGAAGTATCAGTATAATCATGTCACGCCATAACGGTACGCGCGTTAGACAGGAATAGCAAGATATCTCCAATATGCCCCCACTACAGAATTTATAATCACAAGGTTAAAAACTTAACTGACCGACTTCCAATTTACCGATCGTGACCAAATTTATATGGAAATAAAGAGCTTATTTCCGAACATATTTCCGATATTATCGAACATAAAAAGAATTTTGAAAATCGGTCCACGTTTGGCGGAGATATCGAGTAACATACATAAAAAAAACAGACGAATTGAGGACCTCCTTCTTTTGTGGAAGTCGGTCGAAAATATGAATTAGTCTCATTTTTCAACCAATTTCGATGCAGTTTTTACAGAATGGTTTCTTTTTTATTTTATTTCCTATCTACTATATAAAAATAAGACGAGTTTTCCTTCCTGACGCTATAACTCCAGAACGCACGAACCGATTTCCACGGTTTTGCATTCGTTGGAAAGGTCTCTGGCTCCGTGAGGTTTATAGCAAAGAAAATTCAGGAAAATTTTCAACAGAAAAGCGGGAAAATCTTTTTTCACATACGGCGCCATCTCTGATACATAGCATGTACTACAAACCAATATTTTAAGTAGATGGTGGTGATCTGGTGGCGAAACGGAGTTCGCCGGGTTTGCTAGTTACATATAAATGTGTATATAAAATCAAACACAGTCAAGTACCCAATTGTATTTATAAATAAATATGAGACATCAAATTTCAAATAACAGTTATATATATACGCCATAAAAGGTTTTTTATAAAGCTGCTTGTCATTATTAAAGTTACGTTTTCCTGTTGCTGGCGCTCGGTGTTTGCATGTTTTTTATTCCCTTTCTGTTGCTTAAATGGTAAAGGTGACCTATGTGGGTTTAGTCAGTAAGAATGAGACAGACGGTTAGAATTGTGTACTTGACTGGGTTTCTGGAGTGGTAGAGCCACGCTGTAGACAGTTACGTCTACAGCACGAATGGGTCGGCTCGACCGGTTTGATACCACTGTCTCACACAAAACCGACGTAAAGTGGCAGCTTGCTGTCGCGTTTCGTTCGGTGAGTGAGATTTCCGGTGGCCCATTTCCCTTTCCCAATACCTTTTCCCTTCCCTTCCATTTCCTCTTTTTAGGTTGGCAGCTCACCCATGATTCTTATTGTGTCTTGGGTGTCTATGGGCGGTGGAGATCACTTACCATCAGGTGACCCATCTGTTCGTTTGCCAGTCTCTGCTATAAAAAAAAAACTATGGTTGATGTTATACACATTTTATATGTAAGAGCAAATCAAACAAAAAAGAAACCCTTCTACAAAAACTGCATCAAAATTAGTTGAAAAATGAGGCAGTAATTCATATTTTAAACTCTGGAGTGGGGGTGTATGGGAGATATCATGCTATCCCTTTTCAACGCACCTACCGTTATGGCGTGACGTGATTAGACTGATACTTCTTTTCCCCGCAGTTTGAAGGTTACATCAAACTTTAAAGGCTTATAACTTTTTTATTTTTGAGCATATTTCAATATTTCGTTCTGTTCTATATTTAAGACAACGTAAATTTCATATAAAAATAACATACATACATACATAATATCACGCCTGTATCCCATAGGGGTAGGCAGAGACTAGGGATTTCCACTTCGTCCGATTCTGACACACTACTTTCACTTCATCTACTTTCACCAATCTCTTCATACATTCGCGTCGGTTAAGGGTACTTTTTATATTTCCTTCCTTCCTTCGGAACTAGAAAATATATTATGGTGAGTTACCAATTACCACCTGGAATTGAAATATGTCTTACAATATTTGTTTTGTTAAAAAAATAATGTTTACAAGGAAAATTTAGGATGGATCATGGAACCCATATGTGTCTGTACTGACCGACTGTTCGGGTTCGATCCCCAAGTCGGGCAAAGTGATGTTGGATTTTTACGTATAAGCCCGGAGTCTGGAATTTGTGCCCGATATGTAGAGTATCCGTAGGATAGATTTGTTTGATTTAATAAATTTTCATGCGAACAGAGTCGCGTGCCAAAGCTAGTGTTTAATCATTTCCGTGTGGTATTTGGACTACCTCGGTGGCGTGGTTGTATTTCAGTACGACTACTGTCCAGAGGTCTCGGGTTCGATCCCCGGGTCGAGCAAAATGGTATTGGATTTCTCCATATCAGCCCGGAGTCTGGAATTTGTGCCCGATATGGCGATAGGCTCGCCCCCTATCACATCTGGGACGGAACTAAGCTCGGCGAAATGTGGGTGTTCAAGTTCGCTAGGGCGCTTCTGTCTACCCCTTCGAGGACACAGGCGTGAGCTGTCATGACTGTAACAAATATCCAAATTGAGCTTGGTTATTAGAATAATTTTGTTAAAATATAATATTGATTTTAATATTTTGAAGTAAACCACCGATGTAATTATACACTTGGAAAGCATTATTACTGAAATATTAATATTATATCACGAATTGAATTCGTATTCTGTTATAAACTGTATTTTACGGAATCATAATAATAGGTGTGCATAACATCTGCGATAATCATTGGTTAGATAACCGGTAGCGCTTAAGCTCGTGTCTTGATGTCGTGTCATCGTCTCTTACAGAGTTGCCAGACGCAATACAAAAATATGAGATGAATTTCCAAAAAAACGGTAATGCAGCGAAGACTTCCCTACATGTAGATGTACTAAACCTTAATGGAGACTCTTTTTTGTGTGTTCTCATTTAACATCTGCCTCGGTGGCGTAGTTGTATTTCGGTATGACTACCGTCCTGATATCTCGGGTTCGATCCCCGGGTCGGGCAAAGTGATATTGGATTTTTCCATGTCAGCCCGGAGTCTGGAATTTGTGCCCGATATGGCGGTAGGCTCGCGCCCTATCACATCTGGGACGGAACTAAGCTCGGCGAAATGTGGGTGTTCTAGTTCGCTAGTGCACCTCTGCCTACCCCTTCGGGGATACAGACGTGAGCTTATGTTATATGTTATGTTATGTAATTTAACATCAATATATTCACTAATTGTTTAACATCAATTAAAAGGACCTAACATAAAACATGTTTAACATAAAATAAAAGGACCTAACAGGTCCAAAAAATCCACAGATTTAGAAATCGTAACTCGTAAGATCAGCAAATTTTATCTAGAGGTAAATATCAGAAAATTATAATCGTAACACACATCGGCATGATATAAGACAGGCCTGTCCCCAACAGTGGGACCCTGCAGATTGTGAATGATGATCAGAATATTAGGCGATTTGCTGGAAATTCAATCGATCTGGCAACTCTGGTTTCTCGTTGATTGTTCAACCCGCTGACACGAAGACGCCACGCGACGCGACGCCGTGCGGTACGCACTTCGGATATTTGTTACTATGCCAAGGCCGTGCAATATTATGTGATCGTGTCACAGTGTCTTGCGATAAATAACGTTGAAGATAAAAAAATACATTTTGCATACCGGTTTCGCAGTTTTATTGTCATAGCTGTAGTTGTGTTACGTCAAATTATCCATGTTAAGTAACGCGCGTTTCATCGTAAGTTATTTTTAGCATATTATTGTTTTATCAAAATTGATATCTATCAGTTGTGAAATCGTAGAATCATATAGTTATAATATTTCTTAGTAACTTTGGTATGCTTTCAATCTTCAAAGTTAAACTATGTATTTCGTAACTTGAAAATTCAAGCCAACAATAATACTTACACCAAGTCCTGAAGAAAATAATACAATTTAAATTTTCTATACAGATAAAACCTAATATCAAAGAGCAGTTGACGAAATCAGTGTACAGAAACGTGTAGGCTGAGTTGATACATTCAGAATATTAAAATTGAAGTGTATCATTCCGCTCATGTAACATCCATTAACATCATAAAAATATTCTTTCATTCTTCAAAGTGCGTATTAAATTGTTTGAGATAAGTAAATAAGTTATACGTCACTGCAGATATCAAATAATTACGTATCGCATTGTATTCTTTTACAGTAAGCGACTGGAAAATTGCTTAATTACACAGGTTTTTAAGTATCAATGCATTATTAATTCTGCAATACACGGTTTTGCTTGTTCAATCGTCTATTTGATCGGTTTATCTTCACTGCTAATGTAAATCTGGCTCGAAGGACCAAGTATTGAATTCTTAGGAATTGCAATGTAGTGTAATGTTTAATTAATAATTTTTTGAGCATTCATTGTTATAAAATGTTTTGGTGGGAAATAACGGACATAGTGTCCATATTAATACAAACATACATACATTCTAAACCATGTCATCTGCATCTCAGGATGACAAGAAACCTTTGTATTCGTATTTCGTTTACAGCATTTCCTATTCATATTACGTAATTGAGGGGCGAACCTCTCGCCATATTATCTGATTTAAAAAACGGGAAAATATGCTCATGACGGAATAAATCGCAGATTTGAACGCATTCTGTCATATAGTTCATTCAATGCAATTCGGATCAATTAACGAACACGTAGTTCTATTTTAGATCTGTGCGGAATTGAGTAGAGAAAAGGTCAGAGGTTGCGACGCGTCCTAAATACCAATAGGTCTTGAACTAGTTCAAAACTGCTTCCCCAGAGATGTTGGATACTATGTGTACCTATTTAGTGCTTTAGTAAATTCTGCAGAGTTACCACCACCTCTTATAGCAGTATTATTATAATCGTTCTTCGTTTGTTTTGTATGGGAATCGGTACAAGTAAGATTATAATAAAACTGCTATAAGAGGTGGTGGTAACCCCCTGAACTCAGGTTTCTGAATCAACCATGATACCTATTTTCATTTACGTATTCCTAATTTGAATAGTGAGATAGGCCCGAAACATAAATATTTAGATTTTTTATCTAGGTTTAACATAGCAATTCGTTATGTGTGTTATGTATTACTAATTGTTTTTATGGAGTTTTCACACAATATTAACAACTGAAAAATGTAATTCGTCATATCTACGATATTTTGGACCTGTAACAACATACTATGTGTATTATGTTCCGATCTATTTATGTGTGTCCCTTTTGTTAAATTCTAAATTAAGGTATTTTTCAATGCGTGAATATCTGGCCCTGATAAAATAAACACAAATAATAACGAAATAATAATAACAAGTTTAAAAACTTAACGGACCGACTTCAAATCCGATCGTGACAAAATTTATATGGGACCAGCCTTGAAATAAGCTCTATCGAACATTTTGAATTTTGAAAATAGGTCCACATTTGGCGGAGATATAACATACATAAAAAATATTAAAAAAATACAGACGAATTGAAGACCTTCTTTTTGGAAGTCGGTCGAAAAGTAATATTGCTTTCTCATACTACTGACTATTATGGAAGAACAACACAGTTTGTGTTAATGATTTTCAATCTCAACGTTGCAACCACTTTCATTCATGAATATTCCTACATATAAAGGTGAGGTTGAAGTATTGCGGTCACTATTTGCATCACTATGTCAAGTTTAAATAAGATGTCCGCAACACGTCATGCTTTCGGTATCCTAGTCTGTAGAAAAATCTTGTATATTATGGCTATCATTGTACAAACCTGCTTAATAATAGAGATATCTCACAGTTTTAGTATCAGGATTAACATAAGCTCACGCCTGTATCCCTGAAGGGGGGAAGTAACCAGAAGCGCACTAGCGAACTAGAACACCCACATTTCGCCGAGCTTAGTTCCGTCCCAGATGTGATAGGGGGCGAGCTTATTCGGGCACAAATTCCAGACTCCGGGCTGATATGGAAAAATCCAATATCACTTTGCCCGACCCGGGGATCGAACCCGAGACCTCAGAACCGTAGTCGTACCGAAGTACCACCGCGCCACGGAGGCAGATTATTGAATATATTAACGCGCAAAATGTGATGGGTTCATAGAATGTCAAGATCTGCGTAGGATTGTTTATTCCGGATAGGGGGGTGTTGACTTCCTTATCGTTTCTTACGCCTGCGATAAAACATATTCTATCTAGTTTGTCTATAAAGTTTTCCGTGTTATTCCCAATAGAAATCCTTCTTTGCGATATATTTCACTAAATTGTATTTAGCCGCTTGTGTCGTCGAAATTCATTCATCAATCTGTTAGGCTTTTGTCTTATTGTGTAATAGCGCCCGTGTATCATCATAGTAATCCTAAAATCATTATCAATATTTTAATATCGAATAGAGTTGCACGTGTTTTCGATAAATACGTTCCGTTCTACGCAATCCGTCAGACGCCTCAATAGGACGTCGCGTCATGTCGTCATGTGGCGTCGCGTCACTGCGATGTAAGTCAACATATAAAACAATGCGCACTTTAATTAAAGCAATGATTGCAATTAACATAATTGTAACAATGGAACTAAAAGTACTAGAATCATACAGAATATTCTTTATAGACAATCAAACATTTCTTTTATTGTTGGATAAACCCGTCTTGAAGTCTAGATTTTTATTACAGTTGTTATTTTATTTGCACGTAAGGCAAGTATTTGCGACTTTAGTCATTGCATTATCGCGTCTGGTGCAACGTTCTGCCTTAACACAATGCATTTGCAACTGTTGATAGTATTTTATTTTATATTGTTCAGAAAGCAAACTTCGCGTTGCATCTATGAACCCGCTTAACGTCAGTGCAGCGGCGTAACTGTACTTTTCGGAGCCCGTGGCAAATTCATCAGACATAAACATAACACATAACATAAGCTCACGCCTATATCCCCGAAGGGGTAGGCAGAGGCGCACTAGCGAACTAGAACGCCCACATTTCGCCGAGCTTATTTCCGTCCCAGATGTGATAGGGGGCGAGCCTATCGCCATATCGAGCACAAATTCCAGACTCCGGGCTGATATGGAAAAATCCAATATCACTTAGCCCGACCCGAGGATCGAACCCGAGACCTCAGAACCGTAGTCGTACCGAAATACCACCACGCCACCGAGGCAGTCATAAATTCATCAGAGGAAGCCATTTTTGCCGTGACTTGTCAGGCCGGGGTCTCCTCCCAGTCGAAGCGAGGGCCCCTTACGGTCGAGGGCCCGTGGCATTTTGCCCGCCATGCCACCTTGTAGTTTCGCCACTGTCGGTGTGATAGATAAAGGCCTAATCTCTTATACCCAAGTTATATCGAATGCCTCAACTCTCAGGGCGACGAGCGCAAGCTTTGTTTTTCAAAGTGCGGATGAGGTTGATATCTAGGGATAGTATCTTACCCGTAGTAAGCGATACTGCTTGCTCAGGCGAGCAGCTTGCCCGTCTCATACGATTCAACTAGTAGAGATGTTGGACAGCAATAATGCAAGGCTTCTTTATATCTTCTTTGATATCTAGGGATAGTATCTTACCCGTAGTAAGCGATACTGCTTGCTCAGGCGAGCAGCTTGCCCGTCTCATACGATTCAACTAGTAGAGATGTTGGACAGCAATAATGCAAGGCTGGTTGGTATTCTTTGTATTGTTCAGATGGCGCCAATGCGCGGTGAACGTGGCGGTTCGCCAGCGAGGGGGGCGCGCGCGTCCCTGCCTCTCCCCCGACGGCTGATCCGACAGATCGCTCGACACGTCGCCTCCAGCGGCAGGTCACTGCGCCGCCTCGAGGTGTCGGGCCGTGTCATAGACAACTTCGACGACATAGACGACGCCTCAGATGACTCAGATTTAGAAGCGCCGCAGCCAGCGTGAGTATTATAAATGTTTATTACAGGTAACAATGATGTAGACACACTTGTGACTCACAAGACATTAAATAACATCACAATGAAATCAAAAATAAATAAATACACCCAACAGTCACACACATAGTTGTGACCCCACACTAACATCGAATCTTGTGTAGTGGGTATCAGGAACTACGACAGACTTTCGGTCTCATAGCACCCAGACCCGAAACAAATATCTGTGGGCCACACAGACATTTGTCTCGGTGCGGGAATCTAACCCGCGACCTCACGTTTCACAGCCGGCTACTCGCCCGCTGCGCCACGGACGTTGTCTTTTACTTATTACTGATTTAGATGCTCGACATTTAGATAACATAAGCTCACGCTTGTATCCCCGAAGAGGTAGGCAGAGGCGCACTAGCGAACTAGAACACCCACATTTCGCCGAGCTTAGTTCCGTCCCAGTCCCTTAAATAACATCACAATTACTGATTTAGATGCTCAAAATATAGATGTTGATGAATAAAGTGATGTCTTCACATGTGTTCTTATCAATAGCGATACCAATGATATTCAGGGTCACCGAAAAACGCATCCTGATCAACATCAACTAAATACTACAGTTGTTGTTATGAGATTTGTTTATATTTACAAACTAATAACACACAACAGTTGTTCTAAAGATAATTATAATTGACTATTAATAATAAATAGCGATAGACATTATCATACCTACTCAAAAAGTTATAGACGAAGTATAGATAGATTTTCATAAATAATGTCTAACAAAGATAAAAACTGGTTTACATTTCGGAAACTATCATAAACTCAAGGCGCTGTTAATCAGGCCAAAAAGGCTTAAAACGGATTACGACAGTTATCTTAGAATGTGAATTTTGGTTGATATTTTAGTATCATCAATCAATGCCAAGACACCGTGAAAACGTGATAATTTGTTTTATCACCTACCTAGGTTAGTGGGTAACACAAACGAATCATTCGATAATATTATGTCGGATACGTTGCCTACGCGATAATAACAATAACGAGATTATGAAATATCGAAATGATGTCCGTACGGCGCCGAATTGCGCAATGCAGTTTACAAAACAAATAAACAACCTTTCCAAGGTTGCCGAATGTTTGCGACCTCGCCGGGTAGTATTAGCTTTTCTTAGACCTATTATATTTATTTTTATAGCAGAGACTGGCAAACGAGAAGATGGGTCACCGGATGGTAAATGATCTCCATCGCCCATAGACACCCAAGACACAAAAAGAATCAGATGCGTTGCCAACCTAAAGGGAGTAGGAAAGTGAGGGAGGAATTGGGCCACCGGAAATCTAACCCACCGATCGAAACGCGACAGCGAGCTGCCACTTTACATATGTTTTCTGTGGAACAGTGGTAGCAAACCGGTGCAGCCCATTCGTGATTAGACTTAATTGTCTACAGCGTGGCTCTACCATCCAAAGTACTTCTAAACTTCTAGAGTCTTCTAGAGTCATTATAACATTTATTTATATGTCAGAAAACGAAACCTTTTTAAGAGTCTAGACGTTCTATAGTTGTTTGTCATCCATGTTCCAGTTGAATCGGAAGGGTCTTGGAGGTTGACCAACGCGTTAGAACTTCTTGCATCTCTTCAACGGAAACACTAATCCCTCCTCGTACTAACTTAATCCATCTATCACAAAAGAGGAGTCGTTATTATGGACTCTTTTATTTTTGGATCAAAGTAAACACGATCCATTGATTAGCTAAACTTCATGCTCTACTTAATCTAGATTATGCGTTGTAAGGATTCCCATGTAATTCAATACGTTTAATAGCTCAACTACAACTGATGAATAAATGACCAGCCCTCTAGACTTTATCAAAAGATCATCAAATCTAAAGATATCTGTGTCGTGTGCGCCAAATATTGCCTCATCACGAACACAATCGTAGCGCAACCACGAGTACCACGATTAAACTCCGCGGCCCTTCTCAAGGTCTCCAATAAATATTTCACGTCATCGATCGTTTCCTTATAGACAGATCACATGGTAGCCCAGATTAAGATTTATTGTTTGGTTCCTTGTTTAACATAATGTAGAAGTCGTGATTTATGTAACGGCTTTAAGATAGTCTACCAATAAATAAAGATGCGTCTCTGATTTTAGCATAGTTGTAACAGCTTTGTTCCAAACTCTGGAAAATTCTCTTCTGTCAGTTTTTCTTCTAGTTTCCTATTTTGATCCGAATTATTTTTTTGACTAGGTATCCCTTAATGTAATTCTCTAAAATCCAATTTTGACGAATTAAAAAATTTAAATAAACGAATTAAAAATAAAAAAAAAATAGTTCGATTGCTAATAGTGCGTTCCACTTAGCGTTCACAACGATCACGCTCACGACCGCAGTTTTTACCGTTCCACTTGCTTGTGAGCGTTACTGTCGTAAACTCAAGTGGAATGGATTATAGAGCGTTTTGAGCGTGGAGGTAAATAATACAAACGGCGAGTTAATAAAAATAATGCAAAATATTTAACAGGTTTGGTTATAATCTCTAAGCCTTGAAAATAAACTTGATTAATTATTGTTTAAATCGATTTATATTGAAAAAAAAATATAATTTAATTTTTTATATCCGCTGCAGAAACATTCACTTCTACTAAAATATATCTTTCACATGAAAGAAAGAACATAACGTAAGCTTATCGGGCGCCATTTTTGATGCATTGAGTTTTGAAAACGCCGCTAATTTTCTCAACGATCACAACGACCCACCTTTTTAGATGGGTCGTCGTGAGCTTCGCGTGAGCGTAAGTCATGACGTCATAAGTGACGTTTACGCCGCGACCACAACGACCGCGGTCGCTATGTGGAACGACTAAAGGAGCATTTTGATCGTTGTGGTCGCTTAGTGGAACGCACTGTAAGTAAACGAGTAAACTGACAGATCGAAATGTCACTTTCCAAAATAATTTTGCTTACTTTCGAAACATAGTGATTGATCTAGTTCAATTTGTTTCACTCAAATAAACAATAACTCAGTACTAGCTTGCAAAATTAGAATTAATACTAAAAAGTAACAATGCTAAATATCATCATCATCATCAGCCATAGGACGTCCACTGACGAACATAGGCCTCCCCCAAAGAAATGCTGAATATATTGTTTGATAATTCAGGGTGGCGTGTGGTGGAAATGCAGGCAACCTGCCTCCCGCGGAGCATGACGACGATCTCACCAGCCTCAGCTGGTTGCAAGACAGAAACCTACTCAGAGGTATACACAAAACTGGGTTTACAACTTTACAGACGTAAAGGTGATGCAGATAGCAGAGAACATGGCAGTTGGTGATCACTGGCTAAGGTGTGCAGACAACTTGATTCTTTCGGGTAAAAGTGTAAAAGGACGTTAAAAAAGAAATATAGTTTCCAATTGATAAATCAAAGAGTATTTTTCGAGGTTACAAAATGCTGACGGTCATTTGGGCAACTGTCACATCTCTTAATCAAATTCTTTTGAAAGTGTGAAATATTTAAGTATGGGTTTAAAAAAAAACAATTATTATTCTTAAAGTTACGGAACTAAGATGTAATCCCATGGTGACGAATCCCATATCCTTTAAGGGCATTTTAAAAGAAGTGTTTATCATCATTTCAGGTATAAATCTTACCAAAAGCGATCTGGAGGACACGAGGAGTATCGGCAGTCAAGTTATAATAAAGGTGAGTAAAAACAACAAAACAAATAAAATGTTCACCGCGGAGTATTAAAAAACCGGCCAAGTCTTTTTGGGAAGGATATAAGCTCTGCGCAATTCTGCTCATGTCCCATGTTATTTGGAGTGTTTTGAATTATCCTAACACCCATTATTAGTAAAGGAGGTCTGTAGCCGAAAGTGGGACAGTAATAAAACTGCGGCCCGGCAGAAATATTTTTGACAGTGAAATTCGTATCGAGCCCGATGCAACTCAACATTTATACGAAATATTAACCAAACGCCATCAGTGCGCTGCGAGCTCGATAGGTTTTTTTTATGGTTTTTTATAGCAGAGACTGGCAAACGAGCAGATGGGTCACCTGATGGTAAGTGATCTCTACCGTCCATAGACACCCGAGACATAAAAAGAATCATGGGTGCGTTGGCAAACCTAAAAGGAGAGGGAAAAGGGATGGAGAGAAATGGGCCACCGAAAATCTCACTCACCGAACGAAACGCGACAGCAAGCTGCCACTTAACGTCGGTTTTCTGTGAGACAGTGGTATCAAACCGGTCGAGCCGGCCCATTCGTGCTGTAGACGTTACTGTCTAAAGCGTGGCTCTACCACTCAAAAATTGGATTGTCAAAAATATTCCTGCTCGAGCCATAGGGCTATTATTATTTATCATTCGTAGACGATTTTTTTACATTTAATTATATTTTAAAATAACTAACATATCACATGACGTCCGTTATTGTGGTTAAAATGCCGGCCAGTGTAAGATTGATAGCCCATAATGCACGCACTGCACACAATTCCGACGTATGGGAAAATTACCGGTAAAATAGTTTGTGCTAAATCCTAAATGATTGATTGCTTATGTAAATTTGTTGAATATATTTTTACATCAGATACATGAGTGCTGCATTGATCAATTAATAATTGCAAATGGCGATTTATCGACCGATTTCAAAAATGGAGAAGGTGCTCAATTCGTCTGTATTTTTTTATGTATGTTACGCGATATCCGCCAAATATCTATGTCAAATACTACCTCGGTGGCATGGTGGTATTTCGGTACGACTACGGTTCTGAGGTCTCGGGTTCGATCCCCGGGTCGGGCAAAGTGATATTGGATTTTTCCATATCAACCCGGTGTCTGGAATTTGTGCCCGATATGGCGATAGGCTCGCCCCCTATCACATCTGGGACTGAACTAAGTTCGGCGAAATGTGGGTGTTCTAGTTCGCTAGTGCGCCTCTGACTACCCCTTCGGGGATACAGGCGTGAGCTTATGTTATGTTATCTATGTCAAATCCGCTATTCAAGACTCTTATTCTTATTCTATAGAGGTAGAGCCTATTTCAAGGGTGGTCACTGGACCCATCGACTCACAATCGGATAAATTTTGAATTTAATATAATCACTTTAAAATATATCTGGGGGTTACCACCACCTCTTATAGCAATATTATTATAGTCTTACTACGTTTTTTTTTGTACGGGAATCAGTACAAGTATATATGAAAATCGGTCCACATTTAGCGGAGATGTCGAGTAACATACATTAAAAAAAAATACCGACGAATTGAGGACCTCCTCCTTTTTGGGAAGTCGGTCGAAAACTTAACGGACCGACTTCAAATCCGATCGTGACCAAATTTATATCGGGCCACCCTTGAAATAAGCTCTATCGAACACAAAAAGAATTTTGAAAATCGGTCCACATTTGGCGGAGATATCGAGTAACATACATAAAAAAAACCGACGAATTGAGGACCTCCTCCTTTTGTGGAAGTCGGTCGATAAACATAATAACAGACGGAAGGGACAAAATTGAATGTTCCGTTACCAATTCAATAGGGAACCCCATACATTACACAATTCTTGCATTTGTATACTGAAACGCTACACAACATAAAGTGACAACTCGCTGTTGCGTTCTGTTTGATGAGTGAGATTCCGATGGCCCAATTCCCCCCTCTTCTCCTTCCTTAAGGTTGGTAACGCACTCATGATTCTTTTCGACCGACTTCCGAAAAAGGAGGAGGTTCTCAATTCGTCGGTGTTTTTTTATGTATGTTACGCGATATCTCCGCCAAATTTGGACCGATTTTCAAAATTCTTTTTGTGTTCGATAGAGCTTATTTCAAGGGTGGTCCCGTATAAATTTGGTCACGATCGGTAAATTAGAAGTCGGTCAGTTAAGTTTTTAAACTTGTGATTATAGTATAAAAAGGTCTCGATGGGCGGTGGCGATCACTTATGTACCATCATGTGACCCACCTGCGCGTTTACCAGTCTCTGCTAAAAAACCTTGGCTACTTACATTAGAATGTGCTATACAAAGATAAGTAATGCGGCGTCAAATGACGCATATTCTATTCGAGTTGCATCTCAGTATTCGGGTAAAGTTACACAATTTGATAGAGTAAATAAAACGGAGGTACAATTAACACCGGTGCGAAGGCGCGTCGCTCGTGACTACTAGTTTATGGTTTAATGAAAAATGCACGATTAAAACAGTGAAAGTTACGATGTGTGTCCCAAATGTTATACCACACTTTTGTTGTGATATGACATTGGTCATGCTCGTACAAAATAGTATACAAAATCTAAAGCCCATTGCTAAAAACAATATTCCTAAAGTATTTTCATTGTAGAACATTTTAGGCCTTATTTATAAAAACAGTTTAATTGAGCAAATTGTAAAGAATATAATAATTGTAAATAATAGTCTGTCCCTTTTATTTTCAAACAATGTGACACAAGGAAAAATGTGACGGACTATTTTTAGCCATGCCGCAATGGCGTAGTTGTATTTCGGTATAACTACCGTCCTGAGTTCTCGGATTCGATCCCCGGGTCGGGCAAACTGATATTGGATTTTTCCACATCAGTCCGGAGTCTGGAATTTGTGCCCGATATGGCGATGGGCTCGCCCCCTATCACATCTGGGACGGAACTAAGCTCGGCGAAATGTGGGTGTTCTAGTTCGCTAGTGCACCTCTGCCTACCCCTTCGGGGATACAGGCGTGAGCTTATGTTTTTTTTTTGTATTTTTAGCCTTTTGCTCAGCTAAACTGTTTTATAAGTAAGACACATTTCCTAATAAGTTGGATGAGACAGACATATGGATGAATAGACGGACAAGACGAAATTATTATGGTGTCATTTTTGGCATTTAACTCTGGAATCCTAAAAAGATGTTGTAGATAGCAGATATTTAAAGTAACACTAACTCTTAACTACTATTGCTACTTAAAACAAAATATTAAAGATAGCATATTTACCAAAGGCCTAAAAAGTTACAAAGGCGGTGCTTGCCCTAAAAGGCATTTGGCTAAAATTATTGATATTATAACAAAATAAAATCCCTAAGGTCTCTTTGGCCGAGTGGCAGCATATATGGGCTGTGGATCGGAAGGTCCTGGGTTCAAAGGGAAATTTCTATTAATTTACCCAGGATTGTACCCCTCAAAGAGGGTTGACGACAGGCAGGCAGCCAGTCGTAAAAACTAAGCCAAAATCCTTTCTGCAACATGCTTGAAAAAGTATGTTGCGCCGACCCCACATTAAGGTGGGATAACGGCAGATAGGAATAAAGATAACATAATAAAATTAAGACCTTTCCATTAACTGCATCGCTCTTGATATTGTTTTCTGTTAAAATGGGAAGTTTCTTTGTTTTAGTCCGTTCTTAGCAATAATACTAGTGCAGTATCTGTGTCAATGCTGATGGATACGCTATTAACCACTGCTTGATTAGTGTTATATAAAATTTGTAATTAAATTCGTATAATTTTATTTGCAATCAAAATTTTGTCTGAACTTCAGCGATGAAGTTTCGCCTTAATTGTATTTTTAATAACTTTCTGATTTGAAGGTTAATTTTAATTTGAATCTCATGACTTGTCAGTGTACTAAGTACAAAACCATAATTTTTATCAAAAAGTAATAAAAAAATGTTGCTTCTATTGCTAGGGTAACCGCTGTACACGTGTATTTTTATCACAATTGGACCGTGTTGTGCAGAATGATCCAACCCACATTTTTTATTGATGCCAACATGATCTTAAAGTCTAAGCCATTATAGACCATATTGATGTAAAAAAGAAATGTGGCTTGGATCATTTCTGCACAACACGGTCCAATTGTATTATGTAATAAAGTCATTAATAACTAGCATTGCCCTCCGGTTTAATTCTTCAATTGTATGAAAATAAACTCGCGCCTGTATCCTCAAAGGGCTAGGCAGAGGCGAAGTGAACTTGACACCCCCATTCGCCGAGCTTATTACCGTCCCCGATGTGATAGAGGTGGTAGGCGAGCCTATTGCCATAATATCAGCCTTGTAATATTACTGTCCCACTGCTGGGCACGGATCTCCTCTACTAATGAGAGGGTTAGGTCTTAGTCTGTCACGCTGGGCTAATGCGGGTTGGTAGACTTCACATACCTTCCAAATTCTTGTGGAGAAATTTTCGGGAATGCAGGTTTCCTCACGATGTTTTCCTTCACCGTTATAGGAAGCGATAATTCACAATGAAAACACGCTTAACATAGAAAAGTCAGAGATGCTCTTCTTTTTTTGGGGTTTGTCTCGAACCTCCGACACTCGTCTCGGCAGTCCGTACGAATCCCAACTGAGCTAGCGCTATATGGGGCACAAATTCCAGACACCCACCCGGGGATCGAATCCGAGACGTCAGAACGGCAGTAGATAGGTAAACTACAAAAGCAGTACACTTACACATACTTATGTAAGTATGAATTCTTTAATACAATTACAATAAAAAAAATTCAAACAAGGTAAAGTTACATTGTCATGTAGTTAGATAAGACATTCATGTAATAAGCGGTACTGTCACGTAGCGTTACTTGTACAAGGAAAATAACAATTTGTACGACCTCTTTTTTAGGGATTTTCTATTAGCCTAATTGAGTAACATAACGTGCATCATTAAAACTTATCTTAGCATCAATATGTGGCGCCACTCGAATTTGCACCTAATGTAGCTATCAAAAAGGTTTAAAAATACTTAATTTAAAATAATTTAATGCACAATTTAAAATTAATGTAATGACATCCATTTCGTGAGTACTTACAAAACAAATACTAAAGATGCCAACTTAATGGCAAATTAATGATCATGATAATATTTCAAATAGTTGATCCGGCTCGAAGGACCAATAATTAAAGAGCGTACAGATATTATGGAGCGAACAGAGTTTTCAAGCAAAATCCATGACTGATGAGTAATTTTATTCATTGTTTTTTGAAGGCCAATAATGGGAAACTATAACGCATGCACCTAAATGCTGATTATTACTAAAATTAATAATTAGCATTAGGAATTATTAATTAGATATACCGTGCCATTTATGAAGGGATAGGCAGAAGCGAATTAGAAAACTAGAACACCCACATTTCGCTGAACTCAGTTCCGTTCCAGATCCACCAGACCAGAGGGTGAGCCTATCGCTAAATCGGGCTCGAATTCCAGACTTCAGGTTGACACTGACCGGTGGATTAAACCCAAAGCAGATCGATAGGCCTAGCGGCTTGTAATACAAATACGCCGCCGAGGCAGTCGTTATTTTTCTTCTTTATTTAAAAAAATATGGCCTCCATCAAAGGTTGATGAATTTGCCAATGACAGTGTTTAATAAATCCATTACTCAAAAAATAGACATCTTTTCGAGGCACTCAACAAATCCAACAATGACACATCAATCTGTACAAAATTACCCACAAACAAAATGTTTCCCCAACAGACGGAATCGAAAACGCCGCCGCCGATGGCGCGGATGCCGTCTCCCCCCCGCACTCCGTGCAAGGCTCCCCCCTCGCCCCCCGTGTCCACACACACCAAGCCCCCCTACTCGTTCTCGTGCCTCATCTTCATGGCGATCGAGGCGGCACCAGCCAGGGCCCTGCCAGTGAAGGAGATATATGCGTGGATCGTGCGACACTTCCCATACTTCAAGCACGCGCCGCAAGGGTGGAAGAACAGTGTGCGGCATAACTTGTCCTTAAACAAGTGCTTCCATAAGGTATGTGTAAATTGAGCTTTAGATTGTAAACTTCCGAATGTGATATAATATGTTAGATTCCGATCAGGACCATCTTAAGGCAGCCGTGAGATCCTGGGCCCACAAGGATTCGGGAGCTCCTTAAAGAGTAAAAATAAATTGATCGTGAAGGGAATGTAGGTACTTCGGGCATTTCGGGGCCTCATGAGGTCGGGGGCTCTGATACGGGCCGTATGCTCTTATGGTAAAGACGGTACTGATTCCGATTATTATTGGTGTAATGGCATCATATATGGGCTGTGGACCAGGAGGTCCTGGGTTCGATTCCCAGGTCGGGCATAGTGAATTTTCTAATTTAATTTGCCTGGGACTGGATCCCCTAGAAGATGAACTTCAGGCAGGCAGACGGTCGTAAAAACTAAGCCAAATCATTTCTGCAACAAGCTTGAAAAAGTGTGTTGCGCCGACCCCCACATTAAGGTGGGATAAGGGCAGGTAGGAAGAAAGATGTTATGTATGTCGGAACTGTCAGAATGCTGGCAAATCCGGGATAAGGAGACATAAATATCCCTCATTTCTCATGGCTGTAATATATCCATAAGATGTATTTTCTATGGATTAAAACGGGATAAAAAAATATTAAATTTATCATTATTTTAGTCACACTTTTATAACTTCATGTACTTTGCATCAGAAATAACATTCAGACCTAGAAAATCTTAACTTCAAATAAAAGTGATTGAACTTATTTAGATGCAATTATTCTGTAACTTTAGTAAAGACCTGATGACTTGTCCACAATTATAATGACGCGGGTCGTCGACTTTAATAGTTTTATTAACACACTTGGCTGATTGTCAACTCTGGCTGACACACGCGAGTTAATTGCAATTCCAATGATAATTAAATATTAGCACGGAATACCATTGTACAATATTATCAGCCACTATCAAGTAATTTGCAAGCACGTTATCATTGAAAACTTAATATGTTTAATTCAATGTAACCCAGACTGTCCATTTGAACATTTCGTCCTGTCATAAATGCCGAAGAAGTTCTTATACTAATAAGGCCTCTTGAGTCAAGAGAGGAGTAGTTTCATAGTCCACCATAGAGTCAAGAGTCTTAACACCATGGTGGACTATTAGTTTAGACTATGTACTCCTAATGCCAAAATAGAACACCATCGGTATGGTGACAAAAGTGATACCAATGACCATTTAAGGTATAGATTACACTGGACTTATTGGACAATTGGACAACTGGACAACTGGACAACTGGACCAATATATATTATAATTTAGCTTACTTGGACCAATATATTTCATAGATTGATCCAAGTAAGCTAAATAACAGAATTTTTGATAATAATAATATAGTGATTTGGGTCTCGATCCAGCAGCAGCTGAAATGATGAGTCGGAAGAAAATATAAAAGATTCAAACATTATGCTTTATATACTACAAGCATTTTGTTCAATTTTAGGTAGCAGCTGCTCCGGGGCTTGGCAAAGGCTCATTATGGACTGTCGACCCACAGCATCGCGCCTCACTCTTACAGGTGCGTATTTATTTAAACAAAACATGGTTTCGCGACATATTTTTATCTATGGTCCTATGAGCAGAAGACGGTGAAAGTCATTGTTTTGCGTATGTGTTTTTGTGTTTTGTTTCGAGAATAACAGGTGTAGGAGACGCGCTTTCACACATCCTTATGACCCAACCTAAAACATGTCCTTTAGTAGAAGTCTCACTAAAACCAGTTGAATGGATCACCTAACACCTTGGGTGTCCTTAATTCGGCATTCTATAGGATATCATCATCAGCCATAGGACGCCTACCCCTGAACATAACTCTCTTATATAATGTTATAATGTTTCGAAACTTTGGCAGGCATTCGGTCGTCAGCCAATCCCAGCAGCGCCTCCAGAGACGCCCCCCGGCAAGAACGCGCCAGACCCGCAGCTGTTCCCGTTCCTGGCGCGGAGACTCGCCGGCGAGCCCGAGCCCGGCGCGGACGAGTACCTCGCCGCCGCCACCGTGCTCGCCATGAAGTACGGGCCCGCTGTACTCGACCAGGTGAGCAGTGAGCACCACCACCTACACCTACATGTGTGTAGTGATAGTGAACGCGCCAACGCTCAATGCGGGAATCGAACCCGCGACCTCTCGCTTCATAGCCGGTTACTCACTCATTGTGCCACTTAGGCTGCCTGTAGTCTGTACTACTGATGTGGATAATCGATTATTTTTATAATCGATTATTTAAAGACATGATTGATAAATCGGTTAGTCCATTATCTCAGCCTATCTATCGCCTTCCTTCGCTGGACGTAGGCCTCCCCCAAATAAGCGCCAACCATCCCCGTCAATGAATAATATAATAATACATCCTTAAAAAATAATCGGTTATGATAAATAATCGATTATCCACATCACTACTGTACAATAACTATGAAGTTGTATGAACAGCGATATGTTCCGTGTCAGTTGCCGCCGGCGGCGCACCTGGTGATCTCGCGCTGCGCCCGCGACGAGCACTCGTACAGCGGCGGCGGCGAGGAGCGGCGCACGGCCGAGGCGCTGCTCAACCTGGCCGGCGTGCCCTCCGAGCCCGCGCCCGCGCCCAGCTAGCAACACACACACACACACGCGCTATACTCACCCCCACCACCCCCCCACACCCCACACCAACATACATGCTCTCACCCACCACTCGCCCTGAACTAAAGCCTCTTCCAGCCCTCTCTCCTCTTTAGCCCTGTAATATTACTGTCCCACTGCTGGGCACAGGCCTCCCCTATTAACGAGAGGGGTTAGGCCTTAGTCCACCACGCTGGCCTAATGCGCGTTGGTAAACTTCACATGCCTTCGAAATTCCTGTAAAGAAATTCTCGGGTACGCAGGTTTCCTCACGATGTTTTCCTTCACCATTATAGCAAGCGATATTTCACAATGAAACCTCTTCCATACAGTGGCATTATTCTCTATGACGAAAATTCATTACGGGTGTATAGTAAACCTCATGGCATTCATAATATATACTAAAAGAAAATTGCATAGACAATACTTATCCATACGAATTGCATTCAGTTGACGTGGCTTAAAAGCCCAACGCATTCATATGGTCATAGAGAATAAACGCCTAGTTCCATACAATCGACTAATTTCGGTGGATTACTGATATTAGTGAGGGTTGATAAGTGAAATGTCACCACCAAATTCGAATAGTCCAGAATAATGCCAGTATAAAAACACCTCCGATTCTCGATGCGTCGACATTCAACAAATAATCGACATCGATAAATGTAAGTAAAAATCTTTATTCTTATGATGAAATGTTTCAAGCGTAATGTATCTTCCGGCGTGTATAATGAATTTGAGAATTCTTGAGACGTTTCTTATGTCTTATTGCGTGATTTAGGTGTTAAAGTAATCATCAGGTGAAGGACTGTTTTTGGGCAAAAATAAGAAGCAATTATTTCTTGAGAAATACTTGATTTACCGAACTGTGTGGGCGTCGGGATCCATCGGTATCAAATAAAATAAACATAATAATATGCGACAAAGATATGATCAGTTTCGATTTTTTTCTAGTTACCATTATTGGCAAAATATTGATTAATGAACAATTTAAATTTAATTATAACAATTTTGTGATTAATATTATAATAAAAATAAAACGATAATGTTAAATATTATTATCGCGTCAAAACTTATCGATAAGTTATGAAAAAATATATCCTTACATTATAATCCTTACGAAGAATTTTCTCAAAGAATATTTGACATAATTTTAGAGCAAAGCTCTAATAAAACAAAGTGATCCATTGATAGCGCGAGTTCTTAGAACCAAGGAATCGAATACGTGGAACTTATTATGTCTATGAATTGTCGCATTAAAAATAGACAAAAAAAGTTTACCATTCTCTAGTCCAATAAAGACAATCCATTAAAACAGTCGCGTATAAAATATATCTATAATTATTTAATTAAATTTATTCAATTAATATGAAAGTAATATGCTTAGGTAAAAAGCTCAGTCGCTGTCTGGGTAGAACATTTTTCCATTCGACGCGGTCTCCAAATGTTTGAACATCACATTTATCAAGGCAGTGGTTCGATTCTCGCACTGTCGACATACCAACTCGCCCAGCTAGCGACATAATGTCTATAGTGCGAGATTCAGGTCACAAGATTAGTTACATGCAAATCTATAAAGCCTAGAATAATTAAACGTTTACATAAATAGTAGTTACTAATAGTGATAGATGTGATACTACTTAGTATGAGATATTATTTAAAAAAGAATGGAAAATAATTTAATAACTCTCCCTATATGCATTTAGGTTTTCCCCAATTTATTATTAATAGTCAAACGTTCATAATATAATATATAAGAAATTATTATTATTCTACAGAATAAAGTAATGATTAGTGTAGCCACATTTCTGTAATTAACGTTATGTTTGTGCCGATTATTGTCAGAGCAATACACTTGATTTAAATAGTATTTTCTTGAGCAAAACTATGTACAGAAATGTGGCACTTACATAATAAGGGTTAAGTTGTAACTGTGTATTATAATATTTATTTCATATCTCGACTTCGATCAGATTTTAAGCGCAATTAAATTTAAGTATAATTTCAAGTATATCTACATGATTGTATGAGCAATATCGCTTAATAGCTTAACAAATGTGATCTGAACACTACCCTAATTTATACAAAAAAAAAATACATACAGGGCGATCAAAGTGTATATTTAAATATTTTGAATTTTCATTACTTTCATCGTGATACTACGTATATTTATGTATTTTATATTTTCCTAGATTGTAACTTAGCCATAAGCAAACTGTATTTTGTGTTCATGAACCGAGTGATACACTGTACACTATCGCCAGCTGTAACAGATATTATTTACAAGACAAACTGCCGCTCAAGGAGTTTCAAAGAATATTATTTCTACCGCTATAAATACGGAGTACGGACTAATTTTAATAAATACATAGTGCTATCACGAAAGTGGTTCACTTTTATTTAGCGAAATATATCTAATGTAGTTATTAGTTATGACGATTACAAATAACCTTCCTCCTGGCTACCCGATAGCTGTTACCAAAAATTCTAAAATTACTTATTTAAATAAGTCAATTGTCCCGGTTTGGGACTCTGAACTTCGACGTGTGTCATTCACAAAAAGAAACTGTCTCTATCAAGTGCCTACTAAATGCTTCTGTCTATCGTTAGCTAATGTAACTCGAGTGTGGAGTAATATTTGTGAAGGGTAAGTGTCGGAATATTGGATCGAAAAGCATTCAAATTTTGTATGAAAGTTGTGCCTTCTGTGTATGTTATTATTGAGGCAATTATCTATTCGAACTTAATTATGATGCGTGTCTGTCACCAATATCGATATGTAATTAGAATTTAACCCCAAATACATGTTTCCGGCACTTACGGCAAAGCCTTGAAAGAATACACCAACTAGAGTTTATGATAAAAAACTTTTCGATCGTTTTATTTTTATTTCACTACTTTCGCTGATCACTCAGTGTATCAATCAATATATTTGACCTTTCTTTAGTGATAATCACTATCTCGTGCTATATTTAGATGACGTAGATGATAAATGTCGATTATGACAAAAGTTACTCTGAGAATAGGACCCGTGCGAGTTTTAAGTATATGTCTATGAACTTTTGGGTGTTAAAACAAAATTGCATATAAAAAATTGGACAAAACCGACAGCTTTATTTAGTACAATTTGATTAATATTATGTCATGGTATATAAAAATACGCGTAGGATTAACTAGACTGATGCAATGACTGATTTGTGAGCAATATTATTTATTAGTAAAATGGATATTTTTTTCTTTAATGAGCACCTGTATGTTTAATGTTCAGATTGACAGATAAAACTGTAAGGCTTTGCAATCAAACAGTTAAATATTTCGCTTTCATTATCTCGCAGAAGTGAGGCAGACATAATAATTTGCTATCTATTTAAAGTAGGCAAAAGGAAGGTGTGTATGTGTGCCAAATGTTAAATGCATTACCATTATATCAAGCAAATTAAAATACCATTTATGAATGTATTTATAATAAACACATAGTTAGATTAGGACATAAGTGATATTATAATAATTTAATTGCTATATAATTAAAGAATACATACATTTTTGCTGTATTTAGGAGCGTCTTCCAACTTACTTGTATCGTTTTCTCGTAGAATACATGCGTGCGTGCGGGGAGAAGGGTATAGTGACATGATATGCACCATACGACCAGTGTCGTCTGGCCTCAAAATATCGAAAATGAGACTTATGCTATGTGGCATGCAGTATATTTTAGACTACATCCGATAATCGTAGATAGTGCACGCACAGCGCAAGTTGTACGGTCATTTTTGTTAGTTGCCAAAAATGTACCGTATGCCACGCAAATTAAGTTTATTTTCCTGAACTCTTGAGCCAAGATTGTGGTTGAGTATGAATGAAAGGTTGGATAGCTTGAACGGTGTATGACACCGGGCAAGCGCGCGAATAGAATCATTTGGTTTGGATATGTTTGCATTCTCCCTGGCCGTACGAACTAGCCTTTCTTTCGGTGTTATAAATATATGTAGATTACAATTTACAGCAATAATTAGTACCTAATAGAATACTTTGCTGGTAGATGCTACGTATATGATTGTGTGATATTGATTGTGTGACACGTTGACAGACATTGAGAACGAAATAAAACGAAAACGTGAATAAACGATCAAACGCGAAATATATGATAATGTGGGTAGACTTGGAAATTGTTTTCAATGTCAATACAGCCACCAAAAAAATCACGTGTATGATTTTTTTCGTATTTATTTTTTACATTATAATGAAATTAAAATAGAAAAATAATAAATCGCCAGTGCCACTTAGTTGTTTTAAAATATTTTAATACAAAATGGGTTACATTTACAATTTAAAACATAATGCAAGCGACACTTAATTCTTGTTTTAACAGTATTTAAATTAAGCTGTCATTAAAAATGTCAACGTGTTAATAAGTGCTGTGTTTAAAAATTTTGTAATTGTAAACTTTTAAAATCGACCTATTAATAATATGTATAAATAATATTGAATATGATTTTCACGACTCATCAAATCTAATTAGTTATTTGCTATAAAATGCCTTTAAATAAGAAGTTATATCGACATGATATTAAAATTGTTGCGACTCATGTTATATTGTCGTGAAATGAGTATAATTTTTATTGATTAATTTATTTTTAGGTTAAATATCGCTGTTATTATTTTTTAAGGTGTTTGTTTGTAAAACGGGATTTTGGAAACGAAAATGTGTGGTTTTTACTTGAGGTTGGCGTTTTACAAACTGTAATATGACGTCACTGTTGTTGCTCATCTGCTGTAATTTAGAAAAAAGTAAAATCAAAGTATCGATAATTTATAAATCACAACACGAATTATTTTTTTTATATATACTAATTTTTTCGAAACAAAAATAATTATTTGACATTCTATTCATGTGACAAGAAGGTAATTTTTCTATTACAAAAAAAATCTCCATTTACGGCCTATACTAGTTAAATAAATTGGTTTTTAAAAATGCAAAAAAGTCACAGTTTTCATTAAAAATACCGGTAGATTCAACAGTGACATCATAGTACACGAAATAACAGTACATCGGTGTGTCCGAACTCGTATATTTATTTAAGTATTTTAAGTGAAGAATATTGTTGTTGTTGATATTTTGCCGGCTTTTAAACGATACCACACTTTTATTATAGCTATTGTTGAAAGTTATTGCCAAATTTTTATTTGTCCTAAAAATCTTTTGTCTTTGTACATATCCATTAATAAATTATGTACTGAGAATATACGTGCGTTTTATTTCCCCGACATTCAAGTACGTACATAATATACATGATTATTTTATTCATCATTCCAACCCCAATATCGATAAATGTTGTATCGACATCGATAATCGGAAGTTCTTACTTGCTCTACATAAATCGAGAAATATAAAGTCAATGCGTGAAAACATTTGAATGAGAGTTTTTTTTATTTATTTACACTTTATACATAATATGTACAGGCGGACTTAATGTCTGAGGCATTCTCTACCAGTCAACCTTTGGGTGGTTTTTTAAAACAGATGTATCCAAGTCTACAGCACGAATGGGTCGGCTCGACAGGTTTGATAGTCTGACGGAAAACCAACGCAAAGTGGCAGCTCGCTGTTACATTTTCGGTGACCTAATTTCCCTCCCCTTCTAAGTTGACAAGCACCCATTATTATTTTGCGTGGATGGTGGAAATCACCATTCCCTGACCCATCTCCCCTGCTCGTTTACCAGTCTCCACAGAGTAGTAGAGTGACGTGAATAGGCATTTCAATCAGGGTGGTCAAAAAACTTGCACAATTATTTCCTTCAACCCTTGCATTACCATCACTATCATTATCATCTCCATGTCGATAACAACTGTAAGCCGGTCGCTGCTATTTTGGAAATTGTATTTAGTCATGATTTTTATTATTTATGGAAATAGCAAATTGTCAGGGTAGACCACTGTCTCTTAGTCTATATGGCAGTCAATATAGGCTAACAGACACTTCTCTTTGTCTATATTGACTGCACGCCACTGCATACTGAAACCTGTCCTACGTAAAAAAAAATAATCAAGGTGTAATTTAGGGGTCGGGCAAAGTAATATTGCGTTCTTCAGTATCAGCCGGAGTTCGGAATTTGTGCCCGAAATGGCGATAGACTCGCCCCCTATCACATTTGGGACGTGAGCTCGGCAAAATGTGGGTGTTCTAGTTCGCCTCTGCCTACTCATTCGGGGATATAGGCGTGCATGTATGCAATTTAGGTTCGGAATAATGCGAGTAGGATAATTTTATAAACCCGAGTGTCATGAAATGGATAAATATGTAAATATTGTCGGCTTTCAGTAGCTGAATGATTTATTGAATTTTATATAAAATAACTATAATTACAGAGTTACTGAAAAACAATTTCTTGCACATTGCCTCAACACAAAACTAATCAAAGGCAGTTCATTCAAAATTGTTTAAATAACTAAGGTTTCTGAAGAAAGAAACAGTACATTGTCAAGAATATTAACAAAAATAATTTCGTAACATTTCATCCGTC
The DNA here is from genome assembly GCA_036417725.1 of Clanis bilineata. Taxonomy (NCBI): domain Eukaryota; kingdom Metazoa; phylum Arthropoda; class Insecta; order Lepidoptera; family Sphingidae; genus Clanis; species Clanis bilineata. Next base: position 12,303,136 of record CM071154.1, on the reverse strand, counting down.
TACCACAAATGTTATATTATAACAAAACATCTAATGATCTAAAACAAACATTATTACTTCGTAATTCTTATATTTCAATATGCTTACTACTAATTTAAGCACGTCCTCTCGATAAATTTAATTAACGTACCCATATTCACTAGACATACATACATATATCGCCCGAATGGTCAAACGCTACTCAACTTTAACGGCTGCTTACATTGATTTTCACCATACAATTTTGGCAGATAAGGCGGCCTTAAACGACATAAGGCGATCTTGTGTATGAACATTCGGCGGCATGTGACACACAATGTTGAACATTTTAGCAAGTTGCGACGGTACAGTATAATATGGTTATAAGGATGTCATGACGCGTTCGTAACTACAATTCAAGGTACATTGATTTTCCTTATGGGATTCCTAGCCGCGCCGATCGTTAAAGATAAAGCAAACCTTTCCTGCAATATGCTTTAGTATGTGGTCAGACTACATTAGAGTGGGATAAATCGTATATTAGGCCCGCCGGGCCACGCCTCCTTTAGCGATAACAAATATACGAAACGAATGTACTCTTTGATGGCAGATGGAAGGTTGGTTTTGCTTATGGTGGGAGAGACCGTGGTACATCGACCTTCACTCAGATATAACCAGAGTAGACATATTTTTTTATCAAATAACATTTATTTACAAACAACGCTCATAATAGCTTGGCTATCGAAATGTGTGTTCATAATATGTGGCTATTTTTTTTTCATAACCTCTTCTCTTTTGATAACCGAATTTAATTTTAAATTGTAGGTTTTAACACGTTTAACATGGAGAAGCCTTCGTAGGCTTGCTTACTTATTTTTCATGGCTACTTGGCATGCCGATATAATAATATAATAATACACCCAACAGTCACACACCTAATCCTAACCCCACACTAGGTATAACCTGTATCGTGGGTATCAGAGACTATGAGAGACTTTCGGTCTCACAAAACCCAGACTTGAAACAAATATATGTATGTGGGCCACACAAACATTTGTCTCAATGCGGCAATCGAACCTATATGTCAATATAACATATGAACTGCGGGTGTAGACAAGTGGTTTATGCGCTAATCGAAAAGAAAAGTCAAATAGAATAAATGTATGGAAATGACATAAGAGTACGCTACATGCGGCGTACTTTTATGTCATTCCCATACATTTATTATTCTATTCGACTTGCGCATAAGCCACTTGTCTAAGCCCGCTGGTATGTCAATATACATAACTACACCGATCAGATAACCAATACAAAATAGTATCATAAGAAAGATAATTGAATTACCAAATCAATAGCATAGGCTTGCCTGCACTAAAACGTTATGAAAAAAAGAAAAAAATATCCATTAACACTTTTCGATAGGCAAGCTATATTATAGGTGTGTTTGTAAATAATTAATATTTGATAGATATGTCTCATCTGATTATCAGATGAGTGAAGGTCGATGTACCACAATATCTTAGACCATTACAGATATATATCCGTTGTACGCGGGAATAAGTTGATAAGTCGACTTAGAATATTATACTAGAATGATAAAATTAGCATCTAGATTGTTTAACTTCTCGGGGAACTTCTTCTAACACTTGGGGACTGCCGCGGTAAATCTATTGCATAGCATCCAAAATCAATACACCTATATACTTTCTCACAAACAGCTGATTACGAGCGATTGGTGCAAGCTTCGTAGTCGTACCATGAAGTAAATACAAAGAGGAGGTGCCTTAACGCCGAAACTCTAAGCAGGCATGAGTCACCAGATTGCGGGGCGAAGAGGGGGATTACGCATGTGCAGTAACGCCGATACAACTAATGCCACCTAGAGGCGAGTTGCTGAACTAAAGAGACAAGCGTGATATTTCAAAAAAGTCATTAAAAGTTCTGCTATTCATCGATAGATGGCAAAACTAAAAAGTATCACCGCTGTGCCGGTCGGGTGTTAGGTTATTTTTGTTACGGAATTTTTGGATTCGGTCTCCACGCTCAGGCCCGCGATAGAAGCTATGCAATAGCTTAAAAACTTAGCCCAATGAACTTAGCTTTTAAAAAACAAAACGAAAGATTCGTATCACTTTAATATTCATTGTATACATAAACATATTTTACATAATTTTATAGTCACAGAAAATCTTACCAATCGCTATGGTCTCTGCGAAATTAGTCACGTCAGTTTAGCACTTAATTCAGAGACAAAAGAGCGACACATACAATCTACTAACTTCAGAGCGGTCATATAGACTAAGAGACCACTATGGGATCATTTACTTCTACAACACGCAACGTATTTGCATAAACGATTGCCGATGTCAGCTTCTAACGTCATTAGACTTATGAAAAGAATATTTTGATGTTTGATACATACAATTTATTAGATTTAACTGTCCTTTATTTTATCCAAATGGTGAGTACAAAAGTCAACATGATGAATGACGTAACATTTTGTCAAAACTCCATATTGAAGTTAGGCCTTGGGGCCGAAAATAGATAACGTTGTTAAATATCACATAGTCACTTCACGAGAAATATATCTGTCTCGCTTCAGCCGGCGACTGTTCCATGGGGCAATAAGGGCATTTCAACCTGAAATAAAAACGGCTTGTTAGCTACTTGTTTTTTTTTAATAACTATGCCACAGCTATCAGTTATGTCTGCAGCACAAAATTAATGGTCAAACTCGATCTGTTAGATACCACTGTCTCTTAATTATCCACTCTTGTTTCATAAAGGTTAGCAACATGCTGATGATTCTGTTGTTTATGGGTGGTGGAAATCGCTTATTATCATGTGCCCCAACTGTTGCCAATTTTTGGTATAAAAGCATTCCACTATGCAATAAAATGATTTTTCAATTCATTAAGAATATTGATAGAGAAAAGGGAATAGAAGCATATTGATATTTCAGCTTTTAGGTTTTGTACTTTGATCTGGGGTTTATAGTAGTATTATTATAATCTTACTTTATTTTTTTATGTACGGGAATCGGTACAAGATTATAATAATACTGCTATAAGACGACGTGGTAACCTCCCTAGACGCTTTTGAATCAGTAGTTAAATATTTTTATAATATTCATTGACTTTGTGACTTTACAATTTTCATACTTGTTAATGTACATTTTTCTGGGATAAAAGTTCTTATTTCAGACTATGATCTATCTTTGTGCCAAATAACATCCAGATCCGTTCAGCCCCTTCTGACATGATTAAGGATCATTATCTATCCATCCATCGAAAGTTTTTCATTTATGATATTAGTATACCGAGTGGTGCCAACATAACGACATTAAATCATACCCGATATACCTTACAACGTTGCAAGGCTTTTACCATAAATCAGTCGAATAGGTGAAATAGTTTAGCCACAAAATTTTTGCACATTATGTACGTTTGGGACGATTTATAACAGCTGATATTAGTGGTCAAAGACTTTTGTCGATAACAATCATGAACGGACTTGTTCGGCGTGCCGTGGATACGAGGACCACGCGCCGCGTACCTACTGAAGTTTACCTACATGTAGATTTTCGCGCATTATACCGGTTTTATACAGTATAAATGGTGTGACATTTAGTAATCGATCTTTTGCTATTTATTTTATTTAAAAAAAGTTTTTTTTTAGTAACTTTACAGTTTTTTACGGCGAATTTTAAGAATACCTGTTACCCATTATCAAATTAAATATCATTACGTTGGCGCCACTCTGTATATTTAGGTATGTGGTACCGACTTGGCCCCCATGGCGAGCTTGTTGAGCGCGTCTCGCGAGATGACGTGTCCGCAGAGCAGGCGCATGGGCGGGTTCTGTTCGGAGGCCTGCTGCCGCAGGATGGGGCACGCGAACACGCTGTGGTACCCGCCGCCCTCCTCGCCGAGGTCCACCTCGAACGGCAGCTCGTCGTCCGACCACGCGGCGATCACGTGCGGGTGGTGCATCTTGGCGCGGATGTCGTGCAGCGCGGGCAGCACGCGCCCGCCCGCCAGCACCGCGCCCGCCAGCGGCGACAGCGGCGCCAGCCGCAGCAACGCGCACGCCTCCTTCACGAACAGCTCCGCCGCCTCCGCGCCTGCGCAGTGCACCATACACATGACAAACACTTCTTCTTCTTTCCACCGTTATCCCACCTTGATGTGTTGTCAGGACAACAAAATTATCAAAAATGTTGCAAAAAGCATTTGGCCTAGTTTATGATGATCGGTTGCCATCTGACGTCAACTCCCATTTCGAGGATGAGTCCCGAGCAAATGCTGTGCTCATACTGTTTTCAAGTATCTTGTGAGTGTTTCATATACAAATGGTAGAAGGTACAGTGTTGTGGTGTATAAGGACATACCGAGTGCCTTCGCGTCGAGCAGGTGTTGGTAGGCGGCGGGCGCGGGGGGAGCTTCGCGCGTGCACCAGGCGAGCGCGCACACGGCCGCCTGCAGCGCGCGCTCGTGCCGCGCCGCGTGGCTCGGGAACCAACGACGCGCGTACTCTACGACACAACACTTAGTAAGGGTGATGTACCTTAGGCCTAGCGCCTGTTACTAGTAGACGAGGCCCGTGCCCAGCAATGGGGCAGTAATATTACAGGGCTAATATTATTATTATTATTAAGTGTGACGTACTCTACAATAACACATGTACGCAAAACAATGTTTCCGTTTACATACCACATCGAATAATGTGCCATAGACAAACGAAAACATGTTTCGTGTAGATGTTTTTATTGAGGGTTTCTAGAAATCATGAGACTCATTTTAAAACTGCAAATATTAATAATGTTATTACATTATTTTATCACACTATACACTATCTGCTCTCCTATAAAAATAATATAATGGAAACAATGATCACTGCACAGCGTATATACACAGCTATTAGACTAAAGTAACTGCAGTAACTAATGTGATTTAAAATAAAGCCCCTTATTTATAAAAATATTTAAGTGCTGCTATCTTTAACCATACATTGTCCCTTTCATTTTTAAACAATGTAATGCAAGGAAAAAAGTGACAGATTATTGTTAGGGAAAAGATAAACGAAAATGTTTTATGGCGCGTACACACCAGTCGAACGAAGGCGAAATAATCTATATCTGTTGTGTTCAAACAAACAAACTTTCGCTGTTGTGTGAATGAAACAGGCATGGTTCGTTCGCTTTCCTTTGGCCCGGTGTGTACCCGCCATTATAAGGCCCAAAATCTCTAGTGTATTAATGTGAAATGTTTCTATTACTACTATTAAAAAAAATATATATTAAAATATAAATATTAAAATTGTAAATTAAAATTTAAGTTTGCTGTAACTAAAGTATTGACTAATTACTATGTTATCCTAAAAATATACATAAGTTGGTTTATATAATTTTTGAGTAATTTTTTTTTGTATTGCCTCGCCATAAGAGCTATTTATTAGCCTACGTGATTAATAGATCATTTTATTTAATTTGACCTATAGCCGCGCCGACGCCCTGTTTCCTGGCGAGCTGCAGCGCGTACATGCGGTGCAGCGCGAAGGGCAGCGGCGAGTGGTGCAGCTCGTGCAGGCGCCGCTCGGCCCAGTGCAGCGCGGGCAGCGGGTCCCCGTCCGCCAGCGCGGAGGCGCAGCGCTGCACCGTCGCGAACGAGCACGTGCGCTCCACGCCCGTGATCTGCGCCTCCGATACCAGCGTGTCGCCTATCTCCTCCAAACCCTTAATGTCACAAATATTTCTCAATCACTGGGTACTTGACTATTTTTTTAAATTTTATATGAAATTTACGCCATCCAAAATATAGCACTGAAAGAATTATTGAAATATTCTCAAAAATAAAAAAGTCATGAGCATTTGAAATTTGGTGTAACCTTCAAACTGCGGAAAAGAGAAGTATCAGTAAAATCACGTCAAGGCCATCACGGTACGTGCGTTAGAAAGGGATAGCAAGATATACCCACTATGTACCCACTTTTGGTCATTGCAGAATTTAAAATATGAATTACTGACTCATTTTTCAACTAATTTTGATGCAGATTTTACAGAAGAGTTTCCTTTTTTTTTATTTCCTAGTACATATAAAAATGTGTACAAAATTAAACATAGTCAATTATGAAAAACGAAATACCAGTGCTCTTTTTGACAGACTTTAAAAGAAGAAGGTAACCAATTTGTTTTTTTTCTTATGTATATTATGCAATATATCCGGCAAATGTAGATTGATTCTCTTTTTAATGTTTGACAGAACTTATACTAAGCATAGTCTCATATAAATTAGGTCAAGATCTGATAATGGAAGAGTATGGAGTAAATATCAAAATAGACAATGCGATTGTGAAGTTAGTTTTTTAAGTTTTAAATTTGTGCATTATTCATATCCCAAAGCAAATACATGAAAATTATGAAATAATTTTTTGATACATTCTCTTTACCTGTCTGTAGAGATGCTGTGCAATGGCCTGTTCCATGATTGGTCTGTTGGTGTCAGAGCAAAATGACTCCGCTTTGGGAGCCACGGATGTGTAGTCTGCTATGAAATGTCTGTCAATTGACTTGCCCACTCTAGACACTGTTGCATGGAGTTCTCTGTGATCTGTCACCACAATTATAAACAAAACAATATTAGGTAATTAACCTGTCGGAGGTGGCATAATACACATTACATTAACATCTTGGCCACCTGTGGCCAAGGCACCCCTCATTATTTAACATGTGGCGTAGTCGCTGGTTGTATTAAAAAAGTCAGGGATTTTGTACTTATTTAAGACACATTATGTAATACAACATACATTAAACAACAACATTTAACAACATACATTTAAGTGAAGCGTGAAGAAGCATTTATGCAAGCCGGCATAACTCTGGCCACCCTTTATAAACTATCTATGGTCGTTGGTTTTTTTGGACTGCACTATGCTTACCATCAGGTGTAGTGTAGTCATTTTGCCGCGCTCGGATAAAAAAAAAATGTAAGACCAGGATGCTTGGCACGCTGTTGGGGAGACCAATGTCCAGCAGTGGACTGCGATAGGCTGAGATAATAATGTGATACAACTGACTAATTATTTTTTACAATTTAATCCCCATGATATACCCATATTTAGAAACAATAACTGATTTGATTTGAATCAAACATAGCCATGTAAACTTTTTATTTCATGTAGCATCTCATCCAAAGTGATTTAATATTACTATCTATAGAGGGGCTAATCAAGCCAGTTTCCATACAAAAAAAAATCTCAAACTGCCATCAAGTACTTATTACAATGCAAGGATGATTATTACAATTTACACCCTAGAATATTTTGTGAATGGTTAAGAATCACATAAGACAAGTTAATCTCAATATTATTACTGGCCTGGCATGCATATATTTCAAATAAACTGAGCAACTTATGACCACTAGGTCATAACTTTTGAATTACAAGTTTTGCGCTGTTGTCCCATCTATATAATACTGTTGAATGTCTTTGATCTCAACATTGCAAATAAATATAGAGTGCTTTTTGGTCTAGTTGACAATCATAACCTTAGGTAATTTTTCCACCAATTTCATTACTATTGCTTATGGTGGGGATAAAATAAATAAAATAAAAATCTTTATTGATCATGTAGGCATGTAAAAAAGCACTTATGACAAGTCAACACAAGTAAATTTTTAAATTAGGATTAATATAATTTACATTATATATTTGAATTAGACAACAGGCAGGCAAGTATGGACATAATAACGATGGGATGGCTGAGATAGGGTGATAAGGGGAAATAGGAATAGAGTGTAAGGGAATGGATTGTATGGGAATGGCATATGGCAGGAATGGTGGCAGGGGATTGACTGGAAATACTGGAAGCAGTTGGGATTGGTGCGTGAGGCCCTATCCTAGCTAACCTACCAGCCTTTCTCTAGCTACCTACGGATGACGACCCGAAGAAGAAAGGCAGAAAGAAACTCCGGGCTTATTTTTTTCATCATCAATTGTCACCATTTCTTTTTTATTTTCTTTTGTCTATTTTCCTTTTTTAAAAAATTTGATTTACAAATTGTCAATACAATTGATAATCATATTTATATGGATTCACGCATCCTCAATACCACTGGAGGTGTAATTACCAAAAGAATGATTAAAAGTTGAAATGACATTGTATGATGCAAAAACCCATACTAACAAAAATCCTTATATCTATATATATCTGATGTCTGCAGTTTCACCAATGGGTAATCAGCTCACTCTTTAAAAGTATTTCTCCCTCAATACCAGATTTCACCAATCTTAACATATGACATTATGAGCAAAGTACCTGTGGACAGTTGAAATGCACTCTGCTTCACACTAGCTGCCAGTTCACTCACTAGCATTGTCTGTGTCTGAGACAGCGGTGTATTTGGAGGTTCTGGAATATGAAAACAATTATTTCTAACTATTATATTTTTTGGCAACCTTATAGCTGAAAACATCCAGAAAAAGTCTGAAGGTCTTATCCAAAACAAACAACACAAACCCAAACTGTTGAATCCATGTCATCTACATTGTTTACCACAAAGCAAATCCAACAGATTAAAAACGGAGGGCAGTAACATTCATGATTTATATCTGCATTATTTTTTTACACACATCAGGGAAGTGAAAGGAAACTTATAATAATGTGTATGAATACAGAATAAAACATTACATAAATATACAGGATGTGAAGCATATTGTAGCACAGAATTTGCGAGTATGACGATGGAAATATAATAATATTTATGTAATTATTTTGTATTAAAGGGGTCATTGAAAGACAATAGATATCAATTTTATGAAAAACAATAAAACTTACGCTTTGCTATTTCTTTCCTTAATCCCTCCACCTGGTCTATAATTTCCTGAAGGATTTTATTCGTATGGTCATTTAAATTCGTAAATTTTGTTAGAGCTTTATCTAAATCTTGTTCTACTCCAACACACGAATCCATGGCTATGAGATTATGGAATAGTTAAAGTTATACCAACACTTCTGCGTATTTAAAATTACGGTTTATCACGGGGCATGCACGAAAAACAAATAAAACTCGGTAATATTTCTTTGAAAGCAAATATTTTCAGAATAAAAATATGAAAACAGACATTTTCCCTTCGCTATTTACGAAACTACAGATAATAAATCATTTTAAAAATTGAAACGTCATGATGATTGGTGATTAAAGCTCTATTAGTTGTTTTATCTCTGTAGTCGATTATATATATCCTTATCGATGTTTGCATGAGGAGGTTCGTCATTCGTTCAGTTTTCTATATTTTTATCTGTTTACTTTTTTCACTATGCCTTTTTCTTTTTGTCTTTGGTAATTGCACAATTCGCTGTTTTATGGAAAAATAGGTTAGAATTCAGATTACATTTTGGGGTTTTGTGCTGTGAAATCCAATATTTAAGTAGTCGTAAATTATGGCGCAAAGTAAAATAAATGATATGGCAGGAAAGTTTGCCAAAGGTGGCCCGCCTGGTTTAGGTATCGGGTTAAAAGTGGTAGCCGTCGTTGGTGCGGCAGCTTATGGCATCTCGCAATCATTGTACACTGTTGAAGGTGGTCACCGCGCCATCATGTTCAACAGGATAGGTGGAGTGCAACAACAAGTCATGACCGAAGGTATGCACTTCCGCATCCCGTGGTTCCAGTATCCCATCATCTACGACATTAGATCGCGACCCCGGAAAATTTCATCGCCCACCGGCTCGAAAGACTTGCAAATGGTGAACATATCTCTGAGAGTTCTCTCGCGACCCAACTCCAGCACGTTGCCGACCATGTACAGACAACTTGGCACTGACTACGATGAGAAAGTGTTACCGTCTATTTGCAACGAAGTCCTCAAGTCCGTTGTTGCTAAATTCAACGCATCCCAGCTTATTACACAGCGTCAGCAAGTGTCCCTCCTCATCAGAAGAGAGCTAGTGGAGCGAGCTGCTGATTTCAACATCATCCTTGATGATGTATCTCTTACCGAGTTGAGTTTTGGCAAGGAATACACTGCAGCAGTTGAAGCTAAGCAAGTAGCACAGCAAGAAGCTCAGCGTGCCGCTTTCGTGGTAGAAAGGGCTAAACAAGAGCGTCAACAGAAGATTGTGCAAGCCGAGGGAGAGGCAGAAGCTGCCGAGATGTTGGGTAAGGCGATGGGAATGAACCCTGGATATTTGAAACTGAGGAAAATTCGTGCAGCTCAAAGTATCTCAAGAATGATCGCCCAATCACAGAACAGAGTGTTCCTCCCTGGTAACAGCTTGATGATCAACCTCCAAGACCCGACCTTTGACGACTTGTCAGAGAAACTTACAAAGAAGAAGTAACATGAGGAGGAGAGTGTGTGCGCTGAACGACTGAGGCCAGCGACCACTCTTACAGATGAAGCCGCTGTCATAATCAGTGGTGCTACTTCAGTCGCAGTTTAAATATTGCATTAATATTACAAGCATTTCACAAATGAAACATAATTATGATATATAACTAATATGTTGCATTTTATGTTATTTAGTTGTTTAGGTATCTTAGTGTATGTATGGTCAGATGATGGCAAAATAAAAATTAAAAGCACATTGACTTTCATTGTAGTAACCAATTTTATTACTAACAAAATATTCATCACTTCACAATCCTTTATTTGTACCTTTTTTTTTTTTTTTTTTTTTTATAGCAGAGACTGGCAAACGAACAGGTGGGTCACCTGATGGTAAGTGATCTCCACCGCCCATAGACACCCAAGACACAATAAGAATCATGGGTGTGTTGCCAACCTAAAAAGAGGAAATGGAAGGGGAGGGAAAAGGGATTGGGAAAGACGGGGGGGAATGGGCCACCGGAAATCTCACTCACCGAACGAAACGCGACAGCAAGCTGCCACTTTACGTCGGTTTTCTGTGAGACAGTGGTATCCAACCGGTCGAGCCGGCCCATTCGTGCTGTAGACGTTACTGTCGACAGCGTGGCTCTACCACTCAAAAGTACCTGCTCTTATCCCACCTTAATGTGGGGTTGACACAACACACTTTTTCAAGCATGTTGCAGAAAGGATTTGACTTAGTTTTTATGACAGGCTGCCTGCCTGATGCCAACCCCCTATGAGAGATGACCACATTACAACGAAATTCAAATATATTTACATTTAAAATTATTGTCTTTGTTGCAGTTATGAACTTCTTCTTATTCACAGTTAAAAGGCAACAAAAAGATTGTCTTGTCCATCAGTCTTAATAGGTGTTTTTGTAAATTAAAAATAACTGAAGTACAAGTAGTTGCAGGCTATTTGGTATAATAATAAAAGAAAATATTTGCATTGTCTATATTTTTATTAAGTGTACATATTAGGAAACAAGTTGATAAATTTATAAGAATATATTTCATAATCCCATTGCTACAATTGATTTTCTATTAATTGAAAATATGAAATAACATAATATGAATAACATCACTAATCATTAATTTAAAATGACTAAATAAGACACCAAAATATTATTTATTTAATTCTTCAGTGCAGAGGGTTGTGGAAGTCTGTATTTTGCCATCTCAATTTCAGCCTCAAAGAAGCTGGTACTGTCATAACAAAAGTATTCAGGCACTTTATAGGCTCCTGATTTGCTAGGGTCAACGCCAGGGCCCACTGGTTGAGAGGCTGGATGCACTACGGCACTACTCAATCCAGGAACTTCAGGGATTCGCGGAGCACTCGATGCTGCAGCTGGTGGTGGCGGAGCCGGTGTAGAAGGCCCTTGGCTGCTACCTGAAGTTTCGCTATAATATCTAGTTAGGATGCGGAACGCGTTGTTCCTTAGAGCTAATCGTGAATACATCTTTGATCTTATTAAAATAATATTACACAATCACAATAGTCCCCGTTGAAAATAAGAAATGTCAATAGTTTTTAATTTTTAAATTTTTAGTCTACTTTTTGACAAGTGTCAATTATTAAAACAGATAAAAATTACAATATTTGAAATGAATTAATATTATAAATATAATTATTACAATAAAATAAATTAATGATTCATTCTCGCTGTAATAACAGTTATTATAAATCCAAAGATATTTACATAGAATCCTTAAAAAAAATCTCATCGATCGTCAAACAATACAGCCAAACCTTTACTTTCGTGGTATGTTGCTTCTAGAGTGTCTATGGTCCTTTTTCACGACTGTTTTGGATAGTTTACCTACCTTGCTTATATTGCCGATTTTTCGGACTGAAAGTGGAATATGTGTATGGTTTTTACGTGTAAACCATATTACAACGTACAATAATGTGTTACAACTATATTTAGGTCTGTTTTCCTAATAAAAGCCCACAAAACACAAGGTTCAGCCATTTACATGAAAGGTGAGTACAAAAAATTGGCACCTCTACATTTTTTCTAAAACCTGTGTTCCTCCGTTACGTTGATGATAAATTATTAATTGATAATAGTCGAGACTGTGTTTCTTATAGAGTAACTTTAATTTACTTGACTAGTAATATATTATGCATACAATGCTGTATATGTTATAGTTCATATATATACTTATTTGCCGCTATTTCGTTCTATGAACCTATGTATATAGAGCGATAACCCAACCAAGTTGAATAGGTCATTCTCACGAGAATGACGTTCCATTCTACATAATTTTTCAATCACACTAATAACGCTATGTATTTGGTAGGGAATTATAACGAAATAATGTGTAATTAATATATTATATGTTTTAAGAACATGATATTACTACAAAATTATGCTAATTAAATTTTAAATACTTGAAAACCTCGATTATTCAGGGAGTGAGTATTGGAAGTTTTAAGAATTGGAACGTATTAGTCTATGGTTTTTTTTATTTATTTGCAATTTCGAGTAGGTACATAATCGCGGTGATTCGTTTTTTGTTGCAAATATCTTATAAAAATAGTCACAAATAATTAAGTGAATGGATTTTCGTGTTAACTATCTTACTTACCCTATATGTGTGATATATGTACGATCGAACTTTGTAAATACCGAAAGATTGTGAAATGGCGGCTGATGCGCCCATCTGCGATGTGTTATGCGAGGCAATGGAATATCTGTCTAAACTGGGAACCAATCTCAGAACTCGCACCGAAAATCTTAAAGAAAGGAAAATACGGAAAGATAAGTTGCAAAATGCGCACGCTGTACAAAAAGCGGTTAGCAAAGTTCTTCTTATATGTGAATTGTCAAAAAAGTCACTGGAAAATGTCGAAAAAGAAGTGATAAAAATACGTGAGCGTGTTGACTCTTCGCAAGCAACAATCAATAATGGCGGGAAAGATGATAAAAGAAAAGAATTCTACAGTTTTCAATATAGATCTAAAACTTTAAAAATAGCATCCAAAATTCCAATAAAGCATTATATGTCGATGAAAGTTTGTGCTAAAAAAATGTCTACTGCTATGCAAAATAAATATCCTGTATATTACGACTGTAAATTATATAGACAGAGGAAATTGTTGGTAAAAAACAAGTTGGACAAAATTCAAAAGAAAAAATATGAACATTTTCCTAATCACTCGATAAACGTTAATTTAGTTGATAAAAAAAATCAAATCCTGGATGAACAAGAAAATGTCCAAAACATGGGTGAAAATGATATGGGAAATAATAGTGGAGTTGAGGATGAAAATGTACAAATAAATACATCAAATAAACCAAAAGATGTGGAAAAGGAACCAGTTGTGACTAATATGTCATCATGCCAAGACGACAGTGGTAACAAGTCAATTGTACAAAGTTTATCACATGGCGAACACACAATACATACAACTGATGAACCTAAAGAAAAGACTAAACACAATGAAAAAGAAAAAACTAACATTAAGGAACAGAAAAAAAGACGCAAATCATCCCAAAAACATGTTAGGATAGTTGTGGACAGTTCTAGTGAAAATGAATGTACTGTGAATAATAAAACACATGAGGGAATGGAAAATAATGAAGGGGACTTAGTATTGAATGAGAAAAATATTAATGAAGGTATAAAATCCCCACCAAACAAAAAAAGAAAACTGCCCTTTTCATTTGAATCTGAATCAGATTGTGAAACAGCTGCTAGGATTATAGATTCTGAGGATGAAAACAAGGACAATAATTGTCAATCTCAAACAGATGGAGAAGAAAAGGGAACAGAATTAAACTCAGGCAATGACAAAGAGTCTAATGCAGCAGACTCAGATAGCCAAAACATTAAAGACACTTGTGACCAAAATTCAGATGCAGGGTTTTCAAGACCCTTAATTAAATGTGTCAATATATCTAAATTACTTAAGCCTGATGTAATTGAGTCACAAAAAATATCCAAGCATAAAAAACTGTCAACTGTGACTGAAAAATCGAATTTGGTTAAAGAAAATATAAAGAGATTGCCCGTACAACATGATTACCTGTTTAAAGGTATTTCCAAAGAAAATAATATCTCAAAAGAGAGAAGAAGAGAGGAAGAGTACTGGGACAAAAAAAGGGAAGAAGTCAAAAATTTTAAAAATAAAGAGTTTAAAATTAAACTAAACAGGCTACCTTTGTTTAATGATGATTTGTTAAATCGACATAAAATCAAAAGAATCACTCAGGGTGCTTCTGTTATATATGAATTAAATACCGAAATAATTAAAAATGATATTAACAAAGTCAAAAAGGCTTTGTTGAATGATTCTGATACAGAGGATGCTAAGACTGAATCCACAAATTTAGTTGAAAATACACAACAAAATTTAACTGAAAAAAATACAGAAGCTGAGAAAGAAGACCCTAACAATACTGAAACTACACAAATTGGTAATCCTATTAATGAACTTGACTCCCCCTCTGTAAACAATGAGAAAAAAGAAGACAAGATATGTAATGAAAATGAAAATATTAAGAGTTCTCTTTTAAATGATTCAGATTCTGACCAAAATGAAAATTCATCAGAATTACAAACAAATCCAATGGACGGAGTTTTAAAATCTAGTACTAACATAGCACCTGATGAAAGTCAGACTACTAAGACTCAAAAAGAAAATGACGAACAAAGTAGTCCTATAAATGACACAGTCAATAGTCCTACACAAGTTAAACAGGCTTTACTAAATTCCTCTGAAGATAGTGATAAATCTGATGCAGATAAAAGAAAACAAAAAATTAAAAGTATGCAAAAAAAACGCATAATGCAAAGCATGAAAGCAAAGAAAATGTTGCTTAAGTATTCATCTAGTTCTGAAGATGAAGGATCCAAACAGCACAAGCACCATGACTCCAGTAGCTCTGATGCAAAGAAACACAAACGAAAACGCAAAAAAAGTCGCATGGCGTCGTCGTCATCCGATGTTGCTAAAAATGAAAGTGACAAGCAATCTAGCTCCAAAGAAACAGTACACAATCATGATGAGGATTCTAATAAAGAAACAAAAGACTCTGACCAGTCAGACTCCAATAATGGCAAGGTTTGGAAATGTAATATATAGTTATAATTAAGTATAAGTCTACCAGTAATATAAAAGCCATAGTTTCTTGACATTTGAATATTAAAATCTGTTGTACATAATTTTATGTAAGTACATAGATGTAAGTTTAATGTTGTTATTAATTATAATGTGTACTGAATATCAAATACACAATTTAATAACTTGTGGTTGTTTTACTGCAGTAAGTTGACAACATTTTAGTATATTTCATAGAGATCGTTTTTTTTCTGAACATAGCAGACTATACACCTGATGGTAAGTGCAGTGCAGGCAAAAAATAGGCATGGATTATATTTGTAGTCACCAGATGCTGTTCTGCTTAAAAATAAAATCAATATCTAAAAATCCATATCATAATCAGATTTAAATATGCAAAACCTGAACATTGGGATCTTGAAGTGCAAGTGGAGTAAATTGAAACCCCGTTAATTGCAGATGGTCCGTTCTAAGGCGAAACCCGGAAGCAGCATCAGTAATAACTCTGACACACAGGATCTCAATGACAAAGACGTTGATAGGTAAATATTATACTCGGGTGTAGCAGCATATTGTAAGTGGGAGTCGATAAAATTATTTTGTAAAATAAATCTCGTAGGCTATTCGTATCTGTCAGGATGGTAACTACCATACACATGATGTTTAAACCTGCTATAATAATCGACACTCCTGCCCGCTTAGCATGCGCGCCACGTGATATTTCAATGATCGACTGTCGAGATGCTGTCTACAAGTTGTCTATAATATTGTATGAAAATAAACGAGGACGCATGTTAGTGGCAGTAGACAAAAAGACAAAACCGATTATAACAGGACAAAAAACGTAGACAAAAAGTACTCGTGGTGCGCATGCTAGGCGGGCAGGTGTGGTTCACGTTCCAGGCTCAGACTATGTATATCCAGTTCACTCAAGGGGCTTATGATGTGTCTTGATTGTTGGTTAGGTTGGATATGCGGGCACATATCTGTGGCTGCATTGGTTATCCACTTGTCTCATCACAGGCCCCTCGATCTTCAACTCTTTGGAGTGTGAAGTAGCACAAATAGGTGACCAGCAATAACATAATGTTTTATTTATTTGTTTATTAAACTTTTTACACAAATTATGTAAAGGTGAACTTAATGCCAAAGGCATTCTCTACCAGTCAACCTAGGATGGTGCGGAATTGCAGACAGTAGGTGTGTAATGTTTATTGGTGGTCACTGTTTTTTTTAATACACTGCGCTTACCATAAGGAGTAATGTAGTCACTTTGCTATGCTTGTTAAAAAAAATAAGATTGGTGAGAAATTTAATTTTTAAACAACAATTTGAGTTGTTTTGTCCCTGAATTCATTTTTCTAATTTATTTATTTTCTTCTTTCTTCTTCTGATCTTTTCTTTTCTTTCAATTCTTTGTCACATTATTGTATCTGGCATGCATGAAACTAACTTTGGAGTGAAAAAGACAATAACAAATAATAAAACTTTGACACGGCTGCGATTAGAGACAAAAAGACCGTTACCACATTCTGAGTAGAGCGAGGGATAAAACAGAGAAATATGCCTTTGCCAAAAATTAATAACAAATATATTGGGAAATCTATTGAAATATAATAGGCATACTACTACTCAAGATACATACAGTTCAGCTGGAGTACATGCTAGAAAATTTCAACTATCTTTCACCTGGGGTCATTGCAATACTGTTTTCCAACCATGTTGCAGAGAGGATTTTGCTTAGTTCTTATGAGCTGCTGCCTGCTTGACGTCAACCCTTTTGGGGGGGGGGGGGGGTCAGTTCCGGCCATATGCTGCCACTAGATGAAGAAGGCGACGGAAAATATCACTATTACAGGCAAACACTTAGTATCAGCCTAGAGTCTGGAATTTTTGTGCCTGATATGGTGATAGGCTCGCCCACTATCACATCTGGGACGGAAATAAGCTTGGAGAAATTTGTATGTTCTAGTTCACTAGTGCGCCTCTGCCTACACTTTCGGGGATAAGACGTGAGCTTATGTTATGAGTCATTTCATTACATTTGACCCTAAACGTTTCTTATGTACCTATTGGGAAATTTTCCATAATTACCTCATACGGCGTGTTGCATGCAACTCTTCTAAAATTGTAACATAACATAAGCTCACGCCTTTATCCCCGAAGGGGTAGGCAGAGGCGCACTAGCGAACTAGAATACCCACATTTCGCTGAGCTTAGTTCCGTCCCAGATGTGATAGGGGGCGAGCCTATCGCCATATCGGGCACAAATTCCAGACTCCGGGTTGATATGGAAAAATCGAATATCACTTTGCCCGACCCGGGGATCGAACCCGAGACCTCAGAACCGTAGTCATACCGAAATACCACCACGCCACCGAGGCAGTCTAAAATTATGGTGGTGATAATTTAGTCATTTGCGTATGTGTTTTGTTTGTTTCGAGAAAAACAAAGTGTAGGAGTCGAGCCTTAAAATTAGCGTTTTATGATGGTTCCGCGCTACAAAATGCTAGCATAATATTTTTACATATTTATTTTGTTTCTACACATCTGTATTCTCAATAATCTAGTAACAGTATATTTAAGCTAAATACCGCGAAATTCGGGGTCGAATACCAGATAAACGTTCATAATATATATTATAGCATATTGGCGTGTTCTTGGTCTAGTGGCAGCGTGTAATTATGCTGTGGATCGGGAGGTTCCGGGTTTGAATGCGTTTTTCTAACATGGCCTGGTTTGGCCTAGGCTAGATACCCAGAAGGTGTTTACATAGGTCAGGTAGCCGGTCGTAAAAACTAAGTACTGCAAAATGCTTACAAATTGAGATGCACAGTTGAAAATACATTTTTTATAGAAGTGAGTGGCAAACGATCACCTGATGATAATGATTTCCGCCATCCATAGGCACCCTTGACCCCATTAGATACATGGGTGCGTTGCCTACCTTAAAGGAGGAAAAGAGGCTAATATATATTGGGAAGAGGGGAAGATAATTGAGCCGTGAGAAATCTAATTTAACTGAACTAAACAAACAGCTGCAATTTTACGTCGGTTTTCTGTGAGACAGTGGTATCAAACCGGTCGGGCCGGCCCATTCATATTGAAGACTCCATACATCATGAAGACTTCCGGCTTACCTTTGCCAACATTTCTCCTAATAAATAGGCATAAATTTAAAGAAAACTTAACATTGGCTTCCCTTTTAGAATTTTTCACCGCTGGTATACAGTGTGGCTCTACCACTCAAAAATAAGATTATAAGAAATCATAAACTCCATCTTGCATCATTTCTACATTAGGTTGACGAATTTGAACAATTTGGACAAGCCTCGGCGACGGCGCAGCTCGGCGTCTGACAACGCTGATGACGGCAGCAGGAGTACCACAAGTAAAAAAGGTACCAAAGTGTCTACGATGGGAGAACACATCCTGAAAGCGGAGAGCAGTTCCGAAGTACCGTCAGCAGATGAAAACGATAGTATCGGTGCTGAAGAAGGTATGAGATATTCAGATTTATTATTATTTAGGCCACTATGTGCACTTTTACTCGTCGTTTAATTACTAGACGCCGTGGGTCCCCACTCCGAGACAAATGTTTTATGGCCCACAGATGTTTGTTTCGGGTTTGGGTGTTGTGAGTTGTGACACCGAAAGTCTCTCGTAGTTCCTGATACTCACGACACAAGACTATCTTAATGTGGGATTAGGATTATCTGTGTGACTGTGGGTGTTATTTATTTCTTATTATATATCGGCTGCCTCGGTGGCGTGGTGGTATTTCGGTACGACTACGGTTCTGAGGTCTCGGATTCGATCCCCGGGTCGGGCAAAGTGATATTGGATTTTTCCATATCAGCCCGGAGTCTGGAATTTGTGCCCGATATGGCGATAGGCTCGCCCCCTATCACATCTGGGACGGAAGTAAGTCGGCGAAATGTGGGTGTTCTATTTCGCTAGAGCGCCTAAGCCTACCCCTTCGGGGATACAGGCGTGAGCTTATGTTATGTTGTGAATTGAGTATCTCATTTTTTTGAAGTTAGTCTGGTAAAGTCGGAATAAACGGAAGTTAAGCATTTGAGATTACTTATAGTGATGAGGAATTGTTTCCCAGTGTACCCGCCCCCGACGCCCGTGGACCTGAACAACGGGATCGGCCACATGTCCCGCGACGATCTGCTCGGGGACAGCGACTCCTCCCTCTCCAACCAGAACGATAACAGCCCACAGGTATTTAGTACAAGTGACAAGTACTTCTATTACTCGGACTGAGGCTGAGATCTATGGACCGAAATTCGACTAAGTCTAAGTGAAAAAAACGAACTTAGCGAGGATTTGGAATTATTAAATCTAACTTCGACTTAGTCAGAGCCATTTTTTTACAAGAAAAACTGAGTGACGCCAGAATACTGGAACGCTTTTCGCCATACAATTTTGAGAGATAAGGCGGCCTTAAACGACATAAGGCGATCTTAAGTGTATGAGTATTCGGCGGTGAGAAACAAACTAAGCAAAGATTTTCTTGTAAATAATAACTCAGACTAAGTCGAAGTTCGGTTTAAAAATTCCAAATCCTCACTAAGTTCGTTTTTTTTTTACTGAGACCTAGTTGAAAATCGCTCTGTAGATCTCCGCCTATGTATTTTGTCAAATCAGTCAAGTCGAATCAAGCCTTTAAGTATACTTCTTTGTACCTGCCCGTATTCCACTTTAATACGGGATCGGCGCAACATACTCTATCAAACATGTTGCAGAAAGGATTTGACTAAGTTTTTACGACCGACTGCCTGCCTGACGTCAACCCCTCCGGGGGATCCAGCCCGGGGAAATCACTTTAGAAAAATCGCTTTCCCGACCTGGGAATCGAACCCAGGACCTCCCTGTCCACAGCCCATATATGCTGTTAGTAGACCAAGGAGGCGAGTACGAGTGACAGGCTTAGTAAAAGTTTTTATCTATTTCCAGCATGCTCCGACTATGGACGAATCTGAAGAGGACAAGTAAGTGTTTTTCATAAACTTTAGCATTCGCGATATAGAGCCTTACTTATAAAAACATTTTAGCTGAGCAAATGGTTAAGAAGTCTGTCCCTTTTATTTTCACACAAAGTGACACACGGAAAAAAGTGACAGACTATCCTTAACCATATCTTTCTACCTGCCCTTATCCCACCTTAATGTGGGGTCGGCGCAACACACTTTTTCAAGCATGTTGCAAAAAGGATTTGGCTTAGTTTTTACGACCGGCCGCCTGCCTGACATCAACCCCCTATGAGGAATTCAGTCCCGAGAAAATTAAATTAGAAAATTTGCTTTGCCCGACCTGGGAATCGAACCCAGGACCTCCTGGTCCACAGCCCATACATGCTGCCACTAGATCAAGGAGGCGACTATTCTTAACCATATGCTCAGCTAAAATGTTTTTAGTATAGCTGGGGATAGATATCTCAAAGTATTTTAATTCGCTAGAAAATAACTAGTTATATTTTACGTTCGTACGTCGTTCGCTTGTTATATATTTCGGCGTCTATATAATACAATTTAGGCTCAATTGCACCACTATTATTAACCTAGAGTTAGTCCTAACCGCAAGTTAAGTTACATGTCATTCATACATTTTCTGTCAATTTAGCTTGCGGTTAGGACTAACTCTAGGTTAATAATAGTGGTGCAATTGAGCCTTAGGAGACTTCCCTTGAAGATATTTTTTAATAATTTTAATTTCCTCCAAAGTTACCTCTGACAGCCTCTGTAACGCAGTGGGTAATAGCCGGCTGTGAAACAAGAGGCCGCGGCTTCGATTCCCGCACCGAGTCAAATGTTTGTGTGGCCCACAGATATTTGTTTTGGGTGTGGGTGTTGTGAGACAGAATGTCTCTCGTAGTTCCTGATACCCACGACACAAGACTAGTATCTTAGTGAGGGGTCAGGACTATATGTGTGACTGTTGGGTGTTATTAATTATTATTATTTGCAGTGTGAAACTAAAACGCCGCAAAGCAAACGCGATATCGTCGGACTCCGAAGCTGGAGGTTCGCGTAAAAAGAATCGCGATACGGGGAGATTGAGCGACTTCGAAGATTCCGAGGACGAGAACTCCGAGCCGGGCAAAAAAAGCAAGCGGAAGAAGAAAGGCAGCGACAGTGACGCTTCGGCTACCTCCGACGATGGATCGTGAGATAATTATATACTACTTATAGCTCGCGGATCCGTTGATGTCTTTTTCGCAGGACGTATTGCCAGTATCAAAAATTTAACCGATCTATTTCAAAATTTATCTGATCAAGACCACAATATGGGACCATCCTTGGAATAAGCTCTGTCGATCACAAAAATAATCTTGAAATCAGTCCATATTTGGCGGAGATATCGCGTAAATGGACTTTGATTCGGTACATCCTTTTTAGGTCGAAAAGATTTAAATAAGACAGCCATATCCCCGAAAATAATGATTGTTCAAATAAGAAAAAAGGAAAGATGCTGATGATAAAACAAAAAACTTTCCTGTTTAAAAACTTTTCTCGCGTATTCTAGTGTTCTTTGAAAACCAGTAAAGTATGTTTTTTAAATAATCACAAGTTTAAAAACTTAACGGATCGACTTCAAATCCGATCGTAACCAAATTTATATAGGACCACCCTTGAAATAAGCTTTATTTAACCCAAAAATAATTTGAAAATCGGTCCACATTTGGCGGAGATATCGCGTACCATACATAAAAAAAATACAGACGAATTGAGGACCTTCTCCTTTTTGGAAGTCGGTCGAACAATCATGATTAAATTGTACTATTGCAGGAAGAAAAAGCGACGCCGTATAAAACAAATAAACGACAGCGACATGTCAGACTCGGACGGTGAAACTGAAGGCAGAAACAAACATGGGCGAAAGAATATACGTAAGGTGAGGTTTTATGCTGACTGTACCAGAGTAACAGTATCTATAGCTCATCGTCATCAGCCAAAGGACGTCCACTGCTGAACATGGGCCTCCCCAAAGATTTCCAGATCTATCTTGATCTTTAGGTCAGGTCAATATTATTCTTAACATTTTTTACAATTGCTTCTATCCCACTTTAATGTAAGATCACGTCGGCGCAACCCACTTTTCTCAATCATTTTTTTATAACAAAGGCTGGCAAACGAGCAGGTGGATCACCTGATGGTAAGTGATCTCCACTGCCCATAAACACCCAAAACCCAAACAGAATCAAGGGTGCGTTGCCAACTTCAAAGGAGTGAATTAGGGTTTAGGAAATGGAGGGGGGAATTGGGCCATCGTAAACTACTCCCGAACGAAACGAAACGACGTCCACTGGATATAGGCTTCCTCTAAAGATTTCTAGACCGATCTGTTCGAAGCGGCCTACATTCAGCTACTTTGTGCGACCCTTTATCAGGTTTTTATTGATATAATACTCCATATTTATTAACTTTGTTTTGTTCTACAGGTTATGGGCAAGAACCAATTGGAAGAAGCGACGAAGAAAGCGGCCAGAGAGGAGAAAGAAAGAATCGCTCGTATTGCGGAAAGACAGAAATTGGTGAGTCTTAGTTATATCAAATACATCGCCTACACAAAATCTAAGACTACAAATTTATGAAACGCATCTCCACTTTCAGTATACCGTATAAGACAGTGTCTCTCCTTAAAAAATGCAGGAACTTCGAAAATTGTCTTTGTACCTTAGGATTTAGGGTCCGAATATCATATTCATATTCTTTTTTAGATCTTATCATTCTCTCATTAGATTTATTCTTCTTCTAGTCGCACTTTTCATTTCTGAAGGTCGTGTCCGTCTTGAAATTTCCGTCGCATCTCTCGGATGATCTTCCAGGTTTTTCTGTCTTTAGCCTGCCTCATTGCTGTTATTACTGAGAGCTCCGTGAGTAGTTTTATTTGATCTGACCAACGGCTAGGCACACGCCCTCGCGGTCGTTTCCCTTCCACTTTTCCAACCAAGAGTAGTTTCCCCAAATTGGTGGAGATTAGATTTATAACAACACATAACACACATAACATAAGCTCACGCCTGTATCCCCGAAGGGGTAGGCAGAGGCGCACTAGCGAACTAGAACACCCACATTTCGCCGAGCTTAGTTCCGTCCCAGATGTGATAGGGGGCGAGCCTATCGCCATATCGGGCACAAATTCCAGACTCCGGGCTGATATGGAAAAATCCAATATCACTGCCCGACCCGGGGATCGAACCCGAGACCTCAGAACCGTAGTCGTACCGAAATACCACCACACCACCGAGGCAGTCATTATTAGATTTATAATACTTATTTAATGTTTGCAGTATAATAATTTGGAATTCGACGAATCCGGCAAACCAGATGAGGTCGTTCTTGAGAAGGTGGTGTTGGACTTCGACCCAGAAACCAAGGAGCCGTTGATCGAAGTAGACCGAGGACTAGTGAAGAAGCTGAAACCTCATCAGGTATTTAAATAAGTAAATTGTATACCACAGTCACACTTATAGACAAGACCTAATTGAATATACTACAAAGAGAGTTTCGATCTCAATATATCAGGTACCAAAAATCAACATATAATCATTTATAGGTAAGTGTGCTGTATACTGAGAATTTTATATGAGGTTTACGCCATCTAAAATATAGAAGAAGGAGATATTGAAATATTTTCAAAAATAAAAAGTTAAAAGTCTTTGAAGTTTGACGTAACCTTCAAACTGCGGGAAAGAGAAGTATCAGTAAGATCACGTCGCCGCCATAACGGTACGTGCGTTGAAAAGGGATAGCAAGATATCTCCACTCCAGTTTAAAATACGAATGACTGCCTCATTTTTCAACTAATATCGATGCAGTTTTTTAGAGAAGGGTTTTTTTTTGTTTTATTTTTTATTATATATTCAGTGCGTTCCACTAAGAGTTCACAACGATCAAAATGCTCCTTTAGCCGTTCCACATGACGACCGCGGTCGTTGTGGTCGCGGCGAAAACGTCACTTATGACGTCATGACTTACGCTCACGCGAAGCTCACGACGACCCATCTAAAAAGGTGGGTCGCCGTGGTCGTTGAGAAAATTGGCGGCGTTTTCAAAATTCAATGCATCAAACATGGCGACCGTTAAGCTTACGTTATTTCATGCGGAAATATATATTTTAGTAGAAGTGAATTTTCTGCTGTGGATATAAAAAACTAAATTATATTTTTTTTCAATATTAATCGATTTAAACAATAATTAATTAAGTTTATTTTCAAGACTTACAGATTATAACCTAACCTCTTAAATATTTTGCATTCTTTTTATTAACTCGCCGTTTGTATTATTTACCTCCACGCTCAAAACGCTCTATAATCCATTCCACTTGAGTTTACGACAGTAACGCTCACAAGCAAGTGGAACGGGAAAAACCGCGGTCGTGAGCGTGATCGTTGTGAACGCTTAGTGGAACGCACTGATAAATATGTGTACAAAATCATAGACAAATACCCAATTGGAATTCTATTGCTGATTGAAAATATTGTTTTTAGGCGAACGGTATAAAATTCATGTGGGACGCGTGTTTCGAAAGCGTTAAACGCATCAAAAAGGACAAGGGCTCCGGGTGCATCCTGGCGCATTGTATGGGGCTCGGCAAAACGTTACAGGTCAGTGTCTCCAGTTTGTTGATACTGTTTCACTCTTGGACACAACCTTCTTTTCCTACTGTGAGATGTATCAAGACCTAATAAATTGAAATAAAATTACTTTTACGGATTTTGTCACGATTTGGTTTTAATTTTTTTTTTTTTCATTCATTTCAACATTCGCGTAAACTTAAGAAGACCTAATAAAGTTTATGCGCATGCTGACAGAAAGAGGAAGGAACGTTTAATTCCTTCCTCATTGCGTCTGCGCTTTGCTCGAAGCGGTTGGATTAATAATCACGAATTTAAAAACTTAACGGACCGACTTTAAATCTAATCCGATTGTGACTAAATTTATATGGGACCTTTGGAATAAACTCTATCGAACATAAAAAGAATCTTGAAAATCGATCCACATTTGGCGGAGATATCGCGTAAGATACATAAAAAATATAGGCCTATGTTCAGCAGTGGACGTCTTATGGCTGATGATGATGATGATGATGATACATAAAAAAATACAGACGAATTGGGGACCTCTTCCTTTTTAGAAGTTGGTCGAAAAACAAACATAATTATTTGAAATGGTTACGCAGCTTAATATTTGTCTGATCGTCACTGTTCTACGACTATGACGAAATATCTGTTTCGGTTGGAATCTGTGGGCTCTCGCTTCACAGCCGGTTACTCGCTCGCTGCGCCACGTGATCTGGTTCCCACGGAGGCTCATAGTAAGGCTGAGATCTATACTGCGAATTTTGACTACAAAGAAACGAACTCGGTGAGTATTTGAAATTTTTGATTCGAACTTGCGAGTCATTTTTTACATGAAAATGTTTGCTAAGGCTGTCTGGCAGTCTGTTTTTCTTGTAAAAAATGTCTCGGACTCAGTCGAAGTTCGCTTTATAGATCTCAATCTAAGATGAAGTGCGTATCCCGCTCACAGAGTTCGTTTTTTTACTCAGACTTAGTCGAAGTTCACTGTGTAGATCTCAACCTAAGATGATGCCCCTTACTTATAAAAATATGTGAGTGCTGCTTATATACCATAGGTTGTCCCTTTCATTTTTAAACAATGTGTGGGGATTGAGCACGTGTTGGACCGTTAGTAGTATAAAAGTATGACTTGGTTAAACGTGTGGTTTATTCCACATTTACAGTTTTCACACTTTACGTACAATGTTCCGTCCGGTATAAGCTAGCAGTGAAAGCCAGGAAGCATAGAGAGAAAGTATAGGATAGTAGACAGATGAATAGATGAGTTGATAGTAGCAGAGATAATATAGCGGAGGCGTGGTAACGTTGGAAGCGTGTAGCGAACGAAGTGTGTGCGGAAGCGGCCAGAGGCACGGGTCTAGCGCGTGTGAGGTTCGGACGGCGACTGGCGCTGGCGCTGCGTTACTGAGGCTCGCTCGGCAGTCGGCGGGCGTGCGTAGTGATGTGCAGTCGATTTAGTGATGTGCGCGATGCGCCACAAATGTAACGCAAGGAAAAATGTGACAGGTTATTCTTAACCATTTGCTCAGTGTGGGGACTGCTTGATAAGTCAGCATTTTTGTAACGGCCGCGCTCGCGACACGGTACCCCGCGCACACCAGTCACCTCGGTAACTTAGTCCGTAATGCATGTATGAGATACTAATAATATATAAGCAGATATAAGCAGCGATAGCTCAGTTGGGAATGATATGGACTGCCGAGACAAGTGTCGGAGGTTCGAAACCAACCCCAAAATGGAGCATACACCTCTGACTTTTCTATGTTAAGTGTATTTTCATTGTGAAATATCGCTTGCTATAACGGTGAAGGAAAACATCGTGAGGAAACCTGCATACCCGAGAATTTCTTCACAGGAATTTTGAAGGTATGTGAAGTCTGCCAATCCGCATTAGGCCAGTGTGGTAGACTAAGGCCTAACCCCTCTCATTAGTAGAGGAGGCCCGTGCCCAGCAGTGGGACAGTAATATTACAGGGCTAATATTATTTATATTATTTATATTTATAAGGTTACCAATATACGTGCTTAATTAACTTCAAATTGAGTTTTATTAATGTACTCTACACTCAGCTAAAAATGTTGTTTTGAGTAAGGTCCGATGTGTGCATCCCTGCAGGTGATCTCCCTGACGCACACGCTGGTGACGCACGCGTCGCTGACGGGCGTGCGGCGCGTGCTGGTCGTGTGTCCGCTCTCCACCGTGCTCAACTGGGTCAACGAGTTCAACATGTGGCTCAAGCACGCAGACAGCTCGCACGACGTCGACGTCTACGAACTCTCCAGGTACGCGACACCAACACCTTTTCAGGGGGGAAGAAGGGGCTTCAAAATACCACGCTTGGTTACAGGGCCGGGGGGCTTAGGTTTTCGTCACGCAGTCAATATCTTCTAGGGAAATCTCGTGATTTTTCGAGCTATATTGAAATATGGCACGCAGCGTTTAGCAATTTTTAAAGTCACAGATGGCAACACATAATATTTTGTTATATAACTTTTCTTGAACAAAAATTTTTTAAATCATATTTATAAATTACTGCATGACAACTAAAAGGAGGAAGGTCGTGACATATACTACGGTTGGTCACCGAAAAAGGGAAATGATATTCAATTTTTAAAAAATGGGTCACGTAGTACGTTCTTTAAACATCTATACTGTGATATTCGAAGTTTCAACTGCTGATGAAAGTAGTTTAAACGCTAGGACTTTAAAAGACGTACGATCAAATCTGTAATGCCAGCTCCGATATTTAAAAATCCTATAGTATATCCTATATAAATTAAAGCCACGTTATCGCGATCGAACTCGTAAAAATACTCGCACTAGACACACTGGCAATGATGACATAAACCAACTACAACCGACTGTAAGTTTCCAACTCCACAAATCTTAAGATACTGATACTACAGGCTGCTCAAGTGGAGTCCTGCCCCAACACTAATAATATACGACTTCGATATCCATAACAATGGACAAGGGCAACTGTTGGTGAATAGACTTTGCTTAAGCCTGATCAGCACCCAACAACAACCTAATAACGAAAGTGCAGCACACATTTCTAAGGAAAATACCGTGGTATTATAAGCCAGAGTGAAATAAATTTGGAATAATTCCTCAATAAAAACGCACGTGATTATTTGACTGCCTCGGTGGCGTGGTGGTATTTCGGTACGCCTACGGTTCTGAGGTCTCGGGTTCGATCCCCGGGTCGGGCAAAGTGATATTGGATTTTTCCATATCAGCCCGGAGTCTGGAATTTGTGCCCGATATGGCGATAGGCTCGCCACCTATCACATCTGGGACTGAACTAAGCTCTGCGAAATGTGGGTGTTCTAGTTCGCTAGTGCGCCTCTGCCTACCCCTCCGGGGATACAGGCGTGAGCTTATGTGATTATTTTTATCGATATAAATTTTTACACAGACACAAACAGAATTCGGAGCGCGCGTTCCAATTGGGCAGGTGGTTCGAAAACGGCGGCGTGTGCGTGCTCGGATACGAAATGTTCAGAAACCTGTCCGCGGATAACGTCAAGAAATTCAAGAAGAAGATGCTCAAGATATTCCAAGAGAGTCTCGTCGATCCTGGTTAGTGTACATTTGGAGTTATTTTTTATCTGAGCATGACCTAGTGACTATGATTCACCTGATGGTAAGTGTAGAGCAATCCATAATTACCTGTGACTACCGGGCAATGAGTTACCAGTGGTCATCAGAATCATGCCGGCTAGAATCATGCCGGATTGCATTAATGCTTCTTCACACATTTTGAAGATCCAGAAACGTTATCCATACACAACGTGTGGCTCACATTGGCAGGTTTTTAATACCATGTGTACGATGATCCCTATCTGAGCAGATATGGGTATCCTACCACCAGCAATTATTAGTGCAAGAATGAGTTGAGTTATCCTTATAAAGTACTATTAGCCACAGGATTTCCACTGCTGAACATAAGACATATAAATCTTAAATTTTGATAAACATGTTTTTCAGTCAGTTGTGTTGATATTGTTACGTACTACCGGGCTTCAGGACAAATAATCAAACGCCGATAGTTTTCGAAAACGATGCAGCACTTTAATGAGTAATAAAACACTGTATTGCACACAATACGCGTCGATGATGCGCATTAGCCAACTAGTACACCCACATTTCGCCGAGCTTAGTTTCATCCCAGATGTGATACGGCGAGAGCCTGTCGCCATATCGGGCACAAATTCCAAACTCCGGGCAGATATGGAAAAATCCAATATCGCATTGCCCGACCCGGGGATCGAACCCGAGACCTCAGGACAGTAGTCGTACTGAAATACAACCACGCCACCGAGGCAGTTTGACGATAGATAGCCCCGGTATAACAGCGGCGTAACAAAAAAAATAATTTGTATATACAGGTCCGGATTTAGTGGTGTGCGATGAAGGTCACTTGCTGAAGAACGAGAAGACGAGCCTGTCACAGTCCATGAATAGAGTGAAGACACTACGCAGGATCGTGCTGACCGGCACGCCGCTGCAGAACAATCTTAAGGAATGTGAGTATTCGCCCTTATCCCACTCCAATGTGGGGTCAGCTCAACTTACTATCACCTTGTATAAGGGATTCGAGTAATACCGCGTACACACCAACCGAAGGAAGGCGAAAGAATGTTGGCGAAGGGGTCGGTGTGATGCAACACCGAAGACGAACGAACGAACGAAAGCGTTCTGTCTCGTTCGGTCGTGCGCAGGATAACTGTTGTGTGAACGCAACAGCGAAGATTCGCGAATGGTCGGAAACCTTCGATCCCCATCCCCGATGAGCCTTCGCGAACATTCTTTCGCTTTCGTTCGGTTGGTGTGTCATCATCATCATGATGATACCCGGCATTAATTTTAACAACTGACTATCTGCCTATTATTTTAACAACTGTCTGTCTGCCTAACGTCAACTCACTTAGGGGGATGTGAGTACAATTGGACATATTAATGTTTGATAGCTTTCGTGGCGTTATGGATAAGGAGCCGACTTCGAAATGAAGGTCCGGTATCTGTACCAGGACTAACATTTGTGTGATTCACAAAATTTTTAATTCCGTTCTCGTTATTCCTAATGGGTAACATGGGTATGTTGGAAGACTTACATTTTATTATGGTACTGTGTTTATCAACAAACACAGTCACTTATTGGATGTTTTTATTATTAAAATCATCTGGCTTTCATTGGTCTAGATCTAGAGGCAGCGCGAGTGCGATCTTTCAGTTTGTGTACGTACATTTTTTTTTTTTTGTTAGATTACTGCATGGTGCAGTTTGTGAAGCCGAATCTGTTGGGCAAGTACAACGAGTACCTGAACCGGTTCGTGAACCCCATCACCAACGGTCAGTACACCGACTCGACGGAGCACGACATACGAGTGATGAAGCGAAGGTCGCACGTGCTGCATAAGATGCTGGACGGGGCGGTGCAGGTTCGATTTTTATTTATTTTTTATTAGTCGAAGGTTACAATTGATAGAGCCGCCATGTCACATGGCCAATGTGAACAATATTATTATTATTTATGGTGGGGATTCTTGCAGTTGCACAGACAGGTTATCTCCCTTTTTAACCTATTTCACCCTTAATCCTAATCCAGATGGCACTCTAATTTTGCTTCAAAAACGACCTAGCTAGGTAGCAACCCCAGTATAAGTGGGCCAGCTCAAGCAGTAAGAATCCCGGGTTCCTAGATCTTGGTGGAAGAGTGGCATACAACCATAATTATTTTGGGATCATGGGAGTCTATGAATAATGGAAATTGCATACCCAACCTGACCCAACATGCTTGCTTGCCAATCATTGCTATGAAAAATGTTCTTATAATGTTATTTTTGTTCCAGAGGAGAGATTACGGGGTGCTGGCGCCCTTTCTTCCTCCCAAACATGAATATGTTTTATTCATCACACTCAGCGAAGTGCAAATCAAACTGTATCAGTATTATTTGGATAATTATTCAAGAAGGTATGTACAATTTCAGTTGTCAAATATGTAGAATAAAGTGATAACTTGAATTTGTACAGTCCATATTAATACATACATACATACATAAGCTCACGCCTGTATCCCCGAAGGGGTAGGCAGAGGCGCACTAGAGAACTAGAACACCCACATTTCGCCGAGCCTAGTTCGGTCCCAGATGTGATAGGGGGCGAGCCTATCGCCATATCGGGCACAAATTCCAGACTCCGGGCTGATATGGAAAAATCCAATATCACTTTGCCCGACCCGGGGATCGAACCCGAGACCTCAGAACCGTAGTCGCACCGAAATACCACCACGCCACGGAGGCAGTCCATATTAATAACTATTATAAATGCGAAAGTAACACTGTCTATTACGTTTTCACTAATAAATCTCTATACCGATTTTGATGAAATGTGGTATGAAAAATGCTTGAACTCTAGAAAGATGTAGGCTACCCTTTGTTTAAAAAAAAACTTAGAATGAAACAAAGGATGACAGTTGTTTGCTTTTTCTTTTTTGCTTTTTATTACGTTTGAGTGATAAAGCCACGCTGTAGACAATAATGTCTACAGCACAAATGGGCCGGCTCGACGGGTTTGATAGCACTGTCCCACAGAAAACCGACGTAAAGTGGCAGCTTGCTGTCGCGTTTCGTAGGTGAGAAGGATTTCCGGTGGCCCATCTCCTACCCCCTCCCTTTCCCAATCCTTTTTCTTCCCCTGCCATTCCCTCTATTTAGGTTGGCAATGCACCCATGATTCTTTTTGTGTCTTGGGTGTCTATGGGCGGTGGAGATCACTTACTATCAGGTGACCCATCTGCTCGTTTCCCAGTATCTGCTATTAAAAAAAAAATACGCATCTTAAATATTCTTTTTATTGTTTGCAGACCAATGGCGGGCAAGTCGTCAGGGTTCCTGTTCCCAGATTTCCAGTCCTTGCAGAGGATATGGACGCATCCGCTCGTACTCAAATACAATTCCGAGAGATACGAAATTATGCAACAGAAAAAGGTTTATAGCTATTTATTAAAAGAATAAAGCGTATTAAAACATTACATAAAAGGTTTTACAAGATTTGAAATATAATTTACTGAAATGTAGTTTCGCTGGGGCCAAACATGGAGTAAAATAAGTGTAAAGCCGCGTCTTCTGCACTAGGTTTTCTAGAAACATTACACAAAAACACATACGCAAAACAACGATTTTAGCTGTCTCTTGTTCGTAGAACAATGGACCATAGATAAAAAAATACATGTGGGTAGGTGTTTTTTGTAATGTTTTAGTGCAGGAGACACGGATTTAATTATGCACAAAAACACGTACACAAATCATGTTTGTTTATGGTCCATTGTTCCATAAGCTGTTTGTGTTTTATTTCGAGAAAAACATGTGCAGGATACGTGCCTTAATTATTCATTATTCATGTAACATGACAGGTGTGTATTTATTTTGATTTGTCATATCTAAAATTAAAGCTACAGCTTTTTTAATTAATGTTTTTTTTATTTATCAGAGGGAGCGAGAAGAGGAGGAAGATTCAGAGGGGTCATTGGTAGATTTCATAGACGACAACTCCACGCCAGAGGTTAGTAGAGAACTTAGAGCTTCATAGCTATTGTGTATAGAGCATAAAGTAACTAAATTCAGCTCGGTCGATTTATGTACCGTGTCATGTTTATATCGTCTTGCTGATTGGCAGGATTGCTATAAAAACAGTGAGGTCCTTGTTTTAAATCCCAAGCTGGATAGTCACAATTTGTCTTTAAATTATAAATAGAAAAAATTACACACGATATGCAAGGGATTGGCATTTGAAGCAGACACGTGAAGAGGCGGAAATGACCTCGTCCGATAAATGTATAAATTATTATTGTCGATATATATGCTACCAGTAACTCGCCATGAGTTTTTTTGCCATTTCACGCTAGCGACTACAAATATTTGATGATAAACACCCGAACGCCTCTAGTGGTTGCGTGGGAAATTGACGTTTTTCATATAAATTGTTTCACGTAGTCGCCAGCGTGACATGTGAAAAAACTCATGGTTGAATTACAGTTCGCGAATACATGCGTAACCTTGCGTTTATTTTCACAAAAGGCTGCAAACAAGTGACAGGTGACGTGTTTCTATTTCGCAGGAATCATCGACAGAGGAATCATCCGACGATTCGTCTGACATGAGCGACGACAGCCGCAAGAAGAGCAAGAAGAAGAATGCGCCCAAGAAGAACAAGGCGAAGGACGCCAGGCCGCGGCGGGGGACCAGGGCCAACCCAGGTGACAAATAACAACCAACAGTCTCACATGTAGCCTGAGATCTTTGCCTACAATCTTATATTGTACAACATGTTAATCGATAATAAATGTATTCAGTATCAAATCGTATATCGGATTAAACGCACGTATAATTGGTCATCTGCCTTTTATAGATAATCATCCGCTCAGTTGCTACACATATACCTATAAAGACGTGCATAGATCTATAGCACGAACTTCGACTATGTCTGGGTCAAATAAACGGACTCGGTGAGGATTTGGAATTTTTAAATCGAACTTTAACTTAGTCCGGGCTATTTTTTACACGAAACACACTAAGCAAAGATTTTCTTGTAAAAAATAACTCGTCACAAATTCCAAGTCCTCACTGATTTGAGATTTTGTTTCTGTGAAGCGTGCTGCCAGCTACTCACCCGTTTTATCACGGAAATTGTCAACAGTACTATGATACTGGATACGGGGGACTTTCTTTGTATCTGCCCTTATCCCACCTATGTGGGGTGGTGCAACACACCTCAAGCGTTTTGCAAAAAAGCTTGTTTTTGTGACTGGCTGCCTGCCTGACGTCAACCCTCCTCTAAAGGATCCAGACCTCGGGTAAATCGTGTTAAAAAAACACCCTACCCGACCTGGGCATCGAATCCAGGACCTCCTTGTGTACAGTGCATATACGCTGCCACTAAACCAAGGAGGCGACTTGGATATGGGAAAGACAGTTCAATATTGATTTGATTCTGATGATTTATAAGCTGCGAAACCTGAAATAAAACTATTTTTACGGACTCAGTGCCAGTCCGACCCATGACCACGAAGGCTGCAAAGCTTTTGAAACGTCGGGCAAACAAATTAAAACGAAATCATGATAGAATCCGTAAAAATAGTTTTATTTCAATGAATAACATTTGTGTAAACCTAAGAAATCATTCTGTGAAACCTGCTGAGAAGAATTCCTATTTCGGTCAGTCTCAATTTGTCTGTGGTTTTGTGGTTATTTTACTTTACTTGTTGACAGTGGAACAAGAGGATGAGGACCTGGATGCGGATGTGGTGGAAGTAAAGAACGAGAACCCGACAGAGTGGTGGATCAAACTGGTGACCGACGATGAGCTCGAGGATATGCGCAACTCTCACAAACTGGTGCTGCTGTTCGACATATTGAGGCAGTGCGAGACCATCGGCGATAAACTGTGAGTTTTACTGACTTATACTACTAGTAGAACTAGAACCTGACGCGAAAACAATATAATAATATGCACTACATTACCATTGCCATACGGGATGGACTCTGTAATATAAAAAAACAGAAAAGTAATGTTAATTAAAAAATCCCACGACTATCAATTTTAATAGTTTACCAAAATAAGGAAATTCGACAGATGGGTGCCACAGAGTAGGAGGTTTTAATCTAAGGCGAGTAGTTAATGTTGCCAATACTAAAAATTTTAAGTAACATAATATATATGTTACAACTCTTAAAGGCTGTAAAGCATTCGAATTGCCGGGCCTAAAAATAATCCCTTTAAACTAGTTTTATTTCAGTTTATATGTATAGGTTAATGTTTTAATACATTTTCAGGTTGGTATTCTCACAATCGTTATATTCGTTGGATCTGATAGAACATTTTCTAGGAAAAGTCGACGAGGCCACGCAAGAAGGACGAATTGATGAGAAATTAGGAGGGCATATTGGTAAGTGTAATCCAGAATTTAATTTCGATATTAAGCTAAGCGCTGGCTGGACGTTTTGGAGGAAGATATGAGAGCCAATGGCCTCACTAGAGAGGATGCTCAAGACCAGGCGAAGTGGAAGCGTTTAAGTAGGAAGGCGGACCCTGGCAGAAGGCCGGGATAAAAAGAAAGAAAGAAAGAGAGATTGCCATAATAATATATTTGATTTGGTGCCTGAATTTTATGATATTATATAAATCTGTATTTGTTTTATAGGTTCATGGTCACCAGGCGTAGATTATTTTAGGTTGGACGGATCGACGTCATGTGAAAATAGGTCAATTTGGTGTAAGAATTTTAACAGGGTAGATAATCCTAGAGCAAGGTTAGCATACTCTTGTAAGATTTATTATTATAAGATATGAATGAATATGTATACAACATGAGTTTTTGTTTACACAAAAGCGTAAATACCACAATAAAAAAATTATCTCAAAATCTCAGAAATAACATAGATTAACAATAATAGACAAAATTCATATGGTGACAACCACGAATATTGTCCTCTCTCTATGATGAACTCCCGAGCACTTTACTCGCATTAATTGTACTGTGTCAGTAGGCTAGCGACTCGCGCGTTCGAGTTTAGCTGTTGTTATAATAGTAATATGGCCTTGAGGGACACCTCAAGAGAGATACTAACTTGCAAGACTTTTCACTCTGGTTTTAAGTAAGTTTTGTGTTAAATCTATAGTCATCATTATCATTATCAGCCATAGGACGTCCACTGCTGAACATAGGCATCTCCAAAGATTTCCAGATCCAGCGACTTCCTGCGACCTTTATCAGGATATTTATATCAAATCTATTGTATTGGATTATATATGAAATCAAACTATTTTTCTTTTTGTGTATACTAAAACTCGCGTTGTATATAAAACATAAAAAATTCGTAAGGTTCTTGTAATGTTAACTTTTATTTGATAATGTGTGAATCATTTTAGACTGTTCCTGATATCGACGCGGGCGGGCGGTTTGGGCATCAACCTGGTGGCGGCCAACAGGGTCGTCATATTCGACGTCTCCTGGAACCCTTCACACGACGTGCAGAGCATATTCAGGGTGTACCGGTTCGGACAAAAGAAACCCTGCTATGTCTACAGATTTCTTGCTATGGTGAGTTTTGGGCCGATTTTTTTAATTATTTGAAGAAATATATCGATTTAGCTTTTATTTAGAGAATAATTTATAATTTTTCACAATAATTTATAAAAACTTTATTGACCGACTTCAACTTACCGATCGTGACCTAATTTGATGGGACCACCCTTGAAATAAGCTCTATCGAATACAAAAAGAATTTTGAAAATCGGTCCACATTTGGCTGAGATATCGAGTAACATACATAAAATAAAACAGACGAATTGCGGACCTCCTCCTTTGGTGGAAGTCGGTCGAAAAAGCAATGAAATGATTCTTCAGAATATAATTGCGTGGCTAGTGAAAATAACAATAACATAAGCTCACGCCTGTATATTCAACCACTTTTTCTCCTTCTGCCCGTCGGCTATACACCTTTTTGAAGTTATACTTCTTTAGGCGCGTTATGAAAAAATGATGAGAGTGAAATTTTCAGATGCGCGCGCATCTGTGAGACAAAATTAATAGTATGAAGTTGTCTGCTTAACCGCGTACACGTACACGCACCCATTTGACTTCGATTGCAATTTAATATTGTTTAAATTCTTTGATAATATTAAATATATAATAATAATTAATTAATATACCTTACTTGTGACTAATGTAAGGATTGGACGTTCTGCGAATTGGACGTTTTGCGAATTGGATATTTTACGAATTGGACATTTTGCGAATTGGACATTTTGCGAATTGGACTTTTGCGAATTGGACATTTCGCGTTTTGGACATTTTGAGAATTGGACATTTAGCGAATTGAACATTGTGCAAATTGGACATTTCGCGAATCGGATATTTCGCGAATTGGACATTTTGTGATTTGGACATTTTGAGAATTGGACATTTCGCGAAACGGACATTTCGCGTTTTGGACATTTCGCGAATTAGACATTGTGCGAATTGGACATTGTGTGAATTGGACATTTCGCGAATTGGACATTTTGAGGATTGGACATTTCGCGAATTGGACATTTTGAGAATTGAACATTTTGAGGACTCGACATTTCGCGAATTGGACATTTTGAAAATTGGACATTATGAGATTTGGACATTTTGAGAATTGGACATTTTGAGATTTGGACATTTTGGGAATTGGACATTTTGCGAAACGGACATTTCGCGAATTGGACATTTTGAGAATTGGACATTTTGAGATTTGGACATTTTGGGAATTGGACATTTCGCGAATTGGACATTTTGAGAATTGAACATTTTGAGGACTCGACATTTCGCGAATTGGACATTTTGAAAATTGGACATTATGAGATTTGGACATTTTGAGAATTGGACATTTTGGGAATTGGACATTTTGCGAAACGGACATTGTGCGAATTGGACATTTTGAGATTTGGACATTTTGAGGACTCGACATTTCGCGAATTGGACATTTTGAGATTTGGACATTTTGGGAATTGGACATTTTGCGAAACGGACATTTTGCGAATTGGACATTTTGGGAATTGGATATTTCGCGAATTGGACATTTTGAGATTTGGACATTTTGGGAATTGGACATTTTGACAATTGGACATTTCGCGAAACGGACATTTAGCGAATTGAACATTGTGCAAATTAGACATTTCGCGAATTGGACATTTTGAGATTTGGTCATTTTGAGAATTGGACATTTTGCGAAACGGACATTTCGCGAATTGGACATTTTGAGGACTCGACATTTCGCGAATTGGACATTTTGCGAAACGGACATTTCGCGAATTGGACATTGTGCGAATTGGACATTGTGCGAATTGGACATTTTGAAATTTGGACATTTTGAGGACTCGACATTTCGCGAATTGGACATTATGAGATTTGGACATTTTGGGAATTGGACATTTTGCGAAACGGACATTTCGCGAATTGGACATTTCGCGAATTGGACATTATGAGAATTGGACATTTTGAGAATTGGACATTGTGCGAATTGGACATTGTGCGAATTGGACATTTTGAGAATTGGACCATGTGGGAATTGGACATTCTGCGCCTAAACGAACAAAACATGCATCTTATACCATGGGCCATTATTCTACGAGCAGGGACAGCTAAAATGGTTGTTTTGCGTATGTTTTTAGTTTTTTAATGTAATTAACACTAAATATTATTAAACAAAGAAGTGTTCTCACGCGCGTACATAAGTACACGCACCCATTTTTTTTTCCATTTCTTCCACAACCACTATCGGCCAAGATCGAAAGAACTTGCTGCCAATTGGGAAATATTTTAACAACATAATAAATTATAAAAAATATCCATTTTGAGATCCAGTTCTATTATATATGTGTCATTACTTTTAAAATAACAAAAAATAGACATGAAGACAATGTCATAAACATTGCAGAAAATGTACTACAGACAAAATATGATCGGAAAAAGCAAAAAGGTACAAATAAACATTTTCGAACTGTATTTTGCTACTTATTTATTTAAATTACCTAAAAAAAACTAAATGAAATATATTGATACTACGTGAAACGAAACAAATATGTATATTTTTTAAAGTCGGCTACCAACTTTTTATTATCTGTTGCACGGCTGTGTCGAATTGCGCGCGCAAGGCGCGCGTGAATGATTGTTTCTTTTTTATTCGGCCATCGTTCCATGACTTTTCAGAGACAAAACTTGTTAAAATCACATTTTATCTATGTACTAGCAACATTGTGACACGGTACATATATTTTAGTTAATGAAGCTATAGTAAACTATTATGAATAAAGAATTTTATCGAACCTTCGATAGGCTTAAAATGCATTTTTACCAATATGAGTTTATATCTTCATTAGGGGTTTTATTATGAATAAAGGCCATAGTGTTTATTGTATATTCTGTACCCAGGGCACGATGGAGGAGAAGATCTATGAGCGTCAAGTGACGAAGCAGGCGATATCGAAGCGAGTGATCGACGAGCAGCAGATCGATCGACACTACGCGGAGAACGACCTCGCCGAATTGTACAAGTTCGAACCCGCGCCGCCCGAACCGCGCCAACTGCCCGCGCTGCCCAAGGACAGGCTCTTCGCCGAGATGCTGAGGGAGCATGAAGCGCAGGTATGGAACACGGGTCGATGCTCAGCATTCAGTCGCCTCTTTGGTCTAGTGGCAGCATGTTGTGCTGTGAACCGGGAGGTCCTTGGTTCGATTCCCGGGTCGGGTAAAGCAAATTTTCTCATTTAATTTTCCCGGGACTGAATTCCTCAGAGGGGGTTGACGTCAGGCAGGCAGCCGGTCGTAAAAACTAAGCCAAATCTATTCTGCAATATGCTTGAAAAGTGTGTTGCGCCGACCCCATATTAAGGTGGGATAAGGGCGGATAGAAAAAAGCTCAGTATTCACACAATTAACCCATGTATAACAGTAGATGCCTTTGTGCCCAGCATGTAGAAACATTATGAGAGAAAAGTTTTGTTGCTGCAATAAAACAGATTTTCTGAGAGATATTATTTCATAATAAATGTTATTAATTTTTATTATTACAATCCCATACAATCAATAACACATTATAACGAACAGTATAATGGTCCATAATTTTTTTTGTTAATCTGGATATTATTGAATAGTCACGGGCGGCTCGGCCTCCGGTGGCCCATACGCTTATGTAACATATTTATATGACGCCTTCCACGGGTTAATAATAAATCAGACGCACACAGATCAGAATAATTTCGACAGCTTCAGTGACGCAGTGGGTGAGTAGCCGGCTGTGAAGTGAGGGCCGCGGGTTCGATTCCCGCACCGAGATAAATGTTTGTATGACTTGCAGATCCCAGACCCGGATCGGCACAACACAATTTTTCTAGTATCTTGCACAAAGGATTTTTACAACCGGCTGCCTGCCTAACATCAATCTCCCTCTGGGGGATCCACTCCCGAGCAAATCCTAGAAACATCGCTTTACCCGACCTGGGGTCGAACCCAGGATCTCCTGTTCCACATAACATAAGCTCACGCCTGTATCCCCGAAGGGGTAGGCAGAGGCGCACTAGCAAACTAGAACACCCACATTTCGTCGAGCTTAGTTCCGTCCCAGATGTGATAGGGGGCGAGCTTATCGCCATATCGGGCACAAATTCCAGACTCCGGGCTGATATGGAAAAATCCAATATCACTTTGCCCGACCCGGGGATCGAACCCGAGACCTCAGAACCGTAGTCGTACCGAAATACCACCACGCCACCGAGGCAGTCCACTCCTGTTCCACCGCCCATATATGCTGCCACTAGATCAAGGAGGCGATTGTATACTGATTATTGTTTATTACATTTTTATTTTACCCCTAGATCTATAAATACCACGAGCACGACTCGCTACTGGAGAACAAAGAGGAGGAAACGCTCACGGAAGAGGAACGGAAGGCCGCGTGGGAAGACTTCGAGAACGAGAAGAACAAGCCGCCGCCCGCCCCCTTCCCATCACCATGGCCCATGCACAATGGAATGAGTGAGTGACCATATTTACAGACTCAATTCCCCCTAATTAATTACGGGACTTGACGAATTGTTTTTTATTAATTTTGTATGTTTACGCCGTCTAAAATATAAAACTAAAACTAAATATAAATCTAAAATATGAAATATTCGAAAAACAAGTTATAAGCCTTTGAAGTTTGGTGTAACCTTCAAACTGCAGGAAATGTTGTTTATTACGTAGGATGGTGGTGTTATGTCTAAATAATGTTTGTTATTTGGTGGTGCAGTGCCCGCCAGCCTGATCGCACAGCAGCAGCAGCAGATGGCGTACGCGGCGATGGCGAGCGCGCTGCGCAAGGACATGCCCAACGCCACCGACAACCAGATCCGAGACATGGCCACGCTCGTATACAACGCGAACCCGGCCGTGAGTACTGATCTCCCCCTCACACACACCACGCACACGCACACACACAGGCACAGGCACACGCACACACACACGCACACACACACGCACACACACACGCACACGCACACACACACACTCACACACACACACACACACACACACACATACACACACACACACACACACGCACACACACACACGCACTCACACACACACACACACACTCACACACACACACACACACACACACACACGCACACACACACACACACACACACACACACACACACTCACACTCACACACACACACGCGCGCACACACACACACTCACACTTACACACGCGCGCACCCACACATACACACACACGCACGCGCGCACACACACACACGCACACACGCGCGCACCCACACACACACACAGAGAAGAAATAACGAACAACAGTGACATACAAAGTCCTGACATATCAAAAATCTAGAGACAGATGCAGTGGCGTAACTATACCATCTGAGGCCCGTGGCAAATTCATTAGATGGGACCCCCGTAAAAATAGTCACGTTGTAATTGAATTTTAATAATTCACTAAAATAATCCAACATATAATATAAATTCGCTGCACCTTGGGCTAGGGGCCCTCTTCGGCTAGGGACCCGTGGCATTTTGCCAGCCCTGTCAAGCTATAATTCCGCCACTTGACAGATGGTCTCACAACACTCAGACTTAGAAGTTAGAACAAAATTACACAATCATGTGTCTCGACTCTCGATGCGGAAATCTAACCCGCAACCTCTCGGTTCACAGCCGGCTATTCATATCATAAAGCTTATATTGACAGTTATCATATTGCATGTAGTGAATATTATTCATTCATTACCATCATCATCAGCCATAGGACATCCACTGCTGAACATAGGCCTCCCCTAAAGATTGTTCATTGTTAATTATTAATGTACATTTCGACCTATCCAAAGAATAAAGTTACATATGATAATGAATCGAAATTGCTTTCTTATTTTTCTGAGCTTATTTATTGACCTGTATATTTAACTAGTGAATATTTTTTTAAGCTATGTCATAATTTAACTTGTTATTATGTCATAAATATAAAAAAATACTAGTATTAGTTAAATATATAGGTTAATTTAAGCTCAGAAAAATAAGAAAGCAATTTCGATTTTTAGCTCCATTACTAATCTAGAGTTACACCTTATCTCGATTTATCCTGCAGCTCACTCCTATATATAAACCAAGATTTGGCATAAATAGA
Source organism: Clanis bilineata (assembly GCA_036417725.1). Classification (NCBI taxonomy): domain Eukaryota; kingdom Metazoa; phylum Arthropoda; class Insecta; order Lepidoptera; family Sphingidae; genus Clanis; species Clanis bilineata. The sequence goes on along the minus strand of CM071154.1, from coordinate 12,260,932 downwards.
GATTGAAGACGACAGCCTCCGTGGCGCAGCGGGCGAGTAGCCGGCTGTGAAGCGAGAGGCCGCGGGTTCGATTCCCGCATTGAGACAAATGTTTGTGTGGCCCACAGATATTTGTTTCAAGTCTGGGTGTTGTGAGACCGCGCGTCTCTCATAGTGTCTGACACCCACGATACAGGTTATACCTAGTGTGGGGTGTTTAGTGTGTACTGTTTGGGTGTATTTATTTACTTATTTATCGCGGAGATGCAAGTGGCCCTTAATGTTACTACTAACAAGCCAAAATAGTGTAATAAAATATGTACAACAAAATACAGAAACATAGCAACAAATATTTAAACTGAATAGGTATTTCAGACAATTGACTGTAACTCAATATCAAAAATATAGTTACTCAGTCAGAACCGTACATACCATAATAATGATATGGTATTTATTTGTTTAGATGTTCGGTGGATATGACTATGGTGTAAGTTATAACTATATCTACTCGTGTACCGTGTCTGCGTAGTATTTGTATCACCTCGAGCCACTGCACACTATAGTAAAGCATGATACTGCCTATATTTTGTAGCCTTAACTACAGTGCACCTGATTGCAGTACCAAAGAGAGATCGTATCTCTCAAAGTTCAGAATTATGTCTCTCTAGTACATTAAAATGCTCAGTCAGCTGTATCCGGAACGTTAGAATATTGTTATGTAGTTATGACCAAAAATTAGCATGTTACCTTCCCTACAGGATGTTTCGTTAATGGAGTATAGTAATACAAGTAGTTTGATGATTTATCAGGATTTATTAAACATGTCTCTGAAGTTTTTATCTTAGACCTCTGTATTTGACAGTTTTTTACAAGTTACATCTTCTGTAAATATGAGATCTTGACTAATCAGCTAACAGTATTAGATTACATTGCTCGATATTACTTTTTGCACTCTGGGACTAGGATATTATTCTTTCTATGTACAATATATTTTTTATTTCTACCTGGCTTTACCCAGCGTAATATCATGCTCCACATCTCTACTTTTTTCTATCACCTACAAAATCCGTGAAATCTTGATCATGATTGTTAAAATGTTTGTTTATTAACGAAACACCCTGTTCCCAGTTGAATCAATATAATATTGCGGCTAAATGCTGAAGTTAACCAACTGCAACCAGCACACCTAGATCTGGCTGAATCTAGATGTAACCGGACTTGACTATTAACAGTATAATTATTATGTAATTTTATTTAGCATTATGCTTTACTCGTAGTATTGTGATCTTTATAGTTAGTTGATAACAATGTTGTGCTCTCACACAGTTGATGCAGAAGATGAGCGAGATATTCAAGTACAGTGCGCCCAGCATGATGAACCTCGCAATGATGAATCCAGCTATGAACGGTGAGTTACCACAGAGTATGGTTTGATGATGTGTGTGCTGCCACACCACGCACTGTCATTGTATCAGAAATGCATAGGTGTGAATCAGATGGTGGAAGCTACGAGATTTTAGCAGCAGGGTACTTCATGTTACACAACTACTTAATAGCACAAATGCTACATCTAGATTACATTACCTACGTTACCGTTGAATGGTCATACACTTAAGGTCGCCTTATGTCGTTTTAGGCCGCCTTATCTGTCAAAATTGTATGGCGAAAATCAATTTAAAGGGGTAAAAAACGAAAGAGTAGGTAGAGTCGCAATAGGGAGAATACTCACATTTAACCTATCGTTATATCGGGTACAAATTCCAGAGTCCGGGTTGATATTGAATTGAAAGAACACAGTATCATTTCGTCTGACCCGGGTACCGAACAAGAGACCTCAGGACGGTAGGTAGTCTTTCGCGGTACCGAAATACGTCACCGAGAGAACAACTTTCCGTATCTTTTAAATTTCCAATAAACATTAACCCCATCCCAAGTAACTCCATATAATGGTGTTGGGCTAGCCTCTGTTTATAGTATTGTGCATTGGTTCGTGGACTCGTGGTGATGATGTGTGGTTGCAACTTGCAGCGGCGAGCAGCGGCATGGGCGGCACGAGCGGGCTGCAGTACGAGCCGCCCTGGCAGCGACAGCACCAGCAGCAGCAGCAGATGAGGCTGCACCAGCTCATGCAGCAGCAGAACGTATGTCATGTGCACCGTTAAAGTTATAATGGAGTTAATGTCAACCAAATAATTGAACTTAACAGTTGAAGGTTTGGTAGTGTTATCACTAGTGTTTGTTACGGGGTTGTTATTTTGGAGCCCCTGTCAATTCGGAATTCAGGTCCCATGTTATCTTTCTTTTGCCTAGTGTTGTTATCTTGGCCTAATGCCAAGGTCCACCTTCCTACTTAAACGTTTCCACTTCATCTGGCTTGGAGCACCTCCTATAGTGAGATCATTGGGTTACGCTCGATGTTATATTATTATGTACGTAGATGTAGGGCCTTATAACAACATTTTAGCTGAGCATATGGTTAAGAGTAGTCTGTTATCTTTGTGTCACATTGTTTGAAAATGAAAGTGACAGACTATTCTTAACCATATGCTCAGCTAAAATGTTTTTATAACATAAGCTCACAACTGTATCCCCGAAGGGGCAGGCAGAGGCGTACTAGCCAACTAGTACACCCACATTTCGCCGATCTTAGTTCCGTCCCAGATGTGATAGGAGGCGAGCCTATCGCTATAGTGGGCACAAATTCCAGACTCAGGGCTGATATAGAAAAATCCAATATCACTTAGCCCTCGCCGGGGATCGAACGCGAGACCTCAGGACGGTAGTCATACCGAAATAAAACAACGCCACCGAGGCAGTGTTTTTATAAGACCCATAATGTGTATTTATGTGTGCAGCACATGGGCGCGAAGTACTACGCGGGCGGACTCGGCAGCCGCGACCCCGTCGCCATGGCCCTGCAGCAGCAGCGCGCGCGGGAGATCATGCTGAGCGGCGGCGGCGGCGGCGGCGGCGGGGGCGGGGGCGGCGCGGTGGGAGGCGGCGCGGGGCGGTCGCGCGGGCGGCCCCCGCTGCAGCCGCGCGCGCCGCCGCCCGCCCACCACCAGGACATCGTCAACCTCGACTCCGACTAGACGCGGGACACTGCAGGCGAGTGCGACACACTATACCAGCCCGCCTAGCATGCGGCGCCACGAGATATCTCGATAATCGACTGACGAGATGTCTACAATATTGTATGGTAACGGACCGACTTCAAATCCAATCGTGACCAAATTTATATGCGACCACCCTTGAAATAAGCTCTATCGAACACAAAAAGAATTTTGAAGATCGGTCCACATTTGTTGGAGATATCGCGTAAGATATATAAAAAAGGACGCATGTTAGGGCTTGTAGACAAATAGAAAAAAAACTGTTATAACAGGACAAAAAGCGTAGACAAAATGTTCTCGTGGCGCGCATGCCAGGCGGGCAGGGCTGGCCGGCCAAACGCAGGGTCGTAAGACCGGCGAGTCCAACATAACCATTCCACTTTCCCTCGAAGTGGATTGGTAGCGATAAATGGTTTTCCCCGAGGGCAGGCCGGCCAACCAGTCGATCATGGCAAATCCAACAATATACGAGTTTAATATACCTAATAATAAAGTGGTAGAGCCACGCTGTAGACAGTAACGTCTATAGCACGAATGGGCCGGCTCGACCAGTTAGATACCACTGTCTCACAGAAAACCGACGTAAAGTGACAGCTTGCTGTCGCGTTTCGTTCGGTGAGTGAGATTTCCGGTGGCCTATTTCCCCACTTCCTTTCCCAATCCCCTCCCCTCCCCTTCCATTCCCTCCTTTTAGGTTGGCAACGCACCCATGATTCTTTTTGTATCTTGGGTGTCTATAGGTGGTGGAGATCACTTACCATCAGGTGACCCATCTGCTCGTTTGCCAATCTCTGCTATAAAAAAAAAAAAATAATAATTATGTGAAAATTACGTGGAACAGACCACCAACACCTACTAATAAATTCCAATAGTAAAATGCATAAAAAAATGTTGATTCTATTTTTTAGAATATTTTAAGAATTCGTGAATTCGTTTGATTTTCAGGTATGCGCAACGCGAAGTGAACAGATGTGTACAGTGAATGATTTATAGGTGCTACCCTCGGGTTGGGAGCGAGGTGGGGAGGGGCGGGCCGCCGTCCGCGACAACAGGACGTGACGTCACTACCGCCACACCCGCCGAACTCGAATGTCGGCCAAATCAGTGATATGAAAGTGTTATACATAGCTTGTCGCCTCGAGGCTTGCGCTCCGTCGCTACATATCATGAATCTCATTCCCCCCACGTCTTGTGTTGATAATAACCTGCAAACAAACGGGCTCGACATATCAAACCCCATCGGTTTCATGATGCGAGAGCCTTAGGTGTACATGAAGTGCGAGATGTCACATTTTAAGTGTTATTGGTGGATTTGGCTGAAATGTGACACAGGCGCACTGGGCCGGAGCCATGTTCCTCCCAAACACTCGAATATCCCTGTAGAAGAGTTATGCCACGGGTCAAGGATCTAAATTGATGGCGATATGTGTATGGCGTAGTGGTCCATTATGCAGCTAAATGACGTCACACGGTTTCACACTGGAAAATTACGGCATACATTTAGGTCCTTGGTACGTGATTGAAGCATTCCACAGATGCTTGAAGGCTCGTCTTCTATCTAACTCGTAATAACATCGCATTAATGTAGCTGCGTGGTTGAAACATCTTAGAAATTATACAGGATGTTTCATAAAGTTTGTATCAATAATAACTACATTTAAAGGGAGGATGGCTAGCGATTTAGTGGTAAAGTTTAACATTTCGTAAGGCTCATTTCTTGAATAATGGTAACTTGAAATTGTTACGACAAAAATTTTTGTCCTATTGGATCAGCTTCAGTACATTTGCAAACCACATATGCGGTAATTAATAATTAGCATAATCTTTGGGGGAGGCCTAAGTTCAGCAGTGGACGTCCAATAGCTGATGATGATGATGATAATAATACACATTTCTCTGCTAATTGCGACCATTTTAACTAGTCGCACTACGATTTTAAAATCTTCATGCTTAATAATTGATAAAATAAATAAGTTATTTTTTTATTTTTTAACTTGAGCATTTTGCTTTAAATCATTCTCCCTGTATGTGGAATTGTTATTGGTACCAACTTTCTGAAACACCCGATGTATTCGGCAACTATGACACAGGTTTATGGTGCACCTATTTTTGGTATACTGAAACCTATCAAAATACTTTGGAGCTTTTTAGTTTGGACTGTCCAATAATGGCGATCTATGTATAGCGTCTAGGTTCTGTTGAAGAGGAAACATAAATTGCACTTCTATAAAATAACTAAACAAGGTTGACAACTCATAAGCATGGTTAGTCCATTCCCTTTAGAAAAGGTGTTGTTATGACGTTATGCGAGACGACGAGTCGCAAATCTGCATTCCAATACATTTAATTTCCACAATATTGGTTTTATTCTGATTGAACACATTCTAAGTCCACAACATGGCCTGTGGAATGCTTGGATATGTCGAAATTTTTACTATATCTCTCAGTACAGGAAATTAGTATGTAAGTTACATGTGAGTAGTTAGATAACTTTTGTGTGTCTAAACAACGTACTGTCGGCAAGGAGAGAGTATGGTTTTATAAACAACTTGTATATCTCTGCACGATACGCACCCACAATATAGTTCTATTATGCTGTTTATAGAAACAAATTTCCAACTGTTATTACAATGGTGGCTTCACACAATCGTCCAACCTTCCAACTGTTCGTAGCTTAGGTCTCAGACCCTTGTGGAACTAATATTCAAGCAAAATAAGTCATGTGACTCGTGATTGGTGTTTACAGTCATGTGACTCACAGATAAAAAATTATGTATTTCAATTACTAAAATAAAAATGATCCTCGGAGTATTTTTAATAAATTCCTATTGCACACGTTATTTCGATGATAAATCTATGTTCATACAGAAATTCATTGATATTGATTACTATAGTCAAATACCCAATTTTACTGTGGCCTGAGCAGATTTGAAGCGCGCCTAAAAGTTATTTCTGCAGGAGTTGATCAATTACAGTGGTTATATTTTATAGGAGCAACAGTGCTGTGATTAAAGAAGCGCTAATGCCTTATCTGATATAATATTATTTACTTCTGTGATTGCATCTCTTTGGGTTTAGATATCATCTGCTAAGCGCTTCCATATTAAAAATTGGAAGGTAAGACTGTTGTGTGGATACACCATAAGTCTCTTAAATAGATCGAAATATTTTTTATCTTTGTAATATAAAGGTATATTACCCTCACTATATGTCTTACATCTGAATGTGCAATATATGTATGATTTTCAATTATCTAAATTGTTTTTTATTATAATATGAACAAGAGATTGTCGACTCTGGCAGAATAAGGGACCATTTGATTTATGTTCTTGTTTGCTAATGAAAGAAAGTGTACAGACATTCACATCATGTCAATCCTTATTCTGGAAGCCATTTACTAACTCGAGTGTGCATGTCATTAAAATAATAATTTTATTGGATTTTTAGCAGTTTTACTCTGAAATACTAAAATTATATTTTATCTTGCCAGAATATGGACAATAAAGATAGATCATTGTTGCACCACAACTTTCAAAATAATTACTGGTGTAATACTCTGCATTCAATCACTGTTTTAAAACACTGCAAATGTTTGAATATGCTCCATTATATACATTTACCGCCGAATGTTCATACACTTAAGGTCGCCTTATGTTGTTTAAGGCCGCCTTTTCTTTCAAAATTGTATGGCGAAAATCAATGTAAGAAGACGTCAAAGTTGAGCAGCGTTTGACTATTTGCGAGTTCTATAGTTTATCACTGTGGAGAATGTGCATATTAAAATTTATATTACTATCTCTGGTTGAAAGATAGAGAGTAAAACATTTTATTCAACAAGGAACTTTCTTCCAAATATGGGCTGATCCTTAGAAGTTATCATCATCTGTAGTTTTAATGTGTTATCATTGTTTCATTCAGTGTGGTACATGTTGGAGCATGTCCAAACAATGTTGCTAATATCAAATGAACGCTGACGCACGGCTGCAGAGACTATGGTTTTTATAGTGATGGTTTGACTGTATTTATTTGCCTGTGGTGTGCTCAGGCGGTTTAGTTGTGATATTGCCTAATCTTAAATTTTTGTATACGTTTATTTTTAACGAGTCATTTCTGTGACTTTAATCTTAGATGCAAACTTTTTATAGTTATATTTTAGTGTAAACTAATGTACCAGTGTGATGTGGTAATTGCATTTGATCTGTTTGAATTTGTAATTAATAAACATGTTGATTCGGTAAATGTATTCTGCAACGTTTTGCAGCTGGACTAAATTCATCATTGGTGATAAGATTTGTCATTGACATGTTCAAAATCACACACTTTTATGATAATTTATAATTTCTTCTTATTTTAACATTATAATAAATGAACAGTATTTCGCTTAGTGTTAAGATATGTTATCCATTACATCGCACATCAGTTTAGAAAGTCTATTTATGTGTTTTTTATTTTTATATTGATAACGTATGCTGCGTGGATATTGTGAGGTACACGGTGACTCGACAAGTGATGACTGCTGTAATTGTTTCATTATTTATGTAATATATAATTGTAACTGTAGAGAACTTCCTATTATTTTGTAGTACAATCAAAGTATAATAAATGATTCAGAAATATGTTGCTTTTGTTTTTAATTGGTAATATGTATTATTCTATTATGAATTTCCAGTATCCTGTTGGAAGCAAAGCTCTTAAAGCAATTATCATTTTAAAAATTGCAGTACTTAGGCACTACAGAATACAGACAAAACTAACAACAAAGTAACTTACATACTGATTTCTTAAGTTTACGCGAATGCTATTCATTGAAATAAAATTACTTTTACGGATTTTATCACGATTTGGCTTCAATTTTTATTCCCGACGTTTCGAAGGCTTTGCAGTCTTCGTGGTCATGGGTTGGACTGAGATGTCATTTGTCCAAAAATGTTAGTATTACAAAATCTACCTTAATTTTAGAATTATACAGATTTTTAAAAAGTTAACCGTTTATGTTCCCATCTACGCAGTACGAGCTCACAGTGTCTTGAGGTCTGGCAGCTGGTCTTTTGGGTTCCGATTTGATTAAATGTATAATTGGATCCCAGGCTTGTGCAAGCTTCCAACCATCTACTCTATTGAAATTAGGATGTTTTTTAATTTCAATAGCCTCGCGTATCATCCTAGGTAGGAATCGTTGTTTTTTGGCAAGGATTTGTGGCTTGTCAAATCTTAGGTAATGTTTGGAGCCTTCCTCTGAATGTTCGGCAACTGCAGACTTCGTAGAGCGTCGGTGTTTCACGTCAGCTATATGTTCTTTTACCCGGGTCCCTATATTACGCTTTGTTTGTCCAATATAAGAGAGAGCACAGTCACAATCAATTTTGTACACGCCTGGTTCTTGCAGAGGTATGTTACACTTGACAGGTGGTAGGAATTGACTAATCTTCTTAGGCGGCTTGAAATAAGTTTTTATAGAAGCACGCTTCAGGATATAGCCAATCTTGTCGGTGACTCCTCTTACATATGGTAATACAACCTGGACGCGTTCAACAGTGGCTGGTTTCACTCGGTTTTAGTAACTTACTTAAAGTAACTTACATCAAAAAATCAATCTTAACTTACAAGTTACCAGGCTACAGCCTGGACACAAATAATATGGGAATCAAATAAGGATTGCACTAATATTCATATTTGTCATCATCACCATGATGATATCAGGGCATAGCAATCTTTATTAGAATTCCTTTGTCAAACTTATTGATTCTTAAACTTCTGAAGATAATCTTACCGTTGACATTACATAGGTAATTTCCATGGCATGTGAATTAGTAGATGATTCAACTTATACTGAATGAAAACCAGCTTTAAACTTAGATCACCAATCATAAACTGTGGTGAATAAAATACTATACCTCTATTTGTTTTGTTATTTCAACTTACTCTTGAGTTAGACATTTATTAACCACAAATTGAATTACATAAACACAATCAATTACACTTTTTGTACAATATTGTCTACTTATTTACACCTGCCACAGATCTTCTCATACATTTAAATTTGGAATACCAGTCTTAACACCCACTGTAACTTCCAAATACTTTAACAATCTCCGCGCCAAAAACGTAGCATTGTCTGGTTTGAGCACATCTGCATTCAACAAATCCAGGTTATTGTCTGTGTGAAATGTAATTAATTCTTCTGCACTCACTGCCATCGCGTTTACTGGTAGGCTGCCGGCATTAATAAGTACTACACGTCGACTTCTCAGGTCAGGATGTACTTGGTTGAGCTCTTTCTTCGCCCACTCTAAACAAAAAAGTCTGCTCGTGTCTATAGCTAATATTACAAAATCAATGGCAATTCTTCCAGTCACGTCCAACTGCTTTACAACTCCTTCCAGGTGAAAAGATCGCAGAACAATGAGTTTCCAAGCAAAGTTGCCCTTTTTGTGGATTTCTGTAAGGGCTTCTGATATTTTTTCAATTATTTCTACGTTCAATGATAGAACAATTACTGTTAAAGTATTTTTGCAACTCAAGGGACCTATCCACGGCGCTACAATAAACTCCTCTTCAACAATAGACATGTTGATAAAACGTTCAGTTCAGTTTCTGTTCTTATATTCAATCCGTTTCGTTTATAAATCAAATTATAAACTTAATCAAATGAACTAAATAAAGTAAATTAATATTCAGTAACCGTGATGTTCCCGTTTGTTTTGAATAATTTGAATTTGACAATCGACAATAATTTTTTTTTTAATTTTCCCCTTCGGGAAGGCAAAGGAATCTAGCCCATACAGCCTCGTCTTAAGCGCTTTTTATTTCTTTATTTGCTTATATCTAATTTTTCACAATTGCAATGAAATCGGATGTGTTCGATTTCAAGGCCTTGTTGGAGTTTTGGCGTCAGTTTCTTCCAGTTTAATGCTTTTTAGACGATTTTCTCGCAGTGGAAGAATCGAACATGGTCGACCCATCCACCCGACAAAAAGCGTCCAAAATCACTTATTTCAAAGCTTTCATACACTGTCCATCTTCATTGATGTGTATCGCATAAATTCACATATCATTTAAACCACAAGCAACTTTAAGCTGGAATATGAAGTAATAAAACAAGCGACCACCCGCACCGTCAGAATTCCCGCCAAAACTCAATAGAATCGTTAAGATTGAAATGGTAGACACGCTAAGGAAAGTATTCCGTTAATCCAATGTCACTATTTTAGTTGTGACAGTTATTAAACACTGCTAAAGAATTATAAGTCCTGCTTTTACCGTCCTCACTCCTCAGCTAAGTATTTCCTCAAGACTTGTATTGAGTCACGACATCAGTGAAAGTGAGTCAAGGGCGAAGGCCCATAATATATAATAATATATTGTTGCTTTGTCAAGCAATATATAGATAGGATCTATCCTGATCTACCACTTGCGTGGCCTCTACTACTTGCAACTCGGCGATAAATCTCTATTTATTCCAAATATTGATTCAAAGATGTCACTCTAAATTCGCTCTGCAAGTCACTCTTATAAAAAGTTTTCGATGCCTAGATAAAAATGTAACATGGCATCATGGTCTCAGAACTTAGCCGTTTCCCTGTAGAACAAAAAAAACTGGTGAATTTGCTTGTTTTGGCCAGGAGTTTTGGCGGGAATTCTGACGGTGTAGGTGGTCGCTTGTTTTAATGATTTCATATTCTAGTCTAAAGTTGTGCTTGTGGCTTAAATGTGATGTGAATCTAAGCAATAAACATCAATGAAGATGGACAGTATGTGGAAACTTTGAAATAAGTGATTTTGGACGCTTTTTGTCGGGTGGATGGGTCGACCCTGTTCGACTCCTCCGCTGCGAGAAAATCGTCTGAAAAGCATCAGACTGGAAGGAATTGACGCCAAAACTCCAGCAGGGCCTTGAAATCGAACACATCCGATTTCATTGCACTTGTGAAAAATTAGATATAAGCAAATAAAGAAATAAAAAACACTTAAGACGAGGCTGTATGGGCTAGATCCCTTTGCCTTCCCGAAAGGGAAAATTAAAAAAAAAAAAAAAAAAAAATTGTTTTGGCCATTAAGTTTCAACGTTATTGATTTATTCATGATTTTTTTAATAAAGTTATTAATTATATAATTAAAATGAGAAGACGTGATGATAAATTTCCAGACAATGGATTCGAAGCGTGGGGTGGCTATATGCAGGCGAAAATTGCGAAACTGGAAGAACAGTATACAAAAAGCGCGGGAAAATCAGAAACGTTGTCTTGCATCTTTAACGGCGTAAGTATTTATGTTAATGGATATACAATACCTTCTGCAGACGAGTTGAAAATTCTAATGTCGAATCATGGAGGAGTCTATCATACGTATCAGAGGAGTGATGATTTCATCATAGCCTCCAATTTACCGGACACTAAAGTAAAGAACATGAATTTATCCAGAATAGTTAAACCGGAATGGATTACGGATAGTATATTGGCAAATAAATTACTAGATTATAGAGAATATTTATTGTATAAAAATTCAAGAACACAACAACAGCTTAATTTTAAGATGATTCCAAAGTCTGGCACGTCTTTAATTAATTGTACATCCAATACACTCAATGACGAGAGTAAACAAAACATTGCAAATATTGAAAAGTTACCATTAAATGTAACAAGGACTAGTAACGGCTCCAGCTCACATGATGATGTAATAGATGAATTTAATGAAATAAAAATAAATCAAAAATATGTTGCTAAAACTGCGGTTGACCCTAATTTCATATCAGAGTTTTACAATAACTCAAGGTTACACCACATTTCACAACTTGGTGCATGTTTCAAACAACATATTAATGATTTAAGAGAGAGCAGTAATTTCACATTTCCTGCCCGCTTAAACCTCAAGGAAAGAGTTCAGGCTTTAAATAGTAATTTTTCTCAGATACATTTTGAAAAAGGAAAGGTTATTATGCATATTGATATGGATTGTTTTTTTGTGTCTGTTGGTTTAAGAAATAGACCAGACCTCAGAGGGAAACCAGTTGCCGTAACCCACTCAAAAGGAGGACAACCTCATTCTAAAAGACCCGGAGTTGATAGAAGTACTGAGTTTCAATTGTACAAGCAAAAACAAGCAAAAAAATTGGGTAAAGTAACTGGTGTACCAGAAGATGAGGTTGAGTTTGAATGTAGAGTTGATAATATTGCAGATGAAGGTGATAAGTATGGATCAATGAGTGAAATAGCTTCTTGTTCATATGAAGCAAGGGCTAAAGGAGTAGGAAATGGAATGTTCATGGGTGCAGCACTAAAACTTTGCCCAGATTTGCAAACCATACCTTATGATTTTGAAGGATATAAAAAAGTAGCATATACACTTTACAATACAATAGCACAGTACACATTAGATATAGAAGCAGTATCATGTGATGAAATGTATGTTGAATGCACAGAAGTTCTGAAGGATATGCAACTTAATGCTCAAGATTTTGCTACACTTCTAAGAGAAGAAATTAAAAGAAAGACAGGATGTCCTTGCTCAACAGGTTTTGGAGGCAATCGTCTTCAAGCAAGGCTAGCTACTAAGAGAGCTAAACCGGATGGTCAGTTCTTTCTCACTGAGGATCTGGTTGAAGATTTTATGTTTGGCATTGAACTAAGAGATTTGCCGGGAGTAGGAAGACAAACTGCCCAAAAATTAGAGTCATTGGGACACAAAACATGTGGATCACTGCAAAGTCTTACCTTAAGTACATTAAAGGCTCATTTAGGAAACAAAACTGGAGCTCAGTTATTTGATCAATGTCGTGGTAGAGATCTTAATCCTTTAACATTTTACACAATAAGAAAGTCTGTATCAGCAGAAGTCAATTACGGTATTCGATTTGAAAATAATGAGCAATGTTATGAATTTTTAAAACAACTATCGGCAGAAGTCCATTCAAGAATGCAACAGTTCAAAGTTTTGGGAAAATGTATCACTTTGAAATTGATGGTCAGAGCTGAAGAAGCACCAGTTGAAACAGCAAAATTTATGGGTCATGGTTTTTGCAATGTCATAAATAAATCTAGCTCTTTAAACACAGCTACAAATGATATTGAAGTAATTACTAGAGAAATTATCTCTATTTGTAAAAAACAAAGTATAGACCCAAAAGAAATGAGAGGTATCGGTATTCAAGTTACTAAATTAGAACCACTTAACAGCAAACCCACAAAAGGTGCTATTAGTAAGTTTTTAAGTAATAGATTAATGAAACCAGAAAAAAATGAAAATCAAGAAACACTGGTTTGTAAAAATACTATTTCAAGACAGCCAAAAGTAGAGACACCAAGTGAACAGAAAGCAAGGACACCAAAAAAAGAGACGATTTATTCATCTCCAACTAAAAAGTCACCTATATTAGGTGCTTTAACTAAATCACCAACAGTCAGAAGAAGAGGCAGACCTCCAAAAAGTTTTAAATTACAGTCCAGTTCGGAAAACCTTATGAATAAATTTCTTGCTGGTCAAAACACCCTAAGAGATACTCCCTACAAAGATCCAATGGTAAAAATAGAAATCCCTGAAAATAAAGTAAAAGAAACAAAACCTATACAAGAAACAATAATAGATAAAGAGCCTAAAGGTTTCCTAGGTCTTCCTTGGGATAAAGTTAGAGAGCTACTAAGAGCATGGTTTGACAGTGGCCAAGTACCACTCTTGTGTGACACTGAATTGATATCTGCATACTTGAGAGAAATGGTTATAAAAAAGAATATAAATAAAGTAAGCATATTGATAAATTTTCTTAGAAGAAGAACTTCTGAAATAGGTAGCTCAGAATGGTTGGAAGTGTATAATCATGTTGTTGATGAAGTGCAGAAAGCTATGATCTTTGTTTATGGTAAAAAGCTGTTTATAGGAGATTGATAGTAGATGTGAAAAATGTGTAAAGATCTGTGATAGTAAAACAATTTTTGATGCAATATGTTTATTTCAATTCGAATAATATTTTCTAGTACTACAAAAGAAAATAGATTTTTACTCGACATTTTAAACCGCATAAAATAAAACGCAAATATCAAATTATTCCTCTTAATACTGCCAGTCTGGATGTACTAATGGTACAACAAAATTGAAAACATGAGTTTTTACTATAGAATAAAAATATTAGATGCATCATTGGCAGCTAAGTTAATTTTGCTCATTGAATGTCTAAAATGTTTTGGCACATATGCCTCAGTTCAGTAAAAATGCAGTTAATAGAATTTCGAAAATATTGACAAGTATACTATAAGATATTTTAATTACAAATAATTAGAAGACACTTTGGGTATACAATCCGCATGATGGCAGTTAGTATCACTTAATGATTTATTAATAAGCACTTTTACAACATCTAATTACATATTGTGTGATAGATATTAGATATTAACGCAAAATTATTTTAAGAGTAAGGTATAATGAAAAACAATTGTTTTTCAGTTCTTTTTTTTCTACGAAATCCAGACGTACAATGTTAAACAAGTCACCACTCAGCAGATAAATTATTTTTCATACACAATGGTACTATGGTTGACATGCCTTATACATAATGGTATGCCTAGATTGTCTTTTACGGGTTGCACCATGACCAATTCATTTATCTAAAAATCGTAAAATCAAATGTTCCAATCGTGGTTCAAATCATAGGCTAGTAATCAACAATCAATTACACGGAGTTGAGATTTGTTTCTAGAGTGGCGAAACGTGAATGCACTACTTGATCCTTTGCCAACACCTTCGGGGATATAGTAGTGAGCTTATATTATGTTCCAACCATGTTTGGCGTAGAAAAGTATCATGCGGATACAGTTGAAGTAGGTAAAAGCGCTGATTCAATTGCGATAGGTTTCTAGTTAGATCTAGGTAAGTCTGTTATAGTTGAAATTTAACATGATACGTCTGATTATTATTATGCAGATTGGTGCCATTGAACAATCCTTACTCCTTTACAATACGCCATTAAAATTGATCTACATTGTTGATAAATATATACTTAAATATATTATAAACTGTTGTGAAGAGTTGTCAAATTCGAATTTAGCATTTAATAATCTACAATTTATTATCACAGTTGCTTATTGCAAATAAAATAACATATTCCGACTATTGTGTAGGTACCTAAATTGGATAATTTAAAACTAATTGAAAACATTTTCACACTAAAATTTCGTACCTAAAGTTACATAAGGTTCTACATTCTACTACATACTTGTGTTTGCGCTGTAGTATAAAAATATAATTGAAAAATAAAAAACGTATGCTCATACAAGCTCAGAGCTCATGGCGACACTTAAAACTAAATGCTTTGTGACATTTGTTTATCTAAACTACCGGTAATAATACGACAGAAAGACTTCCTCACAATACAATATGTTATTACTTCTTAGATATTAACTAATCCCGTGTTAGTACGACGAATGTAGCGTAAAAAAATATTTTAATGGCATTATATTACAGGCTGTTTAAAAGTTATACACCATTCCGTAATAGGTTGCATTACATGATAATAGTTACAATATGTTAAGTTATACCTTAACTCTTATTGATAGATATGATGATACGACTATTCTTCTTCGTCTTTAAAAATAATGGCTTGGCAATGTCATGATAAGTATAGTAATTGTCAAGGTTTCACAATGACCATGGACATTTGCATGATCTCAAGGCCCTGCTGCGATTATGGCGGCAATTCCTTCCAGCGCGGTGCCCTTCAGATGACCTGCCCCCAGCGAATCGACTATACAATGCCAGCCAACGCGCTAAGCAAAACTTATCAAAGATCATCGATTAAAAAGTTACCATATTATATCGTCCATCTTCGCTGAATTTTGGTGCATAAAACCAAATCATATTAAACAACAAGCACAACTCCAGACAATAATGTGAAATAATTCTAACAAGTGACGCCCACTCTGTCAGACTTCATGACAATGTTTTGTAAAAATGTGTTGTTAAATTTGACACGCTGAGTTGATATGAAAACTAATCTTGACAGAAAAAGAGCCACCAAAAGCATTGGGACATGGTAATTGTAATGTCTAATACTCATAGCGTGTGTTATCCATTAAAGTTCAAACAATTTTTGATTTGGTTTGTAGATTGTTCAAAATGATTTTATTGTCATGTAATGCAACTTTCTGCGACATCACGAGTCGCGTCACTCGTCTCACGCGTTGGAGTTGGCAGATATGGTGTGCTTCAGCTTGGAGTCTATGATGATCTCGTCGCCAGACCTTATGTTGTACGAATACAGTTGCTTTGTTGGATACCTCATCTCTTCTGGTCCCTGTCAACAACATCGATATTTAGTATATCATCAGTCGTAACACTCTTAACGTCAGCTCTGGCATTTTAGTTATCCAAGTTTAAAGAAAATTGCGTAATATCGTACGGTTTTAACTATAGTCTGTTTATTAACCTTCTAAGTTGAATTTCTAACAAAAAAACTGTGGTAATAGATAACATAATAATATAATGCAAAAGGGCAAGTGAGTCTTGTGCTACTATATTTAAAAATAACGAGATATCTAAAGCCGCTTCTCCTGCATTAGTTCGACCTATCCAAAGAATAAAGTTACATATGATAATGAATCGAAATTGCTTCCTTATTTTTCAGAGCTTAAATTGACCTGTATATTTAACTAGTATATATTTTTTGTAAACTATGTCATAATTTAACTTGTTATTATATCATAACTTTAAAAAAAATCACTAATTAAATATATATAGGTCAATTAAAGCTATGAAAAATATAAAAGCAATTTCGATTCATTATCATATGTAACTTTATTCTTTGGATAGGTCGAGTTATTCTCGAAATATTACACAAAAACACATACGCAAAACAACGATTTTAGCTGTTACCTGCTCGTAGAACAATGGACCATAGATAAAAAATACATGTTTTGTGTAATGTTTTACTGCAGGAGACATCAATTAAATATATAATAAACGAATGTATGTAGCATGGCGGGAAATAACCCCATTCGATAATTAACCGCAAACAAAAAACTTTAAAGCGCACTCACGATACTGTATACTTGTGGTTGATTTAAACCAGTGTGCGACCGCAATCCCCCTCTAGAATTGCGTTTATTGGATGATTGGGAGCATTGCTTAACTCAAATGTTGGCATTTGATTTAAGACCATGTTGTAATATCTACTGAGCAAGGGAAGTGGCTGAATATTATTCGAATCATTTACAGTTGAAAATGTCGGTACTATGAAAGTATAAGGGAATTAAAAACTGTATCGGTTTGATACTTGATGCGATTGATGATTATAAAAATAATAGTAATCCATCTACGCACAACACACCGGGGATAGTCAAGATTTTTTTTGAAAAATGTCAATCGGTATTATAGTTTGGTGACATTCGAAAATGTTAATAATCGCAAATGCTACACGCATTTGCGATTTATTATTATTAGCCATTTATTTTAAAAGAAGAAGAATTGTTAATCCAAATACGTATACACCATGTTTTGTTTGTGACTGTTTAGCTGAGTCTGCTGCACATGTTTTTTCGAAAGAAAACACAAAAAAAAACCTACACAAAAAAAGGTTTTTCATTGTCTCCTGCTCATATAACAATCGATCATAGACAAAACATTTTAGAAATACCTTGTTTTGTGTAGGTGTTTTGTTTCGAAAAAACATGTGCCTTTAACGATCAACTGGGAATCTTAAACCTGAAGATGCCTGAAACGCTCAGTTTGGAATGGAAGAATAAAAAAATAACCACCTGTGTATCCCTGAGTTCTTGATCAACATAAAACAGTCTCATTTTAGCTGCTGGGAAGCCCGCCAGCCTTTCTAGCCGTTGTTTTAAGTCTGACACTGTCCTGGAAAATAATACATTTACAATAAGTAAATAGCTTTATTTTTATCATACGAATATTATCGATAGTGTTTGTTGATTTGAAAAATTATGGAAAATACTGGGGGGGTTGAAGTATTACTATTTTTAGGTAATACATGTCAATTATCAGAGTTATTTAGAACTTTTTAACCGACTGCCTTGGAAGGAGGTGTCTTGTCCTCGGCGACAATGACACTGACTTCGGCACCAAATGCAAATCTACGGTGCAAATGGTGGAAACAATTTATCTTCTTCCATTGCGTAATGAGGAACAAGGCTAGGTCGAGAGGCTCGCCCCCTATCACATCTGGGACAGAACTAAGGTCGGCGAAATGTGGGTGTTGTGGTTGCTAGTGCGCTTCTGCCTACGTCTTTGGGAATACAGGCGTGAGCTCATATATGCATCATCTAGAATTCTATACACTACAACAAGCAAAAGTGCCTCATTACAATGTTCGTTATTGTGTTACCAAACTGGTCGAGCCGGCCCATCCGTTCTGTAGACGTACGAGTTCTAAAGATACTGTGGACAGTTGTCTACAGTAGTTCTAGTACCTGTAGACGTCGACGGTGCGCACTTCGCTGGTGTCTCCGCAGGTGAATGTGATCTGCACGCGCTTCTCGGGCCTCAGGTCCACCGACACCAGCGGGTCCAGCTTGCCGTGAACATTCACCAGCTCCCAGTACCTATAACGAACGCATTATTGAACATAATATAATGACAAACATTGAGGAAGCTCACGACTGTATCCCCGAAGGGATAGGCAGAGGCGGACTAGCGAACTAGAACACCCACATTTCGCCGAGCTTAGTTCCGTCCCAGGTGTGATAGGGGGCGAGCCTATCGCCATATCGGGCACAAATTCCAGACTCCGGGCTGATATGAAAAAATCCAATATCACTTTGCCCGACCCGGGGATCGAACCCGAGACCTCAGAACCGTAGTCATACCGAAATACCACCACGCCACCGAGGCAGTCATTGAGGAAGTGTTTTTTTATAGCAGAGACTGGCAAACGAGCAGACGGGTCACCTCATGGTAAGTGATCTCCATCGCCCATGGACACCCAAAACACAAAAATAATTATGGATGCGTTGCCAACCTAAAAGGAGGGAATGGAAGGGGAAGGAAAAGGGATTGGGGAAAGGACGGGGGGGGGGTAGAAATGGGCCACCAGAAATCTCACTCACCGAACGAAACGCAACAGCAAGCAGTGGTATCAAACCGGTCGAGCCGGCCCATTCGTGCTGTAGACGTAACTGTCTACAGCGTGGCTCTACCACATAACGAGCTCACCATGCCAGTCCGTTTCGTTCGGTGAATGAGATTTCCGACGGCCCAATTTCCTTCCTTTCCCAATCCCCGTTCCCCACCTTTTAGACTGGCAACGCATCTATGATTTTTTTTCTGTCTTGGTTGTCATGGGCGGCGGTGGATCTATGCTTCATATCACCCTAACAGCCGGTTTTCATAAACAATATCAGTCCGAATGTGCAGATAGATTACAAAAATTAACCAATAACAATACAGTTTGAACATGACTCCGCCAAATAACTTGATTTGATTGGTTCATAATCGCGATCTATCTGCATTCTAAGTCTAAACTGTGATCCTTTATTGAAACAGGCCGTAAATCACACCACCCTCAACAATCTCTCACAATTTTATTAGTAGAACGTATCACAGCTTTTGCAACAGCAATCTACATAAGAACAATAACTTCACAATTCCTTATTACTATTTGCAATATTATTTTCATCTCCATTCTCACGTCCTATGGCCATATTACCATACGTGTTAAGTAATTTAGGTCGATTTAATATTAGTGCGAAGTTTACGCCCACACACCTCCTTATTGATAGGACCTTCGACTGACCTCTTACACGAGTATAATATTTCTCAAACTGTTATTGTTTTATGAGGAAAACTCCTTGCAGGTCATGGACTTGTAAGAAACGGTCAAATTCATAATGTGATTTAGCCACTGCTTGATATGATGCGCCCAATTCGGAAAACGTTGGCAATTTTGTAATCAAATCGCACACATTCTTAAAACGTTGCAGTCTCTTTGTCAAATCCTATGATGTGATTAGATAATAACGATATATATAGATAACGATATATATAGATAACGATAGATATAAATAACGCCCCAATGGATTATTTTTGAATTTAATGCAATTGAGAACTTGACTAATTTTATATGAAATTTACGTCGTCTAAAATATAGAACAGAAAGAAATAATAAATATTCCCAAAAATCCTCAAAAAGCCTCTGAAGTTTAACCGAATTGTAACCTTCAAACAGCGGGAAAGCGAAGTATCAGTATAATCACGTCACGTCCATAACGGTACGTGCGTTGGAAAGGGATAGCAAGATACCTCCAATATGCCCCTACTCCAGAATTTAAAATCTGAATTATTGCCTCATTTGTCAACTAATTTCGATTCCATTTTTACAGGTTTATTTTCTGTTTTATTTGCTATAACATATAAATATGAGTATAAAATCAAAGATAATCAAGTACCCAATTGCCTGATGTCCAGCTTATTCCTCTCGCATCCTTATTCGTAAACATGGACAAAGCATCCTCAATTTCTCGGTTAATGTGGGTGTGAACGGAACGGTGGAGCACTGGGTGATCCACAAGCTCGTTAACATGCTATAGAATCAAAGACTTATATGTATTTACTAGACAAGCTGTTTCGAAGTAAATTTGTGGCACATGACGGCGAGTGTTTGACGTTTCACGGCTAAGGAAAAGAGCAGATTTCTATAGTAAGTTGAGGTCGATTAACAGAGACTTAGTGCGCAAATTCTATGTACCGAACAGCCAGTCTAGTAGTATACTTAGAGGTCTTTGTATAGAATGATCTACATTTAAGAACTTAGGCGGACCTAGTTTCTCTTATCTTTGAATTTACTCGCCTATCAGGTCGATCAGACTCTGGTTTCTCCATGTAATATCTGATGAACGCTCTCTCAGCGGAATCCCGTTCCTCGATAGGAACTGCTCCGCCTCCATTAAGGGTCCTCACCCGTGGAAGCCTGGCAACCAGCAGCAACCGCCTCTCGTGCTCCGTTGACTCGAAACGATCCCATAGTGGCCAACCCTGGAAGATAAAGGATTAGTGTTGGATAAAGGGTCGATTGGTTTTCCATATCTAAAGTAAAATTATTATGTCTGAAGTATCTAAAATGTTAATAATTTCGCAAATTGTGTTTAGGACCTGTATAATGTATGTATTAATATAAAGAATTGTAATTAGATTTTTTGGTTTGTAGGCAAATATGTCGTCCCACCATAATATTTATCATCGTAGAGTCTAGACAGGCTTGTTAGTTAAATACTGTGTAATTCAAAAAGTAGGTAGTATCTTATCGAACAAAGCTAATAATAATGTAATTATCTTCGCGAAGATACTCAATACGGAAATCATCGAATTAAGTACGCAATTAAACATAATAGAATTAAATGTCACGAAGTCATGACTCCGGTGCGTGAAGGATGATCGTCGGAACAAAACAAAAACTAGCAGATTTAAATTGAATTGGTTTTTGTTCGTCTCAAGGCTCTAGGAGCAAGTTTCCTTGTATAGGATCCACGAATGTATTTGTAATCACGTTCACCCATGATATATATAGGTACTTATGTGGACCCGAGTTTATTGATTTTCTACTATGTAGGTTGTAGATATTGTAAAATCTCAAACATCATATAGCTATTGTCATAGTAGATATCAGATAAAACGATGGTTATGTTAAAAATCAGGTTCGTGAAAACGGTAAGCAAAAATGCAGTATTAGCTAGTGTAAAGTGCTAGTGTAATTATTTAAACTTCAAACGTTATCTTACTTTGAGATGTAATTATATTGTGTAATGATATTATATGAAAATAGGTCAAGGTACTGTCAGATATAGAAGAATCGCTCACTAGCTTCAGAATATCCAAGTTAAGGAATAAACTTAATAAGGAAAACTTTACGTCACTTTCCCACGACATAAAGACGTTTCTTGAAAGTTAGCTTGGTTAACGAGACCCGGAGAGAATATAATAGTAGGGGAGCCCAAGCGGGGATTTCGGGATTTACTAAAGCGCGACAGATTAATATACAGGGGGATACCTTGTACCCGGTTAAGTACCTCCACAAAACATGAGGCCCATATATAAGGCCGCCCGTGAAGGATACAGGATCAGATTAGTAAAAAAAAATTGACCATCAGAAATTCTCGAGCGCGTCAGATTAAGGTAGGGTGAGTTAATTACATCCTAAAAAGTGTATATTCCACTAATCTGACAATTTGAGAGTGACGTAAAAAAAGGGGAGGGCAACAAAGTTGTAAAAAAAAAACGTCATCTCGACATTCTCGAGCGTAGCTTAATTTTTTTTAAATTTGAAGGAAATAATTCAAGAATAATGAAAAATATATAATCTGACGATTTCCGCAAGCCGAAATAACAAAAATTCGTCGATAAAGTTAAATGCGTGCAGTTGCGTGATGCCTACATTTCTGTCTCCGCGCTTCTATTCCTCTCTCACTCTTTCTCTATCTATTACTCTCTCACTCCGTCCCCACTCTGGTTTCTGCTTCCTGAGCTTTTCAATTAATTAAGTTCAATGATTTAAAAAAATATATATATTTTTTTTAATGTGTTTTTTTTGGAATAACTTTTAACCGGCTTTATCGATCAACTTCAAAAACTAATCCGCCTTTGAGCTTGAAAAACCACGTCGATCGCCACTAAGCTGGTCAAAAGCGGTTGATTCGTTCGAGAGATATCGTGAACGAAAGAAACCCGAAAAAGTGTTTTTTCGGGATTACTCCGAAATTTGTGGTTCCGCCAACCGCGTGAAAATCGGTTGATCCATTCAAAAATTATTGCGGTTTGAAAATTCCAAAAATAGTGTTCTATGAAACTTCTATCAGACTTTCGAGCTGGGAGAGCTCAAATGCATAGAAACATTATTTCTTTGAACTCAGCGAGCTCAAAATATCACATAAATTATATTTTGAGCTCAAAAATGTCATAAGTACAATTTTAAGAGCCCAAGAATGGAATTAGCGGGAAGTTGCAGGGATGGCCTTTAAGGTAAACCGTTTTTCTAATTTTTTTTTGTCAGATTAGGCCAATCCCTCTAGATAATCGTCAGATTATGAGACAGTACGTTTAGAACATAAAGATGAACCATATATATCTTAATCTGACGCGCTTGAGTATTTCAAAATGGCAAATTTTTTTTGCACATTATGAAAATGGCCGCGAGTTTGCGTCCCATCGAAATCGTCAGATTAGTGAATGAGAGCTTTTTTTTGGTGCACTTAACACTCCCTTAGAAAATCTGACGCGCTCGATTAAATTTTTTTTTTTTTCATTTTCAACCCTTAAATACAACCACTCGCATCATGCAAACGATCAGATTAACATACGTACATTATTAAAAATACGTAGGGCATTGATGCTATCAATATCTGACGCGCTCGAGGATGTCCATGCAACAGTTTTTTTTTACATATTTAAAAATCTATAGCCGCTTCCCCCACCGATGTAAAGGTATATATCATATAACATTTTTTTCTTCATATCATCTAAGCTTTGCATCCCAATAGGTCTCTACGACGCTCGAGTAAATCCCCATTTAGCATCGTGGGCTCCCCTACTATAAACTTCAATCCAAATGACACGTTGAATCTCTTAATGATGCTGGGGAAAATAAAAAACTGTCATTTACGATCCCAATAAAAAAGGCATTGTAGATAACATTTTACAAAAGTTTTAAAAGATCCGAAGAATTCACAAATGTGAATTTGGATGTCCGGATCAAAGGCATAAATGTAAATTGAAATATGTCAAAGGCTATTTTTTCATTCTAGAAGAAATCTTTTAGGCTGACAGAGCAAAAGCTAAAAGAACCTAGCGAATAAGAAATAAGAGTACCGACAAGTTGCAAATTTTATTTAACAGTAGATATAACCTACGAAGCGATGGTATGTCGTATGTCACAAACTAATCCAACAAGACAAATTGATGGATATCGTTTAGGTACGTGTAGAAATCGTGAAAACAACTTTTCCTCATCTTATTCGCATGCAAACAAAATCTCTAAATAGCGATTAGGAAGAAACGAGCAGAATACAAAGTGAGGTGATGAATCTTTAGTCCGTTTAGTTTCTATTATGCTGGTTGTTCTTTGTTCAGTTGCACCAAACATATGAGAGCTAGATACGTTAAACTTTCCCGACGAGACTCCTTAGCTAACAACAATCTAAACGGGACCAGCGAGAATGGTTTTGTAATTGTAGAGCAAAGTTCATATAATACGAACGTTGTGTTAGCGAGTGTCTACTTAGGTTTATAAAAAAAGGATATAAGATCTAGACAATAGTTAATCAAGGTAATAATAGCTTTGTTTTGTATCCTGACATGACGGTGGTAGTTCTTACAAAATAACTAGGTAAATCGCGGCCTTTGTGTTCCTTAGATCTTTTATGCAAGTGACTAATATAAGTTTATAAGTCTTATACAGTCTCTGTTCAACAACATATCAAACTAAAATATTCTATTTCCTGATTAGCTTCGAAATTCAAAAGTCTTTACATTTTGAAATGAAACCTGTTTTTACTGATTTTATCACAAGTTGGTTTTATTTTTAACGTCGGGTCTAAAAATAAAACCGAATTGCGATAAAATCCGTAAAAACAAGTTTCATTTTGATGTATAACATTCGCGTAATTCTAAGAAATCATTATGTCTTTACATTTCTCAATTTTAGTCTGCCTTCTAACAGCAGCAGCAGTATATACACCGTCCACGTAGATACGTCCATACGTAAGCAGACTTTTCTTTTTCATTTCCATTCAAAAGTTTCTGAGACTACCGGCGAAACAGGCTGGCACATCAAAGAACTTGACTCCCCTTTTCGCACTATTGTTTTCGGCAGCATCTATTATTATGAGAGTTCTTTGTTTCAACGGGTTGGCACTTCGCGTGCGTTAAACCTGGCTGACCCGTTTTGCCTAAATATGGAAAGCGGAATCGTTTTGCATGCATTGCACTGCGCTGTTTACTTTACCGCATATTTTATGTTGTTTTAATTGTAACGGTCGGATAGTTTTTGCTTTTTATGTTGACTCATTGTGTTTATTTTTGGAAAGTACTGCTTTATACGTGTTAACTATTTTTACCTGTATTCTTTGGTTTTAATGTTTTTGAGCGAGCGAAACGTGACAGCAAGCTGCCACTTTACGTCAGTTTTCTGTGAGGCAGTGGTATCAAACCGATCGAACCGGCCCATTCCTGCTGTATACGTTGCTGTCTACGGCGTGGCTCTACCACTCAACGGTTTTTGTTCGACATGGGATTCGAACTCAGGACCCACCGGTCCACGGCCCATATATGCTTCCACAAGACCGAGAAGGCGATGCAATTGAGAGTTGAGCGAGATAGGATTACTTTTATTAAAGACATCTATCTTGTTAAAACATTTCGCGCTATATAACGCCGGGACGTGATTTCGCATAACATAGCAACATTGCATGAAATTGCATCTCATTGCAACGACATCTCGTTTAAAATTTACTTCGTTATATTTTCATCTCTCAGCAAGTTTAATTTTAAACCACTTTCCGCTAAAAATATCACAACGAAGAATTACGTTATTTACATTCGATATGAAATAGTGTTACATAGAGGGCAGACGTAGGTTTGAATTTCATCAATATATTATAAATTCCAGCTATTTTTCGGGAATAATTTTATTAGTTTCAAGCAATCATAATATTTGTAACTATGTTTTAGTTTTTTTTTTTCAAATTAATAAGAAATAGTTCATACGTAGACAACGTGCGGGTTTAGTGTAAACATCGATAAAAAAAATTCGGTACTCTATTTCAAAATCGATTACCTAGCCATTCATAACCTAATTTTAATAAAACAGGTGTATATAGCGGTTCATGAACGGCTAACAAACCCCTCAGGTGATCGGAAAAGGGGTGTCTGAGTCAGCACAGCGGCCCAGCCGTCAGCCGGACTGCAACGGTCATTGCACAAAACGCATACAAAAAATAATTACATGTTCCGTTCCAATCGGTAACAGCACCGATATGACTCATTAATTTCTTCAAATACACCCACTATCGATATTATTTAGAGACTACACGCGAAGTTAATATGGATCAATGAACTTGACGGACATACTATGTCAAGGGATCTGTTACGTAGCTTGTGGGAAATATTGATATTACAAAGCTTTAGGAATGAGATCAAGTACATACATTGTCTGATACTGCTATTTGGTCTGTGACAATGGCCAACTCTCCCAGGTGCACTAGGATCGTTCCGATTTTCATGTTTTGAGAGAGTTGGCCTTACCTATGTTGTTGTCTTGTTGCTTTAATGTGTATCTTGTTCATAGTATAATTCATAGCATCTTGTTCATAGTATGTACATATATAATATAATTCGACTAACGTCTCAAAACGACTATATCTCTGCCGTCCTCAAACTATAATGCCGTTAAGTAGATAAACGTAATATTGAAATGTCTCCGAAAAACGTGAAAAATATTATCCTTAGAGGTTTATTAGACTGTGGCTTTTATATTTTATAGACTAAGGGCCTCGTTCACCAACTACAAGTAAAGTGTTGATTAGTTACTTTCTGACTAGCGTTAATTGACAAGTAAGAGTTCCGAGTAACTTCTGTTAATTTCACAAGCAAAATTAGAGCTCTGAGTAGCAACTTACTGGTTAAGTGAATGATATCACAAATCCTGCGTCCCATTCGTTCAATATTACGTCAAAAGTATCTTATTACGGCAAAAAAACAGTCGTGACTCGTCGCGGGTCCGCACCACATGACACAAAAACCTACCGGACCCTTTTTTTTGCTATATAAATAGTTACACAGGTACTAAATCGTGTGTCCATAAGGTCGAGTTTTGCGTGACCCCTTCCGGACATCGGTGTTTGCTTCGCCCGAATTGCAGTTTGTTTTTGTTGAAACTACTTGATTTTTTAAATGAAAGGCTATTTTACAGTTAACACGTTCATTTAAAATGTTAAACATCGTTATTAAGGTATGACTACTATAATTTGATTTTATAGTTTATTTAACTACGATAAAATGTACAATTAACTGCCTACTTTAAACTTTAACCGTCAAGTAAACGCGCTACTTGGCAGACGACGTGGCAAGTAGCTTACTGGCCAGTTTAATCATAAGATGCATGCTACTCGAACGTCGTGAAATTCACACGTGCAGTTACGGGTGACTTTAACTGACGATTAGCCTACTTGACACTTTACTCGAGGGTGGTGAACGAGGCCCTAAGTCTATGAAATCTCTAGGGACCATATATTCCTCGTTTTTTCGGGCACATCTCAAAACTAGGTTTATTAACGGCATTTTAGCTTGAGTACGGCAGATCTATGGTTAAGACCTATAAGCTAATTTTGAATTGAATTTGAAATTACTAATTACTAGAAACTTGAAACTACTAAATACTAATTTTGAATTTGAAACGTTCCTAATTATATTAAATTCTTATTACATGAAAATGTAACAACACAAACATACTGTAACAAAACAAGGACCCCGCGTCTGGCAAAAAAGATCACGATTTACAAACTTAAATACCTATATTTATGTTAGTCATCGGTTAGGTTAAAAGCAAATACCTACGTGAATTGTGTGTGGATAATAAATTGTAACATAGCGTGCTTATTACGTAGTTAGTTGTGAACAAAGAGCTACAGTTGATTAGTTAAATAAATTATGTTTTATAGAGCCGTTGATCTTGAATGAGACTTTATATGAAATTAATAGAATGCTGGCAATAAAAATGTAAAAATAACGAGTTTCTACACAGATATTTCCTAAGTAGGTACCCAACGATATTCCATGTATTAGACAGCCTCCGTGGCACAGCCGGCAAGTAGCCGGCTGTGAAGCGAGAGGCCGCGGGTTCGGTCCCCGCACCGAGACAAATATTTGTCCGGTCCACAGATATGTGTTTCGGGTCTGGGTGTTGCGAGACCGAAAGTCTCCTGATTCCCATGACACAAGACTCGATCTTAGTATGGGGTCAGGACTATGTGTATGACTGTTGGATGTTATTTATTATGATTATTAATACATACCACTTCTAAAGTTCTAAACATTTTCTAATTTACGGATGCAATAAAAGTTGCGTTAGTTTTTATTTTTCATACAATAAACAAAAAATAATAAAACTAAGCAACTAAAAAAAAGATAAATTACTATCATGCGTTTAAGTTTAGACTACAGGCAACAGGCATATCTTTCCTTTTGCAGCCCGGAAGACATTTATACATTGGAAATATTTACATCCTTAGAATATGTTTAAAGGAAAACGATGCATCATGTCTCTACCTATGCTGTCTCTACCAAATCATGGTTTTTGTTTCAGTAAAGATGAATCGTGCATATGATCGTTCAGCAACATTTTGTCATTTCCGATCCCATAATGGAATAGATTTATTCATAGTTTACGAGTTATAAGTCATAACAGACTCAGAATTTCCGCGTCTCTTGGTCACGAACCAACTCGAAACAAAGTCTATCCATAATAAGTTTCCGCGCGCAGTCCGCATTGGTTGCTATCTATACGACAGTGTCATACCGGTATGCATCTACAGTCTAGATAGTGCGGGGCATTTGACCCAAAAACAGAGTGATCTAATGTATTTGTAGGTCGCGTCGCTGGTCGTCACGTCCAAGCCGTCTTACTAGCTAGTGACGCTACTCGCTAGTGGCTAGAGTCTAGACAAAGAGTCCTCAGTCCTGTCAGTGTACATTGTAGGTAATGTAAGGTCGTTTGTTGCGTATCTGATAGTGACGTGAATACGTTATAATGCGAATGTCGATAGCCGAATAGGTCATTTATTCTGATAGAGACGGATTAACAAAGATTATAATATACAAGTTATGATAAGCTATTTTAAGCGCTGGTTTTATTATGTGAAAAATAATTATATAAGGCGTTAAAGAGAAAAAATTGATTAGTTACACTAGGAATAGGTATAATGCTTAGTCCACAGTAAAAGTTAATATGCAAATAGCCTCGTAAAAATAGAAGTTTGATATAGCAAGGTGGGTACGCAAATTGTGAAATTAAATATAAAAAACTGTATCTTATCTATTTATTGCTCAATTCGTGAATTATTGCAAAACATAATATCCTTGCATATTTCAGCATTCGAAATACTAATATAGGTAAAAAGGTTGTTACTAGGTAATCGATGAAACTATGCGAATGTGAGCGAACACGAATGTATTGTAACATCACTAATCTTTACTGAGTCGTGGTAGATGTGATGAATACCTTTATGACGTGATCGACGATTTTATCCATTATAATATAACGTGTTATAGATTTTAATATGATCCTTTATTTAAGTGATTGCCTATGTCTAGACAATTTAAAAAAAAACGTGATCCACAATGTTCTATTAGTTGTTATATTAGGTAGCTATGCAGGAATTGTAGCAAGTGGAAATTCGTTGTCTCTGCCTATGCCTATGAGAATAAGGCGTAAGTATGTATTAACTCTGCCACCTTTACTCTTCAGTAGCACAACGCCTGCAGAGTAACGGTGCCGGTCCCAAGCCCGGAAGAAAGAGGAGGGCACAGGGTCAAATTGCAATCCGTTAAGAATTGCAATTTGAACCAGAAACACCCCCCCCCCCTAAAACTTTTAAAAAATGAACGCACAAGCGAAAAAGTTAGTACCCCAGGAGGGTACCAACGCCACCGGCGGTGGAGAATCCCTCCCCGATGAAGCCGAGTCCAGGAAGGACAAGGCTGCATCGGGCAGCTCCTCGTATTCTGGGGGGAGCAAAATTGTGCCTGATGGTAAGGGAGAAGACCTGCACGCAATAATAAGAGGAGTCAGAGAGCTGCTGGAATCACCAACGAAACCTAAGGGTTCCGGGGGTGATGAGAAGGCACAGAGTACGCCACAACCGCAAGGAAGTGGAGGAAACGGCCCGAAACCAGCGACGCCACAACCTGAGGGAAGTGGCGAAGCTGGGTTCAGTACAGCTCTCACAAAAACAGAAAAAAGACGTCTGAAAAGACAAAAGCACAGACCGGTCTTGGCCACGCCTACGCCGGAGTCGGATCCCGTAAAGGAGAAGACTAAGGCTGGACGGGCCAAGACCAAAAGACAAAACACAGACCCTGACGAGCAGACGCAGCAACGTCCGTCGAAGCGTCCCAACCTGGGATCGTCGGAGGGGCCACGCTACTCCGCAAGGGAGCAGAGTGACCTTGCTCTGATGGTCTACAGAATGGATGGCGCTCCGATGGACGAGGTGCTTGCTGTCGCCGTCAGGAAGAAGATCTCCGAATTTGTGGGCATCGGGGTGAGGGACAGGATCGGCGGGAGGAAGATGTCCTTTGCCACGTCGGGGTTGGTGTCAGAAGGATTCTTCCTGGTGACACCGATGACGATCGAGGCGAGGGACTGGCTCCTCGAGCACGACTTTGGCTCTCACAACGATATTCAATTGGGAATTCGGAGACTTGACAGATCAAGGGCCTCCATCTGGTTGCCGGGGAGGAGGGAGGAGCACCCGGAAAACCCGATGGAATATATTAAGGCCCAGAACGACCACAGAGAGGACCTGAAGGTGGACAGCTGGGTTCTCATCGCTAGAGACTCTCTCCCATTGGGCGAGAGACTGACGGTGGGAATCCCGCAGGACATCTTCAATGAGCACAAGGACCATGCGTGGATAAATTTTGAAGCAACGCAGGTTCTTGTAAAACATATAACACACAAGAAACACGACACGAAACAGCACACCGGGCGTACGGTGGCGGAAAACGCTACCCGTATGCTGCAGAAGCCCGCCCAGAGGGTGCCTGTAGTAGGGAAGACGCAGACTGCCACCCGAGCCCAAGACACACCGTCAACGGAGCCGCCCCAATCGGACGCCACTGCCGGATCCAGTGCAAGTAATTGCACGGAAATGGAGGGGTGAAAGAGTCGGGGAGAGCAACGATGACTCATGCACTACACAGGACGCAAACACACACATCAACTACACTATAACATGAACACAAACACAAAGACACACAACACAAAACCACAACCTCTGAAGATAGTACAGCTAAACATGCACCACAGCAAGGAAGCTACGGCTGAATTGTGTAGGTTCGTGGGAGCAAAGAACATAGATCTGGCCCTTCTGCAGGAGCCATACGCGTACAACAAACGTGTGGCTGGGCTGGGGTGCATGGGGGGAGACCTCATCTACCATCACGGTGAGGAAAATCCTAGAACATGCATCTTCGTCAGCAGAAGGATCAGATCTTTAGGTATAACAATAGGAGAATGTTTCAGAGACTTGGTAGTGATACAGTTAACGCTACAAATGAGGGACAACAAGAAGGAAAGGGTGGCACTGATGTCGGCATATATACCCAGTGAAGCAGACTTCGAACCACCTACCAAGGAACTCGAGGAGGTAACAGATAAGTATGCGAGTGAGGGTGTCCCCTTCATAATCGGATGCGATGCCAATTCACACCATGAGGTGTGGGGCAGCACCAAATGCAACGTGAAGGGGGAACTCCTACTTGAGTACATCGTAAGCAATAACTTAGCAATAATTAATACAGGTAATACAGCAACCTTCGTCACCAGAGCCAGACAAGAGGTTCTGGACATTACTCTGGCCTCGGAGGAGATGAGCACATATATAAAGAACTGGAAGGTAGATGAGGAAGAGTCTTTCTCGGATCATCGCAGGATCACCTTCCAGATAGAAAGCATAATAGAAAAGTATAAAATCAGGAATGCCAGAAAAACGGATTGGGTGCTATTTGACCAGCGGATGAGTGAGTACACTCAGACACCGGAGTGGGATCAGACAAGCACAACCGATATAGAGAACGGAGCCAAAAGGCTGGAAACAGCATTATTAGAAGCGTATCACACAGCATGTCCTCTCCGAGAGGTAACTAACGGAAAGGCACAGGCGTGGTGGAATAAAGCTTTAAAAAAAGAAAGAAAGGAAACTAGACGGGCCCTAAGAAAGGCATTAAAAAACAACGATGATGCCCACTGGGACCAATACAGAGCACAAAGAAATAAGATGCGCAACAATTGCAGGAAAGAAAGCAGGAAAGGGTGGAGATCCTACTGCGCTAGCATCTCGAATTACCCAGAGGCAGCAAGGTTGGTGAGAGCCCTAGCCGGTGACAAGACATGTAGATTAGGAAGCCTGAAAGTGGACGACGAGCTAATAACGGACCCCAATGCCGTATTAAGAATTATGATGAGCTCCCATTTCCCAGAATGTACGGAACCAGTAGAAGGGGAAGTAATCTGGAGAAGGCAAGTCATGAACAGCAACGACATGAAATCTATTGTCAGCGAAGAACTGATAGAATGGAGTATCTCCACGTTTGCGCCGTATAAGGCGGCAGGACCTGATGAGATATTTCCGAAGATGTTACAACATGCATTTAAATATGTAAAGAAGGACCTCCTAGCTTTATACTTGGGCAGTCTATCCACAGGTACATACCGAGTAGCTGGAGGAAGATAAGAGCAGTCTTCTTACCTAAGCCAGGAAAGAAGACATATCAGGACCCAAAATCCTTCAGATGTATTAGTCTCTCTTCTTTCCTACTCAAAACACTAGAGAAACTAATAGACAGGAACATTAGAGAAGAAATAGATAAAGGAAAGAGGCCATTGCATGCCAATCAACATGCATACATGGAGAACAAATCCACGGAAACGGCCCTCCATAACCTGGTAAGTATGGTCGAGCATACATTAGACAAAAAAGAATCAGCAATCGGATGTTTCTTCGACGTGGAGGGCGCCTTTGATAAGGCAACCTCGATTGCGATAGAAGCCTCATTAATAAGAGAAGGCATCATACCACCGATAAAACAGTGGATCATGAATATGCTGAATCAAAGGACAGTGACAGCTGAATTAGGAAACACAACATATACAGTCAAAACAAAAAGGGGCTTTCCGCAAGGGGGCTGCCTGTCTCCACTAATGTGGTGCCTACTGTTGGATGACCTCATCGCGAATATGGATCGTAGGCATATATATATGCAGGCATATTCGGATGATGGGGTTATACTAGCCGCGGGAAAAGACTTAAAGATGTTGTGCAGTAGAATGAATATGGCCACGAAAATAGCTCAACAGTGGTGCAAGAAAAGAGGACTAAACCTCAACCCGGATAAAACTAAGGTAGTCCTATTTACCAAGAAACGGAAGAACAAGGAACTGCCACCTATAGTAATAGATGGCAAAACCCTAGAAGTTGTAAGAGAGATCAAATATCTGGGAGTGACAGTGGACGACAAATTGCTGTTTAACTCCCATATAAGCCAACAATGCACGAAAGCCAAAATAGCCATGATGCAGTGCAGGAGAGCAATAGGGAACACTTGGGGTTTGAAACCATGTACGATACACTGGATCTACAAGGCTATCATAATCCCCAGACTACTATATGGAGCTTAAGTATGGTGGCATAGAGCGACCATAAAGACAAATCAGAAGAAATTAGCCCAGGTACAAAGACTCGCAGGGCTCATGACATCAGGAGCCTTTAAAACAACACCGACAGCGGCACTGGAAATGATCCTAGGTCTTACACCGCTGGATCTAGAGGCTAAGAAGAGAGCACTAGAACAATGTTACAGGCTAAAATCCTTCGGACTGTGGCGGACAATACCCACAACCAAAGGACATACCAGAATAATTGACTTGATAGAAGGGAGATTGTCGATGATCATGGCCAACAATGATTTGGTCAAGAAACAAAAGATTTTCGACAAGAAATATAGAGTACACATAGGACTCAGAGACAACTGGGAACTTATGAATGACAATAAGTCGACAGTATGTTACACCGACGGCTCAAGGAAAGAATCGACAGGACTGTCGGGGGCGGGAATATACATAGTTACGCCTCTCAAAACAGAAGAGATCACAATAAATCTAGGAAAATTTGCGAGCGTATTCCAGGCGGAGACAATGGCCATACTGGAATGTGCTCACCGAACAAAGCAGATCATAGGCCAGGAAACAGACAAGGTACTGATCTACAGTGACAGCCAAGCTGCCCTGAAAGCGTTGGAGAAACCAGTAATAACTTCGGCGCTAGTGAGACAATGCAAAACAGCACTGAACAAACTAGCAGCTGGAAGAAAAGTAACACTTGCCTGGGTACCGGGACATCAAGGTACCAGAGGCAACGAGAAGGCTGATGAACTGGCCAGAGAGGGAGCTGATGAAACGTTCATAGGACCAGAACCGTGTCTTCCCATACCGGCAAGAGCCATGAAGGGAGTAATCAGCAAAAAGATAGCGGCGGAAACCAATGCCAGATGGAGAGATATGAAAGGCTGCCGCCAGTCCAAACTCTTCATTAGGACGCTGGACAAAGAAAAGACAAAGTATCTACTCCAATTCAAGAAGGAGGACATTAGAATGATTACAGGACTAGTGACTGGACACTGTATGCTGAACAGGCACCTAAAAATAATAGGCAGAACCAACGATCCCTCGTGCCCTGAATGTGGAGAGGAGGAGACTAGTCTCCATTTTCTGGCAGAGTGTCCAATGTACTCTCTGCCTAGGTGGGAACTATTGGGAACGGACAGACTAGAACAGGAACAGCTGCTGGAGCTCAAATTAGGAGACATCATTAGGTTCAGTAAGGCCACAAGAAGGTTTGTAGGGGGCACACTGCAGGAGCACCAGTAAAACCAGTGCTCCAGGGTGCACACTGCCATGACTAGCTAGGGGGGACCGGTGGCGCTGCATCCCAATTGGGAGGCTTTCCGCCCAAGGGTGGGAGAGTATGTGGGCAGACGATGCCTTACAGCAGGTATTTACATACAGGCTGGGCGCGGGCTGCCTGGGCGGCCCTGCCGCAGAGGTCTTAACCGACTGACGTGGCGGGGCTTATCTGGCGGACGTGCTGGGCATCCGTGGGCGGACCTGAAAGGTGCAAACCTGGAAGACCCCCATGATGTCCAAAGGCTAGTCTGAGCCGCAACCGAAACCCAACGGTGATGTGCCTCCTGGGGCTGTTGCGCGGCTCGGTTGCCTCCGAAGCGGAAGTGGAGTGCCACCCGGACTGGGATTAAGGGTGAAATAGCTCTGGTGAGTGAGCTGATCACCCGTCTGTGCGACTGCAGACGTCCCCACCATAAATAATAATAATGTAGCAAGTTGTTCTATCGAGTGGTAGAGCCATGCTGTACACAGTAACGTCTACAGCAGGATTGGGCCGGCTCGACCGGTTTGATGCCACTGTCTCACAGAAAACCGACCTAAAGTGGCAGTTTGCTGTCGCGTTTCGTTCGGTGAATGAGATTTCCGGTAGCCCATTTCACTCCCTTCTTTTTCCAATCCCTTTTTCCCTCCCCATTTCCTCCTTTTAGGTTGGCAACGCACCCATGATTCTTTTTGTGTCTTGGGTGTCTACGGGCTCTCTGCTATAAAAAAAGAGTTGGTTACTTCATCTTACTTTTATATCTAAAATATACTTTGTGTTAGATTAACAGAATTATCATTGTCAACGGCCGCGTACAAAAGAGTACACTAAATTATAGAACGTTTTCCTTATCGAAGTACTCGAGCATGGCATGTATGTAAGTAAGTCCTTGCATGCAAGCCTGTACACTGGATAAAACAGCATTCTGCAATTAGGTCAACAACGGAACATAATTTCACGTTTCTATACAAAATGTACTATGAATAAAACGTTTTTAAAGCGCTTTTTATTAAATTAAATGCTCAGTTCGCTTATTTTTATTTTTCCTGACTTAACCACATTTGAATTATCCAATTAAAACCTTAAATGGATCTACATAATATCTCTATAATCACAAAAACTTAACGGACTGATTTCAAAATTCGTCATATTTTGACCAAATTTTGGAATAATCTTTATCGAACATAAAAATAATCTTGAAAATCGGTCCATATTAGCTGGAGATATCGCGTAACATATATAAAAAATACAGAAGAACTGAGGATCTTCTCCTTTTTTTAAGTCAGTCGAAAAGCTGTTTTTCAGTGGCTGCAATTAAATTTTAATTTACTTAACCCAATGATCCCAATGATCACAAATACACTTAGGTAGGTAGGTACATAATATTATAGCCAATGAGGCGATATCGAAACGTCCATAGAGTAAACCACAGAGTAAACAGCCATAGAGAATGAGTTTTCTGGGTCAACGGGCTCACCGCACACCTCGGGTCTACGGAGCGCATTTCCGCGTCAATATTCATAAATTTCTTATTACTGCGGTGCTGTTTGTGCCATGCACTGAGATGAAAGGTCTATGAGGTTTGAGTTTTGACTACTTACTTATAATATAGGCTACACACGTAAGGTACATTCTGAAAAAAGGAGCTTAATTCAAAAATAGGTGCTTGCAAACAGGTTTTTTATTATTTTAAATCCGCGTCTCCTGCATATGTTTTTCGAAACAAAAAACTAAAAATAGCTACACAAACCAACGATTTTAGCCGCTCGTAGAAACAAAGGACCATAGATTAAAAAAAATACATATTTTGTGTAGGTATTTTGTGTAATATTTTAGTGTAGGAGACCCGGCTAAGGTACACCACGAACAAATTAATCAACAGTGTAATTTTTCTTTACCCCACTGTGCACAATCGGCAACACAAATGCAGTAGGTACATAGGTGCTTAGATTGATATTATTAAACCTATTAAAGCTCTCAGATGTCCTTGAAGGGTTTCTGAATAATAATATGCACACGGGTGTAATAGGGTTAATACCTTCTGGATGTGTATCGACATGAATGATGGAAGTACTATATTGCAAAGACCGGGACTGACTGTTCAATAGAATTTATAAAGCTATTATAATATTAACCGTTTTATTCAGGTCATGGATAAAGTTGGTTGACAAACGAAGACCTATAGAGCAATATTGTATGATATACGTATTAATGTTTTCTTAGGTTTACGTGAAAGTTATTTATTAAAATAAAACTATTTTTACGGATTCTATCACGATTTGGTTTTAATTTTTATGCCCGACGTTGCGAAAGCTTTGCAGCCTTCGTGGTCACTGTCCGACCCGTGACCACGTGAAAATTAAAACCAAATCGTGATAGAATCCGTAAAAATAGTTTTATTTCAATGATATACGTATTAGTTGATTAACTTTAAAGAAACAACAGTCTCCAATTCACAATACATGGATCCATTTGTTTGGTACGGTCATATCTACGACTGAGACAGAGTCAGGCTCAGGGTTACATATTTAGCAAACAATCTTAGAAGATAGAAGATCTTATAATTAATTGTGTGAAATATGTTTCGTTTGGTTACCTGCTGGTTCTTTTGTTATGTCCATAATAGGCCGTCATAAAAATATTGTCTCATCTTAGTATCAGTATTTATTACGCCCTTTTTTATAATTTGTGTTTCTATAAATGCATGCTAAGTATACGTATTCACTTGAAAAACACCGAATCAATGTTTGATTGTAAAGTTGTAAAGATGATTTACTGCTGGATGATACTTGAAACGCTGATAATGTTATAATAAACACTATTAGTATGAATCTATGTAAATAATAGAAAACGTATGTTGTTACAACTATTGAAGTTGATAATGCATAATTCTATAGTCCGAGATATTGCGTTTCAGTTTATTGTTACGAAACACTGACTGACGAAACGTGAATGATAATTAAAAAAGTATCAGATGTGTAAAATTTTGATACTGCAATTCGTATATCGCAGCGTTGGATGAGCCTTAATTAAATTCTCGTAATATTCCGTTTATATCCGGAACTAAGTGCATAACACATACACGTCCATTACGAGTTTCATGAGATTAGAATAAAAAACCTGCACATGGTGATAAGCCTTTCATCATCATCATCATCATAAACAGCCATAGGACGTCCACTGCTGGACATAGGCTTCCCCCAAAGAAACAGCAGTCCCTAATTCAAAATACATGGATCTATTTGTTTGGTACGGTCATATCTAAGCCTTTACAATTAAAGATACATCAGTATTCCAAGAGCATAATGTAAAATTGAAATCATGTTTAGAAGACCCTCTTTTAAAAATGTGAAGATTCGTATGAACTGAAATGACTGCTTATCTTTCAAAAGTAAACGTGAGCGATTGAAATTTGAAACTAGTTTTTAATATCTTTAACTGGTAATAGGCATTTTAATAAAAATACAGTTACTGTTGTAGGCAATTTGGAAAGACCATTAATATATCTGATAATAACTAATCACCTACACCTTAAATCGTCATAAAAAGTGATACGACAAAGCTTACCTATTATGCCTGATTAAGTCGTATTTTTTTAGGAGAATGAATAAAGGTTATAGTAATGCCCTATGGTGATGCCATAAAATATTGTCTGTGCTTATGTTGTTCAATGCAAACTATCCAGAGAAAGGTTAAGGAGGCGTAATTATTAAAAAAAAACTTAATAAATTGCTGTATTCAGAATACGGTACCTAGACCACTAATATTTTTCACAAGGGACAATACAAAAGCAAAGAATCTAAATACATCAAGAAGTTTCATAAATCGATACATTGACACTCTCTCACTAATCTTAACTTTCAAACGTCCAAGAAATTAGTAAGGCGCGTGGGTTGGGATACTTCGTGACATGTTTGTCGGAAGAACGTTCAACTTAAATATGAATCACGTGTGAATATCAACTGGTTTTTGTTTGGAGCAGGAAATTTTCCAATACACGATAAACGTCTCTACAACTTGCCTTTGTTGTTCACCACACTTTTTGAGATTTTCTTGACGTCAAATCTTTGTCTTGTCAAAAATTGTTTTCTGATTTTTAGAAGGCATAGAAGGTTCAAAATATTATAAGATCAATTTTTACAGGATCGGTGAACGGACTAACAACATAAATCGATTAAGTTCCATATTAATCGAAATCGCCGTTAAAGGGTTATTATTTCAGATGACTGCCTCGGTGGCTATTATTTAGTAGTACGGTAGTGGGTAGCATTTCGGTACGACTACCGGCCTGTAGTCTCGGGTCCGATTCCCGGATCAGACAGTGATATTGGGTTTTTCAATTCAGTAGCAGCGATATGGCGATAGGCTCACGCCCTATCACATCTGGGACAGTAACTAAGCATGACAAAATGTGAGTGTTCTAGTTCCTAGTGTGGGTTTGCCTATCCCTTCGAGGATACAGGCGTAAGCTTGTTATGTTTTTATTTCAGATAAAACATTAAGATTAATCTGATCCATTTATCATATGTTAGTCGCCAAAGACAGTTCCAATAATGTTTCGTAGGTCGTGTCCTCTTAATTTATGACTCATGTAAGGCATCTCTTCATGTCTCATCTTATGCGACTATTAAGCATCCAAAATAGTCGGTTTGTTAAATTTCTTCTCATTTTGCATAATGTTATGTTTGTGCATAACCACAGATTGCGACTCTAATAACATTAATCTGCATGATAAAGTCCTTTTTGGTCAAGACTTCCTTAATCTCTATCTTCTGAGAAACAACACTTGAGAACAGTTCCTTAATTCCAAGTAATGCAAGTCAAAAAAATTTCCTTGTTCTGGAAACAACTTAGTTGGATTGCAGCCTACGAAACGGAAATTGCCCTCACCAGGTTTTACCATATTTTATATCGTCCAATTCATAAGTCCAATCCCTAGTAATAATGGAATAAAGCAATTAACGTAAAGCCCC
Organism: Clanis bilineata; assembly: GCA_036417725.1. Taxonomy (NCBI): domain Eukaryota; kingdom Metazoa; phylum Arthropoda; class Insecta; order Lepidoptera; family Sphingidae; genus Clanis; species Clanis bilineata. Next base: position 12,221,221 of record CM071154.1, on the reverse strand, counting down.
CGAAGGTCGAACGGTTAAAATTATCGCAGATTGCGGCGCATGTCTGGCAGACGTTTTGCACAACCACAACACTGGCCCGCTTTCAGACCGAATTGCATTAAATGAATGGAACCTATCATCTACTGATGCATTTGCACATTACTTATGTATTTCTAAACATTGGGAAATGTCCGAATGGACTTCAACTTATGAAACTCCCTGCAGTTTATATTCTTTATATCTATTGTGTACAAACAGAAGCAATTGATTCAAAGATTTTAAAAGCGTTGATGGCCTAGTGGCGAACGGAGGAGGTGCAGAATGATAAGGACTACAATACATACATACTTAGACGCCTTTTTCCCATAGGGGTAGGCAGAGACAACGGATAAGGACTTTATTTAGAAAAAGAGGTCTCTACCCGGCAGCTTTACATACAGAGCTGATATTAAAGTACTAAGTTTCAAAATATATATTATATTCATTTTATAGCACTAAGGGTTCTGCATGAAAGGCAAGGTCTTTTTAATGATGTGACATTGACATTTAGGTTGTCATTTGCATTGTCATATGTCAACAGGGCATTTACTACCTATTATCAAGTAAGTACAAAAATCGTTTGGAAAAGTGTTGAATGTTACAACATTTTTAAAGCAACTTAAAAAGGCTTTTGACTTTTAAATACCAGCACTATGTGAATTTATTGTCATCGCGTGGAATATATTTCATGTTGTGAAAGTTAGTTTGTCACTAAATGCCTTTAAAGCTTTTGTGTTTATTACACGACATAATTTTAATCTATTATATTATCAAGGCTTGTACTTACGTCCCGGAATACCTTCTCTGACACTTTGTGCATGACAAAGCAACATCAGTTGAGATTACAATTATACAATAATTATGAAGTAACTATAATTAACTCAAAACGTATCATCTTTAGACTGCCTGCCTCCATCGATTTTTTTCAAGTATCACACAAATCATTGCGAGATGTTCATTAATCGAATAACGATCGAGATATCGCCATTTGCCAGAGTCGCGACTGTTGACACGAACAAGGTCGTCAAGCAATTCATACAACACAGTGAATGACCTGACTCAATTTTATTACCTACCTCTTTGACATGATTCATGTAATGATCCCTTCCCTTTTGAACGCGTTTTGAGACCATTTTATTAATGATTTTGTATTCCTTACTGGATATCACCATAAAAAACGAATGCCTCAGGGACATTAAGTACCCACCTAATCTTGTAGTTCCAAAAACTATAGTGCAAGTCAAGGAAACCTTGTTGGTCATTTTGTATGATGGTAGTCGTAATATTAGCTGCTCTAATTTAATGGTTTCTCAAAAAAGAGCAACACTAGAGTTTCTTAGCCGTTTTTCTCAAATGCGAGAATAAAATAGTCGGATTCTAAATTATGTGTATTTTATGGATTCAATAAATGATTTTATTTGTTTATACAAATATTGTATAACAAAGCTATAATCCTGTCATTGTTGCATTAAAACGAGTAACAGATTATTCAATATCGTTGGATCTGAGCCAATTATAACTGATTTTAATTAACTAACGACTTTCATACCTACTGTTTCTTTGAGTAGGTCAAGAGGTAATTGGTTATCATGATGTGAAATACCTCATGAAAGCCTAAGGTAACAAAGTAAGGACAAGACAAAAACGAGAATTTTATAAGCACTTATAAATAAATAAATCTTGTTCGAATAAGCGATGATAATAATTATTTATTTTGCTTTTTGAACTGTGTCGTATGACGCATTTAAAAAAAAACAATAAAGTTATTTTCAATAATGTATATTTCTCTAAATGTGTACATACATACCTATATGCAATAATCCGATCGTAGAGGGCTTTCAATTCTCGCAAAAAATAAAATAGCTAGTCTCTGGAACAGAAACTAGGTTTACAGCCGCTGACAAAGGCATGGTCAAAGTCGTTACAATATAATAATAAATATTTTATATTCTATGTGAACCTTGAATGTAGTGCAACATTTCTGAACATTACGTCACTCACATCAGCTTCACAAATTGCCTTACCGTCTACAAATGTGTTCATTATGTGTGTAAATTAAAACAAACTGTCAGTGCACTCGCACACTTTCACATTCTGCGTTGCGTGACCGTCACTTTACCAGTTTTACACAAAACTGACCTCAAAATCTAGCGAGATACGTATCAGATTCCGTTGGGGACACGCGCTGAATAATCTATGAATGACTCAATATAGGACACTGCAGTAAGTCAGCTGGACAAAGGATTAATGGCGACGTTTCGACTCACACGTCTCACCTTGAACTTGACCCTAGCAAGTAGCAATACTTGCGACCAATACCAATAATTTGCAACAGAGTCGTAGTCCGGATTTTTTCAGCCAGTTTAAGTACCTTGCGGAAAATCTTTATAATACTCTTTTAGAGGATTTTAGAACTAGGCGTTTTTATGGGGTTATTTTGGAACGAAGCAGATAATCAGTGGAAAAAGTGGTGTAGAAACATTATTACGTTTCACGAAATGTAATTTACTATTCAAATTAAACGGAAAATTGTACACGTAATATTTGAACAGGGGTTAACCACCCATATCTTATAGCAGTATTATTATATTCTTATTTTGTGTTTTTTGTACGGGTCTCGGTACTAGTCTTTCTTTCTTTTTTTCTATAAGAGGTTTTGGTAACCCCCCTGGTCAACACTTTTAATATAATCAACGGAATTATCCAAGCACCGGATCGTATAGAATGTACAAAGATTGGCAGCTCTCATCGCAGCGTGACGAAATCCCGCATGCCCGGAGTACATTGCACAACAGCTGGCGTCAAGTGGGACGCCACTAAAACGGGAAGACCTTCACCCGCATCACGCATCGCGCAGATCCCGAAGGAGACCGGGGGAATTAAAACGTTAATGGCGTAAACATCGTTTGGCCGCCGCCCGCCGCGCCGCGTCGACGCGCCTAACTGACGTCGCCAAGGTGATGCTATTACTACATCGTAAATATACAGCTCGTTTTAGATTTGTTACTTCACTCAGAACTGAGGTTACGTTTGCATATTTAGGTCATCGTTTATTGATAAACACTTCAAATCGAACCAAACATGTTAGTTAAACTTTTCCAAATCTTGATGATTTGAATATCAAAGTGAACGCATCAAATAAACTAGCACGATAAGCTCAATTATTTTAACGCTCAGAACTCATACCTATTTGTTTTGTGGAACTCACAAGGTTTATATTACTCATACACAACCTTCGAATGGTTTTAAGACGTAAAAGTACAGATGAGTCGTATAATATCAGCCTATATTCAGCTACCACAGTATCGTAGAGTTCCGGGCAACGTGCACGAAACAGCCGAGGTCAACCAATGCGAACACTAAAAGCAACATCGATAACAATGTGCTCGGAGATTCGCTGGTTAATATCCAACCTGTCTCTTGTAATGTTTATATGAACACTTACCTGCACCCGAAGACTCTTGAGAGCAGGAAACCGGCCAAGCCGATCCACTTCGTCCCATGTGGCCAGACCGGTGTTATTGAGGTTAAGGAAGCGAAGATGTCTGCGGCGATAAACTCAATTGAATCATATCTGCAGGATATTGCGATTGTTTGCACGCATTTTATTGTTCACGTAACCAATTAAGTTCAATTGGCTAGGTTTATCCCCGTCTGCGTAAATTAATTTTATTGCAAGATGGATGACGACATTTTTATGTATCAAGTTTACCACAATACTGATAAAATATTGATTAAAGATAGATTATCGAATAATATTATAGAAATAAAAAGAATGGTCGGATTATATTTAAAACTTACTGAAAAGCATCATGACTCTTCTTGTTCGCGTTAGTGTCCCCACATTTCTCACAGGGGTCCGGCTCTAGGGTTGTTACAGGACATTCGTTTACCAAAAGGGTTTCCAGATTGGGAAAGGCATAGCCCAGTTTGGAAATTTCTTTCCAGCTGCTAACAGGGTTTCCAGAAAAATGCAGTTTCTTCAACTGATCATGCACTGGCTCCGACAAATCTGCGATGTTGAGACGGGAGCACGCTTCACATCGGTCCTTTTCGTCCACATCTTGACCACTAAGGTCCACGTATGAGTACTCGTTGAGGCTCAAATGCAACTCTTCGAGAGCTGGTAGAGATTTGAGTAGCGCGTGGACGCTGGGCCAACCGACGTACGTGGAGTTGAGAACTAGGTAGCTGAGACTGTCCCACCGCGGCCGGAGTGACTGAGCCGCCTGAATTTGTGCAGACAGTCGGTTGAAGCTCAAGTTCAGGAAGCGGACTCGAGGTGTCTGCTCTAATACTGCAAATACCTGCAAAGAACAGTATAAATTAGGATGGTTTAGACCCTTAATTAAAGAACGTAGACGGACATACATCACGGGTGCAATACTGCAGTAGCCGGTTCTAGAGTGATAAATTACCACCAAACACTGCACGCGATTCAGTTGCGTGTATAGTTTGTGTGATGCGTAATTACTCTAAGTTTGTGTGAAACAATAATTCTGTACTATTACAGAGTTGCCACGTAATGTTACGGAAAGTAACACTGATAAGCAATAATTGGTTCTCGTCATAACTATGGGAACAGAGTCTTCTATTGCAAAAGACTTGTTGCAATCGTTGACAATAAGGTGGCGCTAATTATTCACTAAGCGCTCTGTTGTGCATCGGCCATTTTCTACAGTAGGTAATTGGATTTCTACGACTCTACTATCTTTTGTAATTTTGGTAAATTGTTTCTTGCTATAATTATACCTAACTCTCAATTGTATCTCGTCAAATATTTACAGCTTTATTATAATAAGGATATTCAGTGTTTCCAAAAACTTATCAAAATTTCAGTTTCAAGTCGTCCATCAGACCAGGATTGGGTACGATTCATACGATTAACCCACTTTTCGAAGAATGTAAAACAATACTGCGGGACACTGTTCTAAGTGGTGACGGTTGTATGACGCAACTCCGAGCCTTTAATTAACTTTCTACCTCGAAGATCACGCTGGAAATCTTTATTTACCTTTTAAATCTTTAGTTTCTAAATCGTTAATTTACTAATATGTAATGCCGGCTTACCGGCTTTGCTAAATCATGCAACAGATCAATACATTGATTTCATCTGCATGTAATCCGTTACCTCCTCCCACTCGGTGAGCTTATTATTAGCCAGATCCAGCTCGACGACGTCTGCGCATTTGTCAGCGAGGGCGCACGCGTCCCCGGCGCAGTCGATGTCGCAATCGTTCAGCACCAGGAGTGTTGGCACGCTCAGCCGCGGCGACCGCTTCGGCACGAATATCGCGACCGGCATGTCGTCTATTGGAGGGTTCACTTCGCCCTTCGCGCCGTACTTGCGCTCAAGGGCTTCTAGCAGCGACGGCATCTTTGAACCTGTTGGATTTAAAAAAAAATATATAATACTGTCACAGTGACGAACACTCTGCGTGTGGATAGTGTTTCAGGATCAACCAACGTATACCCGTTCTACCGAGGGGCTTACGACATGGTTGTCTGAGTCGAGGATGGTAGTACTACATCGGTCATTCCCTTATCTGGTCGCAGGCCCCTCGATTTGCTTCTTCCCTCTTCAAAGCGGAAAGAAGCATATATTCTGGCATGATTTTGCTGCCCACTAGTAAACTTTTACTCAGACAAAAATAATTTGAATAATTTTATTGTTGGTACGGCTCTATCTAGAATAAATCAAGATGTTCCATTAAACGATTGTACAGTAGGAACCTTCAAGACTCCGTTAATTTATGTTTAGTATCCAAAGTTTGAAACTACTGGCTTTAGGTACTAAATAGGTGCAGACAAAATTTAAAAGTATTAACATTAACAATAACATTGTAGAGCTCAAGTTGCATCATGTTTCATAAAAGTACAGTAAATAATTAACAATCAATCACCGAACAATGTCGAAAGGCCACGTGTTTCTATAACAAAACGAATTAATTATGCTATAAAACAAGCATTATCTCTTGCCCAATCAAATTCAGACATCGAAGGTCTAATTGCGAGTGAATATTAACTTCCTTGCTGGTAAACGCGTTCAACCGGCACAGTAAACGTCTATCCAATACCCATGTAGCGTGTAAATACTCGATCGAGCAGGATTTATCGTACGCATTACATTTTCAAGGGCTTTTACGGAAAAGCCGACGTTTCAAAGTAAAGTTAATATTTTGAAATAAATTATTGAATACTTATGTGCACGTATTTGAATTAAATACCTTTGTGTAGTACATTTTCATTTAAAATGTCTATAAATGACTTTAAAAGACTACAGTAGCTCAACCATGAGTTTGTTGCAGGTATTTACGCGAGCGAGGACGTATAATATTTGTATGGGAAACGTCAGTTCCCCGCGTAGCCGCTAGAGGCGTTTGGGTGTTTGTCATACATATATTTTACGGAGGAGCTAGCGAGTAATGTCAAAAAACTCATGGTTGGCCTACTGATGTGGTGAACTATACTCGTAATTATCTTAAAAAGTCATCGTAACTCTACTAGATGTCTTTTGCAGTTCTTAATTTTCTCGTTTACAGAACAATTTCGAAAACTTGATGTTAATCAACTATGATATTAATTAATAATTATTGATTCGATGCATTTTGCTTGAGTACCTATGCGGTTGATTCATGTTATAGATTAATCGAATTAATTTCATAGATCATAAAAAGAGTAGAGAGAAATTATAAGAACTCCGAAATTTTTAGTTTGCCGTAAATATTCCTTTTTCGTAATTCTTGAGGTAGAAACTAAAAACCAGCACAAGAAAAAACTCTACGTGTTGATTCTGTAATTTGTTTTTGGCATGTACAGATAGGCCTCTCTTTTTTGATGCCATTTATTTTAGTTATGTTTTTTATTTTATACCCAGCAGTGGGATGATGATATACAGATAGGTCGATCTAGAAATCTTTGGGGGAGGCCTATGTTCAGCAGTGGACGTCCTATGGCTGATAATGATGATGATGTAATGGCGAAACATTTTAAAGCTCTACCACGTGGTAGATTATCTTTTTCAGATAATATATACTTGTAGATAAACGTAGACAGTAAATTCAAACATATGAAGGTAGTAGGTACCTATATAGATGTATGTACATATATATACAATGTGTGTGTTTAGTCGAGGGACATATATAAACACATGGCAGGTCATGCTTGCATGTAACTGATAAAAATATACGCAAAATAATAATGATAAATGACAAAGTAAACTTTTTTTTATTTCCTAAAAAGACTCCTAACGTGTGGATACCCTTGTGCCAGCTACTTGTTTGACCTATCTTATCGATCATTGATTTATGAATTACCTTTAGCTATAATCCGTTTTCCCTTCATACTTCCAACCTGGCTTAGGATATGCAAAAATAGGTATTAAGTGGAAATTCCCGAAAACAATAAGGTCATATAGGGTCCAGAATCGAACACTGAGTGACCTCCTTAAACAGAACCCTCGACTAAACTTGCACACTGTATATACATATAATACATTTTAGTACTATTTTAACGGTTGTTAAGGATAATAAGATTGCGATAGCTTTAGAGATTACAGATTAAACATGCAAAATTATAGTAAAATACGAAATAATCGCTGAACTTCGCCGACCATAAAGATTTTGTAACAAAACTACAAAACCTTGTCATTGTCACAAGGACACCAAAAGTGTGACTGTGAAATAATGATTTCCTTCTTATAATGATGAAATAGCACAACTGCAGCAATTTGTTGACATTTCGGTCTATCAAGTAGGTACCTAATTAATTACTATTGCTTCAAATTGAATACATTAAACATCGATTTTGATTTTTTATACACACGTATCTATATCGATAAACATGAGAAGGTTAATTGAATCAAACGCAATTTACATTATGCATGACACTATGGTTGGTGTGATCATACTTTAAAATTGTATTTACATCAGCAGTAACTCAGTGGTAATTTGTTGGATCGTTATTTATTTCATTGTTCTTCTCTATCATGCTTCTTTACCACTTCCTAATGCCTAATTAATCGTTGTTAATTAAAAAAATGAGCTGCAGTCTGTTGCAACGGAAGATTGTTCATCGCAAGGAACTATATTAGAAGGGGAGTTTCCCAACATCGGATTGCTTCGTATTTTGCTCGTGACTACGTGCAAGGCCGGGGTATGCACTCGATTGTAATTGCTTGCTTGCTTGTTTTAACTACCACGCCTAAGTAATTTTGATCGATCCAGTTGAGCTGAACAGTAATATTAAATTCTCATTAGTTTTAATTGTAAATGCTGTAACTGTATTTACATTTGTCAGTTGTAATTGACTTACGAGTTCCACAGTGTCTGTTATTTGCTATTTATGTATATTTCTACAGAAGCACGTTTTTTATTCAAGTAGTAGTAAATATATTGTAATACTGGTTCTTTATTGTAAAGAAGCATGAATTATTTATCGAAAAGATTGCTATTGTAAAAGCAAGAGCGACCTTTACAAACAGTGAAATATGAGCCCGCATAATATTCCACCGTGAACATCCAATGTTACACGCTGCAATTCTTGAAATGTTAATGATTATGACTGAACAGGATGTAGTATAGTTATTTCATGATCTTTATCTTTTGCGCACACGTCTGAGCTCCGTACATTGGTGTAACTACAAACATGCAAGGCCGTGGCATTTTACAAAATTATTATAGTATCTCATTATATTGATAGTCATCTTATAAACAGATTGTGTTTTTAGCTTTTTTACAATCAAAGTATTGTTTATCTAGGGGCGTAACAAGTAACAAACAAAACCACAAAAAATATCAGATACATCTTTTATAGAATGCTTACTGAAAAACATTGAGACCTTGTGTGGAGATATCTATTATATCACTTACTACTTTGTTCTACGACAATTTAAAAAAAAACGATACTGCCTAATTCCTGAATACTTGATATTAAACCGGGCACGAAATTTTTTTTGTAACACAGTAATGATGCGTCATTCAATGGATGTCATAACGCTATCGGTGAGGAGGAAACGTTTTTACATTGAACAAGTAGGTCAGTTATCTAATTTTTTACTTTATCCACTGAACTTGAATATAATATGTATGTTGAAAGCGAATGTAAACCGTGAAACCAAGGCTGCTTGTGCTCTCAGCTACATAAATAAAAGTAATAATAGAAAATTCTTAAATCTAAATCTAATTTTTTAATTGGTGACTCGATAGTCGATATCGATGGGTCAGATATTTCGACGTTGTTTTTTTTTCATTTCAAATTATCGCCTGTGTTAATGATGAAGGGAACATTTTATGAAAAAATCTACATAATCTTAGAATTCGCATTTCGCAAAGAATGACTTATGAGTTATGTCATTATAGATTAATTAGATTTAAAAATAATATGGTGACAAGATTGGTGAGGCAAAAGAAAATAAAATAATTTGTAGATCAGTTTTCTTCATAAAACATTAGATATCAGATAGATATGCCTCAGTCTGGATTTAGCAAATAATTTATCAGTTCAGCGATAGCCTACATTAAACACAAGAACAACGCAAGTGATAATTGTTATACAATATTCCGGTATATTCTTATTGCTAGTTTTGGTAATACCTCTAAAATGGTAGTTATGTTAAAGTTTATTATTAATTAGTAGTAGTTTATTTTAAAGTTTAAATTACAATAACACAAAGTAAAAAATCCAATCATGATGAATTTGATTGACTATTTAGATGGTTTATAAATTGTTAGATGTGACTTTACGAGCAATACTTATCATACCTAATCAGACATCATTCATATTAGTGATATCACAAACAAAGAATTGGTGCCCGTAGGTAAGATCACAAATAATAACGATGGTTAAAGATACTCTATTTTCAAATGTGAAACTCCAAAGTGACATAACTTATTTGAAGATTTGGTAGAACCAAATTTTTACGCACACCTTGAACAAGAACATGAATTTATATTAAATAGATAAAACTATTTTTTGGAATGAGATGAGCTTATTGACGAAATATTATTTGTTATACTAACAAAATTCTTTGGACCTACCCTATTAAAAAAGTAACAATGCATTTGATGCAGCTCATAAAATTGCTTCTATTACTGGTATAGTACTAGATAAACAGCAGGATATATTATTCGCATTAAATTACATGCACAACACGTGAAAACTGTTAGTTCACGCGTGAATGACTGGTCGGAGACCGAGTATAAACTATTGGGCCTTGGATTATACAAAATTTATCACCAAAGACGGTATATATGAATACATTAAGGGGAAAATGTAAGTACAAGTTCAAGTTGTTAATAGTGTAGTTCAAGTTGTTAATAGGAAACTAGGTACAGTAAAGTTTATTTTCGTGCTCAGAGCAAGAGTCAGGAAAATAGGAACGGTAGAAGTCGTAACTATAAGGAACCTTAGGTACCAACTGCCCCAAAACATTGTTCCGAACCAAATTTTTGTGGACTTCATAAACATATCAAACTTCACAAACACTGAATTGATCTCATATGTAATTCGACTTAATTTAAATACGATAGCTCTTATAGATATGTATATTGATAAAACTCAGGCCCAGATCCCAGTTACATACAAGAGTCTAAAGAACATGCAACTTTATAGATGAGTGATGACACTATATCTAACGAAACAATAGCATTCATTAAATTTAACGGCTAGTAGTTATCGTTAATGGGACCCTTTGTCTCGACGAATTGGCTCCAAGAAATATGTATAAATGAGTATGAATATGTTCAGAATAAAAAGTGATTTATTTTGTCTAGCATTTTGGAATATTTTTTTAAATTCCTGTTGTGTCTAGTGCAAAGAAATATTTCAAACATCCTATGTACGGCCGTTCTATAATAAATCCTTTTGCATTATGATAGCAAGGCTTGCCCGGTAGCCAGGTACTGTATGCAATATTTTACTTTTCAATTATTAATGAACACAAAAGTAAAGATAGTAATAGACAGGTACTTACTATAGCTTAAACGGGTCACGTTTTATAAATAATAGCCCGTACAATGAATAATGATGTAGGTATAATGTCGCAGAGTCCTAACAGGCTTGTGTGAGCTAAGATAGGATACTCGAAGGCCGATTGAGAAATAATACCAAGGGGCGGTGGTATTAAGATTAACGAGTGTCTCGCCGAGACAAAGGATCTCTCGAAGGGATTTGGAATTTAGATATCTTAATGTAATGTGTAATGGTGTTATGGCGCAAGAAATCATACACTGGTGAGTTAAATATTGGGTACGGGCAACGGCTCTAGAATTCACTTAGGGCGACTTGCACCACGACGAACTTCAGATTAGTAATAATAGTATAAGTCGCGCTTATAGGGCTATCGAAATATTTACTATTGTAGGATTGATATAGTTCATTAGGACCTAACAGCGACGAAGTATCTATATCGCTGGGAGTGATAGGACCTAATGATAATGTTTGTAACCAGATCGACCTGTTGGAAGCGGCCTGCATTCAGCGACTTCCAACGACCTTTATTAAGTCGACCAAAGGAAGCCTATTCTTATGCTTGGGTTGCTGTAGCTTGTAGTATCTTTTGGAAAAGTGATTCACGTAAAGCAATCAAAATCTACATCATATTTTTATACGAGATAACATGATTTGTAACTAAAGGCACGAGTTTCTTTCGTCTGATTCCATGGTCCGAAAAAGAACAAATTCAATACTAACTATACCTAACAATTTATTTATTGAAAATGGAAAGAAATTAATCGCGTGAGTGGATATTTAATATTTATTAAGAACGGCGACGGTCGACTTTGCGACGCGACGGTTGAGGGCGGCGAACCTGAACCCCAGACTGTTAGCTCGAGTGCAATTTATCTAACGTATATCATCTGGTGCTTAGCAGACTTCTTTGTTAAATATTTCAGTTGAGGACACTGAACCTCAAACTAGATCCTTTGTTCTTCCAACTTTTCACAGGAATTTTGCTTCCACAGATTCATCTGTTCATACAAGTTTTCTGCTTTAGGTAGGTAGGTACCTAGTATACATTTTTTTTTTAAATATCGGTCGTTACTGCTAGCATTTTTAATATAAAAAATCTTCTGGTTTTATCTTCCCCTCGGCATTACTGTTTTTGCGATTTGTTTTATTTCCGGATTCCGTTACTTTTTAAAGATTTAACTTAGAGAAGTTAAATAGGGCCTTGGTGGTATTATTATCGACTTAAATACAATGTTCTAACATAAACATAGTACTAAAAAAATATTTCAAGCCACTACAAATCAGAAAAGCAAATGTTAGCTTAGGAGGTTTGATGATGGAAATAATTTAAACAAACTAGAGTTTTCTTCGACAGGATCTTTTTTTGTTTCATATGCAACGGAATTGAAAACAAACAATCTGCTTTATCTGTTTTTAACAATTGTAGACAACGTTCTTTGTACAATGGTTAAGGGATTTTTATGTTAGATACAATAGCAAAAATAATTCGTCTGATTGTGATGTCATTTGTACATAAGTTATTACAATTAATTAGTACTTGTTACTATCCATTTTGTTTGAAATTTGTTAGTTTTATTTGACACGCATAGGACATTATGTTGATAAGATCTTTATATTGTGGTCTAGTTGATAAGTAATATGCATATTAACCTAATGTAAGAGGTGATTGTGATAGTAAGCAATATTACTGATAAGAACTATAATGTTTTCAAACACTAGGAACTTCTTGATAATTCACTACCGGTGAAATTTACTTCAACTGTATTCATTAACAATACTAAAGTACCCTAATTATTCGTAGCACTAAACAAATTCAGGGTTACCAACGTATAGAACGACTACATTGAAATTTTGCAGTTCGATACGGATTGTCAGAGCGTCCTTGATTTACAATGGGGACTCAATTCCTTGTGACGATAATAATACTCATATTAGCAACAAGCCGACGACATCGAGGCCATTGTTGGTATTGATGGTAACATCATCGTGCTTGATAAAACGATTACCTATGAATAGTAATTCAATGTACACAAAAACCTATACAATGATGTCGTATAGTGACACAAATACACAATCCAAATTACTTGAGTGTCCTTCATGAACATCAACTACAAAAAATGTTTACAAATCCATCTACGAGATAACTAAACTGCGCAGTACATACGTACGTGCGCATTTCCAGTTTTATTGGTTATGACGCTTTTAGCTTCTTCATAACATAACTTGTATTATTCTACAGCGAAATACAAATCTTCGCCGTCCTACGCCGTACCACACCCTTCGTCCTGGTTAGCATTACATAGCATTCAAACTATTATTCCACAGTAAGTGTAGTTAGTGCAACAAATGTCCATCGATCGATTATAAATTCAGTTATAGTACCGAAAAGTAAAACGTTGTGGAAGGAAAAAAATAATCTTCTCAAAAAATATTATTTTACTTCTTGGAGTGCATGACATTTATATTGACGTCTATAATGAATATTTTCGCTTAATCTCCATGTGCAGATTTTATGAAATCTATAACATGTACTTTCACATGTGCCATACAGATTGAAATAATTAATCGTTAATGACCATTTGAGGCTAAAGATAAGCCCAGAATAATAAATTGTTTAGGTTATTTTTATTTAGGACAATTTGAAGTGATGTAAGGTCAGGTTTTGATAGTAAACGAAGGGATTATGGGGTTACTAAAGTAATGTCACATCATGGCACTTGTGTATACTAATAATAAAGACAAAAGGAAACTCGCTAATTTCAAATAAAAAATGATGGGGTATAGGAAATATGTCTGCATTTGTAAGAATTTGTACTTAACAAATAGAAGTAAGATCACAATAGGTATCTCTTTAAGATGAATTATGTAACACTTGAATGTTTACTTTGGCAAGTAAACGCGAGATGCGAGATGTTTGTGTTAGTACAAAGTTCACTCAGCATGCATTAGCGATCATAAACTAGTATGTTATCCTTTTCCATAAATCTGCATCCGAATGTTATTGCGAATTGTGGTTTTCGTTCAATTATCTGCTGTATAAACATGTCTTTGTGTTAAGTTATTTGAGGTTTATACTGCTACTTCTTGGCCGTATTTAATTAATATAAAACCATAAGTATTTCAAAATATTGCATGATAAATAAAGGATGTACCTAATTATGAAATATAATGATTCCTTGGAGTAAATAAGCCTAGTAAAATTGACGAAATCTTGCTGCGTCTACATTAGAGTATCCTACTAATCTGATCTTACAAGAATGTTATCTTCTGTGTTTATGAACAACTCTACTAATATTTGGCATCTGAGGCTAAACTTGTAGATGATAGTAATAAACAATTTATTTGTTTATTCGTTAAACATCTGCGAGTTAACGTTACTACATTTAATTTATATTGTAAGTGGATATAGAAGGTCGATGCAGAATGCAGATAAACTATTAGATACGTGGGTTGGATACACGTGGTTATTCTCATCATTTGATTGCAATTTGCATGTTAGATAAATAAATCCGACTAACAGTCACGTACACAGTAAATATTAGAAATATGATGTATTCTTATCCTGGCAAATTACGAGTAGAACTCACAATAACAAATTATTAATTCGCTAAAAAACTGTGCAGGCAGAGACGGAACACATTACATGAGGGCTTTAGCTAATACAGCAAGTTGTACCTGTAGTTCTACGCTGTATATTCTCTAACTTAATACGAGAAAAAGGAAAAACATAAAATACAAGAGACAATGTATTTTTGCTGCATAATAATAATATTTTTACTGTTCTGGCTACCAACCAGGCGCCTGCCGCGCCTTGGTGTCATATTTGTCAAACCGGCTTATCACCCAATGCAATAAAGAAGCAAAATGTTGTTGAAAACAATAATAAGATTAATGTACTTTGGTCTAAATTGTGGTTATAGAAGAAATTAATAGCCAGTTTGTCCAAAATTCGTTCGGGAATTAAAGATGCATGGAGTTACTTTACAGAATTTCGAAATGCTCTACCAGCAATTTGAAAATGCGACTCTATATACAGTAGTGTTAATGTCAGACTCTTATTCTTGAAAAAAAAAATGGATTCCATTCATTTGTGATGATTCTGCCAATGAATGTCGGACATAGTAATCTGATGGTGATGAGGGTCGATGCTGATATATCAACCAATGCGTAAATAAGAATGGGCTTAGATAGGACACACCACGTACGGCAGTAAAAAATGATTAGGTACATAATATGCACGTTTTTGTTGTAGCTAATGATCCGGCTCGAAGGACCGCGAACCGGTATAACTTGTTTGCTCGTTGTCAACCTTTTTGCGACTATATGTTTGTTTTATGTAGCAACCATCGTATTCTTGATAAAACCATTTCCTAGACTAATTATGTCGTGATTTAACTTTGATATAACTTTTACAAATCAACCGCATTGCTTGGACTGTATTCGATAGACTTATGCACATTATTAAATTGCTCTGTAATTAGAATTTATATTGCATTAATTGTCTATCGTTGCGTAAATTTGTGTTTAGCTAATATTATGAGAACGTGCGTTATTTTTGCGGCGCATTTGCAAGGACAGCCGAAACTATTTCTGAACGATATGTTGCAACGCGGGAATTCCACGATCTCTTTACTTATTTTTCATTCAGGGGTGTGATTTTTATTTGAACCAAAATTCGATTATCTTTGCGATTTGCCACAGATTTTCTATCACGTTTAAAATATTTTAATAATATTTTGGATGTTGTAATGACATGTTACTATATGCTAATGCTACATGAAATCTGTGAATTATATTTTTTTCTTTTTAGTAAAAGTATCTTTATAATATTGATTAATTAAATTGCTACTTGTACTTAAATTTGCAAAAATGCAAAGTCAAAGGATTTACTTTAATTACGATTTACGATGAAAATACATAGTTGAACACCATATTCTGTAAGTAGTTCAAATTGGTGTGTGATTTTTTTTAAGCTCTTCCTATTTAGTAGAAATTATAATATTAATTGGTCTGGTTGCTACATACATTTTTGGTACGCGGAAGCATTGTGCATGTGTGCAAAATAGATTAAGTAGGTCACGGTTACAATCGATAGAAGCAAATTTTGTTACGGTTCTAGTTATATTCCCTTTGACCAATCAGAACGATGTAATTCTATTTTGAATAATATTATTATCTTAAGCCACCTAGATGTTTTGATACGATTTGCTGATTCAATTAATATTTAATTTTGATTTATTTCAAGTTTTTATTAAACGCTGTGGAACAAAGGAATTTAATCCTTACGTACCTTACTGTTGTTAATTTTTGATGCAGTTTAGGTTTTTAATTGCCGAAGCATAATTATATTTTTTATGTTTTATAATATTTGACTAAGGTAAATAAACTCATATAAAATAAATAAAAAACAACCGCAAAAATATACACATCACAAATGTCTTATCAGAAAAAAAAATTACCTTAACAAGGAAGCTTGAATCTAACTGTCCTAGGAATAGCAACTGAGAATCTACAAAGAAACTCGTTTCTGTATACGCGTGTCTTTGATTTTATTTTTGATTGAATTTGATTTGATTATATTTTAATACCTATGATCCAGGTACCTATACCTATTGTGTATCTAAAGAATATTTAGATTTTTATACTATCTCCTGTAATAAATTAATTCCTGTTATGCTTTTTGTTATGGAAAACATTTTCGTGAAAAACTGACCTTTGAAGGAGGACCACAGTAAACAAAGGTTTTTTTATTGCACTGTAACTGGATAAATATTTTCCTGAAAGTTCACTTGCACATGTATGTTCACAATATTTTTATATTAATCAGCTGATCACATTTTAATGCGCCTCGCAGGGATCCTCGCACGATCTCGCAAACGCACTGAAACAAAATAACACTACAATGTTTACATCAATACACTGCACAGACGCAATGACTGTTTCCACTCACACACCCAAACCTTTGTATATGCACAAGTGGAAATTATTGACTTACAGTGGTGGGGTGAAGCAGGTCAATGACGTTTCCAGGCGCTAACGTGCTAGAGGGAGATAAGTGCATATAATTCGTTTAGGAGATTTGAGAAGGAAATACAACAAACCAAAAACACCTGAACAGTAACACAGATGTAGGATGTCTGTGTGAGTTTAAAAACTGAACCTATGTGATAGTGTGTTATAATAGTATTTCTAGTCGATGTTTTCGGTAACCGTAATGTATCAAACTATAATAACATTGATGGATTTTTTAATTGAAAATCCTGGAGTTTCCTGCTTGCACTTGCAAAGCAGCAACTACAATTGGTTCCAGAGACTTTTATGTATACTAATAATATAGAAGTCTTTGATTGGTTCACATACTTGCCATCTACCTCTAAATACTGCTAAATACCACTTCTTTCTTACACTATGATTTCAATAGAAATATCAAATAGGTACTATTCAAACAGTATAATTACCTTATATACACTTTAATTTCCAATCAAAATGTTTATCTATTATTTAGGCATTTTTAAATTTAATAACTACAGTAAATTTTTTGGCATCTTTGATAATAGCTCAAAGAGCATGTAATAGCTCATCAAATATGACAATGTCAGTATTGAGAAATTGTGTTGTTTTTTTGGCCAGCATTTCCCCAAATTGTAGTTATATAATATGTCTCGCATACTTTATGCATAGTATTTAATATTAATTAATTTTTAAGCTTTATAAGTTTATTTTTCATGTGTTCACCTTTTAGTTACAGTTGTCAATATCTTTACTCGATAATATAATCGATATATTCGATCAAAATGTACGTTTTTCACATCTCCATTTCTTTTCGTACTGTCAAAGTGACAGTAGATGGGCATTAAAACGTAAGCTGTTATTTTTAGCATGCCGGAATATATAAAACTGCTCTATTTCATAGAGTTTCTGTATTGCTATTTCTTTGTCTTTTACAGATCATGTTAAAAAATGAATTTCAGTTTTTTATTTTCTTCTTATTTTATTTTATTTAATAGATAAACAAAAATCGAGGTGGATACAATTTTAATCAGCTCGTTTATTTATATAATACAAGATAAGATAAAGCACAAAATATATGCGCTTGGGGATTTATAAGAGTTTGTTTTTACTGTCCGTAAGAGCAAATATTTGTGGAAGAATTTAATTTCAGTTACTGTGCTAAACATCTGTACAGGTAAATTTATATTTATTTATTGGTTTTAGGGATCAAGAATAGTTTGTACTGTGTAAATAAAAGTAGTGATAAATTTAAAAAATATGATTCAAGAGTTAGATAATTTGACGAATGAATATTTTAATTTTTTTTATGCCTTAAGTAGATATTCATTGTAAAGGTGAATACTTAAGACATAAAAAACACACCTGTATACCCGAAGGGGTAGGCAGAGGCGCACTAGCGAACTGGTCACACATTTCGCCGAGCTTAGTTCCATCCCAGATGTGATAGAGGATAAGCTTATCGCCATATCTGACACAAATTCCAGACTCCGGGCTGATATGGAAAAATCCAATATCACTTTGCCCGACCCCGGGATTGAACCCGAGACCTCAGGACAGTAACCATACTGAAATACAAATACGCCACCGAGGCAGTCTAGAATACATGTAATTTATCACCGATGATTATGATCTGTGAGGAAACCCGACCGTCTCATTCTGGTGGATACTCCACACCAGGCCAAGCAGAAGTGTCTAGGTAGGCAGGCTGGACATGGTATTTAACCACAACAAAAGGCAGAACAAATTATTAAACATTTACAAGACACAGTCAAGTAACAATAGGTATTCAATATTATTTATGTCAATAATAACATATGCCAGTAGTAATTTATTGTGCACACACTTCATAGCTAGTAGTTAGGGAATGTACCCATATTATGTGACATATTTTTATACTGTTTATACCCCCTCCCCCCCTCTTAGTGACTACCCGTAGTATGCCAGGATCTCCCCCCTTCCCCTCTAGTTTTCATCTAGTCCTTTATAAATATGGTTTTAAATAATTTTTTATCTAAGAAAAGTTAAAAAAACAATATTAATATGTGTTGCCACCTGTGACTTTAAAAAGTGCTGTAAGCTGCGAGCCATATTTGTATATAGCTCTTCTTCTTTATTTAAAAAATATGGCCTCCATCAAATGTTGAAGATTTTGCCAACAACAATGTTTTATAAACCTATTACTATTGTATATAGCTAAAAAATCACGAGATTTCCCTAGAGGATATTGACTGTGTGACGAAAACCTAAGTCCCCCAGGGCCCCGCGCCCGCGCCCTTGTGACTTGTGTGCGGTATTTTGAAGATCTCCCTCCCCCCCTAAATGGGTCACATAATATGGGTATGTTACCTTATGGCTGTGTTATTTGTTAGTGTTATTCTAGAATTAGTACTTATACACCTTCTCAGTGTGATGGTAGTATCTTGAAAATAAAACTATATTCACATTGCACATTATGTAAGTAACTAAATTGTATTGGATATAAAAATTATTTCAAAGGAAGGTTTATGAATTGTGGTTTTATTGTCCATAACTCCTTTCGATTATGGCTGTCCATGAGATCACTTCAGGTGACCTACCTATGTGTTTGGTGCCATAAATTCAAATCATTTATTCTAAATAGGATATTTCATATCACTTTTTTTTGCTCGACCTGGGAATCGAACCCAGGACCTCCCGGTCCACAGCCTCTACATGCTACCACTAGACCAAGGAGGATAATACCTACTAGTGTTCTTTTTATAATCATAATTTATTATTTAAAATGCAGTTGCTAGGATCCTTGATATTATTTTGTGATAAATTGTTTTTATCATTAACACTTGATAATATCGGTTATTTTTTATTTCATGTTTGTTATGAAATATATGTTTAATCTTGCAATGGTGTCATTACATTATCTAATTGTTATAAATAGTGATTATATGTATTAATGATGTAATACTGCATTTTAATCAGGGGTAAAAATTCCATATCAGCCCCGAGTCTGGAATTTGTGCTCGATATGGCGATAGGCTCGCCCCCTATCACATCTGGGACGGAATTAAGCTCGGCGAAATGTGGGTGTACTAGTTGGCTAGTGCGCCTCTGCCTAACTCTTCGGGGATACAGGCGTGAGCTTATGTTATGTTATGTGTTGACATCTGATAGATAACGAGTGAATAGTCATAAAACTCAAAATACCAGTAGGCCAACCATGAGTTTTTATGACATTACTCGCTAGCGACTCCGTAAAATATCTGTATGACAAAAACCCGAACGCCTCCTAGCGGTTATGCGGGGAACTGACGTTTTCCATACAAATATTTTACGTCCTCGTCCGTGTAAATACGTGCACAAACTCATGGTTGAATTTGAACTTTCAAGTAGTTTCAAACGTTTAGTTAGGTTATCTTGTTTGCTCTACAATTCATCATGAAATTGAATGAATTAATATTCTCTTATGTTGCATCATTTATGCAGATTTACATCATTATACATCATGGTGACATCATTTGTAATAAATCTTATAACCTACTTAAGAAATACTTAAGCCTGTATCAAAGGGTAGGCAGTGGGGCGATTTTGGCCTCTGGTGGTCTCGAATAAATTAATAGTTTGTATGTAGTTTTTGGACTGCTCTTTGTTGTTCTTCTTCATCACGTGTATGTTCATCACTTAAGCCGCGTGTCCTGCACTAAATCATTGCATAAAACACGTACATTAAACAAGTATTCGCTATTTTTGTCTATGGTTCATTGTTCCACGAGCAAGAGACTGCGAAATAAATTGTTTTGTGTATCTTGCTATTTTTGGTTTTTGTTTCGAGAAAATCTTGAGCAGGACGCGCCTTAAGGCCCGGCCCACACCTCCCCACCTCTTAAATCCTTATTCCCCCTTTTCTCTCGGTTTAAGATTGTATCCAAATATTTTTACAGCCTCCCCTTTTTGACAGCCTCCGTGGCGCAGCGGGCGAGCAGCTGGCTGTGAAGCGAGAGGTCGCGGGTTCGATTCCCGCACCGAGACAAATATTTGTGCGGCCCACAGATATTTGTTTCGGGTCTGGGTGTTGTGAGACCGAAAGTCTCTCGTAGTTCCTGATTCCCACGACACAAGACTCGATCTTAGTGTGTGACTGTTGGGAGTTATTTAAAAAAAAAACAAAAAAAAAATTTCATGTCACGGATATGTTAGTTCATTCAAGGTTGGGTATTGAGATAGGTCTGCGTTCACGCAGGTTTAAAGTACTGTGTACAATTCCACTGAGTTACAAACCAGTTTCGCAGGTTTTGATTTGAATTTATTTTGTTTATAAATTACAACCGGGTTTTAATTACCAGTTTTCGTTTGTTGTGTTGTTAAAAGTAATTTTATCATATCTTGCTTCAATATCTTACGGTCTTTAATATCTAATACTTGGCGATCCGATATAGCAGGTTTTAGATTAAGAAAGAGTTTCTTATCCATATTACATTCAATATCTGATCAAAAGGCTGTCTAATCGTCTGTATACTCTAAAGCCCCATCTACGTGATGCGGGTTTACCGTATATTTGAACATGGAATATTATAATAATTACAAGTTTAAAAACTTAACGGACCGCCTTCAAATCCGATCGTGACCAAATTTATATGGGACTACCCTTGAAAGAAGCACTATCGACCACAAAAATAATTTTGAAAATCGGTCCACATTTGGGGGAGATGTCGCGTAACATTAAAAAAAAACAGTCGAATTGAGGACCTCTGAATTCTCCTTTTAGGAAGTCCGTCGATAAATTGTTATTTACGAAGCTGCGTCATAAGATTTTTTTTAACAAATTCATTCGGCGACTCGTAAATTCCAGTTTTCTGTTTTCTTTCCTCAAATGTGTTATACCGGATGTTACAGATAGTTGGTACCAATAACAATTCCACATATGTATGTGGAAGACATGGAGAATACAATAAAATTGAACTTAATTTCTTATTAATTATGAATCCGTCGGAGGCGTCACATAAATATGTTCCATAAGCGTATGGGCCACCGGAGGCCGAGCTGCCCGTGACTATTTAAGCATGAAGTTTTTAAAATCGAAATTCCACATGTAAATCGTCGTAATTACCATAAGAACGGCATTGTGTATGCTAAACATAATTACCGCATAGATGGTTTGCGAATGTACTGCAGCTGACCAAAGGGCCAGAAACTTTTTTTTTTTTAAATAAAGCCTTACGAAATTCTAACCTATACCGTAAAATCGCTAGCCATTCCTCCTTTAAGTGTAGTTATTATTGATATCATATTTTTGCAAAATTCTGTATATAGCGACATCAAACTCTGGCTTGTAAAATCATTTAACATTCTCAAGACTATTCTTTCTTTCCACACAATTGGAGCATTTTACAGAAAGGATTCGGCTTAGTTTTTACGAACGGCTGCTTGCCTGATGTCGACCTCCTCAAGGAGATCCAATCCCTGGCAAATCATGTTAAACTTGGATTTGAACCTAGCCTAACCAAGGAGTTGACAAAGCCAACGGCGATTCCAATACAAACAAAAAAGTTTCCAATGTCATTGTAAGCAACGTAACATGACGAGCGCGTAACGTTTGTTTGCAGGATGATGAAGTTATCATTTGGTAGTGTGAGAGCGGTCGGGGCGGTCCTCACCGTGTCCAAACTCGGAGTGCATGTACGAACAATGTCACAAGCTATTGGATCCAATTTCTTCTTCAGACAGGTGAGGATCATATGGGCTGCTATTTGATGACTAAGGGCGACTTGCAGGGATTTCACTATAATCGCCATTTTATTAGTCCCCGACTTTGTCCTAAACTTGATTAAAATCAAATGTCATATTAGTTGTCCCGAATTCACTCGCAGCTCCGCACTAAACCACGATGAATCTTGTAATAAACCCCATTTTGGAATCATTTCAGTTTAACGTCTTGCACGTCGTCGATTTACCCCTTATCTGGATTAAAATAAACGACAAAGTTAAATCATCGGGGCCGCCGGTTTAAATGGCTAATCGTGATTATTGAATGTCAAACAACATAACATTTTCATATTATTTCTTGTTGTTTTATGAAAATAATAATAATAATAACACTCAACAGTCACAAACATAGTCCTGACCCCACACTTGTGTCGTGGGTATCAGGAACTACGAGATACTTTCGGTCTCACAACACCCAGACTCGAAACAAATATCTGTAGGTCATACAAACATTTGTCTCGGTGCGGGGATCGAACCCGCGGCCTCTCGCTTATCGGATAGCCTTATCGGCTGTGTGGTCGTCTATCACATCTGGAACGGAACTAAGCTCGGCGAAATGTGGGTGTTCTAGTTCACTAGTGCGCCTCTGCTTACCCCTTCGGGGATACAGGCGTGAGCTTATATTATGTTTTCTACCATGTCCTATGCCTACCATGTAATGTGCCTACTCCGCGATGTTCTCCTATTTTTAGGAGATAGGGGGTTACCACCACCTCTTATAGCAGTCTTATTATAATCTTACTTGTACCGATTCCCATACAAAACAAACGAAGAACGATTATAATAATACTGCTATAAGAGGTGGTGTTAACCCTGCAGTTGTTTACGAGATGATAAATTCCGCTTGAGCTAACAAAGTGCAAAGTTACTCCTAGTTACTCCTTAATAAATATAAATAACTAGCCTCATAGTATGTGTGTTCGTATTACATGTGAACATTTGGTGACTATTAACTTAAGAGAATCTATTGAAAAATCATATAAAACAAACTAGAATTCGTTTTATGCAAAATTTTTATGATAGATGTTTTGATACGGAACTTTAGATATGAATCTAATGGAACGTAAAGAATGAGTAGAAGTAATGAAATCGCGAATTAATAATCTACACTCGGATTTCTTAAATCGAACCAGAAATGTGTATGTGCAAGACAACTAATGGGACATTTGATTTAAATGACATTTAGGACTGAATCGTGTATTAATAAAACGGCGAATAGAGTAAGATGCAGTGTTGCAAAAGTGTAAAATTAAAACTCGTTAGATTTGGCATCTGAAAATCGGGAGATTTTTATACGGAATGAAACACAAGTAGTTTATGTTAATAATGCGTTAATTTATTTAATTATAATCAGTAAGTTACATATAATCATTTATAGTTTGATATATTGTACATTGATTAATCATTTTCGTCTTCTTACCACCTCTTACTACTTATTTTCGTGAACATTTTCTCATATTTATTCAAATTGTAACAACATTGATTGTTGTTTTCTATACATCATTTTGTGTGCAGAAGATCTACCATTGACTTAGTGGAAAGTTTAATCCGTTATTTTAGTGCGAGCTCTTCGTAACTAAGTTTTAACCTTGGATACTGACGCCGTGCAACGTAGTGAGACAATAATGTCTCACTTGGAAAGCCTTCACGCCGCGGCCGTGTACTGTCGTTCTATGTGTTATATTTATATGACATGTGCATGCAATTCTATGAATGGACTATAATGAACGACTAAAGCAAGTATAAGTTATCCAATTTGGGAAACAACCCGAACGAAGTTATCTTCAGAGACATTTGACAGCCTCCGTAGCGCAGAGGGCGAGCAGCCGGCTATGAAGCGAGAGGCCGCGGGTTCGATCCCCGCACCGAGACAATTATTTGTATGACTCACAGATATTTGTTCCGGGTCTGGGTGTTGTGAGACCGAAAGTATCTCGTAGTTCCTGATACCCACGACACCAGACTCGATCTTAGTGTGGGGTTAGGACTATGTATGTGACAGTTGGGTGTTATTTATTTATTTTCCCTTGTATACTCACCAGACAATAATAAACTCTATTATAAGGTATTTTAGTACAATTTGCTTTAATATACCGCGAAGTTGAATGGCCGTATTTTATTGTATGTAGTATTGTCGTATAGGCCGTATTGTATTGTATTACAGGTTTCTTTTAGTTTTGCCGTATTAATAATATTATGTTCCATTTTTTATAAGAATATTATTTTACATTAGTTGAAAATCCAAAAATTCGGCAGATAGGACTGCTACATCGGGACATCGTGAGCAATGACCAAAATCAGTAAATATCCCGATAAATCGGGAAATTTTGCAACGCGGGCAAGATGCCTACACTCTTCACTACTCCAAATTCATAAGTTCCGTTTCACAAAAAATATATAACCACAATCACTCATTATTTACGTTCCGTAAATTTCATATTATTATCTATAGTGCCGTCTCGCAACATCTATCATCACAATTTCGCGTATAAAGAATTGTATTTTATTTTACATGATATTTCAATAGATTCTCTTGTGTCAATAGTTGGCAAATATTTAGTTTTAATTCAGTTTGAATACATGTAATATAAACACACATACGACGAGGCTGTATGTGGTTGCTTCCTTGGCCTAATTGATGAAAGGCATAATTGAAAAAAAATAATTAGTGTCAGTTGTCTGGATTACGACTTGTCAACTAGACATACGTATAATATTTCGCGATAAGGAATGGTCACTTTAGTTCGCGGCTCCTCAACGAACTAGTTCGTTCTTTCAGTTCACGTCTCGAACCAAAGAAAGGCTAAAAAAATATTATTTGCACGAATTTTAACCGACTTTAAAAAAGGAGGAGGTTATTAATTAATCGACTTCAAAAAAGGAGGAGGTGAATTAACCGACTTAAAAAAAAGGAGATTAACAATTCGTTGGAATCTTTTTTTATGTATGTTCCCGGATTAATTATTTTTTATTCTTTCATAATATGCTGCTGTTTTTTTTTACTTGTACATACTTGGGGAATAGTGACGGCGTCTAAGGGACAACCCTTACCAAACGAACCCAACGATGACGGTGGCCTACTTACACAGTAGGCCACCAACACCTTTAGGTTTAAGCCAACCTTATCTGCATGTGGTACACTTTTCTGAGTAACGGACT
Organism: Clanis bilineata; assembly: GCA_036417725.1. Lineage (NCBI taxonomy): Eukaryota > Metazoa > Arthropoda > Insecta > Lepidoptera > Sphingidae > Clanis > Clanis bilineata. The sequence goes on along the minus strand of CM071154.1, from coordinate 12,195,325 downwards.
AGGTGCTGGCGAAACCTGGGTTCTTGCCTTGCAGGGTATGGGGGACAGACCAGGGACCAAATGTTTGCTATTAGATCGTTTTGCGAGGCATGCATGTTGAAAGAAAAAGCTTCTGCATATCGCTTTCCTGGATCTGCAGAAGGCTTTTTACTTTGTGTCCCGACGGGTAGTCTGGTGGGCCCTAAGGTTCAAAGGGGTGCCAGAAGCTTATGTTGACGTTATCGAAGACATGTTCTTCCGATCAAAGTCTTTGATTCGGACTGCTTTTGGCGTCACCACACCCTTCCCGTTCACTATGGAGGTTCAGCAACCACCGTGGGTGTTCATGTACGCTGATGTCTAAGACAAACAGCGTCTAGGGGCCGCTTGAAAATGGTCGACTGAAAGGAAATGTGCTAAAGATCAAGTACATGAGTTGCGTAAACGTAGTATTTTATAAATGTTTTCAAATATTTTTTATCGAAGAAAGTAAAAGAAAATATTATGATGTGTTCCCATCTGTGAGACTAAAAAGTGCTGCGCACCGTATTTGAATATAGCTTAAAAAAGCACGATATTTCCCTAGTGGTTATTGACTACGTTACGAAAACAAGACCATCATTTGGCCAGTACTTCTGTGTATATGTACGATACGTGGTCTGTCAGCGTTATTTTAAGGAAATCCAGATGACCTCAAAAGCGCTGGCTGGAATTTTTAGAGAATGATATGAGAACCAATGGTCTTACTTTGGACGATACTCAAGACTTAGATTCTATCTAACTTATCAAACGAACTAAAGAACGAGAGATCTGGGAACTAGTTCGTTAATTTCTTCTGTGGGAGCTGTCCTCCGCACTGGTTCGTTCGCGAACTATATAAATCTATTGTCAACAATGGTAATTTCTATAATAGAGGTATAATAAAATTTTATCAAGAAGTAACTTTGAAATTCGTTAACTTAAGTGAAATTTGTCATCTCGAAAACAACGCTCTCCTAGAAAATAGAATAACTAAAGTACTTTGTAATAGAAGAACATTGCGGAATGCGAGCGTGCACAAGAAAACAAGGTACTCGTTGATGGTGATGAACTAAGTGTGGAGTTGCACCAGTTACAAGGCGTTTGTGATGCGTGTGCCGAAACCTATCCTGCACCGAGGTGCGACGAGACATTGAGGAAAACTTTTTACTGCAGTGCCGGGTCGGGCGTGGTTGGTATACCACCGCTTCCAAGGACTAGTGCCACACGTGCGCACACAAATATCGTGCATAATAGTGAAGTGTTGTAATTATGTGGTTTTTCAAGAGATTATGTACATACAATGTTAGTTTGTAAGGTGTATGTATGGGTTATTGATAATTATATACTCTTCGTAAAAAAACTTGAGTTTTTATATATTTTACGAATTCATCATCCTTGTTTGATACCAAATCATGTTCAGTGTAAAAAACAAAGCCATTTTTATCATAGATTTTCATTAAACAACAAGAAATAATGTGAAAAGGTTATGTTTTTTGTGTTTAAATTCTTTGGTTGTTTGTCAATAAAATCAAGATTAGCGACTTTAAACCGGCGGCCATGCCCATTTAAGTTAAACGTTTATTTAAATCGAGATGAAGGGTAAAACCACGACGTGCAAGACGTTGAACTGAAATGATGCCAAAATGGAGTTTATTTTACGATTAAACGTCGTTTATCGCCTAGCTGCAAGTCACCCTAAAAGTCCCTTAAGTTAAACTTAATTTTGAGATATGGAAACATGTGGAAAATATAAGTCATAATCCTTAGAAAATGTTCTTGGCATTATGACTTATGGCTGTTTGAACCTAATTTTGTGTTAGGTATGACCAAAAACGTGGAAAACATTGTCTCTAGAAAATATGCCTTGTGGTTTGAAAGTTTAAAAGTACACAAGTTATTTGGTCTATAATCTATTAAATATTATAATAGCCTGTGTGATAAATTCTAGGGCCATTATTTGCCAGATTTTTTTGGCCATATCTTAACTCTGGGGCGTGGTGGTATTTCGGTACGACTACGGTTCTGAGGTCTCGGGTTCGATCCCCGGGTCGGGCAAAGTGATATTGGATTTTTCCATATCAGCCCGGAGTCTGCAATTTGTGCCCGATATGGCGATAGGCTCGCCCCCTATCACATCTGGGACTGAACTAAGCTCGGCGAATTGTGGGTGTTCTAGTTCGCTAGTGCGCCTCCGCCTACCCCTTCGGGAATACAGGCGTGAGTTTATGTTATCTTAATTCTCAACGAAAATTTTATCATCATCAGCCATAGGACGTCCACTGTTAAACATAGGCCTATCCCAAAGATTTCCAGATCAACCTGTTTAAAAATCTTATAATCTCACAATTTTTTATTGCAATTAAATCAGATATATTCAATATTACTATAGGTACTGTTTAATGTCTTTGAATGAAATAATAAGACAGCCAAGGAGTGCCTGGTGGCAAGCGATACGACTACGGGTGAACAGTAGCAACACCACCCGTATTTTGAATAATAATACACAAAATGGCACTGTACTGCGCCCGTCAACCTGATTAGATGTTAGTCTCTCCGTATTACGAATGTACAGCTAAAGAAATATTATTTTAAAAACATACTTCATTTATTTTATGCTCTATCGAACAGAAAAAGAGTCCATGTCGGTAATTGTAACAGTATCTTAGCTGCACCTCAATGTGGGAAAGCTAAAATGATTAAAAACTTTATATAAATGTAACGTAATACTTACCAACTCAGAAGATAGCCATTTTATTACTTTATTAATGCATAATGTTCTTTATGGGGCGACATAGACACTGTGACAAAGTCCCTTTTTTTTATTAAAAAAAAGAGTAAAAAAAGAAAATTGGTTCTCTTTCGCCGGAGATATCGAGTAACACATAAAAAAAATTGAAAACCTTTTGGAGTCGGTTAAAAAGAAGTTTCAAACGTAAGTATCCTGTTTATTTCAGCTGTTCGATCCAGTAAGCTGTACTTATACTTATCTCCTGGGCGATGCGAAGTCACGCGATGCAGTGCTCATAGACCCAGTGCTGGAACACGCTGAACGAGACGCGAACCTCGTAAAGGAACTGGGGTTCAATCTTATCTATGCGAGTGAGTATCTTGTACTTGTCGCCACGTTGGCAAGGTATATGGGCTGTTGACTAGGTTCTGGGTTCGATTTCCAGGTTGGAAGAGGTGTTTTTCTAAAATGTTTTTTTTGGGACTGGATTCCCCACATACACACATACACACACTATTGTCCCGACTTTTGACCCCACAGTAAGATACGAGTCTTATGTCGTGGGTATCAGGAACTATGAGAGATTTTCGATCTCACAACACCCAAACCCAAAACAACCCATTGCGCCACGAAGGCTGGCTATTATTAGGGTAGACAGTGTATATTTGTACAAAGAAAGAAAGAAACAAAAATATTTTATTATATTTTAAATCGAAATGGGGATGATGATAATAGTACTGGTGATGTAAGAGTTGAAGAAAATATTTTATTTGAACATTTTGTCTACCCTGATCGGGATATCTGTGCGCGGCACTGGGCTATCCTATCAGAATCGGGCACAAATTCCAGACTTCGGGCCCATAACGCTTTGTCCGGCATAAAGGGTGTAAACGACAGCCTATTGAAAACTGATACCAGGAAAATGAAAATATTATACCAATGAAAATAATTTAATGTATTTTTTATGTACATAAGTGGGGTTGTGTTAGTGAAGAGTATCGTTTTTATTGCGTTTTGATTGAAAAAAAAACAACAATTCATGAAAAGCCCGACGAAAAATGTTAACGTTGGTGGTTACAGAATAATGTACTGCACACCTGGTATCAGTTTTCGGTAGGCTGCCTTTACAACCTTCATATGGATTTCACGTCACTGCTTGATGATTTCGTATGCCACAAGTCACTCCATACTGTAATCTCCGCAGTTAACACCCACATGCACGCGGACCATATAACAGGCACGGGTAAGCTGATATCAGTTTTTGGTAGGCTGTACTTTACACCCTTTATACGGATTGCACGCCACTGCTTGATGAATCCGTATGTCACAAGTTACTCCTAACCGTCATCTTCCCCAGTGAACACCCACATGCACGCGGACCATATAACAGGCACTGGTAAGTTGAAGTCCCTGGTTCCTGGCACCAGGAGCGTCATCGGCAAAGCGTCGGGTGCTCAAGCCGACGTCCATCTTGTTGACGGCGACGTCGTGAAGTTTGGACAGCATCAGCTAATAGCCAGCGCCACACCTGGACATACCAACGGATGTCTGACTTACGTGTGTCATGATCAGGTTGGTACACTTATTTTTTTTATAAATTTCTATCGATATATTATTTACCTAGATGCACAGTTGACGCTCGGAAAAGATAGATAAGCTCGCTTGGGATAGCAAAGAAGTGCTTAAGCATTCGTTTTGCCTACAGTCGGAAGTCGATAGAATTCGATATTTCAATTTTAAGAGGATATTTGCAAAGACCTGTGCATCTAGGGTATAATATATTGATGTATATTTCGATCAATATCGATGGGGATTGAACCAGGGCCACCTTAAGGTATGCATGGACCCCTGGGCACACAAGAATTGGAGGGCCCCTAAATGTATAGGCCCACATCCCCCCTCGATATATGCAAACCTACTAGCTTGCCTGGTGACGGCGACCTTTTTTTAGAATGAAGAGAAGTAACTACTTTTCAGCTGTTGGGTGGCCCCCCTAAGGTCGGGGGGCCCTGGGCACGGGCACCGTGTGCCCTTATAGTATAGAAGGTACTGGATTGAACCCGATACCTCAGAACGGTTTTATTTCACATGGGTATGGACTGCCTCGGTGGCGTGGTGGTATTTCGGTACGACTCTGGTTCTGAGGTCTCGGGTTCGATCCCCGGGTCGGGCAAAGTTATATTGGATTTTTCCATATCAGCCCGGAGTCTGGAATTTGTAACGATATGGCAATAGGCTCGCCCCCTATCACATCTGGGACGGAACTAAGCTCGGCGAAATGTGGGTGTTCTAGTTCGCTACTGCACCTCTACCTACCCCTTCGGGGATACAGGCGTGAGCTTATGTTATCATTATACTTTTCTCATTTCAGGCACTCGCTTTCACAGGGGACACGGTTCTAATCCGGGGCTGTGGTCGCACCGACTTCCAAGAGGGTAGTTCGGAGAGTCTGTACAAATCTGTTCACCAAAGAATATTCACGTTACCAGATCATTACATTTTGTATCCAGCTCATGACTACAAGGGACTGACAGCGACCACAGTCGGTGAGGAGAAGAAATACAATCCAAGACTGACGAAATCAATGGAAGAGTTCATAAAGATTATGGAGAATCTGAACTTGCCGTACCCGAAGATGATAAGTGAGTAGTTTAGCTCATAGTTGATTTTTTTTTATTTGATCATAACGTATGTTCCGCGATGGCAAGTCTGCCGATAATACCACATGGATCTCGCAATGAAGATTTTATTAGGTGTCATTTTTATTACAAACTAGTTGTTCCCCACGACTCAGTTCGCGTGGAAAATTATTTTTGTGGTCAAATAGTCTGTGGTATTCTGATTTAAAATCTATAATAACTAATGTTTCATCAAAATCCATCCAGATTTTTTGCATGAAGGAGTTAGGCCGCGTCTCCTGCACTAAAACTTACAAAAAACATCTACTCTAAACATGGTTTTGCTACACATTTTTGTCTAAGGCCCATTGTTCTATGAGCAGAAGACGGCCAAAATCAGTGTGTGGCGTATGTGTTTTTGTGTTTTGTTTCGAGAAAAACATCTGCAGGTGACGCGGCTTAACATACACACATAGATCACAAACTTCCGTGGCGCAGTGGGCAAGTAGCTGGGTGTGAAGCGAGTGGCCGCGGGTTCGATTCCCGCATTGTGACAAATGTTTGTGTGGCCCACAGATATTTGTTTCAAGTCTGGGTGTTGTGAGACCGAAAGTCTCTCATAGTCTCTGACACCCACGATACAGGTTATATCTAGTGTGGGGTCAGGACTAGGTGTGTGACTGTTGGGTGTATTTATTTTGGGTGTATTTTAAACTTTCTTATAGGACTACTGTGGAATAGATATGCAGTGCGCCCTCTTAACACAAATACATAAAATAAATACACTCTGCACAGGGCCGATAGATGGCGTTGTGTGAAGTTTAAACTTTTTTTATTGCAGATAAAGCGGTCCCAGCGAACAAAGTGTGCGGTTTATTCGATGTATAGTTAACCTTCGGTTTGATCAACGAGTAACCTTTAGGGGCAATTTGCACCACTATTACTAACCTACAGTTAGTCTAACCTCAAGTTACATTGAAAAAGATATATATGAATGACATGTAATTAAAGATAATATACATATCATTCATTTTTTTTACTGCCTCGGTGGCGTGGTGGTATTTCGGTACGACTACGGTTCTGAGGTCTCGGGTTCGATCCCCGGGTCGGGCAAAGTGATATTGGATTTTTTCATATTAGCCCGGAGTCAGGAATTTGTGCCCGATATGGCGATAGGCTCGCCCCCTATCACATCTGGGACGGAACTAAGCTCGGCGGAATGTGAGTGTTCTAGTTCGCTAGGGCGCCTCTGCCTACCCCTTCGGGGATACAGTCGTGAGCTTATGTTATGTTATGTGTCATTTTTTTTTTTCAATTTAACTCGAGGTTAGGACTAACTGTAGGTTAGTAATAGTGGTGCATGTCCCCAAATAACAAAGACTAGTAATCGCAGGCTGTAATAATCATTTTCATAATCATTTTACTTTGGATCAGTGTACTATGGATTATAATGATGGATGGGTATTTTGTGTATAAATGTACAGACAATTTCTCTTTTGAATTTGGTTTAATATCTATAAATGAGATTAAAATACATGCGCGTGTAGAAAAATATATTATGAATAATGGAAAACATTATTTTCATACAGTGTTGAAGTTATTCAGTTCCTCGTCCTGACCTCTATTGTCCATGATTTGTACTAAACTAGTGTTGGAATAAAATTGTAGATGTCGCTACTAGTAATAATTGGACCTAGTTCTACAGAAGTGGATCAACTTCAAAAAAATATCAAGCTGTTCGTGCCAACATAACATGATTTAAAAATATCCCTTATTTTTTATTTTATTTATTTAAATCACAAATCTGATGTACAATTAAGCATGCTAAAATGGAAAAAATGTATACAGAGAAAATACAATTGACTGATACCTTTTTTTACTGGATGTGATCCTTATGTGCAACTAGATCCAATAAAAAAATGGTGTATATAACATATTTTTATATTTTTGTATATTTCATGTCTCTTACGTTCTTTTTGACCAAAGACGGTAAAGAGTATATTTTAAAATTAAGCGAAAGTGTAATATGTAGTATTTTTTATGAGATATTATAATAATTGAAGACTTTGTCTCAGACTGTGAACGTTATTATAAATGTGACATTCAGTTCAATATTGTTACGAGATTTTTGTCAAAATTTTGATAATTTTTGTAGCTATTATAAACTACCTAGTCAAAAATTGTGGCCAACGACACCTTTTCTGTCACATACATATGTTATATTTGTGTTGATTTAATTAGAACTTGTGATCTTTTTCTTTGTTTTATTCCTGAGACCACTTTTTAGGAGGATATTATTTTGCAGAGAACTGTGCATCTAGGGTATATTATATTGATGGTCACATATTATAATTTCGTGTTTTTTTATTACATTGTATTTATAATTAAACTTATCAATTGACATTTAATTCGTCCGCTGACATGTCAGATATTTTTAAGATGGCGACTAGATAAAGATTAATTTAAAAATTGACTGCTCATTATATTCAAATTATTGTATATTAAAATGTAAACTGTTCAAAAGCCCTTTAGGTATTTGTAAAACAAATTCCTGAATACAATTTCACACAAGAGTTAAAATAAAATGGAATGTTAATATTTTTGTGTATATTACAGTGCACATCTGTGATAAAATAATATTAAATTCCTATATAATAGTGAATTTTAAGTAAATGAGTATAATATTGTTAAAATAAATTATATATATTTTTATTGTATCATTTAAAGTAATTGTTAAATTTTTTAAATACAATCGGTTGAATCATATTGTACAGTTCTTTTTTTACTATTTTATAACCTACATTAATGATTGCTATTTTGTTTTATTAGGTACCAGCTGTAGACTTCTTTGGCGTGGAAATTTATTAATAAAACTATCCCACGAGAACGGTACATTTTCCTGGATTAAAAGTAGCCCATGTATTATTCCAGACTATATCTATGTACCAAATTTTATCCAGATCCGTTCTGGCATTTGGCGTTCAAACATTCATCCACTCAAAAGATGAATAAATAATTATCAATAGTAAAACTCTCCCGCCTGTATCCCGGCAGGGGTAGGCGCACTAGTGAACTAGAACACTCGCATTTTGTCGAGCTTAGTTGCGTCCCAGATAGGGAGCGAGCTTATCGTCATATCGGGTATGAATTCCCGATTTCGAGCTGATATGAAAAAAATCAATATCACTTTTCCCGACCCGGGGATCGAACCCGAGACCTCAGTGGGGTAACTTTTGACACTCTGTTCGATTTCGACAAGGATTCGGTTTCATTCATCGACCTAAAATTCTACCGAAATTGAGGTAAAAGTTTTCCTCCCTTTCCCAATCCCCTTTCCCTCCCCTTCCATTCCATCCTTTTAGGTTGGCAACGCATCTATGATTCTTTTTGTCTTGGGTCTATGGCTGGTGGAGATCACTTACCATCAGGTAACCCATCGTTTGCCAGTCTTTGCTATGAAAAAAAAAACACAAACAATGTTTCTCGTTTTGTGCTTATGGAACAATGGACCATACACAAAAATGTTGCGAAACCATGTTTTGTGTAGTCTTTCAAGAAAAACATAAGCAGGAGATTCGCCTTAAGGAACCAAAAATACCAATCACTCTCCCCTCAGTCTCAAGGGAGTTATAAAAATGGGGGATTTCGATTGACCAGCTGTGAAAATGTAGTCTACTGATTACAACACGCTGTTAAATCATACATCTCACGCCTGTATCCCCGAAGGTGTAGGCAGTAGCGAACTAGAGAACTAGCCCACATTTCGCCTAGCTTAGTTCCGTCCCAGATGTGATTAGGGGGCAAGCCTATCGCCTTATCGGGCACAAATTCCAGACTCCGAGGTGTTATGGAAAAATCTAATATCACTTTGCCCGAACCGGGGATCGAACCCGAGACACGAGAGAACACCCATATTTCCCCGATCTCAGTTCCATCCCAGATGTGATAGGGGGCGAACCTATTGCTATATTACAAATTCCAAAGTCCGGGCTAATACTTAGTGGAATAATTAAAAGTTCAAAAACTTAATGGATCGACTTCAAAACTTATGCAATCGCAACCATATTTATATGCCATGAATTAAGCTCTAAATAATGTGCTCTATCGAACACAAAAAGAATATTGGATATCGGTCGACATTTAGCGGAGATATCGAGTATCATACATAAAAAGTACAGACGAATTGAGGACCTTCTTTTTGGAAGTCGGTCGAAAAATAAGCCTAAGCCTCTTTTTCGGAGGACGGGCCATTTGGCACTGGACCATCAAACCAGCTGCTAGTACTCATTCCATTGTGACAAAAAACACATGTAACCCCAAGGGCGGAGACAGGTTTTGGTTTGAGAGGAAGGGGGGTTCAAGAAAATAAAACAAATTAATGTGTTACCTCCCTGGCTATGCCCGTGACGTAAATTGGACCGTGTTGTGCAGAAATGAGCCAACCCACAAAAAAAGTTTTTTTTATGCCAACATGTTCTAAACCATTAATAGACCATAATGATGTAAAGATGAGGTCGCAGGAAGTCGCTGGATGCAGGCAGCTTCCAACAGATCGATCTGGAAATCTTTGGGGGAGGCCTATGTTCAGCAGTGGACGTCCTGTGGCTGGTGATGATGATGAATGATTTAAAAAAATAGTTTGTGTGTTGGCTCATTTCTGCACAACACGGTCCAATTATAAAAGGCATCGCTATACTTACTACTTATCAGCTATAGTGTAATATAAGAGTGTAATATAAGGTAACAGCCCTACTGATTTCAAATGGTTCAAATGAGATGGTAACACGTGGTCTATATTACTTATGACTAAATATTGATTGGTGGCACACGGCGCGGCACTTTATTGTGACATTACAGACGTCGGCCCGAGCCCCTCGAGGGCGCCACTCCGGCATTAACAGAATGTCTCGACACCGACACACGGGGCCTCCGCATTCATGCCCTTCATAATTATATTGTGTATTCGTACACTTTGCTCTTTCCGAGACCCCTTAATTGGTCTAGTGGCGTTCCCCTTGATTTTGTGCCATATATTACACTATCATGGAGTGGGATATCACTAGTGGCCTGTGACTCTGCGTGGAAATTTATTTTAAATAAAAAGTAGCCTATGTGTTATTCTGATGTATAATCTGTGTGACTGTAAAGTTTCATCATAATCCTTCCAGTAGTTTTTGTGTCAAAGAGTTACAAACATACACAAATACTCACAAACTGTCTCGTTTATAATTAATAAGAGGATTACTTTATGGTAGGAGGAAGTAAAATTGCGTCTCCTGCTGTTTTTTCGAAACAAAAAACATCTACACAAAACAAGGTTTTTTCGACCGACTTCCAAAAAGGAGAAGGTCCTCAATTCGTCGAATGTCGACCGATTTTCAAATTTCTTTTTGTGTTCGATAGAGCTTATTTCAAGGCTGGTCCCATATTATTTGGTCACGATCGGATTTGAAGTAGGTCCGTTAAGTTTTTTTTTATTATTGGCTCCTGATCATGTTACAGTGGAACAGCGTCAAAAAGTTTTAGAAATACCATGTTTTGTGTAGGTGTTTTGTGTAACGTTTTAGTGCATAAGACACGTCTTTATATTTCCATATCGCCTTCTGTTCAAGGTCAGTTTCTTATGACGATTTTAACTTAATGGTTGCCTAATGCAGAGTGGTGTCCACTGATAAGAAGAGCTTGAAACCATTCCTAATAAGAATTGGGTACTTGACAATTTTTTTAAATTAATTTTATATGATATTTACGCCATCTAAAATATATCACTGAAATATATTGAATATTCTAAAAAATAAAAAAGTTATAAGCATTTGAAATTTGGTGTAACCTTCAAACTGCGGAAAAGAGAAGTATTAGGAAAATGGCGTCAGGTCCATAACGGCATGTGCGTTAGAAAGGGATAGAAAGATATCCTCACTACGTCCCCACTCTTGCTCATTGCAGAATTTAAAATATGAATTACTGACTCATTTTTCAACTAATTTCGATGCAGATTTTACAGAAGAGTTTCTGTTTTGTTTTATTTGCCAGTACCATCGATAGCTAGTACATATAAAAATGTGTACAAAATTAAACATAGTCAAGTAGGTACCCAATTGCATTTCCATTATGAGATTGAGTCCCCCGTTTGACGGGGAGGGGGTGTTCAAACTCTCTAAACCCCTCTCTTTACATGGTGTAAGTAATATAATTAATACAAGGGGCAACAACATTTTGATTTTTGGAACTGCAGTGGTAAAGTTAGTTTCATATGCATCACGTGACCGCTTTTCTTTGACCCAAATGTTTCGGGGTCAATTGTTCTACACACTAGCTCCATTTTTGCATAATTCCTTATGCATGAGAATTTCGTTTGTAGTGCCTTTTCTAATTCATGTTTAAGGGAATAGTTGTAACTTCAAGTTACATATCGTACTACATTCTCAGTGACGTGTACAGGCATTTCGATCAGGGTAGACAAAATTTGCTAAATTATTTTCTTCGACACTTGCATCACCATCACTACAATCATAATCCTCGTGTCGATTTAAGCCAAGCGCTGCTATTTTGAAACTTTGTTATATAAGATATAAGCTCACGCCTGTATTCCCCAAGGGGTAGGCAGAGGCGCACTAGCGAACTAGAACACCCACATTTCGCCGAGCTTAGTTCCGTCCCAGATGTGATAGGGGGCGAGCCTATCGCCATATCGGGCACAAATTCCAGACTCCGGGCTGATATGGAAAAATCCAATATCACTTTGGCCGACCCGGGGATCGAACCCGAGACCTCAGAACCGTAGTCGTACCGAAATACCACCACGCCACAGAGGCAGTCAGATATATTCCATAATTTACTCGTTCGGTAAAGGAAACTGCCCCGAAATGCTGCTGTCTTGTGTTACATATATCTAAACAGATAAATACAGTTATAGTACCATTATCACGACCCCGTATGTGCATTTTAATATACAAATATATTACTTATATGTATCCAAGAATGGAATACAAAGTACGTGTTTCTCGCCCCTAAGTTCGTAGACACACACCCTCTTTGAACTCGTACAACTGTAAAGTGACGCATTTTATTTCATAAATTAGTAATTTGGTACAATGAATCGTCAAATCAAATCAAATCAAATCAAATCGTTTATTGAATCCATAAAATGTCACACATTGTTTAGATTCTATCTAAAATGTTTACTCTACCGCCAATTCGGAAAGCTGGTTCGTCAGAGAAGAACGGGCAAGAAACTCTGACGTTGCTCTTTTTGAGAATAATAACCAGTTTACAGTCAGATATTAATACACAACCAAAATAAGAAAACAAAAAATTTCAATAATTTACATTAAATTAGAGCAGCCAATCTACAATTTAAAAAAAATATAATTTTCGTATTAATAATAAATATGAATCGTGTTATTTTATTAAATGCTCTTTGACACCAGCTACTTAGATAAGAAATAATGTATTTTACTTTTCTACCGACTTCCAAAAAGGAGAAGGTCCTCAATTAGTCTGTTTTTTTTATGTATGTTACGCGATATCTCTGCCAGATGTGCACCGATTTTCAAAATTATTTTTGTGTTTGATAGAGCTTATTTCAAGGCTGTTTCCAAATAAATTTGGTCACGATCGGATTTGAAGTTGATCCGTAAATAAATAAAATAAATAAATTATTCTTTCTACCTGCCCTTAATGTGCGGTCGGCGCAACACACTTTTTAAGCATGATGCAGAAAGCATTTGGCTGAGTTTTTACAACCGGTTGCCTGCCTGACGTCAACCTCCGTCTAGAGCATCCAGTCCAGGGAAAATAGTGTTGAAAAAACACCACACCCGACCTGGGAATCAAACCTAGGACCTCCGGTTCACATCCATATACACTGCCACTAAACCATGGAGGCGTATAATGTATTTTATTACGTCATATTTAAATAAAATAAATACACCCAATAGTCACACGTTGTAACCCACGGACGTAAAAAATAAGGTGGACGGAGCGCTAGGAAGATTCAAAGTGAAGCAAGGTTTTCGGTTCATTCGACCATAACATAACATAAGCTCACGTCTGTATCCCCAAAGGGGTAGGCAGAGGCGCACTAGCGAACTAGAACACCCACATTTCGCTGAGCTTAGTTCAGTCCCAGATGTGATAGGGGGCGAGCCTATCGCCATATCGGGCACAAATTCCAAACTCCGGGCTGATATGGAAAAATCCAATATCACTTTACCCGACCCGGGGATTGAACCCGAGACCTCAGAACCGTAGTCGTACCGAAATACCACCACGCCACCGAGGCAGTCAGTTCATTCGATCAGTCGCTGCCATTACGTGTTGATAGATCGAATGAGCCGAAAACCCTGCTTTACTTTCAATGTTCCTAGCGCTCCATCCATCTTTTTTTTACGTCTGTGTTGTAACCCTATACTAGGTGTAACCTGTGTCATGGGTATCAGAAACTAGAAGGGATTTGCGGTCTCACAACACAGAACCGAAACTGTCTGGACTGGAATCTGTGGCTCATGCATTTTGAACATTTGTGCTGGGAATCAAGCTCGGGCCGCGGTTTCTCGTTTCAAACGTAGATACTGAACGAGGCCGTTTACCTGAACATAAAACTCCTGACTCAAATGAATAATGACACAGGAAATTAACTGCATCTATTCACAAGTACATCACATTGTAAGCATACATTTATGGGCGTCTTTCACAACATTGAACAACGATTCTCACATAAAATGCAATAATATCCGGGACATTTGTCTCCCGGTGCATTCATGGCTTTAGAGTAAGGCCCTCATGAATACCGGACCGTCTGCGCGTCGCGACGCCCGCGTGACGTCATCCGACACACTCCAATAGGCATGTCGAAAAATGATCCGAATCACAGTGGAAATGGAACTATGGAGTGTTAAATGTTATTTGGTCGGTCAATTGAAGTTAGAGGTTGATAATATCAAGGTTGACCTAACAATGTGATGTGACACTAGGTATCTATTTGGTTCTGAAGCCGAACCAAATAGATCAATGATTGAACTAGTAGGGTAACTTTTGAATCTCGATTCGATTTCGAATACGATTCTATTTTTAAGAAAAATGCACTAATGTCGCTTCAAAAATTAGCAAATGACAAGTTCTCGGATCCAACGCGACATTAGCACACTTTTTAACTTAATTTCGATGGAATTTTTAGTCACTAAATGAAATAAAATCGTATTCGAAATCGAATCGAGTGTCAAGTCAGGAGGCTGAACTTCTGGTTCGATTAATTGACCTAATTGAGATTAAGGGCTGTGCAATTAATAATTACAATTGTGACTGCATAATGTATAATGCAATGCATAACAATCATAGAACTATCCCAAGGAATCTTTTAGAAGACATAAAATCTATTCAATGATTCATTTTATACCAGACATGAATTTATTTACTCTCTATAAAATTATCCCATGTCATGTTTTCTTCGATTATAATTTATTATAGAATTTTGTTATAGAGTTGGATGTTAATAACCATCAACTAAAGTACTAATTCTTAAAACGTTGGTTTTAAAATATGTACACATACAAGACGTATTCATCAAATAGTTCAATCGCTTAAAGACCTGGATCATAGTTCTTTTTCCAATCCCTAGACGTGTCTACATGCAAATATCTAGAATATTCTCGGCGTTGCTTCGAGCGTCCTATCTGCAGATGCCTTAATGGCTCGACTTGGCTCACTTCAAAATGCGATTTGCTATCACGTTTACTATGAAATACCTAAATATACTAAGTGAAATCTGGTTAGCATCCTCAGTTTCTGACTGATGACAGTTTGTTTATAGGATAGAGATAATATTGCTTTGATTATAATTATCATTTTTATTGCAAGTTGCTTATTTCTTACGGTACTTTCTTATTTACCAAGTCCAAAACTTTGCTTTTTGTGTGTATGCACCCACATCTGAGCTATCGCTGCTTGCAATTGTAAAATATAATTTTATTATTTTTATTTTTCAGATGATCTATATCTTTGTTATATTAGGCTTTATAAGTAGGTAATACGGTATATACGAACATTATTTAGCAAATTTGCTAATAATAATTTAGTATCATTCCTTACTTTAAAATCAAACACATAATAAACTATGACATGGCGAAACTGAGACCAAAACTCGGACACCCACTGCCGGCTTATAATAACATTATATGGTTAGTTAAATATATTCATAGCTTGTTATTAATGTAATTATTCATATATTGTCGTTTGGGGAACATCGGAATAATGATGTGGCAACAACCTCATCACATTCACATCGGAGGAACACGATGATGTAATAGTTGAGACTTGGGACATGTCTATTACGTCACAGTACCTATCCTTACGTTGAGAAATAGCTTTATTAAATTGTGATATGATATATTGTGAGGAACAGTGTAGTATTTTCAAGTA
Organism: Clanis bilineata; assembly: GCA_036417725.1. NCBI lineage: Eukaryota > Metazoa > Arthropoda > Insecta > Lepidoptera > Sphingidae > Clanis > Clanis bilineata. The sequence continues at coordinate 12,179,560 of CM071154.1, read as the reverse complement.
TATTAAACGCTGGGTGTTGGGTGTTATGTCGAATATACCTTACTAGCTTTCACTCGCGGCTACGCCATCGTGAGAGTCTTGACAAACATTCATCCCCCATCACATTCGCTTGTGGCAGAGCCACGCTGTCGACAGTAACGTCTACAGCACGAATGGGCCGGCTCGACCGGTTGAATACCACTGTCTCACAGAAAACCGACGTAAAGTGGCAGCTTGCTGTCGCGTTTCGTTCGGTGAGTGAGATTTCCGGTGGCCCATTCCCCCCCGTCTTTCCCAATCCCTTTTCCCTCCCCTTCCATTTCCTTTTTTTTAGGTTGGCAACACACCCATGATTATGATTAGAGACAAGACAAGAATGTTTTTAAAGCACTCATATGAACAGGATTTTGACAGGAAGGTCTGACAGGTTGGGCGTAACTTGTTGTTGTTGTAGTTGTGTTTGTTGTTTTATAGTGATGTGGTTTTAGCACCAAAGTTCAGCTAAGACGGATAATATATTCTGGAAACTTTTTAAAAGGTGATTTTTGATGATGTTTGCTTGGTGAATTTGGGTGCATTGGCTGGCTTTGTTCGGTCGATTCGCTGTATGAAGGCCATCTAATGGTGCGTACACACCAACCTACAAGTTCGGAGTTCGTTCGGTTGGTGTGTTCCCGGCATTTGTGGCATCGCACTGGAAGGGATTGCCGCCGTAATCCCAGCAGGACCTTGAGATCGTCCACATTTGGGTTGTATGGTCATTGCGAAATCTTCATAATTGCAAATGCATGGAAACCATTTTATTTAAATGAAAATGAACAGACACTGAGATCGTGTTATCACAGTTGCAGCCACTTTGTAGTAAAAATTGTGTGTCGCAAAGGAATCGTTAAAGTTGAGTAGAGTTTCAGTATTTAGGGTCAGTTTTGCTTTAGTTGTTTTTTTTTACTATTATGCTGTATTTTATACGTTAACGTATTCCGTCGTATCTCGCTTTCGACGAAACTCTTCAAAGAATTTCTCAACTCAGTATTTCAATTAGACGGGAGCGCTCGTTCTGATAGAAATCTTTGCGTCTAGGAATAAGAAGTATATGCTATATAGGTATCTAATTTACTTGCATTTACACTGTATTTTATATACCGCCTCATTGGCATAGAAGCAGCGAATTTTGGTTGAAAACAAAGACATTTAAAAATGCCAGGTTGGGAAATTCGTAATTTGCATTTGAGTTTTCAAATTTTAAAAATCACGCATAATTTGTCTGGATTTGGAATTTGTGGTATGGCGATAGGGTCCATCCTTATCACATTTAAGGACGAAAATAATATTCTTTAGCTTATTTTTGCTTACACTTTCGAAGTATAGGTAATTTTGAACCGCCATGATAAATGTTTCCTAGAAATATCTGTGGTCGATCAAAATCGTAGTTGTAACATAATCGATATTCATCGCGTGAGTAGGGTTGTTACAAGAGGGCTGGAAGGTCAAGCCACGTGCACCAACACTATTTTAAAACTTGGGGTGCCTATGTTATTCACTTTGATTGGAATTACTAAGGTTAAAAATATTAGAGCACTAGATTATGATGAAATCCTTAATTTCTATGTACAATTATAACACACTTTTTTTTTTACAGAATTTTTACGCTAAATATGATGAATGATTTACGCTAAATGGATGAAAGCTTACGAAACGATTACGTCACATGGTAGGTCAGCGGGATCAATATTCGGCAAATCATATTCGGGACATACAGCGAGCTTGCCAAAATGAACGCAATGCTAGTGCATTTAGTCCTCAATGGAGTTGCATCATTAATGTTTGCAATTGCTTTTTGGCTTTACTTATTGCTTTGGTTTATATCTTTTTAGTCTTGTTTAGTCCTATAATTGACTATTACGCTCCCATTACTCGATGTTACAAATGGGTTTAAATCAGGGTCACAACTTGCGGAAAACTTATAGCCTGAAAGGTGGATTGATTATTGAATCTTAAACTATACCTAGGAGATCGCATAATGTGTCCGAAGAAACTAAGGGTCTGTTCCTGGCAAATGGCCGACAGGCGTTTTTTAATACTAAGTTCTTGTAATAGAGTCATTAGTCTTCATGGCAGTCCATGGTATACGCAGTAGTTTCCGCCAGCACCACATTTCGAAGGCATCAATTTTTATATTTGACCGTTGTATTTGATTAAATACTATTAGCATCTAGGATTTGACGTGAACATATGTTGTGCAAACGCAGCGTCCAGAAACGCATTATATCTACAAGTTCTAGAACTTGCATGATCAATATTGTGCCAATCATAGCCGGCAGTCAGTACATTCGGCGCCCCTTGTGTTTGCCAAAACCTCTCGCATTCCTAGAGCAGTTTACTCGAATCGAATGGATTGCATCACTGGATTACTCAGTCTAAAATACGTTAGGAGAAAAATACGAAATACATTTTAATAATTAGATACACAGTTTCCTTATTAAATAAATACTTCTTGTTTATTTAGATGACCTAATTTATGAAAATTATTTTTTAGTTATTTCTTTAAAGCTTAAACAATAGAATAAAATATTTCTCTGTTTTCTTATTAATTTAATTCTTAACTCAATTTACAGGGTCCAAAAATGATAGTATTTTTTACATGTAAAATAAAACTACTGTATTTGATTACATTATTATAATCTTTCCCTAAAGTCAAGGATGCGGAAGAATCTTCACGTTACAAAACATAAATCAAGTCTGTTATTGCAACTATCTACAATGACCCTAAAGCAAAAGCTTGGCCTCCCGCTGAAATTTTGGGTTAAATTAATCATCTCGTCCCATAGCTAATGTATAAATAAAGGCTACTCAAATGATAATTCACATGAGACTCCAATAATTTGTATTTCCGCATGTTTGCATATTTGGTATTTTTATAAAAATACCCTGAAAATATTAAACCCAGTTGTTAATATTTTGATTTGACTCTAACAATTAGCAGTTTTATATGTAAAAAAATCTGTATATTCGATTAAGAATCAAAACTGGGCTAGGTTTCATATGTACTTATTCTATGATTTCAGATATCATGATTCGTGATTCAATATTTTAATTGCAGTATCTATTTTTTCCTGCGACCTTTATCAGGTCGTCGGTCCACCTTATAGGTGGATGATGATGATGATCTATTTCTTGTACCTATGTATGTATATAGCGATTCGTTAGAAAATTCGATACATTTACTCTTATAATCGGAGGTTTTCCCGATTTTCTTCTGCTAACGCTCCGTTCTCAGTGCCATCTTAACCTTTACCAAAAGCAAAAGCTCATTGAAATTAGTTCACATTTGGAGATATTCATCATCATCAGCCACAAGACGTTCACGGCTGGACATAGGCCTCCTCCAAAGATTTCCAGATCGACCTGTTGGAAGCGGCCTACATCTAGCGACTTCCTGCGACTTTTATTAGGTCGTCTGTCCACCTAGCATTGGAGATATTGTCATCAGTAGCCCTCGCTACGAAAAACTAATGTAAATGTAAATGTATTCGGGTTCGCTGCGCACTGATGACGTTTGGTTAATATTTCATACAAATTTTATAGACGCGCATCGAGTTCGAATACATTTACGGTTGTCAGAAATTTTCCTGCTCAGGCCGCTGATATTGTTTAATATACAATAGCGTAGAGACGAAAACACCTCTTTAAATGAAGTGATAATAGGTACCTAGTTCTCTATCGATAGATACGCGAACAATTTCAATCTACGTGAGGCATACCGAACTATTAAACACTCAATCAAGCTGAAGTGACTTCTCGCGTGCAATGCGAGTAGTGAATTAAGCGAGTAGAAGCGACTATGTTCGGCTTAATGCTTAGATAACGAACCCGAAGACCGTTGCGAGAACACTATTATCCCGCAGCTCTCGAAGCACTCTAGTACATGTGTTTAGCCTTAATTAATTATATAGGTTTTGTGCTGTTGTTTTGTATAATTGTGGTAGTTTTCTTATGGTACGCAGTTTTGGCTCCTCAGGTTGGCTGCCTCGGTGGCGTGGTTGTATTTCGGTACGTCTACCGTTTTGAGGTCTCGGGTTTGATCCCGGGCTGGCTATCGATAAACTGTCGATAAACCAGGCTAACGACCTTAAAACTAAAACTAGTATCCTATAGCATTTTTTTTAATTCAGAGACTGGCAAACGAGCAGATGGGTCACCTGATGGTGAGTGATCTCCACCGCCCATAGACACCCAAGATACAAAAATAATCATGGGTGCGTTGCCAACCTAAAAGGAGGAAATGGAAGGGGAGGGAAAAAGAGTTTGGGATGGGAAGGGGGCAAATGGGCCACCGGAAATCTCACTCACCGAAGGGAACGCGACAGCAAGCTGCTACTTAAGTCGGTTTTATGTGAGACAGTGGTATCAAACCGGTCGAGCCGGCCCATTCGTGCGTAGATTTTACTGTTTACAGCGTGGCTCCACTAAAACATAAAGCATAAAGGAACATCTCTATATCTTCCGTGGTCACACTAATGCGTAGCAATATCTTAGATTATGGCCATTTATTTGACATCCTCTGTCCCCCAAGTGAGTGTAGGGAGACGCGCCCACGTCCCGAGCGGTCGATAGCTTGCTTTTCACTAGACACAATTTCATAACGGAAATTGTTATGACAGGTCCCTCAGGACATTTTGACCTGTTAGGCCGAAATGCGCATTATAATGTTGAAATATTAATTGGTTTACCCGGATTTCAGTTCCGTTGTGGTCGCTTGTATTGGTTTATTGATAACTAGCTGTACACGCGAGTTCGTTCACGTGGAAATTTATTTTCCGGGGTAAAAAGTAGCCTAGGATGCTGACATCCTGGGTATGTATTTAGTATAAAGCTATCTCCTATCTAAAAAGGTAACTATCTCCAAACCAAACTTCTTCAAAACTGGTCCAGCCGTTTGAGCGTGAAGAAGTAACAAACATATACTCACAAACTTTCGCCTTTATATCCGTGGGTTAAAGAATATTTTATGACAGAGTTATATTCATATTGTATTAAATAACTGAGGTTAAGAGATTCAATTAGATCATAATATGTCTTCCTTTCAGCGGCTTCCTGCGACCTTTATCAGGTCGTAAGTCTACCTTGGGTCGGATGCAGGCCGCTTCCGACAGGTCGATCTGGAAATCTTTGGGGGATGCCTATGTTCAGCAGTGGACGTCCTATGGCTGATGATGATGATGATGATGATGTCTTCCTTTATGGTTAATTATGATTAGTTTGATATAGTGTTAGAATGCGATCTATAAAGCGAACTTCGACTAAATCTGAGTCAAAGAAACAACTCCGTGAGGATTTAGAATTTTCGAGTCGAACTTCGACTTAGTTGAGCCATTTTTTACGAGAAAAACAGACTGTCAGACTAAGAAAAGATTTTCAAAGATCTCAGCCTAAGTCTGGATGAAGATCACTACGGCGATTGGGGGTATATCCTTGTGTGTGTGTCGGTCATCCGTTTGTCTTTTCGCGGGCTTTATGAATAATATCTTCCCTCTTCAGAGTGTTAAGAACCATAAACAAGCCGGCATGATACTGGTGGTAAGCCCATTGTGTCTCGTTAGGTGCTGTTTTTTCAACCGACTTTCAAAAAGGAGAAGGTCCTCAACTCGTCTGTATTTTTTATGTATGTTACGCGATATCTCCGCCAAATGTGGACCGATTTTCAAAATTATTTTTGTGTTCGATAGGTTTTATTACAAGGGTGGTGCCATATAAATTAGGTTTTTTTTTTTTTTTTTTTTTATTGATTTCTTTTACACCTGCCATTATTTATTTTATGGCAATTTTGAGTTCTGTTACATACATGTTTTTTTTTTATTATATCTTTTCATTAGTTACAATTTATTTCTTATTTTAATTATATTATACTAACATTAATATTATTATGAATTATTTTACACTCTCATTAATCATATATATTTATATATTTTAATATTTATTATCAATTATATAATATTGTTATTGTAATACTTTTATTTTATTATACATGACATGCATCGTATCTTATTTAGGCTATACCCCAGTACTTCCATTCCCCCTGGCTGCCGCCCTCACGACCTTTTCTGCATATCGTAAGAATATTCTGCGATCATCGTCGTTTAGCAATATTTTCGCGTAATTATTTGAACTGATCTGGTAACCTAACTCTTGTGTTGTGTCGTGTCTCCATGTACCGAATCTTGGGCACTGATCCAACAGATGGGGCACTGTCTCCGGTACCTCAGAACCACAAGAACAGTTTGGATCGTTAATAAGTTTAAATTTATGTAAGTAGGCTTTGAACCCTCCATGCCCCGTCAGCAGTTGCGTTATAATGTTTGTACATTTAATTTTGTCCAGTATAAGGTGTGCATCACGAACTTGAGGAAAGAATATTTTAGTTATTGCCCCCGTGTTAGCCTCATCATATCTATTTTGCCAAGACTTTATAGTTTTCTGGCGGAGAGAGTATTTGAGATAAGAAACCGGGATTCTATCATACGCCAGCTCTGCAACGTTTTCCAGGGCTGCTTCCTTTGCAAGTTGGTCTGCACGTTCGTTTCCTTCGATGCCTTCATGTGCCTTAACCCAGTACAGGTGAGTGGCTATATTTATTGTACTTAACTCGTGGATACGATCTTGTATCTCGGCTACAAGAGGGTTCGTAGCTTCTGGACGCGCTATGGACTCCAGGGCGGATCTTGAGTCGCTTATGATGTTAGCGTCCTGAAGTCGAAATGTCTGCACCATCTTTGTAGCTCTTAATATAGCCACTAACTCAGACTGGTAGACATAAATTAGGTTACGATCGGATTTGAAATTGGTCCGTTAAGTTTTTAAAATTGTGATTATTAGACTGCACTACGATTACCAGATAGCCCACCCGTTTGCCAGTTTCTGTCATCAAAAAAGACAGCCCTTCCATAGAATCCTTACGCGATTAAAAGATGACTCATAAATAATAAAGGACGTCAAAAAGAGATAATAATTTACTGTATTATTATCTACATAGCATTTGTATTCATAGCTATTACCTTTATATCGTTTGAATGGTAGTCCATCTATTATTTAAATTATGTCAAGGACTCGTGTTGGACGCCAAAACCGGACCGGCCTTCGACATTGAGAAATAGCTCCGCAGTAGAGACAAATGAAATAAATTCGTTTTGGTTACTATTTTTTAAGCCTGTATAATTGCATACTTTATCTTGGAGGGAGTAGGCAGAGGTGCGACTACTACATGTTAGGTATCTAGTGGTCGAATTACCATACCGGGTGCGAGTTCCAATTTTTTAAATTTTAGGAATAACTTGACTGCCTCGGTGGCGTGGTGGTATTTCGGTACGACTACGGTTCTGAGGTCTCGGGTTCGATCCCCGGGTCGGGCAAAGTGATATTGGATTTTTCCATATCAGCCCGGAGTCTGGAATTTGTGCCCGATATGGCGATAGGCTCGCCCCCTATCACATCTGGGACGGAACTAAGCTCGGCGAAACGTGGGTGTACTTGTTCCCTAGTGCGCCTCTGCCTACCCCTTCGGGGATACAGTCGTGAGCTTATGTTATGAATAACTTGAAAAATATGACTTATAATATTCTAGTGGGTATGTTGAAATATAATAGGATATTGTGATACAATTTGTATTTAATTCTGTCAAATAAGTACCTATATTACAAAAATATTAGGTTATATAATAGAAATCTCCAAACTAAGTAGACTTACCAAAAACGCATTTATGACTAGAAAAACAAATATACACGTCAAATTGAGAACCTCCGTTTTCTTGTCGGTTAAAAAGCTCATAGTTTCGCAAACGATTCAATATAAAGGGAATCTTACAGCTCGACAGCTCGTCGATATAGATACAGGAATGTGAAGATACAAGTATTGACACGGGCTGAAAGGATGGCAACGTCGGACCATTGTGTAACAAATATTATAACAGGCGATTTATTACCGAACTTATTGACAATCTGGATCTCCTAGAGGGTTAAGTCTAAGCTGAATTCTGCAACATGCAGAAAATGCGCGTATGTCCCACATTGGGTAGGTAGATTTGTGCATATACTTTTCATAAATATTATGTTTTTAAAAAATGGTAGAGCCTCACTATCGATTTTTGTCTACAGCGTGATAAGGTAGACTTTACCAGGTACCGATTCTCGAAGTCTTCAACACCTCAAGAAGGTTCGACTTAAATCCTATCATCCCTTATATGCTATTATTATTTCTTTTCTAACCTATTCGTTTACGAATAACATAGAATTTCTATTACCTAAAACTATCAATTTTAACAAAATCCACAAACCCATTTATAAAACGGTCGAATGTAGAATTCGTATAAAAAATCCCAACAACATATCGATTTACCCGATTAGGTACGTTTAGAAGAGGGTTTAACACGAAAGGCTAGCTCCGGTGAGTCACTGACGTAAGTACCTAGTACCTACGTACTTGTTACTGAGTATTATACAGCTATTACTCATAACTACCCTTATTGGAGGAGTGAAACAAGCCTTGCAGTTAGAGCCTAGCTAATATTCCAGTAACAAAATGTTAAATGACTGACAATAGTAAAGCGAATACGAAAAAATGACGCATCATCGGGAAATCCAGACAAAGCCAGACGAAGACATTGGCTCCCCTTCGATAGAGTCCTCATTGTGCTGCGTTTTTACTACTGCGCGTGCGTTATCCTCCCTCTTCTGTCGCACTCTAACTCGTTCGCCGACGTATGTTGCGTCTCTGTCCCGGGAGGGTCGATCTATACGACGCTAGGTACGGCTACAGTGCCGTACCGAGCCAGTACGCAGGTTTCTGGCGTTCGGTTTAAACGTCAGTCCTACACCAGAGTCGAGGAGCAACGCGGCCGCAAACATGACGCGCGCCGTGCTATTTATAAGTGTATTTACCATATTTTTGGAGGTCCTGCACGCCGGACAGGTAAGATTTCCTTTTTTCCTAGTTTACGCAGGTTTGCCGGCGGTTGGTGGGTGGCACGTTTGCCGTCGGCACTAAGTCGAAAATCGATTGACCACGTTTAATGTTTTCAAGGCGACAAATAGTAGCGTGCTGAAAAGAGCGTTGACGCCGCGATGCCATAAAAATTGTTTTCGTAAGCGTTTACATGAGCGTATTTTTTTTTTGTTGGAATGTACAGGTTGGCTGACATGCTCGGAAAATGTATGTTGGGGATGTTGTAGTTTTTTGAGTTAAAGTTTTAAAAAATTGTATAAAACTTTGCAAGGTATGTATTAAAAAGAATGTTTTTTTTTTTCAAAATTTAAGGTTTTAAGGATTCGCTGCTCATATTTCCAGTTTATAAGTAGATAGTTATACAAAAGGAAAGTGTATAAACCAGATGCAGGCCTGAATATCCAAAACAATAATTGCATAATGATAAAATTACGCAATGAAATGTAATTTCGACATATAAGTACCTCGTTTAGCTAAATCCAATACATTATCCCATCAAATATACTAAACTCTCATGATTAACATTATATACGATTTTATTAAAATTTTACATAATTTATTAAGAAAAGAAGTACTAACTGTAAAGTAGTCTCGGCTCTACATCATCCATAGATACACTGGTAGAGAATGTCTTTGGCATTAAGTACACCTTTATGGTAATGTATATAAATATTATATTTTAAATAGCTACATAAAGATATCAATAAAATCTTTAAGTATGCTTAATTACGACCAATTATTAAAATTACAAAAGAGTAATCTTCATGATGAAAATAAATAAATAAATAAGAGCTTTATTCCACGACGCACTAAGTACTTTTAAACAAAAAAAAGATAGCTCATTTATGTGTCTAATTATATACGTTTTTTTGGGTATTTTTTTAAAAATATACATAATAATAATATTATTAGATAATCATTACAATTAATACCTTTTTAATTTACAGTTTAGATTTATAATAAATATACATCTAAAATATAAATTAAAAAGGTCTTAATTGTAATTAATATCTTGATAAAAAAGATATAATAAGATAAGAATAGATATTTATATAAAAGCACATGCTCAATAAAGAGTAAAAAAATAACATAGTACGATTTAGAATAGAGTTTAATTGCCAATCTATAAAGAGAGCATAACTCATTCATTCTATCACAAAACGTAATAAAGAGCAATACCAGACGAATGTCTTGAAATAAACGGGTATACCAATAAACGGGTATATAAATAGACCGTGTACCAGTAGGCCAGTGCCTATAAAGCACCGGTGCACACCCTAAATGATTTGCTGACTCACCGGGTCACTTGACCCGACGCCCGATTGATGGGTTAACGACATTGACATTTTGTTTTACAAATTCGCGTTTGAAAGAGGAATGACTGGTAGTTTTTCTTTCAAAAAAGCAAAGGACAAAGTCGTACAGCCTTATGTTCAATTAAATTTTACTTATTTATTTTTTTCCACTAGCACTTATTTGAGTTATTCCACTTCAATGTGGGAACGAGTTTTATGCATGTTGCGGAAAGGATTCGCCATAGTTTTTGCGATCGACCACATGCTATATTTCAACTCCTTCTGGAGAAAGAATTAGGATATGAGGCTGTCTAATTTATTACGATTTTCTGCGAATTTTCACCAATAGAGAAAATAATTCTACCACAAAAAGAGAAAAGAGGAAGATAAATGTAATAATTTGATTATTTCATTAATCTCTATTAATAATCATTATTTGCGGTCAAATATTATTCCTAGATTGATAACCTAGAAAATCCCAAAATAATCTGCATATTCATCAGGTCACTCGAACCGTCGCAAATCGCAACGTGGTTTATGGATTATGAATATTATAATTTTGTAAGAAAATGCGTTACACACATGCATAAGCCTGCGCCCCGAAGGGGTAGGCTCAGGCGAAATAGAGAACTAGAACACTCATATATCGCTAAGCTCATTAACGTCCCAGATATGATAGGGAGCGAGTCTATCATATAGGCACAAATTCGAGACTCCCGGCTGATACTAAAAACCGAATATCACTTTACCCGACCCTGGGATCGAATCCGATACCTAAGAATGATCGCGTACGCAATACAACTACGCTACCGAGGTAGTCCATTAAAACTATATTAAACGTACTACTTAGAAATTTTCACGGTTACTATATCTTAAGTTAAGAGAATGCGTAAAAAGTAGCTACTTGAAATTTACGAATTGCTGACTAATCGACTATGAGTACATATCAAGTATGATATGACTATGTACCAACCCATCATGATAGATAACTTGGACATGAATTTACTAAATATATTTTATCTAATATCAAGTATGCGGCCGAATGTGCGGCTCCAGGGGGATGACTCCTGGCGCTCGCTTCGAACTTGAATTCGATTCGGTTTCATTTATTGACTTAAAATTCCACCGAAATCGAGTTAAAATTACCAAATGTTTCTCCAATATTATGCAACATTAGTGCATTTTAAAAGTCGATTTCGGCGAAATTTTAAGTCAATAAATGAAACCAAATCGAAATCACAATCGAATCGAGCGTCAGGAGTCACCCACCCGGATTGGCTTATATATTATGTAGCCATGAGAAAAAGTGCACGTCTACGAGACATTGATTAACTTGTCTGAAACAGACGTACAAGGCCAATGATGATGAATTTATCTAAGTACTAATTTATATGAGTATTGTGTATATAAAAGCTTCATTCGCTCATGCACTCACTGATCAAATAAGATATCGAAAACTATTCAACCTATAAAGCTGTTTGGCAAGTGGTCTTTAGATAGGAGACCGAGTCGTAAAATGTAAAATATTAGGGAAAAATATACAGGGACTTATTAATGAAGTCAAAATAATTAATTCAATTTAAGAAGAGTCTTTTAACATTCATATTAGAGACAGTTTTAGGAGCCATCGGGATAAACCTGATATCGCAAGAAATGCTGCAGGAATAAGACCTATATACTCGTATTTTACTAATAAATAGTAATATTAGCCCTGTAATATTACTGTCTCACTGCTCGGCACGGGCCTCCTCTACTAATGAGAGAGGTTAGACCTTAGTCTACCACGCTGGCTTAATGCGGGTTGGTTGACTTCACATGCCTTTGAAATTCTTTTTAAGAAATTCTCGGGTATGCAATTTCCTCATGCTGTTTTCCTTCACCGTTATAGCAAGCGATAATTCAGAATGAAAATACACAACAGAAAATTTAGAGGTGTATGCTCTTCTTTTTGGGATTGGTCTCGAACCTCCGACACTCGTCTCGGCAGTCCGTGCCACTCCCAACTGAGCTATAACTGCTATCTTATTTTATGAATATTTGGCAAAAAAGAAATAATTGAATTAAATATTTTACAAAAGAAATGAAAAGAATAAATTAACATTGATATTCAATTGCCATTATAGACTAAGCCAGGGTGCTGCCGATTCTTTTACTTTTCTTTTATTGGAAGAGACAGAAAAGATAATTAATTAAGCGGATTAGGAATGAATGGACAGTAATTAGTAGATGAGACAAATTATTCAGTCATCATTCATGAAATCAAAACCATCTGGATTTTGGGGTGGATTTTTAAATTCGTCGGCTATTGTGATTATAATTTTAGGAAAAAACGTAGTGTTTCGGGTCATTTAAAGATTGTCTAATTTTTACAATAATTTAAAATTAGTTAATATATTTTCCGTTTATTAACTAGCTGTTACCGGAGACTTTATTCGCGTGGAAATTTATTAATCAATGTAGATGCATGGGAATATATGGGCTATTCCAGACGATAACTATCTCTCTGCCAAATTTCATCTAGATCTATTCAGCCGTTCTGGCCTTATTGAGTAACAAACATACATCAATATCATCATCTTTCGCGTTTATACTTGTAATATTAGTTAGAAGTATAGGTTATCTTTCTTTCTTTCTACCTGCCCTTATCCCATTCCTTATATTTTAAAAGAAAATATAATTATTTTCGCTATATCGATATATATACCTCTATATTTCGATTAAATAGACACCGAAATATTCTTGTGATTTTTCCGATACAGCATCATATGTGTAACACGGGACTGGATTTTCTATCTTATTTGACGATAACCTCGTTGCACCTCTGCCTACTTCTGGGTGAAAAGGCGCGAAGTTTTAAATACCAATAAAATATTGATAGGTCGAGATAAAATGAGGCTGAATTAAATATTTTCATTATTTTGTTGCGCTAATTTGTATGATGTATTATGAAACTTATAATTCTAACACAATATGTCACAAATTACAATTATATGCATCATCATCATCATCAGCCACGTCCACTGCTTAACATAGGCCTCCCCCAAAGATTTCCAATTATATTAACTACATACTTTATAACATAACATAAGCTCACGCCTGTATCCCCAAAAGGCCAGGCAAAGGCGTACCAGCGAACTAGAACACCCACATTTCGCCGAGCTTAGTTCCGTCCCAGATGTGATAGGGGACGAGCCTATCGCCATATCGGTCACAAATTCCAGACTCCGGGCTGATATGGAAAAATCCAATATCACTTTGCCCGACCCCGGGATCGAGTCCGAGACCTCAGAACCGTAGTCGTACCGAAATACTTTATAACAATGGACTATTTAATTGCAGAGCAGTGTTTAGCACAACAATGATGTAATCGCCGACTGCTATAATTATAACGCGGTTCATAATGATGAATTGGTGCTAATGATTCCGTCTATTATCTCAAAATGGTTGAAAAGCCTGATTTGTTCCACGCGTAAAGTTTGAAAGCATTAATTTCATACAAAACATATGGAAATCGGTTACAAATTCTCTTTGAGATAGTTAGTAAGGTAATAATTAGGTGCGTAAGGTTATGCGAAAAATAAGCCATCATTCGCACGAGAGCTTTTTCAACCTCCGTTAAAAAGCGTCTCAACATGTCTGTTCATATAAGTGCTTGAAAATAATTGTTGTCTTAATGATTTCTTAGGTTTACGAATGTTATTCACTGAAATAAAACTATTTTTACGGATTCTATTACGATTTGGTTTTAATTTTTAATATTTAATTTACGCTTTTTTAACGCGCGTTCAACAAGCTCTTGTGTGAATGAGGCCTTCGCGCGACTTCGAACAGAGAGGCATATGTCAAACGAGCCCTTCTTTCGCCGATGCGCATCAATGAATATAATATGAACTTACTGAGAATCCAATCAATATGTAACAATGAATCGTACGATGAGTCGACTCGAACGTGAATTGAGTTCCAATTTCAAATTATTTATTGCGATCCGTTTTCATTTTGTGCGAATGTTTTATATACTAAGATAAATTGTACTTTGACCAGCATTATATTGAGTTGGTTCAGTGTTCGAATAGCATGTCGGGTGATTACGATTTTTGTTTGCGCTTTAATTTGCGCTTTAAGTTGTTTAGGTTCTGCCCGGTATGGCGATAGGGACGACCCCTATCACGTTTAGGGACAGAAATAAGCTCCAAACACAACTCTATCAATAACACATCTCTCAATAATTTTAGGATGCAGTCGTGAGCTTATGTATGTATGTAGTTCGAAATTATGGCCTTTGGGAGGTCACTTTTTTCCCTCCCTCTCTCATAATCTCTCATTCATTCATAATACGAGTTGTGTCGTATCAGGAATTAAAAAAACAACACAAAACCCAGACCCAAATATTTGCGGGTCACACCAGCATTTGTCTCGGTCCGTCGAAATTGGAGGCTGTTTTGCAAAAAATCATGAGTAAAATATTGCCTGACTGCCTCGGTGGCGTGATGGTATTTCGGTACGACTACGGTTCTGAGGTCTCGGGTTCGATCCCCGGGTCGGGCAAAGTGATATTGGATTTTTCCATATCAGCCCGGTGTCTGGAATTTGTGCCTGATATGGCGATAGGCTGGCCCCCTGTCACATCTGGGACGGAACTAAGGTCGACGAAATGTGGGTGTTCTAGTTCGCTAGTGCGCCTCTGCCTACCCCTTCGGGGATACAGGCGTGAGCTTATGTAAAATAATACGTATGTAGTTAAACATGGTCATGTTGTCGGCAGGTTTAATCGTGGAATAAAATGAGTATTACACTCTACAGCGGCGTATTCCCAACAACAAGTTTATTCATTTTATCTTTTCAAAACCAGATATAATTTTCGCTTTTGATAATAAATTGATAATAAAGATGTTAGCTGTGATTGTGATTTTCAATTTATGCATATCTAAATACGTTTGATTGCTTCTAGCTATTTCTCAAATTTCATCGTCGTTTTCGTCATTTTTAGACTGTTTTGTTTTACTATAAGGCCTAGTCACTGTATTACGTTAAAATAGGGAAACTAAATGGCTGGGGCCTGGTGTTACGGTTTTATCACTGTTCCCTTTATAGCAGTTGGGGGATTCCGGAGCATTGTTTAAAAACGGTTTGCGCCTCTTTGTTCGGGGGGCGTGTGCGTTCAGATAACGTGCATGCCATGGACAAGATTAATTGTCGCTTTTTCTCTATAAAGGTTCGCCAGACGTCAGTGATACTATTGTAGTTATATCGTTGAATTAATGAGGATAGTCACCTCCTTGCTTTAGTGGCAGCGTATATGGGCTGTGTACCAGGTGGTCTTGGGTTCTATACCCAGGTCGAGCGGTCGGGTGTTTTTCAACACTATCCCAAGACTGGATCCTTCAGAAGGGGGTTGAAGTGAAGTAGACAGCCGATTTTTAAAACCAAGTCAAATACTTTCTGCAACATACTTGAAATAGTGCGTTACGCCGACCCCACATTGAGATGGGATAAAGCAGGTGGAAAGAAAGAAAAAGATTGTTCAATTAAAAATTTGAACTGATTACGTAGTTTGATACTAACTGGTGGTTTATTGAGCCAACTTTGAGCTCTAAATTGGATGTAGACTCTAGTTGTATTACCTGCTGCCGAATGGTAAATGGTACATTTTATTTTTTTAATACCATTGGTAGCAAAGGAAAATAAGTGAATATAAATTGATCCTCAATTTATTTTAAAAGAGTCACAAGATTTGAAAAATTCCATAATATGTTGTCTATCTTCAAACAATTCTATTTCATCGCGTTGCGTTGTACAATTCATGAATATTGTATTATTGACACAAAGGAATCTATCACCTCAAGAAATAGAACGTGTCTGACAACCCTACTCACATCGACAACTAAACTAGAAATCCATTTAGAGAGCGCTGAGCAGTGAGCACTATCCATTGACCACAAAGGATATCGGCACAATACCTAAACTGAATACCTCTTATTGAGAGTAACTGAGACTCACCGTCCGATTGTACAACCCTAGCGCTGTGACGTAATAGGGGCTATTCCAGTACTGTAGCATTATTTGTTAGTAATCTCCTCAAAGCTACATAGATACTAGGATTTGAAAAAGGAACATTGAATTCAAAAGTTTGAGATAGCGTGATAGCCAGTTGCTTTTAGATGTTGTTTTTTTTTCTCTTGGTAGGAACTCCCACGTTGAAGATATTTTTGTTATCTTTGAGAAAAATATAGATTCTTTCACTCTTGTTTTTTTATAGCTGAGTCTGGCAAACGAGCAGATGGGTCACCTGATGGTAAGTGATCTCCACTGCCCATAGACACCCAAGACACAAAAAGAATCATGAGCCCGCCCATTCGTGCTGTAGACGTCACTGTCTACAGCGTGGCTCTACCACTCACAAAAGTCACAACAAACAAAAACAAACACACTCACTCTTCTCCAGCTTATTAACAAGATCCATGCATAGAATAATATATGTTGTTCTGTTGGATCGTAAAACAATAATCTTTACGCAAAATAATAAAAAAAACTTCCCCATGTATGTACGGTGTATTATTTGTATGGAGGTTATTATCCAATCTACATGCATCAAACAGAATCACTACTATCCCACAATGGTCAGACAGAAATTATTAACTTCCCGAATCTCGGTTATGGAAAAAGCCTTGTAAATAAAAGCTTACTTAGTAATAACTTAAATCGAAATTAGCATGCATTTAGTCAGAGATACAAAACCTGAGTAACTTTGAACTTCGATTGGTCCGTAAAAATTCGCATTCATCCCAAACTACCGATTTGTAATCAGCAAATAGCCACTCAGAAAAATTCGTTTGATAAATATTAATTCAGTTATGTATTCCCATCACATAAATGTATGATCTCTCATTACAAAATGGCGGAAACGTGTGGAAATCAACATGAAAATTAATTTGCTCGTCCGACATCCACTCAAACTAATGAGATTCACCATTCCTCTTATTATGACTCTAGTGTGCTTATTATTCGGGTTTTAATAAAAAGCCGTTTAATTTTAACTACACAATGCATTTAAATGTATTTCACGTATATATACATGTCTTTTCCGTGCGGGTAGGCAGAGAAAACGGATTTCCACTTACTACGAATCTTGCACATCTCACCTTTCGCAAATACATTTTTGTCTTGGACAAAGAACGTTCGAAAAGGTCTTGCCCTCCCTTTTGTACCATTAACACTTACCCTTGCATTTGATTTTTCAACTTCCCTTTCATCCATCCTCTCCACATACCCAAACTTCAACATTTATTTCTCAATCTTAGGATTTATCTTCTTTTAGATAACACCGCTCTGTCACTACATTATTTCTTATTCTGTACTTCTCAGACCTCTTATGTTTATTGTCATTAACTGGACTTATAATGACACACATAACATAACATACGCCACGCCTGTATCCCCGGAGGGGTAGGCAGAGGCGCACTAGCGAACTGGAACATCCACATTTCGCCGAGCTTATTTCCGTCCCAGATGTGATAGGTGGCGAGCCTATCGCTATATCGGGCACAAATTCCAGACTCCGGACTGATATGGAAAAATCCAATATCACTTTGCCCGACCCGGGGATCGAACCCGAGACCTCAGAACCGTAGTCGTACCTAAATACCACCACGCCACCGAGGCAGTCGACTTATAATGAGTTGGCAGATATTTCACATTCATCCATTTTTTCCAATTGTTTATTTAGATTCTTGAATATCTAGGTATAAATGTCTTTTCCCTGAGAAATTCTAAATTAACTCTAAACAAAAACTTTTCCAATTTAAACGTAAAAGATTATAACAACTCATCCACGATATTAAATATGAAAACCGCAACATACGTAGAATCTTATAGCTACGTTTCAGTGAGAAAAGCTCTTTGAAATTTTATCCACATGCAAGATGTCGCCTGCTGCAACGCTAAGTCTCTGCGAGTGGGATTAGGGCCACGAAATAAGCGTCCTACTTCACCGCGGTTTAATCGAGTGAAGTGCACGCTTCAGCTACGCAAACAGCTAGCAGATGCTGTTAAGTGGAAATTCGAGCGGCTTAATAACATTCTAATTTCGTTCTAGAGTGGTTATTATGTAGCATTGTTCTGTAATTTATTTAAAAGTTATTATTTTGACTTGGAAGTTAAGTGAGCTATAAAACGCGCATCATGATATTTGTACAACAATATAATGAATATAAGAATATAAAGAATTGATTTTGCATAAAATTAATACGTTTCCATCTGGCGGTAAAATCGTAAGACGATAAGTCTGCCTAATTCTCTACTTTGTACCAAGTCGAATGAAAAATGACGTACAAACCTCAAGGGAGGCGTAATCCTGAGAATTACAGATTATCAGGCGTCGCTTCTGGAAAAATCTCGAACATTCCGCTTATAAAGCACGCTGTTTCCACGGCTGTACACTTAAGACGTCTTAGCGGAACTTTACCTTGTGTGTTAGAGTCTTTTGTTTGGGAAGAATACGTAGAGTTGCGCCGAGCTGTGTAGGTTGTGGGTAGAATACACTTGTATTTATTTTTGGAACGTTCTAGCAATTTACATTTCTTTTTTATTGTGTGTTCGTATGTCCATGACGTGAGCGGTGAGATACGATCAGACTGTTTGTCAGTATCGTATTTCAGTCTAGAGGCTTTACGTATAGCTATCGACAGTCAAAAGGAATTTTAATTAAATGTTTCCAACCAACTCAACTTTAGATACAATATTTTTGTCGATAGTTAAAGTCCTATGTGTGTTATTTTTAACATAAAGAAATATCGAAGTAAAGAAACAAAGCTCTGCAAAAATAAGCTGGGCGAGTATAGGTGTTATAGTTTCCCTCTGCCTATCCCTTCTGGGATATAGGTTTGATCTTATCTATGTATGTATAATGAAACATATTGAAAAGTAAATTACTTTTATCCTTACTGTATTATCTTTGCCGTATTATTTATAATTGTAGTCAGACTAGATTAAAAATAAATAACTGACGCAGTAATGGTACCATGGGACCATGGCTAGTATAACTGGAAAGTACTTTCGAGGACAACTCTATTTGTGGATAACAGTTTATTTTGTTCTATTTCATTTTCGAGATTATATTAATTCTTCACCGCAAAGGCATGAATGACAGGCAGAATTACAGGACACAATTACGCTTTTCCTCGATATATTTAAGTTTAATTAATGATTATAATAATTAAATAGATTACATATAATTAAACCGTTTATTCAGGATAATTTTGTAATCCATTTATACTTCGTTTTCAACTAGCCTTGTGTCTTAAAATCAATATAGGAAAATTTATATGGGATCACTGAAGTAAGCAAGACTGTATTAAAAAATAAAATAAATCTTCACTTGGTGGCAGCGTAAGTGCTGAGATCGGGAGGTCCTTGGTTCAAATACTTTTTCGTACATGATTTTGCCGGGATTGACGTCAGATAGGCAACCGGTAGTTTACACTAAAGTTGTAACTTTTCCAACATGCTTACAAAATTGTGTTACACTGACCCCACAGTGTTGAAGTGGAATAGGGTAGGTTGAAGTAACATATCTACACAAAACGACACATAGACCGACACTGAGAAGTTTGAAGTCGCTTGATAAAGTCTCTTTACAACTCATTGCCTTTCAAACTTATTACACCAAGAAGATACATCAAGAGTCTTGATTGAATACCCAAGTATCACTGAATCAGCACTTAATAAACTACAAGGTCTAACTCAAGATGGGCCAGGACTTTCTAAGGCTAACGTTTTGACCTTCCACGTAACTATGAAACCTCTTCATAGCTCAAACTTCATTATAAAGGTATTGTTACACGTAACAACATCAGAGCCGGCATAGGGCCCAATGGAGCGGCAAATAGGCCTTTCTGCCCCAATTGCTGTGTCGACAGGCCTCATAGATATCCTTCGTATTAATATATTTGAGATTAAGCGAGCGAACTGAGGTAAATCAGCCGTTTGGAAGTTGTGTAATTCGTTTCGGATTATATGTTTTTTGCTGGCTTTATAAAGTGTTTTGTATACTGGGTAATATGTTTTGAAGACTGCCTCGGTGGCGTGGTTGTATTTCGGTAAGACTACTGTCCTGAGGT
This sequence comes from Clanis bilineata, assembly GCA_036417725.1. Taxonomy (NCBI): domain Eukaryota; kingdom Metazoa; phylum Arthropoda; class Insecta; order Lepidoptera; family Sphingidae; genus Clanis; species Clanis bilineata. Next base: position 12,159,177 of record CM071154.1, on the reverse strand, counting down.
CTCGGGTTCGATCCCCAGGTCGGGCAAAGTGATATTGGATTTTTCCATATCAGCCCGGAGTCTGGAATTTGTGCCCGATATGGCGATAGGCTCGCCCCCTATCACATCTGGGATGGAACTGAGCTCGGCGAAATGTGGGTGTACTAGTTGGCTAGTGCGCCTGTGCCTACCCCTTCGGAGATACAGGCGTGAGCTTATGTTATGTATGTTAATATGTTTTGGGCCTTCAGATACTGGGTAGGTACATGGAGAAACTTGCAGTGGCATTATGATAGAGTAGACACATTACTTTGTAAATTCTTCACTTAAATAACTAGTTCTAAACAATCTATAAAACTACATTTCGCCGAGCTTAATTCGTGATAGAGCGTGAGCTCCGGTACAAATTCCAGACTCCGGGCTCCAATATCACGTTGCCCGACTCGGGGAACGAACCCGAGACCTCAGGACGTAGTCGTACCGAAATACAACCAAGGACCGATAAAATTAAAAGGTTAATTTTAATACTATATTGATTCAAGTAGGTATGTCCAGCAGTGGACGTCCTGTGGCTGATGATGATGATGATGATTGATTGATTCAAGTACCTACACAAGTTCTTCCAAGTGTTCAGTAGACTCGCTCTCTATTATGTCTGGGACGGAAATTAGGTCTTCTTCTAGTTCTCTCGTTCTCTTCTGTCTACCCCTTAGGGATATAGACATGGGTCTTTGTACGTATGTAATATTAATGATATAAAAGGCTCACAAAAGTTTACATTTAACAAAGGTTTAAACTAACATACCCATATTTCATAGTAAAATACGTGAAAATATTTCAAAAGTTAATTTTGTTAAACGCGAATTTATAGCTGTTCCAAGTTTAAATTTTGTTATAAAATATTATTTCCAACACGCTAATGTTTGTAAAAGCGCTAAAATCGGAGTTTTAGTAATGCTAGCTCTCAGCTCTGAGGCCATAAAGTAATTTGAGACCCCAATAAACACAATAATACCTGTATTTTTTTAAGCTTGAGCCGTGGAAATAAATTCAGGTCTACCATTAAAAAGAACCAATGATATAGTTGGAGTGGTATTGACAAACGTTTTTCAAGTTTAAAAACCAACCTTAAGCTGCTAAACTACGTTCAATTTAAATATATCTTTAGTTTATGCAATGTCCAATAACTACAAATAACCGTCATTCTGACTCTAAAGTTATTTTCTACCAAGTACAAAAGCAAAATGTTTATTGGATTCAAAATATTTATTCAAGATACATCTTACACCGAGAGATGTCTTCGACTCGGATCGAGAATTGGATTATTCTAGTTGACTTTTCTTTATAGCCGTCATCATTGGAAATATATTTTATCAAAATTATTTTTCTTTTCGTTCCTTTATCTTACTTTTACTTGAAGACAAATGAGATGACTCAAGAGTACTGATATTATAAGCTGTGTACTTAATGGCGATAAAATAATCTCCACAATTTTACTGAATTTCTTGATTACATACAAGGAATTTTTAATCCATAGGTGTAACTTCTTTTTCTTCTTTACTATTAATTTCTGTTTTATCATCATCATCATCATCATCATCCACAAGACGTCCACTACTGAACTTAGTTGACTATCATTAGTATTCATTTCTGATTATTAAAAGCCACTGCTTCTATTATAAAGTTGATATAGTTTAAAGTAAATATTAACATGGCGAATGAATGCTGTCGCCTTCATTCACAGGCTTCATCAGTACTCATATCCAATAAATAGGAAATCGGATTACTGCCACATGGCTCAGTGTCGAATCGAACTGTATGCCGGAAACTCCATTGTCGAGTGCTCGGTTGAGCGGTTGTTACTCTTAGGGTTGCCAACTTTATCCAAATATTTAACACAAATAATTAATATGACTTACGTTGCAGCATCGTATTAAACAACTGATATAAAATGGGGATTACGCAATTCTTCTTTAATTGTTGCCAGACCCAGATGTTCATAATTATTTTTGTAATTGATGGGATTTACATCAAGATGATAATGATGATGAAGATGTAGTGCTGGTTTATGCCAGCACAGTATACAATTATTTGTATCCTCTGCTTATTGTTTTTTTTAACTTTTAATATATGGATTTTAAAAGTATATTTGTCGGCTTGAATTAAGTATTTCTTGTGTGGAATTCTTTAGTATTATTTAATATCCAGGAAAATTTTGAGACTTTAGCATTGACAACCCTAGTGGCACTTGCCAGATTTCGCTATGGGCCAGTGAATTTTGGCTTACATTGAAGTTAAGTCATAAATGTTATAGTGGTCAATATCAAAGGGTACAGAGAGGTTGTTTGTAACGGTGGAAAATTTGATGGACTGCTATGCTATGTACAGGCTTTCACTGTTTGTGTTATTAAGTTTATGTTTCTTGCGTACATACATATTATATTTAGTAAATCGTGAAGCGTTTGTTGTAACTTATTGTATTTTGAATCCATCATATTTATTAATAACTTTTGCTCGTGGCTTCGCCCAAAAATTCTCAAATTTCTTCCCATCGGCAACAGGCGTATGAGCATTGAGCATGTATGTTTTCTTCTTTCCACCTACCTTTATTCCACTCCATTATAAGGTCAGTGCAACACACTTTTGATGCAGAAAGATTCACCTTAGGTTTACAACAGGCTGTCAGCTTCAAATTCTTCTGGGGGATAAGCAAGCATATTTTAAATCTATTTATTTTCTCTTCATAAGATTTTAGAATAGTATCTGCAGTAATTGTGATTAAACAGTAACATTGTAATTACGATTACCCCACCAAACGAATTGCAATCAATGTTGTTATCTCAATAGATCCGGGGGATCTGTTTAATTCCCCCGGTTTATACAGCTAAAGCCATGGTTTCCACCCGGCATTCATTAAAGAGCTTACCAAGAAATGTTTACCAATTTATTTACCGCAAAATGTTATTTTAGAAGTGAACCCTGTATGTAGTCAGAATATTCAAGTCCTTTAATTATTTCATTGTATACCTGCTATCAAATAATTTCCTGCTATTTTGTTTATAGAGTTGTAGTAATTATAACTTAGAACTATGCTCTAAATGTTGTTTTAGGCGTGTAATTAGTTCTGGTTTTTAGTTTGTTTTGTTTATCGTATAAAATTTTATGTTTTGTGTTTGTCTTAACTATCAAGTCTTGTTCATCGGTTAATATTGTTCTATTGTGTTGGAATTTGTTTATGAAGCCATTTTCCTGATTCGGGATGCGTTTGCTGTAATTATTTCTTTGCTCATATTAATTTCGTACCTTAATGTTTTTTCTATCTGCCCTTATAAACACCTTGTGAGGTCAGCGCAACACACCTTTTCAAGAATGTTACAGAAAGGATATGGCCTAATTTTTACGAACGGCTGCTTACCTTGGGGTAACTTCCATCTGGGAGATCCAGTCCCGGGAAAAAAGTTGTTAGAGAAACACCCATTCAGACCTGGATCGAAAACAGGACATCCCGGTTTACAGCCCATATAGTCTGCTACTAGACCATGGAGGCGACGATTAATATTTCACTTAAAGATAATTAAAGGATACATTGCTCCTTCCACCTGCCCTGATCCCACTCCAATGCGAGGTTGGTATTGATTGGTGCCCAGTCCATAGCCCGCTTAAAGGACGCATTGCTAAATCTCGCAAATACATTTAGCACTACAGCCCGTAGGCTAGTTCCATTCTTTGTGAGGTATTCGACCTGAAAATCCTTTATAGAGCTCGAGATCAAACTGTTCTGTCCCATTTTGCTATTGGAATGTCTTAGAACTGCAGTAATTGGATTGTCTGCATCGGTTTGAGCTATGCAGTGGTCTTTGTGAAATATATTGCCAGATTCTATGGGGATAACTCTACTTCTAAATCGTACTAATACATAAATGCAAATTCGTATTTGGTTTGACTTTTCACGTACCAACGAAATGATGATGAGTTTATCGACCGAAAAGTGACATATGGTAATTTTCATTCTGTAATGATGAACGACCATGTAGTGATAAATGACTGCCTTCGTGGCATAGTTGTATTTGGGTACGATTGGGTAATCGTACCTCGTACCTTGGGTACTACTATTCCTGAGGTCTCGAGTTTGATCCCCGGGTCGGGTAAAATTATATTGGATTTTTAATTCAATAGGTATCGGCCCGAAGCCTGGAATTTATGCCCGATATAGCAACAGGCTCGCCCCCTTTCACATCTGGGACGGAACTAAGTTCGGCGAAATGTGTGTGTTCGAGTTCGCTAGTGCGCCTCTGTCTACTCCTCGGGAATACAGGTAGGAGCTTATGTGTGAACGAAACCATTTCGAATTCATTGGAGTTGCGAGAACAAGCTACCAATATCTAATCTACAATATAATACGCGATCGCAAAGGTCTATATTTTGATTAGGTTTTTTGTCTCTTGGCCTTTCTTATTTTCAATGTAATAAGATGGATATATATAAGCAACAAAATCGGATTGTAATTTAATAGAACCACAACACTATCTATCAATATCAATTTCTTCACACATCTTCATAAAACTACGCGCAACGCTTTTGTGAAAAGGTAGTCGCCTAGAACGAAATTTGCATAAAATCCTGGCATACAAGCTTTTAATCACTGAGATTCTCCATTATTGAGTAAGGTACCCTTCTTAAGGTCAGCCCGACCCATATTATAAATAAATTCCATCAAGACCAAAATCAAGCAGGCGCCGATTACTTGTGCGAATCGAGTGTCCCGTATACATTTACATACATTACTCCCTCTTTGGGTCTTCATTAAATATGGTCGACGATCGTGCGGACCTCGCCTTAAGCGTTGTAAACGGGATTTCTATAATGAAAACCACTGGTTTAGCACACGATGTCTCATATCGTCTTAATTGAGCAGTTCTGTATATTAATTGATCCCAGTTTTGTATGATGGGAACTTTGTATCGCTCTTATTAACGTCATGATTTTTATAGATGAAGAAGACGTATGTGCTGCTAAGAATTTCGTAGTACTTCATGGTCTACTCCTCACTGGAGTTTTTGTTGCGGGTGTTGAACATGTAGCTGGAACTATCACAGCAATTTTCCTAAAACAGACATTGTATATGATTTAATAACATTCTCAGATTTTGATAAAAGATGACTTTGAAAAGACATCTTTGGTTAAATATAACTATCTGGTTCTAATCATTTTGACGCAGTATCATTCTTTAAACTCGTCGAAGCGTTAGTCATTTTTAATTCAGTTTTGTACTTCATAATAAAGTTGTAATACATAAATAAACCCCGAAGTGAACCGTGGCGTGCTCTTTCAAACTACATTTTATAAAGTGCGACATAAAACAAAGCTGGAGGACGATAAGACCTGAGATGTTAGTAAAACACTCGGGAGGCTTGCCCGGTAATGACGTTGTAAAACTTTACTGTGTGCGGAATCTGCTGAACTATGCAGTGACTAAAGTTGCCACATATTCTGTTTTTCCAGTTTTTGAACAATCAAATTATTTTTAAACGCTTTATTGCTAAATATACTGACTTTTTTTAAAATAATATTTTCAGCGTTAGTTTTTTCAATTTAGTTTCGTAGTTTATGGTGTATTTTGTTTATACTATTTTTAACAATAGAACTCAATAAAAGTTATAAATTTTCCCAGAAATGTAAACGAATTTTGATGAGTTAAAATCTAATGACACGATTTAAAATCATCTTGAACGATAACGCAAATATGTTTTTTGAAGATTTTTTAACTTTTAGCTGGGTTGCAACACGAACAACTTTACATTTGTTCTTTAAAATTGATTGATATTTTATGATGTTTATTGATTTTATGGACATGAAAGTTTCCAAATGATGTAAAATGCAGTCTTCATTGTCAAACTACGTAAAAGGGATGGAAAGAAATATACTGGCAAATAGAAACAAACTGGCTTTATTTTTTTATAATATAAAACGGTTTTAAATTTTATCGTAAAAAAAATCTGTACACAATTTTGGAAACGAGTTATGATTAAGCCAAACTTCCCATCCCAATATTTTTCAATTATACTTTTAATTAAATCGTAAACGCAGTAACTTGCTCCGAATGGCATTAAAGAGGGATAAAGCACGCTATAAAATCTGTGAATTATTTCATTTAACGAGTTAACGTCGCGGCAAGACAGTACAAAGAGCTGTTTTATCAGAGTTGCCAGTGGAGCTACTAGTGTTTTTATTTAAAAATCAACTGGAATGGTTTTTTAACTTTACTGAAGCTTCTATTAAAGTTTACCGACGAAATAATTAAACAACCTAACAAATTGAATTAACATAGAGACGATATTTTATTAAACATCTCAATTTGATAACTTTTCAAAAAACATTATTGTGGCCCTACAATTTCTGCAACATTATTTAAAGGATTTACTAATTTTTAAAGTTCATTGATATTTTCGGTTCGTTTGGTTTGGTACCTGGCAATTCTTCAAATCACCAAAGTTCGAATCATACGCCTTAATTTCACTTAAGCTGCGTTACTCGGGGCCATATCTGTTAAGTGTGATACTGTTTAAATTGACGATGTCGTTACGAATGGTGATAGCCTGTCTGTATACCTCCTTGGTAGGCTCCAAATAGGTAACGTTTAATGAATTTGTCTTGTCACGGTAACATTAACTAACTTTAGGAACAAATTACGAACGTAAACTTGCCTGGCATCTTGGAAGTTACGTATAACTGTCGTGCGCTGTATTACGATATCGTATCAAAACTATCTGAGGAAATTAGTGAAGAGAAAAGCTTCATTGAGCGAAAAATCCTACGGACTAACACATTCTTCATCGTAAAGATTTATGTTATAAAAAACGACTTGTTTAAGCAGAAGTACCTACCATTAAACTTCCAATATTTTTGGATTGAATGAACAATTCGTTAGTATTTGCAAATTGTAAGTTTGTAACACTTTTACAGTTTTCGGAATAGATGACGATTCGCTGAAGAATCCTAGAGTTAAGATTAAGCGTCACTATACGTGATTTATAAACGTGATACTTGCAATTTCGTTTCTATTACCTTTATAAAATAGACATTCCTATAAGAGCCATTTTACGATTAGGGGCCTCTTCCTTCTTCCTAGATACAACTTGATATCCTGCCAGAATCTTAATACAGAAATGAGTTGTGAAGTTGTGAACTTGTGAAAATCAATAACGTGCTAAGCGCTTGAAGTCGTCGACTCGCGGCGAAGTCGCGTGCCCGCTTTATTTCATTAAATGCGGTTTTATTGCCGCTTCCGACAGCCATAAAGTCTCCTCAAGCATTCTTACTTGTGTAAAATAAAAGTGAAATATTTCGGCGCGTGATGTTCCAGCATTTGGAGAATGTACTGTACATTGTCCGTTCGTGTACCGCTTCTAGGATTCATTTGGCCTCGTTTATATTATTTAATTGTTCACTGGAATCTTTATAAAATGTGGTGAAACATTTTTATTACTTTTAGTTTTTTAAAATTATACTACTCGTTATGTTTTTCCAACCATTAGGCCGCCAACATAGTATATCTAAATATTAACTTCACATTTTTGCTCTATTTGTTATTTTCCTTTTACATAATTAATCTGTTGGTAGTGTACTTTAGTTGTTAAAAAACTGGTTAATGGATTCAAATCCCAGCACTCACCACCTATCAGATCATAGCACTGATATAGGCTTGTCTAATCATTGAAGTGATTGTTACCTGCATAGGCAATAATCTGATAGCATTGTCAAGGATACTGGAGGGAACTTATTATATTTTTGTTTTCTTGACCCCGTTGTAGTCTTGAATTTTATTGGTTACTCGCGCCATATCTTCTGTAAAATATTTCTTCTGACGTTATCCTACTTTAACGTAGGGTCGGTGCAACATACTTTTTCAAATAAGTTGCAGAAAGAATTTGGTTTAGCTTTTAATACCGGCCGCTTGCCTGTTGTCAGCCCCTCCTAAAGGAACCAGCTCCGATCAAATCGTGTTTGAAAACATCCCGCCTGTCCTGAAAATTTAACCCACACTACAACCTCCGACACTACTACTAGACCAAAAAGATAACCATAGGAATTTTGTAAAATACTCATACAAAATGTACATGTAAGAGCCAGACTCAATTTGAATATGCGTATTTCACAATGCGAGTGAGATTAGCAGAGAGCGAGTGGCTTGCACCGGTGTCACTATGAAACCGAGCATGTAGGTTAAGAACCCTCAGCGCTTTGTTAGCGCGCTCTAATCACTGGCGGCTTGAGGGCACGCGACTCCCGGCTTGAGGGCTCCTGCCACTAGCGTTTTGTGTCTGTCGTCTACGTACTACGCCTACAATATCACTGGATATAATAAAAACGAAGTATGTTTGTTGATGTTTTTGTGTAAGCTTAAGGTGGGGGAGTATAGTTCCAACCAGAGGTAACTAGACTGATGAAGTTTACAGAAGTGTTGAAATATCATGTTTTCTTGATGGTGAGCTCATGATTAAGAGTTGTTGTTTTTTTATAAAGACGAAACGAGTAGGTCGCACGCCTGGTTAGGTAAAATCACAAACAATAGTTGCAGAGACCTGTCCAGTAGCACTGCAATACGCTCGTCAATCTGAGCAAGATTTCAAATCTCATAATGTTTAGATATTCGCTTCAGTGTCCTCTAAGATAACACAAAGATTGGCAGTGAATAAATCACGACTGAAATATTACTCCTAAACATTAAAAATTACTCAACAACAAATAACGTTATCAGTATCCGTTGCGTATGATCGATGGCGAACTCACCCTAAAATCTGAAACATATCATTCATACTACGATTTATACGGCAATTATACTCACGCATGTTTGATACGTATCCGAAATCACGATTCGGGATAAAACCGTCGACCGAGTAACCCCAGGCGAATTGGCGCCGACAATAAATGTGAGAAATGTCATGATAAACAGGCTATTGCAATAATCAAACCGCAGCACAGACGCTGTTTATGTTTCCCAATAAATCACAAAAGGCAATCCCATCTCGAATCGGAATGTAGGAAACTACTGGCCACTATCCAAGATGACTCGATACTGCTACACACTGGATGCGGCATTGCAGACTGTGCAGACCCACGAAAAACAATATCACATTTCTTTGATGTATATCTTTATATTCCGAACGCGTATAGAAATAAGGTTTAGAATTGCGCGGTAAAACGTTACCAAAATGGCCGCCGACATAGCATCCATATTGTTTTGGGAAAATTTATGGTTTTACTGTCGTCCCTGCTTTGAATTTCTAATTGGTTTCCATGAGATCCTTTGTGAATTTCCTAATCTTTTTTACTTACAACGGAAAACTTGTTATTAACGTTTGTGTTTCGAGTTTTTGAGCGTACGGTTTCATCTGTTTGAGGATCGGACGAGATTGCTACTTTTAATTCTGTTTTGTTTTCGATGTTTGTTAAGGACGGCTTTCTTGCTCCCAATTTATTGCAATGATTCAAAAACTCTTTAATTGTGTTCGCTTTAATTATATCATTCAGGATTACAGAATACATTTTTTTCTATATGTCTGATAATTCCGTTTTTATGTATCTAATATTGTATTATTTATATTTGTGTTATGGTAATTTGAATAGTAAAGGTAAAGAATTACTTACGAAATGCGTAATTTCGATATTTTGTTCAATAAATGGTTAAGCAATTTCTAATAACTTCAGTAAAACGTGTTTATTATTCAAGAGAGCAAATTGATTCCCTTAAGTGTCTGAACCTTTCGGCGCCTACGTTTTAGTTATTAGAAATAAGTTAACCTGTTATTAGTCGTACACAATTTTAATATGAGTTTATAAGAATTGCTAAATTCTCCTTCCATAATATTACATTAATTATTATTAGTGGGTTCTAAGTTTAATGAAAGTTAATTTTATTTTGTGATACAACCTATGTATATTTTTTTAGAATGTAGGAGATTTTAAGGTTATAAATAATTGAATCTCTAAATTTAAGGTAGTATGCAAAAACTTTAATTAAGATTACTAAAAATATATTTACATGGCTATTATATATATACATATATTAGACATGGCTTAAACGCTAATTGATTTCCATTCTAGTATTCAATTAGTGGATATTTTCTTTTGCGACAATAAAAGCTCGAACCGTAGAGTCAAGTTTAAGATTTAAAAAGTAAGGCTAAATGAAAATCCTGACAAGTTAATAATAAGGTAGGCTCTGCCTGAAGGGGGTTGCAAAGACGACAAAACTCATTTCCGGTCCGGCGGCGGAAGCTTCGTCGGCCAATAAGTGAGGAAAAATAAAATAAAATTCAACTCTTTTGCATTTGTATAACGTAATATTTCGTCGTGGAGAGCTTCTGGCGCTGTAAATTGTTTCTCTTTTCCATAATGATAATGGATTTGTTTGGAACAATTTCGTATTTTACTTTATATTTTTGAATTGTTGGATTGTTTTTATTATTCGACTTTTTGTTTTATTAGTCACTGGCTCCAGTTGTTTATCGACCGATTTTATTTATATCTTTCTTTCCACCTGCCCTATCCAACTCCGATGTATACAATTTTCTTCAAGGATTGTGATTTTCAAAAATCGGGTTGATCTATCTGGGTATAGACTAAGGACTCGATGATTATTCTAAAACATAATAAACATAATAAGTCACTGCCTCGGTGGCGTGGTTGTATTTCGGTATGACTACCGTCCTGAAGTCTCGGGTTTGATTCCCGGGTCGGGCAAGGTGATATTGGATTTTTCCATATGAGCCCGGAGTCTGGAATTTGTGCCCGATATGCCGATAGGCCCCTTTCACATCTGGGACGAAACTAAGCTCGGCGAAATGTGGGTGTACTAGTTGGCTAGTGCGTCTCTGCTTACCTCTTCGGGGACAGGCGTGAGCTTATGATGAGTCACAACCATATTCTGACCCCATACTAAGTTTAACCTGTATGGTGGGTATCAGAATTACACACTTAACAGTCCCACACTCAGACTGAAATTAAACATCTGTAAATAAAGAAACTTATTAACAGTATTGAACTTGTATTCAGGAAACAACCAACATTTCGAATACGACCAAGTTAAGCAAACACTATCTGATTACATTTTTGGCATATACACACCGCATTAGAATTGGCAAGGTTATGCCAGGGTTGGCAGCCCTCCAGGCTAGTTGTGTCGCCCGTGCCAGCCTGACACCACGCATCCGGGTTGACCTACTTTTTGAACAATATTCTACTTTTATGGCTATTTCACGGTTGTTACTTGTTAAGTTAGGTGTAATGTTGGAACGCGGGCTACCGCAACTGTAGGCTAAGGTTTGGTATTTAGAACTATAATTTGGAGGATAGGGAACTTAATCCTTACTACTAAAAAGACTGCCTCGGTGGCATGGTTGTATTTAGGTACAACTATCGTCCTGAGGTCTCGGGTTCGATCACCGGGTCGGACAAAGTATTGGATTTTGCAATATCAGTTCGGAGTCTGGAATTTGCCCGATATGGCGATAGGCTTGCTCCGTGTCACATCAGAGACGGAACTAAGCGCGAAATGTGGGTGTTCTAGTTCGCTAGTGCATCTCTGCCTACCCCTTCGGGGATACAGATGTGAGCTTATATATGTATGTACTTGTAACGGCTATAATGCAATTTAAGCACATGCATGCTTAGTTGTTAGGACGAGTAGTTTGTAGAGTACTGTGGAGTCCGGCACTGTGTTCACGCGTATTGTCTGTCTTATCGATATGTGTTCTGTACTTATACCATTTACAATAAACATTATTTCTATATACAAACTCTGTGGACTTATTGTGTTGTCTAACTAATTTCCCATTTGGTATATCACTCCAATAATAATAACCGAACAGTAAGTTATACGGGACAGTAGTGAGTGATACGGGACATACTAAAAAACTACGGCGATATTCAATAGAACACGTTATGGTATGTGGTCTAAGTTTAATTTTGGTGAACAGTGTTTCTAATATACACCATCATGGTATCGTAACGCACCTGATCGAAAAAAAAGAAGCATATCAATATTTACATAAAATTGCGACAAAGATTCCTTCTTTCTGCACTTATTCCACCTTAATATGGGGTCGGCGCAATACACTTTTACAAGCATCTTGCAGAAAGGATTTGGCTAAGTTTTTACGATCAGCTGTCTGCCTGACAACTCCCTTTTGGGGGAATTTGAAATTACGACAAAGGTTAAATATAAAAAAATGAAAAGTATTAAGTCTGAAAAGTATCAGTAGAGACGAAAATTGATGTCTTATATTTAATTTGGTATAAAACGTTATTTTCCTTGCTATTTTATTATGCATTATGTACAATGAATAAATTGTTACGCGTCTGTCCCAGCTTTTTATAAGGAGCTTAACGATGCCTAGCCACGAACCTCTTCAAATCTATATTTTATTTCACCAATAAAATAAGCTGAAGAAATTGTTCCGAGAATTGTTCGAACCTCTCTTATTTTTTATTTCAACAGTCGAAGGAATCATTTCAGCCAGCCTTTGAACACGTTTAAAAAGAGAAATAAAGTAATATCAGAGTTTCCCTCGTTTCATGCGAGTTGCGACACGGCAATACGACGTTTGCGATAGTCTTGTAGTCACACCGCGCCGCTCCATTTATTTGTGCAGCATTGTGCTGTTAGATGCGACGTTTATACAAAGTTATCTAGCACTTTGTTGAAACGTCTCGCCTTGCATTGCATTTGGAATAAGAAATGGCTAAATGATACGTGGACTTGTTATAAAAAAGTGGAATGTGTACTCAAATTGTACAATAGTACCTACTATTTAAATATTTGAAATTCGAACGCTACCAACATTCATAAATTTTTTTATTAACATCTCGACATGTAGTCATAAACGATACATTTATCTACTATAAATGGTGTTTATTTTTATATCAACATGAGATGTAAATTTAAGTTAATTTATAAAAATTAACTAGGTATAAAAATAGAGGTTGACTACAACGAACATAAATCAGCCAAATTGGTGACTTATTAAATAAAGGACGGGTTAGAAGTATGCCAAACCGAAGAGATTGCATGAAGATTGATGAAAGTATATGCAGCGAAAATGCTATGAAAAGATTAATTATTATTAAAAAAGAAAAAACATAACATAGGCTCACGGCTGTAACCCCGAAGGGGTAGGCAGAGGTGCACTAGCGAACTAGAACACCCACATGTAACAAAGCATAATATAGTAGTATAGAAATTACACATAAACGGCGTCAGTTTTGTAAACTGAATTACCCTCCTTTAGAGGTAGTCAGGTAAAATGTGCCTAAAACGATAATAGAATTACAAGTCAATGAACGCTCTAGGTTTAATCCCCAAATTCGAATTATACTCCAGTCCCTGAATTTAAATTGGAAGTAAAATTAATCATGCTTTCCGTAGGCAGGTGTATCCAGGACAAATTATTAATTAATTATTTTTTGTTTCAGGTAAGCTTAAATCTTATATTCAATTTTGCACCAAGGTCAATACAATTGTAAGTATTAGGCGAAAGTTTCTGAAAATTCACTGAAGTAATACAGGTTATAGATAGTTAAATATGTATCTAATATATTATGTATATCTAATATCTAGTATATTATGTGTAAGTACCTACCTTTTTCTAGTCAATAAATGTGTCTAGTAATTTAAAATATGGTCAAATTATTGTGTGTTAACAATATCATTATTTTGAGGGAATATGTATTTCCAGACATAAAATAATTTTGGTGAAATGTACATAGGAAAATATAGGTGTTTGTTTAAAAAAACGTAGGAAATTAGAATTGACTAAAAATTATAAGCGTTTTGTATTATATGTAATTATACTTTATTGGATTCAGGTTTTGAATACCGAATTTTAACGTATTTTACATTTATAGCATAGCTCCTTTGGCAAATCCACTTCAAAATGGCGGATGGCACGATTCTGTTACTGCGGTTTGCCCGTTCTTATTTGAATACTATTCAACTTGGAATTTCCTTAGAGAATTCTTCGCGACGTACGCTTCGGTCCGAATTATTAATTTAATATACTCGAATACGGACTGGGTTTTATAATTATTTTTAATTGTGTTCGCAACGCGTCGCGTCGTCGCGCCATGGTCGCCATGTTGAATATTCTTCTTGTAATAGGCCGCCATTTTTTTTATCGACTATTTCTAAACTAATTTTGTGTAATGAGTTTTTACTCGCAAGAACTCGGGTTATTAGAAAAGATGAAAATTATTTTAGTGCTCTGTTTTGTTAAATATGTAATCAGAACAATACTAAATTCAGGTTCTCATTGTGGTACTAGTGACCCAAATTACATAGTCACAGTAATCTGGTATTCATTTCTTAGTAAGATGGATTTGTCCACAAAAATGGTATCTATTTTATTAACGCTTTCTTCTCTTTATACCTGCCCTTATCCGACCTTAATGCAGGGTTGGCAACAGAAATTTTCAAGCACGTTACAGAAATGATTTGGCTTCGTTTTTACAACCGATTGCCTGCTTGACATCAACGCCCCTCCGAGGGATACCTATTTTATTAAGACTCTGATTTCTAAAAGAAATATTTTTTTGCCATTTCAAACCATAACCTCCATTTCACTTTAGCTCATTCCTCACGGAATCAATGAAATCTTGATCGTGGTTTTTTTAACAAATGGCACGCTTAATGTGAACACATATATCACACCGCCTGCCCATTTATTTCTTACAATGAAAAGCACTAAGGCATTACAGCCATTGCCTTGAAATCCTGATACATATCTCGTTTAAACAGCGCTGCGTTATAAAATATTCGTTCTCAAGACATTTCCATGTTGTATAAGATCCTCATTTCAGATCTCATCTGTCAGATGGACGTGTTGTTTTACTTTTTATTATACCTATAAAACAGAGGCGTGACCTTGTTAAATAAATACTAGGCACAGAAACTCAGACGTGGTGGGAATAATTTAACAATTTATGCCGTTGTTATAGCCACATTCATTAATATTATATTGAATAGGCTAGTCTGGCTATGTCAAGGATCAATAGAGTTTAGTGCTGTGAATTCTAAAGTGAGAGCTGGGCTTAGTATAATCTACATTGTTTCTCGAATAGCTTTTAGTGCGAAACCAACAAGGGTTGCATGCCGTGCTAAATTGGACTCTGATCTATGTATATCAGAAGTGTCAAACTTTCTTGGTTGGTTCGACTGACTTCAAAAAAGGAGAAGGTCCTCAATGCGTCTGTATTTTCTCATGTATGTTGTCTCAGCCAAATGTGGACCGATATTCAAGATTCTACTTGTGTTCGATAGACATTTTTCGAAGGGTGGTCACATATAAATTTGGTCACAAACGGATACATTCTGAAGACGGTCCGATAAGTTTTTATAGTTGTGATTATCCTGATATTAGTGATAGAGTTACGCTGTTCACAATTATTTCGAAAGGAATTGCCATAACTTTTTATAACTTATCGCTTACCTGACTTCAACTACTGGTAATTCAGACCATGACATCACCCCACACAAATATCTAATCTGGAATTCGAACCTAGAATCTTGCAATCCACGGCCAATATACTTTGTCATAGACCAAGTAGACCAAGAAAGCGACAAGTTCACTAGTTATGAAATAGATAGAAAGGAATTGGTTTACAATATTGAGACTACAGACGTTAATTAAAAATAAAACTTTTTGTGAAATTATTAATCGACTGCGTGGTTTCTGACAATCTATCTAGTTTAAAGTAAAGTAACTTAATGTGTACAGTTACGTGAGCCGCTTATCTAAGCCTCAGTAACTTTAGTTTTATTTACTTAGGCTGTTTGACATAGAGGTCACTACTGTCTACGATCGATAGTTTGTCTAGCAACTAAAGCTCCCTACAGTGATCTTTGGCTATTGGACTTTTTGTTCAAATAAAGCTTGTCCCCGTAACTCCTCGACATTCAATTTCAAGAATACGATTTCTTGTCCTTAATACACTTTTTAAAAATCAATGTCCCTTTTTCGAAATTGTGAAGAATTCGAAAATTAAAACGTTTTCATCTTTCTACGTATTATTTAACATTTTTCTGTACATTCGTTATGCTTAGAGCCGATTTCAATGGAATAATTTTGAAGTTTTGACAGTTGAAGAGTTGACAGTTGGAACATCTTTCAAATCAACAAAATTATTCCTTAGAATAAAGTTGTCTAGCCGTTGAAAAATATGCTTTTACTTCATAGAAATAGAGATGAAAACGGTCGGATACACATACCTCCGTACTAAGTAACAAGATGTAAAGATGAGAAATTATTTCATTTCCCGAATGTGTTCAGGCGTGAACAAACCCATAAGTCACGAATATTGCTTCGTTGATACGATACGGATGTTAGTCTTGTGTTAACTACACTTACACCCGAATACTGGAACGCTACTCAATTTTAACAGCTTCTTACATTGATTTTCGCCATACGTTTTTGACAGATAAGGTGACCTTACGTGTATGAGTATTCAGCGGTTAGACTAGCTTTGTTCGTGGTTCCACCGCATGGTAGATTTTTCTGGCAATCTTTTATCTTTCTACCTGCCCTTGTCCCTGCCCTTGTCCCATCTCAGGATGGAGTCGGCGCAAAACAAATTCTCAAGCATGCCAAAGAAAGGATTCAGCTTAATTTTTACGACCAGCTGCCTGTCTGACATCAACTCCCCTCTAGGGGATCCATTTTAGCCAAATACAATTTAGAATAATCGCGTTGCCCGACCTGAAAATTGTACCCAAGGCTTTCCGCTCTACAGTTCACATATGCTGCCACTAGATCAAGGAGGGAAAGTAGGAGGGAATCACTCTTTTATACCTCCAAATATAGGATACGTAATTGCTGAATTTTGAAACTAAACTTAGGCTACATGTCCTTTCTAAGAGCTCAAGCTTTCTTATATCAATTTTCTTAAAATCAGTAGCATGGTAGTTTTACTATGAAAACGTAATGACAGGCAGACAGTCATATTCCCGTTATGAAATTGTAGTATGCATAATAATTGCTTATGAATAATGAGTGAAATATTGAGACATATTCTCAAAGTTTAAAAGAGTAATTTGAATTTGTCCTTAAAAACCTAACAAGATTTTTCCAACAAACTCACACTGCGTACATAATATAGAGGCTGAAGAAGTGAAGTTATTAATCTTGCAGCCAACAGAATTTGTTGGGGTAATTCTTTAGACTTTTTGTTTAGAGTTCATTACGTAAGGGACGCAATGCGTCTCGTGATTAATATAAGCCGTCGTCCCTCGGTTCATCAGTATTCAGCTGGGTTGGTGTCATCACACCGCATTATACCGACGATACCCTGTATTACCTGGCTGAATCTCAGGAATTCCTTAGATGAATTTGTGCCTTTGAGAATTGTTCCTTTTTCGAATTTTCTTTTATGACGTTTAAGATGGCCGCCAATGTCGCGGGGAAGCTTGATGTAACAATTTTAAGTCGTTATGTTTCTATAAAATTGCTTGATCGATTTGAAAATCTTTGGGGAACGACTACGTCCAGCAGTTGACATTTTGTGGCTGATGATGATGATGTTTAATTTAATAACTATGCTATTGATTTATTATGTTGTGTGTTATGTCGAAAAAGCAGTTTTTTAACGGTTTTACTCGCTGACCAGCCTTTACCAATTAAACAAAATGTATGGACATAGACCCAGCTAATTATACTATCGCAATTGGCAATAATTCAAATGGCAAAAACAATTTGAGTAAACAATCTTGCACAAAACGTGGCGACTACAAACCACGTAAAACACTTGCAAGCAATAATTCTACTCTCAGCGCAACACATTCATCCAGTGTCATTAATTTAGCTTGTATTCTAGCGCCAACTCCCAGATTCTAGAACAAAGTCGTCCTGCAAGTTCCAATTACTCTTTCGAACGCTTTAAAAAAGGAACGTCCGAGAGAGCCATCTAGTAGTCGTGTCCCTTATAAGTTTCCAGTTCAATGAAGCCTTTGTGTAGGCGATGTGAAACTGAACTTCGTTTCGAATTTCGTAAATTCGTACAAAGAGACTTCGTTGGTTTCGAAATTTGTTCTGTCAGAGATATAGGACAATTGCAGGCTGCATTGAGTTGGAAACTGTTGGATAGGTTATTTCAACAACATCCTCTCACCTTTCAGTTCAATTTCAAATGCGGTTGTTGTGAAATATAATCGAGTTTTGTTTCTACACCTTTAATCAGTATGTGGAACATTTATTTTTGGATTGGTGTGCATGATATGGGCACATAAAATGAGAGATGATCTTAATGCATTCTGCGAGGACTGGCTGATCGTGGTAAGCATACTTATTATTATCTCTCATAAGGAGAGGATTTGTCAACAGTAGGATGAGGCAGGCTAGTAAGATAAGTAAGAAAATCATGGATAATACTATTTAGGTTTATGTTAATCATGTTATTATTGGTTAACTTCTTCTTCTTCTTTTCAAATAAGTGGCTTCTACGCTCTGCGATGATTCTGCCTAGGTTGGATCATAGCAATATTGGTAAGTTGGGGTGCTACATTTACTCCTGTCATATTGTCTGAATAATTATTTGACTATAACATATGAGGGTGTATGCTAAATCGAGTCAATATAATAGGTATCAAAGTGGATGTGATTCACCTATTAGGCTATTAACCTTTTTATTGAGTAACTGCTTATTCAGGTTTTGTGGTGAATGGTGTAGCTCAACATTAGATTTTAACATAACATAAGCTCACGCCTGTATCCCCGAAGGCAGAGGCGCACTAGCGAACTAGGGCACGCACTATTCGCCGAGCTTCGTTCCGTCCCAGATGTGATGGGGGCAAGTCTATCGCCGTATCGGGCACAATTCCAGACTCCGGGCTGATATGGAAAAATCTAACATCACTTTGCTCGACCCGGGGATCGAACCTGAGATCTCAAAACGGTAGTAGGTAGGTAGGTAAACGGTAGGAAAAACAACCACGCCACCGAGGCAGTCTTATTAGATTTTATGGTCATTATATACCCATCTTTCTTAGAACGTTTAGAAAAATCTCTAACATTTAGAAAAATCGCCTTTCCACAAAACACTTTCCTCATTGAGGAAATATTCAAGGGATGGTATCAACATTAAAGCTCCTAATCCTTTTTCCGATGAAAATATCTAAAAACCTATTTGGGACCGTATTGACAAGAGAACAAGGTTCAGAATACAAACCATCTTTGCCAAACTGAAGGCACCTATCAAGTGGCCCTAAATTTTAATGCGGCTCGCGACACCTACCCCTCAGTTCGACAAGATCCCTTCAAGGGCCCATCAAACAGGCTATAACTCTGAATAATTACTTGAAAAACCATTTTGAGTTCATTATCTTGGATGTTTTAAGCTCGTCGAAGAATCAAAAGGGAAGATCGCTTCAGTCGACAAAAAATGTTCAAAGAATCTTGTCGAGATGACTAAGCTGGGTTAAATAAACACTCGAAATTTGGGCTGTATCACGAAAATCCTTGGTTACAAATTAATTCCTTAACTCGCTTTTACCGGGCCTTTTAGTTTTTACTCGTTTTACAACTTTTTGAATTAAAATTTTTGAGTCATAGTGTCTCTTACTTCTTGTTAAGTTTAACAATTTCTTGTTTGACTTTTAATGTTAATTTGACTTTACTAAATTGTGTTTGGATTAAATTTAAAATAGTTTTATATGTATTATTTTTATATTGGCTGTTATCTTACTTTTAGTCACTAGTACAATTTGCTTAGGAATATTTCCCGATTTTTTACGAATGTGTGTAAGAAGTAAAATGACACAATGAAGCAATTAAAATAACACTTTTTATTGATTCTATCATTGGATTGATATCAGTATCGAATGTAAATAATTATTTACAATTAGGAATCAAAACAACAAAGGATGGTAATCCTGCCGAGGCAGTCTGGTAAAAGTAAAAGAATCGATCCCAGACGATGTAATCCCTCTCTATACTTCTCATTGTAGGTACTCATAACTTGCAGACTCATTACTAATATTCACATATTGGAAGGCAATATCATCTATCACGTCTATAATATCGAATATAACATTTTCCGAGCTCTGGAGCACACCATAACGGTTCTATATCGATATGGATTCACAATGACGGTCACGGCCTCATCCTCTAGGGCATGAGTCGACGGTTTGCGAATCAATTAGGCAAGGATCGGGGTTGCCAGATTACGGAAATTTATTATGATGGAGTTTTGAAATTAGTGGCGTGGTTCAGAATTATCGTTTTGATTTCTATATTGTGAATAGAGGTAGACCTCTACACTATGCATTATTGCATAAAATATCTTAAAGTGTTCTAGGTTGTTAGAATAGAAACTAGTTTTGCTAGTATGCAGTGAGTTTGTAATAGTAAATTGCTTAGCGTCGTGGGTTAAAGTATAGATAGAGTCTGGTTTTAGAGTTCACGAGTTGCGACTCTCTTTCACGAGTCATCCTTAACAAACGATTAAGAAGGACTTTTCAAATATTTTTAATTATACGTTGTAACAGTCTGAAATAATTAATTTCACAAGACTCCAGCAACATACAAAGCCATAAATTCATAATTTCTTTATGAGTATCTTTTGTTAATCTTACCTTCCAAATATACTAATTACCGTTCTTTAATATTTTCAACAAACTCAAATACAATTTAATTAACTTTTATTCGATCTGATAGACATTGAATACCGGGAAAATCTTTTCAATTATCTGCCACCAATACAGGAATCTCTCTTATCTCGGAGAGGTCTTCTCATTAAAACTTGGATCGACCCTTTTGTAACGACCTGCGTAATGGTTGAGCCGAACTTTTACTGAGGTTACTGGACTAATTCAAATTCAGTGTTACTCGCTGATTATGTCGGCTTAGACGGCATTCACTTGCTATTTTTGTTGAGTGGTGTTGTTAATTATTAATAGGATTTCGGTCTGTTGATAATGGTTCCATCGAAACTTGTTTAGCGATTTTAAAGTCTGTGGAGTCTTTTGTTTTCGGCAATATATTAATTAAGCGCGACATCATTTACATTTTAATTATTTTCATTGTACTCTTACTTACGGGTAAAGTTAGACTACAGCCCTGGGTATTGTAAAACACTTTCATTTCAAAATTGTTCAAAACTTAAACGTTGCTGGGTCTGGCTCAACGGTCAAATCATTCAATTAAATATATCTTTTGAATAATTATTATACGAAGTTTATGTTTTTAAAGAGTCTTTTCAAAAACGACATTTCAAGCAACTACGGTATTTCAAGCTGCATCTAAGAAAGTAATTGTATAACATTATTTAAATTGCTCATTAATTATTCCACTCGGTACCTTTATTACTTTGTACAGTGCGTCAAAGGTGTGCGTTGTTTCAGGTAATTTCAACTTGGCAGGCGTCCAATTTGTCGCTCTGCTGGCGGCACAACTTTGTTCTACTTTGTACAGGGACGTTGTCACTGCGATACTGAGAGTGCTGATTTAAACTGTGTTTACTTGCGGTTTATGGTTAAACTTTTCAAGTAAATTGTAAGCTGGACTCGTCTCTTTGAGTATTTATTTCGTTCTTCATTTAAGTGCTCTTGGCTGAATGCGGTATTGGTTTTGTCTCAAGTCCGCTGTTTTGTTCTTTTGTATTTACTGTGGAATTGCAAAGGGCGGCTTAAGAAAATATTAAGGACATTTCGGACTTTTAATCTTTTCCCTTTTGAATTACATTTGTTTGTGATATTGATGTTAAAGATAATATTTACATGAAACGCAATAATATATATAGTGATGTTGACTATCCGGAGAACAAGTAGCTCTTCAGTATACTTAGGTAAATTGAATTTGCATAATTCAACAGGATTGCCAACAAATACGGCAGTTGTAGTTTCATTGTTTACAATTTTTGTTCTGTTTTCAATAGGGAAATATCTCTTGTTTTATTTAGGAAATATGTTCTTTGCGTAATAATGTAGAAATTTCATATTGTAGATCTTTTATATTTACAGAATCAATAGTTACAAATACAGTACAATATTCACATTCATAATTTTCTTTCGATATTTATATGGAGATGAAAATTATTAACCGCGAAGTCCATAATTATCCTGCATTATTTCAAGCTGAATATTCAGAAAGTATAAAAAAGACAAAGAATAATTGGAAACAATAAACTTCTCTTCAGATCTCAAATGGTTTTCGTGAAGTTTGCGGCTAAAACGAGACTTTTAAACACAACCACAATTTACGCCTTTAGCATATAAAAATGTCGTTTTTCATTTGGAGTTTCCTACTTTTATTGACAGAAACAAAAGACGTGTTACTCATGCATTGTGATTGCAAAAGTAATAAGTTGAGTACACTTAAAGCCCGCTTAAAAAGAGATCTGGCAAAAATCCTAGCAGGACTAAATTAGCAGTACGTATGTATAGGCCGCTACACACGATAACGATATAATTCGTAGGGAGTCATCTGCTGCAGTCCATTTGCAAAGTTTTATCGAACGTGTGTTAATAATGAATCGTCGCAAATAATCGTAAAGATATACCTAAAAATCCTTTGGCAAAATAGATTTTGTGAGATAGACCAAAAGTGCATTTCGTACCATGAACATTTAACGTACCAATTAACATTAAAATGGCTGCCATCGCAAGTTTTACAAGTAAAGTTGCGGATTTCAAGAATTTTCGCGGGAAGTTCATTAAGTCTTTTTAATTTTACTTATGTACCGGCGTCGGTCCTCATTAAGCCAGTACTTGGTCGCGGCTTATCTCGAGAGGGAGGGCTTGGCCCTGACATACTGACTCGCATTTCTTTAACTAATAGGCACCGTTTATTTATGTTGTTGAATGTTTTTGATAGTGTTACAACCTATAAAAACATTAGCTTCCTTCTAGGGCAATCGGATAAAATATCGCATAGTGATCTCGCCTAAAACTAATTAGGTACATGTTGTACCGAAAATATCAATAGAATTACCTTATCCCACCTTAATGTGGGGTCGGCGCAACACACTTTATCAAGCATGTTGCACATAGGATTTGGCTTAGTTTTTACGACCGGCCGCATGCCTGACGTCAACACCCTATGAGCGAATCCCGGGCGAATTAAATTAGAAAATTTGCTTTGCTTGACCTGGGAATCGAACCCAGGACCTCCCGCTTCACAGCCCATACATGCTGCCACTAAAACAAGGAGGCGATACACCGAAAATATTAACATGACATAAAAATTACAAAAAAGAATTTGAGGCTGAAGTTCCTATTTCCAAACAGAGGCAAATATTTGTGATCCACATATATTTGGTTTTAGGTCTGGTTCTTATAGGACCATAATTCCCTTGTAATTTCTAATACCCATGGTACAATCTAATGTGGTGTGAATCGTGTATTATTTACTTTTCGTATTTTCTGCCCATTGTTATATTCGTCACAATCATTATCATTATCAGCCAAAGGATGTCCACTGCTGAACATACGGGAGGCGTAATAAAACAGGATTTCCAGACCGACGAATGTATTTGTGGGTAACAAAATAAATGGTTTAATAGCTCAATTCCAGGACTCTGTATAGTGCTTAAGAACTTGAGCCCCTCGGCATGTTTGTAGAGCACGGTAAAGCCGTTACGTCGTCGTGCTTGTTTACTAATGGAACTGAGTTTAAACCAACATTGCTTGTTGAATAAGTTCTCTACAACTAAAATGGTGAACTTAAAGTACTTCTGATCTGCGTCTTGTAGACAGTTACATCTAAAATGTGCACGTAAAATAAATAATAGGAAGCGTTTGAAAAAGATAAATAGTTTTGTGGAAAATTGCTGACATGGGCATTGTAAATATAATTTAAGTTCCTATCATTAATAACATAAAACAGAACATATTATTGAAAAGAACTAAAATAATGAAATACAACATCATAAAAAAGAAGTAAAATAATCAAAAACTTTAATCAAATATGAAAATAATTACAGAAAAACTCTATTGCCAAAACCATTGATGATGTATATCATAAATAACTGCGAGAATTTTCCAGTAAAAGATTTGCTCTGAAGATTTTCCTAAGTATATTAACGTAAATGTAAACGTTA
The DNA here is from genome assembly GCA_036417725.1 of Clanis bilineata. Taxonomy (NCBI): domain Eukaryota; kingdom Metazoa; phylum Arthropoda; class Insecta; order Lepidoptera; family Sphingidae; genus Clanis; species Clanis bilineata. Next base: position 12,135,114 of record CM071154.1, on the reverse strand, counting down.
CATTACGTAGTCTGAACCGAAAGTTCTCGAAACTTCTCCAAGAAAGAATAAGAGAATTGTGTCACGTTTTAGTTACGAAACAAAACTTGGTGGGGACGAGGACGTTACGACGCCTTGTATAAACTTACTTTGGCAACGTTAAGGAGTTAATTTCTAACACTCGTGTATACTTTGTTACGCTTATCGAGAGAGGCAATACTGAAAATTGTGCCATATTATTTGTCCAAGTATTTTGTTTGTGCTGAAATAAGGAGAATTATTGTCCTGTAGGCCCATAAACTCGCCATTCACACCTAGTACCAGTGTGACTATCCATAAATTACAAGCACATTTGGCCATGAGTCGCTTTCGACTGCGTGAAAGATGGTCTTACCAAGAAACAAAACACTTTATTTTATAAAATCAGTAACGATACGAAGCAAATACAGAACCTACATGAATATCAAGAAAACACGAGCACATTCAATGATGCAAACCGAAAGTTCACGAAATAAACTTGTCTCGTTCCCGACTCCAAATGATCCGGTGCCTTATCTCTAGTGCTCTCAGCTACCGCAGCTCGCACCTTATCTCCAAGAGCTCCGTGCTTTTCACTTGCGCTGTCGCTAGAGGGCGCTCCACTCTCATTACCATATTTGGAGATACGACGCTTTTTAAAGACCATTTTAATGAAAATTAGAATGGCAAAGTCGAGTGGTCTTCGTGAGCTTTGAGAATCGAGATTGAATTTTTTTGCATTATGTTGATGACGGACGGGTCTTGTGTGGAATAAAAGAGCGGCTTTCATCACTACTATAGTAAATAGACTGGGCGAAGGTAAAGGCTTTATATAAAAATATCACTCCTAACATTTTACTTTTATAGCGATTCACTGTTCATTCGTGAATACAGCTTTGCTTTTATATAATGAAATAATTTTTGTTGTTGAAATAAATATTAGAAATGAATATTAAATAATGTTAAAATTTGAAATATGATGAGATGAGATGTCATTTGCTGCCATTTCATGTCTCCCATGTAAAATTAAAATGACTATTGTCAAAGCGAATAACTTCAATTTAACCACGATCAACTTTCCGTTTACTATGTTAATATTGATAAAAAACGATATGTAGAGTATATTTTGTGCGGTATAGTTGATTTAAACGGCATTCATTCTATACCAGTGGAGCGTTAAGGCGTGGACGTTAATTCAATTAGGCACTTATCGCTTTACGCTCAAATTCGCATGAAACCGATCGAATAAAAACATGAAGAGTATTCAAAAGGGAGCTATTTATTTTTAAAGAAAAATACACATGATTTATGATGATTGGTTTATGTTAAAACTTTTAGACATCCAGGCACCTGAAACAAAAATTCGTATTCAGATTTTTTTAGAATAATTATGGTATTTTAGAATCGAATACTTCTAAAGTTGTTTATGCTAGGTATTATCAGACAACAAAATATACAACTATATTCCTGCCTTATGTCTTATTTATATTCAACAAACACTTTTCTGACGATCCATAGAATTTATAGATTAAAATTCAGCCCTAATTTAAATAGACTTTCCTTCGTTCCATTTGTTATCTTTTACATTTTCTTTATCCTAAATACATGGAAATGGTAATAGGAATTACGAAAAACGATTATTGCTATTGTTTGTCGAAAACAAAGGGCAAAATTTGCTCCCATTTCCCGTTCAGATATTTAAAGAAAGGTCTTCGTTACGATATTAGATTTGGCAGACAGGCAATATGGCCGTTTAATTTTGGACGCGAAAGTGCCTCAGAAGCACAATAACAACACTTCGTCAACTCTTCAAATAATATCCATTTGTTTGACGTATAAGTTGTGTCGTTTTTCCCGCTTTGTCCCTTCTTTATGACGAAATTGTTTTGGAGTTCCATTTATGTCTTATTTAGTACTAGCTTTAGCCTGCAGCTTTGATTACATAATAAGTGTTGTCCTAGTATTACGTGTTACGCTTTGTATTATAATAGAAATATCCTTTGCGAGTATTGTTTCTTTGCTGTATATCATAGTTACACAACATAACATAAGCTCACGTCTGTATCCCCGAAGGGGTAGGCAGAGGCGCACTAGCGAACTAGAACACCCACATTTCGCCGAGCTTAGTTCCGTCCCAGATGTGATAGGGGGCGAGCCTATCGCCATATCGGGCAAAAATTCCAGACTCCGGGCTAATATGGAAAAATCCAATATCACTTTGCCCGACCCGGGGATCGAACCCGAGACCTCAGAACCGTAGTCGTACCGAAATACGCCACCGAGGCATTCAGGCAGTATATCATAGTTACTCTCTTTGTAATGGTAGATTCTCTCAAAATTTATTTATATTTGCTGACCAAATTATTATTGAGATTCTTTGAAATGAGGATCGAGGAAAAACCAGAATACCGGAAAAACCTGGAAGGAGATAATTCGACAAATGCAACGGAAGTTTTAAGACGGACACGACCTTTAGAAATGGGGAATGCTACCAAGAAGAAGAAAATCGGACGAAACTTGATGACTCTAGAAATTGATTTGCCTGATAAAGCCATTACGTCAGACTTTAATCCCGCCAGCAATATTACAAATCCCGCTCTAATATTTGTATTATATACCAAAATAATTAATCACACACCATTAGCCGATAATATTCGATCAAACAGGGCTTTTACAGGCGTATCGTTAGCGCCATATTTATATGTCGATGAGGTCTCATTATGAATACGGTAAGACATAAATCACTAACCACATTCCCGATAAGCGTGTGGTGCGATGCATAAGCGGAAGAACTTCCGCAGTGCACGTGAGAAAAGGTAGCGTAGACAAGATATAGATGGCGTCTATACATGGTGAAAGAATATCAAAAGTGTTGAATAGACTTTTAGATTCGCATGACAAAATGAGTAAGTAATCATTCCTTTCTAACAGATCAATCTGGAAATCATTGGGAGAGGCCTATATCTAGCGGTGGACGTCCTGTGGCTGATGTTGATGATGAATGCCTTTTCGTGCAACGTAAAAATTAGGTTGACAATGGTAATACTGATAGTGTTGATGTTAATACTGATCTAGGAGATTTGCGAATAGCTCGCAGTTGAATTTAAGGTAGTACCTTCTATTTTTTGTGTGATGCATGTATCTCTGGCAGTGTTGTACCTTATACTTTAAAGTGTTTTGTATTTTCATTTCGAAACTAATTATTTTCAAAGAAATCCATTATTAGAATACTATGATGATGCGTTTATATTAGTAATCTATCTGGTTATCCTGTGCTGAATCACTATTGATATTATAAATTCCAATCAGATCCCCATAAAAAGTTATCTCTATACCCGCCACCGCTCATATCTTGTCCCACAGTTAAACACGATGCAATAAAATCGAGTGCCGCTAGTCGTTAGCGCGAGAGATGCTTATCTCCGATGTGGGGTTAAGGCGAGGAACGCGCTACGGGGTCATCTCTACCAAGCTTGGCGCGGCTTGCACTACTATTACTAATCAAGAGTTAACTTACATGTGATTCTTTATTTAAATCGTGTTAAGGATTAACTCTAGATTAATAATAATGGTGCAAGTCGCCCTTAATGAACTGAGTTAGGGTTTATCGATAGACTTCAAAAAAAGGAGATAGTCCTCAATTCGTTTGCTTTTTTTATTTATGTTACCCGATATCTCTGCCAAAAGTAGACCGATTTTCAAAATTATTTATGTGTTCGATAGAGCTTATTCCAAGGGTGATCGCATATTCACGATTATGGTCACGATTATGGTCACGATCCGATAATTTTTGAAGTCGGTTCGTTAAGTTTTTAAACTTGTGATCAATAATGGTATTTTATGTAAAAAAAAAATATGGTGACAATTGATGATGAAAAAAATAAGTCCGGAGTTTCTTTCTGCCTTTCTTCTTCGGGTCGTCATCCGTAGGTAGCTAGAGAAAGGCTGGTAGGTTAGCTAGGATAGGGCCTCACGCACCAATCCCAACTGCTTCCAGTATTTCCAGTCAATCCCCTGCCACCATTCCTGCCATATGCCATTCCCATACAATCCATTCCCTTACACTTTATTCCTATCTCCCCTTATCACCCTATATTAGCCATCCCATCGTTATTATGTCCATACTTGCCTGCCTGTCGTCAAATTCAAATATATAATGTAAATTATATTAATCCTAATTTAAAAATCTACTTGTGTTGACTTGTCATAAGTGCTTTTTTACATGCCTACGTGATCAATAAACTTTTTTTAATTTTTATTTTTATTGCAATATCAAAAATGTTTGCAATATAGATCAAAAAATATCTCTTGAAATAAAACTATTTTTACGGATTCTATCACGGTTTGTTTTAATTTTTATGCCCGACGTTTCGAAGGCTTTGCAGTCTTCGTGGTCACGGGTCGGTCAATCCATCCATCCAATCCGTAAAAATAGTTTTATTTTAATAAATAACATTCCCGTAAACTTAGGAAACCAGTAGGATTTTTTTTTTGGTCTGTTGGTTACTATAGCTAATATCACGGCATACCATGCTTTCCTAATTAGGCGCTACCATTTCGGTCATCCTTACCGACAATTAGGATTGGAACACGGAGAGGGTATTTGGACATCCGGAAATCTCACTCAACGTTCCAAACGTAACAACAAACCGCTATTTCAAGTAGGTTTTCTGTGAGATAGTTGCAATGTGGTAATAAATAAATAAATAAATACCCCCAACAGTCACACACCTAGTCCTGACCCCGCACTAGGTATAACCTGTATCCTGCGTGTCAGACTATAAGAGACTTAAAAGTCTCTTATAGTGTGTAGTGAGACTAAAGTCTCACAACACCCAGACTTGAAACAAATATCTGTGGGCCACACAAACATTTGTCTCAATGCGGGTATCGAACCGGCGGCCTCTCGCTTCACAGCCGGCTACTCGTTCGCTGCGCCACGGAGGCTGTCGCTGCAATAACGCCGCGTCGTCCAATTCATGAAAACATTTTCTACAGCGTGGCTCTAAATTAATTGCTTTATGATCAGCATCTAGTATCAAGATCTATCAAAATATAATTGTGTTGGATATATTATTACTTGTGGCCCGTGGGCGTTATTGTCGTCCATATTATAAACGATGACGCAACAAATTGATCGTCTTCCACCCACGTTCCTGCCATAAATGGTATAGGCACAGATAAATCCAATATTAAGAACTAGGGTTTAATTAGGCTCAAATTGACATCCGATATTATTAAAGTGTATTGGAAATTGTGCCCGATATGGCGATAGGCTCGCCCCCTATCACATCTGGGACGGGACTAAGCTCGGCGAAATGTGAGTGTTCTAGTTCGCTAGTGCGCCTCTGCCTACCCCTTCGGGGATACAGGCGTGAGCTTATGTATGTATGTATATTTACGATAAAACCAATAAGTATTTATACGTTGCCTAATTCTTATGACACGGTGACAACTTACATGTAAATAGATCGCGAAAGTAAATGTCGGAACGGGCTTCATAGTAAAAACGTATTTTTCGTAGTTATGCCGGGTCCTCTTATTTTTTCTTTAGTCATTGACTTAAACGCTTTATTTGAAACTTTACTTGCAAATGTCATAGGTGAGGACTGAGGGTGTCAGGGCATCATTGAACACATTTTAAAGGTGAATGATGGGGGGTGGCGTAAAGGTTATGGGTCGATTTGTATTTGTAGGTACTGGGTTGGTGATCCGTAAAGTAAGAACATGTTTTCTTTGAAGGTTAGATATCTATAGTAATATAATATTATTAAGGTAGATATGATTTACCACCAGCAAATCATCAGCAAGGTTAACCGCCGAATGTTCAGACACTTAAGGTCGCCTTATGTCGTTTAAGGCCGCCTTATCTGTCAAAATTGTATGGCGAAAATCAATGTAAGGAGCCGTCAAAGTTGAGTAGCATATTGTAAGGAAGGTTGTTTAGAGAAAGAAAAGATGTTAACGTTTGAGAGTATAGATTTATTATGATCGGTAAAATAGGATACACTTGTTATTATAAGATACAAGTTGTACATAGATTAAGTCTAAAATAATATAAGAAGGTACATATCTATGATACTACAGCACAATATGACAATTATCAGACAGCCTCCGTGGCGCAGCGGGCGAGTAGCCGGCTGTGAAGCGAGAGGCCGCGGGTTCGATTCCCGCATTGAGACAAATGTTTGTGTGGCCCACAGTTATTTGTTTCAAGTCTGGGTGTTGTGAGACCGAAAGTCTCTCATAGTCTCTGACACCCACGATACAGGTTATACCTAGTGTGGGGTCAGGACTAGGTGTGTGACTGTTGGGTGTATTTATTATTTATTTATTTATTTATTTATTTGGGCGTAAATAGCTTAAGTTGAAACCCCGTGTTTCAAACCACAAGTAACATTAAAAATAGAACTCTCAGCGCAAGTTTCAAGTCTTTGTTTCGTGTTTCTTAGGTTTACGCGAATGTTATTCATTGAAGTAAAACTAGTTTTTACGGATTCTATCGCGATTTGTTTTGTATTTATTTTATTTTTACTCCCGACGCGATGTTTCGAAAACTTTACAGTCTTCGTCACGGGTCGGACTAAGGTGTCAGTTGTCCACAGCTGAGGTATAGATCCAATGCCCATGTTACAATAGTTAAGTCCTTATTTTATGTTGTCATTGGTTTATAAGTTTATGGTAGGAAATGTCAAAGAGTGTGTAGTGCTTCTTCCGCTAACCAAAATGTAGCCGCCATGTACGTGTAAAGTAATTAAATAAAAGTGAAGTAATATGTTATAAATATTTTATTAAAACTACATAAGTCTCCCAGCACACATGATCCAAACCTCGACATGATCTAACTACATTTTAATTTTTTTTTAAATCCGTAAAAACTAGTTTTATTTCAAGATTTGTTTCGTATTAGGTACATAAATCAATACTATATTAGCTTGTAAGTCAACACGCAGGGCACGCAAACCTATTACATTGTTCAATTTGTTAGGGCTTGAAACATTTTATTCCTCACAGAATTTTAGCTTCCAGCTGAATTTCTAGTACGAGTTTAATATATAATAATAATTTAAAGAGTATGTCACGGGCGACACATATTTTAGGATGATACGTATTTATTTTGCGGATATCTGAAGATCACAAATGTTTAGACTTTTTTTACTAACATATAAACTCGTGCCGCCGCAGCGTAAATGACGAGCCCATTTTGAAATGAGATTTTGAGTTCAATAATTTGTACAAATGTTTGTGTGATCAAATATTTGTATCGGGTCTGGGTGGTGTTAGACCAAAGCCTTTCGTAGTTCCTGATACTCTGATCTCTTACTGTACAGTAGGTGACTGTTGGGTGTTTTTCGAAATGAATACCTCTAACGCCCGAATAGACAAAAGCTACTCAACTTTAATGATTTCTTACGTTGATTTTCGCCATACTATTTGACAGAAAAGGCGATTTGACTTAAACGACTTAAGACATTAAATGTATGAGCATTCGGCGGTAAATTATATAAAACATGTTATGATTGCACATTAGATTTGAACACCGTTTCCCAGTTACAGGCGCTAACACTAGTTTGTGACGTGGATTGTTTATACTAAAAGTAGGAAAATCTAAATATTTGATAAAATAATAATTAATTATTCAAAATATCAATTGACATAGGTACTATACTAATTTACAAATCTCTATAAATGAAATCATACATACATAAGCTCACACCTGTATGCCCGAAGGAGTGGGCAGAGGCGCACTAACAAAATGTTCACCCACATTTCGCCGAGCTTAGAGTACAGATACAGTAATTTATAATAATGAATGAATAATTTCATGAGTAAAGATCTCCAAGAAAATAGAGCTGTTTAATGTAGGTGAGTATAATAATATTAAAAGTATTTGAAAAGTATGAGACGGCAAAATGGCGTTCGCCTACTACCTAGGTTCCATCGACGATTTATTGCATCTGTCTAGACATGAGCTATAAAATTCACAAATATACAATACAAACTAGATTTGATTTTGTTACAGGAGCTATTGTTCTGTATTGTTTCGTTTTAGGTATACATTTTGGATCGGCAAATAACATGATAAAATAAAATTGGAATTTGAATCGATAAGCAGCGATAGCTCAGTTGGGAATGGTACGGACTGCTGAGACAAGTGTGGGAGGTTCGAGACCTACCTCAAAATGGAACCTCTGACTTTTCTATGTTAAGTGTATTTTCATTGTGAAATATCGCTTGCTATAACGGTGAAGGAAAACATTGTGAGGAAACCTGCATACCCTATAATTTCTTCACAGGAATTTCGAAGGTATATGAAGTCTACCAACCCGCATTAGGCCAGCGTGGTAGACTAAGGCCTAACCCCCTCATTAGTAGGGGAGGCCCGTGCCTAGCAGTGGGACAGTACTACAAGGCTAATAATATTATTATTTATTATTATTATTCGTTTGTGTGGTAGAGCCAAGACAAGGTAAGTCCACAGTAAGGATAGCTCGACCGGTTTGATACCACTGTCGCAAATACTGGCTTGAAATGACAACTTGCTGTTGCGTTTCCTTCGCTGGCTGAAATATTGATTTTAATATTGAAACATCACGTCGTGTCTCAGAGAGCAGATAGAATATTCGATGCAGCGTTATGAAATAATTATTATTATCAAAGCATCAAATAGGGACCAACAACCTTTTGACACAAAAACCCTCAACAAAGAGATTTGACCAATTCGACATTCACGGTTGGCATACGTTAAATAATACTAAACACAAATTAGGAGCCACAATGTGGTGACCACAGCGCTATTACAAACCGTTGTCGCTATAAATCCGTACAAACAGACGTTCCGACACTCGCTCGGTTATTTGCACCGTTTTGATGACCACAGTTGGCTTTATGTTCATTAATATCCTAACTTGGGTTGTAAATTACGGGACCCTTTTTTATATGATCATCAGTCATCCGCCGGGTATTTTTTGGTACGTGTTAATGCTCCGGGACAATATTAATGACTTCTTTTTGCGAACGTATTGTGAATAGTTACATTGTTCTGGCTTAGTTTGTTTCGAGTCGATTTGCGAACTTGTGTTAAATATATAACGCGAAATATACTTCATAATTTTATGTTATGTTTGCACTTTGTCTTACTCAAAATTCTTCAAAGCTTACCTTAACCCATTGGCGATCCCTAATTCTTTCTTTTGCACGATAGGCAGAGGCTCTGCCGAACCCATTGCATTTGTAGATGTCGAGATTCTTACTGTCAGGTCATCTGATTATTGAAGATTGTAATATTATCCTAAGGATCTAACCTATACGTTCAAAACATCTTTCACGTCGATCGATTATTTATCAAGGCATTGATTAGGAAAAGATATCATGTTGAATAATTTTCAATTTCCAGATATAATAATAACTAATCTACATTGTGCTGGAACTGCTTTTAGAGAAACTAGATCGCTTCCTGGGAGCATTTATAAACAAGCTTAGTTTAATAGCACGCCTTAAACTTAATTCTACACAAACTAGCAAACATTCTCGGATAAAGATGCACATTGCACAACCCAATTTAAATTAGGCCGCATCCAATTTAAAACTTCCATAAATTTAATTTGTTGGAGAAGTTTTTATACAAACTCAAGCCGCAAGGCGCATGCTGTAGATTCAGTTAATCGAACTTAAGTAGTTTGATATCAGAGAGCGTTCTTCGTAATTCTTGTTTACCTATATCTGGATGTATTTTAAAAGTGCTTTTTGCATTTTACTTTGCTTTTTCGTTATTATCGTCAATGGATATATACAGATAGGCTTCTGTTAATGTCTTATTTACTGAAAAGTTAAGTTCAAAGTTCATTGTTTATTGAGATATTATAAAAATATATTATACAATCCGACTGCCTTGGTGGCGTAGTTGTATTTCGGTATGACTACCGTCCTGAGGTCTCGGGTTCGATCCCCGGGTCGGGCAAAGTGATATTGGATTTTTCCATATCAGCTCGGAGTCTGGAATTTGTGCCCGATATGGCGATAGGCTCGCCCTATCACATCTGGGACGGAACTAAGCTCGGCGAAATGTGGGTGTTCTAGTTCACTAGTGCACCTCTGTCTACCCCTTCGGGGATACAGGCGTGAGCTTATGTTATATACAATCCACAAATATTTCATGATTATGATCTACAAGTATATTATTTTGTTTCGGATTTATGCGTTGTTACATTTTCGGTCTTTCATTCAGACCCGCACTAGTCTCTCTTAGTCGTTCATGTGCTCTATATTTCTTATATTTTTAATAAATAATTTTCCTATCATCATCATCATCAGCCATCACAGGACGTCCACAGCTGAACATACGCCTTCCCAAAGATTTGCAGATGGACCTATTGGATTTTTTCTATAATATCACGCAAATATATCATTGCTTCGGTGGCGTAGTTATATTTCGGCACGACTACCGTCCTGAGGTCTCGGGTTCGATCCCCAGATCGGGCAGTGATATTGTTGTGTTCCAAATCAGCCCGGAGTCTGGAATTTGTACCCGATATGGCGATAGGCTCGCCCCCTATCACATGGGAGACGGAACTAAGCTCAGCGAAATGTGGGTGTACTAGTTCGCTAGTGCACCTCTGCCTACCCCTTCGGGGATACAATCGTGAGCTTATGTTAAAGTTATCACAATAAACCATACATTTTACCAACTTACGTATACATAACAAAACATGCAAATATAAGCCCGACTATTAAGTTTAAGTAATATACACAGCCTCATAGAAAATTTAATTTAAAGATTACTCAAGGGTATCGCCTGCAGGTGATCTGGGAATTTATGAAATTTATGCCTTGTTCAATTCAGCAGGTCTTAGGAATGCGTTAATGTAGGTAGTGTTGCCTCGGGCGCGTACGTTATCTAGTAATTTATAGGGTAATGTTATTTTACATAGTGTGTTCGCTGTTCATAGCTTGCGAGAAGCACAACCTTAAATACAAGCTGCGGCCTGAGCAGGAAAATTTCTGACAACCGTAAATGTATTCGAACTCGATGCGTGTCTATGAAATTTATATGAAATATTAACCAAAGGTCATCAGTGCGCAGCGAACTCGAATACATTTACATTAGTTCTTCGTGCTCAGGCTACTGAATAAAATTCTCTTTGATTAAAGCCTCTTTAAACTGGCATTTGAAAGAGCAACGCCAGAGTTCCTTGCCCGTTCTTCTTTGGCGAAACAGCCGTCTATCTAAATCCTTGGTTCCCAAAGTGGTCCGGGTTCATAAGAGACACGACAGGGGTCTACGTAGGCGACACAAAAAATGGGGGTTTACAATTCGTAAGCGGGAGTCCACGAAAATTTATTTGCTTTCGATAGTGAATAACTAAAATGTTGGTTTAACTTCACCTATCAATATATCCAGTCTCACTACAGCAGTAACTTCTTGTAATAATCGTATCGACGAGCTTGCTGTACGTGTCGATGCCCTAGAAAGCCAGCAGCATGAGCCTGTTGTTTCTAGTGACGTTGCCATGCTTCAAAAAACAATCGCTGACCTAAAGCTAGACCTCAATGATCGCGACCAAGAAATGTTGAGGAATGATATAGAGATAGCAGGATTACCTGAGGAAAGCAACGAACGCACCACTCACATCGCACTTGCTATAGCTTCTAAGCTAGGAGTTGTTTTAGATGAACGAGACATCGTGGGTGTTGAACGGTCGGGTGCACCTCGGAGTGCCGCTCCGAATAGGATCGTGCGACCGCGCCCGCTTGTAGTGAGGTTGTCGCGCCATGTACTTCGCGATCAACTTTTGTCGGCGGCGCGGGTGCGAAGGTCTACTACTACTGCTGGCATCGGATTGTCTTCCCCTGATTGTCGTTTCTATGTGAACGAGAGGCTAACACGGTCAAACCGTCACTTATTTTATAAAGCTAAGAGTGCTTCACTGGCTGCTCATTGGAAGTACGTCTGGACCAGAGATGGGAAGGTTTTCGTCCGCAAAGAGCATGGATCTCCTCGATTCCGCATTCGTACCGAAGCTGATATAGAAACATTTTTTACTCAGGCTTAATGTTAAGTTTCATTGCGAAGGATTGCGGTAATTATAAGGTTATTTTGTCTTTTCAAGCATTTCTTCTTATGTTTAAATTATTATATTGCTTGTTTTTAAGCTGTATATCTCATACATTTTTTAGATTGCTTTGCTTCAGCTGCACTTTGCATAGACACGGTTTAAGCTTCTATTATATTTATGAATATGTTTGTGTTTTAAGCTTTTTTATTGGTGAAGGTACAAGCTTTAGTTTTAATTATTTAAATATTCGCCTTTATAAAATCTGTTTTCACAGGTTACATAGTATTAGTATCTATTCTGCTGCACTAAAATGCCTAGAAAAATAAACTTTACTGTTGGCCTTTTTAATCCAGGTTCATTAGGAAAGAATCACGATGAACTTATTATGGCAGTCTTGCACCATTCTATTGACATTCTAGCTATTAATGAAACTTGGTTAAGACCTAATGAAGAATCGAAGGCACCTTGTTTACCTGGCTATACCTTGCGTAGTGTTCCTAGGTCATCTGATGTACGTGGCGGGCGTGGCGGTGGAGTTGCTTTCTACGTAAGGAGGGGTATTAGAGTAACTGTTTGTGACCATCCAGTTTACCCATCTGTTGAACAGATGTGGCTGAGTCTTAGCATTAATGGCAATAAAATTGTTTTAGGTACGGCTTATCGTCCCCCCTGGCTAAGTGCAGACATATTTTTTGACGCGTTGACAGATACAGTTAACGCATTGGGTCACCGCGATAAATTGATTTTACTTGGTGATTTCAATATTGATGTAATGAAACCAATAAGCTCGAATTTTTTTATTTTTGACAATTTTATAAATTTATTTGACCTAAATCAGGTAGTTTCCTCTCCTACACACTTTACTGATCACAGTGAAACTCTTATAGATGTCATCTGTACTGATGCGCTGGTTCGTAGTGTAATTACCGAAATCATAGGTAGTAAGCTTTCTAATCACGCTCTTGTTGTCTCTGTTTTCAATTTAAGAAAACCTAAAATCCCTCCCAAATTTATTAGTTTTAGACCACTTAAAAACATTGATTTGAATGTTTTTAATTGCGATATAGCACTCATCCCATGGAGTCGCCTTATAAATGATATGTATAATGTAAATGATATGGTTAGTATTTTCAATACTCTAGTTGTTGAATTATTTGATGCCTACGCTCCAAAAATATCGCTGCTGACTAGGCAACATTCATACCCCTGGATAACGGATAACATTAAGTTGATGATGACACTGAGAAACGAGGCACATATGAAATATCTCCGAAAAAGAACAGACTCGTCTCATGAGTATTATAAGCTCTTAAAAAATATGGTTAATACAAGTATTTCTCATGAAAAGCGTGCGTACTTTACATATTTTATTAATCGTCATACTCAGGATCCTAAAACATTATGGAAACACCTCAAGTTAAATGTTCTTCCTCCTAAGCCAGATGTCCACCTGCCCCCTCATCTTTCTGATGCTGATGTTTTAAATAAGCACTTCCTTGAGGTGCCAGGCCTAGTAGAGGTTAGTTTATCAGACTTAACATTTTATGAATTTCATAGGTTAGAGTCTTTATCTTTTAATATAAAATGTGTTGATCAAAATTTTGTCCGTCGCATCATTTATTCCCTTAAATCGAATGCTCAGGGTGTCGACACGATATCGTTGGATATGCTTCTGTTAACTCTTCCCTATACTCTAGACGCAATTACATCAATAATTAATAGATCGATTATAACTTGTTCCTTTCCGCGTCAGTGGAAAACCGCCATAGTCCGACCGCTACCTAAAAGCGCAAATCCTGCTACCGCCAAAGATCTTCGACCGATCAGCATTTTACCTTGTTTGTCCAAAATTATGGAGAAAGTAGTATACTCTCAGCTTCTGGGATATCTCGAGAGTCACGATATTCTTCCTCAAGTTCAATCAGGCTTCCGTAAACATCGTAGTACTTCCACTGCCCTATTAGACGTTACCAGCAACATCTTGGAGGCTCAGGATGCCGGTTTGGGTACCATTCTTGTTTTATTGGACTTCTCCCGTGCTTTCGACACTATTAACTTGCCACTCTTATTATCAAAATTGTCTTTTTATGGCTTCGATATCCCCGCAATCAAATGGTTTCATAGTTATCTTGGTTATCGTTCTCAGTCTGTCGAAGTGCGTAAAGATGACGGTTCTGTGTCTGTTTCTACTACAGTTCCAGTTACCAGAGGAGTGCCCCAAGGGTCTATCCTTGGGCCATTACTCTTTATTTTATACAGCGCCGACATCATAAGTTGTTTAAAAAATTGTAAATACCACTTATACGCCGATGATCTGCAGTTGTACTTATCTTTCCACCCGAACGAAGTTCAGGCGGCTGTGAATAAAATTAACCAGGATCTCGACAGAGTAATTGCGTGGTCGACAAGGAATTCTCTAGTGTTGAATCCTGAGAAGTCTAAATTCATGGTATTGGGTACTAGACAGCAAATAGAAAAAATAATGTTCCATAATCCCGTGGTACTTGCAGGTAGCCAGCCGATTGCCCAAGTGCGTGAAACGCGGAATTTAGGTTTAATTATGGACTCAGAGTTGAGGTTCGAAACCCATATAAATGAGACTGCACGCAATTGCTTCTACCGCTTAAAAGTACTATACAGGACTCGTCAATATTTAAGTGTGCAAATTCGCTTAAATCTAGTGGATTCAATTATTCTGTCTAAATTTAACTATGCCGATACTGTTTATGGCCCACGATTGCTGGCAAGATCCAAGGCTTTGATACAGCGAGTTCAAAATGCGTGCATCAGATTTTGTTACGACATCCCGCCCAGAAGTCACATATCACCTTACATAAATCGGGCAAAAATATTAAATATGACATCCAGGCGGTGTGTTCACTTTGCGACTCTCTTGTTTGGGGTAGTAAAAACTCGGAAACCCCTTTATCTCGCGGATAAACTAAGTTGGTCTTCTCGTACTCGTCTTGCTCATCTGCTTGTACCTTCGCACAAAACAGCTGCGTTTGAGGGTAGTTTTAAGTATACTGCGGCTAAGATTTGGAATATTATCCCACCACCTGTCAGAAGCCTCTCGCTATCTGTTTATTCCTTTAAACAAAAAATTAAAGATTTCTTTTTTAAATACCACCAGCTTGACGGTATACTTATGCCTATCTGAGATCCTGCTGAGCTTATTCCATCTAGTTTATGTGTTAGTATATTATTAAGCTTAACTATGTAAGTTTTGAGTAATAGAGCTGAAATTTCATTATATTATTATATATACAGTGTTTAATGTTATAATCGCGGATCAAATCCAATCCATTTCTATGTTATTATTTTTGTCTTGTTTTATGCATGTGTTTTTATTAACATTTCAATACCAAGGATGGAATCACTTTAAATGGGTTCAGCTGAAAATCAGCGCTGTAACGTTCTCGTTCCAGCATTATGCTGAGTTGAGTCCATTTTGGTTTTTCAGTTATTTTTTGTGTCTGTAGTTTTTTCTTTTGTAATATTCTTCAGAAAAACCAAATAAATTTTTTCTTTCTTTCTTTCTTTCTTTCTTCAATGAAGGCAGATCATATTTTAAGAAGCTCAGCGACTTCTTCCTTTCTATCTGCCCTTATCCCACTTTAATGTGGGGTCCGCGCTACACACTTTTTCAAGCGTGTTGCAGAAAGGATTTGGCTACGGTTTTGTAATCGGCTGCCTGACGTCAACCCTCTCTGAGGGATCCAATCCTGGGCAAATTAAATTAGAAAATTTGCCTTGTCCGACCTGGGAATCGAACCCTGGGAACCCACGACCTCCCGGTCCACAGCCTATATGTACTGCCACTAGACCAAAAAGGCGACTCCTCCATTCCAAACTGAATTTCCAAATCCTCATCAAGTCGTTTCTTTGACTCAGACTGAGTCGAAGTCCGCTCTATAGATCTTAGCCTGTGTACAAGATGCAAGCTTACGTTTAAATACGGGCAGCTCGGCCTCCGATGGCCCATACGCTTATGTAACATATATATGTACCGTCTCCGACGGATTAAGAAAGAAAATTTACAGGTAGAATAGAGTTTAAGGGTGATAATTGTACCTTTTTTTTTTTTTTTTTTTTTTGTTGTCGCGGGGAAAGCGTTTTAGCGCTACCGCCACGTCTGGGGGGAGACGTGTCGGTTATGTCGGGTTCGCCGGTCTTACGACCCAACGTTGAGCCGCCCGGGAGAGATGGAAATCATCCGAGCGACCGTTGGGCCGAGTCCCTAACACTATGTACACCCTACACCGACAATACCGACTAAAACCCCGCGGTGGCCCTCTTCGGCGCATTGGAACGGCCCCGGGTTTCCCTAGGCGAGAAGCGCCCAGGCTTCAACCGGGACCGTCCCTGCGCGGTGCCGCCATGCGGCCCGTCTCCATTGTGGGGGGCTCATAAGTCCCCGCCGCCGAAGGACGCCCTCGGCGTCAACGACAACACAAGGCCAACCACCCGTGCTGCCGTCCATCTCGGGGTCGACTGTACAAAATTACTAAATAGGGGCGCTACAACAGCCCCCCGCTGCGCGCCCTCGACCCCCGATGGCCCCTATAAGTCGCCTCTTACGACGGGCAGGGGATACCGTGGTGGAATTCTCGAAACGCCCCCAATCCACAGGGCGGATGATAATTGTACCTAGCTAACATCCAGAAGCATAGAAAAACACACACAGACATAATCAACATTTATTTTTGGTATTTTGACTACTTTGAAGCACTTAAAAAGCTAAAATAAAAGTCTTAATCTTGCTCTACATAACAGTGTGAATTTGTTCATAGATACAAAAAATATAACAAGGCATTTTAAAATTATTTAGGAACATTTATAACAATTTGCACAAACATTTTACTTTATAAGTATTCAACTATAAATTATTTAATTAAATACAATCTGCAGCCCGAGCAGGAAAATTTCTGACAACCGTAAATGTATTCGTGCTCGATGCGCGTCTACGAAATTTGTATGAAATATTAATCAAATGTCATCAGTGCGCAGCGCGTTTACATTTACATTAGGTTTTCGTGCTCGGGCTACAGATACTTGTAAATAGTAACTTTATCCGATAAACGATATGTAAGCTATGAGCATTTTAACAGTAAGTTGACACAGTGTCTTTTTGTATCACATTATAATATTTAAATGTATATGGAATTTTAACAACATCTATAGGTACACAGTAATGCTAAAGTTTAACACAATTTGGTACTTGACTTTTTTTAAAATTAATTTTATAGGAAATTTACGTCGTCTAAAATAAAGAACAGAAAGAAATATTGAAATGTTCTCAAAAATAAGAAAGTTATAAGCCTTTGAAATTTGGTGTAACTTTCAAACCGTGGGAAAGAGAAGTATCAGTATAATCACGTCACAGCCATAACGGTACGTGTGTTGGAAATGGATAGCAAGATATCTCCAATATACCACTCCAGAATTTAAAATATTAATTACTGCCTCATTTTCCAACCAATTTCGATGCAGTTTTTACAGAAGAGTTTCTTTTTGTTCTATTTGCTATTACATATAAATATAATATAATAAAAGACGACCTGATAAAGATAGCAGGAAGTCGCTGAATGCAGGCCGCTTCCAACAGGTCGATCTGGAAATCTTTGGGGGAGGCCTATGATCAGCAGTGGACGTCCTATGGCTGATGATGATGATGATGATGATGTGAATAAAATGAAACATAGTCAAGTACCCAATTATTACACAAAATAACTCTATAAACTTAATTAGTCTCATAGGCTTACTCTCTTTTTGTATCACACTATTAAACACCTTTAAATGAAATAAGAAAAACCCATATATAGGCATAGAAATATAACACATAAAACGGTAGTACACGACCACGGCGCGGCGTGAAGGCGTATCGGGTGAGCCGTTATGGGCACCCAACGCCGCACGGCGTCTCAGTGTCCAAGGTCCAACCTAAGTACTAAGAGCTCCCACAAATTTAATTATATTATGACGAACTGCGCTATTAAAGGATGTCACAATACAATGAAGCACCAAGGAAATATAAAGATAACATTTCACGGCTTCACTTTCTGACCGAATGTTGTATGAGACTATTCCATACGTTATTACTCTGAGTATATAGGTATGTTAGAACTAATTATTGCAGAATCCACATTCGTCAGTAGGATAGTGATCATACACGCTGACATATTTACACATTTTACACCAAAACCAATTACTTTTCAAGAGAAATTTTACATCTTCTGTATTCATTGTGAGTTTAAAATGAGATGGCATTGCACTGGTCGCCTTCTGAGTAAGACTTCCACATCCGAAACATTTCTTTGAGAGTATAAAATGAGTTGCTAACCAAGGCCAGGCCAAATTTTCTTTAAGAAATTCATACAAATCACCCTTATCGAGGAATTTATCGATGTCTAAATACGAGTGTGACATGACCATTTTGGTATTATAGTCAGGTACGAGTAGGTAATTCCGGATCCTGAAAAGAATATAAATTATTATGTTCGGTTACTTCTACTTTCTTTCTTTCTGTCTGGGTCCGCCTTCCTATTTAACCGCTTCCACTTCACCCACTTTAGCATCCTCATAGCCAGGCCATTGGCTCTCATATCTTCTTCCAGAACGTCTAACCAGCGGTTTTGCTACGCTTTTAATTGTTACGTTCAGTTACTTCTACACTGTTTATTTAATAGTTATTGTTTATGCCTGTTATTGTTCACGACTGCCTCGGTGCCGTGGTTGTGTTTCGGTACGACTACCGTCCTAAGGTCTCGGGTTCGATCCCCGGGTCGGGCAGAATGATATTGGATTTTTCCATATCAGCCTGGAGTCTGGAATTTGTGCCCGATATGTCGATAGGTTCGTAGGCGGAACTAAGCTCGGCGAAATGTGGGTGTACTAGTTCTCTAGTGCGCCTCTGCCTACCCCTTCGGGGATACAGACAGGCATGAGCTTATCTTATTGTTTACCAAATGTTTACATCTGTGCACCAAACTTGATATAAAGGTTTTTACTACATTACTATGATAATAAAAGTATGAAATATTGTCTACGTACCGTGAAATAGCAGTAACAAAATGTGGACCAAAATGCGTTACATAAACATTAAACGTCTTCACGAAGCCACAAATCGGCAAGAAATGACTGTCGTCTGTCGTATTCAATATAGCTGCATTAAATGACAAGTCAGGAGTTGCCATATAAATACTAAATTGTTAGCATTCAAATTACATGCTGCTTGCTTGCTTGCTACAACATGTTTAGAATAGGTAACAAAAAGGGGAATTCGTTTGGGGAACTTTTTCTGGGACAAGATTAAAATTGTATTATTTAGCGTATAGATTAAAATTAAACATATTTAAGACATTCTGCGTAATCTGCTATCTATGCAAAATAATTTGAATACAAAATCTTGGTATAGTTGTTTTAAAAACATATAATACAGTTTTTTATAATTTTTTTGTAAATAATTGAGTTTGAATTGACGCATTTTAGAATGGGACATGCAAGTTTCGGTACATTGGCATTTTAGATGACTTTTATTTATGCTATTTTTGCAAAAATCAAAAAGTTACCATTGCACGCTAGGCCTCCCGGACCTCAACCATGGTTTCACGCCCGGCACCGAGAGGTTTTTTGCGCATCCACGCGACTGCTCTGAGAATGGTGCGCTAGTCCTAGGCTGTGGGGTGTGGGGTAGAATTGAAGTATAAACTCAATCCCAGGATCAAATGTCAAGTATGGGATACACAACTGCAATAAAAAAACGCAATCAATATTCGCCAATGCCAATTCAACCATAAATTTTGTTATTTTTAGAAAAAAATACTTATTGTAGTTTGATATCTTTGTTATACTAACCGATAACGTCCCGATTTGAAAACCTATGTCCCGATCATTTTAACCTTGTGTCCCGATATTTCACACGATGGATTTGGCAACACTATTCAGTACAAAATGTCGAGACTTGCAATTGGCAAAGCGCGCCTGTGCCTCTTCTTGTTCAGACGTGCAAAGGGATGAAATATGACTTATGGTGTGGACATGTATGTACTTGTTTAATTCTTCACCAATATAAATACCAATGTCAAATATAAATGTTACTCAGAATACTCAGAATTGATTGGTTCCTTGTGCTGTGGGCTGTGAGTAGATGTCAAAAAGTAAAGTTGGATGGAATCACTTTTTTGATTGGGCAACGTGACCAACTTTTCTGAAAAAAAAAGTCCGGAGAAAGGGACTGGTTTCCATTTAAAAATCCTGAGGTTTTTTAACGTTTTGGAATTTTCTTTCAAACGTATTTAACGATTTCAAAAGTTTTATTAGAGAAAATTTATTGAAAGTTATAAAAAAACTGAGATTTCATGACATTTGCGAAATACTTTGAGTGGTATTACGTGGCTCTGCCATTCAAAATCATTTGAGTAGAGCCACGCTGTAGAGAGTAACGTCAACAGCACGAATGGGCCGGCTCGACCGGTTTGATACCACTGTCTCACAGAAAACCGACGTAAAGTGGCAGCTTGCTGTCACGTTTCGTTGGGTGAGTGAGATTTACGGTGGCCCCTTAATTTCCTTTTCCTTCCCCTTCTATTCCCTCCTTTTAGGTTAGCAACGTACCCATGATTCTTTTTGTGTCTTGGGTGTCTATAGGCGGTGGAGATCACTTACCATCAGGTGACCCATCTGTTCGATTGTCAGTCTCTGCTTTAAAAAAATTCCAGCCGCAATTCTAAGAAGAGTTCAAAAATTCTGAAATCACAGGACAAATACTGAGATATGGTTACCCTCACCGGAACCAGCTTAATTTTGAAAGTGGTCTATGAGAAAAAAGTCTGAGAACCTTCGATCTAAATGAACGAATCTAAATTATGTAGAAATATTTTATCGATTCAATTAATGTGTTGATTGGTCTAGTCCAAGACACTCTAGTGGCAGTGTATTTAGGCCGTTAATTAAGTTAGCAAACTTGGGGATCTAGTTTCAGATACTAGATCCATCACAATTCGTGTTTTTTTTATTTCGAGATCACGAATTTGTTACCAGAGCTTGTTTGTGTCCAGTTCGGTGATAGGCTGCCCCCTATCAAATGGAGTGACGAAAATAAGCTAAGCGAAAAGCAACATCTTACATACATAAGCTCACGCCTGTATCCCCGAAAGGGTAGGCAGAGTGGCACTAGATAACTAGAACACCCACATTTCGCCGAACTTAGTTCGGTCCCAGATGTGATAGAGGGCGAGCCTATCGCCATATCGGGCACAAATTCCAGATTCCGGGCTGATATGGAAAAATCGAGTATCACTTTGCACGACCCGGGGATCGAACCCGAGATCTCATGACGGTTGTCGTGCCGAAATACAACTACGCCACCGAGGCGAGTGATGTAGTTTGCTAATTCACCTTTGCCAATCTTCCCTCCCTCTTCCCACTCCCATAGGCGTCAGATTGTTATTGTATAGGACATTCGTAGGACACCTTCATTTACACTCATATATTCTTCGTCTTTGTGTAAGGTCAACCCGATCACAATACACCGTATATAACAAAAGATCCATAAATAATGTATATTATGGGAAAGTTTATATCTATAGCCCAAGCACGAAAAACTAATGTAAATGTAAATGTATTTGAGTTCGCTGCGCACTGATGACGTTTGGTTAATATTTCATACAAATTTCATAGACGCGCATCGAGTTCGAGTACATTTACGGTTGTCAGAAATTTTCCTGCTCAGGCCGCTGTACTCTACTTTTAATTACATTAGCTAACAGGTTTCGAGTTTCATTCCATGAAAACCGTGTCAAAACTTAATCACTAGTGGGGATATTGCAGCGGAATACGTGGTGTCGCCTCGAACAAAAAATACCGCATTTTTTGCGATCCCGTTCATAGCTCGCGGCGCTAAAAGGTGCATAGAGAGTCGCCAGCTAAATGAGAAATTCCTTGAGACTGTGAGAAGGGCACCCAACAACCATAGGGATGTCTTATACCTTATCGATATCGGTAGTCTTACGGCCGGTCTCAATAAACGATCTCAGTTTATAGTGCAGATAGATCGCGATTATGAACCAATCAATTCGAGTCATTTGACGGAGTCATGTTCAAACTGTGTTCTTATTGGGTGATTTTTGTAATCTATCTGCTCATTCCAACTAAGATTATTTATTGGAACCGGGTGTTAGGGTAGTTTGAATATTGAAGTGGTTAACACATGGCCAAATTGTGGCAATAACGCAATGCTATGATTGCATCCTCTAAATTTAATTTCCATTTGAATAATTTAACGAAAGTTGAATGAAAATGAATGTGCCTTTGATTAAATTGCATTATGCAAATCACGAATATTCCTTGTGGGGATAATTGAATTGCATTATTCAAATTAGAATTATATCAGAGTTACAATTAATTGTACCTTTTTAATTGTGTTAGTCACGGCACGCTACATTCGTATATTACAGTGCATTATTTTGATAAGAATAAATATTCAAATAAGTATGTATATACGCTTTGTATTGAGAACTTTAACCTTTTTATGAGTGGTTTTATAATGTTTTCTTTTATTTAGATATTAAACCATGTATGTTAATCAATATACTACTAGCGAAATACATATTAGGACTCCAACTTAATTTTTGTATCGATATCGCCTTCCATGTATAAAACGTTAGCATCCCTAGGGTCGTATATAAAGGATATTTAAAGGGAGTATTAATTCGAGTTTCAGGTAATGTGGGGGTTTATTAAAGAGAGTGGAATTTTTCGCGTTCTTCTCACCCTGTGACGGGCGCCCCAGTTAATTTACTTTGAGGGTACAACAAAATGTTACAGGCCTTTTATGGCTTCCATCTTTAAAAATTAGAAAGATTTGGCGGAGTTAAATCGACGGTATAAAAATATTCTGTTGAGGAAACATGATTTCAGTTATTTGAATTTTCTGGAAAACATTCTTAAATAAACGGAAGCATTGGAGAGCTTGTGGTTTTTATAACTTTTAAAGTGATTGAAGCAAGCCGCTTATAAAATCGAAATGTCGAAACATAGAAATCCATTGAATTGACTTAGCAAAGGTAACAATATTATAGATTAATAATATTAGTTCGTGATACATATTGTCCTACTGCTGAGTACGGTCTCTACTAATCATGATATCAAGATAAAATCTATTTATCGTACACGCAAGGGAAAGGGTACCTATTGGTCGCTTGGTTACAGAGATGACAAACATACAAAACTTATGGTTTATAAAGTAAAGTGTTTGTGTCGACATTCATGAATTTATTTAAATTTTCCAACAACTAACAATTACTCATAAAATAATTCCTTTAATTAACTGTCTCAAACAGTGTATAAAGCAATGGAGTAGCAATTTAGAAAAACTCATAATATGATTAATATAACAACACTTATGAACTGGCCTCTGTGGAGTGGTTGTATTTCGGTACGACTACCGTCCTGAGGTCTTGGGTTCGAGCCCGGGTCGGACAGAGTGATATTGGATTTTCCTGTACCAGCCCGGAGTCTGGAATTTGTACCCGATATGGCAATAGGCTCGTCCCCTATGGGACTGAACTAAGCTCGGCAAAATATGGATGTTCCTAGTTTGCTAGTGCACCTCTGCTTATCTCTTCGGGGATACAAGCTTGAGCTTACATTTTTTGTTATATGAACTGGCGATTATGCTGATTATTATGATTTTGATAACTTTTGATAAATAATAGTCCTAAGATGATGCTGATTTGGATAATGATGATTTGAATGATTCTTCTGATAATGAATAATTCAATTTGGATGATGATTATGACGATACAGATGATAATGATGGTGTTGATATTTTCCTTTATAAAACTATGGCAGCTTCAAATGACTATTATATCAAAACTATTGTCAGGTCGAGCAGAATTGCTTCTAAACTGAGTATATTTTAACATTGTAGACCATATAGACAATATATCACACCAGACACAGTAATAAGAAAGTCTTTCCCCGCAGTAAATAATGTTGTACATGTTTATACCTCTGTTTATCGTTGTACCACCCCCTACGTTAACTCCACGATAAAATATAATTTTCTGGAATTACGCCTTCATACAATCGTAAGCCTTTTTACGGCTTTGGATTCGGCGATGATAATTTGATATTATTCTGGGAAATGTATTGTCCAAAGCGGATTTAATTCGATGGATTTTGTTTATGGTTGCCTGGATTTTGTGGTTGAGTTTTATACTGTCTTGTTCAATTTTAAACTGATTGTTCGTGACAATAATAAAGCATATTATGTTAAAATTGTTTTTAAGTAAGCGTATGCGTATATTACGCATACACTTAAGTATTGATACAGGAATTTCGTCTATGCTTACCATAATGCTAGAGAAATTGTGAAATAAAATCCTTTGACTTTGTCCAATGTTCATGTTTTATTGTTGTTGGTGGAATCTTTAGTAACTAATGGGTAAAGAGCCTAGATTGCCAAATTAGTTTAATTACTCACATGAAAAGATAGAAAGTATATTTTATAAAAAGCGAGACGTCTTGCAAATTGGCTACAACATAAATTATGCACCCATAAACAATGTGCAAATATTTGCCATCAATATGCTGAGAATCAAGTTGTCTCGGAGAATAAAACGTATGGCTCGGTGCCCGCGGCGAGGCGCAGACTGTAATGTGCGTCGTCATGGTACAACGTACATCTTAGCGATGCTATCTGATACAGCGAAATTGAGACTGTCTATAAGGTTACTTTCGATACCTGGTTCTTCTTGGTTGGAATAGATAATGCCGACTAGATATTCAGAATTTAAGCACTATTTTCATTGAGAAACCTTTTAATCTTAGGTTAGCTCCCTCCATTTAGGTTCGAATGCATCCATCTTGACCCTTCAACTTTTTTTATGTCCCATCGCTGGGATTCAATTGGAACAGGAATAAATGGAGGGATAAAGCGGAGGCCTTTGCCGAGCAGGGGGGCACAATGTGTGCTAAAAATACATTTTCAATGATGTCTAGCGTAATCATATCAAACCGCAACGCTCTCTTCTTTCACCTCACATACATTTTTTTTTTATAGTAGAGACTGGCAAACGAACAGGTGGGTCACCTGATGGTAAGTGATCTCCACCGCCCATAGACACCCAAGACACAATAAAAATCGTGGGTGCGTTGCCAACCTAAAAAGAGGAAATGGAAGGGGAGGGAAAAGGGATTGGGAAAGACGGGGGGGGGGGGAAATGGGCCACCGGAAATCTCACTCACCGAACGAAACGCGACAGCAATCTACCACTTTAGGTCGGTTTTCTGTGAGACATAACTCACAACTCTTATTTATTATCCATCAGCTCAGTTGCTGATGATGATGGTGATGATGAGTCATCCAGACTTTCCGTACTAACACTAAGATCTTCATAAATTATAATTTACTTTCCAACGAACAATAGTTAGGTAAATTTTCTTCATACGAGGCCTCGATATCTCTTCAAAACTATAAAACAAATTTCTCTCGGGCGTAACTTCGTCTATTAATTTCAAGTTTGCAAGTTTTGCCTTTGTATAGGATCTGTAAGCGAGCGTTGTGAAACTGGGTGCTGGTGCGGGAATGTATCTCAATCTAGATTTCTACTAAGCGCCATATCGACCGGTTATTCTTGCTCTTAAATCGATTATTTGTGTGTCGTTTAATATTGTGCTTTAGTTATGTGTTAGTTGATTATGGGCGATGAGCAGCGCTATTACTAATGTAGAGTTAAACCTAAACGCGATTTATCCTACAGCACACTCTTATCTTTAAATCAAGATTTGGGATAAATAAAAAATTATCGCGGAGCTGGAAGTAGCCGTTAATTGCGTTGTTTATTGTTTTACTAATTTATGTATTACTATGAATTTGAAATGTTTTATGATTTTTCATCAAGGTAAAGTATTCACGTCGTATAATGCACATAAATGTTCAAATTTAAAACTGTTATTGGCAACAAATCCTGTAGGTATTCTATTTTAATTTACATTCTCACGTCTTTTTCCCATAGAGGTAGGCAGAAACAACGGATTTCCACTTGCTATGATCCTTGCATACCTCTTTCGCCTCATTCAGTCTCATTACATTCTTCATGCTGCATGCATTGGTTTAGGGTACTTCTAATTTGACCTTTCTCGAGTATCTCTCTGACTTAGTCAGAGAAAGTTCGTTTTATTTTAATTTATAATAATAATATTAGCCCTGTGATTACTGCCCCACTGCTGGACATACTAATTTCCCGTTACATTTCAGCGGATTACGTTATAGCGCTTTTAATAGTTTTGCACCGGAAAGTTTGTTAATTTTCGAGTGCTAGTTAAAGCGTTACATTTACGTAACATTTATACTCTTCACTCCGCACTCTCGGCGAGTAAACGCAGAAAGTTAATTACGCTGGACTATCTACTGTGAAAGTTTGTAAAAACGTAAGATATCACGCCTTGATACAAAATTAAGTAATTTCATCTTAATAGCGGAGTTTCAAATATATAGTTATATTCATGTGCTATAAATTTAGGTATTGTTGTTTTAGGATAGTACAAATCTGATCCAGTAAAAGTTTTAGACGGAGACATTTATCTTAATGCATAGACGACATTAGTATAGACATTCGCAACATCTATCGATGATAAATTATGTTATGAAACATTTATTTTATATGTTGTACGAAAAATACTCTACACTATATCTATAGGAATTATTTCAACATTGTCAACTACTAAAAGTGTACGTTACACTAACACAAGTTCATTGAGATTTTATCGACCGACTTAAATAAGAAGTAGGTCCTTAATTCATCTGTATTTTTCGACTGACTTCCAAAAAGGGGGAGGTCATCATTTTGTCTATATTTTCGACCGACTTCCAAAAAGTCTCATTTTTCCTCAATTCGTCCGTTTTTTATGTATGTTACCCGATATATCCGCCAAATGTGGACCAATCTTCAAAATTCTTTTTGTGTTCGATAGAGTTTATTTCAAGGGTTGTCCCATTAAATTTAGTTACGATCGGATTTGAGGTCGGTCCGTTAAGTTTTTAAACGTGTGATTATATTATTTCTATAATCTAGCCAATAGCCCTTTAAGTTCAGCAATGATTCACTAAGGTTAATAAGGCTCTCCACTTATCCATTCAACTAGCAGATCAAGATAAGTGTGAAGGAATAACGGGTGGGTAAGGCGTGGGAGACGCGTGGGCCGCCGGTCGCCCCGAGACTATGAAATTTGCATGAAACTGACAACTGAGCACGCAGCCCCGCAATAAACAGGCACTGATATGCAATGAGATACAGTCTGAGTGAGGACTGGTTCGATTATCCAACTATTTTTAGCTGGTAAGCGAACAGGATTTGAACATGTTTTGTACCCATAATTATGTAAAGCATTGAACGTTTGTATAGGTTTAATGTTATTATGTTTTATAGAATACAGAGGATTTAAAATGGGACATAATCCAGTAATCGATTTTTTAGGCCATTGCAGGACATTTCCTGCGTCTTTTGAATCATTTAGACAAGCAGCAAGGTGTCAAGCCAAGTTAAAGCTAACTGAACTGGCGAGCAGTACCGTGTGTAATATTACACGAACCATTTGGAGTCACTTTTGACCCCTCATAACTCAAAAACATAAACATGTCTTCGGCTCATACATTGAGATTAGCGAGATATATATGTGTTCAAAATTTCATAAACACACCTCAAACAGTTATTTTGATATTAACGTCCAAAAACCATCATTTTTATAACTGATTGACCTATCAAAATTCTTGGAACTTGGCTCTCATTTCACATTTATGTTTTTGATGGGATATTGTTTTTCCTTACGCCATGTCGATGTTGGACTGAGTTAATGTTGATAATGTTTAGTATAAATTAATTATTTGTATTTTGTCCTTAATGTAGAAAATGTATGAGCCATTGCTCCTTTATACTTATTTGTTTTGATTAAATCACTTTGTCTATAAAGAAACATACGGGAGGAGTTACATTGGTTACATTTATTTCGTCCATCACAGTTCTTGTCAAGTACCCCTTGCCCTCAATAACTTCCCCATAAACAAAATGAAACTGATACGAGAAGCCATTCCGGACCGACCCCAATACATTCACCAGGTTATATCCATTTACTCCCATTGTATATTTAGCGAATTGTAACGATTACCGGTTCGATTCCCTGGATCTTCTCATGCGCAATGCTTTAAATAAATTGGGACCCAGGGTAATACGGACTAAATCCTTTATTCGCTTCGGATAACTTATATGATCTATTTTTGATGTTCCTCGACCGAGAAATAAGTGGCTTGTAGACATGTCTCCTATTGGTGATCTTCGACGCGTTAACTTGGGATATGCTAATATCTTAGAAGATGAGGGTCGAACGGAGGTTGATTTATGAAATACACGTCATGGCAAAATGTTTAATGTCAAAAATATAATAGTCGTATCTGTTGCATTTTATTATAAATACGATTTTGTGATTGAATAGGATATAGCAGATCAACTTATCTTTTTTAGTATAGGTGATGCGAATGTGGCAATTGTTTTACATAGACTCACACCTGTATCCCCGGAGGGATAAGCAGAAGCCAACTAGAGAACTAGAACACCCACAACTCGCCGCGCTTATTAACGTCCCAGATGTAGGGGGCGAGCCTATTGCTATTATTTTGATGGAACGATTTACGATAAATGCGATGATTGTTTTATTAACTAGCGTCTTTGGCAACCAGTCATGTTAAAAACTTGCAATGACGAACTTTAAATGCATAGAAATCTATTCTAGATTTGTGTAGGTCCTATTATATAATTGAATAAACCAGCATATATAAGCTAGTAAAGGTTAAAAATGATGATACCAAGCTCAACTAATAAAGTGAATTTGTATGCAACAATATCTCACTGGAAGCAATAAAAGCTTTTGAATCGGGTGAATAGCGATTGAATACGAGGTTGCCGCTGCAAGGACGAACGCTTGAACCGTAAGCAATGAACTGAATCAATAATGTTATCAGTATCAATACTCTATTCAGAGTATACATCAAAGGATCTGCCTCCACGGTAACCGAGGCTCGTTCCAACACAAAGGTGCCTGTATCTTCCATCCTGCTCTTGACTACTAGGTACTCGGAGATGGAGAGAGACGACAATATGTGTTTGATCACTGTATAGATATTTGCCACCTCGCTAAAATATTTAGGTGAACTTTACGACAGTGTAAAGGTAAACCATTTTTCGGATGGGTTTGTGTCAGTTTAAGGTCGGCCATGGTATTTACCTATAGCAGACTGAAATATTTATTATTGAACAGGTTTTAACTCGACACAGAATATTTATATGTTAATAATTCTAGTAAATTTGTTGATATATTTTTATATTCTTTATCATTACCAACGACATTGACATACTTTTTATTTGCCACACCCAAAAACATAATAACATTATTAGAGTGAACAATATTAGGCACAGATGATTACGTCACTGCATAATAATTATACACGCAGATATAGTCGCAATGGACAGCAAAGCCTGGATTAATCATGATTATGTGATAGGCATGCCAATTATTGGCTGGGCAATAATGCGGGTAGTCTGCAAAGGGCGCGGCATTAAAGCAATATGGTCGGTTGCGTACTCACTCGAGCGTGGCATCTCGTGGACGACAGACGTTGGGATCATCATATTTAATACTATATTGATCAAAGGTTACCGTTTCTTTAATGTGTTTATTTTACGACAGTAGTCACTTTGATGTAAATTGTATGTTTCTGAGAATTTGTGCTCTAGTTAAAGAATGGATTTTAATGTTGGAACGCAAAATAAATGAACATTGCGGATTTCAGAACGAAATCAGATTGTTATAAAAGTGACTTCAATAATCCAATCCGCTACCTTTATCAAGCAAGACAAAATATAACCCAAAAGTGAAAATGTAAAAGAAACAATCCACGAACAACAGCTGCGAGAAGACGCCAACTTCACAATTTAGATCGTCAAAAAGTCTTCAGCATCAATAATTCATAAGTAAAAAACCAGTTTCATACATCTTTTGAAAGTTAACCGCCGCGACTCGAGAATTGAGAAAGGTATTTTTTTTCTATAAACGGGAGGCCGTTTCCTTCTTTCCCGATGAATTGGCATCAGTCGATGTCAAGTTGAACAAAGAAAAATCACTGTACATTTGCCGGCAGCCAAAAAACCGTCCGTTTTAAAGCTTACGTCTTTGTGTAAGCGAGTTCCATATTCGGGCTTACTTTCTGTTATTTATGTGTTGGGAAGAGGGAAAGCCAGATAAATTGGTGGAAATATTATTGAATTTGGAGGGTATGACTATTGTATTTACTGAGTCGTTCAGTGACATTGCCAAGAGTTTTAATGGTAATGTTTATATTAATCCAATTGATACAGTTTGAAAATTTGAGACAGTGGTAATTACCTAATTACCTACCTACAACTACCTAGTTCTCAATTGGTGTGTATGATTTTTAATACCTTTTGTTCTCTGTTACTATTTGCTCGATTTTTTCGAAATAAAATGTAGTTACTCAAATTAATTCGATATTGAAATAATACATTTGGCATCTAATACAAAACTGGCATCATAATCATCATCACCAACCATAAGGCATTTACTGCTGAACTTAAGGCCTCCTCCAAAAAAGAGGTGGGAAACAATATTAACAGTTTAATACAAATATTTTTTCAAGCTATGAACCTAGTGATAAATATTTTTCTTTCATTTATTAAAATACTTTGATTAGAATACGTGGACATCTGTGGTAGGTACAGTACGAACTGTGACTGTATGGACTTTGCTTAAATGTCTTACATGGACAAAAAGGTATTTAAGCAAGTCTGGAGGTGTAATTTAGCAGAATGGCGTTAGAACTATGACCATTAAGACATGCCCGTGTCTGTAGTTGGGTAACAATTACTTGTAATTCTATTTCAACTACCATTATATTATCGATGTATCTATGAAGTGAGTTTATTGTGATATTGTGTAAATTACATTTTACATGCTTATTTTCCTCTAAAACATTGGAAGTATTTGAAATACACCCTACGTTCAGATGCTAGCTTTGTATTATTAAGATTATAAGATCTAAATACCATCCAATCCTGAAACAAATATTCGTATATTTATTTGATTCAACGTAGGAATTTAATTGACGTCTTATTCCCATACACGAAAATACTTTTTTCAAACCTTTCTTTTCAAAGTTGGTCTAAAAACTGGGTAACATGATTACTCCCATGTCTCCATAGTATATTCAAATAAAACATTTTGATTACTCGTCACAAACATGTTTATAACATAATCACAAAAGCTCCTCATCTCTGTATACAATTACACAGAATGGCTCTTATCTTAAGCCAATAAAATAGCGTAATGGCAGTTTCCCTTCAGAGGGTAAAGTTTGCATTTGACCTTACTGGGCCGCAGGGTGCCCAGACACCCTCCCGGGCAAAGCTACCTAGTCAAGCAGTTAACGACTCTAATTCGCAAATAATAGAGTTCAATATCCTTGTATATCACTGCCATGTAAATGTAAAGTAAAATCTACCTTCAGCTACTGTAATTGGGTACGTAATCAACTATTTGTAATCGATCAGGTTTGATAATACGAAGCTGATCTATAAGAACCCAATGAGTAATGGACTCAGTATTGATTATTTTAAGGTTGATTATTCAGAAGCAGTGGCAGTTTTCAGGCCCAGTTGTTCAGAACATAAAGTTGACATTTTGCGGGCCGCTGTTTTTGTATAGGGTTAGTTTGCTCACGACGCGTGCTTTTTGTTATTTTCACGTAAATACGTTTGGAATAGTGCCGTGTTACGGTCTATGTGTCGGGGTGGATCGTATTTGAAATTCAAATGAGGTTTTTGTTAGCAAAATTGTTGTCTATTTTTTACACAATATGTTGTAGAATTTGTGTAGCGAGTAACTCGCTGTTGGCGTAGTTTTAGTATAGGAGAAATAACAAAAACTTCAAAAATAGAATTCAGAGTGGATAAAAGAAAGGCCGTAGAAAATATACTATAGCTATATACTGGATATAAAATAAATGAAAGATAGAATCTTGATGAAATTATATGACTCAAAAATATTTATGAGTCGTATCTGAAGAAGGAACTACTACAAACATTCCAAAGAAATCTAGTAAAAGTATCAAGGAGATAAACTAGAACTAAACATGATGTTTTAATACAAACCACCTATAAAATTATTCATAAAATCAAATTCAAAATAGCCTAATGGATACAGCGGATGCATCCAAACCGCAATCGATCGATGTTCAACATTGCTCGGTGTCGCAAACGTATGCTAATGTTTTTTTATCGCATTTGCCTCTACGAGGTCTGCTGTCTGATCGAATTTATACGATGTTTCCAAACCTAATGCCGGTTTTTGTTTTTGTATCAGTTCACGTAATGTAATGCAGAAAGGGTTTTGGCCATGTCGTCTGTTCTGTTTTGTATTTAAAAAGGATTTACGGACGGTGATCTCGGTACCGGATTCAAGCACATATGTTTTCATAGGATAAGGACAGCATTTCTACATTTAAATTTTTACATTTTCTGCAGCGAGAACGTTAAATTTACCAAATGTATTTTACTGCACTATTGTAATATTAAAAAGTTACTCCATTTGTGCATGTCTTGCTATCATGCTTAGGTATGATTTATTTATCGTTTAAACGTGAGGCGTCGTTAACACACACATTATGTCTATAAAACCCGTCAATCACATACAAAACACAAGACGTGCAAGACAGAGTAGTACTATAGGTTTATATAATAAAAGCGGTGACGTTGCTGCTTCACTGCATTTTTATTCTCCCAGTTCTTTCTATTTTAAAACTAGGTTAGCATTGAATGCTAACGTATTCAGCAAGAGCGAGTCATCGATTTTATTACGTACGCCATCTTGTTTAAAACCCATATAAAATTCCAAAACTTCATGTAATGTTGAATAATAATTTTATTTCCATTGTTACAGGTAAGAGTTGGAAGTTTGAAATTTCATCGGTGCTCCGAGTGACTGGTTTTAATTAAAACGAACAAACTTGTAACAATCCTACGTTTCATCAGGGGTAATTCTTCATGGAAACTTCTCTTCGGTATTTTCGTTGGAGTTTTACTGTGTTTTTGTTAGAATATCAATATTCATTTGAACAGCGTATCTATTTGTTTTAACTTTATATCCTAACATTGTTTTGGAGGTGATGTTTTGGATGTGAATTAATTTTTACAACATAATATATTCGGAGGGACTATAATTTACTTAATATTCTTCATCATTATCATCATCATCATCATCAACAGGACGTCCACTACTTAACATAGATAGGGATGTAATATTATTATTATGTTACTTAGTGTTAAGAGCTATTAACTTGATATTATTTATGTTTTATGAAGTGAGAAGTCTATAAATAATAAAGCACCACTTAAGGAATAGAAGCACCTACGGGCACCACAAAATATCTGATAGACCGAAATTCTGCTTCTAACTCCACGTCATAAAAAAAATATGATAATCGAATCGTTTACTCAAAATAAATACGACGTCACACAAACCATGGCTGTCCAGTATCCATGAGTACAACTCTAATCTATCAGTGTTGAATTCACAGAGGATTTACTTTAGGAGGATAATTCTATAGAATCCAACTGGGGTTAAAGATTAGTAACTGCGTCACATCCAATTGAAATAATACCGTTGATTTCATTTTTGTTCATTTCAAACAAAAAGTTCACTAAATGGTTTTCATGCAATATTTCATGTCTGTACGATACAACGTTCCATGGGGCTGTGAAATTACGTGTCATATCGGGCCTCGAGCCATGAATGCGTGATATTCAGCTTCTCGCATGTTTTTATACGAGCGATATGGGGTTATGAGTTCGGGGTGTGGGCTTCCCTGATAACCCTGTCGTCTTCACGTCATGAATAGAATTGAAGTGCCCTAAACTATTTGGGTTACTAAAGTGTTCGTAGATTTTATAGAATATATGCGTAGAAAATGTTTTGTTAATCCTTAATGCCTTTACTATAATTCGTTGCAGTGTCGAGACTTGATAGTTCAGCTACCAACGATGTATTTGATAAAATCATTAGTATGTATGATTACAGTATTTATTAAATGTTCTTTATTCAAATTTTCGACGAGGCCTATCTTCAGCAGTGGACGTCCTATGGCTTATGATGAAGATTAGCTTTTATCTTCATTTTAATCTTCTAAAATTATCTTACGTTCAATATTATTACTGAATTTGATAATAGTTGATAGTGACTGCAGACATAAAGGGGAAATAAGCCTTGTTCCTACCACGCAAGCGCTGTTCTAGGATTAGGCAGTGTATAATCCAGTAACTTTGAACTGACACAATCATGACTGCCGTATGTAATTAAGGTATATTTACATAGTCATGCAACCAACATTGACTGCTTGATCCAGATTACTCATGCATGAATAAGTGATAATAATAACACGATGCTCCGAAGATGATTTTGGAAAATACTCATAACTAAACATTTTTCCTTTTGAACGTCTTTTACAAATTTAACCAAGTCCATAACTGAACGGTTCCTAAGGGCGTTTTTCACGTGTTTCGTGTAACGTCATTATTTCAACGAGTTTATTATACGATGCATCTAATCCTCAACTTCAAAGAGCCCAGGGGTGTCATTTGGCTATTACATTGGAATAGGATCTCGTTCGCTTATCGCGCTTGCAGGGACGAAATAAGCTGAAATAAGACGCATAAATCTTCTAGTGCAATTAGTATTTGCTCATCCGATTCCTAGGTTTAGATGCTTTCAATTCCCGTGTCAAGCACAGAGATTCGCTTATTCGGTTTTCGAAACTTGTTTGTATGCCTTAAATCTTAGCCTTATGTGCATCGAATGAAGTAAATAAATAAATTATAAATGCTTCTTGAAATTATTCAGAGAAAAATATTAAGTTTCTAAAGCAAATTATTAAAGGAGAAATTACTGAAAGAACTCTTTCGTGTTCATTTAAATAATAATATATTCATGAGCTTTGAGCTGAGTTCTACTTATTATTTGAATAAAGTTTTATGTAACATTTTTGAATTAAAATGAAATTATATTTATTTCATATTTGAAATGTACGTCTTACAATATTAGAACATCACAGACTTTTACATACTTTTATTTATTTTACTAAGGTTCTTTTAAATATGTAGTCAGTAGAGAATGGTAAGTGTACTTATATTTTCAATAGATTCTTCATTCAATAATCATTTGTCAACGTACTTAACTTTTAAGAAAGCTTTAAAAAAAGCTTCACTGAAAATGCTCTACAATAGTACTATTCATTATTGCAACAACGTAACTGATGTTACTTTTTTGGGGTTTAGTTTATGAAAATATTTCTTTATTTATGTACTTTATTTCTGGATATAAGCTTATGCTTGTATCAATGACGGGGTATTTAACTATTTACAGAGGCATAATTACGTATCGTCGATTTAATTTAGCAAGCCTCCACCCTTCTTCGTGATCTTTCTAAATAAAAAACCCATTAAAGTGCTTATTCGAATTTAAAATCTTACGATTTACAATCATAGGCCACTGGACCAATGTAGCGGTTTTAATAATAAATAATTGCGCAAGTTCTATTCGCTTGCTACCATGCGCTGACGCCGACGTTTTCCTGTCTTCTATCAGTTTATGACATTTTTATGACTAGTATAAAATTTACTGTTCTGATCTTAAATTCGTCATGACTATGGGTCATTACCCCATGAGATGGGGTGGTTTCATTGCTAGTGACTAATAATAAAGCATTTTTGTTAGCACTGAAAAATATTTTATATTCACTGTGGTGCCTATTGTCTGCCATATTGTCTGGCAAGTGTATTATGTAGAACCGAAATATTTGAATTATACGCTTAGAATGGTCTAAAGGTGCTCCCACTCATAATTTGTGAATTTTGAGTTTTATTTAAAAAAAAAATCTTTATCCTTGCTATCCGTAGTGTATAATTTCATATAATTATGAATATTAATATTATTCTTTAATATTGTTTTTCTGGCTCAAAAGTAACCCAAAATTAATTTACCATTCACCAATCTCAAAATTTAGAATTACTCGACAAATACCTTTTTCGAATAAAATACATATACGATAACTAAATAAAAACCTTATGCGCAAAGGATCATCCGTTTAATAGAATCATTCTTACTTAAGTTACTGAGGATTACTCAGGCTTGTGTTCATTGAGAGGTGAAATAAAAGGAATTCGGACTGAGTGCCGGCATTAAGGAGTCAATTTAAGTCCGCTAGGAATGAGGTAAAAGCGATAAGTTACTAAGGCATCGTAATTTACTGGATTGATCAAATCAGAAAATAGTATCATTCTTTCTATCTGTCGTTATGCAGGCTCAAAGACTTTCAACAGTACATGACGAGATAACTTGTGATCCAAAATTTGTAACCTCGTGGTCATAAGACACTCAGTCGTATTTGAAACATACGGGCACAAGGTCGTGCCAACGTAATAATATTTAAACAATAATATTGTGATTTTTGAACAGCCACAGAATATTCTTTGGTGTAAATATTATTTTGTAATTTGTACCTAATATTTGCATGTCGTTAAAACGGTAGAACATGCTGTATAGCTGTTATAACGCTAACACCATTTTGACCATGAATAATGCTAATAAAATAATTTGAATTTGAATTGTAATCAGCACTCTCGCATTGTAGATGGCATATCTGACGTTTGAGATCAATTATTTGTATAGAAACTTACTTGATCCCTCTAGTGCCGGTCTAATGCTTCTATTTCGCCCTATCTTGAGCATCCTCCACAGATACACCATTGGTTCTCGTATTTTCTTTCAAAACAAGTCTAGCCTCTCTTGGGGCGTCCGCTGTAGTTTTCTAGTAGTAAAAATTAAAAAATCAGTTGTTCCAGTGATATTAGCGTAGAAAACAGGTGTCTAACGTCAAGATTAGTGGACGGGTAGTGTTGACTTTGGACCAATTTTAAAGTCTGAAGTTTTTGAAATCCAATCAAACTTTTCAATCCCCATCGATTGAACTTTTCCTACTTTTAATAACATTCCAGATGCGTTTGAAAACGATGCCATGGTTCAAACGGAAAAGCAATATGTAGACAAATTTTCGATTACATACTCGTGTTTGGAAAAAAGTGCGGTACTTCGCGCGGAGTCCCGGGGGAGCGATTATTTGTCCCGGGATCGTGTCGACCCTCCGCAGCGCGTCGGTAATTCGCTCGCTGTATATAATGTCCCCGTTGCACACATAAACACTTCGCCTAATGTGTTTTTTGTGGATAAAATTTGGCCTCAGTATTTTCTTATCTCATATTTGATGTTAAGTAAAGCTTTTTTTGATGGCAGGCAATTTTTTTGATCAGTGTTTTATTGCCTTTTAGTCGCCTCTTTGGTCTAGTGGATACATGGGCTGTGGACCGGGAGGTCTTTAGTTCGATTCCCAGGTCGGTGAGGTAATGGTATTTAATTAATTTAAAAAGTAAACAAATAATATTTTACTCGTATGACTGCTACATTCATAAATCTAAGGCTATTACTATGATATTTTATTGCGCAAAATATTGTTAACAAAAAAAATATTTTGCCTTCATTTAACACGCGTGACATTTAAAAATATTTTCTAAAATATATGATGAAAGCCGAGTTGAAGGCATCCCATATTGAAATTACTTTGAAGCCTGGCTTCCGCTAACGTATTTAATACTTGTTTTCACATAAAGTGTGGGCGGTTATACGTCAAATTCTGATACCGAAAAATATTAATTTCGCTTCAATTTTATTTTTATCTTTACATTATAAATATGTGGGTAAATGTACGATCTCTGATCAAAGGGAACATTTCAATTATCTCTGTCTAGAACACATGTTTTTAACTCTACATTATATCGTTTTACATTACTGAAAATTTAAATATTGTTTCTATTTTTATTAATAATAAAACTAAAATTGAAGGTGGCACAAATGCTGTTATATTTGTATATAGCTGTTTTACTTATTCGAATCAGGGTGCCTATTCTATAAAACGTTATCGGATGAACGATATCGGACCGATACTCTACCGCACAGACTAATATAGTTGCACGTGGATCAAATAAATGACAAACACCGATGAGTTGGCTGTCAAATGGTTTACAGCATAACATTATACGAAACGATACTTATAGCACCGATATCGGTCGGACACGTGAGCTACATAGAATAGCAAAACGTCCGAAACGAAGTCCGCAACTGCGGATTTCGTTTTACAAACTAGGCCCCCAGGAACTAGTTACGACTATTGATATTTTTACTTTAAATTCCCGTGGACGGATCAAAAAGAAAAGTGACATGAGAGCTAATAAGTTTGATTATAGAGACGGATATGTGGAAGCGTCTAAGAAGCTTGGCTGCAGATAGAAAAAACGATTAAATCGAAAATGATAAACTACAAAGAATAAATTACAGTTAAAAAAGCAAAATCATCAACTTTATTTCAAATTATCTTCATGCTGTTTACGGAACACTCATTATTATATTAAAATACTATACAATAAAGCCCATAAGACAACAAACAAGCCAACCCTTATGATACAATAACCGCCTTATACAAACTCGTTCCACAAACCTTAAACTTCGCACTTCACACCTATTCCGTAAAATGTTTTACATTACTGTAAATTGTGTGTACTTCACGATCTCAACGTGTTGTATAAAATTGGGCGAAAAATATACCGGGATTAAACGTAAATCCCGGGAAAATGGGCGCGTATCCCAGCAAGGATTATAATAACCGGATTTATGAATATAAACTGTTAACAGCGTATGTGAGGTAATTCACTGCGGTTAGCTAGCTGGTTAATACATGATCAATGGTTAATATGTAGTTATAGTGGGAGATCGGCTTGCAAATACAATTAGTCTACTAGATTTTGCTCACGGTTTTGCCAGCATTTTTTCAGTTTCCTGTACCTACGGGGTGAGTTTCGAAATAAGTCTGGACTCCGAATATTTGCTTGGCGTCAACCGGCACTCGACCCTTAGTACGAGTTTCTTTTGACAGTTCTCGATTCTCGAAATTGACGATAGTTTTCGGTTTCTCCATACATTTTTTAGTTCGTTGCAGTTTCCGTAGTGGCGCTGCTAGTCAAATGTATGGAGAAGACACACACTATCGTCGATTTAGAGAAACGAGAAATGTCAAACAAAACACGTACTAGAGGTACAGCAGGTCGATTCTTTAAGAAACGCCACATCGTTGAGATCGACGGAGCGTTCAACGTTGTTGGGTCTTAGAGAATACCATTTTCCATACATTTATGTCAAACGCCTCGCTCGAGAGAGCTAGTTCGCATGAGCGCCGTCATCACGCATAGCGCGAGTGCGTGCGCTTTGTACCTTGCTGAATACAAAAATGAAAACGTCGTTGACGCAACGATGCCGCAACGTTGTTTTCACAAATGAAACCTTAGAGAATCGACCTGCAGGTCCCGGTCAAAAAGTGTTACAAAACATGCGTTGCCTGACCATCCCCGGACAAAAACCGTGTACATTGCTACTAGACCAAGGAGGCGACGTTTATGGTGCCCGAAGCTTGCTTATCCTATTTGTGACTGACTTTTGACTGATTTTATTAACCGTTGTTTTTATTTTAAAACTAATAAACTATTTCTTTCAGTCTTTCTTTCTATTTATCAAATGGTGAAGAACACAAATTACAACCAACCTGGGATTTAAATTCTGAACACGACAATTTCTCAGGCTCGCCATTCAATCAATAACAAACAAGTATCCACAATCGTTTAATACAAAATATCAAAGCTTTCGAAATAAAGCCACAAACGTTTCCCAATAAAGAATGAAAGCGCCGAAATAATACCGCGAAAATTCTCGCATACAGCCAATCGGGTAGACAACAAACGGATTCAAAGGAAATTTTCAGTTATTCAAGATCATTGTGTGGAGCATTGTTTGGGGCCTTTTGTCGCTGGCTGGGCCACACCGGAGCCTCCGAGTCGCTCGTCTCATTAAGCAGATAGCTGTTTTGTTAGTTTGATTAATTTGGGTTGGTATCGTTTTAGAGAATTTGGTTGTGGTATTTACTATGCTGTAGTGTGATGGATCATGAAGTTTATACAGTATTTCATATCAATTTCGCCTGCATCTTCACCCAGGTGTCTTTCTCGTCATATTTCCATTGTTCGCTCATATAACGTTTGAGCCCCAGTTTTACGCCTTTCTGTATTTGAATTTCGATATATACAATCTTACTCTTTGTATACATCATTATTATTCTTTACATAGTTATAGACAATAATTATAGATACATTTTCTACCTTTATTTGTATATTGTACTAACTCTGGCACATCCAGTGCCTTGCTTACAAACTTTCTATTTTAGCAGCCATATTACCTCTAGATATTAAACAAGTTTCCTAACTAGACTCTGCAAGGTTTGTCGTATCATTCCAACGAGGCATTCAGTGAGACTACGCCATTGGTGCTAATGATACTATCCTGGAGCTTGCGATCTGTTGTAACGTTTGTGTTTTATAAAACGGTGTGGTTTCGTCTGTAGACCTTAATGAAATGTTCATCATGACCCTGTTTAGCAGAACTACTTTTATGGCGGTTCACTTGAGTTTACTTTGGTCGTAATGGTGCTATCGCCTAATTGGTGTGTGTAGTGTGTGATTGGTAGAGCCACGCTGTAGACAGTAATGTCTACAGCACGAATGGGCCGGGTCGACCTGTTTGATATCACTGTTTCACAGAGAATCGACGTAAAGTGGCAGCTTGCTGTCGCGTTTCGTTCGGTGAGTGAGATTTACAGTAGCCCATTTCCCCCCCCTACCTTTTCCAATCCCTTTTCCCTCCCCTTCCATTCCCTCCTTTCAGGTTGGCAACGCATCCATGCTGCTTTTTTGTGACTTGGGTGTCTATGGGCGGTGGAGAACACTTACCATCAGGTGATCCATCTGCTCGTTTACCAGACTCAACTATAAAAAAGTGTTACGTTTATGGGCTACGGATCGAGAGGTCCAGGGTTCAAATTCTAGAGCATACGAAGCGGTTTTTCTATCATTATTTACTAGGGACTGACTACCCGGGTTCATGTAGCAGGCAGTACGACTGCCGCCCTGACGACTCGGGTTTGATCCCCTGGTCGGGGAAAGTTATATTGGGTTTTTCTGTTCAGTATCAGCCTGAACTCTTGAATATGTGCCCAATATTCTATATGCTAGCCCCTTATCACATCTAGGACGGAAATGAGCTCCGGGAAATGTGCGAGTTCTAGTTCGCAATTTCTCCTTTGCCTTCCCCCCGGGAATACAGGCGTGAGCTTAGGTATATGTATGTATTATATTCAGTATTACTTATCTTGTATAATCAAGGAAAAAACATTCCCTTTGGCGACCAGAGTAATATTTTTTATTTTATCCTCAAACAGAGCGAAGATGTCCAAAAAACGTAACATGAGCTCACGCCTGTATCCCCGAAAAGGTAGGCAGAGGCGCACTAGCGAACTAGTACACCCACATTTCGCTGAGCTTAGTCTGTCCCAGATGTGATAAGTAAGCCTATCGCCATATCGGGCACAAATTCCAGACTCCGGGCTGATATGGAAAAATGCAATATCACTTAGCCCGACCCGGGGATCGAACCCGAGATCTCAGGACGGTAGTCGTACCGAAATACAACCACGCCACCGAGGCAGGCAGTACAGAGGAATAACTACATAATACACTATACAGAATACATAATATTTCTCATCCACTAGAGAGGTCTCGAGCTCCATACATAGTCAATGCGATGGACCACCGGACCTTTTATCTGATGAAACACAAACCATTTTGGACCATAATGTTTGCAAATTTTATTCTAATTCGGTCTGGTATGGAAGATTTAATAATATGTAGGAACCCGACGTTTTCTCTACTTGGCATGTAGGGTTATAAATAGGCTGAAAGATAGTTATTTTGGCTGTGGGTATCTGAAATCTGTAATATAGAGTCGTATTGTATGATCGAAACATAATCTAGAATTTATTATATAAATACGTTTATAAGATAAAGAGTATTTATTTAGGTTGTTTATTAGAGAGACTAATATTATAATAGTAGGTATGCGACGAGACCTAGAGATGAAACCGTGTTATCTAGAAATAAGAATTATTATTATTAAAATGTTATAAATAATTTTTGTATCAGATAATGTTTATTATTAAGGTCGGTTGTCACTTGTCTATGTATTATTAGGTACAGCAGGGTTACCACCACGTCTTATAGCAGTATTACTATAATCGTTCTTCGTTTGTTTTGTATGGGAATCGGTACAAGTAAAATTATAATAATACTGCTATAAGAGGTGGTGGTAACCCCCCGGACTTATGGAGCGATGTGTCTATTGACACCAATGACTGACACAAATTCTTTGATACTGTTTTATTATACTAGTAGTAGGCTAATATCTCGAATTCTTCTTCAAAAGATCATAGATATTACATAGCATTTAATTTGAGCTTCAATGACCCAACTGCTTCATACAATCAATGCTAGCAAACTTAATATATTTTTCGCATTTCAATTGAAACATAAACTAGTAGAAATAAGTGCTAATAGAAGTACAAACCACATAACATATAGATTACCTAATTAGTATTTATTAATCTACGGAACGTAGATTATTATTAGACGATTACTTATTATCAGGTGGATATCTTATGGATATCTTGACTGCCTCGGTGGCGTGGTTGTATTTCGGTACGACTACCATCCTGAGGTCTCGGGTTCGATCCCCGGGTCGGGCAAAGTGATATTGGATTTTTCCATATCAGCCCGGAGTCTTGAATTTGTGCCCGATATGGCGATAGGCTCACCCCCTATCACATCTGGGACGGAACTAAGCTCGGCGAAATGTGGGTGTTCTAGTTCGCTAGTTCACCTCTGCCTACCCCTTCGGGGATACAGGCGTGAGCTTATGTTATGTATGTTATTATCAGGTGACCCACCTGCTCGTTTACAGTCTTTGCTGTAAAAATAACTCTTCAATGTCTCTCTTTAATATCAACTATTTTAATTAAGAAATTTCGGAACGTTGAGTTAATAGATTATCTGGTTAGAATATTCCAGCGGATTTCGTAAAAGCAAAATACCAAAATGATATTACAAAGAGACCCACTCTTACCGTCCTGTGTCATTTTAATTGCGTTACTAGAATATTGGGTTGTATCGTGAGCTAAACCAGATATTAATTTTAGTAATATTGAACGTTAAAAGCTCTTTTGTATGAAAACTTGATATTCTAGCGAGTTTAATACATTTTATCCAGCGTTTATGCGGTGCGTGCTGCCGACAGATTTAAATTAGAAATACGTTCGCAATACTCTACGGCTTTTTCATATTGCATTTGTTTTATTGCAGTTTTAGAATTTTATAAAAGAATATTCCTTTATTCAATCCAGTTTTATTAAATTATAGTTCAATTTCAATGGTTCAACTAATCACTCTGAATCAATCTGAATGAATGTGATTGGTTTTCGACCGATTTCCAAGTAGGAAAAGGTCCTCATTTCGTCTGTATTTATGTATGTTACGCGATATCTCCGCCAAATGTAAACCGATCTTCAAAATTCTTTTTGTGTTCGATAGTGCTTAGTTCAAGGGTGGTCTCATATAAATTTGGTCACGATCGGATTTGAAGTCGGTCCGTTAAGTTTTTAAACTTGTGGTTATTAACAACAAACTTGAGGTTATAATATGTTTAAAGTTACACTTTGTTGAATGGTTTAGAAAAAATAATATTAGTCCTGTATAATTACCGTCTTACTGCTGCACACGGATCACTTCTACCAAGAATATTTTAGGTCCTAAAATCACTCATAGGATGTTATTACATATGCATATGCATTTATGGAGGCCATAAAAGATTATAAAAGTTAACGTTAACTCAAATAAATTTAACCCAATACATTCAGAAATTCCAAATGTACAATACAAGTGATAAAGATTTCCCCTAGTTTCACACAATGTTTAAAATCAGCTTATTCCGACTTGCCATATCGCGCACAACTCCGAAACAACACAATGTATGGAAAGTAGACAATTTCCAACCATCCCGCCACATAAGGCCTGTTCATTATTTCGCGTACCCATTCCCGCCATCCATTTTGTCGGCGGAACGAAAGAAAAGAAAATGGGAACGCGTATATTTGTCCCTTATCTTTTTTCTTTTCTTTGGCAACAGTGACGAGTTGCATTGGCTTTCCCGCTGATGAAAACCTTTTTCCGCTGCATTCGGCAATCTTATAATGAACCGTCAGTTTCACGTTTTCGTTTGCTTCTTTTGGTTCCATCGTGTTGTATGATGTCGCTA
Organism: Clanis bilineata; assembly: GCA_036417725.1. Lineage (NCBI taxonomy): Eukaryota > Metazoa > Arthropoda > Insecta > Lepidoptera > Sphingidae > Clanis > Clanis bilineata. The sequence goes on along the minus strand of CM071154.1, from coordinate 12,090,643 downwards.
TTAGAGATGGCACAATCTATGACTTAGAGTTTAGGTAATAGAGGCTACAAGGAAAATTAATTTTCATATCATACATGATTCTTTTTGCAATGCTGTCGATTTGTAACTACATTAATTTCATAACATATCATAACATAACATAAGCTCACGCCTGTATCCCCGAAGGGGTAGGCAGAGGCGCACTAGCGAACTAGAACACCCACATTTCGCCGAGCGGGCGAGCCTATCGCCATATCGGGCACAAATTCCAGACTCCAAGCTGATACGGAAACATCCAATATCACTGCCCGATCCGGGGATCGAACCCGAGACCTCAGAACCGTAGTCGTACCGAAAAACCACCACGCCACCAAGGCAGTCATTAATTTAATAATTCAGCTATGTATTCAAATATTATATTTTCGGATAATACTTGCCTACCAATTAAGTAGGTAGGTAGTAAAGTGATATCAGAGTACCTAGACACTTTGGTAGTGAATAATTTCTAAAAGAATTATCATTGTGGATGATAACTTATTGTTATTCACTATATACAGTAAGTAGACTGCCTCGGTGGCGTGGGTGTATGTATTTCGGTACGACTACCGTCCTGAAGTCTCGGGTTCGATACCGGGTCGGGCAGTAATATTGGATTTTGCCATATTAGCCCGGAGTCTGGAATTTGTGCCCGATATGGAGATAGGCTCGCCCCCTATCACATCTGGGCCGGAACTAAGCTCGGCGAAATATGGGTGTTCTAGTTCGCTAGTGCGCCTCTGTCTACCTCTTCAGGGATACAGGGGTGAGCTTATGTTATGTGTAAGTATACCTACTTATTAATAGCTAGCAATCAAAGTGATTTATAATAAAGTATATTGGCCGGACTAAGGTTGTAATCTTATATTTAATTAATTAAAAATATTAGAAATATTTTCTTATTGTGTGCGATAATGAGGTAAAACGCAAATGGAGCAATTATAAAATTCTTTAGCCAAAATGACGATTAAAACTCCACCATATTGTTCACAAAAATTAAATATTACCAACATTCAAAAACAAAAACAACCTTAGTCCTAATTTAATACTAAAACATCAGACAATATGGCGTTATGTGTTCCATATTTAAAATTTAAATTATATTTCTGTCTAGTTCGCAGCCATATTGTGAGCTGTGTAAAAAAACCTTGCCAGTTGCCATGGCTTGTGGTAATTGGATTTGCTAATTGGTGTCCGGGCAAGACATGCCCCCGGGGGTCGCGAGTTGACAATTTTTGTTTACAGCTTTCTTCGTACAGTATTTCAAAGGCTAGAGTTTTAATAAAGTTTATTGTGTGAAATTTAAAATGTAGCGTGTAATAATGCGATCTGGTTTCGCTTGCAACGCGTCACCTAGCCGAAGTTATATCTTTCCATATTATTTTTTCCTACTGACTGCCTCGGTGGCGTAGTTGTATTTCGGTACGACTGCCGGCATGAGGTCTCGGGTTCGATTCCCGGGTCGGGCAAAGTGATATTGGATTTTTCCATATCAGCCCGGAGTCTCGAATTTGTGCCCGATATGGCAATAGGCTCGCCCCCTATCACATCTGGCACGGAACTAAGCTCGACGAAATGTGGGTGTTCTAGTTCTCTAGTGCGCCTCTGCCTACCCTTTCGGGGATACAGGCGTGACCTTATACTATGTTTTTTCCTATAAATTTTCGTAGTGAATTTCGTAACGCACTGGTTGATAAAACAAATGCCCTATACATACAAGTAAGCGCCATTATAGCGACATTGTTTTTACAATAACCTGAATATCAAACGAGCTATTGTTTTCAACAGCTTCGCGCTTCATCAGGTTCAATCCATAGGGAAATTTCATTTGCACAATATTATCACGCGTTTCAATACACAAACTATACTTAAACTGTGCTGCGTCATAAAAATGTATTTAAAACTCTAACTATACAAAATTGGCAACACATATTAATAGTACTTCTTGCAGTTTTAAGGGCACACCATATCCAATTTCTTATATCAGTCTAAACTTTCAAAGCACTAAAATACAAACTATTTTCAAAAACAGAACTGAATAAAAGTATTCTAACTTAACACTTTCGAATTTCTACTTTTTTTCTACCTGCCCTTTTCCCACCTTAATGTGGGGTTGGCACAACACACTTTTTCAAGCATGTTGCAGAAAGTATTTGGCTTCGTTTTTACGACTGGCTGCCTGCCTGACGTCAACCCCCTCTGAGGGATGTTATCTTCTTATCGATCGACTTCCAATAAGGAGAATGTCATCAATTCATGTGTATTTTTTTTATATGTTACTCGATATCTCCGCCAAATGTGGACTGTTTAACACATTTTTTTTTTGTGTTCGATAGAGTTTCTTTCATTGGTGGTCCCATATAAATTTAGTCATGATTGGATTTGAAGTCGGTCCGTTAAGTTTTTAAACTTGTGATTATTTAAATAACCTTGTCGCGATTAAATAGGGGAATTTATAAAACCTCGCGTTGTTGATGCCATATTGTTTTGACACAGCAAGTTTCCTACTTTCAACAGAGATCTACTTTTATTTACTCTGCTAGTTTTCTAAAACAAAACAACTTTAAAAAGTGCATATTATTAACGCTTTAGTTGTACAAACAGCGTCATTTTCGCGGTTTTTAAGTCCGTGCATAATATTGCGGAGTGTCGAGCGGTCGGATACATTTTTTCTAATTTGGCACGCGTCCATATTTCGTGTTTTTTCTGTTTGTGCAAAGCTTTTGATGTCGTTGATTTGATTTTCAATTCTATCCGTATTTTTAGTATTTCCACTTATGTCTCGTGAATTGATTCGAATTAGCAAAGTTTTTATTTTCTTTGTTTGATTTGTTATATTATCATACTGCTGGGTATGGTCCTTTTTTTAATAATTATTTTATGAATTTGTGGCTACGCTTAATACAGTTTGGTGGAATTCATATACGACCGGTTTCAATAAACGATCTCAGTTTAGAGTGCAGATAGATCGCGATTATGAACCAATAAAATCAAGTCATTTGACTGAATCATGTGCAAATTGTGGTCTTATTGGCTAATTTTTGTAATCTATCTGCACATTCGAACTGACATTGCTTATTGGAACCGGGCGATAGTTACGTTAGCATTTCATAAGAAGTATTTAATTGTTAAGTGTGAACATTTCTTCATGACGTAAATTATACAGTTAATTAGTTATTAAATGTGTTATTTGATATTTAAACAACAAATGTTATTATTAGATCCTTCGTTATAAATAAGTATCTATATAATATTTAATTTATATTGTTGGTGTTGTTTTAACTCTGAGAGTAAACAATTTACATTATAATTTTAACCCACTAATGGAAATGTGAAGGGTTGTTTTATTTTTAACCCGCCCTGAAACATTAATGTGGTGTGAGTGAGCCCAAGGATTAAACAAATTGAATATATTTATAATTGGGTCGAGATCCTCGAAACATTGCGATATCATTATGTACATCAAATAAGGCGTCTCTAGCGTTGCTTTTCACTGGTTTGGAAATGAATAATTATATTTCGGGTATCGAGGTTACATTTTCGATGATATCTATGTTTTGTAGAAATTTTGTAGTTTAATTTAGGTAGTTTTATATTTGTGGTTAGGATTTTTTTCGGATCCAGCATTTTGCACACAGTTTTATTTCTGTGATTACGGGTGTTGGTCAATTTAGGGACTGCGTAATGTGCATTATAGGCCCGCACTATAAATAAATATACCCAAATTTTCTCTACAGAAATCCATTCTGGCGCGATAAATCAATTCGCTAAAATGTAATATTTTTAACTTAGTTGGTAATCAATCCTTGCACCGAATATAATCCAGATCAGTCCCGTACTCCCGTGACTTTTGCATGATGCTCGAATAACATACGACACGGTAAATAAAAGATATAAATGAGTTATTGCGCTATCATTTGATACACAGTGTATCATTTGAACGTATAAATAAACACGTATTGTATCAAACGATACTTCCACATAAAATATAGTAAACACAATTCCTTTCAACCGTAGTTCATAATACTGTTTGCGAGGTATTTCGACACCGAGGCTCCGTTCGAAGAGTTCGCTCGCTCCAGATAAAAAGTTTGGAGCGCAAACATACGGCTGCATACAGCGAATGTCGGAATTGGTATTTGTCTTTTATGTGGAGTCTTTTGGTGGTCCATGAATTCCATGATTGCGCATTGAGTACACAGGGCGTGCTGGTATTTTGCAATGAGTCTTTAAGTTAGAAAATAGTTAGACGCTTTTAATCAGGCCTTAGTAATAACATAACATAAGCTCGTGCCTGTATCCCCGAAGGGGTAGGCAGAGGCGCACTAGCCAACTAGTACACCCACATTTGGCTGAGCTTAGTTCCGTCCCAGATGTGATAGGGGGCGAGCCTATCGCCATATCGGGCGCAAAATCCAATATCACTTTGCCCGACCTGGGGATCGAACCCGAAAAAGCAATCTATACCTTGAGTCTTTCTTTCTTTTGCGTTATCCCGCATTAATCCAGGGTCTGCCTGCCTACTTAAACGCCTCCATTTCACCTGGACTTGAGTATATTTCCACAAGGAGACCATTGGCTGTTATATCTTCCCCCAAAAGCTCTAGTCAGCTCTTGTAGGTCATCCACGTTGACTCAAACAAGAATATTAAATAAAAGTTTACCAAAAACTTAAAACCGACTTCACAATTAAGTCCATATCTTAAAAACTACTAAACCGATTTCGATGAAACTTGCACTATTCAAATCAAAACACATCGCAAACCGATTTATAGTTTCTGAGATATACGTGGTCAAACACATATGCATACACTTATGAAATTTTGCACATTCAGAACTCAGAAGCCCATATAGACTTACACATGCGAATATACCTCTAGTACAATTCTAATCATATTACATACATTACGAATTGATAACTTCCCTTTTTTGAAGTCAGTTAAAAATGTACGGTAACAAACTGAAAATAAGACATGAACATAGACAATTTAAACTAACGTCATGTGTGATGTGAGCAAAATAATGTATCAGAGTCACAAAAAAATTTAATATCAACTTATCACATGTTTATTTCCATTTATTATTCAAGAGTTGCTGTGAAATTATGTGATGTCAAAAGACTTCGTAGTCCTTTTTATGGAAATACAAAATAGCGTAATGTAAGAATATTGTGAAACAAAGAGTAGAGAAAATGTGCACCAGAAAGGTTTGTTCTCAGTAAAGAATTTCAACTGTTTTACGTTATGAATTTTGAACGTGAAATTGTTGTTTTGTGAAATATTATTTGACAACAGAGTAACGTTGAAATATTGTTACAATCCTATAGTGTGAGAAACGAGATTGAAGCAAAATGCTTTAGGTGAATGCTTGACATTATGTGATAAAAAGTTGAATTAAAATGAAAGCAGAAGATAAGTTAGTGTATAATTATTATTCGGACATTGTTTTATAAGACTAACCGCCGAATGTTCATACATTTAAGGTCGCCTTGTCGTTTAAGGCCGCATTATGTGTCAAAATTGTATGGCGAAAATCAATGTAAGAAGCCGTTAAAGTTGAGCAGCGTTTGACCATTCGGGCGTAAATGCTCATACACTTAAGGTCGCCTTATGTTGTTTAAGGCCGTTTTATCCGTCAAAATTGTATGACGAAAATCAATGTAAGAAGCCGTTAAAGTTGAGTAGGGTTTGACCATTCGGGCGATAGTGTACAGAAAATAAATAATAGTTTAAAAAACTAAATAAAACATGCTTTAATACGCACCGCACTAAAATATGAAAATAACTTTTCATAATAAAGATTTGTTCTAAACCGATATAAATCACTGTAAAAAACTACATTCCACAAAATTATTAAAATTGATTAAGTACCTCTATCTTTTGAATTCGTACGAAAAACGAACACAATCAAAACCTTTTCGTCCGTCACTGAATCTCATACAGCCTTTTAGCTCCCATGCGGGTAGTCCGCATTAAAAGATGTACCGTTTACATTATAAATACGTTTTAAAGCTTTGCCTCTAAGTCTTTTAAACTGCTCCGCAAAGGTTTCGTCTATTTTGCTATATTCGGCCGCGTCAGGATTGTGGCTGCATTTTTATACAATAGGGATATTTTAGGATGTCTCTTGAATATTATTTTAAAATTAAAATCCACTCCCTGGGAGTAGTCGTTATATTACTTGCGCGGTACAACTACCGTCCTGAGATCTTGGGTTCGATCCCCGGTTTGAGTTTTTCTACTGAGTAGGTACTAGTCCGGGGTGTGGAATTTGTGGCCGTTATGACGGCAACGATCTCGGCGAAATGTAGGTGTTCTTGTGCGCCCCTAATGCGCCGAAGAGGGCCACCATGGGGTTTTTAGTTGGTATTTCCGGTTAGGTGTAAATAGTGTTAGGGACTCGGCTCGGCGCCCGTCTGGATGTTTACCATCTTCCCCGGGCGGCGGAATGCCGGGTCGTAAGACCGGCGAGTCCAATATAACCAGCAGGTCGATTCTCTAAGGTTTCACTTGTGAAAACAACGTTGCGGCATCGTTGCGGCAACGATGTTTTTATTTTTGTATTCAGCGAGGTACAAAGCGCACGCATTAGCTCTATGCGTGATGACGGCGCTTATGCGAACTAGCTCTCTCGAGCGAGGCGCGTTTGACATAAATGTATGGAAAATAGTATTCTCTAAGACCCAGCAACGTTGAACGCTCCGTCGATCTCAACGATGTGCGCTGCGGGAGCTCGTCGTCGATCGCAACGTTGTGGCGTTTCTTAGAGAATCGACCTGCAGTTCACTTCTCCCCGGGGTAGATTGGTAGCGATAAATCAATCTCCTCGCGAAAAAAAAGGTGTGTTGTGTAATGTTTATTGAAGGAGACGCGGCTTAATACATAACAATAGGCACAACACATACGCAGAGTGGAGATCGGAATTCACATACCGCGTCTACGTGGAATGAACGAGCTATAAGTGATTTTGCCTATAGATATCGGAATGCCACATTCAAGCCTAGCCGTAAGGGAGGAGTCATTAGTGTAGATTAGTGTAGATATTTGTATATTAAAAGCAAATACTAGCTGCTCTTAGGCTGAAATCTATAGACCGAACTTGGAATTACCCTCTTATTCATAATGAAATTCTGGTCTTATCGAACGCATAACCCTACTTCTGCCTAGTTTAGCTAAAAGAGCACGCAGTTTATCGAATACAATGTTGCTGGTTACAGAAAACACTTTATTTTTATCTCTGGCAAGCTTTGAAACAAATAGGAAGTCTTGACTGGAAACAATAAATAAAAAATATATATCAATCTTAGATGGGGTTAGGACCCCCAGGATAGTTTAGGGACTATAACAAAATTAATGTCATTAAGAAAGAATATCAAAATTGAAACAGCTGATCGGAATCGGCCATGTTTTCACTATCGAACGTTGGAATTATGAATACAATTTTTATGAAACGTACTATTGCGGTCTTATTACGCTCTACTAAGTTATTATGAACAAGGGGGTAAGTCTAATTCAAAGAAATAAAAAAGGAGAAACTCAGTGAAGATTTGGGATTTTCAAATCGAACTTCGACTTAGTCCGAGCATCTTTTATATGAAAAACAGACTAAGCAAACATATCCTTGTAAAAAATGACTCAGACTAAGACAAAGTTCGGTTTAAAAATTCCAATTCCCCACTGAGTTCGTTTCTTTGAGTGAGACTTAGTCGAAGTTCGCTCTATAGATCTCAGCCTTAGTTACGACTTAAAAATGTAATTTGCATAAAACATTCATAAATTATGCGCTAAAATCTTTCTCGCGTGGAAGGTAATGAAAGCCGGTGTAATATCTTTACAGCATTTACGGAATACGGACGCAGGGAATTTAGTTTCAACTACGTAGAGATAATTCTTAACACCAAGAAAGATAAATTACTGAGATATTCTGTTCTCTTTTCCTGGATCTTTTACGGACCTTTATGACTAAGGACCACGATACACTATAACATATTATTGTATGTCGGTAAAGTAGAAAAGTGTGTTGCGCTGACCCCACATTAAGGTGGGATCAGGACAAGTATAAAGAAAAAGACTTCGCACGGGTCGCACAGTATTTACTAATATATTTTTTGTCATTGAAAGGAAAAAAATATCTTCAAAATTGCGTACAAAACATTTATTTTGATACAGTTTAAACGGAGATATTTTATAAAAAAAATAATAATAATCGATAAATAATAGTATATGGTTCATTTTCGTTTCCATAATATATAATCAAAGATGGTCGTGACGACCTTTTTGTGTAAATTTATGTGATCGGCGGTAAATCTGCGGCGAATAATACGTTACAGTTACCAATAGGCACAATATGCCGGGACCCAAAGCTCTTTGAGCAAATGGTCAAAAGAAATAAAATAAAAATCTATATTTCCTACTCGTGCCCCATTTACAGCGCCACAGAAATGATACACCTCCCTCTATGTCCACTAAAGTATTTCATGCGATTTTATTACGTTATTTGAACCTTTTACTGCATTCGGGTTTAGTGCAAACCAATTCTATATTTTACGAACTATAAAACAAAAATGGTTAGATGGAATTCGCTAGAAATTCCCTTAAAATACAGTTTACGACGTTTATGATTACTCGTAAAACCGTTTCGGTATGAGTTAGTTGAAAAGTTGAGAAGAACGGGTGAAGTTGGTGTTAAAATATGGTTCCATAAAAATTGTACATCAAAATGGTGAAATATTTTATTCTCCGCGTATTTGCATAGAAATGAAAAGTACGGAAATAAGAATAATGAATGCACGTAAAGAATAGTCGAACATATTTTACGTGCAGTGTTGAAATAAATTCGGTATTCCATTGAGAAAGGTATGCAAAAAGAACATTAGCAAATATAAAGTAAGAAATAGTTTTTTGTTAGAATATGAAGAGGCCTGTTATTATTATTATCATTGACGTCAGGCAGGCAGCCGGTCTTTAAAACTTAGCGAAATCCTTTTTGCAACATGCTTGCAAAAGTGTGTTGCGCCAATTCAGGTGGGATAAGCGCAGGTAGAAATAAAGATTATTGGGGAAATGTCTCTGTCCTTTGGGACAATCCTGCCAACATCAGGTGTGACAAATACAGACCAACAAATAAAGAGCATAAACCACTCCAACGCGAGATGGCATTCGTAAACCCAGACCAAATGCAAGATCCAAATGCAGAAGGCAGTGTTACTGGACACGGCATGCATTGTGAGGAGGTTCCTCACTCTGGAGTCCTAACCACCGGTGGCTTGGGACTCAAGCATCGTAAAAATGTAAACACATAACATAAGCTCACGCCTGTATCCCCGAAGGGGTAGGCAGAGGCGCACTAGCGAACTAGAACACCCACATTTCGCCGAACGAGCTTTATTTAAAGAAAGCTTTTATAAATAAAGAGTAGTTACACAATCTATCAAAGAGATGTTTTCTTACAAACATAATCATTATATACGTAGATACATAATATTACGTACAATTACATTACAGTCTCATTAGGCTACTAATCATAAAGACGGTTAATCAGCCAACAGACCTAATAATGAACGATCAAAGAACTCCCAGAATCTTAATTAACGTGAAATAAAAGCTAAAAGTACGTTCAATAGCTATTGCGAAGAAAACGGCTCGGGACGAGACGTTTGTTACTGTAGGGCTGTGGGCTAGATACAAATGTTATTAGCCAAAACAAGTGTAATTTGTTGCTTCACGCAAAAACGTAATTTGTCTACTAGGGAATATCATGAGGAAAACATTTGGGAACAGGTACGGTGTTTGTGGTACAATGACCCATTTCCTTTTCCCATTTCCCGGTTCCTGCTCTTTAAAGGGATTAATAAAATAGAGGTTTAATTTAGTAAGTGCTAATAATCATCATTAGTTTAGGAAGCTGTGAGGTCATAACCCCAGGTTGTGCCATCACAATTCAATTTGAATTTTCGATTCGAAAAGTCACACGAATTACTCAGTTTCGAATTGTTGTGGCTGTTTTTCTTTTGTTTTTTTAGTAATACTATGTACTTTCATTTTTGTGTATTCCTTTTGATCAATACAAATTATTTAACGTATGTATTGTATTATATGTTTATACTTTAATGTCATTATTAATGCTCGTTATCAATGATCGACAACTTAACATCTTCCATCTGTCTTTATCCCACACTAATGTGGGATCAGCGTAACACAATTTTTAAGTATCCAGAAATCAGTTGGTTAGACTGTCCCAGACATGGACGTAAAAAAAGATGGACGGAGCGCTAGGAACATTGAAAGTAAAGCAGGGTTTTCGGTTCATTCGCTCTGTGTGCGTGTGTGGGCGTAGGGCACTTTTGCACAGGCGCGGTTGTGTGCGTGGCTTCTCTGTATAACTATAGGCGAGATGGTGTCCTTTTTTTCTTTACGTCCGTGCTCCCAGACATGACGAATGTATCGCCATTCCTATATTTGTACTGCTTACAACTTTATCTGTTGTAAATGGACGGGTTTTATGATGTATTGTTTGCATGACATTCATGATCTGAGAGGTTGAATAATAGTCGTTGGTTTCATCGCTTGGTTTCGGTTGCGTTAACTAGAAATTCTGAATTTACAGTTTCTGGATTTTTTAAAGTGTTTTTATAGCAGCATTTGTTGAACAAGTAAGTGGGTCACTTGATGGTAAGTAATCTCCATCGCCTATAGACACTCAAGACCCAAAAAGGATCATGGGTACGTTCCCAACCTAAAAGGAGGGGAATCGAGAATGGGAAACGGAGCGGTGAAGAACATTAAATTCCAATTCTACTGCGGTGTTGTTACCGAATCGAAACATCAAATTGTGAGCCTATGCTGCCACTAAACCAATAAAGCAGTCTTGTGATTTAAGCTTTTTCAACCGACTTCCAAAAAGGAGAAGGTCCTCAATTCTCCTGTTTTTTAATGTATCTATATTATTTGGGGGAGGCCTTTGTTCAGCAGTGGACGTCCTATGGCTGATGATGATGATGATGATGATGATATTACGCGATATTTCCGCCAAATGTGGACTGATTTTTCGACCGACTTCCACAAAAGGAGGAGGTCCTCAATTCGTCTGTATTTTTTTTTTTTTTATGTATGTTACTCGATATCTCCGCCAAATGTGGACCGATTTTCAAAATTATTTTTGTGTTCGGTAGAGCTTATTTCAAGGGTGGTCCCATATAAATTTGGTCAGGATCAGTAAATTGGAAGTCGGTCAGTTAAGTTTTTAAACTTGTGATTATCAAAATTATTTTTATGTTCGATAAAGCTTATTTCAAGGGTGGTCCCATATAATTTGGTCAGGATCAGTAAATTGGAAGTCGGTCAGTTAAGTTTTTAAACTTGTGATTATCAAAATTATTTTTATGTTCGATAAAGCTTATTTCAAGGGTGGTCCCATATAATCTGGTCACGATCGTATTTGAAGTCGATCTGTTAAGTATTTAAACTTGTGATTATTTTCTGTTCTAAAAACTCATTATTACTTAAAAAGCTTTAATTAAACGGAAATCAAATCATTGTTGTGGTTAAGTAAGGTGGAAATGGAAATGGCTAGCTATTAAACTAATTGCTTTGTTTAACTTAAATGGAGATTGGTTTACTTATTTTAAAACATAATGGTTTTAATTTTTTATACGATTAAATTATTGGTGTTTTATAAAGCAGTACGTGTGTGCCCAATGTGTCGATAGGCTCGCCCCCTATCACATCTGGGACGGAACTAAGCTCGGCGAAATGTGGATGTGCTAGTTCGCTAGTGCGCCTCTACCTACCTCTTCGGGGATACAGGCGTGAGCTTATGTTATGTGTTATGTTTATTTTATAGTTTTTTTTTACTTGACTGACGCTTTATTATGCGCACTGCAGATCCGTAACCACGTCAATAGGAAATTAAGTTGATGACCAAAAATGGAAGTCGACTGGCCCCGGTTTATTACAATTGCGTGACCTGAGTGTTCGTGGGGCGCGGTCAGGGTCGACTGCGTGTTCCAAGAGCCACACCTAGGCCAACTGTCTTACCGAAATATAGGGTTAAAGATATCGTAATTCAGAATCCGTGTAACCTATCATATCTTTCCTTCTACCTGCCGTTATTCCACCTTAATGTAAGGTCGGCGCAACACACTTTTTCAAACATGTTGGAAAAGGATTTGGCTATGTTTTAAGACCGACTGCCAACCCCCTTTGAGGGATCCAGTCCCGGGTAAATTAAATTAATAAATACGCGTTACCCGATCTGGGAATCGAACTAGTTCACTAGTGCGTCTCTGCCTACCCCTTCGGGGATTCAGGCGTGAAGTTATGTTATGTGTGTGTGGAATCGAACCCAGGACCTCTCGCTAGACCAAGGAAGCGACTATGTGTGTGACTGTTGGGTGTATATAAACTATTATTTATTTATAGTTTATAAACTTTTATGGTTTGACTAATAAACATTCTTTCTTTTTTTTTTATTAGCAGAGACTGGCACACGAGATATGGGTCACCTGGTGGTAAGTGATCTCCACCGCCCATAGACACCCAAGACATAAAAGGAATCATGGGTGCGTTGCCAACCTAAAAGGAGGAAATGGAAGGGAAGGGAAAAAAGGATTGGGAAAGGAAGGGGGGGGAAATGGGCCTCCGGAAATCTCATTTTTTCTTTCTAGGATCAAACTATAACCCTGTGTTACATAACTAGTTCAACAAATTCCTCGCAATTTATTAAAACTTTAGTATCACATATCCGGAGTATAAGTTGAGGCATTCTGCATCATGCACGAACTCTCGTCGACTCTACAATGTAGTTTGAACTACTTCATCTTGTTACGTATTGCTCTGGGGAATGTATGGAAAGATTTCAATGTAATGCTGGAAATATTTTAGAAAATTGGATGAAAACTTTATGTATAGTAATTTTGAAATTGGATTGTGCCTTCTTAGGTTTACGCAAATGTTATTCATTGAATTAAAACTATTTTTACGGATTCTATCACGATTTGGTTTTAATTTTTAATATTTATGCCCGACGTTTCGAAAGCTCGTCCGACTCGTGACCACGAAGACTGCAAAGCTTTCGAAACGTCGGGCATAAAAATTAAACATTAAAACCAAATCGTGATAGAATCCGTAAAAATAGTTTTAATTCATTGGATTGTGTCGTTAAGAACTCATGATATAATGAAACGTGTCCAAAAAGCTTCTTTAATCGATTCGACAACTATGAACTGTCACCTCCTTGGTCTAGTGGCAGTGTGTGTGGGCTGTGAACCTGGAGGTCCTGAGTTCAAACCCAGGCATGGCAAAGCTGTTTTTTGATACGATTTGGGACTGGATCCAAGTGGGTTGATACTAGATATTCTTAGTTTAGTTCTAAGTTTAGACTATTTTTTGGGGATACAGGCGTGAGCATATGTTATGCTACATCTATGTAAATAATGCGTTTGTTTTTTGCCTGCCTCGGTGGCGTGGTGGTATTTCGGTACGACTACGGTTTTGAGGTCTCGGGTTCGATCCCCGGGTCGGGCAAAGTGATATTGGATTTTTCCATATCAGCCCGGAGTCTGGAATTTGTGCCCGATATGGCGATAGGCTCGCCCCCTATCACATCTGGGACGGAACTAAGCTCGGCGAAATGTGGGTGTTCGCTAGTGCGCCTCTGCCTACCCCTTCGGGGATACAGGCGTGAGCTTATGAGCTTATGTGTTTGTTTGTACATAATATCAAATTCCAGCACTCGCCATTTGCAACGTCACTAAACCTGAGGAGTTACCACCATGTCTTATAGCATTCCACCACGTCTTATTGTTATAATCTTTCTTTGTTTTTTTCATACGGAAAACTGTAAAAGTAAGATTATAATAATACTGCTATAAGAGGTGGTGGTAACCCCCTTGGTTAAAGATCGTTCTAGTCCGAATCCAATACCAACTTTACTCTTAAAATGTGAACAAAATGTTCAACACCAGTTTGCACCGCAAATAAAGTCAAAACGAGTCTAGAATTTACCAACTATGTTGCTATTTTGATAGCTTACATAAACTCAAAGCAGCTTTTATGGCTAGCGCTCGTAAAAATTTAAACATGCACTCACCGTAAACACATTTACATTGGGGTAAAAATACAGACATTTAACAGTGTTGTACCCTGATACGCAAATAAGCGTTTGTACACACGGAAAAGTGAACATTTTTCACCCGCGGCGCGAAAGCCTGCGAAATTCGCGCAACATGAGTAGGTACAGATGATTTCACACCTTCGCGTTTACGCTTCTCGTGCAGGGGGGTTACCATACCATACCTCTTATAGCAGTATTATTATAATTTTACTTGTTCCGATTCCCATACAAAACAAACGAAGAACGATTATAATAATACTGCTATAAGACGTCGTGGTAGCTCTGCAGTTCCCTGCTCGGTGTACCGCGAGCGCGACAAAGGGTTTATGCATAGTACACGCCCGCGAACGCAAACGCATCTACACTTGTCGCATATGGCCGCACAGCAGCAGCAGCAGCAGCCACGTCATCTTCCATCTTCGTTGAAGTCGCGCACAAAACTGCGAAGCTTTGCAAGTGTGGAAGAACACGTTTAAACGCGAATTTCACGGCGCAAATCGCGGCGTGAATTCACAGCAAGAATCGCTGTCGAGTATAGAGCGTTCTTTACTCGCAAAAAAATCACCGTGAAAATATAAAGTGAATAAATTGTGGAGATAGGCAGCGTATGACGTCACCCTTGTTCCAGGTGAGTGAGTCAGTCGCCCCGGGCAGCACGGCACTGGGGCGGCTGCCCCATTGTTCGGCCCCGCTGTGCATGTAAACACAATTTGTGTTACACTTTACAACGAAAATCAATATCTGTTCTCTATTTAAATGAACTTGTGTTTTTTTATAGGCTCTGTGTCTTTTACGGTCGAATGGTTTCTTCTTTTCCATCAATATGGTTATTCTTTGCCTTAGTTAAAGGTATTTTTTGGCTCCTTGGAAATTGAAAGCTTTATATTACTGGTATGGATTTTATGTTTTATGTTTTCAATTTATTGTTGAGATTTTTATTACTATGTAAAAGAAATACTCAGAAGAAATGTCTCAGTAGAATAATTTTTATTTAATGTAACATTACTAATGGTAATAGCATAGTTGGGAGTAATACGGACTGCTGAGACGAGTGTCGGCGGTTCGAGACCAACTCCAAAAAAGAGCATACATCTCTGTCTTTTCTCTGCTAAGTGTATTTTCATTGTGAATTATCGCTTGCTATAACGGTAAAGGAAAATATCGTGTGGAAACCTGCATAGTGCATATCCGAGAATTTCTTCACAAGAAATTCAAAGGTATGTGAAGTTTACCATCCCGCACTAGGCCAGCATGGTAGACTAAGGCCTAACCCCTCTCCTTAGTAGAGGAAGCCCGTGCCCAGCAGTGGGACAGTAATATTACAGGGCTAATATTATCAGTGGTAAACCTCACCATAAATTTATATAGCTAATGAAATCAACACGATAACGAAGTGCAACCGCAGTTAGGGTTTCCCACAACACCCTTATAAAATGGGGTAGCCAACGTTACTCATCATTATTTGATACAGTGATTCATATCAGTAGTAATTCCAAACTACTTTACACACATAGTCATAGTATAGGTCATATAGAGGCAATTTGATTACCAATACGTACTTGTATCATAATTAAATTAATAACACTATGACATCATTATTATATCCATTAGACGATGGAGTATTCAGAACCGAATCTTTAGTTCCAGAAATTACATCTACAAACACATTTACTGGTTTTACGTATTTAGAAATTAGTGTGAACATGGATGAATAGAATATAAAAGCAATCAACAAGGCTACGAGAACTTTGGATCATCAGGCATGGACATAACGATGATGGTGTTAGTAAAGTGTGATTTGGAAAGATAGGAAAAAACATAAATCACAGGTACTACGATCTGTGTATTATATATCCACCATCAAGTCTCAGTAACCTTCATGATGAAGAAGATGATATACCGATAAAAATTATAAAATATAAAAACGGCTAGACAACAGCCACAGAGACCTGCCGACATTAACGTTGGTAAATGGTATATATTTTCCTAGAATTTCTTCATCCCATTTCAGGTCTTGTGCTACTTTCGTTGAAAAGGTTTCCACGAACGACATTATCCTGCCTTCACCATCTTCTGGGAATTCATTTGATGTTATTATAATGTATATACATAAAATTAGTGTAATTAAGCTTCCTTGATATTATTGGCGTTTCTTCACTCCATTCCAACTCAAATACAAAGAGGAATTTATAATGCTTATATATTTCGGCATCAAAAGAACCACTGTTAAAACACTATATCAGGTGCTTCTTACGATTGCAAATGATTAAAAAAATAATTTAATTCGACTTCAAGTTAACAATAGTAGAATTCAAGTTAATAATAAGTTTCAACTTAAGTCAAAAATTAAAGATAGAATAAGAACTCTATCCAATGGAAATGAAATGATAATTACGAACGAATCAGAACCTCCTCCTTTTTGAAGTTGATTTAAAAACAAACCACACGACTCTAGCTTGAAGCGTGCAAAACTAATTAATCCAGATGTTAACAGGATGTACCACATCACGACCTCTGCCGTCGGCGACACGGCTCACTTCCGCTCGCTGCGCGTAGTTTTAAAGCTTTCAGCATGATTTCCGGGAAATAATTAATTTATGAAATGGAGTTAAAATTGTGCTGCGGAGGTAAAATTTAAATGAGAGGAGGTGCACGTTAGAGAAAGTCTATAGATATGGTAATCAGCACAATCTTGACGTCTGGAGTGTTAAAAATATCTCGCAATAGACATAAACTGTATTGAACGTAATGGAAAATGTAGTATATGGATATGGTAAAAACTATAGACTGACTCGGTGGCGCGGTGGTATTTCGGTACGACTACGGTTCTGAGGTCTCGGGTTCGATCCCCGGGTCGAGCAAAGTGATATTGGATTTTTCCATATCAGCCCGGAGTCTGGAATTTGTGCCCGATATGGCGATAGGCTCGCCCTCTATCACATCTGGGACGGAACTAAGCTCGGCGAAATGTGGGTGTTCTAGTTCGCTAGTGCGCCTCTGCCTACCCCTTCGGGAATACAGGCGTGAGTTTATGTATGTATGTATGTATGTAAAAACTATGCCCATCTATACTGGATTACGAAACTGCGAGGATGAGTGATGTTTTTTGTATTAGATACTCTTGTCGTGGAATACAGGCTTTCGTAGAACCCTTAGTACGAGTTTTGCCATTTCGACTAAATTAATATGTCCATATATTTAACTAGCAGCGCCACTTACGGAAACAACAACTAAAATAAAATGTGTAAAAAAATCTAAAACCATCATATAAAATATCCAGACATCTATTCCATCAATAAAATCCTCGTCAATAGCTTGCGTGATACGAACAATATCTTGACATACCAGTTTTATGTCTCATGATTTATTATAACTAGAATACTGGGTCATGCATACATCAAAATTGTACGGATTTGCAGCAGTCACGTTTCATGATTACCATACAAAAGTGGATTGTCGGGAGCGCTTAGTGACGCTTCATTTACCCGTCCTTGGAAACTATGAGTAGATGAAGAAGTCTTGGCTTGGAAACTATGCAATGATATTATGTACCAGTATTTAGATTGGGGTAGACATAAAACTTACAAAATCCATATATTCAGTTCTTGTATCAGCAACACTATCAGAATAAATCAAATATCAAATTGGGAAGGTCTGGTGTTTGTAATCTTAAAAATAAATTTAAGAAACATAATAAAAAAGAAATCATCATCATCAGCCACAGGACGTCCACTGCTGGACATTGGCCTCCCTCAACATTTTCTGACAGACCTAAAAGAAATATTTCTTTCTATTAATAAAGCTTTATTAGCTTAGATAGTAAACAGCTACAATATACCTAGTCGTTTAAGTAAACACACATTGTTGAAAGCGTCTATTCATGTGAAACTCAGTTGGCAGACATGACAGGCGGCGGAAGGTGGCACTGCATTGGACAGGAAATATCCACTGCATTGGAAACTGTTATTTGGTTTATAGCTAGGTGTCTAATGAATCTATTTGTGTTGTTAGTGACGGTTTTGACGTCACCGACAATAAACTTAGGAAACCACTCATCAGAAGCGTCATCTGCAGGATGTGTTGTGATTTAACGCTTTAAAATCTGTTTAAAAAGAATTATTTAATTATTAATTACATGGTTTGAAACCGGTATAAAGCTATATGGTGGTGAAGATGATGATGATGATGATCATAATGATTTTTGTAATCATGGCTGTGATGAGAGTGGTGGATGGTATTGAATAAGACTTTGAAGTTGAGTCTAACGACGATGATAACCATGATTATGTATTTTTATACATAATCACCATAATACCAAAACCCTATGCATTTAGACAATATCCACTTGTTTTTATAGTCATTCATAATTATACCACAGACATAAAATTAGAAATATGTTTTGCTTCATCGTGTTAGCGCAATGCGGAAATCTGATGAATTCGCTTAAGGTTAGAATTTAAGCCCATACAAAATTTTAGACGCTTTTTATAATAAGCTGCCTTATTTCCATAATATTATCTTTATAAAAAGCCGTTTGGGTAACCACAGTTACATTTTTCAGCACACGAAAATCAGTTCTATAACTTGTAATCATTATTATTACGGCCGCAAAGTCCTTGGAGATCTTTGATAATAACGATCTCTAACATTTATTATTAGAAGAGGTTTCCACAAATTTTGCAAATTAATAATCTGATTAGCACTTACAGAGTTATTATTATTGGTTTCGAGATTATCATTGAGCAATCCAGGCAAGCAATGTTGAATCAACTACGAGTTCCAGATTTGGTGGTCGGTGAGGTAGTGGTAGACACTCAATATTGATCAAGATTTTGCAAACATACCTACTAAAGTAGATGCTAGGTACCAATTTTATAATGGAACTCGCTGTGGAATAAAAAAGTATCTAATATCCAAGTCCTACCTCGTCGGATACAATTTTTTGCCTGCTGATAGAATAACGGGAGCTCAATACCGTACAATGGCACACTCAATCCTCCCGAAACCAAATTCTTGAATACCCTAATCAATATCAAATAAAACATGATATTCCCGTATGATTGGATGTTTCTGCGATTGATTTTTCTAACACATACGCTCGTGTAGTGAGCTGTCAGCTACATGGCTGTTTTTCCCATCTCCATCCCGGCAATATCGAGGAGAATCCAATCAATACGACAGACGCTTGGGCTGATTGCCGCTTTCAATCAGGCGGTTTATACAAGTGGGCGTACCGAACATTTTTCTGTATACACTTTGGTTTAAATTGAATGAACTGTTTTTGTATATTAGCTTTTATGCTGGCCTGGTTTTGAAAATGGTTATTTATAGGTTGGGTTATAAAGTTATTGGTTTCAATAAAATATATTGCTTAAAAGCCTTATGGAAATTGTTCTACTATAAGAATTATAAAAACTTAATTGCTTTGTACTTTTATAACTTTTGCTTTAAAATCGTTATATCCTCAAACACTACATTGCGTCATAAGTTCTTCAGTGAATAAAAATTGTTCTACGAAATAGTGACGCATTATGTTTATTAAATTCCACAAAAGTTTCACTATTTTCAAAATGACCTACTTCCATTTCGGTTTCATTACTTATCGTATGACACTATGATACAAGCAGTTACAACTGAGACTGCATTTCATAATGAAACTCACGTAATTACGTCTTCATGAAGATAATTAAAAATATTTGCTGTTAAAGGAAATTAACGTAATGATATAACGAGCGGTAAAATATATAATCCAAGGTAAAATCTGAAATATGAACGTGCGTATTAATTTCATTAAAACTGATTAAAACATCAATAACTTTATTACGCAGTGTTCTGACAAAATGCCGTAGTCGCTCCATGTTTATATCGTTATAAAATGTTTTAACCAGAATTATGGCATCGAAGTAATTATTTTCATTGAATTCTCGAATTGTCCAGAATACTGTAAATGGAATTGGTATTACAATTTAATAGCTCCAGTGCAATTCAGGAATTTAATTTTCTCCGAGCTGATTTCATTTAGCTTATAGAAGCCAATAAATCTTTAACTTCTATAATGGGGGAAAATAGTTTCTTACGGAACTAAGCTGCACTTACGTGCACTTCTTGGCTATTGAGAAATTCCTTGTTTTCTTCTTTGTTTATGGACTTAAGATCGCATTGTAGTCCATAAATTTAGAACCTCACCTTCTTGAAATTCCAATTTGTCTTGAAGAACTATTTAAGTATGTACGCCAATTTGTTTGAATAGTACAGAGTTTTACGGATTATAAAGTTAATATTTTTAAAATATAAAAGAATTCTTGCATTGAATTGCATGTATTGAAGTATCAACTCGGTAGGGTTCGATAGGAGTTGTACACAACAGTATTTCGTATATAATTCGGAAAACTTCACATATTGAAGTTTTCCGAATGATGATTCATGAACGAAATTAAAGAACTACACGGTTTTATTCTCTGTATGAATGAAATAATTTCATAATAACTATAAAGAGCACCCCAAATCCCTCAGATTATTATATCTATTGAATTATTGTTTATGTATTACGCAGTGATGAACTTAATGTACAATTAATACTGAATTAGGTAATATTTTGTCTTGATATTCAACTATTTGATGTAAAGTAGAAAGAGGCAAATTCGTTTTAAATGTTATCATCGCTTAATATATTAATAAATAGGGGATATTGAGGTTAGAGGCGGACCCTGGAATAAGGCTAGGATATTTCCAGACAGTTCTTTGACGAAACAGCTTTCCGAACAGACGGTAGAGTTAAAATTAAACGGAATCTAAATAATGTTTAAACATTTTATGGATTTAATAAATTATTTGATTTTGATTTTTGAAAAAAACTGATAGCACAAAACAAAATATTTAAACATTATTTATCCTAGCTACCCTTGCTAGTAGCGCTTCTGTTACGAGCACGGAAAAGTTTGCAAAGCTATACACAGCAGTTTCACAGCAGTATTCTGTATAGATCGGTGTACTTAGGCACTCGCGCTGGCGCTCTTTCGGAAATTGCAATGAGTTTTGCTTGATTTTCCCCAACCATTCGAAAGCCGAACGAGCGCTAATTGCTTGCAATCTATTGCTTTTTAATGTGTTTGCTTCAATCGGATGGTTTACGCCGATTATTTTTTCCTGAGTTCGAATAAACGGCGACAATCGTGTAACTGTCTTTTTTCTGCATTTCGAATTTGTTTCGAAAATGTTTGGAATTTTGCTTCCCCATTTATACGCGTGTTTCGCATTGCATCGTGGTAAATCCTTTCTGTAGTGATACGAAATCCGGTATCAGTCATAACTACACTTGCATTAACATAATCACTGTTGCTACTTGCTAGGTATAAAGATTTAAATCCTTTTATAGACATTTTATGATTACAATTTATAAGCAATTTCCATACATAAAGTCATTGGCCCTCCATCAAAACACGGAGAAATTCTAACAACGTTCCAAACTCAATATCGATTATCGAATCGCGCGGGTAATGCAAAATCAGTATGAAAACGATGGAAAACAAGATTATTGAGAGTGATTCGCGAGCTCACTAGCTCAATTACCGTTCAGTCAGCGGTAGCACCGTCGCTCCGTAACGACCGAACATCGGCACAAATGAAGCTATTAGAACCGTAGAATAAACTTCCCTCTTTATGAATAGGCTTTGTTACAACTCCCTGTTTCACGATTGAAGTGGTGAATTTGTTGACTTCTTTTTGATATAAAATGCGATACCACTGGGAATGTTGTCTGTGAATAATAGGACCAAGAGAGAACCTACTTAATGTTTTGTTGCTCCAAATACATTTAAATCATTAAATTAAACAGGATAAACTTTTACCAAATTAATTATACCAAGAAAATAAAGAAGTACATTTTTTTATGAAACTTCTAAATTAGTCATAGCTGGAAACTATTGTGTGGGTACACATTTAGTACAATAAATAAATATTGAAAAATCTACTTAATAATAATGTTAGCCTATGAATTTTCAGAAAGGGTTTATTAAAATAATTCGCATTAAAGGTTGTCTGGAAGACATTGCCGAAGGCTATAGGATTATGTAATTACACATTTTTTTTGTGTAATTTCTTTACTGCTTAGCCGTAGATCATATTAAGAATCTTTGTGATTTCCTTTCTTTTGCGTTTTACTTGTCATTTGTCTTCCCAAGAAATAAAATTATTATTGTCAATAATAATAACTGTATTAATAGATTTTTCTTCATTGTACTTATTATCGACGAACAATATAATAACAAAGCCCTAACAACTATTTGTCACTACACCCCATTTCAACAGGGGGTCCCTGTTCATAAAACGTCTCTTTCAGTGAAATATCGAAATGACTAATAGCTGCCTTGGTGAATGCATGGTGGTGATTCATCGGTCTGCTGTCTAGACGGACCTGTATCGATCGCCTGGGACCAACTGCAACTGCCCATTGTTTTACAGAACTGCTTTATGCTAATTAGGTATTAATTACAAAGTGACAAGGGATGTTTTCGTGCAATATTTTGGTTGTGCATGGGTGATTCATGCATTGGTTTCGTATTGATTCGTATATAGTAACGGAGGGATGAGGGCTTGTTGATTGTTATATTGTTTTGTAGAAAAGATGCTTTAATGCCAAATAACGTTCGATTATTGATTTAAAGAATTAAGGCGTTTTATTTGTCTTTCTCAAAAGTTCCAGATAAACTTTTTACGCAATTTTCGTTTCTGCTTAATAGGATTATAGTTTCAAATCAAATTGATGATTCAGACATAAAGTCCTAAGTTTTCTTGACAACTAGCTTTTGCTTAGCTTGTGTGGAAATGTTTCTTGTTTCCATTATTTCTTCATACGAAAATTGAACTTCAGTTCATCCTATTAGGGGTTGAATTTTGTAACATCCTTCTTTATTCTATGTGTACATAGCTACATCATAAAAAGAACCTTCGTGTATAATTTTAGCATTCTGGGTTTAAGGGTTTGGGCTTGACGTTGAAGAGGCAGTTTTATGCAATAAAGATTAACTGTCACTTTTGATACGTAAACCAAAATGGCTCTTGTTTTTTAATCCAATGTTTCTTCATGTTGGTCGCAATGTGTTGGAAACAATATCCTCTAAAATTGACACACGACTAGCTGAAGCTAATCCTATCCATCAATCTGGATAGAGCCAGCCCGATGGGCTCTAGCCTGTCGTGGCTGATTTAATATGTATGCAGATGCAGTGAACTGCCTACAGTCTACACCTTTGGATGTATTGTTTGCTTAGTGACTTAGTTGATTTATTCTTACATTTGATTTTAGTGTTAAATATTATGTTTTTTCTAATTTGTGAATAATTTTGTTTTAAAATTAAGCTATTGCTATTTTTCGAAGCAAATTAGCGGCATGTTACATAATACAAACATACTTTTTCACCTAAGAATAATTGTTTACAATATGGCTCTATTACTTAAATATCTTTGTTTCCAATAGAAGCAATTTGCTAGTTATTTGGTTTCGGCATTATCTTTATTCGTGTCAAGAACCATCCTTCCCCTGACTTAAACATTCTCAAGAGTATCATAAATCAGTAGTTTAATCATCGCATTTATCTCAACATCTATTTGAAATATGCATACATTAACACGATGTGCCGTGCCATCAATTACATAGCGTGTTCGTTCGGCGAATGCTTACCTATAATGCAATATGCCTTCGCTGCAAGCGGTTAATGAGCGCAAAGTGCTACGATCTGTCGCTTACATGCTCCTACTACACGACTCTGCTGTGTAGTTTAATTAACAATCATAATGAATAGCGTCGCCTCCTTGGTGTAATAGCCACGTGTGTATGTGTGTGTGTGATCGAGAGGTTCTGGGTTTGAATCCAAACTTTGGGAATAAAATTGGGAAAAATGTATTTTCTAACACGATTTACTACTGTACCTCTCAGAGGAGGTTGATGTCAGGTATGCCGCTGATTCTAAAAAAAATATCAATCTTCTGCAACATGCTTGATACTCTCACCTTACAAAACCTCTGCTATTACTAGATTCATTCTTAAAGGATGGTTTTAACAGTCAGAAGCACGCCAGTATTGCTATGGGATACACCGAATTTGAGCATTCCTTTACTTTCAAAGACATCACAATAAAAGAGCTTGTTATTAAAAAATGAATGTGGAGTGACAGAAGCACGCGAGGGACTTTCGAGCTTGCGTGGTGAAACTCACAAATATTCATAAACTTGACGTACGACGTGAAAAGGAAATTGGTTCCTAATTTAAAAGTTTGATTGCTTTTGTATTTTTTGGGAATTGTTTTGTTCTTTATTGATTGAAAAGTAAAGTTATTTTGGGCTTACCGTGTTCGGGTTCGGATTTACGAAACTTATTTTGTCTGGAATCATCCGATTATTGAAATCGGAGAGACCTTTTCAAATTATGTATTTCGATACGACTACCGTCCTTAGGTCTCGGGTTCGATCCCCAGGTCGGGCAAAGTGATATTGGATTTTTCCATATCAGCCTGGAGTCTGGAATAATTTGTGCCTGATATGGCGATAGACTTGCGACTCACATCTGGGACGGAACTAAGCTCGGTGAAATGTGGGTGCTTTAGTTCGCTAGTGCGCCTCTGCCTGCCCCTTCGGGGATACAGGCGTAAGCTTATGTAATGTATTTGATGTGTGCACGTTGATAGATCGATGCAGCATATTTTTTAACGCTTATTTCTATTTTTTGTTACACGATTATTAGTCTCTAAATAGACCTTAAAATAATAAAATAAATAAATAAATACACTCAACAGTCACACACCTAGTCTTGACCCCACACTAGGTATAACCTGTATCGTGGGTATCAGAGACTATGAAAGACTTTCGGTCTCACAACACCCAGACTTGAAACAAATATCTGTGGGCTACACAAACATTTGTCTCAATGCGGGAATCGAACCCGCGGCCTCTCGCTTCACAGCCGGCTTCGCCCGCTGCGCCACGGAGGCTATCTATATATTTTAATAATTTCTAATTAAGCCGCATCGAAGCCAAGCCTTGTCACGTCACTGGCACCCTGCCACTAGCACGCTGACATGCGCGTGAACCCGTGTTTATTCAACATGTAAACGCTCGTTAAAATCTCGTCGCTCGTATCTATTTACACGGGAAATGCAATTTTCAATGTTGAATGTGTTATGCAAAAGTAAACATTGTTAATCTGTTCGTATTTTGTCCGAATATTGTGATCGCGAATGATGTATTGAGCTTAAGGCCTAAATTGTATTTTTGTAAAGCCGCTTCTCCTGCACTATTTTTTTGAAACATTACACAAAAACACATACGCAATACAACCATTTTAGCTATCTCCTACTCATTGAAATAAAACTGTTTTTACGGATTCTATCACGATTTGGTTTTAATTTTAATGCCCGATGTTTCGAAAGCTTTGCAGCCTTCGTGGTCACGGGTCGGGCTGAGTCGGACAGTCGAAAATAACATTCGCCTAAACCTAAGAAATCATTATATCTCCTACTCGTAGAATAATGGACCATAGATAAAAAATATGTATTTTTTCACAAAACATGTGTTTTGTGTAGGTATTTTGTGTAATGTTTTAGTGCAGCGGCTTAAGTTCTACTATCGTAAGCTTTACTCATACATTTCTTTTGATATCAATGGTGTCAATAGATGGTGGAAACAATTTACCATTAAGTTAAAGGGAGCCACTTACACCTTTGTTAGTATCAGCTATTACAATAATTAAAAACCTTGCTCATCGTTTGCCATTTCGAATAATTTGCTTTCAAATCACAAGAGAATCTGAGGTGATTGATGATATAAGCAACTTTGACACAACATAATGTTTTTTTTTTATCCGGGCACGGCAAAGTGACTACACTGTACCTGATGGTAAGGGTAGTGCAGTCCAAAAAAAACTAGCGACCACTGACAAACACAGTGTTTGTCAGTTTGCCTATTTATGCAGCAGAAGCAAATCGAGGGGCTTGCGACAAGACAGGCGGATGACCGATTCAGATACAGGGATACCCCCATACCCGTCTCAACCAACCATCAATTCATGCCGCAAGCCCCTCGAGAGAACCGGAAGTACACTGGCTGATCCTTTGACGCGAACCACACACTGAGTGTGAGTCACTATGGCAATACAATCATTCAGAATCTAATAAATACTTCAATTTATTACAGAAATCTCTGTTGTAAACCCATTATTATAGGTAGCTGATCCTTGCCAAATTTGGATGTTTTATTCTGTCTGTAAAAAGGGGGAAATTAACGGTCATTGTACGTCGTTAAAATGTCTACGGTGCAAGCTCGAGGAACCTTGTCCGTTTTATTGCACTGAATTGTCCTCAAGTGTGGGATTTGCGGAGAATGGAATTGTAATAAAGATTAAAAAACGTATGCCATTGTTAAGCTTTTGTTACCGTCTTGGGTATAGACTCTACATAATAGGATAAAAAGAATAAAAAATAAAAGGAGAAACTGAATGACTGACGGACTGATATATCAATGTGCAGCTTAAACGTGGAACGTTAAATTTTACACACAGTGGCCTTTTATGACCTAGGCAAGCACTAAGGCTGAGATCTATAGAGCGAACTTCGACTAAGTCGAAGTCAAAGTAACGAACTCAGTGAGGATTTGGGATTGTTAAATCGAACTTTGATTTAGTTCGAGTTTTTTTTTACAGGAAAAACAGACTGACAGACAGACTAAGCAAAGATTTTCTTGTAAAAAATGACTCGAACTAAGTCAAAATCCTCTCTGAGTTCGTTACTTTGACTTAGACTTAGTCGAAGTTCGCTCTATAGATCTCAGCCTATGAAAATAATTTGGTAATTCGCGGGCGTTGCAGCGGGATTCAGTTATTTTGTTGAGTTGTATTTGAATCGATGCTAGACAAATTGGTTCTTCCTTATCATCGCCTTTGATATGTAGGCTTAACAAATACGAATATGATTATACATCCCGCTGTTTTTGAGTATATGAACCCTGAGAATCGAACAGTGTAGATGCTTTTGGTCACGAATTAGGTGGCCTCTAGGTTCATTATTACGACCGGCCTTGTGCGTAGAATAAATTGTAGGTACGAAAACCGTAATCAGAGGTCCTCAGGTTAGATGGAACTTGAGAAACCTTAGTAGAAAATTCATAAGTATTGGGCTGAGATCTATAGAGCGAACTTTGACTAAGTCTAAATCAAAGAAACGAACTTAGTAAGGATTTGTAATTTCTAAATCGAACTTTGACTTAGTCCGAGTCTTTTTTCAAAGAAATCTTTGCTTAGCCTGTCTGTCAGTCTGTTTTTCATGTAAAAAATGACTCGTACTTCGTCGAAGTTCGATTTAAAAATTCCAAATTCTCACCGAGTTCGTTTCTTTGACTCAGACTTAGTCGAAGTTCGCTCTATAGATCTCAGCTTTAGACGCATTGCTATAGACCATTTTATCCACAAAAACAAAGAACCGGTTTCACCGGATCACGACTAATATTTCTAAAATGGCTAAAATATAATATTTACTTACATTCAATTTACCAATAGTCCACACACACTGGAGTGTTTTAAGCTGATGAATAAAATAGTGCCGGTACACACAATGTGTTTTAGCGAGTTCAACATAAGCCTCTTATTGTTTAGGTGTCAAAATGCATTGCCTGTTAAGCCTGCATGCACTGTTCGACATTATATCGCACGCCCCCACCCAATGTCGAGTATTATTATATAGTATTTCGAATTGCACCCCGCATAAAGCAGAGGTTTGATACATCGTTTCATACCGCAATTTCAAGTTCCGTACGTGACATTGCATTGACACGTATTAGTTATTATTTAAATCTTTATACATATATTATATATAATTTTGTTGGGTGGTAGAGCCACGCTGTAGACAGTTACGTCTACAGCACGAATGGGCCGGATCGACCGGTTTGATACCACTGTCTCACAGAAAACCGACGTAAAGTGGCAGCTTGCTCTCGCGTTTCGATCGGTGAGTGAGATTTCTGGTGGCTTATTTTTTCTCCTCCCTTTCCCAATCCCTTTTCCCTCCCCTTCCATCTCCTCCTTTTTGTGTCTTCGGTGTCTATGAGCGGTGGAGATCACTTACAATCAGGTGACCCATCTGCTCGTTTGCCAATCTCTGCTATAACATAAAACCTTCGCGTGTGAGTGTGATCGTGTAACTTTTGAACTTGCTCGAATCGTTTTTTCAAAGGTTAGGTTCTCAGATCAAGAATACTTGGATACTCAAACGATGTTAAAATATTTATATTTAAAACATCTTTTTAAAAACATGACAAATTACTTACTCTACTTTTGAGTTACATTTTTGCGTTTATAGAGCAGAATTTACTTTTGACTAACAATCATTATGGTATATTTTATAATAGTAAAAGTCAAAAGCTAAATTCCTCCCAGAATAAGGTCCAGTTACGAAACTGTAGAGATGTGTTACATTGGTATTGCGGCTAAAAACGGATAAACTAAAAAAATCGCTTTGGACGCCGCGCCGCGCCGTGTCGCGTGCCATTGGCGCGGCCGCACCGCATTGCAGACTGACCTATGCGAGTATAATTTAGCTAATACAGCTATGTGACCTATATAAATAGGCTCAATACTGAATGAGCCTGAGAGGCTTTGTTTTGAGCAGTTCACAAAGGGGATTGGAAATGGCCTCCACATGGGCATTTTATTGTTACTTGTAGCGCTTGC
The DNA here is from genome assembly GCA_036417725.1 of Clanis bilineata. NCBI lineage: Eukaryota > Metazoa > Arthropoda > Insecta > Lepidoptera > Sphingidae > Clanis > Clanis bilineata. The sequence goes on along the minus strand of CM071154.1, from coordinate 12,061,803 downwards.
CTGGTTGTGTAAATTGTATTCAATTTGTGCTATAGAAAAATGTTTTACTTGTATATTTCGTCTGGTCGCCTCCTTGTCTATTGACAGTATATATGGGCTTGGACCGAGGGTCTTGGGTTCAATTTCCAGGTCGGAAAAAATGAATTTTCTAATTTAATTTGCCCAGGACTGGATCCCCAAAACGAGGGTTGACATCAGGCACGCATCCTGTCGTAAAACTTTGCCAAATACTTTCTGTAACATGCTTGAAAAAGTGTGTTGCACCGGCCCCATATCAAGGTAGGATACGGGCAGGTAGAAAGAAAGAAAAAGCTTTGATTGTACCTCTATATTTCAACAACATATCCTAATTAAACTAAAAATTACTACACGTTTGAACCAACGATTATAGTCTACCTACACAATAAAATGTAGAAATCCAATAAATTCGAAGTGAAATATCATTTTTGACTTCAACTCTGCAAATAACACGTATTTAAATGGCTACAAGACACATAATAGAACAATTAACAATAATCTCAAATATTACAATTATATTATTCTAATAACCGACATCGTAGTGGAGTTCTTATCGTCTGGAAACAATCCAAAGCAGTATGGTGTGATTCCAGTGATCCTTTATATCACGCAAACTCGGGAATAAACTCCTTGTTTCAGTATCCACACCCAAGGTCGTTGAAGCTCCACACTCCACAGCCCATATTCGCTGTCACGAGAACAAGGCGACAACAATTAATCAATGATGTCAGTAAAATTAAAATACCAACAGAAAAAATCCAGCCTGTTGTATTGTAATTGTCAGCACAGCTTCCGCGCTACGCCTTGGCCTGTCAAGCGATGTCGTCGACTTGGCAGCGTCGCCTCCGGACTCCGCAAATTAATCGTTTCCTCGCACTCTTCACTGAATGCTGACGGTATTCAGCCAATATAATCTCGTAATGACTCGGAACGTGACTCCATAATTCATGACTTGGTGCCGATGTCACTGAGGTTCAATTAGGTGTTATTTTCTTTAGGTTTGTGCCTTCATCAATAGCTAATTATTATGAAGTTAAGTCAAAGCTAAGTTTTGGGCTTGCTAGTTGTTAATGTAAGGGCGTAGGTTCGATTTCTGCACCAAAAGTCTCTCATCTTTTCTAAAATACAGTATACACGATACAAAATTCGTAGTGCGTGAAGTTACGACCATGTTAATTTTGTGTTACTTATTTACCTGATTGGTAAGATTACTCCACGTTAACTGTGTTTTCATTGTGAAATATCGCTAGCTATAACGGTGAAGCAAAACATCGTGAGGAAACCTGCATACCGAGAACTTCTCCACAAGAATTTCGAAGTTAAGTGAAGTCTACCAACCCGCATAAGCCAGCGTGGTAGACTAAGGCCTACCCCCTCTCATTAGTAGAGGAGGCTCGTGCCCAGAAGTGAGACAGTACAGGGCTAATATTATTTTTATTTAATAATAATATTTATCTCTTATTTACCTAATGATTTAAAAAAATCTATAAATAACATGATTGGCAATTTCGTCCATCAGGTTTATATGTTGTGTTCTATAAATATTCACAATTATCCCTCCACTGCCACGCCGCGCCGGTCGCTCGCAGGCAGTGCCAGAGAAATTGCCAATTTCCTGCCATCCACTGACTGCCCGGAACCATTTTGTATCTACACATGGTAATTTGTTTTTTACACGTTTCCCGTATAAAATTGCGAAATGATTTTAGAGGTTCATTAAATTGTATGAGATTATAATAAAAATATAAAATTTAACATTATAGGCAATGTTTATTTTGATTTTATCGTTTATTTATTGCACATTTTTTTACTATAGCGGATCAATATCCAATATTTCTATGTTATTTTTTCTTGTTTTATGCATGTGTTTTTATTAACTTTTCAATACCAAAGATGGAATCACTTTAAATGGGTTTAGCTGAAAATCAGCGTTGTAGCGTTCTCGTTCCAGCATTATGCTAAGTTAAGTCCATTTTGTTTTTTCAGTTCTTTTTTGTGTCTGTAGTTTTTTTGTAATATCTCTTTAGAAAAAAGAAGTAAATTTTTTATTTCTTATTTTCTTTCTTTAGTGTAAACGTAAGCAGAGGCGCACTAGCCAACTAGAACACCCACATTTCGCCGAGTTTAGTTCCGTCCCAGAAATATTTTTTATCAATTTCTTTGCAAATAAAATATTTCCATATCTTTGTAACTAAACATCGCAATGTACTATGAACGTCTGCGGGTATAATGCCGGGTATACGCCAACCGAACGAACGTTCGCGAATCTTCACTGTCTCGTTCATATAAACATACCTTGGCTGTTGTGTGAATGCAACAGCGAAGATTCGCGAACGTCCGTTTGGTTGGTGTACCCAGCATAATTCGTTGTTTGTTAAGCACGTCTCAATCAATTTTAATGAAATTGGGTACATGGGTAGACAGAATTACAATCCCATATGATTAGTAGGGGGAAAAAATACTTTTCTATGGGAAACTACTTTTCTTCAGGCGAAGCCGCGAACAAAAACTAGTGCCTAACAAGAAAGACATCGATTTTATCAATTGACTTCCAAAAAGGAGAAGGTCCTCAATTTGTCTGTATTTTTCTTTTTTCGACCGACTTCCAAAACGGAGAAGTTCCTCAATTCGTCTGTATTTTTTTTCGACCGACTTCCAAAAACAAGGAGGTCCTCAATTCGTCTGTATTTGTTTATTTATGTGTTATATGTTACGCGATATCTCCGCCATATGTGGAGCGATTTTCAAAATTCTTTTTGTATTCGATAAAACTTATTTCAAGGGAGGCCCCATATAAATTTGGTCACGATCGGATTTGAAGTAGGTCTGTTAAGTTTTTAAACTTGTGATTATTTCAATATATAAAATTAATCAGTGAACTGGAGCGCAGATTAAATAACGTCAGCTTAGTTAAATTAGTTTTGTGATTACAGTGTACTGTACAACTAATATTGACAAGTTGTGATTGGATTTTGATACAATGTTTGTGATATATCATACTCCTGTGTTTGAACTACTTTGTGTGGGAACAGTTTGTTGATATATACATAAGCGCCTGTATCCCGAAGGAGTAGTCAGAAGCGCACTAGCAAACTAGAACACCTACATTTCGCTGAACTTAGTTCCGTCCCAGATGTGATAGGGCGAGCCTATCGCCATATAAGGCACAAATTTCAGACTCCGGGCTGATATGGAAAATTCCATTATCACTTTGCCTGACCCTGGGATCGAACCCGAGGCCTCAGAACGATAGTCGTGCCGAAATACAACCACGTCACCGATTCATTTCGTAGAAACATTCGCCGTTATAACCATTTTCACCGAAACACCAAATAGAACGAATGAAACGAAAATTCCCCGAATAAATCCGACTCTTAAAACGATTTTAGTGGTATAAACAACGTACAAAATGTTGCGACAAAAGCTAATAAAAATATCAAAAATCCATTTGAAATATAAAATGCATGAATTGAAAAACATAGCGATTAAATAACGAGAACAGGCGATATATTGTGGACTACAATGCGTCCGGTCGGTTGCTTAGGTAATAAATTTACCCCTTTATTCATAATAACTTAGTAAAGCGTAAAAATACCGCAATAGTACACGTCATAAAAATTGTATTCATAATCGTTCAATAGCGTTAAAACATTCCAACGTTCAATAGTGAAAACATGGCCGATTCCGATCAGCTGTTTCAAGTTTGATGTTCTTTCTTAATGATATTAATTTTGTTATAGTCTAGGACCCCATCTAAGATTGATATATATTTTTTATTAATTGTTTGGAAACAATTAATAAAAAATATATAGCCAAGACTTCCTATTTGTTTCGAAGCTTGCCAGAGATAAAAATAATATTTTTTCTGTAACCAGCAACATTGTATTCAATAAGCATATATTAGTTCTCTTTTTGCTAAACTAGGCAAAAGTAGGGTTATGCTTTCGATAAGACCAAGATTTCATTATGAATAAGGGGGTTAGGTTTTACACGTAAATCCTAGCGTTTGATTGGCCTGCGGTGGCGAGTTGCCGGCCTATATCCAGGATTATTATAGAGCTGCAATCGCCTGGGAGTTAGTTTGAACTGTGCATAAATCGTTTTTGTAGTTGTGGGTCAGTTTTCGATTGTTGCAATTTTCGTTTGAGATGTTCGTTTGTGTTAAATGAAAATTAATTATTACAGCATCAAGTCACTAAATCTTCGTATCTAGTAAGGCACTAATTGAATGGGCAATTTCGAAAAGGTAAAGTAAAATAATAAGTATATCGATAAATAAATATATAATATATTAGCGTTTAACATATTTTTTTTATAATACTGGCTTGCTAGTTGACCCTTAATTATAACTTAGAAATAAATTGTTATATGTATTGTAATCTATAAAAAGAACTATTTTTTGTGCCCTTTTTGAAACTGCCCATACAATTATTCTTTTTAAATAATTTCATTCACTCATTTGCATTTCGGTCTGTTTAGTGATTAGACATAAATTAGTTATTATTGGCATCTTATTATGATTGAATAACTATATTACAAAGTAGAAAACAAACTGACTGCCTCGGTGGCGTGGTTTTATTACGGTACGACTACCGTCCTGAGGTCTCGGGTTCGATTCCCGGGTCGGGTAAAGTTATATTGGATTTTTCCATATCACCCCGGAGTCTGGAATTTGTGCCCGATATGGCGATAGGCTCGCCCTATCACATCTGGGACGGAACTAAGCTCGGCGAAATGTGGGTGTACTAGTTGGCTATTGCGCCTCTGCCTACCCCTTCGGGGATACAGGCGTGAGCTTATGTAGAAAACAAACTCTTTTTGCTAAAAACCATTTCACATCCTTCCTTAGTGATCATCATTTATGAGCCACATTGAATACCCAATAGGGGGTTACCACCACCTCTTATAGCAGTATTATTATAATTTTACTTGTACCGATTCCCATACAAAACAAACGAAGAACGATTATAATAATACTGCTATAAGAGGTGGTGGAAATCCTGCTGTGTCAGCATTATGTCAAGCTACTGAGCACAAAAGATAACCTAGAATTGTATGCTATAATAGAGAGCCCGTGTCAGGGACAATAGCGTGTTATTATGTAACTTATCGACCGTGAAACTAAACGCTATAACAGAAGCTAACGATACGTATAAAAATAACGGACAGACTCTAAAATGTATCCGATCGTGACCATTATATATACCCTTGGAATAAGCTCTATCGAACACAAAAATAATTTTGAAAATCGGTCCACATTTGGCGGAGATATCGTGTAAACTAATCACAAGTTTAAAAACTTAACGTACAGTACACTGTAATCACAAAACTAATTTAACTAAGCTGACGTTATTTAATCTGCGCTCCAGTTCACTGATTAATATTATATATTTAAATAATCACAAGTTTAAAAACCTAACAAACCTACTTCAATCCGATCGTACCAAATTTATATGGGACTACCCTTGAAAAAGCTCTATCGAACACAAAAAGAATTTTGAAGATCGGTCCACATTTGGTGGAGATATCGCGTAACATACATAAAAAAACACAGATGAATTGAGGTCCTTCTCTTTTTTAAAAGGCAGTCGAAAAGGCCACGTCAATAAACCAAAATAAGGATCCCATCGTCAATACAATAAGTAACAGCGTTAATGGCTTCCAAACTCACGTAAAAGCCGATTACGAAACTCAGAATAAGACTTTGAAAGCAAATTACTAAATCATTGATAGGCTTTTAAAAGGCTATAAAGCCGATTATGGAATGCCCTCGCTGTACATTGATTCGTTAATCCAATTCAAAGTAACAACAATCGCCTAAAAATAATATTTTAAATTAAAAAGTTGACAAACACGGTATGACGCGCGCGATTTTAACCTAAGGGATCGCGGCGCCCCCCATAAAAAGGTTCGATTCGTCGGTTCACCCTTGTTCTTTCCCCGACCCTCCCCGCAGGAGGGCGAGAGTGCGCGCGCATCCAAAATCAATACGGTCCGCGTTACGCACAAACATACGAACGATAGAGATGTCATGGACGGTTTGTCGATAATTGCATGAGTCCGTCGTGAAGGATGAATAGCAATCTCGATATTTCAATAAATTATTGTTGACTATTTAAAGTTAGATATGAAAATTAATTAAAATATTGAAAAATTCACGGACAACATTTTCATTAACTAACAATAATAATTGTAGAAGACCTTTATCGTTTTCTTTTATCACAACTAAGAAATTAATATTGCCTAATACAATATATTTTTTTTTTATACAAGCAGCGATAGCTCAGTTGGTACGGACTGCAGAGACGAGTGTCGGAGGTTCGAGACCAGCCCCAAAAAGAGCACCTCTGACTTTTCTATGTTAAGTGTGTTTTCATTGTAAAATATCGCTTGCTGTAACGGTGAAGGAAAACATCATGAGGAAACCTGCATACCCGAGAATTTCTACACAAGAATTTCGAAGGTATAATCTACCAATCCGCATTAGGCCAGCGTGGTAGATTAAGGCCTAACCCCTCTCATTAATAAACGAGGCCCGTGCCCAGCAGTGTTACAGTAATATTACAGGGCCAATAATAATAAAAATACAATTTTATAAGTCAATCAGTAAACTCCTTATTTTCTCTTTCTGATCTAATTTTTATGTTTATATCTCTGAATTATTTAGATTTATTATACCGAATAATTCTCATTATGTTACGGGGTGTTGATCCAGATTATCAGCAACTTTTGATATAATCTATCCTTAATCGATTTTTCTCATACAATTTTCACATAAATGAGTATTAATAACATAACATAACATAACATATTGTGCATATTATTTCATATTCACAGTAAAATCTTTATTGACAACAATCATCCGTCGAGACTCGAGTGTCACACATCAATAAATTCATGCAATACATCCAAATTAACAAGGAATCAATAACATTCACTTGACACGGAGTACACCATCGACTAAATAGCCTTGTAGCCACTGTGGCTTGAATTATCAACAAACCGGCCTCGACCCCGGTGAATCTCTAGTGACAAGTGACTGCCGAGCATGATTAATTACAACAAAATTTGTGAATTTCTGCGACAATCCCCTATTTTGAATTTGTAATCGGACGATTTAAATATTTGCGATATTAAATGCTTCGATTTAATGATATTATTCTGTTTGTTGTTTGAAGAGTTGATAGTTTTATGTATTTTCGACCAAGTTCAAAAAATGTGAAGGTACTCAATTTGTCTGTATTGTTTTATGTATATTACGCAATATCTCCGCCAAATGTAGGCCGATTTTCAAATTCTTTTTGTATTCGATAGAGCTTATTTCAAGGGTAGTCCCATATAAATTTGGTCACAATTGGATTTGAAGTCGGTCCGTTAAGTTTTTAAACTTGTGATTATCAAGATTCTTTTTGTGTTCGAAAGAGCTTATTCCAATATAAATAAATTTGATCACGATCGGACAAATTTTAAAGTCCGTTAAGTTTTTAAACTTGTGATTATTTTATTTTAGAATTCCATATTTATAGAGTAAAAATGGTTGTACCATAGAGTAACTTAAATATACTGGAATTATTTATTACTGCTTACAACTGGGGCCTTATTCTCAATGTCTATAGACTAAAACAAGTGTGCAAAGCACCTAATTGCATTTTATAAAATAGACTAACGGAGACTTGCAGCGCTATTAGTAATGTAGAGTTAAAACTAAAGTCAATATCTTACAGCTCACTCCTATCTTTAAATCAAGATTTGGGATAAACAGAGATTTATCGCGGAGCTGCAAGTGGCCCTGCAAGAGAATGGCTTAAAGAATATTCTTCCATAAACATTTAGTTAAAATGACGTGGTGCGTTAAATTTACCTTTGGTCATAGAGAATAAGGGTCCTGTTTATGACTCGTGTGGAACAAGAATTAAGGGATAGTTGAACTCATGAAAAGACAAAAATGTAATAGACTTCTGCTCTGTAATGGAAACAAATAAATAATACGTAGAAACATTTACTGTGACCGAAACTATAGAATATACAAGGTTTACAAAGGGTACTCACTTCACGGTAGGCAGAGGCTTGGCTGTGCCCCTGGCATTGCTTAAGTGTATGGGCGGCGGTCCCGCTTACCATCAGGCGGACCGCTAACTCGTCTGCCCACTTTGGCAATAAAAAAAATGCAATTTAATTTTGACGGTTGAATCTTTTCTTAGCTCTCGCCGTAAGCTCGCAGATAATTTTCTCAAAACAGTGAGTTTCGTCAATGAAACATCCTATTTCGTGAAACGTATGTTGATAGTCGAGAAGATACAAGAATTGAACTCAAAAGATATCAAATTGGCTCGTTTTTTGTTATTTTAATCACGTCGTCCGGGGCGAGTGCTCGTCCCAAATTAATTGGATTTTATGGGATCGCTGGCAATTCCCCTTATCGCTTGTTTTCAAAAGTCAACCGAATAATTTAAACATTAAACGAGGTTATGTTTGCTCCCCATTTCAGTTTTGAGTGGTGACATCATTTAAATTTTTTTATCTGGTGATATGCCACATCCATCATTCCAATTTCTTACCTAGTCTTATCCCAGTCTCATGTGGGGTCGGCGCAACACTCTTTTATAAGCTTATTGCAGAAAGGAGTCTGTATAACAAGTTGCTGCCTATGCCTTACGTCAGCGTCATGTTAGAAAAACGGCGCTACTCGGCCTGGGAGTTGAACCCAGGACTCCGATGCACAGCCAATACACAATGCCACTAGACCACCAACTCAACCAAGAAGTACGAGTTTTATTATCTGCTCCTTATATATTTAATACAACATATCTGGTTAAAGGCACAAAATGTATGCATAATGTACTTAAAGGTATATATTCCCAGTAAAATGTTTATTCTGTATCTTGAAAACAAACATACATACATAAGCTCACGCCTGTATCCCCGAAGGGGTAGGCAGAGGCGCACTAGCGAACTAGAACACCCACATTTCGCCGAGCTTAGTTCCGTCCCAGATGTGATAGGTGGCGAGCCTATCGCCATATCGGGCACACATTCCAGACTCCGGGCTGACATGGAAAAATCCAATATCACTTTACCCGACCCGGGGATTGAACCCGAGACCTCAGAACCGTAGTCGTACCGAAATACCACTACGCCACCGAGGCAGTTGAAAACAAACACTGGGGAAAAATGGTTGACATCAATTTACGTTGGCTACTCTCGCCACAGGATTATCTGTGACGTAACATCGTAGCTTGCTAGCTGGCGCGCTTACAAAATGGAGTGGTTAAAAAATTTACTGTGTTTACGCTAGAAGAAATTGTTATTTAACAACATAGTAATATGCATTTACAAAGATGCGGTAGTAGACGAAGATTATGGAGAAGATAGATTAAATAAAACGCAAGGGACCGACTTCAAAATCATCCAATCGTGACCAAATTTATATGGGACCACTCTTGAAACAAGCTCTATGGAACACAAAAAGAACCTTGAAAATCCGTCCACATTTAGCGGAGATATCGCGTAACATACATACTTAAAAAATATAGACGAATTGAGGACCTTCTCCTTTTTTGAAGTCGGTCGAAAAATGAGGATAGTTTAGGACTAAATAAAAGAAAAAGATGTACAATAGGAGCTGCGAGAGAAAAGGAAATCTATTATAAAGATAATATGGTGATCATTATACCTCTATACAGGCTGTTTCATAAAGTTGGTATCCATAATAACTTCACTTAAAGGGAGGATGGCTAGCAATCTAACGGTAACGTTTAAAATTTCGTAAGGCTCATAGTTTTGGAATAATGGAAACTTGAATTTTGTAATTAATTATTTTTAGCATACACAAAACCATTATTTTGCTATTTGCGACGATTTACAGGTCACATTCCTATTTTAAAATACCCATGGTTAATATTGATTACAAAAATTAAAATTATTTTTTTACTTTACTAATGCACAAATTTTTATTGAACTTTACTTTACTTTATGAAACACCCGGTATAACCCAAGTAAAATATTATTAGAGAAAATTTCTTAACAAAATGGTATTAATAAATCCGTGTCTTGATAGATGGCTTCTTAATTGTTAGTTGTTTTCAAGGCTTATGAAGATTTGATGGCATTTTGCCAGATCCGCCAAGCTGCGCTAATGGTGATCTCGGTCTCTATATACCTAGTTGTAGCTAAGGTTAGCAATTATTTTGAAAGCTATAAGGGTTTATCTACACCGGATTTATGGGCGTATGTCACGTGATGCAATTATGAGTGATAATCGCTCCCGGCGGGGGCGCAGCGGGTTTCCAGCGTGTTCGTAGCGAATACCCGACAATCACGTTCACACCGTGCCATACTCTGTTTATATTGGCACAATCACCACAAACGCTTTGAAATTGCAGTGTGTTGAATGCTTGTTGTCGTAGTCAGAGCTCATTAGTTGCCTCTCTTGACATACGCTCGTGAATCACTCATGTGAATAGACCCTTAGGCTCTTTCTAAATAAAAACCTATGCTTGTTTACGAACGTATTTTTTAGAAGCATTCTCATATGGTAATTAACCATTTCCCGACACTATTAATACCAACTTTCAATAGAATGGATTAAGTAATTTAACTGGAATCAGCAGTTTCGCATAATTTTAGTAATAGACTAAGTATGAACGAGACTTTAGTGATTCAGCTTAAAAGTCCATTACTAGATGAAGATTTCCCACTCGACGTACTAAATGAAAGTCACGCTCTGATGGGCTAGGAATCGTTAGCGATCGAACTATTATCCATTGATGACTCGGCTTCCCATATAGAGAACATGAAAACCACTTAACAGTGAAAATTCTTTGTATTTCATCAAAATATTCATAACAACATAATTAAATTTACGTTCGTATGTATGTGTATATATGCATTTAGATGCAAAATACATGCCTACATGTATGAGTATAAGCGAACTCCACTTGTTGGTTTTAGTTACTAATTTACCTAAGTGGTAGTAACTATTAAGTTTACCTGTGCCCATGTTTCACTGAGATGGTTTGAGTCCCATGATGTGATAGGTGGCGTGCATATATATTTCTAAACCTGGCATAAAGCCTAAAGCCAAACAACTCACGAACAAAATTACGAATCAAAATCTGAAACACAATTACGATTATCCGATCTAGATTTGAATCCAGAAAATGAAAATCTTTACATTGCAACGTATACTAAGGAATCATCTAGCTATTTATTCTGGTAGTCTTAAGTGTTAGAACTTCGTCGCCCTTTCCAAGTTTACCGTTAACTTGTGTCAACTTCCACGCTCCAAACTTTCCTGAGACAAATACTCTACTGATGGAAAATCAATATCATACGTGCCGACACTTTGTACGACGCTCTTCCTCATAGTCAACATTTTAAGCCTTAATTCACACAAATAATTGAAGGGGAAGAAAATTACTTATAAAATGGTCAATGTAATATACATAATTATTATGAAATGGGTCTAGCAGATTCTGAGATGGCTTAACGATTACCATCATTAGTGAATATCTGGAAAGGTGTCCACCCAATTATTCTGAGATTTTGCCAGAATTTTAAAGTTTTGAGTTTACCATAAGTAGACTTAAAGTGGTACGTCAGACACAGAAATATACTTGAATTTACAATGAAATTCTTTCTTCACAATGCACCTCTCCTTGCTTTATATAAAAAGTAAGCCTGGACGTCCAAAACAGCATATTTTAGCATATCAAGTGCGCTTTCAAAATTCTCTTTTACTGCACCACTCTTTTATGGTGTAATGTCGCCGCCCGTTTTGTGACTTTGTCTGTTGTGTTTATCACTTTTACCAGACTGAGGAATACGAGAGAGAGAGTTAATAAGCTGCATGTAACTGTCAGTCATTTGGCACCTTATCAATGTGTTTTTACAATATTGCTTAATGTGTCCTAGCCTTATTTTTACATAGCAGCCAAGCCAAGCCATCATCTCTTTGAAGTTAGAGTATGGTCGAAGGGATTCGATAATTATGATTATTAGGTACTGCTAAATGCAATTTCATAGTTGTAGTTGCACTGATCGTGTTATCATGTAGGTATTAGCTTTACTATTTCTTACTAAGGAACATGTCTATAACACCAAATCATTACTAAATTATAATTCCGTATACAATAATCGTATTTTAGACCATTTTATGGCTCTTGTCTATTGATTCTCGACGCCAGATCAGTATGTGATCAGTATTTCCCCGGAGTTCACAATGGTCAATAATTGACACGTCCAATAAATTTTTACGGAGTGGCCCGGCGGATTTATTGACGAGCTCCAGCGCGGCGGGCGCAACGTGAAATATAACCAAGTTAAACTAAATTATGTGAGTGTTTACTAAATAAATTGTTTCACTCAGATCTTTTACTTTAAAACAATAATAATTGTTTACTAAAGATTTTATAGAGATAGTTATGACTTCTTTAATTTAGTAAATTATGCTATTGCCAACTACTCGGCGAAAATTGAATAAAAAACAGACATAAATTCTAAATCCAGGTTATTTGTGTTCAGCGAACAATTTTAAAAGTTACACATGGCTGGGGTCGTTTGAGTCCGATTTAACGAAGGACTATCCAGTTTTTTGAAAGAAATAAGCTCTACGAACCGTAGGACCTACTTTCACCTTTGTTTATACATGCGTGTAATGTATTTAAGATAAAACTTGCCGAAATTCTCCTTTGTTCAAACTTAGTTCTTAATTAAAACTGTTTCGTAACCTTTCGCTTATCTTAAGACTTCGAACAGGAAAACTTTGAAGGTCTAAAATTCTTTGAAATCGATCTAGAATACTTTCAACTTATTAAAAGAACTCTGCACACATTAACATGACGATCACGTTTAAGCCAACGCCTTCTCAGCTTCAATATGTAAATACGACTTTTTCCCGGCATTCAAAGAGGGAGACAAATGATCCACCCGTCAAGTCACTCTGTCGGCCATTTATCACGAGTATAAGAAATCTATAGGTAATCTGCGAGGACCGCATTCATGAACCTTACACGGCAAGTTTCTTTAGCATTGTCTGTTTACATGCTGTTTATATGGACATAAATATTTCTGGGTGTAGTTGTTGGTTATCAGCAAGATAACGGTTTTGGCCAAGATTGAAAATAATAAGTGTCATTTACTAATCGTCATTTTCATAAGATACTACCTCTAGGTATTATTCTTGTTGAAATCGTATTGTGATATGACGTCTGCATTGCCTCATATTTTCACACAACCTCATCTTTATCTATCTATTTATCATATTTACATTTGTCTGTAGTTTTATTATCAGTTTGCTTTATCCCAACTTTACCACGTTTAATATGTGCAGCAGCTTCGTTTAAAAACATTTTTAAAATACCAATTTTAATTTCTCTTCACTCGAGTACATACATATTCATTTTCCGCCGCTCGAGAGACGTGTAAGTAAAAAGAAGCCGAGGTGCTAAGAGCGTTAAGTGCTGTAGGCAACACGGAGCTGACTGTGACAGATGGGCGGTGTTGCCAGAACAATCGCCAACTTTCGCCCACTTGTTTATGGAGACAAATTGTGTTTAATGGTCCTTTGTAAGGGAATTATTTTGCCTAAGTATTTCCGATAGTCTTTTAAAGTCCGGCTGATTTATTGTGCTGTGTAAATTTAAGACAAATTGTGTTTGTTGCATTTCATATTTATTGTTAATTAGTAAGTTGGAACTTATGGAATGGATGAAAGTGCTGTTAACTCATAATATAATATTATAAGTGTTAAGTGCTACTAGCACTACCGTTATTGACGTCTCATGTAACAGAAACAACTTAATATTCAATAGCAAATATATTCTGATTCCAAGAACTCGAGAAAATTTTAAGACAATTTCCATATTATTTACCCCGATCGACAAAAGGTAGGACTCAATTCCATCTCAAATAATAGAAACTGTGGTAAATCTAGATAGAACTGTAGATTTGAACTGGTAGATTTAATTAGTAACTAGTATGGAGACTTCTCAACTTATAAGCAACATTCAGGTTCTTTCAACATTCAGTTCGCTACTGAACTTACAAGCGTCTTGGCAGGTGCAATTTGCATACATTAGCATGAATAAGTTTGCTTTTGATTTTAATTTGTCAGCGGACTTCCACAGCTTGTCTTGAGCTCTAAAAGTTTAATGGTTGCTTAAGTGTTTCTTGGTACCTTTGCTATGTTTAAATTAATGAATATTACATTTAGTTAATTTAGGTAGGTACTTGATGCAGATTTAATTTTCATTCAGTTAACTGTCAATTATGTAATATTGAATTAAATTAACAAGGATAAGACATTCCACTGTTGTTTAAATAAAATATCTTTTAATTTGGCTCTCTACGATTAGGCGCATGGTGAGTCAAATTTTCTTGTTCTAAACGGAGGCTTTTGTTTCTAAATATGCTTGAACATTTAAATTGGCAGACTAATATGAGCAAAGGTTTTTGATGCCTATATGTAACCATAATTCATTCAACTTCGTTTTTAGTGTAAGTAGGTAACTTCGATAGAAACTTTGTGTAAATGAAGTAAATCTTAGTAAACACAATTACTACGAATTCTCGAAGTTGGTTATTGACTGTGGTTATTAATATGAAGTGATAAGTTGATTTATAGTTATTTGGCTATTTAATGCTATACATATAAATAACATTATATGTAAAACAGTATTTAAAATAGCTATGCAGAAAGAGGAAAAGAATTAAAATGGAAGTGACTTTAAACTGTAGGCTTAGAATTACATTGGATTACGGTGTTTTAATAAATAGATGTATGGAATCAAAGACAACGAAACAAATAGAAACCCCTAAAGTTGTATAAATAGAGATCTGTTAATATTATTTAAAAGCCTATAATAATAAGACAATGAACAAAGCAGTAAAGTCTAATAAAAACTTTTTTAATTCCAGTATTGTTATAAATTACGTTACGGTGGCATTTGTAATGCCAGTTGGCAACATTTCAACATGAGAATGTCGCCACAACATTTGCTAGAACCCTTAAATTGTCTGCTCTAAGCTATTTACTAGGTAGAATGCAGACTTTTTCTGAATGTAGGTACTAGATTTGAGTTGGAGGCTGTTTAATACCCAAAATATGTCTAAAGTAATTGTGATTATGTCATTTATGCTAATTATTATATTTAAAAGCCGATACAAAAGTCGATACAAAATGTGCAAGTCTAAAATTGGAGAGAAGCTGTCGGTGATCGAAAAGTTACGAAACTTAAAGCAATTTTAGGAATTATATTGAAATCACTAGTTTATAAAGTACAGGCTGCTAGAACTATTAAACATGACAAACTCAAAGATTAATTTTGAGAGGTCGGAGCACTTGCAACTTGCACGTCCTCACTTCACTAAGTTTATTGTAGTGATAAGCTACCCAGATAGTTTTACAGACCAAAAACACAGCTTTATCTAAATCGTTAATAATCATGTCTAAATTTACTAAACATATCATAAATTGCTACAACACTTGAGCGTTTAATGCAATAGGTACTTAAAGTAAGCACGCCTGAACAATTTGAGCAAATAATAGTATTTGAAGCAACTTTAGCTATATCAAGCAATTGCGGTGTGTCGCGACAGTAGCCACTGTCCCCAGAGTGCAGTCTATACAATATTAAACGGCCAGCGACTTGTAACTAACTTTTTCTTGCTCAACAACTTCGTTCACGATTCTGAGGGAGTTTTATTTTTCGTTGTGACTTAGCGACGTGGATTTATTTAAAGCTGTTATTTTTACGAGGTCTTGTAGGATGAAACTGTTAATGCTTGTACAAAAATGAAAGTAGTTTATGCTATCAATTTTGATAAGTAAACTGCGGAGATTCTTATCGCTGCGAAGTTTTTCAACTCTTTGTTAGCGAACCTTCTATCTCAACCAAATTAAAAGCTTACATACAAAATAAGAATTTATCAATTTTGAAGTAGGTTGACAAAATAAGCGATCTTTAGCAATGTTTTGAATACATATTATTATTTTATATAGGTAAATGCACTAGTTTACCTAGAACCTTCAGTAAACACATTTATGTTTAATATATTAATTTGGCCGACGCCGTCATAAAATGTTATAGATTAGAAGTAATAAATTTCTGTGCACACACCAAATCTCGCGTAACGCTAAAAGGTTTATTACAAGAGGCACTTAATAGTGTTATTAATCATTTAGTAAGTTAACGAGTCCCGTAAATGTCCCGTTTTAATCATTTTCATTTAATAACATTAACTAAAGTGGCTTCATTCTGTTCATGTATTAGTAAGAATAATGTGTGCACTTTGTTGCAGATCGTGTTACATTTGCATTAATTGCAATATCCACTTCAAATTGCTAGTGATCTAATATAAATGAATTGTTGATTTGAATTATATTTTTAAGATAGAAACAACTATTTTTACAACATCAGAGGAATAATGGTTGCAGGTCTTTAAGGAAACTCTTTTCTACAAGGTCCCTAGATCGTATGGGTCTGGAAATTTCAATCAGCATTACTATATTTTTGATATAAAATAAACAAATATAGTAAAGCAGTCTTTGGAATGAAATAATACTCTTTGTGAAATCTCTATACACGAAAGTATCTTATTTCTCGTACGGGATATTGATGAATCTAATGCTCAAACAAATCAATATCAATAACTTCTGAAATAGACATTTCATCTTTTGAAATGATAAAATATTAACGTTAAAAAGCATTTAAACATTAGAGATAGGACACTACCGGCCTTACTTAAAACAGCATTTTTAGCTGAGCAAATGGTTAAGAATAACCTGTCACTTTTTCCTTGCGTTACATTGTTTAAAAATTAAAGGGACAACCTATGGTATAAAGATAAGCAGCGCTTAAATATTTTTATAAGTAAGGGGCTACAGGCACAAAATACCTAATAAAACGTACTGCAGTATAACATAACTCGGTGCAGTACTAGAGTTTCCACTTAAACGTGAACTTAGATGCGCCGCTCGCCTCTGTTTGCAGTTTGTAGACAAGAAGGAAAGACTTTGTATACATAGTAGTGTCTGTGTAGAGATTATATGCTTTCATGTTGTGAATATAGGTTTTATAAGGAGCTGCTTGTATTTTGTATTAGAAATTGTTCTGGCAGTTTTCATGGCCAGATGACCAGCCTGTTGTGAAGCAGGATTTTTTTCTGGTATCGAAGTATGTATTTTTCTGTCTGTGTATTGAGAGCAAACACCTTTTATAGTTCTTTATATTTCTGCATCATTCTTAATTGTTTTCCGCCGACCCCACACTGAACTGGGAAAATTGAAATTGAAAACATGAATTTGTTGTTCCCGGGATCGTTGTTGAGATTTCTTATTTTAGTTAGGAGCTAATAAATTTCCAATTTTAACTCGATTAAGTTGAGAAGTTCCAACATTCTTGATTAATCGTCACAATACATATTGTAAGATCGAAACCGAAGTTTCTTGTCGGCGCACTAATGTTCCAAGTTTGCAAAATTTGAGCGCAATGCGGCTAAAACGCATAACTAATATTCCTTAAGAAACTGCACAACTAACAGTCGTTATTTATTTACATAATTACTAAATGATATCCTCAAGAATCTTATCTTTGGGGGAGGCCTATGTTCAGCAGTGGACGTCCTATGGCTGATGATGATGATGATGATCCTTAAGAAAAGGTAGCGACAGCTATTACTAGCGATAGCTAGGATGCCCTTTAGATAAACTAGAGCCTAGCCCCTCTCGTTCATAGAGAAGGTCCGTACTTAGCCGTGGCCTGTGAGACATTAATGAAAAGACAAATATTTGTATTTTTCTATGATAAAGACAACATTTAATAAATAAATAAAATATTACATTGTTAAGTTAGTATTTAGGTAATAACAAAATTTGTAAAACATTGCATTAAATATTTTAATAAACTACAGATAAAAATAATAAATTGGTAAAACGGAACGGGTGGTAGGGAACGATAAAATTTAAATAATCCCGCCATTTTGCGTTTAGTGCTCTTAAAAATAAATGATGCAAAAGTCAATTAATTTTAGACTGACGGGAGCAATTTAAAGCTCAGTTCTAGCTATTTAAAGATTTTGAATGGGTGGTAAATACATACATACTTATTAAATATTGCAGAAATGCATTCAAATAAAAAAATATAGGAATACTTAATTCTTATTGAGGAAATCCCTCAGGACTAATAATCTTTCTAAAAATCTTTTGTCAATAGAGCAAGAAAGATATCAGATACTTAAGGATCAGATCTTAAAGATGAGATACTCAAGGAATAGTTTATCTGCAAGTGTCTAAAGTTGAACATATTATTTATGTATAACATTCATTATTTTGCAAGACCTAAGCGGCTGGCATGTACTCCTGTAAAAAGTAATGAAAAAGTGGGCATCTTTCTCGATTCCAATATTTATTCCAAAATTGTTCTTGCTAAGAACTCGGGTTCCATTTAAAGACACACATTTTGATTAACATAATATCTTGCTATCTTATCTCCTTTTCGACATCTTATAATATCAGCCCTGTAATATTACTGTCCTACTGCTGAGCACTAGTCTCCTCTACTAGTGAGAGGGGTTAGGCTTTAGTCTACCACATCTTATTATGTACTTATATTCTATTCTCACATCGTTATTCTTAATCGTGTTTTACATTATTTACGAAGGCAACACTGAAATCTTAGCAATGAACTGCTAGTACTTACAAGTGGTAAGTTCTTAATTAACAGTTAGCAAGTCTAGTTTGTGAGTGTTCCCGGATGATGGGGGGGGGGACTTGTGACTTGTTCTTGAGTGGGGAGTCAACATCTAGTAGTGGCCTGTGGAGATTTAACGAATGCTGTGGCAATACTGAGATTTACTTTTTAATCAGGTTACGATGTTTTAACTTTTGAAGCTAATATTAAGCTATCTCTTAATTAAAAGTACACGGTTACAAAAAGTTAAAAAAAAATTCATCATCATCATCATCAGCCATAGGATGTCCACTGCTGAATATAGGTCTCCCCCAAAGATTTCCAGATCGACCTGTTGGAAGCGGCCTGCATCCAGCGACTTCCTGCTACCTTTATCAGGTCGTCGGAAAAAAAATAAAACAAAATTTTTTAAAACAACATTCCGTCGAAATAAGTTTAAGGTAGAAAAGCAACAATGCGCCCCTTAAAACTTTCTTCACATCAAAGCCATGGCGAAATAAAGAGTAAATAAGTCACATTGTTTGCATCAACTATTTACAAGTTTCAAGAATAATTAAAACTTCTCTGGTTCCCCTGTCAGTTTCATAACTACATTATTAGTACTGTGTTTTCATTCAAATAAATAGTTTTATCCGTTCACTTTATCTCTAAAGGCATTATGAAAAAACAGGGCCCATATATCATTTTTATCAACATTTCAACGTCACTAAACCCATTATGTAGTATGTACATTGCTGCCTGTGTTTACAGAGCGTCCATTAGTCATAAATATAAAACTACAATGTATTCTGATCGTAATTGATATATCGCTACGGGTAGCGATACATTACGGGTTTATTACTCTCTGTTTAATCGAACGCAGTTGATACATGCATTTTTTACTATATTGAATTTTCATAGTTCGGTAATTTACTTTACGAATGACTTAAAGCTTGCTGTAATATGAGACCGTTTTATAACACAATATAGGAGGGAATAGCGAAAACAAAGAAAATAAGAATGTACCACTGTTGTTACTATTTAAAAATAGGTTGAAATCCCGAGGCCAATCGATTCGTTTCTAAAATCAACTGTAAAACGTCTGAGTGCTAAATAACGGATAGAGCTAAGGAGATTAAGTATGTGTAAAGAAAGTTAGTGGAAAACTATGTATTTAGTAACTATGAATAAATACAAAGTAATGCTTATGATATTAATGACTTATACGATAATCAATCTAAAGGTTTTTGATTCCATGCAGCTCTACCCACGTGAATGTGGTTTCCCAAGAGACTACTATTCCGTACTATCGGAATAAAGTACCTTGTGCATGTCCTAATCCAGGTCATGAACTGCCTATGTGTCTTACCCAAACTCGGTCAGTCGGAAAGACGTGATCTACAAACTTCCAAACACATAAACGTCCAATACTTTCGAATGGCGTGATATACAAACTTCCAAACACACAAACGTCCAATACTTTCATTTCATACACAAATAATATAGGATGCTACAAAAATATCTTCTCTATCTGTGTTACCAAATATATATCTAAAAGTTTTTTCAACGTCCAATAGACAATACTTTATTGACGCAAGAGGAAGAGGTCCTACGAAACTTTTTATACAATTAGACTCGGAGATAATTCCATCCGGTTCCGGAAAAGGAAAAAGGCGACCGAGTGGAAAAATAGAATCGTATTCTAAGTTACGTAAACATGTACTTTCTATGATTCGTTTTGATTTGGTATTCATAGCTATAGAAAATAATCAATTTAATACCCGTGGATGATAATACTTTTTCTTGTATCTGATTATATCGATTCTGATTATTCCTCAGGTTAATTCGGGTTTTATGTTTGCACTGGTATTATTGTGGGTTTTGTACACAAATATACTCAAGCTTTTTTCTTTCAGGGGTAGACAAACGCAACGAATTTCCGATACCCTCACTCTTGCCTCATTCAGTTTCATTACATTCTTCTTACATACACGTGGGTATATCTCTGACTTGATCAGAGAACATTTGCCGAGCTCTTTCCCAGCCAACTTCTAAATTCTTCTTTTCTAATGTAGACTCGACAATCAACATCTTGATAGTCACATCTCTCAGTAGGTTGACATCGATTTAACTTAAAAATACAGAGTACTGGTTAACTTTACTAAAATCCGGATAATAATCAATAATATCTTTAGTCTTCTTGATCCTCGAATAAGCACGTTTATGTATCTTTAAAAATGAACCGTGTATAAAAATAACATGATGATGGACACGATTATTATAAAATGAATAGACTATTTATATATTATCAACACTACGTTATTTTTCATAAAACTAATTAACTGTAAATATTTTGATATCGATACGGGAATTCAGTGATTCAGTTATCCATATGTGACATCAATATAGAGGTATTATACCCTAGATGCACAGTTCTTTGCAAATATCCTCCTAAAAAAGTGGTCTCAGAAATAAAACAAAGAAAACGATCACAAGTTATAATTAAATCAACACAAATATAACCCTAACCACGTGTTATAAAGTAGGTTTTTAAACGAAATGAGCAAGCGTTCTTTAATTTGAATTTTGAAATTTAGAATACTATCGACGTCCGACTGTCGGCAAAACTAGTGCTTAAGCACTTCTTTGCTGTCCCATTTTCTGAGCGTCAACTGTGCATCTAGGTAAATAATATATCGATGATATGTGAGATAAATCTATTCTCTTCCAATCAAGAGTGAGAAAAATATTTGTTGGCGACAGTGCGTTGACCTGTCCTTAAGTTGCTCCATTGTTTAAGTCTGAAAATTACAGGCTACACTCCCCGCCTGTCTAGACGCACCTGACAGCTCAGTCTAGCCCGTCTTGCATATAGCATTCAGAGCAATTCTGCCTGATTACCTTTCTATTTTACATCGAATTTAATTGGTTTCGACAGCTGTCTAACTGTCTAGGTTTGATGAGCATTTCAGAAGTTCAAGTTTGAGGGCACTGGTTGTATAACATTTTAAATCAAGAATAAATTGAATCTCACGAAGTATATTTTTAACGAAAATGTGATTAAAAAGTTATGATGCCTAAATTATTTTATTTCACATCCTTTGTTTAGTAATTAAGAAATAATAGAACTTCTATTCAGAATATCTATATGTATACAATTTTCAGTATGATATCGTCGTTTCATAATAGGTAAATCTGTGAGCACTATAACAGCTGATTGTCATAACCGGGACCAACGAATTTTAGTTTTTACTTTTTATAATCTGCCTCGGTGGCGTGGCGGTATTTCGGTGCGACTACGGTTCTGAGGTCTCGGGTTCGATCCCCGGGTCGGGCAAAGTGATATCGGATTTTTTCATATCAGCCCGGAGTCTGGAATTTGTGCCCGATATGGCGATAGGCTGGCCCCCTATCACATCTGGGACGGAACTAAGCTCGGCGAAATGTGGGTGTTCTAGTACGCTAGTGCACCTCTGCCTACCCCTTCGGGGATATAGGCGTGAGCTTATGCTATGTTATTTTATGTTGTTATAAATCTTTAAGACCATTGGAGTTAACACTGGAGGTAATATCAACCAAACATGTAAGCCAATCTTTTTGTTACAGGCGAGCAGCGGCGCGGAGCCCCAGGTGGCTGTCCTTTGCGAGGCGGGCAGCACCTACCACCCTCAGTACATGTCTGCCGCTGGCAGGTGGACGCCCGACCTCACCACCAAGCCCCACAACTGCCTAAAAGACAAGATGGAGATTCTCGACTACTGCAAGAAGGTAAATTACTTTTGCAGCAATAACAAGAGTAGCTTCGAAATTTACTGGCAATATTAAAAATCAAAACTAAGCTATTGAATACGATACCGTAGAGAAAGCCCATAAATAAAAAAATAAAAATAGCAAAAATCCAAATTAAGTAATACAATTTAAATTTTTTAATTCAGTACTTTCTACAAAAACACCTACTAATGGCTCAGGAGAGGCTTGTAGAATTCGCGTTTCGTTACTCTTAATGCTGATCTTAATTACCATCAGCTTAAAATGTGGTTTCTAAAAAGGCCAATAAAATTAAATAATTGGTATTACTATGTTTATGCACATCGGTTACAAATCATTAGCCGCTTGTATCCATACTGTCAGGGTTGCGGTTGTTTACTCTATTATCGGGCGTAATTTGCGCTCGGCAAATTGAGTCCCCTAACATTATTACAGCGAGCTCCCATTCTGTACATATTGAATTTAGCTTGGCAATTGGCTTCTGGAAAGTTCCAAAGCTATCGCGCTTTAATGATAAAATCCCAGGCGGCTTTGATTAAAATTATATCGAAGTTAAATATCAGCTACGGAATGTAAAGTTAGAAGTTCATCAGGCTAAAGTTAAGCATAGTTTAAAAATCCAATTAATAAATGATGATAATCTCATAGTAGTTAGGAACAGTTTTGAAGCTACTATAGCTATAGCTGAATCCTCAATAATTTGTCTTGGGATGTAACGCGAAATATTTTTCAAAGTTATACGTTAAAGTTTCCACGAGAGAAGCAATATCTCGAAGCTCACACGTGTTCCTGTGATATATGAAGTTGAACGTGTTACGAGCAAACAACAAATTGCTAAATATACTTCGACATTTCCCGTTCTATGCTACATTTTGATCTTAGATGTTAGACTACTTCGAAGTAATTCTGTGGGGGTATTATGACACACGTAGAACTAGCCCCAGGAGAAAGTATTCTCCAGGCAAATGAAAACACTATTCACTAATGTGATTTTATGGTTGAAAAAATGAAAATAATGTTTATTATTATCTGCTAAACAATAAAATCAGTTACGAAGTTCAGCTATATAGAGGTCAGGGAGATACAAACTAACTTTCTCATTTATAAAACTGACTCATAATATATTGCTGTAATAAGATTGCTAAAGTTTTAATTCTTCAGAAATGTGAGTTTAACTTCTTTCGAGACAACAAAGAAACTCATGACCCTTTTAACGTATGACCGTGAAGATTAACTTCTAATATTACAGCGCCGTGCTTCAGACCAAGCAGACATTGTGACTAATCTCATTAACATCACTTAGCCGCCAATTTACTTATAAAGCCTTGTGATGGAAATAAAAGTTGGATATTCGAGGCCCGAGAGTTTTTAGTTCAGAGTATACGGTTGAGCTCCGAATATTTTAGGTGGATCAGATAATGTTTCGTGATTTTTGTTGAAATTTTCTTTTTATTTAACGAGTTCTTTATCGATTCTCAGAGGCAAACTCTTAAAGACATTTAGGATATCTTGTAAATTTAGTTTTTATTATAATATCACGTTTTTTGTTTAGGTTTATCCGAGCCACGACATCACCAACATCGTCGAAGCGTCCCACTACGTGAAAGTGAGCAACTGGTGCAAGCTTGGAACCAGCAACGCCGCAAAATGCAAAGTCACCAGATGGGTCAAGCCTTTCCGCTGTCTCGGTGTGTACATACAATATTTGTTGAAGGCAACTGTTCTTTAGTATAATATACATTCAAATCTCATCTTCATTTTTTTTAATAAATGTCATAGTTTTAGTTACAACATATATAGTTATAGTTTTAATTTAAAATCGCTCATATCAACAAAAAAATATGTTTAACTGCGGTTAGATAATTATTTTTAACTTGTGCAAGATATAATTTATCACTGACAAGATTCTGCTTGGATTCTGAATTCAGTTTAACAAATAACTTACATTTCGAGCCTTTATTTGTTGGACATATGAGGTCATATTTAATGTAACCCTGAATCATCTACAAAGAGCGTTTGGTGGCAGAAGGTCCATTCCAATCGGACGCGCTGTTGGTGCCTGAGAGCTGCCTGTTCGACCACATCCACAATCAGAGCCGGTGCTGGCAGTTCGCCCGATGGAACGCGACCGCCGGCCGTGCTTGCGCCCAACGAGGACTTCGACTCAGGACCTTCGCTATGCTCCTGCCATGTGGAATTAGCCTGTTCTCTGGCGTAGAGTTTGTTTGCTGCCCAAAGCATTTTAAAGGTTAGTTATTGTTTTGTTATTTGCTTGTAATGAGTCTTTTCTTATTATCTATTCTTAATTATAGTTATTGAATAAATTATTAGATATATTATGCAAAAGTTTTAGTTGCTATTTGCAATTTATGGTCTACCTGATTACTAAAAAATAGTAATAGATTTTCAAGTTCCATTAACAATATTACGCATTCCTGTCTTCACTTACCACATCTGTATTTATTGTAATTATACAAAGCTTTTCTCTTCAGTGTCGATTTCTTGTCATTATTGTAGAAAACGTAAAAATGCACAAACCTATGGATGTTGGAGTACCAGTCAGCCCCGGCGGTGAAGACATGCTGGCAGCATCAGCGGCGATGGACGAACGCGACGATGATCTTCTCGATGACGATGACGCTCTTGATGATGATGACGACGACGACACCCTGAACCTCAGCGATGACGATGACGACGACGATGCTGATGACGGTAAGATACTTAAAGAATAAAATACTATAGTTGAATTATTAAGACTAAATCTAAAATGCTATTCTTGTATGTTGGTTAACGCAAAATTTGTCACTATCATGTGGAATTACTGATTTGATTTTGAAAGCTCTCACTACTATTGAGAATGTATCTATGTTTCTTTTTACTAGTCGATGACAATTTGCAATCAATGGAAAACATTTTGTGATATTAAATAATAGTTTCTCTAGATGTTATGAACCCACTACTAAAATCTCATTATTTAGATATGGATGAAGATGAAGACGCGGATCTTTCGAGAGACGATGATGCTGAAGACGATGATTATACCGATGCTGACGATAGCGCCTGGCCACGACCTGAATCGTCTTCTTCACCATCGACTACCACTTCTACTACCACCACCACTACGACTACCACAGTAAGCGTTCTCTGAATTATTGTAATGATTATTATACTTGTGCTGATATGACAGCGTTTATATCGGTATGCTTGAAGATTGCAAATTGTTTAAAATCCAAAATTAGCCTAAAATACTAGATAATAGCATCGATATCTTAGTTGGTAGTGGTACGGACTGCCGAGACGTCATAGTGTCAGAGGTTCGAGATCAACCCCAAAAAGAGCTCTGACTTTTCCATGTGTATTTTCATTGTGAATTATGGCTTGCTATAACGACGAAGGAAAACATTCGGAGGACACCTGCATACCTGAAAATTCACAACAATTTCAAAGTATGTGAAGTCTACCAACCCGCATTACGCCGGCGTGGTAGACTAAGGCCTAACCCCTCTCATTAGTAGAGGAGGCCGGTGCCCAGCAGTGGGACAGGAATATCTTAGGGCTAATATTATTATTATACTAAATAATAAGGTATATAATTTATTGAAGGCCTCTACGGCTACATCGGATCCTTACTTCTCTCACTTCGACCCTCGTACTGAACATCAGAGCTACAAGGATGCCCAGCAGCGCTTGGAAGAAACACACCGTGAAAAGGTAACGTTAAATCCGCTCATTTTCTATTTGACAGCCACGTATAAGAAGATGATTTTTGAGTGATAGAGCCACGCTGTAGATAGTTACGTCTTCACCACGAATGGGCCGGCTCGACCGGTTGGATACCACTGTCTCACAGAAAACCGACGTAAAGTGGTAGCTCGCTGTCGCGTTTCGGTGAGTGAGATTTCCGGTGACCCAAATCCCCCGTCTCTTTCCCAATACCATTTCCCTCCTTTGAGGTTGGCAACGCACCCATGATTTTCTTGTTTGGGTGTCTATGTGCGATGGAGATCACTTACCATCAGGTGACCATGTTCATTTGCCAGTCTGTTATAAAAAAAAATTACATGTTATTCGTTGTTTCCAATAGATCACCAAAGTGATGAAGGAATGGTCGGAACTCGAAGACAGGTACCAAGCGATGATGTCCTCCGACCCAGCCGCCGCACAGACTTTCCGCCAACGCATGACGGCCAAGTTCCAGGCTAATGTTCAAGTAAGGACCACAACTATTTTAGACATTTTTCTTGGGCAAATGACACCTCACTCTAACCCGTGACCGCGAAGACTGCAAAGCCTTCGAAACGTCGGGCATATAAAAATATAAAACAGATCTTGATAGAATCCGTAAAAATAGTTTTATTTAGAAATCGTCATTTTTCTTTTTATCGCAAAAGCCAGCAAAAAGCAAGTGGGTCAACTAAATGATTTTTATTTAATTATTTCCTGATGGAGTGTCCATAATAATACTAGAAGAATGTTGAAAGTATTGAGAACTTAAAGGAAAAGAATGAGCATTGGAACGGAAAGGGGACATATTTATAAAGGGATTTACAGGTCTCGACAAGTCGCGTGGCACCCGGTAGTAACTTTGAGGGTGCCCCAACAGAGTGGTCATCAGCGGCCTGAGCAGGAAAATTTCTGACAACCGTAAATGTATTCGAACTCGATGCGCGTTTATGAAATTTGTATGAAATATTAACCAAACTTCATCAGTGCGCAGCGAACTCGAATACATTTACATTTACATTAGTTTTTCGTGCTCGGGATACTGATTCCATCACATGTACCTCTATACAGTTCCCCTAGTACGAGTTTATTTTGACAGTTCTATATTTTCTAAAGGAATTTCTCCACAAGAATTTCGAAGGTATGTGTAGTCTACCACCCCCCTCATTAGGCCAGCGTGGTAGACTAAGGCCTACTAACTCCTCTTAGGGCGACTTGCACCACTATTACTAACCTACAGTTAGCCCTAACCTCAAGTTAAATTGAAAAATAAATATATGAAGGATATGTAATTCATTAAATGTAATTAATGAAATGTCATCATATATTATCTGTAATTACATGTAGTACATTATATGTAATGAATTACATGTCCTTCATATATTTATTTTTCAAATTAACTTGAGGTTAGGGCAAACTGTAGGTTAGTAATAGTGGTGCAAGTCGCCCTTATTAGTATAGAAGGCCCGTGCCCAGCAGTGGTACAGTATTACAGGGCTTATATTACCTATATTTATTATTATATTATAGATTCTCGAAATCGACGACAGTTTGCATTTTGTTCATACATTTGACTAGCAGCGCCACTTTGCAAAAACTACAACTAACTAAAAAACGTATGGAGAAACTGTAAACTATCATCTATTTCGAGACTCGAGAAAAACTTGTACTAAGGGTGCTGAGCTGGTTTTCGTAGAGTCAATTTGGGTAGTGCAACATGGAAATACAGATATTTTTGTCGTTCTGGTATTTATAAATAATAATCACAAGTTTAAAAAAATTAACAGACCGACTTCAAATCTGACCGTGACCAAATTTATATGGCACCACCCTTGAAATGAGCTTTATAAAACACAAAAAGAATTTTGAAAATCGGTCCACATTCGGTGGAGATATCGCGTAACATACACAAAAATAACCACAAGTTTAGAAACTTTACGGACCAACTTTAAAACTTTTCTGATCGTGACCAAATATATATGGGAGGACCCTTGAAATAAGCTCTATCAAACACAAAAATAATTTTGAAAATCGGTCCACATTCGGCGGAGTTATCGCGTAACATACATAAAAAAATACAGACGAATTGAGGACCTTCTCCTTTTCAAATCAAATCATTTATTGAATCCATAAAATGTTCAATCATCAATCATGTTTCTAGAAGACGGTCGAAAAAAAAGAAAATACACCCAACAGTCACACACCTAGTCCTGACCCCACACTAGGTATAACCTGTATCGGTGTCAGACTATGAGAGACTTGTGGGCCACACAAACATTTGTCTCAATGCGGGAAACGAACCCGCGGTCTCTCGCTTCACAGCCGGCTACTCGCCCGCTGCGCCATGGAGGCTGTCAATACAGATGATTTAAGGACCTTCTCCTTTTTTGGAGTCGGTCGATAATGAATGAATGTATGTGCAGTCTCTGGAGGAGGAAGGCGTTGCGGAACGTCGCAGGCTTGCCGCCCTGCACCAGCAGCGAGTCCTGGCGCACCTCGCGCAGCGGCGCCGCACCGCGCTCGCCTGCTACACGCGCTCGCTGCGGGACACACCACCCAATGTACGTACACAACAAATTAACATATACAAAGAAAATTAAACTGGTAGTGGATCTACATAACATAAGCTCACGCCTTTATTCCCGAAGGGGTAGGCAGCGAACTAGAACACCCACATTTCGCCGAGCTTAGTTCCGTCCCAGATGTGATAGGGGGCGAGCCTATCGCCATATCGGGCACAAATTAGTGGATCTACGACTCAAGTAAAAAATGTATTAGAAACAAGAAGCGTTTGGTGCGGTTGTAGGTAAGGTATATAATATACTTAAAACCCATGGACGTAAAAAAAATGGACGGAGTGCTAAGAACAAAGTGAAACAGGGTTTTCGGCCCATTCGATCAGTCGCCGGCCGCTGCTAATACGTGTCGATAGATCGAATTAGCCCAAAACCCTGCTTCACTTACAGTGTTCTTACCGCTCCGTTTATTTTTTAACGTTCGTGTATTCAACTAATCCTGTGTGCAGGCCCACCGCGTGCAGAAATGCCTGCAGCGTCTGGTCCGCGCTCTAGCCGCCGAGCGCAGCGGAGCCCTCGCCGCGTGGAGACGCGCCGCCGCCGCGGGACGGGAGGCCGCTGCCGCTGAACGCACCAGTGCTGCTGATAGACTTCAGGTAACCACTGTAGAGAGGGTTACTAAAGATACAAACACGGCTAACATTCACCCTAGCTAAGTTCTAGTTTCGACAGGTTCAAACAACGATAATCATTCTACATTTGATAACTATGCCTAGCTAAGTTCTAGTTTCGATAGGTTCCAACAACGTTGATAATGCTACATTTGATAACTATGCCTAGTTAAGTTCTAGTTTCGACAGGTTTCAAACAACGATAATCATTCTACATTTGATAACTATGCCTAGCTAAGTTCTAGTTTCGATAGGTTCCAACAACGATAATAATTCTACATTTGACTAACTATCCTTTTGTAAAATTTAATGATCTAAAATAAATGTATGGAGGAGTTGAAATTAGGGTGAATTTCAAGTGTCAAAACTTGAAACTAACTTAAGAAAACAAAATTGCTAGGAATCACAATGAAGATAATAAGGGGTATTTGGCAATATAATTTCGAATAGACAACCTAATTTGAATTTATTCAAGCACGTTGGTTGGTTTCGTTGGTTGACAGTTGTACGAAATTAACGGTATGAATATTCTAGATCAGCAATCATTTACAATACATATTTGTTAGGATGCCGACCGTGCCCTGCAACGCGCTCTGACCGCTCTCCGTCGCCGCCCACATCTCTATGCCAGTATCGGAACTGCTATCGAAGACTATGTCCAGGTGATTACATTTCGGCCCATTTTTTTTGTTCCTGCCCTTATTCCACTTCAATGTAGAGTCAACGAAACACACTTTAAAGCATGTTGAAAAATGATTTAGCTTCGATTTTACGACCGGCTACCTGCTTTAGACCAACCCTCTTGGGGAGTCTTCCCTCCTCTGTTCTAGATTTTGTTTCATATTTATCTATCTGATGTCAATGTAGTTTACACAAAAATTTCAATTAGAAATAGAAAGTGACCATTATCACTTTCGTCATCGATCTTTATTCGTCCAAAGGCGAGTTGCAGCACTTTGATAAATCTTGATTTATCCCAAATCTCAATTTAAATATAGGATAAATCTATTTTATGTCTTACTCTAGATTAGTAATATATGTGCAACTCGCTCTAATAGTGGACACTTTTCACGTTCCAGTCCACTATTGAACAATTCATCGGCACTAGATGGATTAAGTTTTAGTCTCCATGAGTAGAAATGGTGCTAATCACAAACCATTTCCTTTTAGTCCATGCAGTCCAAGGACGACATGGCTGTATCCCTGATGTCGATGACTCCTGAAGCCGAGGAACTGTTGCTGGACCGCATCGAAGCCGAGGTACAGCGCGAGCAGGCAGCCCGCGAACAACTCAGTGTCAAGAGAGACCAACGCGCCAGACAGAGACAGGATATCCAGAACGAACGGGCTAAGGTTAGAACTTCATATTTAAGAATTAAAAAACAATACAGAAACTTGCTTAAAAAGGCGATTCATTTAATTGGTTATTATTCGTTATTAAATTCAATCAAATTTGTTGTTTTCTACAGTGAGGAAAGGACATTAACGAAAAGATATTACAAAAGAAAATGTCAGACGATGGGATAATAATATTGAAACACATAACAATATTATTCCATTACATGTATATATAAACAGACGTTTTGATCTTATTTTCGTTATAACTCCTACGACTACAACTTCTATTCTTATACTCAGTAACATAGGGGTAATACACATCATCTTACAGACTTCCAACGGCGTCAAGGAGAGTGAAGAGAGCGATGATGAAGCGAGCGAGCCCACTGAGAACGAGACGAGCACCGCTGCTCCCACACCAACGGCTGCCCCTTCTTCACCTGCCTCCCCCACTCCCGCCCCATCCGCCGCGCCAGTCTCGGTACATGACGTCACCACTCGCTCAGGATTTACACAGGACACTACTACCACTGTAAGTGTTGTTGTTATCGCAGTTGTTATTGACGCCACTCCTAAATCTGTAACGTCATGACTATTCTCTGTCACTGCCCCACCAACTTTAATTAATTATGGATTACCACTTTCGGAATTCACGCAGGCCTTACGTATGACTACTACTTAAGGTTTCATTAACTAGTGAGAAATCAAGGAATTTAAAACTAAATGTACCCCAACCTCTTCATCTGCTGCGTCAATTCAACTATCTTCTATTTTACCCTAACTTAAGCTTCTATTGGAGTGCTGTCTCTTTTACTCAATTGTTGAACCTTCACCTATCTCACTCATGCCCAATGGATCACCTTATTATTGATAGTCATAATTTGTGCATTGCATTATTTTTTTATCATATTGTATTTACAGGAAATGATCACTACAACTGTAACCGATGCTCCTGAAAGCGAGACTGCTGAGACAATGGAAGCAAGTGAAACTACAAGCCGCCGACCCACTAGCGAGGTAAACCCTATTCCAAATATTCATCGTTTACAAACATTTACATTCCTGATGTCGTTCCAGTACAAATTTGCAACCCGTTAGATAATTAATTTTAATACTTTAGTAAAAAAATATTCAAGATTGTTTTGCTAGATGCTATTAATAAAGAATTCAATAGCAACAATGGTACTAACTTATAGGCCTGAACGGGGTAAGAGACCAGTTACAAACTTTCGTGGGGTGACGATTGATGATGATATTAAAACGGGTTTTGAAGTCTTTATGGGATATGGCATGCTTGCTTTGCCTCCTATCTGTGACGGCCATGTTATTTAGCCGGATCAGTAGTTAATACCTGATGACTGTTACAGACTGAAGGCGAGGGACTGCGCGCTGCTTTAGAACATGCCGAAGAACGCGCCCCACCACCACCAGCTCACGCTCTCAAACATGAGCTTCAGCACTCACAGCCTGTAAGTATACTTTTTTTTTTGGGAGTTGCTGAATTTGGTGCACTGAAGGTTATCTGCTGTTGTTTGTTGGGTTACTGAGACCCCCTAGGATTTCATCTGGGATGATGGTGAGGAAATATGTGGGATGTGGATGTGATTTATGGTGGGATGTGGGAGTTGTGTGATGCTATAAGTGTTTGTTGGCGGTGGGTTTAGGGAGGCGAGATGAATATTTGTGACTGTTTGGGTTGGTGTGAAGTCTTTATTTTTGATGTGGGGTATATGAAAAGTAAAATGGAGGATCAAGAAGACGGACGAAGAGGGGAAGATACTGGGAGAGTGCTGAGGGAGGGTGAAGGGAAAAAGGGAGGGGTGGAGGAGTAAGGGAACAGGGGGAACGTGAATAAATGGTCTTATGTGGAGGTGAAGGTAAGAAGGATACAGTAGCGTTATTCTGTAAGATTTTTTGTGTAACAGCTGAATCCGCGGTTAAGTTACATAGATAACTGAGCGATGTTATCTCATTCACGAAGCACCAGTGACGTGCAGTCATTAAGATTAGGGTAGACAAAAATTTTGCATAATTATTTTCTTCAATTTATTCTTGCTTTACTTTAAGCATCATGATCATTCTCACGTCGATTTGAAATAATACAGTCAGCGCTGTCTGAAAACCTTTTTTTTTGTGGATCACTTTTTCTTTATGTAATTTAAGTATATTGTCAGGGTAGACAATGACTCTTTATCTATATGAAACGCACGCCACTGCGAAGTACGATGACGAGTTGACGACAAAATAGCACTGCAGGTGTGGTCTATGTATGTATTTACGACCCCAACCTCTGGAGTAACAGGCACATTGTCGCAGGGTTACACGGTGCGCGGCGCGGGTGTGAGCGGTGGTGGTGCGGGTGGTGCGGGGGTCGCGGGGGGCGCGGGCGGCGGGTCGGGCGCGCTGTACCCGGCGCTGTGCGTGGGCGGCGCGGCGCTGGCGGCGGCCGCGTGCGTGGCGCTCGCAGTCGCGCGCCGCCGCGATCGCGCGCCGCACGCGCAGGGATTCGTGCAGGTAACGATAAATCTAGATCTAGATTTATCTAGAAAATCTACATTCACTCATTGATATCTTTTATGACTCATTTACTAATTTCAAAAACAAAATTAAAAAGAAGTTCTTAAATAGATAATATGTGAATTATTTGCACTATAAATAATTCACATCTTACTATCTTAACTAGGTATAAGTATAATGATGATACTATATTGTACTGTGTTCTATTTAATAAGTTTTTGTAAAATTTTATTAATATTTTATGCCACTATTTTAAACAATGTCATGCAAACCTTAAGTGTTCATATATATCAGACTATATTATATTTCTATATACTAAGCTAAATTATAACTATTCTAATATATATGATGTGGTTTTGCTTAATAAATAAATAAATAAATAAATGCGATTCAAATAACAATAGGAACGTCAATGACCTCTATATGTCAAATGTCGCTTGAAAAATAAGGTTTGCAACGAAACCTTATAATAAGTTTACGGCGACTAGCACCACTATTACTAACCTACAGTTAGTCCTAACCTCAAGTTAAATTGAAAAAGAAATATATGAAGGACATGTAATTCATTACATGTAATTAATTAAATGTCATCATATACCTATTATCTGTAATTACATATAGTACATTACATGTAATGAATTGCATGTTCTTATTCATATTATGTTCCATTTCAACGCTTTTTTAAGCGTTGAAAAAGCTCTCGTGCAAATGAAGCCTTATATCATACTTCTACAATGCGATTAAAGCGCTTATACATTTCAACATACTCGCACTAACGTGATTTTTTAAAACAGCGCCATCTATTAACAATGACCATAATGTTTTAATAATTTGCAGGTTGAACAGACCGGGGTAGTAGCGCCCACACCGGAAGAGCGACACGTAGCCAACATGCAGATCAATGGCTACGAGAACCCCACCTACAAGTACTTCGAAGTTAAGGAGTAGATGCCCATTCATTGTCACCCAAAACTCCGTCCCACCAGGCCTGCATACCTTGCTATGAACCCTTCACAAAAATCGGAGCTTGTACGTCTATTTCCTATTGAGTAGATCTGAGTAAATAATAGACTTTCCTGATCAAACCATAGAGTCCAAATTTCAAAACAAAAGAAGAGCTTTTTTACGGTACCCTGAAAACAAAATACACAAATATTACAGTGACGTGCACAGACATTCTGAACAGGGTAGACAGAAATCTTGTAGAATGATTTTCTTTATCTCTTACATTACTACTATCATCATCATTCTTATGTCGATTAAAATACAATCCGAGCACTGATATTTTGACAATTTGTTTATGGTCACGAATTTTTGGTCATGATTTATGTAAATAGCAAATTGTCGTAGTAGACAGCGTCTCTTTATTTATATGAACTGCATGGGGTGGCGTACCTTTGTGGATTAAAACCCCTTTAAAAATAAAGAAAAGAAAAAATATGAACTGCACGCCACTGATGACTGCCATCAATCTGTTTTTTTTTTTTAAATAACACGAATAGAATCTATGGTTGCAAAAGCAGTAGACTACTCAATGTAGAAAGGAATAGACGAACTTCTAAATTATGATGCGATGTATGTTAGATGCCCCTGTCGGGTGAATGTTTCCCTAAACCTTTATCTATGTCCCCTCGTAAATTTTTTATGGAATGAATGTGTGTGAATATTTATTATAATGCAGAGCAAGCCTGGTGGGGGAGCCCTAACACCCTACGTTTGTTATAAAATTCATTTAAAGCTTGTGTGATTAGTGGTATATACGAGTAATTCGTTTGCCGTATTCAGCGGTCAGTCATATACTGTTAAGGTTAAGAGAACGGTTTTATTATTTTGTTAATTTTTGCACCAAAATATTTATTATTATTTGATAAGGTTTTAGATCTAAGTTTTTCGTCTAGCGTCCTAGATCTCATAAGTGTCACCGTAGTAAAAGTTTTATAAAATTAAGTTTTCGAGACCGCGGCCTCGTTGGCAATATCCGATGGATATACATTATCGTTCCTTTACAACCTGCATTTGTAACCATGATATTATTTTCAGCGATCTCGGTTCATTTAAGACTGTTTATTTATATTATTTGTACTTCGTTGGATATGACCAGAGAGGCGAATGGAACAAACGTCCATGGTACGCTGTGTATATAGGCTCCGCGTACAAATTTGAACCTTAATTACTTACTCTAAACGCCCGCTTTCATTTCCTTTTTCTAACGTAGGTAGATCATAACGTGAATTTTATGTAATAAAATGCGAAAATATATTTTAATAATAAATGTGTACTTAGCGACGGAACGGGCGGCGAAGCCGGCGCGGGCGAACGACTTCAACCCTCGGACACTTCGACATGCCTATTTACACTTTAAAGCATTCCT
Organism: Clanis bilineata; assembly: GCA_036417725.1. Classification (NCBI taxonomy): domain Eukaryota; kingdom Metazoa; phylum Arthropoda; class Insecta; order Lepidoptera; family Sphingidae; genus Clanis; species Clanis bilineata. Next base: position 12,026,213 of record CM071154.1, on the reverse strand, counting down.
TTTCGATTTCTGTAGCTGTATTTTATGTGAGTGGATGGGACTGTTTAATTTCGCCCAAAACCCAGCTAACCTTTGTTCGCCTGCGGGACGATACTAGAGTTCCCGACGAGGAGAGCCGTGTACTCAACGTGTGTTTGATTACGATGGGCACAACACTTATGGTTCTTGGTCACAACAATCATAAAGTGCTAATTTCGTTCAGTCTAGTCAAGGATAAGGATCTGTTCACTTATCGGTGGAACTCTTCGGAAAGCGGTTGTGACGCACCTTGGGTACTCGGTGGCGGTGAAGCGAATAAGCTTAGTGAGTGTATGTATGGTTAATATAAGTAGATGTACAAAAGTAATACATTATATAGATGTTTTAGCGTCAGATACATAGATATAAAGCAAAATATTATTATATATCGCATTCGTCCGTATAAAGTAAGGGCTTGCGCTCGTGTCTAATCCCAGTACCACACTTAATGTTACGTCGTAGTTAAGATGTAATTCTGCCTCAGTATTATATACATTTAAGCTTATTTGTTACATAAGCTATATATACACTAATTCTATTTTTTGCGGGCGTGGTGGCGTTACTACAAATGAAGTCATATCAGACCGTCACGGCGCTGCGTTCGCGTCTCTTTTGCAAACAGCTGAAACTTATTCTGGCCAAGGTTAAAAGATGGCGTTGTATGGCAACTTTGTACCGTCAACGTAATAGAGACGCGAACAAGCGCCCGCCCGATGCTTATCGTACGTCATTTACATAAGTAACTCACTGTATATCGTAAGATTCCCGCATCAAGTACTGCTGTGTATTTTTAATAATGGTATCGAGCCGACCACTTATTTTTTTAACAAAACTTTTTGCTCAAAAAAATCAGCTGTCTCGTCGGTATAGTTCTACATTGTAATCGATCTAATTCATCGTTTGTCAACAGTGTTCGATGTTGTAGTGACTAACTGTACCCCCATCACTGTTTCGTGTTATCCAATAAGTCTTATTAAATGGTTTGAAAATTAATTTTGTTTACCGTGCTGCATTTTATTGTGAGTTCGAAGTTCAAATTGAATCAATAAATAGAAATTTAAAATATTGGTGTTGTTAATGGCGTCTAACGCTGAAATCCTCTCCAACCCTCCATATCCCTAACCTCAATGATACATCTTTGGCAGTTGTCTCTAACCAGGTAATGATGTTGGTTAATGAAAAGACTTAGGTGCCAGTAAAGTGTGAGCGATTCAGAGAGGCAAACTATGCGTGCGCGATCAATGTAAATGGAATACTGTTGACTGAATTTTCTAACACCGTATTTAAGGTGGATAGTCTGATTCATTGAACTGCTCTATCCAATCTAATCCGTAAGGATCGCTGTGCCTCTCGCTCTCACCAAATATTTATTAAAATAACAAATCAAATACAAAGGAATGCATAGAGAACAAAGAATACGTTGAAAATACCAAATTAACAATTAACAAATCATATTAAGTACCATGCACAAGTAGGTGATTGACATGGGTATAAACAAACCAAGTTTGGTTCACACATATTTTCAATATGTGTCATAGTTCAAGAATGCACTGTGCTGCTACACATCATTAAGGAAACTTAAATTGATCATGAAGCAGAAAGCCGCAATCAACAAGCTTAATAATTACTTCTTTACAGCAAAAGTCTGGTAACCGAGCAGGTGGGTCACCTGGTGGGAAGTGATCTCCACCGCCCATAGACACCCAAGAAACAAAAAAAATCATGGATGCGTTGCCAACTATAAAGAACGTAAACAGATTGGGGACGGGCGGGCGGTAATTGGATCACCGAAAATCTCACGAACGAAACGCAACAGCAAGCTTTACGTCGGTTTTCTGTTGTATCAAACCTGACGAACCAGCCCATTCTTGCAATAGATGTTAGTGTTTACAATGTGGTTCTACCACTCAAATAATATAATTGCGTGCAATTATTTGATAGATTATAGAAATAATGAATTTTAACTTCTCTAATTACTAGGTACTGAGCCTCTAGTACCTTCAAAAATTAAATATCATTAAGTTTGACACTTTTCGAAAACGATAATGGTGAACGAAAACGTTATCTCTATGCATTTATTAGTACATTGTAGTTTCCGCAAGTGGCGCTGCTAGTGGAATGTATGGTAAAACTAAGATATACTTAAAACAAAATATGTTTAAAATTACGATAGATACTAAACGACTGACATAACTTATAATAAATTAACCTCTTTTTAATCAGACAACAAACAAGACTTTAAAAACACTAATATTTACATTAGGAATTAATCTACTTAGTTTAATTTAATAAAATTGGAGTGGTAGAGCTACGCTGTTGATAGTAACGTCTACAGCACGAATGAGCCGGCTCGACCGGTTAAACATCACTGTCTCACAGAAAACCGACGTAAAGTGGCAGCTTGCTGTCGCGTTTCGTTCGGTGAGTGAGATTTCCGGTGGCTTCCCCCCTCCCTTTCCCTATCCCTTTTCCCTCCTTTTAGGTTGGCAACGCGTCCGTGATTCTTTTTGTGTCTTGGGTGTCTTGGGCGGTGAAGATCACTTACCATCAGGTGACCCATCTGCTCGTTTGCCAATCTCTGCTATAAAAAAAATCCACTCTAGAACTCCGCTTGTCATTTGGGTGTTGTGAGACCGAAAGTCTCTCGTAGTCTCTCCACCGCCCATAAACACCGAAGACACAAAAAGAATCATGGGCGCGTTGCCAACCTAAAAGGAGGGACAAGGGAATGGGAAAGGGAGGGGGGAATGGGCCACCGGGATATTGTGATTTTGTCGAGAATAGTCGAGATGGCGCTGTTACTACGCTTCTACAGTTGGCTGCTGTGGACATCGCGCTGCTTAGGAAAGCTCTGGGAATTTATGCTAGTCTGGTATATTTAGTTTAGATACCTACTCACGAAGTAGGCAGTGTTTCGGCGAATTTATTTCCGCCCCATGATGTGAGAGCCCCATGGCGAGCCTATTGCTGAGAAAACAAAAATCACAGACAACAAAAACTGTCTTCGATTCCAAGAAGTTAAAACTGGCAATTTTTTTTACTTTTACTAAAAAAAAATCGAATTTAATTACTGCCTCGGTGATGTAGTTATATTTCGGTACGACGCGACACCCGTCCTGAGGTCTTGGGTTCGATCCTCGGTCGGGCAGTGTTGTTTTTTTGTTTCAGTATAAACCCAGAATTTGTGCCTGATATGGCGACATGCTCGCCACCTATCACATCTAGGACGGAACTAAGCTCAGCGAAATGTGGGTGTTCTAGTTCACTAGTGCGCCTACCCTTTCGGGGATACAGGCGTGAGGTAACTTTTTTTAAATTACGACACAGAAAAAGCGATATAATAAATAAAAAAAGGACTATATTAAACGTTTTATTGTCAAATTAACATTTAACTTATATAATTGAAATTGCAATATAACTAGATAACTATTGCAAGTAGGTATGGTACGAAATGAAACATCCCTTTCTAATACTTGCACTGTTTTGTTATTTGACATTTACCAATAGATTTCAAATGCACATAGGTTCTTTATTTATTTTTTTATTAGTTCTCTATTAGGTTCTTTATTACAATTCTTCTATAAAGATATTAAAAAATGTTAGCCAAATAACGGTTTAAGCAGTACCGACTTTACCATAAGAGCACATGGGGCCAATTCTCAGGGCCCAGACCTTACGGGGCTTCCGAAAGGCCGATATGTACTCAAATTCTCTCACATGATCAATTATTTTTATTCTCCAAGGGGCCATCGAAGTCTTGTCCCCAGGGGTCTACACATGCCTTAAGACGGCCCTGCTTTTAAGTAACTTTTTATGCAATGCGTGGAATCCATTTGTTTTAAAAGAACATTATTTTATGCATCATATATAAATTAAGCAATTAATCGCTAAATGTTCATAAACTTAAGGTCGCCTTATATCGTTTAAGGCCGCCTTATCTGTCAAAATTGTATAACGAAAAACAATAAGAAGCCGTTAAAGTTGAGTAGCGTTTGGCCATTCGGGCGTAAATCACAGTCTTAAAACGTACAAACGATTTACAGATAATTGTGGTCATTATTTTTATTTTTTTGAATCTTCTTCAATTTTCGTACTATGTTCAGAAATGCTGAAATCTTCTGCTGCTTTCTAGACACCATGTTACGTGCAGTTTTAATCTTTTTCCTTTGAAACTCGCATCTCTCTTTCAATTTGCGTATGAGTCTATCTTTCTTGTCTTCATTCTGTAATCAGACGCATAATAATTATTATGATTTTTATAATTCTGTCTGGGTCCCTCATAGGGGGTTGACGTCAGGCAGCCAGTCGTAAAAACTAAGCCAAATCCATTCTGCAACATGCTTGAAAAATTGTTTGCGTCGACCTCGCATTAAAGTGGGAAATAATTAAAAAAAATGTAGAATGAAAGATTTGTATGGCCCACAGATATTTGTTTCGGGTCTGGGTGTTGTGAGACCGAAAGTCTCGTAGTTCGTGATACTCACGACACAAGACTCGTATCTTACTTTGGGGTCAGGACTATGTATGTGACAGATGTGTTATTGTGTAAGCATTAACGTTAAACCGCGTCTCCTGCACTAAAACATTACTCAAAACATGGTTTCGCTACACATTTTTATCTATGGTAACATAACATAAGTTCACGCCTGTATCCCCGAAGAGGTAGGCAGAGGCGCACTAGCGAACTAGTTCACCCACATTACGCCGAGCTTAGTTCCGTCCCAGATGTGATAGGGGGCGAGCCTATCGCCATATCGGGCACAAATTCCTATGGAATTATCTATGGTCCATTGTTTTATGAACAAGATACAGCAAAAATAATTGTTTTGCGTCTGTGTTTCGAAAAAAACATGCGCAGGAGACGTGGCTTTAAGTAAACAAGTGCGTTCACACCTCCATCCCCGCCTCCGGCTCTGATTCCACCTCCGGTTCAGGTTCCGGTTCCGGTTCCGATTCCGGCTCCAACTCCGGCGGCTTCGGTAACTCAAAGAAACTTCGCAGTCGGGTCCCACTTTCGTTAGTTTCCTATTCAATAAATCTCATTTGATGACAATGCATCAGTGATTGTTTTATCATATATGTCACATGTAGTCCTGACCTCACAGTAAGGGAGCGTACCCATACTATGTCTTGAAAATACCACGTTTGGTCATAGGGGTAGGGGAGTTTAGGTTTTCGTCACGTAGTCAATATCCTCTAGGGCAATCTCGTGCTTTTCGACCAACTTCCAAAAAAGGAGAAGGTCCTCAATTCGTCTGTATTTTTTTTATGTATGTTCCGCGATATCTCCGCCAAATGTGGACCTATTTTCAAAATTATTTTTGTGTTGGATAGAGCTTATTTCAAGGTTGATCCCATATAATTTGGTCACGATCGGATTTGAAGTCGGTCTGTTAAGTTTTTAAACTTTGATTTTTCGAGCTATATTCAAATATGGCGCGCAGCGCTTAGCACTTTTTAAACTAACAGGTGGCTACACATCATAATAACTTTTCTTCAACAAGAAATGATTTAAAACCTTATTTATAAATGACTACGTAAATACTAGAGACGGAAGGGGGTCTCTTGGCATATACTACGAGTGGTTACCGGGGGGGAGGGGGACATAAAAATTGTAAAAAATAGGTCACGTAGTATGGGTACGTTCCCTAAGAGCTTGTAAACACACGGGTGTAACTTTAATTCCCACTCCTGTTTTGTCACGCGTGTGCATTCTAGGAAATTGGATACTTGACTATGTTCGATTTAATACATATTTTTATATGCATATAAAACAAAAAAGAAGCCCTTCTGTAAAAATTGCATCAAAATTGGTTGAAAAATAACGCAGTACCTAATTCATATTTTAAATTCTGCAATCTGCAAGAGTGGGGCCATAGTGGGGATATCTTGCCGTCCCTTTCCAACGCACGTACCGTTATGGTCGTGACGTATCCTGATGCTTCTCTTCAGTGCAGTTTGAAGGTTAAACATCAAAGGCTTATAACTATTATTTCTGAGAATATTTCAATATTTCTTTCTGTGCTATATTTTAGATGTCGTAAATTACATACAAAATATTTTTTAACAAATTGTCAAGTGCCCAATTTATCAAAAAGTTGTCATGTCGTAACCTTGCGCACCTCCACACATTCCCAGACTAGACAAGTGACAAAACAGTCATGGTGACAAGTCACCCATGCCTGACCAAAGCAAATTTTGTCGGAGATTCATTTACATGGACACTGAATTGACTGATATGAACTTTGATAGAATGGTGGTAGTTACTGACATGTCGCCTCCTTGGTCTAGTGGCAGTGTGTATGGACTGTGAGCCAGGGGGTCCTGGGTTCAATTTCCACGTTGGGCATGGTGATTTTTAACACCAATTGCCTGGGGCTGGATCCCTTGGAAAGGGGTTAACATCAGGCACACAGCCGCTCGTAGAAAAATAGCACAATCCTTCAAGCAACGTGCTTGAAAAAATATGTTGCCCAACCCCACATTAAGGTGGGATTTTAATTTAATGTGGGGTTGGGCAACATATTTTTTCAACATATAGGCAGGTAAAAAGAAAATCGGACATACCTGTGTATCCAGCGATGATGTGTTTGTCCTCATATTTAATGGTGATACTGAGGTGTTGGGATTTGAACCAATGTGAAAAATTTTAATTCTCATTGAATCTTCAGATATTATGGACATTTTTACTGCATCTTTATCCTAAAACATAAATTCAAATAATTAATTTTGCAGCGGGAGGCGTGGGTTTATGTATGTTTTATGTTAATAATCACAAGTTTAAAAACTTAACTGACCGACTTCCAATTTACCGATCTTGACCAAATTTATATGGGACCACCCTTGAAATAATCTCTATCGAACACAAAAATAATTTTGAAGATCGGTCCACATTTGGCGAAGATATCGCGTAACATATATATAAAAAAAAAAGACGAATTGAGGACCTCCTCTTTTTGGGAAGTCGGCCGAAAATGGTAGTTATGTGGACAATCGATTATTTTTCATAATCGATTATTCAATTATAAATAAATAAATAACATCCAACAGTCACACACATAGTCCTGAATCCTGACCCACACTAAGATCGAGTCTTGTGGGTGTGTGGGAGTCACATACCCACGAGGGTATCAGGAACTATTAGACACTTTCGGTCTTACGACACCCAGACCCGAAACAATTATCTGTAGGCATACAATTATTTGTCTCGGTGCGGGGATCGACCCTGCGGCCTCTCGCTTCACAGCCGGCTTTCACCCACTGCTCCACTGAGGCTGTCAATTATTTTTAAAGACGTGATCGATTTATCGGTTAGTCAATTATTATTTCGACCTATCACCGTCCGTTGCTGGACGTAGGCCTCCCCAAGTGAGTGCCAAGCTTCCCAGTCGATTAATTATATAATAATACATCTTTAAAAAATAATCGATTATGATAAATAATCGATTATCCACATCACTAAAAATGGCATTGGGTTTTCGTTGGTATGCCTTCAAATAAATGCCGAAACAAACTAAACAGTATAGTCTATAAACACACTATGAACTAAATTATGTCTTGATCAAAATGAAATCAATCAATATCCTTACCTTATTATTTGGTTTTGAATCTTCGTTTTCTCCATTAAATTTATAAGATTTTATCCATGACTGAAAAAAATTGCAATTTAGACATGAGCACAAGTCATTTTGATCTATTTTAAAAATGACAATATAATATTAATCCTGTATTATGCTGTACCACTACATTACGTGGTCCCGAGAGCTACTTCATTGAGAGGCATTGCTCTACCAACTTCGCATATGGGTTTATACACAGGGGCGTGCACACCATACAGGCAAATAGACAACCCTTATTGATAACTCCATAATTTATTTTGAGTGGTAGAGCCATACTGTAGACAATATTGTCTACAGCACGAATGGGCCAGCTCGACCAGTTCGATACCACTGTCTCGCAGAAAACCGAAGTAAAATAGCAGCCGGCTGTTGCGTTTCTATGGGTTAGTGAGATTTCCAGTGGCCCGATTCCCGCTCTCCTTCCCAAACCCTATTCCCTACCTTTAAGTTTGGTAATACACCCATGATTTTTTACATATAAATGGATCTCTATGGGCAATGGAGATCACTTACCTAGGCTCGCTCACTATCACATCTGGGACAGAACCAAGTTTGGTCGAAACGTGGGTGTTCTAGTTCGCTAGTGCGCCTCTGCCTTCCCCTTCGGGAATACAGGCGTGAGCTTATGTATGTGAATCGATTTGAAGTTTTATAGTTAGTTCCAAGGGTGATCTTATATAAATAAACGCATGCCTGTATCCCCAAAGGGGTAGGCAGAGGTGCACTAGCGCACTAGTACACCCAAATTTACTGTAGTATTGCTGGTTTAAGTTAAGCTCACCGGTATAACTTGTGATGGCACAGCGTCATCTCTCAGTTTCACAAACCTTAATGTTCGGTTGAAGCATGAGCTATCAAAATGAAGTGAACATATGTAAATGGTTTTTACGTCAAAATTTATATTCTCCTCCCCAAGAGCCTCCAACCACTGCTTTTGTTTCTCTTTATTTACAGGCCAACTGAAAGGAACAAAATATTTTATTACTAACGGTTACAGCTTTGTTTGAAATACCACACAGGAACCATTCATTTTTCCGGGATGAAAAGTAGCCTATGTGTTGTTCTGATGTATAATCTTTAGTACAGCAAAATTTCATCAAAATTCATTTCGTAGTTTTTGGTTTTAAGAGTAACAAACACACTCAAACTTTCGCGTTTATAATATTAGTTGGATAATCCTGTGGCCACCAGAAGATTAAAACTACCATCAATGTAATAGGGTATATTGCATCAGATGCACAGTTCTTTGCAAATATTCTTCTAAAAGAGGTCTCAGGAATAAAACAAAGAAAAAGATCACAGGTTCTAATTATATCAACACAAATATAACCCTATGCATGTGATACCAATAGCTTTTTAAACGAAATGAGCAAGCATTCTTAAATTTGAATTTTGATATTTAGAATTCCATTGGTGTCCGACTGTAAGCAAAAGGAGGGCTTAAGCACTTCTTTGCTGTCCCATTTTCCGAGCGTCAACTGCTGTGCATCTAGGTAAATAATATATCGATGAAAACTACACTAAAAACTCTTTCAACAGCTTCAAAAGGAAGTGACTCTCATTTTGTCTAATATTTTAAGTGAATGCTGCTTACAAGGTCTTCTATGAGGAAAATGTGACTTCTCAACTCAGCGTATGAAAGTCTTATATTAAAGTGTGACGCCTATGATGAGCATAGTTGAGAGCGTTTCAGTAAACTGAAGTCGAAGAATTCATGATGTGATTGATATACATGTTATTACCAGTGCAATGAAAGAAGTTTCTTATGATTACTTGAGGATCCGGAGCATCCAATAACGCTGCAGCTAGGCATCTTTACAATCACTTTACTTCGATTGAAAATAGAAAAATAATATTTACGAAAACAATTATCAAAGATTTTACAATGACATCAGACATGACCAGGGTTGCCAACTGTTAATCTTGCTCCCCACCAGATCCAAGTTGTAAAACCACCAGAAAACCACTAACAAAATCGACCCTGCTCGCAAAACCACCAGATTTTCCACTAAACTCGGATTTTGTTGGTCTATTATACAATACAATACAATACAATAACTCTTTATTGTAAAACCAATTATTAACAATACATAATACTAAACTACTTATGGTTCTACAATGGGCGGTCTTATCGCAGACAGCGATCTCTTCCAGACAACCTTTGGATGGACAGAATCGTTGGTAAAGAAAGTAGACGGTGATGCACAATAAAGACACAAGGAAAATATAATAAAATAAATAACGAAACAAATAAAATAATTTAAATACTAATACTTATATAACAATACAGACTCTAATATATACTACAATATATATATACATAACAATACATATAACTGATAGTAATAGTAGGTATCACAAACCTGACAGATAGAAATCCTTCAGTTTGTTCTTAAAAATCAGTAGCGATTTGGCGCATCTAATCGTTATAGGCAATGCATTCCAAAGTCGGACAGCTTGTACCGTGAATGATCGGTCATAGAATTGAGAAGTATGGGAAGGAGTTTTTAGTTGCAGAGTTTGAGAGGAACGAAGGGATCTAGAGTGGGTGAGGTGTAAAAATTCAAAACGGTCTTTAAGGTAAAAAGGAGTAACAGGATTAAAGAGAATATTATACAAGAGAGATAAAATGTGAACATTCCGGCGAAAACGGATTGGTAACCATTTCAGCTTCTTACGATATTCAGTAATATGATCATATTTACGGAGACCAAAAATGAATCTAATACAAAGATTTTGGAGACGTTCTAGTTTATTAAGCTGTTCTTCGGTTAAATCTGCGTATGAGGCGTCAGCATAGTCCAGTATGGGAAGCAAAAGGGTTTGCGCGAGTGCAATTCTGGTGGAAGTCGGCAAAAAATTTCGTAGCCTTCTTAGAGAGGAAACAGAGGCGTACATCTTACGACTGATTTCCGCTACTTGTGGAATCCATGTCATCTTTTTATCCAAAATTAAACCTAGGTTCTTGACAGTATCACTTAATGGAACGCGTGTTTCGTCAAATATTATTTGTGGTAGGTGGAACCAGTCGATTTTGGATATCATTCTTGAACTACCTATGACAAAACCTCTGTTACCTCTGTTAACTCGTAACAGACCGAAATGTCACTTTACAAAGTAATACTTGTATTGCCTATTTCTAAAACGTAGTGTTGAATGCAAAATACATGAAAAACAAGAAAATAACACTACGTATGACTTTGTCAGCCCTTTAGAAGACTTTTCTAATCTAAGGCTAACGTATATTTTTATTTTATTTTTAGTTTCAGCAAAAAAAAATACAGAACATTATTTTTATGCTAAAAGGTAACAAAGCTGTATCATTAGTAACCTTCGCCTGTGATAGTGAAAAAGTTTAGTGTAATGCCGCGTCTCCTGTACTAGCTTTTTTAAAACAAAATACTAAAAATACATACAGAAACAACGATTTTAGCTGTCACCTGCTCGTAGAACAATGGACCATAGATAAAAAATGGATGTTTTGTGTAGGTGCTCTGTGTAATGTTTTAGTGCAGGAGACCCGGCTTAAGAAAAACATTGACGTACGGAATAATTTAAGGACGTACGGAAAAATCAACGAATAGAAATGTCATTACTAGAATTCAATTAATGGTACTTTTTAAAAATCTTACAATATGAATCTACAGAACATAATTTTTCTCAAATAGTTTAAGGCCCTTTAAACCTAAAAGTTGTTTCTAATTTTCATTTTTATTATTTCGCGTATCTTTTGTGACAATATGTCATCATCAGCATTAGGCACAATGATAATACTAATGCAAACTTATATACAATACATACATACACACTCACGCCTGCATCCCACGGGGGTAGGCAGAGACTATTGAGCTATACAGGCTGCGATCCTGACACGCCTCTTTTGCTTCTTCATTCATAGTTCGTTTCATACTTTTCCGCTGATTGAAGGTACTCCGAACTTGCCCTTAACGCAGGAGATCATTTATTTGATCTATATAGGATCGCGTTGGGCGCCTTCTTCTAATTCACTTGCCCTACCATTCTCTTTAGCACGATAGACCCCATTCGTAAGTCGCCTTTTATCTATCCTCTCAATATCTCCAAACCACCTAAGCATCCCTTTCTCAATACTACTCTGCACATCATCTTTCAACTCATAACAATACCTTGCTATTCCTCATACGACCAGCAGGGGTGATTCCGCATATACAACGCAGGAAGGCATTTCCACCGCATTCACTCGACTTTTATGCTTCTTATTTAAAACTAGCTTTTGCCCGCGGCTTTGTAGAGTATTTTGTAGAGCCAACGGTAAAAACTTTTGAATTGTCTATCCACCCAGTCGTTTTAGTCTAAATATTCTACAACGAGGAGACTCAGGTATCGATTTTGAAATCAATCTGCCCAAAACAAAGAAAAACACAATGGCGGTCACTTATGACAATTTTGACACGGGCTCCGACGTTTAGAACTACGGGGCGACCCAGATATCGATTTTGAAGTCAATCGGCCGGCGGTCACTTTTTTAGATTTCGACCCCGGATCACTAAACGACTTTAAAATGGTACATAATTCGCAAAATATTCAATATGACTCAGAAAATATGGTAACGCCATCTATTGATAAATTTGAAAATCACTTTCAGGCTATAAAGAACTCCCAACAATCGCCCACATAATACAAAAATATCCGTATCTTTTGATAGAGTTGACGGATTGGAATAAAACAAAACTAAATGTTGTTCCAAGATGTGGTCTACAATTTCGTATCCAGTTCCGTAATGTTACTTTGGTGGTTTTCATTTGATACGTGGTCAAACATACAGACAGACAAAAATTCTAAAAATAATAAAAATGTGTTCTATTACTATTTCTAAACCCCCTTAACTCGTTTTTTTTGCAAATCTAAGCAATGTACAGACTCGCGATATTTCCATTCTTATTATATGTATTGATATTGATTATTTACATAGACATTTTAATCGAAGGAATAACTTAAATTCGCAATAAAATTTGGATTTTGCAATTTAGTGTTGAGTTTTTGTTTCTTTGAATGATAAACACTAAACTGGATCCATTACTATGTTTTGGGAGTAAGCAAGATTATTTTGTAAAATATAATTAAAATATTAGCATACCAAAGTAAAATCTCATATATTATGTAAATTCTTTATAAAATTTTTAAATACACTAAATATTATAAGCAAAAGTCTGATGACATTCGTACACCCAGACACAGACCCTTCAATGAGATATTTTCGAAATTGGACATAATAAAAAATAAAACCAAATCGTGATAGAATCCGTAAAAATAGTTTTATTTCAATATTTCAATAACATTTTTGCTAATATTTTTATTGATAGCACTAAACGATGTAATTACACTCTCTATGCTTAATATGAAACAGAAAATTGGTTAAGAAAAGTCGAGAAATTTACTGAAATAGTTCAGTACTATTTATTTAAGGTATTATTATATTCACTACTCTTCATTTTCAAAGTTTTTTTTTTACATTTTTAAATATATGCTGCAAAAATAAAACATTATTTTTATTATGATTATTACATACATTTAAAAATATAAAAATATTCCCCTCCGATGGCGTGGGTCCCACTCTGGAGTGAGGGACCTCCTCACAATTCATGCCGTACCCAGTAACACCGCCTTCTGCATTTGGCTCTTGACGCAAATACCAACCCAGAGCCCCTTGGGGTATTGGTTGAGGCTCATTGGTATCAAACCATGGGCAGAAATGACTATCGGAATAATGATTGTTGAATACACATCCCACATGCGAGTAACCTCATGTGTCAGGTCTAAATTTTTCGACATTTTGTCCTTTTCGGCTTTCACAAGGTTCTCATCATGCGGAATCGTGACGTCAACAAGCATCGCCCGGCGCGCCAATCGATCTACTACCACAATATCAGGCTTATTGGCCACAATAGTTCTGTCCGTGATAACAGATCGATCCTAATAGAGCGTTGCATGACTATTTTCGAGAACAGGTTGAGGGACATATTGATAGTAAGGCACCTCAGAAGCCACAAGGCAATATCGAAGAGCAAGTTGCTGGTGTAGGATCTTGGCTACAAGGTTATGCCTATGCAAATACTCGCCGTTAGCAAGATACGAACAACCGGAAATAACATGCCTGATAGATTCTCCGGGACGGTGGCATTACATTATTATTATTATAATAGAGCAATATTATATCAAACACAGCTTCTTCGAGACGTGCAATATATTTGGAAATGTATCACTCACTTAGTGGTTGAGCGATCAACATTTCACAATTTTTTTCTACGAAACCACTAAAAATCCACTAACCACTAGACGGCATTTCTTCCCACTAAACGGGATTCAAAACCACCAGATTTAGTGGAAAATCCACTAAGATGGCAACACTGGACATGACAATCGATTTTTTTTTAATTTTCCCTTTCGGGAAGGCAAAGGGATCTAGCCCATACAGCCTCGTCTTATGTGCTTTCCATGTCTTCATTTGCTTATATCTAATTTTCCACAAGCGCAATAAAATTGGATGTGTTCACTTTCATGACCCTGCTGAAGTTTTGGCGTCAATTCCTTCCAGTTTGATGCTTTTTAGAAGATTGTCTCGCAGCGGAGGAATCGAACATGGTCGACCCATCCACCCGACAAAAAGCGTCTAAAATCACTTATTTCAAACCTTCCGCATCTATCCGCATCTTTAATCCTATACAATCTTAGATTATAGAGAGAGAGATACCATGTAAAAGATACAGCGATGAAAAAAATCGATATATAGTCGATACATCGTTCTTTTTAAATAATCATATAATGAAGCATTAATCTTGAGTCTTGACTCTTGATACTCTATTTCATGTTTAAAGTACAAAATTGTGTATTTAACTTGCGATTGCGTACTTTTTAATAGTCAAAAGCTTATAAAGGTAGTATCACAATTATGGACATAATGCCCCTTACTTATAAAAATATATTTAAGCGAAGGAAAAAAGTGACAGCCTGTTCTTAGCGAAAAAAATTAGCGAAAATATTTTTATAAGTAAGGCCCTATATGTAAGTAGGTAATAATAGAGATGCTTAGTTTATCAGTAATTTCTTCGTTGCCTGTTTATTTATTATATGTTAACAACGACATCTGCTGAAGTTTACTTGAACTTTAATCAATTTAACAACTGCAGATAGGGACTTATACGCGAGACCATGTGGAAATAGGTACAAAAAGTTATTCATAGATGGCGTTTGTACCACTAGTCGATGCCTGCCCTACGCTCTATGACGACACTAATTTATTCATAGCACACAATTATTTATGACTTGTAAACATTGTACAAAGTTATGTTACCTACCTGTATTGGTATCTTCTAATTGCATAACGCATCAACGTACCGTTTATCAGGCTCAGATGGAAGTTACAGTCATGTCACATGTTTGTTTTTGATTTTTAATTCGTTGAAGTATCAATGTTAAAGTACCTAGCTCGGACGTAATAAAAAAGAAGGACCGAGCGCTAGGAACATTGAAAGTGAAGCAGGGTTTTCGGCTCATTCGATCTATCGACACGTAATGGCGGCGACAGATCGAATGGGCCGAAAACCCTGTTCCTAGCGCTCCGTCCATCTTTTTTACGTCCCTGGTATCTTCCTAATACGACAGTAGTTATCAGAAATTATAAGGTCTAAAACAGGTATACCACTGGACCCGTAAATTAAAGGGTACTTACTCATTTGGCCCAATATAATTTGGGGTAGCGAAATCAGCTTTTGCCCATTACATAACAATATGTCATGGGTATGCCTTTCTTTGATCTCCAGGAGCCAATCAAATTTATCTTAATTACTCATCTGGTCTATATTGTGAGACAGTAAAAATGATTTGTCTGTATAATTTACCTAATACCCTGTTTTTTGTATGAGAAGGCTGCCGTATTTTTAGGCAAAGAGTTTGCGTCGACTGTCAGCTGAGCATAGATGATACAAGATGGCATTGAAGAAATTGGACTCTTCTCTATCTATCTTAATTAGGTTTGTGGCCTTATTATTTTATATACTCGTAATATACGGGATATTATGTGGCATAATTTACTGAAGCACCTAATATTATATGTAGAAGTCTTGTTCAGTATAACTTTATTGATTAGGTTTGGTCAAATGCAAATAATTAAATGGTACATTTTTGTACTATACTAATATACTAAGCAGATTTTTGTGTACCTAAATACCTAAGTATCTTTCCCCGTCGTGACGCGAGGCATTTTAAGTATTAAGGGCGACTTGCAGCGCTATTACTAATGTAGAGTTAAGCCATACTTGATTTATCCTACAGCTCACTCCTATCTTTAAAACAAGATTTTGTATAAATAGTGATTTGTCGCGGAGCTGCAAGTGGCCCTAAATATAAGTTACATGCGTAGAATTTACATTTGTGTCTAGAGGCGGTAAAGCAAATATCGTATAGTCATTTTAATCACCTTTGCCGCATTATTAATCGGTCCTAGACATGACAGGTGGCGAACTTTGCTACACGGAGCACCCTGCAGTCCCTGCAGAAGCATGCACGAAACCAAATTATTATTACAAGTAGGGAAGTAGGGCCCAAGATGTTTTGTCTCGTCAGTAGAGAAGGACAGAAGTAAACAAGCGCGCGTCTGATTGTAAAGGTGGATTTATCCCCATAGACATAATATTAGCCCAAACGAACAAAGAAAGTATTTTTTCTTAATCGGTAGATGGAAACAAAATCTCTTTTTCAGCTTAAAATAAAAACGAAAGAATTATCAGTCTATAATATGAGCCCAAACGAACAAAGAAAGTATATTTTCTTAATCGGTAGGTGGAAACAAAATCTCTTTTTCAGCTTAAATAACAACGAAAGCATTATCAATCTATCTATAATGTTATAAAGCGAGCTTAAAATATGCATTCGCTCATTTGGTCTACAAATTCAAAATCTAATAAGTACTGTAGGTACTTTATATCTGACTTGGTACGTATAGTTTCACTGAAGTGGAAGTAGGCCGGTCATGTCTGCAGACCATCAATATAATATACCCTAGATGCACAGTTCCTTGCAAATATCCTCCTAAAAAGCGGTCTCAGAAATAAAACAAAGAAAAACATCACAAGTTCTAATTAAATCAATACAAATATAACCCTATGCCCGTGTTATAAAGTAGCTTTTTAAATGAAACGAGCAAGCGTTCTTAAATTTTAATTTCGAAATTTAGAATTCTATCGGCGTCCGACTGTAGGCAAAACAAGTGCTTAAGCACTCCTTTGCTGTCCCATTTTCCGAACGTCAACTGTGCATCTAGGTAAATAATATATCGATGCTGCAGACGGACAAATAGTCGGTGGAGCAGACACGTGCTGGAGTGGAGAAGTAAAGAGAGTGAAGTGAAGGACGTCCTGCTGCACGGCGCACGATGGACCGACGACTTGAAAAGGTAGCGAGCAATGGATGGATGCGGGCTGGGCAAGACCGGGATGGTTGACGCTCACTTGGGGAGGCCTACGTTCAGCAGTGCACAATAATAATAGATAATAGACAGGCAGCTAGAAAGTCTAACTGAATGACCGTTTATGCGGACGCACAATTTTAACTAAAAGAGACATGATTATTATATCAGTCACGATATAATACTGCTTAATATGGATCCTTTATGCATGTAACCCGACCTAATATCAACATATTATATGTACCTATAATGATAGTACGTGATAGTCTAATAATAGCGTTTCTGAACTATTTCGAGCAAGTATTTTGAATTATTAAGTGTCACATGTCACAACACAGCCGGACAACATTTATCAATAGGTAATGAGTATTAATTGAATTAACTCTGCTTTGACATCTCTACTCGCAATACATTCAACATAGTTTATTGAATCGCGACGTAATGTGAATACAACCATGGGACATTTTTATAGCAGCGACAGGCAAACGAGCAGGTAGGTCATAGGTAGCATGCGATCTTCATCCCCCATAGACCCCCAAAAACAATTTGTTACGAATGTTGTTTGAAGGGAATAGGCGTATCTTCTCTCATTAGTAAACCTAGCCCCTTTCATTAATAGACCTAACCTTTCTCATTAGCAGAGGAGCCCCGCGCCCAGCAGCGGGACAGTAATACTACAGGGCTAATAATATTTATTATTATTTTACTCCCCCAGAAGGTTTACATCAGGCATGCAGCCGGTCGTAAAAACTAATCCAATTCCTTTATGCATGCAGCATGCTTGAAAAGATGTGTTGCGCCGACCCCACATTAAGGTGGGATAAAGGTAGGTAGAAATAAAGGATTTTTTACCGAAAACTACTTTTTATTAATCATTCAATACTTGTAATAATAAACATGAGATTGTGGTTCTACCAAACAAAATAAATCTTTATCATGCATATCGTCCCAAAAACGTAGATTGGTCTAGTCTAGACTACAACTCTAGACGTTTCTCGTGCTGAGATTCCAGAGAGGTTTTCTAATTTACGCGGGAACTTTAATTCCATCGTTTTAGTCTGAGTACCAGACGTTTGGGGTAAACTATTGAAATTTTACACAAAATACTTTCTATCTCTATCTTTACCTTCAATATAATAAATAGGTATGGTACGCGATATTATATCAAAATGGGATATATTAAAGATTATTTTTTCTTTTTTCCTCAAGAGGAAAAATCTCAATATATAAAAAGAAAATGCACTGCAGTCTGCAAGACTGTTTTTGATGTCGGTTTTATAACTTTACCTAATGTGTAACGTAATAAATATGTATTTTTTTCTCACATGCAGCGATGAATGCAGTTGAAATACATCAGATTTTTTTATAGCAGAGAATGGAAAACGAGCAGATGTGTCACCTCACGTAAGTGGTCTCCTCCGCTCATAGACACCAAGACACAAAAATAATCATGAGTACGTTGCCAACAAAAGGAGGTAATGGAAGGGAAGGGAAAAGGGATTGGGAAAGGGAGGGGGGTAAATTAAGCCACCGGGAATCTCATTCACCGAACGAAACGCGACAGCAAGCTGCCACTTTACATTGGTTTTCTGTGAGACAGTGGTATCAAACTACCGATCTTTTGCGTTGGTTAGGTTGGTTGCTCTGGATGCTCTACCACTTAAATTATGTTGCTACTTTAAAAAATATTAAATATTTTTAAGTGTAGATATAAACGCGTTCAAACTTAATAAATATGTTTAATTAGTCGCAAATAACGCTCTACCATTTGCAAAATCAATTTATTTCTCAATCCATTAAATCACGCGTCGCTTCAATGCTTGTACTTGGCCAGTCGTTCTTGGCCTCCCTCGCCCCTAGACAGTTTATTGTTGGGGCAACTTAGAGAGGGTTTTCAATGATCACTCGAAGTTCAGTATAAAATGGCCGACAATAAAAGTTACCCCATGTTAAGTACAATGCATGGTGCAAAGGGGCTGCTACCCTTATGTTGATCCGGAGACTATGGGGTAAGTGTGTAATGCTAGGAATGGTGGTGGTTCATATCTTATTTGATATATTGTTTGATAAATCCATATCTAAACTTAATTTTATAAATGTAAATGCGTGTTTAGTGGTTTTTCTTTTCACGCAGAAAATAAGCAAAAGATTGGCGGGAATTTTTGCAAGTATTTTTTTAAAACTGACTGTCAAACGAGTATGTAGGTTATCTGATGGTAATCGACCTCCACCGCCCATAGACACCCAAGACACAAATATATTATGGGAGCGTTGCCAACCGAAAAGGAAGGCAATAGCGATTGGAAATCTCACTCATCGAACGAGATGCAACAGGGAGCTGCCACTTTACGTCGGTTTTCTGTGAGACAGTGGTATCCAGTCGGTCGAGCCGGCCCATTCGTGCTGTAGACATTACTGTCTATATCGTGGCTCTACCACTCAAGTTTAATGAACGCAAGGTTACTTACGTTGACTTGTCATAAGTACTTTTTTACATGCCTACGTGATCAATACAATTTTTTTTTACTTAATTCAGAAAATTGTGAGAATAAAGGATTCTGGGTTAATTTGTGCCTTGAAATCACGGGAAAGGCTTCCCTCAGAAAACACTGTTCTTTCTACGAAAGCTAGTACTTATTATAAATAAAGTATGGAACACAGGACAATTCTCACGCATTCTATACCAGCGGCTCTAGCAGGTATATTTTTGGCAACCGAATTCGAACCGAGCACGTCTAAAAAATTTGTATGAAATATTAACCATATGTTACCAGTGGGTTTAGACAAGTGGCTTATGCGCTAGTCGAATAGAATAGTCGAATAGAATAAATGTATGGGAATGACATAAAAGTACGCCGCATATATCGTACTCTTATGTCATTCCCATACATTTATTTAAATAAGCTTTATTGAACACAAAAATAATCTTAAAAATTGGTCCAAATTTACCGGAGATATCGGGGAACATATATAAAAATAATCACAAGTTTAAAAACTTAACAGACCAACTTCAAATCCGATCCTGACCAAATTTATATGGGACCACCCTTGAAATAAGCTCTATCGAACACAAAAATAATTTTGAAAATCGGTCCACATTTGGCGGAGATATTACGTAACATACATAAAAAAAATACAGACGAATTAAGGACCTCTTTCTTTTTGGAAGTCGGTCGAAAAATACAGACGATTTGTGGACATTCTCCTTTTTTCTAGTCGGTAGAAAGACTAACTATTCAGATTTATGACACAAGAATTTTTAACCTGAAATTAGTTAAAGATAAAAATTGCGTCATTGTAACAAATTTAATTCCTGGAACAAGTATTTTTCCTCATTATTCGGTTTGGCGATAGCGTCACTCGGATACTATTAGTGAGATGTGGTTTACATTTATAACAACTTTGCTTATCACTAAGCCATGGCGTGATGGTATGGTTTGTTTTAATATTATTTTAATATTTTCTGACTACCTCGGTGGCGTGGTGGTATTTCGGTACGACTACGGTTCTGAGATCTCGAGTTCGATCCCCGGGTGAGGCAAAGTGATATTGGATTTTTCCATATCAGCCCGGAGTCTGGAATTTGTGCCCGATATGGCGATAGGCTCGTCCCCTACACATCTGGGACGGAACTAAGCTCGGCGAAATGTGGGTGTTCTAGTTCGCTAGTGCGCCTGCCTACCCCTTCGGGGATACAGGCGTGAGCTTATGTTATGTTATGTGTTTAATATTTTGTCTTCTTCCACGGTCTGCCTTTATTTTACTGTAATGTGGAGTCGGTTTATACGAAATTCACTTTTCGACAGACTACCAAAAAATGTGAAGGTCCTCAATTCGTCGGTATTTTTCTTTATGTATGTTACGCGATATTTCCGCGTAATGTGGACGGATTTTCACGATTGTTTTGTTCGATGGAGCTTATTTCAAGGGTGGTCCCATATAAATTTGGTCATGATCGGTAAATTGGAAGTCGGTCAGTTAAGTTTTTAAACTTGTGATTATCTTTATGTATGTTACGCGATATCTCCGCGTTATGTGGACGGATTTTCACGATTCTTTTTGTGGTCGATAGAGTTTATTTCAAGGGTGGTCCCAAATTTTGGTCATGATCGGATAATCCAGAAGGTAATTTAATAATTTATAGTTAGTAATATTAAATCTCATAGCCTTTAGGCGTTTTTCCAACAAACAAACTCATTTTTGATGTAAAGTTTTAAGCTACATTATACTTATCTGATCCAGTTTCTCGTTCCAAAGAAATAATTGAAAAAATCTAGTTTTGTTAGCAGAGGCTTGCCATTTTGCGTGTGGTTAATAAACTTACAATAGTTTTTTTTCTCAATCGGTTTATTACAGCCCAATTCGTTTCGTGACGATTTTGATCATGTAATTGGAGATTTAGATATAGTTTATTGCTTTCATCAAATTTAATTTAGTGGTGTACCACTTTGTGGACATTGAATGGACTTTTTTATTTGACATCGTGCGATTTAATTACATAATGCCGGTATTAATGGTAAACTCTGAATCTTGATACTTGAGGTTCTAGCTGCAAATATCAAGTCAGCAATCACAATCTCTATGTTAAGTTTTTCGATTCGAAAATAATATTCGTCATTCGACTGGTATTTGGTCTTAGTATTTTTTATGAAGGTGTTTACAGACTTTGGGCAGTTAGGTGGGCCTGATATTAAGTGGTTACCGTCGCCCATAGGTAAACATCAGTAATGATAGTTCCAGCCAGGCAGCTGTCTACAATGGAAAGGAAAGAAAGAGATGAAGGTACCCCTTCTGAATCTGAATCTGAATAAACCAATTACTTTTTTTCTTTCTATCTGCCCTTAGTCCACCTTAATGTAATGCGGCGCAACACACTTTTTGAAGCATGTTGCAGAAAGGATTTGGTTAAGTTTTTACGACCGGCTGCCTGTCTGACGCTAACCCCCTCTGAGGGATCCAGTCCCTGACAAATAAAATTGGAGAATTCGCTTTGCCCGACCTGGGAATCTAACCCACGACCGCCCGGTCCACAGCCCATATGTGCTGCCACTAGACCAAGAAGGCGACTAGTCATCAGTCAATAATCATGCATATTAAATGACATGTGTACGTCACACGTTAATATCACCATGAGTTGACTTTTATTGCCAATTGTGTGAAACTTAACGGTTTTTGCTGTCAATTTAAGACCCTCTTCTAGTATAAAGTTACTCCTTTATTCATAATAACTTGGTAAAGCGTAATAAGACCACAATAGTACACTTCATAAAAATTGTATTCATAATCGTTCAATAGCGTTAAAACATTCCAACGTTCAATAGTGAAAACATGGCCGATTCCGATCAGCTGTTTCAAGTTTGATGTTCTTTCTTAATGATATTAATTTTGTTCTAGAACCCATCTAAGATTGATATATATATTTTATTAATTGTTTGGAAACAATTAATAAAAATATATAGACTTCCTATCTGTTTCGAAGCTTGCCAGAGATAAAAATAATATTTTTTCTGTAACCAGCAACATTGTATTCGATAAGCATATATTAATTCTCTTTTTGCTAAAGTAGGCAAAAGTAGGGTTATGCTTTCGATAAGACCAAGATTTCATTATGAATAAGGGGGTTAGTGTTTATTACTAATGATATATGCCTTGGCAGTAAACAAATTCGGGAGTGTATTCGTCTGAACAATGGAAAAAGATCTTTGTAGATCTTTCTGGATAACGACCGTCGTTTAAATTCTCGCCCCTCCTCCTTTAACTTTCTCTCATGATTGTTGAGGATTAGACCACAAAAATTTCGTCAATAGTCTTCGTCCGTTTGCTATGGTCTTCAGCTTGATGAATAGCGACGCTGACTGGCGTCTCCAGTTGCTCAAACACCTGTAGCCCGAGCACGAAAAACTAATGTAAATGTAAATGTATTCGAGTTCGCTGCGCCCTGATGACGTTTGGTTAATATTTCATACAAATTTCATAGACGCGCATCGAGTTCGAATACATTTACGGTTGTCAGAAATTTTCCTGCTCAGGCCGCTGGTCAAACCAGTGCGACGGTGTTTAGGGATCCTTCCCTTTTGGTTTTATTGTCTTTATTTTTAAATTATACATATCTACATAAGATCACGAAAGTATCCACGAAGGGGTAGGTATCGACGAACTAGCAAACTAGAACACCCACATTTTGCTAAGTGTTCCATCCTAGATGTAATAGGGGGCGAGGGTAATAGCCATATCGGGCACAAATTCTAGAACCTAGAAAAACCCGATATCACTTTGCCCGACCCGGAGATCGAACCCGAGTCCTCAGGACGGTAGACCTACCGAAATACAACTACGCCACCGAGGTAGTTTAAATTATAATAAAAAAAGTTTAACAAAATTTTCCGGTGGCCCATTCCCCACCCCCCCCTCTTTCCCAATCCCCTTTTCCTGCCTTCGATTTCCTCCTTTTAGGTTGGAAACGCACCCATGATTCTTATTGTGTCTTGGGTGTCTATGGGCGGTGGAGTTCACTTACCATCAGGTGACCCATCTGTTCGTTTGCCAGTCTCAGACATAAAAAAACATGAATCGCGACCAGTGTTGCCATCTTAGTGGATTTTCCACTAAATCTGGTGGTTTTGAATCCCGTTTAGTGGGAAGAAATGCCGTCTAGTGGTTAGTGGATTTTTTTAGTGGTTTCGTAGAAAAAAATTGTGAAATGTTGATCGCTCAACCACTAAGTGAGTGATACATTTCCAAATATATTGCACGTCTCGAAGAAGCTGTGTTTGATATAATATTGCTCTATTATAATAATAATAATGTAATGCCACCGTCCCGGAGAATCTATCAGGCATGTTATTTCCGGTTGTTCGTATCTTGCTAACGGCGAGTATTTGCATAGGCATAACCTTGTAGCCAAGATCCTACACCAGCAACTTGCTCTTCGATATTGCCTTGTGGCTTCTGAGGTGCCTTACTATCAATATGTCCCTCAACCTGTTCTCGAAAATAGTCATGCAACGCTCTATTAGGATCGATCTGTTATCACGGACAGAACTATTGTGGCCAATAAGCCTGATATTGTGGTAGTAGATCGATTGGCGCGCCGGGCGATGCTTGTTGACGTCACGATTCCGCATGATGAGAACCTTGTGAAAGCCGAAAAGGACAAAATGTCGAAAAATTTAGACCTGACACATGAGGTTACTCGCATGTGGGATGTGTATTCAACAATCATTATTCCGATAGTCATTTCTGCCCATGGTTTGATACCAATGAGCCTCAACCAATACCCCAAGGGGCTCTGGGTTGGTATTTGCGTCAAGAGCCAAATGCAGAAGGCGGTGTTACTGGGTACGGCATGAATTGTGAGGAGGTCCCTCACTCCAGAGTGGGACCCACGCCATCGGAGGGGAATATTTTTATATTTTTAAATGTATGTAATAATCATAATAAAAATAATGTTTTATTTTTGCAGCATATATTTAAAAATGTAAAAAAAAAACTTTGAAAATGAAGAGTAGTGAATATAATAATACCTTAAATAAATAGTACTGAACTATTTCAGTAAATTTCTCGACTTTTCTTAACCAATTTTCTGTTTCATATTAAGCATAGAGAGTGTAATTACATCGTTTAGTGCTATCAATAAAAATATTAGCAAAAATGTTATTGAAATATTGAAATAAAACTATTTTTACGGATTCTATCACGATTTGGTTTTATTTTTTATTATGTCCAATTTCGAAAATATCTCATTGAAGGGTCTGTGTCTGGGTGTACGAATGTCATCAGACTTTTGCTTATAATATTTAGTGTATTTAAAAATTTTATAAAGAATTTACATAATATATGAGATTTTACTTTGGTATGCTAATATTTTAATTATATTTTACAAAATAATCTTGCTTACTCCCAAAACATAGTAATGGATCCAGTTTAGTGTTTATCATTCAAAGAAACAAAAACTCAACACTAAATTGCAAAATCCAAATTTTATTGCGAATTTAAGTTATTCCTTCGATTAAAATGTCTATGTAAATAATCAATATCAATACATATAATAAGAATGGAAATATCGCGAGTCTGTACATTGCTTAGATTTGCAAAAAAAACGAGTTAAGGGGGTTTAGAAATAGTAATAGAACACATTTTTATTATTTTTAGAATTTTTGTCTGTCTGTATGTTTGACCACGTATCAAATGAAAACCACCAAAGTAACATTACGGAACTGGATACGAAATTGTAGACCACATCTTGGAACAACATTTAGTTTTGTTTTATTCCAATCCGTCAACTCTATCAAAAGATACGGATATTTTTGTATTATGTGGGCGATTGTTGGGAGTTCTTTATAGCCTGAAAGTGATTTTCAAATTTATCAATAGATGGCGTTACCATATTTTCTGAGTCATATTGAATATTTTGCGAATTATGTACCATTTTAAAGTCGTTTAGTGATCCGGGGTCGAAATCTAAAAAAGTGACCGCCGGCCGATTGACTTCAAAATCGATATCTGGGTCGCCCCGTAGTTCTAAACGTCGGAGCCCGTGTCAAAATTGTCATAAGTGACCGCCATTGTGTTTTTCTTTGTTTTGGGCAGATTGATTTCAAAATCGATACCTGAGTCTCCTCGTTGTAGAATATTTAGACTAAAACGACTGGGTGGATAGACAATTCAAAAGTTTTTACCGTTGGCTCTACAAAATACTCTACAAAGCCGCGGGCAAAAGCTAGTTTTAAATAAGAAGCATAAAAGTCGAGTGAATGCGGTGGAAATGCCTTCCTGCGTTGTATATGCGGAATCACCCCTGCTGGTCGTATGAGGAATAGCAAGGTATTGTTATGAGTTGAAAGATGATGTGCAGAGTAGTATTGAGAAAGGGATGCTTAGGTGGTTTGGAGATATTGAGAGGATAGATAAAAGGCGACTTACGAATGGGGTCTATCGTGCTAAAGAGAATGGTAGGGCAAGTGAATTAGAAGAAGGCGCCCAACGCGATCCTATATAGATCAAATAAATGATCTCCTGCGTTAAGGGCAAGTTCGGAGTACCTTCAATCAGCGGAAAAGTATGAAACGAACTATGAATGAAGAAGCAAAAGAGGCGTGTCAGGATCGCAGCCTGTATAGCTCAATAGTCTCTGCCTACCCCCGTGGGATGCAGGCGTGAGTGTGTATGTATGTATTGTATATAAGTTTGCATTAGTATTATCATTGTGCCTAATGCTGATGATGACATATTGTCACAAAAGATACGCGAAATAATAAAAATGAAAATTAGAAACAACTTTTAGGTTTAAAGGGCCTTAAACTATTTGAGAAAAATTATGTTCTGTAGATTCATATTGTAAGATTTTTAAAAAGTACCATTAATTGAATTCCAGTAATGACATTTCTATTCGTTGATTTTTCCGTACGTCCTTAAATTATTCCGTACGTCAATGTTTTTCTTAAGCCGGGTCTCCTGCACTAAAACATTACACAGAGCACCTACACAAAACATCCATTTTTTATCTATGGTCCATTGTTCTACAAGCAGGTGACAGCTAAAATCGTTGTTTCTGTATGTATTTTTAGTATTTTGTTTTAAAAAAGCTAGTACAGGAGACGCGGCATTACACTAAACTTTTTCACTATCACAGGCGAAGGTTACTAATGATACAGCTTTGTTACCTTTTAGCATAAAAATAATGTTCTGTATTTTTTTTTGCTGAAACTAAAAATAAAATAAAAATATACGTTAGCCTTAGATTAGAAAAGTCTTCTGAAGGGCTGACAAAGTCATACGTAGTGTTATTTTCTTGTTTTTCATGTATTTTGCATTCAACACTACGTTTTAGAAATAGGCAATACAAGTATTACTTTGTAAAGTGACATTTCGGTCTGTTACGAGTTAACAGAGGTAACAGAGGTTTTGTCATAGGTAGTTCAAGAATGATATCCAAAATCGACTGGTTCCACCTACCACAAATAATATTTGACGAAACACGCGTTCCATTAAGTGATACTGTCAAGAACCTAGGTTTAATTTTGGATAAAAAGATGACATGGATTCCACAAGTAGCGGAAATCAGTCGTAAGATGTACGCCTCTGTTTCCTCTCTAAGAAGGCTACGAAATTTTTTGCCGACTTCCACCAGAATTGCACTCGCGCAAACCCTTTTGCTTCCCATACTGGACTATGCTGACGCCTCATACGCAGATTTAACCGAAGAACAGCTTAATAAACTAGAACGTCTCCAAAATCTTTGTATTAGATTCATTTTTGGTCTCCGTAAATATGATCATATTACTGAATATCGTAAGAAGCTGAAATGGTTACCAATCCGTTTTCGCCGGAATGTTCACATTTTATCTCTCTTGTATAATATTCTCTTTAATCCTGTTACTCCTTTTTACCTTAAAGACCGTTTTGAATTTTTACACCTCACCCACTCTAGATCCCTTCGTTCCTCTCAAACTCTGCAACTAAAAACTCCTTCCCATACTTCTCAATTCTATGACCGATCATTCACGGTACAAGCTGTCCGACTTTGGAATGCATTGCCTATAACGATTAGATGCGCCAAATCGCTACTGATTTTTAAGAACAAACTGAAGGATTTCTATCTGTCAGGTTTGTGATACCTACTATTACTATCAGTTATATGTATTGTTATGTATATATATATTGTAGTATATATTAGAGTCTGTATTGTTATATAAGTATTAGTATTTAAATTATTTTATTTGTTTCGTTATTTATTTTATTATATTTTCCTTGTGTCTTTATTGTGCATCACCGTCTACTTTCTTTACCAACGATTCTGTCCATCCAAAGGTTGTCTGGAAGAGATCGCTGTCTGCGATAAGACCGCCCATTGTAGAACCATAAGTAGTTTAGTATTATGTATTGTTAATAATTGGTTTTACAATAAAGAGTTATTGTATTGTATTGTATTGTATAATAGACCAACAAAATCCGAGTTTAGTGGAAAATCTGGTGGTTTTGCGAGCAGGGTCGATTTTGTTAGTGGTTTTCTGGTGGTTTTACAACTTGGATCTGGTGGGGAGCAAGATTAACAGTTGGCAACCCTGATCGCGACTTCTATGCTATTGTCTGTAGAGGAGTTTACTCCGTATATAGATAGTGATTATGCAGCAAGTTAATTAGTATAATGTCTTACCTTAAAGGTGACGGCCTCCGTGGCGCAGCAGTCGAGCAGCCGGCTGTGAAGCGACAGGCCGCGGGTTCGATTCCCGAATTGAGACAAATGTTTGTGTGGCCCACAGATATTTGTTTCAAGTCTGGGTGTTGTGAGACCGTGAGTCTCTCATAGTCTCTGACACCCACGATACAGGTTATATCTGCTGTGGGTTCAGGACTAGGTGTGTGACTGTTGGGTGTATTTGTTTATTTAATTTTATAAACATTTACATTAATTATTTTTTTTAAGTATTGATTTGCCTCAATATTTAAAGGGTTACGAATACTTTGTCTAAGTTAGCGAAATAGTCGCTATTATAAAAAGTGACAAGTTAGGAGTACAACAATAAAATGTTCATAAAAACTATACAGGCTTACATAACTTTTACGACTCTTAAATAGCTTGTTGAACGGTTTAACTATAAAACTGAGTGTTTTCAAGGTATATAGAGGTCTTCGGGTCGAATTACAGAACGACTCTCAAGCATAAATCTATATTTAATTATGGTTTTTATGCACTCAATTATTACTTTAAAACTAACTTATATTAAGTGTTGTCTTGTCATACGGGCCTTATGCACTACGCTATTTTAAGTTGATATTAACGCGTATTGCGGTCGTCTATATCACTGTGGACCGGGCGGTACTGGATTTGATTCCCAGGTTGGGCAACGCAGGTTTTATCGAGTATTAAGTCATAATAAAACAGTTTTTTTGTCAATTGTCAGTATATGTACTTGCACATACTTTTAGACATAAATTATTGATGGAATCACGAATATTGCGGCTCGACCGGTTACATACCACTATCTCACAGAAAACCGGCGTAAAGTGGCAGCTTGTTGCGTTTAGTTTGGTGAGTGATATTTCCGGTGGTACTCCATTCCCCACTCCCCTTCTTGAAGGTTAGCAACGCAAAAATTATTCTTTTGATATTACGGGTGTCAAGATTACTTACCCTCAGCGGGTTTAGACAAGTGGCTTATGCGCTAGTCGAATAGAATAGTCGAATAGAGTACGCTATATGCGGCGTACTCTTATGTTATTCTCATACATTTATTCTATTCGACTAGCGCATAAGCCACTTGTCTAAGCCCATAGATGACCCACCGTTATCGTTAGCCAGTCTATGCTAAAAATACTAACTTGCTCATGAGAGGAAACGAAATTTCTCAACTAACAGCTTTGACCAAAATATTTGAAGTCGAAAACATTAGGTACAACTGGGTATGGTGTCGTGAGCTAAGTCGTGCCACGTCTAGTTTCACAATAAAATTAAAGTTTTAGGTCAGATCCACTTACTAAGAGTTTTGCTGTTGCGTCTTGCGACGGAATCACGGCAAATTATGAATACTTGTTACGTAACGTTTGACTATACTCTGAGAAAGTCGGGCTTGTAAAAATGGCGGAAAAGACCTCGATGTCTGGCCCTAGTGACGGGTTATTTCCGTGCTTAACAAAAGAGCATTTTTTTTATCATACGATCACGCTTGTGTCCATAAAGGATAGGCGGAGGTTCAACTAGTACTGGCGGTTACCACCACGTCTTATAGCAGTATTATTGTAATCTTACTTCGTTCTTTTTGTACGGGAATCGGTACAAGCAAGATTATAACAATACTGCTCTAAGAGGTGGTGGTAACCCACCAAGGTATTGTTCGCCATGATTATTTCTGTCCTATAACTCATAGTTTGTATTTCCGATGCACTCGAGGGGCTTGCGGCATGACTTGATGGTTGGTTGGGACGGGTATGGGGGTATCCGTGTGTCTGTCCGGTCATCCGTCTGTCTTGTCGCAAGATCCTCGATCATCGTCCCTCTTCGGACTCGAAGTTAGAAGAAGCATAAATAGGCCGGCATGATTCTGCCAACCACTGATAAACTCATTAAAATTATTAAAATTAAAATCATGATATATATAAATACTGTTATGATAATAGTATTGACTGCCTCGGTGGCGTGGTGGTATTTCGGTACGACTACGGTTCTGAGGTCTCGGCTTCGATCCCTGGGTCGGGCAAAGATGGGCAAAAATTACAACCACGCCACCGAGGCAGTATGGCAGGCCGAGGCAGATGTAGAGTTTCTGGTAAGATATTAAAGAAAATATCTCGTACTCCTTGAGAAGTGTTATTTGAAAAATAACGTGCATTCTACGTATTCG
Organism: Clanis bilineata; assembly: GCA_036417725.1. Classification (NCBI taxonomy): domain Eukaryota; kingdom Metazoa; phylum Arthropoda; class Insecta; order Lepidoptera; family Sphingidae; genus Clanis; species Clanis bilineata. The sequence continues at coordinate 11,995,794 of CM071154.1, read as the reverse complement.
GAATAATATTTAACATAACATTAGCTCACGCCTGTATCCCTGGAGGGGTAGGCAGAGGTGTATTATAATATTTGTTTTTAAAATTCAGATAAATTGCCCTCTGTTTCTTTCAACCTACCCTTATGTGGGCTCGTCGCAATACACTTTTTAAAACATGTTACAGTAAAGATTTGGCTTAGTTTTTACGACCGGCTGACGTTAACCCCTCTGGAGGTTCAAATCAAATCAAAAATTCGCTTCGCCCGACCTGGGAATCGAACCCACTCGTAAAAAGTTGTTAAGAACGTTATTTTATTTTTATTTCATTTCAACACTTCTGTGTCACGTTGTTACATACATACATAGATAAACTCACGCCTGTATCCCCGAAGGGGTAGGCAGAGGCGCACTAGCGAACTAGAACACCCACATTTCGCCGAGCTTAGTTCCGTCCCAGATGTGATAGGGGGCGAGCCTATCGCCATATCGGGCGTATATACGTTATATACACGTTGTTACACAAAATTAAAAATCCAATAATTTACACAAAGAACGTCCTAAATACTTCAATGACCGTCCAATTTTAATCGTGTCCAAACGGCTCATTTCCTTTGTTTTACTTAACTTATTTACCCGTGCTGAAAATCCCAAGTTAATTGCGCCTTAAAACTAATCAAGTGAAATTTCAAAGGTCCTGCTTGTAACGTCGCCCAATTTCTATGTAGATTACTGGCTATCACACATCAAATATATACCTACTAGCTACTTATCTCCTTACATACATTGATAATGCAATTAAGTACTTGATGATTTTTTAAAAATTAATCTGCACGTCACTGCAGTTACGTCTATAGCATGAAACCATTATCTCGTGGTATCGTGGTAGGATATTAGTAGGTTAGCTAGGATAGGGTTTTGTAGTATTTTCATCCAATCCCACCAACTTCTATTAATTCCCGTCGCTTCCCTGTCGGCGTACCTGCCATATCCCGTTCCCTTTTCACGGTCCACAAACCTCTCCATTCCCCTTTCCCTATAGGACCCTATTCTTCTAACTGTATAACCTGCCTCCCTGATTCTAAATTCATAGCATTCTATAATATTATAAAAAATACTCAAATCTAAATTATGCTTTTTTTTGACATGTCATAAGTGCTGATTTCTTAAGTTCAACCCGTGACCACGAAGACTGCAAAGCCTTCGAAACGTCGGGAATAAAAATTAAAACCAAATCGTGATAGAATCCGTAAAAATAGTTTTATTTCAATGTCATAAGTGCTTTTATATGCCTACGTGATTAATAAAGATTTTTATTTTATTTTTAGTAGCCACCCGGACGGCGACCACCGCACACATGGTGTTAAAACCTGCTATAGTGACCCACGCTTTTTTTTCCTAATTTGTTTAGAAGCTTTTAGTCTCCATGGACCATGCCAGCCATGCTTCTGAGGTGCTTTGCGTTCCACAATCAGCCAGTGTTTATCCTGTTTACTCGAGGAGTTTGCGACATAACCTGATGGTTGGTTGGAGCGCGTATAAGGGAAACTCTGTGTCTGCATCGGTAATCCGCCTGTCTTGTCGCAAGCCCCTCGATTTGCTTCTTTCCTCTTCGGAGTTTGAAGAAGCATAAACAAATAAATAATAAATAAATACACCCAACAGTCACACACCTAGTCCTGACCCCACACTACTATAACCTGTACCGTGGGTATCAGAAACTATGAGAGACTTTCGGTCTCACAACACCCAGACTTGAAACAAATATTTGTGGGCCACACAAACATTTGTCTCAATGCGGGAATCGAACCCGCTGCCTCACGCTTTACAGCCGGCTACTCGCCCATTGCTCCACGGAGGCTGTCAAAAAGTCGGCATGGTTTGGTGACCGCATTGTTTGTCGTTGGTTTTTTTTTTGGATTGCACTACGCTTACCATCAGTTGAAGTCACTTTGCCGTGGTCGGATAAAAAAAATGAGCTGGATTATTTGCTTTGTAAAAATGTAATTGCACACTACCCACGTTTGAACTGAAATAATCCAGATATGAAAATTCAAAGATACCTCTAAAGCTTGTTTAGCTATGTGGATAGAAGACGCCCACGCCATGTAGAGGTGTGGGCGGTACTAGACAGATGCTGAATTTGAGATATTGATTGCTAGAATGATGAATGACTTGAACTGTATCATGACGATGAAAGCAGTATGTTCTACGCCGGTACCTCAAGTAGGGTTGGTGGAAAAGTCATCAGAGTTACTTAAGATTGATTTTTAAGATTAGTTTAAGCTGTCGGATATCACTTGACATCAGGCAGGCGGTTCTAAAAATTAAATAAACAAACCTGACAGTCACATACATAGTCCTGACTCCCATACTAAGATCGAGTCTTGTGTCGTGGGTAATATATGGTTGATATAAGGATAAATTCGTAGAAAGGAAACCAAATGAAAGGGTTATAAATAACCTTATAAACTGGTTCATGGGTCCTTGTTTCTCGCTATTGCAGAAAGTATTCGGCTTAGTTTTTACATATATATGGGCTGCGGGGAACGAACCCGCGGCTTCAGTCACAGTCGGCCACAGTCGGCCACAGTTGGCTACTTGCCCTCTGCCAAATTAAATAGATTCCTTTCTGAAACACGCTTCAAAATCGTCAATAGCCAATCCCACATGTGGGATTAAGATAGATTGAAGTAAACTCGATTAGTCAGCAATTTCCTAAGACATTATGTTTTGAACTTCAACACCTCTGAGATTAAGATAAAACAATAGAAACAATCTGACAAAAATATATAAGGAAATAAAATTTGAAAGTTTATCTCCCGAGGGTTTCCTGGTTTCGCATCCTCGTTTTCCTTATCGCGTGAGGTTTTCCGCAGCTTGGTTCCGAGTTAACGAGTAAGATTACCTCGGTTATCATGGTACAAGGTTAGTGCCTAAGTGTTAATAGAGGGTATCGCTTTTTTAAGGGCTTAGGCAGACCTGCAGGCAGCCCACCTGATAGTAAGAGGTAACTGTCGCTAAGACGTCAGCAATGCCAAGGGTACACCCGATGAACAAGGGGAAAGGTATTTATTTAGACTTCCGGAAATCCCAAATCAAATCGGTTTTAGTATTAGGAAGATTAAACTGATTGCTGAAATCGCTTGTTCGATGATAAATGTAACAACATTCAGAAACTTTTAGTTTCAGGAACATATTTCGCTACTCTTAAGATGACAATAATTAATATACATAGTTAGGGCGACTTGTAGCGCTATTAAGTACTAAACTAGAGTTACACCTTATCTCAGTTTATCCTACAGCTCACTTTTATCTTTAAATCAAGATTTGGGATAAATACTACTGGAACTAAAACCTGAATACTGGAGCGTTATTCTGGTTATTCATTAGACTCGAGAACTTGTCATTTCGTAATTAATTTTTAACGCGACATTAGTGCACTTTTTACCTCAATTTCGGTGGAATTTTAAGTCAATAAATGAAACCTTATCGTAGTCGGAATCAAATCGAATGTCAAAAGTTACTCTACTGACAGTTGCGTAACTATAGTGGTGGGGGCCCGTGGCAAATTCTTTGGGTGGAGGTATTTTCGGCCCGAGACTCCCGATATCGTCACGGCTTTTTCGATCTAACGCCTCCTTTCGGTCACCGCTGGGGCCCACTATGGTCGAGGGCCCGTGGCATTTTGCCGATATGCCACCCCGTAGTTACGCCACTGTATACTAAGCTAGTCCGTATAACGTACGTTCCTATGCAGTGACGTACACAGGCGTTCAGATTAAGGTAAACAAAGATTTGCACTACTTACTTCTTCAGTTCTTGTATCATAAATTATGATTGCGATATGCGATATGCGATTATGATTATGATTCATAATCATAATCGCCATGACGATTTAAAAGGGCTGCCTCGGTGGCGTGGTTGTATTTCGATACGACTACTGTCCTGTGGTCTCGGATTCGATCCCCGGGTCGGACAAAGTGATATTAGATTTTTCCATATTAGCCCGGAGTTTGGAATTTGTGCCCGATATGGCGATAGGTCGCTAGTGCGCCTCTGCCTCCCCCTTCGGGGATACAGGCGTAAGCTTATGTTATGTTATGTTTTTTTCTTTAATTAAATAACATGTCAGGATAGGCAGTGTCTTTCTGTCTATTTGGACGTCATGTCACTGTTCCTATGGTCTGCCCTTTTTGGGCATTTTGGGCGTTGGCTAGACGTTTTGAAGGAAAATAGAGGAAATGATTTCGCAAAATAAAGTTTATTTCTTTCTTACTTTTGGAAAATAGGGTTCTTGGTTTGACATAAAAAATTACAAATATTTTCATTGATAAGTTTCTTGATAATCAAAAAGTATCGTTAGTCGAGTTTAATTTCATTTCAAGTTCATGTAAATTACTAGTGGCCGTTTATTCTAGTAAATAATCGTATATTTCATTGTTTAATCCATTAGCGATGTGAGCGATACAAAGAAGCTCTGGGCGGGACGGGGCGGCGCGGCGCGGCGCGGCGTGGCGTGTCTATCGTTTACAACAGGTAGCAACTAAAGAACAACTTGCGATAATGTATTCGTAACGTATACACAAAAAATATGCGTTCTTCAGCCGCGTCTCCTGCACTAGGTTTTCTCGAAACATTACACAAAACACATACGCAAAACAATGATTTAGCTGTCTCCTGCTGGTAGAATAATGGACCATAGGTAATCACAAGCTTAAAAACTTAACAGGCCAACTTCAAATCCGATCGTGACCAAATTTATATGGTACCACCCTTGAAATAAGTCCTATCGAACACAAAAATAATTTTGAAAATCGGTCCACATTTGGCGGAGATATCGCGTAACATACATAAAAAAATACAGACGAATTGAGGACCTCCTCCTTTTTGGAAGTCGGGCGAAAATACATGTTTTGTGTAGGTGTTTTGTGTTTTCTTTTAGTGCAGGAGACGCACGCGGTTTCACTATTTCCTAACTTTCTCCTGTCGAATACTTATACGAAATTTACCATTTATCTTATATCTGTTGTCCGTGACTTCATTCGCGTGGTTTATTGACAAATATCTTCCACGGGAACCGTACATTTTTCCTGTATAAAAAGTAATATATGCGCTATTCAAGAGTATAATATATATTTGAGATATCGCGTAACATACATTAAAAAAATACAGACGAATTGAGGACCTTCTCCTTTTTGGAAGTCGGTCGAAAGTATTGAATATACCACTTAGCTTAAGTGCAACAGAACTTATGAAATATTTCTTTGGTTGACTATTACAAATCACTTTTTAGGAAGATCTGGATATTATTTAAATCAAGTCAGCATCGATATATTATTTACCTAGATGCACAGTTGACGCTCGGAAAATGGGACAGCAAAGAAGTGCTTAAGCACTCGTTTTGCCTACAGTCCGACGTCGATAGAATTCTAAATTTCAAAATTCAAATTAAAGAACGCTTGCTCATTTCGTTTAAAAACCTACTTTATAACACGTGCATAGGGTTATATTTGTGTTGATTTAATTACAACTTGTGATCGTTTTCTTTGTTTTATTTCTGAGACCACTTTTTAGGACGATATTTGCAAAGAAATGTGCATCTAGGGTATAATATATTGATGCAAGTCAGACATAAAATCCTAAAGTAGGTACACCGAGGAACAAAGGCCTCCTTTCTAGCAGTGGGTTATTTAAAAACTTTCTGAAAATTGTAAAAGGACATTAGGCCGTAATGTAACTGGCCTTTTATAAAGTAATAATACTTGTTAAGTTACTTATTTTTTAGCCAAATTGCCGACTTTTTAGAGTCCCGAAGAAGCCTCCTTGGTATAGTGACTGTGGACCGAGAGGTCCCGCGTTCGATTCCCAGGTATGCCCAGGACTGGATGCCCCAGAGGGGATTGACGTCAGGCAGGCAGCCGTTCGTTAAAAACGAATCGAAATAATTTCTGCAATATGCTTGATAAAGTGTGTTGCACCGACCCCACATTACGGTGGGATAAGTGCAGGTAGAAGAAGACTTATTTATTATAAAATTAATTTAACTTAATTATTAAAACATAGGCCTCCCCAAATATTTCCAGATCGACCTGTTGGAAGCGGCTTGCATCCAGGCCGTTATGTGGCTGATGATGATGATGATGAATTATCAATATCAGAATATTACGAAAAAAAATTAAATGCATCGACAATGTCCTTTGCGACTGCCTCGGTGGCGTGGTTGTATTTCGGTATGACTACCGTCCTGAGGTCTCGGGTTCGATCCCCGGGTCGGACAAAGTGATATTGGATTTTCCCATATCAGCCCGGAGTCTGGAATTTGTGCCCGATATGGCGATAGGCTCGCCCCCTATCACATCTGGGACGGAACTAAGCTCGGCGAAATGTAAGTGTACTAGTTGGCTAGTGCGCCTCTGCCTACCCCTTCGGGGATACAGGCGTTAGCTTATGAAAAAAAAAAATGTCATTTTTAGTCGTTTAAAAACAACATTTTTAATATTTGAAGAACAACTTAAATGTTTTTCTTGATTGTTATCGCCAGCAGAATAAACATTTAAACTTGCCAAAGTCATGAATAACAACATAACCAATTTCCTAATAAGGATATGTAGAGCCATTAAATTTTATTTCTCGTGACCCCAACTGTAGTTCTGCTAGGCGGCGACAGAGGGCGTTAGTTGTACTGAAGCAATCTAACTGAATAGGATTATTGAACAAATAGCTGGATAGGCTTCTCATTTTACTAGCTTTACGCTTAGTTAATAACCAGCCAATACATACTCTGTGTAATACAGATGTATGACGTTAATTACCTACATAACTGATGATAATAATGCTTAGTTGGATTATATTAAAAGTTTTTTTTTATCCAACGTTGGTAAAAGTACGACTTGTCTGGGATTGATCCCTCATCCCCCAGAGGGGGTTGACATGACGTTAGGTGGCTAGTCGAAAAAATTAAGCCGAATCCTTCTGCAACATGCTTGAAAAGATATAATGTATTCCACTGTTTTGTGCCCCACGGCCCCACCCCATTATAGGAGCAGTATTGCAGGTGTCAAAAACGAAAGAAATTGTTAGTTTGTCCCACGGACGTAAAAAAATGAGGATGGAGCGCTAGGAACATTGAAAGTGAAGCAGGCTCTTCGGCCCATTCGATCAATCGCCGCCATTACATGTCGATAGATCGGATGAGCCGAAAACCCTGATCACATTCAATGTTCCTAGCGCTCCGTCCACATTTTTTTTACGTCCATGGTTTGTCTATTACAACATTTTACTTCGACATAGCAACGGAGTGACGGAACCACATACATGTAGACGGATCACGGAACGACGTGATTTTTGGATAGAGAGCTGACACTACTTTTTACCTAGAAATATGACGAAATCGGACCACGTGGGCGGAGCTGCATGCAAAAGCAAGTATATGTTGGTGATTCCACGAAAGGCAGATTCCCGGAATATTTCTGTAACTCAGAGTGATACAATAATAACTCCATTGTTTCCAAAATCTTGTTTTTTTACATCAATAGATGCGCAAAAACCAAAACAAAAACATGATATTATCTTAAAGTCGCCTCCTTGGTCTAGTGGCAGCATGTTTGAGCTGTAGACCGGGAGGTCTTGGGTTCGATTCCCAGGTCGGGCAAAGCAAATTTTCTAATTTAATTTGCGCGGGACTAGATCCCTCGTAGGTTAGAAAGGAAGAAAGACTAATTTTATCGACTGACTTCCAAAAAGGAGGAGGTCCTCAATTAGTCTGTTTTTTTTTTAATGTATGTTACGCGATATCTCCGCCAAATGTGGACCGATTTTCTTTTTATGTTCGATAGAGCTTATTTCAAGGGTGGTCCCATATAAATTTGGTCACGATCGGATTTGAAGTCGGTCCGTTAAGTTTTTAACTTGTGATTATTGCTTTCCTAAGGTTGGCAACGTATTCATTCTTATAGTGGGCGGTGGAGATAATCTACCATCACATGACCTGCTTCTGCGTCTCAGTTATAAAAATATGTCGTCCGGCGACTGACCTACGTCTCCAGTTATATCTACAAAAAAATTGCTCTCTCATTATGAGTGTCAAGTGGTCACCACTCTATTAGGATATTTCCGTCTGATCGCTTGCCTCCTATTCCACAAAAAAGATTGACCAGTTCGTTGACCTTCAGTATTTGTTGAAATAAAACTATTTTTACGGATTCTATCACGTTTTGATTTGTTTTTGAGCCCGACCCGTGACCACGAAGACTGCAAAGCCTTCGAAACGTCGGGAATATAAATTAAAACAAATAGTGATAGAATCCGTAAAAATAGTTTTATTTCAATGTATAACATTCGCGTAAACTTAAGAAATCACTTCCAGTATTTGATATTTTTTCAACCGTTTTCAATAAAGATTTAGTTTTCAATTTATATTTGTCTACATAAAAGATGCGTCAAAAATCAGTGGGCTTAGACGAGTGGCTTATGCGCTAGTCGAATAGAATAATAAATGTATGGGAATGACATAAGAGTACGCTGTATGCGGAGTTCTCTTATGTCATCCCCATACATTTACTTTTCTATTCGACTAGCGCATAAACCACTTGTCTAAACCCGCAGACAACCTTATTTGTGAGAACGACGGTATCTCGTAGTTCCTGAATCCTGATACCCACGTCACTAGACTCGCATCTTACCGTGGAGTGGTAGAGCCTCGCTGTTAACAGTTATACGTCTACAGCAAGAATGGGCCGGCTTGACCGGTTTAATACCATTTTCTCACAGAAAACCGACGTAAAGTGTCAGCTCGCTGTCGCGTTTCGTTCGGTGAGTGAGATTTTCTATGACCCAATCCTCTTCCCTGCTCTCTTTCTCAATTTCTATTTCTCCCCCTTTAGGTGTTTATGGGCGGTGGTGATAACTTACCAACAGGTGACCTATCTGCTAGTTTGCCAGTCTTTGCCGTAAAAAAAAGGAGTCAAAAATGTGTCTGTGACTTTCGGTGTTATTTATTAATTATTTCATATTAAGTATAAAAATTGATTTATCTTCGAGTAAAGTGACCTTATCCGACTTCACATCATGGGACGGAAATCGGCATGGAAAAAGATGGGTGCTCCAGTTGCATCTCTGCCTAGCACTCCGAGGATAACAGGCGTGAGTATGGATGTTTCAATTAAAGTCTAAGGGTTATTATCGGGTTACCTTTATCAAATTGTTACAAATAGGTATAAATTTATAAAAAAAGCGGCATCTGATTCCCGTTTGAAGATTTTTATAACATCTCCATACATATAGTACAATGGTTCTGCGTTGAACGTCTCTTGATATAAATTATGCAATATCGCTCTAATTGGCAACTAAATCGTTTGAATTTTCGATTGGCAACATCGATGAGATCTGTCACCGGCATTTAACAAATGGCGTCGGGACATTCAGGAATTCGCGCGCTTTCGGTTGATAGATCTCTTACAATAATTATTATTGATCTATCACCTACCCTTATCCGACTTTATGTAGACTTAGTACAATCCACATGTTTATTGCAGAAAGGATTTGGCTTTAGTTTTTACGAGTGGACACCTGTCTGACATCTACACTATCGCATAGTTTTGACACACATAAGCTCACGTCTATATTCCCGAAGGGGCAGGCAGAGGCGCACTAGCGAACTAGAACACCCATATTTCGCCGAGCTTAGTTCCATCCCAGATGTGATAGGGGGCGAGCCTATCACTATATCCAGCACAAGTTCCAGACTTCGCGCTTGTATTAAAAATTCAATATCACTGTGCCTGACCCGGGGATCGAACAATCCAATATCACTTTAAGCTTACTTTTAAGTATGTATATTTTTTATCATTGTTACATCAATGCAATTACATACATAAACTCACGGCTGTTTCCCGTCGGGGTAGGCAGAGACTAAGGAGCGCTAAGTGCCTCTTTCGCCTCTTTTGCTTCTTCCACAATCATCAGTCTTTTCATGCACGCTCGTCGGTTATGAGAACTCCTTATTTGGCCTTTTTTAAATCAGTGCAATTATTTTTTCCAAAATTGCTTTATGAATGGGGACAATATAATATGCTGTTCCTTTTCGCCCTACGATTCATCTCGATATTACAATAGTTCTAATATCGGAGGAGTTTGGCTGCTACGTGACTTGTGGACTGTCGAAACGAGACGTAACTCGATACGTCCAGAAAACCCTAAAACTGACGATTACCGCCGGCTACGGTTACATTACGTGGAAAGGAACCGAGACATTAGTTAGAATTCTTGGTTAGATAATCGTTTCTTAAAAGTTGTTCAAATTATTTTGTTTTAATTCGATATTTAGGTACGTAAGCTCGTATTTAGCTACGTAAGCAGCGATAGCTCAGTTGAGAATGGTTCAAACTACCGAGTGTCGGAGGTTCGAGACCAACCCCAAAAAGGAGCATACACTTCTGACTTTTCTATGTTAAGTGTGTTTTTCATTGTGAAATATCGCTTGCTATAACTGTGAAGGAAAACATCGTGAGGAAACTGCGTAACCAAGAATTTCTCTACAAGAATTTCAAAGGTATGTGAAGTCTACCAACCCGCATTAGACCAGTGTGGTACACTAAGGCCTAACCCCTCCTCCTAATTAGTAGAGGAGGCCCGTGCCCAGCAGTGGGACAGTAATATTACAGGGCTAATATTATTAAGCTCGTATTAGGCTGTAAAATCGTGGTCGTGGTTATGCTGGCAAGCTTGATTACTATGCTGTTGAAAACTATATTATACTACTACTAGTATAATACAATTTTCAATATTGGATACTAGTTTGTCGCTTCCTTGGTCAGGCGTCGCCTTATTGGTCTGGTGTCACTTCCTTGGCCTGATGGCAGCGTGTATGGGAACCGGGGAGTCCTGGATTCGATTCCCAGGTCGGGCAAATCGAATTTTCTAATTTCGTTTGCCCGGCGCTGGATCCCTCAGTGGGGGTTGACATTGGGCAGGCGACCGGTCGTAAAGGCTAAGCTGAATCCTTTCTGCAACATGCTTGAAGTGTGAGTTTTGGTGGTGGTTGGTGAAATAGGGGCAGGTAGAAAGAAAGATTGGATACTAGTTTCAGTTAAGGTAGGCAGCGGCATCGCTGTACGGCATTGCTGAATTCTGGTCTGCCGTGCTTCTCATCAGTCAGCATGCTCACCATCATTTAGGGTCACTTGCAGCTCTGCGATAAATCTCTATTTAAAGATATGAGTGAGCTGTAGGATAAATCGAGTTTAGCTCTAACTCTAGATTAGTAATAGCGCTGCAAGTCGCCCTTAGGCAGTAAAAGATAATTAAAAGACAACGTACTGCTTTTGAGACGTAACACAATTATAAAATCAATCCTATTCATAATCACCAAGGGCGACTTGCAACTCTACTCTATCTTAGAGACTTAGACCTAAACTTGATTTATTCTACAGCTTTTTCTTTTATTTAAATCGAGATTTAAGTCGCCTTAATATCCAGATCCCAGATTTGAATCTCCTTAAAGACTACTAGCACCTCTAGCGAAAGCTATAATGAACTAAATGTATAGAGATTTAACGATAAGAATCATAAGATCTCTATCATCGTTATTCACTTGTACTAAGGATACCGTGATAGTCATTTTAGAAAGATTTTTTTTTCTACCTGCCCTTATCCCACCTTAATGTGGGATCGGCGCAACACACTTTTTCAAGCAATACTCCAAACCTTGTGTTTTATATTTCTTATTTAAGCTGACACCATGGACACAGACAATAATGATAGAAACATGGGTTGTAAAAACGTTGGCAACACAAGTAGTAATCGATATCTAGAGAGTTTTGGCGGGAATTCTGACTGTGCGGGTGGTCGCTTGTTTTAATGATTTCATATTCTAGTCTAAAGTCGTGCTTGTTCTTTAAATGTGATGTGAATTTATGCGATAAACATCAACGAAGATGGACAGTGTATGGAAGCTTTGAAATAAGTGATTTTGGACGCTTTTGTCGAGTGGATGGGTCGACCATGTTCAATTCCTCCGCTGCGAGAAAATCATGTAAAAAGCATCAAACGTGTAGGAATTGACGCCCAAACTCCAGCAGAGGCTTGAAATCGACCACATGAGATGTCATTGCTCTTGTGAAAGTTACTTGTAGCATTAGAACTAAGGAAAAAATAATATTTAAATTAAAAAGTATACGGCTGAAGGACTTAGTTTCTATGGCTATAACCAAGATTAAGAAAATAAATCGACATCTAGACCGTAGACAAGGAAACAATACATAAGGATAAATGTTACGCTCTAATACGAAACAAGCTATAGCTACAAAACTCATTAGTTGTCCATTTATGCAACATTACAAACCCGATGACGTTATACGAGTACTTTTTCTAAGGGAAAATACAATGAGGAAACTACCATGACATTAAATTCATTCACTCAAACATTGTAAGTTTGCAGGCCACTATATTCGGGGAATTCCGAGGTATTCTTATAAACTCTATTGCGGGCAGAACAGATGGTTTTAATAATTTTATTTATTATAATCGAATGAAGAGGTGAGCGATGACGGTTTGGTGGCCAACATATGAAATAAGCTGTTATATGGGTTCGATTACCAGGTCGAGCAGAGCGATTTTTAGGGTTCCAAAGCCAAACGGCAAAATAGGAACCCTTATAGTTTCGCCACGTCCGTTCGTCTGTCTGTCTGTCTGACCGCGCTTTACCTCAAAGTCTATTAGTATTAGAAAGCTGTAATTTGGTATGTGTATACATATCAATTGTCACCTTTAGCAGTGGGCAGGGCACATAGCTCGTAGAACTGATAGCCGATGGGGCAGAAAAGTTCTCGAGTGGAGACCAGGTACCGGCAAGCGCAGCGTAGGACATCAAAATTCTTTTTGTGTTTGATAGAGCTTATTTGCCCCAATAAAATTTGGTCACGATTGGATTTGAAGTAGGTCTGTTAAGTTCTTAAGCTTGTGATTATTTTCTCTCTATCTATCTTTCTATCATTCTTTTTTCTTTTCTTTCATCCTTTCTTTCATCATTTCTTTCAACCTTTCTTTCATAATTTCTTTCTATGTATGTAACAGATCCACTGCATTCAACACCATAATAAGCTAACAAGCTTGTACTGATTACACACAATATTCTTGATACGTGAATCATGATGATTCACTATGACGTGATATAGCAAAATTAAACTTGTCCATACCAAGAACAAAACCAAACTTGTTCAAATCAAGCATAATATTATAAATTGTTTGTCGATAGGAGAACAAACCAAACACAATACCATAATATATATTTATATACATGTATAGAAGACCTCTATATTAGGTAGGTATGTATATAATATATAGCGAGGTCTTCTTAGGCTGAAATCTATAAAGCGAACTTCTTTTTTTTCATATCAGAGACTGGCAAACGAACAGATGGGTCACCTGATGGTAAGTGATCTCAACCGCCCATAGACACCCAAGACATAAAAAGAATTATGGGCGCGTTGCCAACTTAAAAGGAGAGAATGGAAGAGGAGGAAAAAGCGATTGGGAAAGGGAGGGGGGAAATGGGCCACCGGAAATCTCACTCACCGAACGAAATGCGACAGCGAGCTGCCACTTTACGTCGGTTTTCTGTGAGACAGTGGTATCCAACCGGTCGAGCCGGCCCATTCGTGATGTAGACGTAACTGTCTACAGCGTGGCTTTACCACTCAACTTCGACTAAATCTAAGTCAAAGAAATGAACTCAGTGAGGATTTGGAATACCTAAATCGATCTTTGACTTAGTCAGTATTTTTTTACTAGAACATCTTTGCTTGATCTGTCATTCTGTTTTCTTGTAAAAAATGCCTTGGACTGAGTCGAAGTTTGATTTAAAAATTCTAAATCCTCACTGAGTTCGTTCCTTTGACTCAGACTTAGTCGAAGTTCGCTCTATAGATCTCAGCCTTAGGTTCAATCCCCGGATCGGGCAAAGAGATATTTTTTCTATCATTCATCAGTAATCAGCTCGGAGTCTGAAGTGTGTGCCCGATATGGCGATAGGCTCGCCCTCTATCACTTCTGGGACGAAAATGAGGTCAGCGAAATTGGGTATTCTAGTTCGTTAAAGCGCCTTTGCCTACCCCTTCGGCGCGAGCATATTTTAATTTGACCGAGATATGGTAGCGACCGTCAAATATTTGTGACGTCAGATCGTCGACTAAGACATTATTTATTTTTGGAATCTTTCATTCTACCTGGCTTTTTGCTTCCATTGTTAGTCAGTGTATTCCACTTCGCCCAATCTTAAGTATCCTTCATAATGATATAGTTAAATTAGAATATCGTAAGGAATACTTGCATACTTGAGAATTCTTTATAAGATTTTAAAAAATAGGTTTCTGCAGTTTCGTGGGCGATGGCCAAATCTCTCATTAATTCAGGATCCTCATGCAGAGCAGTAGCCCCAATAGGAATATTTTTGACAATCTAATTCGTATCGATCTCTATGCGCCTCTGGGCATTTCCGCGAAAAAATAGTCATTACCGATACATATGACCACGGTAACGACAAATCCTTAATAGTATTATAATTAATAATTGATATCTATGTCAATAACTTCAGACTTCACCTGTTTGTACTATTATCTGCATAGTTAAGTTTTGAAAATATATTTTGATTTTTTATTTTATCTTCATTTATAAAATCAGGGTAGACATTGTCTCCTTGTCTGTATGGTGTGCACGCCACCGAATATAAGGGTACATACAAAGAAATTCACTTACAAAGCGTGCTTACATCTGTATTACAACCCTTTTTTCTTAGCTTGTAAAAAAATGTATTCAAAACACCTTCATTGTTTATTTCTATCATGGCTTCTTGAACTTTTTGATTCATGAGATCATGTGGCTTCTCTTTGCCACATTTGTGCGTTTTGGATGTAAACGACAAAGTTAACGAGGCACGATTGTTGATTTTTAAGGTTATGCATCAAATGCTCTGTAATTTAGCCGGCTATTATTATCTAAGGGTAAAATAGTATGCTTCATTAAACGGTTTGCTGAAATTCTTACATAATTATCTTCTTTCTTTTTACTTGCTCTTATATCACTATGATGTCGACGGAGAAATCGATGCTAAGCATGTTCCAGAATCGATTCGGCTTTTGTGACCAACTTACTTAACGTAAAGCCCTTTAATTAATTATCTACCAACTAAATCTTACTAGGTCTTTCTTTCTACCTGCCCTTATCCCACCTTAATGTGGGGCCTGACTGCCTCCGTGGCGTGGTGGTATTTCGGTACGACTACGGTTCTGAGGTCTCGGGTTCGATCCCCGGGTCGGGCAAAGTGATATTGGATTTTTCCATACCAGCCCGGAATCTGGAATTTGTGCCCGATATGGCGATAGGCTCGCCCCCTATCACATCTGGGACGAAACTAAGCTCGGCGAAATGTGGGTGTTCTAGTTCGCTAGTGCGCCTCAGCCTACCCCTTCGGGGATACAGGCGTGAGCTTATGTTATTTTTTTTTTAATGTCGCGTTGGATTCAAGACTTGTAATTTGGTAATTTTTAACGCGGCTTTATATTAATTGCTTACTTATCCATATTATTATACAAATGAAATGATTTATCACTTACGCTAATAAGTAGCTCGTATCGTCTTATGACAAGTATAATACAACAAAATATAACACAAAGTAAGAATGCAAATTAACTTATGCAAAATATCGCCCATACTTTAGTTAGCCGTTACAGTTATTACATTTTTTTATATATATCAGAGACTGGCAAACGAGCAGATGGGTCACCTGATGGTAATTGAACTCCACCGCCCACAGATACCCAAGACCCAAAAAGAATCATGGGTGCGTTGAATTTAAAATCGGCCATATAGTTTTTGAGCTCATTACAAACAATAATACAAAAACAAAACTTTCCTCTTTATAACACATAACATAAGCTCACGCCTGTATCCCCGAAGGGGTAGGCAGAGGCGCACTAGCGAACTAGAACACCCACATTTCGCCGAGCTTAGTTCAGTCCCAGATGTGATAGGGGGCGAGCCTATCGCCATATCGGGCACAAATTCCAGACTCCGGGCTGATATGGAAAAATCCAATCACTTTGCCCGACCCGGGGATCGAACCCGAGACCTCAGAACCGTAGTCGTACCGAAATACCACCACGCCACCGAGGCATAATATCATCCTCTTTATAATATTAGTATATATTCTTAGGGCTATTTGCAACACCGCGATAAATCTCTATTTATCCCAAATCTTGATTTAAAGATAGGAGTGAGCTGTAGGATAAATCGAGATAACACGTAACTATAGATTAGCAATAGCGCTGCAAGTAGTCCTTAATAAATATTCGTAGGATGACGGCAGCACACTAATCTAGAGTTAGTCCTTATGGGCCTTACTTATAAAAACAGTTTAGCTGAGCAAATGGCTAAGAATAGTCGGTCACTTTTTTTGGACAGATACGATCAAAGCTGCTACACAAAGTTCCATTGTGGAATGCTCGCGCAACGCTATCAATCGAAGTCGGTGGAGACGCGTCGCGAAGGCTACTGTTTCGAAGGACTTCAAATAATAATAATAATGATCGACAACCCAACACCGCTCATCATTAAACCACGACCACTCTGTCAAGAGTGTACGACTGAGGAGAGAGATTCTTTACCATTTGCTCAGCTAATCTGTTTTTATAAGTAAGGTCGTATCTCGTTTAACCTAACCGTCATTCGTATATTTAAATCGAGATTTATCTAAGTGCTGCAAGTAGCACTTAATTAATAAATCTTCCAAGATTTGAAAACGTATAAATCAAATCGTTTGTTGAATCCATAAAATGTCACACATTGTTTAGATTCCGTTTAAAATGTTTACTCTACCGCCAGTTCGGAAAGCTGGTTCGCTAGAGAAGAACGGGCAAGAAACTGATGTTGCTCTTTTTGAGAACAATGACCAACTGGTCAGATACAGTCAGATATTAATAAACAACCAAAATAAGAAAACAAAAAATTTCAATTACACACATTAAATTAGAGCAGTCAGTCAGCAATCTACAATAAGATATTTATATAGCGGTTATGTATAGTTATAGTTATAGTCATAGTTTTAGTTCTTCTATCATCCAGAATAGAGGCCGGGTGAAGGCAGTGATGTCGCCGTCAGCCAGCGTCCTTCGACGAATCGGAGCGACGACCCGAGAACTGCGGCTAGTCGGGTTCAATGTAGCCGAAATGCACGTACTTACATACTTTTTAGGATGCCTAAACGTCTGACCGATACCGGCTGGTGTTTTTTGTCACCAATTTTATGATGATAGGCTAATGAATGCAGTAGCTTTTCCTGCAGGGTCACAACTACCTCTTATAGCAGTATTATTATAATCGTTCTTCGTTTGTTTTGTATGGGAATCGGTACAAGTAAGATTATAATAATCCTGTTATAAGAGGTGGTGGTAACCTCCCTGACGTCTCCAATGGCCCGAATGGAGTTAATTAATTATACTATCTACTTACTTCTGGTATAAAAAAGTGTTCATACCTGTTTGCTTATTGCTATGTTCATCCTAAACGTAGTATACATAGATGTCTTTGTCCAAACCCCTTCAACATTCACAAACTCACAAATGCATATCTAGCATTATTACATTTCATAATATTGAGGGTAGATTATAGTAGATTTGAATGGTAGAGCCACGCTGTAGACAGTTATGTCTACAATACTAATGGGTCGGCTCGACCGATTTGATACCACTGCCTCACAGAAAACAGAGGTAAAGTGGCAGCTCGCTGTCGCATTTCGTTTGGTGAGTGGCCAAATTCCCCTTCCCTAATTCCCCTCTTTTAAGTTGGAAATGCACCTAGAATTATTTTTGTGTCTTTTTTTTGGGCGGTGGAGATCACTTACCATCAGGTGACCCATCTGCTTGTTTGTCAGTCTCTACTATAAAAAAATAGACGTACTTAATAATCCAGAACAGCCACAAAATAATTCCCGCACGAATTATTAGTTATTGCCTATTATTTATAAAGACTAAAGTGGTGCTTAACTTAAATTGTGCTTTGTCTCTTTCCTTCTCAAGCTACTACATGTAAGGGAGGAAGCGTTTAACCAATTTAAAAGTCAAGCACCGCTTAAACATATGCTTGGTAAGTATTTAATACTAAATAATCACAAGTTTAAAAACTTAAGGGACCGACTTCAAATCCGATCGAAACCAAATTTATATGAGACCACGCTTGGAATAAGCTCTATCGAACACAAAAAGAATCTTGGAAATCGGTCCACATTTGGCGGACATATCGGGGAACATACATAAAAAAATACAGACGATTTAACCTTCACCTTGTTTGGAGTCGGTCGAAAAATAATCACAAGTTTAAAACTTAACAGACCGACTTCAAATCCGATCGTAACCAAATTTATATGGGACCATCCGCGAAATAAGCTCTATCGACCACAAAATATAATATAATAAACCTTGAAAATCAGTCCACATTTGGCGGACATATCGGGGAACATAATTAAAAAGTACAGACGAATTCACCTTCGCCTTTTTTGGAGTCGGTGGAAAAAACAAAACGCCACTCTCCGTCCGGGGTTAACGGATAAATACATCCTCTTTTTTTGAAGTCGGTTGAAATGTCACATTATCTCCCTTTCCGCTTCAGAGTTGGTAACTTTTACCCACCGACCGCCGTTGACATTATGTCGACACTTTTATGAAACTTTAAATTCGTGCTTGTTCACGACCCCCACGGCGCAGGGTAACCAGCTTATAAATTATAGATCACGGGTTCAATTCCCGTAGATAAATGTTTAATTTCATTTTAATCCAGTTCAATTGTGTTCGCCTTTAAAATTAAGATAAAATTGGAGTATACTAATTCAAATCATTTATTCTGCAAATATGATATTTCACATCACTTTTACATGTCAGGTATTTTTTCTACCTGCCCTTATCCCACCTTAATGTGGGGTCGGCGCAACACACTTTTTCAAGCATGATACAGAGATGATTTGGTTTAGTTTTTACGACCGGCCGCCTGCCTGACGTCAACCCCCTATAAGAGATCCAGTCCTAGGAAAATTAAATTAGAAAATTTGCTTTGCCCGACCTGGGAATCGAACCCAGGACCTCCTGATCCATAGCCCATACATGCCGCCACTAGACCAAGGAGGCGACATATTTAAAAAAAAAACAAAATGGCGTCGGCATTTCCTGCCTATCCCTGAGAAGAAATCCCGAAACAAACTCAAGGGGTACCGCCACTTTTAAGGTCCAGATAATATCATATGATATTATTTAATGATAGAGCTGGTAGAGCTACACTGACACTTTTTTAGCATAGGTCGGGTCCTGTTGTCCTGTTGGAAGCGGCCGGCCGGCTCGACTGGATTATTACCATTTATTGTGAGTGTGGTTGAGAGTAAGTGACGTTTTGAAGGCTCAAATACTCCTTCGCAATACATAATACTTCGCTTCCCTCGGTCAGTAACGTGCACACCATACAGATAAAGATACATTGTCTAGCTTGACAATTTGATAAATGAAAATTAATATAAATATCAAAATTGCCACTCCAGTTTTTAATGATGATTATCACGGTGAATCAAAGAGATTTAATAATACTAACTATAGCGGCGCCATCAAGCAAGTTTCCATACAAAAATGATCTTAAACTTTAGTGACATCTACAACTTATTACAATGCGAGGGCGCTTATTACAAATTACCCTAGAATGTTCTGTGAATTTTCAAGAATCACCTATGATTCACATAGTGTGAAGTTAAGACAATTTTATTATCTAAACATTGTCACACTGGCACGACCTTGCCCGCGTTTGTTTCAAATACGACTGAGTGACTTATGACCACGAGGTCACAACTTTTGATCACAAGTTTCGTGCTGTTGTCACATCTGATTCAAGAATTGTACAAGTGTCTACCTATTTTGAATGTGCCTACGACAGGTTTGGTCGAAACTGGGCTTCTGACCCTTAATATTGACGGTATTTATGGGTCATGGGTGACGGTCACCACTTGGCTCTTACCTTTGGGCGCAGGACGAGTCACCTTGTGTCTTTGCATATAATAATAATATTAGCCCTGTAATATTATTGTCCCACTGTTGGGCACGGGCTACTAATGAAGGGGTTAGGCCTTAGTCTAGCACACTGGCTTAATGCGGATTGGTAGACTTCACATATTTTTGAAATTCTTGTAGAGAATTTCTCGGGTATGCAGTTTTCCTCACGATATTTTCCTTCACCGTTATAGCAAGCGATATTTCACAATGAAAACACACTTGACATAGAAAATTCAGAAGTGTATGCTCCATTTTTCCATGCTGTCTTTGTAGCCCAATAAAAGACATACATACATATTGCAAAATAATCTCAACATAGTGACCCATACTCCTTGTGTGGTTCGCATTCCAGGATCAGCCAGTGTACTTACGGTTCTCTCGGGTGGCTTGCGGCATGACATGATGGTTGGTTGGGACGGGTATACTGTATCTGCATCGGTCATCCGTCTGTCTTGTCTCAAGCCCCTCGATTTGCTTCTTCCTTCTTCGGATTCGGAGTGTGAAGAAGCATAAATATGCCGGTATGATTCTGGCGACCACTGATAAACCCATATTTTTCCGGTGGTCGCTGGTTTATTTAAACTGCACTACGCTTACTATCAGGTGCAGTGTAGTCACTTTGCCGTGCCCGGAAAAAAAAGAGCCTATATCCCCAACGGGTAGACAGAGGTGAACTAGAACACTCACATTTCACCGAGCTCCTTTCCGCCCAGAGGTGAAGTGTGAGACTATAGCCAATAATTACAAGTTTAAAAACTTAACAGACCGACTTCAAATCCGATCGTGACCAAATTTATACGGGACCACCCTTGAAATAAGCTCTATTGAACACAAAAAGAATATTGAAAATCGGTCCACATTTGGCGGAGATATCGAGTAACATACAAAAAAAATACAGACGAATTGAGGACCTCCTTTAGTGGAAGTCGGTCGATAAAATACAAACAAATGAAACGCGCATCTCTTTTCTAAGTAAAACGAAGTTGTTGTTGTTGATTATAAACTAACATACTTTAATTGTGACTTACGAGTTGTTTTTCAATGAGTTGAATGCTGATGCGTAATATGTCCATGTAAACAGTGACATAAGTCTGTCCCATGGGTATTACTGCGGGGCCTAAATACAGCCCTTGTTTAATTAACATAATCGGTATTATGCAGATTACAAATCATTTCAAATCGTGCATCTGCGGCCTGAGCAGGAAAATTTCTGACAACC
The DNA here is from genome assembly GCA_036417725.1 of Clanis bilineata. Classification (NCBI taxonomy): domain Eukaryota; kingdom Metazoa; phylum Arthropoda; class Insecta; order Lepidoptera; family Sphingidae; genus Clanis; species Clanis bilineata. The sequence continues at coordinate 11,974,521 of CM071154.1, read as the reverse complement.
GTAAATGTATTCGAACTCGATGCGCGTCTATGAAATTTGTATTAAATTTTAACCAAACGTCATCAGTGCGCAGCGAACTCGAATACATTTACATTTACATTAGTTTTTCGTGCTCGGGCTACTGCTAAAGCGTGGTATTGTCATACGCCGTTTGGCTATATAGGGCGACTTGCAGCATTACTACCAAATCTTGGTTTCTTAAATCTTTTGTTGGTCCTGAACTCGATGTAACTTAAATATAATTTTTTATTTAGATAAATCGACGACGTGCATAAACAGAATTTATGCTTAAATCGTATTTATTTAAAATAATCACAAGTTTAAAACTTTACGGACCGATTTCAAATCCGATCGTGACCAAATTTATATAGGACCACTCTTGAAATAAAATCTATCAAACACAAAAATAATAATTAAAATCGGTTCAGGAAATAACGCGTAATGTACATAAAAAATACAGACGAATTGAGGACCTTTTCCTTTTTGGAGTGGGCCGATAAATAGATTTAAGTCTACTTAGTTATATATATAGTTATATAGTATAATACCTACTTAGTTTATATAATTGAAATGTTTGAAATGACCGACTTCCAAAAAGGGGAAGGTCCTCAATTCGTCTGAATTTTTTTATGTACCTATGTTACGCGATATCGTCTGTATGTTTTATGTACCTCTATATTACTCGATATGTTCGCCAAATATAGACCGATCTTCAAAATTCTTTTTGTGTTCGATAGACCTTCTTTTAAGGGTGGTCCCATATAAATTTGGTCACGATCGGATTTGAAGTCGGTCTGTTAAGTTTTTAGTCTTAACTTTCCCCCCCCCCCCCGGCCCCACGGTCAACACTGTACAGATTCTAATTCTGAGTAGGGAGGCATGCTATTCTGTATCCATTCTTCAAACATGGCGTGGTCTGATTACTCACTGTACTGAGAATTTCATTCCAATATGGTAGCGACGTTTTTGTTCATATTTGTTTGTACCATCAGGTCATTTTATTATGCATATCATCATCATCATCATCATCAGCCACGGGACAGTCCACTGCTGTAAATAGCCCCCTCCCCCCATGGATCTATTATCATAGAATTCTAAAAAAAATGGAAAGTCTGTTTTCTCTTTAATTTCTTTTGAACTAGTAAATATTGTTCTTGCTTAGTAACAACGGTAAGTATTAATACTATATTTTATTTTGGCTTAGACGTTACTTGTTCCGTTGATTTATTTTCATGTAATTATTGCATAATACTTGTTTAGACTTTTAAAATCTAACAAAGCTATGTTCATGTTTATTCCTAGACATATGTATCGATAATCACATCTAGTTTTTTTATAGCACAGACTGGCAAGCGAGCAGATGGGTGTGCTGGTAAGTGATCTCCACCGCCCATAGACACCCAAGACATAACATAACATAACATAAGCTCACGCCTGTATCTCCGAAGGGGTAGGCAAAGGCTTACTAGTGAACTAGAACACCCACATTTCGCCGAGCTTAGTTCCGTCCCAGATGTGATAGGGGGCGAGCCTATCGCCATATCGGGCACAAATTCCAGACTCCGGACTGATAGGAAAAATCCAATATCACTTTGCCCGACCCGGGGATCGAACCCGAGACCTCAGAACCGTAGTCGTACCGAAATACCACCACGCCACGGAGGCAGACACCCAAGACACAAAAAGAATCAGTTTTCATAGTATTTTCTTTTCACTTTTTCATTATTTTATTCTGAAATTTTTTTTTTCAATATTCTATTATTTATTTATTCCAGGAATTATAAATCTAGAATGCAGTCACCGTCGTGGTTTTATTAGATGAATGCAACATGTGTTTCGTCACGTAATCTCAATGTACAAGGGCGTGACACTCACTCACTTATTCACACATATTTTATTACATTGTGCTTCCATACACTTTATAGATGACTAAACATGAGTTACGTATGGTCATTGAAAAGTAGATAGACTGAAATAAAACTATTTTTACGGACTCTATCACGATTTGTTTTAATTTTTATGCCCGACAGGTCGGATCCGTGACCACAATGACTGCAAAGCCTTCGCAACGTCGGGTATAAAAATTAAGAAATTAATCGTGATAGACTCCGTAATAATAGTTTTATTTCAATGTATAACATTCGTGTAAACTAAAGATCATCAGTAAGTAGAGATAGATAGACATAACATAAATTCACGCTTGTATCCCCGAAGGGGTAGGCAGAGGCGCTCTAGTGAACTAGCACACCCACATGTTGTCAAGCTTAGTTCTGCCCCAGATGTGATAAGGGGCGAGCCTATCGCCATATCCGGCACAAATTCCAGATTCCGGGCTGTTGTGGAAAAATGCAATTACTTTGCACGAACCGGGGATCGAATCCGAGACCTCAGGACGGTAGTCAACCACGCCACCGAGGCAGTAGTAGTAGACACTTAGTAGATTATAGTCTATAGCACGAATGGGCCGGCTCGACTAGTCTGATACCAGTGTCTTACAGAAAACCGATGTAAAGTGGCAGCTCGCTGTTGCGTTAGTGAGATTTCCGGTGGTCCAATTCGCTACTCTCTTCCAAATGCCACTTTTCCTCCTTTTTTTTCCAAATGCACCATAATTCTTTTATTATCACAGGTGTATCACTGCTCATTTGCTATAAAAAAATTAAATGAAACCATAGTTTATACAGTTTTTAAGTGTAATATTTATTTAATGATCATCTCTTAGCTTAAGACAGGAAACATTTATAAAATAGCAGCTAATCACAATAATAAAATTATGATAACATTTACAAAACTTTCATTTAACTATCTTTGTCGCACAATCGCCACCTCGCCTCTGTCTCGACTCTCGAAGCATAGCTACCTCACCCGTCTCCGTTCGACTACCATACATCCCTACACACAGCAATGTTCTTAGCATGGACGTAAAGAAAAAGGACACCATCTCGGCAACAGTTAAACGGACGCCACAGAGAAGCCACGCACACAAACGCACTTAAGGCCTTACACAAAAATCAAGGGTGACGTTTGATAACGCTAGGCAATCATGCTAATGTTCTTTTTATCAAGCAAGATTGGCAACAGTCACGTGACTTCGGACGCCAGTGTGAACTTCATACAAAAAAAACCTTAGCGTAGCGTCATCTAATGTCACGCTTGGTTTTTGTCTAGGGCTTCTGTACAAATATGCCTTACGCACCCACACGCCATTACGTGTCGATATATCGAATGGACCGAATCCTGCTTAACTTTCAATGTTCCTAGCTCTCCGTCCATCTTTTTTTACGTCCGTGGTTCTAATTATGTTCCTTTAGACAAATAGTACAATGCAGACTGTAATGATTATATGAACAAATAATAATTATTAATGTATTACTGTTTTTTGTAGCCTAGTTACTAAGCTTGTAATAGGTAAAATAATTCAAATAAAATTCAGTGGTTTTTAAGCCTATTCTTTACAAAAAAAATATAATATTAAGTATAAATAGATAAGGGTAGTTGCGGGTAAGGATTAAGTATCACGATAGAAATCCATTTTATCCATTCCGTCGCGTCTTATTGCATCATTATGTTTGTCTCCCTCGCGTGCTGTGCGTGTGAAAGGGACGAACTCCTATAATCATTTTTCTTACATTTCCATTCAAGTACACGATTCTAAAACTAGAGGCTCGGCATTAAATTATTTACTTCTATGAATCTCACAATCTCGTTAAAGAGATCATTCCAGAAGCCACGTTCGTTCAGTCGCGATACAATCAGTTTTGGTCGAGCATTCGCTTTACATCTGGTAGTTTCAAACGTGGCTTAAAGAATACTTCAAACTACTTAATTATTACAATTATGTGCGTTTTATTAAACAATTTGTAAAATACATTTGGTTGTAATTTCGATTTATTAACTAGTGAACAAAACATTTTGCGATTTGACTTATAAACTTTAAGTCCCACACCACAGCCCTAATAAGGGCTAGCTGTGTGTACAAGCGCTTAATTTTATAAAATTTATATAATACAATAATTAATCAACGTTACATACAAATCGAGCGAATTTAACAAACACAAAACAAAGTTTTACACTTTACAAAATGGTGTTCGCCAAATCGTCTAAATGCGTCTACCGATTTTCAAATTACTTAAAAATCTTTATACATAATGGCCAATAGAAAAGGAATCAATTTTCGAAGCATCTTTTTTACAAGCACAATGTCCAAACAAGTTTGTTGGGAAAACTAGCACAAATACGACACACAGGCTAGGCTAATATCACAGGAGTGCTGGGAACGGTGCAGACTCAACCCAGCTCGCCACCCTCTGCGCGCCACCCCCTTAACCAGCCGCCACCCGCGCACCTCCCCCGCGCACGCTCTCCCCGCTGCTCTCCCTCCCCCGCGACACACCCCGCGCGCGCCTCTCCTACCTATTTACTATTCAGAGGGGGCGAAACGGTCTACAACCGATATATTTTGCGACAATTATTAAGACTCCAAAAGAAAAGGAACTCAGCGTGAAACAATTGCACAATCAAATTTGATCGCATTCGAGTTATTGCACAACCATTTGTAAGTATGCTCTAACCGACTGCAGGTTACTTGCACTGTTTAAAAGTTAAAACAACCTTTCTTTCCTGCCTTATCCCACCTTAATGTGGGGTCGGCGCAACACACTTTTTCAAGCATGTTGCAGAAAGGATTTAGCAAAGTTTTACAACCGGCTGCCTGCCTCACGTCCCCTCTGGGGGATCCAGTCCAGGGCAAATTAAATTAGAAAATTCGCTTTGCCAGACTTGGGAATCGAACCCACGACCTCCACAGCCCATATATAATGCCACTAGACCAAGGAGGCGATAAGTCAAAAACAACCAATAACAAAAATATTAAACCATTCGTATTCCGAACAACGTTTAAAATTTTGCAAACAAACAACGTCCGCGTGTGCAATTAAAATAAATATACCTAAATAATAAATTAACAATGCCACTAAAGACCTTTTAAAATAAACGAGCCGGATTATTGTAACTGAATTATAATATAATGGTAACGAAGCTTAAATGGTGACGTAAGCAATAAGGTAACGTTAAAAGAAAAAATATAAACAAAAATAAACCTTCAAGCGATAAATACAACCGAACATGTAAAATATGTGCCACGCGATCCAATATTTGGACCAACGGTGCCAACATGCACCAACCATTGGCCACACATTTCCTGAATCACGATTGGTGACACACGCGAGTGTCCGATATGGAAACTAAAATTCCATCCATTGACACATAATTTCTAACATTTTTTTCCTTTGTACTTACTAACGATGGCCAAACAATAGCAATAAGTTGCTCAATTATTCGTGGCCTTAAATTGCTTTGTTAAAATGCTCGCGCGTGTCACTTCTGCAGCCTTTTGTTTAATGTCCAGATATTTATATTTATTTGATCTTCAAAACTAGCAAATAAACAACTAACTCAGTCGCAAAGCGGAATAAAATAAGCACATAAATTAAACTAATCCAGAAGACAACAATGTCTACGCAACCGTTCCCAGTCGTTTTGCACTATCTCTTAACTCACTATAATTACTTTACAGTACAATAATATAACATAATAATTATCGCTTACAACTATGCCTCCATTATACCGTAGAACTTCCCCCATATCTCTGGCGCGTCACGTCACGTCTCGGCCGCGTCACAACGGCGCAGCTCTCAAAATGAGTCCGAGTCCCTTCGTTCTATAAAAATTTATCGTTGAACACTAATTGGACCGCGCCCGTCGGCAGCGCCTGAGCAACTTTCACTTAAATAATATAAAACACGCTAACAAAGTAAGTACTCATCTTAACAACAAAGAATTGGCTAAACGTGTTCCGTCCGTTCGGGGTAACGTCAAAATCATAAACCTCGTCAGTCCGTAGTCCGGTACGGTCGGAGTGCCGCTAGGGCCGGCGGGACGGCGGGCCGGCGGCAGCGCTAGTGCGCGCCCGGCGAGCTCCACGCCGGCGGCGGCTCAGCGGCGGTCAGCGCCTCGCTCGACGCCGTCGCATCACAGTGGAGTGTGGAGGTGCGCGCTGCGGCGCGGTCATGAGTCCAGCACGGTCAGCAGGCCGGGAGGCAGCAGGGGCACGTCCTGTCGCGGCATCTGCCGAGCCAGCTGTGCGCACCCGAGGTTCGCGTCCCCCAGCTCGGGAATGGCATCGAGCAACGCGAGGCACTCGTCCTCCACCGCTCGCCGGGCCTTCTTTCCCACCCAGGAGTCGTCGCATTCCTCGCGCGCACGTCGCCGTCGCGCCTCCTTCTCCCGGCGCGCCTCCTCGCTGAGACGGCAGTAGGTATTGTTGATGCAGACAGAACGGCGCAAGTCCCTGGCGGGGTCCTCGATGTTTTCCAGCTTCTGCGAGCAGATTTCGATGACGCGCTTCCGCTCCTCGTTGGCGCGCAGTCGCGCCGAGATCATGGAGAGTTTGGGCCGTGCGGCGGGCTCGGTGCGCGGCGGGCCGAACATGTCGTCCTCGAAGGCGTCGGCGATGTCCACGCCACGCGCGCTCTCGCGCTCTTCTTGCGGCGTCATTCTGTAACAAACGAAGCGTCACACATTAGCGTCTATTAGCGACTCGTAAATATTCGATACAAAATTAGAACGATTGGAGAGCGAGAGCACGATCGCTAAGAGCCTATCAGTAGATAATATTACGTTGTACATTATGTAAGGCGCGGGCCTAGTTGCCCGAAATGTTGTCGACGAAGAATGTTTGGTAAAGTCTAAAACATGGTCGGAACGCGATAGAATCAAGGAGACGCCCTAATTATTTCATAATGGCAAACACTAGGTCAGTCGGAGAACAATGCATCGGCGGCCGAACGGGCCGATCAGGTTCACAACTTGTTATAATCCGCTCTCCGTTCTCAATAACATCAAAAGTGAGTTTATTAGCGGTCGAGTGCCGACGGACGATAAAGAGCGAACGCTAAAGCGCCTCGGAAACGTACTTTTCATAAACACCCACCTAAAAGATAAATCAGGGGAAATGATGAAGAATCCTGACATAAACATTGTGGCGGCTTGGCGAACGGCTTCCAGCGGGCACTAATTAAAATGGTTCCACCAATGTCACAGAGTTCACAACGGTGCACCGTACGCGCGCGCAATTCGTCACTTTGTCCTCGCTGATGTGAAACGCACAGACAAGGGAAGCAAAAATAAACGCGACGGCGAGCGGCGTGCGCGCAACGCGACGGTCTCGCGGCGAATGACAACATACCTCGCTGTAGATAAGACATTGAAAAAGCCAATTGCGTCATGTGCCACTACGTACGTGTGGAGAGGAAGCGGGTGACGTAGAGCCAGCCGTCATTTTAAATGCTATTGACTGAGCGCTGAACGCGCAGCGCTGTGGCGTGTCATGACTAGTTGCTAATTTGTTTACGGGACAAAAGATACAAGCGATGTGTCCGCTAAACGCGACTGCAGTGTCTCATCGATCAGTCGCCGATCACAGAACACAAGGAAAACTGATTCGTTTTCCGCATCAAGTAGAATCAACTGTTGGATAAAGATCCTAAGTCTGCGGTTTCAGTGTACTGTGATCATTACTTTACACTAAAAAAACTAAATAGTTCATGACATCAATTTGTCTTACATTTCCTACAGCCATGATCTGTTCCCGGTGGAATATTCAGATAATGGAGCATCCATCTCGTATAATACAATACAGCATGTATCTGTGTCGATGCCCACATCTTCAAACTCTTTATTGTAAAGAGGATGGAAATACAAACGCGAGTAAAAGTGGTTATTACCGCCACCTACTGAGGTCACCCACTTTTCGCCGCTTCTATTTTGGACCAATAACAGTCTTGTGCCGGTACAATATTTGTATTATACTGTACTTCTTTATTTCTTGTGTTAAATGCTTTTCCTGCTTTATTTGCCTTAGTTCCGTGTTGGAGTTCATTTTTAGTAGCGCATTTTGCATTCGAAGCAGCTTTATTATTTATAGCAGCTAAAATTTTCTTTATTTCAAAAGACCTAGTTCACCAGTATTATCTAGTCTTTGTTCGTCTACTTATTCGCCTCTTATTTAAAAATTATCTATATTAGATTTCACGTCTCTCTAAAATTCCTAAAATCAAATAGGTTCCTCTTACTAATTTTCCTCCATTGAATACTGGAAATTTGATGTTCAAAACATGAAAATACGTAAAACTATTAGTAAATTCTAAGAAAGTCCTTAGTAAAGAAGCTATGATTCCTAGATTTGTAGCTACCAAATCTACTAGTAGCGATAAACCAAGTTACGGGATAACAAGATCATAGACAACTCTTGAGGTTTAACAATGCGATGTGACCTTTACAATTGGACAAGTAAGAGATGAGCCCGCTGTAGGAAATATCTACAAATAACATTAAAGGTAACGTACGAACTTTCCCTTTGTAAGACCCCTATTTGCTAAAAGAAAAGAGGAATATGTAGGTATCCAGACTGAATTGGGTTAAATTTATTGGAATATACCTAGTTTTTTGTAGTAAGGCCTACTATAAAGAAATAAAGTAATGTAAGAAACAAATGAAATAATGCATTATGAAAAGAAACTGTTACATATCGAATACAACCATAACTACTATTAATAAAAAATACGGTAAAAAATATAACAAACTCAACAGCAATAATATCATATGAGGCTTGAGTCACTCGGGATTTTGCAACGTGCATCTACATCATACCTGAAAATGGTTCTAATACAACATATTGTGCAAGACTAAATAAACTTATTGCAGAGACTGCTGAGTACAATTAATTTAGTATTCTAGATTCCTCAGAGTTTGAGATGTGAATTATGAGAGGGCTACAGAAGCCATTCTTATAGTCAAAAGTCAACCTCGCTACGCCACTAGCCGTGAATTTGATGCACTCTATCTTGAGGACAAGGCAATTCTCCAACCCGTATTGGCTGTCAGCATTACAAGTTTACGGGCCAATACCCAAAAACATTTAGTTTTAAAATTCATCATAAATTATGTAACAGTTCCAAAATATATTTCTAAAATATGTGTGAAAACAAGCTGACTTGTGTTTAAATTCAAATCCATCACTATTACGAATAAAAGCAAACTATTCGAATATTGAATTCTGAATCTTTAAAGTAACCTTTTGTGGAGTGTTAGTTATAAAACCAATCATTTGATGAATAAATTAGATATTCTGAACGCATTCAACTTGGTGCAAAATAACAAACTATATAATGAACACTTCAACCACAACATCAACGTTTTCATAAGCTCGAAAATAAATAACTAGTAATTAATACAAAATTCTATTGAAATAAAACTATTCTTACGGATTCTATCACGATTAGGTTTTAATTATTATTCCCGACGTTTCGATAGTTATATTTCAATGTATAATATTCACGTAAACTTAAGAAATCAGTACAAAATTCTATATTTTACATCGACCGCACACTCAAAATGCTTAAACAGATCACAAGAAAAAATTGCTTCAACTTGTTAAAATAGGATTATACAGGCTTAAGACGGTATGATTAATAATCCTCAGTTTTGTATTTCATAGGAAACTAATCGCTTGATTTTAAAGTAAACAACTCCTATTTACACACTGGTGTCGATAAACGTTGAATATTTTTTCTTATGTGAATTACTAGATGTAGTAACTAATTTCTTAAGTTTACGCGAATATTATACATTGAAATAAAACTATTCTTACGGATTCTATCACGATTATGTTTTAATTATTATTCCCGACGTTTCGAAGGCTTTGCAGTCTTCGTTGTCACGGGTCAGACTGAGGTGTCATTTGTCCAAAAAACGTCGGGAATAATAATTAAAACATAATCGTGATAGAATCCGTAAGAATAGTTTTATTTCAATGTAGTAACTAAGTTTATTCGCAGAGATGTAGTGGCAGAAATAGAAAGAAATCCTTTTTACTATTCCGTTTGGATAACATAAATGAGTTGAAATCATCGAACCGTGCAGTCAATATTGGATGAGGAATCAATTAATATCATAACAGAGGTCACGGTGAATTAGATAATTAATGCAGTGCTATAACAGCCAATAAAATATGCATGTTTAACTCTTATACACATTACTATACAGAAGTGTTACTTGAAAGATTCGCAGTCCATTGACCAATGCGTTGACCTAATATAGAGAAGATTCCAAATTCTAACTGTACATAAAAATCAATATCTTTGTGCATTCACGAAAAATTTCCGACGCAATGAATCACAAAAGTGCAGAAATAAACTTCTCTAAAACGTTGTAAAAGAAAATCTAAGCGAATAGAGTAACAACTCATAAAAACTGGACTTTTACTGTGAACACGTTCCATCACATCTTATTATCGAAAAGACGTTACACTGTACGTGTTTTTGTTCCGAAATAGCTGTTTGTCTGGCTACGGATTCGCTCTTGTTTTAATAACTGATTCATACCGAAAACATTAATATGAATACCGATATTGCTCACAAACGAACGGGGTTTTATTATGGAGAAATACTCTACCTAGAGTCAGATAGTATACGGCACTTTTCTAACGTTATAATAAAATAGGTCTTAGATGTTCTTTTAAGCTACTTTAGTGTATAACCGAAGTCTTAATAAACTTCAAAGGAGAAGTATAATCAACTATAGCTATATTTATGTAAATTGTTAAGGGTGTCTCTACATCGGCAGTGGCTAGAGCTCTTGTTATACATTACGTAGAGTCTATTTTTAACTCATAATTCACATATTTCTTCAAAACAAATGAGCTCAGATGAAAAGGAATAATGAAACCACTGCTGCCATGATAACGGCTTATAACTTTACCGTTTTGTTCGGGCACAGTATTGAGGTAATATGCCTCAATATTATTCATACGTAACAGTTCCAACTGGCGATTTAAAACCAAAACATGTATGAATGAGACCTTAACCCAATCTAAATATTGCAGGATTCTAGAAATGTTGTCGAACGTAGAGGAAGTTTTGTAGTGTTGTACTATACTTTTTGTTGAATTGTATCGATCGTAAAGCCCAGTGACGTCATTAACCAATTGACAATGCTAAGTTGGAGCAATGACATTCAAAACTGTTCGCCGCGTTCGATTTATATTTTTTAAGACGTGTTTTGAGGCGGAGCGCGGAGCTGAGCGGTGGCCGACGACAGCGTCGCGTGAAGCCGACCCCATGTTACGATCTTACAAATCTCGCGGCGCTCTACGCTACTGCCTACCTGCACTTTCTTTTCGCTGTCCCACTCACTTGGAGCCGATATGTTGAGAATGCCAGCTAAATATGGGGCCTTTTTTTTGTTAGAACGCTTTAAAGCGGTTTATGTTCAACACCTACAGATCATGTTTAAAATCTATTTGTTCGGTCACGGTGATCTGGCTTTGTGGATATTTGAATATTAGCTGGTAGTAAGATATTCTATGCTCAGCAGTGGACGTCCTACGGCTGATGGTGATTATTATGAAGATATTAAAATAAATACACCCAACTGTCACACACCTAGTTCTGACCCCACACTAGGTATAATCTGTATCGTGAGTGTCAGAGACTATGAGAGACTTTCGGTCTCACAACACCCAGACTTGAAACAAATATCTGTGGGCCACACAAATATTTGTATCAATGCAGGAATCGAACCCGCTGCCTCTCGCTTCACAGCCGGCTACTCGCCCCCTGCGCCACGGAGGCTGTCTTATCCTTATGCACCTGGATAGCATCCACCGTGCAATTTGCAATAGTTACCCGCACACCTTCTGGATCTCGTTCCTGGATTAACCAGTGTATATTCGGTTCCCCTGAGGGGCTTGGGGGATGATTTGACATTGTGACATTAGATGAGTCGGGCACAAACTTATGTTTCTCTGCCTGCATCGGTGTTCCGCCTGTCCTGTCGAAGGCCCTTTAAATTGCTTCAGCCCTCTTCGGAGTGCCGGCATTATTGTGGTGACCATCGATAAACTAATTGGTCGGTGATCACTGGTTCTTTGGACTGCATTGTGCTTACTGTCAAGTGCAGTGTAGTCACTACCGTGCTCCTATAAAGTAAATGAGGCAATTGGAAGCAATACTAATTAATGTATATACGCAAATAACCGACGTATTTTGGTTATCTTAATTACGTTACAGTTTTCCTCTTGACGCCATAGGACATTCCCGAAGTTTAATAGAATTAAGTAATACACAATTATAAATGTTATCGATTATAAATTGGGACACAAATAGAATTTTGTTCAAAGATCCACCATCATCAGTCACAGGAAGAACACTGCTGAACATAGGCATCCCCCTAAGATTTCTAGATTTATTCAAAGATTAGAACTCTACTCTAGCATAACTATCATAACTGACAAAATTACCCCAATTTTTTAACTGAAGCCATCAGCCAGCGCCATTATCAAACCAAAGAATCACTTTTTGAATATTAGTCACAGCGTTAGCCCACGTAACCAGACGTTTCACCCTCAGAGGCCAATAGCCGCTTCAAAGCCCTAATCTACAGTGATTGAACTGAAAAACCTTGTGTAGGTCGCGGCCCTTCGGAGCAAACCAAATAAAATGTAGGCGTTATAGCAAAAAACCGTTTGTAATAACTGTCTCGGTGGCCTAATTGTAATGCGTGGTACGAGTACCGTCCTGAGGTCTCGGGTTCGATATCCGGGTAAAGCGATATTGGGTTTTTCTATTTAGTAATGAGTCAGAAATTTGAGCCCGATATTAAGCTCGCCCCCATCACACCTGGGACGGAAATGAGCTTGGCGAAATGTGGATGTTCTAGTTCTCTAGTTCGCTTCTGCCTACCTCTTAGGGATACAGGCGTGATCTTATGGATGTACTAAGTCCTAACCGTTTACATCAAATCGGTAGAATAGAAAGTTCTTCAAGCGATTTTTACTTTTATTACTGTGTTGCCCTAATTTTTTGTTCTTAAAAGCGTTGCTTTTTAATATTAGGTAACGTTTACGGAAGCTATTATTTGTTTGGAAAAGAATTGCATAACATATAAACCATGTGGAAGTAATTGTTGATTAAGTAATTAATTGATCTTAAACGACTAAATTTACTCTAGTCAGAACTAGTAAGTTGAAAAAAAAATTAATAAGTTACCAACTGGCTTAGATTAAGAACCTTTAATCCTCGTTTGACAGTAAAAGTATATTATGGATCAATGTTAGAATATTAAACTTCATTCATAGAACAATAAACATCTAACAACGACAATAAAACGCTAATTAAACCCATAATAATCTGTGTAGTAAATTAAATTAATTTTATAGTTGTTGGGAATAAAACATGCAAAAGCAAAGCTTTTCATTATGTCTTTCGCAACGACTACTGGTCTTACTAAGAGTTCGTATGGTCCCGCAAACATACGACCTTTTTGGTGTAAATAATGTACCATGTAAAAAGCTAATCAATTTCTTCTTTGTGTCAGTTTATAACGATAATAGTCATTGAAATAAAACTATTTTTACGGATTCTATCACGATTAGGGTTTAATTTTTATTCCCGACGTTTCGAAGGCTTTGCAGTCTTCGTTGTCACGGGTCAGACTGCAAAGCCTTCGAAATAGAATCCGTAAAAATAGTTTTATTTCAATGTATAATATTCGCGTAAACTTAAAAAAAATCACGATAATAGTCAGTTTTCAAACCCCAATTGCGACGACTATGTTGTTCGCTAATGCATTTACACTGAAGGTACTCCTTTATCAGATCCTGACCAACATATTATGGGCCAATTTATCTAATAGAAAGGCATACTAGCAGACGGGGCTCCTGATCATAACCGTTCACTGGCACCCATGAACACTTACGAAAGCAAAAAAGAGAATAAATACATAAAAATAATCTTGAAAATCGGTCCAAATTTGCCAGAGATAATGAAAATTAATAACCTTTTGAAGTTTTTAAATATTCATATTCCACTGTGTCGTAGTTGGCATTTGCTTATGTTAATGATATTGAACGACAAACAACACATCTATCAACAATAAACAATCAACAGTCATTCGACGCAGTTGTAGAATATAATCGTAAAATCTTTACCGTCTAGTATTTTTCTATGTGTATTTTGATGTTACTTCGCATTTTACAACTATGTCTTTTAAAAGATAATTAATTAATTAATATAACAAAATCAAGCGTGGAATGCGAAATAAAGTTTAATTTATAAAACGTAGTAATTAATGGTTTTATAAAATATGCAGCTTTGTTCTACGATTGTGTGTATATTTTTAACAAGCTTTTGTCTGGAAATCTTTGAGGGAGGCCTATGCATAGCAGTGGACGTCCTGTAGCTGATGATGATGATGATCATTATGATGATGATGATGATGATAATGATGATGATGATGATGATGATGATGATGATGACATATGTTAAGAAAATCACACATTCTTTTCTCAATATCTCTTAAGTTAGTGCAAGTCATTTAAGTGAGAGCATAACATTTTGTTAACAACTATGTACCTTATATTAAGCGTAGTTCATTCAAGAGCAAACAGATATTATGTTTATTACTTATGCCATATATTTGCGTAATATAGTTTATCGGTATGGTTTGTTTGAATGAAAACCATATTTGAATGTACACTTGACCCAAGGAAAGACTGTAATGGATGCAATTCTACAACGATGGACTTATGTCCCAATCGACAATTGTCGACAATCGAAGACTGAAAGTGATTTGTAAATTGGTTTATGACATAAATCCGTGGCTATAACGATGAAGTTAAAACAAAGATTGTTTCGTCATACAGAATTGTTATTCAGAGAAAGGCATCGGCACTTGGTTTTGACATGATCTTGCAACACTTGACTTGTAGCGCATATTGTGTATAATAGATATTATGAGACGGTAAACAATGTAATAGATTTAAAGCAAGTAATTATTGTATTGAAGCAGCAGGTTACACTACCTACCGTTGATTTTTTTTTTTAAATAACATGGTAGACCCAGAAAGAGATGGCGTGACGATCTGGATGCCAACGAACCTAGGTGGACTGAACTAGCCCATGACAGAGAACAGTGGAAAAAGATGGGGAAGTACTTTGGCCAGCAGTGGACACAATAAGATAGATAAGAAAGAAGAATAAAACAGAAATAATATTTTGATAAAATTACTTCAATCAAATAGTGAATCTACTTTAGCAAAATGAATTGATTTTCTAGTCAATAATACTTGTAGCGTAGACGAGTCAAGGTAATTACAAAATTGATCAATCGTTATGTAATCTAAAATATTACGTAGGTATATATGATTTCAAATTATGCACACTCGTGTATCTGCTGAATGTATGAAAATTATATGTGCCTAATCGAATGATATGATCAATATGCATTTATAACAATCTTGATTGTTAAACAGTATTTACGAAATAAAACTATTTTTACGGATTCTATCACGATTTTTATATTAAATCGTGATATGATCTGTAAAAATATTATAGTTTTATTACAATGTATAACATTCGCGTAAACTTAAGAAATCAGCAGTATTAAAGTTAATTTTGCACAGATTTTTCACAAGTTTATTAAAAAAACGAGTGCCAACGCTGCCATAATAAAACTACAAGGCACTAGTTCAAAGGCACATCTAACAGGCACGGATCTTCGAGCCCGAGGCGTTATTGATCCAGCATCTCTAAAACATCCACCAAACGCTGGGTAAATAATAAATCTTCGAATAATTTGCTTATAATAGTTCTATATAGTCAGGTTCTACGCGATCGGTTTTTACGGTTAATTAATTGCATTTAAAAATCAATTTTAAATCCATTATCCATTTATGCCCTGTGGGGATATTTATTTAAAAATTCAAAGCTATGTTTCGCAAAGTTTTACAGTTCATCCTGTTTTTGTCAATTTTAACAAATATTATGTTTTGACTGTTAAAAACATCGATATATTATATGCCTAGATGCACAGCTGACGCTCAGAAAATCAGCAATGAAGTGCGCACTCCTTTTCTCTACAGTTGGACACCGACAGAACTCTAAATTTCAAAATTCAAATTTAAGAACACTTGCTCATTTCATTTAAAAAGCCACTTTATAACATGTGTTTACTGTATTGTATTATGTTGCATGTAGTTTTTTGTGATAATTAAATGTTTTTTCTTCTTTCTTTCTTCTATGTGCATAGGGCTATGTTTGTGTTACTTCATAATGGAATTTATGATATTTTTCTTTGTTTTATTTATTATGACAACCGCGACCACTTTTTATGGTGACATTTGCAAAGAACTGTGCATCTAGGGTATATTAAATCGATGGTTAAAAACGATTTGTAACGATATTGTCCAAAGTAACATAGTATGTGTCGTAGTAACGAGAATCGGCGACTAAAGGGACATGAAAATTTATTCAACTTGATGCTTTATTCATTTGAAATTGTGTTACAAGCGCGGCTCCACATTTCACGTTGTTCAAAGCCAGATTTAATAATATTTATGTTATTCAAAGGTGGATTGTTCGAGAAATTATGTAATAACAACACAAAACAAACTAATCAAGATTTTTTCGCCGAAACAGTGATAAAACTTTAATTTCCGCTTCTAATTACATACTTTTCTGGGAGAACAGAACTGACGCTCCTATTATACATAATCAGAATAATACTGCTGTAAGGTATGTACACTTTAATGCATTATTTTGGCGTCACAAAGAAAAAGACGTATCTGCTTCATAAGAAAAAGGTTTGATACGTCTTATTTCCTTTATACACTGAATATCAGTTTTTTCCTTATGACGGCAAAATTATGCAGTTAAAGTGAATGAATATCTTCAACTATAAAAGTGGTAATGGTAACTTCAACAACAGCTTCATAAAGTCCTTATAAGATTTATGTAACACTTAAATATTGACATACCAAAAGTTACAATTGCAAAAGATTACGTGAAAAAGAGAGTTCACTGTGATTCTTGCAATAAGACACTTGTGTTCTTTATAATAAGTGGACTATCAACCAATTCTCAGCAAGGATTCGGTTTTCACATAGAAATTTACAAAGGAAATTGCTTTTCCTTGACAAGAGAATTTCCCTTTAAAATCGTGTAAAGAGATCACAATTCGCAGGTGTCGTTGGGTAGTGAAGGACGGCAATATCATTCCCTCTCTATCGCTCACCATAGTGTATTATAAAGTTTAGTGTTGCGGGAAACGTGCCAAGATCCTAATTTTGTTGGTAAACTGGAAGAATAATACTTAATAAACTTACAGAACTATTTAATTTTTTTGTTTGTATAATTTATATTTTTTGTGAATAATTTATGCCGGGTACTTTACACGGAGAGTCAAAACAAATTGGGGCGGATGATTAACCTTAGTTTCAACTCATAAATCTGGTTGAAAGTGTACCGTAAGACAGTTACGTTTTAAATGGTTTAAAATAAATGATCGAGCGGTTAAGCGAGTTGTATAGCTTACGGGATGTGTAATCGACAAAAATAATATTTTAAGTAGAAATAACGCCATTTTGATACACAGAAGTGTTTGCATTTTGAGGACCGAATATAAAAAAAAAATAGGAAATTGGAACATTGCGTTGCTTTGAGTACAACAGATTGCAGACAGTCCGGATATTGCGGGACCTAGCACGTAGTGCCGCGTCCATTGTTAAGTGTGGGCGAATTCTGGTCCGCTACTATTTAGCTGTGTCAATCAAAATATAACCATAATACGAAGTGCGATGGTTCATTTACCTAAAACTAGATTTTAAAGATAATATTTAAAAGTATTTAACAAGATTACATAAAAAACCAAATGTTTAAATGAAAACAGAAGAAGGTAGAAACAACGAATAACAAAGAATACAATATTCAAAATGGCGGATATACAGTTACAAGATGTTTCAATGGGGACCTTTTTCGATAAAAATCAAATCCAGGTAGGTTCAACCAAAAAGTTTGTAAAAATCTTGTAAGTTTTAATGTAATTCTTTTTTCAAATTCGAATAATTAGTAACCGCTTTTCATTTATTATTACACGCGTAATTTTTAAAAGAATCCTCTCGTGGCCAGTACCATCATAAGCATAAACGAATAACATCAGGTAATAGTTTGATGATCAGATTAGCATCGTATTTTATTATGTAATTCATAATTTACTTAATAAATAGAGCACCACCAATCTATATATATAAAAATGAAACCCGTTTTCCGTTGTCACGGCATCACGCGTGAACGGCTGGACCGATTTCGTTAATTCTTTTTTTAGAATATTCCTCGAAGTACGAGGATGGTTCTTACGGAGAGAAAAAATTTAAAAATTGCCTAAAAAGTCTAAAAACAACACTTTTCTATACTCCCATACAATCGATTTGTAATAATACTTAAAAGTCAATTTGAACTTTAATTCCATACGATAAAGTTCAAATTTTAGTGGAGAGGTTCCGGGAAGGCAAAACAATTGAGTGACGTCAATATTTGTCAATATTTATACGATGGTAACGTCACTCTGACCCGGCGCGGCGTCCCGAATGGGAGCGGAGCAAAAATGAAAAATGTTAAGAAGCGGGGAAGTTGATATCTCAGAAACTACTGGTTCGAATTGAAAAAATATTTTTTTGTGGGATAGTCTATTTATCGAGGATGGCTATTGGCTATATAACATCACACTATGACCTAAGGGCTGACTGACGAGGTGATTGATGGGGTGACTGACAGGGTGACTGATGGGGTGGCGGACGGGGTGACTGACGAGATGACTGACGAGGTGACTGACGGGGTGACCGACGGGGTCACAGACGGAGTGACAGACGGGGTGACAGACGGATGACAGACGGGGTGACAGACGTATGGCAGACGAGTGACAGATGGGTGACAGACGGGTGACAGACAGGTGACAGACGGGTGACAGACGTATGGCAGACGAGTGACAGATGGGTGACAGACGGGTGACAAACGGGTTCACAGACGGGTGACAGACGGGTGACAGACGGGTGACAGACGGGTGACAGACGGGTGACAGACGGGTGACAGACAGGGTGACAGACTGGGTGACAGACTGGGTGACAGACGGGGTGACAATCGATCAGACAGATGGGGTGACCGACTGGGTGACAGACGGGTGACAGACAGGTGACAGACTGGGTGACAGACGAGTGACTGACGGGTGGCACACGGGTGACAGACGGAGTGACAGACTGGGTGACAGACGGGTGACAGACGGGGTGACAATCGAGCAGAAAGATGAGGTGACCGACGGCTTGACCGACAGGGTGACTGTCGGGGTGACCGACGGGGTGATGGACGGGGTGACTGACGGGGTAACTGACGGGGTGATGGACGGGGTAACTGACGAGGGTACTGAGTGGGTGACTGACGGGGTGACTGACGAAACCGGACCGAAGTAGATCATCTCATTACCTCCTTTAGAATTATTGGATTATAGGTGCCTACGACTCATTCTTTCAACCCTCTCTCTCCTACGCAGACGAAGTTGCGCGGGTCAGCTAGTAGTCAATAAGTTTAAAAGCACGTCAGCCACGCAAACCATTTACTCGTGATTTATATCCACAGTGAATCCACTGCCGGTTGTGTACTGGAACTTGTTTTCTACTTCTTATAAACTGCGCGATGGATAACGTGTTATCATTTTTATTTGGTTTGAATACGTGGTACAAGTATAATAATGGTTATATTGTTGTTTATTTTATCAAAGGACAGCTGATAATAGCACTGGGCTTTTACATTGTTTTATTTACGTTTTTAATCAAAGTTGAAATTATTATGATCTTCAGTGGTACTAGGTATTTTAAGTAGTGTTTTATGAGAATCTAAAAAAATAAAATTCGTTCATTTGTAGTTAAATGTAGTCCAAACATTTTTTGATGAATCTACGAGATATTATTGTGAGTTGAAAGTTTAATTTCACAGTTCACTGCTTTTGTAGTTTAATTCTCTCCTCACATAGATGGCAGCACTTATTGCCCTGAGAACTTGCCTCAGTATAAAACCTCAACGTGTTTGTGATTACCTAATATGACAAAACATTTGGAAATTCGATTACATCGCTAGATTGGTTCCTAAGGTACATATTGCATGAACTTAGTTTTAAAAACAATACATATTATCATTTAAAAATATTCTGAAAACGGATACACCAACAGGACACAATAAATACTTGCTTAAATTTAAAAAAGTAATTATTAATTAGTGATTCTTTAAGACTGCAAATCACTTGTACCAACATAACAAAGTTAAGTTTACCGTATTCTTCGAAATTTAAAATTCGTACTGTCACTTTTGCAATTAGTAAGACCATCTGCAGTATTATTATTTTTTTTGTAATAATATACATTATCTATATATATAAAAATGAAACCCGTTTTCCGTTGTCATCGCATCACGCGTGAACGGCTGGACCGATTTCGCTAATTCTTTTTTTAGAATATTCCTCGAAGTACGAGGATGGTTCTTACGGAGAGAAAAAAATGAAAAATTGTCTGAAAAAGTCCAAAAACAACACTTTTCTGTACTCCCATACAATCGATTCGTAATAATACTTAAAAGTCAATTTGAACTTTAATACCATACGATAAAGTTCAAATTTTAGTGGAGAGGTTCCGGGAAGGCAAAACAATTGAGTGTCGTTAGTATCTACTGGTTCGATTTGAAAAATTCTTTTTGACGCTATGACCAATAGGAGCGGAGCAGAAATGAAAAATGTTTAAAGCCGGGGAAGTTGGTATCTCAGAAACTACTGGTTCGAATTGAAAAATTCTTTTTGTGTTGGATAGCCTATTTATCGAAGATGGCTATAGGCTATATAACATCACGCTGTGACCAATAGGAGCTGAGCAGAAATTAAAAAT
The DNA here is from genome assembly GCA_036417725.1 of Clanis bilineata. Classification (NCBI taxonomy): domain Eukaryota; kingdom Metazoa; phylum Arthropoda; class Insecta; order Lepidoptera; family Sphingidae; genus Clanis; species Clanis bilineata. Next base: position 11,953,703 of record CM071154.1, on the reverse strand, counting down.
TCTGCAAAATCGGGAAAATTTATATCTCAGACAGAAACTACTGGTTCGAATTGAAAAATTATTTTTGTGTTGGTTAGCCCAATTATCGAGGGTGGCTATAGGCTATATAACATCACGCTATGACCAATAGGAGCGGAGCAGAAATGAAAAATGTTGAAAATACTATATTTCAGAAACTACTGGTTCGAATTGAATTTTTTTTTTGTGTTGGATAGCCTATTTATCGAGGATGGCTATAGGCTATATAACATCACGCTTTGACCAATAGGAGCGGAGCAGAAATGAAAAATGTTGCCAAATCGGGAAGTTTATATCTCAGACAGAAACTACTGGTTCGAATCGAAAAATTATTTTTGTGTTGGATAGCCCATTTATCGAGGATGTCTAGAAGCTATATAACATCACGCTATGACCAATAGGAGCGGAGCAGAAATGAAAAATGTTTTAAAGCGGGGAAGTTGATATCTCGGAAACTACTGGTTCGATGTGAAAAATTCTTTTAGTGTTGACCGACGGGTTGAATGATGGGGTGACTAAGGGATACCTGACGGGGTGACTGATGGGGTGACTGACGGGGTGACAGACGGGTTACAGACGGGGTGACAGACGGGTGACATGCGGGGTGACAGACGGGTGACATCCGGGGTGACAGATGGGTGACAGGCTGGGTGACAGATGGGGTGACAGGCGGGGTGACCGACGGGGTGACAGACGGGTGACAGGCGGGGTGACAGACGGGTTGACGGACGGGGTGACAGACGGGTGACAGACGGGGTGACAGCCGGGGTGACAGATGGGTGACAGGCGGGGTGACAGACGGGGTGACAGGCAGGGTGACAGACAGGGTGACAGACAGGGTGACTGATGGGGTGACAGACGGGTGTCAGGCGGGGTGACAGGCAGGGTGACAGGCAGGGTGACAGACATGGTGAGTGATGGGGTGTCAGCCGATGTGACAGACGGATTACAAACGGGGTGACAGACGGGGTGACAGACGGGGTGACAGACGGGAAGACAGACGCGGTGACAGACGGGGTGACAGACGGGGTAACAGACGGGGTGACAGACGGGGTGACAGACAGGGTGACTGATGGGGTGACTGACGGGGTGATGGACGGGTTACAGACGGGGTGACAAACGGGGTGACAGACAGGGTGACAGACGGGGTGACAGATGTGGTGACAGGCAGGGTGACTGATGGGGTGACAGACGGGTTACAGACGGGGTGACAGACGGGTGACAGGCTGGGTGACAGGCGGGGTGACAGACGGGTGACAGACGGGTTGACAGACGGGGTGACAGACGAGGTGACAGGCGGGGTGACAGACGGGGTGATTGACGGAACCGCACCGAAATCACGTACTATCTCTCGAAGTTTAGCAAAACATATCATTACCTTTTTAGAATTATTGTGCTATAGGTGCCTACGACTCACTCTTTCAACCCTCTCTCTCATTCGCAGACGAAGTTGCGCGGGTCAGCTAGTATTAGATAGATCTTATACAGACAATGCAGGTGGTTTGCATTAAAAGTGTAAAATAATGTACAAGCATCATCTAGACTAATTTGAATAATGTAACCTTCATTAGGTTATCCTAAAGTACGTACTAAACGTTTGAATTATTTGAAGACTGTGACCTGGAAAGCGGCGGCCGAACTACAGAAGTCATTATATAAGTGTACCCTTTGTGCGGTATTGTGTTTGAAATGAAAAAAATGATCCAATCACTGGCGTATTCTGTCCAAGTATTTGGCATTATGAATTGTTTGCCTTTGAGGATACTTTGGTTTTAATTATGTATTAAATCGTAAATTAAACGAAATTATGTCGGTTTTCGAAGTGTGTAGTCGGAAATTATGATTTAAACAAGAGATTTGCTTTGGTTTGTGAGTTTTTTTTTTCATATGGTACCTAAATAATATGCAAATGTTGACACTTCTTAAACAAATTCACGCTTAATTTTTTTGTATAAATTCATTCGTGAACTTTAATATTTAAAATAATCCCATCTGTGCATACTTTCATAAAAGTATTAACATCTTAATAAAGAACAGTTTTGCTTTTATGTAATATTTGGTGATGTAATAATTGTTATGGAACTCTTACCTTCCACTGTGTTACAGTCCGACTTTGTAAAGTATTTTATTGAATTTGTTTTAATAATTTACCTACTTTAATAGAAATACCGATTTACAGAATGCTGTCGCATTAAAGAGCAAGTTTACAATTTTTTTATTTAGTACCTACCTAAATGAAAATAATATAAATATGTAATATACCTAATCTATGCAAAAATCGTATTATTAGAGCCATTTAAATCTCAGTTATGATGTAATTATGTTAAGAAAGATACACAATTAAGAATGTGACGTCACTTTCTTCACTATTCAATACAATAAAGACGTGTAAAGGAGACAGTGATATGTTTGCACAGTGGGCCACTATGCACATACTTTTGTTAATGACAAATAAAATATTGATTGCGGTCAATTTGGATTTTCTTTTTATTATTGAAAAATAATGTTTAAATGAATATAAAAAAGGAAGTAGCGTATTAATATTATGTAGTTTGTCAATGATACCAATGGTCCTCATCACATGTGGGAAATAAAATGGCGGAAGTATAGTGATCTCAATTGTTCCACGCAATTCAAAATGATAATAAAAGTTGTTTGAATAGTCTTGTTTACACTTATAAAGCAGATGTTATTAAACAAAGAAAAATCTAGGCCAAAAATCTTACCGAGCGTTTTATGAGTATCAGTATTAACAAACTTCTTAATAAAAACCAACTACAAACTTATTTAGTATCATAAAAAAAGAATTCCGCAAAAATAATAAAATTGACCTTACCAAGTATGTATTCATTTACCAACATAATTTAAAACGAGAAGCATTTTTATTAGATGCTGATAAATTTTTTAAATATATCATAAAACTGTAAGCACTCATACAATTATTTCACGTCTTTTCTTTATCTATGACTATGTATTATACTAAAAACGTCGTCAAACTAAACTTTTTCTAAATAGTGATAATAATATGATCATCGTGTCCCTTATTCTCAAAATCACAGATTCGATTTTTTGTCTCTCTCGCGCCAGCATGTAGAAGTGAGACGGCAAAACTAGAAGAGAATAAAGGGCTGGGTCAGGTAGAAATGGATAAACGTTAATTTTTAAAATTGTTTCTACTGTCTTTGATGTACAATAATACATAATTAAGATCAAACTCAAAGCCTAAGTTATAAATAACATTTATCATACATTTTTTTCGTCACTATTTCGCAGAATTAAAGAAAAATATTTAATTGGTTAACAAAAAATTACCGTTACGTTTAAAATAATTTTACATAAATAATAATAATTTAAGCATTTTTATATTTTTAAATTGCCTACTTAATAACACTTTCTCTTTAAAGTTTTGTAACATAGTAATGTAAAAGTTTTGAGTCGTTTAAATTATAACAAAACTAAATCGTTTTATATTTTTAACCCGATTTAGAACTAACTTGTAATTGTTCCAATTAGTTTGCAAAGTCTATTGTCAAAGAAAGCAACACCGGTTACGTCAAACGAACTCAGGCAAATAAAGTAACAGCACAAACGATTTAACACATTCCAATAAACTTAATGAGTACAGTAAACGAGTATGACTTGCTGGTAAGGATATTAACTCCACGGAGGTTGTAAATTTAATTCACCAATATCTCATTGTTATAAAATAAAATTAAAAACTTTTTCCAAAATTAAACCTGTAAAAAACTGTAAACAATTTTTTGATTTAAAAAATAATTTAATAATTACCTTATCAAACAATGAAACAATCCGAAAAAAGTGTGTAACACTCCAACTTCATAAATCCAAAAACAATATAACACGAAACAATTCAAAAATCGAACGTTCTAATTAAACATAATGCCAACCTCAACGAGCTGTATCACATGAAACGATCAACTTAGCACTTGTCCAAACAGCGAGCGGCGCGCAGCGCGGCGCTACTACATCACTGATGGCCACGGGACGTTCACAATACGTGTGCTTGTGACGGCTTCGCACGCCAAACTGCGTTTGTGTTCTATTCCGTACATAAGTTCTTGTGATTTACAGAGGGCGCGCAGGCGGGCGGACGACTCTCTACTAGATGCTCCCCTTGCGAAGGATACCTCATTATCCTCACTGTAATCCGTGTGCCTTTTTGATAATTTTTATTTATAGGGTGTCACTGGAGGTGACCTTTTTGAATATCATGGGGTTATGCGGTTGGATCTACTTCATTTGAGGATACGTGCTGATAATATTTTACGTGTCGAAGAAAAACCCAATTACGCACCACTGTGCACTGTTACTGGAAAATTACGTCATGTTGGGAAATGTACTGAAAGCATCGCTTGCAGTAAATCTTCTCCGTGATTTTTAATCGTAGATAAACCTATGTAACGATCGGCTTGCTGTTTGACGCATGATCTCGAAAAGTATTTCCCAATTGATATTCAAGGTTGGCAATGCGAACAGAGCAACAATAGTAATTGTTGAACATTCATCTTTAAACGTCATTATCTCGCCGTTCTTAATTCGAATGATTGCGCTTAATTATTCATTTGGAACGGTTTTATATTAGGTTTGAGTAGAACATCACATTGTATTGTAAATCACATTAAATCATCCTCAAATTGCGTAAACCATCATCAAACAAATCAGTAAGTCGTAAAACTTGTACATACTCTCATACGTCACCCGTTGATTTCTAAACGTTATGTAAAGATATCAACACGCACGACCTTACAAGGTGTTTCTTTACTAGTAGTTTTATTAAAATTAACTTATAGTTTTCCCACGATATCTGTATTTATTAAAACCGAGCTTAAACACACAATTCTATAATGATTCCTTATTATGAAAGAACATCGAGTAAACACTGTATTTATCATTTATTTTATTTCATAGCTCCTTTCATGATTTGAAACCTCTTTTTTAGGATAAAGAAGCGTATTGGAATTTGAATATAAATTTTAGAAACTTGTTAAAAGAAAACAACTTTTTTTTAAGGCAAAGAAAACAGGCCTTTAAAATTAATGTACATCCATAATTTCAAACAATTGATATCACTTTATCCGCTACAAAGTATGAAAGTTTCTAAGTCCACGGCATGAAAACAAAATAATTACGAATTTTGCACTATTGTGCTAAAAAAAGTTATAACACAGTGGACAAACGAGATCCGGGTAAAATCTATTATTTTATACGTCCGAGGTGAAGCAGTACAAGCAGTAGGATTGTATAATAAGAAAGAGCTTCAAGTCCATAACGACGCTTGGAGACTGCGCGCATACATTTGAATTTGAATGAGAGCCAAACGCAGACAAGCGGGCAGATGGGCCGACCCTCAGATGGCCATATTTAATCATGCGTGAAGGTGTGTAGTGCGTACCAATAGTTTGGGCCGTATAAAAATAATCCACTTGATAATGAACTGTTATACATTAAAGGTCACATAGTTTCTAGTTTTATTTTCGTTATGGACATAGTTTGAATCTTCAAAAGAAAGAAAGAGTATTTGTCACACCAAAAAAGGGGCAGGCAATAACTTACTTACATAATAATCAAAAAATAACTTATGGTATACTAAGATGATAAAAATCTTTATGTTTAAATCTTCACAGAAGGTAAATGATGATCTCGACAAGGAAAAAGCAATGAGAATTCGAAATTCCAAAAAAGTTCGTCATTTTAAATGCTATGTAGATACTAATACTAATACTACAAAACAAAGGCACCCTATCCCGACACGAGTAGATATGCGGAAGGGACGTCACCGCAGACCGCTGCAACTGTACTGTTTTAACCCGAATACTGGAGGATGGTGGGTCGAGGTTCAATAATTGCGGGCGTCAAGACTTTCACCTTCGGTGCTCGGCCTTGCCTCAGCCGGCCCGCTCACTGTAACTTCCGCCCGTCGATTTGCGGCCCGCGCGGCGACAATGCCCGACGCGCGCTTTTGCAATCAGAATTTCGGAAAGTGGCACCGGAGCAACGGCCTCCCGACATAACGGTCGCACAAGTCGCTCTTTATTACGTAATTCATAGAAATTTTGGTACTCTTAATAAGAAGTTGAAGACGTTAATTGACATTGATTGGAATCCTGATTTCCCAAAACATTGTTGGCCTATATACGCCCAACGGCTAGTGTCGCCTCATATAGAGGATGTAAACGATCCAATACCTTTAAATTGAATGTAAATATACAATCAAACGGTAGCTAGAAAGTGGTTACGAGTGTTGCCTGCGATACCGTGTTTAGAACTAATAACGTGAATTTAGGTCATCAGCTGAGCGTATTGCTCACGAGCGCACAATTTTTAGGGACTATCGTATATATAACGTTAAATACCAATTTATACAGGTTTACTGGTAATTATAACAAGTAATAAAGATAAAATGTTGAAATAAAACTATTCTTACGGATTCTATCACGATTAGGTTCAGACCCGTGACAACGAAGACTGCAAAGCCTTCGAAACGTCAGGAATAATAATTAAAACCTAATCGTGATAGAATCCGTAAGAATAGTTTTATTTCAATGTATAATATTCACGTAAACTTAAGAAATCAGTAAGATAAAATGTATTAAAATAGGACCAAATTCTGAGCGTACTAACATTTACCACGCAAATACCGTGACATAAGTTCCTTAAGTAGTTATAACAGGTTTTGCCGACGATAACGTGGCCGAAACAAATGTGTTAAAATTTAGGTCATCTGAGTGTATAGTTGTGAACATACTAATCAACGTAGGAGTCCGCAGTGCAAATACGAACAAGGTCGCGTTCGGATCTGTTGCAACGACGGATAACTGAAGCGAATTTTATTTTTAATAATACAAAAAATAACGTTTGGTGGAGCGTTGCGATAGATCTGTTACTTCATTACCGGTAGCAGGTTGGACAGAATAATATTAATATCAACAAGATGTTCCCAATACCTCATTTCCTTGGAATGTGTTTACTCGCACAGAATACAAAAGTAATGTCGATTCGTATTTTTATCGAGAATATATTATGTAAACTTTATCGAAAACTCAAGACAATATGCTTATAAGTTGACAATACAAAACGCTCTACCATTTCTTCGGGGTAAATAAGTAGAGAACCCGAATTAGCAAGCTTTTTGTGTTGATAGTTGGGACTAATGCTGGGATCTATGGAGCAAACTTCGACTAAGTTTAAGTCAAAGTCACGAACTCAGTGAGGATTTTTACTATGTTCGATTCATTTTTTACAAGAAAATCTTTGCTTAGTCTATCTGTCAGTCTGTTTTTCTTGTAAAAAATGACCCGGACTAAGTCAACGTTCGATTTAACAATTACAAATCCCCCTGAGTTTGTGAGTTTGACTTAGACTTAGTCGAAGTTCGCTCTATAGATCTCAGCCTAAATTTTGGAACGTTTCCTGTTTAGTGATAAAGCTACCAAATAGTAACCATTAAAATAATATCATAAATTAAATACTTGTATTCTGACGCATCAATGAACAGTATTATTGAATGAAACATTAAATGACGGAATGATCAGAATCTCGTACATCCGTACAGCCCTATACCAGTTCCAGTATTTATAGACCGACTGGATACCATCAGTGCGTTAAATCTACAGACAAGGATCTATATAGACGCCGTATGTCCTACTAATTTGGCTGCTGACATCTTTGATGAGACACATTACTGTACTCACCGCAGTGACAATATCATTGTACGATATAAGAATTGGTACGCTTGGGTTTTTTCAGATTAAAATACTTTCTTCTGCCTGGCATTATCCCGGCCTTCTGCCAGGTACCGCCTTTTTACTTAAACGCTTCAAATTTTCGCTTTCAGGTTAAACTACTTTCTTCTGCCTGGTGTTATCCCGGCCTTCTGCCAGGTACCGCCTTTTTACTTGAACCCTTCAAATTTTCGCTTTCAGATTAAACTACTTTCTTCTGCCCGGCGTTATCCCGGCCTTTTGCCAGGGTCCGCCGTCCTACTTAAACGCTTCAAATTTTCGCTTTCAGATTAAACTACTTGCAGCATCTATTAAGGTATTTAATGGTTAAATCAATGCTTTTAATAGACATGATGTTGAAGACTTCTTTATAATTGGGTACTTGACATTTTTTTTATTGATTTATTTGAAATTTACGTCATCTAAAACATAGGACAGAAAGAAATATTGCAATATTCTCAAAAATAAATAAGTTATAAGCCTTTGAAGTTTGGTGTAACCTTCAAACTGCGGGAAAGAGAAGCATCAGTGTAATCACGTCACGGCTATAACGATGCGTCCGTTGGAAAGGGATAGCAAGATATCCCCACTACACCCCCACTCTTGCTCATTGCAGAATTTAAAATATTAATTACTGCGTCACATTTCGACCAATTTTGATGCAGTTTTTACAGAAGGGTTTCATTTTTGATTATTTTGCCATTTCATATAACAATATGTATAAAATCAAACAGTCAAGTAGCCAATTGAATGTGCGGAAGAGGCACGTGCCGTATCCTACCATGACATTTCGAACGCTTCGCCCTTTGCTTCCATGTTTCTGCTATCCTGAATATGTATTTTTGTTCAAGTGCCGCGGAATGTCATGGGTCGTGCTAATTTAAGCATCGAAAACATGAAAATGAACTCTATTACAGAGCATTAGGTTTCATAATGTCAGTGTTAGTTGCTTAAGACTGTTTTCGTTATCTGAGAGTGTCGTCGGTTGTAATAAAGTTTCTTGCTCTATTATATTACTAACTGCTGAACCGATTTTTACGAAACTGTTTTATAATAAATAATCACAAGTTTAAAAACTTAAAGACCGACTTCAAATACGATCGTGACCAAATTAAATGAGACCACCCTTGAAATAAGCTCTATCGAACACAAAAATAATTTTGAAAATCGGTTAACATTTGGCGGAAAAAATACAGACGAATTGAGGACCTCCTCCTTTTTGGAAGTTGGTAGATTAATAAATTGCTTCGTCTAACATTATTGGCAGATATTTCAACGCCGGAGTAAATAATTAATTCCTCGTTTAGAATAAATTTTAGACAAAGGAAGCCATATATACAAGTCAAGTACCATCGACTATAGTTTTTATGACGTTGTTTTAAGGTTCAAACCTTCTAGTCTTAAACTCGATATCTCCGAATACCTGTACAGAATATAAACTACAATCAAGATGTATCCGGTGGACCAACATCCCAAAATACAATATTCTAGGAAAGGCATAAGGCATCTGAATTTTTCGCATTAACCGTGATGTCACCTCAATTACAGTGTAGCGATCCTTCCGTTAATATAAAGACAACGACCGATAAAATGTGGAGGTCGGCACTCGGCAGTGGTCGCTTCCAAAATCCTTATCACTGACGTAGCAGACTATACAGATAGTGTTCACGCTCTATCGCCACGATAAACAAACGCGTGCCAATGTGCCTCTCTCGATAATTTGTTTAAGGATTTTAAAATAATTTGAATTTTAATATATATTCCTACAGGTTTGAGTGGTGGAGCCACTCTATAGACAGTAACGTCTACACGAATGGGCCGGCTCGATCGGTTTGATAGCACTGTCTCACAGAAAACCGACGTAAAGTGGCAGCTTGCTGTCGCATTTCGTTCAGTGAGTGAGATTTCCGGTGGCCCATTTCCCCCCTCCCTTGCACAATCCCTTTTTCATTCCCTTCTTTTAGGTTGGCAACGCACCCATGATTCTTTGTGTCTTGGGTGTCTATGGGCGATGGAGATCACTTACCATCAGGTGACCGATCTACTCGTTTGCCAGTCTCTGCTAAAAAAAATATAGGCGAAGTTGTTACAACTATAATGTGATTGATACTTAGTTGATTGTGAGGTCGCTGAATCATTCCGCACGTGGTGTTTATCTAGCTTTGTAATTTTGTATAAATCATCTTATAATCTTATCATGATGTTTCATCAATGTTTGATACAAATTAAATACTTTAAATGAAGTCTTTTAAATGTTAATTACATTCAATGTAAGCGTAACAATGAACTTCAGTGAATTAACATTGTCTATGGTTCTAAACAATTCGGGGAATACCAGACTAAAATGTGTCGGCATAATTAGCTTTCAAGACAATTTTCGACGCATGTTTTGTAATAATGCGTTTAGTTACAAACTAGAAATGTAAAGGGAATTTAGATAACACAATTCTGATTAAACAAATTGTTTCTCAAAAATTAGAACAAATTATAAAACCAAATTGAATATGATGATATGAAAGTAACTTTTTATAATGATGTTTTAACTAGCAAGACAAACAAACGACTCCCTCGGTGGCGTATTGGTATTACGGTATGAATACCATCAGGAGGTCTCGGGTTCGATCCCCGAGTCGGGCGAAGTGATATTGAATTTTTCAGTATCAGCCCGGAGTCTGGAATTTGTGTCCGAAATGGCGATAGGCTCGCTTTTTTTCACATCTGGGACGTAAATGAGCGAGACGAAATGTGGGTGATCTAGTGCTCTAGTTCGCCTCTGCCTACCCCTTCGGCGATACAGGCGTGATTCTATGTATGTATGTACAAAAAAGGCTTTAGATGAATTAGGTAATATCACCTACATCAAAAATAGGACCTTGTTAAAGTGTAATGTAAAACCATAATTTAATTGCTATATATGTATTTAATGTAGAAAAGTAGGGTGTCCGAATTGCATTCAGGCATTTAAATGAACTAACAAGATTAATCATACTTCGTTTACACCAAGCATTATGATATAACGCATCAGACGAACATGTTATTCTATTAAACAACTTAACACTAACAACATAACGTCTATATTTAGTTAAACTTCCCCTACTAGCGTAGAAATACCTCAAGCCATTGTCTTTAAATTGTCTGAGAAGTGTTGCATATGATTTAAAAAAAATCAAGTACTAGTCAGTTCCATATATTCAGACAATTATGTCTGACAATTATACAAATGTTTGGAGGAGCGTCGGTTGTTTGTTTTGACATTTTTGTTGACAAATAATATCAGCATACTTTTACAATATAGGTAACTGATAAGTCCGATAAACACTTTATCCGAAATATCAGTAACGATGTTATGTATTCAATTACTATGCAATGAGATGGTATATGAAACGATCGCGCCACGCGGCCGCCATGACGCAATGCCCCGCTAGGCAGTAAGAACACAAGTATAACGGGGCATTATAGTGGACTCCAATGGCGTAGTGTCTGTATAACCCGATCTCCACCGGCATATCTTGGCCAAATTTTCAACTAATAATGAATTGCGTTTAACTAATACCAGTTGTAATTAAAAGAGAAAGTAATCTGCGTCCTTTTCGAACATATTCAAGCTTCGCTACTATAGTCTTCTATATTGTAAGTTTTAGTTGGGTTAGGTTATTAGCTACTAGAATTATCGTTATCAATTGCGCAGCTATGTCCAGCATTTTGTAAATATTTTTTGGCTGTCCATTCTTTTACGTTGCTACTTGTAAATATAGAACTGGACTAACCTTAGTTATATCAAATCGTAGATTAATTACTATTTCCATAATGCCTTTCGCATTTATATAAGGTAAACTGAAAAAATCTTTCCATGACTCTTGAACTTGAAATGGCCCCCATATTTACATAAGCTCACGCCTGTATCCCCAAAGAGGTAGACAAAAGCGCACTAGCGAACAAGGACATCCATATTTCGTCGACCTTAGTTCCGTCCCAGATATGTTAGAGGGCGAGCCTATCGCCATATCGGGCTCAGTATCCAGACTCCGGGCTGATATTGAAAAATCCAATATCACTTTACCAGACCACAGGGCCTCAGGACCTCGTACCATGCACGCAATACGCCACCGAGGCACTCATATTTATAGTAATGTAAAACTAAACAAAAATGTCTTCTCGAATCCAGGTTGAAAGGCCCATTACATTGGAAGATGAAATTGTAAGTATCTTCTCCACAACAATCCGCGAAGATATTTCACGTAAACGTTCACCTTGTTGATGGAACAAAGCCAACTGAAGTTCGAATACAATTAGTATGTAATTAATATCAGTCTTTATTTAGAACTGTATAAGGACAAAGTCGTCGCGTGAATGTGGGCGAATTCACTTGTAATACTCTAATATTAGTATGGTACGATTCATACTACTGATTTGTGAGTGTTATTCATATTTTAGTTTTAAGGCGCGTGTCCTGCACATGTTTTTTGAAAACATAAAAACACCTACACAAAACAAGGGGTTTCATTGTCCTGCTCATATAACAATAGAACTTTTTCTTTTTTTCTACCTTCCCTTATCCCATCTTAACGTGGGGTCGGCGCAACACACTTCTTCAAGCATGTTGCAGAAAGGATTTGGCTTGGTTTTTACGACCGGCTGCCTGCCTGACATCAACCCCTAAGCGAAATAATGTAATCCCGAAAAAAAAATTTAACAAGAAATGCACATTCACAATTTTAATTAAAAAGTAAGTATCATCATCATCATCATCATCATCATCATCATCATCATCATCATCATCAGCCATAGGACGTCCACTGCTGAACATAGGCCTCCCCCAAAGATTTTCAGATCGACCTGTTGGAAGCGGCCTGCATCCAGCGACTTCCTGCAACCTTTATCAGGTCGTCGGTCCACCTTGTAGGTGGACGTCCTACGCTGCGCTTGCCGGTACGTGGTCTCCACTCGAGAACTTTTCTGCCCCATCGGCTATCAGTTCTACGAGCTATGTGCCCTGCCCACTGCCATTTCAACTTGCTAATCCAAATTAGCAAAAAGTAAGTATAAACGCGCGAAATGATCGTACGACGGAGGTCGTTGTTTGGAAACTTCCACAACACAATATGATGTATGTATATAGTGTTTTTAAACATCGCGCCAATATGACGTAGGCTCGAGTATCGTTATCGGTGGATCTGTTTGTCTACCGGTTAATTAGCAAACAAAGAAATAAATTCAAAATACATATTTATAACTTTTCCTGAGAATTGTTTGCGTGAATAAACGTCAGAATATGGGATTTTTAAGACGATCTCCATTGTGTATGGTAAGGCATTTTGGAAGAGCCACGCTGTAGACAGTAACGTCTACAGCACTAATGGGTCGGCTCAACCGGTTTGATACCACTATCTCACAGAAAACTGACGTAAAGTTGCAGCTCGCTGTTGCGTTCCTTTCGGTGAGTGAGATTTACGGTGGTCGATCCCTCCTTTTCTCAATTGGGTACTTGACTATGTTTCATTTCAGACACATTTTTATATGTAAAAGAAAATAAAACAAAAAAGAAACCTTTCTCTAAAAACCGCATCTAAATTGGTTGAAAAATGAGACAGTAATTAATATTTTAAATTCTGCAATGAGCAAGAGTGGGGGCGTAGTGGGGATATCTTGCTATCCCTTTCCAACGCACGCACCGTTATGGCCGTGACGTTATTTTACTGATACTTCTCTTTCCCGCTGTTTGAAGGTTACACCAAACTACAAAGGCTTATAACTTTTTTTATTTTTGGGAGTATTTCAATATTTCTTTCTGTTAAAATAAAACTATTCTTACGGATTCTATCACGATTATGTTTTAATTATTATTCCCGACGTTTCGAAGGCTTTGCAGTCTTCGTTGTCACGGGTCAGACTGAGGTGTCATTTGTCCAAAAAAGGTTAGTGTTACAATATCTACCATCATTAAAAAATATACAAAATCAAAAAAGGTTAATTATTTGTGTTCCGATCTATGCAGTACGAGCTCACGGTGTCTTGAGTTCTGGCAGCTGGTCTTTTGGGTTCCGATTTAATAAGATGTATAATTGGATCCCAGGTTTGTGCAAGCTTCCAACCATCTTCTCTATTGAAATTAGGATGTTTTTTAATTTCAATAGCCTCGCGTATCATCCTAGGGAGGAATCGGTGTTCTTTGGCGAGGATTTGTGGTTTATCAAATCTAAGATAATGTTTGGAGCCTTCCTCTGAATGTTCAGCAACTGCAGACTTTGTAGAGCGTCGGTGTTTTACGTCAGCTATATGTTCTTTTACGCGGGTCCCTATATTCCGTTTTGTTCGTCCGATGTAAGAGAGACCACAGTCGCAATCAATTTTATACACGCCTGGTTCTTGCAGAGGTATGTGACACTTGACAGATGGTAAAAATTGACTAATCTTCTTGGGCGGCTTGAAGTAAGTTTTGATAGAAGCACGCCTCAGGATATAGCCAATCTTGTCAGTGACTCCTCTTACATAAGGTAATACGACCGGGACGCGTTCGACGGTGGCTGGTTTCATTCGGTTTCTGTGACGGCGACGTGGGATTTGACAACGAAGACTGAAAAGCCTTCGAAACGTCGGGAATAATAATTAAAACATAATCGTGATAGAATCCGTAAGAATAGTTTTATTTCAATGCAGTGTCTCCATATACACGGTAATTACGGTAGATACACCGTAATCTGGGTTTAATCTACCGTCAAGGTAATAAGGTATTACCGTGTCATATGTTACCGTAATTTAAAAATTACGTTGTAAATATTTCATCACTATACTGCGTAAAACGAATCTCATTCAGCTTAATATATATTGTAATGGCAACACTGCTTTTGATTTCCGGGAATCCCTGAATATCAAAACTTCTATCTCCACTCACACATAGATAAAAAATACCAACCTTGGCAATCTATTCTCGTCCTTATCTAAACATACAGGAAGAAGTGAAATGCATTTATCAAAATTCGAAGTAAGTGAGATGGATGAATGAAATGCTTTGAGTGTTTTTTTCTAGTTACGTGTTACAAAAAGACGAAATCTACTACTTTCAGTTCAAGCTTTTGTCTTAATTTAATAGTAATTATAGAGTTGTAGAGGTTTTTCGGTTTAAAGTTAATTACCCATTGGTTTTAATATTGTGAGTGAGTGAGTGCTAAAAGTAGGTTCAATGGAGAGTGATACTGAAAGTTATGATAGCGACACAAAACCAACTTGTTCTACCAGCTAGAATTGGAATAAAAAGGAAACATTATAGGAAGGAAGGAAATATTTTTACCCAACAAGCAATCAAAAGAAATAGCAAAAACTGTGTTGATTTCAGACCTACTAATGATATGTTGACTAAATTAAATACATCCATTTACGAAAAAGACATTGTCGTGCTAGGAGAGTCAGATTCAGATTAATATTATCGGTTTAATTTTGCATGCTACAGATGTTTTTTTTTTCTTTATACATAAATAAAAAAGCAAATATATCCGGACTCGATTTGGTTCCTGTTGTTTTTATAATTTGAAAAAATTACACGGTAATTTACACGGTACACTTATACCTGATCCACCGTAATTTTACCTAAAAACACGGTATTTTTACCCTTGTAACACGGTAATTGCCGATTTACATATGGAGACACTGTTTCAATGTATAATATTCGCGTAAACTTAAGAAATCAGTATTTCTTTCTGTGTTACGTTTTAGATGAAGTAAATTTCGTGTAAAATCAATTAAAAAAAATTGTCAAATACCCAATTCCAGTGGCTCTCCTTTCAACTTGCAAGACATTCATAATCCTTTGGTATCATAGGTATCTATGGACGGTGAAGAACACTTAAATTGGTAATCCATCTTCGCCTATGTCAGTCTTTGCTATAAAAAAGGCATATTGTATAGATAAAGAGGTAAAACTCATTTTGTTCATTATTAGTTGTTTTAAAGGTGAAAGTAAACATAAAGAAATCTGCATGCAGGTTGCAGCGTGCTGGACTAAGGCCTAATCCATCTCAATGGTAGAGAAGGTCCGTGCCCAGCAGTAAGACAGTATAAAGGGCCGATATTATTAGTAGCTGATATTATTTCGGTAGTCTCGGTGATCGTGACGTGGCGGATAAACTACAGAAAAGTCGCTTGAGATGGTACGTTTTGAGGAAACCACAGGAGTCGGCCGCAAGAGTCTGGACTAGATAGCACTAGAGGTGCGTCGCGTCGCACGAAAAAGCGTTCGCTAGACACTTTGAAGCAAGGTATATGAGCCAATGGTCTCACTGTGGGAGATGCTCAAGACCGGGCGAAATGGAAGGGATTAAGTAAGAAGGCGGACCCTGGCATAAAGCCGGGATAACGCCAGGTAGAAAGTACGATTATTTATTACGGGCTTATATGCGGGCGAAACAGTGGTCAAGTTATGTTGAAGTCACAGACGTAAAAAAAAAGAACACCATCTAATCTTTAGTTAAACGGACGCCACAGAGAAGTCACGCATACAAACGTGCCTATACTAAAGTGCCCTACGCACACGCCATTACGCGTCGATAGATTGAATGGGTCGAAAACCCTGCTTCACTTTCAACGTTCTTGGCGCTCCGTTCATCTTTTTTTACGTCCGTGGTTGAACTATTATTCAGTAAATATCAATTCCCAGTAGTATTTCGCAGTTAATGACGTTAACGAGTGCGAACTGCGAACTGTTGACGCGTTTTACGCACACATTACGATTAGTATTGCCAATGACATAATATCGTGATGTTTTCCTTCACCGTGACTGCGATGTATTCTAATTTGATTCTATTATAATCGTTTGTTATATGCAATTAAATGTTGTAGTTTTTGCCAGCGGCTAGCGTGGAAGTCCGGAATTATTCCTTATCTAATTTAAATTGATCTCTGTGTTGTACCGAACTACTTAGGACCAAAATATTTATAGATGTTTATAATTTGGTTGTTTATTTATTCCAACAGGTCGTTCTGGAAATCTTTGGGGGAGGCCTATGTTCAGCAATGGACGTCCTATGGCTGATGATGATAATTTGGTTTGGATAAATTTCGTACTGTCGCATAATCCATATCTATTTTA
Organism: Clanis bilineata; assembly: GCA_036417725.1. NCBI lineage: Eukaryota > Metazoa > Arthropoda > Insecta > Lepidoptera > Sphingidae > Clanis > Clanis bilineata. The sequence continues at coordinate 11,936,861 of CM071154.1, read as the reverse complement.
AGTTTATAATTTATTTAACTTTGTTCATCAGTAAGCAATTAACATTATTATTTCTAGAATTCATGAAATCATAAAATTGTTGTTACTTGTAGAAGGCATGAGGATGTCTGAGCGCAGATGATTGATAAGTAACTAAAAACATTGAAATTGTAACAATTGTTAAAATAAATTAATATTCGAGTAATGTAACTAAGAATTGTGACTATACTCAAGATGTACATCTACGAGTGTTTACTCGTTACAAAAACGTGTCACTTTAACGACTTAATATTTGATGTCATCACTTTGTTTTGTGCTGAATATATTCGTAATTCTATGTTATGAGACTAAAAACTTTGTTATATCATCGTCATATTATAAATATTACGCATTCACGTACGTAATACCATAATAACGCAGTAAATTGATAAACAGCATAAAACTAAGTTGTAATAACAAAATAATGGGTTCATATCCTTTACAAAAATTAACATAAGCTCACCCACTCACGCCTGTATAACAGAAAGGGTAGGTAGATGTGAACTAGTAAATTTAAGTTGCCAAACTTACGTGTACTTGCATTCATGTAAGAATTATGAATACTTTGAACGAAAATTGGTCCAAAGTAAAAAAATGTGTGACCCTTTAATTTTAAACAATTGGGTGAAAAATCAGAAAAGTCAAGGTTGTAGAGCTTAAAGAGTACTTTCAACGAAAAGAGGATTGAACAAGATGTGTTGAGTTGTATTTTAGAAAAATAGATATTACTATTTGAGTCATTTTTATAATATTTACCCAGAAGTTATCCCTAGTAGAGAACCCTTATGTATATGGGGCATTTAGCTCTAGATGGTTTTATAATCATTCAGAGCATCCATAAAATCCCTTCAGTTATGTGTATTAGACTAAGGCTGAGAGATCTTTGATTTCAATTCAATTTCAGTCGAAATTCGCTCTATAACTCTAGATCTCAGCCTAACTGAATGCCCCTTACTTAAAAAATATTTAAGCGCTGCTTATCTTTATACCATAGGTTGTCCCTTTCATTTTTAAACAATGTAACGCAAGGAAAAAAGTGACAGGTTATTCTTAACCATTTGACATAACATAACATAAGCTCACGCCTGTATCCCCGAAGGGGTAGGCAGAGGCGCACTAGCGAACTAGAACACCCACATTTCGCCGAGCTTAGTTCCTTCCCAGATGTGATAGGGGGCGAGCCTATCGCCATATCGGGCACAAATTCCAGACTCCGAGCTGATATGGAAAAATCCAATATCACTTTGCCCGACCCGGGGATCGAACCCGAGACCTCAGAACCGTAGTCGTACCGAAATACCACCACGCCACCGAGGCAGTCACCATTTGTCATGTTTAACCATTTGCTCAGCTAAAAATGCTGTTTTAAGGCCCAAAAAATTAAAAATCGTGACAACTCATCATACATAACTATTTTGTATATATTTCATCAGTTACCTATGATCATCTATCGAAACTAATTTAAACCTAACTGTTTCTGCATTTTTTTAAGCTTATTGAAAATTCGATCGAGGTCCCGCGGCGTCCATTAGGATATCAAGGTTGTAAACAAGCTTTGTAGAATCCTATTCAGCTTTGGATTACGCGAGTAACAAAGGGCGATAGGGTTTTAAATATTCAACGTACAGACACGACTTTGTAACAGTTTTATAATGTATTACGTAATAACAGAATCGTGAGCCGTTGCTATATTGTATTCGTGTATGATTATTAAAGTTTCATACTGTATTTTGTTTAGTAATGAGGTTCTTAGTTAGTGTTTGTATTGCTACATGTAACGTGATATGAACATTTCGTATCTTATATACTTTATACCTTATGTGGCCTAGGATCCATACAATAAGTTTCGTACATTTGACTTATCAATAGTATTATGAGGTAGGTACCCAAAGATATTTAATATAGAGGTGCTATCAAGCACGTGTCCATATAAAAAAATGTATCTTAATCGTCAATAACGTTATTTACCACTTATTACAAACATATACATACATACATACATATATACACACTCACGCCTAGATCCCATGAGGGTAAGCAGAGACTATAGAGCGCCACAAGCTATGATCCTGACACACCTCTTTTGCCTCTTCCACATTCATGCATCTTTTCATACATTTCCTCACTTGCCCTTTTTTGAGAAGATCACTAATTAGATCTATGTATGTCCTCCTCGGGCGCCCTCTTCCTACCCTTCCATTCACTTTTACACGATAAATACCTTTCGTTAGTGGCCTTTCATCCATCCTCTCCACATGTCCAAACTACCGCAACCTTATTACAATGCGAGGGCGCTTATTACAATTAACACACTAGAATGTTCCGTGAATGTTTAAAAATCACGTAAGAAAATTTTTGTGTCTAAACATTATTACGCTGGCACGACCTTGCGCGCGTATATTTCCAATACGACTGAGTGACTTATGACCACGAGGTCATAACTTTTGGATCACGAATATGTATGTATGTACATTTATATCTTAATTTTTTCTCCTTGTGTCTATTGTTAAGGCAAGTGGCATATGCGCTAGTCGAATAGAATAGTCGATTAGAATAAATGTATGGGAATCACAAAAGAGTACGCTATATGCGGCGTATTCTATTTGGCGGAGAAAAAATTAAGATATAAATGTACATACATATATGTTCGTGATCCAAAAGTTATGACTTCGTGGTCATAAGTCACTCAGTCGTATTGGAAACATACGCGCGCAAGGTCGTATTCTATTCGACTAGCGCATAAGCCACTAGTCTAAACCCGCTGATCTCTTTCCATTGGCATAATATAAGACTTCGTTTTTTACCTTTTATCTGTTTTTAATATACAAGACTTAATATCAAGAACAACTTATTTACCTTGCAATTAATTGGAACATTTCAACACCGTAAAATGATCGAAATGTAATATCGATCGTGGCGCAATTAATATGCCACGAGTCCGATAAATCGGCCGGCGTCAAGCAATACTAGTGGAATGATTTCGCAGGTTATGGTGCTTTCGGGTCTTGGATTAAATAATATGAATTGGATCCCAGAGAGAAACGGCCTCGGTGGCGTGGTTGTATTTCGGTACGACTACCGCCCTGAATCTCGGTTTCAATTCCCGGGCCGGGCAAAGTGATATCGGATTTTCCATAACAGCCCGGAGTCTGGAATGGGTGCCCGATATGGCGATAGGTTCGCCCCCTATCACATCTGGAACGGAACTAAGCTCGGCGAAATGTGGGTGTACTACTTCGCTAGTGCGCCTCTGCCTACCCCTTCAGGGATACAGGCGTAAGCTTATGTGTGCTTTAAATTATTTCACTACTGGATTAAATTGACAAAATTATTTCTACGCATTTTAAATTTATGTTTATTTCCGAATTGTTCATATGTAAAAGATACTTCTGAATCTAGAGTATAAGGTCTGGTTGTGTCCTTCTCCTTGAGCCAGTTTTCTGTTCAGAATACCTTATGCATCACCCACTCACTTGCCCCTTGGTTACATGCATCCCACAGAAGCTATTAAAGCTATTGTAAGTATTAAGCAGTTGATAGGATTGTATCAGTTAATGATATAATTGTTACAGCCAGAGTTATTAATTTGGATAATTTATCTTTCAACCTGCCCTTATCCAACCTTAATGTAGAGTCGGCGCAACACACTTCTTAGGCATGAATTTGGCTTAGTTGTTATGACCGGCTGCCTGCCTGACGTCATCATCATCATCATCATCATCAGCCATAGGACGCCCACTGAACATATGCCTCCCTCAAAGATTTCCAGATCGACCTGTTGGAAGCGGCCTGCATCCAGCGACTTTCTGCGACCTTTATCAGGTCGTCAGACCACCTTCCAAACCCCTCTGAAAGATCCAGTCCTGGGCAAATTAAACCAGAAAATTCGATTTGTCTGACTTGGAAAGCGAACCCAGGACCGTCCACAGCCCATATATGCTGCTACTAGGTCAAGAAGGCGACTATTAATTTATATAATTTATGAAGGAAAAAATAATAAGCAGCATTATTTATTTTTTATTTTATCAATATTTTCCAAAAAGCAACCATACGCCTTCAAATAATAAAGAACGCGAACGTTTTTGACTGGTAGAGCCAAGACTCCAGCGGGCTTAGCCAAGTGGATTATGCGCTAGTCGAATAGAATAGTCGAAGGGAATAAATGTATGGGAATGACATAAGAGTACGCTACATACATATAGCGTACATTTACATTACATACATTTACTATTCTGTTCCACTAGCGCATAATCCACTTGGCTAAGCCCACAGGTGATAAAATCAACACCCGTTTATTAAAACAACAAAAAATACATAACACCAGCTTACTGTCGGAAACAAACAAGTCTTAATGGTCAATTAATATGGTATTATCAATAAGATCATAATAGCGACATTAACGTCGTCCAGTATTAATTTTATACGAAGACTTGCAAACGAAACCCGGTAGTAGCTTACTACTAGTAACCACTACCAGGGGAGAGGGGTTACCACCACGTCTTATAGCAGTATTATTATAATATTACTTGTACCGATTCCTGTACAGAAAAAACAAAGTAAGATTATAATAATATTGCTATAAGCTGCATTCCCGAAGGGGAGGCAGAGGTGCAAAAGCGAACTAGAACACCCACATTTCGCCGAGCTTAGTTCCGTCCCAGGTGTGATAGGGGGCGAGCCTATCACCGTATCGATCACAATTTCCAGATTCTGGGCTAATATTGAAAAATCCAATATCATTTTGCTTTACCCCGGGATCCAACCCGAGACCTTAGGTCGGAAATCGTACCGAAATATAACTAAACAAACGAAAATCGAGGCAGTCTATACAAACTATAGTTTTTAAGTATTGAGGCTGAGATCTATAGAGCGAACTTCGAATAAGTGTAAGTCAACGAAACGAACTCAGTGAGAATTTGGAATTGTTAAATCGAACTTTGACTTAGTCCGAGGCATTTTTACAAGAATAACAGACTGACAGACAGACTAAGCAAAGATTTTATTGTAAAAATGACTCGGACTAAGTCAAAATACTCACTGAATTCGTTTCTTTGACTCAGAACTTTCGTTGACTTTTTTGAGTGGTAGAGCCACGCTGTAGACGTTTATAGCACGAATGGGCCGGCTCGACCGGTTAGATACCACTGTCTCACAGAAAACCGACGTAAAGTGCCAGCTTGCTGTCGCGTTTCGTTCGGTGAGTGAGATTTCCGGTGGCCCATTTCTCCACTCCCTTTCCCAATCCCTTTTCCTTCCCCTTCCATTCCCTCCTTTTAGATTGGCAACGCACCCATGATTCTTTTTGTGTCTTAGGTGTCTATGGGCGGTGGAGATCACTTACCATCAGGTGACCCATCTGCTCGTTTGCCAATCGCTGCTATAAAAAAAAAGACAGTCGAAGTCGCTCTATAGATCTCAGCCTGAGTGTTACAGGGTTATTTTATTAGAAAGCAAACTACACTCTGTTTACACTTTCACTCATTTAATTACCTACACATTGTGGAGGCGCGTGTTTAATCGATATAGTTCTAAGTCTTCTTTGCAAACCAATGTGGGAGCGGATTTGAATGGAAATGCCTACGTTTGATAATAGGTCATGAATTTATGATTATTATAGTTTCATTTAACATTAAACTTGCTAAAATAAAACTTAAATTGCGTGGTAGAGCCACGCTGTAGACTGTAGTCTACAGCACATATGGGCCGGCTTGACCGGTTTGATACCACTATCTCACAGTAAATCGACTTAAAGTGGCAGCTGGCTGTTGCGTTTTCATCGGTGAGTGCGATTTCCGTGGCCCAATTTCCTTCTCCCTTTCCCAATCCCGATACCTCTCCTTTTAGGTTGGCAACGCACCCATGATTCTTTTTGTGTCTTGAGTGTCTATGGGGGGTGGAGATCACTTACCATCAGGTGACCCACCTGCTCGTTTGCCAGTATCTGCTAAAAAAAGAAACATTATTCATACTCCATTCTTGTATGAATCTATATTAAATTTAAAGATTGCATAGTTGCTATATTTATGTATGATCATATTCTCACACAAACGTAGGTATTATAATATTTAAATCTGCAAACCATCACTGTTCCATATACCCATGTGATTTGTGACTCAAACGTCGATAAATTAATCTACTATTGCGTTCGCTACCAAAATAGAGCCGGAATAATATCAAAACATATCGACATTTACTCAAATTCATTACCGAACAGAAATAACTCAAAGAGATCTCGTACATCAAACATATTTTTTAAACGTAAGTAATCACATGCTATTCTAAATTTTTGACCCATTTTACTCACATTGTATCATGTATGTATTGTACAGTAAACTAATATTTGAGCCAACAAAGAATCAAAGATGGCTATCTAAGTTCATTAATCGATAAGTTAAATCGTTTTCGCTAAATCACATTTGTATCAATGGCTTTGTTATAAGAAATATTATTCTTGCAATTCACCGAGATTGTTTTATAAATAAGTGCTTACACTTATCGAATACTATTACGTTCATGTCAAACAAAAAGACTTGGAATTACGTGGTAGCGGTGCCGATATCGCCCGAAGTGGCACGAAAATAGCCGACCGCCCGCGCCCGTTCGTGGCACCGATACGCGGCGAGGCCGAGTGACGTCGACCCGCGACCGTCGACGGCCGAGTCCTTGATTATTAAAAATCAAGTGACAGTTCCATCGGAGGTTTTTCACTTAGCTTATTGTTTTAGGTCATTAACTCTATTTACGTGCTATCGTGGAACATAACGTTGATTGTGAGTTTAAAAATAAACACTGTTAATACTGTATTAACTCCTAACGGGCATGTAATCTTTTAACGTCAAATTTGAATTTAAAATTGGAATTGGTTCTTACCACACACACTATTCATGAATATTATAAATTATTGTAACAGTTAAAATAATGGTTATTGTTTATTTATTTTTACAGTCTAATGAAATGGTATGAAACTATTGTATGTATTCTATACAGTAAACGGTCCACGATCCTCATGATGCGAATATCATGTGATAAGCTAACAAAAGAAGTTGACGAATGACGTGTGACGTCATACGACAGGGCAGGTATAAATATACAAAAATTGCAAACACCAAAAATAAGTCAAAATAATATTTGACCGATGAGCGATGGCCGCTGACATTTCTTGTCATAATTTTACGAAGTGGATACATTAGCTGTCGACGTGTGTTATATGTGATTTATGTGTAAAAATATATTTCTGTCTAGTCTCACCTAGCTAAATACACAAAACAGAGTATTTTTTCTAGTTTTGTGAATTAATATTACCAATTTCTAAATAAAGGATCGATACTTTTGAGTGGTAGAGCCGTGCTGTAGACTTTACCGTCTACAGCAGAAAAGGGCCAAACTGACCGGTTTGATACCACTGTCGCACAGAAAACTGATGTAAAGTGGCAGCCTACTGGCGCGTTTTGTGGCCTTTCCTGCCTTTCGTTTCCTAACCCCTTTTCCCTCCCCTTACATTCCCTACTTTTAAGCTGGCAACGCACCCATGACTCTTTTTATATCCTGGGTGTGTATGAGCGGTGGAGTCTACTTACCATCAGGTGACCCATCTGCTCGTTTGCCAGTCTCTGCTAAAAAAAAGACGTTGAGGTAACCTCTCAGAAAATACTTATACCCAGACAGAGCTACAAGCGTAATCTTGTAAAATGTAATATTTATTTCAAACTACATCAAAACGGTATAAAATAATCATCATCATCATCATCATCCACAGAACGTCCACTGCTGAACATAGGCCTCCCCCAAAGATTTCCAGATCGACAAAATCATATACTTACTCAAAAGTTACACTTTTGCCTTAATACTGAAACACAACTCAGACACTTGAGATCGTGTTGTCATATGAGGCCAACTTAAGCCGCGTCTCCTGCACTGAAACATTACACAAAACACGTACACAAAACATGGTATTTCTAAAATTTTGTCTATGGTCAACTGTTATATTAGCAGGAGATATGACAATGAAAAACCTTGTTTTGTGTAGGTGTTTTCAGTGTTTTGTTTCGAAAACACATGTGCAGGAAACGCGGCTTTATCTGTCAGTCAGCGCTTAAACAATGTAAGTTGCTGTTAAAGTTGAACAGTGTATAAGTTTTTGGGGGTGAATCTAGTAAATATCAGCCATATCTTTATTTACTGTAACATACATAACATAAGCTCACGCCCGTATCCCCGAAGGGGTAGGCAGAGGCGCACTAGCGAATAATACACCCACATTTCGCCGAGCTTAGTTCCGTCCCAGATGTGATAGGGGGCGAGCCTATCGCCATATCGGGCACAAATTCCAGACTCCGAGCTGATATGGAAAAATCCAATATCACTTTGCCCGACCCGAGAATCGAACCCAAGACCTCAGGACGGTAGTCGTACCGAAATACAACCACGCCACCGAGGCAGTGTAATTTACTGTAACTATTCCGCAGAACGTCTCAAAGTCCAACAAACTCTTTGTGTTACATTAGAACTACATGTATTAAAATTCAACGCTGCCAACCAAAAACAATGATCATACGTGTTTATAGATTTATAAATTAAGTCTAATAAGGTGATGGACGATTTTGGTAGCTCGCGTTGCTTTGGGGGAAGTTCGTTCACCTCTCGCGGAATGATTTGGTCGTAGATAAAAATATGATGTTGAAAATGTAACGTACTATAAACCAACCATACCATAAACCATGCTATGGATGGGGTTATTTCAAGATTACCTAATATTTCTAGACTAAAGAGAAGAATAATCAAATTAAAGTTTTTTTTTTATCCGGGCACGGCAAAGTGACTACACTGCACCTGATGGTAAGAGCAGTGCAGTCCAAAATAACTAGCGACCACTTACAAACAATGGGTTTAACTGTGGTCGCCAGGATCATGCCGGCCAAATGCCAATTTATGCTTCTTCTTCTGCTTAAGTTTAATATAAATTTTAGTTGGCTGGTGCGCCTCTGCCTATGCCTTTGGGGATACAGAAGTGAGCATATGCTATAAATTCTAGTATAATTCCTATAAGTTTATTCTAAAATAATATAGTAAGGTTGTAACGAATTCAATATACAACGCATTGTATTTTTGTCTAGAAAACATCAATAGAGTCTGGGTGTTGTGAGACCGAAAGTCTCTTGTTATACCTAGTGTGGGGTCAGGATTAAGTGTGTGACTGTTGGATGTATTTTTTTATAAATGAATTAATTTAAGAAATACTGATTTCTTAAGTTTACGCGAATGTTATACATTGAAATAAAACTATTTTTACGGATTCTATCACGATTCTATCAGTCTGACCCGTGACAACGAAGACTGCAAAGCCTTCGAAACGTCGGGAATAAAAATTAAAACCTAATCGTGATAGAATCCGTAAAAATAGATTTATTTCAATAATTTAAGAGATAATGCTTTACATAACGCATAATCATAGTTTAACAATATTAGCCATAATAAGCAACTTACCAATAGAAATAACGTTAAAAATTTAATCAGATATTAAAATAAACCAACACAATCATTTTCTACGAAATATAGTTTTTAAAACACAACAAACAATTATGAACTCTATTGGCATTGTAATAGAAACTGAAAATTTCAAACATTTTCTTACTTGACCGCTGTATTGGCGGCCTACGTGAAAGCGATGTGTATTTTTAGTCAATGTCACATTGAATGGTATTCGGCAAAAGTCAGTGACTCCATGATTAATAAGATTAATAACTATGATTGACAATTAATTAATCATTTGAATATTATGGTCAGTTTCGTTACTAGCATTAATATTACCTAAAAACGACTAGCAACATAACATAAGTTCACGGCTGTAACCCCTTGGGGGTCGGCAGAGCCGGATTAGCGAACTAGAACACCCACATTTCGCCGAGCTAAGTTCCGTCCCAGACAGGGGGCGAGCTTATCGCCATATCAGACGACTAGCAACGTTGTCAACTTATAATTGACACGGCAGTTACATGACAGACTTCTTTCTACCTACCCTTGCTCCACTCCATTGCGTGTTGGCGCTCTTTTCAACCATGTTGCAAAAAGGATTCGGTTTTATTTTTTCCGCTAGCTGCATCAAACTCTCTTGCATCCAGTTCCGGGAAAATCATGATAAAAAATCGCATTGAATTAAGTACCCTCCGGTCCACATACAGTGTCATAAGGAGAAAGGAAGGAAACAGATACTTATCGCATCATGAGATGGAAATAGGCATGGGTGCAGTACTTGAAACGCCTATCGAGAATTTAGTTAGTCTGGTGTCAACGTACTTAGACTGAGATCTACAGAGCGAAATTCGACTAAATCTGAGTCAAAGAAACGAACTCAGTGAGGATTTGGAATTTTTAAGTCGAACTTCAACTTAGTCCGATCCATTTTTTACAAGAAAAACAGACTGACTGACAGACTAAGCAAAGATTTTCTTGTAAATAATGACTCGGACTAAGTCAAAGCTCAATTAAAAAATTCGAGTTCTATAGATCTCAGCTTAAGAACCGTATGTTCTCGGGTTTAAATCCCAGGTCAGACAATAACAATTTAAGTACATATGTGAGTTTTTCAATTCGAATAATCACACGCGTGACAGGAATTATCTGCGATTGGATTTTGGGCTCGATATGGCGATAGGCTGACCCTCTATCATAAAAGAACGGAAACAAGTTTATCGAGAAGGTTAACTTTTATTATGCAGCTCTGCCTAACCCTTCGGCGGTACAGACGCAAGCTTATATAAATCAAATTAATGTATTTATTCAATTTATGAAATGTTTAAACATCATTAAAATTCCTTTTCTCTCTCTCATCATTTAATCTCCTTTAAGTCATTTTTTACTCTACCGCCAGTTCAGAAGGCCATTTCACCAGAGAAGAACAGGCAAGAATTTCTGGAGTTGCTCTTTTCAACACCAGCTTACAATCAGTTACTAATACAATACAGTATAACACACAGAAAAACCCGTATATAAATTATAAAGTCCATCATTGCATCCAAAATACTATTGAAAAGCATTATTCTATAAGTTATAATAGAGTATTACAAATCGAAACCGGTTATTTTTATAGCAAGGTTAATAGCGTAAATCTCGCGTAGGCCAAACTTATGTTACATGACTATAAATTGCGGCAAATTATTAGCACATTGAAGCCCGTGAAGGTGCAACTTGTAGCTTAATCACAAGAGCTAATAGAGTTATTTACTTGCAAAACAACTATTTTCGAACGGTAGACACAAAAGGAAATACCATTTAAATGTTTTATTATTTACGCCTCTATTTAACTTACTAATACAACGTTTTGTTGATTTTATTTTTAATAATCAGTGATAAATTTCATAGTGATATTGTTACTAATAAAACGCAAAAGCTATATATTACGGATTCTATCACGATTTGGTTTTTATGATAGAATCCGTAAAAATAGTTTTATTTCAATGTACCTCTATAACATTCGCGTAAACTTAAGAAATCAGTACTTATATAAGTTATAAAAATATATCCTTTATTTTATTTTCACTTCAAAAGGTAATAGTTATCACACAATTATTAAATATATATTAAAGCTTTACACAGTTATCAATTTTGTAATGATTTGATAAGAGTTATGCGAGAGTTGGAAATAATACTTTGGAAATAAGTGTTGCGAACAAAGTAATATACACGACCTAAATAAAACTGAATTGATTATTACGCCAATACAATTTTGTTAATCAAACGTAACTAAATGAAGTTGAGTTCAAAAGAAAATTTTGCTAAAACGACGAATTGGGTCGTCGACCGGGAGTGACCTGACAATGTTTATTGTTGTGGAAGATTTATTGGTACCATAGGTAATATGTCTTTGATGTGTTCTTTAGATTTCCTATATTCTGTATTCGTAATAGTCAAGACAAGATTATTTACTGTCATTTTGCCTTTTTGTGAACAATCAACAACGTTCTGGATACAACTAAGATCCATTATAAATTAGTCTCTATCGTATACGACGGTATGTACACATCGATATATTATTTACCTAGATGCACAGTTGACGCTCGGAAAATAGAACAGCAAAGAAGTGCTTTAGCACTCGTTTTGCCTACAGTCAGACGTCGATAGAATTCTAAATTTCAAAATTCAAATTAAAGAACGCTTGCTCATTACGTTTAAAAACTTTATAACACGTGCTTAGGGTTATATTTGTGTTGATTTAATTACAACTTGTGATCGTTTTCTTTGTTTTATTTCTGAGACCACTTTTTAGGAGGATATTTGTAAAAAACTGTGCATCTAGGGTATAATATATTGATGTATGTACATGATACTCTGTATCAATATATCTCCGATTCTACACAACTAATTTTATTCAAACTTTTCCAGTAACTAAGTTAGACTCATGGACGTAAAAAAAATGGACGGAGCGCTAGGAACATTGTAAGTGAAGCAGGGAGGTGACTGACTCCTGACGCTCGATTCGATTGTGATTTCGATTTGGTTACATTTATTGACTTAAAATTCCACCGAAATCGACTTTTAAAGTGCGCTAATGTTGCATAATATTCGAGAACTTGTCGTTTGGTAATTTTTAACGTGACATTAATGCATTTTGTTACCCGATTTCGGTGGAATTTTAAGTCAATAAATGAAACCGAATCGAATTCAAGTTCGAATCGAGCATCAGGAGTCACCCCCTAGGGTTTTCGGCTCAATCGATTAGTCGCCGCCGTAGATTGAATAAGCCGAAAATCCTGCTTCACTTTGAATGTTCCTACCGCTCCGTCCATCTTTTTTTACGTCCGCGAGTCTAACTTAGTTGCTGGAAAAGTTTGAATAAAATTAGTTGTGTGGAATCGGAGATATATTGATACAGAGTATAATGTACATACCGTCGCATTTATGTCCGTAGTTAGACTATACGTTTTTGAACTGTAACCATCGCGTCAAAATATATTTCGTAGGTTTTTGTGCATCTTAAAACCAAATACGTATGTCGTTTAACATATAAAGGGTTCCAAACGTTTTTGCTAAAATTACATTTGGTATGTTTATTTGAGATATTTTAAAGGTCGCAGGAAGTCGCTGGATTCAGGCCGCTTCCAAGTTCCAACAGGATCTGGAAATCTTTAGGGGAGGCCTATGTCCAGCAGTGGACGTCCTGTTTGATGCTGATGATGATTTGAGATATTTCAGAATTACCCTAAACGTGTATACTATCGCCCGTATTTCCCAAGGGGTCGGCAGAAGTATAACTTTGAATCCACAATTTTGTTAACAAAACTCAATGTCGCCCTATATTAAGTATCCAATAACGCGATAATTGACCTACAGTTTTTAAATTGGAACCTTGATCACAAATAGGGGTACTGCGGCCTGAGCAGGAAAATTTCTGACAACCGTAAATGTATTTCAGCTCGATGCGCGTCTCTGAAATTTGTGACTGTGAAGTAAGTACTATGAAGTATTAACCAAACGTCATCAGTGCGCAGCGAACTCGAATACATTTACATTTACATTAGTTTTTCGTGCTCGGGCTACAGAACCTTTTTTCTACGTTGTCTAGTATCTAGCTCTATATTTGAAAGAATTTTATAATTCGGAAATTAAAAATATCGAATTCATAAAATTCGCTAAATAATTAAAAAGCGATAAGAGATTCAGGTAGAAGGCGTAACGTAACTTTCAATCGATGAACAGCCAAAGACGTGACGTCACTTCCCAGAATCCCGGCTTTATTTTTAACTAAATTCGATTTTGTTTTCACAATAAGGCTTCTTTTGAGCTTTTTTAAGGTTACGTATTTCATATTATTCAAATGCGATCAGTCTATTAAGCAATTCTGATTGCTTAACATGAGATTTGTCTATATACCAACAGATAAAAAGGAGTGTGCAACGCATATTATCGCATTTATGACAATAAACTTACATAAGCTCACGCCTGTATCCCCGAAGGGATAGGCAGAGACGCACTAGCGAACTAGAACACCCACATTTCGCCGTGCTTAGATGTGATAGGGGGCGAGCCATGGCGATACATATGGGGCACAAATTCCAGACTCCGGGCTTATATTGGAAAAATCCAAAACCACTTTTCCCGAACAGGGGATCGAACCCGAGACCTCAGGACGGTAGTCGTACCGAAATACAACCATGCCACCGAGGCAGTCGGAAAATAGACTTAAATAGCTATTAAGAATACTTTCTGTACTTTCGTTAATTCAACTTAGACTGAACTGAACACAGGCTCAAAGATAACAGCAAAAATGAACTTAAAATCAATTAACGAAACAAGTATTTTCCTTGTTCACTGTAAGCAACATTGTAACACGAGTTCATTATCATACGATTTGCGCGCACTTTCTACATTCTCTATGAGTCTAATGTCGTTAGAACACAACATGATACTTAATAAAAAAAACAATATCACCCGGGAATCGAACCCAAGTCCTCAAGACTTTGCTCGTGGTAGGATATTCATATCCAACCGGATGGCGACCACCGTACACATGGTGCTAAAACCTGCCATAGTGACCCACACTCCGCGTGTGGTTCGCGTTCCAGGATCAGCCAGTGTACTTTCGGTTCTCTCGAGGGGCTTGCGGCATGACTTGATGGTTGGATAAGACGGGTGTGGGGGTATCCCTGTATCTGCATCGGTCATCCGCCTGTCTTATCGTAAGCCCCTCGATTTTCTTCCCTCTTCGGATTCGGAGTGTGAAGAAGCATAAATAAGCCGATGATTCTGACGACCACTGATAAACACAGTGTTTGTCAGTGGTCGCTAGTTTTTCGACCGACTTGCACAAAAGGAGGAGGTCCTCAATTCGTCTGTTTTTTTTATGTATGTTACTCGATATCTCCGCCAAATATGGACCGATTTTTAAAATCCTTTTTGTGTTCGATAGAACTTATTTCAAGGGTGGTCCCATATAAATTTGGTCGCGGTCGGTAAGTTGGAAGTCGGTCAGTTAAGTTTTTGAACTTGTGATTATTTGGACTGCACTACGCTTTCAATCAGGTGCAGTGTAGTCACTTTGCCGTGCCCGGATAAATAAAAAAGAAACAAAAGCCGGTAATTTTACCGTTTACGCAATACCACCACGCCACAAAGCAGTCATATTGATAACCTCATCCTTTTTTAAATCGGTTTCAAAAACAAAGTCCTTTGTGAACGGTTTATCACGAAAGACATTTTGTAAAGGGTTCTGTTAACTAATAGAATCGGTATTAGTATGAGTGTAATTTCGAAGAAGCCTGCTTTAGTTCGATGAAACCGCTGCGTCATGGTGAACCGTATATTAAAATTGAATACACAAACATAACATAAGCTCACGCCTGTACCCTGAAGGGGTAGGCAGAGGCGCCCTAGGGAACTAGAACACCAACATTTCGCCGAGCTTAGTTCCGTCCCAGATGTGATAGGGGGCGAGCCTATCGCCATATCGGACACAAATTCCAGACCCCGTGCTGACATGGAAAAATACAATATCACTGCCCGACCCGGGGATCGAACCCGAGACCTCACGACGGTAGTTGTACAATACAACCACGCCACCGAGGCAGTCAATTTAATACATACCATACTATAATCATAGTCTGACGCAAGATCCCTTTATGCATGGTTGTCTGATTCTAGTTTCTTTATAGCAGAGACTGGCAAACGAGCAGGTGGGTCACCTGATGGTAAGTGATCTCAACCGCCCATAGACACCCAATACACAAAAAGAATCATAGATGCATGTAGTTAAACGGACTTCACAGATAAACCACGCACACAAACGCACCTGTACAAAAGTGTCCTACGCACACATTAACACTGGAAATATACTCAGTCGCCGCCATTACGTGTTTATAGATCGAACGGGCCGAAATCCTGCTTCACTTTCGATGTTCCTAGCGCTCTGTCCACCTTTTTTTACGTCAGTGATAGTAAGTTAGAAGGTACAAATGAGGGATTACCCCTGTAAGTTGATACTTTTTGTTTCATTATACTAAATTATAAGCAGCGATAGCTCAGTTGGGAATGGTACGGACTGCCGAGACAAGTGTCGGAGGTTTAAGACCAACCCCAGCAACTAACTTTTTTATGTTAAGTGTATTGTCATTGTGAAATATCGCTTGCTATAACGGTGAAGGAAAACATCGTGAGGAAACCTGCATACCTGAGAATTTCTTCTCAGGAATTTCGAAGGTATTTGAAGTCTACCAACCCGCATTAGGCCAGCGTGGTAGAGGAGGCCCGTGCCCAGCTGTGGGACAGTAATATTACAGGACTAATATTATTATTATTTATTTTTACGATGCCAAGTTACCTCACTAGGAACTTAAAATCTTACCCGGAAACATCATTTAAGCAACGTTTATATGTTACGTATACAAAGTTCATTTACGTAATGCCGACGTTTCAAATTCGTGAGTAATAAAATGAATTCTTTGGTAAATTGGTGCTTCAGGTTTGGGTGTTTTTTATGTCGATAAAATCTATTAGGTATAGGAATTATTTGATACAACCGTGCAAGTATTGTTTTGTAAAACGGGCCTTAGACTTAACTCAAACTTATTTAATTAAAATGTTTTAAATGAAATAAAACTATTTTTACGGATTCTACTACGATTTAGTTTTAATTTTTATGTCCGACGTTTCGAAAGCTTTGCAGCCTTCGTCGTCACGGGTCAGACTGCCACACCACAAAGGCTGCAAAGCTTTCGAAACGTCGGACATAAAAATTAAAACTAAAACGTAGTAGAATCCGTAAAAATAGTTGTATTTCAATGAATAACATTCGCATAAACCTAAGAAATCATTTTGTTTTAATTTTTTTTTAATTAGTAAGGATTGTCTGAACTAAATTTAAGCGCGCTCTAAACATTAGTTTAAGAATCGAAACATTTTTTTGTGAAATACACAAACATTAATTTACGAGGATTGAATCTAGGGCCAATGGCTATAGTCGGCTCCTACCGGTCCACAGCCCAAATATGCTGCCACTAGACCATAGTATGCCTCTATATGGGCTGTGGACTGGTAGGTACCTGGCTTCGATTCCCAGATCGGGCAAAGCGAATTTTCTCATTTTATTGGCCCTGGACTGGATCCCACAGAAGGGGTTAATGTCAGGCAAGCAACCAGTCGTAAAAACGAAGCCAAATCCTTTCTGCATGCTTGAAAAACTGTTGCGCCTACCTCATATTAAGGTAGGATAAGAGCAGGTAGGAGACTGGCATACAATCTGGCAGGTCACCTGATGGTAAGTGATCATCACCATCATCCTTAGACACTCCTGATATTAAAAGAACCAGGTGCGATACCAAGCTGAAAGCAGGGAATAGGAATTGGGAAGGGGAGGCGGGAATTCGGCTATCAGAAAAAAACGAAAATCCTTTTATATTTGCCGGTGATATCACGTAACAATACCGACGGTTTGAGTAACTTTTTTGAAGTTTGTTGACGACAGTTACGTCTCCCTAACGTAGTCTAGTATCTATGCTCGATAACCAAAGTACCTACAGCACGTCTAGTCTATGATTGTAGACAGTCGACTCAAGTTCACTGCACTGCTAACTTTTGCGCTTTAATTGTATGCTGATTATTCTTACAGTATTGCGACGGCAATAAACGTGAATATTAATACATCTTTATTTCCGAGGTAGTGCTGACGTTATGATTAGTCTAGAGTACGTACCTTAAGAACCAGTGTTGTTAAATTCGGCAGAGAAACACACACATACACATAAGCTCACGCCTGTATCTTCGAAGGGGTAGGCAGAGGCGCCCTAGCGAACTAGCACACCCACATTTCACCGAGCTTAGTTCCGTCCCAGACGTGATAGGTGGCGAGCCTATCCCCATATTGGGTACAAATTCCAGACTCCGAGCTGATATGGAAAAATCCAATATCACTTTGCCCGACCCGGGGATCGAACCCGAGACCTCAGGACGGTAATCGTACCGAAATACAACTACGCCACCGAGGCATCAGTTTTGAGGATGGCGTTTAAATCAATCTGCTTGTCGTTTATAATAAAGACATATCTGACACCTTAGTCGATTATCCGTTGTTTATTGAAGGTATAAGAAAAGAATTCATTAGCACATTGAATATAAATGACTAATCAATTGATTACATTTGTATTGAAGAGGCCCGTCGAAGCGCAATGAAATAGGCGACAGTCATAAAGCTTTATCGCCATTTTCTATATTAACAGAACGGTTCTAAAACGTCGTAAGTCGTAACTCGTAACCTACAAAATGTAGTGTGATATTTATTTATAACTACAAAGTACGTTATTACGTTAGGCTCACCTTACACATTTATAGCCTACGCAAATTGTTTCAAAGATTAATTACTCATACATAAGCTCACGCCTGTATCCCCAAAAGGGTCGGTAGAGGCCCTCTAGCGAACTAGAACACCCACATTTCGCTGAGCTTCTTTCCGTTCCAGTATAAGAGGCGAGCCTATCACCATATCGGGCACAAATTCCGACTCCGGACTGATACTGAAGTATAAAAACCGTCCCTGCCGACACGGAGATCGAACCCGAGACCTCGGTACGGTAATCATACCGAATTACAACTAAGCCACCGAATTAATTACGCATAAGACTAAATATTAAATTTAGAGCAAACTAAGCGAATTTCCGAGTAATTTAACAGTATACATAAGAAACTCAATAACACGACCCACATTGACTAATGAATAAATCAATTAACCATCAACAAGTTTGTAAAAATCGTCCGAAAGCCGGTGTTTTAACAAATTTTACGGCACCTATTATTCTCAACACCATAAATTAAAGCTATATACGAGCGACCGATCGACCGACTAGTGGCGGAACGGTTGCCAACAAGTTCATCGACTGGTGTGTCAACAGGTTGGAAGATTCGAATCAGTTTTCTTTGTCCGTGCGTGTACTGCGGATCGGTTGGCCGACGAGTCGGGTTTTCCCACAGTGACATCTGGGAATCGGTTCAGATGCGCAGTCGAGACTCGAGACTGGGCTCAAAGATGCTGTAGGGCTCGGAGCGGGACTGCGGGAGGCAGGTGCGTGCGTCCCGCAGGATAAAGGATTCAATTGAAAATCTGGCGGAAGTATTAATTTGTCAGTCGGCAGCGCGTTAATCAACGCATGTAGGCGCGTGCTGAGCAATTGGCTTCTAACTGCTCTTAATATTCGCAATTAGAGTATCATTATTTTTTCGTCTATCTGTAGCCTCCTTTGTCTCGTAGCAGCGTATATGGGCAGTGACTGAGGCAGTTCCTGGGTTCAAATCCCAGGTCGAGAAAAGCTATTTTTCTGAAAGATTTGCCCGGGATGGATCCCCCAAAGTAGGTTGACGTCAGGTATGCATCTGGGTCATTAAAATTAAAGCCGAATCTGATCTGCAACATCTTTGAAAAAGTGCGCCGCGCCAGCCCCACAATGACGTTGGATAATGACGGGTAGAAAAAGAGCATAATAATTTTTTCGCGAATTATTCCATTAACATCGAAATAATATTTATACATTTAAAGTAGGTAATATGTACCGAATTATTCAACGATAAAAACTTGATAGTAATTAATGGCCTTTTAATTTTATATTACAGTATGTTAATGTTTGCGTACATATTCATCACTCTATTATATCTACTCGAACTAAATTTTAAATGGCCCTGATCAATATGGATACCCACTGGTTCGACTGCCTTGGTGGCGTGGATATATTTCGGTACGACTACTGTCCTGAGGTCTCGGGTTCGATCCCCGGGTCGGGCAAAGTGATATTGGATTTTTTCATATCAGTCCGGAGTCTGGAATTTATATCCCGATATGGGGATAGACTCGCCCCCTATCAAATCTGGGACGGAACTAAGCTCGGCGAAATGTGGGTGTACTAGTTAGCTAGTGCACCTCTGCCTACCCCTTCGGGGATACAGGCCTGAGTTTATGTTAATGTTACTGGTTCGAAGGACCGACGAATAAGTTTCACCCGTTACCAAGAAATGTGACAAGGAAATAATTTTATTTCTTACTAGCTTTGGCCCACAGCTCTCGCGATAAAAGTCTTGCTGTGAATTGTGATATTAAAAACACCCGAAAACTGGAACGTCACTCAAGTTTAACGGCTTCTTATATTGTTTTTCGCCATACAATTTTGACAGACAATGCGGTCTTAACTGATATAAGACAACCTTAAATGTTTGAGTATTCGGGAGTAAATGTCACTTAAGATAGCTGACTGTGTATACATACATACATACATAGACTCACGCCTTTTTTCCATAGGGGTAGGCAGAGACAGCGGATTTCCACTTGCTACTATCCTTACACATCTCTTTCGCCTCATTCAGTCTCATTACATTCTTCATGCATACACGTCGGTTTATGGTATTTTTTAACTTGACCTTTCTCGAGTATATCTCTGACTTGATCGTAGCTGACTGTAGCAATCTAATAATTAAAGAATATTCAAAATTGATTATCTAAGTATATCCCGAGATGAACTCGTTCAAACAAACAAACTTTACAGCGTTACAATATTAATACTACAGATGTGTGGTTATAATTAGTTATAATTAACAGAAATCTGAAGTTTATTTACTATGTTTAGGCATATTTACTTTACAACAATGAATAAAATAATTCTTATGGGCTTTTTATAATTTGTTATCTTTGCCACTGCAGCGTAGATGGTAGAACGAGGAAGAAAATAATAAAACTCATTATAATAAATAAAATATATACCTATGTATTAGATACACGTTTAATCTATAATCTTAATCTAAAATATTTGTAATTCCTACTAAACTAAATAAGTATTCAAATATGACAACATTATATCTCAACAGACAATTTAAAACAAACAAAAACATGTTATTAACGTATACAATTAACAAATATTATAATAAATTGAGTTGAAACATGGCGGCTGAATTATTAATATTATAGGCTCTTTTGAAACAGGTATCAAAGCGGTCGCAATGTGCAAAATGTAAATATTAAACAGAAAATACGCCCTTTGATGAAGTTACGTTTCGTTTTAATAGTTTTTACTTTTTAAAACGTCTGCGAAATTCCACAGATGTTGAAAATTTAAACCCAGTGATATAATATTATTTATTTTAAATATTTTGTGATAGTCTGTACCTGCCTTTAATTGCTCTATTTTGTTAGATTGTGTAAATCCGGCTTAATTAGAGTTTATTAACAGCGTTTTCAATATAGAGATCAATTCGAAATTCGAACTGAGGCAAAATGGTTTACTGCGAGGCGTAATTGTGTTGCGTGCGTAGATCTGCGCTGTCGAGGTCTCGGGTTCGATCTCCGAGTCGAACATTCATATTTAGTTTTTCTATTCAGTGTAGACCTGAGTCTATACTAGATACTATCTGATAATTTGTGCCCGATAAAGATACCATCACATTATGGGACGGAAATAAGCTTGTCGAAATGTGAATGAAGGTTGTAGTTGTACCCCGTCTTACTTCTTCGGAAACAAGAAATATTTAAAATATATACATTTCTACTAAGCGATTATTAGAAAATAATAAAAAAAAGTAAAACGTTTGGTTCACTAACTACTTAAATTAAAGGTTTTTAATGGGGATAAAACATAACTTCCGTTGAAGCACATAGATAAATAATAATATTAAGCGCTTCTTCAAGGAAATGAGTCCAGGTACAAGTTATGAATGTAATCGATAAGATAGTACTTAATCATAATCGATGAAGCCATTAAACTACATAGATTTGTAAAATATAAAATATGGAATTATTGTATCACGTGTGTTCTTATAAAATAAATAAATAAATATACCCAACAGTCACACACCTAGTCCTGACCCCACACTAGGTATAACCTGTATCGTGGGTGTCTGAAACTATGAGAGACTTTCGGTCTCACAACACCCAGACTTGAAACAAATATCTGCGGGCCACTCATACATTTGTCTCAATACTGGAATCGTACCCGCGGCTTCTCGCTTCTCAGCCGGCTACTCGCCACTCGCCACGGAGGCTGTCAAATATTTTTTAAATTATAAATTTTGGCATTTATATATCATAATAATTGGATACTTGTCAATTTTTGTTTAATTAATTTTATATGAATGTTACGTCATCTTAAAAAAGAAAGAAATAGTGAAATATTCTCAAAAATATGAATTACTGCCCCATTTTTTAACTAATTTAGATTTTTTACAGGTGGGTTTCTTTTAGTTTTATTTTCTATAAAATGTAAAAACATGTATAAAATCACACATAGTTCAAGTACAAGTAGTCAATTCTAAAATAAGGTGTTAATAATACCTACTTATATGATCACTAATCACTAGTATCGATGAACAATGTCAAATAAAGCGTAGCTGCGTTGAATGGAACGTTGGGTGGGGCAGATTAATCGGGCTGCATGAACCATCCGAGCAGTTATTTCTCCTCAGTCTGCTGTGAGACAGTGGTACTACCCCAGTCTAGCTCATTTATATAATGCTACCAGACTTTACCTCTTTATCGAACCTTCTTTATGCCTTAATGTATTATTAATCCATGTTACTATAAATTTTACCAAAAATTGACACTAACTAGGACGCCATATTCTATTCAGACAGATTACGCGAAAGTAGTTCGAATTCCGAACGCTTGGCGGTGTCGTAAGTTCATGCAACCAGTTTAACAAGAGCTCTTTGGATATACCAGTATCCACACCTTCAGTACTGTTGCTCTACGTGTTGGAGGACGGGGAAGGTCAACTTAAGGTGGTGATTGACTAAGTACCTTTCACGATCTTGAGGCGCGGCGCGTCACTTTCCCCGCTCTAGTGAGTTTTTTCGAACGTAACATCATGATTACATCAATATCGCATGCGGATCGTTCCGCGTGCAAGCTGCACTGCACCTGTGGATCGGAACGCATCGTTTGGACTCTACACTGCGGTAGAGACATAATGGGCCTTACTTAAAACAGCATTTTTAGCTGAGCAAATGGTTACGAATAAACTGTCATTTTTTTCCTTGCATTACATTGTTTAAAAATGAAAGGGACAACCTATGATATAAAGATAAGCAGCGCTCAAATATTTTTATAAGTAAGGGGCTATGAGTACAGACAAAATGGGTTCGAAATTTAAATTATTTATAAAAATCAATGACTAAAGAAATAAAAATTGAGGACACTGGCTGGTGCTTTAAATTAAATAAAGTCAGCAAAAAATTTAATTATTAAAAAAGGTTTAATCATTGAACTAATAATATTTAATATTATATCCCGTAGAATAATTACATAGAATAACATCGTTTTTAAGTTTGCAACGCGGTGATGTGGCATTTTGTAAATTTTTAATTACTCAGAAGGCACGAACAAAAAACCTTTAAGCAAAGGAAAGCATAGAGACAGAATTACGTGGCGGGTCGCAGTTAGTGTCACAAGTGATGGATGGCGAACGGTGCGGTACTGAGGGCCGACGACGCAGGCCGATGTAGCGAAACGTAGGCCCCACGGCGCTCTCGATAACCGCTTTTGAAACCATAATAACACAACTTTGCGTGACTACTATCTTCTTAAGTGACGTATAGAGTAAACATAGTATTTTAGTACGTATTATGATGAACATGCGTAAATACAAGTCGGTCTCGTTCTGAAACGTTTGAATATAGAGCAGGTAAGCTTGTTTTCTATCGTTTCATATTATTGATTATATTATACTTTGTTTGTTGTTTGATATATTAAGTAATTTGTAGATGTTTTTAAAGTTTACTAGCTTTTGCTCGCGGCTTAGCTTGAGTTTCGGATTCCCATCTAATTGTAATTCCGTTTTTGTTCTGGGACAAAATAGACAAATCATGTTTTCTCTAAGTTCCACGCTTCCTTCAGGCGAATACAGATAGAGTTACTTTCGCATTTATAATATTAGTAAAAACACTCAACGGGCACATACATAATCCTTAAAACATAGTAAGATCTTATGTGTACGGGTATAAATTCATATTCACTCGTAAGTTTCGCTAAAAAACACATATTTCTATTTTCTTCTAACTAATTTGAGTGAAGGTATTTCTGTTAATAATAAAATTTTTAATGCGAAAAAAATCATGTAATAACAAACAGACATGTAGTTATGTTTAGACTTTAGAAACGATTACTGATAACAAGATACTTAACAGTGGCGAAGAGTCCATACATCACGATTCCTTCCGGCTTACCTTTACCAAATGTCTGCTATTAAATAGGTATTAATTCAATGCGAAACTAGCATCGGCATTCCTATTAGAAATTTTCACCCTTGGCCACTACAAGACAAAGAGATCTCAAAGCTAAATAGACTAGCTCTTTACAATTAGTTAAGCCGCGTCTTTTTTCCATTTTGACTCCGGATTAATCCTTCGGAACTATGGAGTGACCTATGTAAATATCGATTTTGAAGTCAATCGGTAAAAGTCTTCTATCACTTCTGGGACTGTATTAATAAGGTGACGGTGTCTTGGTGTCTCTGCGCTGACAACAACACGCCTGGCTGGGGGGGTCTAGTAACTAGGTTACTGGCTAGACTAAGACTTCAAACGAGTCAGACTTCATGAACGGTTCATGAGGGTAAATGAAGTGCTCCCTCATCCTCAGATTAAATAGACGAGTTACCCATGTCTACTGTATGTTAAACTATGAGAGACCATTCTGATGTATGTAATGTAACATAGCATTACTGTTAACGCGTTGACACAACGTTTTTGACGCTCGCGTCAGACGCTTATTGCCACCACAGAAATACGGTCTTTCATTACAAACTGCATCATACAACTTTTATTTAGTTTAGTATTCATTAATGACATTTACGGTATTTAGTGCCTGTATTTTGGAAGGGGTAGGCAGAGTCGCGCTAGTGATCTAGAACACCCACATTTCGCCGATCTTAATTCCCTCCCAGATGTGACAGCCACGAACACGAACCTATCGCCATATCGGGTACAAATTCCAGACTCCGGGCAGATTCTGAAAAATTCAATATCACTTTGCCCGACCCGGGGATCGAACTTGAGATCTCAGGAACCGAAATACAAGTACGCCACCGAGGCAGTCATTTACAAACCAGTTGATACACAAACTTTGTGGTAAAAACTATAAACCTTTTATGCGTCATACCAACATAACACAGTAGTATTATGCCGACATATTATCTACTCACATCACGCTATGAGTATCTTCCTTAGCCGACAGGAATGTTAACTAAGATTAAAGGTCGCCAACATTATCTACATACCAAGGCTAATATGTAATTAGAAAAAAATAATAAACAAATCATTCATGTTAAATATCTCACGTAAATCGGAACGTTCCGTTTGTTTGAGTTTCAATGTAGGAGAGCATATCGTACGAATTCCATTCAACCGGCTAGCCGCTGACGAAATAATGTGATTATTATACAAGCTAAATACGACCTTAACCATTTGTTATAAAGTCCATATTAATTGTATTAGTTTATAGGCATGGGCGTACATCGAAAACGCACCAAGCGTCTATTTTTAAAATCGATGCGGTGACCGAAGTGGGACATTTGTAAAGCTTTTTCAATTAGGAAACAGTTAGAGACGTTCATCTTAGTCGACTGATGAGATAAGTCGATTTTGTATTTTTAAACATAAAGCGTAATGTTTTAAATGGGGCACGGCCATTATGGGTTTTGTTTTAAAATGTACCTTGTTGGCAGCAACTTTAATCTTAAATTACTATGTCGATATAAACACAGGATTTATATTACTTATATTCTCCACATTGGAATGTTATACCAAGCTTTAAATAGCAATTATTCTGTAATTTACAAATAAGAAAACCACAATGTTCTGGTTGTTATTTCAATTTTGAATAGCTACATCCTAGAATATCTGTTATAGTCGTAATGTGATATTAAGGGAAGAAATATCTAAGTACCTACCTACCTTTTATGAAATGAAACTAGAATACTTGTTCTAGAGTTTCTTATTTAATAACGTTTATGTCTTGGGTATCACACTTAATATGATCCTCAAACTAAATAAACAGTTAAACATTAATTTTCAATCTCAGCCAAGAAATAGATAGATAGAGATTTTTACAAAAATGGCGGCAAATGCCCATACTTTCTTTTTATATCTTAGGCATATAGCCTTTTTGCCATAAAATAATTAGCAAATTCATGACAATTACTCACAACTTATGTATTGTATTAAAACTTATCATTAAAATGAACGTTCAAAACAAAACAAACTTATATAGTCGTTAAAATGGTCACTTTAAAACAGTGCACCGAATAAAAATGTTAATTAGTGCGAGGAGATTTTTAAATAAACGCCACGATAATTTAAACGTTGTACGCAGCCCCGATTTTCGCGCGCAAACATGGCTGCCTGCCAAAGGGACTGTCCATTACCCACATAATGGTATATTTCGCAGATTTTATGTTAGAATTTGAACACTATTGTGTTTAATATAATATAAATGGTAAGTTGTCCAGATATCAGTGAGAAAATTAGATTTCCTATTCGTTATACTACGTCATGTACCTATGTGATTTATATCGTTCGTTATTTTTTATTTTCTTTATTTGTTTTAATCTGTGGTTTTGATCTTATTTGTATTCCTCATTACTTTTTACTTAAGGGTTTTCTAAAACAAACAACACTGGATAAAGATAATGCAATCTGTTAGGCTATTCGGCCACCTCCCATTTCGTACTTAATTTTTTTTATAGGCACAAATCCTCAAAACTCAAAAAAAATCATGATAAATACTAAATTGCACTTTGATTACAGTACACTAATCAATAGCGAATGAAACAACTGCGAAAACAAATCCAGTCAGATACTACAGCTCTATTGTAAATAACCTAAGTATTTCTATATCCAACTTAATACAGTTTTCATGATTTATTTTGTTATTCCATTTGATAATAATGATTAGAACTTGCCTGTACATACAGGCAACATAGCAAGATTGTTAGAATCTTTAGCAACCCATAATTTAATGGTAAAATCTCTACTAATGCAGGTCGCAGGTCCCCTCAAATTATGTAAAGAGTTTGAACAACTCAAGTTCAATATAAATATAACTCTACAGTTCATTTCACTGTACGTAACTGTTAATCACATGACTTAATATTTTCATGTCTACTGAATGGTACTGATAATATGAAATAAGTTGAGTTTTCTAATTATCACTTCAAGTACATTAAGTGGTATTTTATTTTTTAAAGCTTTGTTCGTGACTGCATGTTTTATCACAATTGCTTTCAATTTTCAATACGTTATTTATCACGAACAATTTTGTGTCGTTGTTTTATGTTTGCCATTTTACCACATCGAAGGTAAAAGTGGCCCTTGCCACATCAGCTATCATGGCGACAGTAGCGGACTTTCTCTAACGCAGTGCGTTCAAGCGTGGGTAACATCTCTGCAATTTCTGCATAACCATTGTTTTCTTTCTTTAAATTGTTTTGATTACTATAACTATCGATGATTTTTTCTATTCTATCAATTCATTACCTATCACTGGAGTGTATTGCTAGAAACTTGGAATGTAATACTAGATTTCACCGAATAAAAATAATTTAGAATTTAGTTTAGAAATTTTCGTTTACAAATATTGTCTTAAACAAAATATCAGCAGAATGAACCACATTTTCATACAATAAATAGCGTCGGTGCAATACCAAGAAAGACCCCCGCTGTGAAGTTTAAAGAGATACCCAAATATCACAGTGCAGACATAAAATTAATTCGATTGCACAAAAATATTATAATAACTATTCATTGAAATGAACTCAATCATGTAACATAAGCCAAAAAACCAAGAACACAGCTTGACCTACTTTAGAAGCCGAGTAAAGACTTAGAGCAAGCGTGCCAAATTTCATGTTGATCCGACGTGAAAAGAGTTTACAAAGATTGATATCATAAGTCCAAATTATTTGCTAGATTGGAACGATGTAATTGTATTTAATGTATCGTTATCGCTCATTAATTCGTTATCGAAAGACAATACATAATATTGATATTACAACACACATTACATCGATAGTGTCGAAAAGATTGATATTTTTAATATTGATACACTTCGTGTACTTATGTATATCAGCTGTAATTCCTGTTATATTATGTCTCCTAAATAATTTATAGGTGATTGTTATTAACAGTTTAATAAGTATCAATGATTTTCGCTGCATTCGCAACTTGTGCAATTAAGAATCGTTTTTGCTTATTGTTATTAGCTTCTATATTTCTTTAGATTGTGTCAAAATATTTAGCAACATAATATCATTCTGAACATACAAGCTTTACAACAGCATTACAGTAGTCATATTCTTGGATATTACTAATATATTCTACGAGTGAGATGTTTGGCAGCTTACCTATATAATATTATACCAAGACGTAAAAAGTGCCAATGATACGTTCGAAGGTCGGTTAATGGAACAAATTCATCTCCTTTCCTTCAATGTCAAATTTGATTGCAGCTACTTTATACATTCTCTATGCTTTGGCAGCTAATATCTTGATGAATGCAATCCAAAAGAAAAAACACATCAAAATTATTTTCTTACGCCAAATTACATTCTACTTTCAATACTGTGTCAGAAATGAAAGTTAATGAACCGAATTGAAAACAGATTGGTCGGGAGGTTTCGGTAATTTATGCTGTTTATCAAATATTTAAATCAAACTTGGTAATTAACTGAATACCTGGTAATAGACCACTATTACCAGGTATTCAGTTAATTACCAAGTTAGAAGAAAACATTTGCAAATACTATAAAAAACATTTTATAGTATTTGCAAATGTTTTCTTCTAACACCAAGTAATTTGTTTACAAATGATATTGTGTTGATGTTACATTTACACACGTTGAGTTAGCAATATATATAATTGCCTTGGAATTACACTAACCACTTCTAGAACAAATGTTTGTGTGACCTCAAAATATTAACATTAATAGATATTTATCATAACAATGTACCACAACAGAATCCTCAAATCCCAAAGCGTATAATATCTCTCAATTACATGGCCTAATTACGTACATCTATAATGTAAATTAATAAAGGTCTTATTAAAATAATGAGCTCGATTGGGAAGTAATCAGTCCCACAGTGAAGCCACACCAAGGGTTGGACGAAATGTTTCACGTTAACGACATCTGGACACCGTGACCACTGGGAATCTGTAACATGAGGCTTATTAAAGTTTCAACCTTCGTGTACGTACAATGTGACATCTTTCGAGTACAGGCGTGTTATACACATGTTCATCATGTCAGGTTAAAATACAGATAGATTGGCTTCAACGCATTCAAGTTAGTCGGGCGCGGTGAGTAATTTAGTCAATACATCCGTTTCATTGCTACGGTTCCGTTATTGGCGCGGCCAAGATCGTTTCGTACCAATACAATGGTATTTCTTATATCTTCACTATCTATTTCATTTGTATAAACGGATTCATTTTTATTATTGATGGTTCAATTAATTAGAATAGCTTAGAATCGGAATTCCGTAGGCTAGACTACGTTAATGAATCCAAAATGAATTTGGAGGACTAATAATAATTTCTTGTGGTGTTTATATTAATTGCTCGTACTAGCCGTGCTCACATATGGTATCTTGTGTTAAAAACCTTGTATTGAAATAAATAGTAACCTATTTAACTCAAAGGCACAGTACCGTTCTAACAGTGAAAGAATTGTTAAAATCGGTGCAATAGTTCCAGAGGTTACACCTACATCCAAACTCATAAACTTTAGATTGTTCATTTTAAAACATTTTTTATTTACAACTTAATGTTATATTACAATCTTACAGTTTAACCTAATTCATTTCCGTGTTTTCAATATCTTTCTAATATTTTGCTATCTTTCACATCCCATTCTCTATTACCATAACAATACTCTAAGACTTAGACATCAGTAGTAGTTCATCATTCCTAGTACGAGTTTATTTTGACAGTTCTCGATTCTCGAAATCGACGATAGTTTGCGTTACGTCTACACATTTGACTAGTAGCGCCACTTTGCGAAAACTGCAATGAACTAAAATATGTATGAAACTGTAAACTATCGTCGATTTCGAGAATCGAGAAAAACTCGTACTAAGGGTACAGTTGATTCTACACTTTAATTCCTATTCTCGTGGTAAATTATTCCCGTTTCAAATAACTTGTACTGTATAAAGAATGTACGTTCGAGTAGCACTATAGCGTTCAAACGTAATGTAAATATTATGTGTTTACACATATTTGTTCACAACAAACGTCCCCACTCTCCGTAATACACCGACTGAAGGACAATTTGTGATATCAAAGTAGTTTCGATATTTAATACCTTGATAAGAAAAACTTGCTTTAAGGCCGTCATCACGGGCCGATTTTGTATATTAAATAACAATT
This sequence comes from Clanis bilineata, assembly GCA_036417725.1. NCBI lineage: Eukaryota > Metazoa > Arthropoda > Insecta > Lepidoptera > Sphingidae > Clanis > Clanis bilineata. Next base: position 11,906,464 of record CM071154.1, on the reverse strand, counting down.
TGGCATTTGTGTTTAATGGATTCGTTGATTTGCTTTTTGGAACTTTGATTGTTTAATTTTTATTTTGTCTATGTCTACTGAATAAAAATGGTCTCATTGTTGAATGCAACCATTCCTCGAATTAACTTTTGCGATATCATGTTTAATGATAAAGTAAAGACAATTATTGTTATCAGCGTTATTGTGTCTGAGACTTGAAGCATTCATACTAATTTTTTTATGTCTTTATTGTGATTAAACTAACCCATAACAAAATCCTGATGGGATACAGGTTCATTAAAATTAACCCAAGTTTACAGACATACATATTACCGACCAGTTTTAAAAACTCCTTGTTTTGAATAATTACTATTGAAATTATTTATTGCCCGAGACATAATCTACCTACGGAATAATGATGAAAAGATGAAAATTCTATGAGTTACTCAAAGAATAAAGTGTAAAGCGATGTTCATACTGCAGTCGCCGTAACCGACAAGCGCCTTATGAATAACGGACTAACCTATAACCGGAGGAGTGAGATCACGGCCGCGCACTGAACAATGCGAACACAACCAACATGCTCGCCAACATGCTCAGGATAGTGGTGCATTACCTGTAATACAGAACAAATTGTCATTATACGTTGCATAAATAGCCTTACATAGAATTTGGTTTTTGTTGTATTGTCAAGTGCCGATTATATTTGGTTTGAAATAAGTTTTTTTATCATTTAATTTTATTTATTTAAAATAAACTTTGATACTGGTACACTCTCCAGCTGTTTATATCAATAAGTTTAGACACATTACCAATTGTATAATGTTTTTGGATGACGTAAATTTATGTAAATAATAATTACACCCAACAGTCACACGTATAGTCTTGACCCCCACACTAGGTATAGACTGTATCGTGGGTATAAAATTCTACGAGAGAATTTAGGTCTCACAACACCCAGACCAGTCCAAATATCTATGGGTCACACAAACATTTGTCTCGGTGCCGAACCCGCGGCCTTTCGCTTCACAGCCGGCTGCTCTCCGCGCCACTGAGGCTCGAAATAGGTAAATAAAATATTCAACAATCTTATCACAAAATAATTTAATATAACAGCTGTTTAGCAAGGGTCATTATCTGTAAACTATATGCAAAAAATTCTAACGAAAACTATCGCCAGCTTGTTTATCGTCGATATTCCAGTACCACGTGATTATTGATAAGATAATTTAGCAAAACATCGCTTTACAAGCGTGTATATTTTGAATATAACTAACGATCGTCACCATAATATTGAGGGGTTAAACCAAGATTCATTTTATATACTTTATCACATAGCTTTCGATGAAAAATAAGAATATAATACGTAGACGTAAATACAAGACTAAACTACTATGTACTTCTGTATGACTGCCTCGGTGGCGTGGTGGCATTTCGGTACGACTACGGTTCTGAGGTCTCGGGTTCGATCCCTGGGTCGGGCAAAGTGATATTGGATTTTTCCATATCAGCCCCGAGTCTGGAATTTGTGCCAGATATGGCAATAGGCTCGCCCCCTATCACGTCTGGGACGGAACTAAGCTCGGCGAATTGTGGGTGTTCTAGTTCGCTAGTGCGTCTCTGCCTACCCCTTCGGGGATACAGGCGTGAGCTTATGTTATGTTATGTTATGTATTTTGATTATAACATAAACGATCATATTGAGGGGTTAAACCAAGATTCATTTTATATATTCATTTTATATTTTTTATACATAGCTTTCGATAAAAAATAAGAATATAATACGTAGACGCAAATACAAGACTAAAATACTATGTAATTGTTTATGACATAGAATTTTATCTTTCTTCAATAAAAAGAAAACAAGATAGTATGTCATGACTGACTATTAAATTAAAACTTTTTGAGTGGTAGAGCCACTCTGTAGACAGTTACGTCTCAGCATGAATGGGCCGGCTCGACCGGTTTGATACCACTGTCTCACAGTAAACTGACGGACAGTGGCAGGTTATGCTTTTTTACATGTCATACGCTTTTTATATACCACATGACAATCATAGCTTCTATTACGCTGTCTATATTAGCGTCAACGAAAACAGCGTTGTCTGTGGGCGTTACTTCACTCCCGACCTTGAGCTAAAACCTGCCAATTGAAGGCTTAATAATGGATTTGTTACGAAGTTTAGCTATTTACTTTACATTATACTGAAATACTAGAGCCTTGGGCCATGTCTTAGATGATAAACAGCAATGAATCACAAAGGTGTATTTAAACAGTAAGTATATTGAATAAGATATATTGATTTTTCATCGCGCTCAGTTGTATTTATAATTTATGGTTCTGTTATATTCTTCATTTCTCGTAGTATTTCATTGTCAAAATATTGAAGTTATTCCACAGCCCTGATCCTACTTCAATGAGAGGTCGACTCTGAAAGCATGTTGCAGAAAGGATTTGGCTTCTTTTTTACGACCAGCCGCTGCCTGACATTAAGCAACTTTGGAGGGTTCTGTCCTTCGCAAGTTGTATAAAAACACGATTTGCCTTACTTGGAATTCAAACCCAGGTCCGAGTCCATAGCCTGTAGAGGCTGTCACTAAACCAAAAAGGCGGAATGTTATAACTAAACTGGATATTGCTATAATCATAAGTTAAAAAACTTAACGGACCAACTTCAAAATGTATCCGATTGTGACCAAATTTATATGGGACCACCTTTGAAATAAGCTCTATCAATCTTGAAAGTCGGTCCCCATTTGCCGAAGATATTGAGTAACATACATAAAAAAATACAGACGAATTGAGGACCTTCTCCGTTTTTGAAGTAGGTCGAAAAACCAAATTCAAGGCAATATTTGCCTATGTCAACATCTCCGGTAATATGAAACGTAACGCTAAAAGGCATAAAAGTAGGTCGCTCCATTCGCAGTTTCGTGTAACTTCAAGAAATAAGTCGGGACGGTCAAGTTCAGCTGGAGTGCACGCGCGGTCTGATGCCGGCGACTCCATGCGAGCGACCGCGGCCCGCGTGCCCCAACACCGTTACGCGCACATATCTACCGAGTACCGATGACAAAAGAATTGTAAAGACTTTGCATAACTACGAAGAAAACGGTAATTTGAAGCAATGACTAAAGAATAAGATAATCACAAGTTTAAACTTTACAGAGCGCCTTCAAATCCGATCGTGACCAAATTTATATGGGACCACCCTTGAAATAAGCTCTATCGAACACAAAAAGAATTTTGAAAATCGGTCCACACTTGGCGGAGATATCGCGTAACATAATTAAAAAAACACAGATGAATTGAGGATATCCTCCTTTTTGGAAGTTGGTCGAAAACGGTTACTTTAAAGCAATGCCTAAATAAAAAATGAGAGGATCCGGCATAACTACAAAAAATACGTGTTTACTTTGAACCCGGTTCCGCCATTTTAGGTTCGCGATTTATTTACATGTAATTTGTCACCGTGACATAAGACTTAAATAACGTATAAATACTTATTGATTTTATTATAAATACGGTGTTTTTTTTATAACAATAATTTCAGAATGTGAAGAAGATGCTTAGAAAAAGTGCTATATTACTGAGATTGTTCTTATACCATGTTGCAATTTTCATTTCCGTCCACACATTAAGCACGTTGCATTTTACGTAATTATCATCATCATCATCATCATCAGCCATAGGACGTCCACTGCTGAACATAGGCCTCCCCCAAAGATTTCCAGATCGACCTGTTGGAAGCGGCCTGCATCCAGCGACTTCCTGCGACCTTTATCAGGTCCTCGGTCCACCTTGTAGGTAATTATGCCAACTCCTTATTTTTCTTTAGTCATTACCGACATCCACCGGCCGCGGCCAGCCGAGTTTAATGACTGACTGCACAATGCGAGCGTGAAATGTACTTCGACGATTCCGTTCGAAATTTAAAAATGCAATTTCTATGATAATTAGTTTGCGATGTTGCCAGTAATTTTAATATGTGCTCGAAATTAAACATCGTAATCGATAAAATCAACAATGATTGGCAGTCCATAATTATTAACAGTAATAAAGAATCTTATTAAGAGTTGATTCGAGAAAATCGCATTTGACAAGTAATAGAATGATGAACATAAGTTTAACGACATAACCGCAAGTTTCTTAGTTGCCTATTATAAATGGCAATTAGTGCGCAATCTAGTCATTGAATAATTTATAATGTTGTTAATAGTTTAAATTACTGTCGTAATACAAATACTTAAGTAATAAAAGCAGTTGTATGACTTCAATTACACGATTCGGAGTCTTGTCTCTACAAATTAGTACCAATATGAATGAAACACCCGTCTATCCGCGTCCAGTCAATAAAAAAAACAGGTAATGTTGCCATTTGTATTAGATCATCATTTTCCGTAGTAAATTCAAAAGTGGCGATATATTCCGAGGTACATCACTTTAATCAAAATATCAAAATTGGTAGAGTCATGCGGTAGAGAATTTTGCCTACAGAATGAATGGGCTGGCGCAACTAAGAGTCACAGAGTCGTGAAATGCCAGCTTGCTGTTGCGTTTTGTACGATACGATACGAGTGAGATTAACGGGTGCTCCATTTTTCCTTTCTCTGTCGGCAGAGGAGATCAAGTGACCCACTTATCTGTTAGCCGCTCTGTTATTAAAAATCACAAATATAAAAACGGAACAAGACATTCCATTTTCGAAATTATTGTACGACATACGTTACGTAACGTTTAAATGGCAAGTGTTACCAACATTTCACTTTGGAGTTTGTAATTAAATAATTCGCCACGGTGTTATGTGATCGGTACATCGTGTCGGCCAGTTGCCAGCTTTATCGCTGTTTAAATGCGGGAGTTGGTCGATATCTTATCAACGGTGATAACGCGTCACAAAAACTACAACTTCACTAAGACCCTATTTCGAGTTAATGCTGTTACTTTGTTATGATTTTGTGGGAATATGTTATTGAGTTATAAAAAGTTAATAACTTTTTTTTAGTAGTATTATCTCGACGAATTGTTGAATTGTGTGTAAGAGCTCACCAAGAGACTGCCTCGGTGGCGTGGTGGTATTTCGGTACGACTACGGTTCTGAGGTCTTGGGTTCGATCCCCGGGTCGGGCAAAGTGATATTGGATTTTACCATATCAGCCCGGAGTCTGGAATTTGTGCACTATATGGCGATAGGCTCGCCCCCTATCACATCTGGGACGGAACTAAGCTCGGCGAAATGTGGGTGTTCTAGTTCGCTAGTGCGCCTCTGCCTACCCCTTCGGGGATACAGACGTGAGCTTATGTAAGAGTAATATCATGGAAAAAATCACCATAACCAACTAACATATAAAGTTAACCGCAAATAATAGTCATAAAGTACCGTAACTATATTTTACAAGAGAACAACGTACAATATTATTTATTCTACAAGTGTTAGAGAAGATAAGGTGTCCAATAGTGGGACTTAAAATAACAAAGGGGCGAAAAATACAGGCTTATTTTCACACATAAATATTTAAAGAAAATAGACTTAAATTAAAATAGGTTTTTGGTTATAGCAACATAAGTGATCGATTTAGTATAAAATTAAAATTACGCGTAATACAGTGTTTGTTTTATCAGCCCCTACTCAAAGCTGATTATTTAATATGTATACAATGTTCCGTATAAATAATTAGCTTTGCGTTACTGACTTTTTTTATAGCTGAGACTGTCAAACGAGCAGATGGGTCACCTGATGGTGAGTAAGAAATGTATGTAGCGGAAGTGAATGGTAGTGTCGGCCGAGGACGTCCTAGACGTACATTAAAGGACCAAACTGGCGATCTCCGGAAAAAGGGCCAAATAAGGAGTTCTCGTAACCGACGAGCGTGCATGAAAAGACTGATTTCTGTGAAAGAAGCGAATGAGGTGTGTTTGAACCGAGGCCATCGGCGCTCCTTAGTCTCTGCCTACCCCAACGGGAAACAGGCGTGAGTTTATGTATGTATGTAGCCTATCTTGGTAATCTAGGTCATGCCTCATGGTCTGCTTATGTACCAAATGTCGTCGAAATCGGCTGAGCCGATAACGCGTGATTGATAAACAAACATCCAAATTCACAAACATACATCCAAACCAATTTACAACAATATTGATTTATCATTATACCTGATGTTAACTACAGTTCAGTCCAATTAAAATGTCAACCGTCGAGAGACATTGCGTCCATTGACGGTTGCTAGAATCATACCGGTCTGGAATTATTGGATATACTGGTTGGTAATTGGTTCTTATAATCACAAGTTTAAAAACTTAACAGACCGACTTCAAATCCGATCGTGACCAAATTTGTATGGGACCACCCTTGAAATAAGCTCTATCGAGAAAGAATTTTGAAAATCGGTCTACATTTGGCGGAGATATCGCGTAACATACTAAAAAATACAGACGGATTGAGGACCTCCTTCTTTTTGGAAGTCGGTCAAAAAGGGCTAAAATCCAACTTTACCTTTGTAAAATCATAAATATTAATAGCGTATTTAAGAGCAGTTTTGAATGGTAGAGCCATGATGTAGACAGTTGTCTTTGGTATCTGGGTATCTATGGGCGGTGGATATCATTTACTATCGGGTGACTCATTTATCCGTTTAAAACTTAATGAGTGGTAGAGCCACGCTGTAGACAGTAACGTCTACAGCACGAATGGGCTGGCTCGACCGGTTTGATACCACTGTCTCCCAGAAAATCGACATAAAGTGGCAGCTTGCTGTCGCGTTTCCTTCGATGACTGAGATCTCTGGAGGCCCATCCACCCCCCTTTCTCAATCTCTTTTCCCTCCCCTTCCATTCCCTCCTTTTTTGGTTGGCAACGCACCCATGATTCTTTTGTGTCTTGGGTGTTTATGGGCGGTAGAGATCACTTACCATCAGGTGACCCATCAGCTCGTTTGCCAGTCTGTGCTATAAAAAAAGATCCTAGTTGAAATGGCAGATCAAGATTTTAATTTCCAAAAATTTCAAGGAAATTTGTGCCAATTATGAATCGCCCTTTATCACGTGAAGGTTCGGAAATAAGCTCACTGAGATGTATGTTGTTCTATTCGCCTCTGCATACTTCTTCGAAGATACAGGCGTGAACTTATGTATATTACTTCTGTTTCAGACAGTCTATCGATTAGTGTAACAAACGGATCCCTTTCGATTTGTAAAAGGGATTTGCTATGATTACTGTAACTCAAACACTAAACTTTCCGCCAAGGAATAATTTATCGGCGAGGAGCGTACTGCTCTACGCTTCAGTCAAAACACTGCGTACGTGTGTAGAATTATATGAACATAGCTTTAACATTATGGCTTCGTCTACGTGGAAGTCTTTCCTGTGATATTTTTCATATAAAAACAGCATTTGCTTATTTATGGTTCATTTACACGAGCCCAATTGTCGAGATAATCTGTAAACCCATTCCGGTATTGATATTGTATAAATAAAGAAAATAAAGACCCAATTACACCCTCCAGAGATCTTCACGCACTAGGATGAATCGTCGATGTAGATAGATGAAAATTATATTTCTAGCTAGAGCGTCATATCGGCTATACTGTCAGGTGAAGCTGTAAAGCAATATAGGCTTACCAAAATCAATGCAAAAAAGAAAACAAACAGCCCAAGTAATTGTTGATCCTAAACAGAGCTAGGCACCATTTTACCATCGTACCACCCGACACCGTAGTATAGAGTTCATCCTTATCACCTGGAAACAATCCGTAGCAGTACGGTGCGTTTCTAACGGTCTTTTCTACCACGTACGTGCAAGCTCTAGAATGAACACCCTGCTTCGGTGTTCCCCGAGGGCTATTCCTCTTTAAACGAGGTTTGAAAAGAGTACTCACTTCATTGCATGCAGCGGCTTGACTATGCCCCTGGTATTGCTTAAGTCCATGGGCGGTGGTTACCGCCGAAAGATTTCCATACTAACTTATTGGAGGCGATGAATTTTCCACGACTTTTATCAGGTCGTCTATCCACTTTGCATTACGTCCTCCGAAATCATAATACCTTTTTAGTGCAGGTGGATAAACAGATCTATCCGTCGTCTTCCGAAAGTTAAACGTTACCAAACATGCACAGTTTGATTACATATTACCGAGTTACAAAGAATATAAATTGCTGTCACAGATTGGGAAATTTTGCGCAACCGCTTTGTGGCTATGGACGGCCATTTTAAGATCGTCCGTAAGTCGAAGATCAACTTAACTTTCCGTTTATGTCAAACGACAGTTAAGAGACAGAAGTGCTTTATTATTCCGATATCAGATCAACCACTTGTTAGATAACAATAGTTTAGTGTTCAATAAAGCAAATCATACAAGTTGTCTCGATATATAAGTAAGTTATCGATATATTATGGCGTGAGTGCCATTACTATCTATGAAGTTCGTTCATATTGAGAAGCGGTACAAAGCTGTGCCAAATATGAAGAACTTCATAGAGAAAGAGTGAAAAGTGATCTGATATTGCGCAGTCGTTGTTTTTATATTTATCTTACTTTTATTCCAATTTATGCATACAAAGTATTCACAGGATCCAAATTATAAATCAATAACGATTAAAATATTTTTTCCCACCTTAATTTGGGATCGCCGCAACACACTTTTTGAATGTATGTTGCAGAAAATTATTTGGCTTAGTTTTTACGCCCGACTGCCTGCCTGACGTCAACCCCCCCTCTAGGGGTTTCAGTCCCGGGCAAATCAAGTAAAAACATTAAGACAACTAATAAATAATATTATCATCATAATTCATGACTTTCTACCGTTCTTAATATCTTCAATCACGAATGTACCAAATTATTAGTTAAACAACCATATTCTGTAATCTCTACTCGCTTTCAATACAGTGAAGGGGCAAAATACGTAATTAATCGGGCAACTTCTGTTACTGGCCCCCAGCACACAACGGGGGCCACAAGACCTTAGCCAACCAAGCCCCTTTCATATAAACTTAGCCTCTCGCCGAACCAATCCTTACTCTATTCTCTGGTTGTTAAGCTTACATTCGTTTGGACGGATTATACCATGAATAATAGCTTAGGGTAGTTTTTCAAATAAATAATCGTAAACGATTGCGGTATTAACCATCGGCAATTGAATTACATTGTGTTGTATTGATTTTACGGTTTTATGAGCTCATGGTTCAATAAATACATACTTAACAATATAAAATTAAATACCACCGATTTTAACAATGATAAAATTGATCAAAATATCAAAATTTACTTGAGATCGTGAGTTTCGACGGTCCCTACGTACAAAGCGACATGTCAAAAACTGAGGTTTTCAGGAGAACGAAATGAAGTTTATTTATAAGTTTAAGAATTATCATACTTGTTATCTTGTTCTATTAGTATTTAAAGTAGAATTATTAGAATACAAAATAATTAAAAATATATCTGTATAGTTATGAGCGTATGGATAATCTAAAGTCATATATGCAATAAAAAAATATGACATTTTGACTTGTCTTTATATACGTAGGGACCGTCGGTTTGTTCTATAAAGATCGTCAAAAGTCTACTTAATTTAGTTAATATTTCCACCGTAATCTTTATATTTTAAATGCAAAAGTTTGGATGGACGTTTGATACTTAATCACGCTAGAATGGCTGAACGAATCTGGCTGAGATTTAGCACCAAATGGATTTAATTTTACTATCTATAGAGGGGCTATAAAGTAAGTTTCCATAAAAAAAAAACGGGCAAGTGCATGCTACGTATCTGTAGCCCGAGCACGAAAAACTAATGTAAATGTAAATGTATTCGAGTTCGCTGCGCACTGATGACGTTTGGTTAATATTTCATACAAATTTCATAGACGCGCATCGAGTTCGAATACATTTACGGTTGTCAGAAATTTTCCTGCTCAGGCCGCTGATCACGCACACGCTGATATATGCTACTACTGTGAATATTTTCACGTATCTAAATCCAACCGTTTCGGAAATAGAGGGGGGGGGGCTACTCAAGTCAGCCCCCTGATTGTGATCAACTTAAGATTTGAATTTATAACCTCACATTTCCAGCTCTAGTACACTCCCTATAATGAAACTGTATTTAGAGCTTGAAAATAACTTCTATTCTCATTAAATCGTGTTTACATACGACATAAGCGAGCCGTAAAATTAAGAAAACATTATCTTATCGGAACACCGAAGTAGATAAAGATAGACAAGGCCCATCTATTTGCTTTTGATTACGTTATTCATTTAGACGGCGCGTAGGCTTGCCGCTTGCGACTTGTCGTGGGCCCCGCTCTAAAGGTCACACACACGACATCGTGTTACTTCATATATTTTTTATAGCAGAGACTGGCAAACGAGCAGATGGGTCACCTGATGGTAAGTGATCTCCATCGCCCATAGACACCCAAGACACAAAAATATTCATGGAAAAGAAAGGAGGTAAATTGCTGAGTGAGTGGTGGAGTCATGCTGCAGACAGCAAAAATGGACCGACTCGACCGGTTTGTTACCACTGTGTCATGGTATTCTGTTGTGTTTCTTTCGGTGAGTAACATTTCTTTCTCTCCTTCTCAATACCTCCCTATTTCGCTTCCTTAAGGTTGGCAACTTACCCATATTTTTTTGGTATCTTGGATTATGTGTGTGACTGTTGGGTGTATTTATTGTATTACATACATAAGCTCACGCCTGTATCCCCCAAGTGGCAGGCAGAGGCGCACAAGCGAACTAGAACATCCACATTTTGCCGAGCTTTGTCGTATGAAAGGCCTTAGTCTACCACTCTGGCCTAATGTGGGTTGGTAGACTTTACATATCTTCGAATTTCTTTCAGAGGTGTATGCTCCATTTTGGGGTTGGTCTCGAACCTCCGACAATCGTTTCGGCAATCTGTACCACACCCAACTGAACCATCGCTGCTTTTACAATAATGATACGATTAACAATATTAATGAGGTACTTTTTAAGCGAATTATGCAGAGTACTTTCTTTGGTGACGCAAGGATCTGGAATTCGGGTGCCTTTTGTTGCTTGATGACGTAATAAACATTTCAGTGTAGACCCAAGGTTACCTTTTGTGCGGAATTTCAATGGGCAATGCGAAAGTTATGCATTTGAATGTTTCTTGATGACGTCATCAATGAAGCGCATTTACCGCCGAATGCTCATACATTTAGGTCGCCTTATGTCGTCTAAAGCCGCCTTATCTGTCAAAATTGTATAGCGAAAATCAATGTAGGAAGCCGTTAAAGTTGAGAAGCGTTCCAGTATTCGGCCGTTAGTGTTCTTTAAAAAATATATTTTAACTGACTTGCCCGCGACTTCGTTAGCGTGGTTACAGTATTAAAAAATCGATTCCAGGGGAACCATATATTTTTTCGGGATAAAAGTAGCCTATGTGCTATTCTATGCAATAATCTATCTCGGTGCTAAACGTCATCCAGATATGTTCAGCCGTTCTGCCGTGATTGAGTAACAACCATCCGTACCTCCTTATCCCTATAAACCTTCATAGAACACGATTCCTTCCGACTTACATTTGCCTATTTTAAATAGGTATTAAACTAAAGAAATAAAAATAAATAATAAAATAAATACACCCAACAGTCACACACCTAGTCCTGACCCCACACTAGGTATAACCTGTATCGTGGGTGTCAGAGACTATGAGAGACTTTCGGTCTCACAACACCCAGACTTGAAACAAATATCTGTGGGCCACACAAACATTTGTCTCAATGCGGGAATCGAACCTGCGGCCTCTCGCTTCACAGCCGGTTACTCGCCCGCTGCGCCACGGGGTTGTCAGAAAAACTTGCATCAACTTCCCTTTTATAAATTTTCGCCCTACACCCGTGATACTTCTTTCGGTATCACGGGCGGTGGAGATCACTTACCATCAGGTGACCTTCTGTTTGCCAGTCTCTGCTATAAAAGACGCAGTAAAACGGAGTTAAAGTAATAAAGTGCTCTGAATACTGACCAAAATTCAAACCAGTCCGAGTATCCAGTTACTCGCAACCAGCTCCGCCCCCCCTCCTGTCCTCCCGCGTGGTACGGTACAATACTTTCCGTGAAATAAACGGCGATGACGAGCGACCCGTCACGAATAACTTAGTTGAAGTTTGTGATAATGGTAATGAATTATGTGCTATAGTCCGATTGCTAATTAAACAAAGTAAACTGACAGATCGAAATGTCACTTTCCAAAATAATGTTGCTTACTCGCAAACATTAGTGATTGATCTAGTTCAATTTTTATCATTCAAAGAAACAATAACTCAGCACTAGCTTGCAAAATTAGAATTTTATTGCGTATTTTTATTTTTAGAAATTTCAGCTTAACCTTTCTACAAATATTACTTTAATTATTTGAGAAAAATAACGTTCGGCACATTCATAGATTTTGTAAGTTTTGTTTATAATGAACCATGACAAAAATTCCAGTAGATATGCCATAACTTAGAAAACAGTAATTTACTAAGACTATAATTCAGTAGACATTCATTACTAATCACACATTAGGCAGTAATTGCGACTTTAAGTTGGACATTAGAAAATGAAAGATGAAATGGTTCACTGAATTGAAATGTCTAAATAATCTTGATCTTTTTACCGCAGCACTATTTAAATTTCATGAAAAAGTGACAACATTCGAAATGTCAGTTTACTCCGTTTAATTAACAATTCTACTATAATGATAATTTGTAGTTGTTTATAATAAAATGGTCTGTGGATTGACAGGTCTTGGTTCAAATCACAGATCGAGCAATGTCAATTTTCTTGACCATGAAATGTACTTAATAATTTATGATTTATATATTAACCATCGACAGCCTCCGTGGCGCAGCGGGCGAGCAGCCGGCTGTGAAACGAGAGATCGCGGATTCGATCCCCGCACCCAACCAAATATTTGTGTGGCCCACAGATGTTTGTTACAGGTGTGGGTGTTGTGAGACCGAAAGTCTCTCGTAGTTCCTGATTCCCACAACGCAATACTCGATCTTAGTGTGGGGTCAGGACTATGTGTGTGACTGTTCGGTGTTATTTATTAACGATAATATCGCATTCTTGGCCTAGTCGCTACATTATGGGTGCTGGACTAGGAGGTCTGGCTTCGAATCCTAGGTTAGGTAAAACAAGTTTCTAACGCGATGTTGCCCACACAAAATACCCCAGAGGAAGTAAACGCCAGGTAGACAACCAGTCGAAAAACTAAGCCGAAACCTGTCTGCAACATACTTAAAAGTGTCGCGCAGACCCTACATGTCAACGGCATAAGGGTTGGAAAGAGATGATTTGATAAATTAAAGTGACTAAAAATGCACTGTGATTTTAAAAATCGAAATTTGAATTTCGCGGACTGCTAGTGACGCCCCACCTTAAAAATAAATGTGAAATCAGAAGTTTGTGTGTACCGCAGTCGTGACATCCGCGAGCTAATCAGAAAGAAAGTGAACGAACCGATTCAACGTTATTTACCGACAAATCTAAATCGAATTGATGAATGAAACTGTGTTAATGTGTATCAATTGTAATTTTTCGGGAGAAGTGAATAAGTATTCGTAACTGAGTAAAGGAAATAGAAATTATTTTAGATAGCAATTTTTACAGTTGGGAATGGTACAGACTGCCGAGACGAGTGTCGTACGTTCGAGACCAACCCTAAAAAGGCATACACCAATGTTTTTCTATATTAACGCCCGAATGGTCAAACGCTGCTCAACTTTAACGGATTCTTATATTGATTTTACATGTACATTTTGACAGATAAGGCGGCCCTAAACGACTTAAGGCGACTTTAAATGTATGAACATTCGGCGTTAAGTGTATTTTCATTGGGAAATATCGCTTGCTATAACGGTGAAGGAAAACATCGTGAGGAAACCTGCATACCCGAGAATTTCTTCACAGGAATTTCGAAGGTATGTGAAGTCTACCAACCCGCATTAGGCGTGGTACAGCGTGGTAGACTAAGGCCTAACCCCTCTCATTAGTAGATTAGGCCCGTGTCCAGCAGTGGGACAGTAATATTACAGGGCTAATATTATTATTATTTATACTTTCGTTGTACAAGTGCCAACCTTTTACGTTCAACTAAATCGTGACACCGCGTAGGTGTGTCAAACGTTTTATCACATTACTTGAACCCTCTTGTAAAATTCATACTACCTTTTGAAACCTACATAATCTGATGTAAGAAGGCGGTTTAAAGAGAATAATATATAGTGAAATTTGATATATCAACATTTACCTAGTCTTCTATACTAGTCATAATATTAATCCGAAAGTTCAGCGGCCTGAGCAGGAAAATTTCTGACAACCGTAAATGTATTCGAACTCGATGCGCGTCTATGAAATTTGTATGAAATATTAACCAAACGTCATCAGTGCGCAGCGAACTCGAATACATTTACATTTTCATTAGTTTTTCGTGCTCGGGCTACTGATGTATGGCTGTTTGGAACTCAGGCTGAGATTTATAGAGCGAACTTCGACTAAGTCAAAGTCACGAACTCAGTGAGGATTTTTATTAAGTCCAAGTCATTTTTTACAAGAAAATCTTTGCTTTGTCTGTCTCTAAGGATAATATCTATAGAGCGAACTTCGACTAAGTTTAAGTCAAAGTAATTAACTCAGTGAGGATTTGAGATTGTTAAATCGAACTTTGATTCATTTCGAGTCATTTTTTTACAAGAAAAACAGACTGACAGACAGACTAAGCAAAGATTTTCTTATAAAAAATTACTGGAACTAAGTCAAAATCCTCACTGAGTTCGTTACTTTGACTTAGACTTAGTGGAAGTTCGCTTTATAGATCTCAGCCACAGTCTGTTTTTCTTGTCAAAAATGACCTGGACTAAATCAAAGTTCGATTTAATAACTACAAATCCCCCCTGAGTTCGTGAATTTGACTTAGTCTTAGTCGAAGTTCGCTCTACAGATCTCAGCCTTAATCACGTCAGAACGGCTGAACGGATATGGATGATTTTTGGCACAGATATATAGGCCCATGTCACATCTGGGACGGAACTAGGCTCGGCGAAATGTAGGTGTTCTAGTTCGCTAGTGCGCCTCTGCCTACCCCTTCAGGGATACGGACGTGAATTCATGTTATGCTATGCGAGTTGTTTGTTGTTTTTCGATTCGTAAAGTAAAATATGGGATTTTTTTAAATAAATTACATATTATAACAAAATACATTTGGATGTAAATCCTGTTAAGATTGTATTGATAATGCAATAATTAAAAAATAAATATCTTCGTGCTTCGCCTTCTTATAACGCAATATATCTGATTCAGGGTCACTGCGTCCATTTAATGGTACAAAATCAACATTTTTTTAAGTAAAAGTGACATACACATCAAGGTGTTTGAGTAAATCTTGTTATGCAAGATTACGGTGAGAAATATACTTAAACTTATAAATAAGTGGGCTAATTCCTGATGGATTGATTTATTATTCATATTATGGTAAGTTTATTTGGAAACTAGCTTAGCTACGCCCGCGTGAGTGTCTTGACAAGCATTCATCCCCCATTACATCCCTTTAGGGATGAATTTATGCATGCATTATACATATAAACCTTCCTTTTGAATCACTCTATATATTATAAAAAACTGATCAAAATCCGTTGCGTAGTTTTAAATACCTAAGTATACACAGAGATATCGTGACTGCCTCGATAGCGTGGTTGTGTTTCGGTACGACTACGGTCCTGAGGTCTCGGGTTCGATTCCCGGGTCGAGCAAAGTGATATTGGACTTTTCCATATCAGCCCGGAGGCTGGAATTTGTGCCCGATATGGCGATATGCTCGCCCCCTATCACATCTGGGACGGAACTAAGCTCGGCGAAGTAAGGGTGTACTAGTTCGCTAGTGCGCCTCTGCCTACCCCTTCGGGGATACAGGCGTGAGCTTATGTTATGTTATAGAGACATAGGGACAGACAGACAGCGGGAAGTGACTTTGTTTTATATTATGTAGTGATAGTGATGATGATTTATTTATATATGGCACATACAACATATTATTGTTATTAATATTATTATTCTTTTTTTACTTTGTAGTCGTTTCTAAACTAAACAATAAATATAATAAGGTGGAAATTTATCTCTACTTTTTTCTTTCTTTCTTATCCTTCCTTAATGTGAGATCTGGGCAACGCACTTTTTCAAGCATGTTGCAGGATTTGGCTTAGTTTTTACGACCGGCTGCCTGCCTGACGTCAACCCCCATCGTATGTGTGTGTTTGTTACTCTTTCACCCAAAAATGGATGGATTTTGATGAATCTTTACAGTTATATAGGACCTTATGAAAACTGTTTAACTGAGCAAAATATAGTAAAAAATAGTTTGTCCCTTTCATTTCCAAACAATGTAACACAAGGGAAAAGTGACAGACTATTCTCAGCCATTTGCTCAACTGAACTGTTTTTATAAATAAGGCCCGTTGATTATACATCAGAATAACAGATCAGGCTACTTTTTATCCTTGAAAATAAATATCCACGCGAACGGAGTCACGGGCAACAGCTAGTAATACATAAAAAAGACATCGACTGATAAGCTCCTTCCTTTTTACTTCGGTTGGTAAGTGTCCGTCGTCGAATACAATGAACAGATTGCGTCAGAAGTAATCATTTAGCTAATGGTCGGAGGTCGACCCACTTTTTTGTAGGTTCATAATTTTGTAGGTCATATAGTCGCCTAAAGTCTAGTGGCAGCGTATATGGGCTGTGGACCGGGAGGTCCTGGGTTCGATTTCGATTTCGGGTAAAGCGGTCTTTCTAATTTGCTTTACCTGGAACCTAAGGTCTCCCAAAGGGGGGTTGATGCCAAAGAAGTGACCGGTCGTAAAAACTAATCCAAATCCTTTCTGCAACATGCTTAAAGAGTGTTGCGTCGAGCTCACATTAAGGTCGGATAAGGGCAGGTAGAAAGAAAAAAGATTTATGTAGGTACTACGGCCCAAGAACCTCGTCAACTATGTATCATGTTCATATTAGGAACTGATAAGATTTGGGGAAACCCTAAAGTAATACAATGACATTGTAGTCAAAGTATTGAGGTTAAAAATAATGATAATAGTGAGGTTAACGTACATTTATCTTATTCTTTTATTTACTTATTTTTTATTCGGAATAATTATACACGCTGATCGCTTGCTAATGGTAAATGGTCATCCAAGAGTATGTCTGACCACGCACAATGAAGGATTCCGTAGCAAGGATGAAGGTTCTCGACGAATCGGGTAATAATAAACTCTTTTAGATCTCCCGAAACAAACTTACATACAAATACAAAAATCAGTTGTCTTAAATACTTAGAATAATTCGATTTTTTACAAAATGATTGCTTCTCCTACTGTCTCCTAACCCCGAATCTATCCTCACTGATAATCACTTGGCTTAGGCCCGTTTTTGTCAGTCTTTACCGGTCATACGGACCGAGTAGCGAAATAAAAATAATAAATACACCCAACAGCCACCTAGTCCTGACCCCACACCACCTGTATCGTGGGTGTCAGAGACTATGAAAGACTTTCGGTCTCACAACATCCAGACTTGAAACGAATATCTATGGGCCACACAAACATTTGTCTCAATGCGGGAGTCGAACTCTCGGCCTCTTGCTTCACTGCCGACTACTCGCCCGCTGCACCACGGAGGCTGTATAAAAGGCTGAATAAAAAACACTAAAATCCCATACTTCAAATTTATCAATCCCTCATGTTTAAACTAATGTTCATTGAAACGACTATAGCTTATATATATTATATCAGATTACACACACAAGAGACCGCCTCGGTGGCGTAGTTGTATTTCGGTACAACTATCGTCCTGAGGTCTCGGGTTCGATCCCTGGGTCGGGCAAAGTGATATTGGATTTTTCGGTATCAGCCCGGAGTCTGGAATTTGTGCCCGATATGGCGATAGGATCGCTCCCTATCACATCTGGGACGGAACTAAGCTCGGCGAAATTTGGGAGTACTAGTTCGCTAGTGCACCTCTGCCTATCCCTTCGGTACGATCGATACAGGCGTGAGCTTATGTTATGTGTTTATAAATTAAAAATATGGTGTAGGACATGAATCATTATATTGAACAAATAATTCATTCATAACATAATGAAGAATCAACAAAATCATCAAAATACCTGCAATATTATATCAGAATACAGACACAAATATTGTTATTTTAATTATGCGCTTTGGCATTAGTTTTTATGAATATGCAAAGAATGTCCCACCATCCGGGTCCGGTCAGTCACTTAACAGAAATATAAAGATTTATCTCGTAAAAAGTGTGCATTAGATCATCGAACGTATCTATATTTGTGTACAAATCATATAAAAATAAACCCGATATAGTGGTTTGTCCAGACGATTAACAAACATTTTTAATAGGGCAATTAATAGTAGCCTGTCGTAAAAACTAAGCCAAATTCTTTGTGAAAGATGCTTGATAAATGTGTTGCGCCGACCCCAAATTGAGGTGGGATAAGGGCAGATAGAAAGAAAGAAAAGAGTAAAAAAATAACTCTATTGGCCACTTACGTAGGTTTAGCTTATATCCCCGAGGGGGTAGGCAGGGCCGATTTAACGAACTAGAAAACCCACTTTTCGCCGAGCTAATTTCTGTTCGAGATGTGATAGAAAGCGCGTCTATCGCCATATCGGGCACAAATTCTACACTTCGAGTTTTATACTGAGTATAAAAACCAAACAAAATAAAGCTAATTAACTCAAACACCCATTAAGATTTCATATTATGACAATCACTATTATTAAACAGTTACTGCCAGCTGGTACAATCCCCTGTCCTCTGTCCATGTCTCAACTCTACATTTTGTGAGCTGTATATTTAGTTATATAGATTAAAAATAAGTACAGTTGTTCAGTATTCTTTATTACATACATACATACATACATAGACTCACGCCTTTTTGCCATAGGGGTAGGCAGAGACAACGGATTTCCACTTGCTACGATCCTTACACACCTCTCTCGCCTCATTCAGTCTCATTACATTCTTCATGCATGCACGTCGGTTTAGGGTACTTTTAACTTGACCTTTCTCGAGTATATCTCTGCCTTGGTCAGAGAATGTTCGATGAGGTCTTCCCCTTGCAACTCTACCATTCACACTTGCCATATATATTCGCTTTGTCAACCTCCTTTCATCCATCCATTGTAAAAGATTTTTCTTTCATTTTTAAATATATTATATAAGAACAACTTTTCAGCTCAACTTGCCATGGCTATGAGGGTCACTCAATGTATCTTGTATGTTACCTATATTTAATAATAAGATCTATTGTTATCATGGTTTAGCTGCTCTAATTGAAGGTCTTTTTGTATCTGGTGCTGTACTGTATTAGTAAAAAGAGCAACGTCAGAGTTTCTTGCCCGTTCTTCTCTCGCGAAACAGCCTTCCTAACAGGCGGTAGAGTTAAAATTTGACTGAAACTAAATGATGATTAAACATTTTATTGATTCAAAAATAATATACATATATTTGCTGCCTCCGACGGGTTAAACTATCAGTCACCATTGCGTATGGTGCGTGAAATGTTTTTGAGTATATTGTTCACGCGTAGCCACTCGCTGCAAGGCCGAACATTAAGAAATGTGTCATTAACACTGGCTGTTCTTAATTGCATTCGAATATTATCTCTTTGTAAGGTTATATGTGTCTGTGGTTATCTGTATGGTAAATACAACAACACGCATTATGTTGACGGTTTTTAAGTTAATTCGGCAATATTTTTGGTATATTTTCTATTGGTATTATGTGACTGCCTCGGTGGCGTGGTTGTTTTTCGGTACGACTACCGTCCTGAGGTCGCGGGTTCGATCCCCAGGTCGGGCAAAATTATATTGGATTTTTTCATATCAGTCCGGAGTCTGGAATCTGTCCCCGATATGGCGAAAGGCTCGCCCCCTATCACATCTGGGACGGAACTAAGCTCGGCTAAATGTGGGTGTTCTAGTTCGCTAGTGCGCCTCTGCCTACCCCTTCGGATATACAGGCGTGAGCTTACTATCGGGTGCCTGCCTGACGTCAACCCCACTCTGAAGGATCCAGTCCTGGGCAAATTAAATTAGAAAATAAGCTTTGCCCGACATCGGAATCGAACCCACGACCTCCCGGTTCAGCCTATATATACTGCCACTAGACCAAGGAGGTGACTTATTAAACTTCTACTGAATCTTATTCATCTAGTTTAAATAAAACGATCTGAATTATAAGCACATATGAAAATGATTTCCTCGTTCAACTAGTTTAACATTGTCATACACGTTGATCACAATATGTTGAACTGACCACGGTGAACATGTTTCATAAATAATAATGTTATGCAAAACATATTCTAATATCAAACTTAGTTAACAAACAACTTAGTTAATAAGTAACATTGGCACCAGATCGTTAAATGCGAATTTTATTGTTATTTGAATACTGGTCATAAAGTCGCCAATAAGTTTTCCGTCGCTACTCAATGTATAATGTATGTCTTCTGATATTAATAATATACATAGTTAAAAAAAAACTTTAAAAATAAAGAGTACTATAATAGTTAATATAAACAGAGCGACAATAATCACAAGTTTAAAAAGACACACCGACTTCAAATCCGATCGTGACCAAATTTATATGGGACCACCCTTGAAATAAGCTCTATCGAACACAAAAAGGATTTTGGAAATCGGTCCACATTTGGCGGAGATATCGCGTAACATACATAAAAAATACAGACGAATTGAGGACCTTTCCCTTTTTGGAAGTCGGTTGAAAAGGGACAAAAACTTTAACTTATCTCAAATAACTAAGAGCAATAATTGCATATTTTAATATTTTTAGTTATTCCGCGTATCCATTGTGGTAATTATCGCAAATTATTTTCAGAAAACGCAAATATTGAATTTCCCGGACCCACCTTTCTACCACATACGTACGTTTAAACAATCTTTATAGCTTGACTTTTATCGTATCTACATAAGACTGAACTAAAGTGGTCACCGAAAATTCGGTTCCTACATCTCTGATTTAGAAGGGTTTCCTACGACCTTTGCTGGCTAATCCATATATTTGCTGCACAATGAGGACCACTTTCTATCCCCAGTATCCACTTAAGACTGGCTTCTGCGAGTTTTAGCCAAATTAATATTGTAAATCAGGAAACGGTACAAATAATCGAACTTTTTACCTGCGCTTATTCCACCTTAATGTGGGGTCGACGCCACACACCTTTTCAAGCATGTTGCAGAAATTATTTGGCTTCGTTTTTACGACCGGTTGCGTGCCTGACGTCAACCCGCAATGAGGGATCCAGTCTCCGGAAAATAGTGTTAGAAAACACCACACTCGACCTGGGAATCGAACCCAGGACCTCCCGATTCATATGTAGGGGGTGTTCAGCTCGTTGAACCCTACACAGTTGGGATCAGCCCAACTAACCACTCAAGGAGTGCATTCCAGTGAATGTGCTATACGCCACTGACTAAGAAGGCGACAGAGGCGAAGTACGACTCTTACATAACATAACATTAGCTCACGCCTGTATCCCAGAAGGGGTAGGCAGAGGCGCACTAGCGAACTAGAACACCCACATTTCGCCGAGCTTAGTTCCGACCCAGATGTGATAGGGGGCGAGCCTATCGCATGACATAAATGTTTATAATTTATTCCGACACAGATTATTTACCTTTCGCCATTTTGTTTTACCCAGACATGACAGTTGGCGAACTTACCGCTCCGTTGAATACATTTACAATTTAACATGAGGGATATTGTTGCATTGTTAATTATGTTTTTGCTTCATGGTCACCCGCATGGAGGACGAGGCGCCGCCCCGCGCCGCGCCATGTCGTGGGGAAACTACTATAACTGTAACTTTCCTCTTGCCATTATCCCACTTCAGTGTGGGGTAACACACTTTATCAAGCATCTTGCAGAAAGGATTCGGTTAAGTTATTACCGTCTGCCTGCTTAACGTCAACCTTGAGAGTACACAAATGAAGAAGTAAAACACAATTATGATAATTACAGTCAGAGCCCCCAAAAATAAAATAAATAGTAATATTAGCCCTGTAATGTTAGTGTCCCACTAATAAATAAATGATAATTAATTTTTATTTGTAACAATACAAATGTCGGAGGAATAACCAGTAAGTATTAAGATACTTCAGGTATCCTTCCGAAGTAAACAAGGGAAAAAACGTCAACTCCGACAGCATATGAGCTCTAAACAGGATCATTGAAGTATTTACATAGAACTGTGAATACATAAATTAAATAAATAACATCCAACAGTCCTGACCACACAATAAAATACCAATCTTGTGTCGTAGATATCAGGAACTATGAGATACTTTCGGTCTCACAACACACAGACCCGAAACAAATATCTATGGGCCACACTAACACTCACGCTGCGGGAATCGAACACGCGGCCTTTCGTGTCACAGCTGACTTGCCCACTGCGCCACAGACGCTGCATACTGATTCGAGTATTACAAAAGTACAAGCAGAGCTCGACGCAGCGCGGCGTGTCGCTTGTAATATGAACCATCACTTACAGACTCGGTAGCCTTGGCGGTGTGGAGTTGGTTTTCTAATTTAACGTGTATTTACGCGTTTTATTGAATACGTCATAAATGTCCAAGGAAGCGACTGGTACAAATATTCGATCATATTTTATAAAAGGTTGGGACAGAAGTTAGCTCGGCAAAATGTTGGTTTTAGTTCTCTAGTTCGCCTCTGCTTACCCCTTCGGGGAGGATACAGGCGCGAATCAATGAGATAGAGATAACTTACGCCCGGTTCCAATACACAATCTCAGTTCGAATGTGCAGATAGATTACATAAATTAGCCAATAAGAACACAGTTTGAACATGACTCCGTTAAATGCCTTGATTTGATTGATTCATAATCGCGACCTATCTGCACATTAAACTGAGATCGTTTATTGAAACCGACCGTTAGCATACACACTTACGTTTTTTTTTCTTGAATACGTCATTAAATGTCCATTGATGCGGCACTTTAAGTTTATAAAAGTAGAATTTTATAAAACGAGTGATACGACATACTATTCAAATACTTATTAATTTCAACGTTACGTACTTTATAGTAGAGTATGTACTATTTTTATTTTATTAGATAAAATGTTGCTACTTCATTATGTTCTGTGATTGGTACTTTTTATGAATTCTCCAAAGGCAGGTTCGCCAGGACACACTACACACCAATGATCGCAAAAATTATGCTTATAACATTTTTTTTTTATTATTATCTTGTTCATAGCCATGGATACAATGTCCTTCAGCCGTATACTTTTTATTATTTTTTACACTTAGTTTCCTACATCTAAGTTTTCCTAAGTGCATTGAAGTCGGATGTGTTCGATTTCAAGGCCCTGCTGGAGTTTTGGCGTCAATTCCTTCCAGTTTGATGCTTCTTAGACGTTTTTCTCGCAGCGGAGGAAACGAATATGGTCGACCCGTCCACCCGACAAAAAGCATCCAAAATCACTTATTTTAAAGCTTCCATATACTGTCCATCTTTGTTGATGTTTATCGCATAAATTCACATCACATTTAAACCACAAGCAAAACTTTAGACTATAATATGAAATCATTAAAATAAGCGACCACCCGCACCGTCAGAATTCCCGCCAAAACTCCATGCTTATAACACAAATATCAATGTTACTAGTGAATCTCAGTAACACGAATGTTACCAGTGAGATGCCTACTTAACTGTAGGTTACAACTTACATCACAGCACTTGCGTGGTTTGGCATGGAGGTTTGATGTGGCTGACCGTTATGACGTGAACCGGGCCTTGCCACGGTTGCCACGCTGACGTTTTGGCACATACCACTGCTTTCACTGCTCTCAATCGTCACCAATAATGTTCTGAGTACCTAGCATGAACAATTTTTGAATATATATTCGAATTCACTACGCGTGTGAAATCAAAAGTAAACGCTTAGAGACCGCAACGTGCTCGATTCGAATATACATTCGAAAATTGCTCCTGCTTGGGCCTGAGAAGTGAAACCTAGTTACCGTTTATGTTGTACAATAATTATTACTAGTTTGAACATAATTTAATTTGATCTTATCTATCGATACTATGCAGAAATGTGGTTTATTTTTCAATATAATTGCTCAAATATATTTTTTAAGACAGTCTGGAGATTATAATGAATTATTATGTAGGTGTGCCAAATTTCATCAGTGTATGCATTTATATATGTATGTTTGTCCACGTATAATCTCATAAACTAGAAATCGGATTGCGATGGTTCCTTTTTTTTTGGACTAAGCATCTTTTACTTTAAAGAATAATGTAAGTTTGATCGAAATCTGTTCAGTCGTTTTGAAGATATGGACTTATATGTGTGAAAATGGTTAAGTCGATTTTAGGTTTATGTTAAACTTTTTTTAACAGTACCACTTTTGTCTACTATCTATTACATTCTATTTAATTCTTCTTCTACTTAAACTCATTTAAAGACATAGCTACTTTAAAAAATCATGACAATTACCTCTT
Organism: Clanis bilineata; assembly: GCA_036417725.1. Classification (NCBI taxonomy): domain Eukaryota; kingdom Metazoa; phylum Arthropoda; class Insecta; order Lepidoptera; family Sphingidae; genus Clanis; species Clanis bilineata. Next base: position 11,881,917 of record CM071154.1, on the reverse strand, counting down.
GCTATCCATATAACAATCCAGAATAAACGTAAATATATAAAATACCTAACTTAGTTTACGAGATCAAAGCCTCAGCGTAAGGGTACCTACTTTGACATAAAAATATGAATAACCCTCGGGTAGGGTCAAGTGTCTGATTTATTGTTCACCACTACAGTGACCGATGGGTTGTATCTGAATTTCTCTGGCCTTTACTTAAATAAAACTTAAACTGTTGATAGCCATGAGTGAATAGACAGAGTTTTAGACTTACTTGAGTGACACTACTTTGTGAAGAACTAAACATCACTTTGTTTTAGTTAATCTATTACATTATTGCTTTATTTTGTTTTTAAAAATGTCTTTATTAGAAATTGTCTCGAATTTAAACTTTTGCTAGTGAATTTTATATAAGGTCACGCCTGTATCCCCAAAGGGGTAGGCAGAGGCGCACTAGCGAACTATTACACCCACAATTCTCCGAACTTAAATCCGTCCCAGATGTGATAGGAGTCGTATTATTTTTTTTTACTATAAGTACTGCACCTGCCTTTGTTTATAACAGAGACTGGCACACTACCAAATGGGTCACCTGATTGTAGGTGATCTCTACCGCCCATAAACACCCAAGACACAAAAATAATCATAGGTGCGTTGCCTACCTAAAAGGAGGGATTGGAAGGAGAGGGAAAATGGATTGGGAAAAGGAGGAGGGACACGGTCCACCGGAATCCATTCACCGAACGTAACACGACAGCAAGCTGCCACTTTACGTCGGTTTTCTGTGAGACAGTGGTATCAAACCGGTCGAGCTGGTCCATTTGTGCTGTAGACGTTACTGTCTACTTTACTGTCTACAACGTGGCTCTACCGCCCAAGAAATCTACCATCAACTATCATCAAACGCAATATGATATTCATTACACGCTCCAGCTCAAAACCGACGTGATCAATTCAAAACTAACAAGTTACGAAGTTTTAAATGTCTTGTATTTTACCAAGTTGAAGAGGTCTTGTTACATAAAAGATGTATAATGAACGGCGCGGTGTCGTAAACGCGGTACATTTTTTAGGTTATAACAGGATATTGTTGGAAAACTTATTTGTGGGAGGCGCCACTGACACTTTTGGCATCTACTATGAGTAAAATGGTATAATCTAAGGTAAAATGGAAAGATCACCTACGAAAATACGATTGCGTTACAAATAGTTGTGAAATCACTTTCTCAACACAGTTACAAAAAAGGTATTTATTACAAATCAGTGATTTTTGGGTTATAATTTATTTTACATGATACAGAATCTGTATTACAGATAATAAAACTCTGATTATTTTTGGCACACACAAAAAAATTGTCAAGCTATACGTTATTTAATTAAAAATAATTCATTCTCTATGATTTTGTTAAAAAAGGGTACTGGCTAGTGGTTGTTTATTATTCGAAATTTAAATTACGGCTGTACATGGGTAGATCGCACTGCATTCGTAGAGTAGGTACACTCGGTGCACTTGCATTCTGTAATTGACTTTACTGATAAACACACAACACAAGGCCGCGCTGTGTTGTGAGCGATAACACCTCACTGTCTGTATCGGATTCAATTTGAGTTATTTTCTTACCATTACGTGCTAAATATTGAGCTTTTCCCCCTCTAATACACTGCAGCTCGAACAAAGGTAGCATTCATATTACACGTGCCGCCTCGCTCTCACTCCCTACTTCTATCTCGCTCTGTACACGTGTACATGACCTGTTATTCGCTACATCCTTTCCGCAAACTATCATTTTACAATCTGAAACGAGGGAAAGACTAAAAAGTGACATAAGACTGAATAAATAAGTTTATTTGAAGTCAATCCGATATAAAAGCTGATTAAAGCATAGAATGCTGCCTTTAATTGATTATGTGTAATTAATAACAATCAAGCAGCGATAGCTCAGTTGGGAATGGTACGGACTGCCGAGACAAGTGTCGGAGGTTCGAGACCAACCCCAAAATGGAGCATACACCTCTGACTTTTATATGTTAAGTGTATTTTCATTGTGAAATATCGCTTGCTATAACGGTGAAGGAAAACATCGTGAGAAAACCTGCATACCTGAGAATTTCTTCACAGGAATTTCGAAGGTATGTGAAGTCTACCAACCCGCATTAGGCCAGCGTGGTAGACTAAGGCCTAACCCCTCTCATTAGTAGAGGAGGCCCGTGCCCAGCAGTGGGACAGTAATATTACAGGGCTAATATTATTTTATTATTATTTAATTAATAACAACATTAAGATAATTCATTATGTAAATACGGGTGTAGGTACGTTAATACAGTCCGTTCCGTATTAGACGATGTAATTGCGAGGCGACGCGTGGTCGCATGCACGCCTCTGCCACAAAGAGGACAAACGTATCACTATATAGTATAAAATCATCGATATATTATTTACCTAGATACACAGTTGACCCTCGGAAAATGGGACAGCAAAGGAGTGCTTAAGCACTCATTTTGCATACAATCCGACGCCGATGGAATTCTAAATTTCAAAATTCAAATTTAAGAACGTTTGCTCATTTCGTTTAAAAAGCTACTTTATTACACGTGCATAGGGTTATATTTGTGTTGATTTAATTAGAACTTGTGATCTTTTTCTTTGTTTTATTAATGAGACCACTTTTTTTGAGGATATTTGCAAAGAACTGTGCATCTAGGGTATATTATATTGATGTATAAAATGTACAATATAATAAATAAAATACACCCAACTACACACACACACACACACACCTGACCCCACACTAGGTGTAACCTGTATCGTAGGTGTCAGAGACTATGAGAGACGCACGGTCTCACAACACCCAGACTTTAAACAAATATCTGTGGGCCACACAAACATTTGTCTCAATGCGGGAATCGAACCCGCGGCCTCTCGCTTCACATCCGGCTACTCGCCCGCTGCGCCACGGAGGCTGTCAATATAATCACAAAACTTAACGGACCGATTTAAAAAACTTCTCTGATCATGACCAAATTATGAGACCACCCTTGGAAAAAGCTCTATCGAAAACAAAAAGAATCTTGAAAATCGGCCCACATTTGGTGGAAATATCGCGTTATGGCGTGTCCACACCGGGCCGAACAAGGCGAACGAATCACGCCTGTTTCATTCCCACAACAGCGAAAGTTTGATTGTGTGAACGCAACAGGTATAGATTCGTTTGCCTTCGTTCGGCCAGTGTGTATCCGCCATAAAAAGAATACGTAATAAAAAAAAGAAAAGCTAATTGTAGACCTTCTCCTTTTTGCAGTCGGTTGAAAAGTCTACTAGTTTCAAAAATTACTTCTATTGTACACTAAGTTTTACCTCTTTGTATTGGTAAAGATATTTCTCATTTATATTATTAATTCGCAATGTTACACCAAAATAATTGATAGCATAATAAAAACGTAACAATTGTGTACAATAATACAATTACGTGTTTCGTAACAAATTGATCAAGGTTTTTTTTATATCGAATGCCGCAGTCGCCATCTCGAATAACATTTCAACATTTATGTGATAGTTGGGTGTTATTTATTTATTTGTATGGCAACACTAAAATTCACTTTACCGTAGTTTTTAAGTAAACATGTAATTTGACATGTTTTTGGTTTAATTTACCTAAGAATAATCTTAGAATTTACAAAATTTTAATAGTTATTTGTATTATTTTGGGGAGACCACATTTTTTTAAAATCTTATACGTAGGTAGGTACCAATAATATAAATATACACGCCCAAATGGACATATTATGTACGAGCTGGTTTAAATGAATAATTTTATTGTTTTTTAGAGGTCTCTATAGAATCGATGGAACAGTGGTTTTACTATTGGCGGGACGAAGATTTCAAACCTGAGATACGCCGATGACACCGTGTTATGTGCACCGAACATGTCGACGATGAAAGAGATGTTGGAAACTCTAGAGGCGGAAAGCCAATTGATGGGGCTGTCCGTTAATAGAAGCAAAACCAAACTCATGATCGTTGATCGTGCCGGCTCTCTTACTGATAATGTCGTTGCTCCTGGTATAGAAACTGTAAAGGAAATTATATACTTAGGAGCCTATATTAAAGATGATGGAGACTGTTGCGCCGATATCCGACGAAGAATTGGGATGGCAAAAGACGCAATGACTCGTTTGCAAGGGATTTGGAAGGATAGAGGGATTTCTACCAAAACGAAGACCCGTTTAGTTCGCGCACTCGTTCTACCGATCTTCTTGTACGGTGCGGAAACGTGGACAATCCGAGAGACTGAAAGGAAGAAAATAGATGCATTCGAAATGTGGTGCTGGAGACGCATGCTCCGAATACCATGGACGGCTTTTCGCACAAATGTGTCTATTCTCGAAGAGCTCCATATCAAGGACCGCCTGTCTACAATACGCCGCATCCTCAGCTACTTTGGGCACATCATTCGACGCCAAGATGAAAATCTTGAGAAACTGATTATCTGCGCAAATGTAGAAGGCAAGAGGTCAAGAGGCAGATCCCACATGAGATGGTCAGATCAGCTGAAACAGAATAGCTCCTCCAAATTTGTAGAGGCAGTCAGAGTGGCTACGGATCGCAACAAGTGGAAACATCTAACAAACCGCTGGATGACGAAGGGTGATCGCGATCTTCAGTAATGAAGGATCGACTTGAGAGAGAGAGATAGAATCGATATTACTATCGATATAATATAGTAATCGCAATGTCACCTCTAGTTAAAATACCACCTCAAGAACATCTCTACATGGTAAAGTACGTTGCCCTAGGAAAACCTTGGTTTACCCTCAGAATTAATGAGCGAAAACCTAACGAGTTTTTGTGACGGCGCCCAAATGTTTCGCCTTTAATGTTGTTTAACCTTTACGCCTTAAACAGTTCAGTTTATTATACACTGAAATACTTATCTTATAGATATTTGTACTTTATTTTTATCACGAAAGGTGATAGATACAAAATGCAACTTTAAAGTAACATAAATAAAGATTATTTTTATAGATGATTAGCTGTTGCTTGTTTACATTTTTTGGTTTAGAATTTATTCCTACAAACAAACTCACAAACGTTCAAAATTTACCTCATTAAATGACTACTATTAGTATAGGTAAACACATCTACAGATTGTATAAATAACACCCAGAGTCACATACATAGTCCTGACCCCACACTAAGATACGAGTCTTGTGTATATCAGGAACTACGAGAGACTTTTGGTCTCACAACACCCAAATCCGAATCAAATATCTGTAACATAACATTTATCTCGGTACGGGGATCGAACCCACGGCCTCTAGCTACTACTGGCTACTCGCCCACTGCTGACGGTTGTCAAAATTACTGTGTACATTAACACCATAAAACCAGAGCCCAGTATCTCAAAATAATTTTCTATCACCTTCATCGACTAATGTCTAATTTATGTTTTATAACTTAATATAAAGACATATAAGCATGCTTTGTAAATCTCAATAAACGCGTTTTGACCTCAGCATAATTCGTCGCTTTTCTTGTAAAGGACAAGGACAGGGCCGTATCGTGGGTATATGCCGCCATAAACGCCCCATCCTTGTAGATCACGTTTCTCCCTAATCTATTCCGGTCGCCGAAGAGACGGGGGCCCGACCCCGACCCTGCGCACTTACATCCAACAAATATTAGATGCAATCATTAACAGCGCTTCTATTTTTTTATACTGACCGGTAAAAGAAATAAGTACATACTCCCGAGACGAGTGTTCTAGAACAACCCCAAAAAAGACCTCTAACTTTTTTGTTTTCATTGTGAAATATCGCTTGCTATAACAGTCGCTGGATGCAGGCCGCTTCCAACAGGTCGATCTGGAAATCTTTGGGGGAGGCCTTTATCCAGCAGTGGACGTCCTGTGGCTGATAATGATGATAATGATAACAGTGAAAGAAAAAATGCATCGTGAGGAAACCTGCATACCCGAGAATTTCCCCACGAGAATTTCAAAGGTATGCGAAGTCTACCAACCCGCATTAGGCTATCGTAACCTCTTCTATTATTAGAGGAGGCCCGTGCCCAGCAGTGGGACAGTAATATTTCAAGGCTACAAATAATATCATCATAATTTTCAACAAAGATATATGCACAGATATGCACGGCAATAATCTGAAGCGCTATGTTATTGAACCAGTTTCTAAATGAGACAAATTCCGACCAAAATCGTTGTAACTACCAACCTTCACCTTGAATTCCAATTGATATTGGTTTTTGTATTTCCTATTTAAAACAACATATTTATTTTACAAAATATTTTAGTCGTCGTTAAAATCCCATGTTGATTTTACCATCCCAATTATCGATAAAAAAAGAATATTTTTATCGATTATTCTCTATAGCTTATTTGTCTGCCTTGGTGGCGTAGTTGTATTTCGGTACGACTACCGTCCTGAGGTCTCGGGTTCGATCCCCGGGTCGTGCAAAGTGATATTGGATTTTTCCATATCAGCCCGGAGTCTGGAATTTGTGCCCTATATGGCGATAGGCTCGCCCCCTATCACATCTGGGACGGAACTAAGCTCGGCGAAATGTGGGTGTTCTAGTTCGCTAGTACGCCTCTGCCTACCCCTTCGAGGATACAGGCGTGAGCTTATGTTATGTTATGTGCTATACTCCCTATATGGTCACGGACTTTTCGATCCAAGACATCCTTCCGATCACCGCTGGGGTCCCCGATGGTGGGGCCCGTGGCATTTTGCCGACATGCCACCCAATAGTTACGCCACTGCTATTGCATAACACGACCTAACCTAACCATCAGACGCGACGTCAAACAAACTAACCTACCTTGAGCGAAGGATTAATTCAAAAAGAACTATTATGCGTCTTATAAATAGATTTGTAATCAGTCATTTAAAAACTCCTTCAAAACTGCTACCTCTTCCGCTCTAATAAAACCGTCTTGTTATGAATACGCAAACATTTCCATAACACTTGTCATTGTACACATGGCGTGCGAAGCCAAAATGTAAAAAAAAAACAAAAAGTGGAGCAACGACGAAGCAAAGGAAAATTCGATAAATAAATAATGAGCAATATAGTTAGGTCGGCACCATGCAGGGATGCCTGTGCCCTTGCCTAACTTATATAAGCTACAGAAGGTAAACGCCTGTAGCCCGAGCACGAAAAACTAACGTAAATGTAAACTCGCTGCGCACTGATGACATTTGATTAATATTTCATACAAATTTCATAGACGCGCATCGAGCACGAATACATTTACGGTTGTCAGAAATTTTCCTGCTCGGGCTACTGGTGTAATTACATAATAATTAGATCAAGTATTTAAATTATTTTGTGCGATAGTTTTACGTTCGTAAAACCGATGTACAAACCATATGTGTTATTATTATTCATTAATTACAATCGTGTATAGAAAAAAACGTTTCCCTAAAAGGTAAAAATATTTTTTTTATTTAATCTACCATCAGGATCATCAGGTGGTCTGCCATCGTAAGCAATTAAAGAAATACTAATAATTTTGCTAATAAATTGGTTTCTTGATACCAGAATTATTCTTATCAAAAACCAATTAAAATATTATTGATTAAGTATAAACTATTTTCATATCTGGTTATATTGACATTTAGGTATCTAAACGGTAGGAACGCACAAAAAGTATTACATTTTTTTAATTATTAATCAACTCCAACAGGTCCATCTGGAAATCCTTGGGGGAGGCCTATGTTCAGCAGTGGACGTCCTATGACTGATGATGATGATGATGAAATCATCTCCAAGTTTTCATTTCTATTGGTGTTAACTACTTGCTTTAACGCTGAAAGAAACATTATTTGGAAATGTGAATATCCACTACTTGTATAGAAACACTTCCTATATAGTTAATTTTGACAATCAGGAAGAACCCTCAACTACTATGTGAACTCTACCAACTCAAGTAAAAACAGCGTAGCTCTTTAAATTTAATAAGTACAGAGCATAATAACATAGGCCTTTATTATTACCAATCATTAGATTTGTCTATCTCTACGTAAATACACTTACGAGTTACGAAATAACGATGAACGATAACAGCTTTTTTAGTTTAAAAAATGTATTCATTTTCAAGCATAATATACACAATTAGTGTATAGAACGAAATATAACATACGCCACGTGGCAACGCGTGTGTTAAACATATGGCGGTTATGTAGAACGCCTTCTGTACCCTTTCCTTATTTTGTGGAGTCGTGACTGACGATAGAGAGAGCGGCTCGGCGCAGCTCGGCTCGACTCGGCGCGGCCTCCACTGTGACGTCACTGAGGTCGCGCCAACTTCGAACGCTTCCTACTCGCGTCAAAATACGCTATCAATCGATTCCATATTCAAATATTTGTGCGGCCAATTAAAAATCAATAATTATTTTTCAATTATTTTCCAATTAGAATCTATAAAATGCAGTTATCTGGTTTGTGCTCGCACGTGTGAACGAATGTTTAAGATACTACCTCTATAACTATGTATATATAATATAAAAGTAGAAATTACAACATGTGTCCGGCACGGCTAGCATGCGTGTAACGATAATAATAATAAATACACCCAACAGTCACACACTTAGTCCTGACCCCACACTAGGTATAACCTGTATCGTGGGTGTCAGAAACTATGAGAGACTTTCGGTCTCACAACACCCAGACTTGTAACAAATATCTGTGGGCCACACAAACATTTGTCTCAATGCGGGAATCGAAACCGCGGCCTCGCGCTTCACAGCCGGCTACTCTCCTACTGCGCTACGGGGGCTGTCAAACGATAGGTATATCTCGATAATCGACTGTTCAGATGTTGTCTACATGTTTTCTACAATATTGTAACTAAGAAAATAAACGAGAACGCATATTATTAGTGTCCGTAGACAAATAGAGAAAACCGGTTATAACACGATAAAAAGCGTACACAAAATCTTCTCGTGACACGCGTGCTAGGCATATTGGGTTTTCCACTCAGTATCAGCCAGGCGTCTGGAATTTGTACCCGTTTTGGCGAAATTATCTCGATTAAATGTGGATGTTCTAGTTCGCTTCTGCCCATCCCGTCAGGGATGCATGCGTAAGTTTATGTACGTACATTCACTGGTTCCGTTGATATCGCCCAGTTCCACATAACTTTTTCCCATTAACTCTGCCGTAGTTTTGGGCGCATTGGCAGCGGTTTCATTCATTGCACTAAAGAACTGCAATGCACGTCCCACGATCCATTAATTGATACCGAACGAATGAATATTGATGAGATATTTGGTTCGTTTAGGGGGCAAGATTGACGCCTTGCTATGGGATTGATCGAATAAATCATACATTAATAAACATTCAAAAACCTTTACCCTCCTTTCAAGGTAGTCGGGTAATTGGCGTTGGACAGCCTCCGTGGCGCAGTGGGCGAGTAGCCGACTGTGAAGCGGGAGGCCGCGGGTTTGATTCCCGCATTGAGACTAATGTTCGTGTGGCCCACAGATATTTGTTTCAAGTCTGGGTGTTGTGAGACCGAAAGTCTCTCATAATCTCTGACACCCACGATACTGGTAATACCTAGTGTGGGGTCAGGACTAGGTGTGTGACTGTTGGGTGTATTTATTAATAAACATTCGAAAACCGTTACCCTCCCTTCGAGGATAACTTTATCGCCTTTCTTTTATTTTTATCTTTTATTCGCTTATCATTTAATTGATAGATTTTTTATATTTTGATGAATTTGATGCGCAATTTGCTATTTTTCTAATAATAATAGGCAATGATCATTGGACACATGTTTATGTGTCTGTTATCATGCCCCTATTTAATTGTATCGAAGAGGGGTCTCCCTTGTCCGAGAAAATTACCTAACGTGAGGGGTAATGTATTTATCCTCATATTGGAAAATGTGAACGTTTGTTTCAATGAAATAATTTTGATGATTCACACATTGACCTAGATTTAAAATGTAATTTATTGTTGCCCGAAGTTATGTATGTAAGTGATAATTTATTGCTCAGTATCAACCGCTGTTTAGAACAAGGATTTTGGTAGGATGTCTAACAGAGTGGGCGTCGCTAGTTAAAATTATTTCATATTATTCTCTAGAGCTGTGTTTGTTGGTTTTTAAGTGATGTGGTTTAATTCATCAAACTGCAGTGGAATGAATAGTATAATGTGGAAACTTATTAACCGGTGATCTTTGAAGAGTTTTGCTTGCCATCTGTTCGTTTGCCAGTCTCTGCTATATAAAAAAATAAGTTTAAATAATAATATAGGCATACAGATATAGGTCATAACCTATACTAGGGTTTAGATTATAGGATATTATTCCAAGACTCTGTAGTATACTCGTAATCTTGTTGGATTCAGGAGTCGCAAGCAATTCTATCTAAAATGAATATTCTACGTATATTTTTAGCCTTTTATACTGGTTTATTACAAAATTGCAGTACATTGACCTTCATTTTTTATATTTGAACGCAATCCTTACCAAGACCATGATATATCATAAGGAAAAATACACATTATTTGTTTACAAATTAACATGTTTGGCAGTAATTTGTTTGTAAAAACAAGTTCCCACTAAACGCCATAATATGTGTTTTATAATATTATCTGTTAATTAAAATAGTCTGTTTTACATATTCATCACCATCATCAGTCACAGGACGTCCACTGCTGGACATAAGCCTCCCTCAAAGATTTCCAGACCACCAGCTTCTCCCTGCGAACTTTATCAGGTCGTCTGTCCAGATCTGGGGGGTTACCATCACCTCTTATAGCAGTATTATTATAATCTTACTACGTTTTTCGGAAATCGGTACAAATAAGATTATAATAATAGTGCTATAAGAGGTGATGGTAACCCCTATGTTTTACATATTATTATTGTTTAATCAATGGGCTTTTAATAATTTCGAAGTATGCAATTTTTTTGGAAGTAGATATATAGATAAATATTTATTATACAATAACAGACCGACTTCAAATCCGATCGTCGCCAATTTATGTATATGGGCCTATCCTTGAAATAATCTCTATCGAACACAAAAAGAATTTTGAAAATTGGTCCACATTTGGCGGAGATTACTTTCAATAAATATAATATTTGAGACAGTCTCTACTCTCAATAAATATATTTAAGACATACTCTACTCTCAATAAATGTATTTGAGACATACTCTACTCTCAATAAATAGATTTGAGACAGACTCTACTCTCAATAAATATATTTGAGACAGACTCTACTCTCAATAAATATATTTGGGACAGACTCCACTCTCAATAAATATATTTGGGACAGGCTCTACTCTCAATAAATATATTTTAGACAGACTCTACTCTCAATAAATATATTTGAGACAGACTCTACTCTCAATAAATATATTTGAGACAGGCTACTCTCAATAAATATATTTGAGACAGACTCTACTCTCAATAAATATATTTGAGACAGACTCTACTCTCAATAAATATATTTGAGACAGGCTACTCTCAATAAATATATTTGAGACATACTCTTCTCTCAATAAATATATTTGAGACAGACTCTATTCTCAATAAATATATTTGAGATAGGCTCTACTCTCAATAAATATATTTGAGACAGACTCTACTCTCAATAAATATATTTGAGACAGACTCTACTCTCAATAAATATATTTGAGACAGACTCTACTCTCAATAAATATATTTGAGACAGGCTACTCTCAATAAATATATTTGAGACAGACTCTACTCTCAATAAATATATTTGAGACAGACTCTACTCTCAATAAATATATTTGAGACAGACTCTACTCTCAATAAATATATTTGAGACAGGCTACTCTCAATAAATATATTTGAGACATACTCTTCTCTCAATAAATATATTTGAGACAGACTCTATTCTCAATAAATATATTTGAGATAGGCTCTACTCTCAATAAATATATTTGAGACAGACTCTACTCTCAATAAATATATTTGAGACAGACTCTACTCTCAATAAATATATTTGAGACATACTCTTCTCTCAATAAATATATTTGAGACAGACTCTATTCTCAATAAATATATTTGAGATAGGCTCTACTCTCAATAAATATATTTGAGACAGACTCTACTCTCAATAAATATATTTGAGACAGACTCTACTCTCAATAAATATATTTGAGACAGACTCTACTCTCAATAAATATATTTGAGACAGACTCTACTCTCAATAAATATATTTGAGACAGACTCTACTCTCAATAAATAAATATATTTGAGACAGACTACTCTCAATAAATATATTTGAGACAGACTACTCTCAATAAATGTATTTGAGACATACTCTACTCTCAATAAATAGATTTGAGACAGACTCTACTCTCAATAAATAAATATATTTGAGACAGACTACTCTCAATAAATATATTTGAGACAGACTACTCTCAATAAATGTATTTGAGACATACTCTACTCTCAATAAATAGATTTGAGACAGACTCTACTCTCAATAAATATATTTGAGACAGGCTACTCTCAATAAATATATTTGAGACAGACTGGAGGGGCGTGTAAATAGCCCAAGCTCCACGCGGGATCGTAATCGTGAAAAAGTGTTAAGGTACATTAATAACTACCTACACAATAGAGAATGATTACACCTTGCCTCACAAATCAACCAAACAGCAACCAACTGAATCGTAAGCCACTCACCTGGAATGTTCGAAGCCGCTACGCAGTCCAGCAAATCAGTATCCACTAACAGCTCCAACCTCGGGGTGGTAGGTACATTGGTATATGGTGCTTGACGGTTTCGTACGTGCACTCACTTAACACAAACCAGGAGTCTACTAATGCACTTGTGAGAACAAGGTCTTTTTATTGGCACAATGCCATGTTCAGTTTAAAGTCCAGAGCACATCTTGTCTGGAGGCTTCACTTCTTGAAGGAGTCGTTAAAGTTACAACAAGTTACAACGACGAAAAAAAAGTAGGAAGAGTGTCAACGCGCATGCGCCGAACCGCCGAATTCTTCATCCATCTGGCGGAAGTTTTTGGCGAACGCAAGAATTGTCCAATTACAGTGAACGGCATCACATCGTATATTAGCGTAAATTGCATTCAAATGAGTGACCCGTTCGACCACAGATGGCGCTGATAAGTAGTTGCGAGGACAAGATGTCATGAATTGCAATTAATTAAATATATATTAATAAAAAATGCTCAACCATGCTCCCCGCGTTGAAAGTTCCAAGAACTTTCGAAAGAAAAAAAATAATGCTACATTCTATTAAAGAACTTATAACAGAATGAAACTATTCAAATATTTTTAAGTTAATTATAAATGAGAATAATTGTCATTAAACAAGAATTAAATGAGAAAAATCTCACGTAACAACATTGTCAACCGTGAGTTAATTGAATTAAATTAAATTAAATGATTACTCATGACTGAAACTTATTGAGTAGGTATAGGGTACAATTTAACAATAGGGCGCTTAAAATTGCCAAATTTTGTTTTTACCGTCGCGACCCTCACGACATTATCAGTACCCGGATAAACTTCGGTTATTATTCCGATTGGCCAACTTAAAGGCGGTGAATCGTCTTGACCCACAAGTACAACAGTTCCGACCTGAACTGGTTTCTCTGGGGTTGCCCATTTCTGCTTAACTTGCAGAGTGTGCAAATACTCGATTCTCCACTTTTTCCAAAACGATTGGACCATACTATCCAGCAGCTGTTTACGTTGTAATAAATTAACACGTTCATGAGTTACGTCAGCGGCCGGTAAATACTTCAATGGGGTTGACATTAAAAAATGTGCGGGTGTGATAACCTCCGGATGCGGATCAGAAGTTACCACATTTAAAGGACGAGAGTTAAGTATACATTCTATCTGCACTAAAACAGTTTGTAACTCTTCGTATGAAAGCAATTGATTACCGATAACACGATACAAGTGAGTTTTTAAACATTTTATATTAGACTCCCACATTCCGCCGAAGTGGGGCGATCTTGGAGGAATCATTTTCCAATTTATCCGTTGTAATTTCAATTCCGCGGATATGATTGAATTAAATTTGGAATTTAAAAGAAACTTATAGAGCTCATCAAGTTGAGCTTTTGCACCAACAAAATTAGTACCATTGACGGTACATTTTGACGGTAATTTACCAGTTTTAATTAATTTTATGTCCTGTACAAAATGTACAGATTGAACCTCGCGAATCATAGCTCGTTCCGCGATTATCAAACCTTCAACAGATTTCAATCTGTCATCTTTTCGATGTATGAAACGAAAAATGCAGACGATAGTACGCAATAACTTGTCCCATGACGAGACGCGCTGAGACAACTGACACAACAAGGGGAGTTCCGGTTGCGTCGTCACTGTCAGAACATTTATCTTATGTTCAGGTAGCTCTCCAATATTTGTGGGAGCAAACGGTTTAATAGGCCAAGCTTCGGGATCGCTAAGCATCCACGCGGGACCATTCCACCACAAGTCATGAGAGACGAGGTGGGATGGTAGCATGCCCCGAGAAAGGCAGTCACTAGGATTATCTTTCCCAGCTATATGAAAGAAATGCTCAGGAGCCAAATTTTCGTGGCACTGGGCAATGCGGTTACTTACAAAGATTGACCAACGGTGCGGGGATGAATGTATCCATGATAACGCAATCGTTGAGTCCGAAAATGCATACACTTCAGCGATTGGCATGCGTGCAGCGTATGTGTCCTTAACAATTTTGACTAATTTAGCCATTAGCACGGCGGCGCATAACTCGAGCCGAGCGAGCGTTATTATTTTTGTTGGCGACACTTTCGATTTTGCACACAAAAGTCTCACCCTAATACCCGACGGATATGTGCAATGTGCATAAATCACACATCCATACCCGTTCATACTCGCATCACAGAACGCAACAAGTCGGACAACGCAATCCATTCGAACACCAATATGTCGCGGAATACGCAATGTGGCGAGCAATGAAAATTCTTGAGCAAGCGATAGAAAAGCTTTAACCACATGCTCCGGTGCGGGATCATCCCAACCGATTTTGCTAAGCCATAATTCCTTTATCAATAACTTAGCATAAAGAATTACGGGAGCAACCAAACCAAGAATATCAAACAAACGGGCTACCACAGACAGTATATTCCGTTTTGTACATTTCTCAGTAATTGGAGCGGATGTGAAAAAGAACTTATCCTTACACGGATCCCAGGACATCCCAAGAACCTTTGATGAACTGCTTCCGGTGTCAAATTCCAATGATTTGCGATGCGAATCAGGGAGACTATTAAGTAACGTCGGTGAATTACTGGCCCATTTAACTAAGTCAAATGAACCTGCTTGAAACAAAGCAATAAGATCCTGAGAAAGCTGCTTAGCAGTCGCTTCATCAGGAGCGGAATGCACTAAGTCATCCATGTATAAAAACCCATTAACTATTTTTGCAGCTTCAGGGAAATTCGTACTCATATCCGTAGCCAGCTGTCGCACAGTGCGCATAGCTAAATAAGGGCTGGACTTGAGACCAAATGGAACGCGATTAAATTGAAATGTACGAATCATTTCATTCTCATTAAAACGAAATAATATGCGCAAATATTTACGCTGGTCATGAGGAACACCAATACGTAAATACATTTGTTTAATATCAGCATTCATAGCGATTGGGAATAAACGGAAATCTAACAAAAGCAAAAATAAATCAGCCTGTAAATTAGGGCCAGTATGCAAAACGTCATTCAAAGACAATCCGGTATGTGTCTTCGCGCTGGCGTCGAGAACAATGCGCGGCATCGGTTTGTCCGAGCGAACAACGGCATGATGCGGTATGTAATAACCGCTATCGGAGATTTTGGACTCGTCAACTTCGCTTATATAACCGTTTTGTACATAATCCTGTATAACATTATTATAGGATTCTCTCAATGACGGAAGTTTATGAAACTGTCTTTCCAACGCCACAAATCGACGGTGAGCTACAGACCGGGAATTACCGAGTTCAGAAGGATCTTTACAAAAAGGCAGATTAACTGTATAGCGCCCTTCGTGATCACGAGTCACGGAGGACGTAAAAATATTTTCACATTCCGTCTCTTCCGGCGACAACCAGTGAGTCTGAGGTAACTCCTCAAGTTCCCAAAATTTTTGAACTAAGTCATTTAGTGCTAACGCCGTAAAAGAAGACGTGTTATCAGAGATACCGTCATCACGAGGGTAATTTCCCATCAAAACATAACCGAATACGGTCGCCAACGCGAGTGGAGCGCGAGTGCCTGACTCGATCCTACTTCCCAAGTATATGTACGGAAATAGCTGCGCACCCAACACGACGTCGATATTACCAGGGATGTTCCAACCTAAATCAGCGAGCGGTACGTCACGAAGATGATTTAAGTCACTATCCATCTCTATTAAATGCGAAGGTAATTGATCGGTTATGGATCGAACAACTAGTGCACGTATACTGAATTTTTGTTCAGGATATACGCGGGATTCAATATCCAAATAAACATAACCATAAATCGGTCGTGAAGTAGAACCAATACCATTAACAAAGGAATTACTTAACGGTATTATTTGTAAATTAAGTTTCTGGCAACAATCAGTTGTTATTAAATTATTTTGGGAGCCGTTGTCAATTAAACAACGCACTACCTTCTTACATCCTGTATAATTACCCTTAGATCGAGCGTACACTTGAGCGGTTGCTAACAAGATAGTAGCACTCGATACTACTGGCAGTGCAACCGATGTATTGTCACACTGCGACGGTGAAGTTATTATATTCGCATCCGTATGTGTCGTTTGTCTAACTATATTATGACTCACGGCATCACTAGCGATCCGAGTGGCGGGCTGCGGCGGCGTCGGTAACGACCTAGCACCGGACAGTGACGAAAGCCCGAGCGCGGCAGACGTCGCGGGTACCGAGACCGACTCAACAGAATTATTCAAGTCGGAAACGGTCATTACATATGATTTTGTTACATTTTTATTTTTCGTAAAATGTAAACACTTATGATGTCGTTTCTTGCATATCTCGCAAACTGACGACGAGTTACAACTTGATAAACTATGCGATACACTTAAACAGTTAACACAACCACGCTTAGATTTAATAAATTCATATCGCGCATGCGGAGTAGGCAACTTCTTAAACTCCGAGCAACTATAAAGTTGAACGTGATCATTTTTATTGCAATACGCACAATGTGACGTAGGCGCGTCCGCAAGCGGAGCCCCGACCGCGTCGGAGGCACCGTGCGCCTGCGGGAAAGTGTTGTCGCTTACGACGAAAGACTTGTAGGTATGTTGTACGCGCTTATCGCGTGGCGCTTGAACGGGAGGTTTTTTCGTATTCGAATACGCACACACGGTAGCCGACCGTTCTAAAATCTTAACTTGATCTTGAACGAACTTAATTAACGTCTCAGTAGACGGGAATTCAACGTCACGAACTGACATCTCAAATGCTTGAATGGTTTGAGAATCCATCTTTCTCAGTGCACAGTTCAGTAGTATAAAGTCGGTTAAATCAGATATACCTAACTGTTTTAGAGCTGACATTGAGGAAGTATATTTATCTATAAACCAACTCAAGCTATTGCTACTATGCGCACAAGCCTTTAGATCGAGAATATTATTTAGATAATGAGTACCTAACTCTCGCTTATCTTGGTATTTTTTCACCAAATTATTCCAGATAATATTATAGGTTTCACCATTAGGTACAATACCTGCCGTGACCTTCAATGCGTTGTGTGTCAATTTACCCACTAAGTACTGCACACGCTGCGAGTCAGTAAGCTGTTTATTTTCGTGAATATTTGCTTTAAACGATTCATAAAAAATAGGCCAATTTTCAAACTTACCATCAAAACTAGCTAATTGGACAGGCGGTAATTTTATACCTTTATGGGTTTCCGAATCTTTGTTGTCAAGGCGCGACGGCAACTTATCCGTGCTCATCTTATTTCGAACGCGTTTAATACGAATATACAGATCTTCGAATGATTCTAAACAGGCATAATCGGGAGTCGATTCCGGTTTTAGTGTTAAATTTATTTGATTTATTTGATCTATAATGGACTCGAACTTACTTCTGATGTCATCAATAGTCTCAGTTTCAGTCATGAATTCCTCATTCGATCGCGACTCGAAAGAAACAATGTTTTTCGACATATTAAATATACGATTAACGCGCTTGAACAACAGTTCTTTTTTATGCTCAAGCATAGCTAACATAGTTTGCTGGCTTGTTTGAGCCATTTTAAAGCTTAAAAACCTTATAAAACGTGAGAAAACTCAAAATTACAATTAACTCACTGTTATCAAATAATTACGTGAAATATTGCGAAACTTGCAATATGGCGGAAATGGATGCCAATAATCGGCGAAACAGTAACTTTTTACCAACTTTAATTACGCAAAAAGTACTAAGCTGATGAGCATCCGAGCTCGTAAAGGACCATAAGGGGATGGAGGGGCGTGTAAATAGCCCAAGCTCCACGCGGGATCGTAATCGTGAAAAAGTGTTAAGGTACATTAATAACTACCTACACAATAGAGAATGATTACACCTTGCCTCACAAATCAACCAAACAGCAACCAACTGAATCGTAAGCCACTCACCTGGAATGTTCGAAGCCGCTACGCAGTCCAGCAAATCAGTATCCACTAACAGCTCCAACCTCGGGGTGGTAGGTACATTGGTATATGGTGCTTGACGGTTTCGTACGTGCACTCACTTAACACAAACCAGGAGTCTACTAATGCACTTGTGAGAACAAGGTCTTTTTATTGGCACAATGCCATGTTCAGTTTAAAGTCCAGAGCACATCTTGTCTGGAGGCTTCACTTCTTGAAGGAGTCGTTAAAGTTACAACAAGTTACAACGACGAAAAAAAAGTAGGAAGAGTGTCAACGCGCATGCGCCGAACCGCCGAATTCTTCATCCATCTGGCGGAAGTTTTTGGCGAACGCAAGAATTGTCCAATTACAGTGAACGGCATCACATCGTATATTAGCGTAAATTGCATTCAAATGAGTGACCCGTTCGACCACAGATGGCGCTGATAAGTAGTTGCGAGGACAAGATGTCATGAATTGCAATTAATTAAATATATATTAATAAAAAATGCTCAACCACAGACTCTACTCTCAATAAATATATTTGAGACAGACTCTACTCTCAATAAATAAATATATTTGAGACAGACTACTCTCAATAAATATATTTGAGACAGACTACTCTCAATAAATATATTTGGGACAGACTCTACTCTCAATAAATATATTTGGGACAGACTCTACTCTCAATAAATGTATTTGAGACATACTCTACTCTCAATAAATGTATTTGAGACATACTCTACTCTCAATAAATATATTTGAGACAGGCTACTCTCAATAAATATATTTGAGACAGACTCTACTCTCAATAAATATATTTGAGACAGACTCTACTCTCAATAAATAAATATATTTGAGACAGACTACTCTCAATAAATATATTTGAGACAGACTACTCTCAATAAATGTATTTGAGACATACTCTACTCTCAATAAATAGATTTGAGACAGACTCTACTCTCAATAAATAAATATATTTGAGACAGACTACTCTCAATAAATATATTTGAGACAGACTACTCTCAATAAATGTATTTGAGACATACTCTACTCTCAATAAATAGATTTGAGACAGACTCTACTCTCAATAAATATATTTGAGACAGGCTACTCTCAATAAATATATTTGAGACAGACTCTACTCTCAATAAATATATTTGAGACAGACTCTACTCTCAATAAATATATTTGAGACAGACTCTACTCTCAATAAATATATTTGAGACAGGCTACTCTCAATAAATATATTTGAGACAGACTCTACTCTCAATAAATATATTTGAGACAGACTCTACTCTCAATAAATATATTTGAGACAGACTCTACTCTCAATAAATATATTTGAGACAGGCTACTCTCAATAAATATATTTGAGACAGACTCTACTCTCAATAAATATATTTGAGACAGACTCTACTCTCAATAAATATATTTGAGACAGACTCTACTCTCAATAAATATATTTGAGACAGACTCTACTCTCAATAAATATATTTGAGACAGACTCTACTCTCAATAAATAAATATATTTGAGACAGACTACTCTCAATAAATATATTTGAGACAGACTACTCTCAATAAATGTATTTGAGACATACTCTACTCTCAATAAATAGATTTGAGACAGACTCTACTCTCAATAAATAAATATATTTGAGACAGACTACTCTCAATAAATATATTTGAGACAGACTACTCTCAATAAATGTATTTGAGACATACTCTACTCTCAATAAATAGATTTGAGACAGACTCTACTCTCAATAAATATATTTGAGACAGGCTACTCTCAATAAATATATTTGAGACAGACTCTACTCTCAATAAATATATTTGAGACAGACTCTACTCTCAATAAATATATTTGAGACAGACTCTACTCTCAATAAATATATTTGAGACAGACTCTACTCTCAATAAATATATTTGAGACAGGCTACTCTCAATAAATATATTTGAGACAGACTCTACTCTCAATAAATAGATTTGAGACAGACTCTACTCTCAATAAATATATTTGAGACAGGCTACTCTCAATAAATATATTTGAGACAGACTCTACTCTCAATAAATATATTTGAGACAGACTCTACTCTCAATAAATATATTTGAGACAGACTCTACTCTCAATAAATATATTTGAGACAGACTCTACTCTCAATAAATATATTTGAGACAGACTCTACTCTCAATAAATATATTTGAGACAGACTCTACTCTCAATAAATATATTTGAGACAGGCTACTCTCAATAAATATATTTGAGACAGACTCTACTCTCAATAAATATATTTGAGACATACTCTTCTCTCAATAAATATATTTGAGACAGACTCTATTCTCAATAAATATATTTGAGATAGGCTCTACTCTCAATAAATATATTTGAGACAGACTCTACTCTCAATAAATATATTTGAGACAGACTCTACTCTCAATAAATATATTTGAGACAGACTCTACTCTCAATAAATATATTTGAGACAGGCTACTCTCAATAAATATATTTGAGACAGACTCTACTCTCAATAAATATATTTGAGACAGACTCTACTCTCAATAAATATATTTGAGACAGACTCTACTCTCAATAAATAAATATATTTGAGACAGACTACTCTCAATAAATATATTTGAGACAGACTACTCTCAATAAATGTATTTGAGACATACTCTACTCTCAATAAATAGATTTGAGACAGACTCTACTCTCAATAAATATATTTGAGACAGGCTACTCTCAATAAATATATTTGAGACAGACTCTACTCTCAATAAATATATTTGAGACAGACTCTACTCTCAATAAATATATTTGAGACAGACTCTACTCTCAATAAATATATTTGAGACAGACTCTACTCTCAATAAATATATTTGAGACAGGCTACTCTCAATAAATATATTTGAGACAGACTCTACTCTCAATAAATATATTTGAGACAGACTCTACTCTCAATAAATATATTTGAGACAGACTCTACTCTCAATAAATATATTTGAGACAGACTCTACTCTCAATAAATATATTTGAGACAGGCTACTCTCAATAAATATATTTGAGACAGACTCTACTCTCAATAAATATATTTGAGACAGACTCTACTCTCAATAAATATATTTGAGACAGGCTACTCTCAATAAATATATTTGAGACAGACTCTACTCTCAATAAATATATTTGAGACAGACTCTACTCTCAATAAATAAATATATTTGAGACAGACTACTCTCAATAAATATATTTGAGACAGACTACTCTCAATAAATGTATTTGAGACATACTCTACTCTCAATAAATAGATTTGAGACAGACTCTACTCTCAATAAATAAATATATTTGAGACAGACTACTCTCAATAAATATATTTGAGACAGACTACTCTCAATAAATGTATTTGAGACATACTCTACTCTCAATAAATAGATTTGAGACAGACTCTACTCTCAATAAATATATTTGAGACAGGCTACTCTCAATAAATATATTTGAGACAGACTCTACTCTCAATAAATATATTTGAGACAGACTCTACTCTCAATAAATATATTTGAGACAGGCTACTCTCAATAAATATATTTGAGACAGACTCTACTCTCAATAAATATATTTGAGACAGACTCTACTCTCAATAAATATATTTGAGACAGACTCTACTCTCAATAAATATATTTGAGACAGACTCTACTCTCAATAAATATATTTGAGACAGACTCTACTCTCAATAAATATATTTGAGACAGGCTACTCTCAATAAATATATTTGAGACAGACTCTACTCTCAATAAATATATTTGAGACAGACTCTACTCTCAATAAATATATTTGAGACAGGCTACTCTCAATAAATATATTTGAGACAGACTCTACTCTCAATAAATATATTTGGGACAGACTCTACTCTCAATAAATGTATTTGAGACATACTCTACTCTCAATAAATGTATTTGAGACATACTCTACTCTCAATAAATGTATTTGAGACATACTCTACTCTCAATAAATAGATTTGAGACAGACTCTACTCTCAATAAATATATTTGAGACAGACTCTACTCTCAATAAATATATTTGGGACAGACTCTACTCTCAATAAATATATTTGGGACAGGCTCTACTCTCAATAAATATATTTGAGACAGACTCTACTCTCAATAAATAAATATATTTGAGACAGACTACTCTCAATAAATATATTTGAGACAGACTACTCTCAATAAATGTATTTGAGACATACTCTACTCTCAATAAATAGATTTGAGACAGACTCTACTCTCAATAAATATATTTGAGACAGGCTACTCTCAATAAATATATTTGAGACAGACTCTACTCTCAATAAATATATTTGAGACAGACTCTACTCTCAATAAATATATTTGAGACAGACTCTACTCTCAATAAATATATTTGAGACAGACTCTACTCTCAATAAATATATTTGAGACAGACTCTACTCTCAATAAATATATTTGAGACAGACTCTACTCTCAATAAATATATTTGAGACAGGCTCTACTCTCAATAAATATATTTGAGACAGACTCTACTCTCAATAAATATATTTGAGACAGGCTACTCTCAATAAATATATTTGAGACAGACTCTACTCTCAATAAATATATTTGAGACATACTCTTCTCTCAATAAATATATTTGAGATAGGCTCTACTCTCAATAAATATATTTGAGACAGACTCTACTCTCAATAAATATATTTGAGACAGACTCTACTCTCAATAAATATATTTGAGACAGACTCTACTCTCAATAAATATATTTGAGACAGGCTACTCTCAATAAATATATTTGAGACAGACTCTACTCTCAATAAATATATTTGAGACAGACTCTACTCTCAATAAATATATTTGAGACAGACTCTACTCTCAATAAATAAATATATTTGAGACAGACTACTCTCAATAAATATATTTGAGACAGACTACTCTCAATAAATGTATTTGAGACATACTCTACTCTCAATAAATAGATTTGAGACAGACTCTACTCTCAATAAATATATTTGAGACAGGCTACTCTCAATAAATATATTTGAGACAGACTCTACTCTCAATAAATATATTTGAGACAGACTCTACTCTCAATAAATATATTTGAGACAGACTCTACTCTCAATAAATATATTTGAGACAGACTCTACTCTCAATAAATAAATATATTTGAGACAGACTACTCTCAATAAATGTATTTGAGACATACTCTACTCTCAATAAATAGATTTGAGACAGACTCTACTCTCAATAAATATATTTGAGACAGACTCTACTCTCAATAAATATATTTGAGACAGACTCTACTCTCAATAAATAAATATATTTGAGACAGACTACTCTCAATAAATGTATTTGAGACATACTCTACTCTCAATAAATAGATTTGAGACAGACTCTACTCTCAATAAATATATTTGAGACAGACTCTACTCTCAATAAATAAATATATTTGAGACAGACTCTACTCTCAATAAATATATTTGAGACAGACTCTACTCTCAATAAATATATTTGAGACAGACTCTACTCTCAATAAATATATTTGAGACAGACTCTACTCTCAATAAATATATTTGAGACAGACTACTCTCAATAAATGTATTTGAGACATACTCTACTCTCAATAAATATATTTGAGACAGACTCTACTCTCAATAAATATATTTGAGACAGACTCTACTCTCAATAAATAAATATATTTGAGACAGACTACTCTCAATAAATGTATTTGAGACATACTCTACTCTCAATAAATAGATTTGAGACAGACTCTACTCTCAATAAATATATTTGAGACAGACTCTACTCTCAATAAATATATTTGAGACAGACTCTACTCTCAATAAATAAATATATTTGAGACAGACTACTCTCAATAAATGTATTTGAGACATACTCTACTCTCAATAAATAGATTTGAGACAGACTCTACTCTCAATAAATATATTTGAGACAGACTCTACTCTCAATAAATAAATATATTTGAGACAGACTACTCTCAATAAATATATTTGAGACAGACTACTCTCAATAAATGTATTTGAGACATACTCTACTCTCAATAAATAGATTTGAGACAGACTCTACTCTCAATAAATATATTTGAGACAGACTACTCTCAATAAATGTATTTGAGACATACTCTACTCTCAATAAATAGATTTGAGACAGACTCTACTCTCAATAAATATATTTGAGACAGACTCTACTCTCAATAAATAAATATATTTGAGACAGACTACTCTCAATAAATATATTTGAGACAGACTACTCTCAATAAATGTATTTGAGACATACTCTACTCTCAATAAATAGATTTGAGACAGACTCTACTCTCAATAAATATATTTGAGACAGGCTACTCTCAATAAATATATTTGAGACAGACTCTACTCTCAATAAATATATTTGAGACAGACTCTACTCTCAATAAATATATTTGAGACAGGCTACTCTCAATAAATATATTTGAGACAGACTCTACTCTCAATAAATATATTTGAGACAGACTCTACTCTCAATAAATATATTTGAGACAGACTCTACTCTCAATAAATATATTTGAGACAGACTCTACTCTCAATAAATATATTTGAGACAGGCTACTCTCAATAAATATATTTGAGACAGACTCTACTCTCAATAAATATATTTGAGACAGGCTACTCTCAATAAATATATTTGAGACAGACTCTACTCTCAATAAATATATTTGAGACAGACTCTACTCTCAATAAATATATTTGAGACAGACTCTACTCTCAATAAATATATTTGAGACAGACTCTACTCTCAATAAATATATTTGAGACAGACTCTACTCTCAATAAATATATTTGAGACAGACTCTACTCTCAATAAATATATTTGAGACAGGCTACTCTCAATAAATATATTTGAGACAGACTCTACTCTCAATAAATATATTTGAGACAGACTCTACTCTCAATAAATAGATTTGAGACAGACTCTACTCTCAATAAATATATTTGAGACAGACTCTACTCTCAATAAATAAATATATTTGAGACAGACTACTCTCAATAAATATATTTGAGACAGACTACTCTCAATAAATGTATTTGAGACATACTCTACTCTCAATAAATAGATTTGAGACAGACTCTACTCTCAATAAATAAATATATTTGAGACAGACTACTCTCAATAAATATATTTGAGACAGACTACTCTCAATAAATGTATTTGAGACATACTCTACTCTCAATAAATAGATTTGAGACAGACTCTACTCTCAATAAATATATTTGAGACAGGCTACTCTCAATAAATATATTTGAGACAGACTCTACTCTCAATAAATATATTTGAGACAGACTCTACTCTCAATAAATAGATTTGAGACAGACTCTACTCTCAATAAATATATTTGAGACAGGCTACTCTCAATAAATATATTTGAGACAGACTCTACTCTCAATAAATATATTTGAGACAGACTCTACTCTCAATAAATATATTTGAGACAGGCTACTCTCAATAAATATATTTGAGACAGACTCTACTCTCAATAAATATATTTGAGACAGACTCTACTCTCAATAAATATATTTGAGACAGACTCTACTCTCAATAAATATATTTGAGACAGACTCTACTCTCAATAAATATATTTGAGACAGACTCTACTCTCAATAAATATATTTGAGACAGACTCTACTCTCAATAAATATATTTGAGACAGGCTACTCTCAATAAATATATTTGAGACAGACTCTACTCTCAATAAATATATTTGAGACAGACTCTACTCTCAATAAATATATTTGAGACAGACTCTACTCTCAATAAATATATTTGAGACAGACTCTACTCTCAATAAATATATTTGAGACAGACTCTACTCTCAATAAATATATTTGAGACAGGCTACTCTCAATAAATATATTTGAGACAGACTCTACTCTCAATAAATATATTTGAGACAGGCTACTCTCAATAAATATATTTGAGACAGACTCTACTCTCAATAAATATATTTGAGACAGACTCTACTCTCAATAAATAAATATATTTGAGACAGACTACTCTCAATAAATGTATTTGAGACATACTCTACTCTCAATAAATAGATTTGAGACAGACTCTACTCTCAATAAATATATTTGAGACAGACTCTACTCTCAATAAATAAATATATTTGAGACAGACTACTCTCAATAAATATATTTGAGACAGACTACTCTCAATAAATGTATTTGAGACATACTCTACTCTCAATAAATAGATTTGAGACAGACTCTACTCTCAATAAATAAATATATTTGAGACAGACTACTCTCAATAAATATATTTGAGACAGACTACTCTCAATAAATGTATTTGAGACATACTCTACTCTCAATAAATAGATTTGAGACAGACTCTACTCTCAATAAATATATTTGAGACAGGCTACTCTCAATAAATATATTTGAGACAGACTCTACTCTCAATAAATATATTTGAGACAGACTCTACTCTCAATAAATATATTTGAGACAGGCTACTCTCAATAAATATATTTGAGACAGACTCTACTCTCAATAAATATATTTGAGACAGACTCTACTCTCAATAAATATATTTGAGACAGACTCTACTCTCAATAAATATATTTGAGACAGACTCTACTCTCAATAAATATATTTGAGACAGACTCTACTCTCAATAAATATATTTGAGACAGGCTACTCTCAATAAATATATTTGAGACAGACTCTACTCTCAATAAATATATTTGAGACAGACTCTACTCTCAATAAATATATTTGAGACAGACTCTACTCTCAATAAATATATTTGAGACAGACTCTACTCTCAATAAATAAATATATTTGAGACAGACTACTCTCAATAAATGTATTTGAGACATACTCTACTCTCAATAAATAGATTTGAGACAGACTCTACTCTCAATAAATATATTTGAGACAGACTCTACTCTCAATAAATAAATATATTTGAGACAGACTACTCTCAATAAATATATTTGAGACAGACTACTCTCAATAAATGTATTTGAGACATACTCTACTCTCAATAAATAGATTTGAGACAGACTCTACTCTCAATAAATAAATATATTTGAGACAGACTACTCTCAATAAATATATTTGAGACAGACTCTACTCTCAATAAATGTATTTGAGACATACTCTACTCTCAATAAATAGATTTGAGACAGACTCTACTCTCAATAAATATATTTGAGACAGGCTACTCTCAATAAATATATTTGAGACAGACTCTACTCTCAATAAATATATTTGAGACAGACTCTACTCTCAATAAATATATTTGAGACAGGCTACTCTCAATAAATGTATTTGAGACATACTCTACTCTCAATAAATAGATTTGAGACAGACTCTACTCTCAATAAATATATTTGAGACAGGCTACTCTCAATAAATATATTTGAGACAGACTCTACTCTCAATAAATATATTTGAGACAGACTCTACTCTCAATAAATATATTTGAGACAGACTCTACTCTCAATAAATATATTTGAGACAGGCTACTCTCAATAAATATATTTGAGACAGACTCTACTCTCAATAAATATATTTGAGACAGACTCTACTCTCAATAAATATATTTGAGACAGACTCTACTCTCAATAAATATATTTGAGACAGACTCTACTCTCAATAAATATATTTGAGACAGACTCTACTCTCAATAAATATATTTGAGACAGGCTACTCTCAATAAATATATTTGAGACAGACTCTACTCTCAATAAATAGATTTGAGACAGACTCTACTCTCAATAAATATATTTGAGACAGACTCTACTCTCAATAAATATATTTGAGACAGACTCTACTCTCAATAAATAAATATATTTGAGACAGACTACTCTCAATAAATGTATTTGAGACATACTCTACTCTCAATAAATAGATTTGAGACAGACTCTACTCTCAATAAATATATTTGAGACAGACTCTACTCTCAATAAATAAATATATTTGAGACAGACTACTCTCAATAAATATATTTGAGACAGACTACTCTCAATAAATGTATTTGAGACATACTCTACTCTCAATAAATAGATTTGAGACAGACTCTACTCTCAATAAATAAATATATTTGAGACAGACTACTCTCAATAAATATATTTGAGACAGACTACTCTCAATAAATGTATTTGAGACATACTCTACTCTCAATAAATAGATTTGAGACAGACTCTACTCTCAATAAATATATTTGAGACAGGCTACTCTCAATAAATATATTTGAGACAGACTCTACTCTCAATAAATATATTTGAGACAGACTCTACTCTCAATAAATATATTTGAGACAGGCTACTCTCAATAAATATATTTGAGACAGACTCTACTCTCAATAAATATATTTGAGACAGACTCTACTCTCAATAAATATATTTGAGACAGACTCTACTCTCAATAAATATATTTGAGACAGACTCTACTCTCAATAAATATATTTGAGACAGACTCTACTCTCAATAAATATATTTGAGACAGGCTACTCTCAATAAATATATTTGAGACAGACTCTACTCTCAATAAATATATTTGAGACAGACTCTACTCTCAATAAATATATTTGAGACAGACTCTACTCTCAATAAATATATTTGAGACAGACTCTACTCTCAATAAATATATTTGAGACAGGCTACTCTCAATAAATATATTTGAGACAGACTCTACTCTCAATAAATATATTTGAGACAGACTACTCTCAATAAATATATTTGAGACAGACTCTACTCTCAATAAATATATTTGAGACAGACTCTACTCTCAATAAATATATTTGAGACAGGCTACTCTCAATAAATATATTTGAGACAGACTCTACTCTCAATAAATATATTTGAGACAGACTCTACTCTCAATAAATATATTTGAGACAGACTCTACTCTCAATAAATATATTTGAGACAGACTCTACTCTCAATAAATATATTTGAGACAGACTCTACTCTCAATAAATATATTTGAGACAGGCTACTCTCAATAAATATATTTGAGACAGACTCTACTCTCAATAAATATATTTGAGACAGGCTACTCTCAATAAATATATTTGAGACAGACTCTACTCTCAATAAATATATTTGAGACAGACTCTACTCTCAATAAATAAATATATTTGAGACAGACTACTCTCAATAAATGTATTTGAGACATACTCTACTCTCAATAAATAGATTTGAGACAGACTCTACTCTCAATAAATATATTTGAGACAGACTCTACTCTCAATAAATATATTTGAGACAGACTCTACTCTCAATAAATAAATATATTTGAGACAGACTACTCTCAATAAATGTATTTGAGACATACTCTACTCTCAATAAATAGATTTGAGACAGACTCTACTCTCAATAAATATATTTGAGACAGACTCTACTCTCAATAAATAAATATATTTGAGACAGACTCTACTCTCAATAAATAAATATATTTGAGACAGACTCTACTCTCAATAAATATATTTGAGACAGGCTACTCTCAATAAATATATTTGAGACAGACTCTACTCTCAATAAATATATTTGAGACAGACTCTACTCTCAATAAATATATTTGAGACAGGCTACTCTCAATAAATATATTTGAGACAGACTCTACTCTCAATAAATATATTTGAGACAGACTCTACTCTCAATAAATATATTTGAGACAGACTCTACTCTCAATAAATATATTTGAGACAGACTCTACTCTCAATAAATATATTTGAGACAGACTCTACTCTCAATAAATATATTTGAGACAGGCTACTCTCAATAAATATATTTGAGACAGACTCTACTCTCAATAAATATATTTGAGACAGGCTACTCTCAATAAATATATTTGAGACAGACTCTACTCTCAATAAATATATTTGAGACAGACTCTACTCTCAATAAATAAATATATTTGAGACAGACTACTCTCAATAAATGTATTTGAGACATACTCTACTCTCAATAAATAGATTTGAGACAGACTCTACTCTCAATAAATATATTTGAGACAGACTCTACTCTCAATAAATATATTTGAGACAGACTCTACTCTCAATAAATAAATATATTTGAGACAGACTACTCTCAATAAATATATTTGAGACAGACTACTCTCAATAAATGTATTTGAGACATACTCTACTCTCAATAAATAGATTTGAGACAGACTCTACTCTCAATAAATATATTTGAGACAGGCTACTCTCAATAAATATATTTGAGACAGACTCTACTCTCAATAAATATATTTGAGACAGACTCTACTCTCAATAAATATATTTGAGACAGACTCTACTCTCAATAAATATATTTGAGACAGACTCTACTCTCAATAAATAAATATATTTGAGACAGACTACTCTCAATAAATGTATTTGAGACATACTCTACTCTCAATAAATAGATTTGAGACAGACTCTACTCTCAATAAATATATTTGAGACAGGCTACTCTCAATAAATATATTTGAGACAGACTCTACTCTCAATAAATATATTTGAGACAGACTCTACTCTCAATAAATATATTTGAGACAGGCTACTCTCAATAAATATATTTGAGACAGACTCTACTCTCAATAAATATATTTGAGACAGACTCTACTCTCAATAAATATATTTGAGACAGACTCTACTCTCAATAAATATATTTGAGACAGGCTACTCTCAATAAATATATTTGAGACAGACTCTACTCTCAATAAATATATTTGAGACAGACTCTACTCTCAATAAATATATTTGAGACAGGCTACTCTCAATAAATATATTTGAGACAGACTCTACTCTCAATAAATATATTTGAGACAGGCTACTCTCAATAAATATATTTGAGACAGACTCTACTCTCAATAAATATATTTGAGACAGACTCTACTCTCAATAAATATATTTGAGACAGACTCTACTCTCAATAAATAAATATATTTGAGACAGACTACTCTCAATAAATGTATTTGAGACATACTCTACTCTCAATAAATAGATTTGAGACAGACTCTACTCTCAATAAATATATTTGAGACAGGCTACTCTCAATAAATATATTTGAGACAGACTCTACTCTCAATAAATATATTTGAGACAGACTCTACTCTCAATAAATATATTTGAGACAGGCTACTCTCAATAAATATATTTGAGACAGACTCTACTCTCAATAAATATATTTGGGACAGACTCTACTCTCAATAAATATATTTGAGACAGACTCTACTCTCAATAAATATATTTGAGACAGACTCTACTCTCAATAAATATATTTGAGACAGACTCTACTCTCAATAAATAAATATATTTGAGACAGACTACTCTCAATAAATGTATTTGAGACATACTCTACTCTCAATAAATAGATTTGAGACAGACTCTACTCTCAATAAATATATTTGAGACAGACTCTACTCTCAATAAATAAATATATTTGAGACAGACTCTACTCTCAATAAATAAATATATTTGAGACAGACTCTACTCTCAATAAATATATTTGAGACAGGCTACTCTCAATAAATATATTTGAGACAGACTCTACTCTCAATAAATATATTTGAGACAGACTCTACTCTCAATAAATATATTTGAGACAGGCTACTCTCAATAAATATATTTGAGACAGACTCTACTCTCAATAAATATATTTGAGACAGACTCTACTCTCAATAAATATATTTGAGACAGACTCTACTCTCAATAAATATATTTGAGACAGACTCTACTCTCAATAAATATATTTGAGACAGACTCTACTCTCAATAAATATATTTGAGACAGGCTACTCTCAATAAATATATTTGAGACAGACTCTACTCTCAATAAATATATTTGAGACAGGCTACTCTCAATAAATATATTTGAGACAGACTCTACTCTCAATAAATATATTTGAGACAGACTCTACTCTCAATAAATAAATATATTTGAGACAGACTACTCTCAATAAATGTATTTGAGACATACTCTACTCTCAATAAATAGATTTGAGACAGACTCTACTCTCAATAAATATATTTGAGACAGACTCTACTCTCAATAAATATATTTGAGACAGACTCTACTCTCAATAAATATATTTGAGACAGACTCTACTCTCAATAAATATATTTGAGACAGACTCTACTCTCAATAAATAAATATATTTGAGACAGACTACTCTCAATAAATATATTTGAGACAGACTACTCTCAATAAATGTATTTGAGACATACTCTACTCTCAATAAATAGATTTGAGACAGACTCTACTCTCAATAAATATATTTGAGACAGACTACTCTCAATAAATGTATTTGAGACATACTCTACTCTCAATAAATAGATTTGAGACAGACTCTACTCTCAATAAATATATTTGAGACAGACTCTACTCTCAATAAATAAATATATTTGAGACAGACTACTCTCAATAAATATATTTGAGACAGACTACTCTCAATAAATGTATTTGAGACATACTCTACTCTCAATAAATAGATTTGAGACAGACTCTACTCTCAATAAATATATTTGAGACAGACTCTACTCTCAATAAATATATTTGAGACAGGCTACTCTCAATAAATATATTTGAGACAGACTCTACTCTCAATAAATAGATTTGAGACAGACTCTACTCTCAATAAATATATTTGAGACAGACTACTCTCAATAAATGTATTTGAGACATACTCTACTCTCAATAAATAGATTTGAGACAGACTCTACTCTCAATAAATATATTTGAGACAGACTCTACTCTCAATAAATAAATATATTTGAGACAGACTACTCTCAATAAATATATTTGAGACAGACTACTCTCAATAAATGTATTTGAGACATACTCTACTCTCAATAAATAGATTTGAGACAGACTCTACTCTCAATAAATATATTTGAGACAGACTCTACTCTCAATAAATATATTTGAGACAGGCTACTCTCAATAAATATATTTGAGACAGACTCTACTCTCAATAAATATATTTGAGACAGACTCTACTCTCAATAAATATATTTGAGACAGACTCTACTCTCAATAAATATATTTGAGACAGACTCTACTCTCAATAAATATATTTGAGACAGACTCTACTCTCAATAAATAAATATATTTGAGACAGACTACTCTCAATAAATATATTTGAGACAGACTACTCTCAATAAATGTATTTGAGACATACTCTACTCTCAATAAATAGATTTGAGACAGACTCTACTCTCAATAAATATATTTGAGACAGACTACTCTCAATAAATGTATTTGAGACATACTCTACTCTCAATAAATAGATTTGAGACAGACTCTACTCTCAATAAATATATTTGAGACAGACTCTACTCTCAATAAATAAATATATTTGAGACAGACTACTCTCAATAAATATATTTGAGACAGACTACTCTCAATAAATGTATTTGAGACATACTCTACTCTCAATAAATAGATTTGAGACAGACTCTACTCTCAATAAATATATTTGAGACAGACTCTACTCTCAATAAATATATTTGAGACAGGCTACTCTCAATAAATATATTTGAGACAGACTCTACTCTCAATAAATAGATTTGAGACAGACTCTACTCTCAATAAATATATTTGAGACAGACTACTCTCAATAAATGTATTTGAGACATACTCTACTCTCAATAAATAGATTTGAGACAGACTCTACTCTCAATAAATATATTTGAGACAGACTCTACTCTCAATAAATAAATATATTTGAGACAGACTACTCTCAATAAATATATTTGAGACAGACTACTCTCAATAAATGTATTTGAGACATACTCTACTCTCAATAAATAGATTTGAGACAGACTCTACTCTCAATAAATATATTTGAGACAGACTCTACTCTCAATAAATATATTTGAGACAGGCTACTCTCAATAAATATATTTGAGACAGACTCTACTCTCAATAAATATATTTGAGACAGACTCTACTCTCAATAAATATATTTGAGACAGGCTACTCTCAATAAATATATTTGAGACAGACTCTACTCTCAATAAATAAATTT
Organism: Clanis bilineata; assembly: GCA_036417725.1. NCBI lineage: Eukaryota > Metazoa > Arthropoda > Insecta > Lepidoptera > Sphingidae > Clanis > Clanis bilineata. Next base: position 11,847,274 of record CM071154.1, on the reverse strand, counting down.
GAGACAGACTCTACTCTCAATAAATATATTTGAGACAGACTCTACTCTCAATAAATATATTTGAGACAGACTCTACTCTCAATAAATATATTTGAGACAGGCTACTCTCAATAAATATATTTGAGACAGACTCTACTCTCAATAAATATATTTGAGACAGGCTACTCTCAATAAATATATTTGAGACAGACTCTACTCTCAATAAATATATTTGAGACAGACTCTACTCTCAATAAATAAATATATTTGAGACAGACTACTCTCAATAAATGTATTTGAGACATACTCTACTCTCAATAAATAGATTTGAGACAGACTCTACTCTCAATAAATATATTTGAGACAGACTCTACTCTCAATAAATATATTTGAGACAGACTCTACTCTCAATAAATAAATATATTTGAGACAGACTACTCTCAATAAATATATTTGAGACAGACTCTACTCTCAATAAATATATTTGAGACAGGCTACTCTCAATAAATATATTTGAGACAGACTCTACTCTCAATAAATATATTTGAGACAGACTCTACTCTCAATAAATAAATATATTTGAGACAGACTACTCTCAATAAATGTATTTGAGACATACTCTACTCTCAATAAATAGATTTGAGACAGACTCTACTCTCAATAAATATATTTGAGACAGACTCTACTCTCAATAAATAGATTTGAGACAGACTCTACTCTCAATAAATATATTTGAGACAGACTCTACTCTCAATAAATATATTTGAGACAGACTCTACTCTCAATAAATAAATATATTTGAGACAGACTACTCTCAATAAATGTATTTGAGACATACTCTACTCTCAATAAATAGATTTGAGACAGACTCTACTCTCAATAAATATATTTGAGACAGGCTACTCTCAATAAATATATTTGAGACAGACTCTACTCTCAATAAATATATTTGAGACAGACTCTACTCTCAATAAATATATTTGAGACAGGCTACTCTCAATAAATATATTTGAGACAGACTCTACTCTCAATAAATATATTTGAGACAGACTCTACTCTCAATAAATATATTTGAGACAGACTCTACTCTCAATAAATATATTTGAGACAGACTCTACTCTCAATAAATATATTTGAGACAGGCTACTCTCAATAAATATATTTGAGACAGACTCTACTCTCAATAAATATATTTGAGACAGGCTACTCTCAATAAATATATTTGAGACAGACTCTACTCTCAATAAATATATTTGAGACAGACTCTACTCTCAATAAATAAATATATTTGAGACAGACTACTCTCAATAAATGTATTTGAGACATACTCTACTCTCAATAAATAGATTTGAGACAGACTCTACTCTCAATAAATATATTTGAGACAGACTCTACTCTCAATAAATATATTTGAGACAGACTCTACTCTCAATAAATATATTTGAGACAGGCTACTCTCAATAAATATATTTGAGACAGACTCTACTCTCAATAAATATATTTGAGACAGGCTACTCTCAATAAATATATTTGAGACAGACTCTACTCTCAATAAATATATTTGAGACAGACTCTACTCTCAATAAATAAATATATTTGAGACAGACTACTCTCAATAAATGTATTTGAGACATACTCTACTCTCAATAAATAGATTTGAGACAGACTCTACTCTCAATAAATATATTTGAGACAGACTCTACTCTCAATAAATAGATTTGAGACAGACTCTACTCTCAATAAATATATTTGAGACAGACTCTACTCTCAATAAATATATTTGAGACAGACTCTACTCTCAATAAATAAATATATTTGAGACAGACTACTCTCAATAAATGTATTTGAGACATACTCTACTCTCAATAAATAGATTTGAGACAGACTCTACTCTCAATAAATATATTTGAGACAGACTCTACTCTCAATAAATAAATATATTTGAGACAGACTACTCTCAATAAATATATTTGAGACAGACTACTCTCAATAAATGTATTTGAGACATACTCTACTCTCAATAAATAGATTTGAGACAGACTCTACTCTCAATAAATATATTTGAGACAGACTACTCTCAATAAATGTATTTGAGACATACTCTACTCTCAATAAATAGATTTGAGACAGACTCTACTCTCAATAAATATATTTGAGACAGACTCTACTCTCAATAAATAAATATATTTGAGACAGACTACTCTCAATAAATATATTTGAGACAGACTACTCTCAATAAATGTATTTGAGACATACTCTACTCTCAATAAATAGATTTGAGACAGACTCTACTCTCAATAAATATATTTGAGACAGGCTACTCTCAATAAATATATTTGAGACAGACTCTACTCTCAATAAATATATTTGAGACAGACTCTACTCTCAATAAATATATTTGAGACAGGCTACTCTCAATAAATATATTTGAGACAGACTCTACTCTCAATAAATATATTTGAGACAGACTCTACTCTCAATAAATATATTTGAGACAGACTCTACTCTCAATAAATATATTTGAGACAGACTCTACTCTCAATAAATATATTTGAGACAGGCTACTCTCAATAAATATATTTGAGACAGACTCTACTCTCAATAAATATATTTGAGACAGGCTACTCTCAATAAATATATTTGAGACAGACTCTACTCTCAATAAATATATTTGAGACAGACTCTACTCTCAATAAATAAATATATTTGAGACAGACTACTCTCAATAAATGTATTTGAGACATACTCTACTCTCAATAAATAGATTTGAGACAGACTCTACTCTCAATAAATATATTTGAGACAGACTCTACTCTCAATAAATATATTTGAGACAGACTCTACTCTCAATAAATAAATATATTTGAGACAGACTACTCTCAATAAATGTATTTGAGACATACTCTACTCTCAATAAATAGATTTGAGACAGACTCTACTCTCAATAAATATATTTGAGACAGACTCTACTCTCAATAAATAAATATATTTGAGACAGACTACTCTCAATAAATATATTTGAGACAGACTACTCTCAATAAATGTATTTGAGACATACTCTACTCTCAATAAATAGATTTGAGACAGACTCTACTCTCAATAAATAAATATATTTGAGACAGACTACTCTCAATAAATATATTTGAGACAGACTACTCTCAATAAATGTATTTGAGACATACTCTACTCTCAATAAATAGATTTGAGACAGACTCTACTCTCAATAAATATATTTGAGACAGGCTACTCTCAATAAATATATTTGAGACAGACTCTACTCTCAATAAATATATTTGAGACAGACTCTACTCTCAATAAATAGATTTGAGACAGACTCTACTCTCAATAAATATATTTGAGACAGGCTACTCTCAATAAATATATTTGAGACAGACTCTACTCTCAATAAATATATTTGAGACAGACTCTACTCTCAATAAATATATTTGAGACAGGCTACTCTCAATAAATATATTTGAGACAGACTCTACTCTCAATAAATATATTTGAGACAGACTCTACTCTCAATAAATATATTTGAGACAGACTCTACTCTCAATAAATATATTTGAGACAGACTCTACTCTCAATAAATATATTTGAGACAGGCTACTCTCAATAAATATATTTGAGACAGACTCTACTCTCAATAAATATATTTGAGACAGGCTACTCTCAATAAATATATTTGAGACAGACTCTACTCTCAATAAATATATTTGAGACAGACTCTACTCTCAATAAATATATTTGAGACAGGCTACTCTCAATAAATATATTTGAGACAGACTCTACTCTCAATAAATATATTTGAGACAGACTCTACTCTCAATAAATATATTTGAGACAGACTCTACTCTCAATAAATATATTTGAGACAGACTCTACTCTCAATAAATATATTTGAGACAGACTCTACTCTCAATAAATATATTTGAGACAGGCTACTCTCAATAAATATATTTGAGACAGACTCTACTCTCAATAAATATATTTGAGACAGGCTACTCTCAATAAATATATTTGAGACAGACTCTACTCTCAATAAATATATTTGAGACAGACTCTACTCTCAATAAATAAATATATTTGAGACAGACTACTCTCAATAAATGTATTTGAGACATACTCTACTCTCAATAAATAGATTTGAGACAGACTCTACTCTCAATAAATATATTTGAGACAGACTCTACTCTCAATAAATATATTTGAGACAGACTCTACTCTCAATAAATAAATATATTTGAGACAGACTACTCTCAATAAATGTATTTGAGACATACTCTACTCTCAATAAATAGATTTGAGACAGACTCTACTCTCAATAAATATATTTGAGACAGACTCTACTCTCAATAAATATATTTGAGACAGACTCTACTCTCAATAAATAAATATATTTGAGACAGACTACTCTCAATAAATGTATTTGAGACATACTCTACTCTCAATAAATAGATTTGAGACAGACTCTACTCTCAATAAATAAATATATTTGAGACAGACTACTCTCAATAAATATATTTGAGACAGACTACTCTCAATAAATGTATTTGAGACATACTCTACTCTCAATAAATAGATTTGAGACAGACTCTACTCTCAATAAATATATTTGAGACAGGCTACTCTCAATAAATATATTTGAGACAGACTCTACTCTCAATAAATATATTTGAGACAGACTCTACTCTCAATAAATATATTTGAGACAGGCTACTCTCAATAAATATATTTGAGACAGACTCTACTCTCAATAAATATATTTGAGACAGACTCTACTCTCAATAAATATATTTGAGACAGACTCTACTCTCAATAAATATATTTGAGACAGACTCTACTCTCAATAAATATATTTGAGACAGACTCTACTCTCAATAAATATATTTGAGACAGGCTACTCTCAATAAATATATTTGAGACAGACTCTACTCTCAATAAATATATTTGAGACAGACTCTACTCTCAATAAATATATTTGAGACAGGCTACTCTCAATAAATATATTTGAGACAGACTCTACTCTCAATAAATATATTTGAGACAGACTCTACTCTCAATAAATATATTTGAGACAGGCTACTCTCAATAAATATATTTGAGACAGACTCTACTCTCAATAAATATATTTGAGACAGACTCTACTCTCAATAAATATATTTGAGACAGACTCTACTCTCAATAAATATATTTGAGACAGGCTACTCTCAATAAATATATTTGAGACAGACTCTACTCTCAATAAATATATTTGAGACAGACTACTCTCAATAAATATATTTGAGACAGACTCTACTCTCAATAAATATATTTGAGACAGACTCTACTCTCAATAAATATATTTGAGACAGGCTACTCTCAATAAATATATTTGAGACAGACTCTACTCTCAATAAATATATTTGAGACAGACTCTACTCTCAATAAATATATTTGAGACAGACTCTACTCTCAATAAATATATTTGAGACAGACTCTACTCTCAATAAATATATTTGAGACAGGCTACTCTCAATAAATATATTTGAGACAGACTCTACTCTCAATAAATATATTTGAGACAGGCTACTCTCAATAAATATATTTGAGACAGACTCTACTCTCAATAAATATATTTGAGACAGACTCTACTCTCAATAAATAAATATATTTGAGACAGACTACTCTCAATAAATGTATTTGAGACATACTCTACTCTCAATAAATAGATTTGAGACAGACTCTACTCTCAATAAATATATTTGAGACAGACTCTACTCTCAATAAATAAATATATTTGAGACAGACTCTACTCTCAATAAATATATTTGAGACAGACTACTCTCAATAAATATATTTGAGACAGACTCTACTCTCAATAAATATATTTGAGACAGACTCTACTCTCAATAAATATATTTGAGACAGGCTACTCTCAATAAATATATTTGAGACAGACTCTACTCTCAATAAATATATTTGAGACAGACTCTACTCTCAATAAATATATTTGAGACAGACTCTACTCTCAATAAATATATTTGAGACAGACTCTACTCTCAATAAATATATTTGAGACAGGCTACTCTCAATAAATATATTTGAGACAGACTCTACTCTCAATAAATATATTTGAGACAGGCTACTCTCAATAAATATATTTGAGACAGACTCTACTCTCAATAAATATATTTGAGACAGACTCTACTCTCAATAAATAAATATATTTGAGACAGACTACTCTCAATAAATGTATTTGAGACATACTCTACTCTCAATAAATAGATTTGAGACAGACTCTACTCTCAATAAATATATTTGAGACAGACTCTACTCTCAATAAATATATTTGAGACAGACTCTACTCTCAATAAATAAATATATTTGAGACAGACTACTCTCAATAAATGTATTTGAGACATACTCTACTCTCAATAAATAGATTTGAGACAGACTCTACTCTCAATAAATATATTTGAGACAGACTCTACTCTCAATAAATAAATATATTTGAGACAGACTCTACTCTCAATAAATAAATATATTTGAGACAGACTCTACTCTCAATAAATATATTTGAGACAGGCTACTCTCAATAAATATATTTGAGACAGACTCTACTCTCAATAAATATATTTGAGACAGGCTACTCTCAATAAATATATTTGAGACAGACTCTACTCTCAATAAATATATTTGAGACAGACTCTACTCTCAATAAATATATTTGAGACAGACTCTACTCTCAATAAATATATTTGAGACAGACTCTACTCTCAATAAATATATTTGAGACAGACTCTACTCTCAATAAATAAATATATTTGAGACAGACTACTCTCAATAAATGTATTTGAGACATACTCTACTCTCAATAAATAGATTTGAGACAGACTCTACTCTCAATAAATATATTTGAGACAGACTCTACTCTCAATAAATAAATATATTTGAGACAGACTCTACTCTCAATAAATAAATATATTTGAGACAGACTACTCTCAATAAATATATTTGAGACAGACTACTCTCAATAAATGTATTTGAGACATACTCTACTCTCAATAAATAGATTTGAGACAGACTCTACTCTCAATAAATAAATATATTTGAGACAGACTACTCTCAATAAATATATTTGAGACAGACTACTCTCAATAAATGTATTTGAGACATACTCTACTCTCAATAAATAGATTTGAGACAGACTCTACTCTCAATAAATATATTTGAGACAGGCTACTCTCAATAAATATATTTGAGACAGACTCTACTCTCAATAAATATATTTGAGACAGACTCTACTCTCAATAAATATATTTGAGACAGGCTACTCTCAATAAATATATTTGAGACAGACTCTACTCTCAATAAATATATTTGAGACAGACTCTACTCTCAATAAATATATTTGAGACAGACTCTACTCTCAATAAATATATTTGAGACAGGCTACTCTCAATAAATATATTTGAGACAGACTCTACTCTCAATAAATATATTTGAGACAGACTCTACTCTCAATAAATATATTTGAGACAGGCTACTCTCAATAAATATATTTGAGACAGACTCTACTCTCAATAAATATATTTGGGACAGACTCTACTCTCAATAAATGTATTTGAGACATACTCTACTCTCAATAAATGTATTTGAGACATACTCTACTCTCAATAAATGTATTTGAGACATACTCTACTCTCAATAAATAGATTTGAGACAGACTCTACTCTCAATAAATATATTTGAGACAGACTCTACTCTCAATAAATATATTTGGGACAGACTCTACTCTCAATAAATATATTTGGGACAGGCTCTACTCTCAATAAATATATTTGAGACAGACTCTACTCTCAATAAATAAATATATTTGAGACAGACTACTCTCAATAAATGTATTTGAGACAGACTACTCTCAATAAATGTATTTGAGACATACTCTACTCTCAATAAATAGATTTGAGACAGACTCTACTCTCAATAAATATATTTGAGACAGGCTACTCTCAATAAATATATTTGAGACAGACTACTCTCAATAAATGTATTTGAGACATACTCTACTCTCAATAAATAGATTTGAGACAGACTCTACTCTCAATAAATATATTTGAGACAGGCTACTCTCAATAAATATATTTGAGACAGACTCTACTCTCAATAAATATATTTGAGACAGGCTACTCTCAATAAATATATTTGAGACAGACTCTACTCTCAATAAATATATTTGAGACAGGCTACTCTCAATAAATATATTTGAGACAGACTACTCTCAATAAATGTATTTGAGACATACTCTACTCTCAATAAATAGATTTGAGACAGACTCTACTCTCAATAAATATATTTGAGACAGACTACTCTCAATAAATATATTTGAGACAGACTACTCTCAATAAATGTATTTGAGACATACTCTACTCTCAATAAATAGATTTGAGACAGACTCTACTCTCAATAAATATATTTGAGACAGGCTACTCTCAATAAATATATTTGAGACAGACTCTACTCTCAATAAATATATTTGAGACAGGCTACTCTCAATAAATATATTTGAGACAGACTCTACTCTCAATAAATATATTTGAGACAGACTCTACTCTCAATAAATATATTTGAGACAGACTCTACTCTCAATAAATATATTTGAGACAGGCTACTCTCAATAAATATATTTGAGACAGACTCTACTCTCAATAAATATATTTGAGACAGGCTACTCTCAATAAATATATTTGAGACAGACTCTACTCTCAATAAATATATTTGAGACAGGCTACTCTCAATAAATATATTTGAGACAGACTCTACTCTCAATAAATATATTTGAGACAGACTCTACTCTCAATAAATATATTTGAGACAGACTCTACTCTCAATAAATATATTTGAGACAGACTCTACTCTCAATAAATATATTTGAGACAGGCTACTCTCAATAAATATATTTGAGACAGACTCTACTCTCAATAAATATATTTGAGACAGGCTACTCTCAATAAATATATTTGAGACAGACTCTACTCTCAATAAATATATTTGAGACAGGCTACTCTCAATAAATATATTTGAGACAGACTCTACTCTCAATAAATATATTTGAGACAGACTCTACTCTCAATAAATATATTTGAGACAGACTCTACTCTCAATAAATATATTTGAGACAGACTCTACTCTCAATAAATATATTTGAGACAGGCTACTCTCAATAAATATATTTGAGACAGACTCTACTCTCAATAAATATATTTGAGACAGGCTACTCTCAATAAATATATTTGAGACAGACTCTACTCTCAATAAATATATTTGAGACAGACTCTACTCTCAATAAATATATTTGAGACAGACTCTACTCTCAATAAATATATTTGAGACAGGCTACTCTCAATAAATATATTTGAGACAGACTCTACTCTCAATAAATATATTTGAGACAGACTCTACTCTCAATAAATATATTTGAGACAGGCTACTCTCAATAAATATATTTGAGACAGACTCTACTCTCAATAAATATATTTGAGACAGACTCTACTCTCAATAAATATATTTGAGACAGACTCTACTCTCAATAAATATATTTGAGACAGGCTACTCTCAATAAATATATTTGAGACAGACTCTACTCTCAATAAATATATTTGAGACAGGCTACTCTCAATAAATATATTTGAGACAGACTCTACTCTCAATAAATATATTTGAGACAGACTCTACTCTCAATAAATATATTTGAGACAGGCTACTCTCAATAAATATATTTGAGACAGACTCTACTCTCAATAAATATATTTGAGACAGGCTACTCTCAATAAATATATTTGAGACAGACTCTACTCTCAATAAATATATTTGAGACAGACTCTACTCTCAATAAATATATTTGAGACAGGCTACTCTCAATAAATATATTTGAGACAGACTCTACTCTCAATAAATATATTTGAGACAGACTCTACTCTCAATAAATATATTTGAGACAGACTCTACTCTCAATAAATATATTTTAGACAGACTCTACTCTAACTTAAAACCCATTTTAAAAGGTGAATAAAAATATAAGGTTATACGGGCTTTAATTAGAGATAGGCAGGGAACTTAAATAACATAACATAAGCTCACGCCTGTATCTCCGAAGGGGTAGGCAGAGGTGCGCTAGCGAACTAGAACATCAACATTTCGCCGAGCTTAGTTCCGTCCCAGATGTGATAGGAGGCGAGCCTATCGCCATATCGGGCACAAATTCCAGACTCCGGGCTGATATGGCAAAATCCAATATCACTTTTCCCGACCCGGGGATCGAACCCGAGACCTCAAGACGGTAGTCATACCGAAATACAACTGCCACCGAGGCAGTCGCACCGAGTTAAGTAGTAAGTTGAGGTAAAGTATAGGTAATGCTTCGCCACGTCTGTGTCCATTTGGCACAACAAAAACGCACACCGTTAAACTATTAAAACATCGAATAGCCTCCGCACATTCTACTCCACGATTCATAAAAACAAAAAGTTTTTTCGTGATTGCCTCGCTTCGAGCAAGGTCGCGCGTTGTTCCGACCGGTTTCCACACTCTCCATTGCACTTTTATAATAGACTTTACTGCACTACAATGCGTTTGGAATAGCAATGGATCGGTGAAAATGCGATCGCATCGCAATGGTACCTCACCACACAAATAGTTTCATTTCATGTCGTCACAAGTCGCTGTGATTGTCAACAAACGCAATCAACTTTGAATGAAACGTGATTTGTCTACTTATTAGGCAATTATAAAACCTCCGCTTTGTAATCTTTAGTTTTGTACTATTCCAAGAACAAAGATGTTTTGAGTTTTTTCTTTTATACTTCGTCGAAACGAGTCTTTCAGAAATGATTTGGCTTAATTTTTACGACCGGCTGCCTGCTCGACGTCAACCCTGCTCTCGGGGATACAGTCCTGGATAAATCAATTTAGGAAAATCGCTTTGCCCGAGTTGGGAATCGAACCCAGGATCTCCCAGTCCCCAACCAATGCTGCCATTAGGGCGAGATGAGGCGATGTTAGAACTCCACAAAATTCAAATTACATTATCACTCAACCCGAAATTTTATTCACCCAAAAAAATATGTTACCTACTATTTAATTCGACCTTAACAGAGTCGTGACTGGTAGCGAATCAACGATTAGATTAACACGCAGTAGGCTTTAACCTTTATATGTTCATTTGCATCAAGCATATTTAAAGCTAGTAAAAGGTATGACTAATTAGTTAAAAAACTACGGTTAAATGCTTAGTTGTCCGATTGATTTGATAGCTGCTGGATAACTTTTGACACTCGATTTGATTTCGAGTAGGATTCGATTTCATTTTGTGACTTAAAGTTCCACTGAAATCAAGTTAAAAAGTGCACTAATGTCGCGTTAAAAATTACAAAATGACAACTCGAATCAACCACGACATTAGAACAGACAGTACAAAAAATATATTTTAAGCTTTTTTTGCAAGTGTTTAAGCCGAATTCGAGATTCGATATGTACGAGAATTATCCCTTCTCTACAAAAATACCCTTTGGCGTTACTGTCAACAATTAGTTACTTGAATAATATTTTAATAATTTTATATATAATTAACGTCATCTAAAAAATAAAACAGAAATAAATATTGAAATATTCTCAAAAATAAAAAAGTTACAAGCCTTTAAAGTTTGGTGTAACCTTCAAACTGCAGGAAAGAGAACCATCAGGATATTCACGTCATGTCCATTACGGTACATGCGTTGGAAAGGGATAGGAAGATATCCCCACTACGTCCCCACTCTTGCACATCGGAGAATTTAAAATATTAATTTCCTACTACTTCATTTTTAACCAATTTCGATGCAGTTTTTACATAATGTTTTTTTTCTTTTATGTGCTATTACATATAAAAGTGTGTATTATATCAAACATAATCAAGTACACAATTTACACGAAGTACTTAGCTACCTTCAAAAACATTATCCTAAGAGTTCCATACACTTTTTATAACGGCTAACAAAAAGGAATTGTCCCATTGTTGCTCGCTCTACCAAGAACAATCACAAAAACAAAATCTTTGTAAAAACATAGATCTACATTAAACAACTTTATACATACACAAATGTATAAAATATTCAAGTTATTTTGAACTAGAAGGAAGGCAGCACAGTCACACAAACAGGGGCTAAAATCTAATTTAAACTTAATTTAAGAGTATGCGGTAGTATGTATTTTATTTGCATTTATATTTAGATATATTGGGTCTTACTTATAAAAACATTTAAGCGCTGCTTATCTTTAACCATAGGTTGTCCCTTTCATATTTAAACAATGTAACACAAGGAAAAAAGTGACAGGCTATAGTCTAAGTCGAAGTTGGATTTAAAAATTCATTTATTTATTTATTTTTAGGAAAACCTACAGCTAAGTATAACTAAATAGGTAACAGTTTAATAAACGAATTGCCATTTAACGGTTTTCACGGGTAGGTAATAGTAAATTAATTGGTAAATGTATACAAAAGATATTATAAGTATTAAGAAAATCATCACCCTTAATGCCAAGTTATTTCTAAAAGAAAGATAGGCTTAACAACCGTCTTGCCGTGGAAATATTTGTTGTAAATAAATCTATTGTTGTGAATAATTCTTGACTGAGTTCGCTCTATAGACCTCAGCCTTAGTTCAGTAAACCTCTAAGCGTAATACTGGTAGTAATTTAAGTATATTCTCGCAGTGTACCCACTCCCTAGCAACAGTTCGTCGGTATGTCGAGGCCGAAACCTCCCAGACCGCCCTTGAGCTAGATGCTTCCAATATTTTTATTTTGGCCGGAGCTCCTTAAGCATTCATTTGGCTTTGGGCACTAAAATGACAAATCTATAATATTAAAATAATGAAATTAAAATGAAAAAAATAATTTGCATAACATACATACATACATACATAGACTTACGCCTTTTTCCCATAGGGGTAGGCAGAGACAACGGATTTCCACTTGCTACGATCCTTACATACCTCTTTCGCCTCATTCAGTCTCATTACATTCTTCATGCATGCACGACGGTTTAGGGTACTTTTAACTTGACCTTTCTCGAGTATATCTCTGATAATTTGCATAACCCTCTGATTAATAACACATGAATAATAATATAATATTAGCCCTGTAATATTATTGTCCCACTGCTGGGCACGGGCCTCCTCTACTAATGAGAGGAGTTACACAAGAAACAAGGTTTAATTTTCTATTAAGTTTTGTTGTGTAGATTAGAGTATATTTAGAATGCTTTTTCCATAGTCCATACCCACTGAGAGATTTAGATGCTGGCAAATCATGTTAGAAAAACAGCATTGTCCGACCTGGGAGTCGAATCCAGGATCTTCCGGCCCACAGCCTATATACGCTGCCACTAGACCAAGGAGGCAACTAGTTATAACACAAATAGTGACGTGAACAAACATTCATATAATGGTAGACAAAACCTTGCATAATTATTGTCTTCAATTCTTTCTTACCATAATCATCCCCGGGTCGATTTAAAATACAAACCGAGCGCTTTTATTTTGTAAATCTGTTTTTGATGTTGATTTTTTCCTTAATCAGGTAATTATCAGGGTAGACAATTTGTCTATAAGGAACGCACGCCACGTCCACAAATTTCAGAATACTTCATTCCAGTGTGAAATTAGTTTTATATACCATAAACACGACTGTTAATCGTATTTATTTTTATTGAACCTGAATCGGAAACCAAGACAAAAGCCAATACCTTTCAACAAATAATTTCACGGTCTACAAATCATTTACCGATAACATGTAAAATAGATTTTGTTGAGACTTATGTTAAAGCATTTGGACGCGCTCCATTGCCAACATATCAGTTATTAAAGCATAAAATGTGGAACAAATTGTGAACTAACGCGACGTAATAAAACACAAAAAGTGCAGTCCTGTAGAACATATAACTTAGGCTGGAATCTATAGAGCGAAATTCGACTATTTATTTAAATGTGGTAGAGCCACGCTATAGACAGTAACGTCTATAGCACGAATGGGCCGGCTCGACCGGTTAGATACCACTGTCTCACAGAAAACCGACGTAAAGTGGCAACTTGCTGTCGCGTTTCGTTCGGTGAGTGAGATTTCCGGTGGCCCATTTCTCCACTCCCTTTCCCAATCACTTTTCCCTCCCCTTCCATTCCCTCCTTTTAGGTTGACAACGATGCCATGATTCTTGTTGTGTCTTGGGTGTCTATGGGCGGTGGAGATCACTTACCATCAGGTGACCCATCTGCTCGTTTGCCAATCTCTGCTATAAAAAAAAATAAAAACTAAGTCTGAGTCAAAGAAACGAACTAAAGTGAGGATTTGGAATTTTTAAATCGAACTTCTTAGTCCGAGCCATTTTTACAAGAAAACCAGATTGATAGGCAGACTAAGCAAAGATTTTCTTGTAAAAAATTACTCGGACTAAGTAAAAATTCGATTTGTGAATTCCAAATCCTCACTGAGTTCGTTTCTTTGACTTAGACTTAGTCGAAGTTCGCTCTATAGATCTCAGCCTAGCCTGTTGCAGATGTTTGCATTAATGAGTGGTAGATCCAACATGTAGAAAGTCTACAGCGCGAATGTTTCAACACCACCGGTTCCATACTGTTTCCAATACTGTCTCACAGAAAAGTGAAAAAAAATTCTAATCAAATCTAAAGCCGCGTCCCCTGCACTAAATATGACACAATACATGGTTTCGCTACATATTTTATATGTCCATTGTTCTATAGGAGTCAGCGAAACACATTGTTTTGTGTAGGTGTTTTTGTTTTGTTTCGAGAAAAATATGTGCAGGAGACGTGCCCTAATAAACCGCAGCATAAAAGACGCAGACTCGCTGCCGAGTCCTAGCCGAGTCTCGCGCTACGTCATCGAGTACACCGCACGGGGGATACATAGAGATAAAATACACTGTAAGATAATCGGTAGCATCGCAATAGAAAGAAACAGAAAATAACACATGAACAATAACATGTCTCTTTTTTAAGTTTACGCAGGTCGGTTCTGTCATGCCAGTTTGGGAGATTCGAAAAGTGTGACACATATTGTAGACATATCTACATATATAGGCTTATGCTTATATCCCTGAAGGGCTAGACAGAGGCAAACTAGTTTCAGGTTTTCATTAGGATTTCATCTTCAAATAATGTGATGCAAGAAAAAAGTGTCAAATGAGTTTTAAAGAAAAACCGCGTAAATGTTTTATGAGTGTGGGGCATTGAGTCATCTAATGCGAATGCGTTAAAGATAAAAGAGAGAATATTTTCCATCCCTTTTGTATGTATAGTGTGCGTACAGACAGGCATAGTAGTGTGTTATCTCTACGGAGACGTCATAGCACCCCTCAGGACACGGCGCGAGTGCGCGCGTGATGCGGGACACGCGAGCCAAAGGACTCCCACACGTGCGCCACAGAACGGCCCTTTGTATTACCACTATAAAATTGTACTTTATTCTTTAAATGACAAAGAATTTCTGTTATAATTACAGTTATTGAGTACGATTGTGTAATTTTAATGACAGAATATAGTACAAAATCTATGTGAGTATCCAGAAACTTCGCTTAGAATATCTGCTTAAGCTCTGTCAAAGCATCTAATATAATATTGTAACATCCTTTGGTATCTTCAAATCATAGCAGACCTTAATTTGTTAATATTCTATTAATATCTTTAAATAGCAAACTATGTATGAATATTGTACAATTTGATATGCATAAGCATGCATGCATATGCATATTATGACCTGATAAAGGTCGCAGGAAGTCGCTGGATGCAGGCCACTTCCAATAGGTCGATCTGGAAATCTTTGGGGCGGCCTATGTTCAGCAGTGGACGTCCTATGGCTGATGATGATGATGAAGCACATTATTTTCGAAAAGTAACCACAAATAAATATTTTAAATGATAAAAATCCTAGAATTACTCATTGTTGAGTATAAATGACGTATCACAACTACAAGGTAAGGTCACGTTACAACTAGTGCAAGCTAACTTCCTCATTCATGATAAGGATGTTTTCATCTTATTTAGGTACATTTAGTTTCTACGTGACTGCCTCGGTGCCTTAGTGGTACTTGCGCGTTACGACTACCGTCCTGAGGTCTCGGGTTTGATCCCCGAGTTGGGCAGTGTCATTGGATTTTTTAATATCAGCCTGGAGTCTGGAATTTGTGTCCGATATAGCCTTGGCGGTAGGCTCGCAATCACAACAATTGGGATGGAAATAAGCTTAGAGAAATGTGGATGTTCTAGTTCGCTAGTTCATCTGTGCCTACTTTGGGGATACAGGGTTATAGTTAAGGTTACAGTCAAGCAAATATACGTAAATATTTCACGTAGATAGTCAGGGGCGGCTCGGCCTCCGGTGGCCCTTACGCTTATATATATATATATATATATATATATATATATATATATATATATATATATATATATATATATATATATATATATATATATATATATATATATATATATATATATATATATATATATATATATATATATATATATATATATATATATATATATATGTGCCGCTTCTGACGGGTTAAGTTAGTAAAAGTAAATTAAAATAAGTAGTAAAGTAAATTACTATTTCGTCTGTAGGTATACTTTTTTTGTATGTTGGCTTTATCTTAGCCAATTATACTGCTTCTTTGTAAAGGCAACGTATACATATGTATATTATTACACAATTACTATGTCAATAATATTGCTCGAAATACACCGAATATTCAAACCAATGATTTTTATTCCCATTTCCAATAACTGACGAAAAAATGGTACTTCAATACTGAAACTGAATTTACTGGAATAGAGACGTATAGACATAGAAAAAACATTTTAGTAATAAAACTCAGATTTCCAGAATATAAACATGCGGCGTAGTACACGCCTACACAATACAATTTGAAATAACCTTTAATCATAGAGTAAATACTATTAGACATCGCAAGTTCTAGGACTGTATGAAACAGAAGCGGACCAAACTTATGTTGCAATATTGACTGTAATAATAAATACACCCAACAGTCACACACACATAGTCCTGACCC
This sequence comes from Clanis bilineata, assembly GCA_036417725.1. Lineage (NCBI taxonomy): Eukaryota > Metazoa > Arthropoda > Insecta > Lepidoptera > Sphingidae > Clanis > Clanis bilineata. Next base: position 11,830,185 of record CM071154.1, on the reverse strand, counting down.
CACACTAGGTTTAACCTGTGTTGTGGGTATCAGAAACTATGAGGGATTTACGGACCTATAACACAGAGACCCGAAACGATTATCTGGTCTATATATAAGAAATAAATGAGAAATAAAAAGCATAAGGGAGGCGAAGGACCGCCAAGGCTCCGCTTTTTAAAAAAAATATATTTGCTGACTTTTTTTCTCAAGTAATTAGTAATTTGTTAGACAATGTCTCTTTGTCTATATGTATATTTGTTTACTTATCACCAGTTAGTGTAAGTCAACATACCGACTTCAAATCCGATCGTGAGTCGTGACCCAATTTATATAACCTCTATAAAATAACCTCTATTGAATACAAAAAGAATTTTGAAAATCGGTCCACATTCGGCGGAGATATAGCGTAACATACATAAAAAATAATACAGTCGAATTGAGGACCTTCTCCTTTTCGGAAGTCAGTCGAAAATCAAACATTATCAAGTACCCAAATCCCGGTGATGTAATGACGGAGATGCCACGAGGATACATAAAAATATTCATGCTATTTGAAAACATCTTTTTAACATTTTTTTTATAACAGAAATTGGCCAACGAGCACATGGGTCACCTGATGGTAATCACCGCCCATAGACACCCAAGACACAAAAATAATCATGGACGCGCACCGGAAATCTCACTCACCGAACGAAACGCGACAGCAAGCTGCCACTTTAAGTCGGTTTTCTGTAAGACAGTGGTGTCTAACCGGTCGAGCCGGCCCATTCGTGCTGTAGAAATTTATAAAAGAAGTCAACGAACACAACACTTGATTAACACCAGTATATCAGCAGTATTGGTTCGGTGGCGCGTAGCCTTGACCTCATGTATAGTCTATGACAGTGATAAGCCTCGCCAATTACCGCGAGTCAACGGCGATCGATTATCTTTCAAATAATTATTTACCTCTATCAAAAGATATAGAGACGATCTTTGGAATTATTATTTAAACCGACTTCAAAGGGGAAGGAGGCATTTGATCATGAATTCATTTGTATTTTTTGTATATGTTACGCTGTAACGGTGATTATTCAAATTTAAAAATTGAAACATTTTGGGATATTACACAAAGTATTAATTATATTAAAAATGTATTATAAAATTATTCCAGTATGGAAAAAACCGTAGCTTTTACGCACTTATATGCATACTACTAATCTATGTCAATTATAAACTCAATTACAGGCCATCGACAAAACGATTCCAAATTCAAAATTCAAAAAAATAAACCAACAAAATATGATCAGTAACGCGTTTTTAGCAAATTGCGAACTCAATATACATTGATTTGCATACGAATACGGCGCGGCGCGCGGTGGTTCTGTCTGCGAAACAACGTCTAGTCTAGACCAGACAGAGCGATAGTGACAGATGTTTGTCTAGATTACTGGATACCGCAGCAGGACGTGATAATCGCGGTTTTTTATTAAAACAGCGCGGTTGTTTATGGTTCGTGGAATTTGTTTTTGGAATGTCCTTAATGAGGTTAGGGAGATTGCGTTCCTTTGCACTCAGATATTAAGAACTTGTTACAATAGTTTTTACGATATGTACAATAGTTTTTTAATGCATTTTTATATGGCACGGCATAAGACATAAGACTTTAAGTGAGTTATTACTACAGAAAACTGATGTTAAACGACAGTTTGCTGTTGCATTTCGTACGCTAAGTGCAATTTTTGGATACCCACTTAACCGTCTCCAGTCTCCTTAGGCCTTCCTAATCCCTATTCCTCCAGTTAGCCAGCCAGCTTGGCTTCTCGCATAGTGATGTTTATGGGCGAGGCTTAAGTATCCAGGGTCTGACTTCTTACCTTTCGATTCGAAATTTACTTCGATTCGATTTCTTTTAGTGACTTAAAATTCCACCGAAATAGAGTGAAAAAGTGCACTAATGCCATATTAAAAATTTCCAAGTTCTCGAATCTATTGCAGCATTATCGCATCTTTTCCTGTGGAATTTTAAGTCAATAAATGAAACCGAAGTCGAAATAAATTTAAGTAGCTGGATGCAGGCCGCTTCCAACAGGGCGATCTGGAAATCTTTGGGGGATGCCTATGTTCAGCAGTGGACGTCCTATGGCTGATGATGATGAAATGAAACCGAATCGAAGTCAAATTCGAATTGAGTATCAAGAGTCAGGGGGCAGGTTCCATCACCGCTCTCGGGGTTTGTAACGAACCTCCGACTTTATAAGCAGTCAGTACCACACCCAAAAAGAGCTATCGTTATTACATTATGAATATGTTACATTAATTTATAACAATGAAGGCACCGAACGCAGTGACCTTTGAAACTAATAGCCACTCACAAAATTATGCTATACTCGTACTAATCCTGGCTGATTTGAGGGCCTATGTGCTCCGAATGACAAGCGATCTTTTCAATATGGCCGAGTCAAATAGAAGCTATTTTTTGTTTTTGCTCAAATTATTAATGTTATTTTGTTTAGATTAAATATTATCATAGCTACGGATGTGAAAAACGGTGGACGGAGCGCTAGGAACATTGAAAGTGAAGCAAGGTTTTCGGCCCATTCTATCTATCGATACGTAATGGCGACTGAGCGTGTTATGAGTGTAGAAATCTATAGAGCGAACATTGACTAAGTCTAAGTCAAAGTAACGAACTCAGTGAGGATTATAACTTAGTCCGAGTCATTTTTTACAAGAAAATCTGTCTGTCAGTCTGTTTTTCTTGTTAAAAATGACTGAGACTAAATCAAAGTTCGATATAACAATTCCAAATCCTCACTGAGTTTGTTGCTTTGACTTAGACTTAGTCGAAGTTCGCTCTATAGATCTCAGCCTTAATGTGGGCATAGGACATTTTTGTATAGGCGCGTTTATGTGCGTGGCTTCTCTATGGCGTCCGTTTAACTATAGGCGAGATAGTGTCCGTCCTTTTTATACGTCCCTGATTATAGCCTTACTTTTGCTCGCAGCTTTGCTCTTTTAAAAGTATCGTAGGTGACAATGTGTGATGCAAGGACCCCACATTACAGTGAGATTAGGGAGAAACAAAGTAACATAAGTGAGGATGGTGCAGAAAGGATTTGGCTTTAGTGTTCACGTGTGATTATAGCCCATGTATGCTATCAGTAGATCAGAGGCGTTAGTTAACAGTCCAGAAAGCGATATGGCTTAATTTTTATCCAGGGGGCGGAAAAGTACTCACGTTTGCGAAAGCTGCTGATTAACAAATTTAATTCGTATGTAATCCCGTTCGAAAGACTAAAGTCGCTTGCAACAAGTTCAATAAGATATCTTCCACACATGAATCGATACATCATAACGTTACTTTGTTTCGGCGATTTCCATAACCAAATGTGTTTTCACCATAACATCCTAATAGGTCCTAATTGACAAAGGAAAATAACAACGAGTCGATTTTGAACGTTATTACTGTGTTAATAAGGTTGCAGGTAAATTGAAAGCCAATTACTGCGATTACACTGAGTGGAATATATTTGAGATTTTATACGTCATTATGGTAACTATTGGAGTAAGAAATAGCAATTTTAATATATTCGGTTTTGAATATTTTATCTATAGTTTTTTTTTATCCGGGCCCGGTAAAGTGCCTACACTGCACCTGATGGTAAGCGTAGTGCAGTCCAAAAACTAGCGTCCACTGACAAACACTGTGTTTATCAGTGGTCGTCAGAATCATGCCGGCCTATTTATGCTTCTTCACACTCCGAATCCGAAGAGGTAAGAAGCAAATCGAGGGGCTTGCGATAAGACAGGCGGATGTCCGATGCAGATACAGGGATACCCCCATATCCGTCTCAACCAACCATCAAGCCCCTCGAGAGAACCGGAAGTACACTGGCTGATCCTGGAACGCGAATCACACGCGGAGTGTGGGTCACTATGGCAGGTTTTAGCACCATGTGTACGGTGGTCGCCATCCCGTCAGATACAAATATCCTACCACCAGCGAAGTTATAACCAAATATATAATAAATAATAAATAATAAATAAATAATAAAAATGTTTATTGGTCACGTAGGCACATCAAATGCACTTATGACAGGTCACAACAAGGTCTAGATACATTTATATAATAATAATCATGTTACAGCACTATCAATTTAGAAAACAAGCAGGCAGGTATGGACACAAATCAGGGATGGGGCTTAGTTAAATGGTTGTGATTTGTAGGAAAGGGAACGAACGGGATATGGCAGGAATGCTAGCAGGGAATTGACGGGAAAATAAAATAGGAAGCTTGTAGGATTTGGCTGGAAATGTGAGTAAGGAAAATCACGCCGTGGACTATAAGGCCCTATCCTAGCTAACCTACCAGCCTTTCTCTAGCTACCTACGGATGACGACCCGAAGAAGAAAGACGGAAAGAAACTCCGGGCTTTTTTTTTCATCATCAATTGACTCCTTTTTTTTCTCAATTTTACAAGATACAACTCATTTAATTTTTACATTTTATATTTTATACGGATTTATGCATTCTCAAAATACCACTAATAGTACCACTAATATATAAATAGTTATAATAGTTATAATAGCGAAGCTACCAAACCGCACTAGGCCAGCGTGGTAGACTAAGCTCGAACCTCTTATTAGTAGAGGAGGCCCGTGCCCAGCAGTGGGACAGTAATATTACAGGCCTAATAATATACAAAATATATCGGAATATACGTATTACAGGTCGATCTGGAAATTTTTGGGGGAGGCCTATGTCCAGCAGTGGACGTCCTATGGCTGATGATGATGATGATACTAATAGTGTTATATAATAAGTGTTCTAATTCGCTAGTGAGCGTCTGCCTACCTCTTCGGGGCTACAGGCGTGAGCTTATGTTAATATTATAAATGCGAAAGCTTACAAGGATGGTTGTTACTCAATCACGCCATAACAGTTGAACGGATCTGGATAAAACTTGGCATGGAGATAGATTATAGTCTGGAATAGCACATAGGCTTTTTATCCCGGAAAAATGAAAGGTTCCCGTGGAATTTGTTAATAAACCACGCGAATGAAGTCGCGGGCAATGGCTAGTGTATTCATATTAGCTTTAACCACATTATCTGCTATTGATTTATGATTACCGATAACGTTTACCGTGAACTTGTTATAAAAATATATTGCCTAAGGAAAATAATTAAATAAGGAATAATGTCGTGCTAGGAAATAATTATTAAACCTATTATTAACAAACGACCCTGTGACTAGATAGATCCTATAGTTACTATAATATACTTTGCTATAATGCAAGCTACTTACAATACGTACTACTGGAAAAAACAATATTTTTATATATCGTATAATATTTGTAAAATCATATAGGGGGGATTTGCCATTACTTGCCACGCTTGGCAGGCGGGTAAGGCGAGAGCAGGGCGTAGATTATCGCGCTGATGATGCTGCTGCCCATCATCAGCCTGTATCTATCTAAATCGTCCCAAATGTGATAGGGGCAAGCCTGTCGCCATAACGGGCACAAATTCCAGACACCCGGTTGATATTGAAAAATCCAATATCACTTTGCCCGACCCAGGGATCGAACCCGAAACTCCAAGACGATAGTCGTACCGCGCACGCAATACCACTACGCCACCGAGGCAGTATTTTTAAAATAAACTATATTAAATACTCAGATTTCCCGAGGATGTTACGAGTTTCAACTTTAATTATAAAATCAAACCTCATTTAAACAATAATGCAATAACTATAATTTTTTTTTTTGTGTTGTCCTACAGCTGGCAGCCCGACCGAGTCGGCTTACTCAGCTACACCGATCTATTGGGTGAACGCAGCTGCGTTACGAACCCAAGAAAGTTAGGTGACCATGCTGAGGGCAACCCACTAACGGGTTACGAACCTCGGCTCAGGACGGTCACTGAGAGATGTATTAGAGACATCATCGATTAGGGGGAATTTGGACGTGTGTTTTCCCTAACTATCCATTGCTGTCATCGGCACGCGGGCCGGAATTGTTAACAGGGTCGGGGGGGCGACTACTGGGAGCGCGGCGTGGTCCTCGTCGGCGAGGACGGAACGTCGGTCGTGTGGAGTGTGAGAGCTGTTTAAGTAGCTCGAACTTGCGCTTGATGGCCAGAGTGATGTCGTCATCAGGGTCTGACAAAACGGATCTAGGACGTCTCCATTTCGCACGGTCGAAAGGAGTGTATATTGACGCTTTGCGGACGAGCGGGTTTGGGTGGTGTGCCGCCCGATCGAAGTAGCGCCTGCTAGCCATGTGCATAAAGTGCCTGATGGTCGGCATGTTGGTATCCACATGGAGGTCGTGATTGCGGACGTACCACGGAGCGTTGAGCGCTCGTCTTAAAAAGACGTTTTGCAGGACTTGCATGCGCTTAAGTCGAGCGGGCGGAACATGAGCGAACACGGGTGACGCGTAAGTCATTATCGGTCTAAATAACTATAAGTAGATGACAACTTCAAAAACAGTTTACCAGATGTCTAATTAATGCTAATCCCTTTCCAACAATCGCATAGCGATCCCTTACGTCATGCCCGTCACAAGATCCCCTCTCTAACCCCTGCCACATAGCTTGCTCGCTATCACTCTTTCTTTCTCACTCACACACACCACTTTGTCAAATGCACAGCGATTAATATAGTTTTAACGACCTTTACAATAACGGAATGAAGATAAAACTAGTTATATTTAATTATACAGGCAAATAGAGCCATCCTTAAATTAGGTCAAATAAGGTTTAGTGTAACGGCCTCAAGGTACCCACCAGTCACCAAGGCCGAAGGTAAAGTTATGAGCAAATAAAAACACATTATGTAAATACATAATATACACGCGTTCCCCGCTCAGTTTGTTTATCAGCATATATAAATTCCTCGTGAACGATGATGTTATAAAGTCGGACATAGAAATTGTATCTGCCAGAGCTCCATTTCAACATTCGTAATTACAAATGTCAGTAGATGCTATATCAATTAGTGCGTGCCAGATGCCTTTCCACGGAAAACCTGTTTCGGTCCTTTTTATCGCCGCATTTGAGCGCAACCTTTGTTTCTAAATAACCGCTTTCATAGCGTTTTTATGGCCGGTATTCAAACTAAAATAAGCGTTTATGATTTTTAAAAATGTGTACTCATTTACGAGTCGACATAGCGTATCGTACGATACACGATTATGAAAGAAACAAGCCGACGTGAGTCGTGAATGTGATCGCTTTCGTCTCGCCTGCCGGACGTGAAAAACTTAGTCGAAGCATTCGCCTACCTGCTAATTAGACAAAGAGCTCGCGATCGCCGCGTCAGTGACAACACGGCACACAAACATGCACACACCGGCACATCCGAGGGTGAAGCGCCGTGTATCGAGTGTCGAGGGACGAGAATCGGCGAGCAAAGTGCGGGATTGCGCGTGTGTCCGCGGACGGCTATCGACGAACACTGGGTTCAGTGGCTCGCCGCAACGCACGCGGCATTCGCCCGACTCACCCGAGCAGCGGGCACGAGCGGCGAACAGCTGATGGGCCGGCTGACGGCTGGTTCGACGCACACCTGTGTGCGCACTCTCTCTTTCCCGCGCGTCGCACGTCGCGGGCGCAGCGTGCGCGAGTTGTGCGCACTGCGCGCTCCGGGCTCGACACTCGGCGCTCGCGTCTCCATCCGCCTCGGGCTGCGTGTGAACGCACTGATGTGGCAGATATCACAATGTGTCGACTGTCGACTGTCGCTACCGATTGTTGTGGCACGCCACGCCAGCCGCGACCACGCCACCGCGCCACTGCACCGCTCGACGCTGTTACTAGTTGCTACGACAGTTTTTATCACGGCTCACTGATCGAGAACGCTGCACTGAACTACCACACGAGTCACACGACACGTGCAACATTAGCGTGCACCGGTCGGATTCCTCTAAATCTGCGACCTTATTCCGATTGTTGTTCTGGAATCCACATGAGTGCATAATATGATACATATTTGGTCTATCCGAATGTTTTTTCCAATGTTACATCCATGATAAGTCAATGGCTGTACCTAAATAAATTTCCAATTTGTTTTGGTCCGCACCATTTTAAATCTTGTTAAAATGCACAATGTAATGAATTGTTTCCAGACCATAAGTTTTTTTTTTAATGAGGAATGTGAGCTAGCAGCGGTTAAGTGGTTGTGAAATTTTTCAAAGTCTAGATAATTCGGCTGTAGCTATTACGTGATCAGCGGTCGCGGCGCGGCTGTTTGGGAACTTTCACAAGTTTGTTATACCTACGCACTGATTCGGTAACGAATTCCACTCAATGTCAATTGGGGTCTTACTTTTCTTACCAACATTAACTGGCTCTGCATTTTATATTACGACACATCGTTCTTATACCTTTCTCTATCCCAGATACAAAAGACTAATTTTCCCGTAGACTTCATCAAATATTATCTCCCTACTTTCTCAGGACTGTGATTCGCCGTTACACGGTTATCATCATTGTCAACCTATTGAACATGTTCTGCAAATACTTGGCATCATAAAATTCATATTATATACTTCTGTTAGATGTTCCATTGAGCTGAAGATCCAAGTTTGTTCATTTAACTTTAAGTATCTAAAGGAGTGGAGCAATGTTATTTCGAATTGTTTTGTAATACACTTTCTGGTTATCGTCCTGGCCTTGTGTCGACCAGTGCTTCATGACACCAATCCCTCATTTTGCGACACCTGATATATTAGTCAGTCCAAGAGCCTCTACTTACATCTTCCATGTGCTATGAGTATTATTGGTAACTGTTACTTATAGACCAACATTAGAATCTCAGCTGGATGCTCAGTTGAGCAAACTAGTTAGTTTCCGTGATTATTATAGTTTCTTACATAATGTTGCCACGCGATGTTTCACTTCAAAAATCTCCATCTAATACAAATTGTTCAATAGATCCCAGGTCATATTCTCTTCTAATGACAAGATCTTTACTTCCCGAAGTATAAGAATCATCTGCTACAATATTAAATATATAAAACAATGTAGTGCAGTCAATCCGTGCATACGCCGAGTTTCAGTTGCCCGGTGACCTTCGCCGCACAACGGGAACCGGTATTTCGCCAGAACTCCTCCGTTACTCTGCAAGTGTAACGCGTGTAATATTTATTACACTTGTAATACCTTCATAATGTCCAATTAACACGTTATTAACTTTTTATTTGAGATTAAGCAAGTCGTCCGAATCATGCTAAAATTATAGATTATCTTTTTTATCCAGACTTGGGAAAGTGACTACGATGAAGCTTATGGTAAATAGAGTTCCAATGGAATACCGACTGTAGAGAGATATTGATTCCGTACACGAAGACATATTGAAGTTACTAGATACATCCTGAATGACCCTGGTCTGTGATTTGATTAAATTAGCGCTATTTTTAAGGACTACCCATACTCCTACAAAAGGCAGACCATTATAAATGAGATTTACTGAAAAATAAATATGTTGATCGTAAATTTTGTATGAATCATCATAAAAATAAAACGGAAATTAATTTACTGAGCAAAAACACGATGGATAGCATTCCAACAAGTTTGTATAATCTAGTAATCCGACCGTGATGCATTACATCAAGAATTTTTAAAGTGTGTTGGCCTCAGTGCATGATATATAATATTTTCTGTTATACCGCTGTGTATGAAATATCCCATCTAAGGAAATAATAGGCTACCTATTTCATTATATGAATTAATTTTTAATTTTGTAATCATTTTGTATGCAAGAGCATAAATACAGAACTCTGTACAGAAAACACCAAAATTGATTATAAAATGAAGTAGTTATTTTTCTTATAGATATGTCAAAAAGTAGGCGAGTCTGGTGGGAACTAAGAACTTCTATTTATCTCTCTCGCACACCTTTACTAAAATGACGCAATACAAGACGTTACGTCACATTTTATGTCGTCCATCTTTTAATCTCTACCACCAGACTTGAAAGCTTTCTACCTCATTAATTGTTGAGGTGATTTATGGAATCAATTCTATTAGGATTTTTGACAACGTGATTATTTAAATTAAAAAAGTGTTTTCTCAACTATACTATTTTGTTAGGTATATGTGTTAGGTTAGGTTAGTGTTTAATGTGAATTTTAGTGGAATATTTTTGTTTGTATGTGTAAATTGCCATCATTTGTCATAATAGATAGAGTTACTATAAGTGGTTCGAATTTTATTTTTTTACTAGAGATCGTAATTATCATTGGAACCCTGAGTAGAAGTATTTTTTCTAACCGTTTTAATTATAATTATTTTATTAAGTATAGCGACAGATAGATTACAACCATTAAAATGTTGTTATTAAGGACGGTTTTGGATATATTTAGGTCTTTATTTCTAATTACGCGACTGAAGTTGCAGCTAAAGTAAAGGTTATTTTGTTAAAAGAATAGTAATATTAATATAAACACAGTCCGTAATAAAATTAATGTTATATTTACGGAACAGTTGGGACCGCGGCAGGGTTCTAGAATTATATCCTAGAATATTAAATTGATGGCACAGTCGTTATATGCTCTGGTGGCCACATTGCTGATATTAGTTAATTAAATAGCACATTAAATAGCCATGTTTTAAAAAAATATATCATAAACTAGTATTTAACTTAAAAATATAGCACTATTTCAAGACGGATACTTTTATCCCTACCAAATCTAAATGTTAACTTTAATAATTATTAAAACTAATAATCTTATTATGTATAATATTATTTATATAGTATAAAATATGTTATATATATTCTATACATCTACTATGTGTTTATAGTGTATTTTTATGTAGATATTTATATTGTATGTATTTATTAGATATATTATGTCCCTATATGTAATTTATATTTCCTTATTTCCATGTGGTATGTTTTATTTATTCGTAATTTATGCACCTACCTCATACATCTCTGCATCACCCTAAGGTTGGCTGGCAGAGAATGCTTTTAGCATTAAACCCGCTTTTATACACAATTTATATAAAGCGTAATAAATAAATAAATTATTATAATTGCTATCATACTTTATTGGTGTACGTGCCGTGTGTCGTGTGATACGGTCAGTCAGACGTCGCATCGTTGCACTAGTCGTACTCGTACCATCGCACCGCGCTTTGGGTTGCCAGGTGTGATACCCAGGTGGACATGTTTGGCTTTTTACGGTCGTGTCCGGTCGAATATTAGCGTGTCCGGCCTGTCCGGCTTTTGGATATACTACGCGGCAATGGGCGTACGAGTAACGACCTTCTATGCGCAGCGTGCAGTGAGTTTTGTGTCCAGTCACCGCTATGAATGCGTAGGTTGCACAGCTCAAAAATGCTGTCATTTATTAGTAAACTATAATTAATAAACAAATAAAAAATGGGGTTTCACGTCAGGCAAGCAGCTGGACTTAAAAAGTAAAGCCGAGTCCTTTCTACAACATGCTTGAAAAAGTGTATTGCGTCGACCCCATATTGAAATGGGATAATAGGTTTCCACCTATTATCCCATTTCAACTAACAACAAGTCCTTCTTTCCAGAAGGAATTGTTAATGAACAGCATTAATCCAAACTGCCTTTTATTATAAAAATGTTGTTCGACTTTTAAAAAAAGACAAGTCCGGCTTTTAGGGAAATAACGTCCGGCCTAACTACCGAGTCCGGAGTCGATACTTCATTTGAAGTGGTGGCAACCCTAGCGCGCTCGACATAGCGTCTGTACTCCGTCCGCGCAAGGTTGCCGAGCGAGCCGGCACCAGCCGCCCGCGAGGTCATTGTACACAGATTTGATGTCCTAAATACCTAATACTGCTACAATTATGTTTTGTTGAGACGCGTTTTTTATCCTCTCTGAGTAGGAAGGGGACAGTTACAATACAATCAATGCTATTACGTCTCTACAATTCGTCAGTCGTCACGTTTATAGACGTTGTCCCTTACTTATAAAAATATTTAAGCGCTGCTTATCTTTATACCATAGGTTGTCCCTTTCATTTTTAAACAATGTAACGCAAGGAAAAAAGTGACAGGTTATTCTTAACCATTTGCTCAGCTAAAAATGCTGTTTTAAGTAAGGCCCCTTATGTTTATCTTAAACAAAATAAGATAGAGGACAGGGCATATGAAAAAATGAAGCAAGCCTAATGTATAAAACGAAACCAAAATGGCGACTATGCGAAAGAAAGATCCCATTAATATAACAGTTTGGCATCTTCATATTCCGAAATTAGTAATAGTACAAATAAAACACCGTATTTACAATAAAATCAATAAGTATTTACGTTATTTAATTCTTATGACACGGTGACAACTTACATGTAAATAGATCGCGAAACTAAAATGGCGGAACCGGCTTCATAGTCAACACGCATTTTTCGAAGTTATGCCGGGTCCTCTTATTTTTTCTTTAGTCACTGATGTTTATAGATTCGATTTTATTATAACCTGCGGGTTTAGACAAGTGGCTTATGCGCTAGTCTAATAGAATAGTCGTATAGAATAAATGTATGGGAATGACATAATAGTACGCCGCATACATCGTACTCTTATGTAATTCCCATATATTTATTCTATTCGACTAGCGCATTAGCCACTTGTCTAAACCCGCTGGACAGATTTAGATGTCAATGTAATTTAGTTAACTCTATCATTTCCTTTTGGCACTAATGTGGGCTGTTAAACATATCTTCGAAATTCTTGAGAAGTTCTGAGTATGCAACTTTTCTCGTGAAGTTTTCCTTCTTTAAATAAACGATATTTCACATTTAGATACTTTAAAACTTAACGAACTGACTTCAAAAGTTATCCGATCGTGACACAGCTTATGTCAATGGTGGTCCAAAATGCTCTCCAAAAAGCTCTATCAAACACAAAAAGAATCTTGAAAACCGGACCATATTAAGTGGAGATATCGCGTAACATAATTATGTACATAAAAAATACATACGAATTAAGGACCTTCTCCTTTGACGTCGGGCAAAAAATACAGAGGTAAAGTAAAGTGTGACGTAAAGTGGCAACTTCCTGTCGCGTTTTGTTCCATGAGTGAGATTTCCCGATTGGCCCAATTCCGTCCCCATCTTTTTCCCAATCCCTGCTCTTAGGTTGGCAACGCACCCATGATTATTTTTATATCTTGGGTGTCTATGGGCGGTGGAGATCAATTACCGTGAAGTGACCATTCTCGTTTGCCAGTCTATGCTATTAAAAAAACATTATTTTAAAGCATATTGCAGAAACGATTTGGCTTTTATTTTAACGTTCGGCTGCTTCTTGAATGCATTGCACAATTAGAGCACAATACTGATTCTATAACAATACGACATCTTTTTATATAAATTCATGTTGATGTGTTCTAAGAAAATTGAAGTATTTTTTCCTGTTTATATAAAGGTATGTCACGATTACGGTCAGCCATTTCATTATCATGGCATGATGGATGTTTTTCAATACCGATTATTAAAACGTTGTTTTTGTTTTCCTAATTACTTCAAACGAAAGTTGAACAACTTTTAAACCACTAAAGTAATGCGACCTCGAGATTTTTCGTTATTTTCTTGAAGGAATTCTTAGTTTATAGTTAAAAAATTATTTCTTTACGAAAAATACCAATGAATGTTTACATGTTTTTTTTTATAGCAGAGACTGGCAAACGAGCAGATGGGTCACCTGATAGTAAGTGATCTCCACCGACCATAGACACTCAAGACACAAAAAGAATAATGGGTGCGTAGCCAACCTAAAAGAAAGAAATGGAAGGGGAAGGAGAAGGGGTTGAGAAAGGGTGGGCGGAAATGTGCCACCGGAAAACTCACTCACTGAACCAAAACGCAACAGTAAGCTGCCATGTTACGTCGGTTTTCTCTGAGGCAGTGGTATCAAACCGGTCGAGCCGGCCCATTTGTACTGAAGACGTTACTGTCTACAGCGTTGGTACCACTCCAATATATGTTTATATTTTATGCATACATTAGGCCCGTATAGTCTTGGTAAGGTGCATAAGTTATTTAACATACATATGTTAAGCTCACGCCTGTATCCCTGAAGGGGTAGGCAGAGGTGCACTAGCGAACGAGAACAGCCACATTTCGCCGAGCTTAGTTCCGTTCCAGATGTGATAGCGAGCCTATCGCCATATCGGGCACAAATTCGCGGGCATAAGTTATTTGATTGATCTATTTTAATTAACATTGACATACATCTGTTGGCACTGTTGTTATGTTTAAAAGTGATGTGTGTATACCACGGACGTAAAAAAAAGATGGACGGAGCGCTAGGAACATTGAAAGTGAAGCAGGGTTTGGAGCTCATTCGATCTATCGACACGTACTGGCGTACGTACTTTTTTTTACATCCGTGGTGTATACTTTGAAAATCTTCATCTATTCGCAAATAAAAACGGTGACTGTCTCGGCGGCGTGGTTGTGTTTCGATACGACTACCGGCCTGAGGTCTCGGATTCGATCCGCAGGTCGAGCAAAGTGATATCGGATTTTTTCATATCAGCCCGAAGTCTGGACGTTGTGGCCGATATGGCGATGGGCTCGCGTCCTATCACATCTTGGACGGAATTAACCTCTGCGAAATACGAGTGTTCTAGTTCGCTAGTGCGTCTCTGCCTACCCCTTCGGGGATACAGGCGTGAGCTTATGTATGTATTATTTTAGTTCAACATGTAAGTACTTTCAACTTCGAAAAAATTGCTTGTTATTCGATTATTAAGCTTTACAAATATTGTTTAAGTAAGAATCTATTTTAACAAAAGACCTACTCCCACATACTCTTTATGTCATTAGAAGAAATCTATAATTAAATATGTCATTTTAAATCTTGGCTTATGATGTCATGTAATGAATCATTGTTAGCGATGCAGAATGCTCCATATTGTGCGTTCGTCGATTGCATCACATGCAAATTGTTTCATCGGCTCACCAAGAACCTCGCGTTATTCGTTCATATATTATAAGAATCTTCAGAATTGTTTTGATACTTGGGAAACATCTTTAAACCGTTGCCTAAATACCTTATTATACTTTTACATTACCCTTTCTTGATCTTTTAATGTTTACTAATTAGTTTACATTTCTTTATGTATCTATAATACATAGCTACATATTATGTTCAAGATAGATTTAAAAATTGGTTGACGCTAGGTAGGTAGCCGGTCATAAAAACTAAGCCAATTCCTTTCTGCAACATAATTGAAAAAAGTTGAAAAAGAAACCCAAATGTTGAGATATTGCAAGTAGAAAAAAAACATAGATATAATAGCTGTTTAACATCTTACGAAAGATTTGAAACTAAATTATAAGTAATTAATAATATTGACAGTCATCCCCGTTATTCATAATGAAATCCTTCTCTTATCGAAAGCATAACCCTACTTTTGCCTACTTTAGCTAAAAGAGAACTAAAATATGTTTATCGAATACCATGTTGCTGGTTACAGAAAAAACATTATTTTTATCTCTGGCAAGCTTTGAAACAAATAGGAAGTCTTGGCTGGAAACAATCAATAAAAAATATATATCAATCTTAGATGGGGTCCTAGACTATAACAAAATTAATGTCATTAAGAAAGAACATCAAACTTGAAGCAGCTGATCGGAATCGGCCATGTTTTCACTAACGAACGTTGGAACGTTTTAACGCTATTGAACGATAATGAATAAAATGTTTATGAAAAGTACTATTGCGTCTTATTACGCTCTACTAAGTTATTATGAATAAGGGGGATAGTCTATAGCTAAAGAAGGAACTACCTCTTGCAAAACTCCATGCAATAATACCTTTTCTCTCTACTCAACCGGTAACCAACGCTTTTCTGTTGTAATTAGGTGATTATTCACTGGATGGCATCGCTTATCGTTTCTAGAGGTACACCTTTATCGGACATCGACAGCAGCCGAAGTGCATTAACCAGTTCAACCAAGTCTTACAGAAGTTGTTTACAATCTGTGATACCGTTACCATTATTAAACAATTGGTTTATCCTGACCCAGGGATAACCATAAGGAACGTCAGTGCGTTGCCTAGAGTAAAGAAAAACCTTGAGCAACCAAAGTTGCTTAAGCGTTTTATTACATCATTTCGTCATTTCTAAGGGTGGTACCTCATTTGTATTTTTATCCGGGCACGGAAAAGTGACTACACTGCACCTGATGGTAAGCGTAGTGCAGTCCAAAAAAGTAGCAACCACAGACAAACTATAGGTTTAGCAGTGGTCGCCAGAATCATGCCGGCCTATTTATGATTCTTCACACTGCGAATCCGAAGAGGGAAGTAACAAGTCGAGAGGCTTGCGACAAGACAGACGGATGACCGATGCAGACATCAAGTCATGCCGCAAGCCCCTCGACAGAACCGGAAAAAAGTTGTTTTGTTTGT
Organism: Clanis bilineata; assembly: GCA_036417725.1. Lineage (NCBI taxonomy): Eukaryota > Metazoa > Arthropoda > Insecta > Lepidoptera > Sphingidae > Clanis > Clanis bilineata. The sequence goes on along the minus strand of CM071154.1, from coordinate 11,813,822 downwards.
TTTAAAGTATGTATTCGAATTATTAAAAAAATTATCTATGCTCTAAAGAATTAACAACAGGTATTTTAAATCACACAAAGGCAAGTAATTGGAACAATTGCACGACAGTTAGGACTAACACACTTTATATTTACTATGTGTGCTTTGTCACAGATTTGCACGACATTGGAATCCAATGCATTCTGTGTTTTGCCTGTGTAGGCGAGGAGACGAGGCCAGACTACCGTGGAGAGCGTTGTTCTAACTTCAATGTTGTCGAAAATCGCCGCAATACCATCTCTCTATTGTATCCTTACTTTATTTCTTGCTGTCCTTATCTTATTTCAATGTGGGGTCGACGTAATAGACATTTCACATTTTAAATACCTAACCATATTACAAGTTCTATTGAATTTGGCTTTAATTTTTACAGCTACAACTGCTTGCCTGACGCCAACCCTTTCTGGTTAATTCAACCCCAGGCAAATTGTATTAGAAAAGTACGTTCTACCAGACCTGGGATCAGAACCCAGGTCCTCTTTGTCCATAGCGTAAACGTTGCCATTTGACTAGAAAGACATCAAATTCACTACGACCATCAACATTGTTACAATACCTATACAAATAACCGTTATACACGATTTTCGAATCCAGAATTCCAGTCAATAAAAGCACTCGTAAAGACAAAGCAATATTATAAAACTATATCGCGTCGCTTTACAACCTTGGATCCTGTAATCAAAAGTGGGATATGCGAATAATGAAATGGCCCCAAAACATTCCCATTGTTTCATTCTGAGATTATTCCAATACCTTTAGCTTTGGAATTCGATATAAAATGATATATAAAGGTAAGCATGTATACAAAGTTGGATTTTGAAGAATTGAGATTAAAATTGTAATTTCGATTCAGAGGCGAGTTGATCATGATTTTATTGGATTTCTAGTGTCGGATTACTGGCGAATAAATTACCAGAGTAATTTCTATTTTATATAGTAACTATTTCTAGATAGCTAGCAGCGATAGCTTAGTTGGGAATGGTACGGACTGCAGAGACAAGTGTCGAAGGTTCGAGACCAACCCCAAAATGGAGCAAATGTTAAGTGTAGTTTTCATGGTGAAATATCGCTTGCTATAACGGTAAAGGAAAACATCGTGAGGAAACCTGCATACCCGAGAATGTCTTCACAGGAATTTCGAAGGTATGTGAAGTCTACCGACCTGCATTAGACCAGCGTGGTAGACTAAGGCCTAAACTCTCATTAGCATAGAAGGCCCGTGCCCAACAGTGGGACAGTAATATTACAGCGCTAATATTATTATAGTTGCTATTTATAGTTTTCAGTGAAACAGCTCGACTGGTTCGCTAGCATCTCACAGAACATCTACATAATTTGGAATATCATTGATGCGTTTCGTTCGATAACTGCGATTTCTGGAAGGCGAAATTCATCTTTAATATCCCTATTTCCGTCTATCACGATTGGGAATTTACTTTTATTATTATGGTACGGACTGGCGAGACAAGTGTCGGAGGTTCGAGACCAACCCCAAAATGGAGCATACCCCTTTGACTTTTCTATGTTAAGCTATTTTCATTGTGAAATATCGTTTGCTTTAACGGTGAAGGAAAATATCGTGAGGAGACCTGCATACCCGAGAAGTATGTGAAGTTTACCAACCCGCATTAGGCCAGCGTGGCAGACTAAGGCCTAACACCCCTCTCATTAGTAGAGGAGGCCCGTGCCCAGCAGTGGGACAAGTAATATTACAGGGCTATTATTATTTAATTTTTTTTATTATTATTATGGTATCGTGGTATCTATGATGATGGAGGTCACTAAGCATCAGGCGAGTAACCTGCTCATTTAACAGATTCTGCTGTACAAAATCCACACTTTTGTATTGGATTGATGTCTATAAATTCTAATAATTATGGTATAAACATTCAGTGGAGGAATTATTGAAATCTGTTTATTTTATGTTTACCTTCATAATTATTAACTGTAAATACCAAATTATTTTTTGTTTAATTCCAATCATAGTAATAACTACCATATTTTCGATACACCTACCATTATAAAAACGGCTACAATAATCTACACTGGCAAAAGAAAAAGCAGTTTTAATCTCCCAATAATTTATCATGAAACGATGAAATTCTTATACGCCATATTTGTACTTACAAACAAACGACACAATCAGCCCATGTTTCCTCTCAACATAAAAAGGTTGTATGAATTCAATATCACGGCGACATTTTGCGATGTGAATTTATTTATAAAGTTAATGCCAATAACACTCGTTATAGGTAAATTACGTAGGTGTGTGGATATGTAACTGAACAGAGAACACGCGTAAAGGACAGTTCATATCTGCAGACAGGCAGACACGATATTGCCTTTTTCCATCTGTCTTTATCCCGCTTCACTGTGAAGTCGGCGCAACACACTTTTTGAAGCATGTTTAATTGTTCAAATGATTTTTTTAAAGTTTATTTCTTTCTTTCATGTTGTAGAAAGGAATCAGATTCGTTGTTTTTCTAAAATGAATTACTGGAAACTGCCACACAGAGGTAGATGCCAAGAGGGCAGCCGGCAGTAGAGCTGCACGTTCGCTAATTTGAACCTGCAGCCATTGTCTCGGAATGATAGTCCATTAAACAATACTTATAAAATATCTGCAATCTGTAAACACAAGGATTGTCTCTTGCTAGCGAATTCTGATAAAGACTGTTTTTATGAACATCTTCGCATCTCACCGGGTACACATCAACCTTCGCTGTTGCGTTCACACAAACAAACCTTCGTTATTGTGTAAACGCAACAGCGAAGATTCGCGATTGTTCGGGAACGTTCGGTCTCCATCGCCAATATCGCGAACGTTCTTTAGCCTTCGTTCAGTTGGTGTGTACCCGGCGTCTAGCGAACATATTTGCAGTGAGGTTGTCATTGGTTGATATTTCTCTACGACAATTAATAACTGTCGTAGACAATCCAGACAAAGAGAGCCTATGTCGTGTGTAAGTACGTTGCGAGTCTGTAAATGTAAATGATCCTTTAATGTTGATGACACTTGGAGGAGTAAATAAAATAAATCACAATGTTATTTTGTTGGGCTATGCTATAATAATAGTATTATTTAATATTATTGAGAGGCCAAATACATCACTACGAAAAGAACTATCCCCGTGTAACTTTAATCATTGCATAATATTGACGGTCGCCAAAATTATGAACTGAAACACGACTCGCTAGAAGACGTTACTCAATGATGATATAATTAAGTTTTCTGTAAATGTGCTAATAAAGCATTTTTGAAATAGGTCCTATCGTTTTAGAGATTATTTATACAAAACAAAATCATTCTATCATTGAAATGAAAGTAGTATTTACGGATTCTATCAGGATTTGTTTTTATTTTAATTTTTTGTCCCGACGTTTCGAAAGCTTCACAGCCTTCGTGGTCACGGGTCGGACTGATCAAATAGAATCCGTAAAAACACATACTAATAAGCTCATTTCACACATAATAAGCTCACGCCTGTATGCCCGAAGGGGTAGGCAGAGGCGCACTAGCGAACTAGAACACCCACATTTCTCCGAGCTTAGTTCCGTCCCGGAAGAGATAGGTGGAAAGCCTATCGCCATATCGGTCACAAATTCCAGACTCCGGGCCAATATGAAAAAATCCTATAATTTTTATTTTAAAAAATAACATTCACGTTAACATAAATAAATCATCATTCTATCATAGTATAGACACCCAAAGTGGCAGGCAGGGGCAAACTAGTGAACAACACTCATATATCGCCGAACTTATTTCCGTCCCAGATGTGATAGAGGGTTCACTTCCCGGGTCAAACCCGCGGCTTCTCGTCCCAAACCTACAGCTACTCTAGCCACAGAATTAAACTTGGAAATTAATATAGAAAATTCTCAGTGCAATACAATAGAGTGAACTGTGGATGTATAGTAACTAAAAAGTTTTTTATGAAGTTATCGTTCAGTGGCAACGAAAGTTTCTTAGAATCGTTTTTATGTAGGGCGCTATTAATTTCTCAGTTTTCACTGGAAAACTCAGCGAGCGGTTTTTGCTTTTTCATAAGCTTTTCAACGTTTTAATACTTGTTTTTACTTTTTCCTTATATTATCAGTTAATTATTCATTTGTTTTGTTTTTTATTTCTAAATAATAAACTCTACAAAATATTGAAATCCTTTTTAGCCAGCCAAATCACGAAGCATTTTGATCGTTTTGTTATTAAGAAAAATAAATCAAATGAATGAAATATTGAACAAACGGTTAAACAGATAGTTTAAACTCCGTTAATAAAATAATTTATTACGCAATAGAAGTAGGATTTTACAGAAAAGTCACAGAAAATTCTCATTTACGAGGTCACAGCATGCTGTTTAACGGCGAGATTCAACTAACACACTCTATAATAATCTCACCGATGTCGTAGAATGAACACTGTTCTAGTAAATTAAGCTTCACTCTCTTATTTTATCCTTTTTAGAGAGGGTGATTTATCTCATAAACTCTCTGAGTACCATTTCTGTCTCTAATCTATCATAACATAAACATACATAAGCTCACGCCTGTATCCCTGAAGTGTAGGCAGAGGCGCCCTAGTGAACTAGAACACCCACATTCCGCCGAGCTTAGTTCCGCCCCAGAAGTGATAGGGGGCGAGCCTGTCGTCACATCGGGCACAAATTCCAGACTCGGGGCTGGTATGGAAATATCTAATATCACTTTGCCCGAATCGGGGATCGAATCCGAGACCTCAAAACGGTAGTCGTACCGAAATACAACCACGCCACGGAGGCAATCTATCATATTATTGCGAATATATTTGTCCTTTCCAATTTATTTACATGCGAGATTTAAGGTACAATAATACAGCTATAATAAATAAGCTGATGGTGGTAATGGTGGTTTAATATTCGTATCCGACCGGATGGCGACCACCGTACACATGGTGCTAAAACCTGCCATAGTGAGCCACCCTCCGCGTGTGGTTCGCGTTCCAGGATCAGCCAGTGTACTTGCGGTTCTCTCGAGGGGCTTGCTGCATGACTTGATGGCTGGTTGGGATGAGTATGGGGGCATCCCTGTATCTGCATCGGACATCCGCCTGTCTTGTCGCAAGCCCCTCGATTTGCTTCTTCCCACTTCGGGTTCGGAATGAGAAGAACCATAAGTAGGCTACCATGATTCTGGCGACCTCTAATAAACCCATAGTTTGTCAGTGGTCGCTAGTTTTTTTTTACTACGATACCCTTACCATCAGGTGCAGTGTAGTCACTTTGCCGTGCCCGAAAAAGAACCATTTTGATAGTAATACTGACTAATAATGAACTAGAACAATAACTAATTTCTCGGTAGAGCGACCATAGCGGCGTATTTCACAATATTCTGTTACTACGCATAATAACGTGTTATTAGAAGTTAATTTGTTTTATAAAAATTAAGATAAACACGTACGTTTGCACCTCAATACCACACTTCGATAATTTGGAATTCCTGTGAATTATTTTTGAGTTGGTATCCCGAAGTCTTCGAGATAAAGGGTAGGATTAGAAACATGGAAGCCTAATTGGTTGAGATAGTAATTAGTAGGAAAAAAGAAAGTTTTTTCCGTGATACCAGCAGAAAAATATAAATAACAGTCATGAAGTTCAAAATTTTGAAGTCATTATAGACGAAGAATGTAATCATTATTGGCCTTACTTATAAAAACAGTTTAACTGAGTAAATGGTAAATAATAGTCTGTCTCTTTCATTGTCAAATAATGTTACATAACATAAGCTCACCCCTTAATCCCCGAAGGGGTAGGCAGAGGTGCACTAGCGAACTAGAACACCCACATTTCGCCGAGCTTAGTTCCGTCCCGAATGTGATAGGGCGAGCCTATCGCCATATCGGGCACAAATTCCAGACTCCGGGCTGATATGGAAAAATCCAATATTACTTTGCCCGACCCGGGGATCGAACCCAAGACCTTAGGACAGTGGTCGTATCGAAATACAACCACGCCACCGAGGCAAATAATGTGACACAAGCAAAAAAGTGACAGACTATTCTTGGCCATTTACTCAGCTAAACTGTTTTTTTAAGTAAGGCCCCATATGTGTACTGATTTTTTAGGTTCATGTGAATATTATATATTGAAATAAAACTATACGAATTCTATAAATAAAAAATCGCGATAGAATCCGTATACTAGTTTTATATTAACATGACTATGATAATTATAGTCATTTGTTTCCTTGATTTGAAACTAGCTAGGGTTATCTGCCCGACATACCCGCCACTTCCACCTCTCCGGGCGTGGTGGCAGTGGTAAAACACTTTTCCCGGCGACAAAAACAAAGGTTATCTGCCTAAGCATACGCCCCACTAGAACAATGAGGTGACTCTACATCAACTCTAAACCCAAGCTTACTGCTACCACAGAAATATAGGTTATCAACCTCAATCCAAGCCTAAGTTACATCGACAGTTCTTTCAAAGGGTTATTACAATTACTGGGGTTCAAAACGCCTGGCATCGGACGCATGCCTGCAAGGGGCAATTAATTATTCTACCTGCCCAGTATTGTGAGGCCCGGGCTCTCTTCCCGACCGCCTATTGTCTCTTACATGAAAAGAATGGTCACGCCAGTTTAGCAAATCAACAAGCGACGTCTGTGTCCAAAAAGAATATATCCACTACGTTTATGTCATTTAGTTTATCTCAGAGGGGGTTGACGTCAGGCAGGCAGCCGGTCGTAAAAACTAAGCCAAATTAATTCTGCAACATGCTTGAAAATGTGTGTTGCGCCGACCCCACATTAAGGTGGGATAAGGGCAGGTAGAAAGTTTATGTAATTTAGTCGGAATTGAAAATACTATACGCTCTATTATATGAGTATCTTCTGGATAAATGATGAATTAGCTAGTGTGGAACTATATAAATGCATAAAATAACGCTTATATCTCATAGAGGTAGGCAGACATTGTGGATTCTGAAATACTTACCCTTCATCTACTTTCATCAATCTTTTCAAGCATCAATCTAGCACTCTAGCGCCCGAATGGTCAAACGCTACTCAACTTTATCGGCTTCTTAAATTGATTTTCGCCATACAATTTGGACAGATAAGGCGGCCTTAAACGACCTAAGGCTACCTTAAGTGTATGAACATTCGGCGGTAGGTTAAGTACTTCGCGATTGTGCTATAATTAATAAGTCACCAATTTCGTTGACATTGATTCAATGCGGTCGACCTTTACCATCTCTTCGACCCACACTTGTCCTACAGATATTTAAAACAGTAATATATGCTAAAGGCTGATTATTACCATAAAATAAAGAATGTAAAAAAATAAAACTGTTTTTATGTCGTAATTTTTGTCCGTGTAAAATCTCCAGACTCTTATTCATTATTATTATAAACCCTAAAATCCAGACGAGTAGGCCGCCGTCAGGCCCGCCCTCAACCCTTGGATGGGGTGAAATAACTTTCAATCTACTATAATGTAAAAGGAAACATTAAATAGCTAAGTATACGGAATTTCATTATAATTATTCCAACTTCATATATCCTAGAAAATAATCATCATCATCAGCCACAAGACGTTCATTGCTAGGCAGGGCATATAGCTCACAGAACCGATAACCGATGGGGTAGAAAAGTTCTCGAGTGGTGACCACGTACCGGCAACCGCAGCGTTGGACGTCCGCCTACAAGGTGGACCGACGACCTGGTAAAGAGAATAAAATATATTGGCCACAACACCTTGTTATGGATATAATTGAAGAGTTATTGGTGAATAAGATGCAGTCAGGACGTTCGTAATCTAGTGCTGGTACATTTCCTCCTGTGGCTTACAAGAGTTACAAGGCCAATAGCAGCACGACATCTCTTGCCACATTCATCCCAGATAAAACACGAATCTGAGGGAGAAGTACTTGCTATGATATGGATCCTTTCTGCTTAATTTTATCAAGCCAGGCTTCATCATGCTTCAGTATTCCAGCTGAAATAGCTTTACGCCTGTTGTTGGTTAAAGAGAGAATAATCGGATACTATTATTCTGTAGGTAAGGAAAGGTAAGCAATAAACTTCGAAATAAATTAATATTAAAATCGAAATCATAGCTTGTTTTTGTAAAAACTAAAACAATACTTTACACGAGTATTGAATGTCACACTCATAGGCTCGCTTAACGCGCCATTAATGCAATAAAATCTCCACATGAGCGCGAGCAAATTAACAAACATAACGTATTTTCATTCAAAAGTAACTTAGCCTGGATATAATTTCTTTGATATTTAGTTTCATAGTATCACTACATTCTGAAATAGACTTTAGTTCTGATAAAACAGAGTTGAGATTGTTTATAGGGGTATGTTGATAGCAATCTGTGCGGTCTGCGCAGTACCGATGCGACGAGCTGTTTCACAAAACTTGAAATGTTAGAGCGTTGTAAACTGTTCATATATAGCTAGCTCTTTACAACGGCTAGATCCGTTATTTTACGCAAATATGTACATTTTTAATACAATATTGGTGTTTAGGCTGGCGGTAGGATATTCAAATCTGCCCGGATGGTGACTACCGTACACATGGTGCTTAAACCTGCCACAGTGACCCACACACCTTGTGTTGATTGCCTTCCAAGATGAACCACTATATAGCCCTCGATTAGCTTCTTCCCGCCTAAGTCTTAAGTCAAAGTTTAGTCTATTGACTGATCTTAAGTTGCCTCCTTGTAAGTGTATATAGACTGTGAACCGGGAGGTCCTGGGTTCAATTCCCAGGTGGGGTGTGGCGTTTTTCTTACACAATTTTCCCTGGACTGGATCCCCCAGATGGGCGTTGGCGTCAGGCAGACAGCCAGTCCTAAAATCTAAGCCACATTGTTTCTGTAACATGCTTGAAAAAGTGTGTTCCGCCGACCCCACATTAAGGGATAAGGGCAGAAAGAAAGAAAGATTAGCTTCTTTTCTCTCTGGAAAGTGAAGAAGCATTAGTACAGGCCAGCATGATTCTGGTGACCACTGATAAAGGAATTGCTTGACGGTCGCTGTTGTTTTTTTTTTACTGCGCTGCGCTTGCCGTCATATAGTGTGGTCACTGTCGGACTCAAAAAAAAGACTTTGATAAGCCATATAACGCAAACGAAGGTGCGGGTGCAAAAGCTATCTATATCTACCTCTACATGTGAAAATATTCGTTTAATTTATTCACTACTTGTTTATATATTAAGTACTTGTTTCCTACGAAACAGGCCAATACGTGTTATCCTTAGGAGTATGTCGGCTGCTATACATTTGACAGACAGGCGCGTCCATAAATCTCAGTCTGGAGACACTTACGAAGCTCGGGTACCTAATGAGTTCGTACAGTAATACAGAATTGTACATACATATTGTACGAGTTGTTATTTAGTATTTATTAGAACAGGGATGGCGAAAGTGGCACACGCGCCATCAATGGTACGCGACATGATATTTTGGGCACGTCACCAATCACAAATTTATTAAATTCGTAAATTCAAGTATCATTAAGACGTTGCAAAAAAAATTTCTTTTGTACTAAATAAAGAATTTTCAATTGATAGTATTTATTATTATTTTTCCAATAATCACAAAGTAAAAATTATTTGATGGCACATCTAACACCTCATTATTTCTTTAGAAAATATGGCACGTTGTTACATAAAGGTTCGACTACCCTGTATTAGAGTATCAAGTATTTCGAATATATGAATAGCTTTTCATGATGCTTTTTACGCATAAATTATTATGACGTAACCAGAATTTGTTTAGGCGAGATTTAAAAGTAGTAGGATCAAAATGGCGATATTGGTCCCGTTTTAGTCTCAGCTAAAGTTCCTTAGAGCATTAAACTAAATAAAAATAAAACTATTTTCACAAAATCTATCACGATTTGTTTTAATTTTTATGCTCTTCAGTCCAACCCACAAAGACTGCAAAGCCTTCGAAACGTCGGACTTAAAAATTCAAACATATCGTGATAGAATCCGTAAAAACAGTGTGAAATAAAACTATGTAAAATGCATAACATTCCTTAAAGCCCTTCCGATACGAAAAAACAAACCGATATACTCCATGCAGACAAGGGTCTTTTGGTGTGACAGAATGACCATTGGCTCCAGGTTACCTATAATATAACGACACACCTGTTTAAGAAGTCAAGTGGATCAAGCAGGTACGTGGTGACCTCTGCTCTATTTTTTAGCTTCAAGCTAAAGTGTTGGGTGGGGAAGGTGCCTACAGTGTCTAAACCAGAGCTGCTTTACCTTACAAATTATGATTTTTTTTTATCTTCCACTACTTCTTATACTCCATTTTGGGGTCGGCGCAAGACACATTTTTAAGAAAGGTTCCAGCCTTATTTTTGTGTCGCGTTCTATCTAGTGGCAGCATATATGGACTGTGGATCGAGAGGTCCTGGGCTCGATACCCTGGTTAGCCAACGCAATTTTTCTAATTTAATTTACCCGGGACTGGAACCTCCAGAAGGGTAAACGTTAGGCAGCCAGCTGTTTGTAAGAACTAATCCAAAATCCTTTCTACGTCGTCTGGCTGATGATAATGATGATGTCTTAAACATATTCTAACATATTTGTCTGGATCTTTGAAGTAATTCAATTCTACCACTCAAAATCCATTTCAACTGAAAAGATCACGTCATTGAAGAAAATGTCAGTTAAAAATATTGATGGAAATTGTAGATAAAACGTATACCGCCTTGGGGAATATAATGTAGAGGCCCTAAGTGAAACATAAAAACAAAATGTAAAGTTCTTAACCGCTTATATTAAGTGTTGCGGAGTCCTTCAAGTTTTACTTTTGACTTTATACTTTTACCTAATTAGTAAACGGTAATTAGGGTGTTTCCAAGGACATCTAAAATTACGGCGACATTCAGTTATTGTACAGAAATTATGTCTTTTTTCAAAACGGCCAACGCAGTATTTTTAACACGATTGATCAAGGAATGACCAAGATTGAACTGGAGAGTATTGAAGCTTAAAACTGGTCGTAACAACCAAGCCGAATTATTTCAGCAACATGTTTTAAAAGTATGTGCCGCTGATCTCACAATGAAGTAGAATAAGGTATGAAAAATAATGATCGTTGGATATTTTATTTTAGAACAAATATTTTCTTATAACGTTTCTCAGATTGAATGAAAAAAGTAATGATTGTGTCTGTCTAACTTATCACATCTAAGAGTTTAGATTTACATACATAGACTGCATCCTGCATCCTAGAAGACGTAGGTAGGGGCGCACTAGCTACCTAGAACACCCATATTTCTTTCAGCTTAGTTCCGTCCCATATGTGATAAAGAGCGAGCCTTTGCCATATCGGGTAAAATTTCCAGATTTCGGGCTGATATTGAAAAAATCCAATGTCACTTGGCCGACCCGGGATCGAACCCGAGACCTCAGATAAGCGCACGTAATACAACTACGCCACCAAAGCAGACAGATTTTTTGTAGGATGAAAACCAGCTGTAATCCAATGCAGCATTCGTTCTGCACAAACAGCAAATATTTGCCCAACCAAAGTCATATGTTATTTGAAATGAGAACATTTATACAGAGCATACTCAAAGCTCACTTCAACACTGTTTGATGTTTATAAAATGGATAACCAACTTATTTGATCGTAAAACTATTACTAAATTGTGCTAAAGAATTATGATAAGTTTATAACATAAACTGACTGCCTCGGTGGCGTGGTCGTATTTCGGTACGACTACGTTCTGAGGTTCTCGGGTTCGATCCCCGGGTCGGGCAAAATGATATTGGATTTTTCCATATCAGCCCGGAGTCTGGAATTTGTGCCCGATATGGCGATAGGCTCGCCCCCTATCACATCTAAGACGGAACTAAGCTCGGCGAAATGTGGGCGTTTCTAGTTCGCTAGTGCGCCTCTGCCTACCCCTTCGGGGATACAGGCGTGAGTTTATGTTATATTATGTTTTATAACAAATTTTGTGGGAATTCTAAGGCTGAGATCTATAGAGCGAACTTCGACTAAGTCAAAGAAACGAACTGTAATGATTTAGAATTTTCAAATCGAACTTTGACTAAATCCGAGTCATTTTTTACAAGAAAATCTTTGCTTAGTCTGTCTGTCAGACTGTTTTTCTTGTAAATAATGGCTTGGACTAAGTCAAAGTTCGATTTAGAAATTCCAAATTCCCACTGAGTTAGATTTTTTCACTCATACTTAATCGAAGTTCGCTCTGTAGATCTCAGCCTAAGTTCTTCAGCGGATTTTTAATACAGATTTAAAAATCACTTTAGGTGCTAATGGTAATCAGTCTTAATAGAATACGTCATCATGAGGAGTTGATGTCGCGCCGGTCGTAAAACAAAGTCGAATCTTTCCTGCATGTTTGAAAGATTGTGTTGGGCCGACTTTGTATAACATATCCTTTTTTTCCGCCCATTATTATATACACCAAGGTAGGTCTCTCATAGCTAAAAAAACATAACATAACACAAAAAATACCATGGAATATGAAACTGTTGTTCTTTTAAGATTGTCCATCCAAGGAAGCAATAAAATTAATGTTTTTTTTATAGCAGAGATTAGCAAACGAGCAGATGGGTCACCTGATGGTAAGTGATTTCCACCGCCAATAGACACCCAAGACATAAAAAGAATCATGGTTTTTTTATAGAAGAAGAGGCATAAATTTGAGTTGCTAACCTAAAAGTCGGGAAAGGGGTGAGGAAAGGGGGGGAAATGGGCCACCGTAGTCAACGTTCTTAATAAACTGTAGAGCAAGAAAGCAAATAAACGAATTAATAGAGCCTCAAAAACTAAGAGATTGAAAACATAAAATGTGGTTTATCAAAGGTCTTTTATAAAAATATGGACTGAATTTTTATCGTAATTTCATAAATCGCCTTATCTCGATTCCAGCGTTTTACTGCTTTCATCAGTTATTGAAATAAAATAAAAACATATTTTCCCTTTTCATCGAATCTTTTAATCTCTCAATCAGGTAATTAATTAATAATTACGAGTATTATGTATTATGAAAATATTAACTTATTTCACATAATATTTTGACCAAATCTTGTGACATATTCGTTTAGGGTTATTGACTGCTTCTTTGTTGTAGGTAGTGGGGAAACAGTCTACTATGAAGCGAGAGGCCGCGGGTTAAATTCTCACACCGAGACAAATGTTTCAGTGGCTACAGATATTTGTTTCGGGTCTAGGTGTTGTGAGACCAAAAGTCTCTCATAGCTCCTGATACCCACGACACAAGACTCGACCTTAGTGTGGGGTCAGGACTATGTGTGTGACTGTTCGGTGTTATTTATTTATTAAATAGGGGTTTTGAAGCGGAGGCGGCTTTTGGGCTACCAGAAATCATACTTACCAAACGAAACGCAAGCTGTCACTTTAGTTTGGTTTTCTATGAGATAGTAGTGACTCTTTTTTTCTATATTTATTTACTTAAAAAATATGTATAATATTTTTTCACAGCTGGCTACTCGCCCACTGCGCTATGGAAGCTGTCAAAAAGTGTCAGTGGGTAGATATTTGTTAATATTTCTGGCATAAGAATAAAATAGTGTAGACAAAAGACTTATTTTCTTAACCCTTTGAACCCCCAATTAGACGTAATGTATTGGTAATGAGTATAAAACTGTTGATTGGTGAGTTGGCCGCACAAGGAACGATAGTGATAAAGTATATGGGTGCGATGCTCACCGCAATCCTCGTACCGAGTACCGACGACAGCCCGGCCCCGTTTCTACGCCACGCCAGTCGGTACACGCTTAGAATAATACAGTAATGCAACTACACAATGCTCGAGTATCTTGCAACGCCCGTTTTACATACATACATAGATCGAATGGGCCAAAAATCCTGCTTCACTTTCAATGTTCTTAGCGCTCCGTCCAACTTTTTTTTAACGTGCGTGTCATCAACTTTACTAAGCATAATAAACATACATATGCTCACGCTTGTATCTCCGAAAGGGTAGGCAGAGGCGCACTAGCGAACTAGAACACCCACATTTCGCCAAGATTAGTTCCGTCACAGATGTGATAGGGGGCGAGCCTATCGCCATATCGGTCACAAATTCCTGACTCCGGGCTGATGTGGAATGTTCCAATATCACTTTGCTCGACCCGGGGATTAAACCCGAGACCTCAGGACGGTCGCTGTACCGAAATACAACCACGCCACCGAGGCAGTCGTTTTACCTACCCTAAATAGTGGTAGAGCCACGCTATAGACAGTTACGTCTACAGCATGAATAGGGCGGCTCGACCGGTTTGATACCACAGTCTCACAGAAAACCGACGTAAAGTGACAGCTAGCTGTCGTGTTTCGTTCGATGAGTGAGATTTCCGGTGACCCATTTTCTCCTCCCTATCCTAATCCCCTTTCCCTCTCCTTCCATTCCCCCCTTTTAGGTTGGTAACGCACCCATGATTCTCTTTGTGTCTTGGGTGTCTATGGGCGGTGACGATCACTTACCATCAGGTGACCCATCTGCTCGTTTGCCAGTCTGCTATAAAAAAACTACTGTGGTGTTGGTCGGTTATTCTAGCATGTTGCAAAATCGGTTCTGGTTGCGTGTCTGACGTCAACGAGGGCTCCAAACTGTGTTAAAAAAAACAGCTTTCCGCGAACCGAGATTCGAATCTAGGAGTTCCTGGTCCTTAGCCTACTAGACCAAGGCGACGCTAATAAAGGTCAGATAACACTCGTATATTTAAAAAAAAAGTACCACTATGTTGCTTTTCTGTGTAGGTAGATGATACCAAAGCCGCAGAAACGATCTCCAAATTTGCACCTTGAAGGGCGACTTGCACAGCAGCGCTATTACAAATCTAGAGTTACATATTATCCCCATTTATCTTACAGCTCACTCCTATATTTACATCGAGATTTGGGATAAATATGGATTTATCGCGGGCTACAAGTGGCCCTAAGTTTCCTAAACTCGAAAATAAAGAAATAATGTAAAGAGGTGAGGGTCTTGGTTTAACGATATAATTCCTTAAATCTTAATGTCAGGTTAATCACACATTGTTTATGTAGTCAGTTTAGCCTTTAAGTGAAATGTGGGTAGTGTAGTGGGCGTTCTAAAAGGTTAAATACACACATGTTTGCACCGAAAAATCAAACTGTATATTAGAGGATTTATTTCTAACCACCTTTGTGTGGCTTTGGTTTTAAATAAACCGCCATGTCCAGTTTTAGTTCTACGTTATATTATACTACAGATTATACCAAGCATAATTTTCATACATACCTGCTTTTAGAAGAGAGAGAATAAAAAAATAACGCTATATAATGCGTCGCACGTAGTAGTACGTACGTACGTGGGTAGTCCCATAATTGAACCATTCTCAGTGTAAGTATTAACTTCATTACAAATTTCATGTTCAACGTCTTTTTATGCAACTGATAATATTTATAAATCCAGTCAATAGCCCTGCGCAGTGTACTTATAAAAAAACCAAAATCTAACCTCGAAAAAGTCGCTGTCTTACGCATTCACATGGACTGTGCATTTGGCGTCGGCGGGGCGCGGGGCGCGGCGGCGGTCCGGGAGGGGGAGGGGCAGCCCCGCTAAACGGGATGCGCGCCTCCAATTTACATTTATGAAGTCCCGTAACAGATTCCGGGATGTTTACTTTCGATAATTAAAAACGTCTCAGGTGTTGCGTGCGGGCGTACGCGTGTAAGTATTGCACACCGCCGCCGACGACTAAACAATCGACTTTCGTGATTGCGCGCGATCGATAACTGTGTATTTGATTTAGACGATTATCCGTTTTGAAAATGGAATTTGTTCAGGTTAGGTTAGGTTGGGATATTATTGGTCCTTCGTAACGCGACTTTGGTTTGAGTCTTTGATTTCTTTGATAGAGTTTGATATTTTGTTTGAATTTGTCGTTTACTTTAGGTGCTTAGCTAAAACACACAAACCGTATATAAATCACGTAGTATTGCGCAATAATCATAAAATTAACAGCTAAAGACCACTAGAAGGCTAATTCTCTAAATAAATTATTTCAATTCGAGTTGTAACTATAAATTAGTCACAAACGTTAAGCAGAGGTGGTATTTAAGTACTTAAATAAATATGAATGAACGAAGAGTGTCTTGTAGTTTAATTGGATAGAAACCTTGGCTAGAATTTCATAAATTCCTTTGTATTCACTAGATTAAACTGTCAAAAACAAAAAGTAACAATATTACCGTGAAGGTGTTGTTATTCAATAATCTAATTCTAAGCCTGAAGGCACCCTGTCAATGTTCGTGTCGCGTGACGCGTCACCGGCAACAGTGACGTAGCATCGGTTACGTCGCGTGACCGTCAATATTACGCACTACGTGAATCTGTGAACGATCCTTCCATGCAACGGTTACAGCGCTGCGCCTAGTTGCGCTACTGATGCCGGGCACGTAAACGTCGGCAGTGTGCCTAAAAACGCCATTGATTATTAAACAAATGACTACCGCTTAATATCCAGAAGACATCGATTCTAAGAAAAACTTGGCGTCAGCAATAGAAGATTCCGAAGACAAAACAACTCGAAGTAAAGCATTCATTCTAGAATTGTAACAGGGTGAGTGGGGCATGTGGCAGTATAACATGATCAGAATTAATGCTTCTCGATAGTCAAAAAAGAAGGGCTGTTATTACTTGTCGTTCAAATCAAAAATGTATTTGGGTGTTGCAGAGATTTTCCTGTAGACCCCTTAACCCGTCGGAGGCGGCACATATATATGTTACATAAGCGTATGGGCGACTGGAGGCCGAGCCGCCCGTGACTATCTACAATATTTTAAGAACAATAAAATAACTAAAATAACTATAACTATAAAAATAATATCATTTTGATCTGTCGTCGTTGGCTTGGATGCGGTTTACGAATACGATTTTTTACCAGACAACCTCGGATGGAAGGTAACTTTTTTAACATTCATTATAATTTATAGCTTGTCTTAAGATTGGGATTCATTTGATGCAAAGTGTCCGAATTTGGCCCGGACATATAAAGCCCTTACTGAACAGCCTCCGAACGAAGTCAAAACTGGGGCTGGGACTGACATTTTTTGAATAGAAAATCTTACACATTATGTATGACTGCCTCGGTGGCGTAGTTGTATTTCGATATGACTACCGTCTTGAGGTTTCGGGTTGGATCCCTGGGTCAGGCAAAGTGATATTGGATTTTTCCATATCAGCCCGGAGCCTGGAATTTGTGCCCGATATAACGATAGGCTTTTGAAATATGCTCCATTGAAAACAAAAACAATTTTGAAGATCGGTCCACTTTTGGCGGAGATATCACGTAACATACATTAAAAAAAAAACAGACGAATTGAGGACCTTCTCTTTTTTGGAAGTCGATCCATAAAATATACTTAATAATAATATTGCAATATACCATGTACTGCTGCTCAAATTGTGTTCTACAAATCACAGACAACAGTATTAGTGTAGGTCAACTTTTTTTCGCCACTGAGAATCGGTGTTGGAAATGGGGCGCCATTTTTCTTGTATGTTTATTTTCTTTGCAAATTCGTTGTTAAAAGAAACGCACGGCTACATTTACTCAAAGGTTTCAAAGATGGAATATCTAATGCTAAATCCCCAGAAGGGGTTGACGTGAGGCAGGTTGCCGATCTCAAAAACTAAAACCAAATCCTTTTTGCGATATTTTTGAATGTTTTACACCGATCACATCTTGGAGTAATGGCAAGTGAAAAAATAATTAATCGTCAGCCCCGTTATTAAGAAATAGAGGCTTTTTTTAAATCGTAAACTTCAAAAATAAGATTTGGAATTCCTCTGTATAAGTATGTTTAGAAGATTTTATATTATATACGTTATATCACCGCGAAATACGTACTGAACTTTCATGCATTTCATTCGACAGCCTCCGTGGCGTAGTGGGCCAGTAGCCGGCTGTGGAGCGAGAGGCCGCGGGTTCGATTCCCGCATTAAGACAAGTGTTTGTGTGGCCCACAGATATTTGTTTCAAGTCTGGGTGTTGCAAGACCGAAAGTCCCTCATAGTCTCTGACACCCACGATATAGGTTATACCTAGTGTGGGGTCAGGACTAGGTGTGTGACTGTTGGGTGTATTTATTTATTTATTCCGAGATCGGTATAACAAACAATAATGAAGCGTTAATCAGGTTATGAAGAACTTTAGAATGTAAAGCGTAGTTTTAAACACATACAACGCGACAGTCCAGTGCCGCGGACAAGAAGCCGGCTGTGAAACACGAGACCGCGGGTTCGATTCCCGTACCGAGAAAAATATTTGTGTAATTGTATGTATTTGTTTCGGGTCTAGGTGTTGTAATACGGGAAGTCTCTCGTAGACAGTGGCAAAAGATCTATACAACTCAACTCCTACCTGCTTCCCCTTGTCAGATTGTAGGTTAATAAATAAGTATTTTCTAGGTAATATATTGAAGAGAAAGTAGCATTGGCTTCCTTTTTGAAACTTTATACCCTACGCCACTGGTGGTCATGACTATGTGTGACTTTTTGGCATATTTAATAATTTATTTATTTATTAAAATCTTGATTCACATCTGATTATCGTTTACGAGCCTTACCCCTTTATTCATAATGAAATCTTGGTCTTATCGAAAGCATAACTCTACTTTTGCCTACTTTAGCAAAAAGAGAACTAATATATGTTTATCGACTACAATGTTGCTGGTTACAGAAAAAATATTATTTTTATCTCTGGCAAGCTTCGAAACAAATAGGAAGTCTTGGCTATATATTTTTATTAATTGTTTCCAAACAATTAATAAAAAATATATATCAATCGTTTAAATTCTTTGATATCAATCTTAGATGAGGTCCTAGACTATAACAAAATTAATATAATTAAAAAAGAACATCAAACTTGAAACAGGTGATCGGAAGCGGCCATGTTTTCACTATAGAACGTTGGAATGTTTTAACGTTATTGAACGATTGTGAATAAATTTTTTATGAAGCGTACTATTGTGGTCTTATTATGCTCTACTAAGTTATTATGAATAAAGGGGAAAGTCTTTACCTCACGTCTAACCAAATCAATAATCGATTACATAACGGAGAAAATCTCAGCGCATCAGTCCATTTCACCATTAGTAGGACAGGACAGGAGCCGTTTCCGTCCACAATCACATCACTATTCAACGAGCGTCGTCTGCAACTGCAAATTGACTAGTCGCGACCGGCGACCGAACCGCTTGCTTGTATTGTGCATTAATTATACTATTGCCTTAATCTTACTGTCTCGGTGGCGTGGTGGTATTTCGGTACGACTACGGTTCTGAGGTCTCGGGTTCGATCCCCGGGTCGGGCGAAGTGATATTGTATTTTTCCATATCAGCCCGGAGTCTGGAATTTGTGCCCGATATGGCGATGGGCTCGCCCCCTATCACATCTGGGACGGAACAAGGCTCGGCGAAATGTGGGTGTTCTAGTTCGCTAGTGCGCCTCTGCCTACCCCTTTGGGGATACAGGCGTGAGCTTATGTTATGTTGCCTTAATCTTAATGTGGAGTAAGAGGGTCTTGCTGTAGACTTAGCCTGCTTGAATACAGCAGGGTTACCACGACCTCTTATAGCAGTATTATTATAATCGTTCTTCGTTTGTTTTGTATGGGAATCGGTACAAGTAAAATTATAATAATACTGCTATAAAAGGTGGTGGTAACCCCCCAGCTCGAATTACAGATGTCTCAGAAGTGGCAGGATGAGAAGAAATTACCAAAGCCTTGATGATCCCATTAATCATCAAATTCAACATTTGGGAATAGATCGCTTAATTAAAAAACTTAACGGACCGACTTCAAATTCGATCGTGACCTTTAAATGGGACTACTTGAAATAAGCTCTATCGAACACAAAAAGTATGTCGAAAATCGGTCCAAATTTGGCGGAGATATTGCGTAAAATACATTTAAAAACTACAGAGGAATTGAGGACCTTCTCTTTTTTTGAAGGTCGAAAACACATAAGAGAAGTTAATTTTTGAAATCGGTTGAGAAGGTATTAAATTAGTTTAGGCCCGCCTCGAACAAGTAACTAAAAAGCCACAAATCAAACTGTTAGTTACATTTTAAAATTTACATTCTCCACATATCTGTGTCCGTATTTAACCACGTCCCCTATCGTGTTACGGAGCGGAGAGTGCGTGACGTCACGCTTTCACTACGCATGCGCAGGTGTCTGCATGATGGTAAGGCACCGACTATAGTATAATAAATAGTACCATTTGATCAACAAACAGACCATGTCGCTTATACTACTTACGGTGAGTTTGATATCGAAGAAAAAAAATATTGTTGCAAAATATCTATTTAACTTTTTAAATAAAATACTTTTTCTACGTACAGAAACAAAAATATTAATTGAAGATTCACAACGAAGGTTTACCTAATAGCAGTGGCGTGCATTTCATATAGACAAAGAGACAATGTCTACCCTGACAATTTGCTAAAATTACATAATGAAAGAAAAAATGCTCAGAAAAAGAGTTTTTCAAATAGCGCTCGTTGTATTATTTTAAATAGACGTGAGAATTATCATGATGGTTGAAGTAAAACAAGAGTAAATTGAAGAAAATAATTATGCAAGATTTTTGTCTACCGTAATCTGAATGCTTATGCACATCACTGCTTAATAGTAAGTTTGTGTACCTCGAATTAAGGTAAAGGATTATTCTAATAACTAGATACCACTAGTATTCAGTAACATCTTAATGCCTAATAATTTATCAATAATTTGGCAAAGATAAACCGGTAAAATAGTATTTCATAGACTCTGCTGTTGTAAAATCAGATTTGTTACCAGAGGAATGTAATTATAACACCCTGTACCAGTCTCATATAATAATAATTATAAAGAGCCAAATGCAGAAGACAGTATTACTGGATACGGCACGAATTGTGAGGAGGTTCCTCACTCTGGGGTCCTAACCGCCGGTGACTTGGGTCCCGAGCCTCGCCATCGGAGGGGAATATTTTTATATTTTTAAATATATTTTTATTTTTATAGCATTTAATTAAAAATGTAAAAACAAAATAGAAATAAAGAGTACTGAACACATTATAATAACATTATCCTACTGGTCCGCAACTGGTAAAGAAAGCTCCATACTCTACTAAGAACCACATACATAGGTACTCCTAAAAACAGCATCGCAAAAAATTATTCCTAATTCCGAATAACTGTCTGAACTCGAAACACCAATAAACTTCGAAAAACCCACGATATCTATCCAGTTTCCAAACATAAAGCCGCACTAATCAATCGCCAAAAAAGCGAACAAATAAAGATTCCGATGAAATAGGACCGCTGTATCTGATGTACGTGTAAATTAAACCAAAATTGGAAATGTATACGTCATTCGATTCTGAAAAACGGCCAAAATGATATGATCTAATTTGTCTTTTAAACGTTTTAGATAAAAGTTTATCATTATCATCAGCCACGGGACGTCCCCTGCTGGACATGGGCCTTAAAGTTTATATCAATGCTCAGTTGCTATGTCCATCTTGTGCAAGTTTACAATAGGGTTGCCATATTTTAAAAAAATCGTTCCGATATTATAAAAAGACAATCTATACTAATATTAAAAAATGGGTTAGATAAAGGCAGGTGGACGAAAACAAATTAGCAGGTAGGTTAAAGGTATTATCGACAGAGGTGCGACTAGTACTCTCTGTATATCGTATTTTCATCCCATGATATGATTGAGTAGAATTGAATGATGGTGAAAGAAATCTATGACAATATCGGACTTTTCATGTCTACAGTTCAAATATTTCAGTACTCGTAAGTTATTTTGAGTGTTAGAGCCACGCTGTAAACAGTTACGTTTACAGAATTAATGGGCCGACTCGACCGGTTCGATACCACTGTCTCACTGAAAACCGACGTAAAGTGACAGCTCGCTTTAGTTTTAGTGAGTGAGATTTCCGGTGGCCCAATTTCCCCCTCCCTTTCCTAATCCTTAGTTTCCTATTCCTATCCTCCTTCTCCTTTCTTTGCCTATTTCCTAGACTCCTTTTAGGTTGGCAACGCATCCATGATTCTTTTTGAGTCTTGGATTTTTAAGGGCGGTGGAAATCACATATTAGGTGACCCATCTACCTATATTTTATTGTTGACCAATGACCAACCCTTTTGTAATTTCTCAGTGTGTAGTACATGTTGTACATGTCTCAGTTCATCTTGTTTCTTTGTTGATTTAAATGTGCCTGGCTGCCTCGGTGGCGTGGTGGTATTTCGGTACGACTACGGTTCTGAGGTCTCGGGTTCGATCTCCGGGTCGGGCAAAGTGATATTGGATTTTTCCATATCAGCCCGGAGTCTAGAATTTGTGCCCGATATGGCGATAGGCTCGCCCCTTATCACATCTGGGACGCAACTAAGCCGGCGAAATTGTGGGTGTTCTAGTTCGCTAATGCACCTCTGCCTACCCCTTCGGGGATACAGGCGTGAGGTTATGTTATGTGTTATGTTATGATTTAAATAAGTAATAAATACCTGATATAATCACAAGCTTAAAAACTTAACTGACCGACTTCCAATATACCGATCGTGACCAAATTTATATGGGACCACCCTTGAAATAAGCTCTATCGAACACAAAAAGAATTTTGAAGATCGGTCCACATTGGGCGGAGATATCGCGTAACATACATAAACAATACAGACGAATTGAGGACCTCCTCCTTTTGTGGAAGTTGGTCGAAAATACATTTAACTGCACAAAATAAAAGTATTTGCGTTCATAAAGTTCGTGATTCTGCTAGAATTCGCGTACTAAAGGGCCTTTTAATTATAGTCGTTATTTTCGATAGTGTTAAACAAGGTTTTAATTATGAGCCGGGACTGTAGTCCTTTACACGTATCGCTGGTTCGTTGTATATACCTGCACCCTACCTTTTGAAAGCCGATTCGATTTCGACTACGATTCGGTTTCATTTAGTGACTTAAAAGTCCACCGAAATCAAGTAAAAAAATGCGCTAATGTCGCGTTAAACCAAATGACAAGTAAGTATCATTAACGCCCGGTTCCAATAAACAATATCAGTTCGAATGTGCAGATAGATTACAAAAAATAGCCAATAAGAACACAGTTTGAACATACTCCGTCAAATGACTTGATTTGATTGGTTCATAATTGCGATCTATCTGCACTCTAAACTGAGATCGTTTATTGAGACCGGCCGTTAATGAAACCGAATCGTAATCGAAACCGAATCGGGTTTCAAAAGTTATGCTACAGACGTTTATTAAAGAAAGTTATATGCTTTATACTGTCCCACAGCTGGGCATAAGTCTCTACTAATGAGATGAGGTAAACTCCAACCAAAGAAACAAGTTAATTACACAGCCCACGAGTCATATAAAATTCCAAAAAACATGGATGCATACTTTCAGGGTAAGGAGTGGTAAAGGGAGAGTGGATTTGAGACACAGGTAATTTCACATTCAAACCGAGATGCAACTGTGGAGTAGGACTTTATACCGGTTTTCAAAAGAAGTATCAAACCGGGTGGGCCCATTTGTACTGTAGACTTTACTGTCTACATCGCGAATCTGCCACAAAGTCAATTTTAATAAAAAAATAGAACAATATTAAAACGATAATAATTTAGACTGCCTCGGTGGCGTGGTGGTATTTCGGTACGACTACGGTTCTGAGGTCTCGGGATCGATCCCCGGGTCGGTCAGTGATTTGGATTTTTCTATATCAGCCCGGAGTCTGGAATTTGTGCCCGATATGGCGATAGGCTCCCCCCCTATCACATCTGGGACGGAACTGAGCTCGGCGAAATGTGGGTGTTCTAGTTCGCTAGTGCGCCCTGCCTACCCCTTCGGGGATACAGGCGAGAGCTTATGTTATGCTATGATAATAATTTATTATTCTGTGCGATTTCCGTTTATCATCAGCACTGGCATTTGTACCGTCATCGAAACCGAAAATCTCTGTTTTGTATACGAAATATGATTGCAATTAGAATTGGTCTACTACCGTTCATTAAAGCACACTAATATTAAAAGGCGAAAGTTTGTGGATGTGTATGTTTGTTACTCCTTCACGCAAAAACTACTGGATGGATTTTAATGACACTTACAGTTATATACCTCTAGATTATACATCCAAATAACACATAGGCTACTTTTTATTCCGAAAAATTCATTTGAAACGAAGTCGCGGGCAACTTAGCTAATATTTAATAAATAAACGCTTACCTTTAACACACTTACAAACATAAGCTCACGCCTGTATCCCCAAAGGGGTAGGCAGAGGCGCACTAGCGAACTAGTACACCCACATTTCGCCGAGCTTAGTTCCGTCCCAGATGTGATAGGGGGCGAGCCCATCGCCATATCGGGCACAAATTCCAGACTCCGGGTTGATATGGAAAAATCCAATATCACTTTGCCCGACCCGGGGATCAAACCCAAAACCTCAGGACGGTAGTCGTACCGAAATACAACTACGCCACCGAGGCAGTCTAACACACTTATAAAGGGAAGAAAAATACATAAGAATAATAATTATGGAGTACAATGGGTTGTCTTATAGCTTTATAGTTTCTACTAGACAACTATAGATGGACGGACATATACTTTATTGAATATACACAATAGTGCTCAAAAACAATTATGACTTTTAAATAAATACAAACGATTTTTTTATTTTACACTATGTGCCCTTCTCCCACCTTAATGTGGGGTCGGCGCAACACATTTTCCATCATGTTGCAGAAAGGATTTTGCTTAGTTTTTACGACTGAATCTTTTATTTTACACATAATCATAAAAATACTATTATAAAACAAAGTAGAAGTTACTACTATCATAGCATAATATAAATAGAGATAAGCAAATAACGCGAAATAGCTGCTCTACATCGATTCAATCACACCTAAATGACGTATCCCACGTAATACTGCACAAGTTCGAACAAATTATTTGTAAATATAAGAAAAGAACTGAACAGGGATTGATATTAAGTTAATTACCTGGTCGAGCCGAAACGTCCTTTGTCGGTCGACGCGACCAGAGTTCATTGATTCCGTTTCTCTGCGCCCCTTCGCTCCTGCACCAACGACCACTCTTGTAGACCCCCGAAGTACCATACAACCACGCCTTTCCACTTAGCGTTCTATACAATAGCGGAGGGCGAGGTGGGTCAACGTGACTGGATGTACGCCGCCAACATGTGTTTATGGCAATGGCCTCTTACGCCCAACCATTTCAAATTCAACTATGCGTCATGCGTTTAAGATTCATATTTAAATGATTGTGTATTGGAAAATTTTACTAAATTTTTTCGTCGTGAAATTGATCTTGTCTGTTCTAAAAAGGTTTTAATTAGATTTTAAGTATTACGTACTGTGTGAGTAGTTTGTATAAGTTTTTGTTTCGTCTACGAATGACACAATTAACACCTAGATGCACAGTTGATGCTCGGAAAATGGGACAGCACAGGAGTGCTTAAGCACTCGTTTTGCATACAGTCCGACGCCGATGGAATTCTAAATTTCAAAATTCTAATTTAAGAACGCTTGCTCATTTCGTTTAAAAAGCTACTTTATTACACGTGCATAGGGTTATATTTGTGTTGATTTAATTAGAACTTGTAACCTTTTTCTTTGTTTTATCCCTGAGAACACTTTTTAGCAGGATATTTGCAAAGAACTGTGCATCTAGGGTATATTATATTGATGCAATTAACACCCAATTTTAGTTCAAGGTGGTACAAAGAAGAGTTCGCTATGAATATGAAGGAAGACAGCCTCCGCGGCAAAGCGGGCGAGTAGCCGGCAATGAAACGAGAAGCAGCGGATCCGAATCCCGCACCGAGACAAATGTTAGTGTGACCAACAGATATATGTACCAAAAGTCTCGTAGTTTCTGATAATCAAATTGTGTGGAGTCAGGACTATTTGTGTCACTGTTGGGTCTTTTATTTTTACGTGCCCTTATCCCACCATAACGTGGGGTCGGCGCAACATACTTTTTTAAGTTACAGAAAGGTTTTGGCTAAGCCTGCCTGACGTCAATTCCCTCTGAGGATCCAGTCCCGGGCAAATAAAATCACCAAATTCGTTTTGTCCTGGGAAACGAACCCATGACCTCCCGGTCCCCATGATGCTGCCATTAGACCAAGAAGGCGACTGTGACTGCAGGGTGTAGGCATTTATTTATTACTTATTCAAAATTAAATGAAGAACAAACAAGCGTGTAGGACGCGGTGTAAAGGTCAAAAGACGACAGGCCGAGTCGCTCTTGAAAATTGTGTTGAAAGTAGATGGGCATAATAATTATATGAGGTTGTAAATAAGGTCGTTGGATGCATGTTACCTACGTTTTCGAATATTCTATTCATCATCTATTTGAATAATACTTTTTGACCGACTTCAAAAAAGGAGACGATCCTCAATTTTTTTTTTTTTAGAAAGCAAGATACCTACTGCTAATACTCTAACGCCCGAATACTTGAACGCTACTCAACTTTAACGGCTTCTTACATTGATTTTCGCCGTACAATTTTGACAGATAAGGCGGCCTTACGGCCGGTTTGAATAAACGATCACAGTTTAGAGTGCAGATAGATCGCGATTATGATCAATCAAATCACGTCATTTGACGGATTCATGTTCAAACTGTGTTGTTATTGGCTATTTTTTTGTAATCTATCTGCACATTCGAACTGAGATTGTTTTTTGAAACCGGCTGTAAAACGGCATAAAGCGACCAGTATTCGGCGGTAAGAGCATTATAATAATCATCAAGCTAATGCATATCTGGTTTTAATAAAACAATTTATTGAGAGCGAGTGCGTCCCACATATTGATCTCGAATTAACTACAAAACGCTCTCAACTTCTATTAGATAAATAAATCTTAAACGACAGCTTGTTAAGACTTCTCCGTAAGCTTTTACTCTCAATTTCTCGCGCGGTATTTTATTGATTTCCTTGTACGCTCGCGGTGCTCTCATAAACTTTATTGTGCCAAATGTTTACATTCTATTTTTTTTATTTATTAACATAAGCTCACGCCTATATCCCCGAAGGGGTAGGCAGAGGCACACTAGCGAACTAGAACACCCACATTTCACCGAGCTTAGTTCCGTCCCAGATGTGATAGGGGGCGAGCCTATCGCCATATCGGGCACAAATTCCTATATATAAATAATAACCTTAATAAATAAGTTTTATTTATTAAGGTTTACCAAAATTTGTTTAAATACATGCAAAGAAGTACAAGTAAAATTACTAAATACTAATAGCTAAATGCAACACCTACCAGTAGGTAAACACCGAATCCATAAAAAAATTATTCTAGACACATTATATTTTTTTTTTAGCAGATACTGGCAAATGGGCAGGTGGGTCACCCGATGGTAAGTGAAATCTACCGCCCATAGACACCCAAGACACAAAAAGAGTCAAAAGTGCGTTGCCAACCTAAAAGGAAGGAAATATGGATTGGGAAAAGTAGAGGGGTAATTGAGCCACCGGAAGTCTTACTGACCAAACAAAACGCGACAGCAAGCTGCCAGTTTACGTCGGTTTTCTGTGAGACAGTGATATCAAATCGGTCGAGCCGGCCCATTCGTGCGGTAAACGTAACTGTCTACAGCGTGGCTCTACCACTAAAAATATTTAATTTAATGGTCGTAAAAACTAAGCCAAATCCCTATGCAACATGCTTGAAAAAGTGTGTTGCGCCGACCCCACATTAAGGTGGGATAAGGGCAGGTAGTAAGAAAAAATGGTTTAACGATACATATATTAATCACAGACAATTATTTTATTCGCAATACAAATACTTCATATCTCTGAGGTGTGAGGAAAAGGAGAGCGGGATTTATTGAATGAAATTAAAATTTAGAACAAATACAATAGACAACGTAAATGACAAATACTGATTTGATCGCCAATAGCAACGCGTTCGTTTGCATTGTATTTTCTATACATTCTTCCTACAGTGATATTATGTAAAAGTGTTCGCCCTGCATTACCAGTCTAGTAGCTCAACCATAAGTTTGTTGCACGTATTTACGCGAGCGAGAACGTAAAATATTTGTATGGAAAACGTCAGTCCCTCGCGTATTCGCTAGAGGCGTTCAGGTGTTTGTCATACAAATATTTTACGGAGTCGCCAGCGAGTAATGTCAAAAAAACTCATGGTTGGCCTACAGTATACTCGTCTATGAGTTTAAAGTAAAATATTTGTATGAGAAACAATCATATCAAATCAAATCAAATCGTTTATTGAATCCATAAAATGTCACACATTGTTTAGATTCCGTCTAAAATGTTTACTCTACCGCCAATTCGGAAAGCTGGTTCGTCAGAGAAGAACGGGCAAGAAACTCTGACGTTGTTCTTTTTGAGAATAATAACCAGTTTACAGTCAGATATTAATACACAACCAAAATAAGAAAACAAAAAATTTCAATAATTTACATTAAATTAGATCAGCCAATCTACAACAAGGTAACCTCCATGTAAAATAAAAACAATCGAACGCCTACAGCGGTTATGTGGGGAATTAATATTTCTCATATAAATTATTTAACGTAGTCGCTAGGAGGAAATGATAAGGTCGAGCTACAGGTCTCTTAAATAAAAAAAAAAACTATTCGCATTATCGTTACACGAATTTTAAACGTCGACCACCCCCCCCCCCCCCATTGTTCACCCCAATATATTCTCTCCCGAGCCCCGCGTACGTATCCATTCGCCCCCATTGAACAAGTCACACGGTTTATAGTTTATACCATGACTTAACTTTTGGATGCAGTATTTATTATATTGGAGATATACCCCTTTATTCATAATAACTTAGTAGAGCGTAAAAATACCGCAATAGTATACTTCATAAAAATTGTATTCATAATCGTTCTATAGCGAACGTTCGATAATGAAAACATGGCCGATTCTGATCAGCTGTTTCAAGTTTGATGTTCTTTCTTAATGATATTAATTTTGTTATAGTCTAGGACCCCATCTAAGATTGATATATATTTTTTTATTAATTCTTTGGAAATAATTAATAAAAAATATATAGCCAAGATTCCTATTTGTTTCGAAGCTTGCCAGATTTAAAAATAATATTTTTTCTGTAACCAGCAACATTGTATTCGATAAGCATATATTAGTTTTCTTTTTGCTAAACTAGGCAAAAGTAGGGTTATGCTTTCGATAAGACCAAGATTTCATTATGAATAAGGGGGATAAAAACTACGCCAATTTTAAGAAATACAAGGAATAGTATTGTAAAGATGGTTCCCTAAAAGGAAATTGACGTCAGGCAGGCCCATCGTAAAAACTAAGCCAAATCCTTTCTGCAATATGTATTAAAAAGTATGTTGCATTAAAAAGTACATTACCGTGGGATAAGGCGGGTAGAAAAAAAGTATTGTAAAGATTGTTGTAAATCGAAAGAGAGCCAGAAGATGATCCGTGTCTTCGATTGCAGTAATAAGCACCTAATTACCATTATAAGAACTTATACTAACTTTTTTAACTCATAATATGCATCATCTTGCATCACGTATGGAAGCACGCTGCAGTCAATAATAAAATATAGCGACGAAGCACGGAATTGATT
The DNA here is from genome assembly GCA_036417725.1 of Clanis bilineata. Classification (NCBI taxonomy): domain Eukaryota; kingdom Metazoa; phylum Arthropoda; class Insecta; order Lepidoptera; family Sphingidae; genus Clanis; species Clanis bilineata. Next base: position 11,784,152 of record CM071154.1, on the reverse strand, counting down.
AATTCACGTATTTGAATAGAATAACGAAATATTACTCTTTTTTGTTTATACAAAGATAATTTTAAAAATCGAACACGGAATAAGCAGTCGCTTGTTTGTTCTTAACCAGTAATATGAGGAATAAGCCAGTGTAATTAGTGTAATTACTGGCCGTTATGAGACTTAACACCTAACGTGGTAGGGTGATGAGCGCAATGCAGTATCACCCAGTTCTTTGTTACTGAAAGTGCGGGTGGTATTTGCAAGCATTGCTCGTCTCTTCATTGGATTGTAGTCATAAAAAAACATCATAATGTCAGAGTTCTTCTAAATATTTTCTGCATTAAAATTATGACAAGTTAGCGACTTTATTAGCCGCGGCAGTTAATTATAAAATATTTCACATATCTTATAGACACGCTTGTAACATTATCAATCATATTATCAATATTCAATAATAATGTTGCATTCTCGCATTATATCTACGGCGCGCCGGTCGACGGCTCTTAGGTCAGTTCTAGGGCTGACAGTATGGGTAATTGTAAAAAATAAATGGATACAAAATTGTTTAATCGGGTGTCTACTTTCTGTATATAACCGTTTCTTGTGTAGATAGTTACGTAAAATAAGAAAAGAATTATTGAATATGGTTTTAGTAATTTCATAGCAAATTAAAGTAGTAGTAGTAATAATGGTGCGTTTTAAAAACGTCAATATTTTTATTTTAAATAAATAATCATTTTTTTATGTAGATATTAATTTTTTATTTCTACTAATCTGCTATAAGATTTATTTATTTTAAACAAAAAATCTTAAAATAAAAAGATATTATTAAAATCTGCACGATATTTTTAAAAAGTTGGCTTTGGCTGACCCTCAAAGTTGGTTAAATTTAGAGCTTCATAGTCTACTTATTAGTCATCTGCATCCCAGGGGATTTAAAACAATCAATTATCGGTTCTGGCAACCCTGATCAGGTCTCGAGGAATTACTCTCGATCGTGTAGGTCGGCCGCCGGATATTCTACCTGGTCGAGACAAAGCGGGTGCGACGCGACTGCCGACCGTTGTGACGCGGCTTCGACGTCCGGCACGCAACCTTGCGCCACGTGATTGACAACTTTTGGAGGTCCCACACAAAACGTGCCCGCCGATATTTGATCGTAAACTGTTTACATGAAGTAATTTATACTCACTCTCTTGTAATGCTAATTTTGTTTTGGGCACGTGTGTCACACAATTTGACAGCTACTAAATTAATTTAAATTAAGTTTTAGTTGAGCTGGCACTGCAGAATAGCCCCTATTATCTTAAGAAAAAAGATTATAAATGCAAGACTGTCAGTTCTTAAAACCTGTATCAGTAAAATTCTTAGACAAAAGAAGATAGAGGACAGGGCATAACTACGAAAACATAAGGCATTCCTAATGTATGTAACGAAACCAAAATGGCGACTTTGCGAAAGACAGATCCCATTAATATAACAGTTAGGCATCTTCTTCATTATCCGAAAGTAGTATTATTGTAAGTAGAACACCGTTCGGGTTCGATCCCCGGGTCAGGCAAAGTGATATTGGATTTTTCCATATCAGCCCGGAGTCTGGAATTTGTGCCCGATATGGCGATAGGCTCGCCCCCTATCACATCAGGGACGGAACTAAGCTCGGCGAAATGTGGGTGTTCTAGTTCGCTAGTGCGCCTCTGCCTACCCCTTCGGGGATACAGGCGTGAGCTTAAGTTATGTTATGTTATGAAGCGTATTTATAACAAAATCAATAAGTATTTATACGTTATTTAATGCTGATGACACGGTGTAAACTCACATATAAATAGATCGCGAAACTAAAATGGCGGAATCGACTTCATAGTAAACACGTATTTACGTAGTTATGCCGGGCCCTCTTATTTTTCTTCAGTCATTGGTAAAATTATATCCCATGCCCGGGAGTTACAAAACTGTTCCAATTTAAAATGCGATTAATTTGAACGAATAAAAACGTTGATTTCATTAAAATAATCCAACATTTTCGATAAAAATACACGCGATAACCTTTTAATCTAATGAAGTATAATAAAGTAGCGGGAATCTGAATGCATTCGAGATTGATGAGTGCGCACGAATTCGCCAACGTTTGCGAAAACGCGAACAAAATTAATGCGGACTTTTTGTAAGCAACAGGATTCGGAATAAATAATAGACGTATTTTATTTAGTTTTATTTTATTTTTAGATCAAGTTGAAACCTTATTCAGTCATTAGTCGGCTAGGGGCATTTTTTATTTGTCATTTTGGATCTAATGATGATCTGGTGGGCTTTAAGAAGAACCTCCTTTTTTTTGTTTTCACGGGGAAAACGATTTATCGCTACCAATCCGACTCGGGGGGAAGTGAACTGGTTATGTTGGACTCGCCGGTCTGACGACCCGGCATTCAGCCGCCCAGTAAAGATGGTAAGCATCCAGAAGAACCTCCTATAACAACCGTTTGTTATTTAATACATACATAATGGGCCTTTTTATAAAAACATTTACGCGCTTCTTACCTTTAAGAATAGTTAGTAAGTTTTTCCTTTTCACATTGTTTGAAAGGGACTCTATCTATCTTAAAGATAAGACCATAAATATTTTTATAAGTAAATAAATACACCCAACAGTCACACACATAGTCCTGACCCCACACTAGGTGTAACCTTTATCATGGGTATCAAAAACTACGAGAGACTTTCGGTCTCACAACACCCAGACCCGGAACAAATATCTATGGGCCACACAGACATTTGTCTCGGTGCGGGAATTGAACCCGCGACCTCACGTTTCACAGCCGGCTACTCGCCCGCTGCGCCACGAAGGCTGTAAGGGGAAATATGTTTTTTTTAATAGCTAAGACTGACAAACTAGCATATGGGTAATGTGGTAGCCTGATGGTAAGTGATCTCTACCGTCCATAAACATCAAATAGGTGATAGGGGGCGAGCCTATCGCCATATCGGGCACAAATTCCAGACTCCGGGCTGATATGGAAAAATCCTATATCACTTTGCCCGACCCGGGGATCGAACCCGAGACCTCAGAACCGTAGTCGTACCGAAATACCACCACGCCACCGAGGCAGTTGAGTATTTCGAGTATTATTTCCTACAAAAGTGTGGTTTCACTATAGTTCGCTCGTCAGCGCTAGTCGTATCTTGCGTTATATATAGGGTGGGACGGAGGAGTCTTCCACAGTTACATCATTCGCATCTCTTCTCCCTTGTGCCCCGCCTTCGATCCACGTGGCTTCCCCTCTAGCCGCTGATGTATCGCAGGACTTAGGAGGTGACTCAGATGCGCGTGGCATATGCCACACATATCGACTAGTTTGCACGCCTCGTTATGCGTGGCCGTGACCTCATTTATATTAATAATAGCCATGTAATATTACTGTCCCACTGCTGGGCACGGGCCTCCTCTACTAACGAGAGGGGTTAGGCCTTAGTCTACCACGCTAGCTCATTTTTATTAGTTCTGATTTTTACATCAGTGATGCATGAGACGTCGTTCCATACACTGCTATCTTATTTATTCATTAAGAATAAAAAAAAATATCATACGGGCACATTGTAGCACTTGCAAACTTGAGTTGAACTGGGCCCTTAGTACGAGTTAGTTTCGACAGTTATCACTTCTCGAAAACGCATTTTCTCGATGCATGTTATTTCCTCCGTTTATTTATGTTCGCTGTAGACAGTATTCTCCGCGAGTGTCGCAGCTAGTCAAATATATGAAGAAAACAAAAACTATAGATTTTGCAAACTGCCAAAAGTCGGCAACGGCCCTTATAAAACAGGACAATCCATAGAGAATGTTAACCATGGAGGTACAACCAGTCACTATAATTATGTCGGGTTGTTTAATTGCTCCGTCACGCTTCGCTTAAAGGCCATATTTTAGGAGGGAGGGAACGCGATCAGTTTGTAAATCAATTTTAAACTTCTTTTATATTCACCTATAAAAATGTGATAAGTATTTACGAAATACGAGTATTTTCCTTTTTAAAAACCTTTAACTACATCCAGAAAGAATAGGTTTAGCATTTAGCATTTAAAAAGACGATGATTAAGAAATGCACATAATAATAAAATATTTTCATGGCAGAAACAAAAGCATATGTTTACAACAATAGAACTTTAAAATTGAAAGACACTATGAACAGATAGACAACTAAATAATTTTACAATTTTAAGTGGTAGAGCCACGCTGTAGACAAATATGTCTACAGCACCACTGGGCTGGCTCGACCGGTTTGATACCACTGTCTCACAGAAAACCGACGTAAAGTGGCAGCTCGCTGTCGCGTTTCAATCGGTGAGTGAGATTTCCGGTGACCCAATTCCCCCTCCCCCTCACTTTCCTAATCCCTATTTCCTTCCCTTTAGGTTGGCAACGCACCCATGATTCTTTTTGTGTCTTGGGTGTCTAGAGGTATAGGCGGTGGAGATCACTTACCGTCAGGTGACCAATGTGCTCGTTTGTCAAACTGGTACAAAAAAAATACACAAGAAGTATTGATGTATTACTAAAAATGTTGACATATTTCCGGAATTTTAACATAGTCCTGGTCTACATAGAGCACAAATTGAATACCAGTGAAGGGATAAAGCAAGAAAAACTCAATTACCCTGGCCTGACCTCATGTCCTAGGAATCTAATTCAAGCCGGTATAATTCACAGCCGTCAGCCTAGGTGTGCCGAAGCTACAACAAAATTGATATATAGGTAGTAATATGTTAGGTTTATATGTTATGGAGAGGCCTATGTATGTTCAGCAGTGGACATCATATGGCTGATGATGATGATGAATGTAATAATCCTGACTATACTAAAGCCAAGATTTTTCAGTGGTAGAGATACGTTGTAGACATTTACGTCTTTATCACGAATGGGCTGGCTTGACCGGTTTTATACCACTGTCTCATAGAAAACCGACGTAAAGTGGCAACTCGCTGTCGCGTTTCCTTTGGTGAGGGGGATTTCTGGTGGTCCATTTACCCCAACCTCTACCCCGCTCCCTTCCCTTTCCCCTATTTCCCTCTAAAAGGTCCTTTAGGTTCAAAGGCTTTTTAGGTCCCTGCAATAAAAAAACATATGAAAATTTAGTTTGAGTCCAAAATCCTTATTCCAAAACTTTTTTAAAACGAAGTACATAACTATTTTAAAATCAATTACTAAAATGAAACTGTATTTAAACCTTAATAAACGGCTGCTGAATAATTGCACAGATTTATTATGACTAACAAATAGTACAGTATCACAAACATAGTATGAATTTAAACCAACGGAATTAGGATGAAATTAACATGAAAATAAAGATAAAAGTATTGCTTTATTTAATTGACGTTAGTCGTGTCAAACTAAAATTAATTCCTAGAATTTTAGTCCGTTATTTCTCTGAGCTTAGTAAAGTTGATGACACGGACGTTAAACAAAAGATGGATGGAGCGCTATGAGCATTGAAAGTCAAGAAGGGATTTCGGCCCATTCGATCTACCGACACATAATAGCAAGTGTGTAGGGCACTTTAGTTCAGGCGCGTGTGTGCGTGGCTTTTCTGTGACGTTCATTTGGTGGCGGGTATGTATACCATCCGAACGAAGGCAAAAGAATCTATGCCTGTTTCATTCACACAACAGCTAAAGTTTGTTTGTGTGAACGCAACAGGCATAGATTCTTTCGCCTTCTTTGGCCGGTGTGTACCCGCCATAACAGGCGAGATGGTGTCCTTCTTTTTCTTTACGTCCGTGGTTGATGACAACATATACCTGTATCATACTTATAAACGTAGGTATATAGTAATTATTAAAATCCGTCAGTGGGTGGTAGAGACAAAAACTAAAAGTTGTTATGAAATGTAATTCGGGTCGTTTTGAGAGCGACGCGGCATCGATTTCGTCACAAGTCGCAGTCCTTGCGTTCCGGATTGCGCACTTCAGTTATCGTTAGTGAAATTACTAAATTATTATCTTGAAATTAATTTGTACATTCAATATTTTGTTGATATTGTGAGAACACTGGAGTCTGGACTCAAAATTTGAAATTAAAACGTTCCATGGATGATCTGCTATTATTTACAGATATTTAAATGTATTTCAATACTTTATTAAGTAATCGATTTTATTCTGGTATTAAAAGCAACGTCAGAATTCCTTGTCGGTATTTCCTGGTGAAACAGCCTTCCGAACTGGCGGTAGAAAAAAATACGGATTTTAAATAATGCTTTGTTTTTAATTTAGTAAATATTTTAAATAGATATTTTATTTTATTTATTGAGCAAGCTATTATTAGCTATATTATAGTCGACTCCTTTAATTTGATGCTTCGAAAGCAAGCTAAAAGAAGCACCAAGAAATCCATTTGTCGGTCACTAGACCCGTATCTACTCACGCCTGTATCTCCGATAGGGTAGACAGTAGCGAACCAGCGAACTAGAACCACATTTCGCCGACCTCATTTCCGTCCCAAATGTGATAGGGGGCGAGCCTATCGCCATGACCGGCACAAATACCAAACAAAAAATCTAAATCACTTTCCCGATCCGAGGCTCGAACCCAAATTCTAATACTATTTAAATAACAATAAAATTAGTAAAAATCTGAAGCTAGTTTAACATAGCCCTCGCTAAATGAACATACAAAGAAAACCTTAGTATACCGGAGTGGTAACAATTACTTGTGGTTCCTGTAATTATTACAGTTAATATGAGGGTTGGTGTGAGCTCCGCCTATACTAGTTTGCGTTGCTAATTTCCTCCACTAATAAAATAGAAATGCGAAAGTTTATCTGTATGTTTTTTTACGTTTTCACACCTAAACTGAGTTTTTGAGTGGTAGAGCCACGCTGTAGACAACTGTCTACAGTACGAATGGGTCGGCTCGACCGGTTTGATACCACGCAGCTTGCTGTCGCGTTTCGTTCGGTGAGTGAGATTTCCGGTGGCCCAATCCCCCCTCCCTTTCCTAATCCCTTTTCCCTCCCCTTCCATTCACTCTTTTTGGGTTAGCAACGCACCCATGATTCTTTTTGTGTCTTGGGTGTCTATGAGCGGTGGAGATCACTTACCATCAGGTGACCCATCTGCTCGTTCGCCAGTATTTGATATAAAAAAAAACTACTAAACCGATTTTGGAAAAATTTGTACAGCCAAAGGTTAAACCCTAGGTAAGGCAACCCCTGGTAAACATAAGCTACCCCTGGTCCCAAAAATATGTTAGGGATAATATGTAATAAGGGATCAAAATTATTCAGAAGCACCTTATCATATAATTTTATGAATGTGAAATTCTGTCTTACGTTTTTATAGCTAAATGTTATATTGTTTGATGTACAAATATTCAAACTTTCACTTTTATATTAATAAAGTACTATTAGTACTCATCAATTGATTAGTTATAAATAATGAGACTTATGATAAAAGTTATCAACATTTATTACGTTATTTCTTTAAAAAACACTGATAGTCGTCTATATTTGACACCTAGCGCCATCTATTAGCATTTATGAACATTTTTTTGTGTTTCCGTTCAGCCAGCCAGGTTAGCCAGGTGCAGCTAAATGGATATTATTATCTCAATGCTTCATAATTCATTCACATTTCGTGTGGACAGACTATTGCAATAATTTTCAAGTTCTCCCAGTTTTTGCGTTTCTATTTGGGAAATATAAAGCAATGCAAATATACCCAAACTTTACGCAATTCGGGATCATGAGGTTTAAATATGTAGTTTAATTATTATTTCATACAAAATTATAATTATTGACTTTGATATTATGGTCGCCTCCTTGGTCCAGTTGTCACCTCCCACAGCTCTTATCTTAGCAGTCCTGGGTTCGGTTCTCAGGTCGGGCAAAGCGATTTTTCTAATCTGTTTTGCTCGGGTCTGGATCCACCAGAGGGGAAGTTGACATCAGGCAGGCAGCCGGTTGTAAAACCTAAGTCAAATTGTTTCCGCAACATGCTTCAAAAGTGTATTGCGCTGACCTTACATTAAGGTGGACTAAGGGTAGGTAGAAAGATATAGATTATAACAAATTTGATGATTAAATACCTACTGATCAAATTATTATGATTTGGGATTGAAACCCAAGACCACACATATTGTCAGTCTAAACAGGTTGCCACCAAATCGGCGATTTTAAAGAATCGCTTACATTCATTTCTAATCGTGATGGAGTGTAACTCGTGGTACAAGACACCCCTACCATCGCACAGAGCTCTATATTTTATTTATTTAATGGTCCCTCTCCCTAAGTATTCCCCTTCGTATTGAGAGATTGGGAAAGCTTGCCAGTTACCACGTGGTTATAATGCTGTATATATAAATTGAGTAAGAAAACTAGTGTTTAAATACTATTGAGATAATAATAATCATATTAGCCCTGTAATATTACTGTCCCACTGCTGGGCACGGGCCTCCTCTACTAATGAAAAGGGTTAGGCCTTAGTCTACCACGCTGGCCTAATGCGGGTTGGTAAACTTCACATACCTTCGAAATTCCTGTAAAGAAATTCTCGTGTATGCAGGTTTCCTCACGATGTTTTCCTTCACCGTTATAGTAAGCGATAAATTACAATGAAAGTTAACATAGAAAAGTCAGAGGTGTATACTCTTTTTGGGGTTGGTCTAAAATCTCAGACACTCGTCTCGTCAGTCCGTACCATTCCCAACTGCATTTTTTTTTTTTTTTTTTTTTATGGCCCTACAGCTGCTTGCCCGACCGAGTCGGCAAATACAGCCACACCGGGCTGTTGGGAGGAACGCAGGTGCGCTCAACCCGTAAAGTTAGGTGACCACGCTGAGGGCAACCCACTAACGGGTTACGAACCTCGGCTCAGGGCGGTCACTGAGAGGGAGATGTTGAAGACATCATCGATTAGGGGAGTGTGGACATGTTTTCCTAACTATCCATTTCTGTCATCGGCACGCGGGCCGGAATTGTTAACAGGGTCGGGGGGGCTGCTACTGGGAGCGCGGCGTGGTCCTCGTCGGCGGGGACGGAATATCGGTCGTGTGGAGTGTGGGAGCGATTTAAGATGCTCGATCTTACGTTGAATGGCCAGAGTGATGGCGTCATCAGGGTCTGACAAAACGGATCTAGGACGTCTCCATTTCGCACGGTCAAATGGAGTATATATTGACGCTTGACGGACAAGCGTGTTTGGGTGGTGTGCCGCCCGATCGAAGTAGCGTCTGCTAGCCATCTGCATAAAGTGCCTGATGGTCGGCAAGTTGGTGTCAACGTGGAGGTCGTGATTACGGACGTACCACGGAGCGTTAAGCGCTCGTCTTAAAAAGACGTTTTGCAGGACTTGCATACGCTTAAGTCGAGCGGGCGGTATGTGAGCGAACACGGGCGACGCGTAAGTCATTATCGGTCTAATACACGTTGTGTAGATCCTAATCTTGTTGCGGGCTGACAACTTGCTCTTTCGGTTTAAGAGAAAATGAAATCGGGCTAACGCGAATGCGGCTCGCGCGCGTACCGCGTTTACATGAGTGATGAAGTTCAGTCTCCGATCAAGGTTGACTCCTAGATACTTGGCGTTGTTGGTCCAAGGGATAGCCTTATTGGCCATGGTGACTGAAGCGTTAGGCGTTTGGGTGAAAATTCTCTTGGTGAAGAGAATTGCCTGACTTTTGGCGGGGTTGACAGTGATTCGCCATTTGCGGAACCACTCACCGAGTTCGTCGGCTGCGGTTTGCAAAATGCGGATCACTTTATCCGGGTCTCTACGTGAAGCGTAGATTGCCGTGTCATCAGCGAAGAGCGCCAGATGGGCGTCCTTCGGTTTAGGAATATCGCTAGTGTATAGCGAGAAAAGAAAAGGGGACAAAGCAGAGCCTTGCGGGACTCCGGCAGTGATGGTGTGTCGTGAGGAAAGAGTTCCCTCCACGCGATATTTGAAACCGCGATTCGACAAAAATTCTCGTATGATGTGTACGAGCTGTGTGGGCACATTGAAGGTATACAACTTGTAGAGCAAGCCGTTGTGCCACACTTTGTCGAATGCTTTTTCAATATCGAAGAAAAGAGCACCGGTAGGGATTCCGCGCCTAAAGTTGGCGTGGATATGCTCCGTGATGCGGAGAATCTGATTCACGCAACTGTGCCTACTACGAAAACCAAACTGCTCTGGAGGGAGCAGATGGTGAAGGTGGGCGACTATCTTGATGCGATCGAGGACGATTCGCTCGTAGAGTTTACCCAGAGCGCTGAGTAAACTGATGGGACGATAAGAGGAGGGTTCGAAAGCGGGTTTCCCCGGCTTGTGAATACCTATCACAACTGCCTCTTTCCAGACGTCTGGAAAGAGGCTGTTTTGGAACGCTGCATTGAAGATGTCAGCGAGAATTTTAACTAGATGCTCCGGGAGCATTTTCATGACTCTATTGGATATACCGTCGCCCCCGGGGGCTTTGCGTCTTTTGAGCGCCTTGATCAGAGAACTGACTTCTTCGATTGTTACCGGCGCGAGTGGGTCGGGCGGTTGGTCGACATCCGGGTCGACGGGTGCCGGGCGCGGACGCGGAACCGGTATCGGTGGCGGCGGGATTGCGTTCCTACTTTCGACAAAAGTGTTAACCGCAACAAGATGCTCTGGGTCAATGGGAACTGAGGTGAGTGAACATTGAGCCTCCAGGCTGGTAGCCAGCAGTTCCGCTTTCTCGTCGTCGTCAAACGCCGGGCGTTGATTCGGACGGTTGAGCGGAGGCATGGTGACTGTATCGTTCCTCCTGAAGGAACGGCACAACTGCCAGAAAGCCTGGTGAGTTGGATCTAGCTCTGATAAGTGAGTTTCCCATCTCGAATCGACGGCCTCTTGGATGCGACGTTTGGCCTCGCGTTGGAGGAAACGCGTTAGATGCCGTTGATCCGGGGAGGGATTCGTCTTACAGGCTCTCAGCGCGGCGTTTCGCCTCCTCACCACACATTTCACGTCTTCGGGAAGGTGCCAATGGCTAAGCATAGCCTCCGGCACCCTCTCGGAGCTGTCGCTCACGACGTTTTGGATATGTGCGGTGAAGGAGCGAATCGCGCCGGACGTCTCTTCAGGAGTGACTATGTTGGTCGGGATCGCGGAGAGATCAGGGGATGAGGTGTCCTCGAGCTTGGTGCCTAGGAGACGCCAGTTCGTTTTCACCTTCATCGGTACGTTAGGACCTGTGTCTGTGGGACCGTTTATAGGGACTAGATCTAGGATCACAGGTCTGATTCCCAACTGCAGGGTTACCACGACCTCTTATAGCAGTATTATTATTATCGTAAGTAAAATTATAATAATACTGTTATAAGAGGTGATGGTAACCCCCTTGAGCTATCACTCGCACTCTATTATTGGAGCCTATAAGAGAATAAAATACATTTTATTAAAATTTTTGTATATTACAAAGTTATTACCAAAAAAGTATGTTTTTATAAATTTAAGTTGAAAAGTGGTAAACTGCTCAAATGAATTTTTCGCAGGTTATTGATGGTAGCTTCGGGACCAACTTACTTTTCGTTTCATAATGTATCAAATGTTTTCTAACAAATATACAAATAAACAATGTTAAGTGAGTAATAGAGTTGCAAAAAATGATCGTGTTTCTACGTTATCGTGATAATTTTGTATAATTTTCTAAGACTCGTGTGATTTATTTACAGTCGTATTCCAAATTCAAGAAAAAATAGTTTCCAAAAGTATTAAATTAAGTAGTACATAAATAAAATGCATACATTACATCATAGCTTGCACTTCTATTGATATAATATAGTGAATCAAAACAGATCTTTCTCTCCACCTGCTTTTATTTCAACTCAATATGGGGTCGTCGCAACACGGTTTTTCAAGATGTTGCAGAAAGGACTCCGCTTCTTTTTTTACGACATAGTGTGTTACGCAAACCCATTGGAGTGGAAGATAAAAGAATTAGCACGTAATGAACGCTAAGGGGCATTTGCAGCTCCGCGAATAAATCTCTATTTATCCCTAATCTTGATTGAAATTCAAATCTGTTCTGCAAAAAGGATATTTTATATCACTTTTACATGTCAATTACGAGTGTATATTGAAAAAATAATAATGGCGTCGGAATTTCGTGGCTATCTATCCCTGAGAAGAAATGCGAACAAACTCAAAGTTTATCGCCTCTTTTAAACTCCAGACAGTACGTGGTATATAAAATCGCAATTTAAAATGTCAACTTATTTCTAAATAAATATATAAAAATGCCAATAGAGCAGTCAGAAAAAAAATGTAAAATATAAAATTGTGTTGATACAGCCTTGTAGTGTCAGGAGTGAGCTGCTCAATCCCAAGCATGTTTGTCTTGTAAATAGTCCTTTACATTATGAAAACCTTTTCGGCAACGTTGTTGTTTAATAAATGATTTAAAATTAACCCGTCAGAGGCGTGCATATATATGTTACATAAGCGTATGGGCCACCGGAGGCCGAGCCGCCCGTGACTATCTACGGCTTAATTATTTAATATGACTTGGGATTTTATAAAATAGGATAGGATAGGAGTGAGCTGTAAGATAAATCGAGTTTATAACTCTAGATCATTAATAGTCAATCAAGTCGTCCTAAGAAGTTCTAAACTTACGGAATGCTGGAGAGTTACCACCACCTCTTATAGCAGTATTATTATCATCTTACTTGTACCGATTCCCACACAAAACAAACGAAGAACGATTATAATAATACTGCTATAAGAGGTGGTGGTAACCCTGCAGTAACACGACACGGCGCGGTACAGTGCGGTGCGGTGCGGTGCGCTACATTACCGCTGCTGCACTGGAGCGAGTAGCACACTTGATTTTAACTTTACTTTCACTGCCAACCTGCTATGCATACCATCACGCCATAGCGTCCGTAGACCGACGCATATAACAAAATTGGGTATCTCAAATCAATTGAAGTAAATAAGAAGACAGAATCACGATTTTAAAGTACCTATACTCACAAGCTTATTCCAAAAGTATCATTTTCGCTACGGCCTATACTTTCGGATCTAGCCTCATAGTTCTTAGTCAATGGACATTGCCAATAGACCAGTGAGGTGGTTACGTAATTGGGTACTTGGCTATGTTTCATTTTATACACATTTTTCTATGCAATAGAAAGTAAAATAAAAAAGAAATCCTTGTCTAAAAACCGCATCGAAATTGGTCGAAAAATGAGGCAGTAATTCATATTTTAAATTCTGCAATGAGCAAGAGTGGGGGCGTAGTGGGGATATATTGATATCCCTTTCCAACACTCGCACCGTTATGGACGTGACGTGATTTTACTGATACTTCTCTTTCACACAGTTTGAAGGTTACACCAAACTACAAAAGTTTATAACTTTTTTATTTTTGGGAATATTTCAATATTTATTTCTGTGTTCCGTTTTAGATGACGTAAATTTCGTATAAAATCAATAAAAAAAATTGACAAGTATTCAATTATGTCGAAGTTACTGGAATCCTTATTCAATATTAAACTAATAAATAGTAATATGTAAATACTATAATGAAGTCTTCAAGATAGCATGCAAAAAGTAAATATTTTCTACGCTTACATCCTGGTTCGATTTGTATCAGGGCATATAGTAATAAAAATAATGTCACCCCACATAGGGGCTCGATAGTCGACCTCCGCACGCATTGTTCTCTGGTTTGTATTATATTCTATGCGAGACCTTTATAAATCTATCTCTAATTGTGTTATACGTCGCCTTTTGTCCACATGCTGATGGGAATTATTTGTATGAATTAATAAACACTGTTTAAGGTTTAATCTTGTAATTATGTAATTAAATGACAATTTAACAAAAAAAAAAATTCTCTACCTCATTTTGAATTCAGAACAAATTTGCCAGCATTTTTTATAACATAAAAAAAGTTATCTACAAAAGTCAAAAATAGGCTGTGTCCTAATTAAAAGCAACATCCTTATTATTATGTAAGTATATCAATTACAACTCAAATTAGCAATGTGCCACGCTGTGCAATAAAATGTTTAAAACTTTCAACATTTTGGAAACATGTAAACGTAATCACTTTTATTTTATATTTTTTTATCAACTGCGAAGTGACTGCCTTACGAAATTTTATTCTCATTTTACAATATGATGCTTATGTCATGAACCAATAAAAACATTGCTGCCATATTGCAAAACGGGTTTCATTCAATATATTCTATCCTAATTCCATTTCCTTTAAATGTTTATAGATTAATTGCATAAACATAGTTACAATTCACACATATAAGCGCTATTGTTTTGTCGCGTTAGCTGCTTATGGCAGGTATTATTTAATATTAATTAAAATCACTTGTTACAGATCCATATTTCCGACAAACTCAAACGGCATTGTGTGAAACGTCAATTTAATTTTCTATTCGGTGCTTCAAATCCAAATCGTTTTTCCAGTGCTCTCTCTAAAATAGAAATATGGGCTTTGTTACAAAGCAGTAAAGTCCGTTTTCAGTTTTCCTAGCAGCAAATAAATCTTTGTTGGAGCTTCTTTCATTCTGTGTGGAAAGGGGAATGCTCATTTGTGTGCGTCTCGTGTCGTCGCGGAATATGTGTGTCTGTCCTTTACCACGTTAACACCATCGCGAATAGGTGATGAATTTTTGTTACACGTCGCTTTTACCGCGTAAGTGCTGTTTTGCTCACGAATAAAACCAGTGATGTAATCCGGTCGTTTCAATACCTCGTTACAATATAATGAGGCGAGTCGACAACCAGCTGTGCATTGCGTTGATAACCATGTTTCGTTTTCGTGCCACGAGCACGTCCAGTCATCGCCAACGTTTGCTCCAATAACAAATAAAGAACTCGTTTATTGATAATACTGGGTGTTTGATCAAACATTTGGTGAAACCCGACAAATGTTTATAGTGCATAATCTCTTTCCGATGCGAAGGTGGATAGTTGTCCGTAACTTGTTAGGATATTTTTGAGATAATGGACAACGTTGCCCTTCGTTCAGGTAGTGCCCTGCATACAAAAAATGTTCTATCAGCGATAAGCTATTGTATTGTAATTTTTGTTAGAATTATCTGTCCTTCCCGTTTAAGTATTTTTTTCATTTCGGATATTCTGTATCAGTGTTTTACTAGTTTTAGGGACATAAACAAAATGAAGCGAAAATAAACATTGAATTCCAGCAAATGGTACAACATTGATAAAAAATTGAATGTGAAACAAAACACTTCAAACAGCTTCGAGATAAAAATGTTCAAGGAAATGCTTCCTACGCCTCTTAAGAAATTGTAGAGCCATTATTGCTTATTGGCAATACATCTACATTTATTTTTCTCAATTAAGGCTTGGTTTCTCGAAGAATTAAAAAAGTAACTAAAGATATAATGAATCTCATATCCAGACTCAAGGAAAAATTAAGTCGCCATATGTATGCTCGATGCCAAAATTCAGAAACTGATGACTAAAACTTAATTGATTTGATAGTTGTTAAAAATGCTCATAAGCTATGTTACTTGAATGTTATTTTACCTCAGTGGTTTACCTGAGCTCCTGGTATTGATCACGTATAGAATGGTTGTGACATTAGTAAATGTTTGGAAGTTACGATTTTTACGAATTCAGTCGCACAAACTGCCTTTTTATATGGAAAATATTATGGATACACGCCTTTTCCCAGGATATGCAGAGTTAACGGATTGCCACTAGCTACTTATAAATCGAGTGGAAATCCGTTACTACTACTAGGTTGTACATGGAACATAACGCCATCTGTTGTCTGTAATCTGAAACATAAAATACAAATAAATAACAGAGTTAATACTCCTCGATAAAGATTCTCTTTCGTTAAATATCCATATATTTAACAAGTAGCGCTTCTTGCCGAAACTATAATGAATTCAAATAAATGTATAGAGATATAACGATAACCCATTTGCTAAACAAAATTAAAAAGAAGTTCTTAAATAGATAATATGTGAATTATTTGCACTGTAAATAATTCACATCTTACTTCTTTAACTAGGTGATACTATATTGTACTGTGTTCTATTTAATAAGTTTTTATAACGTGTATTAATATTTTATGCCACTATTTTAAACAATGTCATGCAAACCTTTAGTGTTCATATATAACAGACTATATTATATACTAAGCTAAATTGTAACTATTCTAATATATATGATGTGGTTTTGCTTAATAAATAAATAAATAACTATTTATTTATTTAACGATAACAATTATCAACACAATGATGGACCGCTTGCTTATCTGTCCTCGTAGGATAATTAAAAATAATTTACCAATAAGTGAGACGTCGCATAACAGACATACTAAGAACCAAATTTTTGAAAATTCGGAAATCCACGTCGTCGTCATGCTGATTGCTTCCAAAATACTGCACAGGGTTTTTGGCACGCTAGCCCGCGGCGGAACCCCCGAGCCTATCTTTAACAAGTGGTTAGACTTTAATCCCATTTCACACGAACTGAATTTCAATCTTTACCAACGTTTATGATCGTTTTATTATATCAATCGGCTTTTGAGAATGGTTCAATGAGTGTCTGCTAAAAATAATAGATATTAGGCGAATAAAATACATACTCAATAAGTGCAGATAAAGTAATTATAAAGGAATATCTTGGTGCTAACCAACTAGAATATGCAAAACAAATTTGGAAAAAAATAGTTCGTAAAATCGGGATCAGTAAGGTAACTTTGGTACTCTATTTGATTGCGACTAGAATTAGATTCGAGAACTTGTTGTTCGGTAATTTTTAACGCGACATTAGTGCACTTTTATGTCGATTTCGTTGGAATTTTAAGTCAATAAATGACACCGAATCGTAGCCGAAATCTAACCGAGTGTCAAAAGTCAGGAGGCAGTATACGATTGGCATTTTAGGCCTTATAATAATTAAATATCTACCACCTGATAATTTTCTATGAATATGGCGCCAACTACGTTTAAAAAGGTGTTAAATAAATGAAAGTCAAATGACCTATAATCAAAGGATAACCATTCAATTATATTAATCTTCATTATAAATTAACATCAAACCTACTTATATCAACACCTCACAACATCACGTTAAGCACCTATTACTTAAGAATCACTGCTTAATACCGACTTAAATATGAATGCGTGTTGAATATGTCGGGGTTTTATTTTTAACAAAAAACAGATTATAGGGCGAAGTGGCCGGAAAGGCTGGAGAGGCCGCGGAGAGAAACGCGACGTGGATCTTGGGGCGACCGGCGAGGGTGTAGGCAGGCTAATATAAATATTCAGAGGTTAACTTCGGTCGGCGGGTAGGCGAGCGCGCCTTCATTTATTATTATTTTACATTTTGATTTTGCACGTATTTCAAATCTTGGAGTTTAATTGGTATTTATTTTTTAATTGTTGCGCAGTTATAATTTTTTATTTAAAAATACGTTAATTAATATTTTTTATTATTCATATTTTATGTCATTGCTATTTCATAATTTTCCATATTGTGTTATTTAAAAACATAACCCCTCTCATCAGTAGAGAGTGCCTAGCAATGAGACAGTAATTACAAGACTAATTTTATTTTGCCATTTATTTTAAAAGAAGAAGTCTAATTCAATTATTATATTTAAAAATTCTTTATCACCTAAAATACAATTGTTAGGATACCACTTTTGGGGTTAGGACGATTATTGAGATGTGTTTTATTGTTTTTAATTTGCTTTCTGTCTACATTTCTTCCAGTATTTTTCCGTCTTATGATAAGCGACAAACGTATAAATCTATTAATAGAGATGTAAAGTGAATGTTGAAAAAACGGTGTCAAATAACAGGTTAAACGTTACTGCGAGCAGTGATGTGTCACGCTCACGCCGACGAATTAGAATTAAATTGGCCTAATTGTTGTTACAACCGCACAGTATGTTTTTTGAATACTTTTAGTAGTGGATCCAGACAGGACCGGTATATCCTGGGTTTGAATCCCAGATTGGTTAAATAAAGTGTTTTTTCTAATACGATTAGCCAAGATCTGGAACCCCTCTTCGGCTACATATCTAAGGCTGAGATCTATAGAGCGAACTTCGACGAAGTCTAAATCAAAGAAACGAACTCAGTGAGTATTTGGAATTTTTAAAACGCCCTTTGACTTAGTATGAGTCATTTTTTACCAGAAAATCATTGCTTAGTCTGTCTGTCAGTCTATTTTTCTTGAAAAAAAAAATGACTCGGACTAAGTCAAAGTTCGATTTCATCATCATCATCATCATCAGCCTATACTCGTCCACTGCTGGACATAGGCCTCTCCTAATGCACACCATTGAGCTCGGTCTTTAGCTCTTTGCATCCAGTTTTTGCCCGCCGCTTTCCGCAGGTCGTCACTCCACCTGGCCGCAGGACGTCCCACCTTACGCTTGCCGAGGCGCGGTCTCCACTCAAGAACACGAAAACCCCAGCGGTTATCGGTTCGACGTGATATATGGCCAGCCTACTGCCACTTCAGCTTGCTAATGGTTTGAGCTATGTCGGTCACCTTGGTTCTTTGTCGGATAACCTCGTTACGTATTCGGTCCCGTAAAGAGACTCCAAGAGCTCGCTGAGCAACTTTTAATTTGTGGACTAGCCCTGCTGTGAGTGTCCACGTCTCGGCACCGTATGTCAAGTTCGATTTAAAAATTCCAAATCCTCACTGAGTTCGTTTCGTTGACTCAGACTTAGTCGAAGTTCACTCTAAAGATCTCAGCGTAAAAGTGTGTTGTGCTGACCACATTTACACATAATTATGAGTTATTAATACTTAACTGAAACAAGAAAGAATTTTTTTATTTTATTTAATTAAACAACCTCCAACAGACGTACAGACACCTTGTGGTGCATCTCGATAACGAT
The DNA here is from genome assembly GCA_036417725.1 of Clanis bilineata. Taxonomy (NCBI): domain Eukaryota; kingdom Metazoa; phylum Arthropoda; class Insecta; order Lepidoptera; family Sphingidae; genus Clanis; species Clanis bilineata. The sequence goes on along the minus strand of CM071154.1, from coordinate 11,765,302 downwards.
CACAGTTATTATGATTTCTTAGGTTTACGCGAATGTTATTCATTGCATTTTCGATGACAGTTATCGTTAAATCTCCATATTCTTATTTGACTAGTAACGCCTCTTGCGGAAACTATAATGAACTAAAATAAATGACTGGCATTTAAACATAACCATAATATCGTTATCGAGAAATAGTTATTAGTTATTAACTTATATTGACAGAGTCCGTGGCGCAACGGGCGAGTAGCCGGCTGTGAAGCGAGGCCGCGGGTTTGATTCCCGCACTGAAACTAATATTTGTGTGGCCTACGAATTTGTTTCTGGTCTGGGCGTTGTGAGACCGAAAGTCTCTCGTATTTCCTGATATCCACGTCACAAGACTCGATCTTAGTGTGGGGTCAGGATTTTGTATGTGACTGTTGGGTGTTATTTATTTATATTTTTTTTATTGGGGTACTGGTAATAAAAGCTCATCGTGCAAAAACGACTTCGTTTGATTATTCATAGTTCCCATACACCGCGCCGTCAGGAAGTATAGTTATTAAAACAAAACGTGTCACGCCTCACGCTGTGTGGTGCCTCGAGGGCAAACAAAACGCAATACTCATGCGTATCTAGAAGTAGTCATCTATTACTGCCACCTTCCTATTAAATAATAAACCGACTTCCAAAAAGGAAAAGGTCCTCAATTTGTTTATTTTTTATGTATGTTACGCGATATCTCTGCCAAATGTGGACCGATTTTCAAAATTCTTTTTGTGTTCGATACAGCTTATTTCAAGGGTGGTTACATATAAATTTAGTTACGATCAGATTTGAAGTCGGTCTGTCAAGTTTTTAAACTTGTGATTATTTTTTAACCATTTAATACTGTTTTAAAAAAGGCTTAGTGATAATTTTTAATAAATTACCTGTCAAAAATGTAAACCCAAATACTCTTTTGTTATCGTCTAGCGATTTAAGGTTAGGCGATGTTAGGGATCAAACCTCCAAGTATTTACGTAAATTACACTGGAAAGTTGAGTGCCACATAAATCCGTCCCCTTATCACGGAATTCTTAAAATAAACAAGTTAACACACGCGTAGAAAACTCCAAGAAGTGTGGTTCATTAACGAATGTTACTAGTGAGTACTGGAATACGATAAACTACGCGTATTCTTTGTCAATTTAGTACATACTGATTCCTTAAGTTTACGCGAATGTTATACTTACATTGAAATAAAACTATTTTTACGGATTCTATCACGATTTGGTTTTAATTTTTATTTCCGACGTTTCGAAGGCTTTGCAGTCTTCGTGGTCACGGGTTGGTCAGTCCAACTCGTGACCACGAGTACCTCTCATTCAGCTACATGTTGCAGTACCACTGTCTGCAGTGGGTACCGCAACGCTGATTTTCGATGAGAGACCCAGGTGGCGGACGCTTAGTACACAAAGAAAAAATATACTATGTTATAACTTATAAACAAATTTCAACAATTAAAAAGAAAAAAAGCTTATTATGAAGATCTATTGAGCACAAAAATATTTTTAAAAATCGGTCTACATTTGGCGGAGATATCGCGTACATACAAAAAAAAAATGCCGTCAATTGAGGACCTTCTCTTTTTTTGAAGTCGTTCGATAATACCGACGAATTGAGAACCTCTTAATTCCGGAGTTAGTTGATAAAAAAAGAAAGAAAAGAAATTTATGTGTCCATTTTAAAAACAATTGGACCGTGTTACGCATAAATGGTTTAGAACATGTTGTAATCAGTAACATTTTTTAAACTTTTTGTGGATTGGATCATTTCTGCTTAACACGGTCCAATTTAGAATACTCAAAAACAAAGTACGAGTGCAGCACGATTTGAACACCTAAGGAGGTACCTACTACTCAAATAACTTCATTCTATCTTTACCTATAATTATGAATCATCTGCAGTCTGCAACCTTTGTGCAACCGGAATATTTTTTACGACTTACCGTTGTCTGAAACGGATAATAACCATAGGAAATCAGAATTATAATTACATAATATCAGAGGCATCTCCTAGGTATTCTATGATATGACCAGTGCAACTAGAGCCGTGATACCTTTATCACAATATTGGATTGGAGCTCATCGCGTGTGTATTAAATGGGCAAACCTTTTACTGAGAATCAGACCTTGAATTGATTGATTCACCTCGCCAGTGGGAGTTAGAGGTCATTGTATGTACATTGTTTTGGCTAATGCATGCTTTAGCACTTTGAAGAGGAGTAATAAGTTAAATATAAAACTAAGTTTGAATAGTGACGGGCGGCTCGGCTTCCGGAGGCCGAAACACTTATGTCACATATATATGTATAATGTACCGTATCCAACGGGTTAAAAGAGTAACATGAAAAACAAGCTTCGTCTTTTCGCCACAGGCTGGTAGCGGCTTGGCTATACTCCTCGTATTGCCGAAGTCAATAGACGGTGGTAACCACTTACCATCAGACCCAATTCGGCAATAAGAAACAAAAATCCCCAAAAACCCCAAGGGCCTACCCCTATTACAAGTGCAGGACTGCACCAGTGGTAGGGGTGAAATGGTGGTTCGGTGAAATATATGTGCTTCAGTATGTACCTCTATATACTTGAAATATATGTATGAAATAATCATAAGTTTAAAGAATTAATAGACCGCTGAAACTTATCGGATCGTGACCAAATTTATATGGGACCACCCTTAGATCACCAATAAGCTCTATCGAACACAAATAATTTTGAATATCGCTCCACATTTGGTAGAGATATCGCGCAACATATAAAAACAATACAGACGAATTGTATTATTATATTAATAATCGATAGGAAGGCAAGCCTATTGCCATATCAGACCATAATTATCCGAGGATGTTATTTGTGCCCGGTATGACGTCTATGTCGCTAGACTCGTCCCTATCAGATAAAGGAACTCAAATAAGCTCGGTGATACCTACTTTTCTAGTTCACTTTTACCTACCTTTAAGAAGATTCGGGCGTGAACTTATGTATGTCATTATTATGTAACACTTATCATTTTTGATATTTATGTTTTTGTATCTCATCAAATATTAATCCAAATTTACTGACCTATTTAATTCGCTGTCTACTAAGCTTAGATAGGGACAATATTTAATATAGGAGGTCAAGGACATGGAATAAAGAGATATAATCTAACAAACTCTCATTCAGTTACACCCACTGCACTAGATTCTGGGGAAATATCACATAAAATTAACCGGTGGAATTGTTTGTGGAAATTACCCATAGAACTAGTGTTGCCAGAATCCCCTTATTGATCATTGCCGTGAATTTTTTTTTTGCCGACTTCGAAAAAAAGAGAATGTTAAGAATTCGTAGGAATATTTTTTTTAATTTCATATGTTCCTCGATTGCTCGATGACGCCTGGGCCGATTCGGCCTGTGAGCTTAATAATCACAAGTTTAAAAACTTAACTGACCGACTTCCAATTTACCTATCGAGACCATGGGATTTATATGGGACCACACTTGAAATAAGCTCTATCGAACACAAAAAGAGTTTTGAAGATCGAATTTTGAAAAGAAGAATTTTGAATTTGGCGGAGATATCGCGTAACATACATAAAAAAATACAGAATAATTGAGGACCTTCTCCTTTTTTTAAATCAGTCGAAAACAAGAACCGCTGACAAACAATGAGTTTATCGTCACAATAACTTTATCAAGTTAAGTGTCTGTAATTAAAAACAAAATTATCCTATTTACGTTCAATGCTTTTTCATCCTTGTCTCTCTTTTAATTCCAGTCCGGCTGTTTAAAGTAATGTGTGGGGCAACACTAAATACAGCACAATGTATGTAACATATAACTCCACATATTTAAGTTAAGTAGTATAATAAGTTTTTAAATTATCGCTTTATTTTGTAAAATTTGCTAAATCCTAGGAAATACTGACTGAATTTGCCTATTTAGTTAAAAATAAAACAAACTGTAACTAAACTAATTTATCTACTCGGTTTTTGAGGCTGGTATCTATAAAGCAACTAAGTCTAATTTAAAGAAACGAACTCAATGAAAATTTTGACTTAGTCCGAGTCATTTTTTACAAGAATATCTTTACTTAGTTTGTCTATCAGTCTATTTTTCTTGTACTCGGACTAAGTCAAAGTTCGATTTAACAATCGGAAATCCTCACTGAATTCGTTACTTTGATTTAGACTTAGTCGAAGTTCGCTCTATAGATCTCACCCAATACAAATAATGGCGCCAGTAAAATAAATTCCAATGTACTTATTTTTAACAGTCAGATATTTTTATCTGAGCGATAATTTGTTGGCTGTAGTTTCATACATTAACTATCAAAACGTCAAAATAAAGGTTATCTGGCATTGATAATAAGTCCTAAGTTAAATTGAGCTCAAAATAAAATACAATTATTAGAAGAACGACACTAGTGCCATCTATAAGTTCGAAATCTAAAAACAAAATGGCTACAATGCAGTAGCAAAATACAGAATAAGAAACATCTGTAACTTCAATATAACTCTCGAGAGCCAAGGTTTCGCGCAGTAATTCACAACGCCTTTCACGAATGAAATCATCACCCAAAACCACAATTGCTGGCCTAAATACAATAATTGAACAAACATTGGCCCAACGTAAATCAACGTTTACGTGCAAAACAAAACCGAGTAACCGGAAAATGCATTATTTAAATAATTGTGTGCCGCGTACGACATTGAAAATTGAACGTTAATGAACTTTTAAACTTGGGTCTTCGAGTTCGAGCCAAATCGTAAACATTTGTAGTTTGCACCAGTCGAATGCGGCTTTGAAGCAAAAAATGCCTCCCGCTGGGGTGACTTTAGCTTTACTACGACTATATAAAATTTAGGGTCTAACGCCCTTTAATTCACCCGCGTTTATTATTCACGCATTCATCCCTTAAATCCATTTTATCAAGTCAACTGATTAAATTGAAAAACAATTCTTATGGTCTATCATTTTAGTTCGTGGTAAAAATGTTAGTAAAGCTACAATGTCCCCACGGATAAGTCTCCATTTTATGTTCATATCCATTGTTTTTTACGTATCGGACATAAAACCCTAAAAATTCTAATAAAACCACACGAAACTTACATAGTGACCGCTTTATTAACATAAACTACGAGAAAGTAAAAATAGTAACTGTTCGGAAAGTCGTAAAACTAATTCTTTAGGCGAGTGCTGATAAAGAGGCTACGTCGATGTAGTGTAGCAACCCTGTATAAAATAATGGCGTCCCATTCCCGCCGTGTGCACGTGCGCTACGACGGCGCCCGAATGCCACCGAATGCGGACGACCACCGTTTATTATATTTTCAAAAACGCCTTATACTTCGACATCCGCAAGATAAAATCAACCTTAAAATCATTCAGTAGAGGTCAATTCTCACTACAATTTCCTACACAAATATTACCTTTTCTTGTACCAGCACCGTATGCCCTCGAGACGACCGTAGCGCATGCCAAATTACGATGACAGTTTCGTTCTTACACCGTCTCCATTGCACATTTTACGCTGCCATCAGGTTTTCATTGTGGAACATACTGTGCCATGTATTTGAAATGGAATATTTACGGTATTTAATCTAAACAGATAAACGTATCGGCGTGCGGCTCGTAACTACTCGCTTTGCAGAGTATCGTGTTGATTTTCAAACCACTTTAGCTGACGATAATATGTTTTTGTTTGGGAGATAGTTAATATTATGTTTCACGGTGGAATCACTGTATTGTGACAATATCAACAGTTTAAATTTATTTAAACCTTAAAATGTATGAGTTATCTTTTTTAATGCAGAAGCTGTACAAACAAAGAAACGTGGTGTGCACAGTTGTTATTTTGATGACAATTTGTAAACTTTTTTGATAAAGCGCCAATAAAAGGAGCTTTATTTGCAAAAAAAAATGCTATTGTCTAAAGACAATTATTTGCATATAAAAATTAAACAATAAAAATACTAACTAGATGTGTATTATCACTTTATTTTTCGAATGTAGAGTCATTCTTTTTCATTTGCATTTTGTAGGTAGGTACTGTTAAATATACTATATTTTTTTTAATATTTTAAGTCACATCGTGTGATGCCTCATGCCACCCAATATTAATATTAGGTACCTACCCTTAATTTTGACTTTCCCTCAAGTAATATCAAAATTACCTACCTTGACTCTACCTCAAACAACACACAAAAAAAACTGGATGATTATATAAAATTACAAAGAATTATATTACATCGCTATTCACAGAAATCAGGATAACGAGTGAAAAACAGTGTCACACAATAGGTACTTTACACTCAAAATTCTTAGAGCTGATACTGATCAAAACCATAATAACCAAGTGAATCACGTCGCATATAGGTAATAGGCCGCAGGAAGTCCCTGGATGCAGGCCGCTTCTAACATGTCGACTGGAAATCTTTGGGGGAGGCCTATGCCCAGCAGTGGACTTCCGGTGGCTGATGATAATGATGATGATGAATCAAGTAAAAATTAAAAACTAAATCTTGTCTGCAACAAGCTTAAACATGTATGTTACGACTTTACATTGGAATGAGATTTAGGGAAGGTCAGGAAAAAAGTAAGTATTATAAAGTAAGCATTTTGCTTCTTATTTTTAATTCAATAAATGACACTTTTGCTTCTTATTTTGTTTTTTTTTTAATAAAGAAATGACAGTAAGAGCTGCGGCCTGAGCAGGAAAATTTCTGACAACCGTAAATGTATTCGAACTCGATGCGCGTCTATGAAATGTGTATGAAATATTAACCAAACGTCATCAGTGCGCAGCGAACTCGAATACATTTACATTTACATTAGTTTTTCGTGCTCGGGCTACAGATTTCTACATTCGTTATCTTTTATAGTTATCTTTTATTTTCGTAATAATTTTGAATTTATGACGAAAAATGAATAAACGTCTGTTAAAAAGACAACATTATCTTAAATAAAAATACGTAAATCACCCTTAAAGCTAATAAATATACCTATAATATCATTTATCCAAGCCTTAATTAACAATCAATTATACGTAAGTGTAGAACTATTCAGAAACGAAGCAATCGTCATTGCAAGGGTGCTTGCACACCGGAGCGGAACCGGGCCGGAAATCGAACGCGGGCCCGCGGGGTCGCGTGGCAAACATCCTGCGGTCACTAACCCCGGCGAGATGTTACCGGGCGCGGGACCATGTGGCGTACTCCGGTACTCACTCCCCATACATGCGGGTTTTTGTGAACCCTGCAACTTAGCTTTTGGTTTATTTTATGGTTTTTAGTCTTAAAGGTATTGTTATTGAGGTATGCCCGATATGACGATAGATTCGCCACCTATCACATCTGGGACAGAACTAAGCGAAATGTGGGTGGTCTAGTTCGCTCGGTGTGCCTAAGCCTACCCCTTGGAGGATACAGGCGTGAGCTTTATGTATGTATATTATTTAAGTAGGCTTGAATTCCCATTAGCAAAAACATATTTATTTTCTTTTTACTATTGTTATAATTTAATTAAAGGATTCCTACACAATTTTAAATAGCACAAGGCATTCCGGTATTACATAACATAAGCTCACGCCTGCATCCCCAAAGAGGTAGGCAGAGGCGCATTAGCGAACAAGTACCCACATTTCGCCGAGCTTAGTTATTGTTTAATAACAATAACTAAGCTCGGCGAAATGTGGGTGTTAGCTTAGTTATTCAGATATTGTAACTCTTTATTGGTGAAATTCTTCTCAATTTGTTAGATTAATAGCTCAACTCAAGTTCGAATAAAGTAAAAAATTTAGAAGAGAAGTTAGATTATTTATAATAAAAATATGAAGTTAATTCCTAATTGTACAGACAATTAGATACTTACTCTATATTTTGTACTACACTTTTAGTCATACTTACCAAATAATTATTGTTTGTTTGTTATTAATATTAGCAACGTACATTTAATGCGTATAATATGAGCATTATATTATAACATAACATAGGTAAAACCGTGGGTAAAAGAAAGAGATCGGATTGAAATTGAGAAAACAAAAAATTTGCTAGTAAACATATGTTTTGTAGCACAAACTTTAGATATTTTCTTGCATTTACAAAAAATACGCCTAAAACCTGCTTAAAACATGTCCATAACGAACTAAGTACACCTCATTTAATCACTTCCATTGCGGGCCATCCTAAATACTTTGGATCATCGGCCTTAACCAATAACCTTGACGAAAGGAGAAGGGCATTACCCATCGATCAATCCAAATCCCGAACGACATGGCCAAATCCATCATTACACTAATTAAATTCTTGTGACCAAGCTCCAAATGTTTTGCACATAGTTTGCCTAAACAGACATATTAAGTGCTTATCTGGGCTACTTTTTATGGCAGTTTGAGAACTAATATTTGCCGACAGATTTGCTTGTGTTTTGGTTAAGGACCGGCGGTGGGAGATTGTGAAAATGTTTCGAGAAATCTCGATAATAAATATTAGTGATTTTTGTAGTGCCTCGGTGGCGTGGTTGTATTTCGGTACAACTACCGTCCTGAGGTCTCGGGTTCGATCCCCGGGTCGGGCAAAGTGATATTAGATTTTTCCATATCAGCCCGGAGTCTGGAATTTGTGCCCGATATGGCGATAGGCTCGCCCCCTATCACATCTGGGACGGAACATATTCGGCGAAATTTGGGTGTTCTAGTTCGCTAGTGCACCTCTGCCTACCCCTTCGGGGATACAGGCGTGAGCTTACGTTATGTTATGTTATAGTGTCTTTATAGACTGTACTTCTTCTGTTTTCTGTCTTGTGCTATCTACTTCTACCTTTATCTATCAGCAAATCTGAACTGTCGCTTACAATCCTTCTAACTTGTGTTGGTGTGTAATGGAAAATAAACTGTAAGTTGTTGTGTGTGAACTGTTATTTCCTTGTATCGTATCGTTAAACTTCACGCCTATCACTCCTTCCACTACATTTACAGTATAAGGCTCCAAATTCTGTTGAGGAATACACTTGTATGCAACTAGTTTAGTAATTTATTCGGCTTTACTTTACGATGTCATCCTTCTTTTAATCCAGTTCTATATCCGATGAAATATACATATAGCTCTACACTATTCGTCACAAGCTGGCCACTGGCTGCGATCATCGACTCGATTTACTTCCCGTAGTACCAACTTTCCGCAAGTCTCTCAGTGGCGAAGGCTCCATATAACAAGATTACCTACTAGCTTACCTTTAACGTCAGGCATGCAGTTGGTTGTAAAAACTAATTCTATCGTACCGAATCCTTTCTGCAAAATATCCCACATGGAGTGGGATAGGGCAGATGATAAGAAAACTTTTCCACTTATAACCTTAATAATCAATCACTCACTATGGAGGATGCTTAAGAGCGAAGTGGAAGCGTCTAAATAGAAAGGCGGACCCTGGCAGAAGGCCGGGATAACGCCAGGCAGGAAGAAATAATCACTAAAAAAACATACAAGTGATTGATTCCGCCGTGTCGTTAAACTTAAATTGTCATAAATAATCGCATTTGTGATTATAGTAATGATGTCGGTAAACATCTGCGATAGTTAAACATGCGGCAAAGATGCGAGTGTGGGGGACTACTAGCGCCATCTATGAAGCGCATAGAGAACTAATATATTATTTTACATGATTTCGTTATGAATAGGGAGCGTTAAGTATTATGATCTACCTCGGTGGCGTAGTGGTATGGCGTGCACGGTACTACTATCGTCTTGAGGTCTCGGGTTCGATCCTCAATTCGTGTAACGTGATTCTACTAATAAAATTATTAGCCCGGAGTCTGGAATTTGTGTCTAATTGGCTCGCCCCATTTCACATTTGAGACGGAAATAAGCTCGGCAAAATGTAGTCTACTTCCCTAGTTCGCCTCTACCTACCCCTTCGGGCGTGAACTCATGTATGTATAAATGTAATTCTATGATCAAAAGTGAAAGCAGACACTGGCCAACGAGCAAGTGGGTCACCTGGGGATAAATGATAATAACAATCATGGTCACGCCGCATTGCTTCAATAAAAGAAGAAGAGAGGTGATTATAAACCACCGGAACAGACCGATACCCTTAGTATGAGTTTTTCTCGATTCTCAAAATCGACGATAGTTTGCAGTTTCTCAATACATTTTTTAGTTCGTTGTAGTTTCCGCAAAGTGGCGCTGCTAGTCAAATGGACAAAACGCAAACTATCGTCGAATTCGAGAATCGCAAACTGTCAAAATAAATTTTTACTAAGGGTACGGAACTTTCATCGAACGAAACGCAACAGCAAGCCACTACACGTTGGTTCGTGATATGGTGGCCAAACATATCAGCTGAAAGTGTTGCTATAGTCATAGCCATGTAACTACTATTCAAATATTATTATGCCAGCTAAACTGTATCAGCTGTCAGTGTTTAATAGTCGCTTAACAATCTTTGGACATATGTACATGTTAGAAATAAAAACTAGCCCATTGGCAGCCAACTACCTATCCGTAAAAATTGGACTATTCCTCGCGAAAAAAGATCAGATAAAAACGAAATAAAATAAGATTTAGTAGTAATAAACTATGTTAGAGGCGATTATAAAACATTAAAAATGATTCTATTTGCAACTATTTGATCATTTAGCAAGCAATTAATGTTGTTTATTACATATTGGAAGAACTTTAGTTAGGGTTAATTGCTTCCGTGTGTTACATGTACTAAGGCGTTTGTGGCTGTGCACTTTAAATAAATCGATTTTTTTTATAGCAGAGATTGGCATATGAGCAGATGGGTCACCTGCTGGTAATGATCTCCACCGCCCATAGACACTCAAGACACAAAAAGAATCACGGCTCCGTTGCCAACCTAAAAGGAGGGAATGGAAGGGGAGGGAAACGGGACACCGGAAATCTCACTCACCGAACGAAACGGGACAGCAAGCTGCGACTTTACGTCGGTTTTCTGTGAGGCAGTGGTATCTAACCTGTCGAACCGGCCCATTCGTGCTATAGACGTTACTGTATACAGCGTGGCTCTACCACTCTAGCTGATGGTCTGTCTGGCCATCTGATGAATATACACACACATATACTTATGCTCATTTCCCCGAAGGGGTAGGCAAAGGTGAACTAGCGTACTAGAACACCCATATTTTGCCGAAATCATTTCCAAGTTCTAATCCAGAGTCAAAGACATACAACAGTAAATAGACGGGACAACAGCGCGAAACGTGGGATCCGAAAGTTGTGACCTGGTAGTCATAAGTCTCAGTCACTCAGTCGTATTCAAAACATACGCGCGGTAGGTCGTGCCAGCATAAGACAATAAAATCTTACGTGATTCTTGAACATTCACAGAATATTCTATGGTGTAAATTGTAATAAACGCCCTCGCATTGTAATAAGTGTTAGATGGCGTTACTGACGTTCGAGATAATTTTTTTCTATGGAAACTTGCTTCATAGTCCCTCTATATTATGTAATATTAAATCTCTTTCCCAAGAAGTAATAAAAGGCTTGCCTATCGTCATATCAGGCACAAATTCAATACTTTGGTCTGATACTGATTAGAAAAATCCAATATCACTACCCAACCTGGGTATCAAACCGGAAACCTCAAAACGATGGTTTTACCGTACATAGGGATATCCAATATAGATACAGATAAACTAATTAGATGTTTCGATCCTGAATCTCTGGATCCTTAGTTACTTATTAAATAAAGCGTTGTAGCGTGCACAAACGACAAGTTCAAAACAAATGTCAAATTCGAATGTCAAAAATGTCATTAACAAAACAACTTTTTTTGAACTTGGATTGTCCCCACCTGCATTACCTTACATATAACATTCGAGTTATAGATAGCTTGCTATTCCTTTGTTTATACGCAGTTAAAACTGCATTATACACGTTAACCCTTGAAACCATTTCTAATACCACAGATAAAAACAAAAGCAATAATCACTTATTTAATTATTTCTATAAAAACCTCTTTCAATTTAATTCAAACTCAGAACAACGCAATTCGAAATATAAATCTCGTTGGCAGTCAGGGCTACCACAGCCACGATAATATAAAGGTAACAACGGGACCAGAATGGTTGTTTTTTACTCTGTACGCAGCCATATGGACAATAACTCGTGTCCCGACTCCCGTCCCGCCGGGCCGGGCCGCGTGGTTCTGATGGCTGAACAGGTGCGATATAGGCTACCAATCGATTTTATACGCCGTTCTGATGACTGATTACTGGTTTTAACTTTTATACTACACATGCATTTGCATGTAAACGAAGGGATACGCAGAGAATCAACTAGTGCAGCCACATCTTGCTGAGCTTATTTCCGTCTCTTTATATAATAGGCGAGCCTATGTTATGACGTCATTATTTCCTAACAAAAACTCATTATTTTTCGATGTCTGCTATTTTTTAGATTGCACTGCTCTTTGCCATCCAGATAAAGTAACATTGTGGTGCTGGAATAAAAAAAATATTTTATTGACCACATTTGTAAGATACAAAATAGTGTGCCGAACATCGTACAGGTACGTGTGTGGTGCCTAATTTCACTTGAGTATGACCGTACACTTAAATCTCACCCTCGATCTTCATCCCCGATGCAAAGCGCTTGTATCTACAGCCTAGCTTCTTACGGAGGTAGTGTTTCACATATTGCTAAATAGAGCTAAACTTCTATCGGGATACTGTTTACTGGATATTGTTGACTTTTGATACCATCCATTGAATGCCTTGGTGGCGTGGTTGTATTTCGCTACAACCGGGTACTCGGGATCGACTCCCGGGTCGGGTAAGGTGATATTAGATTTATCCATATCAGCCCAGAGTCTGGAATTTGTGCCCGATATGGCGATAGGCTCATCCCCTATCATATCTGGGACGGAACTCAGCTCGGTGAAATTTGGTGTTCTAGTTTTGCTAGTGCACCTCTGCCTAGCCCTTCGGGGTACAGAAGTAAACTTATGTTTTGATACCATCCATAAATTAACAGAGTAGAACATGACAAACATTTTTAATCGACCGGATTACATGCAAATTGATAGGGTAAACAGTCTTAGAAAATTTAATAAAAATTACCTATAAATTTTACTCCAACCTTCAGACAGATAGTCCGTAACAAATATGTCATTTTTCTCATTAATATATAAAAAATACCTTTTTGCCAATCGGTTTACCTGCTACTGTTGTACAAACACCCCACACACGATGACGACGTCCTCCAACAAATTAACCAAACAGAAGGCCAACTATGAATCTTCAATTTGTCTACTCCAATTTACATAATTCAAATACGTAACTCCACTTCGTGAACTTAGATCGAGATTAAACATACTCGAAGAGAGTTCGGAGACTAAGCTTCGTGCATCAGTTAAAACCTACTATAAACACTTAACAGGGATTAAGCATTAAGAATCGGATTAAATGTTACATTTGAGTGGTGTTTAATTGATTTAAATGACGGCCAAAATCTTATAGATTGAAAATTTTACCAGTGGCTTCTGGCCGAATAACTTATTTTTCTGTCCACGTTAATCCCCTGTTACAAATAGACACTTTTAATTTAAAATTGTAGTACAAAGGAAAGTTGAATAGCCCGGGTTGTTTTGACAGTGGAGCGTCAATATCAAAACTTCATTAATTGACTGTCAATTTGATTTGAAAGGGTGATAAACAAATCACTGGAATCAAATGGAATTAAGCAAAAAAATGAGTTAAGTACGCAAATGTTTACTTTCAGGTCAATATATTCGTCCGCATATATTCATTCCGCCTTTTCAAATATTTACTGTATTGAAGCAGCGAGGGAGTGCAAATTGTAGCTGTGTAAGGAAAATAACGTCACAAATGTCTTCCGAATTGATGCTAGAATAACGTACTGTGAAACCATTCATTATAACATAATCAAATACATGTTATTGAATATTATGGGAAACACAAAAAATACTACAACATAAAAAAACACTTTGAGTTGCTTTAAATCACTCAATAAAGTATCGATAATTTTTTTCTTCCGAGCATGGCGAAGTGACTAATAATTGAATTGACTAAAGTAAATAATTAATTTATTGGTTGTCACCAGAATCATGTCAGCCTACATAAATGCTTCTTCACACTCCGAAGAAGGAAGAAGTAAACCGAAGAGCCTGCTACAGGACTGACGGATGACAGATGCAGGCACAGGGGTACAAGGATGTATCCCCATAGCCTCCTCAACCAGCCGTCACGTTGCCAACTCCTAGGGAACCGGGAATTAAAAGATAAACACTGGCTGGTCAAGGTACGCGATCCACTCATGATGAGGGTATTTATGACAGGTTTTAACTTCATGTGTGTGTGGATATCCTAACACCAACATTTATGTAATGATTCTGGTCACCCTAAATAAAGTCATGGTTGCTGTTTTTGTGTCCGCTACGCTTACCATCAGGCATAGTGTACTTTTTCGTACTCGGAAAAAAAAATATCTACAGCGTAAGTTCTATAAGTTTAAAAGTAACTCAAGTATAACCCTTTGAGGTTGAATGCATATATCTGTGGCATAAAGCTGTAATAGAACAAAGCCGTTCCACCCACTTGGCATAAAGGTCGCCAATACACGCCACAAAGCTACGTTTCCATTAATGTACACATGTGAACACTTGATCGGTTGTCACTTGTGTTTCTCTAATCTACTAGATTACTGAATAATTACACGTGATTAATTATAGAAGTGGATGCTGGAGCAATACATAGACCAATCTCTAAGATTTTACAAATGTAAATATATTATACTGTGGATTTTATAGCTGAGACACTATGGAGATATAAAGAAATTGTCTTAGGAAACATCAGCACTTTATGGTGTATAGCTTCTCGTTTACGGCGAATAGATCTTATATTAATAAAAGAGAAATGACAATCAAAGTCTGTTTATTATCTACTCAAAATGTTAAAATCAACTTAATAATATCTTACATTACATCACGTCTGTATCCCATAGGGGTAGGCAGAGACTATGGTTTTCCATTTCGCCCTATTCTAACATACTACTTTCCCTTCATCTACTTTCATCAATCTCTTCATGCATTCGCGTCGGTTTATGGTACTTTTTACTTATGTACAAATACCTTAAAATTACAAAAAACATGACATGTGTGACTTTTCCATATTATTACAAAAAAGAAAACAAAAATGTAAAAGAATAAAAGACTCTATTCGGTATTCAGTGACGAAACGAATCAGTCAACGAGTCGGTCATTATAACATTGAAGACAGGTGAGACCGCACGAGTGACCAAAGCCTAATGCAAACGCTTACATATGAAAACCCTAATCTCCTAAAGGTTGAGATTGAAGTGGCCCTTAAAGTTAATTTTCGTAAAATCTTACGGTCGGTTACGATACTGACCATTTTGCATTGAGCTCTTCAACCTGTACAAGCTACCACGTTTCTTACACGTTGATTTTCACTCGGGGGAGATGGGGCAGACCAATTCATCCTGGTTGGTATATGTAGAAACTAGAAATACGAATAGGTTGATGGATCAGTCGGCAGATCGATCCGTGGACGAGTTGAGGCATTCTGTGGCGGCGACGGATAATTCCGCAGTGTTTCGCACGAAATAAAATATGTTGTACCAACTGGCTTTATAATAAGAACTTCCATTGTGAATTTCTCGTGTGTAATTAATAAAAACAATGTTGTGTAAGATCGACTTTTATACGTTCATTGAGCACAAATTGAGTGAAATAGAGAATTAATTAAAATGTATGTGTTTTATTTCTGCTGTATTTTTCTGGGACGTGCTTTATACATGTATGTTATTAAATAATAATTAGTTTATGGGTTTTCGCGTGGGTTTTTTTCGTTCTTTCTCTTTTACTTTATCTTTATTCTACCTGCCCTTATCCTACCTCAATGTGGGGTCAGCACCACAATCTTTTTGAACTGTGTCACAGCTTTCTGTGTTATCTATAATAGTATTTATAAAGGTGAGGGATAAAGGACACCACAAGTCGTTGCTAGGACAGATGAAGCTGGGGAATAGTGGCCTGATTTATAATGTCAGGGGTTTGAAGTTATTGCGGTTGAGTTGGACATTGGCGGAGCTTTGATAGCATTATCTCCTAAACGTATTTAGTGCGAGAAAGGAAAACTAATACTACGATTAAAAGGAGGGTTTGACAATCAACGTCTATTTTCTATACTGATTTCTTAAGTTAACGCGAATGTTATACATTGAAATAAAACTATTTGTTTACGGATTCTATCACGATTTGTTTTAATTTTTATGCCCGACGTTTCGAAGGCTTTGCAGTCTTCGTGGTCACGGGTTGGACTGTCTATTTTCTGGTAACCAAGGGTCCACACAACCCGATTCCTACCGGCTTCTCTTTGTTAGATTGTAGGCTATTAATGGGTATTATCTAATAGAGAAAGTAGCATTGGCTTCCGTTTTGAAAGTGTCACCCTACGCCACTGCTATTTTCTATGGTATTTTTAAAGCAGAGACTGGTAAACAAGATGTATTATTTGATGGTAAGTGATCTCTGATGCCCATAGACACCCAAAATACGGAAAAAATATGGATGCGTAGTTAAACTTAAAAAGGGGAATATGGATTAGAAAGAGGGTTTTGGGGATTTGAGTATAATCTTAACTGTTCTGTAAGAAGCTGTTCCATGGTGTCCGTGCAAATTTGCATAATTTACGTTTATTTATAAAGCCTAAATAAAATTATTAATAAATTACTTACTGGCTACAATTTTATCATCTTAAATTTGTGAGATTACGAGATATATTTAAGTTATTATGAATTTGGGAAAAAGTATCGCTATTTTCTATTAATTTATAGTATTTACTGTCATAGCAAAATGATCGATAATAAACATGCATTATAAAATTATACCTCTTTAGACTAAAGCCCTCAGCACTAAAGCTTCCAAAGAATTTCTATCTTGACGTAACGATTATTGCCCCGACATTTTATGGTTACTCCAGCGTCACTGATCTCAAAATAATCTGGCAATATACCTTTATCAAAAACCTTTACATTTTTCCATACAATCATGCGATTTCACGTGTTCAAATCGAATAAAACCATAGCTTTGACATGTAACGCAGGGCGCATATGAATAGCACAACTCACAAGCAGGTATAACATCAAATGGAATTACTTCGCAGGAATTTCGTGGGAATACTCGATTTCTCCAAAAATGTTTGATGTTGTCGCGATGAGAGAATTGAACTGTGGATTAGTTCTGTGGATTTGCAAAGTGTCTTTACACACACATAACATAAGCTCACGCCTGTATCCCCAAAGGGGTAAGCAGAGGTACACTAGCGAACTAGAACACCCACATTTCGCCGAGCTTAGTTTCGTCCCAGATGTGATAGGGGGCGAGCGTATCGCCATATCGGGCACAAATTCCAGACTCCGGGCTGATATGGAAAAATCCAATATCACTTTGCCCGACCCGGGGATCGAACCCGAGACCTCAGAACCGTAGTCGTATCGAAATACCACCACGCCACGGAGGCAGTCTGTGTCTTTGACGATAAAGTGTCTTTATCGTCCTAATAAATTCTTACATTGATATAATAATATGATCTTAGAATATGATGCTTCAAACACTATCTAGTAAAAGTTGCTATTGCTATAACGAGTCGCCTCCTTGGTCTAGTGGCAGCATATGGGCTGTGGACCGGGAGGTCCTGGGTTCGATTCCCAGATCGGTCAAAGCGAATTTTCTAATTTAATTTGCCCGGGACTGGATTCCTGAGAGGGGGTTGACGTCAGGCAGGCAGCCGGTTGTAAAAACCACGCCAAATTCTTTCTGGAACATGCTTGAAAAGCATGCTAGAAGAAGAAGTCTTGCTATTACGGAAAACGTAAAAAAAAGTATTCGCATTTATAATATTACCTATATTAGTTCCCTTTTCAAATACCAAAAACTTGCTATAATAATAATAATAATATTAGCCATGTAATGTTACTGTCCCACCGCTGGGCACGGGCCTCCTCTAATAATGAGAGGGGTTAGGCCTTAGTCTACCACGCTGGCCAAAGCGGGTTGGTATACTTCACATCACTCCGAAATTCCTGTGAAGAATTTCTCGGGTATGCAGGTTTTCTCACGATGTTTTCCTTCACGGTTATAGCAAGCGATACTTCGCTATGAAAATACACGTAACATAGAAAAAGTCAGAGGTGTATGCTCCATATTGGGGTTGGTCTCGAAGCTCCGACACTTGTCTCGACAGTCCATTCCATTCCCAACTGAGCTATCGCTGCTATTATATAGTTTCTTTTATAGAATATCAAATAATTTGCAACACAAAAGAAGCCTACTCATTTTTACAAGCTACATTAGTTGTTTGTTGCTCTTGACATATTAATTACTAGTATTTTTAAAATACTCAAAAGTCTGTGATAATCTCAGTAGTGCTAACATTTTGCCACGTTCACTAACTTTAGAAAGCACAAAACTGTAGTTGGCTTCTTAAAAGACAGCCTCCGTGGCGCAGCGGGCAAGTAGCCGGCTGTGTAGCGAGAGGCCGCGGGTTTGATTTCCGCATTGAGACAAATGTTTTTGTGGCACACAGATATTTGTTTCAAGTATGGGTGTTGTGAGACCGGAAGTCTCTCATAGTCTCTGACACCCACGATACAGGTTATACCTAGTGTGGGTCAGGACTAGGTGTGTGACTGGGGTATATTTATTTATTTACATACATACATAAGCTCACGCCTATATCCCCGAAGGGGTAGGCAGAGGCGCACTAGCGAACTAGAACACCCACATTTCGCCGAGCTTAGTTCAGTCCCAGATGTGATAGGGGGCGAGCCTATCGCCATATCGGGCATAAATTCCAGACTCTGGGCTGATATGGAAAAATCCAATATCACTTTACCCGACCCGGGGATTGAACCCGAGACCTCAGAACCGTAGTCGTACCGAAATACCACCACGCCACCGAGGCAGTCGTATTAATTTATTTATTTATCCATATTTTAATTGACTTAATTTTTTTCATCTACACTGGCAAACGAGCAAGTGGGTCACTTGATGGTAGGAGGAACATAAGTATTAGGAAAATTTCTCGGAAATCTCGCTCACTGAACGAAACGCAATAACGATCTGCCACTTCGGTTTTCTATAAGACAGTGGTATCAAACCGGTCGTGAAGGCCCATTCGTTCTGTAGACGTCTCTGTCTGGTGTCTGCCTTGGGTGACCTATGATGCTTAAAGGTATACTCTTAAAGCTGCTTTAAAGATCTAGCTTTGGGTTACGTTCAGTAGTGATTCCTTATAGCCTTAAGGAATGATGATGGATGGCCATTAGCCGATGATGACGATGACCGACTTCAAAATAAGGAGTTAATCAATTCATCTGTTTTTGTGTATGTTACGCGATTCCTCCGCCAAATCTGGACCGATTTTTCAAGATTATTTTTTTATTTAGAGATCGAAGAAGTTTTTAGTCGGTCCGTTAAGTTTTTAAACTTGTGTTATAAACATTCTTATAACGCGGTAAGGTGCGTTACACACTTATTTTAAACTGAGAATCCCTAATCCCGTGTTTAACACTGTCGGGTCAATCAATTTTCGACTCTAACATAAACGGTTATGGTTTAAATTTTCAAAATATTTACATTACATAAGGTAAGACATTTTACATTGAAGCTTTTCACGGGTGAACGATTCAAAACCGAATATAAATATATGAGACAATATAAAACTGTCAGTGTGTCCGTACGCTTGTGTACACACGTCTACCCGTGTCACCAACATTATGGCATTATTTACCATTTACACACGAATTATATACGTATATTCATTGCTTTACTTTGGTCCATTAGTTTAGGTTTTCTGTGGACTATCGGAATATGTTTTTATTAAAGCTATATTCGGAACTGGCAGTCCCAGTTTTCTTAGCCTGTGTATTGACTCTTTCACTGCCTCAGTGGCGTAGTTGTATTTGGGTAAGAGTACCGTTCTCAGGTCTCGCGTTCGATCCCTGGGTCGGACAAAGTGATATTGGGTTTCGCTAAGAATAGCCTGTCACTCTTTTCCTTGCGTTACATTGTTTTAAAATGCAAGGGAGAACCTATGACTTTTTAAAGGCTTGTCTTTAGCGCTTAAATATTTTTATAAGGGGCATAAGCTCCGCGAAATGTGGATGTTCTACTCGCTAGTGAGCCTCTGCCTACCCCTTCGTGGATATAGGCGTGTGTGGTTGTAGGTATGTTAATTTTTAATAAGTTGAACGATCATTTTACATCATCAACGTCTTTAATACAAATCGAAATAATATACAATATTTTCAGAAATTATTAAAAATAATATTATAATAAGTAAATAAGTAGATAACATTATTAAAATATAATTATAGAATAATAATTTGAAATAAATTGCGCATATAATTATTACGACTTTGTTAAATGTGTAATCTAAACACAGTTCCTCAAACAAAAGACGTTACACTATTTCTCCAAAGTTTTGGGGGAATAAATGGTAATGCGGACTTCGTAGGTGAGATCCGCGAGGGGAGGGCACGGCGCGGCGGGGAGGGGGAGGCGGAGGCAGAGCCACTGCGGGGGAATAATCGATACCCCCATAGAACCATAAGTAGGGTGGACATACGTACTGGATTATAGCTTATTTTAGCGGCAAAATAAGATGAAAATATTAGCACAGGTTAATTTACACCAATTAAGCTTATATTCACTAATTATTCCGTTAAGTTCTTTTTGCATGACTGTTTTAGACGGCAAAGGAAACTTAAACCATACAGCTTACAAGTTAACAAAATATTTATATTATTTTGACATACAGCATTTTTTAGAATATCAAACAATAATTTTTAAATGTTCTAAACAATTAAATTAAGTTATGATAATAAATTATGGTTATCACAATGAACAAAATATTTTATATTTAAATAATAGGTTACTCCTAAATAAGGACGTTAATATTAGTCAATTAAACACTATAGTAGGATTGCTAATTAAACGGAGTAAACTGACATTTCGAAAGTTGCCACTTTTTCATGAAATATAAATAGGGCTGCGGTAAAACGATACAAATTGTTTAAACATTTCAATTCAGTGAACCATTTCATTCTTTCGTTTTCTAAAGTCCAACTCAAAGTCGTAATTCCTGCCCAATGAATGATTAATATTGCATGTCTACTGAATTATAGTCATAGTAAATTGCTGCATGCTAAGGCATGTCTACAGGAATTATAGAGATGGTTCATTAAAAATAAAACTTACAAAAACTATGAATGTGCCGAACGTAATTTTTCTCAAATAAAAAAAGTAATATTTGTAATTTTCATTGTTATCATTTCGCGTATTTGTTATGATTATTTACGCAAAATTATTTACACAGACATTTGGTCGAAGGGATATGCTGAAATTTCTAAAAATACGCAATAAAATTCTAATTTTGCAAGCTAGGGCTGAGTTGTTATTTCTTTGAATGATAAAAATTGAACTAGATCAATCACTATGGTTTGAAAGTAGGCAACATTATTTTGGAAAGTGAAATTTCGATCTGTCAGTTTACTCCGTTTAATTAGCAATGATACTATAAAATTTAAAATTATATTCAGAGCTATGGTGAAACGCTCTACTTAAGAGCTCCACATGTAGAGGACTTGCGACTTTTGTGATTTTTTTGTAAACTTAGCTCGTTTACGCCTGGTTTTAATAATCAATCTCAGTTCTAATGTGCAGATAGTTTACAAATATTAGCCAATAAGAACACAGACTCCGTCAAATGACTTGATTTGATTGGTTCATAATCGTAATCTATCTGCACTCTAAACTGAGATCGTTTATTGAAACCAGCCGTAAAACAACGAAGACATTGTCACCCGACTGGGCCATAACTAAAACGATCCTAAATAGTTCCTGCTTGTCCCCTACACCATGCACGCCGATGCATCGGGGGCTCGTGGGTTTACTAACCTCTGCAACGGAGCGAATCACTTCGCATTGTCAAATTGTTCTTGAGAAATGTGCTCATTTGTCGATTCACTGGCAATTTTATGTGTAAAGTATTATTTATAATATGTTTTATTGTATTTCAAATTACTCTTGTCACTGTTTTGTAATATCTCGTCTATCACGTGAAATTAAGGTATAGGTTAAAAAAATATTATGGTTTAAATATATTGAGTTATGCTCGATAACTAATAGAAGATACCTTAAAATTGACTTTCTTAAACCAAACTTAAAATTGTATTGTAATGAACTTTTTCTTGTAATTGTAACAATTCCATATCTGTGGTAACATTCAATGTGTCGTTTGTCGAAAATCAACGCAAACTCTAAGTCGAGTTGACTTTGTAATCCTAGAGCCCGTGTACGCCATACTTACGTCATTGCATAAAGTCTGATTTTTTCTGCGCATACCTATACTACAGCAGGTAAAAACATTTGGCTGCTATAAACCATTGGTCAAGTTGACTTTCATAGGAAATAAAAAGGAATTAATATTACACTTACAAAATATATTATTATTATTTTATTGTGTATTGAAAAAAAAGGTAAAATAAAAATATGCCAAATAATTACTGTCTGGAAACGTTCTAAAATCAAATCTATAAAATCTAAGCTAGGATCACACAATAAGGATAAGTTACTTCAAAAGAACTTGTTTGAGCGAGCTGGGATGCCGTCGCGCGGCAAGACGGCGAGTTTTGCCCCACTCACTTTTGCTGAGTATTATTAATTGCCGCGCAAACTTCTCTGTAAGGCGTCATATTAAGAAACTGTTCTATATCGAGTTGTGGACCTTATTTACCTTACTATAAGTTTTAAATTTCTTAAGTCTTCAATTACGAGCCAGTAAACAGTTTTTGGTGAAATTAAAGATTTCACCTTACACATGCTTTTTGTCTTAATATATATTTACAGATAACATATCTATCACCTTGAACATTATGGCAACTAGTGGTTTTGCGGAAGTTTGCCGGAAGTTACACTAAATAGTATTTAGCTCAATTTCCTGTCGCCCAATACAACACACAAACCTGATATTACATTATGTACTTTAATATTTACATTATAAAGTAAATATACATTTTTATATATGAAATCGTAGGCAGAAAATAATTAACAAGAAATATACATTCAACAGTCAATATTCAGACGAGGGGTAACGTGGAGCATCAGCCCTTTTACTTGCTGTTCCGGATACCACATTGGGACAGCCTAGCCGTGGCCGCATATTTGGGCTTAAACCTCGGAATGCTCAAGCTAATAAGTCTACAACCTACATGACGTTAGGCTTATTTTCTCTATTTTTATAGCATAGACTGGCAAACGAGCAGATGGGTCACCTGATGGTAAGTGATCTCCACCGCCCATAGACACAAAAAGAATCATGAGTGCGTTGCCAACCTAAAAGGTGAGAATGGAAGGGGAGGGAAAAGGGATTGGGAAAGGGAGGCAGGGTAATGGGCCACCGGAAGTCTCACTCACCGAAAGAAACGCGACAGCAAGCTGCCACTTTACGTCGGTTTTCTGTGAGACAGTGTTATCAAACCGGTCGAGCCCATTCGTGCTGTAGACGTTACTGTCTACAGCGTGGCTCTACCACTCAAAAGGAATGACCTGACGTAGGCCATCTCTAATCTGTACGCCTGTGCACCTCACTAACTCAGTCCTCACTACACTGGTCGTCTAGTTCCCAGTAAATTAGCAGTATTGTTCAGTCCAACCGCCTTACGATTTATTTACAGCATTCATTATCGCGAACTTGCCAGATATTGTTGTTTTAATAAAGTTTAGACGGGCGCGGAGAGACGAAGGCCTGTCTGTACACGGCCTATTACATTTTACGTACTTGTGTTCTACAATTTGTCTAGAATGTTCTGGAACTGTCGGATAGGCGAGTACTAGATTTGTTTTTAAAGAAAAGAGTACTTCTATTTTTTATTTATTATTATATTTTGTAGGGTATACGTAATTACTCTAAGGGTAAACATTAAAATTACAAAATTATTCTTACCTAGGTATTTAACCAGTGTTCAGCATACTGGACCTCTAGTACGTTGTACGACAATACGAGTGTAGATAATTTGCAAAATATTGATAGTGTTTTAGTTTTTTGCATTGACTTGGAGTGCCACTTGCGGAAATTACAATGGATTAAATATATAGATATAATGAACAATTTAAAACATATAAACCAGAAAATTATCGTCGTTTTTCAGAAGTGAAGAAGACTGCCTCGGTGGCGTCGCGGTATTTCGGTACGACTACGGTTCTGAGGTCTCGGGTTCGATCCCCGGGTCGGGCAAAGTGATATTGGATTTTTCCATATCAGCCCGGAGTCTGGAATTTGTGCCCGATATGGCGATAGGCTCGCCCCCTATCACATCTAGGACGGAACTAAACTCGGCGAAATGTGGGTGTTCGAGTTCGCTAGTGCGCCTCTGCCTACCCCTTCGGGGATACAGGCGTGAGCTTATGTTATTGCTTCGACTTACTTTTGAATCGTATTTAGGGCGACTTGCTAAACTAGCCTTAGATGTAAACTCGATTTATCCTACAGTGCATATTGAATTCGAAATTTGGTATAAACTGGGATTTATCTAAGTGCTGCAAGTTGCCCTAAAAATTCGAACAATTGCATTTATGACGTGTATTATCATGGATAATATTAAATTGTCGGCGGTCAAAGAATCCGTCTCTACTCTTTTATTAACTACCGGTTTGAATAAACGATCTCAGTTTAGAGTACAGATAGATCGCGATTATGAACCAATCAAATCACGTAATTTGACGGAGTCATGTTTAAACTGTGTTCTTATTGGCTACTTTTTGTAATCTACTGCACATTCGAACTGAGATTGTTTATTGAAACCGGCCGTTAGACTACACTGCACGTACGATCTCTAGTTATTTTGCTGTGCCCGATTAAAAATGACGATAAATAGGAAAAGTACTTTCTGTAATTCTTAAATATTCCAAATAAAAAATGCCGTAAAAACCAAAACGTTTCCCCAAAGTAAGATTTATTCTGTAATGTTTAATTCTGATTAATTAACCTTTAAATCGGGTCAGCGGACAAAAGCATTGTTGGAATTAAATGATACGGTTTCTTTGTTTAACAATCGGCTAATTATTCTGTTCTGTGGCTTTTAAACAATGTTTAAGCTTAGAACTTATAAGGAAGTGTAGATAATGACATTTTAAATTATATTATTTACCTAGATGCACAGTTGACGGTCGGAAAATGGGACAGCAAAGAAGTGCTTAAGCACTTTTTTGCCTGCCGTCGGACGCCGATAGAATTCTAAATTTCAAAATTCAATTTTAAGAACGCTTGATCATTTCGTTTAAAAAGCTACTTTATAACACATGCATAGGGTTATATTTGTGTTGATTTAATTAGAACTTACGATCTTTTTCTTTGTTTTATTACTGAGACCACTTTTTAGGAGGATATTTGCAAAGAACTGTGCATCTAGGGTATATTATATTGATGTTAACAGATCTAAACAGTAGAAAATAGACTTCCAAGCAACTATTTTATAGTGAAATTCTAGTATTAATACTACAACTTCTACAAGAATGTTCTTATTTAAAAATCTATAAATTTGAGAATCGGTGAAGGAAAACATCGTGGGGAATCCTGCCTAGAATTTCTTCAGACGAATTTCGAAGGTATGTGAAGTTTACCACTCGCATTAGCCTAGCAGTTGGATATGTTGTAATATTACAGTGTTATTGAAATAAATTTATAATATTTTATTTCAACGTATAACATTCGCGTTAACTTAAAAAATCAGTATAGAAATAAGAAAAGAAATAAATAAGCTCACGCCTGTATCCCCGAAGGGGTAGGCAGAGGCGCACCAGCGAACTAGAACACCCACATTTCGCCGAGCTTAGTTCCGTCCCAGATGTGATAGGGGGCGGGCCCATCGCCATATCGGGCACAAATTCCAGACTCCGGGCTGATATGGAAAATTCCAATATCACTTTGCCCGACCCGGGGATCGAACCCGAGACCTCAGAACCGTAGTCATACCGAAATACCACCACGTCACCGAGGCAATCAGTATATTACAGAGCTAATTATTAATCTAAATGTTTGGAATTTCCTCTTGGACTGTCTATCAGTTTGTCTGAATTTTCGAACGCGCATCAAATCAACGCTACCTACTTAGTAAAATGAATAAATGGAATTGTAACTGCGGTACCAACTATGTTGTTGGAAATAAACTTATAAAATTGACAACCCGTGACAGGATATCTTTAGTCTCTAGGGTATTTAAGCATAACAAAGCTCTTATAAAATCATTGGGAATTTCAGGTTTGAAGGTCTATTTGGGAATGTTGTTTGTTTACTAAAGTATGTATTATTGAATTAATTTTATACGGAACCATTTTTGTTAAATAATCATCGGTTATATACATTTCTGATTTCTATTTAGTTAAATGACCAAGACCGTCGCCTTCTTGTTCTAGTGGCACCGTATATGGGCTGTGGACCGGGAGGTCCTGGGTTCGATTCCCAGGTTGGACGGGGTGGTTTTTCAAACACACTGATTGTATCCCTCGGTAAGGGGGTCGACGTCAGGGCAGGCATCCGGTCGTAAAAATTAAGCCAAATTACTTCTCCGACATGCTCGAAAAACTGTGTTGCACCGACCTCACATTAAGGTGAGATGAGGGCAGGTAGAAAGAAAAAGATTCATGTAAGTATTAGTCAGGGAAGACAGTCTATCTTTGTCTATAGGGAGTGCACGTCATTGACACGATTGGTTTTGTGACTAATAGAAATGTTGAATACAATTCAATTTTACATTCCTAAGTAGCAATGTCCCTCAGTATATGATCTGTTTGAGCGAGGCAGTTAAGTTTCATACCTCGTTTTCTTTTTTGAACCTATTCATCATATTATCGTACAATGTGTCGGCACAACGAGTTTTCGTCTAGTAAATAACATGAGACTCAGTAAGAATAGTTTTATTTCAATGTATAATATTCGCGTAAACTTAAGAAATCAGTATGAGACTCATTTCAAAGACCCCCGTATCACTTAGTTACGTTAGAGTTTTTCTCTTCTTTCTTAGACTTCTGGAACATACATAACATACATAAGCTCACGCCTGTATCCCCGAAGGGGTACGCAGAGGCGCACTAGCGAACTCGAACACCCACATTTCGCCGAGTTTAGTTCCGTCCCAGATGTGATAGGGGGCGAGCCTATCGCCATATCGAGCACAAATTCCAGACTCCGGGCTGATATGGAAAAATCCAATATCACTTTGCCCGACCCGGTGATCGAACCCGTAACCTCAGGATGATAGTCGTACCGCCCACGCAATACCACTACGCTACCAAGGCAGGCAGTTGATATTTCTTAAAAAGGAAATAGTTGGCTAGTGTTTAAATCCATTTCGAATAAAATACATACAATAAACGAAAAAAGTAAAAAAAAAGGAGACCTCAGAACTGTAGTCGTACCGAAATATCACCACGCCACCGAGGCAGTCAGTCGAAGCAATAATATTTTTTAAACAAACTGATAAACTGTCGTAGGAGCAACTTGTTGTAGGTTCAGTGAAATTGAGTATCAACTTTCAGAAAAATACGAGACCTTGTTTGCCTTTTAAAGGTTATAAGTTATTTTGTAAAAGTAATTGGATCCTTCTTATTACTACAGTTTGATAAATCACAAACACAATATCTAATTATTACATTATAGTAAATGACATTTTGACGCAATTTTGCACTTATATAATTTAAAAGTGACTGCCTCGACTGCCTCGGTGGCGTGGTGGTATTTCGGTACGACTACGGTTCTGAGGTCTCGGGTTCGATCCCCGGGTCGGACAAAGTGATATTGGATTTTTCCATATCAGCCCGGAGTCTGGAATTTGTGCCCGATATGGCGATAGGCTCGCCCCCTATCACATCTGGGACGGAACTAAGCTCGGCGAAATGTGGGTGTTCTAGTTCGCTAGTGTGCCTCTGCCTACCCCTTCGGGGATGCAGGCGTGAGGTTATGTTATGTGTTTATTTATATTATCGTAGAACATAGCTGCATTTTAAAAGTTACTTTTGTCGTACCGAAATACAACCACGCCACCGAGGCAGCATATAAATATTGAGGATTATAAACAGCTTCCCACGACAATAAAAGTACCTACATACAACCAAACCTTGTCTTGCATGAAGTAGTCTCAACTCTCAACTGTTGATTTAAGCAAACATTCCAAGTAACTCCCAACAAATGTAAGTCAACCAAATGTCTCTTTTGACTTTTGTATCTCTTTTCTTTTATCAAAGTATACTTATAAGTCGACAAAGCCCAGCCAAAGTTGCCAAATACAAAAGTGTCTATTTAACAATTTTTCATTTACAATATTAATACAATTCGCTGAACATACTGAACAATAAACCGAGTACTATTACCGATGGAATGTAGTCTAAACTTCTGTAACGTTACCACTCAATCATACCGTCAACGAACCTCGAAACTTATATCACAATCCCTAACTCCTTCTAATAGAGCTTATTTTCATAAAACTTATATATAAATTAACTTTCCGTACCGCAAGCTTAAGTTTGTCGTAATCTCTGTTAAAACCAGTGTAAGTTGACCCGTCTTAAGTTCTCGTTTTTATGAGGTTGAATTTGATTGAAAGGTCTGAGTATGACGGACGGTGAATCTTCGCGGTGGCCACTGATGGAATGAGTCACAACACTATCGTGCATTCTTGGGCCATATCCGTTTTTAAGTTTTTTTTATTGTTTAGAGTTTGAACTTGGGTTGAAGCGTGTAATCGGTCAATGTATGCATCCTTTTTACGAGTTTAACGGTATGGTAATACCCAACACCTGAGTTACAAAGCAGTTCGTATTTTGTTAATTACTGCTATTTATCATGGAAATTGTTCCTTGATACTATACAATAATAGAGGTACATTCATAATTACATAACCTTTATGAATAAAAAGGAAATATAATAAAAATGTGATACACTATTACAGAATAAAACAAACTGCCATTTACAACCTCATAATGTAGAGTTCATCTGCCTTCTGTAAATTAAACGAATATACAAAATATAATTATTGGTACTCATAGCATCATTTTGAGAGGTAGAATGACGCTGTAGACAATTACGTCTACAGCACGACAGGGCCGACTCGATCAGTTTGATACCACTGTCTCACAGAAAACCGACGTAAAGTGGCAGCTCGCTGTCGCGTTTCGTTCGGTGAGTGAGATTTCCGGTGGCCCAACTCACCTTCTAATTTGTTTTTCACACTTTTGCCGCAAGGAATTACTTATGCCAAAATCAAACAAGATTTTAAAATTTCCAAAAAAAATTAAGTGAAAAAAAGGGAAGTACATATAAAATCGCCTTCTTGGTCTAGTGGCAGCCTATATGGGCTGTGGACCGGGAGGTCCTGGGTTCGATTCCCAGGTTGCGCAAAGCGAGTTATCAAATTTAAATTGCTCGGGACTGAATCCCTCAGAGGGGGTTGGCGTCAGGCAGGCAGACGGTCGTAAAAACTAAGCCGAACTAACTAAGTATTCTGCAAAATGCTTGAAAAGGGGTGTTGCACCGACCCCACATTAAGGTGGGATAAGGGCAGGTAGAAAAAAAAGAAAAAAGGGAAGTATGAAAAAATATAAACAAATGTGCAATTTTCTATTCACCCGGGACCGAATTCCCGAGAGAGGGGATGACGGGAGTCAGGCAACCCGTTGTAAAAACTAAGCCAAATCCTTTCTGCAACATGCTTGAAAAGGTGTGTTGTGCCGACCCCACACTGAAGTGGGACAATGTAGATGGAAAGAAAAACATGACACAGAAACTTACTTCATTTGAAATAATAGTTTCTGATGTAACAAATTACTCTATAAGTTAAAAATATAAATATTGTTCATCCATGCATTACACAGCCACAAAAATAACTATTCAACCGTGTGCATGGAGCAATTGTAACTTGTACAAAAGGTGAAAGAAATATACGCATTCTATAAGGAGAGAGCGGGATGTCAATATTTCTCTACGCTTGTTGCCACTGCCGTAAGAATGATTAAGGCAAAGTTACAATATATTGGAAAAACGACCTTAGTGAAATACAATTTTAACCTACTTCAAAAAAGTACGAGGTGTTACCTCGACATGCGTGGACCGATTTCGATGATATTTTTGTTTGAAAGAGCATTATTCAGAATCCAATTTTTCCAATTTTTCAATAAAAAGGTACAAAAGAAATAAAGTTTAACAAAACTTAAAATCCAGCATCAAAAAGTCAAAAATAATTTCTTACTCTCTTTGGAGTCTGTGGTAAGATCAAGGCAGACCAAATGTAAAGGCACCGACTCCAAAGAGAGTAAGAAATTGTTTTTGACTTATTTAAGACGACTTCAAAAATTTTCTTGCTAATCCCTGCAACTTAATTTAGGTACAACAAACCGACTTAAACTGAAACCATCAATCTTTTTCAAAACGAATAAATTTGTAAATACGTATCAACAAATCACATCAAAGTAATCAACGGACCATAACAGATTATTAAATACATATAAATTAACAACTGAAATTAACATTTGAAGTGCGAACAATCATAGCTAACAGGTGGTAGGTTTTAAACGCTTTTAAAACAAACGATTACTTATCAAAACAATCCGAGTTTGTTGTAATCAAATGTAATTTTTATCATAAACTAATTTATGCTTAATATACATAGTGTTTAAAGGACATTTTCTACTGGCAACCTTTTTGTAGTAAAATAACAGAAGCCCTATTGTTGCTTACGAAAAGATGTAATCTCTTATTTTATTATTACCTGAGTGGAAAGGCGCATACGCGAAAGTGTCGTCACGCCAATTTCAACTATAAGCTATAGAATTAAGGTTTATAATCAAACATGTCTGTTTAATTGATAAAGGTTGGCTTTGGAATACTTTGTAAAGGGACGACATGACACTGTTACTGGACTGGACACAGTATGTTAATGTTTTTCTAATGTTTACTCAATATAGTCGCTAAGACTGTAGTGTCTTTAATCTTCTTTATTCCATTGTGGCTACTTTACGTTTAATACGATACAGTTTAAGTATTTATCTATGGTTATTGGTTATCTATGCTTTTGTGGTTTAAAATCTATATGGCTATGTGAATTATGCAAATTCCGTTTTAAAATACCAAAAACATTATTTATTATCCTTATTCACAATACTATTTAATAACATAATTCATTATTAAATACGGATGCTAATAAAATAACTAAAACGTGTAAAAAATTTTCATTTTATCGACACAATACCAATCTCACAGTGAGGCGCGTAATCCCGCCAATTTTATCGATGATCAGCGTAGTGAGCGACCGCAAAGCCCCGGAGTGTAATTTGCTAAGCATGATGATAAAAAATGTACTTGTGCCCTAAACTACCACACGGGGACTATAAAACGCGACGCGTGGGTGGCCAGCGTAAATATCAAAAGTTCAACACTATGACATTCATGTAGTGTTGCCAGATGTCCCGATTTGCGCGGGACGTCCCGATTTTCAGGGGTCTGGTGACCCGTCCCGATTTACCCTTGATCGGGACGCCGAATGTCCCGATTTCTGACTATCCTTCTTAGCATGTACTTTAATAAAAATTTAACAGTCGCTCATACTCGTTTACCGACAAAAGTGGTAAATATTACGCTTGTATGTTAAACTATATTTCAATTCAGCTGTCCGTTTGCATAAGGTAAGTGCTAATAATTTTTTGTTACAATAAATAAATAAAATAAAATCTTTATTGGGCACAACAATCAAGGTCTCAATCTTAATTTAAATAATAATTTATGTTATAACGCTATCAATTTAGTAACAAGCAGGCAGGTAAATGGGATGGGGCTTAGATTAGTAAGAAAGGAAACGTTATATGGCAGCTTATTTTTTCCCGTTGATTGCAATGCTAGCAGACAATCAACGGGAAAAAATAAGACGAGTTTTAGAGTCAAATGTCCCGCTCTTCTTTTGACAGCTTTCTTCTGGCGTGAGGAGGCGTCTCATCGCGGGTTAAGGCAGGCTTCGAGGAGATAAAGGCTCGACAATACTGCGGAGAGAGGTTCTCTCTCTCAGAATTCGTCCTGTGCCATCATTGTAGCAACTGCCCCGAGGATACATCCCAGCACACTCTCAAAATGTTTCCAGCCTGGGATGAAGAGCGCAGCGCTCTCAGAACTGTAGCCGGTAACGGCCTCTCTCTGCCGGCAGTAGTAGCTAGTAGCTACAATGGTCGGTAGTCGGAGGTCGCGGCGCGGTATGACCTCATCTGTGAACGTGTTATGTTGAAAAATGAGAGACGGGATCGGGAATGCTTAGATTCCAGTCGCCAAACAAAAAGCAAGGCGTCTGGTCGTTGACTGACGCCTCCAGTCCTGCGGATTGGGGTGAGGGCCGTACAGCGGGGATGTGTGGCATTCGTATATTACATTGATGCAACCTCTTAGATGTACAACTCGGCTGCACAAAAACATCTTCTTGACGTGCTTACCAAAGGCGGCATAAATATGTGGGGCTCCCGCCCCTAAGAGACGGGCCAAAAGGCAACGTGCAGAGTGTGTTCCAGCAGCAATCCAGAGGATACTCTGCATCATCCAGAACCATCTCACTTGCGTTAAATAAGGCAACTACGGTTTTTTAGTAGATAGTGTCGGTATAGGTATTTTGGTTAGGGACCTGTCCTGATCCAAAGTCACTGTGGACTAGAGCGGAAGACGACGAGTCGGGCATAACCATCTCACTGACCCCAGGTTGGGAGATATCCGTAAAGAGTTGATTTTTCTCCGTGGATAAAAAAGTGTCCCGCTCTGCCATCTAAATGGTTGTTTTGTGTAAACGTTTCCACTTCGCCCAGTCTTGATCATCCACCGAAATAAAATCTCTTTCTACTTGCCCTTATCCCACCTTAATGAGGGGTCGGCGCAACATACTTTTTCTAGTATGTTATAGAAAGGATTTGGCTTAGTTTTTACAACAGGCTGCCTGCCTGACGTGAACCCTCTCTGAGGAATCCAGTCCCGGGCAAATCAAATGAGAAAATTCGCTTTGCCCGACCTGGGAATCGAACCCAGGACCTCCAGGTCTACAGCCCATATATTTTGCCACTAGACCAAAGAGGTGACAATAAAACCACTGGCTTTTATACTTTTTACCAAAACGACAAGCCGCCCCTTTTTTAGGCCGTCCACGAGAACGCACCCCTGGCATGATTGGTCCAAAAACTTGCGACCGACTGCTCCCGTGGTTTGCTCAAAATATGACAATACCTTTCAAGCGACATTCCTGCAGTTTATCTGACACCAATTTTCGTATTTGGTCTAATCGTGTAACGTTGCACAACGACCGCCGCATCTTCATCTCCGCAACGTAGTTTCGCTAACATGATGCTTACGGGCAGTCACGTCAATGTTTTTCTGTTTATTTACTTATATACTTTCAACGAAGCTAACTAGCGGTAAAATCTTGGAAATCAAGTTTCCGCAGGGAAAAAATGGTACAGGGCCATAATGCCCGGGACAGATGGAAAATGTCCATGCGACACTGGGCCGAATCCCTAACACATACTGCACTAGTTATACCAACTAAAAGCCTGGCAGCGAATAGGAATAACTGCGGATTTCCCTAGGCGAGAAGCGCCCATGTTTTGGCTGGAATCGCTTCTATGCGGTGCCGTCTTTGGGCCGTCTCCAATCGCGGAAGAGGCACTCATAAATCCCAGCTGCCGATGGACCTCCTTGGCGTCAATGACAGAACAAGGCGGTCCACCTGCATTGCTGTCCATCTTGGGGGCGCTATAACAGCCACCTGCTACGACCTCCGTTAGCCCCTATAAGTCAAAGCTTACGACGGGCAGGCGATACCGAGATTAAATTTTTCAAACGCCCCCAGCCACAAAGTGGGAAGCGAGGGAGAGTCACGCCCCCTCTGGCGGCTGAAGGGATCAGATAAAAAAATCTGAGAATCAAGGATTAGATTGTTCCCGATCTCTCGGCACTCTCCTTCTGTGAGATGCATCTTCTCGTTAAAGTTGGATTCTGCACGCTAGGCTCCCAGGATCTCGACCATGGTTTACGTCACACCTGGCACCGAGAGGTTTTTTGTGACGACAACTGCTCTGAGAACGGTACACTCTTTGTACTAGGCTGGGCATATTTCTATTGTGGGTAGAATTGAAGTATGAACTCAATCCCGGGATTGAATCCTCTAAATGTGGGGTATATAACTTTTTTTTGTTATCGTGGGGAAAGTGTTTTGACACTACCGCCACGCCTGGATGAAGGCGTGACGGTTATGTCAGTGTCGCCGGTCTTACGACCCAGAGCCATAATGCCCGGGAGAGATGGAAAACATCCGGGCGACACTGGGTCGAGTCCCTAACTCTATGTACACCCTACACCGGCAATACTGACTAAAAACACCGCGGTGGCCCTTTTTGACGCTTTAGGCACGGTTCCGGGTTTCCCTAGGTGAGAAGCGCCCAGGCTTCAGCCGGAACCATCCCTGCGCGGTGCCGCTTTGCGGCCCATCTCCAATTGTGGGGGGGGGTTCATAAACCCCCGCCGATGGGGTATATAACTGCAATTAAAAAAGGCATTGAAACTTCGCCAATGTTGAGATTCGACCATAAATTTAGTTATATTTAAAAAAAAACACTTATTATAGTTTGATTTCTTTGTTATACTAACCGGCCGGTAACGTCCCGATTTGAAAACCTATGTCCCGATCATTTTAACCTTGTGTTCCGATATTTCACACAATAGATCTGGCAACACTACATTCATGTCATATTGCGAGTGGGCTAAGGAACCGTTCCACCACTA
Organism: Clanis bilineata; assembly: GCA_036417725.1. Lineage (NCBI taxonomy): Eukaryota > Metazoa > Arthropoda > Insecta > Lepidoptera > Sphingidae > Clanis > Clanis bilineata. Next base: position 11,730,451 of record CM071154.1, on the reverse strand, counting down.
TTGACACAGATTATACAATTATACAAATTACACCATCTATATTTAAAGTATATTCGAATTAGGCTGAATGTTTTTGTGACCTTTGCCTTTTATGCGCCTGCCTCGTTTACTTTTTTATAAGCAATGAATATAAATTTAGTTGATTTGATTTCAATATTAATACACACCTACCTAATTTTGATTAAAATTATTATTACTTGATATTTTAAACCTTTATTGCAATCCATACTTATGTGCTTACTACCATTTTAAAAAGGCTTCCTGATAAAAATCGCTATTAGCAATAAGACTTCCTTTTGTAACATTTTACATTTTAAGGTGTATTTATTTTGTTCCTAACAATGGTGTTCGATAGAGTCGTCTAAATAATATAAATCCATTTCTTTAATTGTATGTATTTTATTCGAAATGGATTTAAACACTAGCCAACAATTTCCTTTTTAACAAATATCAAGTGACTGCCTTGGTAGCGTAGTGGTATTGCGTGCGCGGTACGACTATCATCCTGAGGTCACGGGTTCGACCCCGGGTCGGGAAAAGTGATATTTGATTTTTGAGTATCAGCCCGGAGTTTGGAATTGTGCCCGATATGGTGATAGGTTCGGTCCGTATCACATCTGGGACGGAACTAAGGTCGCTGAAATGGGGTGTTCTTGTTCGCTCTGCCTACCCCTTCAGGGATACAGGCTTATGTATGTATGTAACAACTGATAACTTCAAAGTTCGCTAGTTCGTATCTGCTTACCACGTCGGCGATACAGGTGTGAGCCTATGTATATGTGTGAATCCTCAATAATTCAGTCTCTAATTGTCAACAAATGTTAAGCCACAGGATGACGTCAAGCAGGCAGCCATTCAGTAATCTGAACACTTTCTGCAATATGCTTGAAAAAGTGTGTTGCGCCGATCCCACATTAATGTGGCCTAAGGACAGGTAGAAAGATTCTTGTATTGTTATTCCTAATAAATGGTGGAATTCTTCTCGGATAAATACTCAAGAGCGAGTAAATATAAACACTCGTTTCTACTGAGTATTTACTGTGCATTTCTTTATATTTTTTTGCAATATTGTGATTGTTTGAAGTTTCATATTAAATTAAACATTAAATTAAGCTTATGCATAATTTAAACTTATAACGTAACCACAAAGAAGTTAGCTTTCGCGTGTTTTTACATAGATTTTATACATGTGAAATTTTTTTTCATTGCCTCGAATCGTTTTGGATTTGGAAACACCTGAGAACGGTGGTATGTTTCAGACCACTAACTTTTTTTAGTTTAGTATAAAACTTCACACAATCACAAGATTGCAAAAACAGTATAAAGAAATGCGCAGTAAATACTCAGTAGAAACTGGTGTTTTTGGATATTTACTCGTTCTTGAGTATCCGATACGAATTCCATCATTATTCCTAATAGAAATGCATACAATAACGGTAGTCTTTCTTTACTTAAACTATACCGCTTCGTCTCGTTTACAACAAACGATTTAACTGCGTTGATGAGTCAATTATTAAACAAATACAAACAGCCTCCGTGGCGCAGCGGGCGAGTAGCCGGCTGTGAATCGAGAGGCCGCGGGTTCGATCCCCGCACCGAAACAAATGTTTGTATGGCCTACAGATATTTGTTTCGGGTCTGGGTGTTGTGAGACCGAAAGTCTCTCGCAGTTCCTGATACCCACGACAAAAGACTCGATCTTAGTGTGGGGTCAGGACTATGTATGTGACTGTTGGGTGTTATTACTATATTATTATGTATTAAATACATTTATAATAAAATTCAAATCGATATTTAAAGTAAAAACCCCATTTTATAGGTTATTTTTTAACTAATTCCAACATTAACTCTACATTAAGAATAACATGTAATTACACGCGCATAATGGATGTATGTGCTCAAAACTATGTTAAACGGTTGTTAAGAGACCGCAGTTATTATCTTTATTTGCAATTACAAAGCAATGATGTTAAATGCTAATTGTATTACGGTCGCCGTGTCTACTTACTACATTAGGACTACCAGCGCCATCTCTGATCGAGTAGCGTAAACGTTCATAATTGTATAAGACTTAAATGTAATTTGACTGTAGGAAACATATATTGATTTGAATTGCAATTGCCTTGGTGAACTAGTGGTATTGCGTGCGCGGTACTATCGTTCTAAGGTCTCGGGTTCGATCCCTGGTTCGGGCAATGTTATATTGAGGTTTTTCTACTCAGTATTTTATTTTATTTATTTCACACAAAACAGGTTACAACCATTAATACACAATTGTTCTTACAAAATATGCTTAGTTCTAGTTGTGACCCAAAAGTATTAGCCCGAAGTCTGGAGTTTATGCCCAAAATCACATCTGGGACAGAAATGAGCTCGGCGAAATGTGGGTGTTCTAGTTCGATTCACCTTTGCCGATCCCTTTTGGGGATACAAGCGTGAACTTATAAATGTATGTATAATTCGTAATAACAAAGACCAAATATGTACTTCTTTGTTCGTTTTTATTTAGTGGTGATTTTATTAGCGCTGTTCGGAAGTATCGACTCTCGTAATGTGCGGGTTCCGCCGTCGGATGACATCATATCAATGAGTAACATTGCACTGCGTCCTTACAGCGGCAAGCAGACGCTATAAAATATTATTTGTTTATAGATAGGACTATAGCCGTAATTTTCCGTAAACATTTAGAGATATACAAGGTTTTGAATAGCGATAAGGTTAGCTATGTTGTAACATAACATAACATAAGCTCACGCCTGTATCCCCGTAGGGGTAGGCAGAGGCGCACTAGCGAACTAGAACACCCACATTTCGCCGAGCTTAGTTCCGTCCCAGATGTGATAGGGGGCGAGCCTATCGCCATATCGGGCACAAATTCCAGACTCCGGGCTGATATGGAAAAATCCAATATCACTTTGCCCGATCCGGGGATCGAACCCGAGACCTCAGAACGGTAGTCGCACCGAAATACCACCACGCCACCGAGGCAGCTATGTTGTATATTGCAATTACATTTCTCAGAATTCATTATACCACCTGCTCTTATACCATATCAGCGCAACACACTTCTTAAGTAGGTAGCAGAAAAAATCCGGCGTTAGTTTGACGATTGGCTGTCGATCATCCGTCAACCCCTTCTAGGGGATAATCCCGGGAAAAGGACTGGATAGTCCCGGGAAAAAGGTTCTTACTTCCAAATACTTAGTATCATCATCATCAGCCACAGCATGTCTACTGCTGAACAATAGGCCTACCCCAAGTATATCCAGATCGACCTGTTGGAAGCGGCCTGCATCCAGGGACTTCCTGCGACCTTACCTAGTATACCACATCAATCTGTGTTTTACATATTAGTATTCATTACAATAAATATAAGCATCCTATTTGCTTCATTTTTTATCTTAGTTGGCCCGATTTTAAAATAGCCAGATAACTTTATTCTAAGGGTTAATTTTGTTACTTTGTTTTTTTTATAAATTACCTGTCAAAACGTCAAAATTATTTTCCAAATAACAGTTAATTAAGCCCTTCGAAAAATCGGCCCTAAAAAAATCAAAATCACATTAAAAAGTAACAAAATTCTACATTTATCGTTCAAAATTGGAACGAGTTCACATCCAATAACCGACAAATTAGTTAACCCGAAACCATCGCAACCTGTTTCCACGTATTTCAGCCCTCGACTAGATCGTGGGTGCGGTCGGCTGACTGATCGGCCAACCAGTCGGCTGGCTAGTCGCTGGCTCATTTTCTTCAGTACAACAAGAAGTACGTGTGTAGAGCGATGTCGTCCGTAGCCGGGAAATATGTTGAACGCTGTAGTGTACTGTGTACAAATGTGTTATCTCTGTTACGGGGAAACGGGTTGTGAAATTATTTAAGACTAATCATCTCTTATCGCGATATTTTCTATAAAAATGAGGCTTAGGTTACATTAGTTATTGTGGTTACATTAGTTATTGTGTCTGTTAAATTAAATGGTACAACAGTGTTTTATCTCTTTCATATTACACCCCAACCAGTTAAAGTTAAGTTCTCCTTAATTTTCTTTTATTTCAGCTAAGAGAGGGCTATGTACTTGCTTAGTTATTGTTGTATCCCCGAAGGGGTAGGCAGAGGCGCACTAGCGATCTAGAACAACCACATTTCGCCGAGCTTAGTTCCGTCACAGATGTGATTGGGGGTGAGCCTATCGTTATATCAGGCAAAAATTCCAGACTTCGAGCTAATACTAAAAAATCCAATTTCACTTTGCCCGACCCAGGGATCGAGCCCGAGACCTCAGAACGATTGTCATACCGCACGCAATACCACTACGCCACCGAGGAGTCAAGAACATAACATTAAAGTAATTTGTTAAATAAGTAGAAGCGGAATGAACTGGCGTTGTAACCTCAGTGTTTTAATAAATAAACAACCATCACGGGATTAGAACATAAAAGTTTGCAAATTATTGAAGAAATTTCGTTTTAAGATGCCACTGTTTCGTGAGAACCGCACTTTCTTACGAAATGGGCATTCCTTTTTACGTGCCACGAAGTACGACATTTCCTAACAAGTACAGAAGAGCCTCTCCCAGTAATGTATTTTAATACTTAAGTGCTGTATTCTTTCATGCTTTCTTATGTAATGTCTTTCATGAGATTAATAGTAATAATTTTGTTCTCAATATCCGTTTTTCATAGCGTAGAATGCTTAAGATGTAGGTTGGTACTGCATTAGGGTTAACAACATTATTTTATTAGAAGAGTTTCTGGATGCAGCAAAGTTAAAACATTTTTGTACCTAATCGACTTTCAAACGAGGAGGTTCCCATTTCGTCTGTATTTTTTTATGTATGTACCTCGATAGTCGCCTCCTTGTTCTTGCGGCAGCGTCTATAGGCTGTGGTCCGGGAGGTCTTGCGTTCGATTCCTAGACCAGGCAAAGAAATTTTTATAATTTGATTTTTTTTTTATAGAAGACGGGGCAAACGAGCAAGTGGGTCACCTGATGTTAAGTGATCACCGCCGCCCATAAACATCCACAATACCAGGGGAATCATGGATGCGTTGCCGGCCTTTGAGGTAGGAACCAGTACTAGAACCCTCAGAATGGGGTTGACGTTAGGCAGGTAATCGGACGTAAAACCTAAACCAAATCATTTTCCGCAACATGCTTGAAAAAGGTTGTTCTGGCGACCCCACATTAAGGTGGGATAAGGGCAAATTGTCACTTCCATCAAAAGCCGCATTATTTACACATATTGGCGTAAAATTTGGTACTTTACGGCTCAAGGCGTTATGAATAAATAGTCCTTTAGCATCTTCCACACTGGTCTTATTTCCATAATATCGGAAGCCGCGGCCGGTTTAGCCTAGTTTTGCATTTTTAATGTTAAACGAGCTCAGAGCTCCGAGCTCACGACCGCATCTCGTCTACCACTGCCCGGTCAAAGGTGTACTGAGGAAATGTTCAACATTATGCTACTTTTCACTGTTGCTGTTGATTTTATATGTAAATGTAATGGATACTTTGAGAAACTGCAATTGGTGAAAAGTATGAGGAACAAACGATGATATTTTTTTTATTTATAAACCATAATAATTACTACTTTTCTAATAGCCATAAAAATCATGGACGCGTCAGTTTCCATAACAGTAATTATAAGGAGTACTTTCTTTCTATTCCCAGTCGGTCGGCGTAACCCACTTTTAAGCATGTTGCGGAAAGGATTTGGCTTTATTTTTTACGACTAACTATCATTACAATTTACATTGATTCATTACGACTAATTATCATTGTCACCAACCTCTCTGGGGGATCCAGTCCCGGGTAAATCGTGCTAACAAACACTCGCCTGACCAGGGAATCAAACCTCACGATACGCACCCATATAACTACACTACTAGACCAAGGAGGCATTTTAACACAACATAACACATAAGCTTACGCCTGTATCCCCGAAGGGGTAGGCAGAGGCGCACTAGCGAACTAGTACACCAACATTTCGCCGAGCTTAGTTCCGTCCCAGATGTGATAGGGAGCGAGCCTATCGCCATATCGGGCACAAATTCCAGACTCCGGGCTGATATGGAAAAATCCAATATCACTTTACCCGACCCGGGGATCGAACCCGAGACCCAAGGACGGTAGTCGTATTGAAATACGACCACGCCACCGAGCATATTAACAATTTTTTAACAACTCAACTAAGACTATAAAATCACACTCTAAAAAGTGACCCCATCATCTTCCATAGACAAAAAAGGATGATGTGACATAAACCGGTCGTTACCGATTATGTCCGGTTTTTACACAGGTTCTACCTCAAATCTATCTCGAGTCTCATTTCGTCGGTGATCGCTCTTGACGTTTACAGGGAACAACACTCCAAACACCCTTACCGCCCCCTCGCCCGGCCCACCCCGCCCCATCGCGCCCTATAGAAATATTCCTTTACTAAGAAACGTCCGTTTAGAGCGAAATTTCCCCGGCAGTTTTCTATTCTGATAAATAAATTATACAACCGCATTGTGATTATATTGATAAAGTATCTTTGATAGATTATCTGAGTTATACAACATTGTAGCTGTTCATAGATAGATAGGTACCTATTACTACTTTTTTAAATATTTGTAATTGGAAATATTTTATTTAAGACCATCTCATTCGCTTGGCCACAGCGTACTCGTACATACGCCGAGAACTGTGAGGTCCTCAAAATAAATATTACAATAACATGTCAATCCACAAGAAATACTTCATCCCTCGACTCTCGACAATCGGCAGATTAATGCGGGCCTAAAGCATAATTAGTTGTTGTGATAGATGTTAAAACACATGAATGACATAACATCGATTTAAAAAAAGAATCTCTATAGTTGATGGCGATATCACCGACTTGTTCTACATACATCGAGCAACATACGCTCGACGTCATAGTAAATGAAGTTGCAATAATTCACCCCCCGGTTACCGGATATGTGCCTTTCGTTGCTCGCGTACTAACTGAACTAAGGAAACTCGAAGACAAAACTAAACTAGAATATTCAACGAAAACTCAAAATGACATGGAATTTACTTTAGCTCAGGGCCTTGACTATTTTGATACTTGCCTAGACTTTAGAATATCGGATATTGCAGTTACAAAGCAGGGGATCACATCCCTGCTTTGTGGATGTGGTTTCATGTCTGTTTGTCCTACTTTACCTATGCAAAAGGTTACTCCTTATCTGCTGGAGTCTGGTCCCGCCCTTTTGTAACCACAGTTTAACAGTAAGCACATTATTTATCATAAACGGCATCATTTAATAAAAAAATAATAAAAACAACGAGCTTAAAAAGTTATACTGTTCCAAAATACTTTTATTTTTCATCGAATGCGACATGTTCCACAGTAGGGGTACCTATGAACTCACACTCAATCCGTCGACTGGTCGCTAAACGAGTGTTCAGCCCAACTAAAGGGAGTCTCAGTCGGGAATCAGATAATTTAAACGCTTAACTAATTGTTAAGAAGGGTCTCGACATTTGTAATTTTGTCTTTCGCACCCGTTTCAAGAAATATCTAAGGAGGTAGGTAGGTAGTATGTACCTACCAGAATTTGATTATACTTTTGTAAAAATCTATTATTTTTAGCATAGTCGCCTCCTTGGACCAGTGGCAGCGTAATGGGTTGTGATGTGAACCGGGAGGTGTTGGGTTCGATATCCAGGTCGGCAGGGTATTTTCGCCCGACTTCCAAAAAAGGAAAAGGTTCTCAATTCGTCTGTATTTTTTATATGTATGTTACGCGATATCTCCACCAAATGTGGACCGATTTTCAAAATTCTTTTGGTGTTCGATAGCTCTATTGCAAGGGTGGTGCCATATTTTGGTTACGATCGGATTTGAAGTCGGTAGATGGGGCTTGACGTCAAATAAGCTGGTCGTGAAAACTGGTGGTACTCCCGGCATAATGCTGTGTGTCGGGGGTTGTTAGTTTTCTTGCCATCAGTAGGCCAACATAAAATATTTTTTATGAAAATCAATATTCCCCACGTAATCGCTTGTTCAATTCAGGTATTTTACATAAAACTATTTTACAGAGTCGCTAGCGAGAAATGTCAAAATAACTCATGGTCAGCCTTAGACAAAAGAAGGTAGAGCATAAGGTAATAACTACAACAAAATGAAGCATTCCCAATGTATGAAACGAAACCAAAATGGCGTCTTTGCGAAAGAAATATGTCATTAATATAGCAGTTAGGCAATGTATTCATATACCGAAATTAGTATTATTGTAAATAAAAGACCGAATTTATAATAAACCAATAAGTACATACATACATACGTAAGGACGCCTGTATCCCCGAAGGGGTAGGCAGAGGCGCCCTAGCGAACTATAATCAATAAGTATTTATACGTGCTCTGCCTCGGTGGCGTGGAGGTATTTCGGTACGACTACGGTTCTGAGGTCTCGGGTTCGATCCCCGGGTCGGGCAGTGATATCGGATTTTTCCATATCAGCCTGGAGTCTGGAATTTGTGCCTGATATGGCGATAGGCTCGCCCCCTATCACATCTGGAACGGAACTAAGCTCGGCGAAATGTGGGTGATCTAGTTCGCTAGTGCGCCTCTGCCTACCCCTTCGGGGATACAGGCGTGAGCTTATGTTATGTTATTTATACGTTATATTCTTATGACACAGTGACAACTTGTAAATAGAACGCGAAACTAAAATGGCGGAATCGGCTTCACAGTAAACACAAATTTTTCGTAGTTATGCCAGGACCTCTTCTTTATTTCTTTAGTCATTGTGGTCGAGCTACTGGCTACTGGTGTAGTGTAGAATATCGCGCTCGAATAAAAAAGTGAATTTAGCCATTGTGAATTTTAAATTATACACTGATGCATTCAATAATAATATTTTAATATTTCGCTTCACAAACTTGTATTTACACGATTGCTTACTTAAATACATTTTCGTTATCAAACAACAAATAAACCATTAAATATTCAATAGATGTACTTAACTGATGTTATGCTACATACATTTCCGAAGCTGACGTATTAAAACTGTACGTGGAATGCTTACGTAAATAAAAACAAATTTAAAAACGATCGAAGTGAAGTTAGCCACACAACAACAAATCCGCCATTTTTCAATATGGCGACATCTTCAATCTACACAACAGTTCTCTTAACTATACAATATATTTTATAAATTCTATAAATTCAAAGCCAAAACACAAAAGCTAAGAAGGCTATGCAATCCACGTCTTCAATTCATTTAATACATGTTTGTAATCTCTCTTGCAGCTCACTTCACATCGATGTACTTGCGTGTATCTGCCGTTGAATTTTAGACCGAACACTTGAGTAATAAGATACAAATTTATGTAAATATTCAACAGCGGCAACAAGACAGTATATACAACGCAATGAACACTGTAATATCATATACTCGTGCAGTCAAGTTTGGAAACAATACTGTAGTTATATTCTCTTAATAATTATACAAATATTGAATGGAGATACTCATTATATAATCTAGCCTCAGGTGTGACAACACTTGGCCAAAACCATTCTCCAGTCCTTAATAAATATGGATCATCGGATCCAATGTGGTTTGAAGAAGTTCCAGCTTCATATCCAAATGTTTGTAATACTGTGTCAAACGTTGGCTCCAACGATCTTGACTGCACATCTACTAACAACAGGCTAAGTGAGGAGTGTATTGTTGGGGTGTTTAGAACAGCAGGTCTTCGTCTCCTTCATCCAACAAGTTGGCGCTGTCACGCAGGTCCTGACCAGCAGCGCGTAGAGCCGCTTTTTTCTGTACGAAAAAATTTTTTTTTGGTGTTATTATTATGCATTAGACTGCCTCGGTAGTGTAGTTTTATGGTGGTTTCGAGTGCGATCCCCGAGTTGGGAAAGGTGATATTGTTTTTTTCAATTCAATATCAACCCGGAGTTTAGAATTTGTGCCGATATGGCAATAGCAGCCTATTACATCTGGGACGGAACTAAGCTCGGCGAAATATGGGTGTTCTAGTTCTCTAGTGCGCCTCTGCCTACCCCTTCGGGGAAACAGGCGTGAGACTATGTTATTGAGATTATGAATAACAGCTTCTATATATTCTTAGTATTGATAATTCTTTAAGGGCGACTTGCAACACTATTACTAATCTAGCGTTAGTCCTAAATGCCATTTAACTTACGTGATATTTGTATATTTAAATCGAGATTTATTGAGGTGCAAAACACCTAAGAGTTTATATCTGACAGAGCAAATTTTTTTTCTATTAATAACTTAAATAAAGGTTTTTTCAATGTTGGCAACTGAATGTGAATAAAAGATAATGAGACTGACCGCTTCTGCCTTGTCCTTGATAATCTTCTTCTTGTCCTGGATCTTCTTCAGCCGGTAGAACTCCTCACGCTCGAGTTCGTCCAGCTCCGAGATGATGTAGGCCAGGGTGCGCTCCAATCGAGGAATGATTACTGCCAAAAGTTAATTGAAATAATTTGGATTTATGTTCGTATTAGGAGTACAAATTTTCATAAAGATATAAACTGTAACCGACGTGAGCATGCATGAAAAGACTGATGACTGTGGAAGAAGCGCGAGAGGTGTGCTTGAACTGAAGCAATTGGCGCTTCTTAGTCTCTGCCTATCCCAACAGGAAACAGGCGTAAGTTTATGTATGTATGAATATAATCATTACTGGTAAATTTATGCAAAAAATATTACTTCATATTGCTCTCCTGTAAAGTTTTTTTTTACTTTTGATACATTACATAGGACAGTCGATAAAAGTTAGACAGTGGGTTGGGCGGTCCTAGGTTCGAATCCTAGGTGGAACACTACTACGTGGGTTTGGGGCCTTACTTATAAAAACATTTTAGCTGGGCAAATGGTTAAAAATAGTCTATCACTGTTTTCCTTGTGTCATATTGTTTGAAAATAAAAGAGACAGACTATTCTTAACCAAATGGTTAGCTAAACTGTTTTTATAAGTAAGGTCCTATATATCTAAATACAAGTTTTTATCTACTTACCGTGCTCAATAGCGTTGACACGCCTGTTGGTGATCTTGATGACTTCATCGAGGGTCACGAACGAGGTCTGCAGCGACGCGAGCTCCACGAGCAGCTTGACGGCGCTCTGGAAGTTCTTCTTCAGCTTGGCAAGCTGTTGGCCACCACGGGCCAGACCGGCCAGTTCGTAAGTGTCGGAGCCATCCTGATATGACTCGAAGATTGGAAGAGTCACACCTAAAAAAAATTATGTTTTATGACATTGTACTTGTCGATCATAACCATCGATTAGTCCTCATTCGCACGAGAGCATTTTTAAGGTGCGTTAAAAAAGGGTCTCCACATGTGTGTTCATATGATTGCTTGAAAATCATTCTTGCCTTGTTTCTAAAAAGGTATATTCTACATAATGCTACAAAAAACTAGAACTCATATGTTCCATTTCAACGCTTTTATAACATGTTGAAAAAGCTCATGTCTGAATTTGGCCTTATAAAAGCAACATATAAAACTATGAAAAGAATTTTGAAAAAAATTATTATACTTTACATAATATTTAGGGCCCAATTATCTAATTCCAAATATTTTATATCTATGATAATATGAGAAAAGAAAATTTTTGGCACTTTGTTAAGCTTATGGGATGTCCCAATATGAGAATTGGCACAGTTGAAGACTGAATGAAGATTTGTCTACTTGATTTATTGGGAGTGAATATGAGCTGTAGAATAGAGCTGAAAACTTTGGGGGAGACCTATGTTCAGCAGTGGACGTCCTATGGCTGATGATGATGATGAGCTGTTGACCTGAATTTGAAAGGTTGTGTAATAATATAATATAATGATTTTTTGTAATATTATCATGTGGATTAGTGAATGGTGAAAGAATTACGGACAATTTTCGATAATTATGCGATAATTCGTTTTTAAATTGAACTCGACATCACTTGAATAGAAATAGAAAAACTTATGGGTCCATAAAAAAATTTGCCTATTCATAGTACATATCAGAAGTGGCAAAAATTGGGGGAAGCCATTGACCAGCAATAGAACATCAATTAGTATGAAAAAAAATAGAATTTGGATCTGTGGATAAAACTATGGTTATTCTCACCAGCCACATTGTCTTTCTTGGAACGAATCTTGATCTGGGCCTTTGTGACATTTTGCAAAACAACTTGATTGAAGTCACCGGTTGTGAACTTTGCTTCGGCAAGTGAAAATGCAGCCTCCTTCATCACTTCACCCATAAGGGTTTTTGTCTGTAATAATAATAAATTATATTGAGTATTCATTAAAAGATTACAAATATTGGGTTCGGTAATTGGTTCATGGTTGAGTTATTAGATTAATATAATATTTCTGTAGTTTTTATATTTGTTTTATATAAGAAGTTTTTTATCTATTATTCAAAGAATGATAATGTCTTTAGCCAACTGATTTCTTAAGTTTACGCGAATGCTATTCATTGAAATAAAATTATTTTTACGAATTTTATCACGATTTGGTTTTAATTTTTATTCCCATCTTTAGCCAAATTGTTATTCATACATATTTTAAATATACATTTTAATGTATACATTTGCAATCAAAATATAAACACAATAACTTGCCAAGATAGGAAAAGGTAATAAAATTCAAAGAAATTAACATAATTATATTTCTATACCTAATAAAATATAAGTAACAACATGTAATAGCAGTGACCTACTTCTATGCCCTATTTTTCTCTTCTCAATATCCAACTCAGATAACATAAAAAAAAACTTCAGTGTGAAAAATGTGAAACCCATTATTGCATACTTGTCAACCCTATAAAAGAACATACCTCAATGATTTTACTGAGGATCATACGGAACCTCACTTGGAGGGCGTCAGCCTTCTTCTTCAGGAGACCATGGCCTTTCTGTGCTCCAGCCAGACGGCCTTTCATCAACATTTGAGCACTGAGGGCCAAAAAACCATCTTTGATAATACATTCTCATACTCCCCTAAGTTATAAGTTAACACAGAAAATTATTACAATGGAGACGTGACGTGTAACCAAATACTCACCCCCGAGAAGGGAAAATCGCTAATCTATCTTTCCCAGACATTTTGATTTAGGAAATAATTGGCGTCTTATCCCAATTCAGGATTTTTTCACTCCCAAAACCTAAATCACCTGATGACAGAAGACAAGTGATAAAACTGTTGTCTATGGTTGGTCTTGTGATCTAAATAAAATATAAGTAAAAGTAAAGATTTGCAAAAACTATTATTTATTTTGGAAATATAGTAATTTATTTTCGCAGCCACCAGAAACACATAAAAAAGATATAAATTATTTTATGTTTTTATTTTATTATGACCATTTCATCGATACCGTAAATACAACATTGGAGCATCACTAGAACTTCGTAATGTCCATAGAGAATTTTGTCTATTACTTGTCAAATGTCAAAAATCCCAAACGTCAAAAGTAACGTCAACATGGTGCAGGGAAAAAAATGGTTCTTGTAAACAAATTGTATTTTCTAAAAATACAACATAAAATTTACCGTAAAACGATTTCTTACAAGGCTATGCTGTAATATGAATGATAAAAATACATCGCTGTGTCGAATTTGCCTTACAGACGGCGCAAGTTTGCCAATATTTGAACAAGAAGACATTCAAAACAAGATAACTTTATGCATGAAAGAAAAAGTAATATCCTTTCGTATTCTTGCTATTGTATGAATATTTAATACCTACCGTAATGCGCAGATGCATTTAAGTGTATCCATAGATCTTGAATATAACAACTTAGACTAAATAAATCAAAATTGTGTCGCATATCTTGGTATTAGATCCATATAGAGATCCAAAACAAACTTAAAATCTTAGTTTTTTAGACTTTTCTCGCAGTGTCGTTCCTGCAATAGTCTGTTTTGAGGTTTAAAAAGTCGTAAGGGACAGTAAAACGCTGTAAAAGTATCATTTTCGAAATTGGATCAGCTATTTTAAAGTTACTACTCGCCCCCTATCACATCTGGGACGGAACTAAGCTCGGCGAAATGTGGGTGTACTAGTTCACTAGTGCGCCTCTGCTTACCCCTTCGGGGATACAGGCGTGAGCTTATGTTATTTTAAAGTTACTCTTTTTACATTTTTATCATCGACTTTCACTTAATTAGCCTATAGATTATGGTAGTTAATCCTCAGGCAGGGTTCCAAAAGCTCATACATATAAATATTTCAAAATAAAACATAAAACCCATTAACAACCAGTGTTTCCTGTCATTACAGATTGAAGACACCAAAGGTTACCCTCGTAGAATCTGTGGGGAATGTAATAAGACTCTTGACATGGTCTGCGACTTCATAAACAAGTATAAAAGCTCATGCAAAGTCTTGCAAAATAGTTTGGATATAGTCAAAACAGAGAACAATAACTTGAGTGATACTGAAGATTACTTTCATGATGCTGAAATTGAAGTGGATGTTAAGGATATTAAAACTGAATCAAATTTTGATGATGAAACTCAAAACCTTATGCAGCTTATAAAGCCTTTACAAGTGACTTTAAAACGAATAAAACATGAAACAAAAACAAAAGTAAAAAAGTCTAAGGTTAGAGCAGGAAACAAAACAAATAAAATTGCATCTTCTATATTAGAAGGTGAATTTGCATGGACTGGAGAGAAATGGTGGTAATATTGATCTGGAAAATAGCTTTCATCATTCCTTTCTTCCTTTCCCCATGCCATCATCACATAACACAGTTTTTCTTGAATGTTGCAGAAAGGTTTTGGCTTAGTTTTTCGTCTAGCCGCCTTTTTTCATACTATATCTTACAAGTATTTACCTACACTAATTTTTAATCCATTCTATTTAAGATATATTCAAATACATGCTAATTATTTATGAAACATTAGACTATGTTAAGACCTGTAATGTAAAATCTCATGCATAATTCATTTAAATAAAACATAACATAACATAAGCTCACGCCTGTATCCCGAAGGGTTAGGCAGAGGCGCACTAGCGAACTAGAACACCCACATTTCGCCAAGCTTAGTTCTGACCCAGATGTGATAGGGGGCGAGCCTATCGCCATATCAGGCACAAATTCCGGACTCCGGGCTGATATGAAAAAATCCAATGTCACTTTGCCCGACCTGGGGATCGAACCCGAGACCTCAGAACGGTTGTTGTACCGAAATACCACCACGCCACTAAGGCAGTTTTGTTTAAATAAAACAGATATTTATTTGATATTTTCATTCAGGATGATAAAATGATTGTATTTATTTTTGTTTCAGTTTAAAAACGGGTCAGACAAACCTAGCTAAGACAAAAATAAAAAGAATTAGACAACAAAAAGAAATTAAGAAAATCATACCGAAAGTAAAGAAAAAAGCGGACCCAGAGAAGCTTTGTGACATATGCGGCAAAGTACTCAAAAGTGCTGATAAATTACTGCTTCATAAAAAGAAAATTCACTTCAAAAAGCCAGTTAATTGTCCTAAATGTCCTAGGGTACTAGCCTCAGAATATTATTTAAATAGGCATATGAAAAGGAAACACGAATCAGTTAAAGATTTTATATGTTCAACTTGTGGCCGCGGGTTTGCCTTTAAAGGGGAGCTAACGCATCACTTTAGAACGGTCCATGATAAAAAAATTAAACCACCTAAAGTGTTCGCTTGTAAATATTGTGACAAGACTTACAAGTGTGCGAAGTCTATTGTGGTTCATGAGAGGTCTGCTCATACAGGTACTATAATATTTATACTGTCCTATTGACCATTATATTTGTAGTTTGTACTATGTTTTGGTAAAAATTGAAATTTATAATATTTGCCTTGGTGGCGTGGTGGTACGACTACGGTTCTGAGGTCTCGGGTTCGATCCCCGGGTCGGGCAAAGTGATATTGGATTTTTCCATATCAGCCCGGAGTCTGGAATTTGTGCCCGATATGGCGATAGGCTCGCCCCCTATCACATCTGGGACTGAACTAAGCTCGGCGAAATGTGGGTGTTCTAGTTCGCTAGTGCGCCTCTGCCTACCCCTTCGGGGATACAGGCGTGAGCTTATGTTATGTTATAATATTTGAGTTTTGATATCATCAACCTAAGGTATTATTCTTTCTACCAGCCATTATTAAAGGTTTAATGTGGGGTCGGCACAACACTTTTTCAAGAATGTTGCAGAAAGGATTGGCTTAGTTTTTACGACCGGCTGCCTGCCTGGCGTCAACCTTCTGAGGGATCCAGTCCCGGGAAAATTAAATTTGGAAATTCGCTTTGAATTGAACCCAAGACCTCCCAGTCCATAGCCCATATATGCTGCCACTAGACTAAAGGGACAACCTCATCATCTTAAGGTACTATTAAACTCTATAATAATGCATTAAACCTCCATTTATGGTAGTTTTTTGTTATTCGATGAATGGAGTGGCCTCAGCTGCCTGGAGCGCCAAGGCGAGACAGATGCTAACTAGGGCGGAGCAGTACTTACATCTTCTTTTGTCATTGATTTATATGCAAATTGCCAAGTGACCCCAACTTCTATGCCAAGAACACTGAGTCCAAAACCAAGAAGGGCGCTACGCCTTTGAAATTAAAGATAAATAAACTAAACTTGGTTGATACACTGCCTTACATTTATATAAAATAAAATCGTATCGGAATGTGGTTTTTGTCATGCTTCAAACTAAATCACGGTGGATGCCCATATTTGAAACTTAAAATACTATTTTTAGGGGACAGGCCAGCCCAGTGCAGTATATGTGGTTCAAGATTCTTCCATGACGACTATCTCAAGGAACATATGAGATTGCACACAGGTGAAACACCTTTTAAGTGTCCAGTATGTGGCCGAGGTTATGCACAAAGAAGCAATATGAAGAGCCATCTCCGCATACACAGGATATCAGAGCTTGATGCCACCACACTCAGTAGAATTAAGCCTAATTATTTGAAGTTGTTGAAGGTATAGTTTGTAACGTTAATTTGTTTGTAAACATAGTTAATTTACTATTGATCATATGCTGGGTACACCAACCGAAGGCGAAAGAATGTTCGCAAAGGGTCATCGGCGATGGGGACCGAACGTTTCTAAATCTTCGCTGTTGCGTTCACACAACAGTTATCTTGCGCATGACTGAACGGGACAGAGCGCTTTCGTTCGTTCGTTCGGCTTCGGTGTTGCATTCACACCGACCCCTTCGCGAACATTCTTTCGCCTTCGTTCGGTGTACGCGCCATCAGATATAGATCTAAACGATAACAAAAATTCGAGTGCCGTAATGAAGTTAGTTAAGCTTTTAATGATGACACTAATACACTGTTGTGTTATGACTTGTGACCTATTATAAGATTTTTTTAAAATACACCCAACAGTCACACATCTTGTCCTAACCCCACACTAAGTATAACCTGTATCGTGGGTGTCAGAGATTATGAGAGACTTTCGGTCTCACAACACCCAGACTTGAAACAAATATCTGTGAGCCACACAAACATTTGTCTCAATGCGGGAATCGAACCCGCGGCCTCTCGCTTCATAGCCGGCTATTTGCCCACTACGCCACGGAGACTGTCGGAGGATTACATCAGAGCAAACTCTTGTGTGGGTCTGAGTAACCAACTACCTATTTGAATCAACCACTCTTAAAACTATTATGTATTTAATACATGTACCACAAAATGCTCATACACCAGTCGCCTTATGTCGTTTACGGCTGCCTTATCTGTCAATTGTATGGCGAAAATCAATGTAAGCCGTTAACATTGTGTAGCGTTTTACCATTCGGGCACACACAACTCTTGTGCCATTCATCAACATTTAGATCTATATCTTATGTTTCTGGTTATTGTTTATTCTAAATTGATTTTTATAATGTGTTGCACACATACCTAACTTGATATGCTTATAAAATTTTGCAATTTTTTATATTATCTTTTTATTAGGAATTGTTGGTTAAATAAAAGTTTATAAAGTTGATCTTTAAGAGATTACTGATTTTCTTTCTATTTAGCAAAGGTTTATAAAACGATTACAATATTAGGCAGGTACATTATTTTAAAGATATAAATTGATTCCAAAATGTTTGTTCCAAAATGTTGTTTCCAAATTGTTATTCATATTATTTTTAACAAT
This sequence comes from Clanis bilineata, assembly GCA_036417725.1. NCBI lineage: Eukaryota > Metazoa > Arthropoda > Insecta > Lepidoptera > Sphingidae > Clanis > Clanis bilineata. The sequence continues at coordinate 11,712,318 of CM071154.1, read as the reverse complement.
TTAATGTTTATAGATTTTAAAAGAGCCAATTTTATTTATTGTCCCAAATATTGTTAATTCATATAAATGAAAAAAAGCTTTAGTTTTGAACTATCATACATGTTTCTATTTATTATACCTATTTAAAGTTTTTGAAAATTTAATTAGTTTAATTAGCTATGCAATATGCGATAAAAATAATTTTATATAAAATCTGTACCTCTAAGGCATACATCAAGCGCCAAAACCCAAATTTTACAGGACACTGAAGAGGCGAAAATGTGCGCCCCGCTAAACTATGAATCTAATACTTGTCAATTTAATTAAAAGTTACAGAAATTATTTATGTTTTCAACATTGCACATTGGTTTAAAAAACAGGATTTTGGAATAAATCAAGTTACTGTTTTATCCCTCTGAGGTACAGAAATACAATCTATGGATTTCTACATTAATGTTATAATTTTTAATGTTATTATTTTTAAAACAATGTTTAAGCTTTAAATATAAGTTTAGTTAGGGTTATTTTAATGCAATAAAGTTGATTTTGTTAAAATTTAAAAACAGAAATATATTTCATTTTTAAAACAATATAATACTACAATTCATTTATATAACTTGTTTTCTTACATAGTGTATGTAAATTATGAATTAAAAAACTTATATATAGCTTCTTCCCATTGTGCTTTCCTTACATCACAGGGAAACGAAAATTCCCAGATTTATTTCGCTCCAATAATCTGAAAAAAAAAATACAACCAACAATTTATACACATAGTACTGAGTACTGACCCCACACTAGGTATAACCTGTATTGTGGGTTGCAGAAACTACAAGAGACTTTCTGTCTCACAAACACCCAGACCCGAAAAAAAACATAATATGTGAATCACACATACATATGTCTTGGTGTAAGAATCGAACCCGCGGCCTTTCGCTTTATAGCCCGACTACTCGCCTGCTGCGCCACGGATGCTACCATAAACGTAAAAACTCGCATTGCGAGGTAGGTGGACACAACTAGTGGACCTTTTCACCCCAAGTTATGTCTGTGTGTGGAAGAGAGTTATTATACATATACTGTTGATATCAAAGCTGATACCAAGAAGAAAATGTTGACATCACTACCACCTAGGGATCCCACATAAAAACTCAAAACTTGTTATATTGTGTAAACCAGCCACACCAGCAAAGATGTCCAATGCAATATTGATGCTGCTATTTCTACAATATTATATGAAAAGAATCGAGGATGCATGTTAGTGTCCGTAGACAAATAGGGAAAACCGGTTATAACACGACAAAAAGTTTAAACAAAAATTTCTCGTGGCATCCATGCTAGGCAGGCAGGTAATCTGACGGTGAAGTATCAAGTTGTACATAATTTTATAATCACTTACTCTTTTAAACAAGATGATATATCTCTCAAGCATTTTAGTTTCTCCTCTTCAATGGTTGTCAAATAGTTAACTTTATCCATTTCCATTTCCTTTAGTTTTAACTCGTCTCTCTTAACCTTCAACTCCACTGCTCTCAGTCTTAACTCTTCTGTTCTTTGCTGCACTTTTTCTTGTTCTAAAGCCATTGCTGTTTTTATCTTAAAGTCTTGCTGCGTCGTTGTTGCTTTCTTCCTTTTATATGATTTGGCTGAAATATTTATATTAAAGAAATTGTATGTAACATAACATAAGCTCACACCTGTATTCCCGAAGGGGTAGGCAGAGGCGCACCAGCGAACTCGAATACCCACATTTCGCCGAGCTTATTCCGTCCCAGACGTAATAGGGGACGAGCCTATCGCAATATCGGGCATAAAAGACCGACCTGGTATCGACCCCGAGACTTCAGGACGGTAGTCTTACCGAAATACAACCACGCCACCGAGACAAATTGTATGTAAAGTAATATTATTTATTTACTTATGTAGATTGAATTGAAAAGTGTTATCTTCATTGGTTAAATATTTTACTCTTTAATCAGAATCAATTTAAAGGATATGTGTATATTCCTGTGTTACAAAAATATACACATGATTTATGTCCAGCAGTGGTAGTCCTGTGGCTAATGATGATGATGATGATGACACATGATTTAATCTGATTTTAAACAACTTAGTGATATCGATTGATGCCTGAATCCATAATATTGGTTTTGGAAAGTTAAAATTGCGTATTTTTTTTTAAAATCTGGGATGATCAACTATATTAGTAGCTTTACAAGTGAAATAAGCATTTATGGTTACAAAATTTTATGTGTGGATAAACAGAATGAAATAGTCTTTACCATTTATTTTGACATTATCTTTTCTGTCAGTACCCGAAGAACATTCTCCAATATCATTATCTGCTGAAAAAAAATAATATTGTTCATCAATCAAATTGATATTATGACACTTTTATTTCCAATTCAAGAGAATCTGACCATCACTCAATACGTACAACATTGAACGCACCTTGTACACCATCTACTACACTGCAAAAATGACTTAAATTATCAACATTACAGTATTCAGTCTCAGTATTCTGATTGTTGTACGTCATTTTCTCATCGCCAAGTTCACTATAATCTCCAGAGGCAAATTCCATTGTCTGTAATGCACCCAGTGTGTTGTCAGCTTCATTTGCATTGTCCACCAGCTGAAAGATATTCAGAGTAATATTTAAATTAAATCCCCTTAATTTGATACGAGAAATTATGTTTTTTATTTCATGGTGTTTCTATTTCGAGGTGATTCCCATTGCATGGTGTTTTTCTGACACTAATTTCCACGGACTGGAGCTAGATGGAGGTTAGCGTCAGGCAGGCAGTCCGTCAAAAAACTAAGACAAATCTTTTCTGAAACATGCTTGAAAAAGTTTGTTGTGCCAACCCCACATTAAAGTGGGATAAGCGCAGGTAGAAAAAAAAATTGTGAATGGTTAAACGCCACACGTACTGGACTGATTTTGTTGATTAATTCACCTACATAAATCTAAATTAACAATGGCTTATGTTACAGGTTATATTTTATTAAAAACGGATCTCTAGACAAGGATGATGAGTTTTATCATGTGCTCCCATGATATAAAGCAACAGACAACAGTTTCAAATATAAATAAAAAAAGAACATTTGAAAATATAAAAATTCTGTGGTGATGGACCTTTGTGGAGTGAAAGAAGATGTAGTGACAAGAATAGAGAAAGGGATGTTGAGATGGTTCGGACATACTGAGAGGATGGATGATAGGAGATTAACGAAAGAGATACACAAGACGAGTATGGAAGGAAAAGTCGGTAAAGGTCGACCGCATCGCACATATTTAAGGCAAGTTGAAGATATATTAACAAAAGGAAATATAAAAAGTACCCTTAACCGACGCGAATGTTTGAAGAGATTGATGAAAGTAGATGAAGCGAAATAGTATGTCAGAATCGGGTGAAGTGGAAATCCATAGTCTCTGCCTACCCCTATGGGATACAGGCGTGATATTATGTATGTACGTATGTATGAAAAAATGAAGAAACTACAATATTTTGTTGCTGCAAAAACTTGGTACCAATAACAATTTTACATACAACATACAGGTTGAATGATTTAATTAAAGCATAATGGTAATTTAAAAAAAATATATATATTGTGTGGCTGAATGGTTCTGGAGAAGTTGCCAGTTGGTTAGGATAATTTTTAAACACTAATTTTTTTTTTTTTTTTCCTGCACTAGCTTTTTCGAATTACCAGAAACATACACAAAACAATGATTTTTAGCTGTCACCTGCTCTTAGAACAATGGACCATAGATAAAAAATACGTGTTTTGTGCAGGAGTCAATGGAGGAACTATAAGGTGGCAGGGCTGGCAAAATGCCATGAGACCCTGGCCAGAGGGGGCCCCTAGCCTGAGGTGCCACGAGCTTATGTTATATTTTTAACAAATACAGGTGATTTCTTGAAATTAAATTACAATGTGACGATTTTTACGGGGGCCCCATCCAATGAATTTGCCACGGACCTCAGATGGTAAAGTTATGAGACTGGTAGGAGTTTTGTGTAAAGTTTTAGTGCAGGAGAAAGAGAGAAGAGAGTGGCTTCAAGTAACCATCCTTACCGTTTGCAACCGAACTGTGTCAGCACAATCAGCTGGATATTTAATCATTTTCAATAACCTTAACTCCAAGTTGGTCATTCTGAGTGTATGTTCTGTTTTGCTTTTATTTCTTCTCAACAGCACATTTGCTTTTTTCTTTGTATTATTCTTCCAGTCAGCCCACACCTAAAAATGACTTTTTTTAAACCAAGTAGCAGTTACCATAGCTAAGAGTAAAGATGCAATACTTATAAGTTTGTACATGTACATTTACAACAAGATTTGTTTTGTAATTTATCAATGATGATATCAAATTATTTTTTTAAATAATAGCCCTGCATAACAATTTGAACGTTGATTAATGCTCAAAATTGGTTTTGATGGCCAATGCCAGTATTTTTGGGCCCAACCTCTGGGTGGTGTTCAAAATACAGGTTTTATGTACATTAAGCAAATTGGACATAGATAAGGAAATTGGACGTAGATACACAAAAAGGATCCAACCCACAAAGTGGCACTTTTGAATGAACATTAAATTTGAATTGTATTTGCTCATTAATAATATATTTTGTGATTTTGTTGTTTGGGTACATAGTTGTAAGAATATTGTCCATTTTATAGAAAAAAGTTCTAATTTAGAAAATATAGACCTTATCGACTAATTTGGTATACTCAGATCATTTTCGACCATACTGTGGGTCCTTTTTGTGTATCTACGTTCAATTATTCTGGACGCAAATTAAGCATGGCATACCTTACACCACTGGAAAGTATTTTTATTTGCTCCACCGCTCACATTGTTCAGTTGTGTAGCAATCCGTTTCCAGAAGTTCTTTTTGTTGGTACCTTTGTATATAATTCTACCGTCTTCTAAAACACCATCTTCACATATTAGATCTAATAGTTTTTTCATTTGAGCAGGGGCTACTCTGCCTACTCTACTCATTTTCGTGTCCCGTGAATTACAAGGATTCGATTATTATCTATTGTTAATTCAGCAAGTCTTAATTTGTTTAATAAGTTTGTTTTATTCAAATAACACTCTTTTTGCTATATTATTTTGATTCTGCGCGTGACGCGTCACCAGGGTCACCCACCATCATTAGCAAATGTCACTTCTCTGTCAGTCATAGATGAAACAGGGAGGGCCTTATTGTCTTTTACCTATCGAGTATACAATTTGATAGAATCAGCAAAAAATAAAGATATCTCTTTTTTACTAATGGATGTCAACTCAGGTAAAGAAGGATCAATATACAAGTGTTTGTTCCTATAGGCCCACATCCGTCAATAAGCCACGCCCCCGGAACAAAGGCGACAATAATACGGCAACTGAAATGGTGGTCTAGTGACGGGCGTGATTCATTGCGTATGGTATCGATATCGATAAAATGTTTGATTTAGTTACTTCAAGGTATATTATTTTGCATTACTTAATGTCACACCCGTATACCGCAAGAGGAGGCCGAGACTATAATTTTCTAATTTGTATTATTAGAAAAGCTCTAGTGCGTTTAGATAATGATTTTTATAACAAACGATTTTTTAGTTGTTCTTATGACTGATGTTGTCATTGAGTGAATGTTTAAAGTGCACATTCTGATGCTAATGATTATATCATTGAAACGAATTGTGCCAATAATAGTTTAATATTTTAACTTAATAATAAACGAATCAAATATAAACAATATAATCTTAAATCAAATAAAAACAAGTTAATAAATAATAAACGTGCAAAAATATTCACATTTGAATATTTATGTACTGCTTTGTAAAAACAATACAAAAATGTTTATCGACAAATCATCGACTATATCACTTCACACACTAAACTTTCCGCCATCTTTAGCTGCCAGTCTGGTGCCAAGCTCGTGGAGATAGATCCGATCTCCTCTCTCTGTAATTTATGGACAATTGACCAATGTTGACGTTTGATTGAATAATTATCAGCTGGTTTTCGTAAATAAAGATTAGTTTATTCACCGGAAAGCTATTTTTTGACCTCCAATAGTTTTAAATTCTTCGAAGAATAGTTGTTTACAAATAAAAAGTTAGAGAAGTCAACATGTTGCGGACCAAAATTCACATAGCAATAAGTGCTATTGGTGCTTTTCTTGGAATATCCGCTTTTATTTCTTTTTGCCTCGTCTATGCAAATATTGAGGCCGGATTATGGGCTTTAATGTCTGGTGAGTGTACTCAATTTAATAATCTTTTAATTCATATGGAATTTATAAGTTATATTCAAATTAACTATTCTTATTAGTTCAATCTAGAAATTACGACAACCTTCGATATTACGGTTCAGATAAGTGAAAATGTTAGCTGTTTGAATACATTTCCTAACAAAATTATTGGAAGTCTGCATTTCCGTATCTCATTTTAGTTTCCTTTGCGTAACACAAACGATATCTGAAGGTGCAGTACCCTTGGTCCCTTACATTACTCAAGTATATCACAAGACTTCAAGTCGCTACAGAGACATTATATTAACCAGGTCATGGTCTGTCTTTTTGTGTAATGCTGTAGTATTGTTTCATTTTGCTCAAATTTCTGAATAAATCATTAGTGATAATAATTGTAATAAATTGTCGATGGTTTATAAATTATTTATATTACACAATATTCATCACAGTCCTTAAAATTTGTATAACACACTTATGATATAATCTGTATCATGGATATCAAACTATGAGAGACTTTTGCAGTCTCACTACACCAAGACATGTAACACATATTTGTGAGTATACAAACATTTGTCTGTGTGTGGGAGTCAAAACCACAGACTCTCGGTTCACAGCCAACTGCTCTCCTGTTGAGCCAAGGAGGTTGTCGAATGAGATTCATCATCATCATCAACAGCCATAGGACGTCCACTACCGAACACAGGCCTCCACCAAAGATTTCCAGATCGACTTGTTATATAATGGGATTATAAAAAAATAATATCCATTGCAGGTCTTAATGCAGTTCTCTCACTAATGCTCCATTGCCACTACCTGAAGCAATCTCTTCACGTAAACTTCAGCCGCAAAGCATTGCAGTATATAAGGGACTTTGCAATTGTTGGTTTTGTGTCTGGTGGAGCATTGACAATATTCTACATATTCCTTGAATGTTATTACAGACTCGGTAAGTAAATTATACACTTTGGTAATATAAAATAAAACTATTTTTACGGATTCTATCACGATTAGGTTTTATTTATTATTCCCGACGTTTCGAAGGCTTTGCAGTCTTCGTTGTCACGGGTCAGACACTTGATTACTTATTAGATTTGGTACTTTGATTGAATTTGTACAATATGTAACATTCAGCATAAAATAAGACCAAGACTAAGGCCTAACCTCTCTCATTACTAACAGGAGGCTCATGCCCAGCAGAGTGTTGTTATTAAATTGTGTCACAGTTTTTAAAGCATGTTGCAGGAAAGATTCACTTTAGTTTTTATAACTAGCTGTCTGTCTGATGCCCAGTCTCAGGCAACCTGGTACTCAAACCCCATACCTCGCTGTCCACTGCCCATATACACAGGACTGTTTCATTTCTATCTGCCTTTATCCCACCTTAATGTGGGGTTGGCGCAACACCCTTTTTCAAGCATGTTGCAGAAAGGATTTGGCTTAGTTTTTACGTCCGACTGCCTGTCTGACGTCAACCCCCACTGTCACAGGACGAAGACAGTTTATTATTAAATATAAGCAACATTATAGAAAGGACAGAGTGGGTCCCTAAAGACGGGAAAAGACGACGCGGCAGACCAAAGCGAAGATGGAGAGATGATTTGGACTCCTACAAGAATGACTGGTCCACACAGGCTTACGATAGGGATCAGTGGAGGGAAGGAAGGGAGGCCTTTGCCCTGCAGTGGGAAAAAACAGGCTCATAAAAAAATATATATATATAGAAGTGTCACACGTTTAGGCGCAGAATGTCCAATTCGCAAAATGTCCAGCGTGAGAAAGATGTCCAATTCTCAGAATGTCCAATTCTCAAAACGTCCAATTCGCAAAATGTCCAGTTCGCAAATGGTCCAATTCGCAAACACAGAATGGATGTAAACCTGATAACACACTTACCCCCAAATGGTCAAACGCTGGCTAAATATTTAGGATGGCCTTACCGATTTAAGCACTCCTTATTCTTCAATTTGGCATGGTCAAACAGAACCTATCTCTTCACATTAAATGTAAGCAGGACCCAGTTTAAGGCCCGCTTATTTCATAAAACGGCATGGTCAACAAGTGCCTAAAGTTTGACAGCTATTTAAGGCCCGCTTAACTAGCATTTAATCGACATTAGTTTGAGAGTACCTGCGACCAATCTCAAATGAAACTATTGTATAGTTTGTGATGATGTATGGATGTTTTGTTACTCTTTCACACCAGAATGTCTGAAGAGATCTGAATGAAATTTGGCACAGAGATGGATTAAAGTCTGAAATAGCACACAGGCTACTTTTTTCCCCGGAAAAATGTATGGTTTCTGTAGGATAGATTTGTTTAAATAAATACAATTTCACGCGAACGGAATGGCGGGCATAGGTTTATATTTCATGATTTCCGTGTTCCGTGTTTAATAATATATACCTATTACCTACCCCTTGATTTCAATAAAATGTATTTTTCCTCAATTTATCGCACTCGTAGAAGCGAAGACAAATAAAACACTTCAAAAATACAATGATTAATTTTATTAAATCCGATTCAACACTACTGCATGTTGCCGAATTCCTCAATCCTCTCCAATATAATGGTTTTTATATGGTTCTGCTGAAGCCGGCATGAACTGGGACGTCCTGAATTCCTTTCTCAGATCGGGCCGAGTATTTTTCTTCACACGGTCAGACACAGTCCCTGGCAAGAAAAATTCAAGAAGACTTCTTTCATTGAAACGCTCCACGAAATATCCTCCATATCCAAACTTCATAGTTTCCTTAATCTCTCCATCTGCGTTGATGTTTATTACATAAAACAAAATCACTTCACATACAACAAACACAGTTATTTAATTACGAAAATAAATATAAACAAACAGGTCGCCATTTGCCAAATTTATTTTTTCAATTCTTCCACACAAATCATTGACTAAGGACGAAAGATACATACTGCCAAGTGGTAAATATTTTAACAAGATACTAATAATTTATAAAAAGATCCATTTTAAGTTCCGTTACTATTATATAAAAATGTATAATAACAAAAAATAGACAGAGATAACATAAACATTACAGAAAAATTTACTACAGATGAAATATGATCGGAGTGGCACATGGAATGCAAAAAGGTTAAATAAACATTATCGAATCATGTATTCTGCCAATTATTTATTATAATTATCTTAAAAAAAATATTAATTAAATAAAATGATTCTACGTGAAACGAAACAAAAATATAATTTTATAAAAATTTTGTAATCGAGAACAAACTTTTATTATCTGTAGCAAAATGATTGATCCTCAGCTGATTTTTCCGCCAAGTCTTCTCAAGTGCGTACGACCATGCCGCTCAAAAATTATTGTCTGCTTAACTTTGGGTAGTGCTCAAATGACTTGGATGATTGAGCACTGTTTGACCATTCGGCCCTTATTGAAGAATTTATGTCACAATCAAGAGTTCATTCACATGTTGATCAAGTTTTCGAGTTTGCACAAACAATAAACAAGTATTTTGTTGTTATAAATATATGTTATATAGTCTGATTTGTCAGAGTTATATTTTTTAAATTTTAAATCAACTTTTCTATAAAACGGCATGGTTTTATGCGTTTTATAAATTAAGGGCACTTGCTGCTCCGCGATAAATCTCTGTTTATCCCAAATCTTGATTTAAAGATAGTAGTTGTAGGATAAATCGATATAAGGTGTAACTCTAGATTAGTAATAGCACTGCAAGTCGCACTAAGTCTATTGTTTTTAACTTTTTACATTACATAAGCTCACGCCTGTATCCCCAAAGGGGTAGGCACTTGGCAGGGGAGGACTAGGGAACTATAACAACCACATTTCGCCGACCTTATTTCCGCCCCAGATGTGATAGAGGTCGAACCTATCGCCTTATCGGTCAGGAATTCCATACTCCAGGTTGACATGAATAGAAAATCTCAATAATACTGCCCGACCCGGGATTCGAAGCCGAGACTTCAGGACGGTAGTCATACCGTACACGCAACACAACTGCGCCACCGAGGCAGTCACTCTCTTATTTTTCTCCACCATGAACAAACTTTAATCCACTCCTGATAGCCAGATATTTTTATCTGGTGAATACTTTGTCGTTTTGAAAGTTATGAAGAATCTGTCAAAACCGAATTATCACCCAGATAGAGGCTTGATAAATTGACTCAATGCATCGATATAATTATACCCAGATGCACAGTTAACGCTCAGAAAATGGGAAAGTAGAGGAGTGCTTAAGCACTCCTTTTGCCTACAGAATTTTCAATTTTGAAATTCAAATTTAAAAACGCATGCTCATTTCATTTAAAAAGCTACTTTGTAATACGTGCATAGGGTTATATTTGTGTTAATTTAATTAGAACTTGTGACATTTTTTTTCTATTTATTACGACTACCGAGACCACATTTTAGGAGAATCTTTTCAAAGAACTGTGCATCTAAGGTATTTTATATTGATGCTTAAATTACTTTTTTAGATATACTACCGATAAATACGAGCATAGTGATCAGGCTGGTGTGGTCGTTCATGATGGCGAAGTGGGGCCTGCTGCTGTACTACACGACAAGGAAGTACCTGCGCACGTACAACGACCATCAGTTCTTCGCCGAGAACCCTTACATCGAGGACACATAAGCTATCTACAGTTAATGGTACTGATCATGCCCGGTTTCTGAGGTTTATGACAGTTTTTTATTCGATATTTACAGCCGTGCTAATAAATTTTTGTCAATGTTTGTTTTGCTGTGCTAAAACACATTTAGCGTCAGTAGAAGCAAAACATTGTAAAACTGTGACAGATGCATACACATAGCCCCTTACTTATAAAAATATTTAAGCGCTGTTTATCTTTACACCATAGGTTGTCCCTTTCATTTTTAAATAATGTAACGCAAGGAAAAAAGTGACAGGTTATTCTTAACCATTTGCTCAGCAAAAAAGGCTTTTATAAGTAAGGCCCATAGTATTCTGTATCCAACCTGTATCGTGGGTCAGAAATTACGAGGTACTTACGGGCAACCTAGACCCAGAACAAATGTATGTGAATCACACAAACATTTCTCTCGGTGCGTAATCGAACCCGCAGCCTCTTGGTTCACAGCCGGCTACTCGCCCGCTGTGCCACGAAGGCTGTTTATTTGATACCATTATTATTTTCTATCAAAGAGATTTAATATTACTAGCTATAGAGGGGCTATTAAGCAAGTTTCCATACAAACAAATTGATCTCAAACTTCAGTACCGCCATCAACCACTTATTACAATGCGAGGGCGATTATTACAGTTTACACCCTAGAATGTTTTGTGAATGGTTAAGAATCACGTAAGACAAGTTTATTCTCTCAATATTATTACGCTGGGCGACCCGGCGCGCGTATATTTCAAATAAACTGAGCGACTTATGACCACGAGGTCATAACTTTTGGATCACAAGTTTTGTGCTGTTGTCCCATCTACATATATACTGGTTGCTTCAGAAACCGGGTAGGCTTCGTTTTAAAGATTGCTCCTTAGGTTAATAAAGATTTATTCTACGAGTTCTGCTCTCTGTATACGCCTATTGCGAGTTATCGTAAGTCTTTATAATTTTGTCTAAGTTTGATGGGTTATTATTTATTTTTTCTTTAAAGGTTGTTGTTCTTCCTTTGTGAATGTAAGGAAGTGTTGTAAGTTCCGTAGATTGGATCATTTTACATGTATAGTAATTACATAATTATTTAGAAATTATCGAGATAGTAGAGGCTATTTTGGAAAGAAAAATGAAATTCTTTTTTTTATTAATTTAATTTATTGTATTCGTATTTATTATTGGACCGACGACCTGGTAAAGGTCGCAGGAAGTCGCTGGATGCAGGCCGCTTTCAACAAGTCAATCTGGAAATCTTTAGGAGAGGCCTATGTCCGGCAGTGGACGTCCTATGGCCGATGATGCTGATGATGATTGTCCAAAACTCCTCCGTAGTGGAGAAATTCTTAAGCCCAGCTTAAACCGTAGTCCGAATCAGATCTCATGATCTCACCATTATTATTCTTATATGTTTATACATTCCATTGCAATTTATAAAAAATTAAATACGATAATTTTTAATATTGTAACATATTTTACCTTTTAAGGCCGTTTTTCCAATAACCAGATAACATTTATTTTTTATTAAGCACGGACGTAAAAAAAAGATGGACGGAGCGCTAAGAACATTGAAAGTGAAGCAGGATTTTTGGCCTATTCAATCTATCGACACGTAATGACATGTATGTGCGTAAGGCACTTTTGTACAGACGAGTTTGTGTGCGTGGTTTATTTTTGGCGCCCGTTTAACTATAAGTGCGATGGTGTCCTTCTTTTTCTTTAAGTCCGTGTTATTAAGTATTATTTTTTTTTTATAACGCTCTGTCTTGGGATAGTTCTGCCAACATCAAGTGTGTGTTGTGACAAATACACGCCAGCAAATGGAGCAAACCACACAAATGTTAGATGCCCGGTTAACACAGTTGGTAAACCCAGAACAAAGATAACATATTTTCAGAGAATAATTTTGACGTTTTGAAAGTTAATGTATGAAAAATCTGTCAGTGACATAATTACCCCTCAGAATAAAGTTATCTGACTGTTAAAAAATTGATCTATTTTTTTTTATAGCAGAGACTGGCAAACGAGCAGATGGGTCACCTGATGGTAAGTGATCTCCACCGCCCATAGACACCCAAGACACAAAAATAATCATGGGTGCGTTGCCAACCTAAAAGGAGGAAATGGAAGGGGAGGGAAAAAGGGATTGGGAAAGGAAGAAGGAAATGGGCCACCGGAAATCTCACGCACCTAACGAAACGCGACAGCAAGCTGCCACGTCACGTCGGTTTTCTGTGAGAGAGTGGTATCAAACCGGTCGAGCCGGCCCATTCGTGCTGTAGACGTTACTGTCTTCAGCGTGGCTCTACTACTCTAAAATGTATTTTATAAAATCTGAAAAATGTATTCGCAATACAGCCTCCGTGGCGCAGCGGGCGTGTGAAGCGAGAGGCCGCGGGTTCGATTCCCGCATTGAGACAAATGTTTCTGTGGCCCATAGATATTTGTTTCAAGTCTGGGTGTTGTGAGACCGAAAGTCTCTCATAGTTTCTGCCACCCACGATACAGGTTATACCTAGTGTGGGGACAGGACTAGGTGTGTGTGACTGTTGGGTGTATTTATTTGTTATTATTATTTATTAATTCCGTCTTTATTTTATAAACAACAGTATTTGTTTTCCAAATATTAGATTTAGAATATATTTTTGAACTATCTACGGAACTTATTACTCATGCAAACTCATTACAGAATTTATTGTAAGCTTATATAGATAATATTTACTAGATAATACATATGCTGACTAATTTTTCACTAGCTGGATATTTTTATCAAGCGAATAATTTATCTTGTAAACATGTTACATAATAACTGCAAAACAACAAAATTATCGCTCAGATAAAAATACTCCATTATTGAAAAATTGGCCTTAGTGAATTCATTTATAATAACGTATGGTGTGGTACAGGGAAATTTAAAAAAATGAAAAAAAAACTTAGTGTACCTTGTATGGTAATTTAGTGATTAATAAAACACGCTTTTACGCGACAGCCCCGGAAGAAGGGTAATGTTTTTCCATTTCATTTTAAAAGCCTATTTCATTAGTTTTTATTTTAAGGATAATTTTGAAATTTGATGAGAGCAGATGTTTCACCAGTAGCTGTCAAAATGTCAGAATTATTCCCTAGATAAAAATTAGCAGTGACGTGCAAATCCATTCAGATCAAAGTAGAAAAAACAATTCTCAATGAATTTTCGTTGGAAAATAATTCTTGCATCACCATCTTAAAATATAAGCAGAGTGCGGCAATTTTGGAAGTCTTTCTTTGTGATTTTTTTTCATATTATTATGTTGTGTCTGTATTGACTGCACGCCACTAGAAATTAGTTATTGAACAAATATACCAAAAGCAAATATTTTCGTTTGAAACATAAAAACTTACATATCTTTATGTTTGAAATATATCAGTCTGATTGTAGTATTTTAGAATATGTAAGAGACGTAAGACTAACGTAGTACCTAATTTTATGAAGAAATTTTTGCAGTCTGTTCATTTAACACATTGATTGCTATTGTTATTTAGTTATGTTCACCAAAATTGTATTTACTTTTGTAGTTGTAAATAAAAGACTCTTAAAAAGGCGGTTATTTTATTTTTTTCATGTGTTTACTCAGTGTATAGCACTTGACAGCTTAAACTGAGAATAATTTATTGGAACTGAGATTCAGATTAACGGGTCGCAGAATTGACCCACTAAAATTATCAATTATCAACTTTGTGCCTCTCTTTTTTGTAGATGTCCCTGTTTGTTAGTGGCGGAGGTCTGTATAACACGATTCCTTCTGGCTTACGTTTAGCAAATTGTGGAAAGAGGATATACGAAGTCCATACATTGATGATTGAAGCATTACAATTAGATTTTAACGGTATTAATTAACTATTGCATTATAATAGAAACACAACATAAGCTTACGTCTGTATCCCCGAAGGGATTGGCAGAGGTTCACTAGCGAACTAGAACACCCATATTTCCCCGAGTTTAGTTCCATCCCAGATGTTATAGAGGGCGAACCTATAGCCATATCGGTCACAAATTCCAGACTCTGATCTGATATGAAAAAATCCTATTGGATTTTTATTTTTATTTTTTATTTTTTTTATTTTTTTTTCTATTTTTATTTAATTTTTATTTTTTTTTCAATTTTTCACTGCCCGACCTGGGGATTGAACCAGAGAATTCAAGACAGAAGTACAACCACGCCACTGAGGCAGTTATAATAGAAGGTTAAACATATTGTAAGATGTACAGGAAAAATCTTATAAAATGGGTTTTCATTAGGTAACACATTTTTTTATAGCAGGGATTGGCAAACGAGCAAATGGGTCACCTGATGGTAAGTGATCTCCACCGCCCATAGACACCCAAGACACAAAAATAATCATGGGTGCGTTGCCAACCTAAAAGGAGGGAATGGAAGGGGAGGGGGGAAATTGGCCACCGAAAATCTCACTCACCGAACGAAATGCGACAGCAAGCTGCCACTTTACGTCGGTTTTCTGTGAGACAGTGGTATCAAACCGGTCAAGCCGGTCCATTCGTGCTGTAGATGTATATGTCTACAGCGTGGCTGTACTACTCAAAAAAATACATTAAAAAAAAATAGAACAGCTTTTCCTCCTCAGGCAGCTATTTCTACTTGAACGTTTTATAGGAAATCGGATTCTAGCTTGCTGCTTGGATTATCATTACCCTAGGTGCCTAGGTGTTCCGTTAAGCATTCTATGGCTAACACCGATGCTCGGTCAAAACGCGGGCCCATACAGCCGAGTCGGTGAATCAGTTCGCAGATGAACGTGCGGCACTACGCACGGTACGTTCCGTTCCACAGACAAACTTGCGCGGGAATATTATGTTTACGAATTAAAAAAAGTGTGTGCATTGATATCAGGTTCATACAGCCAACAATTTAATCAATTTGTTTTGTGCTGGAAAGCCGATGTGAGGGATTTACACTGAATATATAAGAAGTGGTAAGTAGAATTTTATTTAATGTTTAAAATTTATTAAAAAAATATTACCTGTTAATAACATTTCAATTATTAGGTATAGGTACAATCAAATAAATCATAATCTTTAAATGCATACTACATTGTAGGAAATAATTTATTTAGGTAGTTACTGACTTAATTGTGCTGATGATTTATTTGATTATGCATAGAAATGTTCTTCCGGCTTGGTTATTTCAAAGTTATGTCGGTTACGTTACCATAAAATAAATCATTTTAGGCAACGGGAAAGGTATGAGCAATCGAATTTGAACCTAAATACGGTACTTTAAGAATGTATTGATCTTTTAATAGAATCGTCTATTTTCGCCTCATTTA
This sequence comes from Clanis bilineata, assembly GCA_036417725.1. Lineage (NCBI taxonomy): Eukaryota > Metazoa > Arthropoda > Insecta > Lepidoptera > Sphingidae > Clanis > Clanis bilineata. The sequence goes on along the minus strand of CM071154.1, from coordinate 11,696,148 downwards.
TGGGTCTAGCCTATATTCTTAGGCCTAAAACTTAGGCTGAAAACTATGTATAATAAATAAATAAATACACCCAACAGTCACACACATAGTCCTGACCCCACACTAAGATCGAGTCTTGTGTCGTGGGTATCAGGAACTACGAGAGACATTCGGTCTCACAACACCCAGACCCGAAACAAATATCTGTGGGCCACACAGACATTTATCTCGGTGCGGGAATCGAACCCGCGACTTCACGTTTCACAGCCGGCTACTCGCCCGCTGCACCATGGAGGCTGTCACTATAAGAGATCCTAGCGTCATAATAATTGGTTTTGCGTTCATTTCGATCAAGACACCAATAGAACCTACATAGGTACTTACTTATAGGCTGAGATTTATATAGAACGAACTTCTGAGGTTCTGAGGTCTCGGGTTCGATCCCCGGGTCGGGCAAAGTGATATTGGATTTTTCCATATCAGCCCGGAGTCTGGAATTTGTGCCCGATATGGCGATAGGCTCGCCCCCTATCACATCTGGGACCGAACTAAGCTCGGCGAAATGTGAGTGTTCTAGTTCGCTAGTACGCCTCTGCCTACCCCTTCGGGGATACAGGCGTGAGCTTATGTTTAACTTATTTTGATTGGAAGCTCGAGATGCCGTCCGCGGTCTTAAGCCGCCTGGTTCGTATCAAGTTTTTGTACAGGCATAGCTGAAGTACCCGTTGGTCTGGTTCTGATAATACATACTCTACCTCTATAGGGACTACGTTAGTGATCCATTGCACTAGGACTAGTTAATAAGTCACTAGTAACATATCGCTTTTTGCTATATATCCTCCTCTGGTACCTGATTGGGAATGTTGTAGTTTAACAAAGAAAAAAGAAAAAAAAGATGCGATAATATCACACATGCCCGAATGGTCAAACGCTACTCAACTTTAACGGCTTTTTACATTGATTTTCGCCGTACAGTTTTGACAGATAAGGCGACCCAGAGGTAGAAATAAGTAAATGTTACCATTCGTAGGGGTGTATAAAATTACAATCCCAAAAATTTTCTTTTTGTATGTAGGAACATGTATCCCCCAGAAGGGGTTGACATCAGGCAGACGTTAGCCGGTCGTTAAAACTACCTTCCTGCAAAATAATTAGAAAGTTGTGTTGCGCCAACCCCACATATAAGTAGGATAAGGGCAGGTAGGAAGAAAGAAGGTAAGAATATACATACATATTATATTCTATAGGCATGTTCGACCGACTTTCAAAAAGGAGAAGGTCCTCAGTTCGTCGATATTTTTCAAACGACTTCCACAAAAGGAGGAGGTCCTCAATTCGTCTGTATTTTTTATGTTTGTTACTCGATATCTTCGCCAAACGTTGACAGATTTTCAAAATTCTTTTTGTGTTCGATAGAACTTATTTCAAGGGTGGTCCCATATAAATTTGGTCACGCTCGGATTTGAAGTCGTTCTGTTAAGTTTTTAAACTTGTGATTATTGAACTAAATAAATATTTTACAATGCAAACAAGCATAACTACGTATTAACAAAAAAGATCCAAATCATCGCCACAAAGGTTTGTACAAAAAACTGAATTTTAATTTAACAATATGAAATGATTTATCGATTTTTTATCGAGTAAAAGCTTAACTTCTATTAGCGAAAGTTGTATTGTGGTTCCTCACGTATTGGGTAATATAATTATATTTTCAGTTTCTGGTCGTGCAACGTGCTAGGTTTAATATCTTTACAACCATAAAAAATGGCTGTCAGAAGTTTATTTTAAATTTTGCAGAACTGATTCCGATACGTTCAATGAGACATATTGATGACGTGACTATCTGAGTTAAAAGGTTTTGCAAGTGTCTTGAGAGTCTGGCGCTTGAAAACTGGAAAGCTAGTCAAATTTAAAGGTTTCCTACATTACTTTTTGTCAGATAAAGCGACCTTCAATGACATATTTTTGAGTGGTAGAGCCACGCTTTAGAGAGTTGCGTCTACAGCACGAATGGGTCGGCTCGACCAGTTCGATACCACTGTCTCACAGAAAACTGACGTAAAGTGGCAGCTTGCGTCGCGTTTCGTTCGGTGAGTGAGATTTCCAGTAGCCCATTCCCACCCCCCCTCCCTTTCCCAATCCCTTTTCCCTCCTTTTGGGTTGGCAACGCACCCATTATTCTAATTGTGTCTTGGGTGTCTATGGGCGGTGGAGATCACTTACTATCAGTTGACCCATCTGTTCGTTTGCCAGTCTCTGCTAAAAAAATAATTGAAGGTACCTTAAGTGCGGCTTGCAACTCCTAGATAAATCTCGACTTAAATATAGTAATGAACTGTAGGATAAATAGAGTTAACGTCTAACTCTAGATTATTAATAGAACTGCAAGTCGCCCTTAGCATTTGAGTATTCGGGGTAGGACTCTGGGTGTACCTACATAGAGTATAGTACCTATTGTTCATTTGCCATACCGCAAACTAAAGAGCTTTGCATTTTTTATATCAAGATCTAATTATGCAATCTGACAGCCCTGGGCTTTTCACAGAGTATTCTAAGACCAACGAAACTAAGCAAATCACAATTCAACATTGTATTGTCGTAAAATAAATCCATCGCGACAAAAAGGAATCGAATAAAGCTATTCGAATTATTTAATAAAGATGCTTTTTCTTACTATTCATTTTATAGATATTAGTTAGAATGCGTTTTTAGAATGAGCAAGTTGTTATTCAAAAGAGTGAAAATAAGAGTTAAAGTTTAGCATGTAAAATAATATCAAATATGTGGGCTATGAGATACTGCCATACGTATTTTAAGTAATACAGATTTATACTTATACTACTTACGTGTTTATCTATAATTTGCAGAGTAAAAACAGTACCTGTAAGGTCGAATAGTTCACGAATCACTAGTTACTTTTAGCACGTACCTTACTATGAGCCCTAACATAAAACTATCGACTTCATATTCGATTCCGAGCTCTTGACCTTTGTATGAAATGTCAAAGGATTACGCACCAAAGTCTATTCGAATACTTAACCGAAAGTTATTCATGCTACGGGTACAGTTGTAGTTTATTGACGGAACTAGGTAGGGCAAGGTAGCAACAACACTCCTTGCACATTCTACACTAGTAATCAAACAACTTCCACAAAAGGAGGAGGTCCTCAATTCGTCGGTTTTTCATGTATGTTACTCGATATCTCCGCCAAATGTGGACCGATTTTCAAAATTCTTTTTGCTCGATAGAGCTTATTTCAAGGATGGTCCCATATATTTGGCCACGATCGGCAAATTGGAAGTCGGCCAGTTAAGTTTTTAAACTTGTTGATTATTTTATAACGATTTCGTACGTTAGCACGCTCCCTTCTATCATAAGCGTAAAAGGTGGTTGATATGCCCCGTTCCGTCGAACCAGAGATCTTTATTTGGAAACTGGAAATTGAAAATTGAAATCTGACCGAACCCAGAAAACTACGTAGTGCTATTTATTTTACAACATCGTCATTTTGGAATCCGTCAAAATGTTTAGCGCCAGTTCGGAAGGCTGTGTCGCAAGAGAAGAACGGAAAAGAAACTTTTATAATTTCATTTTGAAACTAATAGAGTATTGCAAAAGACTATACAAGCTACATAGCTAAGTTTATATGTATAGAAGGGTAGAGCTACCCACTCACCATTACCGACCGAAAAGGAGAAGGTCCTCAATTAGTCTGTATGTTACGCGATATCTTCACTAAAATTGGGACCGATTTTCAAGATTATTTTTGTGTTCGATAGAGCTTATTCCTAGGGTGGACCATATAAATTTGGTCACGATCAGCTATGTAAGTTTTGAAATCGGTCCGTTAAGCTTTAAACTTTGATTATTCGTTTAACTAAGCGATTCATTATCCAGGTCGCTTTAAAAGCTCTTTATCAAAGCACTAGATTGGTTCTATCCCGCCCACACTGGTTGAATGTGGCTTATGACCCAAACCTCCTTACCGTGAAAGTAGGCCCATGCGCCCATGCCCTGCAATTGAGGCATATTGCCGATACTGTTACATGCTTTCTTATACTGTACTTGCTATGATCAAACTACATACCTACCTTGAAATTACAAAACCAACATTTCTAATGCATAGTATAATAATATAGGACATTAGGTATATTTATTATATTTTTATTGTAAACAGACCGACCGAACGACCAATTTGGAAATTGTATGCCATAAATTGTATAAAAATAATCATATAATGACTAAGCTTATTGTTTGTGATATATATAGATATAAGGATTTTTGTTAGTATGGGTTTTTGCATCCTACAATGCCATTTCACCTTTTAATCATTCTTTTGGTAATTACACCTCCAGTGGTATTGAGTATGCGTGAATCCATATAAATATGATTATCAATTGTATTGACAATTTATAAATCAAATTATTAAAAAAGGAAAATAGACAAAAGAAAAAAAAAATGGTGACAATTGATGATGAAAAAAATAAGCCCGGAGTTTTTTTCTGCCTTTCTTCTTCGGGTCGTCATCCGTAGGTAGCTAGAGAAAGGCTGGTAGGTTAGCTAGGATAGGGCCTCACGCACCAATCCCAACTGCTTCCAGTATTTCCAGTCAATCCCCTGGCACCATTTCTGCCATATGCCATTCCCATACAATCCATTCCCTTACACTCTATTCCTATCTCCCCTTATCACCCTATCTTAGCCATCCCATCGTTATTATGTCCAAACTTGCCTCCCTGTTGTCAAATTCAAATATATAATGTAAATTATATTAATCCTAATTTAAAAATTTACTTGTGTTGACTTGTATAAGTGCTTTTTTACATGCTTACGTGATCAATAAAGATTTTTATTTTTATTTTATTTATTTTATAGTATATGCATAACATGACATAAGCTCACGCCTGTATCCCCAAAGGGGTATGCAGAGGTGCACTAGCGAACTAGAACATCCACATTTCGCCGAGCTTAGTTCCGTCCCATATGTGATAAGGGCGCGAGCCTATCGCCATATCGGGCATAAATTCCAGAATCCGGGTTGATTGAAACCCTAACAGTCACACACATAGTCCTGACCCCACACTTAGATACAAGTCTTATGTCGTGGGTGTCCAGAACTACGAAAAACTTTCGGTCTCAATACACCCAGACCTGAAACAAATATCTGTGGACCACACAAACATTTGTCTCAGTGCGGGAATCGAATTCTCGACCTCTCCCTTCACAGACGGCGATTCGCCCACTGCGCCACGGAGGCTGTGGTTTTTTTTTGTTTTATGTATATAATTGACAGAATGGTGTCCACTTTGTCGTAGATTAAATATAAGATTATTTAGTTCCTGGCACTGTGGTGACTATAAGTTAGGATTACGAAATTGTAAGAGCAGATCTCGGCTCCCTGTACAATATTTTTAGGTACTCTTTGATACTACAAGGATAATGATATTCTATGCAGTAAAATATACCTAATGTTTCGAGAGACATTGCTAGAATTATTGTTTACGTATAACATAAAAGCTTCACGAAAGAAATAGCTCATCAAAATCATAATTTTCTATTCGAAGCAGCAAGAGTATCGATATATTATATACCTAGTTGACATTCGGAAAATGGGATAGCAAAGAAGTGCTTAAGCACTCCTTTTGCCTACAGTCGGACGCCGATAGAATTCTAAATTTCAAAATTCAAATTTAAGAACGCTTGCTCATTTCGTTTAAAAAGCTACTTTATAACATTTGCATAGGATTATATTTCTATTGATTTAATTAGAACTTGTGATCTTTTTCTTTGTTTTATTGCTGAGACCACTTTTTCGGAGAATATTTGCAAAGAACTGTGCATCTAGGGTATATTATATTGATGGGCAAGAGGTTCAAAATCAACCATATTTTTATATTGAAATACGTATATGTTTTAACATTAGCAATATACACTAAACATAATAACATTGAATTTGCAATTCCCAAGCATCGGCAAGTCACCCGCAGACAAGACCGCTGCGGTTGGCGCGATCTAATCTCTGTTGTTTACTGCACGTTACCTTAGAAATCAATGCAATTTTCTATTTGTAGGAAGTTATGCTATATTACGTGTGCTAAAAGATTTTATGATGATTAAACAAGAACATTACACAAATCATTAGATGGAAATCTGATTATTTCCATCTATCTTATTCCCATAAAAGTTGTTATATTCGTGATCTAATTAATGCATCCAAAACGCTTGCTAAAAACTTTAAAAACGTAGGTTATAAACAATTCATATTATTATTAATTTTACTTTGTTACTTTTTTTTATGCAAAACATTTGATTTTGATCAGTCGAAGAGAGCCAATGTTTGGGTTTTATTTTAGCTATTCACAAAAACTAAACTAGGTTAAAATCAATCTCCATCATACAAAATCACTCAAAGAACGAATTAGTCACAATTAATCATGAACTAAAAACGAATTCGTTTAAGTTAATCGTGTGAATGTGTCATATTACGTAAAAATGCGCATAACATTAGTGAAATCCATTATGTTACGTAGACTTCCTTAAGTTCCGATATTAAATCACTTTATAGCTTCTTACAAACAGCTTGATTATCAAATTACTTAAACAAGAAAATAAAATGCGTGTAATGAGTAAATTATACAATTGGAACACACAAAAGGTCATCTAAGTTCGGAACTACGAAAATCAAGTTGAAACTATTTATGGCCACGTTAAAAGCTAGGTTAATGATCGTGTTGTGTATAAATAAAATATATTTAAGTAAATGCTGTTAGAGGCTCGTAAATGAGAGACTATTAAAGAAAATTAGTGCGTGAAAGGTTCATCGTTCGTGTTCGTGTCGTTTAACTATCGTTATCATATTATTATATTATAATAGCCCTGTAATATTACTGTCCTACTACTGGGCACGCGCCTCCTCTACTAATGAGAGGGGTTAGGCCTTAGTCTTCCACGCTGGCTTAATGCGGACTTCAAATACCTTCGAATTTCTAGTGGAGAAATTTTCGGGTATGCAGGTTTCCTCACGATGTTTTTCTTCACCGTTATATCAAGCGATATTTCACAATGAAAACACACTTAGAAAAGTCAGAGGTGTATGCTCCCTTTGAAGTTGTTCTCGAACCTCCGACACTCATCTCGGCAGTCCGTACCATTCCCAACTGAGTTACCACTGCTATTCGTTATATTATAACATACTCGTATTATTCAAAATTAAGATTTCGATCAATCCCATCATACTTAGGTAGTTAATTCAACGCCAGATCAAGTTGCTTAACTGGTCTTCAATAGCGAAGTAGGTACTGACAGTTCGAATAAGGAAGTACATTAGTATTCCCTAGTAAATCCTAACTGACATGTGCATCACAACACGCCCATGATCATTCGAAAGCAATATACAGTGCAGTGCGAACAGTTATCTAATAGACGTAAGTTTATTCGTTCCGTTCTGTCAGCGAGGGTAATGGTCATCGTATATTCACCAGCCGCCGCAGATACAGGAAAAGGAAACGTGTTCACCGTACTAATGAACGTTTTCAAACGCTACACACTTAATAAAATTACATATATTCACGTGCAACTCCATCGAAAATTTTAATTGGACGATATTCATCGCTCGTCTGGACCTAGTTTTGAATTGTATTCATGATTACATAAATGGTGGCAATTCTTGGAATGACTTAATTGGTTTGGACAATTGAATTAAAGTTAGCAGCCTGATACCGGTGGCATGACGTATCATAAGAAAATATTGGAGTCGTTGTACAAAGATCTCTACAGAAGATGCTAAAAACAAGGTAAAGATAGGTTCTAGATTAACATGCGAACCAAATAAATCGCTATGTGTTTTTTAGCTTTCTGCTGTACTAAAACGCATTTTACTGAGTAAAATTACATTTATTTTGTATTTGATATCTACAACCTTGTATAAATCTTCGCCAACGATTTACGTAACCTTAAGCGGCTAATATTTATCTATCATAGCTTTTTGCTCACAACTCGTATTTGCTTGCATGCAATTTTGTAGAAATTACATGGTTTATGAGATCTATCCATTAGTGAACAATTGGATATAATATAATTTCCTCAATTACTTTAATAATCCGTGACTAGCACTATTTGACCTGTACGTACGTATCTGTACAACTACAAACTCCTTCATCATCATCAGTCTTACTACAAACTGCTTATTTCTGATATATCTCTTCATTTTCATAATATTTTCCTTTGTCAGTTGATTGAATTATAATTTGTTATATCTCATGCAAAATAATTTCGATGTATTTTTAGAAGTGACCTACGGACCCAACGAAAAATAATAGGTACTTATGCTTATGAAAAAAGCCTTTTCTTCAAAAATAGCTGTTTCTCAGCCTTGTGTATTGGCGTAATTTGACTAAACTTTGTTGGTCTCTGCGGTTTCTCTAACGATAATGTTTTACTATCCAGTTTTAGGTCAAACTATTCAAATTTAGCACGCAAAATAAAACTAACATAAAGTGGTTTAGTCGTAAAGTTTTACCAGCGGAAAGTATTTTTAATATTAATTAGTAACGGTTTTTTCATTATAGGTAATGTATAAAGATATCATGTACAAATAATAATTTCAATTATTATTATTCCTCATTTATTTCAATTAACTTTTTTTTTACATTTTTAAATATAAATTATATAAAAATAAATACATTTAAAAATATAAAAATAAATAAATATCACCCTCCCGATGACGAGGCTTGAGACCCAAGCCACCGGTGGTTAGGGGCTCAGAGTGAGGAACCGCCTCACAATGCGGGCCGTGTCCAATAACACTGCCTTCTGTATCTGGCTCTTGACCCAACGCCCGATTGAGAGCCTCTTAAGGTGTTGGTCGAGGCTCTTTGCTATCAACCCATTAGCGGTAACGACTATCGGGACAATGATTGTTGATTCTACATCCCACATGTCGGAAATCTCGTGTGCCAGATCCAAGTATTTGGACAACTTGTCCTTTTCGGCCTTAACGAGATTTTCATCATGCGGAATGGTGACATCAACAAGTATTGCCCGGCGCGCCAATCGATCTACTACCACAATATCAGGCTTATTGGCAACAATAGTCCTGTCCGTGATAATAGATCGATCCCAATACAGTGTTGCATGTCCATTTTCAAGAACTGGCTGGGGCACATATTGGTAATATGGCACTTCAGAAGTCACAAGGTAGTATCGAAGAGCAAGTTGCTGGTGTATGATCTTGGCTACTAAGTTATGTCTATGCAAATACTCGCCGTTAGCAAGATACGAACAACCGGAAATAACATGCCTAATGGACTCTCCCGGTCGGTGACATGCTCGACAGATGTCGACCGTCCCGTCCTTTATGATGTATTTCCTATAGTTGTTCGTCTTGATGACTTCGTCCATAATCGCAAAGACAAAACCCTCGGTTTCCCCAAAGAGGTTACCGAAACGTAGCCAAGATACGGAAGCAAGTAGGTCGACATCGGGCCCATTGAGAGCTCGATAAAAAAAAAAAAAAATAAACTGGCAACACTAAGAGTCATTTGGTACAGGATCTAAAAAAATTTACAAAATAACTATTTTAAGATTCATAGTATTCATAATTTTATTTTTATATTGCGTATTTTCGAAAAATCATCATATTTGAACAATAATTAAGTGAAATTTTGAAAAGAAATCTTTAAAATGTGCAAAAATCAGAACAATGACAGTGACAGTGTCATTTAAATATATTTTTAGATCAGTTTTACAAAGAAAGAAGAGCTAAAAATGAACCAAAATGATGTATTTCCAATCCAAAATGTACCAAGATGATATTACGAGCCAGGACACTCGCACGCAGAAGATCTTCCACCAGCTCGTCGAGCTCCGCGTCGTGGGCGTCGGCTTCGGAGGTGTTCGAGCCGTCGCCGGGTAACGACGCGTCGAGCCTACAAGACGAGCTGCAGTCGTCCCCGCCGCCACTAACACCTGCGCGGCGAAGAGGACGGCGACCCCCTCCTTCGGCGGGCTTGGGACCAGCGGGGCCATGTGTCCCGCCTACGGCCCCCGCTACCGGTGGAGTAGTGCGCCGCATGAGATGGACATCTAGCATCAATGAAAATGTCATGCGGGCCTACTATGGGGCGACAGAAGGAGGAACCAAACTCACTTATTATTATTATTATTTTTATATTTTTAAATGTATTTTTTTTATATCATATATTTAAAAATGTAAAAAAAAAATCTTTAACAATAAAGAGTACTGAACATTTCAATTAACTGTTAATACGGAATTGATAAGAAAAATTGATTTAATCATTGATTAGAAATCTAATTAGTTCACGATTAATAGATATAAATCTCAATGCAAGAAAGATGAGGAAGCTCTACCCTCAACAACTTGCTAGGACTATTAACAACGTAAAATATTACAAGCACTATAATTTTGCATTAGTATTTATGAGTAAACACTCGCAATTAGTCTAACATGTAGAAATCGGCTCAAACGATGTGGCACGAACTGATAGTTACAAAAGATCCGGCCGACTCCACCTTGGTTCATTGTAGCTCTAACATCTCATCCTTTCATTGTAAACAACCCATATATCTTATACCCATAGTATTGTTTGAGTTACGAAATACATACTGGACGCTGATTGTACGTTCAGCAAGACAATGCCCTTTACACTATTTTCACATGTCTAATTGCGAAATTGAAGCGACAAATGTCGATAGAGGGACAAATTACCAAATCGTAGTAGAGCCTACTTTTGGACCTGGTTTAGTTTTTGGCGACTACGATTGGGTAAAAAGTTTCACTGGCTTTGTTGCAGATTTGTTTTTCGGAGCAACTAATGTAAGCAAAAATTGTGCATCTTGAATTCTTAATAGCTATTTGTGTAATTTAGTAGATGCAGTAAAAGACAACATTTTGTTTTAAGTAGATTAGAATTAATAGTTCACCACACAAACTGAATTTAAATTTAACCGCAACAATTTCAACGCATTCGAAATAAAATTTGGAATAATGCTTTTAGCTCTGTGTACATCTATGTGAAAGCTATATGTCCATTTTGTCACAGCTTTTACAAACATTACGCGAATGGGTCAAGAGACAGGTAATCTTGAGTTATTAAGTAATATCAAACAATGTAAAACAGCAGACAGGTGAGGCCTTGCGTATGCAACGTCTATGTTAATTCGGAAGAACATTCACATTTTTGTACGGAACGAATTTTAACACTAAACGCCGAAAATCAGTTCATGGACGCAATAACTCAGCTGATAGTTTAATTCGATACACCGGTCAAAGCAATAGTAAATCATCATAAGAATGCGAGATTCTGTAACGGTACCAACACAATATATTTTAACAAAGTCGGACGGGCCTACATTTTCTTGTATTTACAAATCTTGTACTATTACGTGAGGTTCATTTAAAATTCCACTTTCTAGATTACTTCTTGAATTTAAATCTCGTGTTACGAGATTTATTTGTTTGTCGACAAAAATACTGAGTGTTCTTGTGTAGTAATTGGGTTTTATTACCATATTCAAAAATATACGCAATACTTGGCGTGTAGTTTCGAATGTCCATCACAAGTAGTGCAAAAAGCAAGTCTGGTGTTTGCAATAATGTATTCGTTTTTTCGGCAATAATTAATTACATCATTTTCTAGGTTAAGTAATGGAAATTTATTTATTTAAGTTTGCTTAAGATAGACGTTTAGTTATTGTTTATTACTTTGGAAGAACGATAATACAAAATTGGATTTTCGTCGTATCAAATGCCTTTATTTTATATAGAGGAAGTTAGTATTAGACATAATACATATTAAATAGAATTTTATTAGCTTTCCTCATAAAACCTTTATGGTTATTGGGAAATTATTGAACTGAAATGTGTCCAATATACTGGACCGCTATTAAAATTAATTAATGCAATATTTGTTACTGCTTCCTTAGGACCGCCTGTGGCTTGATGATTTATAACAAAAATAGATTTAACTTTTGTTTTATGGTTATATTGACTATGATTTCCTGTAATTAAATATTAGCTCTCATAAATAGATTTTGTAATTTGTGTCATCTTTGGACCATTTAGGATCTTAAAAAAGAGACTATTGCTTACTTATCCTTATTGCTTAATATGCTTAGTAACATGTTTGTATTTTCTTCGTTCCACTATGTATTTTCAAACATTCTGAAGAAAAGGATTCGGCTTAGTTTTTCCGACTGGTCACCGCTTCTACTGAACGTGAACTACATCGGGAGAATCTATTCAAGGCAAATGGTAAGACAAATGGCTTTGCTCTACCTGAAATTCAAACACGGGACCTCCCGGTCCACAATCCATATACGATACCACTAGATCAAGGAGGTGACTTGTGTTACCATCACAGACATGTACCTAAGATTACCGTACTCAATTCAGTTAAGCATAATCTGTCAAGATTTAATTACTTTCCGCATCATCATAATACTGTCTACATGAACATGATACCGGTAACATTTGATAACATTGAGATGAGCAGTCTGGAGTACGCGCGGATCCGCTTGGACGAGCACTTTCGCATGTTGCACAATCTCCACACATTACATTACCTCTATAAAGTTTCAATTTGTTATCGTTTAACGTGTTGTATAAAGAGGATGTGCGACTATTAGTGTAAGATACTTATTATTTGTTTTACGTAAAATACTATGATTGAAATAACTTGACCGCGATGACTTGTTAGGTATTTCTGCAACTGGCCTAAGTGTAGCTATATATTACATTTCTGAACATATTTTAGTTATAGTGTATGTTGGAATTGAAATTTCTTATTCTTATTCTCATTCTTCTTATCTTTTGGGGAGGCCTATGTTCAGCAGTGGACGTCCTATGGCTGATGATGATGATGATGATGATTCTTACTATTTTCCATTAAGAAACAATAATCATGATAATGAAAACTAACTAAACTAAAAAAGCCTTCTTACACAAAATAATAGAGGCAAGAATTTGATAGCAATGTTTAGAATTCTCATGCACAGGCATCCATAGTATTCTAAGTTAATTGAATTATTACCATTGTGAATTCACCAATGCTTTCTCTAATAACCACAATAAGAAATTCACACGATAAAAATTGGAGCAACCTCGATGCACTTCTTGAAAATCAAAAGTTAGATTTATTGTGTTACAATGACAAGGGTCGTTATTTTCAAGTAATTTTGCAATCTCAAGTGAGGAAAACCACAATAATAGAGATGTTATGTCCACTAGTGGTATCGTATTTATACAGAGCTAGCCATGGTTAAGTAGCAGCGTATAGGGGATAAATAAAATTCCTAGGCATAACTAACTCCTAATCCCGATTCTCCAGCGGAAACTAATCTAAAACATACTTTGGTAGATGATTACGTTATTTTTTCCACTACGGCAGTTATCGTAATCTCGAAAAGCGCAGTTCCTCAATAGTGTTGGTAAAAAGTGAGGCCCAGTGAAGCACAACATTTCCTCAAAGCGAGACCGAGTGCGTCGCTCCCGTTGTTAGAGTAACGGTGTTCCCTTGCCACCGGCAAAGATGTGGCTAATGTCTGTGGCTTTACATAGACTATCGAAGGCTAGATGCCAAGGCATGGAAGTACCTACTGGTGGCTGCTGTGTTTATTATAAAAGTGCAATAAAAAGGAAAATAAATACAGAACCTAATGTTACTTCTTTGGGGCTAAGTTCTTGTTATTGAAATATTCTACATGAAATCTGTAACCTTGCATCAACCATGAACATCTATATTGTTGCGTATCTGAACTTTCTTCACTTCATATTATCAATATTAGCACCTCGACCGCCGCCTCCCCACCTTACCACCTCCTTGATCAAGTTAGATTTTAAACAAGATAAAGACAAATAATTTGTGAAATACTAAAATAGGACCACATTTCAATATAGTGTGAACTGGTAATGTATAAGGGAAGAGTACTAAGAGATTTTAATCTTCATGCCACAAGTCTTATAGCTAGTCAACACAGGCACGGCAACGCAACGCGAGGGACAATGCATAAAAATTAGCAACCTTAAAAGCATCCTTAGCGATACGAGGAGTAAATATGAGCCAATACTGAAGGCGACGCGTTAGTAACTCATCGTGAAAAAGAAATAGCTATGATTTTCATTTCTCATGCATAAGAACATTTCCAAGACGCACCATGGATTTTAATGAATTCTATATTCTCCTTAAGATTCCATACATGACGGCAAAAACCCAATAGCCGACATAAAAGTCGCATCATCACAATGGCGGAAGTGATGACGCGTGTCATTGCGGATGTTATGCCGTCAACTCCCGACAGCAACTACTGTCTACCAACAGCTATGAAATGACCAGCATACCACCCGTAATTGTACATCCATCCTCGCACTACAGTTATCTGTAGGTACTATTATTGTTAGTTGTTACACCTTTGATGTGGTGCTGGAAAGCCGACTATTGTATTAAGGGACTGCATTTAATAAAATTATATAACATAGAGGTTTGCAGGTAGACAAACTTATTATGATTTCTGTAGGTACTTTTATTTTCTGGGCTTAGTAATTTTAAAAATACTTTTGGCGCATGAACTAAAATCTTAATTAGTGAAAAATTTGTGTCAGAAAGTCACCTCCCTGGTCTAGAGGCAGCATATATGGGCCGTGGACCGGGAGGACCTGGGTTCCATTCCCAGGTCGGGCAAAACAAGTTTTCTAATTTAATTTGCCCGGGACTAGATTCCTCAGGGGAGGTGACGTCAGGCAGGCGGCCGGTCGTAAAAACTAAGCCAAATCCTTTCTACAACATGCTTGAAAAAGTGTGTTGCGCCGACCCCACATTCAGTGGGGATAAGGTAGAAAGAAAGTGAAAAATGTAAGTAAAATCTACATTAATTTTCTCCACTGTCTACATAACTCTACTGTTTGATTCCTGTTTTCTTCAATTTAATGTTTAAATGATAAAATAAAGCTTCATTAAATTTTTAAGACAATAGGGCTGCCGTGTTTTGTAATGGTCATTCCATCAGAGCAGTCAGAGGCTTGCGGCATACAGTCTAGCGTGGAATGTCGCATTCCAACAGCACGCGGTACCCTCACGCTTTTTACTCGGCAACCATCTGCACAATCCATTATAGCTTTTTTAACACATTCTAAAAAGCTATTAAATAATGTATATCCATTAAGCTAGATTGATTTTATTTCTTCGTTGGTTTATTTATAAACAAAATATTTGATCGTATCTTCTTCCACCTGCCCTCATCGCACTCCAATGTGGGGCCATACACACGTTTTTTTTTTAAATTGGAGTCATAATGAAAACATGTTTAACATAGAAAAGTCAGAGGCGTATGCTCGTTATGGAATCCTCATGTTGGTAACTTGGTAGTCCGTAATTCGTATCATTCCCAATTGAGCTATCGCTGCATACAAAGGTACAGTAACCTGAACTTTTAGCGTTGTTCTTATTTTCCCATATGCGCAAGTCGTTTAATTGTATGTACTAGGGTCTCTTCATGACTATTAAGTATATTTAAGAGCGGTCAACGTTCCGCTCTACTAACTCTGTTGAGATTCAATTAGCATCCTGATCACTATATTCTGGCATTTAAATGTCACCAATTGAAACAGCGTGGACGTTAGCTGCTGACGCGACGGATAAATTTTACATTTATTGGCGTAAATATTCGACTTCATTAATAGGGATTTAAAAGTCTCTTTACCTTTCTTGCTTATCTTTTGTCGCTGTTAGATTTATTTTGTTATTATATTACAAAAGAAGCAGATCGCTCGCTTGATGCTAGCTCCTGGTATTAAAACAAACAAATCCATTCATTCCTTTCCTTGAAGTGATACATGTGATACATCCATGATTGATGTAGTTTTCTGTTGTAGGAATTTTGATTTTTTTGTGATAGTGATTATTTTTCCTATTTGTCAATGTTCTTTCTTAAAAATGTTTGTGCTTTTATATTTTCGGGATTCTCTTTGTCAATTTTGAAGATTGAAAATCATTCAGCTATTTGTAAAGTAATACCAATAAATACCTAGAGATCTAGGGATATTGTATTATTCTATCCAAGAATTGAATAAAGTATTGTTGCCTTATGTTGGGGCTGTCGTTTCAATTTATCTTTGTTCGTGCATCCAACAATATAAAGTAGGCCTCAGACCAGTGTGCCTGTCCTTCGCTATTTTATTAAAGCCTCCGGGCTCTGCCAGGTCAAGTCTACTTGCTGTGTGAGAAACAGGCGCGTAGTTTCTATATACATGAACTAACAATGCAGGGAGGAGGATGAAATTAAAAAGCCGTTTATTTTAAATAAATTAAACTGGCTGGATGATACGAATAAAACGACATATTACAAAACATTAGATTCATTCATAATGACGCGCGAGTTTTCTCTGTCTTCATGTGCAGATTGCTTTTGATATTTGTATCTGTGGTATTTGACTTCATTTTCTTTACATCCCGAGTTGGCATTATTATTTACATAAAAGGTTTATTAATATTTTACTCAAATTCTTTGACTACCACTAAACAATTTATATTTAAGTGTGATTATTCTAATCATGCTAAGAGGCCTTGTTTTCATACATATCGGCAAGATGCGATATTATAGAAGGTAAAACAATGCGTCTAGGTTGATTGCACTTGCTTGTGAATAGGGCGCGCAGGTTCGATACACTGTGCTTGTCCTTCCGCATGTACTATCATTCCACACAATTGAGTTTTTATACACATGATGTGTGTTTGATGCAAATTTAATAGACTTGACGCAAAGACTTCTATGTTCTGACTTGACGATATACAGTTATTTGCTGAGACATGTTTTATTACCAGCAGGGCTACCACCACCTCTTATAGCAGTATTATTATAATCGTTCTTCGTTTGTTTTGTATGGGGAACGGTAAAAGTAAGACTATAATAATACTGCTATAAGAGGTTGTGGTAACCCCCCTGTAAGTGTGAGTTGCTGTATATGATGCAATAAGTGATAATTCACGGAATCTTCTAAATCTTCTTTTGGTTGAACGAAAACTATAATAAATTAAATCCTATTCGAAATATCCGACGTTTAGGGAAGCTACTCGTTTGATACTTATACCGTTTCTTTTCTATTTTCATATTTTCCTTAAATCGTTTTTAGTGTTTAGTTCAAAAATTATATAATTGCGCAATACGCATCATTCATAACTGCCGTTCGGGTCGGTATTTATTTATTGTGATTGTTGACTCTTCCCGATGCAATTATTGATGTCTCAAACATGTTTTGTTAGCTCACGTTAGCTTGCATAACTGACATGTGTTAGAGAGTGGCTCCACAGCATGCCAGCCGGTTTTGTTCTGCGGCTTCGAAATTATACCCCTGCATGATCAGACAGGCCGGTATAACGGCACACGTACAATGCAGTGTCTAGGCCTGGCACTAACTGTCTTCCCGGGAAATATATTTCAGCATGCCCTCATTGTTATGCGAGGTTAATTGGCGGTGCTGTCGAAGCGAAGATACTGTTGAAAATGTATCCAAGTTGAGTTACTTTCTTGTGTTTGTTTTAGCAATAACAGACTTGCTATTGACTCTTTTGTTATATTCTCAAGTAGGTTCTATTACGTGTTTATCTACATTTTCTCAATAAGAAATTTTGTCTTCCATAGTTCCTACTGTCCTACTATCCTAACTTTCAGACACAGTAACATTTTCGCTGCAAATTCGTACACATTAGTCTCGTCTCGTATTAGAGTCGTTCCGCTAGTTTTGCCAAAATACTGAGAATCATCGTTCCTCGTTCGTCGTCGTTTGCCGCTCGCCCATTTCGTTTTTGCAATTTCATTCTCACGATCTACGCGATGGTAATCGCGTATCGTGGGTGAGCGGCTTTTAACTTTTTTACTATTACTATTGTGAATATTCACTATCTACTTGTTGTTACCCTCATTCATGCATATAGAGGATCCAGAAAGAAGGCTATTATACATCTTCTTTTCCATTCTCGAATTCTTGTTATTAATGGAAGTAAGAACCTGAACCTAATAAAGTTAACAGCTGTATATATTTACCTATCCTTATCCTTTTGTTAGAATTTTACATTCTATGTAGGTGTTTATGAGCTGTACTTAAAGTGACACCAGTGATTTTCGTTCTAAAAAGCCAGTGGAAATGTCTGGAATCTAGCGGCAAATTCTGGAATAACAATAAAATTATGCACTTTATTAATTATTGGCTGTGCCTTTAGGAGCAACATTAATTTGATGATCGCAGTTTCATGGCCAATTAGCTCTTCAAATAGCAGTAGGTAAAGGATCTTGCGGGATTTGTTAGAAAAGAGATGGACACTTGTTATGCTTGTATTCGACATAATTGAGAGGAACTATTTAATGTTTTTCATTTCTACGATTTAGAAGCCAATCTTGACGTGATAGATTCTTACAAAGTTTAATTATTATTTACTAATTTCAATAAAGTAGGTGTTGGGTCATTTTCGTTAATCGTTTAGTAGTAAGAACTACTTAGGTTATGAGCAAAGTATTCGCATGAATACGTAATCGATGCGCATTTCCCCTTTGGAAAATATTCTGGTATCGTGTCTATCGAACACGATAGAATAACGGTTCAGTACCTTCCTCTCCAACGTTTACCAACAAGCACTAACGGAACGTGGATTCCAAGCTAGTTTGTGAATTAACATAAATGGTTGTTCTCTCTTGTTTGTTACTAGGAAATAGTTAATGGCTGCAACACGCGAGGGTGAGCGTTTGGGCGTTTCTAAACCCGTTACAAGGGATTGTAAAACTGTCGCATTTCTAGTTTCTACTCGATCTTTATAACATTTGCCTTGTTCCTATAATTACAGGCTTTACTGTAATTGCTTTAGGATCAGTAATTTCCTTCATGTCATTTATATTAGCTTTGCAAATGTCTCTGTATTAAATTACTGACGATAGTGTAGGAGGTTCCTGACTTCCAGGATTTATGGAGTCGGCGTATACAGATAATATTGAAATATTAATAAATTACGTTGGTATATGGCTTGTTATTGCTTCGAAATAATCCTAAGTGTGTGGGCCGCCATTCATTACTATTGAATTTCATATAGGAACTCCGCCCTTATTCACGCTATGAAATATTATAAACTCTATTCATGACACTCATCAATTATATAATAAAGTTATATGAAGTTACTTCATAAAAGGAGTATTTTCTTTTGATTTTACAGCATTATACAGAATCTCAGATAATACCTACCCGTTTTATTTCTCATAGAATAATAATAATGTTACAAACAAATAACACACTCACAAGCTACCGTCGATATAAAATTTCCCAGGCACTATTTCTTTTGATGTGGTCAGCCGTAATTCAGCTACCTTTATCTACAATGAAATTGCCGACAAACGCCGATCCATTATAGGTAACCACAGAGTGTGGTATCTTCACAAAAACCATAGACACATTGCAGACAGCGGCTCCATTCTTTATGGCGATGTCTTACGTCTTTAACACTACTCACGTAACGGGTGTGTGACAAGGAATAGAGTTATGGTCTGATGGAGAGAATCTTGTAAGGAATTAGCAACTTCCAAGAAGACTTGACATTAGTGTCGATTCCGTTTATCAGACATTCCTTTTTCATCACAAGACGATGTCATTTTATTAGAATCGATGAATAATTAGTAAAAGAAAACAAACTTCAAAAAAGGTACCGCTTACATTCGCAGCTGCTTTAGCGCCACTATATGCTATTAATTAAGCTTAACGTTGCGAAATACCGTAAGAAATTATAATGTCAATTCTGGACCTCAATTCACTCTGACCACGATGACCATCCGTGAATTGTAGTGATCACGCAGCGCTTTGTTACTTGCGCCATGTGTCGATTTATTATGTCATATTATGACATACTTCATATTTTGATTTAAGACATAGTTAATGCCATGAGTTTACGCATTTTTAATTAACTACTAACGTTAGGGTGATACCTATCTAAAGTTCATACAGAATTCATGATTTGAAGTGTGCGTTGTCGTAGACCATCTTTGGTATACCAGTTGCACAAATTAATAACATAACAACTTAACAAGAAAGCCTTTACAATATACTCTTCATGCCATGTTATTAAATGAAATGACTGCCAAGTGCCATGCGGCATGCGGAGTCGAAAAATTGCCCACATTTATCAATATTTTTTGTCGATTCATAGCGGTGATTACAAATTAAAGATTTCACAGTGAGTTACAGCTAACGAATGTTCAAGTACATGGAGCTATGATATAACTGTCCTGAAGGCATTGACCGTACGACAATTGCTGGTTTTGATGGGAAATTTTCGACGTTTAATTATTTTGTCATGTTCACTTCCTTCTCTACTAATGTGAGTAACTAAGTATGTAGTCGTAATTACTGTAATTGTAACATGATTATATACTTCACATTGTACATTATCTAGTTTGTCGTATAGCTGGTGTCTAGAATCATTTGGTGTTTTAACGATATGTCGAATGTCATGAGTTCCTAAAGTTATTATACGAGTACATGTATGCTTTATATGTGTTTATCGAACACTACATAGGTATTTCTGGGTATTCTCGCAATGCTTTATTATAGAAACTCGAATATTTATCGTCTGAGTACCTTCCTACTTCAATTTTTATAATCAGCTCTGCCCTTATTGCAGTCTTATGACTTTAATAGGCACACCATGTTTTGTACTGCCGTGTACAGTAATTATTGATAAGCTCTAGATAAAACTTTCTAATTGACCTTTTTTGTTTTTCGACCGAATTCCAAAAAGGAGAAGGTCCTCAATTCGTCTGTATTTTTTTTATGAATGTTACGCGATATCTACGCCAAATGTGAACCGATTTTCAAGATTATTTTTGTATTCGATTAGTCACGATCGGATTTGAAGTCGGTCTGTTAAGTTTTTAAACTTGTGATTATTGCGTATGAAATTCCGAATCAAATGGTGAGCAAACTCTATAGGATTTAATTTCCAAAAGTCCAGTCTTTCAAAACACCCATTGATGTATAAACAATAATAAAAAACCAAAATCAGCAATCAAAACCAATGCATCTTTGAAGAGAATGAATCATCGGCTGATAGGTCTTGAAACTAATTTGTATTCCAAAAGTATCGATGGAACGCGATGAATTGAATGGTAGTACTGGTAACTGGTAACCTGCAGTCATCGGCGACACGGTCACGGCCAACTAACGGTGCCGAGGTGCCCTAGAAAAGGGTCCGGCGAACTTTACTTGTCCGTCGCCTTTCTGTAGCATTTTAGTACGTAACGTTTCATAATAGCGATGCGCCCGTGATTTTTTGTTTAGCACGTACATAGTTTAAGTGGATTCAATAACAAGATATTGTGCCGCTTTTAAATAGATAAATATTGTTCTTTGAAGAGTGAGGTGTAAAGTTCCAATTGGCATAATTTTATTTGATACTTTATCATCATCATCATCATCAGCCATAGGACGTCCTCTGCTGAATATAGGCCTCCCCCAAAGATTTCCAAATCGACCTGTTGGAAGCGGCCTGCATCCAGCAACTTCCTACGACCTTTATCAGGCCGTCGGTCCACTAATAATTTCATACTTATAATTACATATTATAGGTATTTACACTCGAAATAGTAATTCATATAAAGTTCTAGGTAATTAAACTTTAGATTCTATTCTTACCGCATAGTCTTTTTGAAAGTTTAAAACGGAAATCAATAGATAAGTAATGGATAAGTTGCGTGATGATTACCTACTAAGCGACGAATCTCATTTACATAAGTAAACGGTAATCAATAACAATTAAGTGATCATTAAAAACGATTAAATAAAAATTGTAATCACCCAACATCATAATGATTATCCCAAATACATAAATTTATACCTCGACCTTATTGTTGAGATGTGAAATTGTCACGCAATTATGATTATCTCGAATTCGATATAGCGAGTTTAAATCTCAAAATGCTACTCATAAAAATCGGATCATCAAAATCAAAACTAGTCAAAAATATAGTCGCCCCAAAAAAATTGGTTCTACCCTGTACGATTCGAAAAGGAATGATATAAATGTCACACTAAAGAAAGATAGAAAGCTGCTAAATACTTTTGAATTAATGGATCACTTCCTTATACATAAACGATGCTTATCAGCCTATTCCTTTCTTCCATGTATATCCTCATTTGAGCTTAAACAAAAGAAAATACTTGACTTATTTTTAAAATGTAGACTATAAATAAATTAGGTAATTCTTTGGGAACCGCTCTCTACCGGCATCAAGAATGTCATTGTCTCTTTTAATTGCCTTAATTAAAAGCATTAGCTACGGAATTGGAATATAATCTAAATCTTCACAGTAGAAATTATGTTTCCACCGATAGCAAAAAATGTAAGTCCAGTTGTAATGGTTTAACTGAGTATTTCCTCCAAGGAAGTTCAAGGCAATTGAGAAAAATTGAATGCATTTTTAATTGAAAATTATCCTAGAATCTTACCGATACATTTTTTAAAAATAAAAACCTACCCACTTAACCAATGATCTCATTTTAGTAACGGTTTATGTAGTCTAGAGATGATATTACGTGTTATCCCAACGGGCCAACACTTATTTTTTTCATTCCAACAACATCGATTTTGTGTCACACGTTGCACCACGTCGTCTTGATACTTACACATCATCTAAAGCTACTTATTACGAATCAATCGACACACAAGAACAAATCGTGCTCTTATTCTGTGTCTCCCGACTTTCACCACACTTATCCAAGATTCTGTAGGTCACAGGCACAAGGGTCGATACGCTATACTCATATCAATTGATTTGATATCAAACTAAACAAAATATAATGTAATTTAGTTTCTAATGAAATAATTTAGAGTTGAAATTAGCGTGTGCATCGACGTAGTTGGAATGCCGATGTACTGTTTTTGATACGTGATAAGATTAAAGAGTGGGACGAAGTAAGTCAGCGGGACGAATGACGTTTTCTAAAAGTGAATTAACCGTATCTTGACCCCTTAATAAGATATTCCAGTGATTTGTCTACTGTTTTATGTTTATAACAGACAGAAGCATTTGAATTTAAATATGAGTATCTTTAAGCGGGACATATAAATAGAATAGTAGGTTTTCATTTGATAAATCAATTATTCGCATCTTCCACGCTTTTCGTACATTTCGGATGATTTCCAATATAGATGATTGCGTGTGTTTGCAATTTTTATGTATTGTGTTATTGAGATTTTCCAATTAAGATAGTTTCATTCTACTTTCTACCTATCATTGTATTGGGATTAGATTTTACACTATGCCTTATCTAAAACGTACACAATTTGTATAAGGAAGGAAGTTGTCTATTCTCTTACCACGAACTTAAACTCTTTGGTAAGTCTCTATGGTTGTTATTCTATGACTTTGTTATTAATACGGTATACTTTCACTGCCTTACTTAGATGTGTCTCATGCGATAATAACAGTATTAATTACATTTCAGTAATTGCTGTGCATACCTTTAAGTCAGAAGTTATGTATGATTCAAATCCTGTTGATTATAACTGTTGATATACGGAACAATCTCTGTTTCATCATATTTATTGTTAGGATGAATAAATCCGCCAATTGTTGAGCGTTAGGAAATAAATAAGGTTTATAAGTAAATGGTAGAGACGAAAGTATAGGAACTTGACTAGACTGACTAGAGTTGAATCCAGTTACAGATTTTCCCTACGGCCGGCTAGGCCCGGGCCTAGGATGGCTATACATATAATTATATTAAGGGTGGCCAAATACAAAATGACAAATCGAATGGGAATCGAACACAGGAACTCAAGACGGTTCAGAGCCGGTATGTGCTGCCACTAGACTAAGGAGGTGAACGGTAGACGAACATACATAAAAATATATAAAGTGTATAAATATATACAGACAATTTGAGGAAAGGAGGTTAGAAAGAGCGGCAGCTAGTGAGCCTAGGGCAGCCAACACTCCTAATCCACTGGTTATATCAAACAACCGTTTCATTCGTGTAATTTTTCAATCGCATTAAGAAAAGAAGTATTTATTTATGTGTGGACGTAATACTTTTACATTACATAACATTATATTGACACTCAATGTTTACTTATAATAACTTTGTGAAAGTTTTCTTACGTACTTACCTATATACATAATAATATGTATAATGCTTTGAATGGAATGTATTAATAAATATATTCACAGTGATTTTAAATAATGATACTGATTTCTTAAGTATACGCGAATATTATACATTGAAATAATACTATTTTTACGGATTCTATCACGATTAGGTTTGAATTATTATTCCCGACGTTTCGAAGGCTTTGTAGTCTTCGTTGTCACGGGTAAGTAATAATGATGATAATAATGATGGTTTGCGTCTTGGCAACGTACCCATGATTCTTTTAGTATAATGGGTGTCTATGATTAGTGGAGATCACTTACGGTCCAGGTACCATTTGCTCGTTACCATGGTCTGTTATAGAAACAATAATATTATTCATACATTGTAGAGGTAGTCTTAGATTAATAACTCAAATTCTTTGATTGTAGTTGTATCTTGGTCTAATGGCAGCATATATGGGCTGTGGACCGGGAGGTCGTGGTTTCGATTCTCAGGTCGGGCAAAGCGAGTTTTATAATTTAATTTGCTCGGGACTGGATCCCTCAGAGGGTTTGACGTCAGCCGGTCGTAAAAACTAAGCCAAATCCTTTCTGCAATATGCTTAAAGGTGTGTTGCGCTGACCTCACACTAAGGTGGGATAAGGGCAGGTAGAAAGAGAATAAAAATGATCCGTATAGAATATAGTGAATGGTAGCCAATGTCGGGTCATGGTGAATTTAACTGTAAAGATAGTGCTTTACGGAACATTTCCTATCGTTTAACGAGCCGTACTGATTGGTGCTACAAAATGTAAATATACTTTAATGTAGAGTCATTAAAAAGAGTACGTAAAGATAAAGCTTCTTAGAGGTCAGTACGCTATGTTAATTAGCAGTCGACATTTCCATGGCATTATCGCACAGTTAGATAACAATCGAACAAGAGGCGCGAGAGTGAAAGCGTTCCGCCGGATTCACATGCGAGCTGCGGCCACTGCAGCGGGCCCGAACACCCGACGCGACGCTGACACCGCGCATGCGCCACCCGGCCTCGTGTTACGTCAACTAACTGTCACCAGGGCATATTATGCTAAAAGAGCGTTGTTGGCGAAATCATCGACAACCGATGGAAACAAAGAAAAAAACTGTACCTTAGAAACACATTTAAATGCCACACCAATTACATGTACCTGTTCTTCCACTCCCGTCCTTTCTTTTTACCTGCCCTTATCCCACCTTAATGTGAGGTTTTACAAGCATGTTGCAGAAAATTACGTATTTGGTTTACTTTTTCCCGACGTGGGAATCGAACCCAGGGCCTCGCGGTCCACAGCCCATATATGCTGCCACAAGACCAAGGAGGCGACCACCTTCAATTTAAGCATGTTGCAAAATCGAAATTCTCAACGGCCGTCTGTCTAACGTCAACTTGCTCAGGAGGATCCATAACGTACAGATTCTGTACGTTTAAATTTAAGTAGGTATACATCATATATGGGGCATTTCACGTCAAGCGGGCAATGAAAAAAAAGTGAGGTTCTGAAATTCGTTTATATTTTGCTTATTTATACTTCTAGAGGGTATGAACATGTACACAAAATATTTTTTTTATAAAAGGTTTAATTGTCAAATTATGGCCTTCTAAAATATTGACCTCACCGGTGTAAGGGTTCCTTTGGAAGGCATTTTACGTATTGAAGTAATTTACAATAAAATAACAAATGTAGTGTTTTGGGTAGTATATTTAATGGACTTTTTTATTTTTTCAACCGATTCGAAATTTAAATTTTTTATCACCTTTTAAACCGGAAATAAAGATTTCAAAACGAAATTTTAATCGTTTGGACCACAACATTCTTAATATTTTTTATTCGAAAATAAAGCTTGACATACACAGATTCTACCATAAAAATTGTAAATGGGGTGCTACATTCGTTTGGGAATTATATAAATTCGAGTACGTACATGTCGTACTGATCGAGGTACCTGGCGCTTGCAATAGTCGGCTATTTTGCCTAAAAAAGAATACACACAGTAAAATTCCTTTGAAGTCACCTTTTTATGCATGATTATGATATTTACAGTTAATTTTATATTGATAACCGATTGATCCTGAAGGAGGATAATGTTTTTCGAGTATAGGTTTGTGTTTATGTATGTCAATTTCTTTCGCACGCTCTACAGCCCAAACGGCTTGACGGATTTTAACATATGATATGTCATTTCATTCGTCTAAGTAGTGGGAGTAATACAGGATGTAATATTCAGTTGCTGCGCCTGCGCATTAAAATGGGAAAGGAGAATATAAAAGTTTTTTTATTATTATATCGTTATTATAAACTCGCAACACTTTTTGTCAGATAGCAACACTGTCGAAATTTTATTATATTTTATTTTACTCCCACTGCTAAGACGAATGAAACGATATCTTATATGTTAAAATTCGTCAAGCCGTTTGGGCTGCAGAGCGTGCGAAAGAAATTGACATACATAAACACAAACCTATACTCGAAAAACATTATCCTCCTTCAGGATCAGTCGTTTATCAATATAAAATTAACTGTAAATATCATAATCATGCATAAAAAGGTGACTTCAAAGGAATTTTACTGTGTGTATTCTTTTTTAGGCAAAATAGCCGACTATTGCAAGCGTCAGGTACCTCGATCAGTACGACATGTACGTACTCGAATTGATATAATTCCCAAACGAATGTAGCACCCCATTTACAATTTTTATCGTAGAATCTGTGTATGTCAAGCTTTATTTTCGAATAAAAAATATTAAGAATGTTGTGGTCCAAACGATTAAAATTTCGTTTTGAAATCTTTATTTCCGGTTTAAAAGGTGATAAAAAATTTAAATTTCGAATCGGTTGAAAAAATCAAAAAGTTCATTAAATATACTACCCAAAACACTACATTTGTTATTTTATTATAAATTACTTCAATACGCAAAATACCTTCCAAAGGAACCCTTACACCGGTGAGGTCAATATTTTAGAAGGCCATAATTTGACAATTAAACCTATTATAAAAAAAAATATTTTGTGTACACGTTCATACCCTCTAGAAGTATAAATAAGCAAAATATAAACGAATTTCAGAACCTCACTTTTTTTTTCGTTGTCCGCTTGACGTGAAATGCCCCATATGCATTAATAAACAAAAACTTCGGAGTTCCTTCCACAGAAGCTAGGAAGTGATTAGATAAATCATTCATTGCAAACAGGATGCTGCATTCGTGATATTTACCAAAACCAGCACCTCACATCTCCAACTATACTTGCCACATGCTATGAGGTGATTTTCGATCAAGTTTTCAATCGCCAAGAACGAAATCAAACAGCGCAATCAACTTCGATAGAAACTCGTGACCTTAAAGCCCTTCTCAAGAATTTACGGTAACGTTATGTAATTGATGCTCATCAAGCAGCGGCTGAAGATATACCGGTGCGGCTTGCGGTGCCGCAGCCCGTGTGAACCCATGGATATAAGTAATACGGCCAATTGCTATTTAATATTGTCGTGGAAATAATTAACGGGACAGTCTTACTGTCGTGATATTGCAACTGGCACAACTGTTGTGTGGTTTACTGTATGTTAAGGCTGTATGCTTCCTTTTACTTTGCCATGTTTCTTTTTTTTAATTTTATGTGCAATATCTATATGTAGATGTATTGTAATGTAGGTATTACTTATCAATGTTTGTTATCATTTGTGTTTATTTCTTACACGTTACTGGGATCATAAAATTGTATTTTTTCAAGCTTCATCTAGTTGAATATCTATTATTCATTGACAGATTACTATAAATCCTTTTATTAAAATACCTCTTTCAAGATCTAATACGGTTTATACAAGATTCCAATTAAAAACAAAATGTGTACCACGTTTTGTTCGTAAATTGAATGCAAGCGTTTATATCGGTTGCCCTCGGGGTAAATACGAGTTTATCGACGAAGAAGCTACTAATCATTATCTCTTCCTGGTTTACTGATTTAAACTGAACTTTATTCCCTGTCGGCCATTCGTTAGAGCATACTTGATAAAAGATAATTCAGGATAGCTATTGCTTGTTTGCAGTCTTATGATTTTGTGTAATGTTAGCTGAAGATCAGAAATATTTCCATTGTCCATGGTTTTTCCATGGCCAAATTAAATAGGTAATTTCACGCCTTTTATATTGCCATTGTATCGTTAACCTACTGCGTACAGTAACAGTTAAAGCTTTAAATTCAAAACCTTTTAAAGCAATATCATTTGCAGGTTTATCGATAAAGACCACATGGCTACTAGATTCTATAAGTAAATGTAATCAATGTAGCTACTTGAGTTTCTTCAGTTAATTCCAAGTTTTCCACGTTCCGTTCCATCCGCATTCCCTCAAGCTCTCATTTATATAAAATAGTGTATTTATGTGTAACGCTTGCGGCGTGTAACGGAACGTAGCTGTTAGAGTGCTCTCGAGTACTCACGACCGACACGACGGTTACCGCGTACCACTTGCCAACTTAATAGCTTTACTGTAGCGTTTAACTATATTGCCAAAATAAAGGTTACTGTTTTAAGAGGACACTGGTCTGGAAAACTACATGCCATAATGTTTATAGCAAGTTATGGCTCGAAATTCTGCACAACGGAACGGGACCATAAAGACTTCCAACTGTAGCTGTAGATAATCCGTTGTAACTTGTAAGAGACTTTTTCATTTCCTTTTTTTTTCTAAAATGTCGTTAACAATAGAAGCAAGAACTATTTTCTCAGGCTTGGCCGTCCGTTGAACAAAACCACAACAAGGAAAAATATTTTAACAGTTAATGTTTCGGAACGAAATCAAAAATGATTTATTGTATAAAGTAATTTTTAGATCCACTGAAAAAAAAATTTAAACAACTTTTGAGTTTTAAATGCCTAGGTAGACAGTTAATGGTAAAGTGGTGTAACGGATACAACCAGAAAAATTATGACAATGAGCTGGAATCTGTATAGTATCACCTCAAAAAATCGATCGCAGTAGCAAGTCATAGGCGAATCCTCAACATACCGAGTTCGCTCCGAAAAGCAAACTCACTGCATCGAAATGGAGGTTTTAGGATGAAAATAAGACAACTTTACTTCTATAGAAAGTACAATTAGATCCTTGCAATGGCGATGTAGGTAACGATAACAAATATGACGAAGCCGCCGTTATTTATGGCTGAGCGGTGATACCGTCATGTGGCGGAACAGCGTTCATAGTAGCTAAAGTTATTTAACAATAACTATTTCGCAATACTAATTACTTCACAATTAATTCGCACAACAACCGGGCAAACCGACACTAACTGCTAACAGTCAATAACCATCAACCAACAATAACCGCTATCGATAATAACCGACCACGGACTGATAGTGATGGCTGACTGCAGAATGCAGAGTGCAAAGTGTGTTCAGACTGCAACGTCGAGCTGTTTTATAGCTCCCGTGTCCCCACTACAACTACAACTGGTTTATCTACCCACCTAGACTAATAATTTTACTGTTGGTACCGATATTATTTTCTGCGGTACCTACAACGTTATTAACGAAAAGGCTTATTCCCGACACGGCCTTCCTGACACGTGATCGTCCTCGAGCACCGATTGGTTTGTAAATGACAGCAATCCCCAAATAGCCCTCCCTCATCACTTCCTAATGTTGCACTCCCTATGGCTGGGAAAAGAAGTGATGGAACAAAACCAGCAAAGCAGAAGGCAAGCAACAGCTGTCAGTTCAATGAACCTGAATACAATGCAAAAGTTTGCATTACTGCGGAATCTATACCCGATGTGATACCGCAGCGTGCACGGTATGCGGGTTTCTATCTTGCACTCATCCACGTGTGTCAACCTGTCGTAAAAAACCACAGCAAGCACCCTTCTATAACGCTCGGTCACACCTGACTATAATACGTATCTCTACACACAAAAATGGAACTATAAACTCTACCGTTTATCTCTTCTACTGAAATCAGATATCTGAATTAACCTACACTTATCACAACATTGTAACACGAAGAGCCATGTACCATCTCTATCTCTTACAAAAATTCACTCTGATCATAAATCATTCTTAATACCCGAATAAAAACCTCGTATCGCCACGGCTTTCCACAGCCGAAGAGTCTTCACCAACTCTCTCTGACGCGTCTTTTACTGATCAAGTAAAGCGCACGTGTGCATCTCTCTCAGACTACACACGGACGGTCCCTGCAGACCACGACCTCCACTAGAGATGTACGCCCACCGCACACCCACGTTCTACTTGGGTTTCCCCAAGAGATACCGACTTCCAACGGGCTACGACTACGTAACATCCACTAGCAGGTCGACTATCTACGGCCGATAGAGTTCTCATTCGTATTCACACTATAACCAACTTAAATTGCTCAGCACCACTGGGCATCTCATGAATCTTTACTTTGACTAGTACATGACCCTCCTGCACCTCACGCAATCGATCACGCACACCTGCATCCACGTCCACCGTACAAACGATCACCACACAAAACCTCGAACCATCCAAAACGGACCTTCTAGTCTGATTCGATCTCACCTTCCAACAAAACGAAACCACCCACCAAAAACCCGTTACTAGAAACATGGCTTTGGCAAACGCATCCATCTCACATTCAGTAGGCGTCTTAAATACTTTCCTACGCCTGTCCGCGCAGTTAATCGATATCAACTTTAGCCTTTACATTGCCACACAACCTCGCAACCCCACGAAGCCTCTGCAACGCGGTTCATAGCACAACCGATCGCAAGATACACCCCACTCACTGCGTCTTGCCAAGACCGACTGTCATTAGTCTCTACGGCGGTCAACACAGCCTTTAGAACATTCATAACCCGTTGCACCCGAATACCTATGGAGAACCATCAGCGGCAACCGGGTACACGTCAATGTTCCCATCCTCAAAAAAACTCCGAACCCTCCACCGGAAAAAACCCAACCCTGATTCGCTACAAGTTGAGTCGGTGCTACATATAAGGACACAAGCCCCCAGCGCCCCAATCGTACCGGCCGAATCAATTCGAAGAGTGTGGTACAAATGGACAAAATTAGTGAAGGCAACAATCAAAACAATGTGACACTCAGAACAGCCTTCACCCGCAAGCAAAATCTAAACAAACTGTACGTTAAGGAACAATTCAGGAGACCGGACGAAGCTTGGCCTGTATATGACCCGAATGAGGTCCAGACACTGTGAGGTGTCAACCTGTGGGTTACACTTCCATTTGACAAACTCACGATCATACTCAGCTGTATGTTCGCACTGACAGTGCTCACATACCGTCTTAAGTATTCTCTCCCATCCCAGGTGCACAAGTGACTCGTGCACATGGCTGATGAACGACCATCCAAAAGTTCGAAGGACTTCTGGGAGGCAGTGAATGCGATTATCACGCTGCCCTTACGATGTAATACACCTGAGCGCAATTCACAAGTTTCAGCAATGTCCGGCGGAAACTGGAATTCCTCCGAGGCCCAGTCACTAATGACTGAATCTCCAAGCCACACAACCGCTCGACTCACAACCAATCTTGCGATAAACCGGACATATCACTACGCCTCTGTTCCACCTATCCCTGCAAATCTGTAGGTTCAAATGTATCCGTCAGCAAACTACGGAAAAGGAAATCGGTATGCGCCATACGACAACCCTTAAAAACACTTCAAAGTCAAAACTTGAAGGAACGCCCACCAACGATGAACACGCAGTGCAACTTCAACCCTGCTTCGTGAAACCTTTAGGGAAAAACACAAAACACTACCTCTGCAGGCAATATCAAAAGCGCCTTTCAGCGCTCACCACGTCCAGAGTCCAGCTGATATGCGCGGCACCTTGACTCAGCCCTCAATCCTTCTAAAAAAAAAAGAAAACAGCACCGCACTTATCGGCACCCGCAACAGTATGCAACTCACCTGGCAGTTGAGAAATCAACACAGCCAAAACCTGCAGCCAAAACAGGTTTAGTAATCAAACCTGAAATTATTTGCTGTTCCATCCGTTCGTGTTCTCGCCTCCAATCAAATTGCCCACCAGTCGCCAATAAAACAACGAAGACATAATGCGACAGAAAACTCACTGTCTGAGCCGACGTACACCGTTAGGACGCAGCCCAGTTAAGGCATCGATCCTCCAGGAACTCCGCCTCAACCCATTAGTTGTGCCCAAAAACTCCACACGGCGCTTCAGGAATGAAATCCTCGAAACGTGTAAAGAGAATCCGGCCTCCGTCAATACCCTCAAAACCTCGCACAACTCATCGACATATCGCCCTTCTGACACCGAGGGCACGAGAATATCAAAGATTTAAGGACAACATAAAAAAAGACCAAATCACCCAGGTCACCAGACACCACTCGTTGGAATACACTGGGTGTGCTTCGAAGACCGAAGAGTACATCGAGACACTCAAACCAACCATTGGGCCAACGAAGACAGCAGACTTGACACTATCAGGATCCCGGATTGGGATCCGATGAAAGTCACTAGCACAATCCAAAAACTTCCTCTAGAAAGTGCAGCCACTCAATACGCCATGAAAAACAAAAAACCGATCGGGCACAGGACCAGAATTCAATTCGCGACAATCCACCATACTATCAGCTATCACGCCAAACTCTAAACAGTTAGAAGGCAGTATAGAATGGGTAGACAATGGCAGTCAATCAAAACGTCGCAAAGAATCTACTCTGCACAGCTAACACCATCACAATCGACACCCCTTATACGAACTACAGTACAAAAATGTTTGCCCATGAAAACACGGAGAATAGACTGCTCGACAAGAGCACTCGGCACCAGAACTAAAACAAAAACAATACGACTCACTAGATTCCGACAACTGGTCACAAACACCCACTATTTCACAAATAGTGACGGTCTCCGAATAATTCCATTTTATCCGCAATTTTAAGTGCGGATTACTTGTTCGCTGGTGTTCCGAAA
Source organism: Clanis bilineata (assembly GCA_036417725.1). NCBI lineage: Eukaryota > Metazoa > Arthropoda > Insecta > Lepidoptera > Sphingidae > Clanis > Clanis bilineata. The sequence continues at coordinate 11,663,071 of CM071154.1, read as the reverse complement.
ACTTCAATCAACTGCACCATGTTCCTCCAGCGCATCTCAAACATGAACATGGCACGCCAGTAGGAATCGAGTTCAAATCCCACTTCTGATGACGAAGCCGCCGTTATTTATGGCTGAGCGGTGATACCGTCATGTGGCGGAACAGCGTTCATAGTAGCTAAAGTTATTTAACAATAACTATTTCGCAATACTAATTACTTCACAATTAATTCGCACAACAACCGGGCAAACCGACACTAACTGCTAACAGTCAATAACCATCAACCAACAATAACCGCTATCGATAATAACCGACCACGGACTGATAGTGATGGCTGACTGCAGAATGCAGAGTGCAAAGTGTGTTCAGACTGCAACGTCGAGCTGTTTTATAGCTCCCGTGTCCCCACTACAACTACAACTGGTTTATCTACCCACCTAGACTAATAATTTTACTGTTGGTACCGATATTATTTTCTGCGGTACCTACAACGTTATTAACGAAAAGGCTTATTCCCGACAAATATAATTAAAACCTATTAACATAATGTTTTGATTGTAAACTAGGTTTATAAACAAAGGACAAATCCATTTAGTTCACAAATGTTAATAATGTTGATTAGCCATAGAAGGTTAAGTTCGGCGGTAAAAGCATTATATTTTCCATTAACAACATTGAAGATAGTAAGTAAACCATAGGTGTATCGAACAATGGGGTGAAACTCATCAGTCATTCGAAAGGCCAGGAAACTAATCAACAATGGATGGGAGAATTCTAGTATAGAGACAATCGTGGATTTATAGATCAGTCATCCCAAAATAATTAAGAATATAAAAGATTCTTTCTACCTGTCCTTATACCATTTCAGTACGGTCGGCTCACCATTCTCCAAGGGCATTGATGAAAGAATTCCCGACCAATTTTTCCCATATTGTTGGACTAAAAATTGGATTGCGAACAAAGCAAGATTATAGTTTTGTTTATTTTATATCTTTATTTGTTTATATCTCACTCTTCCTGCGACCTTTATCAACGTCACGTTGCATGTGGACGTTCAACGCTGTGCTTCGCAACAGGGCGGTTACCACCACCTATTATAGCAATATTATTATAATCTTACTTGTACCGTTTCTCGTACAAAAAAACGAAGTAAGATTATAACAATATTGCTAAGAGGTGGTGGTAACCCCGCAGGTCAATCTGGAAAAATTGTGGCCGTTCTGTGGTTGACGTGTTTCTGCCTCCTGGGACTGAGAGGAACAGCCGTAGTTACTTATCATATAAATCGAAATATAGGGATTTACATAGACATTTAGGTACTGTGAGTCGAGTATTTTGCTAGAACCAAAAATATTGAATTATTATGAAAGTTTTATGCTGCTTACTGCTTTGCCTTAAATATATGTACCTACATACATAGTTTATACGGTTATGACCTTGAAGTGAAATGACAATACTGTTTTTGTAACGGCATGAAGAAATTATAATGGTAATGACAAAGCTCGCGTAAACGTTTTGAATGTATGTCACTATAAAGCACCGGAAACCAAATTATAAAGCATTTTTTAAACTGGGTTATGTTTTACACTGGTAATGTCGTATTCTTGTCATTTGAGTTGAATGTTCTCAACAGACTTCAAAATAAGTGGTTCTCAATTCGTCAGTATTTGTAGATATGTTACTCTATAACTTCGGCAAAGGGAGACCGATTATCGATATTATTTTTGTGTTCGATAGAGCTTGTACCAATGGACCTTATTATTAAAGTCAGGATCAGATAGTTTTTGTAGACCACACATATGGATTGAAGACGGTTTTTAAAGTTGTGATTATCTTAGTTCAGTAACATTTTTGAAAAAAATCCTTCAAGAAAACCATATAGGTTGCAACTTGCATAGGTACTAAACATACAATTTCTTACGATCATAATTAAAAATCCATTTTTCCCAGGCATTAGAGAACAAAACTCCCATCTTTTTGTATATTATGAAATTATTATAACACCATGAAGTGTTAGCTCAAAATCAATTACCATTCCGCTGTAATATCTTACAAAATTGTTCGTTATGCTCGACCGTACGGAATTAGGCGCCAATGACCTTCCATCTCCGGTCATAGACAAGAAAATTATTACAAATCCTATTATCTTTTGACACGTTATTACGTGGGGATTTATGTTTAAATGTATGGTATGTGAAACTATTCGTATGCCGGGCGCAAAAAGAACTTTATTACGGAAGATGAAACAGCAATCCTATAAGACTAATGATTGCTGAACTCGCAAACTATAGTTAAATATTTATTAGTTGATATTGAATTTTAAGTATATACCCTATATACCTGTATTAAAATAAATAAAAGTACTAATATAACTAGTTACATTCAGAAAACACTCAGCGGCCCGTGCAGGTAAATTTCTGACAATCGTAAATGTATTCGAGCTACGCACTGATGACATTTGGTTAATATTTCATACAAATTTAATAGACGCGCATCTAGCTCGAATACATTTACGATTGTCAGAAATTTTCCTGCTCGGGCTAAAGTTTATGGCTCGGGCCGCAGAAATCTTTACATGAAAAAATGACACTTCTGTATTTGAAATAACGTACCACTAGGCCCGAGTCTTTTGAAATGTACTCAGTGAGTTTTGCTCAAACTTATCTACATACATCAAATATTTCGTTACATGTATAATTTTAATTAGTTGAATAATAACAGTTATAAACTAATTATTTACTAATAAAGATTAAAGATTGAAAATTAACAAAGCTATATGAAAATTGAATTTGTGCGAGTAATCGATATGGGCTTTACATTTTCAAAATGGCGATGGAAACGCTTTTTTTTTAAACCATGGACTTCAACAATACAGTATTTATAGTTTCGTAAAATTGAAATCCATCTAAGATGATATGTGATTAGTATATAAGTAGTTACAGTTGGTAAGATCACAGTCGACGAAAATGCTTTCGTTCACTGTAATACACTTTATTACGTTCCCATAGCGCCTTTATATATTTTATTGTCAATGGTAAAGCGGTTCCTATGTATATAACTACACTTACATGGACCTGTATTTTGCGAAAGATTCTCAACACAACTACAAAATAGACTAACTTGTTCTAGGACTTATATCAACATCATCAGTCATAGGATGTCCACTGCTGGACTTTTATATTTTAGATAGTTAGAGAATAGATTCTTTGGTGGTTTTTGGATGCCTTCGTTGAACATATTACGATTTTTTAAAAGTTTATTAACACTAATTCCAGGGTATAATATGGTCTATTAATCGAGGAAAAGATCGAGCAAAGAAAGATAAGATAAAAAATGTCGGGCGCTTTAATTAGACCACCTCATTGTTGTGTGGTGGTCGTTATCTATTCCTTTTTATTGAGGGTATTAAATTCTTAACTTCAAGGTCGATATTATAAAACTTGTTGAGGGGAGTTAGCTAAGTTAATTAAGTTAGCTAAGAGCTGTCACAAAAGGATGGCGAAGAATAAAAACGAACTTTTCTTGATGTTGTTTAAAAAGCAATATCTACTTAAGTTGAGTGACGCTGTAGACAGTAACGTCTACAGCACAAATGGGCCGGCTCGACCGGTTTGAAACCACTGTCTCACAGAAAACCGACGTAAAGTGGCAGCTTGCTGTTGTGTTTCGTTCGGTGAGTGAGATTTCCGGTGGCCCATTTCCCCCTTCCTTTGTCCAATCCCTTCCATTCCCTTCTTTCAGATTGGCAACGCACCCATGATTCTTTGTGTCTTGGGTGTCTATGGGCGGTGGAGATCACTTACCATCAGGTGACCCACCTACTCGTTTGCCAATCTGTGCTATAAAAAAAAACTTTTTCAGCATGTCTTGTCTTGGTCTAAGAGATGTTTTGATGTGCTTCCTTAGTATAATTATTCTATACCTGACAGTCACTAAGTCTAGATTTATAGAGCGAACTTGGACGAACTCTAAGTCAAAGAAACGAACTCAGTGAGGATTTGTACTTTTTAAATCGTACTTTGACTTCATGTCTACAGTCCGAATCATTTTTAAAAGAAAATCTTTGCTTAGTCTGTCTGTCAGTCTGTTTTCTTGTAAAAAATCGCTAGGACTAAGTCGAAGTACGATTTAAAATTTCCAAATTCGTACTATGTTCGTTTTTTTGAATCAGCCTTAGTCGAAGTTCGCTCTATAGGCCTCACCTAAGTGTATTAGCCAGAACTCTCTTATTCAACGCCAGGTGATAGTCCGCCAAAAGTACTTAAGTACCAAGATAAAAATTTATTATAAGACAAAAATTCACACGCGTCCATTATCTTCAAAGTTGTCGTGTCCCATTACTCATAGCATTTAAATTACAGTCTCACACTATTTTAGTTTTAATTGCGACTTAATTACTGATGACGTAATGCGCTTTAGCTGATTATGTAATTGTTTTTGTTTTGATAATAAACGAAGCATGGAAGAACTGCTTTTAAAAGTATAGACAGATCGTTTAAAAATCGTGGATTTATGTTAACTATATTTTTTCAAGGGAACTATATTTTTTATTTTTTTTTTATAGTTTTTTACAATATTTTTTAACTACAAGGTGGACCGACGACCTGATAAAGGTCCCAGGAAGTCGCTGGATGCAGGCCGCTTCCAACAGGTCGATATGAAAATCTTTGGGGGAGGCCTATGTTCAGCAGTGGACGTCCTATGGCTGACGATGATGATGATGTTATTTCTTCAATAGCGTACTCGTATACTTTAATTCTTGACCTACAAAATATATTGAGTGGGAACAGAACTCAGAACCCCATTATTAGTTAGATTTTAGCCAAACACCAAGCCACAAATCTAATAGTCCATCAAATTACATTCGTCAAGTTAACCAGTACCAGGTTCAAAGTAATCAACCTTCTGATGATAATTTCGATGTACAAGAGCCAGTTAACATTCCAACACTTCCAATTTCATTCCCTAATAGATGTTTACTAAAAAGAAAAGGCAATTTATCACAATCTCCGTAAACATCCAATTCATTCACAAGATAAACAATCGTCTTCATATCTAAGTGGAATATCAAAAATCGCTGGCAAGGAACGAATAAACGGTACATACACGGTAACAATATGCTTAACAGGTTTACAGAACTGGGTATAAACAGGCGTGAAATAAGCATTTACGCCTTTTTTTCCTTTTTGGTATTTATGTGTTTAGCTTGCTGCTCGACCTATTTCTGACTTAAGTTCCATTTTAATTTGTTGTTTATTAAACATCGTCTTTTTTCGAGTATGTAAATACATCTCCTATATATAAAATTACATGTTCTGACTGACTTTTATCAAGTCCAAAGCAAAATGCAGACCCATAGGGATGAAATTTTATCACTGTTACTCTAATAATAACATAGTTGACCGCTAAGAAATGTATTTTTGATATTGCATTCATAAAGGTGTAAAAAAAAGTAGGTAGGTACATAGTTTGTTTGGTAAAAATGTTGAATAATATTTTTTGTGTAATCTTGGGGAAATGGAATAGGAGAAGTACATAAATCTGCAGACAGTGTCAGCACCCATAAGACATTTTTTGCATTCGAAAGCAGACGGACCCCGGTAAGTGTTTACCGGTACACATGAACATTAGCAATGCACAGAGCACATCAAAGCTGCTGCCTGCCCTGGAAAGGAAAGGTATAATAAATAAATAACACCCAACAATCAAAAAGTAGAAATAATAGAAGAAAGTCAAAAGAGTAAAATAAAACTATGATGTTTACTTGAATTTATTTAATTTACACTAAGTAGTAAAATCAAAATGTATAATAATCTTTTTGTATTGCAAATATAAGTAAACAACAATAATATTCAACACGTAATTAGTGATTAACCAATTTGTTACCTCTTAGTGCTACATATTCTGTCTTATTTTTTTGTTCTCTCCCACTCATTGTTGCCTGAGACATTGGCTGAATAAAGTTTATTTCTTTCTTAAAATAAAAGAACAGTGCCATGTAGTTTTCGCTGGTAACGATTGTCTCAAATTGCTTTCATATCCGCCGCCACGACCGCGAACACTGACCGCAGACTCTTGATCAATATTACTAGATCGGCTCCACAGGAATCTAGATGGACTAGTCCAGGAACGCATTGAGGGTTCTGTTGAAGGTCTGTCAATATAATATAAATAGGTAAATAATATGTATAAACTCTAGAAATCAATGAGACTAGCTCAGCTAGAGGTAAAATGAAGATATAATGAAGTGTGATATTAAATTGTAACGACTGGAATAACTTTTAAGGAAGATACAATTTCGTATAGTCGATTTCCTAAACTTTATAGGATAAAAACCTGGAACATATATCACACCAAATCCTAGATTAACTGCACCTTTCTAGCAATGCTTACCTACGCCTAAGCGAGTATTGTAAAATATGTGATAAATATATTGTTACGGGCTAACGGGGTTCAGGACAAACAATTAAACGCCGACTGTTCTCGAAACTGACTCAGCACTTTATTTAAAATTAAACACTGTGAAACACTGTGTCCCGCCAACACACACACGCCTTTTATATTCGTCGATCCCTTATCGGCGCGTGACGTCACGCGGCCGTCGGCGCGGCTCGAACGCACGAGAACGTTCTGTACATTTATGGATGAAACGCGGCGCGTTCGGCAAGATATGGTTCTATTATGCACGCGTAACACTGCCCCCTCCTAAGACATGCTCGTCCCGAGCATTGTTACAGCCATAATAACGCGCTAAACGGTCGACGTGAACTATCTTAGGTGCAGATCGCTGGCCTTTCTGGATTCGGTAGGTGACATCATTAATCTTGGTGACAACTCTATAGCGTCCGTCCCATTTCGCTTGTAATTTGGGAGACTTGCCTTTGCATCGAACTGGGTTGTGCAACCATACTAGTGAACCTTCGTCGAAACCGCTGTTGTTCATTTTTCGGTCATAGCGGGTCTTCATCCTCTCGGACATTTGCTGACCTGATACTCGGACGTGTTCATATACGTCATTCAATCTCTTGCGCAGATCGTCCGCGTAGTCTGTTACACTACGCGGGGTGTCAGGAGGGATACCAGTTATCAGATCAGCAGGCAGTCGTAATTCTCTTCCAAAGTTAGCGAAAGCTGGTGTCACCGTCGTATTCTCGTGAACCGCACTACGATATGACAGGAGAAACGGCTGAATGTGCTTGTCCCAGTCTTTTTGCCTGCTTTCTACAACTTTTGCCAGGTATCTCTCTAACGTTTGAATAAATCGTTCCACCATGCCATCAGATTGCGGGTGGTAGGAAGTCGTTCTGGTTTTATGAATGCCCAATACTCGACATGTTTCCTGAAATACTTGGGATTCAAAATTACGTCCTTGATCGCTGTGAATTTCTAAAGGTACTCCAAACCGGCAGAATACTTCATGGACCAATTTATCTGCGACTGTTGAAGCTTCCTGGTTGGGAATGGCAAATACTTCCGGCCACTTCGTGAAGTAATCCATGACCACCATGAAGTACTTGTTCCCGCTGTTACTTACAGGGAAAGGTCCTGCTACGTCCAGAGCAATCCGCTCCCATGGAGCTCCCACATTGTAAATTTTTAATGCTCCTCTACTTCGTGTATGAGGACCCTTCACAGCCGCGCAAATTGTGCATTTACGACACCATTCCTCAACATCGTCTCGGCAGTGGATCCAATAAAATCTTTCGCGGATCTTCAGCAGAGTTCTTTTGACCCCCATGTGAGCTCCTGAGCATCCGTTATGGTACAGCTGCAGAACTTCTGGGATCTTAGCTCTAGGGACTACCATTTGCAGATGACATCGATCGCCTTTTGCGTTTTCCCATTTACGGCACAGTACTCCATCGTGTATAACCAAGCTGTCCCACTGGGCCCAGTAGCTCTTCGTAGTAGAACTTAACGCTGCAACTTCATGCCATTTAGGTTTCGCGGTACCAGCTTTTAACCGCTCAAAGATTGGTTTAAGATCTGCGTCACTATCCTGCGCTTCCAGTAGCGTGTCTCGCCACTCGTTGCTGAGGTCTGTCCTTATTATTCGCACAGGCACTTCTTCCTTAACCTCTTGTTTGACGCAGTGCTTGCAGTTCTCTGCGCAAGGTCTTCTTGATAGAGCGTCTGCATTACCGTGAGATTTCCCACTGCGATGTTCTATCACATAGTCAAACTCTTGTAGCAACTCAATCCATCTTGCTACTTGACCCTCTGGATTTCTGAACTGCAGTAGCCACTTCAAGGCAGCATGGTCTGTTCGTAGGTGGAATTTCCGCCCGAGCAAATATTTACTAAAATGTTGCAGTGATTTGACTACGGCTAGCAGTTCTCTTCTTGTGACGCAGTAATTCCGTTCAGGCTTAGATAAGGATTTGCTGAAGTAAGCTATCACAACCTCTTTTTCTCCTTTTCGTTGTGACAACACACCGCCAATACCCGTATTACTTGCGTCTGTGTCCACTATAAACTCGTTTGCAGTGTCAGGATAACCCAATATAGGTGTATTACACAGACGGTCTTTTAACGTTTGGAATGCGGTGTCGCAATTCTCATCCCAGCAAAACTGTCTCTTCTCTTCTGTAAGCTTATGTAGAGGCTTGGCTATGTCTGCAAAATTCTTCACAAATCGCCGGTAATAGGAGCACAAGCCTAAAAACGCACGTACTTGTGTCTTGTCTCTCGGAACTGGCCATTCCTTGACTGCCACAACTTTGTCGGGGTCTGTTTGTACGCCAGCTGCTGAAATAATGTGTCCTAAAAAGTTAACCTGCTTCTTGAAAAGTGAACATTTCTTGGGACTCAGTTTAAGATTAGCCCCCCGGATCTTCGATAAGACACGTTCAAGATTGCGAAGATGGTCTTCGAATGTGCGGCCCACTATGATGATGTCATCTAAGTAGACAAGACAAGCGTCCCCGATCAGTCCGGTAAGTACAAGTTCCATCAGTCTCTCAAAAGTCGCAGGAGCGTTGCACAATCCAAATGGCATAACCTTAAATTGCCATAGACCTTTACCAGTAGAAAAAGCAGTTTTCTCCTTGTCTCTTGAGTCAATTTCCACTTGCCAGTAACCGCTCTTCAAGTCTAGCGTGCTAAACCACTTCATTCCGGTAAGCGTGTCTAGAGTGTCATCAATCCTCGGTAAAGGATAGCTGTCCTTCTTTGTTATGTCATTTAATCGACGGTAGTCTACACAAAACCGCATATTGCCGTCCTTCTTTTTTACTAAGACCACTGGGGAGCACCATGGACTAGATGAAGGCTCTATGACACCATCCTTCAGCATCCCATCAATCATGGTATCCACTTCTTTCTCTCTGGCAACTGGCAATCTTCTTGGTCGCTGACGAATTGGTAACTCATTGCCTGTGTTAATCTTGTGCTGGACCAAATTAGTTCTTCCTATGTCAGCATCACTAGAAGAAAAGATGTCGGCGTACTGTGTTAACATTTTCTTGGCCTTGTTCATCTCTTCTAAAGACAACTCACCACAGTCTTTCAAAAGTGATGACACGTCGACTTTCGCAGGTGCCATGCTCGTCACCGTGGGTAGATCTTGGCATTTGCGCATCCAAGCCACTTCCTCGCAAGAACCCATTACCATACCCCTTTTTATTACTTGTGGCTCGGTACTGGGGTTGAGTACGCGTACAGCCGACTTATTTGCAGACCTTACCAGGGTTCTCGCTATTTTCCACGGATGATCGTTGTCAATCTTCTCAATGAGGACACACCTTTCTTTTGGGCCAGAATTCCGTGGCAGGCTAACTGGTATAATGACTTCTGATCTAGGTGGGACCACAGTCTTCTTCAAGCAGTATGCTTTTCCTGATGGTGCTCCTTCCATAAAAAGCTCTTCTGATCCGCATTTCAGCACGCCCTGTTTGACGTCGATTTCACATCCATGTTTTCGCATGAAGTCCAAGCCCAGAATGCAATCATCAACAATATCAGCCACGATGACATCATGCAGATAGATTACTTCACCTAGTTTTAGCCGTACACTCTTCTCACCCTGGACGGATATGTGCTGACCGGTGGCTGTTAGAAGTTCTATATGTCCACGGTTACCTTTATAGTCCCCAAGAAACCGATTCGCAAGTCTGATACTAACAACCGTGCGGGAAGCTCCAGTGTCTAACGTCAGCATACAAGGTGTTCCGTTGACTTCGCCTCTAATGGTTAACGTATTCCCATCATGTGCTTGTGAGATCAACACCCTTGGGGCTTCATGGACCCCGGCCAGCACCCGCCCCATAGTCCTGGCCTTTACTAGTTTCCCTGCTGCTTGTTCGGCGGTGTTAACCTTGTGCCTCCAGTTGCTCTTACTCTTCTCATTTTCAGGTCTATCTTCTCTTTCACCTCGTCGTCTTCTACAGTTCAAGCGGAGGTGGCCCCTTTCACCGCAGTTAAAGCAACGCGGACTGTACCTCTGAATATGATTGCGTGGAGATGATGCCACCACCTCTCTAATGCGGTGAGCTCGATGGTCTTGTCGTACAGCCTCCACTTCCAGCGCGTGAGCCAACGCATCTTTCAGGATCTCGTGATGCCCAAGCCTCACAGCAGCCCGCACCTCTAGGTCGCGGATTCCGTCGACGAAAGCCTGCACTAGAATTCCATCAATCAGTGCAGGTGTGGACTGGTAAGCTTTACGAACCAGCTTCTCAACTTCCAGGGCCCACTGCTGTAGGTTTTCAGTATTACGTTGAGCTCGATCCTTAAGCTGGGCACGAAAGACGTGTTCCAGGTGGGCATCACCATACCTCGACTCCAAGGCCTCGACCAGCTGGTCATATTTAACATCTCCGCCAAGAGCCTCCAGGACGGTTAAGGCCTGCTCACGTAAACCTAAGGTTAGAGCAGTCTTGGCTTGTTGCTTGGTCCATCCGTTTGCCTGCATCACGGCCTCAAATTGAATTTTGTAGGCCGACCAAGATGATGTGCCATCAAATGGTGGTACTTTAAAACCACGTCCTGACGGTGCAGCCACCACAGAACTTGCGGCACTACACACACGTGTTTCTACAAGTTGTTTGACGTCGGCGATTTGGGCTTCGGCCTTTGCAATACGCTGCTCATGCTGGTCCACTTGGTCTTTAATGATTTTTAATTCCTTTCCGACCGTAGCTTGCAAATTCTTCATAAGTGCGACCTGCTCTTCTTGCCCACGCTGCAGATGCTCCTCTAATTTACGCGCCTGCTCCTCTTGACGTCGAGCTTGCTCCTCTTTGTCACGTTGGAGCTGCTCCTTCAACTCACGAGCCTGCTCCTCTTGACGTCGAGCTTGCTCCTCTTGACGTCGAGCTTGCTCTTGCAGCATCGACATAATGGCCGATAATTCACTAGGTGCCCACGTCGGCGACACTCCAGATGGGCCTGCAGTCGTCTGCGTCATTGGCTGCGAAACCGGCTCTTGTGCCGGACTATCTTCGAAACGCCCTCGGTCCATCTCTTGCTGGCGCTGGCTTCGGGTACGGATACCTTCGTCGTCTTTCGGGAACACCGGCATTTGTCCTTACTTCTGACACCAAATGTTACGGGCTAACGGGGTTCAGGACAAACAATTAAACGCCGACTGTTCTCGAAACTGACTCAGCACTTTATTTAAAATTAAACACTGTACTGCACACAATACGCGTCGAAATAATCGCTCCGAATATTCGCTTGTCGCTCGTTGTTCGCACTCGATCGCTTCCGAAGAAACACTGTGTCCCGCCAACACACACACGCCTTTTATATTCGTCGATCCCTTATCGGCGCGTGACGTCACGCGGCCGTCGGCGCGGCTCGAACGCACGAGAACGTTCTGTACATTTATGGATGAAACGCGGCGCGTTCGGCAAGATATGGTTCTATTATGCACGCGTAACAATATGTATGCTGTGCCTTCACGCATTTATTTCAAGATATCAATTATTTCCCACGTATACAATTCCTAATCCTGTTCTGTAATAAATAGATTATCTTCCTATTACTCTGCTACATCAGTAGTCGGTGATATTAGCAGTGATAAAATAAGACCCGTACATATTTCTCCCATAAACGAGTTAGTTTCCCATGAAATCTAGAATTCCAGCTAGTCCGACTGCATTATTACTATGTAGATAGTTTGCCATCCATTTTTACCTGAGATAGAGAAAAACTTAGATACTAAAACATCTTATACATAAAAACTGGATGGTATAATTTAAATGAAGATTGCCCATTAAAAAAGCAAGTTAATAACAGGTTTGTAAATGGAGCCAATCGTAAAGTTGAACTAGTACGATTTTTCTAATAATATCTTTGCACTTTGATGTTACATAATTTCCCCTCTTGTTAATAGATAAGCCACTTTAAGATGCAGATAAATTATCGAATGACACAGACGAGAGTTATACCTCTATAGCAAAATAATAAATGGACGTTTTCAAAAAGCTCCGTTTGAGAGTGGTAGAGCCACGCTGTAGACAGTAACGTCTATAGCACGAATGGGCCGGCTCGACCGGTTAGATACCACCGTCTCACAGAAAACCGACGTAAAGTGGCAGCTTGCTGTCGCGTTTCGTTCGGTGAGTGAGATTTCCGGTGGCCCATTTCCCCACTCCCTTTCCCAATCCCCTTCCCTCCCCTTCCATTTCCACCTTTAAGGTTGGCAACGCATCCATGATTCTTTTTGTATCTTGGGTGTCTATGGGCGGTGGAGATCACTTACCATCAGGTGACCCATCTGATCGTTTGCCAATCTCTGCTATAAAAAAAAAAAAAAAAAAAAAAGATGGCAGTAGTTTATCTATGCATTTCACAAGCTTCATCTTGATTATTTGTCGACATTTTATTACTTTATACTAGCTAGTCATCATCATCATCATCATCATCATCAGCCATAGGACGTCCACTGCTGAACATAGGCCTCCCCCAAAAATTTCCAGATCGACCTGTTGGAAGTGGCCTGCATCCAGCGACTTCCTGTGACCTTTATCAGGTCGTCGGTCCACCTTGTAGGTGGACGTCCTACGCTGCGCTTGCCGGTAGGTACGTGGTCTCCACTCGAGAACTTTGCTGCCCCATCGGCTATCAATTCTACGAGCTATGTGCCCTGCCCACTGCCATTTCAACTTGCTAATCCTCTGGGCTATGTCGGTAATTTTCGTTACTAGCTAGTAGATAAAGGATATAGGAAGATAAGATCAACCGCAACTTGATTATGAGCGTTGCGGACTTCCGGAGTCCGCGAGTTTCACGGAATGTAGGTACAAACTATAACTTTTGAACACTGTCATCGTAATCTGGTAACATTAATTTGTAAATGGACAATATTTACATCTAGAAGATACTAGCTATGAGCTCAGCATAGAATGATCTTAATAACTCTTATTTCCACAGGTGCGCCAGGATGTGGCGTGCAGTGTTGCTGGTTTTCCTGGCGACGTCAAGTCTTGGACAGCAGTCCAGGGCTAACAGAGTCGTCAGCGTATCTACAATTTGTGACAAGGGATCTATCACAGCACACATAGAGATGGAGCAGCCATTCAAAGGGCTAGTTTTTAGCAAAGATTTTTCTAGGGAATGTCAAGCACAAGGTCAGTTGAATTGAAAAGTCGTTAAATCCATTATGCATTATCACATTGAACCAGATTTAAGCCCTAAAATCGGCGAAATAATTGACAAATGAATGATTACACTTCTTTTCGTTTTTTTATCATCTCTGCATCTATTATTTTGCATAAAATAGCACTACTTTTTACTACTAAATTACTTTGCATTCTGTAAATTTCTTTTATAAAATTTCACAACGTACAACTGCTACTAATTTTCTTACTGTTGAAGTTTTCAATAAATATTTAATATTTTTTATCCGGACAGTAAATATTCAAAAACTAATAAGCTTTAGAATTTTCATCAACAAAAAAGTACAGCTTAAACCACAAAACACTATTATTAGTCAAACAATCCTTCTTTCTACCTGCCCTTATCCCACCTAAACGTGTGGTCGGCGCAACACACTTTTTGAAGCATATTTCAGAGAGGATTTGGCTTAGTTTTTTCGACCAGCCGCCAAGGCTCCAGTGGCTCCAGTCACGGGCAAATTAAATTAGAGAATTTGCTCTGCCTAGGAATCGAACCCAGGACCTCCCAGTCCATAGCCCATACATACTGCCACTAGACCAAGGAGGCGATATTAAACAATAATCAAGGTAAATTGTAGGAACCCTTCAAAAGACGTTATCGTTGCACCTGCCGTCGAACGCGTGCGGCGTGAGAACATCGACGATCAACACAACAGCCGCCGAGCCCAGCGACGACGATCCATTATACTACAACGTAGAGCTCATCGTGCAAATGGATAAACATCTGCAACAGTCCTCCGACCAGGAGATACTTATCAGGTACATCTAACATCTCAACATGAATTTGCCTTCTTAAAAGCAAAGGTCCCTGATTAAATTATTAATTGTCGTTACTTTACCCAAGTCTTTAAAATTGCACCGGTTTAGATCATCCAGAAACTTTCTAGATTCCGTAGTAAAACAACATTTTTTTTTCAAAATCCTTGAGGATGATGTTCGGACGTTATTATTTGATGGATAAAACGATAATAGTAATGAAATTATTTATATTTTATAGCATTGAGGATGTTTCAGATATAGACGATATACTCACAGTAGCAATTGACGCACTTGATACCTCATAAAGAAGCGTCCAAAAAATTAAGAGAGTGTATTTTTTGTGCCATGACAGCTAATTTTGTTTGATCTCGTGTTTCCAGGTGTAAGCTGCAACGTCGGGCTGTACGAATCAACAGTTCAGCTCTGGAAACCGTTATTAATAACAAACTCAGAGAATTGGCTGGGCAAGAAGTTAAAAGAACAAGGTATTTGCTTATTATTATTTTTTACCATAGATTGAGAAAATGGCATTAGGCTAGGATAAAGCCAGGAAAAGAAAGAAACATTGATAAATTACTCATCATTAACAAAAGTGTCACTTACGCCCGAATGATCAAACACTACACAATTTTAACGGCATCATACTTTGATTTTCGCCATACAATTTTGACATATAAGGCGGCCTTAAATGACATAAGGCGATTTAAGTGTATGAGCATTCGGCGGTTAATCTCTTTAAAAGTTTATATCTACAGTTTGGAAACAAGACTACAATTTTGTTATTTATATTAGGCGTATCGTTATAGGACGGGGCGGAACAGACAAGGGTTCGCAAGTCCCGCTGAAATGGAACAACGCGAGATGTTGATGGAAGCTGCGAGAGCGTGGATGGAACTCTCCCCAGCTGTTGCTGCGACAGAACCCGCCACTGTTGAGGTCGGACAGCCAACCAGGTTGCTCATCCAATGCACACTGCCGGGTAACGTTGATACACTAACGATAAATATTTTTAAAAAATACAAAGTTTTAATGTAGTTGAAGAATGATGTGGTGACTAGGATTGAGAAAGGGATGCTGAGGTGGTTTGGACATGTTGAAAGGATGGATGAAAGGCGACTTACGAAAGGTATTTATCGTGCTAAAGTGAATGGTAGGGCCAGAAGAGGGCGCCCGACACGATCCTATATGGATCAAATAAGCGATCTCCTTCGTAAAGGGCAAGTTCGGAGTACCCTCAACCGGCGGAAATGTATGAAACGGTGCATGAATGTGGATGAGGCAAAAGAGGTGTGTCAAGATCGTAGCTTGTGGCGCTCAATTGTCTCTGCCTACCCCTATGGGATACAGGCGTGAGTGTGTATGTATGTATGTATGTAAATGTACCTACCTAATGGAAATGAGATGGTACTAGGTAACTAGAGCTACAAACCACGTTATCTCCCAATTTAAATAATAGACCCCGTTAGTAGAACCGCCGCTTTGATAGAGAACGGACCACAATGACATATAAATATGTAGTTCTAATAATCATGTAAAATTTGTCACCTTATTGGCATTTTTTTAATGAGATTCATGAGGCACTTAGCATTTTGTGTAGTTGAACCTATATTATTTATGGCGTGGTGCGATTTCGTTGTTTAATTATGGCCAAAGAATTAGTGCTCGACACACTTTCCAATTTGAACTAGGAGATAGTTAACTGATAACCGAATATGGTAACGGTTTTACTTTCTTTTTTGCAGTTGGTGTAGGCCTTCGCGTGACAAACTGTATAGCACACGACGGACTCGGAGAAGCGTCACAGAAACTCCTGGATGAGGCGGGATGTCCCATAGATGAGACAATCTTCAGCCAACCCTCCATCCATTACCACAAACACAAGAGCAGTGAAATTGACTTCTCTGACCTGGAACCAGCAGATACACAACGAAACATTGACGAGAGTACAAGCATTAAGCTCTCCAAATCCGATCCAGAGTACATGTTTAAGAACATAATGACATATCAACACGCCATTACCACTTTTGCGGCATTCAAATTTCCTGATAGAGCGAAGCTGCACTTAACATGTGGTATCGAGTTGTGCAAAGGCCATTGTCCGGCTATCGACTGTAAAGTCTTACAGAAACCTCAGCAAACGAGAGATGGATTGTTAAGAAAAGCGCGTCTAGATAAAGACGCTAAAGGACTGGTGATTGATAGGCTTGAAGTATACAACAGTATTGAGGTTCATGCGCCGAATATTGAACTTGAAGACGAAGCTTCTATAAGGGGTACGTAGTCAGAACGAGATGCTGATGTTTATTAATAAGAAGAAGAAAATTTCTAGAATGTAACATATACCCCAGAATCAACACAAATAATCCTTGAACGCTGAAATATTCCATGTCGTAATCTATCATTAATTTCATACTCTGGGTAAATATAGTAAAATAACATCAAGCTTTATTTTTGCAGGTTCAAGAAGAATAGAATCTGAAGAAGAAGAATTCGTCCGAGGATTTTCACCTGGAGATAAAACTATATGTCTATCACCTGGGAAAATGGCTCTCGCATTTTGTGTATTAGGAATCATTTTCCTATGCGCTATTGCTGTTGCATTCATATCATTGGTGCGAGCGAGACGACGACTTGGTCGGGAACCTCTGCATACTTCCCTCTCTTTCTACACGGGCAGCAAGAGCATGTTTTCTTCAAGCGAAAGCTCTAGTTCAGGTCTCAGTGGAAGCAAACTCTTGTTAACAGATAGTCCTTATCTGGACCATCACTCATCTTCTAGCAATCACTGGCCGTACAGGCATTACTGATAAACGGCATTTTGAATCTCACTTGGATTTTAAGACTTATTACTTCTAAGAAATACGAGGAATATATGCATAAAATGCACAAGATTTTCGACGATATAAAGTATGGAGCTATGTTCTCTGATAGTTCGATTTGAGGAATATGCCTGTTTTAAAACTTACTGGTGCTATATTTAATTTTAAGATAAAAAAACAAATAGTCTTCACTGCTGTGACTATTATTCGGATCTGTATGTCTTGGAAATGTATATTACAATAAGTAAAACATTATTTTATTAGGACCAATCAATGCAATGAGAAATTCACAGTATTTTTATGGAAGTATTTTTTTTTACTATGTATATCGATTGCCAATATTTTTTCTTAAAAATAAAATCTATTGAAGGTAAATCAGAATCAGAGGTAGTTCAAAACCCTAATATAGTGTATCTATAATCTATAGGTAGGCTTATGGATTGGATCTAGTAAATAACGTTGCTTGGTACTCAAATTATCTTGCTGGACATACAGATGTAATCTATACCTACCCTGAAATTAATCATTATACATTAATGATAATAATCTGATTATTAGCAAATATTAAGTTGTACATGTGGTAGGGGAGACCGTGGTACATCGACCTTCACTCACCTGATAACCAGATGAGACATATTTTTTATCAAATATCACTTATTTACAAACAACCCTATGTTAGCTTGTTTATTGAAATATGTTCATAGCTATTTTTACAACTTAACCTTTAATATTTAGATAACCGAAAAAAAAATTTTTTGAATGGTAGTTTTTAACATGGAGAATATGCCTTATTAGGTTTGCCTACTTATTTTTTTTGGCTACTCGGCAAGCAGGTATGAACAGGTATGTCGATATAAGTAACTACACCGATCTGAAAACCAATAAAAATTGTATCATAAGAAAGAATAATTGAATTACAAAATCAATCGTATATAGGCTTTCCACTAAAATACCGCTATGAAAAAAATAACCATGAAACCTTTTCGATAGGCAAGCTATATAGGCATGTTTAATAATTGATATTTGATAAAAATATTTCTCATCTGGTTATCAGATGAGTTAAAGTCGATGTACCACGGTCTCTTAGACCATTGGCGCTGTTGTACTTTAGTGGAAAGGGTAATGATATCATCAAATGTTAATGAGACTGTTCTTCACATTATTTCCAAAGCTTGTCCGTTGTTCTATTAGCATTATGCTATTTATTGTAGTTAACTTTTAGTAAAATTATTTGAGGCGGTGCTTTTGACGTATAATTGTGCCTATGATGGCTGTTACTATGAATAAGCATTTTAAGGGGCAGTTCAATGTAAGAATTGACGTAGGTATCCAAATTGGGAAGAGGCTTTTTGTTTTATTTATGTGATAAAGGATAAAGATAAATTGCTAAAAGTCATCAGCACTTCCTCGAAATATAGGATTAAGTTGTACTTAGGTTTAAAAATAATTTATTTTCCATTCAATGGCTCATGTTATTTGTATTGTTTTGATGTATGCGAATATTGTTAGTGAACTCAAACGATTATAAGGCAGATATCGACATAATAAAAGAAAATAGTAAAGTTTAAGCCTAAGTAATAATATTGTAATTATTACAATGATATATTATGTGAGAAAATATTAAAGAAAATAATTTTAAGTACAAAAACAATTAAGAAATGCCGTCCTATTGTTTCACGCGTATCCTACTGATTTCATGGGAGTTTTGTATGTTTATACATTTATAATAAAAAGAAAAATAAAGTATTACTTTGTATTTATTATTATTGTTACCACGAAGTACGTGACCGTCTATTGATAAAAATGGTAGAGATATTTTTAATCAACCACTAGCTGACCCGCGCAACTTCGTCTGCGTAGGAGAGAGAGGGTTGAAAGAATGAGTTGTAGGCACCTATAATCCAATAATTCTAAAGGAGGTAATGAGATGATCTACTTTGGTCCGTTTTCGTCAGTCACCCCGTCAGTCGCCCAGTCAGTACCCTCGTCAGTTACCCCGTCCATCACCCCGTCAGTTACCCCATCAGTCACCCCGTCCATCACCCCGTCGGTCACCCCGACAGTCAACCCGTCGGTCACCCCATCTATCTGCTCGATTGTCACCCCGTCTGTCACCCAGTCTGTCACCCCGTCTGTCACCCGTGTGTCACCCGTCTGTCACCCATCTGTCACCCAGTCTGTCACCTGTCTGTCACCCGTCTGTCACCCAGTCGGTCACCCCATCTGACAGCTCGATTGTCACCCCGTCTGTGAAATCACTAATATCTGGAAAATCTTTTTTCACGCACCGGCGCCATCTACTTAAAATATTGGTTTGTAGTACATGCTATGTATCAGAGATGGCGCTGTATGTGAAAAAAGATTTTCCCGCTTTTCTGTTGCAATTTTTCCTGAATTTTCTTTGCTATAAACCTCACGGAGCCCGATACCTTTCCAACGAATGCAAAACCGTGGAAATCGGTTAGTGCGTTCTGGAGTTATAGCGTCAGGAAGGAAAACCCGACTTATTTTTATATAGTAGATTAATTCATTACATTTACCTAATACTAATTATCAAGATTGTCGCATCCTTGGTTTGGTGTCAGTGTTTATGAGCTATGAACCGGGAGATCCTGGATTCGATTCTCAGGTCGGTCGGGGGATTTTCTAATACAATTTGCTCGGGATTAAATCTACCAGAGGGGTGACGTCATGCAAGCAATCGGTCGTAAAAATAAGCCGAATCCTTTCTGCAATATTTGAAAAAAAATGTGTTGCGCGGAGTTGTGTTGAGTTGGTATAAGGGAAAGAAAAGAAAATATTAATTTAATTTAAAAATTCTGAATATAAATCTGAAGAGTAGGTAGGTAGTTAGGCATACAAACCAGAACGTGAGGATAGCCAATTTGCCCTGTTTTCGGCACATTTGGATAACGTCTACTAAAAAAAAAATGGGTGCGTGTACTTATGTACGCGCGTGAGAAGTTATACTTCTTTGTTTAATAATATTTAGTGTTAATTATATTAAAAAACTAAAAACATACGCAAAACAACCATTTTAGCTATCACCTGCTCGTAGAACAATGGCCCATGGTATAAGATGCATGTTTTGTTCGTTTAGGCGCAGAATGTCCAATTCCCACATGGTCCAATTCTCAAAATGTCCAATTCGCACAATGTCCAATTCTCAAATGTCCAATTCTCATAATGTCCAATTCGCGAAATGTCCAATTCGCGAAATGTCCAATTCGCGAAATGTCCGTTTCGCAAAATGTCCAATTCCCAAAATGTCCAAATCTCAAAATGTCCAATTCGCGAAATGTCGAGTCCTCAAAATGTCCAAATCTCAAAATGTCCAATTCGCACAATGTCCAATTCGCACAATGTCTAATTCGCGAAATGTCCAATTCTCAAAATGACCAAATCTCAAAATGTCCAATTTTCAAAATGTCCAATTCTCAAAATGTCCAATTCGCGAAATGTCGAGTCCTCAAAATGTCCAATTCTCAAAATGTCCAATTCGCGAAATGTCCGTTTCGCAAAATGTCCAATTCCCAAAATGTCCAAATCTCAAAATGTCCAATTCTCAAAATGTCCAATTCTCAAAATGTCCAATTCGCGAAATGTCCGTTTCGCAAAATGTCCAATTCCCAAAATCTCAAAATGTCCAATTCGCGAAATGTCCAATTCGCACAATGTCCAATTCGCACAATGTCTAATTCGCGAAATGTCCAATTCTCAAAATGTCCAATTCCCAAAATGTCCAAATTTCAAAATGTCCAATTCGCGAAATATCTAATTCCCAAAATGTCCAATACGCGAAATGTCCGTTTCGCAAAATGTCCAATTCCCAAAATGTCCAAATCTCAAAATGTCCAATTCGCGAAATGTCGAGTCCTCAAAATGTCCAAATCTCAAAATGTCCAATTCGTACAATGTCCAATTCGCACAATGTCTAATTCGCGAAATGTCCAATTCTCAAAATGACCAAATCTCAAAATGTCCAATTTTCAAAATGTCCAATTCTCAAAATGTCCAATTCGCGAAATGTCCAATTCCCAAATGTCCCATTCGCGAAATTTCCGTTTCGCAAAATGTCCAATTCGCGAAATGTCGAGTCCTCAAAATGTCCAATTCGCGAAATATCCGATTCGCGAAATGTCCAATTTGCACAATGTTCAATTCGCTAAATGTCCAATTCTCGAAATGTCCAAAACGCGAAATGTCCAATTCGCAAAAGTCCAATTCGTAAAATATCCAATTCGCAAAACGTCCAATTCGCAGAACGTCCAATCCTTACATTAGTCACAAGTAAAGTATATTAATTAATTATTATTATATATTTAATATTATCAAAGAATTTAAACAATATTAAATTGCAATCGAAGTCAAATGGGTGCGTGTACGTGTACGCGGTTAAGCAGACAACTTCATACTGTTAATTTTGTCTCACAGATGCGCGCGCATCTGAAAATTTCACTCTCATCATTTTTTCATAACGCGCCTAAAGAAGTATAACTTCAAAATTTGAACACAGTTTGTGGGTATCATAATACGTATAATATGAGAGCAGACTGCAAAAACTTCGAATATTTTCCTGACTCCTAATTAATAAATGCAGTGCTGGCTGCCCTACGCCCGGCACTAGCTACCGCCAATTCTTTTTAACCGACTTCACAAAGGGAGACGGTTCTCAATGTTATTGGAGATAATGAAGTTAACTTCATCAGTATGGTGAAAGTTCCAAAGTTGTTTCGTGTTGGGTCGCCCCTTATTGTACATCCGCTCTAGGCCCGGGCTTATTTGGCCTTAGGGGAAATCAGTCACTACTCGTAGTTGCCACTTGCTAGGAGCACTTCTAAAAGCACCAAAACCTTATCATTATTTTAGTCTCTTACCTACTACTTAGCTTTTGTTCTTACTTAATCTAGGTACTGGACTACAGATAGTCTTGAAGATTGAATGTCTTTTGCCGGGTACACACCAACCGAACGAAGGCGAACGAACGATCGCGAAGAGTTATGTTGCGTCAACATAACATGGTCCTTCGCGATCGTTCGTTCGGCTTCGTGCGGTTGGTGTGTAGTGTGTACCTGGCATTAAATAGTCATTAGGTACTCATAGATTGGTAGCAGTTGGTACTTGGTAGGTAGATAGGTATATAATACTTGCTCAAGACTAGCGTCTACCGGGGATCACTTACTACTAGTTACTATATTTACTATTTTTTACTATATTTCGGACTAGCAAAAAAACATTCCATAAAAATCTTTTTTCCATTCTATTCGTAATGTAGCGCCATCTAGTTAGATGAGAATAATACTTAAATCCTATCTTAAAATATTAGGTACATATAGCGCCATCTATTAGCTTAAAATTCCAATGTACTAGTTTCTAAATGATTTGACATTAACACTATAGATGACTCTGTATCTACTTTATACTTAGATGCAAAATATATATTTCAAATATGCATTTTATAGCGCATATAAAATGATTCAAAATTAATATAATATTATAATGATTTTTGTAAATACTCATATTTTATTTAAAAATAAGCATATATCTAGGTAGCTTTGACACATCTCAAATCGATTACCACGTACAGTATTGCCTTATCGATACTTTGTATGTATTTTTAAGGACAGCACTAAACTATGTCAGACGATGACATCATGCGCGTCAAAGAGTAATATTTTTTAGACGGTTCGTTACACTTTCTTTTTAGTTCATACATTGATTAATACCTAACTGAGGGGCAATATAAAATTCTAATTTCAGTTTTTACATTATAGGTAGGTACTGAAAAATAAAAATAATTGGTCATAATGTTATGCAATAAGATTGTGGTATTTCAATATAAAATCTTAATGTGATTTGTAATCAAATTGTAGTAATAGGTATAGATAGATTGTTCGGCTGTCACATGCCATATCTGATTTAATTAGGTATAGCTAAAAATAAATCAATTACTCTAATAAGGAAAATACTGTAAGTTGTTACGGCAATAAACTGTGCATAAATATTGTGCCTGTTAGGATAAACATTGACTTAATAATAATAATTAATAATTATTATTCGGAATCAGTTATCACTAAATTCATTCACTGTCACATGACTCGTGCTGTATTGACTTAGGTGAATATTTTAATTGCTTTAAACTTTCTTTTATTTATCTAATCTTTGACAAGGGCGGAACGAAGGTGGATGCTTTTGCGGTCGGTCTTTCGCTTCGCTCGATGCCGTGTTCGTACTCGTATTCACGGATGATACTTCAACTAATTCTGTATGAGTAGCGATTATTTATAAGTTCTACTACAATAATAGTGCACTGGTTATGTTAAAACATTGTTTTTGAGTGTTAGTGACGCGGATAGAATTTGTTACCGTTCACCGAAGAACCCGCATCCAAGGTGTGATTTGTGTGTGCCGACGAGTTTATGTGTTTGACTGTGCTTAAATAGCATTACCTGGACTTTTAACAGAAGGTATGTATGAATCAATAAGAATTTTACCACTGATAGTTTTGACCCGAATTAATGTATCACAGACCGAAGCGGTCAAAATTCGGTCATCATTGCCCTTTGGTCTTTCATTCTTTTTGTCACTGCATTCTTTCGCTGGTCGTGAAGCTAAGACCGTTATCTTTATTCATTATTTCATCATATTTATACCCATACGTGTATTATTTCGTAACGGCTTACGTATCATTACCCACAATTGGTTTAATTAGTGAGGAAGTTACTTTAATGCCTCACTGTCGAATGTTTCTTGGAGTAGACAAACTACTTTTATTTTTGGGCGTTTCCCAGACATCACAGACAGTACCTAATCTAGAGCTCTAGGCTATAGCAAGTTATTTGGTTGATAAAGGTAGATATGGGCAATATTATTTTCTAGGTCAAGGGGAAAATCAATACAACTTTTAATGTTCAAGGGTCTTTTTAAGGTGGGGCAAACAAGCTAGTGGGTCACCTGATGTTAATCAATCATCACGGCACATAAACATCCTCAATATACTAATTTACTTTTCATCAACATCATCAGCACAGGAAGTCCATTGCTGGACATAGGCCTGTCCCAATTTAATTTTACAGTATTTCTTTATTTTATATAATAAAAAAATTCCTCATAGGGAGTTGACGTCAGGCAGGCGGCCGGTCGTAAAAACTATGCCGAATCCTCTCTGCAACATGCTTGAAAAAGTGTGTTGCGCCGGCCCCACATTAAGGTGGTATAAGGGCAGGTAGAACAAAAAAATAAAAAAACTGCAAGACTTTTTAAACTTATATGCAATATTAAAGTTCAAAGTATGCTGTTGTCCTTAAAAAGATAGGTATAATGATTTGAAGGCCTATTTTCAGCAATGGACGTCCTATGGCTGATGATGATGATGATGATGAATGATTTCATAATTGAAGTAAACAAGTTTTTTTTCCAGTTTAAATCTGCATAAATAAATGGGCTGATTATACAGATTTAATGTTATGAATAAATAAACAATGAATTAAACAATATTATCTGCTAATATTAAGTATAAAATAAACTCATTGAGAGTATCACTTTAAAAGGTAATTTAAATTTATTTATGATGTAAGAAGCAGTTATATAAATATGCTTGGATAACATTAATTCTGTACATTGAATTTACTAATAAGCAGTCAACAGAATGTTGCATTGTATTCAAATTACTGCAGATGGCCTGCATTAATCTAATGATAAATGGGAACAATATAACTGTTTATCAATGGGTAGGTTAAATACAGCTTCAGTCCTTTTGTAATATTTGATTTGGATATTTATTTGGGTAATTATGCTTAGATAATTTGACAAATAGGTAAATACACAAACTAAAATCAAAACATCTATATTTTTGTAATCACTCTTTAGCCCCCTTGCCCCTCCCATTAGTATAAGAGGTATGTGCCTATATAGGGACAGTAATATTACAAATTACAATATTTATTATAACAGAGACTGGCAAACAAGCATATGGGTCACATGATGGTAAGTGACCTCTACCACCCATAGACACTCAAGACACAAAATGAATCATGGGTGTGTTGCTAGCTTAAGATGAGGGAAATAGGGATTGGGAAAGAGAGAGGGATAATTGGGCCACCAAAAATCTCACTCACTAAACTAAACATGACAGTGACCTGCCACTTTACTTTGATTTTCTGTGAGACAGTGGTATCAAACCAGTTGAGACAGCCTATTCATGCTGTAGATGTGTGTAAATGTCTACAGCACGGCTCCCACAAAAAAAATATTAAATGTATTATTATTTATCCCTTTTTACTGATTTTAAATATGAATTGTGTATTAGGTAATTACTGATTTTATCACAGTGATTAGAATTTACAATGCCATTATTTAAGATTTGATTAGAAAGTTTGTACCATTAACAATAATTTACAGGTAGAACAATTTAAAGCATAATGGTAAAGTTAAAAGAGAAAAATTGTACTACAATTTTTAATTAATTATTAAGCATGGGGATTTTAAAATCGAAAATCTGTATAAGAATGGCTGTGTGTATGCTAAAAATAATTTATTACACCATAGATTGTTTGCAAATATACAGCAGGTGATCCAATAGGCCAGATTTTTTTTATCACACATTCAAGTTTATATCATTTAAAATCTATGAAAATTTTTAAACTATACTGGTAAATTGTTAACCATCATCCCTTTAAGTGTAGTTGTTAATGAATGCCACTTATTGAAACACCCTATATAGGCTGCTTGAACGACTTGTTTTCCATGATGAAGTCCAATACCACACAAACTATAGAATACTTGCAAAGTTTAAAGATTTCCTCCTTTTTTTTATAGCAGAAACTGTGCAAATGAGCAGATTGGTCACCTGATGGTAAGTGAATTCCACCGCTCATAGACACCCAAGACGCAAAAAGAACCATGGACGCGTTACCAACCTAAAAGGAGGGGAAAGGGATTGGGAAAGTGAGGGGGGGAAAAGGACGACCGGAAATCTCACTCACTGAAAGAAACGCGACAGCAAGCTGTCACTTTACGTCGGTTTTCTGTGAGACTGTGGTGTCTAACCGGTCGACCCGGCCCATTCGTTCTGTAGACGTTACTCTCTACAGGGTGGCTCTACCACTCAAATTTTTTCAAATGTACAAAGTTCAAATGTACCTAATAGAAATAAGATGGTACTAGGTAACTAGAGGTACAAACCTCATTAGCTCCCAATTTAAACAATGGATCCCGTTCGTGGAACCGCGTTGATACGAGAGCAGACCGCAATGACATACAAATTACCTAAAAGGAGAGAATGAAAGAAAAGGGATTGGGAAACGGAGGCAGGGAAATAGGCCACGGGAAATCTCACTCACCAAACGAAACACGACAGCAAGCTGCCACTTTACGTCGGTTTTCTGTGTTGTTCCTTGTTTGTTATATTGAACATTAATAAGGAACACAAGTTATTGGTATTCGGTCCTTGGAAAGATTTAAAATACAGAACAATTCGGATTATTCAGATTCATTAAAACAAGTCAATCTGGATAATTGGTTACATAAAGAATGATGTTGTGACCTGATATCTCCGCCATATGTGGACTGATTTCCAAGATAAGCTTCGATAGAGCCTATTCCAAGGGTAGTCCCATATAAATTTGTTCATCATCATATAAATTTTGAAGTAGCTCCATTATGTTTTTAAACTTGTGATTATTACACTTCGAAATGAAAATCCGTTTCAGAAATATATGTCAAAAATAATTTATTTCACCATTACCATCAACGTCATCATAAACATATTTATTGACATCATGATAGTCGTCATCATCATCATCATAGTCGTCATCATTATCATAGTCGTCGTCATCATTATCATAGTCGTCGTCATCATCATCATCATGGTCGTCAGCATCATCATCTTATGCCATATACACGCAAAAACTATACTTCCGTTAAATAAGAAAAACCACCTCCAATTAAGTGGCTCTTACGATTTTACGATAAGATTCCGAGCGAATTTTCAGAAGAGGAGCTTTTCTGACGAGGTAATTTTTAGATGGTTTTGAATTTGGAGATAACCTTATTTTTCCTTTGACATTTTGATGTAATATTCTAGTCTGGCACAGACGGGGTAATGGGTTTGCCGTCGAGCGATCCGCAAGGTCGGTCCCAGCCTTAGTGGGAGTGGGATGCCTTATTGAATTGGCCCCGTTTTTTTGCCGTGCCAGATAAACTCCAGCCAATTTGACTAGATTTCTTTCATGTTGGATTATGGTCAGAAAAATATCATCTGTAAGCTAATGTGCCAAATATAACAATAATATGTTTTGTTTTAATAATATTAAATTGTTTATTTAAAATATGAGGTAATACCTAATCATCATATTTTGCCCCTTTTTCTTTAGTCTCTAAAAAAATTTGAACCGTAATATTTAAAGTAAAAATCCCAAAAACTTTACATAGGTAACAAAATTTATGATTATTTAATTGATAAAAAATTTAATGCCAGCACTAAGGGTGTCTCACACAAGGGTGTAGGCCGGGTGGGGCGGGGTGTGCGTGCACTAGGGATATGCGGCTCGCCGGCGCCAGGAGCTCGATCGATATACCGGCTCGCGGCTCATTCTGTCGGATCGGTGTCGACAGTGGCGACGCGATTTTGCTCCGCGCAGTATTTTCCAATTCCGTGCTCTCGTGTGTTCACCTCTCAATATTTATCCAGCATAAACTGTGAAGTGAATTTGTTGTACTGACGTTGGAGATGAGATAGTTCCAGCGCACTATTGGTATGTGTTTTTTTTTGGATATTCGTGACCGACTTCCCAGTCGAGAAACAGGTTTCCGGTGTTAGTGTCACTATAGACTGTTCACTGTAGTATAATGGGATCAATTACGATTGAATACGATTTGATCATGTTTGCTGACGTCAGTTTTCTCGATCCCCTGCTACACACAAATTGATTTTGAAATCAACGTTTTTAAAACTGGTCGGAATGTTGTAACTTGTAGCCGCTAATTGCTTGTGTTAAAGTTTAAAAATTGTTTTTCTCATTAGTCTGTTTTTACGCAGTGTTGTCGGTAATTTCATTGAAAGATTTTCATGTATCATACTCTGCCAGACTTTGTTCTTAAACAGTATAAATGGAAAAGTTTATCTTCCAATCACTATGAAACTTAACGAGATTTTTTAAAATCAATCTTTAAATAACTTCTTAGTGTCTGAATTAGACATTCAGAAAGAAGAAGCCTCTGAAGTAACACTCAAGCCTGTAACACTTATCAACGTAAATGAATACAGCAATTAGATGACTAACGCTGCAAACGCCATTGAGAAGTAGGTACAAATCGAGCTGGCAACCTCGTGACCTATGTACCTAGTAATAAAATCTACCTAGACATGAGGAAGATTATCCAGACTAAACTAGCATTGCGTTAAAATCCGTCGCTATTTGCAGAGTCGGCAGCGCCCCGCCCCCTGCTGTCATGGAGGTCACTCGCGCAGACGTACTGATCAACTGTCAAACACTGGATAGCGTCAGGATTGCGTGTTTTCGATGATTTATCTCGATACTGTTTAGGCGTCTGGCTTATTTTTGATGCCTTGTAAATTAACGGGCATAAATTCATCTCTTAGATACTTCGCTGAAACTGGAATAATGAAGCGGTCTGCAACCAATTGATGTGGGCTTTCTGAAGGATTTCGTGAGTTGCAAGGTCGTATAGATTAAAACAAGTGCTAATTTAACGTTCTAGTAAATCTAGTATGATGTCATTCAAGAGCATTGAATTGCACTGCGTCCGTTTGTGATGTCATTTTTATTTGCGCTGCATCATTTGTGCCCTTAAACCGAGTATTGTCAATATTCGATTTTGTATCTCTGATCGTTGCGTTTCATTACATCCATTAGATGGCATAGGCCATGACTGTAAATTTCCCAGATTGCATTTTATCTCTAATATGGTTACTGTTATTTGCATTGGAGTAAACAAAATGCATTACACCTAATAGGGAAATGCGTAGTGATCATTTTCATGCACAAAATGCCACGCCCGTTTGGATAACATTAGTACAAAACTTAGTGTTTTCTGCAGATATTGTATAAGTACACTTGTTTGAGTGAGTCAACAATTCGAGCATGTCACGATAATACGTTACGCCCGTTCCGACAACATCTGCTAATGACAAAAAATAATAGGTGAGGTCACCGTCGACCTGTTCACATTTAGTGACCATTCTAGCGTACTCATACTTTAAGCTAGGTTCGGCTTCTGTAGAAGTCAGATCTGTTTGTTGATGTTTCTACAAATATGTGGGCGAAGTGTAATCTAAATTTGAACGATGAACGTCCAAGCCGCTGGAATCATGTTTTTACTTTTTATACAACACGTATTAAAAGTGAATTGGTTTCGTAACACTGATTAACATAATGATGATAAGACATTAGTTGCGTGAAGCTGTTATCGATTAGTTTCCGAGTTCATTCCTCATTTCGATACTGATATGAAAGAAATTCTAAAATTTAACTTAAGTAACCTTCTTCTTAAAGACATTTATGATTGATATTATATAACACATTTCTGCGTGGATGATGTATTTCATTTTGATTCGTTTGCACCAATTCACATTCCTCATTTTGGTTATGTAGATAACTTCTTCTTGTCGCGTTCTGACTTATGATCTTTTATTTGACCCATGGAAATACATTACGATACAAATGAAGTATTGGATAACACTGCATGTCAAGCTAGTTTCGAAATATTGTGTACTTGGGGTCCAGGCACCTAATAATCGACTTTGCCCTTGTAAGCAAGTAGATTTCAAAGTAGCCGGAATTTGATATCGTTGTTTTTAAGAATTTCCGGAGGGAACATGTATTTTTATGTAATTTTCAGTAGCCGGGTGGAAGTAAAATATGATTTGTAATTAAATTTATCGCAACAGTAATTAAGTATGTCTAAATAAGAACATATACTTTTCTATTAACAACAATTTGACACATAAACATGTTGACTTACATCAAGTTGTGTTGTTTACAGGTAAGCATCATGATTGCGAGATGCCTAATGACTAATGAGACCTTGGACGTGATAGCAATGTAAGTCATTAAACCGATGACACAATGCAGTGTAAATCACACCATTAATTATACAGCGCACCAGCAACAAAATGACCGACATGTTTTACAGTTAAACGAACTTTCGAAACGCTTCCCGAACAAATCTAATGCTATACAGTTTTCGTGGTATTCGACGTTACTTTTTATAGAAAGCTATATTTAGAGTTATGACCACTAGTGTGGATTCGTGCCGTGAAATTCTGGACATAGGTGTTTAGACGTCTAACAATGAACTTGAAGGATTTTGTGTTGAATGACTATGTGTTTTGTGTGTGGCAAATTGGATGTTATCATACTCATTATTTCTTAGTTTAAATAAAGACAATCTACCAACACCCATATTAATAAGTTAGGTTTTATTAGTGATTGTGTTTATAGAGTCGTCGCCATCGTATATAAGAGCTGTAATAAACTCAAGAGAAGGAAGTAGAATTTCATCACTATTAGGTCAGACGTTACGTAATCGTTGAGCAAAAACGTTTAGGCATCCGAATACAATTTCTTAACCGTAGTTATTTTTTTATGTAGAATGTATTTTGAAATTTAAATACGGTGCAATTTTAATTACTTCTCCGGCGTTAAGTTAATTCCACTATATTAAAACGTTTATTTAAGTATTGATGAGTGAAACGCCCTACAGGATAAAGGAAACTAAACTTCTTTGAAAGATCAAGGAAGATTTGGTTGTAGGGTTTGTCATGGTATTCTCGATGTGTACTTACTTATTGGTAGCGTTAAATAAACATTTCTCTCTTCAAGCCCGAGCATTTCCAATTGCTAACCGAAATTGTATGGCCGTTGGCCCTTTCACGGTCGAGTAGTGGGTACGTTAATTGCGCTAACAAAAGGGGTACGCAGCAGACTTTCTGATTATCGACTACTATATGGAATGTTTGGTTGCTTTGTTGCCATTCAATATGATTTACTTTCTTTTTACTTGCTTTATTCTTTGATAGGAAACAGTCGTCCGTTTGTTCTATTTTATCGTAACTAGAATTCCGAATAACCATAAAAATGTATTTACTGATTAAGACATTTGGCCAACCTACGAACCTCTAGGCGATAGATGTGGCTGGTTCCGAATAATTGTTTCATAAACACAGAACAATTAAGTCTAAAACGAGTGAACTACAGCAGCAACTAAAACGTTAGCATCTAGGAGAGTAAATAAAATATTTAAAATACTTGTACTTTACACTGTTTAAAAAAAGAAAAACATTATCTAGTTCTGTTCTAGCCGTGTGTTTCAATTCTACATGCAAATACTAAGCTAACATTAAATGTTAGCTCGCGCATAAACTATGGACGTCATCAAGATTTATACGGCCGAGCTTTTCTACATTTAATATTCCGGCTGTGGAGTCCTGAGTCCCACAGTATCGAGGTCGACGAACTCGAATCCAGTCCATGTCTTGCACTCGGCGACTCACGTAACAACCGCTCTCTGTACACTACACACACAACTCAAGCCCCACACGTGTACACTAAAGACAACGACGTAAGCTTTGCCAATTTCTAAAGATCCCAACGTTACCTTGTCATCATATGTGTTGAATGAACTTCCACGGATTGCAATGTCTATAAATAGTTTTGTATCGTTTAACAATCTATTTTTGGTGATTCTGTATTGTCTTTTATATGTTACATTTCCAAGATTTCTATTTACAGCTGGCGTCAGTATGATATCGTTGTTATTCTGTTTACTATAAATTGTTTGGAATGAATTTATATGAATGAATTGTGATATTGCTTTTGCGTCGGTTTCTGTCCAAAGGACTTCCGATGCGTATTGTTGGACACCAATCACTGCTGCGGTTTTACCATGACACGATGTGCCTGCCTACTATTATGTAGGTATGTGTAAGTGACTAATACGTATCTAGGTTGTGAATTACTTTCACGATGCGGACTTGTAAATATAGGAATTCTTATGTATACATTTGTGTATTTTATTTCGAACGTATGGTACAATTACTTCATTCCCAAATTATAAACTAACAGCAACAAAATCTCGGACACAGAATGTAATTGTGTAGCGTTTATAGCTTCTGCTTCCTTCCCGTCTGTTTTTCGACCGTTATTGTCGTTTTTGCAACAGGATTTCAGCTTGTAGGTCAGTTCTAACTTTGTGAAGGCGGACGATATTGTCATATCTGAGACTTCCCCCAAATTTGTCTGTGAATCATTGTGTCTGATTTTTTTTGGGTGTTTAAGAATCCATGCTATGTATTTTACAGCTTATCAGTGTTAAAGTATTACTTTGAAATATAAATCTCATTAAACGACTTTACAAACAACACAATGTCACATCTTCATAAACAGGGGAAAGTGGTCTTATAAGAAAATATTTAACGGCAAACCTTTTTATCTCTGTATGAAGATAAAAGGCGACGCTACTCAAAGTACACGATTGTTTCAACAGTTGCCGACTACGTTCATTATGATGTCAGTTAACAAAATAAAGTGGTTGGTAAAGAATAACGGTGCATCGTCGACTAATAACCGTTCGCATCTAGACACGAAGAATCATGATAGAAAATACACAATAAACTGAGAAGAAAAAACATTGATAGCTTGAGAAATAATTTTCAAAATTCTTAATTAGTTAGGACTCCTAAACCATAACTTAGTGAGGTCTGAATTTCAGGAATTTCAAGTGGAACAGTTTATCGTATTAAGATGATGTCACTATGTATAATGTTGGTGTGACAGGAAATAGGCCTATGTCCCGCAGAGGATATTATAAGGCTGCTAGTTGCTACTATGATCTAATACTAGTTTCCTTGTAAGTAACGATCGATGTTGCAGTTTCTTGTATTGCCTACAATCCACCCTTGACAGACCTGCCTTTGACCGAATTTGTGTACCTACGAATCAGGCAGATTGCTCAACCCCAAAAATGTTTGGTCCTCGCTGCTTCGTACATGTAATAAATTATTCTACCTACAAAAAATAAACTATCCCGGGCGTATTGCCATACCTGTGCGTTGTATTCCAGATAGGGTGGGCGTGGTTGAATTATTGCTCCCACATTTCGCCAATTACGTTTCCGGCACCTGATAATAGGAAAGACTATTGCCATCAACTCGATCGGACATATATTTACACATCATTATTTCAATGATCAAAAAGTACTTAATCTAGGATTGCTTAATTTAGAAACTGAATTAAGTTTCATGCTGGTTGTCAGGTCCTTATTAATTTTATTTTCATTGTGGTTATTTATCGTCATCAAAATATGAGCACTAGTGTTGTATAAATGTATGTGCTTCTTTAAGTGCAGACTTACGTATTTGATATAACAGTATGCTTTATGTGTTTTTGGACCTGCATATTATTTTCCTGAAATGGCTCATTATGGGCAACAATTAATTAATGTGATGTTAATTTTATTTTTAAAGGTTAAACATTACGAAATAAATTATTCATAACGTGAACTTAATTTCATAAAGCACGCTAGCGATATAATATACCTACTTGCAAATGTCGCGTTTTCCAGATACATTTAATAAAACCGCGAAACAAGTTTTTTACAGGTATAATAAGAATAGGCAAATTTAATTTTGTCAGGCAGTTTGTCAACTATGCTTTAAATATATATCTCCAGTCACAGCCAGTTCTGGAATACCCTGAAGTGTTAACCCAAAACCTTCAAATCTCGAGTGACATGCTCCAGAAAGTGAGGTGCAAAGGTCCTATATTCTAAAGACATTTTATTATCCCTCGTGGCTTACATAAAATAATATTTGCTTAACCCGGCCCTTGCATCGTTGACGTAAAGCGCAGCATCGAGGTCAAAGTCAAATGTAAACGGTGAAGCATACAGTATACACCAACGTGCCATTTGGGCTTCATTTAACAGAGATAATGTCCGCGCTCACAACTTGCAACCTTCGACTTCCCTCTTGGAATTGCATCGGTTGACCTACAATCTGTATAGCGATGATTTTTATCTTTTTAAGATCATCTTTATTCCTCGCTCGAGTAGTTTTTATTCCAGTATCTAATTAGAATCGGACTGTTCTAGAATTTGAAAAGTTATAAGGGAAAATTAGTTTTAAATAATTATAATATAAAGCAGTGGCTTGGCTGGAGTTGACATTGTCAATATGATAAGGTTTAAACTTGAAACTGAAGCTAAGTAAAGTAGAGCAACCATAATATACTTAACCAGTGGCACTTATACAATATAACGAATTGCTGCAGTTGAAAAGAATGTAATTATATTAAATGAAGTATTCGAGTTTATATCTTGTTTTATCAACATCAAATGTTGCCAATTTAAATTTAAAGCGCAAGATTTGTAGGATCGATAATTCAGTGACCACAAATGCTTTTCTTTTAACATATAATATTAATATTGCCTCAAAAACCTCTGAATTATCCCACGTTTTCCGTCTATTAGCTGTTCGTTGACGTTGTCGCATTTATCGTGTCATCCACAGACGATTAAATTGGTTTTTACGATGACGACAAATTTATTTTTGGCACCACTCCTATCTCAGCTGAACACAGTACTGTTTACAAATCGGAACGCGGGCAAGATATCTCTGCTTTCACCCACATTGGTGTATTGATATTATGGAAAGTATGATCGTGCATTCGCCACAAAGAATTTCATTGTGGACTCATGGCTTGTGAATAATTCATGGGTTAGTTATTAACACGAGCGAGTGGCGCTGCGTCTTCACCTATTTTCTTTTCTGGGAATTGATGCGTCTGCGCAGTGACGCAACATACAATAAGTGATGTCCGTTTATTTTTGTTATGAGTAGCGTATTGGTGCTATGCTTTGAATAATCAAGGGAAACGTGCTGCTGATGATGATATGTGCACGTTTTTAATATCAGCGATATGCACCAGATGTTTATTCTATGTCCGGGTTTTAGTATTGTATTTAGGCGAATTATTATTTTAGATATTTTAGGCTGAGATCTATGGAACTTCGACTAAGTCTGAGACATAGAAACGGAGGATTTGGAATTTTTTAATTTTTAAGGGCAGGAAAAAGTATAAATAAGTATAAAGTATAGTATTAAGTAGGTTATTTACAGCTAAACTACTGCACTGTAGGTAAACTACTGCTCTAGGGCAAAACACTGCAAAAGGCTTTAATAAAATTAGTACAGTGGATAGTAACATATAACACAATTTACTCGATATAACTTCAAGTTTCATTTTTCCGTTTCACAAAAAACGACGTAAAGTAACAGCTCGCGTTTCGTTTCGTTAATTTGATTTCCGGTCACCCAACTGCCATTCCTTTTTCAATCGCTATTTCCCTCCTTTTAGGTTGGAAACGCACCCATGATTATGTTAGTGTTTTGGGCGTCTTGGATCACTTATATCAGATGACCCATCTGCTCGTTTGCCAATCCTTGCTAAAAAAAAATGAGCCTGCAATAATTTGACACTTCGTTATATAATTTATGTGACTCATAAACCTCTTTTGAAACAAGTCATTAAGTATAATTAACCGTGACAATTGAAATTTTCGCTGCGGTCTAGTTCATTAGTGCAGTCTTGCAATAAAATTCCTTTTAATTAGATACTAGTCGTACAATGATTTCGGCGTCCTATGGCGTTTCAAACAACTATTCTACCTAATTATAAAATTTAAAAATAATATTTAGGGCCTCGTTCACCAACTCCAAGTAAAGTGTTGATTAGTTACTTTCTGACTAGCGTTAATTGACAAGTAAGAGTTGCGAGTAACTTCTGTTAATTTCACAAGCAAAATTAGAGCTCTGAGTAGCAACTTACTGGTTAAGTGAATGATATCACAAATCCTGCGTCCCATTCGTTCAATATTACGTCAAAAGTATCTTATTTTGGCAAAAAAAAACAGTCGTGACTCGTCGCGGGTCCGCACCACATGACAAAAAACCTACCGGACCCTTTTTTGCTATATAAATAGTTACACAGGTACTAAATCGTGTGTCAATAAGGACGAGTTTTGCGTGACCCGCATTGCATTTTATTTTTGTTGAAACTGCTTGATTTTTTAAATGAAAGGCTATTTTACAGTTAACACGTTCATTTAAAACGTTAAACATCGTTATTAAGGTATGACTACTATAATTTGATTTTATAGTTTATTTAACTACGATAAAATGTACAATTAACTGCCTACTTTAAACTTTAACCGTCAAGTAAACGCGCTACTTGGCAGACGACATGGCAAGTAGCTTACTGGTCAGTTTAATCACAAGATGCATGCTACTCGAACGTCGTGAAATTCACACGTTCAGTTACGGGTGACTTTAACTGACGATTAGCCTACTTGACACTTTACTCGAGGGTGGTGAACGAGGCCCTTAGTCTCTTGATTTTTACCCGCCACATAGTAACATTTCCTAATTTATGTCCAAAATTATTTTAATGATAAGGTTAAGATATTTCATATTCAGTTTGTGTTTCAGATCAAAACATAAGGAGAATGTTTAATAATGTACTTATTGTAGGCGGTATTCAGAGGTTATGGGTATCCCGAAAAATATAAATAGGTGTAATTTATGGAAAAACTATAATTTTATGTTTGAAGGTTCTGGAAGAAGTATTCTAACAGGTAGCTCGGTATTATGAAGAAAATAACAAAAGACGTTGCGATCTAATCTAGGCTGCCTTATGCCTTATTAATTCGATAATTCACTTTCCATAGATTTTATCCATGTATTGAGTATGAGTATACTTAATAATTTCTAATATATATATATATATATATATATATATATAATAATATGTAGAGATCATAGAATATATATATATATATATATATATATATATATATATATATATATATATATATATTCTATGATCTCTACATATTCTATGCTCAACACATTATCAGTGATTGAATGATCTGTATCATAACTAACGTTTATTGGTAAAAAGAAAACTATCAATGATTATAATTTGTCTACCTCCATAAGTTATGCCTGGCTTGTAACCAGTTAACTGTATCTATAAATCACAAGTTTAAAAACTTAACGGACCGACTTCAAATCCGACCGTAACCAAATTCATATGGGATCATCCTTTAAATAAGCTCTATCGAACACAAAAAGAATTTTGAAAATCGGTCCACATTTGGCGTAGATAAAAAAATCAACATACATAAAAAACAGACGAACTTTGGAAGTCGGTCGAAAAAAAACATTACCCTCCGAGGCAGTCTGGTAATATCAATTTGACCTATGACGAATCTGTATGACCTTTGGGGCATGTTAACGATAATGTTGCCAGTAATCGGATACCTAAATGGTTAGCGAATAGCGATGTTCCTACGGAGCGCCCATTTGTTAAATTAATATTGATTGGTTCCGCCTACTATACCGGTCGGATCGGATTGCCTTCTGTATCAAACAATGCTTTTCTATTTACATTTATTCTAGAAACTGCCCTAGGGTAGAGAATGGAGAAATGGATGTGGTTGTTCTGCTCTAATGGTATTGTGTAACTCCGTGAGTATACCCATGGACGTACTCTTTTAAATTCACTTTCCAAGATTCTATTTATAGATTCTATTGAAACAAAACGCTAGGCTACAATATTGAAGAGGATATAGAAGCAAATATAACTCAATCGGATTTTTATCAACATAAAACAATATCAGTGAGATTTGTGATAAATGAGCCATTTATCATTCTGATACAAAAATTTACTGGCACTTGCGTGCAACGTTTCTCGTCTGCAAGATCGTTTCTTGATAATATAGAAAACGGTTTAAAAATATTTCGAAGCTAAATCACCTCCCGGAAGAGTCGATTAACTAATGAGTCTCTTTTTGGACGAACTTTCGAACGATTCTTTTGTATTTTTTTAAAGACTTCCAGAAAGCCCGGTTCTTTCCAAAAGTACATTAACGGAGTGAGTTGTAAATCTTCAAGATAGCATTAGATTATTTCCCCAAAATACGTCAATTACGATAAGTCGAAGACATTTGAATACTTCGATGCCAGACACTACTCACCACGGTGTAAAATCAAAATATTCAATTAATGTAAACATTATTTATGTTAATACCATTTTGGCTTTTGGAGTGTTGTTAACATAGCAAAGTAATTGTATAACTACTTGTTTGACTTCATCCAGGCGACTCTACGCTCTGATAACTTGCTGCAAGGCTTTGTAGTGAAGGGAATCGCAATCTGATTGCATGTGGGACAGTGTTTCCTTACCTTCTTGCTATGGACCCCTCTTGACATAGTAGTGTAATGTAGTGGAACAGGTCTTTAACGTTCCGAGCGTGCGTTTCCTGATATGGAATAAGTTCCCATTGGATGTCAATATTAAGGAAATAACTCAAGGTATAACGGATATTGTAAATGTAATTATTTCGCACCCTTATGTAAATTATCTTTAGCTTTTAGGTGAAAGAATATAAAATCTTAGTACATTTAACTACAGAAAGGGCAAAGTTTCTCTAAGATAAAGTTCAAACTTTATCACATGGAATAGCGAGGACCATTAGTGATCAAATAAAACGTATGGAAAAGGGTCTACATAGAGACGCTACTTCTACAAAAAATCTTTTTATAGGCGCCGTCTAAAACGATGTTGAATGCAAATTGTCTGAAATAAAAACATTACAAGAGGCACCCGTAACATTCCTCACAGTAACTAACGGCTAACCAGAAAATATTACGTTCAAACTTCAATAATAAATAACGGCAAATGTTTTGGCAATACATCAAAATGTTTTTCCAGTGGTAAAAACCGATATTTAATTTTGCTGGAAGTCATGTACCTTACTACGTAGATGTAACTAGTGTCAAAGTTTACACTTATTATTCGTAACGTAAGTAAAATTATCAGCAAGTTAAGTATCAGCGTGACAATTGATCCTCTATTGATGATGATCTAATATAGGTAATATGGATTAACGAAATAAGGAGTTAGGGAACATCTCGCATCTGCAGTTACTAAGCAGACAGTTGTAAGATTAACTGTAGAAATCTTCTATGGAGCATTCTTAGCTCATCCGATGCCATAGTTTTTATGGTGTGAATTGGGATCAAAGAAGAACGTGTAAACACCATTTTTATTTAGCTAGTGTAAAACAATATTCTTGATTGAATATAATGCACAATTGTTTATTTTAAAGTAGAAATACCAACTATTGTTTGTGAAGTTTTAACGTAGAATTTGTAATTTTCACACAATTTTAACGCCATCTCAACAAGCCTTGGTAAACAATGGCTGAGTAAGATTGCTGCGAGGCGAGTTTATAATTTTTATGTTCATTGTGAGTTATATTGACCTAAATAGACGATAACATCATCGCTACGCCCGAGGCGACCATCTTGCGTGTGGGTGTGCTTGTCGTATGTGAAATGTAAAAAAAATAAAGACAAATAAGTAGGGTATGATGATTCCCATAATATTAGCAGTTGTGAAGAACTTCATGATAAAGAAATTGAAGACAATATCCAAACGTCGATTATTACTAATGCTCTAAAAAATGTAGAACGTTATGCTTATCAAATATTTATATTTAATAGATAATGTTGATAGATAGATAGATCCTTTGCCCAGCAGTGGGACACAATAGGATAGAAAAGAAAGAAAGGAGAAGATAGAGTTATTTCCCTATCAGCAACCCACCATCAGAAAATCCTATGCTTTTGTAAAAATTGCGTCGTGTTTGATTTTTGAACAGTAATATTGAGGCTCTGAAGTAGATGATTGATGCAAAAATAAATCAAAAAGTGATTTTAGTATCGTATCTTTTCAAAGTGCAATTAATGATTGCATCGAGCCACGTAACAGCGCAAGGATCTAGCAGACGTATCACGTGAGACGTTGTAACGTGCAGTGCATGTGTTGCCATAAAACCGGTCGGCCGCGCGCGAACAACGCCGCGCCGGCCTTCGCGCCAACCAGCCGACGCCCGTTGACGTCACCCACGCTTATGTCATACCATTACGGCCCAGTCGGCCCATGATTGTGTACTACGGTAAATTGACCTGCAGGACTTGGGCGGATGTGATTTGACTTTTTACCGTAGGTAGGTAGTACTGTGTACATTTGGTGACCACGGAGTTGTTAGTGCTATCTGGAAATTGTAGGAGTATAAGGATATAATGTAAGTTGGGTGGTTATATCATTTGAAATCTATCTGTATACTAATAGTTGTAACATCTCAATTAAAGATTTACAGTACAAATCATTGAGCTAAAGTAGCTCCTGATAAGTAGCACGGAACATCTGTTTATGAACATCTGTCAACAGTAAAACAATTTTAAGTGCATTTTTGTTGCTCTCTTGTAAAATTGACTTTCACCAACATTGAATTGATTAAAATACTTAGGTACCTACACTTATAAAGTTAAACCAACTTTATATCAGCCGTAGCCGTATGGCACCGACACAAATGTTCTTGCAGTAAAGATGATTGGATATGCATGGCATTGGGTTTATGACGGCCGAAATTATTTAAAACAATGAGCTAGCACCATTGGTCATGCGACGTGACATCGGCAGTAATAATTTGTATGACTATGTTCTTCAATCTTCGTAGTCAACAATCATTGTGGAAGTCATTTTAGTCATCGATAAGATTTGTCTTATTATTAGCCGGTCAAAGGGGTTAAAACATTAATGAACACGACGCAAATTTAGCTTTATTTTCTAATCTAATTTATTTAAGAGACTTTGAGTCAATTCTGGCTATGTCAGTCAGCCAATTAAAGATATTAACCATGGTTAACATCCAACCTGGATAAACTGGTTTTTGCAGGAAACGTTGAAGGCTACAAAACCCGTATTAGATATGGGATATTAACATAGAAAATGAAGTATAATTATCTTTGGGGGGAATTAAAGGGACAGTGATAAGTAATATTTCTGCCTTTTTATGATATTATCTTAGAAGCTTGAAGTAAACTGGCAAGTTTTATGAGTGTATAAGGAAGGTCAAACTTCTTGGAATATAGCGTAGAACCAAAGTTCAATATCAGTTAAAATGTTAAATAAAAATAAAATGCATAAAGTTTTCTGATTATCGAAACTAATAACGGGAATCGATAGACAATGACATACTCGTAGATTATAAATCGTTCGTCATATCAATATACCAATATAAAATTAATAAATAAAAAATAAGACTTAAAAGAACTTCAAAGGAATATGATCAGACCCGTGTGTTATGTGCGGTGTAATATTCCACGAAATTAATTTGTACATCCGATAGGTTGCCGCAGAAGATATAGAGTTACGTGCTTGTATGGTTTTCCAAGAAACCTTTGATATCCATTAAATTATGTATGATATTTCGTTTTTTTATATCGACAACAATTCTTTGTATAAAAGCATACGCTTAAGGTTTTCTGGTTGATGAAAAAGGGAAAAGGTGCGGTACAAGGGTACTTGTCGAAAGTGCAAACACAGTGTCGAGTAGTGGAATGGAGAACTTGGATGGAAATAAGAGGAAAATATTAACGTATTATTCGTATTTGATGCAAAGTTTTCTTCAGATATAGTAGACGGTACGGTGTGATTTCATGTTATTACATATACGATACATATTATACATACATTACGTTCATACGATAAAACTGGTAGCAAACATCGGTAGCAAAAGTATAATGACTATGAGGTTTACAAAATACAGAAAACAATGTGAGGTATCATCGTAATGTTGGGAGACTCGGTCATATTTCTCATGCTAGTTCGTTGGTTGGCAACAAATTAACCGCATCCTACTCTACGAAGTTCAGTGGCGACTCCCACGCGCCGCGTTCATTGAGTATCTCACTAGGTGATGCTGCAATACAGATAACGTTAAGACAAGGCTATTTTTATTGAAGATAATACATAACTATTGCGTCATTAGTTGGCACCCTTGGCAGTGTATTGATTGCATTTGTTCCAATAAGTTTCATTGGAAAGCTATGGTTTTCATAGTTCTGACTATAAGATTCCAGTTCTCAGTTTTTCACATGTGTTTATCGTTCAATCAAATGATTAATCAGCCTACTAAGTCTTAGTCGATGATTCATATACACCTTATTTCAATTCATGTATCACATGTTTGTTCTCTTAACTAGCAATATAATATTGTTATTTAGGTATTTTAGACTTTCATACGTTCCGTGATTTCAATTGCCTTTAGTAAATAACTTATACAAACAATACCTTCTTATACCTACGGCTTCTTATCATTTCCCCTTAGTTCCTATCATGATAGGTTACAACCTTGGCATATTTTAACTGTTAATTACGTTCTTAATCTGAAACCTAAACCTATTTGACGATCTCTAATGCATGGTAAAGACTGTCGTTTCCGAGGAATAATAAAAGTCCCGCAAATTCAGGAGTACATAAAACAAGAGTAAAGGCAAACCATTTATCAGCTTGCATAAACACGGTAACCATACGGGATGCGTTGGCATCGCTGGGCCCAATTCGTTCAGTCTTTATTCTATAGTCGAACATCTAAAAATAAGAATCCACTTTCGTAGTCCACTCTTCGCGAGATGGGTCGCAAAATACGCCATGTCCAATATCCAGTCAGTGACTAATATGAGCATCGATTCACCCCCTGTAGCTAGGGGGCGGTGGGGACTGGAGTGCCTCCATTATAAGCTAATGTATCGTTATTTACGATGTTATGTGATGTGACACAATTTAGACGAAATTCGGATACTGGATGAAATGTCTTTGACTGGATGTGAATTTAGTTTGTCGACGAGAGATTGTCATTATCGTTTCGATTTGTTATCTATGTATCATTGTTGACACGGTTTCAGTATAATGTTTTATTATAAGTGTACTTCGTATGCATTCGGAATTGATTATTTTAGTTTAGCACAAAGTTGGCACATCAACACAGTAGTGACTAAGTGTATACGTTTTAGAACACCTCAGCATTGCGGATTTCTATATTTTACGCATATCCGCAGTAAATGAGTTATTTGTTTATTTATTTCTTAATACATTTTGTAGGCTTTTGGCATGATATTGATATTGTCGTTTTTTGACATGGAAATGAACACAAATACGTCAGTAAAGCCAGTGGCCTGTAGATAATATGGAGTTTCACATTAATGAACTTTCAAACAATTTAATCTATATCGGTCGATCTGTTTATCTTTCCAACGAATAATCATCTAGTTTTTTTATTTCATCGCAGCACATGCGTATACACACCGGATATGGCTTTGTTTCTGTTGTAAAGCGTCATGTTTCGTGTCAGCGATGCTTTTGTTTATTATTTATAACGGTCGGGCTTGTTTGAGGGGTGCTCGGAGCTGTTTTCACGCGAGCCTTTGATTACCACCTCTAATTAGCCGTGAGCTAGTCAATAGCCATGCGGCTGGCGCTACGGTGAAACTGCGAGCGGTGTGGTTTTAAAATTAACTTTCCTCTTTGCAGTAATATGTTATGCTGCTAGTCATGGTAAGGCTTTTGGTGCCAGCAGTGTCGAAATTCATATTATGCGTGGGAGAAATTACTTCAAAACATCACATTTTGAATCTATTTATTTACTGTTTTTGAACTGATTGTAATTAAGGTTGTAATTTTCGCTGCATGAACGATTAATAAGATCATAATTCATAATATCAGCAGCAATATAGAACTAG
This sequence comes from Clanis bilineata, assembly GCA_036417725.1. Taxonomy (NCBI): domain Eukaryota; kingdom Metazoa; phylum Arthropoda; class Insecta; order Lepidoptera; family Sphingidae; genus Clanis; species Clanis bilineata. Next base: position 11,619,220 of record CM071154.1, on the reverse strand, counting down.
CAGTTCACTGTGATCATTTCGTTTGGTCTGTTCTTTTGTAGGTTTATTGATTGTTAATCATTTAAGCATTCATGAATGAAATTATTTTGATTTTCGGGACGTAGGCAGACCATGACTTAGTATGATACTTTTCGACCGACTTCCAAAAAGGAGGAGGTCCTCAATTCGTCGGTTTCTTTTATGTATGTTACTCGATATATCCGCCAAATGTGGATCGATTTTCAAAATTCTTTTTGTGTTCGACAGCACTCATTTCAAGGGTGCTGCCATATAAATTTGGTCACGATCGGTAAATTGGAAGTCGGTCAGTTAAGTTTTTAAACTTGTGATTATTATTCCTATAATAAGCTACTGCAAAAAATTATAAGGCTCAAAAGGGCGGAGGGGGCCGCGATCAAAAGCCGATTCAATATAAACCGAGCAATACTGTTTACAGTAATTGTTCCCAAACAGTTTTGTGTCAAACCAATATTGATTGTCCGCGTGTAACATTAGATAACATTATTGAAGTTAATCGCGCTACGTACGCGGGAGGTGCTTCGGGCGCGGTTCTATATTTGGGTTAATGGATTCGTCCGCGCACCGGCACCATCATGGGAAGTGCCTGTTAGTTCGTCCGCCCGTACCTGTTCCGATTCGTGTTTTCTACGCTGGGGCTTCATTGGCAACGCCTTTTGCGATAGCAATTTCATAAGAATTTTATTAAGCCGCAATTGGTTTAAAGTGGCAATTTTCAAGCTGGTTTGTCGTACTGCCAGCTAGCGATTAGAAGACGGACGATTGGCATCTATCGATCTAATTTTACTTTTAAATCATGATTGAATTTAAAACTGTGTTATCTTATTCAACTGTTCTCTTGGCGTAGTTTCTATCAGAATCTAACGAGCTTTTGATGTTTTGTTTGTGTAGTAGGATATAAATGAGTTAAGATAACACCAACTGTTGGAGTCGGTTTATTATTTCTAATTGCATTCTACGAATAGGATATAATTCAGCTAGTTATAAGCAGTATCGTTATTCTATATTTAAGTTAAGATTACTGTATCGTGATTCATGATTCTGCCTAGAATTTAACCACGACGACGCGACGAATCCCAGTATAGTTTGTCGCGGCCACGCCCTTGAGGTTAAAGCTTTCGTCAAGCTACTTGAGGATTTAATCTCAAGACACGGCTTAAGGCTCGTCAGCGAAGATTTGAGTCGATCTCGCCTCGAGTCGAGACCTCTTCAACCGTCTTAATGACTACATACATATATAATAAATATCCAGTTGCGATGTTGCTAGGAATAGCTACGATGCAGATTTAATTTACATTTCTCGTTAAAACGTTCATGTTCACGTGATGGAATTTGGATACGCATTATGGAGTCAAAAAAGGAACACTAAATACCTTTTGCAGATTATTCGGTAATTATTAGGTTACTTACTGAAATAGTAATAATTCAGGTATCTTCGAAGTTATAAGTGACGTAATAAGTAAAAATATGAATGGAGTAAATAACCTTATTACCGAAACTAGTTATTGTACACTTAGTTTCACTAAAGTATTAAAATGTAGAAATGAAAATCAAACTGAAGGTTGATTATAAAAACAAACAAATCGTGTAACTGTGGTTGGTACTGATGCAGTCAGCAGTGGGTTAAACGGCGGCACTCGACGTGCTGTGACTGTGACGGACCGTAAATACTATATCCGTACGTGAATTGTACTGTTAGGAAACCTCACTAAAATAAACTTTACGGTGTAGTTAACAAGAGTCAGTTGTAAGTTAATGGGATGCCGATGATAGAGCACGCATTGTTTCCTGCGGTTGTTGAGGGGAATTGAAAATGCACATAATCATGAATGAGTTATGTTTTGCATATTGATGTATGAACTTTTTACTGATGACTTTGTTTGTAAGTATTTAGATTTTTAATCTCATATGTACCTTATTATCAAAGGGCATCCGGCATTGCCATATCGCGTTGTAACGAACGGCAAATTAGATTCTTAGTCCTTTTTTATTTGGCTGCATAGGTGTTTCTATATACTGGAGTCTGAGATTGTGCAGCTGCCTGTATCACCTACTTTCTGTCGTGCATAATATGTTCCAGTTAATTCTATCCGCATTTAGAATTCTAATGCGTCCTTCGTTAGTTCGTAATCATGTAAATGCAAAATTAAAATGCACCGAGTGATGTGTTTTGCTCGACGCGACTTTGTAATAAAAACCTTACCTAGAGGTTTCTTTAGGTTTCTTGTGATCCTCAATAACTTGACATTAAGGTCGTAGTCTACCACTGCTACAGGTTACGTAATGTGTTTATAAATAGAAAATAAATTCCAACTTTTTGATTTAATCAGATGTAATTTGCAGCAATAAAGCAGTTTTATTTGAATTTATGATATTTGGTGGCGGCGACGAAGTTTTCAGTCAGAAATGAACAAACTATTTGGCTAGTATTCAAGCTGTTCCATCAAAAACGTCCAAACTTGTAAAGTAACTTTATAGACGATTTATAAACTACTATTAAATTACCAAAGGGCACAGGATTCTTTTGTAAATCGTAAAGTGTATTTTATTATGATACCATTTTACCATTATTGACATCTAATGGTAAAAATCTCATCAGGTAAAATTGCAATGTCCTGCCAATGGTAGTCTATCAACTTCGTATAGGTAACTTGTTTTTGAAACGACTCGAGGGGGCGAGTCACAATGCAGGGTTTTCATCGTCTGTATAGATGGTAGTTACTATAAAAGCTGCACCTGAGCAATCTACTCTTATGACCCTTCTGTAAAAATGACGCCGTGACAGTATGTAATATCTTCGCTCGATACTCTTTAATTAAATGATTTTGTGCATTTTGCGGATAGTTAAGCTATTAGTTTTACAATCTGTTTCTTGCATAATTCCAAACTTCATGGAGAAATAACACCAAGATATTATTATTAATAAGGTGTGAAAATAAGACCTGACACAAAGTTCATGGACTATTTAACAGCAAGAAGACAACGTGTGAAGCTTTTGTACCACGTCATAAAGCATAAATAATCATTTTGTGTTACTTCCTCGTGGTGAAAAATACGAAGTTACTATCGAGTGTCGTGTCGATACTAAAGTTAGTTCCAATGCGAATGTAACGGTCTCTTTCGTGCTCTTGATGCGTTTTACATAATACAAAAAGTAAACGTGCTACAGATATAAACACGTGAGTTACTTTCAATGCGATTCGTAAACTTGTGTCGGACGTCAGGAAAGGGGAAGGAAGTAAGCCATGGAATTAATAATTACAAATTAAACCTCATGATCAAATTATTGTGATTGAGCTGCGGTTACAAATTATTTCCAACAATTTATTTTATGGATTTAACGGCCTCAATAATAATTGGTTTTGTTTTATGTAATCTTGGTGTGAGAGCGCAATCAATGTTTAGGTGAGCATATCTAGGTACAATGAAAATGCAATGATGACTCTTTGTTTTGGCACAGAAATAATATTCATAAAAGAGGAAGCAACATTGCAACGATTAACGTAGTTATACATTTTATTTCTTGTTCCCATTGTATAAAATATTTCGGATATCCGTTGACCAAAGCCGTACAATTTATTATTATAACGGCATTCGGTGCCGTGTCCCCTCGCATTGCAGACATGGCGTGCCGTCTACTCGTTTTTAACCCACTATAAACATTGCGGGAAACCTTCGCCAAGTTTTGTTTGCACCGACGACGACCGTCGCATTAAGACCATGGACGATTGACCGCTGCTTAATTACTTTATTTAAAAAAAACTTATGATTACAATGCTGTAAATACTTTGTAAGATTACGCAATTCTTTTACCCCCAGTTTCGACGGAGTGTCTAAAATCTGTTTATTGTCGAATCATGCAACGTCTGTAATCTGTATATCTGCCTACGTCAATATTCTTTAGATATTCTTTAGATTTATTTATATGCTAATTATTATCTGATTGGTTCTGAAAAATGTTAACTAGGTATTTTTATAAATAAAATACTGTATTTGCGTTAAGGAGCACAAATCTTTTTTGTAAACTTTTCTAGGAAATGGCTCTAGCTTCTAATGAAAACAATTCGTTGGAATTCTGATTTGATTGTTCTCCAATACTTTTCCAATTGAATCAATGTATTCTTGTGTACGTTGAGCGCTTTCATTAGTGGTATCGAACGAACGACTTTGACCTTTTCGTCTTGATTCACGAAGTTGATAACTCATTTTCGGGTGGTGTCTTGTAGGAACCTCCCCTATCCGTTGCCACTGACATTATTAACATCAAAGGTCGAACTGTTAAGGCGTTATGTCTAGCCTTGATTGTTTGCTTTGTCATTATTATCGAAATATAATTTGGTTTTGCACGTATCGGGATTGATAGTATATCGTCAATCATCCAGGGCGTTAGTCTATACATTAATGGTTCATGGACTTAGGAACCCTGAACTTAACGTTAGTTTTAGGTTAAACTTTATTCAAAGAATTTCTATATAAAAAATGTTCATTGTCGCTGAGTAACGTTACTTATAATCGATTTTGTATCTTTTAATAATAGGCCCTCAAAAATGCCAGCTCTGAATAAAATTAATGAAGCTTAATATTATTGGCCACGTAATTGGAAACTGGAGATAAATAATTTCTGTATACGCCGGTGATCAAGTTATGGTTGTTTTATGGTGGAGTGTGGTGTGCCGTCGTCGTGTCTGGTGGTATGGTGGCAAGGGTGAACGGCCGCGCCGTGCCGCCATGCCCATTATACTTAGCTTTGTTCGACTTTTGTGTTTCCCCGTTCGTTTCGTGCTACATTTTGTCCACGATTTATGTAATGCATTGTACGTAGTGCGCTGTGAGTCGCTTCGCTAGTATTGATTAGATTAAAACGGTATCTTGTATCTTGCGTATTTTCATGAGATCTAACCTTTGGTTTTACATTATTGCCTATTCGGATTTAGGCACCAAAAATTACGATATCTAGATATTCCTTAACATCATACTCGGCGTCGTTTCTTTTGAAGCATTTTCGTGTGTAGGTTATAGATTTTATTTTCTATTTGTTGGCACTTTGTGTATCATCGACTTCAGGAGCGGTAGTGGTTGCTTTCTCATGAGAGTTTTTACACCTTGATTCCTTATTCCAGTAATAAGAACAATTTTATTTTGTAAACAATTTCAGAACGCTTAAAAATGATCAGCATAGTATTGAATACAGGAAAAAATACGTCAAAATATAATATGACATTTACTTAATCATCACTTTACACTGCTTTAGCATATTTTGCATGTAATGTGTAACTTGCGTTAATTAAAAAAACTCACTAATAGGGTGTGGAGAGGAAATGAATCACTGTACATGAATCTTTAATTGTGTTATAAAAACATCTAGTGCCGGAATCACTCATTTCTCACGGTTTCATTGTTAAAACTTACATGCGGCTAAAATTGTGTGAAATACAGAGTTTTTTTTATTGTTCTTACGTAAATGTTTGTAAATAGCATCGCTTGAGAACATTCGGAATATAATGATTGCAATTGGTATTAAAATTAACTTCATTCATTAACTCATTTTTAGCATTGTATATACTCATGCTTTTTGTCCTTTAATTATACGGTCTGTATAATTCGAAAAACGGGGAGTTCTACTTTAGTTCCATTTTTACTTTCTAGAGCCCCATTATATATTTTTATTTTAGCACAAATCATCAGTGTAGTCAGTGACGTGCACAGGAATTCAGCTAAGAGTAGACAATAAGTTGCAAAACTAATTTCTCATTTATTGCATGAACACGATCATCACCATCATCATCATGATCGATCCTCTTATCGATTTAAAATAAAATACGAGTACGGATATTCAGAAAATCAGATTTTTATAGTAATTTTTCCTTTTATTACGAAATTGACAGGGTAGACAGTATCTTTGTCTGTATGCTCTGCACGGCACAAAGTGAAGCAACTAGACAACTTGCTGATGGACTGCACTGCGCTCACCATCTGGTGTAGTGTAGTTACTTCCCGGTCTCGGATAAAAAGATACTAGAACTATATTAGGTGTTCTTAATCATAAAGTTACCTTCGACATTTACAATTTTCTTCAATTTATCTGTGTTGTGTCGAGTTTAATATGTGACAGACCTTCGTCGACAAAGTTGGGCTATTGTGCTAGAAGGCCGGAGCCATCGTCGGATGTATCATTACGTAATATCGAAGTAGTTAATGACACGGCGAACTTTAACGAGTAAGATTGATCATAAATGTTTAACGGCACTGATCGAACCATGAAAATATAGTGCTGCTTTTATGGGTTATTTACATCAAAATTCTCGATCTCATTAAGTTTATTAATAAATCTACGATAGAGCTTTTAAGTTTTGATGCTGGGTTGATTTAATTGTAGATGTTATTACATCAAATATCAAGGAGAATAATAGAAAGTACCGAGAACTGAAGAATGTATCCATATCAGATAAAGCGAGCAATGAAAGCATTGCTTTTATCAGTGGCTATCATTATGCTGGTCTAATTCCAAATGAAACGTACAGTCAATTACGTAAGACTAGTTCGAAAAGCATTTTGTTAGGTCTTTTATCAAACTCTAAGACCCTTATTGAGTATACCACGTAAAAGAGATATATTCAGAAGATTAATCAAAGGAATGGTATTCATAAATATGAAAATAGTATAGTTACGGATTCTTGTATACATTTGGATCATGAATCATAGGTAAGGCAACGTCTAGTGTGCTGCGCAGACGTTGGTAATCTTTATTCTTGTGAAATTGTTTAAATCGATGCGTAGATCAATAGCACTCCCTTATTATCAGAATTTGAAGACATTTTCTGTTTTATTGTTTACAGTTATTCATTCATTTTTACGCCTAGTGGACAGCCTATTGTCCGTATTTTCTATATTTTTATAAGAATAAGATATAGAAGTCCATCTGAATTGGCGGCCTTAAATGAGACCAAAGCTCAGGTTAATACTGTGGGGAAAACAGTGATCAGGTATACTAGTTTTAAGTCGTTTACAAGATTTAAAATCTTAAAAAGTTGTGGAAATTTCGTATGGGATGTTGAACTCTGGAATTATAAGCTTGTTGCCAGAATCTGATCTGTTATCGCGATTTTGGATACAAAAGAAATATCAAACAATTAAACCTAGCCCCTCTCATTAGTAGAGAAGGCCCGTGCCTAGCAGTGGGATAGTAATATTACAGGACTACAATTATTATTGACGGCAAATACACCATGATTTTTAAGAAACCTTTTTTATATGTATATGTTGAGTAATTATGAATCGTTTGATTTCGAAATAACTACTTAGTACTTACATACAATCGCTAACAACGACAAAAGCTTAAGAAATCTTGAATGAACATCTGAACCAATTAGAGTAATGGTTCTAAATGCTTGTTAACTGGATATGGCTCCCGGGTCTTACTTGTGTTTTGTAATTTACTTTAAAGATCCTCGTATCAGGTAAGGTGGGCAACATTTGTAGTCTCTTTTGGTAATATTTCAGGAAGATGGTTGTCCTGAAAATCTGATATCTATGAATGCAAAAAGGATTCAGTAATTATGTTCCGATATATGGTATTAGACTGATTCGATCAGGACTTATTGTAAGTCTTCTAATTCACCCCGAATGTGCTTAAAGTTTGCAGTAATCAAATATTTAAAATGTACATATTAAAAACTGATGTAATCATTTTATGTAGGTACATTTGTTCAGTTTGAAGTTATTCTTAATAATTTACATACCTAATACGACGAAGAATTCTGATTTTATTTTCAATTCAAGTAAGCACCCACTTATTACAAGGTGTGGTTACAAGTCTCTTGAAAATTTATCTAATCTTATCGTACGTACGTTCTATGATGTCATTTTAAAATAACAAAAATATACAGAATATACTGTAGTACGGTGAAAATTTGATGTGATTGCGGTAAAATCTGTTAAATAGTATTGATTTTGTTTGGCATGCGATCGCGTAACATTTAAGGTGATTTAATTATCTTGGTTTTATTTGTAATCGATATCAGAGAATGAATCATTGACATCATTGTAAACGTTAATTAAAACTAGTAGTTCCTTAACTACATATATTAGCAAATGCTAAATCAAAAACGTTTTTTCTTAGAATGAGGCCATTAAAATCTATTCTTATTATCTTCGGATTAAATTTTTTGCGTGTACCAGTGATGGTGTTTCTGTGTGAGAAAATTTTTACCGACCAAGCATACCTAAGCCGATATCAATGGTTCGTATAAATTCAACACAAAATGCTTTTGGAAATGCAATATCATTTTCTGATTTAATTACATTAACAGGATCTCCATAGTTCATTGATCCAAAAACTACCGTGCTCATGGCTCCAATGATGATTTATGACTTGCTCGTGAGAATGAAATTGGAGATTATTATTACCTACCTGGGTTTATTTTATATGGCCATTGACAATGCTTCGAGAAAGAGGATTAGTATTAATCCAGTATAGGTTTAGGTACTACTTCTATGAGTAATTTTGATTTTAGATTCTTAAATTTTGGGACTTATACATAGATAGTTATATAAATGTTTTCTTTTGTTGACAGAAATTTGAGTGTGGCGCGGTGAGGTGTTAGTTGGTCGCGATGACGACCGACATATCGGTGTCCCGCTGGGACCCGTCCATCGGCCACGGCCAGGAGATCATCGATGAGTTTGAGTACGACGGCGGAAATTCATCGTCGAGGCTCTACGAACGATCGCGCATTAAAGCGCTTGCAGGTGAGATACCATTTTTGTTTCTTTATTTTGCTGGAATAAAAGTTTATTTGATTTAACTTACTTGCTTTTTTCTCCTTTTAAAATACCATGTTCATAATTTTATTATTATCAACAAAGTTCTAAGGTACAGGTAAATATAATACTTTACTATCGTCAGATGCCTCTCCGTTGTGAGTTTCATGATATTTTTCCTGTAAACATTTTCAATAGAAAATATCAATTTATAACAATTCAATTAACTGATGCCAACTGAGATTTGAACTGATTCTTTTAAGTCATTTTATCAAATTCGTTGTATGTTCGTTTTTATATACGTTGCAGTATACGGTGCTATCCGAATATGTGTCAACAGTTACCAGTGCTACAAATCGTGATAAGGAGTAAATACTACTATGATACGGCCTTAGTTTACATCGAAGACAATAAAGATAAAATATAACTTGTAAGAATCGTTACAAAACGATTCGAAACAGGTTTGTTTGCAGCATTCCAAATAATAGCCTAATAGTTTATTGAACTGTACAATACAAGCGGCTTTATCTTACAAAAACATTGAATTAATAGATGCTATTGTTGGAGTTGAAGATAGTAATGGTCCAGAGGTCTATCTACAGGGGCCTCGGCTAAGTAATTCTATTATAATATTCATCTAAGTATTTCAATATGGTACAATGTTAGCTTATCACGAATTTGCATTGACCACAACTTCCGTTTTTCCTTATATAATAGAGGGGCTCATCAACCATCGGTTGAATGTTCATCATTGTTTTGTTCATCATGTTACAATTTAAGATGTAGTACTGTCTTCTTTAAATATAATATCAGTCAGATATTTTGATACTGCGGTTATCTGTGTTGTAAAAAATGTTATCTAACCCACGAATTTTCTCGTTTGCCCAATCGGATCTCGGGGCTGACGGGTACTGCCAGCAAGATAGTCGCCTAGCGACATATTTCCTTGTTATTACCCAAATATAACTGTGATTACCATCCATTTTAATGCAGAATGTGTGATATTAGAGAGCATCAGTATTAATTAATAAAACCGGTCCTAAAGTTGTCGACATCTGTTACGTTCGTATCGAATATCCTTGTCCAGTGAGCAGTTGAATTTTGTCGCTCTAATTCCTCCCGTCTTTCGCTTGGTGCTGCCATGTTTCAGTCGCCTCTGGCTGCTGGCGACATGACATCCACCGAGTGTTACGATCTGATAAAAAAAGGAGTAGACATAGAAGTGCCCGGTTTGGAAGTGTACTATGATAAAGTTGTGATAGAATTACGAGGTTGGTTGTGCTGTAGATTTGTGATTTATCACCGTTGTTGACGCGTTGTAAATAATAGTTTTAATTGGTGCAGTGTTAAAATTAATTGTGGATTATCGTTATGTGCTGTTGGGAACAACTGTTTATGTGATCGGTGTAATCTAATCAACCAAATTATTTGGATAATTGGGAATAATTGTTGTGCAAATTTTGTATCGTTTTGAGTAGTTTTCGTTTCGTTATGTCGACACGTCTTTAATCATCATGGGATCCCATGTGATCTATTGTAGTAATATTGCCAACACAACATCCTGCACATCTAGGACTAAGCCTTTCCGCTCTGAAGCGTGCGAATCGCAATCTGATCCTCATCTCGAATTACACATATTATTTTCCGAACACAACACCTAGGCCGTATTGTCTTGATGTAAGTTATTACAATAGTGATGGCGAATCCGGACGGGCGGGCATCATCGGAAGTCTCAGCACCATCAGTCCAGGAGTGGCCGACTTCAACACACGCGATTTGGTCGCCGCGCCGCGGTCGACCTCACTGGCGGTTATTGTGTTAACATTCCCTACTGTTTTTCTTTGAAGTGTTTTCTTCACGTATAATAAATGAGCGTGCTTTACGTGCACTATTTTTTGGGTCTTTCAGGTCCGTTCGTTGTTTACTAATTTGTAGTGGTGTTAATTCACAAGTATACCGTATGTCGCAGGGCACATCAACATCTTCACCATTTCCATTACATCCATGCCTTTATTTACAAATTTATTGCTGTTTCACATGGGATCCCATGTGATCTATTGAAGTAATATTGCCAACACAACATCCTGCACATCTAGTACTAAGCATTTCCGCTCTGAAGCGTCCGAATCGCAATCTGATCCTCATCTTTTTTTTCCTCATCAAATTTATTTACAAATGTATTGCTGTTTCTGAAGATTATTGAATAAATATAATGGTTTCAAATGAAATACGAAACATGATCCGAATATTTCTTCCGCCAGACGAACGAGAGAGCGTGCAGAAGAAGACATTTCAAAAATGGGTGAACTCGCATTTGGTCCGCGTGGGGTGCCGTATCGGCGACCTGTACGTGGACATGAGGGATGGCAAAATGCTGATCAAGCTGCTGGAGGTGTTGTCTGGAGAGAGACTGGTGTGTATGGCTTTAGTCTATGTTTAGTGTGAACAAAATCTTGTTTAGGCTAAGTATATTGAGAAGCATATAATGTGGTATACTCGTAACAGGCTAGAAGTGACTTAGTATAAATCTGTAATATTATTGTTAGATTTTAGTTGCTGACCAATCTATAGTTTTAGCATTTACTAAATCTGTGGTCTGCTAACACACTTTGAAATATTACTTAATTTAAGTATTGTTTTAAACTATCTAGTTCACATTCTAGTTCAGTTTTAACAAAACCCAAACATCACCATGAAACAATAATAGTAATAATTATTTTATTTATAACATTAATCTTCATTTTCCTATTGGTACATGAGGTTAAATTGGATTGAATTGTTAACAGTTTCATTTAAAATTACCTGTTGTATTGATTAAACAATGGTAACCTACGCGATGGTTCAAAATATAACATTCAGCTCATGGCTGCGGAGTTAAAATTAGTCCCACACTTACTGAAATTGGAGCGTGTAATGCAAATTCTAGTTTACAGCATATTATGCTTACCTACGTACTATTGTTATTATTAAACAACGTTAAAAAAAACTGACGCCGGTCAGATACGATAAAGGAATCCAACAGAATATGATCTTAATGTAACAGGAATAAATTTCGACAAGGTATTCTAGTTCGATTCGCACATGACATTTATTTTGTTGAATATGATGAGCTAGATGCCAAAACGTAATCAATAGTTATTCCTTCTACGGCTTCTAATCTCACACCGAAGCTACAAAAATTCCGCGAATTGCATTACATGCATCGAAATAAATAAAGAAAAAAGCGTTGTCAAATAAATACGATACCAGGCAGTTCATTGTTGGCATAAATTAAGTCACGATCTTTTTTTTGAACAAAGATTCAATCTCAACAGGATCCATCTCCAACCAATCAAATTCTTGTTTCAAAATGCTTCAGCCGTTTAATCAGCAGATATGTACTTGTTGAGCATTCTTGTATTCTTGTTCGTTTTACTAATATTTTTATATTGCAGTATTCGATTACTCTGAATTCGATGTTTGCTTTACTGGCAAACTACGTAACTCGTTACTTGCGCAGGCGCTATGTTTGAATTCTAAATTAGCCATCACTTTTGTATATGTTTTTCTTACGTCAATTTTCCTGGACTGGCTTCACGGGATGATATTGAATCAATAAGTGAATATTTTTTATAGCCTCGTCCGACCAAAGGCAAGATGCGTATCCACTGCCTGGAAAACGTTGACAAAGCGCTGCAGTTCTTGCGGGAGCAACGCGTGCATTTGGAGAACATGGGGTCACACGACATCGTCGATGGAAACCCGAGACTCAATCTTGGTCTTATCTGGACCATCATTCTGCGCTTCCAGGTACTGTGATTGTATCATTTTGACTTGTGCTGTCTAAATATTCTTTATTGTGCTTTTATTACGTTAAGTCATAGTCAGTAATAGTCAAGTGTGTAATAGTCAATTGAAATAAAGGAAATATTAATAACGTGATGAAGCTAATTAAAGTGTAATCACGTTATGAAACTGTAATAAAGGCAATGCCATACAGATGTTTTCTATTTTTATTAGATTCAAGACATTACAATCGAAGAAACCGACAACAAAGAGACGAAATCCGCCAAAGACGCCCTATTATTATGGTGTCAAATGAAAACGGCCGGCTACAACAACGTGAATGTGCGCAACTTCACGACATCTTGGCGCGACGGGTTGGCGTTCAACGCCATCATCCACAAGCACAGGCCCGACCTGATACAGTTCGAGAAACTGCACAGGAGCAACCCTATACACAACTTGAACAATGCCTTCAATGTTGCTGAGGAGAAACTTGGGCTCACCAAGCTGTTGGACGCTGAAGGTGAGACTTTGAAAATTGGTTTTTACTTTCCACCTGACGCTAATAGTATGAATCCAATCAGAGTCGAAATTCCTATTTAGCCGTATTCATTTCTATTAATCTATGTTGTGAGACCGAACGTCTCTCGTAGTTCCTGATTTTCACGACACAAGACTCGATCTTAGTGTGGGCTCAGGACTATGTGTGTGACTGTTGGAAGTATTTATTATTTTAATCTAAACGTTTCCTACTATTGTTAGTTGGCTTAGTTTGGATTTACTAAAATTGTCTATATTTTCCTTTGGGCTAGGTAATAACAGTAAACAAATTGAGTCATTACCATCTATGTTTTAATCATAACATGAACATTCATTTAATTTCCTTTCACCATAGCGTTCAACTCGATCAATAAATTTTAACAACCAAATATCATCTACAACTTTCGCTTTTGTTACATTTTGTTAGACATCGCCGTCGACCACCCTGATGAGAAGTCGATCATCACCTACGTGGTCACGTACTACCACTACTTCAGCAAGATGAAGCAGGAGACGGTGCAGGGCAAGAGGATCGGCAAGGTGGTCGGCATCGCCATGGAGAACGATAAGATGATGCACGAATATGAGTCGCTCACCAGGTTTGTTTGGCTTGTTTGTTTCGACTAATACCAGCCGCTGATTTCCACTATCGTACAAGCTGAAATTTCATCCCCACCACCTGGATGAATTCTTCAACAGTGTGGTTTACAAGGAACTTTCTTCCGCGTGCAAGGTGCTTGTGGAACCAGCTTTTGGCGGCAGTATTTCCCGACCGTTACGAGTTAGGGACCTTGAAGAAAAGAGCCTATGAAGGCCGGCAACGCATCCATGATTCCCCCGGTATTGTGTATGTTTATGGGCGGCGGTGATCACTTAACCTCAGGTGACCCACTTGCTAGTTTGCCCCCTCTCCTAGAGGTATATAAAACAAAAAGTATCACATCAATATAAACGATGTTATAAGAGGCCCATTATTAGTCGCATTTTTGTAAGGGGCAGTGATATATTAATTTTATCTATTCCTATGCAATATGCTAATTACCATTAGGTTTGTTTGTCTCTTGATATGAAATAAAAGAATTATATAAAAGTATTTTAATTGATTCATATAAAAGAAAAGTATGTTTGTGATATTTACTTATTGTTGTAGTTATTTTTGGGGTTATTGTGAGATACAGTTTAATTTTCGGCCGACTCCCACAAAAGGACTGGTCCTCAATTCGCCGTTTTTTTATGTATGTTACTCGATATCTCCGCCAAATGTAGACCGATTTTCAAAATTATTTTTGTGTTCGATAGAGCTTATTTCAAGGGTGGTCCCATAAAAATTTGGTCACGATCGGTGAATTGGAAGTCGGTCAGTTAAGTTTTTATACTTGTGATTATAGACACTCGTGTGTGCTCTCTACTTTTGTTAATAATTGCAGGTTATTAATTTTTATTAACTGTATAATTCATTATGAATTTTTGATTTCAGTGACCTGTTGCAATGGATCGAGCGTACTATTGAAGCGTTGGGCGACAGAACCTTCGCAAACTCTCTAGAAGGCGTGCGTCAACAGCTCATACAATTCGCCAACTATCGTACTGTCGAAAAACCGCCCAAGTGAGTATGAATTACGTTTACATTGAAGATTTATGTTGGGTTAGTTTAGTTAATGTTAGTTCAATACATGCAAGTCACTGAAAGTGTGATTGTGGTGTATTGTCAAATGTCGCTACCTAATCACCTTTTTGAGTGGTAGAGCCACGCTGTCGACAGTAACGTCTACAGCACGAATGGGCCGGCTCGACCGGTTTGACACTACTGTCTCACAGAAAACCGACGTAAAGTCGCAGCTTGCTGTCGCGTTTCGTTCGGTGAGTGAGATTTCTGTTGGCCCATTTCCCCTCTCCCTTTCCCAATCCATTTTCCCTCCCCTTCCATTCCCTCCTTTTAGGTTGGCAACGCACCCATGTTTCTTTTTGTGTCTTGTGTGTCTATGGGCGGTGGAGATCACTTATCATCAGGTGACCCATTTGCTCGTATGCCATTCTCTGCTATAAAAAAAAGTCATCACTTTTTGGGACTTGTTAAATGTTTGTTAACTTTAAGTACCTTTTAAGCAGGATTAAAGTTACAAAGTTATATTGCACAAAATTTTCCGATACACATTTTCTGACTGTGATTTCCCTCCGGCAGATTCGTGGAGAAAGGCAACAGGATTAAAGTCGCTTAGTTATTTAATTTGCACAAATTTTTCCAATAAACAATTTCTGACTGTGATTTCCCTCCTCTAGATTCGTGGAGAAAGGCAACCTGGAGGTGTTGCTGTTCACGCTGCAGTCGCGCATGCGCGCCGCCAACCAGAAGCCCTACACGCCGCGCGAGGGGCGCATGATCCACGACATCAACCGCGCCTGGGAGCGGCTCGAGAAGGCCGAGCACGAGAGGGAGCTCGCGCTGCGCGAGGAGCTCATCCGCCAGGAGAAGCTCGAGCAGCTCGCGGCCAGGTGACCACAAGTTACTGTATTCAGTGGGCAAGCACCATCGGTCAGGACTTCATAAGAATATGCCTTGATTCAAGTCCTGGGAGTAGCGAGACAACAATTTTAATAGTTGTCGATACTTAAATATATTTCCGTGCATACTATAACGAATACTGAACTGGTAAGTTTTGCCACTCTTATTTGGATTAAGATAAATGGTGACAATTTTGACCAGAAATAAAAAATCCGCAGGTCAGTCATTGCGGTTTGTCCTCACTACGCGTGGCAAACTAGTGCACCAATCTTCAAACAGAGGCAGTTTCATATAGCAAACGACAGGGACAGCCTGATCTTTACTGGCGTAAAAAGTTCTTGCATAATAAGTACTGTTTACCCTAGTTCAAGTCATAAGTCACCAGTGTGCCAAATTCCTTCTGTATCCATCCATTCAAACGTTCATATCAAACACAGTTATCATTATACTAATCATAATATTCTACCTGCAGATTCAACCGCAAGGCCCAGATGCGAGAGACATGGCTGTCGGAGAACCAGCGCCTGGTCAGCCAGGACAACTTCGGGTTCGACCTGGCCGCGGTGGAGGCGGCCGCCAAGAAGCACGAGGCCATCGAGACCGACATCTTCGCGTACGAAGAGCGCGTGCAAGCCGTCGTCGCTGTCTGCTCGGAACTGCAGGCAGAGAGGTGAGAAACGCTGATGTTTGCCATTGAGTTATGTGATCAAAAGAGCCTTTTTTCCAAAGCCTGTTGGCCATTATATTTCTCATATAGTGATGCAGCTATGTTTTTTTGTAATATTAGTATCGATATTTTCCTTGGAGTTCATTGCAAAGTATGTAAATATGTTAAGTGATATTATATCCCGTGTGTTGTGTGTGCGCGCGCAGGTACCACGACATGGAGCGCGTGTGCGCCCGTCGCGACAACGTGCTGCGGCTGTGGGCCTACCTGCTCGAGCTGCTGCGCGCGCGCCGAGCCAGGCTCGAGCTCTCGCTGCAGCTGCAGCAGAACTTCCAGGTACACCGCAATACGACTCGAGCTCCCACACACTCTCTATCTCTTTACATAATTAGATTGTGATTCCTTCATAAACATTCTAAGAACCCAAAAAAACCCAAGGGGAATCTGTTCAATTCCTAAAATAACTTAAGCTCAGTGAGTCTGACATACCTACGAAGTCGATAGACACAACTTATATGGATTTCTTCGTATTTTTTTTTCATTACATTGTACCTACTATGGATGTTCTATTTACAAATTCAATCAGAAATGGTCAATTGAAGACTAGGGAAAGCAATATTATTATAATAACATACATTACATTTGTATATTTTATTACTCATTTAGGAAATGTTATACATCCTGGACTCGATGGAAGAGATCAAGATGCGTCTGCTGACGGACGACTACGGCAAGCATCTGATGGGCGTCGAGGACTTGCTGCAGAAGCACGCCCTCGTCGAGGCGGACATCAACGTGCTCGGAGAACGTGTCAAAGTGAGCGTTTTTACTTATTAAGATATACACAAAAATAATAAACGGTGTGATTAATCACTAACAACGATACTTCAAAACAAAAAAATCCTTAATAATATTGTTTAACATTTTGAATTTCAACATACAGGTGCAGAGTACCCTTTGTATTGTACATAATTTATTTATGATTTAATTATTGTGCCAATATTATGAAATAGCTGGTTAAATGCTCTGACACGAGATTTATTTGTAATATCATTCCAACTGGAACAATATATCACCTCCCATAAGCGTTATCAGAAGCAGCTGTATAAGCCTATATATAACACAAATAACTTATGTTTGTCAGGTGGTGGTGGGTCAGTCTCAGCGGTTCCTGGAGCAGGAGGAGGGAGGCTACCGACCGTGCGACCCGGCCGTCACCGTCGATCGCATACACCAGCTCGAGAACGCTTATGCCGAACTTGTGCACCTTGCCGTTGAACGCAGGTAATTAGACGTAATATTCTTTTAAATTAATTAATTATAAGTTATGACAATAGGATTTAAATTTTTAATTCTCCCATCAGAAAGCGTCTCGAAGACAGCCGCAAGCTGTGGCAGTTCTACTGGGACATGGCCGACGAGGAGAACTGGATCAAGGAGAAGGAACAGATCGTATCCGTGGACGACATCGGACACGATCTTACTACAGGTTAGTTTCATTTTGGTGTTGCAGTTATTTCTATCGAAGTAAATTCCCAAACTGGCGTGAAGTGTTTCAGGCAATTTGCAAAATGGTGTAAAAATTGGCATCTAGGTTATTATGATATCGTAGTTTAATATAAATATGTGTGCTCTTTTTTACATAATAGCGGGGAGTTTATAGGGTCGATGTATATTAAAAAATAGGCGTATTATGTTTTCCGAGTAGTAAAAAGAGGTATTGTTTCAGTGTACCTGCTGATCTCGAAGCACAAGGCGCTAGAGGCAGACGTGAGCGCGCACGAGCCGCAGCTGATGTCGGTGGCGGCCGTCGGAGACGAGCTCATCTCGCAGGGACACTTCGGTGCAGACCGCATACAGGTACTGTACCACATGCACCTTCCTAATGGAATACAGGACATCGTACTGCAGGATATTCTACGTGCTGAACTCACTAGGCAAATCTCGATATTTTATCGCATAGTACTACGCGAATATCGACACCCAAATGCATAAGATGTTTTGTTTTATAATGATCAATAAATAACTTGAATCATCGCTCAATCCTTCTTTTCTAACAATTTACATATTTTTTGATAATTTATTTTTTACTCAATTAAAAAAAATTATCGAACTCTTATTGTTTTGTATAGGATCGTCTCCGCGACATCCTGACCCAATGGAACCATCTCTTGGACCTGGTGTCGCTGCGTAAGAACCGGCTGGACGCAGCGGTCCGCTATCATCAACTGTTCGCAGATGCAGACGACATCGACAACTGGATGCTCGACACGCTCAGGTATTAAAATTATTACTGTGTGGACCTAGTGCGAACACCTCACTGTTACTATGATATGGTGACTTTATAATACCTTGGTATAGACGGGAACAAATTTTGTTGAACTATACGTGTGTTTATGTCAATAATTTGTACTTTCGATATCGATTAACATATTGTTTCCTACTAGATTGGTATCTTCGGAAGACACCGGCGTAGACGAGGCTCAGGTGCAGAGCTTGTTGAAGAAACACAAGGACGTCACGGATGAACTCAAGAACTACGCCAACGTCATACAACAACTGAAGCAACAGGTATGTAGTCTGTTTATAATGTCGATGAATTTGGTCCTTTTGAAGTGCCAAGACAAAATTATTATAATTTTGTTAAGTCCATCTATCCATCCGTCTGTTACAGTCGTATTACTTATCTATTTTCATGGAGAAGTTAGTTTGTGTATGATTGATTATTAATACACTGTATTGAAAAATAATTAATGGGCTTCTTACATAGTTACTTGTATTTATTCTTATTTGGTGGTATGTGGCAGTAACACAGTGTGTTAAATCGAGTTAATAATAACTCGACTGCCTCGGTGGCGTAGTAGTATTGCGTGTGCGGTACGGCTTTCGCCTTGACGTCTCAGGTTCGATCCCCGGGTCGTGCAAAGTGGAGTCTGGAATTTGAGCCCGATATGGCTATAGGCTCGCTACCTATCACATCTGGGACGGAAACAAGTTCGGCGAAATGTGGGTGTTCTAGTTCGCTCGTAGGCCTCTTCCTACCCCTTCTGGGATACAGGCGTAAGCTTATAATTAAACAAAAATAACATGAGATTAGATGGTTTAGTGAAATAGTCGTTAAGTTAGTTGTAATAGAGTTCATTATCGTGTGCAGGCTCTCGAGTTAAGCCCGGAGGACGCGAGCAGCGCGGAGGTGCGCGAGCGGCTCGGCGCCATCGACGCGCGGCACGGCGAGCTGGCGGAGCTGGCGCGCCTGCGCAAGCAGCGCCTGCTCGACGCGCTCTCGCTCTTCAAGCTGCTGGCCGAGGCCGACGCCGCCGACCAGTGGATCGCCGAGAAGGACCGCATGCTCGACACCATGCTGCCGCCCAAGGACATCGACGATGTTGAGATCATGAAACACAGGTGCGGTATAACTTCTGGAAATTGTGTTACTCGTGTATAGGAATACTACTTAGTACGTAGATAATGTAAGTAGTATACGAACGTATGCATGTAGTGTGGAAGAACGTTGCATGCATGCGTTGCATATTTTTGAGTGGTAGAGCCACGCTGTAGACAGTTACCGTCTACAGCACGAACAGGCCGGTTCGACCGGTTTGATACCATTGTCTCATAAAAAAGTGACGTAAAGTGGCAGCTTGCTGTCGCGTTTCGTTCGGTGAGTGAGATTTCCGGTGACCCATTTCCCACCTCCATTTACTAGTCTTTTTTCCTTGCCCTTTCATTCTCTCCCCTTCCATTCCCTCCTTTTAGGTTGTCAACGCACCCATGATTCTTTTTATGTCTTGGGTGTCTATGGGCGGTGGAGATCACTTACTATCAGGTGACCCATCTGCTCGTTTGCCTCTGCTATAAAAAAAAGTAACATAGTTAAACATTCGATTGCCGGCGCGGCTAATCATTGAAGAACTTTTCGGCAACTCACTCGCCACCTGGTTAGGTACATACAATCAGTGCGTTCCACTAAGCGACCACAACGATCAAAATGCTCCTTTAGTCGTTCCACATAGCGACCGCGGTCGTTGTGGTCGCGGCGTAAACGTCACTTATGACGTCATGACTTACGCTCACGCGAAGCTCACGACGACCCATCTAAAAAGGTGGGTCGTTGTGATCGTTGAGAAAATTAGCGGCGTTTTCAAAACTCAATGCATCAAAAATGGCGCCCGATAAGCTTACGTTATTTTCTTTCTTTCATGTGAAAGATATATTTTAGTAGAAGTGAATGTTTCTGCAGCGGATATAAATTTTTTTTTTTTTTTTTCAATATAAATAGATTTAAACAATAATTAATAAAGTTTATTTTCAAGGCTTAGAGATTATAACAAAACCTGTTAAATATTTTGGATTCTTTTTATTAACTCGCCGTTTGTATTATTTACCTCCACGCTCAAAACGCTCTATAGTCCATTCCACTAGAGTTTACGACAGCATCGCTCACAAGCAAGTGGAACGGGAAAAACTGCGGTCGTGAGCGTGATCGTTGTGGACGCTTAGTGGAACGCACTGAATATTGCACGTTGCAAGCTATTGTATATTTATGTAACTAGTCAATATGCCGATATGAAGTTTTGAGTAGAGTGTCGTTTTGTGGTTCAGATACGACGGTTTCGACAAGGAGATGAACGCGAACGCGTCTCGCGTGGCGGTGGTGAACCAGCTGGCGCGGCAGCTCATCCACGTGGAGCACCCGCAGGCGGCGCGCATCCAGGAGCGGCAGGCCAGCCTCAACACCGCCTGGTCCGCGCTCAGGGAGAAGGTACACAACACACACGAGAACACTCTAGAACAGAGGTTCCCAAACTTATTTTGTATACTGCCTACTTTGAAAATAAAATATTTTTTAGCACTCCCCAATTTTTACCAACTTAAAAACCACTATAACTTCAAATTAAATAAATTATTGTGAGCTATGTCAGCGGAGATCCCCCCTTTAGGAATGCAGCGCCCACAAGGGGGCGTTATCGCCCGCTTTGGGAAAGATTGCTCTATAAACTTACAGAAGGAATCTCGTTTTATGATAGGATCCCTAGTACGAGTATTTTCATACTGCTCTTGCTTCTCAAAATAGTTGGAAGTTTTCATTTTCTCTCTCTCTCTTTTTTTATAGAAGAGGCCGCAAACGAGCAAGTGGGTCACCTGATGTTAAATGAACACCGCCTATAAACATCCAAAATACCGGGGGAATCATGGAAATACATTCACTTCTCAAAACATACATATTTTGTTTAGTTCGTTATAGTACCTGGAAGTGGCTTTGGAAGAAAACTATCGTCGATTGGGAAGAGCGAGAACTGTCAAAAATAACCTCATGCTAAGAGTGCAGCAAAGCATTCCCTTGTACCAAAAATCCACCCAATATCTTAGAAATATTTTTGTAGAATGTTTAATCACGTTTTTATATTTCCTTCATTAACAGGCTGAGGCAAAGAAGGACGATCTGAAATCCGCCCAAGGAGTACAAACATTCCACATCGAGTGCCGCGAGACCGTGTCATGGATCGAAGATAAGAAGAGAATCCTGCAGCAAACCGACAACCTTGAGATGGACCTCAACGGTAATACAATTTTTTTCAAGTCTGTGGTGTGTCCCACTGCTAGACAAAGGCCCCTCCTTTAGTTTTCCAGGTTCACATTTGAAATTCTCACTTTTTCGGTATATTTTTATGTATGAATATTGTATGAAGATAGACCATGAGTTTTTTCGACCGACCTCCAAAAAGGAGAAGGTACTCAATTCGTCTGTTTTTTTATGTATGTTACGCGATACCTCCGCCAAATGTGGACCGATTTTCAGAATTATTTTTGTATTCGACAATGCTTATTTCAAGGGTGGTCCCATATATTCGCCACGATCGGATGAAGTTGGAAGTTGGTCCGTTAAGTTTTTAAAGTTGTGGTAATTTGACAGCCTCGGTGGCGAGGTTGTATTTCGGTGCGACTATTGTCCTGAGGGTTCGATCGCCGGGGCGGGCAAAGTGATATTGGATTTTTCCATATTAGCCCGGAGTCTGGAATTTGTGCCCGATATGGCGATAAGTTAAAAAAAGGTTAAAGACGACGACGACGACCTGATAAAGGTTGCAGGAAGTCGCTGAAAGCAGGCCGCTTCCAACAGGTCGATCTGGAAATCTTTGGGGGAGGCCTATGTTCAGCAGTGGACGTCCTATGGCTGATGATGATGATGATGGCGGCGGCGATAAGTTCGCCCCCTATTACATACGGGACGGAACTAAGCTCGGCGAAATGAGGGTGTACTAGTTGGCTAGTGCGCCTCTGCCTACCCCTTCGGCGATACAGCCGCCAGCTTATGTTAATCTTATGTTGATTACTGCCTCATTTTTCAACCAATTTCGATGCGGTTTTTAGAAAAGGTTTTCTTTTTTGTTTTATATGCTATTACATATAAAAATGTATACGAAATGAAACATGGTCAAGTACAACCGGTCCCCGTTTCCGTCAGGCGTGATGACGCTGCAGCGGCGGCTGTCGGGCATGGAGCGCGACCTGGCCGCGATCCAGGCGCGCATCTCCTCGCTCGAGTCCGAGGCCAACGCCATCGAGGACGAACACCCCGAGGAGGCGCAGCTCATACGCGACCGAGTGCAGCAGATCAACCACAACTGGGACCAACTCACGCAGATGGTACGGTTACTGCTGTATTTACACTTTACAACTTCGATTTGTCTAAGTCAGAGGTTCCCAAACTTATTTTGTCTACTGCCCACTTTGAAAATAAATTAGTTTTTAGCCCCTAATTTTTTTTCCTACTTAAAAACTACTATAACTTCAAAGGAAATAAATTATTGTGAGCTATAAGCTCAGCGAAGATCCCCTTTTTTTCTGGGTCTCTTACCGCCCCCCTTTAGGCATGCAGCGCCCACAAGGTGGCTTTATCGCCCACTTTGGGAAAGACTGCTCTAAGTAGTCTATGTGTTCTATTTAAATGTAAGGCGATTTATCAGATTTAACAGTTTATGATTACGTGATGGACGATGGTTATATACGAGTACGTGATTATATATTTGTTTTTTACATAAAATAAATCAACATTGATGAAAAATAATTAACTGATTTACATTATTTAAGTTGATCAAGATTGGTTTTGTGTTTATAAATTGTTTATAAATTGGTGTTTATAAATCAGTTGTATACTCGAGAAGTTATATTTATACCGTAAATGATAAATTGGTGCAAAGTAAATGAAACACATGTAATAATTTGGGGGTTGTATTAGTCGTCATACTGTAGTTTAATATAAATTTCAAAAAAAAAATCTTTTATATTTGTGAAACAGCTCAAGGAGCGCGACGCGAAACTGGAAGAGGCTGGCGACTTGCACCGATTCCTGCGTTCTGTGGACCACTTCCAGGCATGGCTCACCAAAACACAGACGGACGTGGCCTCTGAAGGTAACCATTTTGAGTGTAATTCTCAACTTTAGGTCTGTTTTTGTGAATTCATAGATGTCTGAGTAATGAATGACAGAAACTTATTTTATAATGATAAATAAAAGTATAGAAAACGAAACGAACTGGACGATATTATTAAATTAATAATCTATTTTTCATCTGTAGACACTCCATCGAGCTTACCCGAGGCTGAGAAGCTATTGTCACAGCACCAGACCATCAAGGAAGAGATCGACAACTACAAGGACGAGTATGCCAAGATGATGGAGTACGGAGAAAAGATCACTGCCGTAAGTACCAACAAGTATTCAGCCTTTAGATAAATCCGCTGTTAAGAAACACTAATAAATAGGTGATAACTAAAGTGCAAAACAAATCTAAGAAACTGCTACAGGAAATAATACCTGCCAGTTGACAATAAAACAAGAGTCTGTTAAACAATTTTATTTTATTACCTTGATCATAATGTGTATCTTTGTGTGCGTAAAAAAATCGATATCTTTGTCATTAATTTTGTCGAAAAACGGACATAATGTACGGGTATTTTCTAGGAGCCATCTACCCAAGACGATCCGCAGTACATGTTCCTGCGCGAGCGTCTCAAGGCCCTGCGCGAAGGATGGGCTGAACTGCAGCAGATGTGGGAGAACCGACAGCAACTCCTCACCCAGAGCCTCGAGCTGCAGCTGCTGCAGCGCGACGCACGACAGGCCGAGGTGCTGCTCTCGCACCAGGAGCACAGGTACGAAGGCAACGTTGTGTCATTAGAAAAATCTTGTCGAAGTAAGATATCCAAATAAAATCAATATCGAGAAACAAATGGTAGAGTGAAAATTGCGTTTAGGCTTGCTGTACGATAGACCGATTTCACAATAACCCGCCAATAGGTGCGGACTACCCAAAATATAACTAGTGTTATTTGGGGATGCTTACGTTCACTAGCAAAATATTGTAATTATCTTTCCCTTATAGGCTAGCCAAGACCGAACCACCGACCAACTTGGAGCAAGCCGAAAACTTGATCAAGGAACACGAGGCCTTCCTTACCACCATGGAGGCCAACGACGACAAGATCAATTCAGTAGTACAATTCGCCAACCGCCTGGTCGAGGAGAGGCACTTCGACGCCGACAAGATCCAACGCAAGGCCGAAAGCATCGAAGCAAGACGTAATGCCAACCGCGAGAAGGCTCTTCAACAGATGGAGAAACTCCAAGACCAGCTTCAACTCCATCAGTTCCTTCAAGATTGCGACGAACTTGGCGAATGGGTGCAGGAGAAGAATGTCACTGCTCAGGATGATACCTACCGCTCGGCTAAGACTATCCACTCGAAATGGACCCGTCATCAAGCTTTCGAAGCTGAAATCGCCGCGAATAAGGAGCGTCTGTTTGCCGTACAGAATGCTGCTGAAGAGCTCATGAAGCAAAAACCCGAATTCGTCGAAATCATTTCACCGAAAATGCACGAACTGCAAGATCAGTTTGAGAATCTCCAGACCACTACAAAGGACAAGGGCGAGCGTCTATTCGATGCTAACAGGGAAGTGCTTCTCCACCAGACCTGCGACGACATCGATTCATGGATGAACGAACTCGAAAAACAAATCGAGAATACCGACACCGGCACCGACCTTGCGTCCGTCAATATTCTTATGCAGAAACAACAGATGATCGAGACTCAGATGGCGGTGAAAGCTAAACAGGTTACCGAACTCGAGACTCAGGCTGAGTACTTGCAGAAAACGGTGCCGGATAAGATGGAGGAGATTAAGGAAAAGAAAAAGGGCGTGGAGCAGAGATTCGAGCAGCTTAAGGCTCCATTGCTGGAGCGTCAACGCCAGCTAGCCAAGAAGAAGGAAGCATTCCAATTCCGTCGCGATATCGAGGATGAAAAGTTGTGGATTCACGAGAAGATGCCGTTGGCTACCAGCACTGATTATGGTAACTCATTGTTCAACGTGCAGATGCTCCAGAAGAAGAATCAGTCGTTGAAGACCGAGACCGATAACCACGAGCCGAGGATCTTGACCGTCATCTCCAATGGACAGAAGCTGATTGACGAGGGACACGAAGCGACGCCCGAGTTCAAGCAGCTTATCGAAGAACTTACGGCGAGGTGGCGAGAACTTAAGGGTTAGTACAACTATAGAACATACATTTATATGGTAAATTAAATGAATAATCGATATTATCCGAATCATTTGTGCATTAGTTGCATTTTTGTTACCTTAAGAATTTAGACATGAACTGATGTATAAGATTAGAAATATGTACCTACTTTATTAACCTACATAAGAAGTATTATGCATGTTTAATTATAGATGCCATCGAGCAACGCAAGAATAACCTGTCCCAATGGGAGAAGGCACAGCAATACTTGTTCGATGCCAATGAAGCGGAGGCGTGGATGAGCGAACAGGAGTTGTATATGATGGTCGAGGACCGCGGAAAGGACGAGATCTCGGCGCAGAACCTCATGAAGAAACACGAAATTCTCGAACAGGCGGTCGATGATTACGCGCAGACTATACGCCAGTTGGGCGAGACTGTGCGTCAGCTTACAAGTGAAGAACATCCTTTGAGGTATGTGGAAATGTTATGTATTTTGTTGGCTAAAGTAGATACTGATTTCTTAAGTTTACGCGAATATTATACATTGAAATAAAACTATTCTTACGGATTATATCACTATTATGTTTTAATTATTATTCCCGACGTTTCGACTAAGACTGCAAAGTCTTCGAAACGTCGGGAATAATAATTAAAACATAATCGTGATAGAATCCGTAAGAATAGTTTTATTTCAATGGCTAAAGTAGAGTTACCTGATGGCCATATGTATATATGTATTTATGTCGATAAGGTTTGGGACGTCGTATATTTTTTCTTAGATGTATTAAAACTAAAGCTTGGTTTTTCAACTTTCTGTTTCAAACGATAAGAATTGATTTAATCTTTTATTTTCAGCGAACAAATCTCAGTAAAACAATCGCAAGTGGACAAACTTTACGCGGGTTTGAAGGACTTGGCAGGTGAGAGGCGCGCCAAGTTAGACGAGGCGCTGCGGCTGTTCCAACTGTCGCGCGAAGTTGATGATCTTGAACAATGGATCACCGAACGGGAGTTGGTTGCCAGTTCCCAAGAACTCGGACAGGATTACGACCACGTTACTGTAAGTCGATACTTTCATTATTGTAGCAGGTTAGGGTAGTCTTGGTTGTTTTTATCGATATATTGATTGAGGCCATTCCCATACAGAACTAGCAACATACTATTATTATTTGTAAATAATTTGATTTTTATGTGTTAATTTCTTACTGATTTTTAATGTATCGTAAATTGGAATTTTAGGAATTTTGTAACTCGATAAACTTGTTTGTTTTACTCGGCCAGGTTTTGTCAGATATATTTTGTCAAAATCAGCCTCGTTTCATCGTCAACTAGTTTTAAAATAAATTATTGTTTTATAGCTTCTGTGGGAGCGTTTCAAGGAGTTCGCCCGTGAGACTCAGAGCGTGGGTTCGGAGCGAGTGGCCACTGCGGAGCGCATCGCCGACCAGATGATCGCCATGGGACATTCCGATAATGCGACCATTGCGCAGTGGAAGGAGGGACTCAAGGAGACCTGGCAGGACCTGCTCGAACTCATCGAGACCAGAACTCAGGTAAGAAACGATTTTTGCTAAGCCTATAGTTTAATTTGTAGTGTCGATAACATAATTGCTATCATTTTCATCGATCTGCAGTCTATAGAATGGTTGATAAATTCGGTGCAGTTATGTGCAAGGAAATCTCAAGCGCTATGATATCTCGTAACTAGACTAAAGTCTAAATGCGGATTGTCCATAAAGATTCTAAAATTTTATCGATAAGTGTAGAATTCATTATAGGTTGAACCATAGATATTATTTTGGGATATCTTTACTCTTTGTAAAGTTCTAATATTGGGGTCGTTTTGTAGTGTTTTATCGATATAAGAGAATGTTTCGGGCACAGATGTTGGCCGCGTCGCGCGAGCTGCACAAGTACTTCCACGACTGCAAGGACACGCTGCAGCGCGTGAACGAGAAGGCGCGCGGCGTCAGCGACGAGCTCGGCCGCGACGCCATCAGCGTGGGCGCGCTGCAGCGCAAGCACTACAACTTCATGCAGGACCTGAGCACGCTGCACCAGCAGGTATACCGAATACCCATCGTACAACAAATACTGTATATCGCACAATAACCTACCGTGCATACCTACACAGTACACCTCGCGAGCAACGATTACGATTTCTTTCACCGTTAAGGCGTTTGTTTAGTTGTTTACTATGGGGCAGTTTTAAGCTAAGCAAATCAAACCGATCTGTGTGAGAGCTTCTATGTAGTGAACAAGGAATTTTAGTGTTAAATCGCGAGATTGTAATGTTACACGCCTAATGGTTGCATATCGATGGTTTTTTTACTATGTAGTCAGCTATTATTCGTGGCTCCGCTGCCGCGATAAAAGACTGCCCAGTATAAAATTAACCTTTGTCACTCACAAATGGTGCAGCTATTTAATGACATTATTTTCAAATCCAGTTCGTTAGGGCGCCTCTGCCTACCCCTTCGAGGATACAGGCGCGAGCCTATGTGTGTGTTTCAAATCAATTTGGTAAAAGCAGAACTAGCACATTCAAACAATTATTTATTAACAGACAACCTCCATGACTCGGGTGGGTAGACTATGTAACGCTCAAATCCCGTAACGCAAAAAAAATATGTATATAAGAATAGTCGACGATTCCAACTGCATAACAATATAATCCAACTGAAACTCTTTGCGATACGCTATTATTGGTATTGAGTGTAAACATCGTTCGTCCAGGTGGAAGCGATCTCATCGGAGTGCGCTCGTCTCGGCGCGTCGTACGCGGGCGACAAGGCGGCCGAGATCACGAGGCGCGAGGCAGAGGTCGCGGACGCGTGGGCGGCGCTACATGCAGCGTGCGCCGCGCGCAAGGCCAAGCTCGAGGACGCAGACGACCTCTACCGGTTCCTCAACCAAGTGCGCAATCTCACGCTCTGGATGGACGACGTCGTGCGGCAGATGAACACCGGAGAGAAACCACGGTGCGTTGTATATCGATCGATCGATATCGATACACACAAATAATCGTTTTCGAGTTAGTAGAGTTTAATGTGAGGAAGCCAATTTAGGGATACTTGCACCTCCGCGATAAATCTTTATTTATCCCAAATCTTGATTAATAAAAATAGGAGTGAGCTGTGGGATAAATCGAGTTAAGGTGTAATTCTAGATTTCTCGCGGAGCTACAAGTGGTCCTAAACGTTTCCTACTTTTAATCTTGGTTTAATTGTTGGGGTGTAGTGGCCAGTGTGCACTGTAAAATTTTATCGAAAGGTTCGCCAGCTTTGATATTCTTGATATCAATAAAATAATGACTTTGTCACTGCTTGATATAAGTTCTCTCAAAACATTATTTTTGTAATATTTAGAGACGTAAGCGGCGTAGAGCTCCTTATGAACAACCACCAATCACTGAAGGCCGAAATTGACACCCGCGAAGACAACTTCTCAGCATGCATTTCCCTCGGCAAGGAACTGTTGGCGCGTCAGCATTACGCATCGTCTGACATCAAAGACAAGCTCCTGCAGCTGACCAATCAGCGCAATGCGTTACTGCGCCGCTGGGAGGAACGCTGGGAGAACCTGCAGCTTAGTGAGTGTCGATATATCTATAAAAAATATGATTTTTTTCTTTGATATTTTGAAATAGGAGATAGTGTAGTAGTTTTATCATGATCTTATTTACTCGACCGACTTCCAAACAGAAGAAGGCCCGCATTTTTAACATCGCTTCCCTTTAACAATGTTCATTCCAAAATGTATGACTAAGACTCTCAAGTATCTTACTTTTGTTTCTGCACTTTAGTGGAGTATTGTATAGTTCGATGAAATTGTGAAAATATTCTAAAGTGAGTCGATTTGTCACTCTTATTTATATGTAAAAACTAACAGTGACTAGGTTCATGATTAAAATCAGGGCGACCAAATTAAAAGTCACGTTTCCTACCACGTATTTTTACCAAAAAAATCTCTCACAGTTCTGGAAGTGTACCAGTTCGCCCGCGACGCGGCCGTGGCGGAGGCGTGGCTCATAGCGCAGGAGCCGTACCTCATGTCGCAGGAGCTGGGCCACACCATCGACGAGGTGGAGAGCCTCATCAAGAAGCACGAGGCCTTCGAGAAGTCTGCCGCTGCGCAGGAGGACAGGTTCAGCGCTCTGCAGCGGCTCACCACGGTAAATATGCCGCCGATTATCTGAGTTTGTGGTGGGGGTGTGGGTTATTTGGGGCCTTACTAATAAATGTATAAAATCCTCACATAAAAAAATATCTGTACTGAACCTAATGTCAAGTTTAACATGGACGAGATATAATGTAATATCTATTGTCGATTATTTTAATCCCGATGGTCGATAGAAATACGCCTAAAGTACGAAATGCGACACTCTTAGTTACTACTAACACACACAACAATGCCTCACACAACCTATATTTATGTACTGAGGCTAGGTATAAAAAACTGATTACTGTTGTACTAGCATACATGTGTCATATTTATACAATATTTGGCCATACTTCGTTTTATACAATAATATGTCCCGGACTTACCCAACGTTTATGAGTATGGTGGTAGACTCTTGATTATGGGTTTATTGATGTTGTGTCACAATTTTTAATCTCTAATTTGGGCTTTGTAAATTCGCTGATTTCGCTTAATAGAGAAACTACACCGAGTTAAAAAATATTAATTTTAGTTATCGATATTTAATGTTTTGTAGAGGATATGTAGTTTAGTGCATTAATTTGGTGTGATATGAGTATCTTGCATGCTTAATCCAATGTGTAAAACTGTTAATTAACATAGAATTCTTCCTCAACTATCATTGCGATAATATTAGTGAATATACTGAGCACCTGCAATATCAGCACTATGCTTCTTGGAATGGTTTATTTTGATTCTAATTTCACTCTTCTATTCAATAGCTTGAACTGCGTGAGGCGTCACTGTGGCCTAAAGCACAGCCTTGGGAAACATATGACGAGTCCAACTTCACGTACGAACACACGCCCGTATCCCATACAAACTCCCCAATAACTGCCAACATAACTAACAAACCCGAACGTCCCGTCAGCCAAGTAGTAGAGGAAATTATCACGAACAGCAACAAATACACGTTGCCTGAAAAGTTTCAGTCGAGATCTCTCACTTTGGACTACGCGAATACAACTCCACAGAAAAATGACTCGTACTTATGGAACGTCGTGACCACGACGAGTTTATCGACCATATCTGAAACGAGCAGTCCGCCAATGTCGCCTATAAAATCAACTCTATCACCAGACATATACAGTTCAGTTTTCTTCGAATTCCCTGACAGTGACGAGGAGCCCAACATATCATTGGCATGCGTAGACTTTATACTTTGGCAGAGATTATCCTACCAATACATATACCCGAATGTTTCGCTGTTACGATCGAAATCCGGGTCTGCTAAAACAAATAGTCTTAAACGTATTATTAGAAAGATATCAAAGAAACTTAAGTCTACGGACTCAGACGTTAAGACTGAAGTTGCCGTGCTTTCTCTGCCGGGGTTGACGAGTAGTAATAAAGCGATAAATGATTTAGGGAAAGAGGTGAAGACGATACCTTTGAGTTCCTCCTTGCTCTTACTGTCCCAAACCCGTAACCTCCTTGGTCCCGAAGGTGCATGGTACTTTAACTACTTGGATGGTGTAAGTGTGGTGTCTGGTGTTTACTGCATGCGCTTTATTGTGATCGGC
Source organism: Clanis bilineata (assembly GCA_036417725.1). Taxonomy (NCBI): domain Eukaryota; kingdom Metazoa; phylum Arthropoda; class Insecta; order Lepidoptera; family Sphingidae; genus Clanis; species Clanis bilineata. Next base: position 11,587,715 of record CM071154.1, on the reverse strand, counting down.
TTGGGCTTATTGCACATATAAAGTAATGCAGTATTTTTGTTTTGAAAATAATTCATAATTTATTATCTTTTCGTCTTATAATTTGATCGTAATTAAATTCTGAATTAAAAGTAAATAGTAATAAAATGATTGTCGAGCATCCAAAATCGATTAACATAATAATTAAATACCTGTTTACCCAACTGCTTTAGAAGGAGATTGATGTTTTTGTATTACTCGATTTCATAATGGAAAAATATTTACGATATATTTGACAGGTAAGTCCGATGGTTAATCTGAGTGTATATACTTAACGCTAGACGGCAGGGCGACTAACCACAGCGATAATATTCGTGATAATTCAATCGATCACAACAATACTAACATTACGTTTACAATTCAGTTCGAAGTGAAAGAGATGAAGCGTCGTCAAGAGGCCGCGGAGGCTGCGGAGCGAGAGAGACTCGAGCGCGAGGCCGCCGAGGCAGCCGCCGCCGCCGCCGACCAGACCGACCGCGCCGACACGCCGCAGGAACAACCGCCGCAGGGTACGAACTAACCTTTACTACTCACTGACGGTACTCTCACATCCACTACCTCTAGTAATTACTGCGTTATGGCAAGCAGGTAGTACAAAAGTGTGTTATCGATATTTAAAAAAAATATCGATGTCGATAAAATTGACGATATCGGCATTATTGGTTGACATAAGATATGATTTCGATATTTAATGAAAATTTACAATATATCGATGCAAAATATACTGCTGATGAATATCGATGTGCGCGTGCCTTTTATCTGGCCTTTTAGGCATCTGTTAACGGTAATCTATGGATAAACTCTTTATAGTCAACCATAATTATAAATTACAGCTGAGTTTCATTCGAAAAACACTTCACATGGTTGAATAACATACTCACTATATGCCTTAAGACCCAATTAAATTATAAGATGTGATATCGATTTTCTATTAAGTGAAAAATGTATGACTTATGTGTACAATGCACAAACGATTATTTTATCAGAACTGCTATGAGTTATCCAATTGTTTTCAATTAAAAAGACTATTATTATTAAAGTTCCTAGCGAAACATGATTATCGCAAAATATTCACAATATCGATAATAATATAAACATTTTAAATTAATGTAAATTGTAGTTTGATGTCACACTTCTCTTTCGGCATTTTCTTGTGTGAGTAAGTTATTTTTACAGTATAGTATATTACAAAATATACAGAAAAATTGTTAGCAATTTATTTAATCATATTGCATACAAAAATAACAAGATCTTAATTAAGTTTAAAACTCAAAACTTAACGTCACTTCGTCACAATGCAATGTAAGCACGCATGTGTAATGTCTTTTGGCACAATATTATAACTGAAAGAAAAATAAAATCTTTCTTCTAATCTTCACCATCACGAATGAAAGATGGTGAATGCTGCTTGCATACTGCGATAACACTCAGGTTATTATTGTTCTTATCATTTGACATACCGAAAAACATATACATTTTTACTTAAAACTTGTCCCAATTACGTTACACATTGATTTTTTTCTAATTTTATCGTTTATACTTTTTATTAGATTGTTTACTTCACATCGTATGTGTTTTCTTATTCTCGAACATAAACGATAAAGTTAGATATGAAATTGGATATAATACATTAAAATCTAAGACACAATTCACAAAAATAAAGCTTACGGCAACGCTTGCCGCTTTATGTGTGAATTTTCTAAGCCCTTTCTATCGCTTACTCGTCGACCAACGAACCGAAATTACTCACACGGCCACTATATGGCGTTATCCACAATCGCAACGGGACGTGATCACATTCGTTGGTCGATCGAGAATGTTGTGCGTGACGTAAGGGCCACTTACTTACCGATGTGTTGTCCACACATGCACACGTGTAGTCGTAAGGAGAACGTCCACTAAAGCGGCTGAGAAGGCCCAAGAGCGACCGCATTCCCAGCCAGGTAACATGAGCGCTTATAAACTACCGTTATTAAACCTACTCGGCTGTTGGCATGAGCTTCTACGGTAGTTGTAGGGGTTATTTTTACTGTAAGGTGACACTGCGCTCGACTGAGAGATGCCACTCCGGTAGACAATAACTGTGATTAATGTCCAAGCTTTGTAATACGGAAGCTTCTGTACACGGGGGTAGTTATAGTAGGCGACTAGGCTATCGTATTTAGTAACAGAGCACAATATTATTTGTCGCACGATTTCTATTTTCATCTCACACTTATATCACTATACAGGGTGCTGGTTATTTCGATTTATATATTCGATTATTATCATCATTCAATAATTATATACTCGAGGTTTAAAACTTTCTTGCTAATAATTCGAAGATAAGTTTTACGCCTTGCGATACGTCTTCTATGTTCATTGTCACACTTTATCATCTCACAGTATATTTTAAAAGTGCAATGTATTTCATTTATTTAATGTGTTCGTCTTAAGCTAATCACGGTGATGGTTTGATACTCTGTTCTCTTCATGTCTGTCTCTCGTCTCATTTTGTCCTTCGACTTTGCTAGTGTTACGTTCTAAGTGTATCTCGTCTTCCTTTACGAAGCCGTCTTCAACTAAGGTAGGTATAAATTACCTACACACTGTTTGCTTCATTCTCTTGCTATATATTTATTTTATGCACGGCTTTATAGCTTCTTATGTTATTATATTCGCTTTTATTCTATGTCTAACACGAGAAAAAGAATCAATATTTTATATCGTATTCTATATTATCTTACAAGGGGAATAAATTAAACGTAATTTACAAATAATTGAAGAAAAGTCAATTAACAATGTTTATGGGTGAAAGGTTAAAAAAGCAATTAGTTTCCATCATAATGGCTATAACAGTTTTTAAAGTATATACTACACGGTAAATAACCGCTTCTTCATTACATATTACCATTCGGGAGTAAGCGACGTACCTATTACGTATGTTTAGAAACGTAGGAAAGATATTATTACCTCCAATAACTCGGAACATAGATTAAAACACACTGTATCTGTAGCATGTAATGTTGTTGTTAATTTATTTACTTTTCAAAGCTACGTGTGCGTATCTTAAAAACATAATATATTTTTAATAAAAACATTGATTTTAATTTGTTTTTTCATCTAAAAACCTTATTTTTATTTGGATACGATCGATACGCACCCGTAGGTTGAGCATGTGTATGTACAATGTACGTAGCATGTACCCGTAATGCACGTAGTGTAGCCCGTAACTAGCACGTAGCCGTGTGCATGCAGAAGCGAGCTCCCCCGCCGCACCACTCCCCTCCCCCGCCGTCTCCCCGCGGGCTCCATCGCCGTCACCCTCGCCGGGGTCGCTCGCGGTGGACTCCCCGCCCCGCCCCTCCACGTCGAAACAGACGCCGGTCAAACCCGCACGCCTTTCCAGTGAGTATTGTACCCAGTAGATCGATTTTGATACTTATACTCTTACGTTATGGTTTTAATTTGAACGTGACGGAGTTGGATGGAAAATATATAGCTGGAAATACTGTTTGATATTCATCCCCTCCAATCATTACTATCTATGTTCTGCACCTAAATAGCAAAGAACTGTTTTCCATAAGGCGTGTCTGATTAGAACCATAAATGTAGTAAAATAACCATCCTAACTGTTGGTAACAGAAGAAACACTTGCAATGATTAACATTAATCTGTGTCCGTTACCGTGCATGTTTGAGTAACATTTATGTCGTGTTATTCTCACTATGTGTATGTAGAGTAAGTCTTATGTCAGCATGTCTGATGCTTATGTTTTTTGCTGCGACGCAATTTTTGTTTTTATGTTGCTTTGAATTATGTTTTGTTTTTTGCCCCGTTCCTTTCTACCTCAAACTCCAATACTTTTTTTATCGATTCCCGCCCGTTACTCCTTATCCCGTACCGTCCATTCCTTCACGCGTATAGCGCCCGGAACGAGTTCGACACCGGCGACACCGTCGACTTCCGGTAAAGTGAAGTCGCGGTCACGAAGCAAGTCACCGTTCAGAAGTTTCCGATGGCGCACGGCAAAGAAACTGCTCGCTGGATCGCACCACAGCGACGATGAAGGTATCCGTGGTACTCAATTGTTGTGGACGAAACGTATTATATGGGTATCGAGTTATTTAAATAACTCTATGGTTCACAATGCCATTGAAAACTTGTTTATCAAAGTTTAGTTTACGATTTGAGTAGCTAAAATAAAAATTATTTAAACTAAAAAATACCGTATGGCGATACTATGGGAGTTCGTCGACAGACAGTTGCAATTTGTATAATCACTGTCAATGACTCAGCTACTCCAAGAAATAGTGGTGGTTCCATTGTATAGTAAGTAGCACGGCTACTGAGGGTTAGGCGATCTTAAATTTTTTAACATACATATTATAATAATCACAAGTTTAAAAACTTAACGGATCAACTTCAAATCTAATAAACGAATTGAGAATCTTCTCCTTTGTTGAAGACGATCGAAAATAAAACCAATAATGTTTTCAGCCACAACAATCGTCCACCTTGTTTAAAATCGCGCCGATCGCTTTATATGTGCTATTGTGTTGTTAGCGCATGATTATTGCGTGTGTGTGATGCAATAAACACGTTTTATACGAATGGCTTTCATTCAGATACCGCCTTCAGCTTCGACGAACGAGACTGCGTATCAAACCACGCCAATAGTGTACAACGAACAGATACAAACTTTCTTACATTATAATTCGATAGATTAGACACTCTTTTTATCTTTATTTAGATGACTCTTCTTCGTTATCGATTTATCGTGTTCGAATATTCGAAACATCGATTAAACCGGAGCAAAAAATGTTAAAGGATACGGCGGTGTATAAGCTCATTTGTGTTTGTTGGGGATTATTGTTGTTGTTGTTGTTGTGTGGGCTCCATTTTCCGCAATCAGTCCATTCCACTGATGGACCATTGTGCGTGACGTGATGCCAGCTAAAAGTTTAGCCAGCCTAGCTCCGACCAGAAGCGCAGGATCTTCCTGGGGTCTCCGCAGGCTTCTCGGAGCGACCTCGGTGTGTTGAGGATTTTAGCCCGTTGTGCAGCAACGCCTTCGCATTCCAGGATGACGTGGGCAGCTGTTTCATCGGCCGACAGGCATCCCCTACACAGGGGGCTGTCGGTCATACCTAGAACATACAAATGTTTGTTAAGTGGGCAGTGTCCAGTTATGGTACCTACGACTATGCGTAGAGATAGCCTATCTAAGGACAGCAAGCGTTTAGTTAAGCGAACATCCGGGTGTGGCACAGCGTCCCGAGAATGTTTGCAAGTGCTCATTGTAGCCCATTGATCAGCATGTTGTTTTGATGTTCTTTGGCGGAGCCATGACCTTATCTGGTTGAAGGGCAGCGGTAGTGTTGGACTAGGTCCAATTACTCGTTGGTCTGACCCCCCTCTAGCCAGCTCGTCTGCTGCGTCGTTGCCTAGAGAGCCACTGTGCCCCTTTATCCACTGTAAAGTGACTTGGTTCCTAGAACCTATCACCTCCAGTGCTTGGTGGCACTCTAGTATGAGCCCAGACTGGATAGTTTTGCTGTCAAGGGCTCGTAGTACTGCAGCGCTGTCGGACACTATGCGTATCTTTTGGCCTTCAATACGTCGCTTGTCCACTGCATTGGCGGCCTTTATGATAGCAACACATTCACATTGGTAAATTGAACTATGTTCACCTAAGGCCGTTGATATCTTTATGTTCATTTCGGGTGAGTACACTCCTGCGCCCGATCCCGTTCTGGTCTTCGAACCATCGGTATATATGCGCAGTTCATGTACCCCGGACCAGTCGTGTTGTTCTTCAACAAGCTGAATGGTGTAGTTCTTGTTGAAGAAGTGTTGTTTGGGCACCTTGTCATTAAGAGCTGCTATCATTGGATGGTAGTTGATAGCTTCTTCAAGGATTTTAGTGTGAGCCCCGTTTGTTGAACCCCAGAGATTGAGTGATTTCAATCTTACGGCCGCTGAGGCCGCCTCTTGTTGAATGAACAGCTCAAGAGGCGGCAGTCCCAGCAATACCTCTAGCGCCGCTGTGGGGGTAGTTCTCATGCAGCCCGTTATAGCTGTACAAGCTAGCCTTTGAAAGTGCTGCAGTTTATTTTTGGCCGTGGTCAGTGTGGTTCTGGGCCACCAAACCACAGCACCATAGGTGATTATAGGCCGTATAATGGCAGTGTAGAGCCACGCGGTGATTCTGGGATGTAAGCCCCAGGTTCTCCCCAATAACCTCTTACATTGCCAAAAAATAGTACAGGCCTTCTGTAGTTTGTTGTCTATGTGTCTATTCCATAGCAGTTTGTCGTCCAAGATAACACCTAAGTACCTGACTTCTTTGGTAAGGGTCAGAGTTGTGCCTTGGAGACTGGGTAAGCGAAGGTTATTTATAATTCGCTTCTTTGTGAACAAAACCAGTTCCGTTTTTGATGGGTTCACTGTCAAGCCCTGCTGAGAACACCATCGTTCGACGATTTTGAGTGCTCCTTGCATAAGATCGCAAAGGACTGCCTCGAACTTTCCCCTTACGAGGATAGCTACATCGTCTGCATAGCCAACAGTATAGAAGCCCGCCTCGTTGAGTGTCCTGATCAGGTCATTTACCACGAGGTTCCAGAGAAGTGGCGAAATAACTCCTCCTTGTGGGCAGCCCCTTGACACAAGGGCGCGTACGGTGCTGTTTACTGTTACTTGCACTGCTCTTTTCCTCAACATGCTGTCGATCCATTTGATTATGGATCGATCAGCTCCATGTCTGAGCAGTGCATGGCTTATGCTGTTGAATTGAGTCTTGTCAAAGGCCCCCTCGATATCGATGAAGGCTACAAGCGCTGATGATTGTGTTGATAATGCACTCTCGATTGGCGAGATAACATTGTGAAGCGCTGATTCTGTTGATTTGCCTGAGGAGTAGGCATGCTGTTGGTGGTGTAGAGGATAACGCGCCAAGGCCCCATCCCTGAGATCTCTATCACAGAGTCTCTCCATGATTTTAAGGAGAAAGGAAGTGAGGCTTATGGGCCTGTATGACTTTGGCTGTGTGTAATCACTCTTACCTGGTTTGGGTATGAATACCACTTTTACTTCTCTCCATTTAAAGGGTACGTACTGGTACTCAAGGCATGCTCGGTAAATCCTTACCAGATGTGGAGCAATCGTATTTTTGCTCCACTGGAGGAGTCCAGGAAAAATTCCATCCAAGCCGGCAGCTTTGTATGTAGAGAAGCTGTTGATTGCCCATAGTATCTTTTCCAATGTAACTATACGATGAGCAGTATTGGTGGCTTCAGCAGTTGGCTGGTCAAAGTGCTGCTGATCCGTTTCTTCCCATATAGTGCTTTCTGTGATGCAACACTCTGGGAAATGTGCATTCAGTAACAGCTCACATATTTCGGTATCAGATTTTGTGTAACTGTTATCTGGTTTCTTCAAGGAGCCTAATGTTTTGTGGGGTTCGCTGGAGAGAATTTTACTTACCCTGGCTGCTTGAGTGTTTGATTCGATGTTGGTACAGAAGGATCTCCAGCATTCGCGTTTGCGTTCACGGATGCGTTTCTTATATGTCGCCTGAGCTTGCTTATACGCATCCCAGTCCGCTTCCTTCCGTGTGTTCTTCGCTCTGTTAAACAGTTTGCGTACTTTACGCCGTAGTCTTTCAAGTTCTGGTCCCCACCACCCGTTACGGTTGGTGGTCCGTGCTACTAGCGTTGTTAGCGGACAGGTTTTATTATAGGTTTCTATTAACGTTTTCGTTAGTGTATTTACGTGCCTCTCTATGTCGTCCGGCTTTTCATAATTAATGGGAATCCTTGTAAGAGCTGGATTCTCCGACACTAGCCTCTCGAACCTTGCACTGTCTGTCCGTCTCGGGTTGCGCCAAGGTTCCGCCATTTTAGGAGCCACGTTGAGTTTATATCTCACCCATCTATGGTCTGAGTTTGACAGGTCATTCGACACATGCCATTCGGATATCTTTTCCGATATACTCTCCGTAGCGAGTGTAATGTCTATAATAGTTTGATACCTGGAGGTTACAAAAGTAGGTTCTGCCCCCCTGTTTAAGAGCCTGAGATTAGTGGAGAATAAAAATTCAACTAAATCCTCACCTCGTCTGTTAGAAGTGTCGCTGCCCCATAGGGTGTGGTGGGCGTTTGCGTCCGCCGAGATCACCAGCTCCAGCTTCTTGTTTTCGCAGTGTTTGATGAGATTTTCCAGCTCAGCCGTCGGTATGTCAGCGTCGCCCGGCAGATAGGCAGACGCCATAATGACCTCAGGGGTGCTGGGGCAGTTGCTCCGGAGCCTGACCGTGGTCAGATCTCTAGAACAGAACTCATTCATTAAAGCTGCGTTGATCGATTTGGGTACGTAGATGCAGGTGCGTGGATTATCTACGGAAGTGTCGAGTAACTTACCTCCAATGTTGTTTAGACCACAAATTCTGCCCTTCCTTATCCACGGCTCCTGGATAAGGGCGATGGTCTTGTTGCTAACCTCCAGCATTCTTCGCAGGGTAGCCGCTGCGGTTTGTTTGTGCTGGAGGTTAGTTTGTATACAATTAGTGAGGGGAGGAGGAGTGAATTGGGCTTCTCACCACCCCGTCCGCTTCCCTCGGAATGTCCAGGCCAATCAGCCCCTCGACTTCCTCCACCAGGTAGTCATAGTCAACTGACCCGGCGGGCTGGGATGCCGAAGAGGTTGAAGTCCCAGCCTGCCTCTGCCTTTCGGCGGAGGAGAGCTGGGTGACCTTTGGCTTACCGACTTCACTCTGCCTTTCGGCGGAGCTTGGCCGGCCAGCCATGGACATAGACGCGTCAGCTCCCGGTTCGATTCCTGCGCTCTCCCTCTGCCTTTCGGCGGAAGGGTCGCAAGGGACCGTGGGTACTGCCGCAGTCTCAGCAGGGTCAGGCGGCAAGTCCTGCAGCCTTCCCGAGCTGCCGAAGAAACGAATGTAGGCGTTGCCAAGCTTATAGCACAGCCTCCGCCCCCTCGCTAAAATTCCAGGTATATCCTCGGCTGGAATGCCGAGCACCAGAAAGGTCCCCGGAGGGTTCCCCTCATGGCGCTCAGCATTATAAAGCGACCATTTGCTGACCCGATACCACCTGTTCTGACCAGTCAGGACACGCTGAATTGTCCCGATCTCGTCCGAACAGGCCGGCAGCAGGACTGCAGACTTCACCCTTCTGGGGATGTCTTTTTGTCGCCTTACGACCAGCCGAGTACCCGGAATTGGTGACTCGAGCGTGGCTACGATGTCTCGTAACCACTCGACGTCCTTTGTGTCCTCGCACTGTAACTTTAGCACTCCCTCGCTATGGAAAGGTTTCCCACGGAAGGAGGGCCAGTACGGGACAGTAGTGGCGGTACACGGAGTGTCTGCAATGCTCTCGATGCAGGACTCCAGGGTACCCTTAATGCTCTCCACCTGCACCGGTGTCAGGTCGGCGAAGGGCTCCGCCATCACGGCGACAAAGAGGTCGTTCAAGACCACAGTGTCAGCGTACGTGGCGGAGCCCCTCACCGCACCGATGCTGGTGGAAGCCTTGGACCTCTTCGCGTCTCCGCTTGGAGGTGACTGTGTATCATCGGGGCGAGGGCGCTTCGGTACTTTGCTTTGACCCTCAGTGCTATGGGCCGCCGCTTTTCCCTTCGCTCTGCCACCGCGTTTGTGTTTTGGCCTCTTAGGTGCTAAGGATTTCTCCCCCGCACCCTGGCTGGGTTGGGTCACCCTTTCGGCGTCCTGCTTCGCCCCAACCCGGCTGCTACCAGGTTGGTTCGAACGCATTGCACCTACTGGGGTGGTCGGGTCCGAAACCGGCCCCTTGGCAGCCTCCTGCCTTGCGGCGGGTGGCTGGTTCCTGTCCTTCCCAGCTTGAGCCTCTTGCGCTGCGCGCTTCGCCATGCGTTTCTTTTTTTTACGCAAGTCCGATGGCGTGCGCTTGCGTTGGACTAACTTCCATACCTGCTCGCCTACCATCGGAGAGGTGGGAGCAGTGGAAGTTGTTGGCCTTGGACAGGGCGCTTCAACAGCAGCAGCCTGCCTCTGTGTTGGTTGGGGCGCTTCCGTGGAAGCTGCGACCCGTTTATCTTTTTTGCAGGGCGCTTCCTTAGAAGCGGCGGCCTGCGATTTGGGTTTGCTACTCTTTTGTTTGTGCATGTTGATTGATTTGTATATTCATTCCCCATGGCGTCCCACCCTCCTGGGAGCCCGCAGATGGGGATGCTCATTCGAGCACCAGGACCTACCACGGGGAGTATAGGATCCAGGGTCCGTGATGCAGCGAGTCTGCACGGTGCGAGGGAGGCCATGGTTGTCAGACCGAGATTTTGGTCCGTACTCACCATGGACCCCGCGCTCCGCCGACTGCGCACCCCATGACCCTGCAACCCTCGCCAGCAACCCTTAAGGGGTGCCCCTGCCGGTTACCTCAAGCTGGCTAGTTCCTGAGGCTGTCGTTTAGGTGGAATGCCGGACCAAAGAGGGCGTGTTGTCCCCACAGGTAACAACAACCCGACCTGTGGTAGACTCAGCCCCCCAGGACTCCATTATCCCCCCCTACGACGCTCAACTACGTACGGCACAAGACGTAGGTGGGCTCAATCCTCTCCATGACAGAGAGGCCGGTCAGACACGCCCACAGGTCACGACCTGCCAGTCCTTTTTGCTGCGTGGCTGCAAGGTCGCTGGTGTAGCCTCTTCGGAAGAAACTCCGGCGGTTTTTGGAAGATACTTTGCCAACAACGAGTAAGACCCCCTAGGAGGAGTTACTCGTTGTCGCCCAGGTATACCGGCGGTGAGGGGTAAGCATTCCATTAGGACGTGTCCACGTGGACTACCTATCCCGCCGCACACGAGGAGGTGATCTTCAGTATACCCTGTTGGGGATTATAATTGGGGTCTTACTTGTGCATAATGTTTTATCGACAATTGTGGGCATGTGTTATCGATAATTTTATTGTAAAATTTTAATTATTCATTTAACTGCTTACAAGATGGACCCTTGTACAGTTTTTTTTTAAAATGCCGTATAAATTTATTTTTAAAATTGTCAATTAATAAGAACACTGCAAATAGTGTTAAAATATTGTCGATATTGAGGCAATATGCTCAATAATAAGGCCCCGGTATGTTGTACTTGTGTATTTAAAGAAGTGCGTTATAACAGAGGGTGCCAGCCCCGCCAGCGAAGACGAAGGCGTCGAGGGAACGCTCGTACGCAAGCACGAGTGGGAATCCGCTGCCAAACGTGCTTCCAACAGGTAATTTATAAGTACACCTAACATTTACAAACGTAGCCCCTTACTTTAAAAAATATTTAAGCGCTGCTCATCTTTAACCATAGGTTGTCCCTTTCATTTTTAACAGTCGTCTCCTTGGTCTAGTGGCAGCATACATATATGGGCTGTGGACCGGGAGGTCCTGGGTTCGATTGCCAGGTCGGGCAAAGCTAATTTCGAATTTAATTTTCCCTTGACTGGGGGAACTTTTCCATCATAGGGGGTTGACGTCAGGCAGGCAGCCGGTCGTAAAAACTAAGCCAAATATATTCTGCAACATGCTTGAAATAGTGTTGCGCCGACCCCACATTAATGTGGAATAAGAGCAGATAGAAAGAAAGAAAGAATTATAAATTGTGACTACTTATGGCATTTTCATATAATTAATTGGACAATGACATTATTATTCAAAATATTTTTAAATGTTTTATTTAACAGATCATGGGATAAAGTGTACGTGGTGGCGAAGGAGGGGCGCATGTCGTTCTACAAGGACCAGAAGGCATACAAAGCATCGCCGGAGCAGTACTGGCGCGGGGAGAACCCTCTCGATCTCAACGGCGCCGTCGTCGAGGTCGCCGCCAACTACACCAAGAAGAAGCACGTCTTCCGGCTCAGGTATTGTTATCGATTCATCTAATCGAAATATAGTGGAAGTGGAATAAATATCGATATATTGTTTCATATTTTTAACGTCTTCTGTACCGCTTTATTGCTCCAATGGTAGCGTACTTAGATTGAAAATGTGCGGTTTTTAACTGAGTTGGAATACCTGACTGTTTTTAGCTGACTTTTTAAAGCGAAAGATTCAATCTCTATTACAAGAATAATGTATGATACAAAAATAATGAACAACGACGCTTGGTGAAACAGGGTGAATTATTATCACTTATTTGACAGAAATTACTAGCTTATGCATGCGTACATAATTATGTATTTATAAAGTATCGATATCGACATATTAATAAATAACTGAACAGAAGCGGGTATGAAGTCAGATATAATTTTATACGTAACATAGAAATGTGTGGTTTAAGGAGAAGAAATTAGGTTATCGATACATTACACATTAAATAATAATAATAATATTAGCCCTGTAATATTACTGTCCCACTGCTGGGCACGGGCCTCCTCTACTAATGAGAGGGGTTAGGCCTTAGTCTACCACGCTGGCCTAATGCCGGTTGGTAGACTTCACACACCTTCGAAATTCCTGTGAAGAAATTCTCGGGTATGCAGGTTTCCTCACGATGATTTCCTACACCGTTATAGCAAGCGATATTTCACAATGAAAATACACTTAACACAGAAAAGTCAGAGGTGTACGCTCCATTCTGGGGTCGGGCTCGAACCTCCGACATTACACATTACGTTACATTATTATGTGGTGTGCGTGCAGACTGTCGTCCGGCGCGGAGTTCCTGCTGCAGGCGCACGACGAGGCGGAGATGTCGTGGTGGCTGGAGGGGCTGCGCGCGCGCACACTCGCGCCGGCCGCGCGCTCGCACACGCTGCCCGCGCCCGCCAACCAGGAGCCCAAGCGACGCTCCTTCTTCACGCTCAAGAAGAAGTCAGTCACGCTACTCACATCACTATACGCTCCATAGACGCCATAGACGCCATAATCATACTGCATGACGCATGTGTGTAACATTATCGATACGGTGCCGGGATGTCGGGATATCGATTGCTCGTGTTTTCCTATTGTGTTTCGAGTGCTGTCTTACATTTTGTATGTCTTTAGATCTGCATCATTATTTAATTTACTGGAAGTTTCGTTACCGATAAAGTATAGTTAATGAATTTGACCTTTATTACTTTGCCGAAATTTTGCGATCCCTTACGATTAACATAACTACAAGAAAATATTTAAAATGTCAATATCTAGTAAAAATATTTAATATTAGAAATAGATAATGCATGTTGCAAACAAAAAACATAATCTCACGCTTTCCCAACCCTAAAATTCACTAACCATGCTGTTCCTAAGTATATAGATTTTTTTTATTATTTTACTACTTTGCATGAAATACTAACACATTATCATAGCCTTTATGTTGTTTTAATTTTATTTTGGATTCAAACTGTGCACTAATTTATTTGTTGTATGGGTGTAAACACATCAAATACATACCAATAACAATAAATACAAGTATCGTTAAGATAATGCTATATATAACAAACATTTCGGCGTGACTTCCTTATTCCCAACTTATTTAAAAAAAAAGATGTACTCAATTCATCTGTTTATTTTTTTATGTCCGCCAGATATGGACCGATTTATAAAATTATTTTTGTGTTCAATAGAGCTTATTCCAAATATGGTCCCATGTAAATTCAGTCACGATCGGATGAATTGTTTTCCTCATCATCATCATCAGCTATAGGACGTCCACTGCTGAACATAGGCCTCCCCCAAAGATTTCCAGATCGACCTGTTGGAAGCGGCCTGCATCCAGCGACTTCCTGCGACCTTTATCAGGTCGTTTTCCTTATATATATCTGAAATGACGTGCCTCGGTGGTGTGGTGGTATTACGGTACGACTACGGTTCTGAGGTCTCGGGTTCGAACCCCGGGTCGGGCAAAGTGATATTGGATTTTTCCATATCAGCTCGGAGTCTGGAATTTGTGCCCGATATGGCGATAGGCTCGCCCCCTATCACATCTGGGACGGAACTAAGCTCGTCGAAATGTGGGTGTTCTAGTTCGCTAGTGCGCCTCTGCCTACCCCTTCGGGGATACAGGCGTGAGCTTATGTTAATGTATGTTAAATGTTCTGTTTGTTTCCACAGCTAAACCATCGATGTGGGAGTGAACGGGAGTGTGGGTAGGGTAGTGTATTGCGGCGGCGCTGCGTCCTCGCGGCGCGTGCAGTACGGGCGCGCCCGCTCGGCGCGTCAGTACGAGCGCGCACGCGCACGACGACGGACGTGTCCGCGCCGCGCTTGCTCTCGGCTTTGCGAACACGATACCGCGACAACATCCACCGGCACATCTAAATATTACTAACATTATACTATTTTTGTTGCGTACAAAAACGAAACGTTATTTGAGACTGTTCGGTAATTGAGTGTTTGAATTCGCCTCTGTCTATACGTATATTTATTGTTCGATTGCTGTGTCGAAAGTTTTAAAATAAGATTTACATATTCACGTATGTCCCGCGAAAGTGTAGTTGTTGTTGATACGGTTGAATAAAATGAATATTATTTTAAAAGAATATTATGATAAATGCGACACTATTTATAAATAGATGACTTTTAGTGTTTAAATTCAGATTGAGAAAATATATATTATATTACATATATATTTTAATTATTTATATATAAAATGGAGCTAGTGTAATGTACATTCAGTTGAACTAGAAATGTATGTCGTACGTTTCGATTAATCTTTGAAAATGTTTTTCAAATATTTGACCAAGTTGATGTCACTTGACAGATGTATCTGATTCGATAATGTAAACTTAGCTGATAATCGGATAGCCGCATTTAAATTCAATAGACTACCCAGTGGATTGACGTTTTAATCATATCGACTGCTTTGCTACTCAAGAGCAATACGATGTATGTAACTTAAGCTACGTAATTGTATTAGATTTAATTTCCATCATAAAGTGTCTTCTTCAATCGCGTCGGCCTCGCTGTCCGTCTACAGAGATCGCATTTACATGGACATCGTAGAACATAGGGCGTAGTGTAGACCGTAGACAATAGAGTCTAGAATACTCTAGAACAATGGACCCAGCTGATGGTGACCACGGGCAACGAGACTGCCGCGTTTTATATTAATACAAGATGTAAGTATGCTTGTACGCCTCATAAGTGCTTCGATAAATATTTTATTATTATTAAATTGTATTTAATTTAACTGCCAATGTTCACAAATTGTTATATTTTTCTCTTCATATGCAACACGTATATAAAAGTACACATTCTATAAATGTAACGATGACACATTTTTAGTTCTGTTTACGTATATGGTACGGTGCGAGTGTCGTAGTGTGGTGAAGTGGTAGAGTGCGCGTTCGATTCCCACGCGTGTAGACTCGCCTTCACATTCACTTACACTAATGCACGTCGGACTATGTTTAAATATTTTATTTTTAAATTTTACTTTTTTGATGAAAATATAATAAATGATGTTTTCAAATAAATTATGCAGTTTTAATATGCAAACCATCAATATAATATACCCTAGATGCACAGTTCATTGCAAATAACTTCCTAAAAAGTGGTCTTAGCAATAAAACTAAAGAAAAAGATCACAAGTTCTAATAAAATCAATACTTACAATTATAACCCTATGCACGTGTTAAAAAGTAGATTTTTAAATAAAATAAGCCAGTTCTTAAATTTGAATTTTGAAATTTAGAATTCTATAGGCGTTCGACTGTATACAAAAGGAGTGCTTAAGCACTCGTTGGCTGTCCCATTTTCCGAGCGTCAACTGAGCATCTAGGTAAGTAATATATCGATGCTGCAATCCCCTAAAATTGCGCTATTGGGACTTGAGTCCCATGGAGCGGCAAAAGATTAATGCATTTATTAGGTGGGAGAAAATTGGTCCTTATAAAGTGAATTTAGATTTAGTGAATTTTATTTAGTTATTGTTTTTATTAATCTGTGCCAAACTAAGTGTGATATAATTTGTAAAGGCGCGTCTCCTGCACCTGTTTTTCTCGAAAACACAAAAAACCACCTAACGCCAAGCACTGATTATCACTGTCTCCTACTCATAGAACAACGGATCATACATAAAAATGTGTAAAAACCATGTTTTGCGTAGGTGTTTTGTGTAGTATTTTACTGCAGGAGACGGCTTAAAGTGTGGTACTACGCTCGTAAGATGACTGCTCAGAATATTTGATCCCAATTCCGAGTCTAGCCACATTATGTACCCACCTATTAGATTAAAGAGTAAACACACTTACCTAAACATTATTGACTTGCATGAATAGGTAAGCAAACTTTAGACTAGTGGGGATTCCAAAAATTCCCTATCAACGACCCATTTCTTATCGTCAAGAGGTTGAAGATATCGATCGATAAAGATCACTCTCAAAATGTTTCATCAAGCGAGATAAAATACTTTCTCATTGTATAACTCGTGTCGTCAGGATGGAGTTTCAGTGTTGTGTGAAAATGGGTTATAAAATAGCTTTTTGGATGTTTTACTTATTGCCCTTTGTGTTAGGAACGAATAACATTTGTAAAAGTAATGCTAACAAAAGATCTGATGGAAGAATAGTTGGAGGTGATATCACGGAACCCAACACGAGGCCTTTCCAAGTAAGTAATTTGATAATATTAAATAATCTATTTAGTTTAAGCAGCGACAGCTTAGTTGGAACTTATATTGCCAAGAAAATTGGCTTAGATGCGGAAGTAGCCCCAAAAGGATACCTCTGACTTTTCTTTTCTAGTATTTATTCCATAGGAATTAATTAGCACTTGTTTAACCGCGAATATCATGAGGGAATCTGTTTGCTGAGAAGACTCCATAATTATTTTGAATGCATGTGAAGTTTGATAGTCGCCTCCTTGGTCTAATGGCAGCATATATGTGGACCGGGAGGTCGTGTGTTTGATACCCAGGTCGGGCAAAGCAAATTTTCTAATATAATTTGCTCGGGACTGGATCCCTCAGGGGGTTGTTGTCAGGCAGGCAGTCGGTCGTAAAAACTTAGCCAAATCCTTCCTGCAACATGCTTGAAAAGTGTGTTGTGCCGACCCCACATTAAGGTGGGATAAGGGAAGAAAGAAAAAAAGCATTTGAAGTTGCCGACCCGTATCAGGCCAGCGTCATGATCAACTCACTATTCGTATTTTGGATACAATAACAATTTGGATACAACAATAACTCCGTGGCGTGGTGGTATTTCGGTACGACTACGGTTCTGAGGTCTCGGGTTCGATCCCCGGGTCGGGCAAAGTGATATTGAATTTTTCCATATCAGCCCGGAGTCTGGAATTTGTGCCCGATATGGCGATAGGCTCGCCCCCTATCACATCTGGGACCGAACTAAGCTCGGCGAAATGTGGGTGTTCTAGTTCTCTAGTACGCCTCTGCCTACCCCTTCGGGGATACAGGCGTGAGCTTATGTATGTATGTATGTATATGAATGAGCCGGGTTGACCATTGCCTCAAAAAAAAGATGCGAAGTGTCAGCTAGTCCTTTACTAGGGTGTAATTTCCGGAAACCTTAATACATTTTACCCTCCCTAATCCCCTTTTCAAAGTAAGTAGCGGCTGGGGGGTGTTCCTTGCATTGCCAATATACATGGGCGACGGTTACCAGTTTCCATCAGATGGACCGTTTACTCGTGCCGTTGTGGGTGAATAAAAGGAGGTAGAAGATCTTTATTGCTTTATTATGGTTTGATAAACTTAGGTGGCTCTATACATGAGAGTTGGTACAAATGGGGAGCTCGGGTTTTGTGGCGGAGCCCTCGTGCACCCGGAGTGGGTTATCACGGCTGCACACTGCTGCTACCACGATGAACAACAAGTCGACAACGTGCAGGTACCTATTTCACTTATATCTATACATATACTGTTGAATGCCTTTGTTTTTAGCATACACAAAGCCATACTATTTGCGACGATTTACAGGTCGTATACCGATTTTAAAATCCCCATGTTTAATAATTAATAATAGTAATACAAAAAAAACTTTAATTTTTATTTTCAAACTTTACCATTCCGTTTTAAATCGTTTTAATTATTATTGGTACCAATTTTAGGAAACACCCGGTGTATTTTATATCTATGACTCGTACTATACCTAAGGTAAATGTTAATTTACCAGTTTATAAGTAGGTACAATGAGTAATCTGTGGAAAACTATACCGATGTTTAAATTCCTTAGCTATACTATCCCTATACTTTTTATCACGAAAAATAACTTCTTGTACTGTTAATATTATGATTCTTCTTCTAACTGAGCGGTCGTCCCAACATAGTTTCAATCATGTTGCAGAAAAACTTGGCTATGAATGTTATCATCACAGATTACACTAATAGTTGCTCACTATGATTATGTTTTCAGGCAATATTCGGCGCTCACTCCCTGTACGACCGCTATGAGAATGGCCGGCGCATCGTCAACGTGGCAGAAGTTGTGGTGCATCCTGACTTTGACGCCGCCACCTTCACCAACGACCTAGCTCTGCTGCGACTTGCTAATGTCGTGCAGGTCACTGGTACGTGTCTATTTAACACTTTCATACATTTTGAGTGGTAGAGCCACGCTGTAGGCAGTCACGTCTACAGCCGGCTCGACCGGTTTGATACCACTGTCTCACAGAAAAACGAGTGGCAGCTTTCTGTCACGTTTCGTTCGGTGAGTGAGATTTCCGACGGCCCATTTCCACCTTCCTTTTTCCCTCACCTATGATTCTTTCTGTGTCTTGGGTGTCTATGGGCGATTACTTACCATCAGGTGAACCATCTGCTCGTTTTACTAGTCTGTGCTATAAAAAAAAATCTACTCCAAGAATGTAATTTTTTTTTCTGTATTGCATATTTATTACTCGAATAATACGACTTAAGAAGTAACTTCAAAGTCCTTAAACATCTGGTGATTTCCTTCGTTGGTGCCTACTGTGTTCCAAAACGCATCAATCAAACGATAAAGTTCTTAATATAATTGTCTTAATAACTTAATCATTGACTAGAATAATAACAGACGGTATCATCAGATCTTTATCTGCTTTGTTGATGAGGCAAATTCCTTCGCACTGACCTCTTGACTTTTATCTATATAATGGTACGTGAAGCGAAAACTTTGTACCCCTTTTTAAGAGAATTGCGCGAACGAATGAACGTGAAAGACACAGTTGAAGTTTATTGGAGAAGAGTGCATAAAGCTCTTTTTTTATGAATTATGGTTTAATTTACATAAACATAACATAACATAAGCTCAGGCCTGTATCCCCGAAGGGGTAGGCAGAGGCGCACTAGCGAACTAGAACACCCACATTTCGCCGAGCTTAGTTCAGTCCCAGATGTCATAGGTGGCGAGCCTATCGCCATATCGGGCACAAATTCCTATTCCGGGCTGATATGGAAAAATCCAATATCACTTTTCCCGACCCGGGGATCGAACCCGAGATCTCAGAACGGTAGTCGTACCGAAATACAACCACGCCACCGAGGCAGTCATCATCAAGATTCTTCATTTGCCATTTATCATTAATTAAGATTATTGTTTCAGATACAATAACCACGGTGCGTCTACCGTACCTCAGCACAGTTTCCTTTAACTTTGCCGGCCTGGGAGCGACTGTTTCAGGCTGGGGGATCGCAGCAGAAGGTACGGGAAACAAAGCTAAAAATTCTGGCTACTCTTGACTTTCTGCAATTTTATTACACTACCTAACTATTCGTCTATGTGAAGGAAATTCCTTGCAATCGCTAATAAAAGTTATCATCTTGACAATATTGCGCCATACGATTGTTATTTTCTTGGTATTGCCTGTGGACCGGGAGGTCGTGGGTACGATTCCTAGTTTTTTCTAACGTGATTGGCACGGGTCTGGATCCCACATAAGGGTTGAATACAAACGTAGCCTTGTCGTAAAAAATTAAGACATTTTGAAATGGGAAAAGGGCAGTGAGAGACAATTTTTTATGAAAAAACAAACGATTTTTGAGTGGTAGAGCCACGCTGTAGACAGTAATGTCTTTCTGGGTGTCTATGGGCGGTGGAGATCACTTACCATCAGGTGACTCATCTGCTCGTTTGCCAGTCTCTGCTATAAAAAAAACGAGTGGCAGACCACCTGACGATAAGTCTTCGCCGCTGCCCATGGATAATATCAGAGGTATTATAAATAAGTCGCCGGCCTTAAAGGAAACTGTACTTAAAGCTCTTATCTTGAAGGTCCTTAGTACGTATCGTATTAAATACCGCTGAAAGAAGCTGATGCAACCTTGGAAATAACACTTTTCTACGATAAGGTCATTGCGTTGAAGACCATTGCAATGCTTCATGTTAGCTATTATCTAGGAGTAACATTCGTCTCGCCTACACTTCGTGAGAAGTTGATGACAGTGATCACGGACCCGCTGTGCAACACGTCCTACTTCAACCAACTACCGGAGAACACTATATGCGGGCTTGCTTCAGGTGCTGGCACGTGTAAGGTAAGCTCTACTACATTTCAACAAAGACTTCTATGTATACTACTAGACTGGCTGTTCGGTACATAGAATGTGCGCACTAAGTCTCTGTTAATCGACCTCAACTCACTATAGAAATCTGCTCTTTTCCTTAGCCGTGAAACGTCAAACACTCGCTGCCATGTGCCACAATTTTACTTGGAAACAGCTTGTCTAGTAAATACATAGAAGTCTTTGCATTTTAAGTGTTTATTTGGATTGTGTGGATTTTAATATCCACATTACACCAACGCGATGGACTAACGCCTGCTCGGCAGTGGGGTATATTAGAGAAATACTTTTGCCCGAGGACGACTTTTCGGTATTGCATGTGGGCGCTCGAATAGCTAGCAGCGGGCCTGTCTTTTGGTATCTATTGAATTATGTGAAAATAAATATAAATAAATACACCCAACAGTCACACACCTAGTCCTGACCCCACACTAGGTATAACCTGTATCGTGGGTATCAGAAACTATGAGAGACTTTCAGTCTCACAGCACCCAGACTTGAAACAAATATCTGTGGGCCACACAAACATTTGTCTCAATGCGGGAATCGAACCCGCGGCCTCCCGCTTCACAGCCGGCTACTCGCCCACTGCGCCACGGAGGCTGTCTCCGTCAGAAAAATAATCATACATCTTGTAATTTAGATTTATATTTATTTAATTACCATTTGTAGAGTTGGAAGGGGAAGACCTCATCGAACATTCTCTGACCAAGACAGAGATATACTCGAGAAAGGTCAAGTTAAATGTATCCTAAACCGACGTGTATGCATGAAGAATGTAATGAGACTGAATGAGGCGAAAGAGGTGTGTAAGGTTCGTAGCGAGTGGAAAGCCGTTGTCTCTGCTTATCCCTATGGGAAAAAGGCGTGAGTCTATGTAATTAGAATTTACGAGGAGATTAATAATAGTGGTGTCAATCGCCCTAAATTTACTAGATCGTTTGATCTTATACCTCGGCAGAAAGTAAAATAATGCGAAACGGGTCCCTAGGTGAAATAACGATATAAGTGAAAAAACAAACACGTGCACTTTCATATTCTGTATGTGTGTGCATGAAGACGTGATTGATGATGATATTGTCTTCAAAATCCTATATATCTTCTCAAATCGAATGTGATAAAAATCAACAACAGGTGGCTATTTGGCACACGTCATATTAATTATTTTTTATGAAAAATGTTATTTGTATAACTGATACTGATACCAAATTACCGCATTGTTAGATATAATGTGCATTTTTTACGTGAACTTTATTTACAAATTCTTTGATTTCACAGGGGGACAATGGTGGACCGATGACAGTAGTCTTCAACGCTACTGACGAAACTATTTTGGTTTGTATTAATTTTATGGTAATTAAGCGAATATTCCATTTACGAAGTTTTTAACCATTATTAAATTGAAAGAAGTACGTACATTGAAATTTATTTTTACGGATTTTATCACGTTTTAAAAGGGCATAAAAATTAAAACAAATCGTGATAGAATCCGTAAAAATAGTTTTATTTCTATGTATAACATTCGCGTAAACTTAAGAAACCAGTAGGTAAGAAGTACCCTAATCATTGTATAGGGGCATTTCAAGTATCACATACCATAACATAACATAACATAAGCTCACGCCTGTATCCCCGAAGGGGTAGGCAGAGGTGCACTAGCGAACTAGAACACCCACATTTCGCCGAGCTTAGTTCCGTCCCAGATGTGATAGGGGGCGAGCCTATCGCCATATCGGGCACAAATTCCAGACTCCGGGCTGATATATCACTTTGCCTTTGATAATGCAATATCACTTTGCCCGACCCGGGGATCGAACCTGAGACCTCAGAACCGTAGTCGCACTAAAATACCACCACGCCACCGAGGCAGTCAAGTATCACGTAAGCATATTTTTTACAATTATTAACCCCCCCCCCCCTTATCAGCAAAAGTAAGCAAAGCTCTTAGTCCCCATGGTAACGCAAACATTTGTATATGAATAACAAGAAAATCAAATTTAAAAAATCTGCTGACGTAATTACCATCCAGACCCCCCCATCCCCATGTCAAAAAAACAAAGAAAATACCCCCCGCCCCTCCCCCCTTAAGTAATATTGGTACCCCCATATCGGGAGATATTCATGTTGCTATCTTTCTTTGTTTCTTTTCTTTTCTCTCTGTCCATATCCCACCTTAATGTGGGGCGGCGCAACACACGTTGTCAAGCATGTTGCAGAAAGGATTTGGATTAGTTTTTACGACCAGCTGTCTGCCTGACGTTAACCCGGCTATGCGGGGTCCAGACCCGGGCAAATCAAATTAGAACAATCGCTTTGCACGACCTCATCGCCTCCTTGGTCTAGTGGCAGTGAATATGGCCTGGGAACTGGGAGGTCATGGGTTCGATTCCCAGGTCGGGCCTGGTGTATTTCTAACACTATTTTTGCGTGGCTGGATCCCCAGATGACGTCAGGCTGGCAGCCGGTCGTAAAAACTAAGTCAAACCCTTTCTGCAGCATCCTTGAAAATGTGTGTTGCGCTAACCCCACAACAAGGTGGGATAAGCGAAGGTAGAAAGAAAAAGTTTTGCCCAACCTGAGAATCGCACCCAAGACCTACCAAGTCACAGCCCATATATGCTGCCACTAGCCCATACATGTTGCTATCTATTCTTGTGAGTTCGCTTACAGTACAATGGAATATATCCGTATCATAATCACTATATAGGTAAATACTGCTGTAATTATCAGTCAATCTCAGCAATGATTTGCAATCAGGATTTTTGTATTAAGATAACAACGTTTCGAGCGATAGTGGTACATAATTATAACATTTTATCAATATATTTAAATACAGTCGAAAGTAAATTGACGCAACGCAGCAGCGATGGAATAAAATATTTCGTATGATCGTCCAGATTTAATATTATAGTTCAATATATTGTCACTGGATGCATGCCGCTTCCAACAGGTCGATCTGGAAATGTTTGGGGGGCGTATGCTCAGCAGTGGACGTCCTATGGCTGATGATGATGATGATGATATTGATGTCATTGTCACTTTCAGGTAAAGTATGTTCTTTTCTCTTATCAGGTGGGGGTGGCGTCATTCGTGAGTGCGAGCGGTTGCAACGACAATTTACCTTCAGTGTTCACCAGAACTCAGCGGTACCTCGACTGGATAAGTGAAGTCACCGGCATAGAGCTTGATTGAATTTGTAATATTTATCTCAATAAATACCTTATTTTCTACTTAAGTTTCATTTCAGCTATTGAAAAACGTATTGATATATAGATTAGAATAAAACTGGTTTTTACGGATTCTATCGCGATTTAAACTAGTTTTATTTCAATCATTAACACTCGCGTAAGCCTAAGAAATCATTTTGAGATATAGATATTGGAAAAATGAATAATATTATCAATAAATATTAAAATTGTTTTGAGTATGAAGTAAAACAAGATTAGGAATCTAAAGAACAAATTGTGGCAGACAGATCGTGCTAAATTATCTTAGTAACTTATCTGAAACTAATTGCATCGTAGAACTTAAATAACAAAAATGCAATATTTACAACCATTATCTATAATTACGTGTATTTGGCAGTTGATGGATTAATTCAACGATAAACTGATAACGTGATTAATATATAAATTAAAGTTATCTGAATACTAATTCAGTCACATAAAAAAATCATAATGCGTGCAATTTTGGTTGTTGGGTTGGCCTTATTAGCTTCTGCTTCGGCATACTTGAAGGTACCAAAGTCGTACCATGATGAAATAGGCATCCCTGAAGCGCTGAGGATCAAAGCCCTCGAAGAAAGAATTATAGCTAACAAGACCGGACCAGCTTCTGCTGTAGATAGGATCGTCGGAGGATCCGCTGCACCTCTCAATGCGCACCCTTACTTGGTAAGAAATTTAAAACTCCATTAAATCGTAAAGTCACGTATAACCAGGAGAACCGGTCACCTAAATTAAAAAGCTTGTAATTTCTACATGTTCATCATATCGCAAATTGGATTATGTTCAGACCAGAGAGATTTAATAATATTTACGAGTAACTGATTCAGACCATACAGATGCACGTGTTAAGCGCCGTTTTACAAACTTGAAAAAATAATTTAAGGAATTAGACGTCAAAACACAGATAAAAAGCTATTCCAACTTTATGTAAGTACCTAGATTTTTCCAAAAATGTTGCCAATCCCAGTTTGATTATAATCGATATTTTTTTTTTATTCACTATGGTGTCTAGGGTGGTTTGGTGATCAGCTTGGTGAACATCGCCGGTAACTCAGTGTGCGGTTCGTCACTCATATCACCCAACCGGCTCGTGACCGCGGCTCACTGCTGGTTCGACGGCGTCCGTCAAGCATGGCAGTTCATCGTGGTCCTCGGCTCCCAGTTCCTCTTCCAAGGCGGCACTCGCATCGGCACCAGCAATGTCGTCATGCACCCACAATACCAGCCCAGAATGTTGTTTAACGATGTTGCTGTCATCTACTTACCGGTCCGCGTGACTTTCTCCAGTAAGTAATCTTTCCTTCGGCTATTTTCGTTGTTCTGAAACTCAGCATCATATTTAGTACAAAAATAAGTAATTACTTAGTTAATACAGACTATCTCAACATTAGTATTTGTGAAATAGATTAATTTTGCCGAGGTGAAGATCATTAGTATCATACGAAATCATTGTTAATAGCCTTGATGGTTCTTTATTTCAATCGCTTTAACCGACTTCTTACTTCTATAATACGTTGTTTTTCCAGATTCCATCCAAGCTGTATCTCTTCCTAACTCATGGGAATTGTCTGAGACATTCGTTAACGAATGGGCGGTCGCTGCCGGGTATGGCAGGACCAGCGACCGTAAGTATCCATTCACCTATCATAGATTCATAATAGACTATATTCTTAATTCTAAATTCAATATTCTAAAATGTAATTTCATTATCTAAAAGTTACGATTTTAAACTTTCTCCTTTATAACATCATCAGATCTTATCCAAGTATTTTTATTGAAAATATTTTTTAGAATCAGTATTTAAGTATAAAATATTCAACTCAGAAACTGATATAGCATTTAGAAATCTATCAATCAACCAGTGTCTTGAAATATGTTCTGTATTTTAATAAAATAAGGCCTTGAAAATATTATTCGATCTGCAGACACACAGTATATTAATCAATATCAGGCAGTATCAAGTAACCGTGAGCAACTTTCTGAATTCTGTCACATCAACCTTAACTCTTAGGCTGAGATCTATAGAACGAACTTCGATTATGTCTGAGTCAAAGAAACGAACAGAGTGACGATTTGAATTTTTTAAATCGAACTTCGACCTAGTATATGACTATGAGTCGGACTAAGTCAAAGGAGAATGCCCATATCGAGTATAGTTTGACAGATATATGTAATAGTTTGTGTCTCAACAGTGATACCACTGGGAAAAAGAGAAAAAAAAATCATAATGTTTGGTGCTAGTCTTAGCTAAATCTGTATTGGGAAACAAGAATAATTAATAGATCTCTGCAATAATTAAATACACCATTTTTCATTGTTACTATGGTAACTTGTCAATAATCAAATGGTCCTTGAAGTATCAAATTACTGTCCCGCCCACACACCCGCCACTGTAACTCCTGTAAGCCAGGATCAACAGTGGCACGCATTTTACGACACCGAGCAATGAAGCTCGGTGAGTCTCAGAGAATGCAAAATTGTCTTCATCCTGCAACGAAATTAATCAAACAGAAAGATAGGGAGGAGTTGGAATTATAGGGTTTCCACTTCCCTCCGTAAAAATGCAGGAGACAATGTAATGAACTAAGGAGGCATCAGCCTCATACATAGGGATATTTACAACTGGAGAGGCCAGATGTAAAGCACCACGGAAATAATTTTAATTTTAGTGGGTCCTATCATGCGAGCTGTTAAACTTGATTCCAATAATAAGTATGGCAAAAACGCCGGAATGCACGGAAATTCGTCCTAGTTTCCACAAGGTCCATATAGTATACAACTCCAGATGTTATTTGCATACTGTCTAGCATGATGGTGCGCTCATTTTGCCAGAGACCACACTCCCAAAGAATGTGATGTGCGGTCTGGTCATATTCACAGCCGAGTACAGAACACGGGCACGCAGGTGACTCAACCAACTTAAATGAAAACAATTTACACTTAAAGTTACCGTGGCCTGTAAGAAATTGTGAGACACAATGATCTATTTCTAACCAAGTTTTAGATAGACGATCGCGGATTGAAGGAAAGTACTGATATAAGTGCCGCCCCTTTATAGAGTTGTCCCATCGAGTTTGCCATTCATTTAGAAGCTCGTTACAAATTTCGGATTCCGGTTTAAAAAGTCTATTGATTCTCGATAGCTCGCGGGACGTAAGAAAGGATTTATCCATGTTCTCTCTTGTTGAGTAATACATCGCGGCGCGACGCTGAAGCTGAAGTATCAAATGTTAAAAAGCTAGTGCACACAGATGACTTATTACCGTGACTCTTGTGCAGTCTCGAGAAAAGCACAGGGAAATGTTCCAATATCACCCAGTCGTCATCTCGTAACTTCACTCATACTTAAGAGTACATACATTGACTCATGCCTGTATCCCCGAAGGGGTAGGTAGAGGCGAACTAAAGAACTGGAACACCCACATATCTCCGAGCTCACTTACGTCCTATATGTGATTGGGGGCGAGCCTATAGTCATTTCGGGCAAAATTCCAGACTCCGGTCTGATAGTGAAAAATTCAATATCACTGCCGGATCCGGGGATCCAACCCGAGACGTCATGGCGATGTGCCTTCGTCGTCATCGGGCGACTTTTGTCACAGTGATTATTTATGACCTCCCTAGTCTCTATGGGCTGAAAATGTATGGAGGTGCGCGTATGGAGTCACATTTCATACATTTGAAAAGAGTACAAGAGTGACGAAAAATCACTAGTGTCCACATACCCTTATATTAAACAACCCCTTCTCGTTATTTTGACAAATTACCTGAATAACAAACCAACGTCGCCGTAGCAACTGACCATAGTGTATAAGTATCCAAAAAGTATACATTAAAGAGTCAAGATATCACGTACTATGAATTAGAGATGTGTAGATTCATTACTTAAGTAGACGTTACTTAAGTATCTACCAACTAGGATTTGCCCGTAGCTTCGCTTGTATGATGAAGATTATCCCGGTAGCGTCTGCGTACATTAAAATGGTCATGACGACTGGGGCGTAAAAAGAAAACAAAGAAAAACCATCTGCACCCTCCACGGGTAGACTGGTAGAGAATGCCTCTGGCATTAAGTCCACCTTTATACATAACATAAGCTCACGCCTGTATCCCTGAAAGGGGTAGGCAGAGGCGCACTAGCGAACTAGAACACCCACATTTCGCCGAGCTTAGTTCCGTCCCAGATGTGATAGGGGGCGAGCCTATCGCCATATCGGGCACAAATTCCAGACTCCGGGCTGATGTGGAAAAATCCAATATCACTTTGCCCGACCCGGGGATCGAACCCGAGACCTCAGAACCGTAGTCGTACCGAAATACCACCACGCTACCGAGTCAGTCACTTTTATACATATTATGTATATAAAGTTTTAAATAAATAAATAAATACAAAAAGCAAACAAAGCGACTAAAATACGTTCGGCATGATGTGGGTGTTTTTTTTTTACCTGTGTTTATCCCTTCGGGGGCACCAGCGTGAGCTTATGTGCCTATGCAAAATAAACGAATCGACGAATAATTTATGTGTTGTTTGTATCAATACTTGTATACAACTTGCATTGTGATAAAACATCCACAATGGAGAAATCCACAAATCCGAAGAAAATGCAAGGAGTTTGCATGGTGGACGAAATGGTTCATTTTTATTTGCGCTATAAACAAGCCACCCATATGTTACAGAATTCTTTCAATAACTAAAACACATTCAAATCTCACGTACATTTGGGCAGGCCGCTGTAGTCTCATATACTTATGTAATAAATAGTACCTATATTATATAAGGCCAAAAAAGTTATCGATTAATTATTTACGATATATTATTTAATCACATCCCTACTTTAGCGATCACGTTAGGTTAAATACTTTTTAATGCTAAGCTGTATACTTCAAGTCTTTCCAAAAAGAACAATAATGATGTCATCAAGTAGCATGAATGTCATAACTGGTCATAACATTCTTAATTGTCGTTCAATGGAAATGAAGCTGGTGTTAGAAATTCCTAATATTTTTCCTATTAAGATAGGTTTAGGCCATAGTTTCTTAATAATTGTAATGTGGATACTAAAATATCATTGGTGCATACGTTTTGCAATAGAAAATCTAGGGTATTGCTTTGTAATTCAATTTAAGGTGTATGATGAATGTCAAAATGTATTTTATTTTATTTTTCAAATATTTCTTAAACTCTAATATCAATTGAACCCAAATCGCTACAGTCGTATTTATCGACATCTTAGAGTAGAATAGACATAATTTGATGTTGACACAACAATCCTGAGGTGTATACTTTTTCCTATATAAGATGGGCATTCTCCTCGATTTATAAATTCCAAATCATTACTGAATTCGTTTCATTGGCTTAGACTTAGTCGAAGTTCGCTCTATAGATCCCAGCCTTAGTCTTAACATAAGCTCTTTTGTGTTATAGAACAAGTCGGTGTCACCATCAATACATTCGTCAGCCACGTTAATCTCCAAGTGATCTCTGAAGCCGAGTGCAGGGCAGTATACCAGACTAACGTGATCGCAAGCACTCTTTGTACCAGCGGCCGAGGAGGTGTGGGTGTCTGTGGCGGAGACTCCGGAGGTCCTCTTGTCCTCAACCGTTGGGGACGTATTGTCTTGGTAAGAATTGGTTTTACTAGACTAACACTATTGCTTAGGCTACTCCTTGTAGATCATTATGATATTAAAACCGCCCTTTAGAATCTACCATATTACATATAACAATAATGTTATGGGTCGAGCTGTTGTAAGCGGCCCGCATCCAGCTACTTTTTGTGAACTTTATCAGGTCGTTTGTCCACCTGGTTGATTTAAATCTTTGGGGGAGGTCCATGCCCAACAGTGGACATCCTGTGGCTGATGATGATGATGATATGGAATGATTAATGTGTTATGGGTGCGATACGAATGAAAACAAAAAACTGTAACTTTATGACGATTTTTTATCAAAGTGTTTTAATAGCCTGGTCAAGACATCCCAATAATGTTGTAGGCAAAATTTAGTAGGTACAACTACTAATTTTGATTGGTGGATCTACTATTTATTGTTCTTCAATAAACATGCGGCTAGAACAAAAAGAATAGTGATTGCTTGTTTATAAAAACGAATGTAGTGCAATAGGTGAAATATTGTCATTCTAGGGTGTAATCTCCTCTTACTAGTGACTAGACCTTAGTATCTTTTGATTGGTAGAACCACGCTGTAGACAGTAACATCTATAGCACGAATGGGCCGGCTCGACCGGTTAGATACCACTGTCTCACAGAAAACCGATGGAAAGTGGCAGCTTGCTGTCGCGTTTCGTTCGGTGAGTGAGGTTTCCGGTGGCCCATTTCCCCACTCCCTTGCCCAATACCTTTTCCTTCCCCTTCCATTTCCTCCATTTAGGTTGGCAACGCACCTATGATTCTTTTTGTGTCTTGGGTGTCTATGGGTGGTGGAGATCATTTACCATCAGGTGACCCATCTGCTCGTTTGCCAATCTCTGCTATATTTTGTTCTTCCAATTTCCACATTTTGACATTGAAAATGAAACAAGATAGTAAAAAAACAACATACATAATTATTATCAACTACGTAAAATCATTAACGTATGTGTGTAACCTATCAGTGCTTATTATAAACGGATAAGATATACTGATGTTTAACGTGATTTACTGAAAATTATGATACAAGTTTATCAGACTATAGGCCTTCAAAACAAATATTTGAATTAATAACTGTAAAGCCAATGTCATTCTTAACGTTTACGACGGGGAAATTTTTTTACATGTCAGAGTTGAGAACTTAAGAACAGAAACTTACTTGATTACGCGGCTCCATCATATGATATGAAAACCAACCTAAGTTTTGAACGTTAATGCTTCAATTTTGGATTGAAATATTAATAGATATACTCGTAATCAAAGAATTTACTCCTCCTTAGCCTAGTGCAATTAGACAACTGTAGCCCGAGCACGAAAAACTAATGTAAATGTAAATGTATTTGAGTTGGCTGCGCACTGATGACGTTTGGTTAATATTTCATACAAATTTCATAGACGCGCATAGAGCTGAAATACATTTACGGTTGTCAGAAATTTCCCTGCTCAGGCCGCTGTTCACAAACTGAGAGGTTGAGCTCATGTATTCGAATGCCAAGTCGGGTAAGACAGGTTGGCGTGGACAAAAAAAACTTGTATAATTTCTAAATTTTCTTCAATTCTTACTTCATTGTAATCATCACCATTATACTTACTTATGTCCATTTAAATGAATACCGAGCTGATCACTGCTTTTTAAAACATATATTTTGGTTATAAGTTTTCTTTAATTATGTAATTAGCAAATTGCCAAAGTAGACCACTGTGAACCCTAGTAAGACACAGTTCTCTTTGTCTATATGAACTGCACGCCACCGGCTACATAGGAGCGGGATAAGAAAAGGTGGAAAAAGAAAAATAATGAATGATTTCTTCCATTGTGTTTGTCATCAGATCGGCATCAGTTCGTTCGCGGCGCAAGTCGGAGGTATGTCAGCTTGCCAATGGGGATTCCCCTCAGGATTCGCTCGGGTCACCAGTTTCGACAGCTTCATCAGACAACACTTGTAATACACCAGCTCCAAATGAACAGTGGTATTTTTCAATTCTTAAATGTGAGTCAAATTAAATTACACCGATTGTTATTGGAACCCAATAAAACGATGAAAACGGGTAGAAAAATGAAAACTGTCTTTTATTCCTTTTAAAATTATTTTAATGTACTGCTTCCCTGCTTCTTTCTGGTTATAGGTAGGTAGATGATATAATTATTATACTAAAATGTTAAAATCATAATACCAAAAGATTTTTTAACTTCACAACCTAAGTA
The DNA here is from genome assembly GCA_036417725.1 of Clanis bilineata. NCBI lineage: Eukaryota > Metazoa > Arthropoda > Insecta > Lepidoptera > Sphingidae > Clanis > Clanis bilineata. Next base: position 11,556,165 of record CM071154.1, on the reverse strand, counting down.
ATAAGCCACGGAGGTATAAAAAAGAAGGACACCATCTCGCCTATAGTTAAACGGACGCCAAAGAGAAGCCACGCAGAGAAACGCGCCTGTACAAAAATGCCCTACGCACACATAAACACTCATAACACGCTCAGTCGCCGCCATTACGTGTCGATAGATCGAATGGGTCGAAAACACTGCTTCACTTTCCTAGCGCTCCGTCCATCTTTTTTTTTACGTTTGTGGTAATAAGTTTAGATGCTATTATTTACACGGTGTTGAATTCTGTTGCCAATGGACAAGTAAGATTAATGAGAATTATTTTAACTAATCTATTCATTACATTAGATTAGATCAAGTCTGTGACGTACGTATGCTTCTAATTTCATTGATAATAAATAATCAAATTACAAATCAATATTATAGACGTTTTCTGAGCAACAGTAGTAGCCATTCAACGATTTAACTCTACCACTTAAGAAGAATTAAGTGATGATTAGGATAAGGATCCTATTGCTAGTATTGGCAGCGGGAAATGATGAGAAGTGAGAATTGCCGAAACTAACTAGTAGGTACTGGGAGTAACTAGTATTGTGTAGTAAATCATATTTAACTAACAGTCAAAACAATAAAATAAGGTTATAAACACTGTCTACATTATAAAAATGCAGTAAGAACAAACAACACACAACAATAATAAGATGTAATAACAATATGTTCATAGGATTACTAAAATCATAAAAAGACATTCTAAGTCGTGTGAATAAAATCTTAAAGAACCATGGTTTATAGGTTGTATTAAATATAGAAGACACGAACCCATTGGACGATAGTTCTCTTGAAATTATCAAAATTCAAGTACCTATACAAACGAGTGTTTACCAACTCGTGAGTTGAATATAATATAATATATTTAAATAAATATGACTGATAAAGAAAATAGGTTACCAAAGTAATCAACACCCAGAAATAATTAAATTAAATTTTAATACTTTACACCTATATCCGTAAATCAGCCACGGAAAGGTAAGTAATCAACAAATGGTACAAGCCGTACAACACTTTAGGCATTAGGCAGATACCCTGACAGTGTAAGGTTCCTATTCTGCAGCCCGAGCAGGAAAATTTCTGACAACCGTAAATGTATTCGTGCTCGATGCGCGTCTATGAAATTTGTATGAAATATTAATCAAATGTCATCAGTGCGCAGCGAGTTTACATTTACATTAGTTTTTCGTGTTCGGGCTACTGTTTTTTTATTTATATAATATTAAGTGTTAATAAAATAAATTAATAATACAAATATCATTAGTTACTGTTCAGGGATTTAACGTGCATTATTTTCTTACCTATGTAAATTACTCACACAATCGATGATGATCACTGTAGTGACTAACTTGGATAAACTTCACCGTGAAAATAAATAAACAAAATGCAAGTTTTAGGTTCTTAATGAATTATATAGTTTATATTATATGTATAGTTTATATTATTATATAGTTTATATTATATTTATCAAGCCAACAAAGGCTTGATTAGTACCTAAACTAAAGTTGTAATTTCATCCAGTCACAAAAACTATCATAATGCGTGCGATTCTGGTTGTGGGGTTGGTGGTAGCTTCTGCTTCTGCGTACATGAAAGTACCGGAATCGTATCACGATAAGATAGGTATTCCTGAGGCGGTGAGGATCAAAGCTTACGAAGTCATCATCATAGCTAACCAGACAAAAACAGTGACTGCATTAGATAGGGTCGTCGGAGGATCCGCTGCTCCTCTCAATGCGCACCCTTACTTGGTAAGTATGAAATTATTTAATACCCAAATTACCTAGATATTATTAGCAGTGATGTTGAAGATTATTGCATCCATATAGTTAGATTCCTGCATTTGCGACATCCTGGGACTGATTTATATATTATTCACAAACCCGACACCTTTTTCTTGAGATAGCATACAAGAGAAAAAGATTCCAATACCTATCTAAATGCCCATAAAATAGCTGATACAATATTTATGTCGTAATATATTCTCAGTATAAGCAGCGATAGCTCAGTTGGGAATGGTATGGACTGCCGAGACAAGTGTCGGAGGTTCGAGACCAACCCCAAAATGGAGCATACACCTCTGACTTTTCTATGTTAAGTGTATTTTCATTGTGAAATATCGCCTGCTATAACGGTGAAGGAAAACATCGTGAGGAAACCTGCATACCCGAGAATTTCTTCACAGGAATTTCGAAGGTATGTGAAGTCTGCCAACCCGCATTAGGCCAGCGTGGTAGACTAAGGCCTAACCCCTCTCATTAGTAGAGGAGGCCCGTGCCCAGCAGTGGGACAGTAATATTACAGGGCTAATATTATTTTTTTTATTATTTTATATTCTCAGTTAAGTTATGCAAGATTATTTAATTTGATACGGTGTTTAATCTTTAGGGTGGTTTAGTGATCAGCTTGGTGAACCTCGCCTACGATTCTGTATGTGGTTCTTCCCTTATATCGTCCAACCGGCTTCTCACCGCGGCTCACTGTTGGTTCGACGGCGTCCGTCAAGCGTGGCAGTTCGTTGTCGTGCTTGGCTCTCAGTACCTCTTCCAAGGCGGCACTCGTATCGCCACCACCAATGTTGTCACCCATCCACAGTACATACCCAGTATGTTGATTAACGATATTGCTGTCATCTATTTGCCTACGAGAGTGACTTTCTCGGGTAAGTGTTGAATATTTTATCTTCAGATTTATATGTTTGGATTTATCAGACGACTACAGGTTTTAAACTCGAATCTATACGATCTCAAAAAACCTCAGTCGCCAGAGACGACAATCCAAGATAGAATGATTTGAGGTGAGATCAGTTACACTGCCTAAGCACGTAATTTGTATCATAGCATTTAGCACTATAAAATTACAGTTATTTTTATTTACATAATATTATGGTACTAAATCTGGCTTCAATGATATTTTATTTGATAAAATAATTTGTTTCAATACTTGTACGTTTTATTATATTCGTTATTGTTTCAGACTCCATCCAACCTATTTCTCTTCCTAGCTCCTATGAACTGTCTGAGACTTTCGTCAACGAGTGGGCTATCGCTGCTGGATATGGCAGAACCAGCGACCGTGAGTACAAATGGGCTTACCATCCATTTCTAGTGAATAGTCTTCAAGAAATCTAATTAGTCCTAACGTTTGCTGTTATCGGTTTAATTATTTCATCAAATCTTATAAGTTTGGAAATTTTAAAAGAAGGGAGAAGAAAATAAGTTAATCTTATTATCCTAGTCTATTATCATGCTATGTAGATATTTATACACTAACTGTTGTGATTGTAGTCTCCAAAGAGACGTTAAAGATTACTCGTAAGTACCTAATTATTACAAATAAATATCATTCAACGCTGTCGATTGCATTGAAATTATATCATCCTGAACAATACTATTCGAACCATAGAAAACAGATATGTCTATTAGTATAGCATTAGTACAGAAATGTATCCAGTTTCTTATATCAGTCCTGATGACTCTTAGACTATTTTCGTAATATATTATATTATTTAGTGGTATATTCGCAATTCTATCTAAACTTATATTACAGATCAAGTTAGTATCCCTGCCAACACACTGGTGAGCCAGGTGAACCTCCTAGTGATCTCTGAGTCAGAGTGCAAAACTGTTTACGAGTCTAGCATCAAGCCGAGTCATCTTTGTGCTAGTGGTCGGGGAGGTGTGGGTGTTTGCGGCGGAGACTCCGGAGGGCCTCTTGTTCTCAACCGAAACGGACGGAAAATCTTGGTAAGAACCGTAATAATATTAGCCCTGTAATATTACTGTCCCACTGCTGGGCACGGGCCTCCTCTACCAATGAAAGGGGTTAGGCCTTAGTCTACCACGCTGGCCTTTTGCGGGTTGGTAGACAGTCTTAGATTGATTTATGAATGGATATTAGAATAAGCAGGAATACTAGGCCTAATTTATATTAAGATGGTGCATTATCTGCCTTAGCTTTCGACATATTTAAAATAAGCAAATGGTCCAAGAGCCCGTGAGTGCCAGACCTTCGGATTTTAATAAAAGCTGAAAATTTTTCTATGTGTGTCCCTAGTACAGGTAAGAATGATCCCCACCCATGAAGCTGAGGCAACGGTGGCTTTGGCAGGTAACAGGTAACAAAGGTGTATAAAATTCCATCTCAAATTTATCATAGAATAAAACTTAATTTTTTTATATTTGATTCATAATAATATCAAAACTCGCGTTGCTCATTGCCAGACAGTTAGTATGGTTGCAACCCTCTGCCGGACACCCTTAAATTATTATAATTTATAATTATACTTACGTTATATTATAAAACCTAAATTTTATATATAATTTTTTGGGGGCCTATTAATCTATGTTTACATAATAGCCGGACAGTTTCAACGGTTCTATCATCTTGCCAGACGCATTCAAAGTGAGCAGTAGTTCGGAGAGCAAGGAGCGTATACAGTAACTAGTGCGAGTGAGACAGAGCGCTTGGTCTATTGCAGCCCTTCACTGCGCATCCACTGTTATTAAGTTCAAATTGTGCAGTTTATTTTTTTCTTAATCGAGAAATTTCATTAAATAAATTTTTACAGTTTGAATAACAAATATTTAAAACAATACTCAGTAAAATTGTTCTAATACAACTTCAATCATATCGAAACTCTAATAATTTAATTTATATTATTTTTCATTTTTACGAAGTTTAGTATTTTCAATTCTATCAAAATTGTAAAGCCAATGAATTAAAGTAAATCAAATTTTATTGTTTACTAGCTGACCCGCGCAACTTCGTCTGCGTATGAGAGAGAGGGTTGAAAGAGTGAGTCGTAGGCACCTATAGCACAATAATTCTAAAAGAGGTAATGGGATGATCTACTTCGGCCGTCAGTCACCCCGTCTCTCACACCGTCAGTCACACCGTCTGTCAAACCGTCTGTCACCCCGTCTCTTACCCCGTCAGTCACACCCTCTGTCACACCGTCTATCACCCCGTCTGTCATCACGTCCGTCACTCTGTCTGTCACCCCTTCTGTCACCCGTCTGTCACCCCGTCTGTCACCTCGTCTGTCACCCGTCTGTCACCCCGTCTGTCACCTCGTCTGTCACCCGTCTGTCACCCCATCTGTCACCCCATCTGTCACCCAGTCGGTCAACCCGTCTGTCACCCCGCCTGTCACCCCGTCTGTCACCCCGTCTGTCACCCCGTCTGTCACCCCGTCTGTCACCCCGTCTGACACCCCGTCCGTCACCACGTCCGTCATCCTGTCTGTCACCCCGTCTGTCACCCGGTCTGTCACCCCGTCTGTCACCCCGTCTGTCACCCCGTCTGTCACCCCGTCTGTCACCCAGTCGGTCACCTCATCTGTCACCCCATCTGTCACCCCGTCTGTAACCCCGTCATTCACCTCGTCAGTCACCCCGTCCGCCACCCCATCAGTCAGCCTGTCAGTCACCCCGTCATTCCTCATGTCCGTCACCCCGTCAGTCATCCCATAAGTCACCCCATCAATCACTCCGTCAGTCACCCCTTAGTCACCCCTTAGTCACCCTACCATTCATCCCCTTGGTCAACACTAAAATATTTTTTCAAATCGAACCAGTAGTTTCTGAGATATAAAATTCCCCGCTAGCAGCATTTTTCATTTCTGCTCCGCTTCTAATGGGCATAGCGTGATGTTATATAGCCTATAGCCACCCTCGATAATTGGGCTATCCAACACAAAAAGAATTTTTCAATTCGAACCAGTAGTTTCTGTCCGAGATATAAATTTTCCCGATTTTGCAACATTTTTCACTTCTGCTCCGCTCCTATTGGTCAAAGCGTGATGTTATATAGCCTATAGCCATCCTCGATAAATAGGCTATCCACCACAAAAAAAAAATCAATTCGAACCAGTAGTTTCTGAAATATAGTCTTTTCAACATTTTTCATTTCTGCTCCGCTCCTATTGGTCATAGCGTAATGTTATATAGCCTATAGCCACCCTCGATAATTGGGCTATCCAACACAAAAATAATTTTTCAAATCGAACCAGTAGTTTCTGTCCGAGATATAAATTTTCCCGATTTCGCAACATTTTTCATTTCTGTTCCGCTCCTATTGGTCAAAGCGTGATGTTATATAGCCTATAGCCATCTTCGATAAATATGCTATCCAACACAAAAAGAATTTTTCAATTCGAACCAGTAGTTTCTGAGATATCAACTTCCCCGGTTTTAAACATTTTTCATTTCTGCTCCGCTCCTATTGGTCATAGCGTGATGTTATATAGCCTATAGCCACTGTCGATAATTGGGCTATCCAACGCAAAAATATTTTTTCAAATCGAACCAGTAGTTCCTAAGATTAGCGCGTTCAATCAAACAAACAAACAAACAAACAAACTCTTCACCTTTATAATATTAGTATAGATTAATCAAAGGGCAAAATTTTTTTTTAAATAAAAAAGTTACAGTGAAATACACTTATTTTAATTAAATTTTTAAACATTTTCATCATTTTCATCGTCGTCGTCAATACATCCATATTCCTCGTCACTATTATTCCATTCTGTGGATTGATCGTCTTCAATATCGCCTTCTTCATTACGCACCCATAATTTTTTTGTCTTGGGCGGTGGAGATCACTTACCATCAGGTGACCCATCTGCTCGTTTGCCAATCTCTGCTATAAAAAAAAAATAACATTCGCGTAAACTTAAGAAATCAGTTTCAAACGTGTATATTATCAAGTTCAAACTTGGTTAGGGCATGATTTGGAACCCCAGGTATGGGGTTGGACAATACGAAACGATTTTCTGGAGCCTATCATGACAGTTTTACCACATGCTCCAGAAGATTTGCTAAATACAATTTTCTGCAACTGCAAGAGTGGTTGTGGTTCGCGATGCGGATGCAGGAAAGCGGGCTTGCAATGCTCTTTAACTTGTGGCCAATATAATGGGCAAGCTTGTCTCAATGCTCTACTATATCAGAGCGACATTAACGCCGGTCTTACGACCCAGCACCATAATGCCCGGGAGAGATGGAAAACATCCGGGCGACACTGGGTTGAGTCCCTAACTCTATGTACACCCTACACCGGCAATACTGATTAAAAACACCGCGGTGGCCCTTTTCGGCGCTTGAGGACGTTCCGGGTTTCCCTAGGCGAGAAGCGCCCAGGCTTCAGCCGGAAACGTCACGATTTGAAAACCTATGTCCCGATCATTTTAACCTTGTGTTCCGATATTTCACACAATAGGTCTGGCAACACTACTGTATACGCTCCTTGCTCTCCGAACTACTGCTCACTTTGAATGCGTCTGGCAAGATGATAGAACCGTTGAAACTGTCCGGCTATTATGTAAACATAGATTAATAGGCCCCCAAAAAATTATATATAAAATTTAGGTTTTATAATATAACGTAAGTATAATTATAAATTATAATAATTTAAGGGTGTCCGGCAGAGGGTTGCAACCATACTAACTGTCTGGCAATGAGCAACGCGAGTTTTGATATTATTATGAATCAAATATAAAAAAATTAAGTTTTATTCTATGATAAATTTGAGATGGAATTTTATACACCTTTGTTACCTGTTACCTGCCAAAGCCACCGTTGCCTCAGCTTCATGGGTGGGGATCATTCTTACCTGTACTAGGGACACACATAGAAAAATTTACATCTTTTATTAAAATCCGAAGGTCTGGCACGCACGGGCTCTTGGTCTAAAAGCTAATAGAGAAAAGAAAACAATTGTTATATTGTGTTTGTCTTCAGATTGGCGTCATTTCGTTCGGACCACAATTCGAAGGTATGACATCCTGCCAACGTGGGCTCCCCTCAGGGTTCACCCGGGTCACCAGTTTTGACAACTTCATCAAACAACACTTGTAAAGATTAAATAAATACCAGTAGCTCGACCATGAGGATTTTGTCATACGTACTGATTTCTTAAGTTTACGCGAATGCTATTCATTGAAATAAGACTATTTTTTACGGATTTTATCACGGTTTGGTTTTAATTTTTATTCCCGGCTTTGCAGTCTTCGTGGTCACGGGTTGGACTGAGATGTCATTTGTCCAAGAATGTTAGTATTACAAAATCTACCTTCATTTTAGAATTATACAAATTTGAAAAAAGTTTTGTCATTCCACGCTGGCTATACTATAATAATATGACTATAAATATATATATATATATATATATATATATATATATATATATATATATATATATATATATATGAATATAATAATATACTATAATAGAATATATATACCTAAAATAATTGCCTCTAGTGGTGACGTGGGAATTGTCATTTTTCATACAAATTATTTTACGAAGTCGCTAGCGTGAAATGTTAAAAAAACTCATGGTCCAGCTACAGTAGGTACTTCCATAATTGAATACGCGTAAAAAAATCACGCCAATTCTCACTTGAAGTCAATAAAGCTATAAAAAACGGTGCAAACTTTTTTTTTTACTAACCCATATTGAAATTCTTTTATTGTTTAGTCGTCTCCTTGGTTTTCTAAGGGTGCAGTATTTACAGCCTAAAGGGTGATGACGTCAGACAAGCAGCCAGTTGTAAAAAATAATCTGAATTCTTTCTGCTACATACTGTGGATTAATTTTGAGTGATTGAAAATCTTTCAAAGTAACGTTCCTCTAATACTCTTTAATTAACATACAAGAAAACTCTGTATCTAAAGTATTTAAGAAACCATCGCAAAACAAAACTTAGTGCGCAAATTCTATTTACTATCAGCCTATCTATAATGTACATATACATAGAAGTCTTTGATCGAAAGCCAAGAATAATTTCAAATCCAACGTCAAAAAGTAACAAAATAATTTGCTTTTCAATTTTGGTTGCATTTCATAATATTATTGACTGCCTCGGTGGCGTGGTTGTATTTCGGTACGACTATTGTCCAGAGGTCTCGGGTTCGATCCCCGGGTCGGGCAAAATGATATTGGATTTTTCCATATCAGCCCGGAGTCTGAAATTTGTGCCCGATATGGCGATAGGCTCGACCCCTATCACATCTGGGACGGAACTAAGCTCGGCGAAATGTGGGTGTACTAGTTGGATAGTGCGCCTCTGCCTACCCCTTCGGGGATACAGGCGTAAGCTTATGTTATGTTATATGTTAATAATATTATCTGTTTTGGTTCTGGCGCTTGAATTCGGTTTTAAGTTTAATCAAACTTTGTGTATTGTAGCTTTTCCAAAATATAGGACCAATTCTGAACAAGTCGGTTTAAAAAAATCGTTTGTGAGAGGATAAATAATAAAACATGGTTTACTCAAGCTCCTTTATTCCAACCAGGTACCATACAGCCGGTCTCCCTTTACAAGATTCACGTTTTAACAACACAACGCGGTGTTTACTCATTGCCTTGAATTCTTTGCCAACGGTCATTCTGTATTGCCTACATTAAAAATTACATTCACATGACGTTAAAATATTGAAATTTACATGTCATTTATGAGTGAACATACATACACTCATTAAAATGTATATTAAATTCTTAAAAATAATGGAACACACATAATGCAATTATAAAACAATTGAACCAAGTGGTTATTAAAATTTAAAATTCGAATGCCGTTGTTAATTAATTTATTTAATTAATTGAATTGTATAACCAAAATATTTATTTATAATTCGAATCACATTTTTAAAATTCTTAAATAATAGGAGCAGCTTTATTTTTTCATTGCTAGGTACCACATTACATTCCTTTACACATAACACATTTGCACAACAAATAGGGTGTCTCACTAATTAAATTTCAAAATGTGCGGTTTAAGCATCCACAAGATATAATATTTGCGAACTGAATTATAATTATGTTCTCTGAATCACAACAACAATTTCACTTTACACATGCCATGTATATGTTCCGCGTAATACCTCGACTTTACTTTAATAATAACAAAATTATGACTACGAAATGTTGAGACTAGAGATATACTTAAATCTATGATTGTTTTACAACTATATTTAACTATTAGTATCATGATTACTGGAATATCAATAGACATTAGCTGGTTTACTTCGGGCGCTTCACTAAGCTACGCTGCTACGCTAACATATCTAAAAATAAAAATAATTATAACAAAATGTATTCGATGTTTATCTTAAAATAAAAAACCTGACAAGAATTTCTCTTATAATAAAATCAAAGCTATAAATCTATAAAGCGGATTTTACAATTATTTACAAGCCTCTTTAACCTGTGTCGCTTACCTTAATTTTAAATAATGAGACGACAATTCCATTTGAAATATACTTTTTAAAAATATTTACAAAATGTTCGAATTCACATTGATCCTGAGACAATTGATTCAATAAATTGATTTAAGAATAAAATAGTTCACTTAAGAAACAACTCGTGACCTGTTTTGTGAAGCAAAACAATTTAATTTATACACGTGACGATAACTCTAAAGCCGGTGTCCTGCACTAGCTTTTTCGAAACAAAACACTAAAACTCAAACGCAAAACAACGATTTTAGCTGTGTCGTGCTCGTAGAACAATGGACCATAGATAAAAAATACATGTTTTGTGTGGGTGTTTTGTGTAAAGGTTTAGTGCAGGAGACCCGGCGTTACTCCATATTGTTTCTAAAGCGATATATTCAACAAATAAAACAGAAATGTGTAAAATTTAAGGAAGAGTTCATTAATCAACTACCGTAATTATATCACAGTTCATTTATGCAAATAATATATAATAAAATATAATAAATTGAATAGGTACTTAAAATATGTTTACAGTTGAATTATTAACGATAAAAATATTTTTATGGCAATATCGACTTTAACATTTCAACATAAACATTATTATTTCATTGAACAATTTATGCAACAATAAAAATATCAATTGTCTGATCGAAAAATGTGTATGATTTTATTATAATTTTAATAAATTAAATGACCATTTAGGTATATCAATTTATCTATTCATAATAATTTTAAATATTTTGGGTGTTTCTACTACGTTTAATATGTGCTTTACGCATATCTATGTGGAGAGGGTTTTATTATGATATGACCTAAATATAGGGGATTCCTTTGAATATATTTATGGTGTGACGTCAACGTGTAGTACAATAATGTGCGAATGTTGAAATGTTGAATTAGCTAGACGTGTGTGTTTGTCTGTATGTTTATGTTGGACACAGCACCTTCAGGATGTAGTCTGTTAATAGTGTGGGCACGGTGGGGCTGTCTTCATTTATCGCCTTTAGAACTGAAATAGAAAAAGAACATAATTCTTCTCTGCCTTGTTACCAAGGTGCGCATTATGATTTTTAACCGACTTCTACAAAAGGAGGAGGTCGTCAATTCGTCCTCAATTGAGGACCTCCTATATATTGATATATATTTTATGTATGTTACTCGATATCTCCGCCAAATGTAGAACGATTTTCAAAATTCTTTTTGTGTTCGATAGAGCTTCTTTCAAGGGTGGTCCCATATAAATTTGGTCACGATCGGTATATTGGAAGTCGATTAGTTAAGTTTTTAAACTTGTGGTTATTTTATATAATTAAACAGTGTCCTTGAATATTGTCTTACGTAAAGAAAGATCTTTTAAAATCATTATGTAATATGTACCTACGATGGCTTAGAACGAACTTTCCAAACACATCTCTTTTAACTTAACCACGAATATTTAAATGCAAATTAAACATTGCAATTCCAATTCCCGCCTTCTCTTTCCCAATTCCTATTTCCCTCCTTTTAGGTTGGCAACGCACCCATGATTCTTTTTATGTCTATGGGCGCAGGCGATCACTTACTATCAGGTGACCCATCCGTTCGTTTGCCAGTCTCTGCTATAAAAAAAAAATATTATGGGCCGTGTTATACAATTTGATGGCACGTTATCTGACAAAATTATATTAGAGTAGTGGGTAAAAATATAAGCAGCCATTACAGTATTTGGGGGTTAGATAATTATATTACAATAGAATAAGTGTTTCCATTATGAGAGAAAATAATTATTATGTATGTATATTGTACTTACTCTTAATGAGTACTTGAAGCGACTGGTTGTCCGGTGGTCCATTGTCCAGGTGGAAAGGTATGACGGTCGTCAAATACTGAAACAAATTGACATATTTAAGGAAAGTAAATAGAATATTTCAATCAGTATCACTGATAGTTGAAAGTTGTAGTTATAATGTAATAACAATTATAGTTCTTGTCCGGTCAAGTCTCAATATAATACGGCCAAGGTGGCCGGTATTATAGGTACATACATACATACTTGAATATGTTTTGAACAGTTTGCTCAATAATAGTGTCCGACCGAAGCTTCGGCTACCTTCGGCCAAAAAATCGCCTTCGGCCGAAGTTTTCTAGGAAGCGTTGAAATTAAACGAAATGTTACGGACACGGGAAAGCACGGTGCAAGAGGCGACGTGCGGGTGGTGCAGGTCACACTGTACACCCGGTACGGCCAACCGTCTTCGTAGTAAATCAAAACAAAACAAGTTCGTACGCGTATTTGGTTAAGTGCTTTTGTATTTAAGTTCGTACGGTGTGTATGGGCAAGACACAAAAAGAATCATGGGTGCGTTGCCAACCTAAGAGTAGGGAAATAGGGATTGAGAAAGGGAGGAGAATTGGGTCACCGGAAAAGTCACTCCCCGAAAGAAACGCGACAGCGAGCTGCCACTTTACGTCGGTTTTCTGTGAAACAGTGGGATCAAACTGGTCAAGCCGGCCCATTCGTAGACGCAACTGTCTACAGCGTGCCTCTACCACTCAAAAAATATACAGTTAACATCAATTTCCTAGGAACCATTCATTATTTTATTTACTTTTAGTCAATTTGAACTGACAAATTTTTGGTCGCCTACTTGGTGCAGTGGCACCTATATGGGTTGTAGACCGTGGGTTCGTTTCCCAGTTCGAGCGGGATGGTGAAAATATGGTGTTTTTCTAACACTTTATTTTCATCCAGTCCTGGGATCCCCAGATGAGGGTTGACGTCAAATGGGCAACCGTTCGTAAAAACTAAGCCAAATCCTTTCTGCAACATGCTTAAAGAGGGTGTTTTGTCAACCCCAAATTAAGGTAAGATAGAGTCATGTAGAAAGAAAGTCAAATTGAACTCAGTTTCTTAGGGTTATTGAACCTTCGGCTTCGGCTTCGGCCGAAGGTTGTGGAAAAAGCCGATGATCGGCTTCGGCTTCGGCTTCGGCCAGAAATCGACCTTCGGTCGGACACTACTCAATAATAAACACATATTTTTAAGAACACTTATCCTGACAGTAGTTTTTTAATTAAAATAACACATTCAATTCATCTATTATTTATTTTATTAATTTATGTGTAATGTGTATTTCTTATTCGCTTTTGAATTAAAATAAATAACATATTCAATTTACTCATTATTTATTTTATTAATTTATCGATGTTTAAGTGTATTTATTATATATTTTTCGCATATTATGACACAGTTTGTATGCGTGCATCTGGTTATTTGCTGCAAGGTACTAAAATGCTCTTCTTATTTTGATCTTCGCATTCCGATGTGTCGTAAAATTAAATTCTGCAATAATGGATTAAATTGATTGGTTTGCTGTTTCATGTTAACGATACTAACAAGTTGTATTTAAAATAATTTAAATATAGTTTTTTCTCTCTATTTGGAATTATCGAACAAAATGTCAGAATATACGTTTATACGAGACTATAATAAAAATAGTATTTTTGAAGTTATTATATTCTATTTTGGTTGTACATACCTAAATTATTAACCCTTTGGAGGCGGCACATATATGTTACATAAGCGTCTCGGCCACCGATGGCCAAGCCGTCCGTGACTATTTATCTACAACCTCTAATCACTCAATATTTGGCAGAGATATATATATATATCGGAGGTATGTGATTCAGGAGTACCGAACTGTAATTGAACTTGCAAATGACACGAATTAATTGTAAAAGTGGGCACCAGCAGTCATATCGTAATTTTGTGGGTAATTTGATTTGTTTAGTCAGGGAATGTCATACTCATGGTGGGGTACAATGAACAACAGACTATATAATGGCTTGCATCGTCAGTTTAGTCGTAGTACAATTTCAGAATAGTTAGAGTTCAGGTCATTACGCTGCTAGTCGAAGGTTTGCTTAGGCGCGAGTTCATATCATCTAGCCGTCGCTATGTCTAAAATAGTGGAGAACCGCTGTTGCTCACTTAGTAGTTATTTGCCTCAATAACGTACCGCGGCTCAGTGAATAGTGTAACTGTTTAATAACCGTAACCGTAACCGTAATTGTCTTGTGTCGTCCTATGAAAAAATAACTAACCCATGGTGGTTTCTTGTCAGTTCTTCCCCATGGGATCTTCCGAACTGACGGTAGATTAAAAAATACAAGAAATAGACGATTAAGTGTTAATTCCTGTGTTTCTATCAAAAATGGTTCACATTATTCATCATGAAAATGTCTAATGCATAGTGAAAACCTCTCACAGCTGAGATTGATGCCTTATCGCAGACATATCTCCGACATATATATACGGATACGATGCATCCATAAATCGACACGACATGCCGCGCCGTGACAACCTCACTGATCTTGTGAGCAGCTTACAGCGTATTTAAGCAGAGAACAGGGAGATAATGGGTTCAAATTTCAAATCAGGTATTCATAATTGCATGCAATGCAATTGCATGAATAAATTTTTAAATTGCATGAAAAAAATTGCATGCTATAATGCCATTTCACCTTTTAATCATTCTTTTGGTAATTACACCTCCAGTGGTATTGAGGATGCGTGAATCCATATAAATATGATTATCAATTGTATTGACAATTTGTAAATCAAATTATTAAAAAAGGAAAATAGACAAAAGAAAAAAAAAGAAATGGTGACAATTGATGATGAAAAAAATAAGCCCGGAGTTTCTTTCTGCCTTTCTTCTTCGGGTCGTCATCCGTAGGTAGCTAGAGAAAGGCTGGTAGGTTAGCTAGGATAGGGCCTCACGCACCAATCCCAACTGCTTCCAGTATTTCCAGTCAATCCCCTGCCACCATTCCTGCCATATGCCATTCCCATACAATCCATTCCCTTACACTTTATTCCTATCTCCCCTTATCACCCTATATTAGCCATCCCATCGTTATTATGTCCATACTTGCCTGCCTGTTGTCAAATTCAAATATATAATGTAAATTATATTAATCCTTATTTAAAAATTTACTTGTGTTGACTTGTCATAAGTGCTTTTTTACATGCCTACGTGATCAATAAAGATTTTTATTTTTTTATTTATTTTTTAATTTGATTTGACCATGATTTGAGCAGAGCTGCAATTTGCTCGGTATTCTGATAATCTTCTGGCTGATGATGATGACAATGCCCGCATCTATCATTTGAAGGGAGAAAAGCTCTAGCGATATGTGGTTGCCAGTTGTTCCTTTATCTACACCTTTAAAGATACAGGCGTGAGCGTCCTACCTTTGGCTCAGAACTATTGCTGTTGAGGCTGGGCGAGCGCGGCTGACCAGGTCTCTTCTTCTTCTCCATGTGGTATTGACGGCGCTTGTTCTGCACAGCAAGCAGTAGCGATATGAACGTGTTCTTCAACTCCTTCTCGTACTCCAGCTCGTCCCTCAGCGCCAGCTCCGCGATCAACGTCTCCGAGAACTCGCGGATCAGCACCTCCAACTCCATGAAGATCTCGTTCAGTTGAGCCAGGGATAGTGTGCGGAGTTCTGGAACATACGAGTGTTGTCGTTACGAAACAAAAGTTGAAAGTATTTTAAAATCCCATTGACGGTGCGGACTGCGGAATATTATCGGCATTTATTGGATATCTATGTTTATATTAACCGACTTCAAAAAAGGAGGAGGTTAACAATTCGTCGGAATCTTTTTTTTATGTATGTTCCCCGATTACTCGAAGACGCCTGGGCCGATTCGAGAAATTATTTTTTTGTTCAAAATGGTATACTTCCCAGGTAGCCCCATTGGCACCAAGTCGGTGCTGAGACCGAAGCAGATTAAATAAAAAGGCAAGAAAGTCGGTTTTCATTTTTTTTCCCGCACATGGCAAAGTGATTAAACTAAATGGTAAGGCACAGTGCAATCCAAAGAAACAGCGACCACCAAAAAATGGATTTATCGGTGGTCATCATGCTGTCCTATTCACACTCTTAGCTGTTTCACACTCTGAACGTCTATCTTTTTTTTTAATAAGTATCATAATATTTTTTAAACATATATCGTTTTTACAATTAAAACATATTTATAAGCGCAATATTTTAACATAATCGGTTATTCAAAGATTAATGCGAACAGGAAGATATGTGGCGGCCTGAATTCGGGTATAAAAAATATTGTATCAACAATTTGATAGTTTACACTCGCCTAATACACGCACGATCGTAAACTATGAAATCATGTTAGGAAAACAAAGTGCAAATTAATCGCAAGCGAGAGGTGAATGCACTCCCCAATTTGTGGGCTACTGGCATAATAGTCAATAGCCTTTAGTGACTATCGTAATGAATATTTGATTTGGCTCTATTAGTTAATGTATTGGACACCGTTATAATGATGTCCTAAATAATGAGCCTTTATGATTACTTATTCGACTCGTAACTATTGTTAAATATAATACTCCCAGTCAGATAGATTCAATATTACTAACTAGTCTACAAATAGGCTTTCTTTTTTTTTCAACTATTTTCTTACGGGGGAATGACGTGTAGGGATGATCGATATTCATCGATGTTTAATAAACATCGATATTTATTTGGAAAATATCGATGTTTTGACATCGATGTTTTGATTTCGATAACATCGACATATCGATGTTATGAGAATAAAATATCGAAACGGCAATATATTCTTTAGGGCCATCTAGCGTTGGATGGACTAGCTGGGTACTAGATAACTATGAGTTCAACTATTTAGCACTAGATGACACTGATCAACATCATCGAAGTAAGCCATAAGAATAGTTATTTTTTTGCATTGGGATTCAAAAAAACTGTCAACTTCAATGCACAGACTAACGTCCAGTTCCAATAAATAATCTCTGTTCGAATGTGAAGATAGATTACAAAAATTAGCCAATAAGAACACAGTTTAAACATGACGCCGTCAAATAAATTGATTTGATTGGTTCATAATCGCGATCTATCTGCACTCTAAACTGAGATCGTTTATTGAAACCCGCCATAAAGGGAAAACACCTGGAAAAGTTATAAAGATATGGAGTCTGCCCAAAAAATACTTAGAATGTTAAAAAATATCCTGTATTGTGTTTTCAATAACAATAAACGCATAAATAAAAAAATAAGAAATGAATAAAAAATAAATGGAATACACAGTTTTATTTGCTACAGAAAACATCGATGTTTTGACATATCGATGTTTTTCTATCGATGTTTATCGTACATCGATACTTTTGATTCGATGTTGGCATCGATGTCAACATCGATGTTTTTCTAATATCGATCATCCCTAATGACGTGCCGATCCTCTCTTTTTTTTAATAGTTTTTTGGAATACAGGCCGAATGGCCAACCAAGATCTGCGCTCAATAAATATAATAATTGTAATTGTGTAAATAATTGAGATGGTATTTTAGTTTTGTGATTAATTATTGGTATTGTGTATTACATTCTGTAATTTATTTTGTCTAAGTATATTATTATCGTTTGCTTACATTATGATCGAAGAAATTGTTATATTCACGTGTTTTATTAATATATCAGGGAGATGGCTCTTCGAATTTGACTTCGATTCGACTTCGTTTAGTGACAAAATTCTACCGAAATAGAGTTAAAAAGTGATCTAATGTCACGGTAAAAATTACCAAATAAGTTTTCGAATCTAATGCAACATTAGCGCACTTTTTAACTTGATTTCGGTGGAATTTTAAGACAATAAATGAAACAGAATCGAAGTCAAAGTCGAATCGAATGGGCTGGACTCGTAAATATTTGTTTCGAGTCTGGGTGTTGAGATATCGAAAGTATCTCGTATTTTCTAACACTCTAGTACAAAAGTAAACTTATGTCTTCACTGTGGGGTCAGTCACATTATTCATTTTTTATTGTTGTATATAATCATCGTGAGCGTACAGTACGTCCACTGCTGGACATAATCCTCCCCCAAAGATTGGTGTATAATAATATATCCCGTATTAAATACGAGTGATTTGTCTTATGAGTTTTGACTGCCTCGGTGGCGTGATTGTATTTCGGTACGACTACCGTCCTGACGTCTCGGGTTCGATCCCCGGGTCGGGAAAAATGATATTGGATTTTTCAGTATCAGCCGGGAGTCTGGAATTTGTGCCCGATATGGCGATAGGCTCGCCCCCTATCACATCTGGAACGGAACTAAGCTCGGCGAAATGTGGTTGTACTATTTCGCTAGTGCGTGCTTTTGTTATAAAAAAATATAATGGTGACTAGCAGTTTAATTTATTACCGATCCAAAAAAATTAAATAAAATTTTCTTTATTAGGTATCAACAATTTTTTAAACCGAAACTTTCCTTTATAAATCCAACAAGTTAATTTGATAATCTTGTATCCCCGCTGACAGAGATACTCCAATTTATCAGAGGTCACCGACCTCGCGCGTATAAGCGATTCGAGTGTCAGGGTTGTAATTAAACACTCGCGAACACGATATCGTAAGCACTAACTAAATAAATTTTGTTTTATCTTTATGCACCCGCATTTTGCCAACAATGCTTCGAAGAATCCAGTAGATACTCAAAGGTGGTCTAATATCACATAATAGTAATAAAAACAGTTGCCTCATTGATTCTATTTAATTGAGAGGGGGTTGACGTCAGGCCGGTCGTAAAAACTAAGCCAAACCCTTTATTTATTTTTTATACACCCAACAGTCACACACCTAGTCCTGACCCCACACTAGGTATAACCTGTATCGTGGGTGTCAGAGACTATGAGAGACGCACGGTCTCACAACACCCAGACTTGAAACAAATATCTGTGGGCCACACAAACATTTGTCTCAATGCGGTATTCGAACCCGCGGCCTCTCGCTTCACAGCCGACTACTCGCCCGCTGCGCCACGGAGGCTGTCTTTCTGCAACATGCTTGAAAAAGTGTGTTGCGCCGACCTCATATTAAGGTGGGATAAGTTAGGAAGCTAACCGTGAGGTTCTGTGTTCAAATCCGAGGTTGGGCAATCTCAATTTGACTTGCAATTTGACGTAGGTAATATGAGTTTCCTGCGACAGGAAACTGTGTCGTATGGTGAAGCAGTATGACGATAGGTTTGCCTCCATTACGAACTTTTAAAGTTTAAATACTTTACAGTTCGTAAAAACGCGCTTAATCCAATTTTTGGATCAAGACATAATTTGCGTTTCAGTATGCTCAAGTAATACCTACTTATAAACATATAATAATGTTAAATGGGGTGCCCGAAACTTGCGAGTGAATAGAATTAAACTGGTTTTGTTTTTTAAGTATATAAACTTGGCAACAAAATATTATCAATTCACAATCAATTTTGGACACAGATTATGCTTAGGAGCGACTTGCAGCATTATTACTAATCTACAGTGACACCTTATCTCGATTCATCACACAGCTCAGATTTGGGATAAATAAGACAGTTATCGCAGAGCTGCAAGTGGCCCTAAATATTCATCAATCTACTTGTGTTATAATCTCAATAAAATTCTAGTTTCTATTCACCCCGTTTTAACTCCAACACTGGTGATTTTAGAAAGCTAACGCATTTTTTTTTGTTTTTTTTTATTGAAGTGGGGGCAAACGAGCAAGTGGGTCACCTGATGTTAAGTGATCACCGCCGCCCATAAACATCCACAATATCAGGGAAATCATGGATGCGTTGCCGGCCTTTGAGGTAGATATAGGCTCTTTTCTTGAAGGTCCCTAACTTGTAACGGTCAGGAAACACAGCCGCCGAAAGCTGGTTCCACAAGCACGTTGCACGCGGAAGAAAGTTCCTTGTAAAACGCACTGTCATTTGTCTGTTTATCTCGACGTTCACACACTGTATTGAATAATAGCAGTTACATGTTATGTAGGTATAATTTAGTAAGTAGGTGCGACAAAAACTTACAAAACTGCATGAATTATGTCATTCGCAAACGAGTTTCAACGACAATTTGAAATAACGACCGGTTCCCACATAGTTTTTGTTCCATATTTGATAATGGAATTTGCTACTCTTATGATCCTATATTTTGCTTAAAGATATTTTAGTAAGAACCTGTTATAAACCAGTATTTGGAATAATAATCTTGATATTCAAATAAATATTATAATATCTATAAAATAAAGTATCAAGTCACAATAGTCGTTTCTTATTCAAATAAGCTATTTGAAATGTAACGGTCAAGCAATTATGATTGGCCAATTACTATTAAACTTAAATTATCATCATCATCAGCCATAGGACGTCCACTCCTGAACATAGGTCTCCCCCAAAGATATACAGGGGGGTTACCACCATCTCTTATAACAGTATTATTATAATTTTACTTGTACCGATTCCCATACAAAACAAACGAAGAACGATTATAATAATACTGCTATAAGAGGTCGTGGTAACCCTGCTGATCGACCTGTTGGAAGCGGAATACAGGAATACAATTTTAAGAATCAGAAAATTATAGTTACCTGTGAATACTTTTGAGCCTTCAGGAAATTTAAATTTAAAACTCTAAACTGTCTAAGGCAATTAATTTAAATCATAAACGAGAATCAAGACAATTCACTGAGTCATCTCTTAACAAATAGGTCACTTCAACTCATTTAAGTCTCAGACCGCAGACGTTGGTCTTCTTCTTCGTCGTGTCGATGGTTTATAAAAATTATTTATATTGTTTTGGCCCAGTACTCAGCCACTGCCACTCCAGCAGGAGTAGCCCCAGCAAGGTCATCGACAGTGCAGGTGTGAGGGCACTGCGGACATGACAACAAGTGCAGCATAGTTTGTGGGGCCTCCCCGCAGTCACATACTGGATCTGCCTCACTGTATCTCCACTTTACCATGTTCGATTTGCAACGGCCAACCTGAGTTCGAAGGCGGTTGAGCGACTTCCATGTGGGCCATGGTAAGTGTTGTCCCGGAGGGAGGTTTTCTGTGGGCGGTAGGTACTGCGGGGGTGGGGTGCAATATTCCCCCCACAGCAAACATCGGGATTTCTCTGGGTTATATTTTAATGCTGTAGTGTGGCTTAAAAAGCTTTTACGACTCTTAAGGCGCGCATAGGATGGGGTCATACCATGGAGCAAATGTCGGTTGTCACGTTCTTGTTTTTGTTTTTCAGACGAGCAAAAGACGCTTCTTCGCACATGTGGTGGTGCTATGCCAGCTAAGGGGTAAACTTTATGTATAGGAGTGGGTTTGAGACAGCCTGTTATTTTTCTACATGTCTCGTTTAAGGCTACGTCCACTTGAGTAGCATGTGAAGATCTATGCCACACTGGACATGCGTATTCACCAGCTGAGAAGCAGAGAGCCATCCCTGACGTGCGTAATACATGAGGCGAAGCGCCCCAAGATGTGGATGTCAAACGATGGAGGAGATTATTGCGGGTGTTAACTTTTTGCTTCACCTTTTGGCAATGATTTTTAAAGGTGAGAGACCTATCCAGCGTGACTCCAAGATAAATTGGGTTTGTTGAGTGCTCAATATCAACTCCCCGCCATGTTAATTGAAGAGCTCGTCTAGCCTGCCGGTTTTTCAAATGAAACACACACGAGACGTTGGTAATGCAATTGCGTTTCTACTTACTGTCTTCATACAGAGGTGAGTTCAATACTTCTTTGCCTTTCTCCAGAGCTTCGTTGTACTCTATAATGTCTCCTTCGGATGAAGGCGTGTCTTGCATCATATCGTCTATTTCTTGGATCACCTGCAAGATTATGTTGATCATCAATTATACCAGACATGACACAAAGACTAATAAAACATAAAAATATTAAAAATCTCTTAATCCCTTCTGGAATGTTTATGCAAACATTGGAGGTAGAAGTTTAATAGTTGGATCATCTGTCTTACTTATACCTTCTTCTACTTGCGTTAATCCCACTCCATATATGTAAAACTATTGTTATAAAGAAATGATATATCCACCTAATGTCTTTGCTAAACTTCTCAACAGTCTTTTAAAACAGAAAAAAATTAAACGTTTTAGTATTTAAGTTATTTTTTAATGTTCATTTCATGTAAGTAAGTTCTTGCTTGTCCAATTTTGGTTTGACAAATAAACTTTCTTTCTTTCTTTTCAGTTAGTAAATTACATTTTATTCTTACCTCATCAGCAGTTTTGACTGGGCATTCGTGGTCTTGATGCAGCCCGCCTAGTATGAGAGCGTGCATGTCTAGGTCTGAAGCGACTGCTTCGTCCTCAGAACTGTGAATTTCGTCGTCCGGGGTCATCGCACTCTGCACAAATCAAATATGTTTATCAAATATTGAGATATCAGTTACGAACTTTTTGAATTTTAAACGTTTCAAGGATTGATGTGTTTTGGTTTTGGTAATGTTTACTGTTTCGTCTAATAATCATTTGAATGTACTACAGGTTTAACATTAATAGACACAACTAAATATGCTCACATTATAATGTGTTCATTATTGTTATACTGAGAAACATTCCGTTAATTACATGACATTAGCAAAACAACCGCTGGCACGGTGGAGCCTTTTTTAGCATTTTTAAAGCAATGCATTATTTAAAAACAATGAGGGAAGCAGCTAGCCATGCACAGAGACCTATTATTAAAGATCATTGGTAACAATAACAGTTCTTCCAAACATAGTAGCAGTAGGTAAAAATGTTTTGTTCAAAAACCTACGAACATTGCATTGTATTCTCATTTTAATAGGAAACACTTTAATTAGAACTCTGTTATTTCATAACTGCAACAATATTTTTAATGACACAAGTGAAATAATTAGTCGTTCCCACGAAACAAAAGTCGTCATTGGAGAGTCGCTCTTTTGTGCGGCCATCGAGCGGTGTAGTGTTACGAACAGAAAGAACAAAAGCCACCGAGCTTCAAACTGTGAAGGCTGCATAAAACGGGTACCTTACGACCATGTGACGTAAGCTAGTCTGGCTATGTATAAAGCCTTGGGAAAATATAAACCCATACGAAGATTTTGTTGCATTATGCACTTTTTGGTTTTCACTTCTCTAATCTCATATTTTTCGGTTAATGGTAGCTTAAAATTTCCAACTGGCCGAATTGATTAAGAATCAGTGCAACATTTTGTTATAACTGAAATATCCAAAACTGAAGACAATTACGTTGAGAATGTTGAAATCATTATTCATAATCATATGATGTGTGCTAATACGCTTAAGACAATGTACAAATTAGTCAAAAATAGCAACTGCATGAGATCATTGAGATGTTTCA
The DNA here is from genome assembly GCA_036417725.1 of Clanis bilineata. Classification (NCBI taxonomy): domain Eukaryota; kingdom Metazoa; phylum Arthropoda; class Insecta; order Lepidoptera; family Sphingidae; genus Clanis; species Clanis bilineata. The sequence goes on along the minus strand of CM071154.1, from coordinate 11,532,741 downwards.
TACAAACATCTGCAAAGTTCATTAAAGAATGATTAAAAACCTATTTTCAATTGTAAAGCTAAAGCGAGTTATTCCATGGTAAGAAGAGTATCAACCTTAATAATGTACCACAATAAACGTTTAATACAACGATCCCAAGTGGTGATTTGTATGCCTATTAGGATTAATTGTGTACTGGGAAGAGATAATAAAACCATGATAGTATTTCTTATAGCAATGAATCATCACATGACGTCCACGTGGATAATAATAAGAATAGTCATCATATCATGCACTTCCAATTTCTTAACTGCTATGGAAACAAAAAATGTATTCCGTATTTAGATGACTTGCGTTAACCATCTTTAGAGCACGTCGTTTTGTTCTATCTAAATACAATATGGTTTTGCATTCAATGTGAATGTGTAATGCAGGAAAATTAAAAATAGAAGACTACAAGATATGTAGCTTATCAAGATAGTTTAGCATCATCTAATACCATAGACTTTTCTAAAAGTCATATCGCGTGTATGGGGGTGCTACAATGAATTAAGGATAATAGTTTTTGGCCTATGTTCAGCAGTGGACGTTCTATGGCTGATGATGATGATGATGATGATGATGATGATGATGATGATGATGATGATGATGATGATAATGAAAGGAAAAAGACGAAAGGAAATATGTACACCTTCGGACCAAGTAAATTATAATGAAAAATACTATATGCTATATACCTTTTTATCGCTCAAATTCAAAGTGGGGATGTGCATCTTCCTTGAGAAAGATTTGGTCCAGTCGATTGGTAGAATGTTGCCGAAGTTTCCGGTGATTGTCCACCACATTCTGGAAAGAAATAATAATGTTATAGATGCTGTACACTTAAATGTTGAAAATGAAAATTATTAAAAAAAAACTTAACCACTACGCAATTAGCAACATAATTCCTATGACAATATATTGTATATAATATGAAATTAAATTGAAAAGAATACTATTATTTTAGTCATATCATATACAATTGTTCATGGATAAGACTTTCATCTCGTACGAGGGCATTGGCTTTCACCTAAACAACAGAAGATAAGTTAAAAATAAAAGTTGTAATAAACGTAACGGTAAAATAAAAAAAAAACTTCTTTTAAACGTTCATATGTACCCGTATTAAAACAACAAAAGGGGTAAAGCCGAGTTTATTAACATAAAAATGTAATTTATAAAAATAGAAAACGTAAACTCTAACCGTTAACGTATTTTTATTTCTTTTTATATACAAAAAAGTAAGAATTTTACGCCGCCTGAGGTGTTTTAGTTTGTGTTTCTCGATGTTATCTGAGGAGGCACGAATATTAACCATCGACAGCGCATTCGAATCCAGCTTACTGCAGGGTTACCACCACCTTTTATAGCAGTATTATTATCATCGTTATCCGTTTGTTTTATTTGGGAATCAGTACAAGTAAAATTATAATAATACTGCGATAAGAGGTGGTGGTAACCCCCCTGCGCTTACAATAACATTAGATTTCTCATGATTCGTTAAATTGACTACGTTTTTAAGTTTCTAACTAATTTAGTAATTGTAGGCAAGAATTCGAAAGATTCTTCGCTCTTATGAGAGGACTGTACAAGAATATACCCTTTTCGTTAGTAATAAATGAGCATAACTTAAAGTTCTTTAGTGTTAGCAAACCACAATATTTAGCATTGACAATAATAACTTTAGACATTTTGATATGATTGTTAGAGTTAAACCGCGTCTCCTGCACTAAAACATTACACAAAACACCTACACAAAACATGGTTACGCTACACATTTTTATCTATGGTCCATTGTTCTAGAGCAGTAGACAGCGAAAATCATTGTTTGCATGTGTTTTGTTTCAAGAAAAACAGGTGCTGGAGACACGCCTTAAGAATTAGTTTAGTATTTAGCTTTCTAAACGTTTGGTAATTCTAACATGAAGTTCAAATTGGCTCCAACCTTGGATCCAACAAGATTGCGGCGTGAGGCTAGAATTTGGCGAGGTCTGACTAACATCCCGTTTGTGGCATCCTCGCTTGGGATGAGTTCAATTGCGTTAGTTCAATTATTCGCGACGCAAGGTCGACGGGAGCGAACTTTGTCCGGTTCCGATGTACCCATATTGTTTTGTTTGTGCGTTTCTTTTATCATTATTTACTACTGGTAGACTGGTCATTTGAAATGACGAACATCTCGTAAGGACTTGAAGCTATAAATCTTCATGTTTTATTAAAAATGATAAATCTTGTAAAAATAATATTACGAATACTAAAATAGTTAACAATAACTGTAAAAAGTTCATTAAATAAGTACCTACTAGAGTTCGATTGCATTTACGATTACGACCATTTTATTGATATAGCTAATTACGAATTACATTCTGATTCAATTGGTATTTATTACTTTGATTTAATGTTTTTATTACTCATTTCTGGAGTATCGTAAATCGTATCTTTGTTTGGAAAACTTGATATTTCGGTTTGGATTGATGCCAAAGCATTTCAAAATGATGGAAAGCTGTTTAGTCCATCAACTATATTACCATACATCTGATTGGGCTCGCGTTCACACGGTTAGAATCCATTATTCCACTGACACCCTGATACATTCACGATGTCATCTTTCATCGTAAAGGTGATACATATTTAATTAATTCCCTTGAAATCACCCGCAGTCCGCATTTCAATTGATACACATATCGTTGTATTGAAGTTGATGATTAAGTAATTTTATGCAAATCTGTTACATCTGTTTTTTAGGACTCCAAATAATGCAATACGATGCCAATGATTAATACATTCTTCTTAAATTATAATTTTGAAAAGTTATTTCGTTTATCATGATGTAGTACAATTATTATAGGTTGTCATCATCATCATCATCATCAGCCATTGGACGTCCACTGCTGAACATAGGCTTACCCCAAAGATTTCCAGAGACCTGATAAAGGTCGCAGGAAGTCGCTGGATGCAGGCCGCTTCCAATAGGTCGATTATTATAGGTACATGATGAAAATCACAAAGATTAAGCTACTCGTCTAAATCACAGAACAATATCAAAAGAATGTTTAGCTTTACCAGTATATTTGTTTGGACCATACGTTTGATTGTGTTGACGTTCATTCTTTTCATAGTTCGGCTGGCGAACATTCAAAGAACCGAAAATAACGATTGATATAGGTCTTGTATCCGACGCCTTGACGTGAGCCCGTGGTGGTTATAAATGTTTGTTTATATGATTGTGGAAGGAATTTTGAACGTATCTCAGTTTTAACGTAATGAGCATGTTAACCGTCAAATATTTAACATACGAGTACCTTCATACACTTTAAGAACACATATTATGTTTTAGGTATTGTAAATCATCTTTATTGTATTATCCGATGTTATCCCGGGTGGATTGTTAAGAGTTGATAGATTTGGTAAGAATTTTGATATCAGAGTGATATTGGATTTTTCCATATTAGCCCGGAGTCTGGAATTTGTACCCCATATGGCGATAGGCTCGCTCCCTATCACATCTGGGACGGAACTAAGCTCGGCGAAATGTGGGTGTTCTAGTTCGCTAGTGCGCCTCAGCCTAACCCTTCGGGGATACAGGCGTGAGCTTATGTTATGTTATGTTTTGATACCAAAATTCTTCTGGATCCTACATGGGAACGAAAAACACCTAACGTCTGTGAGTCACCGGAGGCACAAATTGGTGCTAATTCGAGATCTCGCATGGCCCGCCGCACCACCGCTCAATTGAGGAATGTGTCACTTTATATTACGTACCCTGCTCACTGCTGTGTAATTAGGATACTGAAGTCTTTACAGTGATTACTTCGCACCTGAAGTAGTGATATCAGATTTGGAGGTTAAATCTATTTTTCAGTCATCTAACTGCATCCGATTTATTAACAGGAAGTGCCTTTTTATTAAAATTACTAAAGAACTAAGAGTGATATTCTCAATAATGAATAAGCTTAAATGTGATTAACTGCAGAGCCAATTGAATTTACTAAGATAACATAACACGTGCCTAAAATGAAGAAAAATAAACAAGTTGTGTAAATAGACACAAACACAATATATCTATTCCAAATATACAGATTGAAATCAAAATTTAAAAAAAAAATCAAAAACCAATTCCAAAATACCAAGTATTTCAATCTATTCATCTCGAACAAAAAGTTTAATGCAAATTAGAGCTAGCACATAAAATTAAACTTTACATATCGTTCGTCTATTGGAACAAAATTAACATAACAATGTTAAAATATTATTCATTAACACGAATAAATTTGCATAAACGCTATGAGCTTGATGAATTATGTTATTAATCATCGACGTTTTGTTAATAGGTTCTTGTCGGCAGCTACCTGCGCAGCCCACATTTTGAGCTAGATAATTGCTACAAGTTTTTACAGTCGAGTTTGTTTGAAACACGATATCGGATTAGCATAATATAGTTGAATAATAATCTAAACATTTTGCTGGATACCAAAACTATGCTTGTTGCTGAAAGTTTTGACTAGTTAATAGGTGTGTAGCAAATATAATGCCTACATGTAGTACTTTGTACTACCACAGGTCTTAGTTTTAGTTACATTCAAAGCTAAAAGTTTTTCTCCAGACAGCTTCTTGGTAACAGATATTATGATTTTTATCGTTATTGTTACTCAATACATTTCCATTTGAAGTACGTTTTAAATATATTTAATTCAGTTTGCAAATTATTTCTATTGCATTTGAAATTACTTGGTTTAACAGGCACACCGCCGTTTCTTGAAACTAATATTTATACAGTGTGAGAATTGAACCTCTAACATTAACTTTCTAAGCCGCTGCAGTCAGAGGTCATCGATCTACAACGTCCACAATGAAATGAGATTTAAGAATTCTCATCGTTATTACACCTTTATGGTCAACTCTTAAGTATGACTAATGCTTCATTAATCACGGATCAGTACTGACTACTGAAAGTTTACCGTAACTGTTAAACTTAATGAGAGTTAGGTGTTTAAAGCCGCACAAGCTATTAACAATGGTTGTTAAAATAAGTATAATTTGAACTAAATTATAAACTGTGTGATTTTTTGTGTCATTACATGCAATCGTTATCAACTTGCAGTTGTTATCAATCAAATTCAGTCGTTGAACGTTTTGGTCTAGACCGCCATAATAACCATCGAAGATACAATATCGCAGTTTTTGGAAATGTAATTTAAGTAGTCTTCAATCTTTTTACATTTAATCCAGTTGAACTGTAAACGCACAATTTTAAATAGTGTTAAGTTAGAAACGCGGCTATTCATCGGATTATAGCCTACAAAGTTACTCGACGCAATGTGTATACACGTTTCGAATTGTAATCTCATACTAAGCAGATTAATTTTGAAATGAGCATAGCACGTGATGCGATGAAGCTTATATAAATTGATTTCTTTAAAAAGTTCAAAATCTGTTAAGTATTCTGTTTTGGATGTATTTGAGTTTTAACTTCTACCTCGTCTTTTCTCTTCATTTTTCATTCATTTAGATAGTTAACCCATATCAATAGCAATGTACCATAATAATAAATTAAGTTCTATGTCTTTATAAGTCCACAATTTTGACCTAGAGTACCTATTTAGAATACTTAAATCCATAGAAGTTTGATGCAATAATTCTATTGTTTTATTCATTTATCTGTCCATTCCTATTTCGGATGCGTAACCTAGATCAACATCTGGTGTGCTCGCAGCATTTGTGTGGTTTTTTACCTCCCACTGTTGTGTGGTGACAAAACGATCTGTCAACCTTTGTTAGAGATATTGTACTTAAGTATAATGTTAAACGAATTCTTTTACACAACGATTGATTTGTATCCGTAGGGTTCTGTGTTACATCACCTTTTTATTGAATGATTTATTTTCTAACACTTATGTTTTGAATAGATATTTGTAATGTTCTGAATAATGATATTAACAAAAGTGTGTGAGAAACTTTTGGTTCTAATATTAATTAGTGCGTCACTTTGATTGTACAAAGTACGAACATAGAATACAAGGAAAATAACTTACTCCATTGAGTGAATAATAATGTTTTATTATTTATATTTATATAGATGTAATTTGTCATGCTGGAAAAATAAAAGCCCGTGCATTCTTAGTAAACATAATTGCGACGTAGTATGTTACAATTCTATGAATGAATAATTTGAATATCTTATTCTTAGGGAATGTCTTAAAATTTTCCAATTAATCACATCTACTGTTCTTATCTCAGCTACATTAGGTACCTAGGATAGACAGACATTTCCAGTGTGTTAAAGATCGTTATTCTAGAAATGTAAACAAATATCCACCCCCAAATCAATTATATCTATTGCGTTTGAAGTCATTCCATTATCTTTTTGTAATATGGCATATTTCCGGGGCAAATGTAGCTTTGTACCTATATAATACCATATATAAATAATGGTTATCTACTCATGAGTTCAGAATTAACAGGTTCTACAAATATTTTTAGAAGCAGATACATATTCCTTTATATTTTTGTAATAAGGATCGTGAATATTGTATTGTAAAATACAATATTTAAAAAATGACAAATATTTAAGGTTTTACACAAATATTCGTTATGACACCAGAATTTCAAATATCGCCTTTTCATTCAGTTTTCTGTCGCGTTGTCGCTTTTACTGATTTCTCTGTCACTAAAAGCGACGCGTTTGTATTTCCGTTGCGTTGCAAATGTGCAAACATCTATGTCTTATTTGAACTCGCTCCCTCGGCTTAATTCCCAGATGAGGCGATCAATTCTATTTCGGTACTAACTTTTAGATTCCAGCCATGCTACTAATCTAGATGTTTGTTGGTTATTTGTAATGGAATTTGCCGGTTCTTGACCTTACGTCCGACATTTTTAGGCTAAAATACTGGCCTTTTTATGAGGTGCGTGAGTTTTATGTTTATGGTTTTTAGTCACGCTTTTAAGTTATCAAGGCTGTAAAACATTTCATCTATATACTTTATTATGGAGTAACTTGAGCAAGATATTGGATATTTTAACTTCTAATTTATGTTAGCTTCAATTTAAGCATTTACTAGCTTTACATATAAAACTATATAAAAACTACGCACTTCACAGTACTCTTAGCTAACTGTTCATCACACTCATAAAAGGCTTAGATACTCATACTCACAGCCACCAACGTTGTATTAGCAAAGATCCGTGGGGCCGCCCATTGCTTTATAAGGTGATGGGTACAAATATTACGTTCCCACGCAATGTCTGTCATTTGCTTTGAGGAAAATGGCGTAGAAAATCACTATTTAATTTTAAATACAAGGAGGCTTTTATCTCTGTATAGAAGTACGGTTATAGGTGTTTCTGCGAATCTATTGGAGCAGCCCCAGGCCCCCAGGGCAACCAATCTAGTCATGGCAAGCTTGGGTGCTCATATAATTAATATCGTTATTACTAAAAGTTTGGGATGGAACTCTTTAATCACGATAATAGCCTTAGATCACTACTCGCCTTGAGGCAATAAAACTTCCTAATGGTGCAGCATGCCTCAATTTGAGAATTGCCTCAACTCGAGGCACTTGAGTTGTCTCTTACCAGGCAATGTTACGACTGGTGGATCGTTCCAGTGAATTTAGATCTTAAAAGGTATTTTGTTAGTAAATATTGAATTACTTGACATTGTTGAAAACCGCAACAAAATTTGTCTACCTGACCGACCTGAACGCATATTTTAAGTGAACAAAGACATTTGATATGTTAACAAGATAGTAAATATATATAAGTGAAAGGATAGAATTTCGATAATAATAATACAAGAGGCAACTTAACTCTTGGTTACTGTCTGAATTAAAATTGTTTATATAATCGATATATTAAACTAGAAGTAGGTATGTCAAATTGACTATTAGTATCTGATGAAGCCAGATTAAATTACAATTTTCTTTGTGTCTAAATGGGCAAAAAGTGTAATTACTTCACTTTACATTGATACTATAGCAAAAACATTGGCTATGTCTAATAGATTTTCATTAGTACTTAAATTATACGAAAAAATAATCTTTTACATTGAGAATTATAGGCGTAGAAACTAATTCAGAATAAATTCGAAAAAGCTTAATTAATTATTATATATTAATTTAGTTATATTAATTGGCTAATTAATGTTGTTTAATTAGATGACTAACATGAAATATAGGAGTGCCGTGTATGGGAACTTTGACCTCTATAGCTCAAGGCGAAATGACATCAGTAATCTCAATATCAGAGGTCTGGTGGGATCGTTATTGTCGCACGCCATATGCCCCCCGGGCTCCGATAGAACACTTGATAGTGATGACATTTCGCATCTGTTTTTAAACGGAGATAAAGGTGAATTTATAATGAGGGATCATATTTCACACAGCTGTTCATTGATTATGCGGATTTTAAATTGTTTATTTTGCTAAATAACAAAAATAACTTTTTGTAAACGAATACAAATTATTTTGTTTCCATTTATGTTTCTTGAAGACTTAATTAGATACAATTTATTTAGATTTTTGGATTTTTACTCTATAATAAAAAATAATATAATACTTCCTTCTTTCATGGGATATCTGGAATAAGTTAATCACTTTAAAGATTTGAAAATCATCATCGGTAAAATTTGAAAGAATTTAGTGACAGAGTTATGGGAGATTTGGAAAGAGTGAAATTTAATTTTCTATTCTGCCAAGACTCGTTATATCATTTGTATTTGAATATTGGGTTTAGTTTAGTGTAGGTTGATCTGAGTTACTTTTATTATGTATTAAAATTAACATGTTTTTTTTGGCTTCATCGAATTAATCATTATTCTTGCCACATCTAAATAAGGCATATCGCCTCCTAAAAATAGCGTTGGAATAATGACAACCATTTTTACGAGCTTTTATTTTTCTAACCAATGTAGGGCGCCGCCGACTTTCTGAATTTGTGATTTATTAAAATTATTTCTTCCTCTTATGATCGACAGAATTTAACTAAAGGATATTTTTTAATAGCCAGGCAACATTTAACTGATGAATATTTTTGAAGGATTGCAGTTTCATATATTAACTGTCCAAATATTCGAATTACTGTCCAGATAAAAATTATCTACCTTCTAAAAAGTTAGTTGTAAGGCTTGTTTCATACTGTGAGAATAGCATTTGCGTCTGATCTTTCCCAAATCACTTAGAAATGAGATCCAAAAGTATGTTTGTGTTAAAATATTTCGTATAAACAAAACACTATCTACAAATTTACATCATCCAAACCAGTCATTCATTAATGGCAATGGCTTCATTATTTATCGTATGTTGATAGTTTTGCGCGGTTGTTTAGGTGTTTCCAAACAATGACCATCAATATGCATTGTACAAACAAAATGGTTAAATATTAAACGTGCAATATTTCAATGGGTATTTACTTGGGTGGACTGTAATGTAATATCTGTGTGCAAGGACGAAGTTTGACATAATTATGAAGCTGATGACTTAAACGCAGTAAGTTGTAGTGCATCGCAATCATATACAAGGTTAGACTAATCATGTTATTATAGTTTTTTACAAGAGTACTTCGAAATATTCTCCTTTGAATACAAACCTACAACTCATAAGTTTAAAAGTGTTGACAACGATTGGTATTTTCATCTCATCAAAATATTTTTAAATATTGATTGATCTAAACGCATAAAAATGCATTTATATCCGACCATTAAATATTTAAATCAGAATTCTTTCTTTAGCTAAAGTACAGCGTAATAATTGATATTAAAAAATCGGATTTAACCTTAACAATCGACTTAGCGTCATTAAGCAGCAGACTGAAAGCATTGTCATTGTAATCGATTTAATCGTAAATAATTACCGATTTGTTACAGTTATTTTATCAACTTAATTTCTTTTAATACGATAACATTCACAATATTTTATGACGGCAAAGTTATGGCATTTCATTATTTATGTTTCCAAATAATTAATGTAGAGTATAATGGTACAAATTAGGCGTATATGAATGAATTATCGTATGGAAATTAAGAAGTAAATCAATTTATCGAGTCCAATTATTTGAAGGATCAATGATCATATTTGGCACATCTCTACATTGTCGAGTAATCTTATCAATGTGTATGTTGGATTTCGCAGACATCTGTGTTATAAGAATTAGTTCAGTAGGTTTGTCCGTTGGCGATAGGTACCTATATTATTAGGGCGCCTCAAGTTTACTTCCTACGGTACAAATAGGCATCGTGGGTGACGAGTATCGTATGACGTTAAAAATTATAAGGCTTTGGCTTGCATGGCATTTCGCTGCCGTTGCGTTGTTGTGGTAAAAAAAAAGTTTTTGGTAATGATTTGTTGATTTAACATGATATAACACTATTAACAATTGTAATATTTAACGATTTTTTTGGTTTCAGTTGAATTTGCTGAATCGAAATCCATAACCAATCGCTATTTAAGTGTTAATGATTACCTGACACGAGCAATGATTAGTTAAATTAAAGCAATTTTTTATTATAAGCAGATTTTATTTTAAATAGCAGATACTGACAAACGAACCGGTGTGTTACCTGGTGAGTTACTTCCACCGCCCATAAGACAACGCACCCATTATACAAAATTAATCATGGGTACGTTCTCAATCTGAAAGGAGGAGAATAGGAATTGAAAAACGGAGGGCGGTACTGGGCCATCGGCAATTTTACGTCGGTTCTTGGTGAGACAGTGGAAGAAAGAGGCCTATTTGTGCTGTAGACGCTATTGTCCACAGCGTGGCTCTACCGCTCTATTTGCGTTTCCACACCGTTATTATCTACAAATCCTTATATTATAATCGAAGACCATTTTCGGTCGGTCCACTGGCCCCGAACGCGCGGTTTCACTATATCACTGCATTTGACCGATACCGTTATGTGTGCATTGCACGTTAGCGAATAAGATTCAATACTCGTTGTTTGTATTATTTTTTTTTCAAAAGGAACGTTTATTATGCTTGGGTTACTCAACTTTGTGAGTACCTGGTGAGGTAATTGTTTTGTTTTTCAATAGAGACTTGACGACGTTCTTTTATTTTTGTTTTTTCGCTTTTGTTGAACAAACTTCTACAAAGTTAACTGCAGAACTGCTGTATAACTTGTAGAGCAATAATTAATCTGGATATTTGGACAAAAATGGTTTTATTTTGTGTATTTCATGTGACATATCTAAGGACATATCACATAATCACGTAACATTCTATTAAACATAATACTATATCGTTGCCCGTAGGTTTAATCTTCTGTTTTCTAGCGCACGATTATCCCGTAGGCCAACTATGAGTTTTTTGACATTACTCGCTAGCGACTCCGTAAAATATTTGTATGACACCATAAAAGAGGCCATAACCATTGAGTTTGTTTCGGCATTTCTTCTCAGGGATAGCCTCGAATTGCCGACGCGTTTATTACTTTATCAATATTTTAAAATCAATATATACTCGTAATTGACATGTGAAAGTGGTATAAAATATCCTATTTGCGGAATAAATGATTTGAATTTTGAATTATGAATTTGAATTTGAATTTGACAAACACCCGAACGCGTCTAGCGGTTACGTGGAGAACTGACGGTTTTTCATAGAAATTATTTAACGTAGTCGCTAGCGTTAAATGTCAAAAAAGCTCATGGTCGAGCTACAGGAGGTCTAGTTTTTTATTTACATCTATTTCCTTTGTAAACTAATGAGCAAGATTAGTGGTTCACTTGGTATAGCTATAAATAGACGTAAAACCATAAAAATAGCTAAAAACGTGTATGCAACTTTCCCCAACTCCACAATCGTGTAAACATGTTTGAATGGCTTTAACAAATCTGTCAAAGGCAATCTGTCGTTAAGTTAAGAAGCATTTCACGGTAGGTCCGGTCATAAATCTATTTTTAACAAACCATACCATAATGGTAACCGTTGTTTATAATTTTGTTGAAAAAAGTTTCGAACGCAATTTGCTTTCTTTTGTGTAGTTTCCTTACTTTCAAAATCTTTGTCCTTTTCAATCTTCCTTTCTTTCTATCTGCCCTTATCCCACCTTAATGTGGGGTCGGCGCAACACACTTTTCAAGCATGTTGCAGAAATTATTTGGCTAACCCAGAACCCCCTAAGAGGGATCCAGTCCCGAGCAAATTAAATTAGAAAATTCGCTTAGCCCGATCTGGGAATCGAACCGACAACCTCCCGGTCCACAGCCCATATATATTGCCACTAGACCAAGGAGGCAACAAAGCGTCCTTTTTCAACCTATAGTTAGTTTCAGCGTTGTCAAATTTTAAAACAATGGCAATAAAATTATCTCTTTCGTATAAGGTACCCTTATAACCATTGCCCTAAAGTAGTTAAATGTAACAGTTGATCTTTTTGATCAAACGCTGTTTGATTTTAGTAATTAATAGTGCATAGGCATAGGTCTGGTAAGGTTACTGTCATGTGATTTGAATAATGTATGTATGGCGTAATTGGACGTTAATGGAATTATTCTACCATTTGAGTAATTGAAGTAATTAAAATGTAGATGACAGCCTCCGTGGCGCAGCGGGCGAGTAGCCGGCTGTGAAGTGAGAAACCGCGGGTTCGATTCCCGCACTGAGACAAGTGTTTGTGTGGCCCACAGATATTCGTTTCGAGTCTGCGTGTTGTGAGACCGGAAGTCTCTCATAGTTCCTGATACACATGATACAAGACTTGATCTTAGTGTGGGGTCAGGACTATGTGTGTGACTGTGGAAAAAAAAAGAAAAACAAAAAAAACATAAGCTCAGGCCTGTATTCCCGAAGGGGTAGGCAGAGGCGAACTAGAACACCCGCATTTCGCCGAGCTTAGTTCCGTCCCAGATGTGATAGGGGGCGAGCCTATCGCCATATCGGGCACAAATTCCAGACTCCGGGCTGATATGGAAAAATCCAATATCACAAAAAAAAGATAACTTTATTTCTCATTTTATTACACACTCTATTTTTAAAAATGTATCCAAAATTGCTATATTTCATAGCATGTCATGTAATTATCGACATTAGTACGTATTTTATTAATAAAATACATACTCCTTGAGCAATTATGAAAAAAGAGCACACATTACATGAAGTACTAACTACTGAAGTAGGTAACACTAGCCTTCGTAATAATGATTACAAGCCTAAATACGCAGATAAATAGTCCGACCTCCTGCCTAATAAACCAAGAGGTTAGACAAAAATGGAAGCATTAGAATTTACGATGTGAAACTTAGTACTAACAATGGACAGTTTGTGTTTACGTAATCAGTACATAAATGGTAATAGCGATGTCTTCACATGTCTCTGTTGCGAATCGAATGTTTGTGGTCAGGGGCTTGCCATTCAGCTACTGCCTTTTATGGGAATTTTGAATTCATGTGAATTTTGCGTTTGACTTGGCGAATACAAATGGAAAGTTTAACGCTCCAAGACTTTAGTAAAACTGATATTTTTATATATTTCTAGTGGACTATGCTTCATTAGATGATGTTATGCGATCATTTATTTACAAAACCAAAGTGTTTTAACAAAAATTACAGGCAGACTGTGTTTGTATCACAAAAAAAAACACCTTTCACTCAGAAATTAATCATAGATTCAACATTTCTATTCTTCGCATCAGTATCCATTAGTATGTACCCTTAGAGTTTTGAAAAGACAAACAAAGGAAAGCCCAAATAAGAAAATGCTGAAGCCTATAGACTTCAACTATTTATTTGGTAACTCTACATTAGCCTGAGGTTACATAATGAGTTTAATTTAACAAAATGCCAAACAAAGGAGCTAATAAATTGTTAAGTTCCAAGAAAAGCTTTCTCATTTACAAAACCAGTGTACCATGAACGATTCATTAAGAGCAACGCAAAATGTTTCGATCGAAGAAAATAGAAAACTATGCATAAGACGCGTAATCTTAAGTTCAGTGGGATTTGACCTCACGCTCTTTATTAAGCCTCCATTGCTGCTTTCGCTTGTAGATGTTCTTAAATAGGTAGGTACACATACCGTTCACTTCATGGTAATAGCAAAAGATATAATATTAACCTAAAGTAACATCTAATAAGATTTCAAACTGCGTTTGTCTGAGAGGCTAGAGTTGTTTGTTTTGATTTCTACAAATTTAGTTAAATATTTTTTATTATTTTATTATTTGGGAAGCAACAGTTACAATTTACAATAAAGACAAAGGAATACAAATTGAACTCACTACCATAACAGCTTCCACTAGTTACTACAACACAAAAGTTAGAGTTGGCGCGTTAGAAGCACCATACAGAAATTGCTATTACATCCAGTGAGATATATAATAGTTTTTACTGTAAGAAAATTGCATGCAATTTATTTCTATATTGGGAAGGAGAAAGGTGGAAAATATCAATATAGTTAGGATGTAGTCTATATCTTTGTTTTGATTAGGTTATTTTAGAGACCGAAGCAGTAATCTGAGACGTGAATAACGAGTCATAAATATCTGGCTATAATTCGTTCATGCTAATTAGACTTATCAAAGTGACGAAAGGTATGACGGCCCACATAAATACAAAGCTAAATCCGTCACCCAGACGGAATCAAAAAGGGAAATATGAAATCTTGTTGGAGCTACTTATAAACAGACGAGTGAAATACATCCCAAGAATCTGAATATCACAACATGTTCAGTTGATTTATTTGTCTTGATGAACTCAGCATATATACTGTTTTTCGCTGAAACAACAATACTGACATATTTTGATGTTAACCAAACGCCATCCATCAAACAAGGTGAATCATTATTGTAAGGTTGTTTTAATAAAAAGCTTACGTAACAATTTATAATTAATTATTGTAAGACTACCTACAACAACGGTTGGATGAAATTGACTTCAAAATTGATGTTAAACATAAAACTGAGAAAGGGCCATGTCATAAAGCTATTAAATAAAAGTTTACGACCATATGTTAAAGAGATATACTATTATCAAAAGGTGTGTCACAAGATGGACGAGATAAAAATTATAATTCGGATTGCAGGCACGGTTCATTTGCATATACGGACCAACATCGATTATATTCTGCTGAATTAACAACACGAGGAATAACAAAAACATAATATTGTGTTACCAATAGTAACAATGTTGCAAGTTGCTACTGCAGTTCCGAGAAACGAAGTCATCACCTTTCTGAAGGTTATTGTAGAATTAATACGGTACGAGTTTTATAACACATGCATTAAAAGTTGATCAGAATATATTTCATGATGAAAGATTGGAATATTCTTAAAGCTAGCAGGAGTAAGTAAATTCTGTTTCCTTATAAATAAACTCTTTCGTCTGTCAATAATATAATAAACATAACATAAGCTCACGATTTGCGTCCCTTCATATGATAGGAAGAGAAATACTACATATCTAACCATTGGAAATGTTTTAAACACCCACAGAGATACGTAGGAAAGCTTTTAGGGAAATAATTCAATCAAATTATCTATCGCACGTAAACGTAACAAAGTTGTAATCGACCACCAAGTAACAAGTCCAAATCCTATCATTAATCACGACATAAAGAGGCTGTACCTATTGTTAGTATTTACATTCCTCATTGTCGCCAACGACGCGCGACGCCTAGAAAATAGTTACGTCAAAGCTGGGAGGCATACAATATGGAGTTTGCGTAACACGATTTCATATCGAGGCTCTCTATAAAGAGGGCTGCACCCTTGGGCTTTGACATTTCAGGAGGCAAAGGTTAACACAATAGATTGGTTATATACTTTATATGCTAAGTACGACAGAAGATTGGTCGAGAGTTCAAACTATGATATACTTAGAACACATTTTATCATATAAAAGGTGTATGAGAATATAACTATTAGTGATGACGAAATCATCATTTAAGGTAATTTTAGTAGTATTTATTATTCACAATTCTAATTAAACTGGCATGTTTAACCTTCATCAGACTTATCAGGTAAATATTGATAATTATTTGTTAAAGTTCATGAATTCAACAGTAAATATAGACACAGCAAATAGGTATTTTCAATCATACACTATAGTGACTACCTTGACATTAAAATGTGCCTGTTATTTAATTCAACACAAATCTGACATAATGTCTGAACAGAAAACCGAATTACTTTAAAAACCAGTATCGTAACTGTGTAAGTGCGTACCAACGCTCGAGAGCTAACATCTTAAGAAAAAAGGAACACGAATCACGAGCTAAGGTTTAAGGGTTCCGAGAATTGTTCCGAACTGGATTTCGGACCTCAACATTCCGTCTGGCCATAAAAGGAGCCAGCGCGGCTAACACAAAGCGAAGAGTAATCGATAAAAAACCTTTTAAAAATTTTACTCACCGGCCATGTTTGGGAGTTTAAATGAATTATTACTGTCGCTAGTTTACCGTACTTTTACGTTTTACTTGTAAACCATAATGACTCCTACTTGTCTATTTGTTTAATGGTTCAGTTGAAGCAAGTTGTCTTAGCTTTTTATTGCTAGATTACTCGGTTTGTTTGTTTGTTTGTTGTGTGGGCTCCATATAAATTGGGCCATTGTGCGTGACGTGCATGCCGACTTTATGATAAGCTAGCCTAGCTCCGACCAGAAGCGCAAGATCTTCCTGGGGTCTCCACAGGCTTCTCGGATTACTCGGTTTCGTTCTCACTATTCCTATTAAAATAGTAAATAATTCTTGTATAATAATAATACCTCTAATAAAAAAGGTCCCGATAAAGGTCGCAGGAAGTCGCTGGATGCAGGCCGCTTCCAACAGGTCGATCTGGAAATCTTTGGGGAAGACCTATGTTCAGCAGTGGACGTCCTATGATGATGACACCATATGTACGTGGTGATGATGATGATGAATAATTCTTTTTGTATAATAACTTGAATAATGTCTTACAATCAAAAAAATAGTTCATCATATCTAGTTATGAGTAAGTTTCAAAGTCATGTGCACTCCCACTTAAATGATAAGCAGTGTGACCGAGGTTAACAGTATTGCATACTTCGCTGATTAGTAATTGTCTATCATTATCGGGTCAGAGTTTATTATTGCTGACTAAGTTATTATTCCAATATGCAACAAAATTAGAAGATTTGTGCTGTAATATAGGAAACATATAATTTGAATTGTTAGTTTTACCAAGCTATAATTCTTTTTACGGTTTCGCAGTCAAATGGATAAAACGGAACATGTCCGTCCGTATATCAGTCATCTTATTTACTTCAGGAGTTTTGCTCCAGATTCATGGGTTAATCATAGCTGCAATATGCATTTTTGTCAATTCTTAAAAAATTAAACTGATGCAAGACTCTTGTCATAAGAAGTCAAATAATCTTATTTATACAAACGCCTATACTGAGATCCGTTACATACTGCAGATTATTGAGCAAAAAATCCTACCAAAATATTTCCCTTACAATTTTCTATAGGTAAGCATTAAAAGGCAATAAATAACACGCCGCGAATGGAAGTTGGTGGGCCGTAAGTCATTGTTAAATGCCCACCATTTAATGGCGTAGCTTGGTAGCAGGAGGTTTGTAGAAAGCACAACAATTCATTACATAATGTGAATTTTCTGGAAAAAATGTTAACTCCAAGTCTTTGGTTTATGTTACCGATCTTTATTTGTCTGTAATGTATTAAATCCCATATAAAGCTATTTACATTAAATCGTAGATAAATACATACACACTCACGCCTGCACTCCATGATGGTAGGCAGAGACAATTGAACGCCACAAGCTACGATCCTGACACTCCTCTTTTGACTCATCCACATTGTTTCATACATTTCCTCCTGTTGAGGGTACTCCAAACTTGCTCTTTATGCAGGAGATCACTTATTTGATCCATATAGGATCGCGGTCGGCACCCTCTTCTTCTTAGATAGATACATTACATTCTTCGTAGATACATTACCAATTAATTCATTTTGAGTGGCAGATTCGAAAATAGATTAAATTATATTATCATAACCCTAGCTAATGTGATAGGTACTAGCTATTGCGAAGTTCGTTTTCTTCGTATTCCTAATGAAGGATTGGTTTATTTATGGGTGTTACGTCACAAAACACAATGTAAGGATTTGTGTTACTACAACATTAATACAGTTTTTGTGTTGGAAATCCTTCTGGACATCGTACGCACTACGGTATGATTCATACCTGACTGTCTTTAAATCTATTACTTTCTTTTCTAACTTCCCGTCTATTTCAGTATGCAATTGTAATTCACTATTACTAAGCACTTGTTCCAAAACCCTGTCGCTGGTAGTAGTAACCCCGATAGAATCCGATGCGTTATCGATCCGCGTCGACTCCCCGCTCGTCGGAGTCCGACCGCAATACGTTTACCCCACTAACCCCGGCCGATAGGCGCCACTTCTTCGCCAATTGTTGCCCCGCTCCTTGTACGGAGACTGATCTTGATATAATCTGCAGTTCCCAGGCTATAAGCTTCATTATAGATAAATAGAAGAAGTAAGAATAAAACGGTTTGTAATGTTACTGTGTCTGTACTTACAATGCCTTATAAATAAGCTTTATATTAATGGGGAGAGAGAGTAATTACAGATACTACGGTTTTATTTATATTGTACTTTCATTTTGTATGAAACGTCCGGTCCTGTAAATCAGTTTTCTCATTTCTGTTACATTTTATAAAGTTTTTTTGCAGATAACATGATCATTATTAAAATATGTTGTGACAAGTTTAATTCAGTACTATTTTATTTGGTTAAGACAGTCTTGACTAATCTACTCACTTTATTTAGAAAAGCTTCCAACAAACTAAAGCAAAAAATGCTTTAAAAAGCAAACAAATTATAAAGTATTATACGATTAATCATTTCATTCAAATGAAAATAAATGATATGTGGTTACTCTATTTGGAAATCATAATAAGAAACCAAGAAAGGGAATCGTGACAATTATTTTAACAGCTTTTATTCAATCAAAAATATAGTTTCTTTAAAAGGACATACAAGTGTAGTTGATAAAAATAAAAATAGACCCAAGGAAGATTTAAGAGCTGCAATATTTCAACTGAAAGAGGTTTACCTCCCTTTTTAGGTCAAGTATAACTTATAAATTTACGCTTCTCAGCTTGCCTTACAATTAGTTTGCTTTTTAAAGCATTTTTTTGCTTTAGTTTGTTGGAAACTTTTCTAAATAAAGTGAGTAGATTAGTCAAGACCGTCTTAACCAAATAAAATAGTACTGAATTAAACTTGTCACAACATATTTTAATAATGAACATGTTATCTGCAAAAGTAAAAATAATGTCATCCTTGACACAATTTGATGCATATATATGTATTTAAAACAACACATAAAATGGCTAGAATCCATATAAGCGTCCATTGTTATTGCCTTCAAAACCTTCGAATGAGTAATGGTGTATTCAGTTGACTTATGGCAGTAAGATAATCTTAATTGCGTCAACATCTACACAGATTCATATAAAATCTTCGCTTCTGAAAACACTTACGGTATCTAATGTTTAATTCGAGCATTTTTTTATAAAACTAGCCCAAAAGACGTCGTCCAAACCGTTTTGTATGATATAATGGCTAATGGCGACACGAGACGGTTGAGATTCAAATTTAGAATTTTATATCAGTCCTGCCGAGTGAGTGGCGTCCAGTTTACTTTTTATTTTTTTTATTTCGCCGGCCGATGTCACTAACCGAGGATTGTGAATGGGGACGACGCGAATAGAAACCAACGGCGCGGTTTAATATTAATTCACATCACAGATTATAAACACTGCGGAGATCTAACACGTTTTTGGTAGTAAACTCACAATTAGCATCCAAAAGTGAGTCTTTTAATAGTATCATAAAACGTTACTTAAAAAAGAGACTTCGAAGTAATAATTTACAGTACGGAACAGCCCGTAATCCGAGAGCTGCGGCCTGCCCAAAATAGAGGCCAGTGTTTGTATATTTTTTGTGGAAAGCAGGTGTGAGGTACCATAGATCCGGATGGCAGGTAGTGGCCAGACTAACCTTATTGCCCACTTCCTTCATAAAAAAAGTTTAAAAATAAAAATGGAGGCGTAACCTTAATGGCGGGGTGTTAAAGTCATGAACGAGATATATGGTTTTATTTTTAATATCATAAAATAAGCAAGCTATGGAAACGGTGTAGCAACTTCAATATTTCAACGAATTTTTATGTGGAGCTATTCTGTGTATCATAATGTTTAAAAAGTCTTCCTTTTT